>JARZZO010000014.1:6876233-11876233 GCA_030544215.1 Zantedeschia hybrid cultivar
ATAATCACGACTTCGTAGTCTGGCCTCCAGTTAGGACAGAACCATAAAAGACACTGATTATACCTATTGATAGGGATGGATCAATAATTATAACATTTGGTCACTCTACTAATAAGAGTAAACCATTGATCAAGTGGTCAATCCACTAATAGGATAGAACCACTAAATTTAAACCATTCAACTAGTATGAATGAACATGATTTTCTTTGTTGTTATTTGGAAAGGAAGACCTTAGTTAACCAATCGGTATGGAAGGGCCAAGTTGATTTAATTTTTTAATTTAATTTATTAATTGATTAATCAAGAATTTTAACATGATTAGTTAAATTAATTGATTGCTTTTAACACTTTAACTTAATCAGTTGAATTAATTGATTAATTTAACAAGTTTGGTTAATTTAATTGGTTGAATAATTAATTAACATGCTTTTGTGATTGTGTAACAATTTAACAAGTTTTGGTTGAAATTTTGATTGATTAATAAATTTTGTTGATCTAGTTGATTGATTAAGTAACAATATAAGTTAATTGGTTGAAATCTTGTTGATTTAGTTGATTAAATAATTAATTAACATATTTTGTTAATTTAAATGATTGATTAAGTATCAATTTAACTTAATTGGTTGAAATCTAGTTGATTAAATAATTAATTAACATATTTTTGATAACTTAACTGATTGATTAAGTACTAGTTTGACTTAATTGGTTGATTAACAACTTATTTTGGCTACTGTTGATTGGCATTCATTCACACCATAGTTGTCAAGGCGATAAGGCGTGTTTGGGGTTCTAGACCGCCTAAGCGCTTAGGCGCCCGCCTAGGCGTCAACTTCATAATATGATATTTTAATTTAGGATATATATATATATATATATATATATATATATATATATATATATATATATATATATATACATACATTTAGGTTTACACACATACATACATACATACATATATATAAATGTATATATGTAATATGTGTATATGTCTAACTATATAATATATACATACATATATATATATACGCATATATATATATATATATATATATCTAAATGTATGTATGTAATATGTATATGTATATATATATATATATCTAAATGTACGTATATATATATACATATGTATATATATACGTATATATATATACATATGTATATATATACGTATATATATGTACATATATATATATATTACATACATGATACATACATTTAGATGTATACATATACATATATATGCATGTTTGTATATATAAATCTAAATATATGTATGTAATATGTATATATATATGTATTAGTATGTATTTATATACATATATGTGTATATATATATATATATATATATATATATATATATATACATATATATGTATTTATGCATGTTTGTATATATAAATCTAAATATATGTATGTAATATGTATATATATATTAGTATGTATATATATAATTATATGTGTATATATATACATATATGTATATATACAAAGAGAGAGAGGCAGGAACCTTGGGTTTCAGCAATCTGGGCGCCTAGGCAGGCGCCTTGGTGCCTTGGGCACCTTAGCGGCCGTCTTGGGCGCCTTTTCAACTGTTGGAAAGGCGCCCCAACGCCTTGGTGCTGGAAAAGCGCCTTGGCGCCTAGGCAACGGGCGCCTTGACAACATAGATACACACCAAGATTTGTTTCCCAAATATTAAACTTTTTGGGTTCAACAATTGCCCCCCACGGGAGGCATGCCGGAGATAGCGTTGAAGGCATGTCTTACGTGTATTTTCTTGATTTGACTTCGCATTGCACTGATTGCATGTGTGCATTTGTCTCGCTTCACTCCAGACTGAACTTTGGACTCCCTCGTTCACCTGAGATTGGCTCGAGTATCTTGGAAACTTTGATTGGTGACTTCTGATGGCTACTTGAGCTTGACGAAGTCCCGATCTTGCTTTGGGTTTGGACTTGCTTGATGCCTTTCCAGGTTCACTACCCAAGTAGATTTCTGAGAGTGAGAATCTGAGCCTTGCGGCTTTGGAGACTCAATACTCTCTGATTTGGTTTATAGGGTTTAGATACCCACTTTGAGATTTTAGGGTTTGAATACCCTGCCTTTGCATCTTTTTTAGGACCTCAAGTCCCAGCTTTGTCTGTTCTCCATGTTTGAAATGTCTTCATATTGCTTTCCTTTTGCCATATTCTTGTGCTTCTTGTATCTTGCATTTGACTTACCTGCTTTCTTTGTCTTTATGTCTGTAGCTTCTTTTTCTGCTCTCTGATCAAACGGCTGCTGTTAGAGATTTCCCCGCTGCGAGGCCAACTGAGGCCATGGACGGGGTTGGCCCTGAGCAGCATACACTTGACCCTAGTTTTATTCATGTGGCACGAGGTCGGGTTTAAGGACCTCTTTTTAGAAGGCATCTTGTTGCCACCTTCAGAGGCATAACCTTTAGTCGGTGGGACTATTGTTATTTGCAGGGCTGTTTGACCCTCTTTGCTATCTTGATCGCGTTTTTGACTTTGTCTTCTCTTTCTTCAGTTGATATAACAGTAGCTACTCAGCAGACGACCCAGGATGACCTTGGGGCTTGGGATTGGGGGGCTTTTGAGCCCGATCCGTCGAACATTCCTCTCTTTGACGAACTGGTGCAAGAGTTTTCACTAGACGACTCCAACACTCGTATATTCTTTTCTTCTTTTTTTGAGCTAGTCCGAGGGTTTTGTCTTGGGCACCTTATGATCCTTCAGTACATCCCATGTTTTTTATAGGATGAACTCTTTGCTATATGTTGTAAAAATAGCTCATGTAATGTACTTATTCAACGGGACGGAAGATTTGACTTTTCGAGGGGCTGAAGGCTCTACGTAGCCATGAATTTCAAATTTGCAAGGAGATAAAGGTTCCCAGTAACCATGGGGTTAAGGATGATGAAGGCTCCAAGTAGCCATGAATTTAGGAATTTCATGGGAGTGAAGGCTCCAAGTAGCGATGAATTTAGGAATTTCGAGGGGATGAAGACTCCAAGTAGCTATGGACTTTAGGGTTTCATGGGAGTAAATGCTCCAAGTAGTCATGGGATTTGAATTTTTCATCGTAGTGAAGGCTCCAAGTAGCTATGGGATTTTTTGTTTGCAAGGGGATGAAGGCTCCAAGTAGCTATGGATTTGGGTTTGCACGGTAGTAAAGGCTCCAAGTAGCCATGTGATTTGGGTTTTGCATCGTACTAAAGGCTCCAAGTAGCCATGAATTTGGTATTTTGGGTGGAAGTTTCCCTGGTGGGACGAGGTATTTGGGTTTTTAGGATATAACGGCTCCTTGAGTCGGAAACTTTGGATTTTGGGATACAACGGCTCCTTGGGTCGGAAGCTTGGGGTAACTTGGACTTCTTGTTTGCTTTGCTTTACGGGACAAGCCATTTTGGGATGGAGGGACCTTTTGAACCTATCTAAGGTGAAGATCGGATTTTCCCACTTCTTTACCGAGTCGGAAAGACATCGTCATCGTCGTTTCGGTCGTAGCCCTTCTTTTTTTTGTGTCACTCTTCCCTTGTGGGGTGATCTAAGGGTTTTCTCGTCATTGACGACTCTGACATCCTCCTTAGATAAGGATGTGGGAAAACTCAACCCTCACCAAGAATAGGCGAGGAGAATTACCCCCCCCCCCCCCCCCCCCCCCCCTCTTTTATCGGGGTACTTTTGTGAGTCATTCCCCCAATGGGTTGCTTTCTTCTTCTTTTTTTTAACTAACCATAGTGGCCTCACGGGTTTTCGCCAAGGCTAGCCCCTTCTTATTTTTGCCTAGGTGCCTTTGCGGGTTTTGACACAGCAGGGTTTCCCATTTTTGCTTGAGGCGCCCTTGCGGGTTTTCTCCTCAATCGGGTTTAAGACTTTTTTGCCCTTAATTGGCTTCCTTTTTTGGGTGGGAAGACCAATCAAGTTTGTCGGAGCATCTCGTTTTTAAGTTCATTTTTTTACAAGACTTTTTTGGCTGTGCATTTTCAGATAGCTCATGTTCTGGGGCATAATACAATTTAATGTGGCGCCCATTTAGTGGGAGAAAAGTTACATTGCCTTTTTCATCAACCAATTTATAGGTACTACCTTCATATACTTTGCTGACTATGAAGGGTCCTATCCATTTTGGTTTGAACTTGTTCTTCGGACGAGCTGCCATCACGTCTTTTTGCTTGACCAAGACAAAGTCGCCTTTCTTGAATATTCTTTCTTTCACTAATTTGTCAAATGCTCTAGACATTCGGGCCTGATAGACTTGTAGGCATTGGTAAGCCGCCAATCTTTTGCCTTCGAGGTCTGCCAACTCCTCGTAGGGCCTTTGTGCTTCATTTAGGTCGCTTTCTTGCCATTTATAATGCAAAGCCACCCGATAAGAAGCCAATTTAATTTCAATTGGAATTACTGCCTTTGCTCCGTACATTAGGGAATATGGCGAGCAACCTGTATGGGTCTTGTAGATTGTACGGTAGGCCCATAGTGCTTCATGCATCTTTTCATCCTAGCTTCGTTTTTGTCCTTCGCTGATCTTCACCAGTAGCTTGCAAAGCGTCTTGTTGAAGGCTTCGACCATGCCATTAGCTTGAGGGTAGTAGATTGAAGATGCATTCCAATCAATATGGAATTTTGCCGCCATCTTGTAAATTGTCTGGTTCTTGAAGGGGGTACCATTGTCCGAAGTGATTCGGTTGGACGTCCCGAACCTGTAAATGATATTGTGTCGGACAAAACGTGATACTACTACTCCTGTAACTTCCTTCAGCGGAACAGTTTCTGTCCAATGCGTGAAGTATTATGTAACAGCCATAATATACTTACACCCTCTTGATGAAGGTAGAAGCGGGCCTACCACATCCATTCTCCCCAATGAGCGAAAGGTCATGTAGGAGCTGTAGGATGTAACTGGTTTGGAGGCCTTATGGGAATTGGCCCAAAAGCTTGGCATTGAGGGCAACTATTGGTTATCTTGTAATCTGCATACATTGTCGGCCAAAAGAAGCCTTTGATTTTGATGTTGATCTTCATTTTTAGTTCGGACTGATGCGCTCCGCAAACTGTGAAATGAACTTCTTTCATTAACTTATGCACCTCTTTTGGTGAAAGACACCTTAAAAGGACCACATTTTTGTCTTCGGGGACCAACCGATATAGAATCCTGCCGATCATCCTATAGGACACTGCCCGGCGTAGCAATCATACCATTTCGGCTTTGTCATATGGAAGCCATCCTTAACTTTGATGATGGGAATCCGCCAGCCATCCTTAACTTTGATGATGGGAATCCGCCAGTCCTCTTCTTATCCTTCATTTTCTTCAACGGTGTTGACTTTGAACACCGTTAAGCCATCTTCTTCATTTAGAGAGTTTGGAAAGAGCCTTCTATCTTTTACTAGGATTTCAGCCTCGCTTGCTGGTGGCAGCTTCAGAGCGGAGGCTAATTTGGCGAGGGCATCGGCTTGAGCATTCTGCCTCCTTTTGACATGTTCTATTTGGAAGGTATAAACCCTTTCTCTTAGCCTCAGAGCAGCGGCATGATAGGCTATTAGTTTCGTCTTTCTGACTTCAAAGATTTCGAGGACCTGTCTGATGACAAGGAGGGAGTCTCCTTATACTTGGATGCACCAGACACCAATTTCCAGGGCGACTTCTAGCCCCACTCTCAGAGCTTCATATTCTGCTTTGTTGTTTGTCAACGCTTCCATGAGTGTGCACGAATGGTGTAGCAATCCACCTTCTGGAGTAACGAGGACAAGCCCAACTCCATCTCGGGTTGTTGATGTGCCATCAAGCTTTGTGACAGTTCTTGACGTTCTGTCAAAATACAACTGCCATGTCTTGATTTCTTCTTGCTACACTTATGATATTTCTTGTGTCGGCAATATTTCTTCATCTGGCAATTCCTTGTTCAGAGGAAAGTCTTCAGGGATGGGATGAGTTGCCAAGAATTCGGCCATGCCTTGCCCTTTTATCGCCTTCTGAGGCACAAATGTAAACTCCATGAGAAGTAAAGCCCACTTCCCTAGTCTTCCTGACAATGCGGGCTGCTTGAGGAAGAACTTCAGCGGATCATACCGCGATATTAATTGAACTTTGTGCGTCAGGAGGTAGTGCCTCAGCTTCTTTACAGCAAATATTAGGGCCAAACACATTTTCTCCATAGGAGAGTATCGGTGTTCGGGACCCACCATCATCCTATTTAGATAGTAAAGGGGTTGCTCTTTTCCATCTTCATTTTCTTGGGCGAGTAATGTCCCCAGTGATGCGTCCATAGCCGCAATGTACATGATTAGAGATTTACCGTGTACTGGTGCCCCCAGTACAGGCGGATTAAGGAGATAATCCTTGATTTTGTCTAGGGCTTGTTGACATTCTTCATCCCATATGAAGGGTGCCCCCTTCTTTGTCAGCTTTGAGAAGGGTCGACATCTTCCTGACAAATTGGAGATGAATTTCTTGATATAAGTTAACCTGCCTTGCAAAGATCTGAGCTATGTCAGATTCTTAGGAGGAGGCAATTCTCGGATAGCTTTGATTTTGTTGGGATCAATTTCTATGCCCCGATATCTGACCACAAATCCAAGGAATTTGCCACTGGAAATGCCAAAGGCGCATTTTAAGGGATTCATCTTCAATTGATATTGCCGAAGCCTTTCAAACACCTTCTGGAAATCAGCCAAATGGTCTTCTTTTCTTTTTGATTTCACAACTAAGTCATCAACATAGCATTCGACCAGGTCATGTAGCATTTCATCAAATATCTTTGTCATGGCCCTTTGATAAGTGGCACCGGCATTTTTGAGCCCAAAAGGCATTCGTTTGTAATTGAATAATTTGTCTTTTGATGTAATCCTAAATTTGAAATTTTTTTGTTCATTCCAAATTAGATTATTAGTAGGAGATTTTCCTCTAACTAAATACTTGACATCATGAGGTTGCACTTTTCAAATTTTAGATTCCTCACAATTTATAGTTGGGAAAGCGTTCCCAAACGAGGACCTAGTTTCTTGTTACTATAACAAGGACTTGAAATCTATGTAGTCAGAGGCGTGAGGCGATCGAGGGATCACCTCAGCCTCAAATGCCTAGGCATCGCGGGGGTGCTATTTTATTAAAAATATAAAAGTTAGATATGTATGTATGTATATTGTGTGTGATTAAATATGACAAAATGTTACTATGTTATATATATATATGAACAAAAGCATTTATGAGATCTAAAAAATTACGAAGTTTGTATATTCAGATGTGCCTAATAAAGAGAGAGATAGGGCCACCACCCGTATGTGTGTGGTAGAGAGAGGGAGTGCAATAGTGAGAGGCAGAGGGGGATGGCCGACCCCCCTGTGCATGTGTGACAGAGAAAAAGAGTCGAAGAGTGAGATAGAGAGGTGTATGTCGAGGTCTATGTGTGAAAGAGAGAGAAAGAGAAGGGGGGCGGGCGAGCATCACCCCCAACCCAACACACAAAGTGAGAGAGAGAGAGAGAGAGTGAGAGAGAGAAGGGGGGAGAGAGTGGGGAGAGAGAGAGGTGTTTGTCGAGGTCTTCGGTGAGAGAAGGGAGGGGAGAGAGAGAGAGAACAAGGAGAGAGGGTGAGAGCATACCAAATCTGTTGAGGAGGGGGGCTGTGAGGGTTGTCTAAATTGTTGGGCTTCGCAATCTTCGTCATCGTTGTGCTCCATAGGGCTGGCTCACTGAGGTCATTGGGCTTCGTAGTCATTGAAGACATCTTCGGGCTTCGTAGTCATTGAAGACATCTTTGAGCACAGGAGGGAGGAAGAAGGGCTAGGGTTGCAATCTGATTGAGGTGGATATGAATCGGCAAACGGAGTCCTTTATGTACTGGACTGAATGAGTGGGACAGTTGAGTAAAGGAAGTGGATCGGATGCCCAAATTGGCCCAGGCCATTAGTTATTGAGGCGTGCAAGGCAGGTTGAGGAGGTTGCCTTCTCGACCCAGGTGATTCGTGATTGCCAAGGTGGCTTGGGCTAAAACATGGTGACAAGCCACCACCTCATCTCACCTCACCTCATTGCCTAGGTGGTGCCTCAACCGCCTTTGATAACATGCCTTGAAACAAGTCCAGAGACTCCAGACTGGCCTTACCTAAACTGGCCAGGGGTTGTGAAATAATTGTATGTTTTTTGGTCACTTTGTTTCATCATATACTATCTATAGATTATAACTTAGCTATGTATACTGCTATATATGGATTGTAACCACGAGATAATCTTGATGTTTGTTGACTTGCCGTTATGATCCTTACACAATCTTTTACTCCTTATTCCTCTTACTTTTTCCCGTTTTCATGCCTTTTATTCTTCTCCCACATCCTCTGCTTATTTACAGGGTTGTCAAACTCTGTCTTTGTTGCTATTGACTCTTTACAATGTCCACGTGGGTGCATTAAGCATCCAAGGATAGATGCCACTTCGGTGCGACATGACACTTGTCCATATGGTGACACAAGTTTTTTTTGAAAGTGCATATGGTGACACAAGTACCGAAAAAATCTGATGCATCAAAATGTGGCTCATTTGAGGAGCTAGATTGATATCCGATAATAGCTTGTATCATCAATTGGAAGGAAATTTTGGGTAATTCTTGGGATAGTACGATCAATAATCTTCTGTGTCATGGCAAACACATGATTATGATTTCGGATTATTTAACCCTGAGTCTTCTAGGTTGTGCACATCAGTTGTGTACTATAAGATATTGACAAACTGCCTGTGGTACATTGCTTAATTATATATTCTTGGGCGTTGTTTCATAACCAAAGTATTTTAACGGTAATAAATGAAGTGCCTATTGTTGTGTTGCAGGAGTTGGTGAACATGAATTATTGTATGATTTGACATATGCCAATGCATCATAACTCATCATTTGTTGGATTTTTGTCTTCATGATGAAGAGACTGTGTCATTCATGGGATTGTTTCTTGGGGCTTTTGTATCTGTTGAATGTGTCCAGCATAAAACAGATGTGTGCAGGTGATGACTTGGCAGGTTTTTTTTTGTGGGGGGATGGGGGTGGACCTTCAAATAGGTCAGAAGAGATGCCACAGAGAGGCAGATGGAGGGTGTATGGATCGATGTTTGGTATGGGGTGGAAGAGGGGAGGGCTGTACCAGCGAGGTGAATTGAGAAGGTAAGAATGTGTGTAAAATCTAAGCGGTGGGTGTGATTAGGGGAGATGTGTCTGATGGACTAATCTTTTCGACAGGAGTCGCTGAGAAATCAGAACCCAGAAGCAGGATTCAGCCATATTAAACATCAATCCTCATTCCTTGGGGTGCTGATTTTCTTGTTGGGAGCAGGTTCTCACGAGGATCATGCTTCATCAATGATCAAGAATGAGCCTGCTACCTAGGGTTCGTTCCAGGATGGGGCAGGATGGCAAAGAAAGAAGAACAAAGAAGGAAGGGGGAAAGAGAAGGGCAGAAGATAAAACCTGGAAATCGGGTGCACTGATGTGCAGATGCATGTTGCCAGAAGAGGATGTGTTGGCAAGGATGACGAGGATGTGTTGGCAAGGACGGCATCCCATGCATGGCAGGTGGGGGTATGAAGAGCGTGAACTGGGGGGTGATGTCTCCTCTTGTTTCAAATGATGATGGGGTTCCGCTAGGGAGCTTATAACTAAAGGAAAATGCGAAAATAGCACCTGTAACTTGTGAAGTATAAAACAATAATGTTTATCCAATAAAATAATTACTTCAATGCTATTAAAGTTAAAAAAATTTGAAAATAAAAAATTATAAAAATATGGAAAGATCCAGTGTAAAATTATAAAAATATGGATAAAGAGCCAATGCAGGCATAATTGGGTACATGAAACCCTTTATTTGAAAGGCACATACATCTAACTAGAAATATAAACGAATATATTTGTGTTCTCTAATTGCTCCCATTTAATAAAACCAGCTCTTGCTCCCGCTCCTGATCTGGTTCTCTGTCTGTGCTTCTATGAATCAGAACCTCCGGCTCAGTTTCTTTCATCTATATATGTAGTTGGTCAACTTAACAAATAAAAAAGAAACTTAGAGTTTTCTGTGAAGTTTTTTTTCCTCCACATATGTTTGAGTGCTTGCTTTTTGAACTGATAAAACCCTTTTTTTATCCTCCAGCATATCATTGATCATCAAGCACTTCCCTGCCTTCTTAACCTGTTGACACACAACCACAAGAAAAGCATAAAGAAGGAAGCTTGCTGGACGATATCAAACATAACTGCTGGAAATAAGGAGCAGATACAGGTATCTATTGTGCAAGATATAGTGCTGTGTATTGCATATTATGTGAATGCTAATCTGCTTTTGTGCCTGCATTGGCTGCAGCTGTTGTATTGATTTTTATGGTGATTTCCAGGAACCGTATGGCATGTAATTCAGTGTCACTTATCAATGCCATTATCAATTTAGAGACTTTGGATTTCTTAAGCATCCTTTATTACAGTGATGATTCTAATCTTGTCATTGGAAATGTGGAAGAAATTCCACTGATCACTTAAAAGTGAAACTTGTCTCTGACTTCTATTTTGTTACGTTGGCCCAATTAGACCTTCTCACTTGATGTTTTGTGAATTTTCAATTTCAGTCTGTAGTTAATGCTGGAATTATTGCTCCGCTTGTCCATTTGCTTCAAACTGCGGAGTTTGACATCAAAAAGGAGGCCGCGTGGGCCATCTCAAATGCCACGTCTGGGGGAACACATGAACAGATAAAGTAAGTGGATGATTTCTTATCCTCGGTCGTCATCTGTGGGAGCAGTTTTTTGTCTTGGCATTTACCGCTTTCCTGCGTTGTTGCCAGGTATTTGGTGAGCCAAGGCTGCATTAAGCCACTCTGCGATCTACTTGTTTGCCCAGACCCTCGGATAGTCACAGTCTGCCTTGAGGGCCTTGAGAATATCCTCAAGGTTGGGGAAGCTGAGAAGAACCTTGGCACAACAGAAGGCGTCAATCTTTATGCTCAAATGATTGATGATGCTGAGGGGTTAGAGAAGATTGAGAATCTTCAGAGCCATGACAATACAGAGATATACGAGAAGGCAGTGAAGATCCTCGAGACATATTGGCTGGAGGATGAAGATGATGCAATGCCTACAAATGATGCTGCACAAACTGGATTCCGCTTTGGGAATAGCGAGGTTCCCGTTCCTTCTGGTGGATTCAACTTTGGCTGATGGTGGGTGTTGTTCGATTCCCTCTCTTTTGGCGATGATACGTGTCTACTCAATTGCATTCACTTGTTCACTTGCAGGGTTCCTGTCGTGGGTCTAAAAGCACAGTGCCCAAGTGGTGGCGGAGTGTCGTCATGTCGTCGGGTCATGTTGGTCCGGTCCTGAGTCACGATTGGAGTGGTGGCGGTACAATAAATCTAAAGGGATATAAGGAAAAATTTCATGATATGTTTTGGTATCAAGAGTGCTGAATGTGTTGCCTTCCGCTCGACGTGCCAGCAGGAAGATGTTCGTCGTCACGGTAGTAGCGGTCAGTCTGGACTTTGGTTTTGGGGGGGTGGGTGAGGGGGGGGGGGTCGGGGACGGGCTTTGGAATTTGCTTGTCGTGGCTGTTGCGCCAAGGGTCGGGACATATTTTGTCGCAGGGGGTTCTTCGTACAGAGGCTTATAGTCATCTCTGTACAAGAGCGTTAAAGCATGTTTTCCCCCGCATGAGGTTTTAGCATTAGATTTTTGCTTTCTCTATTCTTGTCTTCAAAAGGGCCTGTGGTTTTTGTAATAGAGTATACCGTGGTTTGTTATATGAAAACTCTTCGTCAAGGTCGAGCATTAATTTGATGGAAGAGAAATGTGTATTGTCCTAACCGTCCTATCGCTCATTGACGCCTTCCATTTTCTGAGCCCGCCTGGCATTCTATCTTCTTCTATCTGTTGCTCTATATCAACCGTCTGGCGTCGTGGTCGGGGACCCGGTGCTGGCGGGGTGACCTCCCGAAGACCGTAAGGCTTGCCAACATAGCTGTTGGATTCCGTATATTAGCCGAAGCTGGCGGATTGCATAGTTGCGATGGGGTTGTGGTTTTAGTTGATACCTTAAGCAATATATATGTGACAAAATTTATGTTATTTATTTGACAATCTTATGTCTAATTATTTTTGTATGTCAAGTTTCAAGAACGTCATCTTCATTTTCATATTATCTGTACATATCCTTTCAAGGTACATTTTATATATGTTATTGAAATGGCAATACTATCTGTATTAACAAGTCAAGAAACTTGTATCCATGGCTCAACATGTGGCAAGAAAAAGAGAGATGGATTCACGGAGAGAGGGAGTGCCCATGAGGGTAAGAAGTTAAGGGAGAGAGAGAGATGGGAGAAGGTGTTATGGAGAGAGAGATTTCACGTGCTATGCGCCATTTTGACAGCAGAATGACTTACTATGAGATGGGTTTATTCTAGATCGTTAATTTTGGAATAGAAAGTGTTTTAACTTGATAATCAGAATAAAGGGAATTGGATAAGATATGACTTTTATTGAAATTAGGAGAATAAATTACTTTATTTTGATAAAAAAAAAACCTATACATATTTTTATTAATTAGTTTTATGTTGATATTTTAATTTATAAATTGAAATATAAATCTGATACAATAACAAGATAATTGCATATTAACCATTTTTATATGGTAAATTTAAAAAATGTCATGCTTGCTTGCATAAGTATGATGTTGAAATCTAGGATACAAATGTCCTTAACGTTAAGGATATAAAATGACATATCTATCAAATATGTGATTTTAGTGGCATATATGAGACCTTGTACATATTAGGAGGAGATGTAGGATAACCTGTAATTAAACATGCTATTTTTGAAATTTGATATATAAGAGTGGCCAATATGGAATCATTCCTAAAATAAATGATGAAAATATTTAAGTTGCTATTTGTGTATGAGGGAGGGGAGAGTAGGAATGATTGTATTTCTTGTTATGGAGACCATGTTATTATTTAAAAAGAATATATATACATATTGTTGAAGGAACCTTATTAAAACGATCCAAACGAGTATAATCATTATGAGCACTGGTTTTATAGTTTCTATTTGAAATTATATATGGCATATAAAAAGAGTATATTTGTCATTACATTATCGGATATGTTTGCCTTAGAAGTATTCTCTAAGCTAAAAGAAAAGAAATTAAACCGTAGAAAAGTCTATATCTTGCACAAAGACTGGACATCAAGGATATGCTTCTTATAATAATAAATGTATTCTCCAATAAAAAATATATTATTTGGACCGAAGAGGCACATGCATGAAAAAAATAAAAACCAAAACAAGAATTTTGGTCTGTCAAGTTAAAAATCAAAGATTACTTGATATATTTATTTATTTATTTATTTTTTGAATGTGACCTAATGGCTAGGTATGTACAACTATTTACAAGCGACTGAGGTTCCAATCCAGAATCCGAGATTTTCCTCTGAAACTAGAGATAATTCCATGGTTCTGCCTAATTAGGCGACAATTCTAAGTATGTCTGATTTCTGGAGAAGTAAATCTACAGACTAAGGGATAAAGATTCGGACAGCACCAAGGCTGCATGACTGGAGAGTTTTTAGACTCCAACAAGATTCGAACCTTAGACCTCACATTTGAAAGGAAGGTGGTGAACCAATTGTCCTAGACGGGTGGTTCTTGATTTGATTTATGCAGTGCAAGGAGGGTACGTACATATGCAAATATATTTCATACAATGATGCTGTGTAAGTTTTCTCCGCGTGGTTCTGTGATGGACGTCTCTGCGGGAAGAGGACAGTGGATCTGCGAGTTCCAGGGATCTACAAGGAGAAAGCAAAGGAACGGATGAAGGTCTAGAAAACTTGACAAAAAGAACCGGATGGAGAAATAGGGCGGACGACACAGAGAAACCGAACCCTCTATTTCTTTTTGTATATATAGTTTATAGATTATATGTAGTATGTAATATGATAAGCAAAAAATATTAATTGTCTCTTTGTTACATAAAATAATATTATGCAGATATGTATGCAATATGATAAAAAAAGAAGAGCCAAAGGCCCCTGAATATAGGGTTCTTTGCCCATTCCGACATGAATAATACTTAGTGCAGCAAGTTATTTGACTGCAAGGATAAAATTTTTATGTTTTTTTTTTTTTTTATTTTATTTTATGGTGGACTCCATGTCTGACATGTTCATATAATCCTATTTAGATGACTTAAAAAAAATCTGAAAAATAAAAAATAGATCTCAATAAATACCTTGGTTTTTTATTTTTCAATTTTGTTTGGATCATTCGCTCGAAGATCGAGTTGTATGGACATGTCGGAAATGATGGAACCCACCATAAAAAAATTGAAAAAAAAAGAAGACTTGCTATTACAACTGTCCTAACTAAACAGATCGAGCAACTACAAGCAGTGCAGCAAGTGAGACTCTTCTGACATTTACCATCGAATTGCCCATACCGCTTGACAGTGGAATGCAAGGTTCGTGTCAATGCACTTTGTTTGCAAACTTAGGGAAGAATAAGGTCTAAATTTTTGCAGAATAAGTCTAATTTTGATTTGATTAGATGAATTAGTTATTCTGCATCAAAATTGCTTATTATCGAAACTATGTGAATAAGCGGTTTCATCATATACTCAAGAATTTGATCTTTTGCCTTAGATTTTGCCTTGTTATCATAGTGAAATACTCCTTATGCCGGAATAAACAATTTAGAATAATTAATCCTATGGTAACCTATTTTGCTATCAAAGTGGTGCCGTGAATAGGCAGAATATGTGGTGACTTATCTGGACTTATTTCCCATATCAAAGCAACATTATATGATCTCTTTCTAAGTGTGGACTATGAATTGAGAAATAGAGAGAGACTTAAAAAGATATGATCTCTTATGTGACGTAGAAAAAAAAAAATCTAAAAGATGTATCTCATAGAGGAGAGAGAAGAAAGAGACCCCTACGATGTTAGTTTTAAGGATAGGTGAGATAATATATGAATAAGTATAACATTTTTGAAATTTAGATACAAGAATAGTCAATAAGAAATTACCCCTATTTATTTTTCTTTTCAATTTACAGTGGTGAGGAAAGATGGTTATATGCTTAGCTACAGCAGGAGAATTATATGCTAGTGTCACCTTATCACTAGTGTCTCCACTTGCATGCTTATGGATTAGACATGCACTATGGACCCTTAATCACATCATGTTTAGCACCTAAGTGGTGTGTTTGAAACCATATATGTATGCACTGATTTTGTCACGAACAAAGAAACAACATAGGCTACATGCATTGTTCCAAAAAACACACACACACACACAAATGGACTATATGCTTTTGTGGATTTAAGATGTTTACTGATAACTGAGGAGCATCTGATAATCGCAACTTAGGTAATTTTGACTTAAAGCTGATGGAAACCTTGGCCAGATATGAATAACTCAATTAGAACTGGAGGCAACCTGAAAATTAACCCAAACTTGATCCCATCTCGTATATAAATTCGTTTTGTAAAATAGCTTCATACTTTTTATTGTGAGATTCGAGGTCTACTTGACATGTGGTAATGGAATCCAATCTAATCAAAGCCTAATTAGGGTAAACTCCGTCCCATTGTAGGTCCGTTTGTGCACCCGCACTTGAAAACAGGGCTGCAAATGGATACCTAGATTCTGGTTATCCGTTCTATTTTTATTTTTATTAATGAGACGAAAACCCTTTAATGATTACTCGTTAAGTTATATGGGAAACGAAAATGGATCTCCGATAATTATAGAATTCAAAAACCGAAATAGTTTATGTGTCCGCTAACCCCTTTTCATTTCCGAGTTATCATATATCTTATATGTATTATTTTACAAAGTAAAAATTGAATCTTTCATATGAGTCTTTCTCATATCCAACGATGAGAATATCCCTTGACAATTTGACAAAAGCAAGACCACGGCAAGAAGTAAGAAACTTTCTTAAAGTTAATGTGATTTTATAGTGCATAATTTTGATAACTTCATATGTAAATTTAGATCAATAAATAAAGTAGATTTCAAAATTCAAAATTTACAAATTAAATCTTGTGGGTTTAAAATTTTCAATTACTAAAAATTTTTATCAAAAGTGAATAGTCGTTGTGATTTAAAATAATTTCTTATTATAATGACGCCAATAGCAAAAACTTACGCTCACCCATGGCAATCATGTGACGTTATTCATTAGAATAAATAATGTTTTGTTTCCTCGTTGACGCCTTATTCTCCTCTAATGCCTTACCTTGGATGGATTTAGATTCGTACTCCAATATTAATCCATTTCTGTAAATGAGTGCAATGTTGGATATCCGTATAAGAAAGTATGTGTAGGAACTCAAAATTTAAAAGTCCATATTAGAGATCCAAACACTAGGAATTTAACATTTATGAGTCTAGTATAACTAGGTGGGCTAATTGATTTAACTTTGACTCAACAATACTAATAACCCATTTACAACTCCATGCATATATTTATACCAAGTTGTGACAAAAGACGCGCATGACATTTGTACGTGAATGCAATGTTCCCGTGTGAAGATGAACAACTTTTTTGTCTACCTTCTTTTAAGATCCTAATAATATGTTTCATCATCCTTTTTCATCTCAAGTCTTCCTTTTATTCAAAAAATTACACTACAAGACGCACCTACATGTCATTGATGGAATTCAATGAACCTACTTTCTCATCACAAGTCAAATCTCCATGAGGCTTTTATTTCACCCTCTTTAAAGATCATATGGCATGCTGCATCATCTTTTCTTATCCAAGTTAAGTTTTCTTTTAAGACCTATAAAGTATGCTTATATGTTCTTAATGAATTCAATATATCAATCATGTCATCACATCAATTGTTTTCATTTATTGATGACCATGACAAACTTTCTTGATTAAACTTGTTATGTTAAAGAGTGAAAATATATTATAGAGCACTCCATCTCACTCATTTTTTCTAAGATAGGAAGAGTGCAAGAAAATCTATTATTTGTTAGGTCTAGGAAGCCATAAAGAAAAAGGAAGATCCTCAACCCAAGTTCCATATAGAGTTATTAACCTTTTTGTCTAAGATATAATCCTTGCAAATGTTAGTGAAGCACATGATAATTGATAGAAGTTACCTACATAGTTTTCCTCCTCTCTCTTTTTTCCCTTGATCTTTTCTTTTTCCTTTTAAAAGCTCTAATATAAGAGATCTTATAATTAGTTGAAAAGCTTCATTTTATTATAAATGAAAATCAGTAAGTTGGTTAGGCTAATTGCAATATTTGGAGTTAAATAATGTCCAACCTATAATCCTCAAAAAAATCAACCATTAGAGTCTAATTTTTCTACTTTTTTTTTTTAACATTTAGGTTCTCAAACCTCTTATTTAGGTGACATCTCCTAAACCCTTTCTATTTTAGTGATTCATCTTGAGATAATCGGGCTTGATCTAGACGTCTAATTTGTCTTAAACTCATCTAGGTCTTGAAATGTACTTGTCGCTTAAATATTTGTTTAAGAGAAATGCTTGTTGTCACTTATAGGGTGTTTGGTTACGTTATAATTACTCTTTTTATTATAAAAATATATTTTTGTAAAGAAAATTACCGCAATAAGATGTTTTGTAACCTATATCAAAATATATTTTGATAGGGGCTTGTTCGTTAAAACAAGATAAGAAAAAAGACAAAACACCCTCTTTTTTTTCTAATTGCACGAGCCCAACGGTCTCAACCCCCCGACCTCCAGACTCTTGCGCCCCATACCCTCCATGGACGTTGCCGTCTTCCTCGCTTCATGGAAGCTGCCCTCTTCCTAGTCTCAGCTCTGCTTCCCCTCTCCATGGCAGCACCCCTTCCCCTCTCTTCATAGCAACCCTCCCCTCCCCTCCCCTCCCTTCTCTCTCTCTCTCCTACAGTTCTCTGTGCCTTAGCTACCGTGAAGGGAAAGGTATTCCTAGTGCTGCGGTGAAGGGAGATGTGTTCCCTCCTTGTGTTGTAGCTGGTGAAAGACAAACCGATCTTGAGCTGTGGGGAAGGGATATCTACTCTCTGTGCTGCGGCTCATCTATGCCGATCTGCTCGCCGGTGAACGCAAATCTACTTCCTATGCTGCATATCTACTCCTTTTGTTTTGTTCCTTGTGCTACTGATTTCCCGATATGACTGAAGGTAGGTTTGATTCTGAACATAGGAACCCTAACTCCTAACATTGGTATGTAATTATGCACTTCGCTTTATCACTTTTGATCATTTTCTTGTATATTTGGTGACAGGCAAAGCATTTCTAGAGTGATATAGTTAGTGGGAAAATAGTTCAGACACATTGGCGGGGTGATTCCAGTGAGGGTTTCCTATATGACAAATTGCTCGATGCTTATGAACTTTTGTTTATGGCTTTGATGCAGAAAAAATAAGAAAGAGATTCACACTTTTATCTAGATAATCAGTTGGTGTATTATTTGCTTGTCTGAAGTTTCTGAATCACCTGTACATACAACATATTTTACTGTGCACCAAGTCACCCAAAGTTGTTTAATCTGCACCAAGGTCACCCAAAGTTGTTGGGTGTGGATGCCACAGAGAAGAATTGAAAATCAATTTTTATTTACTCTTTTCTTTGATGAGAGTTATGTGTCTTGTTCCCTAATTATATGTAACCTGGGGATTTATGTGTTTTAATCCCACAAAAAATCCGGTCTCGCTATGGTAACGCGATCGCTTGGTTTGGGTTCCTTCTTATCCCACCTCATGACCTCCTATATGGGTAGCCGGATATGCAGCTTATCCTTTTCCTAGTGACCATGATGTTGTGGCAGAATTAATTAAACAGGTTTAGAAATTTTGGTTTCAGAAGTATGTGGTATGGTCATATTTAGTTTGTCTAGAAGACAAAATAATCAAGGGGAAGAAATTGATGAAACTAAGATGCAAGTCATAAAATGGAGGACAGTCCCAGAACAATAGTACCTCCAAGAAAACAGCTTAATTCATTTTCAAGTTGTTTCATGTTTGCCTAATGCCATTGTTACCTTCCATTTTTGACGTTTGATTATGAATTATAATAAATTGAGGGCAAGGTTAGGGAATATGATGAATACTCCATAGTTATGTTATTTATATTCTCAACTAATGTATACTTCATAAAGGACTTGCTTGGGAATGACTTGTACGTAGGTGGGAAAATACTCTTCATCTTCGAACATGCTTTTGACATTTATTTGGGGGAGAACATGATCATGAGATCTCCATTTCCCATTTGACCAACCAAGAGTTTCAAAATAGAGCTTTTAATAGTCTTCAATTAATTAGAAATATTCCAATTCAATAAGGTGTTTCATCTTTGCATTAAGCTAAAAATGGATGTCAGATTGAGAGCTACACAAACATGCCCAGAGCCACATATGACTTATTCAAAAGGTGATGTAGTTCTGAGTCAAGATCCTATAAATTGGTGCCAAGTTTTAGGTCATTTGATGGGATGAATTTGTCAGAGATCCTCTGAGACTGATTATTAACATGGATATGAAAATCTAGTTGTTGGTTCTGCACTTTATGCTTATGCAATTATGATGCAAATCCTGTGTACTCTATAAAACAGTCGTGTATATGAAAAAAACACCATGCACAATTGGTATATGCAAAGGGGAAAAGAAGTTCCAAATATCATTATATTTTCTATCACTCTGTCATTGTCAGTCGATTTTCTATCCAGTTGAATGGGCACATCGAGGATTTTTTTTTTTTTTTTTAATACATGGGCATGATATTTAGGCCAGATAGTAGATTGTTTAAAGCAACAAGGCCTTTTCACATATAGGTGATTCTCTGAGTTTATATATAAACAGACTTCACTGTATCACAATCTGTGGGTTCTTGTTCTGTTTGTTGTCTTCTTACATGTAAAATTTGTATTGAATCCTACTGGAGGATTTTATGGTCATATATGAGCTGCTTATGAGCACATTCTTGTGTCTCTAAATATATCTTGCTGTGGTTCTACATATTTTTCTATGTTACTTTGGGATTCATTTGGTGTGTCATTAAATGCCACAAAATCTTAATTTTGAAATCACCAGCTTTAAAACTAGCAAAATAAAAAAATTTGAGTTTAAATTACTAGCTTTATAACTAGGCATCCTTGATTATGCTCAGCCAAATGATATCTTCATTTGTTTGTTTCCTCGAAAATCAAGAGACGAGCAGTAGTGTCATTTATCTACATGAAGAAAAGCTACGTAGGAGTCTAGTCGAGAAATGGCCTCTGTGCATTCCAAGTAGTACTCAAATCAAGATTTTAGTTCAGTCAACAAACTTAGTTTTCTGTTGGCTGAGATTTTTCATGTAACCAAATAGCTAACTAGGGAGAGATTTTCCATAACTATTGCACATGCAGGTCATTTTACTGCCAACCAAATGGATCCCAAGTAATTGAAGCTTTCATCGCACTACCATATTCTATGACCCGGATTAAATGTTCCATCTATAACTTATTCAAGGATTTGCATTTGACCTTCTCGCATGCTGAGGAACATGATTCTATGAAGGTTTCTGGATTTAATGACAAGTTTTCTAAGTTGCGTCAGTATTCTGACTGGTCATTTTAACATATTCTCATGAACTATGTGTAGCATGTTACGTAATTGAGAGCATGGCAGCATGTGTGCGTAAGCTTGTCTTGACTTGCTTTGGCAATGACTCAGGTGTTGTCATCAGATCTCTACTTAGTTTAGATAGTAGTGTAGGGACTACAAACAAGGCTGCCAGTCTGAAGATTATATGTAAGTTCCTCCATGAACAAAATTCCCCTTGAGTTCAAATTCTGAATGCAAAATACATAAACCACCAATCCTTCTGGCACATATCTCCAAGCTCGGGTAGTTCTCAGGTTTGGAAGGCCATGATTCAGCTCAGACACCCCTTCACCATGGCCTGCTATGTCTCTATAAATGATGGCCTGACAACTAATATTTGGAATGACCGTTGGATTCCAAACATTATTTGGTCTGCCCCCCATCAAGAGTACCTTTGTTGGTCCTCGACCAACATGGGTCTATCAATTGATTAAGCAAGGTGAATGGGATGTGGACCTTATTCATTCTGTGTTTCCTGATAATGTGGCCAATGAGATCTACAGAATTCACCTTCCTCTCGACCGAACAGGTATAGGCGATCACCTAATCTGGTCTCTAAATGAAGATGGGAGTTTCTCATCAATGTCTGCTTGTACGTTCCTGACTAAGTAACATGAACTCCACCCCATCTTCCTCTACACCAAATCCAGTTTGGAGACTGATCTAGGACCCTCACCTTGCTAAATTGGTTCCACCGCGATTCGTCCACTTTGCGTGGAGGTGTTTAGTGGAAACCATGTTAAGGCCATTTAGAGCTGAAAATTCACATTTTTATGGAATGTGATTGATGCTGCTCTCCAAAAAAATCTACCTTCTATCCTTATATTTTTATTGCTTTACTTATTTGTTGACATGTTTGTATAGATGTCTCAAATCGGATCATTGTCTACGGGACGCTTAAGTTGGGATCAAACATGTCTTACATTTTTCACCAATTTATTACTTGACCAACAACGCCAAGGAAAAAAGGAAGAAATGGAAGTCCGAATCATGGACATATATGCTTGATGCATTTCAAAAGAGGTTCGACTTAATTACTTCAATTGAGCAACTTAAGGCTCGCGTTCAAGTAATGAAAAAGGAATATGGAGTTGTGAAAGATATATTGAAGTAAAGTGGATTTGGATAGAATCCAATAACAAAAATGGTAGAAACAACGGATGATGTATGGAATGCTTACATTAACGTGAAGTTATTAGGTTGATATAATTAACTTAGGAGATATGCTGATGTTCTTATCAAATTTTCTTATTATTCAATAGCGAAACAAGGATGCAAAGAAGTGGAGGAACACCACAATTTTACTTTATAATGAGTGATTTGAACTCTTTAATTGTATGTGCTAGATTTGCTTTTTATGTCTATTTCACATTATCAAGACCTTATAATATGATCACAATATAGAACTTGTGTTAGTTGTTATACATGTTGTTATAACTTGTATTAGTTGTTTTTTATGAATATCTTTTTTTTTTCATATTAATTTGTGTACGTTTATTGTATCAGTTTGTCTCAAGTAATCATGGACGATGAGTCATTTGATCAATTAGATGTCAACGAGGATTTTGATGCTGAAGAGAAAAATTGTATTGGTTGACGAGATGTGATTTATAGCACAATGTTAACGTTAACTGAATCATATGTCTAGAAACGTGATACAAGAGCTAAAACTTCTCAAAGACGTTTCAGGGATTAAGTTCTTACAGGAAACACATTTGTGGAAGAGGTTACTTAATGGTTCTCCAATTGTTTCTCAAAGTATTGCCGAACGGATCAAGAAGTTTTTCATACACTTTGTTCTCATTTGAAGGAAGAAAGCCTGTTAAAGGAAAGCATAAATGTTTATGTGAAGAAATGGTTATGACTGTCTTTATATCATCGGCACAGGCGCTTCTAATCGAATGGTTCAAGGTCGATTTCAACATTCTGGTGAAACAATAAGTAGGCATTTTAATGAGGTGTTTAGTGCATTTACTACGATGACATCTCGATATATTTCTTTACCTCAGTCCGAAACACCGGATTACATTACAAGTAGACGTCATTTTCATTTTATCAAGGTAATAAGTGACTTTTTTATTTTATTGATTAATTATTCAATTGTATTTATGTATTATTTTTTTAAAAATATTTTAAAATTTATAGGACTGTGTTGGAGCTATAGATGGCAGACATATAACTGTAGAAGTGCCTAATGATGACAAACCTCAATATCGAAATCGCAAAGGCAACTTAACCCAAAACGTTTTGGCAGCATGCTCATTTGATATGAAATTTCTCTATATAAATGTTGGTTGGGAGGAACCTGCAGCGGACCCTTTTGTGTTGACGGGTGTATTACGTGAAAGATTTCATGTTCCTGAAGGTATATTTTTTTTTAAAAATTTAGTTGAGTATATATTTATGTTTTTATTTATTTTTAATGATCAGGAAAATATTATCTTGTCGGGTATGAAAACACAAGTCAGTTTTTGGCTCCTTATCATGGTATTAGATATCATCTTATTTGGGCCAAATCATATTGCACCTCAGAATTATAAAGAGTTATTCAACTAACGTCATGTGTTGTTGCGGAATGTTATGGAACTGATGTTTGGAGTTTTAAAAGAGCAATTTCGTATTTTCCAGAGTTCCTTGCAATATCCTTTAGGTGTACAAAGAAACATAATTATTGTTGCTTGCATGTTACATAATTTTATTCGAGATTTTGCACGAGGAAGAGATTGATTGTGGATTGATATTGAAAATGGAAAAAATACATAAATCGATAGAGACGTAGATTGTAGAAGACAAGAGAGATTAGAATACGAAGAATATAGTCAACGGCTTTCAAGTTCAAATGAACAACTTCGACTTAGAAAATAACTTCGGGATAGCATATCAACACAAATGTGGGAGGATTATGCTAATCGGCGTGGCCGTTAGTATTTTTTTTTAATTTTGATTGTTGTATAATGAACTAGAAGACTTCATTTTTAATTGACGTGATAGTTAGTTCATTTTTAATTATTACTGTGATTATAACAAATTAGAAAATGTACGACATTTGCATGATTTTATTTTGTTCATATTTAGTGTTATTTTTTACGATTATGAATGAATTTTTATATTTTTAATTATTTTAAAAATTATACTATCTAATTTAAAAGTATTACCAAACAAGTTGTCACAATTTTTTAAAATTATAATGTTTTTGCTGAACACGATAATTAGGCATGTTACATTTTAAAAATTATCATAAATTTTGATGTCTTTTAATTTTTTATCATGACATTATATAAAAAATTAAAAGACATCACACACCCTATTAGCTATGGATATAATTAGCACCCATTGTGCTCATAATTTTATTCACAGCACCAACAATTTCATTTTCCTATTCATACTCTACATGCCTTATATTACCATTTTTTCCCTTTTGTGTCATCTCTTACTTCATGCTAACTATGACTCAATTTAGTTAATAAGGGACAATCAAGAGTAAATAAATGCAAGTGAAGATTTCAACAAATGCCAATAGTATAATTGAGTGTAGCATGAGAGCAGTGAGAATGCTCGGATGGGCTTTGATCTGCATGTTGGTGACAACTTTCCTTTTTTTTGAACATGGTAACCTAGTGGAACAGGGGAGAGGAAATCCTAGAGGGGGTTAAGGGTTCGAGACTCGGTAGAACTATTAGAATGAGCACGGGGAGGGAAAAAACATCCACAGAAACCTCCGTGGAGCTCGAACCTAAAGCCTCCCCATCATAAACAGGGAGAATGTTCTACTACGTCATGGACTCGCGGACATTGTTGACATATTGACATGCAAGAATGATAGATAAGATGCCTTTATCTATTGTTTCATCAGTTCATTGCTTAGATGATTTTATCACTCTTTTCTTTTCAGATCTGGGATACTTATGGTTTGGAGGAACATGTGTTTAGGCAAGCATTTGTACGTGCTTTCAACATTTTGAGGCAGCATTGGATCGTTAGACGAATTCTTAAGCAAATGATGGTTAAGATCAAAGGGCAGGATGTAGGCACAGCATTGATGGTTCCGACTAAAATGTCTTATGATAGTACATTGAAACCAATGGCCACCCCACAACTAATCTTGTTTTTTTGTTGGCGTAAACAATTTAAAATCACTATGTTGTTCTTCTTGTTTCAATTATTTCTCTCTTTTGGGCTCTCAAGTATGGAGAAAAAGTGGACCGAGCATTGTTTGGCATGACCAATCTCATTCTTAAGATGCTTTTCTTAGTAAGATTTTCAAGCATGATGGCGACACTAGTCATGATGATATTCTCCTTCCCTAGTAGGAGGTAACCTGATCATATGTAGTAGCTTAGGGCCATGTCTAGTGAACTATGTTTTTTTTTAATTTTTTTTGACTTGTGCACTTGGACTCAAGATTTTACCTTAGGTGCCTTCAAGTACCTGTCAAGGTTATGTTGTGGTAACTTTTTTCTTTGCTTTTGTATCATACATGTCATATTTCTTTTCATGTCAGGTGATGTAGCCGAAGCTATCACGACCGGATTCCGAAGCCGGAATCCGAAGAGATGGATCCGGTGCTGGGTCGGATCGGTGTTCGGGGGTCCGACGGGGATCCGGAAGACGAAGGACGCAGAGGCGGAGCCGAGAGGTCCGAAGGCCGGCTCGTTCCGGGAAGTCGGGGCCGAGGCTCCTCCGGCGGACGAAGGGGCGGCACGAAGCCGAGGATCCCCTGTTGCAAGGGCAGCCGGCGCACGGCGTCGAGACCAGGGAGAGGAGTCCGAGGTCGGCGGCCGAGACCGACTCGGGAAGGTCGGCGATGATTCGAACCGAGCTCCTGCAGGAGAGAAAGAAGAAGAAAACCAGTCAGCAGGAGTCCCGGGCTTCAGCCTTGGGGAACCCCCTCCGACAGTCAAGTTAGCTCCTGAAGAAGATTCGATTCAGAAGGCAAAGAGAGTAGCTTTAATGCTTTTCGGATTGTAGTCCTTTAAGAGTCTCGGAGGCTTGAGGAAGCATCCTTTGGGCAATAAATAAAGGTGTATTTATAGCAAAGGATAGAGGACGGTTAACGGTGGCAGCCGATATAGGACTAAATGCGGACTTACTGGTAAACCGCCATAGTGCCTGATCCGCCACCGGAGTGGGCCGGATTCGGCTACCGGACCGAAGGGGGTTGGGCCGCTGATGGGCCGAAGCCTGTTGGGCCCAGGGCTGCCGCGCTGTTCCCGGGCCGTTGGCTGGTGGGCCGCTGACGGGCTGAAGCCTGTTGGGCCGGAAGCGACGGTGCCGCTAACGGGCCGAGGGCTGTTGGGCCGTTGATGGGCCGAAGGCTCCCGGAGGGCCTGGTACTGCCGCTGTTGGGCTGAGCGGGGTTTGGGCTTGCTTCAATGGGCCGAATCGGATTCTGCCTCATCATCAGGCATCTTTTGAAGTACCCCAAAATTTAGATGTTTTTTTTGTTAAATTTGGATTCCAAACACGTCACCAAGTTAAATCACATCATAACATATAAATATGAGAGCCAAATAACTATAAGGTGAATTTAACAAATGCCATAACTATCTCATAATCTAAATAACTAGTCGAATATCAAAGTCCGCAAATAATAATGTCCAATACTTACTAGAATCACAATTACATCAAAATCTCACAACTCTTACAACATCAACTTAAATGAAATATAATCATCATAAACTCCTCGTAATAGCACATTAACTAAAAGCTAACTCTCTTTAGTAAAATCCAAACACTTCTTCCAACCAGAATCCAAAGCTAATTCTCCTAAAAAATAATTAGCACTATCTATGAGTATAAAACTCTGTAGGCATCATACCCACCATAGGCTACATGTATAATAATTAAAATTCAATGGTAACTAATATATATTGTGGAGAATTAAGCAAATACTACACTCAAATAAAGAGGATAATACAAATACGGTCACATATATATCATACTGAATCAATTATATTTTCTACTAATCATGATCAAATCTGATAGCATACATATCTAAAAACATATAAACATATTCTTACTCAAATTAATATTTTTACTTGATCAAATCCATTCGCCATGGCCATAAATATATCAAATATTCTTCTAACACATACGAAGGTTACATATCACATATCATATAATAAATTGTGATAGTTAATAGCACATGATTGAATTAACACATTCAAATTTCATATTTACATATGTGTAAAATCATAGCTTTCAAATTTAGAGTTAAATTCCATAAATCAGGTGTCTTAAGACTTAACACAGTTCAAAGTGTCAAAGTTATAAAACTAAACATTCACATGTGAGGTTATTATCAGATCTTAAATCATATTTCCAAAGAGTCATAATAGATTCAAATTATATTTATTATGTGTCAAACTTATCATATTTCACATATAGTAAAGGGACATGCATCCAAACCACAACATAAGAGACCACACATATACATATACCGAGTACTTAAGCAATAGAACCAAATTTTTACTATTACGGAATTGAAAAAAATTATACATACCTCACCCAACCTAATCTATTATTGTATTACGTATCGTCGTCCTATGACTTTTATTAATTAAAAATCATGATTTTACCTGTTCCCCTTAGGTTCACACAATACCATATCCAACAAGGATGCATTCATTAGAATCAGGTTACATAATCCCTTAAGATGGCAATGTCCATATCACCCATGTTAAATTTAATGACATATGATTTACAACAAATAAAATTCATCATAATTTTTAAAATTTGATTATTCAAATGACTAGTGATATAAATTGCCAAAAATAATGTCAATTGAATAAAAATAAGACATATTAGAACTAAACACACTATGACTATGAAATTCCTTGTAAAATAGGTCCCAAAAGGTCAAGAATAACATTTAAATATTTTTTGATTTTTCAAAAATTTTGAAATATCTTTCAAAATTTACGGCAAGAAAAATCTTATTTTCAAAGCTAAAATATTTTATTTACTAGAATAAGTACCAAATGGCTTAAAAAATTATCTAAACTTGACGCACATGATAAAAATTCATATAAACTATGTCTATAAAGTCTCATGAATTTCTGGACACATTTGATCTGGATTTTAACTTAATTATCATGCCGACTTAAGTTACACAGATTGCATGTGACAGGTCTAATTTAAATACTAAAATAAACATGAAATAATTTTTAAAAATTACCAACTTTTACTGACATTAATTAGACACAAAAGTGAATATATTTTCAAAATTTCAGGTCAATCAGATGCAAAGAGATGGAGAATGTAGTCCTAGAAGTTAGTGGAAAAAAATTGGGCAGATAGATTACTACCAAATTATATAGTTTGAGAACATAATTATAATAAATATTAAATAAATTTAAAAAATATAAACTTTTGTAGGAAGGCTCTAGACATATAGCGGAACCTACAGTATAAATTTTAGCCTATTTTGATGCCAGACTAGGGAGAACCAAGTTAGGCAAAATCTAGGACTAGAGGATGGCGAGACCACTAGATGCACACAAAAACATAGAAAATGTAATCTTTTTCAAAATATTCAGGATTATTATTTAAAATAAAATGATTACACAATACAATACATATATTTTTACATAAGATTAAATTTTGAAATCATAAAAATCATTAGGTTTTGCTAAAAATACAAATTAATCTATGTGGGAGGGTAATCATCGCCTACTTTTCGAGGAAAGATCAATTTTTGATAGTTTCTAGAGTTCTTCTAAATAAGTCCCATGACCTATAGCCCCTCTAAGCTCTTCTTTGCATCTTCTAATATCTCAAAAGAACCTTCTCATATTGAAGAAGTACCTCCTTACAGTCTAGTAGTTTCTCTCTTTATTTCTTTCAAGAATAATATGAAAACTTACATCTCCAAGCAAAGATGTGGCTTGAGTATAGTGCGCGCAAATTTGGATAATTTTATATGGTGGTTTTCCCTCTTATAAGCCTTCTCAAACCCTCTTTATCCTTGCCTGGTTGGAGTTTCCATTAGAGAGACATTTCCTTCATAGATAAACTTCTAACTTGAAATAGAATTCACTCAAATTTCTGACAGATTCTATTTTTGCCCAAAAATATCTAAATTATAACTAGTAAATGATTTATTTTGGAAACATTATTTTCATAAATTCTTTAGAATTTTGAGTTAGCTTTCTAATAGGAGTTGTTTCATATAATTTGAAATTTTCTACGTAAAATTATACTTAAAATATCAGGACTATGTCAAGTAAATCTATGTGCAGAATCTTAATTCAAGTAAGATTCAAATTATAACTTTCTACTCATGAATTAGAATCCTAAACATGCTTAAGATTACTATATTCTCCCTATAATCTTATTATAATACCTCTTCTAAAACTTTTTCGATCGTGGTTAACTTGATCTAACTTTCCTTTTCTATCTTAATTCAAATTCTAGTCCTATTAGGACTTATTTTTTGTTGGTAGTCCTTTTCTTAATTGATCATCGATATTTTTGAATCTCAAAATGTCTGAATTAGCAAAAATAGTCTTGTACAAAATTTTAGATATTCGAATGCTCTTTCTAATATATCAATGATGCATTTTTTTATCATTTTTCTACGAAAAGTTATCGTTGTTATACTAACTAACTGTCATGTACATTCGAACCTAGAAATTTAATTAAGTTATTGGGCTAACTCCTCCTGTTTAATTTAACCAATGTACTTTTTAAATTATTTTAAATGGGCTTAACTAAATTACTTAACATTCTCACACTAATTATTTTATAATTTATTATTTAAGAAGATAATTTTTTATAACTCATATGTTCCATCTAAGAATTCAAATCAAATTAGGAAATTCTCTTCAGAAAAATTCTATCAAACTGACTTCTGATCATAAATGAATCTTATTAAATCTCAAAATTAATTCCAATTTTATTTTAAAAATTGTAGATAACTTTATAATCTTTCAAATGAGTTTAATTCCATTAAATTCCAAATTCATTAAAAAGAATTATGCCTAAATCGAAGAAGTTATTTATTAGAGACCTGAGAATTATATTAAGTTAATTTAATAATATATCTTTTAAAGACTAAATGGGCCAAAAGAGTTACATGAGTCTAGCTGAAAGGTTCTTGTGGGATGGGATGACACATCTTTCAATTTTATCAAACTTCATTAGGCAGAAGTAAATGGAATGATCTAGATATTAATTCTGAGGCAACGATAGTCGGTGAAGGGTGTTTCCTAGAGTGAGATTATTACTGTTCCTTACACTACAAAAGACAAGGTTATTGTTATGATTTATGTTGATTCTTATGAAAGCAGAAACGGGTTAGTTTCGAGTATTACCATGCACTTATTTGGGGCAGAATTAGGTCATTATAATTTGAGGGACAATAAATCCTAAATGCATGTTCTCATGGCTTCATTGCAAGGTTGATTAGCCTAGATCGTATGGTTTAGTGGGACAAGGGGCTGGGCAGAAAGCTTTGGATCTCTCTAGATATACGAACTATGCAATCAAGATCTTTATGGAAAGATAGACATAACTAATTAGGGAAACAATGACAACATATAACCCAAAATGAAAAAAAATGGGTAATTCATGTGATCACGATGTTAATTTAACTAAAGCTCCACAAATAAAAATGGGAAAGCACAAATATTGTCACGTTATAAACAAATCTTGTAGTGACTAAGGTTGACAAAAAAAGAGAACTTATGTGCTATTTGATTTGACAGAAAACATTATAAAATGTTCTAAAATCTTGCACGAGACAAAAAAATGTGTTTCACGGTATTTCCATGTAAGCACGGCATTCTTGACACATCCAACCTCTGATATGGTTAACTGAGCATGGCCATTGCCAAGTTGATTATACCAGTTAACGCAAAAATAATTATTTTTTTATTAAAACAAATACTTATCATTTAGATGTACATTAAATCGTTCACCAGACATTTTAATAACGAAACTATCTGGCCCAATCTTTGTTTCTTTGGGTTTCATTGTTGCTCTTTCAACCGCGAGCATAAACTATAGACCACAATTCTCACGTAATTGGAGTGCAATTATCTTGAGTGAAAGCTTGGTCTGATAGTAGTTAGTTATAGTGTTCTTTGGCTTCCAAGTAGGGCTACAAATGGACAGCCGAGTTTCGACTATCCATCTAGTTTCTACTTCTATTAATGGATGTAGAAATCTGTTAAAAACTACTCATTAAATTATAAAAAATAGAGATAGATTTCTAATAGTTATAGGAGTCCAAAATAGAAATAGTTGTTTTCGTATCCGCTGAAATATTCCTATTTCAAAATTATCGTATGTCTTATGTATATAATTTTATAAGATAAAAAATGAATCCTTCGTATAGATCCTTCTTATATCTAACAGAAAGAATACCTCTCCACAGTTTGATAAAAGTAAGGTCATGGTAAGAAGTAGGAAAGTTTCTTAAAATTTAATGTGATTTTATGGTGCATTATTTGAGTAGATTGATACGTAGACTTAGACCAATAAATAAAATAGATTTCAAAATTCAAAGTTCATTGGCAAGAATTTACATAAATCAAAATCTTGTAGATTTGAAAATTTCAATTATTAAACATTTTTTTTATTAAAAATAGATATTAACAATGATTTAAACTAACTTCTTATTATAATAATGATGATAATGAAAACTTTTGTTCACGTTGATTTTTTGTTTCTAATTTTTTATTTAAGAGCGGCAATATATGCAAAAATAGAAACTCTTTTTTTCGTTTCGTTTCTGTCTCTGATAAATTGTGCAGATCAAGTCAACATTCCTGTCCAGATTTTGTTGATGGTTTGGAGGGGACGAACTTTACTCGATTAATGCCATAACAACCCACTTTTTGTTGGTGTTTATCTACTCAAAACAATAATTACTGGCTTAATCATTCAATGTAATCATCTAATCTAATCTCCACTTAATCCTCTTTTATTTTATCATTCTAAAAGACCATATATAGTAGCAGCTAAAAAAGAGCAGACACGAGGACTCGCAAGGGTATTATCGTCACACCACGTTTCCCTCCGTACAAGCGCTAGGGTTTCAGCTCCCGCGCTCAGCCAGCCCGCTTGCCCACGGCGGCGTCGCGACCCTCCTTGCTCGCCCCGCATTTTTCCGTTGTTTAGTAGGACGAGTCCAACAAATCGCCTCTGCGCCCAGGCGTATTGGACTAATCACCCTAATCGTTACAAGCATATGATACGTGTCACTCTTCCATTGGTGGGCGTATTGCACCGCAACTCACGAGATCTTCCCCAAAGTCCATTTTTATGTTAACATATGCCGTAGCACTCTGGGTCTCTCCGTGCCGACCCTTTTTTTTCTCTCTCCCGCCTCCCATTTCCGGCGTTTCCCTCCATTCTCTTTTCCCTCTCCCTCCATTTTTTTGTCCTCAAAGATCTCTCTTTTCCTCCACCACTCCCTCACTAGTCTCTCTCCAGATTCACACCTCCACAGCTCCACTGTGCTTCCTGAGGCTGCTCCAAGCATCCTCCTGCTCCTCTCGCGTTCTTTCCCTCTCAAAGTTGCCATCTTTCTGCGATTCTCCTCTGCTCTCCACCCCCCTGGGATCGATCCTCTGCATAAGCTAGGCGCTTTCTACAAGGAGGGCGGCGCTGGAGACATCAAAGTGGATAGAGAGAGTAAGAGAGAGAGAGATAGTAGATAGGTCTAGTCAGCTATCGAGCTCTTTGGAAGTAGATCTGGCAGTGAGGATTGGAAAGTGATGGACCAGAGAGACGAGAAGGTGAGCCCTTTGCTCTTACCCACTTGTTTTCCGTTCGTTTTCAATGCTTTCTAGTAAACCCATGTTCTGATCTGCCTACTACTGATCCTTGTAATGTGAAGTGCTGTGCGATTTGCGGAACCAAGGAGACTCCTCTTTGGAGAGGCGGCCCATCTGGTCCCAAGGTACTTGCTGCTGATCCCTGCGTTCTGTAGCTGTGTTCTTGCTGCTGCTTCGTGCCTCTTGTGTAATCTAATCTATGAAATCTGTGTGGCAGTCACTGTGCAACGCCTGCGGGATTAGGTATGGGAAGAAGAGGAGGGAGCTGCAGGGGGCGGAAGGTGGGGAGAAGGTGAAGGTGAAGAGGAAGAACAGCGTGGCGGGGGTGCTGGGGCTGGGGAAGGGCGCGCTGCTGAGGCAGGGGGGGCTGGTGGAGCTGAAGCGGAGGCGGCCGTGGCGGCGGCTGGGCGAGGAGGAGGAGGCGGCGGTGCTGCTCATGGCACTGTCTTGCGGGTTCCTCTAATTGCTGTCTGTTCCTTACCCTCATATGAGTGATGTAAACGACAGTGATGTTACTACTTGCCGGCAACGGAAATATTTGTTCTTTTTCATGTTTTCTTTTCTCCCTTCAAAATGTGATCTTTATATTGAGATTATTGCATGGAAAAGTCCTTTTCTTCTTTTGTTCTTTATGCTAATCTTGGAGTTGACGTGCACTTCATAATGGCATGGGTTAAATCCGGATGGGTTATGCTCGGATAAAAGTTATTGGACATAAGAGATTATGAAGAGAATAAGATTATGAACAAGAAAAGAGAGTAAATAAATAATGTCATCTTAGGGACTTTTTAGATGTACAAGTCATAAATGTGTTTGTGTTTAAAGTAAACTTTCTTTTCCATTATTACATTAGTTTGGATGATTAAAAGTGAATTCTCTATAAATCCATTTGAATTTATCATTAACTCAAAAACCTTCTTCTAATTATGTTTTCCATAAATCTTCAAAAAGTTGGTTTATGTTGAACATTAGAGCTGTCAATAGATCTGGATAACATCCGACTCTGATTTGTATCCGCATCCGAATTCGGATATTATTCGACGGAGTCGAATCTAGATAGAAAAATTTATTATCCGTCGAATAGTATCTAGAGTTAGATATTCGGATAATAGTAAACGGAGCGGAGTTGGATATTGTGATATTTGCTCCGTATTTGTTCTGTTGACAGTTTATTGAACACATCGTCTCATAAACTCGATCAAGTTTATTGACGGGGTTCTTCTCTTAAACTCAAAATCTATTTATGATAACTCCATTTATATTTACTTAAGTTGCATCTAAATGGGGAATGACTTATCTAAGCTTATTCTTGGATAACTAAGTACTAGCCAGACAATTTAGTCCACTAATCAAACTAGATTTAAGAAATGAGATTCAATAATCTAATTTATTCCCCACTTACCTGTTTATCCAAATAGCTCTGCCCATGCATCAAAGGAAGGTTCGATGGCTTGCGCACATGTATTTATAGTGGCTAGTTATTTGGCTCTCTTTTTCTATCAAGAGAGATCAACATTGGCAAAAGGCCGTAAAGATATTTATTAGGGGTCGTGATCTAGGCTATGGCAAAAGGCAAAAGTTTGCACCGTCCCAGGGTCCGGTGGTTGTGATTGATAAGAATAAGGTTGGAACTTTAGGTGGGTCAACTTGAACTTGATCAGATTAATCCAAAAACTAGATCAAGATGATCCAAATTATATCGGATTTGGTTGAACTTGGATATGGAGAGCCTTCAATGTCGTGCCTTTTGTATGATGTAAAATATACGTGCTAAGTCATGTATATAAGCATCTTCACACGGCGGCAAGGCTCGTCAGTAAACCACAAAGGTGATGTTTAATTAGTTTGAAACAAAATACTCTGAAATACTATAAAATATTATATTATGCAAGATAAAAATACGAATTCACAGTATTTTATGTCAAATTAAAGGACCTAGGAGTATGTATGATGATAGGGAGTAACTACTTATGAGATTTAAATAATAATAACCATTTTCTATAACATGGAACATTAGTGAATTTAAAGTATTAAATATTTTTGTATTATTTGTGCGCGGAATCAAAATGACGTGCCAAATAATTTCTCCTATTTCACGGAGTGTCGGGCAGTGGGGGAGGTTTTCACAGACCCAGCTACTTTACTTGGCATCTTATAATAAGATTTTGGGCATCCTCTATTGACTAGGCACAATGTTTCTGGGTCTAAAGATTCTATTTCCAGCATTATATGTGATATGTCAAATTGGATAGTGATGTTACTAAACATTGTATTGACGAAGACTCCAAAGGTCAAAGTTTGGAACACAAATTGTTCAGTGCGAAGTGTATAATTTTGGGCTTTTTTATATATACCTCTCAAATACCGTATTTATATTTATACCTCTAACTCTTATATATTATCATCAGTACTCTTTAAATCTTTAAAATATTACATTTATACCCTTCCGTCAAATTAAGGTGAAATTCAACGAAGTATGCCAAAAAGATTCTATAAATCATGATAACATCATAGGTACATATGTAAAATTTTAGTGAATTGAGATATATATATATATATATGTCAGATATCAGTAAATTTAAAAATATATATGTAAAATCATTAGATGGAAGGTTGTAAGTGCAACTCTCTGAAGATTGTAGAGGTGACAATATGTGAGAGTTTGAAGTATATATACAAATACGGTATGTTTGAGAAATATATATGCAAAAAACACTATAATTTTTCACCCATGTATATTAAAGGTTCTATGAATCAACTTGATTAATTAACGTTACATCCACTCGAACTACGCAACGATAAAATGGTGATATCAACATAGTAGAAAAGTTGTTCATTCAATTCGTTCAGTCATGTAGCTAGCTTTAAATTCTTCATATTATAACAATGTAGTGAGAAGAAAGTCTCCCTTCACTATGATGTATGGACACGTGTCTTTGAACTCGTTAGAATTAGACATAGAGTTCACCTTCATTCTAAATCTGGGATCAGCATCACCACGTTGTGGAGATAAATACATAACTTTCGTATGGATGATAATAGTGCATATTCCTTGTGTAACAAAAGTGATGAAATCAGAGTTGCTTATTAAGGACTGCTTGATACAATATAAAATTTATTAAATGCACAAAATTTTCAAAAAAGTTGATCATAACATAGAGGTCAAAATCTGAATCTGAATTTAATTATTTGTTTCATGATATGAAGTTTTTTGAATCAGCAAATAATTTATTGATTATTTTTCTGAAAAATCTATGTACATGTATAACAAATCTTATGCTGTAGCAAACAGTCCTTTATGTTTTTGAGTTATAGAAAACAATTTTACTAGTCGTTGGATATTAGTTAGTGGTGAATGTCACTTAATCACGTTGGGAGTTTGTCATCTACATTGGCTTCCATGCCATGCAATTCTTACATGCAAAAATTTATGAATTTGTGATTATTTTTTTCTTTTTCGTAATCCAGTAAAAAAAGATGGGCCAAACTGTTTACAAAAATGAATATTTTATTGAAGTAGTGCATGAAGACCCTTAAGAGTTCACTTTCTTATGGGAAGAGGAGCCTACTAAGTGTGAGATCTATAAGAGAGGCACATACATATATAGGATCAACTATAACGCATCTAAATTAGATGCACCTTCACCTGAAATGCCTCTTCTACATATTAAAAGATAAAAAATTATCAAAGCTTTTAAAATATTCCATTACATCCCTAAGCTTGTTCTCATCTTGTGCTTTTTAACTTTCACCGTTCAATCGTAAAACCCTACCATAGTTGTCTAATCGAGTTCATCTTTAATTGAGAGTCAAAACTAAAATCTAAGAGATGGAGTTGACTTTGAGGGTTAATCTAACTTTTTTTTTAAAATTTTTTACTATTTTTAAACTTTTTAATAATACTTTTTGACACGCATAATGATAAAAAAATACAATCTTGGAGATAAAAACAATCCTAAAGGATTGGACCTAATTGAATTTTAACCCGGAGAAAGGAGAATTTCATCTGAGAGCATATCTAAGTTATTTGCGTCTAAAGACCCACTGAATCCTTTCTCACATAAACATGTGAGAGAAGAAGAGGTGATGTGATCATAGGTCTCTTCCTCACTCTCTCTCCCTCTCCACCGTAGCCTCTTCCCTCAATCTCTCTTGCCCTCTTGGGATATCAACTCTAACCTGGGTAATCTTCCATGTGTCGAGAACGATCTCCCGCTTCACTTCCTCGGAATGATCATATACTTCGGCAAAAGGAAAATTTTCTTGCAATGATTCTCGTCGAGCAGCGACCAATCCAGCTTCCTTTTGAGGAGGTGCTATTTACTGATGGTGAGTGTTTGATAAAGATGTTAACCTTTTTGCAACATTGCATCGTGCCACAGTTGAAAGGGTTTGAGTGAGATGAGAGTGGTACAGGAGTTTATTACCTTTTCAGTATGTTGCACTCTCTGGCAGACTCAAACTAGGAGATGATGGAAGCTTCTTTGTCGACGAGAGAGATAGCATATGGGTAAAACTTGGAGAAGAGCGGAAGATTTGGCCGAGAAAAAGCTCAACACTTGGGAGGTCAGAGTTAAAAATCTAAGAATTTTCTGTGAGATAGGGTCGTAATCAAAAGACTAAGCCCCACTCTGTTTGCAGAATAAGTTATTACGTGGGGTCTATTGATGGAATAATGTATTACTAGAACAAAAAGTGTTTTGATTTGATAATTTTGTACGGTCGGCTGACAGAATAAAAAGAATAAACAATTTTTAAATCTAGGGTGAGATGGCTTATTCTCTTTATTCTCTAGATATATTCTGCACTAATATAAGTCATTTTGTTTGTCAAAGTAAAATTAAGTTTATTTTCTCCTTATTCACTCTTATTCTTCTCCTATTCTCCAATCAAAGTGACGCTAAGAAATTAGTTGCTCTCCATCGACAATGAGCTAATTGGCTCTATCATAGTTAGTTTGTTCTGAGATATCAGTAATATATATACAGCATAAGCCAGAGGGGGAAAGGCCCAGTTTTTTTGCATTGCTTCTTTTGTGGGGAAAAAATTAAAATTCACATTTGTTCATGTATTGAAGATTTTTTTCCCCTTCCAACATGACTATTTCATCTATTCAACGGGTGCGATTATCTCGAGTCATATCACTGTCAGAAGAGAAACTTTACGGGCTACGTCCTCTGTATGGAAGTGCAACTGTATATAGGAACACTAAAATAAGGTCGAATCCGCGGTCTACTGCAACTTTGTGTCGCAAGGTTGGACTTTACACCCTTTGAGTATATGTGCATTAAGTATGGTTTGCCATATCGGATTGATTTGTGCTAATTTGAGTGATTCGTACCATGGTAAATCTAAGTTAGTGCGATTTGATCAAGTCAGTGCATTCATTCTGAGAGATCTTTTCCCTCGACTCAGTCAAATTTGTACTCGTCGACCCGACTTATATCCAATCATGAGAGAGCTGAGTCGACCCGTATCTTGGAGCCGCAAACTTTGGCATTAAGGCGTCCTTTATATGTGATTCAGCTAGGTTCCCGAAGGTTGGTTACTCTCCTCTTCCTCTTCCTCTTCCTTTTGCCCCTCCATTCGCCGCCCTCTTTCCCCATTGTCTTTGCCGCCCCATCTTATCTCACCACCTTGTTTTCACAGGTCTACCATCCCTCCTCCCCCCTGCCTTCCTCGGTCACCTCCCTTGATCCCCGACCACTTCCCCCTGCCGATCCCCTCCCTACTCTCCCTCCCCCGCCTTTGTTTCTCAGTTTTGTAGGGCCCTCGCAGCTCTCGTTTTTGGGGTTTTTGCTCCGGCCTTTCCCTGTGCTTCGCCGGAACCGGCTGTGGCATCTAGCTATCACCTACCCTCTTCCAGGTTTCCGACGGTTGTGCAGTTCCTTGGTACCCCTGACGTGATCTTTTATAGTTTACAAGTTGCTCGTGTTTCGGTGTGCATCACACGCCAATATGGAAGTCGTCCGAGCAAGTCTTCTTCTAATCTCGTCTGAGATCGTTTCCAGGGTGGACTTATCCGGTGAGATCAGTTGTTTCTAGATCAGATTGGTGGACATGTTAGAAAAGTTTTGGCTAAATTGGTCTATGTACTTGATATTAACCTTTTAAGATCATTCGATCCCGATCAATAATTCTTCTTTTGGACTTGTTAGGCATTTTATTTTTCTAACTCAGTTGATTTCTTCTGGTCGATTCAAGAAATGAAAACAATAAATGGAACTGGGTCTTTTTTTTTTGGGCAGTAATATTTAATCCTTCATTCATCCATAAAGTACACAAATAAAGACTTCTTGCAGCACACAACGTGCCACGCCGTGCGCATGCCCCAAAGACAAACCAAATCTTGAGTGTGACGTACATGAATAAGACAATAAAAACAGCCACTTTAGTGAGCGAAATTGTCAATTGGGTTTGGTTTGGGATTGCAGGTTAAAAGCACCACAGCAAGCAGTCTTCATCTTCACACAAACGCGAACCACTCCTTCCGAGAATGTCGACTGCAACTGACTTGTGGCAATCGGTCAGTGAGACGAAACGGAACGGGGGAAGAACGATGAAGGCAAAAAAAGTAGAAATTGAGTTCTAATATGACCAAGAACTAGGGTAAACAAGTGGAGCAGATCTAAAGAAGACCCTCAGAACAAAATTAGGTTGAAAGGACAGATGAAACTAAATAACCAGCCGAAGCCGAAGAAGAAATTAAATTCTACCTAGGGACAGAGATGCAAAACTAAGAAGTCAAAGACTTACCTAACAAAAACCTCTCAAAGGAGACAAGTCTACTGCTCTGTTGCTCCGATAGCGGTCGTTTTTTATGGAACAAGATAGACTATTTTATCTAGACTCTACAAAAGGTGATGTATTTGGTCGGTCCTATCACTTCAAATACACATGACTTATTTGTCATCCCTGTATTGAATCTGAAAATGTACCGGAGTTCAGACAAAATAATTTAGATGATCTCGTTCGTTCCATCATTCATAAGGGGATGTTTTTTTTTTTTTTTTTTTTTTTGTGACACGATTGGTCAGGTACAACTGTATCTTTACTTGTACTGATTTTGAAGGTTTGTAAACAGAAGATAGATTCGTAGTAACATGATTATTTTGTACTTAAATGTGACTTTCAAATCCGGAATGATCACCGGGAAAAAGACTTCACTGGTTGCACATTATGGTGAATGAATCTTTATATTCCTAGCCATCTTTGAATCTACGTCCTTCTCATTTGAGAGATTATAGAGAACTTATGTGATCTTGCACCCTTGGGTAGGCGTCCAATAATTCCTCCTGGTGATGGTTGTATTAATGTTGGTCGTGTAAAGCCCGTGTCTTCCGATAGAATTCCCTATCTGAAAAATAGGAATATGTCAGGCTCGGCCTGATCTCAATGGTTTGGCATTGATGGACCATATTGTTGGGCCTCAGGTACCCAGTGTCGGCTTACTTGGCTGACCTGTGATTGGGCTATTCGAGGGCCTAAGTTGGCAGATAGAGGCCCAAGTTTTAAGGCGTTAGGGGCCATGTGTCAGGGGCCCATGTGTAAGAGAAATACTTGCTGCAATGGAGGCATTGCAGGGCTGTTGTATTGATCGGCGGCCTTAATTATACATATAATGGAGATCACCCGTCTTAACACGCACACCGATCGAGTTGAGAATGGTCTAATCATTTGATCAAATAATTTTTCGAAGTATTAACTACATAAAATATCTTTACTTTTTTTTTTTTGGGACTAGTAGCACAGTGATATAGGACACCATCAGAAGGAACAGAGATCGAATCCCACAAAACTCCCATCTCCTAAAAGAAGAGAAATAATAACAAGCACTCACAAACCGCTTAAAGAAACGAAAAAAAGCTAGGGATAACACTACCTTGCGAGATCGAACCCCCGACCTCTCCAACCGAGGAGGCGGGGGGTGTTTACTCCGCTACAGAACGAGGGACAACATAAAATATCTTTACGGGTATCTGTGAAATGCAAGGAAAATACGTTTAAAAATTTGCTGCTATAACATTGTTCTAAATCATACTTAACGCAGGCACGTGGGTAAAGAATTTACTGACATGTGTAAGCAATTGATGTGGTGTAGTGCGGTGCGGTGTGGCCTTCAACGGGGGAAGCCTCATTTGTCTGGTCCGTGCCGCCCTCAGTGCCGGCAGCTCTGTGCTTGAGCTCTCTCGGATGGTTCGGATGTGTACTTTTGTCGTGCAGATTGGTGGGGAAGGCCCCCGGCCGGGTGGGTGCTGAGCGGAACCAGGGGGACGCTTGCTTGTTGTGGTTCTTGATCTAGAACAACAGACGAGTGTCAGAGCCCCAGCTGACACAAATGCTCTGGGTGGACGTGGACCCTCAAGACATGATCGAGGAGTCCCCATGCTGTGGATTCTACGTACTGTTCCTCGAGCTTCTACTTAAAGCTCTCATTGTATGGAAGCCTCAAGAATCACAATATTGGAGCCCACATCTCTCATATAGCTAGGTTGGCAGCAACAGATACATACCACGGCAAGAGCTTATATGTAAGACATTCTTTTATAAGCCGTTTAATGTCCTTTATTGGGTCGATGATCTTATATCTCGTATCACTAGTTTTGGTGATGGTCAAATATTAATGTTCCATGTCATAAAATATCATACATTTTTGAACATATATATATATTTAAAAAGTTAGTATCCAAGTTTTCGAGAGTCATAGGGCGCTCTCTCCTCTCGCTTCTCCATCTCTAATTCTCTCCTCCCTTTTTTTATGACCATCTTCTGGTACCAATCTTAGTATTAATGTAATAAAAATTTAAAAAGCATTAACTTCAGAATTAATATTATAATTAAGCATGGCATTGACCCATCTTACAGAGAAGAAGAACATGCTCACATGCTCTTCTAATTAAGTTTCAACGGTTGGCAAGAATATTTTGTGATAACATGACCCACAGTGGGGCATCGGCAGAGCTGTAGTATCATGGGTGTTCCTCTCCTCTGTGGGAGTGGTGGTTTCAAACTTTCAACTTTTCCGTCTCGTTGACGCTCCAATACGCCACATATCGCTGTTAGCAAAAGCACGCTGGAAACAAGACAAACAAGAACAGAGGGGGTTCGGTTGGCCTGCCCTCTATTATCATGTTGTGTTATTAGAACACCATTCTTCATTAAAAGATCTCTCTTTTATATTAAAAAAAGGGTTTTTTGCATATATACTTCTCAAAAACGTCATAATTTCATGTATACTCTCAATTCTCACATATTATCATCAATACCTCTGCAATCTTCAAAATATTCTATTTATGTCCCTCTCGTCAAACTTAAGTTAATTTCAACGAAATATGTCAAAAAAATTGCATAAATCATGACATCGTTGGAGATATCGGAAGTAAAAAATGCAAGATTTTAATATATTGAAAGATATATATGCAAAATATTAGTGAATTTAAGAGTATTTATGTCAAATCATTAGATTGAGGGATATAAATATAATATTTTGAAGATTATAAGAATATTGGTGATAATATGTGAAAATTGGGGCTGTTTTTGAGGGAATATATGTAAAAACCCCCCAAAAAATGGCAAGTCCATAGGATGCCATTATTGGCGCCCATGGCCCCACAAAGGAAAAATCCTCGCGTCTTTCCGTTAAGAGTTTCACTAGTCAAGGGGCAACAACGGCTACATTAATCAAGCATACTTATGGCTGCAAATAGGTCGAATCAGATTAAGAATAATGTGACCTACATATGTAACTCATTGCAAATTGGAGATTAAAAACTTAACTCCAATATGGATAAAGATTAGATCAAATAAAAAAAATTATTGAACCGGCAGGCGAAATGAATTGAACTAGGACAATATGTAATTCACAAGTCATCTATTTTTACATGGACACCGAGAGAGCGGATGAGATTGGAGAAGTCATTAATTTTCTCTAATAAAAATTATTAAATAATTCTTAGGAAAATTCATTAATACTTATAACCGATTATTTCTTATCTTTTCACCTCCACTCATTTCAAACAATTTATTAATGGTCATAACTCTCACCCCACTTATTTCAAAACAACAAATTAATGAACGGGGGCCTAAAATTAAGAAACTTCTTTAGTAATAAAAACATTATTTTTAAATTATTTATATTATAATTTATTTATATTATAATAAAAATATTAAAAAATAAATTTAAAATTATCTTAGTATTAAATATAAAATAAAATTATTCCTAAATATTTGTCTTACTCTATTATTAAACTTATCTTATAACTTTATTTAACTCATACGTTATATACTTTTTTGTCATATATTATTTGTATTTATTATTTATCATGTTAATTTTTATATGTTAATAATTGTCATATTATATAATATTTAATATTTATAGGCACATATAATATTTTTTAGTTATAACATTTTTAGTTATAATATATAACATATTAATATTTTTAAGTATCTATACTATATTACTAAAATAAAGTTTTTAATCTAATTGATGTGGCACTCTCATATTCTTTTCCGTCAAAAGAAATTATTAAATAATTCTTAGGAGAAGTCATTATCTCCATAATTTTTTTTCTCTCTCACCCTCACTTATTTCAAAACAACTTATTAATAGTCATAACTCTCACCTCATGCTTTTCAAAATAACTTATTAATAGTCATAACTCTTTCTCTCTCCACCTATTTCAAAATAACTTATTATGTCCATAACTTTTCTTCTCTCTCACCCTCGCTTATTTCAAAACAACTTATTAATAGTCATAACTCTCATCTCATCCATTTCAAAATAACTTATTAATAGTCATAACTCTTTCTCTCTCCACCCATTTCAAAATAACTCATTAATGGTTATAACTCTCTCTCTTTCTCTCTCATAGACGGACGTAGGAGAGTAGAGGGCCATGGCCCCCTTAAAATTGAGAGACTTCTTTGGTAATAAAAAAATTAAAATTTAAATTATTTATATTATAATTATTTTATATTATAATAATATTATTATAAATAAATTAAAAAATTTAAATTATATTAACATTAAATATAAAATGATAATATTATTAAATATTTATCTTACTTTTTTTTATTTAACTTATCTTATAAATTTATTTAACTCATAGGTTATTTACTTTTTTGTTGTATATTATTTATATTTATTATTTATTATGTTAATTTTATATGTTAATAATTTTCATATCATATAATATTGAATATTTATAATCCCATATAATATTTTTTATTTATAATACATAACATATTAATATTTTTAAGCATATTAATATATATACAGTAAGCCACCTAGCAAATAAGACAACTCGAATCTTAAAGTTAGAAGCATATCTTCTGTATCTTTACTTGAAATCAATTTTTATCGATAGTACCTTTCATGAATAATCTATTTTGCAATAACAATATTGTTAAATTCTTTATTATGTGAAAGTACCATGGTCATCCATTGTGCTCGAATAATATTTTACCTAATTTGTATGTTGTTATGGTTTTGTCGTAGTCCTCATATGAAATTGTATTTATACTTAGTTATTTACTACATGTTATTACTTCTCTTTTTCTTTTCCAACGTTATTTTGGATCTCCTAAGATCTCTTCATTAAACTCACATAGCTAGCACTAATAAAGTTTAGCATTCGAGCAAAATATCTTCAGATTAGAATCCTTATTAAGTAAAACTAAAAGTTTAATATTTCTCGTGTAAAATTATCTTTATACTTGATTATCTGCTTAAAATTAAAACTTTATTAAGATGAAATTATTTAAATCAATATGATATTTTATCTTAAAATTAAATTTATTATATACTTTAAATAATTCCATATAAATGCCGTGCATCGCATGAATTTAAAACCAGTTGATATATATAAAATGCAACTATTGATTGATATATACATGTAAACTCAAACTAATTTCTTAACGCAACAAAAAGGGAAGAATTTTCAAGCTTTGTAAATAGTAGAAATAATAGTAAAAGAATTGGTCAAATAAAATAATCAACAAATGTTTGACAAATTTTATGGATCAGATTAGATAGCCACGAATTGGACCAATTTAACTAATTTGAAAGCTAAACCCATCCATAGTAGTATGCGTATAGATTGGGTTTTCATTTAGGTTTAAGAAGTTCGGGTGAGAAGTTTCACAAGTATTATTCAATCTGTAGGTTTATGGTTTGGATCTAATTTTGTGGATCGAACTGGAATACATGGCAAATTAATTAACCCAATTTATTTGTTGTCCTAGCTCAATCTATTTGTTGTCCTAGCTCTCAAGTAAAATAACCCATGCAAGAAGTTCCTCAACTTTTCTATCATCCTTTCTTGTACTGTAAGACACCATTAACTAAAAGAAGAAATGGCATCTTTTCCTTCCACTCCGTTGGATCCTTAATAAAAGAGGAGTCTTCTATTCCTATATCGCAAAACTTGGAGGCCACGTCAAAAGGTCTCCAGTATAGGAATTTGATGGCAACACTACCCAATCATGGATATAAGAGTTCTATGCAGACGGATTCTCTGTGCCTGGATAGATTAAACTAATGCAAGTTTCCAGGCTCACGGCTGAACCACGACTTTCACCGATATAGGAAATTTCAAAAAAGGGAGACACTTTTGCAAAAAATGGCCAACCCTCGCATGGGTAAGAATCCTAACTCGACTCTACAACAGTGATAACTTAAGTTTAGCCTATGCAAAACTGTAATCTACATCTCATCAAAGGTCTAGGGATTTAGAAGGTACAATTCTCAACTAGGCATATCCTTTAAAGGACAAAAGCTCAGCACAGTCCACCCAACTCATCTGTAAGCAATACATGGCACTTCCCCGTTGGTTAGGTGCAATGCGCCACAGGCCGACCCCACAGCTCACTTGGTCAAGAAGGCCCTCACATGCGGCGTCGCTCTCCGGGCTATACCAAAAGGGAGACACCTACACCGCTCCTCCTTCCTCCAATCCCCACGATCATTCTTCTCTCCTTTTCTTCTCCCTTTCTTTACAACCTTTACTGATTTCTTTTCTGATACAAAAGGATCCGAACCATCGACCAAATGCTTCAAAGGGGTCCCCCCCCCCATTTGATATTCCAATCCCAGGACTTCCACACACTTCCACCACCTAATAATGTGGCACCATGCAGCAGTTTTTGGTAGATTACACCCAATAACGGGCCCAAATGATGAGACTTGCAGGTAGCCCCAAGAAGCAAGAAGCTTCATGCGTCGACGAACCCACCATGTGAGGGGCGGACGAACAGAGGAGGAGGAGGTGGGGGTGACCTTATCCTTGCGTCAAGCAGGTGGCACACGTAACCCACCATGTGAGCCCAGCACCAGCAGGGCCCGCCCACCTTCACAGTCGTCGCCGCAGGCGTCGGCGGGGGGTCATGACCATGCACAGGGCTCGAACTGTGGAGGAGGTGCCGTGGGTGTACGGCGTTCCGAGCCACCCCATCTCGGCCGCCCACCACTTTCTTCTTTCTTTTTTGCTGACGAGGATCTGATTCCAGTAGATCACAGACTCGCAGCCTCCAAAGGCATAAAATAAGAGAGGGATTTTTGAACATGTATGCTGTAATCTATCAAATTTATCTTTTTACTCTTCAAATCAGCCTATTATTTCTGATATTTTTAGAACACAAAGAAAATTATATGCCCGCGGCGTCAACACCCTTGGAATATTGACATATACCTTCGCTGTTAATATCCTCTGATTTAAAGATGGAAGTAACTAATATGCTCTTAATACCTGCAGTACAAATTTTGAAGAACATAGGCATATGTAACTATACAAGAAAAGTGATAAATATAAGGATTGGTTAATAATTTCTGTCATAAAACCGTAGCGGAATACTACTTTCATGTAAAATATTATAAGAATGCTAAAACAACAGACTAATTTTAGGAGTATGAATAGAAATCTTGTAGATGGATGATACGAAATTAGGAATATTATTTACAAAATCTCAATGAGAGGAGAGGAGTTTTCGTTTTCTCCTCTTTTGAGTTCACATGGTAGCTAGAAAAGATGAACGAGAGAGGGGGAAAGCACGCAAACAGAAGCAATGGCCATGGAACGCATCGGCAACAACACAATACACAGGATTAAGAAAAAAAACAGCAAAAAAGAAGGAAAACATCAGCCTCACCAATTCACCATCCCCATCACCTTTATTGTTGAATACATCACTGTTGTATGTGTTTTAAAATTAGGCTAACAACAACAATGGACAAGAGCACAATTGACAGGAAACAATTGACAACCCACGTAAAACCCCTAAAGGGAACATCTTTGCTGTTTACCTAATCTCCTTTTCCCGTTTATTCCCAACGAAAGATGAACAAAAAAAAAAACACGAGAAAAATCACAGAAAGGAAAAAAAAAAGTTACATATGTATGAATCTACATCCCACCGGAAGCACAGACCGGAGGGGTGCTTCGCATGCGCGCCCCACCTCCGGAAATGCACTTACTAGAATCATTGCAGCTGGGTCTCTTCCACGGGGTGCCACCGTGATGGGGAAAGGAAGGAGCTTTGGCAAATTTAACACCCACAGTGGCCGCGAGATGCCTCCTTTTGATCAGAATCTTGGGCGACGAGGACTCTGGAAGTAGCTTCTCCATTCTGATCAGCTTCTTCTAGCCGATCTAACGAAGCTAGAAGAGCAGGAAAGGGAGGAAGAAGAGAGGAAGGGTGGAAGCCAAGGGCACCCACAAACGCAAGGACCCGCTGGAGGAGGGCGGCGGCGGGCTGTAGTAGTAGAAGGGGAAGTAGGGCATGATGGGGTTGGGCGGCGGCGGGGCAGGGTAGCTTATGTACGGCGGCGGGTAGACGTAACCCCCGCCTCCGCCGGAAGGCGGCGGAGGGGAGGCGTAGACGTAGGAGCTGGACGGCGGGGGAGGGGAGGAGTAGTAGGCGCCGGAAGGGGGAGATGGCGGCGGGGGGCAGTTGGAGGAGGAGTCCGGCGGGGGAGGGGAGGGGACGGGGGGCGGCGGCGAGTAGAGGGGGTGGCAGGGGTTGTCGCAGGAGGAGCACATTGTGCAGGAGACGCCGTCCTTGGCGACGGCCACGGCGACCGCCGCCGCCGGGGTGGATAACAGTGCTAAGAAGAACCCACAGAGGAGGGGGATGAGTTGAAAGAAGGGATTTTTGGCCATGGCAGATGAGTGGGGGCGACAGGAGTTGGTGCCCCCTCGTCTGCTCCACCTTTCTCTCAGTACCGCTTCGTTGGTGTGGAGCGTTCAGGGGTGGAGGACGGAGGTGGCCTGGTGGGGAATGCAGTTTTCCTAAAGAGAGAGAGAGAGAGAGAAATTATAGGCAGAGGGAAGAGAACTAGAGAGCTGAGGGGTATGGGGAAGGCTGGTGGTGGGGGCGTGGTACTGTGGAAGCAGTGGGAGCGTCGATCCTTCTTTTGCACCATGGCGTATTGAACCTGGCCAATGAAAGAGGATACTTATTGCATGGACGTACCGTTTTCATTATCCTTTTAAGTGTCCTACATACATACATATGCATATACGATTTACATAATGTTTATCCTCTAAAATTATCAAAAATCAATATATCAAGGTTAAATTATGAAATAGCATTGCATATGTATCTGGAGTTTTTTTGTTGTTGTTGCTTTTTAAGGGCAAAAGAGTAATGAAAAATCTACCTTCAAGGCATAAGTGTGCCTAAGTTCTTTTAAACCAATTAGCCACAAAATTTTTATTTATCAAGCATACAACATGTGTGAAAATAATTTTTTTATACACAAACAAATAATAAATAAGGATTAAGAGAGCAACATAGATAATGAAATATGAAACATGATTTGTTGTGAGTCCGATCCACTAATACATATCGAGTCAAATTAGATCATGTCGATTCGTACATACATAATGACTTATTTTAAATTAATTTTTTTATTTGATAAATAGTTTTATATTTTTTATACTAATTAATAAGATACATCTTTTTAAAATATGACTTAAAGTCATTTCTTTTAAAAAATTTATTAACTTAGATTCGTATGTCTCGTGTGAGTCGAACAGAATCGAATTGATCTTATACCATATATGAGAAGATATGATCTAATACGAATCAACGACACGATTAACTTTTATATAGAATAAATTACATATGTGAGTGAAATTTTATTTTTAAATAATTGAGAAATGGGAATAACATGCAAAATATAATCAAACAATGAAGTCGAGTGGATAGAAAGTAGAGAGACGATAGAACACTGAATTCAAAAGAAAATGTACTTTAATCTGATTGAAAATTATTTAAATATAGATAATAAGCTTCATAAACGGAAAAAACGGACGGATAGACACTAGACAGGATGTCTAATCAGGCGCACTGCGCCACCAGGTAATGGGGATCTTATCGATTGTTCTAATCGCGGTAACGGAAAGAAAAGGCAAGATAGAATTAAAGACCGAACCGGCTCGCCGTGGGGCCAAAGCGTAACAGCCGCGTGCGGCTCACTTCGGCGCGTGTGGTTCCAGGACATGACGTGGCGGGGTTGCTTAAGGATGCCGCAGCTGCAGCCGTCGGCGGGGGAGGAGCGCGCGGCAGCGTTTGGGATGGCGAGATCACCGAGGCGGGGCGACACGTGCGAGCCGGCGCCCCTTTTTGCAACGGAGATCTCTTCTTTCTTCGGGATCGTGTGCGAAACGGCTAAAGAAAACGTAAGGACATGGTGGCAGTAGGGGTGTTCACGGTTTGGTTTGGTTTGGTTTAGAGAGAAAAATTTTCAAACCAAACCAAACCGACTCATCCTACAAATCGAACCGAACCAAACCGAAAATATTCGGTTTACTTCGGTTCGGATCGGTTTGAACCGATTTAGGTGTACCAAAATTTTCTTTAGATTTAATTTGAACTCATTTATTTAGGTTTCTTTGATTTTAGTCCAATATACATGCCGCCACTGGCCCAGTTACACGTCATTTTTCGTTTTAGACGTCACAGGCCCAGTTACAAGTTAATTTTCGTTTTAGATGCCACCGGCCCAATTGCAAGCAAGAAAGTAAGGACAGCTGTTTCTTTATAGACATTGTGTAGAACAGGTAAATAAAAGTACCCGATACAGGACTAAAATTTCCAGCATCACTCAGGCACGTAGGCTGCACTATCACACACACTTTAGTCCTGTACCGGCTGCATAAAACGTTTTTGGCTACTTACAAGTTCTCACATGCTACAAGTCTACAACAGTCACGTGTGCTGCTGGACTTGTTGGTTTGTGGTGTGAAAGGTAAAAGTGACGTTAGTGTATATATTGCATAATAATAATTTTGCTTTTTCGGTTTCCGGTTTGGTTCGGTTCTTACGGGTTGAAGAGGTTTGGAAACCGAACCGAACCGAACATGTTTTCAATCCAAACCAAACCGAAAATTCGGTTTGGTTCGGTTCGGTTTTTCGGGTTAAACCAAACAGTGAACACCCCTAGGTGGCAGTTCGCTGGCTCACAAGATTCGGATTTGCGTTCGGATTGTGGTTCTCAGAAGGACGTTTGGTTTTTCCGGGCCCGCAAATGAAGCCCGGATCCTCCAAGTACAAAGTGAGGATGGGAGGACTGACTTAGGGCAGAGCGGAGAGTTTTTCAAAAGGATTTTCTGGTCATTAGTCTTTATAAATTTAAATTTTTTAGTTTTTTAGTTTTATTATTTTATTTTCATTAATTTTTCTTAATTCTACTATAGTTAAAAATAAGTGTAAGTTTAACTTAGTCCAAAAAATTCATTTATGCTCTTGTTTAAATTTTGAATTTTACCTGTTGCACTAGAGCTAATATTGCATCCACTGTCGATGCAACCAAAATAAAAAAAATTAAGTTATTTAAGCGGTCCCAAATATACCTCACGTGTCTACACAATCTTATCTCTGATCGAACGATCAAAAAAATTTAAAAATTTAGAAATTATTATTAGGCTCGATCCAGTCAGGTCACATCTTACTATTTACTTGGACTCAATTTTTTTAGTTTTTAAAGTTATTTTAAATATTTTTATCTATTTTAACATTTGTTTGAAGAATATTATATAAATATTTATTTCTTTTAAACGATTCTTAACTAGAAAGATTTATTATTAAATTATATAAAGTTTATAAAGAGTAATATTAAACTATGCAAAATACATGAATTTAATTTCAAATTTATATATTTATAAGGGTCAATATCCAAAAAAACCACTTTAAAGGACAGCCTAGGCCTGTCAACGTTTTAAAAAAACAATCTCTTCCTCTTTCCGCACTTACCGAATCCTATCTTCACCTGCACTTAGAGGATCCGAAACTGTGGAATGAATCTTCTGGGTCATTCCTATAAATTTGATTACTATTCAGTTTAGATTAATACTGAAGTTAATACTTTATTTAATTTTTGAATCAAATATGATCGTGAGTGAAGACGTACCATCTTCTCCCAAACTCCCATGTTTCACCAGTGATATATTCACGGGAAGTTTCTAACAATCTCCAGCTTGTGTACAATTAGAGTTGCTTATTGCACAGGAATCCAAGTCTCCCACGGCTTTCTTTACTAGAGACTTTGCAATCACATGTAGAATTTTGAGGGAGGAGATTGGCTTGGCCACATTTTTGATGCGCTTTCCAATACATGCAAGTATTTTTTATCATTTAGGGACTGTTTGGTTCTATGTCAAATACATTTGAGCGGAAAAGATTATCGAAGAAAATGCATTTATAAATAAAATAAAAACAAAATTCATCATTTAATATTTATAAAAATATTTTTGACTATTTTGAAAAAGGGTATTCAGTCTTCATTTATTGACGTCAAAATTTTAAAAAATAAAGAGTCAACAAATTAAGTCTTCCGTTGACTAAAATTTTACAGATCAATAAATAAGTTATTGTGCAATACTTTTCGAGAAAACTTTTTCATACACTCGTTTATATGAAGCTAAACCAATGCTGTACAAAATACATGTTGACTAGGTTAACTAATTTGATGTCCCACTAACAACTATCCACTTTCGACTGCCCTGCCAAAAGCTGTACCCTTATCCTATCAGAAAACGATTTTGTAACTCCTGAATTTGACTTCACATTTGACACTGTCAAATGCGGAGTCAAATGCAAGAATCACAAAACCATTTTCCGAGTGGAGACATGGTTTTCTGACCCTGTCTCGCCTTCTTGTAGCAGCAACTTTGCTTTCTACCTCATGCATAAAATCACATCCAAATGCGAAAGAGCCTCTCTCTGCCTTGACATGATTGAGCTTGGCAGCTAAGTATCAGAGCACAAGTGGTATATATATATATCCTCTGTTGCTATTATGTATCATCTGAAATGATTGCTGCATTGGAATCCATATGATTGAGCTTGGAAGCCAAGCTTTCTTTATGGGTGCCTCTATCGCCATTTGACGAATCGGACATTACTGTCTACTGCTTTTTTTTTCCCCCTCTTTAAGTACAAAGTTAAACTAGCACCCAGTGGAGTTGGTGGTGCAGATGGTACGTGCGATGGGGACTGTCAACGTGGAGAAAAGAAGTGAAACATTCAACTGGACTGTGCTTGCGGACATAAAGGATATGGACCAAGTTTGATAAGGCAGCAACGTCTGCATTCAATTGGACTGCGCGCGCATGCACGTAAAGCAACCACAGGACAGGAGCACGAATCCCATTAAAATCATGTATGCTTGGACTTAATCCTACTAGAATGGCGACAGTCAACCTAACAAGATCCCACCTAGGAGCTGTTTATTTCAATATAAAATTAAATAATTCATAAATCGGTGAAATCTTATGGTTTTCAAATCAGAGAGTCTTTGTTTGGTTGTTTATAAAATAAAACAAGAGAATATTTATACTTTGTTTTAGTTTACAGTGGCTCTTTTTTAAAATCGGAGTAAAAAATTAGACTGTCAAGTGGACAGACAAGACGCGGACATAATGTTTATAGTATTGTACATCATATCAAACTTATGAAAACATTGTAAACTAAGGTTTTTAGATTACTCTATTTTACATTGAAACAAATAACCCCTAGTATTTGATTCTCAAAGATTAATAAAATCATACAGTCGAATGGGCTTGTCAAGGTCCAAAAACAAAAAGGAAAAAGAATGCGCTTGTGACATTGGTCGAGATCCCTTTTCTAGCCAAATTGTCTCTCTTCAGGGATATATGCCTTTGCCAAGAATCAGAATAACTGGATGTTGCAGTGGCATTTTGTCTGCTGTTTATGGTTCCATTAGTGAGGATTATATGGTTGATGCTATAAAAATGATCTACACACTACATCGCATTGTCAATAAACAAATAGTTAGGCTAAATGCAAATGTGTTGTGAGTTCACAGAACAGAAGCAACCGGGCATGCGAATCCCGGAGGGACAGCCTGAAACCTAACCCACTGGAACTCTATTATTAGCGTTGGGTTAAAGTACTCTTTAATGACTAATACTATTATCTCGATCTAGTGACGATTGTAGTTAGCTACCTCCAATGGCGACTGTGATTGTGCATCTCCTTTTGTGCACTATTTGACCCTTGATCCGGTGTTGTTTAAAGAGCAGCTTACATGTGAATCCAGTGACGATTTGGGCCTTTTTCTGTCTTTGGGCTCGGATCGCTTAGAGGCATACAACTGGAGGAAGAAGGTGATGCATTTGCTTAACATTAATGGGAAATGTTGGGAAGAAGATAGTCCGGACTTTACTATAATTCGTTCTATGCTCATTTTGGTGAAATAAAGATGTCCCTCACACAGGAGTAGACCGGTAGCCTCTTCGCTGAGAGAGCCAGACCAATCACAATTGCAGAATGCATCCCTATAAGTTGAGGACCTTTTCCCTGAGGCTAAAATTGATTCTTGTCTCATAAAGTGTAGTATCTCAACATATCTATATATCTTAATAGATCAAAGAAATTATTATCACATATAGCAAACAAAAGAGAGAAAATTAAATACTAATTAAAAGCTGTGGTCTCTTATAAGGGTGCGTCTTAAGGATGGGGAGAGAGAGAGATTAGTGGATGTTATAGAAAGATGAAAAAGGGGGCATCTGCAGAATAACGATTGGATGGTGGCCGTTCACAAGAAGAGGAGGAATACTTCGCTTCAAAATTTAAGAGTGAGAAAAGAGGAGGAATACTCCGCATTGTGAAGTTTTTATAATATTTTTTATAATATTATGGACAGTAGCCTAATAATTTTTGAATAATATTTGTTGAACCGAATGTGATGTAACAAGGATGACATAAAATGGCAACCCTCATCTCCTTGCACCATCTGTTTACTTTCTTGCCTATCATTTTTACTTTTTTGAGTGGAGAGAAAAATAAGGTTCAACTTTTCTAACAGTATTTGTTGTTGTCTTTTTTCTCTCACCACATTTTAAAAAAGATATAAAAACCTTTACTTTTAACCCAAATGTATCACTTTTAAGTTGTATAGGAAGTAATAAAATTACACAGCAAGTGGTAAAACTGAATTATGTAAAAAGTGATAAAATTTGACTTGAAAGTGATAATTTTAGCATTTGGAAGCAATAAAGTGAAAAATTGAAAATTGATCAAGTTAAAATATGAACTCATGTCCTATTCAAAGGGAAGCGAGTGGAAAAGAATAACAATAAATACTGTCAAATAAATTACATATTTTTTTCTCTGCACTAAAAAATGTCAAAAAGATGAAAAAAAGTGATAAAAATGGTTGAAGAAGGTTACATGTTGTAATCCACGTCATTTTCTTGCTCATGCGTTAGCATTTCTCAGAATTTTTTTAATGCCAACTAAGTTCGAGAATTACGTAAGCTCCTCCATCCTGTCCAATGAAAAAAATGAAATCTTTATCTATGTATGATCCAATGACCCAGATCATATCTGAGGAGGGGTGATTTGACCTTCTTATATTTTGGACATTAAAATATATTGCCTTTCATTCAACACATAAAGACAAGAGGAGTCCATAATGAAGCAAAGGAAAAAACACAGTGGGATTTACAGGGACATTTGGGTATGAGTCGGACGGCACCGTGACAGATCACATCCACAGGGAACAAACAACAAGGCAGAAAGGTTAAGGGCCGCCAACGAAGCGACTCGTGGACGCCGGTGGTGAAACTCCATGGCTTGCTCCGGGAAGACAAAGCTCCTTCATAAAGACGTCGGCGAAAAGTTTGTCGGAAAAATTACAACATCAAAGCAATCGAACATAGGTGAGCTCAGAAACGCACACCAACCACGATGCGCGTAAGAGCCACGAGCAGTGCCATCCATCTCTAGGATCCTAGTCAGGATCGGCACAGAGTCGAAGAAGCTTCCAGGAAGGCACCGGAGCCACCAAGGCCACCAAGGCCGACCAGAAGAGGCAAACCAGGGAGAAATTACTATACGGCAGCTGCAAGAAAGGGAGACTACTATGCCAAAAAGTGGAGATCAGCCTGATCTCAAAGCGGATTGAGATCGTCTATTTCATTTCTTTTACATCACTTGTATTTCAATCATTCTTATTGGTTCAATTATTGAGGTGATTGTACTCCACTCTTCAATCCCCTCAAAGCCTACCGAGCAAAACTTTGGACGAGGAGTAGGCAAAAAGGGGTGATTAGACCAGTATGCCCATGTGGCCGCAGCTGTAATACATGCGTACCATTAGTAGTACCGTGTTGACGACCTCTCACATAAGTTCACTTTGTTTGCATAATAACTTAAATTTAACATCAAGTTTTGAAATTTTTTTAAATCAGAATAAGAGGTAGTTTGATTTGGCAGGTCATTAGTATTCCATTCAGAATAAGGAGAATTACACTGTTATTCCAAATGATTTGGTAAGAACAAGTAGAATAAAGAGTAAAATAAAAAGTAAAATTAAAAAGAATTAAGAGAATTAGACATTTTAAGTAGAATTTGGAGAGTTGGAGAAACTAGAATAATTAGGCATCTTCGCAATCAAATCAGAATATAACTTTTATACCGATTATTCTGACTCTATTCTACAAACAAAGTCAGATAATATACTAGTGCAAAATCTGTCCCAGCGACCGCTCAGACGGGGGTTTAACAATTCAGCACCCTATGTAATCTTTTTTCCTTTTTTTGGACACTTGCACCTGTTCTGATAAAGCTAGAACAACTTGAACAGGCTCTGGACCGGAGACCTATCAGATATTTAAAAACTTGATGTGGAAATTAGAGATGATTCCCCTATCAATCGCCCAGATGATAATACGTTGGGAGAAGGCAGCCTAACTAGAAGACCTTTTCAGTTAATTCTTCTGATGGCCCTGAGGGAAAATTAAGTGGCTCACCCAGGATGGGAGATGGAACTACAGTACTGCAAAACGTTTTTTCTAATTAAGGTGGCAGGGACAATCTCCTCTCAGCTAAAACTTAAAGGAAGGCGATAGCCCACACTGGATGCTGGCCACAAGACGCTTCTGGTAGCATACTAACATGTAGGTGTGCTCTGGTCTGAAATGGCTGACATGGGACACCAGTACCAGTAAAAATAACAGTTGGACAATGTAACTCTTGTATAAGTGCAAATAAGATCTTTCAGTGATATCAAAAAAAAAAAAAAAAAAAAAAGATCTTTCAGATCTCAATTTTGACTTCTCACATGATTCAAAGATAATTTCTTTAATTTTCTATATAAGACAAGAAAAGGTGCTGCACAAGATGTGTAATCGCAAAGATAACAGAGGAAACGTCCCGTTCTTGTTGGGAGGCGAACTGTACTAGCGGCGCGTTGTCCTACCCACATGGGCCAGGGCCCAATAAGGGCGGTCCAAACGGTTCCCTCTGGGGTGGGCTCCTACCATGGACAGCATATCTTGTAGCGATATTGCTAGCTTGATTAGCTTTTCCAACTTCGATATCTTCCCTCTTGGAACTAAATCTTCTATGGAACTGAGTTGGTACCCTGTCGGACTGTCCCAAGTAAGGTTGGCGCCAAGAGCAAAGTTTTGTGTCAAGCTAGCATAGGAGGTCTTTTTCGAAAAAAATTAGACCCCTCTCACGAGGACTAGTACTGACCCAGGTTAGATCAATGTAGGCCATAGAGGATTTGCGTCCTTCCTGGAGAGAAGCACTAGGCTGTGGTTTACGCTATTTGGTTGCCATGACACCACCTACAGATTGGTAGAATCCGGCAATGGTTATGGGCCTTATGGCAAACCCTGAAGTAAGACTTAGCCCAACCCATGAGGTAAAACTTGGCGGGACATGATATATAAAGGTCAAATTAATTCTTCCTCTGCGTTGCATTGGTCTTCAACTTGCCATGACACCCACTCAACCACATGATTACCAAATAAGATTTTACAGCGGCCCCTTGGTGATACTGGGCGGCAACGAGTCGCAAACCATGCAAGTTTCCTCTGCATTGGGCCAGGAGAGCGCGGTCTCCTGTTTATGGGCCAACGTGGGATGTTTAACATCTGGGCCGGGACGGAAATAGGCTCCTGTTAAGGGGGGAAAAGAGCGTCTGGGGCGCTGGAGGAAACAGAAATACCAAATGCAGTGCCCGTGGACATTGCGGTTGTAGCCACAATCCTTATCTCGAAGTCTTTTTGCCTTCCTTCATGGTCCATTTGTTTTTATGTGAAATGGACTACATAAAAAACTTTTCCTAGAGATAATCATTTGTTTGGTAATTCTTAAAACTTTAGTCAATAAAAAACCTAATTCGTTGACTTCTCCTTTTTCCGATTTTGACATCCATAAGATAAGATCAAATGCTTTTTTCTTAAAGAAGTTAAAAATATTTTCATAACTACCAAATGACGAATTTTGTTTTCATTTTCCTTGTAAATATGTTTCCTTAGAAAATGATTTCCATGTAAGTATGTTTTACATATAACCAGACGGACCCTAGTGTCACAATTTATGTTTTTTTTTTTGAACCGGTATTATCTCCAACTCTGGAGGATCTCTTATGCTTTGCCCTTGGTCACCTGTAAATATCTCTCATAATTTACGTTAATGGGCTGTGTTCATGTTCAGCTTATTTTTATCCAACTCATTTGTCTCCAATTTAATACAATCTATTTAATAAGAATGTTCAACATTGACCCGGTCCGTATGACAAATGTGTTGACCCATTTTTACCCACTTTGACTTGCACTACTTTACTAAACACGTTTGGCGTGACAAAGTTTAACATAAATAGTTCATCTTGATGATATTCATAGTATCAATTTCACATAATTATATGCGATGTTTTTGAAACGTTATGCATGTTATGATGGTATTGTTGGAGAACATGTAAGTAAGCACAATATTTATGAAATTTAACATACAAGAGTAGTTGACATGAAATTATTACTTACCTTTGCATCTTAAACTCATGTGAGGGCTACAAGTTATGTTGGATTTGGCTACCGCTAGCCACAATTTTCACCTCACCGGTCAGCAATCAGCATCTTCTAGTGACGTCATGATATCGAAGTAGTTGATCCAAGCATGCCTTCATAGTGCAAAAGGAAAACACGAGGTATCATCCAGGAATCACTTAAAGGAAGCCCTTCTCTGTTCTTTCCGTGTACACAAAACCCATAGAAAGGTTCCTGATGTGGCTTGTGAGGGGATATGGTGAGAGGAACTGATATTATGAGAAGTAAGAGAGGGGTGTTTAGTGTAGTTTTCATTTGAAAGTATTTTTGTATTTTTATTTAGCTATTTTTTATGGAAGTTATTAGATTTTAGAAGTCATTTATGTGGTATTTTTTTTCTGTTTTAACTCTCAACTAAAAGTTACAAGAGAAGAACTTCCAAGATTGTAGAAAAAGTGAGGTATTTATGAAAGCGTTGATTTTTGTAACAAATTAAAATTAGTTATAACTTATCTCCTTCAACTCATTCTATGTAAAAAGTGGAAGCCAAAAGTAAGTTTCAAATAGAAGTTTTATCGAACACGTCTTTAGTTAGATGTCCAGTTCAATAATTATATATTCTTCTCGATCGAGTAATGCTTGAGCAACAACAGCACGTATTTTAAAAAAAAAAAAATTGTCGAACTCAGATGATACTCAAACACAACTCTTGTTTAATCAGATCATAGTAGTTAAGAAGAGATCATACTTTGGTGCGATCTGATACTTTAGGGTGCGAGGCATAATTTGACTGGTGCATATGCTTGTTGCCGCAAACACTCTTCCGGTTATCTCCTGTCTTGTGGAACTGGCCCATACTATTTGCACCTCGGAGAAGATCAGTGCTAGCTAGTTAGGCGGGAAATTTTACTCAATTTTTTTACCCCATTAAAGGAAGGACACAGATTGAAGGACTTTTTTATAAAATTACAAAAAAATGATTGATGAGGAAAACTCATCCCCTGCACCCACGTGAGTTGGATAAAGAAAATAGAGAATATTTCTTTACATGAGGTGTGTGATTTCATAGAAAAATTGATTCGGTAAATTCGACCTTATGATGAAAAATAGAAGAAGGAAAGTGAAAAATATTCTTAACTGTGAGACTTGACTTCACGGTGAAGTCGAGTTCACTGAATCATTCCTCTTTCATAAAGGGGGAGTTGGTCTAGTCTGGTCTTCCACACAAGGGATAATTAATCAGTGGGTTGTTCATCCCACGCGTGCTCTCCGGTCAACCATTAAAGGAGTCTTAGGAGCCAAGTTAACCAGAATATAACCTCGATGGCATATGAACCAAATTCTACAAGTGGGTATCATTAACTCCAACCTGGGGTAGGGTAGTTCTATTCAGTGACATTTCTTTTGGTCGCCCTTCTTCATTGTCAATAATGCTGCAATTTATTGATTACAACGTAGAGAGAGAGAGAACATGTACGAGTGTCATGTCAAATATCATCAGGTGAGGTTGCCGTTAGGCTTTAGCCATCAATATTCCTCGTTGTAGCGTGGAGTGTCATGTCATCATCTTGGTTCGTGAGTCTGGACGTCCACTAATCTAATGATTACTAAAATCATAATATACATGTCACATCATAGAGTATCTTATCACTCCCCCTCCCTCCCACGACCTCGCTTACCGACCCAGCTTCTGGGGGAAAGTAGGAGGAACAGGTCAAATTAAATGGATCTTCATCTTATCTAGTTCTATCGCCCATCGTAGAAAGGATGATATTCAGAAGTGATGATGCATCATTTTTCAGTTGAGTCAATAAGAATTAAAAGATAGTTTGGTTTTTGAAGTATTCAGAGAGATTTCTTAATGATGCCAGAGACGCTATGGGAAAATTTTCTTTGGAGAGTGGGATGGCGGTGCCAGAGGTCTTTTGTGTGTGCGCGCTAGGGCTAGGCAGCAGGGATGTCGATTAGGCTACAAACGAGTCTGAGTCGAACCAAGTTTTACTTTGTTTAAGTTTGATTCGATTAATTTTAATCGAGTTTAAGTTCGAGTTTGAGTTGAGTTAGTATTAAAATGAGTTCTTAACGAGTACTTAAACAAACTTGTTCACGAATACAATCTAGTTGAGTTTGCTTGTGATCAAATTTGACTCGTTTAATAAATCGAGTTCAAAATTTTGTTCAAATTTGTTTATTAATTTAATAAATGAACTGAGTTGAGCTCTTATCGAGCAATCTTACGAACTATTCATCAAGCGTATTGGTTCATCTGCAGCCCTAATGTCGATACCTTGATAGGTGCAAGCTCTAAATGTTACATAGAGTATCGGCATCTTAGAATATCTTATGATTGAAAGTGCATAGTATTGACATTTGGGGCAGAAGTTATCATCCCAATGTGAATTGGTTTCAGGATATTTTACTAGGACTTTCTTTTGAAGAGTTATTTATATTGTGACTTCAAAAAACATATTCCGAAGATGTGAAAAAATAGAAGCTGATTGCTGGTTCTTTCAGAAAACATCCCCTGTACAATATATATATATCTTTGAGTCCAAGGTATAGCCATGAAGTAGTGATGTGGATACCCTGACAGGTGCAAGCTCTAGATTCCGCGAGGTGTGGATGCTAAGATAGAGGAAGCCGACATCCTACAAGCTGATCCAGTGATTTAAATTGCATTGTGACGACACTAGGGCCAGAAGTTATCATACCAATGTGAATAGTTTGAGGATATTTTGTTAGAACTTTGTTTTGTAGAGTTATTTATTTGTAATTCTTTCTAGGACTATTGTATTTGTGTTTTCAATGAAACAATAGCATAAGAGTGATGAAGGGGATTGGCTCCACGGACACAAGGTATTGCTGAACTACGTAAATCCGTGTGGTCATAAATTATTGCCGAACTATGTAAATCTGTGATCTATCTTTGTCATTTTCTTATTTATTACATATGAGTGATTTGGTTGGAGATGGACGAGGCTAATCCATCGTAATGAAAGAAAACATGTTTAATCTGAATCTAATTCAATTGGGCTTCGGGTCAAACATATGTTTTAACCTATACATAGTTCGGTTCACACGTGGTTAAGAAGAGTTAGAACAGGTTACCGACGTAGACGCTTATGCTTCGTAAGCAAGGCAGTTCAGAGTAGGTTTGTTAATCCTCAATTAGATCAGATCCTGCCCAAATTAAGACTATTCTAGTTATAGCTGACGTAGTATCGGCAAATGGGAGGAATGCAGGCCTTTTTCTTAGAACGCTTCTTGCCTTCCCAATTCTTGTCTGTTTGAAATTAAGCATTGAGTCAGATTCGGTGTTGATGTGATGTGTATGTGAGATCAAATTTGATAATATAGAACCCGGGCTTCTCAATACGTTTGATACGGTAGACCACCTATGTTCAATATCCTTACTTATGCGATGATCTCTTACTAGAATTAATCAGCAATATCAGGGGTGTGTTTGGATTGGAATCTCTTATTGGTATTAATCAGACAGTATCAGGGGTGTTTTTGGATTGGACATGGTAAAATTTGTTGGTATTAATTAGATATCATTATGGGTAGGGGTGTCAAGTGGGCAGGTCAGCCCATGGCTCAGCCTAATCTAATCTATATTAAAGAAAATTGGGTTAGCCTAAATTATATAAATTGGGTTGGACTAAATTTGAGTTGACATTAGTTAAATTTGGACTGGGTTAGACTGAAAACGGGTTGGCCCAATTTAATTTATTGACTTTTGTAATAATTCATACAAAAAGCAAAATACTTCTAACAAACCATTTATAAGTAGGGGTAACCCAACCCAACCCATTCATTATTGAATCTAAGTTGAATATGAGTTAAACTTGGGATGAATTTGAGCTGGGCTAAAATTGAGTCGAACTATTTAGAATTTAAATTAGACTCAAATTATCACATAACTTAGTCCAATCCGCCTAATTTACATCCTTAATTATGGGTGTGCTTGAATTGGACTGGTCTGGTGAGGTCCAACCCGCTTAACTAATGCAAACATCCTCCACTCTAAAAGCTACAATCCAACGCCATACTTAAAGACTTAGAACTACCACGTAAGCGCTTTATCTTGCAGCCCTCTTGCTCAACTTCTTCTGGTCGTGGCAGTTTGGCTATCAGCTTCGTCTAGTCCCATAATATTGTAGTAGCTAATCCAAGCATGCTTTTTCATATATAATGCAAGACGACCTGGAAGAGAACACCAGATACAGCCAGGAACCTCAAAAAGAACTCGTTGCCTGTTCTCTCCGTGGACATAAAACACACAGAAAGGTTTTCGATTCGGTGGGTGTGTAGGGATATGGCCAGAGGAACTAACCCATATTAATTTTCACTCCCACTTGCAACTTGAGCAAGAAGTTTAATATTTCCTTCTTCTATGAGTGACCCCAGCTTAATTAATAGTCACATGCTTTCTCCATGTTCTTCTTAACTGCTACTAGTTAATGATCTCTGCAGCTCAGCTGTCACCTTGCTTCTTGCTTGTAGAGCCAAGCATCTCTTTTCTAATTCATCTCTTGTCTTAACTCCAATTGGTACTAATATTATAAGCGACTTTGACCGAGTTGTTGGTATGAGGAAATTGGATGGGGATTTTCGGAGGATGAGGAAACTATAACAAGCCACAAGTGTGTTTAGTTGATGGAGATGCTTATCATAGTTTTCTCTCCGAGTATAGGAGAATATTAAACCAAACTCTGAAGGGTCCTTAAGAACGAAGGTTTACCGAAGTTCTATTGTGATATTTGTGCTTCAATGGGCTTCTGGTATAGTACCTGTCTACACTTTTATCATATGATATGCTCTCTCCTGTCATTTATCTACTTGGGGAACATTTAAATCAACATAACATCGGGTGATGCACAGTAATGAGCCAAGCACCTCAGTTTCTGTAATTTACTTCAGGAAACCAATAAGCAGAACCTTAAAGGTAAACACAGGAATTATAACTGTATTGCTAGCTTTCTCATTAGTTGAAATGGACCCTCAAGAATACTGGCACCTGTCATATGAAATTAGGGATGTAAATTGGGCGGGTTAGATAATTTGGGTCTAACTTAAATTCAAAATAATCCAGTCCAATTTTAGCCCAGTCTAAATTCAGCTTAAGTTTAATCTAAATTTAATTCAGATTCAGTCCAAATTCAATAATGAGTGGATTGGGTTGGATTAGGTTGGACTGACCCTGTTTATAAATGATTTGTTAGAAATATTTTACTTTTTGTATGAATTATTGTAAAAGTCAATAAATTAAATTGGGCCAATCTGTTTTCAACCAAACCTAGTCCAAATTTAGTTAATGTCAATCCAAATTTAGTCCAACTTAATTTATATAACTTGGACAAGTCTAATTTCATTTAATATGAACTGAGTTGGACGGAGTCACGGATTAGCCCGCCCAATTAACATCCCTACATGGAGCCCACGAAGGCACCCAACAAAGAATTCAGTGGCTGACCCAGAAATGGGGATCAGTAGACCAAGTCAAGCCCTTGTTTGTCTTCCATAATTATGAATAATATTTCCTTTCCGACCAAAACCTCGTGTAGGTGTTTGTCTTTTAAATGCTTTGCAATTGGTTTTCTTTAAATCGATCCAGGGTTCCATCTAATTTAAGCGCTGCTCGAACTAGGAGAGCACACCTAATCTAATACTATAATAGAAAACCAACTATCATTTCCTCCTAGTTAGATATGAAACCTCGGATGGCATTCTTTCTCCTAGTCTTGCAGACACTTTACCACTCACCTCAGTGCCATTTGTGTCACAACAGTAAGCTAGGTACTGGGGGGCCACAGCAAATAATTTGGACCAGGTGGGAAGAACAAGCATCTTGTACGTACGAAATCCTACCAAAATGAAATCAATAAAATGATTATAGGGGGACAGACCTAAATTAATTCATATGTATATTTTCTAGCGAACAAAAGCCGTATGAAGTAATAATTGGCAAATTTGCAATTTTGGTCATGATTTGTGGCAGTAAAAAAGGTGGGAAAGAACAAAGATTGCAAGAACAAGGATTGTATGTACGAAATCCTACCGAAACGAAATAAATAAAATAGATGTATGGGTAGGGACGTAAATTAATTAATATGAAAATTTTCAAGCAAAGCACACAACAAAAATCATAGGAACTAATAAACACCAATAACATAATTTTGGTCATCATCTGTGACAGTAGAATAGACTCGAAAGAACAAGGATTGCATATATGAAATCCTAACCAAACGAACTCAATTAAAACTTTAAACACATGACGGAGGATTGCAAGAACACACATGAATAATAATGTTTTACCAGATCACAACGGTTGTAAGAACAAGCCGGCTGGAAAGGCTAACAAGAAAAAAAATAATAACTTTTACACAAACACATGGAAAGGAGAAGATCGGGGCCTTTGGGAACGAAACCCTCCTTTGCAGATCCGAGTTTGAAGAAACCTACCTGTACTTTAGATGACGGTCTACGGTCCAGAAAGGAAGAAACAAACACTACTCGCAGGAGAAGGGACGACTGCAAATGTGGGAGTTCAAACAGAATGGATGTTGGTGAAACCGTCATGGTCGACCTGCCATAGATATAGGAAGAGGAGCACAGAACTAACACGTCATTGGAAGGGAAAGGACGAGAGACAGTCACCCGAGGTTAAGCCGTACATTCTCTATGCCCAGTGCACTCGGACACGACTTTACGAAGGGGGAGGGGATAGGACGATGGCAGCCTCGAGCGACCAAAAGAAGGGGAGAAGACGAACCTGGGCCATCTTGCAGCACATATGCATGGTATGCAAAGAATGGAGAAGGCGGCGAACGGAAGGGACGAAGCGAGAGCCTTCTCGTGCAGGAGCAGCACCTCGAAGCCAAAGGCAGAGAGGACAGTCGCCAGGAGCAATGCCTCGTGAGGAGCAGACAGTCGCTAGGAGCAACACGTCATAGTTAGAGAGGAAGACGAGACGCGGTCGCCAGGAGTAGCGCCTCGCGAGGAACAGACGGTTGCTAGAGCAGGGCCTCGGAGCCAGAGAGGAAAATGAGACGCGGTTGCCAGTGAGCAGCATCTCCGAAGGAGCGCAAAAGGGCATCCGAGAACGCGTGATAACCCCTATCCCACCGAAACCAATGGGCTGCGTTGGCCCGAGATAGATCTGACTTAAACAGAGATTAGTCCTCTTTTAACCTGTGTATGTTAACCTGCATTTCAAACCAAAAAAAGAGCTAACCTTAAGATAATCGCAGGCTAAGCCGCAATCAAACAAGACCTTAAGGTCTTGTTCGCCCTCACCCGCACAACTGTGGCAATCTTGTTTGTCTGGTAACGACGGTCTCCTTTATCTATCGGCGCTTGGTGTCCGACGACAGTTTGTTAGGAGGGAAAAGTCCTCCTTTCTCCCTTCGCCTCCCTCTATTGTTCCTCCTTGTAACGACCCACCATCTTATAATCGGGGATCTGATTACTAAATGGATACCGAATCATTAAATTTGGAGTCAAACTAAGATTTCGATAAGTCTGATAAATAAATGTTAAACTAAGCTAAACATTCACATCGCATCAAATTGTAAAGGAAATGTAAGAATTAAAAATTATTACAATTCGACTCGACTCAGCAAATAATTACATACTCCAATTGAACAGAAATAATCAAGCGTATAGGTCAGAAAATAAAATAACAATTACATCGAGGCATACTCCGGAACAGCGGCTACTGACGCGCAACCCAAGGCAACACTCTTCTTGCAACGCATGTCTGAAACCCTCACCTGAAAACCACAGGGATGAGTCTCATCGAAAAGATTTAGTAGGAATCTTTCGATCTCACGCACCCACAAGTACAGCAACACAAATATAAATAATTTAAGCAAGTAAAGCAGTAAACACAATTCCTAAATTTCGATATAAAACGTATGCATTCAAAATATAACATGTACAATTCTGAAACCATTCCATCACGGAACCCATAACCAGCGTCTCGGCAAAACACGCAAACTACACAGTCGAACGCGGAAAACACCGACCCATTGAGACCAAACAACAATCCCTCGGATAGCGCGCTGGCTATTCCGACCTGACAGGCTACATGTGGTTATGCTTTCCTAGCACGAGTATACCACTCCCACACCGATACTAACTATACCTCGGGGTACACCATGTGACCTTCTCTCTAGGCGTCACCCCGTCACTCCCACACCGGCGCCGTGTCACTCTCACACCGACACAGGGTGCCTAAGTGCTAACAACTGTCACTCTAGACCCACGATCGCACTAAACGCAACACGGTGCGATCCGGTCACGTAGAATCCATCGTCCACAAGTATGATTTCAAGCATGCAATTAGCTAAACTATTTAACAATGTAAACACGTGTTAATTGTAGGAATTAATGAGATTCTGTCTTGAATCGCGTCGCCCAAGGTCGACGTCATTCAAGATTCTTAAACTGGTTCATATGAAAAGTGTCCTCGGAAGATGGCCTAAAACGCGTCGTTCATGGAGGTCGCCATTTAAATGGCGTCACTGTTCTTAGACACCATTCAGTCCAGAGACAAAATCTGTTATCTGGGGTTAAATCGCGTTGTGGGTAGAAGCCGTCTTTTAAATTGCGTCACTGTCCCCCGACGCCATTTAACCCTCAAAGACAGGTTCTCCTTCCACCTTCCCCCAATCCGCGGGGTAAAATTTCTCCCCCAAATTACACAAAAAACATCACAAAGTAGAGGAGGAGGAGGTGAACCTAAATATCCATTAAAAGCCCACCATTCTTCAATACATGCAGTTAGTATTTTCATCCCAAAAGTTTCCTAAACATGTTCCAAAGCAGAAAAAACATGGTTTTAAACAAAACAACGTGAGGATCGTCATCTTACCGGTTACTCGAACTCCTCCGTGCTCCAAGCCGCCGAGCCGCCACGCCACACGCCGCCACCGGTACTGCTGTGGACGACGTTACTCCACCGAGACATCGGCCTCCATCCAAAGAGAAATGCGATGCGGAAGAGATGGTTGTGATAGTGGAGGAAATTAGGAGGTTGGTGGAGTGGAATGAGAGAATAAATGGGGAGAGGAAAGGAAGGAGAAGAGGGAAAGAAGGTGCTGGAGAGAAGAGAGGAGAGAGAGAGAGAGGAGAAAATAAGAGAAAGGAAGGAGAATTCGCAGGGTCAAATTGAAACCAGTTAAAACGTGTCGTCCAAGATCGACGCTATTCAGACAACAAGACGGGTCGTATACTGATATGGCAGGACCGTACTCCGAATGGCGTCGACCATACAAGACGCCATTCAAACGATAAGACCGGAGCCCTATTCTCGCGGCCCAAAGTCAACTCACGTGGCGCTCACGTGGTACAGTCTAAAACGCGTCCATATCACCGGACGTCGTTTGAACCGCGTCGAGTTTGGAAACTAAGCCCCAATCCTACAAGGATCTAAATTAAGAAATCCAATTCTGAAACTGACCCGATAACCGAATCCGAAATCTCAATCCTTACACTCCTCCCTCTCCAAACCCATCCAATCATCCTCCCTCTTCCTCTTACTCCTATCTCCTCTGTTTCCCCTTCTTTCCCCACCCCTCTTCTTCTCCCACTCTGTTCGCCCCTCACTCCCATCCTCCTAATCCCCTCCCTCCTTGTCATCTCCTCTCCCCATCCTTTCCCCCTTTCTTGCGCCCCTTTCTATTTCCATCCTCAGTTCCCACCTTCGTACAACTCCATTTCATGCCATCCTCATCTTTCCCTTCTCTTCCTTCTCCTGCCCTCGTCTTCATATGTTTCTTTCTCTCTCTTTTATTTCCTCCGCCTACCTACTGCCCCTCTCTCTTTCTTTTGCATTCTGCCTTCACTCCTCCTCTTCCTCCCTTATTTTACCTCGGTAGCTAACCTATCGATTTTGTCCCACTTTCGTGGGGTTCCCGGTGACGTCCGGTCCAGGCTTAGTAGTTGTTGCCGTCTTTTTGTTTCTTTTTCCCCCCTCAGGTTCGTTGGGTACTTCAATGCTTGCTAGTGTCTCTAACGAGATTGGAGTGGTTCGATCGACGCAGTTTACTCCCCAAGATGGGATTATAAAGTTTGATGGCGGTGCTCGTAATTCTAAGCATAACTCGTATGTCAATTGAAGACATACGTCCCCGAGCCTAATCCTACTTCGGCTGCCAAAGTAGTGTTGTAGCTCATGCCCGACTTTCCTCACCGACGGCTTCATGGTGTCTAATCTCTCCTTCACTGGCGGTCGTCTAATTGATGGTACTTTGAAGCTCTCTTCAGGTACCGTTGGATACTCTAAGATGGTTTTAATGTTTGTGTGTTCCTGGCTTCTAGGCTAATATATGTATTTACCTACTGTATTTTCTTTCGTTCATTAAGTTTTTAGGCTTATGTGGCGGCCTTGTATGCAGACCTCTTATCCCCCGGTGTTGTCACTATACCCTTTTCGCAAAGTTGATTTTCTCCTTTCGATTCTGCACTATATACCTCTTATGTTTTAAATTAATGAAGGGAGCTTTTATGTGGTCAGAAAACACTACGCTAGGTAGCTCAAAATTATTACCACCATTATCGCCATCACGATCATGCATATCATGTCCCAGGTTCCAGACGACTCTTAAAGTGAACCTTATTTTAATGAAAAAAAAATGTAACTCAATTGTAAACGGTGTTTACTGTTTTCCAGTAAGGTTAATAGAATCAAAAAAGAAATTGTAAAATTACGGTTTAAACTTTTATTAGTTTAGTGATAGTGATAAGTTGGCTAGTGACAATTTTCATTGACTAAAATTTGTAGTTCGAGTTTTGCAAATCTAAACACCTCATTTATCGATTGAAAAACAAAAAAAGACACTAATAAGAGAAATGATTCAATAAACTCGACCTCACCATGAAATCGATTTTTTTTTTTTTGGTCAAATGGCACAGTGGCCAGACATATAGAGATATTTACAAGTGACCAGAGATCGATCCCTTATAGGCTGTATGGCTAAGGAGTTTTTAAGTTCCAACCAAGAATAGAATCTGAGACCTCTCATTTGGGAGGCAAGAAATAAACCAACTGCCCTAACCAACTAGTTCTAAACCGAATTTCACAGTGTACTTTTTTCATTTTACTCTCTCCATAAAAAACTGAAGAGGTAAAGTAAAAAACCGTCCGGATAGAAAGTCGTAGATAGAAAAAGTACCATCCCTGACGTAGAGATCCACCCCCAGCTTTTATTAATTCGAAATACTTGCTGGTGTGCAGCGAATTCACGCACACCCAATGGGCGCTCCCAATAAATTCACGCACATCTATTAGGTGTATGGGACGCGCGGCAACTGCACATTTCATCTAGGTATGCAGTAAGCTGTTCTCTTTACTAATATCTTTCACGAGAGTGAACGTCTTGTGCTTTGGTGGCACACTCTGCCAAAACAGTATGATGTGTCCTAATTGAAAAATGTTTGTCAATCCTAAGTTTTTTAAAATAATTTTTATTTCACTATTATTTTAAGCTACAATTTAGGTAAACTAATCTTTAAGATACATTTTGTTTGTAGAATAACTTAAAACAGAATAAAATTTTGAAAATTTCTTAAATCAGAATAAGAGGCATTTTGATTTGATAAGTTGTTGGTATTCCACCCAGAATAAGAAGATTATACTATATTATTTCAAATGATTTAATAAAAATAAGTGGAATAAAGAGTAAAATAAAGAGTAAAATTAAGAGAATTGGGAGAACTAGGCATTCCAGGAAGAATTTGGAGAGTTGGAGGAATTAGGAGAATTAGGCATCTCCGCAATCAAGTCAGGAACAATACCTTTATACTAGTTATTCCGATCTTATTCCGCAAACAAAGTGAGTCTTAAAGAAATGTGCCCCTAAAAATTTAGTATATCAATTTTTTCAAGGATTTTTTTGAGGCTACAAATAAATGAATATGCTCAATGAACAACTGGTGAGACAGCTTGATAACAACTCTGACTTCCCTTGTTTATTAAGCTGCATAAATAAGTTTGAGCAAAAATTTAAGCTCAATTTGTCAAAAGAATCGAGTTTGAACACAGACAAATTCGATTTGATAATGTTGGTGAACAATCTTGTTTAAGTAATCATTAAGAGCTTATTCAGATAGACATTAAGAACTCGTTTACATACTCCTTGAGAGTTCATCCAAATCTTCATTCTATTCTTTTAGACACTCATTCAATTATTCTATTAATGACTAAACTTAGTAACAAGATCTTCAATATCTAATAATAGAGGTTTCTATAAAATAACCAGGCGTGTAAACAAATTGATACTTACCAAGGTTTGGCGTGAGTTTATCAATTTAAATATATATATTTTTAAAAAATAATAAAAATATCATGAACAGGTTAGATTTGTGAGCTGTTCAATATTGTCGGCTCAAGCTCGTTCAATTATTAAATGAGTCAAACTTGAATAACTATCATAGATATTCACTTTGAATTTGAATTAGATTAAAATTAGTCAAATCAAACTTGAATAAGACAAAACACTACTCGACTCGGCTGATTTGCACGGTTAATTTCTTGAAACTTCAGTCCTAGGGAATTTTAGGAAAACTTACTCCAATTAATTAGTTCATAAAAGAGTAATACTTGTTACACCGCATGGGGTGCAGTTCAAAATTTTTATTTTTTTATTATTTTAAAAATCTTTAGGTCGGTTCTATCATGTCCGACACGTCGGTACAATCCAATCATTGATCGGACAATCCAAAAAATATTGAAAAAATAAAAATCGACACCAATGAACAATTTGATTTTTTATTTTTTAAATTTTTTTATCATCTGATTTATGATTTAAATGTACGGACGTGTCGGATATAATGAGGCCGACCTAAAATAAATTCAAAAAGAAAAATAATATCCATCCAATCAATCCAGATCAAACCTCTGCCGGCGTCGTGGGCAATGCAGCAAGTATTACTCGTTCACGAAAGCTCCCTATAGTCTCACGACTAATTCGTAAAATTCATCGCCGAAAAGATGTTTAAATTACTCAACAATCTTTCGAGCTTTCTGAAATATTTAACAAAATTTTGAGAAACTATACATTAGTAATTGAATTAAGAGAGCTTATCTCATAAATGGCGCAGAACCAGTGCGGGAGTCAAAATCTTTTTATTTTTCTTGCTTTTTTTCCTTTGACCAAAAAAAGCTTTTTTTATTAGAACCACTTCAGCTTTGAGATGGTGTGTCCCCCGAATTGCTGCCACCCCTTGCAAGTCTACTTATAGTAAAGATCGCATTGAATCTCCAACTTAATTATATCTTATACACACATATATATTTTAATATGTTTTAAAGCACAAGTGAACTAATTAAAATAAAAGCACGAGAAAGTGCAGAAAGAAAACGATTTCATCTAGAACTTGCCATTGATCGGGCGCAGTGAGCCCGGTCCAGAGAAGGGCGCTACGCTGGCCCCTCTGCCTGCTTGGGCGCCAGTACCGTGACAGGTCGGTCATCCACGGCCTCTGCAGCGAAGTCGTGCGAGGGTGGAAGCCAGCCTGGCTTACGCCCTGTGACAGCTCACTGCCCTCTCTCTCTAAAGTCTCTCTCATTCTCTCTCTAAAATCTCTCATTCTCTCTCTCTCTGTAGTTTCTCTCTCTACTCTCTCGGGACAAGAGTCTGAAGACAAGAAGATCCGCTTCCCGGTGAACGGGCGGGAGAGTTTAGAGAGAGAACGAGAGAGCGAACACTGCGAAGCAAGCTGAGCTGCTGTCGGCGATGAGGTGGCTGCAGCTATAAAATCCACCATATAAATGATGGCCTCCCCGTATGATATTTCTGCGGCCCCCACGCTGAATCCAGGTTTTTCTTTTTTAAGGGGCCTCTAGCTATTTACAAGGATTCGGCCGAGGGGCTCGCTTAATTAGGCGATAATTTCAGATCCGTCTTATTTTTGAAGAAGTAATCTCATAAATCAAGAGATAAAGATCCCAACAACATCAGGAGACTCTATAATTAGAAGGTTTTTAGGCCCAATCAAAATCGAACCTGAGACCTCCTTTTAGCGAGAGAGGTGGTGAACCAACTGCCCTAGGCAGCTGGTTCCCTTGAATCCAGTTGAGTTGATATAAAAGCCCTACCTAGAAATTTGGACTTTTACTAGGGTAACCTTGTAGGTTCTAGGTAGAAATGCAAACAGGTCGAATTTAGTACAAATTTAAGGTAAATTCATAATATTAAATTATTCTTTTAAAACTATTATTCATTTAACTGTCTTATAAGTTAACAATGGGTCAGATAGTCTGATCCTAATATTTCATATATATGTGGACTAGATCCTTCTCCAGTTATATTTATATTTTTTTAGATGTATCTTTAATGTCCTTAAAATGCAAAGAGAAATGCTTGCTGTTCAGCCCTAAAAAAATATTATTGTGTAATTTATTTGATCAGATGACAGTTGAGACATGCGGACGCATAACTCAGGATTGAGCTCCCCACAGCCTCTCCGTATATTTTTTTTATTTTTTTAACCATATATTTAAAGATGGGATGATATGAACATCAAGTCAAAGTGAACTCCAAACTTGGCAAATCTTAAAAAAAAAAAAGATTTTGCCCACCTCCTATGCTGCTGTCTGGATCTAACAGCAATTACCCTCCACAGTGCAGCACTTCTGAAATGCAAAATTTGTGCATGCCATCATCACCCTTTGCTCTAGTTAACTAACATGCAGTAGTTAGATGAAATGAAATCATTTAATTATCATTCTTTAAATCTTAATAACCCTAAATATAAAAAGTAAAGGTGAATTTAGTATGTTACTTGTTTTCTCTTATCATTAAATATTTAGATATAGAGAATGAAGTTCAAATAATCTCATCTCAACTTAAATGATGTAAATGATTAACTTACTTTTATGTAGTTATTTTGAAATTACTACTCCTAATCTCTTTCACTTGTTCTCTATATTTGGATGGGACTATTTATGAGGTATTAGGTAGTTATGTTGGATAGATCGATTAGTATCAAGTCTGATATAAGTATTTAATTATGCTTTATCATTTTTATACTGATGTGTTTATAGTGTATTGTCGTCACAAATGTATATAGCTCCAAATTAAGCTATACTTAAAAAGTATTAGAATTTAGTCTCTGATATCTCTAAAGAATCATTTGGCCGAACATAAATTACTATGGAGCTCTATAAAACACAACATGTATGTCTTAAAAATAAATACGATGTTTTACAACATTTTCCAATGTATGCTTTATTGTCAATTAGATGGCACCTAAGATTCCTTCTCTCCCGTCCTCACTTTTAGCTCTCCCCTTCCCTTTCGTCCACCTTCCCGAGCGTCCCTTTAATATTAATCTCAATATTAATATCGTAGTCCTCAAAAACATTAATATCAAAGTTAATATTCAAATCGAGTAGTCCTCACTAATATCTTCATCAATACTCCTAAAACGTTCAGAATATTACATTTATATTTCTGCCGTCAAATTTAGGTGAATTTTAACGGAATATGTCAAAAATATTGCATAAATCATGATATCATTGGAGGTGTCGATAGTACATAATTAAGATTTTAATGAATTGAGGAGTATATATGCAAAATATTAGTGATTTAAAGATATTTATGTAAAATCATTACATTGAGGAGTACAAGTGCTACTTTCTAAAGATTTCAGAAGTAACGATGCTAATAATACGTGAGAGTTGGAGATATACATGCAAATACGGTATATTGAAGGATATATATGCACAAAATCTAAAAAAATTGAGAGTATATCTAGAAAGCCTCTTTTATATAGACTGTTCTGTTTTAAATGGGCCTTTGAATGATCATTTTTGTTGTAAGATTAATCTAATTATTATTTTTTAATCATGATTAATCTAATTAGTTAGACGCTAGAAAACTGTGGTGACTCAGTCAAACTGTGCCTTATGGCGACAAGATACTACTGTTGATGCTGTACTTCTTCAATAACTTGGAAAATACACACTGTCTTCTGACTGATCGACTCACAGCCAAACTTATTAGCAAAATATTTTAGGAAATTTTTTACATGGGACAATCTTCAAAGTGATGTTCGGTAAGGTGGTGAAGGATTTTGACCTTGCACGACACATCAAATCTCTAAATAGATTTTTCATTCTTTCATTGTGAATGAGATATAAGTGATTTTTGTTATTTCTATGCATGAAATTTTTTAGCAACACAAGTCAATTAGTTATTTGTTGGTAGCAAGCAATTTTTGACACCTTAACCCATTCAATTTTTCTTTTCTAACTTCTACTCAATTGTTAAATAGGAATTAAATCTTTTTTAAAATATCAAATTGAACGGGAGAATACTTAAAAACTCAAAATAGGTCTATAGGGCAAGACCCAAAAGCAATACACATGGCCTGGTGCGTCTTTCACCAGTCTAATTTCGCACCATGCGAGACATAAAGCGCCATCATGACGAAGCTCATGTTGATGGGCGGCACTTCCTCATCATGAGGATCTAGCATACTCTATCTCAGTCACCCTTAATATGAGACCACGTTTCCAAAAAGGACATTTTGACCTCATTAACACTCTGATTTGAAGTCGCTAAACCAAAGAAACCTTGCATAATGCCCTTGTGGCACCCACATTTGAGAGGTATGTAGCTATCTATCTCTGCAAAGGACACCCTATTTAAGTTTTAACCCTCTGACCTGTCCAGTTAGAGACATTTACATTCTAATCGGTATAAGGACTTAAACTCGGTTTGATTGCGGAGATGCCTAATTCTCCAAATTCTACATGAAATGTCTAATTCCCTCAATTCTTCTAATTCCTTCAATTCCATCTTTTATTTCACTCTTCATTCTACTCCTTCCTACCAAATTACTTAGAATAGCGCAGTGTAATTCTTTTTATTCTGAGTGGAACACCAACAACTTACTAAATCAAAATATCTCTTATTCTACTTTAAGAAATCTCCAAAACTTTATTCTCATATAAGCAATTCTACAATCAAAGTCACACTTATGCTTCTTCTTCCTTCCATATAGAAGCCTCTAACTTGAGCATCGAAAGGTTAACCTCAAGCGCACTCTATTTGTCTTCCTCTCCACTCTTTATCCATTTAGCTAAGACCTCCCATTTTTAAACCCCTACACAAATGATTTTCTTTTTTCTAATTCATGTTTTGACAATTAAATGAATGGGTAGAATGAATGTTTATTTGACCCTAACTATTTGAAGGATGTATCTACGGAAATAAGAAATAATTGGATGAGAGTTGCTCCTCAGGTAGATGAACACGGGTTGAGTATCTTCATCCTTATGTTGTTTTCTTTATACTACTCACATTTTGTCAAAACATAGTGGAAAATGGAATAACTTGTAAAGTTGGACATTCTTCCCCGAGAACTCAAGATTTCACATAAAGAAGCTTAACCCCTTTTGCTTTGTCTGTCATTCCTCAGTAAGAATTTGCCTCTTGGTGACCCATTGCCATCCTTCAAGTGACTTCCAAATTTCTGTGGGATTCTCCCCATGCACCACATGCTTCTTCCCCCATGTTATGAGCAATTAAGTTGCGAGATAATTAGAACAAGCTCAACGTTCTAGATATGTGTCGCTATGAAATTTTGCCGAAAACAAGTATACTCCTCACTTAACATAACACTTCATCAAACCTGAGCTTTAGGTGCTGTTTGGATCCCGAAGAAGTCACCGTAAACACATTTATAAGAAGGAATTTTTTTTGTAAAGTGATGTTTAGTTAAAAAAATTAGTTGTTTCATAGAAACAAAAGTGGGTCTATGGGAGGCGTCTCTCCAATAACCTTGAGTTTTGAGTTTTAGTGATAAACTTACGTAAAACCATGGTAAATTAATTTTTAATGGTGCAAATTAAAGTTATTTTAAAGGAGTTTACGGCAAGTCTAAACTCACTTGTGACGTGCATCCAGACTTAGTCATGGGCTTCGGAGACTTGCACACAAACATACCGATACAGAAACCTTTTATTCGTAGCGATCTCAGATCTCCAAACAAAAGCCTAATGCTACCCCCTTCTAAAATTAAGGAACATTGAGATCAGAAAGAAAATTAAAACTCAGACGATAGGAAACTCCAAAACTTGCCCTTTCGTACTGGTCCTGCTATATACGCTGCCGTTGCCTTCAAGTGGGCAGACAGAGGCGGAGAACCGCACCGTAGGTCGCCTCACCGCCTCCTGCCACGGACAACCACCCCTTTTCCCCTCCCCCTTCCCCTTCTTCCGCCCCCGCCCCTTCCCTCTTCATCGCCCTGCCCCCACCTTTCCCCCACTCCCACATCCGCCTCCGGCGGACGCAGCGCCGCCGGGGGGCCAGGACCATGTCGTGGGCCGCCAGGGCCTCGGCCGCCTTCTCCGCCGCCCTCCTTGTCCTCCTCCTCTCCCCTTCCTTCCACTCCTTCCCCCCTGCCGAGGCCATCCGCTCCTCCCACTTCCACCCCAACCTCCACCTCCCCTCCCAGGGCACCTCACCCTCCCGCTTCCCCTTCCGCACCGCCCCTCCCTTCCGCAATGCCGCCGCCTGTGCCCCCTCCGCTACCTCCGCCGCCTCCGTCTGCGACCCCTCCCTCGTCCACATCGCCATAACCCTCGACTCCGACTACCTCCGCGGCTCCGTCGCCGCCGTCCACTCCGTCCTCCAGCATGCCCTCTGTCCAGAGAGCGTCTTCTTCCATTTCCTCTCCTGTGAGGCGGGCATGGATCCCCTGGTGCGCGCTACCTTCCCCGACCTCCGCTTCAAGGTCCACTTCTTCGACCCGGACCGCGTGCGGGGGCTCATCTCGGCGTCGGTGCGCCAGGCTCTGGAGCAGCCCCTCAACTACGCCCGCAACTACCTGGCCGAGCTCCTGGAGCCCTGCGTCCACCGCGTCATCTACCTCGACTCCGACCTGGTGGTGATCGACGACGTCGCCAAGCTGTGGCGGACGCCGCTGGGCTCCCACGCCGTGGGGGCGCCGGAATACTGCCACGCCAACTTCACCAAGTACTTCACCGAGAGGTTCTGGTCGGACCCCGCCATGGCGGGGACCTTCGCGGGCCGGAGGCCCTGCTACTTCAACACGGGCGTGATGGTGATGGACCTGGCCCGATGGCGGGCGGCGGGATACGACCGGCGGATCGAGCGGTGGATGGAGGTGCAGCGGAAGGAGGGGCGCATCTACGAGCTGGGCTCGCTGCCGCCGCTGCTGCTGGTGTTCGCCGGGCGCGTGGCGCCCATCGACCACCGCTGGAACCAGCACGGCCTGGGCGGCGACAACGTGCGGGGGAGCTGCCGGGACCTCCACCCGGGGCCCGTCAGCCTCCTCCACTGGAGCGGCAGCGGCAAGCCCTGGGCAAGGCTGGACGGCGGGCGGCCCTGCCCGCTCGACGCCCTCTGGGCGCCGTATGACCTCTACGGTCCCCCCTCGCCGTGATCACGGCCCCCTTTCTTCTCCAGTAAACAAAACCAGAAAAAATGGAGTCTTTGGAACTCCAAACCATTCCCAAGTCCGATTTCTCCTCCTTTTTTCCCCTTTCCCTTCCATTTGTAGAACTATTTTTTTTTTCCTTTTTTGTGGTTTCACTTGTTAGCATCACATTAGATTTTTCCTCTGTTTTGGGGCTTCAGATTTCACCAGGGGGATATGTATTCTATTCCATTGTTGGTTGCTGTCTCGGAAAATAAGAAAGATGACTACTTCTTACGAAGAACATGCAGGTATGTATAACTAATTAATAAGGTTACAGACATGCTTAAACTGGTTGTAATCACCATTAGAGGCCACCGTTATTATTCTTGTTCCCTTGCGTGCTTAACAGTTTATACTACACGTACTAGCTTGGTTCTCTCGTGGGTCGGTGGATACATCCACCGGTTGCCGTAAAAACTACGTGTTGTTAGTGGCACGGCGACGGTGACGGCGACGTGCCATCTCAAAACTTAAAAGGTGTAGGTAGTTAAAAATTAAGTGGTCATTATAATATACTAGCACGATAGCAAGTGCAAGGCTTTGCTTAAGAGCTTCTTCTTACTCCGATGCCCTTCCATGGCAGCCCCCACGTCTGTGGTGGAGGACGGCGCGGTTCCCCTCTCGTCCACGTCGCGTTGCGGACGTGGTTGTTGGCGATGCTGCCGTTGTGGTGTTACCGTTCTTCATCATCTCTTCGTTTGAATACTAATAGGGCGCAACAAGTTAACGTTGCAAAGGTTCCTGTTGATCGAATTGCGTATTAACTATTACGACGTGTTGTGCTTTGCATAACGCAAAAGCCAAGAGAGGGGACCCGTGTGATGGGAAAGAAGGGGGAAATTTCCTTTTCTTTTTGTTTTTTTTGCCGATCGAAGGAGGAAATTTATAGAACAGACCGGAGTGGCTCGTTGCATATTCCTTCTCACTTTGAGGAGGTGTTTTTATGGACGGTGGAGGATGTGGGTCCGTGAAGCGTGTTAATCTACCGACTGATACTTACTGCAATGCTTCTCTTTCCGATCTAGTTGGATTGGACGGCTATTGTGCAGTCCGTCTCAGGTCTTAAGTTCGGTTAAGGTGTCTTTTGCTGCTGATCCAAGTTTTGAAATTTTTGGACTTCGGCAATTTTAGACCAAAACCCGAAAGCAGAGCACAAGAAATGTCATCAGAGTTTATTATATTTTAAAGTCGGGCATTCACAACATGTTAAATGTGAAGAAAAAATGTTAAGGAACCAAGGGCCTGTAAGATGGGGAGAATTATTCTGCAGTCTCCGACAACAAACACTAATATGGCACATCCTTACTTTTTGTTTGGACTTATTTTCCAATCTCTGGATTTGACTCCTACTACTTAAAACATCATTTTACCCCTCCTTTCTTTACATTGGCTTGGGAGAATAATTATGAATAATGCCCTTTGGGTGTACGAGTGATGTGCAGATTGATTTTTTTATTTTCTTGTTAGAATTTTTGGACTTTCTATAGCATCCGATAAATGATACAGCTAATAAGCTCGAGTTGGTCACGATCTTGTGATATATTTTTCTTTTAGAAAAAAAAATTAGACACTCAGATTGAGGCATACATAATTTTTTTCAAAAGGAAAATATACAGAAAGCTCGGGATCAATTCAAACTTGCCATTGATATCATTCAAATTTTTATTAGACTCTAAAAAAAATAAAAAATCCTAACAAAAAATTAAAAGAAAAGAGAAGCCGGGCCAGCCCCATGGTGCATGATCAATGTAATTTTTTAATTGTTTTGTTTTCTTTTTGAAAATTTTAAATTTTTTACAGTATCTAATAAAAAATTGAACAGTATACTCAATAAATTCAAGTTGACTCCGAACATGCATACTTTTTTTTTTTTTACAAAATGTAAATTGAGACATGCATAAAATATTTTATTGAAAAACAAAATATAGAATAAGCTCGCGACCAACTTGAGATTGTTGATAATATCATCCGATTTTTTATCAGACGTTCGAAAAACTTTTAAAAAAAATCTAATAGAAAAACTAAAAGAAAAAAAAATAATTTCAATTGCACCATGGCATATCGATAACGTGTAACATATAATCAATTATCGGTCACATATAATGTAACTTGTTTCTTTGAGTGAGAGAAAGAGAAGAATATTATTTATTGAGAGAGAGAAAGAGAGAGAAACAGCTAGTTACATGAGAAAGAAACATAAATATATTAATTACTATAGTAGTAATTGAACAAGAAAATTACTTTGTAGGAGACTTCTCAAGAATTCATCTCTCGCCTTTATAAAATTAAAAAAATAAATAAATAAAGGGTAAGTGGTAATTTTTCTTTTTAAAATAAAAACTTTGAGAAAAAAATTAAAAAAAGTGTAACGAAACACTCTATCAAGTTTCGTTTGGTCGGAAGACGGAAAAAAAAGTTGTACCTACTGTGTGACCGATAATTAATTATGAATCACATATTGTTAATAACATTAATTTGATCATGTGCCTTTGACGGGCTTGAGGGCCAGACTTCTTTTTAAAATCTCTTCTCGCAATCTTTTAATGGTGGTTGGTGTGGGACAGGAATGCGGCCAAGTAGAGGAGGAGGATCAACGGGAGCAAGTGTATTGGTTAGATGCCAAATTGCCATCTTCTTATTAGCGAATTGGTGGTGCAGTGATGGTGATGGTAGGGCATGAGGATGGGAAGCCTAGTTTAGGTTCCAAATTTGAAGGTTAAAGTGTCTTTAAACTAGTGAGGGTAAGTCAGGAGATGGGTCGTGGGTTTCCCTGTTGTTCATGTGATTCTAAGAGAGTTGTTGTCATTTCAGTGAGGTGGATGCTCTAAAAAATTAAAAAAAGAAAAGAAAAAAATTACCCCAGATCCACTAGAATGCATAGCTGGATTAATATTATCCTTAACATGTAATTCATAATCCTTAACTGATTCTCTCTCTTCTCTCTCTCAGTAAATAATATTCTTTTCTTTCTTTCACTTAGAAAGCATGTTACATTACATGTGACCGATATCTATTGCACGTTATCGTTAACATTAATTGAGTCATACGCCGTGGTACAACTGAGATTAATTTTTCTTTTTTTACTTTTCCTCTTAGAAATTTTTTAATTTTTGGAGCGTCTGATCAAAAATCAGATGATATTGTTAGTAATCTCAAGTTGGTTCCGAAATTATTTTATATTTATTTTTTGAAAAAAAAAAAACTTTTTTATGCATGCCTTGATTTACGTATGTAAAAAAGTTTTAAAAAAATATAATGCATGCTCGAGGGGAACTTGAATTTATTGAGTATACTGTTCGATTTTTGATCGGATGCTGTAAAATAAAAATAAAAACTTCAAAAAGAAAACACAACAATTAAAAAATCAGATTAATCATGCACCATGGGATTAGGTCAGTTTTTCTTTTCTTTTAATTGTTTGTCAGCATTTCTTAGGTTTTTTCTCGTGTCTAATAAAAATTTGAATGATATCACCAATGAGTTTGAATTAGTCCCGAGCTCATTGTACATTTATCTTTTGAAAAAAAAGATTTTTTATGTATGCCTCGATTTGCATGTTCAAAAAAGATTTATTTTTTAAAAACAAATATACTACAAGATTGGGCAACTTGATCTTATTAACTGTATCATTTATTTTTCGATCATACGCTCTAAAAATTTTTAAAATTCCAACAACAAAAATAAGAAGTTCTATCTGCCCATCACTTGTACATCAAAAGGGCATTACCCATAATTATTCTCTCTAGTCAATGTAAAAAGAAGGACAAAACCGGTTTTATGCATGTGAAAGTAGTGGGAGTCAGATCCAGGAACTGGAAAATAAGTCCAAATAAAAAGTAAGGACCTGTGGTGCTAGTGTTTGTTGGTGGGACTGCAGAATAAGTCTCCATGGCCCTCCAGTTAATTTTTGAAATGTTAAATGTCAAGAAAAAAATTGACATGGCCCTCGAGTTAATTTTTCAAATGTTAAATGTTAAGAAAAAAATTAAAGAATAATATAATTATAATATTCTGTCTTTTTATAGTACATTCCTTAGCTGCTCTTCTCGAAGTACCTCTGGCATGTTTTTTAACGATAGTGGTCGGACTGATGTCAGCCGAAGTGAAGTGGCAGCAGCAGAGTTCAATTAGACCTTTTCCAAACCAGTAATACCTGCTGCATTGTAGAGTGTTGCAATACATTAAAAGAAAATTATTATTTTTTCTGATCGCCTTTTATATGCTTCATATGTCTGTATATGTCGACTTTTGATGTGACTATTAAAAAAATTTAAATAATTAAAAGTTATAATCGGGCATGACTCGTTAAGACTTTTATTATTCATTGAACTTAATTTTCGATTTTTCAAAAAAATTTGATTGTCTAATTTGACTTGTACAAACACAGACATATAAGATCCGATCTGAAATTCGAAAAAAAAACCTATCTCAATATTCTAAACTACAGCAACAGAAGACTTTAGAACAAGTATTACTTTTTTTCAAACTACCCCTGACATTAGCCGTAGTAGTTTGGATGCTCTCAATTTGGTATGGCTGACAGCAGCCCCCAATGATTCTTCCAATCATATGTCCGGGATTAATTTGAGTCGGCTGCGAAGGCAGACAAATTGTCTGAGACAATTAAAGGTACGTTTAGCTCTACAATAAAACATACTCAAATAAAAAGATAAATTTAAGGAAGTAACTATATAGAAAAAGATGAAAATAAAATTTGTATTAGATGCCCGTTAAAATATTTTCAACTATTTTGAAAATAACATTTGGTCGTATACCGTGGATACCAAAATTAACAAAGAAAAAGTAAACCGGTTAAAATCTTTGTTTAGATTTTTTTTAACTATCAAACGAGTCATTGTACTGCGGATAATATTATAATGCGGATAATATTTGTTGGCATTGTAGTTACAATTGCCACCGGCTCACGGGATCAAACCGCAAGCAAACTTTGGTCATGTTTGGCACAGTTTCTATTTGAAAGTACTTTTGTATTTACATTTAATTATTTTTTATGAAATTTATTAGATCTTGAAAGTCATTTATATAATATTTTTCTTGTATTTTGACTTCTAATCAAAAGTTACATGGAGAGAACTTTCAAGATTGAAAAAAAAGTGAAGTTGTTATGAGATAGTTGACTTTTGTAATAAACTAAAATTAATTAAAACATCTCTCCCTTAACTCATTCTATGTAAGAAGTAGAAGACAAAAGTAATTTTCAAGTAAAAATTTTGTCAAACACAACTTTTAAGTTCCATTGCGCCGCTTACGAGGAGATTGAGTGACACCGATCTCGTGATCGGATCGACAGTTGCAGTTATATATAATGCTTGAGAGTTGAGACAGTTTACTCTAATACTATATAATAGACCAAACTCAAAGTAGACTATTAACATTTCTGAGTAAATATTGGGTATCCGGACTTGTTATCGTGCCTGCTTTTTTTAGTAATAATACACCTCAAAATTATTTTAAAAGAAATTTGGTAATAGTTTGTTCTGGATGTGGTTGAAAATGGGCCCGCTATCAGGTTCGGATTCCCATAAACAAACATGAGTTATGCTTGCTGCACTACACAGTACTGTATTTTAAGAGGGCAGTCATTCGACTGGATGACCAGCAAGTGAGGTCTTCCTTTTTATATCTTCACAAAAATCCAGCTTAGTAGGGGCAACCTTAAGCAAGCTATCCATATTGTCTACTCAAAGATTGAGCTGTTAGAAAAACCAAAAAGTAAAAAGTAGAATCTATTTTTTTGTTTTTTTAATTTTTCTAGTTGTCCGATTTTAACAAATGAGTTTTTTTATGTTTTCTAAAAATTCAGCGGGTGGTGGCAACCTTAAAAGGGCTATCAATTCATAAAAAATAAAAATAAAATATATTTTTATTTGTTAAAATTTGCTAACGCCTGAACTTTTAACGGTAAGTGAAGGCATGTGATTACGAGTGCGACGCAGTGAACTTTTAACGGCGACTACTTTACAAAATCTACAAAAAAAAAAACCCACGGCCACTTCAAACTTTTGCTGACAGATCTTTTCACAATCCCACCTCCTAAGACTTTTTCTTTTGTTGTTTTTTTTAAGGGGCCAACGGCTAAATTCGGCATCAGTACGTCAGGAACGCCGTCTCGTCATGGATGGAGAAAGAAAATATTAATGTGAAGGAATGAACCCCTGGCTGACGTGGTCAGGGGATGGAGAATTTTGCAAATATGTGCTCCTAGGAAAAGAATTTGTGCTTTGGTCACTCTAAAAGTGCACTTATTTACAAAAGTTTGCTAGACAAAAATAGTCTCAAAGATATCCCTTCCATGTATGTTTCTACTAAAATATTTAATTCCTACCTTTAAGTTTGAACGGATTAAAATATTTCTTATCTCTCTCTATATATTATGTATAACTTAAAATTTGACAACTAAAAAGACAAAAGACAAAGAAAGAAAAAGCACACACCTCATATATAGTTGCCCTATCATCGGTAGGGAGTAAATTTCCTATGAGATGATGGAAGATGGCATGTTCAAATCTCCATTTCGAAGTGAAAGACGTTTGCATTTACTTCTCTTGATTATATGAGAGGTTTTCATGGAGTTCGAATGCATGCCAACTATATACAATAAAGATCCTTAAGCCACTATAGTGACCCAAAAAAACAGGAGGAGTTACAGAAAACCTAATATATAGGAGGTTTTAAATTCTAGCTACTTTAAGGATGTGTTTGGCGCAACTTTTATTTAGAAGTATTTTTGTATTTCTATTTAGTTATTTTTTATGAAAGTCATTAAATTTTGGAAGCCATTTATGTGATATTTTATTTGTGTTTCGGCTTCCAACAAAAAGCTACACGAAAGGAGCTTCTACAATTGGAGAAAAAGTGAGATTATTATGAAAGAGTTGACTTTTGTAACAAACTAAAATTAGTTATTACCTCTCTCCCTCAACTCATTTTATGTAAGAGGTGGAAGTTAAAAGTAACTTTCAAGCAGAAGTTTTGCCAAACACGTTCTAAACAATGTTTTGACTTGATTTTAGTGTCGAGTCTAGAGTTAACTGGTTGGACTGGCCTAGTCGGATTTGGATTTAAAACATTGCCAAAGAGGGATGCCCCACAGGTGAAGAAATTCTCTCTTTTTTGGTCTATTCTTAGATGGAATTTTAGGACGAGAAAAGTTGATGTTCTCGCTAGGTGGGGTGTGCAGATCAGAAAGCTCAACCTGGATGGCTTCCTGCTAGAAGCTTTTGGCCTGTGATATGTGGCTTGAAACACTTCACATTTATCAAAAACATTGGACCATCCTATACACTTCTGCCATGTGACACCCACACTGCTACCCTTTAAGGGAAATTATCGAGTAAACATCCAAAGTTTCAAGATAAATAAGGTTCTTGTTACTAGTTTCTTATACGACCTACTATGCCTCACAAGACCCAACTAGCGATCTGATATTATGGTTGTGAACAATGCATACAGCTCAACTAATACATGTATGTGATAGTATGGTTGTGAATCTGATAGTATTCAACGACAACTTACTAGATTATTAGATTTCTTGTGATAATTCGGTTGTGAATCTGATGGGCTACTTGGGAATTTCCATCAATTTATTTGCACAATGGGAGCACGCCAAAACATAGTCCTTCCAAGTTCCAACGTTTTTAATGACGGTGCGAAATGTCCTAAATGTGCCTCACATTTATAAGCATATTATCGTAGAAGAATCTATGTATCCTCGTAGGGAATATCCAGCTAAATTTTAAGGGGTAACATGGTCGACCAAACTTGAAGTCCCCAGTCGTGAACTAGGTTCTCTTGGGTGCTACGACAAACCAGGTTTGGGTAATGGACTTCCAAAAAGTTGGCACATTCTCTCTTGACAGATGAGAATACATTCTCTTTTTTTCTTTTTTGAACGAATGGCTCAGTGGTCAGGCACAAGAGCCCCCTCTCCGTAGAGAAGGGTTCAAAACTATCCAAAGCCGAAGAATGCCGAATTAAACAGGTAGATAAGCACAAAGAAAAGCCATTCCACGTGAGAGTGAGAGTTTCCGCTTGAGGCAACACAAGCCGCAGGCCGAAAATCCCGCCCGCACACCGTGGGGGCGGGGCTCAAATGTGTGCTCTCCTCTGTAGGGGAGGGAACGCAGAGTCCAACCGACCTAAGTCTCGGGAACGATGAGAGTACATTTTCTCCTCGAAGGTATGTCTCTATGTAGATAAAGTGACACCTTCCAAACACTTGCCACAAATGGGGCTCATAGACACTCCCATGTGAATGCATTCAGTTGGTACGGTTTGAAGATGCCTAGGAAAAATCAGTTTCTTTGATAACACAGCAACTGTAGGGGAATTTGAAGAGAATCAATTGTCACATTCATCAATAAGAAGATTAGTGATTGAGTAGGTTGTAGGACATAGTTTTTGTCCTGATCTCTTTTTTTCCCCTTTTTTCATGAAGAGATAAATTAAAGAAATGCTTCAGCCTTGTCGACCCGTCTCTTTTCCTTCTCAAGATAGCAGCTCAGATCAAATTTTTGTCTGATATATGTCCTCCTGAAAATGGCTTAACCTTTTAATGATCAAAGTATCCTTTAAAGCCTTGTAAATCATAATTAAGCCCCTCATTATACTCGAGGTTATCCAAAACATATTAACCAAGAAGAGGTAAATTCTGTGCATGCATTCTTGAAAAGGCAAAAACGTGATTTAAGATAGGTAGAAGCAAACTCTTGAGATATATAATCCTCAAGAACCTGCTTGATTGGAGGTTAGGGTTTACTTGATTTAACAAAATATTCTGAGATAAATATGAATTTTCTTCAATAAAAACAGTAGGTAATTTAGTATGTTAACTTACGACCAAAATAGATGTGCTTAGGTATAAGTATGGAATAAGAGGTAAAGTGTGTATGTACATTACCGTGATTATGTCACAGATAAACAGCAAAAGAAGACATCGTTCGTTTGCCATATTTTAGGACCTTAGGGTTAACGAGGACAACATAACTTATTTAGCTACTTAGCGTTTGGATTGGTTTATCTACCTAATTAAATTATTGTTTAAATCAATCTCAAAATAAAACAAATTACCCTAAAGTTGTCACCCCCAATCGAACAAGAGTGGAAAAAGTTAGTGGTCATGTTGAGGCATTGATTTTGAGAAGAGTAATACTAAACATACTAATTTACCAAACACTTTACCAGCCTGACTAAGAGCCTTCTGATTATTTGAACCTTTTGAGAAGAGCAATGCTCTTTTAAATACAGAAGAATCAGTATTTGAACCTATTCCATTTGAGAGAAGTACATAATTTAGCTAATTGGATCACCTGATTAAAGAAATAATCACTAAACTTGTGATAATTGCATTCATTTCACGATATTTATGAGAGTAAAAACCGATCACATATATGGACGGCGATCAAATCTTTATTAACAATCATAATTCACTAGACTTGTCTAATCTGTGCATCCTCTCCATCCCATCTGCTTATCACATCGGATCCCCATGTCGGTGGTTTAAACAAATTATATAAGACTGGTGGCCGCTGACCACACATCCCTCCAAGGAAATAGTTAACGCTAAATCACATGCATACAAACCCATTTTATGCACTCAAACAAAGGAGCCATGGTAGACCTCACGGAACCAGCCTCCAGTTTCCTGACAAACAAACGGAATTTGCATTCTTATAACTCTTGGCACCACAATCAAATGGTTTCACGCCATTGGCCACTTGCAATGAGCAGGGAGAATTAGCAAGAGTAATATTTGTTGCTGTTGCAGTAGATAATTTTTTTTTTTAGGTCCGCCTCGAGATGTCTTTTTTTTTTTTTTGATCATAAAAGTGTCCCATCATTCAATCATTAAGAGTAGAGTTTGGAACATCAACAGTAACAACATTGAGAATACAAGTAGGGAGCATGGACGGCCCCCAACAATGCTCGGAATTTGAGAACAGAGCATGCTTAGCACAGGCGTGAGCGGCTTTGTTGCAAGATCTAGGAAAGAATTGCAAAGAAATACTGCCAGTAGCAAGGATATGATGACAGTTCTCAATGAGTGTCTTCACTTTCCAAGGAGGAGAAATCTTCTTGAGAGCAGAGCTTATCAGAACTTGGGTATCACCTTCGACAATGGTAGGAAAAGTGAGATCTCGGACCAAAAGAAGAGCTCTATAAAGTGCCATTGCTTCAATCACAATTGGATCAGAGGACATCAGTAGATGTTTGATTGCTTTAATAGGGGAACATTGCCAGTTGCGCATGATAATACCCACAGAGCCACAGGAGGTTGAAGAAGCTCCATCAAAGTTGATCTTGAATGAACCAAGGGGTGGAGGGATCCAAACAGAAGGAGCAGGTGAAGGCTCCAATATTGTGACATGGTTTGCAAAAGCTGAGGAGTACCAAAAGTCCACATCCATCAAGGCATATCTCATGACAAGAATGGGGGGAGTTTTAATACCTTCCATGACTATCTTGCATCTTGTCTTCCAAATCTGCCACATTATGGAGAAACAGATGGATACAATATACCTGTCAGTATTAGAAGAAGCAAGTGGGGGAGTAGACCAATCCAATATTCTATCAGCCAGGTCTTTCGAATCAAAGTTTGGATGGTAACTCAGGGGAGAGGCCATCCAAATGGCTCTGGCAAAGTCACATTCAAATAGCATGTGATTGACTGATTCTGAGTGAAGAGAGCACAACTGGCAGATGGGGTCAATTGATGGAATTCTGGAAGCCATAATTTCAACCACAGGGATGGCATTGGATAAACATTTCCAAACGAAGAGAATAATTTTTTGTGGGATCAACTTCTGAACCTGATGGTGCCAAATAAATTTCCAAACATCCCCTGGGGAGGATGTGGAGGCAGCAGGAGAAATGTCAGCAGGAGAAATGTCAGCTAAGTATATGTAGGCAAACTTGATTAAGAAAGATCCATCAGTGGTGAGAGGCCAAATATACTTATCTCCAAGGATGGGACCCACCTCTGGGAAGTATAATTTGGCAGATATAAGCAGCCACCTCGTCCGGGAAGATTTTATACACAAGGCTTTCATCCCAGTGCCCATCCTTTAGTAGTTGAAAAACCCAAATTGGGATGGGTTCAATACAATTTTCCCTAACAAGAGTGGGGCCAAAAAACTCTGGAATCCATCTGTCCACCCAAATGTTGGTACTGAGGCCATCATTGATTTGCTTTAAGCAGACTGTAGACATAATGTCTCTGACTTGAATCATAGTTGACCAGGCCATAGAACATCTTGTAGGCCTATTGATTTCCCAAAAATTATCTATCTGGAGATATTTAGCTATTAGTAGATTAGCCCAAATCGAATTTTGGTTCTGCATAAATTTTCACAGGAGCTTTAAGATAGCAACTTTATTATAGATAGCCAAATCTCTGATGCCCAAACCACCCATCATTCTGTGTTTCTTCAAGGTAGACCAATTACAGAGGTGAACTTTCCTGTGCTTCAACTGATCTCCCCCAAGAAAGGAGCACATGATCTGATTCAGTGTAGTGATGGTGATCTTTGGGAGGAAGCCCATACCCATAACATGGATGGGGATGGAAGCTAGAACAGAGTTTATCAAGATAACTTTGCCAACAGTGGACAAGGTATTAGCCTTCCAAGTGGATAGCTTATTCTTAAATCTGTCAATGATGTATGAAAATTGGTCAACCTTACCTTTACTCAGACAGAAAGGAACTCCCAGGTAAAGGTCTCTATACTTCATCAGAGGTATGCTAAATTTGGAGCATAGGTACTGTTGATCTTCAATGGGAGTATTCTTGCTGAACAGGAGACTGGATTTGGATATGTTTATGACTTGGCCTGACCAGTGCCCATAGGTGATTAAGCAGTCCAGGAATTCAATAATTTCAGACTCATTTGCTTATCCGAACATAATGATGTCATCTGCATACATTAAGTGGGAAATGACAGGGGCCCTGCAGTTGATCCTGAAGCCTTGGATATTATTGTTTCTAACCCGAGAATGATTCAGTTGAGTGAGCATTTCCGCACATAAAATAAAAACATAAGGTGAGAGAGGACAACCCTGCCTAATGCCTCTACTAGGGACAATCAAACCCACACTTTCCCCATTGATATTGACAGAAAAAGTAGTAATAGAAATACACAACATGACAAGACTTACAGAAGTATTGGAAAATTCCAGCTTGTGAAGGGCTTCTGCTATGAATGACCATTCAAGCTTGTCAAAAGTTTTTGAGATATCAACCTTCAAACAAAAATTTCCAGATTTCCCATTTTTTGTATGCATGGAATGTACCAGCTCTTGTGCAATTAAGATGTTGTCCAGGAGGAGCCTGTTTGGGACAAAAGCCGATTGATTATAGGAAATCAGTTTTTGGAGAAACTGTTTGAGTCTACCTGCCAAAATCTTGGCACAGATTTTATAGAGGACATTTGATAGACTGATGGGCCTATAATCTGAAGTGCATCCAGCAGGTTTCTTCTTTGGGATCAAGACAATATTTGTATGATTTAAATTGGGGGGCATTCTGTGTTGTTGAAAGACATCATGAACTAACTGAACCACCTCATCTTTGACAGTAAGCCAGTATTTCTGAAAGAAAAGAGGGGGAAACCCATCAGGTCCTGGAGCCTTACGAGGTCCCATACTCATAAGGGCATTGTGGATTTCCTCAGGAGAGGGAGTAGTACAGAAGCTGCTGTTTTCTTCATATGTAACCGGTTGAGAGCTCTCCCAGTTTGGTTGCCAAGCAGAAAAGAAAGAATCTGGTTGAGCAGATGCATAAAGGTCTTGAAAGTAATCTACAAACATTTTCTTGATAAGATCAGCATCCTCAATCCAAGTACCATTATGTAATTGCAAGCCTGTAATACGATTGAGATTCCTTCTGCACAACACAGAGACATGAAAGAAGTTGGTATTTTTATCACCATTAGTGTACCAATTCAGTTTTGCTCTTTGATGCCAAAATTCATCTTCTTCTAATATAGCTTGCTGAAGGGACTGATAGACCTTACTGCCAAAATTAAAGGAATCATAAGTCATGGGACCACTATCAATCTCATCCAATGTCTTTGTAAGATCCTTGATTCTGAAATGGGCATTGGTAAAATTTTTCCTCTTCCAAATCTTGAGCTGAGTTTGCAGGGTGAACATTTTACTGTTGTAACTAGAACTAAGATTAGGGAGGGCTTGACAATGAGAAGTGACCACTTCCTTGAAGTCATTTCTCAGAGTCCGAGCAGTCTCAAATCTAAATTGACTTGGTTTCCTCTTGATCTGACCATGAGTATTGAGGAGGATTGGTATGTGGTCACTAGCAACTTTAGGCATATGCAAGACCCTGGCTTTTGGAAATTTTAAGAACCAAGTAGAGTTTACTAATGCCCAATCCAATCTTTCTCTAATATGAAAAGTGCTTTCCTATTGTTTGCCCATGTAAAAGTTGGTCCATCATGCCCCAAATCCACAAGTCCTGCATCATTGATAAAGGTGTTAAAATGTCTAACTTGGTGCTTGCTGACATGAGAGCCTCCCTATTTCTCATATTGACCAGTAACTGCATTCATATCACCTATAAGGCAGATAGGTAAGTCAAATTTTCGAATGATGTTATGAACCTGATGCCATAAGATTCTTCTCTGATTCTTGTTTGGGGGGGCATAGATGTAAACTAAAATCCATTTGGAACCATTGGGTTCTTCAATGTTTGTAATGATAAAATTTCTCTCAACTTGGATGATCTTTAAATTGATAAGAGGTTGCCACCATAGCCAGAGCCCCCCAGCTCTACCAATGGGTTCCACAAACTGATATTTCTGAATATTTCGACTTGCAAAGAACTTCAGAGAAAACTTTTTACTAGCCTTTGTTTCTGCCAAGAAAAGAACATCTGGGTTTACAGAGAGGGTTAATTGATGGAAGTAAGGAACTGTCAAGGACCCTCCAATTCCACGACAGTTCCAGGCAAGAAGTTTCATTTGGGGACGTGCAGCAGTTTTTGGTCGGCCGTCACGACACTCTCAGAGTTAAGCAAGGTAACATTCTCCTTGATTTCATTTCCAGAGATAGAAAGCTTTGGACAGTCATAAGCCCTTCTATATTTGCTATGTCTGACTGAATTCCTGCCTGACTGGTAATTGATACCAGGCTTAAAACCCACTTTAGTGAGTGCCAAGAGCTCCTTATTCTCCCTTAAAGACTCTGACATCTTGTTCTTGCATCTTTTTACACTTTCTGCCAAAGTTTGCAAATCTCGGCAAGATATGTCCAAAGTCCGTTGGTTGATAGGACTAACTGACAGACAAGAGGCAGACTGTTTCTGCTCTGCCATGGACATACCTGTGACTGCTACCGGGTTGTCAGGCAGGAGTGGGGAAGGATTCAGATCTGTAATAGCAATCCCTATCCCACGTCTCGAGGTATTCTCCTCTACCCCCATAACATGTAAGGTGGTACTTGTAGATTTCAAGTTGCAGTCCAAATCTTCAGAGATTTCCAGCGGTGGGGTAGTTGGCTGGTCACTGTCTAATATGTAAACTGGTTTTTTATATTTCATCATAGGATCCACCAAATTTGTCAGGGCCGGATAATTAGCTGTGCTAATCAGACTACTCGTACCAGGATTTGGGAGAACAGGAAGCTTAGTAGTAAGCATAGATTTCCTGTTAACGCTGGGGGGAGAATTTGATGCTCTCATCCAATCCCCGTAGGGAAAATTTATGGCCTGCAACATACCTTTTCTGAGACTTGGAGAGTAAGAGTCTTTGATCTGAGATTTCAACTTGTCTAAATCCCCACAGGAATTCACTTCATGGCCCAAGAGACCACAGTAGGCGCAGATTCTAGGCAACCTCTCATAAGCAACATCATAAGACTGGATCTCGCCAGTAGGGAGTTTGACAGTAATGTGGGAAGAGAGAGGCTTAGTAACATCAAAATTAACTTTAATTCTAGCATATGAGCTCCAATAAACAGTACCTCCTGGTCTGGGTGGATGAACAGACCCCAGCTGAGAGGCAAGCTTTACAACTATCTTAACGGCAAGTAGCTCTTCGGGCATATCATAAATCCGTACCCACAAATCTCCTCGATTGAGTTGATAGTGGGACGGAGGAGTGTTTGGTCGAGCTCTCTCAATTAAGATCAAATGACCATTGAAAAACCATGGAGATCTCAGGAAGATGCTATTGACCTCCTCATTGCTAGACAACCTGACTAGGTAGGAGTTGTTTGAGACATCAAGGAAATTTCACTGACCTTTAGGCGACCACAACTTAGAGATCCATTCCTTGATCCCTGCCGGCCTGACTTTCACCTCGGATAGAACTCTGATAAGGAGACTGTGCTTCCATCTACCCTGATCTTCTATGTCCACCTCTTGAAGCTCCACCAACTGCAACACAGGTTCTTTGGCCATGAGCTTCCTGAAGTTGTCAAGCACTTCAAATTCCATTTGTAAAAGATTGTTTTGTTGGTTGGACCCTTGCTCCATATTGCGAAGTCGAAGTCAGACCAGAGGTGGAAAACTGCAGCTCAAGAAGGAGGAACGGCAGCCGGAGGAGAAGATCAGAGTCAGGGAAATAAACTGAGACTCAGAAGCCCGAAGGCTACAGTAACGGCAGTTGGCCAAGAAGACGACAAAATAGCAGGAGGTTTGGGGGAAGGGAGGAGGTTTGGGGAAGGAACAGTGACGGTAAGACACAATGGGCTTAAGGGGGGGGAATCTAGCTAAGGATTTCCAGATGTGGAATGAGTATAGAGGGAAGCAAGGAGTAACATGGAGTAGTCATCACGGTGGAGAGGCTGGATTCATAGAGGGAAAGCGACGATCAAAACAGAGAGAGCCGTAAAGGGAGAGAGGCCAGGTCAAGGGAGGGGGGATATAGCCAGAGCAGGGCTATAAGAAAGAAGACTTGGAGCAGAGCTCCGGAAGGAACCTAGGGCAGAGCCACTGGTATACTCGGAGCAGAGCTCCGGAAGGTCGAGATGTCTTAATTGTCCGTATGGTGCAATATCTGATCGCACAACTCAAAAAAAATTGAAAAATCGAAAATCGTGTCCAATGAAGAGTAAGAAAAAGAAATTTTATGTACCCACTACACGACAAGATCATTGTAACAAGTATTACTCAATTAGCAAACCTCAACCTACTCGGAGTACTATTCTGGGCTTTGTCATCTTCTGACCTATTGAAGCTGGCAAAGAATCTAAAGAAGACCATGTGTTATGCTTCCCGCTTGTCCTCTGGGAACCCAACAAAATGGGGTGCTTGGAAGTACGGGTAGGGTACACAGAGGACCAGCCGGTCCATTCGGGTACTTCTGCACACACTTGCCCGTGTGCCACCTCCATGTGTTCCTCCTCCTGCTCCTTCCACAGCTCAGTCCAGCTCGATCGGTCTAGTTCCTCGAAGTGGCGACACTTCACGTGGGGGTTCTCTTTCAGCTTCCTTCAATGTCTATAATAGCCTTTGCAGAAAGCTGCTGGGCATGCCTCTTCTGTCTACTTATCTTCGCTTGAGATGTTGAGATGTTAGATGACCTTTTTATTGGTCATTTGAGATGTTAGATGACCTTTTTTTAAATTGAGATTTTACGATATTCTACAGCATACCTAAAGAGCTAGCCCTTGATAAAATACCGTAAAATGCAGTACAAGTGTGGGACATAAAATACTGTCAAATGCTGTAAAAGTGCGATATATCTAAGTCACTACATGTAAGCATTCTTACATGCAACGAAGGAAGAAACTCTTCACAAAATTAATAGACAAGTAAAAAAAAAAATTAGGAGGCAAAATTGTATGCCCACTGTTAGAGGTAGATTATAGGAGACTAGGGATTTACTGCATCGATCACATGCATACACGCAGTTCACACAACAAAGGAAGAAGACTTTTCACAAAATAGAGAAGTAAAGTTATATATGAAAGGCAAACTTTCATGTCTATTGCTGGAGGCAAAGTTTGCTTTAGAAATCAGTACACCTGGAAGAGCAATACAACATTGGTGTAGTCTGACTTGATGTAGCTTCCAATGACTAAAATATAAGTCTGCAACTCATGGTTAGCGACCCTCAAATAAAGAGAGCTAGCAGCTGAGATCGTCTACAGCTTCGGATGCACCAAATTCAGACACCATAAGATAATGTTACAGTTCGGTTGGATTCTTAAGAGACCCAACTGAAATGTTTCATGATCCTGAGTGCATTGAATAGTACTGCTGCCGATCTCACCACGGATAAAGAAAATGGGAATCTTGTCAGCCAACAAAAGCTCCATCACTTGCACAGCCAGGCGAAGCAGCCACTCACCTACCGCTAAATTTACTTTCTTCGTCTGTGCTCCATCCAGTCTTCAGCTTGTTTGATCCTCGTGGGGCCAACAAAGCCTTTTAAATACAAAGCAATTAAGGGGACCTCTCACAGCCTGGGGGACCTCTGGACGTTGGGTTCCTCGAGATGCTCTTCTTCTTTAACCTTATATTGTGCATCTCACAGGGATGGGGAATGGGGAGCACCCAAGTGCATGCCAGGTACGAAAATTAATTTCCTCTAATCCTACGTTTAGGTGATCCACAGTACCCCATCTCATACTGACGCAATATAAGATCTAGCAATGAAGCGCAGACATACTGCTGCCTGATCAGGTAAACTCCCTGGGTAGAACAAATGAAGAGGTTAATTAGTTTTGCAGACAACGATAGGTAACACATGATGGTGCAGTGCTGTAGAAGGTTGCTTCTGGAAGTTGGTTTGGGAGTGTAAAGCTCCAGAGTTTACATTGAAAGGATTTTCTAATCTTCTTGTGTAGCAAAAAATCGTAACTGTTTTAAATTTTTAGTTTAGTTTGATTGAAGAATAGGAGAAGAATAAAGACGAATAAGGAGAGAACAAACTTAATTTTACTTTGACGTGTTGAATGACTTATACTGTGTAGAATATCATATCGGAGGAATAAGGAGAATAAATCATTCCACCTTAAACTTAAGAATTGTTTATTCTTCTTATTCCGTGAGTAGGTTCTACAAAATTATCAAATCGAAACACCTCTTATTTTAGTATACGTTATTCCGTCAGTAAACCTCACAAAATAACTTATTCTGTAAACAGAGTGGGGTTAAATTTTACTTTGTGATGATTTTAGACTGAAAATCAAAAAAAGACAAAAAAGAATGCCGACGGTCAAATGTATTCTAAAATCTGAGTATTTAAAGTTCATGAAATATGAAAATATTACATAATAATATTTCGTGGTGCTTAATGTCATTCACTGCACACAAGCAACGTTCCCTATCTAAGGGTGGCTTCTATAAAAGCCTCATCATTTTCACGGGACTGATATGTTATCAAAAGTTAACAAATGCAACAATTATTATTAAAGCCTCAATCTATAGTTTCAAATGCAAACAAAGGGCATATTATATTATGGCTGCCTTTGATATGTTAGACCGCTTTCGCCTGTCACGTTAGGGACGCCTAATATCAGGTCTGTCGTGTCCATACGAAGATATATCAACAAAAAGGAAAGAGAGAGCAAGACTTGGATATAAGGATGTCATTGGGCATAGTTATCAGAAAAGAAGAGAAATGAGGTTGAAGGCTACTTACTATCAGAGTGATAGAAGTCGATTGGATTAGATCCGAACTAGTGACTTTGAAATTAGGAGATCATAGTGATTTTGTTTTCTCTAATTCTAAATTGGTGATTTAAAATTAGCGTTATGTATCAAATCAAATAACCATTTTGTGTAATCGAAAAGCCTAATTACTCTTTAACACTGCTAATCTGATGCCTGCACGATATTCCTCGCTGAAAAATTAACACAATCCTTTACAAAATTTGAAAGCTAGCAGTCATTCGAAAAAGAAGACATGGCACTACTTCCACATGTTAATAGAATCTTTCTATCGGCTAAATATGTTTATAACCCAGCTCAATTGGTAGTTGGGCTTTTGACATTAGGGATGCAAATGGTAACCAATAATCCGATTATTCGACTGACCATTAGCTTGTAACAGATAGTCTTTTAAAATTGATATGTATAAAGGATAAGGTAACGGATACAATCTTTTTATGACCGAATACATATGATACATTGAAGATCTGATTATCCAACCGATCATTACCTTATAAGACAGTTAACCGATAGATTTTTTGAACTTATGACATAACGGATACAGTCAAAGTTCTACCTTAGATTCGTACCGGATCCGACCCATTTGTATCCGTACTTAACATTGCCCAAGTCCCTGGCATTTGAGGTGGAGGGAGTCATCAAGATTCAATCTTTGGTGACTTTAGTAGGATCTTTATTGACTTTACCACTAGGATAGAACAGTTGTAACCAAAAATAACAATAATAATAAAAAGACAAATATGAGAGTAATGCACAAGCCAACCAAATCCAAATTCACCCGCATGGATTTTGTTGAATATGGGTTGAGTTGCATTTATGTTGAAATTTTCAACAAGTTTCAATTTGTGACAATCCAACGCAACCAAAGTGTAAAAAAGTAAACTGAAACAAGTCAAAAATTTAATGAAGCTATTCACATCTTTTGCTCCTTGATCTCCATCACTTCTTGAGAAAAAAAACATATTATAATGGTCATTAGAAGATCTTAATCTTCATTTTCCACCTTCAACTCTAACAGTATTTATAATTAATGGCTCGTTTAATGTATCATAAAATATTGTAAAATTTCAATTTTGAAATCACCAATCTTAAAATCAGCGAAAATGAAGTCTTTGGTTTTAAAGTCACGGGTTTTGAAATTACCAATTTTGGTTCACAGTGATTTGGGGCTGAAAACTAAAATCAACTAAAAGGAGGATCTTAAAAGTAGACCAGTTTTGAAATTCGACAATTTGTGACACACCAATTGTGTAAAAAAGTAGTGTAAAGCAATTTATACCATTCCAAACACAAGAAAAATACTGTTTTACCACTGTTTATGATGTTTTCTGTCATTTTATGATGCACGAGATAACCTAATTTAGCAGACTTAACATGTCAAATTGACCTTGGGCGAGCAGATGACCTAAATTGGAATGCAAGTTGAGCGTTTTCTTAATTGAGTAATACTTGCTGCAATGCCTTCCCTCTCCCAATTACAACGGGCCATTGCAGTAGATAAAAAATAAAAAATTTTGAATTTTTTTTTAAGTCTCCAAGGTGCTCTACCCATCCGCATAGTGCAATACTTGATCGGATATCTCCAAAAAAAAATCTGAAAAATAAAAAACCGACCCTAATGAACAGTGAAAGATATATTTAATAGCTGAGCCCAATAATGGTTTTTTATTTTTCAATTTTTTATGAAACTTCTGATTGAGCATTGTATTGTACAGACGATAAGAAACCTCGGGGCTGACATAAACAAATTCTTTTACCCACTGCAATGCCCCCATTATAATAGGGGGCCATTGCAGCAAGTATTACTCTTCTTAATCTTAGTTGTGTTTCAAAAAGGAACTTTTATTTGGGTCGAATCAAATTAATCTCAACCTCTAATTATTTTTTATTGATCATGATGAACCTCAACTCAACCTAGCTCCGGCAATTTGTAATTTTAGATTTGAATACTAATTATATTATAATTGCATTATTTATCTAGTTTAACCCCGTCGTTATGTTGAGATTTAGTTTTCATTTGTACCAAGGAACTGATTTGTGGCGTGATAGAAGAAGGTAGTGATCTTAACGGAAGGGGAGGATTCTGTACAATTGGTTATACGTAGGGAAACTGCCCTGTACGCCATTTACTGATCAAACCCGAGGTTTAGGATCCGTTTGTTTTCACATAAAATGGATATCGAGAAATGAAAATTATATCACGATCACTTATTTGATAAGCTTAGAAATTCAAGTCAACGGAAAACTTAAATCATTGATTCCTCTTTTTCTCGATTTTCGCATCCATGGGATAAGACCCAATGTCCTTTTTCAAAAGAACTGAAAATATTTTCATGAACATCAAATGACGAATTTTGTTTTCATTTTCCTTATAAAATATATTTCCTTAGAAAATTATTTCCCTCCAATTATGTTTTACGTATAATTAAATGGACCCTTGCCCTCCTAATCCTATAGCTTATCCCGCTCAATGGCAGTTCCATTCATTTACCCTTTGATTTCTTTGGCATCTACTGACTGCCGTCATGGTTCTAGACTCTAGCTATGTAAGAAAAAACAGTTGTCTATGAAGTTCTCCAACCTATCCAAAACATATGTAGACCAGATAAACTGTTTATTCTTACAGATTTTACATATAAACCAGATAAACTGTTGTACAATTAAAACCGTTTACATATGGAGGGAGCAAGTCTTATATACACATACAGAAGCTACTTAAGTAAAACTGTGTCCCTTCCTTCTTGGAATTGTTAGCCAATGAGCAAAACAATCTCTGCAGAGCAAACATTTCATTAGCATCAAACGTACATTAATAAACAAGCATTATGTCCCATTTTTTATACTGCTGCTGCTGTGCTCATCAAAACTTAACTCGAGAGAGTTGTGCATGAGATAGTGGTTATATAAATCGTTCAGCACTTTTTCTTCTACTTCATCACCCATTAGGAGGAAGCAACATCAGGAGATTGGCACAATCAGAACGATATCAGATGAAAATTTGATGCTATAGAAGTGTGTTTGTTGCCATCCATTTTGCTGCCCACAGGGCCACAACCAGACCATATGAATCAGAATATCACTAGATAAATTTTTCAGAGGCAATTTGATAACAATAGTGTACATTCTGGTCTGCCAACACACAATTAGTAGAAGAGAAATGCTCAAGCTAGTTGCTTCTGCTTCAAACTGAAGATTCATCTCCTCCCAACAGGAGGGCTAAAAAGACAAGAAAAACAAGTCACAATCAAAAGATAGTCCAAACATGAGATTGGTGTTTCATGTACAATTTCTACTGCTGGGTGGGAATTCATACACTCCTTCCTATCAAGGGGACTGGTGGGTGGAAATTCATATACTCCTCCCTTCCTATCAAGGGAACTGGTGGAAATTCATGTACTCCTCCCTTCCTACCAAGGGAACTAGTGGAAATTCATGTACTCCTTCCTACCAGCAGGAGGGCTAATATAAACCCAAAGTAAGGAAATGATGATGGACAGCAACCCAGACCACACAAACACTATGGTGGGAACTCTTCCCTTCCTCCCCATCAGCCCCTTGGCAAATGGGTAAAGATGGCACAGCACCCAGAAGCTGAAGAATACCCCTCCTAACAGCTTGCTCCACTGTGGGAACTCACTGTACACAGTCCTTGCCACACCCACTGCTATAGCAATCATGTTGATCATCATGATTGTGATTGGAGGCACCATGAGAAAGCTCCACCTCACCACATAAAGCTCGGCAAAGGCATCATCGTTGTCATCGGTCGCAGGCTTCGATGTAAGAGTGAAGGAGATGTCGACGCCGGCTATCACCTTCAAGAGGCCTTGGAGCACTGCCGCCGGGTGGGCGCTTGTGCCACCGATCAGCCAGAACTGCTCATTCCTCCACCAGTCATGGAGTGTAATACCAGACCATCTTATCTCCAGGATTGCCAGCAGGCAGAGGGTTACAGTGATGACCAGGAGGAATGTTAGGAACATAACACTGAGGGACTGAACTATGAACTTGCCTGAGAAGAGGGAGAGTGCAGGCAAGATGCAGTAGACAAGCAAGAAGATGGAGGTGAATGGATACATGCCCACGTTGAAGTATGCCACCCTCTGCAAGAATTTCATCCTCCGGCTGGCGAAGAGCGCGTTGTTCCGGGAGAAGAATATCTCCACAGAGCCCGTCGCCCACCGGAGGACCTGATGCAGGCGATCGGTCAGGTTGATGGGGGCAGTCCCTCTGAAGGCATCGCTCTTGGTGACACAGTACACCGACCTCCATCCCCTGTTGTGCATCCGGTAGCCAGTGACCACATCCTCAGTCACAGATCCATAGATCCAACCCACTCTCCGGCCCCACTCGGTTTTATCTTCATAGAAGCAGGATATGACACTGATCGCCTCGGCAACGGTCGCGGCGTCCAGTGGTTCGCGTGGGACGGCGAGAGAACCTGCCGGCCGCCCATGTCGAACACCTTGCAGGTCTTGCAGCAGCCTGCCTTGGTACTCTGCCACCGGAATGGATGCCACAAGTGTAGATGAATTCCCAAACCTCTTTGGTAGAAGCTGAGACTCCACATCCCCTTCTACCTCCTCATCATCTCTAGTAGGCGCCAACATGGTTTCTTCATCCAATTCCCTCTTCTTCCCCATAGTGGGTTTCCTCAGAAGGAGCTTAATCTTCTTCCTACCGAACCAGCCGACATGCTCTGTCGCTCGGGGCGGAGAGAACCCATAGAGGGCAATCCTCCTGAAGACGCAGCCTGTTCCCACATACATGGGACCCTGCAACCCATCCAGAGCTCTCATGCTGACATCAAAGAACACGGTGTTGTGGTTCGCATATCTGTCGCTGGGGTCTATGCCATCAAACCTCTGAGGGAATTGGACGTAGCAAATCCTGTCACCACCCCTGTCGAGCATGAAGCACATCCCTTCCCTCAGGGCCATGGAGTTGTAGATGTAGTGATCGCAGTCCAGGTTCAGTACAAAAGGCCCATTGGACATTATAGCACTGGCTCTGACAAGAGCGTTCATGGCTCCAGCTTTCTTGTTGTGGTCATACCCTGGCCTCTTCTCCCTGGAAACATAGACCAGCATGGGCAACCTGATGTCCACCCCAGTGGTGTCCACTAGACTCTTCTCATTTGCTTCAGGGCCCATTACCGGTTCAGAGTTTGGTGGAGCCAACATTACCTGTACAGTAAAAACATATGCATAATTTGCCACATGAAAGATTATCTAATTCTGCTAATACGTAGGAATCTTGTTGGTAGTTAATAACCAGAGAAAAATTTACGCAAACACAAAACTACAAATCTTAGTTAATCAAGTACCTGAATGATCCCAGCATGGTCTCCCCTTGAATGGTCTACTTCTGGAGAAGACCATGTCCCAGGCCAGTGCTCACCATCGGGCATCCAAGTGGCTCTCAAAACCTTGATGGGTTCTGCAGGGTTGCCTCCAATCTCTTCCTGCTGCCTCTTAGCGCGCAACTCCTCACGCGCATTATATGCATCCGATCGCCTCCGAATCGATTCGGGCAGAGAATTTATCCTCACTTTGAACTCATCATACTCTCTTTTCACCCTTCTCCTCTCCCTGACAAAGTCCACACGGACCTTCTTCTTCAGGAAATCGCGTTTCTGGCCGAAGTAGGCGTCCGGGTTCCTCGGCTCAATACTGTGCTTCCGGCAGAATGGGACCCAAACCCTCGCAAAGCTCGCAGTTTCCGCAAGAGCTTCGAATGTGAGAAGAGATCCCCCATCGTCGGATAGATAACAGCCGAGCTTCTCAACTGGGTAGTCGACGGCAAGAATCGAAAGGATGGTGTTTGCAGTGACAATGGGTGGTTCTTTCTCCGGGTCAGCAGTGGAGACGAAGACGTCGATTCCGGGGAGATCTGACCTTCCCTTGGGGTTCCTAATGCTGGGGGACTCGAACCGGTCCTTTAGAACAGAGAGATCAGTGACCCTGTTCACAGGGCAGAGCTTGGGCAGCTGGTCCAGAAGCCATGAGAAGGCGAACCAGAGCTCGCAGGTAACGGACATTCCCCACAGCCACATGGCCTCGTGATTGGGATGCCGAATTCTCCATGCCAGAAAGAAGCCGAGTGCGACCAGGCGAAGGACCATTAACAATCTAAGTATTGAAAAAGACAGTTATATCAGGAAATTTCAAGAAATCATCTTTTCTTTTCTTTCACTATTAAGAATGAGAAATCCACGCATTTAAGGCTGGAAGACAGTGTGCTATGCCTAGTCCTAAAAATCCGGAAGCTGAAGTTGAAATTAGAAGAAAAAAATTTACAAAAATTTAAAACATACATTGCAACCAACCAAATAAGGGTAGCCTGACATTTGAAACTGAAGGAAACAACATATTATGCCAAAATAGATATCAATTCCTTGTCCAGTAGAGATTATTCAAGGGGAAAGAAAAGGCTACATGACCTCTGCATACAGAGCTTTGTCTTTTTCACGTGGGCAAACAAGGTAGACAACAAGAGTAAACAATACAAGAACCCATACATACTCAACTATAGAATTGTGAAATAAAAGGCTACCATGTTCAGTAGTTCAAAGTGGATTGAGGGGAGTGGGTTGGACATATCTTTGAGTTTGTCATAACACGTATGAAAGGAAACCAGTCAAAAAAGCTACATGATCTCACATACCTAACATAAAGTTGTCAAATAGGCAACACCATACTATGTTCAGTCGAATGTATCCGAGTATATAAGAAGAAATTCTACACGGAGCTTCGAAATGTTTACCTGTACGGGCTGAGAATTGCAGCAGAGACCCCCACCTTCCTCGTCAGTGGCCTCTTACACTTCTCTCCGAAGTCTGGTGGGTCTTCAAATCCATGGACCCCCGCCCCCCCGCCATACCCGTCCTTGGGCCACAGGGCGTTCCCGTAGCCGTACGTCCCCTTCGTCTCGTAGAGCCAGCGGGTGTGGTCGAAATCGGGAACCTTGGTCGATTTCATCAGCGAGAACCTCCTGTTCAGGCGGCACTCCGCCATGGATGCCAGGGGGAGGACCGGTTCCTCTGCCGGGGACTTCGACTCCCCATCGTCCTCCTCGTCGCCGCTCTCGTCCCTGTAGGGCTCCTTGCACCCGGGGCATTGGCCCCCGCTCCCCAGGCACTCCAGGTAGCACTCCTTGCACACCACAAACCCGCACTCGCACGGCGGCTTCGCGTCTCCCGCCGACACCTCGCCATCGCACCCGTTCATGCCGCACACCATTCCCTTGGGGGGCTTCTCACCCTCGGGGCTGTCAGTGGAGCAATAAAGGACGTGACCCCGGGTGACCGAGTTGAACCCGCCGGTGAAGATGGTGCCGGAGATGTAGCTCCTTTCCGGCTTGCACGCCGAGCTGAGTGGGTGATCGGGGGTGGGGGGGATGTGGACGGTGTACTGGACGAACTCCGAGGTCACCTCTTCGGGGTCCCCCTTGGAGGCGGAGCAGTACCTCCCGCCGCCGCTGGAGGCCCTGCTGCTCGGCCTCCCGGCGGCAGGAGACTGTGGATTGTGAGAGAGGGAGCAGCGGGGGACTGGGCTGGTGAGGCCCATGCTCCTGAAGCCGCCACTGGTCGCCACCCCCTTCCCTCCGGTGGAAACCCTTATGGTCACTGGAGAACCGGGGGAAGCCGCAGCCTGAACCATCTTTGGGTCTCAAACAGGCGAAAACAAGCGCAGGAAGGGACAGCGACAGCAGAATCTGTAGAGATCTGGACAGTGAGGAGGAGGAAGAAGACTAGGAAAAGAGTTCAGGGGAGAGAAATCTGGACGCCATGGGAAAAAATGGAAGGGGAAATTAAAACCACTCCTTTCTCCAACGGCCGGATTTTGAAATTTTTGTGTGGAAAGCGAACGGTTTGCGTACTGCGTAGGAGGTGGGGAGAAGAAAGGAGCCGTCGGGGGTCCCTTCGGATTTGAATTCCAACGGTCGGCTCGTTTGGACGGCTCGGATAGAAAGGGTCCCACGGTCCTACAACTCTAACGGTCTCCGAATTTGAAATGGCTGCAATCTGCTGGGCTACCGACTCGAAGTCTTATTATTATAAAATCTGCAAGTAATTAATTTGTCTTCAATTTTTAATCATCCTGACTCCTGAGCTATAAACATGCGGTCGTTTCATATCAAAAGGATGCACGTTGGAGGTAACTTAAATATTTTCCTAGTAAAAAAAATAGTTTAAATATTTTCAACAACAAGGGATCTAACAGGATGGGCGTAATCATATTTTTCACAATCCAGACAAGTTCAATGGACAAGGGACTAGAGAGTTGAGAGAAAGGGGGGCGTTTGGCCTTTATGTCTCCGGAGGACAGAGGTTTCCTAAATAAGAATCATTGATCAACTTTGACAAGCGATTCTCAGCAAATTGTTTATATATTTTCTGTCTATGTTGAAACATTTTTGGCCAGCCTTATTTTTATACTTTTATGAAATTATTTTATGAGAAAAAAGGATAACTATTGAAAGCCACTTACATAGCATATAGATTATTTTTAAATTTTCAACTAAAAGTTTCTGATTGTAACTTCCTAAATTAGAGAAAAAATAGAATTGCTGTGAGATCTTTGACTTATTTACAACAAGTTGAAATTAGTTATAACTACTTCTATCAATTATTTTTTAAGTTATAAGATAAAAGCAAAAGTGATTTCGAACTAAAAATTATGCCAAACATGCCCTTACATAGATACCAGAAGGATCAAAGGTACCATGATAAATAAAGTGTTGTCCTATTTAGTGACTTTCAAACTGATGTTCTTTACATGGCTGCTTCCAAGTCAGCCCAGTAGTATGCAATTTCAATATAAATAATAATTGTGGGCTTTTCATACAAAGAAAATTGTTCTCCCCCCACCCCAAATGATAAATTTGAGGAAAATTATCCCATAAGGCATCAAAGTCCATAGCAAAGGAATATCAAATGGGCCAACCAGGGCTGGTCCCATTTCTATAACACTAGACGATGGCCTTTTGTGGGCCCAGACTAGTGCTATAATATAACACTAGTGACTATACTCTGAGCTAAGAAAAAGCCCGGCTTTAGACAACTAGGCAGCCCACTTTATATCCTACAAAAGAACACAAAAGTCGATATCAAGAAAATGAGATCCTCTCAATCTTTTTTTTCTACACCATAATACATGTCCACTTATATGAGGTATTTATTCCTGGTTCCGTGTGAGCAAGGAAGTGAATGCAGATAAAGGGATCCAGAAAATTTTGTCTCACGACTAAAAGAACTACAAGAAGGGGAGGCATTGGGGTGGGTGGAGGTGGCAGAATGTTTATTAGGCTTGTGTCACCAACTAGGCCTAGTTTAGTTGGTATCTCATGAGACCTCTCCATTTAAGGAGGAAAGTAGGAAGGTTATAGCTTCGACTCCCACCCGGCATTCACCCGTAAGATTACTTCTTTGGATGGTAGAGTTGGACGAAAATTTCGTCTAATTTGACAGTTTAAAAATATGTGTCAGATCTAGTATGCGTCAGGACACAATGTATCTAACTTAGATGTGTCCTACCTAAAATCTTCCCCTCCCTATATTAGAAAAATAAAGATCATCAAAATTATCTCTCTTTAGGGTTGTTCACATCTCTTAGGATTTAATATTCACTGTCGATGTAAATTCAACCATCCAATTGAGCGCCCTTAATTCAAGGTCAAAACTAAAATGACAAGGAGATAGAATCAACCTTAAGGATTCATTGGAGTAATTTTATATTTTTAACTTCTTAATATGTACATTTGATTGGACAGCTATAGTTGACTTTTACGAATGGACCATGAAAATTAAAGCCTAAGCCCTAAGGGCTTGAAACAACACTAAGAGCTTAATTGATTATTTAAAGAGTTTTAATGATTTTTGGTACATACATATAATAAAATATAATTATTAAATTTATTTAAAACATAAATAATGTACATGCGATTAAATTTGTTGAGTGTTAGTACTCGAACAGTTCCGAAGAAATATTTAATTTTCATTTTGTAACCTTAAAGTAAGATGTTTGACCTGATATTCGAGCATGTCATATCTAAATGTCCCATGTAACTCTTTAGTATAACTGGAAATTTCTACAAATAAAAAATGATATACGTTTTGACCTAATTTCGGTCACTTAATTTGATCCCAACTATGGTTTGTCAAACATGTCATGGGTATAATATGATAAAACTGCATACCAATATAATCTGGTAAAGAGGCGGACAAAAATTCTATCAAAAGATTGAAAGATGGCATAGCAAGAAAAAAACATATGAATTTTTATCAATATTATAAAAATAGAATAAAAAACTTAAAGTGCATACTAAATAGCTAGTATGAGTTTTTTCAACAAAAGCTAAAATTTTTATTATATAATCTCATGACTTTTAAGATTAAGTAATGGAAATTTTCATATTAGGAAAAATTACCCTTATATCTTTGAAATCTTTAGATATTATCTATGTACCCCTGCCTTTACAACAACTATCCACATACCCTTCAAATCCTTAACTATTGGTCATCATACGCTACTAGTTAGGGGAAATCCAAGGAGGAAGAATATTTTCCCCTTGATTCCGTAACAGAGCAAACAACTACGGTGGTTTTACAAAAATAGCCTTCATCTACTGTTAAGAACTCATTCCCCATTCTCCTGTTCATGGGCTCTAAGCTCCACTTTGTTTGCAGAATGAAGAAAGAATAAGATTCTGTATACATAATAAGACTAATTTTAATTTAATTGAAGAAATTAATTATTCCACATCAAAATTATTTATTCTCATAATTAAGTGAATAATAATTTTACTTTATACTTAAGAATTTGATGTTGCATCTTAAATTCGTCCTGACTATTAAAGTAAAATATTTTTTATTTTGAAATAAATAATTTAAAATAACAAATTCCGTCGCAACTCCCATCGGCACCGATGATGATGGCTGCATCAGCGGCAGGGTGGGCAGGGCACCGCTGGCTTGGTGGGGATAGTGAGCACGACACCGGCGTCCTCGATCTGCAAACTGGTAGCAAGTCCTTACCCCATTCTGTTGTTCGTGGGCTCCAAGAGAGGACTAGGGCACCAAACTCCACTGGCACAAGTGATGAGGAGTGCATCAGTGATCGTGGTGAGTAGGGCGCCGTTGGCTTGGTGTGGCTGCCGAGCACGATGCTGGTGTCCTCGATCTGCAAACTGGTGGCGTGCAGCCAGACGGCACTGTTGGGGACTACAGCGTGGTGGCTGGCAGTGCTGCTGGTGAGGACAACATAGGGGGTGCTGGTGAGGACGACACGGGGTGTTGAAGGATGGTATTTTGGTGGACCAATTTTTTTTTGCAGGTGATCAATCCATAGGTAATGTGTTCTTCCAGAGGACTATGAATCTGCAATAGTAGGGACCCTAACTTTTGTTTCTTTTTCAGATCTTGCGAGGGTTAATTGCGTGGGAGGAAGGTGGGTTCACTTGTATATCACTGCTAGTAGTTGAACTTTGATTTGAACGTGTGAGATTTTAGGGATTTATTAGGTCTAAATGAAGGTATTTGATTCATGTTAGGAAGAGGGAGGACTTTTGCATGTGTGGAAATGTGATCTGTGAGTGCTCTTTGGTTTCACTGGATTAATTGTGGAATTTAAGCATCGTTGCTTGTTAAACAAGGAATACACAACATTTTGTGTGATTGTGTTTCGTTCATAGATTTTAGTGATTTTTGCTATGTATTTCTTTGTGTCACTTTGTTCTTGATGTTACTTTTGACTTTGTTCTAGGTCATCAAATCTATTATTTTCTCTTAATGTTTTAGGCTTGATTTGAGATAGGTGGACAACGAGATGATGAGTGAGTAGACGAGTGGACATTTGATTAGTCGTGCTCATCATTCTTATAATTCAATTGAGATTAATGATATCCTCAACTGCCAAGAGAAGATGTAGGACTTACACATCAAGTAAACAAACTAGCAAAGGACGATGATTCTATAAATGTGCATGTTGGAACATAAGTGGTTGTTATGTGTTTATTAAAATTCACATATTGCATCTTCTTTGAAGAAAACCACATGAGATTGAATTCATCCATTGTAATAATGATGGTTATTTTTGCTTTGTTTTGATTACAGGATGGCAAATGGAACATTTTTCAATGGTCGATGAGACACATCACACAACAATAGACTTAAAATATCAGCTGATTACAATCGAAGGGATGATAGAGGAAAGACTTAGAAAGGTCGAAAATAAGCTTGACAAACTACACTCAGTAATTGATATGCCGACAGTGGTGGCTATTGGTGATGGAGGAAGCGACGAGGCGAGGATTTGGAAGGAGACTCAGAGGAAAAAAGATTGTTGAATCAAGTAAAGAGATTTTTTTTATTTCTCAATGATCGATGTCTTCTACAATCCGGAAGGGTAGGGTATTTATAAAGTCTTCAGAAATGGCCAGCGCATTTTCGATGTTTTTATAAAGATAAAGACGATGTACAGGGAGATTCTTTTGTACAATGTTTGACAGTGACACTATATAGTGAGATTCTTTTATATAGTGAGTAGATAATAACATTTATATATTGTTTATTCAAATGACTGAGGTTCGTGATGGAGAGAATCTTCAGCAGTCTTGGACAAAAGAACTTTATGTGCTGAAGATGCTTTCTTTTTTGTCACGGTCTTTCTGGAGTCGGTAGCCGTTCCATCATGTCGGCTTTGATTTCTTCAATAACAGAGTGAGTGAATGGAGACACGAGCCAACTGTTTTATGGCGTGTTATGTCTTCAGTTGCACTCTGGAACCAGTCAAAGGTAGAACGCACCACAAGACAGCTAGCTCATGTCTCTATTTGCTCATTCTGTCATTGAAGAAACCAAGGCTGACATGATGGAACAACTATCGGCTCCGGAAGGACCGTGATAAAGAAGAAAGCATCTCCAGTATATAAAATTCTTTTGTCCAAGACTGCTGAAGATTCCTCATTATTACAAGTCTCAATCATTTGAATAAATAATATATAAATGTCACTGTCTACTCACTGTACAAAAGAATCTCACTGTACATGTGTCATTGTCAAATACTGTACAAAAGAATCTCCCTGTACATCATCTTTATCTTTGTAGAAGAGCCGAGAAGGCGTTGACCACCTCTGAAGGCTTTATAAATGTCAACTCTTTTAGATTGTGGAAGGCATCGATCATTGAGAAATAAAAAAATATATATGTACTTAATTCAATAATCTCTCTTCTTCTTAGTCTCCTCCCAAATCCTCGTCGCTTCTTCTATCACCAATAGCCACTACTCTTCTTTCCTCTCATATGTTCCAGGTAAAGTAAAAAAACAACCTTAATGAATTAAGAACCTAAGTTCAAGCTCAGACCGATCGTCGCTCTCGGACTACCACCATGTGCCCCCCCCGTTAACAATGACTTGAACGAAGAACTGCGGCTTCCTCCTTAGAGGCCCCTGTAAACCGTCGTGAAGTGGAGGGGGGGGGGGGTCTTGTTTTGTATTTTATCATCAATCATGTACTATGAGATGTATCTTCGATGTATTTTTGTTTGCTACCATCCTGAACTCTTTTGTATATGGGGGCAGCCCATGGCTTGTATGGTTTGCACTTAAACAACGAACTTTTGTGCTTTAAGCCTTATTTATGTATATTCTATGTCATATGTGTGCTTTATCTGTGGTCTTTGTGTGGTTGATGTGTGTGAAAATGCATGGTTTTTGTGCGGTTTATTTGATGAGGTTTCAGGTGGGTGATCAGGTTTTATGGTTGCAATCGAAATAAATTACATGGAGTCAGTGTGTAGGTTCATGTGGTTATGTGCTAGTGTTTGGAGTGTCAGGTTGCTTCAAATGTGGTTATGTGTAATCGTGGTTGTGTTTAAGTTTGGTTATGTGTGGTTATGTGTAAGTGTGGTTATGTGTTTGACAGTCTTAGTTTCTGTTCATTCTGGAATATATGGTACATGCAGTAACAAGCTCAGTCAACCTGCTGTACCTCCTATATGGCAGGTCATGGCTGATAACATACGAGCTTTTGGGTTGGTTGTTCCTCCTACGTGATCAAGTTATGATCATGTTTAAATTGGTCTATGATGGTAGTTATGCCATCAGGTGATCAGTCAGGTGGTTAGCTTTGTTGACTTTCACTTCGATCACTGTCAGTCACTTGATCAAGTTAGTAGCATCAGGTTCACCATCATTCACCTGAATCTTTGTTCTTCATATATGATCAAGTTATGATCAGGTTTTTATTCAAGTTGGTGTTCATGTTTGGTTTGATTAGGTGATCAAGTTTGGTATGATAATTGATGGCTATCAGGTGATTAAGTTTGGTTTGATTAGGCTTTAAGAGGTAGTAGTTTAACTAGTTAGTGATCAGGTTTTAACTGATTTTAACTGTAGTGATCAGGTTCACTGTCAGTCACTTGGATCATACCAGGCAATGAGCAATAAGAATGATCAGGTTTGGTGATTAGGTTGGCACTGTCAGTCACTTGCATCATACTAGGCACTGATCAATAAAAGTGATCATGTTTACTATCATTCACTTGGATCATACTAGGCACTTGGATCATATTACGCACTGTTAGTATCTTAAGTTGGCTGTTCGACTTGGTGATTAGGTTGGTGTTCAGGTAGGTGATTAAGTTGACTGACTGACTGCACTGCAAACCAGATCACCTATAAGAAGCACACTGACTGACTGCATTGCAAACCTGATCATGTATAAGAAGCACACTGATCACCTATAAGTCACACATACACGATCTGCCACACTTACACACATAGAGAAGGAAATGCACCTAAGAATAACTTTCATATAGGTACACAACCTGCATTGCAAACCAGTCACACATACATAACTTGCATTGCAAACCAGTCACACATACGTAACTAACTGATTGCACTGCATACCTGATCACCTATAAGAAGCACACTGATCACCTGTAAGTCACACATACATGACCTGCCACACTTGCACACATGCAGAAGGAAATGCACCTAAGAATAACTCTCATATAGGTACACACATAACCTGCATTGCAAACCAGTCACACACGTAACTTGCACTGCAAACCAGTCACACATACATAACTGACTGACTGCACTGCAAGCCTGATCACCTATAAGAAGCACATGGATCACCTATGAGAAGCACATACATGACTTGCCATATTTACATATAGAAGGAACAACCAAACCACACTTACACACATAAGCCCACACATACACCAATTAAGACCTGTTAAAGCCTGAACCATGAGAAATAACACATAACCAGGCAGACGTAGAACATAACATAAGTTTAGTTATGCCACTGTATGAAAGAAAGTTTAGGTGGGCCTTAGGTGGGTAACAAAATAACATGGATTGCCTCCATATAAAAGAAAGTTATGGATGGCAGCAAACAAAATATATTACAATCATCGCGACAATTCATGAGGAAGGATCCCCTAGATGCTTGTGCTTGGTTGTCTCCGAGCAAGCACAACCCGTCCCCATCCTCAACCCCTTCCCCTTTGGCCAGCGGAGCCTCCAAGTGGTGACCGAACTTGATCTTGTGGGATGGCTTTTCTTGGCCTTCCTTGTTACACCCCATAATACCTTGCCCTATGATCGCTAATTAGAGTTAGCAAGTTCTCAATTTTAGGAATTTTACAAGCCAAAAATTTTAATAGAGGAATCATGGTCTAAGTAAAAATAAAATAAAAAAAGATATATATGTAAATGTTGAGAAAGTATAAATACAATTATAGATTATATATCTATAAATAAAAAGGATATAAATATAATTATAAAAAAATATGGGGTTAAAATATAATCAATAAAACTTATCGCTGAAGGATATTGGTATTGGTAGTAAAGGATACTGGTAACTGTTAATAGTTATTAATAAATAATATCAGTTAAAGGTTAAAAATCCTATACAAAAAGGGACATTTGTCCAAATCTAAATAAAACTTATCTAAAAAGACACTTGCCCTAAACCTAAATAATCCTTATCCTAATACCATCATTACTTGACACCTCGCCATGCCATCTCATTATACTTCGTCCTTTACTAATGATAAGAGAGACACATAAGGGAGGGCGCTTGTCACCTCCCTATTTGTTAGCTTCTTTTATAAATAAGGGGTGTTCACCTTATCCTTCTCCAACCCAAACTGCCCTATGTATATATATATATATATATATATAGAGAGAGAGAGAGAAGAAGAAGAAGAATAAGAAGATCCAGTGTAAAAGTTGCTCCATTCTTGCATGTGCTTAAGAATGATTGGCATGCAGAGGTTTCTCAAGGCAATGGACTAGTTGTCGACTACGTGCATGTGGGCATATCAGAGTTGCGCAGCTGAAGCATATGGACATACTTCATAAATTATGTAGGTGTTTTCCAACTCCATTACGAAATAAGAAAATAATTGTGACCTCTTATCATTTTACTTGATATTCTCCTTTGCTCGTCTTGTAGCCTTGAACTTTGTCACTTGGCCTATTTTTCTTGATATCTTGTTGATACATGATATTTATTGGAAAAAAAAATTGTACTGGGTTTAGTTAACTGATTGCTTGTGGCCTATAGGGTCATCAACTTTTCAATGCCAGTGGCAATGGGGCTCGATCTAGTCCCAGAAAGGAGCACCTCAAGAGGTACTTGTACTTGCAGGGTTTAATGATCAATTAGTAGAACGTCTCGCTTGGGATTTCCTCCTTGGAGGCCCTACATAGAGTTTCTCGTTAGGGATTTTCTCCTGAAAGTTTCTTGATCTTGAGGTGTCGTCCGGGATTATTCCATGCGAGTTCTTGATCAAGGGTTCTATTTGGGATAGTTCTACAACATGTGGCATTGCACCTCCGTGTTCTTGATTGAGTTACTAGACTACTCGTGTTATTGTTGATACATGATTCCTGATACTTGATATTTGATACCTAATATATGAGCCTGCTTACTTCCTGACTTGTACTGATAATTGATGATATCTAGTTCATTGAATCTCATGTCTTGATTCGTCTACTTGTTTACTCGTTTGATAACTATACTTCACTTGTCTGCCCTACTTGATTACTTGAAATTATTGATTCTTGCGTATATATATCACCATTCTCTAATTATTTACAATCGACTCTTTTATTTTTTGTTAACTTTTATTGAATCCTTTTATTTAATTCATTTATTACTTGATATATTTTCCTTGCAAGTTATCATAATTAACTAATCTAATTATAACAATATTGGAGTGATTTTTGAGATATAAATCTTACTAAACGCATTATGCTTATAAATTTCAAACTATCACTTTTCAAGCACTGAAAAAGAAGCTAATATTGAGATCAGGATGAGATTTGAGCAGAGAGCCACTTATCTACATCCAAATATATTTCAATTCTTGTAAATATTGGAGATTGTTGTAAATTTAATGAATTTGCAAGATTATTGTTGGAAGTAGTTCTGTTCTTTCAATTCATTTTATTGAAGAATTATTTTAAATTTGATCTAGTTATCGTTACGCATCTCGAAAATTGGGGGCGTGACAATCCTGGTGGCCTCCTATAACAAAGCATGAGAAAAAGTTATAGTTATACATGATGAAAGTGAAAGACAAGCACCTAAGAATAACCAAAGTAACTAAATTATCACCTTTTAGTCGAACTCGTAAATTAATGGAGTTCTTGTAAGTGTTTGCATGCCACATCTTTGGCACTTATGTACTTTTTTTACCTACTTTGCCTCATCTGGATCTTTAATGTGATTTCTCTTAGGCCTTTCAAGGGAGCGACATGTAGGGGGAGGCTACACAACTTATGCGAGATAAACCCAGTTTATTATGTCTGGCAATGGACTTAGGAAACCTTCATACATCTTCATGTATGCCTTCACTGTAAAGCACATGTCAGCATATCTCTCCCATTGTAGGTTCCTAAATGATGCAATGAAAATACAAGCATGCACACAAGGAAGCCCAATCTTTTGCCACTTCATACAATTGCAAAATTTCTCATCCACATTCACCACTACCTACTCAAATGGTGATAAAACTTGCCCAATGGCATTAGTACTTTTCTCCAAGATATATCCTTCCAACCCCCTCATGGTTGTCATAATGTACGCCCTAACAATAAGCACTATAGTGTCATTCCACTTTGCAGCTTGGAATATCATGACATGCATACTTTTCATCTTCTTTGATTTAATATGATCAATGCAATCTAGAATTGGTCTAGTTCGAGCATCTCCAATATAGTTATTGAATGACTCTCTAAAGTTAGTGGTGATATGCCCACAAGAGCAATGGGATGTCAGTTGGGACCTACTCCAACATATCCCCTTCACAACTGGAGAGGTCAGATAGGCATGTGCCTCAAGGTTCATCTCCTTTATCTCACTTATACGACACTGAAATGCAAAGTCATTAAATGCCCTTTCAGTACTCCACAATAGCTTTTTCATAGCCATACCAGGGAACAACCTTTTGAAATTTTTATAAAAGTGTCTGAGATATGTTCTATGCTCAACCCTTCTGTATACTTGAGGTATTGCTTCTTCTACGCCTTTTTGTCTATCTGAAATGAATGCAAGATGCTCAGGATGTTATACCTAGATCTTAAGCCCAATTCATTTAATTAATGTGTCCTTGATTTATTAAATCTAATTTAATTAATTAAGTAGAGTTTAGTTAATTAAGCCCAATTCATTTAATTAATGAGCCTAGGTAATTTAAGTTCATTTATGATCCAATATTCAGGTTAATAATGGATCATAGTTAAGTCAAACTATATCCATTGGACCCATTAGTATTTTGAGTAGGAAACTAGTGTATTATGGACTTGATCAAATTTCTGGATTCGCAGGGTGCATGTCAGTAGTCCCGTAAAATGATGATATCTTTGTACTTGGTTGACAAAAAATTATGAACTTAGTACCGTTAAAAAGAGAGAATTAAGATCTACAACTTTGTTAAAATGATTTTGTTAATTCCAACAATTTTAGGGTTGAACATGATCATCTTCACATTAGGAAACAAAAGGCTATGGGAACTGAGCCCTAGTTGCACTAGGAGAATTCTTTAACTTGGTCATTAATTTTTTCCTTGTTGGAGTTCAACTCCAGAATAAATATGACTTAATTTGAATAATATTAGGAAGTAAAATATCTATAAATAAGGTCTTGGAGTCGTGCTTGGCTCCCCATGCATGTAGCTCTAACTCTAAAGTAAATTCATATGATGTTCTTGAGAGAATAGAGCATGTTCTTAATTGTTTTATTTAGGGTTTGATTCTAATAGTTGGTTTATATTCTTGAGTGATTAAAGAACGTGGAAGAAGCTTTGGAGCAAGAAGATTTCATGGTTAGAGTTCAAAAGAAAGATTAGAAGGAATTGTTCTTAGTTTGTTCTTCCTTCAAGAGATAGGTTATGATAATTCATCTAATATTTATTTTATATTAATATAAAAATAAAGTTTTGATTTTCAAAAGTGGTCAAAATATGTCCCTAAAATCTTATTACATAGGTCTATGATCTTAGTTTTCATTTTGGTCCCTCAATTCTATATAAATTCTACGAAATATTACAGTTTCGAAAAATTGGTCTAAATTATATTCAGACTAGCGAACATGATTCAAAAGACATCGGTCTAACTAGATGCCTTTAAAACTCAAAGTTTAGAACCACCTTTTGACTCATTTTCTTGTCGAAAAGACTTCCACCATGGGGGATGCAATTTAAAGCTGTCCACTAGCTTGGACACGATTTAAATTGTCCTCTTTGCTGTCAATTCAAGAATCTGATCTAATTTGTTTTGGCGATAACTTCATAGATACTCATCCAAATCATCTGAAAGTTTGGCCAACACTTGGTCTAAATGTTTACTATGTCTCACTAAATTTTAGACTTTTTAAAATTTATTTAAAATTTATTTCATGAATATTTTGTCAACATATGCAGTTTGTCCAGACTAATAACAGTTCAGATTTTTTGATGAACTTTGATCTGCTATAACTCTGTGAATATTTATTCAAATCATCTGAAACTTTGACCACAACTTTGTCTTAATGAATTCTACATGTATGCAAAATTTTATAATTTTTTAAAAATATTCATCATTATTCTGCTATTTATTCACTTGGCTAAAATACACTCAAGTTCTCCATATGCCACTCAATGTTCTAAACCACTCATTTGATATCCAATTTGTATGAAACTTTGTCCACATATTTCATTTGACCTATTTGACGTTTCTATCGAGTTCGATTTTTTTTAAAATCTGTTTGCTCTTTTTGGATTTAATTATTGGATTTTTAGCTCTGAAAAATTAGTTTTAATACCTAAAAATATGTTTATTGATCCAAGAATTTTGAGAATATTCTTGGAACATATTCTTCTGTTCAGTAACCTGTTGGCATCAATTTTGGTCAGATTTTTCACCTATATGACCATATTGGCTTTTTAAGTAACTATTTAATATACAAAAGTATGTATTTTGATTTATACATAAATGTAGTATTTTGATAATTTAAACTTCAGATCCATGTTCATCCTTTGTCATTATTTGATATATGTTATCTTATTGTGTCATAATTATTTGACTTTATTTAGACATTACCAACTTAAGGCGATTTTCAATCCGATTCAATTATAAGCATCTATATTAGATATGATATTTTGTTTGGAACCTAAGGACAACGGGTGGAATCTTGATTTTCGGTCAGCTAAACTAGGGGACGACAATATGTAACGTCCTAGCGATTTGGAGTTGGGTCGGACTTAACCTCCCTGATTCTATATAGTTAAGCAAGATCAATTTGCATCGTTTATCTAGATATTTTGATATTTGTTTTATATAGCTCCTTATAGTGTGGTTTGAATGCATATACATTATGATTAAATTTTACATGTTTGATTGGTATATAAATTTAAAAATCTTTACTTAATTATGTCATTTGGCTTCAGTTTGTTCATCTATCTACTTTGCTAGCTAATTCTTTTGCAATGATATAAATGTCTTTTACTGTATGATTTATGATATTAATCTGATTTGATAAGTTACTATACCATGTTATTTGATATTTTATATGTGATATATTCAGGGGATAGTGATACGTAATGTCCTAAAAATTTCAAATTTGGATATGTTTGGTTCATGACTGATAGAATTTGATTTGTTAAGATATAAATTTGATCATGTCACATGTACTATATGTTAGTTGATTTGTTCATGATTATTAAAAAACACATGTGACTTGATAAACCTATTTTGACCATATTTTGTATTATGTTCTTATTTGAGTTATATGTAGAACTGTGAATTATATATATTTATTATCATCACTTTTTAATTATTATATTATTAGTATTTGATGAGTTTGATTGCCTACTAAATGGTTGTACTCATAAATCCTATTAATATTTTTCAGAATTTGAGGAAGGAGAATTAGGATTTGAGGAAGATTTATCTTGAGGATATTAAACTCAGACTTATGAGCAGGTTATTTAGGTCTAGATTTGATTTTCTATTTTAGTAAGCTGATGTAGTAGGATTGAAAGCATATGTATTTTTTTCATTTATTTAGTAAATTGAGTGATTTTATTTCTATTAGATATTGAATGTACTATGATGATTTTGGTATTGAAGATACATTTTATTGAATTATAGTATTGACAATGAAAATTTTATTTAGGTATTCTGATGGTAAATCACACGTTTATTGTTTTGGTTATTGTCTCTCATCAATCATGTGCGATTCGTATGTTACTTGGTTACATAGTTACGTAGCTTGAATCTAAAGTGAGCCCAAATGACTGAACCGGAACAGGGACATAACACAAGATGTCCAATAGCCTTCCTTAAATTTTTTAGAAACTATTTTTAATTATCTTTATCCTCACCTTTCACTAATGCAAATGCAACTGGGAATAAATGTGAATTCCCATCAACAGAGATAATCGAAAAAAATACTCCATGAAAGGTGTACTTTAATTGGCACCCATCTAGAACAATTAAAGGCCTACATCCCACAAGAAAACCATCAATTGATACTTTAAAACATAAGAATATTCCTTTGAATACGTAACATTTGCCTCAACCTCAAATTTGATTTCACTTCCAGGATTTCTTGTCCAAATCTCATACTATAGGTCGGGTATCTGTGTATACATGTCCTCCGAACTCCCATGAATCATCCTTAAAACCTGAACCTTTGGCTTGTACAACTTATGATATGGGAGCACACCATGAAATGTTGCTTGGAGCCTCCTTCTAAGCTCTCTCACTTCGACATCTCCCTCATTTTTTAACTAAGGGATAAATTGTTGGGCAATCCAACTTTTTGTAGCTATTGTATTTTTCTTTCTATTTTTAGGAGAACACATGTGTTAGCATGCACTGTTTTTCAGTTGAAATGTGACTCAATCACCAAGCCTAGAAGCATGTAAATGCAAGGTTATTGAAAACTTTTACATTCTATAGTAATCTTTCTTGGCTCATATCTGATCTACTTTACTTCAAACTCGCTGAGTATTGCATATTGAGATAAGGTATTCCTAAATACCTGAATATTTTCATACAAAGCTCCAACAGTCATGTTTGATTTCATTGTATCACTAAAGATAAACTCGTCATCATCACTATCAATTGAGTAATCATCATTATCATTGTCCTCATTACATGAACTAGATGGGCTGTAGTAGCTATCCTATACTTCTACTTGCACATTTGGATCATCTTCAAAAATAATTTCAGCTTCACTCCCAATAAGAGTATCCATTTGAATATCTTCTAATGGACCATCCTCTTCATCCAGTGACAATGTCATATACTCAATAAAAACATACATATCAATCACACAATTCTAACTATACTTCTCAAATGTCCCCAACAAAGTTGCTTCACTGTCAACATTTACAAAATATTTCCTTTGCGTCCTTGGAATTAAAACCACAAAATATAGATCTTGTTTTGTACCATACTTTATCAAATCAGACACAATCATCTTCAATTCAATGATATTTGCATACTCCCTCATCCATGTAACACTTTAAGTTTTAAAAGCACAAGGAATTATCCTAAACTCTCCATCATGTCCATTAACTCTTTTCTAGTACTCTCCATAATGCAACTTAATAATATACAATGTATCAAACATAAGTCTTGTCAATAACAAGAACAATTACTTAAAAAAAATACCAACAATGACTTTGCAAACAACTTTCAAATGGTGAAGTTATACATGTAGCTAGTGAGAGAGCAGTAATAACCCGTTACAGTCTACGGTCCTCAACAAAATGGAACATATACCACACTCAAGAGAGAAACACTCAGCAAAACCTATTGCAACTGAACAATTTTCTTACATCACTATACATGAATTTGATGAGAGAGAAAGAGAGATGTAGTGATTCCAGTGTGCAAATCGGTTGGCTCACATAGGACAACAACACCGTTCATCAAAAACCAGTGCGATATAGGACCTGCATACAAGATTTGAATTGAGGGAATTCAATTTGGGAGGTCGGAGAGAGAAAGAGAGAGAGAGAGAGAGAGAGATGCAGTCACTAGGTGACTGGTGGGTTTTAGGCTCAAGGAGAACGAGAGATACATGCAGCCATGACCTGAAGACTTACAGGTGCCAAACAAGGTTCAAGGAGCCGATGGGTTTTTGAGCTAAGATAGGACAACCAGACCTTTTGATCTACAGACAAGATTTGAAATTTTGAATGGGAATGTCACACACACACACATAGAGAGAGAGAGAGAGAGAGAGATGTAGTCACTAGGTTGTTAGGGTTTAAGTGTCCTACAGGCCAATTCTAGGCCATGTAGAGTTGTACAATTTTATTCAATATAATTAAGTAGTAATTAGAACGTAAATTTGTAATATGTGGATTGCTTTGCATTGTCCCTAGGATATGTAGTTTTAAAGTCAATTTCGAGATGGGATCTCAAATATGAGTTTGACTATACATGGACACATACCTTAAGTTGTTCCCGATTGGAGAATAATCACTCTGGGACATTGATTACTCATAGATCGGCACGCATAATCTGTAGATGATCAATCTCACGGTCACAGGTGCGGGGCACTAGTACATATGTTTGGGTGTTCATCTTAGGAGGATGTTCACAGAACTGATCCGCTGATAGATCTTCAAATGGTTAATTATACCTAATGTCAACTGAAGATTCATCTGTCTCAATAATAGTGTTGATCCTTTGACCTGAAAACATTAATGGGGTCTTGCGTGAGGACTGGTGTGGTTTAATATTTGGTTAAGTGACGTTAACCATAAGTCATGAAATACCGAATTATTAGTCACATCGGAATATATGCGAAGACCGTTAATGGTCAACAGGGGATGTAAGGACTGAGGCTTTCGGGTCCGGTTTTCGGGGTTGGACCCTATAGTTCAGGCTCCAGTGGGGCTGAGACTCTGGTCGGATTCGCGTCGAGCCCGCAAGACGCGGTTTAAACGGCGTCCAGCTATGCTGACGCGTTTTATCCTGTGCCACGTGGGCTGGCTTTGGGTCGCGTGAGTACGGCCCTGACATGTCGTCTGAACGGCGTCTGCGAGGCACGACGCCTTTCAGACTGCGACTCTGGGTTGTCAGAGTACGGCGCCAGTCTTGTCGACTGAACGGCGTCTTTCATGGAAGACGCGTTTCAGACCTCTGTCAGAGCGTTGCGCAGAGGGTTGTCAGAGCAGCCGTCACATCGAAGGATAGGCGTCCGTACATCTCGACGCGTTTCAGCCAGTCTCTGGTTAACCCCGAGAGCCCTCCTTCTTTCTCTCATTTTGCTCCTCCTTCTCTCTTTCTCTCCTTCGTTCCGGCGACCCCGACATCGACCCTTCGTCCTTCCCTCCACTCCAACACTTCCCTACCTCTCACCTCTACCACCACCACTTCCTTCGCGGCGTTCCATTCTCCGGACGGCGGCCGACGTCCCGGTGGAGTGGCGGCGTCCTCGAGGGTACCGGCGGCGGTCTACGGTGCGGCGGGTCGGAGGCACGGAGCTTGGAGGAGTTCAAGAACCGGTAGGGTGACGGTTCTCTCAGTGTTGTGTTCTAAATCATGTTGTTCTCCGTTTTAAAGCATGCTATGGACCGATGGTTTTGGGGTAGAATGAGCATGTTAGGGGGTTTTTCCTTGATGGGAATGGGAGTTTCTGTGATGTGAATTATGGATACTTTGGTTGCCCTCTTTCCCCCTCTGTTTTTGGAGCTTTTTCGGGGTATTTGGGGCTATGGGAGGATCCCTCGGATCGAACCAGGGAACCAGGTTTCTGGCTCTAAACGGCGTCGTGCCTGGTCGACGCCTTTTAGAAGGACGTCGGGGCAGTACGACGCGTTTTAGGGCAGAAACCTCCCATGTTCGAGGTTTATCAGGCTAGGGGTTCTGGCGCTAAATGACGTCATGGGTGGTCGACGCCTTTCAGAAGGACGTCGAGCCACCATGACGCCATTTAGGCAGAAAATCACCCCGATAACGGGACTCAGTTTGAGGATTATGGGACTAAAAGACGTCATGGGTGGGCGACGCGTTTTGAATAGCGTCGAGACACCATGACGCCTTTTAGAGCAGTAATCCTTCCATTGTTGTTTCCTCGAATTCCTGGTTTTTCAGCGTGAACGGCGTCCGAGGATGTTGACGCCTTTTAAAAGGCGACCACTGGGGTCGACGCCTTTTAGGCCAGATTCTGAGGCCGGTATTTTCTGAACCAGTTTAGGGTGCTTGAATGGCGTCGGCCTCGGGCGATGCGATTCAAGACAGAACAACACTAATTCATGCCAGTAAAATGTGTTTACACTGCTAGATAGTCGGTTAATGCATACTGTTAGCTTATTCGATGTGCTGAACTCTTCGTGACCGGATGACACTGCGTGGGGTGTCGTGCGACCGTGGACTTCTTCCGTGACCGGATCGCACCGTGCCGTGTTTCTGTTTCGGTGGACCTAGAGTGACAGCTGTTGTAGCGTTCTACACCCTGTGTCGGTGCGGAGAGACACAGCGCTGACGGGAGCAGTGGCGGGGTGACGCCTAGTAGAGAGGGTCACCTGGTGAACCCCGGGGTTAGCTAGCTTGTACCGGTGTCGGAGTGGTACCTTCTGGAGTGTCACCTCGTGCTGGGGGAAGGAGTAACCACCTGAGCCAGTTGGGCCGGAGTAGCCAGCGTGCTCTCCGAGGGGTTACTGTTTGGTCTCAGCGGGTCTGTGTGTGCTGGGGGAAGGAGTAGCCGCCGAGGTAGCCTGCGGGCCATCCGAGGGGTTACTGTTTGGTCTCAGCGGGTCGGTGTTTCCCACTTTCGGTGACGTGGTTGACGTGTTCTACCGAGACATAAGTTGTAGGCTCCTTGATAGAATGATTTGAGAAATATGCATGTGAGTTATTCTTTGAATGCATGTGATTCTTATTGAGATATAGGCATGGAAATTATTGTCTCTTCATGGTTATTTTATCCCTGCTGTACTTTCCTTTTGTGGGTGTGTGTGTGTGGGCTGTGGGGATCGAAGGATCCCTACTGAGTCTTTTCGTTGAGACTCACCCCTGCGGCTTTCAGGTGAGGACTCCAGGCAGACCTAGCGAGGGTTGTGCGGCTGAGTGCTGAGCGTCGTCGACTGTTGTTCCGGGGTATGCCCCGATGTAGTTGTTATCTTTATTTCTGGCCTGTATGTATAATCATTTCTTTTCTGTTGGAGTATGTAATCATTTGCTGTGTCGAGTCGCATTGTAATAACTTTTAATTTCTGCACTTTCCTTTCAATTCAATGCGATGTGAATGTTTAGCTTAGTTGATTATTTATTTTCCAGACTTACTCGGATCCTGGTTTGGTTACAAGTTAATGATTCGGTACCCATTTAGTAATCGGATCCCCGATTATAGGGTGGCGGGTCGTTACAGTTGGTATCAGAGCATTCGGTCTGGCAAATAAATGAATAACTAGGTTAAATGTCATGAGTCCGGCAAATAATTACATTATCCCGTACAGGCACGACGGTAGCATAGGTTTTGGGTTTCTAACTAGAACTTTTCGGTTTTGTGTTTGTAGGCGATTAGATGGCTCCTAGGAAGAGGGTACCAGTTGTTCGAGAGAGGGCAGATGTCCCTAGTGGTTCTGTGGCCGGCAGGCCGAATGTAGAGCAGTTCATGGAGGCTATGATGGATACCATGGCCAGATATCAGACTCGAGACCCTAGTGAGAGTTCTAGTACTCGGGGTGGGTCCACGGCTACACTGGAGAGATTCCTGAAGTTGAGGCCACCTCACTTCACCGGTCGTCCCGACCCTGACGAGGCCGTTCACTGGCTTAGGGAGATAGAGAAGACTTTTGACACCATGGATTGTGCAGCAGTGGAGAAGACTCCGTTAGCTACCTTCATGTTGAAGGATAGCGCCTACGATTGGTGGACCTCCTTGAAGAGTTTGTCTTATGAGGATAGGAGTCTCAGGGAAATTTCTTGGGAGACTTTTGTGAAGGAATTCAATGCGCAGTATTTTCCTAGACATGTTCAGAGGGCCAAGGAGAGGGAATTTATGGAGCTGACTCAGGGGAGTATGACAGTACTCGAGTACCAGGCGAAGTTTGTTTCGCTTGGGAGGTTTGTGCCCTTCATCTCGGGGGACGAGGAGCGACGTACTGAGAGGTTTGTGGATGGGCTGAGGCTCGGCCTGAGGAACTTTGTGGCATCTCACTGTTGTAAGGATTTGGCATCAGCAGTTAGGAGTGCAGCGGCAGTGGAGGCACAGCTGAATCAGTCAGCTCGGGAGAGAGGACCGACTGCTCAGGGACCAGCACGTGGCAGGGGCAAGGCAGCGGCAGCGGCCCCTTCGTCCGGATCGGGATCGTCGTCACTCGGCTCCCGATACAGGAGATTCTTCCGAGGCGGTGGCAGCAGTAGCGGCAGCAGTGGTAGTAGCAGGCCTAGGCAGGATCAGCAGAGCCAGTCGGTGTCCAGCGCCCAGCAGGAGTCAGCTCAGAGGCCTCCTGCAGTTTGTCAGCACTGTGGTGGTACTCATGGGGGGACACAGTGTCCTGCTTTCTCTGGGAGATGCTATACTTGTGGCCAGCAGGGCCACGTGGCGAGGTTTTGCCCGCAGGGGCGTGGCCAGAGACAGGGTCCAGCTGATCAGAAGAAGCCGAGGACCCAAGGGAGAGTGCTGGCTATCACCAGGAAGGAGGCTCGTGCGTCCAACTTGGTGGAAGGTACACTTTCTGTCCTTGGGAACTCTGCGCATGTGTTGATTGATTCGGGTGCTTCGCATTCTTTCATTTCTGAGCAGTTCATAGATAATATTTCTGCACCCATTGATGAGTTAGCTGATGGGTTGATGGTAGAGGTTCCTTCTGGGGATTTCATGTTATCTTATAATTATTTGAGGGATGTTCCCTTGACCATCGAGGGCCATGAGTTACCCGCCCAGCTGGTTGTGCTGGCCATTCGCGATTTCGATATCATCCTGGGCATGGATTGGTTGGAGGCTTACTATGCTGAGGTGGACTGCCACAGGAAGAGAGTGCGTTTCTCTATTCCAGACATCCCGATCTTCTACTTCCAAGGTATCAGGCTCTCTTCTCGAGGTATTCTTATTTCTGCCTTTAAGGCTCATAGGTTGCTTGCTGGTGGTTGTGAGGCCTTTCTTGCCTCTGTTGTTATTTCCGATGCTCGTGACTGTCCCAGTCCCTGGGAGGTGCCAGTAGTGTGTGACTTTGCAGATGTGTTTCCTGAGGAGTTGCCTGGCCTTCCTCCTCAGCGAGAGGTCGAGTTTACCATTGAGCTTGCACCGGGTACGGCACCCTTGTCTAAGGCCCCGTATCGGATGGCGCCAGCCGAACTCGCTGAGTTGAAGGCGCAGTTGCAGGAGTTGCTTGATAAGGGTTTCATCCGTCCCAATACTTCTCCGTGGGGTGCTCCCGTCCTTTTTGTCAGGAAGAAGGACGGTTCTTTGAGACTGTGCATTGATTATAGACAGCTGAACCAAGTGACGATTAAGAACAAATACCCGCTTCCTAGGATCGATGATTTGATGGATCAGCTGCAGTCTGCAAAGGTATTTTCCAAGATTGACCTGAGATCTGGGTACTATCAGATGAGGATCCGTGATGTTGATGTCAGTAAGACAGCTTTCAGGACTCGGTATGGACATTATGAGTTTTTGGTTATGCCCTTCGGTTTGACCAATGCTCCGGCAGCCTTTATGGATTTGATGAACCGAGTCTTTAGGGCTTATCTGGATCAGTTTGTGGTGGTATTTGTCGATGATATTTTGATATACTCTTCTTCTGAGGAAGAGCACGCCACTCATCTTCGAGCGGTGTTGCAGGTCCTAAGGGAGCACCAACTCTATGCCAAGTTCAGCAAGTGCGAATTCTGGCTAGACAAGATGCACTTCCTTGGGCATGTCATTTCTGGCGAGGGCATCGCAGTGGATCCAGCCAAGATTGAGGCAGTGATGGATTGGAGCAGGCCAACTACAGTAACTGAGATCAGGAGCTTCTTGGGGCTTGCCGGTTATTACAGACGGTTTGTTCAGGGGTTTTCGTCGATAGCGGCCCCCTTGTCGAGGTTGACTCGAAAGGGAGTTCGTTTTGTCTGGACCGAGGATTGTGAACGGAGTTTCACTGAGTTGAAGACTCGCCTCACTTCGGCCCCAGTGTTAGTGCTTCCATCTGGGTCAGGTGGGTTTGTAGTTTACTCGGACGCGTCCCGTCGAGGTTTGGGCGCAGTTCTAATGCAGCATGGCAGGGTAGTGGCTTATGCTTCTCGACAGCTGAAGAAGCATGAAGAGAACTATCCTACCCATGATTTGGAGCTGGCAGCTGTTGTATTTGCACTTAAGATTTTGAGACATTACTTGTATGGTGAGAAATTTCAGGTCTTTACTGATCACAAGAGCCTGAAGTATGTGTTCACTCAGAGAGACTTGAACTTGAGGCAGCGAAGGTGGATGGAATTCATTAAGGACTATGACTTTGACTTTTCTTATCATCCGGGCAAGGCGAATGTTGTGGCAAACGCCTTGAGTCGAAAGACGGTCATGTCATACCTTATGATTCGAGAATGGAAATTATTTGAGCAGATTGTGGAATCTTCTTTCCGGGTGCCACGTGAGGATGATAGACCCGTGTTGGCCAGCTTGACGGTAAGGCCAGCTGTGTACCATGCTGTGATTGAGGCTCAGAGAGCAGACGCAGAATTACCGCAGATTCTCCAGAGACCAGAGGTGGAATTGTGGGATGACGACACAGTTCGATTCAGAGGCAGGCTTTATGTCCCGGCCGAAGAGGACATACGTAGGAGTGTCCTTGAGGAGGCGCACCGTTCCAGATATGCAGTGCATCCCGGAACAACCAAAATGTATCAGTTTTTGAGGAGGCACTTCTGGTGGCCTGGTATGAAGACTGATGTGGCTGAGTATGTGGCTAGGTGCATGACTTGTCAGCAGGTTAAAGCCGAGCATCAGAGACCTGGAGGGTTGCTGCAACCCTTGCCGATTCCGGAATGGCAGTGGGAACACGTGACTATGGACTTTGTGATGGGTCTACCTACATCCCCTAGCAGGAGAGACGCTATCTGGGTCATTGTTGACCGGCTGACCAAGTCGGCACACTTCCTAGCTATTAGGAAGGACTGGTCGGTCGGTAAATTGGCCAAGTTGTTTGTAGATCGGATCATCTCTCTGCACGGGGTACCCTTGTCCATCGTATCAGATCGAGATCCGAGGTTCACTTCCAGGTTCTGGAAGAGTTTTCAGAATGCCTTGGGTACTCAGTTGGCTTTCAGTTCGGCATACCATCCCGAGACTGATGGGCAGTCGGAGAGGACCATTCAGACTTTGGAGGACATGCTCAGGGCGTGTTGTTTAGACTGGGGAGGTTCTTGGGAGCAACATTTGTCTACGGTGGAGTTTGCCTATAACAACAGTTATCATTCCAGTATCGGCATGGCGCCTTATGAGGCTTTGTATGGGCGACCGTGTCGATCTCCTCTGTGTTGGTCTGAGATTGGTGAGAGACAGATTGCAGGACCTGAGTTAGTTCAGCAGTGTACTGAGGTTGTCAGGACGGTACGTCAGAGGTTGGCAGCAGCTCAGAGCAGGCAGAAGAGTTATGCTGATATCCGGAGGAGACCGCTTGAGTTTGAGGTGGGAGACCACGTGTTCCTCCGAATCTCGCCCGCCAAGGGTGTGATGAGATTCGGGAAGCGAGGCAAGCTGAGTCCGCGATATATTGGACCTTTCCCCATTCTTGCTCGGATTGGGGAAACCGCGTATCAGCTGGCCTTGCCACCCAGTCTTGCAGGGGTACACGATGTGTTCCATGTTTCCTTGCTGAGGAAATATGTTCAGGATCCATCCCACGTCTTGGATTTTTCAGAGTTGGAGATTGCTGAGAACTTGTCTTTTCCAGAGTTTCCAGTTCGTATTGAGGATCGCAGGGAGCAAGTCCTTCGGAACAAGATCGTACCTTTGGTCAAGGTGATTTGGCAGTACCGCTCCGGGGGCGAGGCAACCTGGGAGCGTGAGGACGAGATGCGGGAACAGTTTCCCTACCTTTTCTCGTAAGTTATCCTGTGAACTTGTATATCCATGCTTTGTCTTGATTAATTCTAACAGGCAATTTCGGGGGCGAAATTCTTTTAAGGGGGGGAGAATGTAAGGACTGAGGCTTTCGGGTCCGGTTTTCGGGGTTGGACCCTATAGTTCAGGCTCCAGTGGGGCTGAGACTCTGGTCGGATTCGCGTCGAGCCCGCAAGACGCGGTTTAAACGGCGTCCAGCTATGCTGACGCGTTTTATCCTGTGCCACGTGGGCTGGCTTTGGGTCGCGTGAGTACGGCCCTGACATGTCGTCTGAACGGCGTCTGCGAGGCACGACGCCTTTCAGACTGCGACTCTGGGTTGTCAGAGTACGGCGCCAGTCTTATCGACTGAACGGCGTCTTTCATGGAAGACGCGTTTCAGACCTCTGTCAGAGCGTTGCGTAGAGGGTTGTCAGAGCAGCCGTCACATCGAAGGATAGGCGTCCGTACATCTCGACGCGTTTCAGCCAGTCTCTGGTTAACCCCGAGAGCCCTCCTTCTTTCTCTCATTTTGCTCCTCCTTCTCTCTTTCTCTCCTTCGTTCCGGCGACCCCGACATCGACCCTTCGTCCTTCCCTCCACTCCAACACTTCCCTACCTCTCACCTCTACCACCACCACTTCCTTCGCGGCGTTCCATTCTCCGGACGGCGGCCGACGTCCCGGTGGAGTGGCGGCGTCCTCGAGGGTACCGGCGGCGGTCTACGGTGCGGCGGGTCGGAGGCACGGAGCTTGGAGGAGTTCAAGAACCGGTAGGGTGACGGTTCTCTCAGTGTTGTGTTCTAAATCATGTTGTTCTCCGTTTTAAAGCATGCTATGGACCGATGGTTTTGGGGTAGAATGAGCATGTTAGGGGGTTTTTCCTTGATGGGAATGGGAGTTTCTGTGATGTGAATTATGGATACTTTGGTTGCCCTCTTTCCCCCTCTGTTTTTGGAGCTTTTTCGGGGTATTTGGGGCTATGGGAGGATCCCTCGGATCGAACCAGGGAACCAGGTTTCTGGCTCTAAACGGCGTCGTGCCTGGTCGACGCCTTTTAGAAGGACGTCGGGGCAGTACGACGCGTTTTAGGGCAGAAACCTCCCATGTTCGAGGTTTATCAGGCTAGGGGTTCTGGCGCTAAATGACGTCATGGGTGGTCGACGCCTTTCAGAAGGACGTCGAGCCACCATGACGCCATTTAGGCAGAAAATCACCCCGATAACGGGACTCAGTTTGAGGATTATGGGACTAAAAGACGTCATGGGTGGGCGACGCGTTTTGAATAGCGTCGAGACACCATGACGCCTTTTAGAGCAGTAATCCTTCCATTGTTGTTTCCTCGAATTCCTGGTTTTTCAGCGTGAACGGCGTCCGAGGATGTTGACGCCTTTTAAAAGGCGACCACTGGGGTCGACGTCTTTTAGGCTAGATTCTGAGGCCGGTATTTTCTGAACCAGTTTAGGGTGCTTGAATGGCGTCGGCCTCGGGCGATGCGATTCAAGACAGAACAACACTAATTCATGCCAGTAAAATGTGTTTACACTGCTAGATAGTCGGTTAATGCATACTGTTAGCTTATTCGATGTGCTGAACTCTTCGTGACCGGATGACACTGCGTGAGGTGTCGTGCGACCGTGGACTTCTTCCGTGACCGGATCGCACCGTGCCGTGTTTCTGTTTCGGTGGACCTAGAGTGACAGCTGTTGTAGCGTTCTACACCATGTGTCGGTGCGGAGAGACACAGCGCTGACGGGAGCAGTGGCGGGGTGACGCCTAGTAGAGAGGGTCACCTGGTGAACCCCGGGGTTAGCTAGCTTATACCGGTGTCGGAGTGGTACCTTCTGGAGTGTCACCTCGTGCTGGGGGAAGGAGTAACCACCTGAGCCAGTTGGGCCGGAGTAGCCAGCGTGCTCTCCGAGGGGTTACTGTTTGGTCTCAGCGGGTCTGTGTGTGCTGGGGGAAGGAGTAGCCGCCGAGGTAGCCTGCGGGCCATCCGAGGGGTTACTGTTTGGTCTCAGCGGGTCGGTGTTTCCCACTTTCGGTGACGTGGTTGACGTGTTCTACCGAGACATGAGTTGTAGGCTCCTTGATAGAATGATTTGAGAAATATGCATGTGAGTTATTCTTTGAATGCATGTGATTCTTATTGAGATATAGGCATGGAAATTATTGTCTCTTCATGGTTATTTTATCCCTGCTGTACTTTCCTTTTGTGGGTGTGTGTGTGTGGGCTGTGGGGATCGAAGGATCCCTACTGAGTCTTTTCGTTGAGGCTCACCCCTGCGGCTTTCAGGTGAGGACTCCAGGCAGACCTAGCGAGGGTTGTGCGACTGAGTGCTGAGCGTCGTCGACTGTTGTTCCGGGGTATGCCCCGATGTAGTTGTTATCTTTATTTCTAGCCTGTATGTATAATCATTTCTTTTCTGTTGGAGTATGTAATCATTTGCTGTGTCGAGTCGCATTGTAATAACTTTTAATTTCTGCACTTTCCTTTCAATTCAATGCGATGTGAATGTTTAGCTTAGTTGATTATTTATTTCCCAGACTTACTCGGATCCTGGTTTGGTTACAAGTTAATGATTCGGTACCCGTTTAGTAATCGGATCCCCGATTATAGGGTGGCGGGTCGTTACAGGGGATCGCTCACTATCAGGTATATCACAGACAATTAATGAGTCATGACATGGACGCTCCACTAAACTCCTGCTAGAGTGGTATCGGTTCGTTTGGAACGAATGTAAAATTATTAAGGAGGTTATGGTCAGATGACACGATCACTAGTGATTTGATATAATCATACCACACGATCGGATCGGACTCGTAGAATGAGTGATGGATTATAACGATACGGTAACTGGAGACTTACAGGTGTCAGACATGGTGAAGATGAACCTGACATTTTCTGGGATCACACGGATTTGCTTGACCCAACGTGATCAAAAGATCCAGATCAAATTAAACAGTTCTTGGGAATAACCGGTTTAATTTACTTCTAATTAAATTAAAAATTAATGGATCTTTAAAGCAGAGTGATAATAGGCCTAGAAGATCACACACAAATTATTCTTTCATAACGGAATATTATTGTATGGAAAAATATATATTAAAATATTAAATTATTTTGAAAAAATAATCGGTAAATGACTTAAAAATATATATACAATAATATAAAAGATATATATATATAATATGTATTATTAGACTTATTTAATAAATAAGTTAACAATAATATATTGATATATAAAATGTCCTTGGATTTAATTTAACCGTAGTTACTTTTTAAGTCGAGGCTGTTGAAAGGGGATCGGTGGAAATGACTATTCAAACTGCCGCCTTTAAACTCCTTTATATAAACCCATGTTCTCTTTAACCCGCAGCTAATCCAAGCCATTCTCCAAACCTGGCCGTCAAGTTTTTTTGTTGGAAGAATTGAATTCTTCCGAGAAACTTTGAGGTAGGAGATTTGGGTTGTGCGGGTTGACGGAGAAGGATCTCGTTGCTGCGAAGGGTTCGTGTGGATCTACTCTAGAGGCCGTACACTGCGGCTCTTAGCTTCGAGGAGTTTGGCATCGATATTCACAGGACAATATGTTCTATGCAAGGTGAAAAATTATACACATGATTTTTAAATCGTTTTTGTTGCATCATTCGAAGTCCGTAATTGGTTTGGAAAATTGATTTTACTTTATGTTCTTCCGCTGTTACGATTTTCCAGAGGTTTCGATCGAAACCAGCATAGGTGACTGGTGGGTTTGGGTTGAGAGAGAGAGAGATATCTGGCTACAACCTTCCCCTCTAATGAGCAGACACCGACACCGGCTACAAGCTTCCCTCTCTAGGGGGTGGGACTAGTCACGAGCAACCCGAACTACGAGAGGGAGGACGAGCAGAGGCAGTTTGGCCACGAGCTTCCCTTTATCTTTCCAATGATGCTGGCCATGAGCAACTCTAACTACAGGAGAGGGAGGAGGAAGGCAGGGAGTCCCTTTTCCTCTTTAGTGGCGCCAGGTATGAGCTTCCTCCCTAGCGACGGTGAGTATCACATCAGTTCGTGCCCTAGCAAGGAGGGAGGAGGGTAGGCAAAGGGAGGGAAGGGGGGTAAGGCCATGGGTTTACTACATTCAACTTTTAACCTAAAAAGGGTTAACCACCGTCCAATGCTGTTGACAATAAGGATAAAACGTTCCACTTAAGGATTTAGGGGGTATGTGGCTAGTTTTTGTAAAGGCAAGAGTATAGGAGTAGTATTAAAAGATTTCAAAGATATAAGAATAATTTTCTCTTCATATTAACCATTTTTGTATGTATGCCACACTTGTTTGCATATTATCCTAGATACCATCGTAACATGGATGTCAAGGATAGCCAATAATCCGAATATCCGCATTGGCACTAGACTAACGGACGATTTGCCAACATTCTATTTATCTTTGATTGGTAATTTGATACGAAAATTGATAGAAATTTTAAATCCACCTTCTTACTAGATACAAAAATGGAGTCTTATTTTCAAAACCGTTATATGCTACTACTAATAAATATAAATTATTATATTCTAATATTGTTATACTTTTTATCATTTTTCTTATTTTATTTATCTTTTAAAGATATTGTAGACTTTTAAGAGAGAAAAGTTTTATTTTCATGTGATCTAATTGAACCATTATTTTATACTATGTTATTGATAAGAGAACTTTAATTTGAGTGATTTGCTTCTCTTAAAGGAATAGTTATTTTTTATATTTATATTTTGTATCAAGTGAACAATCTATAGTAAGTTTGCACTTCAAATTTGAGTTATAGCTTCTTATTTATTTTGACCGGTAACTACCTGGAAAATATACTAATAGCTGCTTTTATCTGTATATTAAAAAGTGGTTTTAGATACACTCTTGCTGATAGTTACAGGATAGTTAGCAGGTACATAATCTATTTTGTAGATGCAGGAACAGACAATCCACTATCCACAACCTTTTTTGGCCCGTTGACATCCCTACTTGTAATAAAATGAGTAATGCTTGCTGCAATGTCCCCCAACTGTAATGGGGGTATTGCAGTTGATGAACAAAAAAATTATTTTAGGTCGGATTCGACTTGTCCTATCTATCTGTACAGTATAATGTCTGATTAGACGATGAAAAAAAATCTAAAAAATTAAAAGTTTAACCTAAAAAAGTCCTTAATGGACCAAGCGCAATAATGATTTTTTATTTTTTAGAATCATCTTATTGAGCATTGCACTATACACACAAATAGGGCACATCGGATCCAACCTAAAAAGATTCATTTTTTTCTATTTACTCGCTGTAATGTCCCCGTTGCAATTGGATGGACATTGCAACAAGCATTACTTATGATACATTTAATGCTTCATAATCAAAGTGATGACATATTCGATAGATATAAACATTTCATATATGCCATTAAAATGGTATATTTGGTACCCATGTTACTGTATTGCAGACTTTAGGATAATATGGAAATAAGCATGGTATGTTTGGAATTTAACATACTAGAGTAGTTAATATGAAATTATCTCACTAATTAATAAAAGATTTTATTTTATTGAATATTATGACAGATTAAATGAAATTTATCAACCATTTTCGTAGCATACCTGAATAGATGATAATCGTTAAGAAAATAAGTAAGTTTTTTTGAGCTTTTTTGATATTGATCCTATAAACATAGTAAATTCGAAATAAATTTATGTATCGTAAGTGTTTTGATATTAGAAAACCTTGTTGCATTGCCCGTATCTTACCTATCAGGAAAACTTTGTTGGCTGTTGCAGTGCCTAGGTGATGTTTTTATTTACTTTTTTTTGTGAAAATTTTTAGGTAGGTTCCATTATGTTCTACATGACTGTGCAACCCGACCTTAGTTTTTGATTTTTCAGATATTTTAAGATTGTTCGGTCAGAGATTGAAATGCACAGTCATATAGGTCAATCATGTAGGTCCGGTTGAAGATCGGATTGTACTGTGTGACAAGTGTTTCACTTTTGATATTAGTCTTTATAAATTTAATATAATTTAGTAATAAATCATTCCGTTAAGAATCACTTAAAGAAAAGCAAATACTTTTGAAATATTCTTCAAATAAATGTTAAAATAGATGAAAATATTTGAAATGACTTTAAAAAATAAAAAATAAAGTACCAATGAACAGTAAAACATAACCTTAATAGGTTGTGCCTAACAATATTTTGATTTTTCAGATTTTTGAATCATTCGGTGGAGATTGGATATTACGGACACGTGAAGCATGCTTGGGCTAATTTAAAAAATTTAAAAGCTTCTTATTTTGACTGCATCAGAGCCAGTAGAATAATTAAAAATCAAATTTTAAATAGAGATATAAGTGACTTTTTAGAGTGAGTTAAATTTAAACTCATCTTTAATTATGTTAAAATTAAGAAAATTTGAAAGAAGCAAAGGATAAGATAAGAAATAAAAAATTTTAAATACATAAACTAATATCAAAATATATAAGATATAAGAATGCTTTTTTTTATTGTGTTGCCCAGAAGTTTCGACACAAAAGCTCTTGATCCGAAGACCAAGATATGTAGCCACCCAAACACGAGATTTACTCGTGATAGGGAGAGGGACAAAACAAATACAGATCGGCCCCTAGAGGGGTGAGAATATCGTGTAAAGGCACGAACTTTTCACGGGAGGTCAAACCCGCGAGCGTTTCTGAACAGGAGATGAGGTGTCTGCCCGACACCACTCTGCGGGTTTGGGGATGGACTATGTTTATAGAGCCCGATATTAAAAAAACTCAAATATTTTTTATCTTGCAACTTGATACAACATTGTAGAATTTTATTCTAAATTTGTGTCTACGTACGGTATGCCAATTTAATTAAGGAATAATTTTATATTAACTACAATTACATATAAAACTTTAAAAATGCCATACTTATTGTGATACTGTCTTCTATGTCCTCAAAAGATAACATATATATCAAACATGTCATTTATAGTGACAACTGTCATAAATAAAACATTTATATATACCATATATACATCAAAGTGATAATTTTGAAATATTAGACACATTAAAGATTGGTGGAATCTAGTGTGTAAGAATAGTTAATATGAAATTATCTTCTTAATACTATGATCCGGACCCCTAAGATTAATAAACCCATGCAAGTGGCGGCTCTGATGTTTCAGCAGAGGTCAGCAGGGCAGCCAGAAACCACCAAACTTTCCGACCTACCATGGTCAGTGGTGGGTCTCTCTCTCTCTCTCTCTCTAACCAGCGTCAGTGGTGTGGTGTGGGTTTCTCTCCCTCTTGTCTCTCTCTCTCTAACAAGCGTCAGTGGTGGGTCTCTCTCTTTCTCTCTCTCTCTTCCGCCAAGGAGTACTGCTGCGTTTTCTGGACCCTCCAATCCAGCAGAAGGGAGATTCCTTGGCAGCAGTTCTACCATCTGCAGAAGCGCCAACCGCCACTGCTGAAGCTCCCAACATTCTAGGGTTTTTTTTCTCCCCGAGGAATCCATGGAGGCCGAGTCATGGAGCCGCTCTGGGCGGCGTCAGAACGCTCTCCAGTCTCGATTCGGTGGGTTTTCCAGTGGTTCCCATCTCAGAGTTGCTTTCTTCTTGTTCCTATCTCCGGGGAGGTGGGGAAGGGGGAGGCAAAGGTGCTTTCTAGCGTGTTTCAATCTGAGCCCCTTGGGGGCGGCTTGTGGTTCGTCTAATTGTGGTGCTGTCTGTTGTGCAGCTGCTGATCTGTACATGGGTTTCGAAGAGGTCGACGGCGGGGAGGACGAGCTCCGTGGGGAGTTCCCCTGCCCCTTCTGCTCCGATGAGTTTGACATCGTGGAGCTGTGCTGCCACATCGACGACGAGCACCCCGTGGAGGCCAAGAATGGGGTACCTTCCTCCCCTTGTTGTTTGGTTTTTGGTGGGCGAGTAGTGGGGATGTGGGCTGGGTTTTGATTGCTGCGGAGGGAAAGGCCGGTGCTTTTTGCTCTGTGAGGATCTCCTACTTATTGGCCAAAATAATTTACTCTCTGTCTGAATGGATTTGAAGTTTGGTGCGTGGTTACTGATCAGGTACAGTTTGGCTAATGCCTTCTTCCTTTTGCTGTCCATGTTTAGGAGATGTTTGATTTTAAGTGCGTACATGTGGGGCTCTGGGTATAGCAAACTTACTTTCTGTGGTAACTTATCTTGGTTATACAATTTGATTGTCAATTCGATTGCGGCTATGATTACCAGGAAGTTGTCCTGGAAATACCGTCTCCATGTACCAACTCAGTGTTGGTTTACTGTTGAGTAAATTCGTATAATGAAGATCATGTGTGGATTATGAACTATTCTCCTTTGTAGTTAACACAACTTTGTTGATAAAATATTATTTGCAAAAACACAATTATGCTTGACTAAAATGAAATAGTAAATTATAGAATAGACATTTGCAGCCACTCTGGAGTATTTTGTTGCACTTAGGACTGTTAATGGAAACCTGATTTCTGTTTATCCAACCCATTTCTGATTTTGAAATTGGATATAGAACTCAATAAAAAACATCTGGTAACTTATATGAAATGAAGATTGGATCTCCCATAACTATCGGTCATAAATAGAAACCAATGTTTTTGCCATATTTGTCAAGGCATTTGCCTAGCATGCCTACGGTGCATGGGCGTAATGGCTTTTTTCCAAGACCCATGCAGTTGAATGCCTTCCTAGGCCTTGAAAGAGTGGGCTGAGGCCCTGCTTAGGTGGCCCTAACATGCCTAGGCCAATCACGGGCCAATCAAATTGGGTCCATTTAGACCCAACCCTAATATAAATATGGCTGTGGAGATGATTGGGTCGTAATACTCAATAACCCTTTATCACATCTTCCTCATCACTTCATTTTCCTCGTCATCTCTGGCCTCATTATTCCTAGGTGAACCAATCTTCGCAGTGGTAATGAGCACTCCTATACTTGCAACAAAATTCTCCTCTTGCTTTGATGGTCACAATGAGACGACAAGTGTGTCAACGAACTTGTAACCTCATGGCCTTTAGCATCATGTCAAATGACCCCCTTCAAGGAGCTGAATGATGAAACACAGTCCTTCTGTCCAGTATGACAAATAAGAGTGGTCATGCCCCTCTCTTCATCCTTTCATTTTTCCTACATTCCCTGTGTCTACATTTGTCTCTCCCCCATCACCCAACTGTGAAGGTGCTGCGTGGGCACCACGTAGGCAGATGCCTAAACACTTTACGCACTTGAAGCCCAAGTACGACTTGGCTTTCCTTATCTCTTAACTATGGTTGTCATTCTTGTAAACCATTGGATGGGAGTATCCCTCTTATATGCATATATGTATGTATGTGTGTGTGTGTGTGTGTATTAGTATACATAACTGAAGTACATTGGAAATGAAAATAAGAAAAAATTATCGAAAGTAATCCAAAACAGAAAATCCAAACTAATTTGTTACTGCAGCAATGATGGAATTAGAAATTTCCATTTCAATCTCTATCTCTGTCTCTATTCAATCTTATAGGAAACGAAAGCAGAAACTACAGTTTTTATTTCCATCTTTGACCCACTTTCAGCCCCAGCTCTGTTCTATTTGAATGCTGCCTTTTTAGTGAATTTCTGAGAGCAATGTTTGCTAGGATTCTGGTTTTTCTTCATTATCAAAATTTGAATCTTAAGAGGCTTTTCCTTGTCCTTTTAGTAGCACATTCCTGGGCATTTAGTCTTTGATTCCTTCCATCTTGATCCAGGAGTATTTATACTTATCTTTTCATGTTTTCCCCCCTTTTCTATTGTTGACCTGCTGACAGGTAAGGCATCGAGCAACATAATCAATAACATCCCTCTTCAATCCCAACCACCAAAAGTGCTTCCTCAAATCTCTGTACATCTTTGTCCCACCTGGGTGAATCGAAACCGGGACCGATGTGCTTCTGTAAGAATATCCTGCCTAAAGTCCTGAATCCCTGGTACACACAATCTGCCCTGGAATCTGATGGAACCATCCTGTCCCTGAGCAAAGCCTGGCGTCTCAACCAATCCCTGGGTCAACTGATCCTATCTCAGAGCCTCCACAACCCCGATCTATCAACGCAGACCTGACGTCCATTCTATATTGAATTTCTGTGATCCTCTTTGTTTGCTTCACTCCTGTTAAGGAACCTGATGTGCAGAGTTCCTTCAATAGTAAATTGCAAAATCTGATTGTTCATTTGCTACTTATGTCTGTTTTCTAGCTTTTTGCTCTCTAAGGAGTATATCTCCTCTCTTGACCATGTGTTGGAAATGGAAACTCGTACTTTCTTTATTAGGATTTTGGTATCTTCACACCCATATATACTGGATGCAGGTCTTTAATGCTTTTTTCTTTATGCTGAGATCATCTCTCTCTCTCTCTCCCTCCCCCCCCCCACACCCCCCACACCCCCACCCCACACACACACACCCCGTGTGTAATCCAAATTCTGAATGTTCGTTTGCTTGCATGTCTTTGTGGCAGGTGTGCCCTGTTTGTGAAGACAGGGTTGACATGGATATGGTGGGACATATAACAATGCAGCATGAGAATTTCTTCAAGATATCCTTTGTTTTCTCCTACTTGTTGGGCATTTCTTTTTTCCTTTCCTTTTCTGTAAGCAGATTATATCACTTTGTGTTGATACATTACTTTTTATAACTTTATATGTAAGTCTGGTTCATGATGTCATGTTTCAATATATATGCTTTAGTTATTCATCAAGCCCCGTTTGGCAATGGAATAAGTGGGTGGAATAGGGCTTTATCTGATTATCCATGTTATATGTGAGTGGCAACTGGAATATTTGGGGGATAGAATATTCCGTGAAAGGGGTGATTAACCCAGTGATTTCTTCTCAGGATCTCAACCCGCATAAAAGAAAAGGGGTCAGATACCCTGTCTTCATGTTAAAAAGAATATTTATTCTTATGATCTTTTGTCAAACAGAAAATTGATGAATGGCAGAATAACCCATCTGTAAAGGGACATCCTTCCCCACATTTAGTCTGCAGCCAAACAGGCCAAAAAGAGCAATCCAGTGTCATGGGGTTCCTGCTACTGCATGGTCTGGGGAGGTCAAATGTCTGCAGCATTGTCCCTGCCTTTTGCAGAGATGTTTAAGATTTTAAACCATGGTTTGCCGTATCGTACCGGATCAGGCCGACTCATACGAGTCTACTCGTATGCAGGCGATTCCGATATGTTGGTACGCATCGAGTTGGACCGTATCGTGCTGACTCATACATACGTAATGGGTTGTTTTAAATTGAGTTTTTCCTATTTGATAAGTAAATTAATACTTTTTATATCAATTAATAGGATACATTTCTCTAAATATGATTTAAACTCATTACTTTTAACAAACTCATTGGGTTGACTCGTGCTACTCATGCGAGTCACATCGGGTCTGACTCGTATTTGGCCCAACCCAATCTGATGTGGATCCCTGAGTCGGCGAACCTTGTTTTAAATACATGATCCCAAGTTACAATTGAGCAAGGAAGACGGAATCAAATCGGAATATTGAATCGGCAAATCCCAAACCAACTGGATTGGGATCAGATCGACATAATCGGCCGATCTAAAGGAAGACAACTGATCATTGGTCAGCTTGATTTTTAATTCTGAAAAATGAGACAAATAAATAAAAATCATAAAATCCAGAAAAAAAAAACAGGAAAAATATGGAAACTGGACTATCCAATGTTGGATCCGGTAGAATTGGCCCAGAATTGGCTGATCCTAGCTGATTCAGCCTATTTCTAGGCCAATCTGGCCTGGCCTTTTCTTTTTTTCATTTTCAGGGAGTATCAGGTTCCCTCTTGAAATCGGATCGCTAGGCTTCATTTCCAATCCGAATCGGCTGATCCTGTGAACCATGCAATCGTATGACCTTACTAAATGCTTATTCACTACTTACGCATATTCCTACTTTTTAATATTAGAAGCTTCAACTTCTCTGCACAAATGGTATTCATGCAGAGTATCTTAACTCCACTCCTTGTGAATCTGTCAGTTTCGTTTTGTTTGTTAAATTGACTATGATAGAAATTTTCAGTATGCTTTTCTTAGCCTTAACCAATGCTTACATGCAACATAAAAGGAGATCTCGCAAGGGTTCAGGATCCCATTATATGCTTTCTCTCTTGAAAAAGGAATTACGGGAAGGACATATACAAGCCCTTCTTGGAGGATCTTCATATACTGTTCCTCATAATGCAGCACCAGATCCTTTATTATCGTCCTTTATTTACAATTTTCCTGTAGTTGATCCAGTAAAGGATGTTACATCACAGACATCAGACGAAGAAACTGCAGTCAGTAAGACAGTGGACAGTAAGCCTGTGGAGAGGTATGGAGTATTTTTGTGTATATTTGATCTTGCCATTTCATTGATTTCATTTTACTCTGTCAAAGTGTCAATCTGCTTGCTCTATTTTTGTGCAATAAAGGCCGCTGCAATGTGTTAACAGCAAAAAGGATTTGAATCTGCTTGCTCTGTGAAAGTTCATTTTGCTCTGTCAAAGTGTCAGTCTGCTTGCTCTATTTTTGTGCAATAAAGGGCGCTGCAATGTGTTAATGGCAAAAAGGGTTTGAATGCTAGTTAATCCTAACCAGGTACTAGGTCTGCCCTGAATGAACTGGTCCTGGACAAGCTCAGAACAAAGCATGATAGAATTAAACATCCTATAAATTCAGATTTGGGGGGAGAGAGATGGAATGGGGTTGCCTTATTCTAATTGGCTTACCTCCGGGACAATGGTCTGAGACAAGATAGAGAGGGTTTGGCTTCTCTTGGAAGCTACACCAATGTTTTTGCTTGATTGCTAGAGAGCATATTGAAGCAAAAGTGGTTATGTTAATTGATGAAGGAGACGATGCATGCTTGGAGTTCCATTTATTTACATTTATTAGGACCGTTTATGGTCCATTATGAGATTTTTTTTATTTTCTATGAATTTTAGAAACGTGGAAGGATAAGAACGGAAGTCCTAGAGTCATATAGGATAATAGGAATCTCTAGGGTCAGGGGTTACAAATCCACTCCCTATATATGTATGCTTTTTTCAGAAGAAAAAGGAAGAAGATGAATTATTGAAAGAAAATGAAGTGATGTGTGTGATCAGGTTCTCTGCGAGAGAGATCCCCATAACCCCTTTTCCCCTCCCTGGTGCGACGTCAAGGATCTTCCCTCTTGCTGGTGCGAAGCCGGCAGGATCCACTCCCGTTTCCCCCCTCTTTCCCTTTGTCCCGCATCATTAATTCGATGGGAATTTTAAGTAGGGTGTTCTCCTCATATAAAGGATTTGAATTTCGAATATGAAATGCACCTTCAAGATAAATGTTTTGAATATATTGTTTTGACCCTCTTTTTCTATTACATCTAAGGTAAGTCACCTTGTGTCACTACCGTTTGGATTCATACTCTAATCTAGTAACAAAACTGGTGATGATCAACCTAGTAGGGCAAATCAAATTAGGTACTCAATCCATTAGTATAATACTACAATCCACATCCAAGGACAACCATTACTATAGAAGTTGTGTTGTTTTAGGTAGTGCATTGAAGCAGGGTGGGTGTAAGGGTTACAAGAGGGTGAGCAGTGGGAAGGGGAAAAATGAAGGGGAAGAAGGTGAGGTGGTGGGAGGAAGCTGAAGTTGAAGCCTTCCAACAACGAGGCAGTCTTTTTCAAACTTTTGGGGTTTTGTTTTGGGGGGGGGGGGAGGAGAGGACAGTGAAAAAAGGGGGTGAGGCATAAGGTAGATATCTTTTCCTCGCTGTAAATCAAATGTCAGGAGACGGGGAAGAATCTTGTCACAGGTTAGGAGGAGGCAGATGGTTGAGTTGCCAGCTGAGGGTGCCTTCGAGGGCATTCTTATTTTTTGGAGCAAATATGTGTTTCTTGAAATTCCCGAATGAGTGAATTCCATTGAATAGGGAGGCATGCAATTGCACTCACATTTAAGAATGTGGCAGATGGCTTCATATGGCATATCTTAGGTATATGTGGTCCTCTATCGAGGGAAGGGAAGAGCTTGCTTTGGAAGGAGCTCCTCTCTCTTCACTGTGTAGTAGGTAGACCTTGGTGCTTAGCAGGTGATTTCAACGTAGTGACTTCAACTACAGAAAGATCCAGTGGTGTTCTCTATTCAGGGGAGATGAAGGATTTCAGATCCTTTATTTTTGATGCTTCAGGGGTGGACATTTCAACCTCCAATAAGGGAGGTCCCCTCCTTTCAAGACGGGACAGGTGTCTGTTGACTAGGAGGATCACTTCCCAGTCAGAAGTGGAGGACGATATTGGGTAATGCCCATACTTAGATCATAAGCCTAATTGTTTTAGAGAGTGGAAGGCTGAGGAGGAAGCCCATTTTCGGGTTGGAAAGGTTCTAATTTCAGGTTGATGATTTTAAGCGGGTGGTGAGGCTGGCTTGGTCAGCAAGCTTTCCATATTCATCTCCTATGGCCTATGTGGTCAGAGGTGAGAGGCGAGTGACATGACCAGGGGTTCGCCTCAGCCTCAAATGCCTAGCCGATTGCCTAGGCATTTGAGGCAATATGTTCTCTCATAAATCACCATGAAGGAAGAAAATGACAATATAAGAAAAATAAAGAAAACAACCAAGATGATCATGTGTAAGACTTTGAGAAGCACTAATACTGTCCAACATGTAATGTCTTAAGACCATCTACTACTCATATAAGTAGTGGATGGTCTTAGGAATCAACAAAAATAAGAAAAATGTGGCAACATGCAAGATAAAAAAGATATTGGACGTTGTTAAAAGAAGCATTAGCCACTTTGAAATAACTAAAAATAAGAAAAAAACAATACCATATAATTAAAAAAGAAACAAATATTTTGTATAGTGGGCTATTTGGTGTGAGAGGAATAGGAGGAAGTTCAGCGATCAATTCAGAAGTGCTTCTGATTTACTGATCAGCACCTTTAGATGGGTGGGAGAGTGGGGAAAAGCTGCTGGAATTCTGAATGAAGGAAGCTCTGTCATCCTTCAGAAGGACAGGTTATGGAGAAGCCTGTTGTTCTGAGGATTTTCTTTCTGTATCTCTGGTTTTATTTTCTGGATAAAATCAGTATACTTGTAATTTTCTTCCATGTTTTGGGCAAGACTTGATTTGGGTTATGCCTCATCCAAGTTGTAATGGGCTATGGGGTTCTCTTTTGTACCATATTCTTCTTCTTCATTAATGAAACAGTGACTTTCAGTCACCTTCAAAAAAAAAAAAAACAAATATTTTGTATAGACATCATAGGCAAGTGCATAGGTCACTGAGGCGAACATGAGGTGTGGCGAAGCATTTTGGCTCGCCTCAACCTACTTCATTGCCTAGGCGAGCGAGGTTATCACCTTTGGTAACATAGCCTATGGCAGCCTTGGTGAAGGGATTGAAGAACCCTGAGGCAAAAAGTTAATTAATCAGGGATTGGCTAGTACTCTACTGGGGAAAGTGGTGAAAGACAGGCTGTTGGAGGAGATTGGGCAATTGAGGGTTTGGAAATTTTGCAGGGGGGACTGGTAACAAAGGATGAGAGGAAGAGGAGGTAAGAAATCTAAGCAGAATATGAATGCATCTTTCTAAAGGAGGAGATTTACTGGAAGCGTTGAGCTTAGGACAGATGGGTGAAAGAGGGGGATTGCATTTCTACCTATTTCCACAAGGTAGCAACCAGTCAAAGAAGAAGGAATGCTATTAGAAGCTTGAAGATTGGTGACCATCTGCTCTCGAGAGAAGATCAGATTAGAACTGATGCAATGGATTACTAACGCTGGCTTTGCACAGAGGAGGATAGGCAGAGACCGGATATCATGTCAGAGCTTCTTTCTACTCTTCAGGCTAAGGATCTGGTCACTGGTGAGACCCTTTGCCATGGATGTACTGAAAGTAGTTGTTTTAATGTTGACTAGGGATAAAGCTCCACAACTAGATGACATCTTTATCATGTTACTTCAACAGTTTTGGGATCTTATCAAAGGGGACCTATTTGCTGCAATGTAGGAATGATGGTAGGGCCTACCTTAGAGGTTTGAACAAGACCATTTGCAGCTCATTCCCTAAAAGGGGACCTATTTGCTGCAATGTAGGAATGATGGTAGGTCCAACCTTAGAGGCTTGAGCAAAACCTATTTGAAACTCATTCTCTAAAAGGATGGGCTGATTGCTTGTATGACATCAGATCCGTTAGCCTTCTTAATAGTAACTGCAAAATAATCACCAAAATGCTGGCTAGTGGACTGGAATTAGTGGTGGTGAGCAGGTATTAAAGTGCTTTTATTAAAGGGAGAGTTTTCTTAGAAAACTTTTTACCAGCACATGAGTATATTTCATGCAGTGAATTGGCTGCATAAGAGTCTTGTCTAGTGAACAAACTAGATTTTGAGAAGGTGTATGACAGGGTCAGATGAGATTGTCTTTTTGAGATGTTGACTTTGATGGGCTTCTATACAAAATGGTGAAATGGATTCTGGCCTGCATTATGGTTCCCACATTCACAGCCCTGATTAGGGGATAACTGACAAGCCTATTCCATAGTGGGAGAAGTGTGAGGCAGGGTTATCCCTTCTCCCCTTTATTGTTTGTATTGGTATCATAGGTGACAAGCAGAATTTGGGATAAAGTGAAGGAGGCTGGCCTTTATCAGGGGCGCTTGGCCCTGATGTGAAAGTGGCTTTGGAAGTTGGGTATGGAGGAAAGCAATTTGCAGGTGGAGATCATTAAAATGAAGTTTGGTGGAAGATCCAGAGTCCGGAGATTTTCCCCCATCTCTGTGCTTAATCTCTCAAGCTTGTGAAATTCTTCTTGCAATAGACATGGTCTATGCAAGTCTGTCATGGTCCAGTGAGTAGATTCATTTTTGAAACAATAGCTTGTGTGCTAGTATACCACTGGTGGACATCTTTCTTGACCTATTTGATATATTCAATATTCCAGATGCTGTTGTAGCTGAGATTTTGACCATGGGAGTTACAGGCGATGGATTGAACCCTAGATTCCAAAGTAATCTGCATGATGATGAGATTGCTCTTTTTAGTGCCAAGAAATCTGCATGATGATGAGATCGCACACTTCAGTGAGCTTCTTTTTTGATGCAGCATATCTCTCAAGAGTCAAAATAGACAGGACAGGTGGGTATGCAGGTGGGAAAGGGATGGTGAGTTCACGATGAAATCCACATGTAAGTTGATTGCAGAGGGGGGGGGTGAGGCTGCCACTATTTCAGCAGATCTGGTGCACCTCTAGCCCATTGAAGGTGAGATTTTTGATCTGGAGAGCTACCTGATGATTAGGAAGATATAGATCTGGAGCATATATCTTCGTACTGTCAGTTTGTGAAGGATACATGGTGCTCTTTATTTCAAAAGCTTGGTCTGGTGGTTGCTTTTTTCAGATTTGGGGGCTATGGTGAAAGGGTAGTTCTGGCCTTGGAATCCACGTATGCGACCATCTGGGTCACTTGTGGGGAGAAAGGAACCACCGCCTGTTCTAAAGCTAGGATATTAATGCAGCTTAGTTCATTTGTGATCACATTTGTCAGTGGTCTTAAGATTTTTGGTGATAAGGATCCATCGCTCTATTATTTTGACTTCCTTGATTAGTTAACTCAACAGGCTGAGTGGGTACGTCCAGTAGGGTTGAGCCAACCTAAATAGAACTCCCAAACTGTGAGCCACATCATGGGCTGGCTTTGTTGTTCAATTTAAGCCTCTTTCTGACTCATGCCCCTGGTGTTGATCTGGTCACGTGCATGCCCCTCTTCTCCAACCTTCCAGTACGCTACACATGGTCTTTGAAATTGTAGCTTGTTGCCCCTTTTTAATCAGAGCACGTCTTCTGCTACCAGAAACTCACCCTGACGAAGGTACCGTTTGGCAAGCTCGGTGGAAAAAATACCAACTTTTGAAAAGGAGATTCGTCTCCCCCATAGTACAACCCAATGACGAAATGTCTCCAAAAGCTGGGTAAGTGTAGCTTTTGAAAAAAATGGAGAGAGAGAATGAAAAGGCTTTTCATGTGTCTTTCTCTCTCTACATTTAAAAGCAAGAGATTTTGAAGAAAATTTCACCTTTTCTTCTGTATTTCTCTCTCTACATTTAAAAGCAAGAGATTTTGAAAAAAATCCATCTTTTCTTCCCATGGATGCTTCTCCCCCCCCCCCCCCCCCCAAAAAAAAAAAAGAAGGAAAAAACCATGGTGCTAGCCGATGGTTGGAATCCATCTTCCACCTAGCTTGCCAAATGGTACCTAAGAAGTTCTCACCTGTCAATTAGATTTCCAAAACCTCCTGGGGCTTGAAATGACTGTTAACCTTCACTGCGAACTCTGTTGGGGGACTGTCACCGGTGATCCACCTCCATGGCACCAAGGGTAGCAGATGGGGCAAGTAGTTTCTTCAGCTCCTCCCAGAGAAGAGGGCCTCCAATCAACAGTATCTTTGCCCCAGTCATTCCGGGGCAAGGGAATGTTCCTGTTTGGAGCAAGTACACAGCCACCAAGCCTGTCCCCTCCAATCATGACCATCTCCACCTGCCTGTGGCTTCTATCCCCGCTGAGCAGATGATTAAGCTTGATTTTTCTGACACCTGCTTGGTCTCCCATCAGAGATATCCTCTCTGCCTCCCTCAGCCATTGCCTAATCTCCCCTAAATCCCCCTCTGTTTGATCACATATGCCCTCATGCATATTTTTAACCAATACCGCTTGTCTAACAGCTTCGCTGAGATCGTAATGAACACCATTCTGATGTCCTTCCTCCTTGTACTAGGCATTGGCACAGGAGCATGCGTGACACTGACACCCTCAGTGGAGCACCCACCACCTCAGTGAGGTTGGCTTCTGACTGCTGCAGCGCCATATCACAAAAGGGCCACACCATCAGTAGACAGGCATTCCAAAATACATGGTATGTGGGAGTGTTTATGTTCCATGCCAAACAGGACGCAGTTTGCCTCAGTGGCAGGTGAATGACTTCACTCTCTCTTTCTCTCTCCCCACAACCATTGAGTTATGATCAGATCAATTTTCCTCAACAATTTCATGAAACAAAGACTATGGCCCTGAGTGAGAGTTATTGGACAGCATCATGGAGGCTTGGATGGCGGAAAAGATGGCATCATGGCAGCTGTGAGGGGCTTAGGCGAAGAGTATGTAAAGCCTTGGATGGTGTCTTGATTCATGAGTTGGGAATGGAGGTGCAAGCATCCTATGCTAGGATTGTAAATAAATAAAAATCACTAAATCTTTTCAAATAGCTCAACCATAAGCATCCGATCAAGTACGCGCAAAAGACATTTTAAAAAGGAGTTTTTTACACATAAGCCCCTATAATATTTTGATATTACAAATCAGCCCCTTATTCTGACTATTTACAAATAAACCCCACAATCGCAACTTTCTTACAAATAAGCCCTTTTAGGGGCTTATTTTTAATACTCTTAGGGGCTTATTTGAAAGCTTTAGGGGCACGGTAGATTGTGGGGACTTATTTGTAAATAGTCAGATTATTGGGGCTTATTTGTAATATTAAAAGATTATAGGGGCTTATGTGTAAAAAAATCCTTTAAAAAAATTAAAAATCATAAAAAATAGGAAATTACTCCCATTATCCCCTAGGCTTGATCCCATCCATTGGGGTTTTAGTTTTCGTTATCAATTAACGGGTTTAAAGTTAAACCTAGAAAAGGTGGGGTGCATCTAGCTTAGATACATCCCAGGGCTTATAGCTGCCCATCTGTGGATGACAAGGATGTTAGCTGCCTATCTGTGGGCCTTTCTCATGGAGAGAGAGAAACTTACTTTAATTAAATATCTCAGCTCAAATTGTGTTGTGCTTCCACAAAAGCTCGCTGGAACTTGGTATTGACAATAATGTGGCTGCAACGGATCATGTTTTTCTTTTCTTCTAAATTTGTTGCGCTTTATCTGGAAAGAATCTGTCTATTCCACACACACACACACACAGAAGCGGTCATCACTGCCATTGTTGTGTGCCTGCGTGGTGATTATGAGAGAAGTAGAAGGGACGAGTACACCTTCTAAAAAAAGTAGAAGGGACGAATTCTGTGTGAAGATGCAAACACTCCTTTAGCCACTGATCATGATTTGATGGTGGATATTCAAGGGGAACAGGAATGAATCTGTAACATGTTTTAGGAATGTATTTTCCATTTATATATGTGGTAGAATAAAATAGCCTATCTATTTTTAAAATTTCATAGTGAATGTCTATATCATGTAATTCAGATATCACATAATAAAAATGTTGAGGTGGTTTTGTCAGGAAGATATTACAGAAAAATCAGGTTAAAGGCGCTTAGGCAGAATAGATAGTTTATTACCACTAGGCACCAGGCATCTAGGTGGCTTTGGCAGGGCCTAAAATGGTGCTTGCAAGATGGATCCTTTTTTAAAGAAATTCTTACATATATTTCATGTTTAGTGCAAAAAAGCATGTAAGCTGTGCAACATCACTTCATTTACACAGTTGCATCAATCAGCAAAAAAGGATATTGACAAGACCAGTGAAATTCTTCTTACAGATTGAGTTAGAAACTGCAGACATACCCATGCCCACTTAGCGGTGTACTTAGGTCTGAGGCATTGTTGGGTGTCTTTTGGCAATGCGGGCAAGTCCTGAACTGTTACCAAAAAATGAAAGTGGCTGAATTGGGATCCCATTTTTCCCAATTCAGTCCTCCTTTTCAAAACATCAGAAAAGCAACTATTTTTAGATTCTCAAAAGAATCAAAGGACTTTTTGTAAGTCTATTTTCAAATCTCTCTTACCTTGAAGGATTATCCGACAATGCAAGCGTTCTAACCCTGTCTTTCAAAGTGGGTAATCTGAGAGCGTTGTTGGGTTTCTGCTGTTGATTTCCTACAATATCTTCCTAGCGAATGGGTTGTTTAAGATGGCTTCGATATCAGATGTGGATAAGGTGGTCAGATCCCATTACTCACATCATTGAGACAATTAGACAGTTTCAACAGTACCTAGTGTAATGACTTGGAACAAATGGAAGTTTCAGCGGTACCCACTGTAATGACTCTTTTTAAGGTGGATAATACTACAGTTTATAAAATTAAAAAAATAATCGAATACACTTGATGTAACCCCAAAAACCTCAAAAACAGACTCGAACACCCCAATCTCCAGTACAAAGAACCCAACAAAATAGGCCCAAAGAGACCTATCCCCAAGATTACCCCCAAGACAAAACCAGCGAGAAGAACTTTACACACGTAGCATCTCACAAAGCAACCCCACAAGCAGAATCCTAGAAGACAACCCCTGCCCCAGCAAAACCCAAAACAGACAATCATAAACCCTTGATGGGCCTACCTCTAAGGCCCTCAAGGGAATCCTTCAACGTCCCTTCGGAGCAGGAGATAACTTGGGACCCCTTGTTCCCTATACATTGACTGCTGTTGATTCGAGCAAGCACTCTCTTAACGCTTGATTCCGGCTGACCTTCCATAGAGACCCCAACGGCAGCTGCAACCGAGCGAACATCCGACGCCCAGAACGCCAGGCGAAGAACCTCATCCACCTGCTGGCTCTCGACCCCTTTGCCTTTCTTCAATTGAGCAATTGTCATCTCCAGGTCCCCATCATGATCCGGGGGGTCACTTTCCAGTTAAAAGAATTAGCCTAATATTATTGGTCAATGGAGTCCTTGAGAAGATTAGGTAGAGATGATTTCATGTACCTCCTCATTTTAGCATCTTGCCTGTGCTTCTATATTTGTTGCATGGTTTGCCATACCGGATCGACTCGTGTCGACTTGGGTGACTCGTACCGTATCAGGACGAACTCGAGTCGGTGCGCTCGACCGAGCTTGTACGATTTGGAAGAACTTTTCCATGTGACTCGTGCGAGTCGGCACGAGTCGAGCCGACTCATATGGATCATGGCAGATCTGAGTCGGTCCGTTGAGTCGGCGAATCTTGATTTGTTGCCATCATCTGCACTGCAGAAAAGCCAATTGCCCATGTTTTTGTTGCACGTGTTAGCATGACATGCATACTCCTGTGATATTGTCCACTTGGATCATTTGCTTCTCGTACACTCCTTGCTAATGAGCGTGCGTCATGATGACTTGATGCAATTTCCCCAGTGCCTCATCAACTTCATAGGAATTTGCAAATGTATCTGTTTTTTTTTTTTTCTGATCCGCTCGATCATATCACTACATTTACATAACATTAGGTTTTCCCTTTCCAATAAAATATTGTTTTATTTGTCTGCACCTGAGTTGGCATAATTCTTTGCTTTGTGCTGTATGTTTTCCATTTCCAATATCATTGTAAAAATGTGCATTAATCTAACTAAACAGTCTTTGTCTTCAGCATCGTACCACCTCTATCTGACAAGGAACACGAGGAGAAGGCTCGAAGGTCCGAGTTTGTGCAGGAACTCATACTGTCGACAATATTTGAGGATAGGTCATGAGGTCACAGGTGGATGGTGTGAAGGCTTTGGAGGGAATTTAATACAAATGCAGAATGTTGCCATGTGTGCTGGTTTACTGTAATTTTCTGGCATCATAAGCGATGGCAATGCAATCTTATCTAGGTTGGAGACAGCAGAGAATGTATGTATTGCATCTTTATGTAGGCCAAAAAGGCCCTAGGGGACTTGTATCTTGATCCTTTTTTTAAATCTGTCTGGGTGACTGTGCATAGTAGGAATAACGCCCATACGGGGAATTTGAATCATATCTTTATGTCAAAATGAATAGAAATGTCACATTTTATTACGTCAAGTGAAGAGTAGAGAATGGTACAATTAAAATTTGCTTGTGTGGTGAGTTTGGTCAAAATCAATCATCCTTAGATTTGATGAGTGATTCGTGAGACGCTCAAGTTTTATTTAAAATTTTCATGGTAGTAGATTGCTTGCAAGTCACTGCTAGTTTACGGATGTTTACATAGACCCGGAGGACCCTATCCTCTATTAAAAATTGTAAGATAATATTTCATGACCAGCCAAATGTACTTTTAACATTGGGAAAGTATCGGATTTCCTGAATCGCATTCAATTACTCTGAAGTTGCATTTGGTCGGGGTGGAAGCATTAGTCTTCATCCCCGCTTTCCATGAGGATTATCCCATCCACAAAATTATCGTCTACAGGGAGGCTCCGAATTCTCTCGCGGCGTGTTTGGCAAAACTTTCCCTTGAAAGTCACTTTTGGCTTCCACTTCTTATATAAAATGAGTTGAAGGAGATTAAATGAAAGTACAAAAATGCTTTTAAATGAAAGCTACGACCAAACACTGCCTCAGTATCCTCACTTTTTTTTTATGCAAGGAAAGCAGATGCCCAGACGTCGTTTCTAATCGTCACAAGCTGCGATTTTGAAAACTCTAAAGATCCGTTTAGGTCACTTGTTTTTGGGTTTTGCCTTCGATTTGGAATAGCCGGATTGGATGCGGTCGCCCATACCAGACTACCAGGACGGATGCCGTACGCCGCTTCCGGCGAGAATTCTGGACGACACAGAGACCCACACCAGACGGACGACAGTAGCTCAGGAGCAGCTCGATGCGCCCTAGTGGGGTTTTTCTGCTCTGGGGGCCCATTAGTAGGGTTGGTTAGTTATCCCACTTACTGTGATCTGAATGAAGGGGGCTTCAGAATAGGTGACCAACAGTTTTGAAGCCATCTATTTGGTTGACAACATTTTCAAAGCCAACAATTTGTAGTGGCATCCGTCATCATAATGAATTTATTAGATGGTCTATCTAACTTAGAAGCCTTACGGCTGAGTAAAGCACCATTATGCTGCTCAGGTACGAAACTACCTAGAGTCTTATCACATGGACAACAACAATGCAAGATGTGTGATTGGAGCCATCTAATTCAAAGCCACAAGGCTTTGAGTAGGGAAGACTCTCCGTTGTATTCATACTTGTCTTCACTCCATGTAGGGATGATGCCGTGATACCAGAGATGCTATTACAAGCAAGATTTATTTATAACCATTACACACTTGAATCATATGTTTATTAAGAGTCTTTTTTTTTCTCTAATTAGACGATCTACTTAATAAACTAAATTATTTTATTGAACTCAATCCATTAAGAGTCTTTTTTTTCAAATGAGATTTGGTTTTTGATCTTTTAAAAGTTTTTACATTATCTGATTAGAAATCAGCCTGTACAGGTATCTTGGAAGACATGAGCCCGATAAGAAAAATATATATTTTTTTTAACTTACTGCAATGCTCTGTACTACAGCAGCCCACAGGGCATTCTGGAAAATCTTACACGGGGTTGAAGAAATGAGATGTGAATATTATTATATTAGACACTTTATACATCCATAGGACCTACGACAAGCAAACACCTCAACTATTTTTCTTTCTTTTCTTTTAACTTTGAGCATATAAAAAGGGAAAAGAATTATGGACATTATCTGAGAACGAACAAACAAATCAGGCCCCAAAAGGGGTTGGCGGATGACGGAGAAAACTGCTACTACTTGAGCTCTCCAATGCCTACATCCAAAAATCACAAGCAATCAAAATTCCTTCAACTCGTGATTTCTAGAGGGAAAATATTGCTCCCTGCCCCGCACTTAACTTACCGGGAAAGGTTAAGCAAGACAATTTATTTTACACTCCTAGCTTTGCCACTGGGCAAATGGCGTTTCCCATCTGCAGCACTAGAAATTTGCTGTCTTCCAGTGCGGCTAAGTTGTTGGCTGGACCCATTTAAGAGCTTCCCTGATGGAATTGGAGTCCTTCAGCACGAGAAAGAAAATAGACGTTAGCACCATTTCATTGTCATGATGTCACCACATCAAAAATGGCATAAGGGGTAAAAGTAAAAAGCTTTTGGAAGCATGAAATCACAAAATGGTGGTCGCCAGCATCAAATGACCAGCACCATCTCTTCAATATCAACAAACTAAGTTTCAAGGTTCCATCTTGAAATTAATGTGATAACTGTCTGTCATACAGCATCACAAATACTACCAGCATTATCGCTTCAATATTAATCAACAAAATTTCAAGGCTGTACCTTTGCTTAAATAAACATGAATAAATCCCCGGGGTGGGACATGCATATTACCTTATATCTGGGCTCTTTGCCGGCTTTAATTGAGGTTTTCTAATCCTTGATACACTCCCAGTAACCACACTTGTAGATTTGGTAGAGAGATTGAACTGCCACAGCATATCTGCTTCTGAAGAATCACTTGTGGCACTTGTGGCGATCTCCTGCTCTTCTGAATCGTCTGTAGTTGCCACATCAAAATGGCTGCTTGTGTCCAGACTGCTCTGTCGAGTTATCCCATTTCTGTTGTACAGTGGATCGGAGTAAATTTTCATGTCAGGTAAAGATTTTTGGTAGAATAGTCCAGGCAGACGGGTTGCGTCTCTTTCCCAGTCCCCTAAAGAGTTGTCATCTCTGACAACGTTGTCTTGCTTGTTGACCATAACCTTATCAATCCAATCTCCTAAATCATTTTCATTTTCATGTCCAATCTCCTCTGGCCAAGGAGGTGAGTCAGTTGCTGCTAGAAGATCTTGGAGATCGAAGCTTGGTTTCTTCTGCGTTGCCACAGAGTTACCCTGGACACACAGCCAATCCATCATCATTTTATAGCTTGAGAAATAACAGCATCTCTAAAGCAAACATAGCTAGGAAAACAATTTCTTCAACGCAAGGAGCAAAAAGCAATAAATGTTCTTAAATTATATTACTCTGCAACATAATTAACCTACTGTGCCAAATGAAGTAAAACTTACGAATTCAACTTATATTCATATATTCCAGACAAGTAAACAAATTCTAATCATCATTAAGCTAGCACCCTTGGTACGGTATCCACTTCGTAGAACTAATGAATGATGATATCACTTGAACACATGGTTAAGGAAACCATTTCGTCATATGTGGATCCACTAAATCTGACAAACATACTTACATATCAAAATGCATACAACACATAAAAGATGCATTGCCATATAGATGGGGAAAGAAGCACTCTCCCCACTTTTATAAAATATACAATATAATCATTCCAATAACAGAACATAAGCAACAAAACTACACAACAAACGCGAGCACCAGCATATAAAGCAGCAACTACCATATGCTAGATTTTGTGTCTGCATAAGGGAGAAGAGAAATGCGACCTATGGTGATTCTAGACAACATGAGCGACGTAACTATAATTGTGATTACTGTCTCTTACATTAACCATTGGTGGCTGTGTTGGCTTGGACAACGGTGTGCAAACGTTTGTCCTACGCACTCCAGGAGTGGACATCAAGCTTTCAAATTGTTCAGGTTCACCCTCTTTTCTTGCAAGTGCCGCCTTGAGATAAGCTATCTAAAATGACGGAAAGTTGTAGATGACTAAAAAGTGATATAAGAAAAGCTAATATTGTGTTACAGTGACAAGAAGGTGAAATCAAATGGAAAAAATACCTGGTCCTTGAGATCCTTGACCTCCCCACTTTCCTTGTTAAGGCGTGCAGCCCCAAGCTCAACAGTAGAAACCCGCTCAGCAAATTTGAGCGTGCTGATGGTTTCCCCAATAGCATCTTGTTCTGGGCTTACATGAACAAACATTAATGTCTTTGCTTGGCCTCCTGTACATCAGAATGAGAAACATTAGTTTAAAGTGAAAAGGAGAACGTGATGGAGGAAACCTTTATCTCAAAGGAAACACAAGAAAACAAATCTCTCACCTAGAGAATCCTGAAGTAGTTGCGTAAGCTTACTATTCCTGTAAGGAACATGTGAATTCTTTTGGGCAAGAGCAGCTATTACATCACCCAGTGCTGAAAGAGATTTATTAATGTGCTGTGCTTCCTTCATCCTTTCTCCTGTGACCTCAGATTTATTAACTCTTTCACTGCCTGCAAGATCAACCAGATGCAGACAACCCCGGAGAACGGTACCAGATGTCATTTCCCTTCCTCGTACATGAACAGTCAGACAACTGCAAATAATTAGCAGATAATGCAAGTTTAAGAAGCAAGATAAATCGAGTACTTAAAACAAAAATTGGCTATCAGAATAATATGCAGAACCCAAACCTATGAGAACGACTGCTGCGATCATTCATCGCCGTTGCACCCACTGCACGATTTCGTTGACCAACATGCATCAGTTCTATAACCTCTGATGTTGATGTTACAGGGACCAAGTTTGCATCTGGCACATTCATACCCTTCTGAGAACTGTTACGAATTTCTAATGTATTGGCGTGTTAAAGGCAACAAATAAAACAGAAGCTAAAGAAAATGAGTAAACCAGTAATAAAAAAACAAATATCTTAGGAAGGATATTTTCTGTGAACTCCATCACTGACAAGAAGATCCCTGACTTGCTCATTATAAATCTCTATCATCTGAACAGCAATATCATAGCAGAATGTATCCCTTCTCTGTTCTGAAAGATAAAACAGGTCACTCAATGCCCTGAAGTTCACACCCTGGCTTTGCTCATTAATGTCCTTGGGTCCTGTCTGCAAAGTCAAGGGAGTTTAGAAAACATTAGTTTAGCCAGCAATATCTTGTATGGGCTAACTTATATGTCCAATATCTTAACAATGTATAGGCACGATGAAACGCAAAAGCTTAAAAATGTAATACAAAAAGGTTAACTAATTCATCTATTCTATATCAGCTTACCATTGTGTGTGTTTTCCCGGATCCTGTTTGTCCATATGCAAATATACAGACATTGTAGCCATCCAAGACAGATCGAATCAAAGGTTGTGTATCTGAATACACTTCATCTGCAATGTGGATGATGACTTTTATGTGGAAGAATTATAATGCACACTTGCACAGAGGAAAAGGATTTAAGACTTTCAAACCTTGGGTTGCAGATGGTCCAAATACTTTATTAAAGGTAAATGATTTACATCCCTCTTTTCCATACTTTGAAGGGGTGATAATTGATATATTTCCATCATCTACATGACCAACGCTGCTTACTGAGCTCCGCTGCCCTGGTAAAAATGGTCTAACACGACAGTATACCCTAATGCTTCCTGAAAAATAAAAGAAAACAAAGGAATACATAATGTCAAGCCATTGTCTATTCTGAAAAGATACAGAAACAAAATGAAGAATATACACTAAATGGTGATGAGGTTCCTGCCTTTTATGTCTTGCAATTCATTGTATAACTTCCGGTTTTCCTCAAAAACTCTATGATATCCTGACGCCGCATGTGCTAAACTATTCACCTGTTTGCCTGTTAAGAGAAAATAAGCATAAGGAGGCTAAAAATGATAGGACAACAAATAGTGAAATCCATAAAAACTAACCATCTTACCAAGAACACTAAGATCTTCAATGTATTTTACTTGCATGGTCTGCATCCCTGCTCTAGTACTGCAAAGAATATGCTTTAAGTCCTGCAAAATAGAAGAAAAGAAAATTTTTGTACAAGTCAACAAATTTAATAAATAGCTTCTTAATGAGCATTATGATAATATTTCAAACCTTAATGTCTTTTCTCTGTTGCTCAAATACTAAACGTTGCTTTGCAAATTTCTGTTCCAATTCCTCCCTTGGCAGAGAGGTTTCAACGAAGCAACTCTCCTTTCTTGGATAAGTGTGCTTTTCATCCTCCTTTGCAATATCAATGACATAATATTTTAGATAAATCAAGTGTCAAACTTGTTGGTATTAGGTGATGCACAGAATGTATCAAGAAGGATGCCTAAATAACTTGTCAATGCATTGCACTTCTAAGTGCAACATGAAAAGCTTATGATATTCTACATTCGTTTATAGAATCTTGTGACATACCTTGACTTCATCTGAAGCTATTGAAAGCTCTGCGAGGACTTTCCGTTTGGAGGATGATTTGCTGCCATCACTGTTGAGATCTTTCAAAGCTGCATTTTCCTGTTTAGTTTGAATATGAAATTTGTTTTTTTAGCCACATAGACTCATGCAAGGCATCTATCAAGAGCAGAATGTCATCATACACCAATATAGAAAAAAACATACAGTAATCAATAAATAAGACTGGCATATACAAGGACGATCCCAATATAGACACTTCAAAAGTTCATATTGTGAATTATTAATGTAGAGGACTCTAAATTACATTATTATCTAACTCTTTTCTCTATCAGCCACTCATAATCGTTATCCCATCAACATGGGATCAGAAGTAATTAATGTAGGAATTGTTTATCTACCATAATATCGTGCACTTCATTTCTAGATATAGAATGCTGATTCCAAATTGAAGGGAAAAAATCCTACCAATTCATGTTGTGCTAAGCGACTTTCAAACTCCACCACAATTTTTTTCAGCAGAGATTCCACCACCTGCACAGAGAAAGATAAGCTTCAAGCATGTTCCATTCAAACTAGATCAGGTAACAGAACCAAGGGTAGTGGGACCTACAGATGGAACTTCTTCGGGCTTCCTATCTGTAAGAACTGCTCGTACAAGCATGTTCAAAGAGTGAGATGTAGTCTGTATAATAGAGGGAGTTTTTTAGTAGGATTAAATACAATTAAAGCAATAAACCAAGTTAGTGTAATCATAGTTCAGCGTACCAACCATTTCAATAGGACCCTCACTTAAGTCCCCACAGAAATTCTGATCAGCCTGAAATCTCTCACTTGAATGTACATTCCTTGACAAGGGGTTCATGAAAGGCTCCAAATTTTTCCTTGTGAAATATTTCACTGAGCTAATAGGCTTTAAATTTCCACCATGTTTCCAAGAACCCATTCCTCCTGTTTGCTTCCATTCGTTATAGGATTTAAGCGCCAGAATGCAATTGACAATTCTGGCACTTTTTCCGCCCTGCAGTGCAGAAGGGGAAAAAAAAAGGAAAAGGGGGAAGAGAGGAATGTCAATAACCACGAATTTGGAAGAAGACTGCACCAACCAAAAGGAACTCGACTATCTAGTAAAATTCTTCCTAATTTTAGTACCAGCAAATTTATTGTGCATGCCATCCTAGCGTTAAAAAAAAAATTTATGAGAAAACAAACACTGAAATAAGGACCGTGGTATTGCCTAGGTTCCAGATATTGTTATTAGTACTAAATTATAAATAGAATTAATTAAATGCAGGGAAGCCTCTGTCCCACAGACCTGTTCCAGATCAGATGCCTCAAAGGTTGGAATACCCTTCTCTTGCACGGCATCAAGGAAGTTCCTGATGTTCTCAAAATATTGATAAGCTGATAAAGCCGCTCCATCTGGAAGAGCAGCTGAATCTCCTAAGTTTTCCACCACCTGATAATTAGGTGTCCAAAAGAAATCGATAATATGACATTGATTTACTAAAAATCAGATAAAACAATCAAGAACGAGAAAATAGCATTCACCCAAACAAACCCACCTTTGGTACAGAACCTGGAAGGACCTTGTTGAGTGCATTGCAAAGAATTGCCCCATTTCTAAGGCCCAGACGAAGGTCTTCCTCTGTTGGCTTGTCTGGTAAATCCTTGGCCGCCAAGGCCCCAACCATCTTTCTCAGCCATGCAGCAGCTTCGTATCTTCTATTAGCTGCACAAATGATACAAATTCTTCATCTAATCAAAGAAATCCGAACTAAAGAGAACATACGATGCAAGATTTTGCCCAATTCAAAGCTGACAACTCATCCAAACGCAACAACATTTTATGCAGGCGATAATAAGAAAACCATGGCAATTGACTCCCTCTTAATTTATACACATCAAAGAAAGCATATGATCTCTTCAACGTTGATGGCAAACTAAAAAACTCTGAGAAAGCTCGATACATCTCTTACTCCCTCTCTCTCTCTCTCACAAAAAAAAAAAGGGATCTTTAACCCCAGCAAAGGAAGAGGATAAGACGTACTACCAAATTGGCTTCCTACCTACTCAATTGCCTTAAGAGAAAATATCATCAAAATTTCAAGCATCGAACTACAGGTTGCAGATATAAAAAACGCCCAGATGGAAGAGAAACAACGAGGACCGATCAGGGGAGAAGCGCAAGATAGATCACCTGCTTCCTCGGCCTTCCTAGAGGCCAGATCGATGTCACTGGGCCTCGCCCCATGCTGCTGGAGCACATCCTCCACCACGGACGCCACCGATATTGAAAGCAACCTCTCCGGCGGCGCCATTCCTCCCCGCAAGAACGAAAACCGGGTCGGGAACGGGAAGAACACCGCGGCAATACTCCAAAACGGAGGAAAATTATTCCAAAAATCAGAACAGTCCACACCGCAATCAAACCAACATTCTTCTCACCTCCCTCTCACGATCATCACCGCCCCCTCAACAAAAACCAACCTCCCAGAAAATCCCAGCCTCCTCAAGATCAAAACACAAAAATCGAAGAACCAGTAACACAAAAAGTTACTGCCAACAGATCGGGTATGGAAGGAAGAGCAAGCGACGCAGAAGAACAGGCCAATGTGAGACGTGAAGCTGCAACTGCAAAATTTCTTGCTCTACCGCGCCTCCCCCGCAGCCGTCGCCTCCGTCTCTCTGTAACCTCCTGATCCTTCGCCACAGAGAGAGAGAGAGAGAGAGAGAGAGAGAGGTGGCGGCGATGGCGTCGATCTCGCAGTTGACGGTGGCTGCTGCTGCCGGTGGCGATGGCGATGGCGATGGCGATGGCGATGGCGATGGCGATGGCTATGGCGCCCCCTTGCTTCCCCTTCTCTTCTGTTGTTGCAGAGGTTTCTACACAGCCTCTGGAGCTCTGCAGCGAGGCGGTTCCTATTTGAGGCGGGCGAAGGGGGGCGTGGTGAAAAAAGTGCACGATGGGTGGGGCGTTGGATGGGAAGAGAAAGGGAAGCCTGCAAATGGAAACGACGTGAATCCTATTTTTGACGCGCCCGTTGGGTTGGCCGTGTATTTTTACGGGTTTAGCCCCCGTCTGAGATCGTATTTACCCAGGCTTTTGTCGATTCCGTTGGGGTCGGTGCAACAAGAGGGAGATTAAAGGGAAATAAATTCGTTGGTAACCCCGCTTTCAGGGGGCTCAGGGGTATTTAGGTAATCTGGGGACGAGGGGTAGGGCCCAGGATTAACTCTTCAATTAACCGCGCACCAGGGGTGTTAATTGTCAAATTAAGCTTCTTCCTTTTCCTGCTCCGGAAGATATCTTCTGGCACCACTAAATCCAGTTGCCCCTTTTCTATTTAGATCTTTATTGTCTATTACATCCATGAAGCTATTTATATTTTCAGCAGAGTGTCCTGGCAATGTTGCTTTCATTTTTTTTATTTTTATCATTCGATCTTAAAATTAGAAGTCGGAAGCGCCGAATTTAAATTCGACGTTCTCGAAGCCGGAAATAACTAAATTCAATTTCGACTGATAAAAGTGGCAAAAAGAGTGATGAAAAGAGCAGTTCTCTATTTATAATCGTGTTGGACAAAGTTATGCTAGATTCATGATCTTGATCTCCATTTCCAGGTTAAACGCAGTGGGTTTAACTCAAGATTTGCAAATTGTAAATCTGCATTTTCTACGGCAGTTACAAAATTTATTTGAAAATATTGACCGCCGGCACAGGCCAGGCGGCAGTGACCGTTCGGGCTTCCACGCCTCGTCCTGGTCGGTCAGTTTCCGCCACGTGGTACGGCCATCAGAAAAGGACAATCAGAACCTCCGCGTGTACTAGCTATTGACTGAGGGATCTCTACGGATCCGGCGTATTGCGCCCGGCTAACAGGAATGGATATAACAGGCCAGAGGTGTCGTGGCATCCCTCAATTGGTCCGGCGCAGCGACCACAACCGCAACTGTACAGAAGCTGTGTTTGAAATTTCAAAACTTGAGGCAGTTGTTGACAGAAGTTGCCTGCTGTGGAGAGGTCATGTCCCTTAACTAAAAAGATTTGGACTCCTCCTTGGTGGCATGCACAATCTCTTCAGATGTGGAAGGTAGTTACACCTTGGATCATGTTCACCTGGGTTTGAAGGATATTGCCGCCAAAAACATGGAAATAACAGGTCGCAGTGCAATAGTTAGCACATCATTGTCAAGTAACCTATGTGTTTTGTTGTTAGAGATTTTGCATATGTTTTCAAGTGTATCTGTTTTAAGGTTGTGGTGCATTTTAATAATTCGATGCAATTCTTTATATATATTTTTTACATGAGATTAAGTTGAGTTGCGTGATTTGTCATGTCCTCAATGTGTGCACTGATCTTACCTTGGATTAGGTCATGAACTTGTGAACAATTTTCTCATGTGGAATGAGGTCCACAAACTTGTAAACAATTGTCCACGAAGAAGACTCATTTTGAAAAGGAGGCTCTCCTTTTGCATAGTCATGGGGATGTATTATTGGCTTGAAGATATTTTATTTCCAAGTTCGCGAAATTTGATTTACCAATATTAACTGCCATTTTATACGACTCTGAAATTTTATGAAGATCTTTGTTTTGATTTGTCAGCACAAGTTATTTTTTTAGCACCAATGTTCCTCAAAAAATTCAGCATGGTATCCTTTTTTTGTGCCAATGATTTGACATTTCAGTGAATAAAAAATAAAAAACTATAATAAAAATCCAATTTTGAACATCCATCACCAATCACTTTGGCATTTAAATAGACAAAAGTAAGTTGGTGGATCTTTCAACACCTTGCTCGTCACGCAAGATTAATGCATCTAGCACCATACAACCATCACATCCAGCATGTTAAATAGGCATTGTTTAATGGTTGAGTATGATTGAGAATTCCAGGTCACTTGGGCTTCGTTAACATGAATTCATAATGGACTCGGTAAAAAAAATTCCCTAACCTTTATTATGGCATCCTTTCTCCGCCAAGCTAAGTAAAAACGAATCATGGTTAGGGAGTGGGCACTTGACAAATGCTGAAGAGGCGAAAAGGTTAGGAAAGAAAACAAACAAATTCGAGAAACTTCTTTATTAACGTGTTCTTCGCTCTTGTGCGTTCTACAGATGCACGTGCTCCCAACGTTCAAAAAATTCAAACCCCAGGTTCGGTGTCCGGACCTACCAGGCTCGGATGTCCGTTCGTCTTTCCCCGGGGCGACAAAGAGAAAACAAAGTAAAGAAAAATAAAGAAAAGTGGGGCCCACGGGAGCCGCACCTTCCACGCCCGGGACCGCACCGTGAGTGCTGGGCCGGCATGGAATCCATTTAGCCTTAGGTTGCCGGCCCACCGCCCGGCTTGCGCGCGGCCCCACAAAAGGCTTTCTCCAGAGGGCCCGGCCCACAAGTGGGCCCATTAACTCATGCACCCAATGGACACGTCTTGGACCGATATTAATGAATAGACCAGGACGGCCGCTAAAGATGGAAAAGGAAAAATGCCGCAGAAGATGATCCTTATTAGGGTTCCCGTGGCTCTCAGTGCAAGCTTTTGCTAAGGGAAGATTACCTTGAAAGGGTGTGGTGTTATGATATGCAGAGATGGTTGGTGACTGGGTTAGAGGGAATGCCAGGCTTGGACAGCAAGGCATGCTTTATCTCTTAGGAAAGTAATACTCAAGTGTCACTTTAAATGGCATACCTCTCCAACTCATTAATCCAAAGAACTGGATAATTTTAGGGTAGTGAACTTTATTTGTTTATCAAGACATCTCTAATGCAGAGGTTAGGGAGCTCAGAATCCAAAATTGAGAATCCCAGTATTCTTATTCCACAGAGCATGATTCCCTTTTTCTTCATGGAGATGTATTTTATTAACCATATGTGCAGCAATCGTCTTAATCTTTAGATCTAGGACCTCCTGGTTATAAACAAGTCAGCATTTGTCTACAAGCCAATGAATGATCCAGAAATCTAAATCTAATGTTATCATAAATTCTAAATTTCGCATAACCAAACCTTTGGACGTAGTACACAGAACACATTCACCTCGAAACTAAGTTTTGCGACGAAACACAAAGTTGGGCGAATCGGTGTAGCACGTACAGTAAATTGTTCACTATGCAGACTGGTTTTATTCTTCGTTTACTAAATTTATCAACAAGTTGAGTGATGATTACTTAATGAGAATAGATCCTCTAGTATATGTTTGGACAAAAGTCTAGTAGTATAGAGACGGGGAGGACTCAAGTATTTACAAAAATTTTGAATCATACGAGGGTACATTTTTACAGTGTTTGACCTTCTCTCCCTCTCTGTTGGATTCTTGTCCAAACGTGTATTAAGATGATCTCTTCTCTTACTTAATAGTATGTGTGGACCAACATGAAGAATGACAGCTATATATAAAGATAACAACAGAAAAAGACTGAGTGATGTCACAAGAAATTTTCTGCTTCATCAAGAAACCTTGCCTGGTGTGCTTTTTAAAGATGACCTCTCTCACTCACTCACTCACTCACTCTCTCTCTCTCTCTCACACACACACACAGAGAGACAGAGTGCAGCTGAGCGCATTCATCAAACGGAGGCCACTAAGAGAGCCCCCTCCATCCAAGATTTCTGCAGGGTCCACCGATCAGATGTAGGAGAGAGACTTCAGGAGAACAATCATAAAACTATTACTGTTCACAATCTCTGTGCGAAATTTGGGGCGCTTATTCCGGGAAAGCGAACATGGCCGGCCTCACCATCATGGCTAGTGTTTTTTTTTTTTTTTGTGAAGGGGCTCATAGGCCGATATGTACAGCTATTTACAAACGACCAGGATTCTAATCGGAAATCCGAGATAATCTTCCAAAATTGGAGATAATTTCAGCTCGGTCGATAGATCCGCCTAATTAGGCGATAGTTCCAAGTCCGTCTGATTTCTAGGGAAGTAATCCCACAGACTATGAGATAAATATCCCAACAACACTAGGGGGCTGCATGATTCTAATCGGGAACCCGAGATAATCCTCTAAAGTTGGAGATAATTCCAGCTCGGTCGATGGATCTGCCTAATTAGGCGACAGTTCCAAGTCTGTTTGATTTTTAGGGAAGTAATTTCACAGACCAAGGGATAAATATCCCAACAACACTAGGGAGTTGCATGGCTGGGGGTTTTTAAGCCCAACCAGAATCGAACCTGAGACCTCCCTTTTACAAAGGAGGTGGGTGAACCAACTGCCCTAAGCAGCTGGTTCCTATCATGGCTAGTTTAAGAAACAATCACTGCTCATAGAATTATAAATAGTTGTGGTAACTGAAATCATAGAACCTAACTTAGGTGTTTGGTGATAGATTTCAAAGCCCATCGGCACGCAAGGACCTCAGTAAGCCACCGCTGAAACCACTATTTTATTTCCCTAATTGATTAGATGACAGTTGAAAGCATGCCGCATAACTTAGGACCTTGGTTTATTGAATTCCTTTTACATCTTTCCTAATAAAGCATTGTTCTGTATACGTTGTCTTAATATTACACCCTCTTTTGTTAGGAAATAAGCATGACCAAGAAGATCCATGAACTGAAAAACTTTAAACAACTTTAAACATGAGCCAATTAGGCATGATCCAGTTTTTTCTCTTTTTTGGATGAGCCTAGTGCATTGACTAGGGAGCAAGGTTCGCCAATTCGACGACTCGGATCTCTCATGATCCGATACGAGTCGAGTTGACTCGTGCCGTCTCGTATGAGTCACATAGTCAAATCGTACAGATTCGGTTGAGTCGCATCGATTCGAATTTGTCCTGATATGGTACAAGTCGTCCGAATCGACACGAATTAATCTGAAATGGCAAACCCTACTAGAGAGAACCTATGTACAGTCAATATTTACGGCTCATCAGATCGAGCTATGTGAAAAACTCCAGACCAACAGGCTAACACACGTCCATACTCAAAAGGGACGGAGCAACATCGATGTGTAAACGCGCCAAGCAAGGCCTCCCGCTCCCAGCAAAGGGTGTCCCCGCTGGACTTGACCCAGTTCGTACTTTATTTTCTCCTAGGGAGGTCAAAGATTTAATCCCTGATAGGTGGATGCACCTCTACGTGTCTAATTAGGTGAAATAATTATAATTGATATAGAAATACTCTTTAAGGGGGACTCTTGTGAGATTTGAATCTTTCTCACTTGAGATGCATTGTAGATACCTAATGATTAAACTACTTTGATAAAAAGATTCAAAATCAAATATAATAAATACAAAATCTTGTTTGAAACTCCTTAGATAATTTAGGAAAGGTTGCCAATTGAAGTTGTGATGGCAATCCCAGAGCCATAATAGATGTAACATCCCTAGTTAATTCTCTTATTAAGTGTTCAGTGTGCCAGTATAATTTTCTTTTCCGATTCTTTTTGGTAAAAACATAGGAAAGCAGTTTGCTAACACATTCTTGATACGATTTTTGACACAGACCAGAGAAAGGACCGCATCCCTTCCTCTATTTTAAATCATCGGATAAGCTAAAGTTTACTTTCAAAATTGTAACGTCATTTTGTCCATTGTATGATAGACTCTGTTAATAAAAGTTTGTCCGAACGCATATCATTAGTGGACACATGAGCTGCACATTTTATACCTTCAAAGAAATCGAGACTACATAGAAATATACCTGGACCTTTACAGTTAGATTTTGTTATAAAGACATTCCATCTCAAGACGACAGCTGAAAGATGTGTTGCGAGCTGCCACGGCCTAATCATACCTCGTATGTTCATAATGTTCTAGAACTGCTGCCACCAGAGCAAGATGAGTGAACAAGAGAAGGGAAGAGGATAGAGAAATCTACACCACCATACCCATAATATAATATGTTTGGGTTCATTAGCAAGCTAGCTCACCAAGACACCAACTGGATCGAGTGAAGTTGAGCCCACCACAAAAGGCCAAAAAAGCAAAAGATTGCCATCATTTCGTCTCTTCACAAGTGGCTCTTCTGGCCCCTGGCAAATCATGAAGCCTCACCGCCATCTTTTTCTCTCCTCTCCCTTCGGACCCTTTCCCTTCCATCATCAAATTTGTGGTCTCTAACACTTTGGACCGGGCCATGAGAAGAAAGAAGAAAGAAGACCATGGCTGGGGAGGCCCCCGCCGCTTGCAGCCCCCGTCATCATCACCAGTTTTTCCCCTTATCTTCATCTCTCTCTCTCTCTCTCCCTCTCTCTCTCATGGAAATGTCTTGGTCTTCAGTGAGACTCTGCAAAATATCCTTTTAAGTGTTTAATTCTAACGGGGTACCCTGAGACAGAGGGATGTGTTTACCGAGGGTTCGTACCCGCAGAATAGAAGATATCTTTTTTTTTTTTTGAAAGAGTAATTATGTTGGAGCGGTTATATAATAGTCTTACATCGGTTAATTTCAGTTGTGGCGACTATATAACAATCTTACATCGGTTAATTTCAATTGTGATCAGTACTTACGATCTTGAGCTCCTTCAAACCCAACACCCGAATTTTGTGGTTTATAAGATGGTATCTTCAAACCCGAGTCGGGAGCGTGTCTGTTACAGGTGCCGGACTACATAATAGACGTTTGGGAGAGTACTAGTTTAAAATTATTATCCACCTTATGAGTGATAAAAAGAAAGATAAAACGTCTCTTTTCGAAGTATTGAACTACGGAAGATGACCTAGGTACTGTCTAGTTTGACATAATATGTCATAAAATGCTCACATATTTAATTATATTTTTATAATATTTTACATCAAACTAGACTACCTATAAATTTGTGTACCCATCCCTCCCTCAAATTCTGCGTTGGTACTTCTTTGTCTCAAACTCTCATCATTGCCAGGCCCAGCAGTGGACCGTTGGGGACCCTTTTGGCAGATGCCCACTGATCTCCATACTTGCTGCACGCTATGCAAAAAGGCAGGAAGAAGACCACTTTGCTTGTTTTCTAAATAGCTGGGTTGCACCACTTGATATGATATGAGAGGTCCGTGATGCCGGCAGGGAATGTTTTATCATCTGTTGTGTTGCCTGAGGCTACAGAAGAAAACGGATGAGGCAGCAATTTAGTTTAATTATAAATGGTCCTGGCCATTTTCCTTTGGACTAATCAGTGTGGGGAAATGTGGGGGCCTGCTCATGTTTTCCGGTGACCAAGTCTTTGAATGCATGATGTCTTTGGAGGCAAAGAGGGGAACGAGATCCTCTAGAGTTGATATAGTGTAGAGGTGTCGGTCGGGTGGGTTAACCCGTGGTCTAATTCAACCAAATCTATATTAAAAAAAATTGACTTGGCCAAAGTTATATAAATTGAGTTATATTAAATTTGAGTTGACATTAGTTAAAGTAGGATTGGATTGGGCTGAAAACAAGTTGACCCAGTTTAATCTATTTATTTTTACAATAATTCATACAAAAAGTAAAATACTTCTAACAAATCATTTATAAAGAAGACCAGCACAATCCAGTCCACTCATTATTAAATTGGAACTAAATTTGAGTTAAAATTAAACTGAATTTGAACTTGACTAAAATTGGACTGAACTATTCTAAATTTGAGTTAGACTCAAATATCACAACCCAGTCTAACCCGCCCAATTTACATCCCTAACGTAGTGTGGTCAGATTAATAAGAGATGTCAGTCTCTTATTTAGAAGATATCAGATAAGTAATTAAAGTCATAATATCTTTCAGAACCAAGGTGCCCATTGACAAAGAATCCACGCTCACCTGATCACATATATATTGAGCATAGTTGAATTTACGCAGTTGTCTCTCCGATATGCATCACTAAGTATAGTGGGGAAATCAGAAATTTTTGAAAAGGAGGGTAGGGTAATTAAATTATATATATATAAATACATTTTTATGGATATACGATACCAATGTTGTTAATGTATTTATAGGATTATAAAATTTGAGAGGAGACAGTGTGTAATGACCCATACTCAACATTGGATATCTGATAACTAATAGAATTCGGATTGTCACATTCGGGTCAAGACCCGGGATCACATATAAATATATGAAAAATTAAGTTAAATAATCACACATGGAGAATTATAAATGCAAGAAAATAAATATATTGTCAAAAAAAAAAGAGTAGAAGTCCAAAAAATAAAGTACAACTACGTCGAAATATACTCCGAAATAACCACTGCAACAACTGGCAAGTACCTCACCAAGTCCACTCCCTCTCTTGAGCACGCATAGAGTCCTCACTTGAAAAATAAGGAGTGAGCTACAATAACATGGACTCAGTAGGGATCTCACGATCCCTACCTCCCACACACACACTAAAGCTAACATGGAAAAATATAAAGTGAACCAGTAAAATAACTGTAAGTTACTGTGTAGCTTTGTAGCTAGAAAGAAATATGCTAAAACGCATCAAAATCACAAACCCACAAGACACGTCGGAAACCCTTCAAGCAGCACATGTTGTTCTAGTCACACCCTGTTACAAGTGCTCCCATCTTACCAAGTCACAAGGTGACGAAGGTACACACATACACTAGCGCAACGACTCTTAACCCAAACTCCGTACAACTCCCAATTTCACAATCCAAATGCATCCACTGACATTTTATCTCGCAACTAACATCTCACGTCTGACCACCTTTCTGAGCTCGGGACTCCCGCAAAGTGAGGTAGTGAGGAATAGGACTAACAAGGGAGTTAGTTTTGTTTCTCACTGCCTCACTTTGCAGGAGTCTAGAGCTTACAGAGATGGTCAGGCATGAGGTGTTAGCTATGGTAAGATGCCGGTGGATGCACTTGGATTGTTGAGTTTGGAGTTGTACGGAGTTTGACTAGAGAGCTGTTGCGCTAGTGGGTGTGTGTGCCTCCGTCACCTTGTGACTTGGTAGGATGTGACCACCTGTAACTAGGTGTGACTGGAGCAGTATGTTACTTGAAGGGTTCCCAACCTGTCTTGGGGGTATGTGGTTCTAGTGCTTTTTCAGTGTATTTATTCTTACTATAGTAGTTGCCACGTAATTTATAGTTTTACTATATTGATGCACTTTACTCTTTCTGCTAGCTTGAGGGTGCGTGTGTAGGAGGTAGGGATCGCGGGATTACTATTGAATCCAATATTAGTGTGACTCACTCGTTAATTTTTTTAGGTAAGGACTCCAAGCGAGCATAAGAACAAGAGGTTATTCTTAGAGGGCGCGTCTACCAGTAGTTGTGGTCTACTTCAGAGTATACTCCGACATAGTTGTATTTTATCTTCTAGATTATATGCACATATATTTTCTTGTATTTGCTGAACAATGTATTTATTTGTTGGACTGTAATAATTATTCTTTTGTATTTCTACTTTTGCTGGTCGCTTCTTAGTTGTTTATTTAACTTAATTTCTGACATATTTTTTCGGATGAGTGCTTGTGACCCTGGCTTAGACCCAATAGTAATAATCCGGGGTCCATTGCATATCAGATCTCCGATTATTAGGTAGCGACTTGTTGCAGATAAGGTGTAAATAAGCATGACATCTTTGAAATTTTACGTACATGAATGGTTAATATGAAATTATCCTAAAATGCTAATGTGAAACTGGTTATCCACTGAGTCAGTCCAAATGAATAAACAAACTCGATTCAAGTGAGAATCGTTCTCCGACTTAGTGTAAATTTGATATAATATAAAATCTATTGCATGCATAATTGATTACATATGTGTGCAAAGGGTGGATGTGCTTTTTCGTTGTCTGAGATCTTTGGATCACTGAACATTCATTTGAATCCATGTTTATGGAAGTCTATGCGTGTATCAGATTTTATATTGCACCAAACGCACTATTAGATTAGCTAAGGTCAAATAGTTCATGCATAAACTCAATATGGGCGTGAACCGGGCTCGAGCTTGTGGATTATCTAAAGGAATCATATGGCCATTTCGGACACCTGATTGAATTGAAGCCAAATTCAATCAATCCGATTTCATGCAGTGGCACCGAGACTTGGCTTATAATTACATTTAACGTGAAACATCTCCTGGCCAATGACTGCTACATCTGTGTATCTAATATTGTATCATGTGTTTCACGTGCCGTCTCTTTCAACCTGCGATTTTGGTAGATCCATGATTTCTCAATTTAATAGGCTGGGGTTATATTTTCGAAGGGAAATAAGGAACATAATAAGTTCTTCTTTGGTAATGAAATAAGTGGATGGAATTGAAAGTTATCCGCTCATCGATGTTAAAAAAAAATATTTAATAATTAGAATATTTGAAGGACTGAATATTCTATCAAAGGATAGAATTAGTGAATGATTTGTATTTGGGATCTCCTCTTGAATAAAAGAAAAGGAGTCATATCTCAATCTCACACATGTAAAAGAATTTCTTATTCTTATCATCTTTTGCCGGATGAAAAATCGATGAACGATGGATTAACTCAACCATGAATGGTTATTCTTCACTACATTTATTCCATTGTCAACTGAGACTATATGTTCTGGCATAAATTTAGAGAATTATGCATTATTTTTTTTCCTTTTTTTTTTAATCAGTGGCACAGTGGTCAGTTATGTACAGATATTTACAAGCGACCAGGGATTGATTCCGAGATATCCTCTAGAGTTGGAGATAGTTCGCGTTGGTCGAGAAGTACACCTAATTAGGCGAGAATTCTAGATCCGCCTGATTATCTGGAGAAGTAATCCAACGGACCAAGAGATAAAGATCCCAACAGATAAACTGCATGGCTGGAGAATTTTCAGGTCCAACCAGAATCGAACCTAGACTTCCCAATTGAGAAGCAAGTGGTGAACCAACTGCCTTACGTAGCTGGTTCAATTCTGCATTATTTCTGAAGATGCTGTCTGTAACCCTATAATGATGATATAGCCTTGACAATTCTGGGACAAGAGAATTGGTGATTGATCTAGGCTCGCCGAATCTGCTTATCTCAATCTAAGTCGACTAATTTAGATTAGGATCAGACCTACCTCCTCCAAAATTAGTGGAGGAAACCCTGTCAACTTGGCTCACCTTGACTTGACCGATATTTGGAATTGGGTCCATATTCGGCTTAATCAAACCTGAAATTGGGCTGATTGGATCTGATTAGCCTACTCTTTAAATTGGGCTGATTGGATCAAATGGATCAAATTCGCCCATTCAGCCCAATCCAGGGCCAGGTCAACTCGACCCAAGCCTGCTCAAAGCTAAGGAAAAAAAAAAGATTGAAGAGGTCATTTTTTATTTTTATAATTTTATCCAATTTCATCATTTTTTCTGTTTCTCCTTTTTCTTGATCTTTTCTTTATTGGCTGATTTGGGTTCGATCTGCCGCACTCACTGCGTGCAGATCTGTATCAGTTCAAGCAGATTTATTGATTGGCCCAATTCAACATATCCGGAACCTGAACAGATGTGTTTTATATTGGGGATAAGATCACCTGTGGACCTTGATGCTCACTGATTTGCACTTAATGATAAGTTAGTTTGATTTTCACTGTTTACTCTCAACTGATTAGATGAAAATAATCTCAAGAGATCCTTTATTTTCTTTCATCTGGATAATACGGTATAAGGTACATTTTGGTCTTCATCTACATTTAGGAGATAACAAAAGTTTGTGCTATCTATTTACTGTTACATTTAGTATTTTTGTATCAGCCAACAAGGATTATAAATTTGCAACTCATTCAGCATCTCTTCTAGGAAGAGTTTCAACTTTGGATTGGCTTAATTTAAATTTGAATGAGTCAATCCGATCATTGAGTTAGATTGATCAGACTACGTTCAGATTAGTTTGGTTTAAAGTTGAGAGAGATTCTAACTCCACTCTGGTTGGATGGATTGAATTGATCATGGTACCCAGTGAAGAGAAACTTGCTGCACCATAAGGCTCACCTGAAATGGGTCTTCAAACTAAAAAAATGTCATATGGTGCCTCGTTCATGCCCTCCTGCAGCGTAATAACAGCATTTGACATGTGGTGACGTTAGTGCGTATAGGTGTTTCTTAAAAAAAATTTACTTTCGTCCTGAATTTTTTAAAACATATACGTGCTCTCGAGAGCATATACAAACTTTCGAGAGCATGTGTTCCCGAGAGCATGTACAAAATCTACGGAACATATTCATCGTGAACACGTTCTTTAGACCTTGTATACGTTATCGAGAGCACATATATGTTCCCAACAATTTAGGATGAAAATAACTTCTTTTTTCTTTTTAAGGGGCGTTCATTTGTGCTGATGTCAGCACTCGTCAGGCGTCATTATTAGGAGCATGTGGAAGGCTTCAGATGACACTTTTTGGTTAAAAAATGTATTCCACATGAGCCTTGCAAATATTTCTTCGGGGTGAATGTTATGAACAATCAGTCCTGACGGAGATATTGAAGGATCCCCATATTTTTCTGAAGACCGGCCTGCTTCTTGTGTCACTACGTGCATGCCCTTGAAGAGTTGGGCTCCGCCCAATATCGCCGTCAGCACTGTCACGACAAATTTAGATAGTTTCAGGAGGAGTTTACGTCAGAGGCTTTCTCGTCCAATTTTTTTTATGATCCACCCCTCAGTTCACTTGTTAATTCTTGAATTCCCACTGAACGGTGTAATGAAACGAAGGATGTATTTGGTTTCACGCAAAATAAACTATATGAGAGACTCTTTAAAAAGAAATATAATTTATTTGACAATACTAAAAACTCTAGTCAATAAAAATCTTAATTCGTTGATCCCTCCTTTTCACAATTTTAACATCCGTAAAATGAGACTGAATATCTTTTTCTATAGTTGAAAATAAGTTTTACTTTTATTATAAATTAGTTCTTTTAATTTTCCCCATTTAAAGATGGTTGAACTATGAACCAGACCCTAAGTACAGCAGCCAGCCATGCATTACTGATAGCCTTTGCCCTGAACTCTTCTATGGGCCTTAAGAAGCCATTGGTTGAAATTTATTTGTTGAATAATGAGTAATACTTGCTGCAATGCCCTAGGCATTGTCGTTCGATCCAACGGATCGGACAACACACCAGCACCCCATCCAGTAAAAAGCGGGGCCGATTATTCTTCTCAATTTTTTTTAAAAACATTGGACCATCCGATTTTGACAGGACGGTACAGCCAATGAGCTTGGGTATGCCCTGAGTAACTATTTAATTTTTTAGAAAAAAAATGAGGAACACCTCGATTTGTGTGCAAAAACAACAAAGTTTTTTGTTTTTAAAAAAATACAACTAGCTCGAGTCCGACCTGATCTCATTGAGTATACCATTTGATTTTTGATCGACATGTCAAAAGAATTAAAACAATCTGAGAAGAAAACAAAATAAAATATTTTTTTATTTCTTTATTTCTTTAGGTCGGCTTCGACGTATCTTACATGTTCGCATAGGCTAACCTCTAATCGGATGACCTAAAAAATTTTAAAAATTAATAATTGAATTCCAATGAATAATAAAAATGCTTAATGAGTCAAACATAATAATAAATTTTTATTTTTCTAATTCTTTTTTGAATTATTTGATTGGAGATCGACATGTAAGAATATGTAAGACACCTCAGGCCCCACCTAAAAATTCAAAAAATAAAATAAAGTTTTTTTACTGCACTGACCCTCAGTGGGGTAAATGCAACAAGTGATACTTATTTTTTTAAGATCATTTGTGCAACGGGACCATATAAATTGTAATTTCTAATCAATAATTTTTTAGAACTCAGAGAAAGATCCAAGGAAAGGATCTAAATTCCATCCCAATTCCTAGATGGTACGGATCGAAGTCTCCAACCTCCATTTACTTCCGTGTCCCCTTCTGCCATCGTGTTCGCCGCCGTGCAGGCGTGAGATGGTGGTGGGGCGGGGCTGTCCATGCAACCAAACGCCGACCAACCGTTGGGATCGCCTGCTCTACTTTCCAACTCCACAAAGTGAGAAACAAATTGCCTTCTCAGTTGGAATTCTGTTCTTCCGGTTCCGTCCACGCATCGTCCCTTCCCCCCAAGCATCGCCTTCAAGACCCTTCTCCATCTGAGACGTAGCAGTCGATCTGCAACACTTTGCCCAGAGTCTGGTCCTCATCTTCTTTTTAAATGAATCAGGAGGATAAGATCTCTCCTATCTCCGTGGTTTAAAAAACAAATAAAAGAATTAAAATTTTTAATTATTTAATTATCTCTATACGATCTTTTTATTTTTTGAGATTTAAATTTCACAGTCCAAAAGTAAATGTAACCATCAAATTAGATGCACGTATAAAAGCTTATTAAAAAATAATTATTATTTTAATTAGCCTCTAACATTGTTTCTTTCTCTTGAGATTTTAATTTTCATCACCAATTAAAAGATTCAAACCTCCAAGTTGGAACTTTATTATCGTATACTTAACCAAACCACTGTTAATATTATACACGTACAATTTGCGTACTCTTGAATTTCCCAATAAAACTTCAGTATGCTGTACGGAACTAAAAGATAGAACAAAATACTTATTTTTTTACACTAATCGTTTTATTCATGTCCAATATAAAAATATTTAACAGCTTTCATTTAATACATTATATCGAAGGACGGGTCTAGAACAATGGTTAAGTTGCCTTGTTTGTGACCTAGAGGTCACGGCTTCGAACTAAGAAAACAACTTCTTTGCTTAGCAGGAATAAGACTGCGTGCATCGTTTCTTTTCCAGACCTCACAAATGGTAAGAGTCTTAGGTATATATTTTTTAATTTAACATATTATATTATTAAAATAAAATAAAATTTTTACTAGTTAAATATTATAGAACATGAGATTAGATAATAAAAACTCATTTTTCATTGACCAAAACTCATAATTCAGTTAAAAATTATTTAGTATATGATTATAAATTTTAATTTTTAACAATTTATAAAATATTTATTTAATTTTTAATCTTTTAATTATTTAACTGAATTTTCATCCATCTCATTCAAATTTTAATAACTTTGGAGATGATTACGTGGCAAAACATTACAGAATGGCGGCTGCTGCATCTGCGTACGAGAGGAAGGGATGAGAGGGAGGGCAAGTGTGAAGAGTAGGACAGCCCCTTCCTCTCTAGCTAGTTCTCCTTCTTCTGGTCTCCTCCAGGTGGGGGAGGGGCCGTTCCCATTGGCTCCTCCCCCTTCTCTCTCTCTATGGGAGGAGCTCTCACCTCTTTGGTGGTTTTGTTTAGGAGGTCTTTTATGGTCCTACTTCTTCTTAAGATCAACCACTTATCCTATCCCTCTGCCAAAGGGGGCCTTAGAAATTTGGGGCCCCAGAGATTACAGCAATGCCAACAAAGGGCAACTTGCACCGCTATTTGATGCGCAGGTAATGTCTATTTCACCTTTCCTAAGGGAGATGATGAATGGTATTGTATTATATTTTTTATCTTTTTTTTATTACACTTATTAAGGATTGTTTTATCTCTTGATCGGATGGTTTTCATTAAAATTATTTTTAATATAATTTTTGTACAACTAATATAATTAACAAAAAAGTTTTAATCAAGTGATCAAACGACTTTCAATGAATGTGATAAAGAGAGTAGTCAAATGTATATCAGTTGTCAAATGACATTTTAACATGAATGGCCGAATAACCTCTTATTCCACTATCTTATTTCATTATTAAAGAAAGGCTTAGTATTTTTGTATCAGCCAACAAGGATTGCAAATTTGCAACTCATTCAGCATTGCTTCTAGGCAGAGTTTCAACTTTGGATGGATTTTAAATTTGAATGAGTTAATCCGATGGTTAAGTTAGATTGACTAACTTTAAGTTGGATTGGTTTAAAGTTGAGAAAGGTTCTAACTAGACTCTAGTTAAATTGGATTGAATTGAAGATGATAGTCAGTAAATGCTGAAGAGATTTTGATGCTCAATGTCGCCGTCAGCAGTACTGTCGCGACAAATTAGATAGTTTCAAGAGGATATCTTACGTCAGAAACCTTCTCATCCAATTTTTTTCTTATCCACCCTTCAGTTCAATTGTTAACTCTTGAATTCCCACTGAAATGAAATAAAGGGTTTATCTGGTTCCATGCAAAATAAACTATGCGAGAGACTTTTTCGAGAGAAATATAACACAATAATTTATTTGACAATACGAGAAACTCTAGTTAATAAAAATTTTAATTCATTGATCCCTCATTTTCTCAATTCTAACATCCATAAAATAAGACAGAATATCTTTTTCTATAGCTGAAAATATTTCTTTAAATATTAAACGATATTTTTTATTTTTCTTATAAATCTACTTCTTTTAATTTTTACCCTAGTTAAAGATGTTTTGAACTATAAACGAGAACCAAAGTACAGCAGCCGGCTATGCACTATTGATCGGCATTGTAGCTAGACCCCCCACCTCCTACTCCTAGACGGTGCCGACAGAAGCCTCCGGCCTCCAACTCTCCGTCCCCTTCCGCCATCGTCTTCGCTCCCGTGCAGGCGTCAGCTGGTGGTGGTCCGGCGCTGTCGGCGCTGCAAGGATGAGCAACCCTACACCAACCAACACCCCAAATGCACACAGGTTCCATACTTCCTCCCCTTCTTGCCCGTCTGTGTTTCCCCCTCTCTTCACGGGCCAACGACCACTCCTTCCTGCAGTACAGACTGGAAGAGGAGGGCACCAGCAACAACGCCGGCGGGGGCGCGGCGCCCGCGTACCGGAACGTGGGCCTGGTGGTGGGCGTCACCGGCCTCGTGGGCAACAGCCTCGCCGAGTTCCTCCCCCTTCCGGACGCCCCCGGCGGCCCCTGGAAGGTCTACGGCGTCGCCCGCCGCCCCCGCCCCGCGTGGAACCACCCCGCCGAGTACATCCAGTGCGACGTCTCCGACCCCGGCGACGCCCGCGCCAAGCTCGCCCTCCTCACCGACGTCACCCATGTCTTCTACGTCGCCTGGTGCCCCCAGCCCACCGGGGCCGAGACCCGCGAGCTAAACGCCCGCATGTTCCGCAACGTCCTCGGCGCCCTCCTCCCATCCTGCCCCGGCCTTCGCCATGTCTGCCTGCAGACGGGGCGCATGCACTACATGGGCCCGTCCGGGCTTATCGGCAAGGTACCCGCCCCTGACCCACCCTACTGCGAAGACCTCCCCCGCCTGGAGACCCCCAACTTTTACTACGACCTCGAGGACGTGCTCGTCGAGGCGGCGGCGAGGTCGGGGAGCCTGACCTGGTCGGTGCACCGCCCCGGCGTCGTCTTCGGCTTCTCCCCCCGCAGCCTCCTGAACGCGGTCGGGTCCCTGTGCGTGTACGCCGCCATCTGCAAGCACGAGGGCGTGCCGCTAAGGTACCCCGGGAACGGGGTCATCTGGGAGGGCTACGCCGACGCCTCTGACGCCGACCTCGTCGCCCAGCAGCAGGTGTGGGCGTCGGCGGAGCCCTGCGCCAAGAACGAGGCCTTCAACTGCAGCAACGGCGACGTGTTCAAGTGGAAGTACCTGTGGGAGGTGCTGGCGGAGCAGTTCGGGGTGGCTCACGTTGGGTACGAGGGCGAGGCGAAGCGCTTCAGCTTGGCGGAGGCCATGAAGAGCAAGGGGGAGGTCTGGGAGGCCATCGTGAGTGGGAACGGGCTGTGCCCGACGCGGCTGGAGGAGGTAGCGCAGTGGTGGCTGCTTGATGGTCTTTTCAACATGGAGGACACCTACTTGGACTGCATGAACAAGAGCAAGGAGCATGGCTTCCTTGGGTTCAGGAACTCCGTCAAGTCCTTCGTCCATTGGATTGGTAAGATGAAGGCCTGCAAGATTGTTCCTTGATGAGAGATTCACCCAGTTCAGCTTGTGGTTTAATGTTGTGGACTTGGTTTAATTATCTGGTTAACTACCTTGTTTTCACGGTGGGATAGGAATATGATGCACTGGTGCAGCAAGTTTGCCTAGTAGGTGCTGGTATTGGAAGTGCCCCCTTCATGTAGTAATATGCGTGTGGGTTCTGTGGGATTCTAAAGCAGCTTCAACTAGCTCTGTCATATAATGATCTAAAGCTGTGATCAAGAATTTTATTTCGGCCTTCATAGGAAGACACCGCATGATCAATGTATCCCAAACGGGTCCCTTCTATTTCATATATGTCCGTATGAAAACTTATTAGTTACATCTTGTTTTCAGATGCTTCTGTGTTATTTCAGTCACTGAATCTAGTAAATTAGCATTATATGCAAGACAATCTACTTAAGTCCTCTAGGGCATCTGTAAGTAAAAAAAAAAAAAATAGACATTTGTTTAATAAATATATAGAGAGAGGTGGCATTGGATCAAATTGAATCTAGCATTAACAAGAGTTATTTGACCTTAGTTCGACCTAACTTTAACTTGGACAAGTATTTTATATTTTCATTCGGATTACGTTAGGGTCGAAGCATACGGGGCAGATTGAAGATTTTAAGACATATTTAATCTTTTTTTTTTATGTTAGTTCAAAATTAATCGAAGCACTTTAATGCAAATCTGATGAAATCATTAAAAACGTCAGTTTCTTTTTCAAAAAAGAATCATATCGCTCCATAGATTGAGATTGTTTTCTCAGGTCTAAAAGTGTTCAAAGGACATTAGTGTTTGAAGTAAAGAAATGCTAGATTAATCATATAGCTCGAATTTTTCTGGAGGCCGGGAGGACTCTGATAAGAATCCGATTCTGCCTTCTAGCCCGAAGTTTCTTTCTTCGGACCATCCTTCGCAGGCCGCGGGGCTTAGTGGATCCACGGGCTTCGACTTTGTGGACCGGCCCAACTGTGCTTTTGGGCCGAGCGAACTTTCTCTCCTTCATTTGCCCCCATCGCTCTTTTCCATGTTCAAATGGCGAGGAGCGAAGAGACGTCTAGAAAGATGCTTCCTAACTTAATGTCCTTTGATGGTCGTCATTTCTCTTCTTCAGGTAATGGCTACGGAAATCGTGCAACAGTTGCGTTCGCCTTGATGACGGGCAATGTTTCGTCTTTCATGCGAGGCCTTAAAACTCCCGAGAGATACAAACCAGAGGATCCACCTCTAAAGACAACACCATGGATTATGTCAGAGAGGTGACAGAGGACCACAATGCCATGGGCCCTTCACGCATGACAGCTGACCTTCTGGCCAAGCTTCGGAAGCTCCACCGTGTCCCGGGCGAGTATTGCCTTGTGCTATCATCGCCCGAAGATTGCTGCTTCTCGGAGAGGCCATGGGCGTTCATCGTGTACTCCGGCATGCTTGAGGCTAGCTTCTGACTGCCGGTGCCGGCTTTCGTCGTCCGATTACTGCAGTTCTTTAGGATCGCTCCCCGCTCAAGTGATGTCAAAGTCCTGATGAGTGATTCTGAGGTTTGCCACACTAATCCGAGACTTGCACCATCTAGGTGCAACAGTCAATATGTTTGCCACATCTTTCAAGCCCAGCGCTGCTCTTCTCCGAGTGCACGTGGCTTTGTACAATTCGAAGCCAAGGACATCATGCCGCTGGCACTCAGCCTCGGGCCCTCTAACCAATGGAAAGACTTCTTCTTCTGAGTAGAAGGGGCACCACAAGGGGAATGCCCTTTTCCCTCATCCTTCCGGGAGCTCTCCGTGGATACTCCTCTCGAGCGTTGGGTTGAGGTTGAGGAGTTTTCTGATGAGGACACGTATATTCTTGCCGTCCTTCAGTATGGTCCTCCTGTGGCCATCGGCTGCAGCTTTCAGAAGAGGTATTGCAGTGCGCAGGGCTATCTCCTCCGGGGCGTCCTTGCGGAAGGGAAGAGAATCCTGATGCGGGTTCGAGTGGTGAGACGGCATTGGTCAGTGCAGGGGGAAGACAAACCCTTTAAGACTTTTGTTATCTTTTTTGTAACTTTTCAGTTCTTGTAAATTTGTTGCACCTTTTTGGTATGTTTAATGGAACAACTGGGCTTTCTTTTCTTAACGCACTCGTGATTTGTGGATATGTCGAATCGTGGCGGGGCGTATCAGTCCGGTGTCAGATTATGTTATGATGAGTCATGTCCGATCAACCCGTAGTGTACATCAGTCGGTCATACCTGGCCTAAGTGACTTGTCACTCCAAGTTATCTACTTATGCTTCACGAAGCAACACTGTCAGTCAAAGAAAAAGAAAAGGGGGGGTTTCGCATAATACCTTTTAGCCTAATGACTTACTAAGGTATGACTTGTGCACTTTTCGATAGGTTCTATCTGGCCATCAGCTTTTTGAACCGCCACCCATGATTCCTTAGGCAAGGCAGGCCTTCGAGTAATCCTTTCCAGATCTCTCTTCGGCGCGGATTGGTTCTTCTTTAAAAAAAGGGAGAGCTCACTATCGTGTTTTTCATCCTCAACTATGGATGGCCCTTCTTTTCTAATGAAGGGTACCCTTCCGAGGGGGTAGAGTCTTCTCCCATAGGGACTTGGAGGTGGCGGAGGCGAATCTCTGTGCGGTGCAATTTAGTGCATTTTTCCAACATGGAGCCGAGGCTCTTCAAATCTTGGTAGAAAAAGTCATGTTTGTTCAAGGTTTTCTCCTGACTTCATCGGGAGGGACATGTTTCCATCTTGCTTCTTTCACTCCACGAGCTTGCTTCTCTCAAGCTTCCAGGTCACTATCAAGCCTTAGATTTCTTCTTTCTTTCTCTGGTGGGTTGCTTCTGTTCGGTTGTTCGACTTCATGTGTCTCTTACTTCGAGGAGACTCGAAGCGATCTTTCTCCCACCGAAGCTATCGACGAGTCCTTCTAGCTAATGAGTTGGAGGCGACAACTGGTCGTTGAAGTTGGGGGCCGCTCCCAGAGGGGCGTTCCATCTATAACTCGTGATGGTAGTGGAGCCTGAGGGATATGCCCCCAGCAGTGAAACTGCACACTGGCCTAGTTTTCAACGGCCGTCGGGCCATTGGCCTCTTCCTAGTTTCACAATCCATCTTGTCTTCTTGTCCTGTTTTGGTCGAGCCTTCAGGTTAGCTTTTGAATACCTACTTTTGTATAGTATGTGACTTGCTGTAAATTTGTTTGACAAATATATAGTATATATCTTTTTGTTCCTTCCCCTTCTTCCTCCCGAATTAAACAAGCTAAGTTAGGCTCGGCAACTTAGACTCCGTTATGTAGGAGATATGAGGAATTTTGTAGTAGGTGACTTCTTCTGCTCGTCATAAGATTTACCGGTCGGCATGAGTTCCATCTTTAGGTAGGGATCCCCTTCTCTACGAAGTGAGGCTCGACAGAGATAATAGACTAATCGAGTTTTATCGCATCTTCGGGTGGAGAGTCCATTCTCTGCGAGGCGAAGCTTGACAGAGATAGTAGACCAACCGAATTTTATCTCCATTTTCGGGTGCGGAGCCCCTTCTCTGCAAGGCGAGGTTTGGCAAAGGTAATAGACCAACCAAATTTTATCCCATCCTCGGGTGGGGACCCCCTTCTCTGTGAGGGGAGGCGAAGCTCGGCAAAGATAGTAGACTGACTGAGTTTTTTTTATTTTTAGGTAAAGAGCCCATTCTCAACGAGACAGAGATAGTAAACCGACTGAATTTTATCCCATCTTTAAGTGGAGCCCTTTCTCAGCGACGCGAGGCTCGACAAAGATAGTTTTTTCATTTCATTGATGAAAAATTAGCACACATTGGATAAGAAAATAATAATTTTATTTCAAATAAGGTTCTTTCAATTTCATCGATAAAAAAGGCGTAGGTGTTCTGCATTCCATTTGTTATCAAGTAGCCGACCGTCCATCCGGACCAAGCAATAAGCTCCGTTACTATAGTTCTTAATGACCACATACAATCCTTCCCAATTTGGGGTCAATTTTCACCCGAGTTCTAGTAGTCGGGAGGCATACATACTCCGTAGCATGTCTCCAGATTGGAAATTTCTCGGTCTAACTTTCCTGTTGTAGTATCAGGCGACCATACGTTGATAATTAATTATGCATATCCTGGCTTCTTCCCTTGCCTCCTCTGCAAGGTCCAAGTTCTCCCTCAGTCGTTCTCTGTTCGTCTGCTCGTCGAACTCCTGAACCCAGACTGAAGGTAGACCCACCTCGAATGGAATCACTACATTTGTGCCATCGATGAGGTGGTATGGGGTGTCACCCATTGTTGTTCTAGCTGTCATCCTAAAGGACCACAGCACCTTCGAGAGTTGGTGGAGCCAATTCCGTTCGCCTTGTAATTGTGTCTTTATGACCCTCATTATTGCCTTGTTGGCGTTCTCTACCAATCTATTTGCTTGTGGATGGGCAACTGAGGAAAAGCAGTGTCGGATGTTAAAGTGCTGGCACCAGTCAGCGAACCAGTGGCTGGTGAACTATCACCCATTGTCGGAGACGAGGACTCAGGGTACACCAAACTTATATATAACATGTGAAAGGAAAATGTTCTAGACGGTGTCTTTCTTGATGTTTGACGTAGCCTCGACTTCTGGCCACCATATGAAGTAGTTGATGGTGACAATGACAAATTGCTTCTGTGCAATTGTCTTGAGGAAAGACCCCAAGATATCGATGCAACATTGCAAACGGACATGGTTCCGAGATGACATGAAGTTCATGGGCTTGTGCTCGAGGAATTTATGCTTGTGCTTGAAAGCTTGCATACCTTTTGAAGTAGTCGATGAAGTCCCGAGCTAGAGTCAGCTACCAGTAGCCATGACGTAATAGTGTTCGGGCCAACGCCTGAGGACCCACATGACCCCCGCATATTCCTTCGTGAACCTCCACCAGCACATCTATTGCTTCACAGGGCAGGGGATATCGGTGCAAGGGAATGGTTAGGGACCGATAATATAACTCTCCGCCGACCAGAGTGAATCAGACTGCCTGGTATTTCACCCTTCTGACTTCTGTATGATCAGTGGATAGTTGTATGTCTCGCAGGAAGGCCACGATTGGGTCAGTCCAACAGGGGTCCCAGTCGATCTGGGCCATTTCTGTGGGTTGGATGGCTGGTGCTGCCACATTCTCTACGAAGATCGATCATGAGACTAGTAATGCGGCGGAGGCAAGTTTTGCTAGTTCATCCGCTCTTTGATTTTCCTCCCTAGGGACATGTGTGATCTCGAACCCCTCAAGGGTAGAGATCACCCTCATAGCTAGCTACTTATATTATTTTATGTTGGGATATTTGGCTTCGTACTCACTTTTAAGTTGTCATACAATAAGCTGGGAGTCGGAGAATGCCTTGATCTGAGTTGCACCCAACCGGCGAGCAACCTGGATTCTTATAAGCAGTGCTTCATATTTCGCGACATTGTTGGCTGTTCGAAATTGAAACCGGAGAGAAAATTGCAAGCCTTCATTTTCTGAGGTCTATAGGGAGACCATAATAAGACCGGCTTCGCATCCGGACGTCCGTGATGATCCGTCAGTGTATATTGACCATACGGGTCTCGGTCCTATCCTCATCGCTTGTTCTTGTGTTGGGAGGGTGCATTCAGCTAGGAAATCAGCCACAACCTATACTTTTATGGCCTTACGGAGTCATTACGCGATGTCGAACTTCGAGAACTCGATCACCCACTTTATCATTCGTCATGAAGCATCTAGTCGTTAGAGAGTTGCCATAAGGGGTGGTCGGTGACGACTTCGATCAGATGGGCCTGGAAATAAGGTCGCAGCTTCCTGATGGCTACCACGAGGGCCCATGAAGCCAAAGCACAGTTGGGCCGACCTACGAAGTTGAAGCCTGTGGATCCACTAAGCCTCGCAGCTTACGAAGGATGGTCTAAAGAAAGAAACTTCGGGCCAAAAGACAAAAACGGATTCTCATCAGAGTCCTTCCGGCCGCTCATGCCCCCTTGTTCCGACCAAGAGCCCAAGATCCCTAATCACATGAGTTCAGGATGGAATCAAGCCCTATAATACGTCTCGAATAAGACTTTCATAGCTGAAAGTTATCCCTCCACACAAGGTACAACTATTGAAGCATCTGGGGTCTACTACCCCCTTTCAGACTAGGAATCATCCTTCATAAGGGCTCCCTACTGTAGACACGCTAATTTTGACATCATTTTGAGTAAATTTCATATCATATAATAATGCCTCAGAATGGTCTGATAATTAATCATTAATTAATTTTTATTGATCTTTTTAAGTGTCGGGTTTAACAGACATGTTTAAGTTAATCAATCGAATTGATTTTAGCTCAAATTTCAGTTAAAATATGAAGAATCCTAAAAGGCGTCGACCCATGTGGACGCCATTTAGAGTTTATTCCTATTTTAGTGTTTAAATTTGAATTTTAATTAATTGGTTTATTGACTAAAAGGCGTCTGTTAAGGTCGACGCTATTTAGGTTTCCTAAGCTGTTTTAACTTCTCTTCCGGATGTTTATCCTTATCTTAATTAGTGTAAAAGACGTCTACACACGTGGACGCGTTTTAGCTAATAAAGATAAAGATAATTTTTCCCGGATATTTATCCTTATCTTAATTAATCTGAAAGGCGTCAACCAAGGTGGACGCGTTTTAGATAATTACAGATAAAGATGAATTAATCAGTATTTATCTGTTGATTAATATAGATAAATCCTAGATTTTTCTATGTTAATCGCGAACGCAGAAAATGCCTATAAATACCTTGCATCTCAAGGAGTTAAAAAAAAAGGAGAGAGAGAATTATTGAGCCACAGCGTTATAGCGATTTGAAGATCGGAGCAACCACGTCGGAACGCCGGAGCGCTGCCATTTCCAGAAGTCGGCATCCTTTTTCAAGATCTTCATCTCCTTCAAAGCTTCAACCAACTGGACTGGGCATAAGTTTTTCATATCTGAATTTCATTTTCATTCTTTAGTTTCATTCTCTCATACTCACTGCATGCAACACACACCACATCATTAATTCTCCAAAACCCATCTGTTCTTAAGGGGTTTCAAAGTCATTTAAAACAAGTGAGTTGCTGTTTATACATGTTTATAATCATGGTTAGCTTTGATATTATTTCTATTTAGATTCTCATCACTATTTCTTCTTTATTGTTTCTGTCTCTCTGTCCCTGCTGCATTCAACAACAACAACAAGAAATTAAAAAGAGGGAAATCAAGCACGAAGCCAGGAGAACTTCTGGACGATCCTCAACATTCAACAGCAAGAACAAAAGAACAAGAAGAGGCTCTCTTTCTTCAGCCGGCTGAAGGAGGGGAACCAAGGATTCATTCTTCCGCGTTTAAAGAGGTAGGCGATCAAACTTCTTTTGAAGCTTTTTAGTTAAAAGTTTCTGGCGATCACAAGCACTTTAGTTGCATTTTTTTAAATAGGTTAATTTACCCTAAACAACATAGTTTTTCACATAAATCACACGAGCAAATTTTCAGCACCTACAGCTCTTTTGGCGATCACGGTGGGACTTGGTCTCGCCGTCTTTTAATTTCTTTTGTTCTTGCTATTATCATACCGGGCACCCACGGTGCACCACTTGTGTCTTTCGACACGTCCTCACCGATTGGTGAGTGTTTAGTTTAAGTAGTTTCCCTCGTGCACCACGTGCACACCCCAGTGGCAAGATCTTGCCTCCCCTTTGATTAGTTTAAAAAGCTGTTTTTGGTGATAAAATGCTGTGTGATTGCGTGATTTCTTAGTTGTTTAGATAGTAAATCATCCTGTTTAAAATCTGAAACTAAAAATCTTTGCATGAGTCGATTGTTTACTGCATTTTTCCCTGTTTAAGGAGGATTCGACCCAGAAAATCCTTCTGGAAATCTGTTTCTGCGAACTGAAAAGCGTCCAGGAACAGCGACGCGTTTCAAAACCGCGTCAGGACAACTGGACGCCTTTTAGCCACCAGATTATCTCTGTCGTTTACATCTGTTTCTGTGAAGTAATTAACTTCTGTGTTGAATAGCGTCGACCATCATCGACGCTATTCAGGCAGTTTTTAGTTATTTTCCAGGTTTTCTCTGCTGTTTGCATCTGTTCTCTGCGAAAGAATTAAGTTCTGTTTTGAATAGCGTCTACTATCATTGACGCGATTCAGACAGTTTCTTAATTATTTTTCAGTTTCCAGATTTCTGTGTTGAGTGATAGCTACACATTACTCTATTAAGCATTAGAGGCCATCCAGGTCGCAGGGCATATGCATTGAGGCTAAAACCCTCCTTTTCTTAGGAACACATTACTCGACGTTAGCAACTCTCTCTGATTGGGTTGGTCCCTTGATCAGACTAGAGAAGTTGACGTTGAGACCTCCATAAGTCCCCAAAATCAAGGTATTCCTCCTTGATCATCGGGCTGGTTGTACCAATTGAAGTCCCGGCTAGATTCTGAAAACGTTGTGAGAGAAAAAAAAACCTTAGAGAATAACGGTGGAAATCAAACTGAAACTAGGATCCTTCCCTGAGCGAAATTGTGGTTTAATCCAATTCAAATAACTCAACAAGGAATCCTGAAATCACGTTAAGCATCCACTTGTTTGATTAACCTCTGCACAACTTGTTTGATTAATTTTTTTTTGAAAAGAGAATCTAATATAATATTGCTGCGATCAGGCAGAGATTTGAGTATGGCCCAAGACGCCATTATCAACTACGAGGGAGATGCTAATGCCCCTCGCAATTCTGATTTCAACTACGAGAACGGGAGAGATGCTGATGCCTCTCGTAATTCTGTACCCATTCCAGTTCGACATGACGGGAATGTACGAACTCCTCTTTTTAATCCGCACGATCAATATCATGATCTTCCTCCGCATGAATATGCGATTCCCAATCCTGACTTTGAGGGGGACATGAATCAGCATGATCCTTCATCCTCCGATCCTACGGATCTTGTCAATGCTCTGGGAGTTCTTGCCTCCCGACTGGACCCTCAGCAGTTCGAGGCGATCCAGTCCATCTTGAAGGGGAAGGCACCCATGCAGCCTGCCGAGCCGAATCATGTGGCTCCCCCCGTTGTTCCTCAACAACCTCCTCCTCCTCTTCCTTATATCCATCAGGCCATGGAAGGCCTTCATCTTACTTCTCGGCCAACTGGGCCACAACTTTCGTCATCCAGGCCACCGGCTAGACCGCAGACGCCCATTTATCAAAATGCCCTCGGGCATGGCGGAAGCTCTGCCGGACCTTATCCTTATTATCCTCCTTGTCCAACGTACTCTAGGCAGCAGGCCTATCAAGTACTTCCTCCTCCTCCTCCTCCCCAGGCAGATCTGACCACGCAGACATTGCTGGCCAAGATGGAGCGCATGGATGAACAGTTCAACAATCTTCAGAAAATGATGGGGGTTAAAGCTGTGCCGGAAATCAATTTGCCGAGCCTGCCAGTGTTCCATCTGCCACCCTCTGAAATGCCAGTGTATCGAAAGTATAACGGTACTGGTAACCCCTTCACGCACCTGAAGGAGTTCATGTACGAATCCTCCTTTTGGCAGAATGATAAGAGGTCATTGGCTTTCTTGTTCAGGAGATCCCTAGAGGGACCAGCCCTCGAGTGGTTCTTTTCTCTGGAACCCTCAGAAGTAGAGGATTATGGTATCGTTTCGCGTAAATTTATCCAACGATACCAGGACAGAGTTGCACCCTCCTTGTCTATCACGGATCTTATTGCAGAAAAGATGAAACCGGACGAGGAGTTTGTCAGTTTTGCTGACAGGTGGCGGGGCCTGGCTGAAAAAGTGAAAGATCACTTGTCCGAATCCGAACAAGTGAAAATGTTGATTTCTAACGCCACTCCCCAGTTCAAGCTAGTCCTCTCCTTGAACAACTTGACGAACATGGCAGAGCTCTATGAAAGGGCACGGTACTGCCAGAATGCTTTCAAGGACGCTACGTTCTCTAACGTCTTTGATCCTCATAGACCTAACAGGCCTCCACCTCGGAAGCCTGCAGTGCCAAATTCTCCTAGCTCAGGTCCAACTACTGAGGGCACGCTCTCTCACGAGCAGGTCAGTACCATGAACAATAACTCGCCCCAGTTTGTGAGGAATCAGCAGTACCAGAGGCCGCCACAGCCGAGCCAGCAGGGGTACAGGCAGCAGCAGAACCCCCATTACCAACAGCAGTACCAGCGGCCCCAGCAGCCGAATCATAACCAGCAACAGCAACAGCCGCAACGGCAACAGCAGTATCAGCAGCCACATCAGCAGCAACAGCAACAGCCACAGTACCAGCCGCGTGCATCGCCGGCGTACCACAATGTCCCTCCTCCTGGTGACTACAACCAGCAGAGGAGACCTCCAGGCCCGAAAAGGGCAGAGTACCCGGCCCTCCCAGAATCCTTGGCGGATATCTTCAGCGCTTTAATGGCAGCCAATGCCTTAGCTTTGCCGAGAGAGAAGGCCGTCTGGCCTCAAAATGCCGATACGTCTAGGTATTGCTACTTCCATAGGCAACCTGGGCATACCATTGACACCTGCTTTCAGTTCAGAGATTATATCCATGATCTCAACGAGCAGGGCGGCATAGACTGGGAGGAAATGAAGAAGTACATAACAGCCCTGAAGGCGAGGAGACCGCAGCAACAGCAGCAGCAACCAAGACCACCGGCACAAGCAGTAGCACCACCCAACATGGGTATAGTGCAGAATCCACTCCCGGAGCATCAGAACCAAAACCAGGTTGCTCCCATCCTGACGAACAGCCAGTCTGAGGCTGGTCGTGGGCAGCAGTGGAGAGTAGAGGACTCTTCCTCTCTTTGTTCAACGGGTCACGTTCAAAGTACCGCAGAGCGACCACCACGCCGCACCATCCACATACCAAGGCCACAACCTGTTACTATCATCCCCATACCCACACCTACATATCACTCGCCCACACCCAATAACCCATTACCACTACCCGCCTTCCTTAGACCCATTACGCCCCGCACCACTACACCTCCATCATATAACCCCACGCAAACCAATAACGCACCCCTCCTACCATCTAGACCGCTATTACGCATACCATTTCCTACTTCACCCACTACCACCACCACTTATCCAGATATGCCTTTACCATCTAGACCGCTATTACGCGTACCATTCCCCACTTCATCAACCACTTACCCATCCACCATCCAACCCTCTAGGCCTTTAATCCGCACCGCGCCATCACCACCTAGCCCTACGCCATCACCTACCTACCAACCTTCTACGCCATCCGCACCATCCGACTCTGCGGTACTTAAAGTGTCACCCGGATCCTCCACGGTTGAGGAACACGCGCTCCGGAGTGGAAGGATTTTCAACAAGGTCTTTCCTCAGTCCACAGTCAGAGACGGCCCATCACAGCCGACTGAGGAAGCCCACAAGGAAGAGAGTGCACCAGGCACTCAATACGACCTGTTGAAACACCTGGATCGGACACCGGCACGGATCACTATACTCGAACTGATCAAAAGATCCAAAAGTCACCAAGAAGCTTTGATGGAATATCTGCAGAAGGTGATGGTCAATGAAGACGTGCCGGTAGAGAAGATTGCAGCACTACTAGTTCCTCAGGGGGATCAACCCTCTATAACATTCCATACATCGGAACTAGCACCGCCGGCAGCCAGGAGTATGGCTCTGAGCATCACGGTTAACATTTGTAAGAAGGCCGTGGATGCATGCCTGGTCGACACAGGGGCTTCGATCAATGTTTTACCTCCGAAGACCCTGGAGCTGTGCGGTATGCCCAAAGAGAAATGGCTGCCCAGCCCCATCTCAGTAACAGCATATGACAATTCTACTCGTTCCCCTCTGGGAATGGTTTATTTAAAGGTGGAGCTGGGCCCCGTAAGTCATGCGGAGGTTGAATTTCACATCTTGGAAATCGACCCTTCCATAAATGCCATTTTAGGTCGTCCTTATATTAAAACTCTTGAGGCGATTCCCTCTACGAATCATCAATGCCTCAAATTTCCTTACAAAGGACGAATAATTAAAGTAACGAGCATGCCGATCCTTGCTGCTGCTCATTCCTTGAACATTAAATCTGCTGTTCTACCTGGCCGACAACCTTTTCTGTCGGTATTACAGGTCTACCGTCCAGTGTCTGATCCTCTGAAAGCCGCTACTATTTCTCCATATCCATTAGATGCTATCAAAAGGGGAAAGTGCATGAGTACCCCAGGATGGAGGATTATGATGAAGAACGGCTACGAGCCTGGGAAAGGTCTGGGCACGCAGTTGCAAGGCAGAACCACTCCTGTCAGAAATCATCGAGCAGCACCTGGAAGTGGTCTGGGCTATAGGCCAATAAAACTGAAACAAGATCCGGTTCAGAAAGCAGAAATTAAAGAGGGCCCGAAAATCTGGCAGGCAATGTCTACGCCACCCAAAGAAGGCCGAGATCCCCTAACATGGACCCTGTGTACGCATTTCGTGAAAGGGCCCATACTTAGCTATGACAATACGGTAGTCATTACTTCCTGTTTTGACTTCCACGACATATATGGAAGGGATTTGGCCAGACATTGCTCTGAACTACTTACGTACCAATCCTTGGAGGCTCTGCGGCCTATGAAAAGGAGGAAATTCCATGACCCTGAATGTGAATGGTACAGATGGTTCGATCTCAGGGACCTGTATATTGCACTGAACAGACAATTTCTGGATCCTGCAGAACCTAAGTGGCCGCCGCAGATTGATGAATTGATTGAAAGCCCTGGTGCTATATTTGACAAGCGGATACTGCTATCTGAAGAAACTGATGAAGGGGAGCCAGATGACCCCTATGAAGCTGGTTACACAACAGATCTGCTCTGGAGAGGGACATATCCTTCACATGTCTTCATGCTCCATACTCTTTTTCGCACACTGCTCTTGACCCCGACTTGGTCGCGGGTCATAATTGAAGATATTCCACGGGCTCCGCCCGTCATGATTACTCTGTCCCCTCGGGACATTATACCACAACCTCCTCTCGATCTAGAGAGGTTGTATGATCTAATCTGGGACATATTACTATATGATCCCCCCAATCCTCTGGCCTTGGTGCCACTTCCTCCGTCTGATTCTCCTCCCATTTGTATTCATTCTTGCTTTATGTTTAATTCTTTCATTTTCCAAAAAAAAACGCCATTTTGGCAACAAATTCTTCCCAAATCCTCATTGAGGAAACATCTTACTTGTCCGATTGCACCCCATCGCACGGGTCCTTCGGTCAAGACTCTCTTCTAGATTTACTCTGTCCCTCCCCTCGGGAGGATTCTCTTGTATTTCCACTTGTATCCCAGGATTTTCATCCTGCTTCGTCTTCGTTAGGTTATGATAGTGAGTTTAGTGAAGTTAGGCAGTCTAGTCAGGTTAGTCAGTCTAGGAAGCCTAAGGGTAGGCAAATTCCAGATAGATACCTCCAAGACTTAGCTGATAAGTGCTCTTCTTGCTCTTTAATCCCTCAATTTCTAGAAAATCCAATTCAGATGCCAGAAGATTGTATGGATGATGAGTCAGTCAATGATGGGTACGGGGTATATGAATTAGTACATGAAAAGGACCCCATTGTTGAAAAGGAAGATGACGAGGACGCGGCTGAGGCATATGCCAGTGGAGTAAAGAGATTTGATGAACCCTCAGCTGCCGTAGAAGAGCCCACCAAAGAAATTAATTTAGGGACTGAAGACGAACCTAAGGTTGTCCTCGTCAGTAAAAATCTTTCTTCAGAGGATGAAAACGCAATGGTACAAGTTCTCAAGGACTATAAGGACACTTTCGCCTGGAGTTATGAGGATATGCCGGGGTTAGACTCGTCTTTAGTTGAGCATAGATTGACATTAAAGGAAGGAGCTAGCCCGGTCAAGCAGAAATTAAGGCGATTCCACCCACAAATGGCTCTAAAGATGAAGGAAGAGGTCGATAAGTTGCATAAAGCCAAATTTATTAGAGTTGTCCTCTATCCACAATGGGTGGCCAATATAGTCCCGGTTATGAAGAAGGACGGGAAGGTCAGAATTTGCATTGACTTCCGCGATTTGAACCGGGCATGTCCTAAAGACGATTTTCCATTGCCTCATATTGATGTACTCATCGATAATACCGCTGGCTATGAGACATTATCATTCATGGACGGATTTTTAGGATACAATCAGATTAAGCTGGCAAAAGAAGATCAAGAGAAAACATCATTCACTACACCTTGGGGAACATACTGTTATGTTGTCATGCCATTTGGATTAAAGAATGCTGGAGCCACCTATCAAAGGGCTATGATGGCAATATTTCATGACATGATGCACATAGATCTGGAAGTGTATGTGGATGATTTATTGGTTAAATCGAAAACAAAGGCTGAGCATGCTAAAGTTTTGGCAAGGGTATTAGAAAGATCGAGAGAATATCAGTTAAAGATGAACCCCAAGAAATGTGTATTCGGGGTATCTTCAGGAAAATTGCTTGGATTTATCGTCAGCAAACGGGGAATTGAGATCGATCCTAACAAGGCGAAGGCTATTAGAGAAATGCCACCTCCCAAAAACTTGAAAGAGTTGAGAGGATTAATCGGAAGGTTGCAATTTATTCGCCGTTTTGTCTCTCAGCACTCACAAAGGTGTAAGCCGTTTTACGAGCTTACCAAGCCGGGAGTCAAATTCGATTGGGACGATAAGTGTCAGGAGGCGTTTGATGGATTGAAGGACTATCTAGCAAGTCCCCCTGTTTTGAGACCACCATCTCCAGGCAAATCATTGATACTTTACATTTCAGTCCTGGATGATGCAGTGGGGGCTGTCTTAGTACAAGAGGATGAAGAAGGAAAAGAGAGGGCAGCCTACTATCTCTCTAAACTTCTCAACCCCGCTGAACAGAGATATACGGCGATGGAGAAAACATGTGCAGCATTGGTCTGGGTTGTGCAGAAATTGAAGCATTATTTTCTGGCCCATGAAGTCCATCTCATCGCTAGGATGAATCTGATCAAATTCCTTCTGGAGAAATCTGTTCTTACTGATAGGTTAGCACGATGGCAAAGCTTTCTATCTCAATTCGACATCATTTATATTCAGCAGAAAGCGATCAAGGGCTATGCCATAGCACAACATCTCGCTCATCATCCCCTTCCTCGATTTGATCCAGTGCGATCAGAGTTTCCGGATGAGGAACTGATGTCCGTAAATCAAATCAGAGATGATATGTGGACTCTGCATTTTGACGGAGCTCTGAATTCTCATGGAAAAGGGATCGGTATTGTTCTGTTATCACCTGAAGGTATCACCATTCCACAAGCCTTTCAGCTTGATTTTCCAGTCACAAACAATATTGCTGAATACGAGGCACTTCTTGCTGGCCTCGAGGCTGCTCATTTCCATAGTGCCACCAAACTCAGGATCGTAGGTGATAGCCAATTAATTCTTCGCCAAGTACTGACCAAGTATCGAACTCTCGATCCCAAGCTCAAGCCTTATCAGGAGCTTACTTCTGCTTACTCAAAGCTTTTCACGAAATTGATCTTTGTCCATGTCCCCAGGAATCAGAACATCTTAGCTGACGCTCTAGCTTCACTTGCTTCATCTCTTGATTTTCCAATCAGCAAACAATCTGAATCAATCATAGTTCATAGGCGTCTTTCACCCGCCGTGAAAGACCCTTCATTCCTTAGAACTAAGGAGAAGTTGCTGAAGAAAGTCAGAGATGGAGATATCATTGAGAGAAGAGAAATCATGTTAATGGAGCTGTTAGAAGAGATGGATGATGAACAGAAGCCATGGTATTATGAAATTGCAAAATATTGTGAAGATCAATCGTATCCTGAAGAAGCTACCACTGAGGAGAAGAGAGCTATCAGGAGAGTTTCTCAAAGATACACCCTAGTTGGGGGATCACTGTATAAGAGAGGTTTTGATGGAGTTCTTCTGAGATGTCTAGACGAAGATGAGCTTTGGAAGGTTATGGAAGGAGCTCATAGTGGAGTTTGTGGTGGTCATGTCAATGGACAGATGCTAGCAAAGAAGATCCTTAGACAAGGATTTTATTGGCCAACCATGGAAGAAGATTGTGTAGGATATGTCCATAGGTGTGCTAAGTGTCAACTTCATGCCAACAAAATTCATTCTCCTGCATCTTCACTCCATCCTGTTTCTTCCCCATGGCCTTTCTCCATGTGGGCTTTCGACATTATTGGACCTCTTGGTAATCCAGATTCCGGCATCAAGCAAAAATCTTTCATTCTCACGGCAACGGAATACTTCACCAAGTGGGCAGAAGCTGAAGCGTACGTGGAGATCAAAGCATCAACCGTCTGCAAGTTCATCATGAAGAACATCATCACCCGATTTGGAATTCCAAGCACCATCGTCACCGACAACGGACCGCAGTTCGTGTCACAAGAATTGAAGGACCTCTGTAACAGGTATAAAATTGCATTGCATCATTCGTCTCCTTATTATCCGCAAGGCAATGGTCAAGCAGAGGCAACAAATAAGACTTTGATAAAAATCATCAAAAAGACGTGTAAATCTAATAAATTCACAGATTGGCCAGAAAAATTGGTTGAGGCTTTATGGGCCTACCGAACTTCAATCCGCACGCCTACTGGGCAAACTCCTTATTCCTTAACATTTGGAATGGAGGCGGTAGTTCCATATGAGATCCTTATACCGTCATTAAGAGTACAATTGAATAAGGAATTCTCTATTGATGAACATCGTTCAGCACTCCTTGCTCAATTGGAACTTTTAGACGAGAAAAGATGGTCAGCTGCTAATCATGCAAAAGTTTATCAAAACAGACTAGCACGTTTTTATCAAAAGAAAGTCATTGAACGTAAGTTCAAAGTCGGTGAAATGGTTGTTAAAAGAATTTTTATAAAACCTGGTGGTCCGCGTTCTAAGCTCCAACCCAACTGGGAAGGACCTTATGTTGTATCGCACGTTTTTCCTGGTAACGCTTATCGTCTTGTTAATGCAGAAGGAGAAGAGTTAAAACATCCCTGGAATGGTTTACATCTTAAGAAATACTACCCTTAGGTTAAAGAGTCGATCAGTATGGTACAAAGACCAATGGAATCAGAAAATTTATAAACTCAAATTTCCTTATCAGTCTGAATAACTTAATTTCAAGCCCATTACTGCACACACTGACACGTTTGATTCGTGAGTAACAAGAGATGCCAAGTCCTAAAGAATATCGAAAGCTTGACCACAAGTGTAAAGTACAAATCATTCTTTTTTTTAAAAAAAAATTTCTGTTTTATACTCGACCCATGATGTCGGAACGAGACTTAGAATAGACTACCAAGAATACCCGCCATCTTAGTAGGAGGCCGTCATAAAAAATGGGGGAGATCCGTCCCGAAGAAAAGAAAAGAAAAAAAAGCAAGGCAAAAGCCAAATGTCAAATCAAAAAGGCCATTACATTACAAACGTTACATCAAGGCCATGAAATGAAATGAAAGGGAACGCAAGGTCGATAAATACCCCGGAAAGAAAATGACCGAACCCCAACGGATATTAGGGTAAGAAAGGGACATCTTTTTAAGTCTCCGGAACCTTCTTATGGGCCTTCTAAACTTATTCATCTTTTCTTTCTAAAGAGATGTACTCCAAACTTAAGGAATTGCTTACATTGACTAAGGGTCAAATCATCAAATGGGATCACGAATGGAAACACAAATTCAAACACGATGGGTTTAACTTAAGTTGTTGAAGAACAATTTGGAAATTAAGTTAATAAATGAATATGATCTTTTGATCTGAGTACCATGCTGATCTTTTAGTCAAAAAGTTAAAAAAAAAAAAATACATATGTTTCAAAAAGTCCAAAAAATATATATATATATTTTAAAATTCAAAAAATATATATATATTTCAAAAATTCAAAAAAAATATGTTTCAAAATTCAAAAAAAAAAAATATATGTCAAAGTCAAAAAAAATACATATGTCTCAAAAATTCAAAAAAAATACATATGTCAAAATTCAAAAAAAAACATATATTTCAAAACCACAAACAAAAATGAATATTTCAAAACAACAAAAATATTTCAATTAGCATCTGCTTGTTGCACTTAGTGTGTTTCATTGCTTTTATTTTCAGCGAGCATCCGTCTGCTTGTATGTTGCACTTTGCTTAAGTTTGATTATTCTCGTTACCTTTGTTAATAAAGGCTATGCCCCTTGACCATTTATTGAAGAAAAGATTGATTGACCATTTATTTGGTCAGGCAAGGGGCTAAGCCTGAACAGATGCTTAACTTGTTTGTTCATTCATATATAGGACACAAGACATGAAGAGAGTGAGAATTCGAATAGAAGAACCTGTTTCTGTGAGAAAAAGGCGTCGAGGAGAACTGACGCGTTTCAACGTTAAAAGGCGTCTGCTCGACACGACGCTTTTTAGCTTTTCAGCTCTTTATATGATTTACCCGAAATTCTATGTTTTCATGTTTAAATTGAATATTTGTTTGGAATTACTAATAATTTTGATTGCAGAAAATTCAAGAAATCTGAGTGAAGCGGGAAGATCCCACTGTGGGAGTCAAGAAGTCCTGACCGTGGCTAAAAAGACGATTATTTCTACCCTTGTATTCGTTTCATGTAATTATTTTGCATTCGCATTATTACATGTTAAGTATTTATTAGATCATATCAAGGACCTTGTGTTTTTGATGAAACTGGAATTTGAGTTCCCCTACAACAAAAACAGTGATAATTCCAGAGGATTCTTAATCGCACGGATAGGCCGTTGGGTTGTTAATTAGTGAGGACGATGGTTCCACTTTTGTGAAACGGTGCGTGGATAAACGAGCTTCGGCTTAGCACTGGATTACAAGAATTAGTATCTTGACTCATTAATGACAATTTAACAATATTATCCTTGATTAATTTATATTTTATTTGACTTTATATTTTTCTTTTAGCCCAGCATGCATCATGTAGGACTTTGAAATCATTGTGATAAGGATTAATTACTGATTAAGTTTCAGACCATTAAATCAAACAATTTCAAAACATGATATGAAATATTCCATTCTGAATTGAGTATCTTGATTATCTTTGAGGTTCGCTTGAAGATATCATTGGAATTCTATCCTTGATTGGATTCTTTATCCAATATTTCTTATTTTCTTTTAAGATCCATCATGGCTGCAGCACGTCCACATTGGCTGGCAAACGCTCCCCATGATGAAACCTACAGTGTCTATGACCTGGGGTACTTCCCACTCCGAGGAGGTTGATCGACTTTATTTTATTTCCTTGTCTACCTCATCCAGACAGGATTGATTCCATTGATTTCATTAAGCTATCTTCATTGATGATTTCGAGAAAAATTCCAATCATGTGATGTTAAGAGCGTGTCTCATCACACCTTGGCATCACCTTTTCAGTATATTCCATTCCATTTCACTCCCTTGCAAAGACGATGCCAAAGTGAGGCAGCTGTAGACACGCTAATTTTGACATCATTTTGAGTAAATTTCATATCATATAATAATGCCTCAGAATGGTCTGATAATTAATCATTAATTAATTTTTATTGATCTTTTTAAGTGTCGGGTTTAACAGACATGTTTAAGTTAATCAATCGAATTGATTTTAGCTCAAATTTCAGTTAAAATATGAAGAATCCTAAAAGGCGTCGACCCATGTGGACGCCATTTAGAGTTTATTCCTATTTTAGTGTTTAAATTTGAATTTTAATTCATTGGTTTATTGACTAAAAGGCGTCTGTTAAGGTCGACGCTATTTAGGTTTCCTAAGCTGTTTTAACTTCTCTTCCGGATGTTTATCCTTATCTTAATTAGTGTAAAAGACGTCTACACACGTGGACGCATTTTAGCTAATAAAGATAAAGATAATTTTTCCCGGATATTTATCCTTATCTTAATTAATCTGAAAGGCGTCAACCAAGGTGGACGCGTTTTAGATAATTACAGATAAAGATGAATTAATCAGTATTTATCTGTTGATTAATATAGATAAATCCTAAATTTTTCTATGTTAATCGCGAACGCAGAAAATGCCTATAAATACCTTGCATCTCAAGGAGTTAAAAAAAAAGGAGAGAGAGAATTATTGAGCCACAGCGTTATAGCGATTTGAAGATCGGAGCAACCACGTCGGAACGCCGGAGCGCTGCCATTTCCAGAAGTCGGCATCCTTTTTCAAGATCTTCATCTCCTTCAAAGCTTCAACCAACTGGACTGGGTATAAGTTTTTCATATCTGAATTTCATTTTCATTCTTTAGTTTCATTCTCTCATACTCACTGCATGCAACACACACCACATCATTAATTCTCCAAAACCCATCTGTTCTTAAGGGGTTTCAAAGTCATTTAAAACAAGTGAGTTGTTGTTTATACATGTTTATAATCATGGTTAGCTTTGATATTATTTCTATTTAGATTCTCATCACTATTTCTTCTTTATTGTTTCTGTCTCTCTGTCCCTGCTGCATTCAACAACAACAACAAGAAATTAAAAAGAGGGAAATCAAGCACGAAGCCAGGAGAACTTCTGGACGATCCTCAACATTCAACAGCAAGAACAAAAGAACAAGAAGAGGCTCTCTTTCTTCAGCCGGCTGAAGGAGGGGAACCAAGGATTCATTCTTCCGCGTTTAAAGAGGTAGGCGATCAAACTTCTTTTGAAGCTTTTTAGTTAAAAGTTTCTGGCGATCACAAGCACTTTAGTTGCATTTTTTTAAATAGGTTAATTTACCTTAAACAACATAGTTTTTCACATAAATCACACGAGCAAATTTTCAGCACCTACACCTACCTGACTGCTATATAATGCCTCATATCCTTGCGGATACAGGTATACTCTCTAGGACCTAAGCTTCTGCAACTTTTCCTTGTGCTTCCCCAGCCTTCTGACTTAGGCATCGGAGAGGACTCCCCCGGTCGCAGCCCGTGGCTCTTTTAACCGTGTTCTGTTTGCAGGGACTACCCCGCGACGTCCCTCTAATCGAAGATAGAAGGTCTTGATCATGATGGACGAGATTTTGATCTATCAACATGCATTGTGATATAAAAACGTGGATTCTAGTATTTGAATAGGCTAACGTTTTATTATTAGTAAAAGTATATAGCTTATTTAACAATATATCATATTTGAGAATGTATATTCTGAAATTAGTATATTAGAAGTGCCCATCTTTGTATTGGAAACGTGTGTTTTCGTTCAAAGATTTTGGTTCGCAAATATAGGGAGAGATATATATTTGAAGGTATTTTTAACTCAAGTATATTTTGATAAATGTTAATACAATAATATACTTTAGAAAACCCTAGTCTAATTTGTCAGCATAATTGGACAGCTGACTGACCAAAACTCAAAGTCAACTGGTGAGCTGACGTTGAACATCATCTAATCTCATCCCAGCAAGGGGCCAACACGCTTCAAATAGTGATAGCCAAGGCATCATCTAAGGCTGTGTATAATTAGTTTCAAATTAAAAAATCGAATTAAATCAAGCGATTTATTTGGTTTTGTTTTGTTTGGGATCGTGTTCGGTTCAATTTGGTTTCACAAAAGATCGAACCAAAAAATTGAATACATAAATATATATATTGTTAAAGTTATTGGGTCGTCCAACTCAAAACCTTAAAATAATGAGTGGAATAGGCACCATCTACTAAATACTTCTTGATTTTGTTCTTTTTTCGATGTACGACTATTCTAACACGCCCCCTCACGTGTAGGCCGATTTTAAGTTCTATCACGCGGATCACAAATACAGGGTGCGGTCTAGTTCTTAACTATAGGCTCTGATACCATGTTGAAGTTATTAAGCCATCTAATTCAAAACCTTGCAATAAGTGGAGTAGGCATCATCTACTAAACACTTTTTATGTTGAAGTTATTAAGCCATCTACGGCTATTCTAACATATATTATGTTAACATTATATAAAAATATTTTAATCTTTTAGTGTCATATACATGTTTATCTATAAATATATATTTTTAATTTTTATTTTAAAATTACATTCATATATATATATACGTTTAATATCAATAAACTACAAATTCTCAATTTGAACTAAACTAAACTAAACTGGAATTCGGTTATGTTTGGTTCGATTTCATTCGCCAATTTGATTCAGTTCGACTTGGAAAAAAAAATTGCAAGACTTAATTCTTTATCTTCTGGACTCGTCAAGTAATTTAAACGTATTGTTACCGGAAAAACTAATTTAAACATATGATGGTCAAGTTCTTCGGTTAATTAAGATATTTATAAATCCTCTTAATAAGGAGAATCTGCATCCTATAGCAGTCCACGTCGTCATTTACAAAGAGTATTTGTATGCAATTTTCACAAATTATAAAATAAATTCTCACGCTCACACAATTTAAAAAAAAAAACAATGAAATAATTTCATATGAATATGATAAATTTTAACATTGCCTTAGTTACACATTATCTAACATATCCTGACAAAATAACATGTCTATCAAAGATGTTACTCCAGTGGTATATATAAAATATACAGATTAAGATGATATGTAAGATAATGTACAAATAAGGATGGTATTTGTTTAACATATAACAGTGCTTAAGATGAAATTATCAAAAAACTAAATTTAAAACATTTCAAAAGAAAAGGTTTTTGTACGGTTCTCCACGATTCAGTGTCAGATTAGACGTCTAACAAATGGAGGTAAAACAGGATTTTTAGATGCTGGAAGTGGCCAAGTGACGTTAACCTGAGCAAAAGAATTGAAAAACAACTCTCTCAAAAATGTAAGGAAAAATTGCCATGCACTCCCTATTTTTTAGGAGTTTATTTTTTCTCTCCAATGTCATCAACTTTCTTTTAAATGATCATATTAGTTTCCTTGTTCTATTCACGTGTCCCATCCGCAGCAATAAAGGCATGCGCCAAATGAATTATTTTTTTTCAAATTTATCAACCGATCCTTAATCGGATGGTAAAAAAAAAAAAAAAAAGTAGACTTAGCCCTTAAGTTGTGTCCTTGCTGCGACTTTATTTTCCCATTTTTTTAGTCTATGGAAAAACCGAATGGTACGGGTGCATAGACCCCACTGGGTCTACCTCTAACTAAAATATTTTTTTCAAAATAATAAGTATGGTTCAATATTTATACTATAGTATTTTAAAAATTGATCTTGATTCGTTAATAACTTAGTATTTTCACATTTAAAGTATTAATATCATAAGTGTTAAAGCATCATTTGGAAACAAACTTGATTTTGGATTTTCAATCATAGGGAGAAAAAGTGTGGGACCAAGGAGAGATAATGCATTGAACGTTTTATTTTTCATTTTTTTTCAAAATCCAACCCCATTAAATGTAGAGCGATATAGGAAGAAGAGTGGTATTTTTTTCTTGTCTCCCTACCGTTTTCCAAAATTGGTAGTGAAGAATTTTTTGAGATTTTCAATGATTAGTGGGAGACAAATTATTTTCTAAAATTTAGAAATTTTTCAATGCTTGTTTTCAAATGATGCTTTAGAATTAAAGAGTTAACGCAATGTACAAATGTTGTGGCCATTTTCAAGAATATTGCTCATGCGAAAATGAATGTTAAGTATTAAACGTTAAGGCATTAAGATATTAACATATTAATTAATATTTAATTTTTTAAGTCTTTAAAATTTAAATTAAAAGTTAAGTTTTAAAAATTAAGTTTTAAAGAATTAATTTTAATGACTTAAAGAAGTAAATATTAGGTAATATATTAATATCTTAATATCTTAACATTTTAATACTTAATATCCTGTCGCTTAATACTTATATTTACGATTCAAAAGGTGGAGTTGGAGAAATATAATTCTTTTGAAAATATTTTTAAAAGAATTCAACATAAAAACTTATTATTTTTAAAAAAGTATTTTAGTTGGAGGTAACTCCCAATGAGGTCTATTTATCCGTACCATCCGATTTTCTTTTGATAGACTAAAAATTTAAAAAATAAAAAAAAAGAGAAAATAAAGTCCTAGAGTAAGGCACAATTCTAAAGGCTAAACCTACATTTTTTTTGACAGGAATAAGACAAGATAACACTCGTACAATGCGTTAACTCTTTAATTCTAAGTCTTTAACATTTATGATATTAATACTTTAAAAGTCACCTCTTTGATAACTTAGTACTTTCACATTTAAAATATTATAATATAAATATTGAACTATACTTATTATTTTGAAGAAATATTTTAATTAGAGATAATCTCGAATGCGGTCTATCCATCTGTATCATTCGATTTTTTTGATAGATTAAAAAAAATTAAAAATTAAGATAATAAAATCCCATTGAGAACTAAGCCTATCATTTTTTTTTCTCTTTTTTAGGCCATCCATATTTAGAAAATAATAATCCATTTGAGGCATTCCGTTGTTGTGAATAAGACGATGTGATAAGTTGACCACTTAAAGGAAAATTGATGAGGTTACAGAAAAAAAAATTCAAAAAATAAGGAGTGTAGGACAAGAAATTCTGACAAAGAAAGGAAAATAACCCTGACAGAAATTGCAGGCAATCTTCCCAAAGTGTAAAGACCTACTACGACTCCGTTTGTCATCTACTCGAATCGAGGACTGAAAAGTAAATAGAGCCTCCGGTTTAATCATCTGGAACTTTTTACCGTTGACAGGAGTTAGCGGCCGCGGACGGGGTAATTTTGTAAAATTATCCCCGTCATTACGGAGTCGGTGTCGCCGACGATAAGAGCCGCCGCCTCCCTCCGGTATCGCCATTGCCATTCCATTCTCCCTTTCTTTGCTCCCCCGGTTCCTCTTCGCCCCACCAAGAAAAAGCCCAAATCCATGGCAAACAAGCTCAGGGGCGCCAAAATTTTCCACAAGTGGAGCGGCGGCGGCGGAGCTCGCGGGAGGGCGAGGGGCGCCGGCGCGCAGCGCTGCAGCAGCTCCGATGCCACCTCCGACGAGGACTACGTCGTCGCCGAGGACGAGGAGCAGGAGGAGGACGGGAGCTCCTACTTCTCCGACGGCTCCCGGGAAGACGTCAACGAAGACGCCGAGAGCACCAGTTGCGCGGAGAAAGATGAAGACGACGAGGAAGAACGGTTCGATGATGTCTCGGTGTACGAAGAGGCGGGAGCCGCGCGCGGGAAGCGGCCGCGGAAGAGGCCGGCGCCGTCGGGGTCGAGGAGAAGGCCGAAGGCGAAGCCTTCGCGCCGGAGGAGATCTAGGATTCCTCGGCTCCTGGAGGAGGTGGAGAAAACGGCGGAGGCTCCCGCGGCGAGGAGATCCCGCACTGGATCTCGGCGGAGGCCCAGCATTCGTGACGAAGGTGAAGAAGACGAGTACGAGGATGTCGATGATGACGAATTTGTGCCGGACGATGGCGAGGGTGATGGTGATGAGGACTATTTGGCGTCGTCTCGGAAGGCCGGTGGAAGAAAGAATGGGGCTGTGAAACGGCGGAGGCGTAGGACTAGGGTTTCTGAGGAGAAGGTCAAGAAGAAGAAGAAGACAGCATCAATGAAGAAGAGGCGGAGGAGGAGGGCTCCGAACTCTGACGATGAATATTTTGTGATGGATGATGCGGTGTTGATGGAGCGCGCAAGCAGGAGCAGCAAGAGATCCTCCAGCGAGAGGAAGAGGAAGGCGAAGAGGGCGAAGAGGGCGAAGATGGCTCCGATCTCTGAGGATGACGATTTTGTTGTGGAGGATGGGGTTTTGGTAGAGCGCACGAGGGGGAAGAAGAGGAAGAAGACGAGTGTCTCCAAGGGGAAGAAGAGAAGGCCACGGGCGATACTTTCAGATGCGTCGGACTCGGATTTCGATTACACGATCTCTGAGGAGGAATTGAGGGTTCTGCAGGTCGGATCGCCATTGGGCCGCCAGGGCCGGAAAGCTCTGTCCCCTGCGGTGAAGGGCGAAGAGAAGGGCAGAGGGAAGGAGGTTGATGAGTTGGGGAAGCAGATTTGTGGGATTTGCTTGTCAGAGGAGCAGAAGGGGGGCATCCGGGGGATGTTGGATTGTTGTGCTCACTATTTCTGCTTTGCATGCATCATGGAGTGGTCGAAGGTGGAGTCTAGATGCCCCTTGTGCAAGCAGAGATTTAAGACTGTTAACCAGTCAGCGAGGTCCGATGCAGGATTCAGTCCAAGGGCAGTAGTCAAAAGGATTCCAAAGCGAGATCAGGTACAGATGCTCGCCTGTTCTCTAGGTCGATCTTAAGTATTTAACCTTGTTCTTGTGTGATTTTAGGTTCTGATATTAAAAGTAAAAAGAATTTAGCAAACATTCATTCATTGTACTCAATTTAATAAGCTGCTTCTCCGGTGTCTTTGTGCATTACAGTATTTAGTTATAACTATGAACTTCCAAATTAGTGTAGTATGTCTTATTTGCTTCCTTCAGAGTTCAATCTGTGATGCTTATCTGCTTAGTATGCATAATAATAATTTTTTCTTTATCTATATTCATAACTTTTTTCTCATGATTTTAACTATGGAAATTCCAATCTAACAGGATATACTTCACTTCCTATCCTCATTGCAACATGTGCAAAAGTAATGAATGAAACCTTTAGTTAAAGGATTGTTAAATATTGGCCCTAACATCCTAGTGCTTCTCTCTTGAGATGCCTTCTGACCAGCAAAATTTATGGGCAAAGGTGTAGCTGTTTCTTAAGGCAGTCCTATATCCACATAGGTATATGTTCCCTACTTGGTCTATCTACATCCTATGCACCATTACTTATTCATATCAGTATCTAATGATGTACATATCCTGATTTCTTTTTTGTTGGCATCCATCAGCCAGCATGTCTGGTTTTTGTGTCCATGGAAGTAACAATTGACCAGTCGCTGCCAGTTTATCTGGTTTTGGGGGTTGAAACTGGCAAAAGTTGAATCCAACCAATGGAACTTGACAAGAACCACTGCGACCAAGCTGAACTGGCCATGCCCGTCCAAAGTCCCCCGGTGCAAATTTACAGTCTCAATTTAATCTTGTGCAACCAGGGAACAATTTCAGAAATTTCTGATCTTTGGAAAGTCTAGTTGAAGGGAAAAAGTGGCACACATGAAAAAAGATGACATTATAAATTGAATAATTGCAAGAAATAAGAATATTCTTTTTTAAATGTCCTCCAGTTCCTGTTTAAAACTTGTTTTGGCAGCTTAAGCTTGTGACCAGCTATGTAACAGCAATGTTCTAAGCTCAACTGTGAAATGAGGCCAGTTGCTGAAGAACAGTGATTCACCCCTGTTGAGGTGCACAATGGTTGTCCATGGATTGCCATGTTGCATTACATGAAATCTGAATCCATCGAGCTTTGCACCTGGGTTTTGTATCTGCAACCAGATTCATCTGAAGAGGGGATTATGTTAATCTTACTCTTTATTTGATTTGATAGTTGCTCTATAGAAGATCATATATCCATGCATCAATCTTTTCTCTTCCCTCTTCATCTCTACTCTTTCCGGTGTTTAGAGGAACCTTGAGGTTAATTTGTTCCTTTGCTGCGTGACTCTTAACCTATGTAAGCAAGTAGGCACTATTTGACTCATGTGACTTTTTGATGGACCTCCTGTCTAAAGTTGTTCCGGCCAGACACCTGGCACCACCTTGTAGAGGATTGAATGTTGGGCAAGCAGTTGATCAGAAATTTTTGTCAGGTCATTGGTTCCCCTTCAATGGATCTACGGATCTACCTGACTCCAGGTTGATCGGATAAAGCTGGTGATGATGGCAGATAGTAAACCAAATTTAGTTTGAAGGTGCATTGCCAGAAATTTGCTGATTCATGTCAGACGATGAACTTATGACAAGAGACATCTGAAGGGTCTAGCATTCTGCATAAAAATATTGCACATAATTCTTATGTGGTTATTTTTTATGTTTCTTATTTGTTAATGTTTAGATTCTAGAGATTGTAATAGTAATGTTCTGCCTCATCTCCACATTTATTGGTTACAATATAAATGTCTCATGATATCTCAGTAATGCATGTCACCAACCTATCATGTCTATTGATCCTAACACCATCCAGAAGGATTCAAAACTTTATTGTTGCTGCTGTTGCCTGATGAAATGGGTGTTATCGAGTAACTGACAAATATGTGAATATTTTCGATATTTGATCTTTGACATCAGTAATTACATTGATTATTGGAATTTTATATATTTTCTCCAATAAAATATCATATTTGTATTATACCCCTAACTCCCATGTATTGTTATCAATACCCCTCATATCCTTAGAGAGGTTGCAGTTATACCCTTCCCGTCAAAATGCTATTAACTCCAACTAAATATGCCAAAAAGATCCAAATACTTTTGCATGTATACCCCTAAATTCACCAGAGTTTTGCACATATACCTGAGCTCATCAGAATTTATGAAACCTTTCTGGCATATTATGTTGAAGTTTACTCCATTTTGGCAGAAGGGTATAACTGCAACCTTTTTAAAGATTTTAGGAGTATTTATAACAATATGTGGGAGTTTGGGGTATACATACAAATACAGTAGTTTGCAGGCGTATATATACAAAAAACTCTTGATTATTCGTTTATCTTTAGTTGAATCATGAAGACCCATGAATTTAATTGCAAATAAAAACACTATTTGCTGAAGCATCAGAGCCCAAATGAATGCTTTATCGCTGAACATTTTTAATTTGGAAAAACCAATATGTTTCTGGAGCTGACAGTTCAGTAACAAAATTTGATTTTATTTGTCCTTCTTATGTCAAACTATGCAATTTCTGAAACAGATATAGTCCTGAGCTCCCTTTTGTTTGTATGTTGAGTTTATGGTTGCAATTCTACATTATAATTAGACAATTATCTACTGTTCTCCGTACCTGTTCCCTGACATAAATTTTCTACTATAGGTTTATCAACCTTCTGAAGAAGAAATAAGGAACTATCAAGATCCTTATGCACATGTGGTGTGCATGGAGTGTCAACAGGGAGGGGATGATCACCTAATGTTACTTTGTGATATATGTGACTCCCCTGCACATACATATTGTGTTGGTCTTGGAAGGGAGGTGCCAGAAGGCAGTTGGTACTGTGATGGCTGCAGGTCCGTGGATCCTGGGTCTTCAAATCAGGAATCTATGGTTGAACATGGAATGAGGAACAGGGATTTGTTACAGGATATCTTTGGTGAAACTGCATCGGAGAATGCCACAAACTGCATGCCTCACGAGTGCCCTCAATGGTCAGCAACTCTGCAGAGTCCACGCCAATCGCTTTCTGGGGTTGGCCAAGATGCATTGAGTGGATATCATTCTTCATTGGGAGATCGTGGAACACCATTATCGGCACCTGGTTCTGTTGCTTCAACATTATCAGGGAGACGCTCAATACATCAGCACATACGAATTATGCTGTCCAACAACAGGATTAGACGGACTCCTGATGGGGCTGCCAGGAATGCTGTGACCCAACCTTCCCCGAGTAGTAAGTGATATCTGCAGCTCTGAAGTTGATCAGCCTGAGGGAACACTTGATGTTAAGAAAGTGACTTCAGCAAATGGAATAAATGGAAGCAGCAACTGGTCATTCTTGACACCTGGAGCTAACATGCATCCATGCACACATAATGAAGCAATTAGCTCCAGCACGGTGGAAAGATGCAAAAGCACAGGTTCAGTCAATGGTGAGAAATCAATTGAAACACCTTACAAGGGATAATCCCTTAGGTATCTCTAATTAACCTGGTTCTTACTTTTGTCTACCGCTGAAGCTGGTTATATCTGTGAAACATGTCATCATGTACATTTATCTGGTAGAAGGTGAATTTCAGTTTTGTGTTTTGCTTGGCTCCACATGTATTGTGCTCTCCACCCAAGTAAGATGAACATCAGCCCTCAGTAAATTGATCCATCTTTTATTTCAAAAATCTGATATTTTATTGCATCTAGATTGATTATTGTGTCACATATTTCTGCAGTTTGAGCCCTTGATGGACATGGAAGCATATTGCCACCAATTAAGTTTATTGGCATTTGTTATAACGTTACTGATAGTATTTGATTTAACTGCACGTTATTTGTGGCTCCAAAAACCGAGCCACACATCCCATTCCAAAGACAGCAATAGCATTTTATGTTAGCATTATGGTTATGAGCTTCTGCTGTGGCCTTTGACTTTTACCGCTCCCCAATAGCACTTTATGTCATTATGGTGTGCTTATCTGTGAATGTAAAGTTGTGTTTTGCACATTTAGGTAAGAGACCCGTGACCCTGACATAGGATCATGATCATGGTTGCACTGTTGATTTGCAACTGCATGGAGAACGCATATTGGTAGGCCAACATACAGTATTGAAAACGACGTTGACAAAGTGTTAGCTCCTTTGCTGTTTCCCAGTGGGAATAGTTATCCCCTTTTTCCTCTTTTGAAACACCCCAGGTGTGTTAGGTTTATGTAAAAAATTAATCTAACACCTCAGGTGTGTTAGATTAAAAACATTTCAGGAAAAAAAAAATCATGGTTAGGGTTGTTAGGAAAAGTCAAATCTCATGAGGGTCTAATAAGAGAGATGGAGATCTGAGCGAGAACCTTGGGTTTCCTCCCCATAAAAATAAAGGTTTTCTCAGGTTTAGAGTAGATGAGGTAATTTTCTGACCGAAGGAACAAAAAAGTTCCCAAAACTGTTTATTCAAAACGACTATTCATTAGTTGCTTCAAAATTATGGACATTGGATGAGAGAGCTTTCCATGCCCTTTTCCTTCTGTGTTGATTTGACTTAATGTGATATGCTCTATATATGATTTCTGGGTTTTTTTCTGAATATGCCGGCAGCTTAATCTGACAATATTAGAACCGAGGAGATTGACCTTTGTGATTGTTTTGTATCTGAAGAGCGCAGGGTTTTCAAGGACATTGCGAGACACGCTACTCATACCATCTTAGCAGCGTGTGGTGTTCCACATCGCCAAAGCATGGTTGCCATGTCGGTTGGGTCACTACCGGCTTGCGTGCATCAGCCTGATGGTGAACTATCAGGCCTTGTTAAGGATTGTTGCTCGTTATGTTTTGCCTCCTTTGTTGGAAGCGTTGTTCGGGAACCTGTGGATTTAAAGCTCGATCCCACGTGATTCTGTATCTGTCTATATATATATATATCTATATATATATATAACATGCACATACTACGGCTTCAATTAGGCCTTTACACTTCTTCAGCTACATTTACATCTTGGAGAGGAAATTATGGTATAAATTCTATGGGAGGAGCAAGTTGCTTTTACCAGGTTGGTCATTGGTGAAATGTGGAATACTTGGAATTTCAAGACAAAATTCCGTTCATAGATCACTTTTAGTTTTCCAGTGATCCTCGTGAGAACTTAAACTTGAACACATCAAATTTGAAAAGAAGTTCTTTTTCAGTATGAAAGAAAAATCTAAGTTCTAATAGAATCTATTTACCTTTTTCATTTGAAAAAAAAAAATTGACACTTTCATATTCCCGCTGAATCTGAGGTAGTGTCGTTCTTAAACGAGGCCATAATATGGATGCCAAAATTCAGATCTGAAAATCAATTGAATGTGATTTTTAGTTGCTTGAGATTTTTAGATCTCCGAAGGTTTATTAGAATCTTTTTTAAAAAAAAAATTGTGTCTTATGTGGTAGATTTTATCCCGTGTCAAATGCACCCTAATCTCAGGTCGTCATTAGCAGAATGTTATTATGATAGGACAACAGCGTCAACTGCACCAACCTTTGACGTCATAAGCGATGAGTGCATGACGTTCGCTTTGGACGTCTTGATGAATGATGAGTATATGCGTTATAAAAATTTATAAGGTTTTTTTACATATACTCCTTAAAACTACAGTACTTATATGTGCACTCCTAACTTTCACATATTGTTATAAATATGTTTGAAATCCTCAAAAGATTGCAGTTGCCTTTGTCAAAATACCATGAATTCTAATAGAATATATTAAAAAAATTCTGTAAATCATAGTAAGTCGGGGATGCATTGAAAAATTCTATTGAATTTAAGAGTATATATACAAAATATTGGTGAACAAAATATTTTGATTTGATTGAATTTTGACAGAGGGGTATAACTACAATCTGTTTGAAGATTTTAAGAGTGTTCGTAATACTATGTAAGAGTCAGGAATATAAATATGAATACGGTAGTTTACAAAAATACATATACAAAAGTCCCAATTCTAAACGTGTCCTGACATCACATCATGAGGTCTACACGTATCAGGATTTAGGAGAGCCTCGTAACCCTTACATTTCCGTGTATTTTTTTCCAGTTGATTTTACGTATTTTGTAAAAACATAAAATATTAATTGAGAAATATTTAATACTTTTAGAATATTTTTCTTTGAATTCTATCCACTCTCCCTTTAGAAACAAAAGTCAATGAACAGTTTTTCACACGTTGAACACTTATCTCTCTCTCCCGATTCTTCTCGTCCTTCTCTCTTTCTTTATGTAACGATGTAAGTACGTGTTTTTTATTTATAAGTTATTTCCTTTGGCATTTATAAGTATAATTTTCACTTCTTTTTTATTGTGATTCTTCATCCTTTTTTAGCAGTCTAAAGAAGATAGCCCATTCTTAGACTGAACTGTTACAATACTCGTCTTCGGGTAAACGATCCAAACTTTATCCAGTTAGCTGTCCCATTGGTTTCCCTTGCTACATAATTTTGATAGAGTTTTACTCACTGCACTGTGCGTGGTGCATCGGGCAATTTGACAGCTTGGATTGTACGAATGCGCAATCCTTTTTTTTTTTAATCGTTTGATCAATCGGACAGTACGGATGCCGAGCTGGGAGTCTCACCCAGTTCGACAATTTTTTTTTTAAAAAAAGATATTGCATCTCTTGCTGCCGTCCAATCTAAGAGATTAGACGACAACGAGGATGCAGTATGACCTGCACCGCACCCGCGGTGCAGCGAGTATTACTCTGATATCCCCAATAAGATCGTAGAGTCTCCTAATAATGTCCATTATCCAGCACTTGAACCTGTCCAGGCATCCATTCTTGGCGTTGATCTAGTTAACAACAATATCTGAATCACTGACAAGTTCTAGCTTTGAATGTTGCATTGAGGGCGTTGATCTAGTTAACAACAATCTCTGAATCACTCACAAGTTCTTGCTTTGAACCTGCCCCTGCCTCGTTATCCACAGTATTTACAGCTCGATCACAGTTAACTTTGAGTAGTCATCCTGCCTATGGGCGAGTCCACCCACCCAGGTAATAGATAGACTCCTGATCAACCTTTGTTATGCCCCATCTGTCAGTGAACATGTTCCCTAGATGTTTCAATTTTCCTTCAAAGTTGCTTGCCAAGAAAAGTTCAATGTTAAGTTTTGCTTTTTCAAATATCTGAATCCACCTAGTATTCTTTGCCTTGAAGATGAATCGTTTCCTTGTTTTCCACTACTCTCATAGAATGTATGTAGTCAAGGAAGTTATATACACCTCTTCAGCTATACCTCTCTTCATTAAAGTATTGATATTCTTCTGAAGCTATTTCAGGTTCCTCAGAGCTTCCCTCAAATTTGCCCATAGTGCCATTGCAGACCAGAGCTTCTTACTCTCTACATTTGAAGAACAGATGTTGCATTGTTTCCTCCCACTTGTGACTTCTACTGCGCTCTGTTCTAGATTTCCTTTGTTGTAGAGGAGGCATTTAATGTTGAGCAATTTGTACATTTATTTAATTTTTATATTTTGATGATAACATACAATGAAAATGTCAGTGATCAGTAATTTATTGACTTAAATTAAAAGAATGAATTAATTGATTAAGTTGTTAACAGATTCACTAATGAACACTTCATGCTCTGAGACTTAGTTAATTTTAGTAGTTATTTGACCCTTTCGATTAAAAAATAACTATTTGACTAAGTCTCTATCATTAATTGATTAACAGTGAAAATGTTAGTTACGACATCGTTAATCGATTTGATTCCGTATCAATTATAGAATATTCTTTTTCTTTTGCAATCAATATTGCTATCGTTAATCGATTAAGTCCTTCGGTAAAACCTAAGTTCTATTTCGATTATCGCTGAACGATAATCAATTATTGTCCCATTTAAGTTATCGATTAATGTTATGCTTCCTGCCTTCGATTACGCTTATGATTCAAATCAATTACTATTAACGTTTCATTTCGATTAGCCTGTGAAAGCTTAATTCATTAAGGCGCCCTTCTCTAATCGATCTACAGACAGTTCTCAACCTTTATTATCCTTGTCTGTCAAATCGATTAACCGTGTGTGCTCAATCAATTCTCTTATTATCTCTTTTATCAATTATCGATGAGTTTCTCGCTTCAATTATCATATGAATCGGTTAATAGTTTACTTCTTTAATCGATTTACCGCTTGGATGTAATTTCGATTATTGTTATGCGGCTAATCAATTACTCGCTTATTTCTAATCGATTATGTGACTTTATTCTGAACTCAATTATATGTGCCTAACAAATTGATTAATTTGTTATTTTTATCAGCAATTAATTGCTTGAGTTTGAATCAATTGAATGAACTTTATTACCTGATTTATTAATCGATTTTCTATCTATATATTATTATTCTCTCTCTCGATATTTTTGTGACTTATTTATCTAACAACTTCTTAATATCTTAGTCATAGAAATTACTAGTCTATGTATAATTAATTTATTTTATCCAATTGCATCTCTAGCACTATAATTTTATATTATTAACTTGTCTAGAGAGATTGTGTGCGCCATTTTTTTAATCTCTTATCTGAAAGTTTTTTGCTTTTTCTTGACACTTTTTCATGAGTTCTCATGCTTCTATTTCTTGTATCATCATAGACTTATGTTACGTTGATGTTATGAACAGAAAGTGCAGTTGTGCTTTTTGTGTTCGTATTGGTGCAGGTGCATTTAGAAGATCTTTTCACCATCTAGTCCGAGGCTGCACTTGATCATCTTTTGACAACTTGCACCTATACATATGCAAAGCTTCTAAGGGATACAAAAAGAAAATTTGTATTACTCAAGACACAATAAAATACTCTCTCTCTCTCTCTCTCTCTCTCTCTGAATTCAAGTATTAGACACAAGCTAAAAGGTCTCTCTCTAATATCTCCCTCCATTAGTCTAGCAGGCAAATTTTAAAGATCAATCTATATGTAAAGACCTTGATCAATAGAGAAACATAGAACTGAACCAAGTGAAATCAAGCCATAGCTTTGCTTCTCTACGCCCAAAAGCTTCCTGTGTTCAAGAGCTGAGAGAGAAACCATTGTTTCTGCTTTGTATTTCTATCTTGATCTTGTTGTATGTTTATCTGTGAATACTTGCCTTATTGATAGGCACTCTCATTCAGTTATAGTTTCAGTTCTTGTTTTCCTCTTCCTGTTATTGGAAGGAAGGGCTTGTAGTGTGCAGGAGGTTGATTCCTCTTCAATGTATTGAAAAGAGAACTAGTAGAAGCTAGGGGTTGGTTGTGTTGTTGATTAACTCGTAAGGGGTTTGTACCTTGTGTTAGTAGAAATCTCAAGAGGTTATTTGAGGACTAGACAGAGATCTGAATAGATCGAATCAGTATAAGTTTTCTATACATCTTGTGCGATTGCTCCTTTTTTTTCCTTCCCTTGTTGTATGATTGCAGTTATTTTTTATGAAGTGCGAGTAATTAATTTTTAATAACCAATTCACCCCCTCGGGTTCTCCATAGCATGGGCAACGTTTAGTAGGTAGGCATCCAATTGCCATCTTCCAAAGGAAGAATTTCACACTTGGTTCAGTTGGTCATCTATCTCCCAGTTCTTGTCCATGCAGCCTTCCTCCTTATTTGCTATATAATTACCTCATAGGCTTTCTTTGTAGACACTTTATCATTTGTGCTATGAATCCAGTATAATCTATCTCTATCCATGGCCCCCAGATCTATCAGTTTCAACTCCTATGCTATGTTGTTAACTAGGTTCTTATGTATGACTTTCCATCTCATTCTTGTTCCATACTCTGTTAGTTGTGATCCATTTGTCTATTACTTCTTCTTCTTTAACTTTTGTTGGTTTCACAAGGATTGACCTGCCGACAATCTTTGTGCCTCCCTACCAAATATCATTGTACCACCTTATCGTCTTGCCATCCCCAATTGTCCATATGAACTCCCTCGCTGTCTGTTTGAGTAGCTAGCTCACATTGGTCCATGTAGTTGTCTTCTTTTATTGTCTTGATTGGTTTCTCTAGGTCCCCCTGGTGATACTATTTAGCTATGACCAGATTGGTCCATAGAGATTGGATATCTTGTCTTAACTGACCTACCAATTTCATTAACGGAGGTTCATTCCTGCCATGTAGGTTCTTCACCCCAGACCTCTTATCATCGCTTGAATAAATTGTTTTCCAATTCCTCAAATGCACACCCTTTTTGTTAGGGCCCTTAGACTATAGGAAATCTTTGCATATCTTCTCCTTTTTTTTTGACCAAATAAGCTGCCATTAATACTAAGGAAAAACACTGATTCAAGACGGCGAGAAACAAACTAGTAGAAGGGGGGTACATAGGATGGGCGAGATGACCACAATACATGCATCACGTACAGTAGCAGAGGTGGGTGCGGGGGGGGGGGGGGGGGGGGGTGATGTACAAATCCTTGAAGGCTCAATGGGCAAGCACCACCAGCTTGATCCATGGACCAGAGGATAACCATCTTCAAAGCGTGAAGAGACGTCGACCTAGACTCAAGATCATCAGAGAAGATGTCAGCTACCACACTCGATTGCCGTAGAAGCTAATAGGATGAGCACTGGTTTAAAACCGCAGGGATGCGAGTTTCCCATGACCAACAAATTGAGAGCCAATTCCAGAAACAAGTAATGACATAGCATTGTAAATAGAGAAAAAAGAACTTAGGTAGGCATGCCTTTAAAGGCATGGGATGTTGCACATAGCTTCAAGCTCACTTAGACTATAATGGAGAACTCCCAAGGGACGACGTCCCCAGACTCTTTTAAAAGACGATTGAAGAGCAAGAACCATGCAGATGCTCCAATAGCCAAGATTGAGGTCAGCGTACCATCCAAAATTCTAACCAAGCAGTGGATCCAGGAGAAAGGAACCACAAGGGGAGGGAGAACGACAGTAGAGGAAAAGACAAAGGAAGAACACATATGAGAGAAGAGAAATACAAGGCAGCTTAAGAAGTTGAAGAGCCGTACTCCAGCAACACCCGAAGGATCTGCCAGAAGCCAAATCTACTCTAAGAATAGACACAGTTGGGCCACCCACTAGAGGTAGAACAAAACCATATAAGGGGGGAACCTTACCTAAGCCAAAAGACTCCTAAGGATGGGAGTTCCTCCCAACTGTGAGAGAGTTTCGAAGGAGGGGAGAGGAGGGGCTTCACCGGAGGGAAGACCTGATGGATATAGGTGTCCTCTAAGCCAATCATAAGGCACCTATTTCAATCTGGTTCACTAATAAATGGCATTAAATTCGTTATATAGATTGGCATATTTCTAATTACGCATAATGAAGTCCATGAATATGTGCAATAGTCTTTAGATTATGATGAGATCATAATAATGAGACTGATGACTTATAAACACATATTCTCAATTGTTCTTAATCGTAGGATGTTTGAGAATGACATCAAACATCCGGTAAGACTAGTACAGGTTATTCCAGCTCATATGATGAGGGTAATTGATCTCGTTAGTTACTAGTGTGGAGACATAATGGTAAACTTGTAGGTGCTCATTGGAGAATGAGTTCACTGAACTGATCCGACATGAATTGCCGAATGGTAATTTACCTGACTGTCAATCGGCTTGATTCATCGTCACAGTGGCGTGGTTGATCCTTGGACTTGAGACACCAAAGACACCTTGTCGGTGGACTTCTGGACTTTGACTTTGACCTACGAATCCCTATCCACGGGATCTCTAATAGTCAAGGATCGGGTCCAGCGGAAGACCTTCGAAGGTGATTGTGTGTTCAATAAAGGATCGTTCACTCTCAGGTAACTGGAGAGAGAATGCTCTAGAATAGATCCGCAGGAGTCTTTGGTCAAAGTAGAAACAATATCAAGAAAAGTAGTTTTCGGATATTGTACAGCGGAGTCTGATTCAAGTGAGTTGACCATACCCTAGGTTAACTCGAGAGCATTGTGCGAACGAAGGATTATAGCCACGTGGTAACTGTGGACGGACAGATTCCATGAGTGGGTTACTGAACCCCATTACCTTCCGAGATCATGCGGTGTTGCTTGGCACCCAACTTGATCAGAAATCCGACCGAATTTACATGCGATGTTAATTCGATTAAGTAATTAGTTAATATCTAGATATTAATTAATTACTATAAGTCAATGACTAGTTATTGGACTTAACGGGCTAAAAACCGGACTGGTAAATGGGCCTAGAGGGTCACACGCAATAAGATTCTCAGTCGGTGGTACATAAGTGGGATTTATATTAACTCGGGGACTTTTGTGAAAAGTCGCGCCGACTTAATATATATACGCGTTGTTGAGAAACCCTAGGCCAAGCTCCAGGATTTTTCCTTACTGGCCGTCATCCCTCCTTTCTCTCTCCTCCTCTGGACGCCCCGTTCGAGGCGTCGAGATTGTCACTGTCTCCGCCGCACGTGATTCCCGAAAGTCAGGAATTCCCGTCGGCGGATTTTCGGCAATCGTTGCGGCGACGGATCTTCAGCGAGCGAGCTGAAACGGACGAGGGATCGAGGATGAACCACCGCGGAGGATCGCGTAGATACCGCTGAAGGCCGAACGCTTGTTCGGCTCACGGCATCGCCTCGACGGAACCGAGACGGAAGCGGATTCGAATCCGTGCACGGTAATCGGATTACTTCTCGTAGTTTTCGGTTTTAGTTTTTCGTTCCGAATCGGATCAGCGGGCATCGAACGGGATTTAATTTTGTTCGTCGTTTCCGCTGTGTTCTTCGCGTCCCGCCCGGATCCCAACAAGACCCTCCCTCGGAGCGGTGCTCTATGGCTCTCCTCTCCTCTCCAAGATGTTGAACCAAACTACATCTACATATCTTTTCTAATTCCTCAAACTTTGCATATCTCTCTTATTGGTAAAATCTTGTTCAGGATTATACGGTCTAAATATAGGGGTCAGTACATTAATGGAAGAGTAATACTTGCTGCATTAAGGATGGAAGTCAAGACAATCTTAAGAAACTATCTATATCATTTGATCTTTAATTAAATATATAATTCAAAAATTCAAAAAAAAGTAATTCCCTACACAAACCGAATAGGAGCAATGATTTTACGATGTCGCAGCTCAGTCCAACAGTTATTACTTTTAGTGCCTAATGGCAAGGTAAGATCGTTGAGCCCAAAACAGAATACCCAAGGGACCCGAAAGGCCAAACAAGCTTACCCGATGCGCCGGTGACAGGGCTCATACACATTAGTTAAAGTGTGCCAGGGGTTTAGGGATTATTTTTCTTCTTTGGGAAGAAAAAAAAACATATTTTTTTTTTCAAAAATAAAATTGTATAGTTATAGATTATTAAGAAAAGTTAATTCTCATGTGAGTTAATGTTAAGTCTTAATCCTTTTTAAAAAGGAGAAAGAGAGAGGAGGATCTATGAAGAATGGGAGAGAAGTTTGGTTGTTTTCTTTTACAAATAAAAATAAAAATCCTAAAGTCTAAAAGTAGAAAAAAATTGGAATAACTTTGTGTCAAGAAATAAAAAAAACTGTAACTGTTTATTCCCATAAAATTCTAATCCTAAGAAAACAACTATTCATACATGGACTTTCCTCTCCTGCTTTTTTTTTTAAGAGTAATACTTGCTGCGTAAAAAAATGCAGTGCAGTAATCTATAGGGTGTCGTCTAAAAAAATAATTTTTTTTAGTCAGCCCTATCATCTTTGGCATATTCATATAACCCGATTTTCAATCGAACGATTCAAAATATTATAAAAATTTAAAAATTGAATCTTGTTTATTAGGTTTGGCCTATTAATGACTTTCTTTACTATTTATTGGGATTCAATTTTTTTATTTTTTTAGATTTTTAGTTGTCTGATCAGAGATTGCGTTGTAGAAAATGTCAGATATAGTGAGGCCGGAAAAAATAAAAAATAAAAACTCTTTTCTTTTGACTGCACCCATGGAGTGCAGCAAGTATTACTTTCTTTTGAAACCCTTAACTCACCTTAAAGTGAGTTAATGGAACCGCATCTACTCCTCACAGTGAACTGAGTAGCTCAACATAAGAAGCAACTTAAAACCAAAATATCCATTTACATTCGATTCAAAAAGATATTTATGAAACAATCTCAATAAAATCACATGGTTTAGAAGGTTCTAGAAAAATATCATAGCATCTGGTTGTGACCGCATGGCTACTTCCAATATGTCAATTTTATGCAGTTGGAGGAACTTTTCTATAATAAACTTTATCTCTAGGAAATTCTACTACGAGACAAAATAAATCAGTGATACAAGAGGAAAATATTTAGCGTGTGCAGGACGTTTTGATTGGCTTTTGCACAGTGATCCCTTGCACTTTCTTCCAACCCCTCCCTCCTGTTCATTTGGGATGATCACTGTCCTCGACTGTCCTCAGGGCATCAAAGAATCAATTGTATCTACCAAATGGCCCCCATGTGTATGTTACTTAACTGAGTTAACTTTCAACGTGTAACTTAAACATTGCTAAAGAATAAGGGACATCTCGTAAGGTTAGCGGCGGCACAGAAATTTTGTCCAGTAGAGTCACTCGGACATTAAGTCATGAATTTGACTAGGTCAGTGGAATCTTAGACTGAGTTATATGGGATCTTGAGTTAGGTCAGTGAGATTTTAAATTAGATCAGTAGGATCTCGAATTAGACTGCATTTGACTAAGTTAAAGGACTTAGCAAAATCCAGTAAAATTAAATTAACGTTGCATCCGCCACTGCATAAGATATGTCCTTGGAGAGCTAGTGTTTAATCAGCAAGAAGATCATACTATGTAGGCGAGAATGATAAGCACACATTCGTGTGCTTGACCTTACCAAATCTTAACTTTGGACATCATGTTCGGTACAAGGACGATGCTATTTTATTAGGATTTTTTTTTTCATTTTATCATTTGAACATATCACCAGATTGTTTAAGTGAAGAATGTTACCAAAAAAAAAAAAAAGGTGAAGAATGTTACTACGTTTTATAAAAGTAGACATAAGATTGTATATTCTACCTTTATAATTTGATCTATAGAACAAGCGATGAAAACTATTGAACTTATAGGTTCATTGAGAGCATAAATTCAATTTCGTGATCTCAAAATGGAACTAGTTTTCGCCCTCTGATCAGGCTACATAAGTTTAGCATGCCATACCAACCTCGGCACAACACCTTCACATTCCTCTTGTGCTTTTTAATATCTAATCACCTCACTTTAGGGAGCTGACAATCCTATCATTTTATTACACCACTTATTTTTTAAAAGGGCTGCAAAAGGGAGAATTATTTTTTTTCGCATTTCACAAATTCTAGTCACATTGGTCGTGAAACATAGGGATCAAAGAGATAAGATCATTTGGACTTCTTTTGTTATTATGGTACGTCTCTGCTCACATAAATATAAGAGCAGATAGATATTTTTCCCATCTTATCAAAGTAAATGATTTGTTTATATACTTCTGTCCCATGTGAATAGGAATAAACTGTAGTCTAGAAAGAAAAGAAATGGTCTACAGAATCTCATCTCAAGATGAAGCATGTTGCACCACCGATAATTAATCCACCTTATTTTCCTTTTGTTTAAGTTTAGTGGTGCACTTAAAATACCAAGGACACATTTGATAAAACATTTAGTCAGAAAACTGAAAACATTCTTAACTTTTATTTTTAATATGAGAAATGACGGGTGAGCTTAATTACAACTTAATTTGAATAGTTATAAAAATTACCTTCTCTAATATTTTCATTCTTACTTCAATTTAAAATGTTTTATTTAAAATTTATAATTAGAAACCAAGAAATGACCAAAATACGATATAAACAGTTACTAAGATCTGATTTCGTCCTCTCTGATAACTAGATTTCTTATCCCGTCTTGAGTAATCAAGGATAGCTTGTATTGGAATAAGCGAGATCTTTTGTTGGTCATATTAGTATTTCATTGCCTCGTTTTCTCTCGCGGCGAAAAAGGCGGGCGATAACCTCGGCGCCCTCCGTCGCGGAAACCTTGGCAGGGGCGGGGGTTTCTTCTCGGAGAGCCCCCTCCCTCCCGCACCTCTCTTTTCTCCAGCAGGTCTTACTCCTTCCGATGGTTTTTGTTTCAGGTAAGATTTTTCTTATGTGAGGTTTTGTTCTTCCTACTTTGGGGAAGATTTATTTTCTGGTGAATCCGGTGGTCCTCCTCCGGCTAGTACGGCTCTCAGCTCGTGGCGTTGTATTTCTGTTCTTCCCTCTCAGTCTATCTCTCCTCCTGGCCTCCTTCTTCAACTCTTTTTGTGAAGAAACCAAATCGGGCTTCCAGATTTTTTCACAACTTACCCTTATACTGGCTGCAGTTCAAGTGTTTGAAGGAATGTCCCAAAGAGGGAACCTATCGCAGATCTCGTGTTGTTGGCCATATTCTACCCACACCAAATACGTGTGTGGGCTTCTCGAGATCCCTGGGCGCTCTGCTCAGCTACTCCAGTTATGCAGCCTTGCTTCTTCTATGAAGGTTCTTAGATCTCTAAGCTTCACCTCCGGCATTCTGCTATGGATGGAACAGTATCTTCCTGTTCGACCTTTGGTTAGTTTCATTGCCCACTGTGTTCTTCCCACGTATGGCTTGTTTTATACCAAGGAATGGCTTGTTGTGCTCAATGTATGGACGGCTTTGATGTTGAGTTGCTTACTTGTACTGTTTAGAAAGTTGAAATGAAAGAGATACTATCTTCTCTTTGTTCATAAAAAAAAAAGAGATTAGTATTTCATATAAAAATAAGAAACATATATTAAATAAATACATAAAAAATAATTATAATATTCATTAGTGTCTATTTTAAAATAGGTAATTCAAGTTTTTTAATCAATTTGCTTATTCACTTTGTTTTTTTTTTTTGGAAGGGGCCCAGAGGCTAATTATGTACAATTATTTACAAGCGACCGAAAAAGATCTGCCTAATTAGGCGACATTTCCAAGTCTGTCTGATTTCTGGGGAAATAATCCCGCAGACCAGGGGATAAATATCCCAACACCTAGGGGGCTGCATGGCTGGGCTTTTTAGGCCCAACCAGATTCGAACCTGAGACTTCTCTTTTGCAAAAGAGGTGGGTGAACCAACTGCCCTAGGCAGCTGGTTCAATTATTCACTTTGTTTCATAATAAGCCATTCCTATCTAAGATAATAGATTCACACGTAAGGTCATAAGCCCTACTTTGTTTGCCACATAAGTTACTATGTGGGACTCACTAACGGAATAGCATATACTAGAATAATAAGTATTTCGGTTTGATAGTTTTGTGAGATCTGTTGACGGAATAAAAAGAATAAACAATTCTTAGGTTTAAGATGGAATGTCTTATTCTCTTTATTCCTCGGATACGTTATTCTGTACGGTATAAGTCATTTCACTTGTCAAAATAAAATTAAACTTATTCTTCTCCTATTCTCCGATCAACTAAAGTGAATAAGCTCAAATAAAGTGAATAAGCCGTTCTATTTCAAGTTTGCTAGTTTACTAAAAGGGTATGCCCCCACCAAGAAAGCTAAGTACCGCACATGTTTCTCTACTCAACTAATGTTGTCACTAGACTACGTAATGGCAACCACAATATTAATATCTTCAAAAATTATCGCAAGAAAGGTGTGTCTACGTGTGAGGCCTAAGCCGCCAATGTGGCCGATATGCCACCTCACACACCTGCGTAGTAACATTTACAAATGATCAATTCTCCATATATTTTCTGAGAGTGGCCATTTAAACATCACATATTTTACAATTGTCTTAATAAATTCAAAATATAAAATGGCGCCAAAAATTAACCACGATGATTTAAACACGTGCCGAGAAAAATATCCATTAGGTGCATATTTGCCCTGAATCCCTTACCTTTTAACAATTCGTTCCAACTGCCCCCTTCCCCGGATTATTATCCATTAGGTGCATAATTGCCCTGAATCCCTTACCTTTTAACAATTCGTTCCAACTGCCCCCTTCCCCGGATTATTCTAGCCCGTCCGACCAATAAATAGAATATTCTGGGTATGGATGCCGCATCTGAAATATTTGACCCTTCTTTCCCGATCCGCATCCTATCCGTCATTCCTTGTTCTCTCTGTACGATTCGGATGCGTCTTCAGGTCGCTTATCAAGTATGAACCATGTGAAGCGGATATTTTACGGTTTTGATGGGTAGAGTGGTGCTCAAATAGTACAATTCAGAGTTCATAAAGTATAATTAATATATATATATATATATATATATATATATATATATATATATTTTAAGTTATCTTTATTTGAAATAAATGATCTTTGATCTTAAATGCAATAGTATTCTGTTAATATGTTTTGAGAAAAGTCACATGTTTTCATTTACATAAAGAGACAAATGGCGCTCCATTAATACTTATATGTATTAGTTCAATAAATTTTCAAGTAACCAGAACACAGGATAAGGTTTTGAGTGGGTGTCAACCAACTATAGTTCACTCAAAATCATAAATGATTTCGATATCATAAATAATCTACTTCTTAATTTGACGAGAGAAATGTGAATCATGTAGCTACCACGTTCATATATAAGTGGCTTCTATCTGAGGTTTTAAACTTCTAATGAGAAGCATGCGTCCTCTTAGTAAGGGCTCGTTTAGTTTGTCTTAAAATATATAAAATATTAATTTTAAGACAAATAGTTCTAAAACAAAACCTTGTTTTTATTTCTTTTGAAAGTAAAACCTTATTTTTATTTTTATTAACTTCTTATTGAAAACTGAAACTAAATAACAAATTGCCACATGAGCCAATCTGATGAAATCTAATAGCAATCTTCCGTGCTCTGGACAAACATCAACACCCCCCTCCTCCAAACAAGTGTGTAGATAGATGAGCCATGCGTGCAGTGGACCCGGATCCGCTATCGTGGGCCCCAAACTCCGATGTGGATCCCATACCTGACGTCTACTCCACCTAATCAGGCTCCGCTTCGGCGCTTGAAGGGTGCGAATCCCCGCCGTCAGGGGCACGAACGCAGTGCTCCAGTCCAGGCCCCGCCCGCCAATATGAACCTTCTCGGGGACTAAAATGAACTTTTATTAGGATTTCCAGGCAAAACCTGTCACAAATTTAAAATAGGAAAAAACCCAACCTCTTCTTCTTCCTCGCCGCGTCCCTTCCTCTTTCCAAATTCCACAATTTTCCCCCTCTTCTCTGCGTTCCCGAGTGGAAAAAGGAAAAAATAAACGAGAGAAAACGAAGCAAAATAAAAAAAAGCTAAGTGGGGGAGGAAACGGAGGCCGGAAAGAAACAGTCGTCACCTCCACCCTACCTTCAGATCCAAAAAGGAGAGCGCAACCAGCCACCAAAACCCTAATCCGCTCTTGTTCTACCTGCAATTCCGATCTCCAACTCCTTTCTAGGGTTTTCCTCCACGGCCCTCGCTCCCCTCCTCTCCCAAGGCGATCCCTCCGCGGACGCCCATTCCTCTTCCGCGCTTTCTCCCTCGGCGATGGTGGGCTCTGTGTCGTCGTCCTCGGCGCGCGGTCATGGGGTCGATCGGTTCTATAATCCCCCCGCTTTGAGGCGGCTCAGGCAGCAGCAGCAGCAACAGCAGCAACAGCAGCAGCAGCAACAGCAGCAGCAACAGCAACAGCAATCGCAGCAGCAGCAGAAGCTGCAGAGGCAGGCGAAGCCGAAGCAGAGGGCGGCGGCGGCGGAATCGGAGGCTCGCGAGGTCGAGAGCAGAGTCGACTCCGATGATTCGTCCTCGAAGCCGTCAATGTCGGCGTCTCCTTCTCCTCCGCCGACGCCGCCAGCGGCGGCCGGGAACTTGGATCGCTTCCTCCAGTCCACAACCCCCCTCGTGTCTGCGCAGTACTTTCCGAAGGTCTGAATTTAAGCGTTGGCTTGTTTGTTTTCCTCTCCGGGCATCATTCTCTGGTTATACTCCTTTTGGTGCATTTGTAGTTTCTCATGAATTGAGATAGTGTGGCAGATGAGCGTGAGGGGTAGGAGGAACGGTGAAACACTGGAATCATCACATCCCTACTTCAGCCTTGGGGATCTTTGGGAGTCCTTCAGGGAGTGGAGTGCCTATGGCGCCGGGGTGCCCCTGGTTCTGAATGGGAGTGACAGTGTTATTCAATACTATGTTCCATATCTTTCTGGCATTCAGCTGTATGTTGAGTCATCCAGGCTTCGATTGAGATCAAGGTGCGTTTATAGTCTTATATGTTTGCTGCTCTTCCTTTGCATTTATTTCTCCTTGAAGTGATACTCCGAGTTAAGTGCTGAATGGAAATATGAGCTCGCTAGTGCTATCCATCACCAAATTATATAATATAGTTTTGGGTGGAGGTGGAGGATTGTTTTATTCATCCATATGTAAATGTAATTGCTGTTTTTCTGTACATATACTGCACTGCAGTAAATGCTATGTGTTCTATATTGGGAGTGCTGAAAGTGGAAGTTGATCATGTATAGAAGCATGCCATTTAGCTTTGATCATGCATTTTCATTTTTTCTTGGATATAGCACGTAAGTTTAAGATGATGATACTTCTGATTTTTGGTAATCTTGGTCATAATTTATTTCTTTGCTTGCTATGTAGATATTATATTTTCCATGTTTGAAGTGGACAGCATGTTGAGGGATGGACGTAGTGAATTGCAAAACAAAAACGAAGTAAAGGAAGGTTCATTGCACAGTTCTGAGATATACAATCATGCAATCCTCTCTATGGACAGATAGAAATGAAGGATTTTTTGTTTTTCTTTTTTTGCATGCCCATAGAACAGGAATAGTGAACATAGTTTAGTTCACCAAACTGTCCGTACGGATTTTAGGAGCCTTAAGAGAAACTGTGCAAACTATAGGTGTTCAGTAACACTACCCAGATACTGGTAACTCCTGTGAAAAGATGGAAGATATCAGATGATTGTTTTTAATCATGTTCATGGTAGATCTTGTTAAGACAAGAACATGTATCAGATATTGCCCATCTCTATCATGAAACGAAAAACTGGCTGAACCAGTTGAACTACATCTGAACCAGTGGAACTCCTTTGGTTTTGGCAGATGAAACTATCAAGAATTGGTTGGTTTTTCCCCAAAACTGGGATCGAAACTGAATTGGCTGGTAACTGTGCAGTTCCAAAATCCCATTTTTAATCCCTTATTCTGGGAGGCATAAATTAAAAAAAACAAAATAAATTAGCTGGGATTAATCTATTGGTGAAAAGATGTGAATCTAGTTGTGCACTTGAAAAATGACTTCTAAAACATCAGGGAACCTATGATGTCAGACAAATAGGATTTCTTTGATTCGCTGTAATCATTCCAAGCATGAGATTTCTTTAGAGTTGCCAAATTTATTACGATTGGATAAAAAAGGGGCTACAGGAGCAATAAAATTGAATTACTGGATCCTATGCTGGGAGGTTGGAAAAATGAGAAGCATGCACTAAAAATCCTGTTTTCCATGCCTGACTAATCTGCTGATGTGCTCAAGACGTAGATGCTAAAGAGGGCAACAACATTACCATAAATCAGGGAGGATGAAGAATGGAAAAACTGCATGAACAACAATGGAAGGTGAGGAAGGAAGCAGTAAATGAGCATTACGAGGAAGGAAAGTATATTCAATTGAAGCCCAAGGACATTAAGATGGCATCAGGATGATGATATATTGCTGAAAACCTATGGGATTGTGTTAAAAAAGGTTTAGAAACCTCTGCCCTGCACATTGGATAATGGGTACTGCCTAGGTCAGCAATGCAAGGTCAGTAGGGCATTTAGAAAAATAAAAGATACAAGGCCAGTAGCGCAAAGGGAGTATTACTGTAACCGAATAGCTATCAAGGGAAAGGACATTAACATCAACCCGCCGTTTCTTTCAAAAGAAAGAAAAAAAAGGCAGGGAAGGGAGGAAGAAGGTAAAAGGTAAGGTCAGCAACAGGACCAACAAGTAGAGGGATGAAAACAGTATCAGCAGAAAAGGATGAATAAAAACAACAGAAATCGGTTGGTAGCAAGAAGGAAAAGTGACATGGAAGAGGGAGAAAATGAAGCCACCATGTTAGATTAGAGAAGTCTACATTAGGCCGCAAAGAAAATCCATTGCCTTCACTAAGACAGTTTAAAATCAACTGGGCAGAAAGACTTATCCGGAAGAGATAGATGCTGGCAACAGAAGAAGATCATTTGTAAATAGTATTGAAACTGTGAATATCTGGTGCTGTGTTCTGTCTGTCTGGTTCTGTGTTCTGTTTCTTCAATGGATTAATCCTCCTTTAAAAGTAGAATCACTAGCCTTCATTTCATAGGAAGCTAAGGAAGGGTGAAAATCAGACTGTTGCTTTATCCACACTGGATTCCTTTACTGAAAATGGCAGAAGAATGGTTCCCAGATGCTGCCTTGTTTCTGCAACAAATGTAGGAATGCTATAAAATACCTGTGTTTCGCTCTGCTATATATGAGGCTATGAGCATCTCCGTAACCCTTGGATGTGGTTCAGTGCATCAATTACTCGTGGAGGTATGTCTTATGGGGTTTAATGCAGATCTCATTGTTCATAGTGATGGGTGCCATTTGGGAACTTGGATGAGAAAAGGGGCTTTTGTGATGTTGGGTTTTGGGGTCAGAGAACCTCAAGTCACCCTAAGATTTTCAAAGGTTTCTTTTTATTAGCTTTTTCTCTCTCCTTCTTCTCTCCCCCTTTGTGCCTATTTCTCTCTAGTTTGTGGGGGTGAAGATTTTGCATTGGCTTTGGGGAAAAGGTGCATTAAATGCACCCCCCATCCCCCTCTTGCTTACTCTAATTTTTTTAATCCACTTTCAATCTTTATTCCCAAACGAGACCTTGGTCTAACTTAATACCAACTTTAGGCTTGGCAGTCAGGTCATCATGATCTCTTTCTTGATATCTCAGAATCTCACAACAATGTTTTCCTTGCCCTGAATTGATCAAATGAAGGCTGTTGACTTGTATGAAACGCTTCAGTTATACTTCGAAGCACAGGAGGAAAGGGACCTTCTGAATAAGATATTGTTGTGGATGTCATTGTTCATATTGTTGTCATGGTTATTCTATTGTGTCATAGCTAATTGAAGCAGTGGACTGTGATAGCAGTGTAACTGAAGCAGTGGACTTTGTCACCTTGACTTACTTGCTTTCCTCATCTTCAGCATCCATGCAAACTACCGTCCAGATAATCAAAGTAAGTGGTTCTGTATTCACTTTGACATCATAAGGGCACTGACAGCTTCAAAATATTTGTATTGTCCAAAATCACTGTCTTGGATGTCGGAGTCATCTCATCCTCCACCTCCCTCCTCTCCTTCTGCTCCTCCTCCTCCTCTTCCAACAATCATCCTTATCTCCTCCTCTTCGTTTCTTCTGACTTTTTTCCTTCCCCAGGAACGTCATTGTTGCCCTTCTAAATTTCGTGCTGTTGGGGTTTCATCATTCTCTTCACATCCCTTTCCTACACATTTCTATGTCTGGATAAAGTGAGTGAATTCAATACAAATGTTACAGTAGTGAAAATGCTCCACAAAGGCAAATGGCAATCAGTAAGTGTGGAAGATGGTTTTTGCAGAAATTGTTTCTTTCTGACGTGTATGCCAGGTTTGAAATTGTAGTGTATGCTCGCCGACGTAGAGGAGATTCATGGGACATAAAATAATAAAAAACCACAACTGAAAAGGGTTGGGGGGCCAAGTTTTCTGTAATGGGATCCTCTGTGTTTATCCTGTGATCTGAATTTACGGAAAAGTAAATGGAGATAACTCGCATAAATCAAAATTCCATGACAATTTTTTTCATGGAAGGTGCAGGTACTATGATATGTACAGAGGATGTCAGCTTCTGATCATTGACTCTGAATGTGGTATTAAGGGTCGGTTCTTCAAATGACTGCTGTAGGTTACCTTGAAAAAAGAAAGGAAAAATGGATTGTTGTAGGCTGGTTACACTTGTGTTCCGTTTAATTTATAGAGGAATGTTAAGACACCACAGTTTAACAAGTGTGGTATACCACACTCATGGAGAGCCATGCAATCTTTTTGTTGGATGGCTCTTGTCCTTGTAATTCTACCTTAGGTAGATTGATGGTGATCCAGGAACGGCTGGAATGGAGTCAAAGATCCAATGTGCAGTTTATTTGTCCCCTTAGGGGCCCATTTGGAGTCTTTTATTTTATCCGTAATTTTCACATGTTTTTTTTAGCTATTTTCGGAGTCCTAGGGGTAGTTTAGTAATTTTCCTATTAGGGTTTCTTTGAGGAGTCTATATATTGTATCCCCTCGTGGGAAAGGAATGGAAGAAGAATTTTGAAATGAAGAGCCGTTGTTGCGCGTTTTCTCCCGAGACGGGACGGGAACTCTAGCCTTCTTCTCCTCCAAACCCCTCTCTTCTTTCTACTTCCGGTCTACCCCCCCCTGCTGTCCCACATCAACATGGTATCAGAGCAAGGTTTTGGATCATCCTCATGATCCAAGTCCTGTGTCTCCACCACACCAGCAACCCTTGCCACTCCCGTCATCGCCGTCCTAGCCTCCTTTCCCCTTCCTAAAACCCCTCCCTTCTATCATTGGGTCGTGTCTCTGCGGCCCCGGCTTGAAGTAGAAACGAAATCAACCTAGCCACGCTGCTGCTGCTCGATCTCACAGCCGTCGCCACCACCCCCTCCCCAGTCGCCTCTCTCTCTCCCGCTCAGTTTCCTCTCTATTGGTTTCTTCGGAGAGAACAAGAAAGAGGGAGAAGAGAAGAGAGAGCCGCCGGAGCACCTGCGTGCTGCTGCCGTCGTCGTCGGGCACCGAAGCCTTTGCCGCCGTCGCCTTCTCCCACTGCCACCGCAGTCGTCGGCGGGACCGGCAGCTGCAGTCGCCGTACGCCACGAAAGCCGCCGCAGTAACCGCCCTCCATCATCGGCGCCGTGCTCGCCGGCTGTCGGCACCGCCACGGAAGCTGTCGTGGGCGTCTCCGTCGCCGTCCCACTCCGCCATCATCGGCGCCGTGCTCGCCGGCCGTCGGCACTGCCACGGCGCTCGGCCGCCGTTACCTCCCTCCCCACCTCCCCTTACGCTGTTAGGGTTGGATAGCTTGAAGAAGAAGGGCACGCGCCCTGTTAAGGTCGAACCGGTCAAACCGGGTTGACCCGGTTCAACTGGCCCGAGCCCATGGCACTTGGTTCGAGCCAAAAGTGAAGGTGGTCTGAGCCACCTGGTGTAGTCCCTGGTCCAATCAGGGTTAGGACCTGGTCCAAGCCCTCTGCACCAAGGTCCAAACCAAGTACCAATCTTTGGGTCCGCTACAGTGCACAGGAGGTGCACTAAGGGATTTTATCGCACCACCAACGCCAGTACCACCTCTGTTCTCCGATTTGCGAGCCGCTTGCGCCGTTAGGATCGTCTCAGCAAGGCCGACCTCTCTGTACGTTCCGCCTGACAGCAGCGTCTTGTTTCGTGTGCCGCATTTGCACGCTTTACGAGAATACTTGGGCTCGCCGTTCAAGGTCTTTCCGGACTCCAATTTGTGTTTCGCGCCGTCGGATTCGTCTCGACGAGGCCAACTCAGATCCAGTGTGTTGTTTCCCAGATTTGCCTTGTTTTGCGTACCACTTTTGCACGCCTACCGAGGACCCCCAATTGTGCATCCCAAGGCCTGCGTCAGCTGTCTCGGTTTGCGTGCCAGCCTCTTAGTGCACTGATGTTGCCGCAACCAGCGTCTTGACTGCATCGTTTTACGTGCCACTTGCCCTACGTCCCGAGGCGATGGCTTCTAACTACTCGAGCCGACATGGGGAGGTGAATAAGGATCTTGGATCAAATCGATTAGCGGATGATTGGGACGACTTCCGAAAGGATTGGAAGCGCGAGTGGCCCCAGCTGAGGAGTGACCTTCAGAAGCTTTATGCCATACTGACCAAGCCAAAAGATGTTATCTATGAGGCCGACCCAACGATGATCGAGGAGTATGAAAATCAAACGAAGGAGGTGCACTATGTGACCGATCCAGCCCTAGAAGATGAATATTTGGGGGAGGTTGAATCAGTGACGCCTATAGCAGATAATGATCTCTTCCCCACTAAAGGGAATGAGCCGAAGACAGAACCGCTACTGGGAGATGTAGTCGATCAGCCGAAGGTCGTTAAAGATGTCATCAGTTTGCATGGTTTTGACCACATATGGAGCGACGTTGAGGCACAATTTTCTCCTCAGGTTGGAGCATTCATGCGCGCGATGATTCATGGGTCGTCGATGTTGTTTTCCGAGCATGCTACCATCATTCCCCCATGGATACTGATTCATTTTAAAATTCGAGGACGAATTTTTTCGAACCAGGGGAGAATGATGGGGATCCAGGAACGGTTGGAATGGAGTCAAAGATCCAATGTGCAGTTTATTTGGCCCATTAGGGGCCCATTTGGAGTCTTTTATTTTATCCGTAATTTTCACATGTTTTTTTTAGCTATTTTCGGAGTCCTAGGGGTAGTTTAGTAATTGTTCTATTAGGGTTTCTTTGAGGAGTCTATATATTGTCATGTATCTTCTCGTGGGAAAGGAATGGAAGAAGAATTTTGAAATGAAGAGCCGATGTTGCGCGTTTTCTCCCGAGACGGGACGGGAACTCTAGCCTTCTTCTCCTCCAAACCCCTCTCTTCTTTCTACTTCCGGTCTACCCCCCCCCCCCCCCCTCCCCCCCCCCCCCCGCTGTCCTGCATCATAGATCAAGTGAAAAACACATCCAGAGTGTATTAAAGGTGCTTTCAACAGGAGCCATCCAATGAAAAGAATAACCATCTGTAAGGGAGGAGGATGATTTAGACATTGATTATTTCTTGCTTTTCTGAGAGTGATTCTCCTAAGAGTATGGTTCCATTCTCTGAAGTAGGCTATTTTATGAGAATGGACCAGAGGTGCAAAGTTTAATGTAGGATCTTCTGTTTTTGTCATGTGGTCAGGGACAATTTGCGTAATGCAGAAAATCAGCTTTCTTAATAAACAAGCTTGAGAATTATGTTTGAACTTGTTTATGGAAATTGAGCATGAACTTGAGTTGCTCATTTGTACACCTCTTTGCTTTCACCCCTAATGATTTTTATGCAGAGGATGTCAGGTTCTGATTGCTAAGCATGGTATTTTAGGTGATGACTTTTCAATAGACTGCTTTAGGTGGCCTTCAAAATAAAGGACTTTTGTAGTTCGGTTATACTTTGCTTCTTTTTAGATTAGAAGGATGTGAAGAACAAGTCAGACGCTGCAGGTGGTATGTGCATGGTATGAGAGGAAATGTGCTTTAACAAATATGAAACTTATGGGATATGTTGGAAGCTGCAAAAGAGTTTGAGGTGATTTATGTTGAAGCCTTTGGAACATGTCTTTAGTGTATCATTAGTGATTGTATCATGGTTCAGACTCTGGAGGAAACTAAGAGGCTGGAATTTCTCACATCGTTATTAGCTCACTGAGTTCTAGGACATAGTTGACTGGTGGACATGGACATGAGAAATGAAATGTGTCCCAAAGAAAGAATTTCAAGGAAGCATTAGCCCAAGTGCTATATCTTCATCTTGGATGCATCACTGTTTCATTTATCGCATACTTTCTTTCGGTTAAAAATCATCATAATCCCTCATTTTCTTTTTGACAAATTTCAAAATCTGTATGGAGTAGACAATTTTGGCTGGGTAAAAAAACAATGATATCTGCAATAATGCAAATTTACAGCATCTGCAAAGGCTGCTCCTGGCATCATTGGGTCCATTCAGAAATATCATAAAGGGGGAATAAATTTCCTTTGAAAATGTTCTCAATTTTGACATTCCATCCAGGCTTGGCCAACATCTCACCTCTACTTGCTTTGATGCTGAGTTGTTTTGCATTCTAGAGCATCCAACTCAAAATCAGTTGGCAATGAGTAAATAGGCCTATTATCATATAAACTATAACTCATCCATGAAGATCTGATGTAAGACTTAGCCATTGCATACCCTCCCCTCCCCTCATGTTTACTTCTTTAGGCTGAAATGGTGGGTGACTTGGAACATGACTCATAGATGGTTGACACCCATCTGAATGGACGAGGTACCTTGTGGTTGACTATCATTTCATCTGTCAACACTATCTCACTGATGCCCTCATAACCCTCCTCTCATGTATTGAACAATTTGCTAACCTCTTCACCAAGTCTCAGACTACCACATTCCAAGGAATTGGTTGGCAAAGGTGTACAACAACACCCAAAGGTGTACAACAACACCCCCCCCCCCCCAAATGATTTTTTTTTTTTTTCCCGGGGGGGTGGGGGTTGGTGTTGGTGTTGTAGGGTGACTTACAAATAGTATAGTGGGTGTAGAGGACTTGTACATATATTATGTTTAGGTGTGATGACTCGCAGTGCAATGGAGGATGCCCTAATGACTTTACTTTTATATAATTATTGCCTATATTGGCTGACTGCCGTCATCGATGATAGAACAAAGCTTCTGCATGAACAAAGACTGTGTGTCATTGCAAGATAGGATTGGGCAAGGGTTGCTTGCAAGGTGGACCAGTGTAACTCATCCTTTTTTTTTTGGGTTGGGGGGGGGGGGTGTTGGTCGTCTTTTTGGGGAGAGTTGATGGAGAGCCACACTGTCTTGGTGTTTTTCTATAGGAAACTTTTTTGTTCCTGTATCTTCCTCTTACTTGTAAATGCTCTCGTTCATTTTATAAAACATATGCTACTATCCACTTTCAAAAGAAAAAAAAAATGCTGGACAGGATCATTTTAAAATTTGTACTTGCTGCAGTCATATTTGTCTTGTGGGAAGTCTCCTCTTGTAGTTATTTTCATTACAAATCACTTGTTGAATTTTTTAGTTGAGGGGGGTTTAGCACAATGATGATGCAAGATGCTGATAGAGGCTTTGTTTTGGTTTGTACACTTTAATTTTTATGATTTTATCCCATTTCTTAGTACTATTTTGTGGTACCATCCACTTTTTAAAAAATGTTATTTTCTCCCACGAGCATTGATGTCCAGCGCAGCACATACTCGGTTAGGTCTCCTCTGGGACCCACTGGTTCCACTATTTCATCCGCATCGGTAGTGCCTTTTAGTGAATTTTTGATGTTATCAAACTCTAACGTTGCTTCTTCTTGGCATACCCATGTATCAGACGTTCAGTATATAGTAGTTCACATCTGCGACAAGTGGAGCTGTAGGTAAACGTGGTTAAGCTGAATCTGGATCCAATTCACAAAATTCATTCCAATTTGTAAAAGCTTGATCCGAGTAGTCCACATGTCAAAACTTCTTGACCAAATTTTTGCTGATCGGATGATTGACGACCCTCAGGCCTCATTGAAGCCTGATCTCTTTTTTTGAAGATGACGGGGCCACATTTTGTCGGTGAATAAAAGACACAGCAAGGTACACAAAATCTGTTCCCAATCATATAAGAAATGCAGAGAAAGGTCGTCTATCTTATGGGACAAAGTTCCTCCAACGCTTGCTTTTCCATAGAAGGATCAATTCTCCTGCGTTCTTCCCAATAACCATCAGCCTAGCTTCTACAACCTTCACTGTCTTCAAAATATAAAAAATGCTGTATTTTTGTGGCAGTCCTCCTTAAAGACTTTTATTCCTTGCTCCATATAGTGCGCAGGATCATTGGTAAGATAATAAACCAACATATGCTCTCCATTTGATCAGGACACTCGTGTTTCCATCCTTACATGTATCCAACATATTCTTTGGTTCCCAGTCTCTGGCGTGCAAGCATGTAGAAATGACCATCCAAACCATTATATTGTTTACTTGTGATTCTTAATAGAACTTGTTTATAGATATCTTCGCAATGGCTTGATTATTGGGTAACCTTTGACCTAAACCTGAAATATAGTCTGACGCAGTCCACATCTGCCCATAGCTGCATGAGAGTGTGTTATGCATAGATTATGTGTGGATCGTAACTAATCTATGTCATCTGTGAGTCAAGCTAGTATATCCAGCCTGATCTGATCTTAAATGTAGTAATGCATGGGGCAACATTTTAATCTCCAATCCATAGTTGGTTGTATATGGATTGAGCTAATCAAATCTTACCCATTTGCAATCCTAGCACCATGGAAGCATCTTTCAGAATGTTCAGTTTTCATCCCTAGATCCTATTGGTCAAAAGTGGTTATAATAATTGAAAGTGTAAGTAATTGAATCCATGGTAATAGAACTTAGGGCTTTATAATAGACATTGTGTATGTTATAGACAAATCTGCTGTTGACTCTTCTTACTCCACCTTTATATCGGAGGTCATAATAAATAAACAAAAAATCTCTCCTAGTTCTATAGGCGGAACAAACAGTATGAAAGCATTTTTGGCTTGCCTGAGTATTGCCACGTATCATTTTGAGTCCATTTGTAGTGGGCATTATCTGTTGCATGAGACCAGATTTACGTTTTGCAGCATGCATGTTGTTCTTGATCCTTTGTTTTACCATTTCCACTGTTACAGATCTGTGTCATTTGTTCATTTTCCTACATGATACTTGTGCATATCTCACTTTCCTAAAAAGATCAAAATATTTTTTTTATGTATCCTTGTTATCTAAATGTTTTCTTCACTCATTTGTCTTCTGCTGTCCTTGAGAGGTTCACAGAGTCTTGGGCCTTTCTATGTTTTCTATGTTTATGTATTTAAACATTCCAGAAAAATGCTTTTGGTACGTGGTACAGGCCTTGTCCCTGTCCTGTGCATGTTTTTTGTTCCATATTTGCCTCTGATCGGTATCCTAAACCTGAGGCCTATAATTCGTTCTGTATTCATCCACTGAACCATTTCAGACAATCTTGGTCAATCTTCCTTTCCTGCCTTCGTTGGCACAGGATATTTTTGGCTGTGTTGCTGCCTTGCTGATACTCCTAGTTTTTAGCATACAACGTTATTGCTACTCTGGATATCGCATCATGCGTGAATTCTGGATATGCTTAACCTCTTTCCTAGGCCCAGTTCCTGTATGAAACTAATCTCATGATTATAGTGTTGGATTAATCTATTTCTCAATTTTAGACCCCTACATCAATTAAAATGATGAATGTGTCAAAATGTCAGATGAAATTCTCATGTTTTCGACCAAAAGGTCCAGAAGTGCCTACTTTTGTAAACTATCTTTCTATTTACTCGAGACATGATACTCAAATGTCATCTCTGTCCTCAACTGTGAAAGAATACAAGACTAATAAGTGCTGGTTTGCATTTAATTCGCTGTCTTTTCAGACCATTATATATCTTGAACAATGTTTGTACCCGGCCCATGGTAACCTCCTTTCTAGACATTCACCTAGAAAATGTTCAATCATTAAAATAGCTATCCTTTTGTTGTTGTTGTTATTAAATTGTGTGCCAATACATCATAGAAAATTATTCTTGAATGTGAGGTTGTGACCATGTCAGATCAACATTTGCCTTGAAACTTAGCGATCTAAATCTCATGTCATCGTAGATCACTTAAGGTAGATGATGCATGATCTAAGGTTGCTGTGTCTTGTACATAGAACAGTTACATACTTTATATTTAAACAGGCATCCTGGTGAAGATAGTGATGTGGATATGTACAGAGATCCCAGCAGCGGAGGAAGCAGTGATGTGGGAGGAACTCAGCACATAACTGAGAGAATAAGCAGGGCCTCTTTGGGGGATAAGCCCAACTGTGGCCAAGATGGTTCTTCAAGTGACCTTAGTGAAGCTCGCAGCCCTCCTGGGGCTCTTATCTTTGAGTACCTGGAAAGAGATCCACCGTATGGCAGAGAACCTTTAGCTGACAAGGCATGGAAATTATTGTTTAAAAGTAAATGTCGAGTTGATGTATTATTCTTATTTGATCTCAGTTATTGCATATGTGCAGATTTCCCTTCTCGCTCGTCGTTTTCCAGAGCTCAAGACATACAGGAGCTGTGATTTGCTACCTGCAAGTTGGATTTCTGTTGCCTGGTACTTTTAACTTGTATAAAACAGTAGTAGTTTAAAAATTCCTTGGTATGATATTTATCTGCTTCTGTTCGAATTTGGTGTAGGTATCCTATATACAGGATTCCCACAGGCCCAACACTGCGGGACTTGGATGCTTGTTTTTTGACATTTCACTCGCTGTCAACATCCTCTAAAGGTGTGCCTTTTTCTTCCTCAAGTGTTATGCAGAGTTTATGTTGTTTTTGGAATATAGGAAAGGCATTTTACGAATTTTAGGACATGTTCATGACCTTCTTCAAGCTATGTCATTTGCCATTTTCTTGATATATCTAGTGTTTTTTTAAACAGATGCCAGTGGCCATCCAGATCTTAGTTCATGTAGCATTAGGAATATCCACCATGCCAGCAGCAAATCTATAAAGTTATCTTTACCTATTTTTGGGCTTGCTTCCTACAAATTAAAAGGTTCTATTTGGATATCTAATGGGACGCACGAGCGTCAGCAATCAAGCTCCTTGTTACAAGCTGCAGACAATTGGCTACGTCAGTTGCAAGTGGATCACCCTGACTTCAATTTTTTCCTTTCACACAATGGTACATATCGAAGATAACAGCACAAGCATCAAATTTTGTGGCCTTAATTCTGGATTTTACTGGGATCAGAAGCATACAGAATGTGACTCTTCTCCAGAATGTGCTTTGACCTGTTGCTGAATGCAATGGGATGTCTGCGTTGGGCATATTGTTGGGTCAAATATGTAGGCTTTGAAGGAGTCTGTTTTAAAGAAATTCCAGATTCAGGTTTGAAGTGGCAGATACTAGGGAGAAGAGAGGCAAAACACTGTATCTGAAGCCAGAAAATGATTTATTGGTCTAGTAAATCATACGGTTGGTGTACTGACCAGTTTTTAACATTTTGATCCCATGTTTATCTAGGAAAGAAAGCTTTTGGTGTTCGTAATTTGGACCTCATACTTTCAAGGTCACGGTCCTGCTCAGGATTCACTTCTGTTGCGGACAGAAACTATGACCACTGTCCTGGATGTCAACGGAAAAATGTAAATGAGATTTGTTGTTGTCTACTACCTGAACTAACCTATTGTTACCCAGGAATATATTGTTAGCATAGAGATGATTGGATGTCTCTGATACGTCTAGACAGTGCACTATGTGATGCATTGGCTTTCATATTTTTCCTGAAAGCAGCCTCTTGTAGTCGACGTTGCACTTCCTTGTTCTATATCAGAATATGATACTCAGTTTGTCACTTCTCTCCTGATTCCTAAGAGGACAATTCTATAGTTTCAAGGAAGCTGTGACCTCGAGACAGTGTTGATCCGATGCCTATTGAAGGAATGACATGTTTTAATGTAAAATAATTGTCGCATCATGAGTTTATTATATTTGTTACTCGAAACTTCTAGATGTACTAGTCAAAATTTCTATTTGTCCTGTGTTCCGAATGTGGCGTTCATGTTACCTTTCAAAATTTTATTCAGGAGAGAGAAGCCAGGCACAGCGTGGAAATGATGATTCTTCAAAACCTGGAAAAGGCTTTTTTGTTCCCGGAGGGATGATATCCTCCCATTTAGCTCTGTGCTCCATAGGTTTTTTTGGCAGTGGTGGTGATATGCAAATCTGCTGCCCTGTGCATTTTATGACTCAGATTTCTGCCATGCCACAACTTATTATTACAGCTGTACTATCATAAGCCACTAGATAAGAAGATTTTTGGCACAAAAATCAAATGATCAGAAGACGTGACAAAAAGGACGAGATGATATGGCCCCTCATTTTTCATGAAATTGCCCTATTTAAGGGCAATATACTATCCGAGACTTGCCAATTGCTAAATATGTTTAACCATAGTGAATGTGAGCTTTTGGCCGCCGAAAGACTCTTCATAATCCTCTATTGTCGTGGTGATAATGGCCTCTCGTCTCTGATTTTCCCATGGTTAATTGGTTATCTTTCCTGATCAATCCATCTGTTTTAGAGGATTTGTAGTTCTGTTCGCTCACAAAAGGGATTAGTAAACGAGCTGCAGCAACGTCCGTCGCCATCGTTAAAGTTTCCGAATCTGTCAATCTAGGTCTTTCGTAGGTTTGGAAGATAAAAACTTCATGATTACAGGTTTTCCAGCCGAATATGGACTTGACTTCCTTACATCTGACCAATGGATTTGCACAGATTTTATGCATAATTTTTTACTAGAAGAGAATAAAACAGGTAGCTGCACAGAATATTTCAAAGTAGATTTATATGCCATTTCAATTCAAGGCGCTGGAGTCTTTCAGCAATGAGAATAACCCTGTATTGTTGGACGCAGGGGCATTGCAGTGGGTAAATAATTTTTTTTTAAAAAAAAATTTAGGTCGGCCCTGAAGTCGGCCCTGAAGTGCCTTAGCCGTTCGTACAGTGCAATGTTCGATCGGATAATTTAAAAAAAATTGAAAAATCAAAAACCAAGTTTTAATGAACAGTAAGGCCTTTTTTATTTTTCAGATTTTTTTGAGTTGTCCAATTGAGCATTACATACAACAATTAAAGCACTTCGAGATCGACCTAGAAAAAAGTGAAAAAAAAAAAAATTACCCAGCAGGGTCGTTGTAGCAAGTATTACTCTTCAGCAATAGTTTCCTCCACCTGTGCATTCCAAGAAATGGTACATACGCCAGCGTTTAGATTCCCGTCTCAGGACGCCAAAGCATACAAATAAACTGGTCAATCTAATAAGAACAAATCAAGAGAAAAGCATCTCCTCATGGTGACCAACACTGGTTCAAAGGAGATACCCGAGTCTTTCCCGTACTGCACCTACAAAATTCATTGTAAGAAATGAAAAATGCTAGAGTAGTGTCATCATTTTATTAGATGATCTATAATAAATAAGCTAACTGTTAAAGAAGGTACGTTTATTGTGCCTCTAATTAGAACTATCTATTCAAACTATAGACTGTTCTAGATGGATGGGACAAAAGTATGGCAATAAAGATGTCATAATAATTTTTCTTATTATACCATGTCTATGATAGTTTTTTCTCACTATACCATATCTTGATTTATCTCATCAGGGACGTGAAACACTGATCCAAACTGAGGATTGGCGCCCCCATTGAATTGTGATCGCCCTCGATAAGCTATTATTCTTGGGTTGCTCCTTGTCTCAATGACTTAGTTCTGTAAACCAGACATTTAGGTCTGTTTCTATAGTAATATTTATTGCAATGTCTTTTTTTATTGTAATAGGCATATTGTAAAAGATTTTTTAAAAAAAATCTTTTTAAGGTCAGATCTTATATGTCCTACATGTCTGTAGAATCTAATCTATGATCGGATGACTTAAAAATTTTAAAAATTAAAAATTATTAGCCATTAAAGATTTTTTATTATTATTCATTGGAGTTCAACTTTTGATTTTTTTAGAATTTTTTTAGTCATCCGATCGAAGGGAAGATTATGTACTTATAACGCATGTGAGGCCAAACCCTAAAAAAGTTTCAGAGAAAAGAATTATTTTTACCTACTGTAGTGCCCTTGTTGCAACAAGAGGGGGCATTGCAGCAAGGAGTAATGTTTACGGAATTGCAGCAAGGTGAGTCAAGTTGCAATGAGTGATCTCATTGGTCCACGTAGGTTACATGGGCTGGTAGCTTTTCCCACAAGTGGACCTGACGACCATTAAATGTGGGTGCAGGATTTTGGACATGACAACTGTATGTGGGCATGACAAATACTTCACATGTGTGGCTTGTTGTGTCTACGTATCTGTGTGTAGATTTTTTTGATGTTACAAATATTTAACAAATATGACAAATACTTCATAAGCATGACAAATAATATTTGTGACGTCCATGAAGTATTTGTCACATTCGAAAAGTATTTGTCAAGCGTGACAAATATTTCGCAAATATGACAAATAGTATTTGTCACGCCCATGAAATATTTGTCATGCTTACACGTATTTGTCACGTCTAAAATCCTGGACCCGTATTTAATGCTCTCAGGCCCACCTGTGGGACAAACTACCAGCCCATGTGAAGTTTGCCTACGTAGACCAATGGTATCGTCCATTGTAATTAGACTCAGCTTGCTGTAATGAAAAGCATTAATCTTACGAAAAGTGTTACTCCTGGAGTAACGCGTATTGTATTGAGGGTCAATACAGCAAGCTGAGTTATCTTGTAATGCAAAATGTCATTGGTCTACATAGGCAGAGTGCACATGGGCTGGGCAACGTTTTTCACAAGTGGCTTAATGTAATATCTCAAATATTAGAAAGTCAAATTATTCTAATTAAGTTGATTAGAGTGGATATTAGTTAGAAAATTTGGATAGAAACTTCATTATAGTGTAACATATTCCCAATAAAAAGAACTTTAAAAAAAATGGCTAAGTCCCAAATTGTTATGTCATGCACTTTTATAGTATATTAATAAATTTAAGTTGGACCAATTAACTAATTATGAGAGTCTATTAATGAGCTTAAGTAATTTGATTTAGTCTAATTAACTCAATTATAATAAGTCATTAGCCCAATGATATTAGTAAGAACAACTCACTAATTTAGTTAAAATTCTACGTTTTGATACACTAGACAATAACTTAAAATAATAATAATAACTTTCTATAGAAGACTCGGGACGTAGTTGATATTATTGAAAAGAGCATGAAAAGATATATAACTTTGTAGAAGATCAATTTTGTCAATTTAGATATTTTGAGTGTCAAAAATATCAATAATTAATTTTAAAAAGGACTACCAATGGGAAACAAGTTCTGATAGAGCTAGGATTTGGATTATGAAAGAAAAGACAAGTATAATTAAATTTAACTACGACTTGGAAAGTTATGAAATAGATCTTTTAGTTGTATTAGAAATAGAACATAATAAATTTGAGTATGATTAAGATTTCAACTCGTAAGTAGAAAGTCATAATTGAAATCCTACTCGAACTATGATTATGCACATAATTTTACTTGACACAGTCCTGATATTTTAAACATAACTTCGCGTGTAAAATTCTAAATTAGGTAAGACAAATTCTATTAAAAAGATGACTTAAAATTCTATACCTTTTATGAAGATCATATTTTCAAAATAAAATTTACTAGTTAGAATCAGGACATCTCTGGACAGGAATAGAATCAACGAGATTTTCTAGGTTCGGAGTATTTAGGATAGTAGATTAGTAAAATAGAGATAACTTTTTGCACAAAAATCTAAAAATAGTGAGGTTTATAGAATTGGAAAGATAATAAAAAGTTATAAAACTTTATAGAATTTTTTTTTTTCTAATTCTAATGTTTAAGAAGTCAAATTTAAAGATTTTCATAAAATAAAACTGTAGACTATGAAAACAAAGTCCGATTTGCACTAGGATTACCACTTTAATTTGAAGTAAAAGTCTTATGGAGTGAAGCTCTGACTCCAAGAAGAAGGGAGAGTTAGTATTGAATATGAAAAGAAAATTAACTATAAATAAGCCCTTCGATTCGAACTGAAACTATTAAGGGGCACAAATCTTCTTGGAGGGTAAGTTTATAATATTATCCTTGAGAAAAAAGAGAGAAGAGAAGGTTAAATTCTATGGGAGTTAGTTTTAATACTTGATGGTGGTTCCAGAAAATTTAGAAAACATGAAAAAAAGTTTATAAAATATGGAAAAGAACTTAGAAAAGGAGGAATCCATAGGTAGATAACAAGGAAGTCATACGAGAACCAGAACCAATCTTTCTTTAAGAAATAGGCAGATAACCTTAACTATGATCTATTTTATACTAAAAATTATATTATATTTAAAAATTTTCAAAAGATAATCAATTGGTAAAAACCTTGATCTATATGTCTAATTCATGATTACCAAATTTCATACTTTTATGATCTTGTTTATTATTTATTCCATGATTATTATCTTACCATGTGCAATATGTCTATTCAATTTGTTTTGTTTTCTAACAATGATCACCTCAGTTACATATATTTGTTCTTCTTTATCTGATGTCCTATTGACTTAAATTTTTTGACAAAAGTCTATTTTATATGTTACCTTCATTTTGAATAAATTTAATAATTTTTTTTAATTTTTATGATATTTATTTTATAATTTTCTTGTCAGACTACAATTTGTCGTAGCAGTTTTGAAATTCCAACTTGTAGACCTTTTATCTTCGATCAATGTCCAAATCATGCCAAATTTTGTGGAGACCTTTGTTATATTGTCATTGACTTTTCTGTAAAGTTTAATAATTTTATGACCTCATTTGATATTTTTTTACTCTCTGTTTAAAGTTGCTGAAATTCTATTTAAGTTAACATTTTTGGAATCGAAGCGTGAGTCTAAAATCATATCAAACTAATCTAAAAATTGATGAAACTATGTACGCACTTTGTATATGATCTATTTTATATGTTCACCAAGTTTTGTAATTTTACAAATCTTTTTTATAGTATTTGGCCTATTTGTTGATTTTTTTAATTCTAAAAATTAGTCTTAATGGCCGAAAAATATGTTTGTTATTACAAAAATTTCAAGATAACTTCTGGAGTTTATATTTCTATCTAGAAGTCTATTAAAATCAATTTTACTCTGATTATCGATCTATATGACCATGATGACTCGATAAGTGGCTATTTTGTATATAAAAATATGTATTTTGATTTTTATATGTATGTATCTTAAGGATATTAAAGCTCATTTTATAAGTGATCGTAGATGAGTTCTATCCGTGGGAAATGAAAAGATCATGATAATTGTAAATTTGCAATCAGTTATTCGAGTAGATCATGAAACCTAGCTATACATATATTATGACCTTAACATACTTGTCTATATACTTTAGTATATATTTTCTTCGACTCCTTATGTGGTGGTTGAATGCATGTCTGTTTGATATGTTAGTTTGTGACATGTTTAACACATAAATATAAAACATAATTTATTATTTAAATCATATCAATTCAGCTTATAATCTGTTCAGTTCATTCATTTGACATCTTTGCCGAGTTATCCTTTAATATCAGCTTATTTGTTTGTAAATCTATATTCATTCTGATTAGATATCTTTTAAAAACTTATGAATCTGTTATGGCCATATGATATTTGGTATGAATTTGATTTGATAAATTACTGTTACATGATAATTTACTATATATTTAGTTCGATATGTGATTTGTTCAATCTATGACTTCAGTAAGATATGAATCTGAACATGTTATATATGCTATATGTTAGTCGATATGCTCATGCTATTAGAAAATATATCTGAGCTGGCAAATCTATATTTGACTGTACTTTTGTATCATGTCTTTATTTGACCTATACGTAGAACTATGTAAAATCATGTTTAATATAATTATATAATGTGATTTACAAAATTACTATACATTAAAAGTCGTGTAGATAGTTTGAAGCCTACTAAGCGGTAGACTCATAAATCCAATCAACTATTTTTTTTCATAAGAAGTTAATTTAGAATTTGTCTAGATGGGAAATCAAGTATGTTAAATTTTTAGAAGACCTTTTAATTATCAAATTAGTAATTTGATGTAGTAAGAAAATGGTGAGAGATTGATATACTTTCTTTTATTTAATGAGATTAAGAATTTAGATACTAATTGATAGATATTGTAATTTATAAACTTTGGTGTTGACTATGTTTATATATTTTAGATTAATTGATAGTTATGACATTTATTTAAATTATCTTGTGGTTGTTTAGCTCTCCTAATTATTTGTTATAATGGAATTTATCTCTAGATTAGTCGGACTTTGAATTAAAAAAAATAAAATAAATTGCATCCAAAGCATAATAATATAGTGTCAGAACAATAATGAGAGCTTAAGCATCCGTAGTCATTTGATCTTAAGCCATACCAACTGATCTTATGGGATACGATGAAATTTATGATTAGTATGATCTTAAATTTAAATTAATAATTAAGATAATATCTAGTTTCAAATTATGGTTAAGAGATTTGGGATAGGTTATGATAGATATTGTGTTTAACTTGTTCCCACAATTAGACTTGTACAAAGAGGATTCTTAGTGTGAATGAAGATCAAGAAGATTGAGTTTCATCGTTTTAAGAGGGAGATATGTGTTACACACTTACATCTTTCTACTAAAGTTTTGAAAAATGACCTATTTTTACTTCTAATTCTTTGATAGTTAATACTAAGGGATGTTTTAGCCCCAACATATGTTCATAGATTTAATTAACGTTGTTTGTTTGTTTGTCTACTTGTATTACTCAGAAACTAAAAAGAATCTATTAACACTTTAAAATATTAGGATAAATTAATATTCTTAAATTTAATAAATGATTCATATTTAAATTTATGACATGTATTTAGTTAAATATCGAAAATCTTAAATCTACTTTGGGGGTGAAATAACTAAAATCATACTATATCAATGATCCTTTGATCGTTAGTATTTTTACGAGAAGAACAAAGAGCATGTGGGATATAGGTATGACAAATAGTATCTGTCACGTCCACAAAATATTTGTCACACTTAAAAAGTATTTATCATCCCTGGATACATATTTATAGGTATGACAAATATTCTTCTAGAATGACGTAACACTCAGAATTTTAAACCTGCATTTAATGTTTGTGAAGTCACTTATGAAATTCATTTCAAAAAAAAAAACAGTCACTTATGAAAAAATTTATCCAATCTATGTGACATTTACCTAAATGGTCAGTGCAACAAACATTACTCTTACTTCTTACTTCTGTGTCTAACTTCGATTATGTCATTTCATATTTATGGGCCGGTCATGGATCTCGTAGTGGGCAGAGGAAAGGTGCCTGCATAATGTTATCAGTTTGACAAATATTTGTTGTGTGCACACGTGCATTGCAGTAGCATGCACACGGTCGTGGGATTGTGTTTTTAGTATATATATATATCTTTTTCACAACCATTCGATTAGGGATTGATCGATACATACATTTGAGTTCAAATGAGTTTCGAGTTTGATAATTTCTTTTAACTAGAAAAAAATATGCCGTACACTGTCGTCCCATGTTGAAGAGAAGATAATAGTGCTGGAGCTAGGGCTGTCAACGGAAATCCGATTATCCGATTTTTCGATCCGTTACCGAAAAAAATATCCGTTTCCGATAAAAAATATCTGTCCGATAGCTATCGGAATCGGAATCGGATATTTCCGATAAGCTATCGGAATCGGAAACAGAAACTCCTGTTTCCGTATCCACTTTCCGATTTTCGATTTCGATTGTTGTTAAATTTATTATTATGAATAATATTAACTTTATGATTGTTTTAATCTTATTAATCATTATCTAATATAATTAATCATTATTTAATATACTATGATGTATTGGTTATATTTATGTTTCATTTTATATGTTTTAAACAAATAAATCAGGAAATCAGTAATTTTTGAATATTATCGGAAATAATATCCGATTCCGATATCGGAATCGGAAACAAATCAGAAACGGAAAATAGACTTTCCGATTTTATCGGAAACGGAAACGGATAATACACTTTCCGATCTTATCGGAATCGGAAACGGAAACAGGCTATCCTTATCGGAATCGAAAAACGGAAACACCTGTTTCTGTATCCGTATCCTACCCGTTTACAGCCCTAGCTGGAGCAATGCAGCGAGTATTGCTGGCATGGTTCTCTTGAAAATACAAGAGACGGTAGGTGATGTTATTTAACAAAGTTCTTGCACGTACAAAGACCAGGGGGTTTGCGTTAAGAAGTTGTTTATTTTAGCATAAAATAACGTAACTTAAAATAATTATTTCATTTTACGATATTTTTTATTGTTTAGAATAATATAAAACAGTATAAATCAAAATAAGAAGATTAAAACATCTTTTTCGTTTTATTTTACAAACAACTAAATAAATATTCCCTGATTTTAAAATTTAAAAAAATACTTATTTTGACCGATGATTTACAAATTTTTACATTAAAACAAATGATCCCTAAGTGTTGAGTGCAAATGTTGTGTGGGATGTCAACTAAATGAAAACTCGAGAATGGATGAATCAGCTGCGCAGTCTAGTTGATGGTTTTTAAGAGCTCTCGAATTTGAGCCAATTAGAAGTTTAAGAATTTTTCATATCGTTCGATCTAAGGGTTTGTTTGTTTTAATATAAAATTTTGTAAATCACCGGATTCAAAATCATTGATTTCAAAATAAGTGAATTTTTTGTTTTAAAATTATAAAATGTTTGTTTAATTGTTTGTAAAATAAAATAAAAAGAATGTTTCAATCTTCTTATTTTAATTTACAGTAGATCTTTACTGTAAATTAAAACAAGAAAATTGGACTGTCAAGTGAACAAACAAGGTTCAAATAGAATTTTCTTTTACATTATTTTATATCATTTCAAACAATTAAAAATACTGTAAAATAAAATAATTACTTTAAATTACGCTGTTTTAAGTTAAAACTAACAACCCTTAAATGTGCAGCCGAATTATTTGTCCAGGCGGGATTTACTTTCTCCAAGATTGGCTCGAGCGGCTCGGATTCGAATCCGAGTCTGCTGTATGTACGAAGAAAACTTGACAAAAAAAAACTCAAAACGGACATTCCTGTAATTTAAAGGTAGTTAAATAAATATAGATATTGGAGGATTAAGTGTTACATATAAATGGAACACGAGGGATAGCATCAAATAATCCCTCTAAAACAGGATAACCCAGTGCAAGCCCGCGACGGAGCAGCACACCTGACCTGGTGGCGGGCAGCGAGCATGGAAGGGAAGCTCTCCAGGCTCGCCCGGACGCTGAAGCCCTCGCCCATCCAGCAGCTCTCCCACCTCGCCCAGCGCTGTGGTGCCATCAACCTCGCCGAGGGCGTCCCCGACTTCCCCGCCCCCGCCGATATCAAGGATGCCGCCATCTCTGCCATCCGCTCCGACTTCAACCAGTACAGGTCTGTGCACTGTGTGCGCGCACCCGCCCGCCTCTCTCGTCTAGCGCCCACGAAACCTAACCGGGCATGCATCCATCTCATGATCTCTGGTGCTGTAATTATAGTGACAAGGAGTAGGGGCATTTTAGATGCGATGAACTGCGCCGGAACTCTAGGTTTGAGATCTTGTTCATGTGAATTATGTGTTGGCTACTAATGGGTGGAGGTAGATAAGTAAGTTTGTAGAGTAGAATGTGGGGGATTGCTAATGCGCATGCTCAGAGGTACCCAAATTGTTAATGATGTTGTTGTTGGGGTTCTTCTGGATGGCTTGTTTTGTTTGTAGGACCTGTGGAAAGATGAATCAGAAGAAGTTGTGAGTAAAAAATGTACTTCGGGAGAAATGTGTAAAATGTGTACATAAATTAACGGGTGACTCCATGTTAGGAGTGTCGACATTTTGGTGCTGTAAGAGAGTCCTGTACTGAAATAACTTGATCATATGCTAGTTCCTCGTGCAGTAAAATTCTCTAACTGGTTGCAATCCCTAGGGCCTTTTTGTCAATTACATGAGAGGAGTCCATTTCTGCAACTTCTCAAAACTAAGAATTCTTATATTTCCCCTTGCTCATAACTTTACAGAAAGTACAGTGCAATTTTGTTGTTAGCCTAACCGACCCAGGGTTGATTGAAGAAGGCTTACGATTCTCTGATTTGGACAGTTTTGACTTTTGATTCCCCTGATACTTATGTTTCACAGTATACATTGATGGTTAACCTTAAGGGTTTCAAACTTTGCTAAGTTACATGTAGCTTTTTCACATGACTCATCATATTTGATACTGAACATGCTCAAAAAGATTTCAAACTTCAAACTTCAAATAGATAACAAAACTTTTCTGTCAGGATTACATGAAAATGCATAGTTTTTTTTTCAGCAAGAACTAGCTATGCTTAACAGAAAGACCTGAACTAAAGTGTCCTTGAATCATCAAGCCCTTTGTTTAAATTTCACAAGATTGAAGAAAATAAAAGGCCTGTTTACTATGTGATTGCATGACTGTACATTGGCATGTGTCCCCTGTGATCAAAAGGAATAAGATCTGGGACATCTCACACACCTTTTTTTTTTTGCATCCAATAATCCAGCCATTTCCGTCTTTCCATATCATCACTACCAAAATGACATGAACTCTCAAACTGATTATTTGCAACAAAAAATTGGATGTGAATGTTCTTTTCTTGCTAATGACCTCATAAAGTCCTTTCGAAAGCAAAAAATTATATTCTTCATTTATTCAAAATCATAAGATTTTTATGATTCCCTGTTGTTCCTAGGCATGTGCAGGGAATTTGTGACATGTTGTCAAAAATGATGAAACAAAAACATGGACTGCATTTTGATCCTCTTACAGATATAGCTATTTGTTGTGGGCAGACCGAGGCATTTGCAGCAGCAGTGTTTGCGAGTATGTATTCTCTTTGACCTCTTATCTTCTTGGGATCTAATCTGTGTATTTCTTTGTTTTTAAGTCAGATTTTATGTAACTTTTATTTAAACAGCAATCAGTCCAGGTGACGAGGTTTTGTTGTTCGATCCTGCTTATGAAACATATGAGACATGCATTGCTATGAGTGGAGGAATTCCTGTAAGATATTTTCCTTATTGTTTTCTTCTTCTTCTTCTTATTCTTTTTGTTTTCATGGCCATTTAGTTGCATATAATGTTGATTTCATTTATTACAATATTAAAAGCCAACATCTTCCTTAAGCATGCATGAGTTTAGTGAGAACAATCCTATTGTTATTAGCGAGGCTACCTGATTATCTCATGCCACTGTTCTTTGTTTCATGGTATCCAACCATTTGAGGTGCTGTGATTTTTGTTTTAGTTTCCTGTGTGTTTTCTTTCTTTATAAATTTGGTGCTTCTTAGGGGGACTTTAATGCATCAATGACTTAGGTATATGTTGCACTGGATCCACCTCACTGGACCTTGGATGTAAACAAATTCATCAAGTCTTTCACTCCACGAACAAAAGCAGTAGTGTTGAATAGGTCAGTGCTTTATGCTTGCATCCCTTTGGTTGGACAGCATATTGGTTCAACATGGCCTGTGATTCATCATATTCTATTATCATATAACTTTTTGAAAGTGTATTAGTTTCATGATTTAAATCATGTCAGAGAGTTTAGTTATCTAAAACATAATGGTTGGTGAAAAAAATTAATGAATTCAATGTTTCGTATTTCGTAGTTCTCTCTTTATGGTGTATCCTCATGCTCTGGTCACCTCTTAGTTTTTCTGGGGTTTGATCATTGGACTATTTTACAAAAACGGCATGTCTTAGAGAATATTGGAACAGTAGGTACAAAGTGAGCTTTTAAATCTATCTTTTTCCATTTGCATTGGTTTTACCCATTGTTTCAAGGGTTGTCTGATGTGAATCTGATCTTAGCTTGTTGATCTAATGATATCATTTCACATCTAGAGCAAAAGTGTCAGAGTGATCATGAATCCCTATTTTGGAGTTGGATTTGCCGACATTTCATGGATTTCGGTTGTGAATGCATTGGAGGATAAGGATTGATTACGGACACACATCACATGGTGAGAAGACGTTTGTCAAACATAATAGAATTTGGAAAGTGGGACACATGGATGAGAGGGGTATAATTTTATACACATGTGCACCAACTCATGTAATATTCCATAAGAAAATATTTCTGCTCTAACACTGACATTGTTGAGAAGATTGTTGTCGGAAGTCTCTTCATAAGCAAGCTTGGTTCAAAATGCTAGGATCAAGTGTCAATGTGTCAACATGCTTGTCCGTGTCAAAACATTTACAGTTTTAGGGGTACCACAGGCTATATATTACCAGAGGATTTGTTATATGATGCGGAACGATCAGAGGCGTCTCACCCCGTGATCCTCGGGCATCTCGCTCCGCCCCGTCGTAGGGTTTTTTGACCCCGTCTCAAGGTTGACTTCTCCATCTTAGAGAGGAACACCAGAAAATAACTCAAAATTCATAAAATTAAAAAGAGACTATACATCCATATATATAGTATTTAGGGAGCAATCGGACTCCAACTCAAACCCTTAACTCAACTATGGACTAAAATACCCCTAAATAGATAAATATTGTGAAAATTTGCACTAAAAATCCCTAAATATAAAAAATCACTCGTAAAATTATGAACAAATAGAAAACATGCTAAATGGGCTCCAAATGGGCCAAATAAAATATCTATGGCCTCATCTAAAATAATCTATGAATTAAACGAACTTTGAACCGTCTCTGAGCCACGAAAAAGGGGTTTTTGCAAATAACCCCCTAAAGAATGTCATACTTGTAGATAACCTCCTATTTGATTCGTATTTGCATATAAACCCCTTAAATATGGTGTCGTTTGCTATAACCCCCTCAACTATGTAGGCTTACTTTGAATTTCACTTAAATTAAAATGTTGTACCTATATAGAATATGTGAAAGTTATTAAATGACAATATTAATAATATCTTCAATTAAAATACGTACATCTCACAAGAAAAAGAACATAAACATCTATTCATAAGCTTGTTATATATAATTAACATCAAAAAAATATTTCATATTTATGTGGAGTGAAAATATTTTAACTCGGGTAAAATTCCAAACAAATTACATAGTTAAGGGGGTTGTATGCAAATATGAATCATACAGGGGGTTATCTATAAATATGGTATCTTTTAGGGGGTTATTTGCAACCACCCCCCCCCCCCCAAAAAAAAGAAGAAGAAGAAGAAAAAACTAGAACAACTCTCTAATGGCGATAATCATACTCCATCATGGTGCGTTGGTCCTGGTTCTCCATCATTATAGCTTGTTAGTAGTTTCTGTTGGGTTTTCTCGGGTTTCTCCGGATCTCTCGCGCAACGGAAAATAAAAATAAAACGGAGATCCGTTCCTGTTTCAAAAATCGAAAAAATCAGATTATCGGATAATCAGTTCTTACCGTGTACATATTCGAATCCGTAACCGTTCGGTTCCGTCGGTACGACACCACAAGCCGCGCAAGCGACCGGCCTCTAGCGAAGTCCACGCGATCCTCCTCGCGACGGATATTCTCACGTTCCTCGTTCTTCGCAGCCCACGAAACCTCCGCCGGTCGCCGCAACGATCACCGCAACGCGCGAACGATTTCCCGTCGAACGGGAGTCGGAGAAGCGGCGGAGCAGATCTGGATCTGTCTGGGACGCCAGAGAGAGAGAAACATAGGAGGGGCGGCTAGGGTTAGCAGCAACTTGGCCTGCTCAGCCCGTTCGCTATGTTTTATACTAACCGCGCGATTTTTCATAAAAACCCCCGGTTTATATAAAACCCACTTATTTATCTATCACCTTGAGAATCATTTGCGTGTGACCCTCTAGGCCCAATTACCAGTCCGGTTAATAGCCCAATAAGCCCAGTGACTCCTCACTGACTTTATTAATCAATTAATAACCCTTTATCAATTAATTAATCAATCAAATTGATGTCTCACATCGAATTCGATCGGGCCTCCGATCACGTTAGGTGCCAAGCAACACCGCGTGAACCCGGAAAATATCGGGGTTAAGTAACCCACTCTTGAAACCTTTCCGCCGACAGTTACCGCGTGGATATAGTCCTTCATTCGTACAATGCTCTCGAGTCAACTCAGGGTATAGCGTACTGTCAAACCCTAACCGGTCGACTCACTTGGATCGGATGCCACTGATGAATATCGGAAAATTCATTTTCCGATATTATCGTCCTCCCTGGCCAGGGACTTCCGCGCATCCTTCCTAAAGCATTATCTCTCAAAGTACCGAGAGCGAATGATTCCTTATTGACACACAATTTCCTTCGACGGTATTCCGCTGTATCCAATCCTTGGCGTTTTAGAATCCCGTGGCTAGAGATTCGTAAACCAAGGTCAAAGCACAGAAGTCTACTGACAAGGTGTCCTTGGTGTCTCAGCTCCGAGGACCATCCACGCAACTGCGACAATAGAATCAAGCTGGTTGACAGTGAGGTACAATACCATCCAGCGATTCAGTCGGATCAGTTCAGTAAACTCATTCTCCAATGAGCACCTACATATTCGCCTTAGTGTCTCCACACAAGTGACTTATGAGATCAGTCACCCTCATCATATGAGCAGGAGTAAGTTGTACTAGTCTAACCGGATATCCGATGTCCTTCTCGGATGTCCTCCAACTATGAACGATTAAGAATATGTGTGTTTAAGTGAACAATCTCATTAGTATGATCTCATCATAATCTGATCACTATAGCACATATTCACGGAATTCATTATAAAACGATAATTAATGCGATTTACCCATGATGAATATTATGCCATTATATTAATAAATGAACGAGATTTACATAGTCAGATTGACTTGTAGGCCACTTAAAACTAATTGTTTCTCCCATGGATCCATCGGTACACTAACCAGTAGTTTTCTATTGAAGATCTCTTTTTAGCTCAACTATTTTGTTTTGTTGATTGTATCAATCAAAGAAAGTTGTGTAATTTGCTATGCATTTTGGTTGATATCTTCTACGCATGTTGCAACTTGAACTTTTAAAGTGGATATAATTCAATATGTTTTATCAATAGCATGGCCAACACAGATAGATGTCTTTTGTCCAATGTGAAAAGGATATGCGCATATGAACATGGCAAAGAATGGAACTCTGGCTTGATGACCAGAGTGGGTTATAACTACTGGTTTACGCATATGTATCTAAACTTGCATGTATGGTAATATAAACATTATGTTCCATGTTTAGAGTAGATTAGAAAATCCGTAAGCTTTAACCAAGCATTGCAGGATTATTCCATTTTTTTATGGAGCTTTCCTTGCAACTCATGGTTTACTATATTTGACTACATCCCTCTCCCCCCCCCCCCCCCCAAAAAAAAAGAAAAAAAAAAGAAAAAAGAAGGCTCATGTTGTCCTTCGATGTTTATTTTCAACCAATCAAGGGAAGTAGGTACCTAGCCAAATGTGTTAAACTGCAATGTCTCCTTTGATATTTATTCTCAATCGATCAGATAAAGTCAAATCTATACTAATTATTCTCTTCTTCTTTTTTCCTGTAGCAGACTCACTAATGCATATTCAATGGAAAAACATGAATTGAATTATCTGGAATTTACATATAGTGGCTACCTTTTTCATTTTGGCAGCAGTTTTTAGCAACCATGGTATCTTATCAGTTTGTTTCCTTTTTAACTGCCAACTTGCGTTACCATACTAATAGATGCTGACACAGTCCACATAATCCAACTGGGAAAGTTTTCTCAATGGAAGAGCTGGAAGCCATTGCTGAAGCGTGCTGCAGAATGGATTGCATTGCTATTACAGACGAAGTATACACATCTTTTGCTTAATGTATCAGCATATGATTTTTTTACTAGTCATTGGACATGTGATTTATGAATTTGATGAGGGGGGAAATGTAACAAAATTTATATTCGGTTTATATTTAGAAGCATCAACTTGGAACATCTTATGTCACTATTGGTAATTTATTAGAAAACAGTCATTGTTCATTATCTCATATTAATTTTCATTTTTCAAAGAAAGTAAGTTTAATTTGATACAAGAATGAAAACTGAGCAATGCCAGTAAATTGGTGGAAAGAATGAGGAAGCTTGTTTAAGGCCAAAAAGAGAAGGCAGCTTTGTAAAACCTATTTGGATTCTTGCTTGCTGAAGTATTTATACAAATATGCCCAAAATCTAATATTATGTAAACACAGATTTTATGTAATTTAGATTTGAATATATTTCTTGTTATACTCTGCAAGGTTGGTTATCTACATCACCAACAACCAAGCATATGTAATAGAAATAAACCTTAAGAGAACTAAGTCAAAGTTTAAACGATGTTTGCATATTCTTATTAGCAAGGTGTTTGCATTACGTAGTTTACTTAGTTATATTGGCTTTGCATGCTTTGGTTTCCTGCATCTCCAGAAACTCACCTGTATACTGCATACCCCCCTGCCTATTGACTGGTAGTAGGTTTTGAATATATTTCTTGTTATACTCTGCAAGGTTGGTTATCTACATCACCAACAACCAAGCATATGTAATAGAAATAAACCTTAAGAGAACTAAGTCAAAGTTTAAACGATGTTTGCATATTCTTATTAGCAAGGTGTTTGCATTACATAGTTTACTTAGTTATATTGGCTTTGCATGCTTTGGTTTCCTGCATCTCCAGAAACTCACCTGTATACTGCATACCCCCCTGCCTATTGACTGGTAGTAGGTTTTCTCCTCTCAAAGTTTGGTTTTGACGATTATGGTCATAAGTAAACATGTGGAACTGAAGTTTTGATCACTTTAAGTGGTCTCTGAAAGAATATCCATTGACATTTTAGTTTGTATATGGAGGAATCAACTTTTTGCTGCAAAGATTAACATGAGATAATATTGTATCTTTTGATCAGGTATATGAGTACATAACATACGAAATGCTAAACCATACATCAATTGCCTGCCTGCCAGGAATGCAAGAGCGAACGATCATTACATCATCCTTGTCAAAAACTTTTAGTGTCACAGGTAAGATTTTGGAATTTGATGATTTTTATGCTCCTTGTGTCAGTTTTCAATATATGTGAGCATTTATACCTACTCTGAAGGTCAGAAGACGATCTTCTCCTGATCATGGCTTTACATATCTTGTTTAATGGGAGCGTATTTTGTTGAATATATGTTCTGATCGTGGCTTCATAGAATTTCTTGTTTATGAGAAGATGATTTTTACACTTCTTGCGTCAGTCTTCAATATATGTGAGCATATGTTTATCTTTCTTTAATAGGAGAAACTCTATGAAATCTCCCAGTTATTCTTTGGCCATATGCATATGATTTGCAGAGTTGGAATGCAGAAACTAAGTTTGCGGTGCAGATTTTTTTCCCTTCCCCGAAAGTGGATAGTACCACATATAATATTATAAAAGAAAAAATAGGGCATGTACAAAAGAGGAGACATAAACAAAATCTCCTATACAAAAGCACCAAGTAGGTGCAGCTCAATTCTCTCCCAAGCAACAAAACAGGCAGGAATTAGACGAATCCACTCTACATAAAAGCATGGCCCATTCCTTAACATGCTGACAAACAAAAGACAACACGTGCTCCCGGGAGTTAGCTTCCTTTATGAAGATCCGTTGTTCCTTTCCCACCAAATAGCCCAAAAAGTAGCGTGTAGGATCAGCCACCAAAGGGTGCTTCCTTCGTGGGCCATGGCCTATCCCACATACAAAGGAGGCAATCCATAGAGTCCCGCTGCCTGAAGGCATAATGAAGTGTTCGGAGCAAAAGATGCCAAACCTCAATAGAGAAAGAGCACATGCAAAACACATGGTTCATGGACTCCTCTAGACCACATAGACTGCATAGGTTGACCAAATCAGTCATAAAGCAGGTCAATCTGTCATACATTGGAAGCCTGTCCAGAGAGGCCCACCATAGCAGGATCTTCACCTTGAGTGGGCTTCTTCTAGATCTCGGAGAAGAAGAGAAACCTCAAGCCCCATCTACAGCCATAGAATAAACTGAACTGACTGAGGCTTGCCCTTTTGAATCTGATCTCCAAGGCCACCTATCTGAAATAGTGTGATTCAGGTGCATGGACTGCAGCATTTCCAATATGTGACTCAAATCCAACACCTCTTCATCAGTAAGGTTCTTCCTAAAAGTAGGCCTCCAGAATAGATCCCCATCATCTCCCTCGCAAAGATCACTGACACAAATTAGAGAGTTCTGATAGATAGCAAATAGTCTAGGAAAAAGCTACTGAAATGGCCGTTGTGCACACTAGGTGTCAAGCCAAAAGAGGGTGAATGTGCCATCACCAACCGTACTGTGAGAACCAGCCAAGAAGAGATCTGCACAATGTAGGATACCCTTCCAAGCCGAAGAGGTACAATAAGTCACTGCCGGTACCACGTCTCATAGTCTTGATTGGTCATACTACTTCTGAGAGATGATCTCCCACCAAAGCCCATCCTCAGCCGTAACTAGCTTCCATAACCACTTAGAGAGGAGTGCCAAATTGAAAGTATCAATATTCTTCACCCCCATACTCCCATTTTCCTTGCTCCTACAAACCTTAGCCTAAGAGACACTATAACCCCTCTCTTAAGATCCCCACTACCATGCCAGAAGAGTCTAGCTTGTAAAGAATTCATCTTGCTGGTAGAAGGCTGTCAAAGACCGAACTGCAAAGCATCAATTTGCCTCCATAAGAGAGGAGCCTCCCTTTCTATCCTGCAAGTCTCTTCTCAACTTTCTACATAATAGGGTTCCAATATCTGCACTTGAGGGAACCTGATATCAAAGGCATTCCTAAGTAAGTGATGGGAAACTCTCCTCGGGGGCACCCCAAAATAATGGAGGCATTGTCCAACTCCAGATCCCCTGTATTAAATGCCTAGTAGTTGACTCTTCATGAAGTTCACCTTCAGTCCTGTGACATCTTCAACCAACTCTAGTAGAAGTCTAGCTATATGACGTTCCCCCCTCCCCCCTTCCTAGAGAGGAAAAGGATGGTGTCATCCACATACTATAGGTGAGAAAGAGTTTGCCCCTCCTGGGTCACCTAGAAGCCTTTGATCAGACTAGCTGTCTCTGTCCTGGCCCAAATATAACTGACAATATGTGCCACTAGAATGAAGAGAAGAGGTGACATAGGGTTGCCCTACCGGAGGTCTCTACCGCTGTAGAAGTGGGAAGTAGGAGTCCTCTTGACAAGAACAACAAAAAATGAGGAGGAAATACAAGCTCTCACCTACAAAGTCCATTTGTCACTAAAACCCACCTTCCTCAGGACCTGAAACAAGCAACCCGAACTGATCCTGTCATAAACCTTCTCAAAGTCAAGTTTTAGAACCATACCATGTTTCCAATGAAGCTTCATTGATGTGCAACAATGAAATTCTCTTGGATATGACGCTTCTTGATGAAAGCACCCTGATTATAGCTAACCACCGTTGCTACCACCTTCCCCAATCTAGTTGCCAAAGCCTTTGTAATTATCTTGTAAAGCCCATTCAAAAGGCTAATTAGATGGAAGTCTCTCAAAGAATCTGCCCCTTCCTTCTTACGAATCAAGATCAAGAAGGTCTTGTTGATGCCTTGAATGTGAGCCCTACCCTCCTGGAATTTCAACATTGCCTGTAGGGCATCAGACCTGACAATGTCCCAACAATGTTGGTAGAACATGAGGGGGAAACCATCAGGCCGAGGAGCCTTATCCCCAGCAAGTGCAAAAATAGCCCTCTTGATTTCCTCCTTAGAGAAAGGCAAGGAGAGCACATGCCTCTCGTCCAGGGTAATAGATGGGAGGAGATCATTTGCCACCAACGGCCTAATAAAACAATCCTCAAAGAGCAACTTAGAGTAGAAATCCTGAGCATGAGATCCTTGAGGCATTTGATATAATTCATTCTCCTCTTGTATGAAGCCAATTTATGAAAATATGTTGTATTCATGTCCCCCTCTTTTATCCATCTTTCTCTGGCCCTTCGCTTCCAATAGGTTTCCTCTTTCAAAAGAAGTTCATTGAAATCCTGTCTGAGGCTCTCCCTACAATCCCTCTCCTCTTCGTCCAAGAGGCCTGCTTCCTTCAAAGTATCAAGAGTGTCCAGTTGCTCTAAGATCCTGTCCTTTACTACCTTCTCAGGAAGTGTTCTCGAGGCACCCACTTGGCCGATTCCATGGCCAAAGTCTTCAGTTTGTTTGTGAATCTGGCCATGGTGTTTGAACCGGGATACACATCCACCTGGACTCGAGACTCTAGTTCAGCAAAACCTTCCTCTCTAAGCCAATACTTCTCCATTCTAAATGTTGGTCGTCTACTAAAGGAACCATGGGATCAAAGGGGAATAGGTATGTGATTTGAAACAATCCTTATCATACACTTAGCCTGCATCAAAGGAAAATGATCTTCCCAGTCAACAGTGACTAGAAACCTATCCAATCTTGAGAGAGTAAGGTCCGCTCTAAGATTGAACCAAGTGAAGGTAGCATTCGTAGTAGGCACGTGGTAAGGACACCCGCGCGCGGACCCGGTTCGACCCGACTCACGTTTACCGTCGGAAGAGGACAATTGCAGCGTTCCCAACGTCTTTGTGGCTCGACGATGGTACCCCTAAGTATTGATGTGTGTTTACTTGCTTGAGGAGCATCTGGGATTTATGTAAGGCCCGTTATGAGGCCCATTTATCAGTTTCTAATTTTTTTAGTATTTATATGCACGAATTTCCTATAATTATCAAGATGTAGGGTCGCAGTTGTCATTTGTTTCATTAGGAGGTTATTAGGGTTTTCTTTATTCTATTTAAGGTATTGTAGCCTCCCTCTGGAGGTCATTGATGACGAGAATAAGAAAAGAGTTGCTTCTGTCAGCCGCCATGTGTGTGTATGCAAGGGCTTGGGCGTGAAGCCCCAATCTTCATCCCCATAGTCTTCTCCTCGTCTTCTTCCTTAGCCGCTCCTCCTTCCTGCCCACGTTGACTACACGTCGGTCTTTATTCTCCTTCCCCCGTCTGTTTCCCCCTCATTGCCGCCCAACGCCATAGCACACCACGTACCCGCTTCTCCAAGACGACGAGTTTGGTCTCGTCAGCCACGCACCGGGAGCAGCCGCCTGGGACCCCCACGCCCTCGCGTCGCCATAGAGGTCCCTCGACGCCTGCGTGCGGAGCGGGTACACTGCCTCCCGCGAGCCCTCTTCCGCCCTACGCGGGCCCCGACGGGCCTTCCCCGCGAGCCACCCCCCCCCCCCCCTTGTCCGCGACGTGGGCCCTGGACGGCCTCCCCCGTGAGCCCTCTCCCACCCCACGGGCCCCAGCGGGCCTCCCCGCGAGCCTCTCCTCCACTCCACGCCGCCCCGGCGGCCGCCCACGCGAGCCCCTGCTCCCCACGGCCTGGTCGGGCCCTGCCGACAGTGCCCCACGTCAGCGCCATCTCCACGCGTCCCCGCGAGCGTGTTCACCAGCCCACGCTTCGTCGTTCAGGCCACAAATTCTCGCTCGCCACTGCCCGGTTTGGGGCCCACCACCCCACTCAATCTGCTCGGAAAACCTGCTGCCCGAGCCCCTGCTACGTGTCCACGGCGAGCCCGTGGCAATCACGCCGTCTTTGCCTCGTTGTTCGTGTTAGAGTGGGGCCCCACGTGAGTTTCAGCAGTGCTTAATGAGGAGGTTCAGACCATTGGTGATTCACAGCGTTCCCCGGCATAAATTTTGGGAATCGTCAACTGGTGTTTAGGAATTTTACGTTGTCCCGAGCGGCCCCACTTGACAGTGGGTCGGTGAGTAATGGTTTGGTCCTTCCCTTCCCCAATTTGTCGTGCTTTATATGGTTAAATCATGTTCTCGTGCTTGAGAATAGGGTCTTAGCTATTTTGCTTATTTATTGTTGCCGAACGTGAGTACGTGGACCCGTCTCCAAGATCCTATTTGAGCGTATTGAGTGCATTGCTATTGCCCTAGCATTTCGGTAGTCCCCACTACCGACGATCCTGTACGTTTTATCATTTGCGAGGGAACGACTCCCAAGTACATGTGAGTTTGAGTTATGCAATTGCCTTTATGAAGTGCAGAATATTTGATGTTCATTTGCTATTCTCTTGTGGTGTTGTTGTCGATCTCGGCTTGTTACACGTGTTCGGAATCGATTCGGTAATCGTCCCGCGTCAGCACGTCCACTAATGCAGCCTCCTGGATAAACTCCTTGAAGTCCTTCATGTCCCCTAAAAAGGCCAAGTTGCCACTCCTCTCAACATAAGAAATGATCGCATTGAAGTCCCCTTCTAAGCACCAGGGACGGCCTAGCTATCGGTGAAGAGATGGCAACTGACCTCACGACATCTTCTTATCTGCCCTCCTCTGTGGACCATGAACCCCAGTAAAGTTCTACAGAAAGCTGTCAATGAGACAATTGAATCTCAAAGTGATAGCCCCTCTGTCTATGTGTCTGAAGCCCTCAACTTCCTCCACCACCCTATCATTCCACAGGATTATAATCCCCCTGCATTACCCGAGGCCGGTGCAGCAACACCCTTGGACAGCCTAGCTCCACCAATTTCCTTCATTATAGCCTCCCCATCCTCCTTACAATTCGTCTCTTGTATGCAAATAATGTACGTCCTCCCTCTCCTACAAAGTCCCTCACAGTTTTCCTCTTATCCTTCCCACAAACCCCCATTACATTCCAGGAGATGATTCTCATTGGAATAACTATTTCTCCACTGCCCCTCCCATCCTCCTCGCCATTCTTTAACCCTTCCTCCTTACTCCTTTCGTCCTTAGAGGTTTTCTCTTCCTTAGCTATATAGGCCAATCCCAATCTACCATTTCTTCTGAATTCTAAGAAAAACCTGGTGAACATCCTTCTCCAGGCCACCAAAAAAGACTCCAACCTTCTTCGCAACTCACTTCGCTTGCTCCTCCACCACCCTTTCCACCTTCAAAAGGAGTTCTTCAACATCCTCCTTGCTTCTACCCTCGACGCCTTCCAAGTCCACCTCCTGGATCCCTGTCGAGGGCAGCGGCTCTCCAAGAGACACAAGAGGCCCTTCTACCCCAAGGGCAGATTGAACTTCAGTGCCCTCAAGTGAATCATAGACTAAAACCTCCAAGTCCTCTGAATAACTTGAATGTATCTCCATTGTTATCAAGGCGCATGTTGCCTAGGTGCCAAGGTGGAATTCCAGCCACTAGGTGCTGGTCTACCTTACAGCAGGCCCAAAAGGCACCCAAGGCACCCGCCAAGGCTCAAGGAGCCCACCTAGGCACCCATATCAAATTTATTGACCCATTTTGAGGGTTTCACTCTTTCATTGTTCCATCCAATTAGTATTATTTTATTATAAAATTTCATTTTTTTGTGATAATATTTTTTATTATGTGTTTTTACAATTATCATATATATTGTTGTTGTAAGCATTGAGTTGCAGATTTTGGAAGAATATGCTGACAAACATCTGGGTTAGTATTTTTTCATTATAAAATATCATTTTTATAAGGGTTAGTTTCATATTAACCATCCTTACATGCAAAATATAAAAGATGTCATCTTGCTTACACAATATCATATGTACTCTTCTTATAAGACTAGACTATCAAAAATGCCACTGCCATTATCTTCCATCTCCTTAACCAAACCAAACATGGTTAATACATAACTAGAGATGGAAAAGGGCCATTATGCCCCTTGGTCACACACTATTACTCTCTCTCTCTCTCTCTCTCTCTCTCTTTTCTTCCACAAACATACTAATGCAGAACGACTACCGAAACGGTCCTAAACTAGCGTCACGATCCGAAATCAGCAAGAGTAGCATACGTGAACAGAAAATACTCACAAAAATATCCCATGTTTCCATGAATGTAATTACGCAACACAATCACGCTTAAGCTCGAAAATCGTCCGCTCACAGCGATAAAATGGACAGGATCGATGGCAGTGGGAACCACCAAATAGCTAGGGCAGCCTCAACGTATTCAATATACTCGAAATATGACCACGAGACGGATCGCTCAACTACAATCCAACAGTGAATTAAATAACTAGTTAGGAAATTCTAACTCACATGTACGGGAACAAACTCAATCATATAATAAACGACAGATTGAAAGAGATGGGTTCAATCAACGCTAACCGTCCCACTATCGAGTGAGGTCCCAAATTCGAATGACGTGACTCCACAGACTACGCGGTAATCTCGTAACACACGTTCCGGCCCTCGAAACTAGGAGACGGTACCAACTCGCGATGGAGCGAACCCTGTCTGCAGTGGCATTTACGCGACGAAGTCACGTGCTGTAGTAGCGCTCGTCTTGGGGCATGGCAGGTGGGGCCGTCATGTGGACGAGCGGGGCTGGGGAGGCCGTAGGTTTCGTCGGCGGTGTTCGAGGACCACGCGGGGCTCGACCAAGCGCAAGCGGGAGGGAGGGAAGAAAGGAGGGCAGCCCCGATCCGGGTGGCTTCGAGCGCCACGTGGAGCGGGGCACTGGCGGATCGTTCCCCCGCGGCAAGGCTCGAGCGACGTGGTGGGGGCGACCGAGCCCCTTCGCAACGCCGCGTGGAGGGTGGGAGGCAGTGGTGCTCCTTTACGCGCCACGGGGCGTCGTGAGACGTTGGGGTTGCGTTCCCGTGCGGTGCGGTGGGGTCCTCTGTGGACTGGTTCGAGCGGGGGGGAAAGAACTGGGTAGACGGCAAACAGAGGGAGAGAGGAAGAACGAGGAAGACGACAAGGGAGCGTAGGTGGGGATTCACGCCCTAGGCACATGCGAACGCACAACCGCGGCGGCTTGCAATGCTCTTTTCATTCTCTTTATCATCAATGCCTCTAAAAGAGGTTTACAAGTCTTTAAATAGAAAACTTTAACCCTAATGAAGTCCTAATGACATAAATGACTAAATTGACCCTCCCACAACGAAACATTCAAAATTCGTACAAAAAATGCAGAAGAAATAAAAGAAAGGTAATTGGGCCTCATAATGGGCCTTACAACAGTGCCAAATGTTCCATAACCACACAAAAACACATCAATCTTCAAATGCACCATCGTCGAGCCACAATGAGGCTGGAATCGCCGCTAACGTCCTCCTCTGCCTGTAGACACGGGTCGGGTCGAACCGGGTCCGAGCGCGGGCGTCCTCACCACATACCTCATGGCCGCTGCTAGTAGTGCTACATCCTCGTGTGCGGCTTTCTCTCGAACCGTCCAATGGAGCTCGCCCTAAGCACATCCGCCTCCATCATCCTCTTGATCAGAACAGTCCCCTCGATGCATGATCCGCTGGCCATGGCCCATGCTTGGAAGCTCACTGCCATGGCCGAGTCCATCGGCAGGAGCCCTGTTGAACCAAAAAAAAATCTATAAGCCTATCTACATGTGCATACATGAGTACATCAAACAAAATATGCAACATATAAGCATGCATTTAGGAGCATGTAAATAAGTATAGACATATATGTGCATGCAAAGAAAAAGAAAAAAAAAGGGGATGCTTGCAGATTTTGGGGAGCATGCAAGGTCATCACTACAAAAAAAAGAGGGAGGATTCATACTTCTGTTCAGCAGCAACCTTGGCCTGTAACAAGAAGCCTCAAGACAGCCTCAAATATCCAACAAGAAGGCCACCAAACAGGGTCTCAAGAAGCCTTCAGCAAATCTGCAGCAGAGGAGCTTCAAATCTGCCCTCCAACAGCAACCAATCTACAGTAATGGGAAATCTCCAGCAAATATGCAGTAAGAAGTTCCTTACTAGCCTCTTGCCAACCTTCCAGCAGCCAAACGAACCCCAATAGCAAGCCAACAGCACCAAGAAGCTTCACCACCACCAGCACCCCTCAAATCTCCACCAACGGGACTCCCAAATTCGCAAAAAGGACCCCAAACGCTGCCTCCAACGCAGCCTCCAGGTCTTGCAAATCTGCAACAGCAACCCTCCAACACAAAACCTGCAAATAGGTGGCTTGGCCAGGGAGAGAAAATGGGAGTCGCAGGGAGGAAGAGAGAGGACCGCAAGGTGAGGAAGAGAGAGGACTGCAGGGGAGGGAGGAGATTAAAAAAAAAAAAAAAAAGGAAAAGAGGACCGGCTGGCCTCTCCAAGAGGACCGACCGGCCTCATCCCCACTCCCACTCCAACTCTCCATCTTCATCTCCAACTCCTCATCCTCATCATTATCCTAACCAACCCCGACTCTCTCATCCCTATCCCTTGCTGGCCGGCCTCATCCAGCCCCCAAAACCGCAGCCTCCTCCATGCCTATAAAAGGCCATCATGCGGCAGCAAGAAGACCCCGGTTCCAGCGTGCGGAGAGCCCCAAGGCTGCCACGGTTCTGACGTCCAAGAAGCCCCAAGACTGTCCCGGCTCTGGTATGCAAAGAGCTTCTAAGCTGCCTCCAAGCTCCTCCAGAATCCGGCTGCCTCCAAGCCCCTCCACGCTCCAGCCGCAGCCTTCTCCAACCTGCACAAGCCAAGAAGAAAAAGAAGCCTAGTCTTAGGCTTGTACTTTATTTTTTTTTACAATCATGCTTTGTTGTGTAGATTAATCTCCATATGTAGAAAATTAATAATGATGGTTCTGTCATATCGGTTGACCGGCCACCGAAATTTAAAAAAAAATAGAAAATTAATAAATGATGGTTCTATCATATCGGTTGACCGGCCATCGAATAAAAAAATCATAAATTAATAAATGATGGTTTTGTCATATCGGTTGACCGGCCATCGAAATTTAAAAAAAAAAATAGAAAATTAATAAATGATGGTTCTGTCATATCGGTTGACCGGCCATCAAAATTAAAAAAATTTAAAATTTAAAATCTCGGTTCTACCATATCGATTGGTAGGCCACAAAATTAAAAAATCATTAAAATAAAAAAAATCAACAAATTAAAATAAGTGGTTCTACCATATTGGTTGGTCAGCCATATAAAAAAAATCAATAAATAATAAATAAAATTTAATTAATGGTTTAGCCATATTGTTTGGTCTGGCCATGAAATTAAAAATAAGAATAAAAAAAACAGAAAATGGAAAGATAATAACTTTAAATAAAATAAGAAACATAAAACATAAAAATGATAGAATAAAAATATAAAATAAAAAAACAATGAAATTAATAATCCTTAAACAAAAACAGAAAATAAAAAGACTAAAAAGCTAATAAGATTAATAATTCTTAAATAAAAAAACAGGAAATGATAAAATTAATAACTTTAAATAAAATAAGAAACATAAAAATGATAACACTAATGAAACATAAAAAAAGGTAAAATAAAAAACAGAAAATAAAAGGTAATAAATTTAATAATCTTTAAATTTTAAAAAAAAACTAACATTTCCTAAATGAAACAAAGAATTAATGAATTTTAAATAATATAAAAATAGATAATAAACTAAATTTAGTGGTACTTCCATATTAGTTGGTTGGCCATTAAGAAGATGGATTAACTTAATAAAAATCACAAGTTAATTAATGGTTCTTCCATATTGGTTGGTTGGCCACTTAAACATTAAAAACCAGAAAATTAAAATCATAAAATTAAAAGTAATGGTTCTACCATATTGGTTGGTGGGCCATTCAATAAAATATGTTAAAAATAATAATTAAACAGAAAATAATAAAACAATAAAAATAATGGCTCTACCATATTGGTTGGTAGGTCACTCGATAAAATAAGATTAATAAAGAAAAACATAAGATAATAAAAATAAAAATAGTTCTTCTACATTGATTGGTTGATCATCTAACATAAATTTAATAAAACAGAAAATAAAATAAAATAAAAATCAGAAATTAAATTTAATGATTCTTCCATAATATTTGTTAATCAATTAATTAGCAAATTTATCAATTAAACACTTAATCAAATTGAAAATCTGTTAAATGATTAATCAATTAAAAATCCTATTAATCAGTCACCTAAGTTTACTGGTTAACAAAATTTGTTAATTCAAGTAACTTCTTAATCAACTAACTCAATCAATCAAATCAACAAATGTGTTAGTTAAATAATCAACTTAACAAATTAAGTTAATTCATTAAGCATTCAATCAATTAAGTTAACAAAATTGGTTAATTAATCAGTCAATTTAACTAACTAAACTGATTTGTTAAATTCTCAACCAGTCAACCAATGTAACAAATTTGTTAACCAACCAGTCAAGTGGTCAAATTAAGTTATTAATCAATCAATTAAGTTATCAAAAACATGTTAATCACTTAAATCAACAAAATTTCAACTAATTAAGTCAAATTGGTACTTAATTAATCATCAAATCAACTGAACCAACAAAATTTTAACCAATTAAGTCAAATTGGTATATAATCAATCATTCAATCAACTAAATAAATAAAATTACAACTAATTAAGTTAAATTGTTACTTAATTAATCATTTAAATTAACAAAATTTGTTAATCAATTGAGTTCAACCAAAAATTATTACACAACTAATTAAATTAAGCATGTTAACTAATTACCCAATTAATTCAATTAATTCAATTAAAGTGTTAGAATCAATCAACCAATTAAATCAATTAAGTCAATTAAATCTAATCAATCAATTTAAAAGTATTGATTAATCAATCAAAAAATCAAATCAACAAATAATTCAACCAATTAAATCAACTTGGTCTTTCCATACCGATTGGTTAACTAAGGTTCTTCTTTTTAAATAAAAAAAATCATGTTCATTTATACTGGTTGAATGACCTAAACTTAGTAGTTCTATTCTATTGGTGGATTGACCACTTGATCAATGGTTCACTCTTATTGGTAGAGTGACCAAAGGATATGATTATTGATTCATCATTATCAATAGGTATAATCAGTGTCTTTTATGGTTCTGTCCTAACTGGGGGTCAGGCTACGAAGTCGTGATTATCCTATTGATAGATGGATTGATAAGAATAATTCTTTGTTCGTTTATATCAATAAGGTAATCATTAATTAAAGTGGTTATTTCTAATTGATGGATTAATCATTAAGTTCATGTTCATTTATATTGGTTAAATGACCTAAAATAATTCAAATAATCATCTATCCTTTTAAATGATACTTAAAGGATAATTTCCAAGAATCTTTCTCAAGATACTTACCATTTTGTGAGAACTTCAAGATCCTTTAAGTATCATTTAAAAGATACTCATGGACCCCTCTTTATTAAAAAAGAACAAAAAAATAACATGTATGTTGCATTTAAACCCCTGCTTGTTCTTTGTTTATTTCAAGTCTTATCTAGATGGTTAATCAAGGGTTACCAATCATTGATTGGTGTAATTAACACTGACCGAGGTCAGTGGGGAGAGGTTAAGAACACGAATCCACAGTCGATCCAGAAGTCATCTAGACTTTGAGGATTAATCCTAAAGTCTGCCTAAAAGAAAAGAGAATATGTTTTCAAAACTTAAAATTCTCTTTTCAAATTAAGATTTCCCTAAAGATTTTCAAATCCGACAAAAAAAAAATTCAAAATCAAAAGGATTTTTTTTTAAAAGGGAGTCTCACAAGCCCTCTCAAGCCTCTCTGGCGGCTCTTGCAACCATGGAAACCAGCATCAACCTCGCAGCAAGAATACCCATTTCCACCCCCAAAATCCAGTATTTTCATGTGCAAGGATTGACCTAGTACTAATGGTTTCTACCCCTTCAGGATCAGGTGATTGAACGCGGACTGCATATGCCATGGGACGCAATCAGTGAGGTCTCACTCGGGGCCATTACACCAAAAGATCAGATTTTTTGAACATCAAAAGATGAAATTTTTACGCCAGGAAAAGCCAAAGATCAAATTTTTAGGCTAAGGGAGGCCACTGGTGGTAGGGAAGAAGGTGGCAACGAGCGGTGCAGTGAGGAAGTAGGTGATCCAGCCATGGAGGTGGGTGCGGCCATAGCAATCTCTCCTAGGGACGCAGATGTGAGCAACGATGAGGAAGGAGATGGTGGTGAGGAAGTGGGTGATCCACCCTTGAAGGTCAGTGCGGCCACAGTGATGAAGACAATGCTGATGATGAGGAAGGGATGGATCTGAGGAAGTCGATCATCGCCGGCCAATGCTTCTCCCTGATGAGCGACATTAGCGAGCTCCAATTGGAGCAGTCACACATCGCCGACGCCTCCTTGGTTCTCTCTTTCTCTCTCACACATACACACAGAGGGGTCATTTTGGTCATGTTGCTTTATACCCACCTATTCTCCATTATGTTCTAACAACTAAAGGAATATTATTGGCATATTCCGATACTTGCAAACATACATTAACTTCAATGGTGTTTTTGATAGCATAATCTTATAGGAAGAATATATATGATATTAAGTAAGCAAGAGTGACATTTTTTATATTTTGCGTGTAAGGATGGTTAATATGAAATTAACCATTTTTATAATTATTTTTCAGTCACATATTTAATTTTGATGCTTCTATCCAATAAGCAACTTATTATTTTTCATATTAATGTCATATTAGTGTTGTTTTCTTGTATTTTTATATTAATGTCACATTAGTGTAATATTAAATATATTATTATCAACTAGGGGCCTAGGCGATGCCTAGGCAGGCACCTAAGTGCTTAGGCGTTCTGGGACCCTAAGTACGCCTTCGTCGCATTACCACCTTGACAATTATGTGTATCTCCTTAGAAGAGTCCCAATCCTCCACACATCCTTTCCCGCTGCTAATGTACTGAGAGGATCCCTCCACCAGGTCGGACGCAGTCCCACTGGGGGGGTGGGGGACAGCCGGTTGATTCACGATCAAGGCTTCCCACCAGAGACTACTGATAGTAGAGGAGGAATATGCCCTCTTCCCTCCGCTCTAGAGCAGTTCACCCACCACCAGGGAGGATCCCGGTATGGTGGCGACATCTGAAAGAACAGGTACAGTCAGCGTCAAGGGCCGGCCCCCAACATTGATCCCCGCTAGTAGTCTGTCAGAGGATGAAGGAGTAGGCAAGGCGAGGAGTCCAACAGATGGGCAAGAGCCTTGCCAAGGAGATGGGAGCAATGCCTCACTGGTCCACAACTGGCTCAGTATGGAGAGGGAAGCAGTCAGGTGAAGAAGATGGGGCTTCTCGGGTAAAACATAATTGGGTAAATCACCAGGCATACCCGATGACCCGTTCCGATTATTATAGCAACCCGATTCATCCTGACCACCGGCGTGACTGGATCCAAGAAAGTTGAACCCCCGGTCCCACCCATGTGATCGGCATGAGCTTCTCCCACTTCCCGACTGCCCTGCCAAAACCCTAAAGCTCAAGGAGAAGCGCTGCAACCATTGTTTCCCTCACTGGAGCCAATCTGCACCTGGATCACAATGCTGACACCTTCCATGATCGCGATGATCACCCCTGCTGTATCCTCGATATCTGACACCCTGGCCTGGACGGAAACCCCTAACTGCCAGTGCCTGATATCCTGGTGGAAACTGAGACAAGGTCAGCAAAACCGGCGATCAGAATTGCGGATTAGCCCCTCCTTCAGTAGTGTGAAAGAGACACCCAACAATATAAAGCCGACCAAGATGGGTCTGGGGCTGGAGAAAGTGGCCGTGTGGAACTCCCATGGCGAGACCAGCACGACTAAGTTCCTGTTAGGAAAGCTCCGGCCACCATAGCTTTTGCGAAGATCTCCTCAGATGGGCAGACCATAAGGAACATGGAGGCAGACACTTGGTGAACTTCCCATCTCTGACAGGCCCTCTTGGAAGAGAAGACATCCAGAATGGCTTCAGGGGTCCCTGCTCCGTCAACCATCAATCCTTTGAGGCACCAATGCAGTAGGAGCTTCCGACGATGGAGGTCCACAGTGTCCATAAGGGTCACTTCCGGACATCCTTGGCATCCTCCCTTCGCTCCTAAAACCTCATGTGATCTCCTATACTCCTGTCTAATAGAGGGGCATAGGACATCCTCCACCTAGAGGGGCATCCGCTCCATCTATGCCCCCAACCTCCACACCCCCAACACTGCCAAAATGACAGAGCTCACCGGGTGCTGCCAAAGAGGAACACGATTAGCTCGGCAGCAGGGGTTTCCGGTGCCGCTCAGGCTCTCCATGGGCATATCCTCAGTCTGCAATGCAGATTAGCCGTAGATGGGTAAGAAACCTGCAGATTGTTCAAGCGTCAGTAAGATAGAAAAGATAAACACATGGTTTATTCAGTTGAAAATTAGAGATCTTATTTTGATTTCTCTGGATTTGAAACAATGAAAATTAGATATTACTTGCCAATGACAAAAGTTACTCCTGTCAATGCTTTCTCATTTTTTCCCCAATAGCATTTTTTTAGTACTAGCCTCAGTTTTCATATGCCTTAATGCGTAGATATCTTCTTGCATTTAGTCTCCCAGTAAGAATCATCCACTAATCAGAAGTGTTTCAGGTTGGAGGATTGGTTGGGCAATAGCTCCATGTGATATTGCATCTGCAATAAGGAACATACATGTTAAAATCACTGATTCAGCCCCCGCACCTTTCCAGGAAGCTGCTTTAACTGCATTGAGTAGTCCACCTTCGTACTTTGAGACCCTGAGAAAAGTGAGAATTTATGTTTCTGGTATTTTACTTATGTGGCATAGATTGATCCCGGCATCATCATGTTGTTCATGCGTGGAATTTTGTTAGTATTACTAGTCACTATTTTTTATGAAGTGTGTTAATTTCGCTTGCCTAGTACTTATGTTGTTTATTTGTGTGTTCTTGATATGCAAGGACTATGAGGCAAGGAGAGATTATGCTATTGAGATGTTGGTAATGTTTGGTTTTCAAGTCCGTGTCAAGCCTCGGGGTTCCTTTTTTATATTTGCAGAGCTTCCGGAGAACTGTCTATCATCTGATGTATGAATTTTCTCCACTTCCCTCTCTTAAAATTGTCTTCTTATTCTGGAGGGTTTATTATGATAATTATCACACTACTGTCTTTGTTCTACAAATACGTAGTCATCATCTTAAATGTAAATATGTGGACATGCGGGACATTGTTCTGCTGCTTCATTCTCTCATCATCCATATTTGCATCTGAAGGGTGCATGCACCTGTTCCAGGAGACGGATCAATAGCCTAGGGGAAATGTTGCCGCACTGGGTTTATCATCTCAAAATCGATGATAAATCTCTTAAATACAACGAACATGGCTTTCTTTCCCTTTTAAGTATTAAATCATAACAACATGATTTATTTTCCTTCTTTATCTTCTTTTGCTGTGTACAATGTCATGGTGGTAGGAGAACTTTATAAAGTTATCTGAAGGTGAGGTAAAATGACAGGATTTGAAAAGGGTCTAGTGATAGTTTGGCTTTGTGGATCCTGTCATGGATTCCAATTCATCTGGCCATAATGCAATAGTTTATCCATGTTGGGATGTTTTGTAACGGAAAAAAATATATATTATATTTTGTGGGTAACTTTGTGTTTTCTGAAGCAGAATTCTAAAGATAATTCCTATTTCATAAATAGGACATTGAGATATAGTATCTTAAAATTATTTGCGCCTGTGACTTTGGTAAAAAATTAATTGCACCTGTAACTTTGGTATTCTTTTTAAGAGGGATGCTAGCACCTTTTGTCATGCCCCTTTGCCACTCCAATAAGACAAGTCCCACATTAGCACTTTTTGAGTTATTATTAGTGGCCCTGCAACCCCCCCCCCCCCCAAACACAAACAAATATGATGGGGACAACCCTAAGGATGCCCATGTGGCACTTGTCCTATTGGAGTGGCAAAGGGGCATGGCACAAAAGCGTGGCATTCTAGCATCTCTCTTTTTAAAGGTGCATGGCTGCTTGTTATTTTCTTGGAAAAGTATGCAATTACATATTCTGATTGGTGGACAAACAAGAAACTGAGAGTCCATGTTTTCCTGCATTCATGTCAATGTAGATAAATTTTTTATCTCTTAGAAACTTAATACTTTGGTGCCAAGGCATGCAGTTCACAGTTAAATGTAATGTTCTAAGATTAGTCATGATTATGATGTTTTTTGCCCTTCTAAGAAAAAGATCGCCCTTTGTATATTATCTAAACACTATAGTGCTTTTTTGTGTTTATCAGCATTAAACTTCGTGTATACCTATCTTGATGCTAAACAAACATTTTAAACTTACTCTTTCATGATGATCCACCATATAACTATCTTGTCGGTTATTCCATCATACGAATTGAGTGATTAGCATATTTTCCAGGTGGATTTTGTTGAGAACCTGATTAAGAAAGCTGGGATTGCTGCTGTTCCTGGATGTGGATTCTTCCATGCACCTACAAGTGGCCACCAGTATCAGAACAGGTATGTCAGATTTGCTTTCTGTAAGAGCATGGCTACCCTGACTGCAGCCGCTGAACGAATAGGTGAACTGGTTAACGGCAAGGATAGCATCATACCATAGTTATAGATTGTTTCTTTCCACAATCATTCACTTGATGGCATCCTTGATAGAATACTGTGTATCACGAATGAACTTGCTAGAGTACTGTGCATAACAGAAATCACATTAATCGCTGCTGCTATGAAAAGTGAACATGATTCTTCCTGCGAGCACAACAGCAAATAGATCCTTTTTTACCTTTGTTGTCGGGGGGGAGGGGCTGGGTTGGGGTGGGACCGTGGGAGGGGGTTTGTAATGAGATAGGTTCCATGCTTCACTTCTGTCCCTATATATAATATCGTCTTAAATGTACTCGTGCATTTCCCCATGGCTGAATGAGGATTAAACATGGTGTGAGTCACTTGGGTTGGGTTGTAGTTGAATGTGCGCTGGCCCAACCCCTGGTTTTGGGCCTCCTTGCCCTGCTTACCCACCCAAATGATAAATACCTGAAGTACCCATGAGGCCGCCGCAGTGCTAGAGCAGCACAGTCGCAGCCACCGGATCAATGTTGATAATGGAAGTGGTTTTTGAAAATTATCCGAAGTAGTTTAGAGTTTCCTCAATCCATATGCATCTAATTGAAGCCAGTAGATGGAATCCATTCAATTGTTAATAAAAATTACTATAACTTATAGTTACTTTTAAATTATTATATTTTATAAAATAAAAATTTAAATAAAACTACAGAAATAATAATTTCCATTTCTAATTCTGATAACTTATCAAAAATTTCTAATACGGATTCTGCTGGTTATTAGATAGATTGTTCCCATCTGAATCCACCTTCTTAATCAGAAACTGATTGGAAAGTTGAGTAACTGATCTTTGTTTACGAAACTATACGCAACGTTTTTTACATCATTCACTGTTGGGCCACGATGCTGTAATCTGATTGCCAAGCAGACATAGCTCGCAAATATGGAGGATAATTCATCGATAATGTGCTTTTTTTTAAGTTATCTGAAGTTCTTTCTACAAAAGTGGTTTAAAAGAATTGATTTGCTTGTACATCGTTTCTTTTTTGAGGGGGCCGGCGTGTTTGAGCAATATTTGCTGCATTATGTGCAAACAGCTGTCTAATCAGATCCTAGGTCCTATATGATTCAAATTATTAGATTGCGTGGGAGCACAAATATTTATTTATATAACCATTTGTTCAGTGATTGGATCATATCTATTGACTATTATTAAGCGGAGAGGTGAGAGAAAGTTCTCATTCCTTCTCCGTTGAAGGAAATAGAGATTCCTGCTAACTACTCATGGTTATTTGCCCCCCAGAATCCTCCCCCAACTTTTGATAAATATGCCGCCTAACCTCACCCATCCTCTCTCTCTCTAACTCCCGTAGTTGCATGTCTTTAGAAGATTCATCTCAAATAGAAAGGCTTCTCTGTGCATGTGAAGGATGGTTCTTGCCTTAGTGAGTTTTTGAAGAGAGAGAGAGAGAGAGAGAGAGACGGTTAGAGATATGGAGTGAATTTTTGAATAAAGAGAGACTTGCGTGAGTAAGTGGTTTAAGTGTGAAAGAGAGAGAGAGAGAATGTGTTAAGGAGGAAAATTTAAGTAGGTTAGTTATTTGCAAGGATTGTATTCCTAGGTGAATGAGGTAACGTGGGTGAGTGGGAGAAAACACGTAGGTGCAGTTAACTTTAAAGTTAAAATTAGTTAAGGATAATAATGACATATTATTTTTTGTATTTAGATTTGGTTACCTTAAAAAATAAAAGTTGGGTAGCATAGAAGCTATTATGGATAGTGATAATATAAAAATATCTTAAATAGACGAGTAAATATTACATTTTTTCAATTTTTATTTATTTGTGATTAAGTAATTAGAACTATGAGAATTAGAGAGAGGATGGGTGAGGGTGACATACTTAGAGTTTACACGTAAGTACGGTTAACCTTAAAAATAGAATTTTTTTAGGATAATGATCACATATTATTGTTATACTTGAATTAAGTATTACACTTTCTCATGTTTTTCTTTGTAATTTGTGTTAATGATCTATAGACTAATCGATAGATTATTGTTTTAGTATTAATCTATTTATTAATTAATCTTTTATTTATTATTTTAGGCAGAAGGTAAGATACAAAGTTTGAATCCATTATTCAAAGATGAATACATTATTGTTACTGGTTTAATAATTTTTTATAACATTAGTACGTAATGAAATGCAGTTAGTGAAGATGAGTGGGTGGGTGGTGAATTTGGCGCTTTGTGATCATATTTCAAATTCAAACTTGAAGATAACTTCTTGCAGTCGATTATTTCTTTGGGTAATATTCCCATGCGCATGAGGTTAAAGTTGGTAGGTTGGAGTCTACATTTAGGTATGGATAACCTTAAAAATAAGATCTTTTAAGAATAATGATCAGATGTAAAATTTTTAGACGTAGATTTGGATACCTTAAAAAATAAAAAATGGGTAGAATAATAGTTGTTAAAGATATTGTTGATATAAAATAGAGGTATAATTTTTACTTATATTTTTTGTTAATTATCTTACATGCAATTTTTATTTGAGATGAATCTTCTAAAGACATGCAACTACGGGAGTTAGAGAGAGAGAGGATGGGTGAGGTTAGGCGGCGTATTTATCAAAAGTTGGGGGGAGGTTTAGGGGGGCACAATAACCGTGAGCAGTTAGCTTACGTGGGGGGTAAGACCGCTGGAGAGAGGAGAGGTTTGCGGGTGGGAGAGAGAGTTAAGGAGGAGGAGGAATCTCTATTTCCTTCAACGGACAAGGAATTAGAACTTCCTCTCACCTCTCCGCTTATAATAATATAGTTAATAGATTCTCGGACAACAATAAAAAAACCGCCGCTGACCGCCCGTTCGCACAGCTGGTGCGGCCGGGCACACAGCAGAGCACGCCCCCCCCCCCCCCACCACCACCACATTTGTCGCCCCTTCTCGCCCTCCTCTTCCTCCTCTTCGCTCTCCCCACCTTCCCCCAGATCGGACCCGCACAAAAACCCTAACCTTAGCACGGGCGTAGCGGTAATCGGCGGGGGAGGGGGATCCCTTCGAACTCGGTCGTCTCTGCGTAGTTTCCCCATCCCCATGGGGGACTACTACGAGTACAACCGGGGATACCGGGCCGGGCACGGCGCCGGGGGCGCCGATCGGAAGCAGCTGGAGATCGTGAGCGGCAAGGAGTTCAGCGCCAACCAGATCTACGTCACCCCCTACCGCCCGCCGCGGCCGCGGTCGCCGGATCCCCCGTATCCCCGGGTCAAGTCGTCCGGCGGGGGCGGCGGCTCTGGGTTCGGCTGCTTCGGCGACCCGGAGATGAAGCGGCGGCGGAGGGTGGCCAGCTACAAGGCCTACGCCGTGGAGGGCAAGCTCAAGGCGTCCATCCGCCGCGGCATCCGCTGGATCAAAGGCAAGTGCTCCGTGCTCGTCCACGGCTGGTAGCCGGGAGTAGCAGCGGTCCCGCGGCGGGGCGGTGGGGGTTCCATGTCTCCTTCGCTTTGTTCTATTTTGGCAATAATAACCTTGATCCGTCGCCGGGGGTGACGTTGTTCCCGGCCGCCGGAGCAGCAACAGCGAGGTGGGGGGGCGTTGGGTGGCTCTTATGTAATTTCGGGGGTTGGCTTGGGCGGCTTTCGAATTCTCGTTGTGGCGATTGTTTTGCTCTACCCGTGCTCTTGCTGTTGTCGTTTGTCGTTTGCTGTTTATTAACTTGTTATTGTCTGAGAAATGTCGTATGAAAAGTTGTGCCATCTTGTCTTAATTTCAAATCTCCCTCTCTCCTTCTCTCTCTTTGTTTCTTTTGTGTTGTGTTCTTCATGATTTTTTTCTTTTATTTTCTTGATTTGATACTGGCCTTTATTGATTTGATTCAACAGTATTTTTCATCTCAAATAATGATGAATATTTATTTGAGTAATAAATGTATTAAGTATTCTCTCTAAAACAATAAAAGACTAAATGGGATGGCAGACGTGAGCTCTTTTAACTGTCAAATATTTAAATCGGATAATAGTCTATTTTATGTGTTAAATGCATGTTACCACGTGTGAATTACGGTGGTTTATATGCCGTTAGGAATTGGACCAATTTCTGGCGAATGTCAACCATTTTAAAATTTGACTAACATAGTTTTTTACATTATAACCGGACGTAACATTCCATGATGTGTTGAGAAGATTTTGTGGAAACTCGACTTTGGCAAAAGTACTAAAAAAAGGCCAGCGACAAGGTCACCATTTTTTTTGTTTTTTTTTGGTCAAAGGGAAAGGATAGTTATATTAGATAACTAACTTAGTACCATCAGTTACAAAAGCTTTTAAACATGCAGGGATATGGGGGGGAGGGGGGGAAGAACCAGGACTGGGAGGATCTAGATAGAGGAGATCCCAAATCTAGCCAGGATATGAGCAGCCTGGTTCCCCAATCTGCCTACAAACTGAATCGATACTAGAGGGTGGAGCATACTTCTACATCCTTGGATGATGGCATTACTCCTCCAAGAGAAAGCAGAAGGAGAATTGATCAGATTCACAATTTGGAGGGCATCACCTTCAATTTGAACTTTGTGACAAGGTCACCAATTATTACCACCGAGATAAATTAATGTGCTATGATCGGGTGAATTTATATCAAGTTTTGTGGGGAGAATATAATAGTGAGTTGAGATCCTGACTCGGCTTTGTACAACTAGTTTTAAACCCGTGCGATGCACGGAATTTATTTGAAAATATTATACTTAATTTTAAGATAAAAAAATATCATACGGATTTAAATAAATTTATCTTAATAAAAATATGTATTAATCCAAGCTTCATACTATTAATTTTATTGCTATGTCATATTAGCATTTTTAAATCACCTCAATAAGACAACTAACTTCAAAAACATTGTTTAGTAAAGTTTTCAATTTGATATTATAATACAAGTATAAATACAATTTTTCAAGATCTTTCATATCCATAAAATTAAATATGAATGTAAATACTAACATTAAATGTTATTCAATAAAAATATATATAATTTTAAAATATTATGAAATTTGAGATAACATTTTGAAAACTAAAATGTAAATAATATTTTAAAATATATGAACATAAAATATATTATATTTAATAGGTAGCACCTGCAAGATAATCAACGATACTACATTAAAATTATTTTTGCAAAAACTTCTATAACTCTTGATCTTAAATGTCAGAATATTAATAAAAGCTCTTGTAAATAACATGAAGCCATGACTGGTACGGGTAATACCAAGACACACAAAGAGAGATAGATAGAATATATATATATATATATATATATATATAAAATTTTAACATATTATGAAATTTGAGAGAAAAATTGGAAACTAAAATGTAAATAATATTTTAAAATATATGAATAAAAATATATTATATTTAATGGATAGCACGTGCAAGATAATCAGCGATACTCCAATGGATGAAAATTATTTATGCAAAAACTTATGTAACTCTTGATCTTACATGACGGAATATTCATAAAAGTTGTTGTAAATAACATGAAGTAGTTGTTGGCGCTAGTAATACTAAGACACACACACATACCCTTGATCTTTAATATAGCCCACGTGTTAGTGTAAGAGATCTTATCTAACGATGAACAAATTCAGTTCTCAGGATGAACGGTGACAATATAAATACTAAAGATGCACGCGAAAGAGACAGAATAACGAATATAGCAATGCAAAATAAGAAATAAAATCATGTCAAGTTAAACTATGAACTATAGAAGAGACCATGCAACATTCACTAACCCAGGAATCAGACTTATAATGACATTTTTAGAATTATTTAAAAAAAATAAAAATAAAAATTCACTAACACATGAATCAACAATGCCACATCAATTATGTAAAATTATCACTTTTTAGAAAATACATAAATGTATTCTAATTGTTAGAATATTAAAATATTACAAAACTATACTTTCAAGTCCGGGTAATACCCGGGCGTCACAGTGAGAGTGCAACTTCCTCCTCCTTTCAAACACGTGTGAATGTACATATAAAAGGAAAAATCTTAGCAGATGGCTATTGCTCATTTTAAATTTACAATAATATTTGATAGAATAGGGGAGTCAATGGGCAAAATGCATATGCCTTTGGTAATCTATTACATTATTTTCAAGTTAGCAACATGTTCTTTTTATTGCATAATGATTATTTTATAAGAAAAAGAGTTAAGTATTTTAAAATATGTTTCTTTTATATGAATTTGATATTATTAGTGACTTTGAAAATTAAATATTAATTAGTTTCTTATTTGCAACTATAATAGAAAATCATACTTTTTGTAATCTAAACATTATATTTTAATAGCATTGGTTAAATGAGTAATGGTTAGAGATAATGGTCACTTAACACTAAGCATGAGATTTTGAAACAAATATTTTATATTTTTTTAATTATATTAAATTAATTATGAAATAATACGGTGCATCACATCTATGAAAACAATTGTTAATGATCACAAAATATATTCACATAAGTACTTTTAACACAAATTTAAATGTCAAAACGATAGTATAATTCTTTTACAGATGATGCAAAATTAAAACATGAATATCTTCCTAATCTTAAAATTAAAGACAATTTTTCTATAAATAAGAAAGAGAAAATGAATGAAGATAAAAAGATAAAAATTAAATGTGGAGTAAGGATGGAGATAAGCAAAGAGTTAAAACGTGGAGTAAAGAGAGAGAAAGATGAGTTAAATGTGTGGGAATAAAGAGATGTTAGATAGAGGGAGAGAGAGAATTAAATGTCTAAGAATGTGGTGGGAATAATCATAATAGTTGCTTGGAGAGAGAGAGAGAGTGTGTGTCACATCAACTGGACTAGAAACTCTATTTTATTAATATAGTACAGATTTTGCCAAGATTATACTTAGGGTAGACTTGCCAGATGCATAGGCCAGGTTGGCTAGGTGGGTGAACTAGATTTCACCGTTCTTAAACTGACTTTAAGTTTTGTTGGGATTTAGGAATACAAATGAGTTGAGCTGTAAATGCCAAGTTTTGGTGTCTTCAAGTTCAATCTATTTGTTAATAGGTCGAGGCTTTATCAAAATCAAGTCAAAACTCAGACAGTCTCAACTTTGATCAAACTCGATTTGTTTAATAGTTGAACCTAATCAAGTCAAATCCAAATTATTTGAATATCAAGTGATTCCTACTTATTTAGTAATTTACAAGCTTATTCGAACTATTAAGGGTTGTTTGTCCTTTATCTTTATATGTTCATTGAATTAGATTGATATTAAAAAAAAATTACGTGAGTATCCAAATTTAATTTACATTTCATGGACTGGGTTAAAATTGTCAAGTCTTTAATATAAAGCTGGTCTATATTCAATGAAAATATTTAAATTAGCATCACTCTAGATCCCAAGTTGTGACTAATTATTTCATTTTATTTTTTTGAAGAGACATGACTAATTGTTTTATATAAACATTATTTTAACCTCTTCTGATGGTCCCAATCAAATGGGGGAAAGAGGAACTGGACTTCTATGTAAACAATTGGATTTTTTGCATATAACCTCTCAAATACATCATATTTGCATATATACCTTCAACTCCACCTTGAAATCTCATATATGTTGCAGCTATGCTCCTCCGTCAAAATAACGTGAATTCTAATTAAATATGCCGAAAAGATTTCATAAACCATGATAACATTATAGGTACATTTGCAAAATTCTAGTGAATTTAAGGGTATATATGTAAAATATCAATGAATTTAGGGGTATGTATGTAAAATCATTAAGCTTGATTTAATGGCAATTTGATGGAGGGGTATAACCGCAATATATCTGAGAATTTTAGAAGTATTAAAAATAATATGTAGGAGTTGTGGGGTATATGTAAATACGATGTATTTGAGGGGTATATATGCAAAAATATACACAAGACCGTTGAAAAGATTATGTGCAAAACCCTTCTTCAGACAAGCATATTTTACAGGATGTCTTGCATATATACCTTTGAAATATATCGTATTTGCATGTATACCCCCAACTCTCATATATTAGCATCAATATCTTTAAAATCTTTAGAAAGTTGCACTTATACTCTTCAGTCTAATGATTTTGCATAAATATATCTACATTCACTAATATTTAAGATAAATTCACTAAAATATTGTATTATGTACCTCCGACACCTCGATGATATCATGATTTATACAATGTTTTTTAGATTTTCCGTTGAAATTCACCTAAGTTTGATGGGAGGAGTATAAATGTAATATTTTAAAAAATTTAGCAATATTGATGATAATATGTAAGAGATGGGATGTACATGCAAATACTGTGTACTTGAGGGATTTATATGCAAAAAACCCTATTTTATATAATGGTTGTGCAAAGACCGTGATCAAGGCATTATGCTAATCTTCTCACTAACATCAATTTAAACGCGTTGCATGTAAAAGCCAGGGTTTGAATGGTGCATTTATAACATATTTGTAGTTTTAAACTACAAAATATTTTTGTATTTTATATATTTTATATATTTTCAAATCAATAAAAAATAGGAAATTCTTATGAAAAGATGTAAAAGTATTATTTTAAATATACAAAATAAAATTTATATATGATACAATTCTAAAATATATAAAATACAAAAATATTTTCTTCAAGAAAACATGGTTTGGTTCAAAGGTGAATGACTAATGTTGGGTTTTCACCTAATATAGTGGTCTACTTGTGATGATTGGGCCACACAATAATTAAACAGGTCTAGTTAGTAGAATATAATTATTGGACTTAACCCATTAGGTGCCCATTAAGATATTATTATGGGTGGGATCCTATTTAAGTTAAATTGGGACTGGTCCCTCCTCTTTATATTAGCAACACATGACTCTCCATGAGGACATATGCATCAAGAGAAATAGAGAGAAGCAACCAGAGAGAGACGGTGCTAGGGTTACATGTGTGTCTCTCCTCCCGGTGTTCGTGTTGTTCGTGTTGTTCGTGTACGTAGGAATTGCTCTCTTCATCGTCTTTCTCCTCGGTTTACGTGTAAGAGGGATGGCTTCTACTGCATGTATTTTTAATATCCCTAACATGTGGTATCAGAGCCCGTGTCAATGTTTTTACGGCTCCGATCTCCTATTCTTCCTATTTCATACGATTACGAAAAGGAGGACGGTCCACGCTTTATTTATTTGTTTTTTTGTGTGCCGTCGAGCGGCGGTGATGGTCGTGAAGGGATCGGCGTTGGCAAAGCGGCAGAATCGGCCCACCATTGCCCCTTTGTCGGACGGGTGAACGGCGGCGCAACAAGGCCCGCAATGGGTGCCAAACGGTTAGGGCACGTCCAGCATAGGCACACCAGGGCTCCTGCGTAGGCAGCGCCCAGCGCGTGCACGCCCAGTGCAAGGGCACCCCGCCCGGAGCTCTCACGCGTGGCTTTCCTTAATGGGGACCTAAATAAAGAAATATATATGGAGCAGCCTCAAACCCTTAGCCATAGAGTAATTCCACCATTTCTCTCCAAACCCTTAGCCACCAATATGACCTTATCTTGCTCAACTTTGCCTTTAGAGTTTACTTCGTTTTGAATATCCATTTACATCTAACAAATTTAGATCCTTTTGACAAGTCAACGAGATCCCATACTTGATTTTTAGCCATTGAGTTGAGCTCTTCCTTTATGACTTCAAACCAATAGGTGGAATTTTCACTCTTCATGACTTGTGAAAACATTACTAGATCATCAATGTTACCTCTATCTACACTGTCTTCCTGTAGGTACACAATGAACTCATCAGATATAGCACATCTCCTAATTCTTTTAGATCGACGCAATGTTGACCCTTGATCCACCATCTCTCTCTATTTATCTTGATGCATCTGAGCTCACGAGGAGTCTTGCGTTACTTATATAGAGAGGAGGGACCAATTCCAATTTAATATAAATAGGATCACACCTATAAAAGGATCCAAATGAGCACCTAATGGGTTAAGTCAAATAACTGTATTTCACTAACTAGATCATATAGTGTGTTTAATTATTATGTGGCTCAATCACCACAAGTGGACCATTATATTAGATAAAAATCCAACATTCTCCTACTTGGTCTAACTTGCAACAAGCACGTCAAATCTTCCTTTGAAAACATGCATATAATATAGACATATGTAATTTCAAAAAGTTTCTCGAAGATTTGATGTTAGGGGCCTACACTTGAAGAGAGGAAGGAGGTATGCGCGCGCACAATAAAAATAAAACCACGCACTATTCTACTTAATAGAATCTAAAAGGTTCAAGACTGGTAAATCAAATGATAGGGGTCATAGCAGCAAATGTATTCAATTACAAACTTCCTTCCATGTATCACAATGCCACCAACTTATTATAATTGAACATTAAATATGGAACTGCAGATAAACTCAAACCTAATGTTTATCTATTGGTCACCACTTAACCATACGATCTGCAAGCGATAATCTACAACCAACATGTATATACAACAAATAGAATAAGTAGAAAACAATAGAAGAATCATGATATAAATGTGTTCACAAATAACTGTATGTGTCAAAATGAAAATGTCATAACATATCGATAGAATTGACAAGATCCATCTGAATCACATGATTACAAAAAGTGCTAGCAGGTAGTCCCTTAATGAACAGGTCAACAACCATAAGATCTGTTACAATATATTCTATAGACACCTAATGATTCTTCACTCTGTCTCTAATAGCAAAATACTTGATATTCAAGGCTCTACCATCCTTAGACGCCTTATTGTTCTTAGAGAAGAAGACCGCAGCGGAATCATCACAATAAATCTTAATAGGTCTGGAGACGAAATTAACAAATGATAAACATGTAAGCAAATTTCGCAACTGAATGGTATGTCCACTAGTCTCAAAATAAGCAATAAACTTAGCTGCTATGGTCTGTTAAGAGGAAGATATAGCCTGTAGTGGACTTCCTTATGTAAGGAATCGCCATGAACGCAGCGGAAATAAAAATGATTCCATTGTATCGGTTGCTGGGGTCGTAAAACGGACATTAAAATAAATGCGGGAAGAACATTTCTTCACCTTTGCGGGGTTTCGAATCTCCCGTGGATGATGCCGACTCGGTAATCGCGCATGCGCACGATCTCTAGAGGTATCCACACGAGTTCCCGCAGCAGACGCGATTTCCTCCTCGACTTGAGTGCTCCGACCAGATCTCAAATCCACCATGCGCGGAGAGAGACAGATCCACTCCAAGAGAGAGAGAAGGAGAGAGAGAATCTGGGGTGAAAAATCGTCCAACTAACTTTTTACCCCTCCCCCTTGGCCCTCCTTATATAGAAATAAGGATAAGCATAAGGATTAATCCTCATGATTATCCAAGAGTTTGGCCTTGGATAATTCTCCATTAAATCTTCATGTTTATCCTGCGGCTTTTCATAAAAATCCAGATAAGCATGAAATTTAACGTCTCTCACCGTCTGACGAGAACTCTTATGTGTGTGACCCTCTAGGCCCATATATCAATCCGGTTGCAGGCCCATTAAACTTAGAACTGTTTCTTGAGTTTAATATTTATTAATTAATATTTAAACATCATATGTTAAATGATTAATTTAATAAACAAGTGAATTATCATCTGATGATCAAATCACTTGGCCTTCTGATCATGAACAGCACCAAACACTACCTCATGATCCCAGAAGATATAAGGGATAATGTTCCCTTCGATTGAACCTTTCCGTCTGCCGATACCGCACAGATATAATCCTTCACTCATGCAATGTCCCAATAACGCAAGGGTATGGTTTTATAGTCAAACCCTCTATCGCATTATCCAGATGGATTCCAGTACAGAGTTAATATCTAGAAAGACATCTCTTTCATTTGACCATGGCCAGGGGTTTCTGTGTACACATCCATAGGACATTCTCTCTCCAGTCTTATACCAAGAGTGAGTGATCCCTTGTTGTTCACTCAATTACCTTCGCAAGTTTTCCACTGTATCTGAAAGACCGATTATGGTGGACTTAATGGTTAAAGTCCACGAGTCAGAGAATCAAGATACAATGGTCCACAAACAAGGTATCATTAGTGACTCAGGTCAAAGGACCAACTGTGCTACTGCAACGATTGAATTCTCTGGTTGACTAATAGGTATAATTACCATTCATGAATTCTTATTTGGGTATGTTCAATGAACTCATTCTCTAATGAGCACCCACTTGTTTGTCTTAGTGTCACCACACGAATGAATGTGAGATCATTCACCCTCATCATATGAGCATACATAACTTGTGTCGATCTTATCGGATATTTAATGTCCATCTCAAAATATCCTATGATCGAGAACTGTTTAAGACAATTGACTGAGGATATTGATCTCACTATCATGATCTCATCATGATTCAATATCCCATACATTTGTCTATGGACCTTCATTACGATAGTTACTTTGCGAGAACTATAAATGAAGAAATAATTGCCTTTATTAATTATTTGAACTAGAATGTACAATGATTGGCTATGAGGCCACCCAATTCTAACACCTTATGTCAAAACAGCTGCCAAAATCAGCATCAGAATATGCAACGACCTCCAGCTGATCTGACATCCTAATTGTGAGCATGTAATCCATCGTGCCTGTAAGATAATGCATAACTTGGTAGCCTTCCAATGATCTATGTCTGAGTTGCTCTGATACTTGCTGAGCATACCCATGGCAAAAGTAATATCTAGACGCGTATAAGTCTAAAGGTACGTTAGGCTCCCAATGGCTAAAGCATACGAGATAGGCTCCATCTACTTCCTTTCTAAGTCATTCTTGGGGTACTGCAATTCACTGTATTTATCACCTTTCAAACCAGATATTTTACCAGGTGCGCATGACTACATGTTGAGCTTTTTCGAGACCTTTGAGATGTAAGTTTTCTGATAAAGACCAAGAATACTTGAGGGTCTATCTCTAGTGATCTCAATGCCCAAAACATTACAGGCATCACCCATGTCTTTTGTAACGACCCGCCACCCTATAATCGGGGATCCGATTACTAAATGGGTACCAAATCATTAATTTGAAACCAAATCAGGATCTAGATAAGTCTGAAAAATAAATAATAAACTAGGCTAAACATTCACATCGCATTGAATTAAAAGAAAGCGCAAGAATTAAAAGTTATTACAATGCGACTCGACACAGCAAATAATTACATATTCCAAAGAAATAATTAAGCGTACATGCCAGAAATAAAATAACAACTACGTCGGGGCATACTCCGAGACAACAGCTGCTGGCGCGCAACTCTAAGCAGTACTCTCCTCGCTAAGTCTGCCTGGAACTCTCGCCTGAAAACCGCAGGGGTGAGTCTCAACGAAAAGATTCAATATGAATCCTTTGATCTCCACTGCCTACACACACACCTACCAGTGCAAAAACACAACTAAAGATAAAGTAAGCAAGTAAAATAGTAATTACTACTCCTAAATCTCGATATAAATCACATGCATTCGAAATATAACATGCATATCTCTGAAATCATTTTACCAGGGAGCCTACAACCAACGTCTCGGCAAAACACGCCAACCACACAAACGAAAGTGGGAAACACCGACCCGCTGAGACCAAACAGTAACTCCTCGGATAGCACGCTAGCTACTCCGGCTCAACTGGCTCAGGTGGTTACTCCTTCCCCCAGCACGAGTGACACTTCACAGGTTCCTCTCCGACCGGTACTAGCTAACCCCGGAGTTCACCAGGTGACCCTTTCTCACTAGGCGTCACCCCGCCACTGCTCCGACCGGCGCTGTGTCCCACCCACACCGACACAGGGTGTCAAGCGCTACAACTGTCACTCTAGGTCTACAGTAGCCCAAAACACAGCACAGTGCGATCCGGTTACGTGAAAAGTCCACGGTCGCACGAAACACAACGTAGTGCGATCCGGTCACAAAGAATCCATCATTATCGAGTATATCTAAAACATGCATTAACTGAACTATCTAACAGTGTAAACACATATTAATAACATGAATTAATGTGGTTTTGTCTTGAATCGCGTTGTCCAAGGCCGACGCCATTCAAGCCTCCTTAACTGGTTCATGAAATCTCGGCCTCATAACATGGCCAAAAAGGCGTCGCCATAGGTAACCGCCTATTAAAACGCGTCGTTGTCTTTCGTCGCCTAACAGCGACAGAAGCAGGGACAGTGCTACGGAGGTAATTTCCACTAAAACGCGTCGTCCACGCAAGTCGCCTTTTGAAAGGCGTCGCTGTCTCTAGACGCTCATCAGTCCAGAGACAGAGTCTGCTAATGGGGCTAAATCGCGTCGTGGGTTGGCGCCGCCTTTCTAAAAAGTGTCGCTGTCCCTCGACGCCATTTAGTCCCGACAGACAGGTTCTCCCTTCCGCCTTCCCCAATCTACAAGGTGGGATTTCTCTCCCAAAACGTACAAAAAGGCCACAAAACATGGAAGGGAAGGAGGAGAACCTAACTACCCATTAGAACACCCAATTTCTTATTTCATGCATTTAGCATTTTCACCCTAAAAACACCCTTAAACAAGCTTCAAAGCGGGAAAACATACATGCTTCAAAACGGGAAAATATGGTTTTTAAATGAAATCCAATGGGAAATCGTCACCCTACTGGTTGCTCGAACTCCTCGAAGCTCTAAGCCGCCAACCCGTCTCGCCCCCACGCCGCCGCCGGTACTGCCGAGGACGTCGTTACTCTACCGGGACGTCGGCCGCCGTCTGGAGAGAAAATGCCGCGAAGGAGGTGGTGGTGGTAGTGGTAGTGGTGGGAGTTAGGAGGTCGATGGAGTGGAAGGAGAGATGAAATGGTGGGAGGACAAGAAGGAGGGGGAAGAGAGATCGCCGAAGCCGTCGGAGGAAGTGCGGAGAGAGAGAAGGGAGGAGGAAATGAGGGAAAGGAAGGAGGATTCGCGGGGTCAAACAGAAGCTGGGTAAAACGTGTCGTGCGGCACAGACGCCTATCAGTTGACATGACGGGCCGTACTGACAGAGACTCTGAAACACGTCGCCTATCAAAGACGCCTTTCAGACGATAAGATCGGCGCCGTACACTGACAACCCAGGTCGTACTCTGAATGACGTCGTCCATTGAGGACGTCGTTCAGACGACACGACAGGAGCCGTACTATCGCGGCCCAAAGCCCGCCCACGTGGCGCCCACGTGGCACAACAACAATCAAGCTAAATGGCGTCCATCCAGCAAGACGCCGTTCAAAAGGCGTCGTGCATCCTAGACGTTATTTAGATGGCACTCCCTTGACCCATCAAGGCTCAGACCAAGGGATCCGATCCAAAAACTGACCCGATAACCGGATCTGAAACCTCAATCCTTACATCTTTCATCTCATAGTTCTAAAAAAGGAAAGCCTTAGTTTTGTACAATAAATCAAGATCATTACCGGAATACAAAATGTCATCTACACATAAAAGCAAGATAATGAATTTGCTCCCACTGATTTTTAGGTACAAACATTCAACAATGATGTTTTCCTTAAACTCAAATGATAGTACGATTTCATTAAATTTTTTGAACTATTGACGAGAGGCTTGCTTAAGTCCGTAAATTGATTTCCTTAATTTGTATACCAAGTGTTCTCTTCCTTTAGTACGAAACTATTGAGACTGCTCCATATATACTTCTTTATCTAGGTCCCCATCGAGAAAAGTTATTTTCGCATCCATTTGATATAACTCGAAGTCAAAATGAGCCACCAAGGCCATGACTATAATGAATGAGAGTTTCTTATAAACTGGTGAGAAGGTCTCATCATAATCAATGTCTTTCCTTTAAGTGAAATCCTTAGCTATCAATATAACCTTATATCGTTCAACTTTACTTTTAGAGTCCACTTTAATTTTGAATATTTACTTGCATCGAATAAGTTTAGATCTTTTTGGCACGTCAACAAGATTCCAAACTTGATTTTTAGCTATTGAGTCAAATTCTTTCTTCGTGGCTTCAAATCAATAGACGCATTTTTCACTCTTTATGACTTATGAAAATGTCGGTGGATCATCAATCTCACCCCTGTTTACACTGTCCTCCTATAGGTATATAATGAATTCATCAGATATAACATGTCTTTTGACTCATTCAGATCGACGCAGTGTTGGACCCTAATCTACCTAAGGAGGTGGAATACAGTTATTGACCTTAACCTATTAGGTGCCCATTAAGATTCTATTATGGATGTGATCATGTTTAGGTTAAATTTGGACTGGTCCCTCCTCTCTATATAAACAACACATGATTTCCCATGATGTCATATGTATTAAGAGAAAATAGAAAGAGAAAACCAGAGAGAGACGGTGCTAGGGTTACATGTGTATCTCTCCTCCCGATATTCGTGCACGTGGGAATTGTTCTCTTCGTCGTCTTTCTCCTCGGTTCACGTGCAAGAAGGATAACTTTCGTTGCAGGTATTTTTAATATTCCTAACAACTAAATCATGGCATTTCGATTTATGAAGATTACACATATTATTTCGATAAATCGTACTTATTTACAAAAAATACCTTGAGATGAAAAGTGTAGTTAAATCTTAAAAAGTTTCACAAATTTATGTTACATTACCACTAAGTTGAAACCCTAGTTGTTACTATACTATTTCATTCTTATTGTATGACAGATTTGTGGATGGTATTGCATGTCCTTATTAAACGGAGATGGTACAGATTTGAAGATCATTGGATATATAACTATTATCCCTTGCATAAGTAGCATGGTACATAAAAAGTTCTCGCTAATAGCTCCGAACTAAAAAAATGTCATTTACATTATCGTCAAAAAGTTGCAATTAGATGAAAAATATTGAACTCTCTCCGTTAAGAAAGGCATAAATACTTGCAGCTCACTCATCCAAAGTAAAAGACAAAAGATGTACATACATAGATACATATCTTGCAACGTTAGTTACGTGCGTCTTAGTTTAATTCAGACATAAGGTTAAAAAACAATAATTTTTTTTACTTTTCAATAATTATATTGACCAATAAGAAAACAAAAATTATGAGAACTTATCAGGAATATTAAAATATTATATGAAAAAAAAAACAAAAATCCCCAAAACAATATCGTTCACTATTTCCCCCTCCCTTTTCCCGCCCGTTCCTCGACTTCCCCCGCCCTCCCGAGAGCAGTGGCGACCATGGCGGACGACCTGGACCTGGAGAAGGCGCGGCTGCTGAGCCTGGCCGCCGACTTCGGCTTCGACGAGGAAGCCGCGCGGCAGTGCTTGGACAACCTCATCCGTCTCTACGGTGAGAGTTCCCCTCTCCAAATCCTCGTCCATCCCCACCCGTTCCTCTCCAAACCCTAACATTCCGATGGGGGTACTTCTTGGACAACCCCACGGCGGTCTGCGGCAGGGGAAGATGGCAGGGATTTCATCACCGTGGAGCACTGCGGCGACGACTACCTCGCCGCCCTTGCCGACTCGATCGCGGACAACGAGGACTGGGACGACCCGAAGGCGATCGAGTCCGAGGCTTGTGGAGCCTTTGACGGCATTCTGGGCGGAGGAGAAGGGGTGGAGGGATTGGGATCTGGGGGAGAAGCTGGTGGGATCAGCAGAGGGGGTTCGGTGGCTGCGGATGATTCCGCAGATGATGGCGGCGGTGACTCGGATCTGGAGATTTTGAGCCATGGTGATAGTTGGAGTTCGGTCAAGCAGCAGCCATCTAAATCCAAGGTGAAACTAGCGCGTCTATTTTGCAATTCGTTTCTCTTTCATGGTGGTGTTGCCATTATAGATTGGGCTTCAAAAAGATGAGGAAAAATTGGTACCTGCATGTTTCCAATTTTTTGCCTTGGCAATGCATGAGTAAGGGATTTTGGTTTTCTGAAAGAAGTTATGGATTCTGTCACCAATGTTATAAATAAGCAGAGGAAGTACAATCCAAAGTGGGTAAAGGAGAGATTCCTTACCCACCAACGAACACCCAAACCACATCACATGGGTAAGGGATAAGAGTTTTATTTCTTTGGGTGAGACCTTCATCTCTAGAGCTCTTACATAAATCTTTCCTTCTTATACTTTTGGGGGTATTGTACAATCTTTTCTCTTTCATGGCGGTGTTGCTATTAGATTGGACTTCAAAAATCGATGACGAAAAGGTGGTCCTTGCATATTTACAATTTTGTGTTGCCTTGGGGGTTCATGCATAAGGGCCACTCCCCTTGTGACCTTCATCTGTAGATTTCTTATACAAACTTTTCCTTCTTGAATTTTGAAGGTATGTCAGAACAAGAAAATGAATACACCAGTTTCATCACTTTCCAGTAGCAGAAGGATGTGCAATAATGCATCAAAGAATGAGCAGATAACTCTTAGTTATGAAGAGTTGCAAACGCTAAGTGACGTTGAATTGGCCAATGTTGTTATATTTGGTAACAGGACATTTCGGCCTCTCCAGCTTGATGCCTGCAAAGCAGCCCTGGAAAACAGAGATTGCTTTATTCTTTTGCCCACTGGTGGTGGTAAAAGTTTATGCTACCAGGTTTTCCCTTTACACCCAACATTTAACTGTTGTCAAATTTATTTTTTCTGCTACCTGGCTATTATGCAGCTGATAGGATGTATAATCCGGTGAACAAAAGTCTTTACCATCCATTGCAACTATTCATGCAGCAAATACAAGGTCCTCCCTGCGGGAAGTTGCAGTCCTTGCTTCTTGGCTGCCAGTGATATTGGGTGTAATCTCATTTAGATTACAGTAGATGGAACACCTTCCTTGAGATACCAACTTCCAACTTAATTGAATGATACATTTTATATGGTTTAGGACAATGAAAATGAGTAGATGTTTTGACAACATAAAAAGGGACAGGTCAATGCCACAAATCTCCTGCCACTGCACGGCCTGAGGAGGGGCAATTGCAAAAATGCTATTTCCGGTTTTGAACCTGTGACATCGAGGTCACAGAAGTTCAATCTTATGATTGAACCAAGAGTCTACACCCCCCATAGATTAGATATTTTCTTCAATTGTCTAGGGGGATGCCATGTTGAAGCTTTACATATACATGGCGTAACATACAGAGTCACTTAACACTGATTGACAAGTCCTTGATCTTTGTTCATCCAGGAAAATGTACATGCTGTGGTGACTGTTGTCAGGGTTTGAATGTACTCCTAATCATGCAATATCCATATTTTTCCTTTAGTTAGTTTGGCATAGTAATCCTTCTCATGTCAGAATTTCTAGGATAGTACTTTTCTTTTTTTCTTTAAGCTGTTAGCTTTCTAATGATCAATCTGCTCCTTCTCTCGACATCTACTTGAAATCTACAGCTCCCAGCAACTCTCCATCCTGGTCTTACAGTCGTTGTATGCCCTCTTCTTTCCCTCATTCAAGATCAGATTGTCACGTTGAATCTTAAGTATGGGATACCAGCCACATTTTTGAGTTCTCAACAAACAGCGTCCCAGGCATCAGACGTAATTAGAGAACTGAGGTAATAATTGTGTAATTGATCATTATAATGTGTGTTTTTGTTGTATTTTTAAAAATTCTCACCTGCATCAAATTTGAAAATTGTTGCCTGTGATTGGAAGCTACGAGGGCTTGTGTTTGATGAGTTTCAGGATTTATCTTGACATTATTCATAGCAGATTATGCATTGTAACTGATTAATCACAAAGCCTTATGAACTAGGAATGGTACACCCTGAAGAGAATTCATTTTGAAAACTGGTTGAATATCTACTTGATGTCACCCAAGCCTTTGGCCAATCACCTTCTTATTAAGCAATTAGTATTAAGGATCCCCTCTAACTGATCAATGCCTAAACTGTAACAAGGATGTTTGGCAGTGTTGAACCAAAAAAAAAGAGAAGAAAAAGAGGGGGCACACATACCTCAAAACCTGCACTCCAAGCCTCCATCAACAACAGAGAAGCAAATGCACCATAGAGAGGGAGGTAGAGCATGCAGCCGGCCCTAATTCTCCCCTCAGCCGGCCCTAATTCTCCCCCCAATCGGTCCTCCTTTTTTAGGGAAAGAGAGAGAATAGAAAGAAATAAAAGAAGGGGAGAGAATAATAAAAAAAAAGAGAGGAAGGAAGGGATCTAAAAAAATAGAAGGGCGGATACTGTAGCGCGGGTACTGTAGCGCTACAGTACTGCACCCCTTCCCCCCTTTCCTTCTCTCTCTCTCTCTCTCTCTCTCTCCCTTTCCTTATCTCTCTCTCTCACAGTGGGGGGTGCTACCGGTGCCCCTCCTCCATGCCTATAAAAGGAGGCCAAGCCTCCAAAGGAAAAACACCCCTCGAATCTGCACAAGCCTTGCAGCAAAAAAGAAGAAGAGAGGGTCCTGTCGATTGAAGGCTTGTAATTTTATTTTTTTAGTGTAAAGAGAAGGGAATAAAAGTCTATTTCCAGTTTCATGTCTTTATATGTTTTTATTACTTATGTTAAATAAATATGGTCCATTCATATTGTTTGAATGGCCATTAGGTTTTATATTCTCATCATGTGAAAAGATAATGAAAATGATGGTTCTGTCATATCGGTTGACCGGCCATCAAATAAAAAAATCAAAAAAATTAATAAAAGTGCTTCTGTCATATAGGTTGACCGGCCATCGAATAAAAAATCAAAAAAAATAATAACGATGGTTTTGTCATATCGGTTGGCCGGCCATCAAATAAAAAAATCAAAAAAAGTAATAAAGGTGGTTCTGTCATATCGGTTGACCGACCATCGAATAAAAAATTAAAAAAATTAATAACGATGGTTCTGTCATATCGGTTGACCGGCCATCAAATAAAAAAATCAAAAAAAATAATAAAGGTGGTTCTGTCATATCGGTTGACCGGCCATCGAATAAAAAATCAAAAAAATTAATAACAATGGTTCTGTCATATCGGTTGGCCGGCCATCAAATAAAAAAAATCAAAAAATTAATGAAGGTGGTTCTGTCATATCGGTTGGCCGGCCAATAAATTAAAAAAAATAAGAAAATAATAAAAATAGATAATGAAAAATAGATTAAGTGGTTCAACCATATTCTTTGGTTTAACTATGAAATTAAAAATAAGAATAATAAAAAATATATAATAAAATTAATAATGTTAAATAAAAAATAAGAAATAGAAAACACAATAATTCTTAAATAAAATAAAATAAATAGATAATAAGATGGATAGTTTTTGAATAAAAAAATAGAAAACAAAAGGACTAAAAAGATAAGTCTCAAATAAAACATGGAATAAAAAAAAGTAAATAATTCCTAAATGAAGCAAAAATGATAAAGTAAAATAAAAATAAAATATAAAATAAAACTAATGATCATTAAATAAAAAATATAAAACAGAAAATAAAATTAATAAGTTGTAAAATAAAACAAAAAATGAAAATAAAATAATAAGTTTGAATAAAACAGAAAATAAAAATGATAAAAAATAATAAGTTTGAATAAAACAGAAAATAAAAATGATAAACTTAATAATTGCCAAGTAAAACAAAAAAATGATGATAAAATCAATGACTCTTAAAAAAAATCAGAAAATAAAATTAATAAAAGAATTATGGTTCTACCATATTGGTTGGTAGGTCATTCAATAAAATAAATTAAATAGAAAATAATTATAATAGTTCTTCCATATTGGTTGGTTGACTATATTTAAAAGAGAGAAGTTAAATAAAAAAATTAATAATTAAAAATAGTTAGTCCATAATATTTGGCAGACCAAAAATTTGATAATCAGTCAATTAAGTTAATTCAACTAATTAAATTAATGAATATATTAACTAATTAATTAAGTTAACCAATTAAATTAATTAATTCAACTAACTAAATTTACAAACTTAATATTCTACCAATTAATTCAATTAACCAAATCAACAAAATTTATTAATCAGTCAGTCAATTTAACTTATTAAGCTAATCTGTTAAGTTGCTAGTCAATTAATTAATATAACAACTTTATTAATCAACCAGTCAACTGGACAAATTAAGTTATTATTCAATTAAATTAACATGATTTCAACTGATTGAGTTAAATTGGTACTTAATCAAATATGTTGACCACTTAAATCAACAAGATTTCAACCAATTAAGTCAAATTGGTACTTAATCAAACATGTTAACTATTTAAATCAACAAGATTTCAACCAATTAAGTCAAATTGATACTTATTCAAACATATTAACCACTTAAATCAACAAGATTTCAACCAATTTAGTCAAATTGGTACTTAATCAAACATGTTAACCACTTAAATCAACAAGATTTCAATCAATTAAGTCAAATTGATACTTATTCAGTCATTTTATCAATCAAATCAACAAGCTTTCAACCAATTAAGTTAAATTGTTACATATTTAATCAATTAGATTAACAAAATTTGTTAACGAATCAATTAATTAAGTCAATCAAGTTGATTAATTAACTAATCAATCAATTAAATCAAATGAATCAAATCAAATCAAATCAAATTAATCAATTAATTAACCATGTTAAAATTCTTGATTAATCAATCAGCTAACCAAATTAACTCAACCAATTAAATTAACTTGGCCTTTCCATATCGATTAGTTAACTAAGGTCCTTTTTAAATAAATAAAAAAAAATCAGGTTCATTCATACTGGTTGAATGGCCTAAGCTTAGTGGTTCTATCCTATTGGTGGACTGACCACTTGATCAATAGTTCACTCTTATTGGTAGAGTGAACAAAGATTATATTTATTGATTCACCTCTATCAATGGGTATAATAAGTGCCTTTTATGGTTTTATCTTAATTGGGGGTCAGGCTACGAAGTCGTGATTATCCTATTTATAGATGGACCAATAAGCATAACTTTGTTCATTTATATTAATAAGATAATCATTAATTGAAGTGATTATTTCCAACTGGTGGATTAATCATTAAGTTCAGATTCATTTATACTAGTTAAATGACCTAAAATAATTTTCTGCTTCCTTCATATTGATTGAAGGACCACTAAAGAATATTCTTAATTATGTGGCGGCCTTCATGCCTCATCAATTAAGGAAATCCTTTAAACAGTCTATGTTTTCTCAAAAGATCTCAAATGAGAGAACATGTTACTCAAATAATCCTCCATCATCTTAAAGGATACTTAAAGGATAATTTTCAAAAATCTTCTTCAAACTACTCACCCTTTTGTGAGAACTCCAATATCCTTTAAGTATCCTTTAAAGGATACTCATGGACTCATCTTTACTAAAAAAGAACAAACAAATGACTTGTATGCTGTGTTTAACTCCTGCTTGTTTTCCGTATATTTCAAGCCTTATCTGAATGGTTAATCAAAGATTACCAATCAGTGATTGGTGTAATTAACACTGACCGAGGTCAGTGGGGAGAGGTCAAGAACACGGATCTATAGTCGATCCAGAAGTCATTTAGACTTTAATGATTAATCTTAAAAGTCTGCTTAAAAGAAAAGAGAACATGTTTTCAAAACTTAAAACTCTCTTTTCAAAATTAAGATTTCCCTAAAGATTTTCAAATCTGACAAAGATTTTTCAAAATCAAAGGATAATAAAAAAAAAAAAAAAGGGAGTCTCAGAGGCAGCTAAATGGAATTTGCTTTTATTATACCATCAAGATGCAATTACTAATTTGCTGCTTCTGATGTTTGTAACTGAATTTTCCTGCTTCTACTGGCTTACTAATTGAGGAAAACATGTTATGAGGGTCGCAGCTTTTGCACCTCCACAGATTCCAATCTTACGTACAATGCTCATTCTACTAGAACAGGTTTGATGCTAGTTTAAGGGGGAAAGCATGGTTCTTTGGTTTTTAACTGGTTATTCATGATTTAGAAGCATGCAAGACTTTGAGGATTTTTTTTTTTTGCACAATATGATAATGTGATGGCCCTAATCTTCTGGACATGCACATGTAGTGAGAACTGTTGCAATTAGAAACCATGTTGTACTGAACTTGTCTTTTATTTTTATTACTTTGCATTTAATTTTCTTTGTCACGGTACTGAGCGTTTGTGTGTTAAATGCACTAGGTGGCTTACTTAATCAATTTGTTCTTTTGAAACAACAAAGGACCTGCTGGGTCATTCTTAATCTGAAATTCTGAATAACAGTGCAAGGTTCAAGCAGAATTGATTCTGCAGTTACACAAGCATGAGTAAATATTAGACATGATGTGTATTGTTGCTTTAACTTTTTCATATTGTGCACAGATATAGTATATTCTTCTAGTTCAGCTGGTGGAAATTTGAAATATTGAAAAATTTCAGGGAATGAAATTTATGTTCTTCTCAACTTGTTAATAATTTAATTTACGTTTCACATCAGTTGATTTAGCATACAGGGAGTAGGTCACTTAGGCTCCATTTGAAAAAAAAAAAATGTAGTTATATTCTAGGGATTAAATTGGATTCTTTTCTTGTTGAGATTTCCTAGGATAGAGACTTTTTTATCCATAAATAAAAGGAAAATGGATACAAAAATATGTACTAAAATGTACCGATTGAGCCAATCACTATTCATGATTCCATATTGAATCAATTCCATCCAAGTTCGAAATTAGAGGAATGTTATGGTAGGGCAAGTCTAGAATAAATTCCTCGGAAACTGAGTTGTGCTCCAAGAACTTTTGCAACTGAACTCTGGTGCATCGTTAAAGAAACCTTAGGCGAATGGAAACTGAGATGAGAGGTGAGAGTCTGGTTGAAGATGGTAATGAAGGATGGAAGGAGGTTAAGAAGAAATGGAGATCAACCGAGGCGAAGAAGGAGAAGGGTACAAAGTTGAAAACGATGCTCCCTGTGGATAGGAACATCTGTCTTAGATGTCTTCAAAAAGGTCATTGTGCTAGAGACTGTAGAGACTTGGTGAGGTGTTTGTCTTGTCATGGAGCAGGCCAAAGAAGAAATTCTTGCAAGAAGAGCAATATGTCATTTTCGCAGGGCTTGCAGGAGGAGCAAGAGAAGAGAAGAGATCCAACCATCTTGTCGCACTAGGTCGCTTCTCCACATGTTGTTGTGGATATCCCTTGGTCTTCTGCAGTGAGGAAGGCAGAGGAATTTCTCCACCAATGCTTGACGTCTCTGTTCAAGGTGCTTCAGGAGAGGCGGGTGAAGATTCTCTTTATTCCAAGACTTTATGTATGCTCAAGGAAAAATGGCCTGGAGAACTTTTGGAAGGTTAGGTTGTTGCAAAGAAATCTGTTTTTGGTAAGTTCGTCGGCTCCGGGATGGAAGGAGGAAGGTTTGTCTATGAAGGTATTCAAGAAGGGAGATGCTGCTGTCTTTCCCTCCCTGCAGTAGGGACTGTGGCACTCACATGGTGGCTAGAGGAGAAAAAGATATGGTGTTGGGTTGAAGGGCTACCATTGCATGTTTGGAACATTGAAGCCTTCCAATCCATTGTTGAGAGATTTGGAATTCTCAGAGGTGTTGATGCTAGAACTTTGGAAATGAAAATGTTGAGGTACACAATGAGTGTTGGTTGAGGTTGATCATGTCAGTTGCATTCTGAGTAAGTTGAAGGTTAGAGTGGGGGATAGTTGTTATGGGGTGTCAGTTCAGCGAGAACTTCCATCGTCGTTGTCTTCAGGAGGAGTCAGGGCAAGCCAGAACTCCAATCAATGGTCCTGGGCAGAGGTCGTAACAACTTACAAAACTTACAGAGAAGCTCAAGATAAGGTTGCAATAGCTGAACGCACAAAAGGGGTTTTAGGGAAGACATGGAAGGTATCTGAGATCAAAACAATGGCATCGGAGGGGACATTGGCTTTAAAGAAGACGAGTCATGCTACTCCTCTGAGTGCAACTCGGGTTATTCTAAACCGAGTAGATACTCGGAAGGAATCGGCTATCTCCGAAGCTAGCAAATTCTTGCTAAGCAGGAGTCTAGAGGTGGGCAATAATGGTGGTGGAAGGTTTCCACGGGAAGATGTGGGGGAGAGGCTCGAGGGGGATTTGAATTGCCAGAGATTGGATATGGTGATTTTTGAGGCCTTAATAAGGGGATGGGAGGAGGCGAAAGAGTGTTCTCGTGAACAGGCGATGTTGCAGCATTGGAAGCCTCGAATGCCAGAAAGGTTGGAGATGGCGGGTCAGGAAGATATACAGTGTCGGCCCACGGTCGCTTCGGATGTGTTTTGTGGGTCTCCTGTATCGGGTAAGTCAAAACGGTCGATGGGTTCAGGCCTTATGACCTTGCCAGATAAACTTCAATATCGGGTAAGTCAATCGGGTGAACCCGTTCGACATCGATTGGGTTCATCTTCCTTAGTCGATTAGAGACGACTGTTGAAACATGGTGATTCAAGAAGATTTGAAAGTTTTCTGTCTAAGGAGATACAGGTCCTTGAAGAGGGACTGCTGCGGATGGAGGGGACTGGAATTAGAGCCAGAATATGGAAATTAGTCTTGTGGAAGGTAATGAATAGGTCCTTAATTTATCTGAGGATGGCTTTAATGGAGATCTTGTTGCAAACTCCGACACGGAGGAGAGTTTTCCGGTTTAAGATGAGGAAAATAATATGTTTGGGAGGTCATCCAAGAAGAGTCGCCATGATAACTCATCGTAGGAAGGATTGTTAGTGTTTGCAGGAGATAAGGCATGTAGTCAGGGGTAATTTTGTCAGCCAATTTTTATAAGTTTATTTTCTTCTTTTTGGTCTTTTGTATGAGTGGTTGGGGTCTATTATGTATTTTATTAGAGCAAGGGGTATTCTTGTCCTTGCCCAATCTATTGTTAACCCTTTTTCACTCATGATATAAAAGAGGAGGGTGGTGGTCTGTTTTGGCCTGCCGCAGCCTCCAGTTCTGTCCTCTCTCTCTCTCTCTCTCTCTCGGTTATTCTACATGGTATTAGAGCAGGCCGGACCTTCCTAGGGCTTCTTTGGCTCTGGTCGGTCCTCTCCGGAGGGCTTTCCCTGCTGGCCGGTCATCCTCCTTCCCCGTCCGGTGGCCCTAGGGCATTCAAGTGCTGACCGGTTCCCTGCCTTTCTCTGTTTTGGTGATTCTAGGGCACCAAGCAGCACTGGCTTAGAGAGGGAGATAAGAATACAACCTTTTTTCATGCAGTGGCAAGTGCTAAAAAAGGATCTCTAAAAATTGAACATTCATCAAAGATGAGTTGATGAAGGTGGTTAAAGAATTTTAGGAAAGACCTCTTTCTATTAGAGGTTTCAATTCTACTTAATAGTACTTATCCCCAAAAAGGAAGGAGCAGAAAAATTGATGCGGGACGACTACTGACAAGACTCCGAACCAATGTGTGGGTCCGAAACCAGCAATAGCATCACAAGTGAATAACGAATAGTCATCGAATATCTCATGTTTCTATAAAGTTAATTACGCAACACAAGCACAAATGTACTCGAGAGTCGTTCCCTCGCAAATGATGAACGAACAGGATCGTCGATAGTGGAGACTACCGCAATGCTAGGGCAACAACAAAAGCCATCAATGTACTCTGTTGGTACCACGGGACGGGCACTCAACTCACAATCCGACAGTGAGAATTGATTAAGTAGCTAGAGCTCGTAACTTACATGCACGGGAGCCACAATGATCATATATTAAACGACAAATTGAACGGGATGGTACGAATCATACTAACCGTCCCACTGTGAGTGGGGTCATGCCAAGAGGGAAGATCTTGCGAATTTTAACCCCGTGGTAACTCCTACAGGTGTGATCCTTACTACTGCTTAGGTTCAACGAGGTTGAAGGGTGGGGAACTGACGGGCGTTGTACTCCGGCCCTGTTGGCAGATCTACGGGGCGTTCAGGGACGTATCACTAAGTGGGGAAGGGAGCACACTGCGTCGAGCGGATGAGGACGTGCGTGCAATGGCGAGGGGAGCCGGGGTGCGAGCTTGCGGACACGAACGCAGTGATGTGCCGGCGTGGCTTCTGGCGGAGATGTGCCTCGAGCGCAGCGGTGCGATAGATGGGGGGGGAATATGCCTGTCTTGCGGGGATGTGAGCGCGGGACAACGTGTGGGGGCGCTGGCGGGACTGCGTGGGGGCGGACCGGCGTGGGCCTGGCGCGCAGACTCGGGCGACGTTGGGGCGTGGCGAGGGTCCCACGAGAGGGAAGGCCCTGGCGTGCAGGTCGTGGCACGAACCGGCGTGGCGGGGTGCTACGGGACGTTTGGCCCAGACGCAGGGTGCGTGGGCTAGCGGTGCTTGGGCGCTGCTGGGCGGACGGGCGGTGTCGGACACGCGGGGTCACGAGCAGTGGCGGAGCGGGTAGCAACCCGCACTGGTTTGCCCACGGACGCCTCGTGGGACGGGGCTGTGCGCGGGGTGAGCAGGGCGCAGAGAGAGAGGAAGAAGGCAGGGTAGGAGGGGAGAGAGAAAGGGAGAGCACAAGGAAGGGGAAGAGGACAAGAACCACACGGGGACTCACGCCCAGGGCACGTTCATACTTCGGACGGCTGCAAATCCTCTTTCAATCATCAATGCCCCTTAACGAGGTTTTCAAGGCCTTAAATAGGCTACACAAATCCTAATAAACCCTAATGAACCCCTAATAACAAAAATGACTAAATTGACCCTCCCACTACGAAATATTCAAAATTCGTATAGAAAATGCAGAATAAATAAAAGAAAGATAACTGGGCCTCATAATGAGCTTTACAACAGTGCCAAATGTTCCATAACCATATAAAAACACATCAATCTTCAAATGCACCATAGTCGAGCCACAATGAGGTTGGAATCGCTGCTGACGTCCTCCTCCGTCTGTAGACACGGGTCGGGTCGAATCGGGTCCGAGCGCGGGTGTCCTTACCAATTCTCCCCGGCTGGGAAGAACTCGACCTTGTCGAGTATGGGTCTCGCCCACTCTGATATCGCTCTAGAAGGTTTGAGTCGATCTTCTGTAGTTCTTCGCGCGTAATCCACGTGTCCTCCGTAGGCGGCCGTCCTCTCCAGTGGACCAGGTAGCGTTGATAGGTCCCATCCCTAGAAGTAACAACATGCTCGTCCAGTATATGATCAATCTGCTCTCGCTGTGCTGGTAAGGAGGCTTGAAGTGGACACTCAGGGGTGGGGTCACTCGCAAGGGAAGTAGAAGGTTCAAACGGATCACTGGGTATTACTGCCGGGTCCCGATAGGCCACTAAATCTGAGACATTGAATGTGTTGCTGATGCCATAGTCAGACGGTAGATCTACCACATACGCGTTCGGTCCAATCCGTTTTAGCACTCTGAAGGGGCCGGCTCCCCGAGCTTGCAGCTTCTTGACGGTTCCTGAAGGAAACCGCTCAGGTCGAATCCTGATCATCACGTAATCACCCTCATAAAACTCCTGAGATCGTCGGTGTGCATCTGCCATTTACTTGTAACGCTCATTGCTGATCTCAATGTGACGACGGACATCCTCATGTAGACTCCTAATATGATCAGCCAGGGACTGTGCAGACTCAGACGTGCGGGACTGGATGGGTAAAGGAACAAGGTCAACGGGTCTCCTAGGCCTATAACCAGTGATAATCTCAAATGGACACATGCCTGTAGACGTATTGACCGAACTATTATATGCAAACTCAGCCTGCCATAGCACCTGATCCCACCATCGCGCACGCTTTCCCACAAGGCACCGCAGCAAGTCACCCAAACTCCGATTGACGACCTCGGTCTGTCCATCAATTTGCGGATGATAGGCAGTGGAGAATTTAAGCTTGGTGCCCATTAAATGCCAAAGGGTCTTCCAAAAATAGCTAACAAAGCGAACATCCCGATCCGAGACGATGGTCTTGGGCAGTCCATGCAGACGAACCACACTCTCATGGAATAACTGAGCCACTCGAGACGCATCTGAAGTCTTCGAACAAGGGATAAAATGTGCCATTTTGGAAAACTGATCAATGACAACCATGATAGAATCGTGCTTTTGGACTGTTCGAGGCAGGCCTAAGACAAAATCCATACTAATGTCCTGCCACGAACAATCCAGTACGGGAAGAGGGGTGTACAAACTCGTGTTTTGCTTCTTCTGCTTCGTCGTAGCGCATATGCGGCACTGAGCAACGATATGAGCAACGCCGCGCTTCAGGCTCGACCAGAAGAATCTATACTCAACGAGCTCAATGGTCTTATTCCGGCCAAAGTGACCGGTTAGACCCCCAGCATGAATCTCCCACATCAAGAAATCACGTACCGAGGTTTGGGGAATGCACAACCTAGACCTACGAAACAGATAGCCCTCTCGAAGGATGTACTCAATGTGCTCTCTAGAGGGCCCGGATTGAAGGGCCGAGTGGATCGGACCAAAGTCGAGACATGTAGAGTACTCGTCCCGTTATCTTTTAAATCCCGTGACCTCTACACTGACAACTGATAGAAGGGAAGATCGTCTGCTCAGTGCGTCAGCCACGCGGATCTCCACACCCGCCTTGTGCTTCAGGACGAATGTATAGGCCTGAAGAAACTCGACCCATCGACTGTGTCTCGGGTTTAGTTTCTTCTGGGTGTGGAGAAACCGAAGCGCCTCGTGATCGGAGTATAGCATGAACTCCTGCGGTAGCAGATAATGTCTCCAATATCTCAAAGCCTGCACTACCGCATAAAACTCCTTATTATAGGTGGAGTACTTCAGCTTAACGTCATTTAGTTTCTCGCTGAAGTATGCAATGGGATGGCCCTCCTGGCTCAAAACCCCACCTATGCCGACACCAGAAGCATCACAAGAGACCTCAAACACTGTCGAAAAATCAGGCAGACGAAGTACAGGTGCTCGAGTCATACGCTCCTTGATGTCACGAAAGGCTGAAGCAGCAACCTTTGTCCACAGAAAGGCTATCTTCCGAATGCAGTCAGTGGTCGAAGCCGTAATGGAGCTGAATCTGCGGATAAATCGACAGTAGAACGTCGCTAAGCCGTGAAAACTCCGCACATCATGGATAGACTGCGGCTCAGGCCATTCTACCACCGCTCTGACTTTTTCGGGATCAGCGGAAACACCCTCAGATGACACGATGAACCCTAAGAAGATCACTTGATCTGTCATAAAAGCGCACTTCTTAAGGTTCCCATACAGGCTCTCGCGACGAAGAATAAGGCACACCTGCCGAAGGTGCTCCAAGTGGTCCTCCCTAGAACGGCTATAGATAATGATATCGTCAAAGTACACGACCAAAAATGTGCCAATGAAAGATTGTAGTACCTGAGTCATAAGCCGCATGAAGGTACTAGGGGCGTTGGACATGCCGAAGGGCATGACCAGCCACTCATAAAGTCCATCTTTCGTCTTGAAAGCCGTCTTCCACTCATCCTCAGGCTTGATCCGAACCTGGTGATAGCCACTCTTCAGATCGATCTTTGAAAACACAGTGGTTCCCGCCATCATATCAAGTATATCATCAAGGCGGGGAATGGGAAAACGATACCTCACCGTGATGCGGTTGATCGCACGGCTATCTACACACATCCTCCAAATGCCATCTTTCTTTGGAGCAAGAAGTGCGGGGACGGCGCATGGGCTCATGCTCTCACGAATGGAGCCCCTCGTCAGGAGTTTCTCAACCTGCCTCTGGAGCTCAGAATGCTCGTTGGGATTCATGCGATAGTGCGGCAGATTGGGTAAGGTGGCTCTCGGAATCAGGTCGATGGCGTGCTGGATATCACGCATAGGTGGTAGACCTTCCGGAAGATCCTCAGGAAAGATATCCTGAAACTCCTGAAGAAGAGAGGTGACCTTGGTGGGGTGCTCACTCGGGGCCTCGGCAGTAACCTCTTTAACCGCTAAAAGAAACACATGATCACTCTCAACCAAGTCATGCTCAAGCTCCTTGGCAGAAATAAGCTGTAAAGCTACAGTAGAAGGTGTGCCAAGGAGGGAAGGCTCGCGAGTGCTGGTGATGCCCGATCGAGTCGGACGGGAATTGGAACATGTGCTCGCTAAAGCCGTGTTGAGAATGGTAGACAGACTAATAGGCGTGGTGCTAGAAGGTGTAGCAGCACCAGAAGGAGGTGGAGGGGTACTTGGGGATGCCGAATAACTCTCATGAGAAGTCTCCTGCTGAGAGGACGCTCTAGGTCGGGAGGGCTGTAAAGTGATGAGCAGGTCGTCGTACTGGAATATGCAAGTGTTGGATCGGCCCTGAAGGGTCGCGTCCATATCGTACAACCAAGGCATGTCAAGAATAAGGCTCCCGACCTCCATAGGAAGGATGTCACACCAGATCTTATCCTCATATGGTGAGAAGTGAATGGGAACGAGGCACCTCGTCTGGATGTGAATGGAAGTAGAATCCACCCAAGATACTCGATAAGGACAAGGGTGATCAACAACAGTCAACCAAAGGTGTGTGACGGTATTAGTGGAGATTGCATTAATACAACTTCCACTATCAATTATCACCTTGCACATCTTACCATCAACACGGTAGTAAGTGTAAAAGATAGCGGTGCGGCGCCAATCATCACATACCTTCGGCTGGGTCAAGATGCATCTAACCACGCCAATCCTATCCTCACCAGGACGATCCTCACTACCACCATCCCACAGAAATTGAGTCTGGATGCAACCCACAAACTCTCTCTCAGAGTGAAAATCATCCGCCATCTCATCTCCAGCCGCATAACTCACAGTCTGTAACCCGGGCTGGGACTCCTCAGGATCCACCTCTCCCATAACCATGGCCCTAGACGGACACTGAAACTGGAAATGCCCAAATCTCTGACACCTGTAACACCGACCACGGGATCCGCCATCCTGAGAGGACTCTCCTATAGCTGGGGCCTTCCCCTTATCCTCCCGCTTAGGTAGTGGGGTTCCCATGGGAGGACAGACAGGGGGGGCGGTAAGGCGGGCACCGGGTCTCTTTGGGGAAAACGAGGGCGAGAGGGGGGGGTCCTGACGACTGGGGTCAGTAGGCCTGAAGGCTGGAGCTCTCTGTGGCACTCCCGGAGTGGCGCGCTGATCAAGGGGTCGCTGGTAGGGCGGCCGAGTACGCGGGGGTGACTCCACCTCAAGCTCAAACTGCTCCATCTCTCTCACGACTTGATAGGTGTGCTCGATGGTCGTCACATGTTGACGGAATAGTTCTTGCTGATACACACGACGTAGATCCTTCTGAAAGCGGAAAAGAGTCAACGCGCTCTCCTCTCGAGCCCCACATCTCATCAGGTACTAATCAAACTCGGCAATGTACTCAGAAACAATGCGAGTACTCTGAGATATGCTTTGCCACCTATCAATGAGGCAGTGCCGGTAAGTCGGAGGAAGGTATTTCTCACGCAGCTTAACCTTCATGTCTTCCCATGACTCGATGGGATCATGCCGACGCTGCTCAAGCAGGTCCTCGACATTCGACCAATAGGTCTGAGCCTGGCCTGTCAGCTTCATCATGGCGAATCGAGCTCGCCGGACGTCAGTCATACCCATCCAATCGAAGTAGCGGTTCATGCCGGCCTCCCAATCAAGATAAACCTTCGGATCCAAAGATCCGTCAAAAGTGGGAGCGTCCGCACGAGCGGCCCGACGGTCATCCACGTCCCTCGGGACGTGATGGGGCCTCCGCTCTTCCTCGAAATCATCCCGATCGTCCGGATGATCCCGATCTCTCGGACGTCGATGGTGTCTAGGCGCCTCACCAAACTCAGGCTGAACCCTACGGGCGTACCGATCACCTCGATCATATCGCTAAGCTCGGTCAGCTCGATCACGGCGGTCGTGTCGATCCTCTCGATCGTGTCGATCAAATCGCACGTCCTGACCGCGTCGCTCTAGCCGATCATCGTGGTCATGAAGATCCCAGTGATCATAACGATCAATCCTATCCACCTGGCGCCTCGCGCGTCTCTAATTGGCACCCTCTAACCTATCGCGCGGCCTATTATGCCTCAAATGCCTACGTGCCGCAACCTACTCCATCAACTCATCACGCGGATCATAATCCACCTGTCATCGGCAAGACGCCGCTCGTCAACAGGATCAACCTTCGGAAGGGGCTCATCATGAGGGACATGGACGGTCGGAACAGGATGTCCCGGGTGACGTGGGACTGGGGAATGGGGAAGAACCCTCGGAGCATCCCTGAGACCTACCAGGTCCTGAATCGTACGCTCGGACTCATCAACTCGGTTCTCACCAGAACGGTTCGAACCTCCCCCATTCCCAAGGCGCTAGTCCCAAACATCCATACGGTGCGCGAGCTGACTAATCATCTCGGCTAAATCAGATACATCTGGGGACTCCGCCTGCGAACCTGACGCAGGTGCAGACATGTGGAAAATCGTGCTGCTACGAGTGGGCATGCAAGACAGGCAGGGTGACGACGTGCATCAACTAACGCCTAGACGACTAATATGCATGACGCTGACCAACTAAGCAAAGTGAAACACTAAATAGATGGAGACACGCTAACACTAAAATGATGAATAGAATAAATGAAAGATGCAACAAATATGCCCTAGCAAAACCTATGGCTCTGATACCAAACTGACGCGGGACGACTACCGATAAGACTCCGAACCAATGTGTGGGTCCGAAACCAGCAATAGCATCACAAGCGAATAACGAATAGTCACTGAATATCTCATGTTTCTATGAAGTTAATTACGCAACACAAGCACAAACGTACTCGGGAGTCGTTCCCTTGCAAATGATGAACGAACAGGATCGTCGATAGTGGAGACTACCGTAATGCTAGGGCAACAACAAAAGCCATCAATGTACTCCGTTGGTACCACAGGATGAGCACTCAACTCACAATCCGACAGTGAGAATTGATTAAGTAGCTAGAGCTCGTAACTCACATGCACGGAAGCCACAATGATCATATATTAAACGACAAATTGAACGGGATGGTACGAATCATACTAACCGTCCCACTGTGAGTGGGGTCATGCCAAGAGGGAAGATCTTGCGAATTTTAACCCCGTGGTAACTCCTACAGGTGTGATCCTTACTACTGCTTAGGTTCAACGAGGTTGAAGGGTAGGGAACTGACGGGCGTTGTACTCTGGCCCTGCTGGCAGATCTACGGGGCGTTCAGGGACGTATCACTAAGTGGGGAAGGGAGCACACTGCGTCGAGCGGATGAGGACGTGCGTGCAATGGCGAGGGGAGCCGGGGTGCGAGCTTGCGGACACGAACGCAGTGATGTGCCGGCGTGGCTTCTGGCGGAGATGTGCCTCGAGCGCAGCGGTGCGATAGATGGGGGGGGAATATGCCTGTGTCTTGCGGGGATGTGAGCGCGGGACAACGTGTGGGGGCGCTGGCGGGACTGCGTGGGGGCGGACCGGCGTGGGCCTGGCGCGCAGACTTGGGCGACGTTGGGGCGTGGCGAGGGTCCCACGAAAGGGAAGGCCCTGGCGTGCAGGTCGTGGCACGAACCGGCGTGGCGGGGTGCTACGGGACGTTTGGCCCAGACGCAGGGTGCGTGGGCTAGCGGCGCTTGGGCGCTGCTGGGCGGACGGGCGGTGTCGGACACGCGGGGTCACGAGCAGTGGCGGAGCGGGTAGCAGCCCGCACTGGTTTGCCCACAGACGCCTCGTGGGATGGGGCTGTGCGCGGGGTGAGCAGGGCGCAAAGAGAGAGGAAGAAGGCAGGGAAGGAGGGGAGAGAGAAAGGGAGAGCACGAGGAAGGGGAAGAGGACAAGAACCACACGGGGACTCACGCCCAGGTCACGTTCATGCTCCGGACGGCTGCAAATCCTCTTTCAATCATGAATGCCCCTTAACGAGGTTTTCAAGGCCTTAAATAGGCTACACAAATCCTAATAAACCTTAATGAACCCTTAATAACAAAAATGACTAAACTGACCCTCCCACTATGAAATATTCAAAATTCGTACAGAAAATGCAGAATAAATAAAAGAAAGATAACTGGGCTTCATAATGGCCCTTACAACAGTGCCAAATGTTCCATAACCATATAAAAACACATCAATCTTCAAATGCACCATCGTCGAGCCACAACGAGGCTGGAATCGCCGCTGACGTCCTCCTCCGTCTGTAGACACGGGTCGGGTCGAACCGGGTCCGAGCACGGGTGTCCTCACCAAAAACTTTCAGAGTTCAGACCCATCAACCTATTAAATGGATGCTATAAAATCATTACAAAAATGATGGCCAATAGGATGAAGAAGGTGTTGGAGACAATCATTGATGGTTATCAATCAGCTTTCATGGAAGGCAGGTTTATCTTGGATAATTTTTTAGCAGCATATGAGGTTATTCACAATCAGAAAATTCAAAATAAGGAGGGAGAAATTGTGAAGCTAGATTTCGAGAAGGCATATGATAGAGTGAGTTGGATGTGTATCAATAGAACTTTGGGAAGGATGGGTTTCAAGCAAAAATGGATAGATTGGATAATGTCTTGTATCACAACTCCGAGATTTTCTATCTTAATTAATGGTGCAGCTTGTGGTTTTTTAAGAGCTCAAGAGGAATAAGACAAGGCGATCCCATATCACCCCTTCTTTTCCTCCTTGTGGGGCAAATTCAGTACACTGAGCAAGGATTGATTGATGGATTCTTTGTTGGCAGCAGGAATGGATTACACATTCCTCATATGCAGTTTGCAGATGACACATTATTATTTACTTCGGGAAGTCAGGAGAGAGTGGTTAACATGAAGAATTTGCTTATTATTTTTTGAAGGGATCACATGACTCAAAATCAACTTTGGCAAGTCAGAAATTGGTGGGGTTAACATGCCTGTGGAAAGAGTATTGAGAACTACAAGGACTTTGAATTGCAAGTGGACAGAGTTCCCAATCAGATATCTTGGTCTCCTATTGACTAATGTTACTGTTAAAGTCAGTCATTGGAATGATTTAATAAAGAAATTTAATCAAAGGTTAGAAGGCTGGAAGGCTAAGCTATTGTCAGCAGGTGGCAGGTGGATTTTGTCAAAATCAGTGTTGACATCTATGGCTATATACCACTTGTCAATTTTTAAAATCCCAAGATCGGTTGAGAAACAGATTGAATCTAGGGGGGTGTGGACTGGTTAAAGACAGCAAAGGGCTTCATCTGATTGCCTGGGATAGAGTGTGCATGACTAAAGATCAAGGGGGGTGTGGACTGGTTAAATTGCAAGATTTCAACAGGGCCCTGTTGGCCAAATGGCTGTTGGGACTGGGAGAAGATGCAGATTTGGTTTGGGTGAAGATCATAAGAGAGAAGTATTATGGAAATTCTTCTAGATGGTCTTTGTATCCCTCTAGAACCTCTTATCTGTCGCTGGTATGGAAAAACATTCTCAAAACAGTTGATCTCATTGCACCAGCTATTAAATTTCAGCTAGGTAATGGGGAAAGGAATAGACTTTGGGAAGACAGGTGGTGTTCTGATCTCCCTTTTGCTGTGCAGTTTAGGAGTTTGTATTCTATTGCAGTTGATAAGGAGAGATACATTGTTCAGATATATTCCTTCGGGGAGAATTTTCAGTGGAATATCAGGTTGCGAAGGGCTCCAGCTGACATTGAAATGGTTGATTTCCTATCTCTTTTGAACATTATCAGTGGGATTCACATAACCAACAACAGAGAAGATACAAGATGATGGGTTTGGAATAAGCAAGGTACATTCAAGGTGAACACACTAGCAAGGATTATTTATGATGGAGGATGCTGGGTGTGGTGGAACGGAGTAGTTTGGTCTAAGCTGTTACCAAACAAGATAAAGATCTTTCTTTAGAAAGTGGCTTGGAAAAAGTTGCCGACTGCGGATAGGATAAAGAGATTCATCAACATTCAAAATACTAGATGTTTGTTCTGTGGTATATATGAAGAAAATATTGATCATGTATTTTGTCAGTGTGGGATAATTAATGTTTCGTGGGCAGCTCTGTGTAAGCACTTTCATCTCCAGTGGAGTGACCATGATACAATCTTAAACCTTTTGAAAGGATGGATGCAGATTAATACAGCTTATCCAGATAAAGAGGTGTGGTCTTTGATTTTACCAGCTATGCTTTGGGCTATTTGGTATGAGAGAAACAAAATGAGATTCTCTGAAGACTACAACTGTGTTTCTGATATTATCAGAAGAGCTTTACATTTCATGAATGAATGGGGTCGAGCTGCTGCAATTTTATTCTGCAATGATTCATCGGTGTCCCGTATTGCTAGTCAGTGGAGGAATCCAATTTTGGCTCCATAGTGTGGTCTCTTTTTCTGTTTTCTTTTGTCCTATTTTATCTTCTCCATAAAATAGGGGGGAAAGGAGGGGTTATGAGGTTTTCTGTGCCTTTGGGTTTGATGGGGTGAGTGGTATCTTCAGGTACCCTTGGGTTTATGTATTTATGATGTTTTTCTTCATTATGGAATGAATTGTGATTTCTGTCACCTTCCAGAAAAAAGAAAAAAAAACTGAGGTAACATCAAATCTTTTCAAAATGGATAGCTGCCTCTTTCACATATCCTGAGTGCCATTATGGCATGTCCAGAAGAAAGGGGACTAGATGTTACTTTTCTGTGCTGCTTTGGGACTCTTTCTTGCATTTCCCTCTCTTCCTAAAGTGTAGGATTGTGAGAGAATCTGAATGTACCGGAATCCACCACTGGGGAGGTTTTCTCAAATGAGGCCTTAGGCACGTGGAGCATCTCTATTGGCCTCAGAATTCCGAAGCTCCTTTGACAATTTTTGGTGATTTTTTTCCTGAATAGTCTTGGGAAGTAGCTTTTGATTCCAAATTCACTTATCAGACTTGGAATCAGTTGTAATTTGTCCTAAATTTAATATCATCAATGAATATGTTGTTACAATTACAGGAAAGATAGACCATCCTGCAAACTTTTGTATGTAACTCCTGAAAGGATTGCTGGCAGCCCGTCATTTCTGGACATCTTAAAAAGCTTGCGGCAGAAGGTATCTGTCTGATAGAATCTAATGGCTTTTTGCAGTAACATTATGATTCACAAAACCTTTATCTCTCCAGTGAAAATAGTTCGAAAATAAGTGCCTGATAATGAGTTCATTACAGGGTCAACTAGCAAGATTTGCAATTGATGAAGCACACTGCATAAGGTTTGGGCTATCAGTACCATAAGCTACGATGTGCATTTAGTAAGCAGGATTTATTATTAGCTGCCTGTTAAGTGGCTCCATGAGTCTAACTTTCATTTACTAATATGTGATTCCAGTCAGTGGGGACACGATTTTCGTCCAGACTACAGGTTACTGGGATGTTTGAAGCAGCATTTCCCTGAAATTCCTGTTATGGCATTAACTGCAACTGCAACACAATCTGTTCGTAAGGTAAACAGTAAACATCACTCAACAGTTTACTTCGTTTAGGATGCTTTATGAACTACTTTTCTATCCTGTAATGCCGCTTGATTTGATGCATTCTAATGCAGGACATCTTGCATGCCTTGAGAATTCCGCATGCACTTGTTCTTGAAACAAGCTTTGATAGACCAAATCTGAAGTATGAAGTTCTATCAAAAGCCAAGGACCCATTGAAGCAGCTCGGACATTTGCTAAAAGATTGCTTCCACAATATGTGTGGAATCATTTACTGCCTGTCTAAAAGTGAATGTGTAGATGTCTCCACTTATTTGAATGAAAAGTGTAAGATAAAAACAGTTTACTACCATGCGGGCTTGACTTCTCGTCAAAGAGTCGCCGCTCAACAGAAATGGCACACAGGAGAGGCAAGTGTCGTGTGTGCTACAATTGCTTTTGGCATGGGCATAGATAAACCAAATGTTGTAAGTCCCAATTAATCCCATTTTATGCCTTGTATTTTCTTTTAGTTCAGTTTTCAGTTGAGTAGCAAGCTTTATTCTGTTACATTATTCAATATCATTTTGCATATGCTTCTTTTGCAGCGTTTTGTTGTCCATAACACAATGTCTAAGTCCGTTGAGAGCTATTACCAAGAATCTGGTAGAGCAGGAAGAGACGGCCTTCCAGCAACATGTGTTGTTTTGTATCGAAAGAAGGATTTCAGCCGTGTTGTATGTATGTTAAGGAGTGGACAAGGTTTCAAAAGTGAAAGCTTCAAGACTGCAATGGCCCAAGCAAAGAAAATGCAAGAATATTGTGAACTTGAGGTACTTACCGTTTGTTACTTTTCTTTTAAGCCATCTTCTTATTTTTTCTTTGTAGCGGCCATGATTTAGCACTGCTATACATGCTTTGTTCGTGCTTAAACTTTTGTCTTAAAATTCTAATATTTTTCTGACAACAGCAAATAATACTTTCTGAATATTTTCATTGTTGATTCACGTCATTTCAAGTTTGAACACCAGGTGGCACAACCATCCGATGACTGTTTCTGAAATTTCATTAAAAACTAAAAATCAAACAAAGAAGCAATGAAACAATATGACTGACAGGCTTTTCTGTATGGGGTGTTCGAGTTCATACTATTTGTGGTTGTAGAAAACATAGATCAGCTTTCCAGTGAAAATAATAAAAGCATGAGTTGGAAGCTAGAGGGGAATAATAAGGAAAGTTTCTTTTGTTAGACTAGATTTTCTCTGTAAGGCATTATAATTTTATAGATGTTCCTTTGGTTAGAGGTGATTAGAGGCAAGTATTATTCTTTAGGTAGAGTTTGGGTGTTCTTGCAGGTAGAGTATAATGTTTCCTCTGTGTGGAGAGGTATTGTTCAGGCTGCAGACGTCCTTAGGGCAGCTACCCGAGTGGCAGTGTGAGATGGTAGGCAATGTAGGTTCTGGACTGAATTGACTGATAAATGGTGCGGATCGCAGCCTCTCAATCTGATGTTCCCTAGGCTCTATCAGATTTCATCAGATCCTCTTGCTGTAGTGGCCCAGGTTTTTCATATTGATGCTGCAACCATAGGGGCGTGGACACCTTATTTTAGGAGGCTTAGAGAGGAAGAGATGTATGATTTGGCCTCTCTTTGGAACCTTCTGGCAGACTTCTCTATTGATCCTTCTGGCCGGGACTCTTGGCTGTGGACTTGGGAGGCAAAGGGGACTTTCTTTGTTAAATCAGCTTACCAGGTAATTGCGGAGTGAGGTCCCAATTTTATCAGCACATTTGGACCCTCAAATCACCTTTGAAAGTCAAGACACTCATTTGAAGGATTTCAAATGGCAGGCTGCCATCTTCTCCTTATGCGGATAGATTGATTCGGTTTGGTTATGTTGTTCCTTCCATCTACTCCTTATGCGGGGAAGGGGACGAGTAGTTGGATCACATCTTTTATCAATTGTCACTTTGCTACTGTAATTTGGTGAGCCATCTTCGACAAGGTGTATCTTCCTTATGTCAACGGGATTCTATAGCCTCCCTCCTTCGGCAGTGACCTATGCTTGTGCCTCCGATGCCTGATCGCATTATTTGGTGGCTCATTCTTCATGCCACCTTGTGGGGCAATCGGGGGGGGGGGGCAAGAAATTGTTGGATCTTCAAGCAGGAAGATTTGGTTACAGGGGGAGTGTTTGCGTTTGTGTGTGATAAGGTTGGAGAGTGGGGGCGTATTTTTTGTACATCTCAGTTTCACACTTCTTTTTTTGAGTATTAGAGGGGTGTTTGAGTGTGGGCACCATCTCCGTGTCCCAGTTGGTGGGGCTACTTATCTTTTGTAATAGGGTTTCTTCTGTGGGTTTTTTTTGGTTTACCTGTACCTTTTGTGGAATCTGCTGTATACCTGTACCATTTTTATGCCTTATATATATATATATATATATATATATATATATATATATATATATATATATATATATTACAGTGGTACCCTCCACTTCCCCCCAAAAAATATGGATTGCCAACTCTTGCATTTCATTTAACCAAAAAAAGTAGTAAAAATACTGGAGAAGACCTGTGCAATTGTTACTAGGAAGGTGACTAGACATTTTTCTCAGCTAAAGGGTTTTTGTCCCCCTCCTAGATGCATCTGAACAGTGATAACACTTAGAAGTCACATTCCTGGTCTCCATATTGATGACTAATTTGCCTCACTTTCAAGCAAGCAACACATGAATTTGAAATCCTTTATGAATATCTTGATACATCCATGATAAGAATTTAATTTCTTCTTCGTTTCTCTTCTCTTTCTGAAATTACGTTTACCAGACTTCAGAACAACTTGAGTTTTGGCTGGAATATTGAAATCTTATTTCCCAAGCAAAGATGAAATCCTTAAGCCCATGAGAAGCTTCTTTTTTCTCAAAGGGAACTAGGGAAGATAATAAGGAATAGCTCAAGACATAGATGCTTTTATCAAGTTCAAGCCATGCCAGATTAAACATGATATCTTAGTACTCAGACCCTATCAGGAAAGGAAACGATAGTTATATTAACAAATTGCCAGAGAATATGAATGCCCTTGTACTGTATATTCATAATTGTGAACTAAGCTCAACATGATATCCCACATGAAAGAAAGATGAAATTTCTCTTTAGGAAAACCATCATGTTAACTACATTCCGGGTGGTTTATCTTAGTTATCTTGCCTATAGATCTTAGAAGAGACCAGAGCTAGGGAGAAAAGGAGCTTTCATTCAGGGAACACTGATATTTTCTGGGTCAATGATCAGTTGATTATTACCTAGCAACTTCACGCCTTGAAATCATGTCAACAACTCAACTTTGAGAATTTTATGCAATTATTTCAGTTGATTGCTTGGGTGGTTATTATTTTCTAGTCTTGTATTCAACAGCTTAATAAAAAACTATGAAGTCATACAGGGCAATAATGTTAGAGGTAATACACCTACAATCCAGATGATACGTCAATCATGTATGTGTTAGGGTCCTATCTTCATCATTTTGCAAGGGCCGATCTACCTAAACTTTGGTTCGCTATAAGTGCCTGCCCGAGTGTTTTTGTACTACAGGTTACCCTTACTGAGTTCTTTTCTAGCTTTGTAAGTTAGCTGATTCTTTGTGCTTAGGTGGTGTTTGATAACACTTAATTAAGCAATTATATATTAAGCGCTCAGACATATTCCAATTAAGAGTGTTTGATAAAAATTTAAATGTCATCTTTTAATCACCACTAATCTGATGGTTAACCTCTTAGTGGCTAAGCTCCAGATTCTGGCTTATCGCTTAACACAGAAAGAATTTCGCACGAAGTGCCCATAGCATTCAGGCTCCTCCCCGATAACTTCCTCATAATTCTTTTCCTCTCTAAGGAAGGCTACGATCATGGATTGTAGGATTGGCCGATCCGGATAGGGATTAGTAGGTCCCAATCCGACCCCCCCCTCCCTAGATTCAAGGAAAAAAAAAGATTGGGATCGGTCCCAGATCGGTCGATACGAGCCGATCTCGGATCCCCCCTTAAAGGGGGATCGGGAGACAACAACAACATTTCGTTGCTGTTGTTGTTGTTGTTGCAGCTCTCTCTCTCTCTCTCTCTCCCCCCCCTTGAGATCTTGACTGAAAGAGGGGTTTTTTTTACCCCGTCACCGCCGACCTACAGTCACCGCCATCGCTGTTGTCACCGCCGCCGTCGACGTCGGATTTCTTTGTCGGATCCCGATCCAAGTTAAGGCATATTTTGATCTTAAAATTAAAAAATGATGTATGGTAGTGTAGATCTATTAATATCTAGCTTAGAAAATTTTTTAGTATGTTGATTAGACAAAATCTCCAAAATTAACTTTAATTAGGAGTTAAAAATTTAGGCTTTTGTATGATTAGTGTAATTAGGGTTCAAATGAATGTGCGAAACACTCAATTGAAATTATTAGAACCTAATTGTACAGATTTGTAGATTAATTGCGTGCCATTAACACTAATTTTTCAAAATTAATCTTAATTAGAGGTTAAAAATTTAGACTTTTGTATGATTAGTGTAATTATGATTCAATTGAGTGTGCCAAACACTCAATTGAACTTATGATAACCTGATTTCATATATTTGTGCATTAATTGTACGTCATTAGTATTATTTTTTCAAAATTAATCCTAATTAGAGGTTAAAAACTGGAGCTTTTGTATGATTAGTGTAATTAGGATTTAATTGAGTGTGCCAAACACTCAATTGAACTTATGAGAACATGATTGCATAGATTTGTGCATTAATTGCACATCATTAACATTAATTTTCTTAAATTAATCTCAATTATGAGTTAAAAATTAGTATTTTTGTATGATTAGTGCAATTAGGATTCAATTGAGTGCGTCAAACACTCAATTGAACTTATTAGAATTTGATTGCATAGATTTGTACATTAGTTGTACGTCATTAGTACTAATTTTCTAAAATTAACCTTAATTGAGGGTTAAAAATTGGGGCTTTTGTATGATTATTGTAGTTATGGTTTAATTGAATGTGCGAAACATTCAGTTGAAATTATTAGAACCTGATTGTATATATTTGTGCATTAATTGTACGTCATTAGTATTAATTTTCTAAAATTAACCTTAATTAGGGATTAAAAATTAGAACTTTTGTATGGTTAGCATAATTAGGATTCAATTGAGTGTGCCAAACACTCAGTTGAACTTATTAGAATATGATTGCATAGATTTGTGCATTAATTGCATGTGATTAGTGCTACTTAAATTTATTTATTTTTTTATATTATATAGGAATATGGCAGAGTAAGGACATTATGAACACGATATGGAGCAATAGGATGTTGATATTGGTTGACATCATTACACACTAGTGGACAATAGACAGAGGACGTTCAAATGCAACTGATGTAGAAAGGAGATGGGCGGAGGCGTGTATCGCCTAAAAAATCATATTGCTGGTATAGTAGGAGATGTCAGTAGATGTGAGTCAGTTCCACTGAACTTCAAGAGGAAAATGAGCGTTTACATACTGGATAAAAAATTCCAAAAAGATTTATCAACTCAACAACATATATATATGTAAGATGAGATATCAGGGAGTCATAGACGAAAGGATTACAGTCTGCAGATGATGATGATGATGAGGATCCAGATGACCTTGATCCACAGTACACTAGAGTTGTTCGTGTCAATCTGCGGATAAATAGAGAAGATGAGGATCGGCGAAGAGGCATTAGATCATCAACTGGATATGTGCCTACCAGTTCTCAGTATGGGAGATCCCTTCCTAGGAGCTCTTCCGTTGGCAGGGTTGCTAGTGCTGTGTTGGGTTGTGGATAGACGTCAGATGTGGCACGGGGTCTTATAGACCAATTTTTATACAGATCAAGGTATGTCAGATAGCCTGGAATTAAGCAAGTATTGAAAGTAGCCGAGGCCTTAGCAAAAAATGCCTTGAAAGAAATTATGAAGTGATTTTTACATGTAAGTGCTAACACGTGCAACATGTAGCTCATATTTTTAGATGATGGTGAATGCAATTGTAGATGCTGGGTCTGATGTAAAGGTTCCTGCACTTCGCTACATTTATGATGTTGGGTTCGAGGAGGAGTACAATGAGTTGAAGGCATGGTAGACAATTTCAAAACTGTGTGGAAGGAGCGTGGTTGTACCATCATGTGTGATGGTTGGATAGGGACGACAAGAAAGTCCATGATTAATTTCCTTGTTTATTGTAGTGAATGCATTATTTTTTTGAAGTCTGTGGATGTCTTTAACAAAATAAAGAATGTTAATTATTTATACAGATTAATAGATGAGGTGATAGCGAAAATTGATGAAGATAATGTTGTGCAGGTGATCACTGACAATGAAACAAGTTACAAAGCAGTTGGCAGATTGTTGATGCAGAAGCAATTTTGTTGGGTGCCTTATGTAGTACATTCCATTGACTTGATGATGGAGGGCATAGGCAAAGACCTTTTTGTTATGAGGTGGTAGAGTAGACTTAGATGATTACTTGATTTATTTATAATTACAACATGATCTTACATATGACGAGAGATCATATAGGTGGACATGATCTCCTTCGTACTGGTCCTACCAGATTTGCATCTAACTTTGTCTCTTTAGAGAGCCTTATGAAGTATAAGCATCAGTTGGCCTAGTTAGTCTACTCTGACGATTTTTTGGCACAAATAGGGATACTCGGAGCCGATGCTAGGGATGTTGCCGTGGCAGTGCAAACGCTGGTTGGGGAAAAAAAATTGGGATTAAGTTTCTCGCTACTTGAAAGTGGTTGACGCTCTGGTACATGTTCTGAGGTTGGTTGACGGAGATGACAAAAATGACATGGGATATCTATATGAGGCAATGGATAGAGCAAAGGAGCTTTTGAGGGCAAACAATCCTACATGTTTTGGGAAATGGTAGAAGATCATCGATGATAGATGGGATCCGACTGTCCATCGTGATCTCCATGTTGTTGGTTAATTCTATTTCTTTTCTACTTGATTTTATTTAATTAATGTTAATGACATGTATTTTAATAACTAATGAACCTTAATTTAAATATAAGGTATTTTTTCAATCCACGATATCAGTATGATGAGAATGTGCACAATGATGGAGAGGTCCTTCGAGGCACAACCAATGTCATTCCTAGAATATCAAGGAATATGAACGAAATGATAGATGTCTTAGCAGAGGTAACATACAAAATAGAAGTTTATCGAAATTCAATCTTTTATCATTAACTTATGTCATTTATATTTATTTTGTAGAAGGAGATATTTAAATTGAAGATTGACATATATGAAGATGAGAATGTCAGGGCTGCAATATGAGGACAATTTCAGGTGGATTACATAATAAATAGCTAAACACTCAATTTAATGATTTTTTTTTTTTTTTTTTACAACAATTGAATGAAGTTAGATTAATTATCGACGAGCTGCTACAAACCCTTTAACGTATATTGCAGTAAGAGTATTCAGTTAAACCATTTCTTCCAGTTAATATGAAAGAAATTGGAGTACATTCAGTGTCGTTAACATGAAGATTTGTAATAGATTGGGTGTTTCTAGGTTAGAGAAGTTGGTGTATTGTCACCACAACATGCGTCTAAAGATCATGCAGATTCAGAAAAGATAGAGGCTTGAACAATAGAGATTCATGGATTTTGTTGGCAGATCAGTCGATGGGGCTCTACATCAGATTGATATCGATGAACTGCTAGATGAGAACACCTATTGTATTCTTGGGTAGAGACTAGAGCAATCAGAGATGCTCAGTATGAGTTTGATCCTTATGATTGGAGTTGGATATGAGGTGAATTAGATGAAGTAGTTGCTCGAGATCCTAAATTTCAGGCAGCAGACAAAGGATGTGCATTTGTTCTATAAAGGCGTCGAAAGTCAGTCACACTACCATATACTGCTAGAGTTTTTACCTCTCAGTCAACACTCAAGAGATCAGTTATTCAGGTAAATCCACATAGAAGAAAGGACAAAGAGCCAGGGAGAACTTTATTGCAGTCATCTGACAGAAAAAAGAAAAAGCAATTAAAAGAAAAGTCTAAACAACGTGTGGACTTGTCGGAAGAAGAATAAAGGGGAGACACAACTAGAATTCAGCAGAGTGGAGAGACACTTGAGGACACTCCAGTTTTATCACCTCACTTGGTCAGTATGTACGAGACAGAGAGACAAACCTACAGACGTAGAAGAAGGCGACTGATGAAAACAGGCCAAGTAGAGAGTAATGACTCTACTTAGGAACAATTAGATGATGATGATGATGGAGATGGTGATGGTGCTGGTACTGCTATTGCTGTTGGACTATCAAGAGGTTTTGAACTTGGGAGCAGTTATTCAGGATACGAAAGTTACTCTGCACTTTCTAGTCATTCTGAAAGAATCTAAGGCCAAAGACAAGGACAACAAGGAGGATTTAAAGGCCAACATAGATAGGTATGATATGATTGGTCAGCTGGGAATATGGATCTTCTTATCTGTCCATTTTCATCCCCCAACATTGTCGTATTGAGACATCAACAATACTACTGAGGGGTACTATGGACCTCCACTTATTCAATATGGCATTTACGTCCCTCTAGTACAATCAAGAGAAAGTTCAAGCAAACAAGTAAATACACCTCAAGGTATTGAAAGGAGATTCAAAGACCTCGCTAGCTCCTTGTTTAGCTATGGATATCCAGCATATATGCCGGCAAATTATGGGCCGCTAGCTAAAACTTATGAGCCGGATGATGAAAGATCACAAATGTGATCTTTCTAAGGTATTTTTCATTAATTTCATATAAAATACTTCATAATATTTTTTTAATTAGTGCACAACAATAATAATTAATGAGTTATTTATCTTTAATGTTTATTTTTTTATGGTTGTGCATGATTTGTATTCATTTTTATTATACACTCATTAAATAATATGTGTATTTTTTTTCTGATTTTTATTATTATTTTAATAGGGCCGATTCGGTTCGGCCCGTCTTCATCAGGATCGGCCGATCTGGATCGGATTGGATCGGATCGGGATCAGCGGGTCTCGATCCTAGGACCTGACCCGACCCAGAATTCCATGACGAGTATTTGCCCTCCTTCCTCTCCGACTCCGACTGCGACAACAACTTCTTCCTCTCCATCTCCAACCAACGCTCGTCCCTAGAAAGCGGACATGTCTCTGCCCTTCTCTAGCACAGACATGTTGGTTCTCTCCATGGATGGTTGTACTGGTGTCGGTACTAGTATAGGAGGGTACCGATATCGGTATGTATCGGCCAGTACTGGTCCAGGTGCAGTCGGTATCGGCCGATACCCGTTTATAGGTATTGTATCGGACTAGGCCGATACTGATACGTATTGGCCGATACTGCCAACCATAGTTTTTTTTCTCTCTCTCTCTCTCATGAAAACGGCAGCAACATGCCCATATGTCAACCGCTGCTCTCTCTCTCTCTCTACATGTCATGGTAACAACAACAAGAAGGACCCATGCGCCGCTGCCTTCTCCAGGTGTCTCTTCTCCCTTCGTCCAGGTCTCTCTCTCTCTCACACACACACACACACACACACACACACACAGAGGCTTTTGGACCCCTCCCCACCATTTTTTCTTACCATGGACATCCCACCCTCGTGGCAACAGCGGACAACATCTCACCCACATCATGGCGCAGCTAGCGTCCTCTCTCTATATGTCATGGTAACAGCAGACACATGCCTTGGCAGCTACCATTCTTTCCTCTCTAATATTCTCCATGTATACATCATAGCATGCAGCAACAACATCCCGTCTTTTCTCATGGATGTCCTTTATTTTTTTTTGTTTTGGTAATTTTTTAATCTCTACTTTAAGATGGTCATGCATTTTATTGGTTTGATTAGATATGTTTTATCTTAATTATAAACTTATGCCTTTAGACAATCTTTTTAGAATTTTTATTTTATTTTCATCTCTATAGATCTATGAACTTTAAATTTGTTCAGCATCCTTTCCTTAGTGGTAGCATTGTAATACCATAGGTTTATTTGAGAATTTATCTTGATAGAATATAATGTATTTTTCTTTAAAATTATGTTTATTTACTTATTATTTACGTGTTTCCAGTGTAGTAGGGATGGCATAACTGATTGTCATTAACTTGTTATTTTGTACTTTAACTATCTGTTAATGTTATGATCAGTATGAGAGGCAATGAACTTTATCCAGTATATTTCATCTAAATATTGATTATCAACGGCCATAGATATTCTTGAAAGTGAAGTTTTTGTGACCTGACTTGTATACATGGATATGCAAATCATGTTTTATTTGGTCATAATAAATATTAATTATTTTAACTAAACTAAAAATTTTATAACATAACAATTGTAACAAATATTTATAAAATAAACATTTATATTTTAGTTAATATAGTATAATATAAAATATTTAAATTAATTATTATTATGTTTAAATTTATTAAATAGATTGATATGTATACTTTTTATCCATTATTATAATTAATTACAAAATAAAAAATAATAAACATGTCATACGCTCAAATGTTGTCTTTATAGTTATCAAATAGTCTGCTCCATTTAGTACTCAGGCTTTTTGTGTTACCTATTCAGATTTCAGATGTCAATCTCAAATCTCAGACTCAAGTCTTCAGCATTATCAAATGCAACCCGAGTATTGTTGTCTGAATAACGTCCAGCACCGCACCCATAACAAATGTTGTTTTCAGCATATTCCTTGACATCTGCACTTGGATTGGTGAGAGCATGATGAGGTCCACTACTTGTTGGAGTCAGTGTCCATGTGTGGCTGCGAAAGGCATCTTGTTTGTAGTTAGGTCCGAACCTAATTCGCTGAGAGAAGACACAATTTAGGTGAGGGACTTGCTGAATTTAGCATGATCACCCATGATGCATGTAGCATATATCAAATCGTTTTGGTGGTAATTTAGGTCTAACGGGTTTATTTCTAGACATAAAGTTCTAGAATTATCTGGTTTAATGGACACTTGTAATGATTTTTGGTAGTTAGCTAACTGAAGTGAAAGTTGTAGATCCCTGTCACCTGAGCCATCTCTTTAAAAACAGGCAAGGAACATGAGTAGTATCAAACTGTTGCATGTTATGGAGTAGTTAGATGATTCTGCCGGTAAAAATATCCTAGGGCTTTTAGTGCACGTTAGGTTGTATGTTCATATAGTGGCTTTGGGGAAAAATGGATATCGTGTGCTAACAAACAAAAACTTTCTTGCGGATTTTAGTTTAACGAAAAAATACTGTATGTTCATGCTATACTTTTAATTGAGTGCACCGTGTTCTACTTTTGAGTATTGGAAAGGTTTGGGTACTGTTCAAAATTTGTTTGACTCCAAATGGCTACCTTGTCTATCACCAGAATGATTGCCGGAGACAAGTACTCCTGAAGCATTTTGGGCAGCATATTGACAGGCAAAGCTGTAAAAATGGTCCAAGCCCCTGTGATAACTGCCATAAGAAGTCTAGGTGACACTGTTCGTAAAGATTACGGCTGTCTTCTTAATTCCATCTGTAACTTGAGATGTCAAGAATAAGGAAAGAATCAATGAGATAGGGTATTATCGACTGATTTGAACTTGGGTTGAATATTTCAAGGCATCTTATGATACTTTTCACGTTGATTTTTCTAACACATTTGGTATTTATAGAAGAGCATTTGTATTTGCTCTGTATTTGAAAAAAATATCCAGAGAGAAACACAGGGGGACTCATATAGACAAAAATGTACACAACCAGGAATTGACCACGTGCAAATTTTTATATGCTGATTGCAAAGGAAAAAATATTGCCGGGAGGAAAAGATCTGCCCTTTATTGTGGATCACCAATGTATATTTGACCATTTGTCTTCACCAATATCTACATTGCCATTAGGCAGTCTCAACGTTTTTTTTCCCTTGTCGTTCCCAATATATACACTGCAGGTATTGTTTCCCCATTTCATGCGAGAATTTTATTTTTCTAATCATAGCAGTAGCACTAATATAGTGGTAATGGCAAGCGTTACATGATTCAAGTGATACATTATTGACGACATAAACACTGTTCATAGATTTTTTCTTTTTCCCTCTTTTGTTCAGCATCTCTCTTTCTCTCCCCTCTCTGTATGTGTGTTGGTTTCTTTTTAGACTTAACTATCTTTCCAAATTTGAAATTTCAACAACTGACTGCTCCGATCGCAAGGTCATTTGGTTTCATGTAGGACACTGACTGCTCCGATCACAAGGTCATTTGGTTTCATGTAGGACACTAAAATCCTTGGATTTTTTTTTCCTTTTAGGATATATAAAATGCAAAAATCTTTGATTTTTGTTTGAATTGATGTAAGCTACTGAAATCTTAAATTATGATCAATTATTTTACAAGAAACTCAAATGATGTCATTTGTTTCGAAGCTTTAAATAAATGTGCTATTGTGTAGGGCGAGTAATCCCTTGAAACCTTTGAATAACTCATTGCAGAAAGAAGTTTATTAGATAAATCTGCAACTGTGAAAGGTAAAACTAAACAGTGAAATCAGAGGGTCAGTTACTTTAGTTGGGCTTTTGTTTTTCAAAATGATCAATTCACCATTTCGTGACGCTCAAAACAACCCCCAAATATTCCCATCCTTAGCTAGGTAAATAAGACAAGTTATATTAACGTTGCTCATTTATCGTACTTCATATGGTTCTTATTTCCCAGGTACAATTTTACCACAATAAAGTCTCCCTTGGATCCCATTAATTATCTCCCAAATAGGAGGACGAGATTTGAAGGAAAAACGGCCATGGATTGAACTCGGTCATCGAGCTCAATAGGATAGTTACACCAATTGTATAAAACATTGCGTGATAATGCGTCATCTTAGCGTTGAACTTTGTTTTACCTCAACTCATTTATGATCAACTTACATCTTACCCATCTAGTAATTTGTGTAAAAAAATGTTCAACTTAACCAAGTTGAATAATCAAATATTAAACTAACTCATTAGTTTAAAGTGTTAGACAAGTCAAAGTATGTATATTCTGTACCTATTTATAGTCAACCTTAGTCCATTTTTTCTACGTTGGATTCATGTTGGATCACAGTTCGTCCTAGCTATGCCACCCCTGGTATAAAGCATATTAGATGTCCTGGCATCGACAATGCTTCTTGTTCTGAATGCTAAGTATTGGCATACATCTTGATCAGACAATTGTTGGTACAGCTCCAGATAGTCCGCTTTCTTCCTTCACATTTATTTTGTGGCTTGGCCAACTAAACATTCATACACGGATCGAAGAACAAAAAAGACTATGTCCAACGCCTCTATCCTTTTGATCCTGTGTTCCTCAAACTTATGAAGACCCAAATGAAATTTGTTGGCTATGTAAAGGCTACTAAACATGGTTTACCAGCAGAACAAAATCACTGATAACACATCACGTAGTTCTGATTCCCCGCACCAACTCCGCAGGTCATTCTAGATTTCAAAACTCACAACATTCGAACTCTTCCCATATTGTGGCGTGCACTTAACGACCCATGGTGAGCACTAAGCACCTAAGGATCACATGGTAAAACATGGTAAAACATAAGGATCACATGGTGAGCACTAAGCACCTAAGGATCACATGGTAAAACATAAGCAGTACAGAGCAACAATAACTCCTGCATGCCTAACCTCTGTTTCCGCTCACAATGTGCGCCATCAAAGCGTCAAGGCTAACGTTGGATGAGCCACCAACTCGCACTGCCCCTTGGCAGGCCTCCTTGAGCTCCCCCGCCCTCCTCCGCAGCTCCTTGCTCTGCTCTCCCTCCAAGTCCATCAACCTCCCCACAGTCCTTGCAATCTCCTCTCTACCCACAACACCTCCTCCCACTGCCTCCCCCTTCAGGCTCAGGCCTACCTTCCACTCGTTGACGGCGAGCCGGCTGTCCGGCGGCTGGTCCCAGAAGATGGGAAACGTGAGCATCGGCATCCCGGCGTACACGGCTTCGAGCGTAGAGTTCCACCCGCAGTGCGTCAAGAACCCTCCCACAGAGGGATGGCACAGCACCCTCAGCTGATCGCACCACGGTACCACAAGGCCCATGCTGCCGCCCAACTCCTGCATGCGTGAGGGGTCTCGGCGCGCCACCCATAGGAAGCGCACTCCACTGGCACGCAGCCCCGTTGCTATCTCGTCCATCTGCTCGCTGGAGACTGACAGGAAGCTGCCCAAGGAGACGTATAGGATGGAGCCCCTCGGCTGGGAGTCCAGCCAAGTATAATAGCCGGCAGCGTCGCAGCCATTGCTCACGGGCGCAGTGGGCTTGTCTTGGAGCGTCATGTAGGGGATGGAGGGGCCGACGGCGTAGACGGGGAACGGGAACGCCGCCTTCAGTGTGTCCATTGTTCGTGGTTCCAGTTCGTAGAATGATGTGAAGAGCAGACAGTGTGCTTTGTTCACCCAAGACATGCACTCGATTGCTATTTCCAGAGGCTTCTCGAGGGAGCAGATGGAGTGGATGTCTTGCATCTTCAGGGAACTGATGCCAGGGATGGAGTCTAAGCTCTCGTCTCGTTTCTCTGCAAATTATGGGAAGAAATAACAATATATCGAGAATTCTTACAGTGACAAGATCCACTCGACATGGAGCAGGTGCGAAAGAAACCTTTTAAAAGTAAATCTTTCAAACAAGAAATGATTAAAGGCGGAACAAATGTTATAGGAGCTCTCTCTTACTTATAAAGAGAGGCCAAACAAGTTCCAGTCAAAGTCAAAATTTTAGTTTCTTATGGCCCATAACAAGATTCTTTGATAGTTATAAATGAGTTACGCCTTCGGAACAACTTAGTCTTAATGTATACTCCATCAAGGAAATTGTACGTGTGCATGTGAGCAGCTTAATATCACTTAGCATCAAGTGGGCCACCAAACGTAGAAATTTATAAGAGGTTGTCCCTTCAAACAGATTCAGTAAGAATTTCTAGGAGTAATAAAAGTGTGTTCTAACTCCTCTCTATCTCTTACCAGGGGGATCTATGGCTAATTGATCATTTGTTGCTAGATTTGGTGTCTATATTGTTGAACATCTACCCTAAAATTTGATTATATCCAATGTTCATTCTATAGGATATGCAGACAAGCCAAAATGTAGTTACACATGCCACCATAGCCTACTCTTGGACTGTTCGTCTATACAAAAAAGAGACTAACAATAATAAAAAGGGATTAAGAAAAATTTCATAAGCAAAAAAGAAAGATCCTTGTTCAATCATTCAAGAACACTAACACCATCCCCTATTAGCCTGCATCCTGATGTTTTATTTCCATTGTAGAGCAACAGTAACATTTTGCTCTTAAGGTGATGTATCCACGAACAGGACTTAACATCCACAAGAACGGTGGATAGCATTCAGCCTCAGTAGCATCGACTGGGGGAATAACAGAAGGAAACTGGCATTAAAGCATCCACAAGAATATCTTATCTGTTGATAAGGAAGGCAAGCCTCCTTGAAAGGCTAGAGGGAAGATACCAAGAGTGCTGCGCACTGAAGGTTTGCATGAGCTTAGAGAGAATTGCATGAGCCTCAAAGCCGCCCACTTTGTTAGAGCCAATCCAGCCAAAACATTTTGGCAGTGTTTGACGTAGTGTCCGTTTGAAAGCATTTTTGTACTTTTATTCAGTTATTTTTTGTACTTAACTTAATATTTCACTTGTGTTTTGGCTTCTAATAAAAAATTATAAGTGTAAAGTTTTTAAGATTGGAGAAAAAGTGAGGTTGTTATGAAATAGTTGACTTTTGTAATAAACGAAAATTAGTTATAAGCCGTGTCTGGCGCAGCTTGCATTTGGAAATACTTTTGCACTTTCATTTAGTTATTTTTTGCAGAAGCCATTAAATCTTAGAAACCATTTATGTATTATTTCACTTGTGTTCTGACTTCCAATCAAAAGCTACAAGGGGGAGCTTCCAAGATCTACAAGGGAGAGCTTCCAAGATCAAGGAATTCCGGGTCCGATCGGATCCCCGAATTGGAACCCGCCGATTCCGATCTGAATCGGGATCGGATCGGCCGGGATCGGCCGAATCGGGACCAACCGATCCCGATCCGAATCGGCCGATCCAGATCGGGATTGGCCGATTTTGCCTTCCATGTCCAAGATTGCAGAGAAAGTGAAGTTGTTACGAGAGAGTTGAATTTTGTAGCAAACTAAAATTAGTTATAACCTCTCTCCCTTAGCCCATTCTACGTGAAAAGTAGAAGCCAAAAGTGACTTTCAAGTAGAAGTTTTGCGAAACATATCCTATATAGCCTCTCACCCTCAACTCATTCTCTATGAGAAGTGAAAGCCAAAAATGGCTTTCAAGAAGTAGTTCTGCCAAACATGCATAACTGTTTGGATCGAAATCTTTACATTTTGAAATCGCCGGTTCTTACAAACACGACCCTTGATTTTATTCTGCCGTCTTTAATGCCTCATAAAATAGCAAGTCTTGATTTTAGATTTTAATATTTCATGTCAATATTCCAAAGACAAGGAATCCAGAGATCTTGGTACTTCACCTCTAACCAAACACAAGGAATCTGAGAATTCCTCAACATTTTACATCAGTCCAAATGACTCTCGAAATCAACACAGTAAACGCGATTACAACAGATCTCCCTCTCCCTGTTAAACAACCCGAAATGGAACGCGAGTTAGGCGTTCTGTCGAGCACCTTCCCCTCAAGAGGAAGCACTTTTGGGGCCCTCTGCCCCTTCACCCCCACCAACATTTGAACCCCTAACCAAGTAACAGCAGCCACACTTAACGAGGATTTGGTGCGAGTGAGGATTATGGAGAGGAAGCTTCACTGTGTCAGCTTCCACATAGGATCACAAAACATAAAACAGGGAAAGGAAGAAGAATTCTCCACTGGAACAGATTACCAAAGCGAGCAGGGCACGTTATCCGCTTACATTTTTCTTTTCTTTTTTTTAAGTGGGTGAATTTGCTGACCAAGTATTATGGATCTTCTTGAAGTGAGAAGAGTTCTAACATATGGTCGCATTAGTTTTGCACAATTACCATCTTTTTTGCACTTTTCTTAGTGAAGTTTTTAAATTTAAATTAAATTGTCATGGAAGAAATAATTTTGTATATTTTAGGACATAACAAAATTGGACATAAAAAAAAAAAAATCTCCTGGAACTTGTGAGCATAGCCATGTGAAATGGGTTTCTTACCAGATATGGTGCGGAGCAGCGGCTGGCGGTGGGAGGAGGGGGTGAGGTGAAGATGGTAGAGCACCGAGAAGAAGGTCGCCGACATCGTGAACAGGGAGTAGACCGGGACACCCCTGCGGTTGCCCCCCGTCACCGCCCACGGCAGGTAGGTGTCGGCGATGATCCCCCTCACCGGCGGCTCCCCCTCCTGCTGCAGCCGCCCCAGCAGCTCCTCGAAGGGCCCCTCCATCCTGGTGAACACGGCCTCCAGGAACCCGACGAAGTCGGCGGCCCGGTTGAGCTCGGAAGGGATGACATTGGGGAGGGTCCGGAAGCGGACGCCCGGGTGGCGCGGGGGCGACACTGCCGCGGTGCCCAGCAGGCCCAGCCACTCCTCGGTGAGGACGAAGGTGACGCGGAGGCGGCCGGCGGCCCTGGAGAGGAGCATGTCGCAGATGGTCAGCATGGGGTTGATGTGGCCGCGCCCCGGGTACGGCAGCGCCACCAGGTGGTGGTGTGGGCCGACCATGGCGTCGGAGGCGGGGAAGTGGGGACGGCGGCGGCGGCGGTGGCCGGGTTGGGAGGGGAGAACGGCAGTGGAGGTGGTGGGCACTGGGCGATTTGGTTTTGCTGGGGGGCGCTGGTTGGGAATATCCGTGTGGAGGACCAAGCACAGAGTATGGGGGGGTATCTGGCTAACTTGGCCACTTTTATTGGGTTGGTACTTGGTGCGGAGGGATTCCAGACATAGGTTTAGTAGCTACCTCCCCCAAATAACACGTCGCAGATGCGGATCTATCTTAACAGTGGACGGTTGGAGGGGACTCTAATAATTTTGGAGGGGATTTTAGTAATTTTGAGTAATGTTTGTTGAACTAATAGGTAGTGGGGCGAAAAATTCTTATGTAGATTAAGCCTCTTAATCCCATTCTATCATCAGAGAAGTTATAAAAAAGTTGTCTCTTTTAGTGAATGCATCCGCAGTCAATGTACATAAAAAGGTTGGATTGAGAATTTTTTTTTTTTTTCTATCAAATTATTTTTTGCGAACATAAATTGTGTTCTATAGAGCATGATCATAGAACATGATGCTATGAAGAACATTTAGATGTAGAGAAATTTTGTAGAGCATGGTGCTCTTGAGAATATGATCATGTTACGAAGAACATGATGCTATGGAGAGTTTCTATTGTGCTTTTGAGAGTAGGATTCATACTCTTAAAAAGTAGTTTGACGGATAAATTTTTTTATTACGCTCAATTCAGATAAACTTTTTTCACCGTTGTCGACGCGGCGAGTACGTGTCCGAACAAAATGCACGTTGGATTCTCCTCTGTTTGTCTCTTCAGTTTTCCTCCTCTCCTTCTCTTTTGCTTTTGTATTTCACCTCAAGGTTGAATAATATCCGACATTTGATAATTTTCTCGGTTCGGATAACTTTAGTAGGAGTATGGAGATATTTCTGCAGTCACCCTTTCAATGGTGCCGCTCATTTTGGTAGGTCTTCCAAATCTGCTGTGCGTCAATTCCTCTCTCTGGTTAATCTATTGATTTGTCGAGATGAGCATTGTATTATTGTGTCAATGTTTTATTTTTCACAAAAATATTGTGTCACTGTGTTTAACCTTATATTTTTTAAAGATATATTATAAGAGGAGTGCTGTTATAAAATATATAACATGGAATATGTTACCTGCGCACCTCAAACACATAATACTAAACATGATAATATAATGCTCACCTGGGACACTCAAAGAAATTGGAGAGGAAAAAAATGGGTTCGCAAAGGATTTGGAGGACTTAAAAGGAAGTGTGATGCATAAGAAAAAGTGACTGCAAGAGCTCTATCCCGATCTCTAATGACGTGATTCGAACCTCAAATTTTCCTTGTTTAGAATGGTTGATGTTAGTTGTCGATCTTGAGAACAGGCGGCACTAATTTGTAAGATCAAATACCTAACATCTACTTGCCTAGTCATGTACATGGGAAGAAGAAAGGAGGACAAAATGTCTCGTTTGTTCTGGATCTATTGAATACAAATGCTAAACCATAATATTAGGGACCATACTATTGTGGAAGTCTCTTCTAATGCTCTATGGAGTTGATCCATTCCCGTCGCATCCTCTACAGTGGTTCAGGGCACCTGACTACTATGAGTACCTTGTAAGCTTTGAATGTTTTTTTGGACATCTTGGACACCTTTTGACTAGAAAGTTAACAATGTAGAGGCAGTGCGCTTAGTTATAGTCTCACTTAGGTGTTCAGTTAACAAGAGTAATATTTGCTGTAATGTTCCCCAATCGAAATGAGGACATTGTAGTGGGTAAAATTTTTTTTAGGTCGGCCTCAAGGCGTCTTACCCGGCCGTACAGTAGATGCTCGATCGAGCAATCCAAAAAAATTTAAAAAATAAAAAAATGTTATTGAACTCAGCCCATTTAAGGAAAAATTTCACTGTTCATTGGGTTGATTTTTGATTTTTTGATTTTTTTGGGTCATCCGATTGGACATTGCATTGGGAGGAGGGAGGGAGTGAGGGGGGGGAGCAGTGAAGCAAGTATTACTCCAGTTAACAATGTGAAAACCTAGGGGAGCGCTTGGACGTGTTTACTAAAATTTCTTGTTCAAGTTATTTTCATTTTTACTTTTTGCATAGAGGAATTTAAGTAAATGGCGGATGTAGAAATTTTGTTTAGTAGAATAATTCAAGGTAAGTACTGTGGGCCAAATTGGTAGGTGGAAGGATTTGTGTCACTAAATTAGAGAGATCAGTAGGATACTGAACCGATCCAGTGGGATCACTAAGTCTCTTACCTATATTTTCTATAGAGAATCCTATAATCCAGTGGAGTCACGGAACCCCCACTGGATCCACCCCTGATAACGGCTAGTATGTCTCTTTTCGTATTTATGTGTGAACTTTTCTCTAAATGGCCGGCACACTGAGAGCCGTTTTCTCCGTGGTCATATTTGAAGCTGTCTCATGTATTGTCCAGAATTGTGGAAAATGGTTGCTGTCCGGCTCTAGCCGTCTATCGGCCCATTTGCTCCGCTCCCAGTAAGGTAGTGTGTTCCTAGAGGGGCAAGAGTAATATTTGACCGTCTTGCAACGCAAGATGTCAGTGGTTTAATTAAGTAAAAGTCACATGAGTTAGAGAGCTTTTTTTACAAGTCACCTGATAAACATTAATTACGGGTATAAATTTTTAGACGTGACAAATGTATGTATGCACATCCACAGAACACTTATCATACTTAAAAAATATTTGGCATGCCTATAAATTTGTACACACATAGTAAGGATGACAAATATTTTTGAATTGTACGAAGTATTCGTCATATTTAGGTGCATAGAGATGACAAATATTTTTTAGGTGTGACAAATACTTCGTGGGTACGACATATAATATTTATCACGCCCACAAAAGATTTGTTTTGTGTACGTATATTTGTCATGTCTAAAATTTTACACCCGACATTTAATACTTATCAAATTACTTGTGAAAAAGTTGTCCAACTTATTTGACTATACCTAAGTGGATCAATGACACCTTGCATTACAAGATAATTTCAGTGCAACACTTATTACAGCAAGTATTACTCCACGGGCAAGGGCAAAGGCGTCCTCAAAATGCAAATTGGACCGATGAAGGTCATTTTGGCTGTCTCATTGTCTACCTTTAAATGATTAGAGTAATACTTTTTTCAATGTATTTGTCTATCTTCAAGATCAGATAATCAGCAAATTCGAGTGCAAAATCTTTTCATCTGAGTCTATTGATTATTTGAAGATTATTGCAACTCACGTATGATCCGATGTTACGACGCTGTAACATGTGTATTGCAACAAGTATTATTTAAATTACTGTTAATAAGACGATGAGTAATACTTACTGTACCGTGGGTAACCATTATTAAGTAGATAGGTGAGAAAAAGCACACATCCCTTCTCCGTTTAGAGAAGTGTGTGCTTCTTCCGAGAAACAACACTCACCGGTAATCCTATCCCATCTCATTGAAGCTTCTCTCTCTCTCGTGCGCGCGCACGTGTATGCGGAAGATAGACTTATCCAGAGTGCATGCATCCATTGGATTCCCACAATCCCAGGTAACTTCCTCCCCTACGCATAAAATGAAAAAAAAAAATGCTATGCTGGATTTATCCATCTACGGTAAAATATTTATGTTCAAACTACAAAGACTACATTTAGAACTACATCGGTTCTTTTTTATCCTTAGCTAACACACATAAGTAAAAGTAATGGCATACAGTAAAAGTCAAAATTTTAATACAGGTATCAAATTACCACAATCATTGGATTCCTTTTCATGTTTCTCATCAAATGCCCTGTACTTCAAGTGGAAGGGAACATGGTTATACAAACCACCGTTCCTTTTATTTTGGCCATTGCACATAGGTGCGGTCCATGAAAGGTGAATAGAGAACCGTCTAGATGGTGCAAAGAGATTCGTATTTGGAATTCATAACTGGATAAACCCTCTCTTGCCTCTTATGCAGGCATTGTTGTTTATTTTTACATTCTATCACACTTGATGCAGCCATTGTTCAAAGGTTTATCTTCACTCTATCTTCATTATTTTCTTGACAATCCATTTTGTAACCGAATAAATATTGCCTGTAGGGGTGGGATTGTGCCATATCTTAACAATTTGTACTTTAATGAATGAATTTGTATTTTAATTAATTTTGAATATACAAGGAATGCAAAGGATTGCAATATGACTTCACACGCTTTTCTATGCCTGCCTCATTTATGATCTATATATTGAGTTGATATAAATTTTCCAATTGTATTGAAATTAGGAGTGTATCCCTGATAATTTTTGGAAACAAAAACAAAAACAAAAACACTTGATAAGTATTTGTAAAAGAAAAAAATTAATTGATCTTTCTATAACCATATTGTGCACAATGGTTTAAACAATGTCTTGAAACAAAAGATGCATATAAGAGGTAAACTTAAGCCTTAATTTGCATTGAAGTCTACTAATTAATTACTCTCTCTCTCTCTCTAATTAATAGGTTGTTTGTTTACACTTTTATAACAAGTTTATCCATCCAAGTACATTTTGAGAGAGAAATGATGCCTAGAGTAGTTTGGGAAGGTCTCTCCTATTTTTAAGAAAAAAAAATCTAATTCAAATCCATCTCAAGTTCAATCCAATTCAAATTCAGTCTAAATTACTAGAGTCCAACTCAACTAAAATTTAAAATAATGAAATTTAAGTAGGTTGAATTGAACCTTAGAAGTTCTCTATTTTTTTGTGTGAATGAATGCAAAAGTTAATGGACCAATTTGGGTCAACTCATATTCAACCCAACCAAAACTGAATTTGGTTAATACCAATTCAAATTTAATCCAACCCATTTTAAATAATTTAGTCCAGCGATTTAATATAACTTGGGCTAAATTGGACTAGGCTTTGTGTTAGCCCACCAAATTCACACCCTTACTATAGACACGCACAATGTGAATGGTAACCAGCAACAAGAAAGTTTTATTCCCTATCTAAAGGTCAAAGAGGTTAAAAAGGTAGTCAAGTCTCCCTGTGTTTCTCTTCCCTCTTTATTTATTCTTGGAATAGATTGCATCTGAATGCTTGGTTTTTTTACGACTCTTTATTTCTTAGAACAAAATAAAAATTAAGGGTGATAATACTAATGTTCGACACCTAACGAGTTGTCCTTGATTATTACATCTACTTGGTCAATAAGACAATCTATTCCTATTTGTATACGGTTCTTATTGATTGCAAGTTCTAATTATCTATAGTAAAACTTGTCTTTTGATAAGTCTCTTTTAGGATAAATAATAGTCCAAATTATCATTAATTAGATAACATTATGTAAAAAAATTCACTAATCTATTATTTCACATCTCATCAATTGACATATCCTTTATTAGATACACAAAATGAGTCCTATTTTTTTGCCCAAACTACAACTTTGAAATCAGTAATTGTTCAACCCTTTACTTCTTTATTCTCTCTTTATTTTATTTATTTATTTTCACTTTGATCTTTTCTTTTTCCTTCCGCGCATAGTGCGGGTTTTGTGCTAGTCTTATATACACTAGTCCTAAGTACGTGCTTCGCGCGTATATATTTTTGGTCGACATTTAAAATGTAATAAAATTTAACACTTAAAATATGAAGCCATATATATAATCTTGAAACTGTGATTAAGAGATCATGTAAAGAACCGGAATGGATTTGATATTTGAGTTTATGAGAAAGAGAAAATACGATATATATTCTTAGCTTCCAAAGAAGGCCTTCGATGTGGAGAATAAATCATCAAGAACTGTGGATCTCTTCTAATGGCCGGATGCTTTATGTATGCTGGCTATTAGAAATAACTTAATTTATTGTTACAGTCCATCAAATTTAATTCTCTATTATGCCTCTTAAAAATGGAATGAGCATGGCTACAGTGATCATTCATCGGATAAGTTGACTGGCTCCAATTTGATAGAACCTGTCAAAAAAAAAAAAAGTTGCAACCTTTTTGGCAATACATTAGTGTCTCATACTCCACAGAGGGAGGAAATTAAGTAAGTTACCTAAAATTGATTCACTCTCAAACACGTACTGGGAGTTTGAATTGGCGGTCGCCTTCCACATGCATTTCGGTTACTCCTTACTGTTGGGTTTCTTCTAAGTATAATTATTTTGTTGATTTAAACTTCTATTTGATATATAATTGGCATATAAGTGGTTGAATTAGACTTTTCTGCGATAAAATGATCGATAGAAGTGATTAAAAGAGTCATTTCCATCTAATGCTTTCCCGGAGATAGAAGATAAGGAGTTTCATTTAGATTTTTCAGTCTGAAGATAAGATCTCAACTTGTTTATATGACTTTTTATAAACCAAAAAATCGATAGAAATAAAAAGGAGTTATTCAAGATCAGATATATATCTTTCCTCGAATTTGATTTAAAGATATAATTATATTTTAACTCTTAAAAATATAATGTATTTACAAAGAAACTCTGTAAGCCAACTATTTATTTATAAATCCTCACAATCCTCCCTTGCACCGAATGTCACAAAAAGACTCTCAAAAGAACTTTTTTGTATGAAAGTTGAGATTGTAGAGGTTTATTTATAAATTGTCAATTTAGGAAGAGTTATTTGTATATCAAACGTTTCAGAGGATTTGAAATTAAAAAAGTCTAATTTTTATTTAATTGTTAAACAAAGAAAAGAAACATTAATGTATATTAAAATTCTTTCTCTTCCCTTGACTTATGTCTTATGTGGCACGTTCAAAAGGTACTGTCCCCTTAAGCTATCCACACCTTCATCGTATGCCATTCCCACCACGGGTTAAGCTCGTGCCAGACAGAAGTGAGATAAAGTGGAACGGAATTATCTGGATCAAGTTATTTGGAGCCTCTAATGCTCTCAGATTCATCAAGAGAGGCATGAGTGAGTTATTTGTCTCTTGAAATGATGTGACAGCATAAGTATCCTTCTCTTGATGAGTCTGAAGGCGCAGAGAAGTCCAAACAACTCGGTCGAGACGATCCTGTTCCAAATAAAGTGAGAGTGGGATGCAGGAGCGGCTTACGTGATGGGATAAAGAGATCACCAGTGGCTAGAAGCCTATAACGAGAGCAACCAGCAGGATCCTAGATTTCTACCGTCCCTTAAAGGGTGTATTCCTAAGTGAACACAGTGCATTATGAAACTATTGGCCGTAAACTCCCTTTGGTAATAATAGCCTTCTTGACTGTTCTGAGTGCGTCCAGGTGTGTGACCCCATATCAGCCTGAAAAATTTATTTCTTTGCCTACGGTGGTCAACATGCCATGAAGGCCGAATTGAAAGGCACCAAGTCATGTAAAAGAAACATCATCTTCCTGCTTTGGAGCTTGCCACTGCCCCCACACTTCCACCAGTCCTTCTCTCTCTCTCTCTCTATATATATATATATATATAATATATATATATATATATATATATATATATATATATATATATATTTTGCCTACACTTCCACCAGTCCTTGTCTCTATGTTTCTACTCTCTCTCCCCCTTTCCATGCATGCATGCTTTGAGCCAAATCCTTGTTTACACTAGAGGCATATTTGGCTGTGTATCAGAGTTAAAAATACTTCTAGACTTTACAACTTTGAATGCAATTATTCTGAAGAACGTGCATTAGGCTGTCGTTGTGTTCATGTTTCGGCTTCCAACTATGAAAAAATATTAGTACAAGAACGTGGTTGACATATTCTCGGAAACTTTATATATGATATATGACATGGTTGATCTCTTCTCATAAAACAAGTTTTATATATGACAGAAACAAGATAATTAACGTCCGAAGTGTTGAGCTGATGATTATTTGCTCACTGCTCACTTTGCCATCACTCTTATTTTATAATGTGCTTATTCTTAAAGAAACTTTGGATCAATGTTTTTAATTAATTCCTGTGATTTTCCAAGGGATGGTGGTTTTTGGTTGAACCAAATTGATAAAACCACCGATTCTAATTTTTCTAGTCAGTTGGACGGTTCAATCCTATTTTTAAAACATTGCTTTGATTGGTAAAATAAAAGATTTTCCGATTCCATCTCGTTATCATTACCACTACGGTTTAAAGGACGTCACGAGTTAGACAGCTTGAGTTGACGTGATCCATCCCGCACTTGCACGAGCCAATTTCCCTCGTTTCTGGGCCGCACAAATTGCATTAGAGACATCGAAGCCCACCCAGAACGGTACGCCGCAGCTGTTCTCAGGCCCTCGGGCGCGGATGAGACGTGGAGCGCCGGCAAGGCGTTCACCGTTCCTTCGTCGTAAAGTAATGGTTGCTGCAATGTGCCTTTGGTGCAGTGAGGACATCGTAATATGTTAAATTTTTTTTTTTTTTTTTCAGTAGACCTTGACATGTCTTGCTTAGTTGTACAATTTGATCACCTATTTGACAACTTTTTTTTTAAATTAAAAATTGTTATTAGATTTGACCCGTTAAAGACATTTTTTACTGTTTATTAAGGCCGGCCAATTTTTGTTTTCATAACCACTACCATGTCCCTATTGCAGCACGGGGGCAGGTATTACTCTTCGTCATGGCAAGATCATGTACATGTCGTTTCGGATTGGACATTCACCAGTGGGAAACCAAATTAAAAGAAGATAGGAAGAAGACGAAAAAGAGCAGAGAGGTGCATATAAGGAAAGCAATAAATACGAAGATAAATAAAAATCCAAAACAGATTCACCTTGGAGGAGATATGGATATGCATCATGATTATGTTAGGAGAACAAGGCAGTCACTTTCTGTTTTATGAAGAGTCCTTTTCTTTCATCTTCAGAGTTTTTGGCTTAAAATCAAGGTTTGCTGATTCGACGAGTTGGACCGATTTGGATATTCCATGATTTGGTACGAGTTGGGTTGACTCGTGCCGACTAGTACGAATCACATGGTCATATCGTTCAGACTCGATCGAATCACACCGACTCGGATTCGTCTTGATATGGTACGAGTCGAGCCGGTACGACAAACCTTGCTTAAAACATTATCACTTTCTGACCAACATAGATTTGGAGCGGGGGAGAGAAAGATGGATTAACCTAGATTTGGGGGAGAGAGAGAGAGAACATATTTTTATTGCAACAGCCAAAAGTCTAAGTTCAGAAAAAAGAGTCCGGTTCCTCTCAGTAGGAACTTGAAGAGAACTCCAGCAATAATCAGTGAGGAAACATCATGTGTAAAGTTGATCTGCCGTTCGAGACGCATTCCACCCACTTTGACAACTTTTTTCTTGTTACCGGTTCAACAGATTTCAAATACTATGCAGAGCACTTAAATACTAAGCAGAACATTTAAATACTATGCAGATCATTTAAATACTACCAAGAGCACATAATTACCACCATATGTTGAAGTGTATTTTAAATTATGGTTGTAGTCTTGTGCTCTTGGTAGTATTTAAGTGTCCTGTATTGTATCTAAGTGCTCTTGGTAGTATTTAAGTGTTTTGTGTAGTATTTAAGTGTTCTACATAACATTTAAATACTTTGCGTAGTATTTGAAATATATTAAACCGGTAACAGGAAAAAAATTGTCAAAATAAGTGGGATGCGTCTCGAACGGCGAATCAACTTTACACATGACGTTTCCTCACTGATTACTGTTGGAGTTCTCTCCAAATTCCTACTGAGAGGAATCGGACTGCAGAAAAAAATACACAACGTCTAGACTTTAGAATAGACTAGTTTAGTTTAATACAAGAGCCAGAGAGAGCAAATGTCCATTGCAACATCAGTCCAAGCTTAGACAAAAATTAATACACGACGTTTCGACTTATAGAATAGACTAGTTTAGTTTAATACAAGAACAAGCCCAACCACGTGATATACCACGCACCACCCCCTGAGATCACATGACGGCAACGCTCGGGATATTAGACCACAAGAAGGCAATCGGCGGAGGGAGGCCAGGCACGCGGACCCACCCAAGCGAGACCCACACACACATGCAACTCCTACTCTGCTACACTAGACGTATATAACCCGAAGCGGCTACTTAACAAAAGAAAACAAAACTCACAGACGGAGATCTACGATTCCAAGGGACAAAAACACATCCCCATCTAACACTTCAGCTCTCCTCCTGACCGCTACCGATGCTACTGGCGTTGTTAGTGCCGTCGACGCCGCCACTGCCATCACCGTCGTTGCCGTTGCCGTCGCCGGCGCCAGCAGTAGCATTAGGAGGAGCAGCAGGATGGTGCGCAGCCAGGCTGAGCAGGTACTGGCGGACGCCTCTGGCGTACTCCAGCAGCCTGCCTTGGGGGGGGATGATCTCCCTCACGGCCTCCTGCGCCTCGAAATCGCGCAGCCAGGCGTGGAAGAGGGGGAACGCCGCGGGGTCGACCAGCTTCACCTCCGCCACCTCCTCGAACACCGACAGCCAGTACGAGCCGCAGCCCACCACGATGTCCAGCAGCCCCACCGTCTCCCCTCCAAAGAACCTCCTTCCCTTGAAGTGCCCCTCCTTGAGCTCGCGCTCCAGAAGTTCCAAGTTCCTGTGAACCTCCTCCACAGCCGCCTTCTGCTCCTCCCCCGTGGACCGGAAGACCGTCCCCACGGCGGAAGCCAGCTGCACAAACCACCGTGCTGACCGCATTCATACGTGTAAAGAGAGAGAGAGAGAGAGAGATGTGGAGTACCATGTTTGGGTACTCACCTTGTCGTCGCAGAAGTGGCACCAGAAGCGCACGAGGGCCCTCTCGTAGGGGTCGTCGGGCATGATCGGGTTCTCCCTCCACGTCTCGTCGAGGTAGTGGAGGATGACGACGGACTCGGCGAGGGGTCGGCCGGCATGGAGGAGGACGGGGACCTTCTTGTGGATGGGGTTGTAGAGGAGGAGGGAGGGACTCTTGTTGGCCAGGTCCTCCTCCACGTACTCGAACTCGAGCCCCTTCAGCTTGAGGGCGAGCTGAACGCGGTGAGTGTAGGAGCTCGCCCACATGCCGAAGAGCTTCAGCTGCGCGGCGGGCTGCTCGGACTGATCGGTGCTCGCCATCTCTCTCGCAGGCGAAGAAGACGCTGTGGAGGGTGTTGTGCAGGGCTCCCTCTCTTCCTGCTGACGCCGATGGCCTTTTATAGAGAACCCAACAAGTTCTCTAACCTCACTTTGTTTGCATAATAATTTAAACTAGAATAAAGAGGAAGAGATTTTTTAAATCAGAATAAGAGGCATTTTAGTTTGATAAATAGTTGGTATTTCACCCAGAATAAGTAGAATTGCACTACGCTATTCCAAGTGATTTGATAGGAATAAGTAGAATAAAGAAGAGAATAAAGAATTCAAAATATCCATGTTATTCCGCTTAACCTCTGGTATAACACATAGCACCCTGAGTTAAGTACTCCCCTCCACCAAAATAGGTTAAAAGATTTTAAGAGAATAAAACATCCTATTCAAAACTTATTCCACAAACAAAGTGAGACTAAACCATTTGCTTTAGGGGTCTTAACGTGCTTGATAACTAGTGAGGAATACATAACATATGCATATAGGTTAATAAGGCCACTAACGGAGCAAAGCCAAGCCTTGCCCACCAAGCCACATGCTTAGCTTCCACAAGAAACTTTGAATACCTTTTTGAACAGTTGACCCATTACCATGCAGGGTTGTCGTGGAATCAGGACTAAAGAGATTTGTTCTCGATCATCTTGCAGTTGTTTACTACTATCAGACAAGCGAGCTCTGCAGTCGTGAACTTGGGACACCATGGGGTCACATAAAAACTCATGATCATTCTTTAACTTCAATTAAAACAACGTACTCCGCAGTCTCAATGTCTTGTTTATAGCAATTTGTACTTCCCATAATGATGATTTAATGGGGTATGAAGGCTTTTCCTTTGCTAGGATAAACATAAACGAGTCCGTAGCGGTCCCATTTGACCAACGACATATATAAGTAAGCTCAACATTTACCCGTTATAAGTCCATTGTTTGAAGAAGACAATGTATATATATATCTATCTGCTCAGTACGAATCGACCGGTCTCTTTTTCATGCAGTGGGGTCACATCCCCACGCTAAAACAACATATATGGGGTCACATCAGCATTGTGGACCGACCAGCCTCTCCTTCCGTATGCATATTCTCTCTCACACTCCCCCTCACCGGTCATCCCTCTGATCTCATCAGGCACTGTGCCCTTTCCCCCGTCCCCACGCTGCCCAAGAGCACACGGCAAAAGAGCACCATATTAAGTAGCCATACCTGTCCAGGGAAGTCGGGGAGGAAGAGGGAAAGGGAAAGCAAGGGCTCACGGACACTGCCAGAAAAGGGCGGCCCTGGCACTGCAGCAGACAGCAGGCTCAGTGGCATTAGAGGGGCCACTTTTGCTTGTACTAGCAAGTTTTCAATTCTCACGGCGCCTGTGGATTCGAATGACCCGTCAGGACGGGAGCTCGGATCAACCACCACTGTTACTGGGTCGAGTTCAATCGTTAGTTTTGGCTGCCTGGTGACTTTTTTGCCCGCATTAGAGAAATTTTCTAAAACCCTATTGGGTCTGGATTAAGTTCAACTCAATTTTTGATTTTATGGAAAAATCATATTCTTACAACCTTAGTCGCATCCACCCTCCCACATACATACAGACGATAGTGAGTCTGAGTCTTGTCAGATTGGAATCAAGCTATTAGTAGAAAATGACAAAAGCTATTTGGTCCGTACTTTTTTTTTTTTTGTTAATAGCTCAAGAGTTGAGATCGAGCTAGTCCTAGGCCCTAAGTTTCCTCAAAGAAGAGGTTTTTCCCACCGAACAGAGTGACATGCACAAGAGTGAGATCGAACCTGGACCAACCTTGAGACACATTCAAGTTAAAACTTAACTAGGCTCTAGTCACATTCAAGTTAAACTATTTTCTATGTGACCCCAGTCATATAACTGGGCCTAATCTTCAAAGCCTTTGCCAAATCTATTTTTCAGAATCACAAGTCTGATTAAACTTTTTGCCAATGGCTGCCGCGCCATTCTACGCGGCCGCAATCGATGGGGACACGGAGACAGACCAGTGGGATTGCGCTCTGAAGCAGCAAGGACAGCAGTGGGTCAAAAGAAACGGAGAAGTAAAATAAAGGCAAAGGCTGATACATGTACTCATTTCGATCTCTTTTCTACTTAAACTCTAGCTGTGGCCGCTGCTAAATCAGTGGTGGATCTAATGTTCATCTACGATTTTATAAAATTCAGTGGGCCAATTCAAAATAGTTCAACACCGGATTTTTTTGACCTAACTCAAAATCTCACTGGCCTAATTTAAGATCCTACTCATCCAGTCATACTTATAACTTAATATTCGAGTGACTCTACTAGACAAAATTTGTGTCCACCATTGTGCTAAATAGTGTATGCATACCCACTCAGCTCAGCAAGTGGTTACTTGTAGACCTGGGGAGAAGCCATTACGCTATTTCCACAAGCACACAGGGCACGACACGAGGGCCCCATGCTTCCCCGTGAATTATAGTTTCACCGTTCCCCATCAATAGAAGAATAGTGATATTCTAAATACATAGTTGGACTGAACTCAGTCAGTGTCGAGAAAAAAAATATTTTAAAAAAAAATCTTTTGTACATTGTTTTTCCATTCCCAATGAAAAGTGATTTTGAAATATTTCCTACACTCTCTTTACATTTACTGAGTCCCAATCAAATTTGCGCTGACAGAAACCGGACACTTAACAGAACTTCGCTTGTCATAGAGGGAGGGGGGACCTCACTCACCATGGGGGACTGCTATTCAGAAATAAAAGAAAAAAAAAAACACCAACAGTTGAAGGTGAGGCAAAGCTCTATTTTTCGATACTTAATGCTGAACAGTCTCGTACTATAAGTAAAGAAAAAAAAAACTGCAGTTTTTAAAAGAACATTTATTTCACTCTATCATTTTGAATCGTTTAATTCAATAGTTTTAACATATACAAATTTTAGATCCTGTGATTATGTTTTTGCTCCATGTATCTTACATTCAGCATTGTTCAATTTATACAGTCTAAATCAATCCACGACGATTTGAGATTTTTCTTTAGTTATACATGGCCCTCTTAATATTTCAACACAGCATACGTAATATGTATACAAGTATTACATATCCCCGTTCAGATCCAAGACAACAGTAGGAAGTGTATATATCCAGAGAGAAGCTACTGTTTTGTCCTCTATTCACGTAAGACAAATACCCTTTAAAGTGATCTAATACTCAAAAAAGAAAAGGGAACTATTTTTGAGGAGCTATCACCACTCCGACCGTTCATTTGTTTGCTTGCGTGTGTTTGATACGGGGGACTGGCAGTCACAAGATCGAATCTGCTGAAGGGGGGATATGTGAGTGAGGTTAAAGGTGGACGTGGATGTCTGCTTGCTAAAGGCCTACAATATCCATGCTGCAGTACGAAGCGGAAGGACGGGTCTTGCCCTTGGCCTGTTCTGTCCTGTGATCTGGTAGAGCTTGCACTGTAGAATTGCGATTGATTGGTATCAGTTCAAGTGTTCGGCGTTATGCGTTCTTTTATCTTACATGTAATTAAGGTGGGTTAACGAGGACAAGGCTCAATGAAACAATTCCCAAACAAAGACTGACGGGAACAAGGCACATGAGATCACATGGCTCTAAGGGGAAGGGAATAACTCGCATAGGGCTCGGGTGGCAAATAGGATTGGACTTTCTGGCCTCGACACAAGGGGTGTTAGGCCTTAAAAGGTTCGTGTGATTATGCTAATTATTGTCGAAAACAACGATGTGAAGGGGTCGTACTGGGACTAAAACAATGGCCTCTAGGATGCTGTCTAATGTCAGCTTAATTACTGCACAAAGACGCACACATGCAAGGGAGAGAGAGAGAACAAGTAGCTAATTGATGCCTATCCTTCCCGCACGCATAGGATGGTGTCTCGTTAAAGGCGCAGCATGAGAGGTGACTCTGACATTTTCATGCGTGCGTGAGAGAGAGATTTGAAATCTCAGAACAAAAAGAGAACAAGAGTGGTGGTGGAAATGTTTTTGGGATTCTTGTATATGTCCCTGAAAACCATCATATTTGTATCTATACATTTAACTCCTATGAAATGAAAAAAACACCCCAAAACCTTAGAGACGTTGCAGTTATACTCTTCAAGTTACGAACTGTTAACTATGAAGAAATATTCATGGAATATGTTGTTGGAATCACCCCAAACATGATCACCTTGGGCCAAGGATGAGCACCATCGGAACCATAGCAATGGTTAGTGATGGTAGCAGCAACGATGGCCCCAGTAACAGACCTCCTACCCCCACCGTAGCGAAGCAGCCACTACCTCGCCCTCTACTACTCATCGTCCTTACTGAAGGGGGTTGCTGTGTCATCTTCATGCTCCTTACCTTCCTGCCCTTACCCATAGTTTCCGTGGCCCTCATGGTGGTGAAAGTCTTTTGTGACGGCGCCGCTGGTGCAGTAGTAGCTTGGGGGAGCCGTGATGTATCGGGGTTTGCCATTGGGGGCGATGGGGCTGCTGGGGTTCGAGCAACCAACGCATTTGACATGGGTGGTGGTCAAGTGGGTGGACATACGCGTCGGGCCGATGCCTTTCATCTCATCTGTGATACTGCCATTGACGACCACATCGCCGATCACGTTCTTGCCCGCAACCACTTCCTCGGCTCACCTGGCCCCACATCCAGGTCAACACCATTGCCACTAGTCCTCATCTTTAAACTCTTCCTCCACCGGCACCCCCTTCTTCTCCGACTCATCTCTGCTGTAAAAGATGGAATCTTTTCAACATTGCAATCAAAACCCATGGTAAAAGAGAGAATTTCTAAGTTCACACTCGTCCACCACGACGTTGAGGCGGCGGCCGGTGCCCTCCACTATCTTGATCTCTTGGAGGTGGGAGCCAACGCGTCATCGACCACGACGTTGAGGTGGCGGCTGGTGCCCTCCACTATCTTGATCTCTCGGAAGTCGAAGCCGACATGGCCATTGATGAGGTTGAGGGTGAGGTTGACCACGCCGGTAGTGTGGATGGAAAGTTTCACGGTGAGTTGATGTCGAGGTCAGAGAGGGGTTTCTTGACCCTCTACACAGGGGTAAATTAGACATGTTACGTTTTTAACCCCAGTTTAATAAATAGACATAACGGCAAGGGTACAGGGATCTTTTTTACATTACATAGGAGTTGGGGGTACATATATAAATATGATAGTTTTTAGGGATATATATACAAAATCCCAATTTCTTTTAATTGATTTGTGATAAGCAGGTCTTAAATTTAACGATCAATAAGTTGTTATGTGTTTTTGTAGAACCAGGCTGTTCTCTGATAGAAAGTGTTGAAAAAAATAATATTGAGTTTTTCGCATATATACCTCTCAAACACATTGTATTTGCATATATACTTATAACTTTCACGTATTAACATCAATACTAAAATCTTGCATAAATATATTTAAATTTACTAATATTTTGTATATATACCTCTCAATTCATTAAGATCTTGTATTTTGTATCTCCGACACCTCCAGTGATATCATGATTTATGTAATATTTTTGACATATTTCGTTGAAACTCACCTAAATTTGACGGGAGGGATATAAATGCAATATTTTGAAGACTTCAGAAGTATTGATAATAATATAGGAGAGTTGCGAGTATACATGCACATACGGTGTACCTGAGAGATATATATGAAAAAAAATCTAATAATATTAATTCTGAAACAAAAAATTTGACTATTTTTCAATTTTGATTGTATATTGTTTAATTCTTAGTTGCAGAATTCACTTATTTTGTCATCGTTTCTGTTCGCAAAGACATTTTTCTATTATCCTTTCCTGCTCCCAATCTAGAGAAAATTTTAAGTGGTAAACTAGAAGATCTCCGCTCCTATTTCGTTTTTACTACAGCTCTCATGACATTTTAGCGTAATTATGTTCTAACCACTAGAGAGGGGATATATTAATAAAAAAGAGATAAAAATTAGCACAACAAACTTCAGAGGTGTTTTGTAATTTGTTTTTCGCCCTAGAGGTGCCCTTTAGGAACTCGTAAGTTTGTAGAGATAGATTTGATAGATCTAGCTAATAGACTGCCAGAAAGTAGTAATTTTGAAAAAGTAATACTTATTATAATGCCTTTGATAATGCACTGAGGGATACTGTAGAAAATATGATTCTTTATTTTTAAACTTTTTTAAGGTCAAGACTCACGTGATCGAACAACCCACACAATTCTAAAAATAAGAAATGGAACCCAATGATAGTAAAAAATAATCCGAGCCCAATACCACTTTTTTTTTTTTTTTTTTGATCGTCCAAGTGGAGATCTATAGATAAGAGGACATGTGAGATCTAACTTTAAAAAGTAAAAAAAAATTATATTTACTGCAATACTCAGTGGTGCAGCATTATGAAACAATGCAGTGAGCAAGTATTACTCATTTTGAAATTAAAAAATCACTGTGGTCCAAACCACGCTTAGGAAGAGAAGTTAGTTTTGGTCTAAATCTCCACGTTGCCATGATGATCCTAGTTGTGAAGATAATTAGTAAGAGTTTTATTTCAAAAGAGGAGATAAATATGTCTGCAATGTTTTTAAACATTTACCAATCCGAAGGATCTACGGGCAACTTGTAGCAAAGTTCTGGAAAAGGTTTGCTCTCTCCAGATTTTGGTGCATCAAGTGACGAGTGCTGCGAACTATATATATATATACAAAGATTGGAATCCCGCACAAAGATGTATCGAAAGTACTATGCAACTGCTTAAGATATCGTGCGACGACGCTTTCCATATTTTGCTTATGACAAGAGTCATAGACGAATTCTAGATCATCCGCAAATGTTGTGGCACCTAAAGTTTTTTCTTTCTATTTTGATTTTCGATCTAAAAATTACCATAAACCCAAATCAAGAATTTTAAAGGGTTCCCGTACGTTTATAGTTCCTCCGATTAAGATTCTTGTAATCCCATTTTCATTTGAAAAATATCCTAAAAAAGGTTTTGAAAATATCTGAATATTTTGAAAAAGCCCCTCAAAAAGGTATATTGTTCAAATAAAAGTGAAATTATAAGGAGTTTTCGCTAAATAGAGATATGATAGGGATTTGTCCATAAGCTAGAGAAATTAAAAAGCCTATTTTTAAAATAAGAAAAATTATGACATTTAACAGCACATTAAACAACATCTATGTTGTAAACGATAACCAAAACTCCAAAATATTATAATGCGTCTATTAAATTAATAATAATAATAATATGTTCAATTCCAAAATGCATGTGTCTGAAAAATGCATATATAGGATGACAATTAATTCCCGGTCCGATCTTATCATGCGGATGGAGAACGAAAATTGATTTATAATCATATATTCGCACCGTATCGTCATCCTTACCAAATGCCACCCAAACTAATACCTTAGAAATACTAGCCTCTTTTGGTACGTAGTCCATTTATTAACATTAGAACATGAAATAAATCAGCAGACCAAAACTGCGAGTAATCGACTTGACTTTGAATTCATACCAGAGTTTTACGCAGCTAGCAGGGGATAAATTCCATTCTGCCACTTAACTTGACCTGAGCAAAATCATGCGTTAATGCATAATTGTCTTTAAGAAGGTAACATGTTAACATGTACAGCAGTACTTAGAGGGTGAGAGGAGCCAAATATCGATCGTTTATGTGTACTCCAAAATGGACAAATACCTGAATCCTTCTCATCTCAGTATTACTGGACTTCGGTCCAAATCGTGTACAAGATCTCTTCTCACTATATATGTACCCATGTATAGTACTTACACAAATCTTTTGACTTCACGAGAAGAACAAATTAGGTCGAAGAAATCGCATACAAAGCTATATGGTGGACAATAACCGCTGCAGACTGCAGTAGAGCGTCGTCGGCTTCATCCTTATAATGGCTTTCATCAGGTTTGAATCCTTCTGCAGCTCGCATGATCCGTAGGAAGCTAGCTCGAGCAGCATGTATCTGATAAAAAAACCCCGTGGCGATCGAGATTGCTGTCAATCCCATAATACTGCTCTTGTTTAGGTGAAATAAAATAGCAAACATTTCAGTAACATGCTCTTGAAGATATGACATTGATCCATGTCGCTTAAAGTGCAGGTTCCAGCGGAAGATAGAGCTGATCATGTAGGTCGCAAATGAGAGGTAAAGGAAACAGTACAGATTTCTCCCTGGTTGCCTTTTGGTAGGTCTGAAAAATAATTCTTGTGTACAGAACTTGTGGAATTAGACCACTACGTACATCAAATATTTGATCAAAAACATTAATTTCCACGTGAAAATTCATGCTCTTCCATTTGCAAAAGGAAGTCGACCCTTTTTATAATTCTTTGATCATAGAAGTTCAACATTTTTGCTTTATCAAGGCTTTAATAATAGATCAACATTTTTGCACAAGCTGCGATAATTTCACTTTGTGGCGAGTATCATTTCAGATCTGCCCAGGGTCTTACGTACTGTGAGGCCAGTTTTGCGAGCCTCACCATTAGCGAAGAGTACGGCAACATATCACAAGTTCCCTTCAAGTGCAAAGGACAAACTTCTCTTTGTTCATTGCGAAGGGTGAAACTAGCTAGCTAGTGTCCGCATTAAAGCCTCCGTGAGTTTGCACAGATCTGACCCGAACCCGGCGTCCACCTAGCTCGCACCCCACCAGCCAGAGGGCACAAGCAGCATCCACCCTCGTCGAGGCGCACTGAGCAGACGGCTCAGCTGAGCCGTGCGTCTTCACATCACATGCGTCTGAGCGAAAGCATGCAGGCTCCTCATCATCTACAATTTAAAAGACTCCCCAACAGGGCCCTTCGCCCACGTAACGCACAGGAGCGCACAGTTGCTCCCCTTCCGCGTTGGGCCTAGCGAGCCTCAACAGGCGCGCAGCTGCATGCCCCCCTGTCGCCGCTGCCGCGTTGCCGTGCTGCCGGCTCGGTCACCCCCACTCCCACACACACCGTCGCATTCCCTCCTTTGCTTGCAGTGTGTGAGAGCGACTCGTCTTTGCGGCCGGTGCTCTTCTTAATTTGAACCAGGGTCTACATGGAGGAAAGAGCCCTACCTACCTGTCAATCGCGCAGCTCTTGACTGGACCGAGAGAGAGAGAGAGAGAGAGAGAGAGAGAGAGAGAGGAAGAGGACATGTCTATCACATATTCCGAGTGACTTTGTCTTTTAGATATAAGTTACTTGTACTAAGGTTTGGTGGTATTTTATTATGATTTATGAGAGAGAAATAGGTCCCACGAAACCAGGGTGAATGTTTTGTTTTCAAGCGGGGGAAAGAAGAATGTACGGCAGTTCGTCCCAACAAGTAATAAGCGTCTACTTGTATTAGAATATACCAGTCTTCGTGTGGGAAATATTTGTTAGTCAAATTGCTCCTATCTAGCTCGTCATGCATCGTCTGCCATTGAATTATGTAGGTATATATTTGAAATCTTTTGGGGTCGATGCCAAGTGCTCCGATCCTTTGGTCATGGTTGTTGTTACCACATGTCTCTGTGTAAGTGGATTAAACTTGGAGACGAAGTTTTCCCTGTTTGTACACTGTCATAGACCCATAATAGTATTCACGGTCATAAAAATCTCAATTTAATCTATGAACCTTCTTGCATGAAATATACGTTAGTCAACGGCTCTAGTCAAGTGACATTTGAAGTCTTTTGGAGTTGATGCCAAGTCTTCTTGTTGTTTCAACGACCAAGAAGTTGGGCATCATCATAAGCAATTGACAGTTTCCACAGACAAAGAGGAATAGAGGATCCTCCCTCTCAACCCGGCCTAGCATTCTGCTCGGCAGAAGAGACAAAAATTCTGCAGACTGAGAGCCGGATTTGATTCCGAGCTTCCTCACTATGCAGGAAGAAAGATGTCTAACCGCACGTTTAGAGACCCATTGGTCATGGTTGTTTGCTTGTTCTTCTAATAGAGATGTGAATAAACTTGGAGAGAAGTTTTACCCGTTCATGTAACGTCGTTGACATAATAGAAGCTTACTACAACCATGTTCATCATTCCATTCTGATGAATAACTAATGCCCTGCTCCTCCTTAGCATATTGGGGTCTATTTAATGTTAAAAAAAAGAAGCATATTGGGGTCTATCAAACAATGGTTTCAAATAAGGTTGGACCTTTTTGTAACTGCAGGTGTCCCTCTGTCCTTAGCGTTTGCAGGACTCATCGAGGCCCTTCCGATATTCTGACAGATAAAAGTGAATAGAATAGGTCGAGGTTCTGTTCGAACGTAATTAACTTTAAAAGCATAGATGAAGTTATTATCACACATTTATCATAAACCTATTTACATATATGTATCTTTTGTAAACTTACTTTGACTGGCCTTTGTAAACATAAATCGAGTTTTGAGAGACATCTCCTTAATAAATTTGATCGAGTTTATGAGATGTATTGTCAGTGTAAGCTAACTCTTGAGTATGTTAATGAAAAAATAATAACATGATTATGGGAAGGTTTTCAATTCATTAAAACTCAAATGAGTTTATGATAAATCTAATTTTGACCATCCAAACTAAATTTTGGTTAAAATTGAAACCGTTAAAGTTGAAAGCCATATACATAGCAGTAAATCAAACACCTACTACAAGCCAAGCAGCTACGGAAAAGTATGGAACGAGAGTTATCGGAACTAGCATATTAGAAGATCGATCAGCCAAAATAACGATGATCAACTATAGTATTATAAGTTTCTTCCTCTTGTCAGAATCTCTAACCTTCATTATTAGATTGGTTATCAATAGTTTTTCTAATCAAACAAGAAGTTACCAAGAAACCATGTCATTAAATAGGGAGCCGCTGAATACACCGGCTATGCCAAACATGTGAACCGGATACATAAGGACATTGTGTTTTGTTTGAAATACAATCATGAAGTTGAAAGTACCAGATATTCCTAGAGACATGATCATAAAAACTTCCTTGACTAATTTATGAATATATTCCTTTAGTATCATAAACTAAATATGTTTAGTTTATGAAAAAAAATCTTTTAATAGACATAAGTATATTTAGGGATTGCATCCAAACAGACCCTAAGAATGGTCCAGCCTCTGGGTTGGAACTTGAGAGGCATGAATTGTTGGGGGGGGGTGGGGGGGGGGGGTTGTTGACGGTTAGCCCACTTAGAATGGTCCACTTCAAACAGCAGTCCAGCTTAAACCAGATCGTTGCGCACTGGCAGCCCAAATTTGATGAACATGGGTTGGGGACCTTCGTCATGCGGCAGTGGACCTGGGCCTCGTGGCTGTCGCCGTCCAGCCGTGGAAGAGAAATCCTTGCTGCCCTGTACCGCACACTGCACGGTGCAGGCCGTTTGATCCTTGGGATCGGACGGTGGCGCTGCTCTCCACCCAGCAAGGAGTAGTGATGGTCTTTTTTAGTTTTTTCTCAGATATTTTTTTTTTTTTAAAGTGTCTGATAAAAAATCAGACAATACAGTCATTGAGCTTGGGTCAGCCCCGAGCCTACTATATATATATTTTTTAAAAAGCTTTTAGTAAATACTTCCGTTTAAGTGCATACAAGGTTATTTTTATCATCGTAGTACTGAAAGTTACTTAAAAGAACACAATTTGTTAAACATTTTACAATAATATAGAATTTTGTGTTTATTCACATACTTTCATACGCAGATTTATTTTTCATGATAACCTTAATTTAGATGATAAAAATAAATTTATTATAACAGGCCCTTCAAAGATACGACGTCTGTTTGTTAGTTTAGCATGACCAAACAAAACTGGAAATTAGGATGTAAAAGTGATCCATGAACTCAAGTCTCAAACAAATGAGTAATAGAAGAGTTTCATATTAGAAAAATGATATGACAAACATGTCTATATGAGTAATACTGTGGTGCGGCCTAAAAAAAGTAAATTTTTTTTTTTTGAAATTTTTTAACGGTCAGCTCTATCATTTCTCATATGTCCGATCTCTCATCGGATAACCCAAAAGTTGTAGAAAATCAGAAACTAGACCTCAATGAATAGTAAAAAAAAACCTTTATAGGCCAAGTCCAAGAAAATGGAGCTAGAATTTTCCATTTTTTAAATTCTCCGATCGAAGTTGGAACTGTATGAACATGTTAGACATGACGGGAGTGACCATAAAAAATTTTATTTTTATTTTTATTTTTATTGACGTTGCACTCCAACTATTTGCTACACCGCATGCGTGACAACAAATGTTAGTCTATTCATATGAATAGTTCCTATTCTACTTAATATTTTAAGTTGGATGACCCAACAATTTTAACTTAGTCCACTCAATAACTTTAAAATTTAAAATAGTTTTACATTAAAAAAAGACAAAACAAAATATATTTAAATGAATGGTACTTAGTCCGCTCCAATACTTTAAAATTTTGATCAATAATGAGTAATCAACAAATAGAATATGATCCGATTCGTACTCTTTCCATCTACACTACTGCGACCATTTACATCACCAATGATTGAACGAAGATCTCTGAAGTCAAGTGAGATGGATCTATGTAAGCCCTTTCATATTATTTCTACCATTTTTTAATTTAAAAAAGAAAAGAAAAAATTACCTTATTTGAGGGCAAGGTTATGTAGTTCCTCCAATCACATTGTCTCCATCGAAGAATCAGATTACTAAGTTTAAACTGATAGATTAAAACTTTCTATGATTAGTGCATATAAACTTGTCAACCCTCAACTTGAAAGTCAGATCATTTAATTTTTAATTAAAATATAAATAAAAAGAAAAAGAAAAAGAAAAAGAAAGTAAAAAATAAAAAGATATCGTTAAGACTAACTAAAGGTGTGCCCTACGACAAGGTGCTATGAACGCATCAATGCCCTGCTCCCCAGCCCCGCCCACCCCTGTCCCCACTCCACAGTCCACACTCCGCCGCTCGCCTCAGCCGCCATGGGCGCCCCACACCACCACCTGGTGGCGCTGCTCTACCCGGGGCGTGGCCACATCAACCCCATGCTGACCCTGTGCGAGCACCTCCTCTCCAGGACCGGCGGCCGCCTCCGCGTCACAGTCGTCCTCACCGAGGAGTAGCTAGGCCTGCTTGGCGCCGCGGTAGCGGCGGGCCACCACACGGGCTTTCGCTTCCGGACCCTCCCCAACGTCATCCCCTCCGAGCTCAGCCGCGGCGCAGATCTCGCCAGCTTCTTGGAGGCCGTATTCAGCAGGATGGAGGGGCCCTTCGAGGAGCTGCTGGGGCGGCTGCAGCAGGAAGAAGGAGAGCCGGCGGTGACGGGGATCATCTCCGACACCTACCTCTCGTGGGCGTTGGCAGTGGGAAACCGCAGGGGTGTACCGGTGTACTCGCTGTTCACGATGTCGGCAACCTTCTTCTCAGTGGTCTACCATCGTCACCTCATCCCCTCCCGCCGCCAGCTCCTCACCGTGCCTGGTACGCTACTTCACAAGCCACATTGCCATGTCAGAATGCTTCGGATTTCTGGACGGGTCGCGTGTTCTTACGGAACAAATTCAATTCGAGTCCGGTTCCTCTAAGTAAGAAGTTAGAAGAGACTTCAACAGTAACCAATCAGAAGACGTCATGTGTAAAGTTAATCCGTCGTTCGAGATGCATTTCATCAACTTTGACAATTTTTTTCTTGTTATTGGTTCAGTAAATTTCAAATACTACGTAGAGCACTTAAATACTACCAAGATCACAAAATTACCACCATAATTTACATGGGTGCATTCTGAATTATAATGGTATTTATGTTCTTGATAGTATTTATGTGTTTTGTGTTGTATTATGTTGAAATGTATTTTAAATTATAGTAGTAGTCTTGTGTTCTTGGTAATATTTAAGTGTCATGTGTTATATTTAAGTATTCTTGGTAGTATTTAAATGTTCTGCGTAGTATTTAAATATATTGCGTAGTATTTAAAATCTGCTAAACCAGTAACAAGGAAAAAGTTGGCAAAGTGGGAGGATGTGTCTCGAACAACCGATCAACTTTACACATGACATCTTCTGACTGGTTATTGATGAAGTCCCCTCCAACGTCCTACTGAGAAGAACCGGACTCAATTCATATTGGCTGCTTCGTTGTAAACTTTGGGAAAATTAATTACAGCCCAGTCCGTCTTATTTTTCACTCTCACCATTAAGCTCTTGCTTTACCGAGGGACTTATTCTTCACCTGAATCATCTCCATATGCGATCAGCTTTAAATTTTTAGTTTTATCTCTTCGTCATTTTGATTGTGTAACACATTAGCATTTTCAGTCTCTAAAGTATTCATATGTTAAGTTATTGTCACTTTAATAAGTTAATTAAAATATTAGAATATTAATCTGGTAATTTGTTACATATTAAGATATAGCTATCTTAATACGTGAAGACCTTACTAATTAATGAGTTCAAATACTTAAAACATTAATCTGTAAGCGTTAAATGTTAGACTGTTGCAGTTAAAATGTTAATGCGATAAATGTTACCCGGGTCCCACGGGCTTCCACGAGAGCGATACCTGCTTGACGAAATGCCTAACAAGAGACGGAAACCAACTATTGTTGTAATGGCAGTTATATGTTGGGTTAGGGCTCTTCGATTAATAGATGTACAGTACTATTGAAATGTACTGAAATCCTCAAATTCCTTTTCTTTGGATTGATATTAAGTACTAAGGTACTTGGAACCCTTCTGTTTAGATGGATGTAAGGTACCGAAATCTGAACCAATAATCTTATAGAGCTCGAACATTATAAACACCTGATTTAGCAACAAATGATCAGTCACCTAAATATTCCTCTGGTAATAGACGGAGAAGTGTTACAATATCACAATCCTGTGCAATTCTTAGAAAACCTCCCTGAATCTGTCAGAAGGCCGTAAACGATTCAGAACCATCTGGATTCTGGAGTTGCCTAAACTGGAATGCTTGTTCCACCATTAATTCGTTTCTTTGTTTCAGTATTTTCCTTCTTAAATGCTTCATCCACGCCACTTCACGTCAAGTGGATCTCGTTATATATCGTGAGAACTCTTTCAGCAGTTGATGAATAGTTCCAACTCCCGCTGAGGTTACACGAATGCATGGTGTCACTGAAGCTGCCCTTGATGTCTAGTCTTGTGTACTGAAAGTGTTTATCACATAGTTCCTGTTTAAAGTTCATCTTACAGTACTGCACATGGTGCAACAACATTGGACTGGATGAGTTCACCTCTACCAAAGCAGGGCCACGCATGCATGTGGCTGTGAGCGCAGTGGCGGATCCAACTTTATTCAGTGGGGTCTCAAGATTTTACTGAATTTTGCCAAATTCATTGATCTAATTTAAAACAATATAATATGAGACTAAACTAATTCAGTCTAAGATTTCACTGATCTAACTTAGGACTCCATATAACTTAGTCTAAAATCTCACTGACCTAATTATATTTATAACTTAATATCCGAATGTCCCACTAGACAAACTTTCTGACTCCGCCATTGTGTGAGCGGATAACAAAGCAAGCAGGAGCAGACAAGGTCCTGTAAGCTTTTGATTGCTGTTTTTAATTTGTTCGCAGAGAAAGAAGATGAGAGGTTGGACTACATCCCCGGTGTCACTTCTTTGAAGATAGCAGATATCCAGGCGGCCTGCTCCCCCGAGAAGCATCTAAAAATACTACTGGAGGGCTTCTCTTGGGTGAACAAGGCGCAGTGTCTGCTCTTCACATCATTCTATGAGCTCGAGACACGAGCGGTGGACGCACTGAAGGCAGCGTTCCCATTCCCCGTCTACCCCGTCGGCCCTTCCATCCCCTACATTGCTCTCCAAGACAAGCCCACCGCGCCTTTAATGAGCAATAGCTGCGACGTCGACGCCGGCTATTACACTTGGCTGGACTCCCAGGCGAGGAGCTCCGTGCTTTACGTCTCCCTAGGCAGCTTCCTGCCGGTCTCCAGCGACCAGATGGACGAGATTGCCACGGGGCTGCGCACCAGCGGAGTCCGCTTCCTGTGGGTGGCGCGCGGAGACCCCTCGCGCATGCAGGAGCTGAGTGGCGACATGGGTCTCGTGGTGCCGTGGTGCGACCAGCTGAGGGTGCTGTGCCATCCCTCTGTCGGCGGCTTCTTGACGCACTGCGGGTGGAACTCCACTCTTGAGGCGGTGTACGCCGGAGTGCTGATGCTCACGTTTCCCATCGTCTGGGACCAGCCCCCAGACAGCCGGCTCGTCGCCGAGGAGTGGAAGATAGGCCTAAGCCTGAAGGGGGAAGCAGTGGGAGTAGGACATGTTGTGGGTGGAGGGGAGATTGCGAGGACTGTGAAGAGGTTGATGGACTTGGAGGGAGAGGAGAGCAGGGAGCTGCGGAGGACGGCGGGGGAGCTCAAGGAAGCCTGCCGTCGGGCAACACAGGCTGGTGGGTCGTCGACTGTTAACCTTGATGCTTTCATTGCACACATTGCGAGCGAAAACAAAGGTTAGGCTGCATTGCCTGTGGTTGCTCTTGACTGTACGTTTTTTTTTGTGTTCCTATGATCCGTGTGTTCTTAATAGTTTGGTATAAATATTATAACTTATAATATTTTGTGACATAAAATATGATAATTTACAATAATTTTTACCGTCAAATTAAATGATCGTTAAGCGAATACAACAAGAAGAAGAAAGTTTGGAATCAATCAATGTTACGAGTTTTGAAATCTGGAATGCCCTGCCCTGCCCTACAAGGAGAAAAAGAAATCACAACTACATGGTACGTTTTTTAGTGATTTCTTCAACTTTGAACCATGTTCGGTGGCCTTTACAGAGCGACAAATTTTATCTGACTCTTCATACGTGGCAGCGAGACAAGTTGTAAGAAGGATAGACTAGGAACCCATTTTGATTCTTCACCATTATTAAGGTTTTGTTGGCTTTAATTGAAAGCCATTTTTGGATTTTTCTTGTAACATGAAAAAATGTATGTAAATGGTTATAAGTAATTTTAAGTTGTTATAAAAGTTAATCCTTTCCAAATAACTCCACTTTTTCTCCAATTTAACAAGTTTTAGGTTATAGCTTTTAGTTGAAAGTTAAAAATAAACTAAGGTCGCGTTAGGCACAACTTTCATTCGGAAGTATTTTTGTATTTTCAATTAATTATTTTTTGTGAAAACACTTGAATCTTGAAAGTCACTTATGTAATGTTTTACTTGTCTTTTAGTTTCCAACCAAAAGTCACAGGTGAAGCTTACAAAATCTGAGAAAAAAATGAAGTTATTATAAAACACTCGACTTGTAATAAATCAAAATTTATTACAATCTCTCTTTCTCAAATCATTCTACGTGAGAAATAGAAGTCAAAAATAACTCTCAAGTGAAAGGTTGACCAAACACGCATTAAAAATTAGGCCAAACACAGTCTGAAGATATCTGAACGATGGGGGATGATTGTAGAAACTGAAGTGAACGGTATATGATCTGGTCAGGCTGCATGCCAATAATTACGGTGAACAAACAGAAAGCTTAATGGAGTTGCCTGCACGCCTAGAATGCTTTCTACAACTGGATGAGGTCTCTGGACCGTAAAATCCTTCAAGCCTCCTCTTGAAGAGGTCACGTGGAAAGCCGATGGGATCCAAAGAGGGTACCTGTGACTAAGGATGCAAACGGGTGACCGTATCCGGTGAGCACACAGGCGACCCGTAACTTGTCGGTATCCGAGAAGCAACTGTTCTATCTGTTAACCTGTCCGCATCCGAGAAACCTATTGATAACGGACGCAATACCAAATCTCTCATCGACTCAAATGTAATTGTTGAATATACACACTTAGAACACAACAAATCTAAAGGAAGGATCATCTAGAAGACTGTACAAAAATAATCTTAACCTGCTCAATCACATAGAAATATGTTCTCCCCTAGTACACAAATTCTAAAATGGTCAAGAACATAGAACATGTCCTCATTCACAATTTCACATAAATTATATAAAACGTACGGATTTGTTCTCACTTCTCAGCCATACACGTAACGCAAATGCAAATCACATAAAACATAGAAGGCTGTTATCACTCATTAGCCATACAATTTTAAGTTTCAACATAGAACTCAATGTGGAATAAAATCCACAGAGCCTCAGGCACTCATGATAAAATAGAAATGAAATGAGGCACAGAGCCTCAGGTACTTATGATATAAAGTTTTAGAAATTACCTTATCCTTATTGTGATAGCCAAGGAAAGTTCTAAGTTCAAGTAATATAAGTTCTTCTAAGTTCAAGTAATATACTATCTCCTGCAACAATAGTAAAATGATCATTTTTAGACCAAAAAAAAAAAAAAAAACTTGACAGAACACGAATGATCATTTTAGTTCTAGACTTTAGCAACATACCTAAAGTTCACACTTGATCCATAAATTTCATACCCTTCATTGACAGGATGAGGGCTCTTAGCTCCCCATGACCGTGTGCTTTCCCACAAGCAATAATTGCTATAGATGATTGAATCAAGTTAATCTAGATTAGGAGGAGACTCTGAAATTAGTACCAGTGAGGAGGATGCCCTTGCAGCCTTGCAGATCAGAGCATATGTTAGCTTGAGGGCGATCTAGTGGATGACCTGAGATGACAATGCCGGCAAAGAGGATGAGGTGCCGATGCAGAGTAGGAGGTAGCTACATGTTGCTGTGATCAAGCTCGTGGCAATGGGTGGCCGATGGACAGTAGGAAGAGAGGGGCCCATGGTGGTGCAAGTTGCAATCGTGCTGGCGGCAGACCACTTGAGGCTGCGGATCCTCCGGCCTTCCCCACTAATGGAGAGGATGAGGCGGTGGTGATTGAGATCAGTGACGGGCACAACAAAGAACTCCGCAATCTCCACCACGCAGCAATAGAGAGGATGAGATGATGAAGGAGCAGATGGCGTCCGGCGATGGAGAGGAGATCGACGTTGAGGGCAATGGAGGTTGGAGGCTAGGAGCCTAGGAGCAGTGGCATCAGCTTGGAGAAGAGGTAGGGTGCTGCAGCCGTGCAGCCCGTGGAGATGTTGGAGAGTGGAGGCTAAGGCACCTCCTCCAGGTCTCCAAAGACCCCTAATATTCGTGGAAACGTGGGGTAAATCTTGGCCCTTTGATACTAATCCAACGGTCTAAGTTTCCAAGTAGACATATCAGATAGGTTTAACGGTTACCGGGTTCGGGTATAGGTGAATCCGTTAGCCTGTCCGTTATTTATATCAGTTGGGGAATTATGTTCATTTACCTATTCGTTAATATTATTGGTTTAGAAACCCTGTCCTCTAACCTTCCGATAAACTAATAATCGGAGGGATAACGGGTTATTGGTTACCGTTTGCATCCCTACCTGTGACCAAAGACAAAGAATATATATTTAAAAAATCATGAACTATATTTCATTGGAAATTTTGTATATTTAACCTTGTAAATTTTTATATTTGCATGTACACTTCAGACTTTCACATACTATTATAGATATTCAGCATATCTTTAAAAATGTTATGGTTATCTCCCAGTCAAAATGCCATCAATTCTAACAGAAGTTGAGGGAATATATCCAAGAAGTCAAGTATATATGCAATAATAGATACACTTTATGTCATATGCTATAAGAGTTGACAACATTTTGACTAATAGGATATAATGGTAACTGATGTAGACTGGATCTATCACGACCGGATTCCGGAGTTGGAATCCGAAGAAGAGGATCCGGAGCTGGGCCGGATCGGTGTTTGAAGGGGCCCGACGGGGATCCGGAAGGCGAAGGATGCAGAGGCGGAGCCGGGAGTCCGAGGCCGGAGGTGACTCGGAGCGGGTTTGCTCTTGGATAGTGAGCCCAAAAGGTCCTTCAGCGCGAGACCGAGTCTCTTGTCTTGGGCCGAAGCTCCTTCGGCGGACGAAGGAGCGGTGCGGATGAATCTTCTTCCGACTGCTGTCGACAGGCGACGAAGCCGAAGCCGAAGGTTCGAGGCCGGAGGTGACTCGGAGTGGGCTTGCTCTTGGATAGTGAGCCCAAGAGCCCCTTCAGCGCGAGACCGAGTCTCCTGTCTTGGAGCAGCCGGCGTACGGCGTCAAGACCAGGGAGAGGAATCCGAGGTCGGCGGCCGATACCGACTCGGGAAGGTCGGCGAAGATTCGAACCGAGCTCCTGCAGGAGGGAAAGAAGAAGAAAAACCAGTCAGCAGGAGTCCCGGGCTTCAGCCCTGGGGAACCCCCTCCGACGGTCAAGTTAGCTCCTGAAGAAGATTCGATTCAGAAGGCAAAGAGAGTAGCTTTAATGCTTTTCGGACTGTAATCCTTTAAGGGTCTCGGAGGCTTGGGGAAGCATCCATCGCATACCTTTGGCCATAAATAGCGGGGTATTTATAGCAGAGGATAGCGGATGGTTAACGGTGGCAGCCGATATAGGACTAAATGAGGGCTTACTGATAAACCGCCATAGTGCCCGATCCGCCATCGGAGTGGGCCGGATTCGGCTACCGGGCCGAAGGGGGTTGGGCCGTTGATGGGCCAAAGCATGTTGGGCCCTGGGCTGCCGCGCTGCTCCCGGGCCGTAGGCTAGTGGGCCACTGACGGGCTGAAGCCTGTTGGGCCGGGAGCGACGGTGCCGCTTATGGGCCGAAGGCTGCTGGGCCGCTGACGGGCCGAAGGCTTCCGGAGGACCTGGTACTGCTGTTGTTGGGCTGAACGGGGTTTATGCTTGTTTTAATGGGCCGAATCGGATTCTGCCTCATCAGTAACCTTTTTGAAAAAGAGTTTTTACAGATATATCTCTAAAAATATCATATTTTTATCTATACCCCAACTCTCAAATACTATCATCAATATCCTTGACATCTTCAAAAAGGTTGCACTTATACCCCTCCATATAAATATTTTGCATATATACCCTTACATTCACTAAATTTTGCATATGTACCTCTCAATTTACTAAAATTTTGCATATGTATCTCAGCACCCCCGATGTTATCATGATTTATGAAATATTTTTAATTTATTTCGTTGAAATTCATCTTAGTTTGATGGAGGGGTATAAATGTAACATTTTAAAGATTTTAGGGGTCTTGATCACAATATGTGAGAGTTAAGGGTATAGATGAAAATACAGTATGTTCCAGAGGTATATATGCAAAAAAAACTTTTGAAAATGCTAAGAAATATCTATGACAATATGTGGGAGCTAACCCATAAAATGGAGGACTTAAACTTGTGACCCTCAGTCCATTCAACTCAAATCGTTCTCAAAGGCACATAGGTGCATACCAACGAAAATCTTCACTCTACACATGAAAGCTTCTCTCTCTCTCTCTCTCTTAACATATCGCCATCACATGTGGTGCACACACAAGTTGTTGCCCGGTCGCCCCATGCATGCCTATCAAGATACCATGCTTTACCTCATTTAATTTAAGGTTATACACGAAGTTAATTTTATTTATCATGAGGTTTATACAAATATGACAAGGAAGAGATGAAATATAAAGGCTTTTACAATTTGAAAGGCCATATTCATGTCATCTTGATGGGAACTCCAAAAGACATTGTGCCATCTTGATGTGACTCTTGACACAACGTATGCAAGGGGAGGTTTCTTTTTTATTACCCCTCAATGGCACTATCCAAGCACAACGATCCCCAAAACACCTTACAGGAATCACGTTAAAACACCGAGAACAACAAAAGAAGAAAATATAAACAAGAACTACATGAACGGGGAATGAAAGCACTCATCAAAGCTGAATTGGGGGACTACAATCTTACACTTCTTCAACCCACGAGGGGTCTTCACGAATGATGCACTCACTGACACCTCGATACTCCTCAATCTCACCTCCGAGCTTCCCTTCCATGAGCTCGCCACTCACATCACTACATGCCATCCTTCGGGCTAGCACACCATGCCACTTCTCCAAGTCTGGCCACCACTACCTCATCTTGCCTAGCATCCTCGCTGCTACCACCGTCACACCATCATCGATCCTACCGCACATGCCACCCTCTAAGCCACCAGAAAAGTGAGGAAGGAACACGAGGAGTAGGACGGGGAAAAGGGTTGAGAGGAGTAGGGTTGCAACTTTGGGTGGATCAACTTGAACCTAAGTGGGTCAACTCGAAGGTTGGATCGGGTTCAACCCGATCAAGTTAGAATTGAATTAGGTTATGGTTGAGGAGTTTTTCGACCCGACTTTAAATAAGTTGGGTTGGGTTGAGAATCAGTCAACCCGACTTAATCCGAATCCGACATTAATATATATATATATAATGATAACTTAGATCACTGAAGCATATTTCATTTTAACTTTATATCATTAAAAAAAATTTAGTTTACAAATGTTCCCAAATAGTATTCATGTAATTATGTTTGTACTTTCTTTTTTTATTATTTTGTTATGGTAGATATTGATAATAAAAAAAAAATGTTAAAAAAATGGATGGTTAAAGAAATAAACCGATCCAATCAGATGAAGGTTGGGTTGGTTGGATTGAGTTGGAAGATCGTTAGATGGGTTGAGTTAGGATTGAAGAAGTTTGGTTAAGATTTGAGTTGAGTTGAGTTAAGATCGAGAAAGTTTTTATATAAATTAAATTAGAGTCGACCTCAATCCGACCTAATCCAACTAGAAGAGGAAGGAGGTAAAACTTGAAGGGTGGGAAAAATACGTAAAATTGACCTCTGTGACTCCCCACCCTCCCACCCTCCTTTTTTTCCACAATATTCGTCCCGTGTCCCGTGACGTAGTGGACCCTCTCCCCGCAGAGGTCCCATGTTCGCATCCCGCCAGCTGCACGCGGAGGAGATTACGGATTTTACCTTTTGGGGCGGTTTTCAGTGTTGAGTTTCTTTGCTCTCTATAAACTTGGAGGAATTCCCGTAGTTTTCGGCGATTTCAAACGCGTAAGGCATACTACGTTGTTCAAAAAAAAAATATTTACGGTACCCTCCTATGACTCCAATTTCACTTTGTGTATTCCACGATAAAATGATCATAACTTTTTACACAGTAATCAAAATCGTTAGTATGACTCTATTTTAGAATAGATATTAAAATTCAAGAGGATGCGAGTTTACAAGTTTATACCTTCTTGGTTCGGTATGTCTAACTGTTAAGTTGTAGTTCAAATTCAAAAGACATCTCAGTTAGGATCAGTAGTTAGGACAGATTATGCTATAATGAATTTAGTCTAATGTCGTCTGATGCAGAGGTATTTTCAAATTTTGTTTTGGAGAAGTTATATATGTTTTGTAACTTTGAAAAATTTGTCTTAAAGTTGAAAAACAACATAGGGTAGTTAGTGGTTCCTTTTAGGGTCACGTTCTTATACGTGTTCTTGAAAAAGATTAGTACAAAACAGTGGTAAAAAAGTAAGGCTCCGTAGAAGTAAGTATTTTGTCGAACCACGTAAATTGTTGTGTTGTCTCTCTCTCACTCTTCTTCTCTCTATGTGATTTATTCGTTTTTGTTTGGTGCGCACGTCTGATTCGGTTAGTAAGACGAGTAAAACTACTTCTATGCAATACTACCAAACGCTCAAAATCAAAGGGAGGTCGTGATCTGGTGGGACTTTTGTTAGGCATTCATCTCTTTTACTTTCTCATTCTGGCTTTTCTTTTGCAAATCCTTTGTGAAACGTTTATAATTATTGTGATTTATGCATTACCTAGTGAATAAAGAAAGTGATTCACTAAGCCACCAAAGAAGACAATGTAGTAGAAATTCACAGTGAAAATCTCGCCTCCCTTGACAAACAGTTGACTTTTTAAGATATATGATCTTTCCGAGGAGCCAAGTTCCCACCAAAGCAATGCTTGAAAGGAAGTGCACTATGGACACCAAGGTTGTGGCTTGCTAAAAGAGAATGCGACGCGGAGGTCAAAGAATGAGATTAGAGGCAAAATCCTACATGAGAAGCATAGGTTAGTGGGCAGTGGCAGACTCAGAAAATTTATCCAGTGAAATTACTTGAAAATTGAGTCATTAATATGACTGGGTCAATATGGTCTTGAGTTAAGTCATATGGAATCATAGGTTGGACAAGTGGTATTCTGAACTTGGTCAAGAGGGTCTCGGATTTGATTACTTTAGATTGGATCGATGAGTTTCGCAAAATTTAATAGTCTAATGAATGCTAGTGGGCCTGAGAAAGTTCGTGGAAGTAAACCTTCTGACGGTGAATTAAAAAAATCTTAAGAGCATATGAATATGTGAATGCCATAGTAAGAGAGTGCAAGGTGATCTACAAACCACCACTTGAAGTAAGATTTGAACTAGAAGACTTTTTTCCCCATTTTACCCGTTGCCGCCTCCTACACGCGGCTATTTGTACAAAAGAACATTTCTTATGAGAAGGTGACGTAGCCACTGAACTACATATTCTTTGGCAAATAAGCTTTTCTTTTCTGCAAAAAGAGAAGGAAAGTGGGCATGTAGATGCCCCAACGTAAACTTCTAATTCCCACGTGTAAGGGAGCTCGTACTCACGGACACGGTTGGTTAGCTACTCGGTCTTCCAGGTGCAGGGACGACCCTCCTCCAAAGCCTGCGAGCGCCGGCTGTCGTTACCTCGCCGAGTGCCGTGACAGGAGGCTTTAATTTCACTGCGAGGGATTTTTTTTAAGCTTTTCATTTATAAGCTTTCGAAAAAATTTGATATTACAAGTAACTTCTCTTAATTTTACTATTTATAGATAAGTCCTTATAATTTTAACTTTTTCACAAAAAAAAAAATTGAGTATCTTTTTGGAACTACTCTAAAAAAACTTTTTTGTAACACTTAAGGGTCTTACATCAATTCATAAGAAATTGTGAAGACTTATTCGTAAATATTTAAGTTATAAAGACTTATTTATAAATCACTATGTTTTGGGGAGTTTATTTTTAATCACATCTATATTTACTCTCACGTGTTATTATAAACGTCCTTCACATTTTAGAGAACTTGTGATTGTATTTGTCCCATCAAAATAAAATGTCATGAATTCTAATAGAAGATGTTAAATTAAAACATTTTAGAGAACATGAAGTATAAAATATTTTCATGAAAATATATAATTATAATTTTTTAAAGATGTTAAGAATATTTATAATAATATGTACGAAGTAGAGATATACGTGTAATAGTAGCAGTTCAGAGAGTATATATACAACAACTCTTTCTTTAATAACTCCTCGTTTAGCACCCGCCTTCTCGATCGATTACATATCTTGATGAGACCATAATTAAATTATTTTTTTACCAATGGTACGAAACTTCATTAGTACGTTCTCGCGTAACGTGTTAGCTCCTTTGCTTGTTTGTTTAGCCAAATCGATGTGATATTATGGTGTTAAGTATTTTTTATTTTAAAAGTACATCGTTGGATGCACACAATTTTAGGAACTGGATATTTTAGTCTCCTTTTTATCATCTCTTGTAATCCTTAAGTATTGGAAAGAGAAAAAAAAAATTCTCTCCAGAATATTTATTAGTTTTTTTATCATGATGAGAGATCAAATTAGTTAATCATGATATATCATTGTCTAAATCATCAAATTTTTTATTGACTTCAGTTGGCAAACATCTATCAACGTAGAATTTATTAAGTGAGTCAATGAAGGTTTGTCATATACTCATTTAGATCATTCTCCATAGATAATGATGCAGATTGGATAGCCAAAGTTGGTCCTGTGGTTAACCTAGTTTACCCTAATCTAGTAAGAGAAGAGTTGCTGGACCAGCTGCCGCCGGTATTTTTAAAATAAAAAAATAATTTTTAAAATTTTTTTAGAAGATCTCATCATGTCTTACATGACCGTATAATTTAATTTTGAATCAGTCAACTCTAAAAAAAATTTCAGCTCATTGAGAGTCAATTTTTATTTTTTAATTCTTTTAAAATCGTTGATTCAAGATCAGATTGTACGACCATATTAGACGAGTTAATGTCCACTTAAAACTTTAAAAACATTCACGCATCCAGTGACCTTTACTCCCATTTCATTGCCAACACCACCTCCACCCCATCCGCCACACACCCCTCCACACTGTCACATGTACCCATTTCAGCTTGCGACCCTGTACCATTGGATTTTGATGGAGAGAAATACTTGCTGCAATGGGTTCTCTCCGAGTAACCGTCCGATCAGGTGGAGTCATTTTTATTTTCTCGGGAGTTTCTTCCCTGGTATTTTAAATTTTTTTGAGAGTGTCTATTAAAAAATCAGATGGTACAGTTGAAGAACTTTGATTGACCTCAAGTTCGATGTATATTTTATTTTTTTTAAAAAAATACATATTCAAATTGAGGCATGCGTAGAAAAAATCAAAAATAAAATATACACAAGTTCGAAACTGAGTAGAACTCTCTGATTGTACCATTTGATTTTTGATTGGACGTATAAAAAAATTAGAATTTTTATAAAAAAATAATTCCAGCAGATACAACAAGTATTTATCTTTGACGGGACTTCTCTCTACATGCATGCAACACAGAGAAGATAAGAGGACTAGCCATCATAGAGGTCAAGTTCAATGTATATTTTATTTTAAAAAATATATATATTCAAATTGAGGTATACGTAAAAATAAAATATACATCAAGTTCGAAACTGAGTAGAGCTCTTTGATTGTACCATTTGATTTTAAATTAGACGTTTTAAAAAAAATAAAGAAATTATAAAAATAAAAAATTAAAAAGTCAATCCCAACAAATAAAGTAAGTATTTCTCTTTGATGGGACATCTCTCTTCGTGCACCCAACACTGAGAAGAGAAAAGGACTAGCCATCATAGAGCAATTTTTATTTGTTTGAAAGGATGCAAGACACGGCAAGGATACTTCTACTTGCTCCATCAACCTGAAAAAAACTATTCATGCCTAACCTTGAGTAGCACACAAGTAATTTGTGGTCGATTTTCAAAGGTATAGAATATAAATATATGATGATCAGGAAGTATAAAATCAAACACAGTAAATTATAAGGAATGAAAAGAATAAAATATCAAAATCCTAGCTAGTCTCCCTAATTGCATTGGGAGATACCGCTGAGCTAGCCCTGACCATGTTGAAGGAATGTTTAATGTCAAGAAAGACATGCACATAGTTACAAAGGCAAACTTTTGTATACGTTATCAAGCACAAGACGTTGGAAATATAAGACAAAGACACTGCAATATTTTTTACCCCAAGAACGAGAGAAGGACGTAGGGGACCCAACATGAGAAGCCTCACATGCAGGACGCCGAGGCGCACCGCTTAGGACGGGCTTTATAAAAACAGGAGCGACCTGACATGAACGGTAGAAGTGGCCGTGTGCCTGTGCCTCCCATGTCCTCTTCACATCACATGGGCGCCAGGAAGAAGAGAACACGACAACATGCATGCGTATTGCTTGTTGATTTGTTTGTCGCCTTGGCAGTGGCAGAGGTAGAAATTTTATTCGGTGAAGTCATTCGGACATTAAATTATAAATATAACTAGGTCCATGAGATCTTAAATTAAGTTATATGGGATCCTAGTTAGATAAGTAAGATCTTGAATTGGGTCAGTAGAACTTTAGACTAGCCTGTTTTAAGTTAGACAAATGAATTTAACAAAATTCAGTGGACTCGACTAAATAAGACTGGATCCGCCACTGCACCTTGGCATGGCAGGCCACATGACAACTTCCTTTTTTTGTCAATAGGCCACATGACCCACATGCACACACACCAACAAGTGAACAGATGAAGGGATTGTTACTTGCGTTTCATCAAACCTTCCATTTTTTTGTGCATGTTGTGCCCCTGAAATGCAATGTGGTAAGACACGTTCGTGGTCCATCTCAACATGAATTGGGTAGAAGTAGAACAGAAACTCTCTCTCTTATAAATTTATGATTATGATTCACATATATATGACCAATCTTGAAAGATATATTTATGTTTAAATCCTCGAAAATATAGTCTATTTACATATAAGCCCTCCTAATCCAACTATTTATTTATAGACTTTCACAATCTCATGTGAATTGGTGGGAGGCCCTAAAATGTTACAAAAATGTCTATGAGAGTGTTACAAATAAACCCTTAAAAAAGACTTATTTGTAAGAGACTTGTAATTGTGGAGGTTTATTTGTAAATAAGAGTTTTTTGTAATATCAAAAAATTTTAAGAGTTAAAGATTTTTTTTAAAAAAAAAACTCATCTTGAAAAAGCTAGAATAGGATAGGATGTCATGCCACCTTTGAAGAACTAGATGCCCAATCTCTCCCAGAAGAGGGAGAGAACTTTACACCTAGAATCTCCAACTACAACGGGTCAAAAGAGACGTGAGATTTTTTGTTTTTAGTCCAAGATGCGAGATGGAATAACCGACTTATCCATCACAAATGTATTTTCAAAAGCATCTTTCCGCAAGGTTTTAGGGGGAATAGGGAAGATCCTTGAGGATGATGGTTGAACTCTATTATGGCCATAAGAGATGATGGGTTTGGTGCTCACATGATAGAACAATGAAAAGGCGGGTGCCGGACACTATGCAATATAAGAGGTGGGGAAAGCGTTTACCCAAGAGAAGAAAAACAAAACCTTGCAATGCAAGAGGAAATCTAGACACCCTAAAGATAGACTCAACCTACAAAAACCCTGACTAGAAGAAAAGATCTCCATAAGAAGGGAACGGGACAAAGCTCTTTGTAGAACTGAACAAATTCCCTCAAGAGGAAGCCAACAACGTGGGGAAAACAGGGAGAAGCGTTAGCATTAATCTCCACTTTGATAGCCCACTAAGAGAAGAATAAGACTTCTTATTTTCATAATAAGATTAACTTTACTTTGATTAGAATAATTACTTATTATGTGACAGAATTATTTATTCGAATAAACAATTTCACTCCACACTCCAGAATTTAAGTATTCTACCTAAGATTGTGTCTGACTGTCAAAGCAAAGCATTTCTTATTCTGGAATAAGTAATTAATAATAAGTAATCTCGTCATAACCTATTCTGAAGTGGGGCGGCATATGAAACAAGTTATAACACACTACCTAGATGAAGATTCGCATATCATCTTATAATTGAATATAATAACAAATTCAAAGATATGAATCCTGTTTATCACTGCTAAATATAATTTTATTTAAATTTATGTTGGTTCAAGTTAAGAGGTCACTGGCTGGGCAGTTGGCCGCATTACCTTCCAAACTCACTGTACAATGCCAACTTTGGAGCCACCTTAGCTGCCTCTCTGAAGTCTAAAGCAAAATATTCCCCAAAACAGTCGACTCTCATGCCCAAACCTCCAGCAGACGTCATTGGTCACTGCTTTCCCAATTCCTCTCCATAAGAATACAAATACACAATAATATTTAAACTGAAAGATTGAAATAGAAATCTCACCGAATTCCGTCCACCAAACAGTCATTATCAACACCAACTTTATATATGTCTTCTCTGATTCCGGTAACCAACCCAAACACACACACGCTTTCTCTCTCTCTCTCTCTTTTCCCGGAAGCGATGGCGGACACCTGCAGCTGCAGCAACACCCGGAGCTTCTCGTGGCTCGTCAAGTCCTGCCTCCCCGACCCCTCCCCCGCCCACCCCGGCCCCCGCCCCGCCCCCAGGGCCCCTCCGCCGGCGCCGCCATCTCGCCACCGCCGCCGCCACCCCCACCCCGCCCCCTCCCTCGCCTACCTACCCGACGACCTCCTCTTGGAGTGCCTCTCCCGGGCGCCACTCTCCTCCCTCCCCGCCCTTTCCCTAGTCTGCCGCCGCTTCTCCCACCTCCTCGACTCCCCCACCTTCCTCCGCCTTCGCCGCTCCCACGGACTCCTCTGCCGCTCCCTCTATGCCCTCTCCGCCGCCGGCCTCGCCCTTGTCCTCCCCTCCCCCTGCGCCGGCGACCCGCAGCCCCCCGCTCTCCTCCCCCTCCCCGCTAGCGCCTTCGACGGCGGCCTCTCCCAATGCTGCCTCGTTCCCCTTGGCCGCCGTGTCTACGCCCTTGGCCGCGGAGTCGCGGTCTGCTACGACACCTGGAGGGGTACGGCCGCCCCGGCCTCCCCCACTATCTTCCCCAGGAAGAAGTTCGCCGCCGCGGCTCTCGCTGGGAAGATTTACGTTGCCGGCGGGTCCGCCCGGACCTCCGCCGTGGAGGAGTACGACCCGGTGACCGACGCCTGGCGAGTGGTGGCCGAAGCTCCGCGGCGGCGGTACGGCTGCATCGGCGCGGCGGCGGACGGGGTCTTCTTCGTGGTTGGGGGGCTCAAGGTCGGCGGCCGCGGGGGTGGACGCCTGGACGCGCACACCTGCGCAGGCACGATGGACCTGTACGACGTGGAGGCCCGGGCGTGGCTGCGCCCCCGGGCGGTGCCCGGCGGGGGCTGTGTGGTGGGCGCCTGCGCTGCCGGGCGAAGCCTGTATGTGTTGGCGAGCCACGCCGTGGAGCTCTCGTTCTGGAGGTGGGAGGGAGTGACGAGGAGGAGGAAGAGGCCCGGGCCCGGCGGGGGGTGCGACTGGGCGCGGCTGCCGCCCCCGCCAGTGCCGCAGCAGGCGCGGGTGGGCGGGGCGGGGAGGTTCGCGTGTGTCGGGGTGGGCGAGAGCAGCGTGGCGCTGCTAGTACACGTCGCCGGCGGCTCCTCCACATCCTCCTCCCTTTGCGCCGGCGGCGAAGCCGGGAGGCGCGCTGGGTGGGGCTTCGACAAGGAGGGCCTCGTTCTGGTGTACGACGCCGTGGCCGGGGAGTGGGGGCGGGGGGTGGAGCTGCCGGCTGCGCTGTGGCGAGCGGCGTGCGTCTGCGTGGAGTGCTAGCGGGGAGCGAGATCCTCTGGCGAATGGCATGTAGCCGGCGCCGGAGATGACGGCTGGCAGAGTGCATCGTGGTTTGGAGAGGAGGATGCGCCGGACTGGTCGGAATACCTGGAAGAACGTGCCACATGGGATAGTCACGTGACTGGGTGGCTGTTGCTCCGGGACCACCGGGCGGCTCTGGTGGGGCCGGTGAGAGGGACCCAACATTGTTCGCTATTGTACGCATGTCCTCATTGGAACTTTTATCTGCGGGGAGTCCGGGAGACCCAACATTGTTTATTATGGTATACATGCCCTCATTGGAATGGAAATTTGCACATCACCCGGATAATTTTGGAGTAGGACAAGTCTAAATTCATAGAAGATACTTGGTGCACACCTGGTGGTAATGCACACCTGTGCACCAATTTTTTTACTTTTTATTTCTTAAAAATTATGTTTTTAGGTCGAGGTCAAGTTGACCTACACATCTGTATAGGACACTATTTCGACGTCTACAAAAGTTTTAGAAATAGAAAATTTATTCTTCTAGTTGATGTTTTTTTTATTTTTAAAAAATAGACCTCAAAATAAGGTGCACTTTGCACTTTGTGCCGACCTAAAAGTATAACTTCTGAAAAATAAAAGAAACTTAGTACACATCAGAAGTGTGCACTAACACCTGATGTACGCTACACATCACTTGAAAAATAATTTACACAAATTAACATTTTTAGTGTTTAAGATATCCAGTATTATAGTTAATATCGATTTACTAAGTGACATCTTTTGGAGACCCCTAGCGAGGTCATCAGGTCATGTAGCGTACGAGATTACTTTTTTAATGATGGAATCAAATCTAAAAATACTATTTAATTAAAATACAAAAAGTTACGTGAAATATATCTTACTTATGGAAAAGTATTGTCAATATTCAAATTTCAGGTGGATGGGTTGTTTATAGCCTAACGATTTCTTTTAAATCACGGTCCATAAGACAAGCATCCAGGTCATAGGTCGAGGAAGCATGTTGAAACTCGATGGAACTATAGATTATTGTCAGAATCTCATTATCCAAATTTTTTGAGAAAGTAGCATTTTTATGATGAAATTTTATGTTTATGATTCCAATTTGGTGTATCTGGGTTTTTCATCGGTTTATAATTATTAACCATTTATTTTACTTCAACACCTTTTATTTTGTAATTAAATAAATTTCAATTTTATACACTTTAAGTTTTTAATAAATTTTGACCTCATTGTTTTTAGCCCACGTCCACATGATTGTTAGAAAAAATAATCATTTCCTCTTTTTATGTCAGGCTCACTTCTTTCATCTAAGTTCTCTTCCTGTACGTTAAGTCAAGCCGCACGAGAAAATAAGAAGTTGGTTCTTAATGATCTTCCCGTTGCAAGCATATATTCTCTGTTATAAATTCGACGATTTCTCGCAAATAAGGAATTGTCATACCACGGAGTTTGGAGCTTTTGTTTTTCCCATTTAAAGGAGAATGATGTGATATGACATTATAGTTGATGTGGTATGTTACACTCAGTTCAATTGTTCGGAATGAAAATTGTACGGTAAAAATTAAGGATAATTTCATGTTAACCATTTTTTGTATGCAAAATTCAAAAAATGTCATACTTATTCTTATATCATCCTATATACCCTTCTTAGATGACATATCTTTCAAATATACCATTTCAAGAGCATTTATGAAACATTTATATGTATCAAATATGCCGTCAAAGTGATATTTTTGCAATATTATATCAAGGCACCTACAAATACAACTGAGAAGTACTCATCCGAACAACAATCTGTTGCACAAGATAACCTCAAGAGTGATGACGTGGAACCTCAAGATTCCTATTCCTCCAAGTAGACTAAGTCAATAACAAATTTTTGTTGTAACAGTATCCGAGAATCCACCTGATTTGTAGGCTTGGAGTTCTCATATCTTTGTAACTCTATTGTTATAAATATAAGAGGCTAACGGAGGAGGAATAGTCAGTTTACCAAAAATACTCTGTACACTTTACATGGTATCAGAGCCTATTGCTCTGTAGCTTCCCGATCATGGCCTTGGTCCCTGCTACCTCCACCAATACTTCCTCCTCCACTACATCTCCTTCCATTCCCATATCATCCTCCCACAGCATTCTTCACTGCTCCCCTATCAAACTTAGACGAGACAACTATCTACAGTGGAAGACACAGGTCATCCCTCTCCTCCGAAGTTGGGAACTCGTCGGCTTGATTGATGGCACCGACTGCGCACCTCCTAAGTTTGTGGCTGTTTCTGATGTTGTCCCTGCCCCTGCTCCAGATGCTCCTCTTACCGCGGCTGGGCTACCTCCAGTTGGCCAAGCACCGAACCCCAAATATTTGGCTTGGGTTAAACGTGATCAACAAGTCCAGGCATGGTTGATCTTGTCCTTCTCAGACAACCTCTCTTTGCTCGTCGCCGGACTCACCAACGCCAAGGAGGTATGGGACGCTCTCGCCAAGGCTTTTGCCTCCCATTCTAAGGCTCGTCTTCTCCAACTTCGAACTCAACTTCTTAATCTCAAGAAGGGAAACAACAACATCACCGATTATATTCAGCAAGCTAAAGAGATTGCCGACACTCTTACCCTCATCGGCCACCCAGTCTCTTCTATAGATCTTACAATGCAGGTGCTGGCCGGTCTTGGCCCTGCATACGAAGCTTTCATCCCAGCTATCACCACTCGTGCAGATGACTTCAGCCTGAAAGATCTGCATGGTCTCCTTCTGACCCAAGAAAGCTGGCTGCAGCAGCAACAATTACCTGCTACTTCGGAGGCGCCCTTTCCATCTGCTTATCAGGCGGTTCGCACAGCTGGTAACACTCGCCAACAGCAACCAACCACTAATAATTTTTCCTCCTCTCGTCAAGGACGTGGACGTGGCCGAGGGCGCTCTGGACAACGCACTGGACCACGCTGTGGTCTTTGCCAGACTAGTGGTCATAAGGCAGTCGACTGTCCGCAGCGGTTTGATCCCACCTATCGGGGTCCACCTTCTCAGACTTCCTCGCCGGCAGCTCTCCATGTTCAGCGTAGCGGCCACTCTAATGTTGATACCACAGTGTGGTTTCCTGATTCTGGAGCGACTCACCATGCCACACCAGATTACCAGCAACTCAGCGATCCTCTACCGTACACTGGCACTGATCGTGTAACTGTTGGAAATGGTGCAGGTTTGCCGATAGCCTCCACGGGCTCCACTGTTATTCCTTCTTTCCGTTCCCTTCATCTACGCAATATATTACATGTTCCCTCCATCACTCGAAATTTACTTTCTGTCCATAAGTTCTCTAAAGACAATGATGCTATATTTGAGTTTCATCCGTTCTCATTTTTTGTGAAGGATCGAGTGTCCGGGACCATGCTTCTTCAGGGGCGTCTTAATCAAGGTCTTTATCAACTAATGTTCCGTCCACTAAAGCTTCCCATTTCCCAGCTCAAGCATTGGTGGGCGAACGTGCATCTCCAAGCACATGGCATGACCAACTGGGGCATCCATCCATGCGCCTAGTGTCCTCTGTGCTGTCCAAACACCAACTCCCTGTGGCTCGCAGTTCATCATCTGTGCTTTGTTCAGCCTGTCAGCAGTCCAAGAGCCACCGGCTTCCACTCTCTTTGTCATCGTCTAGTTCAAATGGTCCTTTAGATTTGCTTCATTCTGATGTATGGGGGCCTTCTCCCGTTATTTCTAATTCAAATAATCGTTACTATGTATCTTTCTTAGATGGCTACAGCAAGTTCCTTTGGATTTTTCCAATGCAACGCAAAAGTGATGTCTTAGAATTATTTATTACCTTTCAACGTCATGTTGAGCGTTTCTTTGGTCGTTCTATCAAACAGTTTCAGTCGGACTGAGGTGGAGAATTTCAATCTCTCTCTCATCACCTCCGTTCCATGGGCATTTATCACCGTGTTTCTTGTCCTCACACACCAGAACAAAACGGTGCTGCCGAACGCAAGCATCAACACGTTGTTGAGACCGCCCTCGCCCTCATGTCCACTGCTTCAGTTCCCCAACATTTTTGGGATGATGCTGTAGTCACTGCTGCCTACCTTATTAATCGACTTCCAACTCCACTCCTATCTAATATCTCCCCATATGAAAAATTATATGGGATGATTCCAGACTACCCATTTTTACGAACCTTTGGTTGTGCATGCTACCCCTTTTTGCGTCCCTACTCCAAAAACAAACTCGAACCCCGATCTGAACTATGTGTATTTTTGGGATATAGTGGCTCTCACAAAGGCTATCGCTGTCTCCACCTTCCCACAGGTCGATTGTACGTTGCTCGTCATGTCGTCTTTGATGAGCATCGGTTTCCCTTCGCTGAGTCAACCGGGACACACTCTCCGCCCTCCACACCACCTGCTGGTTCATCATGTTGGTCTTCTTTTCCATTACAGGTTGCAGGGGATGGCATCCTTGGTGCTGGTCCTACCACTTCTGTGCCACTGCAGCATGTCGTATGTCCTAAACAGGGTCATCAAGTGTCACCAGCAACAACCCTTGGCTTGCCTCATGATTCAGGGATATCTGTTGCACGTTCTTCACAACATCACAGCGAGTTGCTACCTATTCCATCGACACCCTGCTCATCCCCAGTGCCATGCTCGTCGGACAAGTCCAGCCAGCCTTCCTCGGTGGTGGCTGATTCGTCGGCAGCCTTACCATCCACTACGGCGACCATCCCGGCATCTTTCCCTGTGCCGAGCTTGATGCCACCATCATCTACGTCGTCATTCATTTCACCTATGGATCCAACCACAGTTCTTGGCATGAACACGGTGGTACCTGTAGCTGATCCACTAGAGTTGGCGTCACCTGCGTCTGCACCAAATCCTCACGTGGACCAACTTGCTCGCAAGCACCATATGGTAACACGCTCGCAGGATGGGACTCGACGTCCTCGTTTGCTAACAGCTATGCGTGATCCCACTGCTCTATCAATCACCTGTGGCCTCCCGCCCGAGCCGACGTGCTTCTCACAAGCTGTGAAAGACCCCTCTTGGCGTGCAGCTATGGCGGCGGAGTTTGACGCCCTCCTTCGTAATGGAACCTGGTCACTTGTCCCACGACAGCCTCACATGAATATTGTAGGCTGCAAGTGGGTCTTCAAAATTAAACAACGACCGGATGGCTCTATTGAACGGCATAAGGCGCGGCTCGTCGCCAAAGGCTTTTGGCAACAGCCAGGCGTCGACTTCACTGACACATTCAGTCCGGTCATCAAAATCACTACAGTTCGGCTTCTTCTATCTCTTGCAGTCTCCTCTCTTTGGCCAGTAAGACAGTTAGATGTCTCCAATGCTTTCCTCCACGACCAACTTGAGGAGACCGTTTTCATGGATCAGCCACCGGGTTTCCAGCATCCCCAATATCCATCTCATGTGTGTCTCCTACACAAGTCATTGTATGGACTTCGACAAGCACCCCGAGCATGGTTTCAGCGGCGTAGTTCCTATTTACTACATCTTGGCTTCACTGGCTCACGGACGGATACGTCGTTGTTTTACAAGCTTAATAATGGCAAAGCAGTCTACATTTTAATCTATGTAGATGATATTCTCATCACGGGTTCAGATCGTGTTGGTATTTCATATCTTATCTCTGCTCTTATGGAGACATTTGCAGTCCGAGACTTGGGCACTGCTCATTTCTTTTTAGGAATTGAGCTCTCACATCATCCATCCGGCTGTGTGCTTTCACAACACAAATACATTTTAGACATTCTTCGTCGCGCCAACATGGAAGATGCTCGTCCAGTCTCCACACCAATGGCTTCTACCTGTCATTTCAATGCTTCATCCCCTGCTGTAGAAGATCCCTGCCTGTACCGCAGCATTGTTGGGGCCCTTCAATATGCTACACTCACTCGTCCCGATATCTCTTATGCTGTCAACAAGGTGTGTCAACATATGCATGCACCTAGTGAGGATCATTGGGCTGCAGTGAAGCGTATTTTACGTTACTTGTGTGGTACTCTCACCCTCGGCTTGGTTCTTCACCGTCAATCATCTCCACAGCTGCATGCCTTCAGTGATGCAGACTAGGCAGGCAATCATCTCGACCGTCGTTCAACTAGTGGGTACCTTATTTTCTTTGGTAACAATCTTATTTCATGGAGTGCAAAGAAACAACCCATTGTTGCCAGGTCGAGCACTGAGGCCGAGTACAAAGCAATCGCAAATGCCACGGCTGAACTCATATGGCTACAATCTCTTCTTGTTGAGCTTAGTATTTCTGCAGCTTCTATTCCCAACTTGTGGTGTGACAATATTGGTGCCACTTATTTAGTTGTTAATCCCGTCTTCCATGCACGAATGAAACACGTTGAAATCGAGTATCATTTTGTTCGTGAACGGGTTGCATCTAAATTTATGCAAGTATCATATATCTCCACTAAAGACCAAATAGCTGATATTCTTACCAAACCACTGTCTCGACAGCGGTTTTGCTTATTACGGTCCAAGCTTCATGTGGAAGAAGTTCCCATCAGCTTGCGGGGGAGTATCAAGGCACCTACAAATACAACTGAGAAGTACAATCTGTTGCACAAGATAACCTCAAGAGTGATGACGTGGAACCTCAAGATTCCTATTCCTCCAAGTAGACTAAGTCAATAACAAATTTTTGTTGTAATAGTATCCGAGAATCCACCTGATTTGTAGGCTTGGAGTTCTCATTTCTTTGTAACTCTATTGTTATAAATATAAGAGGCTAACGAAGGAGGAATAGTCAGTTTACCAAAAATACTCTGTACACTTTACATATTATACATATTAGAATGATATGTAAGATAATATGCAAATAATATGGTATTTAAAAATTAATATACCCTTCTTAGATAACATATCTTTCACATATAATATTTCAATAACATTTATGAAACATTTATACATATCAAGTATGTCATTAAAGTGATATTTTTGAAATATTATACATATTAGAATGATATGTAAGATAATATGTAATATACCATTTCAACAGCATTTATGAAACATTTATACATATCAAACATGTCATTAAAATGATATTTTTGAAATATTATACATATTAGAATAATATGTAAGATAATATGTAAATAATTATGGTTTTTTAAAATTTAATATACCTTTCTTAGATAACATATCTTTCAAATATTCTATTTCAGTAGCATTTAAGAAACATTTATACATATCAAATATGTCATTAAAGTGATATTTTTGAAATATTATACATATTCGAATGATATGTAAGATAATATGTAAATAAGTATGGTATTTTAAAATTTAATATATTATAGTGGTTAATATGAAATTATCCCTAAATTATCACTTAATTCAAATTTTGTAAAGGGAACATTTATCATTATATTAGATGACGAAAGTCTAGTGTGATATGCCGCATCGACTTCCACTTAAATGTGGTTACTTCATAAGAAATCATGAGCAGGCACTCATGGCTTTTCATTTTAGTTGCCAGATTCTGAATTAATCGTATAGAGGAAGAATCTTGAATGGTCTAAAGTTTCTCATTTTTCAATTTCGTTGTAAAAAACTATATCAGGTTAAAAATTCGTATAGAATTGACATATGGTAAAACATTCTCAAGTGTCGCTTTATATGTCATTTGAAAGAGATTATAAAAAGAAGATATAAGTAGATTTTAACCCTTGAAAATGTAGTGTTACAAACATGCCCTCTTAATTCAACTATTTATTTACAAGTCCTCACAATCTCCTGTGTATTGGTGCAAGAGTCCAAAATGTTACAAAAAAGTCCTTAAGAGTGTTATAAAAAGTCCTCTAGAAAAGACTCTTCTGTAAGGAATTTGTAATTGTGGGGGTTTTCTTGTAAAAAGTTGGTTAAGAGGAGTTCTTTGTAATATCAAAAGTAATGAAGGTTCAAGATCAAAAAACTTAAAAATAATTCTAACTACCAGAGATAAGAAATTTTACAGAAGAAGTAATTGGAGAAAGGACTTATAGGAGAGATCTAAAAAACATACTAAACATTGAGGAATATTTGAGGAGATGAGATCTTCTAGATTTTCATGTGCCCGAACTCAAGAGGTAGAGATAAATTCAATATTGGGGTTTTTGTAAATAACTCCTTAAAAGATCTCATATTTGTAGATAACTTACTATAAAAGTTATATTTACATATAACCCCCTTAACTATAATGATATTTGCGTACAACCTCTTTAACTATGTGTGCTTACTTTGAATTTCACCTAAATTAAAATTTTGTTATCTCATGTAAAATATGTAAAAGCCGTTAATTGAAAATACGAATATCAGTAAAAATACAAAGACCTTATAAGAAAAATCAATAAACAACCACCCATAAACTTCTTGTATATATTTAGCATAAAAAATATATTTTTATTTTTATATAAAGTAAAAATATTTTAACTCAGATAAAATTCAAGACAAATCACATAGTTAAAGGGGTTATATGTAAGTATAGCTATAGTTAAGAGGTTATACGTAAATATGAATTATACAGGAGGTTAATTTATAAGATCTTTTAAAGTATTATTTGCAAAAAACCCTTCAATATTTTAACCTATTTTTTCGATGACATAACTTATCACTATTATTAAATGGATACATATGAAGATTCAGGGAATCTCATCTCATATTTGAATAGATTCCACGGGCTGATGAGCTCTATTAAGATTTGATCCTACCTCCGTTTGTTGCGTGGTGTGCATCATTTTTCTCTTTTTTGAGAGCATGGTGTGCATCATATGGAAATAAAACTTTTCAAGTATCCTCTTTTATAAGTATAAAGAGCCACATGGGCTAACCAAATTGTACGAGAACATAGCATGTGCACAGTTTTAATTATTTTATTACCTCCTATAATTAGAACTCCCTCTCAAAATTTGATTTTAAACTTCTTATCTCTCATCAATTTCCCAATCATCATCTGTTCCCTATGTTAAAACTCGGGCTCTTATGGTGCACTGAATCGAAAAAAGATATAATAAGAGTTATATATAGCAAAAAGTTCACATAAAAACCCAAAGTCACTTCTAGATGGCTTTAAAGGGCATACTCTTGGCAATTTGGAAATGATGTGATCATGTATAAATGAAAAGGAGAATCCACAGATGCTATCAATATGATGCGAAATCAAGTACTTACACCATGAAGAGTCCATTCCCAATGAGTGGCATTCGATGGCTTCAAAGAAGTCTCAAAAATTACATTTCACATTCATGGGAAAAGAAGATCATGCGTTGCAACTGTACAAAGTACAAACCAAATCTTTAGATGGTTGTCCAAAAAAATAATAATTAGATAGTTAGTCCTTTTTGCCTGATCATCATCTTGTAATTCTTAAGGGGACACTCACCCAAACTGGTCCATTTATTTGATCTTGATGATTAGCTTCTAAGGCTTACTACAAAATCATCATCCACAGAAATATAAGGTGCTGATGCAGATTTCAGCAAACATTTGCCAACTTCAACACCCCACTAACAGTCCTAGTCAAAGCATTAACTACGTGGCTACTCTACATAGCTTTCGTTATCAAACTCCGTGAGAAGTTTGTAATTACACTCGTGAATCTTTAGTGGCATGTTGTTCGAAGTGATTTTATGCCATCCATTTATGGGGTGTTTGGTTGCATTATAAAGTAACTTTTTTTTTTATAAATATATAGATTTATAATAAAATTATATTAAAAAAGTTGTTTGGTGACGTTCTCAATATATATTTTGACAACAACAAGATAAAAATAAAAAGAGGGTACACCCTGTTTTGTTTTTTGTCATGGCACCCATGGCGACCTCGTCAACCCCATCCTCCCCTAGCACGCCCTCCAACCTCGCCCTCCTCCGCTTCCTCCTCCACCTCGCCTGCGATATCTCCTTCTTGGAGGCCCCCTGCGCCACCCTCCTCTGCCGCAGCGTCTGCTCCGCCGCCCATCAGATGCGCCTGACAGAGCTCGACTCAATTGCAAAGCAGATCGCAGTGCTGGAGTCGATGATGGCCGTAGCTAGAGAAGACGACACCGTCAAGGCGGCGACGGTGACAGAGAAGGAGCCCCACGGGCTGGACTCTGACGAGGAGACGGTGACCAAGGAGTTCCTCCAAATGATGGAGTTGGAGGGCGGCAAGGAACATGGTAGGATCTATGCTTCCTCTGGCATAGTTGCTGCCTTGAGGCCGAGCATCAATGAAGACGGCGACGGCGACGGCGACATGGCCTTTGTCTTTGACCTCGGCAAGGGTTTGGGCTCTGTCGTCTAGACCAAGGACGGGGGTTACCTGGCTCCCATGAACCCCTTCAACATGGAGGTCCCTCGAAAGCCACCCCTAAGCTGGCAATGCAAATCTCCACCCCCTAGTGCTCCTAGATCAGAAATCTGCCAGCGGCTTTGAGTTCTTCCAGCATATGGCGGCCATGGGCGCCAACGAGATGTCCTCCGCACTCGCCTCCCTGGCCGCCATGGATGACTTAATGGGCAAGATCGCCGAGTAGATCGCCCTCGAGGGCATCCCCTCTGCCATAATCAGCGGGAGGAACAAGGAGGGTGGCGCGAGCTCTAGCGTCGCCAAATCGATCACGGCCGTAAAGGCAATGGCGGCCGCAAAAGCATCTTTGCCGTAGTGTGCAAGCTCCGGCAACGCCGCGTCCTTCCCTTTTCAGCTCGTTAGCACACTGTAGTTTGGAAGCGGCAAACTACGGCTGAAAAGCCATAGTGCGCCCTACCCTTTTTCAGTTGCGCGTCGATGGGGGCGGAGAGGAAGGAGAGGGCCACCACCGGGATATGGAACGTGAGCGAGGACCCCGTGATGGCGGAGGAGGTGCTCGCCTTCGCACTGCAGAAGGTGGAACCAATGGCGGTGGAGGCGCTCTAGATCTAGGCGGACATGGCGGAGGAGGAGGCTCCCTTCGATGTGTTCTCCCTCGCCGAGAAGGGGGACCCCTGTTAGTCTTAGGTGGCTTACAAGCCAATCTGACTATGTAAATCTCGTTCATTTATTAATATAATGGCATAATATTTATTGTGTGTAAATCGTATTAATTATCGTCTCATAATGAAGTCCGTGAATATGTGCGATAATGATCAGATTATGATGAGATCATACTAATGAGACTGATCACTTAAACACACATATTCTTAATCGTTCATAGTCGGAAGATATCCGAGAAGGACATCGGATATCCGGTTAAACTAGTACATATTACTCCTGCTCATATGATGAGGGTGACTGATCTCATAAGTCACTTGTGTGGAGAGACTAAGGCGACTCTGTAGATACTCATTGGAGAATGAGTTCACTGAACTGATCCGACTGAATCGCTGGATGGTACTGTACCTCACTGTCAACTAGCTTGATTCTATTGTCGCAGTTGCGTGGATGATCCTCGGACCTGAGATACCAAGAACACCTTGGCCGTGGACTTCTGTACTTTGACCTTGGTTTATGAATATATAACCACGGGATTCTAAACAACCAAGGATCGGGTACAACGGAATACCGTCGAAGGGAATTGTGTGTCAATAAGGAATCATTTGCTCTTGGTACGATGAGAGAGAATGTTCTAGAAAGGATGCGCGAAAGTCCCTGGCCAGGGCGAACAATAATATCGGGAAAGGAGTTTTCCAATATTCATCAGCGGCATCCAATCCAAGTGAGTCGACCGGTTAGGGTTTAACAGCACGCCATACCCTGAGTTGGCTCAAGAGCATTGTACGAATGAATGATTATATCCACGCGGTAACTGCCGACAGAAAGGTTCCAAGAGTGGGTTACTTAACCTCGATACCTTCTGGGTTCACGCGGTGTTGCTTGGCACCCAACGTGATCGGAGGCTCGATCGAATTCGATTGATTAATTAATTAATAAAGGGTTATTAATTGATTAATAAAGTCAGTGAGGAGTCATTGGGCTTTATTGGGTTATTAACCGGACTGGTTATTGGGACTAGAGGGTCACACGCAAATGATTCTCAAGGAGATGGATAAATAAATGGGTTTTATACAAACCGGGGATTTTTATGAAAAATCGCGTGGTTAGTATAAAATATAGCGAACGGGCTGAGCAGGACAAGCTGCTGCAAACTCTAGCCGCCCCCTCCTCTGTTTCTCTCTCTTTCTGGCGCCCCAGGCCAGATCCGGATCCCCGGATCTGCTCCGCCGCTTCTCCGACTCCCGTTCGACGGGAAATCGTCCGCGCATTGCGGCGACCGACGGAGGTTTTGTGGGCTGCGAAGAACGAGGAACGTGAGGATACCCGTCGCGAGGAGGATTGTGTGGACTCCGCTAGAGGCCGGACGCTTGTGCGGCTTGCGGTGTCGCACCGACGGAACCGAACGGTTGCGGATTCGAATCCGCATACGGTGAGAGTCGATAATCCGATTATCGGTGTTTTAGTTTTTCGGAATGGAAACGGATCTCCGTTTTATTTTTAATTCCGCTGCGCAAGAGATCCGGAGAAATCCGAGAACCCAACAACTCCAACCCGCCGCTGGGGTCCGCTGTCTCCATCAATGAGTGGGTGCCCACCCCTGACGGTGGGGGGATCACCGTGTTGTTGGTGGTGCAGCTGAAGAACCCCCTGAGGAGGTACGAGACGGTGGGGCCACTGGTGGTGGCACTGGTGCAGGCGACGACGGAGGGGGAGGGTGAAAGGGAGGAGGGGAGGTGGTACAGGGTGGGGAGCCTGCACGTCGGGGGGTTGCGGTCGGCGGCGGGGAGGAAGGGAGGCAGTGGGGGCTGGGACGGGGAGAGGCAGAGGCTAATGGCGTTGCAGTGGTTGGTGGGGAACGGGGCGGTGGCGGGGGCAAAGACAGGGAAGGGAGGGGCCGGGGGGAGACGAGGGGGGCAGGAGCTGCTATGGACTAGGTGGGTGAGACATTTGGTCGAACACTTGGTGAACAATATGTCGTTAATGTAAAAAATGACAACAAACGAGTGCTCAGAAATTTTTAAAATTATTGTGGTTTTACGAAACATAATAATAATGGATGTTACAATTTCAAATAATGCCATTTTTTATAATTTTTTATCTTGAAAATATATAAAAAATTATCATACAACCAAACACCCCATTAATAATATGTTTAAACATTTCAATCCAAAGAAGGATTTGGCTTGGAAACCTCTTTTCCTCCATAGAAAGCTTATCAATTAATTCTCCATAACCTCATAGAATTTCCAACATCAGTTATTTGTGATCAAGACATTCAGTTAGGATCCGTTTGGTTGGGGATGATCGGTGTTATCTGCAAAAGTTTCCTGAAAAACTGTTACGAAATTTCCTTATATGTAAAATTAATGTAGTCAAATAATCATCTCAAATTGAGATTTTGGCATCAACATATGAGGTGGATGCCATTTTAACAACCTACATTTTCTCTTATGTAATGTTTCCCCACCTTTGGGGTTGTTTGCATTTTCAAAATTTTCTCTAGATAGTAATTTTCTAACTAACTTTCAGAAAATTCTCAAATGCGAGTAAAAATTAGTTATGGAAATAATCCTCATATTCTCAATATAGTTTCTTTTTTTGCGGGGTTTACTTCCTCACCTACTCCTTTGGGAAGATGTTTCCAATCGTTCTATTTTCCATGATTCTTTATTTCTCGAAAAAATGCTGAAAATGCAAACAAAACCTTAACCTATCCTCTCAGGATACGTAACCTTCCATCCGTTTGGCAAGTTGAATTGGAAACCCTTATATCCATTTATGCATGTGTCCTTAAAAGTTAAAATAAATAGCAGTTTTCAAGGAAACAAACAAATTAATGAAATGATTTACAGAAAAAATGTGTTTCCATGTTAAAGTTTTTTCTTGGAAAGTCTTTTCCAGCTGATCAGATTTTACACAACCAAATAGATCCTTAATTAATCCATAAACTCCTCTTAACATTACCAAAAACAAATTACTAATAAACTTATAATAATTTTCATACCCCTTGAAAATCCACACACCTCACCCAAAACGCTTCTAGCCAATCGAACTTAACCTAAATTAATAAACTTTAATAATTTTCAAGAAACATCTTTTAAAACTAAAACTAAAAAAAAAAAAATCTCAAGAACTATACATAAATTCTGGATTATATTACATACAACTAAAGAGGGCGCGACACAATAGTCCAACACCTCTGTCACGTGCCACGCACGTGAACTCCCTGCCTCCTCCAAACAGAGCATATAAGGAGGAGATTTCAAGTCCAGGGTATAAAAAGGATCTCCAGACCGAGGCGCCCAGCTCCAGTGGGGTTCGTTCCCTTCTCTCCCCTCTCCTTCCATCTTCCCCCGCGCGTCCTCCAGATCGCGGATCGCGTTTCCTATAGCTTTCTGCTTGGATCTTCCCATCACTTCGGATCTTTTCTTTCCTCGATTCAGCTCAGCTCGGATTCTAGGGTTTCTCGAAGTTCCGATCTGCTAAATTTGCCGAATTCTCTTGCAGATTTCTGCAGATTTGATCGAGGAGGACTTCGGGTGTTTGAGGAAGGGAGGGGGATGGCCACCTTCGAGCTGTACCGGCGGTCGACGATCGGCATGTGCCTGACGGAGACGCTGGACGAAATGGTCTCCAGCGGCACCCTTAGCCCCGAGCTGGCTATACAGGTGCTCGTCCAGTTCGACAAGGTGCGGTTCTATGTGAAATCTATGGGTATTTTGTTGGATCTTTGCCTTTGTTTGCTTTTCGTGATGGGATTTGAGGGTTTGCAGTCGATGACGGAGGCTTTGGACTCGCAAGTGAAGAGCAAGGTTTCAATCAAGGTTAGTTTTGCTTAGTTTCTCTAAATTCTTCATTGTTATGCTTTTCTTTTTTTCCCTTTTAAAATTCGTTGCATCTTTATGTTTTAACGAAGTGCTGAGTTTGATATCAGGGAGTTTTTTCCCCTTCTTTCGAGTGTCTTGTGCTCTTTTGATAACATTCGATTCTGGTGAATGAACATCTTCTTTCTTATGGCTTTGGAAGATTCAGCTGTTGACCTGTAAGGCTGTTCACTATCCTTTCAGTCGCTGTAAAGTGCAGTATTCATGTTGGAAATGCAATGCTTTTGTTACTCCGAGCAAGGGTAGCTTCCCCATAGGATATTTAGCAATCTTTGGCAACCTAGGACGCTCTAACAAATTTGCACTTGTGTCATTATTAGCAAACTAGAGTGCATCTAGCTAAAAACTGCCCTTTTTTCTTCATTCATGTTATTTCAAATTCTTTGGTTGCATCTGGTTGTTTGAGTTCATTCTTAAAATCTTCTGGGTCACCTTTAAGGTGCTGAAAATATATTTTTTTTCTTGAAAGAAAGGTGTGGACAATACCACTAAATTAATTTCAAAATAAACAGAGATAGTACAATCCGATAGGTCTGGAGGTGAGGTTCCTTCATTAACAAACTACGATAACCACCATCAAGAACATCATCAAACAACATACAACCCAAGTCTACTACCCTACACAAGATGAACTAAGAATGGTATTGTCTCAGTGGTCTCATACTTCAACCCCAACAACATGATCAGAAAGGAACCTCAGGCCACTTGATCTCTGCTGCTTGCTTGTGTTCCCTCCGGTTGTGATGAAGGTGCTGGAAATAATTATAGAAGAGATTCTAATCATTGGAATATTTGAGATGATATAATCATTTCTAAATGAAAAGTGTGTGCTTCAGTTTCTGTGCTCTTAGTTTCTGGGCAAGAGGAGAGAGATAGACATAAAAAGGGAAAATAGAGGATTCCTTGATGGGAAATTGAAAAAATAACAGATTTCAAGGGAGAAAAGATTGTTGAAAGTTTGAAATGCCAAATTAGAACATTAAAAGTGATCCCTTTTACATAAAAGCAAATTTATTAAGTGAAATAATTTATGAATAATTTATATTCCAGTGAAAGACTCAAAAACACCTAAATGGGTCTCTAGACAGATTTTCATGTGCCAAAATCTGTGGTCGCTCAAAAATATACATGATTCTCAGATTGTGAGAATAATTCATAATCTAATCTCTGTTTTTATCTAGTAAAATTGTAGTACTATCCACTTTCGGGAAAAAAAATCCATAATTCAATCACGTTTTCAAATGCTACCTAACTCATGCCATATTGTAGCCAAGAGCTAAGAGTGAATGTTGTGTGGCTACAATGACTAGTGTTCAACTCTGTTTCTAGAATTACTTTTGAGCATATTCATTAAAATAATGCTTTCGCATTGCGGTTAATAACCTATATGAGTGACAGCTTTGATCCATGGCTATGCTTAATGGTTAAAATCAATCATGATCCTCATGATCTGTTGTTTGTCCTGCACTGCGCTTCACCAATCTTTTTTTTATTTGGTAATTTTGGTGATACAAAGGGTTCCTAAAATATAAAAATAGTTGTTGAAGTTGTCAGCTATTTGTCTTTTAGAGCTGAGAAGTAGAGAATAGCTTTACCAGAGGAGAATATGGAAAGGGGAGGTCCAGATTGGACACTTGTATTGGCAAGGAAACTATTAGTCGGGCAGTGAATTACAGTAGAATCACACAAAAGATAGAGAAAGTTAAGGGAAAAAAACTTTAAATAATAACATTTAAAGTTGTCTAGACATCATCAGTAACTTTCCTCACATATACCTTTTTTTTTAATATAAAAGTTGGTTTTGCATCCCTTTATATCAAAGCAAAAGAATATAATCAAAACAAGGATATATGCCAACCTGTACACTCATTTCAAAAGACTGGAAGCTATGGAGTCCCAGAGAGGGGGATATACTATCCCATATCACAAGGTATTCTAAATGCGTAGATTGGTGCTAAAAGGTAAAATTAATCTCATAATCAGCTAATCGCCGAGGATGGAACTACTTCAAAATGAGTAGCTCAAATTTTAGTGCAGCAAAGCTTTTTCATACTTGGAGAGCAAGTTTGCACCGTGCCTGAACCAAGTATGGGTCTTTTCTCTGGTTGCATCCACAACATAAGGTGTCTTTATCTCTTTATGTACACAAATTCTTTCAGTTGTGTACTTTCTAGATGTTTCAAATTGCAGCTTGGATTAAAATTCTGTACAGTTTATGGTGTCACATCCTTTCCCTTTATTTTAGTAGCATAGTATCCAAGGAAACAGATGAAGTGGTCTGCCCTTGAGGATGCTGGTGCTGAAGATGAGTCTTTTAAATATCTTGGGCAACTGGACATGGAAAAAATATATAGGTTTGTTTTGCAAATGTACCCTCTTTAAAATTTCATTTGCAGAATTGCCGTATTATTTTTAGTAACCTCATTGCATTGCAATACTTGCAAAAATATCCCTGTTGTCACAATCCATCAGCATTCCATTAAAATATCCTACCTAGGCATGGTTAACCTTTAAGCAAAATTAGAAAAAAGTACAAAACACCCCATTCTCTCTCTCTCTCTATATATATATATATTTGTCTCTTTCTCTCTCTATGGGACAAGATGCTGTTCACAAGAACTCCATTTCATGGGCATCCTCATCTAAACATTAACTTTGACAATTGAGGGAGGAATATTCACCACATCTTGAATGGAGGTTAACTGCTGGGGCATTTTTGCAAATAGTACAATGCGGTGAGGTTATTAAAAGCTATATGAAGATAAGATTGACAACTCTTCAAATAAAATTCTAAGGAGGGTATACTTGCAAAAATCCCAAGTGTATATTCTGTCATCTCACTTGCTTGTCTGACCAACAGACTTCCTCTTCATTATCAAATATTCCTTTGTCCCAAATTATCCCTGATTTTTAGGCCTTTTTAGGTAGAATGACTAGAAGAAGCATTCAGTACCAAATGGAAATTTGATTATCAAATTTCATGCAACATGGGCTTTAACTGCATAATTCATTTCCAATCTCCTGGTAAAGGTTACCCTTCAGCAATCCAGAATGATGCATCTCCGTATCAGTCATATGGTTCCCAAGGACTGGGATCCAAATCAACTTCCATTTGTGGAACTCCATAATCTTTAACTTTAGCATTCCTATCACTGCCAACAGCTTATACACATTCCAGTAAACTCTGTAACAACCTCACGCTTAATCTCTGAGCTCCCTATCTGTAGGGTTCTCCACAACAGGGGTGAAATAATTGTGGACCGTAGGATCAGCTGATTTTAACTGCTAAATTAGCTGATCCCATTCTTACCTTCTAAGCTTCTAGGAATGAAGAGGCATAATGTGAGTATGTTATGGGAGAAGACACTCTCTTACAACCCTAGCTTCTGGATAATGCATTCATTATGGGGATCCAAGAGTTGCGGAAGTGAAGCTAAGAGTCTATTTTATATTTTCTTTGGCCCATTAGAGGTCCATTTGATGTATTTTTCTTATTTTTGAAGATTTTAGGTCAAATTTTAGTCATTTATTTTGAATTAGGGGTATTTTAGTCATTAGGCTTAAGGTTTGAGTTGAGGAAGGAAGGATTGGGGATCGGGAATGGATCGGCCCGATCCAAACTGGTCGGGTGGGCCGATCCGAACCGATCTCGGACCGATCTGGTCCGATCCCCTTCTCTCTAATATAAAATTATAAATTAATTACCAGGGTTCAGAAAATTTTTAAAAATATGTAAAAAAATCTTTATAAAATTGTAAAATGATTATATTTGTTTAAACCTTGATTTGTTCACTTTACCTTGATGTCTAAGTCAACTCTATCTTCTTTTTTTAGTAATTGGTCTCTATAATGCACATTCTCTCTATCTCTCATCTCTAAAATTTTCTCTCTTACTCTTTTTTTCTTTCTCTTATATACATTAGTATTAACGGTTCTCAACAGCACCCTTGTTGTCATTTATATTCAAAATTAGATAATCCTCAACAAAAAACTAATAGTGCACATTTTTTAATTTTCTTCAAAACACAACTTGGTAAACTTATAGATTATTGAGGACTGTTAATATTAATACATTTAAGGGAAGAAAAAAAAAGTAAGAAAGAGAAAATTTTAGAGAGATTGTTAGAGAAAGTTTTATAGAAAGACAACTTACTAAAAAAAGAGTGTCTTGAAGAATCCACCCGATCGTTGTAGAGTGCTACTTCCCATAACCAAGTCGATAGAAGAGAGAGTTTAGACTTTAGAGTTTATACTTATAATACTTTAATAAGAGGAAACTTAGATAGAGAAAGGGAGAGAAATATTAATTAGATAGAAAAAATGAGAGAGAGGAGAATACTAATTAGATAGATAAATTTAGAGAGAGAAAGAGGGATAAATATTAACGGGGTAAACTTAGAGAGAGAGGGAGAGAAATATTAAAGGGATAGTAAAAACTTAGAGAGAGAGAGAGAGAGGGAGAGAAATATTAATTAGATAAAAAGATGGAGAGAGGGAGAGAGAAATATTAAATTAATAATTAGATAGACATAACTTAGAGAAAGAGGGAGAAAGAGAACCTAGAGAAAGAGGGAGAAATATTAAAGGGATAGAAAACATTGAGAGAGAGAGAGAGAGGAATATTAAATTAATAATTAAATAGAAAAACTTAGAGAAAGAGGGAGAAATATTAAAGGGATAGAAAAAACATAGAGAGAGAGGGAGAGGAATATTAAATTAATAATTAGATAGAAAAAATTTAGAGAGAGGGAAGAGAGAGAGAGGAGGGCACTTGGATGGATGGGGTGGAGTGGCCTTTGGGGGTTTATATAGACCCCCCCAAGGCCCAAGCTAGAGGTTGGGAATGTTCACAACGGCTAGCTAATGGCAGATGTGGATCGATCGATTTGATTCAGACCGTCCCGCCCAATCCTGGTCTAGGATCAGGGCATGGGATCAGATTGGACTGGCCCAAAACCGATCGGATCCGATCCGATCCATGCTGATCCGGCACACCATGGTTGAGTTAACTTTGCTTTAAATAGTGTTGTAATCCCCTCTCAGAGAATAATGAAGTCTTTGAGAGAATTTGCAGCTATGCAGTCTCTGCGATGGAGCTCCTCCTTGGGTGAGATGTCTTAAATCCTTCCCCTTCTCTAGTGTGGTGCTGGTAGACTCTCCAAACCCCCTCCCCATCTTCTTCTCCGTTGTCCCGCATCAGTTTGGTATCTAAGCAACTCTCGATCCAACTGCCCTCTTTTTCCCTCTCTTTCTCTCTCATGAGATCTCCCTTTATTTTCCTCGATCTCTCTTTTTGCTGCATTTCTATTGCCTTGGTACTGTAGCAGCTATAGTATCATGTCCTCTACAACCCAGCCCCCCCTCTCTCTCTCTCATTCTCTTTCTCTCCCACAACCACTCCCTCTACCCGGTTACTACTCATGTTACAGTCACCGTGGTTACTGTTCACCTGAACAGTACCATCCCCATCCCTACTCTCTCTCTCTCTCTCTCCTATTTTGTGTAACAGGACGAGAGACCCGCCAGCAATAGGGCTGGCAATGAGTCGAGCCAAGTGGAGCTTTGTTAGTTCGAGCTCGGCTCAGCAGAAAAGTTTTGAGCTCGAACCAAAAAAAAGCCTAAAACTAAGCTCAAGCTCTGGCTCAAACCCCCCCCCCTCCCCCCCCCCCCCCACCCCAAAAGAAAAAGAAGAAGAAGAAGAAGAAAAAAAACGTAGAATTTGAGCCAAGCCGAGCTGAGCCTAGCTTGTAAGAGCAGTCAGCCTAGTAAAATTTGTGGACCCAGCACCAAATTCGCAGGGCCAAGAGGCCCATAAATTTTATATTCCCAGACCCACCTTAAAGAACAGGCCCACATAACTTTTCTATAAGCCCGAACCATGGTAGGCATTGAACTATGGAAGGAATCGAAAGGGTGCAGCCTTCTTTACAGATGGACGGACCTGGCGGAAAGGAAAAGTTTCCTATGTAAGACTAAAGCCTAAGCACCCTAACCTCTGCCTCCTCAGGTTGGCATGCAGGTTTGCTTGGAAGGTGGTTTTTTAGTCTTGTATCGGCCGCACAAAAAGTCCAGCACACCTTACAGTATTCCCGCCTTATAACTTTTCTAAATAAGGTGTTGTCCCAGCCTTTTCCATGTGTATGAGTGTGAGTGACTTGGTGTGCAGCTTGAAAACTATTTACTTAACTCTTTTAGTGCGAGTTGGCTCGTAAGTCAACTGGAGCGAGCTCTGTGGAACTCGGGCTTGGCTCATTTAGTGAGTCGAGCTATGACACAGACTCAACCTCAGCTTGTGAAAAGAAGTGAGTTGAGCTGAGACGAGCTCAACTCAAGCCGCGCTCTCATCACCAGCCCTAGCTAGCAATCTCGTGCACTCGCCGCTGCCTCGTTGTGTGCCCCGGTCTGTTGTTTCGGTCAGTGCACCTAGAGCACAAGTGTGCCCCCTTGTTCCAGACACCTTTGTGCTCTGATTTGCACACCGATCGCACTACAGGTTTTCTCACAGCGAGGCTAACCTCATCTGCTATTGATGCATCATTTTGCATGTCACCTCTGCGCACACATCAATGACAGCCATTCGCACATTCTGAGGCCCAAGCTAGCAGCATTGATTTGCGTGCCAGCATCTAGGTGCCTCTGACTTTGCGGCATGCTTCTCGAGATGGTGGTTACAGAAGATTTGAGCATGCGTTGGATTCTATTACAGGAAGATCGTGACTGGATCAAGTTAAAAAGTGGTATTAGGAGCTACTGTGCAAGAATGACTGAACCAAAAAAGGTAGTTTACGAGGCTGACCTAGTGCTGATCGAGGAGTATGGAAACCAAATGGAAGAGGTATATTATGAAGCTGATCCAATGCTAGTAGATGAATATTTTGAAGAGGTCATGTCGAAGATGTTTAAAACATGTGATGGCAACCTCTTCACTGAACCAAGGCTAGATGTGATTCCCGAAGTCCATTTTGAGGCCGGTTCCACATTCATGACTGAGCATAATGAATTAGGGCAGGAAGAGATGATCAAAGATGTGGTCAGTCACCTAAAGATCGTTCAAGACACCATCAATTACTATAATTTTGACCACATATGGGATGATACTGAGGCGCACTTTCCACCTCAAGTTGAGGCATTCCTCCGCATAATGATCCAAGAGACGTTTCCTAGATTTGCTACTCATCATTTTCCCCTGGATATTATCGCACTTCAAAACTTGAGGATGAGTTTTCTTAAACCTGGGGAGAATGATTGGAATCCAAGAGTTGCGGAAGCAAGGCGAAGAGTCTATTGTATATTTTATTTAACCCATTAGATGTCCATTTGATGTATTTTTCTTACTTTTAAAGATTTCAGGTCAGAGTTTAGTCATTTATTTTGATTTAGGGGTATTTTAGTCATTAGGCTTAGGGTTTGAGTTAGCTTTGCTTTAAATAGTGATGTAATCCCCTCTTGCAGAGTAATAAAGTCTGAGAGAATTTGCAGCTATGCAGGCCTCCGCGATGGAGCGCCTCCTTGGTGAGATCCCCCAAACCCTTCCCTTTCCCCGGTGTGATGACGTTAGCCTCTCTACCCCCGTTCCCGCATCACTTCAGTCTCTTTTCTAAAATATTCATGTCAACGTTAGACTTTGTGAAATGGATCCTTAAGTCGGGCTTATTCTCGATTGCTCCAAATGTTAACACTAGCTTCTGCAGATCATCCTCCTTTTCTGGAAAAACACGGTGTCATCTGCATATTGTGGATGGGAATGGCAGGACTTAGATATCTCACAGTCTGTCTCCTTAACACAGACTCTTGCTAACAGACTTTTCCCACATCTATGCTAGTTCTCCTGCCACTGAATTGGATCAGAGGGAGGATAGGGTCAATCTGTCTCGGTCCCCTTGAGTTGTAGAAATAACCCATGGCTTTTCTATTGATGAAGATAGGGCAATGTACTGTAGTTATGCGTCATTTTCATCCACTGAATCCAGTTTTGTGGGAAGCCCTGACCCTTTAAAAATATTCTACCAAGTCCTGCTATACCATGCTATAAGGTTTTCCCAAGGCCCAATTTCATCAGCATGCCCTCCTTGCACTTTCCATCAATATATTCATCAAGATCATTTGTCGTTTCAAAGCGGCTGCCTTATTATTCTTGGTTAACTTCCAATTACCTGCCCAGTCTTCTGGTGAGGAACCTGTTGGGTTTTTATAGTCCTCTTCTTAGGAATGAGATTCTGAAAGGTTATCCCAACTCTCACACCTTTGTTTTCCTGAAAAAAGTAGTAGTTAAGTGTGTACAAGTTCAGCTTAGAAGTTACACAGCATCACTCAATGGTTGATGTAAACTGAGTTTAGAAAGCCATCTGGCCTTGGTGCTTTGTTTTATTCCATCTAGATTGAAGTACCTCTCATGCTTCTGTAAATGGTGTTATAGGATCCTCAGCTTCAGCTTCCATGAGATGTCTCACCTTTTATCTTCTACGCGATAAGGTCTCTACCCCTTGTTGTTCAATGTGCAACTTGGTGAATTAGTTCAAAGTTATGCTTTTATTGCTGGTGCATTAACCTTGTCAGCATCTTAATAGTCAAGTGTCTGGTGGCATTAATTCTTTGCCGTTCAACTCAGTATCAGGGCACAATTCAGTTTTTTAAAAAATTGAGACAACTTGTACGGTTGTAACTAACTTAGAGCCTTAGACAACTCATTCGTGCAAGTCAGTTTGAGTGGGCAAACTCTCTCTTTTATACTCTCTTTTATTAGTATGCGTGCTCATGTCTAATCTTATCAACATACTTGGGACTTGAAAAGCTGGAAAGCTGAGTCAACTTGCATGGTTAAGCACCAGTTATTTGAGTCTGTCAATGTGTACCTGCATTTAATGACTAGTGCGAGTCAGTTTGAATCAGGAAACACTCTTCTCAATCAATGTGCTGACTTGTGTTTAATCATATCAACTAATTTGGGACCTGTAAAGCTGGAAAAGTGAGTCTATTTGCATGATTGCACATGAGTTGTTTTGAGTCATCAACCCATGCTGTTTGTCAGCAGGGGCATGGAAACAGACTGTATTTATGTCTATTGTCAGTGGCATCTTTTAGCCAAACAACTCCTGCTTTTTGCGTCCATCCATTTTGACAAATTCATCCACTTTCTTCAGTATGCTATCTTCAATCATTTTCTGAACATTTTTTGTTTCTTGAACAACGACAACCTTCACTTCAGCTCTGCGAAGGCCACTGAACCACTACCCTAGGCCACCTCAACCATTTCTTCCTTAGATGATACAAGCCTGCATGGAAGGCTGCCCTTGCTCGAACTTGAAAGGTGTAGGCACATATTCTTGCTTTTCCAATGTGAACATAAATAGGAATGATGAAGGCTGGCTTTTGGGTAGTGCACACCTATGCCGGAGGGAAAACATATTTTTATTCCAGCTTACCAAAGTCCAATTGATCCTTGTCATCATTCTATATGTCAGAATGTTAGAGCAACCAACTCAAAGGTCTATATAAGCTTGTACTTATGTCATACACGACGGTTGTGAGATTAATGAAACCAACACAGATTAAGCATCTTGAGTTTTACAGCACCTTTTCCACAGAAACATTTCACAGTCTCCATCAGGAGGGCAATCAACACTTGTCTGGCCTTGTTGTGCCAAGATTGTTATGATAGCCTGTGAGAGGTGATAGTCCTTTAGGTCCCTGGTAATTTTGAGCCTCTGTTCCCTGAGCTGCAGTTAGTATGCCACAAGCAGAACCCCCTCATTTTATCTGGCCTTATTGTGTCAAGATTGAAGTCCCTTATGGTAACCTGTGAAAGGTGACAGTTCAGCTGGTAGTCCTTTAGGCTCCCAGTAATCTGTAGCCTCTGTTCCATGACCTGCAGTTGTCATGCCACACGCAGACCACATTTTTATCCCCTCTTACTTTCACCTTACTGATATAACGGATCGTCTCACTGCTGTTTGTCAGCTGCTGACTGCCGGAGGTTTCCCTCCCAATCCATTTAGATTAGCTGTTCTTCCATTTCCCAGCTCCCTAACAACTTAATGTCTACTCTACTCATTTACTTGTCATGGTCCACATCAACAATTGAATTCCTCCTGAATGAACTTTGCCGGATAACTTTTTGCTTGCTGTCAATCATCTTAATATTCTAGCAAGGAAGCCTCATTTCTTTACACCAGTGCCTGTATCTGCCTTCTGCTTACTTTCTGGGTTACATGTCCCTCCTGGAATCATTCCAGTTGTTGCAGAAGAGTGACTGTCTTTCTTGGTCTCCCACATTTTCTGTTGCAGAAAAGTTACATTTCAGTTGTATGTTCTCAGCCTCTTTTTTCATCGACTCGTGGATCCGAAACGGATCAGGTCTGGCCAGAAACGAATCAGATCCTATCCGGATCGGCCGACTCGCACAAGTTAGGCCGGTTCAGGCTGGTTCAAGTCTTTTTTTTTGTGAAAGAAATGTCTAATTTATTAGAATAAATATGTACTTTTAAATATTCTACTTGATGTTCCTTGTTACCGTTAATGATTATAAGTTACATTTAAGAGGAAAATATCCATCTCATGCATTTAACTTTGAAAAAATAAACTCTAGCATGCTAATTAAGAGAAATTTAATACAAGAAACATCAATTTGTAAAAGAAAGTGACACACTAAATCTCATAGAAGCATCAAATGTAAATTTTCAAACGAAAGTAGTCTGGTGAGCATTACAACTCATCTTACACAGTGAAAACTTATAAGTTTCTCAAAGGTAATAATATACATGACATATGAGTGATAAAACTCAATCATCCTCATCAAAGTCATCAGAAGAAACAAAAGATTTCTCATCATTTCAACCAAAATGTAACTCAATCTAGATAGGAGGTAGGACATGCAGTTGTCTCTGAGTATATTTAACTATCTGAATAAATGATAGTGTGTGCATAACAATAGATAGAACATGGAATTCTAAAATAATGCTCACACAGTATCTACAATCTTCACCTTACATCCTCCTGCTGACGTAGGTAGAGATGGACAAGTCGGTGATGTAGGTAACCTGATTGTCAGTTGTCTACGTGTTGTACTAGATGATCCTTCCTCCTGGCATAGAAATTTTTGGAACTGTATACATATATCATAGGGGACTGAAGGACATGAGATGTTATATCTAAGTATTTCCGCAAGATGCTTTGCGAAATGATGAATCCTGCTAATAAGGTGTCTCCAGTAAAGACAATGGATCTGTCGATTTCCTGGGACTATGTACCTATGGTCCTATGCCGGATGACGTCGCTCACATGGCATTTGGAAAAGAAGAATGAATAAAATTATTTAAGAACATGATCTTCAATTGATGTATACTAGTATAAGACTGTAATAAAGTAAAGAATAGGAAGATATATTCTTGGACCTATGTTGACCCTGCCTGAAGGAGCTTCCTCCAGCACCTGATGAACCTCCTATATAATGTTATGCCCCTTGAAAGTGAACTCCCTGAGCTCTCATTTGTTCTCTCTTTCAATACTCGTGCCTACTCTACTCCATATCTTGCCGAGTACATGGAGAGGGAGGCTCACGGCCATGTACCTCCTAAACATCATCATCAATCTAGCCGTAGATCATCCATTCTTCCCTCTCCTTGTCTGCAGCCTTCATTAATTGGACTTCTACTTAGCTTTTCAAGTGTTGAACCATCTGGGTCCTTCTTGAGAACATTTTAACACCTAATGGCTTCATTATGCCCTACTGTTTTTCCTCCTGCAAGGTGCTTCTTCAATTAAGAAACGCCACCGTCCTGTCTCACAAATTGACATTAGTTGCATTTTAACTTGTGCTTGCTGCCATCAACTATGGTCCCATATTGTCATCAGATGTCTCCGGACTCTCGACGAGGAGGTAGGACGGCCATCTACTTGCAAGGACGGCCATCTACTTGCAAATAACAAAAGAAAAACAACACCAATATTATATAACATAAGAAGTAAGATTATGAATTGAAGTCTTCGTAAAATTTTTCTTAAATTCAAATTATTAACATACAGTTTTTAGAATTTTTAAATTATGAATTTTAATCAGTTTTAGTATAAATAAATTATAAATAATAATTGTACATTTATAATTTTAATCATCATGCACACAAACATAAATTTGTTCATGCACAACTTCTGTATAAATATAATATTCTATGAATTATTTTTAAATTTATGTATATATATTAAGTTATAAACATTACATTAAGTCAAATTAGTTATATTTAAGTTACACGTTAACAAGAATTATCTACAGGACAGATTTAAAGTTGTATGCTTGCTTAGATAATTTTGGACAATTTATATAATATTTTAGTATTTATTTATTTTATTTAATAATTTATAATAATATATTATTCAACATGCAACATTTTGAATCAAAATTTCATCAAGCAAATGATATATCTATGTCTATCATCACACAAGTAGTTTATTTATTAATTTATTTCTGTATTTTTTTTAATTTTATCAAAACCCATAAATCACTTCTTAATTTGATTAAATCTAAGTTTTTTCATGATAAATTTTTAAAAAAGTGATAGGTAAACTTCTTATTTATATTTTAATATAAAAAATATCAAAGAATAACCAAATTAGAAGAAAACATGAAATTTTTAGGATTCAGATAAATACCTTCTTCCGAACGCTTGAAACCGAATGGAAACGTCTAGATCTACCTTCCAAGGTAGGCCAACTCGTGGGTCGGACTCGGATCGGTCCGGTCCTGACCGAGTGGATCGGTCGATCCGACCCGATCCCGGACTGGTCCGGACCGGTCTGGCCGATCCATTTTAAAAAAGGGAAAAAATAGAAGAAAATAGGGAAAAATAGAAAAACAAGTCCAAAAAATAAGAAAAAATTTCAAAAAATCAGAAAAAATATAATTTACCCAAAATTTATTTAGGACCTTGGGTTAGCCCTTGAATTTGTATTAACTTTAAAAAAACTTGAATACAATACATGGGGGGGACATAAAACCTTACCCCTAAGTATTACATGATAGTAAAAAAAAACACACACATACAAAGTGACAGAACAAGTAGACATACATTTATTCTAGCCTTACAATGTAGGTGCTATACAAATGTTGCACATAATCGGCCCAAGACATATAAGCTTGGTAGCATTGTTCATATTCCTGTACAAACTACTTATACTCATATGTGAATGGGTAGATTATTGTCACCAGTATTCATCCTTGTGTTTTTTGCTCATTATTAGATCCTTCTGAGGTTGAGGATTGATAAGAGGAAGCATATGAAGTTGGAGGATAAGTGGGATATCCTCCTAAGTAACTCAATGCATCATAGGGTGGTGGATGTTGATAATATGTACTTGGATATCCATAAGGACTATAACCCTCTAATGGAACTTGAGAGGATGCATCAGACGAATGCTCTTGAGAGGACGTTCTCTTTAGGAACTCTTGTTGTTTCCCTTTGCCTTTATCAGTTGCTGATGTGTCCTTAGCCAACCTACTGGAGTGGTCATCATCCTGCGTAGCATGCGTAAATTCTTGCTCTCCTGTGAAAATCATTGGAGGAGCTTCACCATGTTGACTTGATCTACGTCCTCGAGATGACCGTTGTTGCAAGGATCCACCTTGACTTCCATGTGGATCATCATCGTCATCGTCAGGGGTAGGCGTTGCTGAAGTAGAGTCGTCTGAAATTTGGTAAACGACTTTGTCGCTCGGCTCTGGTGTCTCGTCTGACTCATCTTCTTGTACAGTTTCTAAATCTGCAATATCAACATGAGTTTTTTTACCTTTACCCTTACCTGAACTTTGTGGGGTGAATTTGGGTGAATTTCTTTTGCCGTTTTGAAGGAGGTGGAAGTTGAAACTCAACGGACAAGGGGACACCATCTAATTGTCCTTTTGCCCATGACCGATCGTTTGGATCAAAGATGGACCCAAAACATTCATTGCATCCACCCATGCATTCAGTGGGTTCTGCTCCTCAAATATCTCGTCCAGATCGATTGGTTCCTCAACTTGTTGTTTTGCTTGCACTGGTCTTCCAGCAACTTCATCTCTCCATCGTTCTTCTTTTCTTTGGTTCTTTTGAATTTTGTGAAGATTCTTTAATTTCAAGCGCATGTTGTAGTGGCAAAAGACCAATTGTTCCAATCTCGCTGAGCTTAATCGGTTCCTTTGCTTGGTGTGTATCAAGCTAAATGTAGACCAGTTCCTCTCACAGTTAGAAGAGGAGGTGGTTTGACTCAATACACGGATAGCAACAGAAGCAAGATCTCCATAACCTGGAGCCTTCCCATGATCCATCCACCAATCAGTTGTAATTTCATAATGATCCAACTAACAATTAGTATTGTAATTTGTAAAGCCTAGGTATGATAACAATTTCGTGAAAGTATTAGTTATGTGTAAAATTCTAAATACCTGGTGAAAGCAACATGACTGCCCGTTGAGCACGATGAGTACCAAAATGTAATGTCTGGAGTCTATAGTGATGCATTTTGTTGCATGCTATGATAGTTCGATCCTCATCATGTAACAAACGACGAATTACATTTTGAGTCCCACGGAGTACTTCTTCATCATTGGGCGCATTTTGAGTAGCAGAGCTATATTAGTATCTAGGGTTGAAGAAATGACCTAAAGAATTAAAAAAAATTAAAAAGGAAATAAAACTTATAGGAAATAAAATGGCAACCAATATGGATTGACTTATTTTGTTACCTGCCGCATGCAAGTCATGGTGGAGTGTCCTATCCCATCTTGCATCTATGATATCCCACCACTTTCTGTATGTATTTTTGTTGGCCCTAGCAATGTCTTCCTTTGCACGGTCCATAGCTTCATATAAATATCCCATTGTGGCCTTCTTATCTCCATCCACCATCCTCAGAACCCGCACAAGAGGTTCAACTACACTCAAGATCATCTTTATATCCTTTCAATATTCCCGGCTCTCAATCAAGTCCTCAACTTGCTTCCCCTTGTTTCTAGCATCACGCTTCACGTGCCTTGTCATCCAATCCTCCCATCTTTTACTTGAAATCATCTGCTTCAAGGGGCGTTTTTGTGACTGTATACTCTCTAAGAAAATGTATGTGGATGCGAAACGAGTTACCCCAGGACGTAGTAACTCCCTCTGTCTAGTGTGTTCACGCATCAACGTGAGCACATAGTTATGGTTGTAGACATAGGATGTGATGAATTGGACTGACTTCACTGTTTCAGTAATTTTTACATCTTTCCCAATATCTTCTAGCATTAAATCTAGGGAATGAGCAAAGCAAGGAAGCCAATATAGATGTGGCCTCTTCTCCATTAACATATGGCCAGCAACTTTATATGAAGCTGCATTATTTGTTACAACTTGTACAACCCGATCTTCTCCCACCTGCTCCACAATGTCATCAATTAACTTGATAAGATATTCAGTATTCTTTACCTTTCCACTAGCATCTACGGACTTCTAAAATACAGTCCCAGTTTGATAGTATATAAGGAAGTTAATCATATTTCTTCTCGTAATTCCTATTCAAATAATGTTATAGATATTAGCGAATGTCTAAATTAACTAAAAAATATAATCTGTTAATCTAAGATTCTAAATATGTTAAACTAATTCAATGTACTCACCTGTCCAGCCATCTGTCATTATTGTGCAGCCTCTTTCATCCCAAATTCGCTCAAACGACTTGATATACTCTTAGAGATCACTTACCTCTTGAGGAAGATAAGTGTTGTATATCTCCTTGGGAGTTGGTTCAGGAATATCCTTACCCACATCTCCAATAGTCTCAATCATGTCCTCCCAAAAAAGACCTTTTGCAGCATTGGCAGGTACACTGTTATAAACAAACTATCTCGAAACAGCACGGCCAATCTTCTCCTTGCATACCTTCATGTTCTTCATAGTAGCTGTGATTGATGGTTGCCTATCTCTCCGTCTTGTTAGGAAAGCATCTATATGACCCACTCTAGGATCATTGTCCCCAGTCAAGTCATGAATTTCCTCCTCGTTGGATCCATGTCCGGATCCACTCCCTTACCCAACTTGTCGACCGGTGCGTCTATACACATTCTCATCAGCAAAAGATCTTCTACTTTCGTCCATGGCTCGACGTATATCATCTTTAAATTAAAATAGATGATTAGACTAATTTAACCGAGATGAAGTATAAACAAGTAAATAATTAATTGAAAATTTTAAATCAAAGAATACCTCGAGAAAAGTCTTCAAATGCAATGGATCTCCTTCTGGTAGGGTCTATGTCTTCCTCCCGAGATCTATCTCCCGGAGAGTGAATATGAATACCTTGACCTGAGGGCCGTGTCATTTCCTCCCTAATTTGGCCTCTCATCGTTGATGCTGCTCCTTTTTCCAATTCTCTTTGTCGTAGGTAATTTTTGAATTGATTTTTTACCTCTAGTGGTGCAGCAGTATAAGTCTTCACTTCTCCTTTGACACCCCCAATATGTTGCTTTAGACGAAAAACTCCACCCGAAATAATCCGACTGCAGTAGTTGCATTTGACCTTGCGTGAAGTCATGTCCACGACGGTGCAGTGGTTCCATCTCGGGTCACCACGAGAGGTGACAGATGTGGCCTCATTATGCTCAGAAGTTGACATCTTTAAAAATAAAAAATATATTAATAGGGAAAGAGATAATTAGTAATTACATAAAGAGAAATGGTGAGAAATAAGAAAAAACATAGAGAAAGAGAGTGAGATTTCATATCATACCTCGAGGGAGAGTGAGAGACAATGAGAAAGAAAGCTACAGAGACAAAAAGAGATTAGAGAGAAAAATTAAAATGCAATAAAAATAATATGATGAAAAAAAATTGATGTACTCTGTCCGTCCGTCCTTTAGAGTTTAGAACTCTAGAGAGTTTTGGAAGTTTGGAGAGAAAGAAGTTAAGAGAGTTTTGAGTATTTGAGAAAGTATGAGAGCTTAGAGAGAGAGAGAAGTTTTAGAGAGAGAGAGAGAAATGAGAATTTGTGTGAATGAAGGAGAGAAGGGTAGGAGGGGGTTTTATAGGGACTTGGAGGGACTTAGAAGCCCCTTCTAACCGTTGGGAACCCATTTGAATGGGTTCCCAACGGCTACCCCAACGGCTAGTTCGGAACTAGCCGTTGGGGGCCCGGGTCGGCCGGACCAGTCCGACCCAGGACCGGGTCGGCCGACCCAACCCGATCCCAGCGATCCCGGGCTGAGGTCGATTCGGACCGCCCCGTTTCCGAGCGGTCCGGGCGATCTGATCCGACCCGGCCTACCATGCTACCTTCGAGGAGGCTTGGAAACACCTTCTCCTTCAAGAAGATCACTTCTAATCCCTAGATCTCTCGTTTCTGTTCAATAGACATGGGGTAGGCTTTTTCAGCCCCCTTCAAGTTGGATCGATCGTATTGGGCCGGATCGCAGTGGGTCGAGCTAAATCGTGACCGGCTCGCATGGAATCACATTAGCTTGAGTGCGATCTGGCACGATACGGGCCCGATACACTGCGAGTCAGCTTGATCATCAAGTGGTCCATCCCGAATCGGCCTATTCAAGCATGCTAGTGGATTTGGTCGGCCCCAGATACGAGTTGACTCGTATGATCCAACCTGATCCGATACGATACGACAAACCTTGTTTCCAATACCCCTCTAAGAGCGAGAGTTTGGAATAACTTGATTCTCATGCTCTTGATCATCTCCGGCATGAAAGCTGTCATCCACCCCCACCCCCCCCATATTCTAACATGGAGAGAGTGGGATTGCATGCAACACACAACAGAGCTCGTGGTCTAATGTACTTATATATGCATGGCAAATAGTACGATACATTGAAATTTATCTATAACATTTTTTTGAAAGCGGTGAAATTTATCTATAACATAAAAAGTATACATAGAATGTTAACCAAATTAGAACTTTAATGTTCAAGTAATTCGTGCGGGGTCTGGGTACCATGTCATAGCCAAGTATCCGACGCGTCTCCTTTCTGCAAATGGAAGTGTCTACTAGAACATCAGTAGCAGCATCGGAGCCTTTTGTTTAATGGCACTGTTGGTGGATATTTTGCATCTTCTAGGGGGTTGAGGCTGGGAGATCCACAAGCTACCCCATTTATTTGGGGTCTACATGAATGTTGTCCTGCCGCTTTAATATAACTAAAGCCATGTTTGTGGCTAAACATAAGAATATCACATCTTTTTTAGTTCTTACTTTGTTGAATCATTGCATTTTAGGCTTTCCCACTGTCCTTTTGCTATCCACTTGAATTTGGTCTCACGCAGTACTATTTTCTCCTAACTTAATGTCAATTGGAGTGACAACAAAGTGTCCGCATATATGCACATTCTGAATCTTATACTTTCTAATCGTTTAGTCATTCATCTCAACATCCTCATTCCGATTCTTATGCTTTCTGGCCTTTACCAACATGTCCAAACCATCTAAACCTAGTAGTGTTCATCAGATAGTAATTTTAAATTCATTTCTGGACTTTGATTTTTTTTTTCTCTCATTTGATTTTTTCTCTCTCACCAAATAGCCCGCATATTTGTTGGTAAAGCCCATGCACCTGATTCTCTTCTTCTCTGATTGACTCATACAGTGATTAGTCAGATATAACCATCACTAGTATTCCAGCATTTTACTGTTCTCATGTTCGCGATCCTTGTGCGGCTGATGGTTTTGAAAGAAGCAAATGGATAGGAAGTTGATTTATCCAAAGAAATTTGAGATGGACTTCACCCTTTGGTCTGTTAATCTTTCATGTCTTGAGCATATATCTTGCATATATTGTAAGCATATCATGTCTTTTATTTCATGTGGTTGTATGCCTCCTGTTTATTAGTGATAAAGGACTCCTCCAGGAACTGGAGAGAAATGAACTCCTTGAGTGGATTTGTTTCATGGGACATACAATTTCTGATATGTCAGATTCTGGAGAAAACATCTTTTATGGGAATCCTCTTTTATCTTTTACCTGTAAGGTTGCCTTGATTGTTTTTGATGTCACCCCACAAGTTCTGATATATCAGATTGTTTTATTAGAAACGTTTGTTGTGGGCATTTTTATTAGAGGATGGGAGGCGATGTATGCATTTCTTCTTTTTAGAAAGCAGACGTTGTTTTGCTGTTGGGAGACTCTTCCGGTCTTTCCTAGTCATGGCTAGGGTTGAAGAAGTGATGTCTTTGGTGGCTTTAATGTTTTGTTACCCATGTATGACCAAAAATAAAAAAGAAAAAAAGCTGATTATGTTCCCATCTAATTTGGATTTTATTCTTTTGGTTGTAGGGACACCTGCATACTTACAGGTTCTGTGATAACGTATGGACCTTCATACTGCAGAATGCCATATTCAAAAATGAAGAAAACCAAGAGCATGTTGGGAGGGTGAAGATTGTAGCATGTGATTCGAAGCTGCTCACACAGTGAGCACTGTTCTTATGTTTGTGTCTTTGTCCTGAGGATGATACACGTAGGGCGGAGGCCACAGGGCACAACTATGAACTTCCATGTTGACGCAAATCATGTCATCTATGTTGAGTTCCGCATCGAAATTTCTCACCGCCTGGTTCTTTTAAACACTTTTTTTGCACTTATGTTGGCTGCTTGCACGACCTTGAGATAACCGCAACTCCAATCTGATCCTATCGGCGAAACTCAACTCAATCCGCACTCGTGCTGATCGTAGTGGTCGGATAAATTCCCATTCTCGCGTTCCCAAGGTTTTGGGTTATAAAGCATCGGTTGCTCTAATGGTGCATGGAATTCACTGTTTGTGTGAATCAACTTGCCCATATCCAGCTCGATTATATGGTCAAATTTGGTTCCACTAGATCCTAGGTAAAAGTTTATTACTTGCACGGATGTTTAAAAAGGTTGATTGTAGCATGGATCTGAAAATCAAGATCTGAAGATAATCAATTGGTGTATTAGTTGGTGGAAGTTTTTGAATCAACAAATTATTCATTGATTATTATTTTTCTGGAAAACGTGTGCATTTAACACGTTTCATGCTGTACCAAACACGCCTTTTATAGGTGCATTCTCACTTGTAAGTATCGTGTATGATCTTTATAAAATTATTCGTGAGTGTTTTTTTACACATAAGTTTCTATAATTTTTTGATATTGCAAATAAGTCTTCTTAATTTGACTATTTACAAATAAGTTTTAACAATCAACTGTGAATGAGTGAAAGGTCGCTAAAGTTTACAAATAAACTCTTAAGAGTGTTCTAAATAAGAAAGTTGCAATTGTGGTGGTTTTTTTGTAAATAGACAGATTAGGAGGATTTATTTATAATATCAAAAGATTATAAGGACTTATGTGTAAAAAATTGTATTAATAAATTGCGTACCATGTTACTATTTGCTACGGCCCCACCTGATCTTATCTGCAAAACTTTACCTGCACAATAATGAAGCTACTTTTAAAGGGTTATCTGCCTTGACATAAAACATGTAGAATGCTAGTTCTGAACTCATCCATTTTAAAGTTAGTGTAAATGAAGCAAAATTATTGTGATTTTTTTAGTTTAAAATCAATGGCGTAATATACTTAAATTATCATGTTCGCTAGTTTTACGTTGAAAGTAAAAAATGGATAAAAGTCTTTAGCAGGCCAACAACGTTTTAAAACTCAGTAACTCGTGCCACCTTAAACGTAAGAAAAATCATGATCCGAGTTATCATCATAACCTTTTTCCATTTATTTGGAGTTGTTTGTTCTATTATCTTAAATTTTTTAATATTATATTTTTGGTTAAACTTATGAAGGTCAAGTTCATTCTTATTACATCAACCACTTTATGGTTTTCTCCAAATTTTTCTACAATCTTCTGTTTGAATTTAACCATATCTTCATGACTAATTCTGCATTTAAGGTGCACATGATCAAACCATCTAGCCTTATGTTCCTTAAGCTTAATGTCCATAGAAGTTCTTATACATGTTTATTTTGAATCTTATATTTCTTAATTGTTTTTGCACATCCATATCAATTATCTTCATCTACACAGCACACAAAATTCTGTATGTGTTCTTTCTTCATAGTTAACACTCAGTCTCACATAATATAGCACTCTAAGTAAAAAAATAAAAAATAAATACTTTATAATATTTTATAACACACTAAGTAATCTATAACCGAGGGTCAGGGGTTCTAATTAACAAGGATGACAACGGATCAGACATATAGTACAGATGGTAGTTTATCTCTTGTCTTATCCGCTAATCAAATCATGTGTCTATTTATTGTTCTCTATGTGAAACTACTTTTTTATATATGAATAAAAATAGGCTAGTGGATACTTAATGGTCTAAAATGAAAACCTATGTGTAGGGACATAGAAATGACAAATTGCTTTAATCCTACAACGGATGTTGTAAAAATAGACGTGTATTTATAAGCAGAACGCAACCTCTTCTCTCAAGAAAGACCATTTTCCAAGAAAAAAGACAATCTTACCTCCGCTCTGTAGACAATAGCTCGGAGAAGGTACGCAAATTTTCATGTATCCACAATAATGCCGTCTGTAGGAACTGAACAAAAAGTCATCAATTGGTCTGAGTGCCTCTAGTTGGCCTGACCCGTCCTGCGGCTCAAATTTGATCATGAAGTATTCTCTAAGAAACATAAAAACATACTTACGATTAAACTTATCTCATCGTATAGAGACATAAAACAAGAGAAACGATCCTACCATGCTTAGGATAACTCAAATTCTTCACTCGGTAGAAGCCTTTACACTCATAGTAGTAGTTATATCTATTTATACTATACTAATAAAATATAATTTTTAGTCCAACTTACGTGGCACTTTGTTGTTCTTTCCTTTCAAAAATATTTTTAATTTTTTTTTAACAAGAGACTAAGTGTTTCTCTCTTTTCTAATCCCACTTTTACTAGGAGAGAAGGCCTAAGTTAATGCAACATTTCTTATTCTCAAAAGGTCTCTCTAGAGTTTGATTACACCTCACTTTTACTCTCTCTTTCTTTCTCTTCAAACATGCATCTCTCTTCTCTCTCTCCAAAAAAAATTGATGGGGAGGTAACTGTCAGGTGATGGAGAAGGCAGCAATGGCCGTTTCTTTCTTCTCCTTTTTCTGCATTCACGGTGTGGAAAAATTAAACTGAGAAATTACAGTTCACCTTCTCTCTCTAGCATATAGTTTCAATAACTTACATTTCTCTCTCTGTCTTCCCGATTATCACGTTCTACCCACCCACGATTTCATCTCCAAATTATCGTACTTCAAATAATAACCCTGTTCAACAACAGATTCCTGGCATGGAGGATAGGAAGTTTTTGTCTCTTCCTAATAAACCTCTTGCATCTACCCTCATTTTTCATTTCTTCTATTGTGTGCAGCGTAGACAGACTTGCAAGTATGAGAACTGGCGGGTGGGTCATGGGCTACTAATTAATGTCACAGTGTGAAGATATTCAGGTTACCAGTTACCTTTTCATCCGATTATTCTAATAGTTTAGCATTTTTGTTATCATATTATCTTTTATATTTTTGCATAGGGGTTAGATTTTTGTGAGAATTTATTGGTTAATAGAATTTACAATGGCAACACTGTTGTGTGATCATGATGTGGGAAATGACTTACGTACACAGCCGCCCACAGTGTATCAGGTCGGTCCACGATGCTTATCTTTATCAAGCTCTATGTTAAAGATGGTTTAATATTCAAATCTCTAAGAAAAAAGATACGTTTACACAACCCATAAATTTTCCTCTCATTTTCTTTCTTCATGTTCTCTCTTCGGTCCTTGCGCGTGAGATAGCAGTAGCATTTTGCTGGCAAGAACTCACATGCATGCATTTTGGCAGGAAGAGCTCAACCATGATATATGTACTCTCTCATGCACACAAAACCCTCTCATCTGCTGCATGGCCAATTTGTCTAACTCATTCTATGAAGCACTTGCTTTTTTAACATATGTAATTATTATTTACATTGTTTTATATGTTAGAAATATTTTCATATTATTTATTGTTAGAACTTTTTTTCATAAATGAAACTCTTAACTCTGTCATATAAAGAGTATTATGCCAAGGGCACATTTTTTTCCAATAGAAGGATGGTAACTGCAGCGATTGGCAGTAGCACGGCTATGGAGAATGCAGCCCCAACTGCTATCAAGATATATGGTGCTCCCATTAATGGATGGGGTGAAAAGTGTTGGAGTGACTTTCATATAATAGTCTTATATCGGTCAATTTCAGTTGTGGCCAGTGTTTATGGTCTTAGGCCAGTGTTTTCACTTCCCTCTCTCACTGTACTCCCGGAGCTTTGGCAACTTATTTCCCTATGGTTTTCAATCCACTCTCTTAGAGTTATGGGCACGCATTTAGGTGTAGGTGCTTGGACTAACCATTTTTCATCTGTGCGTGTGATTAGTTGCAGAATGCGCAACTAATTTAATTTAGTTGTTGGGATGGTAAAAATAGAATTAACACATATGTTTAAACTTAATGAATCTAGGTCGTCATAGCTGTTTCTTTCTCTGTCTAATATTTTTAATCTTTTTTAAATTTCATTGGTGTGAATTACATACGGCATTCTTTACAATGAAGTTGTAATTTGTCATATTATTTGGAAGGAATCGAAGTCGAAGACTCTGTGTTGTAGAGTCTTAGGTCTATTTAATTACGATAATTGTTTCTATGTAAGCTTCTTACTTTAGTTATTGCTTGGTTGATATCCTTGTTTGCTTTCATACTAACACGCCAATTGTTTATGTTAGTAGATTTTTTTTTTTTACCTGAGATATATAACGACTTTAATAAAGTTGCAGTGGCAAATGGCATCTGACCAGAGATGCAAATGGTAACCTATAGCCCGATTATCCGACGGTTTGTTAACTTATGGGTCAATTAACGGATAATCGATTGTATAGTAGATAAGATAATGAATATAATTTTTTTCTGACCAAATATGTATGGTACTCTAACTTTAATGCCCTTCTAAGCACGGGAGGATCTTTGGTGAAAAGGGAGTTGTAGTAGCTAATCCCATTTTTCCATATCTAGGCATTGAGTCTCGAAAGAGGTATAACATTTATGATGACTAACTGTTACCGACTTAATTTGAATGAGTTGAGCTGAATTATGTGATAATTTGAACTTATATTCAAAGTAATCTAGCTCAATTTTAATTCGGTCCAAATTCAACTCAAATTCAACAGCTCAAATTCAAAATAATGAATTGAGATGGGTTAAGTTGAATTGGGCTGACCTTATTTGAAGATAATAAATTAGAAGCATTTTACTTTTTGTATGAATTAATATAAAAATTAATAGATCAAATGGGGCTAACCTAATTTCCGTTTGACTAATGTCAATTTAAATGTAACTAAATTCAATTTAGATAATTTTAGTCGGTGCAATCTAATATTCTAGACTTAAATTAAGTTAAACCACTGACTAACTCGCCCAGTCGACATCCCTATTGATGGAGGAGAATCCGATTGGGTCCAACATTTGGGGGCCAGTCCAACAAAAGAAGGGGCCGAAACGTACTCGGCCCATGAAGCCAATTGAATAGACTAGGCCCAGAAGTCTTACTGGATCAGCACAGGTCCGGCCCACACATGATGGGTTCAATAACCAAACAGCGGTATTCTGTCCAATCCAAGCACATGATAAGTCGAAATGGGTCCGACCCATTTCGGTTGACTGCTAGCGGGCCTTTGGCCTGTTAACGGGATACTTTGATAATTTTCTGTCAAACCCACAAACATAGTTTTATATCGACTGCCGTAAGAAAAGAACCCTTATCCCCTTCTATAAAAGGAATACTATACACTACGGAAAAGGTAGACCATCAGCACTCAAGCTTTTTGTTCATTTTAAATATTTAGTCTTTCTGTCGGGACTAACTTTACCATCAGAGAGGGTTCTCTTGGGCTGAGACCCAGGACCCTTCTTGACTGGTTTCTTCTTCACTCAGAAGTAGGAGTGTTCACGGTTTTGTTTGGTTTGGTTTGAGGAAGATATTTATGAAATCAGACCAAACCGAATTAAATCCCAAACCAAACCAAACCAAACCGTACATATCTCAAACCGAACCAAACCGAACCAAAATAATTCGGTTTGGTTCGGTTTGTAGTTCGGTTTGGGCTTCAAAGTGGACCTCTAGTGGGCCTCTATAGTTGCAGCTTCTTTTTAAAGATCCAAAGCCCACCGTTGGATCAGCTTCATCTAATGGCCTAGGTAAATTAATGAGAAGTCCACATTACCCTCTAGACCAATTGATATTTACTCAAACATGATAAAAAAACTCAGGTAATATATAATTTTTACATGCCCTTGATTGGAATTCGGTTTCTTCGGATCGGTTCGGTTTATGGGGCTTCCAAACCGAACCAAACCGTTTTTTCTGGATCGGTTCGGTTTTAACCCAAACTAATATTTTTGAAATTTTGAACCGAACCGAACCAGTCGGTTCGGTTTGATTTTTCAGGTTGGCCCAAACAGTGAACATCCTTACTCAGAAGTTTCGGCCTTGTTCTCTATCCACCTCTCGGTTCGAATCCTTTTCGACCACTAGTCATCCGGCTGACATTCAGATTCTGATCCCAAAATTCGATAGTGATAGTTTTGGCTACATCACCTATCAACCATTCTACTACATCGCCCTTGAGGATGCATGCCAGCTCTTGAGTGCTACCAGTCCTCGGCTCTATCACCTAGCAAGGCCATGCCGCGTGCAGAAGTTGCTGAAGCAACCTGCATGGTTGCATTTTTTTCCCCTGTTATGCAGAATGAGGGAATTAAAAATACATTTGGATCGTTTATCTTATGGATAATGATAATAATCATAATTATTAGTTCATTTCTCAGAAAGATGTGATATTTATTAACATGTCCATGTATTTAGAGACTTTTCTTACTATAGAGTACAACATGTTCAATTACACGAAGATATCATTTGTATTGACATTTAATAGCCCTCACCAGTCATAGAACGTTGTACTCTAAAAAATATGATGGTACTTAATAATGGATAACACACTAAGTTGTATATTCTTGAAATGTCTTGCTTAATTGAGGATTTGAGATATGCACATTCATATTTGATGCGCATATCTTTTTCTTAAGATTACAATGATAAGGATAAATAGTTTAGTTCTACTATCACCACGGAGATCATCAACCCAAATAAGATCAATTTGACAATTTGGTAGAAGAAGAAAGGGGACCGAAGTCTGAGATTATTTTTCTTAACGATAACAACTATATATCTTGAATTCCATTCCGTATATATTTATTATATTGAAAATCCCATATTGTCATGTCTGGTGAAAATTTAATGATGAGATATGAGTTTTGGGAGCCCATGGCTGTAGAACGTCGATTGTTGTGAACTTTCGTTGTTTAAGTATTAATTGTTGTGGGTAAACTACGCATACGAATCTCATTATTACAGCATGTTCAATATTGTGTGGTATTTTGGTGGGTAAGTAAAAACTAAGGATCGATGTGTTCTTCTATATTAGAGCTTTGTAGACGAGGAAAGTGCACCATTTAATTGGCAGTGGATCAAGCCAAAATTTACCTAATGCTTAAAAGATAAGTTTTTTTTTAAATTATAAATGTTTTTTAATTCTTATTTTCTTATCCATTTTTTTTTTTTGCGTGCGTTGCATGAGTTTTTTACTAGTACAAATATAAACATATGTTCTTAGCGCCACTTTGATTGGAGAACAGGAGAATAATAAAGACGAATAAGGAGAGAGTACGTTTAATTTTATTTTGACAAATGGAATGGTTTATATAGGTAAGAATATTAGAATAGTGTATTCGGAGAATAAGGAGAATAAGTCATCTCATCTTAGACCTAAGAATTATTTATTCTTCTTATTTCGTGAGCATGTCCCTACAAAATTATCAAATCGAAACACCTCTTATTTTAGTATACTTTATTTCGTGTCAATGGATCTCACCTAATAACTTATTCTACAAACAAAATGGGACTTAAAAAGGTTACCATTACATAGCGGATTAGAAAGTAGATCTGTTCCATACTCATTAAGGAATTTAATTTAGAAGTGGATATCGAGTTGTGTATCCGTTAATCTGTCCCTTTACAGAAATATTACCAATAAATTATCCCTTGACATAGCGAATATGGATAATCGAATTATCAGTTACCATTGCCATGTAACCACTAAGCTCGCTCAGAAACTTTTCGTAGTCGCCTGGCCGCCTTATCCAGTTATCCCGATAAAGACTTTCCCTCCCGCGCGTTGTGGTCGGAAGTCGCGGAGGGCAGCAACAGAGGGAGTGGAAATGGCGATCTCCTTTGCCTCCCTCTCCTTCACGACCCCGGTCGCCTCGCTCGCCCTCCTTACTGGTGGCAGCGACGGCTGCGGCCGGTCCTCCTCGGCGCGCGTCGTGAGGTCTCCCTCCCCGGCGCGCGTCTCTCCCCTCCTCCGCACCTCCTTCTTCTCTTCCCCTTCCACCGTGCTGTCCTTCACCACTTCGTCCTTCTCAGGTAAACCCCCCCCCTCCCCCCGGGAACAACGCGAACGCAGATTTCATCTCATTCTCTCCGTCTGCGGCAGATGCTTCTGCGTTCCGTTTCCCCTCTTTTTTTTCCCACCGTTTTTCTGTTCTTCCCTTTTTTGCTTTTGTTTTTTGGTTTCCGGGACTTTTGGTGGTAATGCAGTTATGCCGGGTTTTATCCGAATGCGTGGAAGATGATAATTAAGGGTTGTCCGGTGTTCTATAAAATGTGGTAATCTTCTGGTTTTGTAATTGTTATTTTTTTAATTCTTAGGTTTTGGTTTGCAGCGGGGTTTTGCGCTGAAAACCAAAATTCGAGAAAAGTAAGTATCATGATGGTTGGCCATATTTTAAAACCTAAAGACCTGTTTGGCTGCAAGTTATATGCTTATGATTTGGTAGACACCTTAACTTGCAATGGCGAGTTATGTTGATGTAACACGATGCTTAGACACTCGCGTCTGACACCCTACTTTAAAATTTCAAAATGAGCACTTAAACATTTCTTCATAATACTTGTCTAGATACTTAAACATTTCTTCATTATATTTGTCTAAATTCTAACATTTAATAATTTAATTTATACTTCATTTATATTTTTATGTTTTAAATAAAATTTAATAATCATATCTTAGTATATGATTGTGTAAAGGCATACATATGTATATATGTTTATATATTTTCCATGTCCTCATATCCTATTTTTTAAACTTTGCCCGACATGCATATCTGTGTCGATATTTGATAGATCATAGCTATAAATATGCTAGTTTTACTATTAATCCCCCTTTCCATGATAACCTTAGTTTTTGTAGTTAAAAATATATTTGCCATAAACTCACTCAAATTTATCATACTGTGGATCTACTTGGAGTTGGTCTACGTTGAAGACTCTCTTAGGTTTTTCATAAACTCAATTATGTTTACGTAGAACAACCAAACGTGAGTTTACAAAAAGTAGATTTATGATACATGGATTTATGGTAGATGTGTTTATGACAACTGCATCTGCATTTTCTTAAGTTCCATTCAAACAGGCCTTAAATGTTTATGGCACACCAAAGGTTGGGAAAATATTGAAAACCGGTATTCTATGGTGTTTTACATTATTTTACAGCATACCAAACAAAGAGATGTTTGATTCTTATTTTTTATAGTTTATTGAAGCTAGCTAAGGCTACAATTTTTATCTTGGGTTTCCCATTTGGAATTTGATGAGCAATTACTTACAAATGGCCTATTTTCACTTGGGAAAATGTGAATATTCTCCCTTTGATGGATTCTCCTTATTCGTGCTTGGGGTGGATTGGTTTCTAAGTCTATGCTAATTTGACAACTAGGCGAAATCCAAGGATAAGTGAGGGAATTTGATTCCCTCTCAGAGGTAGCACCCAAACTGTAATTAAATTTGTCAGAAGTGAAAAGGATGGAAGGCATCGGGATCCCGACTTGATATATACACCCAACTATATATTAGATGAGTCATGGAGGGTGTTCCGAAGAAGGGAGGGTGCTCCGGAGTCCATCATCCTGGTAAGGGGGAAGGGTGGAGTACGGTGCAGAGAAAGGTGACTCGCAGAGATGGTCACCGGAGGACAGTGGCTGCGGAAGCTCTGCCTGTGGGACGCGATGTCTGCATTCGCTGTTTGGGCAAGGGTCATCATGCAGTCAGGTGCAGAGAAGCAGTCCGGTGCCTCCACTGCAATGGAGCTGGTCACAGAAGAAGGCTCTGTCCTTCTCTTCGATGTCTTGACAGAAAAACAGAGGTGAGTGGTAGGAGGATGAACTCTGGTGTAGATCCTAAAGTGGACAGCAAGCCTGCCCCGAAGGTCTTCCATGGAGTGGTGGACATAGCATGGTCACCAGAGGTTGCAGCAGCTAAGCGTTCATTGGAAAACTGCATTGTAGTTTCATTCCGGAAGGAATGCAATGGAATCGCAATGGACTGTGGGGAGGTAAGAGCCATTCTGCTGAAGTTTTGGCCGGAAGTTAAAGGATGGAGCATTCGAAGATTGGAATCCCACTCCTTCCTAGTGAGCTCAGAAACTCAATCGTGGAAGGGTCTTGCATGCTCCATTGGAAGGATAGAGGTGAAGAAGGACCTTTTTGTGGAATTTTCTCAGTGGAGGACAGAAGTGGGAACTTTCCCTGCAGAGGAGGGAATCGAGCTGTGGTGTAGGTTCCAGGGGGTGCCTCTTCACCTTTGGAACATCAACACATTTCAGTCAATCTGCTCCAGGTTTGGGAGGCTTAGAGAAGTGGATAACAAGGGACTCAGGGGAGACAATTTGTCCTTTGTGCGGGTTAAAATTTCTGTTGAGCGGAAGTCAGATATTCCTGAAAGGATCAAGATCATGGTAGGAGGAAGGATCTTCTGGGTCCACATCACAATGGAAGAAGTTGGTAAGGATAAAGGAGTTGAACAGGATTGGCGGTGGGCTGATGTGGTGGCGGAGTATAGAAGATACATGACAAACAGAGACGGCGGGGCTGAAACAGGGCAGCCAGAACTCGGTGTTCACCTAGGTTTGGTTGAGTCCGGTTCTGAGTCAAGAAAGGCCTCTAATCAGTCGCACTCAGGTGCGACGAGTCAGAAGGAGATGAAGAGGCAGGTAGGTGCAGGCAGAGGAATTCAAGACTGCGGGGTTCCCAAGTTAGTTGACAGTAAAAGAATAATGGGGGTTCTCCCATATCCCTTGAGAGGCCCGTTTGAGCAGCAAACAGTTCAGGGGAAGAGTGCCAGTTATTTTAATATGCTGGGGTGTGGTTCCGAGGCGGAGGTTGAGCAGGGCATTGAAGGGAGCTCTGGTGTTGGGCTTCCGGGCGAGGAAGATGAACAGGTGCGGGGAGTTCCGGATTTGATAGGAGATCCGATACGTAAGGAACCTAACATATCGGATCCTGACTTAACTTTGAACCGGGAATCGATTCGTCCGGTTCAGTCGTCAGAACCTAATCCGCCCCCGAACCGTCGTCTTCCCCGAGCTCTCATCGCTTTTCACGAAGAACAGAGTACCGGAAGGGAGATAGCTCCGGCCAAAGGAGAGAGGTTTTCTGCAGTGTGGGTACAGCAAGACGATGCATCTTACTCGAGGTGTGGCCAGGTTGACATAGGTCCTATCTGGACTGATGGAAGGGGGATGGGGAAAAATATTGGTCTTCCGGAGGTCCAACTTCTTAAGCTTACAGGGAAGGGATGGAACAGTGACAGAAAGGAGGGGTCGTCTCAGGAAGAGATAGGAGCGATAGTTACCTACAGTTTGCAAGATAAACTGGAAGAAGAAGGATCGGAAAAGGTTAAAAGAGACAGGGAGTTGCAGGAAGAGACTCAAGCCAAACAGATTACGACATATGAAGGCAGTGAGGTTCCGTTGGCAGTGAATTTGTGTGATGAGGAAGAAGTCTGGAGGAATGAAATTGTGCAATTTGGACAGCGTATAGGAGTGTCATTTGAAGGCAGGGAAGATATGGTCCTGAACTTTCTTAAGAAATTGAGAAGGAATGCCATCTTATAGCAATCAGCTAAGAGGAAAGGTACGGGTGGTGGAATGAAGATTGGAAAAAGAGAAGCAAGTTTTGTGAGTAACAATGAAGTCCTGGACAGTTTGAGAGGGAAGAAGACCAAGGATAAAGGGAAACAGGTTGTTACACTATGAATTTGATCTCATGGAACATTAGGGGCCTCAATGGGGACTTCAAGAGGAGAGCTGTAAAAGATTTGGTGTACTCTCAGCATCTGGACTGCATCTGTTTACAGGAAACCAAGATGGCCAATATTGATAAATCTGTCTTAAGTAGAATATGTGGGTCTAAGTTAAATGAGGTGGCAGTTTTTCCTGCAGAAGGAAGTAAAGGAGGGCAATTAGTGATTTGGGATGGAAACAGGTTCGAGGGTAATGTCTGTGATTTAGGCAAATTCAGCATTTCGGTTGCCTTTAAACATAAGAATAGAATCTCTAATAATGACTGTTGGGTCATTACTTCTGTGTATGGACCCCACACCGATAAACAGAGGGAGGAATTTGTACAAGAACTATATAGGTTGCATAGTGTTTTCCCGAAAACCTGGTGTATCTTGGGAGACTTTAATTGTGTAAGGTTTCCATGGGAGAGGACTGGTAGGCAGAGATGGAGCAATAGCATGGATAATTTTAATCAGTGGATCAGAGATGTTCAATTAATAGAGGTGGATGACCCAAACAGAAATTATACCTGGTCTAATTTACAGCAGGATAGCATCCAATCTAAGATTGACAGAGTTTTGATCTCTCCAGATTGGTTCAAAAAATTTCCCTTGTCACATGTGAAAGGGTTGTTCAGGTCTGTCTATGATCATATACCCTTGCTCATTATGATGGAGGATAAGAGGAGGAGCTCCAGAATTTTCAGATATGAATTGAAATGGCAAAGGGAAGTTGGATTCAAGGAAATGGTTGGTAAATGGTGGCAGCAAGCACCGAAGGCAAATTCTGCAGTGCTTAATTTCATGGGCAAGCTGAAATGGATAAGGAAATGCTTGAGACAATGGTCTAACCAGAATTTTGGAAAGGAAAAGGAAAAAAGGCAGAAATTGATGGGCAACATTGAAGAATTGGAATTGAAAAGTGAGGTTGCTGATCTTTCCAATAAAGAGCTTCACTCTTTGAAGGAGTTCCGGAAGATTTACAATGAAGAACTTTTGAAAGAAGAAATTGGTTGGAAACAAAGAGCTAAGGAGCATTGGCTAAAGGAAGGTGATAAAAACTCTTCTTTCTTCCATGCCATGGCTAGTGCTAAAAGAAGATACCTGTCTATTGATCATGTCAAAGAAGAAGATAGTGTCATTGAAGATCCCGAGGAGATCAAAAACAGATTTGTGGATTTCTTCAGAAATCTTTTCTCAGAAGATTTTCAGATGAGACCCCACATACAAGATGGATTACTTCCCAAGTTAGTTGATTCAGAAGCTGTAAAGTTGAGTGAGCCCTTTGTGGAGGAGGAAGTTAGAATGGCTGTTTTTAGTATGGATCCTAATAAAGCTCCGGGTCCCGATGGATTTTCTCTGGGGTTCTATCAATTCTTTTGGGATGTTATTAAAGAAGATTTGGTTAACCTTGTGCAAGAGTTTTATGACAGGCCGGAAAGGATTCAAGCGGTTAACGCTACATATGTTGTTCTTATTCCAAAGTCAGAAGGAGCGGAAAGAGTGACAGATTTTTGGCCCATTAGTTTACTCAATGGATGCTATAAGGTTATTGCCAAGATCCTAGCAACCCGATTTAAGAAGGTGATACATAAACTTGTGGGCATTAATCAATCAGCATTTATGCAAGGCAGATTTATACTGGATAACTTTATGACAGCTTATGAGGTTATACATCATTACAAGATCAGAAATAAGCAAGGAGTGTTATTAAAGCTCGACTTTGAGAAGGCTTATGATAGAATCAACTGGAATTGTCTCAAAAAAACAATGATCCTCATGGGTTTCAATGAAAGATGGGTTAGATGGATCATGAGCTGTATTTCATCCTCTATGTTTTCTGTGTTGATCAATAGAGAACCGTGTGGATATTTCAGCAGTTCAAGAGGTCTTAGGCAGGGAGATCCATTGTCTCTGTTTCTGTTTTTGCTTATCGGACAGATTTTTAGCTCTCTTTGGGATAATGCTGTTCAACTTGGCCTTATTGAGGGGTTCAGAATAGGCAGGAGTAACATTCACCTATCTCATCTTTAGTTTGCAGATGATACGCTATTGTTTTCTTCAGGAAGCAAGGAGGAAATCCAGAATATCAAAAGTTTGCTTATTTTGATAGAACTTATCACAGGACTGAGGATCAACTATGAGAAATCAGAAATAGTGGGTTTGAATGTGCCGCAGCCTAGTCTTTTGGAAATTGCAAATTCCTTAAAGTGCAGAGTGAATAAGTTCCCTATTAAATATTTGGGTTTACCCTTATCAGATGGAAACTTAAGGGTGAGAGATTGGGATGGTTTAATTAAGAAATTTGAGAGTAGATTGGAAGGGTGGAAAGGCAACTTTCTTTCAGGAGGAGGGAAAATGATATTGTCAAAATCGGTCCTTTCGTCTTTGGCAATTTACCATGCTTCTATATTTAAGATACCTCGAGCAGTGGAAAAAATCATTGAAGCAATTCGAAGTTCCTTTTTTTGGTCAGGAGGGAAAAGGGAAAAGAGAGGTATACATTTGATCAAATGGAGCAATGTTTGCAAAAGTAAGGAGCAAGGAGGAATTGGCCTCTGCGGTGTGGCTACTTTCAACAAAACAATGCTAGCTAAATGGTTGTGGAGAAGGGGAGAGCATCCGGATGCACTTTGGGCTGTGATTGTGAAGGATCTTTATTTTCAAGGTGAGAACAAATGGAATTTTTATCCTTCAACCAGCTACAATATGTCTTCAATCTGGAAGAATATTGTTAGATGTGCTGAATTCATGGATATTTCGAGTACTATTCAGGTGGGAAATGGTAGGGATACACAGTTTTGGAGAGATAAATGGTGTTCCAATGTGGTCCTTTCTAAGCTTTTCAGCAATATCTTCAATATAACCCTTCACCAAGAAGCTACATTAGAGGATGTGTTATGCAATATAGATGCAGGGCAGATCAGTTTGCCTTTGAGAAGGAATCCCACGGATGAGGAAGCAGAAGAACTAGTATTGCTAATTAACACCATCAGTGAAGTCAGAATTTTTGGTGAGGTGCAAGACAAAAGAAACTGGAGATGGACCAACAGTGGACAGTTCTCGGTCAATTCCATGGCTCAAATGTTGAATGATGGTGGAACTAGGGTGTGGTGGAAAGAGTTAGTATGGTCTAATCATCTTCCTAATAAGATCAAAATTTTCCTGTGGAAGCTTACTTGGTGCAGAATTCTTACGGGAAGGAGGGCCAAGAAACTACACATCTCTGGGAGCTTCTCGTGTGTTTATTGTGCTCTTTTTGAGGAGGATCAAAAGCATTTATTCTGTGGCTGTGGTATTATTATCATACAGTGGAAGATTATGTGTAGATTATTTGGAATCAATTGGGTAGAGCAATCTTCTGTGTTGGATCTCCTACATTGGTGGAGCATTAATTGTCCATACAAAGATCTTAAACAATTGTGGTTCTTGATTTGCCCGGCCCTTTTGTGGGCCATCTGGTGTGAAAGAAACAGAAGGAAATTCAATGATCAATGTAGAAGCTCAAATGAACTGCTGAGGAGTACATTTAGATGGGTGGAAGAATGGGGATGGGCTGCTGGTATCCTCAAGGAGGGGAGTTCTGATTTTTTTGAAAAGGCCAGGAATTGGAAGGAAATGATCTCCTGATAGGCAGCTCCTAGTGTGTTTTTGTTTTATTGGCTTGATAAAACATCATTGTAAATTTCAGCATTTCATAGGTAGATGGGGTTCAGGACGGGGATTGTCCGATCCTGAAGGTGATGGCCCGTGGGCTATTCATTCTCTTTGTAATCCTCCTTTTTATTCTATGAAATTGTGACTTAATGTCACCTTCAAAAAAAAAAAGGATGGAAGGCATCGACGTGCCCTCTCTCCTTTTGACACAGCGCACCTGTGGAAGAAAGTTTTTGGGAAAAGGTTTTGAAAAAAAAATCCGGGAAAAAGGGTACATGTAGTAGTTTCCCACCCACTCCTCTCTATGAATACAACAACGTTAGGTAGTTAAACAGAAGTAAGAATGAAAAAGGTTGCTTGGCTTCAGAATTGTTAAAGCTTGACTACACAAGCATGCTAAGATTGAAGGCATTCCATGTTGCTCTATGAGCTATTTGTTTTATTGCTCCTGCACTTGTTTGTTCCTATGGAAAACCTTTATCATAGGTTGATTATAAGATTTAGGGGCTTGATTGCCAATATTTGACATTCTTGTTTTTGCTTTGTTTTCCAAAGTGAATACTTTTTACAAGATTGTAGTGCGATTGTTCATTAATAAATAAAATGAAAATGATGTACAATTCTAAGGCGTGTCTTGCTCTCTCTGATCTATTTATGCTGAATCAAGTGGATTACTCAATTTTTGAGCTTTCTGTGAATGACATGAATTCAATAATAAAATGAGCCAGCATCGTAAAAGATTACCAACTTTTAGAGCATTTATACAGTTGCCATACTGTATTTACTGGGTGGATCATAGTCAGTTCAATAATTTTGAGCCTTCCTGATGCAAGGCATCAGTCCCTACACTATCCTAGTGCCCATGGGTGCAACTTGGGCTGGGCCAGCCTGTGACCCAACTCAACCTAGCTTGGTTTCACTCAAATTGAATTGAATGATGGTTAGTCCAGGTGGGTTGTAGGCTAGAAATCTCTTGCCGTAATTTGCATTTGGGCTGGGTTGAGCTGACCACTGCCCAACCCTTTGGCCTAATTTCAGCATGACCAACCAAGCCCATCCCCACCATCTCATATCCCATACTTTTATGTCTTTGTTTTCTGGTATCTATTATATCTATAGCATAATGTGTTTGACTGTAGATTCTATGGTATTAGCTTTTGGATTACTTTGTGCAAATACTATACTATATGGATATATAAGTATGCATACTGACTGTAAAAGCCTGAACTTAGACTTTTAATTTTGGGTTGTGAATTTAGATTTTCAATTTCAGGTTGGGCTAGGCTAACTATGCTTCGGTTGAATTTGGCTGGGCCAAATTTGTACCAGCATATTTTCAATTTGGATTGATTGGCTGATGCGTGGTCTGATCCAACCTGTTCAAGTTGCCCCACGTCAGTGTTTATTCTGTAATGGAACAGTGTTTGTTCCTAAATTGGGGTGATTTTTATTAATCAATTGAGCAGTTATTTACTCCTCCGTAGGACCAATTCATCTTTCTATAACATGCACCGGCAAGGGCTGGCCCTATGCAGCTGAACTGGCTGGCTTGCACAGCTACATGGAGGCTAGGATGTCAATGGGCTAGGCTTGGGTTGGGCTTGGGCCAGGCCAACCCAAGCCTGAGGTTTGCCATCCCTTCAGGAGTAGGCCTGAACCTGGCCCACTATTATGGGCCTAATTGCTCCAGCCCAAGCCTGGCTCATGCAGGCTACATACAACGATCTAATATCTTAGGTTTGAAGTTTTTTATTTCTATATAAAAAAAGTTATCTCTATAAGTTCTGAATTCTGCTTCTTCCTCTTAAACCAAGAGGAGCTCACCATTCAAACACACTACTTGTTAGGGTACTAATTTTATTTTATTTCACAGGTCCACTGGCCAAAGTTTTAAGCTTAGGCTTGGCCCATTTACCAAATGGACTAGAAAACAAAGCCCAGGCCCCACCCACAAGGCTAAAAACTGGGCCCAAGCTCATACGTGAAGGAGCCAAGGGCTGGGGCTTGCACACCAGCTTGCCTCTGGTGTGGGCCTGCATAGACATTAGGATCAGCAACCCAAGTCCAATCTGGTCAAACCCAACATTCGAATCGGGTTGAACACATAAAGTTAGATTGTCTTCTGTTCAGGTTGAATGTTCAACCAGGCCCCCCTTGGTCAGGTCAGGTTGGCCCTTCACTCAACCCCAGTAAAACTCCATATATATTTTAATTTTCTGGAAATTGAGTCCGGGTCCAAATTCGGACTGCTTGTTTAATTTCCTATCCACCTCCCTACTGCTTCACATAACAGGTCCTACAAAGTTAAATTTGTTAACTTCCGGTCCAAAAACTAACAGATGTACAACGTTTGTGAGCATTACCAACATCAACTGAGGAAAATGCCCTCCAAAGTATAAAGGTTAACATTTAACTTCTGGTTCTCCTTATTCTGTCAGCACAGAGACCCACTGGTCCTCTTTAACCTGCTGGTCCTCTAGCATAGGGTCCATCTGAAGATCACTCATTAATAGGAAACATATCAGCTAATCTCTATCAACTTATTGGTGGCAAATGATCGGACAAAATGACAATGGGGACAAGATTCTGCAGTATGCTCCTCATCATCTTCCTCAGCTGATCAGAGAAACCAAAAGATTATGGACATGTGCTCTGATTTTCACTGTCCATTTGATTCTCTTCAATGTGGAAACAAACGGCTAGTTTGTGAGGGTGGTCTTTCAAAATTTTGTTGATGGACTTTATCTCTCCTTTTATTTCATGTTAAAGACATAGAAGTCATATTCGCCTATGTTAAATAAGCACCCGCAGTTTTGCAAGGTACTGAAGGAGAAACGGAGATGGAAGGTGAGGGCGAGAGAGAGAGTCTCACACCCACAGGGGATGGTAACGAGGGATGGAAGGAGGTTAAAAAGAGATGGAGACCTGCAGAAGAAGGGAAGGGGAAGAGTAAGAAGCTGAGCTCAGCTCTCCCAGTTGATAGGAATGTATGCATCAGATGTCTTCAAAAAGGTCACTGGGCTATAGATTGCAGGGATTTGGTTAGGTGTTTGAGTTGCCATGTGATAGGCCATAGAAGGAATAATTGTAAGAAGAATTTGAGTTCCTCATCGTCGAGCTTGCATGAAGAGCAGGAGAAGAGAAGAGCTTCAGTGACTACTGTATCAGGTAGCTTCCCCTTGTGCCTTTGTCGATATCCCTTGGTCTCCTGTGGTAAGGAAGACATGAGATTCTTCAGCAATGTCTGATAGCATCAGTAGATGTTCACGGTGCTTCCGAAGGGGTTGGTGAAGTGTCCTTTTATTCAAAGGTTAGCTCTATTCTCAAAGAGAAATGGGCAGGTGATTTCTCATAGAAGGTTAGGAGGCTTCAGAGAAGGCTGTTTCTGGTCAGTTCCTCAGTTCCAGGTTGGAGGGAAGAGGGTTTGATCATTAAGTCTATTAAGAAGGGAGAAGTTTCGCTACCCTTCTCTCCCTGGAATAGGGACTGTGGAACTCAACCAGTAGCTGGAGGTGTGCAGATTTGGTGTTGGATTGAAGGTTTACCTTTACATGCCTGGAATATTGATGCTTTTCAAACCATTGTGGAGAAGTTTGGAATTCTCAGGGGTATTAATGTTAGAACACTGGAAATGGATATGCTGATGTATGCAAGAGTACTGGTTGAAGTTGACAATATGAGCTGCATTCTGGAGAAGTTGAAGGTAAGACTGGGTGTCAGTTGCTATTGGGTGATCATAAAGCGAGAGCTTCCTTCATCGTCCGATTTAGGAGGTCTCGGAGGAAGCCAAACTTCCAGTCAGTGGTCATGGGCAGAGGTAGCAGCTGCATATAAAGCTTATACAGAAGCTCAAGATCTGGCTTCAGATGCTAAACCAGAGCAGGGGCTTCGGTGAAGGTAGTTGAGGCCAATGTGTCCGAAACAAGGGCATTAGAAAGAACAGGGCACCGAAGAAGATGATTCCACTTGTTCCAACTCTGAGTGGAACTCGGTTGCCTCTAATCTGAGCAACTCAAAAGGTCTCGGGAAGCACCTTTGAGGGTGAATTAATGGCATTGCAACAGCCCATAGGAGGGTAATCATGTAACATCCGTGGATAGATGTGGTGGAGAGACTCGAGGGAGAATTGAATAGCCAAAGCCTAGATGTGGCTGTTTTCGAGGCCTCGATAATAGGGTGGAAGCAGGCAAAGGGGCAGCATCGAGAAGAGGATCCATCTTCTCAGTAGAAGTCTCAGAAGACAGGTGCAGAGGTTCTGTCGGGTCAAGAAGAGATACAGTGTCAGGCCGTGGTGGTTTTGGAGGTGATTCGTGAGTCAATTCCATCAGGTAAGTCGAATGGGTCTTCCGGTTCAGGTTCTTTGAGCCTTTCGGGCAATCAAAATTATCGGGTAGGTCAATCGGGGAAACCCATTTGTTACCCTTTAACATGTCTTCTTTACCCGATCATCGAGGGCCTTCGAATCACGATGGAATGAACAGGTCGTACGGTGAAATGAACAAATTTGAAGCTTTGGTGACCCAGGGAGCAAGGGCTGTTGAAGGACAAATTGAAGGTCTGGACGTGACATTCCGATACAGTGCACTATGATTAGGCTTTCAAATATGAATGATGTCAATCATTCCAAGGAAGAAGGACTTTCCGAACAATTTATCGGTTCCTTTTCAGATTCTCAGATAAATCAGAAGGTTCTTGTTTCAGATGAGGAGGATACTATAGCTGAGAGATTATCCAAGAAGAGCTGCCATAAGAGGTCCTTGCAGGAAGGGAGGGATAGCCGTATTGGAGCTAATTCTCTGATAGCAGCTAACAACGACCAGGGTATAAAGTATAATATAACAGGACAACATGACTCACATTATTCTTATACCAAAACTGTTCAGGAAGAGATGGGCATGAGTTTATCCAGAGCAATAATTCCATTCACATGTACAGTGGGGCCTTTGTCTTTGTCTGTGACTCATGTGGATCAGTTAGAAGATTGGACTGAAGATATTATTCAATTTGGTAAGAAAATTGGTGCTTCCTTTCAAAGGAGAGAGGAGGTAGTTAAAAGTTTCATCAGGAAATTGGAAAGGAATGATGTGTTGCAGAACTCCTTGAAAATAAAAGGACAAGGGGGTCGAATTAAGATAGGAAAAAGGGTACTAAATTTTGTAACAACCAATAGACTAGTTGATTGCTTAAGGGAGAAGGAGTTGGGGGAGTGGGGGGAGGGGGAATTTGATGCAGAACGAAAGTTATATCTTGGAACATCAGAGGCCTTAACATGGAATTTAAAATGAGGGCTGTTAGGGACCTTTGTTTGTCTTCAAATCTGGACTGTTTTTGTTTGCAAGAAACCAAGGTAAGTGATGTTGATGAACTGTTGATCAAAAGGATAGGAGGGGCTTGGATGACTGATTGGGTTTGTATTCCAGCTACGGGTTTCAGTGGGGGTCAGATTATTATGTGGAATGGAGGCAAATTGGCTGGTACAGTTTCTAATATAGGAGAACATAGCATGTCTATCAATTTCTCTATTAAAGACGACAACTATCAAGGTGTAACCACTTCAGTGTATGGCCCACACAATCTACAGCAGAGGATTTAATTTTTCCATAAACTATATAGATTGCTCAATTTCTTCCAAGAGGGATAGTGTATCTTAGGTGATTTTAATTGTGTTAGATACCCTTGGGAGAGGTCAAGTTATCAGAAGTGGAGTAAGGGCATGGAGCTCTTAGGCCAATGGATCAGAGGTTGCCAATTGGTAGATTTAGAGATTCCTAATAGGAGGTGTACCTGGTCTAACATGCAGAATTGTGTACACAATCAAGGCTGGATTGAGTCGTAGTCTTTTCTCTACAAATTGGATGGATCATTTCCCCTTGTCTCAACTGAAAGGTTTGAATAGAAAAGTGTTAGATCACATTCCACTCCTCCATTCAACAGGTGATAATTGCTCTAAGCACAGGCTGTTCAGGTATGAACTGAGTGGCATAAAGAGGAAGGATTTATAGAAATGGTTGTTGAATGGTGGAGGGAAACCCCAGTTGCTCAGTTTGCAAGTGTTACGTTTAAGAACAAACTCAGAAAAATCAGACAGTGTTTAAAGAGGTGGAATTCTAAAACTTTTGGGCAGGCAGCAGTAAATAGACAACATTTGTTACATAATATTGATAATCTTGAGTGAACTGGTGAAGATTATCAAAAGCTTAAACAATACAATCTGAATATAGTGAATGAACATTGAAGAAAGAAATCAAGTGGATGCAAAGAGCTAAGGAGCTTTGGCTGAAAGGAGACAAGAATACTTCATTTTTCCATGCAGTGACCAGTCTAAAAAAGGATCTTTGAAAATTGATCATGTGTTGATTGATGATAGAGTTTTTTTTTTTTTTTTTTGGGAGGGGGGGGGGGGGTGAAGTGACCAAGGCCACAATTTCATTGAGAAAAGAACCAAGTGCAAGCCTGGCACCCAAAAGGAAAATTAGCCTCTTATCCTACTATTGAACTGGATGTAGAGGTTCACACTAGATACAACATAGATACTGTTTTATCAAGGAAATAAAGCAGCTAAAACAACAGCAAGAGGATCAGAAATGCTATTAAGAAACCATCATCTTCCACTGACTCGCCTTTCTCCAGAGATCCTGATTTTTGTCTTGACAAATTCCTGCAGCTTTTGCCCAACCAACAGCTAACTGCAGAGTTTCCCCATCAAGCGACTGGCACTTGCAAACTCTTCGCTAAAAATCCTTCTATTCCTCTCTAACCAAACTGACCATAGAAAGCAGAGACCACATGTGCCTTTGTGCTGTGAAAGGACACATTTGATTCCACCATCTAATACCAAAGAACCTACACAGGATTTCCCATTGTGCAATGATGATACCACATCCCAAAAACGGGCGATTATAGTCCTTTTCAAGGAAACACAAAACATGCACCTTGGGCAAGATCTGTTGAAAATTCCACTAATCCTATGAGCAGTTGGCAGCCTGTTCCAGGCTATCTTCCAGAGGAACAGTCTAATTTTGTTAGGTAACTCTTGCGACCAAACAATGTATTTTCACCAAACTCTGCATCCTCCATCACTAAGAATATTCACAAGGGAATTTACAGAGAATTCTCCATTCAAATACCATCTCCAGGCCCTTTTATTCCGTCAGTTTGAGCCTAACTGCACCTGATTAATCATGTTGAGCATGCATATGAGCTCCTTAAATTGCATTTCAGTGGGAAATCTGTGTCCTCTGTTAAGATCAGAGATTACATTGGCTACTGTCTCTTCAGTATTCCTGACAATTGAGAACAAGTTTCTGAATTGATTTGCCAAAATGAGATCAGACCACCATTTGTCCTTCCAGAACAAAATCTGCTCACCATTCCCTAAGCACATGATGTATGAAACTGAAATTATATTAACAGTTCTAACAATATGCTTCCAGATTGATGACATATTTGTGGGATCTATTGGGATGCAGACACCATCTATATCCATGTACAAAGTATTTGTTCCTCACAATCATAGCCCATAAAGCTCCCGGATCTTCTCCCAACCTCCATAACCACTTAGCAAGTAAGGCTTTATTGAAGCTTGCAATTTTAACAATGCCTACCCCACCTTGCTCCTTACTTTTACACACATTCCCGCAGCTGATAAGATGAAAGCTTACTTCTCCTTCTTACCTCCTGGCCAGAAAAAGGAGCTTCTAGCTGATTGATGATAGAGTTATTGAGTCTAAAGAAGAGATCAAAGATGCCTTTATCCAATTTTTACAGATTTGTTTTCAGAGGAAAGTCAGTGAAGACCTCATCTGCAGGAGGGTATTTTCTCTAAGATTGATAGCAGTCAGGCCGAATGGTTATGTTCCCCATTTCAAGAAGAAGAATTGAAAGAGGCAGTGTTCAAAATGAATCCAAACAAATCTCCGGGACTAGATGGGTTTTTCATGGGATTTTTACCAAAAAAATTTTGGATTCTATCAAGGATGATTTGACGATGGTGGTTAAAGAATTCCAGGAAGGCCTCTTTGTATTAAAGGTTTCAATTCTCCTCATATTGTCCTCATTCCCAAAAGAGAATGGGCTGAAAAAGTTCCAGATTTCAGACCGATTAGTCTCATGAATGGATGCTACAAAATCATCACAAAAATGTTGGCCAATAGGATGAAGAGGGTATTGGAAATAGTGATTGGTGGTCACCAATCAGCTTTTATGGAAGGAAGATTCATTTTGGATGATTTCTTAGCAGCTTATGAAGCTATAAACAACCAGAAAGTCTACAAAAGGGAGGGAGCAATTTTAAAGTTAGATTTCGAGGAGGCATATGATAGAGTGAGTTGGCAATGTGTTAATAGAACTATGGGGAAGATGGGGTTCAAACAAAAATGGATTGATTTGGATTATGTCTTGTATCTCAACTCCAAGATTTTCCATTTTGATTAATAGTGAACCATGTGGATATTTTAAGAGCTCAAGAGGAATAAGACAAGGTGATCCCATATCACCTCTTATTTTCCTATTGGTGGGTCAGATCTTCAGTTCATTGTACATCAGGGCAGCTGAGCAAGGATTGGCTGATGGCTTCTATGCTGGTAGGAATGGACTTCAATTTCCGATTTGCAGTTAGCGGATGATACCCTATATTCACTTCAGGAGCTCAAGAGAAAGTGAGCAACATGAAAAAGCTGCTGATCCTTATTGAAGGGATCACAGGACTTAAAATCAATTTTGAAAAGTCATAAGCAGTGGGGATTATTATGCCTGTGGAGAGAGTTTTGAGAACTGCAAGGGCTTTGGAATGTAAGTGGAATGAGTTTCCAATCAAATACCTTGGCCTCCCATTGACTAATGGTACCGTTAGAGTTAGTCATTGGGATGACTTAATAAAGAAATTTGATCAAAGATTGGAGGGCTGGAAGGCTACGTTACTTTCAGCAGGAGGCAGGTGGATATTGTCCAAATCAGTGTTGTCATGTTTGGCCATATATCACTTGTCTATTTTTAAAATCCCAAGGTCAGTTGAGAAACAAATTGAATCGATGAGAAACCTTTCTTTTGTGCAGGCGGTAAGAATGAAAAGAAAGGCTTCCATTTGGTGGCTTGGGATAGAGTGTGTAAGTCTAATGAACAAGGGGGGTGTGGATTGGTTAAATTGCAAGATTTCAACAGTGCTCTGCTGGCTAAATGGTTATGGAGATTGGGAGAAGGTGTTGACCTGGTGTGGGTGAAGGTCATAAGGGAGAAGTACAATGGGAATTCTTCTAGATGGTGTTTGCATCTTTCAAGGACTTCTAATTTGTCACCAATTTGAAACACATCCTCAGAACAATAGATATCATTGCTCCTGCAATTAAATTACAGCTTGGAAATGGCAAAAGGATCAGAATTTGGGAAGACAGGTGGTGTTCTGTTTATCCATTTGCCATGCAATTAATGAACTTGTACTCGGTTGCAGTTGATAAAGGGATATTTGTTACACAAATCTATTCTCATGATCATGACTTCCAGTGGAATATCAGTCTTGGAAGGGATCCAACTGAGGTGGAATTGATTGAACTGGTGTCTCTTTTGAACATTATCAGTGGCATTCATATCACCAACAACATAGAAGATAGAAGAATTGGTGTTGGAACAAGCAAGGCAGATTCAAGGTGAACACACGAGGATAATTAGTGATGGAGGCTGCAGGGTGTGGTGGAAAGGGATAGTGTGGTCTAAGTTGATTCCCAATAAGATAAAGACCTTTATGTGGAAAGTGGCCTGGAATAGGCTGCCAACTGCTGATAGGATAAAGAGATTCATCCAAATTCAGAATTCTAGATGTTTGTTCTGAGGAATATTTGAAGAAGATATTGATAATTTATTCTGTCAGTGTGGGATTAATGTTGTGTGGACATCTTTGTGTAGACATTTTCATCTTCAAGGGAATAAGCCTAACACAGTGAAGGACTTACTGAGAGGATGGATGTAGATTAATACTTATTACTCAGATAAAGATGTGTGGTCTTTGCTCCTACCAGCTATGCTTTGAGCTATTTGGTATGAGAGGAACAAAAGAAGATTCTCTGAAGATTATAATCGGCTGTCTGACATCATCAAAAGAGCTTTGCATATCATGATTGAATGGAGTCAAGCTGTTAGTAAATAAGGATCCATCGTTATTCCCTTTTGCTAGTCAGTGGAGTGGGGTTGTATCTTTGGATCCTAGTGTGGTGTGTTCTTTCGTTTTTTTTTTTGTTCCTACTTTATCGACTTGATAAAATATTGGGGGAAGGGGGGGTGTTTTGATGTGTAATGGGTATTTTGGGTGATGTTAGGGTATGTGGGTATTCTCTATATTGTACTGTGTATTTATAGACGTTGTATCCTTTTCTTTTGAACTGAAATGTGACTTACATCACCTTCCACACACACAAAAAAAAACGTGGTTTCGCTAGTTTGGCGGAAGGATGCACCAGCCTCTTCTTCCTCCTGTTACTGCTCTGCCAGTTGGGAACAGGGCAGCGGCTAGATGGTGCCACAAGGGGTCGGCAAGGGTGCTTATGATGGAGGCCGGTCAACAATGCACTGATACAGAGTGGCCTATGGCCAGTCAAACCATTCCCAAAGATATAAAAAACCAAGATAAATCTCCCCAAAAGATCCACAGTGGGCAACATCTCCATCGTTTTATCAAACCGATCTGAAACAGTAGATCTGAAACAAAGTACTCACCTCTTTCCTCGTATCTGAAAAGAGTAGAGCTGAAACAATGTCGGACCATGGAGATCTCCCCCTTTTGTCAGATCTGAAACAGTAGATCTGAAACCTGATCCACTCATCTCTACTGCCCCCAACCGCCATGGGTGCTTCTCTCCCCTTTCTCAGCCGCTGCACCCACACCCTTGAAGGGCAAGGATGCTGTTGCCATCGCCGGACAAGAGCCAGTGTCCAGAATCACCATCGCCAAAGAGCACCTCCATCGCCACTCTTCGATCTGAGACAGCCCTCAGCCACTGTGGGTGCTTCTAGCCCTTTCTTAGCTGTACCCGCACCCCTTGGAGGTGAAGGATGCTTATGTCCCCATTGCCGGACAGCGGCACATGGATATGAGCAAGTTTCTGTCCATCTCACCCATATTTCTGCGGATGAAGGAGTTCACAAGGGGGCGAGATGTTTTTTTTCCTTTTTTTGTGTTGTGTGTTGGGGGGGGGGGGGGGCGCATGGGCTCACGGTCACGGGAGGGCTTTTCCCATGAGGGTATTGTGGGGTTTCCAAATTTCAAATGGAAGGACATGACAGAAAGGATTCAAGATTTGAATCCTGAAAGTCAATGGACTTCAAATTATGTTTTCTAGTCAATGGACTCGAACTTAATTCCAACACCCTTTTTAAGGACCGTAAGTTAAAAAAAACCATGAATTTTAGGTAATATGTTTATTATGTAATGTGTATACTTAGCGTTAGGATCAGGTTGACTAGGTTAGGTTCTTTTAACTCGGGATAGGGTCAGGTTGCATTGGGGAAATACTTCGTCATGTTGGGTTCAGGTTGTATAGATCAACTTGGAAATTGGGCTCGGGTTGACACCACTTTTGAATAGGTTGGGTGAGAGTTGACTTATTATTGTTGATTCAAACTATTATTTTCAAGGCGTTGCCTTGGAAGTTGGGCTTATGTTGACACCACTTCTGAATGGGTTTGGTTAGAGTTGACTCATTAGTGTTGATTCCAACCATTATTTTCAAGGCATCCCCTAAGCAACGTCTAGGCGGCAAGTTCCATGTCGCCCAATGCGAACTGGTGCCTAGGCGAGCAACCCATTAAGGCGCTTGCCTAGGCTGCCTAGGGGCATCCAACCTGCCTAAGGCCCGCCCAACCCACTTTGTTTTGGAAATGGCCTGCCTGCTTTTAGGTTCACTTTAGTTATTATAAAATGGTTGATGGATATTTCTGTAAAATTTTCCATTATTTATGCCAAAAGGAAACAATGATCAAACTTCCCACTTGGTTCCCACTTTTTGTGGGATTCTTCTGCTAGCGCATAGCATGTTTCCACTCTCTCTCTCTCTCTCTCTCTCTCTCTCTCTCTCTCTCATGGTCACTGGAAAGAATGATAAGAATGGAATTTTGGATACATCTTATAATTGTCTTTCTTTCTTTATATGTCATGATCATTTTACTAGTAAATTTCAGGTTAGATTGATATCTTTCATCTTGATTGCAAGTACTCCCAAATTCTCATTGATTTTTTCCTTACTCATTTGCTAATGTTTGTTAATATTTGCCATTTATTATATTTTTTCCTTCTACAGTATAGGTATATGTTGAATGTTGTGAATGACACTGCTAGTTTGTTACCCTTGTATACAGATAAAAATAGAATTTAAGATAGTCTAGATAGCAATTATCTTGAAACGTACTAGGTTATATAAACTAGGCTTCACCTAGGCACCTCGCTTTGTCACCCAAGCAATAAGGCAGTGGGCCACCGCCTTGGTCGCCTTGATAACATTGATTCTAACCCAGCCTGAGTTGCAGAACTCAGCCTGCATTTCTGCATATAGCTTTATCACTTAGGTTGGCCATGTTCTACTGAGCGCAGATGCCTTGATCAATGAATTATCCAGATAGAATAGACATGCAGGCTGACTAATGCAACTTATTTTTGTGAGTTTAAGTATGACTCAATTATTCGAGTTTGTGAGCTGTGGCAAACCCCACCTCCCACCCCCACCCCCCCAAAAAAGGGAAAAGTAAAAAGAAGAATGCACACTAGGCATATGCACAACCATAAGAGTCCATGAGTGATAAGCTAACACAAGCCCATCATCATCCTTATACAAGCCTAGGAAAAGAATGCAGTAGCTAAGGCAATTCATATGCCCCATTTTCATGGACCCATGCTGTCATATAAATTTCCTGATCATCCAACTAGCCTCCAGCGATACTCCAAAGAATTACAGATCTACCGAAATGACCTGATCATCAGTCACTTTAGTCATCTTCAACAAATATTTTATGAACCCAATAAGTTTTTATATTGTGGTTTTGCATTTTTCTTGAAAAAAGAATCAACTAGTAGCTTAACTTAATTTAGTCATCTCAGAAGCTGTGTATTTTACCATTTTCTTAAGAAAAATTACCCTTCATTTGGTTGATATGAAAGAACATTCAAGATCTCTTACTACTCAGGAAGCACATCTCATATTATCGTTTCCTTATTGTCTGGCATAGCAATAGAAAATATCTCCATGACTTTGTTAACTTTGGTGCGATTTTTCATAGGACCTATTAAATTGGTGTACCCTGTTGGAGGGTGCATATACGTTTTCATGCATATATGGACACACCTTAATGATGCTGCCCTATATTTAAGTGTATATATTCTGGGAATGCCCCCTTTCATGGGTCAAGGCCTTTTTGCTTTATCATGGCAGTAGCGACAGCCCTTTCATCATCATTGTTGGACACATCCAATCATTTCTTCCAACATGTTCCCCTCCACATTTATCTTGAAGATAATCATCGCTGTTAGACACATCCGATCATTGCTTCCAACAGGTTCCCCTCCATATCTTACAGTTGATGTCCACATGTCAGAGCCTAAATGGTTTGCACCATAAGGTCTTGGAATCATCCCAGATTTGAAATGTGTCTTGAAAGGGACAGATTTTAAGGGATCCATATAATTAAATGCAGGTCTGCTCTCAATGCCACGTGCTTCTTAAGTTGGATTGGTTAACATTCGGAATACTATCCTGTTGAACTCTTGCTATTATTTTTTCAGATGCCTACAACATTAGTTCACTGCGTACATGTTGGAGCTGTAATCCAATCCTGATATCTATAACCCAATCATATTCCAAATGGATTTGTTGGATTCAAAATGGAAGAATTATCTTCAATAAGCTATGAGACTGAGGGATGGATGTACCGATCCTAGCCGTAAAATAATATTTTTGAATGCAAATTTTAATGCATATCATTGATTCATTATGAACTACAAATAGCACTGGATGAATTAAAGTGGCAGGACAGGATTCATGCGGTCGACCAAATACGTGGGACAATGGCACTAGCAGTGATGACGATGATCATCATTGATTCATTATGACGTGCAATGCATAGATATGTAATGTAATTGTGCAAAAAATATACTTAATATTCTTTTATAAGATGGCATGCTATCGATCACCTGAAACAAAAGTGTTCCAAAGTCAAGGTAGCTTTGTGCAGTTATCATACTAAAAGGTATGTTCATTTTTTGTGAACAAAGTATGTGAAGCCTAGGTTCTTCCTTTGCATCTTAAAAAGCAAATAACGAAGAAAAGGTTTTTCTTTCTGTGATATAATTTTGACGGTGAGGATTACATATTTGATGTATGGACGCTTTTGCAAATATTCTGCAGTTTTGTCTTTGAACTTTCTTACAGACATGTAGGTACATCTCAAACTGGGTCAGTGTGCATTTAGCCCAGATTTGACTTACCTGATTTGAACTGCAAATGCACATTTTCTCATTATATTTGTGATGCAGATAGGAACTTCAAGGCGCATAATACCTAACCATATGTGCTAACTAATTTAAACTCCTGTTGATCCTTCTCTTTTAGGCCTTTCCTGGGGGGTCGACTTGGGATCCGGTAATGTCATAAGACAGAAGCGCGGTGTTCTCCAGGTGAGGGCAGCCGGAAGGGATTTACTGTGCATGACCAAGAGGAACAGATCTCGGAAATCACTTGCTCGGGTGCATGGGTTCCGCAGAAGGATGAGAACAACTAGGGGAAGAGCTGTGCTGCAGCGAAGACGTGCGAAGGGCCGGAAAGTTCTTTGTACAAAGACAAGCCCGAGCAGTGGGAAACGCTGCAAACGCACCTGATCTCCGGCTGGTAACCATTTGCATATGTTCATTACTAGACTTCTCTTCTCAAAGAGTTCTCTTTCCGTGAAGGTACATACACCATCCATGTGCAATGGAGTGTTTTGCATTCTTAGCATTAGTGTTCGTTCTGATCAGTTTTGGTTTTAAGCTGAAACACGCCCAGATAATTGTATATGCAATGTGTTGGTGATTTCACGGTGCAACTTGGTTTAGTATCATAATTGCTCCTCACCCCCACTCCTTTCTAGCAGAATAGTATGCTGTCTTGTTGAGGTTTCATATAGTTTCGGAGGGGAAGGTCGATTAGTGTACTTCAACACAGCAGTATGCGATCCTTGTGGCCAGAGAGCTGTCTACATTGCTTTTAAAAGTGTTAAGAGTCGGATCAACGTTTTGAAAGCCAGACGGGTGAATTTATTGGAGTTTTTGGTCAGAGTGTATTTTGGACTGATCGCTTAAGCTTGGTGTTCAGATCGGTCTGTTTTATTTAATGAAATATTTATTTAAATATATGTTATTTATATCTATACTGTTTTTCATCATAAAATTTATTGTGTCATTGTGATGGGCATGTTTTCATGCTTAAGTGGTGGTCCGAAATTCAAATTTTAGTAGTTTTAACTGAACTGGCCGATTGTTATATGAATCTGATAAATCAGTCGAGTTTTTTTCCCTTTTTTTGGGGACTTGTTGCACTGCTTGCAGTGCACCATTGCACTGTAAGCGGACAGCTGTTTAAATCATACACCTGCAGTAGCAGGTTTTATATATATATAAAACCTAGGGGAGAGAGCAATCCCAAGGGAGCCAGGTTAGAAAAAATTCTAAAAATGATTTTTTGAGAAAAACTTGTTAACCATCTGATCAAGATTGGATGGTTTTGTTGGTTCCCTTATCATTACCCCCACCACCCTGGATTTTTAGAAGAAAAAAAAAAAACCACACTTGCTACTGTAGTCATCCCTTCGGACATCTGATCGGCAGTGGTCCACTTGTGGTGCAGCAAGTTACTTGCGGTTACACTGTATGCAGTGCGGCAAGTGCAACTCTTTTCAAAGTCCAATGAGGTCGGATAAAAGGGAATCAAACTGCAAGCTACTGCATGACCTTTGTGACTTCCTACGCTCCTGCTGAGAGCTGTGTCCAGACCTATTAAAGGATTTATTAGATCCGCTAAGTTTGGCTATGAGCGCATTCCCTTTTGTCCAATAATAATTCATGTCATACAAATTTATGTCTAAATTTTTATCAAGTAGATCGGAGTTTACAATAAATAAATTCTTCTCCAGATCCATCTATCTTTCAATGTGAAGGAATTAAGTAGCTAAAACCTGACCTGGCTACCCGTTAACATTATTGGGTCTACTAATATGAATCTGAGTATTACTCATTTTAGATGGGGTCGGGTTCCTATTAAGTGCAGGTGAGGAGGGAATTGGGTAAGTGTGAAGGGGCAGGGAAATTTTACAAGAAAACCCCTAATGGGAAATGGAAAAAGGCGTATCAGAGGGCTGTTTTTAAAAAAAACCCTTTCTGTGCAAGCACTTAGTCCCCAGGATCTGGCTTCTTTTAGATGATCCATGCAAAGCTTTACCATTTACAGCCCTACTCCCGCTTTGTACCATTTCTATGCATTATATCAGGGTTAAGAATTAGGACAGGATGTCAACCATGGTCTCAAGGTCACCAAATGAGAAATATTTGGAGCTGATTTAGATCGGCTTTGATTTAGGCAGAAAAGATTTCTTGAGGAAATTATTTCTCGACTCCACTGACCACTATATATGATGTGATTAAAAAATATCTGTTGCTAAATATCTAAGAAACAAAAGTATGTTTCTTTTATTTATTTCGCATGGTTTTAATAACCTGATTGGATAAAATATACTTCGGCACTCTTTGGGGGGCAACAGATGCGCTTGATAAAATTGTTTAGCTTAAGGACTAGATGATTTTTAATGTAATAAGAAGTACGATATTGTAGTGTTCCGCAAGCCTCAAATTGAGTTTCACCACTAAGATTGAGAATTTGCATCTGAAATGGCCTAAAAAATGTTATCACAATGGAGAGGGAAAAGCCCAACTGTTGCTAAGGCATTTGTCAAAGAAAATTATAGCATGTTATAAGACATTTTCTTTGACAATCCAAGCCAGATCCACCACGCGGACATATCGGTACACACACTCTCTCTCTCTGACCAGACCACCTCCGCCTCCGCCGTCCCTGCTCTCTCGCTCCCCCTTCTATTAGTAGTAGCAACTAGCAACTAGTAGTACAAGGCTAGTAATAGCGTCCTGCTACTACCTAGCCTAACCTAACCTAAGTAGAACGTGACGCACCCATATCATCTCCAAAAAGTTTGCATTCACACTTCTTCTGATTCCCTCTCTCTCTCTCTCTCTCTCTCCCTGCCTCCCTGCGCGGTTGGAACTAAGGGGGAAGAGAAAGAGAGACACGAGCCGTCCTCAAATGGTAGCTCGCCCTTTAGATCACAGGTGGGTATCTGCCTCTTCTTCTTCTCTCTCTCTCTCTTCACTTAAGCTAGCGCTTTGGTATGAGCTCTTCTTCTTCTTCTTCTTCTATAGGACCTTGGGTGAGCCCCTGGGATTCTTGTTCCTCTCTCGCACCCCCCCCCCCCTCTCTCTCCCATGCTGGGCATTGGGCGCCGACAGAGTCAAAATTTCACTGCAGGGTTTACGTGACAATTGTCAGAGCTTATTTTTCTAAAAAACAAGAAAAAAGAACTCAAAGCGGACTGCCCCAGACGAGCCTGGGTTCCTGTTTCATTAATAACTTTTACCATGCGTCCCTATTACCTACGGTAACAAATTTCATTAACGCATTTGGCCACTAATTTCAGCTATGGAATCCGTTATTTGCAGGATATCCATTTGCCTTTTGCAGCTCCAAATAAGCACTTCTTGATCTTTCATGCCTTGCCAAGTTATCCTAGCAGTAACCAGACTAGATCGGATGACCACATTGAACAAACAAGATCTCCATCCCTCTTCAACCATCTCATTTCACCCCACACACGCCCCTCAACTTACGCATCCATACGTCCCCTTGACAGCCATCCCATTGCCACGGGCATATTATTTCCTCGTTTGGGTCAGGTGCAGCAACAGCAGACCGAGGAAGCCCCACCTCTGCTCCTAACATGCAAGGGTTCAACAGGCCCTCCACGAGGCATCCAGCGGAGATCTACAGTAACTGACAACAAACCCAGCCCACAGGCTGCACAAGACTGATATTTGCTTGTCGGGGAGTAGTTTACATGGCGAGCACATACAGATACTAGCATTCTGATCTCACCTGGTGGAACTCCCGCATCAATGGAGTGACTACATTAGTGGTAAAGAAGAGCCCTGACATTGGGTGGAGAGGCCAACCATCAAAATTCAAATCTGATGGCTTGGATAGAAACAAAAAACAGCCTTACCGCTAGGGTAGGCAATTATAACTAAAGAAAACGGAAGTAAGAATTATATCGTCAAGATCCCAGTTTAGCTAGTGATATTGGCGTGGAATATTATAAAACAGCAATTCTGTGAGAAATAAGCATGATATCTTACAGTGTGTTTTATAGTGTTCTATAATATTCTACATCAAATCAAATGATCCTTAAAGATGTACCACTAGCAAGAAGCCCCCTCCTCCCAACTGTAGTCAATGGCATCCGCTACGTCCATTTCCCAAGTAGATACTGAGTGAGATTTGTCACCAAACATATTAAACTAACCATCAGATCAGTCCAGATCGGCGATCTGTAGCCTAACAACTAGTTGTAAACTAGCCATTGTGAACGAGCCCAACGGCTAACAACGATCTTGACCCTCTCCCATCCCTACTAGCTCACTTCCTAACTTCTCTCTCTCTCTCTCTCTCTCTTCCCTATCTCTCAAGTCTTGCTCCATCTCTCTCTAAATTTTTTATATATCTAATGTATAATACTTGTATACTACTATTAATATATTTTCCTCCTATCTAATATTTTTACTTTTTACCTACTTAATATTTTTCTCTCTCACTCTTATTTTTTTTCTATCTAATGTATGATCATATATTAGTATATTTTTTCTTTTTCTCTCTCCTTAATTTTTTTTATATCTACTCGACTTAGATAATTCTTCACCTATCTAATATTTTTATTTACTTATATTTTTATTTTTTAAAAAAATTTCTATCTAATATTTTTCTTCATCTTTCTAAATGACATTCTATTATTCTACAATGATCGGGTGGACAATTTAAGAAACATTTTTTAGTAAATTATAATTCTGCCACACCCTCTTTTTCTAATAATCTCTTTAAATTTTTTCCTCTTTCTCTTTCTTATATTTCTTTCTTTTAAATACAAACCTCAATAATAAATAAAATCTATAAATTTACCAAGTTATGATTTTTAAAAAAATTAAGAAACATGTACTATTCTTTATTTTCTATTGAAAGTTATTCGATTTCGGATATAAACGACATTAAAGATACTAATTTTTATCATCAACAAAATATTTAATATCTTTATTATCATTTGCATTCAAAATTAAATAATTCTCAACAAAAAAAAGTAACATATATTTCTTAATTTTCCTCTGAGAGATAACATAATAAACTTATTTGTTTTAATTACTACTAAAATCCATTAGCATTAATGTATATAAGAATAAAAAATAAGAAAAAATATATAAAGGATGAAATATAGAGTGCACATTTATAGAGAGACCGATCACTAGAGAAAAAACAAAATAATCTCAAATGAAAAAAATCAACATAAAGTTGCTTATTATATATATATATATTTATAGAGATCAAATCATATTAATTCTATCAATTCTTCTTCTGCCAATGCCATGAAGACATCATCCAACATAAGACTATAAGCACACAATTTAAAAAGATCGACGAATCTATTATTTTTACTATGAACACCTTATCAGCAAGGATTTTTATTGTTTCATGATATATGTATACAGTTCCAGAAATTTTTACATCTAGACAAAAGATCATCTAAAATAATATGTAGACAGCCAACAATCAAGCACCAACATCAACAACTCATCCATCTTCATCTACCAAGAAGATCTAGAATAGAAATTGTCAATACTATGCGAACATTCTTTTTAAGAATTTCATATTCCATGTACTACTTTACACAACATCATTTAATCTGTTGACTAGATACATTTAAAGACAACCACGTCACACCCCTTCTCTAGATTGAATTAATGAAGATAATTAAGTTTCATCGCTCATGTACAACATATGTCACATTATTAACTTTTCAAAAAAATTATAATTTTTATAACTTTTTTAATATATTTTAACATTTTTTTTAAGAAAGTGTGAATCCAAATCTGATCGATTCAGACCCAGACTGATGCAAATCTGATCCCCGAGTTTGCCTTCAGTGCCGAATCCAACAACGAGAGAGCAAGAATAATTTTACCCAACGTTCAAGTGGTGTTTTTACCTTCGGTAGACTACTTATCAGGATTCGGAAGCAATAAGCTTAACAGTAAAGCTAGTTTAAAACCAGATTCTTCTAGTCCGAGGTAGCGGCTTCGACCAGCACCATAGAGTGTGAGCGTACGGGAAAAACTACTATCTATTCCTCTAGTCACTTGAAAATTTCTTCCAACCTGCTCTTTAGCCTCACTTTGTTTGGAGAGTAAGTTATTACACGCAACCCACAAATGGAATAATGTATACTAGAATAAATAATGTTTCAGTTTGATAGTTTCGGAAACTCACAGTAATTCTTGGGTCTAGAGCGGGATAACTTATTCTCTTTATTCTCCGAATAAACTTGTATACTAGAAAAAAGAGTATTTCGGTTTGATAGTTTCGAGAGCTCGCTGACAAAATAAAAAGAATAAGTAATTCTTAAGTCTAGAACGGGATAACTTATTCTTCTTATTCTCCGAATATACCCAAGAATTACTTATTCTTCCTATTCTGCCAACAGATCCCACAAAATTATTAAATCGAAACTGTACACTATTCTTTTTGTAGGCCCCACTTAATAACTTATTCCCCAAACAAAGTGAGAGTGTTCTGCTCCTTTAACCGTCCTCCAGCCTAGAGAGAGATTAAAACCTGGAAACTTGAGACGCCCTTGATTACCAAATTGACTCATTATGAACATACCCATGCATGTACGCTAGTTGCGCTCAAGTGATTTAAGCGTCGTCCAACCTAGAGTGACAGAAAAAAACCTGCGCCTCTGTGTTCCGCTCCTTTTAACCGCCGTCCAGCTTAGAACGACAGATTAAAACCTGGAAAGTTCAAACCCGTTTGATTACTACATTAACTCCTTATGAACATTCCCATGTATGCTCGTTGTGCGCAAGTGATTCACATCGCAGAATCAGAATAGCCATGATTACACACTTAAGGCCGAAATTAGTTTTTGCCTAGCCTAAGATGAGATTCTCGTTGTGCGCAAGTGATTCACATCGCAGAATCAGAATAGCCATGATTACACACTTAAGGCCGAAATTAGTTTTTGCCTAGCCTAAGATGACATTCTCTAGGCCTCATTACGTACATTTTGACGCGCCTCCATTCACATAAGAATGAATAAGATTTCATCTATTTTATAACCCACGGCAGATTCAAAACTGTATTTATGTATATAGGTCTTCCTACTAATCCTTTCAAGAGTATACATATATATATATATATATATATATATATATATATATATATATATATGTACTTGAAAATCTGAACAAATTCCTCTGGACAATAATATTTTTATTTCAACTCAATTTAACTACCGCTGAAGATTATATCTAAAAATACTTCCATATTTTAAGTTCTTTTAGTCCGCCGCACAACAACAAATTCTACCCCCGCTATTGATAACGACGTACCGGTACAGAGAATGAAGGTCAGCGGGTATCTCATCTGAAGAAGCCTTTGTTTGACCATTATCTGCGCCAGTAAGTAAACAAGTTCAGCGTCAACACCAAAGGAAATTAACCCGACTCTTTCATCTAGAAAATTAAAAAGGGAAAAGGAAATGCTGCTTGTTACATCAAAAAGAAGTGAATAATGTTTTAATTGCCGGATCAAAGTAACTAGTCTCCATATGTTACCATACTTGTAGAAATACTTCTATTCAGTACTCTACGGTGTATAAGGATATCAGGAATTTAATTCGGATAACTTAGATATTTTAAGGATACCGAGTTTCATTCAGGTAAATCTCAGCAATTCTTTTATTCCTATTGCTGGAACCTCCTGAACGGAAAGTGACATAATGTGAAGACCCATAGGGGGGGTGCCCTTACATGGCGTGTTTACACACACACGTCCGATGGACTTTCCACGTGTATTGTAATCCATAGGGTACGTATGCGTAAAACCAAGGCACCTAATACATCAAGGCTTCCATGCTTTGATGGCTCCCAACAGTGCAAAAGAAGTATTTGGCCAGGAAGATGCCTTACCATCTTATTACCGTTAGCAGCAATTAAACCCCGTACACTACAAATCCATACACGTCCAAACATTCCGACCATTGAATGGTTCTACGCTAGGTGCATCCTTCACCTATATGCTTGGGGAATAGATAGAGGCCATCTTTAAGGTATGCTTCCACTCTGCAGAAGGGAACACACTGTCTGAAGGAATGATATTGTTCGATCAAGTGAACAGACAAAATTCTAACTGGAGGAACATTTCAAAATCAACTTCTAATGCAAATAAAGTTGATTTTACCATAACAAGAAGACAACATATAAAGTTAAAAGGTTGATTTAATATGTTGATGTCTTCCAAAATTCTGATGACAAAATTCAGTACAAGAAATGACCTGCAATAGACTGCAAACAAGTTTCAAATGCCCTGCAGCAATGATGGGGGAAAACTATTTCTTTATCAAAATCAAGCATTGGCATAGCCTGTGGGATCAGAGATCTCATCAGCCATGGGTGGGGTTCCAGAGACCAAGAAGTTTATAATGGATCTGAACTCTATTAAAGTGAAACTGACTAACTGAGTGCCTGAGCTCAATTTCTGTTGTAGTCTGAAATGGCCGAGAGACCTACCTAAGTTGCCCTGACAAATCTCAATTGGCAGTTTAGCATGTCCCACTGCCTATTCATAAGATGACATTTAAAAATTTGAGGTTGTGAACATTTCCCTTCAGAAAATCATATGATGGCATTCAACATCACTTAAATAATTATGTAATGAAGCTTTAGTTATCACAAAACTTGGTTAGATAAGATTTATGCAAAATAGAATTAGTAGACAATAACTTAATTCCACAGTTTGGTATGAGACAAGGGGAGAAGAGTTATCACACGGGGTAAGTATTCTACAATTGAATCTTTCAAGCATCACGTGCTTGAAGCAATACAGAAAAGGGAAAGTTTTCCAAAAGATAATATTTACGCTGCCAAGGGGTTACGACTTTCAAATGTACCAAAAGTTAGAAAGATGTACGCATAAACAGCACAAAGCCAAAATTTCACACGTGCATGTGTGAAAGAACTGCTCTCATAAGCACAAGCACCAGGGAGAATAAAAACTTTATAATCAAAAGAGATTATTTATAGATCTATGAGTCAACATAAGGTACAAAGAACTGCTCTCATAAAGAGATCTTTTTGTATCTACACAAAAGAGCCACATTCATAAATATGTCGTTAGTAACTTGCCATATTTGCCCTTTGAACGTTCGGACAACATAGAGTGAGAGGGGCGGGGTCATTGACAGTTCCAAGTCGCAAGTGGAAAAGGATGACTCATCCAAAGCTACTGGTGACGATGAAGCTCAGAGACAAGGCACCACTGGATGAACATACAAACGATGTCCTGCCTACCCATTGGCAGCAACAGTGGCGAAGGACAGACATCTCAGTGATGATAGTGCCATCCTATTTGATTGGAGAACAGAACCATAAATATGCTCCGTATTCTTCAATGATTTGCAAACCGAATCCTCCACAATGATATGTGCTCGTCACCATCCACCATGGTAGAAAAATAATATCAATCCATGGTTAAGAATCCAAGTCAGGAAGAAGGTTGTTTTCCAAAGTAGACCAATGGAAGAAGCTGAACTAGAAATAGATATACCACAATGTGGGGGCAAACTATCCCCCACTCCTGCCCTCTCCATACACTCCCCCAAATGAAACCCACTCTTCCACTTCCTACTGTCACATCCTTTTCAACCTTGTTTACTTTTTAACCACATATAAACCCACTCCTTCAAAAGAATGTCCTGGCTTATTCATATAGTTGCACTTGAAGGCGTCCCCTCCAATGGAAACAAATGAATTAAGCAAGAACTCTACTGATGCTATGATGACTTCAATGTCCAAGTCAATACAGAAGGTAAAAAAAGAAAAACTGCAATAAACAAATAAGAGGCACCCATTTATCTAACATCCCACCAGTGCTCCAGGAACAAAAGTACATGAGTTTTCCTACAACATGGGACATGCACTTCCTGAATATTGTCTTGAATATCTTCCACATGCAATTTCACTTCTTTTTTTTTTTTTTTTTTGGGGGGGGGGGGGGGGGGGGTGTTGTTGTTGTGAGACTTCCTGATTTGAAGTCTATAATGCAAGGCAGATAGTGCAACGAAGCATCCACATCCATTCAGTTATAATCTTACAGAACAAATTTCCTGATTTGATCAAAAAAAATTAAAATCTCACTTTTTTCCCTCTCTTCATGTCTTTTTGGTCCTCTAAATGTGATGGTCCCCTTCTTACAATGGTACAAATTTGAAGCTGAAAACAGCTGCAAAATGATTATTAAGCATAATCAAATCACATAAAACAAATGAGGCCACATTCATTTGGTCAACTGAGCATGAATACTAGGCTAACTGTCAGACATAGTTGTCAAGGCATACAAGGTGGTGGCCTACCGCCTTAATGCTTAGGCGCCAAGGCGTGGCACCTAGGCCTAGTATGTTTCAAGATAATTACTATCTATATTTTCCACCATATAAAATCTATTTTTATTTGTATACAAAGGTGACATTCACAATATTCAACATATATTTATAGTGTGAAAATAAAAAGAATAACTGACAAATATTAACAAATGAATAAGGAAAAAAAAAAACTTGGGAGAATGTCAATAAAGATGAAAAAAAAATCAACCCAACATGAAATTTACTAGTCAAAATAATCATTCCATGCAATGAAATAAAGACATATATAAGATATATTTAAATAAACAACGAACAAACCAACATACTAATATCATAGTTCTCCACTTATCAACTGTCAAACATAGTGGCATCTAAATTTGAGAGGAGGAAAGGATAGGAAAGTAAACCCACTGGCAGAAGAATAGGACAAAAAGTGGAAAGTTTGATCATCTATTTCCCCTTTTTGATGTAAATATGGACAATTATATGAAAATACCCTTCAATTTATTTCTAATGATTAAAATAGACCCATAAGAAGGTGGGTTGTTCGTGTGACAAGGCAAGGCTCAGCAGGCCTTAGGTGCCTTGGGCACCCCTAGGCGGCCTAGACAAGCACCTTAATGGGCTCCTCGCCTAGGCGCCAAGTCGTGTTGGGCAGGAGAGGGTGCCTTGTTGCCTAGGCATCACCAAATAATGATCAGCCTAGCTATGTTGTCTGCATTATATTCTCTACCATTCTGATATGCCCCTTCGTCATTACATCTATAAGAGAAAAATCCATAGTAGTCAATCTCGTCCCGTCTTGGACTGTCCAGGTCAGGATGCCCCGTCCCAGTGAGCAAATAGGACAAGACAGTTTCTTGTCTGTCCCAATAATTGTGCCGGCATGTCCCGGTCGGTCTCGGTCTGTCCCGGCCTATCCCAACCAAAATTTTCCATTTTACTGAATATACTATTTTATAAACCCACGAATCCATCCAAATGCTTTTATTGCATTAATTTTATGTTATTTCCACATTTATATGTTGATTTCCATATTATTTATTATTTTGAAGGTGATTTCCATATTATTCATTGTATACATATGCTTTATATTTGTTAGAATATGTATAAAAAATATTCTGGGATAGGACACCAAAAATTTTCAAGACATCGGGCATCCCATCCCAGTAGAAGAACAGGACAAAGACTAGGACGAGATTGACAACTATGGAAAATCATGTAAAAAAGTTAGTCACGAGGAAATTTTGATTCAAATATGGAAAAATGTGCTCTAAATAAGGGCAGCCCAGTGCATTAAGGCTCCCGCCACTGCAAGGTCTAGATAGGGTCAATTATATGCAGCCTTACCCTTATTTTTCTTGCAAAGAGGCTGTTTCCGGACTTGAACCCATTGCCTCCAAGTCACAATGGAGCAACTTTACTGTTGCACAAGGCTCCCCCTCAACCAAAAAAATGCCCTTCAAAGAAAAGAGAAAAGTCATGGGCATCGATGAATACTCTTACAATGGAAGGACCCGAGGGGTAATGTGAATGAGATGGGAGTAAAGAATCTTCCCGGTTAGCATTCAAATTTTCCTTGGGAATAGGAGTGGGAATGGGAAAGTGGAAATAGTGCCAAAATAAGTGAATCCTGCCACTAAAGGGAGGATACTTCTAAATCAACATCGTGATGAAATGTGGTAATAAAGCATGGATATCACTATTGCAGCAATATCACCACTTACCATTCACATATCGTGCTAGCCAAAGAAGGAACACAGACAATTTGACAATAAAATGAATGAAAAGTGTAACTACATGTGGAAACATACATGATCCACATTCCAAATCAAATGCCATGTAACCATGTTTGTACTATTAGTGCATGCAACCGCATATGCATTTTACTCTATACATGGACAGAGATGTTATTAATTGAACACATGACCCAAAGTTAAAACTACTACATATTAATGCTCAGGATTTTCACTCATAAAACAATTAAGGACCTGATCACAAGAATAAGCACATTCCTTTAAAACTATATAATAGGCAATACGGGTAACATTTTCAAGTACACCAATCTTGTAAATAAAGAATGCACCTGTATGCACACAAGCACTCAACCACTTGACTAGAGTCTGATTAAGAGTTATTCCTCATATTCAACTGTATTTTTTAAAGAAGGTGTACTGTACCACTAATTTTATTAAGAATAAAAATAGGAGGTAGAATCAATAGGGAGAAGTGTTACATCAACCCTCATACTCAACTGTTATACTGAGATTGCAGAAGCTTGTCCAAATTCGTACAAGGCGGAAAACACACAAGACTCTGTTCCATGGAGTTTGACATGTTCTGAATCTAGATCCTCATATCGGACCAAGATTTTAGTTTTTAAATGGACATGGATACTGCTTTTACAGGTAGTGTGGATGAACAAGAAATATGACAAGTCGGTCCAATACTATACGAACAATAGTGTGGATCCAGTGACAAAATAAACAGATGAACTGTTGTTGAAACATTTTTTTAGAAGGAAAAAAACAGAAAAAAGGGGGAGGAGATAGAAGAAGATAAAAAACAAAAAAAGGGAAGGAGGAGGAGCTCATGCCACCACCAACCAGTGGTAAAAAGGGAGGAGATTTTAGTTTTTAAATGGTAAAAAATGATGTAACTTGACAAGTACACAAACTAGATTCAAATAAAGCTTCGCACATGGTTGATGCATGTCCAATTTTATTTGTTTTATGCATGCCTAATTTCCTTTATTTGATACATGCTTAATTTCATTTGTCTAAATGATGAATGTGTTGACCAAGTTGGATATGCTTTCAAGATAAGTGGGTTTTGATTCATTCATATTGGTTAGAGGACCATTAAACTTTATGAGGATAGTCTTAGTTATGTGGTGGTTATCATATCCCATTAGATAAGTCCTTTCCTTGCGAATTCCTAAAAAGAGTAAAAGAAAAGAGAGGGTGCCGTCCGGACCCATCTAATTTTAATGATTTCTAAAAGGATGCTATCAAATTCTATGATGACCTCTAAAGGTTTTAATGGGGATTTTGCTCGAAAACATATTCTCTTAAAACTTTTTAAAGATCATTAGCTCACGTGCCTTTATGCGAGTCTAAAGTCCTCTAAATATCCTCTATAGTATCCTTTAAGATTTTTAAAGGGATTCTAAAAGATAGACACCGAACTCACAAAGTCTATGCAAGCGTCTAAAACAAAAAATTTATTCCCTTAATGGACGACTAATCAAGGATGGTCAATAAATGATTGGCGTAATTAACACTGACCGAGGTCAATGAAGAGAGGTCAAGTACATAGATCCACACTTAATCCAAAATCTTAAACTTGAGGACTAACTTCAAGTTCTCAAAGTCTATATTATAAAAGAGAAGACTATGTTTTCAAAACTCTAAGAATTCTCTTTTTAAACTAAAATTCTTTTGAAATCAAATTCTTTTTCAAAATATTAAAATGAAGTCTCACAGTTCGGCACGCCCGGTGGGACCTCTCATTCTCTTCATCTCTCCGTCCGATGATGCCCTCACCTTACACTACTAATTTTGGCCAGTTTAGTGCAGCCACCGCGCACATCAAAATCAAAATACTTATTGGTGGTGGCTACCCATGCCGCATTACAGCTACCTAATGATGTCGACATGTTTCAGCAACTTCCCAGCTGTTGTCGGATCCCCATACTTCCTGGGGGTCGTTCCAGCACCGGAGATGGCTCCAGAAGCAAAGGAGAAGTGGCGTGCATCCCACGCCAAGAAGGACGATACCAGTGGAAGACCTGAGCGAGCTTTCACTCTCAACAACATCAACATTTTGCCCACCTCCTCATCTAATGAGAGGCAAAAGAAGAAACTCCAGCAACAAGCCCGTCCAAGACGGGAAAGACCATATTGGTGGACGATCTCCGCATCCGCTTGAATGGAAGAGCACCTATGATCCTAAAAGAAAGAATTGTCCCGACAGTCTCTACACATAATCGGTTATGGATACTCCCTAAAGTTTGCCAAGACAAAGTAGCATTCAAGAAGACGGGTCCAAAAGTCTCTGTCCAACAGAGGCAAAGACACCAAAAGAAGATAGCTATGCCTCATAATGGGGGCAATCCTGTAGAAGACAAGAACATCCACCTGAAAGGGATGTAGGAAATAAAAGAGGATGCCCGCAGAATACATCAGGCTAGGGCCACCCTAGCAAAGCAGCCACCCAGACGGCCCTCAAAGTCAGAGTGGCAAATCAATAACTCAAACAACTCGACCTCGCTCTCCAAAAGGTCAGAAAAGAAAAGGGGCTTATAAGGAGAAAAGACAAGTCCAACAGAGGACGTCAATCTTCTAGCGACTGGGGGCAATTCCCCACCAGACTCAAAAGAAAAGAAGAATCACTAGATGACGGAGGATGGCATTCGGATCTACACCTACTATGACCCAAGTACCAACGACCGGCAGCCTTCACTGCCAGATGATCCTAAAAAAATTGCCAACTTAGTAGGCCATTCGTTGGCTGAATAAGAAAGCCGGCAGCAGAACAACTTCAAAATAGTAGTAGCAACGCTGCCTAAGGAGTCGGAGAAGATGGGGTGAATGCCTAAAATATTGGGCCCAACCACGAGCAGTTGCAAAATCAAGCACGGCCTCAGACTATAGAGGAGATGAGGCAGGAGAATCAACAACTCAAGGCCTTACTATTAGGCTTTATACAAAAATGGGAAGAATAACAAAAAGCTTCTCAAATTCCTCAAGTGAATGTACCTCCCGCGATGGCAGTTCCAACGCCAACGACAATAAGGGCACATGTTGCCGAAGTCAACTTTGTCCCCGATAAAGTGCAGTAGGTCCGAGATGAAGAACCAAATCTTATTGTTCAGCAATCCAACGCTTCGGCAGAAGATGTTGCAATATCACAAAAGCGCCTAATTGAACAAATTGTGGAGGCGAAGATAACCGAAAGCGCGAGGAGATAGGTGCCTTTGACTTATATAAGGTGTCGTTCTCAGTCTGTTTGTTCAAGAAACTCCCGCCGAATCACATCAAATTTCCCAAATTTACAAGATATGATGGAAAATGATCTGCCCAAGAACACATCGCCCATCATATGAGTGATTTGGGGGAGCTAGCCACAGATGAAGCATACGTATTGATCACTGACAGGTATGGCATTCCAATGGTACTCGAAGTTAAAACTCAATTCCATAAATAATTGAGAAGAAATGCAGAAAAAATTCATGGACCGCTTCAAGGTGTCGGAGCGGAAAGTCACCAACACCGAATTGATGACTCTGAAGCAGGATAAGAACGAGCCTACCATCGATTACATTAAGAAATGACAAAATCTCAACATGAAGTGTGACAACCCGTCAGTCCACGAGGACGCGGTGAAATTATGCAAAAAGGGCATGAAGCTGAAAATCAATGAGAAGCTGATAGGAACAAATGTGAGAAACTTTGACCAACTCAACAATATAATGTCAAAGATTGAGATCTTCTTTGCTGACAATCCGACCATCGGCTTCAACAAGGGAAAAGCTCCAAACGAGTGAAAATCTAATGTAAAGGAGGTGAACGCAGTACATTTCGCCCCTATTGTAGATAACACAGGGGGCAAGGGGAATGTCAATGCCTCAACATTCACTAAGATGGGAGATGGAAGGGGGTCGTCCTCCTCCCTTAGTGAAAAGATGAAAAGACCCTACTCTTTCGCTAGGGATCATACCAAGAAGCAATTTGAAGCTTGCATACAGGCAAATCTCTTGGCGTTGTCAGAACCAAAAAAAAAAAAAATCAACGAAGTGAGTAGATCCAATAAACCCAACTATTGCAGCTATCACCGCATGTTGGGTCATATTATTAAAGACTGCTATATCTGCAAGGATGAGATCAAAAAGCTCATCCAAAAAGGGGCTGCGGAAATGGGCCGATACCTGGTGAGTCCACCCCAACCACATCAAAACTCGAAGCAAACATTCTCAATGAATGTTGTTCACGCAAGCGGAAACTCCTTGGGGGAAGAGCCTAAAAAGGAAAGCATAAAAGCCTCTCATGAGCAAGAGGCGACACCATTGCATACTCCAGCAACCCCAACTCCGGAGGGGTCAATTATGGCAACACTGGAAGAAATCCAGGCAGGTCTAGGGCATCTTACCTAGGTGATAGAAGGCCTTTCGAGACAGCTGGCTGAAGTCTTAATGGAGAAGGAAGTCAACAAGTCATTGTCCTTTGAAGGAAAGGGACCGAAATGTAACCTCCCTCAAAAGAAGGGGAAACATGCTATAGACTTGAATGAAACACCTGAAGCTCAACACAAGGAATGCATATTCCCCAAAAGAAACGATTATGATGATCGAAGCAATGACCCAGAAAATGTCATTTTAGGTGGCGAAGGTTCTCGAAAGAGACGGGCCGTCAGTATAGAAACACGCATAAGCCTCAAGGGATGCGAATCTCTAAGAGAGTAACTTAAAAAGCCATATTCCTTTCCAAGGGAAAAAACCCGGGAACTCTGTAAACTGTGTATGAGCAGGGAGGTAATTGTTTTACCTAAGCAAAAAAGAGGAGAGGAAATGTACAAGATGGATGCGCCCAATTATTGTCCCTATCACAGCTCCATCAGCCATCCAATTGAACATTGTTATACGTTCAAAGATGAAGTTGAAAGGTTAATTCAAGACAGAAGGATCAACATGGATAAATACCTAGTAAAGCCTCTATGAGCACATGATCGGGATGCGATCACCTACACCGTAAATGTGTTGCATTAGTATTATGTTGATAAAAACTTCCTGGAAGTCCCAATCAATGAGATGTCCAGACCCCAACCTAAAGAGGAACCCCGTCATCAATATGGAGGGGTAGCTCTGGATAGGCCCCTTACTCCGAAGACCAAGGCAAAATTTGACATTGTTGCAGTGATCGCCAAGGACATGGAAAGGCTAGAGCTAAAACGTCAACAAGAAGTATGGGAGGAAGAAAGAGCAAAAGTTAGTTCATCCAAGCAAGATGAAAAGAAGACGCACGGGGAATATCAACTGGACCAAAGTTCGAAAGAAGAAGCCGGTTCCTACGAAAGTTCCAAAAGTTGAGGTTGAAAGGAAAAAAAGGCAGTCTGAGTTGCTCCTTCCTTGAAGACACAGACAAAATCCCATCAAAAGCATCAGGAGAAGAGTAGAAAGAAAATGAGAAAAGAAAACAAAAGAGAAAGGAAGCTTAGGCCAACTCGGCGGTTGCGCCAAGAGAAGAAAAGACAACCATCCAAAAATTACAGAAGATCATTGATGAACTGGAGGAATACCAACAAGGGCGTCCAGTGAGAAATGTGTCCCTGGACAAGCACATGCCCTGGGAAGAAATTGAGAGAAAATATCGATTAAAGAGCTAGTTACTGCAACTCCGCGGTAGTACATGCTTAATACAGGCGAAGATGCTTTCTCCACCGCAAATGATAAAACCACCATATTTCAGGGAGAAGATTTGACTGTTGAAAAGCTCGAGAAGCAGTTCCAATCATTCTCCTCCAATATGGCCTATGTGCAATTTTAAGTCGGAAGCGGTTCTCTAGACAACAAGATCAAATGTGTCTCACCTAAATCCAAGAGACCCCTCGCAACATATCAAAGAAGAGCTAACCCGCATAATCAGGGAAGACGTCGAGGCCGTGATTGTGGTCAAGGCAAAAGCAGAAGCACCGTAAGCTAGGACAAAATAACGCACTTCAAGGGGGAAGCTCCAAAGCCAGTTTCTGAACCGGAAGTGAGGGGAAATGTTTACTTCTACTCCTCATCTGAGGAAGAAAATCCAGCACAGTCATCAGAAGAAGTGGGCCCAATGGTGAATCTCGAAGAAGCAAGAATTGTGGTGCAACTCGACTCTGCAGAAGATGTAAAGGCCCTAGCCAGTCTATTCGGTGAAGGCCTGAAAGTCGATTCTCGGGAAAAGGAAATAGCAAAAAAAAAAAAAGACTCCGGAAGAGGTCCAGTGAACGGGCGCCACATGAAATTGTATTATGCCCTGGAGCATGAATTGCCCGAAAATCCATAGCCAAAGAAATCTTGAAAAAAAAAAAAGAGGGGCTTAAAAGCAAGGTGCCCCAACAAAGTTAATTGGCCTTCTCATCAAAAAAGAAGCCAATTAAAAGCAAAAAGGTCTTAAACACGACTGAGATGAAAACCCGCAAGGGCGCACAGGCAAAAGTAAGAAGGGACTAATCCTGGTGAAAACCCATGAAGGCGCTATGGTTAGTAAAAAGAAAAAGAGCAACTTATTAGGGAACGACTCGCAAAAGAACCCCGAGGGGGGGAAGGAGAATTCTCCTTGCCTACCCTTGGTGAGGGTTGAGTTTTCCGACATCCTTACTCAGGGAAGATGTCAGAGTCGTCAATGACGAAAAAACTCTTAGATCACACCACAATGGGTGGGGTGACAGTAAATAAAGAGTTACGATCGAGACGACATCCTCCCGACGGTAAAGAACTGGAAAAATTCGATCTTCACCTTAGATAGCTTCAAAAGGTTCCTCCGTCTCAAAGTTGTTTGTCCCCTCGAGCTGAAACCAAAAACCTAAAATTATCCAAAACTTTCGACCCAGGGAGCCGTTGTATCCCAAAACCTAAAGTTTCCCAAGTTTCAGGCCCAGGGAGCCGTTATATCCCAAAACCTAAAATCTTCCAAAATTGCTGACCCGAGGAGCCGTTATATCCTAAAACCCAAAACGTCCAATCTCAAAACCTAGAAACCCAAAATACCTTGTCCCACTGAGAGAATCTCCATCAATAAACCTAAAGTGCATGGCTACTTGGAGCCTTCGTCCCCTCGAAAACCCAAAGTGCATGGCTACTTAAAGCCTTCATCTCTTTGAAAACCTAAAATCCATAACTACTTGGAGCCTTTATCCCCTTGAAAATCTAAAATCCATGGCTACTTAGAACCTTTATCTCTTTGAAAATCCAAAATTCATGACTACTTGAAGCATGTAGCCCCTTGAAAATTCAAAATCCATAACTACTTAGAGCCTTTACCCCTCTTGAATAACCCAAAGTGCATGACTACTTGGAGCCTTCATCCCCTTGAAAATCCAAATTCATGGCTACTTGGAGCTCTTATCCTCTTGAAAATCCAAAATCCATGGCTACTTAGAACCCTTACCCCCTTGAAAATCTAAAATCCATGGCTACTTGGAGCCTTTATCCTCTTGAAAACCCAAAATTCATAGCTATCTTGAGCGTTTATCCCCATGAAAATTCAAAATATATGACTACTTAGAGCCTTTACCCCCTTACTCAAAGTGCATGACTACTTGGAGCCTTCATCCCCTTGAAAATCCAAATTCATGACTACTCAGAACCTTTACCCCCTTGAAAATCCAAAATCCAAATCTATGATTACCTGGAACTTTCACTTTCCAGGAAAATCACTAAATCCTCCGTCCCACCAAAAATTTCGCCCGAAGGGCGAAATCTCAGCCTGAGGAACTAGTCGGTTCCTAAAGCTTCACAAACCTAGAATTCCAAAGTCCCACTGCTTTGACCCACAAAGGAGCCATAATTCCCTACCAAAAAAAAGGAAAAAAAAAAAGAGTTTAAATTTGAGGTGCTCCGACGGACTTGGTTGTTTCCTCCTAGAAAAGGTAAAGTTAAGGACAAAAAGGTGCCAAAATCCAGCTAAGGTGAAAATTCGAAAGGGCGCCTTAGGCAAAAATGAATAACCCCACTACATGAAAACATAAAAGGACATGCAAGCAAAAATAAAAGGGGGCTAATTCTGCTGAAAACCCGGAAGGACGCTAGAGTTAGTTTTTAAAAAAAAATAGTTACACAACATTAGAACGATTTGAGACCAAGATTCCACAAGGGATAGATGTGTTGTTCGAGACAGGCTTTCGAGACAATCGAGTTATAGAGAGAACGATATTGGAGACGAGCCTCAGGGTAGCCAGATCACGAAGAGAAAGGAGACAAAATCAAAGTCACCTTCGAAAAGACGGCGATATAATTATGGCAAGAACTTGCCAAAGTTTAAGTCTCATGAAGAGACACGACATCGTGCCTATGAGTCAAGTTGTCTCCAAAGCGTTCAAACGCATCTGAGGAACCGAAGGCGGTGTTCGATACTCGTAGAAGCCGAGAAAGCAGAGGATCAAGCAAGTCAAAGTCGGACCGACTTCACCAAAAAGTTTTTAGGCGTTGTCCAGGAACAACAAAGACAAGCCTCCTACCTCGGCCACGACGCAAAGGAATAAGGAAACGCTAAGTGCAAAAGGAAAGAAAGAACTAAGAGCAGTTTACTATTAAAAGGTGTGGAAGGACAAAGAAGTAAGATGAAAGCCTACGAATCATAGCAATTACAAAGACCAGCTCACTACAGTCAAAGCTTCAGCCAGTTATGGTCACTTTTCCAATATGCCCTAAAATGCCATAGAGGGTGTCTATACTCAAAGATCAACTCGTTGCAGTCAAAGCTCCAGCCAGTTAGGATCACTTTCATCATGTACCCTAAAATGCCAGAAGAGGATATCCATACTCAAAGATCGGCTCGTTACAGTCACAGCTTCGGCCAGTTAGGGTCACTTTCACGATGTGCCCTAAAATGCCAGAAAAATTGGTTATTCATACCCAAAGTGCGGCTTATTGAAGTCAAAGCTCTGGCCAATTAGGGTCACTTCTGCAAGGCGCCCTAAAATGCCAGAAAAGTACATTATTCATACCCAAAGTTCGGCTTATTGAAGTCAAAGCTCCGGCCAATTAGAGTCACTTCCACCGTGTCCTAAAATGCCAAAAGAGGGTTATCCATGTCTACATATCGGTTGGTCACAGTCAAAGCTTCGGCCAATTAGGGTCACTTTCACAATGTGCCCTAAAATGCTAGAAGAGCAGATTATTCATATCCAAAGTTTGGCTTATTGTAGTCAAAGCTTCAGCCAGTTAAGATCATTGTCATCAGGTACCCTAAAATTCCTGAAGAAAGTATCTATACCCAAAGATAGACTTGTTGCAGTCAAAGCTCCAACTAGTTAGGATCACTTTCATCTAGGGCTGCAACTCGGGTCGGGTTAGGGTCAACCCTAACCCAACCCATGTCAGAGACCCCTCAACCCTAACCCAACCAACCCACCATCCAACCCAACCTCCTCAACCCTAACCCAACTCGTCTAACAATGCCCCAACCCAACCCATGTAACTCAAGCTTCATCGGGTTGGGTCAGGTTGAGTCGGGTTATATTCTTAATGGCCTATATTTTTTAACTTTTCTTTCTTACTACCAAAATTCCATGTATAAAGGTATGAGTAAATTTATGTATCTACCTTAACAAAGTAATAAAAAAGAAGGTAGACACATGGTTACATGGTTATTATTTGAGAACATCATAGTTCATATTATAAATTATATTTGTATTCAATGATATAAAATTAAATGAAATATATTCTAATTATCTACGTGTTATATATATTAACATCGGGTTCGGGTTAGGTCGGGTTGGCCGAACCTCGACCCAATCCAACCCATGTAAGGTCGGGTTGAAAGAACCCCCAACCCTAACCCAACCCAACCCTAACTTGATCGGGTTCAACCCAACCTAACCATCAGGTTGACCCGTTCGGGTTCGGATTGACCCACCCAAAGTTGCAGCCCTACTTTCATCATGTGTCCTAACATGCTAGAAGAGAGTATCCATACCCAAAGATCGTCTTATTGCAGTCAAAGTTTCAGCCAGTTAGGATCACTTCTATTGTATACCTTAAAATGCCAAAAAAGGGTATTCATGGCCAAGTATTTTGAAGAAGTTGACAAATGCCAAAAGATGATGAAGGATTGATCTCCTAGCAACTACTAGCTACACTTGCTTAGAGGCAATAAAATCTTGGAGGATTAACACCACAAAGAATAGTTTACTCCTAAGATCTCAAGGCATATTACGACATACTTAAGGCAAGGTCTATGAATCCTCAGCCGAATGCAGATGATCACATAAGATGAAGTCAACCAGAGACCATGATGTAGATGCATGAGACACATGCCTCCGTCCCTGCTTTCGACACATGTTCTGTAGGGAACATTTGTTGAAACATTGTTTTAGAAGGAAAAAAAAAGGGGAGGAGATAGAAGAAGGAAAAAACAAAAAAACAAAAAAAGGGGAGGAGGAGGAGGAGCTCATGCCCCCCCCAACCGGTGGGCACCACCCTCCACTAGTGCCCCCCCATATGTGGTAGGGGGTGCCACCGGTGGGGTGTGGCACCCCCACCGGTGGGGGGTGCCTACCACACCCCTCCTTCCTCTCTTTCTCACTCTTTCCCACTCTATAAATAGCTCACAAGGGGGGTGCCACTGGTTGGCACCCCCACCGGTGGAGGTGCCTACTTTCTGCAAGAAAAAAAGGAAGAGCAAGCGAGGAGTTTTTAAAGTTTTATGTGCGTGGGAAAAAAGATACAAACAAGGACCCATTTGTTTTTTTTCATCTTGTAATGATGTTAATGTATATATGGCTCATTCATATTGGTTGAATGGTCAAAATTTTAACTAAGTAATCATGTGTGGTTCATTCATATTGGTTGAATGACTAGAGCTTTAATTAATTAATAACACGTGGTTCATTCATATTAGTTAAATGGCCAAAATTTTAATTAATTAATATATAGTTCATTCATATTGGTTGAATGACCAAAATTTCATATAATTAATCAAGTGGTTCATTCATATTAGGTGAATGACCAAAATCTCAATTAATTAAACTGTATGGTTCTTTCCTATTGGTGGATGGGCCATAAACTAGTGATTCACTCTTATTGGTAGAGTGACCAATATTCAATTTTCTTGGTTCATTGCTATTGGTGGAATGGCCGAAGTGGTGATTGTGTGGTTTGTTCCTATTGGTGGATTGGTCATGAAGTTGTGGTTGACTCTTATTGGTAGAGTGACTAAATTTTTATGATACATTCCTATCATGGAATGGTAAAAAATGATGTAACTTGACATGTACACAAAGTAGATTCAAATAAAGCTTCGCACACGGTTGATGCATGTCCAACTTTATTTGTTTTATGCATGTCTAATTTCCTTTATTTGATATATGCTTAATTTCATTTGTATAAATGATGAATGTGTTGACCAAGTTGGATATGCTTTCAAGATAAGTGGATTTTGGTTCCTTTATGTTGGTTGGAGGACCATTAAACTTTATGAAGATAGTCTTAGTTATGTGGTGGTTATTATATCCCATTAGCTAAGTTATTTCCTTGTGAATTCCTAAAAAGAGTAAAAAGAAAGAGAGGGTGCTGTCCGGACCCATCTAATTTTAATGATTTCCTTAAACGGTTTCTCAAGGATTTCTAAAAGGATGCTATCAAATTCTATGATGACCTCTAAGGGTTTTAATGGGGATTTTGCTCGAAAACATATTCTCTTAAAACTTTTTAAAGATCATTAGCTCACATGCCTTTATGCGAGTCTAAAGTCCTCTAAATATCCTCTATAGTATCCTCTAAGATTTATAAAGGGATTCTAAAAGATCGACACCGAACTCACAAAGTCCATGCAAGCGTCTAAAACAAAAAACTTGTTTCCTTTGTGTGTGTTGCAATGCTTAACTTTCTTGTTGTGCATTCTTATTTCAAGGGCTTTAATGGACGGCTAATCAAGGGTGGCCAATCAATAATTGGCGTAATTAACACTGACCGAGGTCAGTGGGAAGAGGTCAAACATATGGATCCACACTTGATCTAAAATCTTAGACTTGAGGACTAACTTCAAGTTCTCAAAGTCTACATTAAAAAAGAGAAGACTATGTCCTCGTAACCCCTAAGAACATCAATACTTTCATAAACGTTTAGAAAACAAGAAGAACGCTGCCAATCAACCCCACAAATACTAATTAGACCACTCAAAAAGGTCATCCACTAATCTTCCTCTAGGTCTCATACTACATAAAGTATTTAGAAAACAGGGAGAATACTGCCAATCAACCCCACAACTGCTTTTTAGACTTTTGAAAGGTCTTCTAATAATCTTCCTCTAGGTCTCAGTCTCATATAGCATACAAAGATAAATCAATCCGCCGCCTTCCTTTAACCCTCCCGCACAAAGCAACAAAACCGTGAAAGTAAACATATTCTCAGGTGTCAGGACATAAAGCATAATGAACAGTTGAGATGGAGACAATAGGAGAATGTCTTGTTCTTGGACTCACACAAGCTAAAAAGCTACCCACAGTGAATCCTACAAAGAATAGATTATCTACCAGTGGATGTATATGTAAAAGAACCTCTTCAAACAAAAGCCTGAACATTTGCTGGAGTCACAGATGCAAGGCAGGTGCTTCAAGCTTCATCTTAGTCGTGGCAATAGACAAAGAATGATATTTACTAGTCAGTCATCTACCAAAAAACACATTGGATTTCCCACAAAGTAAATTGATTCTTCCAACCTTTTGATCCCCTGTGTCTTCAGAACAGGGAATTCCGGATCGGATCGGCGGCCAGGTCGGGACCCACCAATCCCGATCAAGATCGGCCTCGGATCAGCCGAAAGTAGCCCAAATTGGCCAGGATCGGCCGATTCCGACCGGATCCGCACCGGCCGATCCCGATCCGAATCGGCCGATCCTGCCTTCCCTGTTTCAGAAAACCAGACTCTAAACAAATTAACCCCCTTCCCCAGAAAAAGATTCCATATAAAATATCCTTTTTCAATCCACTTACAATTAAAAATAACCAATATCCTGTGAAACATCATAGATGGAGATGATCCCCATGAAGAAGAAAAAGAAGGAAATAATGAAATCACCTTAAGTCTTCTCATAGTGGGAATGAAGCACCCTACCCTAAAAAGCATACTCTCAAGGTTCGCTTGTAAGCTAAAAAACACCCAAAACAGCCTGAGATAATGAAATCACCTTAATCTTATTTATAGTAGGAATTAGGTAGCCTACCGTAAAAAGCCTACTATTAAGATATCCTTTTATGCTAAATTGCTAAGGAGACCCGAGATAGCCTGTGGCCAAGCCCCTCTCTCCACTATAAGGGTGTTGGTCAACCCTTATGTCATGAAACAATAGAACCCCAGCACCTCCACAGACACTCAAAGGAGCCTCATCATTCTCTGACAACCAAAAAAAACTTTTGACAATCCATGTTCTCATGAGATTCTGCTGCAGGACACTAACGATTTTGACTCTTCCCTCAAGTCCTCACTTCCAACATGAGGAAGGAGTAACAGTCTGAATAGAGTCTAGCAGAAATGCCTGACAGATAACATACACCAATTGAAAAAGGGGCATAATCAATCATATCCAATAATTATACATGCCCATTTACAGCAAAGGCTGATGATGTCCCAAAAACCATTCATATCTCCGAGTCTGCTTCTTTTCTTATCTTGGGTAGGAATCTCTTCTATCCTACCAATTGTACTTCCCCTATTTATTCTCAATAAAATCGGTGGTACGATCCACATTATTCTCGAACAAAACTCTCTCTGACTCTGCACCAACTATGCATACGTATCTGATTAGTTAACACATGTATAAATATATGTTACTATTGTGATCAGTGATAATAGATGAACAGAAATATGAATGAAGCCATATCTCGTTGACAACCACTAAGTTCGCTACACTCCTCATCCAGCATTTAGGTAATATTAAATAAGTGAAAAGGCATAAATATGATGCAATATCTTGAGGACTGTACACTTGAGAAATAATGGCCAAAATTTGCACACTGTTTATGGTATTCTATCAGCACTAATATACATCCCCACTTCCAATTATTTTCACTAATAAACTCTAATGATATAAGTTTCCTAGCAAAGTGCATAGAAGTAATTAGTGAATTTATATCAACCCCATAGCTATGAATACTAACAGCCTAGATGCTCATGCAAGTTTTCTCATCTGTTCATCGCAAACCTACAAAAGCTCCCTACAAGAAACTAGACATCTAGACAATACACTATAATTTACTAAAATCTACATCTACCTGAACCTTACAAAGGATCCAATCAAGCACCAAACCATCAAGTCCAAATTATAATCTAAATCCATACATCATGCATGCAAGATATGCACCACAAGGATCTACACTTCTTGAGCACACAGATCATGGACCAACGGTCAAATTAATCCATTTATCTTCCTTCAGCATTTTGTTTTTTACCTTACAAAGGTATGTTCAGCAGCATTTATTCAAACATGATGCTCTCATGATAAAATATAAAGCACACCACAACAAAATGCTTCCACCTTCTTCCTATCTTTTTTTGGACAGTGAACGCTTCCATGGCACCAATTTCTTCATAGAAAATCAACCATATCGCTCCTTGATTTACAACTTTATGAACAATTGGTTGTCTTATTATCTTCATGCGACACAGTCCACTTAAAGTTTATCACTCGTACAATGTTCATGCACTCCATAAATCCCAAAATTTTGTAGTCAGAACAAGTCAATTGCCATTAACAAATACGAAATACCGGATCAGAAATTGGTTCCCCCATCCATTTTTCTTCCATCCCAATCCATTTGTCAGAAGTGAACACCAGAATCCAACACAAATCCTCACACATAACTCAAAAGCAGGTATTTTCATCATAAGAGGAGGCATGTCAAGCATGCAGGATTGGCATCAAGTATAATCTTAGCATTTCATGGCTACATTCACCAAAGTCCATCTGCAAATTATAAGGCAACTCAAACAACATACTTGAAAACCATCAATTGAAACTTCAACCTCATTACTTTGACATTTATATCCTACTCTCCTGATGATAGCAGTGAACGACACCCTACAATGAATTAGTGCAGATGGTATGAACCCCACAAATAGGTAAGTTGACAGTCCTGATTTCTAACAGTCCAGAATAGTGCAAGTGATAAACAATGCAACTCACAGAAAACAGCAATGAGCCTTATTTCTGAATGGCTAAAAGATGACAAGGCCATTAATAACTACAAAAGAGGCACTTAGTAACATATCATGCATAGAACCCACACACCTTCAATGGGAATAAATCTTACTGAAGAGATAAACAGCAAGCAACTTGCCTTTGGCATCACGGCTACAAGTGGTCAATCCTTCGACATGTAGCATTCCATCATCTTCTGATATTCCAAATTGGCCTTCACTTGTGCAGAAGCAAATCATTTGCACATACAACATTATTGCCTAGCCATTGAGTTTCATGACAAACTAAAACCAAATAGTAATAATTAGAGTTTGCATGTATAAGAAAAAAATGCATTCCTGAAGAGAGAAAATGGCCAGTAGGGACTTAGAAGGGTACACCATATACCAAAAATAACTTGCCATTTTTCAACCATCAACCTCAGATGACAACATTATACATCAAATGGAGCCTTGATACTTTTTTCTGCTTATATGCCACTAATGCCAACTCATTCTTCTTTCTCCAATATATCATGGCAAGTAGGGTAGTCTAACAACAGCAATCGGAATAGTAAGCATAGACAATAGGCTCTTCTTAGACCAAAATGAAACATAGAAGAATAAGAGCATCTAAGAGCACAACCTTCCATAGATCGGTAAGTCAATAACAAATAAGAAATGCCTTAGCCCAGAAAAAATGTTGATCCCATCTTCACAATACCTCCAGGAACAACATCCCATTGTGGAAGAATCAGCCAATAGGCACTTCTGTTGATATGTGCCAACCACGGCCAAGGCAGTACTCTATCAACTCACAATCACCTGTACCCTATGTTTCAGCCCAAAAGGACCCCACAAATGATCACTCATTGCAAAAAACACACCTGCCTGCCATCAAACAAACTAAAGAATAAGTAGCCTACTATCCATGCTGGAGAAACCATCATATGAAAATGAGACTAATTCCATAGCATACAGATCCAATGCCACCGGCACCAATACCACGATAGTCAGCCATACTGCCATCACTGGGACAGTCAACATATATGAAACTAAACATCTAGTATCCAGCTCCTCACCCATGGTGAAAATGAATCCAGGGTAAATTGAAGAAAACTAGAGAAAGGATGAATCCCCTTCCAACCACACTTCCGAGCAGGAAAAAGAAACAAGTAACACTGACTTCAGAAGGCATGCACATTAGATGCCATCACAAACATATATATGAACACACTTTCTTGAACCATAAATAGGCAGCTTCCATTAAATTCATCACATAAGATTACCAGGAATATTTAAGGATCAGGTAGCAAGAACTTTATGCCATAAAATTAATTGGCAGCTTCCACTATCCATCATATAAGCTTTCTAGGAACATTTAATCTCTTTTTACCCTATAATGCGACCATCATAATAACAGAAAAGATTCTTCAAAAATGAAGTTGATATGCTGCACAAAATCATCTTAGATTTAATCTCTATGAGGTTTATAGTCTTACAAACTGGAGATCACATACCACCCCGGCTTAAATGCTTTGGGCACAGTAACTGATATAAACTACAGTACCTAGTCAAGAAAATGCTTTCAATACACATGAATTAATATGTTCCACACCTTGTATTAGCTCAATGTCTGCAGGTAAGGGATGTACATGATGACACCAACACAGCTGAAAGAGCCCCCTCCATGTCCAAAATAATGCTAGTAAGCCAATCAATTTGCTACGGAGACCAAATTTAATGCACTTCACCCATCACTGCTTTAAGATGTTCAACCGTAAGCAAAGTATTATAGGCAATAAAATAATAGAAAAACTGTGGTCCCCATTAATAGTTTCCATCCATGTAGAAGCTAATGCACCATTTCTCCCTTATAACTCTCAATGTACCCACTGTTGGAGCCAGGGCATATTTCCAGCGTTCCAAACTGAAAAGGCTTACACATAAAATGCACCTCCAGATTCCAAGCATTTCAAACTGAAAAAGGTTACATAAAATGCATCTCCAGATTCCAATACACCCCTCATCCCAACAATTCCAGAAACACAATGCAATATTGGGTTGTCATTGCACCAAACTCATTCTCCATCCACTTATTCATCACACAGCCAAGTGAATAATGTTTCTGACAGCTTACATGGTTACTGTCCATATAGACAAATAATCCATTACCAGAAAAATCCAGACACCTTCATACTTGGTCTCCACTATACGGCACTTCCATCCTAAAGATACATCAAAAAACTGGAAGACCAAATGTCTAAGGACACAGCTAGGATTCGAACAATACATTAACTTGCTTTTGATCATAAACCTGCCCAACCACCCACCACTCAAAAAACAAAAACCTGGTACTGAATCTAGTTTCTCACATTAGGAATATACTGCGAAGGCACTATAAACCCACACTTGAAACTTGATACCTAATAACCATGAATGAAACTGCAGCAATAAATTTTTTTCCATTTGAGCACAGGGATATTGACACAAGCTTCAGATCAATACCACATGAAGTAACAAGGATGCTGTCTAGTTAAGCAAATCCCCAAACTGCTAGTGAATCATGATAATTCTAAATTACATTACTGACACTAGACCCATTTTTGAACACATAAGTACCTAGTATTAAGTTTAGCATAAACTGAAACATTACGAAGACTTCATTTATCCAACCAAAATAAACTTGTTATAAGTCCAACACATTTCATCTGACCCTTCCTTAATGTAGAATATCAATACTGTAATAGCATGATCCCATGATCACTGCAGTTTGAATGATTATTCAACTGCACTTCAGCGTCGAGCCAGATGAGACTTCTCGTATGCTCCCCAAGGGGCCGAACCCATGCCATATAGAGAAGGTTTGTCAGAAACACCCTGGAAGTTTTGTAGGGAGAAAAACATTAGCACAAGATGCATAGTCCTCATGACTTGAAATCATATGCAATTATTACAGTTCTGAAGTACAACCGATCATTATCATACCGAGCGAAGGCCATATCCTTCCCCATATGAAGAGGGGAATCCCCCTTCAGGACTGCTGAGTTTCATTCCATAAGCTCCACCTTCATAAACATGCCAGCAGAGTTAAAGTGTAAAGTGTGTAGAATTACAACATATATACATATCATGAACGCTAAACTGTAGGCGCTATTTGTCTAAAAGGGACAAACACGGCCAAAGATAAAATACAAAATGAAAATGATTGTTAGCTTCCTCCATGCTATGCATCATGTAGAGGCTCAAGAAAACAACTATAGATGTTACAACACAATCTGAAGCCATCCATATTTATTAAAACCAATTTGCATAACAAATAGAACAAATTGGTTCGTGCACAAACCTCGAATAGTAGGAACCTACAATGGCATCTAGAGAAAGAAAAAAAAAATGAACAGGGTGAGTACCTGCACCCCAGCTCCTTCCTTCGCCGCTCACCAAATCAGCACGCAGCTTCTCAAGCTCGCGCGCCATGGAGACCAAGTTCTTCTCCATCGCCTGCCTCTGCTCCACCAGCTCGGAATTCCCCTTCTTCTCGTACTCCAGAGCAGTCCTGTAAAGAGGAGAAGGTTCCCATCAGAATCTCTTCAAATCGATGCCAAGCTAGACGGATCGGAAGATTTCGAGAAGAAACAACACGCGACCCGCACCTGACGCGCATGAGCTCCTGCCTGAGGCCGTCGATCTCGCCCCTGAGGGCGGGCAGCTGCTGCGCGTCTGCCTGCGCCCTCGACAGTTCCTGCGTAAGCCCCTGCACCTGCTCCTGCCGCATGGCGCTCAGCTTCTGCATCTCGGCGCGGAGCTGGACGACCTCGCCGCGGAGAGGCTCCGTGGCGCGGAGCTCGGCCTCCACCTTCATGCCCTTCTCGATGAGCTCCCGCACCTGGACCTCCTTGTCGGCGCGCACGTCCGTGATGACCAAGTTGAGGCGGTGGATCTCGTCCTTGGCCATGGCCAGCTCCCGCTGCAGCCCCATGCGGTCGTCCAGAAGCCGGCGGTTCTCGGCCACGATGCGGCGGATCTCGGCCCTCTGGAGCTCGATCTCCTCCTCGTAGACGGCCGGGGGCGGCGGGCGAGGCGGGGGCGGGCCGCGGTGGAAGGGGGGCCCATCGGGGACGTCGGGGTAGGGAAGGCGGCGGCCGGCGTCAGGGAAGGCGTGACGAAGGGGCATGCGGCCTCTGCCGGCCATCTGAGGGAAGAGGAGGAGGAGGCGGCGCCGCGACGGGGTGCTTCGAGGGGAAGAAGGGGTCGCGGCTGCGAGGAGATTAGGGTTTTCTTTTGAGGTGGGGTTTGGGGGAGGGGGAGACCAGAAAGGGAAGGGAAGAAAAGTGCAGGACCGCCGTCAGCAAGCAATGGAAGCCGGGACGGGGGTGGGACGTATAAAGGATGCAGATGATGTATCCGTTGTTATTCAAGGTCGAGGAAACGATTCGCAAAAGGATGCAAAGGATGTCCGTTACCAACAAAAGGAGACTTTTTTTTCGTCGTAAGAAAGAACATTCTTATCTTTTCTGCCTACTGTCAATGATATGTTTTTCAGTTATAGATATAATTGATCAAATATGTATACTTTTTTTTAGTATAAAGAGATTGACTAAATACGTACAACTTTTCTTCAGTATAGAGAGATTTTTTTCATTTTAAATAATTTTTTTTCAACAATCAAACAATTCTTTTATATTTACATTTATATTGAGGTGAGAATTAAACTCATGAATTTACAAAAAAAGAGGCATTTGATACAAATACAAATGAGACAAGTACCTTTTACATTTCAGAATCCGATCATATGTACTCTTTTAATCACAGATATAGTACATATTACAGAGGCCAAAAATTAGTAAAGGATCCCGTTCCATCATTTTCACCCGCAGAGATAAGACCATCGAGAAATTGCTCAACCTACTTCCTAAATTAAAAGAGCAGTCAGGGGCCACGAATGTGTTCTCACGAGCACGTATATACATACATAGTAAAGTCTGGAAGCTTGAGATTGCCTTGTTTTTGGGTTTAAGCTTAATTTTTCCCTTTCTCTTTTACCTCTTATATTCCATTCTAGTGATTTTTGTCGGTAAGCTACCTTTTTATATTGGCAAATGGCAAGTAACGGTTTCAGATGTGAGAATCTATTAAGATTCACGTATTGGCGCCACATTTGTTGGTGGCATAACAATTGTCCGTCAAAAATGCAAATCAACAGCCAGTCGTACGTACAAACTAAAAACTACAAAGCCACCTCTTCTTTCTCTGCTGAGTCATTGGCCATACATAATAGTAGGAGTAATGTTTGCTACGTTGAGGGTTCAGTACAACAAATTCAATCATCTTATAATACAAGATGTCACTGATCTACATAAATAGATGACACATAAGTTGGACAATTTTTTTCATGAGTAAATCGAATAAATATTAAATGCAGCGTAAAGTTCTAGACATTACAAAAACATGTAGACATGATTCATACTCACAAATTATTTGTCATCTCTACATATTTGTGTATAGATTTTGGGACCCAACAAATATTTTATAAACATGACATATTCCGTGAGTTTGACAAATAATATCGATCATGTCCACAAAATATTTATTATGTCTAAAAATATTTGTTATCCTTGCACGTGTGTACAGATTTATGATCATTATAAATATTTTAGACATGATAAATAATTTGTAAGCACGACAAATAATATTTATCATATCCACACGTATTTGTCATGTTTAAAACTTTGCACCGCATTTAATGCTTGTCCGGTCTACTTTAGAAAAAGTTGTCCAACCAATATACCACCTACTCATGTGGACAATAACATCTTGCATTGCAAGATGACTCAATTTGATGCACTGACCCTCAGTGCAACAAGAATTACTCTAACATTAGTTGCATCAATGGCTTCAAGAATGGTAAAACATGATGATAAGAACCAACTGCCTAGGGCAGTTGGTTCACTACTTGCCTTCCAATTGAGAGGTCTCATATTCGATCCTGATTGGAGCCTAAGAACTCCTTAGCCATGCAACCTAAAGTGTTGTTGGGATCTTTATCCCTTGGTCCGTAAAATTACTTCCCCGGATAATCAAGTGGACCTGGAATTCTCACCTAATTAGGCGGACTTATCGACCGGCACAGAATTTTCTCTAACTCTGGAAGATATCTCGAGATCGGTCGCTTGTAAATACCTGTACATACTTGGCCACTATGCCACTGAACAAAAAAAAAAAAAAAAACAGATCATGATGATAAGTTTCATTACCAAGTTGGATCAAAGGTGGGTGGCCATGTCGATGGATAGACAAAGAAGAATGATTGATAATTTTTCCTTCCCTTTGATACTAAAGTATTCCCGTAAAAGAATGAAGAATAAAATTTAAACAAGAGTGATTGATGTATTTGATCATCAGATGTCCAGTGTTTTGTATAATCAGAATAATGCACTCTAACAAGAAAAGTATGCATATGGCCCTGAATGAAGACAAGCCTAAGAACAAGAGAAAGGAAAATGAAGAAACTGAAGGAGAATGACATGTGAACCAAACCTTACAAACAAAGCTGAACTATATACAACATCAATACATCATGCTCAAGGAATCCAGAACTTCGGCCAAAGGAATCAATACAACATCAATATTAATTCCCCCACAAGACAATAGGGATAACAAGGGTAATTAGTAGAATCCCACCTCCACTGTTGTATTACTGCATTCAACCAATCATCGCCCTTCATGCAGATCTTCTGAAAGCACTCCGGTTCTAGAAATGTTGTCATTGTCAAACAAGCTTAGACCGGAGAAGGGTCCAGAAGAGAATATTGAAGAAGTGAAGTCGGACTCATAGGTAGTGGAAGATTGTTTGTGATTAGGATGCACAGATGTGGTTGACATGGATGTCGGGTATTCAGTAGCACGTTGCACCATTTTAAGCGACTGCACCACTTCTCCCATTGTGGGCCTTTGGCTTGCTTCTGACGCAACACAAGCTGCTGCGACTGTACAAACACGTAGAAAATCAACCTTTGGATATTTACCAGCTAGCCTTGGATCTGCAATATCTTCTAACTGATCCTTGTCTCGAAGAATTGGACGAGCCTGCAACCGAGGGTACCAATTACAAAGATGTTTATTTGGGTAAATAATATTGAACGTGGCCTGATGGCAGAACAAAATGGATTGAACCAAAAAAAAAAAACAAATTGCTTCAATGAACACTATTGCTGATTCACATGGAAAACCAGGTGTGACACAATGGTTTAAACATAACAGATGCTTTGAGATATTTAAAGAATATACTATGTTTGTTTAATTCTCAGCATTAGCTGTAAGCCAGCAACGGCCAAAACTCGTAAGAATCAGGATACAAGGTCAAAATGCATTATGTACTTTCAGAATCTAAAGGTTCAAAGTTTTTTGTATAGTAATTTTAAGAGTGAAATAGATACTAAGATCTAATAATCTTCCTGTAACAACTTGACTATAAGTAAAAGTGAGGCAGATGAAGTATAAATGACAAATGAATCTGACCCAGGTTACAAGATTCTCCTGCCCAGCAGGCTGCGACATATCTACAGGTTTCCTTCCAGTCAGCAACTCCAATAAAACAACACCATAGCTGTACACGTCACTCTTTACTAGCAAATGCCCAGTCATTGCGTATTCAGGGGCCACATACCTGAAATTCGTTCCGATTAAATATGATAGTCGACTTTAATAAGAAACTCATGTATCACCTTCATGCTCATCAATCCCGGTCCCACTCACTAGTCTAGGTTAAGAGACAACATAGGAAAGTAGTTTGTCTAGGTTAAGAGACAACATAGGAAAGTAGTTTACCCAAATGTGCCCATTACACGGGTTGAGAGGTAATTTGCTCGACCCTCAGGTGCCTGTTTGGCCAGGCCAAAGTCGGAAACCTTAGCATGAAAGTCATTTTCAAGCAGTATGTTGGAAGCTTTAAAATCTCTGTGGATGACACAAGGCTGAGAATCCTCGTGAAGATAAGCCAGGCCTCTGGCAGCATCAAGTGCAATTGCCATTCTTGTGTCCCAATCTAATGGACAATTTGCTCCCAGTGGACCTGTAAAGGCAAATAATTTATATGAGAATGCACAAAATAAGCAGAAGGGTGCATGATATCAAAGTCAAAAACCACATAATGCAGTAAGCTGGTCTCTAGAAAAGAAATAAAGTATTGTCAAAAAAGACAAGTGGAAAAAAGCATTGACAGAAGGAAATATTCCTTTAGTTTGAAAAGACCGCTACCATGGAGCCAAGCCTCTAAGCTTCCATTAGGAACAAGCTCATAGCAGAGAAGGTGCTGCGAGGAGTCACGACTACTGTAGTAACCCACAAGTTTGACAAGATTCCGATGATGCAGTCTGCTAAGCATCTCAACCTCAACCAAGAACTCTTTATCACCTTGATGTCCACCACTAGTAAGCTTCTTGATGGCCACAGGAGTTCCATCATTTAACACACCTTTAAAAACACGACCAAATCCACCTTCTCCTAGAATGCTTGCAGGTTCAAAACTGTTTGTTGCTTCTTTAAGCTCTTCATAAGAAAGAAGTCGTATACTCGTAGGGTGAGGAAGAGATCCTTCGACGGAAACTGAATCTGCTGCACTTGGCTTTACTGCATAAATGTGAATTGGTAATGTGATGACAAATGTTCTTTTTAAAAATAAAACAAGCACAGGAACATCCATAAAAAATTAAAAGAAATGATTCATAGACAAACGGCAGGGGCAAGAATTCAGCGGTCGAAGAATCAATGGTTCCTCATCCTATCTCCAGATTCTATCATTCTGGTGCCACTGTGCCAGTTATAAACAATTCCTGAGCTCTGTTCAATCCAACTTTTAGCAGTTTGCATCCTCTCCAGAAAGGTCAATAACAGCAATTGATTGACAAACAGTTCTGTCATGCAAATTGAACTTTTTTTTCCTTTCAAAAGTTTGTCATCCTCATTATTTATATTGTTTTATGTATCCTTTGGAGAAAAAGAAAGAAAATAATGAAGTTTCCTCCACAAAGCTAGCTATTAATGAAGGTCGATAACAGCAATTGATTGACAAACAGTTCTGTCATGCAAATTGAACTTTTTTTCCTTTCAAAAATGTCATCCTGATTATTTATGTTGTTTTATGTATCCCTTGGAGAAAATGAAAGAAAATAATGAAGTTTCCTCCACAAAGCTAGCTATTAACGAAAACATGATTACACGTAATATATTTGCCCAAAAACCATGTAAACTTGTAAACGAAAAACAATTTTGTGGAAAATTCCTGGTTCAATCATATATACAAGACTTGTAAAACAATACTGGTATTCTTAAAATAATGTCCCCTCATGTTCTGTCATCTCAAATGGCCTACTACTTACTGCTTCAGCACACCCTCCCCCAAGTACCAACTAGACAGTTCAAAGATTCTATTTACCTGATTCATATATGGACCATTATTTAATATGACTTCCATGTTCTTCAAGGTCCAGTGACAATCACAGTGACCAAAAGCAGGTTAGCTAGAATTGGGAATGCAGGGGCATGAAATTTTTACTTAGTCCAGACCTTACCCATGTCCAAATCCCAGTGCCAAGAAGGGGATGTAAATTTTCAGTAGCACAAATAAGCAAACTAAACAATGGTCGTGCCAGTTGCAAGCAGAGTATATTTGGACTGGAACTGAGTAGTAGGAGGAAAAATAAAGTATAAAAAAAGAAAACAAAGACAAAATGATCACAAAAACAGAGGTCAATATGTATTTTCTTTGCAGGGAGGGACCATACTTTCATAACAATTTATCTTGTGTAGGAAGACCAGAAAATAGGCTTGAATGACCAGCCTTAAGAGTTAGTTTTGACATTGGCATGACACTAATAACGTCCCCACATGGTTGGTAGTGAGCATGGAATTCAGGATTGGATTGGGTACCTAGGTTGAGTAGGCCCCACCCCAATTTGACTTGGATTGGATTGGCCAAATTGGGCATTCGACATAATGCCAGGCCAAACCAAGATCAGCCTATTGAAAATTAAAAAATGTTTTAAAATTGAAAAAAAGTAGTTTATAGGATAAAAAGAGTATTGACATAAATAGCAAATTGTAAAATCATAATTATAAAAAAATATTTTATACAAGCTTTTACAAAAAAACAACCTTTTTTAACCCCATCCACACCCCCTCCTTGTTCATGCAATCATGCGCCAGCCCAAAGGAAGAGGTTTGGAGGAAGACAAGGGTCAAGGAGGAAGCTTGAAGCGGAGAAGCGAGTGCTTCGGATGATGGCAGTGGCACTTGCAGATGACAGCAGCTCAGCGGCAAGGTTCTTCTTCTTGTGCCTCTCCTCCCCTTCATCCTCCTCCTAGACTTCTTCCTCCTCTGCAACTCTGTACAGATGGCCATGGCCTGTAGAATGACATGAAAAGGGAAACTATTGGGGTTCAAATCGAAGCTTGGATCGGATATGCCAGATCAATGCATCGGTATCAGGTCGGATCAGATCCAATCTGGACTGATTCCATCCTTTTTTTTCCTTTTTCCAGCCATTTTAGGGCCAGAATCCTGATGCAGATCAGGCAATTCTGATCTAGATCACTCAATTTTGCATTCCATGCAAATGGGATCAAATACTCCTAGTTTTACTTGAACCATAGCAGTAACAGATGGAAAAAGGCATCAGCAACAAAAACTACAACAACATTTGTTCTCCTTGCCTTTTCTCTAAATATCATTGGGTTAAACAAAACCAGAGATATTATGTTAATCCTAATCCCTAACAAAAAAATCCCTCAACAAATAACAGTGGGCAATGCTTTTCCTTGGTAGTATAACTTGTAGTTGGCACCACAACAATTGACGAAACACCATCAATTGTAGGGAGGAAGAGGGTGACAGAACTAAGAACCAAGCAAGATAGTACAGCTGAACCGCACAACCTCCAACTCTCAGGTATGGGAGAAATAATGGTGGAAGGGATAGTGAGTCCTCAATGGCCACAATAGATTATGGAAAGGAGAAATGGTGTGGTAGGTGGCAAACTCAATGAGGGAGCCAAAGGAGATCGAGAGAGTGAAAATGGTTGGCAGCAACAAAGAAGAAGTCTGGAGGCCGGTATGAGGTACAAGGAAATAGCAATGATCATTTGATCTCCATGATAGTGAGTGCTCCTTTAGGTTGCACTCGCGGTCGATCTCATGGTGCATATCATTGGTCTTGGTGCTGTACAACTGGAACCAGCAGCCATCGAATTCCACCAAGTCCTAGACTTCTATAGCAACTTGGAGTAGACAGTGGGAAGTAGCCACAGCTGACGGATGATGATCAAGTAGCCAGAAGAAAACAAATAACAAAGGAAAAAGAGGAGGCTGTTGATGACATGTGCCAGAAATAGCACCAGAGAGTGTAGCTAACCTTGTGTTAGGCCAACTTTGGATTGGGATCGAGATGATGTGGAGGCATGTTTCCTCACCTTGAACAGGGATAACTATGTATTTCCACTTTGATCAGGATTATCATTTTTAAATGGAAGTGCAACAAGTTCACTATGCAAGGCCAGCTGTTCCATGCATGCGCCGACCATGCAAGGCCAGCCGTTCCATGCATGCTATGCATGCGCAGACCATGCAAGGCCAGCATTTGCCCACAGAGCAGTGCAGCCCACATAATATATATATAGAGAGAGAGAGAGAGCGTGTGCGCTGCATGGACTCGGAAGAGTCATTCCAAGGTGTGGAGAGAGAAAGAGAGATGTGTGCATGCTGCATGGACTCTTCCAAGTCATTGCGAGGGGTAGAGAGATGTGTGAGTGTGCACAGAGGAGAAAGAGATAAAGGCAGCATGGATTCCTAGTCTTCCACATATATATATATATAGAGAGAGAGAGAGAGTTGTTTACCGGTTTTCACTAGCTAATGGAGTGGAAGATATGGGGTGCAAATAAGCAAGAGCCACCGGTCGCACGTTTCCCTCCGCACTGCTCCAGCCATTGGATTTTAAGTATTTAACGGTCCTTGTTCCGTGGCAAAATAAGTCCATGCCACCGGCAGCATTTGAACAAGCTTCTCCCATTCCCAACCCTGCTCAATCTTCAACAAGTGGCCAACCACCCAAATTTCTGGAAAAACAAAGTGAAAGAAGATGAGAATTCAAAAGATCAGGGAAGGAGGATGGCAATGCTCCATGCTGACGAATGACGATCGTCTTGGCAGTGTTCAGTGGTGGCACTCAAGGCAAGGTGCCAAGCTAAGTTTTCCTTGCCTAGTCCTTCTTTCTACTGCTTCCGCATCCTCCTCCACTCCTCGTTTGGCAGTACTGTTTGCCTGCATCCTCTTATACTATGCTTCTTCCCCCTTGACAACCAAGGAACGACAATTGCAGCAGGCTGGGTCGTTCTAGCTGCTATTGTTGTTTCTTTGCTGCTAACATGAAAAAGGGGAAGAGACCGGGGGTTATAGGGGATTTAAACCTCCTTTCGAGTGGACTTAGTTGGATCAAACCAGATTTGGTTTGGGTCACATTGAATCAGCCAATCCACACAATCTGAAACTGATCCAGCCCCATTAGGTTCAATCCTTTAAAAAAACAGCCCCTAAGGATCACCTGTGGATGATCCTGATCAAAATTAGGAGATTCCAATCTACACTGAGTGTTTTTGCAACACGTGCTGGAATATTCTCAACTAGCAATTGATCTATAGTTGTATGGACCAAGTCATGATTCAAGCAATAGGAAATGGCTACCCATGCATTAGCATAACGCTGAGGTGGGAAGCCACCGCTAAGACGAGGGACTGAGAAAAGATACTAGGTTATGTAGAGTTCAAATTCATAACTTGGAAGGCATCTTTAAGGACAAAACTACACAGGTTTTGCCCAAAGATAATTATATCTTAAGGAGATTGGATTTGATCACAATATTATGGTATCAAATCTGGACTCTTGTAGTACAATGTGGGAAGATTTGCAGCCTACCCAGGTAGAAGCTAATGAACCTATGGGACCCAGCCATGGGCCAATAATGGGAAAAAGGCTATTTGTGGGTTGGCATAATGTCACAGTGTGAAGTCACCGCTGTAAGTGGGGGCCGAGGCAAGAATGAGTCAAATAGTCCCACATCAAGGAGGGAGAAAAAAAGTTACCGGACCATGTATACATGATCTAGAACCGTAACCTGTAAGGCAACTACATGATCTAGAACCTGTAGTTAGGCCCAAAATAAATATTATCTCACAAGGATTGGATTAGGTTGCGATGATAATTGGCATAGTCATAGAAGGATTGGATTGAATCTAAACATATGATGCAGATTGCACCAGGTTTTACCTTTTTCCTATGGAATTAGAGGACATAGGCTCATAGAAAAACTTAATTGATCGGGGAAGTGGGAAGAAGCAACCAAAGCCTTTATGTTAAATGGTACCAAGTGGGAAGAGAAAAGTCTAAATCTGGGAATACATCCTAGATGGCTTAATGCGAAGGCTATAAGTGGCTCTGAGCAACGGGATAGGGGGGATTGATTGTTTATTCTTTAACTATGTTTCCGGTGATTGTTTTCCGAACTGAACTTGTGAGGCGGTTGGGGGGCGAGGGTTATTCAGGATAGGTATTATGATTTGGATGGAGCTTTTGAGGGGGAGGTTTCTTCATAATCTATGAGAGGGTTTGAACCAGAACGTGATGGCATGGCAGCAACAGATGGGATAACACATACATGCATGCATTTCCTTTTTAATTCACATGGTTCACATCATTTTCAATGGGAAAATACATATTAATGGCCAACATGCCACATCAATTTCACCATGGGATTGATTAAATCAATGGGCATGGAAAGGACAACCAAGAGTGTTATCAAAGAATCTGAAAGCATCAAAATAAGCACCAAATCTAATTTATAAAGATAAAAGAAATACCAGACAAAAAAGAAAAGCCAAAAATGGGTACATTGGTTAAAGATGATACAAGATACATTTGTTCAAATTAAATGTGGAAGAATACCATATATACATGTTTTATGGCATTGTACTCGCCAGTACAAGAAAAGAGGGGAAATGAAAGATATCTTCTTATCTTGTAAAGTCGACACTTCTCATGTTTATATTTAGAAACATTTGTGACTAGGGGTGTAAATGTATCGATGGGATTTGAAAACCCGATTCGAATCCGAAATTTAATTAGGATTCGGATCACAGTTTTTTCAATCCCAAACCCGTTTCTTCAGATTTCGGGGCAAGCAAAGGTTACATTTTGGGGCACCTGAAATCCAACTCCATTGGCATCTCCATGGACCACTGGTCATCTCCTCAATTCCCCCTTCTACGGCGACGACTCTCATGGTGCAGCAGATGTCGGCAGCCTAAAATTTGAAGGCAGCGCACAGCCTGTTTGAGTCGGACACGGTGGTGTTGTTGGGATCGACAGCGGTGGCAAGGGAGGGGTGGCGGTGAAAGGAGGTGGCGCCAAGGATGGAGCAGCTCTATGTGGAGTGCTTGAAGACGACGGTGCAGAGGAGGAGGATGCCGAGCTCGCCGTTGAGAAGCATAATCTAGAGGGAGCACAGCTCGTGGAAGCCCCAAAGGACTAGGGGGAGTGCTCGAGGATCTCAGCGACATGCAGCAATCGGCAGGGAGGAGCACCTGGTAGGGGGTGTGCAAGAGCGGGGGAGCATGGATGGCAGTATCGGCTGATACGTATACGTTTCGGTATCGGTGGGTACCGATACCATATTAAATGGACCGATACCGGCCGATATTAGCACAATACTGGGCCAAAACGGACCCAGTACCGGTCGATATTGACCGATACGGCCGATACCGATATCGGTACGTATCAGTATCGGTACCCTCCGATATCGGTACCGATACCGGTACTGCCATCCTTGAATGGGAGACAAAGGCAGCGAACATAAACCGGGCGGTAGTCACCAAGACGCCCTCATACTTCGCCCCGCTGCCCTCTACAGTGGCACCAAGTCCCGAGGAAGGAGAGTATACCGGTGGCAGCAGGGCAAAGGAGTAGGAAGAGGAGAGGAGCGACAGTAGATGGTGCAACAGCAATGGATTTTTGACGTCCCGAAGGGCGTTGAGGACGGCGAGGAGGAGCATGTCAGGGAGGCAATTGAAGGGATCCTCGGTGCCCCCTCTGTCGGCCGGCACCGCCGGTGCGACCATATCGCAACTGGCTGGATCTGGGGAAGAGGCAGATCTAAACCCTAGAATTGTTCTTCTCATCGGGGGGAGGAAGGAGAAGGTTCAAGAATCGAGGTTCCATAGGGGAGTTGATTTCGGGCGTGAGGGAAACCCGATCCAACCTGTTGGATTTTTTCGGATTTGAATTCGGATCAGAGTGGGAGTTTGTAGGTTCGGATTCGGATCTTTAAAAATTTGATCCAAATCCGACCCATTTACACCCCTATTACTGATAGAGTTAGTAAATCTAATGCATGAGAAATTCGACTTTCTTTTTAGATGTCAATAAATAGGTGGATCTAAAGAAATATGACTGATAGTATTGTTCATCTTCTTTTGCTACCTTTTTCATCTTATGCCCCCCTCAATTGTTCTTTACTCGGAAAGTGATGGGAATCCAAGCGCTGCGGAAATAAAGCCAAGGGTCTGTTGTGCATTTTATTTGGCCCATTAGAGGTCCAATTGATGTATTTTATATTTTTTAGATTTTAGGCATATTTTAGTCTTTTATTTTGAATAAGAGACATTTTAGTCCTTTAGTGTTATGATTGTTAGGGTTGCCTGCTCTATTTATAGTCTTGTACTCCCTCTTGGGAAAAGGAGGGGATGATGATGGAATGGAAAACTTTGTTTGATATGAGCTACTGTAGTGTACGTTTGTGTTCCTATTGGGATCCCGTGAAGGGAGGGTGAGATGCCCCGCCACCTAGCACCTCGACTTCCCCCTCCTCTTGCAGATCTCCACTTCGTCCTCTATCTTTCATGTCGTCTTCCCCCATCCCCGACCTCCGAGCAATTCATTCCTCTTTCTCCTTCTTGTCATGCATCATCTACCCTAACATTAAAGGACTAAAATATCCCTTATTCAAAATAAAAGACTAAAACAGGCCTAAAATCTAAAAGAACAGAAAATACATCAATTGGGCGTCTAATGAGCCAAATAAAATACACAATGGACCCCTGTCTCCATTTACACAACTCTTGGATTCCCATCATCTGATGTGGGACAAGAAGGAGAAAGAGGGATGAGTGGCTCAGAGGCCAGGGATGGGGGAAGATGACAGGGAAAGATAGAGGATGAAGTGGAGATCTACAGGAGGGGGAAGCGGAGGTATTGGGCGGCGGGGCATCTCACCCTCCCTTCACGGGATCCCAATAGGAACACAAACACACATTGCAGCAGCTCATATCAAACAAAGTTTTCCATTCCATCGTCATCCCTTATTTTCCCAAGAGGGAGCAAGCAACCCTAACACTAAAGGATCAAAAAGTCACTTATTCAAAATAAAAGACTAAAACAGACCTAGAATCTAAAAAAATGGAAAATACATCAATTGGACCTCTAATGGGCCAAATAAAATATACAATGGACCATTGGCTCTATTTCCACAGCTCTTGGATTCCCATCAGTTGTTAGGGTTGCTTGCTCTATTTATAGTCTTGTACTCCCTCGGAATGGAAAAGTTTGTTTGATATGAGCTGCTGCAATGTGCATTTGTGTTCCAACTGGGATCCCATGAAGGGAGGGTGAGATGCCCCACCGCCCAGCACCTCCAATTCCCCCTCCTCCTCCAGATCTCCACTTTGTCCTCTATCTTTCCCTGTCGTCTTCCCCCATCCCCGCCTCCGAGCCGTTCATCCCTCTTTCTCCTTCTTGTCCTGCATAAGGAAGCGAAACCAAAGGCTATTCTGTTTGAAGGCTAAGTATATCCAAATATTTTGAACAATAAAACTGAAGGAAACAAAATACTGTTATAAGTCGTGCTACTACTCTTTGTTTTATTGTAGTAAACCTGCCTTGACAATAACCAGCATTGCCCCCATCACTCTTGCATGTATATGATCTCTGATCTTTTGCTGTTCACACCCCAACACCCCCCAACCCCCCCCCCCCCACCCCCGTAAAAAAAGGAAAAAAAACATAGTGGTGAAGTTAAAACATGACAGTCAAAAGAATATCATGTTCAATGAGTTCTCTAATTAAACTTTCAATAAGGATGATTAGCATCTCTCACCATTTGCATAACTGTCAGAATATTTTGAGCCATACAAATTATAGTAGAAAATTTAGATAAATGTTCAGTAAATAGTGATGCCATTGCAGGAAGCTAAGAAGGTTCAACTTCATCCAAATGAATAATAATAAACACACACAGATATGATTTCAAAATTTAAATAATTGCCTAACAACACACCAGTTTCCTTGACTGCTGTCTTCTTCTTTCCCTTTGACATGGTGCATAAACAGATGATAAGCACAAAGACAGCTAAAATGAACAATGAACCAGCAGATATGCCAATAAAAAGAACCAAATTGGAATGTCCCTTTTGGTGATCATCATTATTTGGTTCAGGCACATGGAATGAAGAAGGTGGCAAGGCTGTTGGTGATACCACGAAAGCTGGAGCTGTAAGGAATAAACATGAGTTAATAAAGGATACATAATCAATACTCAGGGTAAAAGTGAGTGAACCAAGGAAGCAAGAAACAGAACTGTCATATCTCGCGAATAAAACTAGGCTTATATTTTTCACTTCAAAGAGAAATGATAATCAAACAGCCCCCATTAGGCAATGGTTATAAACCGGCACAATTCAGGTAATATGTTACAAAGTGACAAAATATTACTTTTCAGTGAAACCTCGTCTTCTGTGTTGCATGAGAGTAAAATGACAATTTCTATTTGCTATTATGTTGCATGATAGTATCTATTTGTGCCAACAATGCCGCAGAGAGATGCACCATATATGCTCTTTACTATTCTAATTCCTAAAATCATTGCTACACATGTCCAGAGGATTAGACTTATGTGTTTGCTCCTCTTTCTTCATTATCTATTATTACTTACGATATTAATATGACAGACACAATAAAACACAAATCACAAAAACTGTTTTCTTTTGTGGCATATTATTATTGTGCTGCTGCTAATGAGAACCTAAAGTGAGAATGGAATAGCGTTTCACATCCTCCCCCACTCTTACAGGGAAATGCCACTCTACAGTTTGGCACTGGGGTATAGATACCTTCAGGTGATATAATACAATACGACAAAATGTAATCTGTCAGTGACAATTCTTCTACGGTTTTTGTTATGCAACAGTGAAATAATGTTTTTAAAATTACCAGGAAAAGAAATTGGTATCATGTATACCAGTTTGATTTGATATAACTCATTAAATGAGATACATATTATAAATTGGTGTGATGTATACCAATTGGATTTGATATAACAACTTGAATAAGACACATTAGACAAGAACTGAGACTAAAAATGTCGTAAGGGAGAAAATATTTGGAAAGGAGAGCCCTAAATCTCGAGACCTATAGATGCATTCCAATGAAACTTTAAAGATTAGTTTTTGAAATTACCTTGAAAAGAATGCTATCCAGCACATTTTTGAAGAGAACACCTTGCTGCACCAGCAGCCGGTATTACGCCATTTTTACTGTTCATTTGGGGTCAGTTTTCGGTTTTTCATCTTTTTTTGGGTCGTCTGATCCGAGATCGCTGTATGGCTATGTAGGGGGTTGGGGCGACCAAAAAAAATTCAAAAAAAAGTTTTTTTAATTAAAAACACTGGCAGCCGGCGTAATACCGGCTGCCGGTGCAGCAAGGTTTTCTCTTTTTGAAATTACTTGAAAAGAATGCTATCCAGCACATGGTCACAAAGCAGCCTCGTAGTTTGACATATAAGAAATTTATGGGTTGCCAAATATGAAAGGAACCAAGTTGTAGTAATTAAAATTTAGGAATTTTTCAATGGCAGTATGTTCAGGTGCCCTCTCAACTGCACTCTGAGCATCAGTATGTTGTCTTCATCATAAGTTCAAATTCCAAGAAGCACCGCACAAGTTTTTAATACAGGAATCGTCTCACACCAAGGTGCAGAACCATGTAGGTTTGGTGATCATACAATCTTATGCATGTTTCTTTTCTTAGACATCACTATCCACTAGTTGGTCAGTGCTAGGAGTTCAACTGGAACCGGAGAACGCAATCAACATCACCCACACCAGAAAAGGCACTCAGCTGGTTCCATGGCAGGTGCTACTTTCTAGAAACAGGCCTGTGGTAGGATGCCATGTTGACTCTACAGATTGCCATCTCTCTAGATCTCTCCAAGATGCCTTTCTCTCAAATGTCCTAGGACAGTTTTTCCTCATGCCAATATGGGAAGCTGGTTGGAAACTTACCCAAGCTCTTTGAGATAACATCTTTTAACCTCCCAAAGTACTCCCGAAAAGCAAGGATAAGCCTCCACCTTTTCTCTGAAAGTTACAAAATCGTACAAATGTCTGATGAAATCCATAAGTTGATCCCACAGATGAGATCTCGTGCTGATGAAGGAACTTGCCCTCAAAGGTCAATAACTCAACATCATGTTCATTCATCCTCTCTTTTCAACTGTTTCTTGGATCAACCAAATAGTCCGCAACAATCATCCTACAAGCCTATGCCAACGTCACATCATCCTGAATGCACCCAATCTACTTACTAAGCCAGGTAATCAAAATGTCATTTAATTTATTTATTTTAAAACAAAAGCATATATGTAAAACACTTACATTTGTCCTTTCTTATATATTATCAAAATGCTTCTCAAAATCAATGGCTAAGCTGTTCCTGGATTGTTAATCAAACAGCAAATATTGATCAAAGGTGCATGCGCATTTTTCACCCCTCAGCAACACAAGATTTTCCCATGTGCACTAGGCTGGCACAGCTTTTGAAGAATATCTCTGCTATGTGCCTCTTATGTGGTGAGCAGAATAAAGACTGTGGACTTTCATCCCCAGGATTCTGTGGACAAGATCCTTTTTCACTGGAACAGGCAATGGAAGGTTATAGGAGATAGTGTTATGTGATGGCTACTTCTCCATGCCACTTTATGAGCCATATGAGGAGAGAGAAATAGAAGGATTTTCAGGAAGGAAGACTATGTCCCCGATAGAGTGATCTTGTTCATCTGTAATCTTCTGAAGGAATGGACTAAACTTTTGGGCAACATTGATTCTTGTAACAACCCCCTTTTGTTTTGTTGGGAAATGGTGTTTGTATTTGTTGCACCATCTTGGTGTTTATTGTATATGAGTTTTCGTTTTCACTGTCTGTTGACCCGAAAAAATTTCATGTGCAATAGTATTATTCAAGCATGCATATGCACATGATTGTGCGAAAAAAAAACTACATGGCATATGCTCACATTAATGTGAGCTCATGATGTGGAAAATATGCATAGCATATGTTCATGTTCGCATGAGATCATGTTGTGCAAAACAAAAAGTGAATGAACATGCACCTATGATATGAGGGTTGATGTTAAATGAAGACCCTCCTATATGCATGCGAATACATAGGACTACATGCATATATTAGGAGGGCAATGGGGCAAGAAACATACCTAGGCCAAGAGGCCTTAATCGAGGCTCTTGCAAAGGCCCAAAACAGCCCCGAATCGCTCCTATATGATGTCCAAGATCAGCCCCTAAATCTCCTTGATAGCCTTAATGGAGAGGCCCAAAGGAGAGCCCTAAAATGCAGCAATAAAAATACCCCTAATGATGCAAAATAAGGGCTCAAAACAGTCCCGAAATGGGCCTAAAACAGTACCAAAATGAGCCCAAAACAGCCCCAAATGGAGGCCCAATAGCAAGGATAATGGGTCCAATAAGGGACCCAATATAAGGCCCAATAAGGAGTCCAAATGGACCCAAAAACCAGTCCCACATGGCTCCAAAACCTGCAGCCCAAAAGGGAAAATCTTCAAACTCCCAAAATGGAAAACTTGCCCAAAATGGAAAGATAAGCCAAGTGGACCCTCTCTCTCTCTCTTCCCCTTTATTTAAATAGAGAAGGAGGCGGGAGGAGAGAGAGGAGAAACCAGTGGGGGGGGGAAAGAGTTCCCTCCCTCTCTCTCTTTTGAAATTCAAAATAAAAAAAGGGGGGGGGGATTAATTAAAGGAGGGGGAATTAATGGGTTCTTAAACCCTTTTCACACTTGGTTAAGAATCCCACTAAAGAAGCCCTCATTTAATCCCCCATCTTAAACCCCTTTCACACTTGGCCAAGGAGGGGATTAATGGGCTAAGTCCCATTAAAGTAACATAAAAAGGGAGGGAAAAAGAGGGGGAACCCCCACCGGTTTGCTCTCCAAACCGGTGGGGGGGACCCCCCCACCGGTTCCCAACCGGTGAGGGGTCCAAACCGGTGGCCACCCCCCACCGGTTGGAACCGGTGGGGGTGTCCAGCGAACCCCCCTCCCACTCTCTCTCTCTCTCTCTCTTCTCTCTCACCCCTCTTGAATAAAAAAAGAAAAGGAGAGGGGGAGAGAGGGAAACCGGTGGGTAACCCCCACCTTGGGCCTCCCCGGGGGCACCCCCCACCGGGCCCAATTTGGGGCCTATAAATAGGACCCCAAGGTCCTCATTTCACACACACAAGGCATACACCACTCCATATACTTAAAGGGTGGGAAATTTCCAAGGAAGAGGTTTTGCTGCGTTCAAGACCAAACTCGGTGTTTCTTACCCGTGTTTGCTGCGTTTTGGAGGATCTTCTCGTCCCAGAGGGCTCTCTTCCTAAGGTTTATTCCTAATGAGAAGTTCTGTCGATTTGTCTGTTGTAAAAGTCTTCTTCATAAGGCGAAGTTCTACTGAAATAAAATGGTTATTCTATGTCAAACCGTGTGCCTGTGTGTCATCAAACTAAATAATTAATATCATGTTTTAATACTTTTAATATATATATCTAATTTTCTAATTACTCTAAAAATTGAATTAAAAATATGCGCATTCTTTTAATCTAATCTTGACCTCACCCCATATATAACTAAGCATAGATTCATAAAAAGTACACTTAAGTTAAAAATGACTTAAATGCCCCTCATGATTAATTAATTAATTAATTAATTAAACCTGTAAAAAAATTATTATTTAAATCAGTAAAATGAATATAAAAACCATAAAATTTCTGTAAAAACCAGTAATATTCAGCAAAAATCAGAAAACAAGTCTGAAAATTATATAAAACCAAAAATATAACTTAAGTATCCTTCATACATTTTAATTAATTAATAAAAACCAGTAAATTAATAAAAAAAATCAGTAAAATTCAGTAAAAAACAGTAAAAATCAGAAAACCAAATCTGAAAACATATCAAATTTTCGAAATGCCTAAAATACCCCCAGAACTTAATACAAATTATCAAAATACCCTCAATATAACAAAAATAAGTGAAAATTTCAGAAAGTATATAAAAATATAAAAAAAAATAGACTCTAAGTCTAATAAACCCAATTTAAGGTAAAATTACCAAAATACCCTTACAACTCATACACACTTAAAATAACTCTAAAATACCCCCTAAAGTTTTGCAACCTTCCTAAATAATTAAAACTCACTTCACACATAAGGTGACTATAATACCCCTATACCTTCTAACTTGGTATAATTACAAAAATACCCTCATGGGTCTAAAATACTTGGAATCAATCTAAATAATTCGGAGTCAATCCAAAACCTTTTAAAAAGTCTCCCAATCAATTATAAACCCATCCTAAGCTTGGGTAAGGCCAAGAGCTTAACCTAAAACATATCTTCATATGTATGTGCTGCCTGTAGTAGTAGTAGTGTTGCATGTTATAAGGGCATCATACGGACAGTTAATCAAGGGTTGTCGAACGGTTGCTTGACGTAATTAACACTGACTAAAGTCAGTGGAGAGAGGTCATATACTCGGATCTTCGCCTGATCTGAAGTCCCGGACTCCCTGAGGGTTAATCCTAAGCTCTCATAGTCCAATAAATAAAATAGATAAAACCGACCTATACTTCTCCAAATAAACCAAAACAAAAAAAAACATCACGATAAGGATCCTCAAATCCGATAGGAGGAGACGGCTAGGTTAGGTCCCCAAACGAACACTGTCATACATGTACATTACCTTTTTATGATACAATCGCGGTACCATCCACTTTCAAAAAACAACCCAAGATTTCTCTCCACCTATATTACCCAAAATGCAAGGCAAAACATGATCACCATATTTATCCTGATGATGTAATAGTAGCATGACCTCTTCCAAGACCTCATGATCATTAAACAGAACTCAATAAACAGGGCTTACAATGCTCAAGAAAAAAAAAAAAAAAAAAAAAACTGTATAACTCATGCTGGCATCATCTGCAGAAGTATAGCAATGAACCCCATAAAATCTCGTTTAAATAAACACAATAGGAAAAAAATGGGATTTAATAAGCTCTATGCAATTTCGCAGAGTCACAGATAGTGATTGTGAATCTAATGCTGCAGATGATAGTAATCGAATCAAAAGAATAGCATAATGCTGTATATGACGTATCCAAAAAATTCCCAAAATATTTTTCTTTTAACAATCTAAAAATCTTGTAAGATATTAACCAAAAGGATAAGTTGTAAACTTGTAATTACCAGGAGAAGGAGCCAGTGGTTTGGACCAGGTCAAATTAAGAAGTCTATAGCCACCATCAATTCGAACATTGTGAAAAGTTAGGGAAGCATTCATTTCATTGACCTCAATGTCAGAAAAGCTAACGCCTGTATGTGGAGTGATGTACATTGTGATATTAAGGCCGGAGACTCCAACAACATAGAAATTATCGATCTCAAGCTGTGAAACTCGCAAGTGAAGCTGAGAAGCCAGTTCTTCAAGAAATCTATCAGTCCAATTTGAGCTGAGAGAAACATTAAAAAGGAACAGCTCGAGTTTGACAGGGTACACACAATGACAATCTTGACTACCTCGTCTCTTCAACATGTTGGGACCACAACAGCCTGCCTCCAATAAAGAAAACATGAATATATGTTATACAAAAGCATTCTCACAGTGAGAAGAGATTTTGAAAAAAAAAAAAAATCTACAAGCAATATTATTGACTCAAAAACTCCAATCTATCAGCCATATCATATAAACATAGATCAAAGCAGCGGCAGAGCGGAGGATCAAGATATCCAACAATCTACAACAATTGCACTGACATTGTGAACAGAAGTTTAGTTGCCATGGCTACCTCTTAAGGACGCTCAACTTAGCTTGAAGGTTCAAGTAATAGTATACAGTATGAGGTTCTAGATCTATTGACACAAAAGCTCCAACATGTCGGCTACATCATATGAGTATAGACCAAAGTAGCGGCAGAGGGAAGGATCAAAATATCCAACAATCTACAATAATTGTATGGCATTCGTTGCTCATGGCAAGCTTGTAAGGGCACTCAATTTAACTACAAGCAGAGGGTGATATGTTGCTTCCAGGTTTCAGAACTAACACAGATCTATAGTATATTTAAACAGGCTGGTTAATAAATAATGTTATTAGAAAAAGAGGAAGAGTTCATAATAAGTCCCTTACCTGATGAATGATGAGAAAATGGAGGTTGCACTAGCCCTGAAGGAACTGGGCTGTCACTGGAACTTGATGGAGCATTGTCCTCTGGAGGTGGTGGCCTGATGACAGAACTTGGAGCAGAATCTCGATTATTAATTGAAGGTTTTGGCAAAGGTGATAAATTCAAAGAGGATCCTCCAGTAATTGGAGGTTGGGCAGGAATTAGGATGGCCAGAGGTGAGCGTTGGGGTGCAAAATGCTTCCTATGTCGTTTATGGATTGAAAGAAGAGTTCCTGAAAAGGGAAGCTTAGAAACAGCGGGTGAAATTCCAGATTGACCTAAGCCCCATCCGGTGAATGTAGAAACATAATGAACTTCTGATGGCACTTCTGTTACATCATGGGCCATTTCAGCTTTCCCAAAAAACTCTATGCAAGATATGATTATGAAATACTTCAGAACTGATAAACTTTGAACCTTTTTCTGTCCTCCTGCATGTCCTCCTGCAAGTTTAGCAACCCACAGACAAAAGTAAATGTCAAGAAAGTTTGTATTGCTAGTGGATAGCATGCCCACAGACACCCAAGTACTGCAAGATAGTTTAAATTTCAAAGCAATGATACATATCAGCCTCTAATGTCATCATATTTTAGCATTATTTAAAGTGAATGCATCCATGACATGTTTGGAACCATGATGCACAAACAAATACAACCCATTCAATTATCCACATGTATGAATCACTTCAATTATCCACATGCTTAAACAAGTACAACCCATTCAATTTGTCTAGTTTATCATAGCTTTTGGATTTGGAATATCATAGTGTGTAGCTAATTAATAAGATATTTTCACTAACCTCTAAATGAAAATGCCTTGATGGACTGGAATGTCAGCACAAGAGGTGATTGAAAATGCCGCCATCCCATATCGGGATCCTTCAATTGGGTTCCTAAATCTAAAAATAGGCTTGAGTCCAAATCTTCACCTCTCTGAGATAGTAACCCATCAGTTGGAATAGCAGAAGATGAAAGAACTTGAAGAAGCTCAAAGGAGAGAAGAAAGGAAACTCATGACTTAAAAATTAGTACGATGAAAGTAAATTGCAATGAAATTTTAATTTCTGATCTTTTGATGATTAGTGCAGCAGATCAAGGAGAAAACTTCTATGTTTCTATGTTTCCTCACCAGAACTAGGATTCTTATTTACAAAATTTATTCCACATTCTGAAGTATCAGCATACATCCTCTATGTGCACCTAGATGACAGGTTCCAACAGCAAACTTATACAAACATGTTCAGAATCTTTTGAAACTTTTGAGAGGTGGAGTCCTGGTACAGTGGTAAGCATGGTTCTTAGAATCGGCCGATTCCGATCCAGATCAGCCAATCTGGATTGGAATCAACCGATGGCAATCCGATTTCAAGGGGGGAAATCGATCTCCTAAATAAAATTAAAAAATAATAATAATAAGGGCTAGAATCGCCTTGGAATCGACCTGGATTCGGTCAGAATCGGCTTGGATGGGGGGCCGATCCTGCCCCGATCATCCGATACAGGTCCGGTGCAGCTGTTATGAACTCAAAACCTTGAACTTATACCATTTATCGATCTAATAATATAGTATGTATCGGATTTTCTAATATTGAAGGGATTAATTGATGTTATTCTATTGTATGTTGTTGTGCCATTAAAAATTTGGTTACTTACTTAAGTTATATGTTTAATCCTAGACCCCAATTGACCATTGCCAACCCAAATCAATGTAATTCCATTAGATTCGATTCTTAGCATGTCATTTTTACTTTTTTTTAGTTTCTTTCCAATTTTTCTGAATTTCTATGATTTTTTTTATTTTTATGATTTTTTAAAAATTAAAATATCAGGCCAATCCAAGGATCGGCCTTTTCTGAATGGATCGGCCGATCCGATCCCGATCCAGATCGGATTGACACCAAGCAATTCCCGGTCCCGATCCAATTCTACTTACCTCGGTGGTAAGGTTGTTCCATCACGACCCATGAGTCACAGGTTGAAAACTGAAAATAGCCTCTTTGGGCATAAGGCTGTGTACAATTAACCCTCCCCAAACCCTGCTTGTGGCATTGGGCTGCCCTTTTTCTGATACCTCTTACACTTTACCCGTCATGCTGATTAACAAATAAGATCATTGTTTGCATGAATTTCCCCCGCTGTGACCATCATTCCATCACTACGATTGTTCTGTTAACTGTGACATGACCATTTTCATTTTTCATTTTTTCAAAAGAAAAAATGTGACATGATCCATTTAAATCATGTCTCTAAAATTGGCATCACTACATCATAGCATCATGTTAAAGGATTCCAAGCCATACAGTCCAAATAAGCAACATATTTCAAGATATAGGTATCATACCCGACAAACCGTCTGGACCACTGGTCGCCACTCCCCAGAAACAGGCTATGAAACCCATCTATGAGATCCAAATTTCCATGAGCCAAACTAATAGCACATGCCTGCGCTAAACTTGTGCTCTTCACAAACGAGGTGGGGAAACACCACTATCGTCACAATGCTACGCTCCAGACTACAAACATCACCAAAATGACACCAATCAAACAATTTTAGTTTCGATAAAGGTACAATGCACATGGAACCGCCTAGATCAAGCTCGAAAAGTACCTCTACAGCGACAACTACGAACCAAACGCCCAGAATCCTGCATCGCCACGCCGCCCAAAAACAGGAAGTGATCGGGATCTGCAGCAGCGCGGCTATGGTAGTAACCACCTAATGAAGGAGAACGCATCAGCGACCTGGACGCTCCAGCCCTAGGAGCGGAAGGCGGCGGCAGCCACGGGGAGCCGGGGAGGATAAGCGGCGGGCGCCATCTCCACCACTCGAAATGGAGCTCGAAGCAGGCAATGCGGAGATCCGAGGCGCACCAAGCTGGGGGAGGCGTCTGCGATGGCGTCCATGTGAAAGGGCTTCCAGGTCAAGTATATTTTATTAGGGTTTTTGGGGAGCTCTTTTTGGGGAGAGAGGGTGGGAGAAGCAGCAGAGCTCGCTGCTTGGCCTTTTTGGGCTCGCCAGAGCGGAAAAAAAGAACTGAGTTTTTCCTTTTTTTTCTATTTCTTTTCCTTTTCTTCTTCTTCTTTTCAAACTGGGTGGAGGCTGGAGAGCCAGGCGCCGGTGACGGAAAAGGCACATGTAACGGTACAGAACGGGTCGACGTCATCGTTAAGTCCAACGGGAGGGATGACGACATAATGGATGGGAAGCGGAGCGCTGAAACGGCAATTGGACAAACTGACTGTTAACACGGGCCGCGCCTAAAAGTTCCGACAAAGTTTTACCCAAATCCGATTTCGCGTCAACAATTCCTTCGCTAGGTCTAGTTTTACCCGATTGGCCCGAACTGTTAGCCCCTCTGGAAACGCTCCATTAAGTAGAGTTGTTTCTTTCTTTATCATTGAAGTAGACTTTTGTTGTTTGGACTCTACATTACCCTGCCAATGCGTTCAGTAAGTATTGTGGTTAAATTTCTTACCCGGCAAAAGTCTATCCATGGGTACGAACTAAGATGCTCAATTTTAAGCTTGTTGGTCCTAAAACTGATTTTGGCTTTATGGTTATTTTGTGAAAGATAAAATTAACAATTATTGTATAAAATAGTCGGTCCTGATTTTAGATTTTTATGTTTTACATAAATCCAAAGAAGAAAAGGTAAAAAACCAACAATTTATGTCTATTTAAACAAAAAAATTAAAGATTTTATAATGTTAGAAGAGTTTCTAGAAAATAGACAATATAAAATATATTTAAATAGATGCTCCCTTCTCCATTTAAGACCTTAAGGCATAAATTAGACAATTACTTAATAATTTTAATAGGTAATAGAATCTAGTGAGGAGGCATGTTCAAACAGTCCCAAAATTAGAAAGTTGATAAATCAAAATCTATTTAACTAAATGGCATCCTCTCCATTAGGAAGAGATGTGTTAAAACAGTTCCAAAGTTAAAAAAATAGACAAAAATTAAAATAGGTTTAAATAAATAGTCTCCTGTGTTAAAATAGCCTCATTAGAAAAAGTGTAATACTTATTACACTACATGGGATGCAGCCCCAATTTTTTTTATTTTTTTTTTTAAGGTTAAATCCATCATTTTTGACATATCAGTATAATATGATATCTAATTAGACGATCCAAAAAAAATAAACACTCTTTCTTATTGGACTTGACCCATTAGAGGTATTTTTTCGCTGTTAAGTGGGATCGGAGCCAAGGAGGGGTGGCAAGCAAGGGCCTTGGCCCTTTCACCCCCCTTCCCCCCAAAACCACAACTTTTGAAAATTAGGTATATATACATATTATATGCAACTCTATCTATATTATATCAATAAAATAAAGTTTTTAATTCAGTTGATGTGGTACTCTCATATTTTTTATTGTCAAAAAAATTATTAAATAATTCTTAAAATAAGTTATTAATACTCATGACCATTATGATTATTCATTCCCCTTCCCACCTTCACTCATTTCAAAACAACTCATTAATGACTATAACTCCCACTTCACTTATTTCAAAACAATTCATTAATAGACATAACTCTCTATTTCTCTCTCTGGGACGGATGCAGGCGAGCAGGTGGTCATTCCCCCCCCCCAAAAAAGCTGAGCAACTTCTTTGATAAAAAAATTTATTTTTGAAATACTTATATTATAATAAAAAAATAAAAAAATATTATTATTAATACAAAATAATATTATTCCTAAATATTTGTCGTACTCTATTTTATTAAACTTATCTTATAAATTTATTTAACTCATATATTATATACTTTTTGTCATTTATTATTTGTATTTATTATTTATCATGCTAATTTTTGTATGTTAATAATTGTCATATCATATAATATTTAATACTTATAGTCACATATAATATTTTTTAGTTATAATATTTTTAATTATAGTATATAACATTTAATGTTTTTAAGCATCTATATTGTACTAATAAAATAGAGTTTTTAAACACAGCTGATGTGGCACTCTCATATTTTTTTTGCAAAAAAAAATATTAAACAATTTTAAGAGAAGTCATTAATACCCATGATTATTATGATTATTCATTTCGTCTCACCACACTCATTTCAAAATAACTCACTAATAGTCATAACTCTCACTCCTACCTATTTCAAAACAACCCATTAACAATCATAATTCTCTCTCTTCCCATCGATTTCAAAACAACTCATTAATGGTCATAACTCTCTCTCTCTCTCTCTCGGATGGACGCAGGAGAGCGGGGGGTCATGGCCCTTTAAAACTGAGGAAAATAATATTTCTAAATTATTTATATTATAATAAAAATATTATAAAATAAATTAAAATTTTTAAATTATATTGATATTAAATACAAAATAATATTATTGCTAAGTATTTGTCTTATTTTATTTTATTTAACTTATCTTATAAATTTATTTAACTTATATGTTATATACTTTTTTGTCGTATATTATTTGTATTTATCATTTATTATGTTAACTTTTACGTGTTAATAATTGTCATATCACATAGTATTTAATATTTATAGTCACAAATAATATTTTTTAGTTATAATATTTTTAGTTATAACATATAACATATTAATATTTTTAAGTATATTAATATATACGGTAACTCATCTGACAAAGAAGACAATTCGAAACTTTAAAGTTAGAAGCATAACTTATATATCTTTACTTGAAATCAACCTTCATCGACAGTACTTTTTATGAATGATCTATTTTTGAATAACGATATTGTTAAATTTTTTACTGTGTGGAAGTACCATGATCATCCATTGTACTCGAATAATATTTTACCTAATTTGTTTCTTTGTAATTCTCATACAAAATTATGTTTATATTTAGTTATTTACTAAATGTTACTGTTTTTTTTTTTTCTTACACTCTTTTTGATCTCTTGAGATCTCTCCATTAAACTCACATAGCCAGCACTAATATAATTTAACATTAGAACGAAATGCCTTCATATTAGAGTATGTATTAAGTAAAATTAAAAGTTTAATATTCTTCATATAAAATTATCTTTATATTTGATCATTTGCTTAAAATTAAAATTCAATTAAGACAAAATTATTTAAATCAATATGATATTTTTATCTTAAAATTAAAATTAATATATTTTAAATAATTTTACATAAATACCATGCATCACACGAGTTTGAAACTAATACATACTATATGCAAGTCTATAAAAATAGTTTATAGTTTAAGCCCTTTTAATCCCCCAACATTTCCTCCCTCCGCCATTGAAGCAGTGATTTTGAAATCGGCAAAGCACAGAGTTTTACGTTTGAAAGTTTGAAACAAATAACAGCTAAGTACACACACGTGTCTTTATCCCTTCTGAGCCGGATCATTGGAAGCAAAATACTCTGTGCTTCTCCCTCCCAGGTTCCCAACCTCTAGATTAACACAACATGCTAGTAGTCATCGAAGAAACTACCTTCAAATGGGCTGTAATTATCGTACGCTTCAAAGCTCCAACCAGTTGGAAGTGACAAGTACAATATTACTGCAGAATTTTAAACCAATGAAAAACCAGTGAAACATCCGAAGCCAGTGACTATATCATTTCCAGGTGCAACAAAAAAAGATGTGAAAAGAAGGAAACGCAAGTACAGGAAACTTTTCCTTCTTGGAATCTTCATCACTTGACGTTCAGAGGAGAAAACACTGCCTCTGCGAGGACATGGGTCCTCCTCGGCACGCCCCCTCCCACCAGATGGCTCAGGTACACCTTCCCATCCTTCACAGTGGCCGACGACGCAATCCTGTGCATCGGGCCCAAGTACCTGCCGGTGAGCCTCGCCGTCCCCCAGTCGTCGGAGCTCTCCAGCACCCTGGCGGACGGCGTCCCGGCGACGACCAGCTTGGTGGGCGAGAGGAGTGCCAGGCCGTCCCCTAGCAGCAAGGAACCACCGGCGACTTTGACGACGCTTACAAGCTCCGTCGCTATGTCGACCTTGAACAGGACGCCGCCCAGGGTGTGGACGACGAGGAGGTAACCGTTGGGGTGGTAGACGATGCCGTTGAGGCCGATGACGTTGGAGTACCATGTCCCGCTCTGGGTAAATGCTGGGTTTCTTATCGTTGAGAGAAGGTGACCGCTGGGGCCAACCTTCCATATCTTGTTAGCCTTGGCGTCGGTGACGTACGCGATCCCGTCCTCGTCCACGGCGACGTCGTCCGCTAAGCATGGTTCATCATCTGCGCCATGGGTTTGTTTTGTTGTGAAGCAAACGGGGGCCGTAATGTTCCCCACCTGTCTAATCTATGAGCCTATAACTCTAGGAATGAGATTGCCTAGATCATTTTGTATGGATCTCAGTATGTTTTCATACTCAACAAAAGAAGTATAAATGAGCCATTTGTATTTGACCGATGGGACCACCAAGTACATCATCTTTTGTTGAGTCTAAAGACGTATCAAAGTCCAGACAAAATGGTCCAAACAATCTCGTTCTCTGAGTTTAGATGTTTTGGTTGCGACTGAGGTCAAAGTGAGTATTTAGTCCTTTTCAATGGGGTGCCAAGTATTGGAGGGGACTCCCACAGTTTCTAATTCTTGAGTGTTACTTATCTTCGATAAATAGACAAAGATTACAATAGTTATATGCTTTCATGATAAGTCAAACACAATCCTTCATATAAGATGTGTATGTATGTAAGGGAAAAAAGAAAAGAGTCTTCCCTATAACTTATCCACTACATCACACGATTCACACATCACATCCTATACCATAATCACCTTAACGATGTAATAAATATACCCATGAATAAAAGAGGTAAGCGAGGGACCGGTTGCCCACCCCACCTTAAATTCCGATCCATAATTGGCCGGCCCATACTTGTCCTACTGCGGATTCTCTGGCCTATATTTTTAATGAGTCCGGATCCCCTACGGTCGATGTTGGACCGTAGGGGATCAGTACTCACTGGGGGAGGGGGGGGGAATTTAATGCAGTGGGGCCCAGACAGGATATATATTTTTAATGAGTCCGGATCCCTTACGGTCGACGTTGGACCGTAGGGGATCAATACTCACTGGGGGAGGGGGGCGAATTTAAAATCCGAAAAGTATCCTGTCTGGGCCCCACTGCATTAAATTCGCCCCCCCTCCCCCAGTGAGTATTGATCCCCTACGGTCCAACGTCGACCGTAGGGGATCCAAACTCATTTTTAATTGGCAGGAATCCAGAGGACTCAAAAGAAAAAAAGAAAAAAAAATAAGAAATATGTAAAATGAAAAATACTCTTAATTGTGGAACTCAATCTCATCATGAGATCGCGGTCGAATTCACTGAATCATTTTTCAAAGTAATTTCCTCTTTTTTTTATCATAAGTAAATTCCTCTCTACCCCTTTGCTTTCATTCTATTTTGATTGCACACGGACTATAGCTTTAAGGGAATCAAATCTAATGGACATTTATGATCTCTACCATATGAGATTAGTAATTGAGTTATAGCCTCAAGTGATCGAGTTGGAATAATTCACTCCATTAATATTATAGACGATCTACTTTCTATACTTATTAATCTTTAGATCCGAGCTGGGTCAACCCGAGTACTCGACTCAGGCCGGTCCAGGGCCTCCTCAACTCGTTGCAGTCCCAAGCCACTAGAGGCAAAGGGAGAAATTTGCATACCTGGGCCGCTGAGCCAGGTGAGGAAGAGCCGCCGCCACGAGGCGAGATCGTACGCCCCCAGCGCGGCGTAGCGGTTGCCGAGCAGATCGGCGTAGGTCACCAGCAGCCGCCCCCTCTCCCGGTCCAGCAGGATCCCCACGGACCCGTTCCCCTTCACGTCCCCGTCCTGCAGCACCGGCCGCTCCTCCAGGACAGGCGCCGCCGCCCCTCCTCCGGGGACCGGCACCTCTGAGACGCCGCCTCCGAAGAATGTGGACACGAGGAACCGGCGGCCCTCGTCGTCCCACTTGGCGCACTCCCGGACCCAGCCGAGGCTGCGGTACTCGAAAGAGCCCGTGGCCGACTTGGTGCGCTCCAGTGCGACGAGCAGTGCCATGGGTACCGCCGAGACGAGGAGGAAGGCGGCGATGGCCGCCCGTGCGAAGCGACAGCAGCTCCGGCAGCAACCTGCCATGGAGGGGGAGCAGGGTAGGTTTCTGTGACCGGAGGGTGGGGGGGAGGGGTGTGGCGTGGTTTTGGGGGAAGGGGGGTTTTGTTGAACATATATATAGGAAGGGACTGGTGAGCCAGATTGGTTGATAAGCCACCTACCTGCTTCTGTTTTTTCGGTATTTTTTTATTCGTCCATCCGTCCTATTTATTTCACGAGATCCGCTATTCTGCGCACCTGGATTTGCTAATCTGACACGTTATGGGATTTTAGACGTGCCATCAGCCATCAGGTCTTCTAATACTTTTAGGAGACGGGATCTCGTGTGCCGTGGCGCAGTGCGCATTAGTGGTTAATGGTTCCAATATAATTCGGCTAAGGTTTTGAATAATGTGACAGACTGAGAATGTCTTGCTGCACGGCCGGGGGTTACTAAGCCCGCCTGACGGTGCAAGCAAGGTAAAAAAATTATAATTTTTGAATTTTTTTTGGAACCCTCCACGATGCCCTATAATGTCTTATAATTCGATTTTTGATCGAATATCTAAGAAGAAGATGAAAATTATTTTTTACTGATTATTGGGATTTTGTTTCAAATTTTCATCTTTTTTTTGAAACATCGATCAAAGATCGGATCGCAAGGAGTTGTAAGACATCTTGGGGAGTTCCAAAAGAAATAAAAAAAAACGTTTCTTCTTTTACCTTGTGTGCACTGCGGAGCAGGCGTAATAGCCTCCGGCGGTGAAGCAAGATATTCTCATAAAGTTCTTTCAACTAGGAGGTGACAAAAACCGATGATAAAATATGAACAAGTTTATTTGCCAAGATAAAAAGCTTAATGTATACAGATATATACGCATATATAATAGATGTAAATCAAATTATGAATTTATGTTGGTAAAAATATTTTTTTTTTTACATTTGTTTTAATAACTTGGCTATAACATTTTTCAATAAATAAAACTATCATTAGATGTTGTTTGAGGCATATATGATCATATAATATTATAAGTTATAGGATGTAAGTAATTATAATTTGAGTTTTACTTGTTGTATCTCCACCTGCTGACCTGGAACACGCTGCCCAGCTACATCTCGTTACTTGAAAGGCCGCACATGGCCTCTATCTCTCCCATAAATGCGCCATGATGTCAGCCAAAAAAATAAAAAACATTGTCCTTAGACTGATCTCAATAGCATCATGAAGCTCTCGAGAGCATGATGCGTTTGAGCTTCCCGATGCATGCTCTCGAGAGCTTTGGGATGTTTTTGAGATTATAATTTGAGGGGGGGGGGGGGTTTCCTGTTGACGTCACGACGGATTTATAGAGAAACAGATGTCATGTGCGGGCTTTCAAGTAATGGGACGCTGAAGCAGTGCTTTCCAACTCAGTACGTGGCGGTGCAACAAGTAAAACTTATAATTTAATTATTTTTCTATAATACAAACACAAAAATCCAAATATCCAGCTAACACGTATTTGATTTTTACATATTTCTCATTTATTTTTTCTTTTTTTCTTTTGAGAGAGGAATTTACTTTGAAAATTGATTCAGTGAATTACTTATGATAAAAAAAGTAAATTACTTTGAATAATATCCAGCACTACTCTCTCTCTAAAAAAATATTATTAAAAAAATCTTAATACGAGAGAGTAGTGCTTTCCTCTTTTCTGGTCCCACTTTTACTAAGAGAAAAGGTAGAAGTTAATGCAACCTTTCCTATTCCCAAAAGACCTTTCTATCATATTTGGTTACACCTCACTTTTCTTCTCTCTCTCTTCAAGGCCACATCTCTCCTCTTTCCCTCTTTCTCCCTCTCTCCAAAAAAAAATCATATTTTTAAATGTCTATCTCTATCTCTCTTTCCACATGCCGCACTCAACCCATAATCACTCGGACATGTTTTTCTCTCTCTCTCTCTATACATATATGTGTGTGTATGTACCTTTTACTTTTTTAAAGTAACGAAATTAATTTTTAGAAATTAATATGATGTTTTTTCTAACAAATTTCAATTTAAGATTAACCATATCTAGATTTTTACTCCCACCAACCCATGTTAACTCATCCACATGGGAATATAACCCTTGCAATTAGTCAACCCACTTAAATTTCCATCACTAACTCTCTCTCTCTCTCTCTCTCTCTCTCTCATGGGCAGGGCAAGATTGAGAGACTATTATTGTCTATTCTTTGTAGTATATTTCATCACTTTATATTCTTTCATTTGATTTAAAACAATGAAAAAATATATTGCATATTTATCAACTTTTACATTTAGATTTTTTGTTTATTGCAATTACATGTTTCAAGAACCTTGGTTTCATTCTATAATTATCTTAAAATGATAAGAAAATAAAACAAAAAAAATATGGTAAACAGTTATTATAGATTTACTTTTGAAAAATGGAATTTATTCTATCCTAGGACACCATATTTGTATATTTTACAATATTTATTAACTTATATAACTTTTGCAAAAAATTAACATTTGATCTATATTCATTTACGGCATTTCACACTAGCTAGTTTAAATTCTTATGTATTGAAAACGATATCTTAGGGATGAAAAATGTATTAATATGCCACATATGTATGTTTTTAAAATTTTAAAAAATCTGTAACAATAAAATTTTATGCAAACAAGATATTTTATGCCAATCCACTTAAATTTATTTCTACTCTCTCTCTCTCCCACACACACAAACCACTTACCCACCCTCTCTCTCTCTCTCAACCGGTTGCCCACCCACGTCTCTCTCTCTCTCTCTTCAAAAACTCACTCCATAGCTTGGACAATCTATCTCCCCAATCTTTATTGATGTTTTTCTACGAATTTAATTATCAAATTTTTCAATGTATTAATCTTTCAAAATCACATATAATATATGTCTCCCTCTATAAATTCACAGATAAGTTAACAAAAAGAATTGTACACCCATGCCCCTATCTCTGTTCATGTTCTTTTCTATGAGGTTACCGTACTGCTCTCACTACATTAATCTTTTAAAATCACATATATTTACTCAAATTATAACTACATTTAATGAATAGATTTTAAAGACTTTCTTAATTTTTTTATCATATTTGTTTCTTCATTTTTTTTAACTAGTTAAAACTAAATTTATTGTCTATATACTTATTTGTGAGAGCATAGGCTTGGAAAAAATATATATTCACATTTATCTCCAGTAAAATATTCTAACTAATATTTCCCTCTACATATACCTATCTATTTCTATCTCTAGATGGATGAGAGAAGAAAGCCATACACCCATGCTCATCTTTATCTATTACTTTTTTACTATGAAGTATTAATATTCTAAGTCATGTATAGTTACCCAATGTTTTATTCTCTCTTATTAATTCTTTTAGTTATTATCGTCTCTCTCTCTCTCTTTCTTTCTCTCCCACTCTTCTATCTCATTTTATTAATGTGTAGCGATTAATGTCATCATTATCCTTAAAAAATTTTAAACTAAAGGTTAACTACATCTACGTTTTTAACCCCACCAACTAAATTCATATAGAAATAAAACTATTTCAATTAGCTAATCCACTTAAATTTTCTTTCTCAAGTGCCTCTATCTCTCACACAAGAGACAAACCACTTATTCACGCGCACATCTCTCTCAACCACTTATCCACATCTCTATCTTTCTCTCTGGGGTTTTCGTGGATGAGTAAAAAATGAAAAATTATCCACATCCTACAATTCTCTCTCTCTTTATATTTTCATAATTACCTAAGTCTATTTCACCACCACATAAGGTCAAAAAAGATGTTTTTACATTTTAACATTTGGACACTGGCCCGAGTCTTCCACTGTCTTGAAAATTCTGTCTATCACAATTCACCCTACATGATCTACACTGCTATACAATCTTGAAATATTAAAGTATTTTTAAAAAATTTCATATGTAAATAAAAAATGACAATCATTAGATTACGTTGCTTCAAATGATTAAGTTGTTCTTATCATATTAATTATTTAATAATTAAAATATATTATATTTTTAAGAATATATTAATTAATTAATAATTAAATTGCAATTACCATATTAAATATTTAAATGAGTTGAAAGATTGATCTGAAGTATAAGTTTTATCATTTCTCATTTTTTCTAAAATAGTTGTGTTTCAAACAAGTGAATTTTATTATTAAAATTTTTTATACCAAAATACCTATCTTCTTAGGTATCAAAAGAATTAAATATCATGAATTTGTCATTTTAGCTATAAAATATTAAATATCATTAATTAAAAAATTTACAATGTGTATTTGAAATAGCTGTATTTAATGTTGACCTATTTTGTATTTGATATTTATTGAAATTTATAGATATGAATAGTCTTGAAGAAACTATATTTAGGGTTGACCTATATCAAATTGAAAATTTTACTAAAACAGTGATGTTGTTTATATTTTAAATTTATTATATGAATATTTTTTAGATTAGTAGTTTTATGGAGTGATTTAAAAATACTAATGTGAGATGACAATTTAATTAATATTATTATACCTAGATTAATGTATATTTTAAGTTTTTTATTAAGATAAGTTATTTAAATTAATATGATATATATATTTTTTTAAACAAATTCAAACAAATGCCGTGCATCGTACATGTTTGAAACTAGTAGAAATTTTATTCTCGAGTCAGTGCATACATGTATACGGATTTGAAACTTGTACTACAAGCTAGAATCAAAATTGTGTGACTTTGGCCCATATTTGTTTTAGATCAAGGACGGTAGTGAAAATGGCAAATGGTTGACTAAATTATGGCAGGTTTAAGTCAATTTTTGTAACCCTAATTTCACATAAAGACATTTGAGTCAAGATGATCTAATTAATAGTTCTTCAATATTTTTGATCTAAACACCTTCTTTGGATAAGATAGTATCGGCCAAGTTAAGGGAAACTGCATTCCATTCATTCAACCACAGAAAAAACAAAGAGCACACAGAGTACATAGAGAACGTGGAGGGTATGGATACACCATACCACAAGACGGGCTGAGGAGCACAATACATGGTAAGAGACACAATACACCATAGACATAGGGACTGACTAGTCCAAACAAGGCTGAAGGAGATGGAAAAAGCCGCCAGTGACGAAGCTAATCGAAGAAACTGGAACGTCCGTGAAGATCCACGAGGCCAGGAACTCATCTAGACAACTGGGGTGGAAACGAGGGGCGCCACTAGCTCCTCCAAAAGGCAACCATTGCTACAAGCCTCGATGGCAGCCGAAGAGAAGGACTGAACTCGAAAAAGCACACTGCAAAGGCAGGTGTGGGACGGAGCGTGGAGACACGAGCTCATCGAAAAGTGCCGAGACCACCACGCAGAAATCTTCTTCCAACGAGAACGTGGCCACCAAAATGGATAGCAACGTCTTCAAGCTGAGGAACAAAAGAGGCATCCTGGAGAATAGATATGCACGAGTTGAAGAGAGGAACATGAGCACACAAGGGTACATGCAGCAACCACTAGAAATCACGAGGGTCGGCTAAACTGAGGAAAGGGCAAGAAGCCGTGCCCGGACTCTAGCAAGACCTTTTAGTTTACTTTATTTGCAGAATAAGGACGAATAAGAAAAGAATAAATTTAATTTTACTTAAACAAGTAGAATGACTTATACCGTGCAGAATAACGTATCTGAAGAATAAGGAGAATAAGTCATTCTATCTTAAACTTAAGAATTGTTTATCTTCTTATTATGTAGAGGACCCCACAATTAAAACTATCAAATCAAAATATTCTTTATTTTAATATACGTTATTCCGTCAATAGATTCCGTAATAACTTATTTTGCAAACAAAGTGAGATTAAAAACACTGAAGAAAAAAATGAACCCAAATGGGTCTCAAAAGCTCTCAAACGGGAACCCAAAAAGGAGGAAACGGGAAGGAAGGGAGGCAATGAAAGAGAAGGGACGGCGGTAGAGGTGGGGGGCCGGGGGAGGTGGGGGGATAACGTGGAGAGGAAAATAGAGAGAAGGAGGGGGTCGCACCTGTGTGTGTGTGTTGGCGGGGGGGAGGGGAGCCCTGGAAGAGGAACTTCTCCCTTCGGAGACGTCTGTCACCGTAGTGGCATCCAGGCCGCCAGGATCCATTGAGGATTCCGCTGAAAGGGTGAAAGCGGCGAATGCCCACCAACTACAGGGCCGATTGCCTTCCACTTTGATCGTAGAATAAGAGAAGAATAAGACTTCTTATTCTTAAAATAAGAATAATTCTAATTTAATAGACGGAATAACTTATGTCACGTTAAAATTGTTTATATTAGAATAAGTATAATAAGTAATTCGACTCTAAACTTAAGAATTATTTATCCTTCTTAATCCGTCAGTAAATCTTATAGAACTATCAAATTTAAACACTTCTTATTCTATATAGGTTATTCTGGATAAAAAATAATTTATTCTGCAAACAAATTAGAGCGAGGCTAGTATTTACTTCGGCCGGCCCCTTTGGCACTGCAGGAGAACAAGGTACCTGGCCGGCGAGTATGGTGTGAGTGTGACGGACGGCCGGTGTGGGCCAAGTTATCACGTTAATAGTTTCACATTCACTTTAATGACAGAAACAAGATGCACAATTTCAGCCAAAGATAGCGAGAAGCAAGGAGAGTTTGTAAATGTAAGCATTGTTGAGTTATATAAATTGTGTATTTTATTTGTGTGCCCTTTTTTTACTTTAACTCTTGTTCTCTGTGTGCGTGGTCAAGTCAACTTTGTCTGGGGAGAAAAAAATATTTTCCAATATCGTCTATATAAGAAGAGGCTAGAGTAAGAAATCTCACAGCTGGGCGCAATGTGCCGTGATGCAGAGATTTTATCCTAAAAACTTGTTTCTTATTAATTACTGTAACTGTCAGAGGATCGATCCTGTCTCCATATTTTAATTCTCTCATTATTTTTTTTATTTTATTATTTTCCACGAGCATGCTGGATAGAGTAGGAAAAGGATGCTACAGTAACACGGTTGTTAGACCGAAACTGATGAAGGCAGTTGGGTTTGGTTGGGCTAGCTGGGTGCGACTGCGGGCGTTTTCTGTTTGTTCGAGTGCTGGCTGGCGGAGAAGGCAAGGCCAACGGCCCAATGCCTTCCGAGGCGTATGTGGCCTCACGGGTAAGCAGTGTTGTGTACACCCTATGATTAGTGCATCTGCAGGGGCATGGAGGGGACCCATCCCTTGCTTGATCTTGACTTGTTTATATTCTCAATCCATTTTCTTCTGTTTAGCATATATGTCCAATTGCAGCATTTGTTTTAAGATGACGTTAATTTTGCTATTAATATGACTAATACTGTAATTAACATTGGAGAAAGCATGGATGACCACAATCGAAGGAGAAAATTAGTCCTTACTACGTAGGTAGAATAAGATTTTCTAATTATGAGAGTCAAAATACAGTCTCCAATATTTGACTTGTCTTTTTAAACCTTTTCAAAAATAACTCAGATTTTAGTGTACAACTGGGCTTTTTTTTTTTGCGTTAAATACATATATTAACAACATAAAGTGTTACTATCTGCTGCCAAAGTTTGATCTGCTGACAGAGGATTGCACAATGCTACATTTTGATCCTGCAGTTCTTGTTTAAAAAAAGAAAAGAAAAGAAAAGGTAACGGATGGGGCACGGCACGTTAGGGGTGTTCACTATTTGAGTTGAATCGAAAAATCAAATCGAATCAAACCAAATTTTTCGGTTCGGTTCGATTTGAAATAAAATCCAGTTTGGTTCGATTTCAGGGCCTTTTAAACTGAAGAAACCGAACCGAATCAAATAACCCGAATTATTTGATATTTATAATCTTCTCATCTTATAAATATCTTACATATAATGTACAATACTAAAGGTTTCAATTTTTCCAATTATTTGATCAGCAGACCCCACTTGAAGCATTTGAGCTATGTCTGCAACGGTGGTGTGAGGGCACGATCAGGTGAAGTTTATAGGCTTCGTGGGGTTCTTCTTTTATCAACTTGCCGATCAAAGACTAAAGGTGGGAAAGGGAATCTGGTGGTCATCGCAGGTCTGAAGGGGGACTGGGGAGTGGCATAGTAGACATATCGGAGAAGTAGGAAAAGCGGCGCCTGGAAAATCCGATTTAGTGCCCTTCAACCCCTGGTCACCTTGTAGCTTAGGCTATTGTGGGCCGGCCCATTACCATGATTTGGTGTCGGTCTGTTGCAGGCCCAATGACCGCGGAAAGGGCCGCGTTTTGGTGATAGCTGTATAGTATATCTATTGTGTCAAGCGGTTCAAACCAAACCCAAACAGAAATAAACCAAATTTATTCGGTTCAGTTTGGTTTCTGAGACCCATGTGGTTTGGTTTGGTTTGAAGATTTTTCTTTCTAAATCAACTCAAACTGACCCGTGAACACTCCTACCGGTTTCTTCGCCTCCGCACGTCTCCCACGGGGTGAAGCGGGCACCGCATGCACCTGTCGTGCGGTGCACAGGGCATCTACGAGTCCTCCTCCGTCCAATCATCTGATCAAATGATCTTTTTTTTTATCTTTATAATTTTTTAATCCCTTTCTTCTCTATTAGATCTGACCCTCTTATGAATTTCAGCCGCCAAAGGTGTTGTAACACTCCCTAAAAAATAAGATCCACTCTCAGTGGACCCAAATAGGAGAGCACATATATATAGTATCACACTATTAACAACAATCTTGTCGATAACAATCAATAGTACTAGATGTCTAGATTGCGCAGGGTTTTAAAGAATTACCAAGATTACACAGACTAATATAGAATATTAGAATATTACAAAATATAAAGATTTTAAAATAAAAAATTCAACAAAAAATCCTCCAATTTTCATAGAAAATGCTTCTTGTACTCCCAACTCCCAAGCACTCCATTAGCATATTTCTTTACCTCTTCCAATAACAATAATGATGGAGGGACTACAGGGACGAAGTAAGAACCGTGTCACTCATTTTCGTATGTTGACAGTTCTTCCTTTCTTTGATATAAGAGCCATATGATGACTCTGAATTTATTGATAACGTGGAATTAATTGACAGTTCGGCCATTTCAGATCTAGCCCATTTCCGAATGGCTAGCCGCACATCGCTGCGCGTTGGTGTGCACGTACATCATGCGCTAATAGGCCAGCACGTGCAAGTCGCACGTGCGGAGTGTGCAGTGAGTATTGCCCTTCTTCATTACACCTACGTTTAAAAGACAATATCCCAAGGTTTCGGTCAGAGGCGTATGTTAAGTTGAGAAATACTAGCCTTAGGACAGCCTTCCGATCGCACGGGTCAATCGAGTGGCAGAACCCAATCTAGTCAGGCAGAATTATGTGCTTTTTTTTTTTTCATTTTTCTATTTTCTTCTGAATTTTTTTATTTTTTTTTGAAATATTCAATAAAAAATCGACGATATAGATAGGGAGTTCCGATGGGTCATAAGTTTTTTACAAAATAAGCTTTTTATGCATGCAAATCGAGATCATTTGTTGTACACCGTTTGATCTTTTTATTAAACGATCCAAAAAAATTAAACATCTAAGAAGAAAATAAAAAATTAAAAACCGCCTGCTCTGCACGTGTACATGTCCAGGCGGGGGAACTAAAGATCAGTCCTAAAATAGATTGCAATACCTCAGGACATTACAACAAGCATTCGTTTGTGAGGTTGTTCATGTCGTGGAAGGAATTAATTTGGATTCCCTCTAGTAAAAATTGCCCTCATTTTAGAGACTAGTGGGCATATACGTATACTGTATATGGCTCCTCATGCGAGCTGGATGCATATAGGAGTCTTAATATAGAGAACGTCAGCTAATAAACCGAGGTGACATGGTTCACCTTCTGGGGTACAAGATTCCTGTCAAAATTTTACAAAGACCTCCGGTATTTTGGTATCAACGGTAGATATTGGCAAAAACCTTTTCAAAGGTCAAGCATCGTCCGAGATCTGGTAGGTAGGGCTGTAAACCGGTATGATAGGGATACTGAAATAGTGTTTCCGTTTTCCGACAATGACAACGATAACTTGTTTCAGTTTTCGATAAGATCAGAAAGTATATTTTTCGTTTCTGTTTTTGATAAAATCGAGAAGTCTATTTTTTATTTTCGATCTGTTTCTGATTTCGATATCGGAATCGGATATTATTTTCGATAATTATAAAAAATTATTAATTTTTTGAGTTATTTATTTAAAACATATAGAATGAGATCTAATATATCAGATACTGATCAATAAGATTAAAACATAATAATTGTAACCATGCATTTATAAAGTTACATTTAAAAATCTTTAATAATAATGGGAATCAAAAATCAAAAAGTGGATACGAAAATAAGTGTTTCTATTTCCGATTCCGATAGTTTATCAGACGTATTCGTTTCCGACTCTGATAACTATCAAATAGATATTTTTTTATCAAAAATAAATATTATTTTCGATAACATATCGAAAAATTGGATAATCGAATTGCCGTTCCAATCACTGACGGTGATTAACTGGGGCAAGTGAACGTTTGAGTATATTGTCTCGAGCCCACACACTTTTGAGTGCTTGCATCAATTTTGATGGTGATCAAGGCGGTGCCCGAATGTATGGGGTCGGGCGTACATGCAAATTTTAATAGGATATGTACGTTTCTAACGATATGATTATAATGCAAGTATAAGAAATGACTGGTAGGTGTAATATAATGTAGTTTGGAAGGCTGCTTTGTACCCGAGAGGCTGGTGGAAGATGAGAGATAATGATCAAGAAACTTGGAGTGGGGGAGAGGGAGGGGGCATATGATGAGTACATGAGGACTAATGGGCGCTTTCGTTCTCTGAATAGTGAATGGCATAGAGCAAAGCAACTTACAGAGTGTTTATTCCATCCTCGAGACCAAGAAGAACAAGAAGAGGAGGAGGAGGACTATGAGCTCAACCAGGAGGAGGAGGACTACATGAGGGAGCACATGACCGGGAAAACAAGTCCCACGTGTGAGACATGCATAAGAATCACGGAGACACCAAATTCCACTCACAGAGAGAGTACCAGCAGGCGTTAGACATGCATAAGAATCTTGGAGACGCCAAATTCCACTGAGAGAGAGAGAGAGAGAGTGATCAGGAAGCCTGCACCTCCGGGGCCAGTTCTTCCATCATGCTGCTGAGAAAGCCTGTTCCTCAAGGGTCAGCTCTTCCATTATGCTGCTGTGGCTGAGGGGATTAAAGACCGGCAGGTCGGAGCACTTACAAGGGAGGACCACGTCCACGGGTCCATGCCCCACCTCCATGTGTTGGCCGCAAGCCAGAGATTTCCGGGCGACCACCACTGAGTTGACGACCTCGTCGTTGGGGTGGAACACCGACAGCACGTCGAAACCCCGGAGGCTGCGGGGGTCGACCACTGGGTATAGGAACGCCCGCGCCCCGTGCGCACTCCTAAGCATCAGCACCGCCCCCGGCGCCATGTACCTGGCCAGGTGCTCCACCACCCTGGCCTTCTCCTCCGCGTCCAGCCCCACCAGCGCCGCCAGGAACACGACGTCGTAGTCCCCGAGGGTGTGGGTGACCTCCATGATGTCGGCCGTGTGGAAGAACATGCGCGCCGACAGGTCCGAGTCCGGTCGCACCAGGCGCAGCGCCATGGCGTTGGCCGCGGGGTTGACGTCGTAGTTGTGGAAGCACGCGTCAGGGATGTGGTGCTTGGCCAGCACGATGGATGTGAGGGGGAGGGGCCCCGAGCCGACGAAGGCGACGCGGGCGGGGGAGCGGCCGCCGGCGTGATCGCTGAGGATGGTGTACTCCAGGAGGGCGAGCTTGACGTAGTTGGAGTAGTAAGGGAAGAGGCCGAGGTGGTCAAGGGGGTTGCCGCGGGAGGCCAGAAGGGCCGAGAAGTGGCTCTCCAGGAGGCCCTCGGCCTCGCAGCAGAGCCTGATGAGCTTGGCCCTCATGTCCTGGGCTTCGCTGCACAGTGTGACGACGTCGATGGGGCTCGGAGGGATGCATGTGAGGACAAGCTGGGAGAAGAGCTTGTTCACCTCCATGGAGGGCTCGAGGCTGGCCAGCATGGAGATGCTGTCATAGATCTCCCATATCTGCTTCACCAGCACCTCCTCTTGGCTGGCCATGGCGATCCGCGCTTTTGAAGGATGCAGAGGGAGATGGCTGCTAACACTACTCCCCCAACAAGGAAGAAGAGAGGAACCTGAAAGGCCACGCGCATCCTGCAATGGAAAGAGGTGTTCGACATTTATAAGAGAAATACTTGGTGCACACCCGAGCTCAGTGCACAACTCGGGTGTGCACCAAGTTTTTTTATTTTTATTTTTTAAAATTAATTAAATGATCAAGATGAATTAGTATAGCGATCATCAAAATATCTGATTAATTGGTTCTAATTCATGTGACTTATATCTAACTAATATTATTGACGTAAACTAATTCTATCTTTAGATGATTGAAAAAATGATTCCTTTATCTATATCCTTTCAATAGACTTTATACTTTAGTTGGCCAAATAAGAAAGAATTTTACTTGCTGCACCGCTACCATGTTGAGTTGAAACATACCACTCAATCGCATCCTGTCATTAATTTGAAAGTCTGTACATGACCCATGTCTCCATAAATACGTCCCGACGTTAAAAAAAATATACAAAAATAAGTTATCTTCGAACTATGATCTCGAGAGCTTTAGAATGCTCTCGGGAGCATCCCGAAACTCTCAAATGCATAAAATCATGCTCTCAAGAGCATCTTGATGTCCTAGAGAGTTTTAACATACTCTCGAGTCTTTCAGGATGCTCTCGAGATTACATTTTGAAAGAAATTTTTTTTATTTTTTTTCGTTGACATCAGGCACATTTGTGAGAGGATAGAGACCATGGACAGGCTTCCACGTGGTGGAATGCAGCTGGGCGGCCCGTTCTAGTTCAGTAGGTGGCGATGCAGCAAGTAAAACTCAATAAAAAAATATCAATTCCTACTAGAAAGTATTGTTTTTACAGTGTAGAATTGTACCCGTATCATGAATCCTTATAATAAGTGTAGAGGGGAAAGAAGTAAAAAAAAAAAAATCACTAGGAACGAAAAATGTTAAGCGTGATAGATTTTTTTGAAAACTTCCTCTCTCTGCCTTTATTGAGTCTCATCCTCAACTGCATTTAGAGGTTCCAGATTCCTGAGTGCACTGACCAGCAAGGGAGATGTCATTCCAAAGTTATGTAGCAGGATGCCTTAACCGTTCTAGCTAGGATACGCCATATATACCTATTGGATACTCATTGTGCATGCAATAATAATCTTGTAGGGTTACATCATATGCCACAATAGATATACTACTTTTGTGTTTGTACGAAAAGGGAGTTGAAAGAAAGGTATGAGGAGAGAAATATCTCATCCTTCGGGCGATTTCATGAGCAATACATAACCAAGATTAAAGCCCAGATGCTCTGACATGAGAGAAATTTTACAAAACAATTCTGTGGATTTCTTGGTTAATTCGTCCTGTGCGTGCATAAAGTTGCACTTTTCAAATTAGGATGCAAATGGTAACCAATAGCCTAATCATATATTCAACCGATCTTTAGCTTACAAGTCAGCTAATGGATTGTCTTTTCAAGGTAACCGATACATTGTTTTTTATCAAATACATATAGTACACTAAGATCTGATTAGTAGCTTATAAAATAGACAGTGGATATGCAGCAATTCTAAATCAATAATTTAACGAATACAGTCAATAATTTATTCTAGATCTGCACCGAATCTAACCCGTTTGTATCCCTATTTTCAACAATCCTCCTTTCTAGGGCAAGAGGAAGAACCTAAGCACAGTCAATAAATGGAAAATGCGACATATATCACCATTTAGTATATGATTTTTATTATGCAACAGCCCTACTTGCAACTACTTAAGTGGAGGTTTTATAAATGATTTCTAAGTACTAGGGTTTTCATATCGAGGGTGTGATGCTTGAAGAGATTATTGATCATCGCTAGGTTTACTATATATAGAACAAAACAGGACTTGAAGTCGTGAGGACTCAATGTTATGGTAAACATCATACTTAATGCGTCAGAACGTATTTGATACTAGATACGTTTGGCATTTAGACTTGCATGTGAACCAGAGCATTTAGAAATAAGCTTATTGAACTTGGAAACTGGCATATCCCAATTGTACTTAACCACTGGGTCTCCCTGAGAGAAGGGGGACGTGTTTACTCTCTTCGTTTTTTTATTTTTATTTTTAAACAGAGGACATGTTTGAGAACATATATAGTTATATACTGCTGTTGGCTGACACATAAAGTCGCAAGGAAGGACTCCCAACGACAGGATAAGCCATTGGATTCATTGTGCTGGATGAATGGTAAAATGACCAGATACAGGAGTATCTAATGAAATGATGAGTACCATTTCGCGGTACTGTTATGGGCAACACCAATGTAAAGTGACCTCCACTTTTGTAACTTTCTCATCTGCTAAATTATAGTAACTCTCATAAAAAGTGGGATTTCTTTCCACCAATCAAATCAGCAAATCAACTGGCACCGAAAGGACTCAGAAAGTGTTGGCTCCCTAGATCAAAGACGATTTCAAAGGTCAAAAGCTAAAGGTCAGGTTGGTTTCACTTAAAATAAGTTGCATGGATTTTTTTTTCTAAGTGTAGCGAAATTCTAGTCAATAAAAAAATTAATTTGTTGACTTCTTGATTTTGGTATCCATGAGATGAAACCGAATATTCTTTTCTAAAATAGTTGAAAATATTTTCATAGATATCAAATGACTGGTTTTGTTTTTACTTTTTTTTGTAAATTTATTTTCTTAAAAAATCTTTTTTCACTTAAAAATACTTTACGTAAGATATGATTATGTTATAATCTTTGAAAATATAGTGTACTTACAAATAAGTCCTCAATCTCATTAATTATTTATAAGTCTTCATAATCTCCTGTAAATTAGTGCAAAGCCTATGAATGTTACAAAAAAGTTTTTGAAAGTATTATAAAAAAATCCTTAGAAAGAGTTTATTTATTTATAAGAAACTTGCAACTATGAAGACTTATTTATAAATAGTTGAATTAAGGGGAGTTCTTTGTAATATCAAAAGTTTATGTGAGTTGAAGATCAAAAAGAACTTTTACGTAAAAGCAAACATACCTTAGTTGTGTTTTTTTTGAACTCAAATGAGGTGAGTTATAAACTGCTCCTAATAACTTCAATGCCAAAGAACCAGTGCCTAGGGCAGTTGGTTCACCACTTGCCTCTCAAATGGAGGTCTCATGTTCAAATCTGGTTAGAGTTTAAAAACTCCCCAGTCATGCAGCTTAAATAATAATGTTGGGATCTTTATCTCCTGGCCCGTGAGATTACTCGGATTCGATCTCTGGTCCCTGTAATTATCTGTACATACTTGACCACTGTGCCACTGAAAAAAAAAAATGCCAAAGAAATTTTCTTAACTTACATTCTGGATGCAGTTAGAATAACGACCATGTCAGAGGGTCACTTCAGGAAGCTAGAATAACGACCATTGCTGAGGGTCACTTCAGGCAATGCGAACATGAGATGGATAATTGTTGTCGAAACAGATCTAGCTCGCTGGTGCATGATTTCTAGGGGTTAGTGAGGCATTTACATCAAAATGTAATGGAAAACTTATTGTCATTTGGGTCAGAGAACTGGCTTCTTCGAGTATTTCAATCTCTAGATTTTATGTTATTTTGGCATACACTTGGCTGAAAGAATCTAACATATTACTGCTGGATTGCAGTTGCGGTATTAACACAACCAGCATAAACATAATCTTTTGAGTGCACGTTTGGATCGGAGTCCAGTAGTACTGAGAGAAGGAGGAAATCAAATATTGTAACAAAACTCTTCATATGATCCCAAAATATTGGTAGACTTCGATCCATATGTGCACCTTCTCATTTAATTAACGTGTTGCAAAGCAATCATAGTTACTCAAGTGGCAGATGAATCCGTATGCACGCTCTTCAAATACATGCGGTTGGGAATTAATGGATCGCTTTCATATTTTATGTTATTTTGGCATACACTTGGCTGAAAGAATCTAACATATTACTGCTGGATTGCAGTTGCGGTATTAACACAACCAGCATAAACATAATCTTTTGAGTGCACATTTGGATCGGAGTCCAGTAGTACTGAGAGAGGGAGGAAATCAAATATTGTAACAAAACTCTTCATATGATCCCAAAATATTGGTAGACTTCGATCCATATGTGCACCTTCTCATTTAATTAACGTGTTGCAAAGCAATCATAGTTACACTCAAGTGGCAGATGAATCCGTATGCACGCTCTTCAAATACATGCGGTTGGGAATTAATGGATCGCTTTCATAACTCAAGTTGAGGAAGGGAACTTCTTGCTCTATCTATTTTGGTTTATGGGCCTAATGGTTTTGTCCTTTTAGAACAAAGGTCTTTATTGGGACAAAGATGAGAGACCTTCTTTATAAACACTAATTTTCTTTCTCTACAACCGATCTTAGACTAAAGTCCTCCATTTGTATGCCTCTACAACTCAGATCTTGATCAAAATCTGAATCAAGTTGTAATCAGTCTTATGCTAACAAGATGTGGAACCTTTAAAAAATTAAATTTATTGGGACATCCATCTTAGAATCCTAGAATATACTATTGTCATGTGCAGGCCAACTTAAGCTGTGTCATATAAGCATGACAAATTGAAGTGTGTACTTGGATTATTAAGGTGAACTTTGATATCATGCTGAACTTATTGAACCCTCAAAACTCTCAATCTTTAGGCAGATATACGGTGAGAACACTATCATTTGGGTCATGTTTAATTTTGTTCTTCAGAGATTATTCTAAAGAGGTATATTTTCATATATATAATTAAATATTCTGTGAGATGAATGCATATATGTCTTTGCGAAGAGGGCAGTCCAAAACCTAAAGGTAGCTTCAGCATCCATAAAGCTCGAACAATTTATCCAGCCAAAGGCTTTAAGTTTTCCTACACTGTTTGCAATATCTCTTGCATGAGATCTAGGGAGGACCGTTAAGAAAGCATTATTTTATGGAAATACACTTTAATTAGTGGGATCAAAACAAACCCCCTCTCTCTTTAGTTCATGCAGTAATGCGTTGCAAATGCCACGTTCTTTGTCACATCATTACCTCGCTGCTATCATGCTGCATGACCACATTATGTCATGGAATCTCCCTGGAAGCGCGACGTCATGAAATCTCTGCTACTGTGGTGGGAGGATCATGGATGGCAGAGAGCTCGAGGGGGTCTACTACACAACAGTAGAAGTTAGACTTCCCCTCTGGGTCCTCTCTACTCCTCACTGTTGGTGTCCCAGGATGGGCATGCAGACCCCAGCAGCCGGTGGTGGCCATCTCCCACTGCGATAGTTTATTTCCGTAGATGCTCTGCCGCCCAAGGACCATCTGCATGCTCCCTGCAGTAACATGCCACCGCGCGCGCCTCTCATCCGCCAGATGAATAGAGAAAGGCCAGGAAAAGGTCTAGCTTTTGCGACATGTCGACATTTTATCGCCATTGCGGTACCAGGTGGAGAAGATTAAAAAAACACAAAAAGTTTCATCCCTTTCCAAGGCATTAAGAAGCGTCCGTTTTCTGTAAGTGCAGGTGAGCATGTAAGAGCAAAAGGGTAAAGGAGTTTCTTATGAAACCCCCTCGTGGAAAATGAAAAAACCTGTATGAGAAGAGTTATTTTAAAATATTATTTTCTCCGTACTTACTGAGTCTCATTATCACTTGCACTTAGATCTGGATTCCATTAAGAATGGAGGCACCGATAAGTTTCTTAGTGGCATCTCTCCATCCACTTGCTCCTAGAACCTCTTGGTGATCTCTCAATATGGCCTTCCACCACCCCTTGGGACCTTAACCTGTCACCAGCCGCTGCCATTTTCTATGTTGTTATATTCTCTTCAGACAGGGTGGGGCAAGTCCCTCTCGGACGTGGACGTGGGGTTGCGTCGCGACATGCAGCGGCGCCGGGCACTTTGTCGTCGTCCACCCCTTATCGGCAACTTGGCAAGTCTCTTCCTCTAGAAAGGAGAAATAATGCGACTACTCGACGCAGAAACAAAAGGAGGCGGCAGGTGAGCAGCTCAGCTCTCCATCCGTTGGGAATCTTGCTGTAGTGCTCTCGCGGCCTCGCCCTTTCCCGTTATGACTTTGATGTGTTAGTTGGCAGAAGAGAGGAGTAGACTTACTCTTCGGGTCGATCCCTCAGGCGCGGGTATGAGGTTAGAGAAGCAAATCGTAGAGGCTAATCCAAATATCCATTCTGATTCAAAGTTAGTTTGCAAGAAAAAATACACATTTTCTAAGATGGGATGTGTTCTCTTGGGGAAAGGGAAATACTTAATGCATTTCGTACTCTTTTGAGGTTACAGTCCCAGTGTAATCAATTGAATTTATTATAATGAACTTTTTGGTATGATGATCAAGATGTATTAAATTGACAGTGATGATAGATGGAGTATTTTAGGGGAGTACATTAAAGATGTACGAATAGCACCACTCATGGAAAATACTTTTTGTACTCTTTTGATTTACTCTCTTGTACTTTTAATCTCTCAATAGTCAAAGTGAATTTATTGTAGTAAACCTTTTGCTATAGTGATGGAGGCAGCTGTACCTTAGGGGAGAATATTAAAGGTGTAAGAATAACATCATCCTTATCTTGAACCTTTTTATTTACAATAAGCCAAAAAAAAACACCAGTGCTGAGTCTTACAAGTCGACGATTCTTGGTCTCTTCTTATCGGAAAGATACAAGTGATCCGATTCCTCTCTTACCACACTCTATGCTTGCATGACATGTTCTCTCTGGCTGGTCTAACCTCATGTAAGATGATATCCTTGTGTTGTATGTTCATGCATGTGATGTATCCGCAGGGTGTAATAGTTTTAAGTTCATTAATGTAATGGTTCTGTGTTCTTGCATATGATAGGAAGTTTACAGAGTTTGATTTTTTTGATCTTTTGAGACGTTAAAAACATACGTACTATGACGAGAAGAAATTGTCTAGTGTCATCTGATGATTAAGTTAAAATTTACCTATTTAATTTCAGTAATTTCCAAAGATAAGGATATCCGTTTAGATGAAGAAGAAAGAGTATATCTAACAAGGATAGACTGTTATTCTAAGGATAAGAATGAGAATATGGCTACCATGCAACCGTTAGATGCCCGACAACCTGGCTGACTAATTCCACTGTTCCTCTCTACTGCAAGTAGGGGTGTCAATCGGACGGGCCAGTCCATGTCCCAGTCTAACTCAGTTCATATTAAAAGAAATTAGGTTGGTCCAAGTTATATAAATTAGGTTAAATTAAATTTGAGTGTTCATTAGTTAAATCTGAGGTGGGTTGGACTGAAAATGGACTGACCCAATTTCATCTATTGACTTATTAATAATTCATGCAAAAAGTAAAATACTTCTAACAAATTATTTATAAACACGACCAGCTCAACCCAACCTAACTCAACCTAATTCACTCACTATTGAATTGAGACTGAATTTAAGTTAAATTTAAACTAAATTTGGTATAGACTAAAATTGAACTAGACTATTTTAAATTTGGGTTAGATCCAAATTATCACATAACTCAGTTCAGCTCGCCCAATTTACATCCCCAACTGCAAGCCTATGATGTGTTACAAAGTTACCATACTAGCTAATACGGCACGCCTCGCAATTTACTCATAGTCCTAACCATCCGATTGCACATTCAGCACGATTGGGCGGTTGGGATTGTTTTCCGTCCAAGTTCCAAGGGTCCTCTACCATCCGATCACACCTCTCCGTGTAATAAGGATGCCATAGGCCTCTTGCCAGAATGGTAACTGTTAGAATAGTCTTGTATTGGAAAAAAGACAAAATTAAAGATTGTTTAATAGATGGTGCCTACTCCATTAATCTTTTAAGGTTTTGAGTTGGATGACCCAATAACTTCAACACTAGCTAACTGCGAACCAAACAACAGCGTGGCTGCAGAGCCTGCACAGCTCGTATCGGATCAGATTCTGTCCAATGTTCGCTTTGGAATTGTCATGCTCTCCACTTTTTTCCCGAGAAGAGGAGGATGTTAGATCTTTTTTTAGCTAATTAATTGTGTCAATCGGGAAAGGAATTTATGGAGAAAGAAAAAAAAATCTCTCAGTCCTGTGGGCGTGGCCGCATCATGGCAGGTCACTTATGAAATGTAAACGTTGCTTTAACATGAATGAAATTAACTCGATACTAAATTATATAAAAAAATAAATGATTGAGATCTAAAAGATTATTTCGAATGTGTATTCTTTTGGACAAAAAGAATATGTTAAAAGTATTTTATCATTCTAAAGTTATATAGTAAAATATAGTATGTTGAAAAGCATTTTATCATTCTAAAGTTATATAATAAAATATAATATGTTGGAAAGCATTTTATCATTCTAAAGTTATACAACAAAATATAATATGTTGAAAGCACTTTATAATTCTAAAGTTATATAATAATACAGAGTAGGAATGTCGATGTTTGAGTCGACTGGACTCGGATTGTCCAAAAGTTGAAGTCCGACTCGCAAAGTAGGGACATCAATGGACCTAAACTCGAGTTGGTCTTAGGCTCTTAGCTAAACCTGGACCCCCAGTGTCTCATTAACAAGGGGCCCAATCCCATACATGGACTCGAGAAACATGTGGGCTTAGGGCTGTTTCTATAAGCCGAACAGAGTCAAGTTAATGTAAGAAATTTAACTGAACTATTGGGTTTGATATGGTTTAAGTCAAATTCATAGCTTTATGTTTTGCATCATAATACTGGCTGTGTAGACATTTAGATTTTTTAAATTAAGATAAAAAATATATGTAATATATGACATTAAAATTTTAGTATATATATAATTTTCTATAATTTGATTTAGTTTCACAAACCGACCCAATTCGTTTTTTCTGTCTGAATCATGGATTACCTCACTGAAGGCTGAACACAGAGGTTTGTAATAGGGTCACGATTTAGGCCCATGTCAACTGGGATTATAAGAGAAATAAAAAACGTGACTTTTTCATTACGTAAATAACCATGTTAATCGCTCTAATACGTAAAATTTCAGCGAAAAATCTGATGAGAAATAGTTTAATATATGTAAAAAACTTGATTAATGCGGGACACATGCATATGCGTATAAATATTATATTATGGCATGAGAGACGCTGCAAGCACATCACAGTGTCCTCACAGCCACTAGATTATGTGCTCGATGCCTCGGATCGTTGGAGTACATAATTAGTTTTTATTTTGTATTTTTTAATCTGTCCAATCATTGATCAGATAATAATACGAGGCTAAACTAAAGTGATTTCTTAGTTCGGTAACTTTTTCTAAAACAAAAAAAAGAAATTATGTACTACTCGGCGTAGGATGGCTGCACTATTCTAATCCATATGGATAAAATGGCTGCACTATTCTAATCCATAATGGATTTGCAACACTCAGACATTGCAACAAGTCTTTTTCTTATGACATAGCCTTAGGGATCCCTAAGGATCAAGAGATCCAAGAATTTAGCATGTGTCAAACACATGTATGCGCCGAAACAGGCCGAGTTGGGCAGACTTTGATGTGCAGACCGACCTCCGTGCTAAGTCCCATTGTACAGTAGGGAATGGCTCGACCTTAGACGGGCTTAACAGTGTAACACCAATACGTATGGACATTGGGTTTTATGAATAAGAGTAATAAATAATGTTTGCTGTAATACAACACCAGATCATACACACGATCTTATTTTTTATTATTTTTAAGATTGTCTGATTAAAGATCAAATAATATAGACATTGAGTTGAGGTGGACCCTTAGTTGAGTATTTTTTTTTTTAAAAAATACATCATTCTGCTGCCATCTAATCTAAGAGATCGAACGGCGACATGGGAACGATGCGGGTCACGTGGCCTACACTGCTTCTAGATGGTGAGCGGTGCAATAATCATTACTCAAGAGTAACACCTGTTACATTGTAGCGCAATGTTGTACAACCACACTGCACCGTAATGCCATCGGATTACATAGGGACATGATCCTTTTTTCTTGAAGCTTTTAAGCTCCTTTAGAGTTGTTCTCATCCTCTAGTTTTAAAAAATAAAAAGGTGTTTTTATACCCCTGGTAGGGTAGTTCAATTTTAAGAGATCAGACAGCACTACCAAGTCAGAAGATTTTCTCTTTCCTCTTTTTTATACGGTCATCTAATCATTGATCTGATGGCTCAGATTCTAAATTTGAGACTGTCCAAATCCGGCATAAACCGTCAGACTAACGGCTTTTCTCTTAAGAAAAAAAATCCTGCTATAACATGATACTGGGTTGCGTGTGTTGGTGCAGGCTGAGAAAGCTCCATAAATGGGCCTTGGGCCCAAGAGATCCAGCTTAGAGTACTCCCGCATATAAATGCATATAAATGCACATTTTCTCGCATTCAATTGGTGACAAGATAAATGAAAGAAAATGGAAAGGGAAGAGAAAAATGATTTGTGTTAATTCTCTGAACCTGTAGTAAACAAAACGTATTTCCACCTGTGTCGTAACTGGTAAGTCCACATCTTATTACAATAAAGTGGGAGGAATGAAATTTTGGAAGCGGAGGAATATTTAAGAAAATCAAAAGTAGATAAAGCCTTTGGTATATATCGTATTAGATCAATGTAAGTGGACAATTAAATAGGTATTTAAAAATAAGCTCCTATAATTTAAGTATTTATGAATAAACCCTCACAATCCCTGTGAATTGGTGCAAGGCCTCTGAACGTTATAGAAAAGTGCCAAGAGTGTTGTGAAAAAGTGGCTCAAAAGGCTTTTTCATAAGAAAGTTGAGATTGCCGGAGTTTATTTATAAATAGTGAGATTAGGAGAAGTTATTTGTAATATCAAAAATTTTGAAAGGTTGATAAATGAAAAACACTTAATTCTTTTAGCAAACTTTTTATGGTGAGAGAAATGCCAGATCAATGCAGCAAAAGAGAAACACTCGCTGCACACTGATTTTTTATTTAAATTCCTTTTGAAAAGTTGTTAAGTGGGACCCCGTGATGTCCTTGCATGACCATACAATCCGATCTTTGATGGTAAGACTCAAAAAGAATTGAAAAATCATAAAATGAACCCCCGATGAACAGGAAAAAATAGTAACACTTTTTTTACTGTTCACTGAGATTTGATTTTAGTTTTTTCATTTTTTTTTTCTAGTAGTATGATTGGAGATCAGATTATACAAACATATAGGTTGGATTAGGATCCATATAATAAAATTTTCAAAAAAAAATAATTTAAAAATCAGCAAAAATGCCATAGTACTTTTATTTAAAACATAAGAGATATATACCATGCAACAGTTATATCATAAAATTATATTTTATGCGTTATATTTATGAAACTTTGGAGAACGCGATTGAGAAGCTCTTTATATTGAACATTTATCATAAAAAGTGGTCTCATTCATGGACCTGCATTATAGAAGTTATTTCTTTTTCAGTCAATTGATGACCAAGCATACATATGATTTTTATTGATTCAAAGGCATTTGACTGAGCATCCAAAGGGTTAATTTCTTGGATAATCACCAGCTAAGTCCACATCTCTTTATTCTTTATTCTAATTGCAGATGGAGTGAGAAAACATCCGCACGATGATATTCCTTGATTTGTTGTAAAAATAAGCTAAGCACATGACGTATCGTGCAAACCAGAACTCGTACATTAATTCAAATTAAAATCAATAAATAATAAGGTTACATTTGGGACATGAGTTGGTGAAGAAAATTATGAGATAATTTCAGGATAAGACAGATAAAAGTTCAAGACTAGTATTATGGTCAAATGGTATCTTAAATATCCGATAACTTCTTATACTATTTTGATCTCTTAGGTGGTATTTAGTATGCGGTGCAATGTTGTAATCTTCCAGGTGCTTTAAAATTGATGATTTTATGAAATCTAAATTGGAAAAAATATCATGATAATTTATCGTATTTTTAATATATAAATATTTACAGTATAATTATAAGTATTTACAAAAGTTTACGCAAGCAGCAACTTAATTAACAAATGATGTAACATACATAGAGGACATATATATCTCATTCCCTACCCCAGATTCTTCCATAATCTATTTTATAAAAATAGTAAAACAATCATAGAGGGTTTCGATCTCCATGTCTAAGCCGCAACATATTCTTAAACAATCTTAAGAAGCTAGACATCAAGAAACTAACCGGTGGGGATTGAGATTGTCCGTTTCATTTCTTCTACCTCACTTGTATTTCACTTATTCTGATTGGTCTAGAATCTTTAAAAAATAATTTTTTTTCTCTTTTTAGGTTTTACTTTCTTTCACTACAATATCTAAACCAATAAAATAAAGTGAAATACAAATGATGTAGAAAAAATAGAGTAGACGATCTCAACCCCCCGTAGATGCATCAAAGCCGGTCCCTCAATCAAATGCTTGCACTCTGATTAGTTCACTAACACTGTTTCTTCTGAGACAAAGACCTTCTTGTCCCCTTTGTAATAGGGGATCCACTCTTTCATCTGCATATGAAACACAAAAGCAAGTCCAAGAGCTCAAGCACACAGACACAAAGCATTCACACAAAACTTACAAACATCAAAGTAGTTACCGACTAAACATGTGGAAATATTGCAACAAGAACGATCACCACTTTGAGATTATGCTAAGAGTTTTTCCACAAAGCAAAAATTGCAGGCACTATTCAGAGACTAAGGTAAACCCAGTTTAATTAACCCATCACATATCTTCTTCTTCTTAATACACCTTACTAGCTGTAGCACTTCTCCAGCCCTGTTCTTCTTCTGGGGCCATCAGGCCTCAGGAGTCGTACGTGCGGCACTCGTCGGTCTCGGGGTTGTCCTTGCAGTAGTTCTCGAGAGGGTCGGAGTCCTTGAGCTTGTCGCGGGCGTGGCTCGCCGCGGCGCTGAGCTCCTCCACCTCGTCCCACGCCGCCACGCACTCCCCGCTCGCCGGGTCCCCGGCGCACGCCTCCTCCGCCTTCTTGATGCTCTCCGACACCTTCTCCGATATGTCGGGCGGCGTGGTGGGCCCCGTGGCGGCCGTGCGGACACGCGCGAGGCGCCTGCAGGCGGCCGGGTAGCTCGTCGACCTGCGCGGGAAGCTCAGCCAGGGGGCGGCCATGGGGGCGGTGGGCCTGGTGGCCCTGGCGCTGGGTGCCACCCTGGGGGTGGAGATGCTCACGCCGGCTAGGGTGGTCGCCATGGGAGCTGCTGCTGTCGTCTGCGTCGTTGGGGTTTGATATGGGCGTGGCGTAGAGGAGAGGAGGTGTTCGTCATGGAGGCTATAAGCGAGAGAGGATAGCATAGAGGGGGTTCCTGATTCGGTTGGTATTCCATTAGGGACACACGTTTCTTATCGCATACTGGCCACTGAGATTGCTCCACGTACGCCCAAGTGGCAGATCTTTTGATATTGCAGAGATCTTTTTTCTTTCTTTTTTTTTTTATCAAATGCAGACATCTTTTGTCTCTATTAAATTGTGGAGTAATACTTGCTGAAATGTCTCTTATATCGCACACTCGTGGGCATTGTAGTGGGTTAAGAAAAAATTTCATTTTTTGATCTTTTTTAAGGTCAACTTCGAAGTGCCTTATACGTCTGTATAATGCAATGCTCAATTGGACGTTCTTAAAATATCTAAAAAATAAAAATAACTCCAATCAACAATGAAAAATGACTTAAAAGGCCAAGTTCAATAATAATTTTTAATTTTTTAATTTTTTTAGAAGGTCTATTCATGCATTACACTGTTGATTGAAGTGTAAATTTGTTTGAATTTATCCACTGCAATACCCCTACGTAACATAGGTATTATAACAAGTATTACTCTGAGCACAGGCAGTCGAGCTCGAACGTCCAATTTCTTGATATTTTTTGGCAGGCCGATTTAGTCTGTGGTTAAGGGGTGATTTAGTTCTACAAAACATATCATTAAGTAATGTAAAATATTATATCTCATGGCTCCATCTTTTATAACATTTTATAGCATTTTAGGTCAAACCAGATAACACCTTAATCCTTTTCACAATTTACTTGGCCGATTTTGGTTAATGTTGTTTCTTACTTTTAACGTGTGTATGGCGTAACTTTTAGCCATTGTTTGGTAGGTTTAAAGTAACTTTATTGGTTTTGAAATATTTAGGTTTGGTTTTATCATGGTTTCGATGAAAGGTAAATAGAAGGAAAAAATGGGCGTTACGTACTTGATCATATTAAACGATCCAAGTATTTGCAGCACAACATGCACTAGAAAAAAATCATTGAGGTACGACACATATTTATGCATTTTCACTTAACAAGATTTTAGCTGAGAGTTATTTTTAGCTTCTACTTCTAATATGATAACTAGTTTGGACGGTTATACAGGTCAAACACCCTGCTACCTCATTTTTATCTCCATTCTAGGAACTCTTATTTAAATTTTATGGTTGAAAATTAAGAAAAAGAACAAAAAGTACACCAATGACTTCCGAAGCTACCATCCTTCATTGGACCGAAGTTATAAAAATTTAAAAGTAAAATAGTTAAAGGTTATACCAAACATGGACTCAGTTCTATAAACTTATGGAACTTTATTTGGCAACATATGTGATGGTGTCTTCTATTTCCTATGGCATTGCCATTTACCTCTCTTGACCAAAGAAGGAAGAAATTGTTCTTTTTCAGGTATGTAGTTGGTGTTGCCATGGCAATAATTTTTAAATCTGCTCTTTACGGAAAATCTTAAATCAATAATATTAGGACATATATGCTCCCCTCCAACTGGGAAGACTACGAGTCTAATCCCAGTTCCTGCCGTATACGCATGCGTATCTGTAGGTATGCCCCAGGCGAATTTGTCGACCCCAGGATTGTTTTTCTCATAAATCGTTTTCGACCACAACTATTGCAAAAGAAATTCCATCGTCGTAATTCGTAAATGGTAAACAAGATGGTGATTACTGATTGGTATGAGTATCAATTGCGAGGGAGTATGTGGCCTAGTCCAATTCATATTATAATAAATTGAGTTGGTCTAAATTATTTAAATTGGGTTGGATTAAATTTGAGTTGACATTAGGTAAAATTGGATTGATCCGATTTGACCGATTGACTTTTACATTAATTTATTTAAAAAGAAAAATATTTCTAACAATTTTTTTACAAATAAGGCTAGTCCAACCCAATCCACTCATTATTCAATTTAGGTTGAATTTTAATTAAATCTAAACCGAATTAAGTGAGACTGAAATTAAATTGAGTTATTTTGAATTTGAGTTGAGTCTAAATTACCATGTACTGAATACAAAACCAATCTACCTAAGTTACATCCCTACTGATTGGTGACCTCCGTGATAGCAACGTAGATATCAGCGGAGATGAACGTACGTGTACAAATGAATATTTTGATATGCTCTCCTCTAGTTGGATGGCCTGGATTTTTGCTTCATTTGTGGAAAAGATTAACGTCTGTACACAGCAATATTATGGTGCCAATTAGGCCACATCGAAACTTATTATCCTTTTGTTTCTTAGAAGTATTAATTTATAGAATCTTCCAAGCGGAGAAAACGTACGTAGGCATTTAAACTTATGTTTCCGTGGGAGATATTGCTGCACACCGTGACAACTTTATCTTTTTCTGAGTTACAAGGTCTAGCCATAATAATTTTTCTACAGATTCCATCATCTATAAGAAACACTAGAGCATAAGTTTTCATGAATTTATAGCAATTTTCTTTTCTTTTTACACAATTATTAAAAGTACAACTTAAAGTCTCTCCAATGCCCCTGTCACACGTACATATACGGTCATAGAAGAGAAGACTGGAGGGTAACTTAAAAAGGATAACGGTCATAGAAAAGAAATGGAGACGCGTAGGTCAAAGGGCATGGGCAATTTCATGTGTTATCACCATCATTTATAACGATAATATTAGCAAGGATAAGGAGACATACATGATTCATTCCACTTTTATTAATTATTATTGTCTTCCCCTCACATGCAAAACCTATAATGTCTCAGCTTGGCACGGAAAAATTTGGGTGCCCCAAATGGGGACACTGCAACGAAAGGGAGAGGTTTCTTCCTAGTCAATTCCCTGAGGCTCCTTCTTACAAATCACAAAAATCTGGGTGTCAAATTTGAAGAGTCCAAGATCATAAGTACTGATCACAACTGAAATTAATTGATGTAGAATTAGAAGGGCCTAAGATCATAAGTATTGGCCACAATTGAAATTAACTGATGTAAGATTATTATATAGTCGCTCAAACACTCTCACCTATATAGTCGCTCAAACACTCTCACCTTTACGCTTTACGGCTAAGTTGGGCTGTGGTTAGGTCTCTGCTCCGATACTATCTTACAAACTACAAAATTCAGATATTGAATTTGAATGGCCCAAGATCATAAGTACTAGTCACGGCTAAAATTAACCGATGTAAGATTATTATCTAATCGCTCAAACACTCCCAAATAAAAGAGTAATATGCATTCAGGGGCATTGTAGCCTCGCATGAGTCATTCAATCAATTTGATGAGGGGTAGAATTTCTGAAGAAAAGAAAATCTAAGAGTACGAGGCAAACGTTAGAAATTCATCAATATTCTATAAAAATCGAACACTAAAAAATTCACTGCAGCACTGCTGTGCTGCAACATGCCTAGCAGGCAACTCAAGTAGGAGAGGTTGGGGAAGGGATGCAACTCTCCAACCGAAGTGAAGATACATCAAGCGGAACTGTGCTGGTATGCAGTATGATGTAGAAATTAATCTCTCTCTCTCACTCTGCATGTGTGCACGCATGGTGTTTTAGTTACCCATGACCTCTACAGGGGGCATTGCATCGAGCAACCTGATCATGCATAGAGTAGATTGATCTCATGAACAGTCCAAAAATTTAACAAACTTACGAACACCTAGAACATGTTAATCAGAAGAAAGTAAGACAACACAAATACCAAAGAGACCCATCCACTCTCACCCTCATACAACACATTGTACAAGACAAGAACAAGCATGAAACAACCCAACCCATAAACTCCTTCCCCTTTCCCAGCGCTCTTCCCCTGCTCCCCATGGTTAGTCACCACTTCCTCCGAGGTACTGCAATACTTAGCAAGTAAATGCATTACCAGCAGAACCACCAACGGACCTATGAGCACATTCCCAAGCAAAAAAATGGCTAGCAAGAAGAGGACAGGATCACGATCATCTCGCTCATGAAGTTGACTAGCAAAAGCAATGCGAGAGGAACAAAGAACACCAGAACGTATGCGCCTTCCTATGCATCCAAGGCGAAGCTTGAGTTGTCTACCATGGCAGGGCCATACAGGAACACTCCGAGACCGCGGGCGAGAAGCAGAGGGATAACTGGCGACGGCCCGGTGCTCATCTTTGTGGTGAGGAGGTTTCGGCATAGGCGAACGGCGATGGCCTTCTTTTACCATCCCTAATAAAAGATTGCTCGTTTTAGAGTGTGTGCTCTCGTTTGAGCTAACTCCAACAACCGTTAACGGCCGTATCTTCCAGCTGGGGGGGTAGGGCTCTGTTGTGTTCATTTTAGTGTTTGGTGGTTTAACAAAAGGGTGGAGTCATCTGGCAAGAACAACTTTGTTTGTCTTCTTTTGATCTCTTCCAACGATAACGATTTGCAAATGTTGAGAAAAAGTGCCGCAGAAGATTAGAATTTATGATCAGTTTGTTTTCATGTAAAATGGGTCATATGAATTTTTTTTCTTAAAAATATATCTTGATCACTAATTTAGTAATCCGTAAAATTTTAATTAATAAAAAAACTTAATTCATTGATTCTTTCTTTTTCCGATTTTCACATCCATGGAAGAAGACCGAATACCATTTTTCAAAGAAATTAAAGATATTTTAATAAATATCAAATGAAAATTTTTATTTTTGCTTTCTATGTAAATATATCTTTTAGAAAAAAATTCCATCGGATTATATTTTATGTATATAACAGAGTTTTGAACGCGGTCGTTTTCTCCTTTTTCCTGCACACCGTATCCGGAGCTCTAAGATCCGTAGCCATTTGTTTCAGAAATCCTACACTTGACCAAAAAGTCGGCGTTAGGATATCTGCTTCCCAGGTTCCACTGACTGCCGCAAGCTAGAAAGCCTACTTACTCGCTGGGCGCCATCCGCACTGTAAAAGTGTAGGATGCAAATGGTCACTGATAATCTTTTTACACTAACATGTGTAATGGATATTGGATATAACTTTTTATGACCGAATACATTATAGTATGTTAAGGATTCGATTATCTGACCAATTACTAATTTGTAGGACAATTAATTAAAAACATTTTTAAACTGATAACTTATGAGATATATTATGAATTTACCTGAATCCGAGTTATAGTTAATAAGTTCACGTATAATATCCATTATACAGGAACCAGCTGCCCTAGGCAGTTGGTTTCATCTTTGCCTCTCAAATGGGTTAAAAACTCTGTATTTAGAATTCTCATCTAATTAGACGGACCTTTCGACCAGTGCGGAATTATCTCCAACTCTATAGGATATCTCTGTTTCCACTCGGATTAGGCGGACCTTTCGAACAGTACGGAATTATCTCCAACTCTAGATGATATCTTGATTTCCACTCGGATTGAATTCCTGGTCATTTGTATATACTTGTACGTATCTGGCCGTATAATACATATATAACGCGCACGCCGTCCGATTGAGAAAGATAAAATTTTATACGCATTTTTTACAGGCTAGACGTATAAAACACATATTAAACGCTATTTTTATACGGATTTTTATGCAAAAGTAACCCCAAAGCCCTAACCTGCTCGTCCCGTTCGTTGCTGGGAACTTGGGAAGCCCACGGTGCCCACCCTTTCCCCCTCAACCCACGCCGCCATTGTTCCTCTCCCAGGCACCGGCGACCACATCGCCGCCTCCAGCCGCCGGCCACCCCATCATCGCCTTGGTTCTCTCCAGGTTGCGGCCAACTCGCCCCGTCGCTGAGCTGCTCATCTTCCAGCCGCCCCCATCTCGCACCTGCTCCTCGGCGGGACGCCAGCCGGCCGCTAGCCCCAACTCCACCACCGCTCCTCTCTGGCGGCCTGCGACCCAACGCCGCCGCCGCCGCTTCTCTGCGGGCCGTCGGCCGGCTGCCATCCCCATCGCCACCACTGTTCGTTTCTGGCGGCCTGTGACCCCCCAACAACGCTGCTGTTCCGCCTCAGGCCACCGGCCATCCTCGTCTCCACCCGCTGCAGGTATACATTACATAGTGGACCTCTGTGTCACATTGCGACCAGCAATCCACCAGTGAGCACCGAGCATCCACACCCTCAAACATAAGTTCCTGTCCACATCCCCATTCCCATGGCCCCTCCACCCACTAGCTCTCTTCTTTTTTAAGATCAGATTTTGAAGCAAAAGATTGGGTTTAAGGGTGATCCTGCGAGCTCTATTGTATTGTCTAATAAATTGATTTTTTTGGTGCTAAATGATGGACCTTATACATTAAGTATCATCTTTTCTTGTGTATTTTTTTTTAACCAAGATGGTTCTTTTGGTAGTAATAATGGGATCTATTCATTGGGAATAATCTTGCCCATCTCTAACAAGATGGTGCTTTTGTTACTAAAAGGTGGGCAGTGGGCTCTGCATTGGGTAATTTTTTTCCTTGTGTAACTTTCACTGCTAGTGACTTGGTGAAGTAAATCTTATTTCCATGGCAGTTATTTAATCTTGTTGAAGATAGTAAACCACCTTATATTGATCTCTTTAGTCAGTGACTCAGTATAAACTTTTTCATTTTGAACTATGTGACAGTGAAGTTTAATTTTTAATTTGAATTATGTGATGGTGAAGTTACTTGTTTAACTTTGAATTGCATAAAGTGATGTTATAGGTGAAATGTTGATGTTATATATTATCTGTATTTTTAAGTCCGTATTTTTTAAGAGTTGACGTGTAATACACCGTACATATGCCGTACCGAACTTTTGAAATGCCCGATTTGATTGACTGAAGGTTTTGTACGTGCTATTTTATGGTATTAAGTAAAATATATTAGTCATAGTTTATCTAAATATCTGTGTCTTTCACTGATGATATGCCACTCTTTTTTTCCATATTTGGTGCAGTGAACTATGGCAACATTTGGGGAGGTTGCAGCAACGGAGTTCTTGCACTTGCAGGTATTTACCCAGTACAAGATTAATTGTCAATTCATTATTATTTATTTCTTGTGTTTGATTGAGAAAGATGCAACTTGCTGCAGAAATTATATGATATTCATGTTTTCTTCTTCTTTTTTCTTTTACAGAGATCACAAAGACAAAGCTTCTTTCTTAATAATCGTTCAAGGCAGAGGAGGCAATGTACAACTCGATGTACCCTTCTACCTCACTGTCGATTTCCAGGCATAGCAAATGGAGCTATTGCATCAAAGACCCAATCCAGCCTTGTACTTAGGCCAAAAGCTATGGTTTCAAGGGGGATACAACATTCAATAGATGAAGAAGCTAATGAATCAGAGAGGTCTGAGATTATTCATTTTTATCGCCGTCCACTTATTTCTGAGAATTCAACTGGAGAACTTTTGAGACAGGCTCAAACAAAGATTTCTCATCAAATTATTGGTTTACAAACTGAACAATGTTTCAACATTGGGTTGAGTGGTGTTTTATCAAATGAGAAACTTGCGATACTTAAGTGGCTGCTAAAAGAAACATATGAGCCTGATAATTTGCAAGCTGACAGTTTCCTGGATAAGGAGAGATTAAATCCATCTTGTGTGTTAATTGAAGTTGGTCCACGTTTATCCTTTACAACAGCATGGTCAACCAATGCCGTATCTATTTGTCAAGCATGCACACTGGCAGAAGTCACTCGCATGGAAAGGTCAAGAAGATACCTGTTGCATCTTAGGTCTGGAAGTGCCCCTTTGAAGGAGACCCAGATTAATGAATTTGCAGCAATGGTCCATGACAGAATGACAGAATGTGTTTACACCAGAAGACTAACATCTTTTCGGTCAGAACTCATTCCAGAGGCTGTTATTGTGATTCCAGTAATTGAAAGAGGAAGGCAGGCATTGGAGGAGCTCAATGAGAAAATGGGCCTTGCATTTGATGAACATGATCTTCAATACTATACAAGACTCTTTAGGGATGATATTAAGCGTAATCCAACAAATGTTGAACTATTTGACATTGCACAGTCAAATAGTGAACATAGCAGGCATTGGTTTTTTAATGGTAAACTTGTCATAGATGGAGAGCCCATGAAGAATACCCTCTTTCAAATTGTTAAGGGCACTTTGAAGGCAAACCCAAACAATTCTGTCATTGGTTTTAAGGACAATTCAAGTGCAATTAAGGGCTTCCCTGTGAATTTCTTGTGTCCTGGATCACCTGGTTCAACATCTCCACTTTTCGCTTGTAAACGTGACCTTGACATTCTGTTTACAGCAGAGACGCATAACTTCCCATGTGCTGTGGCACCTTTCCCTGGTGCAGAGACAGGTGCAGGAGGCCGTATCAGGGATACACATGCAACAGGAATGGGATCTTTTGTTGTTGCTTCTGCAGCTGGCTATTGTGTTGGCAACCTGCAAATTGAAGGATCATATGCACCTTGGGAGGACCCATCATTCGTATATCCATCTAACTTGGCTTCTCCCTTGCAGATATTGGTTGATTCTAGTGATGGTGCATCTGATTATGGCAACAAATTTGGTGAACCGCTGATTCAAGGTTACACAAGAACATTTGGAATGAGATTATCAAATGGTGAAAGGCGGGAATGGTTGAAGCCAATAATGTTTAGTGGTGGGATTGGGCAAATTGATCATGTTCACATATCCAAAGGAGAACCGGACATTGGAATGCTTGTTGTGAAGCTAGGAGGCCCAGCATATCGGATTGGAATGGGTGGAGGTGCTGCCTCCAGCATGGTAAGTGGACAGAATGATGAACAATTGGATTTTAATGCCGTTCAGCGTGGAGATGCAGAAATGGCCCAGAAGTTGTACCGTGTTGTCCGTGCATGTGCCGAAATGGGGGAGAGCAATCCTATTATCAGCATTCACGATCAGGGGGCAGGAGGGAATTGCAATGTGGTGAAAGAAATAATATATCCAAAAGGAGCTGAGATAGATATCCGTGCGGTAGTTGTAGGTGACCAGACCATGTCAGTTCTAGAGATATGGGGTGCTGAGTACCAGGAGCAGGATGCTTTGTTGGTGAAGCCTGAAAGTGAGAGCTCTTTACGCTCAATATGCGAAAGAGAAAGGGTGTCTATGGCAGTCATTGGTACAATCAATGGTGAGGGGCGCATTGTGCTGGTGGATAGCTGGGCTGTGGATCAGTCTCGTTCTAATGGTCTTCCCCCTCCTCCACCTGTGGTGGATCTTGAGCTTGAGAAAGTCCTGGGTGATATGCCCCAAAAGTGCTTTCAGTTCAAACGAGTGGATAAACTGCGAGAGCCATTAGATGTGGCCCCTAGGACCACAATAATGGATGCTCTGAAAAGAATGTTGAGACTTCCATCAGTTTGTTCAAAGCGGTTCCTGACAACAAAAGTTGATAGGTGTGTCACAGGCCTTGTGGCACAGCAGCAGACAGTGGGCGCCTTGCAACTTCCTCTTTCTGATGTTGCTGTCATTGCTCAGACATATATGGACCTGACAGGTGGCGCTTGTGCAATAGGAGAACAACCAATTAAAGGCCTATTGAATCCGAAAGCAATGGCAAGATTGGCTGTTGGGGAAGCATTAACAAATCTTGTATGGGCCAAAGTCACCTCTCTCAGTGATGTTAAAGCAAGTGGTAACTGGATGTATGCTGCCAAACTTGATGGAGAAGGTGCAGATATGTATGATGCTGCTACAGCTTTGTCAGAAGCAATGATTGAACTGGGAATAGCAATAGATGGGGGAAAGGACAGTCTTTCAATGGCTGCTCATGCTGGAGGTGAGATTGTAAAAGCTCCTGGGAATCTAGTAATCAGTGCATATGTCACTTGCCCTGATATTACACTGACAGTTACTCCAGACTTGAAGTTGGGAAATGATGGTGTTCTATTGCACATTTGTCTGGCAAAGGGAAAGCGTCGGCTAGGAGGTTCTGCTTTTGCACAGGCTTTTGATCAAGTGGGTGATCAGTGCCCTGATATTAATGATATTTCTTACTTAAAGAAGACTTTTGAAGCCATTCAGGATTTGCTTTCTGATGGACTCATCTCTGCTGGGCATGACATCAGTGATGGTGGCTTTCTTGTTTGTATACTAGAGATGGCATTTGCTGGAAACTGTGGTGTGCATTTGGACTTGTCATCCAGAGGTAATAGCCTTATGGAAGTTCTATTTGCAGAAGAATTAGGTTTCATTATTGAGGTCAGTAAAGGAAATGTGGACATAGTAAGGGAAAGACTTCAAGCTGCAGGAATATCTGGTGAGGTGATTGGGCAAGTTGCACTGAAACCGAAAATAGAGATAGTTGTTGATGGCGCTCTCCAGCTGGAGGAGGAAATGACTCTTCTCAGGGACATGTGGGAAGAAACTAGCTTTCATCTTGAGGGTCTCCAGAGACTGGCTTCCTGTGTCAAACTTGAGAAAGAAGGTTTACAGAGCAGGCATGCTCCTTCTTGGTCATTATCTTTTGTCCCCAGATTCACAGATGAGAAGTTTATGATTGCCAATTTGAAACCAAAGGTTGCGATCATCCGCGAGGAAGGGAGCAATGGGGATAGAGAAATGGCTGCTGCATTTTATGCTGCTGGTTTTGAACCATGGGACATCACAATGTCTGATCTGTTGGGTGGGGTCATTTCATTGCAGGAGTTTCGTGGAATTGCATTTGTAGGAGGTTTCAGCTATGCAGATGTACTAGATTCAGCAAAGGGTTGGTCAGCATCTATACGGTTTAACCAGCCTCTCCTACAGCAGTTTCAGGAGTTCTACAACAGGCCAGATACTTTCAGCCTTGGCGTTTGCAATGGATGCCAGCTTATGGCTCTTCTTGGCTGGGTACCTGGAGCTGATGTAGGTGGTGCTCTGGGCATAGGTGGGGATGTGACTCAGCCGAGGTTTATCCACAATGAGTCTGGTCGATTTGAATGTCGTTTCACAAGTGTGAATATAGGTGATTCTCCATCAATAATGTTCAAAGGAATGCAAGGTAGTACTTTGGGTGTTTGGTCTGCTCATGGAGAGGGGAGGGCATATTTTCCTGATTCTGGTCTGCTGGATCGTATTCTAGAGTCTGACCTTGCTCCGCTAAGATACTGTGATGATGATGGTACGAATACTGAGATTTACCCTTTCAACCCCAATGGTTCTCCACTGGGTATTGCGGCTTTGTGTTCACCTGATGGAAGACACCTGGCTATGATGCCTCATCCTGAGCGCTGCTTCATGATGTGGCAGTTCCCATGGTTTCCAAGAGAATGGAAGGTTGACAAGAAAGGTCCAAGTCCATGGCTGCGTATGTTTCAAAATGCCCGCGAGTGGTGTTCCTGAAAGAGGTAGCATGAGTTTTCTCAAATATTCCTTTGAAAATTAGCCGGATGCATTATTTCTTCAGTTTCAGAACTAAATGCATATTCTTATCACAGGTAGATATGAAGTATCATTATCACATTTATACAAGGAAACAAACTTTATTCAGGAGAATATCCAGTAATGTTGGTTTAGTTCATTTCACAGGTTGGAGCCCTTTCAAAGGTTGAGCCTTATTATTTTGCTAATTTGCACTGTTACTGACAGGTTACTTTGGTCTTATTTTGCAGGCTTGTTTTAATTCTTAAGTGTGTTGTAAGTCAAGGGGGGTGCTCTGCCTTGGCCAATCACAGCGCCTTTATTCCATTTATTAATGTGAGCATTGTAGCTGACATGTGAGAGAATGTGACGTTATTTTCAAGTTTTGTAGGAGCCAAAATCCTTTCCAAGAATCATGATCCAGGGAATGTATGCGATTAGTAACTGGGTAATAGCGAAAAGTTTCACTTGATGCCTTTGTTCTGTCTTTCGAAATGAGAAATATGTGCTATATTATACCTTCAGAACCTTGAGTCTTTTACCTGTAGAATTTGGCCAAATGTAATATTTGGTGTTGATGGGAATAATGATGACGCTGAAAGAAGTCTATAAGTGGATGTAATCCGCATACCTTTTAGCTGAGGAATCGAATCAGAGAATAAAGCTGTAATGGAGGTTTTGATGCCCAAGTACTGTTTTGTATAGAACAGGGCCTTCAGCTACTTTATCCTAGAAATGGGTTACAAGCTGCAGAGTTTTAGCTTTGTGAGATCTCATCTTGACTAGATGACTTTTCAGCTTGTTTACCCAAAATGGTAACTTTTGTATGCTTATGATCTTGGATAATGAGTACATTTCTTCTTCGTGAACCACATAGATGATCGTTCTTTTCGTCACCTCTTGGATTCATATGGTCTAGGTAAAAAAATGATATTGCATTTGAAGATTTAAAAATCTCTTTTGCATTCTGTGAAGCAAACATATGAATGTGGGACACTTGAATGGGGACTGGTTGGTAGCGCGTGGATTGTCAAATGCCAAGACAATGAAAGGATTGTCTGGTATTTACCAGAGCTTCTGTGAATGACCAGTGGTAGACGAGGCATATGAACCTCGACAGGAACGCATCAGTTTTTTCTTTTATTTGGGGGGTGGGGGATCAGTAATGGTGAGTTGGAGGTTAGTTTAACTGGAAGTGTAAATTGTTTTATATCCTAAACGGGTTGAATTTTCATGCTCCCACATTGTTGTGTAGCTATCACCAGAGAAAACCTTCAACGTCATGATGAAAGTCGTGAGTGATCATGAGTGTGGTTTTTGAGTACTTTGGAATCCACTTCTAGTTCTGAGGATCTGAAAGTGTAATTTTAAAGGCATCCATTCTTCAAAATATTTTTCTTCTGGATCAGATTACATTGCAACTGGAACTGTAAATTGTTGCATGTATCCTAAACCGGAGATGAATTTTCATGCTCCCACATTGTCATTGGCTATCACCAGAAAGCCTTTGACATCGTGATGAAATCCTTGTAGGTGCTCTCATACATGGGCTTCCATTCTCAAAGTTAGAGATGATCTTCGGAGGGGGACAATGTGGTCAGTTAAGAATGGCAGCAGCATTCAGGCATGGAGGGACAAATGGATTCCTAATAAATTGGTCTTCTCTCCCCATATCCGGCGTTCCAAGATCCTCTACCTGTTGAGTTGCTGAACTCATTAGTGATGGTGATTGGAATAAAGTCAAACTCTCTCAACTGTTTGATCCTGACAAAGTCTAAGCAATCCTGGGAATTTATATTTCCCAAGCATTCTTGTTGGAGCAAGACCGGCTTGTTTGGCTGCCTTCTGAAGATGGACAATTGCACTATTAAATCAGCTTATAAATTCCTCAGGGATAGCATGAGACTACCATCCTCCAATTCTAATCAAGTTTGGAATGCCATTCAGAATCCATCGTTAAGCAACGTGATTCCTCCAAAAGTTATCTTATTCATTTGGAAATGTGTTCAAAATGCTCTGCCTTTGAATGGGAGAGTAGAATACCTACCGGCTGTAGATAAACTTTGCCCCTTTTGTGAGCAGACTATGGAAAATGTCCAACATCTGTTTTTTGAATATCATATTGCCAGAGCAACATCGTTTCTATCCCAAAGGGATATCGTTCTGATAGAGACCCTAAGCATTTGGCAGGTAAGCTGATTGAATGGTCTCTACCCCCTTTCTCAACGTCTAAGAAGGACGTGGTTCACATGAGTCATTGCATTTTGGTGATTTGGCATTTATGGAAAGCTAGATGTGAGCTGGTCTTCAATAAAAGAGACCCCTCCCCTCTGGCTATCATTAGAAAGGTGTGTCTTGACCTATCACAACGTTTCCTGGCTGCTCCTCCTAGTATCTCCGATCAAATGAATTGAAGAGAAACTGGTTCCCTCCTCTATGCCAGCAACTTAATGTGGATGGAGCTCTCTCTACATTTATGGGTGCCATTGGAGCAATTCTTCTATATGCAGTTGTGTTAAGAAACTGCAGACCTCTGATGCTATGATTGTCGAAGCCTTGGCTATCTATGAAGGTTTGAAGTTAGCTACTGGGCAGAATAGGCCAGTTTTAGTTGAAAGTGATGCCTTAGTTGTAGTAGATTCCATTCTGGGCATAAGATCCCCCCCCCCCCCTTCCCTTGGAGGATTAAATCGCTAGTCAAAGATTGCCAACAGCTGCTTGATGCTAACATTTCTCTGCAATATTTCCCCCGTTCTTGTAATCAGGTACCGCACTACCTGGCAAAGTTCGGTTGTCATTATAGTCCAATTTCCATGGGAATCCACCTGCCACTGACACCTGTGTAGCCAATGATGTATCATCCTTTACAGTCTAATGCATTGGAGCTTCTGCTCCAAATGTTTTCATGATAAACAAAAACAAAGGTCATGGGTGATCATGAGTGTGATTTTTGATTACTTTGGAATCCACTTCTACTTCTGAGGGATTTGAAAGTGTAATCTTAAGACATCCATTAGTCAAAATACGCTGTGATTTGGATTTTATATCCCAACCCGTCTTACCAAGACTAATACAAGGCGATGTGTATGTTCGAAAACTGTCCGTTGTGTAAGTATTTTCAAATCCACTCTTGAATGTGCTTACAAAACCCTACTGCTCTCCTCCAAGATTGTCTTCTCCCAGAGAGCATGCTTCCTCTGTCTCTCCCCATCCCTTCTCCATGGCAACAGCACCCAACGGCAAGTGCTCTATTCGGTAGCCCCTCGGCAGCAAGTATAGCGCTCGGTAGCAGCAAGCATTGCAGCCGTTGTGGCTGCGCTTGCTGGTCACAGCAACAAGCAGCAGGCTTGCCATAGCAGAGTTCTGAGAATGAAATATGTGCTTGTTATATTTTTTATTTTTTTACATTTTAAAATAAATCGTACATGGTACTTTATAAGATTAATTTCGTATAAATCCTCCTTACACGCAAAATAACAGATAGACCCTTTTATTTTAACAATATCATATATATCGTTGTTAAAATGATATAATATCCACCAGTGGCCCTTTTGATAGAATGTATCATAATGAGGGTATATATGATATTCTATAATATCATATATACTTCCATTAAAATGAAATGGTATCCACCGGTGGCATTTTTTATAGAATGTTATTATAAGAGGGTATATATGATATTCTGTAAATAAGAGGAGTATATTTGATATGTTGCATCTAAGGAGGGTCTGTATGAAGTTAACCTTACTTTATAATGTTTTCTTATCTTTCTTAAGTGTAACGATTTTGAATTTCACATTGTTTAAGAAGCATTTTTATAATAAGTTAAATAACCAACACTCTCGGTGGTTAAATTTACTGAGATTGGACAAAAGCCAACTACAAAGTCTTTTTTTTTTTTTTGAAGACTACGATCAATAATAAAGATAAATGATGTACTTCTAAATGCAATCGCAGTAATAATATGTCAGCGATTTTATTTCTGACAATGTTTTATGCACAAAAATGTCTAGAATCAAACTAGAGGTTAAATCAAATAGGATTTGTGATTGGAAATGGCCACAAAATGGAAAGTTTTGAATGCTCCTTTTTTCCTTTTTCTGAAAGTGGATAATAGAAAATTTTCAATGAGGCATCGAAAGATCAGAACCATATTTACCAGTGGTTCTGATATTTGGACGGTTGGCCTGATTCCAAAACATAATTTGCCCATAGGTTTTATTTATAGCATGCAGTTATTATGAAGAAATGAAACTTCTTGTTTCACGTTCTCCCTATTCCTATCTTTCTATTAAGGGCACAACCAAAGGGAATTTTTGGATCAATGAACATAGATGGCATCAGCTTTTATATCTTTCCTACTTCATCATCTTGATCAAAGTCCAAACAACCCCCCCTCCTCCCCCCCATTTCATTGGGGACTCGAACTTTAGAAATAGTGTAGTTGTTGCATCCAAAGTTGATCCCAACATTTTAGAAATCGGTTGGAGCACTTCTGCTAGAAAAGGTGCATCTGAGTATATAAATCACCCTCTTAGCATTGTCTCTTTCCCAGTAAAGTTTGGTCAAACGCAGGTAAGGGCATGTTTGGTCTCGCTCTTAGTTGGAAGCCCTTTTAGGTTCATCTTACAATATAGAAAGTAGATGGAAGTAGTTACAACAAATTTTAGGTAATTCTAAAAGTTAAACCTCTCCTAATTCTTTCACTTTTTTTATAATTTAGGAAGCTTTAATTTAGAGTTTTTGGTTGGAAGCTAAGAAGCAACCAAAATACTTCCTTGGACAGTAACCTTTTCCATATCAAAATAACTAGATGCCCTAAAGGTGCTCCGCCAACATGGCGTAAGAAACTTCAAATTTCTTCAGTCGAACCTTCGCTTCTGCTGTCATGGCTGCATGCAATCAACAGCTGAATCTATGTTCTTACATTGATCTAAAATTAGCTAGCACATTTCCATAATTCAGGTCTAGCTCTTATATATTATTCTCTGGTCCTTTTTCAGGCTGTCAACCAGGTGTTCTTGTCCTCGGATGATCTTCATTTTTCTTACAGAAATTGTTCAGCTTTCTTCATCCCATCACGTCTCTATCTCTCTCATTTTCAGAGAAGGAAATCCTACAACTGAGCGTGACCACCTGTGCTTGCTCCTCTCAAATCATCTGCTATTGGCTTGATTGGTCCAGCCTTCCTACTGATGCTAAGTATGCTTCTAGGATGGCTAAGGTGGTCAGTAAAGAATAACTTGTTGCAGTGACAGTCGATATTACGTCAGCTGTTGGTGTTTGTAACTAAAAATTTAAAACAAAATTATTGGCCTCACCCTACATGATTGTACAGTCTGATTAAAAATCTGACGGCTCAAAAAAAAGAAAAATGGAAAACTGAAAAAACGACTCCAAATAAATAGTAATTTTTTTTTAAAAAAAGTCGTCTGATCCGAAATCAAACTGTACAACTATCTAAGAGTAAGACACCATGAGACGGATCAAAAAAAATTCAAAAAAAAGATTAAAAATACCGAGAGCCAACGTAATACCGGCTGCAGGCGTCGTGTTGAGTGGTTCTCAAGCACTAGTTACCATATTTCTACATGCAGATATTTTTAACATCAAGAAACCCCCAGCCGCCTCCGCCAGCACCACGTCCGCTTCCTCCCCCAACATCCGCTGCCTCCTCGCTCCTCACCGGGGTTGGCATCACCACCCCCACCAGCACGCCACGCCAGCATGTCGTCGGGCACCGACCTTGCCTGGAAGAGGTAGATGCCCTCTTTTCAGGATCTGAGCCAAACCTGATCTGACCGTTGAAAAGTTTCGGATTTGAAATCGGATCAGAACGGGAGGTTGTGGGTTCAGCTTCGGATCATTAAAGATTCCATCTGAACCCGGCCCAATTACACCATTAATGAAAACATGGCTGATGTTCCTGTTTGTACAAACAAGTGGGAAATGAACTGTTCTATCATGTAAGGTTCGTACGAACAAACGTATTACTTTGGTAATCTAACGTTCTATTTAACAACAGAATACATGGACCAAAACAAGGATTATGCAGCTCTAAAACACAAAAATATCATTTGATAACCAAATTTTGATGGATAAATCTTGTGTCAAAGCGCCAAATGCCAGATCACTTTCTATTCTAAGATCTTTTTAGAAGAGAAAACATAAAAAAGAGACGGAATCAGGCAGGACTTTCCGTTGGAAACTATTCTACCAAATTAAAGGTGAGTAGAAGAGTCGAGGAGTTTAACCGGTTAGTTTTAATTAAATTCAAGTTTGAGCTAAATATCTATCATGATTATTTAAATGTAAGTCATTTAAATACTAAACAAATTCAAACCGAGAATCGAGTAGTTTACGAGCTCAATGGGTCTGATAGATTTAGTCTAACACCCTTCAGTTATTTGATAGAAAGTTTTAAACATCCTATTAACTAAGTTAATCTAAGAATAAAAAATTAAATAAATACTTGAGTACTTAAAAATGAATTCTTAATGAGTACGTAAACAAACTCTCAACGAGTACTTAAATGAACTTATCTGGAAACATAATAGAGCCGAAGGTCGCCAGTCGACTGCAAATCCAACTATATTTAATGAACCAAGTTCAATTTTTTTGTCAAACTTATTTATTTAACTTAATGAACAAACCGAGTCTGAGTTATTATCGAGCAGGCCCACAAGTTGTTCATCCTGCATATTGGCTCGTTTATGGGCCTAAGAAAGAGGTGAGACTTGTGACAAGGTGCTAGATTGCTTCTCCCACCCCCAAAAAACACCCTCACAAAAATCATTTGCATAAGCAAACTGTGGAACCATGTCGATATACTTGGGTATCGTTTAGTTCGGTGTAAAACCACACCAAAGCTGCAAAAAGAAGCAATCCTGTCTGCTGTGGAACCATGTGAATATTTAGGCATTGTTTAGGTACTGTTTAGTTTGATGTAAAATGCTAAAAAAATGCTGTAAAATACCGCCATTTCTGGGAGACAAAGCACCTTGTTTTACAGCATTTTAGCGTATTTTTTTAGTCAAACCAAATGGTCCCTTAATGAAATAATCCTCTCCCAGCTTGATTCTCAACCTTTTTTTTTTTTTTTTCTTGTGACTGGATGATTGACCGGAACAAGAATATTTTCTTGCATAGGCCAACTCCTCACCCTCATCCTGAGGAAGCAGATAAAGAGTTCACACTCCCAATGGCTAGTATCAAACGGACGTCAAAAAAAATGGTGGCGGCTACTCACAATATTAATCAATCAAGTATATGCAAATCACCAAATCAATCCTATGATAGGTATTCTTCATCGAATTTGATGATAGGTTCGATGTTAAAGCATTCCAGACTGGAGGAAAAAATATATATACAAATGCTAGCTAAAGGAAAATGCTTTTTAGCAAGCCAAGGCATATGAGATCAAATGGAATCTGTACTTGTTTTAATGTCAATCCTTCCTCCATCCAGTCCCATAAATAACTAGCTTAGCAAATCCCCAAAACTGGAGGCAGCACTGAGTACTGACCCGATTGAAAATCATTAGTTAGTAACATGGAAAAAAAGACACCGATCTTGTAAAGAATCTAGTCTAAAAAGTAATCCAACACAATTTAAGGGAAAAAAAACACAGTAATACATTTAGAAACAACTCACATTGAAGAAAAGCAACCAAGCCATCTAGGATAGACACTGGAGACAGTTTCACATCAATACAATCCACAAAATTTTGCATACAAACCATGATTAAAATGAATATTACAGATTTATGCTTCTGTATGTGTGAATTGTCACATATATCATTAAGAATGTTAACAAAGCAAAATGACCCTTTTTTTATGTACAGAAAGACCACTTAGATGTGTGCAAAAGACCATTTTGTGGTTCTGCTGCACGTTATTTGCATGCTAAATTATACATGTGATAATTCAAATGCAGGAGTGATAAATCTGCAGTGTTCATTCTAACAGTGGCTTATATGCAGAAATCCTTCCAAAAAATATTCCGTCTCAAAAAAATGCTCATGATAAGGATATAACTAGACGTTTCCATGTTTCTCTAGGATCTTGCCTTACAGGTTTCTAAAATTAGGACCATTTCTGAAGGTGGTAAATGTACTTCGTTGCAAAATAAAACACATAAAGCAAGGGGGAGGGACACCCCCAAGGACAGACAGATACATAGGAGGAGGAGGAACACCCTCAAACAAAAGAAAAGGATGACACAATCTTCCTAAAAGCAATAGGGAAGAAAAGAAAAAAGGAACCACACTTTAGGAAGCTAATCTACTCAAATAGCAGACAACACGAACTACACAAACTCCGGAGCATAGATCTCCACAGAGGTCCTCTTGAACAAGGATGAATCAGCAATACCTGTAGATTTGCACCATTCTCCTGCCCACTGCAAAGCTTTTCTCGAAATATCAAAGGTATCACTGAATTCCCTCTGGTTTATATGAACCCAGATAGACCAAAGCATCACGACGAATAAAATGGACCATTCCATGTTATTAGCATGCCTGAGACATGACCTATTGCACCATCTCAGCAAATTGTGGAAATTGTCCTTTTCCTCCTCATCTGGCATGGAGTTGCCACTGATCAACTATTTTTTTTTTGGAAGGTGACCAATAGGTCACAATTTCATTAAAAGAAATTATAATATGTACAACAGAGAGCAAGAAACTCTCAAAAAACACCCACAGGTCCATTACAATGTTAAAACCCCTTCTCCAAAGAGCCCTCCCCCCATTATATCTTATCCAAAAGATAAGATATTATATACAAAAGGCAACAAAGTCAGCCATACATTCTCAACCACTGCTGCAAGTTAGACATAAGAGGAGAGAACTTTGGATCCACCACTAATCTTGCAGCTATTCCCCAGTCAGAAACCCATTTATCAATCCTGCCCAAGATGTAGTAAAAGCTAGCAAACTCATTCCTGAATCTTCTGAAGTTCCTTTCAGTCCACACTCCCCACAAAAATGCTGGAAGAATGATTGACCATAGATCCCTCTCATCTGTGAAAGGGCACAACTTGGCCCACCCATCCAGTATAAGAAGAGTTGAAAGGGGTTCCTCCCAAGTGACATTGAGACATCTGCAACATGACAACCACCAAGTATAGACAATTCCACAGTGCAAAACAAATGATCAGCCTCCTCAATAAATCTTCCACAATAAATACAGTTGAGTTTCTGCACTGGCCAAAACCTTCTGAGTCTGTCCATCGTGGGTAACCTTCCCAAAGCCATCTTCCAAAGGAAGAGGTTGATCTTACAAGGTAGAAACTTGGACCAAACAATATGTTCCCAGGACACTCTAACACCACTGTGACGCGGGACGACTACCGAAACGAGTCCGAACTAGTGTCACGATCCGAAATCAGCAAGTGTAGTGTACGTACACGGCAAATACTCATCGAATTCCCATGTTTTCATGAAGGTAATTACGCAATGTAAGTCGCACGCAACTCGAGTATCGTCCGCTCTCAGTGATAAAAATAACATGATCGATGGTAATGAGAACCACCAAATACTAGGGCAATATCAACGCATTCAATATTTTCAAATGGTGAATTCGGGACAGATTTCACACTCACAATCCGGCAGTGAATATTTAATTCAAGTAGCTAGAATTCCTAACATCACACGCACGGGGGCCTATTTAATCATATAGTGGAGAGCAAATGTTCGGGAATAGGGCCAAATCGCCTAACCTGCCCACTGTTGAGTGGGGTGAAATTCGGACTGACCGAATCTGCCAAAACACTCCCAGTTCACCTCGAAAGTGCTTAATGAGGTTCCGCGGAGTGGACGAGCACCTTGCTGCATGTAGGGGCCTGCGTTAAGTCCTGTTGGGGTGGGTTCGCCTACATGGGGACGGGCGTCGTGGGAGGATCCTGCGAACACGTGGGCAAGCCACGGGATGCAGGTGGGCCCACGGAAGATCCGTCTGGAGCGCGGCGGCCAGAAGAGAACTCACAGGAGGGTCTCCCAGATCCAGCGAGCGGCGGGAAGGGACCCGCAGGAGGGTCTCCCGGAGCCGGCGTGCGGCGGGAAGGACCCCGCAGGAGACCGGTCGGGGACGACTGTTGCGGGGTTGCGGTTCGCGGGGATGCCGCTCGGAGCCGGTGCGCGACGGGAAGGAGACCCGCAGAGAGGGGGGGGGGGGCGTCCGGGGCCGACGGTGGCGGGACTGGGGGCTCGTGGACAGGCCCGTCCGGCCTACGTGCGACGGGAGAGCTCGGACCCGCGTAAGGCAGTCTGAGGGCTCGTCGGGACCCTGCCGTCGGCCTCGCGTGCGGCGGCTTCAAGTGCCGCAGGGTGGTGGGACTCGCGGGAGTCGGAGGGGGCCGGCGGTGAGGGTCTGCTGGGCCGCTGAACCGTGGGGGGGAAGGAAGCTCGCGGGAAGGGACCTCCGAAGCCGGCGTGCGTTGGCAGGAGCCCGCAGGGAGGGTCCTCCGGGGCCTGCGGCGGCGGGGATGGCCTTCCGGAGCCTGATGTGCCGCGGGAGGACAGCCGCGGGGCGACCGACCAAGGGGGGGGGGGGGTACCTGCGGATGGCGGGGCTGCGTCGCGCGGGGTTGCCGCGGACAGGGCCGGTGGTCGGTTGCAGGGGGGGGGGGACGCGGAGAGGCATGGAGAACTCGCTGGAGAGCCGACCTGGCCGGGTGGACTGGGGTCGTTGCTGGCGGTTCGACGCAGCGCAGGGAGATAGTGGAGGGGTGGGGCAGAGAAGAAGACGAAGAAGAAGGAGGAAGAAGACAACACAAGGCTTCCACCGAGGATGCACGTACGCTCCTTTGGCGGCTACAAGAATTTCTTTTCTTATTCCATCATCAATGCCCTCCAAAAGAGGCTACAGTACCTTAAATAGGAAAAACGAACCCTAATATCCTCCTAATGAAGCAAAAGACGTAATTAGCCCTAATTCTAGACAAACACACTTAAATTCGTGCAGAAAATACTAAAAAATAGAAAAAGTGATTATTGGGCCTCATAATGGGCCTTACATCCATCACAACTACTCCTCAATAAAATAAACACATGTCAGCACTCAGGAAAACCATCGTCGAGCCACAAAGATGCTGGGTACACTGCAATCGTCCTCCTCCGACGGTAAACACGAGTCGGGTCGAACCGGGTCTAGGCGCGGGTGTCCTCACCACACTGTCATTAATAACTCTTAACAGAGCATTAACAGAAAATAATCCTTTAGAGTTCCAAACCCAAAGTCTTGTATCAACATAGTTTCTCTGTAACTTAATATTCTGAATGGTATTCAGTACAACCACCAATTCTTGAGTTCCCGAGTTGTAAGGTTTCTTCTAAATGTCAAATTCCAATGATTGGACTGCCCATATGAATACAATTCAGAAACAGCTTTGTTTTTATCTTCAGAAATCAGAAATAGGTTAGTGAATTCTGCAGCCAGGGGCTGAAAGGAAATCCACCTATCTTCCCAAAATCTGACTGAGGATCCATTACCAACTTGAAAAGAAGTAGAAGGAGCAATCAATTCAGTCATCTTAATAATGTTCCTCCATAAAGGGGACATATTAGCCAAATATATTGGGTACAAATTCCACCTAGATGTACCATGGTAATATTTCGCCCTAATGATCTTGATCCACAAAGCATCTTCCTCCTCCCCCATCCTCCAAATCCACTTGGCCAATAAAGCTTGATTAAAAGTCCCAATCCTCACCAAACCAGCCCCTCCTTGACTCTTGCTGCGACACACCTTGTCCCATGCTATAAGATGCAAGGATCTAGATTCTCTCTTCCCTCCATCCCAGAAAAATAGACTTCTTTTAGATTCTAATATTCTCTCCACCTTTTTCAGGATTCTGAATATGGACAGATAATATGTTGCCAAAGAGGATAGAATTGATTTAGATAACACCCATCTACCTCCAGCTGATAAAAACTTGGCTTTCCATCCTTCCATTCTCTGCTCAAACTTTCTAATGAGGTCATCCCAATCTTTGACTTTGCATTGAACATCAGACAAAGGGAGGCCTAGATAAGAAATTGGGAAAGAGGATGCCTTACACTTCAATGTCTCAGCAATTACCTGAATTCTCTCCTGGCCCAAGTTAATTCCTACCACCTCAGATTTCCGGAGGTTAATGGCCAACCCTGTAATGGCTTCAGTAAGTGTCAGTAACTTCTTCATATTTGTAAGCATAGCATCCTTTCCAGATGAGAACAACAGCGTATCGTCTGCAAACTGAAGATGTGACAGCACAAAACCACTTCTTCTCACAGAAAATCCATCAACCAGCCTTTGTGCTACCGCCCTATCCCATAGGGTACTGAAAATCTGACCAACTAAGATAAAGATCAGAGGAGACATATGATCTCCATGTCTCAGCCCCCTCGAACTACTAAAATATCCACAAGCTTCACCATTAATCAGTGATTCAGTATCAATTATTCTGCATTTGGTGAAAAGATGTTTAATACTCTCATCATGCAGGCCACAGAACATACATTTAACATGACCAAAGGGAATGAATTTTTTTGATTCTGTCACAAGTAGGAAGCCTACAAACTTTCCACGAGAAATTTTGAATTTTAGAAAAACACAGTTGACCACACAGAGTTCACCCACCAAACACTTCTCCGCTATTACTCTCATGGGGGATTGACGTCTGTTCTCCCATCTTCATCTTCCACCGTCATCTTGAGAATTGTTTAGTTAAATCTGGGTAAGAGTTCTGCAGTTCAAGGAACTCATTCAATTCAATATCAGTGAAGTTCCTTCTAAATCTGATAGACCATTCCCCATTGTTGCCTGCTGAGAACAGATGCTCCACTGTAATCCATTTATCTACATCAATATCATTGTTTCTAAACTTAGGATTCTGGATGAGTTTTGAAAGCAGACACTACAGAGGATAGGTTTTACATATACTCCATAAGCTCTATCAGGTTGGAGTTGGGTAATCAGATAACAAATATAATTTGTCTAGGTTCATTGTATGCAGCTGTCCAGGACAAGGTCGTCACCTAGTGTAACAAGAGGCTTGCTGGGCTCGACATGGACAACAAACTCCAGGGATTAACGTATAAGGGTGGGTTTAGGGGTGAGGGAGAGGGAATGATCTACCTATGTTTCTAATTCAAGCTGCTATTTTCCCCAAATTTGTGATCCCTCCTTTGTTTTGAATTGTGCTGTGTAAGTGTTTTAATCACTCTCTTTATTCTATTTTCTCCTTTATGTATAGCATTCTCATTCTCTTCTTAGAGACGTAGACACAAATTTATATATTTCAAAATCCACAAGTATGGATTCACTGATTCACTGTTAGACTTAGAACGTGAATTATTTTCTTTCTGGACAGGATTAAATATGCTTGGTAATCTCTTGCTAATATGGCTGCTAAATTTTGTCAATCATAGTCGTGGATTCAGGAAGGATCATCGTATGCTTCTTAATCACTGCTTGAATGTTTTTTTTTCCCAAAGTAAAGAATTGTTTTCCTGTCTATCCTTGTCATATTTGATTGATTATAACTCTATGTTTATTGACTTTTGTAATCGATATCAATGAGTTTTGTTTTTAACTAAGTCTATGCATCCACTTTTCTTGTTTGTTTGTGACTTTCATTTTTTGTGTGGGAGTGGATGGTAAGATAATTCATTAGTTGACGACCTCATTCACAGATCTTTCCATGAAGCATCCCCCCTCACACCACCCACCCCAAAAAAGGGGAAAAAAATGAAGAGGAAGAAAAAAAGCCTCCTTGATGCAAAAACAGAAAAGAAAGCAGTGATGTTTCTGAAGATCACCCCCTACCCCACCCCCCACCCCCCAAAAAAAAAAAAACAAAAACAAATTAATCAATCCTAGGTTGACCTGCTTCAATGCTAGATACAAAGTGTCACATGTTGTCGTAAATGGACCTAAAAACTAACTTCCTTCCCTATCAATCTGTTAGTGATATGGTTTTTTCCTTTATCTAATCCAGGGTGTAGCTTGAAGCTCCAGACACCAAATCAACTTTTATTTCCGCTTCCATATCCCTCAATGAATTCCACCAAGGGGCGTTCCTTCAATTGCTTTATGACTAGCTGTAATATACATGATCCCATATAAACATACTGCCTTGACCATCCTGATCCTAGTGCAGAACATCTGATGAACATGTCCTATATATACATGTATATATGTATATACATACTTAGATATATTTGGGGAGGGTGGATGTTGCGGGGTTTTCCATAGCTTCCATGTTATCACAACAAAAATACTTAGTAGTCCTAATACACTCAAGAGTTAGGACCTCTACGATCAGCATCACTTTTGAATAAACAAATTGGCCTTCGAAGACATGTATGATTGCCAATGAGAAAACCATAGTTGCTCTAGCTTTCTTGTTTTCAATTCTTTTGTCTGCACACTTCCAGAGGACAGAACTTGCAACTATGACAATAGTAGTCCAATATGTTCAAGTCCTCGATCAAGGAGGCTCTAAGGTCAGCTTTCCTGCTGCCAGATGATTCATTCCGAGGTTTAAAACCGTCATGGATCAGCCAATCAGTATTGATTTTTGGCAGATTGATCCGATTCTGACTCACTTTTCTGATCCTTTGGCCAGGATCCTTTGGCCATGCTTTGAACTAAAATTGACAGTAGAATCTAACCAGGAGTAGCTTGTAACAGTTCGATTCAGAATGAGATAAGCCAACCTGGAGAAGTATGCAGCCTACCCATCTAGGGATTGATCCAGAGTTTTCTTCCTTGATTCATTCTACTTTGAAGGCATGTCGTTCACCTGCTTTGGTTAAGAGGATCTTGAACTCGTTTGTTTATCTGAATTTCCTGATTTTGAGTCTCAAGAACATGTTGATTCAAGTACTTCTTGGAACTAATTTAGAACTCTATTTTCATTTGTCAGCTTCTTTTGTAAACTTTAATTTTTAACTCAGTCTCATGCATCTTTGAAAAAGAAAATCCTCAGTTTTTGAGCTCCCTGCTGTCCATTCATCAAAAAAGGGGAGAAAAGAAATATAAAAAAAGAAAGCATGTTCTTTGGTCCTATTCATAGATGCTTCATGATGCTTTAAAAGTACTTGAATTTGACTTTTTAGATGTTACTGGGCATCAGCAATATTTAACTTATGGCCAGTAGCAATATGTGCTTGTCTGTAGAATTTCTGTGGTTTAAAGTAGTAGACAACAGAGGACGGGGTCAACAGCATGAAAGCAGAAATGTATGCTGTCAGGTGCATTGTGAAGAATAGATTGGTTAAGTTAATAATCATTGTGCAATTTGTACCTATTGTATCTCCGAGGAATTCAGGTTGCTGCAGGGATTCAGGGTGGATTCAGCTCGGTCAGACTCGCTGATGTGGATGTGGACTTCTGATGGTGCTTTTACAGTCCAGCCGGCTTATGCAGCCATTGCAGATGGAGACTTGGTACCCGTGGGCTCGTTAGGTGTGGAAGCTGAAGTTCCCTTTGAAGGTGCAGATTTTGATGTGGAGGATCTTGACTAGTAGGTTACTGACAGCCAACAGATTGATCCAGCATGGATGTGATATTCCCCCCAGTATGCTGCTTGTGTGGTTAGGAGAGTGAGGGGTTCGAGCATCCGTTTCTTCATTGCTCATTCACCTCGGAGATATGGTCTTCTATCCTCACTTTCTTTCAAGTTGTGAGGGACCCCCCACACTCGGTAGAGGATTTGTTAAGCAGATGGGCATGGTACTTCCCTTAGAAGGGAGACAGATTGTTGTGGTGGCTTATCCTTCATGCTACCTTTTGGGCTGTTTGGACAGAAAGGAACAAGAGAATCTTCAGAAGAGAGGTAGCTCCAGTGGGGAGATTGATTTCTTTTGTGTTTAGTAAGGTGAAAGAGCGGATGAGAGTTAATTGTACAGACTTTGTGCACAGTTCTTCCTTTTTTGGGCTGTTGGAAGGATAGGGTTAGAGCACCATGTTGGTGTGTTGTATAGTGAGATTGAGAGCTCTTTACCACATTACTTGTACCTTTATGTTTACATTTATATATTGCAGTGGTACAATCCACTTTCAAAAAAAAGTATCTCCGAGGAAAGTTCTAGACATTCTTGTATGTAAACCTTATGATGCTGGTTGGGTTCTATTGCCTTTTTGTTTTTTGGTCCAAGGCATGGCAAAAGGATCCTGATCAAAGGATTGGAAAGGTGAGTCATGATCAGATTGGTCTGCCAAAAACCGATACAAATCAGCTGACTCAAGCTGTTTTTAAAGATTACTCTATACACTATACTAGCATTCACATTCAGGTATGTTAATACTGTTTCTCATCTATACCATCTTTCTTTTTGCTTTTAGGGTGTTTACTTGAAGTACATTAGTTTAGATGTAGACGTTTGGAGAGGGACATGATCTTTTGATCTGTGGAGACAATGAAAGAAGATAAGAAATGAAGAAAACTCAGTCACAATAGAAGGCAGGAATTTTTACGTTATATATATATATATATATATATATATATATATATATAGTTTCACAATGCAAGAGATGGTTTGTCCTCTTTAGATACAAAGAGAGTAGGGCAACCTACTTCAGATATTATTCAAGATAATAGAGAGATCCAGGAAGATGTCACTCATAGAGTCAAGGCAGGTTGGCTAAAGTGAAGAAGTGCATATGGAGTCCTTTGTGATTGACGGGTCCCCTTAAAACTTAAAGAAAAGTTTTATAGGACAGCTGTGAGACCTACTATGTTATATGGTTCCAAGTGTTGGGCTATGAGAAAGGATCATGTGCAAAAACTGTGTTGCTATGATGAGGATGTTAAAGTAGATGTGTGGTAAAACTAGAAAAGATAAAATTATGAGTGTAAAGACTTGGGGGTAGCTCCCATTGACATTAAGCTCAAGAAGAATATGCTGAGATGGTTCGGTATGTACATTGTCACCCAAGTTCAGCACCAGTTAAGAAATGTGATAGACTTAGAATGGAGGATGGTAGAGGATATCTAGGAGACCTAAGATGAGGTGGTTGGATGTAGTTAGAAAAGACTTGACGTTGCTATGTGTTACTTCTAATTTGATACTGGATAGATTAAGGTGGCGGGATAGGATTCATGTAGCCAACCCCAAATAGTTGGATAAAGCTTTAATGATGATGAATTCCAAAAAATCTGCCTAAAAAGAAAAGGTAAGCATACAAGGCAGGAATCAGGCTCCACACTCCTCCAACAAATGTCAACAGATGTCTCCTCTTATTGTGGATTGCTAATGTTTCTTTTCCTTTTAGAATTACATTGATTTTGTAGGCCCTAGCATAGGTGAAGCATGATTCCTTCGCTAGAGGCACATGATCAGATATTTCTCCGTGATGCAACCCTAGAAAACACAATTTCCCCCAAAATGCATGCATTGCCCAACTTTGGACTCAATCACACTGTGGCCATTAAAGTGTTGGACTGAGATGGAGTCACTAGCATGGCTGATTCACAACTTTGCTCCTGTGTAGGTGCAGCAATTATTTCTCCCACAAACCCGTTTTATTGCTGTAGTTTTCTTTGGTGGGTGGGGCTTCTTTTACTCAGCTTGATAGGATTGTTCTTTTACCTTGTGATAAGCAAGTTTCATCTGTTCGGCATGTTTAAGCCATGGAATTTTAGAAATTGTTATTGGTACTATTATCTGTTGGTGCTTATGTTTTTTTTGGTTGTTGTTGTTGTTTTTGCTCCAGACTAGTACTATTATCCATCCATAAAGGATAAAATAATGAAAGCTAAAGCATCTGCTCATTCTCTCATGCATTTTCATATGATCTTTCTTTCTTCACTCCCAGGCAGCTCCTACTTTTCTTCACCTGAGATTACGCTCCACTTCAGCATGATCATTGGATTGTGTATTGAGGACCAAGTATTAAGCAAAAGGCCCCTTCCAAATGAACAAGTTATATATACACGTCTATATCAACTAATTGCCAGTGCTTCAGTTATGAAAGCTAACATTTCTCAGTCTGATAAGAGAATGCTAGAAGATGGTATAAATATGGCATTTAATCTGGTGCTAAGCATTGTCTACAATAAAAGCATGTAAAAGGGAACTACATTCGCAAAACAAGGAAACTCAAGCACTTTCAGAAGAAAATAAAATGTGGAACGTTCATGGTCTCATACACAACCTCAAAGGATCCATTTCTGATGTTAACAAATTGAACTGCAGCAAAACGCTTCCCAGCAGTATCAAGCATACATTAAAACTTAATAGTACATCACATGAATTGTAAACTTTGAAACAATGCATTCCAACCAATTTTACAGAAAAGCAAAATCAACAAGCATCTCAAGGCAAATTTGACAAGAGGGAACTGTCATCTTTAGGGATTCAATTACCACAATCCAAACCCTTATGGCAGATGAACACTGCATATGCTGTCACATCAAAGCACTTGGTAGAATCTCAGTTCCTGGTAAGCATAATGTTCCTAATGCCTTCTGTTGCGCCTCTTGCTCTTCCTTCTACTGTAGCTGTCACCTGAATCACTGTCCAAGGCTGATTCTGAATCAGAAGAATCAGAGGAGGAGCTGTAACTCCGGTGCCTCCTCTTTTGTTTTTTCTTCTTCCTCCTGTTCCTTCGCCTCCTCTCCTCCTCCGAATCCGAGGATGTGTAGCTAGAACTACTCTCAGCCGAAGAATCATCCGACTCCATCGCTGAAGACCCACTCTCCGTCTCAAAAACTGAAGCTTCACTGGTGTCACTCCTGGAGTCCGACCTAGATGAGTGCTTCCTCTTGCCCTTCTCACTTCTCTTCTTGCTCTTTCCCCTGCTCTTCTCCCCATTTTCTGCCTTCTCCCCCTTTTGGGTATCGGGATTATCGAATTCGTAAGGGGCAGAGGGCCTCATCCTCAGCTTAGGGTTCTTGAGCTGCTGCGACCTCGACGGCCGAGAAACATAGACCGGCTCGTTCTTGCACTCGTACGTCCAGTGACCAGCCTGAAGACACCTCTGGCACTGGGCGGTGACACCGCCGACCGAGGTAGACGAGCCTTTCAAATCCTTCCTTTCTCCCAAAGTCACAGCCTTCTCGGTACTCATCAAGTACATCTGGCGCTTGGCCTCTTTCCTCTCCTGCCATCTGCTCGGGCCTTCTTCTTTCTGCCCATAAGCATTCACATTCCGAGCGGCAGCGGTGGCCGCCCTCTCAGCTTGAGCCCTACTGAGTCCCTTCGCCTGCGACAAGGCCTGCGCCTTGATCCGTTCCGCAGCAGCCTGAGCTTTCTCCTCCTTGCTCGACATGCTTCCCCAAACGAATCCGCCCAAACCCTAAAACCCTATGTTGTGCCTCGGCCAAGGGAGAATGGGCGCGCGAGAAGACGAACCCTAGATCTAGATTCACAGTTTTCACAGATTTAAAGAAGGATTTACCACCCAGGAACAAAATCCGAAGATCCAGCTCTGCTCGAGATCGGAACCCTAGCACAGAGAAGCCGCGGAGCAAGCGGGGAATCAGAATCAACAGATGGAACCCTCGACCCCGACCTTGCAGCACGCCGAGAGATGGAGGACCGCAAGGCGCACCATGGCGGGCGGAACGAGCAGCGATGGCGGTGGTTCTTGATTAGACGGGGCATCAAGAACTAGGGCTAGAGTAGGTACCAGGGCTGTCAACGGAGCGGAACGGATATAATAGTATCAGACTCCGCACGGTTAATCCGAATTTCGGCTCCAGATAATATTCGAAGGATAATAAATGTTTTTAGCTGAATTCGACTCGGTCGAATAGTATCCGAATTCGAATATTTAATTATTTTAATGTTGTCTTATAATTTAATGACTTATAGTAAAGTTTATTTTTTATATAATTTATAAATATCATAAATTAAAATTAATAAATATTTAATATTTTCCTTCTTATGTCTTTCAAACTTTTAACCGGCTTTTCTCTATTGAAATCTACCGCTCTCTCAAAATTTCACCATAACTTATATTACGAACAGAATCCTTCTCCTCTTCCTTTCGCGTCTCTCCCTTCTCACTCAAAATTCACTCTACAAATAAGTTAAACTACAATTTTTTCATTTAAACAAAATTATATCATTTCAGATTTTTTAATAATTAAAATTTCTCCAAAATCATTTTTCAAATGGTAGCTAACATGGACATCCGGTCATGCAATAACCGTGTCCTGCGTAGCACTTGTTCCATTTCTACAACATGTTACAAGTTGACCCAATTTTTATTCAAACTTTGAAATCATTCCACACGGACACGATCCTTTGAGCTCCTGTGCAGGCCAGTGCTTTTTTTTTTTTTTTTTTTTCTGAACAAGGAAATAAACTCATGTATTACTTAGGAAGGCATACATGAAGACAAAAGAGGACTTTGACAACATACACCCTATACAAACCATGCTTTCATCATGTCCAACCCATACTGTGACGTACACAATGTGTTCACACAGGTTGGAAAAAACTCTTCGTGTAGCGATTAGCTTGTTGAAATGGCTCACCAGCCAAATTGTAAGATGAGCTTCTTAAAAGTCTTCCATGGCCAGTCGACGTTGTAAATTGTCGGAGAAAACCACTTTTTGATTGACGTCTTCCTTCCGACCGACGGAGTAATGAAAAGTTAAATATTTCAACTAAAACATAACTGCTATTAGATGTGTCAATCGGGCGGGCCAATCTATGGCTGAGCCCAATTTAACCTATCTTAAAGAAAATTGAGTTGACCTTAATTATATAAATTAGATTGGACTAAATTTAAATTTGATATTAATTAAATTTGGACTGAGCTGAACTGAAAACAGATTGACCCATTTAAGCTATTGACTTTTACAATAATGCATACAAAAATTTAGACATTTCTAACAAATCATTTATAAATAGGACCTATTGACTTTTACAATAATGCATACAAAAATTTAGACATTTCTAACAAATCATTTATAAATAGGACCAGCCCAACCCAACCCAACCTACTCACTGTTCAATTGGAGTTGAATTTGAATTAAATTTGAGCTGAATTTCGACTGAACTAAAATTAGACTGGATTATTTTGAATTTAGATTAGATCCAAATTATCACATAATTCAGTCCAACCCGCCCAATTTACATCATGAACTACTATGCCGGATGATCAGCCAAAGCAAAGAGAAGCTTGGATGGAACACGTCCTTGATGTAAGCATCTGAATGTGCCTAGTTTTTCGAACCTCTCAGGAAGTAAAGCAAACAACCCTTGATGTGGGGCACAATCTTAACAAGCTTACGAGGAAGGCAATAGTTTCTACCAGATGGTGTGGGATTACAAAATGCTCCAGAGAAAGCAAGAGGGAATCCATCTTGGATGGAAAAAAATCGGCAAAAGCACGTTTTTACCTGAGAAGACTTTTGGACTAGAAAGAAGACCTTCCTACAGGGGGAGAGGGGTGGGGGAGAAGTTTTCCCCCAGAAACCAGGACGCTGCAGGATGCTGAAGATTCCACCCGGACGATGTTATGAACCTTTGCCTTACCTCAAAACCTAAGCATTGAAGTAGGAGATCCTTTTTTCTTATAAGCCAGTCCAACTCTTTGTAGAATCCACTGTGAGACTAAAGTCACTAACAACCCTAGCTGGTTTGAGGGACTCACACTCTCCCTGGATGCTTACACCACCCACCCGTAACAGACGATGGTGCGTGCTGAGAGTTGCCCCTTCTGGAAGGAGAAGCCAAAGCTGAGTACGGTGAAGATATAAAGGCATCGTCGCGGAGTACTCTTGTGGTTGTGGCAAATCTCGCTACCACTTACTATGAGATACCGGTTGTATGCAACAAGATTCAGAACCTCAATTTTAATAAACTCCTCAATACTCCTTCACATGACGTGAATTAAAAATATTTTTACCATTCTCCAGCTTCAGCCATACTTCTCGTCTTATCTCGCATGAATGACAAAAACATTCTCTAAGTCGTGCAAAAAACATTGAGAATCCTATCACAACTACGGCACCTCGGTCGCTGACCTATAGGATTACCCAGTTACAGGGCTCCAATTCTGTTAAAACCCTACACGCTTTGGATGCTTAACAACATATAATCTGATCAGCACACAGTTATCTAATATACAGTACGAAAGCTGAGTAGAACAAATAACTTAAGCGGCAACATGAGATTATGATGTAGTTTCATGACATTCAGATGTACTTCTGTAAACAGACGGGCAACAAAAATAGAAATCTCCTACAATCCAAGCAGGCCCGGTAACATAACTTCTGCCTACAGCTGGAGTTTACTTGTCAAATACCAGGAATGGATGGCCAGGGCACCGAATGACATGATATTCGCAAGTGATGAGAGCCCATGGATCATCCCAAACTTCTTGTTCATGGCTGCCAGTTTTGGGTTGCCCTTTGCAGCAGATACATTCTTTGACCAGCCAACTTCGTCACCAATGTCCAACTCCCTCTCGAGCTTGTGCCTTTTCTTCATCATCTGTTCAGGGGAATGAGATTAAAACCGTAGTTTTTGCAAAGGGAAAGGGGGATTTATGCATAAATTACATCTTGTGCAAAAATCCTGTATTGTAGCATCTAAATGGAGGAGCTTTTTAAAATGTTAAGAACAACCCGTCTTAGGCTGGCACCGAGTAAACAGGCGAAGAATGGAAATCAACAACCCATTATAATATGAATATTCTTAATTGAGTAGATAGATAGCTGACAATAAAGGGTGATAGGGTGCACTGATATGTAAAGTTTTCCCTGTAGTTATCCTACAAGGTGGTGTTCATGTAATATAATATACATTTAAGACACGCATGCATAAAGCAAAAACTAAAAATCAATGCTGCATAATACCGACGAAGTTTCAGGAATAAAATAGAGCTACTTAAATAACATAGAAAACTAGCAACCCCACCATAAACAGTGGTGCAAAATGGGAATACATTAGTTATCACATACTAGGGAAATAAAATTTCAACACGTTCACACAGTTGTTATGCAAACAGATGACAGGACAACCAGAGTTATAAATTTTGAAAAAAAATCCTATACTGCGTCTTCATGATAATAAAGTGAACACAGGTTCTTTCAAGGAAATGTTCAGCATGAAAAAGGAACTCGATCTTTGTAGCATCAATGCCACACGAACTCCATCTAGAGAATTTCTTGATCATTTTTCTCTGAGGAGATCTAATGATTTCAGGTGTACAACATCAAATACAGAGCAACTACGGATTGACATAAGCAAAGGGCCCAGGAAGCTAAATGGCTTTATCCCATCAATTGCTTCCACTATATATAGTAATAACTTCCCTTGCTGACATACATCCTTTCTATCCAATGTACTTCTGGGACCCAACTTAAACTTTCCAATGTTGGAGCCAATTTGACAAGCAAGCCAATTTATCAGCAGCGCCTTCTCCAGATATTAGCATTGACATGAAATAATGAACTAATAACAGGACAGTGTTTGAATTATTTAAAATTTAAGGTCTGGTTTGGGAACAGTTTTTTTTTTTTTCCAGAAGACGCTGATTGGGAACAGAATTAGAAATTCTAGAAAAAGATTTCAGCTTTTTATCTTCGCTCATTTGACATTTTTTGGAAGGCTGAAGATCAAGTAAGCCCCAGAATCCCAGGCACCAATGCATGCATCTGACATGGTTGACGGCAGAAATGGATAGAAGGATTAGTAAAAAGATAGCAGAGGCATATTATGGCGAACAGGAATCCATAGAGCCTTTTTTTTTTTTAGTTTTTTGAGATAAATTCAAGGAGCAAACATTATTCCATTGCGTGAGGTTTTGAGCTTTTGGAGGATTCATGCTCTATGGTCCAGAAGAAAATCATGATTTAGGTCCTTGGATGGAAAAGGAGGATTTGATGGATCCTTCTCACACCACTTTATTCCTTTTGGGAAGATTTGGAAAGAGCAAAATTACAAAGTGTTTTGAATGGTAAATGGTGAACATTTGGAACTGTAATTAATGCATGAATGTTGAGTGAAGAGTCTAAACAACCAGTCACATCTGAGAACAGGGATTTCTTCCATATGGACCTAAAGTGTGGGTCAATGTCATTATCTTCCTACTTATGTTGTGATGGGAAGAACGGAACACCGCAGAGCAGCCCAAAGTTGAGTTTGTTAGAAGGCATACCCAACCACATATGGCCCATCCTCTCAACAGCTAAGAATGACATATAAGACAGGGGTTGTGTGTAAGGTATATCTTAATTGCTTCGGTCAGAGCCAACAGCAAGACAAGTATCTGTCATGGAATCATATGCATCTTGATCTGATGCAATCCTCATACTCATACTTGGTTATATATATATATATAGGGTCATTGGATTGTCTTTCAACTAGTGTCCACTGTGGACTGTGGACCTGGAACTCAGATTGTTTCCTGAGTTGCAGTTGTGTGCTCAAACAATTATCTTTGGGCTGGTAAGCAGGTTTCAGATCACCTATTGTGCCCACTGCAACAATTTTAAAGTTTGAAACTTGGCTTTTGCAAGGTCTCATAAAAAAGCACTTGCTAACAGGCTAAAGAGAAAATGACTAGTCAAAAATTATAAGAGAGACACCAGATTACAGAATATTGCTTACTATCCCTTCCCTTTGAGTATAGATTCATACATTTATAGTCAAGCAAATTCAAGGTGAGGAAGCTAAGAAGGCAAGTTGGATACAGGAGTAGTGATTTTTTTGATTGAACAAACTTACAGCAAGGAAGTGAAGAAGCCAATCTTTTATAGACTTGCATATGGCTAGCAAGATTTACTCTTGGGTTTACATTTCAGGCCTACATGTATTTAATGGTTTATGGATCTATGTAGGTGGGTGCCATATGAATTTAAATAACAGGTCATTATTGTTCTGCCTTATTCTTGCTCAGTTGCTCTATATATAACTATGTGCAGGTCTGTATAGAGGCTTTACACATCCAGAATAGCCCTTCGTCAATTCAATCAAAAGCAATGTCACAAACAAGTATTTAATTCTAGTGATGTCAAGATGGAACAAGAGAGACCATGCAGGGCATGGAAGAGAAATGTATGTTTGTTGTGAAGGGCTATGCTAGTTAGTGTATAGGTTGCAAGTTGGTTGTGCAAGCAAGGTAGATGATGGGCCATCCGAGCTGATCAACAACTGAAGAATCTGTCATCACAAACAGTTGTGTCCGGAGTCTTAACACCCTTCTAGCCATGTACTCCTGGTGATCCTTCTTTATGTAATGACGTTTCTTGCTTCCCCTTGGGTTTTCGTCTTTCTCTCGGGTTCTTTCGTAGCTTGTTTTATCTTTTTTGGTTACCATCTTTGTAACAAATCTCCCTTGTTGTACGTTTGTACTTTCTCATGATTTTTATTCTTTTGATATAATTGTGGCCCTGGCCAGTAGATGATGGACAAAAGCAAATGCGGATGGGAGGCTTATTTGTTTATTCTTTATTACATTGCATCATCTATGACTTGTTTATCAGGAAAACGGCAACTTCGTGGATTGGTGGAGGAGGCTTTTCTTGATCATAGTAGGTCCATATATCACTTTCTAGTTTGAAAAAAGTGAAACAATTTGATGAGGCCTAATCGGCCCTATCGGCCGATCTCAGAGATCTACGTTAAATGGTCAGTGATCCTGATTTCTATAGTCATCATATGCATAACCATCCATCCGTGCATAATATTCAATCCGACAAGTTAGAAAAGAACAACTCCAATCATCGAGATATCAACAAGACCAATAAAAAAAGGACAGCTTGCTCATACCCATAATTACAATTCCAAAACGAAGACTAAGATACATAACTATAAACAGATCAAAGGCCGAAGAAAATTCACCTCGATAGTCATCGGCGTGAACACGAGCAAATTGGAGAGGTTGAACCCAAAGGACGAGAGCAGGAACCCCAGCTGGTACCTCTCCGCGGGGGTCGCCGTCCTCCACGGGTGCAGGTACGCGAACGCCGCCACGGCCACCGCCAGGCACACCGACACCGTCGAGAAGTACGCCGGGAACATCTTGCTCTGCAGGTTCCCGAACTGGTGCCGCGGCAGATTCCTGACAACCAGATCGAGATCAACAAGCATTCCAAAACCGAATCCCCGAAATCGGAACCCTCACAGAATCCGCCGCGCTCGAAGAAGTGTGGAATACTTGAACATGATGATGCCGCCGATGAAGGTGACCCAGAGGGCGGCGCCCCAAGCGGTGGCGAAGCCAAGGAGGTGGGCGAGCTTGACGAGGGAGAGGGAAAGGGCGGCGGCGGAGGGGGAGGAGGAGTGAGAGGGGGAGCCGAAGATGTCGGGGACGAAGACGACGCCGACGACGAGGAAGGAGACGGCGGTGAGGAAGCGCGTGATCCACGCCATGGAGGTCGGCGCGGGCGCAGCGATTCTTCCTTGTTCTTGTGCTTCCCTTCCCTCTTCTTTCTTCTCCAGTTCTCCGCCTTCTCGCCTTAGTTCGGCTAGCGAAGTTTATACTTTATAGAGGACACGAGGCGCGCCGGTGGGGATGGCTCGAGCTGCGGTAGATGTTTCTAGAAGGAGGGGCACTGGTCGGTAAGGGAGGCCGAAGCTGTGGTTGCCCAACGTGAGGAACATTTGGTTCCGTGACAAGGGACAGATTTTTTCCTTTTTATGAAAATATTTTTTGTGTATATATATTTATTCAAATTGAAAAATATGATGAGAATATTAATCTTTACAGTGTAGTTCTTTATGTAGTCTTACAATGGGAAATTGCTTGTGAGGTATCAAGACCCACCCTCCTCGTTTTCCCCGCTCCTAATTCCCCCCTCTACACTAGCGTTGTCGTCCTTTGCATCCCTTTGGTATCAATTTTATTAATACTGCTTAGAAAAAATTAGTATCGGCTTAATGCTACGATAATAGTAGTATATCCAGCAAATGGGCAGTAGACGCTGTTCTTTTTAGTTGGAATATTTAATGCATATCATATATTTATATGTTAGTTAAGTTTCTATGTCACCAAACTATCTCACCTAAACGATAGCATGGAAGAAAGAGAAAATATTAATAATAAACTCCCTTTTGTCGTTTAGAATCAAAGTTAAAACCACGTATGACTAACTTAAGAAGACATCCGGTTATGGCAAGGGCAAATTTGAAGTGTTTGCATGTAATGGGTTATTAGGATATATAATTAAATTTGCTTGTAAGAATGCCAACCTTGTAATTTCCTCTACATTGTTTGACTAGGTATAAAATCTCATTAAAGCACATTACAATTTTAGTATATTACGTGGACTTCAAAGTCTTGACGTCTTGAAACCAGATTTGATAGTCTAGGACTAAAGTAAGCAAAGAACGGATAAAACGCCTTCCTTCAATTAAGTTCTTCTTTTCCCCTCTGATTAAGGGGATGGTTTGGTTCAATATAAGGTTATTTATTTCTCTGGTTTTAAAGCGCCTCCAATTTCGAATCAATGAATGTTTATGATTTTAAAGTCATCGAGTACTTTATTTAGATACTTGTAAAATATATAAAAATAAAATCAAAATTGCAAAGAGTATCTACTTTCCGTTTAGAATAAAGAATGCAATGATTGTCTAATTTTGGTTTATTGTGATCTTCCTTAGAAATAAAAATAAGGAAACCGACTGCCAAATAGGCAGACAAAACTCAAATACGATTTTAATTTATTTTATTTTATAATAAACATCCAAAAAATACTGTATAATAAAATAATTTTTAAGTTACATTATTTTACATGAAATAAAACATACCTCAAATGCTCTTTGTTTTTCCCCCAATTATACACTTCTTTTGAAAACTTCCGCTGGAAACTTGTGACGTCTAAACACCATCCACGTCCATAGGTAGATCTGTGTCGGTACCACGGATGTTTCACATCTTGTACACGCTATCAAGGTGGTACCGGCCATAGAAATCAGTGTTTCTAAAATCAGACTAGATTAGCCGGTCAATTTTAAAATACTTTGAACCTAAAGCTTTTCCCGCCCAGCATATCAAAATAAAACATCAGTTTTAAAAAATCGAGAGAACTTTAACTAGTTTAATTTGATTCACATGAAAATTAACCACTCCAAAATTTAATATTAAATTTTCTTTGACAAAATGTCACTTGAAAATATTCAAATTTGAATTTAAAATTAATACTTAAACATAACATACGCACACACAAGACATAATGAATTATGTGATAGAAAATAGATATAAATATCCGTAATATGTATATATCCAATATTACATAATTAAGAAAAGGATCTGATTTGAAAAACGATTTTAAGCTATTGCCGGACCGGAAGCCTCTTTGGTTCCGGTCCAATTTTGAAGACATTGATAGAACTTGAAGACCATGTTATGTTGAGCAGATGAAGGTCACTTGAAAGTATTCAAATTCGAGTGGACAGTCAACTCCAGACAACAATTTTAAGCGAATGACAGTTTCGGTTTTAGGAACATGCCTCACTTTGTTTGAAGAATAAGTTATTACATAGAACCCACAGACGGAATAAGCGTATATTAGAATAAGAGATGTTTCGGTTTGATAGTTTCGTAGGGCCTGTTGACAGAATAAGAAGAATAAGCAATTCTTAGATCTAAGGTGGGATGGCTTATTCTCCTTATTCTCCGAATAAGCAATTCTACACCGGTATAAACCATTCCGCTTGTCAAAGTTAAATTAAACTCATTCTCCACTTATTCTCCTCTATTCTACACCGGTATAAACCATTCCGATTGGAGAATAGAAGAAGAATAAGGGTGAATAAGGGAAGAATAGACTTAATTTTGTTTTGACAAGCGAAATGACTTATATCGATGCAAAATAACATGTTCGGAGAATAAGTCATCCCACCTTAGACCTAAAAATTATTTATTCTTCTTATTCCGTCAGCGGGTCCCACAAAACTATCAAAACGAAACACCCCTTATTTTAAGTATAGTCATTCCATCAGTAGACCCCACGTAATAACTTATTCTGCAAATAAAGTGGGATAACAGAATGCTGCTTTGACAGCCATTTAATCAAGTAATTATGCCAAACAGCGGAAAACAAAAAAAAATCTATCGCGCCCACCGTGGGGCTCGAACCCACGACCACAAGGTTAAGAGCCTTGCGCTCTACCAACTGAGCTAGACGGGCTTGCTGATCTGTGCAGCGAAAACCTTAACTTTCTAAAACTCAAAGATATCATCCCCGAGGCACGCCTTTGCTTTGTTTCCGGGGTAGCCGCGAATTTGGTTGTTTAAAGATGAACGTGGAAGTATTTGAAGACAAATAACAAATGCTACTGATTAGTAACTCTCAGGCTGCAGCCTGTTGGCCGGACCACCCAAATAACCAAGCAATATTTTCTAACATTTCCTTTCATATTCTGATCTTCTGAAGCACTCATTGTAGTCGTTCATCTTATAACCATGTCTAAGAATTGTTTCTAACAATAATGAAATCAAGTGGAAAGATGCCCATCTCGGGGATAAGTCTTCGCATTGTTTTTGGGGGAACCGCGAATTTGGTGGTTTAAAGATTCCAGATCTCCAACATGAACGTGGAAGTATTTGAAGACAAATAACAGTCGCTACTGATTAGTAACTCTCAGGCTGCAACCTGTCGGCCGGACCGCCCAAACAACCAAGCAATCATATTCTGATCTTCTCAAGCACTCATAGTAGTCATTCATCTTATAACCATGTCTCAGAATAGTTTCTAACAATAATGAAATCAAGTTGAAAGGAACGTTGAAAACAAAAATGCATGGACTATCCTCTTGACAGAAACCTCATCGGAAAAAGAAAGGTAAAAAAAAAAAAAAAAAATCATTTTCTCTTCCCGAAGAACTAACATCAGCCGCTCCGTTATTGTCAATGCTGAGTTGATCTCTCCCCCGGTTTAAAGATAAACAATTTCTGATAGAGCCAAAAAACCTTCGAAAAGCTTCCGCCTAATATCACGGGCTTGTATTGCGAAATTTATACTGGAACTGGTTCAGAAACAGCATGAGGACTACCAGAATCAACCTGTTGAAGAAAAGAGAGATCTGGACTATTTATTTGATAAATAGAATGTCATCAACAATTAAACTAATCTACAACTCGACTGAAAAACAAACCCAAGCATCAAGACAGTGTGTCCAGAATAATGAGCAAGGGCCGAAATTTTGTACCGCACAATAAAGACTCACAGACGACCAATAACATAACATAATTGCATACGTATACATTTAGATTTACACATATATATACATGCATACATATATATGTATGTATGTATGTATGTAATGTGTGTATGTCTAAATGTACAATATATACATACATACATATATATATATATATATATATATATATACACATTACATACATGATACATATATTTAGATGTATACATATACATATATATGTATGTTCATATTTATAAATCTAAATATATGTATGTAATATGTATATATACAAAGAGAGAGGAGCAGGGACCTTGGGTTTCAGCAATGTGGGCCTTGGGTGCCTTAGCGGGCACCTCGGGCACCTTTTCACCTGTTGAAAAGGCGCCCCAGCACCTTGCTGCTGGAAAAGTGCCTGGGCGCCTAGGCGGGCGCCTTGACAACAGTGCTTTTAGGGCAATCTTAGAGTTTCTAAACAGTCCTTAGATGCCTAAACAAGATAGCCATTGTTCCCATAAATAGTTAAGCTTGTTCCTAAGACCACAGGAAAAACTACATTCTCATTGTTTGAAAGGAATAGCTGGAGTCTTGGAGTACAAGCACACTTCAAACTTAGAGAAATTTGATGTAGAGATGCAAATAGATAATTGGTGCACTGAGACTTCTGTCTCGAAACATACCTTGGCAGATTTGTAGAGTTCATCAACTACTTCAGATAATGTTGGATGGGCATGAACTGCAAACTTTATGTCCTGCCAAGAGCACATGTACCCAAGACTAGTGACTACCAGTTTGAAAAACATATGTATGCAAATTTGTTACTAGATATATTTTCTTCAAATGGATTGCCATATTTGATAGGCTTTCAAGCAATCTTTGAGCTAGTTACATGACAATCTTGAGGCATAGAGGAAATTAAGATGACAGCATCTCATCATCAAAGAAATTACCTGAATGCGTGTTCCCAAGGCTATTGCATTGGATGCCTCATGGATGAGGTCTGCAGCATGCAACCCCAATATGTGAACTCCGAGTATCTCACCTGTGTCTGGTCTGTATATCATCTGGAATATAATCGCACAATTCCAAGTAAAATTGTTGAGATCTAAAAACTAGCTACAGAAGAATAAGACCAAAGGAACATCAAAGGACTGTGGCATAATTCAGATACGCAGTGAAGTGCATTAGAAATTTAGAATATGCAACGAAACAGATCAAAGAGGAGAAAGCTTTATTTAAAAGGGCGTGACATTTCAAATTCTTTGGAGGCTAACAAAGAATCCTTTATATGAAGATATGCCAACAACCCTAACAATTGTACTTTAGGACCTTGTAGGCTGAAAGTGTGACACTATCAATTAGTTTCTCCTAAATTCTTTCGTACTAAGTCAAATAAGACTGCTGCAGAGTCATCCTGAAGTATAAAAACTGAGGAATAAACTCATGCAGATGATCAGATGGAGCATAATATGTTGCAAAAACTTCCTTATGTTCATCCGCATCTCCGGTCCACTTACTCTTCTCCTTCCCTCACATCTATTTGGCAATTAACAATGACACCCACCTCCACCGGCAATGTTCCAAGCATCACCAGACTAATGAAGATGGTGACTAACAATCTGAATTAGACATACTATCATCAGGAGGAGAAAGCACAGCCAAGCCACTCTAGGGACCTAGAACAACACAAAAACAGCTCGGTTGGGTTTCATGTTACCGCTGAATGGATTTGTGCAAATGCATTGGATTTGTGACAAACCTACCCAAAGGTTTCCATACCTTCCATCAGCAACTGGACTCTTGTAAGCATCAATCAAGTCCAATGCATGCATAGAAAAGTTCTAGGCAGTTTACTCTCTTGCCAACTTAAGCTTTCTGGGGTCTCAGAAATTGACAATGGATATTAGTCAAGGTCCTGGCTCAACAAATGAGAGGTTGGAATGTTCTCGTTGTGACCTTGACCTATTGGGTGAAAAAACAGCAGCTAAGACTTGGCACCTTCCATAGGTAGCCCTAGCCCTCCACTACCTCCAGCTGATATTTATCCGGGTCATAGCCCCAACAAACATGAGGTTGGCATAGTGTGGCATCCAGTTGGAGAACTGTCCAATTCCTTGGAACCCCAGTCCCAAGCCAAACCAAACCTTGGAATAAGGTTTTTGGAAGACAGTGAGTGATGACAACTACTTCGTGGCTCGAAGCTTCATAAAATCTTCAACATTCAGTTGATTACATTCACAAAACAAAGTTCTTAAGCATGCTGCTTGTTGAATGGAACAAAGACACTATAACTGGGAAATTGAACTCTGACAACTTTGAGAAAATTCCGGGAAGCTTATTCTATTGCAGCTGGAGAAGTTGAACCACCAGCAGCATGGCAGTCAGAGGAGTGCTGCAAGCATTTGACAAGCCCTCTAGATAAGAATTATCTTGACCAAGCACTATTTGCATCACCCTCTAAAGGGTTTAACAAGAAGCAGCCAACCGGTCAAAAAACTTCAAACCTCTGTATCCTTCATTAAGCCTAGATATAGCTGACCCTAGATTGATGAGAGAAGGCTTAAGACGATGATGATGACAATAATGGTGACATTGCTATCCTAGTTCCAATGGACCTAGGCTTGATTCTAAAAATTGTTCCACTACAATTAGGCTTACTGATTTACTTATAACTAAGTTACAAGTATATAATCCGGCAAAATCAGCTCTTTTGACCATTTTCACAATAGTTGTCTCATCGGAGCCAATTGGATAACTTTTCATTGCAGGTTTCTCTTTTTTTGAACTTCTGGACAACATTTCCTGCATGAGAGCAAACATCCTAGGCTTATAACTGAAGAGAAAAAGGATCATCTGTGGGCGGTACCCGGACATGAGGAGGGCCGGGGAGGGTCAAGTGCCTGGACACCAGGTCCTTCGCCGGCCACCAGAGCCAACCGGGTTCTGTTAGGTAGGGATCTGGCGACTTTCCGGCTGGCCCAGATACGCTGGACATGTCTGGGCTGGGGGCATGCATAAGGGAGCTGTCCGAGTGCTCGGAAAAGGACCTACACAGAGGTGCTTGCCAGCAGCGCAGGTCATCTCTCCCAAGTTAGTGGGGCGGCTAGGGCAGGCGGAGATCATAGGGTTGAGGCGGTAGTACCTCTAGTGAAGATTCGTGAATGTGTGGCTCTGGACCGGAGGAGGAAGGAATAGAGGCAATGCTGCGTTTGTCAACTCATTCATGGTGAGGGCTCGGGGGTCGACTTCCTGCACCTGCTTGTATCTAGATGGCCGGGGAAGGGTTGGGAGATTCACAGGGTGTCGAGGAGCTCTTTTCTCCTAATCTGCCCATCCCCAGGTGTTGCCGAGGAGCTAACGGCTATAGGGAGTCTGGCAGCCGGCAGCCTGGTTTTGCAGATCTCAGGCTGGGAGACCCTCTCGGCCACCTACCCAAGCCCTAGGATGACCAAGTCCATCTTGAAGTTCGCCGGAGTCCCACTGGCCTTGATAGAGGAGTGCCTGATCAGCAAGCTGGTTGAAAGCTTCACTGACTTCATCGCAGTCGTTTCTTGGTCGCCAGAGTCATCTCCTCTGCTTGGAGTTAGCATAGAGGCGATGGTGGCTTCGGTGGCCTCAGCGCCTCTGGTGGTCAAGGTGCTTGTAGGTGGGAACAGGGTGCTCATACAGGGGTGGGTTGAGGAGCTTGGGAGGGGCACTAGGCGGCCGGTGAGGGTGCCGCTAGGGTTTCTTGGTGGCTGCGAGCAGGAGGTAGACGACAACTAGGAGGCACGCGGGCAGCACGTGCATGATCCGGGGATTCGAATTTCCAATCTCCTGCACCCGAACCAGCCTGGTTGGTTAGAGCCAGTCCGCCCCACTACTCGTTGTGCTTGGGACGGGCTGCCTCATCGAATAGAATCGGGTTTAAGTCACCGGGCCAACCGGTGACTTGCCCATTTCAAGTAGAACTGCCATCGGGCCTGTCTGATCCCGTCATCCTCACCCGATTAGAACCGATGTCCTGCTGCTGCACAGCATCCCGACCTCGCAAGTCTTCAGTGCTGCCAGTGGCCTGTGGGCCCCCTTCTTCCAAGACAGCTGGGTCATTTGGTGCCAGCGACGCTCATAGAGGAGCCTCTGCCACCCAACCTGGGAGTTATTTGGCCGGGGATCACACCCCCCCCCCCTTCTGCTGAACACATCCACATCCTCTGGCATGGTGCATGGGCTACAGCGACCAGAACCCCTGGCCCCACCGCCTTTGGAGCCAGGTCTGTCACCTCCCGCCGCCCATCATAGGGCTGCCAGGGCGGTGCCAGAAGCCTCCCATCCACCCCTCTCTCCTGTGCCGGACGCCACCCGACTCCTTCCGGTGCAAGGACAGGAGTGGAGCAGGTCTGACTCCCCCAGCTGGACCCTGCGATCCTGCCCAACTCTTCCTATGGTTGGAGTGGGGCCCTGACCATTCCAGTGTTGGCCCCTTCCCTTCAGGAGAGGCATGTACCGGGAGATCCCCTTATCGTTGGTGTCTGGTACAAGCCTAAATACCCCTCTCACAGAGAGGGACGAGGATGGTCCCATGACAATGGGCTTGTGGATTCCCTGTCCCTAGACTCATTGTCGACGGGTCAAGAGAGGACCGAGCTGCTGCCGATGCTCCTAGATGATCTCCAGGAAGCGTAAGCGGGGACAAAGATTGAGGTGGAGGAACGGGGGGAGGTAAAAGACTTGATAGCAAGGGCAGGCCGGGTTTCTGAAGGTCATGCCAGGGAGGTGGCAGCAAAGTTGAGGGTATCTTTTGATGGCCTCGAAAAAGATGTGAGGCAATTGTTTATCACAATTCAAAGAAGATGGCAATTGGGGATGGCTCGTATGGCCAGGGGTGAGAAGTCCACCAAGAAGGAGAAGGGAAGAGAGGATAAGGTGGAGAGGGGAGAGGAGGGAGATAGTCGATCTCCTCAATTTTAATGAGGATCATAATATGGAATGTGAGCGGGGTGGGTGGAAGGGAGAAAAGGAGGGTGGTTAAGGAGTTTGTGAAGAAGTGCAAGCCTAATATCTTCTACATTCAGGAAACCAAGTGTAAAGAACAGGAGGGAGAAGTTATTATGAGAGAGGTCGGGGTTGCCAGACTCACCAAAGGAGTCGCAATGCCTGCAGCGGGGAGAGCGGGTGGGATAATGATCATGTGCAATGAATTTGAAGTTGAATAAGTGAGAGAGTGGAGGAGAGAGAGCACCTCAGCAGTCAATATCAGATTTGGGTGTTTGAAAGAGGGTTTTGAGTGGGTCTACACAGGAGTAACAGACCTCAAAATATAAGGGATAAGAAATCATTGAAGGACGAAATTCTTCTTCAGCATCGTCAGGATGGCCAGTCTTGGTGTATTGGAAGGGACTTCAACGCCACTGTCTATCCTGAGGAGAGTAGTGGGACATCTCATCAGCCTAGGGGAGACAGAGGACTTCAGAGACTTCATAGCTGAGGAAGCACTTATTAATGTTTCGACACCTAATGCTTCTTACGTTTGGTCCAATCTTAGGGAGGATCCTTCCTGCTCTAGATTAGACAGATTCTTCTTGACGGCTGACTAGGAGGATCATTTCCCTCGAATGCAAACTCAATGTATGATTAGAACTACTTCAGACCATAAGCCTATTCTTCTTCATTCTTGCAATTTCTCCTTCAAAAAGCCAAGGTTCAGAATGGAGAGATACAGAATTAAAAAGGCTGAGTTTCTTGATGTGGTAAGGAGCTCGTGGGAATCCCCCCAGGGGGATGCCAACACTATCGCAAAGTCCCTCGGCAAATTGAAAAGACTGGCGGCAACTCTTACCAAGTGAGGTGCTAATAAGACCCTTCCAGGCAAGAAGACCAAGGCCATAATTCTAGACCAGCTGGGAGCATTGGCTGTCTTGGACGAGGCAGGCCTTCTAGATGAGGAAGACAAAAATATAAGTGAGAAGCTCAGGGAAGACTTCAATGAGATTCTTCTTAAGGAAGAGGTATATTGGAAGCAGAGGTCTAGAGAAAGGTGGATCAAGGTGACAATAACACTGCCTACTTTCATAGGGTGGCTCCAGGCAAGAGGAGAATTAATACCATCAAGAGTCTTTAAGAGTATGGAAGCAGGTGGTCGATGACACTCGTCAGCTTAGGAGACATGTTCAGGATTTCTACTCCAAGCTTTTCTCAGAGGATTCTTTCATACGAGTGGAGGATCTTCTTCCATCTATTTCTCAGGAGGAGAATGAATTATTAGCGGCTCCTTTTACTGAGGCGGAAATTAGGAAAGTTGTCTTTGGTCTTGCAGGTGACAAGGCTCTAGGACCTGATGGATTCCTTATGATTTTCTTCCAACATTGTTTGGAGATAGTCAAGTCTGATATCTGCAGTGCTCTTGTGGAATTTCAGGAGGGGTTAGCTCACTTAAGGGATATAATAAGACCTTTATTGTGCTCATCACTAAGAAGCAGGGGGCGACAATCTTAAAAGATTTTAAGCCGATCAATTTGCTTAATGGAATTTACAAGGTTATCACCAAGTTGCTTGCATCTAGATTGGAAGGCATTGTCCCCAGGCTGATAAGTTATAATCAAGGAGTTTTTACCAAGGGTAGACACATGCAAGAAAATTTCCTGGTAGCTCATGAGGCGATTCACTTATTGAAGCTACAGCATCGGAAAAGGTTGGTCTTGAAGCTGGATTTTGAAAAAGCATATGATAGAATCAGTTGGGAGTGTATGTTTCATGTTCTCAATATGGGTTTTGGGGAAAAGTGGAAGAGATGTATTAAGGAATGTGCGTCTTCAGCTACTTTTGTTGTCCTTTTCAATGGCCAACCTATTCAGCTCTTCTACAATGGCAGAGGTCTTCGTCAAGGTGACCCTTTATCTCCGCTCCTGTTCATTATGGTGGAACATATTGTCAACAGATCTTGGAGGAGGGCAGAGGAAGCTGCCCTCATCAAAGGCTTTCAGATTTCTCCCCAAGGTGTGCAGATTTCTCACCTCCATTATGCTAATGATACCATCTTGTTCCTCTCAAATGAAGAGGAGCACCTTTTTATGGCCATATTTATGTTGGATTGTTGGAAGAAGTAGCACGCTAGAATGTCAATTTTCAGAAAAGTAAGTTGATTGGCATCAATATGGATAATAGGGTCTTTTCAGAGCTTCACTCATACTTGGATGTCCGATAGGTGATTTTCACATTACCTATCTTGGTCATCCACTCTCACCTAGGGGCCTTCGGTGTAATGATTGGGATATTACTGTGAGGAGGTTTGAAAGAAAATTGGCAAGATGGAAAGGTAGGCTTCTCTCTTGCAGCGGAAGGTTGACACTATGCAGATCAGTTCTTGACAATCTACCCATTTATTTTCTCTCTATTTTCAGAATACCGTCCGCAGTGGCGAAGACTTTGGAGGCCATTCAAGCTAGATTCTTTAGGCATAGTGCTGGTGAACCTAAAAATGGAGGATATGTGATCAGCTGGGGGAGGATTTGTAGGCCAAAGAAGAATGGTGGCTTGGAGCTCAAGAACATCAAACTATTCAATATAGCTCTCTGCACGAAATGGCTCTGGAAGATGGTAAATGATGAGACAGGCCTTTGGAGGGATATCATCTCTCATAATATTTATTATGTGCACCCTAGGTTGTGGGATGTGAATATCCCCACCATCTATAATGTTTCTCTGATCTGGAGCGGGATTCTTGCTTGCTTAGATGTATTCAAGGCTGCTTCACAAATCATTGTCAGCGATAACAAATCCACTATTTTGGACAAATTCTTGGTGTACTGCACAGCCTCTTTGTGCTCTATTTCCTGAACTTTTCGCCATTGCATCCAATACGGATGCTATTGTCTTCCAGACCTTTGATATGGAGCTTCGTTGTTGGTGTCCTACCTTCAGGAGCTCATTGAGAGAAGCAGAGATGGATTAACTGATGCAGCCACTTCTCTTGGTCCAATCTTTTCAGTTGGATCATGACACACAGGACATGTGGGGATGGAATTGGGACAAGGAGGGTCGTTCAGTTAGTTCTACCTACTCTATTATCACTTCTATGTAAAGTGGACTCATGTAACTCCTCCCTTTTTGTTGTTCTTGGGGAGGGGTAACTACCTCCTGTTGTGTGGCCTGGGGTAGTCAGGTTTTGATGCCATTGTGGTATTCTGTTTTTTAGGGTTGTGGGATGGGTACACCTAGGGGTGTCAACGGGTCAGATTTGAATCGGGTGACAGAGAATCCGAATTACCACCTGAACCATTTAGAGACGACCAGGATTCGAATCTGAAAACTTAAGCCGGATCGGATCGGATTCGGATCAACAACCAACAGCAATGTCCATCTCTCGCGGTTTCCTGTGACCTCGAGCAGGAAGAGCAGCCAAGCCGCCACACCCTTGTTCCTGCGGCGGAGATCGCCAGCCAAGCACCCCTGCACATTGGTGTTGCCGCCGGACACAAAGGCATCCACCTGCCAGCAATCCCTCTTACAGGCAGCAGCGGCAGCGATCGATCTCCCTAGCCAGCGCGGGATCGTTGTTATTCATGTCGATGAGGATGCGGCCGGCAGGGGTGGGGTGAGGAGATTAGGCTTTGGTGACCCAGAAGGATGGACTGGATGTTAGAGAGGTGGAAGACAAGGGTGAACACGACATGGTAGAAGGGAGTAGGGTGGGAGGGGGAGAGGCGAGGTGGGCGCCCATGCAGGTGAGGAGGAGCCTTGGAGGGGATGCGGCATAATCCGTAGAGGCGGCAGCCATCGCAGTGCCCATGAGGCTGATGCCTATCTAGATCTGCCCAAGGTGGATGGGGGTGGGGTAGCATCTGTAGGGGGTTCCTCTGTCTCCATGGGGAGTCGCAAGGCAGACATGTTCAGGGCTGGGGTTTCTCCTCGAACGACGGCAGCACCCAGCACCCCTAACGGCAGCATCTTCTATCTGGCCGTCGTCGCCGATTGGCCAAGTATGGACAATATCAGACGTGAGGCTTTCAGATTTGCAAGGTTGCGCCACCGCGACCCTCCATCCCCTTGCCTCCCGGTGCTCTTGACGCCGTAGCACAGGCCCTCCAATGCTCCGCACTCGCCGGTGAATCATCACCGCCACCATCGTCGGGCAAACTACGTCGTCGTCGCACCCATCACCACCGGTGGTTCCTTGCCATTGTCGTCGTTGTTGTCGCATGGACTAAACAGGTTCTGCCCCAGCTGCAGCGGCGAGGAACGTCAGTGGGAACCCAGGCCTGCAACCCCAATCTTGTATTTCGGGTTTTAGGAGCTCCAGAATCAGGTCTGTAACAAAACACGAAATTGACCCGCAAATTTCTTCCCGGATCAAACTAGAATCCGGATGTGGTTAAACGGGTCGGAGCCGGATCGGGTTTCGGATTTCACAGATCCGTTGACACCCTTAGGTACACCATCTTGGTGGTTTATTTTGTTCTTGGGGTGATTGATGGATGATTCTTACACTTGTACATCCCCCTCCTTTTGTTACCATCTTTTGTTTTAATATAATTGTGGTACTATCAACCTTCAAAAAAAATAATAACTGAATAGAAAATACTCTATCAAAATCCTTTGAAATTTTCAAGAATTTACAACCTTGTTCCACAGTTTTAAGATGAAGAATACTAGGAAAATCTAAGAAGAAATCCATTTAACTCAGGTGATAGGAAAATAAGGATAAACAACAAATGCCACCTGATTATAATACACATAAATGAATAAGAATCTATCATAAATTTTGAAACACTTGATAAATGCGTACTATTACTAAGTAAATGATGAAAATGATTCTCCCAAGCAAGGTTCGCCTACTCGAAGAGCCAGACCGACTCAGATCTCCCATAATCTAGTACGAGTCTGGTCGACTCGCACAGACTCGATCGAGTCGCATGGAAAGGATGTCCCAAATTGCACAAACTCGGTCAGGCCAGACTAACTCGGGTTCACCATGATACGATATGAGTTTCCCGAGTCGGCACGAGTCGATCCGGTACGACAAACCATGCTCCCGAGTACTGGAGAAGCCATGAGTCTCCTATAGTCCTATAGGAGACTCAAATGTTGGGTAAGCAAGCACCATTTATCAATCTTTATAAGGTTACTAATACAGAGATGTTATGCTTTTTCATCATTTTTATAATCAGTATGCACAAAAAAAAAAATGAATCAAATCTTATCTGATTCAAGTCATGCATTTGAAAAAGTTGTCTTGGCCTTCCTGGATCAGTAAATAACTCTAGCCGCTTGTTGGACCCTCTTTTTATAAAGAAAGGGAGAGGGGGAACCCCCCCCCCCCCAACGGTTCCCAAACCGGTGGGGGTCCAACTGGTGGCACCCCCCACCAGTTGGGAACCAGTGGGGGTGCCCACCGGGCTATTAAATAAAAAAAGAGAAAATGAGAAGAGAAAGAAACATTCCGGTGGGTACCCCCCACCTCAAACAATTCCGGTGGCACCCCCCCACCTCAAGATCCAACGGTGGGTACCCCCACCGGTTAGGCCCCCATGGCCTATAAATACCCCCAAAGGAGTAAGAAGAAAGGTCATGCCCATTTGGCCCAAAATTTCCTAGGGGAAACTCTGTCCATTTAAAGACCAAATCTGGTGCTCTTGCTCGGGTTTGCTGCGTTTGGAGGAGATATTTTCTCGGATGGCTCTCTTCCTAAGGTTTATTCCTAAGGCGAAGCTCTGCCGAATTTATATTGTAAAATCGCCGTTTTATAAGACGGGATTATGCCGAAATAATGAATAAAATGTCAATATTTGTTCTTTGAGCATATATGTGTGCATGTGTGTGTTCATGAATCTATTACTTAAGTAACACTATGTTATTATATTTTCATATACATAATTAATTAGTTTAATAACTAATTAAAATACATAAATATATAATTAAATATTCTAAAATATCATTGGCCTCATCCGATACATAACTAATCTTAAACTCATAATCAAAACTCAATAATGAAACATTGAGACATAAAATAATATACTTAAGTCTAAAATCGCCGTTTTATAAGACGGGATTATGCCGAAATAATGAATAAAATGTCAATATTTGTTCTTTGAGCATATATGTGTGCATGTGTGTGTTCATGAATCTATTACTTAAGTAACACTATGTTATTATATTTTCATATACATAATTAATTAGTTTAATAACTAATTAAAATACATAAATATATAATTAAATATTCTAAAATATCATTGGCCTCATCCCATACATAATTAATCTTAAAACTCATAATCAAAACTCAATAATGAAACATTGAGACATAAAATAATATACTTAAGTCTAAAATACTTGGAATCAATCCAGATAATTCGGAGTCAATCTAAAACACTTTTTAAAGTCTCCCAATCAATTATAAACACATCCTAAACTTGGGTGAGGCCAAGAGCTTAACCTAAAATATATTTTCATATGCATGTGTTGCATGTAGTAGTAGTGTTGCATGTTATAAGGGCATCAACGGACGGTTAATCAAGGGTTGTCGAGCGGTTGCTTGACGTAATTAACACTGACTGAGGTCAGTGGAGAGAGGTCATATACTCGGATCTTCGCTTGATCTGAAGTCCCGGACTCCCTGAGGGCTAATCCCAAACTCTCACAGTCCAAGAAATAAAATAAATAAAATCGACCTATATTTCTCCAGATAAAAACAAAAATATCCAAAACGACAAGGATTTTTAAATAATCCGATAGGGGAGACATGCTAGGTCAGGTCCTGAACAAACACTGCTCTAAACCCTAAAAAGCAGCCTGTGAAGAATTTTCTAACTAAAAGAAGGAAGTTTCACTTTAAGTGGCACTGACAATCTCATTGTTGCCATTCAAGGAAGCCTCTTGTTTGGACCTGGCCTAGATCTCTCCTATAATATTTTATTTCATTTGATGTTTTATTTGGAGAAATATAGGTAGATTTTATTTATTTTATTTTTTGGACTATGAGAACTTGGGATCTCTGTTATCAAAGGCGTGCGAGGCGTTCGCCTAGGCGACGAGGCGAGGCGAGGCGAGGGGTCGGCGCCTCGCTTTCCCGATTTTCGCCTAGGCGATCGCCAAAAACGCCTCGCTCGCCCAGTCGCTCGCCTAGGCGCGCCTCGCACGCCTTCAGCGCCTCAGGTTCGTTTGGAGCCCACCGGCCCGCTACGAAGAAGCCCACGGCCCACTACGAAGAAACCCACTGTTATAAGCCTACCCCCCTCCACCGGTTACCCTAATTTCACTGCGTCCCGACACGAGCCGAGCGGCAGGCGATCTCCTCCGGCAAGGATACGAGCGGGCATCGGCGGGAACCGACTCCGGCGGCAGCGGAAAACTTCTCCGGCGACGGCGACGGCAGGTAAGTCGTATCTCTCTCCCTCTCTCTCTGTCTCTCCCGCTCTCTCTCTCTCTCTCTCTCTCTCGCTCCCGCTCTCTCTGTCTCTCTCGCACTCCCTCCTTCTCTGTCTCTCCCGCTCTCTCTCTCTCTCTCTCTCCCGCTCTCTCTGTCTCTCTCACACTCCCTCCTTCTCTGTCTCTCCCGCTCTCTCTGTCTCTCTCGCTCTCTCTCCCGCTCTCTCTGTCTCTCTCGCACTCCCTCCTTCTCTGTCTCTCCCGCTCTCTCTGTCTCTCTCGCACTCCCTCCTTCTCTGTCTCTCCCGCTCTCTCTGTCTCTCTCGCTCTCTCTCTCTCTCTCCCGCTCTCTCTGTCTCTCTCGCACTCCCTCCTTCTCTGTCTCTCCCGCTCTCTCTCTCGCTCTCTCTCTCTCTCTCTCCCGCTCTCTCTCTCTCTCTCAATCTCTCCGTCTACCTCCTTCTCTGTGTCTCTCACCCCCGACCCCCTCATTCTCTCTGTTTGCCTCCCCCGACACCCACTCTCTGTCTCTGTGTCCTCTCTCACTCTCTCTTGCATGTCTCTCTGTCTCTCCCCTCCCCCGACCCCCGACCCCCACTCTATCTCTCCCGCTCTGTCTGTCTCTCCCCTCCCCCGACCCCCACTCTATCTCTCCCGCTCTGTCTGTCTCTCTGTCTGTCTCTCTCTGTCTGTCTCTCCCCTCCCCCGACCCCCACTCTATCTCTCCCGCTCTGTCTGTCTCTCTCAATCTGTCTCTCCCCTCCCCCGACCCCCACTCTATCTCTCCCGCTCTGTCTGTCTCTCTATCTGTCTCTCTCAATCTGTCTCTCCCCTCCCCCGACCCCCACTCTATCTCTCCCGCTCTGTCTGTCTCTCTCAATCTGTCTCTCCCCTCCCCCAACCCCCACTCTATCTCTCCCGCTCTGTCTGTCTCTCTCAATCTGTCTCTCCCCTCCCCCGACCCCCACTCTCTCTCCTGATCTCTGTCTCTTTGTGTCCTCTCTCACTCTCTCTTGCATGTCTCTCTGTCTCTCCCCTCCCCCGACCCCCACTCTATCTCTCCCGCTCTGTCTGTCTCTCTGTCTGTCTCTCTCAATCTGTCTCTCCCCTCCCCCGACCCCCACTCTATCTCTCCCGCTCTCTCTGTCTCTCTGTCTGTCTCTCTCAATCTGTCTCTCCCCTCCCCCGACCCCCACTCTATCTCTCCTGATCTCTGTCTCTCTGTCTGTCTCTCTCAATCTGTCTCTCCCCTCCCCGACCCGATAGTAGTCTCTCTGTCTCGCTCACTCTCTCTTGCTCTTTGTCTTTACTGTTTACAGGTGGACTGTGGACGTTGATTTAATTTTTAAGATGACCACACCAACCGGAGGTTCGTCTCATTCGTCTAATCAAGGGCCTACCGAAGGGAAGGGGAGAAATAAAGATCCAGGCTGGAAATATGGTACTTTGGTGAATCCAAATAATAGGGACTGCGTAAAATGCAACTTTTGTCAGAAAGATTGTAAAGGAGGGATCCACCGGTTGAAACAACATCTAACAGGTACTTCTACAAATGTGACAGTTTGCTTGAAGGTGACACCCGAGGCAAAAGAAGAAATTAGACAATATATGGAGCAATCAAAACAATCAAGGATTGAAAAGAAATGTTTGATTAGGGAAGCGGAAAGTCGAGATGATATTTTTAGAAATTCAGTTTCCAAAGATTCATCATTTGAGGTGAATCAAGTTGACGACATTCTTGCAAAGCCTCCTCGGATGAAAGGTCCTTTAGATAGATTTTGTACTCCTAATCCTGAAGATTCAAAGGGCAAATCTATCAAGAATAAGAAGCATGAGAAGGAAGCACGAGAAAGGGTCATCCAATACATAGCTAGGTGGATGTATCAAGCTGGAATTTCATTCAATACCGTGCGTCTAAATAGTTTCCAAACAATGTTAGAAGCTATAGGACAATTTGGTCCGGGATTGAAAGGCCCTACCTATCATGAAGTTCGTGAGACCCTTCTCCAGAAGGAGATTCAAAAGACTCAAGAAATAGTAGATTTACAAAAAGCCAGTTGGGTGAAGTTTGGTTGTACTATCATGTCTGATGCATGGACAGATGGGAAAGGCCGTACTTTGATAAATTTTTTGGTCAATTCACCTACTGGAACTGTGTTTTTGAGGTCTATTGATGCATCTCAATATGTCAAAGATGCAAAGTTGTTGGCTGACTTATTGAACAAGATAGTTATAGAGGTTGGTGCGGAGAACGTGATACAACTTGTCACAGATAATGAAGCAAGCTATGTTGCTGCAGGAAAAATGTTGATGGCAGCCCATCGTCAGTTATTTTGGACACCATGTGTTGCCCACTGCCTAGACTTGATATTGGAGGACATTTCCAAGGTGTCTCCAATCAAGTCAACCATTCGGAGGGCAAGGATGGTTACTACATTTATTTATGCACATACGAAGGTGCTTGCTATAATGAGGAAGCATACAAATGAAAAGAATCTTGTCCGTGCAGCTGTAACTCGCTTTGCCACAAATTATTTGAATCTGCAAAGTTTGCTAGATTGTAAAGATGGTTTGAGAAGAATGTTTACATCTAGTGAATGGACAAGTAATAATAAGTGGGCAAGAAAAATTGAAGGAAAGAAAGCACAAGATATAATTTTGAAGACTCAGTTTTGGAAGGGAGTTATTTATGCACTAAAGATATTCAAGCCTCTTGTCATGGTTCTGCGCTTAGTTGATGGAGAGAAGCCGTCAATGGGTTACATTTATGAAGCCATGGAACGCGCCAAGGAAAGTATCAAGAATGCTCTGGATGGAAAAGTGGACAAGTATGGTCCACTTTGGGAGATCATTGATAGGAGATGGGATTTTCAGCTTCATCGTCCTTTACATGCAGCTGGATACTACCTTAACCCTCAATTCTATTATGCAAATCCAGATATTGATTCAGATGATGAAGTGAAGCAAGGACTATATGATGTCATTGAGAAGTTAGTTCTTGATCCTAATGTACAAGATGAGATTACCAAGGAATTGGCATGTTATAGGAATGCTATGGGTTTCTTTGGGAGAGAAATGGCCATAAGACAACGTACCACATCTAATCCTGGTATATTTCTATATGGACTACTAGTACATTTATTCATTAAATTCTTTTTGATGTGAAAATTAAATACTATTTGCATCTCTTATGTAGTTAATTGGTGGGTGGATTTTGGGAGCAAAACTCCTAATCTGCAAAAGATGGCCATTCGCATCTTGAGCCTCACTTGTAGTGCATCTAGCTGTGAACGCAATTGGAGTACATTTGAACAGGTTTTGATTTTTATTAACTTTCATTGAATAATACATGTTATGTTCTTTTATTCTATATTAATCTAATAATGATATTTTTCTAGGTGCACACTAAGAAAAGGAATAGGTTGGAGCAAAAGAAGTTGAATGATCTCGTGTTTGTGCAATACAACCAACGCCTTCAAGATCGCTTTTTACGTTTCCAACAAAGTGAACTTGACCCTATAAGCTTGGAAGATATTGATGATTGTAACGAGTGGATAGCACATCCTCATGATAATGAAGATGTTGTACATGAGGATGAAGACCTCACATGGTTCGATGTTGAGATTGCTGCAGGAATTGATGAAGAAGAAGGTCCACGTACAAGGACATTATCATCAAAGAAACGTTGTTTAGGGAAGGGGAAAGCAGTTGCAACAAGTTCCACATTAGAGTCTATTGATGAGCTTGAAGTTGGGTCTGATGATACAACAGAGGACTCTGAAGTTGAACTTCCACTTGAGCAAGATGAGGATTCCGAAAGTGATGAATGAGTAAGGCTTGAGAGTTGTGAAAGGAATGTATTCATAGGCTTGTTAGCCTTATTTGGAAATGTTGGCTACTTATTTTCTTAAGGAACATTTGAATGTTGTAATAGACTTATCTTACATTTCTACATTTATATTGTGTTTGCTTAGCATTTCATTGATAAATTTCATTATGGTGAATTTAATTAGTAGTAAAATGTCTATGAATTTGTTGATTACATATTTGAGTAATTAAAATTTATTTCATTTACTTTGATTTAAAATTATATGGTTATATTTGATAATTTGAGTGAATAAATATCATTCTGTATGATTATTTGGCTATTTTGTATAATAAGTAAATTATAAAAAAAAAAAAATTTAAATGTCGCCTCAAACGCCTAGGCCATCGCCTAGGCGTTTGAGGCTGAGGCGACCCCCCGATCGCCTCGGTCGCCTCTCGCCTAAGACTACATAGCTTGGGATTAGCACTCAAGGAGTCTGAGACTTCGGATTAGACAAAGATCCGAGAATATGACCTTTCTCTACTGACCTCGGACAGTGTTAACTACGTCGAGCAACCGCTCGACAACCCTTAATTAACCGTCCTTTGATGCCCTTGTACATACAGTATTGCTACTACACAGTATATGCATATGAAGATATGTTTTAGGTTAAGCCCTTGGCCTCGCCTAAGCTTAGGATATGTTTATGATGGGTTGGGAGACTATTAAAAGGTTTTAAATTGATTCCAAGCATTTTTAGACCCATAAGGGCATTTTCATAATTATACCAAGTTGGAGGGCATAGGAGCATTATGGTCATTTTAGGGTTTGAAAGGAGTTTTAGTGATTTAAGAAGGTTTTGAAACCTTAGGAGGTATGTTTGGGTTGTTTTAAGTATATCTGGGATGTAGGGAGTATTTTAGTAATAATAGATTAATATGGGTTTTACGGATAATTATCATATTTTAGGTGATTTAATATTTTGATGATTTTTTAGAATTTTTAATGATTTGTGTATTAAGGGTATTTTGGTAATTTTGACCTTTAATTAGGATTTTGAGGGTATTTAAGCTATGTTGAGGGCTTTTTACATTTTTCTGGATTTTTATCTGATTTTTATTGATTTTTATAAGTTGATGGGTATTTTGGTCATTTCTAGGATTCTTGGGGTATTTAAGGCATCTTGGCCATCTTGGGTGGTTTTTTACATTTTTATAGATTTTCTGTGATTTTTACAGATTTTTATCATTAGAGGGTATTTTGGTCATTTTGGGTTAACTCTATAATTAGATGGGTTATTAAGGGTTATAACGATGTTTTAACCCTCTCAGCTCATGAAGCAGTCCATTATCAAAAGGTGAGTAGAAGGGAAGGAGTAATGGTCAAGCAAACTTCGAAAAAGCCTATCATAAAGTGAGTTGGCAAGTGTATCCATAGGACTTCAGGTGCTATGGGATTCAAGGCTAAGTGGATTGGATAGGTGATGAGTTGTATCTCTACACCTAGATTCTCTATTTTGCTGAATAGGGAATCGTGTGGATTTTTTAGTAGCACAAGGGGGTTGAGACAGGATGATCCTATTTCACCATTGCTGTTCATCTTAGTGGGACAAGTTTTTAGTACCTTGTGGGATAGAGCTGCTTCTCAAGGGCTGGTGGATGGTTTCACAGTGGGAAGAAATGGTTTCTTGTTATCTCATTTGCAGTTTGCTGACGATATGTTAGTCTTCTCCTCCAGGAATGAGGAGGTGATATGCAATATGAAGAAGCTTGACACTGGTGGAGGCTATTCCCGGTATGTCTATTAATTTTAAAAAATCTGAAGCAGTTGGAATCAACATGCCTCAAGACAAGTTGAAGCACATTGCAGATTACTTCTCATGTAAGAATTCAGTTTTTCCTATCAGATATCTAGGTCTTCCGTTATCTCATTGTTCTAGCAAAGTGAGAAATTGGGATGACCTAATCAGAAAGTTTGATAAGAGGTCAGAAGGCTGGAAAGTGAGGTTTTTATCAGCTGGAGGAAGATGGATCCATTCTAAATCAGTTTTATCTTCATTGGCTAATTATCATCTCTCTATCCTTAGAATCCCTAAAACTGGAAAGGTTGATTGAGACTATAAGAAGATTATTCTTTGGGAAGGGAGGCAAGAGACATAGAAGGGGTCAGCACTTAGTGGCTTGGAACAAGGTGTGTACGAGAAAAGATCAAGGTGGAGTAGGTCTGATCCAAATTGGTTCCTTCAACAATGCATTATTGGCAACATGGATTTGGAGGATGGGAGAAGATGGGGATGCGCTTTGGGCTAGGATTATTAGCGGAAAGATACTACCCGCTTTCCTCTAAATGGGAGCTAATTTTCCCTACGAATCTTAATCCCAACATGTCTCCAATTTGGAGGAATATTGTCACTATGGACATGATCAGGCCTGCAATCAAATTTGTGCTAGGTAATGGTAGAAGTATCAGATTCTGGGAAGATAGGTAGTGTTCTGAGCAGTCTTTTGCAGCCCAATTTCAGCAACTTTACCACAGCAGAGGACAAGAACAAGGAGGTTTGTTACATGTACTCTGAGGATAATCAATAATGGAGCATAAGACCTAGGAGGCAACCCTTGCAGATGAAAACCAATCAACTTTTGGCAGTTCTGGGGATCAGCCATGGTATTAGCCTCAACAATGCAACTGAGGATAGAAGGACTTAGGTTTGGAACTGAAAAGGTACGTTCTCAGTAAAAGACCTTTCTAGAGTTATTAATAATAGAGGATTAAAAGTCAGGTGGGATAAAATAGTGTGGTCCAAGATTCTTCCTAAAAAGATTAAGGCCCCCTGTGTATTTTGTGGAGCTTTTGAAGAAGATGTAAATCATTTGTTCAGGCATTGTGGGATCATTAATGTATTGCAGGAAGACTTTATTTCGAATTTTTTCACATCTCTTGGAAGGATCATTCCACTGCGATAGATGTGCTTGAGTGGTGGGGTCCTAACTGTCCGGGACAAACAGAAAATCAGCTGTGGGCCTTATTGCTGCCTGCTGTCCTATGGAGTATTTGGAATTAACAGAATTCTAGAATATTTTTGCAGAATTTCAGCAGTCTGGCAGATATTGGGGTTAGATCCTTTAAATGGGTGTCAGAATGGGGAAAGGCAGCTGGGCTCTTTTCAGAGTTGCAGAATTCTTATGTCATCTCAAACAGGCTGAAGTGGAGAAATTTGTTCCTGTGATTAATGGGTTTCCTGTATTTTATTTTGTGTTTTGTGTACCTTATTTTATCCCTTTGATAAAATGAGGTTTTGATCTTGTTTTTTGCGTTGGTAGCTTTGTTCCTTTTTGCTGGTAGGACCGCTCAGTTTGGACTCCTTCCCTTGGAGTCTGGTGTAACTACTCTTTATGATAGTTTTTCCAATCAATTGTAACCTTTTGGTCATGTTCAAAAAAATATATATTAAGTATGGGTTATTAGGGACCATAGTTATGTTCATGTGTTTTGAACATATTAAATATGAGAGTGTATTAGGTTTTACTAATATGTATTGAATTAGACTTAGGTATGTTTTAAAGCTTATGTGAATTTAGGGGATAAGCTAAGGGCATTTAAGTCATTATGTGGATGATTAATTAATTAAGTGTGTGATTAATTAAATGCATGCCTTGATGCTACACACACAAAGACATGCATGCATGCAACACACCAAAAGAATTATGTAACACATCATTAAAAATCATGCGTGTAACACATCATTCTATTAAAAATTCGGCAGAGTACAGATTATATATTGCTGAAATTACAACGAATTTCAGTAGAGTTTTCCCTCAAGAAAATCTTGAAAAGGAAACACAAAAAGAGCCTTTGTAGGTCCTCGACGCGCTTGAACTTGTGCAAAAGCACTAAGTTCGTATCTTGAACCAGTAGAGTTTCCCCTTTGAAAGTTATGGGCTAGTGGGCATGCCTTTGATCTCCCCCTTGGGGGGGTATTTATAGGAGGTTGGGGGCTCAACCACTGGTACCCCCCACAGTTTTCTCCAAGAGAGAGAGCTACGAACCGGTAGGGGTGCCAACCGGTGGCACCCTCCCACTGGTTGGTCGCCCTCTCGACAGGTGGGGGGGTACCTCCCCACTTCTCCTTCTCTTTCTTTAATTCATATGGGGGAGAGAGAGCATTGAATGTGTGTGTGTGTGTGTGTGTGTGTGTGAAAGAGAGAGAGAGAGAGAGAGAGAGTATTAAGTAAGAGAGCCCTCTTTTGATGCAAGGCCATGAAAAGGCCATAAGACTCCTCTATCTCTCCCCCTCCTCTTAATTTAATGGAGAAAGAAAGTCTCCCCCATTATTGGGGCAATCATTGGAACATCAAAGAATTCTCCACTAGTGGAGAGGTCATTTACTTGGGACTCCATTGGAGCATTAAAGCTCCTATTTTAAGGCCATTGATGGCCATAAACCCCTTCCTTCCCCCTCCCCCCTCCCTTTTTTTGTATTTAATGGAGGAGAGGGGACAACATGTCTCCAAGATGAGTGTTGCCGAGATGAGAATGTTAAGGTGGATGTGCGGGCATACTAGGCTAGATAAAATTCGTAATGAGTATATTAGAGGAAAGGTAGGAATGGTACCAATTGAGGATAAACTGAGAGAAGGGAGACTGAGATGGTTTGTGCATGTTAGGCGTAGGCCTAGAGAGGCTCCAGTTAGAAAAGTGGAGCATATTAGGATAGAGGAGGGGAAGAAAAGAAGGGGTTGACCTAGATTAACTTGGAAGAGGGTAGTACAATATGATTTGGAAGCTTTAAATCTTTCAGAAGAGGTAGCCCAAAATCGTCTAGAGTGGAAACAGAGAATCCATATAGCCGACCCCAATTATTTGGGATTAAGGCTTTGTTGAGTTGAGTTGAGTTGAATGGAGGAGACCACCCACCGGTTGGGGTTTTTTTCCATAGGCGGCAGGACGCCCACCGCTGGGGGTTCCAAATGGGAACCGGTGGGGTGTCTGGCCTCCTCCTTTTTCTCTTTTCTTTATTGTCCCACCTCTCTCTCTCTCTCTCTTCTGCATTTAATGAAGGAGGACCCCCCCCCCACCGGTGGGGTTTCTTTTTTATTTAATGGGGGCAAGACCCCCACTGATGGGGGTTTTCTTTTAATTTTAATTGGGGAAGACCCCCCAACCGGTGGGTTGGGGGGGGGGGGGGGGGGGGGCATTCTTGGCCTTTTTATTCTCCTTTAATGGCCCCATTTAACCCCATTAAATATCATGCTCAACACCTCTCAAATGAAGTTCCATACAACTGATGCCTAAATTTCAATTTTTAGGAAGGCAGAACTGATAGGAAAAGCATGTTAATAAATGACAAGAAGAAATCTAGAATAAAACCAGGAAAGCAGATGTTAGTGCCCAAAACACTAAAATTTCCTGAAGAGAGGATATTATAAACATCTGACTGTGTGCACAAAGATATTTCCTGCTTGGTAAAAGTTCATCTCTAAGAGATGACATGTGAATAACTTCCCCTTCCAGCTCCCTCCTTTGTCATTGATTATTATCATCACAATGTACTTACAAATCAAACTCCTATTTTGCCCTAAGACATCTTCCAGGATTAAGCAGTTTAATAGAAGAAACAAGAAAGGAGCTAAGGGGCAGATGAAAATGGCAACAAAACATTGAGGACTTGGGCAGCAGAGACTCACAGCTTACCAGTTACCTACTCAGACACAAATGAGAATGAAACTACTAGTCAAAGATTGTTGCAAATGTAAGCTTGGTCATCTTTGTAACTTATGTGCGAGTTCTCATAGGAATACTATAAATATCAAATACCATGTGGAGAGGTAGACTAAATTCATTAAAAACTAATGTCATAAGAGGACCTTGAGAACCAGCAGAATGCTCAAACATGCAGCATCCTATACTCTTCAGACAACAGCACCTTTCATTACCTTTCATTAAGCATTATATAAGGACTACGCTGACACTACTGGTCCTTTATCCCTCCATAATTGTCAAAATTCATGACCACAACTGTAAGGATGTAAAACTACCATTTAAACAAAATTTCAATGCAGAACCTCCCCATGAAAATAGGTCATGGTCCTCATGGATGTTGGATCACACTTTCATGCTATCATAAAAACAAAAAACAATATGGAACTTGAGAAATTACCTTAGCCAAGCCCTCTCCTTCATTTTCTGCTAGAGCCTTGGTGTTTGCCTTAAAACTGGTCTTAGCTACACTTATTCTGAAGCCCTCCTTATCAGCCTTTTCCCTTGCTTGAGGCTGCAAGGAAAATCAGATATAATCAGAGGGAAGGGAAGAAAGAGAAAATGTGTCACATTTACAGATGTTTATGGGTATGTGGTTCAGAGGGAACCTATAAACCCACAGCCATGGCTTTCCAATCTTGCTTTTTTTCTTAAAGTAACAGATATATCTAAAGAGGCCTCTGGTGTATGAGAGGATCACTTGGACATTTAATTTATAAGCTTTCTTTTGGAAGTCTCAAAAGCAAATATTACACGTGAACCATGATGGCTGTTGCACTTTATCTGAACAGCTGAGGAGCAGGCGAGGCTAGTTAAAGGAGACAGGAGGGTGGTGTGTTCTAGTTGATGATTTTCCCTTGGAATCGTGGTGGACAGGATCGGCGTGGATCCGATCATATATGTATATATGCATATATATATATATATATATATATATATATATAGACACATGCATATATATTGAAATGCACACATTTGATTGTCACAGTCTGTCTCAAGCATAGGTCAGTTGGGGACAAACCATAAGACACTGGATCACACAAGTAATAAAATTTGTAAATTGAAATGCATGCATAAAAGTCTACATTGTTGACAACAGGATCTTGACATTTAATGAAATTGAAAGTGAGGAATTGAAAAAGAGTATTTATTGGTTTGCCATATGTAGTTCAGAAAAACTTGGGAGGGAATCAGTTAAATAGAAATATGAAACATACAACAAAAATAAGTTTTAAAAAAAAAAACTGAGGTAAAAAAGGTTTGGGAAAGGGAAAGGAGATCTGAGCGGCTTTTCATTATAATGGTTCGGTCCTGGGAAAGAAACAGAAGTGGGTTATACAATGCAAGTTCCGGATACATTAAGCAAAGACTCATGGCTACCTTTTTCATCTATACAAACTTTGGTAAGAATAATAGTTAGATCAAGCAAATTACCTCTGTGAGGCCAACCATGCTAATTTCAGGGTGAGTGAAGCAGGCTGCTGGGATGCTTAAATGGTTAAGCACATGATCGTTCCCGCAAACTTGCTCAACAACTATTTTTGGGAGCAATGAGAAGTACACAGTTAGTTACTTGTTACACAAGCATTTGATGATTCTACAAAACAAAAGCAACTGCATCACCTGAGATGCCTTGTGCACTAGCAGCATGAGCAAGCATCATCTTCCCATTTGCATCACCAATACAATATAAGTGAGGAACCTGGAAGCAACAGAAAGAAGGTCAAAGTCATCGTAACTCGATATTGGCTTAGCTAAAAATTATGTAAACCTGAAGTCTGTAAAACTCATTGCAGAAATGACTGAAATAATGGTTGCATGTTCACAATGTGTAGAAATTGAGGCTACCAGAACAGTGTCCATATGAAATGAGTCACAACTAACCAGTTTGCCATTCGTATCTAGTACTTGCATCCGCTCATTAACAGGAATAAAGCCACGTTGAGTTACTACGTTAATCTGTGAAGAACCAAGAAACTTTTAATACCAACAAATTGTCAAGTAAACAAAACGATTTTCGTCATGTCAGAACTATGATTTTATTTCATTATGTCAGAACTAGAGATAACTTGTAAGAAATTACATTCTCCAAGCCAAGTCCTTGTGTAAATGGAGCCCTTCCAGTTGCTATAAGTGCAGCATCCACCTGCAGTGGGAAATGTGTGAATACAAATAGCTTTGCAAGCTTACAAAAATAATAAAAGCTATTTCAATTAACATGTCAAAATTCCGAGAAGAAAACTCTTCAGGAGACAGCACCCACAATTTTTACTACTAGATAGTGAATAAGATATTACTCCAAGAGAAAAGACAAGAAACAGAAAATGTTGTGATGTTATGAAGAGATACAAGCCATTTCATAAGAGGAAAAGAAATCATACTCCTGAATGGTGCTCAAAAAGAAAGAAAGAAAAGCGTGAAGAATAGAAGGAACTGTGAATAGAGGGCCTACCATTGAAAGTCGTGAAAGCTTATACCAAACTATAAAAAAAACTCCTTTTAGGAGGCAGCACCCATATTTTTATTTCTACAATGAATGCCAAGTACAAATCCCAAGCAAAGGAACAAGAATAATCCCTTTAAATGTTTGGAGCAATGGTGTCCCACATTCTGAATGAAGGAGAGCCTCACACATACTCATTTGGAGAAATTGCAAAAGGTTTAGCTACTGGCAATCATCATCTTCCCTAAGAGGTACACACGGACCTCAATAAAATATGCACCTTCTGAAATTACATCAAACATAACACTTCATTTTGATATTTCCAGGTTTATATTTCCACATGTTAAACCATTTGTGTGCCTCGGTGGAGCATGCAAAACTAGAAGCTGCAACAGGATGGTAGAATTGTGGTTAATGATGATGGAAAATGAAAAATATGTCAAATGTTTTCTGCACCCATCAGCGGAAGACATGGATATCAACTTATCAAGGATGACGGAAAAACCTTCTGATCTATCAAAGGTTCGTGTGGGCACCCTGATCTCGCAGACTCTCAAACCCCCCAAAATGTAAGGACTTGTTACTGGCATAGGAATTTGTTTCTGGGATTCATATACGAAGTCCAGGCTAGGAGCACTGAAATCAGAGAGAATCACTACCGATGGCACATTGATCACTAGCTTCTGCATATTTCTTGATGTCTCTCATCTACTGGCATAATCAGAAGCAACACAAGGGCTCTGCTCAAGCTGTATGGCTGACACTGCTGCTGAATTCAGTTTTACTGTCTTGGGTGTTACAGCATTTTAGTGTTTCTCCTATACAAAATTCTGGTGTTTGAACCAGCAGAATTTTAGTGTTACTCCTACACAAGCTAGTTTGCAGGACGGTGGAGGGTTAAAGAGCATACAGGTACTTGTACCTACACATTTATGCATAGATGATAATCACTGTTTCACCAATGCCACAAGCTCCTGTATGAAGACATTTGAATTGTAAAGTAAGGGCTTATCCCAGTCCACTCGTTCCATTTTCTCTTGCTCAGTTACTCTATAACATATATAGCGAAGCATTTTGGATTTGACCTCCTGTATGACGGGACAAACTGTCGTCCATTGACTGGCAAATGTTCATCTTCAAGAAAACTACTTGATATATGGTATCTCAGTTAATCAATTAGAGATGGAGTTATGTCTCTTCTAGTTAAGTTTTGTGAGTTTTGTGTTTTAGAGTAAACAAAAGCAATGTGCATAAATATGCATACAAGTATTTCTGCATAGATGGCAAGGTCACTGTTACATCAATGCGACTCATGTGCATGTACACAGTTGAATTTCAGCATAATGAGTTATTCAAGGTGCCCTTCCATTTTCTCTTCTAAAATAATGTATGTATTTTTTTTCTCTTCTAAAATAATGTATGTATTTTTTTTTCTCTTCTAAAATAATGCATGTATTTTTTTTAAGTGAACAATAAGAGGATAACTTGCTGCACCGCCAGGGGCAGTTACGCCGCCTGGCGGTGCAGCAAGGTCCAAAACAAATTGAATTTTTTTTAAACCCCCTAACCTACCCGACCGTACAATCCGATCTTGGATTGGACGAGCTAAAAAAAGATGAAAAATCAAAAACCGACCCCAAATGAACACTAAAAATCGAGTCAGGCACCGTGGGAGAGGGGGGGGTTCAAATAAAATTTTGGGGGGTACAGCAAGTTATTCTCGAACAATAATGTATGCAACAAAGCAGAATTTAGAAGTTACTCTTTTTTTGTTATAGGCGGTCAAGTAATAGTCTATCAACTGGCAAATGCTCGTCTTAGGGGGAAAAAGGATGGATGGTACTGTTACATCAATATGTGGCAGAGGTAGTTTTCTCTAGTTATGGTTGTCTTTTATGGTAAACAGATTTTTTTATGTTCTTTTCCGCCTTCAGCTGACTATTCCTTGATTGTTTGCAACCACAGAAGTAGTATTATCTTCCAGCTCCTTCATTCATGTTATAATTGACAAGCAGGAAAGACGTGAACATAGATATGAGGACCTACCACGATTTGCCATTCGTACACATCGAATTATTTCCTTCAGACTTCAAGTAACAGTAGTCCAAAAGTTATGTGAACTCAAGCATATGAAAGATTTACCCAGTGGATTTTCCAAGAAAATAGACATTGCATCATGTAATCCTCCTTTCAGGGGGGAAAAAACATATACATCTATATCTTTTTTTGAAAGTGATGTACCACTCCATCGTATTAATAGGGAGAGGATTACAAGAAAGAAAGGAAAGGCAAAAGAGATAGGAACCTGGCAAAAAAAGGTCCCAAAAAACCTCATATGTAGCTACATCAATAAGTTAAAAGCTACACTTTCCTAAAAATAATCTGAAAGCTCACCTCCAGCACGCCCTTTTCTTCAATCATATAAATCAATGACCTCAAAAGTGATAGGATATCCCAGCTAAAGAATAGGTTCCACTTTTTCCTAGCTAAGCAATGATGCAAACATTAACTTCTTTTACTTTCACCCTTTTAAAACAAAAGATGGGAAACATAAACATAAGCAGAGCTAGACAATTTACAGTTAATAGGTATTGAACCACTTCATCGCACCAAGACACCAGTAAATTTCACCCTCCCACTTCTTCTGCTCCCAATGATATGCAAATTTACCCAGGACAAATCAACCTAGAATGACCAACTGCACCATGTACCTTAAAAATACCTAAGCAAGGCTACAAAAAGCTTACCTCCAGTGTGTCCTTCGGATCTTTTGTTTTTGCATCAATAAGCTCGATAGTAACAGGTTTCCCCTCCTTTGCAGGAGTGATCTATTTAAACACCACAGATATGCAATTAGTTTCAACATATCATGTTAATTTCAAGAAGTAAAGCGGACATTTAATGAGAAAGCCCAAAGATACTAAACTTAGGAGGTACCTTATTTGCAAGTACACCAGTGTGGTAGTCAATCTTCCGAGGATTGACGAGAATTCTCTGTGCTAGTTTCCCTATCTCAGGATCAAAGCCAGGCATAAGTTGATCAAGAGCTTCAACGAAGGTAACCTGCACAGTGAGTTCTTGTTAGATCTGTCAAAACCAAAAATTAAAATACAAAAACAGATTAGACTGATAAATAACCCCCCCCCCCAAAAAAAAAAAAAAAAACAGAAGCTTTGCCACTATAGCTGTTTCACTAGGCATAGGCATAACCCAATAAGAACATGGGAATCTTGGACTTTGAAAAGGATACCGAACAGCAACTCTATTAATTGAATCATATGAATCTTAATGCACTATCAATGGAAAAACAAAAGTGAAAATGCCACTCTGTTTAAGTTCATTACAGGAAGAATGAAGTTAAAAGAAAAAGGGAAGAAATTCAAGTTCTAGGAAAAATGTTTGAAATTGTACTTTAGCACAAAATAAAACCTTAGATCATTAGAAAGAAAACCACACTAGACAGAAAAGTCCTCGAGAATTTAAGAATTTTGCAGGCTACATTCTATATCTTAGCATTAGCTTCCAAAGATCAACAGCATAAGATTGGGATTGAATTCCTTGAAATTATCAATCTCAGGATACAGTAGCTTCTGTTGGCATGAATGAATGCATTAGAAAGAATCGATGATATCCTAAGTAGAGCAGCATGATGCTTTTATTGCTAAACCTCAAATGCACACTCTGCAAAGCACAGTTGGGACTACAAGGGGGAAGGCTAACAGTAGTATAGTACTAATTTCTGAAAGTAAAACTGATAGATAGTATGAATATTACCGATCAAAAATCCAAATATTGCATTTTGCAAAACCCACTCTAGAATTAGTGCATGATCACTTCCAAATGAATACCTCACTTCCAAGTGCTGTGTACACATCACTAAATTCCAAGCCGATGTAACCACTTCCAACAATAGCTATCCAATCTGGAACCCATTCTAGCTTGAGTGCATGGTCACTAGTAAAAACAGTTTTCCCTGCAGAATGGTCAAACAAGTTTTAGTTAAAAAGTAAGGTACTAAACTAGACATAGAATTAAGAGGTGAGTACAGGAGTGAGAGAAGTGCCACCGGAATAATCTGTTACATTTGGTCCAACTCTTTTTCAGATGTTTCATCATTTGTTTCCACCCCAAAAGACATTTAACATTGTTTCAACACACCAATACAATCTGAATGATTGCCAAAATGCATAATAACCCACTATGTATACAGATATGGATTGGAATCAAGTATCAGAAAGATAGTTAACAAGCATAGTCACTACTATTCAGATCATAATGTCATTGTCAGGTATGCATGGCAGAAGTGTAAGAATGCATAATATTGTGGGTATGGTGGAGGAGAGAAGCATCTATAACATGGAGAATCAACCTTGAAGCAGTAAAAACATAAGCTTAAATACAATTAGTTCAAACAAATCTTGAGTATGGTAAAGGAGACAAGCACATATAGAACATGGAGAATTAACCTCAAACCAGTAAACATAAGCTTACTATAAATAGTTCAGACATCATCATAAAGACCACTACTATCCACCTGTCAAACAATGTCAAAAAGCTGATCTACTGAATTCCTGTGACAAAATCTCTGATAAACAAACAGGTGGAAACCAACTCCATCTTATAGCTTCATCGATATTCTGCAGACGTAGGGGTTGGTGCCCAGTTTTTCTGCCTGGAGGCAGCAGCATCTACTTTCTTTCTTTTTTAATGTGGATGGTGCCAATTGTATTGTAAAATGAAGAAAAGGTGGGCACGTACAAAATTGGGTAAGGGCAAACAACAAAAGGCCCTCGTATACAAATACACCAAGAAGCTGTGACTCAAGAATCAAGCCCCTCCAACTGAGAAAACGAGGAGTTACATCTGTCCACTTTACAAGAAATCCTAGCCCACTCCCTAGCTTTCAAACTAACAAAGCAAATGCCCCGTCAGCAGTGTTAGCTTCCCTTCTGAAATCCTGCAATTCCTTTCTGTCCAGATGGCATCAACATACTCCCTACTCTTTAAAATCAACCATCACAAATATGTTTCTTTTATGCATCACGGAAGCTTTTCTTTGGGCTACACCGAATTTGATGAAGGAAAAAATATCATGAACATTCTTGTGTTAATGATGTCTCATTTGGCGGACACTATTAATTCAGACTGCAAAATCCTAGTCTCCTGCCTGCCAGATGCCCACTAGCTTCTCTTCAGTTTGCACTAAAATGCAGCCCCTTTCTGCCATGATCAGCTATCTCATATTCACAAGAGGAAATAAACAAAAAGAAACAAAAGAAATCATGAATCCTCCACCTCGCCCCTCCCCAAAGTTCACTTCCCCTCTGTTTCTCTTTTTCTTTTCATCTTGCCACAATCATTTTGTCCCAGATTGTCTGTCTTTTCTCTCAAGTTCTTCCTTTACAAGCCCCCCAACCCACCAAAAAAAAACACACACTTGAAATGTGTATATTGAGTACATGTAGATACACTCCCATCCTCTTTCTGGACTCTTTGTTCCCACTCTTTTGGAAACCCCATTTTTTTCCTCTTGTTTCTCAATATCACGTGGTTCATTTCCCTTCTTTTAGTTTACTCGATCAGTGTTACTTACTACATGTTGTCTTGGTATCTTTTCTACTTTCTTGTCTTCCTCTAATCCTTTACTCTTGGACCTGTTTCTTACCTAGGCTGCCAACCGTAAGTAAATGTACACATCAAAACCAAAGTATGGCACTACAACAGCGCTTCCAAACTGAGATTGAGAGCATACGACATGGCACTCTCTTTTCTGGAGCAGTTGTCACAGCATAGATAAATCTTTCAGAAGAGGTGTTAAACCCAAAAATAATCTCATATGCAGATTTGCATTGTATGAATATGCATATATGACGCATGCTCGCGTCGATGTGAGATTCCCATAGGAGAATACACATACATAGGCATGACGATATGTTCATGAAGGACCATGTCATGCAAAATAAAATGTAGGCCTATGATATAGGTGAATACTAAAAATCCATAAGAAACCATGGGCTCGCATTACGAGGGCAATGGGGTAGAGAGCATACCTAGGCCAACAAGGCCTTGATCAGATTTTTCAAGGGAGCCTAAGGCAGCCCCAAGTTGCTGCTTCGGCTTCCGAAATCGACTCCCGAACCGCCTTTGCGATGCTCGATAGTGGGACCCGAAGGGAGACCCCAAATGCAGCGATAAGAGGGACACCGAACGCTGCAAAATAAGGGTCAAAATCAGTCCCAATGTGGACTAAAATCTGTCCCGAAATGGGGGAAAATCAGCCCTAGAACTCCCCCAAAATGGCCCCGAAATGGAGGCCCAATAGTGGGAGAGATAGGCCCAATAAGTAGCCCTATGGGTGGGGTCAATATGAGGCCCAATAAGCCCCCAAATGGGCCCAAGTTCAGTCCCAAAGTGAGCTGAAATCTGTCCCGAAATAAGGTAAAACCAGTTACGGAACTTACCTAAATCAGCCCCGAAACGGAGGCCCAATGTCGGGAAAGATAGGCCCAATAAATGGCCCAATGGGGGAGCCCAAAAAGAGGCCCAATAGGCACCCCTAACAGGCCCAAACCAGTCCCGGAATGGAGCCAAAATGGTCTCCAAACTTGCCCAAAATGGCCTCAAATGAAGGCCCAATAACAAGGGAGGTAGGCCCAATAGATGGCCCAATAAGAAGGCCCAATAGGGAGCTCAAATGGGCCAAAAACCAGTCCACAAGGGGCACTAAATCTGCAGGCCGGAGAAGGGGAAAATCTGAAAACTCAAAGAGGAAAAAATTTCTTAAAGAAGAAAGTGGACCCCTCTCTCCTATGCCCCTTTATTTAAATAGGCCAAGAGGGGGGAGGAGAGAGAGGGGGAACCGGTGGGGGGACCCCCCACCGGTTGGGAACCCCCCACCGGTTCCGGTGGGGGGGGAGGAGGATTTCCCTCCCTCTCTTTCTTCTTTAAAAATTCAAATGAGGGGGTGGGGGAATTAATTAAAGGAGGGGAGTTAATGAAGTTCTTACACCCCATTCACATGGGTTAAGAACTCCATGCAAAGCCTCCATTAAAACCTCCATCCTAAACCCCCTTTCACACTTGGCCAAAGTCTGAAATTAAGGGGCTAAACCCCTTTCACACTTGGCCAAAACCCAAAATCTGAGCAAGGGTTCATTAAGAGCCAGAAAATTAAAAAAGGCAAAGGATAAGGGGGAGGGGAACACCCCCCCACCGGTTTCCCAAAACCGGTGGGGAGACCCCCCACCGGTTCCCAACCGGTGGGGGGTCCAAGGCCGGTGGCCACCCCCCCACCGGTTGGAACCGGTGGGGGTGTCCACCGGGCCCCCCCTTCTCTCTCCCCTCAATGCTCTCTCTCACTCCCTTCTCTCACCCATTGAATAAAAAATAAAAAAGGAGAGAGGGATGGAGATTGAAACCGGTGGCACCCCCCCACCGTATGCCCATCCGGTGGCACCCCCCCACCGGGCCCAAATTGGGGCCTATAAATAGGACCCCATGGTCCCCAATGAAAGACACACCACAAGCATATAAGCTGCCCATATACAAGGGTAAAATTGTGAGGGAGAGTGCTGCCCGGCTGAAGACCAAATTCGGGTTTTAAACCCGGATTTGCTGCGATTTCGGGAAGTCTTTCTTTCGTCCCGGAGAGTCCTCTCTCCTAAGGTTCAATCCTAAGGGTGAGCTCTGCCGGATTTTTTTGTAAAAAACGCCTTGTTATAAGGCGAAGTGCTGCCGAAATAAAATCAGAATTTCTGTGCTTATGTGTGTCATTTAAATTTTATAATTATCATACTTTAAAAAAAAAAAATATATGTATATATGTATGTATTTTCCTAAAACTAAATAAAATTGTGTACATCCACAACTTAACCTTAACCTCACCCCATAAATAGACCAAATATAAGTTCAGAAATCTGTATAAAATCATAATTAAGCCCAAAGATAATTTATAATTAATTAATTAATAAAAATTCACGAAATTAATTAAAAATCAGAAAAAACCAAGAAAAATCAGTAAAAATCTGTAAGAAACCTGTAAAAACCTGAAATATGATATAAATCATAATAAATTCAAATACCCTTATATATTTAATTAATTAATCAGCTAATTAAATTAGTCATTAAAAAATCAATAAAATTAATAAAATTAATAAAAAATCAGAGAATTAGAAATCTGAAAGAATGTTAAATCATTAACCATATATCTAAAAACTTAATGTGAAATTACGAAAATACCCTCGTGCGTAATATTTACACATATAACCCTGAAAATACTAAAATTCATATCATAAGCAGAATTTCTTCTCATATAGTCTGGATATCATTAAATATGAACCCTAAGACTTAAAAACCTGGTTTTAAGGTAAAATTACTAAAAAACCCTCATACATTTAAAAAATCAATTCCCTAACTCCCATAAAGCTTGAAAACCTCTAAAACTCACTCCTACATGTTTTTAAGCTCCTATACTTTCATAAAACCCCCATAATTACATAAAAACCCCTGAAGATGAATAATTGCGAAAAACCCCCTGTGGGACCAAAAATTGGGAATTAATCCACGTAAATTGGAATCAATCCTAATAACCGGGAACCAATCCTAAACTATATAAAAATTGTCCCCGAACCGGGGTGAGGCTAAGGGTTCAACCTAAAATATGCCTTCATATGCATATGCATGCGCTGCCTTAGTAGTAGTTCTGCATGATTAAGGGCATCATACGGACGGTTAATCAAGGGTTGCCGAGCAGTTGCTCAGCGTAATTAACACTGACCGAGGTCAGTGGAGAGAGGTCATATACTCGAATCTTCGCCTGATTCGAAGTCCCGGATTCTCTGAGGGCTAATCACAAGTTCTCATAATCCGATAAGATATAAAAACCGACCTATAATCCTCTAGATAAACAAAAAAATGGATTTCCGAATAATCCGACATAGGGAGGATAGATATGCCTAGGTCAGGTCCCGAACGCCGGAGGTTTTAAGAAAAAAATCTCCGCGAACAAGAGGGCAACAAAGAATATAGTTCTTGAAGTGTCAACTTTTGTGTGTCAGATCAAACTTCTATCAGAGAAATGATGTTCAGTATTTAGATCCTTGCAGTTCTGATAACTTTTCTCTTTATAGGAGGTAAGAACATGAAGTAACAGACTGATGCTTATTTCATTTAAATTTGATGTGAATTGATAAATAAACTCATGTATGTCACCTCCTAAAATTAAGGGAAAAAAATCAGTGCACACCTTCCCTGTATGATAAAAAAACTAGAGGTCCATCAAAAGAGGTACATTAAAAGCAAGTTAGATATGGATCAGGAGATCTTACCATCCACCTCAATGCCTTTCGGAACAAAAGGGACTGAGCCTGTTGCGATTATTATGTCATTGGCAGTAATTTCAGTATCGGGGAAGCCAACCTTTCCATATTTCACCTTCTGCTTGCCCTGAACTCATCCATGAACAGAAACATCATAATCAATATTCTCATTTCCTATAGCAATCTGCACCCAAGTCACACAAATGGGCACATCAACACTTAAAACTAAGTTTATAATACGCCTTTGGTTCCAAGGCTTCCAACAGAGACACTTGCTACAGTTAGTCAACAGAATGACTAAAAGAATCTCCTTTCTTTTTCCATCCTTGTTCCTCTTATAGAGGTGGAATAAAAGGATCTTGACTTACATATTTTCCCTGTTGTTGAAATCAGTGGTATATTCCATCATCCCCTAAAATGTTTATTTCATGTACTTACCACTCTCTGATACTATCCGGTCATAAGACTTCTCAAAAGTGGTGAAGAAACCGAACGGTTGCATGGAATGCCAGATAGAAACAGAAATTTGAACTTATAAACAACATTGATTCCTTTGACTATTATAGAACTTCTGACTTACAAGCAAGCATCAGCTAATTAGCAAAAGCCTTGGAAGAGCCATATTAATATAAGAATCTAAATTCTTCAAAAAAACATGTTAGATATTTGAGGATGTGTAACCATTCAATAATGACTACACAAGGAAACCAACTCTGATTTCCATTTTAAACTCCTGAACAAGTAGAAGAGCATGTTTAAGAAGAATGACTGGAAAGAGACGTAAAGCGTCAAAATGAAGACAATGACAAACAATATTAAGTCCTTAGCAAAACATCTACACCATTTGGGAAGACAAGACATGGTTCATACAATAAAAAGACAAGAGCGTGTATGACCTACCACAATTGTGCCAACACCAGTTAGTATGTCCACTCCTAAAGCTTTCAATGAATTGGTCAAATTGCCACGGATTTTTGAAGCAAGATTATTTGCATGGTCAGCTACACTTTGTCTGTCATAACCAGATGCTGCAACCTATCACTCAGGACAATCAGGTTTTCCACACTGTCAGTGATAGAAGAAAGTGATCATAAGCCAAATATGCATGATGATGTTCTGATGATCAGAAATTCAGCATCAGCCAATTTACAGTCTATAATGACAAAATGACCACTGATGGCATGAAGTGTAAACTTAATGGGAGATACTTTCTCATGGGGGCTAGGATTTAAATTTTACTCCCACAGTTTGTCAACAAAAGAGAGAACATTAACTCTAGAATACATTGCTTGGGATAAAATTCCAAGGACATAGAATATGAAATGATGTGAATCAGATACAACTCACGGAAAGCATGATTGCAGTAGGTTTCTTAAATGAACGTATGACTAACAAAATGGTAGCAAAATCCCTGTATCATAGTACATCTGTAACCTGTTTTTGAAAACATTGAACGTCATGAGAAAAAAAAACATATAAATATTGGTGCCTTTTCTTTTAGCTTCTAATGAGGGTGGAAAACACCCCTCATACCCCACCAAGGGTGATCCAGGATGACCCTTCCTAAGAGGAGGCTACAACATTGGAGCTTGGCTACATGAAGATGAACTTGTAAAATGCTGCACTACCTTGCCATACCATGAGGAGACCAAGCGCGAAATACAGAGAATTTTGCTTTGCAAACCCTCTCTAGGATGTGAGAGTTGACTTCCTAGGTGGGTTCATACATGCAACTTCCAGGTGAGAATTGGAGCTCGATACCAAGTCATTTTGCTGCTCAAGGATCTGAGATGGGCACAGAAGGCCAACCCAGGTCTCCATTTCCAACCTGATGAGCCATGCTGCGATCAGCCACCTTTATTTAATATCTTTAGGTTATGGTACATTTATAAGTGTTTTGTACCCTTTCCTGACACAGATCACCCTCACAGCAAAATGTGGAGGAGCAAGAGGAGGTGGTGCGAGTGACAACAGTGGCAAGTGCACATGATGGCATCCATGGCGGTGACAACAGGAGGGACATCTGGAGGTAAGCCTGTCTTTTTTCCTTCTTCTTGGTGAGGACACCCGCGCTCATGCCCGATTCGACCCGACCCGCGTCTACAGACGGAGGAGGACGTCCGCGGCGATTCCAGCCTCGTTATGGCTCGATGACGATGCATTTGAAGGCTGATGTGTTTTATATGGTTATGGAGCATTAGACACTGTTGTAAGGCCCATTATGAGGCCCAGTTATCCATCATTTATTTACTCTGCATTTTCTGTTCGAATTTTGAGTATTTTGTAGTGGGAGGGTCAGTTTTGTCATTGTGGTTATTAGGGCTTCATTAGGGCTAACTTTTCTATTTATATTCTTGTAAACCTCGTTTTGAGGTATTGATGATTGAAAAGAGAAGGAAAATTCTTGCAGCCGCCAAGGAGCGTACGTGCATCCTTGGTGGAAACCGGGTGTTGTCTTCTCCTTGTCCTCTTCCCCTCCGTCTTCGTCTTCTTCTTCGCCTTCGTCTTCTTCTCCTTCTTCCACCCTCCCTCCCCTAACTCCCTGCGCTGCATCAAACCGCCAGCAACGACCCCAAGCCACGCGGCCCGATCGGCTCCCCGGCGAGTTCTCAACGCCTCCCCACGAACCCGCAGCACAGAGGCTCCGGAGTCCACCACCGCCGGGCTGTCCGGCTTCCCTCCCGTCCCCTGTCGCTCCCCTGCGAGTCCGACAGGGCCTGCCCGAGACCCCACGCCACTCCCGTCGGACCGGCAACAGGCAGGCGACGCCTCCCCGCGAGTCCCACCACTCTGCGGCACGCGAGGCCGCCGCACACGAGGCCAAAGCAGGGTCCCGGCGAGCTCTCCGACCGCCGCACGCGGCCCCGAGCTCTCCCGTCGCACCCAGGCCGGACGGGCCTACTCCGCGGGCTCCTCAGCCCCGCCAACGTCGGCCCCGACCGGCTTCCCTGCGGCCTCCATCCCGTCGCGCGCCGGCTCCGGACGGCACCCCGACCTCCACGAGCACCGGCAGTCCCGCCACAGTCGGATCCCGGCCGGTTGTCCTCCTCGTCGCACGCCTGGTTTCGGAAGAACCCTCCCACGGCCCCTTTCCCGCAGCACACGGGCCCAAGACGGGCCATCCCGCAGGAGTCCTCCTCGCCAGTCCCCACTACTCCACCCCCGCGAGCTCTGTCCGCGGCACACAGGACCTGGAAGGATCCCCACGTGCTCCCCGTCTCCCCCCCCTCTGTTCGTGCAGTCGCAGATTGCGGGCAGGTCATCCCGCGAGCTTCCCCTCCGTCGCTCAGGAATCCCTGCGACGTGGACCACCCAGACGTCAGTCACCGCCCTTTGCACCGAAACAGGGCCTCGTCTAGCTTCCCAGCGAACCCACGTGGCAACTCAGTTTGTCTTCCATTGCTGTGGTGCGTTTGCAAGGAGGCGGGGTGATTTGCAGAGCAACGGCAGTTAAAATCGTGACCCCACTCCACAGTGGGTCGGTTAGTGCTATTGTGTCCATGTTCCCTTACAGACTTGTCGTTTATTATATGGTCATGCATGTTCCCGTGCTCGAGAGTAGGGTCCTAGCTAGATATTATTCATGATTGCCGGATCGTGAGTGTGAGGTCCATCCCTTGTCATTAAATTGAGTATATTGGCTGCGTTGATGCTGTCCTAGCCTTGTGGTAGTTCTTACTACGCCGGTCCTGTTATTTTTATCACTGAGAGCGGACGATACTCGAGTTGCGTGCGACATACATTGCGTAGTTATCTTCATGAAAACATGGAAACTCGATGAGTATTTGCCGTGCACGTACACTAATCTTGCTGATTTCGGATCGTGACACTAGTTCGGACTCGTTTCGGTAGTCGTCCCGCGTCACTTCTTCTTTCATCCATGGTTGAGAGATGTTGGTGAGGGCTAAGGTGTGAGGTGGGAGTCCTGGGGGGTTTGGGGTTGGGGTATCAGCACCCAGGGAATATCTAGTGGGATAGGCCCAATATCTCACCAATCCCCATTTAGACTGGCTGATCCAGACCAATTCTCCCTGACCTGACAAATTCAGTCATAGAATTGGGTTTTGTGTGTGTGTGTGCGTGCGTGCATGCGAGGGGGGGGGGGGGGGTCGACGCAGGCCCAATATGCAGAATATTTACAAAATTTCGGACAGGCTGCAAATTTTCATCAAACTTTTATTCAAGCACAGATTTTTGCTCTCATAATTTTCATCAAACCTTGGAATAATTTTTAATAGGCAAATATCTACTCAACATACTTTGAATATTTTTACAGTTCCAATATGCAGAATATTTACAAAATGTCTGACAGGCTGCAAATTTTCATCAAACTTTTATTCAAGCACAGATTTTTGCTCTCATAATTTCATTTCAAAGCCACCTATATGTAAAATTGAATTCAATCAATAAGGTAAAACAGCATCAAAAATCCACAGGAAAACAAGAATGATAGGGAGGCAGTCATTCAAAACACTTTCCCAAAAGAAAAACAGTTGTACAAAATCAGTGGGCACACAATATCCAGATAAACAGAGGAGACTCATCACCTGTAAACCTAAAGCCTTCATATGGTGCTCACTCTGAAGCTCACGCATGCGGCCACTTACAGCCAGAAGTGCTTTTGAAGGAACACAACCTCTGTTAACACATGTTCCACCGACGATATCACCCTCGATGATTGCTGTTTTCAGACCCTGTAATCAACATGTGAAGTTCAAAATCATCTACAAAAATTTACAATAACAGATATTGCCATACTATTATAGAATTTTTTGGCAAATACTGTTTGTAATCAACATGTGAATTTCAAAATCATCTACAAAAATTTACAATAACAGATATTGCCATACTATTATAGAAATTTTTGGCAAATACTGTTTGTAATCAACATGTGAATTTCAAAATCATCTACAAAAATTTACAATAACAGATATTGCCATACTATTATAGAAATTTTTGGCACACACGGACAGTAAAATTCTGTGGGTTTGACATGAAAATAAAAGGAAAAAATGAGAAAAAAGTCTGCAAACCCATCATAAGTAATTCAACCTTCACTATGTCAATTTCAAGCATACAGCCTACAGTATTCTTACAATGAACAGCAATATTTATATGCCGATAACCCCATGGACACATTCGCAATGGCACCAATCCAGCAGCTAAATGCATTTATAGAAAGCAGTGATTTGAGTATGTAATTATTCTTATGTAATGAACAACAATAAAAGCTACAGCTTTCCTATTGTAGGAGGAAAGAACATGGATAATTGCCTAGACTTAACCAAAAAAATTGTGCAGAGGATCATGATGACCATTACCATAATGCCATGGTGAGAAAGTGCACCAGCCGTGAACTCAAATTAGATGTCAAATGACTTAAATAATATTCCACTGAAAAAAAAAAATCTAGAGATATATGACCCAAGAAACTTCTGTGTTTCAACTATATACCCTCGATTCATCCTGTTAGCTGATATATTCAACTCCAACAGATCCCCCTAAAGGATCAGTATGTAACATAGCCAACACAATAAACAATAGTCTGTTCACAACATCTTGAAGAAAAAGAGAACAATTCCACCCTACAGACTTTCCCTAACATTGGTTTGGTGCTGCCTTCTGACCTCTCTGAATCTTGGTAAATATAATTCTGAGATTGAAAGGAGAAAACCAAAACATTTGTGCCAGTCATACTAGGTATGCAAGAAATAGTTGTAGATGTCCTGGAGCTTTTTTCGCCCACTAACAGAAGGGTAATTTGTCTGCGCAAAGCACTTGCATATTTATGCATTCGTCAATATGAATACCTCACTACATTTCCATAAGTCCTTGAAACATGCTTTACAGTTAAATGTCCACAAATACTCATGATTTCTTGTTACTAAATATTCTTGTCTCTCATTAATCCAAGACAACAATATGCATGACAACCAGTAGTTAAATTGATCGACAAGTTTTTCAAAGTAGCGCACAGGAAAACTTTTGCACATTCGTAGAGAACCAAAAATGATTCAAAGCCCTCTGCACAAGCATTTAGTTTAAATAACCGAATTTCTAACCTACTTGGTAGGCGCCTTGGCTGGACAAGACTGCTTACACTACACAACTTCCAAATGGACTTGAGTTTTTTGGCATTGGATCGTAGAACCATTAACCAACGAACTGGCGAATTGGAATGGACACGTAGACCATCAATAAAAACTAAAAAAAAAACTACTGATTAAACAAAAATTCCAATAGTAATGTGCAAAATGGAAAGACAGAGCCATCCAGGCATCCACTGCACACTGAGCAGGACAAATATAAAAAGTTCTCTACTTACAGAATCGTTTCACCGGATTCAGGACAGAACCATATACCAAACTGAAAATGCAAGGAATTCCAGGTATCCAACCCCGTGATCCGCACAGCCCTATCATCTATTGTGATTGAAACTTAAAACTGAGAGCTCAGTCGACCTAAATCGGTCCCCCGAACGAAGGAACGAAAAATGCACCTTCTCGACGGCGTGAAGCGCAGCGCCATGGCCGCCCACGCCAGCTCCGATGATCACAAGGTCATAGTCGAACCCCTGGGCGGCCCCCCCGTTGCTAGACGCCGACGCCGAAACCCTCGCGGACGGCCTCTGGGCGGCGGGCTGACTCGCTCTGATCGAGCGCGAGCAGCCAAGAGGGCGCGACCTCAGGACCTCCCTGCGGAGGCCGCAGAAGCGGAGGGCGAAAGGGGGCCTGGGGATGGCGTCGGAGATGGGGCGATCTGCGGCGGCGGAGTGGAGAGAGGATGCGAGGGAGAGGGAGAGGGAGATGGAGGCCTGCATCGCTCCGGCTGCGAGGGGGGAGCAGCAAAGGCAAGGGAATGGGAGGAGAAGATGGCCGAGCGGGGTGTTCTTTGGAGTTTTGGGGCCGGGAGCGCGCCTCAGAAGGTCCGCCGGAGGGGCGGAGACGACGAGATAAAACACGAATGTAGTGTCGAGGGGGTGCTTCGCACTTCGCTCTGCTTGGGTTTTCTAAAGTGAGATCTGGATGTTTCGGTTAGGTTACCGTTGGGAGACTGAAGCTTGCCGCAGATGAAGGGACTGAGAGGTTTTCGTCGTCGTGGAGTGATCCTACCTTGGTCTTCCACGTGTCCGATCTGCTGCCGTGGCATTAAAGTGGGAGGGGAGGTGGTGCCGGCCAACTGCTCGCCGATAGGACTGCAAAGGACAGAAATGAGCGTCCGTTTGGTGCAGCGAAAATGACGTCGCGTGTGGGTTTTCCCGAAAACCTCCTGTCTGTGATTTATTTGGTTACCTGTAAAATTAGAATTGAACGTAAATCTTAGTAGAATATTACTCATCTTACATTATGATGAAGAATATTATCTGGGTAACACTACTGTAGCGCACACCCGCATGGTATGCCTGCAACCGTTCGATCTTTAAAATTGGACGGTTGTAGCAGCAGTAATATTTTTTATTATTATTTTAAAATTCTTTTAGATCGGCCCATCACGTCCGACACTTCTTATATAGGTCGATCTTATATCGCACGATCTAAAAAAAACGAAAAATAAAAAAGTGAGCCCAATGAACAGTAATTTTGTATTGTTCTTTAAATTCATTTCTATTTTTCAAACTCTTTTGGATCATCCGATCAAAGATCGGATTATATGGGTATATAGAACATTATGGGCTCACTATAAAAAAATTAGTCGCACTCCGTGCAATGCAGCTACTTGCTACACCGGCAAGTGTTACTCATACTATTTTCCAAACAAGGTGAGTGCTAATTAGGGATGTGCACAGTTCGGTTCAGTTCGATTTTGGAGGAAATTTTATTCAAATCGAATCAAACCGAATCAAAATTTTATATTTTATTCATATTAAATGTATATATATATATGTATTAAATATTAAAATTAAATTTAATATATATATGTATATGATACTAAAATATTAAGATATTTATATGTATAATGTTAACATAAGATATCTATTTATTTAAAAATCAATTTATTCGATTTTTCGATTTCACAACTTTGTAAAATCGAACCGAACCGAATATGATCTCAAATCGAATCGAATTGAACCGAATCACTTGGTCCAATTTGATTTTCGGTTTGAACCGAGTTATGCAGAGCCCTAGTGCAGTTAGGAAATAGCCAGGCAAATATGCAATCAAAGCTAAGCTTCGTTTGGCAATGATGAATTCTAATGATAATATGAGATAAAGGGAGACAAGAAAAAGGTAAGTGGATTACATACACAATTTTTCAAATTAAAAGTAACTTCTCTCAAATCCAATCTAGAGAAAGATAGGAAGAAACATAGAAAAAAAGAAAGAGAAAAAGCTTAAGAAAGGAAACTTTTTAAACTGTTGAAAAATAACATGGGTCACACAAATCCCCCAAAGCCAACATCTAAATTTTTATTTTTTAAATCTTTCATCTCAAATGCCGCCTTAGAATTACTTAAAGTTGTACCTTTAAAACTTAATTTTACACTTATATCCATAAAACTTAAGATCTATAATTTTACTTTTATATTCTTGAAACTTAAAGATGTTTCACTTATATATATATATATATATATATATATATATATATATATATATATATTCAAAAAATATAATTTCATTGTAAAACTTATTTCTTATAATTAATTTTCCTCCTTACTATATTTTACATACAATCAAACAAATAATTTGAACTATGTAGGACATGATCTTTTTTATTTAAACTGTGCAATCAAATGTCAAGCTGAGGCATTCTCTCAAACCAAAAATAGAAAATAAAAAAAAACTTTGACTTTGCAATTTGCACTTTAATCTTGTGGAGGCATGGTTTTTTATTTGAACCGTCTAATCAAATGTCGAGCTAGGATGTTCTCCTAATTTATAAAATTAAAAAAGAGAAAGATCTTTTGAAAAAAAACTTTGATACTGCCAATAATTTTGATAGTGAGAGGACATGATCTTTTTTATTTGAATTATCCAATCAAATGCCGAAATGACTATTCATTCAGTTCAAAAAATAAAAAAAATAAAATAAAAAAATAAAAGTCATTTGAATATGTCATCTATGCTAGTAATCTAATAATGTGAAATCCTTTTATAAGCAAATAAATAGATGAAATCATTTTCATTCAAACGTTTTACTGAAAAATAAATAAGAGAAAAGATTTTCAAGAAAATATTTTCAGAAGTACCAAACAATTGATTGCGGTTTTATTTTCCTTACAAATTGATTTCTTTAAAAAATAAATTCCATTGGAATATGTTTTACGTAGAACTAAGTGGACCCTAAGTGTTTTCATTTCTGTTTTTTATATTGAATATCAGAAATTGAAGTTAATATATAAATATATATATATTTTTGTTTTTTGTTTTTAGAAATGGAAGTTAATATACAAAATATGCATTTTGCGTCCATTTCTTATATGACAATAAGTAAAAGTGGTGTTGTTGTTTTTTGCTATTACAAATATTGATACTTGTAACATATATATAATGTGATATTTATTATAATTTACGTTTAATATATGTTACTCCTCATCCAACATCATGTAATATATATGTAATGTGATGTGTGTTGTATTAAGATGGTATCTTCATTCTTTAATGTTACATTAGACAAGAATAAAAGTGAAGATCTTATCCTCTTGTTGAATCACTTTGGTTTGACTTTGTTTTGTTTTAATGAAGTGAAACAGTTAACATTATAATAGAATGCTATTGGTTGTGATTAAGAAAATTTGAGAAAGTAACGGTTGCTGCAGCCTGCAGGGATCCTTAGTGCTGTACTGAACGTCGTGCAGTGAGGTAAAAGAATTGTTTTTTATATTTTCTTTCAGTTGGCCCTGAGGTGTCTTGCATTACATGCTTTTTTCTAATTCAATGATCCAAAAAAATTGAAAAATAAAAAATTGAGTCATAATAAATAGTAAAAAAAATACTTTTAATGGGCCGAGCTCAATAACAATTTTTTATTTTTTTAAAATATTTGATCGGAGATTGATTTGTACAAACGTGTAAGACACCTAAGAACCGACCTAAATTTTTTTAGAAATAAAAAAAATTATCCCATTGTATTGACCTTCAATTTAGCACTAGAAGCAAGCGTTACTCTGAAAGAAGAAAGGGGCTCGAATCTTTTCTTTGATTAGGTAAGGGGTGCCGATTACGTCTTTGTCGGTAATTTTTGATAAAAAAAAATAGATTAGATATTCCATCTCCCTGTCAAGTCAAACAATCATTTTGCTCATTCTTTATCCAACAACAAGTGAACAAAAACTAAAATAGTTTGTAGAGTTGGATATTCTTCTTTATAGTCATCTCGTTGCCAAATGCGCATTAGGGCGTGTTTGGCAAAAAAGTCCACTTGAAAGTTTTCTTTTGATTTTCATTTTTCACATAGAATGACTTGAGAGAAAGAAATTATAACTAATTTTAGTTTGTTATAAAAGTCAACTATTTCATAATAATTTTACTGTTTCTCTAATATTAGAAACTTCAATTTGTAACTTTTAGTCGGAAGTCAAAGCACAAGAAAAGTACTACACAAATGACTTCTAAGATCTAAGTGCTTCCAAAAAAAAAAAGGTGTGTTTAGCAAAACTTCAACTTGAGAGTTACTTTTAACTTTTATTTTTCATATAGAATGAGTTGAAGGAGAGAGATTATAATTAATTTTGATTTGTTATAAAAGTCAATTCTTCCATAACAATCTTATTTTTTCTCCAATCTTAAAAATTCTATCTTATAACTTTTAGTTGGAAGTCAAAATGCAAGTAAAATACTAGATCAATAGTTTCCAGATCCAATAACTTCCACATAAAATAATTAAATGGAAGTGCAAAAATATCTCTAAATAGAAGCTACTTCAAATATGCCCTAAATAGAACTGCAAAGTGCTTCCAAATAGAACTGTGACAAACACGGCCTTAATGATTAAACTGCCAATCTTGCCTCTACAGCATGCTTTATGACAGAATAACTAATTCAACTGCTGCTTTTTGAGGTTTTTGGTGATGTATTTTGCAAGTCAAGATGAATAAATCGAGGGATTCAAATTTAATTAGAAAAAAAAATAAGTCTATTGATGTGATGACCTTAGTTTTTTTTTTGCCATCAAATAAAAAAAAATAAATAGCAAATAACTCTCTAAAGAATCTCAAAGATGCAGCAAGGTTCTTGCATTACGCATATATAAAAAAATTCTTTATACTTTCTTCTTATCCCAAAATAAGTCTTAGTTTATTAGCAATGTGAGTGATGGTAAATTTGACGGTGGAAGATTATTTCCAAATAGAATAATTATTATAGACTTCTTTCTACATATTTATATTTTACAAGATGTTTTCTATATATATGAGGTTCTTTAAGAATTAGAAGATTATTGATTAAAAATGCAAAAAAATAATAGAAAACTTAAGATTTAAGATGATCAAATGTTTCAATCACATAATTTTAGGTCATCATAGTATAACAACTACAAGATGGCTAGTTGCCAACAATGTAGTTCGATTGGTAATGGATTTAATATCTAATAGGTTGAAATCTTATCCACCACAATTAGGATCATCTACCTATGATCGAAGGACTAGGGATCAACTATTCATTTAAAAAAGAACATTGTTAAGGGCCTTCGGTGGTAATCTAGGAGATCCTCATCCGATACCCAAGCCAAAAGGCTGGGAGTCTAAAAGAAAGCGAAGAGAGATCGAGCTGATCCAAGCATACCTTGGCATGTTTGTCTGAGGGTCTTTATATAGTGACGCATGGCCTCTCGGGGAACCGATTTTGATTGGAAAACTAGGCTTAGGGGGTGGCCTCAAATCGAAAAAGATTGCTCTAGGAAAGTCAAGTCCGAAATGGATTCCCAGACTCTTGTTACTCTACCCCAAGTCATGGACAGACTAGGGTGAAGGAAGCGAAGTCTCCCAATTCAGGCTGAGTTCCAAGCGAGGTAAGGCCCTTAGTCTGATCGGGTCAGCCCGAGTGTTCCATTTAGGGAGCAGATTCGAGCACTACTTGTAACGACTCGCCACTATATAATCGGTGATCCGATTACTAAATGGATGCCGAATCATTAAATTTAGAGCCAAACTAGGATCACGATAAGTCTAGGAAATAAATAATAAACTAAGCTAAACATTCACATCGCATTGAAATAAAAAGAAAGTGTAAGAATTTAAAATTATTACAATGCGACTCGACACAACAAATAATTACATATTCAAACTGAAAAGAAATAATCAAGCGTACAGGCCAGAAGATAACATAACAACTACATCGGGACATATCCCGGAACAACGGCTGCTGGCGCGCGACCCAAAGCAACACTCTCTTCGCTACGCCTGTCTGGAACCCTCACTTGAAAATCGCAGGGATGAGTCTCATCGAAAAGACTCAATAGGGATCATTCGATCTCCACCGCCCACTTACTCACTCACAATTGTAGCAACACAATTATAGATAATTTAAGTAAGTAAAGCAGTAAACAATTCTTAAATTTCGGTATAAAACACATGCAATCGAAATATAACATGCACAATTCTGAAATCATTTTACCACGAAACCCACAACCAGCATCTCGGCAAAACACGCCAACCACAAGGCCGAACGCGGGAAACATCGACCCGGTAAGACTAAACAGTAACTCATCGGATAGCACGCTAGCTACTCCGGCCCAACTGGCTCTAGGTGGTTTTTGCTTCCCCCAACACGAGTGACACTCCGAATGTACCACTCCCACACCGGTATTAACTATACTCCGGGGTACAGCAGGTGACCCTTTCTTTAGGCGTCACCCTACTACTCCCACATCGGCGCTGTGTCCCTCCCACACCGATACATGGTGCCTAAACGCTACAACTGTCACTCTAGGTTCACGATTGTAGAAAACAAAACACAGTGCGATTCGATCACATAGAAACATCGTCATAGAGTACATTTCTAAGCATGCAATTAACTAAACTATCTAACCATGTTAATACGTGTTAATTACAGGGATTAATAGGATTCTGACTTGAATTGCGTTGCCCAAGGCCGACGTCATTCAACCTTCTTAAACTGGTTTATATAAAAACTGACTCCGGAAAATAATCTAGAACGCGTCGTCATATGTAGCCGTCTTTTTAAAGGCGTTGCTGTCCCTAGTCGTCTGATAACGACAGACTTCGGGGGTATTTCTCTTTAAAAAACGTCGTGCATGGAAGTCGCCGTTCAAAAAGGCGTTGCTGTCTTTGGATGCTTATCAGTGCAGAGACATAGTATATTATTTGGGTTAAATCACGTCGCGGATGAAAGCTGTCTTTCTAAAAGGCGTCGCTATCCCCCGACGCCATTTAACCCTCACAGACAGGTTCTTTCTCCGCTATCTCGCAATTCAGAGGTGGGATTTTCTCCCCCAAATCGTGTAAAAACACTAAAAAAAAGTGGAGAAGGATGAGAAGAACCTAAATACCTATTAAACCCCCTAATTTCTCATTTCACGCAATTAGTGTTTTCACTCAAAAAAACCTCCTAAACATATTTTAAAGCGGGAAAAACATGGTTTTAAACATAATACAACGGGGATCGTCACTCTACCGGTTACTCGAACTCCTCCTAGTTCCAAACTGCCAACCCGCCAACCCGCCTCGCCACACGCCGCCGCCGGTACCGCCGTAGACGCCGTTATTCTATCGGGACGTCGGCCGCTGTCCGGAGAGAAGTGCGCCGCGGAGGAAGTGGTGGTGGTAGTGGAGGAAATTGGTAGGTTAATGGAGTGGAGGGAGATGAGGAATGGGGAGAGAAAAAGAAGGAGAGGAGGAAAGGGTTTGCCGGAGAGTCGGAGGGAAGAGAGGAGAGAGAAGAGAGAATGAAGGAAAGGAGGGAGGATTCGCGGGGTCAAACAGAAGTTGCGTAAAACACGTCGTGCAAGTCCGACGTCATTCAGACGATAAGACCGGACCGTACACTGATAAACTAAAGTCGTACTCTAAATGACGTCATTCATCCAAGACGTCATTCATACGATAAGATCGGGACGGTACTCTCGCGCCCCAAAGCCAGTCTACGTGGCGTCCACGTTGCACAGCTTAAAACACGTCCACATTGTTGGACGCCGTTTGAACCGCGTCTCGCAAATTCAACACAAAAAAGAAATTAAATCTCAGCCCCACTAAGACCAAAACTAAAGGAGCTGACTTCGAAACTGATCTGATAACCGGATCCGAAACCTCAATCCTTACACTACTGTTGCCTGTAGTCACCTAATCTTGATGTTAAAGCTGTTGAGAACCATTTTAGGACCTTTCTCATATTAAGTTTGTGCTAGGGTCCAAATTAAGCAGCACTAATCTGTCTTGGCAGAGTGTGAGCTCTTTTAGAAACGCACCTAACATTTTTTTGTCCGAAATTGTTGGGTTGGCCCACCAGTTGTTTGTAGGGGTGTTCACTATTTGGGCCAACCCGAAAAATCGAACCGAACTGACTGGTTCAGTTTGGTTCAAATTTTCAAAAACTTTGGTTTGGTTTAAAACCGAACCGATCAAGAAAAAATAGTTTGGTTCGGTTTGGAGGCCTCATAAACCGAACCTAATCGAAGAAATCGAATTCCAATTAAGGACATGTAAAAATTATATATTACATGATTTTTTTTTATCATATTTGAGTAAATATTATATGGTCTAGAAGGTAATGTGGGCTTCTCACTAATTTACCTAGGCCATTAGATGAAATTGATCCAACGGTGAGCATTGGATCCTTATCTCCTCCCCCCCCCTCTGCCTGCCTCCCCTCATTTCTATCTTTGGTGTTAAAATAATACAATTTATCTTTCTATTTGTATAAATTTTTCATTGGAGGCCTAGTAAAGATATATGATGATCTATTTTGTAACTTAAAAGTCTATTTTATAGTTTGAATTTATAAGTTTTTCACTCACCAAGTCATCATGTAATTGAAAATCTACTTTGTAGACAGAGACCCATTTTGAAGCCCAAACCGAACTACAAATCGAATCAAACCGAATTATTTCGATTCAGTTTGAGATCTGTACGGATCGATTTGATTTGGTTTGAGATTTAATTCGATTTGATCTAGTTTCATAAAAATCTTCCTCAAATCAAATCAAATTAAACCGTGAACACTCCTGACTGTTTGCACTGGACGAAATTCTCCTCCTTCAGTATCGTTTGTGGCCCGTTATCAATATGATTAGGAGAGGTGAAGATCCGCTAGACTCCATGTTATGAATCTTGATATATCCTTATTCATAAGAATCAAGACTGAATCAAACATCTGATACATAAATATAAAAAGATAATAAGTTTATCTTAAATTTGTCTTTGATCTTTGTAAGTAAGATCCAAAAGATGAGATCTAACGAATTTGCTTGGACAGAGGCTTTCCAACTGGACTAGTCCAAAGTTTTCATTCGTGGTTTTTTGCTGCTCGGATTCTCCTTTAAGCGAGCCGGGCCTTCAGATCGACGTCACACTAGAGTCCACCTCAGACAGCGAGCATTTAAGTGCCATAAACTTGGACCTGCCACTAAAAAGGGGAAAAAAGGAGGAAACATTACGCTTGTTACTAAGTTCATTATAAAGCTGTAATTGCATAATTTTCCTTCTAATGGTCTACATATAACATATTGATACGTCCATGTATATATAGTCTTACGTAACCGACTTTTATCATAAAACCGATATTTAGTACAACTAAATTATTTATAATACTTGTTTCAAACCCTTGCGATGCACGGTAGTTTGTTTAAAAAATTAAAATTTAATTTTAAGATAACAAAATGATATTAATTTAAAATATTTTATCTTAATAAAAAGATTAAAATATCTATTAATTTATACATGACACTTATCTTGAAATTTAAAAGATAAACAACCACACTACTAAGTAAAATATTCAAAAGAATATAGTTCAACTATAAATATAGTTTGTTCAAAATCATATCCATAAATTTTTTTAAAAGAATAGACAACTCTATTCATCAGACTATTGTCTTTCTCAACTTTGACAATCTTCTTCTTTTTAGTACACTATTGTTAAGGAGTGATAGCATCTTATCAATAAATTCTCACTTTCATTATTTGAAGATTTTTTGATCAGTGTTATGTTGTTCTATACAATAGAATCAAGAATGTTATCACCAGTTATAAACAATGAGTCCGACAATACAAATAAAAATTATATTAAAATTACTTAAGATTAAAAAATTTCAACATTATAAATAATAAACTATCATATTGCTTGATATAATAAATTTTTGTATACTCTCGTGACCAATGTGTGGTTTATTAAATTCTACATAGCTCTCCCTCTGCTATGAAAGAAACTGAATGTTAATTACGAACATAATTATTATTTATTTATAAAGAATTCAGTTAATTTTCATAATGTTACCTAAGACATATTAGAACTTGAAATAAAAGAAGAAATAATATTTTCATCATCCGTCATTTGCAAAATAGTAAAAATAGGCTAATTTTGTTTCAAGTTAAATTTTAAAACTTGAATTTTGAATAAGATTTTTTTTTCAAGTAAAACATTTAATTCTTTAAGAAAAACATTTTCCTCTCTGTCTTGTTTATATTATGAAATATATTAAAATAAATATGTTAAAAAATTATTAATAATGTATAAAAAATAATTTAAACTTACGTACCTTGATTAGTCTATCTCTCAAGTTAGTGGCAGATTTGTGCAGCACTTGAATAACCTTCCGATTAAACATCACCAAAGATGCGATAGCGAAATGATCAATAACTCTAACCTGCATTTTGTACTGATTATATACATAAACATGTTAAAAAATACTTGAAATATTAAACTTTAACTGCTCTTTATACTTTATTTCTCAGTCCAATATCTTCTTAATGTCATCCAGTTTTAAATATCAAATCATTATAATTCCACTGATTTTGGTCTCACTGGCTATTTTTGCGGCCATAAGTCACTATTTTTTTGTAATTTTGGAAGGGGAAATTTTTTTGTTTTTTATTTATTTTTGATATTTTCTTATTTGTTAAAAATTATATGGTTGATTTAAACTATATTGTATTAGAGTTGTTTTTGAAACTTTTGGTGCATCGCAGGTGTTTAGTTTGACAATATGTGAGTATATCACCTTATTAGGTTCGCTTTGATCATCTAGAAGCGAGTACAAATATTCTGATTACTGTTTCTTATCAGGTATTGATATACTGACAGATGGATTTATTAACACTATGTAAAGCATAGTTATTTTTCATAAAAATATATTAGGCATTAGACATTCTTTAGGGTGCATATTAAATTGGACAAATAGAAGGGTTGTTTCATCACTCATGAGTTTTCTTCTTATAAATTATCTACTAACCGGAAAACTGTGACATAGGTAAGAAATAAACTTCAATTCAAAGTAATTACTTGGAATCAATACTACAAAATAAACCAATCTACGGTGGGAGGCAATGGCTTGAATGAGAAAAAAGAGTATTGGTTATTTTTTGGTACATGCAGCTATATAGGATAAAAACAATTACTATCTCAAGACCAATATATTAGGAGAAGACATCCTATCTTTAAGTGCAAGTTCAGATTGGACTTACTTATTACAGATAGAGGAATTTTTCAAAAAAAAAAACCCCTCAGTTGTCACGACCTTAGCAGGTTTACTTAGATTATCTTGAAGCCGGTACAAATATTCCAATACCTGCTTCTTATTAGGTACTGATATGCTAACATATGGATTTATGTGCAAAGCATAGATATGTTGTCATAACAATATATAGGCATCAGACATTCTTTAAAGTATTTTGGAGAACAAACACAGGTCTAGATGATTTATCATCGCATTATAAATTTCATCATTGTAATGTTTTTTTTATGCAAGATCGAAAGAATAGTATAACTTATATAATATTTAATATGTATACAGAGTGAGAGTGGAAAAGAAAAATTATAGTTTAATCCGTATACATTTTGATGTAGATGAGAGTGGAAGGGAAAATAGTAATTTACATAAAATATAATATACACTCTTTTATTTTTACAGATATTCTGATTATGTCACAGTTTTCTTTCTTTTCTCAAAGTGAAGCCGTGTATGTATGACCCTCACATACATTTTTTTTATTTGTCACCTTAGCATGTTCATTTGGGTAATATTGAAGTGGGTATAGATATTCTGATTGCTGCTTCTTATCATGTACTAATATCTTGATAGATGAATTTATTAACATTGTGTAAAGCCTATTACTTTGTCATAACAATATAATAGACGTAAAAAAATTCTTAAAGTTTTTTGGAGACCAAAGACAACTCTAGATGTTAATTGTAGGTCAGTACATCTTGAACTGTTGTAAATCCTTATTTAGTCTCATACTACATATTTGCGGGAACAGAGTGCAATTCGCTTAAGTGACAATTGACATCTAGAGCTATTTTAATACTTTTTTTTGTCCAAAATACTTACCCAGATAATATAGGTGATCTATTAGTATCCAATTTTTTCTTCTCTTTTTGTTTTGACGATTAATGTTCGGCAGTGTGTAAAGTTTTTTTTGAAAGTACAACAGTGTGTAAAGAGGATATATTGAAAATTTTGCCGAATAAAGAGGGACAACCATGTTTCACATGTGTGTACTATATATTTTCAATGAGATGAAATTATTTTACACATATTTTATAAAAAATCTTGTGAGTTGAAAATATATAACTGGGTGTTGGAGTTGCATATGATGCCTACCCGTTGTTTTCACCATGATCTCCTTCGCACTATGCAGTAAAAAAATACATACGCGACACATGTCATCAATTGAAATAATTGAGAGAAAATATTAAAACATGTGGAGAAGAATGTACAGTACTGCAAAACAGATAACCTGAATAGAAGGTTAGGATGTGACAAAGAGAAAACTGTAGTGTGCAGCTCCATCGGAAAGGTCTTCAAGTAAGAAGAGGAAGAGGAAAATACAGGGCAAAACAGTGAGTGGTTGGGAATAGGAAAGTTATATGAAGGTCTCTCCAAACAGTTTGACATTAATAGTAATTTGATATAAATGAGACAAAACATTTCATTTCCTTCCTCTTGTTGTTATCGGTGACATTTAGGACTGTCAACGGAAACCCCATTATCTAATTTTTTGACTCGTTACCGAAAAAAAATATTCGTTTTCGATAAAAAATATCTGCCCGATAATTATCGGAATCGAAAACGGATATTTTCGATAAGTTATTGGAATCGGGAACGGAAACACTTATTTTCGTATCAATTTTTCGATTTTTAATTTCTATTATTATTAAGTTTATTATTAATAATAAATATTAATCTTTGGATCATTTTTAATCTAACGATTGAGGAGGGGCACTTTTGTAAGAAGTAGGGTTGTTAACGGAGTGAATACAGAGCGGATACCACGGTATCCGACTCCGTTCCAATTAGCATTATTCGAATATCCGACGGATAATAAATTTTTCTATCTGAATTCGACTCCGCCGGATATTATCCGAATTCGAAAAATAATTCGAATACTTGATTATGTCTTATAAGTTAATGACTTGCAAATTTTGTTCTTTGTATAATTTATGAATATCATAGATTAAAATTAATAAATATTCAAGTTATAAACATCAAGATAAATTTTAAATGACTTAAATATTTTATTAAATATGCTTTAGATAATAACAAATGACTTGAACAATTTATCTAAGTAAGTAAAATCATTAAAAATAAAAAATCACAATAAAATTTATTATTACTGCTTAATACGTCTTAATCATACTTCAAATATCAAATTACCGTTTACGTAAACATATAAATATCATTAAAATTAGAACTTATCAAAATACAAAATCGGTCGGATAATAATCGGAGCGAATATCTATTTTTTGTTTCCGCTTTGAATATTAGTCGAATAATTAAACAAATATTCGCATATGTCCATCGGATGTTCTAATCGAATAAATATCCGACTAATTAGATGTGGATACGAATCGGACTCGGATATTATCCGGATCCGTTGACAGCCCTACTAAGAAGGGAGGACCATAATAAGTTTTAAATAATATAAATTAAAAAATTAATAATTTTTTATAATTATAAAAAATAATATCCCGTTCTAATATCGGAATCGGAAACAAATCAGAAACAGAAAATGCACTTTCCAGATTTTATCGGAAACTAAGACGGAAAATGCATTTTTCGATTTATCAAAATCGAAAACAGAAAATACATTTTTCAATTTTATCGGAATCAAAAATGAAAATAAGTTATTGTTATCGGAGAAAAACGGAAACACTTATTTCCGTTTTCTCGTATCCTATCCATTTACAACCCTAGTAACACCAAATAGCAGTTAATAGGTTTCGACAATAAGATTTATATTCCTATTTCTGCTGCACACTTGTGGCATTAATAGAGAGATTAATGATCAATGTAGCATTAAAACTAAACCCAAAGACGTCCAGCCTTCCGAGCACTGCCGCATCAGCTGAGTAGGAAGAAATATTCTTACTTCTTCTGCTGCACACCATAAGACTAATGAAATTAATAGGCATTAATGTTTCATTTCCTCTTACTGTGCTTACTTACTAACATAAAATAATACTTAATGGGTTTTGAAAAAAACGCACCACACAGGTGTTAAGATGTTTGGCCTTCTTGTCCTTCCCTTAAAGCTTTGGAGCCTTAAATGTTTCATTAAAACCGGTTTAGGGAGTAGTGTTTTCACTTAAACAACTCTGGACATTCTGCCTTCCTAGCCGTGAATGATTCTAGGGCCATTGGTTTGTGGGAAGAGGTTTTATCTTAATTTAATGCCACAATAGCTCAGTGATAAACTGGTTTTGTAGTGTAATAACATTCTTTAATAATATTTTTTGGAGGGAAAGAAGATAAAGTGCCACGTAAGTTGAATTAAAGATTATACTTTATTATTATAGTATAGATATCTAACATAAGTTGCATATTGTAATGATGTATTCTATTATCTAAATTTATGGTTATATATTACCCACATTAATCAACCTCACAGCTGCATGACTTGAATAATGTCACGCAAAGTCCTCAGAACTGTTGGCATCGGAAGCATCGAAGCAATAACAAATTCTCTTCTGGAGTTCATGTGAATCACAACTAGAATCTATGGCCACCACTTGCAATCTACTGATCATTTCAGCTGTAGGATCCCGCTCACAGCTTATCTAATAAACGACTGAAACCACACGGATCCCATCCTAGCCCGCAGAATCAAAACAATTAAATAAAGACGGCATAAACTAGTTTTGACGAGTCCAATCGGACTATATCTCAATAAGATTCGGTGGTTATAGTGGGCCAAGAGGAGCTCCACATCCACAAGAACACAAATTGCTAGGCTTCTCTTTACAAGAAACTTAAACAAGTCGAAGAGAAACACTATGATAGGCTTTTTATGGGCAAAAATATGTTAACATCTTATGTACTTTTGATTCTAAAATGCACAACGGAGAAGAGGTGCCGCATGAGAAGAAAAAATGTGGGGACAATGGACTGTTGTTGGTTTGTTTGGAACCGGTGCCGCTGGTGGAAAAGCACACTATTGGCCTATATGCCTATATGGCGTCCGTGCGGTGTGTCCAGTGGGGAACCTTTGGGATACCCTCCTCTATAGGGGAAGGAGGTCAGGTGTTCGCCCCTCGTGGGGTGAGTGAGCGCTGTGGGCGGGGGGTTTTTCGGCGGGTTTGTGGTGGCCCTCGGAGTCGATCTCTGGTGAACTGGTTGTTTGACTTCGTTCCTAATCGTTTGAGCTATTGTCCCAAAAAAAAAGTGTTGAAATATGGCAGCAAGTTTAGGTTTGATCAATGACAGTCTTGCAAGAACGGATCTTCAACAACTTGTCCTTCCTTTTTGCTTAGCAAGAAATCATAACAACTTTAGAACTTCTTCAAATCTAATTTTACCATAATGCCCTCAATCTAATACAAGAATCCAGCATAGAAGCTGTTTGATACTGTATTGTTAAAGGGTCATTTTTTGTCATTACATCTGTTACATGGGGCTGGTTATCTGTTTCTCTTCCTATAATACAAGAGAAGAGATCCTCTAAGTATACGTTTGGATTAGAGTCCAGTAGTACTGAAAGGAGGAGGGGCTAGAAACTTGCCAAAGTTAGAGATCACATGGGAGGGTGTTTGCTATGTTTGGCTCTCCTCCCCCTCTCGGTATTATTGGACTCTGGTCCAAACATGTACTAAAGGTCTTTGCCGCATTGCCTCTACCGATGTGGCACCACGTCCTTTGCCGCCGCGCGTGGTCTGCCTCTACTGCACCACGTCCTCCTCCACGTGGTCCATCGCTATGGTTGTCATCTTCTATGGCACCACGTCCTTCGCCACCGTGTTCCACTATTGCTGCACCATGTGTTCCTCGTGATTGCACAAAGCCGCATCAGAGGAGCACCGAGGCATCACCTATGCTACCGTTGCACCAGGTCCTCCATTGCTATGATTATCATCCAAACCTACATCAACTGCTGCAGAATGCCTTGCCTCTCTGCCTCGATGCAAAGTAAAGAGGAGTAGTTTAGGGGTGTCAATGGGGCGGGTCAGTCTGTGGCCCACTCCAACCCAGTCTATATTAAACGAAATTGAGCTGGTCCAAATTATATAAATTAAATTGGATTAAATTTAGGTTGACATTAGTTAAATTTAAGCTGGGTTGAGTTGAAAACGAACTGGTCCAATTTAATTTGTTGACTTTTATAATAATTTATACAAAAATAAAATACTTCTAACAAATCATTTATAAATAAGATCAACTCAATCCAACTCAATCTAATCCACTCATTATTGAACGTGGACTGAATTGTGACTGAATTTGGACATGCTAAAATTAGGTTGGACTATTTTGAATTTACATTAAACTCAAATTATCACATAATTCAACTCAACTCACTCAATTTACATCCCTAACCACAAAGTCCCCTCCTCTGTAGTCGATCATCAACTGAATCTGCCACTGCATCACCCTTTGTGCAGGCCTCTGCCACCTCTGTTGCACTCTGTCGTGATGCATGAACTAGTTCGGGCTTGCGGGGTTGTCTTCGTGCCATGCATCCATGCTGCTGCTGTAAGTTGCCTCCCATCTAGTAGCCGTTGCACCCCACCCGTGCTGCACTGTTGTCCTACCTTCGCACCCTACTTGGCCTCCCTTCCTGTTGTCGTACTCCAAAGCCTTTGCTGCATTGCCTTTTTTTTCTGTATAGAAAGAGCATCTTTCGAAGTGTTCTTTCAAATTGTCTAGACAAAGGACCCGCCACAATCTTCAAGTTAGTCTTCTCTTCTCTTTTGCTTTTCTCCTTCTTTGCTTGCCACGATGAATTCATCTCTCGCATGTCGCATGTCCCAAAGAAAAAGAAACATATGTATTCATGTGCCTGAAAAACAACTCAATGAAGAACTATGAAATAATGCAATATATGAAAAAAAAAATTCATATCCTACAGTTAAGAACCTGAACAAAAGTTTTTGGATACAAAAAATTAACAAAGATTTCAACGATGCTATTCGACTAGCTTTTTGGTATTAAGACGAATTAAGTAAGCTCTAGAAGACCAATTAATTGGTATTAATTTTTTTGGGTAATCATAAAACATTAACTTGACGTATACTAATTAAAAAATCCGTATATTCAAATCTGATATTTTTTTGTGGATCTAGTTTTGTTACTATTTAGGATGTTTTATGACATTTTACAATGCACGAGACACATTAAAGTTCCACCCTAAGAGGTTGTTTCCTTTAACTTCAAACGCTGCGGTAAAATATGGTGCTTTATGCCCTTTAGAAATACACATTTTGTGACATTTTATGGTAATACACATTTTTTTGACATTTTATGGTATAATGTCGCGGTAAGATACGGTATTTTATGTCCTATAAAAATACACATTTTGTGCCATTTTATGGTATTTGATGTCAGAGTAATCATGAAGAGATTTGAACTCATTTAAAATTATGAATGAGCTGCTTAAAACACAAGAAGTATCACTAGTCAATAATATTCCCTGCATGCAAAGCCAAAAGGATAAGAGGAATTGGCTGCTCATTCCCACCAACTCTCATCTACCCTAGCTCTCTTACGCAGCAATTGGAGATCAACCTCCCCCACTAGCTCTCTCACGTAGAGCAACCCACCACCACCTACCTGCTGCTGCGTCTCTCGGGAGTCCTACTTACCCTAACTGCACTCCATCTCTCGAAAGACGCCATTAATGGGGTGTGCGAAAGCGTCGTCCGAAAGGTGAAGTCGAAGTTTGTATGAACTAGAAAGAAAAGATTAAGAAAACCTACAGGAAGCGAAGCAAGCTCTGGCTGTTGTTGGCACACTGCAGTTTCCTTCCTCGCGTGCGGTCTGTCGTGTTAAGATTGCCCTTCTCCTATATATGTTTCTATTTCTTTCAGTCGTGAGCAGGATACCCGAAGGAACTCTCGCTCTCTGATGGCGCCTTCCTCCTCTCTCGTCTTCCTCCGTCGGTGCCTCCTCACGGCGCTGCTATGTGTCGCTGCTCCCTGCTGCATGTCAGGTCGCTCTCTTGTGACTGAAACGGAAGCCACTTCCTTTTCTACATACATACTTCTCTATCTCTCCTCTCTCTAGATCTCTCTCCTGATCTCGATTGATCATTCTTGCTACAAACTATTTCTTCAGATACAACCCCAGAAGACATTGTCGCCAGAGCACTCGCATGCTTCAACGACCGCTATGTAAGGACTAAACCTAAATCCATGTTTCCCTAGTTTGAGCATGCATGATTTTTCCTGAAACGGCTGGACTAGTGACGAATCACGAACTGTACCCTTCTATTTGCCAAAAAGGTCTCTGTATTCATGACTCAGTTACACTACCTCTATTTTTGTTTTCCATGCATGAGTAGCATGCAAACAGCCCCTAAGAGGAGATAGGTTTTCTTCCATCTGATGGCACGATGTGTTCCGTTGACTGGGTTTATGTATGAGGGAAGGTATACAGCCGTTGCCAGGAGTCGTATAGGCTGGGCGCCCAGGGGATCATCAACGTGCCCTACGACGCCACCGACGCCTACTGCGATGGTCCCTGCCTGTCCGAGACGAACCTTGTCCTCAAGTGCATAGACGGCATCCTATACAACTTCAGGTTCTACAACGGCGCCTCCATCCGCGACGTCCGCTACACCCTCAGGCGCGGCTGCGGCCATGGCAGCAAGCGAGGTAACCGTTTAATCCATATATAAGAACTTCACAGGAAGAAGGAATTAGATTACAAACAGCGAGCCCACCATGTTGTATATGCATGCATGGATCTTCGTCTCTCCTCCTCCCTTTCTGCAGTAAGAAGAACACATTTGGAAACTAATCAAATTCCTTTTTCCTTTCCTTCTGCTGTGATGGGCAGGTATATTCGACGTCCTCGGCCGCATGGAAGGCGGCGGATACGGGGGGGGCTTCCCGGAGGACTACGACGGAGATTACTTCTATGACAGCGGGAACATGGTCGCCGTCTCCCTCACCGTGCTCTTGATGGTTATCTCGTGCGGTGTTCTTCTTCTCTGGGCCCTTTAGATGTGTCACTGGGAGTACTGCGTCCTGCATTAAACGTCTGAGGAAGGAGACGATATTAGTTTCTATTTTGTGTGTCAGGTGAAAGATGAGCACGATTAGGGTTCGTCATTTTGATCTATCGTAGTGAAGACTGTTAGCACCAGAGTTGTCTTCTTGTGTGGTATCCAGTAAACTGGAAAGGACAAGAGATATGATGGGACAGAAACAGCAGAATCCTCTGTGCACACCAGTGACCCAATTGGTGATTTGTGGTGGTATGTATATTTTATTTTTTATATTATTAAAAAATATTTTACAATATAAAAATTATAAGGAAGTGGCAGTCGACACAATCAGGGTGTTTGGTCTAGTGGTATGATTCTCGCTTCGGGTGCGAGAGGTCGCGAGTTCGATTCTCGCAACACCCCGTTGGGATTTTTTAACGAATTTACTGTTTTTATCCTCTTAAACGTTTAAAATCTAAAGAGTGAAGACCCCGTTATGATTTTAACGAATTTACTGTTTTTATCCTCTTAAACGCCGTTGGGATTTTTTAACGAATTTACTGTTTTTATCCTCTTAAACGTTTAAAATCTAAAGAGTGAACACCCCGTTGGGATTTTTTAACGAATTTACTGTTTTTATCCTCTTAAACGTTTAAAATCTAAAGAGTGAACACCCCGTTATGATTTTAACGAATTTACTGTTTTTATCCTCTTAAACGGTTAAATTCTAAAAGAGTGATAAGTCTATGCAACTCCCAGTGTTAGACGAGTAAATCATTCCTTTTCATTAACATTCACTTTATTTTTCACAATTTTCTTGCACCTTCGTATCCTAAAATGACTTGAAAGTTTGATATCGATTGTTCCGTGTAAAACGATAAGAGAGTTGAATATTGATATCGTACCTTGTAATTTCTAAGCAACATCAATCTCCCACGTTCGTGCATTCATTTAGAGGTGTTGTTTGGTGTGCCCTAATTTTACAATTGTTTATGATGTTTTATGGCATTTTACGATGCAGCAAACGACATCTTAATTAGACTAGTGAGAGGAGTATTGAAAAGATGGGTAGGGATTATCGTACTAATGGGTTTACGGTTTTAGCAGTAGTTGGATCTTTTTGAATCTCTTTTATGAGTAATATTTATTGCAATGTCCCGGTGCATGTAGTAGTGATATTAGATATTATAAACCAAAATCTACTAAATGAATGATTTTACAGATCAACCGATTTTGAAATGCGACTATTTATGATGCACTAAACATAGGAAAAAATATTGTAAAATGATTTACCGCACTCCAAACATAAAGAAAAATGTCATTTTACCTATGAAGCTGCAAAAGACAACTTAATTAAACTAATGAGAGGAGTATTGATGTAACTCTCACCCAATTTCATATGGTTCTACGGTTGCATATACAATAATCGAAAAGATGAGTAGGGATCATCGTACTAATGGGTTTATGGTTTTAGCAGTATTTGGATCTCTCTGCTATGAGTAATACTTACTGCAATGTCTTTGTGCATGTAGCAGTGGATAAATAATTTTTTTGTTTTGAATTTTTTTTCAAGTGGATGTTGAGGTGTCCTAAACATCCGTACACGCAGATCACCAATTGGACGTCTCAAAAAGTTTTGAAAATTAAAAAATCTAATTCAAATGATCAGCGAAAATATTTTAACCAACTGTAATGCTCCTGAGTGCAGTGTGCAGGGGCATTGCAGTAAGTATTACTCTTCTTTTATTTGAAAGTCATAATGTCAGAAAATTTTAGACATAAAAATATTCTTTTATCTGATATTACAGTCTGCAAAACTATCTTCCCTAAGAGTTTTATGAACTTAAACTTGTTACCTAGTAAAGAGCATGCAAGGGCATTGCAGTAAGTATTACTTCTCTTTTATTAGGAAAGTCATAATTTCAGAAAAGTTTAGACATAAAAATATTCTTTTATCTGATATTACAGTCTGCAAAACTATCTTCCGTGAGAGTTATGAAGTTAAAGTTATTACCTAGTAAACAGATTTTCTAGAGAAATGCCGAAAACTATTTGGTACGTTTATTTGACAGGCTGGCCGGGCTATTTAACAAATTTATTATTTTCCACGATCGGTGTAATATAAATCTTAAAATTTCCAAAAATATAATTTAATTACCATATTTTTATCTGAATACATTGTTTATAAATAAGTTATGATTTATTAAAAGGATATTTAAATATTTTCATAAATTGCACAGGCCATAGACTCACCAGTCAATAAGCTTGACGTCCTCAAGAATCTGATTTGCGGAACTTCAAACTCCCAAACAAGACCTTTTTTTTTTGGATATTGTGGCGCAATGGAATGGGCACGGAGCCCCAGCTCAGAAGAGCTTGGGTTCGAGTCGGCCAAAGCCAAACTATTCCTCACATAATTTTTTTGAACCGCACTGGAGGAAGGAGACCGCCGCAAGCTCCAGGTCCGCAGGGATAAAACTCACGAGCGTTCCGCGATTTCGAACCGCGTTTGTTCTGCACAGGGACGGGATGAGTTATCCGTTTCCGCCAAACGGTACTGCCCAAACAAGACCTTGATCTAGACTCCATACATCACGAGTTATACACTTTTCTTGACCCCTTACAGTGGTAAAGTTTTTACTCTCACCCGAGGACAGTTCTGAGAACAAATGATATAAAAGGTGAAAATAGATCTTTCATATATAGTCATAGTTGATTCGAACTCAAACTAGTACTAAAGTAAGAAGTGGATTATGCTTCTCCGATGTGTCAAAATAGGTTTCCAAGACATTATCAAATTTACAGATTTTTGAAAAAAAATTATAAGATACATGATCTTATGCGGTCGGCTATGGATTCATATCAATTATAAGAGCATCCTGGCTCAAAAGAAAGTCCAGCAGGGGAGAGACGACATGGAATTCTCTGTGGTTTGAATTAGTACAACGTGGATTGGTACCAGTCCAGGTCAGCATCATGCCTTCCCACCTCCCTTCATGTGGGAGCACACTTGGACCTTCTCAGAAAACTTCTCCCATGCCAAACTACGTTCCATTTGCTGCAGCATAATTTTTGGTAATCATGACACTTAAATCATGTTATTACAGACCCAAATAAAATGAACTTGAGTCATAGGGATCCTATTCCTAGAGGAGTAATGTTTACTACAATTAATCTCTGGGATACTGCAATCTGACTGCTGTTTGACCGCTTAGATCGAAAGATTAAAAAGGGTTTTTAATCTGCAGACCAAATAATGGGTCAAATTTAATTTTCGGTCCATTGACCCAAAAAATTAATTTTAGCTCCAAAGTTAGTCTCTTTTAAATTTTAAGCCCATTATGTCATCTGCTATAGTTTATGGCCGTTTAGGAAACATAAATCTCCAAAATACCCATGCCTACTCCCCGCCCGTTAATCCCTAAATCCCGTGAACACCAAGGGGAAGCATCTCCTGTCTCAAGCTTTTCCCCTCCCAAGCCCTTGCCGTGCGGCGACAACCAGCCACCCAATCTCATAGGCGACGAGCGCGACCCAGGCGGCGGCAGTGGCACCAAGCAACAATGTTGTAGGCAATGAGCCTCTCCTCTCCCAAACAACAGCGGCGGCAATGTCCTACGGCGACGAGAAGCAAGATCTCCGAGCGCAACCCAAGTGACAACGGAGGCAACTAGCAGTAAGATCCCCGAGCATGACCCAGGCTGCAGTGGCGGCAACAAGCGTTTGAAGAGGGCATTCTTGTCACTTTATGCTGTTCACATTGACGAGGTTTAGCGGGCCGGTGGATTTTAAACTGAGAGTTAACAAAATTTTCAAATGAGGACCAGAAATTATGAGTCATGGGCAGTGGATGGGGAATTAAATTCAATGTTACTTTTTAGACTGCAGGTCAAATTTCGGTTAAAAAAAGTAATAAAAATCTATGTCGATGTGATAGCTCAGATTCGCTTGGAGGCACGGATTTCAGTTTTACTGCAAAGCGTACATGTGCGGCAAGAGACGGGTGGGCTAACAGGTTCACAGGAACTCCAGCGTGTGAAGGGAGTTGTATGTGATTGCGGCGCTCACATGCGTGTGGGGCCGCCATGGCGTGGCGTGGATCCATCCATGGGCCCTTTGCATGGAATCTCGAGGGCTTTGACCTTGAATGCTACACGCCAACGCATTGTTCAACTAATGTCAGCTGTGCGTAGTAAACATGTACATGATTATTTGATTACCCATCTAATCAACTGATTTGGATTCTCTAAGAATACCTATAGTTTATACTTTGTCCATCTGTTTTGAATCTCTAAAAATGGTACTTATTATCTCTAACCATGGTGTCAGAACTTCTGCATCGGACATCGTTGTTATCCGTGACTAGCAAGGAGAAGATATCTTTTTTTGTGTGTTGGCAGGTCATACAAAAGGTTCAAAACCATTTTATCTGTTGGGGATAATGATCTCAGTCACGAGATGATGATAGAATATTAACGGTGAAAGGAATATGTCAAGGAGTACCTGGAGGAAGAGTCGTTTTATGATATATTTCTAGAACAATTTGCTTGACATCTTAGACACATGAGTCGAGTAAGGAGGGGCCCTTAATTGTAGGGTCCATCACGTGAGATGTTGGTCTGGGGCGGGGCCAGATAGATCACTGGATTTAAGAGCCCCACCTTTGACACCGAAGTGGAAGATGGGGTGGGGTTATATAGGCCTGAGGGAGCTTCTGCTCCAATCATGTGGAATATGTAGTAAACAAGCAAGGGCAGCAAGGGGGAACCTACAAGGAATAGAGGTCATGTATAAAAAATGTGGACTAAAGCAACAATGGATGAAGTATTGTAACTTCGGTTGTCATCTGATTGCCAGATCAGACAACGTAAATTAGACAGCGCATGATTTATGTATAGGGGTCCAGTGTGTCTTAAAAGCCGCAATCAATGTAACAAGGGTGCAATGTATCTTAAAAGTGTGCACCATTCTTATTAGATTATGACTGTACTGCAATATCTAGGGAAACATCGCAGCAAATCCTTATAATAGGAGAGGAAATCCTCTCAGTACGTGTTTGGACCGAAGTCCAACAGTACTAAGAGGGAGATGATCCAGGTGTTTGTCAACTTTTGAGATCATATAAAGCGTTTTTTGTAATGTTTGACCCCCTCCCACTCTCAATACTGCGAGACTTCGGTCCAAACGTGTACTGAGAGGATATCTTCTATCATAATAGATGTTATGGAGGGTTGATAGCTTTCTCAAATGAGCAAAAACTTACTTCTTTTTTTTTCCCTTTTGTCAGGACTGTGAACTCTCTGAGTTTTATCTCTACTTAGCAATAGGATCCATGTGGCCTAGTGCCTAAATAGATGGAATAGGATCTTAAAAGTTGGTGGTCCATCAAACTTGGCAGGTCAAGGCTTGTAGTGGTGCAACTGTGCAAAGCCGGCCAATTGGCTTGGGTTACAGATACAAGCTTAAAATTAATGTCAAGACAGTAAACTTTAACCCAAGTCAATCTTACTGTCAATAGAAGGTAGTCAAATCAAGCCATATTCAATTAGATTCAGGTTGACCTATTTGGTGGCCATGCATAGCTCCCTCCTACCCTTAGCTACACAGCTTCTTGTTTATCCTTCATTATCTCCCATCTCCTCTTTTAGACTTATGCAACCCCCGCGCATATCTCATTGGTCTATTTATCCATAATAGACTAGAGGAAAAATAGCAAAGTAAAGAAAAAAAATGATAGGATAGAAGAAGTCTAGAGGAAGAATGTTAAGCTTGCAATCACCCTCCGCCTTTGTTCCCTTGGATTGTTGCTCGTCCTTTGCCTTTGCTTTCCCTCCCTTCCATAGAGCAAGGACTATAGAAAAGGCATGGTTGGAAGGCATAAGAACTATCATATAGAGGAGATAGTGGCAATTGGGTTCTACTAGAGAGGCGAGGGGATGAGATAAGGGGTTGTAGTTGACATCATCAAAGACTATGAGCAGGAAGAGAGTAGGTGCTACCATGGAGAGAAAAAGTGGGGATTAGGAGGGTAATAGAGGAAGGCATTGACACTCATGTATAAGCAACATACAAAGGAATAAGAACAAGGGGAGGAGGAGAGGAGTGGTAATCAACTTACAACTTGTTAGCTCTCAGGGTTGGAAAAAGGGAGAAGGGGGTTTGGCCATGTTATTCAAGGATGGAAGAAAAATAAAAGGGAGAATTAAAGAATGGTCACCCTATCGAGGGGAATGCATGGATTTAACAAGCTGAAGATTTAATTCGAGTTGCTGGAGTGGTCAAACTAACCAAAGCTAGCTAATCAAGCACATGATTGAACACTCATCTCTAACTTACTCCATCAACATTGATCAAGTTCATCAATCCAGATTATCGATGTTGTCTTAGCTTGCTTAAACTGGTACCCTTAGGAACTTATTTTCTATGCAACTTTCAGCTTCAAGGATAAAGATGCAAAAGATAAGTCTATTCATTCTCACCGAGTTTAGAAAATAAGTATTCCTTTAATTTCAGCCTTAAGTGTTGTGCATGTTTATCTTAACCATTCACATTAGAACATAAGAACAAATTCTAATCAACTAGACATATAAACTAATAGTATATATATATATATTCATTACCTATTTTTGAAAAATTCTAATCAATTAAATATATATCCTTGTATTTCCAAAACCAATAACATGCATAGATATAACATGGACAAGCTTTATTCTTAGCAAACATATAGTTTATGTTAGTAAGCATTCAAACATATTAACCTGCAAAAAATAAAACTAAAAATATAACATTTATCTCAAACTTCCAAGAAAAGAGAGGCAAAGTAAGGATAACGGAGAATAGCTCTTGTCTATCTAGACTTCAAGGTTAGTTTGCAGAGTCCTGAAAACCCACGGATTTTGATTATTTTTTACCAACAATTTTCAATGGTAATGCTACATTAAATGTCAGCATCAAAGAAGATAATGGGATGATCTGGCTCAAAAATTAATTTATCCTTTTGCTTCTCCTAATCAAATTAAGAAGATAATGAGACTATTCTTCTCTGAATTAAAAATAATGAAAAACAATTGTGTTCTTATCTTTCATCAATTCAAAAAATAGATGAATTATTAGAATTCCAATGATCATTTATACTCTTATTTATGAGATTCCAGTTGACCTATAGTCAATCGAGTGAATTATTGAGGCAGAAGGCAACCGGTCAAAAGATTGTTGGTCTATATTTTACCTCATGGGGAGATGCTCTTCTTACACCTTTAATCGTACTCCCTTAAGGTTCTTCCTCCATCACCACCATCAACCGAACGAGCTTTGATCAGTTGGATGGTTGAAAGCTTAGGAATATATTAAGAGAATAACTAAGGGGAGTACAAAAAGTATTTTCCTTAAAATAAATAAAATCCATGTTTGGCTTAGCTATGTATGTCAATATGAGTAGACTGTAATTGGGAGGATTTTTAGTACAATAAAATGGTGAAATTAAAAGGTTGTTCAAAAAGTGTGTTTATCTTAGCCATGTATGCTTATGGGCATAGAAGAATTCATATCACCTATGGGCTACTACGAACACCACTATCATGTATGCTAGGTGACACTAAAGTCTCACGTCATGATCTGTAAGATACAGATACGAGTGTCAGGTGTTGACATAGACACGTGTCGAACATGGTGACTTTTTAAAAATAGGACATGAGGATGCAAAAAATATATAAATATATACACATTAATATACCATTACACATATATCTAATAAGATATAATTGCTGAAATTCATTTAGAATAAAAAGGATATATTAAAATATGTCAAATTTTAGTACATGGACAAATATTATGAGAAGATATACTATGTATTTCGAGAATTCTCCAGTATTTATTTTGAAATCTTGAAGTAGAAGGTTGGACATGGATATCTAAATGTTATATCGTGTCCGAGTGTTCGACATGACTCTCTAATATAAGTAGAAGTGTCTATCAAATCATAAGTCCTACGTCTGTCTTATGAGGATTGAAATCAAACGTGCAACATTTGGATCATCATAATTATGTATGATCCACAATTTCAAACAAAAAATAGTTTTGGCTTTCATAGATCTCAATGTCGCCATCTAGTTATTGAGTAACTTTTTAATTTTCAACTAAAACTTTCTGGAGTACAAGAAATGAAGTCCTTGAGAGGTTGACTAGTTAAACTTATCCAAAGTTAATTAGATCTACTTTCATTTAATAATTTTCTTGCTAAGTGAAAACTAAAAACAACTTCGAAATTCCAACTAAAACTGCTAGTTGTCTTTTTCATTAGGTTCGCTTTTTGCCCTCTAAGTTTTGAAAACTTGGGTTTTCACTCTTTTGACATAATAAATTAAATAAAAAAAGGACATATAAAACTAACTTATCTTTACAAATAAAAATCTAAAATTAATCCAAATAGATGGGACTAAGTTACTTGACTCCTCTTGTCAGCAAAGTAGGAATTCGGCACCATGTTGATTGATGAAGACTTAATGCATGATGCTATAATGGATTTTTCATTTATCAGTTAGAACTCGACTCTAAATGTCAAATAATCTGGTCTCTAAAAATAAGAGCAAAATTCTTGGAATCTTATCTTTGATATACTCCTCATAAAGATTTTTGTCATTTCTCATCTTCTATTATAACTTTTTATATTATGAATGAAAAAAAAACTCAAATTGTATGAGAAACATTATGAAATATACCATAATAAAGTGAGAACTGTCAGAATGAAGTCCAGAAAATATAGCTTCCTAAAAAAGACAGCCCAAGGTCAGCTGACCCACCCCTTCTCATTGAATGCGTCTTCCTTCAACACTCCTGGGCAGCCTGCACAATGAGAAGCCTTAAGTTCCACTTCTGCTGTACCTGCAGACCAATTTAATAGAAATACGTGCAACTTAAAAAGCACGCATCCGTACCGTGAGGCAGGTCTCCGGGCCCCGCCCATCAACTTGGAGATCGAGCAGCTACATCAAACGGCTATTATTCTCGCGCCTCCACGTCATTTTAAGCGCGCCACTTTAACTTAAAACTCGGCACCCCTACGCCCGTGAGACCAGGCGGCAGCTTAACGTGGCATTCGCCGTTTGATCACATGCACCCTTAAGGCGCACATGATCGTAACCTGTTCACGGTGGCCCACATTTCCTCCAACCAACCCTCTGCACCGTGGTGCTGCTAGCGCACTTCACCTGATACGTGAGAGACCACTCAAATTGTCGACGGCTTTTAGATTTGATCAAACAGCTATAAGTTGTTCAGGTACGAGAAGACTCACATCCAGGTTTGGACCAGATCCAACAAATGAGCGGATATTACAGTATTCGACTCCGCTTCGTTTAGCATTATCCGAATATTCGATTCTGAATAATAAATTTTTCTATTCGAATTCGATTTCGTCGGATGATATCCAAATTTGAATAATAATTTGAATATTTAATTATTTCAATGTTATCTTATAACTTAATGACTTATAAATTTTATTCTTTGTATAATTCATGAATATCATTGATTAAAATTAATAAATATTCAAATTATAAACATCTAGATAAATTTTAAACAACTTAAATACTTTATTAAATATGCTTTCGATAATAACAAATGACTTAAACAATATATCTAAATAAGTAAAATCACTAAGAATAAAAAATCACAATAAACTTCTTCATTATTGTTCAACACATCTTAATCATACTTCAAACATAAAATTACCATTTACTTAAGCATATAAATGTCATTAAAATTAGAACTCATCAAAATATATAATTGGTCGGATAATAATCAAAGTGGATATCTACTTTTTGTTTCCGCTTTGAATATTAGTCGAATAATTAAATGGATATTCGGATATGTCAGTCAGATGTTCTAATCGGATAAATATCCGACTAACCGGATGTGAATGCGAATTGAAGTCATATATTATTCGGATCCGTTGACGGTCCTAAAACGTAGTGGATAAGTAGGTAAAGGAGTGGGATCTTAGATCCACTTATTTCTTTCGCATTAAAGGATAAATGGGTCTAATGAAGAATTCACTCGTATACATGAAAAATATACACTTGATTTTAGGCTCAAATATCTAAAAGTGTGATTATGAATTTGTAATGTATGGTAATAAGAAATTTTATTAGATAAACAGATATATTCAGACACAAAGTTAATGAGTTATAATGAAGAAATTTTATTAGATAAACAGATATATTCAGACCCAAAGTTAATGAGTTCTAATGTACCGACTAGTAGGTGTGAACCTACTTTGACAGCCTTAATTTTACTACACTTAATGACATCAACTCTAGGCATGTCTCGTTAAATTGAAGTCAATATATTATTTTAATAATCATCTAGACGTCTGATTATATTTTAGTCTAATCAATATCTATTCAAGACTAAAGTCCCATGTTCTTATATCATGTCATGGTCAAAATTTTCACAAAGAATTGGCAGCTTTGGTAGACTGTAGATGATATGTTCTTGTAGAAAAGTGGTATAGTGACACCATTTCTTAACAAAAATTTTGACAACTTAAATAATACGCACGTTGAAAAAAAGAAAAAATATCCCACATCTTTGATAGTTGCACTTTTTAATAAACATGTACCATCTAAACTGCGTCAAAAAATGTGTTAGGACACGGTGTCATTATAACATTTTTCGTCCTCCTAAGCACAGAAGAATAATTACAGAAACAAAATAAGCAACATTCTTTATTGGTTGGGTGCATTGGGCCAGGGCGCAAAAGACTCTTTCCTCCGGCCCGGATAATTCGAAATCGCTACCCGTTTTCCCCAACCTGGCGACAGAGACGTTGGCTTGTCGTTTTCCACTACCCTACCCTTCCCATTTTCTTATTCTCTCCACAACAAATAAATCCCCTTCTCAAATTTTAATGCATTTTTTTTCTTTTCAAAAACCGAAGTGTTTTGAGATCGCTCTTCCTCCACCTTCCTCCCTTCCCACTTCGTGGTCTCCTTGCGCTCCTGCCCGCCATTAATGCCCTCGATCCGCGCAGCTCCCACCAGCCCCTCTCCCGCTCGCAGCCCCACTGGGAGCCCACCTCCTCCGCCTGCTGCGTCCGCACCGTACGCTGCGGCCTGCGGCACCACTCCTGGGGAAGCCAAACCCTAATCCGCGAGCCCGGGGTTGGCAGGGAGAGGTGTTCTTGGAGATGGGAGGTGATCCAAGGGAGAACAGGGCGAAGACCCGTCGATCTCTCTGAGTTGGTGAGTTCTTGGTTGCTATTGCTGTTAAACATGGTTCTTCTCTCTCCAGGTGTTCGTGGGGCCTTGCAGCATTCCCTGGGTAGTGCAGGGGGAGTGCCATATTAGTTTTTTTTCCTATTTTCCACTTGAGATCTGTGCTCTGGTTTTGTTTGGTTTTGATTTTTTCAGGAATGTGGGTCTTTAATAGAAGGCTTTTTTTGGTCTACTGTTCTTGCTAGTCTTTTTTGGGGAAATTTCCCCTTCTGTGGTAGAAGAAATTTGGGTGTTCGCTTGGGTGATGGGGGGCAACTATTTGTGGGAAGTTTCATGGAAATTAATGTTTTTCCATTTAATTATCTCTGTCACAAGCTTCAGCTGTCTTTGAATTTTGGCTCTGTTCAAATTGATTTTCATAGTGATCTTTATATATAGATAAATAAATTTTTTTATCAAATCTTTAGCTGCTTTTCTTGGTGTTATTTTCCCTTCTTGATCCGTAAAAAAATGTCAACAAAATTGTGATGAGCTCGCAGGGGATCATGGCATTGCAATGTTACTGATCTGTCTGCTGGCAAAATGGGGACAGAGAAGATGGGCGTAAAAACCGGAGGTCTTTTCCATCTGTTTGACTGGAACAGAAAGTCGCGTAAGAAGCTTTTTGTTAATGGGAATGTTTCACCGGGTGAGTCTACAGAGATTGTTGTACTTTTGATGCTTAAAAGAGCACAAAGTTTTACAATTTCACTTTTGTCTCAACTATTGATTTTCTTCTTGTAGACGGAGCAAAGCAGGTAACAAGAGACGATGATAATTCACAAACCACTCGGCCCTGCCTTGTGCGTATCTGCAGTTCTTTTCTTTTTCACCTATGTGCCTATGATTTATTTTGTTTACTTATCTTTCTGATGTCCTCCAGATCAAGGATGATGACTCTAGGGGACTGCCAAGCATGAAGGGAAGTAGCGACCATAGTTGTGCTTCTTCAGTTACAGATGAAGGAGGAACTGGAATTAGAGCTCCAGGTGTAGTAGCCAGGCTTATGGGCTTGGATTCATTACCAACTGTAGGTGTCTCTGAACCTTATTGCACACCATTGTTTGACACACGATCTCTTCGGGAAAATTGTTATGGTAAGAAAGGTCCAGAATTTCATATTGATGATCATTTTAGCAATGTGAGTGTTAGATCTGAGTGTTATGTTAGAAAACCGTTGGATTTGAGGTCACAAAAGATGCCCAGCAGCCCAATTGAAAGGTTCCAAACAGAAGTGCTGCCTCCAAGATCAGCCAAGTCCCTCGCAGTTACTCATTATAAGTTACTCTCGCCAATTAAGAATCCCGGTTTTATCTCAGGAAAAAATGCTGCTCATATAATGGAGGCGGCTGCAAAGATTCTTGAACCAGGAATTCGAGCAAATGCCAAGGGCAAAGCTCCTTCCCTTGGTTCATCCTCTCTCTCATCAGAGGTTCAAGACTCTAAGGAGAGTGTTGCTATGTCACAGAGGTTATCAAGGCTTCAGGAATCATCTAGACGCCCCCCTGACTCAAATGCCATCAAATATCTCAGAGGTTATTCATTAAACAAGAGTTGGATTGTCCCAGAGGATTCTGCCAGTGTCAGGGCATCACCAGAATGGGGAGAAACAAGTTCCACTGGTGCAAAAGGCAAGGGACAAACTATTTCACTTGCAGTTCAAGCTAAGGTTAATGTCCAGAGAAGAGAAGGCTTGACCGCTTCTAGTAGGAATACATCAGTTCACAGGGAAAAGGGTGAGACTAAAATAAACCAGACATTCACAAACCGACAAGGCTGCAAGAACAAGCTGCAGAAAAATTCCTCTACAGCTGGTCCTTCTGGGGTGCTGAAACAAAATAACCAGAAACAAAATTGCCTATCAAACAGGGACAAGATTACCACAAAGTCATCACTGTCTAATCAGCTGGTTAAGAAGGTTCCTTCTGGAGATGCTAGTTCTAGAAAGAACAGGGTCTTAAACAGGATTCAAGGAGGCTCTCAATTTGGCGAGGGGAAGGAAGATTTGCAAGCAACAGATCTTGGGAAGGATAGTTCTTTGTCAAGAACAAAGAATGTCCCCCGAAAAAAACGATTGATAGATAGGAATCATCAATCAGATTCCACTACCATTTTAGTAGGTAATCATGAGAAACATGTCCGATCTTGTGTCATGATAGATGAACACAGGAAGTGGGATGAAGATAGCAGAAGAAATGGAACAGACATAGTATCTTTCACGTTCACTTCTCCAATGATAAAATCAACAGCTGGATCACAATCAACTCACACTACAAAGAAACCTGATATGAGCAGCTTCTCTGTAGTTGTGGATGGAGAAAGGAATGGTACTGATGCAAAAAATAGCAGATTAGCATCAGTGGACCTGAATGTGATAAGTGGTGATGCTTTGAGCACTCTCTTGGAAGAGAAGTTGAGGGAATTAACTTCTGGGCTTCAATCATCCTCCTCTAACATGGGGAAAGTGAACAGTACATCAGCTTCTGCTCTTTGCCCAGATTTAGCATCTGCTTCTGAAAACAGTCGGGCTGTACCAATGGAGTATCGGACAGATCCCTCACAAGGGCCTTGCAAAGCTACTCTCTGCGATGTGTCTGATGATGTATTCTCAGTCAATGGCAGGCTGTTCAAGTTTTGCTCTAAGCTGCAGGTGAGTTGTGTTTATTATTCAGTATCTATTCTTTGATTGGAGAATAGGAGAAGAATAAGGCCTCTTATTCTTAGAATAAGGTTAATTTTAGTTTGATGGGCGGAATGGCTTATACCGCGTCGCCACTTTGATTGGAGAATAGGAGAAGAATAAGGGCGAATAAGGGGAGAATAAACTTAATTTTGCTTTGACAAGTGGAATGGCTTATATCGTGTAGAATAACGTATCCGGGGAATAAGGAGAATAAGCCATCCCACCCTAGACCTAAGAATTGCTTATTCTTCTTATTCCGTCTGCGGGCTCCACAAAACTATCAAACCGAAACACCTCTTATTCTAGTATATGCTATTCCGTTAGTGGACCCCATGTAATAACTTATTCTGCAAACAAAGTGGGGTAATATTAGAATTGCTTATACTAGAATAAGGAGAATAAGCAATTCGACCCTAGACCCAAGAATTGCTTATCCTTCTTATTCCGTCAGTGGGTCCCACAGAACTATCAAAGCTAAGCACCCCTTATTCTAGTATACGCTATTCCGGATAAGTAATTCCGGATAACCTATTCTGCAAACAAATTGGGGCAAATTAGTGCCTGTATACATTGTAGTGGCATATGTGATTATATATTGTTCACCAATGATGCAATTATGAATTCTTCCCTAGCCTTCTTTCAGAGATGCTTAGCTCCACTGTTATGTACTCTCCTTGAGCATAAAATTCATCATAATAGTTTGGCTTGCAAATGCCGTTATATATGTATACTTTGGGTTAGTTTCATATGAACTGCTGTTACATTTGAACTATCAGAAATTCAGAATTGCCATTCATATTTTGGCTTGTCTCCTCGTCATCATCATCTCTGGTTGGCATGGAATGCAGCTAAGGGAGTGGGAGGGGTTTTGAGTGTTCTCACAAAAGCGGTGATGTCTGAACTGAAGAAAATCTGACCTTTAGTTAAGCAGAGGGAGATCAAGAGGAGTGGCAGCAGTGTTCTCGTCTCTTTTCCCCAGGATATGCTATGTTAATGAGCCTTAAATGAGGAAATGCTGAATTTAGGAAATGGTTAGTTTGTGCACTCACCTTCTGCAAGCACTGGAGTTGGCTTCTGCAGGACCAAATTCTCTGGCCTGCTGATTTTTCTCTATATCTTTTCTCCCTTAAGGTCAATTTTATTTTGAGAACACAAAATTCCTCAAAGGCACAACATCTTACAACCCCAGCAAGCCTGCAATCCTTTGCTTTTTCCCGTATCCGGGCATTTTAAACAAACTCCCTGAGCGTCTGTTGATTGTTCATGATGGGTATCCAGATGGAGATTGGCATTTGTACATGCACTTCCATGGTGTGTATGTTCACCTGACAGAGTGTTGGAAGCAAAGATCCACTTTATCTTGATGCAAGACCAGGGTTCTTTTTATTGATGCCAATCAGGTTTGAGATACTGATGTGATTGCATATGTGCATTTTACGTGCCAAGCACATTGTTTGGTGAGTGTAGTGATTTATGGCTGTCCTTTTAATTTATTCATTAGCTATTGACATGCTGGACTGTAGCTAACCAAGGCTAATGAAGTTTAGAATATTTACAACATTGTGCTCCTTTTGGCTATGACATCATCTTCCCTTTGTTAAGCTTCTTCAAGTGTGATGCCAGTTCCTAACTCTCCCCGGTGTGGAGCTTCCCTTTTCCCTCCTTGTCCTCAAGTATGAATCCACAATCTTTATGGTTCTTGTTCTTCCTTCTCTACCATTCTTTCATTCTACTTCCCATTTCTGTTGGCTGTCTTCCACTTGTTTTGATCAAGGTAGGGGATAGAAAGAGCTGCCACTGTGTCATTTGAATTCATGGCCACTGCTGACCATCCCATGCCATGACCCTGAGAAACTTCACAAACACTGGTGTAACAGCCATTGATGTCTCTCTGCCTGTGATGTGCCCGGGCTTCTGCTCACTGGAGCCAAAGTGACAGCAAATCTGTGCCACTTGCCTTTCTGTTTGCAGTGCTCCTGATCTCGCTACTGTGTCTCTTCCTTCCTTTGCTTCAATCTGTTGTGGGAACCTTCCAATCCAGCTGCACTTCTGTATGCAGCATATGTTCTCACGAGGATGTGAACCTGTCGCTTCTATATCACTCATGCTCGTACCTACCGGTATTTGAAGCTTTAGATGGGCTCCGCTTTCTACTACTAAGTTATAAAACTATGGCATTCCCATTATCTCATCCATTGACCCAATCATGTTGATAGCCCACTAAACCTAGCTCTATAAACCTTATAAACCTTCTCGAAGTTGGCCATGTTTTTGTACAGCTGGTTCCTTGTTAAATCCAAGGTTTTCAAAACCTTTAACTCCAATAGCTGCAGGTATAAAAATAGCACTATGTTAGAAGGGTAAAAATCTGGTAGTTGAGCCAAAGTTCATTTCAATTTTATTTTTGCCCTCTTCAAATAATTAATGGCATGCTAAATCATTGCTTTTGGTGAATTGAATTGTCAAAGGACAGAACCATGTAGGGGTGTCAATGGGCTGGGCTGGGCCTCCAAACCCGGCAGCCACCGAGCTCTTACAGACTTTCAACACCTTTGATGCCAACGGCAACAGGAGGAACTCCTCCGCCAACCCAGAGAGAGAGAGGCAAAGAGAGAGAGAGAGAGAGAGAGAGAGAGAGAGAGAGGAATGCTACTGTGTGACCCTTTGATGCCAACGGCAACAGGAGGAACTCCTCCGCCAACCCAGAGAGAGAGAGGCAAAGAGAGAGAGAGAGAGAGAGAGGAATGCTACTGTGTGACCAGGGCTTTCTGTGCAACCTGGTCGCTAGGGCTGCAAATGAACCAATATGCTCGCCGAACAACTCGATTCAGCTTGTTTATTAAGTTAAATAAATAAGCTTGAACAAGAATTTAGGCTCGATTCATAAACAAGCTCAAGTTTGAAAACAAGTGAGCCCGACTTGATTATGTTCGTGAACAAACTTGTTTAAGTCTCACTAAGAACTCGTTTATGATATTCATTAAGAATCATTTATATACTCTTAACGAATTTATTTTAAGTATTGGTTAAGAATTAGCTTAAGCATTCATTTGATTTTTGTTTTATTTAAAATGTAGATTTAATTTTATATTATAAAATAGTTTAACTTAATGAATAACTTAAATATTTTTTTTAAAAAAAATTCAAACCAACTGACCAGACTAGTAGGTCAATGGAAGGGGAAGGCATGATGTGGTTCTGGCATGTTTAGTCCAGTATCGGAGAATTGAAGAAAGCCAAAGGCAGCAACTCCAATAAAGTCCACCTGCCCATCCATTTGCTCTTCACACCGTGTAAAATGAGTAAGCATGTTTTGTCGTTTTTTGGCATGGGTTGTGACTGAGCCATTAATGGCCAGCTCAAAAGTGGAAAGTAAAATTTTTAAATCTCCACAAGTCTTTCGGGCCAGTGTCAGCTCGTCATGGATCCGGGACGAGTTGGGCTCGTGAACAGGCTCAAACTCATCGAGTTCTTAAATGAGCCAAGTCTAACGGAAGTCTGGGGTGCTCGATCGAGTTTGAGCTTGAATTTTGGTGACCAAGCCGAGTTTGAACAAGGGCAAACTCGGCTCAACTCGACCTGTTTGCACCCTTTTGGACGTACAATAAGTTTCGGCCCCACCCCCATCTTGAAAAAAATAATAAAAATCACCACAAAATTCTAAATATTCAATTAGCTCAGGATATTTTTCATCTCTTGGAGCTTAATTTTCACTGTCAGGTCGTATCCGAATTGTTTGTAGCCGTCCAATCGGGTGCAAGCAATTGGTGATGAATACTAAAATCCCAGGAGATGGGAACAACCCTAATTTGACCAATTTTCTGTTTTTGATTATTTTTTCTTGATTTTTTAAAAATCAAATTTGCAAGTACCCGATGGATGTTCACAATTGAGTTTTCACAATCGGACATGATCGGATGGTCAAAATAAACTCCCAAAGGATGGAAACAACCCTTAGGGAGTTGATTGAATATTTAAAGATTTATGATAAATTTTATTTTATTTTTTAATATGGGGAAGGGGTCGAAAACAATGTGTGACCTGCATACATACATTCATACATATATGCATGCATGCATGCATACATATACACATACATACATATACCTTTGAAACGTCTATACTTTGTATATACACCTTTTGATTAACATATTTGATCCTATACCCTCAAAACGAGCATGCCTGTCATATGCACCCCTATTGTCAACTTCTGGTTACTGAAACATCCATGTGTTGTGAGCGGGATTTGACAAACTTGCCCTTCACTTCCTTAGGCAGAGGGGAAGAGGGAGGGAGACAAGAGGGTTAGATCCTATATACAGCTTTTGATTAACATATTTGATCCTATACCCTCAAAATCGAGCATGCTTGTCATATGCACCCTTATCGTGAACTTCTGGTTACTGAACCATCCATGTGTTGTGAGCGGGATTTGACAAACTTGCCCTTCCCTTCCTCGGGCAGAGGGGAAGGGGGAGGGAGACAAGAGGGTTAGAAAGGTAAAATATTTTTTACCTGTTCAGAGAAGAGTATAACCATAATTCTTTCATAGGTTTGAGCTGAACGTTGACTTTAACCTTATCTTTGTGCTTTTCATCGTGCTATGGATTGCTTCATTAATATTTTCTGTTTTTTTAATTGAATCTTCTGTTGGGGCTTGCTCCATAACCATACAGCTGCCCTGGTGGCTTCCAAAGAACTTCAGTCATAGGCCTTTATTTTCTGGTTACATCTTCCAATTTCTTGATTTCTGATTTATGTAGTTTGTGTACTTATAGGATCCTTGGTCCCAATGGGGTTGTTATTCATACTGTTCTATTGTCTTTTGTCGCAAAATTTCTAGATATTGCATGTCGTTGCAAAAATTTCTGTCAAAATTGGAAAGGGTAAAAGAAGGGTTTGCATTCAGGAATTTGGCATTCCATATGGTATTATGCTATTTTGAATCCTTAATTTCCATGAAGACTATGGAATCTATACGGCTAGATTTCTTTGGTCCTCATCCCAGATTCCCAGGGTATCGTTCCTTCCTATGGTATAAAGCTCACTAAAAGAGACACTACTCACTGCTCCTCTTCTTCATATGAAATAGTAGGGCCCTGTTGAAACTGAAAGCACAGCAAGGGTGCACCAAAGAAGGTATTGATAAGCGACGGGACTGGGCATCCTCGCTGTTATATACACCATTTCATTTAGCAGGTCCACTTTCTGAAATTTTGCGAAGCTTGTGTCAACACCGGCACGAATCTCCTTCAAGAGAATGTTTGTAAAATGTTCTATTCTCCGTGACATTAAGTTGAGCAGGTGCACAGTTACAGAGTATCAAGAGTTATTATGTTTAGGTTTTAGTTTTGTTTTCTTATAGTAATGATCATAAATGGAAACTTGTCCTATGATTTCCAATCTGCAAATTTGTAGTGGTTCACTGAGCAAATTTTAGTGCTACCATTACTTGTTTTCTTCCATGGCATGCCTCTGTATGATAATTATATATTAATGTTGACCTTTAGTCACCGACAGATAAACCGTTTATAAGTCAGGAAAGCGTAGGGATGTTATGTCATCCCTGCATGTTCCGAATGGTGGATTTTGTTCATCGATAGTTGGGCTTATTTTGGCTGTACTTAATTCACTAGTGTACTTCAGTCAGTAGCTTCTTAATAAAACTTTACTAGTTTTGGTCAGAAATAAGTAAGAAGCTCAACTAAATAATGGTATGTTTTTATCTGGAGATCTTGAGGATCAGGTGTTGCCTTTTTTGTATAATGTCACTTTCTTCTGTGATAATTCTCATCCAAATGCTCAGTCCATTATATATATACTCAGCACATCAGCCTCTGCAACTAGCAGACCTTCACATATTGTTCCCTGCATCAGATTAATTTTGGAACATGTGGATGTTATAAGCTGGAGCTAGGTGGTTCCCATTGGTGCTGTTGTTATTTGGGAATACCTTTCTTGTCAAATGCTAGACTTCTGTGCCTTGGAGGAAAACAACAGAAATGCCACACAAATAATGTCCACTGAAGTTCCAGAACATAATGGAGCAACTCCATTTTCCAAAATATTGTTTTGTTTGTTAGTGTCTGGTCACTTACTGTTACTGAGTTGTTAACCATGCACCATTTAAATCTTGTATATAAAGTCTGTTACACCTTCCAAGGTCTATTTGTCTGTTAATTGCAGGTTGCTTTACATTGCTGGCTTGTAAATCGTACATTCTTTAGGTGACTATGCTTCTTAAAAGAAATTTTCATCCTGTATTATGCTTTACTTTTTCTCAAATCTCTTCTTATGTTTTTGCTCCATGCATGAGGATCTTTGGCATTTTATCTTGCAAGAAGGATTATAAATGTCTGTTGAATGGAAATGGCTAATAAATAGAGAAGGTTTCAAGAACCAATTTATTGAGGTCTTAGGTGTATAACGGCCCCACGTTCATGTGACTGTCTTCTGTTTCTTCTGCCTTTTCTTTAGTCTACGTTAATTTTGGATAGTTGGTAGTCATACCTACTTTAAAGTTGATTGGTTACAATGATCATTCAACAATTTCTGATACCCTATATAACACTGCTCACTGATTGGCAAATCCAGGGAGTGGAAAGCGTGGCTGAATGTACCACCAGTGGCAAGGATGCACATAAGGAGCCTGAGCAACAATATCCAAGTCCTCTTTCCATTCTTGAAGCATCATTCTCAAGTGAAAGCTGTAGTTCTTCTGACAGTTCTGATCCTAATAATGGTAATAGCAGATTAAAATAGTTGCTTGTTTTTTGCCCTTGTGATATGGCATTCTCATGAAAGTTAACAAAACTTTCAGGAAACAAGATCTGCTCCTCTGAGGAAGCCCAAAACTATGTTGGGTTGAGCAGCAAAGACCACTCAGGGGAAGCTGAAACAGATCTATCTGATTCAGCATCCTCCATATTTGCAGAGATTGCAAATGTTGGGCATGCCGCAGGAATTGCAGCTCCTGCTGAAATCCCCAGACTGGAATGGGAATATGTGAAGGACATAGTGCGAATTGCAGGCATTGATTCCATGGATATGGCATCAGGCTGCTTGAACCACTGCTTGGATCCTCTACTTTTTGACCTGTTGGAAAACAAGAAAAATAGTTCTAACAACAGAGCTGAGGTTAAGAACCATAGACTATGGAGGAAGGTATTGTTTGATTGCGTGGGTGAATGCCTGGAATCAGAATGCAGCCACTACCTCAAGGCAGGCTGTCGGACATGGGCCAAAGGGACAGCCATGATCGGAGGAGAGGATGAACTTGCAGGCGGAATCTACAAGGAGATTTCGTGTTGGCAGAGCATGGGTGACTGGATGGTAGATGAGCTTGTGGACAAAGACATGAGCAGTCGCTTGGGAAAGTGGATTGATTTTGAAGTGGAAGCCTTTGAAGCAGGAGTAGAAATCGGGGAAGCACTTGTAAGTTGTTTGATAGATGAGGTGGTTGCTGATTTCATTATATAGGTGTGCGTTGATACTTAGCTCCCTCGTTTAGGTATCATCCACTTTGTTAGATTATATGGTGGACATTTGCATACACTCACATGCTGTTTCGTGATTCTTCAAATCCGCAGATTACTTCCTTTCGGCCACGTAATGTTTTCTTGTCTATATAATCTTGAACTTATGGTGGAGGATCCCTTGATCTGGTTGAGATTTGAGGCACCGCGGTAACAACAATGTAAAGAACCCTCGCCATCTCTTTGACTAAACAAAGAGAGGTACCTTGCAAATGATCCTGTACTGATGTATAAATAACTCCTTTATGCACAGTGCCAAGGTGTGAACCAACATCAAGTTTAGGCCCGTATCTGATTGATGGATTCATATGCATATTCCAACTGGAGCTGCACTTAATATGATCTTTTTCCTTCAAAAAGCTAGTGATATCTATATATAAAGAGAGAGAGAGAGAGAGAGAGAGAGAGAGAGAGAGAGAGAAGTGTCACTATGTGGCCGTGCGGTCTAGCCGCATGACGTTTTTGGTGGGGGGTTTGAACTTAATTGGTGATGGAAATTAGAACTCCAAAATATGGGAACAACTTATGGGGACTAATGGGGGCTTTTTGTTTGTTTCATACATATGTCAGATGCTTATGATTGAGTTTTATGATTGGATTGTAAATTTTTTTTAAAAATTAATTAAAGAAATATAAAATATTCTCATATTAGCACTAAGGTTGTTTCTATCACCTAAAATTTTAATTTTCATCATTAAGCTGCTATGCGGTCAGATTGTTGGCTGCATAGTAACATATTATGTGTTTGTGAATGAAAATCAAATATGCCTTGAGGCACATTTAACTTAAATGCATATCACCTCTAAATGACTATTTGAATCATGCAAGTGAGAATTTTCAAAATTAAAATAATAAAAAATAGTTTTTTTATCATCATTTTGTCTTATTCTTCACTTCTTATAAACACCTCTCTAGACACATCCAAGTGTGAAATTTTCACAAATATATCTTATATCATAACTATTTTTTTAATTAACATTCTTTAGTTGACATTCATGAAAATATAAATGGCGACAATTAGGTGAGGGCATCCACGTTAGATGTCTACCAGGCACATTTGTTCCTTTTCTTATATATGTAACAATATTTTTTTTCTTTTATTTTTCAAATAAGAAAACCAGACATAAAGGAGGTTTGCCCATGAGGCATCTTCGGTGCTATGAAAAGCCTCTCATATTCAAATTTGAGATACTTTTGGAATGTGAAACATACCTGGATAAGGTGAAATGAATATCTTTGACTTCTCTATAGCAAAGGACAAAAGGAACACTTTTGTCCCCTCTAAAGAAGGAAGTCCCCTATAAAATAGGGGAGTCAGCTGTTTATGCATTGCTTGCTTGCTTTCTTTCTCTCTTTCTCTTTTGACGGTTTTCCTTTCTTCTTCTTTTGCGCCACTTTGATCAAAGAATAAGAGAAGAATAAGAGTGAATAAGGGAAAAATAAACTTAATTTTACTTTGACATGCGGAATGTTTTATACCGCGTAGAATAGCATATTCGGAGAATAAGGAGAATAAGTCATCTCACTCTAGATCCAAGAATTGCTTATTCTTCTTATTCTGTCAGCGGGCCCCACAAAACTATCAAACCAAAACATCCCTTATTCTAGTATATGTTATTCCATCAGTGAGCCCCACGTAATAACTTATTCTGCAAACAAAGTGATTAGGGAACAACAGTTGAGGGCTATACGATTTCAGTGCTTTTTGTATATATGAAATTTCGAGGGTTTTAATTCTCCACTCTTATATATTTTCCTATTTTGTTTCATCTTGTATATACAATGTGATATCGTTCACTTAGGGGAAAAAAGTATATCATTTGTGGTTTATCATACATAGTTCATCTCAAAAAATCTTCGAAAGTCCATATATTAAACTGTGATCGTTGAATAGTTGTCTCTCCACCTTTTTTACGGTCTTTGTATGTATACTCTTATAGATTATATTACTTATATCATATGTATATCTTAATTTTCACATATTATTATAAATAAAGGTTATAATCATGTTTTTTCTATAAAAGTGTTGTGAATCTCTCTCTCTCTTTATATATATATAGAGAGAGAAAGGGGACTACTGTGGGGCAACACACTATAGCAACGTGCAACCCCAGGTTGCACCCATCATTTTCGACCCTGTCTTTATATTAAAAAATAAAATAAAATTCATCATAATTTTTTAAATATTTAATAATCTCCCTTAAGGTTGTTTCCATCTCCTGGAGCTTTATTTTCACTGTGCCATTGTGGTCCGATCTTAAAATCCAATCTTGGTCGTCCATTGAGTACATGCAAATTTTGATTTCTAAAAAATATGAAAAAATAATAAAAAATATAAAATTGATAAGATTGTCCTTAGGGTTGTTCTCATTCCTTTAGATTATAGTATTCATCACCAACTAACTTGCATAAGATTGGACGACTACGATCAATTCGGATCGATCTAACAATAAAACTTAAGCTTCAAGACGTGAAAATTACCTTATGAGAGTAACTGAATATTTAAAATTTTATGGTGATTTTTATTTTTTTCAATATGAGAGTAGAGCCAAAACATACTATGCAACTAGGTTGCACAGATAGCCTTGGTTGCACCACAACATTCCTAGAAGACAACCAAAGCCTCTTATATAGTTGGGCTCTATTCTAGCTTGGGCCCTCCAATTAGGATTAGAGGGCTCATCGCCTTCCCCCTACAGAGAACGATGAATTGGGGGATATAAGGATTGCACGGGGGGGGGGGGTAAATTGACAGCTAAATGCGGCGGAATAAAACTCCTCTGATAATCCTTAATTCGTTTCATGAAAATAAATCGGAATCAGAAGTTTCCAATTGTCACCTTGTGCGGATTCGGATATGCATTCCTTCAGTTCTGGTAAAACGATGCCGCCAGTCGTGTAGATACTCGGCCTCCAGCGATATCTACGTGATATTTTAGTAAATGGATCATTTGGACTCCTCGATGGGACCTGCTTGATCCTTACCCTTCTTTTCATCACAAGTGCCTGCAACTTGCAGATGTTGTTGTTTGGTGAAGCAAAACAAAGCGAGAGAGAGACAAAAGGGAGGACTCCCTATAGAAAAGGGCCGGCCAGAGGAGAGAGCAATGAGGGGGACAGCCTGGTCTGAAAAATCCCTTGAGCTTGGCCTAGAGGTTCCATTTCAATTTATTTATATTCATCCCTATCAATTTTCATAAAAGTCTCTGTATTAATATAAATCCTTACGTAATTTTTATTGACCAAGAATCTTGTGCGTGAGATCCTCTAAGCCTAAATGTCAGTTTAGATTCGAGCTCACTAAGTCTAGTAACTCTTTACTGACTTAAAGTAACTTATTCAATGTCTAATATTAAATAAATATTTAATCAATTTATCATCTCATGATAATTGATCAGACTTTCGATCAAGTTAGGTGTTAAGCAATATTACATGATCCCATAAGGCACTAGGCTTAAGCAACCCGCTTAAGAAACCTTTCTGTCATCAGTTACTATGTAGTTATAATTCTTCGTTCGGTAAAAAGCTCTCAAGTGAACTTAAAATATAGTTAACTAATGTCAAATGCTAATACATTCGCTAACTCGAATTGGATGCCTCAAAGTATCATTAGAAACACATTTTTTTTGATATGTTGGCCTATCATAATCATGAAGTCCTAGACATTGTGCCATAGAGCATTTTCTCTTTAATTACCGAGAGCGAATGATCTTATATTAACTACACAATTATATTCAAAGATATTTGGCTGGATCCAATCACTTAACTAATCAATATCTCATAATTAGAGATCTATAAGTTATGGTCAAAACTTAGAAGTCTATTGACAAGATGTCTTTGGCATCTTAAGTGTAGGACCAACTACGTCACTGTGATGATGAATCAATTGGTTAACAATTAGATCAATTATTATCTAGTGATTCAGAAGTGAATTAGTTCAATGAATTCAGTCTTCAATTAGTACTTATAGGTTCACCTTAGTGTTTCCACACAAGTGACTATAAGATCAATCACCCTCATCTTATGTGCATGAGTAACCTTTACTAGTTTTACCCGATATTTGATTTCCTTCTCAAATATCCCCCGATTAAGAATAATTAAGAATATCTATTTATAAAAGATTAATCTCATTATTGTGATTTCATCATAATTTAATCTCTATTATACAAATTCATGGACTTCATAATAAAATGGCATATCGATTTATACATAATAAATATAATATCTTTATTATTCTTAACAAGAATAAGACTGTGCATAATAGTTATGACATGCATAGATAATTAACAGGGGGCACCAAAGCGGTGACCATAGTTTTCCGCTCTCGTCGAATGCGAAAACCCTTTGCACATAGCGAGAGCAGTGTGGGGCCCTCCGATCTTAATCGTAGGGCTCTTGTTGTGCCACCTTCGGTGCCTCCCTGAATTCAAGCATGTTACATTGTCAAATCAAACCTGACAGTTTTAATGTTCTATGTAGTAGGCCGCATCAGATGTCCTGACCGTCTATATATATATATATATATATATATATATCCTATTTAATTGTAGCCATCTAATTGGGTGCGAACAAATAAGTGATAAATATTAAGACCCAAAGGATGGCAACAACTTTAAGAGTAATGATGAATTTGCTATTTTTTATTTTTATTTTTAAATTAGATTTGCATATACTTAATAGACGACTACAGTTGAGTTTTAGGATTAGATATAATTGGGCTGTGAAAATAAAACCTTGTGGGGGTAGAAACAATCATGAGGTGATTATTGAATATTTAAATTTTATGATTATTTTGATTTTTTTAATATTGGCACAGGGCAACGGCTATATATCAAATCCAACGGTCACTGTTCACTTCTCTCCGCCGTGCCTCGCTTCTGAACTTCAAAACGGAGGCCCATCCCCTGACGCCAAGCGGCAGCCCAACACGGCCTCCACCGTCCGATCACAAGGCGCACAAACTCCCTCGAGAAGTACCTGATTATCTGGTCCGGAGTCCACGGTCGGCGTATGGATCATCTTTAGCAAGTACACGTATATTCTTTCCATTGGTTAGGTTCACTGCTCCGAGGTGTAGATTTTTTGCACCACAGCGCCCTCCAGAATTCGAAATCCACCCTCCTCTTTGGGACCCACGTGGCAAGAGAGACGTTGGTTCATCGTTTTCTGCTCCACCACCCCCATTTTCCCATTCTCCCCGGCCCTAACTCTCCGTCTCAAATTTTAATACACTTTTTTTAAACACAAAGGTTTTAAGATCCCTCTTCTCCGCCGAGCCGCTCCTCTTTGGCCCCTCTTCTTCCTCCTTCGTGGCCTCCCTCGCGCTCCTGCGCCACCTGCCCGACCGCCATTAACGCTCTAAACACGAAGCTCCCACCGGTTCCTTTCGCCCTTGCAGCGTCGCGCACGTCCACCTGCTCCCCCCGCCGTGCTCCCACCCCGCGCAGGGCCTTGGTCACCAAGCCTAACCCTAACGCAGAAGCCTCTGGAGCGGGAGAACCAAGCGGATTCCTGTGGATCTCTCTGAGTAGGTGATTTCTCGCTTGGTGTTCTCCGGGGTGGGGGGTGGGGTGTGTTGGAGAGAGCGTTGTGGTGTTCCCTGGGTAGTGCAGGGAGAATGTCGTATTTGTTCTTTCTCCTGTTTTGGTGTTGGGATCTGTGCTTGGTTTTGTTAGGGTTTTGATTTGGGTTTAGAATGTGGATTTTTGGATCTTTAAGAGAAGCAACACCCCCCCCCCCAAAAAAAAAAAAAAAAAAACTAAAATAAAAATAAAAAATAAAAAAGTTCCGGGCCTTTCCTCGGGATTTTGGCTATCTTGATACGCGAAATCGGGTATTGGGGAAGTTCTATCAAAGTTGATATTTTCCATGTAACTATTTCTATAAGAAAGTTTCAGCTGCTTTGCATTTTAGTTCTGTTTGAATTGTTTGCATTGTGATCGTTTATATACAAACAATCTTACCAAGTGTTTAGGTGCTTTTCTTGGTCTTCTTTTCTCTTCCAAATCTGGAAAAAAGTTGATGAACTTGCAGGGGTCATGGCGCCGCAGTTACTGATCTGGCTCTACTAATAAAATAGGGATGGGGAAGGCGGGTGTGAAAACTGGAGGTATTTTTAATCTGTTTGATTGGAACAAAAAGTCACGTAAGAAGCTCTTTGCTAATGGGGACGTTTCGGGTAAGTCTACACTGATTGTGGTATTTTTGACGTTTAAAAGAGCACCTCTTTTTTTTTTTTTTTGCAATTTCACTTTTATCTCAGCTATTCATCTTCTTCCTGTAGATGGAGCAAAACAAGGACGAAAAAGCAACGATAATGTCCAAACAGCTCGTCCTTGCCTTGTGCGTAATTGCATTTTTTTTTTTGTTTCCTCTCGTGTACCTATTATTTGTTTTCTTTACTTATCTAGTTAAGTTCTTCCAGATTGAGGATGACGATACTAGGGGGCTCGGAAGTGTTAAGGGTAGTAGTGACTATAGTTGTGCTTCTTCAGTTACGGATGAAGAAGGAAATGGAATTAGGGCCCCTGGTGTAGTAGCAAGGCTAATGGGCTTGGATTCATTACCAACCGGGAGTGCTGCTGAACCTTATTCTACCCCATTTTTTGATTCACGATCGCGTCAGGAAACTTGTTATCGTAAGAGAGGTCCAGAATTTCACATCGACGATCAAGTTAGCAATGTGAGTGTTAGATCTGATTGTTATGCTAGAAAACCATTGGATTTGAGAGCTCAAAAGATGCCCAGCAGTCCAATTGAGAGGTTCCAAATGGAAGTGCTGCCTCCAAGGACAGCCAAGTCTCTCCCGATTACTCATTACAAGTTACTCTCACCAATTAAGAATCCCAGTTTCATATCAGGAAAAGATGCTGCTCATATAATGGAGGCAGCAGCAAAGATTCTTGAACCGGGACTTCGAGTGAATACCAAGGGAAAAGCTCCTTCCCTTGGTTCATCCTCTCTTTCATTAGAACTTCAGGACTCTAAGGAGAGCAATGCAGTCTCACAGAGGTTACCAAAGCTTCCAGAATCACCTAGAAGGCCCCTTGAATCAAATGCTATCAAGTATCTCAAAGGTTATTCATTAAACAAGAGTTGGAATGATCCAGAGGATTCTGCCAGTGTCAGGGCTTCACTTGAATGGGGAGAAACAAATTCTGCTGGTGCGAAAGGCAAGGGGAAAACTATTTCACTTGCAATTCAAGCTAAGGTTAATGTCCAGAAAAGGGAGAGTTTGACATCCTCTAGTAGGAGCATCTCGGTTCACAGGGAGCAAGATGAGACTAAAACAATCCTTCCATTCAAGAGTCAACAAGGCCGCAAGAATAAGCTGCAGAAGAATGCCTCTACAAGTGGTCCCTCTGGTGTGCTCAAACAAAATAACCAGAAACAAAATTGCCTATCAAATAGAGAGAAGAATACTGCAAAGTCCTCATTGTCTAATCAGCAGGTTAAGAAAGTTCCATCTGGGGAGGCTAATTCCAGAAAGAACAGGGCCTTAAATAAGATCCAAGGTGGCTCCAAAGTTGGTTATAGAAAGGAAGATTTGCAAGCAACAGATCTTGAGAAGGATGGTTCCTCATCAAGAACAAAGAATGTTCCCCGAAAGAAACGATTGATAAGTAGGAACTGTCAATCAGATTCAGATACTATCTTAGTGGGTAATCATGAGAAACGTGTACAAGCTTGTATCACTATAGATGAACATCAGAAGTGGGATGAAGATTGCAGAAGAAATGGAACGGACATAGTATCCTTCACATTCACTTCTCCAATAACAAAATCATCTGCTGGATCACAGTCAAATCATATATTGAAGAAACATGATATGAGTAGTTTCTCTGTTGTAATGGAAGGAGAACGGAATGGTAATGATGTAAAAAATAGCATACTACCTTCGGTGGGCCCAAATGTGCTAAGTGGTGATGCTTTGAGTGTTCTCTTGGAACAGAAGCTGAGGGAATTAACCTCTGGGCTTCAACCATTCTCCTCTAGTGTTGGGAACATGGACACCAGATCAGCTTCTGCACTTTACTCAGATTTATTTTCTGATTCTGAGAACAGTCATGCGGGACAATTGGAATATCAAAACGAGCCCTTGCAAGGGCCTAGCAAAGCTACCCTCTGCAAAGCTCCTGATGATTTATTGTCAGCTAATGGCAGGCTGTTCAACCTTTGCACTAAGCTGCAGGTAAGTTGTGTTTACTGTTCAGGATTATATTCTTTTCACTGCGGCTAAAAATAGAATGTTCAAGGCTTCCCTTGTTCTTCTTTCAGACACATGTTTAGATCCATTGTTATGGACTCTTCTTGGGCACGAAGTTCCATAATATTTTGGCATGCAAAAGCATGTTTCTTTATTTTACATCACTAGACTTTCTATTGGCACTTTTATTTTTATAATTCATCTGGCAGAAGTTACAGAAGTTGATCATGCAAAATATAGTGCATCAAACATAGAAATTTGACTTTTAAATGTAACTTCTTTCATGATTTTCTATTGGCACTTTTATTTTTATAATTCATCTGGCAGAAGTTACAGAAGTTGCTCATGCAAAATATAGTGCATCAAACATAGAAATTTGACTTTTAAATGTAACTTCTTTCATGATTTTATGGTTTAACCTCACCCACCCAGAAAGCAGTCTCACATCCCTCATGTACACACATAAAAAAGTAAGGAAAAAAGTGCAGAGATAGAGAGTAAAGTAGGGGGATCTGGAAATCATTTTGTTTTTTGAAAATGGATAGGCGCAGAAGGCCTTCCTCCTTGTGGGTGGATTCATATTCTATCTGACATGCAAATAATAAATGTATCCAACTTCTCATAGATTATGCCAGTCTTGCATATAGCTAGGAAATGCTTTGGATTGGTTAACTTTGAGAAAGCTTAGCTTTTTCTGACATTTTAAATGATAAAATCAGTGGCATGGATCTCACTGTATGTGTGTGTGTGGTGGTGGTGGTTTTGGGGGGGAAGGGGGTGGAGTTGAGAGGTTGTAGTGATGTTTTGTTTTATTTGCATCAGTAACCTCTCCTTTTTTACTAGAAAATGAAAACAGTGGATATTTTGTCCATTCATCCAAAAGGCAAGTTCATTTCTTCAAAATTCATGCCCTTCCTCACATTTTACCTGCAGATGGGTCCTACCCTCCCTATTCTGCTCCTTTCTCTCATCTGAACTGGTTTTTGCATTTTTTTTTCTTTCATTATGTTTGGAAATGTTTCAACCCATTGGTGACTTGAAAAATAGGAATCAGTATGTGCGACGCATTTTTAAGCAATACCTTACATCTTGATCTTCATCACTGTGTCATCTCCTTGTCATCAAAAGAATGAAAAGTTCTTAATAATTTATCATCTTTGTAAAGTTCAATACCTTTTATAGGATTATGTGCATCTCATTCTCCAGCCTTGATGGACTTCATACACTTGCAAATGTCTTTCTAATTGGCAGGTTGTGTGACCAGATTCATCTCTAATTTATGTCTGTTGCTTGTTTCTGATCTCAGCTGTATTTGCACACTCATGTCTATATGATTGTTCACCACTCTTGCTTTTATGTTGTGAATTGTTCTTTGTTGGCGAAAGTTGTTTAGTACTGGGTATCCACAAGTCACTTCGGTCAGTAATATGATACCAAAGCTGGTTCACTTGTCAAGTGTCCCCCCATTTGGCCCTGCAGTTTCAAGGAGTGTTGCTTGTTATACTTCACTTGACAAGTGTCTCCCCCCCCCCCCCCCCCCCCTCTCCGACATGCTATTGTGGACAGTGGCTGTTTTTGCCTCTTATTTTTGGACACAGGTTGGGCTGTACAGCCGCTTTTATAGATATTGCTAGAGGTAGTACAACTGGAGAAGAAGTAAAGACATCTCCACATCACTCACTCGCATTACAAAAGACACCTTCAGACTCTCAAGTTATCTTACAGAACATAATACATCTCTCTCACCATGGAAAACATAAGACATCTCCCTTCAAAGTTCACCCATAGAACCAGGAAAAAAGAAAAACCAAAACTCTCACCTTGGCTCGCAAAAAGCTTCATTCACTTAAGATAATCATACTCTGTGCTAAAAGAGCAAGATGAAATGTGCCCCAGAAATAAGATTCTTTAAGCGAATCATACCCTGATGCAGCAGCAAGGGAAAGACAGCTTTGTGTGTATGAGGATTCCTCTTCTTATTATGCACTTCCTCAAACTTTGCATATATCAGCCAAGGCCTTCCTAGATTGGGAATCCCTTAACTTCCTTAATTGGACTACATTCCCTCAGAGATTGAGACCTAAACACCCAACCTTCTCGAGGATCTTTTAATTCCACAATCTAATAAGAACTTAATGGCTTTAGTCTGCAGACTGGTAGGAAACCATGACCTGATAATCTCTTTAACATCTACTGTGCTCCAAATTGGAAACAGGAGGGTATACATTGGCACCAAGAAATCACTTGATAACGCTTCCTTTTCTATCTCTTGACGACAATTGGTGAAACCTTAATGATCTTTCTTGTCAGCTTGCTAACTTCCTAAAGGATTGGATCTTTATCTGACTTAAGGGTTTTTACTGTCCTATCATTAGGTGATCTTTTTGCCTCTCTCCATCATAGGTCGGTGTTTCTTTCAAGGAGCAACTAAGGAAATTTTGAATATCTTATTTAATTGTACTAGGTTCAATAGGTCAATCACCTCAGCTGGCACCTTTCCCATCTCCACAACATAGACTGGTTTTGATGATTCACCTTGACCCAAGTCTTCCGTCCTGTGATGAATTCGGTGAGTAAACTCAGCTAAACTCATCACATCTTTGATCGTTTATTGAGTCATCACCCTAAATCTTTGTCCACGTGCATCCTTCTCATCTCGAAATTTCAGTCGTCCCCAGAGATTTTCACCCATAGGTAACCAGAAACCCATCTGCTTTTTTGCCTCAGTCAGGGATTAGTCTCCATACTACACATTTTCCAGAGCCCCAGTCCCTTGTGTCTTTGTCTAATTGCCTCAAAACTTTGACCAAGGCAATAAGTGACTTGAAAACCTTGACTCCTCCGAGATGGCAAGGAAAACCACAAACTCAAAACTTCTGAAGCTTCCTTTTTTTCCCCCTGTTCCTTCATCTTTATTCCGGTCTAACTTGATAGCTTCACTGGTTGCTTCTGTTTTCTTCCAACTTAGAGATTTTTAACAGTGTGATAGGAACATTTCAACAAGGGAGTGCTCAAACAAGAAAGGTGATGTTTGAAGACTCTGAAGTGAACGGGAGAAAGGGCCTTTAGTTGAGCAGTGGTAGGTGATTTAGAGGGGTGACAGCAGTGTTCTTGTCTTTTTGCACAAGAAGCTTTGTTAACCAGACTTACATGAGGAAATGCTGAATATAGGAAGTAGTTGTTTTGTGCCCACTTCCTCTACGGGTGATGGAGTCAGCTTCTGCAAGGCTGAATTCTCTGGCTAACTGCACTCTGCGTCTTCATACCCTTGAGTAACACTTGCGGCACTGAGGGTGCCAATTGCACTGACCCTCAGTGCAGTGGGTAAATAAAACAAAAGTTATTTTTTGAAAAATTTTTAGGTGGGCCTCGAGATGCCCTATGTGTCCGTACAGGCCGATCTCTGGTCGGACGACCCAGAAAAATCTGAAAAATAAAAAACCAAGTTCCAATGAACAGTAAGAAACGCCCATAATGGGCTGAGCCCAATAACGGTTTTTTATCTTTCAGATTTTTTTGGATCGTCAAATCGGAGATCGGCCTGTACGGACATGTAGGGCGCCTTGGGGCCCACCTAAAAAAAAATCATTTTTTTTTTATTTTTTATTTTTTATTTACCACTGCACTAAGGGTCAGTGCAATTGGCACCCTCAGTGCAGCAAGTATTACCCCATACCCTTTTATGGTGAGATACATGAATTCCTCCGACAGCCTATCTCTTACAACCCCGGCAAGTGACTCCATTCCTGCAATTCTTCACTTTATGTCCCTCCATCCGGACATCCCAAAAACTGATCTGAACCAATAATTGTTAAGGGGCATGACCATCCCTAAAACATGTGCTAGCAGAGACAAAAATCTAGCATTATATGTAGTAGCCCTCATGAACACCTCGTATGCGGCTAAGTGGCTTTTGCGCACACCCTTCTCATGAGAAGCCTGGGTGTAATCATATAGCAATAAGCACCACATCAGAATGGCTCAAACTGAATTAGGGCTAAGCAAAGGGGGCCTAATCAGTGCAGAAGGAATGCGTCTCTGTTGCCGTGTTAAAGGACACGGCCATCCCAAAAATACATGTTAGTAGGATATGGAGGGAATAGCAGTCACGAACGTGTGGTATGGGATTAAATGGTTTTTGCCACATGAATCATGCATAAGCCTGTGGTATGGGATTAAATGGTTTTTGCCACATGAATCATGCATAAGCCATACACTCAAGTAGTCTCTTTACTTGCCTTGCATCACTTCCTCTCTTGAATCACTTTCTGATCCCTAGTGTTGATCTCTCTACCATCTCTAACTTCATCCTTTCCTGAATCACTCTCTGACCGTCCATTCGTTGTTCCTTACCATATCCAAGCTTGATCCACTTGTTGCTGACGCTCATATTGTCCCTCAGGTCTCTGGAAGTGGCTACCTGACTTCTGAAGAGTTCCAGCAGAGGCATCTCACATGTCCTTGTCAGAGTGACTCTTAGCAGTCGCCTTTCTCTTTTTGCCTTCCTATATGTCTTTCCTTCTCAGTTCACTTGTCTTCTTAAATTATCCATTCTTTGTTATGCACTTACAATTGTGTACCAGAGCATTCACAAGAGAAGACCAACCTTACCTTATGTGACAACTGAAATTTAATTTTATTCTTCATTCTTCTACACTTGTCTGGGACAACCAGTTTAAAATGTCAATGCACTTATTATTATCTATAGGTTCCTCTTTTTCAAAAGAAATGTTCATCTCATATTGTGCTTTGTTTTTTAGCTAGTCTGTTCCCATGCATTGCTCTATGCATATGAAGGTGTTTTGCCTTTTATCCCGCAGACACTAGATACAATGAGAAGAGATTAAAAATTTCTGTTGAGTGAAAGTGGAATAGAAAAGTTTCTGGAAAGTTAGCCAAATGATGGTTATTGGTTCAAGGATGCTAGGTGACCTTCGTTCAATGTGTGACCACCAGATGTGATGGCACTGAAGTAACCCATGCCATACTCCTAGGAAAAGCTAGAACGATTTTTAACAAAAGGGTACCTGTACCCAAAACCAGGATGGTCGATTAGTGGGACTTGATTTGATGTGAATTTCATTTAATCCTTTTGCATCTCTTTCCTGTTAATTTTGTGTAATTGGCAGTTTTTTTTTTTTTTTGCTGAGTTTTCTTATAATTGATGGCTTACGACAATTGTGCAACAACTGATGTTTAATATGAACCCAATTGCTGAGTCTAGGGAGCCGAAAGCATGGCTGAATGCAGCAGCAGTGGCAGTGATGCTCATAAGGAACCTGAGCAACAATATTCAAGTCCCCTTTCCATTTTGGAAGCATCCTTCTCAAGTGAAAGCTATAGTTCTTCTGACAGTTGCGATGGTAATAACAGAAACGTTAAGTAGTTGCCTGCTTTTTCCCTTGTGATTTGCCCTTCTGATGAAAGTAAACACTTTTTTCTTCAGGAAGCAAGATCTGCTCTTCTGTTGAAGCTCAAAACTATGTTGGAATGAGTGGCAAAGACCCATCAGGGGAAGCTGAAACAGATCTATCTGATTCAGCATGCTCCATGTGTGCACAGGTTGCAGATGAAGAACATACGTCAGGAATCAGCACAGGTCCGACTGAAACCCCTGAGCAGGAAATGGCATATGTGAAGTATATAATACAAAATGCAGGCATTGATGTTGAGGCTATGAAATTAGGCTGCTTGAACCACTCTTTGGATCCCCTACTTTTTGACCTGTTGGAAAACGAGAAAACCTGTCCCAGTAACAGACATGGGGACAAAAACCATAGATTATGGAGGAAGGTGTTCTTTGACTGTGTAGGTGAATGCTTAGAATCAAAATGCAGCCATTACTTTAAGGCAGGCCGTCGGTCATGGACCAAAGGGGCTGCCATGATTGGAAGAGAGGATGAGTTTGCCAATGAAATCTACAAGGAGATTTCATGTTGGACGAGCATGGGTGACTGCATGGTAGATGAGATTGTGGACAAAGACATGAGCAGTCGCTTGGGAAAGTGGGTCGATTTTGATGTGGAAGCATTTCAGGCGGGAGTAGAAATTGAGGAAGCACTTGTAAATTGTCTGATAGATGAGGTAGTTGCTGATTTCATAATGTAGATGTGCATTGCAACTTAGCTCCCTAATTTAGTTTCCTTCATCTTTGTTATAGATTATATGATGAACATTTGCATACACCCCATGTGGTTCCTTGATTCTTCAAATCTGCAGATTATTTCCTTTCTACCACATCATGTTTACTTGTTGCTTATATAATGTTGGATTTATGGTGAAGAATAGGTCAGTCTGGCTGAGATTCGAGCCACCTTGGTAACAACAATATAAATAATCCTTGCTGTTTGTTCACTTTGGAAAGAAAACAGTTATCTTGTAAAAATGATTTTGTACTGCTGCATACATAACCTTTATGAAATTGCCAAGGTGTAGAACAACGAGAAGCTTAAGCTCACTATTCTGATTGGGATACAAATAATATGTGAAATCTAATGATCTGTTTGTTTCATAACCTTTTAGGAAGAATGCATGTGCTGGTTTTTCATTTTCTTGAGGGTAATGAGAATTTTTTCTCATTTTTTATAACTAATTCCAGAACTTGATCATCCAATTTTTCTCTTTGAATTTATGTAACGAAAATTAATATTGTCTGTCTTGTTAATACTTTTGCTGCAAAATGCTCAAAAACTCTTAAAATGTAAGTGGGTAACCGTTGCCTGTAGCTGTCTTGAATGTTGACAGCACCTTTTTGGTGCCCCATTCTAATTCACAACAAGCTAGATATCACAGTTACGGACCTAGAAATTGCGGAAATTCAGATATTTCATCACTTCCAAAGATATTTGGTATACTTGCAATTAGAAGATAAGCTTTTAAATCATAATACTTATTTTGTATTCACTCTTCAAGTTTCTTGGAGTTCGGGCTCCGTGATGTCTAATTTCTACCAAGTAGAAAAATTGAAATTTTCTCAAAGGCAGGGTTAAGATAAAAATTAGTGTTGTTCCACCACTTCTCCACTTGATAACATGGAGAGCTTATGCAGTTGTTGAATGCTTTAATGGAATTTTCATCAAATTGTAATGTATTGATTTGTATCCACACTAGGATGCTGAATATTTTGTAAGCCATCTTTCTTTAAATATCCGATTATTCCCTAGTGTTGTTCTCATTCATTGGGATTTAAATTTTACTATCCAATTGTGAAACTCAATCTTAGTTGTCTGATCGAGTGCACACACAAAAAAAATAATTTTATTAAAAAATAACTTGGAGTTTTAGAAAATTATTCTAAGTAGTCACTAAGTTTTTCCCATTACTTGGAGTTTTAGTTTAATCCACGATTAATGGATTTAAATATCCAAAAGACCATGTGCATCTACCCTACATGCACTCCCGAGTGCATTATATTTTGATGTTTTTTGATTTTTTTTTTATTGACGTCAGGATGCATTTAATGCTGATAGGAGGCTATGTGCGGGGCATCACACAGCAGAGCAGGACGGGTGACCGTTCTAGCTCAGCTAGTGGTGGTGCAGCAAATTATTCTCAGGATTCTCTCTAGAGCATCTTGACACTCTCGAGAGCATTAATTTTTCTGTTTTTTTTGCTAATGTCAAGGTGCATTTAATGCGACCAGGAGGTCATGTGCGAGACACCACACGGCGAAGTGAGACAGGGCGGCCCGGCCATGTGCGGGGCGCCACGCGGCGGAGTGAGATAGGGCAGCCCGTTCCGCCGAGTGGCTCCCCACACATGGCTTCCTGCGCGCATTAAATGCATCATGACATTAAAATTTTTTCTTTTTTTAAATGAATTTTTTTTATGCTATCGAGAGCTCCAAGATGCTCTCGATAGCTTCATAATGCTCTCATGCTCTCAAGAGCGTTAGATGCTCGTGAGAGCATTAAAAAAAAAACTGAATTTTTTTTGTTGACGTCAGGGTGCATTTAATGAGGATAGAGGCCATGTGCGAAGCACCACGTGGCAGAGCAGGACGGGGCGGTCTGTTCTAGCTTAACTAGTGGTGGTACAACAAGTTATTCTCCAAGTGATATGGTGCATTTTCTACTACCCCACTGTCATGTTTAAAAAACTAAAAAAGCATAATATTTTTCTAAATATTCAATTATCCTCCTTAGTGTTATTTTCATCTCTTTGGACTTATTTTTCATTGTTGGATCATGACCCATTCAATGTTATCCATCTGATTTTACATACATAAATGGTGATAAATATTAAAATCCCAAGGGACAACCCTAAATGCTAATAGGATTTTTTTTTTTACTTTTTATCTTTTTTATTATTATTTTTTTAAAATGAAATTTGCATACATCCGATAAATAGCTAAGATTGAGTTTCATAATCGGACATGATCGGATGGTCAAAATAAAGCCCAAAAGGATTGAAACAATTCTAAGGAGGTAATTGAATATGTAAAATTTTTTATAAAAAAATTATTTTTTAATTTTTTAAATATGGAGATAGAGTGGTGATGGGTTGAAATCTCGTCTACCACGATTAAGATCTTCTGTCTTCAATTAGAGGGACGTCGCCGGATGGTCCTTGCAAAATAGAAAACCGTCAAAGGGCTTCCGACAATGGTCCCGAGGAGCCTCCTCCGGAGGCGGGATCAGTAGAGATCCTCTGTGTTGATCTCAATTGGAAGGGGCTATTATAAGAAAATCAGATCTGAGATGGATTCCTGGGTTTGTATTAATCTGGTTGTCAGTAGAGGAAGGGGCTATTATAAGAAAATCAGATCTGAGATGGATTCCTGGGTTTGTATTAATCTGGTTGTCAGTAGAGGATACTTTCATATGAGACAGGATCCTTAACTGAGTGAGTTTCCAATTTAGGTCCAACTCTTTTCGAGAGGAGTAAGGGTATCCCGATGCATATTGCGTCCTACCCAAGGAAGGGGTTTCAGGTTGGTTAGGTCAGCCTAAACCCCTTGTCCGTTAACGGATTCGGATCGTCGATCCGTGTGGCCATCTTTGTTTGGGTGAGACCTATGTGGTCAGCAATCGGGCCTTTCTTGAGTAACTGAGCCGACCCATGGGCATCTGGATTGAGCGAGATTTTCTCCATTCAAGTCGAAAACAATGCATACAATTTAACCGCACGTATTGTAGCAAATCACATTCTAATATAAATATAAATATATATATATAGAGAGAGAGAGAGAGGTGCGCTACAGTGCGAACCACACTTTTGTGCGGTCAAACCGGACGCAACCCATCCCCATATTGAAAAAAATTTACCACAATATTCTGATGTTCAATTATCCCGTTAGATAATTTTCATCCCCTGAAGTTTAAATTTCATCATTTGATCGTATCCAAATTGATTGTAACCGTCTAATCTTATGTGAGTAAGTTGGTGATGAATATTAAAAATCTAAGAGATGAGAACAACCTTAAGGTAATCTGATCAATATTTTATTTTTTAATTATTTTTCATAATTTAAAAAATCGAGATTTACATATGACCGATGAATAGTTAAGATTGAATTTTAAGATCGAACTACGATCGAACAGTAAAAATAAAGTTTTAAGAAATAGAAGCAATCTTAAAAAAATAATTGAATATTTTAATTTTTTTGATGAATTTTATTTCTTCTAAATATGAAGAAAGTCGAAATAGTGTATGCGGTTTTGAAGGCGTCGACTACCACGTGCTACAGAGCTGCATTGCTGCTGCTTTATCTCGTTCATAGAGAGGGTTGTGCGTGTGAGAGATAGAAAGAAAGAGGAGGTAAGACAAGACAAGAAACCCTCCATTACACCGGCTTTCACCAGTTAGGGAAGGAGGAATCCGTGTACACATAAAGGTCGGACTTCCCTCTCCTATGTTCTCTCCCACACTGTTTTAAATTGTTAGGAGCCGTTAGATCTGATAAATCTAAAGACTCCGTTTCGGTGTATAATAAGATGTTTCCATCGGTGGCAGTGGATCCTTCCTCTACAGTCTATACATTGGAGGGTGAATTAGCCCATCTTGCCCGAACAGTTGACATCTCCATTTTTTTTTATGTATGTATGTTGGTCATTTGATCTTGATCTAGTAGTCTGGTGATACAGTCTACTACTTGTATAGGGATGCCATCAGCCAGTTTTTTGGACTATCATGTATAGTGATGAGGCAGAATCCGATTCGGCCCATTGAAGCAGGTACAAACCCCATTCAGCCCAACAGCAGCAGTATCAGGCCCTCCGGCGGCCTTCGGCCCGTCAGCGGCCCAGCAGCCTACGGCCCATAAGCGGCACCGTCGCTCCCGGCCCAACAGGCTTCAGCCCGTCAGCGGCCCGTCAGCGGCCCACCAGCCTACGGTCCGGGAGCAGCGCGGCAGCCTAGGGCCCAACAGGCTTCGGCCCGTCAGCGGCCCAACCCCCTTCGGCCCGGTAGCCGAATCCGGCCCACTCCGGTGGCGGATCGGGCGCTATGGCGGTTTATAAGTAAACCTTCAATTAGTCCTATATCGGCTGCCACCGTTAACCATCCGCTATCCTCTGCTATAAATATCCCGCTGTTTGTGGCCAAGAGGGTGGTGGGAAAAACGGATGCCTCCCCAAGCTTCCGAAACCCCTTAAAGGACTTCTGTCCGAATAGCATTATAGCTGCTCTTTCTTGCTTTCTGAATTGAATCTTCTTCAGGAGCTAACTTGACCGTCGGAGGGGGTTCCCCAGGGCTGACGCCCGGGACTCCTGCTAACTGGTTCTTCTTCTTCTATCCTTCCTGCAGGGGCTCGGTTCGAATCGTCGCCGACCTCCCCGAGTCGGTCTCGGCCGCCGACCTCGGATTCCCCTCCCTGGTCTCGACGCCGAACGCCGGCTGCCCCAAGCCAGGAGACTCGGTCTCGCGCTGAAGGAGCCTTCGGGCTCGCTGTCCAAGGGCAAGCCCGCCGGCTGCCCCACGCCAGGAGGCTCGGTCTCGCGCTGAAAGAGCCTTCGGGCTCACTATCGGAGAGCGAGCCGTTCCCCCGTCCGATCTCGGACCCTCCGGCTTCGGCTCCGACGCTCGCCGACCGCTCGACCGAGAGAAGCTCCTGCTCGCGCCGCGCCTCCGTCCGCCGAAGGAACAGCGGCTCACTATCCAAGAGCAGCTCCGGCGGCAGACCACGCCCCCCGCGGGCGGATCCAGGTCATCCCGAGAAGCCCCGTCTTCGCCCCGTTGCGGATCCCCGTCGGGTCCCCTTCCATCGTTCGGTCCGGACCGGCTCCGGATCCTCTTTTCCGGATTCCGTCTGCGGAATCCGGTCGTGATAGATCCAGTCTACATCATATAGGATTTGAAGTTGTGTGAGGTCCTCCTCTCATGCTTGAGCGCAAGGCCCTTCGTGCAAGGCTCGTTGCTAGAGGATAGGCCAATCACCTAATCAAGGATTCTAGGCTAAGGTAAAGGTAGGGAGAGAGTGGGGATAGATGCCTACAGGCGAGGATTGGTTGGGAGTGGAGGTTAGGGACCTTGGGAAACTCATGAGCATTGTACTGACCAGGATAGATTAAACCCATGTTAGTTAGGTTTAATACACATGTTAGTTAGGTTCAATACACATTTTAAATTATCCAATTAAGAACAGTTTGCTTCAGAGTGTGCAGTCGCCGCGTATCGCGCACACCCAATGATATGTGTGCTCGCTGCACACTTCAGCAACGAGTATTTCGCTTTCAATTGTTATAGAAAAAAAGCTATTATTAAAAGTATTATAATATTATAATAATAGTTCAGAGGATCTGTGGTAACATGTGGCAAATATTGACAGCAGCCCAAGTTCGAAAATGATGGGAAGTATTGGGTCGAATTTATGTCCCCTCTGTTCTCTTGCCTCCTTCTGAAGAGGCAATGTGGGCGGGGTGGAGCTAATTTGCACAACAAATTTGCCTATTCACAGTGGGGGTCATAGATGTGGAACATTTCATAAAATTTTAGACATGTAAACATAATCTTCTTTGTTACTTAATAAAATCCTTGTATTTTAAATATTTGGATTTAGGTTGAACTTGAAGAATTCAATCAAATCTAATAATAAAATAATATACATGTATTAAAAGTAAATTGCATACTATTAGTTAAGTCAACTTGCAAGTCCAAGCAACCAAAGTCTAGATCCAAATTCGTCCTCTTTAATTAAGAGAAATATTTGTTGTTATACTGTTGAGACATAGCATTCTAATAGTCCAATCGAAGTATCAGACAGTGTCTAATCGCTGCACTACCCTACAGTAAGTATTTTTAAACAAGTTACATTTAAAATAGAACTTTGACCTATTTGATTAGAAAGATAGATCCGAGTTTGAGATTCAAAAGCAATGCAAAGTGAGTGGCTAGGCCTGTTGTCAATGCCACCCCAACACATCACATGGTAGGAAAGAGTAATATTTGTTGTACCATTGGAGCGCCACTGGATTGCACGAAGGTATGATCTCGTTCTCTTTGTTACACTTTTTAGTCATTTGATTAAAGCTTGACCGTAAAAACGAGTCTCTTAAGATTACCCCCTCCTCTTGGGATCAGTAAAAAAAAAAAAAAACATCCAGAATGCTCTTGTCTTGTTAAATTGATTAGATGAAACACGGAGGACAGTGCAGCACGTATTGTTAGGTGGGAAATACATACTTCTATTAGGGCTGCAAATGGAGTGGGTACAGAGTGGATATGACATTTATGCGTTTGTCCATTTATCTTAAATAGATAATCCATATGATGATGATCCAAATTCAAAACAGATACTATATTTCAGATATTCTCTAAATTTAGAGTGGATATGGATAATATTTGAATATTAAGAGAGCTAATTTACAGAAAGATACTTTAGAAAAATAATTCACCAAAAAATTTAATAAATTTTAAAAGTATTATGTATATTAATGTACGAATACTTGAAGTAACTATCACAAAAAGAAAAGAATGCTTGATATAAATGTTAGAAAAATACTTATTTTATAGAAAGATAACTAAAATTAGAATATTAACATATGAGTAGACAATAACATTTTTAGTATAAAAATAATAATTTGATTTTATATTATATATAAATAATAATTATTATATAAATTTAAATCAGAGCATATCTTACATGGAACATATACAAAATTTTCGTGTCCAATCCATTTATCAGGCTTGATGAGGCCCATCCTAAATGGGTCTGGCCTTTGGGAGATGGCCCATCGAGGGCATGGGTTGAGACTTAGCCCAAGGCTCATTTGTTGTAATGGGCCGGCCCTAGAAGGCCGACCACCTCAAGCCTATGAGGTCTTCCCTGACAAACGGCTTCGTCCATGTGGCCACCTCACATTTGCCGTCGTGGTGGTGTCCGCACTCCTTGCGTGACCATTGAGGAGCCTACTTGTGTCTCGAGGAAATGGGCCCCATAAAGCCAAGCAATCAGGGGGTTGAACGCTATAAAAGGCCCACTATTCCCTCCAGCAAGAGGTAAGTAATCTGAACCTAACTCATCACATAGAACTTAATAGCTCGGCATTAAGCTTGGACCATCCTTCGGAATTAACTTGATCATCTGAGGGTTTTTCTCCAAAGCTTTGGTCTGGGTCTAACCTTTCCACTTCTCTGGTCGAAGCCGATTTCATGTCCCCTCAAGTCAAATCGCAAGAGCCGATGATTCCATCGAGTCATCATCAAGGCAGATCATAAAGGAATGCTGTCAGATAAACTTTTTCAGATAAATATCTGACTATCTGGATACAAATCCGTCGGCCCCTCTCCTGATTATTAAAAAAAGGAATAATTAAATATGGCCCCATGGCAAAGGATAAGACTTATTTTCCATTCCTATATCAAATTTTCTTTTACCCACTTTCCCTTATTTATGAGAACCTTACTTGGGGCCCTCTGTTAATACACCCTTTCAGACAATGTCACCTCAATCACATTATTGTGGTCTGACAAGATTGCAAAGCATATTTGTTAAATTATCTATTCAATTATACACAATTAAGAATATAGACATACCAAATCCATTGATAGAAAATGTTTAATTTATAAGTACAATTATTCAAACTTCAGTCTTTGGGTTTACAACTAAAGTGTTGCAAATTATATTACAAATTGACCTGTTACACCAGCAACCCATGCTTTAGCACCACAAAACTCTCTATGTCTCGGATACTAAATATTCCAACTTTCACTTCAAACTAAATTTCCTAATGAATTTTTTTCTGAAAAATATAAGATCTAGTCTTTTTTGGACGTGCAGGTTGCATATTTTGTCTTTTTTCAAATCAGCTTTTGCTGACATATCAAAAGTCCCTGAGATCGTTAATAATAGTGTCGGACCCACGTGCGTCTTTTGAGAATACATACAGGTAAGGAACTTCTGCCACGGTACAATTACATATGTGCCCATCATGAACTTTTGCAAAAATAGAAAAGACAACAACCAAGGGGGCATTATTGGAATTTTCAAGGAAAAGCTAGATCCTCGTTCGCAAAAGCTAGCATCAAGTCACTTTTTCTGAGCAGAATCTCAATGCAATGCCCAGTCAGTGTCTCTTTGGATGAAAAAGCCGCTTGCGTCAATGCCAAGGCATTTCGTTCTTGTTTGGAAACAATTGTAGGGTTGTTGGAGGATTTTGGGGTGGAAAGCCGCCCAGTTGGCATTTCCAAATAGGGCCTTAGCATATGAAATCAATTTGATGACTAAATTTAATTTATCAATTATACTAATAAAAAGATTTATATTTAAAGGGTTGCATGTGCTAGACCTTAGTAAGTTTTGACAATAAAATTAATTAAAATATTCTTAAATTCTTATGAGATTTTTACCCCATTAGGCAACGCATGGAGGATACTTGGCCTGACTAGTTTTTATGAGTGACTGGCGATAGAAATGACCTATCTAACAATGGGTTTGTAACCCACTTTCAGTGAAAATTAGCTTATTATTTTCATGTTTTTTGCTAGGAATAAGCACCAGAAGAAGAAGAAGAGGCAGAGAATATGGGCTCAAACAATTACAAAAAAATGGAGAACTTGGGAATTCTTAGAGATTTAGCTGTAGATTCTTAATTTAATGCAAGCACATGATAAACTATTCATATTTATTTGATTACTTATATTGGTTTAAATCTGTTTTGGTTACTTGGGTCAGTAAAATATGCATGTGTTAGGATTAACTCCTGATTTGATAATTGATTATATTACATGTATCACAGCCCAAACTTACAGTTGATTATATGTATTTTTTATTTTACTGTTAAGAATTAATAGCAGATTTATGGATTCTAAAAACTAAACTGTAATGTGATTACCTTGTATAAAGTCTTCTGCTACCTCTTTTGGAAAAGTGTAATAAGTAAGGTGTTTATTTTTGTTGAAACTTAAAAAAGTATAATTTCATGGATAGTGTCATCTAAGGGGGTTATAAGGATGAACCCGTAGTGAGTATCTAATGCAGTAATAGTCAATTATCTGAACCTGATAGATGACAAGTTATAGGGAAAATCCTAAAGTATACCTCGATTTAGTGTAAGGTGGGGCCAGATCTCTGCTTCCATGTGGTTATAGTAAGACTAGGGCACTAAATTCGTCCAGGTGTAAGTGTGTAGGACCTTTTATGATGTGGTTTAGATACACGTCCACAACACCTAATATTAATCTGTTAATTTGAGTAAGTATTTATTTCCTCCTAACATGATCTAGTCAGGTGGTAGCGCATGAGTATGATTGCTTGATCAGTAAGTGAGTATTCAGGAGCGTGGCGGAGCGGGCGAACGAGCGCGGCGGGCTTCAGGTTCGCCGTTCCTTGGGGGGGAGGGGTTTCTTCCCTTCTTCTGTTAGGGAGATCAGGCTTGGTTGCTGACGCTCCCTTGTAGGCTGTGTGATTCTTGCCTACCAACTGTTTGACAAAATGTCGAACTCAAGACGGAGGCTCGAGTTTGTGTGCGCCATCCTCTACTCCTCTTCCGTGAGTAGGCCCAACGAGCTCTCCTGCTCTCTGGACAAGCTGCTAGCTCTTTTGCAGCCCCCATTTCTCGTGTTGCAGCTTTCACTGGTTCGTTTGCTTTCGCATCCCCCCAGCATATTGGGTTGGCTTCCCTGGCTCCCAGAAGCTACCTTTGTTCTTTATTGTCTGTATTTGCTGTGCCTTATCTCTGTTTTTCATGTTCTAGTTGGGCTCGGTCCTAACTACTCTGGTTTCTTAGGCTTACTAGCCTGCTTGAAAGGTGTTTGTACTTATGACTGCTACGGGTTTTATGCATGAATGAAAGTTCTTTCCTTGTTTCAAAAAAAAAAAAAAGATTGCTTGATCAGTAGGTTGTTGGATGAGAAAATACACATTTTGATTTATGTGAATTAATTTGAACTAAAATGTGTTTAATAAGTTAATTTCCTGCTGTGTATTGTTCCTTGAATTATGATAGCATGTATGTAATTGTGAGATTGGTTAGTATGTTAGTGTGTGAATTGCACATCTTAATATTTAGTAAGCATGATTTGATTTTGATACCTACTGAATTTTGTAGTCACACGAGCTAGATTGGTATGTTTTCAGGTGATTCCAACAAAGGGCAGTGAGAGGAGTGGCTACAATCTTTTGAGGACTTGGGTTAGAGGTTCAACAGACTAGAAAGTAGGTTGTGCTATAAAATTTTCAGTCCATGTTGTATAAATTATTTGACTTTTGATGTAAACTTCAGACTTTAGTTTGTATCACTTATGTACTTCAGCAGGTTTTCATTTAAGTAGATTTTGGTATGGTAATTTGGTGTATGTTTGGGATAGTGTGGATGTTTTAGCATATACTTGCTTGTAGGCTTCCAAAGACTGCAACCTGAGAGTGTGACCTGAGGTGGCATTGCCCTTTTTAAGGGGTGGTATGCTTCCCACAACTGTACACTTTATAGGATAACAAGTGTTAGTGCTAAAGTGTCTAAGTATTGAAGTTTGGTAGTGTTGATATATTCTTGCTTCTCATTATATAATATTCTAACAGCATAATATTTTAACAATATAACGAGATGACAAGAATATTTCAAAACTGTAAAACTTTAACACTAAGATTTTTTAAAGCGAACAATAATACATTTTAATACTAAGACACTTTAAGACTAACACCTGTTAAAAGTATTGTAGTGTGAAAATGTTAAAGTATTCACTTTAAAAAATGTCTTAAGAGTTAAATTTTTTTAGTGTTAAAATATTATTATGTTTCTATTATATTGTTAAAGTAATATATTATTAAAGATAGAAAGTGTGTGCAAGTATTATATTTTAATAAGATAATATAATTTAAATATATTAACTTTTTGAAAAATTATAAATATAAATTAAGATAAAAGATAACCAAAAAGTTTTCATGATGAATAGTGTTTGGGGATATGTGGTGGTTTCTTGAGAGAAGACAAATGATAATGATGTGTGTATGAATTATATTTTCATAAAATAATTTAAAAATAATTTTAACTTTATTAATTGTGTATCAACTAATTTTTTAGAATACTTACTATATATTCCCTAAAATTTTAGAATTTTATAAAATATTAACTAAATTAAAATAAAAAAGTTATGATGAATAATGTATGAAGATATGTGACAACTTTTTAGGAGAAGAAGATAAAAGATGTGAAGTCTACGTGACATATTATATTTTATTAAAATAATTTAAAATAAATATATTTTTTACATATTAGTTTTATTTTAATTAAACTTTTAAAATTTTATAATATATTAATTAAAATAAATAGTTACTTTGAGTAGTGCACAAGAATATAAATTTTTAGGAGAAAAAAACAAAAAGTTAATGCATGTTAAAAAGAAAAAGAAAAAATTAGAAAAATTATTTTATGTTAAAAACCAGTCTCACCGTACCGTTTTCTTTCTCGTAAAGTAAAAGAAGATTAAAAATAAGTCTCACCTCGGGTCTGAAGTAGTTAATGAAAAGAAAAAAAATCTACGGAGGACCCTCAAAATCCGGATTAACTGGTTAGGGACACGCCCGGACAAACAAGACAAGCGCAGCCGATCCAGACTACGGCAGCCCGTCGCATCGCACGACAACTAGCTCGCTCGTCGACACGCATCCCCTCGCTCGCGTGTCCGCCGAGACGCGCACCAATCCGGAGCCCATCATCGTCGTTCCCTGGGAAACCGGTTGATGCCCGGCACGACAGCCACCACGGCGCCACAGCGACCCGGCGCGCCTTACCGCCCGCAAAAGCGCGATAAAAAAGCTGCGGCCTTTCCCTTTTCCCCCTTCGACTTTTAATCCTGTTCGTGCCGACGAGACATGTGTGGGCGAGTGTGTGCGTGCGCGCGCAGCGGGTTGGAGTGGTGGCGGAGGTGGTCGTGGGCCGGTGCTGTTACTGCTGCCTTGCGGGGAGGCATGGGATCGAACCCTGAGCGGCGCCTGTGAGGAAGGCGGGGTGCAAGCGAGGCATGGGCTGGGAGGCGCCTCCGGGCGGGGGCGGGGGAGGGGGCGGAGGCAGCTGCTCGACGTCGCCAGCGGCGGGGGCGGCATCGTGCTCGCCCAATGGGAAGAGGGCGCGGGACCCGGCGGAGGACGAGGTCTACCTCGATAATTTCCACTCCCACAAGCGCTACCTCAGTGAGGTATGGTTGGTCACAGCCCTATCTCTTGTCTTCCCCTTCCAAAACGCGCACATTCTTCTTCTTGGGCGCTCGATCTCCGTTCTGTGGGTCAGCAAAGCTGATAGGTCCGTTCCTGGGGTTGCTCCTAGGCATGGAATGGTCCCTTTTCCCCCCTAAAGGTGCCATTTTGGGGTACTGTCCGATTGCAATTTTTAGGTGATATTCACGGTTGTTCGGAGTTTTTCTTTGTGACCCATTTGTTGGATTTCTTGATTTTGCTGTCTCCTACGTCTTTTTTGCTTTCTTCGGGTGAAAAAGGTAAGAAATTGTTCGGCAATGAGCCTTTCTCTGAATCAGTAGTTGTTGGAGCCAAGAAAAGGACGTTTTATCTGTTCTATTTGATGTGTTTCTTTTTATTATTACTATAATGGATGGGTGCAATTCGTTGATGGGTTTCGTGGATTCAGATAATGGCGTGCAGTCTTAATGGGTTGAGCGTGGGGGACTCCCTCACTGAGAATCTCATGGAATCTCCAGCGAGATCGGACGCCAGCATGTGTTACACGAGGTATTTGTACTTCCCATGTATTCTTCTCACTAATGTGAGGAACTACTCTTCTGGAGATTTTGCTTGGATGCTTCAATCCTTTCTAAATTTCCTTTGAGTAATCTTTTGATAGGTGTTGCTTCTGTGGTAGAACTTTTCCCACCACTAGATTGTGCTTTGTTGTTTCCCTTTGATGGATATGCAACGTTTCTGGCGTTCCTGACAATTCTTGTAATGCAATCTGCTGGAAATTTAAGAACCCACCTTCGCATCACTATGTCCATCTGAATGAGTAGCGCACTGATTGCGGTCTCCGGTTCCTAATTATTTAGGATTTGGGACCAACTACTTTTGGTTCAATTAATTCTTGTGCCAGGAGGCCTTTGAATAGTTACATTAGGATTTGGAAGTATTTATCCAGATCTTCCTCCGTCTTCAGGTTCATTAGGCATTACTTTCTGAGACTCTGTGCTGGATAAACTTGTGTTGCTTTGGATTTTGCTAAGTGTTACGAGTCAAGTGATTGACACTCTTACAAGAAGGAACTTTGGTTTACCATGTGACCTCTCATTATGTGACTAATTCCCCCCCCCCCCCCCCAGTGTATGCTTATCAAGGTGTGCATTCCCTTTTTCCTTGTAGTGCTGAATAACTGGTAGATCCTTGGGAAGAAGGGATTTCTTTAGCGTGCTGTGAACTCTGACTACTTGACTATGAAACTAATTGTGACCCCAGGATCTTTACTTAATACTTAGAAGGCATACATGTCATGTCAGAGAGATCTTGGGGGTTGCGAAAACATGGACGCCTGCACATAGCGGATAGTTGATACTATTTTGTGCATTTCACATGTGATTAATCAATTTTAACATTGTTCTACCACTGTTATATGTCCTATACTCCTATATTTGGGACGGTGGAACCTATAACACAGTGATAAGCATAATCAGTTTGTATAATCATGAGTTATCTATTGAAAGCATATATCTCTGCGTACAAGAATTTAGGATGTTCACTTCATTCTTTTCCAATTTTTTTCATTTTTGGAACCCATTATTGTATTATTTCAAAAAATTTCCTTAGTTTTCAGAATCAGTTATCTTTTCAGAATCAGTTATCTTGGAGTAGGGCAAGTCCATGGTCACAGATGGGGAGATACCTTTCATAACTGTTCAGAATGCAAAGCATATGCTACATGCTGTAGAACTGTAACTCAGGATAAAAGCCCACGTCTGCTGAATATGACTTATTTACTAATAACTTGTTTTGTGTTGGAGTCTTGTCTTCTTCTCTTCCAAAGTTATAAAAACTCTATATTGATGTTTATGTTCCTTGCCAGTTCTATTGGATACCTGTTTTACTTTCTACAGAATTATAAGTTTCAAATGCTGTACGACTTTTTCTGCTTTTTGTAGGATGGTACTGTATCAAGAATTTATAGTTTTGAGGCATTGATAGTCTGCAACTTAAGGTGAATTGCATCTAGTGTTGTTAGGTGATAAGTATTTGTCAGAAACACCTTTTAGTCAGTGCAGAAATAGTTGGTAATCCATTAGTTGAAGGATAAATTGGAAAGATTGTTGATATGCCTGAATGCCTAAATGTTTGAAATAAGTTGAGTGGACTTGAAAGTATCAATGATCGAGCTTGAGACTACCAAGTCTATTGAAACCCACATTGATTCTGTCCGAAACGGATGTCACAATGCCTGTCATGTTTCATTTCGTTGAACCCTTTGTAGCCAATATGCTTTGTTTGGTGATTACGGCCATTGATTGCCATTGCTCCAGATCTCTGTTAGATTTCTCTCTCCAAAGCCTCAAGATGGAATCTCTACCAAGATCAAGAATCAGAGGGAGGAAGAAGAGGGGGAAGGGAGGGTGATGATGACGGTGAGGGAGGAGATCAAGTTTTTCCTCCACCTCGTCAGTATCATCCCTCCTCCTAGGCTCCTACACTATCTCGATAGCTGGAAATTTGAGACTGCAATCCTTGATTCTGGCAGATACCAAGGCCAGCTTCCTCGATGGCAAAACGAAGAGAAATTTCAACCTCCTAAATGGCAAAATGAGAACAGAAGTTTTCTCATTTTCATTCATTGTGGATTCCAGTTCACTAGGATTGTATGCCTATAACATTTTAGGGATCTTAATACTTTTAATAAAGGAACATAGATGTTTCAGTTTCGGTCAGATGATGCTTGCTGCTTCCCATTGGCAACTTACTATGCTTTTTCCTAGTTTTTGTTGCTGTCCTTTTGATTTCCTTGCCGGGAATCAGCTAGGGATCTCAGCTAAAAAACCCTTATATTCACAAGTTTGGTTATATATGAAGAGACGACATATGTAATCTTCTCGTGAAGATAACCTCCGTATGCGTACAGATGTTCAAGTGAATCTGCTCATGGCGGATTTAAGTTCTGTTGTTGTTGATATTTCTTCAATTTGAAAATTTCATAAATGGAGGATGTCCATCATTTTTCCAGGTTTTGAATTGGCTAGTTTCAGATCATATGATAAAGTCTTGAATTGACTAGTTTAGATCATATGGTCCATCCAAGTTACTATGAAATACCGAGGAAACAACAAAGGACCATGCTAACCTGCATTTCAAGGTATTCTAGGGCTTGCAGATGTTGACATCTGTTATTCAGGGATTCCCAACAAAACTTTTTAGCTATGCATTTTTGGTATTTTCAGTCACTTGGAAATTGCTATGCAGCATTTTAGGGTATGTAAAGTTTTTTCATGGGTTAATATCTCCGCCTACAAGTTTCCTAACAAAGGCATTTTGATGCATACTTTTGTAGCTTTATACTTCAGTCAGCTTCCAAGGATAATTGCTCTCTGTGTTGCCAATTGCGTTTTCACAGATCGTGTGGGCTATGTTACTGCCCTGGCCTTTTACTGTTGGATTTAATTTTACCTTCTTATTTAATTATATTAAACTAAGCAAGTTTCTGTTAGCCCACATTTAGTAAGTGAATTTCTCTTACTCTACACATTTTTTGTTGGGCGGTTTTCAAAATTTGAAAATCTAACCGGAATATCTCTGTGTAAGCAGCAGCACGTAGTGTGAATTTATTGCATTTCCACTTCTGCTCATGCATCTCATATTTGAATGGCATCACGACAGGGATGAAGTGTTGTCACAATACTCCCCCATGTCTGAAGATTCAGATGACTCCCGGTACTGTGACGTCCCTTTCCATATGCCGGTAACACAGCCGGATGTTGTTTGCGGCCCAACGAGCCCAGTTTCACCTCATAGATATCAGAAACCACATGCTCATGCTGCATCTTCATCATCCAATCCATACCCTTTACCTGGTTGCACTCTAGCTGCCGTTGTTTGCTCCCACCAACGCCGTGGGTCAGACTCTGAAGGCAGGTTTCCATCTTCACCAAATGATGTGTGCCACACTGCAGACTTAAGGCGGACTGCACTCTTAAGGTCTGTACAGATGAGAGCGCAGCCACACTTCTCACCAACTTATGAATTGCCTTTTAACAGTGCGCAGGATGGCATTCAGAATTCTGAAGAAGAAGACAGACCCTGCTCATGCATTAAATCTTCAGATGATGAGTCCGAATATCAAGGTCAGGAACAGCTTCCAAATGTTCTTGAAGAGAATTCTCACAGGGACGCATCTCCCACACACCAAACTTGACTGTTCGCACGTATCAGTCGGTGCACAATGCGACTCCAAGGTTGACTCTACTGGAGATAATGCTATTCCTTGTTCCTTTTTGTGATGGAATGGGAAGGGATAGAGTTTTGTAGCACATGTTAGTCGTCTGGACTGGTGGGTGTATCGAATATCCGGGGAGCTCAGGTTTGGTTTGTTTTCCAGTACTCTTTTGTATATACATGTGAGAGGCTGACCTTTTCTCATGTCTCAAACACAGTAGTGCCAACAGTTAAGGAGTAACATTGGTGTCGTCATACTAATTATATTCTTGATCTGACGAACTTAATGCCTCTCATGAAATATTTTTCTAGGTTGGAATGAAATTTACTTAATTCATAACCAGAACAATTGAGATGGTATGAAACTATCCCTTCCCTAACACTATGGTAGCAGAATAAGTTTTGGAATAGGCCACTTACTTCTCGTATGCTTCCCATGCCACTTTGTTTGCAAGAATGAGTTGCTCCGCATGGGACTGAATTGTTCATGGAATACATGGTATATTCCAAGTTTAAAGAAAAAAAATAAATAGAACAACTTATTTCACCTTAACCTGGTATACACTAAAGTGTATCGAACCAAAATCTCTCTTATTCCAGCATAATCAATTCTGAATGACTCATCCCTTATTCCACGTAAACAGGCCTGTGAATACTCGACAGTCTTACCAAAAAGGGGATCTGGAGGATCCGAATGGACCAGATCTTGATTTGAACGGTAAACTAGTCCACCATGCATTTTGTTCTTTCCATTTAATACGTGTCTTCATCGTCCTTCTTTGGGACCATGAATGACCGGCCATCCGTGGCCGCTGGGGAAGGAATCTACGTCAAGTTTTAACTTGGGCAGCCTTCATTATTCGCATGTTCTATAGCACCTACGGCACCTCTTTTAATGGATGTCCAGCGGCTATATGGGTACAGTTTGATGTTTACCAAGCCCGAATATTCCCAAGTAGTGAATATTGTTTTGTAATTTGAAAATATCTTCTGTTTCTTATGTGTACATACATGTTCATGCACACGCAAGCATCAGTTAGTGGGCCATGTTCGCGTTAGGCAGGAGGAGTTGTACTACCTTTTTCTATTTGCACTCATTAATGTTGGGTACAAGTACATATGGTTACTGAGTAACAGGTATCCTGTGATATTTTACATAGATTCGTGATAAAGATTTTACGAATTCTGTTCTGAAATTAGGATCATTTATCAAGTATATTAAAATTTAAGATAAATATAGTTTTCTTTAGAGTCATTTATCTTTTAATACGAAGAAATTAAGAAATAGACCCAAGGTTTGACCTGTTTACCCATTTATCCATCAATCTTAGTGGGTCTAATACAAGTCTGCTTATCTTTATTTCTGATGGACATCTATCCAGAAGATTCTACTTCTTTTCTAGGTAGAAATAAAACTTGGCACAAGATTTTTCATGGTCTGATTTAAAAATTAAACACACATCAATCTTAAGTACCTATACTTTTGAGAACAACGGTGTCAAATTTAAGCTTGACTTGATCTCATCTTAACAATTTGATCTCAAGATTATAGAACTGAAGTAAGAGTGACAAAAAAGTTGTAATAAAAAAGAATGCATCTTAACTATTTGACCTCAAGAGTAAAGAACTAAGTAAGAGTGACAAAAGATATAATAAAAAGAATGGCACCAAGCGTTCTTCAGATACAAGCGAAGAGTTAGAACATATGAGAAACGGAGCAACAAAATCATAAAATCTTACACACAGAGAAGAAGAGATCAATGGTTGAGGAGAAATACAAATAATCTTTTTGTCTTTGTTCTACAGGACATCCGAGAGGAAACAGTTTTCTAGATCCCCCTCCTCGTAGGTACTGCCCTCCATGCAGGCCTGCTGGAGCTCCAGCTCGCCCTTCTCAGCGTCCTCCCACAGCCATGGCCACGCCTCCCCCGCCTCGTCCCACAGCCTCGCTGCCATCTCCTCCAACTCTATGTTCACCCATCCATCCGCCGCCGAGCTGCCGCACTCCCCTCTCTCTGCGTCAGGCTGGCCGACGGTGGCTTCTGCGCCGGCTTCGACCACTGCCACGGCGCCCACGGCCACGGACTGCTCCTTTTCTCCGGCCGTCGAACTTGAGGTCGCGCTGACCCCGACCTGCCCCTCGTCACTTGGCGAGCTCACAGTGCTCCACCCACCGTTCTCCCTCTCCTCTCCGGAGCCCCGACAGTGGCTCCCTTCACTCGCCCCCAAGAACCCATCATACCCCATCTCCCCACTTGGGCAGAGCAGCTCGCTCCACATCTCCTCGCTCGTCTCCCAGAGGTCTAGAAAGACTTCGCAGTCCAGCTGCTTTTCGTGGCCCGAGAAGGTGAGCCGTGGGTCGCAGGCGGGTTCCCACTGGGCCAACCCACAGGCTGGTTGGACGTCCTCCGCCATGCTCGCGCCCCGGCCAAGGCCGTCACTTGTCTCGCTCCGGCTCTGGTTGGTTGGGAAAGCAGCGTCACCACCTCTGCCGTTCCTACCACCGGCGATGGGTCCGTCGGTATTCGTCTTCTTGCTCATGGCCGACCTGCTCGTCCTGCCGGCCCGCCGCCTGCGGCCCATGCCGACGACCCTGCCGAGGTCCATGATCACGGGTGCACCGTCGCCGTTGATCCGCCGGAATCTGTGGATCCGACGGCTGAGGTGGGAATTCCAGTAGTTCTTGATCTCGTTGTCGGTTCTCCCGGGCAGCTGCGAAGCTATCAAGGACCACCTGCGGAAAAGACGCCATGCAGGTAGCTCGTGAGGGCCAAGTCGACGCTTCCCCTCGAAGAGTCCCCTATCATAGAATAAAGTATAAAGATCTCCAATTAAGGAGGAGATCCTCGCGGTAGAGAAAGGAGGAGAGGGACAATTATTACAGAAAAGTTCCTCACTTGTCTCAAAATTTCTGTGCATACCTGAGCTTTTCCCTCTTTATACTGTTGGACTATTGAGAGGATTTCTTTTTCTATTAAGTCTAAAACTTAATAGTAAAACAGAGTAATTTAAAATAATTATTTTATTTTATGATACTTTTTAATATTTAAAATAATATAAAGTAGTGTACAATAAAATCTTGTCTAAACCTTGTATGTTTACTTGGTAATCAATTCTCTTATTTTGTTTTACAAGCAACCAAACAAATACTCCTAAATTTTTAAATCACAAATTTAAAAATCAGTGAATTACAGAGTTTAACATTGAAACAAATAACCTCTTACTCCAGAATGGGGAGGTTTTCCAAATAAAAAAAAATCCCTCCCAAAGAAGGGTTTTTATGATTGACTCCGTCCTTTTAGTTTTGTACTGATTGAGTTCAATCTAAATCTACATTCATAGGAACCAAACTGCACTCATATAATCAATAAGGATTCTTTTAATTTAAGAAGTACTAGAACTCTTTTAAACTAATTTCTTAGGAGAAATACCGCATTACTTTTTTTATCTATTGCCTTTTCTATGTCTATTAAGAATCATTTGATAAAAAATTTCTCATGAAATATGATAGTTACAAAAAAATGACACATAAGTAATTTTGATAAAAACTGCCTGATCAAATGATTTCCAATTACATATAATAAAAAGATATTAAAATTTATGGTATAATAATATCCCAAAATGACACATAAGTAATTTTAATAAAAACTACCTGATCAAATGATTTCCAATTATATATAATAAAAGTATATTAAAATTACGATATAATAATATTCCTCACCTTAAGGTGCCTCTCTTCTCTCAACTGCAAAACAGTGAACCTTTTATTACGACGAACTTAAAACACTGAAGTGAGAATAACGATGGAGTATCTTAAAAGTAAGAGTACTTTTAGATCAAGAAAATATTACTTATACTCTTCTTAGATACTTTGTGCCCTCTTTAGGTACTTCCTTAAAAATGAGTACGACTTACTGCACACTCGCGCACACGGGTGTGTGTATACACCGTGCACTGATAGCCCAGCACACGAGCGTACACTGAGTATTACCCGTTAAAAATACACCTCATCTGTCAACCATTTACCTCTATCCACTACAATGAACTGTTTTTTTTTTCTTTTTCTTTTTTTTCTTTTTCTTTTTTGTGCCGTGGAAGCCATGCACTGACGTTAATTAACCACAGCTACTGCAAAAGGCCACGTCAAAGAGTTGAGAGATGCTCCTGATCTACCCACCCATATTCCGTATTTACGGATCCTGTGGCCTTAAAAGTCCTGTGGGTCCGATAATGTCATGAATTTTTCTTGATGTTGATGAGACAGTGGCTAGTTAGAATCCTTGGAGCCTCTGTACCCATCATTTTAATGTGGGATTAATCCTTGGAGCCTCTGTATCACAGTCGTTGAAAAACTTTTAAACTAATATTTGGGATTTTTACAATATGTCATTCTTAAAGTTTTATTTACAGAAGTGATCATCTTATGTTGTATTATTTTTAAGAACTTCTGATATTTACAAAAATGTCTTTACAGTTAACCTCTATTAAAAATCCAACGAATATCTCTTCTTTAATTATTAATATCTAGATAAAAATATCTCTATAAAAGTGAGCTCTTTTAATAGAGATATTATATCAAAAAGAGAGAAAGAGATGGAGAGATAGTGCGTTTTTTTGACGGAGACATCGTGCCAAAAAGAGCAAAAGAGAGATGGAAAAAGAGAGAAAACGAGGTGAAGGAAGAACGTGGCTATTTTATACTTGTTAGGTAATAAATCTTAACATAATGCTAACAGCTGTTGACAGCAAGGATATTAACTCTGTAATCACTCTAATGCTGTGAAGTTATTAAAAATAATAATGATATCAAGATCTTCTAATTCTGTAAATAAAATTTTAAGAAGACACATTTAAAAATATCTCATAATACTAACTTTTTTAAAGTAATATTATGGTCTGTTAACATCACACGAGAAGAACGGAGGAGACGAACAAAAGGCGCTGGGGAGACGTTACATTTCTTTTACCTGTTGCCATGAGAAGAGTGAAGTTTTATGATGGTTTCCTCCTCCTCTGCAGAAATGTTACCCCTCTTCAGGTCAGCTCTGAGGTAGTTTATCCACCTCAATCTGCAGCTCTTCCCACATCTCAGCAGACCTTCAGAAATCCCAGGAGTGAAGACAATGGAAAGGATCAGAAGTGACTCTTTTGTGTGCTCATATATATATGACACTAAGAACACAGGAAAAAGGCAGGAAAACAACACAGAAGAGATTGTTGAGACAGAAAAGATACTTGTTATGCGCCAACACTAATCCTACAGTCCCTAGAAGGAAGAAGACCTGAATTCCACGACGAATGCAGAAATAAAGGGCGAAAAAGAGTAACACGCATTCTTGTGCCAACTCCGAGTCAGAAAGCATGCATTATGGCGTCTGTGCCTTTGTTAAGTACAGCCATGGTAATGGTAAAGAGGAAAAAAAAATTAAAGAGAACGAAACGCCTTCCTAGGAAAGACACACAAACAAACATATAAGAATGGGATCAAAGAGAACTTCTTGCCATTCCACGAAGAAATGCTGCAACATTCCTCTACCTGCATTCTTGGGCAGTGACCTCCAGCACCCTTCTCCGTTGGCCTCTATGTACTTGGCTAGTTTCTTGTCCTCTTCAGCTGTCCATCTCCCCTTCTTCAACCCCACCTTCTCACAACATGGCGCCCTCCCCATCTTCCTCTCCAGTCACCTCCCACGGAAGCGTAGAGAGAGAGAGAGAGAGAGAGAGAGAGAGAGAGAGAGAGAGGCTTCTTCTCTACAGTTCTTCCTTCCTACGTCTTATAGCAGCTAGGGAGTGAGCCTTAACTCATCACTGGAGACTTATGGAGGGGTTAGCTACTCAGGAGGGTCGAGAGGATTAATCAAAAGGAGGGAGGAGGGGAAGTGAGACGGTGGACTGGCGTGGCCTTGGACGTGAAAGTGGGGGAACGGTGGTGGTGGCGGTTGCCACGTGCTCCCGGCGGCAGACGGGTTGTCGTGGCCCGACGACCGTCGAGTGGAAGCCTCCACGGGCCTCAATAAGTCCACGTCGGTGGGTGGCGAACCCTCAATCACACAAATTTGACATATACATTTGATACTAGAGACATCATTTCAATAATTTACAGGATATATGAGGATATAAATTTAAAAATAAAAATATTTTTCTTCTTCTTCCTTTTGTTTAAGATAAGAAAAATAAAATAATTGTTTCCATATCTTGTAACTCGATTATTCGTTCTTTTATAGTTTATATTATAATATTTATTATAAAATATTTATGAAAATATATTTCATACTTTATATTATAATATTACAATATAATACAAAATGTAAAAGTTTTATAAAATATTAACAAATGTGAAATTTAAGACATTGCACCTTAATATATTCTTATATATATGATATAATGTTTACCTTCTTGATTTTTTTTTACATGTTGTTTGTAAACTTGTTAATTTATTTTCTAGGCATAACTTTATTATTGAAGTTAAAAGTAACTGTATTGATACTTATTTTATGATAATCACGGTTCATGTATATGATAAAAAATTTATAATTCGATTTTCATATAAAAATGTGTAAAATTATTAGTCGTTCGATAATTTAATTTTTATGTATCAGTTTTCGTTAGAATTAAAAATATATTTTTATTTTATAAATAAATATAAAAATATAACAATCATCTTCACCGTTAAATAACCTTTTTCATCCATAGTTGTCTTAGTTACCCCACCACCCACCCTTTTCATCTTGCCATTTGCTTTCCTTAGGGCAGAGAAGTGCATCGTCGTTAGGACTCTCAATGGATCCAGATAATATTCGACCTCTATTCGTAATTAGTCGGATATTTATCCGATTAGAACATCCAACGATGGATATATTCAAATATCAGTTTAATTATCTGATCAGTATTCGAATTGGAAATAGAAAATAGATATATGCTCTGATTATTATCTAACTGATTATGTATTTTAATAAGTTCTTTTAATTTTAATGATTTTTATATGTTTAAATAAATGATAATTTAATATTTTGAACATATTTAAGAGGTGTTGAGGGATACTAATGAAGTTTATTGATTTTTTTAGTTTTAGTGATTTTATTTATTTAGATAAATTATTTAAGTCATTTATTATTATTTAATTAAGTTTTATTATGTTTAATAAAATATTTAAAAATTTAAAATTTATCTACATATATTTAACTTGAATATTTATTAATTTAAATCTATGGTATTCATGAAACTGTACAAAGAATAAAATTTACAAGTCATTAAGTTACAAGACAAAATTGAAATGATCAAGTATTCGAATTATTATCTGAATTCAAATATTAGCTGACCGAATTGAATTCGAATACAAAAAATTATTATTCATTAGATAATATCTAAAGTCAAATATTTAGATAATACTAAACAGTGTAGAGTCGGATCTTGATATCCACTCAATATTTGCACCTTCTCACAGCCCTAATCGCCATCCAAGGCCAAGATACAACCATATGATCACCGCATGGGAGCGATCAGAGAACAGTAATGTCGTGGCAGAGCTGGCGATCACCCGCTTCTTTGTCTTCTTTATTGTCGGTCCTTCCATTCACACTCATTCTGTCAGTCCCATGATAAGTTATTATGTGGAACTCACTCACAGAATGTCGTATATTATCGTAAGAGGTGTTTCGATTTGATAATTTTGTAGGGTTTGTTAACGGAATAAAAAGAATAAGTAATTTTTGGATCTAAGGTGGGATAGCTCATTCTCTTTATTCTCCGAACACGTTATTCTGCACCGATATCAGTCATTCCGCTTGTAAAAGTAAAATTAAATTTATTCTCTCTTTATTTGTCTTTATTCTTCTCCTAATCTCCAATCAAAGCAGCGTAGGATACTTAAAAAAAAATCTTACATCATCAGTTTTCCAGTTTAAAGTGAACTAATATGAGGCCAACAACTTGCCAACAGATTTTTAATCAAGTGGTTAAGGTAATTGCAATGAAAAAATCTAGCTTTCAGGTGTAAAAAATTTCTTTTCCTAAGATTACAGGTTTTAAAAATTAGACAATTACAGAAAATTCTTTTTTATTTCGATGGTTGAAAATTCAATTCAAAATTTTCCCTAGTTCTAAACTTAGGAAAAACTTTTCATGAGAAAAAAAAGGAAAAAATTTTATCTTACTATCTGATATCTGTTAGCAACAGCTGAGATTTGGCATTTAACTCCCATGAAAAAAGACTTTTCTAATAAATTATAATCATGTGTTTTTTTTCAGAATATTTTTTAATTTTTTCATAAACAACCTCTTAAAATATTTCATATTTGTAGATTCCCCATCATGATTCATATTTGCATGTAACCCCTTAAGTATAGTGTTATTTGTGTATAATTCATTAACTATATGGGTTTACTTTGAATTTTACCTAAACTAAGATATCGTTATCTTATATAAAATATGTGAAAGCTATTAAATGAAAATATTAAGAATACCTTTTGTTAAAATACACACACTTTATGAGAAAAATTGCATATATTTAGCATCATCAAAAAATAATTTTATTTTATATAAATTAAGAATATTTTAATTTAGATGAAATTCAAAACATACCACACAGTTAAGGAGGTTGTATGCAAATAACACTATAGTTAAGGAGACTATATGCAAATATAAATTACATAAAAAATTATCTACAAATATGAAATATTTTAAGAGATTATTTATAAAGACCTTAATTTAACTGAAGATTTTCACAAACCCTCGACACACCTTACCGCCGGTTTTCTAGAGAGAAGGTCGTGTACCCTTCTTTGTGGCTTGATCATGAAAATGACAACTATAATGAGATTCATCTAAATGATATATATTTGCTTCCCTATGATGGCATCTTTAAGATATTCTTTGAAGTCGCACGGTAAAAAGGATACTTCATCTCATTAATTCAAGAAGAAATATTATCTTTCACAATTCACATTCTTAAGTGTGATATATATGTTGGGAGTACATTTAGGTAAACGTTAAGGGAGTACAAGTAATATTTCTAACTACAATGCCCACACTTAAATGAGTTTTGATTTATTGCTAACTAGTAAACCCCATCTTCAATTTGATAAACTCATGGTCCGCATAATAGAAAAGAGTCCTCCAAAAATTTTAGGTGCCTTTTATTTAGGGATGTAATTTGAGTGGGTTGGACTAGGTTATATAGTAATTCAGACTTAATTCAAATTCAAATTATAATACAAATTCACCTCAATTTTAGTTCAGCCTAGATTCAACTCAAATTTAACCTAAATTTAATCTAAATTCAACATTAAGTAGGTTGAGTTGGACTGGATTAGATTGATCATACTTGCATATAATTTGTTAAAAATATTCTACTTCTGTATGAATTAATCCAAAACTTGATAGGTCAAATTGAGTTGGTCCAATTTCAACCTAATCCAATCCAATTTTGATTAGTGCCGATTTAAATTTAATTCAACCTAATTTAAATAATTTAGATCATTCCAATTTGCTATAATATGTGCAGGACTTGGCAAGGCCCAAAGCTGACCCGCCCAATTGACGTCCTACTTTAATTGGTTTAAATGCATAACCCTCGTAGTTCCATCTAGCTGCATGTGTTAAATTATTTGGACAGGTCTGGTACGTACGTACAGAAGGTTCCGGCACGGGAGTGCAGCTGCCGATGGTAACCGGGCCCAGGAGTTAATTGACTGTGGTGCGATGTGTCTGACCCTGTTTCCCTGTCACCGGCGCCCTTCTCGCCAGTCCAGAACTGTCCTGGATCTACTCTAGATGATTGGAAGTCACCTAAAAATAAAAGCAGTGCATTATTTGATTTACCGGTATCTCGGACCCTAGATATTTTGGCAACATAGATTAGGTTAAGAGTACAAGAAAATAGGATAGGATTGAAAGACCTGCCTTTTAGGAAAATGTGATTTTCCAGGATTAGTTATTTTAAAAGTTAAATGATTACGAAAAAGTTTTTGTTCTAGATTGAAATTTTAATGTATAGATAAATGACAAATATGAAATATATATTTTGGGAACAAGCCGGTCTAACACCATTATGTAATGCTCTACATAACAATTCTCCTCTATTCTGACACTGTAATCAGTACGTGAGAAATGGAAAACACAAGGCACAGTGACCGTAGAAAAAACGTGAGATGGATGGCTAAAAGATTAATGAAATTGCCGAGGGCAGGAAGTCTTTCTATAGGTATTATAAACTCGTGCATCTTGGAAATAGAGCGGCTAATATAACTTAAAGGCAGCTAATTAGTACTATTTGATGAAGGTGGCATTTGGTGCATCGTAAAATATTATAAAATCTTAATTTTGAAGTCACCGATTTAAAATTAATGAAAGTAAAATGTACAATTTTAAAATCATCAATTTTGAAATCTCCGGTTTTGATTTAAAGTGATTTTGGACAGTGAACCAAAATTAACTAAAATGAGGATTTTAGGGTCGATCAATTTTGAAATGCAGCTATTTACAATACATCAAACATAAGAAAAAGTACGGTACAGATTCCAAACACATGAAAAATACTATTTTATGAGTGTTTATAATATTTTACAATATTTTACGATACACCAAAGGACACCTAAGCAAAACAAAGTTCAATAGAATACTTTATAACAGCCAAGCCCAACTAACAATTGGAACATGTGACTTCTCAATCTCCTTAAAAAAAAGGTTTGCATCACTAACCAACAGGATATTCAATCATGTTCTGCATCACAAGAAACCATGGTGGAAACAAAGATTAATAGAATACTTTAAAACAGCCAACTGTAACTTGGAAAATGTGACTGCTTAGCCTCCTGAAAAGATGATTTACATCACTAAGCAACACGGTATTCAAGCATGCACGTTCGTCATCACAAGAATATAAGTTGTCCAATCCGACATGTTCTGCATCATTGATTAAATTGGTCCTAGCTTGGGAGAATTATATATAAAGAAACTAGTGAAATGGAAAAATATGAAAGCTAGGATGGTTATCTCGAAAGTTAATATTCCGTGCATAGTTTTCTATGAAATGAGATTTTTTAGACTTTATCTTTTAAATTTTTGTGTGTTACTTATAAAGACTAGGAGTGAATCTAATACGTCGCTTATTTTCTCTTGTTTAATAACTGATTCATTTTTTATCTTTGTGAATGAAGACATGCTAGAATTCAAAAAATAAAATATAAAGTCAAAAGAATCTCATCTCTGATTTTCCACTAACCTCTGTCTAAGAAAGCAAGATATCCCCATTTCTATTAAGGGTCCATTTGTCGGCCTTTAAAGAGATTTTTCGAAAAAAAATTGGGAATGGGGAAAGCACCACAAAGAAGGTTTTCTAAAAAAAAAATAATCTGCACTGATCCAATCCTGTCCAAACTTACACTTAAAGGATATCTGTTCCCTATAAAATGGTGCTGAACAGAAACCTTGCTTACTATCTTGTTCAAAAGAGAGAGAGAGAGAGAGAACTTGCTATGTAAGTGTGGAACATATTTTAGAGTTGTCAAACAGTCAATTATAGTTACATGTTCCAGTAAATCTGTTTCCTTGGAAACTTTTTATTTCATTAGAATATGTTTTACATCCAACCAAGTAAAAGTGAGAGAAGATTTTTAGACAGATCAAGGTGAAAGGGAGTTGTAATGTGCATCTACCAGGTCGTATATGTATGCCACTTGTGACCTCTTGTGCATTAATTCCAAGGCATGGTCGTTGAATGAGACTCTCATGGGGTGCAGTAAAGTGGCGAAACAGACGTCCGACCTTTGTGAGGCCGCTTCTTATGTGCTGCCCTTGTTTATGTGCATTGTCCTTTCAGAAGCCTCGCTGGCAATCGCAGCTCCTTTTGTCTTCTTTCTTTCTTTTCCTCTCCTCCAAGTGGACATGTGATCATATTAACACAGTGACAGGACAAATTAAAGTTTCCCAGAGACCTTTTTGGCAATCCTCCATCCCTTCAAAGGCTCCTTGTTAGAAGTGGTGAAGTTTTTCCTTTTTAAAGTTACTCATGTGATCAAGTATGTATAGATATGTACGAGTGATCATGTTTAAATTAAATTGGGATAGAACTCGATCGATCTTTCAGAATTGAGGATGTTTCCGACCTAGTCAAGAAATTTGCCTAATTTAACTATGATTTCATATTTGCATGATTATTTCGAAAAATAGTCTGACAAATCAGGAGATAAAGATCTCGGTAGTATTTTTAACTACATACTTGGAGAAGTTTTTAAGCCCTCGATCAAAATTTAACCTGAGACATCCCAAAAAATCTTCCCAATTAATCTTCTCATCGTGTAATTTGCGGCGGCCAAAGAACTCTAATTGCTGTCGAGGAGCTCTTCTGGGTTACGTGCACTCTTCGTCTCTTCCTCTCTCATTCTTTCTATTTTTTCTATGCATTTTTCTTTTGAAATATAGCACAGTGGTTAAGAATCTTAATTTAACTATCTGAAGACCTGGGATAGAACTTCAGCCCTTCCCCACTTATCCCAAACCCCCTCCAATAAACGTCTGAATGGACGGATTCTACGAAGAGGGAGAGGACGCGGCGCAAATCGAATTCGCGTCGCACGCCCAACGCAAAGCGTCGGGATGCCCACCACTAGGCCGAAGGCGTACAAGCTATTTTTTCTATGGATGAACATTACAATTTCTAACATTCAACTATTGTCTGGCAATGGCGAACCGGACGGCGGCACTGCAAGGGTGTTTCTTAATCTTTCTCCACAAAAAATGGATTGTGCAATGAGAACACAAGACAGCTGATGGCAGCGCCTTGCAAACGATCGACTGGGGTAGAGGGAGAGACGGGAGAGCACCATGGCAGAGTTGCTCGGCGGAGACTGCACGGCAGCAGCCAGAGGAAAAATGGGAGAGAAAGACACGGTGGCACTCGTCAGTGAACAGAGGAGAGACGTTTTGGAGAGCACACGGCACAGAACTGCTTGGCGTCATGAGGAGAGATGGGAAAGGAGGAGACGGGCTGCTCGGCAGCGGATAGGAAAGCTGGAAAGGGATGGGAGAGGAAGAGACGGGGGGAGAGAACTCTAACGGGGAAGCTTTCCGTGAAGCAAAGGGCCATTTCTTTTTTCTGACTTCTTGGATTTAATGACGTGGTTAACTTAATTCAAGTGGATCAATGAGGAGCAGTGGAACACCATGAGAGCAGCAACAGAGGATCCGGTTCCCTGGACATGTGGCCATCAATGTGAGATCCTCTCCCTCCTAACATTAGATGTAAGAATCAAATCTCATCTTTAGCTATGTAGGAGGAGAGGATTTGTCTCTCAGAGTGGCCTCCATCTTTCACGCTCCTTGCGAAGGGTATGAGGCCTACAAAGTCATCCTCGTGATGAGACCTCATATTTGCATTTGTCGCCCGAATAAGCACACCTACATGGAGCTATGCAAAAACAGTATTATGTGAAAGGATATATATATATATATAAGATTGAATTCCAGCAGTTGTAAATCTGATGTTGCTATCTATTCCTCACATTTTTCATCACCTGTCAAGCCTTATCTTTCAACTGGTACAACTAGTTCTAAATACAATCAAAAGTATTTAAATACAACCTAAAATTATGATTGTATTCTTGTGTTCTAGGTTGTACTTACATGCCATCTAAAGCACTTGGATGCAACTTAAAACGACACCTAAATACAACTTAAAACATACAAATATAACCATAACTCAATGTTGTATTTGAAACTGATTGCACCGGTAGACTTTGATGAGTGAAAAAAGGTGAGAGACGCATGAATAATTTTTGATAGGTAATGAAAAAAGTAAAGACAAATGGTAGCCTGAGATTTGCAACTACTGGAATTCAATCTTTTCTTATACTAAGAGGATACATACTCTTAAAAAATAGATGGAACTTCCATCTAGTCTTTTTCATCCTTTCTCTTTTTCCTTTGAAAGGAGAAAGCCATCTTGCAAATGCAGACTGCAGTTCTCACTAATTAATTCTCTCTGGGTCCCTCGCATATAAGAGGCAGGTTCTTTCGGCGTGGAGCTTTAAATCTTTTTATAACACACAAGATGTAGCACTCTTGACATTGACGTTACCGGTATGCCATCTTACACTGAAGGAATAATCCTGGTCCATGTTAGTGGCGGCATTTGGTTCCCAAATGTACTTAAACATTTTAAGGTATACCAGCGGCCACATGCATGCATGTATAATTCGCAGACAAGCTTAAGAGACATATATTTGTATATACATGAAGAAGAAAAGGATGTGTCATGTTTATTACGTAAGTTCTAGAGAGGCTATGCCTTCACGTGTGTCAAGACAACCACGCCAAGTCGTGCGCATGCTAACGTCCAGAGCCCTCTGCTCACTGTGCATTCTGGTCTTATGTTCGAAGCCCGTGCACATCTCTATGTACGGATCCCTCAACAGTCAATACTCTCCCTCTCGCTTGACACGAGTCTTGTGCAACGGCTGTACGTACGGATCCGTGTGTTTAGACCACTCAGCGCCTCTAACTAGAGCTGTCAAAGGGCAGGAGACGGAAACCGAAATGACACATTTGTTTCTGTTTTCTATAAGATTTATTGTAGATGAAAGCGGAGTCGGAAGTGAATATTTTCGCTTCCGTATTTATTTTCACTTTTAAATAAAAAATCAGAAACAGAAACGGAAGTAAACGTAGCTTACTTTTATCATCATCACTATATCAAGAAGATATTTAAAATTGTTATTAGTATTCATTTTTTGATAAACTTTCTTTTAGTAATAAAAAAATTTAAACTTACAAAGTTTTAATATAGGTAAAAATTAATAATCTATGAATTTTGAATTTTGAAATCTACTTTATCTATCAATCTAAATTTACACATAAATATATCTAAACATATGCCATAAAGTTATATTAAAATGTTAAAAAGTTTTCAACATTTTACTATGGCCTTTCTTTTATCAAACTGTCAAGAGATATTCTCATTGTTACGTGTGCATGCGTGCACGCGTGCACGTGTGTGTTCATTTGGAAACGGAAACGAGTTAGCGGATGCAAAAATGAGTGTTTCCGTTTCCAACTCCTATAACTATCGGAGATTCATTTCCATTTCCTATAACTTAATGCGTAATTTTTAACGGAGTTCCGTATCCACTAATAAAAATGAAAGCGAAACAAATATTCGGAATTCGGGTATCCATTGACAGCCCTACTCTAGACACATGAGACCGAACTGTAAGAGGGCATATGTGTCATTTATCTTTTAAGATGACGTGCACATTGCACGTACAGCTTAGTTTCATATAGGGCTGTCAATGGAAATTCAATTATCCGATTTTTTGATCTGTTACCGTAAAAAAATATTCGTTTTCGGTAAAAAATATCCATTCGATAGCTATCGGAATCGGATATTTCTGATAAGCTATCGGAATCAGAAACAGAAACTCCTATTTCCGTATCCGTTTTTTGATTTCCGATTTCGATTGTTATTAAATTTATTATTAATAATAATATTAACCTTAGGATTATTTTAATCTTATTAAATCATTATCTATTGGTTATATTTAAGTTTCATTTTATATGTTTTAAGCAAATAAATTAAAACATCAGTAATTTTCAATAATTATTAGAAATAATATCCGATTCCGATATCGGAATCGAAAACAAATCGGAAACGGAAAATAGACTCCGATTTTATCGGAAACGGAAACGGATAATGCACTGTCTAATCTTATCGGAATCGAAAAACGAAAACACTTGTTTCCGTATCCATATCCCAGCCGTTTATAGCCCTAGTTTCATACATCTGAAAGGCGTTGAACGGTCCCGACACACAGATTCAAACGATATCATTCCATATGCATGGGACCTAGAGTAAAAACCTAGATGGTGGTTGCAGGTCAGTGCAGAATATTACAAATTAATTAGCTGCGCATGCAGAAGAACGAGATCGATCGGTTGGTTCGCTCGCAGGGTTATGTGGGAACCTCTTCCTTTGTGGTCGGATTCAGAGTTTAGCCGAGCTTTATTCCATTGCATGACACCAGTTTCCAATAACATGTTGTGGTTTTGAAGACTGTCGTACAGTTCACTCAGAATTTGTCATAAACGACGGTATACGTACGTAGCAGAAGCCTTTCGATTTCATATTAAATAATCACGAGTCACTAGCCCTTCAACTATATTAATTTTCAATCTCTTCACTTACTAATTCAAGTTTCAGTTCAGTCACGTTGCACTTCGTACAGAAACAAATCTTCTGTCCCAGGACATAACGTATGCATCCGCCAGCGGAAGGGTGCAACGTTTTTTAATTGAGATAATTAAAATGTTCAGGAGATTTTGATGACTCTCCGTGATAAAATGTTCAGGATATTTTGACGTCGCTCTATGCATATGGTAGTGGCGGATGCAGAAATTTTGTCCAATGAGGTCACTCAGACATTAAGTCATAAGTATAATTTGGTCAATGAGATCTTAAGTTAGATCATATGAAGTCCTAGGTTAGACCAATGAAATCTTAACTGGGTCAGTAAGGTCTCGAGTTAGATTGCATTGAATTAGACTAGTGAGTTTGGTAAAATCTAGTAAGATTTCAAGACTCCACTAGATTAAAGTTGGATCCACTATTGGCATAAGGAATCTCTAAAGATATCTCATTAGCTAGATCTTAACGTAAAAGAGCAACTAGATGCAGTGATACCTCTCTAATTTTGTAGACGCAAGATCGAAGCACTGAAGTAGGCTGAAAAGAAATTATCAAATTTGGGACTACCATAGTGATCTTGCTCAAATATGGCAATAAGTCCAGTTAATTGGGATGCAACTACTGCCTACCCATAGCTGCCAGCTGCACTCGTATCCCTCAACGACAATACGGCGGCTTTGATAGGTTGGAACACAAAACAAATCAAGCCGTGGCCCGTCAAGAACATGGGCCATTGTGATAAACGAAAGGAGGGCCCATCGAACTTGACTTACGAGAAAGACTTGCCGCACCGCTCTCATCCGTTTTGATTAGACGGCAACCTAGGATGGTGCAAAAGTAAAATTGAAAAAATAGACCACTCCAACTCGGTGTCCGTCGTCATCATCAACAAAATCTTATCTCACGTATTTGAGATTGGCTATATAAATCATGTTTTACTATCTTAATCTATCAAATGTCATACTTGTAGTAACATGTAACAACGGCAAATACGTTTGACTAAGATTTAACTATCTTATTTTAAGTTTTCCTTAATGTCTTATATCTCATCTACTCTAATTTTATCATACCTCTTAACTAATGCTGAACTTAGATGATGATGTACATGATCAAATCATTGTAATTTATTTTTCTTAAACTTAATATTAATAGGAGTTATACTTAAATCCTTATTTATGTATTCATTGTATTTTTATCCTTTTTAAGCTTATCACACATCTATCTCAACATCTTGATCTTAGTAACATAATTCTTGCATATGATTGTTTTCTCGCAATTCAACACTCTAAACCATACAATATAGCAGGCTTCACAGCTTAGTCTTATAAATTTTTACCTTCAAGTTTTAAGAGAACACATGGATCACAAAAGACTTCAAATGCACTTATCCGTTACAACTTAATCATGAACCTCAACTTCCTATATGTGTCATTTGATATGTCATTAGACGGTCAAAATCATATAAAAAATAGGAGATCATGCTCCTGTGATCCAACAGTTTAGATTGTGTAGATACATGTTTATGCTTGAGCCCAATGCATTGCAATCCACACTAGATTGCAACATGTCTTTCTCTGAACGTATTGCCCAAGTCCGACCTGTGTACTCACCAAGTTTGCACATCGTCCCGGGAATTAATCATCATAAAAATAAGATAAATCATCAAGATCATACAACGAAATGGTAGATATATTTTGTTTACAAATGTTATTCAGTTCGGAGATTACCCAAGTTTAGCTTTCATATCATCCAAACTTCGACTAATCAGTTATAAAAGAAAAAGAACAAAAGATCATATCTCCACATTACCTTACAGGATCATTCACATGCCCATGTTGCAGTAGATATTACTTTAGAAATACAAAGGAAAAGCGTAAATGCTTCCATTTTGCCGACGTGTCTTAAAAGCTAATGTGGGCTTAATGATGTTTATAATAATAAATACATTACTATTAATACAATGTTACAGAGCTAAAAAATATTAGTATTAACATTAATATTATATCAAAACAAATATTCCAACTAAGTAGGCATATAAGTTAATTTAGTTCGGATACTATCCACGTCCCCCCAAAAAAAAAAACAATAAAAAGCTAATATAGTTCGGCATTTTCGATATTTATACTTTTGAAGCAAGGCTGCTTCGAAGAAAGAGAGCGTGCAGCGAAGCAAAAGGCGCCTCCGACCATTTGGCGCGAAACCTGAGCCCCGCTCCCACCAAACCCCCACCCCGGCGGCACCCCACCATAGCGGCCGCGGCCGTCCTCGCGTGGCTGCGCCTCCCCTACGCTTCTCCGCCCCTCTGGTCTCCATTTTTGCCGATCCATAGCTCTCATGGTGGACGACGATGGCTACCATACCCCTCGGTTCTCAGAGGCGGGCTCTCCTCTTTGTCCTCCCTCAGTACGCCGCCTTCTCATGCTGTGGTACTCACTCTTGTAGGGTTTGTTCCATTGATGCGTGCAGGAAGAAGCGGCTTGGTTGCCCCCATGGCTTCAGCCGTCTCAGCTGCCGCTTTCTGTCGATGGTCGGGCGAAAGATGACCAGTGCCTTCGTCCTACGGGATGCGAGGTATTCCTTGTTACTTCCGTGTGTTATCATGCGTTTGCCCATGTGCCTTGTGGATTTGAACTCCTGGTGTGGTCTTGGTGGAGAGGAACCATTCTGCCGAATCGGTGGAAGCCGTGCAGTGCAGTAGTGGCTGTGCAAATGGCATCGATCTGGAACACAGTTCAGAGTATTTGTATGTTTATCTGATTAGTCTATCCAGTAGATGTTGTTTGGATATGGTTTTGATCCAAATTCCAATGGTAGCAGTTGGGGAAAACATGTATATCCTCTGATAGTTATCCAGCCTTTCAAGGTCACTAGTTTTGTAATTGATGTACTATAAAAATTTGTCATAGCTGTCACATCACGACTAGAGGCTGGCACTAGGCACCATTGAACAGCTATGTGGACAATGGGACATGTAATCCACGTAGCCACTTGATGATCATCTAATCGACAATAGTCAAATCAAATGTCTGATCCAAGTGTCGATATATTCATGAATTTGAAGATGAAAAACTGATTTAAGCATCCATCGGATGCTCTATGTGATATTTATAGCAGCTTCAGATAAGAAAAACAGAGATGGATATGCACATCCACTCCATTTCCATCCCTTCAATGTAGCTATTTGGCTTGAAGAAGCCAGAATTGCAAACCATAAGAGATTAGATTAACCTTTTAGCAACCATCAATTGACCAATGATTCAACCAACCAATGATAATCTTTTTTCTCATTGTTCTATATTGTCTAGGATGTAGCATGCATCCCTAAAGGAGATGATAGACAATATTCCGCAAAAAGTCTTTGGAGCAATATTTCCTTGTTCTGTAGTTCACTGAATGCATCATGTCCTTGCACAACTGCACAAGTTATATTGTACTGTTCTCCTTTCCTTTCTTCTTATCTGAGTGCTTGCATCTCACTTTAAAGGAGAATAAATTTTCTTGACTAGTGTGTGTGAATGTGCTAATAACATGGTGGAAATTGAATTATTTGATGCATCTTGCCCCTAGTCCTTTCTGAAAAAAGGAGGTTGTAGTTAATCTGAAACTGGGCAACGGTAGATTTGTCTGTTCAATCACATTAGTTTGGCTTGGTGTCACATCTAGAACTACAAATGATCGGATTTGACATGGGCATAAATATAAAAGCGCTAAAATGATCTTTTGCATGGATGCATATGAATGATATCTTTTGCACTATACTCATGCCATGTAATGTTCAACTGATGTTTCCACTGTGTTTTTTCTCCATATCCAATTATCAGATTTCCAAGTACCATCAAGGAAATGTGGGCGATGGACAAGTCACTGATGTCATCGCAAAGGAAGATTCGAGATCCTTCAGCTGCCACTTATTTTTATCTGGAATGGAGAGTTCATCTGTTTACAATGCCCATTCTTCAGGAAATGTATGCTTTTGCGTCAATTTCCACATGCAAGCATTACTTTCAAGTTATGTTAATGTAGACTAAAATATCCAATTGTTTTTAGCATTGGTGTTGCTCTAATGTGCACCAGAAATGCAATGTGTGTCTCAAGTGTTTTAGCTTTCTCCAATGACCAGCTCCAGCAGTTGAAACGTGGAAAACAAAATATGGTTTCTTTAGTGAAAAGGCCAAAAGCAAATAAAAACATCATGGACAAACTAATTTTAGCAAACTCATTCTGAAATGTGAAAGTATTTCCTTGACAAAGAAAATGTGCCATATAGTGTTATTTCTAAGTTCTAAACTATTGCAATGTTTTGGCAGCTTTGCGGCCAATCTAACATCAAAGAATAATAATATATTTATCCAATAATAAAATACATGACTGCTTTTTGGTTCAATTTATTGGTCCCTCATTTAGCTGCATTCTGATCTCTGGTGGTTGTTCGACTTAGCGGACTCTTGGAGAGTCTGTCAAGTTGTTGTTAGCCTCCTATTTGGGACATGATGTGTGAACTCAGTTTCTGCTGGCTTGGACAAAGCCAAGGTAGTCACAGGTGTCGATGATAGCATCTATGGATTCTGTACTGGCCTGGCCAATTCTTTTATTGTTGAGTCTCTGGCTGCCACTTCAGGCCTTTGTTCCCCTAGGACCTTGTCAGACTTTGTCTTATGACCTTAAGTCAATGTTCTTGGCCATGGGGGGAGCTGGAGACAATCTGTCATGAGGTCAGGAGCCATCCTTGCTATTTCCAGGTGATGCTGATTCACTGTTCAAAATTTATTGATAATATTTCTTGTGGGTTAAGTAGAAGTGGTAAAATTTGAGGGTTGTCCAAAACAAAAATGGAACAGCATCAAAAGCTTTGAAAAACAGTTATCTTCTAAGGAGTCTGTTAGTCCAGGTCACTTCAAGAAGGACGGGAAAAAAGGGAAGACAAGGGCTTCAAGGTGCAGAGAATTAAATGGACTGCCTTCCGTCCAGTTTAAAATTTTGCGTTGACTGTTCAAGGTGGTTAACGGCGGTTGCTTTGTTATATCCAGGAATGATCTTTGTATGTTCCATCAGTGGAACCACGTGTTGTTGACTCTGTCCCTTGCACATGCTAATTCCTTTCCTTTTGTTTACTGATTTCTCAAAATTTCCTTCCCCTCTTTCCGAAGGTACTGGGGTTCAGCTGGGTTCCACCACCATGAATATTAAGTGCTCCAAAAGGTGGGGCGCATAGGAAGCCCTGAACGCTGGTTGGGGAGCAGAATAAGGGGGAATAGGATGGCTTATCTTACTCTTTCTGTTTCGCTTCGATTACGTGGATTTCTTAACCCCAGTGAGAATGGCTTATTCTGGAATAATGGTATAAGCAATTTGAGTGACATGCTTGAATTGCTTATTCTACCCGGAATAAACATTAATGACACGTCCTTTGCTAAATTTTATTTTATTTATTTATTTCACCTAATTAAAATGGCTTATTTTGGGCAAAGCTAGAATAGAGTTACCAAAGTAAACTGAGCCTTGTTCTGGTATAGGCAATCCAAAAGTGGTTATACCAGAACAAGCAATCCGGTTATCAAACAGGCCCTAAAGGAAAAAAAAGAGGAGGCAGCCTGGTGGGGATAGTGAACCAAAGAAGGCAGGAGCTGGGATTAGGCATGAATCACCTGGCCTATCTCAATGGTTTAGAGAGAGAGAGAGAGGAGCGCCAGGACCAGTAGCTCCCCCCCAATGGTTTATCACTTGGGGGATGCTACCTGTCCTCTCTCTCTCTCTCTCTCTCTCTCTCTCATGCGGTTGCAGAGAGCACTGGAAGCACCCCCTACCAGCCTCTCTACTCTCCCTTTCCCTTTCTCTCCTCCTTTTCTTCTATTGTTCTCATGGTTTTTCATTTCCTTTTCTTTCGTTCTTTTTCTGTGGAGAAACTCTAGCTAGGGTTTTTGGTCTGCTGCCCCTGCTGTTGGTGGTCTTCTTGCACAAGTATTAATATTAAAAAAACTCTTCCTCCTCCTCAATGGGGGACTTCGCCTGGTCTCTCCCATTTTAACAGTCTTGATTCCTTCTTGTGAAGCATATCGCCTTTATTTTCATCAAAGAGGGGATGGATGAACAATATGGTAATCTTTATGTTAGTCCATGTTATATTTTCCTATAATGTGTGACTTTCAATAGCACCATCAATAAGATTCCCATGTTCATCCTGCCAAAGCTGTTTGATTACTTTATTCAAAATAGGTGGCTAATATCAGTACGTATATTATCCAACAGGTACCACATTTTCATTTGCATCTTTCCTCGGAAGACATTTCACAGATCCCCTCCTGTGAAGTTGGTGATTGGCATAAAATTGGAGCACTCAAGCCGAATAGGGAATCAGTTCCCAAGCTTTCACTAATCCAAAATGAAGTGGACTGCGGACATACTACAATGAATGGGGATCACCCAGCTAACATCTCTACCGAGGGATGCCCACCAGTGATATCTTGGAGACCGCCTGCAGTACTTCCCACAAAAGGAAACCAGGATAATGGGAAGAAAAATAATGAAAAAGTTGATGGGCATCTTGAAACTACTGACATAGATGATGCAGTGGAACTCTCCATTGCAGCTTCTGAAGCACTGGTCATTTCTGAACTGAGCTCATTGGTTTCACAACCTGACTTCTTCAACACTGCAGCTTTGCTAGATGTTGCACTGCACTTGAAACAAGCACGAAACTACCACCATGTGGATGTCTTGGAAGCTGTTTCTTCAAACCCAAATGATGAACATGATGAAACAGATCAGCTGCATGATCTGGATGATTACATTATGGCAGATGCATTTGAGGATGTTGGCTTGCCTTGTAATCAAATCGTTACAGCATGTAACGATTCATTTAATAGCAAGGTTTCTACAACAAAATCTCAAAACAACTTTCATAATTCTAAGCAGGGACACTTTCCATATACCGATGAGCTTTGTGTCCCAAATACTCACTTGTCAGAAGATCATGGATTTGGAGCAGCACAGGAGGATGTACCAAGGAGTCGAGATATTGTTACCAGTGCAATTGCTTTAGAAGAGAAACTCAGCAATGCTTCCACTACGGGTTCAAAATTTAAACAACTGTCATTGCAAGGTTGCTCTTTCCATTGCACAGAGCCATATATATGTTGTCCTCTCAACATGGATACTTTGGATACTTCAAAAGTAGCAATAAAATCATTTCAGAAAAATAGCAATGGACCAACTTCAGCAGAGAATCTTTCCATAGAAGATAGAAATATTCAGGTAAAAGTATTCATTTGTAGAGCCGGAAGCTGTTTTTTCAGTTGATAGCAATTTCTTCTGTGTAACAATTTCCCACCCTTCCCAAATCATTTGAGTAGAATGTTGGGATGCGACCCACAATACATCTGTTGACGCTATTGTTTGACTACAATCACAAACTGACATAACAAGTAATAGAATGAATCCCACTGGTTCTTGGTGTTGCACAGGCTCTCACAAAAAAATAGTCCTCCCATTGCTAAAATATCTGCAAAAGTGGAAAATAGGAAATCTCTGCCTCCCCAAAATAGCTCAGCATGCAGTTCGGCCTGGAACTGGAAGACAATTATCTTCAATGTCATCTCAGGAGAATATGTATAAACTCCTTTGCAACTTATAAACTTTTACCTCAATGCTATGCCAGGGAAGTATAATATTTACTGATTTTTAGCCTCCATTTGCTGTCTTCCAGAGTGACATGTAGGCTGAATGCATTGTTATTTTAGCCCATTTTTTCGTTTTCCTCCACTCAAGGTCATCAGTGTATGTGTAGAAGTAAAGATTATCTTAACAAGTAATGAAGTTTAGGATTTAGTTGCAAATTCTCTTAGAACTTTTCACTTTATAAGCTTTAAGAGACTCCTACATAGGTTAATTTTGTGCTCTAGAAAGCATATTTGCTTAGGTTTGACCAACCCTCACAACTTCTGTTTTAGTTAGTGCTATCAGTATGATGAGAAGCTCCTTGGAGAAGTACTATATGGACTAAACTTATTTTGGCGAACTATAGGTTTTTAACAGATAGGATGTTAGACTTAATTTATGAGATTTTTATTTTAACTAAAAAGGGTTATTTCATGAGTTAATTGTATATGGGCATTTTAGCAGAATCACCAAAAACAAGATTTTTGTTATAGGAAGGGAGAGTTGACTTTTATATATTGGGGTTATGATTTTTTTGATATTTTTATTGAGTTAAAATGAAGGTACTTCCCTTATTTACATGTAATATCTTAAGTATCATTTACTTAAATGATACTCAGGGGAATGCGGTTAAACTATCAACCAAGAAACCTGTCTACCTGTTCCACTGCACCAGAAACCTGTCCACCTGTCCTACTGCACTGCCACGCCACCCATCGCCCTACACTCCCGCTTCAAACTCCTGCAAGGGGCAGAAGCTTGTGTTGACTGAGTGATGGCTTGAGTAGCAGCAATCTTCTTTTATGTAGGATGATACCACCCCTATCTTCTTTTTTAAATTAAATGATTCATTCTAAGCTTTAAGATAAGATAGTATAGTTAAGACTCATTTATGACTTTATTAAAAGAGATTCTATCAGGATCAACTTATGTAGGCTTACCACTAATGAATGTATTAGAATTAATCATGTTATGATGTCCTATTTATGATTATCATGATAGCTCAGTCTTGCATTAATGTTAATCAGTAAAGTTTCTCATGATTATATATAATGATAAATTCATAGATGATTTATCTCTGAAAGCAATAATTCCAAATCATGATTATGAATATATGTATACAAAGCACAATCAGGGTGCTAGTGTTGATCCTACGACTGACGATGTATGGGATGCTACTCTATTTATTGAGTATGGACTTCATTTAGTGGCGAACGATGTGATTGAGACCAATTCAGAGACCCATTATTAATTACACCTTCAGCTCCTCACCCTGATGATCTATATGCAGCCGATTGTGCGCTGCTAGTATGTTGCCCTCTTGTTCCTCATATGGCTTCTTTGGCATTTCAAAACTCGAGGGCAAGTTTTTTCGAATCAGGGGGAATTGATGCAGGAGCAGACGCATAGGCGTCGCAGAGCAGGCGTCTATCGGGCTTGGAGCCACCTCCTTTGGCTTGCAGACGATGCCTGGTCCAGTTGAAGCATGGAGATACACTTATTTTGATTTTATTAGACCCATTTATGGCTCAGTATATAACTTTTATTTTTTAGGATATTTTAGGTGCGATTTTCGCACTAATTAGAGGCTAATGGATAGAGAAAATAGAAGGAAAAGATCAGATGGTTTAGAGTCGGGATAGGAGTCTTAAACTCGAGTCTATATATGTACCTTTATTTTCAGAAATTAAAGGAGTTGATTTATTGAAGGATTACTTGTGATTCCCAAGTGAGATTCTCTATAACAGAGACCCCTTTTTTCCTCCCCCCCGGTCCTCGGTGCGACGCCGAGGAACCCTACTGCTGCTGGTGTGACGTCGGTAGCCTCTCCTATACCTCTCTTCCGTCTCTCTCCCCCCTCCCCCCAATTCTCTTGTCCTTGGTGCAACGTCGAGGAATTTCCTCTTGCTCCGGTGCGACGCCAGATAAGAACTCCGCCGCTGCCTCTTTCCCCCCCTAAACCCCCTATCTTCTTTCCCTCGATTCGTGTCTCTGTAGCAACACAAAAGGAGAGGAGGAAGAAGAGGACGGTGCAGAATAGTCGGAGCCACTATCATCGCCGGCACTGTCTCCGGCTCCCACCGCGGCGTCACTGCCGCCCACCGCTGTCGCCACCCTAGCCGCCCTCCAGAACCTCTACCATGGCCGCCGCCGCCGGCTTCCAACAGCCCCGCAGCTGCTACCGCCGCCGTCGGACCCCACCGTTGCCGGAGAAGTTGCCGTCACCCATCGCCAACGCCATCGCCCACTGCCGACGCCGTCGCAGTCGTCGCCTGCCTACTGCCTCACCCCACAGCCATCCGACGCTCGCCCCCCCCCCCCCCTTTCTGGTTCAGTTGGGGAAGAAGAAGCCAGAAGAAAGAAAACGAAAAAGGGAGAGAGGAGGGGGGAGGGGCTCGTAGCCTTTAAAGAGTCAACCCACGTTGACTGAGCTTGGGTCCGAACCCTACTACTGTTGGTGTGACGTAGGTAGCCTCTCCTATCCCCCTCTTCCCGTTTGTCCCCCATCAACGGGTCCATACGATCTGTCCCTTGGGGATATGGGGACACCGAGTCTATTCCTTTTGATTTGTGCTATAGTCGGAGCACGGAGCATCATCCATTTTCTTTACGGGGTTTAGTACAGACTTGGGACATACCAACTAGACCAATGCAATGGAAGGAAAACCATTTGAGTGCATTCGTGACTGGAATTTGGACTATACAGTTTGAGACTACATCCCCAGCTCAGCCTACGACCTACCTAACCCAGTAAGAGTAGTCGAAAACCCTCTAGGGGCAAACAGGTAAGGTGGAAATTGAGAGACCAAGCCAATGGGCGATCGATCTAGTCAGCTACTTTACGATCACTAATCAGTGATTGTCTGTGTTACTTGATAACGTAAAGTAAGTCAGTATGACACTTGGACTTAACTGAACACAAACCAGTAAAGATGAATTATGACTCATTTTTGATAATCATTGTTGTGTTTCTATTTGGATTTTAGTATCTTATATATAACATTACTAAAGAGAAAGAGAAAAGAAAAATGTTTGAAGGATAGGTGATGAAGATCTTTAGTTCGTTTATATGTTATATCCTTATGTTAATTTCTTTCGAAATATTTGGGATTAAGGCTTCGTTGAGTTAAGTTGAGTTGAGTATATAACTATATAGATTGTGCATGAGTAACATTAGCATGATTAGTAAATCAAACAAAGAAGTTACCATGATTAATTGCATTACGTTACTATTATGAATTTCATTTTAATAACTAGTAATGAAAATATAAAGGAAGCAATAGGGAGTAAATGATCCTTGCTGAGTTCTCATGTGAGACTCATAAAAGTTATTTAAAATATTATTACAGGGGAAAGTTCCCAACCAAGGTGGTTTTTGTTTAGCTTTTTGTAATTTGGACATTTGTAACTCCTTTTTTTGTATGCTTTAGAGGGTTGATGGAGAGAGTCAACCAAAGGATGCTTTTGTATGGGGGGATTTTTGTTTTTTTATCTTCCTTACACTTGTACATGCTCTCCTCTTTTGATAATTCACGTGGTCCCATCCACTTTCAAAAAAGAAAAGTAAACATGTTACTTTACTTTGATCATTTGCAGTAGTATGGCATATGTTCATGCCTCATTAATGTGGTAGAAAGTTTGTAATTCTCTTCTTTATGCATGTTGTCTTTTGAGATATGATGAGAAAGAACTTATATAGGAATGTAGTTTTGTCTGGTAACTTAACCATTATGTATCTAATTGGAATAAGCATTAAGGATACAGATATACAAGGATAAGAAAGAGGTTAAGGATATACTTATTTTTTTATAGTATAAGGATGCAGCTACTTCTTGACCTGACTGGTTACCTTTGACATCCCTAGAGGGAGATGTACAAGTTTGCTATGCCTTGTGCTAACATGAGCCCACAGGAGCCAAGTTCTTTTCAGGGACATGCTTGATTTCTTTTGTAGCATAGACAGCTTCTCTTACGGTTTCTTGTCTTGTTCATAGGTTACATATTGTACTGCCTGTATTGCGCTAACATAAGCCCACAGGAGCCAAGTTCTTTTCAGGGACATGCTTGATTTCTTTTGTAGCATAGACAGCTTTTCTTACTGTTTCTTGTCTTGTTCACAGGTTACGTATTGTACTGCCTGTAGTCTGTAGAACTTAACATGAAATGCACATAGGTCCTCTTTGATAATTAGATTGCTTATCCTGGCGTGAACAAATCATTTATATTGGAATAAGAGACCTTTTGCTTTGATAAATTTGGTAAAGTAAGTGAAAAAATACATAAAAATAGATATGGTTAACTTATTAGAATAAGTGAAAAAATAAATCAGGTAAAATAAGTGAAAAATAATACATAAAAACAGGTATGATTAACTCTTATTCTAGCTAGAGCTAGCGCAATTCAAGATTTTTGGTCAAATTTCTTATTCCAGTTTGTTCCAAAAGAAGCAATTCTAGCTTTTTGGTCAAATTGTGTGTATGTATGGGCTTGATTTTTTATATTAGCTGCTTCAAATGAAGAAAAGATGACATGGAGGATAGGAAATAATATCTCCAGGGAACAACGGTTACCTATACCATATAAATCATCAGTCCATTTTTTGTTCTCTTCATATTTTCTCACTCCACTTAATTTTTGTTTGTTGACTCTCTCAATTGCTTTTTTTTTCCCCTCTCTCTTATGAAGGATGATGAAGATGTTGTTCATAGAGACAAAAAAATCAGAGGGGAAATACCTAACTTCTTTCATGGAGAAACTAGCTTCATATCAGAGTCCATGGATGGTCAAACAGATGGAAATGCCATAGTGATAACGTCTGAAGCAGAGCCCAAGATAATCACATCTTCTAACTCATTGTTTGAGGATCTCTGCAGAATTCAGGACAATGAGAACAAGATAAGCCCTGATGAAGATATTGTGGCATCTTCTAATTTATTGGAAATAGATACTCTATGTTCTGTCGTTCCATGTAGTCTTTCTGATGTTCCATGTAGTCTTTCTTCAGATCGTACTCGTGTTCCTCCTAGCCACAATCAGGAAGGCATTGGAATGGAGGCTGAATGCTTCTTAATACCAACTACTGAACAAATAAGTGTGTTAAACCCTGAAGAATATCTTCCTACTGCGGCGGATGCTCAGAGAGGAAATTTTGTTTCTTCCAAGCTCAGAGATAAAGGTTCCACAGTGGCTCGTAAGCAATTGAGCTCACTCAAGAAGTATAGTATAGTGCCTGTCAAAACCACTTACTCATCAGAGAAGAGCTTTTTGCTCAGGGAGTCAACTCCAACAGTGAGTATCAATGAGAACAAGTACTGTATTATGTCTTCAAGAGAAGAGACTGCCAGGATCCTCATGAATCCTGTAGCGAAGTCTCAGAATATAAATGAACAAAGGCACAGTTGGAAAAATGATGCTTCCACAGAACAAATTCTAAAGCATAAAGCAACACTAAATAATGATGTAAGTCCCATGGTTCACCAGCATGCAGACACCTCTGCACCTATTATCTTGAATACTGGGGCTCGACGGCGCCTTCAGGCTTGTAATACAATCTCTCCCAGAAAATACGAAGATGACACCACTAAGATCTCCTTACTATCAAAAATGGAGAAAACGAGAAAAAGAAGCCCCTCAGATGAAGCACATTGCAGAAACAAAGCCTGTGTTGGTGCAGCATGTTCAAAATGTTCAAGTTCCCATACACATTTATTAAAAGAACAATGCCTGCGGACAAAGAAAGTTCGCTTTTCAGAAGCTGAGGCTGTTATACATTATTTACCTGCAAATCTGTCAGAGAAACAAAGTTGGCCAACAAAGAAACAGGGCACTTCAGAAGCTGGATATGATATCCATGGTAATGATGCTACCCATCAGATGAATTGTGGATGTCAGACATGTAATAACCCTTATCCTTTTTCCCTCCAGAGGATTCCATCCTTTTTTTGAGATTTTTTATTTATTCTTGTAGCTGAAAAACTTTCAAATGCATGCAAATATAGTATCTAGGATTTTATACTTATAATTTCCTTCATTTTGACAATTTGGCAGGTTCTCATACCAAAACTGACAGACAAATCAAAGATTCCAAGAAGCCTTCTAAATCTAGAACCAGAAAATCAAATTACAAGTATTTGACAAAGGATTTCAGTAAGGATGGAAAAGGGCGGATGCTTGACGGTTTAGAGTTTCTCCTCACTGGATTTCCAACAAAGAAGAAAGGAGAAATCGGAACATTGATTAGAAGACATGGGGGTCTTGTTCTTCCAGATATTCCATTACCTTATTCAAGCATGGAAGACACTGATCAACACCTTCCAATTGTCCTGTCCCCCAAAAAGGTTCATGGTTTAGCATGCCTTCCATAAAGTTTCCTTTTGTCTTGAATATCTCAAGATAAGATATTCTTGTTGTCTCTGTTACATCTCAAGATTAATGCAATTATATCATTTATGTTTGTGTTGTTTTTATCATTTTATTGTTTTTATGTTGTCATCATTTATTTCTGGGTCGCATCCCTGAATCCTTCAGAACCATAAACTTTTTGCAGTAATTATTTTTCTGGCATTTTTCTCTCTCTGTTCCCATAGTAGCCAGAGGAAAATGGCAGTGGTGGTGACTTGCTGGCAGCAGAGGTTTTTCTCCCCCCTTTTGATGAACCCTACTTCCACCTAGGGTTGTCAAGGAGTTAAGTTGATCCCAACATCTGGTAGGCTAAAACTCAGCTGAACTCGGAAACATGAGCTCGAGCCCAGGCCCATTTCAAACACAAATGTGGACTTAGGGTTTGAGCTTGGGCTCGGCTCATATTGGGCTCATGCCCAATAAGCCCAAGAATATTGGCTATGGCACAGGCATAGCACTGTTGGAATTCTATTGGGGACTGGCCCTTATTTGTAGGGTCAGTCCACAAATGATCGGCACATAGTCCCACTTCAGATAACCACCTTTTTGGGGGTGAGGGAGCACAAATGAAGGTCAGTCCCAACCACCTACTGCGTTTACAATAGTCACACATCAGCTGTTTCTGATGTTGGCAGAGTCATGGACCTACAAATACATTCTGGGTACCTGATAACCTTGTGTAAACTGTAAACAATTCTTGTCCAAGTTAACACATCATTCTCAACTGTGCTATCAAAAATAAAATAAACCTAAGAATGTCATATTTGTAGATAACCCCCTGTATGATTCATATTTGCATATAACCCCTTAACTATGGTGTTAATGACCCCCTCAACTATGTGGGTTTACTTTGAATTTCACTTAAATTAATATATTGTTACCTTGCATGGAATATGTAAGCTATTAAATGAAAATATTTAATAATATCTTCAGTTAAAATACATACATCTCACAAGAAAAATCGCATAAACATCAAAAAAATTATTTATATTTTATGTAGAGTAATTTATATTTTAATTCAGGTGAAATTCAAAACAAATCATATAATTAAGGGGGTTATATGCAAATACCACCAAAGTTAAGGGGGTTATAGACAAATAAGAATCACACAGGGGGGTTATCTACAAATATGGTATCTTTTAGGGGGTTATTTTCAAAAACCCCTAAAATAAATCATAAGGTTGGTTTGTGAGCCAAACAAGCTGAGCAAAGTCAAGTTAGAGCTTAGCTCACTTAGCAAATTGAGCCCACTTGAAAGTTTCAGCTTAACCCATCTGATTAAATGAATTGAGCTGAGCCAAGCAGCTTGCAAGTATCTTGGATCATTGCCAACCCTACTTTGAGTTCGTTGTATATTGTTCTTTGCTACCCCAGAGACAATCAGATGTATGCGTGTACTAGACCCTGTCTTGGACTCCTGGTGGTTTGCTTGCTACCGGCAAACAGTCTTTTTCGAATAAGGTGTGGATTATACCACCAATTTTATTATCAAATAAACAGAGGCTAGTGTCAGACACTTGGAAGTCTCTTCTAGCAGTTGGAAGGATTCTTTGAGTTCCCATACAAAACTGCTTATCACCTAATATTCCATGTGATCTACTATGAAGCATGGTGATCTGTTTTCTGAATCACTGAGTGTGTTTCCATTATATGTATTTTGGATGTGACCGCAGATGGCATTTATGTCACAACATCTATATATACAGGAAGGCACAACTATTTTAGGGCTAATGTCAACCTCCCAGGTCATTGATGTTTTGTGATTTATAAGTATTCTTACCTAACATTTTCATTTCTCTTTTTATTCCATTCCCTTTTGGACACATGGAGGATGGGTCTGTGAAACTTAACAATTGCATATATACCCTCTGAATCTATCACATCCTACTGTATACCTCCATATTACTTCTATTGTTATGTATGCCCCTGTATTCCTGTAATAAACTGTGTTCTGACATTTTCAGCCCTACTGGCATCTCACATTTATTTAACCTCAAGTGGGGCTGAGGAAAATACTAACTTGCCTTTGTTTAACCTCCTAAATGACTAAGTGCTTAGTAATGATTTCGAAGAATAGCTATCTGATTCCGACGGTAATGGAACCAAAAGGATATAACTGAAACAATATTGTTCATTATGTGGGTAAACATGATAATATATTCAGTGTGGGGAGTTACAATAAGATATATTTTTAGGGTACACATGTAATTAACAACTTGATGCATGTTGATCACATTGGCTTCCTTCTGTGTGCACTAGATATACCTTGAATAACGATGCTGTTTGTTACTGAAGCCAAAATGATGTGCACCCCTAGAATTCTGTCTGCTTTTTGGAGAAGATTGATGTTCAATAATAGTTATGACCTGATAAACGACAATTCGGCCTCCTTGACCTGACCTAATTGCTCTTGGATCAATACGCTAAGCTCCTGAGTCTGCCGTGGGACTACATTGATCTGGACGTGAATTCACAAATGGCTAGTTCATACTTCTTCTTTTTAATAAATGAGTTCAGATTTGGCAAGAGACTAGTGGGAGACTAGTGGATTAAATGACCAAACTGAAGGAGATCATGGGATCAAACGACTAAATTAGAATATACTACTCACCAGGTTAAAGGAGATCATTGAGAGCATTGGTTTTGAGCCAAGGCCAAGGACCTTAATTTTGGCCTGATGTCAGCTGTAAACTCAACAACCAGTTTACAGCGTCTGATCAGATTCGAGTATACCAGGTTCTCTTGATGATTCAGCCTTCGCAAGCCATAAAAGATATGATCCTTTCATATAGAAAGTTGCTGCTTAAGGACTCAGAATTTCACTGCTTATTTGCCATCTGAAAATTATTGCGTAATGGTTATGTTGTTCCCCTAAACTAGAAAATGCTATTGCTTGGTTTAACCATAAACCATTTAATATTTCATTCAGAGAAAACAAACATATATTTTGTTCTTATGTTCATTGTGCTCATATGCAGATGCAAACAGCTAAATTCCTATACGGCTGTGCAATCAAAACCTGGTTGTTGCACGATAACTGGCTTTCTGACTCAGTTCAGGCTGGTTTTATGTTGCCACCTGCAAAGTAAGTAGCATTTCACCTTCCCTTGTACATTTTTTACTTGGATGGTGCATAGTCTTTCTTTGACAAAACACGTGATGCAGTTTTGTTCCACTTAATAAGATGTGCTTCCTTCTGATGATTTTGTTTTGTGCTAGTCTGTTAGTTTCATTTTACTCAAATCATCATCCGCCAATTGCCAACCAATTGGGTTCAGAAACATGGATGGTATTCTGACATTCCATTGCCATATATGATACATCACATTTCATGTTCAATATACCTAGTTTTGTATCTTTTTTGGCTGCCTTTATCCAAGTTCTTCTTGGTCTTCTCTCCAAAATGGTGACCATGTCTCTTAACAGTTCTGTTGGTCCCCCCTAATTCACCACCAAGGTGTGTTTGATCTCGAGCTCCCCTCAGCACTCCACTAACTCGGAAGTCACACGGTTGCAGCTGGAAGTGGAGGTCGAGTTAGTAGGATGCCGAGGTGGGTTCGACCTCAAAAATCCAAAAAAAGAAAAAGAAAAAGGCTTTGTTGGTCTTTTACCAGTATCTAAACTATCTCAAATGACTTTTTATGGACTTTGTCCTATTATCACTTCTAACCCTACCATTTTTCTAATAGAATCATTTGATGTATGTTCTTTTCTTGTCTTCCCTTGCATCCATTTTGTCAACGTAGTGTTCCCTGCTAGTCCAAAGTTCGAGCCATTCAACATAGCTGGCCTAATTGTTGCGTTATAGAGCTTCCCCTTTAATGTATAGGATATGAAAACAGGCCTTCCACTTCAGCCAAGTAGTTCTAATCATGTGGACCCACATCCTGTATATGTAAGCAAGTGATACAGTCCGCTGCTAGATTTCCATCCACTGACAACTGGATGTATCAGGGGCCACCTAATCCAACTTTTTTCCAAAATATGAAAAATAAGAAAGGAAAGAAATGTCCACACACAATCACTCCACATTTCATGCCTGAAGAAAGGTTTCTTTAAACAAAAGGAAAAAAAAATCACACTCTGTTTCTCTCTCCCTCTCTTCCCCTTGGGATTCCAGCCCCATTCAAAATAGAGCCAGGCTCTTTTTGGATGGAAAAATGTCCCAATAGTGTCATGAAATCGGACAGCTGGACTACTATGAAGACAAACCATCCCGAGTCGCATAGTAGCATTCATCCATGTGGGCGACATTCACCATGTAGGACCCCATCCCTTTTCAAGTGAGGATGGGATCTTTTTCAGTGGGAAAAAATCCCAGCAGTTCCATGAAGATTGAACAGCTGGGTGAGGGCAGGCCAATCCCAGAAACCTAGCTGCATGCTTGAATTGCTGTGTGTGTAGCTTCATTTATCAAAGCTAACTATTAAAATGGTCCTTTTTGGATAACCCTTGACAGTCTAGTTTATGGGATGCTCAGATCTTGGTTTTCCATGAAACTTATGTTTCATATATTCTACCTTGGTCTAATCTTAAAACCCTTCGATTCCATGTCATCTTTCCATGCACCTAGTTTATTCTACTTGAACCATATCATCTATAAATAACGTACACCAAAGCAGTTTCTCTTAAATATGCATAGTAAATTAATCCATAATACAGATAAAAATATGGATTCAAAGATAATCCTTGATGCAAGCCAACTGATGAGAGATCTTTTATTTTCCCAACCACCATTCTCATGTTAGTCATGAGGAATTCCTCGTATATATCCTTAGTGAGGGAAGTGGTCCAGTCTGCTGCCAGACTGTATCAATGGTCGATCAACCTTGAGGGGGGGGGGGGGGTAGCCCCATGAGCAGCGGAGAAGCCGACTGTGCCTGGGCATGCCTGTGTGAAACATGGAGCACCCTACAGGCGTCCAATCACGCCCAGGGGAAGATCCAACAGCTGAGGTTTTTTTATTATTTATTTTAATTTTCCAGGGGACATAAATAGGAGTATGAAGTGTATCAGCCCTCCTTAGTTATATGTACACAACATGATATTTTCTCCAATGTTAATCTGAAAGTGTATATTTTACATTTGATAGCATTCACCAAAGGATTAAGCATGAACAATTTAATGAACATGAGTGGTGAAAGAATATTCCATGACTACACCATAATCTTTCAAAAATTACCATCTTCAGAAGAATTTGCAGAATAGTTAGGATCTTAAAAGCAGGATTCGCTCATTTTGCCATCGTTTATGCTCCCCATCCTCGCTTCTACTCCAAGGGACATTTGAATGGTAAACTAGCAAATTCCCTCTGCTTCCACCGTCTCCCCATTATCTGTAACGGTCCCACTTACAAACCTTCGGTAGGTGCAAAGTGCAAAAACAAAACAATAAGGTACATTAGAGTAAAAGTACAATAAAAGAGTCATATCCATTTGTTGGAACCTTTTTAAATCAAAAGGGAGAAGGGGGGAAGCTCCCCCCCACCGGTTGGGGACCCCCCACCGGTTCCAAGGGGGAAACCGGTGGGGGGGGGGAGGAGAGTCCCTCAATTCTCTCCCATTTTAAATTCAAAGAATGGGGGGGGTGTTTAATGAGAGGTGTAATGGGGGATCTTAACCCCATTCACATGGGTTGAGAATCCCATGTGGAAACCCTCTTAACCCCATCCTAAAACCCCCTTTCACACTTGGCCAAAGTCTGAAATTAAGGGGCTAAACCCCTTTCACACTTGGCCAAAACCCAAAATCTGGCCCAAAGCTCATTAAGAGCTAAAAAGGTGGGAAAAGAGGAGCATGGGGAGGGGAGAACCCCCCCACCGGTTGCCCAAAACCGGTGGGGGAGACCCCCCACCGGTTCCCAACCGGTGGGGGGTCCAACCGGTGGCCATCCCCCCACCGGTTCCAACCGGTGGGGGGTCCCCCCTCTCTCTCTCTCTCTCTCTCTTTTTAATATGCTCTCTCCCATCTCTCTCACCCATGTGATTAAAAAAATCAAAAAAGAGAGGGGGAGGAGGAAGTGGCAACCGGTGGGTACCCCCAACCTCAAGCCAAACCGGTGGGTACCCCCCACCTCAAGCATTCCGGTGGGTACCCCCACCGGTTAAGGCTTTGAAGCCTATAAATACCCCCCAAGGGGTAAGAAGAAGCCCCATGCCCATTTGGCCCAAAAATTCCTAGGGGAAACTCTGCCAGTTTGAAGACCAAATCCGGTGCTCTTGCCCGGGTTTGCTGCGATTTGGAGGCGATATTTTCTTGGAGGGCTCTCTTCCTAAGGTTTATTCCTAAGGGGAAGCTCTGCCAAATTTATGTTGTAAAATCACCGTCCTATAAGACGGGATTATGCCGAAATGATGAATGAAATGCCCATGTTGTTATTTGAGCATATGTGTGTGCATGTATGTTCATGAATCTATTATTTAAGTAACACTATGTTACTATATTTTCATATGCAAAATAATTAGTTTTATAACTAATTAAAATACATAAAATATATAATTAAATATTCTAAAATATCATTGGCCTCATCCCATACATAACTAATCTTAGACTCATAATTAAAACTTAATAATGAAACATTGAGACATAAAATAATATACTTAAGTTAAAAATGACTTAAATACTTTACACACTTAATTAATTAATAAAATCTGCGAAAATCATCTAAAATCAGAAAAATTCTGTGAAAATCAGTAATACTCAGTAAAAATCAGAAAACAAAATCTGGAAATTACATAAATCCAAAATATAACTTAAAATACCTAATTAATTAAATAAAAATCAGTAAAATTAATAAAAAATCAGTAAAATTCAGTAAAAGCCAGTAAAAAACAGAGAACCAAATCTGAAAACATATAAAACTAAAATGCCCCTAGAGCTTAATACAAATTACAAAAATACCCTCATACATGTTAAAAATCTGTAAAAATCACAGAAAATCCTTAAAAATATCAAAATCTCTCATATGTCCAAAATACCCTCCAAACCTTAATAAGATGGGTAAAATTACCAAAATACCCTCAATATGATAAAAATAAATAAAAAATCTCAGAAAAATATAAAAATAGACTTTAAGTCTAAAAATCCAATTTGGGCAAAATTACCAAAATACCCTTATAATCCAAACACACTTGAAATAACTCTAAAATACCTCCTAAGGTTTTGAAACCTTCCTAAATCATTAAAACTCATTTCGTACACTTAAATAACCATAATCTCCCTATACTCTCCAACTTGGCATAATTACAAAAATACCCTTATGGGTTTAAAATACTTGGGATCAATCCAGAATACTTGGAGTCAATCCAATATACTTGGAATTAATCCAGATAGCTTGGAATCAATCCAAAATCATATAAACACATCCTAAACTTGGGTGAGGCCAAGAGTTTAACCTAAAATATATATTCATATGCATGTGCTGCATGTAGTAGTAGTGTTGCATGTTATAAGGGCATCATACGGACGGTTAATCAAGGGTTGCCGAGCAGTCGCTCAGCGTAATTAACACTGACCGAGGTCAGTGGAGAGAGGTCATATACTCGAATCTTCGCTTGATTCGAAGTCCCGGATTCCCTGAGGGCTAATCCCAAGCTCTTATAGTCCGATAAAATATAAAACCGACCTATAAATCCTCTAGATAAACAAAAAAAAAATGGATTTCCGAATAATCCGACATAGGAGAGATGTGTCTAGGTCAGGTTCCAAAGAGATGGCACGCCCGGTGGGACCTCTCTTTCCCTTCATCTCTCCGTCCGGTGATGCCCTCACCACAACTCTACTACTAACTTTGTCATGTCTTATGCAGGCGACTGACTTTCTGCTTAAAAGACGACGATGGCGGCAAGGGTCACGTATGGCCCACTTGTGGTGGCGACCCACGTACGGTGTGGATATCTGACCACACCAACATGCTTCGGGGACTTCCCCGTAGTGATAGGATCTCCATACTTTTTGGGGGTCGTTCCGGCACCGGAGCTTGCTCCGGAAAAGAAGAAGAAGAGGTGTGCTTCTCGCGCCAGAATATGCAACAACGGCAGCCGATATGGGTGAGTGCTTGCCGTGAATACCATCAGCATCTCTCCGGCCTCCTCGTCCAACGGGAGGCAAAAGCGGAAGGTTCTAACCGCAAGCCCGTCCAGGACGGGGAAAACTATATTAGTGGGGAACCTGCATATTCGTCTGGATGGCGGACAACCCATCATTCCTAAGATCCATCATATCCCGACAGTTCCTGTCCAGAATCGGTTCAAGATTCTATTGAAAGTTTGCCAAGATGGGGCAACGTTCGAAAAGAAGAAAAGGACTCCAAAGGACACTGCTTGTCAGGAGCCAATAATTATACCAGAGCCTGTCATGTCTCGAGCAGGGGGCAATGCCACCCCTCGAGCGGGGGGCAACTCCATGCCTCAAAATGAGGGCAAATTTATGCCTCGGGCTGGGGGCAATCCATTGGAGGATAGGAGCCTCCGCATAAAAGAAAGGTGGGTAACCAAAAAGGAAGCCCGCAAAATTCGTCAAGCTAGGGATACCCTAGCAGAACAACAGCCTCAACAGCTCGTAGAGTCTAAGGGGCAGATAACCAGCTCAACTATCTGGCCTCGTTCTTTACAAGGTCAAAGGATAAAAAGTGCCTATAAGGCACATGAACAAGTCTGGCAACATACATCCGTCCTTGAGCGGTTGGGCGCATTGGTCCAATCGACTTACAAAAAGAAGAAAACTGCCAGGAGGACAGAGAATAGTATACGGGTCTACACATGTTACACCTCCGATATCACCAACCGGCAGCCTTCCCAGCCGGAAGACCCAAATGATATCATCAATCTGATGCAACGGGTTGGGCCCATAACCCGTCAAATGGAGCAGGCTATGCGCTTGCTGAATCGAGGAAGTCAGGGGGCAGAGCCACCCCAAATTGGCAGTAGCAATGCTGCTGGAGGAGCTGATGAAGACGGGGCAAATGCTTCAGATATTGAAGCCACTCCATAACAACCTCAAGATCAAATACAACCTCAGACTATAGAGGAGATGAGGCAAGAAAATCAACAACTCATGGCCTTGCTCTATGGCCTAATACAAAAGATGGAGGAGCAGCAAAGGGCAGCTCAAGTCCCCCCAGTAAATGCACCACCCCCAAGGGCAGTGCCTATGCCAACGGTGATAAGACCACAAGCTGCAGATGTCAACTTCAACCCTGATGAGATACAAGAAGAGCAGGTTGTGGAGCCCAATCATAATGTTCAGCAATCCCATGCTTCTGCAGATGACGCTACGGCATTGCAGAAGCATCTTATTGAGCAAATCGTTGAAGCCAAAATAGCAAAACAAGACGACGGAATAGGCACATTCGACTTATACAAAGTGCCATTTCCGGTACGTCATATGTTCAAGAAGCTCCCGCCAGATCACAATAAGTGTCCCAAATTCATCAGGTATGACGGGGAAGGCTCGGCCCAGGAACATATTGCCCACTATATGAGTGACTTGGGAGAGTTGGCTACTGATGAGGCCTATCTTCTGAGGTTCTTCTCTACCTCTCTCACGGGCATTGCATTTCAATGGTATGCAAAGTTGAAGCCTAACTCTATCAACAGTTGGGAGGAAATGCAGAAAAAGTTCCTCGACCGTTTCAAGGTGTCGGAACGAAAGGTCACCATCACTGAATTGGTGACACTAAAGCAAGGTAGGAATGAATCCGCCACCGATTATATCAAAAAATGGCGTAACCTCTGCATGAAATGCGACAATCCGCCGACCCACGAGGATGCGGTACGATTGTGCAAGAGGGGCTTAAAGCCTGAAATAAGTGAAAAGCTGATTAGCGCAAATGTCAAGAACTTTGATCAACTAAATAACATTGTGACGGAGGTCGAAATATTCTATGCAGACCATCCAACCATTGCCTCCATTGGGGGGAAAGTCCCAAAGAAGCAAAATATGGATACAGAAAAGGCCAATGCTATAGACTTCGCCTCAGCTGTAGAAAATACAGGGGGCAAGAACAATGTAAATGCCTCAACATCTAATAGAAGGGGATCATATGTCACCCTTAATGAGAGGAGGAAAATGGCTTACTCTTTCATAAGGGAGGATACAAGAGAGTTGTTTAATGTCTGCATGCGGGCCAATCTCTTGATGCTACCCGAACCAAAAAGGCCAGCAGAAGTTGGTAAAATAGATGAACCCAACTATTGCATGTACCATCGTATGTTGGGACATGTAATAGAAGATTGTTATATCTGCAAAGGGGAAATTGAAATGCTTATCCGAGAAGGGGCCGTGGAGATGGGGAAATACCTGGTAGACCCGCCTCAACCACATCGAATGCCCAGACAAACGTTTACAGCAAATGTCGTCCATATGGATGAAAACTCCTCAGAAGAAGAGCCTACAAATAAGAATATAGATGCCCCTCCAGAGCAGGAGGCAATACCATCATACGCTCCAGTGACTTCCACTCCAGAAAGGTCTATCGTGGCGGCACTGGAGGAGATTCAGATGAATATGTCGCAGTTCTCCCATCAGCAAGTTCCGCCGGAACAGGAGGCAATACCCTCATATGTTCCAGCAACTTCCACTCCAGAAGTGTCTATCATGACAACATTAGAGAAGATTCAGATGAGTCTGATACAACTCTCTCACCAGCAAATCTCATTGGAGCAGAAGATAAATCCACCATATACTCCAGCAATTTCCACTCTCGAGGGGTCCATTATGGCAGCACTGGAGGGAATTCAAGTGAGTCTGGGACAAATCTCTCATCAGCAGTATGAACTCACTCAAGTAATGGAAGGTCTTGCAAGACAATGGACAGAAGTCATGCCAATTGACAGAATCAATAGGCCCTTCTCCCTTGAGGAGCCAGGACCAAAATGCAGCCGTCCTCTAAAGAATAAGGGCAAACTTATCATAGACTTAAATGAACCACCAGAAGCCCAGTACCGAGAGGGAGTGGTGCTCAAATGCAAAGGTTGTGAAAGTCACGACAATACTCTCGAGGCCACCTTTGCAGCTAGGCAAAATTCCCGGGGAAAGCAAGTTGCTGGTGCAGAAACAGGGATAAGTTTTAAAGATGCTGAATCCCTGGCGAAAAGGCTCAAGAGACCATACTCCTTTCCAAAGGAAAAGACCAAAGAACTCTTCGAGTTATGTATGAGCAGAAAAGCAATTATTCTGCCCAAGCCAAAAAGGGAAGAAGAAATACATCGGGTAGATGCACCCAACTACTGCCCATACCACCGCTTCATCACCCATCCAATTGAACGTTGCTTTATGTTCAAAGATGAAGTAGAAAAGCTGATTCAAGAAGGAAAGATAAATATGGGGAAATACCTGGTGAATCCCCCACAGCCACATATGATTACACATTGAGTGTAATTCGCAGATCCATGAAAAAAAAAAAAAAAAAAAAAACTTTGGGGCTTAAAAATGAGGTGCCCCGACAGACTTGATTGGTCCCGCTCCTGTGAGGGGCCAATTAAGGGCAAAAAAGTCTAAAAACCCAGCTGAAGTGAAAACCCGAAAGGGCGCTTCAGGCAAAAATGGGTGAACCCTGCTGTGTGAAAACCCGCAAGGGCGCACAGGCAAAAATAAAGGGGGCTAGTTTCGGTGAAAACTCGTAAGAGCGCCGATGTTAGTATTATATATTTATATATAAAAAAAAAAAAATCATCCTGCAACCCGTCGGAGGACAACGCGCAAAAGTTATTTGCGCCAAGAAAAGCCAATAATGTTCGTGCGCGAATACATAGGCTCATAAAGCCGCATATTTGTTCCCCGACGGGGGGAGAACTCTCTCAGCCTGTTGAGGGTAGAGATCGAGTTTTCCCACATCCCTACCCAGGGAGGATATCAGAGTCGCCAATGACGAATAAACCCTTGGTACCACACTGGTGGTACAATAATGTCCCATCAAGGGCTATGACCGAGGCGATGATGACGATGACCTCCCGACCCGGTAAGGAAGTGGGAAAACTCGCTCTTCTGATCGATACAGCCTGAGGGGATGATCTCCGTTCCTGTTATACCCAAGGCAAATACACAGGCATATTCTTGAAAGATGTCACATAATTGTGGGTGATTCACCTCGAAAGAAAATATTTGCCGTCAAAAATATCATGCAATGCAGAATTCACAATTCGCCCGCGGAAGGCGTTAAACTCCGGCATTCGCCCGCGGAAGGCGTTAAACTCCGGAATCTGCCCCGGGAGGCGTTATACCCTGAAGATTTTCATAGCCGCCCTGAGAAGGCAATATATCCTAAATCCTCCCCTTGGCTTAAACTAGTCCCACCGGCATGCCATAAAGGGGTTGAAAAATCCTTTGCCCCAAGGAGGCATTGTATCCTAAAGTCTTCCCTGAGCATACGCCAGTCCCGCTGGCATGCCATAAAAGGATTTGAAAATTTTCCTATCGCCCCGAGGAGGCAATGTATCCTGAATCTTCCCTGGGCATACATTAGTCCCATCGGCATACCCATATGCTATAGTCCCATCGGCATACCCATATGCTATAGTCCCATCGGCGTGCTGAAGGCGGTCGAATTCGCCCCAAAGGGACGTTATACCCTAAAATTGCCCCTGGTATACGCTAGTCCCACTGGTGTGCCTTGGTGGCCTGGAAATTCATATTCGCCTACAGGAGGCTTTATATCCTAGAAATTCATATTTCATATTCGCCTACAGGAGGCATTATATCCTGGAAATTCATATTCGCCTACATGAGGCATTATATCCTGGAAATTCATATTCGCCTACAGGAGGCTTTATATCCTGGAAACTCATATTCGCCTACAGGAGGCTTTATATCCTGGAAACTCATATTCGCCTACAGGAGGCTTTATATCCTGGAAACTCATATTCGCCTGCGGGAGGCTTTATATCCTGGAAATTCATATTTCGCCTACGGGAGGCTTTGAATCTCGGAGTTCATATCTCGCCTACGGGAGGCTTTGAATTTCGGAATTCATATTTCGCCTACGAGAGGCTTTGAATCCCGGAATTCATATTCGCCTACGGGAGGCGTTAAACTTCGGAATTCGCCTACGGAAGGCTTTAAATCCTAGAATTCATATTTCGCCTACGGGAGGCTTTGAATCTCGGAATTCATATTCGCCTACGGGAGGCTTTGAATCTCGGAGTTCATATTCGCCTACGGGAGGCTTTGAATCTCGGAGTTCATATTTCGCCTACGGAAGGCTTTAAATCCTAGAATTCATATTTCGCCTACGGGAGGCTTTGAATCTCGGAATTCATATTCGCCTACGGGAGGCTTTGAATCTCGGAGTTCATATTCGCCTACGGGAGGCTTTGAATCTCGGAGTTCATATTTCGCCTACGGGAGGCTTTAAATCCTAGAATTCATATTTCGCCTACGGGAGGCTTTGAATCTCGGAGTTCATATTTCGCCTACGGGAGGCTTTGAATCTCGGAATTCATATTCGCCTACAGGGGGCTTTGAATCTCGGAGTTCATATTTCGCCTACGGGAGGCTTTGAATCTCGGAATTCATATTTCGCCTACGGGAGGCTTTGAATCTCGGAGTTCATATTTCGCCTACGGGAGGCTTTGAATCTCGGAATTCATATTTCGCCTACGGGAGGCTTTGAATCTCGGAGTTCATATTCCGCCTACGAGAGGCTTTGAATCTCGGAATTCATATTCGCCTACGGGAGGCGTTAAACTCCGGAATTCGCCTACGGGAGGCTTTAAATCCTAGAATTCATATTTCGCCTGTAGGAGGCTTTGAATCCTGAAGTTCATATTTTGCCTACGGGAGGCATTAAAGCCCGGAATTCGCCTCTGGGGGGCATTGTGTCTCAAAATATTTGGTCTTCGGGAGCCGTTGTATCCCAAATCCACGGCTACCTAGAGCCCCCGTTTCTCGAAAACTATATATAATTTCTTATCGGCTCACAGGGGGGCCTCAGTTCCCTACATATAATTTATTATCGGTTCTCAGGGAAGACTCAGTTCCCTACATATAATTCCTTATCGGTTCTCAGGGAAGACTCAGTTCCCTACATAAATTCCTTATCGGTTCTCAGGGAAGACTCAGTTCCCTACATATAATTCCTTATCGGTTCTCAGGGAAGACTCAATTCCCTACATATAAAATTCATTATCGGTTCTCAGGGAAGACTCAATTCCCTACATATAATTTCTTATCGGCTCACAGGGAGGCCTCAGTTCCCTACATAAATTCCTTATCGGTTCTCAGGGAAGACTCAGTTCCCTACATATATTTCTTATCGGCTCACAGGGAGGCCTCAGTTCCCTACATATATTCCTTATCGGTTCTCAGGGAAGACTCAGTTCCCCACATATATTTCTTATCGGCTCACAGGGAAGCCTCAGTTCCCTACATATACTTCTTATCGATTCTCAGGGAAGACTCAGTTCCCTACATATGATTCCTTATCGGTTCTCAGGGAAGACTCAATTCCCTACATATATTTCTTAGCGGTTCTCAGGGAAGACTCAGTTCCCTACACATACTTCTTATCGGTTCTCAGGGAAGACTTAGTTCCCTACATATATTTCTGAGCGGCTCTCAGGGAAATCGTAATTCCCTACCAAAAAAAAAATGAAATGAAATGAAAAATAAAAAAATGGGGCTTAAAAACGAGGTGCTCCGACGGACATAATCGATCTCATCCTCAAAGGGGTCGGTTAAGGGTAAAAATGTCTTATACCCAGCTAAGGTGAAAACCCGAAAGAGCACCTTAGGCAAAATCGGGTAACCCCGCTGTGTGAAAATCCACAATGGCGCACAGGCAAAAATAAGAGGGGGCTAATACTGGTGAAAACCTGAAAAGGCGCTGGTATTAGTTAATTAAAAAAAAAAAAAGGAGCTTAAAAATGAGGTGCTCCGACGGACTTAATCGATCTCATCCTCAAAGGGGTCGGTTAAGGGTAAAAATGTCTTATACCCAGCTAAGGTGAAAACCCGAAAGGGCACCTTAGGCAAAATCGGGTAACCCCGCTGTGTGAAAACCCGCAAGGGCGCACAGGCAAAAATAAGAGGGGGCTAATGCTGGCGAAAACCTGAAAAGGCGCTAGTATTAGTTACATAAGAAAGAGAGAATACATGCAACATATAATAAATGGTCCGTACCACTCAAACTTAGCATTTATCTTCAGGAGAATATTTGCGATACACTGGAGCAATGTTGGAGTTCGAGATGAACATGCAGGGTAGTTCGAGTTCTTCAGCAAATGGAAAACTTCAATCCTGTTGAAGAAATTCGACTCCATCTCCGGAATATCAGTCGAAGCGATGTTCGATGGTCGGCACAAAATGGGAATTCTCCCTCCAGTGGAGCCTCAGGAACATATGCATTCTGACGCAGAGCGGCGATATGAGTGTCCGCGATACCAGAAAGGACAATGTCCTTCTGATATTGGAGCATAGGAGTTTCTGCAACCCGAGCTGCACAGCCTGCCTCGATAGTTTCAGTCTCGGCTCGCTTTGGCGGAGAGTTACTCGACAAGTAGCAAGAATGGGATATCGTCCTCCCTATGCCTTGCCATAGGAGGAACTCCCATGAGAGCCATGAAGACAAAAACAGCAAGCTACAAGAAGATAGAGAAATAAAGTCAGCGCCAGAGAGCTGCAATAAAAGTCTCGAAAAGCAAAAATCGACCGAGTCCTAATAAAGTCATAGGACAAAGTCAAATTGCTATGAACCAGATATTAGGCCAGTCCATAACGCTTCGTGCGGAGCTCCTGGAAATGCCAATATAAGGTACTGATACCCCAAGATAGAGCAAATGCCGGAAGAATTAAACGACTTGCCTGTGTGTTCTTAAGGAGTCTCCATGTCGTGAAGGCCAAGAGATCTCCTAGAATCCAAGTAAACGTCGAAAGATTCGAGCGGCATCAACTCTCGCAGAACCTCCAAGTCGCGAAGGCCAAGAGCATTCCCATAATCAGAGGGGTAGACGCTTTCAAATATACTCGGAAAGTCGAAAAGTTATGAAAAACAGGACTTCCTAGGCATAGTTTGAGGTGTCTAAGTACCAAAATTGAGCGTCATCAAGACCCAGATAAGCTCAGATGGGGCATACGCACAGCAAGCCAAAGCAATGTATCGCCTGGCATATATGAGACAGCGGGTGGCTTCCCCCAATAGCCGTAAATACATAAGGCGAGAAACGAGAATTCATCAAGACAATACCGGCATGCCGCATTTGAGAATTCCTCAAGCATGCAAAATGATGATTCTTGTAGCCGAATGGGGCACGGGACATGCACCGTCGTCTTCACCTCCGGCACATGTCCCGTGGGGGGCATTTGTTGGAACCTTTTTAAATCAAAAGGGAGAAGGGGGGAAGCCCCCCCCCCACCGGTTGGGGACCCCCCACCGGTTCCAAGGGGGAAACCGGTGGGGGGGGGGGGGGAGGAGAGTCCCTCAATTCTCTCCCATTTTAAATTTAAAGAATGGGGGGGGGGGTGTTTAATGAGAGGTGTAATGGGGGATCTTAACCCCATTCACATGGGTTGAGAATCCCATGTGGAAACCCTCTTAACCCCATCCTAAAACCCCCTTTCACACTTGGCCAAAGTCTGAAATTAAGGGGCTAAACCCCTTTCACACTTGGCCAAAACCCAAAATCTGGCCCAAAGCTCATTAAGAGCTAAAAAGGTGGGAAAAGAGGAGCATGGGGAGGGGAGAACCCCCCCACCGGTTGCCCAAAACCGGTGGGGGAGACCCCCCACCGGTTCCCAACCGGTGGGGGGTCCCCCCTCTCTCTCTCTCTCTCTCTTTTTAATATGCTCTCTCCCATCTCTCTCACCCATGTGATTAAAAAAATCAAAAAAGAGAGGGGGAAGAGGAAGTGGCAACCGGTGGGTACCCCCCACCTCAAGCCAAACCGGTGGGTACCCCCCACCTCAAGCATTCCGGTGGGTACCCCCACCGGTTAAGGCTTTGAAGTCTATAAATACCCCCCAAGGGGTAAGAAGAAGCCCCATGCCCATTTGGCCCAAAAATTCCTAGGGGAAACTCTGCCAGTTTGAAGACCAAATCCGGTGCTCTTGCCCGGGTTTGCTGCGATTTGGAGGCGATATTTTCTTGGAGGGCTCTCTTCCTAAGGTTTATTCCTAAGGGAAAGTTCTGTCAAATTTATGTTGTAAAATCACCGTCCTATAAGACGGGATTATGCCGAAATGATGAATGAAATGCCCATGTTGTTCTTTGAGCATATGTGTGTGCATGTATGTTCATGAATCTATTATTTAAGTAACACTATGTTACTATATTTTCATATGCAAAATAATTAGTTTTATTACTAATTAAAATACATAAAACATATAATTAAATATTCTAAAATATCATTGGCCTCATCCCATACATAACTAATCTTAGACTCATAATTAAAACTTAATAATGAAACATTGAGACATAAAATAATATACTTAAGTTAAAAATGACTTAAATACTTTACACACTTAATTAATTAATAAAATCTGCGAAAATCATCTAAAATCAATATAAAAATCAGAAAAATTCTGTGAAAATCAGTAATACTCAGTAAAAATCAGAAAACAAAATCTGGAAATTACATAAATCCAAAATATAACTTAAAATACCTAATTAATTAAATAAAAATCAGTAAAATTAATAAAAAATCAGTAAAATTCAGTAAAAGCCAGTAAAAAACAGAGAACCAAATCTGAAAACATATAAAACTAAAATGCCCCTAGAGCTTAATACAAATTACAAAAATACCCTCATACATGTTAAAAATCTGTAAAAATCACAGAAAATCCTTAAAAATATCAAAATCTCTCATATGTCCAAAATACCCTCCAAACCTTAATAAGATGGGCAAAATTACCAAAATACCCTCAATATGATAAAAATAAATAAAAAATCTCAGAAAAATATAAAAATAGATTTTAAGTCTAAAAATCCAATTTGGGCAAAATTACCAAAATACCCTTATAATCCAAACACACTTGAAATAACTCTAAAATACCTCATAAGGTTTTGAAACCTTCCTAAATCATTAAAACTCATTTCGTACACTTAAATAACCATAATCTCCCTATACTCTCCAACTTGGCATAATTACAAAAATACCCTTATGGGTTTAAAATACTTGGGATCAATCCAGAATACTTGGAGTCAATCCAATATACTTGGAATTAATCCAGATAGCTTGGAATCAATCCAAAATCATATAAACACATCCTAAACTTGGGTGAGGCCAAGAGTTTAACCTAAAATATATATTCATATGCATGTGCTGCATGTAGTAGTAGTGTTGCATGTTATAAGGGCATCATACAGACGGTTAATCAAGGGTTGCCGAGCAGTCGCTCAGCGTAATTAACACTGACCGAGGTCAGTGGAGAGAGGTCATATACTCGAATCTTCGCTTGATTCGAAGTCCCGGATTCCCTGAGGGCTAATCCCAAGCTCTTATAGTCCGATAAAATATAAAACCGACCTATAAATCCTCTAGATAAACAAAAAAAAAAATGGATTTCCTAATAATCCGACATAGGAGAGATGTGTCTAGGTCAGGTTCCAAAGACCATTATACAACAGAAAAAAAAAAAAAAAACTAAACACATATTTCAATTGATTAAATGAACTGGCCATATCTGAAATGTTCCCTGCATTGGATCCATGTCCTTTTTTCTTCTGTTCTTGAAAAACATATTTTACATCTTTTATGAGAACTCATAATAAGATCTTAGTATGGATCATTTACATCTCTATTATTATCTACGGACTCATCTAACAATAAGCTACACATCATATAAGTTTTATTGAGTTTTCTAGCCACAATGAAGTCAAAACGACTCTCCAACAGCGGTAGATGCACTCCATCATGTGTAATGCGGTGGTACGCTGGTCTTGGATTCCCATCACTCCCCCAGTTCAAAAAAACTCATCTTCGAGTTTTGTAGTGTCAGAGGATCATGATAGTAACTGCAACATGTGAGAACAACACTGTAAATCTAGAATTAATAACTGCATCGAAGTGTGTAGAGTATTCCTCTGCATGATCAAGAAATTCGCACCACACGTGATCAAAAGTACGCGGTCTAGTGGTAAGGTTCTTGTCTGTGAGCATGGTCGTTGAACGTGCTTATTCATCGGCTCTGTGAATATAGAATCCTCCAGCAAATGAAGACCAGTTGCAACTATGATAGTCTGATCCCATGCAAGTGGGTTAGATGGAGGTAAAAAGGCCACTACAACTGATGCGACAAGGGGCACGTCAAGGTCTGACCTCACGGAAGATAAGGTTGGAGATCGTGATGATGCACTGCTTATAGTCTCCAAAAAACCTGTATTTGTTGGGATGGCTATCGAGTCAATCTCACACTTTGTGACCTTGCTTGAATCTTCTGGCTGAGACATTGGCACACTTGAAGGATACTTGATTGGAAAAATAAACTTTCCTTTTAAGTGAGGCGGCTGGAGAATGCACCTCTGTCGCTTGTAATCTATGGTAGTATGTCATTCCTCCATCCAATCTCTGTCAATTCTAATATACGGCCATGACTTGGGAAGGATGGTACACTATACCCCATCAACATGAGAAACACCCTTAAAAGGCCCATAGAACTCCACAAACGCTTGGTCACCATCGAATACAATTTCTCTGATCTTAGAGAGTAAATCAACAATTGTCTGTGAAATAAAATTCTCATCCAATCCACTATTAAATATAAGGACGCATGTGCCTTGTTGGGCAACATAACCCCAGTATAGAAGACTGAGAAAGTCATGACTACGGACGATGCAAGAAGGTTGACGACAGGGATTGTCGGCGGCAGCGACAATGGTTGCGGCAAAAGCAGATGGCGGCAGTAGCACACGACAGTGATGGCTATAGTGGCACCGGTCCAGGCTTGTTTGGGTAGCGGTGATGGAGATGTAGACAATGGAGCTGTTGATAGCGGCGGCGGCTGCTGGGTCTATCGGCGTAAGGTGATTCCTCCCTCTCTCTTCTTCTTTTTTGCACTTGTTTTTTTCGTGTTACAAAACAAAGGCCGAGGGAGAGAAGGAAGGAGAGGAGTGGTATGAACAGTACCATAGTACTGTTCACGTGAATAGTAAATGCAGGTACTGTTCACCGTGAACAATAATCGCGGTACTGTTCACTGTGAACAGTAATCTCGGATACTGTTCACCTTAACAGTAACCTCTTTTTGTCCCTTTTTTGTGTGGTTCCGGTGAAAGGGCTGTCGAGAAAGGGGAAAAATGATATGGGACGAAGAAAGAGGAGGCGGAAGGGTGTGGGGGCGGCAGTCGTGGCTGTTGTAGTGGGACAGCGATGGTGAAGACGGGATGGAATAGTGGCGTGGTAAGGATCAAAATTTGTTTTGATACCAAATTTGATGGGGGGTGAAGAGGATGAAGGGGATGGGAGAGACTACAGACGTCGAACCGGCAGTGGAGAGTCCTTCGGCATCGCACCGGCAGCTTGGGCGTCACATCCGGCTCCGTCGCATGGCATATTCAACCCCGTCGCAGGGTCGTCTTCTCCATCGTAGAGAGGAACTCCAGAAAATAACTCCAAATTCGCAGTAAATATCCATTTAAAAATAAAAATGTCTTACAAGAGTGTTCAAAGAGAAAACAAATCTTAATGACTTCTTAAACTTTACTCTTGACCAAAATACCCTTGACATGAAAAACAGTGCGAAAATCGCATAAAAAAATTCTTAAAAAATAGAAAAGGACTTAAATGATTCTTAAATAAGCTAAACAAAATATCTATGGACTTATCTAACAATAAGCTACACATCAGACAAAGCTTTATTGAGTTTTCTAGTCACAATGAAGTCAGAACAACTCTCCAACGGCGGTAGATGCACTCCATCATGTGTAATGCAGTGGTACGCTGGTCTTGGATTCCCATTAGTTCTTTTCATGATTCTTAAACCCCCTTTACAGCTATCTCAATTCAGAAATAAAGGGACATAGTTCCCCCTTGTTTACATGCTTTTACACCCCCCCCCTTTTCAATTCTACTAGAAAGCCCAAACATAAAGGGTATAGACAAGTAGAGGTATCACCCTACCTCTAGGAGTGAAGAACCATGGACAAAGAAGACTCCGCCCACAAGGCGATGAGCCAACGCTGCTGCTTCAAGTTGGGGAAGAATTGTCCGCAACAGCCCTCTCTTCCTTGGTTTCCTCTTTCTCAAGTGTTCTTCAAGAACCCTCTCTTTCTTTTTATTCTTCTCACTCACCTCTCCAACTTTTTCTTCTTCCTCGCCCTCAAATCTCACTCTATCTCACTGTTTTCTCTCTTTCCTTGCTATTCTTCTCTCTTTCTCTCTCTAACTCTCCCTACTGCCTCTCTCTCTCTTTCTATTTCTCCCTTCCTCCCTCACATCTTCTCTCTATTCCCCACTCTCTCCCTCCTGCTCTCCCTTTCTTTCTCGCACTCGTTCACTGCCTCTCTCTCCCTACACTTAATGCCCAAACCTTGGAAGGCGGTTTGGGCAGGGGGTGAGAGAGATGGTTGCCTCCTCTCATGGGCCCTTGGCCGGCCCAATAGGGCCCAAAGACAAGGCCCACTAACCCTTGTAAGGCCCATTAAAACCCCAATAATCCTGGCCCATTTCAGCCCATTAAAAGCCCAATTTCACCCAAAAGTCCATTAAAACAGGCCCTACAAAAGCCCATTAAAACTTTAAATCCCTAGCCCAATAACACACTACTAAAAGCCCATTAGTAGTCCACTAAACTTGTAACTTAAAGCCCGATAGTCTTAGAAGAAAATTACATTTAAACCCTAGTTTTCTTTATAATTGCATACATATCCCTGTTTAATTTTGTGGGCCTTTACATTACACTCCCATGACACTCCATGCTTCTAAGGTTAGAACCATGATTAGAAACCCAACACCTCTGATTTTGCCATGCTTTCATGCTCCATTAACATACGGTAGATTTGTTATAGTTTTAGGTTTTGGTTACTGTCCATAAAATTTGATTTTCTGAAGCATAAGCTTTAACATGATACTTTAATATTCAGCTCAGGGGAAGAAGGATTGGTTACTAATGTGAAAAAAGTGCTACTGTTCATTGATATATCTCTGGTCTGAAGATTAACTATTGCAAATCTGAAGTTGTTGGAATCAAATTACCAAGGGAGAAGTTGATGAATCATGCTGGAATCTTAGGATGTAAGATTTCCGCTCTTCCACTTAAGTATCTTGGTTTGCCTTTGTTGGATGGTTCCATCAGAATAAGAGATTGGGAAGGTCTTATAAAGAAATTTGATCATAGGCTGGATGGCTGGAAAGGGAAGCTTCTTTCAGCTGGAGGAAGGTGGATGTTGTCCAGAACAGTGTTATCAACATTGGCAAATTATCATTTGTCCATCTTCAAGATTCCTAGGACAGTGAGAAAATAATTGAGGCTATCAGAAGTTCGTTTTTGGGTCTGGAGGAGGGAAGCAGAAGAGGACTCCATTTACTCAAATGGGATTTTGTTCGCAGGAGCAAAGAACAAGGGAGTGTTGAGCTTGTTAAAATCTCATATTTTAAGAAAGCCATACTAGCCAAATAGTTGTGGAGGCTCAGATAGGACATGCAATCTGTTTTGGTGAAAGTTGTGAAGGAGAAATATTATAACCATGTCCTATTTGTCTCCCATTTGGTTGGAAGAATACTATAACCACAGTGGATGTGATCAAGGCTTCAACCCATTTTCAACCAGGAAATGGTAGAAGCATTCAGTTTTGGGAACACAAATGGTGTTTAGAAGGTCCATTTGAAAAAAAAATCCCTAGTTTTTACCAGATTGCGCCAGATAAACGAAAGACAGTTAAACTGATGTTCTCCAATGAAAATAGAGGACATTGAATATCAAATTCAGGAGGGATTTAACTGATGCAGAGATTCAAGAATTGGTGCATATGTTCATGGTGTTGAATCATGAACAAGTTCAGTTGATTGATAACCAAGAAGATAGAAGACTTCGGAGATGGGGTTCCAAGTATTGTGAGATTGTTAGATGATTGGGGTTGCAGAGTGTGGTGGAAGGAGGCAATTTGGTCCAGTTTTTACCACACAAGATCAAAATTGTTTCTATGGAAGATTGCATGGAAATGACTTCCCATGAGTGACAAAATAAAAGTTATATTCCATAAATTCCATGAGCATGTTCTGTGTATAGTTGAAGAAAGTATTGATCATCTGTTCTGTACTTGTGGTACTGTTACTATTTACGGAAGACATTATGCAGAATTTTGACACTCTTGGGAGGAGGTAGATGATGTGCATGTGTTAATGAAATGGTGGTATGTGAATTGTTGCCCTTATCACTTAGATAAGGAGACATGGTTGTATGGGCTATGTTCCTTCCAGCCATGCTTTGTTTCTGTTTGGTTAGAAAAGAATAATAGAAGATAGTGACAAAATTGAACAGTGCCTATGCTATACTCAGCAGAACAATCAATGCGGTGGGCAGTTGGTCCAAGTTAACAGAGGTGCACTCGGACTGGGATTTAGTGGTGATGCAGAAAGCCTACAAGTGGAGGATGTTCATTTCATGAGTTTTTTGTCCTCCTGGTGACCCTCACCGTTTTTATTGTCTCGATAAATAACTGAGGGTTTCTTAGGTTTTGAGTTTTTTGGACTTGTGATTTGTGATTTGTTTCAACTTGTGTAGCCCCTTCTGTTCGATGAATTATTTCTTTTTTACATTGTATTGGTATCTCTTTAATATTAATCAATTGTGGCTCATGTCACTTTCCAAAAAAGTTTTAATATGATGCTTTGTGGCAGATATTTGACTCTACCTAATCAAATTTCAGAAAGGAAGCATTTGAGAATTGGACAACCGCATCTATGTAATTCTGGTGCCATTTTTGATAAAGTGGGAGTCATACTTTTTGGAAAGACAAGTTTCTGTGCCAAATTTTTTAAAGTAATCAAGGTAATTTTCCGTCTAAAACTTTTGATGGTTGCAGTGGACTTCTATAATTATGATGCATGCCTTTTCCGTCTGGAAGTTTGGTATTTTGTATAGAGTACATTCTGTTGGCATAGAATGGAGGGACTGTCTGAATGTTTAGATGAGTGATTGATTCTGAGCTTTTTTTTTCCTTCAATGTAATAACTTTTGAATATAACTTTTAAATGTTTTGAAGTAAAGTTACCATCTGATAACTGTGTATGAGAGAGAAAGGGAATGGTTGGGAGTCTATTTCCTGGCTTCCTGCTTTTTTGTGGAAAACCAAAATTCTTGACATGGTTTGGATACTATTTGGTTCCCCACATTTTCTGTGGGAGACGAAAATAATTGACTTGTGCAGCCAACAGGCTGAGAATGGCTGTTAGTCGCTAAACTTTCTACCAACAGATCATCTATTCTGAAAAATTGTTCTGTCTTCCAACCATTCTGCATAAGGATTATAAACATCTTTCAATATGCAGGAAGTGACAATATCAATCTTTGGGTTCATTAGCTTAAAATTTATGCTCAATAAGGTTTGTTGCCATGCCATGAAGTTTAGAAAAAAACAAAAAAAGATTCAGTGCAGTAGTTCTTGCATGAATGCAAACAATCTTTTTCTTTCTTCAAATAGACGATGCTGAACAAATCTATTAGAGTAGAGAATGGAACAGAGGTAGAATCTTAGCCATGGCATATTCAACATTTAACTAGCTTAAGCGAACATACTTTCCTTCCCTTATTTGTGACAATCTTAGCCATTATGGTCAGTGTGTTCTCTCTAACCTAACTTTTGTGCAAGCTTGCACTTTGTTGTGTTCTGAAGCATGAATTGTCACATATTGGACAATGATTAGTCCCATTACCCCTTTTCCTTGGCTTGCATGTTGCTTGTCTACTCTTGGTTTTTGTTGTGAATTTTTTGCTAGCATGACACTAAGTTTGTATAGATCTTCCTTAGGTTTATGCGTAAAGCCTTATCACATTGGGATCAGCTGAAGTGTGATCCACCTAGGTACTCCTGACTTCCAAAAGAAAATGAAGCATGAGTTACTCAAACAATTATGCCACTCGGGCTCATTTCTCATTATTTATGCCTATGAAATTATGCACATTGTTGCATCATGTAGAAGCTGTTATTTTCTATATTTTAGCCAGATTCCTCCTGTACATGGTTATGTCATCACATGCACGCGTAGTAGTGCATTCCTATCCATGCACTAATAAGTGGACTGCATTCCCTGGTTATCATTGCTGTTCATGCTTATACCTAAACTCGATTCAACATAACCTGGGTCCTTTCTCAAGGTCAAGTTCCTACTGCTAATCAGGTAAAAGGAAGTTGACCAGAAAGTTTTTTTTTGTGTCTGTGTGTGTGTGCATGCATGTACCCTTATTCCCTGACTTTCATGATCCCTAGACTGAACTATGGGAATTATTCATCATGCAGTTTGGAGGTGGCCGAGTATTTAAAGCTCTCCACTGGCTGGTACAGAGCTTGAAGAATGGAAAAAATACTGTTGGAGCAATCGTCGTTGAGGATGAAATTAATGTTTCACGTCACTTGAAGCATTGTGCCTTGGAACATGATCTTTATATGATGGTTAGTATAATAAGCTATGCATTTCACTGATGGGTATTGGAACTTTGCTTTTCTTTCTTTTCTTGTTTTTTTTTTGGCATATGAACAAATTAGTTGTTTAGCATTTTCCCCATGTTTCCATTTTGTAAAGTCTGCCTTCGTATCTCCCATAATTTTCCTAGGACTACTGCTTTATCTGCAGTGAGCATTATGATTGTGCAAAATTAAACATGTAGGTTGCTGTCCTTTTTTAAAACTTGGGGAAGAAGTCAGACTTATCTATGTGTGCATATTTTATTTCTTTCTTATACATCTGAGGGTGAAAATTGATGCTGTTGAATATATTGACTTTCAATTTAGATGGGGCATAATTTACCATTAGTGGTTGTGGAAAATAGTCCACATGCAGCAAAGAATGTAGAATTTGGAACAGTGCCTTTGCAGCCTGCAAATGACATACAAATGGAACATTCTGATTCTGTTAATAGGTTGTGCAGCTCATTCATGGTATGACCATCTACTAGTTGCTGTCATCTTGAGATGGGTGCTGACTGCAAGTTGATGCATTCAGCATTTCAATTATATTTGACGAATTACGTAGCAAGGCAATGAATGGATGGTTAGGAATGTGTGACATCCTCTTCTGCTTATACCCAGTATCAGCAATCCTTGTCAGTTCATGAGTGAATGGCTATGTGCAATTGAAATGGCTCGATGCCAAACTCTCCATTCTTGAGAATTTTTTCAAAAAAAAAAAAGAATGGCTACAAGCAATATATGACAATCCTCATTTGCGCATACTCAGAGGTAAGAGCATCCTCATGTCAGGTTGATCACATAGCTGTCCTGACCCGAGTGCGGAAGATGAAAAGGCCTCTCACTATGGTTGTGTTTGGTACAGTGTAAAATCTGTTGCATGCACATGGTTTCCAGAAAAAAATGGTTATCATGAATGTTTTGTGATTCAAAAAGCATGGACAACAAAAAGTGTAACACTGATCATCTCCAAATGATCATATTGTGATTAACTTTTCTGAAAAATCTGTGCCTGTGATAGACTTTGTGTGTATGCTTGTCATAGATTTTATATTGTACCCGACAGACTGTTAAATTTACATTGACTGCCTTACTTATTCTTCTTGAGGAAAGAATGTATCTTAGAATACTTTCTAGCAAGTGGGTTGATAGGTATAGTGTTCTCTATTCGAGCAAATGAATATGTTCTGGTGCTGTGAGCCATTTGTACAGTTTCCCCTACCGAACCAGGAATAAATTCACTTTGAATGATGTCTTTTTAAATGTAGAATAAATCAATAAGCATTACAAAAGACTGCCAAGTGTTAATCAAGTTGAAATTTTATTATGGGACTTCCATGTAATCATTTGGTCAAGCATGCAGACAAGCAGGGTATGAAGAACAGCAATTCATTTCTCTGTTGTAGTTTTTACTTTTTAGGGAGTAACTCAATGTCTCAGTATCGCATGCAAAGTAATACCATACGCTTGGGATAACTCTTTTCTTCTCTACTGTTCGTAGCCGTCTGATTCATTTTCCTGCTTTCACGTATGCAGCCCGCAAGTTGGATAACAAATAGTTTATTTTCTGGTAAGCTACTTCCATGCAAGAAGGACCGTACAGCTCCCTTCCATAGGATTAAGAAACCAAGATTTCCCCAACCAGACCCCGTGGATGTCTGTGAAGAAACATAATAATTCACAATTGTATATTTGAAGCATAGCCACTTCACATTTGTTAGTTTCATCTGGAACTGTATATAGTGCGCGTTTGACCTTCCTGACGGTGTAGTTGCTGTAATTTTTGGGTTTTGGACCTTATATTAATGTACAGATGTCGCCCTATTGTTGCATGATGAGTCAAGTCTGTGTATGAGTACCGGAGGGTGGAATAGGGAAAAGGGAAGAACTTGCCCTATCATGAAACCAAAATATGGATGTCCACAGGCATCTTGAGCAGGACATGTTGAACGAAGCCAAGGAGATTATAACTAATGCAGAGTGTGTATGATCATCATCATATTTTACACAACCATTTAGAATTCTTTGTTGTAAGCTTTTGAAGTCAATTTACGTCTTGTACAGAAACGATATTTAGTAGGTGAAACAGTTCGATTGGATGAATTATGTAGTAAAGTTTGTTTAATAATTTAATTGACATTGCTACTCATCAGGAACTAACTGGATAAGAGTATGAGGTGCAGCAACTTGTTGCACCGCATGCAGTGCAGTCCATTTTTTTAATTTTATTTTTTGAAATTTTTTCAAGGTTGGATCTATCATGCCTGACATATCTATGGGAAATATTCAAGTACCTCAAAGAGTCGGTATCAGAGTAATTATGTTAGAACTGAGTCTTATAACTTCTCAACTGTTATGACTTTATAATCTGATCTCTAATCAGATGACCCCAAAAAAATTAAAAACCAAACATTGAGTCTCAATAAATAGTGAAAAAAAAAATCTTTTATGGGCCGAGCTCAATAAATTAGAGTTTGGTTTTGATTTTTTAGGTTTTTTTGGTCGTTCAATTGCATATTGGGTTATACGAACTAGTTGGACGTGTGGGTCTAAGTTTAAAAATTTGTCAAAAAAATGAAAGTTTTTTTAAAAAAATTGTTTAGTATCCCATGCTGTGCAACCACTGTTACTCCCAGGATACACTTCAAAGAAGGCTCTGTTCAAAAGGTTGTGGTAAATTGATTCGCAGGTGAAACAGAACTGAAACCTGCCTCCAGTGACACGCCTTAAAAGATTTTGACAGGCAGAATTAATAAGAGGAATCAAGATGTACCTGACGACGATCTACATGTGAATTGTTTTACCCAGCCAATCCTCCCGTTTGCATGGACATGATCAAAATCAAAACGACGTTGTTAATCAGATCTTTCAGACCGCCTCAGAACTCTGTCAACCTAGGTAAGATATAATGATTAATTTAGCAAAAAACAGGCAAACCCTAAATAAGGATAAGATGCAGGAACGTAGGCAATGAATTTATTACCATGCTGCAATGCATCGTTTGCAGGACAGCAACTACAGCAGGTTTATTTGCATTGAAACTCAAGGTAGCATTCTGAGACTATAGGACAGCTTTACCAATTCTCAAAGTTATTTTTGTTAGCGAGTGAAGCAATATCAGCTAATAGCTAATAAAGGTTTGCTCGGTGTTCTGTTCCCCCACATCGCATGCCTAATGGCAGAGAGCAACACCTTGTACATTCTTCTCCGCTTAAGAAGCGAAGGTAGATGGAAGGCAACCTGTTTACACTAAACAAGATAGTGAAGGCCATTCCTAAACGGGAAGTGCAGAACAGTCACCAGTAAGATATCGAGAACCTGAGTCCTGGTTCAGCCACCTTCTATGAGAAAATGGAAAAACATTTAATAGGGAAAAAATAATCTAACTCGAGGCTTTTGCTTTGGAGGTTCATGTCTTCTCATGATTGGTGCATGGTTTATAAAAGAATATATCCGTTCTTTCTCTTTCTTTAAAAAAAACGTGGCTATGTGCCACTGGTTATAAATACAGCTTTAAATATTCCTCTTTGGCACAATGACAAAACCACCTCATCAACTGATCCTGGGCATTGACAATGTACACGATGGAACGTCTCCAACAAAATCTTCCTTTGCCTCTATGATTTCAACCAAAGTCCAAACTGTAAATATCTGTTCTCATTTCCTCTAATCTTTCACCAACTAGAAAAGCATGCGTCCTGCTCCCGACATCCACCCAGCTGCAACCTGGGTTCTTCTTTACACCTTTTGTTTTCATCAACTCTCTTATCTCAATTGCCTCATTCCATCTTCCAGCTTCGGCATACATGTTTGAGAGTAAAATATAGTAACCAGAATGACCTGGCTTCAGCCTGAACAAATGCTCTGCTGCCCACCTTCCCAATTCCAAGTTCCCATGAACCCTACATGCTCCAAGTAGCGCCCCCCAAACATCTGAGCCTGGTTCAAAAGGCATGGCCTTGATAAATTGAACTGCTTCATCCATAAAACTAGCCCGACCCAGAAGATCAACCATGCAGGCATAATGCATTTGTGTCTGCTCAATGTCTTGGGATAACAGTTGGTTAAAGTACATCTTCCCTCTCTCAACCAGTTTACAGTGGCTGCAAGCCGTAAGAACAGCGATGTAAGAAACAGAATCATACTCAACATTTGCATCTTTCATCCTGTCAAACAGATCGATTGCAGTTCTGTGTTTTCCTTGCATTCCATAACCCAATATCATAGAATTCCACGAAGCCACATCCTTGTTTTTTATGCGATCAAAAATACGCTTGGCGACATCAACATGTCCTCTTTTAGTGTATAAATCCAAAAGCGAGTTTGCCACAAAGAGATGGTCATGGAAGTGTTTTCTAATTGACAAGGCATGGACCTCCTTCCCGCGCTTGATAGTAGACAGGTTTGCACAAGCAGATAGGACACCCATAAAAGAGACAGCATCATACTTCAACCCCACAAGCCCCATTTCCACAAACAAATGAAGTGCTTCATGGCATTGTAGGCTTCTTGAGTAACCCGCTATCAATGCATTGTAAGATACCTCATCTCTCTCAGATGTCTCGAAAACATTCCTTGCCAGTTCTAGGCACCCACTTTTTGTATACATATCGACCAAAGCATTTGAAACAAATAAATCAGAGCACAGTTCTACACGGATCGACCTAGCATGGATTTCTTTTCCATGCTTCAATGCAGCTATCCGCGCGCAAGCTGGAAGCACATTTGCAAATGTGATTGAATTGGGGCGTTCATTGTTGGCCTGCATCTCCCTCACAAGGTCAATGGCTTTTAACTCACAATTGTTTTGTGCAAGATTAGCGATCATTGCGTTCCAAGAGACAACATTTTTCCACTTAATTCCACTAAACACATCTGATGCCTCTTTCGCACGGCCCCACTTAGCATACATGTCTACCACTGAATTAGCAACAAAGACATCAGTATCCCAACCAAATCTTATACTGTAACCATGAACTTCCCGTGCCATTCTAAAAAAACCCAGCTCAACCAATGCGGGTAATAAGCTTGAAATGGTGATGGAGTTTAACTTTGTTCCATCAATTAGCATCTGCCTGAACAAGCCCAAAGCATCTTTGTAGAGACTGTCATGAGCAAGATTACCGATCACCGTGTTCCAAGAGACGTCGTTCTTCTCTACCATGCTATCGAAAGCTCGAAGGGAGGCCTCCAAGTCCCCACACTTCCCATACATATCCAGCAGAACATTGCCAACAGTCACGTTTTTATCCAGCCCGACCTTTATAACATATCCATGGACTCCCTCCCCGATAACCTTAGCCTCGTCTTCCATTGCCGAGCACGCCGGCAGCATGCTCACAACACTGACCGAATTCACGGCCAATTCTGCCCTCGCCAACTCCCGAAATGTAGTCACTGCTTCTGACAAGTACCCATTATCAGACAACACGGAAATAAGCGAATTCCAAGATATCACATCTCTCTCCGGCATTTCGTCGAACAGCTTCCGCACATCTGGCAGAACCGAGCACGCCCCGTAAAAGGCAAGCAGCGTGTTCCCGACGAAGACGTCGCTGCCAAAGCCGGACTTTACGACGGACCCGTGGACCTCCCGCCCCTTGCGGAAGTCCGCCGCGGCCGCGCACGCCGTGAGGACGAAGGGGAAGGTGCGGTCGTCCGGCCGCACGCCGTCCCGCGCCATGCGGTTGTAGACGCCGAAGGCCTCGCCGTGGAGGCCGGCCTTGGTGCAGGAACGGACGAGGGTGTTCCATAAGAAAGCGCCCCGGAGGCGGAGGGGGGACTCCTCGAAGAGGCGGCGGGAGGAGGGGGCGTCGCCGAAGTCGGAGTAGGCGAGGACAACCGCGGCGCAGAGGGGGAGGCAGCGGTGAAGGAGGCCGAGCAGTGCGGCCTGGGCGTGCGCCTGCTTGGCGTGGGCGAGGGAGCGGGATCGGAGGGCGACGGCGCGGATGTACTGGGAGGCGGCGTCCAGAGGGGGTGGAAGGGACGGTGTGGGCTTCTCCAGGGGACTTGTTTGCATGTTCTTGGGGGGGGGGGGGGGGGGGGGGGGGGGGCGCGGGGAACGTGGATGGGTTTGGAGGCTCTTGCCCTTGAGAAGGTATTAATTTGAGTAATATTTGCTGCAATTGAGATTGAGCCATTAGAGGGTATGGAAAGAAAAATTATTTTTCATCCTGCACCCTCATTTAGGGTTGATAGAATTTTTTGACAATTAGATTGCTTTGTTAGAAGGGAGAAAATGAAATTGAATACTTTTTTGGGTGAATGGGTGTGAGTAGGCAGGTGCCTATGTGTATCCACAATAGAATTGATGTAACAAATAAAAGAAATAAAAAAGAATAATAAAATGTAGGAAAGTAAAAGGATGGAAGCAGATGAGGGAGGGGGAACGAGCAGCATCCTAATGGATTTGAAAATTCCACCTTCGTAAGTTGATCTTCAAACATATTTCCCTTTGATCTAGTCTTCATAACAATGCTTTAAAAATCAGATCAGACCACTCGATTAGCTAGAATGGGCGGCTCTTCCGCTCCGGTCATCAAAAACCCACCATGTTTTATAAAACTAAGATAACTAATTAAAAATTAATTAATTAAGTCCAATTCACATGAAAATTGTTCGGTCCAAGGTCAAATACTATATTTTCTTTCATAAAATGTCACTTGAAACTTTTAAAAAAAAAATCAAAGTTGAACTTAAAACTACCATTTGAACATAAAATTATGTATTACATTGGAACATAATGAGTTTTCTGATAGAAAATAGATACAAATATCTATAATAAGTAAAATATTAAATATTATTTAGTTCAATGAACTTATGAAAGGGTCAAATTGCAATACCGATTTTAAGCAGTCAACCCAAAATAAATCGGACCGAAGGCCTCTCTGATTCCATGTCAGCTCTGGTAATGAAAACATTGCTTCATAGGACGTTTAAGTATGATTTTCTAATTGAAGAAACAAGAACCCAACTTCTAGTGTAATTATCCTGAATCACTCACGACTACTGGTCTATTTTAAAAATTACAATCTCAAATCGCTCATAACGATTATTATATTTTTAAAGCCATTGAGATTGATACAATGTTATTTTTTATTTTTGTATATGACTATTGTTAGAAGAAAAAAAATCATAAATTTATTGCTCCCGTATTTGAATTTTCACATCCACATTAAGAACGCCATGATATACAAAAAGACCCCAAAATATTCTTTTCAAATCCATCCGAATGGCCTGTCTGCACGTAGAAAATTGTCTTTCATATACATCATTAACATTCTTATTGATATATCTGAAAAGTCGGATGCAGGAGATGGATATGCAATTTTAAGGTTTGCATGCAATATTTGATCTCTATAGTATTAATATCGTGACAGAGGACAACAATAAGAGAAGGAGAGGCGGAGAAAGAAGATGAGAAGATATCTAGTGACTGTCAAAGAACAAACCTTAACATTTTTAAGGTAAGTTCAGGTTTTAGTAAAATTGTTGTGATAATATGTTTTATTGGCATGTGAATATTAAAATTAATATAGCTTAACCAAATATCTATCAATAATAATAATATTAAAACTATTACCCGGTGCAACAACCAGACACCTCGTGTTGATGACCAGTTTGGCAATGTCCAGCATCAGCCCGCGACACTCTAGCCACTCTGGCAATGGGCATGGAGTCTTGGACCTGTCCGGGCCATGAACATGAGCCCAAGTGTCGCCCACGTCCAGTAAATGAGGCCCATTCAAGGTCCAGTCGATTTGTTTATTTTTTAAATATTACTGAAAAAATATAAAATGTAATGTCTCCCATAACTATAAAGATTCAAAATCCTTGCCATCCCCCTCTGATTAGTAAAATTTTAGGCTCATCACCTAAAACAGGCTCACGCCGGTCCGAAGTAATGGAAGGCCCAAAGTATGGCCCAGTAACTTGGGCCAAGTGTGGGCCAAGCGGGTCAAAACCTTCAGGGTTGTAGACACCTGAACTATACTAACCGATTTAGGATATATTCGGCAGAACTTTTAGCTATAATTCAATTTACTTCTTATTTTAACTTAAAATATGAAGAAAAATTGTTGGATAATTTAAAAGTCAACCCTTTTGTAACAATCATATTTTTCTCAATTTAGAAAGCTCCAATTTAAAGTATTTAGTTGAAAATTTAAAAAAAAAAAACATATTTAGTTTCTTCTCCTCAAAGTAATTGAGTAATAAGTTTAAACACATTTCTTTTTAGAAGTTGAACCAAACACTGGCTTAGTCCTTTTTAAGTGTTGTCTATTGTTATTCTAATGTATTCTTATCAAGAAAAGACGCATAGCACATAAATAACTTGCACCTCATAGACTAATTAATTGCTTGGAATTAAGTACACATTCAGACGATGCTCTCTCAACTTTTTCACGGGGAAGAACAGTCTTTAAGTACCACGGCCATGCAATATTCTTTGACAAACAATTTTTATCAGCACATACATAAGCCACCCGGATAACTAAAACCAGTACCTTGTCCACCAAAAAAGTTGGGATTCCATACTACGGGACAGATGTTGTCAACATTAGACAAGCCCCAGTGAGTGAGTGATCTTTCCAAGACTTTGTTTTTAAGATTCGATAACTAAAATTTAATTGAGGATGGCTTGTAGTCCTTCCGAAATGAATAAGCTTGGGAAATAGTGAGTTGCTGAAATAAAAAAGTATCTTGCGGTTCCGTGTTGTCAAGGGATGAACATGAAACAGTTCGTCTAAGATTAGATATATGGAAATTATTGCATAGCTCATTACTTTCTTTTTTTGATCTGCCACTATCATTATTGGGACAGAGATAGGGGTCCAATGCTGATGGGGTTAAGATTAATTTGAAGGCGAGCTAGGTCAACTCAAATTGCATTAAGTCTCCAACCTAAAGTATTTCATGTTCAACTGCGGATATTTTGTTCAACCTAGACTAAATTGGATGAATTTAGGTTGAAAACTAATTTTGAAAACCTATCAAAAACGTCACTTGATTTACACAAATAAGCATCAGACAGTATTTTAACGTCAATCTCACACGCATTTCATAGATTGGAAGGTCGAGATGCATCCCATAAATACTAGATACACTGGCGCTTAATTATTTTAATAGATTAGTCACATAAATGCCCACTTGAACTATCAATGAAGAAGTAACCTTAAGAGGATAATGAAATTTAATGGGTTTATGGGCCATTTGGGGACTAACCCCAAATGATTAGTCTTCCCTTCCCACACCATGCTCACCATGTTGCGAAGTTTGCAGGTTATTAGATCCGGATCTACCTGCTTCTCCCCCATCCGTACGAAGAATCTTATGACATGATTCACATGGATTCCTATTGTTAATGCCTAGCCCAGAACAATGATTAATCTCAGGATGGTTAGGATCTCCTATAACCTCCATTACCAAAATTGTTAATACCTCTAATCCTATTTTGGTTGATGGCACTTCTAACAGCTCTTCAACTAGCACAACAGATTAATGTGATGGCTATTGTGGAAGGTGATGTCCTAAGTGTTGATTAATGTTGTGCTCAAGACTAACTATACACCTTGGAAGGTGAACAATCATTGAGAATTGTCATTTGATTCTCTCCAATGAGAATCTCTCTGCAATTCACTCCAAGAATAACCAACAAGGCTACTCGTGCTTGTGCAAAATTTGCTTCCGCTTTTAATAGTGAAGCAATTTGGAACTCCTCCATGTTTCCTCCATATATCTACTTTGTTATCCTTTCTGATGTAATTGAACCTATTTGATTAGGCAATGCATATTTATTTTCAAAAGAAAAAGGATTAATCTCAGGATGGTCAGTCCTGAGGCCTCCCACTGCGCGAGTCCTCGTGGACAGGCAAAAAAAAGGGGTCTACCAGGAGCATTGGATCCGGATAACATGGTTAGGACAGAACAAGGGTGCAGGTGCCCGGGGAACGATTTGTCTCCCACCGTTCCTGTGACAGCGCATGCCATGTGGATCCATAAATAGCGTCCTGTAGGATCCCCCAAGAACATACGTTTAATTAGCCAAAGCACCTTGTAGTTAGTGGAGTGTTTAGGTACCCTATGGTGGCTTTAATATTGCCGCTGGTAACAGGTATTCAGTTATCTTCTTCCCGTTTTGATATTTATATATTAGTACATTTCATTGTCGTAAGAAACTTAACACAACTGCATCAAAAATATTATACTTCAATTTTGAAAATCTCACGATTTTCTACTCTTTCTTCCCCATCCTTGACTCGTTCCTTCTCGTTTTGCCGCCATCATTTAGATTCTTTCGTTGTCAGTTTTAATGTTAAAATATTATAGACTTTAAAGATATTAGTAATATCATGAAAAGCTAATTTTACATGAAAATTGATATTCCAAATAAATAGGTGCATGGAATATTACCTTTTTGTATACTATTAATTCTAATACTGATATTTGTGAAGCCAGGGACATTAATATCATAACCGATAGAAGAGGAATGTGAAAGACGACGGTTAAAGGAGGAAGTGGGAGCTAAGGATAGGAAGAACCGAGAGGGGAGAGTTTTTTTAAACTCTAACCCTTTGAAGTTTTAATGTTTTTTGAAGGGCCCAAAATCATGAGCATTAGGCACAATTGAAATTAACCGATGTAAGATTGTTATATAGTTGCTCCAACACTTTCTCTCACGGTCAAAATAGGCCGTGAAAATTAGATGAGAGAAGGCAACGCAAATTAAAAGATAAAGTTGAACTAGACTCCTGATCTAATACCATCTTACAAACCACAAAACCCGAATTTTGTGGTTTGCAATAAGTTTAGATAATTGGACCTATACTAGAGTTGTTGTAACACCATGTCCCTCTAATACATAAATTGATAGAAGCACGACCAAGCATGTACTATTTTGTAAAAATGTTAAATGTTAATATCATTACTGACTACTGATAAGGATATATAATACCAACAGACAAAACACCTCATAAATAACTAGCCACCACGGAAGCAAATATCGGATTCCGTATAACATGATGGGACCCAGCCACTTCAGTTCTCGGATGGCTGCCAACATAAACCCCGGCAGTCAATCGTCCAGTTTTCTTGGGGCCCAGTTTCATGGACAGTTCAATTAAATTCCAATTATGGATGGGCTTTCGCTGGGCCGGATTAATTTCTTATTTTGGTGCCTTTAACCAACTCAAAAAAAAAATATTTGACTCCTCCAGCTCTGATCTTTGTTTAAAACCGCTTGCAATCTTAAAATACTTCATTAACCTCACAAAAAATTAACAGTACCACCTTCAAGTTTCTTGATAAAATCATAAAATAAAGAGGTTTATTGAGGAGTTAAAAATAAATATTCAGATGTACAATGTTAATTCCTACATAGAATTGATTATGGGGAATTGATTTCTATATAGTAGAATTGATTATAGGGAATCGAGCATTCTAAATTACAAGGTGCCGTGGGCCCTCTAAAAAGTAGTATCAAGTCTTCTTACCTTCCACGACACCTAGCTCTCACCTTTATGCATCGTATTTTTTCAGCCAGAAAATAGGAGAGAAGTACGACTGTGATAAGCTTCTCAAAATAGAGGAATGGTCTTCTAATGCACCGGTAGAATCTTTAACCCAGCTAAATCAGTAACAATTACTGGTATAAGTCAACTCGATCACCCTCGTCATCACAAAAAGGGGATCCATAAGACTACAATTTGAAGCAATAGAGGAAAAAGTAATACATGTTGTACCGTCTACAGTGCAATGTGGTCCCCTTTTTTATTATTTTTAGTCATCTGATATTTAATCAAATAATATGAATGTCGAGTTAAAGTAAACTCTCAATGTAATATATCAAATAACTTAAAAAATTACATCATTTACTACCATCTGATTTAAGAGATCGAACAACAAAGCTGACATAGTACAGTTTACATGAATTGTATCACGCCGGTACAATAAGCATTACTCTAAAAGAAATACGTCTTGATGTGTCATCCCTTTATTATCCAATGAATCAACATCAATATGATAAAAGATTCACTTTTTAGATTAAATATATCGAGAGCAGACCATCTATAGTAAGCGGCGAACCAAATTCACTTTACCTTTCTTCCCGGAGTCCGACTTAGTGCACTGTGTCCGTCTGTACCATCTGAGCCCCCATCGGATGGTTAAAAAAATTCAAAAAGAAAAGGATCGTGCACTTAACACGATCCCAACTCACACGTTGCACCGTGTGCCTTGCATCAAACATTTCTCTTCTTTTCAGTACAACATGTTGAACTTCCTTTTTGAAACAAAATTCACACTAAATATACACGCAATTACACGAGAAGTTTTGTCCAGAAAATTTTCTACCCTCTACAAAAGATGAAGTGAAGATTCATCGAATAGTTTTAGATTACCTTTTACTTATTCGTCTTACTGTTAATTAAAAGGTTAACATTAGTTAGTAAATTGAATCTAAATAACAAATTAATGATTTTATCAAAAACAAAATAAACTGAGTACGGCCTGCGGTATGGTTTGTAGATTATCTGCTTCCGAATGGTCTGATGCAAACAAATGTTTATTTCTTCTTGACTTTAAGAGAGAGATCGTGTGCTTGGTAGGGTACTATACTACCATCTACGGTATATATGATGTAAAGGAAAAAACAATATGCTCTGTGGCATTGCCATCCTGTCAGGTGCGTCAGTGAGACTACCAACGTGCCCTAGAACACCTCCATGTGCAGCGCACGTGCGCTCAGTGCCGGCTTAGCACACTACTCAGGCTTAGGAGCATGCATGTACACTCAACTCTAACTAGTGCAAATGCAGAAATTTTGTCTAGTAGGATCATTCGGATATTAAGTCATAAGTATAATCGAGTCAATAAAACCTTGATTTGAATAATATGCGGCTCTAAATTAAGTCAAATCCGGACTATACTATATTGCACTGAACCAATAGACTTGACAAAATCTAGTGAAATCTCAGAACGTCACCAAATCAATATTGAATCCGTCACTGGCTCCATCCAAGATGCACAAGCATAAGCAAAGCCCCCAAATTGCTCAAGGTCGTGATGGTTACGAAATAAGGAAGAGTACTCAAGAAGGAAACTTACGGATCAAGATGTCGAGATGCTTTGACCAAAGCCTACGCAAAGGGGTATCGGATGAGATCCGCCGGCCAACTTAACCGAGCCACCTCACCTAACTAGGGTTTGGGTTGAGGAATTAACAACAGATAGGGACATGGCATGACCTCCGGCTTCCAGTTCAAATTAGATGTTCAAGATAATAATTATTCTAATTATCAAAAATGTTTGCTAGTTTCATCCAAACTTGGCATATGTGAAAGTGACGTCATTAACGTCGATATGGTTTTTTTTGTACTTCTCTCATAATTCATCTTAACCATTTATAATTTGGTTTCCTAGTTTTGGCATCAAAGAGTTCTCTCTCCAAATAATTATTATATGTTCCCCTCGTTTCACATCAAGTACAAATGCACAAAAAATTAGTTTCTGTTGGTCATTGAGACTAAGATAAATTTGTCATTAACTTTGATAATTTCCTATTGTCGTGATGGGTTCAACCCTTTTAAGTCATAATGGAAGTCTGGATCCAGATCCCATTAAGTGGTCCCGAAATGCAATGCAGTCGCAGCTCACAACGCCGTTCCACATGAGATTTATGAAACGTATGTACAACTCATCAGACCCACGCTCCACGTGACTTGCTCTTGACACCTTTTCAGAACACTTTTTGTCCCTTTCCGTCCCTTCGTTCCCAAGGTTGATCGCCCCAATCAATCCCCCGTGACCTTTTTTTCCCTTGGCCATTCCCAGGGAAAATTCGTAGAGTTCTCCCGAACACCCCAAGAGATTTTTACAAAGTAGCCCTTCGTCTTTTTACTCTTTGTTTGCACAATCTTAACATTATCAAATCTCTCTATACTTTTTTATTGTTTTTAAGCTAATTTTTTGTGAGAACACGTCATTCTTAAGAATATTTGTCCTTTGTACAATGAAATTAGTGAAATGCCTAAACTCTCGTTCTTTTTCTTCTTTTTTTTTGATCAGTGTGGCTCAATGGTTACAGGCCAAATTTCCAACTCGAAGAGTTAAATTCGAGTTTGCCTAAAATTGCAAGATTTCCGTCCAACTAGACGATTTTTCCACTCAAGAGGAGAGCGATCAATTACGCGGCACGATTCCCGCCCGCACGCAACACACAGATGGGATTGATGCCACGACCTCCCGCCGTGAGAGGGGTGAACCACTCCGCTACATGTGCGGGTTCTACTAAACTCTCTTTCTCTCCTCTTTCTGCGTGTGTGCATCATGATATATCACTTACCAGTCTCTCTATAGTTGGTAAGGGGTTGGGAGCACCGATGGCCAGCCGTCCGAAGGCTACCACTCTCCTAGCCCGTCTTCGGGTGCTTATCTTAGATTTAGCTTTTTAATCACTAATCAGTATTCTTTATTACCTTTATAAGTTAGAACTTAATTTAATACTTATAAATAAAAAAGCAAAGCTAAATAAGTTTTGTAAGTGCACGAGATGAACTCTGCTCTGTATGAGTACAAAGTTTGCTTGGAGGATCACAAGGATGACTACTGCTTTCCAATTGTTTGTTTTTGCATTAACTGCAACTATTTAGAACTTAATTTGATAATTAAAAATAAAAAATCAAAGGTAGTTAAGTTTTGCAAGTGCACGAGATGAATTATGCCCGCGGACATGAACTCTGCTTTGTATGAGCGCAAATTTTACTTGGAGCTTGTTTGATGCATCTTAAAATATTGTAAAATCTTGATTTTTAGATTAATGATTTTGAACTAATAAAGATAAAACATTTGATTTCATTTATTTTAAAATGGTCGATTTTTATTTACAATGATTTTAGATTGAAAATTAAAATCAACCAAAAGGAAAATTTAGATATCAGTCAATTTTTAAAATACGGTAACTTATGATATTCCAAACATACCAAAAAAATAACGTAACAAGAATCTAAATATAAAAAATTATCGTTTTAAGACTATTTATCATGTTTTAGGCTGTTTATGACGCAATAAACGACCCGTTGGCCCGTGCAAAACTCATGGGATGGACAAGAGTGACCCTGCACCTCACGTACGCAATTCTACGCGGAAACGTTTGATCAACGGCCCAGGTTGACCAGATGGCCAGGTTTGTAACGCTTTTATTCTTCCTTTTTTGAAAATGCGGTTTAAGTCCATGTCCCCTCTTGGTTGTTGATCCATACCACCACCTGTACGGGCATGGATTTCTAGCATTTGCATGTGCTGAATTCTTCTGTTGGGCAGGAACTGTCCCCCATCTTTTAGGTTTTTGGGAATTTTTCTTTAGAATCCCTATAAATGCTTGATGTTACAAAAAAAATCCTTTTAATAGAACTATTTCTCACAAGTCCTCATGATCTTTGAATATTTATAAGAAAACCTATGTGATTAAATGACGTTTGAAATAAAAAATGTACGAAAGAATATTCTATCAATCTAATTGCTTGACTATCCACTGTTGCTATTCTAGGTGACTCCTCTACCATCTGCGACAATTCTACGATAGTCGATCTTCTCAACTACATTATTATAGAGCCATCACATAGCAGGTAAGCGCCTAGAATAACAGTAATGGGTAGCCGTACAGTTAGGCAAATGAAATATTTTCTTACATATTTCTTATTTCAAATGTTAATGACATGAGTGTTTATATAAGTATTCAAAGATTATGAAGCTTCTAAAAAAATAATTTGATTTCGAGAACTTTTTTTCGTAATATCAAAAACTTATAAGAGTCATAACATAAAACTTCGTTTTTGTAAAAAAGGTGCTTTTTGATCTTGAACTCTTATAAACTTGTGATATTACGTCTCCTAATTTGACTATTTACAAATAAACTCCCACAATTAAACTTTCTCGTAAGAAAGCCCTTTGTAGCGTCCTTTTTATAACACTTTCAGGAGCCTTTTTTGTAACATTTAGGGCCTATCATCAATTCATGGGAGCTTTGTCAGGACTTTTAAATGAATAGTTGGATTAGGAGCACTTATTTATAAATACATTGTATTATCAAAGGTTAAAACATAATTATATAAAAAAAGAAAAAAACTAGGTCCACATCCTCCCTTGTACTCTTGTTAGATTACATGCAATGTAATTCTATGGTCTAAAATATCTTCTTGTTCCAACATCATTATCTTCTTTGTTGATGCTACTTGGGTGGGAAGGACTCCTCGAGTCCTCCCATCATTTGTCGCTCTCTTATGAATGGGGGGGATGATAAGAATAAGAAGGTAATTTTTGTAACTAAAATTGTATTACCTAAAGTTAAGATCTTAATAAAAATAAATAAAGGTGTTTGCTAAAGTATAAAGTATTTTTACTTTCATAGCATGACATAATATAAGGCTGTTACAATATTGTTGGGTGTAGAGTAGATTGGTTATTCAACTTACTCCAACAATAAGTCATTCTTGGCTAGAATATTGATCCCTCCTATCACACCAAAAATTGACTTTGATGGACCAAAATTTCATCCACCGCAATTAGGGCCTTTTATCTCCGATCAAAGGGACGTCACAGGGTAGTCCTTGCAAAATAGAACACCGCTAGAAGAGCCTCCAACAGCGACTTGAGGAACCCCCTTCGATGCCTAAGTCAAAAGATTGGGGTAGCAGAAGGGAAAGTTTCATAATAACTTAGGTGTCAGAGAGCATATCTATGTCCGTAGAAGTATGGGGCCTTATATAGTAGTCAGGTAGGGAGCCCTTCCGACGGGTGTTTCTTAGTTCGATCGGAAAGAGTACACCTCTAGAGATTTCAATAAGTCTTACCCTTATCATGAAAAGAGGATCGTCCTGAGGGAAGTTCGGATGCGAGAGGGATTCTTCCCTTGCACAACATGATTGACTTAGGGCTCCGCTAAGGAGACAAATTCTAGTTGGATCGGTATAGGACATTGCCAATCGATTGCTTTTGAGTTTTCCCCTAGAGGGGGGAGGGGGCAAAGCAAATATGGGCTTGGGGGTTCCATCAAATGGGTTGACCTGTTGGTTATTTGGGCCATGCCGAATTGCCATCTATGTCTTGTCCCCCACTCCTTGGCGTGGTGAGGTGGCAAAGAGTGAAGTTAATACTGTGACAGATGACGTGACCGCTCTGCTAGTCGGTTGGCCTAGTCGGTATCTTGCGTTTGACAAAAAAGAGCGATGACTGATGACATCAATGCCCGAAAATTGAGTGGGCACGGTTGCCTGGCCCGATGCATTTTTTAAATAATGGGTTGCATTCCCGCCGCGAGGAGCGCCAGTCTGCCCTTCTTCTCACTGGTGTGTTCGGTCGGCAGCCTGGGATTCCATACCTCGCATCTGATCGGGCTTCATGTGTTGCTTTGGATAATTATGCCCCCTTGCGCAACCTGTCACTTTGTTGTTAGGGAGGCGCCTTCTTCGAGAGTCATTATGCCTTTGTTACCCCAACGCAAGAGGCTATAAGAGGCGAGACAAGAGCCCGAGGGAGGGGACCTCGATGCTCTGTCATTCTGCCTCCTTCTTCGCTGGAGTTAGTGAAGGAGTCTCTATGAGTCCCTTGTGATCATCGCCTTGCCTTCGCCGCCATGACTCGTCACGCTCTGAGGGATGGAAGGTATGTAGCTCAGGTAGAAGAAGACCGCCGAACGTTGGGATCTTCTCGTGCCTCAGGGGAGCTCTTGGTAAGGATGCGAGATATCTACCAGGTGCCTGTTGAGTACACCCTTAGGCTACCGATGCTGGAAGAATGGATATTCTCCGTCAAGAGGCATTCGTTCATGGTATATAGGGTCATGTTTAAGGCGGGGTTCCGTCTTCAGCTCCCCCCTAATTAAACAAGCTAAGTTTGGCTTGGCGACTCAGACTGCGGGGTTTTTTATAGTGGGTGGCTTCTTCTACTCGCCAAGAGGTTCACTAGTCGACATAAGTCTCGTCTTCAGGTGGAGAGTCCGTTCTCTCATAGGCGAGACTCGGCAGAGGTAATAGACCATCCGACTTTTATCCCATGTTCGGGTGGGGAGTCCCTTTTTTGCGAGGTCAGGTTCGGCAGAAGTAGTAGACTGATCAAATTTTATCTTATCTTCGGGTGGGAGTCTCTTCTTTGCGAGGCGATGTAAAATATCGTCCACATATGACGCCAAAAGATGATGGACTAAAATCTTGTCCACCGCGATCAAGGCCTTCTATCTCGGATCAGAGGAACGTGGCGGGGTAGTCCCTACAAAATAGAACATCGTTAGAGGAGTCTCGGGCAGCGATTGAGGAGTCTCCTTTGATGCCTAAGTCAGAAGGTTGGAGTAGCAGAAAGGAAAGCTATAGTAACTTGGATGCCAATGAGCATCTCTGTGCCTGCAGAGGTATGAGGCCTTATATAGCAGTCACGTAGGGAGCCCTTCCGAGGGCGGTTCCTATTCCGATTGAAGGAAGTAGACCTCCAAAGATTTTAGTAAGTCATGTCCTTATAAGGAAAGGAGGATTGTCCTGAGGGAAGTTTGGATGCGAGAGGCATTCTTCCCTTATACGGCATGACCGACTTAGGGCTTCGGTAAAGAAGATCTTAGTCGGATCGATACAGAATAGTGACAACTGGCTACTTTTGGATTTTTCTCCAGAGGGGGAGGAAACAAATATGGGCACGAGGGCTCCATCAAATGGATTGGTATGTTGGTTATTTGGGCCGTGCCGAATTGCCACTTATCAGGCTTATTTCGAAATTAAGAAAACCTACTAATTTATGCTACTGAAATGAGACCTAGAGAAATGACACTATCAGCCACAACCCTAGTCTCCCGTTTTCCCTTCAAATAATATCGCCATTGTGCTTGTGATAGTAATTATATTCGCACCCCCGAAGTTGATGTCTTACACAAGGTCCATCGATTTTAAGAGTTGGCCCGACTCGGATCTTCCATGATCCAGTATGAGTCTCGACGATCTCGGCCGAGTCTCATGAATGACTCGCACAGACTCAGTCGATTCACATAGACTCGAGTTCGCCATGATAAGATACGAGTCGTCCAAGTTGTTACGATCCGATCCGACACGGCGAACCATGGTCTTGCATAGCAAATAGCAAACAACACATTTTTTTTTACTGTACGACTTCTGGCTCCCAAAAAATTCATGGAGAAACAGAAGGTGTGCAAATAGGAACTTTTTTTTAATAAATTAAGCATATTTGACCCATCTGATCACAGAAGTCATACACTATCTTCTCTTTCTTTTATTTATTTTTTTATATGTTTATTAAATAGAAAATAATATAATAACATTTCTTCTTGACATCAAATTAAGGATACGATTTTGAAAGATTATAAGAAACTTTTAATCATTGAAAAGTTCTAAGAAACGTTAATCCCTTCCAAAGGGAGATGTGGCAGCTGGGCTGCTATGTTGAGAGATTATAGTTGGGAGAGAAACACATCATAAGAGATTGAAATGGGCCCAGAAGGCTTTTGACGGGGATAAAATATTTTGTTGAAAGTGATAACTTGTCCTTCTCTAAAGGGGTGAACAAGAGGGTTTGGGGGAAGAGCAATCCAAATGTCATGTGCTCTCCTCACTCATGACATACTCCAAGTAAGAAAGAGGAAGGAGGACAAATCATTAAATTTTAATTTGTATTTTTTTTTGACATGGTTCGATAATGGATTTCTAAAAAATCCCTTAATTTTATAGGAATTTTTGTATATATATCATTAAAAAATAACATATTTGAATATATACCCCCCAACTTGCACATATTGTTTTTAATACTCTAAATATCTTAGAAATACTGCGATTATGCTCCTGCATCAAAATAAAGTGATTTCTAATTGAACATGTGAAAAAGAATTTCATAAATCTTGATACATAAGGAGTACATATGCGAAACTCTATTAAGAGTATATATGCAAAATATTAGTAAATTCAGATGTATGTATGTAAAATCTTTAGATTTTACTTAATGACATTTTGGTAGAGAGATATAACTACAATAGTTTTGAAATTTAAGGAGTGTTAAAAATAGTATGTGAGAATTGGAGATATAGATGAATATATAGTATTTTTCAAGCATGTACATGAAAAAAACCCAATTATATAAGCACAGCCAAACTCAGCGTAAATACGAGTCAAGAGAAGATAAAAATAACCTTCTGCTGCTATACCAGGTAGTTCATTTGAATTTAAAACTTTTGTAACTTTTTATTATCTTATGTCTAATATCAAGTTTAATGTTAGAAAAGTGTGTCATTATCTCCATTCTTAATTTTAGAAACGACTCTTGATAAGATCTACCGCCGTTACACTCTTCGGTATCCAAACCATAGGTAGTCGTAGTACAATGCAGCAGACTGGGAGCGTCGCGTTACGTCAGACGCACGTGTGTTTGAGGATACGGACGTCTTTTGGAGATGTGAAAGTGGCAGTTTCGTCACTAGAAGTCCTTAAAAATTCAAAAATACGAACCACCCTCCAGTCTTTAGTATACAGTATGTCCTCACTTTGGTCCCTCCGATTCGGTCATCCGACGGCATCCGGCCAAGAGCCTAAAAAAAGGGAGGGAAAGACCACCAGCCGTCAGATTCAACAACGCCCGGCCCCCACAGTACCCCTGTCCCTATTTAAATCGTCTCTACGGTTCCTCCTCACTCTCACACTGCTACACCGCCTCTTTCCCCAAATCGGGCCTCTCGCCCCGCGCCTCGACCCTGTTTCCGCAAGCTTTCTCCCCCAGATCTCCGCTTGCTTCCGCCGCGCAGTCGCTGAATCCTCGCCGGTTTGTTCATCCGAATCCTCTATCTGCCTGCACTTCTCGCCGGAATGCTTCTGGATTTTAAACGTTGAATAGTTCTCTGAGATATCCGCTTCCGTTGGTGTTTTTTTGCGTCTGGTTCGACTAGAATATGGTAGATCTCTTGGGGTTTTGAACGATTTTATGGTTCCTTTCATGTTCGAACGAAGGCCGGTCGTCTATGTCATGATTTCAGATTTTCTTCTCTCTTCGTTTTATGATTTGCTTATCTGTTGTTGCCAGGGATTTTCTTCTCGTTTTTTGCGTCTGCATTCTTCAGTTTCTGTTTTGATGCGTAAATCAAATAGATCTGTTCAATAACTGCTTCTGGCTGTTGTATATGGGGGATTTGGGAAAGCTCTACTCTATTTGACGCATACAGGATCCCTTCCGCTCGTTAAGAATGACCTGGTCTTATCTTCCAATCGCGATTGTTCTTGGTATCTAGCTAGAAATGGCCAAAATCTTTATACGGGAGTATCTCTTGGCGGCTGCCACCATATATCTGTAAAATTTTATCGCGTTGTTATAGAAAATGTTGATGAATGTTCGTAGGATTTTTGCCTTTGCCAAAAAATCAGACCCACTTATCTGTCGATTTTTGTAACTTCGACCCAGATTTTTGAGAAAAGTTGCATCGATTAACTTTCTGAACATACTCTACTGTGTCTCAAATAATTTCAGGCGAAAATGAGAGAAATCCTTCACATCCAGGGTGGTCAGTGTGGTAACCAGATCGGGTCCAAGTTCTGGGAAGTGGTGTGCGACGAGCATGGTATCGATCCCACTGGGAGGTACACTGGGACTTCCGACCTGCAACTCGAACGCGTCAATGTCTACTACAACGAGGCTTCCTGCGGTAGGTTTGTTCCAAGGGCTGTGCTCATGGATCTGGAGCCCGGGACTATGGACAGTGTCCGTACGGGTCCCTATGGGCAGATCTTTCGCCCGGACAACTTCGTCTTTGGGCAGTCTGGTGCTGGGAACAATTGGGCGAAGGGACACTACACCGAGGGGGCGGAGCTTATCGATTCTGTTCTTGATGTTGTGAGGAAGGAAGCCGAAAACTGCGATTGCCTTCAAGGTATCTTTAGTGCAAGCTTTATTGAATTTTTGAGAATTCATGTTGATTCGCACAGAGGTAGATTTTTTAACCTGATTAAGTTGAAAACTGTGCTACCTTTTAGAATTTACTGGATTACCTCTTGTACAGAGGAAATTTTCTAGTCCACAGAACCTGGGACATGATGATCGATGGTGTTAGTAAATGTCATGTTGGTCTGGGTTAGGATTGGTATTATGCATCCTTTTGAGATCGTTTTCAAGAAATGCTACACAGAAAAGGAACAATGTGAACTGTCAATTCAGTACTCGCAATTCGGGTTTTGATCGCATCCAAGTTTTCTTCTATGTGTCATTATAAGAGGGTCAGATCAGGTCGTATTCAGATCTTATTGTCTAATCTGTAATGCTTTTGCAGTCAGGTTTGAGTCAATCTTCTAGTATTATATTCAGTTCAGAATTCCCTCAATTCCCGGGGGAAAATAGTGAGTGAATTTTTTCCCCATTGGTAACTCTGGTGAAATAATTTCCTTTCTGCTTATGGTCAGCTGAAATAACACTGCATTATGTTTTGAGCTTTTAAGGAAACCAAATGCCTTTTACGGGTATCTTTCGTAATTCTGGTTGCTGTGTTCCGGAGATCAGGTTTCCAGGTTTGCCATTCTCTTGGTGGAGGAACCGGGTCCGGGATGGGAACTCTGCTAATATCAAAGATCAGAGAAGAGTACCCTGACCGGATGATGCTCACATTCTCCGTTTTCCCATCGCCCAAGGTCTCAGACACTGTTGTGGAACCGTACAATGCAACGCTTTCTGTTCATCAACTTGTTGAGAATGCTGATGAGTGCATGGTGTTGGACAATGAGGCCCTTTATGACATCTGCTTCCGGACACTCAAGCTTACCACCCCAAGCTGTAAGTTCTCTGTTCCCTATTTCTAATTCTTTGTAAACCATCATGTATGCTTCTCCCGTTTATTGTGGATGGACGTTCTGGATAGTCGCACCACCCACAGTACTCTTGAAAATAAGACGGCAAAAGTAGGGCAAGGGTATTCAGAGGAACTATGGCTAATTTGTTAAGTATGTATGAGAGTGAGTTGTTGCATGGTTATGCGGCTCATATGGCTGGCAGGTTCGTAACGGAACAAGATAGCTGTTCCTTGTGTGAATGACAACTCATTGATTTGGAGTATTCTACCAGACTGATGAATTTCTGCTTTGTTTTCTTCTATGGTGATCAAATTGTTTTCATCATTTCTTTTCATTTCTGGTGTTCTTAAAATGAATGTTCTATTTTCCCATCTTTTTAGAAAGCATCAATCAATTTCTGAAAGATCTTTAACTTGGAAACTTCCTGCCGATGACCATATGGTGGCATGATTTCCCTCGTGGAAACATTATTCCTGATGACAAATGTTCAAATGATTGTTGCATTGTTTATGGTTTTACTGCTGTTTCAGGCACAAATTTATTGCATCTTATTTAGCTGTTTGAGTGTCACCTTTCATCTTTTTTCATAACAAGATAATTATCCAATCCTGTCTATGAAATGGAACGCAGACAACAAACTGTGTGATAATCATGTCTACATGTGACTAATGCTATGGGAGATAATCTTCGGTGCAAATGCTTCCTGTAAGGAGTAACCATGCTTTCGTCTGGTGTTGTCATCATCATCAATTTTGGATTGCATTTTGTCTGTTTGTGTTTATTTTGCTAGGTTTACTTGGTTAGATCACCTTATTTTGCTACCTTCACATAAAACACTGTACCTGTTGTTTTCTTTCCTCAGTTGGTGACTTGAATCACTTGATCTCTGCAACCATGAGTGGTGTCACCTGTTGCCTCCGCTTCCCCGGCCAGCTGAACTCTGATCTCCGAAAGCTCGCAGTGAACCTGATCCCCTTCCCCCGTCTCCATTTCTTCATGGTTGGGTTTGCCCCCCTGACATCTCGTGGCTCCCAGCAGTACCGGGCCCTGACCGTCCCTGAGCTGACCCAGCAAATGTGGGACTCCAAGAACATGATGTGCGCCGCCGATCCCCGCCATGGCCGCTACCTGACCGCCTCCGCCATGTTCAGGGGCAAGATGAGCACGAAAGAGGTGGATGAGCAGATGATCAATGTGCAGAACAAGAACTCATCCTACTTTGTGGAATGGATCCCCAACAACGTGAAGTCAAGCGTGTGTGACATCCCACCGACGGGGCTCTCCATGGCATCCACATTCATTGGGAACTCGACCTCGATACAGGAGATGTTCCGGAGGGTGAGCGAGCAGTTCACAGCCATGTTCAGGAGGAAGGCCTTCTTGCACTGGTACACCGGAGAGGGCATGGATGAGATGGAGTTCACCGAGGCCGAGAGCAACATGAATGATCTCGTCTCTGAGTATCAGCAGTACCAGGATGCCACCGCAGACGAGGAGGTAGACTATGAGGACGAGGAAGAAGCAGTTCAGGAGATGTAAAGGGGAAATCTATGAAGCTTTTATGTTAAGTTCGAAGTAGTATCTCGCGCTGCCATCGTTGCTATTATCTACAGACTATCGGTAGTGGTATTAACGTTTCTGTGTCGTTTGGTTGGTTTGTGTATCTTCGAACATGGTTGTTCGTATACTAGCTGCTGTGCCTTAGATTCAACGGCCATGCTTCTATCTTCCTCTTCAAGAATCTGTGGTTTGGTTGCTTGTGTCTTATGTCTCTGGATGTGACAATTGGTTCTTTCCTAGTCCTAGGCCAGGAAAGGCCCTCGGTATTAATTGGCTGCCCGTGGCCCTATCACCACTTCAGCTTCACATATGTACGATAAAAAAGATGTTCGTACTTGCGTAGTGGGTCGGGAATCAAATGATTAAACGGTCATAATTGAAACACATTTTCTTTTTATTCTTATAAAAAGTTTTATTAAAGGCGGTGGTCTTTGAGTTACCTAGTTAACATGTCAAATTAGTGGTAGATATTTTCACTTATTCTTTTATTTGAGTTTGACAAATCTGAAAAGAAGATGGACATTGTATGTGACAGTTATTGCTGTCTCACTGTGGGAAATTTAACGTTTGAGAATGCAAAATCTTGTGTTGATTAAGAATCTAAAATTTCACAATAAAAAAATTAATGCAAACAAATATACTTAAGTCTAAAATTGAGCCCCATGCTCTCGTGGTTGAGCATTAAATGGTTTAGACTTCAGAGTAATGTTATTCTTGCTCGCTTTAAATACGTATACTGTGGATTATGATAAGATATAGTTTACCACAAGTATAGGTGCATGCTTGAGATTTGTTCTTTATGTGAGAGGAGCTTGTATGCTTGGAGCTTTTTGAGAAGTGAAAAATCAATAAAAGTCCTTTTAAAATGAAGTAGTTAGAGAATGATTTACGAAAAAGAAAAAAACACATTTAGAAGAGGGCAATTGAGAAATAAAAACATGCACCTGTCAATTCACTAAATAGTGATCAGTTAACCCATAGAAAACGGACAGTCTCCATAAATCTAGATGTATTTTAGTTAATACTCAATGGACTCGATCCTTCATTTTTTTTTTTCCCCAAACAGTCTCATAGGTCTCCCTGTATTGTTTAGGATAACTACAAGGGTGAAAAAAATATGTAATCAAGAATTATCATCAGATCATGGAGAGAGAGAGAGAGAGAGAGAGAGAGAGAGAGGGAACATGGGCTTGGGAAAATACGATGGCACTTCTCAGACTCACAGCTTCAGGTACTATTTTCTGATATGGAGAGGTGAGGAAATGGATTAGAAAAAGAGATACGGTGGCGCCTCTCAAACCTTCTCTTGCACATAGCTCTCTAAAGAATCCTGATTCTTCAGTTGTAAGTTTCTGATTGGAGGGTTGAAGTCTACGTGTGTGTTTTTCCCTGAGGTATTCTATCATTGAAAGTGTAAGAACTGTAGGGCTAGCCCCATATGAGTTGAGTGCTTAGGAGAGTAAGATTTTAGCATGCTAGATACCATATCAACTAGTTTGATTTTACTACAAATGTACCATGCACACACACAGTTTTCCAACATTTGAGTAGGGATGACAGCATATCATCAGGCTACCGGTCAAATTTAGGCGACGGGCAACATACACTTTTCTCGACATTATCCAAATTACCTACCTTAGCATCAACCCGCCATGCATATTTGCTCGTCTTGTTCATGGCGATCAAAAGAAGTAACTAAATTGGTCATCATCTTAGTCATTACGAAAACTTATCAACTCTAGTCAAATAAAGGAATCTTGGTGGACGTTGACTCTGATATGAACAAATAAGCTTCTTCTTTAATGCTTAATTTAATCTCGTATATTTACAGAGAAAATGCTTGTCATCTCAAGGCCGCAAGTTAACAAGACGCAAGAATAATTTTTTTTTACATGAATGACATCTTTTAGATGGCCATGACACGTTTTAAATGTTTGAGGATCTGCGCAGAACGGATGCTAAATTATCTATTATAATCATGCAATTTGGTTAAAATTTGTATTGTTCCCTACGATTTAGGGGCTGCAAAGCCTTTTCTAAATAATCTATTATGATCATGCAATCTCGTTAAAATTTGTATTGTTCCCTACGATTTAGGGGCTGCAAAGCCTTTTGTCTGCTAAGAGATGAGGGGAGGTGTCCCTCGTTTCAGTGTTTGAACTACATTTTTTAGATTCTCAAGATAAGGGTGGAATAGAGATGAAAAACTGAAATAAGATTACATGCAAATAAATGGGGCTTTTAACAAAAGAGATTTTTAAGTAATAATTATACTTTTAATATATTAAGTATGATGAAGGACAGATGGTGCCATCCTATGACTATGAGTCCCTGTTCCTATATTCAAATTCTTCTATAATCCAAAAGTTTTTGAATTCTGAAAAGACTTACAGCTTTTTTGTTCAATGACTACGCAAACAAAACAGGGCAAAAGGTGGTCCGAAAACGTATTGGGACTTAATCTATATTATATATATATAATAAAATTTTCTGATGCCACATATCAACACCAGATTTATCTGTTTCACGCCAAAATTTTATCTCTCATTTCTCTATTAATATCTATATCCTTTATTAATTCTTTATCATTAATTCTCTCTCTCTCCCATCTCTCATTAATTTTCTCTTTCTCCCTCTTTTCTCATTAATTCTCTCTCTCTCACCATCTCTCATTAATTCTCTCTCTCTCCCTCTTTCTCATTAATTCTCTCTCTCTCCCCCCTCTCTCTCTCATTAATTTCAATCTTCCCCTTCTCTCAGCTTAATTATTATTATTATTATCTCGCTTATTTATATTTTTCTCTCTCCTTATTAATATTTATATCTTCTATTCTTTATGTCCCCTATTATTATTATTATTGTTATTGTTTGTTATGATATCTTGGAATAATAATTAATTTTAATAATATAATATTATTGTTTTATGGAATAATAATAACTAATTTTAATAATATTATTATTAAATTAATATCAAAATAATAATCTTATAAGATAATGATAACTAATTTTGATATTATTATTATTATTATTATTGTTGTTATATTATCTCTATTTCTCTTCTTTCACATTTTTCTCTCTCCCGATTAATATTTTTATCTCTTGTTTTTATATTTCCTATTATTATTTGTTGAAATTTCTTAAGATAATAATAATTAACTTTGACATCATCATCATTATTACTTTTATTATTATTGGGGTAGTCTCATTAAATAATAATAATAATTAATTTTGATATTATTATTATTATTATTAAGGAGACCAATTTCTTTCTTTCTTTTCTCGCTCATATTATTATTATTATTGTTGTTGTTGTTATTATTGTTGTTATTTTTATTATTATTATTAATATTGGGATAATCTTTTAAAATAATAATAGTAAATTTTAATATTTTTTGTCCCCTATTATTATTATTGCTATTGTTGTTGTCATAACTTGGAATAATAAAAACTAGTTTTAATAATAATATTATTATAATTATAATTTCATGAGATATTAATAACTAATTTTTATATTATTATTGTGAATTAAAATCAAAATAGTAATCGCATGGGATAATGATAAATATTTTTGATATTATTCTTATTATTATCATCTCTTTTTCTCTTCTTTCACATTTTTTTCTCTCCCTATTGATATTTTTATCTCTTATTTTTCTATCTCCTATTATTATTTGTTGCAATCTCTTAGGTCCCGTTTGGTATCGGGATAGAAAAAGAGAAGAATAGAGATAAATTAACCTATATTAATTTATCCCTATCCTTATTCTGTGATGTGTTTGGTATGTGAGGGGATAAGAAAAAAGTTAATCATATTCTCTATTTGGTGAAAATAAGCACAGTATGGAAGATAAGTTGTAAAAAAGACATTGCTACCCTTCTAATCTAAAGTAACATGGGTATTATATTATTTTATGTAATATAACTATATATTCAATATATATGTAGTATATTAAGTGTAAATATTTTTTTATTTTTTATTACTCGTATCATGATACACTAAACATACTTAATTCAAGTTATTGAATTTAATTATATTTTAAAGACACTCAATTTATACTACACATAATTAACATATAATTAGAATATAATAATATATTAAATAAACTTAATAGTATTATTCAATATAGTAAATGAACCATTATTAAAGTTAATTATATTATTATTTTATAAATCCAATGTAATACTAATGTCTATTAGTACTAATACTAGTTTGTAAGTACTAATACTAATATAAGATAATAATATATGTATTATATTATATAATAATCTATTAAAATATTTATTAGTGTTATTTAAAATAATAATGTATATTATTATATTACATATAAAATATATTAAAGACGCTTATAGATTTATTTAAGTATTATATATATTATTTTAAGTATTATTGAATTTAAGTATATATTAAAGTACACATTATGTCATTAGCTAGTAATGAAGCTGTTATTGAATTTAAGTATATTATTTTATAAATCCAATGTAGTACTAATGCTTATTAATACTAATATTAGTATGTAAGTACTAATATTACTAATATAAGTACTAATATTAATTTAAGATAATAATATATGTTATTTTATAATATATAATAATATATTAAAAAACTTATTAGTACTATCTAAGATATTAATATATATTATTATATTATGTATAATAATATATTAAAGATGCTTATTACTATTATTTAGTATAATAATATATTCCATCCGTATTGGCTTGATTCATATTTCTATTTAATGTCATTAACTAGAAATAAAATTGTTATTAGAGTTAATTATATTACTATTTTAATAACACGATGTAATACTAATACTTATTAGTACCAATACTAATAATTTAAGTACAAATACTAATTTAATATAATAATATATGATATGATATTATATATAATAATATATTAAAATACTTATTAGCACTATTTAAAGATAATGATATATAAGATAAATATAATAATATATTCTATAGGTGGTATCGATTTGATTAAGAATTTTATTTAATAATATATTTAACGTCATTAGATAGTAATAAAATAATTATTAGAGTTAAATATATTATTATTTTATGAACCAATAGAAGGGGCAAATGAGGGTAACAATGAGGTTAAGGGGTATGGATAAGTCATTCCACCTTTTGGTGGAATAAGTTATCCCCATATCTAACCCCAAAAATGGGGTTAAACTCCCTTATCCCTATTCCCCTTAACCCCTCTTATTCTCGTGACTTTTTGCAATGCCAAACGAGGAACGGGAATATCCCTGGCTTATCCCGATACCAAACGGGACCTTTAAGATAATAATAACTATTTTTGACATCATCATCATCATTATTGTTATTACTATTATTATTATTGGGGTAGTCTCATGAGATAAGAATAAATAATTTTGATAGAATAATTATAATAATTATTTATTATTAATGAGACCAGTCTCTTCTCATTTTTCTCGCTTATATTATTATTATTGTTGTTGTTGTTGTTATTATTATTAATATCAGGATAATTTTTTAAAGTAATAATAATAATAAATTTTGATATTTTCTGTCCCCTATTATTATTAGTGTTATTGTTGTAATACCTTGGAATAATAATAACTATTTTTAATATTATCATTATTATTATTTCATGGGATGTTAATATTATCATTATTATTGTTGGCGGTAGTCTCATTAGATAATAATGATTAACTTTTATATTATTATTATTATTTAAAAAATATTATTATTATTATTACTATTATTATTAATGAGACTAGTCTTTTTCTCACTTTTTCGCTCATATTAATATTATTATTGTTGTTGTTGTTGTTGTTATTGTTATTATTTGATGTAGCCGAAGCTATCACGACCGGATTCCGGCTTCCGAAGCCGGAATCCGAAGAGAAGGATCCGGAGCTGGGTCGGATCGGTGTTCAGAGGCCCGACGGGGATCCGGAAGACGAAGGATGCAGAAGCGAATCCGAAGGTCCGAAGGCTGGCTCGCTCCGGGAAGTCGGGGCCGAAGCTCCTTCGGCGGACGAAGGGACGGCGCGAGACCGGGTCTCCTGTGTCGCGGGGCAGCCGGCGCACGGTGTCGAGACTAGGGAGAGGAATCCAAGGTCGGAGGCCGAGACCGACTCGGGAAGGTCGGCGATAATTCGAACCGAGCTCCTGCATGAGGGAAAGAAGAAGAAAACCGGTCAGCATGAGTCCCGGGCTTCAGCCCTAAGGAACCCCCTCCGACGGTCAAGTTAGCTCCTGAAGAAGATTCGATTCAGAAAGCAAAGAGTAGCTTTAATACTTTTCGGACTGTAGTCCTTAAGGGTCTCGGAGGCTTAAGAGAGCCTTCATTTGGCAATAAATAGCGGTGTATTTATAGCAGAGGATAGCGGATGGTTAACGGTGGTAGCCGATATAGGACTAAATGCGGGCTTACTGGTAAACTGCCATAGTCCCTGGTCCGCCACCGGAGTGGGCCGGACTCGGCTATCGGGCCGAAGGGGGTTGGGCCGCTGATGGGCCGAAGCATGTTGGGCCATGGGCTGCCGCGCTGTTTTCGGGCCGTAGGCTGGTGGGCCGCTGACGGGCTGAAGCCTGTTGGGCCGGGAGCGATGGTGCCGCTTACGGGCCGAGGGCTGTTGGGCCGCTGATGGGCCGAAGGCTCCCTAAGGGCCTTGTACTGCTGCTGCTGGGCTGAGCGGGGTTTGGGCTTGCTTCAATGGGCCGAATCGGATTCTGCCTCATCATTATTAATATTGGGACAATCTTTTAAAATAATAATAATAATTTTTAATAGTTTATGTCCCCCATTATTATTAGTATTGTTATTTTTATTGTTGTAATATCTCAGAATAATAATAGCTAATTTTAATATTATTATATTATTATATTTTTATGAGATAATAATAACTAATTTTGATATTATTATTATTAAATTAATATCAAAGTAGTAATCGCATTGGATAATGATAACTAATTTGATATTATTATTACTATTATTATTATCATCATCTCTCTTTCTCTTATTTCAAAATTTTCTCTATCCCTATTAATATTTTTATCTCTTATTTTCTATCTCCTGTTATTATTTGTTGTAATATCTTAAGATAATAATAACTAATTTTGACATGATTACCATCATCATCATCATCATTATTATTACTACTATTATTGTTGGGATAGTCTCTTGAGATAATAATAATTAATTATGATATTATTATTATTTTTATAATAATAATAATTATTTTTATTATTAATGAGACCAATCCCTTTTTCATTTTTCTCGCTCATATTATCAAATTATTATTATTTGTTGATAAATTAATATTGGGATAGTATGTTAAATGATAATAATAAACTTTGATATTTATTATCATTATTGAGATAAGTTTAACTAATTTCATTTTAATGAGACCAATCTCTCTCATTTTTCTCCCAATGTATATTTCAGCACAATATTTATGGGGATAATCTTACGAGATAATAATAATAACCTCAATTCACTTTTTAATTTTCTCTTTCAATTTATATTTCGGTTAGATACAATGATTTTGAACTTTTAATATTTACCAAATAACTAACCTAATATTCATAGAAACAGATGTTAATATTTTTTAATATATATTTTTATACTTATTTTATTCATTCTTTTAAAAAATGTAAAAGATTAGGTTCGTTTATATTAATTATTATTACGACTAGTTATTTATAAAAAATAAAGGCAAAACTACGGCGCTCGAACGGACGGGGCCCTCGCTCACGCCGAGCCATCGGCGCCGTCAGCGAGCAAATCCTGATCTCAGCAGTCTAATCGCCGCCATCTATAAAGATAAAAAATCTCCAAGCGGAGCGCTCTTGCAAATTCTTGCAACTTTTCGTGCCTTGCTGTTCTCCGACCGTTACCTCTCTGGGGCCTCTACTTCTACGAGTCCTGGCTCTCCCCCCACGCTTTCTTGCTGCCCAAGCAACACGAGAGCAACCCACGAAGAAGAACCATCATCCACACCGCCGAGATTGAGAGAGCCCGTCGATCGATTAATCGCGCGCGCGAGAGAGGGATAGAGAGGTTTGGATTCGCTGGGAGATGGCGGAGCCGTCGTCTGGATCGTCGCCGGCCCCCCTTGACTCCGACGCAGAGAGGGAGGGGATGCTGGATCGGATGCTGACTCGTTTGGCGCTGGCGGACGATTCCAAGCTGGAGGCTCTGCTCTCCAAGATCCTTCCCTACTCCATCTCCGCCCTAGCTTCCCCGTCCCCTTCCGTCAGGAAACTGGTAAATCCTGTGTTTGGTGTCATTCCACCCACTGTGGTTTTCCACGAAGTGCGATTTTGTCGTGGGTTTGCGCGCTGCTCCAAATTAGTTTGAGCGATTTGGCTGGATGTTGGGGATGCGAATTTGTAGGAAAACGCCTACGCCTACTTCTTGTGCAAAATTACGCGTCCGTTTCTGTTCCAGTTGCAAAGCCATTCCGCATTGGTTAAGGCAGCAAGTAGGGTTAGAGATCTCTGGACGAGAGCCGCACCTATGAGTTTTTATTTGGAAATTATGGTTATAGTTATTTCATTACTTTTGGAGTTCGTAATTGAAATTTGGAAAGTTACCAGACATCAGTGCCCATGCCCAGTGATGGAATAGTCATACTTGGCAAGGTTGTGGGACTTGGAGCCTTGGAGGGTTACTTGTAGGTTTTTGGTAAGGTCTTGGTGTCTTTGTTTTCAGTACCGTACATGGAATCCAGATACCTGCACCGTGAACTTTGAGTTCAACTTCACTTTCAAGAAAGAAAGAACTAACTTCCTTATAGACTAATTACTGTTGGTATCATCTTATTGGTTTCTCCCTTTATGAATTTTCGCAGGTCATGGAGATTCTTTCTCATTTAAACAAGCGGGTGAAGCACCAGTTGGAAATCCGGCTTCCTTTGCTGGAGTTGTGGAAGATGTATAGGGAAGAGGGGGCTGCACCAATTGTTAGAAATTTCTGCATTGTGTACATTGAAATGGCATTCGATCGTTTGTCTCCAGAGGTTGGTCTTTTTTGTCTGTTCTGTCGAGAGTTCCTTTTATGGGGAGACTCTTAGATGCATTGGACCCTCTACCTGTCGGTATATGCGGATGAAGAAATTATATTGTACAACAGCTTTCTTTTGGATCATGAGGCTCACTGCAATATCTTCTGAGGGAAGGTCCCGTCAGTGACACATGATAGCTGGATATCTAATCTGCAAAACCAAAGACTATACTTCTTATTTATGAACATTGTGTAACCCCCCTTCTCTTTCTGCTCCTTGCCACTAAAGCACTCCCTTGATGAATATTAAGACACTGGAGTGGAAGGTGGAGGACAAAAGAAGCCACAGCTTGATTTTGAGAGAGAGAAATAGGGTGAGGTACATGCTTCCTACCTCACCTAACTTTGTCTCTCTTCGGTTCAAGATTCTTTCACGAGTCTTCTTGTAGGCAGGTTCACCTGATTGGAGACCATTTATGAGGCCGGTGGTCGGTGCAATTGCTGATGAGATTTTTGTCTCCTGTCATCTGAAGCATCTCGAGCCTCCTTTCTGTCTTTTGCACTTGTTCCTCTTTATTTCCCATTGGTAGATTTAAGACCTAATCTTTTCACTAAAGGCTGCCATGACTTCCTTCAACTTCTTGTTTTCTTCAGTAAACTCTGGCCTTCTTTGCTCATACTTCTCTCTTCCTTTCCACCTTAGGGCTACGGGTTGACATCTTCTCACCATCGTTGGGAAGGTGACCAAGGTCACATTTCATTAATAGAAAATAAAGGTGTTACAATTGAAAAAACAAAAAGAAAACTTCACAACCCCCCATACAATAACAAACTCAGCCCCCTCGAAAATTTTATCCAGAGGATAAAATGAGGACTACAATAAAAACAAAGAAGAGCCTATCGGCTCCAGAAATTCCTCCATTTACAAGCTCTATCAATGATAGAAGACTCCCCACCATACTGAATCCTCGCAGATTTTCCCCATTCCATAACCCACCTGACAGCTCTGTCAAGGATGTGAAAAGAACGGTTGAAATGAAGAGAAAATCTCCTCCTATTCCTCTGAATCCACATAGCCCATAACATAGCTGGAACAATCAAAGACCAAACATCCCTTTCTGAAGAAACAGGACAAAGATCAGTCCACCACCGCATCATCTAAAGCACATTTATCTGTTGTCTCCATTGAACATTCAAAGCTCGGCACAAAGTTTGCCACTTCACAGAAATAATTCCACACTGACACAAAAGTGCTCCAAACCTTCCTCAAAGGAACCACAGAAAAGTCGTGGAATTCTGAAGATGAAATATTCTTTTGAGCCTTTGACCAGTTGGCAGTCTTCCCAATGCAATTTTCCATAAAAACAGATTAATTTTGTAACGAAGGTGTTTAGACCAAATTAAATTTCTCCACCACACTCTTAGTCCTCCATATTGATGAATCCTGATTAACTCATGGGCAGAAAACTTCCTTTGCTCCAGAGCCAGATTCTCCTATCTTTCTGATTTCTTTTCAACTCAACCCCTTCAATGAGACTCCACATATCTTGTACTTCTTGGAATTCAATATCTGTAGGATTCCTTCTGAGAGAGATATTCCAATGACGAATATGATCATAGGCATACACATGAGCAATAAAGTTATAGCTATCATCCACAATCTGGTACAAATTGCAATATTGTGTTGCTAATGGCAGAGCTGAGCACCATCTATCCTCCCAAAATCTGACCATCTTCATTTCCTACACAAAATTGAACAGCTGTTGAGATGAAGTCTTCCATCTTGGCAGTATTTTTCCAAATGGGAGTCCGATTGGAACTCTTGGTAGGTGAAAGATTCCATCTAGAAGAGCCATGAGACTAATATTTCTGTTTAACAATCTGAATCCATAAAGAATCTTCTTCTTCTTCTTCCCCCAATCTCCACAGCCACTTAGCTAGTAAAGCTTTATTGAACACTGCCACTTTCATAAGACCCACCGCACCTTGTTCTTTACTTCTTCACACATGATCCCAAGCCACCAAATGCAAGCATTTCTTGTCCTTCTTGCCACCTGTCCAGAAGAGAGAGCTTCTTCTTGCCTTTATCATTCTTTCTACCTTCCATGGAATTTTAGAAATGGAGAGATGATAATTTGCCAAGGAAGATAAGACAGTTTCTGAGAGAATCTGATGCGGGACGGAAAATGGCGGTGTCCAGATGCAGGCTTGGAGGCCAGGGAAGAAGAAGAAGACTGGGCAAGAGGCAAGGCTCAGGGGAGGAAGAAAGGGGGGGGTGGGGGTGGAGGAAGAAGAACACGGGGGCTTCACACCCCACTGAACAGCCCCATCTTGGGGTCCTCACCAGCACCCAACGCACCAGGCGGCAGCAAACATTCTTCTTTTCATTTCAGCATTCAATGCCCTCCTTTTTGGGAGAGGCTACAATATATAGGGTCCCCTTAGGGTAGCCCTAGGTACAATAAAGTTCAAAATACCCCTTGTCCAAAATAAAGAGACTTAAAACAGACCTACATCTGAAAATATATCAATTGGGCCTCTAATGGGCCAAACAAAATAAACATTGGGCCCTGAGCTTTGTTTCAGCAGTCCCTGGATTCCCATCAGAATCCATCTTCTCCCAGCTGAAAGAAATTTTGCCTTCCATCCCTCTAGTCTCTGATCAAACCTTTGTATCAAACCATTCCAATCCCTTATCCTAACTGTCTAATTAGTAAAAGAGCCTCAAATTCTTAATAGGGAATTGAGCCCCTTTGCAATTCAAATTCTCTGCACTATCTTTCTGAGATTGCTTTCTCTTCCAATATACTTTTTCTTCTCTCTAAGATGAAAAATTGCTTACAATACTTAACTACTCTCTCCAAGATCTTGCCGATCTTTCTCCAGGGTATCTCCTCTTTTGAGCTCCCAAGATGTTGATGAGGTGAAGTTAAGGGCACCGGCAATGGTCCTTAAAGTTAATACCTTTTTTTTTCCGAGAATAACGTGGATTATACCACCAGTTATATTGGTTATATTGAATATATAGAGGTAGTACAATCAGCAGCTTGGAGAGATTCCTTGCCAACAACAAGAAAGGAAAACACTCGTTACATGTTATGTTTAATGTCTGGTTGCCTCCATTGATGCAATTTAGAATGATGATGTAGAGTTCTTCCACTAGGAATGCTGTCCGACTCCAACCACTGTAAGTTACTCCTGGCTAAACAAGGGTTCTGTCAAAAGTTTAGGAAGCCTACCTACCAGGCTTTCTCACTAGCTCCACATGTTATTAGTTCATGCAGACTTAGTAAAAATTTCAAGGTTTTCCTTTCAGTTTGTAAAGAGTCTAGACAATAAGGGGAAGAGCAAGTTTTTTTTTTTCCTTCTGAGAATAACGTGGATTATACCACCAATTATATTGAATATATAGAGGTAGTACAATTAGCGGCTTGGAGAGATTGCTTGCCAACAACAAGAAAGGAAAACACTCACTACACTATTGCTGAATAAAAATTACAAAGGGGATACTCATCACTACTAGAGGCCACAAATAAAACATGCCAAACTTATCTCTGATGCTCAGAACGACCATGCTTCGTGGCTATCTTGGACTGCAGATTCTCATCTACTACATTGGTTTTCAATAACCTACGAAATCGACCCTGTTTATTGTGTATCTGAGTGGCTATACCTGAAGCTTTAGCTAGTAGTTCTTCATCATTCCAGGACTCCAGAAAGTTATCTGACGCCGGTTTTTTTCCTTTTGTATGAGATGGAATCCCAAGAGGTAGATTTTGAGAAGAAGGAACTCCAGACGTTGAACCTTGAACATCCTGCACCTTGAATGTTGTCAGTGACGACACATGAGTCTTTCGTCCACTTGTGAAGCCATCTGCATCATACACTATCAAAGAGGTATCCTGGTCTTGATGTGCTGATTGTGTTGAGCTATAAGCCTCAACAGAGTCGGCCACAACATGCATGCTTATGAAAGGAAGAAATGGCAGCTGTCTTGGAATTTTGAACTCTTCTCCATTTGCCCCTCATGTACTCGCATAACAGTTTTTCTTTTACCCTTTCCAGCGGACTCTTTAATCCCAGCTATTATTTGAGATGCCAGCTGTGAGATGGCCACTTCCCAAACATCATCCGCATCTTGACAATATTTATCCCTGCTATATTTATCATTTACAAACTGTGAAGGTGAAAACGAGTTAATGTTGACAGCTTGCACTTCTCTGTTAAGAAGCGGCAGATCCTGCGCCAATTCTGCAGAATCGCTCTGATTAGAAGCCAACGATTTTGAACTTGAATTTGAGTTTTGGTTTTCCGGAACAAGCACACGCTGTTGAAGTGACTGAGTTAACTCACCTATGCCTCTTCTCATTGAGTTCATACCAGACTCGGTGGTCTTCTTCTTCTCACTAGGGCGTTGAGAATCCTTGCTAAGTCTGTACGAACTGTAAGCTTGCGCAACTTCTTTGTATGTCCAACTGACATTAGAGGATTTAGACTCAAGCTCAATATCTACACAACAAGAATTAGCACCCCACCCCCACTTAACAGACCTAATCACCTTTGAAAAATCTTTGACCTCCACCAACACTCTTGCATAAGCCAAATTATTCCAATTCTAAGTTTCTACATCCACCTCCTTCAAAGTACCGAAGGTCTCGATGATACTCCTGAATACCTTTACACTCCACAGGTGAAAAGGAATACCCTTCAAACGGCACCACACATTTTGCCCTTCCTCAAAAACACGGACACCAATAAGTTCATTCCATTCACACCAGTGAACCTCATAATTGTTAAATTTCGTAAAACCATTATTCAAGAACTTCCCTCTCACTGCCGTTTCAGAGAAGAAAACTAAAACTTGTTTCTCACTTATACGGCTAATCTTTAGAATGCTTGACGCTGAGCACAACTTCTCTACTTCTACACAGAATTCTAATATCCAGGATATAATGTGAAGACGTACCAATCAAACCGTTCCGAAGAGAAAGAGCATTCTGATTGTGTGTATGAAACCACGGGGCACTTACAGGAAGCAAATCAGCATCATGAACATCAATATGCTTTGGTTTTGGAAGCTCCGAGGGAACGCTCCTCTGCCCATTTCACAAAAAGCTACGATGACCCACAGATCCATGCAACCAGCAAACCACTGCATTCCTGCAAGAGGATGCTTTGCGTCCCTTCGACAAACAGCGAAAACATCTGTTTTAGGATCCAACTTCCCCACCGAGAAATCACCCCGCTGACGATTGCTCGAATCCCCTCTGCTCCTGAACGCAGCAGATTTGCACCTTCTGTCATCCCCATCGCTTTCGCCCTCACCCTCTCCGTTGGCTGAAGGAAGGGCCATCTTAAAGTTAATACCTTATACCTTTATGCCGTACATTGCCTGGGTCATCATTTGTTTGCCAGTCCTCCTTCCTCCAATTGCAGTGCCATCCTTGTTGTATGACTCCATTAATGCAATCACTCATTATTTGGGGAAAACAAAACAAAAAAGAAGGCTGTGTGTTAAGTCCCCTGATTGAAAACTTATCAGCATATTCAGGTACCAATGTTAATTATCATAATCCACAAAATCCAACAAGTCATTGCTAAAAAGAATTTGGAAAACGGAAAATAACTTTGAAGGAAAATTCATGAAAGGATGACAATGAAGATAAAATCGAAGAAAAGTTCACGATGGGATGCATAATTTGAAATGTAAAACAATTCATCTTTGTGGAACATATATTTTGCTTCAACATTCTTGAACAAATTTATATATCAGTTGCCAACCGATTTACCAATTGATGTGCATGGCCGAGCTGTATCAACCACAGATTGTTTGAAAGTAAGTATTGTGGTCTAATGGGGAAGATGCAACCATCCACTTTCAGTTGCCAACATATATTTTGCTTCAACATTCTTGAACAAATTTATATATCAGTTGCCAACCGATTTACCAATTGATGTGCATGGCCGAGCTGTATCAACCACAGATTGTTTGAAAGTAAGTATTGTGGTCTAATGGGGAAGATGCAACCATCCACTTTCAGAAAAAAAAAGAGGAAAGGAGAATATGCAAACTAATGTTCTTCTTTTGAACTTTGGTATATTACTATGATGTCAAGAACTCAGGTATATTGAAACTGTGATGTCAAGATAACTGATGAACTTCATGTGCTGTTTTCAATTTTAGGGTCGTATAAGAGAGGCCCATGCATTTAAGCTGGACTCATTACCATCTCGTATACACTTTCAACAGGAAAAAGCGAACTTGGCACCTGAATTTTTGTCAAACATTGGAAAGCTTCCTCCTCAGCATCAAGATATCATCTTGAGGATCATTTTGAAGGTATGGTTATGCTCATCGCCTTTACATAGCAATTATACATATTGAAGGCATCAATTAGTTTTATTTTAGTCAATTTATTTGCCAGACAGTGTTCATGGCTTACAATCTTATGGTCTGTACTTTTTTCATGACTTGAGATTGAATCCTTAAGAAAATAAGAAAATGCATTATGTTACTTGCATTTGACAGTTCCTGAATCCTATGACACAGGGCAGTAGGCAACTTCCCATGGCTTGAGCTTGAATAGAGCTTTGACCTTGGCATTGTGGTGTCAAAGGTTTAACACAAACTGTTCGATGATGTTGCGCCCTAATTGATTCACTGCTTCCATGTAGGGATGCAAAAAGTTGCCTAACGGGTTGACTAGTGGCTCTATCCTTATTTGTAAAGTAAACAGTCTATCCTTAACCTTAGCCCCATCTTTGTACACATGTGCCTTAATATCAGAATTGGGCATACAAATGTTAAATTATTGGACAACACTGCAAATTCCGTGCATTTTTTTTTGTCATATGAATTGATTATCATTAATGATGTTTCTTTCTATTCCTTAGATGTTATAAATGTATGAACATAGTGCATACTAATATCATATGCATGAACAGGTCTTGAATACATGGGAGCGAGAGCAGGCCAGAGAAGCTGTGGGTGGGTTCTTTTTCTCAGATGAGGGAGTCCAATGGACTAGGAGAATGAGAGAAAGGAAACTTTTGGCCTTTAGGTTCCACGGTTCATGGTTTCTCCAAAACAAAAATCATTGATAGGCTTTTGTGGTTCACACAAAACTATTTATTATGTTGTGTTATATTCTCAATTAAAAAACCACAGATAATTGGGTTATGGGGTTCAGAAATAGGTGTTTCCTTCTCCTTATCCGAAAAAAAGGGTGAGGCTAGTATTCTTTTTCTGTATCTTAAAAGTTGAGACTGAAATCCTTTCTATAATCGCCTGATAAAGACAAATGTTTTTGGTTAACCTTTACCTTCTGCATTCCTACTTCCAAGTAGTGTAAGGACTTGATCAAATCATTAATTTTAACGAAGGATTGTTAATAAACTTTTGAAATTCTTTAGTTATCATGAAAAGGAGCATGCTATCCACTTAGTAGGGAGATGATTTGTTTCCATTTGTTCTCATGATGGCCTTGTGGATGCTGCACATCTAATTTTCCATGCTTGAATGTTGATTGATGTCAGGTAATTGGTGAATGCCATTCAAGTCGGATTGATGAAACTATTGGGACTAAGTACAAAGAGATATTCAAGGATGGGGGTGGACAAATATTCATTGATTTTTGTCTGCATGCTCTGTTATATCAACCACCATCACCTGGGTCTGATAACTTGGCCTTGAGGTTGAATTACTGATCTTTATTTCCTTTTTATCCGGATGAGAATGTGTACATTTTGCAGCGTTGGGTGCCCACCAGGCCTTTCATCTGCTCAGTCTGATCGTGTTACAGGGAAGCTTCCACTGAAAGGCAATCTTCTTCTAATCAGAAAGGTGAGGTTGTTGTACATTCTGTGCCATAATCTTTTCAGATGTGTCCATAGCTGGGAACTCACTTGATTCTAGCTCCTTTGTGGCAGGCTGGCATCTTGAATGTTATGGATGTCATGGATTTAGCCCCCCACATTGTGTATCCACTCTACTTGGCTGCTTGTGCAGATAGGTAAACATCAGTTGAAGCTTGTTGAATGACCATCTTTTAGAATTCTCGCAATTAGCAAGTGCCTTGTAATATGACATATTCTTTTTATGATTGGTTTCTCAAGTCAAGAGTCCATTGTTAAGAGGGCAGAGGAGCTTCTAAAGCGGAAGGCAGCACATGTCAATTTAGAAGACCCAGGCTTGATCAGCAGATTATTTCTGTTATTTAATGGTAAAAAATCCTTTTGCACTCAATGTCCTTCTATTATCAATGTCATTCTCCTTTTTCATAATTCCACCTCTGTCTAACTTCAACTTACCCTCAAGATGTCTTTCCTTTGGTTTTCCTACATTTTATCGCTTTTCTAGCAATGGAATTGTTGTTGAGGAGATTTTTGCTAAGCTTTTGGTCAAAGTTGACTGTTTGAACTTTTAAATTGCAGCATAACTGTCGTGCCATTTTGTTGAATGATAATATCCTTATTATTACACTTTACTAAGATTCTTGTGTAGCTACTGTACGTTATAGAGGTGAGTTGAGGCCTTGAACCTTCCTCTTTTTAGGGGCTTGACTGATTATGCTTGTATATGATGACTTCACCTTGCACTGGTGGGTTTGTGACAAGTGGATGTATCTCTTGGGTGGTCTAGAAACTCCACTTCTCAAGCGAAGGATACAAGTAAACCCAATTTTGATGGAGGCTCTTGGGAGGTAAAACTGCAAAGGGCTAGCATTCTGGTTATTGTATCTATCTTGATTGTAAAAAAAGGGGAGTTTGACATGTTCTGCTTGTTGTATCTGTATATCATGATTGAAATTGCTGGCACTATTTCTGTGTTACATGCTGCTTCTATTATTTATTGTTCTCATAAAGAAAATAAGGATAAAGTGAAAGTGATGCAAATTTATTTAGTGCGAGAGTATTACTTGGCAAGGTTCACCAACTCGGGGATCCGGGTCGGATCGGGTCCGGCCAGATATGAGCCAGATCCAATCCGACTTGCACGAGTCAAGCCAATGAATTCATAAAACTAATGAGTTTAAGCCATATTTTAGGGAAACATATCCTACTACTTGATATAAAAAGTATAAATTTACTTATCAAATGGGAAAAAACTCAATTTAAAACAACCCATTATATATGTACGAGTTAGCATGATCCGGTCCAACTCGGTGCGTACCAGCAGATTGGACTTGCCCAGATACGAGTTGACTCATACGAATCGGCACGATCTAGTACGATACGGCAAACCATGTTACTCGGTCCATAAATTTGTCATTAGAGTTTCACTACTCAAGATAGCTGCTTGTCTAGTATCTTGTCTCATGCAGATACTCTGTGATCACTATTTTAATGGAAATTAGAGTTAACATATATTTTCTTATGCGGGCTCTATGGGAGTTGAGAATATTCCTGCAGAACAAAGGAAAATTTATGGAGTTTCACTACTCAAGATAGCTGTTTGTCTAGTATCTTTTCTCGTGCAGATACTTTTGTGATCACTATTTTAATGGAAATTTGAGTTAACATATATTTTCTTATGCAGGCTCTGTGGGAGTTGAGAATATTCCTGCAGAACATAGGATCTCTCCTGGCAACCCTCCAATGAGAACACGGTTGATGTCTATCTTTTGCCGATCTATTGCAGCAGCGAACACATTTCCGTCCACATTGCAGTGTATTTTTGGCTGTATTTATGGTTAGTTCGTTTGACATTGGGAGATGCATCAGCTCTAAACATATAGCTGTTCGACAGTAATTCTTATTTTTGTTTGCATAATTTATTATTTTCTTTACACTGTTATCTGCATTTAAATACATCCAGAACTGTGCTATACTGAATTTCCATTAATTTTGTTGAAACTGGACACTGTCACGTATTCATCTAGTATGAAAAAAATGACATGCGATCAGTCTGCTTATAAAAATCCCTCAAGAAAACAAATAAAATTGATCCCCCTATACAGAAGACCCCACACCAAGTTAGTGTGAGCTTCCTACGCCCAAGTTGCTCCCATGCTTGTTGTTTAGTCAAAAGCCACTATCTCTTCTGACGACAAAACATCCCCCGAGTGAATACTCTCTGCATGCATATCCCGAGCCTATGCCATGACTTGGTTGCATGTAAAGTGCACTACTTGATCTGGAGAACAGCACTTCATGTTGAAAACCAATGACAAATTCTTCTACACTACCTGGGGCTATCCATCTTCATCTCATATTTTTTTTGTTGTACCTTCTCCTGGATAGCTGTTGAGAAGGGACAACAGCCCACAAAGACTTGGTCCGTGGTCTTCAGATCCTCAATATTCTCTGTAATCATTTTTCACCAAGTTCCTATTAGTTCGGTTTGGGTTTACAGGTCCTTTCTTGCCGTTCCACTCAGAATATTTTATGTTTATATTCAATGTGCATAATTACAATTTTTTGGATTGTCTCCAATCAAGTTTATTTTTTTATCTTCCCCTTTTGGGGACCTGTGACCTGACAAATGTGGCAGCGATCTCTATAATGGTGTTTCTGCTGGTCTTTCTATGTCGTACCCATCTCAAACAGCTTTCATGGAACATATCACCTACTACCACCATTGTTTTCATGGCGTCGCCTAGGCGATAGGGCATTCCCTTGTGCCAAGGCGACCTGGCGCCTAGGAGAGCAGCCCATTACGACACTCGGCTTGGCTGCCTAAGGGTGCCCAGCCCATGTAACGCCCGCCCAGACTACCTTATTGTAGAAACAACCTATCTTCTTTTAGATCTATTTTAATCATTAGAGAAAAGCTGAAGGATATTTTCATATAATTGTCCATATTTACATCATAAAAGGGAAATACATGATGAAACTTCCCACTTTGTGTGCAATTCTTCTGCCAGGTTTCTTTTCCTTTATTTTCCTCCTCTCAAATTCACTATGTTTAGTATGTTATTGCATATTTAGATATGTCTTATTTGTCTTTCTTTCTTTATATGGCATGATTACTTAAATAGTAAATTTCAGGTTAGGTTGATTTTTTAAATCTTGATCGACATACTCTAAGTTCTCATTGGTTTCTCCTTGTTCATTTGTTAAGATTGGTCATTTATTCTATTTTTTTCTTTAAAACCATAAAAATATGTTGAATATTGTGATTGACATTGTCATATACAAATAAGAATATATTTTATATGGTGAAAAATGAAGATAGCAATTCTCTTGAAACATACTAGGTACTATAAACTAGGCTTCACTTAGGCGCCTCGCCTTGGCACCTAAGCAGTATGGCGGTAGGCCACCGCCTTGATCGCCTTGGACGCCTTAACAACCATGACTATCACTAATTACTACCATCTTGATACCCGGGCCATCTAATATATTTTTCTTCTTTTCATCTTTGCATTCTTATACAACATAGCTATTGCGCTTCCCACCATTAAAAGTCAAATATTTGGTGTGGATATTGTGGAGGGTGCCCAAATTGAGATTTTCAACTTGTGACCGATTGATGGTGCTCTCCCTGGAGCTGCAGACCATGTGCTGCCTATGTGGCATTATGTGAGACATTGAACATTTGTATTTGATGCGGCCCTTGATTATGGGGCAAGTGGCGGTTCTAAGCAAGGGGGGCATGATATCTCTTGGGGTAGGGTTTGCAAGAGCAAGGAGAATGGGGGATTGGGTGTCAAAAGCTTGGATGAAGTTAACACTGCCCTCCTCACCAAATGGCTTTGGAAACTCAGCCCAACAAAATTAAGGTTTTGGATGGACATCATTTGGCAACTCTACTATACTCGAGCTAGCTCATGGAATCCATGGCGGACCTCCTTCCATAACTTGTCGCATGTGCGAAACGGTATCTAGATAGCCCTTGGAGATGGTCAAAGATGCTTGCTGCATAGACAAGTGGTTCGAAGGTACTGCTCTATGCGATAGACATCCCAGGTTGTTTTCTATTGCAGCCCAAGTGCCCAACCTCTGTCATTGGCTACGGATGTTTCTGACCCTGGCAGTGTTTGCCCTACCTTTAGAAGACAGTTCAGAGATGAAGAGCTGGAGGATTTTGGCTAGCTCCTCTGACTTTTGCAAGGCTTCTCTCTCTCTCTCTCTCTCCCACTAAGGTAGGTGGATCTAGAGATGGGATCCCAATGGCAGCTTCTTGGTCTGGTCTGCCTATTAGGTTATTGCGAATGGAGGTATGAGATTCTCTATGATGTGGCAGGTTTGGAAGCCCAAGTCCCCTATAAAGGTGTAGGTTCTACTGTGGTGAGTAAGGCAAGGGCGGATTCTCACGTGCGATAGGTTGGCCCGCTTTATGCTTTCTTTGTCTACCACCTGCCCATTTTGTGGTGACTAGGAGGAATCTATAGATCAACTTTTTGTTGTCTGCTTCTCCTTCTTGGAGGTTTGACAGATGGTCCTAGACAAGGTGGTAAAGTTTGTCCACAGGTGTGTTTAGTGGGAGACCACATTGTAGATCTTGCCCTACTTCTGGAAAGAAGATAATCAGATCTGGTGGCTAATCCTTCATGCAACTATATGGGCCATATGGGGCATTGTTGTCAATCCCGTCCCGGTCCCTGTCCCGTTTTTCTACTGGGATGGGACGACCCGGTGTCCCAGACAATTCCTGTGTCCCGTCTCGGAATTTTTCCCATACGTATGCCAACGAATATAATACATACATATACAATAAATAATATGAAAATAAACATATAAATAACATAAAATTAATGCAATAGAAGCATTGAGGACAGATTTATGGGTTTATAGATGAGTATATTCATCAAATGAACCCCCCCCCCCCCCCCCCCCCCCCCCCCCCGGCAAAAAAAAAGGAAAAAGAAAAAGTTTACAAGGAGCTCAAGTATTTGGGGAAATCTCATGTAAAAATACAAATTCTGGTTGGGAAAGGCCGGGACAAGTAGGGACATGCCGAGACGGGTACTAGGACAGGCCAGAAATTGTCCCCTCCCGTTTTCTCACTGGGATGGGATATCCCGGCCGGAACAGGCCGGGACGGGACGGGATTGACAACTATGATATGCGGCGGAAGAAATAGGAGAACTCTTGTACCTGAGAGGGTGACATCTTTCATTTATCCTAGGGTAAGGGAATGGGCTTTGGCTTTTTGTTAAGGGCTGACTACTAACTCCCTCCTTTTTGCCTTGATGGGAGTTGGGTAATGTTCTATGTAGTCAGAGGCGAGAGGTGAGCGAGGCAACCAAGGGTTCGCCTTAGCCTTAAATGCCTAAGCGATCGCCTAGACGTTTGAGGCATGGATGGCAGTACCGGCCGATACCGGTACGTACCGGTATCGGCCGGCATCGGTACCGGACCGGTACTGGGCCGGTACGTACCGGTACCGGTACCCACCGATACCGGTACCGGTACCCACCGATACCGGTACCGGTACCCACCGATACCGGTACCGGTACTGCCATCCTTGGTTTGAGGCGATGTGTTTTCTTTCATGCATCACCATGAAGGAATAAAATGGTAGTATGAATATAATAAAGGAAACTCCAAGATAATCATATGTAAGACTTCGAGAAACATTGATAATGTCCAACATATAATGACCAATTAGTATAAAGCACTAATGTAATAGTGCATAGTCTTAGAAATCATCAAAAATAAGAAAATGTTGTGATAGCATATAAGAAAAAAGGGAAAAAAACATGGCATGTAAGAGAAAAAGGGCATTGGACATTATTAAAAGAGGCATTAACCACTTTGGAATAATTAAGAATAAGAAAAGCAGTACCATATAATTAAAAAACAAATAAGCATTTATCATAGACCTCGTAGGCAAGTGCCTAAGTGAGTGAGGCGAATATGAGGCAAGGCGAGGCGAGGCGAGGCGTTCTTGGCTCGTCTCAACCTACTTCATCGCCTAGGCGAGCGAGGCGATCGCCTATGGTAACATAGGTAATGTTAGGATGCTGTTACACATACTTGGTGTCTTGTGTACATAGGTAATGTTAGGATGCTGTTACACATACATGGTGTCTTGTGTACATTGGGTTTTTATGAGTACATTGCTCCGATACTTGTACATTCCCCTTATTTTGATTATTAATACATTTGTGGTACTGTTCGCTTTCAACAAAAATAGCGGAAGTTGCATCGACATGTCCATGTAGCTGGCTACATGTGGAGTTGTGAACAGTGTGAGGAGGCCCACTGCGGGAACAGCAAAGGGTGTGGTAGGAAGTTTTGTAGTTGTTCCATGCATCACCGTGGGTCATTCAGTGTGAAAGGGAAAAATGTCCACCTAGTGGACAGTGTGACCAGACCTATTACAGGAACAGCAAAAGAGTGTGGTAGGAAGTTTTGTACTTGTTCCATGCATCACCATGGGTCATTCACTGTGAAAGGGAAAAATGTCCAGCAAGTGAGTCTTGGATGCACATGTGACCTGGAGGATTATGGGGTCTTCAAGAGTTTGACCTATTTTGCATGGTTTGCCCACTGAGTGTGACCTGGTAAGACTTACTTGTACGAGTTATATTGGTTTTTGGGATTTATGAGTTTTACCAAGTTGGATCTGACTCATACAAGTTGAGCTGACTCATACTGAGTCAGATTGTTAGACTTGGTTTTTTACAGAAATCGAGTTATCCTGATCTGATGATATGACCAACCTAGCTATTTCGTATGTGGCTTTGTTCGTTTGATGAGCTGAAGTCCTCTTCTTGGGGTATGTTGTGAAAGATACAACTCACTGTCTCTTGTAAGTGGGAGTTTTCTTGTGTTTTTGTTCAAATGTACTACTTTTTAGTAAGCTTCCATTTGGATTCTAGTAACGTGGTGCTGTCCTTGTTCATATTTATTTTCTTACAATGGGGGACGGTCGGGCATAGTGTGGGAAATTGAGTCCAGCAGATTAGTCTGGAATTATCATTTCCTAACACCTTGGTCATTGTTGGTACCTCATTGTTATTGTGCAGTGTACTCTAGTTAGTATTGGTCCATTACCTTTTTTTTTTTTGGGGGGGGGGGATGTTGCCTCTGTTGCATGTGTGTTGGCCTAATCTCTCTCTCTCTCTCTCTTTCTCACATACACACACACACACACCCAGACCCACACACGCACACATAGTGGATGGATCACAAAATGGATTAAAGGAAAGAAAGGGTTGTACGTATGTAGAAGGGGTTGTACGTGTGTGAGTATTGTATGCTCAATCACCTCATAGTATTGTGCATACGAACAGAGGAGTTTATAGATCCTGCCAAGACTGAATTTGAATGGTCCTGGGCTGAAGTGGTCTCCGAATACAAGAAATACAGAGCTGGGAGGGACGGTGCCCCTTTTGTGATCTCTGATCCTCAGCAGAAGATCACTCAGGAGCTGGAAACAGGGGCTCCGGAAGGGTCTACGAGGTCTGGTCGTACTCAGTCCAACTCAGTGTGGGAACTGATTTGGTTGAGACTCACTTGACTCAGTTTAGAGCTCCTGTTGGAGACGTCAGCCTTGGCCATTCCCCAGGTGATGTAGGCTTCAACTTTGGTGTTGTTCCTAGGTGCCTTGGTTCCTTAAACGCCGCTAAGTCGGATTTCAATCCTGATGTTCAAGGAGCTAGCCAGAGAGGGAGCTGCTTGGATGTTGCGGAGCTCGAGGCAGTTGTAGTTGGTGTTATCCCGCCCTATACCGAGGATGATTGGGTCGACCCTTCTGCCAATATAATCTCGGGCGTAGAAGATGTACAATTTCGGTCGTAGGATCTGAGTGTCTACCCACTATCTTCCTTTCTGGTAGATCCATAACTTACTTTGAGCCGGATCAGTCCACGTGACGTAACAGTGCCAAGCCTGTTATTGTTTTACCGATTGAGTCAGGTGGTTCACTCTCCACGCACGGTTCATCTCCAGTCCGTTGTCTTCCTCCTCAAGCCAGTCGGCTGTCTACTACTGTTCCTCTATCTCCTATCACGGTGGTCCCTGCTCCATTTTCACACGAAAAGAGTCGTCTCCTTCCGATCTCGTCTCCTCTGAGGAGATCGGGGTCTTCCAAGGTCACTGTTTGCTGTGCCGTCAACAAGGGTCGCCGGCCTTAGAGAGAGATAGATCAGAGCTAGTTGACGAGTTTCCTACAGTTGGCTTCCCCTCCATTGAAACTGGAGGTTCTGGTAAGTTGGGTAGCGGTCCAGAAGGTGTTGACTCTTCAGGGTCTGGACCTTATACTCAATTGTTACCTTCTCAAGGACAAGTGATTGAAGATGGCTGCTTGGGTTCTTCCGAGTCACCATTCACGGAAGTGGCAGGGGATCTCTCAACTGCCATTGTGCCTTACCGCGGTCCTTCCTGTCCTTTGCATATGGGTCAAGTGGTTCCTATCGATGACTGGACCGATGAGATTCTTCTTTTTGGCAGGAGGGTTTGGGTGTCATTTATGTGGAAGGAAGACATTGTTAAGACCTTCATAAAAAAGTTGAGGAGAAATGATATCCTTCATAGTAGGTCGAAGAAAAAAAGTAATGGTGGTGGCCTTAAAATTGGGAAAAGAGAACTCAACTTTGTCAAAGGTAATACTTTAGTGGACTGCCTTAGAGATAAGAAAATGGGAGGGAAGAATCAGTTGATATAATAAAGCTGCTCACATGGAACACCAGAGGCCTTAATGGAGATTTGAAGATGAGAGGGTTATGGGATTTTATTAGTTCCCTTCAACTCGACTGCGTTTGTATTCAAGAAACTAAGATGTGTGCAGTTGATGATCAGATTATTAGAAGGATTGGGGGTCCCTTATTGACTGGATGGACTTCTTTTCCAGCTGAAGGTTACAGTGGTGGTCACTTGATCTTGTGGAATGAAAGCAAAATGACAGGTCAGGTATGGTCAGCACCAAAGGCGAGCTTTCTTCCAGGAACTTTATAGGCTGCAGAATTTATTTCAAGAGGAATGGTGTATTTGGGAGATTTCAACTGTGTGAGATTTCCTTGGGAAAGATTAGGCCCACACTACTGGAGTGAGGAAATGGAAATCTTGGGACAGTGGATAAGGGACAGTGAACTAATGGACTTGGTTATCCTTAATAGAAGATTCACTTGGTCCAATTTACAAAGTAATAGCACCCAATCCAGAATTGACAGAGTTCTTGTATCCACCTCATGGTTCAACATGTTTCCCTTATCTAACCTCAAAGCTCTGAACAGACCTATTTCAGATCACATTCCCATCCTGCTGTGCACAGGGGATAAAACCAAAAAGCAAAGGATTTTCAGGTATGAATTGGCTTGGGATTCTCATCTACGTTTTAAGGAGATGGTCCCTATATGGTGGAGATAAGTTCCTATATCTGAATCAGATTCAGCTTGCAAAATCTTCTCTAATAGACTAAAGTGGGTCAGGAATTGTATCAAACAGTTGAGTTCTCATACTCTCGGGCAGGCAGCTGTAACGAGAAAGCAAATCCTACACAAACTTGATGGATTAGAAGTTAAAATGGATAATCAGACCCTAGCAGCTGAGGAATTGGTTGATTTCAACATTTATGGGGAGGAATACAAGGAATTTTTACTCAGAGAAGAGATTAAGTGGAAGCAAAGGGCTAAGGAACAATGGTTGAGAGAGGGAGATAAGAACACCAAATTTTTTCATGCTATAGCCAGTGCAAAGAAGAGGACTTTCAAATCCAACAAGTGAGAGTTGATGATAAAATCTTCGATAATAAGGTTGAGATTCAAGAGGCATTCATTTCTTATTACAAAGATCTTTTTAATGAAGACACCTCCTGGAGGGCCGCACTTGGAGGGGGGATCCTTCCTCAAATTGATTCAGAAGTAGCTGAGTGGTTGTGCAGGTCTTTTGAGGAAGATGAAGTCAAGGAAGCGGTTTTTAACATGTGTGCCAATAAGTCACCTGGGCCCGATGACTTCTCTTTAGGTTTTTATCAACAATTTTGGGAGGTTATCAAGGAGGGCTTCATGAAGGTTGTACAGGAATTTCAAGACAATCCCTCATCCATAAGAGTCTTCAATTCCATTCACATAGTCTTAATTCTTAAGTGTGAAGGAGCTGAGAAAGTTTCAGAATATAGGCCCATAGCTTATTGAATGGGTGCTATAAAGATCACTAAAATCTTGGCTTCAAGGCTCAAAGGTGATTGGTAAGGTTGTGGGTCAGAATCAATTAGCTTTCATGGAGGGTAAATTTATTCTAGACAATGTGTTGACTGCTCATGAACTTATGCATAATCAAAAGCAGGGAAAGAAAGAAGGGGTAATTCTCAAGCTGGATTTAAAAAAGCATTCGATAGGGTCAGCTGGTCCTGTGTTCTCAACACTCTTTGGCTAATGGGTTTCAGCAGTAAATGGATTAGTTGGATTATGCAGTGTATTTCTACTCCACGATGCTCGATCCTAGTAAACAGGGAGCCGTGTGGGTATTTTGAAAGCTCCAGAGGTTTAAGGCAGTGTGATCCCATCTCACGTCTGCTGTTCCTGATTGTTGGTCATGTTTTGTCATCCTTATGGGAGAAAGCTGCTATGGAAGGTTTGGTTGAGGGTTTTTCTGTTGGTAGGAATGGTCTCCAATTGACTCATCTGCAATTTGCAGACGATACGTTGCTATTTACAGCCGGTGATGAAGGAATGATCCATAACATCAAACATTTGTTGCGTTGGACTGAAGTCATTACAGGTCTCAAGATTAACTTTCAGAAATTAGAATTGGTTGGTGTCAACATGGAAGAGGACAGAATTAAGGTATTTGCTGATATTCTTCATTGTAACCAGACCAAGGATGGCAGTACCGGTATCAGAGGGCACCGATACCGATACGTACTGGTATCAGTATCGGCCGGTACTGGGTCCATTTTGGTCTAGTATCGGGCCAATATCGGTTGATATCGGTTCACTCAGTATGGTATCATACCCACTGATACGGCCGATATGTATCATTATCGGCCGATACTGACAACCATGAACCAGACCCAGTTCCCAATTATATATTTGGGTTTGCCATTAACTGATGGGCCTGTGAAGGTAAGGTATTGGGATGGTATTGTTAAGAAATTTGATTATAGACTTGAAGGATGGAAAGCCAAACTTCTCTCTGCAGGTAAATGGATCCTTTCTAAGACCATCCTGTCCATGTTAGCTACTTATCATCTCTCCATGTTTAAAATTCCTAAGACAGTTGGTAGATTAATAGAAACCAGGAGAAGCTCTATCTTTTGGAGAAGTAGTAAAGGAGATAAGAAAGGCCTTCATTTAGTAAGCTAGAATAAGGTTTGTTTAAGTAAAAGATCAAGGTGATGTTGGCTTAATTAAAATTGGGGCTTTTAAGAAGGCTCTCCTAGCCAAGTGGTTGTGGAGATTTGGAATGGAAAGGGATGCTCTATGGGTAAAGGTAATCAAGGAAAAATATTATCCTTCTTCCCTTCCTTGCAAGGATGGCAGTACCGGTACCGGTATCGGCCGGTACTGCCAACCATGCTTCCTTGGGCCCTTGTCCCCCCAAGGATTTACAATCTGTCTTACATTTGGAAGAATATTCTCAGCACAGTGGACCTTATAGCTCTTGGGATCAGTCTGCATTTGGGTAATGGAGAATCCATTTGCTTTTGGGAGGATAAATGGTGTTCAGAAACTGCATTCACAGAGCAATTTAAAGAGCTGTACCATATTGCACTTGATAAAAGGAAATCAGTTGCTCAGATTTTTGCCCCTTTAGACAGAGATCATTGGAATATCAGGTTGAGATGGAATCCAGCTGAGTCTGAATTTGATTAATTGGTCAGCATGCTGGAACTCATCAGTCATATTAGAAGCTTGCCTAATCAGGAAGATTTTAGGATTTGGATATGGGGGAACCATGGCAGATTTTCAGTTAGCTCTCTTGTCAAAATCATCTCTGATGGAGGGTGCAGAGTCTGGTGGAAACCTATTGTTTGGTCCAAGTTGTTACCTAACAAGATCAATTTGTTTTGATGGAAAGTGGCTATTGGGAGACTTCCAACCAGTTCCAGAATCAAGAAGATAATCAAAATCCAAAATTCCAAATGCTCTTTTTGTGGAATCTGCGAATAAGATCTTGACCACCTATTCTGCAATTGTGGTATAGTGAATGCTTTGTGGCAAACTCTTTGCTTGGCTGTTAAACTGACCTGGTTCGAACCTCAGAATGTTTCAGATCTGATAAGGAATTGGTCAGGCCTCATTAAACACCTCTAGATAATAAAATTTGGTCCTTATTCTTACCAGCCATGATGTGGGCTATATGGGGTGAAAGGAAAAGAAAGTTCAAGGATGATTTCAGCAGTCCATTAGATATTCTTAGAAGGGCTATCCTTTTGGTGAGAGATTGGGGAAATGCTGTGAGCATCAATGTGTGCAACAACCACAATGTGTTCCTAGCGGCAAAACAGTGGAAGATCCTAATCATGTGATCTTTTTGAAGCCATGGGTATCTCTGGGTTTTTTTGGTCTTTGCCTCTGGGTTCTCCTTACTTTACCATCTTGGTAGAGTAATCTTTTGTGTATTTTTGTGTTGTTTTGTTTTTGTTTCTGGCCTTTCCGAGGGCTTCCCTATTGTATGTTTTCAACCTTTTCAATGAAATGTGACTTTTTAGTCACCTTCAAAAAAAGTATTGTATGCTCTCAAAATCCCGCCATATACAAAAGCACAAGCACAACTAGGGGGTTTGTTCCCCACTAACCTCCCAAAATGGCAAAAAGGGAAGAGTTGCAGCTGTCCACTTTGCAAAGATCACTGGCTGCATTCCTCACTTTGTCACAAACAAAAGTAGCTATCCTCTCAGGTGCATTAGCTTCTCTCCTGAAAGTTCTTCCATTCCTCTCCACTCTCCCCGCATAGGTCCCACAATGTGGCATGAAAAATGTGCTACCACGTCATGCGATATTCCAGCAATGGGAGAGTCTATTCCAGCAAAAATAGAACTAATAAGACAGTAAAATAACTAATTGCTGAAATAAATAACTGAAGCTAAAAGAACTCACCTGATCTACCCGAACTGGCAGTGCAGCAAGAGGGGTGGATGAGGAGATGAGGAGATCAGCAAGGAGAGGGATGCAGGGATTCCGTCACAGATAAAAAAGCCTAATTTATGAAAACGGATAACCGAAACTAAAAAAGATCCTCACCTGATCTGCACAAATTAGCAATGCAGGACTGCAGGGTGTGGGGAATCTGCACCGAATAAAAATAAAAAAACTGAAAATAAATGGCTGAAAAGAAAACTCACTTCATCTGCACCAACTAGCAACACAGGGTGGGTGGGTGGGGAAGGGAAGGAGGCGGGGAAGGCAGTCAGATCTTCCCCAACTGGCACCACAGCAGAAAGGGGGGGGGGCAGAGGGGAATGCAGCAAGGGTGTTTTGTTTTGGGGGGAGGGGAGCAGTCAGATCTCCACCCCCCCCCCCCCCCTCCCAAAACCCCAACACACACCAAAACAAAAAGTAAAAAAATAAAATTCATTTTTGGAAACCAATAAGTAAAACCATAATCAGTGCTGAGTAGGTGGTGGAGAAGGGATGGGCAACAACCTTTTTCCTTGTCGTCATCATTGCTGGCTTAGAGGAGGTTGACCGTCGGTGAGGACTCCCTTCCTCTCCTCCACGTCCTCCCAGCGTCACTGGCGCATGACAAATAAATGGCCACTGGTATGACAGCACAACAGTGGTGGGTGGCTCGGTGATGACATTTGATAATTCTGAGTATTCTCTGCAGCACTGGGTTTTTGGGGGAAGGAGAGGGAGAAGAATGGGTTTAAAAATTGTCCGGCTTAACTGAGCCTAAAGCATTTGTGTGGGCTTTCAATCCCTTGCAAACTGGGTAGTCTTGGCTGTCCAAGCCAGCGACAACTGCGTGGCGTGCATCTGCACAGCGCGTGCTTTTGGGGCATGTTTTGGTGTGTTCTGGTTATTGGCAAGCAAGCGTGAGACATGACCAATCTCACGAGAACAAGAGCCATGCCTGGAGCAAAAGAAGGTGGTCTCCAAGGTCAGCAAATGAACAGGCCCTCAAAGCCACTAATGTCCTCCTTATGCAGCTGCCTTTGAAAGAGTGGGCTCCGCCTTCCTTCTATGGGGGCGGCATCAAAAGCCTGTGGTACTACTGCTGTGGGTTCAGAGTAAATTGCAAACAACCTGTGGAATTTGACATTAATTGGACAAGCATTACACCATGTGTCCTTCCGAAAAAGGTACCGTTATGCAGCAGCAAGTCTAACACTGTGTCTCTGCATTGAAGAATTCACCTCGATACATGAGAGAGGTCATGCACATCCCAAAGTCTTGATCTGCCATAGTATTTTTGCTCAATCACCTCAACCAAAACCCATTGCTCTCTATTCCAATTTTTCCATAACCATCTGGAAAAAAGAACCAGGTTAAGGTCAGAAATACTCTTGATTCTCCGTCCCCTGTTCTCCCTACTCTTATGGACTCCCCCCCACAGCCCCCCCTCCCCAACTCCTATCATGCCACCCTCTCCTAGGCTTTCCATGGCCATGTCAAGAGAAATGTACATCAGATGGATTCTTGGGATCCTGAATATGGATGGAAAATATATAGGAATTCTATCAAGTGGCACGAATTTGCACAAACATGCTAGGATAAAAATTGACCTTTCCATCCTTGAAACCTGGATTGAAATCTTTGGACAGCCTGAGGGGTGTCCCAGGTAAGAGATGGGGAGCTCGCTCCCCTAGCGGACGACGTAAGATCACAGCTGCCCTTCTCAAGGCCCTATCTTCCATGTTGGTCCCAGTAATTTGGCTTTTCTTCAGGTTAACCTTCAGCCCGCTAACCTCATGCAGAAGCTTTGGGATAAATTTAGCTACATTAGTTGATCCTCATTGTTAGAGAAGAACAAAATGATGTCAAGCATACTGGAGATGAGTGATCTGTTCCCCGAGCCCAAACCGGAAAGCTTCTGATATAGCTGCTGCCTTAGCCCTACCCCACATTTTGGCTATTGTCTTATCTGTTCTGAAAATGGTGGGTTGCTGTAACGACCCGATCCACCCTTTGTGAGGTACTTGGATCGGGTTGTTACAATTGCACTGCCAGTTTTATGTCTCTACGAATAGAGGTAATACAGCCAAGAGAAAAAGGAAAGGGTCCTCCTAATTGTTCACTCATATGCAGGACACGTCTCAATTGCACCACGGTAACTCTTCAAGAAAACACTTAATGCTGAATACAATAAAAAATTAAAATTCCCTTACCCATGGTACTGTCCCAGAAATAGTCACATATAAAGAAGCTTGAACCTTTCACCTTTGAAAGCACAGTCACAGTTTGCTGTTGCGGTTCCAAGTAGGATTTCTTGAAAAGTTCACTGTTTCTGCTGAGAACTCCGGACACCACTTTTCCCTCTCCAGACTGGTTGAAGCTTCCTGAAGTGGCCCATCTTACCAACATGGAATCCCAGTTGTCCAGCCTTCTCTATAATCTCTTCATTGCTCTAACTGTGAACCTTCGTCATTAACCAGGTCATTCTGCAGCCAGTTGGGTGCCAAACAAGAGTCTTCAGTAACTTGCTCTTTTATTTTGTCGAAGGGGGCAACTTCCTTTTTTGATGGGGAGACGGATGAAGAGAGTCAGAACCTGAAGAGATAATGAAAGCATTAAAATCCACCTCTTGCTTGACATGCTTGTTTCTTATCGATTTCTATTTCTGCTTTCATCTCTTTACTGGAAATGACCTCATCCATTTTCTCATTGTGCCTAACCTGCTATCTGCTTATGGTACTTTATACAACTGCATAATTCTCCTTTCGTGAAACTTTTGAATTCAGGTAATGGGACCACTTCCAGGTTGAAGCAGTTAGGATTGGAGTTTACTGTATGGGTGTTTAAACATGTAAGAAATTGATTTCTGAATGGATGCTTGACATCTATTGTTATTGTTCATCAGCCATCACCCCACCAAATTTCCCTTTTGTGTATTATGTATAATGCAAACTGTTAATATATTTTGTCGTGACTATCAGATGATGCAATTTGCTTCGTCGTTGAGAATAGTTGTGTTGCATGCTTGCATGTACTTTAGGTTAGTTCTCATTTGTTACATGGTGTACATAAATTTTCACTATTGCTGCCAGCACCAGCACCATCACACAGACATCATCATATTATTGTCATCACCATTGCGACAAAGCCTATTCCATTCAACCTGTGATGTGAGGTGTAGCTTTAAGTGAATTTCTCTTTGCTCATTACTTGGTGATACCTCTATCTATTTCTTAATAAAATTGGTGGTAAAAGCTGCAACTATTTCTGAAATAAGGTCAGTTATGTTTAATGTCTGGTTGCCTCCATTGATGCAATTTAGAATGATGATGTAGAGTTGTTCTTCCACTAGGAATGCTGTCCGACTCCAACCACTATAAGTTAGTCCTGGCTAAACAAGGGTTCTGTCAAAAGTTTAGGAAGCCTACCTACCAGGCTTTCTCACTAGCTCCACATGTTATTAGTCCATGCAGACGTAGTAAAAATTTCAAGGTTTTCCTTTCAGTTTGTAAAGAGTCTAGACAATAAGGGGAAGAGCAAGTTTTTTTTTCTTCTGAGAATAACATGGATTATACCACCAATTATATTGAACATATAGAGGTAGTACAATTAGCGGCTTGGAGAGATTGCTTGCCAACAACAAGAAAGAAAAACACTCACTACACTATTGCTAAATAAAAAGTACAAAGGGGATACTCATCACTACTAGAGGCCACAAATAAAACATGCCAAACTTATCTGGAATGCAGAATTGGCCGATCCCGATCCGGATCGGCTGATTCGGATCGGGATCGGCAGGTCCCGATTCGGCCGATTCTGGCCGATCCCGGCCGATTCTGGCCGATCCAGGCCGATTTCGGCCGATCCGATCCCGATTCGGATCGGGATCGGCGGGTCCCGATTCGGGGACCCGATCCGATCCGGAATTCCTTGCTTATCTCTGACTCTCAGAACGACCATGCTTCGTGGCTATCTTGGACTGCAGATTCTCATCTACTACATTGGTTTTCAATAGCTTACGAAATTGACCCTGTTTGTTGTGTATCTGAATGGCTATACCTGAAGCTTTAGCTAGTAGTTCTTCATCATTCCAAGACTCCAGAAAGTTATCTGACACCGGTTTTTTTTCCTTTTGTATGAGATGGAATCCCAAGAGGTAGATTTGAGAAGAAGGAACTCCAGACGTTGAACCTTGAACATCCTGCACCTTGAATGTTGTCAGTGACGACACATGAGTCTTTCGTCCACTTGTGAAGCCATCTGCATCATACACTATCAAAGAGGTATCCTGGTCTTGATGCGCTGATTGCGTTGAGCTATAAGCCTCAACAGAGTCGGCCACAACATGCTTATGAAAGGAAGAAATGGCAGCTGTCTTGGAATTTTGAACTCTTCTCCATTTGCCCCTCATGTACTCGCATAACTGTTTTTTTTTTACCCTTTCCAGCGGACTCTTTAATCCCAGCTATTATTTGAGATGCCAGCTGTGAGATGGCCACTTCCCAAACATCATCCGCATCTTGACAATATTTATCCCTGCTATATTTATCATTTACAAACTGTGAAGGTGAAAACGAGTTAATGTTGACAGCTTGCACTTCTCTGTTAAGAAGTGGCAGATCCTGCGCCAATTCTGCAGAATCGCTCTGATTAGAAGCCAACGATTTTGAACTTGAATTTGAGTTTTGGTTTTCCGGAACAAGCACACGCTGTTGAACTGACTGAGTTAACTCACCTACGCCGCTTCTTACCGAGTTCATACCAGACTTGGTCGTCTTCTTCCTCTCACTAGGGCGTTGATAATCCTTGCTAAGTCTGTACGAACTGTAAGCTTGCGCAACTTCTTTGTATGTCCAACTGACATTAGAGGATTTAGACCAGGGATGGCAGTACCGGTATCGGTGGGTACCGGTACCGGTACGTACCGGCCGGTACCGCCCCAGTATCGGCCATGGTTGTCAGTACCGGCCGATACCGGTACGTACCGGTATCGGCCGGCACCGGTACCCTGGGTACCAACCGGTATCGGGCCGGTACCGGCCGATATTGGACTGGGATTGGGCCGGTACCGGGCCGGTACGTACCGGTACCGGTACCCACCGATACCGGTATCGGTACCGGTACTGCCATCCTTGGTATCGGCCGATACCCTTTACAGGTATCGGGTACCGGTACCGGCCGGTACGTACTGGTACCGGCCGATACTGCCATCCATGTTTTAGACTCAAACTCAATATCTACACAACAAGAATTAGCACTCCATCCCCACTTAACAGACCTAATCACCTTCGAAAAATCTTTGACCTCTACCAACACTCTTGCATAAGCCAAATTATTCCAATTCGATGTTTCTACATCCACCTCCTTCAAAGTACCGAAGGTCCCGATGATACTCCTGAATACCTCTACACTCCACAGGTGAAAAGGAATACCCTTCAAATGGCACCACACATTTTGCCCTTCGTCAAAAACACGGACACCAATAAGTTCATTCCATTCACACCAATGAACCTCATAATTGTTAAATTTCGTAAAACCATTATTCAAGAACTTCCCTCTCACTACCGTTTCAGAGAAGAAAACCAAAACTTGTTTCTCACTTATACGGCTAATCTTTAGAATGCTTGACGCTGAGCACAACTTCTCTTCTTCTACACAGAATTCATAATATCCAGGATATAATGTGAAGACGTACCAATCAAACTGTTCCGAAGAGAAAGAGCATTCTGATTGTATGTATGAAACCAAGGGGAACTTACAGGAAGCAAATCAACATCATGAACATCAATATGCTTTGGTATTGGAAGCTCCAAGGGAATGCTTCTCTGCCCATTGCACAAAAAGCTACGATGACCCACAGATCCATGCAACCAGCAAACCACCACATTCCTGCAAGGGGATGCTTTGTGTCCCTTCGACAAACAGCGAAAACATCTGTTGCTTTTAGGATCCATCTTCCCCACCGAGAAATCACCCTGCTGAAGATTGCTCGAATCCCCTCTGCTCCTGAACGCAGCAGATTTTGCACGTTCTGTCATCCCCATCTTTTTCGTCCTCACCCTCTCCGTTGGCCGAAAGAAGAGCGATCTCATTGATCTCAAAATATGATAAATTACCAATATTTAAGGGTGAGTTTGAGTCAGGGGAAGAGCAAGTTTTGATCTGTGATTTCGGCAGACAATCTGTCAGCCACATACTTAATTGAGTCGTATGGATCCGAGTAACAATTTTTGAGTCCCTTGCTTTACATAAATTTCTTCTCATGATCAGTTTTGCTTTGGCATCATTCTGGGAATATAAAAATACGTTACAGTCAGGGAAATTCTAACCAAGTGGAACCATGAAATAATGAAAATTTTAGCCAAGTATGCTAATTACACATTATTATTATTCTTATGTTCACTAAACTTTACATTGTTACGATTATGGCCTTTACCATCTAACCTCCATATGAATCGATACACCCTTCCATGTAGCATGAGAACTTGCTGAGCTATCTTTACAACATTTTTACTTGACAAGCAATAGTAATAAAATGCCGATCCAAGACGAAAACATATTTCAAAGTAATAATGAAGATGTACCACCCAAGATGAAAGCATATTTTCAAAGTAATAATGAAGATGTACCATCTGTATACTGAAAATTAATCTTCAATTTTGAGCTATCATGCATAAGCCATTGATTAGTCTGACTGCAGAGTTCATTGTCAAATGAACCAATCACCTGTGCGAACCAATACAAATAGTAGAGGGGATTAGTGAAAAACCTGTGTTAATGTTACCTTCCATTATGAGTGGAATTTATAGTCTGACCATTCAACTACGACCAATAATCTTGCTGATATGATGCTTTTGGGTCTATCCAGTCCATTTCAGTAAAGTTCATGCACTCTAACACTGTAAACCATGAAAGATTGACCTTGTTGTCCTTATTGGTCTTCTTTGATCACTCTGTCCTATCTACCCCTGCTTTTATAAATAATGAGCACGAATAAGGGAACCACATTTATCTTATGATCTAGAGGGGAACTGCCAAGTTGGGGGATGGTTTTCCTTTTCATCTCACCTATCAAGATCAAAAGACAAAGTGGGTGGGTAGAAAGGAAGTTGGCTGTAAATCAGTGATTGTATGGCAGAAGTTGGGTGGCACAGTTATCTTATTCTTTAGAAGGGAATTACAAAGTTGATGGATGGTTTTGATCTCCCTATTTCATCATCTAAAGATAAATAAGGATGAGTGGAAAGGAAAGTGGTAAAAATCCGATCAGAAATTTAAATCTGTCACCTGAGTCCAAGGACCGCTGATCTGGGACTGGTGGGGGCAATTCCATGCCTGGTCCCAGTTCAGACCGGGAACCAGCTGGTTCTTGTTTTGTAGGACCATTTTCAACCGGCTCCTTAAATCCATATAGGTTATAGTAAATTCATCAGAAAAAAAAGAAAAAATAAAAATGTAAGAAATAGCAAAAAAAAAAAAATCTGAAAAGCACCAGTCTCAATGGGTGATTGGGGGAGATCAGTTTGGCCTGGTTTCACCCTCTTTCTATTTTTGCTGGGACTCAATGGTTCGAATCCGGCTTTGGCTGGTTTAGGGTTGGAACTTGGAACTGGCTGCTTCTGCATACCACGCGTGAGTCAAGGGACAAAAATGGGATTTAAGACAGCGATTGTCTGGAAAAAGTCCAATCTAAGGCTGATCAGAAAGGGTGATCAGCAGCCTTTTGCTTCTTGATCCCCCTCCTTGAAGAGAGCCAAATTTTAAGTCTTATATCATATAGCAAAAGTGTATGATAAATTGGCAGGTTTACCTGTACTTTCCATGAAGATGCATATCTTTATAATTTTATGATGATCCATTGCAAAGAAAGATTGCTTTTAATCTTTTTGGGGGTTTTGGTTGTAAATTTGCATATTTTCTAATGATGCAAGATTGTGGATGTTTCCTTTCTCGCGGTGAGAAGGTCCATAGGAAACTTATATTTCTTTGCTTTTTTCAGGATAGAATCGAAGATTTTTCTGTTATCCCTGTAAAGAATCCGTGTTCTAATCATACTTTCAATCTTGAAAGATTAGTTTTATTTCATGGAGAAATGATTTGTTCTTTTAATGCAGGCTATGATTGAGCAGTTGAAGCTGATGGGTCCTGTTATTCTGAGTGGAGTACTGAGAATCCTTGATGGCTACTCAAATGCTGAACCAGGTCTGTTCTTTGATTCTATCCTGAGACTCATCTTCTTCCCACATAGGCAACAAGTAGGATGCATATCACAGCCAAAGCAGATGTTATATCACGAGTGGGAAGTCTCCACAAGAAATCCTCCAAATCAAGGTCTTGGTCTTCAAGTGGGACTTCGGGCTACAAATAAAGCGGAGAAAAGGAGTTCTAAGGCCGCTGTCTGCAATAATATAACATGCAGAACTAACGAAGAATGATCCATTAGAGCTCCACCTCCAGATCCATGGGTCCCTAGCTGAACCATCAATCATATGATCCTAAAGAAGCATCAGCAGACTAGTGAGGTCCTGAATCTCATCATCTTGCACATTCCTCCTGAAGTGTGGAACTGGAGCCCACTTCCCTCTACCTAGGGGATGCAATTTGACCATACGAGCCACACAAGCCTATAGATCACATATTAAATGTATGTATCGTATATTAGAGTGGTTAAGCATTGGTTAAGAATCTTAAGATCCAGTGAGCTGATATTATGAATACAGTGATGGACAGTAGCAGCATGGAATTCCGGCACGGATCGGGACCCACCGATCCCGATCCGAATCGGGATCAGATCGGCCGATTATGGCTGAAATCGGCCAGAATCGGCCGATTCTGGCCGGATCGGGACCTGCTGATCTCGATCCAAATCGGCCGATCCGGATCGGGATCGGCCGATTCTGCTTTCCATGAGTAGCCGACTGCCCCAGTCTTATATTCAGTGCCCTAGTTTCTTAGGAAGAGGTTACACTACTAGATATATTGGTTGCTAACTTATCAGTTCAGACTCGTTACGAACACTGACAATTCTTATGAATAAAGTATCCAGGTATCCCTTGGTCCATGCTGAATGTGACCTGTTTACATCCCTGCTTTGAACATTATCCCTGCTTCTCCAACTGTGACCTATAGTGTTGGCAATTTTTTGTTACATTAACTTTTAGAGAATCTGTTAATGTTTCAAAAAACTGTGGAGATTCGATATTTTGGTGACTGTAATAATCACAATTGTTTCGGCACTTGTCCATGCTTGTCAGATATTATCTCAAGGGATGTCAAATCCTTTGGATTCCAAGCAATTGGTCTACTGGCTCATAGGATGCCACAGCTTTTCAGGTATGATTTCTGCTGATATTATAGCTTTCTTTGACTTGCTTCCATATTCCATAGTGGTTATTTCTTTCTGTATAATATCTTTGGATTTTCTCTCTTCTAGAGATAAAACAGATGTAGCTCTTCGACTTTTCAATGCATTGAAACTGGAGGACCAATCCCTTTGTCTCACTATTCAGGAGGCAACTAACTCCCTTGCTATGGCCTATAAGGTATCTCCATTTAGTGACCTGTAGCATGCTCTATTTTTGTTAAGGTTTAGGTTTTTATTGTGATATGATGTGTCCAGGGGTAATTGCTATTAGTTTCTTATTGCTTTTGCTTTTCTGATAATTTGCTGTGCATAACAGGATCAGTGTTAAAGATGTGTGTCATCATAAGCTTACCCCCTCCCTTGCCCCAACTGCACCCCTTCCTAGTGGTAATAGCATTCATGTTGAATAGCTTCCAAATGCACCTCTGTAAGGGTGATCACTTTGTGTATGATGAATAATCCAAGTGAGAGTGGGAGAGAATGAGGGCGCAGAAGCAGAATTATGAAAAGCAGTGTACAGGGCCAAGCCTAATATACATACAAGTGACAAGGCATTCCCTATACAGTTGGGACTAGAATCTTTAATCGTGTAGTGAAAGTTGAGGGGCAGTCATGTCTTTTTTCTATTTTTACTAGTGTTTTATTTCATGTCAATGTGTCTTCTGGTTATTTACTTAACCAGAGGTATTTATGTCATGTAACTTAAATTGTGGTTGCCCCATCAATATATATATATAAGAGGCATGCGGCTGTCCCCAAGGAAGGTTCTAACTGACCGCAGCCTCCTCCTTTGCCTTCTAGCACATATTCACCTCCTTCTTCCTCTTTCTCTTCTCTGTGTGGTGCATTCATGGTATCAGAGCCAGGTTCCACCGAACAGAGAAGGGTACCCTATGGATCCCTCCTCCAAGGATCTACATCAAGGAAGGAGGTGCTGAACAGCACTAGAGTGAAACCCTAGAAATCTGTGGTTTGCTGCACCGGTTTCTTCTCCGACAAGAAACCCTAGAAATCTAAGGTTTTCTACATCGGTTCCTTCTCCAACCTGTCCACTTGTCTATCAACCCTCTTCTCCTAAGGACTGGTGCTGCTGCTGTCATTGAGGGTGCCTTCAGGTCCTTCTGGTGCTTTAGAAGCAACTGCATGTCCAGGTTTTGTGTGCTGCTGCCACAGGTTCCCTAAGAAAGGTTGTCCTGTCTCTAGGGTTCCTCAAAAGGATCAACAACAGCTGATAAAAGCAAGAGGGAGATAGTCATGGCTGAAAAGAATGTCCTCCACATTCGATGTTACATCTAAGAGCAGTGAAGGAGTTTCTGCTGTTAAGGGTTCATCTCCTCATGAACACCATACCTTGCAAATTATTCCTGTGAAGTTGAACAAAAACAATTATGTTGAGTGGTCCGCATCTGCGATGATGTACATTGGTGGGAAGAGAAAATCTGATTTTATTAATGGAAAAATTGAAAAACCAGAATTCAACAGTGACCAGTTTTGAGGAGTGGGCAGAAGGAACAATATTGTGATGACCTGGATAGTCAACTCCATTGAAGATGCCCAGAGAAAGCTGATATAATGAGAAAGGAGACAGCACACGGCATGTGGGTCTTCTCAGAAAAGATGCATCGCGAAAAGAAGAATGCTGCCCCGCATCTATTAATTAGAAAACATCTGTGGAACAAAGCAAGGTACTCTCTCAGTCACAGATTACTTCACTACACTACAAACCTTATGGGAATAGCTGGACTATTATGATGCGATGGATTGGGATACTCCAGACGACCACAAAAGACACTTAAAAATTCATTTAGAAGGGTAGAGTGACTAGAGTCTTGAAGTTTCTTGGAGGACTTAATCCAGAGTGGGAACGTTTAGGAGGGCAGATTCTCAATGAAATTCCTGTACCTCCTCCATTGGATGAAATATATCCAAGGGTGCTGATTGAAGAAAATAGAAGGGAGGCTATGCAGGTTGATGTTCAAGCTTCAGATGGACAAAATATAGCTGACCACTAAGCATTGGTTAGCAATGTGGCAAAAGGGAAACGAGGGGGGTTTCACTCAGACAGAGAAGAAGGAAAGGGAGGAAGAAAGTGTAGTCATTGTAGAAGGATTAATCATCTCATTGATAATTGTTGGGAGCTCTACCCTGACAAGAAGCCTCTAAAGTTCAGATCCAGGAAATGAGGACAGCAAACAGTGTGGCAAAAGGGAAACGAGGGGGGTTTAACTCAAACAGAGAAGAAGCTAAGGGAGGAAGAAAGTGTAGTTATTGTGGAAGGATTAATCATCTCATTGATAATTGTTGGGAGCTCTACCTTGACAAGAAGCTCTAAAGTTCAGATCCAAGAAATTGGGACAACAAGCAAAGAGGGCAGCAGCGGTTACTCAAAATTCATCTACTGAGGGTGGATCTTCAAGTTCCACAGTACTAGCACTCATAGGCCTCTCCATCAATGACATTGGAAACCTATAAACGATCTTCTCTCGGCTTGACACCTCTGTTCTCACTTCTACCACCACAGATAAGACAGATGTTGGAGTGATAATACTTATTGTTGCCGCGCAACCAACAAATGGTTTTTGGATTATCGATTCTGGAGCCACTGATCATATGACCGATAACCCAACCTCTTATTCTCTTTGTTTTGGTCAAGATAAGGTTCACACTCAATTTGAGAAAAAAATAAGTGTTTAGGTATGATAATATTAATGCCAAAGAGTTTTTTATGGATAGGCTGAACATTTTCATGGAAGCTGAGGGGATCATACATGAGTCTTCCTGTCCCTACATTCCTTAACAAAATGGAATGGAGGAAAGGAAAAATAGACATCTTTTGGAAACAGCTCAGGCCTTCCTCTTCCAACATAATCTTCCAAAGAAATATTGGAGCGATGCTGTCCTCTCAGCAATGTATGTCATAAATTGTATGCCATCTAGAGTCCTTGGGTTTCATGCTCCGGTAACTCTTCTTTACTCAAATCACCCTATTTTCCCTTTGCCTCCTAGGGTGTTTGGGGGTCTTTGTGTTCATCATTTGAACCCAAGAAATTCTAAACTTGATCCCAAATCGGTCAAATACATCTTTCTTGGCTACTCTCCTACCCAAAAAGGGTATAAATGCTTGGACCCCATAACTGGAAAGAGATATGTTTAGAAGGATGTAACTTTTTTGTTCATCATTTGAACCCAAGAAATTCTAAACTTGATTCCGAATTGGTCAAATGCATCTTTCTGGGTTACCCTCCTACCCAAAAGGGGTATAAATGCTTGGACCCCATAACTGGAAAGAGAGATGTTTAGAAGGATGTAACTTGTTTTTGAGTCATAATCGTATTATTTCCCCAAGGATTCGTTTGAGGAGGAGAAAATTTAAGAAGTTAGTTCTTTGCTGTCCCACTTCATCCCTTTCCATACCTCAGCTGATCCACTATCTTCTGTCTCACTTATCATCTTTCAAGTTCCTGCCCAAGATGACATTGTTGTGAGTACTTATAAGACTGGAGAAAAGACAAAAATTGGAGAGCAAACAAAAATAATGAAGTTTTACTCCAGGAAAAAGAGAGATGAAAAAAAAACAAGAGGAGGTTAGAGATGAAAAACAACCGCAAGAGGAGGTTCCTGAACAGCAAGAAAGTCCAACAGTGCAAGATGATCCCCAGACCAAAGACCACTCTCATGAAGTTGTTGGGTCTTCAAGTCCTCAGAACTTGAACCAGTGGCTGAACCTATGTCTGAACTTTATCCTGACCTTGATCTGCCAATTGCATCAAGGAAAGGAGTCACAAAATGCACGAAACATCCTATTTTCAAATACATGTGTTATTCCAAATTTTCTCCATCGTACTTTGCCTATATTTCCTCTATTTCCACTTGTTCTTTACCTTCTTCTTTCACCGAAGCCGTAAAGGAGCCTAAGTGGGTCAAGGCAATGGAGGAGGAGATGAAGGCATTAAAGAAGAATGGCACATGGGATCTTGTAGATCTTCCTTTGGGGAAGAAGTTGCTAGGGTGTAAATGGGTGTACATTATAAAGTTCAGAGCTGATGGGACAGTGGAAAGATATTAAGCTAGGCTGATTGCCAAGGGGTTCACCCAGACCTATGGCATTGATTATCAGGGGACATTTGCTCCGGTCGCCAAGCTTTCCTCTGTTAGGGTATTGTTGTCTCTTGCTGTTTATTTGTCATGGGGCTTACATCAACCTGATGTAAAAAATGCATTTCTTAATGGAGACCTTATAGAGGAGGTATACATGCAACCTCGTCTTAGTTTTATTGCAATTGGGAAAGTGTGCAAGCTTCAAAGGGCATTGTATGGTCTCAAGCAGTCTCCTAGAGCATGGTTTGAGAGGCTCGGAATTGCCATGTTGAAAATGGGTTTCAACCAAGGAAATGCTGATTATACTCTGTTTGTAAAATGGAGAAATGGACAGGTTGCTATACTCACTGTGTATGTGGATGACATGGTTGTTACATATGATAACTTACAAGAAATCAGTCTTTTGGAAGAGAACCTAGCGAGAGAATTTGAAATTAAAGACCTTGGTCTCTTGAAATACTTTCTTGGAATTGAGGTAGCTGGATCTCAAGGAGATCTACACATATCACAATGAAAGTATGCTTTGGATCTCTTGAAAGTAACAGGAAAGTTAGGGAGCATACCTGCAGATACTCCCGTCGAGGTACACACAAACTCAGTGACTGTGATGGAGATGTGCTTTTAGACGCTGAGAAGGGAAGGTATCAAAGAGTAGTTGGCCAACTTTTTTACCTTTCCCTCACAAGGCTTGATATTACCTGCGCAACAAATGTGGTCAGCCAATTTATGCATGCCCCTAGGACAACTCATATGCAAGTTGTAGACAGAATCCTCAGGTACATAATGACCTGTCCAGGAAAGAGTCTATTGTTTAACAAAAAGGGACAACTGAGTATAGAAGCGTATTCTGATGCAGATTGGGCCGGATCACAAGATGATTGTTGATATATCAGGATTTTGTACCTATTTGGAAGGAAATCTGGTCACATGGAGGAGTAAAAAGGCAAAGTGTGTGTGCTAGGTCAAGTGTAGAAGCAGAATATAGGTCCACGACACAGGTTGTGATTGACTTGCTGTGGCTGAAAATTCTGTTAAAGGATATTGGGATAAGAATACAACTTCTGATGAGACTTTATTATGACAAGAAGGCTGCTATCAATATAGCCAATAATCCCCTGGTCTAATGAGGTCAGCTACGCCCAGTCTCTCCTGCAAGTAGGGCTTGTGGTCGCTTTCAGCATTCTTGATCATCCTTCGGGTGACCCAGTGTCTTCCCCTGTACTGTTAATTCGGGACGCTCTGTCCCATGCATGGCCAGGGAATCACCAGTTGAGAATCCGTGAGATAGCTGGAAATGAGTTCATTGTCCACTCTACGATGCAGGGTTGGAAAGATGCTGCTCTTTCTTTGCAGCAATTGTGTTTTAGGGGTTACTCCTTCCACTTCTCTCAATGGAGTATAGAGAAGGGAGCGAAGCCAGCTCCTGAGGGACACCTTGTTTGGTGCTTGGTTAAAGGCCTGCCTCTCCATATTTGGAATGTTCCCACATTCCGGTCGCTAGTTGAGGGGTTTGGCATTCTCCGGAAGATTGATGACAGGTCGCTTCACTCGGAGATGCTTTTGTATGCTAGGCTCCTAGTGGAGGTTGATTCTTTGGAGAGTATCCCTTTTTCATTGAGAATTAGGTTGGGTGGCCGGCGATTTTGGCTTTCTATTTCCCCCGAGCTACCTTCTTCTTCCTCGCCGCCTTGCAATTTGGAGGAGTCTCTTCGGCCTACGCCGGTAGACTGGACTTGGGCAGATGTTGTCTCTGCCTACATAACTTACAAGCAACCCCGTCTTCCTGTTCAGGCGGCTTTCAAAACAGGGGCTCCGGTAGAGTCCTCTTTTCCGGCGAAGAAATGCTTGCCTGTCTAGAAATGGGTGCCGAGTCAGACTCGGGCACCTGACTCCATAGTGAGTTAAGTAGTTCAACAGTCTGCTCATGGGCTTTCCTCGAGAATTGATCCTGTTTATGTTAAGAGTGCCGCAACTGTTAAGGGTATTTCCGATAAAGGCGCCGACCCCATCACTCTAGATGCTGATTGTGTGGCTTTCGATGCCTCGGGGAAGATGGAGATGAGTTATGAGTAACGCACCTCTCGAATTTCTTGTGGGGCGTCTGGTTGTCCCAAGATGCCTATCAGTCCGTTAAGCAGCCAATAGGGTCTGGAAGATAAACAGTATCGGGTGCCGGGCTTTCTCCAGTTGGGGTCATTTGAAAGGTCTGTAACGGGTAAGTCAATCGGGTCCCCGGATATGGAGTTCGGGTCAGACTTAATACCGCTAGATCCTTCGTCTTCACCCGACGATACCCGATACGACCCCTTCCTCCTTTCTCTGGATATTATTGTCTCTGCAACTCGTTCTGATAGTCCCGGATCTGGAGCTCCCCCTCTTGGTTTTACAGATCTTCTTCCTTCTTCCCAGATCAAGAGTCTGCTGACTCTTCTCCTTAAGATGCTCTCCTTCCAACCCTCTCTTCAGCGTCGTTGCAGAGTGACGCCATCGTCACATTCTCTGCTTCATCTCATCTGGTTGACACCTATGTTTCGTCCAGACTTAACCACAGTCGATTGCTCTCAGTCCTTACTGACGAGGTTGACAACTCAAGAGCCATTGTACCTTTCTTCACACCTTCTGAGCCCCTATCTGTGGAAAAGCCGTGGACGGAGGATATCATCCATTTCGGAGAAAGAATCGAGGTTTCATTTTTGGGTAGAGAGGAGATGGTTATTAGCTTCATCAAGAAGCTGAGAAGAGCAGCCGCTCTGCACAACTCATCCAAAGCCAAAGGTTATAAAGGTGGGAAGAAAATTGGTAAGAGGGAAATCTCTTATGTCCAAAACAACGAGCTTCTTGATGGACTAAGAGACAAAAGATGTTAGGGAAGAACTTGCTCTTGAAATGAACATATGCTCATGGAACATCAAAGGACTAAATGCGGATTCTAAACAGAGAGCAGTGAGAGATTATATTTTCAGCTTTAAAATTGACTGTTTTTGTCTTCAAGAAACAAAAATGGAAACAGTAAATGATCAATGCATCTCTAGGATTAGTGGTTCTTCTCTTTTTGAGTGGGTTTTCATACCTGCAGTTGGTAACAGTGGGGGACAGATTATAATGTGGAATGGGAACAAATTCCATGGTTCTCTATGTGATATAGGTCTGTTCAGTCTCTCAGTTTCTTACTCTGATATCAACAACAACAATCATTGGGTCCTTACATATGTTTATTAACCTAACAAAGACCAGGACAAGGATTTATTTCTGCAAGAACTACACAGGCTGGCAGAGTTATTCTCGGACAAATGGTGAATTCTTGGTGATTTCAATGTAGTGAGGTTTCTGTGGGAAAGAACTGGGAACCAAAAGTGGTATGCTAAAATGGATAAATTTAACTGCTGGATAAATGACAATGGACTGGTAGATTTGGAGCTTCCTAACAGAAAATTTACTTGGTCTAACATGTTTCATCTGCAAAATCTTAATATCCAATCAAGGATCGATAGAATTTTGGTTTCTACACAATGGATCAATCACTTTCCCCTTTCATCCATTTCAGGACTCAACAGATCTGTTTCAGATCATATTCCTTTGCTCATGAAGACTATGGATGGGAAGAGTAAAAGCAGGATCTTTAGATATGAATTAGCTTGGCAATCTCAAGAAGGTTTTAAAGAACTGGTCACTAATTGGTGGAAGGAGGGCCCTACACATAAATATGCTTGTAGGACTTTCTTTATTAAGTTAAAGAAGCTCATGATTTATTTAAAATCATGGAGCCATCAGATCCATGAGGCTAAAGCTGCTACTAGGAAGTTGTTTATGAGCAATTTGGAAATTCTTGAAGCTAAGGAAGATTCTCAAAGTCTCTCCCCTGAGGAATTCTTTGAAATGGGGACCTTTAAGGCTGAATTTAATGATTGGCTTCGTCTTGAAGAAATCAAATGGAGACAAAGAGCCAAGGAATTTTGGCTTAAAGAAGGGGATAATAACACTAGATTTTTCCATGCAGTCGCGGGAGCCATGAAGAGAACCCTAAAGATAGAACATATTAAAATTGAAGATCAGGTTATTGATTCTGAGGATGACATAAAACAAGCTTTCATCTCCTACTTCCAAGATATTTTCACAGAAAATGAGCATAGGCCGCAATTTTTCTATGGGATTCTATCAATTTTTCTGGGAAGTCATTAAGGAAGACCTAATGAATGCCTTGATTGAATTTCAGCATAGGCTGCAATCTATCAATTGCTTCAACTCTACCTTTATTGTTCTTATACCAAAAAAGGAGGGTGCTGAGAAGCCTGCAGATTTTAGACCTATTAGTCTAGTAAATGGCTGTTATAAAATCATCACTAAAATCATGGCAAACCGATTGAAGAAGGCATTGCAAAATGTCATTGGCATCAATCAATCGGCTTTCTTGCAAGGAAGGTATATCCTAGATAATTTCTTAGCGCCCTATGAAGCCATTCATTTACATAAATGCTCTAAGAAACAAGGAGTTGTCTTTAAATTAGACTTTGAAAAAGCCTTTGATAAAGTTAGTTGGAGCTGCATTGATAAAGTATTCCGGCTTATGGGCTTCAAACAAAGGTGGATTAGCTGGATTATGAGTTGTGTCACCTCTGCCAGGTTTTCTATTCTTATAAATGGGGAATCAAGTGGTTACTTTGCTAGCTCTAGAGGATTAAGATAGGGAGATCCTATCTCTCCTCTTATCTTCATCATGATTAGCCAAGTGCTGAGCTCTCTTTGGGATCAAGCTGCCTCTAAAAGGCTGGTTGATGGTTTCCTTACAAGCAGAAATGGCATTCAACTAACCCATCTTCAATTTGCTGATGATATTTTGATTTTCTCTTCCACTGAAGAGACTAAGCTTGCAAATATCAAAAAAATCCTGTTATTGGTGGAGGCTGTCACCGGACTTTCTATTAATTTTGACAAATCTGAAATTGTAGGCATCAACACGGGGGAAGACAGAAGCAATCAGATTGCTGCTGCTTTGAACTGCAAAAAGGCCCATTTTCCCATCAAATATCTTGGTCTCCCTCTCTCAAATGCCAGTAGTAAAGTTAGGGAATGGGACCCTCTAATCCAAAAGTTTGCTCATGCTTTGGAAGGATGGAAAGCAAAATTTCTATCAGCAGGAGGTAAATGAATCCTCTCCAAAATTGTTCTTTCATCCTTGAGCACTTACCATCTCTCCATTCTTTCTATTCCGAAATATGTGGAAAGAATCATTGAAAGCATAAGAAGCTCTTTTTTCTGGGGAGGAGGGAGAAGGGAGAACAAAGGACTACACCTTGTTGCCTGGGAAAGAGTATGTACTAGCAAAACACAAGGAGGTGTTGGTCTGACCAATATTAGGGTTGTCAATAGAGCATTGCTTGCTAAATGGTTATGGAGAATGGGTGAAAATGACAATGCTTTATGGGTCAAAATCATCAGAAATAAATATTACCCTCAAGCATCCAAATGGACGATTCAAACCTCCTATCAATCTTCAATTTCACCCATATGGAGGAACATCAACAAGCTTGTAGATCTGGTCAACACAACAATCTCTTTCACTATGGGAGATGGGAACTGGATCAGATTTTGGGAGGACAGATGGTGTACGGATATTCCGCTTGCAGTCAAATTTCAGCAGCTGTATAGTATTGCAGAGGATAAAGGGAAGTCTATTAACATCATCTATGCTCCAGAAGAAAACAGTCACTGGAATATTAACCTCAGAAGGGAGCCTGTGGGTATTGAAATGGATCAACTTTTGCTTGTTCTTAGCTATATAAATCAGTTTTCCCCCAACAATTTGCAGAAGGATTCTAGAAGTTGGATTTGGAATCATAAAAGGTCATTTTCTGTTAATGCTCTCACTAAAATTCTTAGTGACAGAGGATTGAGAGTCCAATGGCATCATATTGTCTGGTCCTCCCTTCTTCCTACAAAAGTTAGAGTATTTCTTTGAAAAATGGCACTGGGCAGACTTCCTACCATGGACAGACTGAGATTCATTCTTCATGACAAAACTCCTAATTGTGTTTTCTGTGGTATCTTGAAGGAGAATGCCGAGCATCTTTTCATGCATTGTGGAGTCATTAATATCTTATGGAGATCCATTGGACTTTTATTCTCTTTCCAATGGAAGGACTTCCAAGATTTATCAAACCTCCTCAAAGAATGGAATGGGATTTGCCCAATCCCATCCAATCTCAAGATTTGGTCTCTACTTTTACCAGCCATGCTGTGGTCTATCTGGTTTGAAAGAAATTCAAGAATTTTCAGTCAATCATTCAATCGGATCGATCACATTTTGGCTAGAGTTGTCAGGTGGACTGTTATCTGGGCTAAAGCTGCTGGGCTCCTCTTCAACATGGAAGATTCTTCTTTGATCCTTGCTGCTTTGAAGTTCAAGAAGCTTTTCTTATAAATTTTTCTTTTTTTCCTTCCCTCTATTATCCCCTGGATAAATCTTGTTGTTTGAATTGAGCTTGTAATTGACTTGGTCAATAGAGACTATTTGACTTCAATCAATATGTAACCTTGTAACCTTTCTTTTTATCTATGAAATGTGACCTTTGGTCACCTTCAAAAAAAGAAAAAAATAGCCAATAATCCAGTTCAGTATGACCGCACAAAGTATATATAAATTGATAGACACTTTGTTACGGAAAAATTGGATTATGGAGAATTGTGTCTTCCCTATGTTCACTCCAAGGATCAAGTTGCTGATGTGTTAACAAAGGGCTTGACCAATGAAAATTCTGGGCATGAGAGACATCTATGCTTAATTTGAGAAGGAGTTTAGTGAAAGTTGAGGGGCAGTCATGTCTTTTTCTATTTTACTAGTGTTTTATTTCATGTCAATGTGTCTTTTGGTTATTTACTTAACCAGGGGTATTATGTCATGTAACTTAAATCTCTCTCTCTCTCTCTCTCCATATATATATATATATATATATATATATATATATATATATATATAATAGAGAATAACTTGCTGCACCGCAACAAGCTAAGGTGGAATGGGCCGCCCAACCCCGTCCGCCACCTGGAACCCGCACATGGTCTTGTCCCCCCACCGGTATGCTCTTGAGCACTTTAGGATGCGCTCGAAGAGCAAAGCCTGCGGGTAAATTTTTTTATTTTTATTTTTGCTAACGTCAGGGCGCATTTAAGTGGGGGGACATGCCCATGTGCGGGTTCCAAGTGGCGGGATGGGGCTGGGCGGCCCGTTCCACCTCAGCTTGCTGCGGTACAGCAAGTTATTCTCTCTCTCTCTTTCTATATATATATATATAGAGGGGGGGGGGGGCATCTGGCTGTCCCTCAGGAAGGTTCCAATAGACCACAACCTCCTCCTCTGCCTTCCACCGCATATTCTCCTCCTTCCTCTTTCTCTTCTCTGTGTGGTCCATGCCTTCAAATTGTAATACAATTATGACTAGAATCCATACAAGCAATCTCTAATTAATGCAAGGACACTCTTTACTGCTCCCTCAAAATCACGGTGGACATAAGGCAAGAGTTCATATATCTTTCTTGAAGTACAAAGTCATTTAAGACTTGGTGAAGAGATCAATAATCTGTTAAGGGATACAACGGTTCCCAGGAGCCGAGAACTTTTGGTCTTCGAGGGGGTAAAGGTTCCAACTAGCCATATAGAAGACATGAGAGGAAGTGTAAACTCGGCAGAGAGGTAATGCTTAAATCAATCTCAATGCTCTTCATCTGTCGTAAAATACTAGATTGTTGGCCATCTGCAATGCACTTCGCTTAACATAGTATGGAGCAAGAGAAGAACATGTGACACTATGATCTAGGAGAGGGCACCAAACCAGACAATCCTAATAGATGCATTAAGCATAGCACGATATTCAGCTTCAATGTTAAGAGTGAGAGATAGGCGTACTTCTTATTAAGCTAAGAGATAGACATATCATTTTACTATAGTAGTAGAATGGGGAGTGGTCAGACCACCAACCTAGTCAGCATTAAAGAAGGCATGCTGTACTAAAGTGAGGTGGCAAACGTGAAGAGAGAATGATGCACAATACCATGAAGGTAGCACTAGAATCTGAAGCAAAGAGCATATTGAATAGAAGTGGGGGTGCTGACTCATAACATGAATTGTGTTGGCAACAATGGGGTGAGAGATAGATAAAATAAAGTAACTATGGGATGGGTAATCCTCCAAAGCATGACAGTATTGGAGAGGGCCAAGGTCCTTTGTTTTAAAGTGATGTTGAGGATGCTGCTTCAGAGAGGCAATGATGTGCGCTTCATCACATGATAATAATGCCATCAGCATACATGGGAACCAAGGAACATCCTCATGATGTGGAAGTACAAAGAAAGGATCATAGTCATGGGGACTTTCTATGGAGCTCACGTGGAGAACATGTTGAAAATGCTTCAACGAGGCCCATGGTGCAAAGATGGCATACATGCTGAATTGGAACATAAAGTCAAGGAGGCTGCATATATGCCTCCTCAGAGGGACTGGTGTGAAGGCCATACATTCTTCATGTCAAGTTGAAATAGAGACCAACCATGTACCACAATAACAATAAGCGTGCAAACAAAGATTATCTTCACCACTAGAGCAAAGGCCTTCTCTCAATACTATACTTCAAAGTAAAGCCACGTGCAAGAGGTCTTTGCCTTGTACCATTTAGCAGAACCATTATACTTCATCTTGAACTTGTTAATCCACTTGTAGCAGTTGGGAATAACACCGATAGGAGGTGGCACAAGATCCCAAGTCTGAGTTCACTTAAGAGAGGAAGGGTTGGAGGCGCACAACAGGGGGCAGTGGCTCTCTCTCTCAACTAGAGAGGCCGGCCAGCACAGACACACAATGTATTTATACTGGGGCAAACACAATACAAGCACCAATGACTCTTTTACCTCTGCTCACACGACATGCAGGAATAAAGAGGAATAATAAAAGAACAAACAAAATAGAAAAGACACTAATGCCCTCAAGTGGAGCCTCTATCACTACAGATACTAGACTGCCTCATGTTAAGTTTAAGGTTCCTGATGAGTATGGATGGCTTCAAGAAAAACATGTAGAGAGTAGGAGTCCATCATAATAAAACTAGAGCGACCAAGATCTACATTAGACAAAGGGGACTAGAGGAAGGTATAGAAGTGCCAGGAGGAGCATCGAAGGAGTCCATCATAATAAAACTAGAGTGACCAAGATCTACATTAGACAAAGGGGACTAGAGGAAGGTATAGAAGTGCCAGGAGGAGCATCGACACTTGCACATTGAGCTTCAAAACTTGATGAAAGTCACAAGGACAATGGGTGTATGCTCTAGTGATAGGAGCTCGAGCTGGCGGAGTAGGGTGAGACTCAAAAGATACAAAAGAGGTGGAAAGAGTGGGACACTGCTCATCAGGAAATGTTTGTTGTATGGAATCTTTTTAAAGCGTGGGACACTGCTCATCAGGAAAGGTTTGTTGTATGGAATCTTTTTTTAAACTATAGATATGAATTACAAGAAAAAAATCATTTCTTGGAGGTTCTTTTAAAGGCAAATCCTTGATTACAAAGCTGTTATATTAAAAGCCTTCCTATGATAAGCCTGTCTTGCAAGAGTTAAGTACTTGCTTCTGAAACTTCATGTTCAGATGTCCACATGGGCAGATTATAATTTTTCTTTCTCAAGTAAAAGCTTTCCAGCACTGTGTGACAACCACATGATGGTTAGAGAGTTATCCAACTGGGTGACATGAATGGTTGTTCATTAACAGATTGATATCATATCTCAACAAAGTGTCAAACATGTTTTTAGGGTCTAGGGTCCTGTAATAGAGACACGAGAAATATTCAATGTATGCACATTTCTGCATCATTTGTTTTATTTGACTACTAATAGAATAGGGCAGAACCATTTAAAGCATGCATATCTTGTGTGGCGGTTGTCCACCTTCAAACACCACAAATAATTTTTTTGATCCCTGACGAGGCAGTTAATGTGCTGCAAATGCTGATGCGCTGCACTTGAGTCTCATTTCAGTTTGACTGATTTACTTCGAGATTGAGAATTCCAACTTTTCTGATTGAGCAGGAAAATTGAGTCTATTATAAATTCTTTACACCTTCTAGAGAGTGTCAAATCTATAATCCATGCTGCTGCATTCCTAACTACAAGTCGTTCCCCATTCCCCAGAAAGGAATAGAAACTGGAGCTTTCGAGCTGTTAAATGAAGTTGCTCTCCAAACATTTTTCTGTATCAGTTATCAAGAAATGTTTGTGGGTATTGATGATAAATAAGATGTTTATAAAAGAATTCACTTTAATGAGATTATTTCTATAACCAGGCAAAGTGTCTAGGGTTAGATTGTAAGCATGTGGAATGCCCTGGACTTTCATCTTCCAAGGAAAACCCTTGATTTTGGAACTACGAAATGAAAGCCTTCCTCAAGATGCAGTGCCTACAACTTATCTCATGCTCAGGCATTTATTTGTGAATTTAACATTATACATGCATCAATTTAAGTTTTTTCCCTTTTGCACTATGCTACCTCTGTATGAATGAACTCTTTGCAGATCTCATGTATGTCTTCCAGATACTTAGTTTTATTTCTTTATCTTCTCTTCCTTTGCGGTGCTAATAGGGTGCTCCATCAGCTGTCCTAAAGAGCCTTGAGACACTCCTATTGAAAAATTGTCAAGTGGTAAGGATGTGTCTTCTTCAGCCTTTTTAATTCTATTTGCAGTTATATGTTATGGTGTTTCAGATAAGAGTACTTACATTGTCTGAATTGATTACACAATTCGACTTCTATATGCCACATGGTCATCTATATTCTTTTCATATCCATCCCTTTTACTTTTGCTGATATACATCACTTGTTGGCCTACACAGGTTCAGTGTAAGGCTCTGTTATGATGGCCATTGTTGTCAGCACATCATCTGCCAAATCCTAAATAGTTGGGGTTGGGGACATATATGCTATCCTGACATTTTACTCATTGACATCATATTTAGATTTGGTATTAGATAATTGGTATCATTTTTGTGTTGGAGTGTGAAGGGAACCTTTCCTCTTCTACTTGGTAGTCTTGATTGCATTTCTCTTTATTTTAATAAAATTGGTAGTGCAATCCACTTTTCCTTCTGAAAAAATAATTTTCTACCTTTTTCAGTGCCTTCATTCAAGTTCTTTTCAGTGTCTGTCCATTTTTTTAGGGCCCTCACCAAATGGTGACCACATGCAGGCATGACAACAGGTTCACCTTCAGAAGACATTGTGCATATGGCCTTTGCTGGGGGGATAGTGGAGGAGTAGTATGATTCTCGACAGCGGTTGACTCGAAGGGTTTTGTATTGGTTCATCATTTCCCATGACTTCCCTTTCAGTGTTTGGTCGGAGACCCATATAGAGGAGTTTCCATTTCCTGCCTCTGGTGTGGAATCATCCTCAAGAATATGCATTTGAGGTCTTCTGTACCCTTGGTGTTGCTTCTTGAGGCCCTTTGCACTTGATCAATTCCTACACCCTTGCATTGATGACATATACATTTGTGGGGACATTGTGGTCTCAAGTTTAAGATGCTTTTGAGGAGAAGCCACACCTTTATGGTTGTTGGATCTGCTCTTCAGTAAATCCTGTTGGGTCTGGTGCCCATCAGTGTTTTATTATCATGTCTGAGCCAGTGACCATGTTGGCTTTCATGGTGCTGTTCAGGCAGGCTTCTTGTTCTTCAATTAGGTTTTGCGTCTTCTGAGCTGCGGTCGATTCCTTCAGCTTCGGTGAAGGTCGCCCATCTGTTCAAGCGCAACGGAGATATCATTATACCTTCTCACTTCTGTGGTGTTGTGAAGAAGAGGGTTCAGAAGTCCTCTTCTATCAAGGTGTCATCCGTTGCCTAGTTTGGCAGTGTCGCCCGATATGGACACATATCAGTATGGGTGGGTACCGATCATGGTTGGCAGTATCGGCCGATACCGATACGTATCGATATCGGCGGGTACCGATACCATACTGAGTGGACCGATATAGGTCGATACTGGCTCGGTACTAGGCCAAAATGGACCCGGTACCGGCTGATACTGGCCGATACCGATACCAGTATGTATCGGTATCGGTACCCTCCGATACCGCTACTGATACCGGTATGGCCATCCTTGGTACCGATACGATATCATACCTGGGGGTAACCTGATACTACTCATTTGCATTTAAATTTTTTTTTTTAAACTTCTATTGGCTGGTATTGGGCCAAAATGGGCTGATACTGGAGCCAATACCCCGGTACCGGTACCGATACATATCAGTATAGGTACCAACTGGTACTGGTACTGATACATGTGGTACTGATACATGTGCTGCCATCCTTGGTCCCTTGTCCATTTTCTTTAAGACTTGACTGATGATCGGTATCGGTACACCAACCGATACCGGTGCCGATGCAGGTGCTACGATCCTTGGTCCATTGTCCATTTTCTTCAAGACTTGATGATTGGCGGTATTGCCTATATGTATGGACTGATACCAATACCAGGGGAGGGGGGTGGGGGAGGAGGTTTTACCCCGATACCAGTCATTAAATTAAAAAAGAAAATGGTAACAGCCGGTACCAGATTGAAACTGGCTGTTACTAGCTGGTACCTCACCAATACCGGTCCAATACCACCGATACCAGTACTTATCGGTTTCGGTACCGACCGATACTAAGACCAATACCGAGACTGGGACCCTTGCACTGATGAGGAGATAGATGGTGGCCAAAGGGATTAGACCTGTGATTCAATTTCTATAGGAAAGTGGGTCAATTTCACAACCTTTCAGATTTTAGGCAATTCAAATAGTGATCTTTTGGCTTCTTCAGAAAAAGGGTATGGGAGGGTAAGAAAAAAAATGATGCTGCAGTGACCGAGTGAGCTATATGATCTCATCAACAATAATAACGATATTATGATCTAGGACTTCAAGCATATTGGAAAAAGCAAAGGTACAACCTGATTGTCCTTCTGTAGCTGATCAGGTTGTATTTTCCCATTGGTTTTGATGTTTTTCGATTGTTTCATTTTCTGATTGGTGTTTGAGACATGGTTTTGGACTTCGAAGCTGATCAAGGTTGATTCTATAGGCTACTTAGTACTGAGTTCTCTCTAGTGCTCTGCACTTTAACTTGGCATCTATCTTAGTGTTCTGTACTATCTGGTTTGGATGAGAGTGATATATGGTTGCATGATGTTTGCGTTGGTGGGTTATTATGTATTTTTACAGTTGTTTGCATTGTTGGTGAGTTGTGGCAAGGAGTTGGCCACGGGGACTCTGTTGGTTAGTTCTTTTGGTTCTCCTTTCCTCATTTTTATTTGTATTTTGAGTCATGTCTGCTTCAGTGTTGGTGGAATCTTTCCTCTTGGTACCCATAGGTCATAACCTAGACTACAACTTTGGGCTTTCTTGTGTTGGGTTAGGGTTGTGCATGCCACTAACTCAACTTAGATGTTGAGGGGTTGGGAAATCCAGCCCAACCTTAGCTCGCAGGTAATAGAGCAAGCACCCACAATAGAAGACCTAATTCCATGGCAATGCAGCCTCCCCCCTCTCTGACACGGTACAACCGCCCTTCCTCTGCCAGGTTGCTGTCTGTTGGCAGTGGACTGCATCTAGGGTCGTTGGATCTTGATCTAGCGTGTGGGGCGGCCCGCGCGCCCCGCCTCGGGCAGGCGGGTGCACGGGCGCCCAGCATCTAGCGCGATGGCACAATGTATAGTTTATTTTACTCCTTTTTCTTCCACCAAACCCTACCCTTCCATGAATCCGCAACATACATGAAAAATTACCCTGAATATACCATCCGCTCCTAGTGGACTTAAATGGGGGAGCGGATAGTAACAACTATATATATATATATATATATATATATATATATATATATATATATATATATATATATATATATATATAACAGAGTTTTCTGGTGCCACGTGTTAACACCAGAATTCTCTATTTTCCTCCTAAATTCTCTCTATCTTCTTTCCTTATTAATGTCTATGACCTCTATTAATTCTCTCTCTTCCTCTTTCTCATTAATTCTCTCTCACTATCTCTCTCCCCCTCTCTCTCATTAATTATCTCTCTCTCATCAATTCTCTCCCTCTCCCCTCTCTCTGCCTAAGTATTATTATTATTATTATTATCATCTTTCACATTTCTCTCTCTCCCTATTAATATTTTTCTCTTTTTTTGTTCCCTATTATTATTGTTGTTGTTGTTGTAATCTCTTGAGATAATAACAAATAATTTTAAAATTATTATTATTATTATTATAGTATTTTCATGGGATAATAATAACTAATTTTGATAATAATAATAATAATATTATTAAAAAATTAATATCAAAATGATAGTCTTATGGGATAATGATAACTAATTTTGATATTATCATTATTATTATTATCTCTCTTTCTCCTCTTTCACATTTTTCCCTCTCCCTATTAATCTTTTTATTTCCAATTTTTTTTATCCCATATTATTATTATTATTGTTGTTGTTATTCTTGTTGTTGTTGCAATCTCTTGAGATAATAATAACTAATTTTGACATTATTATTATTATCATCAGGATAGCCTCATGAGATAATAATAATGAATTTTGATATTATTATTATTATTGTTGTTGTTGTTGTTGTTGTTATTATTATTAATCAGACCAATCTCCCTCTCACTTTTCTCACTCATTATTATTATTATTATTATTGTTGTTGTTGTTATTGTTATTATAATTATTAATATTGGGATAATCTTTTGAGATAATAATAATAGTTTTTTATATTTATTATCATTATTGAGATAGTCTCATGGGATAATAATAACTAATTTGTTATTAACGAGATCAATCTCTTTCTCATTTTTCTCCCAATCTATATTTCAACACAATTTTTATTAGGATAATTTCATGCGATAATAATAATAACTTTTAGTTCACCTTTTAGTTTTCTCTTTGAATCCATATTTTAATCGAGTACAATAATTCTGAACTTTTAATGTTTACCAAACAACTAATCTAATATTCATAGAAAAAAATGTTAGTATTTTTGAATATATATTCTTCTATAATTATTTTGTTCATTCCTTTAAAAAATGTAAAAGATTAACTTTACTTATATTAGTTATAATTTTTTATTCAAATATGTTAACTGCCGTGCATCGCACGGGATTGCAACTAGTATATATATATATATATGTATGTAGGTGTATATATACACACATATATACATATATATACACATATATACATACATATATACACATATATACATGCATATATATATGTATATATATATGTATGTATATATGTGTATATATATATATATATACACACACACACACATATATACACAACACACACATATATATATATATGTATATATACATATATGTAAATAAATAAATAAATAATGCGCCTTGAGGCGCATCTAACTTAAATGTGCCCCACCCCAAAAACCCCCATCCAAATTTAAAAAATGGAAAGAAAAAATAAAAATTATCAAAAATTTTAAAATATTCAATTACCCCTATCTAGGTTGTTTCCTATCCCTTTGGATTTAATTTTCACTGTTAGATAAAAAAACTTAATCGTAGCCGTCCAATCAAATGCGTCATTGTTGGGAGATAAAAACTAAAAACCTAGGAGATGGGAACAACTTTAAGGGGTAATCTGACGAATTTCCTATTTTTGGATTATTTTTTTCACCATTTTTAGATGTTGATTTTTGATACATGTCCTATCGGACGGCTTTGGTTGATCGTCAAGATCAGACGGTGAAAATTAAAGCTCCGGAGATGAAATCAACCCTAAGGGGATTATTTGAATATTTAAAAATTTATGAAAAATTTTATTTTATTTTATTTTTACCATGGGAGTTGGGTGGGTTCCGGGTGGGGGCGCATCTAGGGCTGGCAATGAGCCGAGCCGAGCCGAGCTTTGCATGGCTCGGGCTCGGCTCGAGTCAATGGAGTTTGGCTCGAGCTCGAGCTCGAGCTCGGTTCGAGCTCTAAATCTGGGCTCGAGCTCGGCTCGACTCGTTTTCGCCAGGCTCGAGCTCGGCTCGGCTCAAGCTTGAACCAATGAAATCTAGACATATGCGATTTAATTTTAGTCATTTGATGTAGAATGAGGATTTTTTAGTATTCTTATTCAAACTTGTGTAATAATACTCTATCAAGACATATAAAATAAAAACTAATCAATTCAATTAAAATCCCAAGGAAGACAATTAAATGCATAATAAAAAATGAACAAGAACCTTAATAGGCAGTTTTTGAACTCAATAAAACATGAATATAGACCTTTTGTGATAATACTAACTACATATATGAAAATTTAAATGCGGGACACGGATGGAATGCCACTTTGACCTAGTTTGGAAAAATAAAAAAAAACATGTTAAATATTTCGAGCCGGCTCACGAGCTCACGAGCCGAGCTACAGTAAGCTTGAGCTCGGCTCGTTTGACATTTCGAGTCGAGCCGAACCGAGCTGAAATCGAGCCGAGCCCGAGCGGCTCGCGAGCGGCTCGGCTCATTGCCAGCCCTAGGCGCATCTAACTTAGATGACCCGCCTCCTTGCAGCTGGATGGTGTACACTTTCCCCCTTCTCCGTGGAGTCTTCACGGTGCACCCTCTCCCCCACTCTCCGCACAGTACACCATCTCCCTCTCCCCCTCTGTTTGCACATGCAGCATCTTCCCCCTCTCTTGTGCACATCAGCTGCCGCTGGTGGTTGGGATTTTGGCAGATGGCGGCGCCCGGTGGTCAACGACCTCCTGACAGCACTAGGCCTGGCAGCCCCAGGTACAGGAGTGTGATGCACAGAGAGAGACATCTGACCAAGTAGCAATGAGCATTACATTTTATCTTCACTTGGTGCAAGGTTTTGTGAAACAAGGCAGAACTCTACGCACAGGTCTCTCACCTGACAGCTCCTTCTCTGGCCCTCATGCTGGCAATGGCACACCACATTGTTCCTATGGTTGAGAAGGTCTGGAGATGTTCTCTGTGCTTTCCCCACCATAAATCTACTCAACCCGATGGGGGTTACATGAGTTCAGTTGGGTTGGGATTGTCCTCATTCCTCAACGGGTTGGAGAGGGTCAATTTGGGTCAGTTTAGGGTTGATGATCCTTTAAAGTGGTGGGTTAGGGTTGACATCAACCCTGGCTAACCTGGCCCAAGTTTCAGCCCTAGTATCACCTCTGTTTATTATATTTAATTAAATTGCTGGTACATCCCACCTTTATTGAGAAAGACAAGTTGTCTCTTTTGACTCTAATGATGATCTATTAGTATCTGCTTCCAAAAGAATATGTAAGTAACATCATTTACTAATGGTAGGAATGGACACATATTAATTAATTTCTCTCCCATGTAAACATCTTCACAAGGGTTTTTGTCCTTTTAGCCCATGTCCTAATTATTTCCAATGGCTTATGTCCTAATTATTTCCGTTGGCTTTTATGGGCTTCATTTCATATTGTTGCTATCCCTATCATCGTTTCAACAGAGTTGTTGGATACTCGATTTCTTGCCTTTCTATATATCACCTTGGCATTTGCATTTAACTAGTCTTACGTATGAAGATGGCTTTTAGCCCAACACCCTTTGCTTTCAAAAACTGTTTTCAGAACCAGAACCTGAGTTCCATTCCAGTTCCAGTTCACTGTTTTCAAAAAAGTTTTTGAGCCTTTTTTCACTAGTCTAAGTTTTTTTTTTTTCCCAGCTTAAGGGCCACTTCAGGCCTGGTAGGCTGATTCAAAGTGGTAATCTGTATTTTTTATTATTTAATTACAGAACCAGCCAGTTCAAACCTGGAACTGGCATATCTGGACCAGTCCTAGCTGGTTTAGGTCCGGAGCTCCTTTTTTTTTTCAAAAAAATTAATGAAACAACCCCTGCCTGATACAATATAGCCCATGGAATGCAGAATCGGCCGATCCCGATCCGGATCGGCTACAACCCCAGCCTGATACAATATAGCCCATAGAATGCAGAATTGGCCGATCCCGATCCGGATCGGCCGATTCGGATCGGGATCGGCAGGTCCCGATTCTGGCCGATATTATAGCCAGTTTGATTAACATTTTGTGATTCTTCTCCTTGCAGTTTGATAGAAATATAACTGTCACAAAAGCTCTTCAAAAGTTGCTCTTCATTTAGCCAAGAATATTTAATCATGTGGGCGACATCCATGTTTATAATTTTACGTCTCCCTCCTTCTAGATCTATAGCTTATGCTTTAATCTGCCCTTTATTGTGTCCACCGAAACTATATCATTTGGAAACAGCATATGTCAACATGCTTCCCCAGGAATATTTGTAAACAACTCATCTTAGTACCATAATATGAAAGTTATTCATTTACCACCAAACATATGCACTCCATTTCTCCTTCATCCTTATTTTCACTAATATTTAGAATGAATTTTCTGGGCATACTTACTTCATGAATTTTTAAAAAACTCAACTCAACCCAACCAAGTCTTAATCCCAAAATAATTGGGGTCGGCTATATGGATTCTCTGTCTCAACTCTAAATAGTTTTGGGCTACCTCTTCTGAAAGGTTTAAAGCCTCCAAATCATATTGTACTACCCTCTTCCAAGTTAATCTAGGTCTACCCCTTCCTTTCTTCCCTTCCTGTATCCTAATATGCTCCACTTTTCTAACTGGGGCCTCCCTAGGTCTACGCCTAACATGTCCAAACCATCTTAATCTCCCTTCTCTTAATTTGTCTTCAATTGATACCACTCCCACATTTTCTCTAATATATTCATTACGAATTTATCTAGTCTAGTATGTCCAGCCGTCTACCTTAACATTATCATCTCGACAACACTCATCTTGGAGACATGTTGCCCCTTCATCGTCCAACATGCTACCATACAACATTGCAGGTCTTATCGCCGTACGGTAGAAATTTTCTTTCAGCTTTGTTGCGATCTTGCGGTTACACATGACTCCCATGGCAAGTCTCCACTTCACCCATCTTGCTTTAATCCTATGGCTAACATTCTCCTCGTATCAGCCATCTTCTTGGAGGATTGAACTAAGATATTTGAAATGGGTTCCATCCAAATTAACTCTTTCTTTTTTGCTCATCCGACCTTTACTAAAACTTACAATGTATGTGTTTTGTCTTAGTTCTACTTAACCTGAAACCCTTAGATTCTAAGGTGCTCCTCCAAAACTCTGATTTTCTATTAACTCCCTCTTGCGTTTATCTATCGACACAATATAATTTGCAAACATCATACACTACAGAATGTCGTGTATATCTTTTGTTAAATCATCCATAACTAATGTGAAAAGATAAGGGCTTACTGCTAATCTTTGATGTACTCCAACTGAAATAGGAAAATCTCTTGTTTTCCCTCTTAAGCGTGCAGACACTAGTTGTTACTCCTTCATACATATCTTTTAATATTTGTATGTACTTAATAGATATCCTTTTGCGTTCCAACATCCACTACAAGACATCTCTTAGAGCTCTATTATAGGTCTTCTCTAAATCGATAAACACCATATATAGATGTTTCTTTATATCTTTATATTTCTCTATCAAACTCCTATTGAGGAAAATAACTTTCATGGTTGATCGACCCGGTATAAAGCCGAATTAGTTGGCCGAGATAATTGTGTCACGATGTAAACAATGTTCCATAACTCTCTCCGACAGCTTCATAGTATGACATGAGTTTAATTCTTCTATAGTTTGAGTAGTTCTAGATGTCTCCTTTTTTTAGGTACAAGAGTGTCCTTCCTCCATTCATCTTGTATTTTCTTAGAAACTAGGTTCTTGTTAAACAATCGGATTAACCATTCCACTCTTACATCTTCTAAACATTTCCACACTTCAATAGGAATTTTATCAAGGTTATAAACTCTATCTACTTTCATCTTCTTCAATGTTTCATTGACTTCCAAAAATCTATTCTTCCTAGTATGGTTTACGTTACGCACTGTTGTACATTTTATGCCCACTATGTTTTCACTATGATTATTATTAAAAATATTGTCAAAGTAGCTTCTCTACCTTTCTATAATGTCCTCATCTTTCACCAAAACCTTTCCTTTTACTATTCTTGATGCACCTAACTTGGTTAATATCTCGACATCTTTTATTTCTTATCCTTGTCAATCTATAAATATCTTTTTTCCCTTCCTTGGTTTCAAGTTTCTCATACATCTTTTCAAATGCTTGAGTTCTTGCCCGACTAACAACCTTTTTTGCTTCCTTTTTTGCTATCTTGTATTGTTCATAAGTCTCATTATTATCACACTTTGGCATTCTTTTATACCATTCTTTTTTACTCTTCACTGTCTTTTGTATCTCCTCATTCCACCACCACCTCTCCTTCGCAGGTGGGTCATGTCCTTTAGACTCTCCGAGCACTTTTCCAGCTACTTCTCTAATCTTTGAGGCCATATCTATCCACATAGTATTGGCCTCCAAATTCGACTTTCAATCACCCGTATTGAGAAGTACATTCTTAAACATCCCTTGCTTCATCCTTTTAATTCCCACCATCTTGTTCTAGCAACAGTCTTCCTTCTAAACATACCCAACCACCTCTTGATCTTAATGTCTAAGACCACTAACCTATGTTGACTTGTTAAGGTCTCTCCGGTGATAGTTTTGTAATTCTTGCATAAAGCGCGATTTGTCTTTCTTGTGAGAAGGAAGTCAATTTGACTTTTATTTTGTCCACTTCTAAAGGTTACTAAATGAGTCCCTTTTTATAAAGTGGACATTTGCTAGTATAAGGTCGTAAGTTATAACAAAATCGAGGATGCTTTTCCCCTCCTCATTTTTTATTTCAAAGTCAAAACCTCTATATACCTTCTTATATAACCTGACGTTTACTTCGTACATGCCCATTGAGATCCCTACTAATAAAGATATTATCTTAATTTGGTATGCTCTACATAAGGTCATCCATACCCTCCCAAAACCTCCGTTTTCTCTCACTATCTAGTCCAACTTGTGGAGCATAGGCACTAACTACATTAATCATATCTCCCTCTATAATTAATTGTATTAGGATAATCCTATCTCATATTCTCCTCATTGCTACTACTGCGTCCTTCAAAGTCTTATCAATAATAATACCTACCCCATTCTTATTTCTCTCATTTTTCGTCTACCACAATTTGTAGCATGTATTTCTTACTTCCTTACTTTTCTCTCCTACCCATTTAGTCTCTTAAATACAAGCTATATTGACTTTTCTTCTTTCCATGGTGTCAACAAATTCTATCAACTTTCCTGTAAAAGACCTGATATTTCAAGTACCTAATCTGATCCTCCTCTCAACCCGCACTTTTCTAGAATTCTTTCTGTCGTAACATCTATTATTCTCTAAGTTTGTCCTGTGTCCTGTGTCCTATTCTTTATTCGGTTCTATGGACTAGCTTCTTTTCCTACACCTGTCTATGATGTGAGAATCCTTGCTCATTTGACATCACATCCAGACGTCGACGTGGCGCGTCGCTTGCGGGGAACGCCCTCAACCTTTGCTTATTTCTCACTACACTCGGGCTCCGGTGCAGCGCGTCGTAAGTAGAGGACGTCCCAATGTTAATTTTGATTGAATCCATATCATGAGATGTGACAAAATTTTTACACTGGCTATCACCTACTGCAACCCTCCTCCTTTATCTGGACTTGGGACCGGCTAAGCACAAGAGGCTCATATTTAGGCAGAGTTGTGGATTGCACCATCAATGTTAGTAAATAAGCAGAGTTGGGAATTGCCAAGAGGAGAGGTTTCTTTTGCAAAGCAACTCGTAAAACTACATTAATTGCTGGATAGGATCAGTTATATCAACCTCCTTATTCCAGTCTTCAGCAGATATTTTAAGGATGTAATGACTCCAATGGAATGAAAAATTCAAAACAGCAACATGTGTTTTTGAAGTAAGGTTTACTTCATCAGTATAATGCTCCATTTAGTTCCCTCCATCTTTTGTCCAAAGTTTCGTCTAATGAATAAACATTTTGAGGTCTTTAGATTATCACCATGTTGGAATCTTTTTGTCATTCAAAGTTATGCACTGTTGATTGAATTTGCATCAAACAGGAAACTATTTTAGTTTGTATTGAGTGAAGATCAAAGTTACACATGCAAAATAGTGAGAAGTGATATTGGTGGCCATAATTGTTTGATGGATTAATCTAAGTTCGCCATCTCGCTTCTCAACGGCATCTATTGATCCACAATAACATTTTCCCCTTCATTTATAGTATGTGTATCTACTAGATGCTTTAGCATGGGCATTCTCAGCTTTGGCCAAAAAAGAGGTAAGTTTAGGCATGATGTATTCTGTATACTGGTTGCCAGCATCCTTTGATTTCCGGAATTTTTTATTTGGTTAACTTTGTGGCTGGATCTAGTACTCCTTGTCTCTTTCTCAAGGGAAGCATTTCTTCTTTTGTGGTCAAGGATCAAGGTGAGGTGCGATTTTGTGCTGTGAGATGGGCAACATCATTGTTTGATTTGCAGCATTGTCCAAGCCGTTTCATTTGTATGCTTGCATCAGCAGATTCTAAGCTTGATATAAGGTCTGCATTTCTACTCTGTCTTAATTTCTCATGGCCTGTGGATAGGGGAATATTTTTCTTTCATTAGCCATTAATGAATTTGTTAATACCAACAGCATTGTTCATGCAGCTGATTGGTAGCTTGCGATTGTTTGCATGGTCAACCAGCTTATTGTTTTCCCTTGTTTGCTCTTGGATTTTTCTCTTTCCTTGACTTCTGATAATCTATGGCTGCCTTTGGTTCAGTAAAATATTTTAGCAAGTTTTATGGCCGGCTGTCAACCTGATGTCTATCTCTATTAATCATGAGGCCAATTGACTGTACCTAGAGAGTAGAAGTTGGTAAAATTTTAAACATAATCTTGGAATTCATGTAAGAAAATGCCCATTTCTGACTATGGACTCCCTGGCTCCTGAATTCGAAGGTTTTATCATATTTTTGGCTTAGTTTTGAATGGGCAGGGGTTTTACCATAATAGTCAATCCCGTCCCGTCCTGGCCTGTCCCGACTGGGACGTCCATCCCATTGAGAAAACAGGACGGGACAATTTCTTACCTGTCCCAGTAATTGTCCTGGTCTGTCCCAGTCTATCTCGGCCTGTCCCGCCTTGTCCCGGTCTGGTTTGTCCCGTCCCGGCCTATCATAAACAGAAATTTGTATTTTAACCTTAGCTTTTTCTAACCACTTACGCTCCTTGTAAACTTATTTTGGGGCGGTTCATTTGATGAATATACTCCTTTATACACCCTTAAATCCATCCTAAATGCTTTTATTTCACTCATTTTGTGTTATTTCTATGTTTATACATTGATTTTTGTATTATTTAATACATATGTTTTTGTATTTGTTGGAATATGTATGGAAAAAAAATTCCGGGTCGGGAAACCAGAATTGTCCGAGACACAGTCCATCTCAGTAGAAAAATGGGATAGGGACTGGGACGGGATTGACAACTATGGGTTTTACAGCCTAACAGCTAAGTTCTACAAAACAGGCCACAAGATGTCATAAGCCTTTTGCAGCGTCATCTTGCAACAAAAGAATACAAAGTTTAGAAGAAGAGGGAAAGCCTTTATTGAATAAAACACAAAGGTATAGTGCAACATAAGTGGGTAGTTTGCCTCAGGCCCGGATGATAAAGGAGGAGGGAATGATATGCATTGGGTTGGCCAGCATTTGTCACTTCCTATTCATTTATCTTGAACCTAATTTCATTGCTAAATGCTAATGCTAGGACATTCACATGCTATTGGATGTAATGACAAGTGAGTATTTGCTAAATTGCTAGGTGAGCCAAGCTTTTACTCTATCTATGTCAGGTGCATTCTATCATCTTGTCTTGAAGAATCAAATGAATGATATTGTTCACGCTTGTTTGCACAAGATTTGTCACCCTCTAAACATGTATGTGGGTATGTGCGTAGGACATATGCATGCATGCATTAAAAGAGGCTAGGGTTTTCTTTATACCCTATACATGCATGCAAAAAAGAAGCACAACATGCATAACATGTATAAAAGAACAATATGTGTATGCATGGCATGTATAAAGCTAGGGTTTCATGCGCTATATGTATGTATGCATGACATGTATACGTGCGTGACAAAAAAGAAGGGCAAAAAATAAAATAAAATACAAGAGCACTTGCAGCCGGCAGCCACAACAGATGAAGGAGAGGGTAGCAACAATTATAGTAACAACCGCACCCAAGAACAACACCAACTGCAACCCTAGATGGGACTTGTGGTCCCTGTTCTGTGCGCACAGAACAAGGGCACCGTAGGCCAAATTAGCTGCCGCTTTGAAGTTGCCACTAGCTGGCGAAGCTAAAATCCTCGTAAGTGATAGAAGATTCTTTCCAAGCTCCCTAAATGAAGGAGATGACTTGAGAGTCCTCGAAGTCAATGCTGTAGAAGAAGGCGAAGTGGAAGAAGATGACTGGCGGATTCCCATCATCAAAATCAAGGAAGAAGCCTGGCTTTCAAATGATAAAACTGTAAGGGTCCAACTGTTACGTAGAACAACGCCCTACCGGCTGATTGGTGGGATTCTATATCGGCTGGTCCCTGAAGACAAAAATGCGGTCCTCTTAAGGCATCTTTTACCAAAGGAGACTCGAAAGATAATGAAAGAAGTTCACTTCGGGGTCTGCGGAGCACATCAATTTGTCCTGAAAATGAATATCAACATTAAAATCAAGGGTTTCTTCTGGCCAACGATGTGTGCAGATTTTGAGAAGATAGTCAAGAGTTGCCCTTAATTCCAAGCTTTTGGACCAACCTTAGAAGGCCTTCAAATCAGTGACACCCCACAACCCCTACTTGGCCTTTTGTCCATTAGGGTATGGAAGTAGTAGGTCCACTCTTACCTTCGTCAAGAGGGTGTAAATATATTTTGACCGTTATAGAATATTTCATGCGTTGGACATAGGCCGTCCCCTTGAAGGAAGTCATAGGTGAAATAGTGTCTCATTTCGTTCGGCACAATATCATATACATGTTTTGGACGCCCAGTCGAATCACTTCGGATAATAGTACCCCATTCAAGAACCAGACAATGTACAAATTCGCAGCTAAATTCCACATTGAATGGAATGTATCTTCAATCTACTATCCTAAGGCCAATGACACGACTGAAGCCTTCAATAAGACACTTTACAAGCTGCTGGTGAAAATCAACGAAGGGTAAAAGCGGAATTGAGATGAAAAGATGCATAAAGCATTATAGGCCTACTGTATGATCTACAAAACCCTTACAGATTGCTCTCCGTACTCCCTGGTTTATGGGGTATAGACAGTAGTTCTAATTGAAATTGAATTAACTTCCTACCAGGTGGCTCTACGTTGTACAAGCTACCTAAATGAAGCACAAAGACGCTATGAGGAGCTGGCAAACCTCGAAGGTGAAAAGTTGGCAGTTTATCAACGCCTGCAAGTCTATCAAGTCCAGATGTCTAGGGCTTTTGACAAGCTAGTAAAAGAAAGAGGATTCAAGAAAGACGACCTGGTCATGGTCAAACAAAAAAATGCAATGGCATCCAGTCCCCTAAACAAGTTCAAGTCTAACTGGATAGGACCTTTCATAGTCAGTAAAGTGTATAAAGGAGGCGCCTACCAATTAGTTGACGAAAACTTCCCTCCATTGAACGGGCGCGGCATAAAGTTATATTATGCTCCAGAATACGAACTTCCCAAGAATCTTGAGTTGAAAAAGTCATTAAAAAAGGGGGGGGCTTAAAAACGAGGTGTCCTGACAGACTTAATTGGTTTCCTCATAAAAAAAGGAGCTAGTTAAGGACAAAAAGATCTTGAACCCAACTGAGGTGAAAATCCGCGAGGGTGTCTCGGGCAAAAATGAGAAATCCTACTGTATAAAAACCCCCAAGGGTGCACAAGCAAAAGTAAGAAGTGGCTAGTCTTGGCAAAAACTCGGGAGGGTGCTAGGGTTAGTAATAAAAAAACAACCCATTGGGGAAACGACTTGCAAAAGTACCCCAATAGGGTGAGGATTCTCCTCGCCTACCCTTGGTGAGGGTTGAGTTTTCCCATATCCTTACCCAAAGAGGATGTCAGAGTCGTTAATGACGAGAAAATCTTAGTTCACTCTACAATTGGCGGGGTGCCATTCAATAAAGGGCTACGACCGAGATGATAATGACGACGCATTCCCGACTCGGTAAAGAAGTGGGAAAATCCGATCTTCACTTTAGACAGGTTCAAAAGATTCTTCCATCCAAAATAGCTTGTTCCCCAAACAAACCCTATAGTTACCAATTTCTCAAGCCCAAAGTTGTCCAAAGTTTTCGGCCCGGGGAGCCATTGTAACTCAAAACTCAAAAATTTTCAAAATTTCTGGCCCGGGGCCATTGTATCCTAAAATCTAAAATTTTCCAAAATTTTCAGCCTGGAAAGCCATTGTATCCCAAAACCTATTTTTTTTTTTTTTAAGTTTTCAGTCTGGGGAGCCGTTGCATCGCAAAACCCAAAATTTTCCAACGTCTCCGGCCCGGGGAGCCATTGTATCCCAAAGCCCAAAAATTTTCAAAGTTTTTGGCCCGGGGAGTCGTTATGGCGCAAATCCCGAAGTCTTTTAAAGTTCTCGGCCTAAGAAGCCATGGTATCCCAAAGCCTTAAGAAATCTAAAACATCTCGTCCCACCGAGAGAATTCCGGTCAATAAATCCGACGGTCACGGCTACTTGGAGTCTTTATCCCCTTAAATAATCCAAAAATTCATGGTTACTGGTAGCTTGTATCCCCTGGAAAAAAAATAAAATAACTGGGAACCTGTATCTCCTTGAAAACTCAAAATCCATTGCGCTATCTAGAACCTTCACTTTCCAAAAAAGAGAAAAAAAAATCTCAAAATCCTTCGTCCACCAGAAAAGTCACACCCAAAAAGAAAAAGAAAAAGAAAATCTCATCCGGGGAGCCATTGTGGCCCAAAGTCTCACAAGTCCAGAATTCCTAGTCCCACACAATCCTAGGTCCCACCACCTTAGTATCGGGGAAGCTGTGATTCTCTACTCTTAAAAAGAAAGGAGCTTAAAATTGAGATGTTCCAACGGACTTAGCTGTTTTCTCCTAGGAAAGGAGTAGCTAAGGATAAAAATGTCTCAAAATTCGGCTAAGGTGAAAACCTAAAAGGGCGCCTTAGGCAAAAATAGATAACCGCACTGCTTGAAAACCTGAAAGGATATGCAGACAAAGATAAGAGGGGGCTAATTCTGGCGAAAATTTGAAAGGGCGCCGGTGTTGGTATTAAAAAAAAGAAAAAAAAAAGGAAAGTCAATATGCAACATATAGCAAATAGTTCATACCACCAAAACTCATGATATACTAAGATAATGTGGGAGCCCGAGACAAGCCCTCGTGGTAGCCAAAATATAAAGGAAGAAATGACATTCGAGACAAGCCTTCGGAGCAGTTGAAATAAGAAGAGAGAAACTCAGCCCATAAAAGGCGACTTGGGAGGATCCACAATCAAGCGAAGAACCCTGTGTTTATAAAGTGACTCGTTTTCTTCTTTACGAAGCTCACCTAGACGATGGATGATCTACTGCTGCTACAAAATGAGAGTCCTCCTCCATAGACTTCTCGAGCTGTTGCTGTTGAAGGCATAAGGTAGCGTCCTGGGATTTTTTTCTCGTCCAAACTCAAGAGTGCGAAATCTCTCTAGCCCCAAAGAACGGCCTACTGCTCGGTCGCAGTAACCCTTGTCTCCTTTAGGGTGGCCATCTCGATGCGAAGAAAGGCTATCCTGGCCTTAAAGGCAGCAGAAGAGTCATCCGGCGAAGTAGCTGCAAGAGAAGACGCCGATTTGAGAAGGACATAAGCGAAGAACATCAATAAAAACATGCACAGTAAAGAAGTCTGACCAAGAGCAGAAGTGGGAGTTCGAGGATCCTCGATAGCCCCAGGTGAGGGAGACAGTAGGACTGTGCCGGTAGACCCCTCCAAGGGAAAATGAGGGTTAATGTCCTTAAACAAGAAGTCAGTAGGCTTGGCGATAGCCCCAAGAGAAGACAACAATACAGTCCTAATAGAATCCTCCGAGGCGACTGGTGAAGCAATTATGTCCCTAAGCTCCTCAATGACCTCGGCAGCCTTAGGCTCAGGCCCCAAAACCTCTGGCTCTCCCTCATCCTTTGTAAAGGATAGCAGGATGACACCGGCAGACGGTATCGAGTTCAACTCAATTCTTTCTTTCATACTAGTAACAAGTATAATAAGTATAGATTCATCACATATATCCAAACTGGACATTTTGAAATAGAGAATTTTTGTGACTTCTATTGATTTTTCGATTTTATGTTCCTTCTTCTTCGGTTTGGGTCAAAAAATAGAAGAGTTGAGTCGATCCAAAATCCAAAGATTTGTATCCAACGGACAATCATTTTTTAATTGACTAAAAAACATTGGATCATATGAAATCGTGAAGCATAATTTTTTTTTGAGTTGATTCAACTCTTCCGATTGAATGAGTATGAGTAAAGGGATCCATGGATGGAGTCAAAAGTTTTTTTTTCTAATCGTAACTAAATCTTCAATTTTTGTATTAAAAAAGGGATTAAAGCCAAATAGCTAGTGTAGGGGAAGCCTCTGCAGCATCTAATTGTCATGGAATCAACACATGGTCACCAACCTCGAAATCCCTGGGAGACGAGGGTGCCGTCTTTGTGTCTGAGAGCATAACAGTGGCTCCAGAATAAGTGGGGGAGTCAGGCTCGTCGATAGCATGCTCTGCCAGAAAAGGGATATGAAGGTTAGAGCAAAACCCAACAAAAAAAAGAGAGAAGAGAAGGAAAGATGTAGGAGAGAAGGCGATCCCAGAAGGGAAGAGCAAAAGGCGGCCTGTAAACTATGATCGCTAGAGACATGTCATGAGCGGAAGCCTTTGGAGGGGTGAGAGGGGCCTGCCGCGCATCCTATAGAGCCAATGCAGGGGAAGCTTCGACGGGTTTCAGTTCAGAGTGAGGGAAAGGAGGAAATCCCTAATAGCAGGGAAGGAAGCGCTTACCCGGAGGAATGTCGTCAAAGGAAGCCGCCTGAAACCCTAAGCTTTGTTGCTGCCATCTCTCCCCCTCTCCTCTAAGAAGAACTTCCACCCTAAAGAGGAATGTCTTGCCTTCTATCAATACCTCCAAGTGACAGGATCCCTCAGTTGCCGGAAAGGTAAGGTCATGAGATTCCTACAGCGAGAGGTTGGCCCTAAGTCCTTGACCTAGCAAAGATTGTGCATTAACAACCTCCTCCGCCGGACTCTTGTCTTCACTTACTAGCAGAAAGAAATCTTGTGAGATCCACAAGGCTTGCCAAGACTCTGTGGCTTCCCACCTCGCAAATATGATCGAGAGTACCCTGTGGTCGAACGCACTGCCCACCACAATGCGTCCCCTCACGCATCTCTAAACCCACTTCATCCCCTCCAACCTCTTTGAACCAGGCAACACGATCCTCTTTGAACCACAGTACGTACCGGTATCGGCCGGTACTGCCAACCATGGCTGGGGGTAATGATTAGGCACTCCATACCCCCTGCTCCCGGACCCTCTAACAGTGTTGGCATATTAGCCCCTGCGTCCAGAAGGGCAGAACCTCAGCCGGTGGTCCATCCTTCCACAGTTCCAACAGACCATGGGAGGGAGATGGGCTCCAGTAGAGGGCTTGGGATCCCCTCCCAGGGGAACCCTGTTCGCTCCTGACACGAGATGACTGTGAGCTCGTCTGGGAGACATGTCTCTCTCCTCTATTGAACGGATGCTGTTATGTTTGTGGTTGACGTAAATCCTCCTGTCTCCCATGGCGATGATATCACACTAGCATAACCAGGTTAAATTTTATTTGGCATTTCTGTCTAGCATCTACGAACTGTAGAAATTTTCTGATGTTTGTTCTGCAGCTTGGCCTATGGGAATTCATATTAATCTGATATCTTCTATCATGTACAAGAATTAGTACTAATTTATCTCCCTGAAAATTTCCACTTTTTTAATTTTTATTTGGATATCTGAATATTATGATAATTCTTATCTTAGATGATTACTAATGTTTTTTGGATGATAGATGATGCAAAAAAGAGGTTTTGCACCAAATTCATGATCTGAAGGTGATGAACCAAACTAGATCATGTGTTATGCAATAACATGCCTCTTTGTGGTGCCAATTCATTGCTTATGTCTTGATGAAGCTTTCAATAATGTATTTTCATCCTTTTCTGGACTTTTTCAGCTGTAAGGTGACAGAATTACATAGATGTTGAACAGTTTTCTTAGTCACATTTTCATGTATGAGAATTCTTCAGGGAAATGGCACTGGAAGGTCTTTCACTAAAAAAGGACCAGGAGCAGAATGTTAGCACCAACTATCCAAAGCTGAGGGATATGTTGGACTTTATCTATAAGCAGCAGCCAAGATTGTTGGTCGTTGCAGAAACGAGGGAGGAGAAGCTTCTTTTTCCATCAAGGATGTACATAGCAATGGTTAATTTTCTGATGAAGTGTTTTTGGGCTGATTTTGGCCAATATGATTCTAAAAGGAAATATGAAGCAAATCCTTCAGTAATGGCACTGTGTGCCCTACTAGAGCATGCTATGGCATTTGAGGGCTCTGTTGAGCTGCATGCAACTGCTTGTAAGGCATTGGTTGCAATTGGTTCTCGTTTCCCAGAGGTTAGCCTTGTTGAACCCATTTTGCACGTAACATTGTTCTCTTCTTTTATAATTTATAGATATCTTGTCTTATACTGGGCTAGTTTTTGCATCTGCTTGTTTCTTGTAGTTGGTGGCATCCCGTCATGCTTGGCGAATTTCTTGGTTGAAGCAATTACTTGTCCATATTGACCCTGATACTCGTGAATCAGCTTCCCGGTTGCTGGGGATCGCTTGCTCTACTGTTTCTACTGATGTGATGTCATCTCTAGTTGACGAGCTATTGTCCTCCATTCTTAGTACACTGAGGTTTGGCTGAGTGCATGAAAAAATTGTCTTTTTTATCTGAATATCTGATTTTTTTTATTCAAAGTCTTTTATTTATTTATTTTGTACTTACATGGAATCTTTTCTAGATATGAAAATCGTCAAGGAGCATTATCTGCTATTGGATATGTCATGGCAGAATGTGTGAAAGAAAATCCAGTTGTAAGTTGTGTTATTTTCCTCTAGAAGCCAACATTTTCTAGCCTAATTTCTGTTTTTATTTAGGTTAAGATATGGACTATTTATTCCCAGATCTTGATGGATGATATTCATTCACTTAACTCTTTGTCTTAAACTTATTTTCTTACTTAAGCCATAAATTTGGGAGGCCACAACCTTTTCCAACCCTGCACCCCTACAGAGTCGAGGTCCTACAGTATCATCTGCTGAAGCAGAGATCGCTAACATGTCATCCTGAGGCTGTCTTTTATGGTCAGCATCAAGATATTAAACATCACCTCGTACTGGAAGCATTTTTCACAACTTATAAAAAGTGGCCCTTGGAATTCTCAACCAGCAAATGTAATCATGGGCTTTGGGCCAAGTCCCGGCTGCCTGCTTCTCTTTTTTTTCCCCTGAAAGTGGATTGTACCACATGTATTAAAAGAAAAGATGATGTAGAAGTGTGAGGGAGATAAAGAACAAAAGTCCTCTCTATACAATAATGCCAAGAAGGTGTAGCTCTCAAACAACCCCCAATAAGACCAAAAAAAGGAGGGATCGAGTGATCCACACTACAGAAAAGATGAGCCCATAAGCTCACTCTATCACATACAAAAGAAGACACCCTTTCTGGACTCCCAGCTTCTCTCTTGAAAATTATATGGTTCCTCCCCGACCAAATTGCCCAAATCTTGGCGTAGATTATCAACCACCAGATAATGCAATCCCCTTACAAGGCTAATCCCTACTCTATGTGGTGAGGGGCAGTGCTGCCAAGTCCCACGGGATGAAGCACACTGGAGCTTCTGGAGGAGTAACTGCCAAACATCATAGGAGAAGAGCAGGTCGCAATAGGTGATCCTGGGTTTCTTCATCCATCCCACAAAGACAGCACATAGTTCTCAAATCCTGTATGAACTTGGCAAGTCTATCATTTAATTTAATATATTTACGTGGTACCATCCACTTAAAAAAAACAATAGCAATGGACTGTGCAAACTGCAATGTTTGAATTGGCTTTGATCTAATTGGTGGCTCCATACCACTAACTTTGAAAAGAAAACGTACCACTTCTATTTATTCTCTAATAAAATTGGTGGTATAATCCACGTTTCTTTTGAAAAAAAAAACTTTGAAAAGAAAACTACTGTTTGCCCTTTTGGCAACATCATTATTTTTTGTTTTGATGCCATTTTTACCCCTTATGAACCATTGTTGCAAGATGGATTTTGCCCAGAGATATTTAATATGCATACTATTTTATCATGTAATTTTTATCAACATATGATAGAGATGAGCTAAATGCAACCATGGCATGCACCTCTTATCATCTTATGTTAGATCACATTACACCCCATGGTTTATCCTTTTGTTCTTGAGTCTAATGTTTATGTTTACAGATCTCAGAGACATTGCTTCCTCGCACCATTAAGTGTTTGGTAGGCATTGTTGAATCAGAGAGTCTGGCATTGGCTTCTGTGGCAATGGAAGCACTTGGTCACATTGGATTACGTTGTCGATTGCCTTCTGTTGCTTTTCACAATTCTTCTACAGGTTTGCACCCTTGCTGCATGCTGGAAGTAACTGAAGATGAATACCTGTCAATGTATTTTGTTCTTCTACATTACTGAACTATGATGAATCTAATGCTGATTATCGCAGCTGGAGTTTTGTTGGCATTGGGTGAAAGGCTTGACAAGCTACTTACTGGGGATGACATTAAGGCTATCCAAAAAATTGTCATCTCTCTTGGTCATATTTCCATGAAGGAGACATCTTTTCTGAATCTAAAGGCAGCTTTTGATTTGATCTGCAGCCTTTGCCGGACAAAGGTGATGGGGATGAGTCTGCATTTATTTTCATCCTATAAGTGATGCAAAAGGTTCTAAGAATCATACATCACCATGTCGGCAGCATCCATATATGACAACTATTGGAATCTTGATCCATATTAAGCAACAGAATGGCTTGCTGTATCAGATTCCCTGACACATCTTTTGATTTTTTCCCCCATGCTAAACCCTCACTAATAACTCTAGATAGATACACTTTCAGGTTGAAGATGTGCTCTTTGCTGCTGGTGAAGCTCTTTCATTTATGTGGGGTGGGGTGCCTGTGACAGCAGATATGATACTCAAATCAAATTATAGCTCCCTTTCGCAAACTTCAAACTATCTTTCTCGTGACACGACGTTGTCAACATCCAGATGTGGCTATGTTGAGAGTGATTGCAATGATGATTCACGCAATATGCTTCGAGAAAATATTATTAAAAAGCTTTTTGATGTCCTCCTCTACAGTAGCAGAAAAGAAGAGCGTTGTGCAGGAACAGTTTGGCTTTTGTCACTCATTATGTATTGTGGTCATCATTCTAAAATCCAGCAGCTTCTTCCTGAAATTCAGGTTTGTAATTTTGTTGAGATGCATTCACTTTTGGGATAGACGTGTTTTTCATGCCAATATTTTTGCACAAGCATGACTAATCTGATAGTAGAATCAACATGAGGCCACATTTTGGAATAGTGTTTGTTTTTGTTTTAAAGAGTCATCAAATATATTTACCGCTGCTTATTGGCCAACCTTGTAATTTTCCTTGTTTCTGCAGGAAGCATTTTCTCATCTACTGGGGGAACAGAATGAGCTGACACAGGAGTTGGCATCCCAGGGCATGAGTATTGTGTATGAACTTGGTGATCCATCAATGAGAAAGGACTTAGTAAATGCTTTAGTGAACACATTGACTGGTTCTGGAAAGCGTAAAAGAGCTGTCAAGGTCTGGAGCACCATATTTGTTTATTGGGTTTATTGCTTGGGTACATGTCATGCTGATCTAATGTCTGATCTGCAGCTTATGGAGGATTCCGAAGTTTTTCAGGAAGGAGCTCTTGGTGAAGGTCCTGGCGGTGGAAAACTTAGCACGTACAAAGAACTTTGCAGCTTAGCCAATGAGATGGGGCAGCCAGACTTGGTCTATAAATTTTTGGATCTGGCTAACTATCAGTCTTCATTAAACTCTAAAAGAGGTGCTGCATTTGGGTTTTCCAAGATAGCAAAACAAGCTGGTGATGCGCTTCAACCTCACTTGCGTTCATTGATTCCCAGACTTGTGCGCTATCAGTATGATCCTGACAAAAATGTGCAGGTTTGGCTTTATCAGCTTTATCTATTGTTTAATGGTTTTTGTTAGCTTTTAAATCATTTTTTGAACTTTAGTAGCCATTGTGTCTTTTCTTGATATTGCTTATCTGAAAAGTGCATCTGCAAGTGTTTCTTCATGTCCGGCTTGTTCGCTGAATCAAGTTTTCTTATAAAGTTAATATTAGTTTTTCCATATAGTCTGGGTACTGTCTGAGTAAACTCCTAGATTTTGTTATGCTAATAGGATGCAATGGGTCACATCTGGAAATCAATCGTGGCTGATACAAAGAAAACAATTGAAGAATACTTTGACCCTATTGTTGAGGATTTGTTGTCACAATCTGGATCTAGGCTATGGCGTTCACGTGAAGCTTCGTGCCTTGCCCTAGCAGATATAATTCAAGGCCGAAAATTTGATCAGGTGATACTTTTTGTTTCTTAACCAAACTCTTGTTACATCGATTGGGGGAATGAAAACTAAAGTTGACTTTCTGTTTTAACATTTTGGGAGTGTCACAAATATGTTACAAAATTATGTTATAGTTTCATCATGCTAAATGTGCCAATTTTTTGCTAGTATGGGTGAGACATACTGGAATTTTACCTATGTAATTTGTTTTGTCATGTAGGTAGCTAAGCATTTGAGGAGAATATGGACAGCTGCATTTCGCGCTATGGATGATATAAAGGAAACAGTACGAAACTCTGGTGATAGTTTATGTTGTGCTGTCAGTTCTCTAACAGTAAGGCTATGTGATCTGTCTCTTACTGCAGTCTCAGACACCTGCAGAACAATAGATATAGTGTTGCATTTCTTGTTAGTTGAAGGGATAGTGAGCAAAGTTCCATCCATACAAAAGGCATCTGTGGGAATGGTCATGAAGCTCTCGAAGGTTAGTTTGCATGAGATTGCAGAATCTTTGTATCATCATACTCTTCTCCATTATTTCTGGAGCTTGTTAGCTAGATATGATGAAACCGTACATTAAGTGTACATTGTGTCTTTACTAATTTGTATTTTTTTGGGTCATATTTCAACTTTGATCGACTATGTAGTGACTTTTTTTTTGTTCATGTACCTACTTCTTACTCTTTTTTTGCTATGCTAGTCCATGAAATTACATCTTTCGTGCTCCAAGGTGGTGGTTAATGGTAATTTGGAGCACTAACAGGGAGATGATCTCCATAATAGTCAAATCTGACTACAGTAATTAGATCTCCATGAAGGAATAAAAGCTTTCCGTTGGCCAAGGTTCTGGACCATAACTACACGTTCTGTTTTCCTGTTCGTGGAAATAGCCAGTTAACCACCTATTTTTCAATTCTTCTGAAAATGTAATCGATTCCATAGAACTCTTCAATCTTTTCCATGTTCCACCCAAAAAGCCCAGCAAACTGCACCATAGGAAGTGAAATAACATACTTTTTACTGTCCTCTTTTTGTAGTTTTCTTAATTTATTAAAAGCTAGAATTGTGTGAGATTCTCACTGATTGCTTCTTTCTTTTGTTGATGATTGCAGACTGTTTCCGCATTATACTTTCTGAGGACATGACATGTATGATAATATTAAAGTGCTGGGAATGAATTGGAGTAATAATAAAGTGGAATGCAATGGGGGGATGATGCATACTTTCTAGTTTACAGCAAAACACTACCCGTTAACTTTAGGCAGAGAATATTCTTTCCAGGGTTACAAGATGGCTCACTGGATGGGATCTTTCACTTTGTAGACAGTGCAAGGCCTCTTTTCAAACCATACAATAGTTTCCCACCTTAATTGGAGGATAATGCTCCTATATGACATTTTTTTTATCTCCCCTACTTTACATCCCATAAAAGACAAATGCCAAGGATTGTTCCCACATGGAGGGATGCTAGTATATCACATGTTTTACCACCCTACTTTACCACCCATAGAAAACAAGGGCCACATGGGCACATTAATTGGAAGTGAGTATTTTCTCTTTTGACCCTCTATACATGGGGTCTACCAGATACAACCTTCTCGATGTTTAAGAGAGCCCCACTTTGCTATCCTTTGTGTTTTTTGGAATCCTTTTCTACCATTAGAGAATCCTCATAACTTAAGTGCATTTTGTAAATAATTTGTACAGTGGTATTGGCTGACATGGTGAGGTTCAGCTATAGTTTTCTCAGCCCATTTCTCAAAGGTTTACAGATTCTAAGAATAGATGACTGGTTATCCTTCCACAGGGATGTCCTCACCTTAATGTCTTACATGTGACAATATAACATTATATTTTCAGATCATGACTTAAAACTCATTCATTCATGTGCAAGGGTTTAGGATGTACAAAATGCTTGATGTAGTGAAAATTCTAATGCAAGTCACTCTGTACAATATCTAAGTTCTACTATGGCCTTCCACGAGATGACGAAGCATTTGATCTTGTACCACACTCCCTTGACATAAGAAGGATAGAGCTTCTATTCGATCTGGTAGCAATCCATTGACATCCCTATGTGTATTGAGGGGAAAAATAGCTCGAGTGTACAGTGTACACTGTATTGGGATGGGCCAGGGAATATGCACTTCTTTCAAGGTTTGCCATCTCGGATCTCAGCATCGTCTCGGGGGGTCAGAGAAAAGAGATCTGAGAGATCTAGGTAAAACCTTGGGAGATCGGGACAAAATTTCGGGACATATGCAACACACTGTACACAAACACATACATGATACACCTGTAAATACACATACACAACTATATACACTTACACTTACAAATACACGCAAATATACATACATGCAAACATGCAAGGAGCTTTATATTGGTCTCAGCGTTATCTTGGAAGGCCCAAGAGAAAATATCTCAAAGAGATCCAGAGAGATCGTAAGCAACAGCCATAAAACATGATCTCTTATATTTCTTAAAAATAACTTTTCAAATTTATGCATTGATCCATTTGGTATGATTTTACATTAGCATAATATGAATAAGACAATGCAAAAATATATTTGCACATATAAAAGGATTGCTTTCTTGAATCTCAATATCATCTCAGCGTCTTGGAAGCTCCTCCTACTCTATCATCATTCTCATCCCTCCTCTATTGGCATTCTCTTCTCTTCTCCTCTTCTCCTCCTCCTTATTCCAATTCTTTCTCATTATTCTCCCACTTTCTTCCTCTTATTCTTATCTCGGTAGAATCTCTTCTCAGGACCCTTGAATAGAGAGATTCTTGAGAGATCTCAGAGATATCAGAAGAGATGGCAACCATGACTTCTTTGTCTCTCTTTAATTTGTGGTGTAGGGTGCTGAACACCCTGTGAAAAAGTAAGACTTTAATTGCAGTTCAGCTGTAGAAGATCCTGCAGTCATCCATGCACACCCATCCATCCACCTTATGGGTGGTTTTTCCAAACTGCCTGATCTATATGATCCAGTTGGAGGAAAAGTATGCATTATTCCACCTGATCCACATAAGCATCTGCTTCAAAATCACAAAATCCTGATTCAAAATTACAAAGTCCTGATTAGTAGTGGATCTCATGTACATTGTATGGTCCCTCAAGTAATACCAACATATGTTCCTAGTATCCACCATGATTCTTTTTCCTCCAGTGGTAACAGCTGAGTTGCAAACCTCGCCCATCTGCTGATTCTTCTCTCTCTCATGCATAATTGTAGGCATACATCCACTGCAAAGGGATTAACATTCTAGAAATGTTATCCATGGTCATTTTAATTTTATTTGACTTAGATTTAACTACAAGTATGCCACTGGATAGATTAAGGTGGTGGAACTAGATTCAGATACCCTGCTCCAAATAAATGGGGTAAGGCTTTGATGACGACGATAATGGTCCCTCATTTTTGCATACTTGTCAAAGGAATGCTGAGTGTTCTTTTTCTTATGCAAAAAGTTTTAAGTGTTTGTTTACTTATGTAAAAAAAATAACTTGATTTATTTTGTGTGAGATAAACTGTGGACTTCAATTTCAGGGTGCTGGCAGTGCAATTAGGCCACACTTGCCTGAGCTTGTATGCTGCATGCTGGAAAGCTTATCTAGCCTCGAAGACCCAAGGCTCAATTATGTTGAGGTTTCTCAAAACTCTGATTTCTTCTTTAGTTTTGATTTCTTTGAGAAGAGAAAATTCCAAGTTGATTTGGGATTTTTTTTAATTTTCTTAATTAGGATATTTAACCTGTATGATTTCAAAGAGCTGAAACTTCAATAGAATCGCTCTTTATGGTCTCATCTGTTAACTAAAATCAACATTTTCTGCATGTATACTAGTTACATGCATCGAATGTAGGTATCCAGGCAGCAAAGCTTGAATCTTTGAGAATTGCTGTTGCAAGAGACTCTCCTATGTGGGAAACTCTTGATCTGTGCCTTAAAGCTGTTGATACTAAATCCCTGGATCTATTGGTTCCTCGTCTTGCTCAATTGGTTCGCTCAGGAGTTGGCCTCAATACGAGGTAGGATTTGATGCTATTATCAGACATTAGTTCTTCATGATGTATTCTTTGGGAGCTTTAGGTTGTTTCCTTTTTCAGTATTAGCTATTGTTGTAAAAAACAAAAAAAAGTTCTATCATCTTATCACGTTTTTAAGGTAGTTCCTGGTTTCTAGCATTTCTGAGCTTCAGAAGGCACTTTTCTCTTACAAATATTTTGGATTGTCAGAGCATCCAACTCAGAATCATTGGCGATGAACAGAGCAGCACATTTTCTTATAAACCCATCATTTACCCATACATAATGGATGTGGGACTTAACACTTGCTCCTTCACCCACCATACTGGAGGTCACAGCATGGTACCAGCAATTGGAAGGACTGGATTGCACTGTCCCGAACCAATCTGGTTCCGATGTGAATTGAGAGTAAATGGTCAAAACTGGCCAAAACCGGCCTTGTAACCTGAACTGGCTAGGGCGGGTCTGGTTCCTGCATATGGTTTTTAATTCCTTGGATTACAGAGGACCTGGCACATGAGAGACACGGTCAGAACGAGAACAGGAAAAAAAAACAGCCCATTGGCTATGGGCTGGCTTTGATACGATGTTAAAGCATCTAACCCAAAACCATTGGCAATGAGTGAGAAGCATATTTTCTTACAAATTTATAGTTTATCAGTACACAAAGGATGTTTGGCTTAACAACGATATTATCAAATTTACTCCCTAGATAATTTATTGATTTATAGTTTATCAGTACACAATGGATGTTTGGCTTAACAACGATATTATCAAACTTGCTCGCCAGATAATTCGTTGATTTATAGTTTATCAATACACAATGGATGTTTGGCTTAACAACGATATTACCAAACTTGCTTGCCGGATAATTCATTGATTTGCATACACAAAATGAACAATGACAAGATTTAGATATATTACAATTTTTATGAACCCGCGGAAATGTCAGGTTATGACAATTAATTTAAAATAGGTTTGTGATATCCTTTCAGAATTCGCATCATTTATAACCATTTCATTCATTTTGCGTCATATTCTTGGTGCATAACACAGAGAGTGCAAGTTTATTTAATGGATTGATATTTTGAGAAGACTAATTTGATTCGCATTTGCCCAATGTGTAAATCCCAACCCTTTTAAATGATTATTCTTTCATCTGTTTTGACTTTCTCTAATAACTGACAACCGCTTATTTAGTTTGTGTGAATAATCCCTTTTTAAAAGATGGGATACAATGTATGGACGTCTAATGTGATCAAAGCATGATTTGACTTAAAACATTTTTCACACATATTTTTTAAAATGGATTAATAAACAATGTTAATCCCTCACAGTTTGAACTGATGTGATTGGGAAGATTGTTAGGTGTTCATTGGCATGCATCCGTTGTTCGTCATGAGCAGAAAGTTGCAGCAGGGGTTGCAGAGGCAAGGGGAGGAAGAAGGTGCATACTCTTCCTACCAGCAAGGCCCCAGTTCAGTACAGACTTCCTGTGGAGAAGGATGTCTATATTCAGTGCATATCGAGCAGCAGTACGCACGGAAGCAATTCGTTGCCTTCTTTGCCGAGGTGTGGGGCATAGGAGATGGGCTTGCCGTAGCAAACAAGCGGCTGCAGGGGGCCTTAGGGTAGTTGAGCAGATAGTAGAGCAGGAAGGGCACTCAGCTGTCAAAGTCCTACATAGTCTGGTTGAAGTTCCGTAGTCGCCAGGATCAGAGCAATTAAAGGGAGCATGGAGCAGTGGGGTAGCATCTTTTGCCAAGTTTTCTGAGGGTTTTTAGTCTTCTGAGTATGGCAAGAAGTTCTTGGTTCCATCTTGCAGAGTCAGTGGCCGAAGGAGAACAGTCGGTGGATTCGAGACCTTGATGCCAATTCTTTCTTGGTAAAAGCTGCCTCTTACAGCTGGGTTTGGTGGTGAGGGAGAATTTGTCGGTCTCCTTTTCTCCTTGGAAGTTAGAGGATGGCACTATTCCAGCTACTTCAACTTATGGTGCAGATTCAAAGGGATACCTCTCCATCTATGGAATTGTATATACTTTCCAAGACATCACCTCTAGATTTGGATCCTAATACTGGTGGACGCTAATGTTCTTAAGAGTAATAGTTTATAGTTTGGCAGAGATTGGTTGGAGTTGAGCATATGGAAAATATTCCGGAGAAGGTTAAAATTCTTTTGGGAGGAAGACTTTCAGGGTTACGATCAACATTGAAGCTTCTGGACAGTGTAAAGCTCTCGAAGAGAAGCGACAGTGGACATGAGCTAAAGTGGTGACTGAATATAAGAAGTATCGAGAAAATAGGGACTCCAGTTGGAAAACGGGTGCATTGGAAGGCATGTACATGGCCTTGCAGGGTGCTTCCAATGAACTCACTGAGTTTGGAGGAGATGAAGCTACAGTTCATAGGGAGTAGGGATGATGATGGTTTCATTGTCTCGAGGCCTATCTTCCTTGTGTTTGAAGCTTGTCTGTCGGGTGATATCTTTGTTAGTCCCAAGGTTGTGTTTGAAGTTCATTAGGAGAAGGGAGTAGATGGCTAGGATTCGGGGAGAGGAGATAAGCAGTTGTGGGCCTATGGGGTTAGCCCGGATCGGGAATTAAGCCGTGATCTGATTCTCATTGATCTGGGTACTTTGGATCATAGCTGCGAACAGGGGGGCGGGGGGTTGTGAATCCTGTTCATGGTTTGAAGGTCATTGGGAGAAGGGTTTTGGTGGCTAGGTAGAGGAGATAAGTAGTTGCGGGTCTGTGGGGTTAGCCTGGATCTGGGATTAAGGCGTGATCTGATTCTCATTGATCTGGGTACTTTGCATCAAAGCTGCGAATAGGGGGGCAGGGGGTTGTGAATCATGTTCATGGTTTGCATGGGCATACGAACCAAGGTTAAGAAACCCGGGATCGGGTCCCGGATCGGCCGGTCCAAAACCGATCGGATCGGTCGATTCCGATATGATCCAATCCGATCCTGGTTGATCCTGGCTGAGTCAGGGTTGGCTGGACTAGGTAGCAGAAAAAAAATTAAGAATAATAATAAAAAATGTGAAAAAAATATAAAACATAAGTCCAATACATAATTGTGTTGTAATACATTGATTTGACAAAAAAAACTTTAATGAACTTTTATATATGGTAAACTATATGTCCAATAGGATGACTATACCCTTCGTATGGAGTATACGATGATGCATCTGATAGTTGCTCATGATATTCTCTCTCCCTCGTGAGGTCTTCTTTAGCTTTTGCACACTGGAGCTTTACCTTTGTCCTTCTTTCTTGATCTGCTGAATGTTTAAATGGGAGATTCTTCCCGTCCTGCTCTGCCACCATGATGTTCATCTTGAGTAGCATGTGTGTAATCTTATTCTCTAGTGAATTGAATTGGTGGAGGGGCTGGGGCACTGGTAACATCTTCACCATGGTCAGAATTGTCGGAGCTCGTCTTTGATGTCGAGTCATTTGAGGTTTGATATTGTACCTCACCACTTGGTTCTAGCGTTTCATCTTTCTCCTCGATACTCTCCAGATTAGCAACCTCAATTCCAATAGCACTCTCCCTTTTACTTGGTGCTTGTTTTTTGCTCTTCTTCTGTGGTTTTAGAGGAAGATGTTGAAAATCAGTAAGTAGTGGAACGTTATCTAACTCACCTTCCGCTCATTCCCGATCATTTGGGTTGAATTCAGGCTCATTTGAAGTATTTGCATCAACCCATGCATTTAATAGATGTTGCTCATCGAATAGCTCATCCAAGTCTATGGGTTCTTCTGTATTTGTTGTCTCCGTGCCTTGTCTTGAAATTTTCTCATTCTCCTGCCTTTGAAGGTTCCTTATGAGTTCGAGATTTTTAACTTCAATCTCATGTTATAATGATAGAATACTACCTTTTCTAGACGGCTCGACTTCAATATATTCCTTTGCTTAGTGAATCAAGTCAAAGGTGCTCCATTTTCTCTCACAACCTGATGAAGAGATTGTTTGACTTATGATCGAAATTGCTACGTAGGCTAGATCTTCATACCCATATGCTTTTCTATGATCTAACCACCAGTCAACTGTAAATAGAAAATTTTACATGTCAACAATGTGCAAGTTTTAATTAAAAGTTAAGTAGAACATCTAGTTAATAGTTTTCAAATTTAGACTCAAAATCTTTGCAGCTCTTTGAGCAGTACTTGTCCCAAAGTGGTATAACATGAGTTTATAATCATATATTTACTTGCATGCCATTATTGTTCTGTCTTCATCTTCAAGCATGCGCCTAATAACATTCTTAGTCCCCATCAATACTTCTGAGCAACTATCATAGTTATCCTTCTTCCCATCAGTTCTAAACATGTACTGAGAGTTGAAGAAATGACCTAAATAAAGAAGTAGAAGTTAGTTATTACTTATGATAAATGTGTATACAAATTAGTAAGTACACAAAGTTAGTTGCTTATCAGCTGCATGCAGATCATGATATAAAGTATGTTCCCAACGTCTGTCTATTATGTCCCACCGCTTCACATAAGTTGTTAGATTGTTAAGTTAAATGAATTCCTTGGCTCTGTCTACATCCTTATATAAATATCTCATATCCGATCTTATTTCTCTATCACAAGATTGCAAGACATGGACAAACGGTTCTACAATATTTAACACCGCGTGCATTCCACTCGAGAAAGGCCTATACTGAATTAGATCAGCCACTTTCTTACCTTTTTCTTTGACCTTGGTTGATACATGCCGCAATATGTGATTCTCCTAATCTTCTGATGCCACCATCCTAATCAAGTTATTTTTTTGTTGACTTAAACTATCTAGAAAGATATATTGAGATGCAAACTTAGTGGCTCCCGGACAAAGCAACTTTCTTCCATGAGTATGTGCACGCATGATATCTAAAATGTTGTTGTGGTTGTAGATGAATGTGGTGATAAATCGATTACTCTTGACCACTCCATCCACTATTGGATCAGAGTAAATGTCTTTCAACATTAAGTCAATACAATGAGCAGAATAAGGAACCCAGTATAGATGTTGTCTTTTACATTTGTCCAACTAACTTGAACGCCGCTGCATTGTCTGTAACCACTTGGACAATATTTTTTTTCTCCACCTCTTCCACCATTTGATCTATTAATTCATATAGGTACTGGGCATTCTTTATCTTTCCAGATGCATCAATAGACTTCCAAAACACGGTTTCGGCTTTGCAGTAAATTAAGAAGTTGATCATACTTGTTCTTGTTATCCCTGTGAAGTTCCATAGGTGATAAGAAACTAGAAAGATACCCATTCATATTTAAGAAAAAAAAATGCAGATAAGGCTTGCATACTTGTCCATCCATCGCATATTAAAGTGCATCCATACTCATCCCATATCCTTTCAGACGATATAATATATGTCCGGATGTCGTCAACTTCTAAGTCCAAGTACTTGTTGTATATCTCATATGGGGTATGCCTCTTATCCTCTTTGCCAACTTCTTGTATGGTTTCGATCATAGAATCATAATATGACCCTTTGACAGCATTAGCAGGGATACTGTTATAAAAAAATCACCTAGATGTAGCTCTCCCTATTTTATTCTTACGAAGCTTTAAGTTCTTAATTGCAGTAGTAATGGAAGGTTATTTATCCCTCTTCTTGGTGAGGAAGGGATTATTGGACCTACTCTAGGATCTCCATCTCTGGTGAACTCCTGAGGCACCTCCTCGCATACATTAGTGCTCATGTCGACTCTAGTGCTCTCTTATCCAGAAGGTGTGGAGCCACTTCCTTGTTTTGCATATCTTCCAGTGTGTCGAAATAAGTCCTCATCTGCAAAGGACCGTCTCGGCTTGCCTCCATTCATGGATGGCAGTTTTGGCCGGTACCGGTACCCCCATTTAGGGCCGGTACCGTTAAAAAAAAAAAAAAGAGAAAAATTACTGTACCGGGCCGGTACGCCCGCTATCCCCTCTCACAGAAACAGATTTGTGAGAGGGGAAGCTCGTTTTTTGCAGTGGGAGGGGAAGGGAAGGAGGGGAAGGAGGGGAAAGAACCGCCGCCGCCACCCGCCGCCGCCGCCGGAGACGTTTTCACCCTTTTCTAGAGACGTTTTCATCATTTTGGGTGGAAGAAAAAAAGAATGTATGATTTATATTTTAATGTAGTGATTATTTTTTAGTTGGTAACTATTTCTTAGATTATTTACGTTCATTTTCTTGGTAAAATAGACAACCCCCAATTTTGGTCCTAATTAGCAGTTAAAAATTGGGGCTTGTCTAATTACTTAAATTAAACATCAATTGGAGCCTAATTAAGCTTCATTGTATGTTTTAAACTAGGAGTGTGCTGTTAATTGCGTTGATCGATGGTTAATTAAGGGAAATCTCCAATTTTAGCCCTAATTAGCGGTTAAAAATTGAGACTTTTGTCTAATTACTTAAAGTAAACATCAATTGGAGCCTAATTAAGCTTCATTGCATGTTTTAAACTAGGAGTGTGCTGTCAATTGCATTGATGATGGGACAGAGTCTCCTAGTGATGATGCTGGTGCAGCTGCAGGTGCTACTACCGGCAAGGAATTTCGGGTCGGGTCGGGACCGGGAATCGGATCCGGCGATCCCGACCCGATCCGATCTGGATCGGCCAAGTCGGCCAATCCAGACTCAGTCCGGCCGGTCCGACTCGGCCGGATTTTAAAAAAAAAAACAGAAAAAATTAGAAAAATAAGGAAAAAATAAAAAAAATTAAAAAAAATCAGAAAAAATTACATACATATTATTCAATTGATGTACAATAAGAATGAATGCAATTCATGTACATCCATAAAAAATAAACATTAAAGAGTCACATCAAATCCTAAACCCTAAACCCTAAACCCTTAACCCTTAACCCTTAACCCTCAACTGTTAAACCCTTAAACCCTAAACCCTAAACCCTAAACCCTAAAACCCTAAAACCCTAAACCCTAAACCCTAAAATCCTAAACCCTAAACCCTAAACCCTTAAACCCTTAAACCCTTAACCCTAACCCCTAAACCCTAAACACTAAACCCTAAACCCTAAACCTTAACCCTAACCCTAAAACCCTAAACCCTAAACCCTAAACCCTAAAACCCTAAAACCCTAAACCCTAAACCCTAAACCCTAAACCCTAAACCCTAAACCATAAACCATAAACCATAAATCCTTAAACCCTTAACCCTTAACCCTAAACACTAAACCCTAAACCCTAACCCTAAAACCCTAAACCCTAAACCCTAAACCCTAAACCCTAAACCCTAAACCCTAAAACCCTAAACCTTAAACCTTAAACCCCTAAACCCTAAACCCTAAACCCTAAAACCCTAAACCCCTAAACCCTTAAACCTTAAGGGGGGGATCGGGACCGGCCCGAACCGGACCAGATTGGGTCCGGACTGGCCGATCTGGCCGGTCCGGCCCCGATCTGGTCCGGTTCGGGCCGATTTCGGCCGTTTTTTTTTTTTTTAAATCGGTGGGGGTAAACAGTAAATTCCCCCCCAAATCGGATCGGGACCCGCCGATTCTGATTCGAATCGGAATCCGCTGATTCCGCAATCCATGACTACCGGGGGCGGAGTGTTTACACCTTCTTTCTCCTTACATATTGACACATGAAGAGGACAACATGAAAGTCAAGGAGATTATGATTCACAAAGTCAATATGGACAGCAGTCAGGTCATGGAGGTGGCCAACAAGAAGCAGGCAGTATAGCTGGGGAGATCGAGTAGAGTATGAAGGCTTTCAATTTCATCCACCCAGTAGCAGTTATGGGTCAGGGTCTTCTTCTTATCCTCATGCTACTTCTTTGCATCATGATTTTGGAATTTCATCAAGTCAACAAGTATATACTCCAAGAGGGATTCAAAGAGGGATGCACGACTTGCCTGCATCATTGTTTAGTTATGGTGAATATAGGGAACATATGCAACCTTATTATGGATACCAGCAACAACAACCAGATGATGAATCAGAAGGATCTACGGGTTATTATCCATATTAGTATACTCACTTATGTTTTTCATAGGTAAGGATCGTTTGATTTCGTTAACATTTATTATTTGTAAATATTTAATACATTAACATTATATTTTTCATGTTTAATCTGTATGAAAATAGTCATTTGTATGCGTTATGTGTACTTCTTTGTCTTAACCCACTTTTGTCACACCCAACACATAGCTAATTAATTGTTTACATTTTTTCTGATTTTTTTCTTAGATTTTCTGATTTTTTCTGTTTTTTTTTCTGATTTTTTTGGGGCCCTTTAAGCCTGTACCGGTCGTATTGGCTGATACCGGTACTGCCATCCATGCCTCCATTGCAAGTCGCAATTCAACTTTAAATGTAAAAGACAAAAAAATCTAATGTATTTTATCTCATATGGGGTAGGCCTCTTATCTCCTTTGCCAACTTCTTGTATAGTTTCGGTCATAGACTCATAATATGGCCCCTTAGCAGTATTAACAGGGATACTGTTATAGAAAAATCACATAGATGTAGGTCTCCTTATTTTATTCTTACGAAGTTTTAAATTCTTGATTGCAACAGTAATGGAAGGTTATTTATCCCTCTTCTTGGTGAGGAAATGATCTATTGGACCTACTCTACGATCTCCATCTCTGGTGAACTCCTTAGGCAGTTCCTCGCATACATTAGTGCTCATGTTGACTCTAGTGCTCCTTTATCCAGAAGGTGTGGAGCCACTTCCTTGTTCTGCATATCTTCCAGTGTGTCGAAATAAGTCCTCTTATGCAAAGGACCGTCTCGGCTTGCCTCCATTGCACGTCGCAATTCAACTTTAAATGTAAAAGGAAAAAAAATCTAATCTATTATAACTTGTTTGAAAACGTAAAATGAAGAGTATAAAAATAAGTTAATTCAGAAACTTACTTGTATCATAATCATCCACATTTATAGGTTAATTATTTCTACCAAGCCGAATTCCAGCATCCGACCTTCGCGTTGGTTCAGACAACTCCTCTTAAATTTCCTGCCTTCTTCTGGCAGTACTTGCTTTGTTTGATTCCTTCTCCTTTATAATAGTTTGAAATTGGATTTGAACCTCTGAAAGAACTCGAGCACATGCTGCGACTTAACCTTTTATTCCAGCAAGATGTTGTTTGAATCGGTAGACCCCACCAGAGACGACCTGATTGCAATATTTGCATTGTACCTTTCTCTGGCCCATGTCCACCGGTGTGCAATGAGACTAAGCAAGATCACCGCTAGGAGGATTCCCAGAGGACTGCTCAGCAGCACTTTAAAATGCCATTCCTTACGCAGTTGAGTAGTTCACAATTCACAGCACGTCAACTGCCAAAGGGCAAATAGAGATGCTGAGAACAATTGTATAGAAAAAAAAAAGACGAACAAAAGTAAATGAATTTAGAAGAAGAGGAGAGATCGCGGAGCTTTTAGTCGTGGCCTCATGGCAGAGACCGAGAGAGAATTCTATGATCGAGAGAGTGTGAGAGAGAGCAAGAATGTTAGGAGGCTTAAATGGTACTTGTGGAGCCTTAGGAAGGCCGAGGGGGGGGGGGGGTTAAATAGACCCCCAAGGCCCAAACTAGCCATTGTTGGCCATTTGGAAACGGCAAGCAACGACTAGTTTGACCCCCAACGGCTAGCCAAACTAGCTGTTGGGGGCCGGGTCGGCCTGATCCGAGCCGACCCGGACCGATCCAGACTCGGATCGGCCGATCCGAGTCCTGGACTCGGCCAAGTTGCCCAGGATTGGCACGGCCGGCCCAAAACCGGTCCGACTCGGTCGATCCAAGACGAGTTTTTGAACCTTGCTGCGAACTGTCATCTTCTGCGTCTTCACGACGGTCCTGTTCTCTCTGTCGACAAATAGAGCACCGGAAACTCCATTGCGGCGATCACTGAGGGACTTGATTCTCCCAACTCTCCTTCCCTACTCCTCTGCTCTTCAGAGATAGGGCAGATGTCGGCTGAAGCTGGTCCCTGTCCCCCAGTGGATGCTAGAGTTTCAGACCTAGCAGGGACTGTGTTAGAGGCAGAAAGTATCTCACCCGGAACCTACGGCTGGAGTTGTAGGGTTTGGTGCTACAGATAACCAGGTCAATGGAATTGGAGATTAATGTGTTTTACTGTTCACTGAAGATTAACCCATCAGCAGAGCTTGTTCCTTTTGTGACGGAGCCTAATCCTTTTCCAGTGTTGTATGCTGTAGATGAGGACGGATGGATAGAAGAAATCGTCCAATTTGGGAACCGCATTGGTGTTTCTTTTCAAAGTTGAGATATGGTTATTAGTTTTCTGAAGAAACTAAGAAGAACCCATGCTCTACATAATTCAACAAAGAAGAAAGGTGTAGGGGGAGATACCAAGATTGGGAAAAGAGAATTAAACTTTGTCAGAATTATGAAGTGATTGACAGTTTAAGAGGTAAGAAAGGGAAAGAAGTGGGGAACAAGGCTGACACATAATGAACCTTATGTCTTGGAATATTCGGGGCCTGAACGAGGAGTTTAAAATGAGAGTTGTGAAGGATCATGTCCTTTCTCTGCACCTTGATTGTATATGTCTACAGGAGACTAAGATGTACAATCTTGATGATCGTTTGAAGAAATTGGGAGGTTCACTATTGACAGGTTCAACCATTATTCCTGCTGATGGATTGAAATGAGGTCAGATGATACTGTAGAATGGGGATAAATTTGAAGGTAAGGTCAGGGACATTGGAAAATTCAGCATTTCAGTTAGTTTCTCTTGCAAATCGAGTAAATCCACTAATTTCTTGGGGGTGGTTACTTTAGTGGATGGACCTCATAATGATCAACGAAGGGAATTATTCTTCCAAGAACTATATAGACGACGAGATTTGTTTAGAGCAGCATGGTGTATTGTGGGAGATTTTAATATTGTAAGATATCCTTGGGAAAGGTCAGGAGTCAGGACTTCAGAAATGGGGTAAAGAGATGGATGTCTATGATGCTAATGCCTTGTGCGCCCCCATCTTGAGGAGGAAGTTAAAGAAGCAGTTTTCAGCATGAATCCAAATAAAGCACCGGGCCCGGGTGGATTTTCCTTATGGCTTGTATCAGTTTTTCTGGAATATGATCAAGGAGGATCCATTAAAGGTGGTGCAGGAATTCCAGCATAGAGTTTCAATTCCACACACATTGATTTAATTCCCAAAAGAGAGGGAGCTGAAAGAGTGGCTGAATTTCGCCCTATCAGTTCACTGAATGGACGCTATTAAATCCTCACTTAAGTCTTGGCTTCAAGACTTAAAAAGGTCATGGTTAATTTATTGGAAAAATCAGTCAGCTTTCATGCAGGGGAGATTCATTTTGGACAATTATATGGCAGCTTATGAAGTTATTCACTACCGGAAAAGTAGGAACAAGCAGGGGTTTTTGGTAAAGCTTGATTTTGGGAAGGCTTTTGATAGAGTTAGCTGGAGGTGTGCTTGAAGAACTCTTAAACTCATGGATGTCGAGCAACCGTGGATTGGATGGATAATGAGTTGCATTTCTTCCGCTAGATTCTCAATTCTGATCAATGGAGAACCTCATGGATATTTTAGCAGCTCTAGAGGGTCGAGACAAGATGATCCCATATCACCACTTTTCTTTTGCTTGTTTCCCAGATTTTGAGTTCTCTTTGAGAGAGGGCAGCTCAACAAGGGCTTGTTAATGGCTTCAGTATTGATAGAAATAACATTCAACTGTCATACTCACAATTTGCTGATGGTACATTGCTGTTCACTTCAGGAAGGGTAAATATCATTGAGAATATCAAGAAGTTGTTAATGATAGTTGAACTTATTACTGGACTGAAAACCAACTATGATAAACTGAGGTTGTCGGCTTGAATGTGCCCCATAGTACCTTGCTGGAGACTGCAGAGAGAATCAACTGTAGGTGGGCTCAATTTCCTATCAAGTACCTTGGTCTGCCTCTTATAGATGGTGCGATTAGAGTGAGGGATTGGGATGATCTAACCAAGAAATTTGAGAATAGGCTAGAAGGGTGGAAAGGTTAATTTCTCTCGGTTGGAGGGAGATGGATTTTGTTGAAATCAGTTCTATCTTCTTTGGCCACCTATTATGTTTCTATATTCAAGATTTCCAACGACAGTGGAACGAGTTAGTGAAGCAGCAAGAAGTACTTTTTTCTGGTCAGGAAAAGGAGATAAAAAAGTGCTTCACTTATTAAGTAGGAAAATGTGTGTAAAAATAGGGATCAAGGAGGAGTTGGTCTCACTAAAATTGCTATTTTTAATACAACATTGGTGGCAAAACGGTTATGGAGATTGGGTGATGATTCAGAATCTTTGTGGGATGCGATAGTCAAGGATAAATATTTCTTAAATACCAGTAAGTGGGTGCTGTACCCTTCAAGCAACCACATTTTGTCACCTATTTAGACGAATATTATGAATGCTGCTGACATTCTTTCAACCTCTTCTGCACTTCATCTGGGGAAAGGAAATCACCTACTCTTTTGGAAGGATAAATGGTCTTCCTTTATGCCTCTGGCTACCAAGTTCAGTAATTTGTTTTCCATTGTTAGAAAGCATGAAACTTCACTTGCTGACGTCTTATCTAACAATGTACAAGGACAGGTGAATATTACATTGAGGAGGATTCCTACGAAAGTTGAATTTGAGAAGCTCATTGGTCTATTTTCTATGTTCAATCAGATTCAGATTTCTAGCATGGATGATGACAGCAGATTATGGAGATGGACTAGTAATGGGAAGTTCTGTGTTAATTCTCTTGTGAAGTTCATAGATGATGGTTGCTGCAGGGGATGGTGGCAGGATTTTGTTTGGTCTCACCTCCTCCCAAACAAAATTAAAGTGTTCCTTGGGAAGATTGCTTGGTGCAGATTACCCATAGGTCAGAGAATCAAAAAGTTACTTCATGTTGGTAGTTCTAAATGCTCCTTTTGTGCATTGTTTGATGAGGACCAGAACCACCTTTTTTATGATTGTGGTATAGTCAGTACTCAGTGGAAGGCTATATGTAGACGACCATGAGGTGGGTGGAGCATTCTTCAATTTTAGATTTGATCAGATGGTGGATAGAGGTATGTCCTTTTCCAGCCCAAAAAGATCTCTGGTCCTTGATATGTCCTGCTTTGCTATGGGCAATTTGGTGTGAGAGAAATACAAGAAAATTTAGATGAGTATTGCAGTGCCTCTAAGCTGTTGAATAGAGCAGTTAAATGGATGGAAGATTGGGGAAGTTGCAGCTGGTCTCCTTGAAGGTAGAGGGCAGAATCTGTTGGACAAGGCTAGAATATGAAGAACGTGTTTCTTTAATTGATCATACTGTTTCATTCACTTGATGAAGCCGTATTGCGTTCTTCTTTTTGTTGTAATTTTCTAAGGGAACCTTTGTGGGTAGGGGAAGTTTTTTATTTTTATCTTGTGGTTTCTTTGTAATCTTCATACCACATTTCATTGAAATTTGTGACTTATTGTCACCTTGAAAAAAAAAAAAAAAAAAGCAATGCTAATCCCTCGTCTTCTTCCTTTTGTACCATCAGTTTAGCAGTTTGTGTCTGAAGTGAATACAATGATTTGGCTACAATAAACATGGTTTGCACTTGAGATCATGGTTGGCAGTACCGGTTTTAAATAAAAAAAGTACCGGGCCGGTACCGAACGGGTACCCGTGCACTTTCCCCTCTCACAGAAACAGATCTGTGAGAGGGGTGCTTCGTTTTTGGAGTGGAAGGGAAGGAGGGGGAGGAGGAGAAGTTGCCGCTGCCGCCACCTGCCGCCGCTGCTGCTGCAGCCCGTTGCCGGAGACGTTTTGGTCGTTTTGGGTGGAAGAGAAAAATAAAGTATGATATATATTTTAAATCTAGTGATTATTTTTGAGTTGTTAACTAATTATTAGATTGTTTACGTTCATTTTCTTATTAAAATAGACAACTCTCAACTTTAGACCCTAATTAGCGGTTAAAAATTGGGACTTTTGTCTAATTATTTAAATTAAACATCAATTGAAGCTTCATAATACTAAATATACTTATATTTGTTTCTACTTTTTTCTTTCTTGTTGTAGGATCATTTCTGAACAGTAAGAGCAGGACCCAGGGTGGGCCCATATCACCTTAGTTAATATTGAGGAGAGTGAAATGTAAATATTGTGGCAAAGAGATGGGTGGTGGAATCACTCGAGGAAAAGAACATTTAGCAGGGAAGACGGGACAAGTGGCAAGGTGTATTGTCTGTCCCCGACAAGTTGCCAACGAGATGCGTGAATTGTTGCTTGGCCGGAAAGTACAAAAGGAGCAAAAGAATGAAGAGGAGGTTGAACTTCAAGATGAGATTTTAGGTAGACATAATAGAAAAGGCAAAGGGACGCATACTGGGGCCAGTGACATTTCTATACGTGAGAGGAAATGACTGAACAAATTGTGGACTCTAGTGATGATGATGATGATCAAGATCCTGAGATGGTTGCAGCTAGAAGAGAGAGTTTGTGGCATCAAAAAGAAGACGAAGCCCGAAGGAGAGGTGATGGACCATGAACAAGAGGCACAACTCAAGCTAGAGGCCAAGTGGGTCGTATGGACAATTATCTTTTTAGAAGACAGAGTTCTACTTAGCCAAAAATCAAGTAATGAGAGGAATAAAAAAGTCGGCTGAAGCGGCAGGACATGCTTTTAAAAGCATATGCAAATGGTTTTTGCATGCATGTGTTCCCTCACATACTGCTCAGTCTCCTTTTTTTCAGCCTAGGATTGACGCAATAGCAGATCATCGTCGTGGGTTCAAATCCCCCAAATGTCGAGACATATATGGACGTTGGCTTGATGGAGAATATGAGGAGCTTTAACAGTGGGTTGAAAGTTTTAAAGTTGTATGGAAGAAGAGGATGCACAATTATGTGCGATGGCTGGATTGGTACCATAAAGAACTCCATGATTAATTTCCTTACTCATTGCACTGAAGGGATAGTTTTTATGAAATCTATTGATGCATCAAACTATTCAAAGAACGCCAAATATTTATTTGGTTTGATGGATCAGATGGTGTAGGAAATTAGAGAGGAAAATGTTGTCCAGGTGGTCACTGATAATGAACCAAGTTATAAGGCTGCAGGGAAGAAGTTAATGGACAAGCGCAAACACCTTTATTAGGTCTCATGTGCAGCGCATAGTCTGAACTTGATGCTTGAAGACATTGGTAAGGGCTCAAATGTCAGCAAGATAGTAAGGAAAGCACAAAAAATTACCTAATTTATTTATGGTCATCTTATGATCTTGAACATGTTCAGAGAACAAGCAATTGGGAACTGAGATCTCATCCGTGCGGGGCCTACAAGATTTGCATTTAATTTTCTTTCATTAGAATATTTGCCACAAATTTAAGAATGAGATCAAGGGGTTTATGTTTAATAAAGAGTTCTTGGAGTGTATACGGACTACCTCCAATGAATCTAAATGTGAACATTTGGAAGTGGGAAAAATCATAGAGAACAAAAAAATTTGGAGCAATGTGCAGACTTATATAAAGTTGGTGGAACCGCTCGTACATGTCTTAAAATTGGTGGATGGGGATAATAAGAATTACATGGGATATTTGTACGAGGCAATTGACATTGTTAAGGTGCACATCAACAACGCATTTCCCAACATTTATATGAAGTGGTGGGACCTTATTGTTCTCAGTGAGAAAGCACATTACACCACGATTTTTATGCAGCTGATAAATGAAGTCTCATACTGTTATATAGGGGATTATTTATTAAATTGTTATTTAGTAATTATCCACCTAAATGCAGGTTATTTTTTAAATCCTCAAGTAATGTACAGTCGTCAAGTGCACATTGATGGAGAGGTGATCTAACGCACAATGAATGTGATCGCACGCTTGTTGAGGACAATAAAAGATAAAATTGAGGCAGAGAGACATGTGTTTATCTCTTATATGAAGAATTGACTTTAAGATATACTCAATTACTTGTATTTTCAAGAGTCTATGAATTATATTAATTGTTCATTCCATTTTTGTAGATGAAGGCTTATAGGCTAAAACTGGAGACATATATTGAAGACCATGTGCAAATTGCCGTAGAGAAACTTAATGATTACATTATTGTCATATGTACACAAGAAAGAACATATATTGATTCATTTTTTTGTTTTTTACTGATGGCATAGCTGAGTGATGAATAATGGTGTACAACAGAGACATGTGTTATAATCCTTTGACTTCTGTTGCAGTGAGGGTTTTGAGTCAGACGACATCGGCAAGTCAGTTTGAAAGAAATTGGAGCACATTCAGCCTTATACACTCAAAAATTTGTAACCGGTTAAAGACTGAACGATTAGACAAATTGATATACTGCCATTACAATATGAGATTGATGATAAAAAACATCCGGTTGAGACAACAATTGAGAGAGAAACGAGCTGCAAGGAGGCATAAGATGTTGTTGGCCAAATTGATGTGGAAGACTTGGGTTGATATACGAGCAATTGTCGATGAGCCAGTTTTTGATCCTGATGATACAGAATGGGCAGATGGCACACTAGATGGAGCTGTTGTTAAAGATCTAGAATTAAGAACATCAAAAAGGCAAAAAGAAAATTCACCTCTTCTTTTACATGAGCATCAAAGTCAGACTGAGCATGTGCCTTTATTTGTACCTGATACTGAGCTTGAGCCTGCTAGACATTTAGAATCAGATAGCAGGCCAGTCACTCCTAGAATGGTTGAGCCACCATCATTCTTGAGAATGAGTACATCTACACTTGAGAGGGCTAATCTAGCTGCCATAGACGACCCTGCGATTAATGAGATGAAGCAAATTTATGTGAGACATACACCATGTAGAAAATGATTATTGAATCGGTTGAACTTGCAAAAGGATTTAGAAAGAAAAGATAGCCAGTAAAAACATGCATCACAAAGGAAAAAAATCAAGTAATGTCAAGAGTAAGTTAATGGTTGATTATGATGATGATGAGACACAATCTCCTAGTGATGATGCTGGTGCAGCTGCAGGTGCTACTACTGGGGGGTGGAGTGTATGCACCTTCTTTCTCCTTGCATATTGAAACTGGAAGAGGACAGTATGAAAGTCAAAGAGATTATGATTCACAAGGTCAGTATGGACAACAGTCAGGTTATGGAGGTGGCCAATAAGAAGCAGGCATGTATAGCTGGGGAGATCGGGTAGAGTATGAAGGCTTTCAATTCCATCCACCTAGTAGTAGTTATGAGTCAGGGTCTTCTTCTTATCCTCAAGCTGCTTCTTTGCATCCTGATTTTAGAATTTCATCAAGTCAACAAGCGTATACTCCAAGAGGGATTCCAAGAGGGATGCACGACTTGGTTGCATCATTATTTAGTTATGGTGAATATAGGAAACATATGCAACCTTATTATGGATACCGACAACAGCAACTGAAGGATGAATCAGAAGGATCTACGGATTATTATCCATCTTAGTATACTGAATACTCATTTATGTTTTTCATATCATAGGTAAGGATCGTTTGATTTCATTAACATTTATTATTTGTAAATATTTAGTACATTAGCATAATATTTTTCATGTTTAATCTGTATCCAAATAGTCATTTAGTGTACATTATGTGTACTTCTTTATCTTATCCCATCTTTGTTACACTCAACACATATCTAAGTAATTATTTACATTTTTTTTCTTCTGATTTTTTCTGGCCATTTTATACCGGTACCGGCCGGTACGGCCGATACCGGTATCGGTACCGGTATTTCCATCCATGGCTAAGATGGATTGGGATCAAACCCTCCTTATTTGACTTGAAGGGGAATCTGATCACCTCCTGAAAATGTAAACGATATAAAAAAGCTGGCTGAATTGACTCAGAATCTGGCCAACTCAGCCTGGCATAAACCAAGATCGTACGGTCCAACTTGGACCGCTTGATCGTTGTCCATGAATAGAGGTCCGAACCCAAACCCCTGGTCACCTTGTGAACCCATTTGAATGTCAGTGTATCGTATTTATTTTCCCTGTGCAACGGGAAAAATTATCAATGACACTTATATTTATAGTTAAGGAAAGGTGGGCCCCACATCAGAATGCAAAAGTTGAAAAGGGATTGAATTTCTTTTTTAATTCATTAAAACTGGAAATGATTCCCACATTGTTTTTTAGGATGAGATTTGACATCGGAGAGACTCAATGTATACCAGATGAAATAGAGGGAAACAAGACTCTCAGAGACCTTAAACGTAGATACCCTAAATGTGAATGTGATAGATAGATCTCTCTTGTTTGCTGGCTCATACCGCTATTAGTGCAAGACTAAATGGACATGCTTCCTCTACGCTCAAAGTATTGGTCATTTGTAACAAGAAACTTTGTCTAGGTGGAAGAGTTGCCCACATTATGGCTACCTGGGGGGCGGGGGTGTTGGAGGGGTTGAAGGGGTATGGCTACCGGGGGGTGTTAGAGGGGTTGAAGGGGTAATAAAAATTAGACAACAATTAATAGAAATCAAGAGCATCAAACTAATATAAGAATGCAAAGGGAAACAAGGAAGCAATCATGCAAACAAGACAAAGAATTTATTTAAGTTCGTCTACGGACCTACATCTAGTCTCTAGGCAAATCCATGGGGATTTCCACTAGCACAACAAGCTACACATGATTCTAACCTCCTACAAGTTTCACATAGTTTTACATACAAGATTGTTAAGGATGGGAATATTGGTATCGGTATAGGTATTCGTGGGTACTAATACCAATGTGTATCGATATTGGTGTCGGGTGTATCGGCCTGGCACCAACCAATCTTGACCCTAGTACTGACTGATACAATTTTACTATTATTATTTTTAAACTTAAATGACCGTTTTCGGGATACCTCCTATATCGAGATCGCTACCCACCGATACCGATACGTATTGGCCGACACATATGGGTATTGGCTAATACTTCCAACCATGCTCTTGCAAGGTTCACCTCCTATCCGTGACACGGCCCTCTCTCCTATCTTGCAAGGTCAAAGCTCTTCGGATCTGGGAGCCATTCAAGACTTCCAAGATTTCATTCATCGGGCTGCAATGATTGATGTTCATACTGATAGTGGTTTCTACACTTGGTCCAACCTCAGGGCCCAACCTTCTTTATCCAGGTTGGACAAGTTTCTCGTGTTGGTGGAGTGGGAAGATCATTTCCTCGACCTGCAAGCTCTTGTCTCCACCGCTGCTTATCTGGTCTAAGCCCATCTTGTTGAATTCCAAGTTCTCCTTCCATCGGAAGCTGCCTTTTCGTTTGGAAAAGTATTGCCTGCAAGAAGAGGGCTTTTTAGACATTGTTCAGAAGGTGGATGGCTGGTTCTCGGAAGTGTTCGGCTATGGCGGTGTTGAACCTGAAAATTTTCATGCGAGATAATGCCATTTGAGCATGCATATGCACATGATTGTGTAGAAAATACTACATGGCATATGCTCACATTAATGTGAGCTCACTATATGGGGAAATACGCATAGCACATGTTCATATGGGACTATGTTATGCAAAACAAGGAATGTATGCCTACGATATGAGGGTTAATATCAAATGGAGACCCTCTCATGTACATGGGAAAAACATAAAACTATAGGCACATATTAGAAGGGTAATGGGGCAAGAAGCATACCTAGGCCAAGAAGCCTTGATCGGGGTTCTTACGAAGGCCTAAAACAGCCCCAAAGCGCCCTTGTATGCTGCCGAGATTAACTCCTAAATCCCCTTAATGACCCTTGATGGGGAGGCCCAAAGGAGGACCCTAAAATGCAGCAACAAGGATGATCCAAATGCTGCGAAATGAGGGCCTAAATCATCTCCGAAATGGGCTCAAACCAGTCCCGGAATAGGCCCCAAAATGGTCTCCAAACTTGCCCAAAATGGTCCCAAATAAAGGCCCAATAGCAAGGGAGGCAGGCCTAATAGGTGGCCCAATAAGAAGGCCCAAATAGGAAGCTCAAATGGGCCAAAAAACCAGTCCCCACGGGGCACCAAAATCTGCAGTCCAGAAAAGGAAAAAAATCTGAAAACCCAAAGGAAAAATTACCCAAAGAGGAAGGTGGACCCCTCTCTCCCACTCCCCTTTATTTAAATAGGCAAAGAGGAGGGAGGAGAGAGAGAGGGAACCGGTGGGGGGAGCCCCCACCGGTTGGGAACCCCCCACCAGTTCCAAGAGGGAAACCGGTGGGGGGGGAGGAGGATTTCCCTCCCTCTTTTTCTTCTTTAAAAATTCAAATGGGGGTGGGGGAATTAATTAAAGGAGGGGAATTAATGGAGTCCTTAACCCCATTCACACTTGGTTAAGCACTCAATACAAAGCCCTCATTAAAACCCCCATCTTAAACCCCTTTCACACTTAGCCCAAGCCTGAAATTAATGGGCAAAAACCCCCTTTCACACTTGGAAATCTGAAAACAAAAGGGCCAAGGCTCATTAAGAGCCAAAAAGTGGAAAAGGAGGGAAGTATGGGGAGGGGAGAACCCCCCCACCGGTTTCCCAAAACCGGTGGGGGAGACCCCCCACCGGTTCCCAACCGGTGGGGGGCCAACCGGTGGCGCACCCCCCTCCACCGGTTGGAACCGGTGGGGGTGCCCACTTACCCCCCCCCTCTCTCTCCTTTATTTGCTCTCTCTCTCTCACCCCTTTGCCATCTATTGGCTATTGGAAAATAAAAAATAAAGAGAAGGGGGAGAGATAGTGGAACCGGTGGCACCCCCCACCTTGGCCCATCCCGGTGGCACCCCCCACCGGATCAAAATTTGGGCCTATAAATAGGACCCCAAGGCTCCAACATAAAAACACACATAGAGGCATATACATACACAACAAGGCATTCACACTTAGCCTCAAAATTCAAGTGTGAAATTGTGAGAGAGGGTGCTGCCCACTTGAAGACCAAATTCAGGTTTTTAAACCCGAGTTTGCTGCGATTTTGGGAGATCTTCTTTCGTCCCGGGGAGCTCTCTTTCCTAAGGTTCAATCCTAAGGGGAAGTTCTGCCGGATTTTTTTGTAAAAATGCCTTACTATAAGGCGAATTTCTGCCGAAATTAAATCTGAATTTGTGTGTTTCTTGTGTGTCATTTAAAATTATGTAATTACCATTATGTTTTTTTAAAATAATATACATATGTACATCTAATTTCCTAAAGCTAAAAAAAAAATCTATGAACACTCTCAACCTAACCTTAACCTCACTCCATAAATAAATAAAATGTAAGTTCAGAAATCTTAGTAAAATTGTGTTTAAACCTAAAATGATTTATAATTAATTAATTAATAAAAATTTGGAAAATTAATTAAAAATCAGAAAAAAAACCAGTAAAAATCAGGAAAACCCATAAGAAAACAGTAAAAATCTGTAGAAAATTATAATAAACCTAAATAACCTTATATGAATAATTAATTAATTAATTAATTAAATTGATCAAATTAATCATAAAAAAATGAATAAAATCAATAAAATCAGTAAAAAAAAATAAGAGAATTAAAAATATGAAAGATTATAAACCATTAATAGTGTATATAATACATAAATACAAAATTCCGAAAATACCCCTATGTATAATATTTACATATATAACCCCGAAAACATTAAAAATCATATCATGAGTGAAATTTCTCCCCATATAGCCTCAATATCAAATCCTAAAGCTTAATAACCCAGTTTAAGGGAAAATTAGTAAAAAACCCTCATACCTTTAAAAATTGATTTTTATAACTCCCATAAGGTTTGGAACCCTTTAAAACTCACCCCCATATACTTATAAGCTGTTATACTTTCATAAAACCCCCATAATTCATAAAAACCCCTAAGAGGTGTATAATTGCGAAAAACCCCCCCTGTGGGATTAAAAATTGGGAATTAATCCACATAACTTGGAATTAATCCACCTAACTTGGAATCAATCCCAATAACCAGGAACCAATCCTAAACCATATAAAAATTGTCCCCAAACTAGGGGTGAGGTTAAGGATTCAACCTAAAATATGCCTCCATATCCATATGCATGCGCTGCCTTAGTAGTAGTTTTGCATGATTAAGGGCATCATACGGACGGTTAATCAAGGGTTGCCGAGCAGTTGCTTAGCGTAATTAACACTGACCGAGGTCAGTGGAGAGAGGTCATATACTCGAATCTTCGCCTGATTCGAAGTCCCGGATTCCCTGAGGGCTAATCCCAAGCTCTCATAATCCGATAAGATATAAAACTGACCTATAATCCTCTAGATAAACAAAAAAATGGATTTCCGAATAATCCGACATAGGGAGGATAGATATGCCTAGGTCAGGTCCCGAACCGAAGGTTTTAGAAAAAAAAAAATCTTCGCAAACAGGCGGCTACCTTGATTTATAATCTCAAATCCCTCTCATGAGCTTATCAGGTAGGGAGCCTCTAGGAGGCTTCCAATTAGGGAAGACAAAGATAAAATCTTATCTTAGCTGGGAGGGTATGTAGCTTTTGAGGAAGTTGGGCTTATAGAGGATGAGGATAAAAAGAAGTGGGAGAAGCTAAAGACAACTTATCAAGGTATCCTACTGAAGGAGGAAATGTATTGGAAGTAAAAGTCTAGGGGTAGGTGGATAAAGGAAGGGGACCGGAACATTGCATATTTCCATAAGTTAGCCTCTACTAGAAGGAGATTGAACATGATCAATTCACTACAAGCCAATGGACAGACTTTCTCTCACATGAGTGCTATTATCAGCCATATTGTGTCCTTTTACTCTTGGTTATTTGCTGAAGAGGAGCAGATTAGGCCTCATATTCTGGAGGATCTTCTTCCTTGTCTAGTTTCAAATGGCATAGGCCGGAGTTCGCTAAAAAAGTTTAGTTGGATCCTGCTCGAAAATTACAAATGTGGGGTCTAGTTGGATGCCTTTGGCTCACCAGAACACTTGAAGTAGGGCCATGCACATAAGAAAAGAAGGCAAAACTCTAGTGGGTTGGCATCATTTCAATACCCATAAAAGATGGTTTACTCCCAAAGTTCTAAGAAGGTTTGGACAGACTGCAACAATTTAGAGGCGTCCTAATATATAAGCTAGGGTTGGTGAGTCCTAAGTCAAAGAAGGGAAAAAAAATCAAAGATAATGCAAGCAAATCACACATGATGAAGCCAACAAAAGCGTGTAAAACAAATCAAACACGGGACATACGCCCTCGTCTCTGCCTCCGACACATGTCCTGTGGGGGCATTTATTTCATAATTTTTTTTCCAGTAAGAACTCCCACTGGGGGTTTGTTTACAAAACAAAGAAAAGAAAAAAGGACCCCACCGGTAGCCAAACCCCCATCGGTTGGACCCCCCACCAGTGGGGGGTTTCTCCATTAAAAAAGAAAAAAGAAAATGGAAAAGAAGGAGAATAAAAGGAAGGAGGGGAGAAAGGGCCACCGGTGGCTCCCCTATCAATTGGGTCAATTGGTGGGGGGTCCAACCGGTGGCACCCCCCACCGATCATTCCAATCGGTGGGGGGTGCCACTGGCTCCTCCTCCTCTCTCTCTCTCTCTCTCTCTCTCTCTCTGGCCCAACTGGTGAGGGGTCCAACTGGTGGCACCCGCACCGGTCATTCCAATCGGTGGGGGGTGCCATTGGCCCCTCCCATCTCTCTCTCTCTCTCTCTCTCTTATATCTCCCTCTCTCCAAATTTCAAAAAAGAAAAGAAAAGAGGAGGGAAAAGACACCGATGGGGAGGGGGTGTGCCACTGGTGCCCTACCCCCCCACTAGTGGACTCCCATCCACCACTATATAAACCCCCAAAGAGAGTTGCTGCATGGGACTTTTAGGGGGAGGGACAAAAAGAAGCACAAGAAGAGACTCTACGTGGCCATTATGTCCTGATTCTTTAAGATCTGTAAAGAGAAGGTCAAGAATATAGTCGAAAGGGTTCATTCATATGATTTGAATGGCCCAATTTTTGGAGTGGTTGACCAATTTTTTGTTCATACATATTATTTGAATGACCAAGCTGTATTGTTCAAGTGAACAACTTTGGTTCTTTCATATCATTTGAAAGACCATTATTTTGTATGATTCTTGATTAAATAGGTGATCACCATGCCCATTAATCAAGTCACAACATACTTTGTAATTCATGAATTAATAAAGTGGACTCTTTGAATTTGTTATGCATGTGTATGTTTAAATCGAGCTATGATGGATTCTTAATAAGTTGCGAAATCTTCGAATCACAATGAGTTTAAAAGATTTTCTTTAAGGATACTTAAAGGATAAAAGATATGGATCACATGGACACATCATGTTAAAACATACCCTTTAAGTATCCTTTAAGATTTTACCATCTCTCCTATGACCTCTAGGGATCCTAAGAGGAAAGACATTGTCACATCATGCAAAAGGCCTATCTTCTAAGTATCTTCTAAGGATTCCTAAAAGAAACTATGTAAATATATCATGCAACACGTGCCCTTTAAGAATCTCTTAGAGATTCCAAGACATTTAAAGGAACATGAATGGCTCGTTGGCGTTTTAAGGGGCCAATTTTCAAATTATCTTGTTAAATCATTCTTCTTCAGAAGGTCTGATTTGACCCTGCGGGGAGATCCAATTTCAAAGTTTAGGTCAACAGTTCGCGCCCCATGCTGGATTTACAGGTTGTACTTTTCCAGTTAATCCATAAGGATCGGACACCCATATTCCAGGACCATACAAGACTGTTACATGAAATGCACCAAAGCCAAAGCAAGCCACCCCTGAAAGAAATAAATGAATTTGACGATAGTTGGAGTGATTGTATACCCAAATCTCCCCAACCCTCCTACTCTTCAACTCCGCTCCTCAATCCTACTCCTCGATTCCTTGCTTTTTCCTAAACAACTACCTTCCCTCCATTCCTTGCTGGCTGGCAGTAGCATCCCTTTAGTCAGATTGGATTCAGTAGTTTTCATGGATTCTTCTTCGAAGGCTTTGTTCAATTGCTCTCTTAAGAGAGAGTGATTGGTATGACTCCACCTGTCCCTCTTACCGCTTCCTTCCCCGCGCCAACCTTTAGCTCCAGCTAGCGAGCGGCTCAAGTCAGCTATCGGGGTCGAACTCCTCGATCTATGCTACTAACAGTGCGCTTTGCTTGTTAGGTAAGGGATCGGATCAAGAAGCTGGAGGGAGTGACCTTATTTATAAGCCCACAAGTGCGGCCAGTCTGAGCGCTAGTTTTGACACAAAGGAAAAAATCTCCCTCAGGGGGCAAGGATCTGGAGAAGAAGCAGTTCCAATCCACGAGGACTAGGAGTTTAAGGCTTAGGCTCTTCTTTCCTTTCACAAGATGCATCTATTTCAAATGCTATATCATACGTAATTGTCGAAATAGAGCTCTTTTTGTAGTTACCGCTACCCGAATGAACTACCTTAGCGTCCTAGGGGAAAGGAACCGAGCTCAAGTAAAGAAGTCAAAAAAATACCGAGGTCGAGTGACTTCGTTCCTCTGACCAAGGTCAATAGGGAGAGGTCAAATTCATGCATCCACGCTTGATCCAAATTGCTAGACTCACTGGTGGCTCACTCTAAGTTCCTAAAGTCTAATTCAAAAATAAAATGAACATACCCACATGGTACCATCCACTTAAAAAAAAAAAACATTCGATTCCAACCTCCAACAGGTTAACCTACCGTCCTTGACAGGTCCTCTCTCCTTGGGAAGGTACATATGATTCTAACCTCCAGCGAGTTCAACAGATTCAGTTTGTTCAATGAAAGTAAAGAAACAAACGGACAGAGAGAAAAGACAAAGAGCTTATGAGATTGATCGATTAAGTTCATGCTCAAGTTATAGATAATCGCATGCACAATTGATTAAGTAAACAGATGAAGGCATAGAGATCGACTAAGTATGCAAAGAGAACAAATTTAATTGATTAAGAATCGCATGACAAAGCAGCTCAGAAATCATTTAGTTAATCGATGCATTAGTGCTCGGAAAGCACCTACTTAATCGATGCAGGAGAGTTCAGATAATCGTAAGCAAGAGAGTCGATCAATTAAGTGAAACAAATAGAAGAGATAATTGATAGCTAAACAATTGATCGATTAAGTGAAGCAGGCTGACAGGTTAATTGACGTATGAGAGCACCGGTTAAGCGATAGTACTTAATCGATAGTAAAAAGTGTGTTTAATCAATCAAGTCAGCATAAGTGCATAACAGTTAATCGATAAAATGATGCATAGTTAATCGATTGAAATGGCTCAGTTAATCAAATAAGTTACTCGATAGAAGATTGGTTAAGTAGGCCTTTTGGTAAAGTTAATCAATAGGAGATCAATTAAGTGGGCTTTGAAGGAGCGCCGGCCTATTCTCCACGTTAATCAATTAAGGCAACTCATCTAATTTTCTGAGAGTTAATTGATAGAGGGATCTATCAAAAGAGTCTTAAGGGATAAACTTAATCGATAGAAGAGTATGGGCTTAGTTAACTCTTAAAATTGACTAAGTCTCAGAACAATGACTTAAACCCGATTAACGTAGTGAATTTGCATTGGGTAATCAATTAATATATTTGATTAACTACTCAACCAGAACAACTGATTACTTTTTTAAAGGAAAATGTGGATTGTACACCAATTTTATTACGAGATAAATAGAGGAAGTACAATCAAAATGGGATAGGTGAGATACCTATCACCAAAAAAGAAAAAGAAAAAGGAAAAAATGCATATTAACGACTACTTTTCTTCACTCATCAGACGGCACCCTCAAAAGATGTTTACACCAAAAGAATAACATATGAAGGCCTCGTTCACAAATATTTTCCACATAGAGTCTTGTTCCTCTAAATACCAAAACATTTCGCTCTCTCCACAAACTCCAACAAATAGCATGCGGTAACATGTTGAGAAGTCTGCTTCTTGTAGTCTTTGTCCTAGAAAGGGTTATAATCAACAATTGATTACTTTATATTCAATATTTGTCATCATCAAAATATGATAATAATTCAAGAAGGGACCCAATGGTTAAACAATGTTCTTAACTGCTCTCCCATTGCAAGTTTTGATTCATCTCTGAATGAAATTGAGCTTTCGGAAACATGAGAATATTATTTCAAACCAATAATTGCATATAACCAGTCAGTCTAATCAATTAGTCTTTTCTAAAAGAAACCTTCAATGGATAAATTGAGATATAGTGTAGATCATCATGATGAACAAATGGTGAATGATTGGAATTTTTTTTTTTTGGTTAGTATAAAGGTTGGTTGGTAGTACCGGCCGATACCGATACATATGGGTAACAATGTCGGGATAGGGTTGTACCCATATACCAATCTTTACATTTTAAAAAATAAAAGAAAATTGTTATTGGCCGGCACCAGGCCAAAATGGGCCAGTACCGGGCCGATATGCCCGATACCGATATCGATACGTATTTGGTATCGGTACCGACACCGGTATTGCCATCCTTGGTATAAAGCCAATGAGAGATTTGGGGCAAGGTTAAGAAACCCGGGATCGGGTCTCGGATCGGCCGGTCCCAAACCAATCGGATCGGCCGATTCCGATCCGAGTCAGTCCGATCCCGGCCGATCCTGGTTGAGTCAGGCTCGGCTGGTTCGGATAGCAGAAAAAAATAGAAAAAAATATGAAAAAATGTGGAAAAATATAAAACACAAGTCTAATGCATAATTGTGTTGAAATACATTGATTTGAAGTACATAAGATGTTGTTGGACAAAAAAACATTGAATAAACTTACATATATGATTATGAACTTACATTTATTCCAAACGTACATTATACTGAATGAACATATGGCTAACATACTCAGCCCATGACATATAGCTCTGGTAGTATTGTTCATACTGCATCACATACCGGCTATAGTCATCCGTATTGGTATAAATGACTGAAAATTGTGGATATTCTAGACAACCCCCTGAATAGTCGGATGTATCAGAATGTTGAGGAGGGTAAACTACATATCCAGTAGGCTGACTATACCCTTCGTATGGAGAATATGATGATGCATCTGATAGTTGCTCCTGATATTCCTGAGGAGCTTTACCTTTGTCCTTCCTCCTTGATCTGCTGAATGTTTGAATGGAAGATTCTTCACGTCCTCCTCTGCTACCATGATGTTCATCTTGGGTAGCATGTGTGAATTCTTCTTCTCCAGTGAATTGAATTGGTGGAGCTGGGGCTGGGGCACTGGTAGCATCTCCGCCATCCTCAGAACTGTCGGAGCTCGTCTTTGATGTCGAGTCATTTGAGGTTTGATATTGGACCTCATCACTTGGTTTTGGCGTTTCATCATCTTCCTCGATAGTCTTCAGATCAGCAATTTGAATTCCAGTACCACTCTTCCTTTTGCTTGGTACTTGTTTTTTGCTCTTCTTCAGACGTTTTGGAGAAGGAGGTTGAAAATCAGTAAGTAATGGAACATTATCTAACTCACCTTCCGCCCATTCCCGATCATTTGGGTTGAATTCAGGCTCATTTGAGGTGCTTCCATCAACCCATGCATTTAGTGGATGTTGCTCCTCGAACAGCTCATCCAAGTCTATGGGTTCTTCTACATGTGTCGTCTCTGTGGCTTGTCCGGAAATTCTCTCTTTCTCCTGCCTTTGAAGGTTCCTTATGAGCTCCAGATTCTTTAGCTTCAACCTCATGTTATAATGACAGAATACTAGCTTCTTTAGACGGCTCGACTTCAATCTATTCATTTGCTTGGTGTGAATCAAGCCAAAGGTGCTCCAGTTTCTCTCACAGCCTGATGAAGAGGTTGTTTGACTTAAGACCCGAATTGCAACATAGACTAGATCTTCATACCCATATGTTTTTCCATGATCTAGCCACCAGTCAGCTGTAAATAGAAAATTGGCCATGTCAACAATGTGCAAGCTATAATTAAAATTTAAGTAGAACATCTAGTTAATAATTTTCAAACCTGGACTCAAAATTTTGGCAGCTCTTTGAGCAGTACTTGTCCCAAAGTGGTATAACATCATTCTGTAATCATGCATTTGTTTGCATGCCAATATTGCTCTGTCCTCATCTGCAAGCATACGCTTAATAACAGACTTAGCCCCCATCAACACTTCCGAACAACTATCATAGCTATCCTTCTTCCCATTAGTTCTAAACATGTACTGAGGGTTGAAAAAATAACCTAAATAAATAAGTCGAAGTTAGTTATTACTTAAGAAAAATGTGTATACAAATAATACACATAGAAAGTTAGTAGCTTACCAGCTGCATGAAGATCGTGATGTAAAGTGTGTTCCCAACGTCTGTCTATTATGTCCCACCACTTCACAAAGGTTGTTGGGTTGTTCAGTTGAATGAGCTCCTTAGCTCTGTCCATCACAAGATCGCAAGACACGGACAAGCGGTTCTACAACATTTAACACCGCTTGCACCCCCCTCCAGAAGGGTCTAGACTGAATTAGATCAGCCACTTTCTTACCTTTCTCTCTGACCTTAGTTGGTACATACCGCAATATGTGATTCTCCCAATCTTCCGATGCCACCATCCTAATCAAGTTGTTCTTTTGTTGACTTAAACTATCTAGAGAGATATATTGAGATGCAAACCTGGTGGCTCCCGGACGAAGCAACTCTCTTCCATGAGTATGTGTGCGCATGATATCCAGAATGTTGTTGTGATTGTAGATGAATGTGGTGATAAATCGACCACTCTTGACCACTCCATCTACCATCGGATCAGAGCAAATGTCTTCTAACATCAAGTCAATACAATGAGCAGAACAGGGAACCCAGTATAAATGTTCTCTCTTCTGCATCAACATTTGTCCAGCTAACTTGAACGCCGCTGCATTGTCCGTAACTACTTGGACAATCCTTTTTTCGCCCACTTCTTCCACCATTTGATCCATTAATTCACACAGGTACTGGGCATTCTTTATTTTTCCAGATGCATCAATGGATTTCCAAAATACGGTTCCAGCTTTACAGTAAATTAAGAAGTTGATCATACTTCTTCTTGTTATCCCTGTAAAATTCCAAACGTGATAAGAAATCAGAAAGAGACCCATTCTGATTAAGAAAAAATGAAGATAAAATAAGAAACTGAATATAAGATTTATGTACCTGTCCATCCATCGCACATTAAAGTGCATCCATACTCATCCCAGATCCTTTCAAATGATTTAATGTATGTTCGGATGTCATCAACTTCCATATCCAAGTACTTGTTGTATATCTCATATGGAGAAGGTCCTTCAACCCCTTTGCCAACTTCTTGTATGGTCTCGATCATGGACTCATAATATGGCCCCTTGGCCGCATTAGTAGGGATACTGTTATAGAAAAACCACCTAGATGTAGCTCTCCCTATCTTCTCCTTACAAAGTTTTAAGTTCTTGAATGCAGCATTAATAGAAGGTTGTTTATCCCTCTTCTTGGTGAGCAAGGGATCTATTGGACTTACTCTAGGATCTCCAGCTCTAGTGAACTCCTGAGGTAGCTCCTCGCATACATTAGTGCTCATGCCGGCGCTAGTGCTCCCTTGTGCAGAAGGTGTGGAGCCACTTCCTTGTCCTCCATATCTTCCAGTGTGCCGAAATAAGTCCTCATCTGCAAAGGACCACCGGCTTGCTTCCATTGTACGTCGCAATTCAGCTTTAAATGTAAAAGAAAAAAAATTAATCTACTATAACTATTTGTCTGAAAACGTTAAATGAAGAACATGAAAATAAGTTAAATAAGAAACTTACTTGTATCCCAATCATCAACATTTATAGGTTGATTACTTCCACCAAGCCGGACTCCAGCATCAGACCTTCGCGCTGGTTCAGTCAATTCCTCTCGAATTTCCTGTCTTCTTCTGGCAGTACTTGCTTTGCTTGATTCCTTCTCCTTCATGTAAGTTCGAAATTGGATCCTAACCTCTGAAGGAACTCGAGCACATGCTGCAACTTCACATTTTATTCCAGCAAGATGTTGTTTGAATCGGTAGACCCCGCCAGAGACAACCCGGTTGCAATATTTGCATTGTACCTTTCTTTGGCCCATGTCCACCTGTGTGCAATGACCCCAAGTAGGATCAGCACTAGGAGGATTCCTAGATGACCGCTCAGCAGCACCTTGAGATGCCATTCCTTCACAGCACAAGAAGATGAGAGATCGCGGAGCTTGTAGTAGACTAGAAGTGACCTCGTGGGAGAGATTGAGAGAGAATTCTATGAGGGAGAGAGAGCAAGAATGTTAGGAGGCTCAAAGGGCAATTGTGGAGCCTTAGGAGGGCCTTGGGGGGGTTTAAATAGACCCCCAAGGCCCAAACTAGCCGTTGCTGGCCGTTTGGGAATGGCCAGCAACGGCTAGTTTGACCCCCAACGGCTAGTCAAACTAGCCGTTGGGGGCCGGGTCGGGCCGATCCGAGCCGACCCGGCCCGATCCGGTCCCGGATCGCCCGATCCGGCTCGGACCGGCCGATCCGAGTCCTGGACTCGGCCAGGTTACTCGGGATCGGCACGGTTGGCCAAAAACCTGTCTGACTCGACCGATCCGTGCCGATCCGGGCCGAGTTTTTGAACCTTGATTTGGGGAGTATGAAAAGGACATAAAAAATGACAATCATACCAAATAGATGAAGACCTATCTTTGAGTGGTTTCTCCTTAATCTATCTTTTACGTGGGGAAAGAAATTCTCATTGGTCAAGCTTTTCCTTATTTACGTGAATTATGTCAACCTAACATGCATTTGTTCCCAGTTCATTCTTGCATTGTTACTTTCACAGGCTATTTGCTTTAGAAAATCAAAAATTTCCTTACATCTATTCAATAACTTGTCCACCTCTGCTTCAGCTTCCCACTAGAATTATGTGTTGGCCCATTCTTTAGTTCTTTTCAAATCCAAGTTGTTGGTAAATTTGAATTTTGAACATGCAACATTAATCTTCTTCATATTTACAAGCATTGTCAAGATGATTACTTTCAACAAATAAATGTTATAATCAAAGTACCGACGGGTAATTTGACATGAGAACTGTATAAAGCCAATAGTAAGCTTTCTCTACCCTCACAAAGGATCATATGAAGTGAAATATCTTTGGGTCCTTCATATTACTTTCTATCTTGGGTTCAGTTCAGGACTTGCCAGATCAGGCTGCAATAGGATAAGAATGACCTGTTTTGTTAAATTTACAATTTCTAATTTTTAATACAAGTAATCATCTTGGTTGGACTAGATCAGTGTCTGAAAATTTTATTTGAATCTGCTGGTATTATCTTGCTTTGCTTTTATTTATTTTTCAGGGTTGGTGTTGCCAATTTCATTAGCCTGCTGGTGCAAAAGATAAATGCTGACATCAAACCATTTACATCTATGCTGTTGAAGCCCCTGTTCCATGCTGTTCTGGAGGAGAAGAGTGGTGCAGCCAAACAAGCCTTTGCAACTGCGTGTGCCATCACATTGAAATATGCAGGCGCCTCTTATGTGCATAAGATAATCGATGACACAGTTGCTTTGCATTTGGGTGACAGAAATGCTCATATTTCTTGTGCAATTCTATTGAAAAATTATATGAACATTGCAGTTGACGTAGTGAGTGGCTACCACGCGACAGTTCTACCTGTTGTTTTTGTTGCCAGGTTTGGATTTTAGCATGTCGAGTATTTTCACTTCTGCACCGTTTTTAATTTTGACTTACTTGGCGAAATTATTAATGGGTAGATTCTTTTAACAAATTCCAGTAAGTCTATGGCATTGAGATTTCAGTAGATGTTTCCCAGTTTGGGTGCAGCTTTTGTTTCCTTTTGGGTGTATGGATGCTATCAGCTGTATCTCCACATGATGTGATGCATATTCATGCTTGAGTAAAAAAAAAAGATTTGCATACTACAATGTTCAGATATTTGGAGTTTATTATATTTCTTGATTTTTCTTTCCTGGCAATTTTGAAAGGTTCGCCAAACCTATTTTTTAATGGTATAAAAAGTTAAATATAACGTTCTTGCATGCTGCTGCTGCTGCTGTTGTTATTATTATTATTGAAAGTGGATGGTACCACAATTGTATAAAATTTAAAAAAAGGCATGTGCATGTGTCCAAAGTGTAAGATCACAAAAGCCCTCTATACAAATTACAAAAAGCACCATAGTGGTCACAAACCCTCCCCTCTAAAAGAACAAAAAGGACATATCATTGTGCACATTACACAAAACCCTAACGCACTCTCTAACTCTACTACGAACAATCCCTCCTTAATAAACTTTTGTTCCTTTCATCCTACAGCCCACAAAGTGGCATGGATGATTAGCCACCGGACAACAAAGACCTCTTGGGAGCAATTATGGAAGACCAATGACATAGAAGGGAATCCACGCTGTTCACATCTCACCAACTTTGCCGAACCTCGGAGGTCACCATGTGCCAAACTTCATGGACGTAGCTGCACCCTACAAACAGATGATTGAGTGACTCATCCTCTTCACCACACATGGAGCAAGTGGGAATTCACACTAGAATTTTTGGCAGTCTACCAAATGGAAATTCACACTAATTTTTTTGAGAAGTGGATGGTACCACTGAATATATATTAATGAAAGAGGATGATGTACAAGAGTAAAGAGACAAACTGCATACAACCCTTTATACAAAAGGGCACTGAAGTGGTGGTAACCTAAACTTAACCTAAAGATTGCAAAATTGAAAAAGGAGGTATTTACATCAAGGAAGGCAGAATCGGTGTGGATTGGATCAGATCGGCCGATCCAGTCGGTTTTCGGCCGGACCGATCAGATCCCGATCCACGACCCTCTGTTCCCTTACTGGGATTGAGTAGATCGACTGGGATCGGCTTGGATCGGCCGATTCGGGCTGGACTGGCCGATCCCTAGCCTAACAGTAGTTGCGAACTAGACGTTACTAGTTCGCAGCTAGCCATTGGCTAGCCGTTGGGAACGAGCTCAACGGCTAGCAAGGGCCTTGGGGGGCTTATAAAAACCCCCCATTCCCACCAACTCAGTTCCTCAGTTCTCTCTCTCTCTCTAAGTTCTTTCTCTCTCTCTCTCTCTCTCTCTGAGTTCTCTCTCTTTCTCTAAATTCTCTCTCTAAGCTCTCATTTGGGTTTTAATTGCTTTCTAAAGCTCTCATTAGTGTAATTGAGCTTTGGGGGGTGCGTTCTACAACCATTGGCTGGCATTGGGGCGACATTTTTAGATTTTCTTTCTTTCTAATTCTCTCTCTATCTAGAAGGCTCCCTTCCCATATTCATTCATTTCTTAAGTGCTTATCTTTTCTCTTTTGAAAATCAAGAAAGTTCCAAGGACTTAACTGAGGTCCTAGATAAGTTGCAGGTATTTAAAGGCTATTTTCTATTTTGTCTGATATTTTTAATTTTTTTTAACCTTTCTTTACAATAAAATGAGGGGACCAGACCGGGTCGGTCGGGATCGGCCGGGATTGGATCGGCCTATCCGATCGGTCCAGACCCGGACCGATCTCTGAGTTTGCCTTACTTGATTTTCATTACAAAAAGTTGATGTCCACTCTCTAACTCGATCACTAACAAAAGAGACATTTTGCTCTTGAACCAGTGCTTCATGTTTGAAGATCCCCCAATTTTCACCCCAAATGGACCACAAAGTCGTATGAAGCACCAGCCATCACATCTGTTCATCAACCTTAGATAATCGAACCTTGCCCCAAGACTTAAGAAGAGAATCCACTGAGCCCTCCACACTAGGATTTTAACTTTCAAAGGAGACACGGGATCCCAGATCTGATACAAAAATGGGGTCTTGGTATCACTGTCTGCAATAATATAGTACATGAATCTGACTGAAAAGTTCCCTGACAAACCATCCCCACTTCCAAGAATCCCAAGCAATAGCATCTCTCTCAAAATCCTGCAACACCGATGTAAGACCTGCAAAGTCTTGAATCTCATCATCTCGCAAATCCCGCCTGAAACAAGGAGTCCAGCTTCTCATGCCATGTAGATGAATCTCTCTGCACCACTAGCGCCTGAGGGTTGGAAGCCATGTAGAAGATCCTGGAAAAAGTGATAGTGGCACTGAACCGCACCTCTTATCAAACCAGGAGAGAAGTCATTCACCACCACCAAGAGAAACCTGGGTAGCTGTAAGAATGACATTGGCTGCCTGAAGAACAATATAGCATGCTATCTAGTTCATGGTATAATGGTAAGCATGCATGTCATTTACTATACGCTTCTATGATATTTTTTTGAGAAAATCATGGATTGTACCACCAATTTTATTCAAGAGAGGAAGTAGAATGCAAAACCGGACAGGAGAGATTCCTATCCCATCAAAAATGAAAAATTACAATGACATTAACTACTTAAATGCCTTTTTCCAATTGTCAACAGAAAAACCTAAAATATGTCTAGACCAATAATAGCAATATTTTCCACATATATTTTACTTCCTCTAAAAATTGCATCATTTCTCTCTTTCCAATGCTCCAGCAGATTGCATGCGGAATCATCCCAACAAATCTTCTATGCATCCTCTGTTTATACTTGGATCTCAAGTGCTTGAAAAAAGACCACATCTCCCCTGCTGTTTGAAACTGTGGTTTAAAATGCAAGAGCTCCCCGATAGTAGTCCATTATGTTATACTAACCTGGCAAGTGACTAGCAGGTTATCAACATCTTCCGGTTTGCTGTCACATAGAGAGCACGATCCTCCTGGCACCATTTCCTCCTATATACTTTAGTAACTATCATCTTTTCATACATCAGCCACATGAATGCTCTAACTTTGAAAGGTGATCTGATTTTCCACACTTAATCATTCTTCAAGTATTTAGGCATCTCTCCCTCCAGCACAACATAATAAAACTTCACAGTGAAACTCCCTTTAGTAGGTTCCCATACCAATTTATCATCTACATTTGTATGTATAGACATAGCATACAAATCTGTCAACAAGGATGAAAATTGATATATTTCCTCATCCTTCATATTTCTGCGCATCCGAACATTCCACTGAACTTGATTCTCCACATTTTCATAACAACTTTTCACGAAGGCCCACGGATCTACATCAATAGCATGCAGGTTAGGGCATTGCTCCTTCAAACTTTTATCCCCCCACCATTTATCTTTCCAGAAGAAAATATTTTCCCCATTACCCAGTTTGTGAAAAATGTTGTCCTCAAAACGATTTCCAGCTTTGAGGATGTCTGTCCACAATGGTGACATCATAGAAACATTTGACTTTTGTAGAAAAAATCTATATCTAGGCATATAATGCTTGCTAATGATCATCTGCTTCCACAAACTAGGTTCTTCCTCCATTATTTCCCATAACCATTTTTCCAGAAGAGCTACATTTCATAACTGCAGGTTCCTAACCCCCAGACCTCCTTTCTCCTTTGGTTTATACACTTTATTCTAATTAACCAGTGAAATACCTCTTTTGTTCTGATTGTATCCTCCCCATAGAAACCTTCTTCTGATTTTGTCTATATCCTTGCAAACAGAAATTGGCATGAGAAACACAGAACAAAAATGCATTGGGATTACAGTAAGAACAGAATTTATCAGAGTAATTCTGCCCCCACAAAACAACTGTTTGGCCTTCCAAGAAGACAATTTCCTTTGGATTTTTAGAATAATAGGATCCCAATCTTTTACACTTGCTGTTCTATCATTCAAAGGTAATCCCAAATAAATTATTGGAAGTTTACCAATGCCACATCCAAGAATAGCAGCCACATCTCTGCCTTGATCTTCACCCAAATGAACATGAATAACAGAGCTTTTATCATAATTAGTTTTCATCCCAGAACATGCCTCAAAAGCTCTCAAAAGAAAAGACATAAACTTCACATTTTCCACATTAGTTTTGAAGAATAACAATGTATCATCCGCAAATTGTAAATGAGAAATTCCTGGCTGACCCCTGCAAACTTGAACACCCCTGATCCAACCATTGTTCTCAGCAGTGACACATTCTGCTCAATATATTGGCCACTATAACAAATAAAAGTGGTGAAAGTGGATCCCCCTACCTCAATCCTCGAGAACTGCTTAAGTATCCATAAACATTATTGTTGATAATAATTGAAAATTTAGCAGTGGTCACACAGTTCTACAGAACCCTAATGAAAAGATCTGGAAACTGGTGCTCCTTCAAGATGTTCCATAAGCAGCTCCATTGCACCCTGTCATAGGCTTTATTAAAATCTAGTTTACAAGCCACTCCTTTTATCCCTTTCTTCTTCAAATAAAAAAGAACCTCATGAGCAAGAAGAAAATTATCCTTCAATCTCCTACCCGAATGAATGCAGATTGATTCGGTTGTACAATGCCATTCAAAACTTTGCTCAACCTAGAAGCAAGGATTGGAGCAAATATCTTATAGGACCCATTTATAAACTAATGGGTCGAAAATCTTTCAATTGCATTGCACTCTCCTTCTTAGGCAACATAACAATGTATTACAAACCCCTAATCTCCTAACCTCTTGATTTTCCTAAACTAATCAAGTAGAAACTAAAATTAAATGGATGAATGAGGATGTGTCAACCTGCCTAAAGGAGGATCCCAAGAAGGTCTTATTGAAGCCAAGCCATGATCGGGCCACCACCAAGCCGCTGCCCCTTTCCCCTTTCTACCTCCTCTTTCCTTCTTCTCTCCCTCTTTCTCTTTCTCTCCCATTACCTTGTTACTAGGTGGATGGTTAGGATAGGGGATAGCCCCCTATTTATAGGAGGTGGAAAGGGATAAGGCGGTGGAGCACTTAATGGGCCTCCACTTGACCCATTAATAATGCTTAGTAAGGATACATGCTAGCATATGGTCTTCAATATTGTTTAGGTAATTGGTCTATACTTATTTAGTTTCACTAAAAGATATTGCTTGTGAATAAGAGAAGTAACTATATTTGAGTTCGATAAAAATACAAGACAAATTGTATCCTTATATTTCCGAGAAGAAAATTCATGTTTTTTTATGATTATGCAAAATAGCTTGTAACCCATAAAATGATATTCTCTAGTTAGTACATAAATTTCGTAAATCATTCCATCTATTCTACATGTAAGTTCGACAAAATAATCAAACCTTTATGGTACTTCTGTTTGAAGCCTAATATCCTATTGACACCACTTGCCAATTTAGGGTTGTCATAATTGGTCATACTTGGGCAACTATAATCTAGAGTACTGCAACTAGAATCTATAGTACCTAAGTTTAGCCCACTCAAGGGTCACTAATTCTATTCCTTTTGCATTTAGGATATATTTTTAAACAAACCCTCATTTTTTTAATTTTAACCATTTATTTTTAAATCTTAAGCTTTATTAGTTCTAAGAACCATCCTTGCTTTTGTAAATAGGTCCTTGCATTGGCTATGTTAACAAATAATTTGCCCAGCTTACCTTGGCAATGAGGCGAAGTGAGGCAAATAAAAAACTTCTTGCCTTCGCAGTTCACATACGCTCTCTTGTGTACATATAAATACAACAAGAGTAGTGGCAATAAGGAGCCACCTTTCTTGCATTGCATGCCATATATAACCGGTTGTTCTTTTATATCATATACTCATGCTTTTGTTCTATTATGTGGCATTCTCCCTTAATTTAGCAAGTTTGAATGTCTTTCGTAATGGCTCGATCCAACTTTGGTAAGATATTATCCACTTTAGGCCAAGCTCGCACAATTTTGTCCCCAAAAAGTGCTTCACAAGTTATAGATCTAAATCCCTCATTTATGGATTGACAAATTTTCGTTTTCTACTATGAGAGTTGTAATAACTTGATCCGACCCTTCTGAGATATTGTTTGTTTTAGGTCAAGTGTACATAATTTTGTACCCAAAAGGCACCTCACAAGTTATGGATCCAAAACCCTTATATGTGACCCAACAACTTTCTCCATTTTTTTGTTTTTTTTGAACCAACGAAATGAGGAGTGGAGAGAGTGGGGGAGGGGTTCTCGGCGGACATTCTTCTGGTAAAGTGGAAGGTTGGGTTACTGTGCAGGGGAAGGGGTCTCGAAGCTTTGGCCAACGGAGGAACCTGGCTTCGGTCGCTCTTCATGTGGGTAGAGATGTATGTATTCGTTGTCTGGGTAAGGGTCATCATGCAACTGGGTGTAGATAAGCTGTCCGGTGCCTCCATTGCAAAGGAGTTGGACATAGAAGGAGGTTCTGCCCGTCTCTTCGGCCCTCTAATAAGAAGACAGAGGTGGGCGACAGGATGTTGATTTCTGGTCAGGATCCTAATTCGGGTAGCAAGTCTCCTCCGAAGGTCTACCAAGGTGTTGTGGAAATCGCATGGTCACCAGAGGTTGAACCAGCAAAGCAAGCTCTGGAGAATTGTGTTGTAGCTTCCTTCCAAGAGAACCTCATTGGACTTGTTATGGATTGTGAGGAGGCAAGAATCAGTCTGCAGAAGCTCTGGCCGGAGGTGCGGGTCTGGTGCATTCGCAGACTGGACTCTCATACCTTTTTAGTTAGCACAGACTCACAATCGTGGAAGGATCTTGCATGCTCCATTGGAAGGTTATAGGTGAAGAAGGGTACTTTTGTGGTTTTTTCTCCTTAGAGGATAGATGTTGGAACTTTCCCAGCATAGGAGGGAATCGATCTGTGGTGTAGACTCTAGGGGGTGCCTCTTCATTTATGGAACATCAACACGTTTCAAACGATCTGTTCTAGGTTTGGGAGGCTTAGAGAAGTAGATGGCAAGGGACTTAGGGGGGATAATATCTCCTTTGTGCGGGTGAAAATCTCCGTTGAGCGGGTGGCAGATATTCTTGATAAAATCAAAATTTTGGTAGGGGGTGGGGTCTTTTGGGTTCGTATCAAAGTGGAAGAAGCTGGAAAGGGTAATTCTGTTGAGCAGGATTGGTCTTGGGCTAATGTGGTGGTGGAATATAAAAGGTACATGCTCAACAGAGACGGCGGTGCTGTAACAGGGGAGCCGGAATTCTGTGTCCCTACAGTCCTGGGTGTTTCCGGTTCCGAGTCTGAGAAGGCTCCTAACCAGACGAACTCAGTTGTTAGTCAGAGGGAGGTGTAGAGGCAGGTAGGTTTAGAAAGAGGCCATCAAGTTTGCGGGGTTCCCAAGCTCCACGGTGGTAAAGGGATACTGGGGGTTCTCCCAGATTCCTCGAGATGTTGGGTTGCGCTGCATTCTGCTGAGGGGAAGGGTGCCAATTATTTTAATGGGATGGGATGTGGTTCCGAGGTGGTGCATGTACAAGCTATCCAGGGGAGTGCTGGTGATGGGCTGTCGGGCGAGGAAGATGAACAGGTGCGGGCTCGGGTTTTCGTGGACCCGATTTTGTTAAGGGATCCTATTCTTAAGGATCCTAATATATCGGATCTTGATTTATTATTGAACCGGGGCCTGACTGGTCCGGTTCAATTGATCGTATCTGAACTGCAACCGAACCGTCGTCGTCTTCCCCGAGTGCTTGTTATTAACGCAGTTCATGGAAAACAGAGTATCGGAAGGGAGCTTACTCCGATCAGAGGAGAGAAGATATCTCCCTTGAGTGCTCCGGCTGGTGATGTGTCCTCGAGGAGTGGTCGGGAGGATCAAGTGCTGCTCTGGATTGATGGAGGGAGGTCGGGGAATAATGATGGTCTTCCGGAGGTTCAGTTCAACCAGGATGCAGGGGAGGGTTGGATCTGTGATAGGGTGGAAGGGGTTTTTTAGGAAGAGATAGGAGCAACTGATTCGTCTAGTATTCAAGATGTGCTGGAAGCAGAGGGCTCGGATAAGGTTTTATGCGTCAGGAATTTGCAGGATGAGGCACAGTCTGTCCAGATTGTGCCGTATGAAGCAAGTGATAGGCCGTTGGCAGTGAAATTGTGTGTTGATGAAGAAGTCTGGAAAAATGAAATTATCCAATTTGGACAGCATATTGGTGTATCTTTTGAAGGAAGGGAGGTTATGGTTCTGAGTTTCCTTGAGAAGCTGAGGAGGAATGATATTTTATAACATTCAGTTAAGAGGAAGGGTACGGGTGGAGGAATTAAGATCGAGAAGAGAGAAGCAAATTTTGTGAGAAATAATCAAGTTCTGGATAGTTTAAGAGAGAAGAAGATCAAGGAGAAAGGGAAACAGATTGTTACATTATGAACCTGATCTCATGGAATATTAGGGGTCTCAATGGGGACTTTAAGGTGAGAGCTGTAAAAGATTTGGTGCATTCTCATCATTTGGATTGCATCTGCCTGCAGGAAACCAAGATGGCCAGTTTAGACAAATCCTCTTTAACTAGATTAAGTGGGTTTGTTTTAAATGAGGTTGCAATTTTTCCTGCAGTTGGTGTTATGGAATGGGAATAAGTTTGAGGGTAAGGTTTGTGATGTGGGCAGCTTCAACATTTCGATTGCTTTCAAATACAAGAATATAAGGTCTATCAATGATTGTTGGGTCATTACATCTGTGTATGGGCCCCATACTGATCAGCAGAGGGACAGTTTTTTTCTAAGAACTGTATAGGCTACATAATCTTTTTCCGAAAGCCTGGTGTATCTTGGGAGACTTTAATTGTGTAAGGTTTCCATGGGAGAGGACTGGTAGACAGATATGGAGCAAAAGTATGGAAATATTTAATCAGTGGATCAGAGATGTTCAGCTTATAGATTTGGAAATCCCAAACAGAAAATACACTTGGTCTAATCTACAACAGGCCAGTATTCAGTCAAAGATTGACATAATTTTGATTTCGTCTGATTGGTTCAGGAGGTTTCCTTTGTCACTTGCGAAAGGGTTGTGTAGGTCTGTTTCTGATCATATTCCTTTACAAGTTATGATGGATAATAAGAGAAAGAGCTTCAAAATGTTCAGATATGAACTGAAGTGGCAGAGGGAAGATGGGTTCAAAGAAATGGGAGGCAATTGGTGGCATCAAGCGCCGGTGGTAGTGTCTGCAGTGCATAATTTTATGGGCAAACTTAAATGGATTAGGAAATGCTTGAGACAATGGGCTAAACAGAAATTTGGAAGGGAAAAGGAAGAAAGGCAGAAAATGAAGAGCAATATTGAAGAACTGGAAATGAAAAGTGAGTCTTTTGATCTATCTAATCAAGAATTGCATTCTTTGAAGGAGTTCAAGAAAATTTATAATGAAGAACTTTTGAAGGAGGAAATTTGTTGGAAATAGAGAGGTAAGGAACATTAGTTAAAGGAAGGTGATAAAAACACTTCCTTCTTCCATGCAATGGCTAGTGCTAAGAAAAGATACTTGTCCATTGACCATATCAGAGAGGATGAGATTGTCATTGAAGAACCTGAAGAGATCAAGAGCAGATTTATGGCTTTTTACAAGAACCTTTTCTCAGAAGATTTTCAGTTGAGACCCCACATACAAGATGGCTTGCTCCCTAAGTTAGAAGATTCAGATGCTGAAGAATTGAGTGAACCTTTTTTGGAAGATGAAGTAAAATTGGATGTCTTTAGTATGGATCCTAATAAAGCACCGGAACCCGATGGTTTTTCTCTTGGGTTCTATCAATTTTTTTGGGATGCTATTAAAGAAGATTTGGTCAACTTTGTGCAAGAGTTTTATGACAGGCCGGAAAGGATTCAATTTGTCAATTCTACACATATTGTTCTTATTCCGAAGTCAGAGGGTGCGGAAAGAATGACTTATTTTCGTCCCATCAGTTTACTCAACGGGTGTTATAAGATTATATCCAAAATCTTAGCATCTAGGCTCAAGAAGGTGATTCATAAGCTTGTGAGTATTAATCAATCAGCATTCTTGCAAGGCAGATTCATCTTGGATAACTTTATGGCAGCTTATGAGGCTATTCACCATTATAAGAACATAAATATGCAAGGTGTGTTGTTAAAGCTCGACTTTGAGAAGGCTTATGATAGTATCAATTGGAATTGCCTCAATAAAACTATGGAGCTTATGGGATTTAATGATAGATGGAGAAGATGGGTCATGAGTTGTATTTCATCCTCTACATTCTCTGTGTTGATTAATAGAGAGTCGTGTGGCTATTTCAGTAGCTCTAGAGGACTTAGGCAGGAAGACCCGATGTCACCATTTCTTTTTCTGCTGATTGGTCAGATTTTTAGTTCCCTTTGGGATAGTGCAGCTCAACAGGGCCTGATGGAGGGGTTCAGAATTGGCAGGAGTAATATACACTTATCTCACCTTCAGTTTGCAAATGATACGTTGTTGTTTACTTCGGGAAGTAAGGAGGATATTCAGAATATCAAAAGATTGCTTATTTTGGTTGAACTTATCATGGGGCTGAGGATCAACCACGAGAAATCAGAAATTGTTGGTTTGAATGTGTCATAGCTTAGTCTTCAGGAGATTGCGAGATCCTTTAAATGTAGAGTTAATAATTTTCCTATTAAATACTTGGGCTTGCCCTTATCGGATGGTGCCTTAAGGGTGAGGGATTGGGATGGATTAATTAAGAAATTCGAGAATAGATTGGAAGGGTGGAAAGACAACTTTCTTTCAGGAGGAGGGAGATTGATATTGTCAAAATCGGTTCTTTCGTCTTTGGCTATTTATTATGCTTCTATTTTCAAGATTCCTCGGTCTGTGGAAAAAATTATTGAATCAGTTAGAAGCTCGTTTTTTTGGTCAGGAGGGAGAAGGGAGAAGAGAGGTATTCATTTGATTAACTGGAGTAATGTATGTAAAAGTAAGGAGCAAGGTGGAATTGGTCTTTGTGGAGTGGCCACATTCAATAAAGCTATGTTAGCAAAATGGTTGTGGAGAAGGGGAGAGTGTTCGGATGCTCTTTGGGCTGTGATTGTGAAGGATCTGTACTTTCATACTGAGAATAAATAGAATTTTTATCCTTTGACCAGTTACAACTTGTCTTCAATCTGGAAGAATATTGTTAGATGTGCTAACTTTACGGATATCTCGAGTGCTATCCAGGTGGGAAATGGTTGTGATACACTGTTCTAGAAAGACAAATGGTGCTCCAATTTGGTCCTTTCTAAGCAATTTAGCAATTTATTCAACATTACTCTTAATCAAGAGGCTACAATTGAGGATGTGCTATCTCATATGGATGCAGGTCAGATTAATTTATCCTTGAGAAGGGACCTTACTGATGTGGAAACAGAAGAACTATTAATGCTGCTTAATATAACCAGTGAATCCAGATTTTCTAGTGAGGTGAAGGATAAAAGAATTTGGAGATGGACTAACAATGGGCAGTTTTCGGTTAAGTCCATGGTTCAAATGTTGAGTGATGGTGGTACTAGGGTCTGGCGGAAGGAGCTAGTATGGTCTAACCAACTTCCAAATAAGAGCAAGGTGTTCCTATGGAAGCTTGCTTGGTCTAGAATTCTTACGGAAAGGAGGGCTAAGAAGCTTCATCTCTCTGGGAGTTCTTTTTGTGTTTTCTATGCACTCTTTGAGGAGGATCAAAAGCATTTGTTTTGTGGTTGTGGGATTATTATCATCCAGTGGAAAACTATCTGCAGGTTATTTGGTCTTAATTGGGTGGAGCAACCTTCTGTGTTGGATCTCTTAAACTGGTGGAGCACTGTTTGTCCCTATAAAGACCTTAAACAATTGTGGTTCCTGATTTGTCTGGCCCTTTTGTGGACTATCTGGTGTGAGAGAAATAGAAGGAAGTTCAGTGACCAATTCAGCAGTGCTAAGGAGCTACTAAGAGGTATCTTTAGATGGGTGGAAGAGTGGGGAAGGGCTGCTGGTCTCTTCAAGGAGGGGAGTTCTGCAATTCTTGACAAGGCCAGAAAATGGGTGAATTGATTTCTTGACGGGCTGTTCTTATTGTATTTTTGTTTTATTTGCTTGATAAAACAGTTTATGTAATTTTTTGTCTCTTCAGCATTAGATGGGGACCAGGATGGGGTATGTCCGATCCTGGCTATGTTGCCTTATGGGGCTTTCTGTGTAACCTTCTCTTATGTTCATTGAAATTGTGACTTTATGTCACCTTCAAAAAGAAAAACTTTCTCCATTTTTTGATATGAGATTATTTAGTTCATTCTTTCCCCAACCCGTAGACACCATGGTGGATCCAAACCGTGGTGGCTCTATTCCAACTTACTCTGCGGATATCCCTTTCCTATGGATAGTGCTTTCCTCCTATCTAGCTCATGACTAGGTCACCATAAGCCTACCAACTTCCGCGTGGTTCATCCCAAAACCAACCCATGTCATATTACACGAGTCCTATTCTAATACTATGTTGTAACAACCTGATCCAACTCTTGTGAGATATTATTTGCTTAAGGCCAAGCTCGCACGGTTTCTTCTCTCGATTTTTTTTACGTTGTGTTTTCTATTTCATATTAGGTCACCATAGGCCTACTAATTGGTCATTTTATTATACGTTGTGTTTTCTATTTCATATTTCTTCTTTTGATAGATAAACTTTAAATGCATCTAGATTTCTTATTTTTGAACGTAAAATCATCATCAGCATAAGAGCTTTATCATATTTTTTTGGGATGACTACATCTTCTCATTCTAATCCTTCCAATGTCATATTTGTAATTAAATCTAGGAAGGTCAAATCCTTTCTTAGTATGCCTAATTGTCTTCTTTTAGGCCTTTTCCAAGTTCTCTTATCCTTCTCACAAGTTCTAATTGACACTAAACTTGGCCGTCGGTGCCCATGGCCGAACCATCTAAAATCTATTTTCCCTAGACTGTGCCAACTAAGATTGCTATCCTTGGTCACATGTCCTAAGTTGGTGGGACACTTGTCATCATCTTGAGGTGAGAAACCCTTTGGAGACTTCAGGATGTTGACATCTCCCTGCCAGCTAGGCCAAACTGTTTAGGCTGTTGGGCAGACACTTCTGGAAGGCAGTCTCATTCTAGAAACTTTTGAAATCTGTCTGCAGGCCTGTTGTGCTTTAGAGGCTTGATAATAGGCTTGTCTGACAGGATCTAGTGGGACCTGTTGTGCACCGGGCATCATACTATTTTATTTCATAAGTGGCTATAATCTAATGCATGCTGGGCCACTGGACATATTTCTGAACGTGTCTATGACACATTGCCAGTTTTTTAACCAATGTTGACCATGCTTTTAACCAAGGTTGGCCGACACTGTGGATCATACCAACTCGGATTCTTCCAGGTACGAGTTGTATTGGTCTAACTCAGTTCTGGCTCGGTCAGTGAAGCCCTGCTTTTAACACTTTGCTCGAATTCAGGATGGGATGCTAATCAGATTCTGCTCAATCAACAAGCTGACTGTTTCAACATTTTTGTTTGACAATCTTATGTTACTCTTTACATGAATTATATGTGTAGTGCAGTAAAAACTTGAATTCAAACACCTCAACAATAAAAATTCAACTATGTAATCCAAGAACGAAAAAATTCATTTGTAGATATTGTGTCGAAATTCCAATATCAGATACTAAATTTTCTAAAATACTGAAAGTTCGAAGGTTGGTTTGTATTTAAGTACTCATGGAATCGAAGTTCGAGGAAGGAACTCTTTGTCAAGCTATTCTCATGTAATATGATATCAATTAGCAAATGTTTAGGCCTTGAGAAAAGATAATAGGAAGCCAAGAGTGAAATTTGCTATTGGGGATGAGAGGTTGGGCAGAGGACTGAAATGGCAGATGAATACAATTGGTTTTTAGAAAGTTTTCCTCTGGAAAATGGAATAAATCATCTAAAAGAAATTACCATGATTTTGTCCAGTTACAGCAATAGGAAGTTGATTAACAACTAGGAAAAGACCACAACGTCATTACGGTGACTGGAAAAACTTCCTCTCCATTCATGATGTTGTTAACTATGCCATGGATAATGAACAACAAGGGCAAGTTACTAATGCTGACCATGTGACTCTGTTCATTATGTTTTTCATTTTCAATCTCTTAATTGCCCAAAGCTGATCAAGGGTTAAAGAAGTGATCGAGCGGAGATGCGGAGTAGAAGCAGAGAGGGAGAAAAGCGGCGAGATGCAGAGAAGGAGCAGAGAGGGAGTGAGGGTGTTGTTGATGCGGAGAGGAGATCGAGCAATAGAAGAAGGATTTCGAACGATCTTCTGGTGGATGGAGAGCAAGGTAAGGGTTGTTTTGATAGAAAAGGCTTCGATGACCAGGGATATGGTGGTTCATCTTTCAGAAGAAAAGCCACTCAGGGAATGTGTTATAGATGCTTGGCAAAAAGTCATTATGCAGGTTCATTTAGGAATGCTCTGGTTTGCTGGAAATGCAGGAAGGTCGGACATAGAAGTTATTCATGTTCAGATTCTGTAGATCAATATACCAAAGTGCTGATGTGCAAGTCAAGAAAGCAGGGCCTGCCGTCCAGCTTCCTTGGTTTTCCAATTACAATTATAATATGAATGTTTGTAAAGGCAGTCTGATCGGAATAGTATCTGAAGGGCAGTTTCAGAAGAATCCGTTTCTGAGGGAGTTACAACGAAGGTTTCCTTCTGAGAGCTTTTGGAGAATCCGTAGGATTAATGATAAGTAGCTTCTCATTTGTTGTCCATCTGCGGGGAGTTTACAGCTGCCGTTGTCCATGAAATCTCTATCTATTCAAGGTTTCATTGTCTTGTTGCAACCATGGAAAATCACGGAAGGGGTAGAGTTTGCTGATCAGGGGGTTTCCAGATGGGTACATATTCAAGGCCTGCCATATCCTTTTTGGGATGTGGAGGTGTTTCATGTTATTGCTTCAAAGTTTGGCATTTTGAAGGTGGTGGACAATCAAATTGCTTATCGGGAGAACATGGAATATGAAGAATTCGTGTGGATGTACACGACAAGAAGCAGATTCCTACTCATATTAAACTTCTGTGGGGAGATTTGAGTACATTGATTTCTATTTCTATTGAAGAGATGGTTACTTAAAGTCCTACATGGACATATAAAGAAGTTGTTCGGGCGTATAAAGATTACAGAGCTAAAGTTACCTATGAAGATGCTCTGAGGAAGATGACTGAGCCCATTGAGTTGGTTCGGACGAGTCAGGAGGAAGGAGGTCTTGAACTGGTCGAACCAAATAAATCTGATCCGGATTTGTTTAGACCGGTTGATAAGGCGCAGCAGAATTCCAGCGTGGTAAACTTGTCACGTGACGAGGAAATGGGTAATGATTTTTGTACCCAATCTATCGGTCTGACGAAGGAAGATGAAGAAGATGCTAGAAGGGGTAAATGCGTCTCTTCGGCTGATCGTGCTTGGAGGTCGCCAGGTTGGATATATCTGACCTAGCAACGGAGGTGGTGAATGGTTCGAAGAGGGAATGGGAAGAGCAAAAGGAGGAAGGTTTTACAGGTATATCGGCAGGGTAAGGGCCGTGATCAGGGCGTCACCAGCAATGCAGTCATGGTGGCGGAGGAGGAAGGTAGTAGAGAAGATGCTGGCAACACCGGAGATGTCGGATTTAATAACCGTGAAGATGCTCCTTCACGACAGCTGGCAATCCCAGGTAAGTCACCTATCTTTGATTCCCCTTCCTCGTCCAGATTTCCTCTTCCCCCTTCTTAAAGCAGCATTGACAAAGAGGGGACAGTTCTCCCATACCTAGCAGCCTCGAGATGGTTCCATTCAAAGGTATGGTCCACAACAGCGAAGAGAGCAGAGGAATTGTGGAATGAAGTAGCAGAGGAAAATTTCAGTTACCTTGACGTATCCTGGGTGACTTTAACCAAGTTAGAAAGCCAAAGGAACGGGAACAGAGGGAGGCACCATCTATGTCCAAGTTAGATAGAGTTTTGGTTGGTGATTCTTGGGAGAGCTTGTTTTCACTGGCTAGATTGACTGCACAGCCAAGGCAAGTTTCGGATCATAATGTGGATTCTGAATTGTCAGAGGAAGGGGATTAGGAACAAACCTTTTAGACTTGATAAAGTGTGGTTAAAGAATGATCATTTTAAAGCAATTGTAGGAGACTGTTGGCAGCAATCAGTTGGCAGATTTTCAGGTCCTAAAGTTTTAGCAATGAAGCTTAGGGCTTTAAAGCAGAAGCTAAAACCATGGGATGATGAATGGAGAAATGACAGGTACAAGAAATGCAAGCAAATCCTAGAAGGAATTCAGAAACTTGATACTATTGAAGAGAGGAGAGTTTTGACACAGCCAGAATTAAAAGTCAGAGCATCCTTGGAAGTACAGTATTCAGAGTGGTTACTAGATGAAGAAGCCTAGATGGAGAGAAAAATCTGTTATACAAATGTGGGCGTTCTTCAAGCTGCTGAGTTCTTCATCGCCTTATCAAGAAAAGCAAGAAATTATTCGTATTCTGCACATTCCATTTGTTGGAGTATATGGAGAGAGAGAAATGATGCTAATTCCTGGATGAAGTATTTTAGATAGAGTGGCAGGTGTTTTATTTTGTTTTATTTTATTTTTCGGGTAGGAACCTCTCCTATCCATTTGATTGTACTTCCTCTATTTATTTCAACAAAATTGGTGGTACAATCCACGTTATTCTCGAAAAAAAATTGCCTTTACCTAGGACGTGGATCTTAATTGGATGGTTGAGTGGTGCTTATGAACTCCTTACTAGCTTTTCACAGATGACATTGGGAGTGAGTTGGTGCAGAACTCTTTTGTGCTCTTCTTCAATAATATCCACTTCTTTGATTTAGAACTTATATGTGAGACTGTTTGATATCAAGCTGCTTGTATTTGCCCCACTTTTTTCTTTTGCAGATTTGGGGATGATAAGGATGTCTGCAGTCAATTTGAGGAGTTGTGGGAAGAGACTGTTGGCAGTGAAAGCGTCACTCTACAATTGTATTTAGCTGAAATTGTCTCTCTTCTCTGTGATTGTGTCACCTCATCTTCGTGGGCAAGCAAGAGAAAGGTTAGATTTTCAACTTAATTGAGTTACCATCTATTCACGGGCAGATTCTGGCATTCTGCAGCAGTGCTGATTCTATTGTTTGTATGCCTCACCAACTTTGTCTGCTATTGTGATACACTGCAGTCAGCCAAGGCAATAAGAAAACTTAGTGAAATATTGGGTGAATCCCTTTCTCCTTTCCATCATGATCTGATGAAATGTCTTCTAGCAGAACTACCTGGTCGCTTGTGGGAGGTGAGTACAAACGACGGGATATTTAAAGAGATGTTGGATGATAATTACTTATCCTTTTATTCGCGAGTACAGAAAACATGTAAAATTACCCACCTTTATAAAGAGTAGAATTCACAGATATGGCTTCTTTGTAGTGGTTATATGAGTTATATCTCTAGTATCTTAGATTTTTTTATAAGAAAATATATTTTTGGTATACAATCTGTGAAAAAGAATGTAGCATCATCCCCATACATAACATGATATTCCATTTTTTAACTGCTTCCTCTCTTGGATTTCTCTTTTCATCAGTACAGAAAGATAATAGTTCAAAGTTTTTGTTAATTTTTCTGGTGTCTTTACAGGGGAAAGATTCCATGTTATTTGCTGTCGCATCTCTATGTTCTTCATGTCATAAAGCAATTTCTGATGGAGATCCTGGCAGTCCAAACCTTATCATGAATGCAATATTATCTGCATGCACAAAGAAAGCAAAACTGTATCGCGAAGCAGCTTTGTCATCTCTACAGCAGGTAATGACTGCTAAGCTGTAAACATCCCCTCCCTTGTGGTCAACACATATCCCAGACATGTATCTCAAAACTGTTTCTCTTCTTGGAGGGTTTTCCTCCCTACAGCAGGTAATGGGCGAGATAGGTTCTAACTTCTAACACCTCCCCATCCACCAGCAAAGTTTTGCTGCTGGTGCATAGAAATATGTTGCCTACAAACTAGTGATTAGTTGATAAATAACTAGGGAAAACATTAGATGTTTCCTAAAATATATCCTGAAATGCTACTTTCCACAATCTGCTATGTGGGTTCCCCGCTTAAAAAAATATAAAATATGTTATATAAACTCCCTGTCATAGGGTTAGCACCTTTGCTGCCAGAAATACAAGTTTTATAGAACTTGTCCTTTAGTGCCAATGCTGCTGTCCGCTTGAAGTAGCAATGGCAGCATCATTGTCATTTCCATCAGTCCCTGTCATAGTCTTTGTTCCTTCACTCCTCTTATCATGTATGGACAAATGTTGTCATGATTTGTCACCATCCCCATGCATCGAAGCCACCAGAGCGGGCATCCTTTGGCAACATCCATGTGGGAAGGATCATCAACCGGCTGCGGTGTCATTATCTGACATCTTGGCAAGATTAGTTGGGTGGAGGAGATCAAATATAGGACCTGCTCAACCCGATACTAAACCTGATAAGCTTGTTTCACTAAGTTAAGTAGTTCCAGAAGTAAAGTAGTTCCATTGTATTTACTTTTTCTTCACTGAAATGTGACTATATGTCACCTTCCAAAAAAGTAAAGTAGTTCCAGAGTCCAGACCCAGTAGTCTGGATTCAGTTAACTTCAGGATAGAACTGGTTATTCGGGTATAGGGTTCAAGGACAGTTTAACCAATTCATCTCAGCTTGTTAGGATGGTTCGTTAGCTTGTGAAATTGGTTCTTTGGGCCTTTTCTTCAGCTGATGCAGACATGGATGGCAATACCGGTATCGATATTGGTATTAGTGGGTATCGATACCGATACGTACTGGTATCGGCTATATCGGCCAAAACCGGTTTTAAAAATTCTGAGAATGCTGAAAAAATCAGAAAATTTTAAGAAAAATTAGGAAAATCAAGAAAAATTGAGAAAACTAATTAAACATGTCTTAAGTGTGAAAAAAAGTAGATTAACTATAAGAGGTATACTTACTCTTATGTTCAGACTTTTAAAAGCATGCATAAGGCATATTAAATGATTATTTAATACATATTAAACATAGAAATGATCTACCAGTGTAATAAATATTAGTAAATAATAAACAATAATAGAATAAGATGATCCTTATGCATAAGAAACAGAAGTGAGTACAAGAATATGGATAATAGTCTATAGAATCTTCTGATTCATCCTCTAGTTGCTGCTGCTGAAGCCCATAAGAAGGCTGCATGTATTCCCTATATTTACCATTACCAAATAAAGATGCAGCCAAGTCATGCATCCTTTTTTGGATCTCTCTTGGAGTATAAGCTTAGTGACTTGATTGAAAATCAAAATCAGGGTGAGAAGAATCCCCTTGAGGATAAGAAAAAGATGTTGATCTATAGCTATTACTGGCTAGATGAAATTTGAAGCCTTCATAATCTGCTTGATATCTCCAGCCATATATGCCTATTTATTGTTGGCCACCTTTATTACATGATTGTTGTCCATGCTGATTTTGTGATTCATAACTTCCTTGACTTTGTCCTCTACTAATGTCAATGTGCAAGGAGGAACAAGGTGCATAAACTCTAACCACCAATAGTAGTAGCTACAGCTTGTTACGACCGAAATCGTAACTTAGGCTTTTTACTAAGCCTTGACTGCTCGGGAGTATCGGGAGGGGTGGCCTAGTTGGTGAAGTATTTAAATTGCGGGTTGATGACGGAGTCGGACTATATCCGGAGGGCAGTAGGTTGCGGCCTCGTCCGATCGGACCCCCTCAGCCACACTTTGGTTGTGTGGCCGCCGCGTTTAGGTGTGACCTAGCGTGCCGATGAGTTCCTTTGTGGTAGAAGCCAGGCTTAGCAATGGTGGAGGGCCATGCTAGGTGCGAGGGGAATCATGGAGGAGGCTGCCCCCTAAGGTCGATTCGTCGTAGGAAATGTCACGCCGACTAACTGAAGGCAAGTCCCGCATGTGGCCGTCATCTCTCTTGGCATGTGCAGGGCTAGGCGTATGCCTTGTATGCTTCAACGAAGGTAAAAGGTTGGTGTTGCTTGTCCGTGCTCATCTCCCGTAAGGCGGCGGTGGCCTTGAACACCGAGTGTTCCGTGAAGCAAGTTGTGCACCGAGGGAGACCGTTCGTGCGGAGCTAAGTCCTATAAGGCGGCAGAGGCCGTTAACTCTGGAACAACTGTTGAAGCAGGCCCTATACAAAGGCGAAGGATTTGGCATGCAAGTTTGTGCGTGAAGGGCGGCGGTGGCATGGTATTCCGACGCAATCCCGTTAAGGCGGTGATGTTTAACAGCTAAGTATTAGCCAAGTTGAAGGCCTTTAAGTGTAACTGGCTGGGTGGATCCTGGGCTATGCCGTTCACCCTCTTGCAAGGCCAGAGGGCAGAGGGCCGATTAACCTGGGGTAGACCTAAGCGAGGGAGCCTAGGCAAAGGCGCGATACGTGTAGTCGGTAAGCCCTGAGCGAAGGTGCATTGCGATAGCGAAGGTGCCTTAGGTGAAGGTGTAAGATGCGTAACTGGTAGGCCCCGAGCGCAAGTCCGTTTGGCCGTAGTGGGGTGCCTAGATGAGGCGCTATGCGCGTAGCCGATAGGCCCAAGCGAAGGCCCGCCCGACCAAGCCAGGGTGTCTAGATGAAGCGCGATGCGCGTAGTCGACAAGCCCGGAGCGAAGGTCCGCAACACGCGAGCGCTTAGGCAAAGTGTATGGGCGTGGAGTCGATGGCAAGTGTAGAGGTCTTGGTCGTGGGGCAAGGGCGCCGAGGGGAATGTGTATGGCCGCAGATGCCGATCGGGCTTGAGCAGCGACCATCCTGCGTATGCGCATCCTGCGCGGGTGTCCGAGATTTGGTGTGGCGAACCTCTCCGAAAAGATTTGTGCGAAGTCTGCGGGCTAAGCACTCGGGCGCTACGGAACTCTGATATAAGGCAAAAATTTGTAGGCTGGTCTCAGTGTGTGCTTCCGCCACTGAGACGCCGCACGACATTGCTAGGAACTTGGACTTTTCTAAGTTATGCCGTGACAAGCTGCACCAGCATCATCATTAGGAGGTTGTGCCGTCGTCGTCGTCATCATCATCATCATTAACATCATCAAAAGCAGTAATCAACCTCCTTTTGGCCCTACTTTCTTTCTTTTGTTTTGCTTATTGCTGGTGTTTCCTCTCTTATCCATGTTCAGTCAATTGTTCGTGTACTCCTTTTCTCCATGGTGGATGTTTCACATAAATGTGCTTCCTCATCAATTGCAGGATTGTTTCTAGCAGCCCCATTACTCCTCTCAAGTGTTGATGTACTTCTTCTTAAGAGTAATGGTGGCCTAACCATTTTAGGAGTGACTGGCCTACTATCTGATTCTGTGTCTGACAGGCTCTTCAGTATCAGAGGCAAATAAAGGCATAGGCTACCTCTGATGCTTTACTGGAGGACTCTTGACCTTTTTAACGTTCTTAATTTTGGATCTTACAACAACTCCATTTAATATACTCTCTTCCCACTCTATATTGTATCTTTTGAAAAAATCTGCCCATGAACTTTTGAGGCTTGTTTCTCTCTAAATTGATGCTTCAATTTGATGTTTCTAACCCTCAATGTTATACTATAATGATGATATACCAATTTTTCTCACTATTTAGCCTTTAACCAGTTGCCAAACCTTTGAGTTATTGCTGTAGGAGGGCCACGTGGGGATAGTCCCACATTGGTTATCCAAGGTGTGCTCTATGTGTTTAAGATCTTAGGCCTTAGAACCTCAACGCCATAGTTTTGGGACTTCTAGTTGGTATAAGAGTAGGTGCCATAGGCCGCCCCAATGTTTTCGCCTCCACCCCATTAATTTTCACGGCCCATCTTGGCCATGAGGGGGAGTGTAGGAGGGCCATGTGGGAATAGTCTCACATCGGTTATCTAGAGTGTGCTCCATGTATTTAATGAGTTGGGCCCAATAATTTCTACATGGTATTAGAGCGTGCTTTGTATCCGAGGTATCACACGTCTGGCCATGGTGCCCAATGCTCACGTGTTAGTGCCTAATGTCAGCGTGCACGTGCAGAAGCGTGTTGGGGATAGTCCCATATTGGATATTCCTTGGATCACCCATCTATATAATGATATGGTTCCTTCAACTTAACGCCTAGGTTTTGAGTTGAACATTGAGTTAGGCCTAATAATTTCTACAATTGCCGATGGGTTATTGCCCAACTGCCAATGTGACACTCTGACTGCAATGTAAGTCAATAGGTTATTGCACCGTTGTCAATAGGTTATGTAAGTAGTAAGTACTAACATATATCAATCCAATTTAATCACTAAGACTTAGTATATCTGGGCTCACTCTTTGTATAGCATATTGTAATTGCTCCTCAGCATATGTCCCAGTCTTTAGCCTATAACTCTCCGTCTATAAGGATAAAATGAACAATCAACAAAAGTAATTAAGTAGACTTTTATATAACTTATTGATATAATCGATAAAGATGTCTTTAAGCTTCAATTCTATCTTCTAATGTCCTCGATGAGTTATCAATGACATTGACGGTGCCTTGAATCACCTCTCCATCAATGTGTGCATTAGTATCGTACATGATTCAAGGATTTAAATAATAATCTGCACTTATTTGGAATTAGTAAATAAGAATATAAAATAAATAAAATAATATACGATTTAGTAGTACAATTGATCGCTTACCAGCTGCATGCAAGTCATAGTGTAGTGTACCTTCTTATCTACTATCAATAATCCTCCACTACTTCTTATAACTTTGAGGAAATATTTTCTTTAACCCTAACTTAGTAAGATCCATGGCCTTGTCTAGGTATCTATAACATTCTTATCATCATCACCCACCATGTTTAGGACCTTTACGAGGGGTGCCACTAATTTCAGATAACTGTGTACGTAGGTCTAAAAGTCTTTGCCCTCTATGATTTTAATCACGTCTAAATAATGAAGTTGACCATCGGTATTAGAACTGTCCACATAATTCAAGAACTCCTTATTGTATACAAAATCATTAAGCTCATTCCTAAACTTGTGTAAAGACTCTAAAGAAATGAAATTCGATGCAAATCTTGTAGGTCCTATATAGATGATATCTCGGCCCCTAATTGTTGTTTCTTTCAACATGTTTAAGATCCTAGGATAGCCATAAATGTATTGGATAACCGTTTGTGCTTGGTGTATTGTCTTTTTCACATATTTGTCCTTGTCAATATCTTCAAATATCAAGTTTAGGCAGTGTACTGCGCATGGGACCCAATATAAGTATTTATGCTTTTCTAACTTCTTTCTTGCAGCCTTATAACTTGCTTCATTGTCAGTGATCACTTGGATAATATTTTCTTCTCTATTTTCTTGTACCATCTGATCTATCAAATCAAACAAATAGTTTGCATTTTTTGCATAGTTTGATGTATTGATAAATTTCATAAAAATTGTCATTTCAGTACAATAAATCAAAAAGTTAATTATGGACTTCTTTGTAGTACCAGTCTAGTCATCAAACATAAGTGGGCACTATTTCTCTCTCTACAGAATTTTAAGGCTTTCAACCTAACGTTAAAGCTCATCACACTCTCTATCAAGGCTACATCCATATATGTCTCGATGCGTCAAGGCCTTTAAGCCAAGTCCAACATCTACTATGACATCAATTATAGGCTGAAAATATGGATGCAAGGGAACACATGTATGCAAAAATCATTTTAAAATATTTTTAAATACATATCCCACTACTTCAGTTGACTTTTTGACTGCCCTCAATGCTTGTTTGATTTTTAGTTGTATAGAGTTGTACTTTCTTAACACATAATTGTCCCTAGGATACCTATAATATGTGGATCATACCTTCCATTTGGGCGTCGAGCTGTACTAGAGTAAGTACTTGTTCCTGATGGTCTAACATTTGTTGTTCCCGATGGTCCAATACCTCTTTGTCGAGCCTTATCTTCTACTTGAGTCCGCAAACTTTCCTAACTTGGGTCAACTTTATATATGAACAATATCCTTATCAATAGACTCATCAAGAATCTGTTGATCCTTCTTACGTAGAAACGCCACGCTCTGAGGTGTACTTCCTTTTTTCTTTCTACTTCCTCTGCCTAAGATCTCCTTACAGAGCTCAGCCCTTTGTTCTTTCTAATTTTTCGTCTGAGCAACAATTGTCCAATTTCATTGGCCATCGGTTGGCGACAAAGGGTACATTTTGTGACTTGTCCCTTGATTCCTCCAAAATGCCCTTTCCTCTAGTCTTTTCACTACCCATCTCTTTGTCACAATATTTACATTTCATTCTTCTCGCAATATCAATTAAGATGACGTGGGCCCACCTTGATTCTGTGCATCCGACCATTCACCAGACTAACGTCCAGCCATGATCTTAATTTTTAACTACTAATTAAGGTCGAATTTAGGTTTTTGTTTGATTAACTCACAATTGATTCATTGACAACATGTTCCTACTCTAATGTATGCAATCAAGTCTAATTAAGCTTCAATTGATATTTAATTAAGAAAATAAGACAAAATCCTTAGTTTTAAATTATTAATTAAGATCAAATTTAGGGGTTTTATCTAATTAACCTACAATTAAGTCAATTGACAGCATATTCCTACTCTAATGTATGTAATGAAGCTTGATGAAGCTTCAATTGGCATTTAATTAAGGCAATTAGATAAATGTCATAACTTTTTTAATTACTAATTAAGGTCAAACTTAAGTATTTTGTCTTATTAACCCATAATTGATTCAATTGGCAGCATGTTCCTACTCTAATACATGTAATGAAGCTTAACTAAGCTTCAATTGATGTTTAATTAAAGTAATTGTACAAAAGTTCTAATTTTTAACTATTAATTAGTGTTAAATTTTATGGTTTTGTCTAATTAACCCACAATTGATTCAATTGACAGCATGCTCCACTCCTACTCTATATATGCAATAAAATATAATTAAGTTTAATTGATGTTTAATTAAAATAATTGGACAAAAACTCTAATTTTTACTGTTAATTAGTATTAAATTAGGATTTTTGTCTTAGTAACCCACAATTGATTCAATTGACAACATATTCCTACTATAATGTATGCAATAAAGCTTAATTAAGCTTTAATTGATGTTTATTTAAAGTAATTAGACAAAAACTATAATTCTTAACTACTATAGGGGTCAAATTTAGGGATTTTATCTGTTTTTAGAAGAAGAAAAGAATGCTCAATCAAACACGTTCTTAACAACTTAAAAGTAACAAAAAAAACTTACAAGAATTTGTTTTTCTTCTTTTTTATTTTTTTTCTTCCACTAGGAACTTCTTTGGGGCCGTGCTACAACGGCAACAAGCAGTGGCAGCAAGCTCCCCCTAAGTTCCTCCTCGCATCCTTCTAGCTCTCAGCCTCTCATAGATCTGAATCTACGGTGAAAGACTCCCTTAAAAAAGGGGCTTTCACGTGGTGCTAGTCGGTACCACCCGATTTTAAGTGTGTGTGACTAATATGGGTCAAAACGGCTGCAACTGGTCAGATACCAACTAGTATCGGCCAGTACAGTTTTTTTTTTTTTTTTGGTTTGTTATCAATCTAACCCTATGTATTGTATCGGCACCTACCGATACCGATATGTATTGACCAATATTGCCAATTGTGGATGCAGGGGTTGGTTCACTGCACCCACATCACGGTCGTCACCTCTTTTTCAATGATGTCAGGATGCGAATCTTTCATTTGAGATGTGTGAGCTTCTGTCCACTCATGGCATTCTTTCTTAGCGATCTTATGACACATGAGTAAAATGGTATCACTAAGGGGAAGCGTTGCCTATGGATGGCGGTACCAGCACTGGTGGGTATCGGTATTGATACGTACCGGTACCAGTGTCGGCTGTATCGGCTGATATAAGATTTAAAAAACCAGAAAATTTCTTAAAAAATAGAAAAGATATGGAAAATTTTGACAATTTTGAGAAAAATAATTGGACATGTTGTAAGGATTAAAAAAAAATCAAATAATTATAAGAGGTATAATTATTCTATGATTTACGCTTTCAAAAGCATGTATAATGCATATTAAATGATTATTTGTTACATATTAAATATGAAAATGATACACCAGTGTAATAAGTATTAATAAATAACAATTGCAGTAAAACAAGATGATCCTTACCTATAAAAGATAGACGTAAACTATATGGATAAATGGATAATAATGTGAAGAACCTTTAATTCATCCTTTGGTTGTTACTGTTAAAAATTAAAATCCATAAGATGGTTGCATGTATTCTTTATATTCACCATAATCAAATATGAGTACAACCAAGTCATGTATCTTTCTTTGGATCCTTAGTGGAGTATAGACTTGCTGACTTAATTGAAATATAGATTCAGCATGAGAAAAAACACCCCGAGGATAAGAAGAAAATGCTGCCCAATATCTATTGATGGTTGCATGAAATTGGAAGCTTTCATGATCTACTTAATATCTCCAGCCATGCATGTTTGCTTATTGTTGGCTACTTCCATAACCGGATTGTTGTCCATGCTGACTTTGTTCATCATAATCTCCTTGACTCTGTCCTCTACCAGTGTTACCATGCAGGGATAAATTAGGTGCATAGACTCTAGTACCAGTAGTAGTATTTACAGCTACATCAGCATCATTACTAGGAGGTTCTGTCGTCGTCGTCGTCGTCGTCATCATCATAACTAGCAATTAACTTCATTTTAGCTTTGCTTTCTTTCTTTTGCTGTGATTCTTGTTGTTGGCGTTCGTATTCTTGTGCATGTTCAGTTAGTCGTTCGTGTACAAATTTTTCATGTCGTGCATCATGCATGTTTCACATAAATACGCTTAATCTCATCAATTGCACGGTCATCTCTAGTAGCAAAGTTACTCCTCTTAAATGTCAATCATGTTAGCGGTCATTGGGTCGAGCATTCTGGTGCCATTTTTGTCTATTACACTTACTATCATGATCCTTGGCACTACAAAAATTGAAGATGCATTTTCTCAAATCAGGGGAGAATGATGGAGATCTAGGACCGTGACACTGACGTCCCCAACACATTACACATGATGGAGTGGGATCAGAGCATCAACAACCCTTACTCGACGAGGTCGAGTTCCTTCCAGTTGAGGAGGCTTGGTGAGCACACCCTGAGTACCATTGTTAGAGGACCACACCAACTTCTTTTTGGCTCGGAGACAGTCTGTATGATTCTTAACACGTGGGTCTTCGAGCAATGAGTTTATTGATATTTTGTTTTAACCCTCTAGGTACTTTTCTATTTTTGAGGTATTTTCGTGCTATTTTTGTACTATTTTTTAGTCTAGAGTATTTTAATCTAGGGTCATGCTTGGGGAGTCCATTTGGGTTTATTTCTCTTTTAAATATTGTTGTCAGACTCTAGAATTTATCAATGAATTTTAGCAAGAATCTGAGTGAATTTATGCATGCCTCTGAGATGGAGAAGAGAACCCTGTGACGCGGTCATGTGAGATGCCCTGCTACCACCACTGCCATTGCCTCGCCGCTGTCGCTACCCATCATCTTCCCCGCTCGTCCTGCATCACTTTATCCATCCTAGACTTGGGATCTTGTGCTACTTCCTATGAGTGTTATTTCCATCAATTGCAAGTGTATCTACAAGATCAAAACTATGCAAGATGGTTTTGTTGAATGGTACTAGGTGAGACTCATCGCATGCAGCTTTGTTCGAGAGTTGGGGTTTGAATATAAGGAGACATTTGTTCTAGTGTCAAAGTTGACTTCTATTTGTGTCCTTATTGTTGTTTTCATTGTGCTTGGTTGGCCTCTCTTTCAGCTTCATATGAATAATCTGCTTCTTTAGGAAGATCTCTCCAAGATGTTTACACAGCGTCCTAGGCTTCCCATCCCACTTTAGCATGCCTGACATCTTCACTGATCCTGTGACTGTGACTACTTTCTCTCTTAGTAGAAGTATATAAAGTGACATTTTTTAGTACACTGCCTTCTGTGATTTTCGTACAGTTGACACACCTATGAAGCTGCACTTGAGGCTTTGCCCTTCAGGATGGAACAAGGATGGCAGTACCGGTACCGGTATCGGTGGGTACCGGTACCGGTACGTACCGGTCCGGTACCGGCCGGTATCGGCCCAGTATCGGTCGGTATCGGCCCAAAACCAGTCCGGTACCGGTCGGTACCCACGGTACCGGTGCCGGCCGATACCGGTACGTACCGGTATCGGTCGGTACTGCCATCCATGGGATGGAACCTCTGGTAGTTCTAACTTACTATTGTCAACTTGTTGGGGCTTTGGTTTATCTATCTCTTGCCCTGATATTTCCCATTTAATTTGTGTTGTGAGTCAGTTCATCAACGTTCTAAGTGTGTCTACTATGCTACTCTACTTCTAGATTTTGCTCTACCTTTGTGGCACTATCATCTTTTTCTCTTCATGTCTGCCACTTCCCATCTAGAGTTGCATTGCTTTTCTATGTTGGCTAGATTAGAGATCCAACCACTCACCGTTCTACTAGAGGAGACTACATTTTCTCAAGCAATTTTATCTCATTGTGTAGTTAGAAGCAGGACATGATCTCTCACTCTAGCACTATGGTTGAGTATCATGTTGTGGCTGATGCATCTTTGAAATTGTCTAGTTGCGGCTTCTTCTATTGGTTCTTGGTGTCATCTCTTCTTCTATATACTATGAGAACTTGAAATGCTTCATTTTTCTTTTATGAATGGATGAAGAACATTGAGATTGGTTGTTGCTTCATCGTAAGCATTTTCTTCTTGGGATCCTCATCCTTTCATTATCTCTTAACAAAGTTTCAGATGGCTCCATCCTTAAAAGAATAGGTTGGCAAACTCTTTGTTTATGATCCCCATGAGTTGGGGAGTGGAACAAGTTTAAGGCATGTTGTGTATCTCTTTGGATTTGCATCTATGTCCTTAGGTGTGTCTTCTGTACATATTCCGCTATGCCTTGGGAATCCCTAATCGCTTGTATATTTGTCAGGCTTATTCTTAATCAAGGAAGGCATAATCGGGGATCAAACTTGGATCGGTCCGGTTCTGGACCGATTGTATCGGCCGATCCAATCTGGACAGATCCGGTCCAATTTCCCACTTTCTTAAAAAAGGTTAAAAAATTCAAAAAATATAAAAAATAATTGAAAAAATGGAAAACAAGTTTCCATTATCCGAAACTTATCTAGGACCTCAGGTAAGCCCTTGGGATTCTATTGGTTTTCAAAAAAATTTGATATATTGGGGGGGACATAACACCTTACCCCTAAGTAACTTAGTAACATGAATGAATCAATGATAAAAACAAAAAGAAATAAGTTGAAACAAAAAAAAAAAAAATCTAATGACCTAAGGATATACTTAACTTCATTGTGGTCTTACATGGTAAGTGTTATAAAATGTTGCACATTTTTTTCAAGACATGTAAGATTTGTACCATTGCCTATATTCTTCAAAAAATCGGTGATACTCATCTGTGTAGCCATAGATGATTGTCACTGGGACCCATTCTTGTGTATCACCTCCATAATAAGATCCTCATGATGATGATAGGATGATGCATCCGAGTATTGAGGATAAGTTGCGTATCCGTTTGAGTAACGCAATGCATTGGAGGGTAGTGGTGGTTGAGTTGCATAATGTCCTACTAGGGGTAGATATCCATAGGGAGGATAAGGTCCATACCCCTCTGATGGAGCTCGAGATGAAGCATCAGAGAATTGATCTTGAGCAAACTCTGCTGACATTTCTCTTGCCCTCCTCATAAATCTAATTTGTCGTTGTTGTTGCTTCCCTTTGCCCTTGCCTCTAGCTAGTGTGCCTCTGGCTAACCTACTCGAATGGTTTTCATCTTGAGTTGTATGCGTAAATTGTTGGTTTACTATGAAGGTAATTAGAGGCGCTTCAGTTCCTTGACTTGAGCCTCATTGTCCTTGAGATGTTCAATGTTGCAGGGATCCACCTTGACTCCCATGTGGATCATGATCATGATCATCATCATCAGTACTCATCGCCGAAGTGGAACGGTCGGAATTCCAGTACTCCACTCTGTCGCTCAACTCCGAGGTTTCCTCCTCTTCCTTTATAGTGTCTAAATCTGCAATATCCATAGGAGTTGTTATTCTTCCCTTACCTTTACTTTATCTTGGTGCACATAGTGCAAATTTTTTCTGCCTCTTAGGAGGAGGCTGGGAAGTTAAAACTCTATGGATAATGGGATTCCATCCAATTCTCCTTCTGCCCACAAGTGATCATTTGGGTTAAATTCTGTTGAACCCATGGCATTGCTTGCATCCACCCATACATGAAGTGGATTCTCCTCTTCGAAGATTTCATCAAGGTCGATCGGTTCTTCGACTCCTTGCAACAGATGTCATTCCTCTTTCAGGATCGGATTGTCGTAGGTAGTTTCTGTATTGAGTTATAATCTTCGATAGTACATTTAAGCAAGCTTTTACTTCACCTTTGACGTCCACTAAGTGTTGCTTTAGACGAAATATTCCACATAAAATTACCCTATTGCAGTAGTTACACTTCACCTTGCATACTCGCATGTCCATGATTGTGTAATGGTTCCATCCTGGGTTGCTGCAAGAAGCGACGAATGTTACCTCATTTTGCCTTGACGTAGACATCTTTAAAAAATTAAAAGATTAAAGTAGAGGAATAAAATTTGAGAATACAGAGAGAATGAGAATATGAAATATAGAAAATAGAAACTTGAATTATGTTTAAACTTGAAAGAGAAAAATTTTAGAAAAGAGAGAGTGAGAAGTTAGAATTTATAATTAGAAATGAAAATAAAGAGGGAGGCTTTTAGAGAGAGAATTAGAGGAAGAATTAGAAAGAAAGAAAAGCTCAAAATGTCACCTACCACCAATCATTGTAGAGAGCAGCCTCCCAAAGCTCAATTACACCCAATGCGAGCTTTATAGAGCAAGTAGACAGCAAATGAGAGCTTAGAGAGAGAAAGAATTTAGAGAGAGAGAGAGAGAAATGAGAATAAGTGGTGGTGGTGATGGGAGATGGAATTGGGGGGTTTATATAGGCCCCTCAAGCCCTTGGCTAGCCGTTGGGAGTGTTTCCAATGGCTAGTTTGCCATTCGGCCGATCCGATCGCGGGATCGGCGAATCTGGTCCGATCCAGCCTGATCCGTCTGATCCCGATTTGGGGAGTCAGAGCACGGGATCAGATCGATTCGGCCAAAATCCATTCGGATCAGCCGATCCTATCCAATCCGGCACACCTTGTTCCTAATAGAGATTATAGCTTCTCAGCATTACAGACGGTGATGTGAAACATATAGAGTAAAAGTCATCACCTAATGCTTTAAAGCATATTTTTTTTTGTAAATTATAAATCTTGATTTGGGTATGCAACTAGACCTGTGCATGGGGTAGAGCACTTCCAATTTACTGAGTGAAGATCTAAGCTCAGCCACTGACTGAAAATGATCTGATTCCATGTTGGAAAAGAGGCAAGCATGTACCTTCTCCACAATCTTGCAAGCATTCAGTTTTTTATACAAGGATCAATAATTTTAAAAAAAGAAATTGGTAAGTCAGGGAAAAGACTGTTTGATTTTGGGTTGACTGCAATTTAGATAAGGGGTCTCTGTAGAAACAATGGGTTGCTAATAGGCTTTGGTCAATCCATGATCCAACTGGAAACAGTGGATGTCATTAGTTTGATTGAATGTATGTAGCGTGAATTCTTCAAAGTTGTAGATCAAGCCCATAATTGACATACATCAACACATTGGCAGTTATAGATTTTAATTGGAAGCTTCTGGAATCTCACAAATGGAAGTATGCTGTAGCTGGAAGATTCACATGGACTTGACTTACTAATGATGACAAAATTTTAAAAAATCTCTTCAAAAAGCTTAGGTCCTGTTTGAGTTCTTAACGGATGTTAATGCTTTCATTTGTGAGAAATAGATATGAACTCACACATCCGATTCGACCGATCCCAGCCTAGAAAAGTGGAATGGGGATTGGGAATGGACCGGTTTGGGTCAAAACCGATCAGATCGGCTGGGGTTGGTTGGGAATGGCTGGGATCGGTCCCGGATTGGACTGGGATCAGACCATTTTTTTTATAAATGGTTATAAAAAAAAATAAATGGGGGACCAGGCCTGATCGGCCTGGGGTCAGTCCAGATCGGATCGGATCGGCCGATCAGATCGGTTTGGACCCGGCCTATCCCGGTTCTTCCTACCTTGATGTGTATAATAAGAACTGTCACTGGCTTTAGTGATCAATTTGTATAGGGTGGTTAATGCATACATGGATATGCATATGCATGTATATGGTTGAAGGTTTAACTCCATATGAAACACAACATGTAAACTCACTGATATTTGCTAATAATAATAGACATCCATATGGTAACCATGTAGCATAGCCATAACAGTTGATTGCAGTTGACTACTCTTAGAGGTGAAAGAAAGAAAACTATTGCTGCAACCTAAGAAACAAAAGGAATTGCAGCAAATGGAATTATCTTAACTCTTATTAATTTTTAAATTCCATACTAATGAAAAATCATATTAGGGCATAAGGCTGGGATTATATTGCTCACTAAAGTGGCAAAAGCTATATGACAACCATGTCCAATGTACCCTCTGTTATTATATTACATATCTTACAATGTTGCATACGGTGTGTAGTTCATTCTGAGCAATATTTTCTGCATTCTTTAGCCCTTCGAGGGCTTTTCATGATACCTCTTCCCCGCCATATTTTCCTAGAAAACATGATTGGTCATTTTAAGCTTTTTTTAAGAACACCAATCAGGATTTTTAAAAAAAAAACCCAGAAATGTCCAGCTTGAAATCGTAGTAATAGAAATGAGCTGTTCCTTAGCATATCTCATGTACGGTGCGTGAAATTAGCCAACTGCATATTTTGTTATCATGAACACAGATGCAAGGTCAGCTGATTCTCAAAACTTTTGTATGGTTAAATTATCAAAAGGCTTGTGTGAATAAAACAGATGTCATAACAAATAAAGATGGTATTAAAACAAGTGGTTGGACTTCAGGTGAGTTATTTTGATCCTACAACAGACTATTCAAATTACTTTTCTTCAAAATGTCTTCCACTGTTTGCACTGTACATGATTGTCCTCCTAATATGGTGGGGATTGCCCTCGCTATTCATCTTTTTTTGGGTAACACATTTCATGGATGTTTCAGGTTATCGAAGCATTTGGTAGTTCGGAGTTTTTTAATAGCACCTTCCCTTCATTACTTGAGATCTGCAATGAATCCGTGCATTTCAAGGCTGGCAATTCTCCTTCAACTATTACTGCTGCTCAAGCAAGTAAGAATCGTTATCACATTTGGACTTCATTTTAAATATAGACATGTTAATTGGAAAAGTTCCTTATTTCCTTGAATTCTAGAAACACATTCCTTATGGATATATGAAAAGGTCATTTCCACCTTCAAGAAAGAGTTTTTGTCAAAATTTCTTGCACATGTTGAGATATCTGCCCTAATAAATGTAATTACTCATCTATTATACTTTGTGTTTTATCATCTTTAAAAGTAATTGGCCTTTAAAAGAATCCAAGGATTTGGCATAGTGGTTTTGTTGCTCGACTTGAACCTTCTATACAATTATGCCAAGCTCCCAGCTGAGATAACACCAGATAGGAGAAGATAGTATTTAAATTTGAAGCACTTTACAGGTGGGAGATCTATCATGCAGTTTGTGTCATGCAAGCTAAGAGCATTCCCAATGTCCTCCACTTGGATATGAAAAAAGTGTAGAAAATGAAGACTAGGCAAGTTTAGTAAGGTGATGAAAAGAGGCAAGAAAAAATGATATTGTCCAAGCCAACTATCAGCCAAAGGCAAACTGATTAGAATGCCAAACTTTCCACTTGAGCACATTTATCTTTGTAGAAAGCAAAACTCCTTTTCGCCCTCTTTATTTTCTTTTCCTTTTTTTGGGCAGTGGTGGTTGTGATAACATGGCAGAAATGAAACGTCTCTACCAAAGCTCTTCGATCAGAATTTCTCCCTTATGGTTGTTGGGCTTTATTGCAATGGTGGAAATGTTACTTTTCTAGGATTCTACATGGATTATGATGTTAGTTACATGTTTAGGAGAAAAAGCTTCTGATCACATGGTTCAAAAAAGAAATCTTGAAGGATCCCGTCTGTACCGCTTCAGTTGCAATGTAAGGGAAGAGGGTGGACAAAAAAAAGATTGAGAATAATATCAAATGATGCCTCTGGTTTCCTGCAATCCCACTTTCCTTCTAATGGTCCCTCTAGGATTCTTTCTTCAACTTCTCATCTCTCAGATAGGACTTTGATCAGTATCTATACTATACTAATAAAACAGAGTTTCTAACCCAGCTGATGTGGCACTCTCATATTCTTTCCCGCCAAAAAATTTATTAAACAAATCGTATGAGAAATCATTAATGACCATAACATTATTATGATTTTTCCTTCCTCTTATCACCTCCACTCATTTCAAAACAACTCATTAATGATCATAACTCTTGCTTTCACCCATTTTAAAATAACTCATTAATGGCTATAACTCTCTCTCTCACCCCCACCCATTTCAAAATAATTCATTAATGGTTATAACTCTCTCTCTCTCACACACACACACAGAGGGGCAGACGCAAAAATTAAGAAATTTATTTGATAATAAAAATATTAATTCAATTATATTATAATAAAAATATTAATTCAATTATATTATAATAAAAATATTAATTCAATTATATTATAATAAAAATATTTACAAAAAATTAAAATTAAATTAATATTAAATACAAAATAATATTATTCCTAAATATTTGTCTTCCTCTATTTTATTTAACTTATCTTATAAGTTTATTTAACTCATATGTTATATACTTTTTGTTGTATATCATTTGTATTTATTATTTATTATGTTAGTTTTTATATGTTAATAATTGCCATATCATATAATATTTAATATTTATAGTCACATACAAATTTTTTTAGTTATAATATTTTTAATTGTAATATATAACATATTAATATTTTAGGTATATTAATATAACAGTAAGCCACCTAGCAAAAAAGACCACTCAAAATCCTAAATTTAGAAGCATACCTTCTATACCTTTACTTGATGTTAGCCTTCATCGACAATAACATTCATGAATTATCTTCTTTTGAATAATGATATTTTTATTGTGTGAAAATATCATAGTCGTCTATTGTGCTCGAATAATGTTTTATCTAATTTACACACTGTTATGATTTCGTCGTATTCCTCATACAAAATTATATTTATACTCAGCATGTTACTTTTTTTTTTCTAACACTACTTTGAATCTCCTGAGATATCTTCATTAAACTCACCTAAATAGCTGTTTGGAACCTGACCTAGCATGTCTCTCCTATTCGGATTATTTTAGAAAAAATCCATATCATTTTTGTTTATATCTGGAGAAATATAGGTCGGTTTTATGTATTTTATTTATTGGACTATGAGAGCTTGGGATTAGCCCTCAGGGAGTCCGGGACTTCGGATCAGGCGAAGATCCGAGTATATGACCTCTCTCCACTGACCTCGGTCAGTGTTAATTACGTCGAGCAACTACTCGACAACCCTTGATTAACCGTCCGTATGATGCCCTTATAACATACAACACTACTACTACAGGCAGCACATGCATATGAAGATATATTTTAGGTTAAACTCTTGGCCTCACCCAAGTTTAGGATGGGTTTATATGATTTTGGATTGATTCCAAGCTATCTGGATTAATTCCAAGTATATTGGATTGACTTCAAGTATTCTGGATTGATTCCAAGTATTTTAGACCCATAAGAGTATTTTTGTAATTATGCCAAGTTGGAGGGTATAGGGAGATTATGGTTATTTTAGTGTATGAAATGAGTTTTAATGATTTAGGAAGGTTTCAAAACCTTAGGAGGTATTTTAGAGTTATTTCAAGTGTGTTTGGATTGTAAGGGTATTTTGATAATTTTACCTGAATTGGATTTATTAGACTTGGAGTCTATTTTTATATTTTTCTGAGATTTTTATTTATTTTTTTATTATATTGAGGGTATTTTGGTAATTTTACCCATCTTATTAAGGTTTGGAGGGTATTTTGGGCATAGGAGAGATTTTGATATTTTCAAGAATTTTCTGTGATTTTTACAGATTTTTATCATGTTTGAGGGTATTTTTTTAATTTGTATTAAGTTCTAGGGACTTTTTAGTCATTTCAGAATTTTATATGTTTTCATATTTACTGGTTTTTTACTGATTTTTTATTAATTTTGCTGATTTTTATTAATTAATTAGATATATGAAGGATATTTAAGTCATATTTTTGGGTTTATGTAATTTCCTGATTTAGTTTTCTGATTTTTACTGAGTATTATTGATTTTTACAGAATTTTTCTGATTTTTATATTCATTTTACTGATTTTAAATAATTTTCGCAGATTTTATTAATTAATTAAGTATGGAAGTATTTAAGTCATTTTTAACTTAAGTATATTATTTTATGAGTCTAAGTTTCATTATTGAGTTTTAATTATGAGTCTAGATTTAATTATGTATGGGATGAGGCCAATGATATTTTAAAATATTTAATTATATACTTATGCATTTAATTAGTTATTAAACTAATTAATAATTTAATTATGTATGTAAAAATATAATAACATGATGTTACTTAAATAATAGATTTATGAACACACATGCACACACATATGCTTAAAGAACAAATAGTGGCATTCATTCATTATTTCGACATAATCCCGTTTTATAAAACGGCGATTTTACAATATAAATTCGGCAGAGCTTCCCCTTAGGAATAAACCTTAGGAAGAGAGCCCTCCGAGAAAATATCTCCTCCAAACGCAGCAAACCCGGGCAAGAGCACCGGATTTGGTCTTCAAATGGGCAGAGTTTCCCCTAAGAATTTTTGGGCCAAATGGGCATGGGCCTTCTTCTTACCCCTTGGGGGGTATTTATAGGCTTCAAAGCCTTAACCGGTGGGGATACCCACCGGAATGCTTAAGGTGGGGGGGTACCCACCGGTTGGCTTGAGGTGGGGGGTACCCACCGGTTGCCTCTTCCTCCTCTCCCTCTCTTTTTAATTTTTTAATCACATGGGTGAGAGAGAGGTGGGAGAGAGCATTAAAAAAGAGAGAGAGAGAGAGGGGGGGAATCCGGTGGGCACCCCCCCCCCCCCACCGGTTCCCAACCGGTGGGGGGGTTCCCCCTTTCCTCCCTTTTCTTTTTAAAAGGGTTTCAACAAATGCCCCCCACGGGACATGTGCCTGAGGTGAAGACGATGGTGCATGTCCCTGTAGACACCGATTTTGGACCAGCCTTTTGGTCATAAATCCCCTCCACCATCAGCCCGTCATCATAAATCCACTCATTTCAGCCATTTAAGCCCACTACCAGCCAGGCCCATCAACCAAATCCCAATCCTTTTCATCTTTTCGTGGAAGGCCAGCCCCCTTGCCTTCCACCACCTTCGAAGGCCACCCCTTGCCTTCCACCACCTTCGAAGGCCAGCTACCTCGCCTTCCTCTGTTTTAGCCACCTTTTTCACTTTTTTACCACCTTTTCGTGGAAGGCCAGCCCCCTTGCCTTCCACCACCTTCGAAGGCCACCCCTTACCTTCCACCACCTTCGAAGGCCACCCCTTGCCTTCCACCACCTTCGAAGGCCACCCCTTACCTTCCACCACCTTCGAAGGCCACCCCCCGCCTTCTACCCTCTTCGAAGGCCAACCACCTTGCCGTCCACCTCTTTCGCCATCCTTTGCACTTTTTACCAACTTTTCGTGGAAGGCCAGCCCCCTTGCCTTCCACCACCTTCGAAGGCCACCCCTTGCCTTCCACCACCTTCGAAGGCCACCCCCCGCCTTCTACCCTCTTCGAAGGCCAACCACCTTGCCGTCCACCTCTTTCGCCATCCTTTGCACTTTTTACCAACTTTTCGTGGAAGGCCAGCCCCCTTGCCTTCCACCACCTTCGAAGGCCACCCCTTGCCTTCCACCACCTTCGAAGGCCACCCCTCGCCTTCCACCCCCTTCGAAGGCCAGCCGGGCCGCCTTCCACCTCAAGAATGGAAGGCACGTCACCTGGCCGTCCACTCCCTTGACTCCGTCTTCCCCACGATCTCCTCCACTCACCGCCCTCGTTCCCCACTACTCCGACCACTCCCCACTCCGGCGACTGCCACGATCACTACCTCCGACCCTTGACCATTTCCCATTGGTTGAAGGGTAATTTACGGGGATTTAGACCCCTGTTTTCTCCTTTTTTCCCTTCGTCTATTTTAACCCCCCACATCCTCGCGAGCAGGGGGTTAAGGACTAAAAAGGAGAAAAAGGCTTTGAAAGAGGTCAGAGGTTAGAGGTGAGAGGTTAAGAAGAAGAAGGATTCTTTGGGCAGAGAGGGGTCTTCTGGTGAGAAGCTCGAGGATACTCCAAGGAGGAAAGCTCAGGCTACATCTGGAAACGGGGATCCTTACCACCTAAACGCGTGCAGAGTACCGGGCTCTCTCCCTTTGGCCGGCCGGAGGAAGAGAAGGAGGAACTGACGTCTCCCGCTCTCACCAAAATCGCGATCACCTTCTACACCCCTGCGGAGCACAGGAACCCAAAGGTAATGCTCCTGGCGATCACTCTTTATACTCTAACCCTTCTTCTGAATCGCCAGTGCTGAGACGGACGGGAAGAACCCCGAATTCCAAAGCTTCGTCGCTGCTGCGACGGGAAAGGGGGAACGTTCCGGGCGCCTACAGCCCTCTGGCGATCACGGTGGGACACCTGTAGCCCGCTGCACGGGTCGCGTTCAAAGGAAAAGAAGGTAAGGATCCTGAACTCAATAATCACTGGACGACCGGACCCCATAACCCGGCCGTCGGACCTTCCGGACGGCCACTAGCCGGCCGTCGACACAGCCTCTCGACGGCCATAACCCGGCCGTCGGATTTGCCGGACGGCCACCAGCCGGCCGTCGACACAGCCTCTCGACGGCCATAACCAGGCCGTCGGACCTACCGGACGGCTACTACCTGGCCGTCTACGGCCCGTTGAGCGGCTACCTCCTGGCCATCCAACCCCTTTTACGGCCAACCCCTGGTCGTCTCCCTTTCTTTAAACGGCGGTCTCTTGGCCGTCCGGACCATTGGACGGCCAGCCCCTGGCCGTCGGCATCCCTTTGGACGGCTAGCACCTAGCCGTCTGTCCTTGTGGACGGCCAGCCCCTGGCCGTCGATTCTCGTCGGTACTATCTCTGCTTCCTACTGCTGCTCATGATATGCTGTTATCTGTCTGTTCGCTGCTACTGTTCATGTACGATGCGCTGTTACCTGTTGTGTTGAACTGTTGCATGTTCTGACCTGCTGTCTGATAACTTTCTGGGATTTTGGGGTGTTCTCCTCGGGGGTTATAAGGAAGAGCCGGCATCACATCTTTTAGTCACCTCTCCCGCAGGATCTGACTCTCCACCTGAGGATTCCCACTCGGGTGCGACTAGTCTTATTCTGTTGGGAACCTCCGTCAGTCTCCGCGAGCCAGGGATTCCCACTTGGCCGCCGAGCAGGTTGTACCCGAAACCCCCCTATAGGAACCTTTGGGTTTGTGTGAGAAGTCAGTGAATTGCCTCGAAATTGAAGACACCTAATTGAATCCCAGTGCAACAAATTTTGAAAAAGTGAAGGGTCGTTAAGGGTTAAACTTGTTTTGTTAGAAACCAACTTTCATAAAACGTTGGCAAACATTTCAGGTGAAACCTAAAATCAATTAGGGTCTGAATTTCATAATGAACCGGATGTATGTCAATGCTGTGTATGATGACATGGACCAGTTCGGTGGCAATGTCGTTCACAACCCTTTGTTTGAGATTGAAGAAGATCCACAACAGACTTTCATAGGGATGCTCCAAGCATCTAGAGAAGAACCTCAGAGAAAGGATTCCGATGAATCTTCTACCTCACAAGGAGAAGATGAGCCAATAATCTCCGGTAGGACATTCCAAAACCCTGGAGAGGATCCGGAACTCATTGCTGTCCTATCACGCTATACTCCGGATCAACTCATCCAGTTGGTTTCTCGTGGCAAGATTCAGGATGCCACTCCTCGGAAAACCCAATTCCAAGGATCTTCTAACAGACCTCAGCCGGGTCAAACCATGCCCACTCATACGGTTCCTTTCAACCCCATCAATCAGGTTACACCTCCCAAGCAGGAGGAGTTTGTCTATAAAAATGAGGTCGAGAATTGTGTACGGCGACTCATGGCCGAGAATCTCAACCTCAGGCAGCCATATTCTCTCTCGAGCTACTGCAAGCTCCCCCCAGCTTACTTTCCACAAGGGTTTAAGGTACCTAAGTACAGAAAATACGATGGTACCACTGACCCCCATCATCACTTGTCTGGGTTTCTCATGGATTCCCATCAGTGGCTCTTCGATAGAGTCCTTCTGGTCCATCTTTTCCAAAAGTCCCTCGAGGGAGAAGCCTTGAGGTGGTTCTCTTCTTTGCCAGCTACTGACCTGATCAACTTTGACATGGTCTCTGAGAGGTTCATCACCCACTTCAACCACATGGCAGCCTTGCCCCCCACCTTATTCGATCTAGTAATGGAAAAAATGAAGTCTGACGAAGACTTCACTCATTTCGCTAACAGGTGGAGAGCCATGGCCTCTAGAGCGAAGGTCGTCATTCCCGAAGCACAAGCAGTCACCATGCTTGTTAACAATGCTACTCCTCAGCTTCGAGCAATCCTTATGCTCAGTGAACTTCAGACATTCGCGCAGCTATACAATAGGGCTAGGGTAGTTCAGTCCCAAATTCGAGACTCCACTCTGCCCTCATTCTTTCAGAATAAAAGCAGGAATAAGAAAACCACATCGGCTCCTACCACAGAAGGAGTTACTATCAATGAACAGGTCAGCATGCTAGCACCACCAACCAGGGTTACCAATTCTCATTCTAAGTCTGATACTCACCCCAGTCAGAAGCAATACTCAGCCGTCCCTCCCCCGACTAACTACAGTCGTCCTATGGCTAAGCGGACCTCATACCCACCTCTGCCGGAATCTCTGGCAGATATCTTTTATGCTTTGATGGCCTGCAATGCCATCCAACTTCCGCCTCCGAAGGAAGGTGTCCCGCGCAATACGGACACCTCCAGGTATTGCCCTTACCATAGGATCACGGGACACACCATATATAATTGCTTCACCTTCAGGGACTGGGTGTATGACTTGAATGATGAAGGGAGGATAAATTGGGAAGACATGAGAAAAGCCATTGAGGCTCTAAAGGCTAAGAAAGAACTGGGGATCGTGAAGGACCCGTTACCTTCTCATCAGGTAAGTCATGACCCCTCCGGCTCTCAAGGGAAGATCAACACACTGATCAATGACTTGGAGCCCGTGACAGTTCGCAGGGAGCAGTACTGGGAGTATGAAGGGTCCGGGATAAAACACCAAGACCCCACTTGGTTGTGTGAAACTAAAGGGACTACCCCAGAGGTCGCCACGCTTTTTCCTAATGAGCCTTTGGTTCTAATCCGACCCAAAGAACGATTGGCAACCCTCAAGCCAGTCTCCCTTGTGCAGATTCCTCCAATCACAGCCGAGGGACCCACCTTATCTGTCTTTTGTCCAAGCAAGAACCAGGATTCGATGATCAGGTTCAACCCCATTAGGTCACCATTGGAAACAGACCCAATCACAGTAGGGGTAACACTCAGGAACCGCATCATTCCCCCGAGCCAGCCTCTAGATTCTCAAGATAGCTCATTCCCTGCCAAAGGGAACACCCAGTCTGAGTATGACATACTCCAGCATCTAGAGAAGACCCCCGCTAAGATCTCCATTCTTGAGCTTACCCGCAGGTCTCCCACACATAGGGAGACGTTGTTTAATTTCTTGCAACAGATTACAGTTAATGAAGATCTTCCTAGTGGAGGGGTCACTAATGCCATACTCTCAGTTACTCAGACTCCTATGATCTCTTTCCCCGAAAAGGATCTAGCTCCTCCTGAGTGCCGATCCCTCCCTCTGTGCTTAACCGCCATCCTTAATGGCCATTTAGTAGATTCCATTCTATTGGACACCGGTGCCTCCATCAACGTCTGTCCCCTTAAAACCCTCAAAAGGATAGGGATAGACCCAGAGAAGGTTGAGTCAACCTCTATGATGGTCTCAGCTTATGACAATTCCCAGAGACCAGCGGATGGGAAGATCTTCCTCCAACTAGAAATCGGCCCGGTATCCATGACCTCGGAATTCTACATTCTGGACGTTAAGCCAATCTACAATGCCATTTTAGGGAGACCATGGATGGACCAAACCTTAGGAGTCCCGTCTACCAACCATCAGTGCTATAAGTTCCCGTATAACGGGAAAATTGTGAAGGTTAAAAGCACTCCCTACATCGAGTCATTGGACTCAGTGACGGTAGAGCAAATCCCATCTATGATAACTTCCAGGAAAGGCAAAGAGCCTGTCCTTTCATCAGTGAATTCCCACCTGAGGCCCAGGTCGGGTATAGGTTGGCAGCTCATGAGTAAGATGGGATATAGCTCAGGCTCTGGGTTAGGGAAAGAAGAACAGGGAATCCGTGACCCCATCTCAGAGAACCCTATCATTGGGGGGTGTGGCCTGGGATATAAGTTTGTTGAACCACCAAAAGAAACAAAAAGATGGTCCCTCATGAATCACTTCATAAAGAAGAGGCAGGAATTACCCAAAATAGAAGAAGAGGTGCGAGAGTGTTATGAAGAGCATCAAGAGGAGGATTTTGGCTTATCCTCCTTGTTCTGTGAATCAGCCAGACCGACGGTAGGGCTTTTCTTGGCCCGGGATGAACCAGCCCCAGCTACGTTCATTCCTTTCTTATTCCACCCGCCTACCGTCCCAATGCTCTCGGCCCCGACCAACGCTAGCTCTTCGGAGTGTTCCATGCTACATACGGTCGGTCACGAAAAAAAAAGTCCAATTCCCGTCCCGCTGGAGGGGAAATTACTTTCGAGGAGCCTGAGTAGTGGGGGAGCCCTGCCGTCATGGAATCTTTGTCCCAAGGGTCTACTCTTGTCCCATCCAGGACAGAATTGACCTGTTCTCCAAACCATGTACATAGTAGTTTAGAAATTAGGTTAGCTTCCTCCCTGTCTAGAAATCGTAGGACTAGGCAGGTTCCTTTGTTCTTAGTTCAGGAGTTAGCAAATAGGTGCAAAGATTTGAAAAAATTGGATAAGTATCTTCAGACTGGGGTCATCTCCGAACCACTGGAGGTAATGAAAAAAGAGTCTTGCAGTGATGGTTTAGGTGTGTTCGAGCTTAGTGAAGAGGAAGAGGTGGATAACTTGGTCGAACCACTCGTGAGTGGGGCGAGACGGTTTGATGAACCTTCATCAGCTATCGACGAACCCACTAAAGAAGTCAACCTCGGAACGAAGGAGGATCCGAAGATAGTGCTAATTAGTGCCCGCTTGAGACCAGAAGAAGAAGGGTCCATAATAGCCGTGCTCCAAGAGCACCGTGACGGGTTTGCTTGGTCGTACGAGGACATGCCTGGATTAAACACAGAACTGGTAGAACATCGGCTAATCCTCAAACCTGATGCCAAACCCGTAAAACAAAAGTTGAGACGGCTACAACCGGAATTAGCACTTAAAGTAAAAGAAGAGGTTGACAAATTACACAAGGCTAAGTTCATCCGGGTAGTGCTCTACCCTAAGTGGGTAGCTAATATCGTCCCTGTGGAAAAAAAGGACGGAAAGGTTAGAGTCTGCATAGACTTTCGCAACCTCAATCAAGCTTGCCCAAAGGATGATTTCCCACTACCTCATATAGATTTGCTGGTTGATAACACGGCTGGATTTGAGATGTTATCCTTCATGGATGGGTTTTCAGGGTATAACCAGATCAGACTAGCTGAGGAAGATCAGGAGAAAACATCCTTCATAACTCCATGGGGAACTTATTGCTACATGGTCATGCCATTTGGACTTAAGAATGCTGGAGCCACCTACCAAAGGGCTATGATGGCAATCTTTCATGACATGATTCACATTGATATGGAGGTCTATGTAGATGACATCTTGGTGAAATCCAAAACGAGGAAGGAGCACGCTCAAATCCTTAGGGCTGTATTGCAGAGATCGAAGGAGCACCAGTTAAAGATGAACCCAAAGAAGTGTGTATTTGGTGTTTCTTCTGGAAAACTGCTAGGATTCATGGTGAGTAGAAGAGGAATTGAGGTTGACCCAGACAAAGTGAAGGCAATAGTGGAAATGCCCCCACCTAAGAATGTCAGGGGTGTAAAGGGTCTCATCGGCCGTTTGCAATTCATCAGACGGTTCATATCTCAACACTCTGTGAGATGCAAACCCTTTTACGATTTATTAAAAGGAGGGGCAAAGTTCATTTGGAGTGATAAGTGTCAAAAGGCCTTCGATGAATTGAAGGGTTACCTCCTCCACCCTCCAGTCCTTATGGCTCCTATCCCGGGGCGGCCTCTACTGCTATATGTCTCCACTACTGAAGAATCAGCTGGTGCAGTATTGGCTCAATTAGACGACGAGAAGAAGGAAAGGGCAGTGTACTATTTGTCCAAGCTTTTCAATGATGCCGAAAAGCGATACACTGCCATGGAAAGGACATGTGCGGCCGTCGTCTGGGTAGTGCAGAAACTGAAGCACTACTTCCTCGCCCACGAGGCAAAACTTCTAGCAAGAATGGACCCGATCAAATATCTGCTAGAGCGGCCAGTTGTAACAGATAGGCTGGTGCGATGGCAGACCTTCTTGAATCAATTCGACATCACTTATGTAAATCAGAAGGCTGTGAAAGGGCAAGCAATTGCCGAGCACCTAGCTCATCACCCATTGCCCACATTTTCACCCGTCAACGAGGAATTCCCGGATGAGGAATTAGGCTTAATAGTGGATGATACTCCATCCTGGGTCCTTCATTTTGACGGGGCACTTAATTCCCGAGGCAGTGGGATAGGAGTGGTCCTCGTATCTCCAGAAGGGGTAAGTATTCCGCATGCTTGCCAACTCTCCTTCTCAGTAACCAATAATGTTGCTGAATATGAGGCTCTCCTAGCTGGCTTAAAATTGGCGTTGGTTCTTAATGTCCTAGAATTGAGGATAATTGGAGACTCTCAACTAATCCTCCGCCAAACCGTGGGCAAGTACCAAACTCGGGATTCAAAACTGAAGCCATATCAGGAGTTGGTGAAGTCCCTTACTAGGCGTTTCAGAAGGATCACTTATGTGCATGTGCCTAGGTCTCAGAATATCCTAGCAGATGCCCTGGCCTCTCTATCATCAGCTTTAGAGATTCCGGCACCCGAAGGCTCAGCCACCATCACCCTACACAAGCAAGATCTGCCTTCCCTCCGGGACCCTTGGTTCCAGCAATTCCTCTGCCCATCCGAGCATATCTCCGCTATCACGGATGAACTCACCCCTGATTGGGATGATGGGAATCCATGGTATTTTGATATCATGAACTATCTCCGCGATAGGTCATTCCCGTTTTATGCTACATCTTCTGATTGTAAGGCCATCCGCCGTGCATCTCAGCGATACCTTATCGTAGGCGGCCGCCTTTTCAGGAGATCCTTTAGCGGAGTACTTCTCCGGTGTCTAGATGATACCGAAATTCATCATGTCATAGAAGCAGCTCACGCCAGTGATTGCGGCGGTCATGTCTATGGTCGTGCCTTAGCCCAGAAGCTCCTCATGTCCTATTATTGGCCTTCAATGGAAGCCGATTGTTCCATATTCGTTCGAAGGTGCCTGAAATGCCAGTTACATGCTAACAAGATTCATGCACCTTCTTCATCTCTCAAATCCATCGTTTCCCCGTGGCCCTTCGCCATGTGGGCATTCGACGTTATAGGACCTCTGGAAGATCGATCGGGTGAAACAAAAAAGAAATCATTTATCCTAACCGCCACTGAATACTTCACTAAATGGGCTGAAGCGGAAGCATTTGCAGAAATCAAAGCATCCACGGTGGTGAAATTCATCAAGCGCAACATCCTTGCCAGGTTCGGGACGCCGCGCGACCTCATCACCGACAATGGACCCCAGTTTATCTCCCAAGAGCTCCAGGACATGTGTAGTAAGTATGGCATCAATTTGCATCATTCTTCGCCTTACTACCCACAAGGAAATGGTCAGGCTGAAGCCACCAATAAAACCCTCATTCGAATCATTAAAAGAACTTGCAGATCGCATAATTATTCAGACTGGCCTGATCGTCTAGTAGAGGCTCTCTGGGCGTACCGTACTTCCGTCCGAACCCCTACCGGACAAACACCTTATTCACTCACGTTCGGAACAGATGCGGTACTTCCATATGAGATTCTCTTCCCTTCTCTAAGAGTGCAGTTGGACAATGGAATTAGTGACGCCGAGCGTCGTAACGCCATGCTAACCCAACTGGAACTGTTAGACGAAAAAAGGATGATGGCGGCAAATCACGCCCAGGTTTACAGAAATAGGATTGCAAGATTCTATGCAAAAAAGGTTCTTGAAAGAAAGTTCGGAATTGGGGAGATGGTTCTTAAAAGAAAAATGATCAAAATTCCTGGTCCCAGGAGCAAACTGCAAGAAAACTGGGAAGGTCCATTTGTAATCAAGGAAGCATACTCAGGTAATGCTTACCGCTTAATCAATGAGAAAGGAGAGGAGCTGCCCCACCCATGGAACGGGGTGTATTTGAAGAGGTTTTATCCATGAAAAAAAAAAAAACAAAAAAAAACAAAAAAAAAAAAAAAAAATAGAAATCTCAAAAAACCAAATACCCAAAAAACCATCAAAAATATTTGTAAATATGTACATATTTTAATGAAAATGACAAAAAAATCAAAAAGACACAAAATCCAACTGTCTAATGACTGCCACGTTACCCCCTGTCTAGGTCTAGTTGCATGATAGGTTGGGTTGACATTGAGGTTTGGCTAAGATTTTGGCCCACCAGAACCTTGGACGTGTCTACTTTGCTTTCATACGGATCCCTATGCTCATCAGGAGATGCACACACCTGCACGTTTTTCAAAGAGAACCTGTTTAAAATGAATTCCAAGTCTTTAGTGCACTGTCAAATGCAACCTTTGCTCTTCGTCTCTCGACCGATCAGGACAGTTGACGCCCTTAAACGGTCGAGCTCAGCAAATTGCGGTTCCTCAACAACCCGATAGATGTAACCCCTCAACAAAAAAAGAAAGGGCCCAGAAATGAAATGAAAAGGACCAGAGCACGTGAAGAGGGCAGTGTCCCCGCAGGCGGAATATCAAATAACCCCAATAAATGTCAAGAGCGAAAAAAAAATACGAACAAAAGAAAAAAGGGGTTCAAGCAATCATGGAAAAAGCCTGGTCGTGACCGTGCCTGGCCATGAAATATAGCAAAGGCCTGAAAAGTCAAAAATAGGGGCATCTAAGAGGTCAAAAGGGGTCCGTTTTGTCACAGCTCCCCCTTTTAACGGTTTTGTCGATCCTCCTGCGAAGTTTGTCCCCACAATTTCTTCACTTTTTCTTCCCCAAGGTTCAGCACGAGATAACTATCTAAAGACTGAACATCATTTTAAAAATGGTTCGTTTTCAAAAATCGTCACATGCTCACAGGAGTCCAAAATGGGTGAAGAGTAATGTCGATGTTTCTGGTGAACTAATTTCTTAACCATAATCTCAATGTGTACTCTTACAACTTCGGGCTTAGGTCAATGCATGCGCGTCACCAATCGGTGCGACGGCGTCTGATTCCGGGTCAGCGTCGCGCGGTTGACCGTTAGGGTTCCAAGGTGTTCCATCATATACCTTCTAGATTGTGAGGAAGGAGACCCGGGTCGGGCAAATCATTTACCTCGAAAACTTTTTGGGCAAACTTGGTGGTCGGAAGCAGCTGGGAGCCTAAGCATGGCATGACGGTATTGTCATCAGTATGAGTCTTAACCGGTCAAGGTTAGTTTGAGGAGTCTAGAGGCCCAAATCAATCTAGATGTGAGCTTAGGATGCCTGGGGAGTTGAGTGTGCATTTCCTTTTTTATCATGTGACTAGGCTGACTTTGGGCAATCACCAGATAGACGGAAACAAAACATGGTTTATCATACATCCAATTTATTAACATCATTTGCATTTGCATGACGCATTCATATTTCTCCATTTGTCTGGTTAGTAGGACACGGCCCCTTGACCCTACGCGAAGGCTAGGGAAAAGGTAGTTGCTCTTTTCTGGGCAAGGGGCCGAAAACAGATGCTACTAACAGTTTTCCCTAATGTTGTGCATGCAGGTAATCACAGGTACGAACAGAAAGCGGAACAAAGAAGTGCCCATGTAAATATAGAAATGTGCAAGCATAACATCATACATCATCACAACACAGGGGCATACCCCTGCGCCTGCTCTCTCTCAATCCTTTCCCCTTTCTTCTGCATCATCATCTCTCCTATCCCGAGAGGGGTGCCTCATCTGGCTCTCGGCATCCTCCTCACGAGCACGACGATGTCCGGAAATTGGGCGCATAGACCCCGATGAGCCTGTGGGTCGTAATGCTCTCCACGCATCCTCAGCTAACCGGGAGTCGAGGTCTCTGAAGACAGAACTCCCAGCAGGGGCCTGGCCAGCTGACGGGGCAGGAATGGGGGGACGAGCCCCTGGACTCTGAGTGCCGGATCTCATGGCTCGTTCTCGCCCCTTCTTCATCACCCGGTCCCATAGGGTTCGGTACTTGAAATCAAGCTCCCGCACCTCTGTCTGCGATCTCACCAGCTCCTCCTGCAGGCCAGCCATCTTACCCTCCCAGTACACGTCCGGGTGGGATCCCTCACTCGTCCTGGCCCTCGTCGTCCGTTCCTCCAAAACCTGATCTCTCAACTGCTGATTGAGGTTCTCCAACTCCTGCGCCTTCGCCAGGGCAGCTTCCAACTCCTGACGCTGCAAAAGAAATTCGGGGTCAGACATCCTCAATCATTAGAACACAAATGCAGAACAAGTCTCACCTGCTGTGCCAAATCGGCCTCCCGGGCCTCTGCCCGGCGGAGAGCATCCTGCAATCTCGTCTCACAATCAACTGGGGCAGCTGGCCCCTGGGATGATGAGCCTGCACATGGATCACTTCGCAGCCCATGGCGGATCAGCGCCTCTCTCTGCGCCACAGAGGTTTTCACAAAGATAAGGTGGATAATGTTACATCTTAACTCAAAATTCAAACTTCTTACCAATTCTCCAATCTGGGTAAGTAGATCACTCGTCTGCAAAACCAGAAGCTCATTCTGACTCTTCAAGATCTCGATAGCTTCAGTCTCAGGCATCTGTTACAAGAATATCACTAAGATTAGTCCAGGGAGAATTTAAGCACAAGAAACTGAAGGGATAAAGTGACATACCCGCCGTGTATCCAGAAACATGCGGTTTGAGTACCGCCGGGAATAATCTCCCAAATACTTGAAGCTGTTCCGCAGAGATTTGTCCTCATGCAGGGCATCCCCGGTACGGTGCCATATGACAATCTCAGCCTCCCTCACTACTCGCCAATCTTGACCAATAGCAGAAGATCGGCGGCGACCTCGGTTCGTATCAGGATAACTTGGATAGACGAGTAGAGGCTGATGCCATCCCCATGTGCGGTATGCCATCCGGACAAAGAGGCCGTCACAAATGTTCACGCACATCAGGGGCACCTCTCGCCGGAACTGAGAAAGGCTCTGGGACACCCACGGATGATCGGCCAGGTCCTCCTCTGCATATGGCATCCACACCACCTGAATGGAACAAAGAATTAGGCCTAGTCACTTGTTCAAGTGCACAATATATCTCAAGTCACTCACCATATGAGGAGGGAAGGTGTCAAGCTGAGCGCGGATACCCTCCACACGGTACGACACCGGACGATAGTCCCGGGTCACCTCCCACCGTGCCATCAGAGGGGTCCATCCCTCACGATCCGCCAAGACGTTCCCACGGCCAATGGGAAAGCGGGTGTAACCCCAGATCTGCAAGAGTTAGCACAGTCAGTACGAATCAACAAAAGGAATGAAAAATCACGGCTAAGAAGATTACCTGGAGAAAAGGGGTGAACCCACCCAAGTTGCCAGAACCCTGGCGGTAGCTCACCAGGTGGGAGAGAAGATGACCTAGCATGGCAGCTCCCCACGCCATCTTCTTCGCCGCTTGAAGGTCCTCCAGTAGGGGCAAATACTTCAGGTTAACTCTATCTGAAGCTGTGGCGAACAACAATCTCCCAAAGAAGAACAGGAGGAAGATCCGCAGGTTCTCATCGTCCGATCGACCACCCAAGTCTAGGAGTGTCTCCACTCTCTCTGCAAAAGCCTCCAGGGTTTCACTCGGCATCCGCCTCACTTGGCTCAGACCCACAGATCGGGCGAAGTACCCAAAAGGAATGTGGGACAGTGCCCCCTGGGTCCTGTAATATCCCTCGCCTAGCAGTCGATCGGACAACTGCCTGTAGTCCCTAAGCTCGGGGCCCACTACTGGATCCCCAATAACCGGCAGACCCGTCAAGAAGGAGACGTCCTCCAGTGTGGGCAGCATGTGTCCCCAAGGCATGACGAAGGCCCTGCATCTGTCATCCCAGCGCTCCCTGAGAGCCACCAAGAAGGACGCATCCACCATAAACGGTCGGACCCGGAACAGCGGCCCGAATCCAAAAGCATCCACTTGGAAGATCAGCTGATCAGGCAGTGCATGATACCAGGCCCAGACCAGCTCCCATGAAACACGGCCTCGGACCCTCTGAGGACCCTGGAAAGAAAAATCCAAAACAAGATCAGCAAATAAGGGCATAAACCAATCGAGCCTCCACCTGGTCGGACGGCAGGCCCGTCCGCCGTCCGCGCGGGCGGACGGCAGGCCCGTCCGCCGTCCGCGCGGGCGGACGGCAGGCCTGTCCGTCGTCCGCTCAGGCGGACGGCAGGCCCGTCCGCCGTCCGTCTGCGTGGACGGCTCCTCCACCGGCCGCCCTCCCTTCGCTTCCCAGGAAATCAAAAGAGAGAAGCTCACCTTCCTCTTCGGAGGCGCCTCGTCGCCACCGCCGTCCTCTCCATCACCTTCACCTCCTCCCTCCTCTTCCTCTCCATCGCCATCACCTTCGTCTTCCTCGTCTCCCGCTGCCGCCTCCTCTTCTCCTTCCTCTCCGGCACCACCGCCACCACCGCTGCTGCCGCTGGCAGCGTCTTCTTCACCTCCGTACGTGTCCTCGGCGTCGCCTGCGCGGATGACTTCCTCTCCGCCGCCGCCGCCGCCGCCACTCGGACCCGCTCCCTCGCCGCCGCTGGCCCTCCTCCTCCTAAGAGCGCGGGGGAGCCACACCCTCGCCATGAACGTCCACTTCCGAAGGTCGGACGAAGGAGAAGAAGAAGAAGAGCAAGAGAAGAAGAAAAAAGAACAGGTGAAGAGCGCAGAAGAAAAAGAAGAGAGGGCCGGGTTAAGTCCTGTTAAACCCCATGAGGACGGCCACGCGCTGGCCGTCCGCTGGCTTGGACGGCCACGCATTGGCCGTCCGCCAGCCCATGGGCGGCCACGTGCTGGCCGTCCGCTGGCTTGGACGGCCACGCACTGGCCGTCCGCCAGCCCATGGGCGGCCACATGCTGGCCGTCCGCAGGGTTGGACGGCCATGCACTGGCCGTCCGTCACCAGCGTGGACGGCCACACACTGGCCGTCCACCCGAGTGACGGCCACTTGCTGGCCGCCCGCCGGCTCTCCAGGAGCCTGCCCATCCGGAGTCTATTAAGCAGAAAGTTAGTCATTCAGAGGCAGATCGCTCACATGTGCAAAAGAAATTTCAGGGAAAATGAGATGTTATTTATTGAGAATTGAAGGCTACATTACTCCAAAGCTCTGCGCCCCATAAAAAAGGCACAGACAGCAGGACGGATATTGGCTAAATAGCCTACATATTTTGCGACTTCTCCTGAAGTCTCTGCTACGTCTAAACATGCCTTGGTGAACCGGGAGTGACGCCGCCATGCACGCCGAAGCCGGTCTATGGCCTGAACCTCTCGCGCATACCCAGTGTGTCGCGGCACGATCAGGGTATCATGTAAGGCAGGGAATGGTACTTGTCTGGGAATGCCAATCTGAAGATGACAGCGATGTCCCTGATACACAACCAGCTCATCGGGGCCAATCAGCCATAGCTCACGGTCGCGAGAAGCCCTCGTGGTAAACTCCGTGTTCCGAAGGATCATTGGGACGAAGATGAAGTTCTCAACAGACAGGAAGTTTAGGTAATCACGCCAGTCATCCCGCGTCTTCAGGTGAGCCGTGAGACACCTGACTTGATCCTCAGGGCCAAGAAGTGAGCGTGCAGGATACCACGCACTGTGCTGAAATATTCTTGAAGCAGAGGTTACACTTTCATCAAAGTCGAAGGATACATGCATTTCCATCCATAGTTGCAAAGTGAACAAACTTCCTCTCGCAGATCGCCCCATGCTCATATGGCTGAGTCCTCCGTATAGGTGTGACAAGATCACCGGGGCAAGAGAGTGGCCTCTCTGCAGTAAATTCAGCACGCTCACATATTCCTTTTCTAGCACCAAGCCTGTAGTAGGGAACCACAGGACTCCCCCAAGAACCAAGCACACACCTCGCATCAGCTTTTCAGGTTCGACCACCTTGCGCTTAATTTCTCGGATCAACCAGTATGCAAGACGGTCAACAAGAATCCCCCGGCTGTTGGTCATACGGCATGCTTCCCGTTTATCTCGCACAATGTCAGCAAAGGTCTCTTCCCACGAAGGCAAGCCAGAGGGATCACCAGCGGCTAGGTCTTCCCAACCATAGAAGGTCTCCACCTCCTCCAGTAAGACTGTTGCCTCGAACTCCCTGAACACAAAGGTGTGGGTCTCCGGGTGCCACAACTCCAGCAGCGCGCCCAATCCTTCCCAGTGCCAGTGGATGGCAGTAAACCACTTTGCAAACACGATGGAGCGTGTCAGGTTCCATCGGTGCATGTACACCCTCATGCTCAACGTTATCACCTCCAACAGGGCTGCAAGCCAGGCATATTTGCGGGTATGCCTAGCATCTGGGAACTTTGGGAGAGGCTGCAAGGTAATCAAAAAAAATCAACATAAAAAAGAAAGGAGAGACGAGGCAAATAAAGGTCCTAGCATACCTGCCCGTGGGCCACCAGGTTGCTCAGGTGGCCATCCACATCAGACAAAACTTCAGGTCCTCTGGCAGTAACAGAAGTAGAAGACGAGGCCATCCTTGCACAGGAAAAGTGGAATTCTAGAAAAGGACCCCGCAACAACAATCCTTTTATTATCTCGGGATAACCCCAACACTTTCCACGCTCCGCAAAAGACGGAAAGGCATCCACATCCCCTTCTTTTTCCCTTTTGTGGACAGCAAGCCCTTTGCCTTCCACCTTTTCGTGGAAGGCAAGCCCTTGGCCTTCTATCACTTTGAAAGAAAAGCCCACGAGATGACAAGATGCCTCTCTCCCCTCTCTTCAAGGAGGTAATCTCACCCCATAATTAAGGTGACCACATTCATCAATGAATTAATGGCCCATCTCGGAATTCGAGTCGAAGCCATATAGGATTGGCATTCTACCAATAGAATAGCCATATCTTCCATATCGGCTTCGACTCGAAACAAAACGTTTGCTTCTTATTTTCCTGCAATTTGATATGTAATGTTGTGATTACTGAAAATATGAACGTTGCTGATGTGCGTTCTTGCAGCTGCAGGGAATCGGAGGCAAATAGCATCGAAAACACAGGAGGCTAATAATTTTGGGCATATAGACTCTGAGTTCCTCTTTAAACAAAACAATGAGGAGTCTATATTCCCCAAGTTATTCGATTGGCCAATAAATTCCTCCTGTCTGCATTAGGAATTGCATTAGGAATTTGTTTTTTAAATTTTAACCCAGCATGCATTGGCATAAACATTCATCCTCGCCCTAGGGGCAATGACCATAATTTCATCACTCTGCTTAACCCATCACTGATATGTGATTCTGGCAATCGTACGTCGGTTAGCCTGTTGAATTGCAAGACCCTTTTCTACTTTTTTCAGCAAGTGTGCTTGAGAGTCTCTCACTTGGCGATCCCACGATGCGCCAGGCCACCGCGCGCCCGTTGTGTTGAGAGTTCTTCAAGTCACACTCCTACACCTTTCATGCTCGAGATCCCCTTGGGCCAGATCGCTATACTCTGGTACACCAAGGCCTCGCGGTCCCAGCACCCGAGGGTCCCACGGACTGTGATTCTCTAGTATTGAACCTTGTTCCTTTTCCTAAACCAATCTTGCAACTCAAATAGCTAGCTTTCATGCATTTGCCACATTCGCATACCATCCTTGGATAAAGCTCATTCATTTTCCAGGCGGTCCAAAATCAGCTCCGATTTTCGGAACACCTATTTATCATTCCGTTTCACTCCACTGCAAAACAGGTGTCCCTGAGGGGCATTTGTAGACACCGATTTTGGACCAGCCTTTTGGTCATAAATCCCCTCCACCATCAGCCCGTCATCATAAATCCACTCATTTCAGCCATTTAAGCCCACTACCAGCCAGGCCCATCAACCAAATCCCAATCCTTTTCATCTTTTCGTGGAAGGCCAGCCCCCTTGCCTTCCACCACCTTCGAAGGCCACCCCTTGCCTTCCACCACCTTCGAAGGCCAGCTACCTCGCCTTCCTCCGTTTTAGCCACCTTTTTCATTTTTTTACCACCTTTTCGTGGAAGGCCAGCCCCCTTGCCTTCCACCACCTTCGAAGGCCACCCCTTGCCTTCCACCACCTTCGAAGGCCACCCCTTACCTTCCACCACCTTCGAAGGCCACCCCCCGCCTTCTACCCTCTTCGAAGGCCAACCACCTTGCCGTCCACCTCTTTCGCCATCCTTTGCACTTTTTACCAACTTTTCGTGGAAGGCCAGCCCCCTTGCCTTCCACCACCTTCGAAGGCCACCCCCCGCCTTCTACCCTCTTCGAAGGCCAACCACCTTGCCGTCCACCTCTTTCGCCATCCTTTGCACTTTTTACCAACTTTTCGTGGAAGGCCAGCCCCCTTGCCTTCCACCACCTTCGAAGGCCACCCCTTGCCTTCCACCACCTTCGAAGGCCACCCCTCGCCTTCCACCCCCTTCGAAGGCCAGCCGGGCCGCCTTCCACCTCAAGAATGGAAGGCACGTCACCTGGCCGTCCACTCCCTTGACTCCGTCTTCCCCACGATCTCCTCCACTCACCGCCCTCGTTCCCCACTACTCCGACCACTCCCCACTCCGGCGACTGCCACGATCACTACCTCCGACCCTTGACCATTTCCCATTGGTTGAAGGGTGATTTACGGGGATTTAGACCCCTGTTTTCTCCTTTTTTCCCTTCGTCTATTTTAACCCCCCACATCCTCGCGAGCAGGGGGTTAAGGACTAAAAAGGAGAAAAAGGCTTTGAAAGAGGTCAGAGGTTAGAGGTGAGAGGTTAAGAAGAAGAAGGATTCTTTGGGCAGAGAGGGGTCTTCTGGTGAGAAGCTCGAGGATACTCCAAGGAGGAAAGCTCAGGCTACATCTGGAAACGGGGATCCTTACCACCTAAACGCGTGCAGAGTACCGGGCTCTCTCCCTTTGGCCGGCCGGAGGAAGAGAAGGAGGAACTGACGTCTCCCGCTCTCACCAAAATCGCGATCACCTTCTACACCCCTGCGGAGCACAGGAACCCAAAGGTAATGCTCCTGGCGATCACTCTTTATACTCTAACCCTTCTTCTGAATCGCCAGTGCTGAGACGGACGGGAAGAACCCCGAATTTCAAAGCTTCGTCGCTGCTGCGACGGGAAAGGGGGAACGTTCCGGGCGCCTACAGTCCCGTGCCCCATTTGGCTACAAGAATCATCATTTTGCACGCTTGAGGAGTTCTGCCGGTATTGTCTTGATGAGCTCCCGTGTCTCGCTTTATGTATTCGCGGCTATTGGGGTTGGGGGGGGGGGGGAAGCCAAGCACTGTTTCGTATACGCCAGGCGATGCTTCGCTTCGGCTTGCTATGCATATGCTCCATCTGAGCTTATCTGGGTCCCGATGACCCTCAATTTTGGTACTTAGACACCTCAAAATACGTCCGAGAAGTCTTGTTTTCATAACTTTTTCGACTTTCCGGATGTATTTTGGAAGTGTCCAACTTCTCTGATTATGGAAATCCTCTTGGCCTTCATGACTTGGAGGTTCTCCGAGAGTTGATGCCGCTCGAATCTTTCGACGTTTACTTGGATTCTGGGGAACTGAGTCTTCCCTGAGAACCGATAAGGAATATATGTAGGGAACTGAGGCCTCCCTGTGAGCCGATAAGAAATTATATGTAGGGAATTGAGTCTTCCCTGAGAACCGATAATGAATTTTATGTAGGGACTGAGTCTTCCCTGAGAACCGATAAGGAATATATGTAGGGAACTGAGGCCTCCCTGTGAGCCGATAAGAAATTATATGTAGGGAATTGAGTCTTCCCTGAGAACCGATAATGAATTTTACATAGGGAACTGAGTCTTCCCTGAGAACCGATAAGGAATATATGTAGGGAACTGAGGCCTCCCTGTGAGCCGATAAGAAATTATATGTAGGGAATTGAGTCTTCCCTGAGAACCGATAAGAGATTTTATGTAGGGAACTGAGTCTTCCCTGAGAACCGATGATGAATTTTATGTAGGGAACTGAGTCTTTCCTGAGAACCGATAAGGAATATATGTAGGGAACTAAGGCCTCCCTGTGAGCCGCTAAGAAATATATGTAGAGAACTGAGTCTTCCCTAACAACCGATAAGAAATTTTATATAAAGAACTGAGGCCTCCCTGTGAGCCGATAAGGAATTATATGTAGGGAATTGAGGCCTCCCTAAGCACCGCTATATATAGTTTTCGAGAAACGGGGGCTCTAGGTAGCCGTGGATTTGGGATATAACGGCTCCCGAAGACCGAATATTTTGAGACACAATGCCTCCCGGAGGCGAATTCTGGGGTTTAATGCCTCTCGTAGGCGAAATATGAACTTCAGGATTTAAAGCCTCCTGCAGGCGAAATATGAATTCCGGAATTTAATGCCTCCCGTAGGCGAATTCTGGAGTTTAACGCCTCCCGTAGGCGAATATGAATTACGAGATTCAAAGCCTCCCGCAGGCGAAATATGAATTCTAGGATTTAAAGCCTTCCGTAGGCGAATTCCGGAGTTTAACGCCTCCCGTAGGCGAATATGAATTCCGAGATTCAAAGCCTCTAGTAGGCGAAATATGAATTCCGAGATTCAAAGCCTTCCGTAGGCGAAATATGAATTCCAAGATTTAAAGCCTCCTGTAGGCGAATTCCGGAGTTTAACGTCTCCCGTAGGCGAATTCCGGAGTTTAACGCCTCCCGTAGGCGAGTATGAATTCCGAGATTTAAAGCCTCCCGTAGGCGAAATAGGAATTCCAGGATTTAAAGCCTCCCGTAGGCGAATTCTGGAGTTTAATGCCTCCCGTAGGCGAATATGAATTCCGAGATTCGAAGCCTCCCATAGGCAAAATAGGAATTCCATGATTTAAAGCTTCGCGTAGGCGAATTCCGGAGTTTAATGCCTCCCGTAGGCGAATATGAATTCCGAAATTCAAAGCCTCCCGTAGGCGAAATATGAACTCCGAGATTCAAAGCCTCCCATAAGCGAAATATGAATTCCGAGATTCAAAGCCTCTCGTAGGCGAAATATGAACTCCGAGATTCAAAGCCTCCCGTAGGCGAAATATGAATTCCAGGATTCAAAGCCTCCTGTAGGCGAAAGATGAATTCCGAGATTCAAAGCCTCCCGTAGGCGAAATATGAATTCCAGGATTTAAAGCCTCCTGTAGACGAAATACAAATTTTAGGATTTAAAGCCTCCTATAGGCAAATTCCAGAGTTTAACGCCTCCCGTAGGCGAATATGAATTCCGAGATTCAAAGCCTCCCGTAGGCGAAATATGAACTCCGAGATTCAAAGCCTCCCATAAGCGAAATATGAATTCCGAGATTCAAAGCCTCTCGTAGGCGAAATATGAACTCCGAGATTCAAAGTCTCCCGTAGGCGAAATATGAATTCCAAGATTTAAAGCCTCCTGTAGGCGAAAGATGAATTCCGAGATTCAAAGCCTCCCGTAGGCGAAATATGAATTCCAGGATTTAAAGCCTCCTGTAGACGAAATACAAATTTTAGGATTTAAAGCCTCCTATAGGCAAATTCCGGAGTTTAACGCCTCCCGTAGGCGAAATATGAATTTCCAGGATATAAAGCCTCCTATAGGCGAATATGAATTTCCAGGATATAAAGCCTCCTGTAGGCGACTATGAATTTCCAGGATATAAAGCCTCCTGTAGGCGAATATGAATTTCAACCTATCACGGCACACCATTGAGACTGGTGTATACTAGGGGCAATTTTAGAATATAATGTCTCCTCGGGGCGAATTCGACCCCTTACGGCACGCCGATGGGACTATAATATATGGGCACGCCGATGGGACTATGATTTATGGGGAAAATTTTGGGATATAACGTTCCCAAGGACGCGAGTAAGTTTTTCGTATTGCCTCCCAGGGGTGAATAGGAAAGCTTTAAGATACATTGCCTCCTCGGGGCGATAAGGAAATTTTCAACCCTTTGCGGCATGCCAGTGGGACTGGAGTATGTCAAGGGAAAATTCAGGATATAACGCCTCCTCGGAGCGGTAGTGAGAAATTTCAGGATACAACGCCTCCTTGGGGCAAAGGAAATTTTTAATCCTTTTATGGCGTGCCAGTGGGACTAGTTTATGCCAAGGGAAAATTCAGGATACAACGCCTCCTCTGGGCGGAAAAATGAGATTTCAGGATACGCCTCTTCGGGGCGGTAATTGGAGATTTTTTAGGATATTTCTGACAGAAATTTTCCTTTTGAGGTGAATCTCCCCTAATCATATGACATCCTTCAAGAATATGTCTATGTATTTACATTTGGTATGGCAGGAATAGGGATTACTCTCTCTTGTTGCATCGAGCAGAAGAGCAAGTTTTTTCCACTTCCTTACCGAGTCGGGAGGACATCGTCATCGTTGCCTCGGTCGCAGCCCTTGATGGATCATTATTGTACCACTAGTGTGATACCAAGGGTTTATTCGTCATTGGCGACTCTGATATCCTCCCTAGATAAGGATGTGGGAAAACTCGATCTCTGCCTTCAGCAGGCCGAGAGAGTCTTCCCCCGCCGGGGAATAAATATGTGGCTTTATGAGCCTATGCGCTCGCGCACGAGCATTATTGACTTTTCTTGGCGCAAATGACTTTTGCGTGTTATCCCCTGACGGGTTGCTGGATGATGATGTTTTTTTTTTCTTTTTTCTTTTTTTTTTTATTTTAATACTAACATCGGTGCCCTTACGAGTTTTCACCGAAGCTAGCCCCTTTTATTTTTGCCTGTGCGCCCTTGCGGGTTTTCACACAGCAGGGTTCACCCATTTTTGCCTGAAGCGCCCTTTCGGGTTTTCACCTCAACTGGGTTTTAGACTTTTTTGCCCTTAATTGGCCCCTCACAGGAGCGGGACCAATCAAGTCTGTCAGGGCACCTCATTTTTAAGCCCCACACTTTTCTTTTTTTTTTGTTGCTCATGGGTCTGCGAATTACACTCAATGTGTAATCGTATGTGGCTGTGGGGGATTCACCAGGTATTTCCCCATACTTATCTTTCCTTCTTGAATCAGCTTTTCTACTTCATCTTTAAACATAAAGCAACGTTCAATTGGATGGGTGATGAAGCGGTGGTATGGGCAGTAATTGGGTGCATCTACCCGATGCATTTCTTCTTCCCTTTTTGGCTTGGGCAGAATAATTGCTTTTCTGCTCATACATAACTCGAAGAGTTCTTTGGTATTTTCCTTTGGAAAGGAGTATGGTCTCTTGAGCCTTTTTGCCAGGGATTCAGCATCTTTAAAACTTATCCCTGTTTCTGCACCATCAACTTGCTTTCCCCGGGAACTTTGCCTAGCTGCAAAGGTGGCCTCGAGAGTATTGTCGTAACTTTCACAACCTTTGCATTTGAGCACCATTCCCTCTCGGTACTGGGCTTCTGGTGGTTCATTTAAGTCGATGATAAGTTTGCCCTTATTCTTTAGAGGACGGCTGCATTTTGGTCCTGGCTCCTCAAAGGAGAAGGGCCTATTGATTCTGTCCATTGACATGACTTCTGTCCATTGTCTTGCAAGACCTTCCATTACTTGAGTGAGTTCATACTGCTGATGAGAGATTTGTCCCAGACTCACTTGAATCCCCTCCAGTGCTGCCATAATGGACCCCCCGAGAGTGGAAATTGCTGGAGTATATGATGGATTTATCTTCTGCTCCAATGAGATTTGCTGGTGAGAGAGTTGTATCAGACTCATCCGAATCTTCTCTAGTGTTGTCATGATAAACGCTTCTGGAGTGGAAGTCGCTGGAGCATATGATGGTATTACCTCCTGCTCCGGCGAAACTTGCTGATGGGAGAGCTGTGACATATTCATCTGAATCTCCTCCAGTGCCGCCACGATAGACCTTTCTGGAGTGGAAGTCGCTGGAGCGTATGATGGTATTGCCTCATGCTCTGGAGGGGCATCTATATTCTTATTTGTAGACTCTTCTTCTGAGGAGTTTTCATCCATATGGACGACATTTGTTGTAAATGTTTGTCTGGGCATTCGATGTGGCTGAGGCGGGTCTACCAGGTATTTCCCCATCTCCACGGCCCCTTCTCGGATAAGCATTTCAATTTCCCCTTTGCAGATATAACAATCTTCTATTACATGTCCCAACATACGATGGTACATGCAATAGTTGGGTTCATCTATTTTACCAACTTTTGCTGGCCTTTTTGGTTCAGGTAGCATCAAGAGATTGACCCGTATGCAGACATTAAATAGCTCTCTTGTATGTTCTCTGATGAAAGAGTAAGCCATTTTCCTTCTCTCATTAAGGGTGGCATATGATCCCCTTCTATTAGATGTTGAGGCATTTGCATTGTCCTTGCCCCCTGTATCTTCTACAGCTGAGGTGAAGTATATAGCATTGACCTCTTCTGTATCCATATTTTGCTTCTTTGGGACTTTCCCCCCAATGGAGGCAATGGTTGGATGGTCTGCATAGAATATTTCGACCTCCGTCACAATGTTATTTAGTTGATCAAAGTTCTTGACATTTGCGTCAATCAGCTTTTCATTTATTTCAGGCTTTAAGCCCCTTTTGCACAATCGTACCCAAGGATGGCAGTACCGGTACCGGTACGTACCGGTCCGGTACCGGCCGGTATCGGCCCGGTACCGGCCCAAAACCAGTCCGGTACCGGTCGGTACCCACGGTACCGGTGCCGGCCGATACCGGTACGTACCGGCCGGTACGTACCGGTATCGGCCGGTACTGCCATCCATGATCGTACCGCATCCTCGTGGGTCGGCGGATTGTCGCATTTCATGCAGAGGTTCCGCCATTTTTTGATATAGTCGGTGGCGGATTCATTCCTGCCTTGCTTTAGTGTCACCAATTTAGTGATGGTGACCTTTCGTTCTGACACCTTGAAACAGTCGAGGAACTTTTTCTGCATTTCCTCCCAACTGTTGATAGAGTTAGGCTTCAACTTTGCATACCATTGGAATGCAATGCCCGTGAGAGAGGTAGAAAAGAACTTCAGAGGATAGGCCTCATCAGTATCCAACTCTCCCAAGTCACTCATATAGTGGGCAATATGTTCCTGGGCCGAGCCTTCCCCGTCATACTTGGTGAACTTGGGGCACTTGTTGTGATCTGGTGGGAGCTTTTTGAACATATGACGTACTGGGAATGACACTTTGTATAAGTCGAATGTGCCTATTCCGTCGTCTTGTTCTGTTATTTTGGCTTCAACAATTTGCTCAATAAGATGCTTCTGCAATGCCGTAGCATCATCTGCGGAAGCATGGGATTGCTGAGCATTATGATTGGGCTCCACAACCTGATCTTCTTGTATCTCATCAGCGTTGAAGTTGACATCTGCAGCTTGCTGTCTTATCACCGTTGGCATAGGCACTGCCCTTGGAGGTGGTGCATTTACTGGGGGGACTTGAGCTACCCTTTGCTGCTCCTCCATCTTTTGTATTAGGCCATAGAGCAAGGCCCTGAGTTGTTGATTTTCTTGCCTCATCTCCTCTATAGTCTGAGGCTGTATTTGATCTTGAGGTTGTTCTGGAGCGGCTTCAATATCTAAAGCATTTGCCCCGTCTTCATCAGCTCCTCCAACAGCATTGATACTGTCAATTTGGGGTGGCTCTACCCCATGGCTTCCTCGATTCAGCAAGCGCATAGCCTGCTCCATTTGACGGGTTATGGGCCCGCCCCGTTGCATCATATTGATGATATCATTTGGGTCTTCCGGCTGGGAAGGCTGCCGGTTGGTGATACTGGAGGTGTAGTATGTGTAGACCCGTATACTATTCTCTGTCTTTCTGGCAGTTTTCTTCTTTTTATGAGTCGATCGGACCAATGCGCCCAACCGCTCGAGGACAGATGTCTGTTGCCAGACTTGTTCCTGCGCCTTATAGGCACTTTTTATCTTTTAACCTTGTAAAGAACGAGGCCAGGTAGTTGAGCTGGTTATCTGCCCCTCAGGCTCTACGAGCTGTTGAGGCTGTTGTTCTGCTAGGGTATCCTTAGCCTGGCGAATTTTGCGGGCTTCCTTTTTGGTTACCCACATTTCCTTTATGCGGAGGCTCCTATCCTCCGATGGATTGCCCCCAGCCCGAGGCATAAATTTACCTCCATTCCAAGGCATGGAGTTGCCCCCTGCTCGGGGGGTGGCATTGCCCCTTGCTGGAGACATGACAGGCTCTGGTATAATTATTGGCTCCCGACAAGCAGTGCCCTTTGGAGTCCTTTTCTTCTTTTCGAACGTTGCCCCATCTTGGCAAACCTTCAATAGAACTCCGAACCGATTCTAGACAGGAACTGTCGGGATATGATGGATCTTAGGAATGATGGGTTGCCCGCCATCCAGACGAATATGCAGGTTCCTCACTAATATAGTTTTCCCCGTCTTGGACGGGCTTGCGGTTAGAACCTTCCGCTTTTGCCTCCCGTTGGACGAGGAGGCCGGAGAGATGCTGATGGTATTCACGGCAAGCACTCGCCCATATCGGCTGCCGTTGTTGCATGTTCTGGCGCGAGAAGCGCACATCTTCTTCTTCTTTTCCGGAGCAAGCTCCGATGCCGGAACGACCCCCAGAAAGTATGGAGATCCTATCACTGCGGGGAAGTCCCCAAAGCATGTTGGTGTGGTCAGATATCCACACCGTGCGTGGGTCGCCACCACAAGTGGGCCATACATGACCCTTGCCACCATCGTCGTCTTTTAAGCAGAAACTCGGTCACCTGCATAAGACATGACAAAGTTAGTAGTAGAGTTGTGGTGAGGGCATCACCGGACGGAGAGATGAAGGGAAAGAGAGGTCCCACCGGGCGTGCCATCTGTTTGGAACCTGACCTAGCATGTCTCTCCTATTCGGATTATTTTAGAAAAAATCCATATCATTTTTGTTTATATCTGGAGAAATATAGGTCGGTTTTATGTATTTTATTTATTGGACTATGAGAGCTTGGGATTAGCCCTCAGGGAGTCCGGGACTTCGGATCAGGCGAAGATCCGAGTATATGACCTCTCTCCACTGACCTCGGTCAGTGTTAATTACGTCGAGCAACTACTCGACAACCCTTGATTAACCGTCCGTATGATGCCCTTATAACATGCAACACTACTACTACAGGCAGCACAGGCATATGAAGATATATTTTAGGTTAAACTCTTGGCCTCACCCAAGTTTAGGATGGGTTTATATGATTTTGGATTGATTCCAAGCTATCTGGATTAATTCCAAGTATATTGGATTGACTCCAAGTATTCTGGATTGATTCCAAGTATTTTAGACCCATAAGAGTATTTTTGTAATTATGCCAAGTTGGAGGGTATAGGGAGATTATGGTTATTTTAGTGTATGAAATGAGTTTTAATGATTTATGAAGGTTTCAAAACCTTAGGAGGTATTTTAGAATTATTTCAAGTGTGTTTGGATTGTAAGGGTATTTTGGTAATTTTACCTGAATTGGATTTATTAGACTTGGAGTCTATTTTTATATTTTTCTGAGATTTTTATTTATTTATTTATCATATTTAGGGTATTTTGGTAATTTTACCCATCTTATTAAGGTTTGGAGTGTATTTTAGGCATAGGAGAGATTTTGATATTTTCAAGAATTTTCTGTGATTTTTACAGATTTTTATCATGTTTGAGGGTATTTTTGTAATTTGTATTAAGTTCTAGGGACTTTTTAGTCATTTCAGAATTTTATATGTTTTCATATTTGGTTCTCTGTTTTTTACTGTCTTTTTACTGAATTTTACTGATTTTTTATTAATTTTGCTGATTTTTATTAATTAATTAGATATATGAAGGATATTTAAGTCATATTTTTGGGTTTATGTAATTTCCGGATTTAGTTTTCTGATTTTTACTGAGTATTACTGATTTTTACAGAATTTTTCTGATTTTTATATTCATTTTACTGATTTTAAATAATTTTCGCAGATTTTATTAATTAATTAAGTATGGAAGTATTTAAGTCATTTTTAACTTAAGTATATTATTTTATGAGTCTAAGTTTCATTATTGAGTTTTAATTATGAGTCTAGATTTAATTATGTATGGGATGAGGCCAAGGATATTTTAAAATATTTAATTATATACTTATGCATTTAATTAGTTATTAAACTAATTAATAATTTAATTATGTATGTAAAAATATAATAACATGATGTTACTTAAATAACAGATTTATGAACACACATGCACACACATATGCTTAAAGAACAAATAGTGGCATTCATTCATTATTTCGACATAATCCCGTTTTATAAAACGGCGATTTTACAATATAAATTCGGCAGAGCTTCCCCTTAGGAATAAACCTTAGGAAGAGAGCCCTCCGAGAAAATATCTCCTCCAAACGCAGCAAACCCGGGCAAGAGCACCGGATTTGGTCTTCAAATGGGCAGAGTTTCCCCTAGGAATTTTTGGGCCAAATGGGCATGGGCCTTCTTCTTACCCCTTGGGGGGTATTTATAGGCTTCAAAGCCTTAACCGGTGGGGGTACCCACCGGAATGCTTGAGGTGCGGGGGTACCCACCGGTTGCCTCTTCCTCCTCTCCCTCTCTTTTTAATTTTTTAATCACATGGGTGAGAGAGAGGTGGGAGAGAGCATTAAAAAAGAGAGAGAGAGAGGGGGGGAATTTGGTGGGCACCCCCCCCCCCCACCGGTTTGGGAACCGGTGGGGGGGGCTTCCCCCTTTCCTCCCTTTTCTTTTTAAAAGGGTTTCAACAATAGCACTATAGTTTAGCATGCGAGTGAAATGCATTCATATTAGAGCCCTTATTAAGTGAAATTAAAAGTCTAATATTCTTCATGCAAAATTATCTTTATATTTGATTATTTGCTTAAAATTAAAAGTTTATTAAGATGAAATTATTTAAATCAATATGATATTTTATCTTAACATAAATTTTAATATTTTTAAATAATTTCACATAAATACCGTGCATCGCATGGGTTTAAAACTAGTAGGATGATATACAAGGGTTTGAATATGGCCGGTTTTCCCTGCCAGCACTGTAGAAAATTGGCTTCAAGTTTGTAGTGACCTAATCACGAAATGGGTGGGAGGAAAGGGCTACCCGTAGGAGATGGTGCCAGTGGGACGGCAATATATAATGCCACAGTGTGAAGTTACCACGGTGTGGAGCCACCACTATGTATGGGGGCTAGTGCGGAATGAACCAAAATAGTCCAACATCGAAAGTTGGTGGGCCTGTGGTGACTTAGGCTATCTATGGGACGGGAATATATAACGCCATAGTGTAAAGCCACCACTATGTTTGGGGGCTAGGGCATGAATGAATTAGATTAGTCCAACTTCAAAAAATGAAAAATGTTGTTGGGCCATATATGTGAGATTTGGATTCATAACTTGTGAGGCGCCTTTTGAGGACAAAACCATACAAGGGTTGGATCCAGTCGTTACAAACTAAACGGGTTCTCCTCTTTCGGCTGGTGATTGAATAGTTAAATTGCTGCTTCTATTTAACAAAGAGAATGGGTTTTCATAGATGAAGTGTTCTACTAGGCCTTTTTTAGGGTCCCCCCCCCCTTTTGGGTGGGGTGGGGGTTGAGGATGACATTGGGAAGTTGCCTCTTGCGATCCTAAGAATAGTGTTCACTCTATTGTTTCAGATGAAATTGTCATTTTCTTAACCAACTGACTATCCTCGGCAAGGTTAAGAAACCCGGGATCGGGTCCCGGATCGGCCGGTCCAAAACCGATCGGATCGGCCGATTCCGATCCGAGTCAGACCGATCCTGGCCGATCCTGGCTGAGTCAGGCTCAGTTGGTTCGGATAGCAGAAAAAAATAGAAAAAATATGAAAAAATATGAAAAAAATATAAAACACAAGTCTAATACATAATTGTGTTGAAATACATTGATTTGAAGTACATAAGATGTTGTTGGACAAAAAAACATTGAATAAACTTACATATATGATTAAGAGAGTGGGAGAGAGAGCAAGAATGTTAGGAGGCTCAAAGGGCATTTGTGGAGCCTTAGGAGGGCCTTGGGGGGGTTTAAATAGACCCCCAAGGCCCAAACTAGCCGTTGCTGGCCGTTTGGGAACGGCCAGCAACAGCTAGGTTGACCCCCAACGGCTAGTCAAACTAGCCGTTGGGGGCCGGGTCGGGCCGATCCGAGCCGACCCGGCCCGATCCTGCCTCGGATCGCCCGATCCGGCTCGGATCGCCCGATCAGGCTCGGATCGGCCGATCCGAGTCCTGGACTCGGCCAGGAAACCCGGGATCGGCACGGACGGCCCAAAACCGGTCCGACTCGGCCGATCCGTGCCGATCCGAGCCAAGTTTTTGAACCTTGATCCTCGGGACTGAAGGAGTTTGGTTACAGTTTCCTTATCGTGGATAATGGTTTTCTTCTCCTCAATTATGGGGAGGTAATCTTTTTGTCCCATTTAAGGCAAACAAGGTAGAATCATATCAGAACCCTGGATTGGCCGATTATCCAATTTGGAGCAAGATTAGATAGGCTGAATCAGTTGATCTGCAGGAACACGTCTGATCCCTAAAAAATGGGAGAAAAAAGATATTCTGATATAAAAAAATTAAGTACAAATGTAAGTTAGTTTATTTAAAAAGATGCATATAGTTGTTGTAACATGGGCACTCTTTCAATTTTCAACCCAATTTTAACAGTCCAACCCTAATCTGTTCCATTTGGTTTATTTGTTGGTTTGCCTCTTCAACACTCTCCACACAGCAATGATTCATCACCAAGAGCTGGAGCCGCAGCGGCAGCAGCAATGATGCATGCTGGCAATGATGGCAGCAGAGAGCAGAGAGTTTTTTGTCCTTTCGCTCCCTTTTTGCTTCTTTCTTTCCTTCCCCTTTTCTTTCTTTCTTTATTTCCTTCCTTCTTTCTCTTTGCATTTTTCTTTGCTTCCTTTTCTCCATGCCAGTTAGATTTGACCAGAATCCTCTGTGTGTGTGTAGCTAAATATGGGGAACAGAACCACCCCCCCCCCCAAAACCACCACTAAAAGAATCAGAACGTTGGGCTCGATCCATGGCTAGGTTGCTGATCCTTAAAATCATGATTCGGGTTTGAAAATTGTGGAAACTTAGAGCTCTTTTCCCACACTTTGCTAAGGTGCAGGAGTTGGTCATCCCTATGTATCCATATGCTCTCCCTAGAATGCAGAAGGGCAACATAGCTGCATGGGTACCACACTCTTTGCTACACTCTATACCACCTTACCTTTATTGTTTGATCAAGGTCTTCCTTTTGATATAATATGCCTTGCCTAATTTGTAATGTGTGCCTAGACATGTGGAAGAGTGGTAGAAAGAGTGGAAAGAAGTGGCAACACCATTGTATTTTTCTGATATTGGATCACGACCTATTCTAGGAATATTACTCTAACTTGAATTGACATTGTACATGGATGTGTAAAGTGCTTTTGAAGATGCAGGTAATTAATTTATTGGATGGTAGTTTAGTTTTTGTTTTCTCTGTTGTTATCTAGAGGCTTAATGTCGTGTTCTCTTGTCTTGGTTGGCCTCTGAAGCAGGGGCAAATTGTTCCTAGTAGCTTTTCTTTAAAAATGACTGCCTTAATATAAAAGAAAATAGGGGAGTTGGTTGTGGACTTCTTGAAGCAGTTGTCACCTTCTTCTTTCTCTCGTTGTCATCTGTTTCTTTCTCTTGTTCTCCGTGTTTCTCCATGGTATCAGGGACCATGATTATGTTTACAGGCTGTCCACTCCATGTTTATTATTCTTCATGTGACACAGCCTAAGTCGGCTTACATATGCGGAGGCTTGTTTGAACAACCTCACATTGATTGAGGGCCAAAATAAATATGATTAGAAGAGTAGTACCCTCTTCATTCTCTTATTTGCCGGTCCATGTCAGCGCTTATGCAAGATTGTAACACCACTTTCTCTGGACTCAAAATGGTACTGACCTCCCACTTCATGACCACTCCCATTGTAGTCTTGTGTGTATTACGCTGCATAACAAAATGGAGTGGCAGATAACAATACCTCTTGGAGACCTCTCATGCTTTTATTTTCCAGCATGGTCTGCCAAAATGTTCTGGGCTTAAAGCTATGCTACTGTTGATAGCCTTCTGCATTATTAACAGAATGCCATCTAGGAGCGTTAGGAATCAGCCACCCATTACAATCTTGCAGCCAAATCATCTCCCTTTCTTTTGGTTCCCAAGGTGTTTGGTTGTGTTTGTTTCATTCACAATCTAGGTTTAGAGACTTCAAAGCTTGATCCTAGAGCTGTAAGAGGGATCTTTCTAGGCTACGCTCCCACTCAAAAGGGTTGTAAATGTCTTTGCCCCTCACCTTAAAAAAAAGGTCTTGGCCTTAAAAATAGGGAAGTATATTGCCAAGATGTTGCCTTCTTGGAGTCCGAGTACTACTTTTTGTCTCAGCCTTTTTCCTCAGAGAGGACAATTCTAATCCAGGAGAACCTTTATAATCAATCCCTCCACTAAGTTAGATCTTTATCCACTTGCTACTGTTGCACGTGTTGTGTCCTTCAATTGCAAGCATGTCACAGACTCACAAATGGTTCTACGTGATGTGGGATGACTATGATATCATGTGAGCAATAGTGAGCAAAGCAACGTCGATGACGACTACAAAATCCATAGCAAATAACCTTTCACAATCCAATCGCTCGAATCCATGCAACCATTAAGTGATCAAGTAATTCGAGCATTTTGCAATGTCAAACCATCCAAGATAACTAAATGATGAATCGAAGCAGTTAAGGAGCTGACATTAGGACACAACGACAGTTCTATCTAAATTGGCGATCTGAATAACAATAGGAAAATTCAGGGTTTCATGCTCACTTCGATTAATTCCAACAGTGATCAGACATTAAGTGGAATAGAATTTTGTGACTCTCACTCGGCATGCTGCAGAACTAAAAACATACTAGATAAACAGATCATAACAAAGGTTCGGCTGAGAGTCCCGTTGCTACCTGTGCTTGGTGGAGGTAGATCTACGCACAGAGGCCATTAGGATGTACACCATGTGGATGCATGTGATGCCTTGAACACAGCCTCCAAGTGCAGAGCAACGGACCAGGCTTCTTGGCATATCAATGGGGCTTGGAGGGTCCGGATGTGCCCACTAGATGCTGCAGGTAGAGTGGAGCGGCCTGGTTATCGGGGCCCCAGCTCCTTGGACCTTGCGCTAGTGGACACTTATGGGTGGCACCTGCTGACCAATGGGTCTGCTGTCTACTAGGTGGTGGGGCTGTGAGGGCATGTGGTAGTTGAGGGGCTTGGGGGGTCCTAAAAAGCTTGCTTATGTAACAAAGAGAAGGCCCTGCATCTTGGGGCTGTGTGTCTGTGTGATGCGGACTATGAGGTGGCGGCTTTCCTGGCGTGATGGCCTCGGTTGGGTGGGGATTGAGGCCAGGGTCTTCACGTTGGCAGATCTGGCCATGAGTTCTGTCAAGAGGGAGGTTCAGGAATAACAATAAACAAAAGTGAAAATGGTTGGGCTGATCTACTAGTGGGCTTCCATGGAGGGTCACAGGTGGGGCAAAGATTAAAATAAGAGGGATGGCGGAAGGAGAATAGAAGGTGATGGGAGATGTTGGGGTTATCAGCACACTGGTCAAGGAGTCTGTATTTGTGGCAGGAACAATAGGAAGATGTGGAGGCAAGCCTCAAGGCCATGGTGTGAATAGGTCCCAAGTAGGACAGGTTCTTCACCGGTTCAAACAAAGTAGCAGTAAAGAGGAAGAGGAAAAGAGGAAGAACAGAAGGAGAATAAGGGAAGAAGAAGAAGGGAGGAAACTGACCCATAGATTGAGGTGGATGAGGGAAAGGAGCAGAAGCCAGTACAGATAGATAGGGCCTCTCACCCTCCTCTCTTAGGGCACCTCCTCTTGAGGCTCACCAGGGCTTGGGAAACTTTCCCATTCTTTTCCATTTGGTTCCATGATTGATTCCCAACCATTACACAATGTCCCTTTTATAGGGAGGATACATAAAAGGTGACAGTTTTGCCCTCTCCCACATCAAACAAAGACTACAACTACAACAAATAAAAGAGGCCCACTAGTGAACAAAAGAGGGGAAACTAATGCTAAATGAAAAAGGGAAAATACATAATAAGAAACATGAATGAATGCTGTTTGCTCCTGTTCCAGTCATCTCTGAACTACTGTGACATCATGCATGGCTCGTCTCTATCTTGTCAATGGTACACTTACGTCAGGTCAAACCACGATCGGAGTTGAGTATCCTTTCTATAGGGCAGCTTAATGTTACTCTTATTGCTTACTCTCTGCGCAAGATATTCCACCTCACGAGGATGGCAAGTGTAGCTTGAGCAGAGGTTTCCAGCATCCCTATCCTCAAATTCTTGCAAGCCTGAACATGATCTAAACTTTCCTAATAGCTATTGGAAGGGGACTATAGAATGCACTAGATATGTATTCTATTTATAAATATGTTTGGTGCTCACATTTGTTACCTGCTTATTGGGACTTGTACCTCTTCCCGAAGGGAAGAATCTAGTCGGGTCCAAGTAGATGCACACCATCAAGTATCCCTTAGATGATGTTTTATGGAGGTTCAAATCCAGACCACTGGCCAAAAGGGTTCACCAAGATATTTAGGGTTGATATCATGCTATGTTTGCAACAACAGCTAAGCTCCATCAAATAAGGTCTATTCCCTATCTTGCAGTTCAGTTCTCCTTTATGTTGCACCAGCTTGATGTCAGGAATGTGTTCTTGAATGGCTCTACATAAGGTCTACATGCTGCCCCCATCAGGGCTTGAGATGAGGGGTAATATCTGCCGGTTGAGGAAGGCCTTGTATGGACTGGAGCAGTCACCAAGGGCTTGGTTTAACAGGTCCAGATCTGCTATGATTACCTTTGACTACTGTCAGGGTAATGCAATTAATTACCCTAGCCCTTCTAAGAATCCTAATCCAGCTAAGAAATCCTAACTCAACTAGGAATCCTATTTCAACTAGGATTCAAATCCTATTAGGACTTGGGATCCTAACTTAGCTAGGAATCTTAATGCAACTGGAATTCAGAACCTAGTCTAACCAAGACTTACGGCCCAACTGAATTAGGAATTCTAATCTGTCTAGGAATCCTGACTCAACTAGAAATCTTAATTCGACGAGGACGGAGATTCTAATCTAATAAGGACGTGGATTGTAACTCAACTAGGGTTCAAAATTTCAAGTCTTAGTAGTACTTAACAGTCTAATTGAATTTGGATTCTAGTCAAACCGTGAATCCTTACTCAGCTAAGAGCCAAATTCAAGTCATGGTTTGCCGTATCATATTGGATTGTGCTGGCTCATATCAGTCGACTCCTATTTGGGTGAGTTTGAGTCGTTGGCATACATCGAATTGGACTGGATCATGCCGACCCATACATGCATAACGAGCTGTTTTAGATTTATTTTTTCTCATTTGGTAAGTAAATTTACACTTTTTATATCAATTTATAGGGTACGTTTCTCATAAATATGGCTTAAACTCATTGGCATTGACAAACTCATTATCTTGAATCGACCCGCTTCATGTGACTCGTGCAAATCGGAACGAGTCGGATTTGTACCGACTTGTATCTGGAAGATACGTTCTGGTACAGATCAGCATTACGGCGAACCTTGATTCAACTAAGACTCAAATTCTAGTTTAACCAGGACCTAGATCCTAACCCAGTTGAGAACCCCAAACCAATTAGGACTCATAATCCTAGCCTACCTAGGAATCTAATCTGACTATGACTAGGAAGCCTAATCTGATGATTCGAGTTCAATGACTAGGAATCCTAGTTCGAGGACTAGAGTTCAAAATCCTAATCTGACTAGGACTTCAGAGTTTAGCCTTAAATCACCTAACTCCTAATCCCACCAAGAATCATGACATAGGCCCCGAACCATGTATTAGTTCAAATTTTCTGGGTTCAGTTTCAGAATTTTAACAGAAAACTAGGGCCCTCAAGCTGAAGCAACCTAAATCCTGGTTTGAACCAAATAACAAGGAATTCAAAATTAGATTGGGAGGTTGAATTGTCTAGTGCCGATGTTGATAAAGATCTGCATGAATCAGCCCAAATTGCCCGAATTGGAAAACATTGAATAAAAAAGTAAAACAGACAGAATCAATATTGTGATTCTGTTCCCATCCTTGGTTGATTTTGGCCAATCACACCTGATTCTAAGCTGATCCCAATTGTTCCTAGCTGCTTCCTGTGATTCACCCTATTTTGGATCAACCAATCCCAATCCCAGTGTGGATTGGTGGATCCCAATCCAATCCAGTTGAACCTGCAAACCATGGGAAATAGTGAGCACCCCTAGGTGTGAAGCTGATATCCCGCTGGAGGTCTATGCTAAAAAAAAATTGGTGCTTGGTCACTCAAAGTCCTAGGCAAGCCCTAGATTGACGTGATAGCTTTACAACAATGAGGACGATAAAGTTAGCATTAGCAAACCGTAAGTTGACACAACTAGGCTTTAAAAATGAGGATGATAAGGTTAGCATTACTCTCTTCTCCAAGGATGACTTGATTTATTTATTTTTATTTATTTTTTTGGGTCTGTGCAGCTGCTGGAGAAGATAAGTCAGAAGATACTTCAATTCCAATGGATAAGATCATAGATTGTATAACATCTGGGCTTCATGTGGCTCGTCTGGAGGATACTCTGGTACAAGGGAAATGCCTGATACATGTGTTTCTAGCTGCCCTCGCTCCTAGGTTTTCTTGGACAGGTACTTTTGTTGCCGTCCAAGTCCTGTGCTTTGTTTTTGCAGCTCACTTTCTATATCGTGGATGTGATTGATTGTTCTATATGAATTGTGTTGACAGTAAAATTATCAGTTTTCTCATCAATTGAAGAACTTTGTTCAAATTTACATCATACGGTCAATAGTTATCCAAAGTTCTCTCCAGATGTCGAGGTATTGATTCAGGAGGTGAGGCAACCATACATTTTGTGTTTCTGTCATGCTATTTCAATTTTACTGCTTGATAACATCTTGTCCTGTGCATTGTTCTCAGCTTGTCTACTCTGTTGCACCCAAGGTAGTCGAGTGCTTAAGTACCATAAAGATTTCTCAGGTTTGCCACCAACTCTCTCTTTTTTCGGTTGGGAGTGATGGATTATTCTTGGGCGGTCTTCCATAGTGCTGAGATGGGTTATATTTTCAATACTTAGAAAGTATGGAATAGAATACTTCAACTCTTTCTTTCATTATTTTGATTGACAGTGGTGTGAATAACTGACATTGTTAACCATTCATTTTAATGTGTCAATTGTTCATCAAGATGTGTGGATATCTTGAATGGTTAGGAAAGGCCTCGTCTCTTTGAATAGGAGAAAAGATGTGCATGCTTGTATACATCATAGTTTACAGTCCAAAAATCTTCATTTTTAGGAAGCCCTTAGTTTGAAATGACGACTATACCCCAAACGTGTTAGGAGTGGGAGGTCAACATGATATAGAAAAAGTAGCATTCTGGAGCACATGGCACCACATTAAACTACATTAGGGCAAGACAGGTACAGCAGAGCATATTTCAATTCAAACCATAAAACTGAACCAAATTGAGTAGTTTAGTTCAGTTTACTTCGAAATCGTGTTTGGGCCAATTCAGTTTCGCTTGTTTGTGAAACCGAGCCAAACCAAAAAACTATATATACCTAATTTGTTATAAATACACATTTGATGTTATGTTTATTTTAAATTTTTAATGTCATATCATATATAATGTATATTTCTATTTTCTTTTCAATTCTAAATACATACATGTGTTTTCCAGCTTGGTTCAGTTCAGTTTCTTACATATGTTCAGTTTGGAAAATTTTCTCCCATAATTGAAAACCAGGGGAAATGGACACAGTTTTGACACCATGTTGAAGGACATGACCATCCCAAGAACAAATGATGTATCTTGTGACACTGTAGACTTGTAGCACCAGTGAATATCTTTAAATGGCTTTCATCAATAATCGGGATCTGTATGGACAGTGGCTTTTGCGCGCTCTCTCTCTCCTCTCTCTCTCTCTCTCCCCTCTGGTCCTCTATTTTGCTTCCTTCTGCATCTCCTGCTCTCTACACTCTTCTCTATTCCCTCTTTTCTATCTCTTTCTCTATCTTCTGGTCCTCTATTTTGCTTCTTTCAACATCTCAAAGGTACAGCAGAGCATAAAGGGTGTTGTCATTGGCGGCCTTTTCCCCCAGTGGCCATTGTCATCTTCATCGAGTCATGGGAGAGGTGGAAAGGGTGAGGAGAAAATAGAGGGAGGAACATTGTAGTAATTTAAGACGTAGGTGATGAGCCAACAACAGTATGGGTGAGTTAAAAGGGACATGTTGGCGGTAAAGGGTGTTTTTGCACAATAAGTTAAAAATGTTATACATGGAAATGCATTACTTGTCATGGAAAGTCCATAATTTTATTCTTAACAGTGGTATATTTTGAAATAAAACATGCTTTAAGATAGATAATTATTTATAGATTGTACTTGGTGCTCTTTTTCTCATTATAAAAAATGCATACAAATCTTAATTGCTTTGAACTTTTCATCATCATCACATCATCATAAAGACTGATCCAGGAATAGGAATCTTGGTTCAATTTGTCTCACTCTTTCTGAAAATGAAATCAATCAAATAGGATTTTGTTTTCAAAATATACAACATGCATGTACATTGAGAAAGGAGGGGTCTGCGAAGAGAGAATGAAAGCAAGCTGTAGGTTGGGGGGGGGGGGGGGGGGGGTGGATTGCAAGTTCGTGACTGCTTTGGTTTCTGGACATTTTTCCAGGTGAACTACAGTTATTGATCAATAGTCTGGTTGGTCAATGGTCTGAATGGTTTATGTATTATATATAAATGAAAAGTACATTTTGAATAATCAGATAATCTGGTTCAAGAACTAATGCATTCTTATTTTGTCGTAAGTGGAGAGGGTCTGCAGCATCCTTATCCTTATCTAAATAGATGGTGGTCATGCATCCCATATTTGTCATGGTTCATGTGACAGAGCCTAAATTGGCCTAAACGTGAGGGGGCATGCTAGAATACTCCCACATTGGAAAGGGGAAAAAACAAAATATGTTTAAATAGATGGTGCCCTTTCCACTCAATGTCTTAAGATTTTGAGTTGGACAGCCCAATAACGTAAATATTGCACACCTATCCACAACCAGTGCGTAATGTGTGAAGGTTAAATTCTCATGATAGCGGAGAACCAGAAATTAAAGCTGTAGTTTTCATTCTGACAAGAAGGCATTGTTTCCAGGCACACTGATTTTCGTATTTAGTATTTACCTTGATATCTAAAATCACGACAAAATGCTTGTATTTTGAACCCAAATTCATGAATTAAGCACCAAAACATCTAATAATTCACTTCCTTCAAAAAAATGATGGAAACTTTTGTTGATTTGTGCAGCACATTTCCCTCTGAAGGAAAAAAATAATTTGCAGACTATATCATTTGCTAGAAGCTGGCATCAGTTTCCAATAATCATAATGCCATATGAATCTTGATGCTTCAAATGGCCACAATAATCTTGTTATATTTTGTCACTGTTCTTATAGGACAGTAGTCTGAGTGGTTACTTTCTGTAGCATGAAGAATTCAATTGCGAACATATCTTACAAATAAATAGATCAAGTGACATGCATTTTGTCTCAGAAACTTGGAGATCGCCAATAATTAGCATTCATTTATGGTAGTGGCACAGGGGTGCTGCCAAAATGTGAAATGCCATGTTTGAAAATAATAAGATACCTGCTTCAGATGGTTGATATTAATCGTGAAGCAATGCAAAATGCCTACACTAAAGCTGTGTTTGGTGCAGCTTCCAATCGGAAGTACTTTTGGCTAGGCCTTGGAAGCCATGTTTGTAATGTTTTGGTTGTTCTTTTAGCTTCCTACTAAAAGAGCTGCTTAGATTGGGTAAAAGAATGGTGTTGTTAGGGAACATTTGACCTTTTTAACTATCTAAAATTAGTTATAACCACTCCCACTACACATTTGCCATGTTGAAAGTGGCTTCTTAAACTGTACTACTTTTCCACATTTTCCTATATCAAGCTTACTTTGGCCGCAAACTGCAGGTTCATGTTGCTGCCTCCGAGTGCCTTTTAAAGATGATCGATCTGTGCAAGGAGTCTACTTCACTTTATAGGAATGTTCCTTTCAGGGACGAGCTTGTTCACCTGTGTGAGGTAGAGAAAAATGAGCAGGCTAAGTCGTTACTGCAGAAGTGTCTTGCGAGTCTTGAAAATGTTGCGCAGAAAGGGGTGCAATAATCAAAAGTATTGTCGGGCTTTGACAATGGGGGGGACTTTAGTATAATAGAGGGACGTCTTGTACATAATAGTTATTTTCTCTATTTGTGGCAAGCTTATAGTGGCAAGTTTGACGTCCCAGCGTCAGCTGAATTTTTTGAACCAGTGATTGTCAGATGAAACCAGTCCATTAACACGTCCTTGACCTGAGTTTGGCACCAGCAAATACATATATGCCACATCATCAAATGAATAAAACAGTCGTGGCATCACCAAATGAATACAACAGTTATAGTTAGCACTTTCCAGTAAGGGCGTTGCAGTGCATCTTTATTTGTATGTTTGAAATTAGTGTCAAGGAAAATTGTTGATAAACCATTCTCAATTATCATAAGCCTCTCTTTTCTAAACTGTTAAAAACAAAATCTTCTAGTGAACGTGTGCGTGCTGTGAAGTATTTGTTTGCTTGAGCAGTGAAATCAACAGCTTGTACACCTTACCATGAAGTGGGCAAGAGATGGCTACATTTTGTGATTGAAAGGTGCAATCCCGACTGAAACGTTCATGCTTTTGTGCAAATAATTGGTGGTTAACATATACAGATAGTGTCAGCACTCGTTGGATTTTTTGTTCTAGATCTTGGGTGGGAAGTTTCCCAGGGAACTATTTAATGTATCTTGAGGCAGAATTGTTAGCACACATTCATTTGCTGCTAAAGTAGCTAAAAAGGAAAAATAGTCGATACACGTGTAATAAGGTGGACCTAGCAAGCATTCCTTTCTAAACGATAGCAGGCTTAGCAGCGTTTTTGGAAGTTTTCCCTGCTGAAATTCAATGTGAAAACTGAAAGCAGGACGATGGTATGTATCTTTGCTTATTTCCCATTCCATCCTGAAAAAAAAAAATCAGGTTGAAGAAGAAGACTTTCTGAAGCATGCTTCTACAAGCTGAATAATGATAAGATGATCTCCAGACCCTCATGTTCTTGACCTAAAAAGGTCGCAGCATTGTAAAGACATATTTGGAAGTCAACAGCCCCGCGCCCAAAACAAAGCCTTTAATAATCTACCATCAGGAACGTTGATGTGGCATTCCTCTCTCGCGCTCTCCGGGAAATTTCAAACCCTCGACTCTTATTTTGCTGACCTCGAGAAATTCTTGGGTAAAATTCTGTGGCATATCTAAATAAGAAAAGTGGACTTAATGCGTGCTGCGCACAAAACCCCACCCCCATTCAGGCGATAATGGTCTATAGATGGGTGAAGTGACTCAACAGTGAACGAGATCAGTCTGGACCTGTGTCTGGACTGTGGTGTCTTCAAACACAATAAAAGGAAGGTAAACGAGTCATTTGCCTTAAAAATTGTGGGTATGTGTAAGTACAACCTCTTTTATTGTGTCTAGGGGTACATCATGGTTCAAACACACAGGTCTAGACGATCTCGTTCCACTCAAAACAATGTCTTTTTTCCATCGGCGGCATATTTCAAATTGCACAACTTCTTTCCATATTGGTTTAACCGAAGGTGTATCACTGTGAAATCAGAGTTGAACATTCATTCACATGGATGCCAGCTTTAGATGGTAACCCGCCTATTGGTGGATCAAATCTGGATATATGGAAAATGGTTCAGGAAATCCTTAGTGTTAAAGGTCAACGGAAGAAAGAAAAACTTCGTTGAAATCCACAGTTTATCGTTCTATACATGTAATTCAACATTGTGAAGAAGAGCTCAAAATCGTGCGTTTAATGCTAGGTGGAAGAGGGCATTCAGCAGGAGGTTAAGCTCTAGATCACGGTGGTCATGGGACATAATTTTTCTACATAAATGCAATCCTAGTTTCAAATGTACACAATTTTTTTTCCTCAGAAAAAGTTTCCAATTTGAACTTCTTTTCAAATCTGGTATACACCACCAATCCTTACGATTTTCTTAGTAAAGCCAGGGCTCTAAAGAAATGAACCATCCTTACGATTTTCTTAGTAAAGGCAGGGCTCTCAAGAAGCGAACCCATGAGCCTATTTACTTTTTAATTTCTTTCCTTAAAAGGAAGCCTATCTATAAAAGCCATTCAGAGTCTCCTTGGCAAAGCTCCGACTCTCAAAAGACAGCCTACAAACGTAATATTACTCTATTGATTTGCACTCGTGAAACGAAGATATTGGCAAGCAGAAAGCACATAAGAAATTGAGTTCTTCCTCTACAATGCCTCTCTTTAATTATGTTGGAATCGAATTAAACAATTAGGGAGAGAACGAACTCGATAACTTGTTATGTACGCAGAGTCTTCATGGACGGAGTAGAGAGACGTCATGAACGTTTATCACTTTTTATTTTTTTATTTATTTTTTACGCTTCTGTTGATGGCCGGGAGATTGAAGGCAATATTAACATGACAAGATCATCTTGATTATAGTTTGAACCAAATTTCCTCGCAATCTAACATTTCAACATGCCAAATCCAATTTTGATGGCATTCCCTAGCACAATGTATGGAAATACCATTTTGAGCATTTTATCTCTATAACGTAAGACTAAAATGAAAACAGGAAGGCTAATATGTTTGGCAGCTTCTCAGAGAGAAGTTCCGCTCCTTGGCCAACTAATTCCCTCGGGAAGAAAAAGCAACCCCTGAGACTGGGATGTTCTTTCAGAAGGAAACCTAACACTTAACGGGGACTACTGCTAGCATGTTTCCTCTATCTCATCCTTTTCTCAGTGATGTCATCCTTCTCTCCATGGTGAGCTGCCAATGCCGGCAGCATGCGCATGGCTTGCATCGTAGTCGAACACTAGGCCTTCCCTCTCCCGGTGTCTTATCTTAGTTTCCTCTTCCGACAGCTCCATCCCCTTCCTCTTCGTTCTCCTCCTGTAAAAGAAGTTGAAAGGCAGCAGATGTCTTCACAAGGTCCCGTTGAACCTGCTTACATGACCACAGGTCCATACGCCTGTTAGAATAGTCTTACATCGGAAAAAGAATCAAATCGAAAATATTTAATAGATGGTGTCTATTTTATTCATTGTCTTAAGATTTTGAGTTGGATAGTCTAATAATTTTAACATAATATTAAAATCTATGATTATGAATCGGACTGCACACCCCGTATTTGTGGTTCACGTGACCGAGTCTAAAATTGGCCTTAATAGATGGTATTTACTTCATTTATTGTCTTAACGTTTTGAGTTAGATGACCCAATAATTTCAACACTCCTGTTATGTTCACGTCAAGGGATCAGATGCCTTGTAGTCAAGGACGAAGCTCTCGCATTATGTGGCATCCTGATGCCACACCGCGACATGATGGCCCCGTGCATACCTCTCTCAGCTTGCATGCAGGCACAACCGATGGTAGTGGGGAGGAAGAGATGGTGGCGACACAAAGAAAGCAACTAAATGAGAGGAGCAGCACGCCTCAAAGAGGAGAATATATAGGTGAAATTTTGTGATTTTTGGTCTGAAGTTGACATGCATGTGGAGGTAAAGGAGTGGAGGGCACAAGTGAGAGGTGGAGAAACCTATTAGTGGAGGGGTAATACTTGCTGTAATATTATGCATTACAATTCAACGTGGATTGTAATGCATGGCACAGCAGCCGTCCGATTTAGTTCGAACGGACGGTTGTTGTGCAGCCCGTCAACTTTAAGGGGAGCCGGTTTGGGGGGGGCATTTTTTATTTTTTTTATTTTTCTTGTTATATTTTTTTAATTTTTTTAGAGCGTCTGATCAAAAATACGAAAATACATCCGGATTGCTCAGATCGGCTCCAACCCGATTGTATTTTTTTTTTTTCAAAAAGAAACATGTTGCAAGTAAATCGAAGTTTGTGTCCAATTTTTTTTGAAAAAAAAATATACAGTCGGATCAAAGCCGATCCGAACAATCCAGATGTACTTTCAAATTTTTGATCGAACGCTCCAAAAAATAAAAAAATATCTCCTAACCGACTCCCCTTAAATTAGACAGGCTACGGCAATTGTCCGATCGGACCTGAGCGAACGACTGTTGTGCCGTGGCATTGCAATAAGTATTACTCTTAGTGGAGATAGCCAGCTGGACGACCCCCCAAGGTGAGGAAGTCCTTGGTGTTGATAGCTTTCACAAGCCAACGACGGTGATCCTCCATCATCATGGCAACCTCGATGGCCGTACCCAAGTAGGTCGTGAATCTTTTTGTTAGAATTAAAGATTTGTCGATTCGAAGAGTAGGAACGACTCGAATCTCCCATGATTCGGTACGAGTCAGGCTGACTCGTGCCAACTCGGTCGAGGTGCATGAAAAAGTTCTTCTAAATTGCACAAATTCGTTCGAGTCGCACCGTCTCATACTCGTCTTGATACAGTAAGAGCTGTTTTAGTTAGAATACCCCAGTAATAGTGACCGAAAAAATATAAACGTAATCTTTTTTAAGACGTCGGAGGCATTTATAATAAAAATGTAAGAATTAGAGATAAATACAATAATTCATAGAGATATATATACAAAATCTCTTTCAAACAACTTTGCCAAACATATCCCGAAATGATGTACAGAATTTTCAAAATTTACGATAAAATTTTCTGAGATAACTTACAGAAGTGTAATAAAGAGAAAAAAAAAACTTACTAACACCCTGCAAATCTTCGCTTTTTCCCTGTAACGAGCAACTCATTTATCGACTCTTCCTTCATTATTAATCTATAATAAATAAATAAAATATTCAAGTTTCACATAGATGAAAGAACTTCCTTCGAAAAAAAATGGTGCGAATATCCAAATTACAGAGTTACACTAGCCATCTAAACGGCATGAATAAAAGTTTATACACTTTTATCAAGATATTGTTGTTTGATTTGATGCTTAAATGGTAAGTAGAATGATTAGTGATCCTCTGAAATCTAACGCATGGTATCTAGCAATATTGGTCTAAAATCCAGATCGACTTGTCCAGTCCTGTCCTTAATTAACTCTCAACCCAACGATAAAATTGGGTCAAAATAATAATTGAACAAAGCTAGAATCTAAAATCTGTTATAACCGCTCATCTTGACGAACTTCTACGTAACTGGTGCAACCCATTGCTCGGTTTGCAGGCCGGATTTAGCCTCCCCCACCCGCCTCTATTTTCTCCCTTTAAAAGTCTCGATGGAAAAGTAAAATTAAAGAAGAGAGTGATGCACCAGCGCACTTCCTCTCTGTTTCCACCATAATAGCTTGGAACCAAAAAGTTTAGAAGAGGAGACGAGTTCCATCTAAACTGGTTTCCTTGTATCTTCGGATAAAAAAAATTTGAAGTAACTCAATTATAAGCTCTCCGTCCATGGTAGGACAACTTTAAGGTGTGGATTATTTCTTCGCTATAATACAAAATGTATAATTTTTATAAAAATATGTAATATAAATAAAATAAAAAAATGTACTCTAAATAAAAGAGTGTGCAATATAAACATTCTATCAACTGACATAACACTAATGGCATATGTTAGAATGAGAAAAAAAAAATACTTCGTAGGTAGATTATTTGATGATTATTTAACAAAATAATAATGTTAAAATTTATGTTTATTCAGCATTCTCAAATGAATTCTATTAAGAGTAATACTTACTGTAATTCAGGACATCGGAGCATTTTTTTTTTTTGAATTTTTTAAGTTGGACCCTTCACGTTCCACTCGTCAATACAGTCCGATCTTTTCTTGAATAACCCAAAAAATAAAAAAATGAATCCTAATAAATAGCAAAAATGTCCTGAATGGGTTGGGTCTAATAACAATTTTTACTTTTAAAATTTTAAGTTGTCCAATAAAAGATGGAGTCAATTGAGACATCATAAAACATGTGAGGCCGATCTAAAAATATATATATACTTGCTGCAATGCACGGCTGTGCAGGTGCATCTTAGCTTGCTCTTGATGGCTGGGCTGCCTTTTATTTAGCCGTCCGGTTGGCAGGAAAGCGTACAAGAAAGACAGAAGCGATTCACGGTCATTTCTATTTGGTACGAGACGCACGTATGTGCCACTGGACATGTCAAGAGTACACGGGTGCTTTGTGCCCTCCTCCCTTCGAGGTCAACAGCTACAAACGGGCCTTTTGCTTTGACCTGTTGATGATGGTGTCCTTTGAAACCGTGATGCTAGAGACAAGTCGAAACAGCCAAACAGGTGGGTTGTCACTGGTACCAAAATCCCTGTTTCTTTTCACCAAGAACGTCTCTTTTTTATCTATAAGTTAAGATATATATGATCTGAAATAACTCAATAGTTTTGCACGAGCTTTAGGTGTATGGTTAAAAAATGGTTCTCGGTCTTAAAAGTTGCCTGTCAATTTATGTCACTGATTAGATGACAGTTGTATACTAACAATATTGTAATTAAATATTTTTTTCATCATAATAAATTATAACTCAAGCCTACACACCAAAGATTCATGTTTGTCAAAAAGATTGTTCTTTTGCAATTGAGAAATGTTTTTTGTACTCCCTTGAGTCATAATCTCTCGACCATCTAACTGAGTTTATTACAGTAATTTTTTTGTTATGATGATCAAAATGTATGCACCTGAGATGGTGATGAAGGAAGTAGCTTAAGGGGGAGTACATTAAGGGTGTAACATTAATAGCCATCTTGTAGTCTTCCATCAAACTTCCTTCCTTACGATAGGAAAAGCCTATTAAGCCTACCCTAAGCAAGTCTTTCAGATTTGACAAAAAAACACATAGGAAGTGAAATAGTGATCATACCCTTGTCAAACCCTTCAAGAATGCATCAGTTATTTATCATCCACTATTGAACTTCGTCATAAATTTAGTAGGTGGTTAATAATGCCTAATCTATAACCTCGCTGTAGTGGAAGAAGTTTGGCATGAGTAAGAGATTCAATGTTTAAATCTATTTATTAGCAAGATGATCAGCAACTTTTGCAGGCAAATGAAGACATGGACCATGAGCCTAGTGCGATTGGATGCACGTTTTTTTTCTTTTTTAACCAAGGCTTGCATGCACGTTACACTGCCATTGATGAGCTAACAAATAATGTCTGCAGTTGAGATCAATCATGGTTAGAATATGCGACTAAAATGAATAAAAAGAAATTTTCCTCGCTCCCTGTCAACAACTACCTTCTTCAGTCCTCGTGTCCGAACTGAGAAAGAGACCAAGACCCTTGTCATTATTGTAGAATTCCGGAATTTAGAGAACTACTATTGGTGCCCCTTCATCGTACTCATTTCCCACCACACCCACACGATTGGTATTCTCTCCCGTTTATGAGATGAATCACTCTTTCAAACTTGTGATATGACCGGTAAGTGTCTTTAGGGAGTATTGCATTGTAAGGGTGTAATAATAGTATTACTGAAGTCTCAAACTGTTACACGTGATTTGGGTCACGTATGTGGATAGATATTTACATTGTTGGGCAAAACTCTATATCTGATATGTATGTGAAGAATTAGAGTCCTTAGTGAGTGGAGATTCTGTGGTAAATCTTCCTATATATGTGTATAAAGACAGGGGAGACACGAAAAAATAGCTCTCTCTCCTTCCTCACTCTCCCACCTCCTCTATCTCCCTCTCTTAGAGGAATCACCATCATCTGTGAAACTAAACGGGTGACTTTGATAGTTATTCGCGCCGACGAAAGGACCTTCGACCTTCACCACTTCCGCACGCAAAGATCTTCTCCGCCACCGCTCGACTTGTGAGGGTCTGTGCACACGTTCAGATACTCTCTATATGTCTCTGTTGGATTCCACCAACTCCAACGAAACTAAGCTGGTTGTTTTAGATGTCGACAACTGATGCACTTTCATTGCTCTACTTCTCCATAACCCCTATATATTTCGTTTAGACTATAATGTAAATTTTTCGAACACCACGCCATGAACTCGGTTGAAACTTCATGACCTTAATGGGGAAGACACAATTGTAAGAATATTTCTTCGACAGGTACACCTTCTCCTCCTGTAGACCGCCCGGCAAAATGCCTTAAAAAGATTAATATATTGAGAGTCTAGATCTCAGTTAAATAAGTTACGTCTATACATAACCACACTATGTCGTCTAACAAAAAAATCACATTTTTCTCAAATGTACCAACGTCAAAGAGATTTAGATGTACGTAGGACATACTTCCGTTACGTCTGGTTCCACAGTATCTTATGGCTAGCCAAACACGGACATGAGATCCGGACTGAGGAAATCCACACCAACAAATACCGAACCAATCATTAGTTGCCACAGTGTTTCCAAATTGGGACCCACATATTGGTTATACTGATTGGAATATGCTGTGGTTCTCTACGCAGGATCTCCTCCCGCTCTTTGTTAGTTTATTCGCGTATTATACGTGTCCGTACGTATATTTGAAAAAAAATGGACGTATACCGAACAGTAGCCAAACATGCGGTAAAATTTGTGTCTTTTACTGTTGGACGTATTATACGGGTATAATACGCCATACGTATTAAACGGATGGTAAAATTCGGCCCATGTCCCACAGCCCAGTTATCCGGCGGCCCAGTTCCCGGCTCACTCCCTCCAACCCTAAAATCCCCAAAACCTATTACCCCCAAAGCCCCCCGAGCATCCAGCAAGTCCAATAGCGCCGTGGAGTTTGTGGAGTCTGGTCGCTAGGCACTGCACCGCCGTCGCCGCGCCACCGCCACCGCCGCCGTCGCCGCGCCACCGCCGCCGGTAGCTCAAAGCCCCCCGAGCATCTAGCAATTTCAGCAGCACCGTGGAGTTTGTGGAGTCTGGTCGCTAGGCATTGCACCGCCGTCACCGCGCCACCGCCGAGCCGCCACCGCCATCGCCGAGCCACCGCCGGAGCCTCCGACCGTCAAGCTTCCACCGCCTCTTGGTGAGCATACTTTTCTTTTTTTTTTTCCTCTAATGTCAGCTGGTGGGGATGTGACCGAGCTGATGCAGATGCCAACCACCAAGCGGTGGAGGGCTCCCTTGCTTCACCAAGAGGCGCTGCTCATCGTCGCCACCACCTGTCTGGGAACATCTACATGGAGAGGGGGCACGGGCCATTGGGGGTTGGAGTCCAAGTTCTGGAAAAGAAAAAAAAAATAGAGACCCTTTGAAGCAAGCAATTTAACAGCTTATTATCTAATCTTGCCATAGATCCGGAAGCAAGCTCTCTAATTGTGTCCATATCCCCTGATTCCAAGCTAGTGAGGGAAGCAATAGCATCATCATGCTGGCAGTCTCGCTTGTAGTCTAGGGTGATTGTTTACAGTTCGTGGGTATCATTAAGTGCCTTTTCATGAAGCTGCATATTGTTGATGTTAGAGTCTTGTATATGTATTCTTTATTTCATTGAGGCAATGTCAAACTTAGTATGAAAGCTGAAATATTTACATGAACATATTAATTTAGGCTTTGTTTGTTAGCTTAGTTTGTTTGATCATTTTTTATGGAATAATGTTTGTTGTAATGTTTCCAAGTTCTAACCTTTTATTTAAATATGGAGGTTCTATCTTCTGATAGCAAAGATGATACATAGTTTATATATATGAAATTATGATTTATAGTTGTTATTGGTAGTAACAATGGGGGGAAATGCCTTTTTAAGTTCTAACTTCTAACTGTGATGCAGGTAACTCAATCTCCCCTTTAGGACAACATAGATGATAGCAACAGATCCGACAATTTCTCAAAATTTATTTTCTACTTACCAAAGGATAGAGAGGCACCAGATTTTTTGTAGGTACACATCTTTATGGTTATATTTACTTTTTATAGTTTTGAATAAGTATTCTATATGCATATTTTTTAATCACCAAATTGTGCATATTGGATTTTACATTTTGGTGTATTCTTGAGTTTAGAAATTTTATAGTATAATGTATTTTTTAGATGCATATATGGTTTGTGTTCTACTATGATCATGTTCTATGTATGTTATAGGTTTAACATTGTGATATGTACATATAGGAAATTATGGTGAGGCCAAAGTAAAAATTTTGGGATTATGCAGAGGATCTAAATGGCCGATTCAAGTGTAAATTTTGTGAGAAAATATATGCAGGAGGAATATCACGTGTGAAGTCTCATTTATTTGGCATATCAGGCCGTGATATTCAAGTTTGTCCTAATGTGTCTGAGGAGATTCAAGCGGAAGCCTTTCTTGCTATTGAAGGATCAAGTAAGAGGAGTAAAACTACAGCAAGTTCATCCACTGTTAATGAGAGCATAATAAGATCATCTTCTTCTTACCGTGTCTCAAGTGGAAGTATGCAACAAACAACAATTCCGACACTTACATCTAAAAAGGACAAGGTAAATTTGGAGATGAAGATCACTAATTTTTTTGTGATGAACAACATCTCATTTAATGTGATCCAAACAAAATCATTCATTGAAATGATGAAATCTCAAGGAGAATATGGAAGTGGATTTATTATTCCTAATTATTCATATCTTCGAACTAAGTTGATTCCGGATTCTAGAAAGGAAGTTGAGGAGTATGTTGCTAATGTGAAAAAGTCATGGGTGACAACTGGATGCACATTGATGTCAGACTCATGGACTGATTTGAAGAAAAGATCATGGGTTAATGTTCTTGCTTATTCTCCACAGAGAGCTATTTTCTTAAAATCTATTGAATGCTCAGCACATAGATTGACAGGAGAATTTCTTTGCAACATTCTCTCTACTGTGATTGATGATATTGGTCATCAACATGTGGTTCAACTTGTCACAGATAATGTTTCTAATTATGAATTTGCATGTGATATGCTTATGGGAAAGTATCCACATTTATACAAGATTCGTTGTGCAGCACATGGTATCAATTTGCTTTTAAAAGATCTATATGCAAATATTTCTTGGATGAGAGATGTCATTGATGATGAAAAAAAAATGGTTGACTTTATATATAAGCATACACTTGTCTTAGAGATGATGAAAAAACACACGGAGAAGAAGGAATTAAAGTGGTCATGTAAGACAAGATTTGCTACTAATTTCTTAATGGTTCAATCTATTTTGGATGTGGAAAATAGTTTGAGGATATTAGTTGCATCTTCTGAGTGGAGAAGTGCAAATTATACAAAATCTCCTATTGGAATGGAAGTTACTGACATAATTCAAAAGGAATCTTTCTGGACAGAGACTAAAGAATTGATTAAAGTACTTGAGCCACTTGTTCGAGTACTCCGTTTAGTTGATGGTGAGGGTTCCACTTCAGGTTACTGGTATGATGTTATGTACAGAGTAAGAGAAATGTTGAGGCAACGAACAGAAGCAAATCGGTTCAAATATGCTCGAATGTTTGAATTCTTTGATACAAGGAAAAGGAAGAACATTCTTCATCCTGTTCATGCAGCTGTAGCAATTCTCAATCCAGCTTACATGTGTAGTTCTTCTTTTATAGAAAATGATGATATAAAGGCAGGGATTGATTATGTCTTGTCCAAAATGGTAAAGGAAGATGAGCAACCTAATTTTATGAAAGAATTGATGTCATACCGCAATAAATCTCAAAAATTATTTACTTGCACTGGAGTGACATTGATGAAAACTAATCATCCACGTAAATATGATACTTTTATATTTTATGTTTCTTTTTACTTCACACCCTTATCATGTTTAATCTTTCATTTGTAAGCATTTGGTGGGATTATATAGGAAGTGATGATCACTTTCCTATTCTTCGGAAGATTGCTATCAAAATTTTAAGTCAATCATGTAGTTCATAGACTTGTGAGCGTAATTGGAGTGCTTGGGAAGCGGCTCAAACTAAAAAAATGAATATGTTGACTCCTCAGATATTGAAAGATTTGGTGTATGTGAGAATGAACTCATTAATGATGTCAAAATTTAAGGAACGTGAAGAAGAAGATTTAAAGCCAATTGATCTAAGTAAGATTAATATACTTGTGGAAGAAGACGTAGTTGAAGAACGAGATGATCACGATGATGATGTTAGAGATAGTCAAAACATGGCATGGATGACAAACTCATATGAGGAGACATTTGATGAACAAGCTTTTTTCACTAATGTCAACTAGTATTTTACTTTAGTTATTGTAATTTTAAGATGAATTGTATTTGTGTGTTTGTGTTTTGAACATCTTATGTATTAATGACTTTTATTGTGTGATGTGTTGACAACTAAAACTTTTAGATGGTAATGTTATTATTTTTTTAATTCTTGTGGCCATATAAGAAATATGCATCCGTATTTTTCACTACGAATTTATCAAACTTTCCGTATAACACTCTGTATGTACGCCGTTCTGTATTTTTGAAATAAGCGTTTTTTTGACCGAATTTTTGACCGTCTTATTCAAAATTTAACTCGAATTATACTCGTACGTGCCGTATTATACCCGTCCCGTATTTAACGAACTATGCTCCCGCTGAGCATAATAGTGTGTACCCGCTTTGAAACGAAAAGTCACACATGACGTTAGTAGATTTTGGTTTGGCCTATCATTTTCCTACCTAGATGCCTAATGTCTGTGCAAGATGAATTACCCTTTTCTTCCCCTCAAATATCATTGCAATAATATTTATGGAGGACTGCATACCATTTATTAATTAATTACATGTTCCTAATTGATGGTTTTATAATCTCTTTTACAAATGGTATTTTACAGTATTTCATGCTCACCAAATGAACCCTTAAAGTGGTCAGAGGTTTAGGTCAAGATGACCTCAATTCCAAGCCTCTTCATGGGAAGTGCTTAATAGAAGCACCTTGAATATCTAATACGTTCTCCGATTATCTTCCACTTACCTTTTTACAATTACGGTGTCAAATTTATTAATTATAGAGTTAGTATTTTATTCAAAATTAAGAAAACCTAATGCAGTTGAACAAGAAATTTGCATCGACTCGGTATTGGGAAGGTGTGGGCCCAAGTGACCAGGGAAAGCCAGCTTCCCCTTATACTGCAGCAAAAGATGGAAAATGTAGAACTGAGAGGCACACGAGAACATGAGTTATCCTAAACTGGAGTACTGCAGTTATCATATTGGCAACTATGAAGACTTCTACTTCCTTGGTAATTCAAATGTTTGATTAAGAAGTTCTCTTTGGATCAATTTATCAGCAAGGACTAAACTGCCAATACTAGAAATGAGCTGAATGATATTAAGGGGTCCATTATCCCCTTGGGTTTAATGAAATTAGAAATAGTCCTTCCATTTTCACCAGCCTTCTGAAATAAAAGGCTTTTGATAATTTTGTTTGAGAACACTCTAGGTTCCTTTTCTCATCAACGAAAGGTGGATGCAGGGTCAAAAAGTTTCTACCCTTTAATCAAAAGCTTTCATGGTATGCGTTAGTGGCTTGCCAAGAAGTACTTCACCACCAGCACCACCATCATATCATCACAGATTCACAACAACACAAGTGTTGACCTCAGAGTGTTGGGTTATTACGACGACTTGGCGTTCAGATCCCTACACAACAGCACACTTTTTGTCTCTATTCTAACTTGACCTCTAACTCCTCATTTGTTATTATGGACTTTTTGAAATATATCATTTTACATATTAGGTTTCATATTTATCACTGAGAAAAATGCGTGTGCATTACCATACTCTTAATTGTATGGCAAACCAAGCAACATCTTGTTGAATGACAATATCTGTACCATCGACGTCTTACATTTCTTCAACTCAGGCGCACTTTTACTAGAGAAGAGATCTTCTCAGTAAACAATATTTGGATCGGAGTCTAGCAGTACTGAAAGGGAGAGAAAGCTAAACAGTGCAAAAAATTTCCATGTGATCTCAAAATTTGATAAATACTTGGACTCTCCCCCTCTCAGTACTATTAGATTCCGATCCAAACGTATACTGAGAGGATCTTCTCTACTTTTATTAACATTCAACTACAGGTTAGAAAAAGTACCCACGCATCTTGCCCTTCACATAGCGAGCAGAGAATTAGAGAGGGACAACTTAGTTGATCCCTATTCAAAAGTGATGGCATTCAAATTAGTACTTGAAACGGTGATTGATGGCACTATTTATATCTCTCGTGTAGTATATTTGCACAAATGTTTATAAACAAATGATTTTATACATATGGTCCAATGCGCCATACCCTTTTTAAGGAGTTCTAAGAACAAATGGTCTCCATGCCATGACTCTCATCATGACATCTAGTTCCATTAGTTGAGGATTGTGTTAAGAACTAGATGACTAAATCATCGAAACTTTAACAACTAAGAAAGAAGAGATTACCTCTACAAACTGCGTGTGTTTTGCGTGTCTTTCAATGGGGATGCAAATGGTTGTGTTTTGTTTGAAGTTATAGCTTACACATTATTGAGTTGAATTTTTATCAAATTCAAAACAGTTGAATATAAATAAATTGAATTCTACTCTATTAAATTTAGTTTGTTTATAATCATGTCAATTTCAAATGAATTGAACTATTTAAGTGCTAAGCTTGGCTCATTTCCCATTTATAAACTCTTTAGAATTATAATCATATTTATTCTTTATTTTTAAATGAATTAAAATACTAAAATCATTAAACTATATAAATAATATGAACTGTAATCATATTTATTCAGGAGCATTATATATATATATATATATATTCAAGTAGAACTCATTTAGTAATCGACATAATTTCATTCATACTTGATTCATTCATTTACTTACATAAATAAGTAGGTATTTTTATTAAATTCACTTGCACCGTGAGATTTCTACTTGGAAGCTAGTTTTCAGTTGTGTCTTACATTCAGTATCACACACTTTAGGCTAATGTATTCTAATAATTAAACTAATTAAGTTGGGATTTCCACGTCTGCCAAACTTTTTCCTTGAAATTCCACTTTTTGGAACTTTTCTAAACCTCCAAATTAAGATTTACGATCAGGTATTGTTTGATTTAACATAAAACATTATAAGACATCACATTATTGTGAGACATAAAATGTGATATTTTATAATATTTTATGATAATATTATATATCACATCAAATAACCTTTAGATAAAAACAAGAAGTAATGATAATTGGCATCTATAATTTGTTGCCGACACTCAAATTAGTTGGATAAAAATTTGAAATATTTCTAATTGGAAGGTGCAAAAAAGGCCCTCAATCTATGGAAAGGTGGAGGTCTCCGTTTCAGACGGATAATTGAGAGGGAGGAGAGTGTGGGGTAGTGTCCATCCGTGTCCAGTCACCTTTCCAGTCACCCCACTTCCCGTTGCCCGACAAGGGCTAGTTTGATAACTGAATATATTAATTTGGATATATTATGTTAGGGTAGAACTATAAAAAATATGTGTCTATTTACTTTGACAGCTATAACACTCAATTTTACTTGAGCAAAAGATCTTTATAGTAAGACTATGAGTCTTCCTAATAAGTTGGTAAAAGAGTTGAATAAGTGAGAAAATAGATAAGATGAACTCCCTACTCTAGTTAGTAGGGATTAGATCCTTCAGGCCAAGTGCTTATTTTGGAGTATTTTGGGATAAATCATTCTCAGCCACACAACTCATTCTGACAATTAAGTCACAGAATAGGATTGGATAATCTAGGCGATACCCCATTTTCCCACTTGCAATACAAGAATGACTTGTTGACTTGACAGCCATATAGTTTTATTCTATTTAGAAAAAAGTTATGTAAAATAGACAAAAATGTAAAATAGTTAAAAGTAAGTACAAATCAACATCTATTCTAGCTAGAATAACTAATCTGAATTCTCCTGTCTAATTAGAGGTTCTAATTTATTTTTAAATAACCAAATCAATTAAAATCCAAATAGCTCGGTTAACTTTTAGTCTATTCTAAGGCCTTCTTTTATAATCGGATTGCTTATGCCAAGATTAAACTAGAGTAAGTTACTTTTGGCTTTGATAATCATGTTAGTATTCTAAAGAGTAAAAAAAAAGTAAATCATATAAAACATGTAAAAAGAATAGAATAAAATAAATAAATAAATTGATTTTTTTGACAAATTTATTATTCTAAGTTATTTGGGAATAGCTTACTCCCGTTAGTCTGAGTAACCAAAGCAAATAAATTGGAATAACAAGCCTGGAGAAGGTATCGTGTGATCTATACTTTTTTGGCTAGTACTGGACGGACCTATTGTCATCGGTATAGTATAATACGTACCGTACGTGCCACCTATTCTAGAACAGGTTAGTCAAATTCTTACTTCTAATTCAAGTTATCCAACATTCTCTACGATGTGAAAACTATATACATATTAAAAAAAAACATTTTTGACATAAAAGTCATAAGGATTAGATTCTACTACATATAACTCTATCTCGACCATCTATTTTGTATGTTCTTGATGCTCAAGAAATAAAGGTCAAGTACATTCGACTTTTAATTTATGAATAGTTTATAATTAGTGGTATATATATAGAGAAAATCTAACAGTACTCTGTATTAAAAATTAAATTTTAAATAGACTAATTTTGAAGTAGAAAACATAATGTACCATAATAGGTGACAACATATTCTTCCTCATTCAGTTCTTAGAGAGGTCCTAAATGGGTAGGTGAGAAATTTTTCTACTGACCTGATCCCTCAGTACTAGTTCTACCTGGTTGAGGAGCCAATTAAGCAGACTTAAAGTGAGCTATAGTAGACTCTTAAGTCCCACTGTGGATCACAGATTCAGAGCAGAGAGGATCCAACGTCAATTCCATATGCTCGTGGCTGGCGCCAGTTCGTCCATCGTTTCAAGAGCAGGAGCTTGAATGCTAACTATGTATATGCATTGACCTCAGGAGTCGGCTCATCCAGACCTGAACAACTGACACAAATCCAGTGCAACACTATGCTGTCATCCTCTCACAATTCTACCAATTAAAGGCAGTGCTAGGTAAATCTAAATCCGTCGGACAAATCTGTTGCTCTCCACATCTCAGATCTTTAGAAAGAAGCCAGGGAGGAAATGGAAAGATGATGAGGAGAGAGAAAGGGGGAGAGTAGGTAAGAGAGAGAGAGAAGCAGGGTTCTAGATTGGGTGACATCAGATGACGTCCGGTACAAGGGAATGTCCCAGACAACCCCCGGGTCACAGCAAGACAGACAGAACACAACACACACTTGGAAATCCCCATATCCCTCCCTCCCATCTCGTCGTCTCCTCTCTCTCTCTCTCAGAGACCACATACCCTCCTGGTCCTTCTTTTTGTTGCCTTTCCCCTCGCAGGGACTGGTTATAAAGAGGCCGAGTTCTCCCTCTCTTCCGTCTTCCCAGTCCATTCCCCAACGCCCACCCACCAACCAGTTCTCCTGCGCCTGCGCGCCCATGGAGCCGCGGATCCCGCCGGGGAGCTCGGAAGTGTGCCAGGGCGTGTCGGAGGGCCGACAGGCGTTCCACCAGTACTTCGGGATGTACGGGGGCTTGCAGGAGCGCGCCGAGTATGGTGGGGCGGCAGCGGCGGGGGAGATCCCGAGCTTCATGTCCGCTTTGTACCCAGTGGACATGGCGGGGACGACGGGGGAGGAGGAGGAGCAACTGGACCGGGCGCTGGCGGCCTCCAGGAACCACCGGGAGGCCGAGAAGCGGCGGCGCGAGCGCATCAAGTCCCACCTCGACCGCCTCCGCTCCATCCTCGCCTGCGACGCCAAGGTCTCTCTAGATCTCTCTCTCCCTCTCTCTCTCTCTCTCTCTCTCTCTCTCTCTCTCTCTCTCTCTCTCTCTCTCTCTAACAGACACACCCCCCCCCCCCAAAACCTCCCTTCGTTAAAGCCATCTCAGTTTAGAAGAACGTTGAGACCTTAGAAGAGGGTGATGCTCCTGTTTACTGGAGGTTTGTATGTGATGTGCGTGTTTCTAATGGTGATCCGGTGAAGCTGCTAAAGGTTGCTGGGTATCTTAAGGGGATCTACCCACGGATCCCGTATCAACAGCCTTCGGGACTTGATTTTGGAAGGGAAAAGATATCTTACTTTTATGTTCCTGAGAGTGGACTAGCTAGTTCTTCAATTTGTTCTAGAAGGAAGCTCTGCAAGAGAAAGAAAGGGGGAGATCAAGGAAGAGAATTAGGATAAATATTTGTGTACGAGAGAGAGAGAGATGTCCTGAATCCCCGTTGTTCCCATACTCTGGTGATACTTCTAGTGAGAACCTATGATCAATCAAGAGCCATAACGATGGAATTGCTATCTTGCCCTCTATTTTGAACTTGCGACTTGGGTTTTATCCTGATCGACTTGGACATGATCCTTTGAAGTTTTAACAACTTTGTTTCACTTCTCGGATGGTTTGATCATTTGACACCAGCTTCGGCCAAGTTCTCCCTTGATTGTCCAATACTAGTTCAAATTAACTTTGTGTAAACTTTGAATGCTGCTGATGGAATTCTTTAGATCTCCTAAAGAACAGCGTGTTGCTTTGGGTGGAAAGCTATTTTCTCTAAAAAGGGATGAATGTACGCTAAGAAAACGTCTAAAACCGTGATGGTTGCTTCTTTATACATCTTCTATTAATGAAATTGCAGCGTCATGCAAGTCGATCAAGTAATTAGTTTCTGCGTAGATAACTTCAAAAGATTTGATATGGCTTTGCAAGCTGTTCTTAGGTTTTATTCCTTCTCTTTCCTTTTAATCCTTATCTTGTGTAAAGAAAATTGTGACAATTATTAGCCTTCACCTTCGTACCATGCATGTATATGTGATAGAAAACTATGGACTTTGTTTGTCTAGGGTTAGGGTTTCATCTGACCTGTCCTCTACATTTTTCTCCCCCTCTTCTCTTCTCCTCTCCAGATAGAGAAAGCCTCCCTGCTGGCCAAAGCAGTGGAGCACGTCAGGGACCTGAAACAGCGCGCTGCCGAGATTGGCGAGGTCGACCACCTCCCCACAGAGACCGACGAGATCTCCGTCTACACCGGTGACCTCCCCACCGCCGCAGGCCTCAGACCCGTCATCAGGGCCTCCCTGTGCTGCGAGGACCGCTCCGGGCTGCTACCAGAGCTGGCGGAGACGCTCAAGTCCCTCCGCCTCCGGGTGCTCCGCGCCGAGATCGCCACTCTCGGCGGCCGGGTGCGCAACGTCCTCGTCGTCGCCGGGGACGAAACCGGCGTCCCGGAGGAAGAGGACGCGGGCAGCGGCAGCGGCAGTGGCGGGCAGGCGGCGTTCCTGAGGGATGCCCTGAAGGCCCTGGTCGACCGGCCGGGCCCCGGCGGGCTGGAGCGCCCCAAGCGGAGGCGGGTCTTGAACAGGAGTAGCAGTGCAGCTACAGCCTGAGACAACTATACAGTTTCATACTTTTGCTCTCGGCCTTTTTGTGTGTGTTGTTGTGCTGTCCCTGTGTGGATCTGCTGTTGCTCGTCTTTTAGGGTTTGGAGTTGCACCGGCGTATAAACAATAAGACATGGGTTCTCTTTCCTTCCATCGGATATTGTAGTTTTCAGTGGATCTTCCAATATGTATACATTTTATATAGTTTTGTGTGGGAATGTGGGAAGATATAAATATTTCTGGTTGTCTTTACTAATGGTTCAGTTAGAAGTAGAAGCTGAAAGTATTCAGAAGAGCACGCATCACCATTAATTCCCATGGCTTTTTCAGCTCGTGGACTTGTCTGAATCAGGGTTTGTCATACTGGATTGACCCGTGTCCCATATCAAAAGAAATTCAAGTCGATACGATTTGACCGAATCTGTATAATTTAAAAAATCTTTTCTATGCGAGTCAGCACGAGTTGATCTGACTCATACCGAATCATGAAAGATCTGAGACGACGAACCTTGGTGTGAACTATGCTCTTATTATGTTACTTGGGCAGCTCCTGTTGTCTTTCTCATTGTAAGAACACAAGGCAGGGAGTAATAGATAAGTTTAAAATGCCCTCCTCCCAGGCTTTGATGAGACATCTGTGGATGTAGATCGTCTAGTACAGAGAAGTCGAACTAATCGATATTTATTCAAGATTGAGGTGCTGCTTGATTTATAGTTTTGATCCTAACGTATTGTACTTTCATGGCACAAAATATGTTGTGTTTCTCTTTGTTCGAACTTAATTTTAATCAATCAAGAAATTAATATTTTTACATTAAACTAATTAGATGAAGCGGTGATTCTGTCAAGCCTCAAAACTATAAAAAACCTACCTCATATGGAAAAAAAATGTTTGTTTATGTGAGTGGTGCCATATCACGATACGACTAAAATGAATATTGGGGAGTAGAGTTCATCCAAAACCGTTAAAGGATCCAACTCCATCCGTGAAAGATGCTTATGAGAATCTTTCGAGAGCCGTAGGATTCTGATCCGACGGTTATGAGATGTCCGTACGGCAGAGTGATCCCCATGCAAATTGCCGGGACGGACGTGGAGGACAGATGGTGGAGGCAACGGAGGAGGGCGGTGGCAGCGCAGTACGCAGTAGCCGAGAGGGAAAGGCCCTTTGGTCGCCCACGCGTGCCGGAAGCTGACAAGCTCGTAATCATGGGCTGCCGGGAGCCGACAAAAAGGCGCGATGGGGCGGCGAGGCATGGTCGCACGTGCGTCCCCAAAGGCGTGCAACTTTCCTTTTCTACTGTGTCCCCTTCGCTTTCTCTTCTATCCCTTCCATGCGCAGAGACGAGGATTGCAGACTCACAGCACAGTTCTTCCCCTACCTCTGCAAACCCTGAGCACAGCAGCTGAGCAGCCTCCCTCCCCCACCCACCCACCATGGCTAGCTAGCTGGTCCATATATCTTCTTCTTGTGTGTTTTTTTTTATAAAGCTTCCTGGATCAGTTCCTATTTATTAGATCTGCCGGAGGAAGGGAAAGGAGCGGGAGGGAAGGGTGGGGGGTGGGGAAGATGAGATAACGTACATGGTCTCTGGAGCATGCATATGGGGGCAGCTTCCAAATGCATTGCGTACTTGTATCTGGTTCTCTACTTTCTACTCTTGGACAATGTCCAATGTATGGGGCTGCCTAGCTAGCCTGTTGTGATCACTTCTCCCGTGCCACAGCATCTCATCTTTTAAGGGCTGGAGACTGGCGAGTCTTTGTTATATATTTGGATTCTTGGTTAAGAGGTTGTTTGGTGTGCTTTGTTGAAGTATTGAAGTGTCATATAGTCATTCTTTTGTGATTTCGAGTATCATAAAGTGTTTAGGGTTTCAAAATTCTATCAACTCGCGCGTGCTACCTTTCTTATCCAATGTCGGTTTTCCGCCTAATGGTTTGTAAACAAAAATATAAAGAACATAATACTAATGATTTTGGAATTGAGAGACTATATATATATATATATATATTGATTTATTTTCGTTGGCTTTAAGAGCAGTAATTTTATTTCAAAACTGATATGTTGTATCTTCTGTCTCAAATCAAACAACTCTTTAAATGTTGTTGATTTTCTTGCATTCTTATTTTGTAATAGACTGACTGACTGGTTTGGTTAACACTTTTGTGTTAAGATTGCGGAGATAATCTTGAAATAGTTATTAAGAAATCAGAATAAAAGGCGATTTAATAAACACAATTTTACTGTTATCATTATAGATTTTGAAGTTTTTAATGTACCTCGATTAGTGCACCGTGCATGGCAACCTTCTTCATCCTTACAATGATATTCAGATTTTGGGAGAATCTAAACTTTTTTAAATTATGGGAGAATCTAATAGCTTATTTCCAAAAATCTGATAGACATAGTATTAACAAATATGCCCTTAATCTTTCATTGAATTCGGCCTATGTTAGATCCATTAGATAAGATTATAATGTTGATGTTAACTGTTAAGGTTGAAGAACTTCTTAGAATCTTACGTACGTCTAACTCCTTAGAGTCTATGTATGAAGGCAACGTATACCACATATATAGAGCCGGGACCCGTGGATAAGGAAATTTCAAATTAACCAAGGCATCTTTATTTCAAAAGTAGGTAGGGCCTTATGAACCGTGCATCTTGTGCTTAAAGGGAGTTACAACGCACATCATGGAGACATTACCATGCCTCTTAAAGTTTGCTGAGGTCCATAGCCCATTAGAAAGGAAATGTGCCTCAGATTGGAAGTTAAAAGATCAGGGCAGAAGCTTTTCGGGAACAAAGGTATGTGTTCTCTAACTCATGAAAAGAGGAACATGTTTTAAGGTAAAGGGCATTGCATATTACATCTTTTACATGTCAGACTTCTGCATGCTCATAAGGAAACATTGTTAGTGTTCAGGGCTTCCAAGGTACTAATACATGCACTGAGGTAAACAGCTGGAAATTACCCGTACCTCCATGATGATCTCTAATCTCAGGCTCTCATGTATATCATTGGCACATTGGTCCCTCCAAATATGGCCGTGACATGTTATTTCTTATTTTCCAGTTCAAAAAAAATGTTATTTCTTATCTAGACCTGGTTATGACACTATATGTAGATCAAGAAATATTTTTTATCCATATTTAGTATGTAGTTGAAAAACAAATTTGTTTATCATACAAACCAACCCTTCATTAATCTTTTTCTTCCTATAAGCCTTGCTGTTGCGGTGTGGGTGGGCAGCCTTCCAATCTGATTAGATCAGATGGCTGCAACAGTAAGTTTAACTTTTTTATTTTAAATTTTTTTTTATGGTAGACTTCATCATGCTCGACATGCTCCTATAATCTGATTGGATGTCTCAAAATTTTTTAAAAAATAAAAAATTGAGCCCAATGAATGGTAAATTTTTTATTTTGCATTGAGCTGAGTTTTTTTTATTTTTAAGGATTTTTTCGAAAGCCCGATTAGACGGGCATATAGAATATCATGGGATCCACTATAAAAAAAAATAGAAAATAAGATAATTTTAGCTGCACACCATACAGTGCAGCAAGTTCCTGCACTGCTTTGTATGGGTAGAGGAGCGGATCAAATTGACTCAACTGAGCCTCTAATTCAAAATAAACTTTAAAATTTAAAATTTATAGATTGTTAATTTTTACATATATTAAAATTTTATAAATTTTAAATTTTTTAATTACTAGAAAAAAATTTAAATAACTTCTTAGTATAACAATGATGATAACGAAAACTTCCATTTACTTTCATTTTCATTTTCAATTTCCGATTTAAAAGCCGAAACGTATGCGGAAGCAGAAACATTCACTTCCCTCTGTTTCCGTCTCCGATAAACCTTAGAAGAAACGAAAGCGAAAAATGTCACTTTCGTTTCCGTCTCCAATCCGTTGACAGCCCTACCTACATATTCTATGCAACATTTGTTCAAGGGTATTTTTTATTGTCCATTACAGTTCGATTTCTTTATTTTTAAAATTTTTTGGGTCATATTCAGATTATATCGGATTGGTAGAACTTATCATGAGCAGCTGATGACATTCGTTGTACATGGTAGTCGGTAGCTATCAAAGAAGGGTGATGGTGATTGTAATAAAGTGACACAGGTAATCGAGTAAAGACTTTTTTTGCACCGAATAAAAAAATAGTCCATGGCATAATAACCTATTAGTAGGGCTGCCAATATTCGAGTTCCAATTATCCGTCTCTTTTCTGTTTTTATTAATTGATAGGAACTTCATTAAAGATCACTCGTTAGGTTATAGAAAACGGAAATGAATCTCCAATAATAATTATAGGAGTCAGAAATAAAAACACTCATTTCAACATCTATTAACCCGTTTTTGTTTCCGAATGATCATGTATCTTGTATATATATATTACAAAATAAAAATTGAACTCGTTAGATAGATTTCTCTTATATCCAATGGTGAAAATATCTCTTGAGAGTTTAATAAAAATAAAACTACAGTAAGAAGTTAGAAAGTTTTTAAAATTTTAATATGATTTTGTGGCACATATTTGGGTATATTCATATGTAGATTTAGATTGATAGATAAAGTAGATTTTAAAATTTTAAATTCATAGATTGTTAATTTTTACATATATTAAACCTTTGTAAGTTTAGATTTTTTAATTAGTAGAACAAAATTTATGAAAAGGGAATAGTAACAGTGATTTTAAATAATTTTTTAATATAGCGATAATGATAGTGAAAATTTCGTTTACTTTCATTTTCATTCTCGATTTCCTATTTAAAAGTCGAAACGGATGCGGAAGTAGAAACACTCACTTCTGTCTCCTTTTCCGTATCATGAAAAGCAGAAGGTGTCATTTCTGTTTTCATCTCTGATCCATTGACAGTCATACCTATTACTATTCTATGCAACATTTATTTAAGGGTATTTTTTACTGTTCATTACAGTTTGATTTCTTTATTTTTTAAGTTTTTTGGATCATATTCATATTATATCAGATTATGAACGTGTAGGACATGGTAGAACTCATCATAAAAAAAATTAAAAAAAATCTTCATTTTTTGTGCTGCACCCCATAGGGTGCAAAAGTACTTACTCATTTTTAATAGATGATTGGACTACATGATCAATTTATCAAGTTAGATCTTTTTAATTTTTAGTCAATCATTGATTTTGATGGTAAGACCATAATAATCTAATCTGATCATTCACGATCGTTCAATGTAAAACTCTATAATTCACAGTCATTGATTTTAACACCAATAAAATTCCATAACTTAAATTAGAGAATACTTATTTAGTTGCTTGTAAAATAAAATAAGAGAATATTTATATCTTCTTATTTTAATTTAGAATGGGTCTTCCTTAAAAACCAAACAAGGAAATGAATTGCCATGTGAGCAGATAAGATCTAGATAAAATTTTATTTTATATTATTTGACATCATACTAAATATCTAAAAATATTATAAAATAAAATATTTTTTATATTATTTTAAGTTGAAACAAATAACATGTTAATCTGAGAGATCTGATGTTGTCGTCATCAGATATTTTAGACCCAATGAGAGGGCAGGGTTCGCCAACTCGAAGAACCGGTCTAACTCGGATCTCTTATGATCCGGTACAAGTCAGTCCGAGTTGGGCCGACTCGTAAAAATTCGGCCGAGTCGCATAGAAAAAGAAAAGTCATTTTAATTTATTTTTTTTGAATTTCAAACTTTTCAAAATCTTGAAAAATCTCCAAATCCAAATGTGTACCTCGGTCCAAGTCGATCCGCACGAAGCTGAATCGAAAGGATCTGCACCGTCAGCACCAATTTTGTGTGAATCAAGCTGAAAACCACAAGATTTACGGGGAGAGAGAACGGTTCAAAATTAAAACCCTAAAAATCTTTCAAAAAATGTAGAAAACGAACCCAAACTAATCTAAAAATGAACCAAACGCCTCTAGCCGACAGGCCCACTGGACTCGGGCACTGGACTCGGGCGGTTTGGCATGTATCATAGTTCGGATTTGTCATGGCACGGTTCAAGTCATCTTAATCACCACGATCCGATCCGGCACGACTAACCATGTGAGAGGGTAGGGATTTGCATCTGGTCATCTAGTCCGTCACTCCACAGTGGCTCTGGGCAGCACGGGTTATCGGGTCCAACATTACCTATTAACGTTGTCTCATGATCCGACGCCTTGCTCGCAAGCGCAGCAGCCAAATTTTTCTAAGGAGCTGGGGGCCGCGGGATGCAGGCGGACAGAGCAGGGATGCGAGGAGGAGGAGGAGGAGGAGAAGAACAACAACAGGAAGAAGAAGAAGAAGAAGAAGACTTCGTATGCTTGGATGAATCTTTCTTCATCAATCGCAAGTATACGACCAAGCCCACCAAAAAAAAATCCCTTCTTTTGATCTCCCTTTCCCTCTTTCCCCCTTAAAAAACCCAGCTTTACTTCGTTTTCTTCTCTTATCTACTTCACGAATTCTAGCTCAAACAGTGTTTTTCGGATTTGGCAGCTACGAGCTCACCACGTTCACGTTCGGGTCTCATGCCCTCCAACTCCTGTGCCTGCAGTCTGCTTCCAGTGAGTAAAACACCACTGCTGTTGTCTTCTTCTTCTTCTCTCTCTCTCTCTCTCTCTCTCTCTTCTTGATGTTGCTCCTACTTGTATTCTTTTATTTGTTTGTTTGTTTATCATTTATTTATGATAATCGGATGATCCAATGCTTATTATTCTCGTAGGTTGGAGATGATGTCTTTTTTGTTTGGTTGGTAAGATGATGTTATCTCATCAATCTTAGGTGATTGCTTCTATATGTTTGTTAGAGTGAAGGCCAGCAGCACTTGAAAAGGAGAAATTTTGAAGGATGAAGGGAGAACAGTGTTGTACTGTCCACCTGTTTGATCAAATTATGAGGGAGAGCAAGTGGTTGGATGAAAACTTCCAGCTTGGATTTTAGGGTTCCCAGTGTATGGTCTAGGTGTTTTGAGGGGTTTCTTCTATACATCAGCCTTATCTTCATTGCAACATGCAATGAATGCCAACCTTTTCTTAGCTTGCAGTCTGTGCTGTAGATTATTAATTATCTGAAAGAGCCATGGAACATCATTGGCCAATTTAGATGCAGCAAAGCAGTTCATACGTCATAGTGCTATTTGCAATCAGGATAAGTGTCAACAAATATGGAGGGAGGCTAATGTGACACCATAAATGTTTAAAGACTGTGGCCACAGAGTAGGGAACAACGCCAGGAAGTACCCTCCAGTTTTGCTGTTATTTGAGGGAATTTCCTTAGGGGCCCTACTGTATCTTATTTTCTCAAATTAAACACTATAATTCTGTTCACTTTGGGGAAGTTTTCTTTAATAGTTTCTGTATCATTCAAAAGTGGGTTTGCTAATGCATATGCTGCCCATATGTTGGCAGGTGACTATGATCTTACAGGGCAGTTGGTATGGCCAGGATCTGTGTTACTGAACAATTTCCTATGCAAGAACACAAATATTCTAGATGGTTGTTCAGTGATTGAATTAGGTTCTGGAGTTGGTAAGTCCAAAGTCAAGGATGCCACCCTTTTTTCCCCCTCTTAACTCATTCATTATCTTGCTGCTGTATTTTTTATTTCAGGGGTTTCTGGCATACTTTGCAGGAGATTTTGCCATGAGGTTGTGTTAACTGACCATAATGATGAAGTTCTCGAGGCAAGGTCTCAAAAGTGATCATTTTTTCTTCTTATCTACTTTCTTAAATGAATACTTCTACCTTTGTATGTTGCTCCTAACATTTCACAGTGGACCCTGGTAACTATGTCTTTATTCAAACTCACATGTTGCTTATAGCTTAAGTTGTCCTAGTCAGCAGATCATGTGGAAAACACTGTAAGTTTTCTGGCAGATACTAGAGTAATGGAGAAGGCTATGGTGTAGTCACTGCATAAAAGCTTAGGTTACTTTGGAATATACTTTAAGAAGAGGCTAAAAAGAAGCACCCACATCTCAGTCTGGATACCATTCATGAACGGCACTGGAACATACTCTATAATGAGAAGTGCATTAATGATTGTTTCAATGGCAAGTATCCTTGGGTGGGGAAAAAATATTGAAAGTGACCAAATCCATGGATCATAGAGAGTGTATCATCTTTGTTGAACTGCTTCACTTAATTGTTGGTGTTCTTATGACATAATATTGATAAAACTCTAATTATTTTGCTTAACACTGTTTTTTCGTTAATTTCTTTGTTTGTTTGCTCAATTACCATGTTTTCTGTTGGCTTATAGATCTTGAAGAAAAATATAGCTCTCCAGACGTCCTCAATACCCCCTTATACAGCTGGTAAGAGAAATTTGACTTAATTAGGCTCTTGTATGTATTGAGACATTTATGCGATTAGCGACTGTAAATAAGAGCTTATGAATAGGAGAACTTTAAATAGCGGTTGTTGAAAAATAGAGGCTTTTCCAATTAACTTATGTACTAAGCTATACTGCATCTTTTGGAGCAGTAATAGCAAGACTGTTCTTGATCTGATCTTATGAATCATAGAATTGCAGTAGACCTGCAAGTGGTCATACTCAGATTTTGCATTCACAAAATAGTTACAAGATTTTTTTTTTGTTAGATCATGCATATATTTGTTTCTTGTGCCCCAATTTTAACTAAGAAGGTATTTAGGTCAGATGCATTTATGAGATTGTTCATTGAACCAGCATACATGCTGCAGTTTGAAACAACAAAACTAAGTTATGTACCTCTTTACTTCTTCTTTTTCCTTGCAGGATTGACAGCTGAGAAATTAGAGTGGGGAAATGTCGAGCACATAAGCCAAATCCTTCAGAAATACCCAAGTGGTTTTGATATCATTCTTGGGGCTGACATTTATATCCTTGTTCTCATTGACTCTTATGTTTCATTTTATTTAAGGTTGATCATTCTAAGTCAGACATTGATGGCATAATTCCTCTAATTCTCCTTTACTGTAAAATGTATAAGCTTCCAGCAGTCCAGCATTCCTCCACTTTTTTCCACCGTAGAGAAGCTTCTCAGAATCCGTGATGGCCAATGCCGATTCATTCTTGCATATGTGTCTCGTGTTAAGATGTATGTATTGTATCTCTGCTTGTGAATATGATCATTGATGTTCCTATCTGTGATGCCAATTTCCATGATTTTCTGCAATGTATGGAACATGTGTAGTCCAGAGGAGTAAGGATGTTTATTTTGCGCTATTTAGTATGGATAAAATGGTCTCTAGCGATTTCTATCTTAGTTAATTAATTTCTCATCTAACCTTGTCATATGTTTAACTCTAGATATTTCCCACATGTATGTTGTAGATGGTTCGGTCATTTACACTGTGACTGGTTAAAAGGTGTGATCAAATTCGAGTGGAGGGTAGCAAAACATGGGGAAGGCCTAAATGTGGTGGTTGAATATTGTGAGAAAGGACTAACCTTCCTAGGTTAGATACAAATATGGCATTAGATGGGTTTTTTTCTTTTTTGAAAAATTCTGGTGCACCACCAATTTTATTGAAATAAATAAAGGTAGTACATCCTATAAAGCCGAGGAGAGGTTCCTCTAACTATTTAAAAAAATAAAAATAAAAATTACATAAATTCCATCACTTTAGCCCAATCTTCAGCAGAAATTCCCAATATAAACCAGCTCCACTGATACATGAAAGATGCCGCTTGAATACAAATGTTTTCAATATAAACTCTTCTTCCCCGAAAAATGCTATCATTCCTGTCTCCAAATACTCCAACAGACCACATGTTGAAGGATTAGAATGATTTTGTGTTGAGCAGAACTCCTTCCTGATGCACTATAAGATCTGAAAAATCTCCACGTTTCATCGATGCAATTGAATCTTAACTGAAGCTTTAATGTTGCAGAAACTATTCTCCACACCTCTTTACTGATATTGCAATGGATAAATAAGTGCTCAACATCTTCATCACAAATTTCACAGTGAACATCATTTAGGAGAATCTGGATTCCAATGGCTTATATAAACCTTCGTAATGAGTCTTTTCTGAAGCAGCAGCCACATGAAAGCTTTTACCTTCAGAGGGGATTTTACTTTCCACACTTCTTTAAAAGATGGATAATTGGGTAACTCCCTTTCCATCAAATTATACAAAGACTTAACAGAGATTACCATTGTTCTTCTCCCATACTATTGCATCTTTTTGATGTGGTTTAATCTGAACTTCATTAAAAAGTTTTAATAAGTCCATGAATTCTTCAATTTCATAATCCTTCAAGCCTCTTCTGACGGTAACATATCCTCCCCCTGTTGCACGGTATACGCCTCATTGAATGTGCTCCATTTTTATTCTGCAAGGGAAAAAATATTTGCAAACCTGTCCTTGAGCATAGTGACTCCCACCCATCTGTCAAACCAAAAGTAAGTATGTTGTCTATCCCCTACAGAAATCCTGCTGTATTTTGAACACCCAATCTGCTGACTGTAAGACTCCTTTCCATATTAGAGACATGCCAACCTGATTTCTGTTGTATAAGAAAAACCTCGCAGAATTTGCATGCTATCTTGCCCTCATGATTGATTTCCACATATGCACATCTTCTGTCAGCATAGCCCAGAACCACTTGCCCAACAAAGCCAGATTCATGGAGCTCAAGTTCTTAACTCCCAGCCCTCCCTTCATTATTGGTCTGCATACCTTCTTCCAGTTCACCAAAGGAATCCCTTTGGAATTGGCATTAGATGGGTTAAAATGATGGGATAGGATTCATGTAGCCAACCCCAAGTAAATGGGGTAAGGCTTTGATAAGGAGGAGGATCGTGATCATGATAATGATGATGCATTTTGTGTATGTCAATTGCTGACTGTGACAGGCATTTACATTAACATTATTCTACTTCAATTCATTGACTAGGACTTATAGCTGTCAAAGCTGTTAAGGCAACCCAAGGCGTACTTGGGATCCTTGAGCCTAAGCACTTAGGCACCTGCCTGCCTAGGTTGCATCTTCAAGCAAGTCGTGGGGGGAAGGGGGGAGGGAGAGATACTCAGAAATAGGGAGATAAACATTCAAAGAGAAGGGGGAAGAAAGGATGGGCATATAGAAAACTCAAGAAGGGCAAGAGGATGCTAATGGTTACAAGGGTCTTCAAATTTGTGGACATAGGCAAGTGGAACTTGTTGCCTGATCGTGGCCATCAATCATCATAGTGAGGAGAGAAAATATAAGAGTGCCTTATCCTTAACACCGAGATTTGTTCGCTGAGGAAAAATGATACCAAAGACAATGAAGAAGATGAAACGAGATATAGGGGTATCAAACATTAGAGCCAAAGCATCCACACAACCCTATTTATATTAGGATTGGACCAATGGACTCAATTTGATTAGCCCACAAACTATCCTAGGCAGGAATGTTAGGCACTCCTAAGTGCGCATAACCGGTGCCTAGGCGTGCTTTTTTCAAGGCCCAATAAGGCTTTTGACTGTCTGGGCCTTGAAAATGAGCCTTGTCGCATAGGCATAAGCCTTGACATCTATGCTGGGACTGCAGACTTGTCTGGTCATCAGAAGTGCGATTAGGTTCCTTACCTTGTTGTTTTCTAAAGAGTATTTCAAGATTTGTCTTCTTGTTTTCACAGACAGGATCTCTGCTAATTGATGCATCAAATCATAACATTGATCAAATTGGTGGGTATTCCTTGGGACACATTAATGAGAGGATAATGAAACAAGATAAATTAATAGCAAGAGAGTCGACCAACTTTGATTCTTCTTTAATTATAACTTCCCCCTATTCAGTTTCGATGGTTCTTTAACTATTCAGTCTTCTTTTCATAATTAAATGTCTATGGCTTGAAGATGTCCACAGATAACAAGTTCTAAGAATTTCTCAGCTTGATGATTCTTAAACATATGATCTTTCTCAGTTTTGATGCTTAATTATTTTATCTCTCTTCTCTTAAATATTCATTGCTTGATAATGTATGGTAGAATCCAGAGCTGTTTTCTCTTCTGAAGTAAATTTAAGTGAAACAAGCTTCAGTTGGTTCTTCAGATTAATTATCCTGCCAGAAGCTTTTTATCTGCCTTCTGCTTGACAAATGGTTTAGTTTTAAAATGTGTACTTTACATTCTCGCCCTTACAGGGAAGCTGTAGCCTATGTTGACATTACATAGGAGTTTATGTTGTTTATCAATAATGTATGGTAGAAAGAACTGGCCGTACAGCTGTTTTTCTTCTGTAGGTAAATTTAAGTGAAACCGGCTTCAGTAGTATGTTGAGAATGGTTATCCTGTCAGAAGCTTCCTCTGTTTCCTGGTTGACAGATTTGTTTTGTTTTAAAGAAAACAGTGTATATCTCCTCTACGGTGAAGTTGGTAACGCATCCAGATGTCATATTTCTTTATTTTTTTAATAATCAATATCTTTGTGCTCTAGAGCTGGTGCAGTCAAGTGATTGGACTAGATTCTTAGTTTTGTTTCTGCCTTTGAAGAATGATGTGGGTTTGTTTCAGATCCTAGGTGGCCATTATCTATATAGAATTACAAGTAACATTATTAGATGTGACTAGGATAAATATGTGAGCTCCTTTTCTGTCCCTTTCATCGTTTAGGTTTCTGACTAAACTTGATTCCTGTGTTTGTTTATGTAGCATGGATGAAATGGTTATCAATGAAGCTGTTAAGCATGGAATGCTGGTCAAAGAAGTACCTGGGACAAGAATGAGGATAAGTAATCTTGAAGGTGTCATTTTTGAGGTCACCCTTGAGTGAAATACAGTTAATACCAGTATCTTGATGACGTCAGCTTATCCAAGATGTATCCTTCAGTTATGTAATAGCACCATTGGCACCAAGTTTTCGAAAGTATGGTGGACATTTTACTGTTTGCCGAGAAACCAATATTCATGATAGTCCATGGAGATGCAGATCTCTGGATAACTTGCAAGTTATAATGCACTCACTTTGCTGCAAATCTGGGAATTTGTAAGAGTAATACTTGCCGTAATGTCAGGGGCCATTTTAATTTGACATGAATTGCAATGCTTCAAACACTGCTTAACAAAATAACCAAGCTAAGGGACCATCCTAATTCAATATCCATCTAATCTTTGATTGGCTGGTGGAAAAGTTGATCTCATGATCCAATGGCTCATATGGGTGAAGATGCAATCTGACAGGCATGTAACTGCAATGCGCCTCCTTGCAGCAAATATCACCCAATTTGTAATGGTTGAAGCTTTTTAGTGGTAATCATGGATGATTTCTTTGAGCATTTGGATTTTGCAGTTTTCAATTTTTTTAAAGCACTATCGCCTCTGCTTCACTTTTGAAGAGATTCGTCGAAATCACAAATGAATCATATAGCTATATCAATATGATTAATTTTTAGAATAATTATGAACTTCATAGCATTTGTTGTAGAATAGCAATTCATCTCCACTTTATGAGATATTTTAGAAACTTGATTATATACTTTACCTATTTTCTGACAAACTCAGTTTTTTCTCCTAAATCCTATCCAAACGACTATGAATTTTCACTAAACTTAGTCGTCTCCTGGAACTATTTTTGTGTCATGAGGATAATTATGAAGATTGAAGCATACTCGCAAGAAATCCACTCAGGACGGTGAGGAGCAAGAGAGGTGAATAAAATAGAACTCATAAGACGTAGTATCTGTCCTCCATCATGGAAGAGAAATATAAAGGCTTCTGCATGGAATGCCCAAAAGAAACTACAGAATCATCATATGGTTGGCTTGTCCATTCAAGTCGAGCTTTCCTCGGCCTCCCCAAGCATACGAAACATCTTTCTTTGCTCAGCTTGTCTTCAGCAGATAAAAGTGGCACAAGCAGCGAGCCTTAAAACAGAATACGCCATTAGCAAGTTTTACCTAGCGGCTTTTATGCTTGGATGGATTGCCTGCTTGAGGAATGCTATTATACCACCACATTTTTTTCGTCTTCTTTGCTACACTCATAAACTGTATGATCACTTAATCAAAGAAATTTCACTAAATACATTTGTTGTAAAACAAGTGTACATTAGTTGTAAAAAAAATGTATCAAAAATAAATACAAATCATCTGATCAAATGATCAGACAATTCCCAATGAGTATGGCAAAGGTGGTAATAAATGTAGCATAACAACATTCTTCTTACTTGCGTAAACCTTTGCCATATGCAGCAATCAAAAGAGCCTCAGCTCGCCCTGCATTAGAAAGTTTGTGATTGAGGACAGTAGAAGCCATTCATACAAAATAAATGAACAGATAACATCCTAACAAAAAATAAGTTGCCATGTACATAACAGAACTGTCACACAGAATATAATGTACCGTGATCTTTTTTCCTCTTCAGTTGAGAACTCAAGGACGGAAACAGTGCAATCGCAGCTTCCCTGCTGGCGTCCTGTCAAAAGAACAAAGAAGAACGTGGATAATTAGTTGTTTCGGGGGGGGGGGGACAGAGGGAAATTTAGGTGCGAAAGTTGAACCCAGTAGTGAAATGCAGTATGTGTAGCAGCAAATCGCATGCTTATATATGTGAATATGAAATAATCACTAACCAAATTGTATAGTCAATTAACTAGACAACAATTGTTTATTGCCCTAGATAGTGATGATTCAAAACTCCCTAAGATCCGGTAAATCCTCTCCCAATTGTGCAAACAACATCATGACCATGAGCTGCAGAACAGGCCTATTCCAATTGGAATTCCCCAGTCCTGCTCTGATTTCAAGGAGGAATGCGATTACTAACCCCCTCACCGCACACACAGCACCATAAATCATTACAATATTTTAGTGTGAGATAATCAATATTTGATTAAAGTGCTATGATAAATTTTGATTTTATAAAAGATGTGTTTTTATAATAAACATGAAAGACCAAAATATGAATGATTAATTTGATTTTCTTTATGTGTTATTAAATATGATGATCTTGAAGATCTTATTTTTTAATGGGTGAGGAGGTTTACGTATAAGCACTAACTCTTGTTAATAGGATAGATTACGTATTTTAAACAAAGGAATCAATTCTTCTTATATTTAAGTCTAAAACCCAAGTTATTTTGGGCTTGGGCCGGTCTTGGGCTTAAGCATAGAGAAGTGGGTTTGGGCCAGGCTTTTCTTGATGGGCTTGGGCTTGGGCTTCATTAAGCCCGACCCGAGCCTGGCCCGTTGACACCCCTAGATACAAGTTGTGAGCATTGTCTTAATGAAAAAAGATCATATTCCCAAATCAGGATTTAGGCATGTTGATACCCACCCATGCATAGCAGGATTTCCTTCCCCTTTTTTTCCTTGCGAGGGTCCTGGCCTCCTGGCGGATATTTTCCTATGAAGTCCATTGACTTGATTGCAGGGAAAAATTGTTTAGCTTTTCTCTAAAAGAGGTACAGGAAGGATCTTGAGAGCTTAGATTTCTTATAAAGTCCAGTGTGCCTGGATTGCAGGAGAAACTGTGAAAGGTGAGTACCTAAAAAAAGGAAAAATTTTGAAATATTGAATTCATGATGCCCTTTTTGAACACCAACAAAGTATAGCTCGACTGCTACAAGGTTTTTTTTCTAGGAGGAATGGGGAGGATGCCCAAGGTTCAATCCTAGGTAGGTTGGGTTTCTTTCCATGTGATGAACAGTGCCTTGCGATTGTTGCAGGGACCTCAAAAAATGATGCCCTTCCTCAACACAAAATTCCTCTTCCTCCTAAATGACATGGCCCAAAATATACCCACAAGCGTGGATGGCAGTACCAATATCAATACTGGTATCAGTGGGTACCGACACCGACACGTACCAATATCGGTATTGGTATAGGCTGATACTGGTTTTAAAAATTCAAAAAATGCTGGAAAATCAGAAAAATTAAAAAAAAATCAAGAAAAATTGAGAATATTAATTGTACATGTCTTGCGTGTGAAAAAAGGCAGATTAACTACAAGAGATATAATTACTCTTATGTTCAGACTTTTAGAAGCATGCATAAAGCATATTACATGATTATTTAATACATATCAAACATGAAAATGATCTAACGATGTGATAAACATTAATAAATAACAAATAATAATAAAATAAGATGATCCTTACCCATAAGAAACAGAAGTGAGAACACTAATATAGATACTAACTGTAGAACTTTTTGATTCATCCTCCGGTCGCTGCTGTTGAAATTCATAAGAGTCTGCATGTATTCCCCATATTCACCATAACCAAATAAGGATGCAGCCAAGTCATGCATCCCTCTCCGGATCCCTCTTCGAGTATAAGTTTGCTAACTTGATTGAAATCCATAATCAAGATGAGAAGAAGCCCCATGAGGATAAGAAAAAGATGTTGACCCATAGTTACTATTGGCTGGATGAAATTGGCAGCCTTCATAATTTGCTTGATATCCCCAACCATACATGTCTGCTTGTTGTTGGCCACCTCCATAACTTAATTGTTGTCTATGCTGACCTTGTGAATCATAACCTCCTTGACTCTATCCTCTACCAATGTCAATGTGCAAGGAGAAACTAAGTGTATAAACTCCACCACCAGCAATAGTACATGCAGCTACACTAGCATCATCACTAGAAGATTGTGTGTCATCGTCGTCGTCGTCATCACCATCATCAACATCATTAGCAATAATCAACCTCCTTCTGGCCTTGCTTTCTTTCTACTGTTATGATGCTTGTTGATGGTGTTCCCTCTCTTATGCTTGTTCAGTCAGTCGCTCATGTACTCCTTTTCCCCATGGTATATGTCTAACATAAATACACTTCATCACATTAATTACGGGGTCATCTCTAGCAGCAACGTTAATCTCTTCTTAAGAATGATGGTGGCCCGACCATTCTAGGAGTGACTAGCCTGTATATAATTATGAATGTCTAGCAAAGTCTTCAGTGTCAAGTGCAAACAAAGGCACAAGCTCTCTTTGACGCTCAACTGGAGGAGATGGACCTTCTCTTGGCCTCTTTGATGTTCTTAATTTTGGATCCCTTGCAATAGCTCCATCTAATATATCCTTTGCCTATTTTGTATTATCAAGATAAAAAACTAGCTCATCAACCTAAACTCGTGTCTCGACCCAAGATTACAAAAGATGGTCATCATTAAATAACGGCTCCACATCAATCTGGCCAACTGTATCTTCTGGGTACATATATCCATCAACTTCTTAGACTCATTTCTCTTTTAAATGATATCTCAACTTGATGTTTTTGACCTTCAATCTCCTTTAGCCTGATGCAAATCTTTAAGGGTAGAAGGCTAAATGTACTCCAATTTCTTTCATATTGGCTTGCCGATGTTGTTTGACTCAATACTCTGACTGCAATGTAAGCCAATAGGTTATTGCCCAGGTCCCTATTGTTCATCTAATATTGTTTAATTAAGGTAATTAGACAAAAGTTCTAATTTATAATCGTTAATTAAGGTCAAATTTAGGATTTTTGTCTAATTAACTCACAATTGATTCAATTTACAACATGCTCCTAATCTAATGTATACAATGAAGCTTAAATAAGCTCTAAGTGATGTTCAGTAAGGTGATTAAACAAAAGTCCTAATTTTTAACCACTAATTAGGCCCAAATTTAGGGGTTCCGTCTAATTAACACACAATTGATACCATGATGAACTGACCTCTTTAATGCAAATCGTTTTTAAAAATGTGAAAACAAGTAAAATACCATAAAAAGACTTGTTCCCCTATAGTAGGGCAGAAAATAATCAGTAAATCCAAGATGCAGGATTTACATATAGCTCCAGATTGCTGTCAGAAATAATGTACTATAATTCAGATGCGCTAGTGAAATATTCATCAAAAACCAACCTTACATGATGGGTTCCCTTGAAGGTGAAAGTGATCCTTCCAAGTGCGAGATGACACAGGAACAACAGAAAATCCTGTTGCAACTAGAACGCCAATCCAGAGTCCATATGTATAACCTCCACTCCACCAACCCTTTCATCAGAAATGGGAGCAAGCATTATAAAAGTGATCAGAGACAAACCCAAAGCTTCAAGTATGATAGAAGATCTCAATATTTTGCTATACAGTAAACAAATAGGCTAGGGTCATGTTTTGTGTTGCATACAGAATTTTAAATTTTTAACCTAAACAAATAGTTTGATCTAGGACTGCAGAAGCTCTAAGGAATTTTCTAAGCTTTGAAAATTTCTAAGCTAACATTATCTCCTCTGGCTTCCAAGTCATATTTCCGTTAAAAGTCCACAATATAAATATCCAAGGAAGTATTTTGGCAATGGATATTACTAAAAACCTGCTTTCCATCCTGGGGAAAAGGGATTGACTGCTCGATATATGCTGTGGTCCCTGAAAAAAAGAAAACTTATTAAGAAACAAACATGCTATGCTAATTGACAAAAGATTTCACCTGGCTAGTGTGACTGGATACAACTAGAAACTAATGATCAAAGTATGGACGGAAATGGAAATAATTAATGCAAACAAAATAGTTGTACTATAAGAAAATAAGTAGCCAGCAGATGTGGCATAAAATTAAATCTTCCCATTGACACAAGCACCTTCAACAGCATCAGTAAACCATATGTCATGCATGAGAAAAGCCTTGTTGAAAACTACATATGGATAGAAGATATACAAGATGATGGAAGGTAATAACTGAATACATTCACCAACTGTAATAAAAATGGGTTGCAACCTTATACGACAGTTCCATAATGGTGAAAAATTAGAACAAACAAGCATAGGGACAAGAGAAGCAAAAACATGAATTCTCACATGCCAGCCAACTGAGCCAAGGGTTTAAAATATTTCTCTACTGAAAAATAATGCCACTTGGAAATTGATTCATTCACAACTTTTCTTGTACATCAGTAAAACAATCACACACCTAAATGGGAAAAAAAATTAGTTATGATTTTCGCCATCTATGATGCATCAATATGTTATGATTTTTTTTCTTGTGTTATATATGCACACACACGTACAAATGTATATGGAATATGGATGTATGTTAGTAAAATATTTGTTTGATTTGAAATTTCTCAAACTTTTGATGTTGTTGAACAGTTTTTTTTTGTATGAAGAAAAAAAGAAGTGAGGAGGGGGGCATGTAAATAAATAAATAAATAAATAAGAGAGAGAAAGAAGGGGATAAAGGGAAAAGAGAGAGAGAGAGAGAGGAGCCACTAGTGGCTCCCCCCCCCCCCAACCGGTGGGGGGTGCCCCCACCCACCAGTTAGGGGTGCCACCACACCCCCCTCTTCTCTCTGTTTCTCACACCTCTCCCTCTTCTCTCACCCTATAAATACCCCCTAGGGAGGGGCTGCTGCAGGAGGTCCAAAGAGAGGCTTTTGGGGGATACTCTAAAAGATCTTTTATAACGCTTTCTAAAGAAGAAAGAGAGGAAACGCTTAAGCTCTACACGTGGACAGATTTAACGCTCCGACACCGTGCGTGGAAGATTGACACACATATTTTGTACAATAAAAAAGATAAATGATGGTCCATTCTTATAATTAAAATGGCCATGAGTTTAATAAAATGCTGGTCCATTTTCATTGTTAGAATGGTCATAAGTTTAATAAAATGGTGGTTCAATTCATATTGGTAGAATGACCATTAATTTTTGTAGTTCACTCTTATTAGTAGAGTGACCAAAGTCATTTTCTTGGTTCATTCCTATTGTTGGAAGAATGACCATTAATTTTTGTGGTTCACTTTTATTGGTAGAGTAACTAAAGTTATTTTTTTTATTCATTCCTATTAGTGGAATGGCCATTAAGTTTGTGGTTCACTCTTATTGGTACAGTGACCAAAGTCATTTTAGTGGTTCATTCTTATCGGTGGAATGACCAAAATTTATGTGGTTCATTCTTAATTGGTAGAGTGATCAAATTTTTAATAGTTTATTCTTATTAGTGGAATGATCAAAATTGATGTAACTCGATGTGTACACAAAGTGGACTTGAATAAAATTTTACATGTGGTTGATGCATGTTCAATTTCATTTTTTTAAATGGTGGATGCGTTGACCAAGTTAAATGTGACTAACTTAAAAATCAAAATAAGTTGGTTTCGGTCCATTCATCTTGGTTGAATGGCCGATAAAGTTATTGATTCCTTCATATTGGTTGAAGGACCATTAAGTTTTAAACGACATTCTTATTTATGTTGTGGTCATCTTGTCCCATTAACTAAGTCTTCTCCTTGCAAATCCCTACAAAAAGATCAAAAAGAAAGAGAAGCTACCTAAATCAATATAATCTTAATGATTTCTCAAGGATTTCTAAAAGAATGCCTAAAGGACATTGTCAAATTCTTTAATATCCTTTAAAGGTTTTAATAAGGATTTTGCTCAAAAGCATATTCTCTTAACACCATTTAAAGTTCGTAGGCTTACATGCCTTCATGCGAGTCTAAAGTCCTCTAAGTATCATTTAGAATTTTAGAGTATCCTTTAAAATTTTTAAAGGGATTCCAAAAAATGGACACCGAGCTCACAGATTCCATGCAAATGTCTAAAGCAAAACTTTTTTCCTTTATTGTGTGTGATGTGATGCCTAGCTTTCTTATCGTACACTTTTTTTCAAAGACATCAACGGACGGTTAATCAAGGGTTACGAATCAGTGATTGGCGTAATTAATACATATCAAGGTCAGTGGGGAGAGGTCAAATTCACGGATCCACTTGTCTTATCCAAAATCCTAGACTCCCGGAGGGCTAATCCTAAGTTCTCAAAGTCTACACTTAAAATTTAGAGAGAGAGAGAGAGATTTTAAAATCTAAATTTTTAAATCCTTTTCAGAAGAAAGAAAAAAAAATCAAGTCCCACAGATGTTTTACTATATGATCATCTTGATATAATCATTCCTAGGGTGGGTATGAAGAGACCACAAATGAATAAATCCAACATTTAATTGTCAGACATAGGATTTTTAACAATCTGCATAAATCAGGCATTCTAATTTCACTAGATAGACATCACAAGCAAAACTAATGCGACTTTTGAGTATAGTATCTTAATTGAGCTAAATAAAGGTCCATCAAAAAGTATGAAGTAGCCGAGGTACTCTTTTGGGCTAGAGTTTTCATATGTTTTGTTATTACTGTGTTGCTTTCTTGCTTTTTCCCAGTATCTTTTAACTTAAGCAAGCCATGTATCTTTCGTAGATATCCTGAACTCATAAATAGACAGACAAGTACACATTTGTTATATATGTCTCCAAAGAATACACAGATGTATCCAGTATAAAAGTAAACAAGAAGCAAGCCTTGTTTTATGAGAGCATTGTTATGGGACAACAAACTTGAAGATTGAACTTCAGATGCTCTGATGATTTATTACTATCCAGACGATGACAATAGAACCAAGAAAAATATCCATATATGAACATTTCAACACCACAGCCAGGGTTAGAATGTCACTCATGAAAGAATCCAGCATCATTGGCTGATGAAACATATGGTGTGCCCTTTACCACGTGGTGCACCAAAACTGTGAAGCAACTGAACAATAGATCTTGCATCCAGGCGTTTTCGAAGAGTTTTGCCGACCAATACTTTCAAGCGAGGGTTATCAAAGACCTACAACATAGACACAAAGCAAAAGATTAAGAAATTTCAAACTGAAAGGTTTCCAAAAGTAACCAATAACTGAAAAGGAAAGCCAATTCAAAATGTTTTATCTCTCACTATCAGGGGAAGCAATTTCTTTTTTGTGCTTCAGCACCTATCCAGTGTCCCAAAACATAGAAGTTGAAGGAAACACCAAGACAGTAGTTATTCATCAACCACCTATAATGCTTCAATGTCTTCTCACCAAAGCTGCAACTCATGGAACATTGTGCATAATTGGATTGTTGATTTAGATAGTAATTTATCACAGCAATAGAACAGTATCTGCTGGCAAAATTTTGGTTAAACATTTGGACCCTAGTAGATGCCCTACATTGAACCAGCAAACGAATGGGACGCACTCGCAATGATGTTAGTGGTGATGAAGATAAGCTTTCCAATTTTTTGTCTTAGAATTCATAATTCAAATATCTCTAGTTTGTCAATATTCAAGACCATGTGGTGAAAGGTTTTGATAAAAGTACTCAGAATGGTAAAAGTGATTAGCTGGTCCTAATCAATGGGAAACAATATTTATTAAGGCCTTGCACTTTGTTTGTTTGTTTGTTTGTTTTAGAAGGTGTCCTTGCACTTTGTTTGTTTATAGAAGTATTAACACACTATCTCCCACCCACCACCAACTTACCCGAAAAGAAAGGAAGAACTATCCCAGAGCAGTATATTATCATTCTCAGATTCAGATGCTTCACAATGAGCATCACATTGGACCACCATAACCTTCAAAGAATAAAGATAAGAGGAGAAGTAGGAAATAGAATAATAGAAAATTTTGTATGAATTCAGCATTGATATATGTTGCATACTTATTTCATCATTGATTAATGGCTCTAGCCCCTGTGTGTTTCATTCATTCTTCTATTCCCTCAACTTTAACAGCTTCGAGATGCCGCCTCTACATAACATGAACCAACAAATTGCCATCGAGCTTCATCATGACAATCCAAAAATATATTTTTCTCTTTTAAAGAGTAAGTCCAGACACAAGAAACCCAGATCAAGAGATGGTCTCAAAATGAGCAAGCAAGGTGGATATGCTTAACCTAATTCAATAACAGAAGCATCCACTGACAACCTTAACCTGATTGCCAAAAAAATCACATAGGCAAATAGACAAACATTTGGTAGATGCACACTCCATACATAAATTCTCCCGGCAAAAGGGAACCAAAAAAGGCAATGCCATATAGCTACAGTATTTTAACCTCACTGCCAAAAAATCACATAGAGGCAAATCGACAAACATTTGGTGGATGCACACTCCAAACATAAATTCTACCGGCAAAAAGGAATCGGTATAACCAAAAAAAAGGCAATGCCATAGCTACAGGACCTAAACGTCCAAACGAATGACAGACACTTAAACGCACGCACGCGAACAGCCCAAGAAGATGCAAGACCCAAGTTTGAATTTTGATCATCTGACCGCGCCTTGCTCACTCACTCGGGCATGCCCATATTACGGGTGTCGACAAAATGTCCCATTTTGATGATAACTACACGGCATAGTTTTCCAAGAACAGAAAACATAAAAGACACAGTTATAGCAACAATTACCTGCGCCGTATCACCTTTCAAAAGAGCCAGAGCTCCAGAGACGTCGGGGTCGATCCCGACCACCCACTCTAACCCTGCGCAGCTCCCCGCCTCCTCCTCCCCTCCCCCGCAACCCGGCAGTCGCCCGTCCTCCTCCTCCTCCTCCTCCTCCGGAAACGGGCAAGATATAGAGCGGAGCCAGTCCTCCTTGAGCTGAACGGCGGAGACGCCGACCGCAGCAGCTCTAGCGCTCCTGCGGGGGCCCGGCCTCCACGCGCCTGGGGCCGCGTCCGCCGGCGCTTCGGAGGGAGGGGCGCAGAAGTGCCGGCGGAAGATGGCGTGGGAGAGGCGCACTCTGGATATGAAGCTGGCGGAGGCTCTGTGCATGAATGCTGTCCCCGGGAAGAGGGAGATGCTCTCTGGTGTCGCTTGGAGGCGGGCCATAAAAGAGAGAGAGAGAGAGAGAGAGAGAGAGAGAGAGAGAGGACCCAGCAGGGAGGAGAGGGAGGAGGGGGAGAAGGAGACGTTGGAACGCAAGGGCGCGGTCACGAAAAATTAGAAATCCTTGCGGGTTCTTGTTATTGATCGGACCCGCCCAGCTTGTCCGAGGATATCAGAATTTTCGGTCCTTTTGGGTTTGATGCGTGAAAAATGATAAAAAAAGAACTTTTATATATGTATTATATATGTATATTCCCTGTAAATGATCATATTTGTATGTGTATCCCTAACTCCATATATTGTTATAAGTACTCAAAAAATCTTCATAAAAGTTGCAGTTATATCTTTTTCTTTGTCAAAATTCCGTGAAATCAAACCTAAAGATTTGCATATATACCTTTAAAGTCACTGATATTTCGCATATATACTCTTAAATTTACTAAAAATTTACATATGTACTGACTTTATTAGGATTTTACAGAATTTTTGTGGTATATTCAGTTGGAGTTCCTGAGATTTGGAGGAGGGATATAATTTCAACCTTTTTAAAATTTTCATGGATATTGGTAAAATATGTGGGAGTCAGGGGATGACGTACAAATGTGGTAAGTTGCAGGTATATATATATATATATACAAAAAATTCAAAAAATATGAATTTTTGAAAAAATGAGAGAATTAATTTAAAATTCATTATTCAACTAATTTACATCTAAATTGACCGGCTCAAATTAAAATAATTTCTTTAACAATGTTATGTAAAATTATTCAAAGCGGAACTAAGGATCACTATTTAAACACAGACATGCGCATGATCATCGATGAACTTAAGATAGAAAGTATTTTTGACAGACTAAGTTGAATCATACACAAATATAATTTTGCCGTGCCATCTCCTCGCCCTGAGTTAACTAACTAGGATCCAGATTATTAGAGGACGATAAATGTGGGAATTAGACACTTCCGCAAACAAAAATTTGAGGAAAGTTTGGCATTTGCACTATTGCACGTTAATGAGCATGACTAGGAAGAGCAAACTAAGGATGTTTGAAGGAAAATGATACAGTGACATGATTTCTTAACATAATTTTTGATATAGTATAGGCGACACACATATATTAGAGGAAAAGTGTAAGAATCTTACACCTTGAATATTATCCTTTCCAATATATGTGTGCCACTTAAATTATGTCAAAAGTTATGTTAAAAAAAATATCGTTATATTATTTTTCATGTTTGAATATGTGCAATATAAAGCAGAGCATGTAGGAAAAAGGAATGTTCACCTGAAGTGGACGTTTGGCGAAGTGGCTCTGAGTTGATTTAAGACGAGTCCGGGCCTCGCATACCTCTCAGGAGGAAGGCCAGGACCAGGAGGCCGTAGCAAGGGTGTTCATTATTCTATTTAAATGGAAAAATCAAATTGAATTGAAAATTTTGGTTTCATATAATTTCATTTAACTTTTTGAAAAATTTAGTTTGAGTTGAAAGCAAATTGAATTAACAATTTTGATTTCGTTCGATTTCTCTTGTTCATAAACCAAATAAACTAGAATAAATCGAAAAAGTTAAGCGGGATAATACAAGTCTCAAATTATTGAACTTATGAGTTTATATGAATTACAACACCCAAAACTCTAAATGACTTATAGATAACACCTTTGGATGGCCATCCTTCATAAATAGGGCAAGTCAATGGTAACGTAAGTTGTTTAACTATAACGGCTCATTATAAGGCCCAAACTCTCAATAATTTTCAGATAATATTTTTTGACGACCATCCTTAGGAAAATAATGCTCAAGTGGGCTGTTTAGCTGTGGTGGCCCATAATAAGGCCCAAACCGCAAATTAAATCAAATTATTTGCTTTTGATTTGACTCCGTTTCAAGTCTTTACCACTTAATTTAACTTGAAACTAAACCAAACTGTGAGCACTCCCAGGCCAAGGTGAGCTTCAAGGGCTATAAGTCACTACTTGCAACTGAGACATGTACTTGCCGTGCCGCTTAGTGTATCTTTCATTTTATTAGTAGATCAGACAATATGCAGTCATAAAATACAGGAAATTTTAAATTCGTCCACATCACCTGATCTATATGCTGCACTGCCACAGCAGTACGGCAGGCACTTGTTGATGTTGTTGACATGTTAGCTGGTGGAAAGAGGGGGTTAGATTACATGACATAGTATTGGACCTCCACCAGCACTTGCTTTCATTGGTGGAAAGCATAAGCTGCTGATGTCAGTTCATACCACAAGGTCTATATTAAATCTAAGGTCTGCTATAGTTTGTGCGTGCGTGTGTATGAAAGAGAGAGGTAGCAGTAAATCTTAAGAACGTCTATAAATATAACTCTGCAAAAGCGGTTAATTCCGCAACAAATTACAAAATGCTTTAAAGAAGACCACTTCTAAAATAAAATACTACAATAGGCCATCTTCTTCGTCCCATGATAAACCATAAGAATAAACACAGCAAAGAATTGATCATTATAGAAACAACTAGCATACATTGTGAAAAAAAAGGTAAACAAAGTGAAGTAGCATACTTTTTTAGAAAATAATAACAATAATAGATGAGGGTAACAAAAACCATCAGCAGATATTTATGGCAAAAGTTAAAAAAGCCATCTTGTGCTTCTTTGTTTATATGAGCAAAAGGATCATCGATCGGTCGTCAGTTTATAGGTCAGTGAACGGATAATCTTTCTAAACCGATATGCAAAGCGCATAAGATAATAGCTGCAATTTTTTTCTGACCCAATATATATGGTACACTAAGATCGAATTATCTAACCAATTATAAGTTTATAAGACAACTAACTGATAACATTTTTAAACTGATAGTTTACCGGATACAGTCAAGGGTCTACCTTAGATCCTCGCTATATAACCTTGGAATGAAGAGGATATACGTGAACTCCAAATGCCAGCAAAGCCTGAGAATACAATTAGGTTCACAATGTGGACGTTGGATATATATGAACAGCATATTGCCAATACAGGCGACCTGAGCGAACCCCGTTGACCTGAGACCCAATGCAGACCCATCCAAGCATCCAAGGATATATATCATACGTACATGCAGCAAGAAATATATTTTAAAATAATATTGTAGAATACGATTGAAATGGATTTAAGAGGATTTCTAATGCTTACCCCTTTTTTTTTGTCAAAATAAGTGGTGATTTATACGACTAACCTTATTTCAAACTAGACAGAGGTAGCACAAGCAAAGGGGCGAGGAGAGATTCCTCATCTGTCCACCATAATAATGAAAACTTACCAGACCAGACCAAATCTCTGGTCTGATACGTTTTCCCACAAGACTATATGGCTACTGTGAAAAACCCAAGGGAGGAAGACAAGGCAGGAGAGATGGGAGTCATGGGACCAAGGCGGATTTTGAGTCAGTTAAGCAAAAGGGTTCAAATGGATGGAGATTGAGGTTTTTGGTTGAGTGGACTTGAGATAAGAGGCTGCCTCAGACCTTTTTATCTATGTGAAAGATTGTGCTAAAAAGGATTATAACATGAGACAGTTTGATCTTCTTCAAACATGACACCAATGGCATCTGCCTTTTCCGTGATTATATGGTGCATGAGTACAGATCGGTCAATTCTTAGCTATGGAATTCTTGATATAGTATGAAACAATCTCTTCAGAGTCTTACATATCAAGGAAGGCGGAATCGGTGCGGATCGGCGTTTGATCGATTTTTGGCCAGATTGATCTGATTCTGACCCCCCGTTCTCTTATTAGGATCGGTCCAAATCGACTGATCTGTAGCCTAACGGCTAGTTGAAATAATTAGTTCGCAACTAACTGTGAGGAACGAGTCCAACTGCTAGCCAGGGAGTTGGGGGGCTTATAAAAACCCCCCAAGGTTCTCTGTCATCCCCACCAAGTCACTTCCTCGCTTCTCTCTCTCTAAGAATTTGCTGTCATGAGTCTTACATGTCTTGAGAAAATCATGTTCAATATTTGTATAACACCTATTATGTAAGACTACAATAATTTTTTTGTTTCCTAATTTTTCTTAGTTTTTTTTGTTGTTTTATCATTTATTCATGTATGTCACTAAGTTTAGAGGTAAGGTGTTATGTCCCCGATCCTCCCGTGTATCTGACTTTTTTGAAAATCAATAAAATCACAGAGCCTTAGTCTTAAATAAGTTTCGGACATTTGAAGACTGTTTATATTTTTTCTAATTTTTTATATTTTTTAATCTTTCTTTACAATAAAATGAGATAACCGGACCAGATCGATCAAGATCGGTCGGGATCAGATCGGATCGGCCGATTGGTCTAGATCTGGATCGATCCGAATCCGGTCCCCAGATTTGCCTTCTTACATATCACCTAAACCAGCCTTTTCAGATGTACGAGAACTAATTTCAAATGAAAGAAGCCAAGGCCGTGAGGCGAGAAAGGAAATCATGGAAGCTAATATGCCTGCTACACGTGGGTAATATGAGAAGAGAGGACAAAGATACTAACAAAGATAATTTTCAAGGAAAGCTTCTAGCTTCCTTTTGAAATTAATGAATGCTGGAATGGGACTTATTGCCTCTGTTGCCAGGATGAGAGCATCTGTTGTTCTCTCTGAGTCCTGTACATGGCAAATATATACTTTCTAATGGATGTCCAGAGAATAGACAGGAGAAACTGTCTCTAGGTTCTTTGATTTTATTCCTGGCTCCATTATATTAATATGATGAGATTGCATACAGAATAAAGTCGTTTGACAGAATACCCAGACCCACAACATTCTCAGAGATTTTCCTCCTAAATTCGATTAAAAGCACTTGTCACTTCGTTTCTATCCGATATAGATCTTAAGCATTGAGCATGATAGGAACCCATGCTAACATGACTGAAACACCGCCAAATCTTGAAGCAACTACAACTCACGAGAGCCATCTGATGCCTCCAAATCCCCCACGTAGAAAAATGTCCTCAAGATCGTATCACATTGACTCATTCAGCACGTTAGATAGCTAGGAATAGTCATCTAATCCATTGTCTGTGCGGGTGTGGCCGAGTGGGGCTCCCCATTGGACGCCCTTCTTGGGGGGAGGAGGTCGGGTGCTCGACGCTCGTGGGGGCGAGCGGGTCGGACGGGTTTTTTTGGCGGGTTTTTCTGTTGGGTTGGACACGATTTGTTCGCTCTCAGGGTCGTTTCCTGATGGGCTGGTTGCTGAGATTCGCCTCTTGCCGTTACGCTATAGATAATCGTCTATTTGGACAATCGATATTATGGATTAACCATTATGCATCATATATAATCCACAGGAATAATCAAGTTGTCGAGCTTCTTTCACGGAATATGGGTCAGTCGGTGATATTTGAACATAACCCAGTCGGTGTCCTACCTAAGCCTCCCACCATTACGCTATGTTCCGGATTATTAAAAAATAAATAAATAAAGGAGTAGACTACTGAGATTTTTGTGTCTTGTCGATATTAATCTCGGATCCAACTATTAGAAGACTGACAAGGCCATCCATACATACAGAGGAAGCTTCTTTCTTTCAAACAAGAAAGCTGCTCCATAAGACACCTCCCCACCTTGGACAAGTAAAAATCATTAATCTTCTCTTTTTCCTATCGATATGATATGATGCTTTGCTGCTCAACTGTTGAGGCATTCAGGTTTCGGAGGTTTTGTTTGGCATCATTCACACTAAAGATGTGAATTGAAGAGTTATATAATAGTAAGTATGCAATCCATCGTCGGAAAACCCCACACAACAACGAATATACATGTCCCAAAGCTTCTGTTTTCTTGAAGTTTCCCCTCCAATGGGGAAAATAACACAAGAGGGATGTTTCCGGGATGTAATAAAGTGAGTACACGTGAAGAATATAACGCTAATTACTGGTGATAAAAAATTTAAACAGCCACAGATAGGAGCGTCAATTGAGTGCGGCTCAACCTGTAGTCCAACTTAAGTTATATTAAATTAGATTGACCTAAACTATTTAGAATAAGTTAGATTAAATTTGGGTGGACATTAATCAAATGAGAAATACTTGTTGCACTGCTCGCTGGCAGTACAGGACATGGCGAGCGGGGCGATCTGCCCGTTCTCCGTTTTGCATTTTTTTTGTTTTTTTGTTTTTATTTTTTTAGAGAGTCTAATAAAAAATTGAACGGTATAACTTAGAAGCTCAGGTCGGTCTCGAGTCAGTTGTATTTTTTTTGAAAAAAATTATTTTTTTCTTTGCATCCAAACCAAGGCATGTACCAAAAGTTTTTTTTCAAAAAAAATACAGCCTACTGGAGGCCGATCCTAGCTTCTCAAGTGTACTGTCCGCTTTTTGATCGGACATTTCAAAAAAATAAAAAATAAAAGATTCAAAATGCCTCACTCATTGGGTTCATATGGCCCTGCTCGCCATAGTGCAGGACACAGTGCAGGACATGTGTCCTGCACTGAGGCAAACAATGCAGTAAGCATTTCTCTAATCAAATTAGGTTGAGATGGTCTGAATTTGGACTAGGCTAGGTTGATCCATTGACTTTGCATTAATTCATACAACAAAAATGTGACACTTCTAAAAGATTATCTATGAATTTAAGTCGGTCCAATCTAACCTATCCAAATTCATTATTTTGAATTTAAGTTAAAATCGAATAGAGTTATTTTCTATTTGAATTAGTCCAAATTACTATATAACCCAGTCTAATCTACCCAAATTTCAGTCTAGCTACTGGTGCCTTGTTTAGGATGGAGAAGTTAATGAAGTTGGCATCGACTACTGCTCGATATGAAGGCCCCAACGTGGTATTGTACCTTAAAAGAACAGGGCAGAGGAGACCACCGGCCTGCCCATGGGCTATGGCAAGCAAAAGGATCTCAGAAAGAAGATTGAGAACTTCTCTGCGTGGACAAAACACACGAAAAGGATCGTGAAAGCCGGAGAAAACAGGGGCAGGGGAAGGATGGTCATATTGTACGTTGGATAGTGTCAGTGTCTAACCTTTCTTATAGGCTTGCCCTATGTCATTCCCCATGGCAGTCCACAACTAAAATATTTTGGCCAAGGTAAGTGTTTGATTACTATTGCTTCATCTTTGACCTCCTGTAATATTCCAAATTATGAGTTTTTCATCTCCGTAAATAGACTCACTTTGTTGGATGAAATTATTGTGAAGAATACTCCCATCATCGTCCTTCATCCACACTCCTTTGAAAATCTTGAATATATTACTCTAAAGATCATATTTAACAAAATTAGTGCCAAGATTGTTCTTGAGGTGACAGAACATTTACAGTATCTCTAACAAAGCTAATATAGTCATATTAGAAGGTTTTTAAAATAAATATACATAGACATATGTATGTATTGATAACGACTCCTGAATTCCACGCATAAAACAATTAGATATGCAACGACGACTCCTGAATTATACGTATAAAACAATTGCATATGCAAGTAACCCTATCATTCATGTATGTTACTGACCCAGTTTTGTTATGGTAATCCACCGTCTAATGGAGGATCCGAACCGAGATTGAAGGGTTGGAGAGGACATGGGGGCTCCCACTTTCGGGTTCCGGTCAGCCCTACCAGAGACCGCGGGGGTGCAGAGAATGATTGTACCCGGTCGTACCACCGTGTGGGGGATCCGGACTTAAAGCTGAGCAAGAGCCGGGCCCCACATCCAGTTGCGTTGACCTGTTGAAGGGTCCGAACGACTCCTCTCCTTTGTGGGTCCCACACTCCATCCCACAGCCATTGATCTGGTCTGAAAAAGGTACCCCCTGCGTTCTCGTTTCAGGAGGAGGAGGAGGAGGGAGAAGGAGGGTCGGGCAGTGGGGTTTGGGTATTCCATCTCTACACGAGTGTGACTGGGGTAACCCTTTATTCGTCGAATAACTCGTGGATATATGTCGCTTTTGCATAAAGCAGAAGCCGAAAGTGGGAATTGTTCCATGCCTACACGTCGTAACACGTATGACTCCGGTGTATGCTTCTATTCGTCGTGTAACCCGGTGAATGCGTCACCTTTGCATCAGGCCTTCGTCATGGGAGGCAATAATGTATGTAGCCCATGCATGGGCTCTTTTATATTCTAGCTTTTGTGTAAAGATGAATTATTGCACCCGCTCATGATTAAACCCGGAGAGAGACGATGTTAGAGAGAGCGATCGAGAGGGAGATTTGAATTAACCAAAACAAAGGAGATTTATGTATCAAATCTTTGTAGACGTTTCTCGATCTGTATAGCCACTATATGTACTTAATAGAATGTGTAGATATAAAAAACAATGTGATATTTATAGATAAATAGTGGTAATTTAAACGAATTGTCTAAATTCTAAGAAAAGCAAAAATGATGACTGGATCATATATATGACTACTGTAAAAGTTATCTCAGGTAGAATCATAGTTCCTAAGGCAGTGGTGATGGGCTCGAAGCCACGAGCGTAAAGCAGTAATAAAATAATCCCCGGATGCCCACTGCTCAGTGGTCAACGGGATGCAAGAGGGGGTTGGAGCTGTCTGAATTGACGACAAGACGGTGATAGTTCTATACTTCTATCATCCTTGATCGGTCTATTGATTTGTAAGGATTTGCAAGGTGCATTAATATTAATAATCAGCTGATATTAAAGAGCCAATGGCTCAGTGATATCAATTCATGAGTTCAATTCTGTTTTTTGGAAAGATCAATATGACTTTAACTCTCATCTCGCATAGTTGTATGAGGGTGTGAGAATTGACTTACAGTTTTGAGAAATTTAAATCTGAGGGGTTGTTTGTTTTAGTGTAAAACTTTGTAAATCGTCAATTTCAAAATTACTAGTTTCAAAACAAGTGAAATTTTCTTGTTTTAGAATCATGAAATATTTGTTTGATTGTTTGTAAAATAAAATAAGAGGAATGCTTCAATCTTCTTCTTTTGGTTTACAATGGGCCTTTGTTGTAAACTAAAATAAGAGAATTGGATTGGCAAGTGGACATACAAGGCCCAAGCAGAATTTTACTTTACATTATTTTACATCATTTCAAACAATTGAAAATATTGTAAAATGAAACAATTGCTTCAAATTACACTATTTTACATTAAACTAAACAACCCTCGAGTGTTCCTCGCAAAACAGAAACTTATGAAAAGAATTTTTTTTCTTGTGGTGAATTTTTGAAAACTAAAATTATCACCGATCGACCAAAAAGACAAACCAATAACCAGCATAAATATCATTAACTTGTGGATTTTTTATTTCTCATAGTTAACCTCCGGACAAGCAGATGGCTCAACTATGTACGTATGCAGACTGTTAATTAATATTTATCCCCTACTGCCTACTGGTGGTGCTGGTTGCTCACCCATCTCTCCTTTAATTAATTTCCATGCATGGCCTGAAGTTTCCTGTTGATCTTGTGGAGGCACGAGGTGCCACCGCGTGCAAATTCTTATGGTGTAGCAGTACTCTCTAATAATTAAAATTTTAAAATACTTGCCTCAACTCAATTTGGTGGTCGCACTACCGGTGGTTGTTGCACATGCATACATTAGGGTTTTGAGCTGTACACAAGGGTAGACTGAAAAAAAAAAATATGAGACATACGCGGTGCATGAACTGTGCTATTAGTACCTTCTCAAGGATTACTCTTTAAAAATACTTCCACATCAAGACTGTGTTTTAAAAACTATTACATGGTTGGTTTGCTGCAATAGACTCAGGTGAGTGGTAGAGACGTGAACAGTATCTTAAGAAAGTATTTTAAAAATGTACAAATAACATTTTCTCCACGTAATGTGACATGTGTATAGAATATATATACTTGAACAGATGTTTCATCTTTGACATTGTTGGGTCTGATCTTCGTCCGATCTGAATCGGACGACTGAACTCTTCCGAATCACAGTAATTTCCTTATTGCTCTACTCCTGCAAGAATAATAATAGGTCAGACGAGACTTTGATTCTGATTTGAGGAACTTCCTCTAATGCCTAAGTTAGTCTAAGAAAGAACGAAAGTCTGGGTGGAATAGCACAGAGCTTAGAATGTGCCTCTTGAGATTATCGGGAGATCTTTTTTATAGGAAAAACTCAAAGCCATCGGAGAGTCCGTAGAAAGAACATATAGGGTAAGTCCGATCCCGTCTCTAGATGGGATGGAATTTTGACTTCCTTATCCAACGTTGGTTCCATTATCAACGGATCGGAAAGAGATTTAAAAAAAACTTTCTTTAGCAGGAATCCATTTTGCATCTATAGCGTGGCGGAGTTTGTTTCGGATTCGAAGATTTATCACGGAAATCTAGTTTTGTGGGCCAGAAGAATCCGTTCGACTTCGGTGTGAGATTCAAGTGTCCCTTAATCGATCAGTCCACCCAATATGTAGGTCAGACTAAATCGGGCCTCCTCAGAAATGGGCAAAAGTAAATGAAAAAACTAGTGCTGCTTCAGTATTTTTCTGGGGTGAAGATGGCGTTTTCACTGAGGAAAGAGATAACTACGGAACTCTCCCTTTCTCTCTTACATACCACGCTTAACCTTGTCATTATGCGTCACACTGCCACCAAACAACAGAGACCCATCTCCATTTTTAATCATGACACGCAAGGAAAAGGCTCTCTTAATTACTTAAATTGCCATTAGCTATCTCTATGAACTACATATGCTCAGCTTATTACGTACTCCTAGCTTTTTATTTTTTTAAGAAAAAAGGAGATTTGTTTAACAGTCACTAGAAACTTGGTTAGTATTTTATGACCGCTTCATGGGTTCTGTTAATCAGCAGGAGGGAGAATCTTACCTTCAGAGACACGGCAGAGATAAGAGATGAGATTTTAACTGTTGCTGCGTCTAGGGTCAAATCCTTTGTGTCCTTATCTTTAAACATTGATTTAGGTTTTCAAACCTAATCTAACAGTGGGTGCCTCTAAACGAACTTATCTTAACAACGCGATCGATCCTTCCCTTAGTTCGTATTTAATTCCGCCATTTGAATGCCAAATCCGTGTGATGAGCTCGGTAACTGCTAAGGTTGCATGGCACGACAAGGCGCGTAGCTACATAGATGAATGCACCCAGGGGAAACGTCACAGAAATCGACAAATTAGATTGCGACACGTGATGGCAGGCCCACATCTATTTCCGTGCTGTGAGACGCGGAAGAGATCGAGGCGCGTTGCATCCTTTGTTTCCATGCGAGGCCGCACCAAGTGACAAGCACTACAGTTTGGGTTACTTCTGAACTCTGCATCCTGACCCATTATATAAATATATAAGAAAGAGTTTGAAAGATGGACTTAGAGCAACGCTTAAATTGTCTCGTTTGTGATTTAGGAGGTTATAAATTGGAATCAAGAAAATATTCTCTCTATTTAACATAAGATGTCTCTTCTTCGGACCCTACAAATGATGAAAATCTTTTGTACTAGGTACGTCCTTTTATATATATAATAAAGAGTTACGTAAGTTCATTTATAACCCTTCACAATCTCAAGTCGACAGGTGAATACTTTAGAAAATTAAGTATAACTTTGTGAAGTTTTTGACACAACCACCAAAAAAGATGTTTTTCAAGTAAATATATATTAATATGAGGCAGAAAATTTAATATTTTTCTTAAAGAAATATTCAATTGTAGAAGGTAAGAAATAAATATTAGAATTACAAAAGCTAGTCCCTAGCCCTAGGTACGATATATCTGAGGGATTATATCTAAAACTTACTTCTGCGGAGGAAAAGAGAAATAGAAAACTTGTAGGGGCAGCTGCCGCAGCACATCGCATATCATACGATTGGTCCAACTTCGCATCCAAAGACGCCTTCCACGAGCGTTCGGCGGGCAGTACACATCTGCACCTCGCACGTGCATGCTGTTCTCTCATCGCTCTAGTGCCCTGCCAACTACCCAATCTTTAAGGCTTGGCACAGGCCTTAACAACCTTCAAACGTTACTACACTATTCGAGCCGAAGGGCTTCAATACATGATTAGATTTTCCATAAATTTTTTGAGATCAGCTGAATTTAGTTAAATGTTTTGTCTACGAGTTTTCTTAAGTAAAATCCCACGCTAATAGTTCATGGCTGAGTTTAAGGCTCATTTGGAGACCAAATGAAAAAGTTGATATTAAGAGAAGAAAATAACTTGCTGTACTGGGGCTAGCTATTACAGCCAAATGAAAAACAGATTTTTTTTTGAAATCCTCTAACTGAGTTGACCCAACTGTATAATCTGAGCTTGGATCAGACTAACTGGTCGGTTTTCGATTTTTCACCTTTTTAGCTTGTTTGATCGAAAGTTGGATTTTACAGTCGGGTCAGACCTATGAGAGGTTTTATTTATTTTTTTAACCTGGCTGCACCGGTGCAATAGCTCCTGACAGTACAGCAAATTATTCTCGAGAAGAGAATCTAGTGAATCCAACAGAAATTAGATTGTGGAAGGATATAAAATAAAGCAAGGGATAACTTTTACGGCAGGCATCATCTATGTAAGAATCAGTACACTAAAAAAAATTAAAAACATATAACGATTATGATAAAATTTTCATTTAGATGTAAAAACTATTATCTTAACTCTTAGACTTTTTATTTGCCTGCACTTATCTTTGAATCACCTCATAACTTTTTTTTCTCATTCTCGAACGCAGCCTACATTAAATTTTTTGAGAAACAAAAGCGAGTGAAAGTATAACAAAAAGATTAATTAGTCCATCTTTTGGTCCAGCACGAAATTAAGAAGAGCTTTATCAAAGTGTTTATAATATAACAGAAGCAAGGGGATATAGATATTGCCTTGAGATCGAGAGGAATTAGTTGGACAAATAAGACTATATATGAAGATGCGTGCTCATCAATAATTTCCGTTAAGGATCCCATTCAATTTAGGGAAATGATTAGGTGACCGGAATTCTTTCTTACTTTTCTTCTGCATCTTATGTGGTTGAATGAGATTAGTTTTTCTTTTAAGTTATACATTAATCGGTACATGTGAATTTGTAAAAAATTCCTAGACTTAGATCCATCCTTTAATGGGGATAAGAAAAATGGGAAAAGAATCTCGTCGCCCTTAATCTTTTGGTACTCTTCGTGCCCAAGTTAAGAAACGCCAGGTACCCACTACTCCCAACATCGACAGCTACTGGATTGAGATCTCTTAAATTTGAATTCTCTGGATCTTTTCGTATTTATCGGTTAGTATATCAAATAATTAAAAAAAATTTAAAAAAATTGTGAAAGTTCTTGGCTTTTCGTAACTCAATGTTGTGGAATCTAAAAAGTCAGAAGAATCAAAAGTCTATAAAACCTCATCCATCGCTGACATGGCTACAGGGATTGGAGGCACAAGTTGGAAGCTTGGGGCTGCAATATTGAAAAGGTGGCGCCACCCTCATTAAAAGCTTCTTTAACTCCATTGCAGGTACACTTACTACAAGATTCCATGCAATTAATTAGCCACCAAAAGGAGAGAGGGGTGTGAGGCCCATACGCCAAAAAAATTGGTATGGCGTCTCAACTGCTGATGAGGAGGGGGAGAACCCTCACCTCATGCTCATCAACGAAGGGGTGATGCCTGCTGCAGTATATGAAGTGGGGAACGGCAACGAGTTGTTTGTGCCGCGGCGTACTGTGCCTAATTAATGGGGGTCCAAGATATGTTGGAGGTAGCGAAATTTAACACCAATGGAGTATTTTAGGTGTTTTCTACAATAAAATAATGAATTGAAATTGAATATAACGGATTTTTTTAATCATAAATAGATTGACGTTTTGGAAAAAAATTTGAATAAATGACCACTTCCATTGCCTTCTAATGTAGGAGAAATCTTGGTACATAGGTTTTTCTTAAGTCTATGTTGACGTCATGTACAAGGAGAGAAATAGACACATGTTTATCTCCACTCGAAATTTTCTCAAAAGCATAAAAGAGGAAGTTTTTAAGATGGTTTGATAATTTCCAATTGAAAGGACTATAAAACTAACCTTTTTTTCTCCTCTGTGTACTATCTGCTCTCTTTCTTTTTCACATGAATAAGTAATGACATTTTTAGGAATAGTTTTAAGAATCTATTTATTGTGTAAACTTACAAATAAAATATTTTTTTTCAAATTTTAACCAGACAAGATTTGTACTGATAGAAAAACCATCAAATCATTTAAAAAATATATACAGTTTTGCCGAACAGATAAATGGACCGTAATCCTACATGATTGATATCATCTATTTACAATTTGTTTGGCCTGTGAAAGTTATCAATCACATAAAATTCATAATATAAATCTTATTAAAAGTTCTGTTTAGATCTCAAGGGAGATGAATTGCTCTACATCTTATCACATCATTTAAAAGCAATCTCGTCATTTATCAAGATAGAAAAAAAATAGTAGAAATGTTGAAATTGACTTCACATGATATGAAAAAATGTTCAAGGGAATTACATTTTTTTTGAAATCATATGAAGAATTTTACTCTATTTCGAGTCTATATAGGACCTTAGCTCTATTAACATGGATCTCACAACCAGCTGGCACATTGCGCCGGACTAACGGAGAGGTGTGGCGCACTGCACCACGGCACAGAGGACGACCTCTGCTGTAAAGGAACGCGATTCCGTGTGTGCTGGCTCGTGTGGAAGGGGGAAGGAGGGGGTTTTACGAGTGATTAGTGTGGATGGATCATTCCTTTGTGGGGAAGAAAGGATGGTGAGGTGCAGTTGCAGATCACTGTCACAGCCACGGGGGGCACCTTGCCCTGCAATTTAGGGGAACCCCCCACAACCCCCAAGCCGACACCCTCCCCCAAGTCAACTTCCCCTCCCCTATATGGGGAAACTATAAGCGCGTGTACAGAGGATTAACGGCTGGAATTTGCAACAAGAAAAGAGAAAAAATCTTTCTTTTCCTCTTTTATCCGAGTAGATGATTAGGAGGACAGCCTGTGGGTGATCAAATCCAAACAAACCCTCAAATCCCCCCATTAGAGATCAGAGATTAGAGGTTAAAAATTTGCCTCTTCTTCTTCCTTCCCTCCCTTCCTCCCTAGTCCCTTCCTCTCTCTCTCTCTCTCTCTCTCTCTCTCTCTCTCTTTCTTGATGATATCATAAAGAAAGAAGAACAAATGCCCTCTGGAAGCGGCCCCCAAGAAAAAGCTAGAAAGCAGCGAAAGAGGGCTCCTTTTCTTTTCCTTTCCGTCCTCCTCCGTCTTCCCTGCACCTCCTGTTGAGCATCTTCCAGCTTTGGGGATGTGGGCATCTCCGCGTTTCTCGTCCTTCGTTTCCTGCTTAGCCTGCGAAGCTGAATTCATCCCCCTTCCTTTTCAATCGCCCCTCTTAACCTCATAAAGCTGCGATTTTGCTTTCAAAGCGGGAATTTTTCTGGGATACCAGCACCTGGGTTCGATCCCCTGGTCTTTTTGCTCTGCCTTTGCTGTGGAATTTGAGAACTCTTCTGGTTCTGGGCCTTGCCCGGCCTGTTCTCCGCTAGATTTGGTGTAACTGCTTGGATTTGTCCGCGTCCGCCGTTGATCAGTGACCTTTTGACCTCTTTCCACGAACTTTTGGTCACTATTTCTTCGGTTTCTGGATTTTCTGCTTAGGCCTCCAATTCCTGTCCGAATTTCTTGGTTCGCTCTTTCTTCTTCCTTTGTATTCTGGGTTTCCATGGGAATCTGCCATGGAAGACCAGTCGAAAGCCCCCCACCGGAGGAGGACAACCCCGCAGCTCCCAGCCACGAGGAGCCCCCGCCGAATCCGCAGACCCCAAAAGCCCCCAAGGTCCCCTTCTACAGCCCGAGCCCTATGCGGGCGTCCTACAAGAACTCGCCGGCAAATTCCAGCGTCAGCTCCACGCCGCTGCGGATCTTTAAGCGCCCATTTCCACCGCCTTCCCCGGCGAAGCACATCAAGGCCCTCCTCGCTCGCCGCCATGGTTCGGTGAAGCCCAACGAGGCCTCGATCCCCGAGGGCTCGGAGGCCGAGCTGGGGTTGGACAAGAACTTTGGGTTCTCCAAGCACTTGTTCTCCAAGTACGAATTGGGGGAGGAGGTGGGGCGTGGCCATTTTGGTTACACCTGTTCTGCTAAGGCAAGGAAAGGGGAGCTGAAAGGGCAAGAGGTGGCCGTCAAAGTGATTCCCAAAGCCAAGGTCTTATTCTTCTCTCTTTGGTTTGTTAAAAAGTTCATTTTTTCCTCTTTCTTTTGTAACGATCTTGTATGTTCTTTCGCCAAGGTCTCTGCTTGTTTTCTTGCTCTGTATTGTATGTAGAAAACCTTACAAACTCTCTATGGTTGCCTCAATCTTATCTATGTTGTGTGGGTGTTTGGTTAGTTGGGGTGTACAAAAGAAGAGATATATTGAACTTGTTTGACAATCAAAAGTATATATTTTTCCTTAGTGCATTGAGATAACTTAGGGACCTAATTAGCACAAGCATTAGGGTCTCGCTTCTTTCTTAGAACAGTGTCCTAGGAGCTATTGCATTTAGATCTGCAATTGTTCTTTTTAACGAGCATTTTATTTTCTTGTTCCATTGACTCATTTCATTTTCTTTTTCGGCAATTATATTTTCCACCTCTGGTTTTTAAGGCAAGATTCTGTCATTTGTGCCCAATATGTTGCCATCTGTTGTTTATCTGATGTGTATGTGGAGTGAAGTACTTGGGGATTTTTGTTCCCATTATCTATTTGGGGCATGGTCATATTGGTTTATTGTAATTTATTTCTGCATGCATTTAGGAAGCTCGACTGGATGTTTTTCTAATCATTCTCCATCAAGAGCACGGCATAACTTGCCCTAAAGATGTCATCTGGAAGCTGATTAGCTGATATCCATAAATGTTGATAGCTTTCTATATAAAGTGCCTCGTACCCTCTTTTTCCAAAATTTTAGGGATCTCATGTGAGTTTTTTTCAAGCTGCATGAATTCAAGTCTGCAGAGAACAATCCCCTATTCCTCCATAGTCGTACATCTTTCTTCTCATTTTATAATACAAGTGGTACCTTCCACCTTCCAAAAAAAAAAAAAAGGTCTGCAGACAACAAGATATCTATTTCACATGTCAATTGATCTCACAGGACTTTTGATAACCTCTATCTTATTAAACTTATCTCAGTCAAGAATTCAGCATTATCTTGTAAAAGCTCTGATGCTGAGCAATCCATGCAATTCATTTTCTCCTAGCAACATCATAATTGTCTAACTTCTTTTTACTCCTTCCTTTTAGGCCCAGGGAAGATTTTGGTACTGATTGTGTCAGTGGTCTTATGTATGCCTTATAATTTCTTTTCCTTACCGTCTTACCTGCATCATAACTAATCAGGAAAATGGAATTGGATTTGGTTATATTAGAGCATGTATTTTCTCAGGATCATAGATATAGACTAGTCCCTGTTCTTTTGGGGTACAAGTCAGATTTAGTTTTATATTTTAGATATGATACCCTTGTCTTCTCTTTTCCTGGCAAAGGATAACATTGAGATGTCCTCATTTCTAGGTATTGCCCCCATGGTAAGAAGGACCATGATTGATGTTTCATCACTAATAAATTTAAGTTCCCTATCTCTTTGATCAATATGGCATATCATCCTGCTGCTTTAAATTAGAATATCTTCCCTTATGCCTCCACGCCTCTCAGATTTATCTTTCGACAGGATTGATATTTACAGAAGCTGGAACACTTTGTTTTAAGAAATCTGTTGGGCATGATGGCTTAGATGGGTATTCTCAGGTGCAGTCTAATCTGACAAGTGTAATGCTTTGGCAGATGACAACAGCGATTGCCATTGAGGATGTAAGGAGAGAAGTCAAAATATTGAGTGCTCTTACAGGACACAAGAATCTAGTGCAGTTCTATGATGCATTCGAGGATGAGGACAATGTGTATATTGTAATGGAGTAAGTGAAGATTACTCCATTGCTCTGAGGAGTTTATCATGTTTTGCATGTTAGTCTTTTCTTTTCATGCTTCTTCTAATGTATCTTACCTCTTTTCTACTTCTGAAATGTTTTACTTTAATCTGCCATACGAAACATCAAGGCAAGCAAACCTTTGATCAGGTCATATTTTAAGATATGTATTTATTTATTTTGGGTAACTTTTTCTTTCTTAATTGTAAGATATCTTAAGGATGTATATAATGCCCACTTTGATGTATGTCCCTGTCTGATTTAAATCCCTCATCAGCAAGTCTATTGCACATGGAACAATAGTCAGGCATGATGTTATTGTACCACTATCTTTTGTTACTCTCTTTTATCATGCTTCCTTCATGGATTAGTAGTCGCATCATCATGGATTTCAACAATAACAATTTACCTTTATGATAATCCTTCTCTCTTCCTCTCTCCCGAATCCCTCCATTGTGGCTATATGGTTGCTGTTATCTCTGCAATTTCCTCTTTCTTCAACCAAATCTCATCCATTCAGCACTACTTTTCAAACTGTCACCTGCTTAATCTCCTTCATTGCCGCAACACCTTTATGGCATCAGGCATCAGCTGTTGTTCCCCATTCCAACTCATATAGTTTATGATATGGAGTCACTGCTGCAGTGGTCACCCAGTGGCATGCAAACAACCTGTACATGGAGGGTCATCAGCTTTCAACCTCATAGTTAATCTTGTCATCTCAGTAAGGCTTTGCTTACAATCCTTGCTACTGACCATTCATGATCTCTGCCACTTCTCCTTCCATCTTCCTCCTACCCACTCCCTCAGCTTTTCAATGCAAAACTAGTGGTTCAACACTCTGTGATAACATGGTGACTGCACCCATCACCAATGGCCAGTCTCCTGTTGAGCTTGAAGAAGGAAATCTAAATATTCAACCTTGTTGCTTCCCGCAAAAGAAAATCCAAGCTGCCAAGTTTCCCATGTAACTTTGTGAATCAACCAATAGTTCCTATCGTCAGAGTCAGCTGACCTGCCTTCCATGTGGAACCCCTTTACAGTTGTCACTATACTATGGTTCACAGGAACAACCGGTCTGATCTTTGTTGGCACATTTGGTTCGGGATTGAGCATGGTTGATCCGATTCCAATGGAGGTAAACTGATTGCCTCTTTAAGGTAAAGAAAAAAGGAAAAAAGGAAGGATCTTTCTTGTCTTGAGCGGGCTGGATCAGTGATTCCAGGCTGGTTCTAGGCTTATATGGGCCAAACCCTAGTGGCATCACTCGCCCATGATCTTTTTTCAAAAAAAAAAAAAAAACTGATCAGATCTTTTCCTTCGAATCTGATTTGGGCCCATCAATTCTTGGTCCTAATCTGATTCCACCTTGTTTTTTTTTAAAGTGGACGGCACCACAATTGTATTATAAGAAAAGAAGGGATATACAAGTATGACCGCAATCACATACATCACAATTACATCACCACCTGTGCAAAAGACACCAAGCACATGTAAAAATCCACCTTTCCTTAGTTACCACCTGTTTTCTTTTATGAAGCAGAAGGGGAAGTTACCCCTAGCAGATGCACCCGTTTCCCACTTCACTATATAAGATCAGAAGACTCAGAGCCCAGTTCAAAGCTGGACCAGTACACATTTACAATACCTCGGAAACCATAACCCGACTCATATGACTGGCTCTCAAGGACACAAAGCCCGTAGCCATTATGTGGACCTATATTATGTTGAGCTCCTAGGCTCTTAATTATCTTCCCTCTACAATAACCAGAACTGATAACCTAGCAAACTAATTGATCCACTGCTTGGAACACAACCAAGCTCAAAGGTCATACTAAGTAGTGTCAAACCTCCATCTGTAGGCTATAAGGCCTGCCATGCTTGATGGCAAATTACTTAAAAGTTAAATCTGCATCTGGATGAGCCAAATTTATAATTTTCAACCCTTGTTATCCATTCACGCTCTACAAGAGTTTAAACAATAGAACATAAGTAAAAGCACCTAAAACTTCTAGGCTTAATGAATCCTATTAGTTGTAAAGCAGAGTGCTAGTCCATAACAATTCTGCCTTGCATCAACATCTTTATGAGGTGTTGTTGAGTTTCAAACCTTGTTAAACCCTTTATATTTATATCTTCTGCTCCCCACTGAGATGTTGTCTTGCTCCACAATTTTCTATGCTCAACTCAACTCCACATTTTTCTATAACCAAGTGAAATTTAGCGGAACCTTCTTAGCTTTGACTTTGAGTTATATGAGTGTGTGCATTTAGGTATACCACCCTGTATGGTAGGTCAGTCTAAAAGTCCATTTCTTTGAAACGAAAAAGGTCCTATTCTGGAGCTTGATGCCAATTATTGTGTTTTGCCATTAGGTTGATAACTAGTGCTAAAATGTCAGATCTAGGTCCACAACCTAGAGATCTAAAGCTGAACCACCAATGCGTCTTATTCTTTTGGTAGTAACATATCAGAGCAAAATGTTATGCAGCACAGTTTATGTCATTATCACATTTTATGTTAGCTTAGTCTCAAGAGTGAATGGCTTTCAACCATGTGACTGCAGTAAAAACCAGAGGTTTTTTTTACCTTGTAAGAAATGTTGTAAACATGTTTTGAGCTTGGCTACTTCAACTTCTGACCTTACTGATAATTCTTTTGCTCTTCAGCTTATGTAGCGGAGGCGAACTTCTAGATAGAATTCTTGCAAGGTACCTTCTGATTTTATTACTTGTATTCTAGCAAACTTTGATTTTGTGTTTTAGGCAATATTAGTACTGTTGTCATAGGAGTGCCAACATCACCATCTTATTTTCAGGGGAGGGAAGTACTCAGAAGAAGATGCCAAAGCCGTACTGGTCCAGATTTTGAATATCGTCTCTTTCTGTCATCTTCAGGGTGTTGTACACCGCGATCTCAAGCCCGAGGTAAATGAATTAATCAAACCTTAACATTGATGTGCCTATGTGTTGGCATATGTGTTCATGTTTCCGACATTTATTCTTTCTTATGATATTATGGTAGCTTAGGTTCATTTCTTTCTTAAATTCAATTCTTTATCTGCATGTCGAATTCCTGAAATGTTGTATGGGAAATGTCACATAAACCACTTCCTGTTGAGGTTATTTCTTGCAATTCTGATGTTGATGTTCCTCTAGGGCATATGTTTATTGTTTAAGGGATAAAAAAATGCTTCTGATGTTTTTTTATCTTTGCAGAATTTTCTTTTTACTTCAAAGGATGAAAAAGCTCCCTTGAAGGCGATTGATTTTGGTTTGTCAGATTTTGTGAAACCCGGTTAGTCCTTCTACATAGTAGTGACATGATTAATTTCTTTTTCATTGTTTTATCTTTCATCAAGTTTTGAATGCAAATTCATTATTCATCATCATTGGAGGTTTGCAGATGAAAGGCTGAATGACATTGTTGGAAGTGCATATTATGTCGCCCCAGAAGTTCTCCATAGATCTTATGGTACTGAAGCAGATATGTGGAGTATCGGTGTAATTGCATACATTCTGCTTTGTGGAAGTCGCCCTTTCTGGGCACGGACAGAATCAGGCATATTTCGTGCAGTCTTGAAGGCAGATCCGAGTTTTGAAGAACAACCTTGGCCTTCATTGTCATCTGAGGCAAAGGATTTTGTTAGAAGGTTGTTGAATAAGGACTATCGCAAAAGAATGACTGCTGCACAAGCCCTAAGTAAGTTCCGTGATGTTGTGGTAAAGCCAAAGACTTCCAATTTTTTATTTAAGGTGTTATTAATCAGCCTGCTTTTGTGTAGGTCATCCCTGGATTCGTGATAGCCATGATGTTAAGATTCCCCTAGACATGCTAGTTTACAGACTAATCAAAGTTTACATATGTTCAACTTCGTTACGAAAAGCTGCTTTGGGGGTGCGCCTTTTTCTCCTCTCTAGAGTTCACTTTTTTATTTCATAAAATTTATGTATTTGTGAGTGCCTTTGGGACAAATTTTTGTTAATTTGCAGTATTTGATTATGAGCATATTATCAATTTCTTATCGCACAATTTTGTACCAGTGTTAATTCCTGTGCTTCTTGGATGTGTTATCTGGTAAGGTGATGATTCCTCTTGCAACCCTCCTGCCTGTTAACTAGTCTGTTATTCAGCGCAATAACTGGTCATCTCTGATGACAGAAGACCAAAAATATCCATTTAAATCAAATATATTACAGGTTTTTATTTTGGCCAAGATTCCTATACTTGTATAACTTAATTTTCACTAATAAAGATTATGGGGGACTAAACTATTATCTAAATGGATCCCAGATCGACAATAAAAGGCTTTATGGTGATCGTTATGATAATGATGTTGTTGTCATCTGTGCTGGAAAATATGAAACTATTCTTGCTTAATGTGTCTTTTGATAAATTATTTTGTTGTTATGTATGTACATGGCAATGAATTTCATCTTGGATTGCAAGTCTTCGGAAAGCAATTTTGTGATTGATTAAATATCATGAGCTCATCATTTGTGACAGTTGCACGTGGGAATCAAGGTTTTAAAAACCAGATTGGTCAGCATTGGTTCTGATCCTTGTTCCGGTTCCAAGGCCGGTTTTGGCTGGTTCTGTCCAGTTCTATGCCATGTTGAACGGGACCGGTTCTGGCCGGTTCTGGTCCAGTTCAGCCGGTTTTTGGTACCATGGTGGGAATTGGTCCTTTTAGTTTTAAGATCGTGTATCAGGGAGAAGTTCCATTTTGATATAAAGTGAATAACTTTTGATTTTCTGCTGATTGTAACTTATGTGCTAATGTTTAAATCAAGACTTTTAGTTCAATGTGACCATAAAAGAGGGAACCTGGAAGCGGAACTACTGTTTTGTCCATAAAGAATATATTGCAAGAGGGAAGTTGATGTGCCAATGACTTTCTTAAAAAAAGAGGGAGACAGATGGACATCTGGTTCCTTGGACTTTGATTGGAGAATAGGAGAAGAATAAGGCCTCTTATTCTTAGAATAAGGTTAATTCTAGTTTGATGGGCGGAATGACTTATACCGCGTTAGAATTGCTTATACTAGAATAAGGAGAATAAACAATTCGACCCTAGACTCAAGAATTGCTTATCCTTCTTATTCCGTTAGTGGGTCCCACGGAACTATCAAAGTTAAGCACCCCTTATTATAGTATACGCTATTCCGAATAAGTAATTCTGAATAACCTATTTTGCAAACAAATTGGGGTGAATTAACTGGTGCTTGTCCAAAGAGTGATGCATGATCGTTGGTTCCTGGTTAATGGTGATGAAGAGCCTTTTGAGGGTATATAAGTTTATTGGGCTCTATAAATTTGTGTATGTACATATACTGTTATTATCATGAATAATAAATTAAGATGTCTTACCATGAAAATAAATGGAAATATTCACAATTTAAGGTGGGATTGTCGTGAAATAGGACACAAATATAACTAGGTAAGTCAGATAACTGGGAGGGAATAAATAATTGGCTGAGAAATGTTAGAAACAAACATGTAGGTGATGACGTGTATGGAGATGATGAGTGGGAAAACTGAAATAACTCAAGGACACTGTTAAAGAGAGGTCTACATGTGTTGTATGTACATGTGTGATGCATTTGTACGGGAAGTCACCTTTTGTTGCCTATAAGAGTCCCTGCTACTTCTCCATCTTTCCTCAACTTTTCTTTCCCACCGTGAACATCAATGATCCGTGTGTGGGTTTTTTCTTTTTTTCTTTTTTTTTTTTTGGGGGGGGGGGGGGGGGTGTTTGAAGCAGTCCGCAACCCACACAGAATAGACCATGCATGCATTTTAGAGGGCTGGATGACAGATCACTGGCTACCAGCCCACCTCTGCTGGATCAACCATCATGCAGCTTTGTGCATCTGTAACAGTTGCAATGGATGTCTCTGCTGACTCTTCTCAGTTGGTGTATGCATTTGCCTTTTCAAAGACCACTCACAGGCCTCAGATGTTAGATGAGAGGTCCCAGAGACTGCTGATTCCACCATGCCAGCTATTTCCTTGTCATGTTATGACATGCATACCACCTCAGATTTGTCGTGCTGAACCTTCTGAGGTCGTCTGGCTGAATAGTCTCACCGCCTCCCTTGACAACTTGTGACAGCCTTGAATGATCGGAAAGATGAGGTGGAGATGGCCAATCTTGTTTGTGTGCATGGTCCAACAGAAGTTATTTTCATTGATCTAACCACTATCTCAGTAGATGTCCAGATCCAGTTCAATCCTGTAATGGGTTACATGTCCCTTATCTGTTACCTTTGCTTGGGATAAATTGCCATCACCTGAGGCTTCAGGATTAAGCGACCAACATTCATCTATTCTGCATACTCACGAAGTAGAAGCTTGGTTGTGCCTGCTCTGCCTCTGATGTTCTATACAAAAACTAAAGCTGGTATTAGCACTTATGCCATCAATATAACCGCCGATGTCATTTATCATTTGACGTATTAGATAAAGTGGATGCATCTAGGCCAAGTTATCAGTCAGAGCCTGACCCAGTTCAATTTGGCCTGAAATCTCTCTCATTATGGCCCCTCTTTTGATTTTCTCTCTCCGTGGATCTCAGGCTTTCTGCCATCCATTCTTGGTGCAGCCTGGCCACTCTATGTGACTATGTGAGAGCTTCCAGAGAGCCTTGTTTAGTGTTATCTTCATGTCAGCTTGCGACCTTGTCGGCACCCTGGCCACTTCTTGAGCTGCTTCAGTGTATTGGTTGTACTTGGTTATTCCTGTTGGTTGTTGCACTGCTTTGTGTGTTTGTGCTTGGGATCTGCACTGGTGGAACATTGGGTCTGGATGTCATATATGGGACTGCACCATTTATAGCTCTACACCTTCCACATGCTCTTAGAGTGTCTTGCTCTCTCATGTGGTTGGTCTATCTGTTGCTAATTGATGACCTTACCTGCTCAGTTGCATTTAGTATGATCGATGTAAAGAATTTGTCTGACCTAGGTTTCTTCAGTTATTTTTCCTTTTTCTATTTTTTAGGCTTCCATATTTTAATTGCTCAAGCATGCTATTACTACTTCTCATTGCCATGGGTGATTTCTCCCCTTTTTGATCATGTCAATCTGATATTTGAGGACCTCTATTTTTTTTTCGTGTGCTTCTTATTATGTTCTTCAATGATGGGTTCTTTATATTTTGGGTTTCTTTCATGCTTCATTATTCACCGATTAATTTTGTTTACCAAGAACTTACTGTCAGGATATGTGATATACATAACAATCTTGGCATCCCCATTTTGACACTACATACTTCAGTGCATTTCTTGAGATGCATTCAATCATTGCTTTTATGGCAGCATATGCCAAAGAGTATGTTGTGTTCATAAATTGAAAGGTTAGCCCGAGAGAAAGCACCATGATGTTCTTGAGACTGTCCCCACTCTTCATATTTGTACTTATGTTTGTGTAAGTCCTGGGATGAAGCTGTGCAAGCACCCGTATGCATCATCACTGCCACCCTTTTTGTTGTCTTGTTGAAATGTTTATTCTCTTCCATCTGGACCTCCGGGTGAAATCGTTTGTATCACTTTGTTATGATATGGCACGGGGAGGATATTGTTGGTTTGATCCCATAGTTTGCTCCGTGTATTCTCTAACTGTGCTGACTTTTATGCTTACTCTGACCATGTTCTAAATAATTAGACTAGGAACTGGAGCTGGACATGGATGATGATTTTGGTTCTGGTTCCAAGCCAGAACCTGCTGGTTCTGGCCAGTATCGGTCTATTCTCGCTGGTTGTTCATGGAGTAGGAGAGTTGAAGGGAGAGAAGGCAGTAATGCCTTTGTTTGTGAACTTGTGAACATATGCTTTTGCACTTGTTTTCATTTGAATGAGACTTGTCGCATGAGTTGTCATTTGATTGATATGTAGGATTATGTTCATTTGTCTCAAAAACTAGTGAATGTGGCCAGCTTATTGCTTGCGGCTCACTTGATGATTTAATAACTTTTGCCAATTTAATCTTTGCAATGATTTTAACTTCATTTGTTGATTAACCACTATTCTAATCCGATTTGTATATTTGTCAGGCTCTTGCAAAAACAATGACTGTAAATCAGCTTTCATATTTGAGAGAGCAGTTTGCGATGTTAGGACCAAACAAGAATGGCTACATTTCCTTGCAAAACATAAAAACGGTTAGTCTTTTGCATTGGATGCATTTTTGCTCCCTTTGTTGATGGTATCTGATGATGCTAGTTTCAGCAGACTGTGATGAAGAATGCCACTGATGCAATGAAGGATTCAAGGGTTCTTGATTTCGTAAATACGGTATGCATCACAGGAAGATTGGCCATACTTATTTTTTAGATCTGCTTGTGTGCTGTGAGGACATCAATTTATTCTCTTCATGGCTGCAGGTTAGCTCTCTTCAGTATAGGAAATTAGACTTCGAAGAGTTTGCAGCTGCTGCAATTAGCGTGCATCAGCTAGAAGGATTGGATAGCTGGGAACAACATGCTCGTCGTGCTTATGAACTATTTGACAAAGACGGAAACAGACCTATCATGATTGAAGAACTTGCATCGGTAAGGGATATTATTCCAATTATCTCATCTTTGACACACACAGGAAAAAAACCTATCAGCGTGGGATTACTGCTACCAATCTTATAATGCTAGGCTCAAGCGGCTCCAACAAACTAAATAAAGATCTTCACTTTTTTGACCTATTTTCCCCTTTATTGATTTATTTAATTTTTTATGTTCCATTCTTTTTTCAGACACTGATTTCTTTCAACTTGAGAGGGCATTTCTATCCTCACTGCAACTTAGATTTAAATACCAGATACGCACACAATACTCAATTTCGGCCATTGCAGATATGTTTCAAGCTCTTAGCAGAGGGGGATGTGTTGGGTGATCTTCTAGGAACCCCATTTCTGATGGGCTGTAAGAAGCTTGAATAGAAAGTAATGATTCATTTATTATATCAAGGGAAGGGATATAGGTTTAATGCCAATCAATAAGCTAGACTAACCCTAAACCTTCAAAATAAGCTAGACTAACTTTGTAAATATATCTTCAACTTAGAAATCGAAAGATTCAAATTATTAGAATAACTTCTAACAGTTGGTTGTCTTCAGGAGCTTGGGCTTAGTCCATCGGTCCCCATGCATGTTGTTCTCCAAGACTGGATTAGGCATTCTGATGGGAAGCTGAGCTTCCTAGGATTCGTCAAACTTCTACACGGGTTGTCGCCCCGCTCAATACCGAAGGTTTAGTTGTAGCCCTAGCTTCAGCGCAATGATTTTTCATCAACCAAGCTGCGAATGGAGCCAGTCTCTTTGCAAGCAGGCAGACAACAGGATCAAGGATATGCTGGTGACTGAGGCCAGGGTAGGAATCCCACTCTGCATGATTGTAGCTTCCATTTTCATATGTAATCTTTTTTCGCCTTGCCATTTCCTGGTTTGTGTCAAAAGTTGTTCAGAGGAATGTACAGATGAGGATTAGGTGCCATAGGAGGTGGACGATGTTAGGGAATTGATGTCCGATTGTGAGTTAATTCCCATGTAATACTCCTTTCATATCAATAGGACGTTACGTTTGGTTACTATCTCGTTTATCTGAAAGCTCCATCTTTTCTTCTTCAGCTCTTCACCGGAGCAGCAGGGTTAAATTAAGAGAAAAGAAAACTCCCAGCTGTGGACTGCTTGACTATGATGTTTTGTGACATGCTTCTCTCGGGAATAAAATTTTCGCAGGTGCTTCATAAATAATGCATGTATGCATACATACATATATGTATGCGTGCATGCATGTTTCACTATTTTATTCGGTAGGTACTACTACAGCCGATGGGGAGACTGCATAGTTTCTGAGGATTGACCAGACAAAAGGGTTCCTCGAGTTGGGGATATATGGGATGGTTGGGGTGATCAACGTGGAGACGAGTTATATTATGGGATAACTCAGGATTTTTGGTATTGTTATGAAAAAAAGAATATATGATATTAAATCATATAAAATAACCATAAATTTAGATATTTGGCATGCTGATGTGGCATGTCAATGATTGCATCATCAAGCTCGCCTCCTTTGAGGTTCAAAATGGAGTTATCATTGAGAATGGTGACTTATTTTAAATCGAGAATAAAAATTGACGACCAAAATGTTGATTGTTAATGCCCTGTTTGGTTGGAGTATCAAATCTGATATAGTATTAATTTTAATACCAATACCTTTGAAATATAAAATGTCAATATTGGAATTGATATGATACAAGTTTGTGTTTCTGAATAAATGTATAACATCCTCAAAAGTGATACACATCAAAATTGAATTGAGCATTATTATTATCAATTTAACAGGTCCCTTCCCTCCATCTTATTCATCTTATAAAATTAGTGATCTAGCGGCATCTACTACTATGTCCTCTTGCCTCAACCATATTATCGTCGCAATCTACAAAATAACACTTTAGCAGCAACGCAACAAGTAGCCTCTATATCCCCCAGTTCACAAAGCCATTAGTCATCATGTTTTTCATATCTTGAAATTCTTCTTCGCCGTTGTCTTTGGAAAATAGCCATTCTAGAGAGCATGTCACTCATTTTGGACCATCCAAGGATCACTATATTTCACTAGACCACATCTGTTGTTAGCATTTTTTCAAATACTTTCTTAGTAATTTGCATCCCTTCGGACTTCACATGAGTAGTTATGAGAGTGTTCTAGGAGTTGATGTTTGTTTTGCACATTTCTTCCAACAGTTTGTAGGCATACACATGTCCACACGTATGTTGATATAAATTGGTAAGGGTGGCCTAAATGTAGACGTTAGAGGGAGCGAACCGTGACCTTGAGGATGTTGACGTGGAGGTTCTTCTGAAACGGCCATGCCATACCACCTCCAAGTTTCCAGCATCATTTGATCTCGAAGCAGCTTTAGTTGCATCACTAGGTCTAAAGGGGGAGAGCAGGTGCTGGAGAGAGGCAAGAAGGTAGAGTCGTGGCAGGGAGATGAGGTGGAGGCCATAAAAGAAAAATGGGGTGGCTGGGTAAACGCAGAGGAGATCGTTGATTGGGAGGAAGGGAAGAGGTGGGCAGCAGGGGAGAAACAGAGGTGGGGTATCGGGTTGGACACGTAGCTGTAGTGAGTTTATTATGGGTAAGAAGCTGTATTAAATTTAGTATAATCTTTACTCCGAATATTGATATTGGTAGAGATAACCAAACATCTAACTAAAAGTGCAATCACTATTAAATTTAAAATTGTTACCGATATCTTGGATTGTACAGCAACCAAATGCCCCGTAAGATAAAAAAATACAATACGATTGTCATTTTTAAACAAATTTAATGTTAAAAACCTCTGAATTGTGACCCCTTACTTTGGACACAGCTCTATTCGTAATTATTTGTCAGATGGTTCTCAAAGTGGACGTATCCTTTGCGATCAAAAGACACTGGCCCGTGACTTTCGGTGAAAGTGCCAAGGGATTTATTACTTACTAGGACATTAGAATCCATGATATTATGAATGCGATGAATGTAATAGGGGATCAGGAGTTGTCTTAATCCGGTATCTGTTAGCTATGATATAACTATTAAGAGAGAGTAGTATCTGAAATCGCTTTTTAATGTCTGGATAGAAGTGGTTATCGTGGTCAAATTAAAAGGTACGAAGGTATGTCTAATCTAAAGTGCAGATTTACCATAGATTATATATTTGAAGCAAAGTATAAATACAAAAAAATAACTATTCTTTATGAAAAATGAATTACTGAAATTAAAGTTCTCTCATCATAACATAGCATAAAAATAGCATGCTAATTAAATCACACTAAAATAAATTTCTCTCACTTAATAGTCCACAGTATCCTTAAAAGACAAAAAAAATAAAAAAATGATGAGATGTATAATAATAAACATTTGCGAATAGTAGTGGATAGCAATTCCAAAAATAAGACTATCCATTTCGGTATCTGCTAAGAAAGCAGATTTTAAAATCCTATCATGTTATGTATCTGTTAATTAATCAAATATAAAAAAGACTATCTACAAATCGTCCGTTAAGTCAATGAACAATGTGGACAATTGGATTATCGTTTACCATTGACATCCCTACTTCTTTCTTCTTTGGAAAACATTACAGGACTATAGAACATCATGGAATAGGTACACTTGAGGTTTTCTCTAAGAAAGTCACTTGAGGTTCTCCTAACTACTATCCTCCTGTGCAACTGCAAGCACTCAATTGTAGTTTTCTTTTTAATATCATTTCGAGAAACACTTGCTGCACCACTTTAGATTTTTTTGAATTTCTTTTTAAGTCGACCCATCATTTTCGACACTTTTTGTACAAGCTGCTCTTAGATTGAATGACCCAAAAAATTTGAAATAAAAAATTGAGTCTACTGAACAGTGAAAAATCACTATTCATTTGACTTGGTTTTTTATTTTTTAAGTTTTTCGGGCCGTCCGATTGGAGATCGGATTATATGAGCATATAGAACATGATGGGACTCATCATAAAAAAAAAACGGCCGCACCCAATGTGGTACAACAATTTGCTCCATCCCACGTGGTGCAACAAGTGTTTCTCATATCGTTTCATTTTCATCCACATTTGTAGAGTGCTTGGACGACCGATGTTCAATCTTGTTTCCAATTGAGTACTAGCATTTTTTGTTTTCTTTCATTTTAGTAACAAAAAAATCTGTCACTTAAATTCGTAATATGTTCAGTGGTTTTTCTTTTTTCTAATCATTTCTTCTACATATATATTCTTAAAAAATACCATAATTGCATGTATACTCCCAATTCTCACATATTATCATCAATACCCCTGCAATCTTCAAAATGTTCCATTTATGCCCCTCCCGTCAAACTTAGGTTAATTTCAACAAAATATGTCAAAAACATTGCATAAATCATGACATCGTTGGAGGTATCGGGGTACAAAATGCAAGATTTTAGTATATTGAGGAGTATATATGCAAAATATTGGTGAATTTAATGATATTTATGTCAAACCATTAGATTAAGGGATTAAATGTAACATTTTGAAGATTGCAGGAGTATTGATGATACTATATGAGAATTAGGGGTATACATATAAATACGTTGTTTTTGAAACCCTTTCTTCTATCATTGAAGTTTTCTTCTAGTTAGTTTGTCTATTGTTTCTAATCCATTTTTAACTCAACACTCATATGAGGTTTTTAGAAATCGCTCTCCATAGTCTATCATATTTAGAGGATATCCCTTCTAACATTGATATGCATCTGTAAGACTGTGACTCCTCATAATTTCACATTGTTTGATAACTAAGTCAAGGCAATCTCTCTTCTTAAGATACTACATCAACACCTATAGAAAGAAAAAAATGTCATGAGTCAAGAAAGAAGTTACTAAAAGAAATAAACTGGGAATAAATATTACTAATGGAGAAATAGTAAGAAGCCAGAGAATGTGCGGGATGGATTAAAGGGAGTTAGTTAAACTTGTCATTGTGAGGGGCTATAAAGAAATATCAGAATTAGGGTACGTTTATCCTTAGATACAGCGGATTACCGGGGGTAATGTATAAAAATCTCTCTATGCATTTCGGAAACACACACAAAAAGGTTTAAATTCCCCTCCAGAAGCAACTGGAAACGGTCCTGGAGGCATCATCCCCTTCTTTCCCTGGGAATCTGCCGGGGAGGGGACACTTGCAGTTGCAGAGGCTAGCAACCTGTGCTACCTCGCCTTCTCCACCGCCATGGCGGGAGCGAACAACGCGAGCGCCGCCGCGGCCACGGTGGACTGGCACCAGCGGCCTCCGAACCCTAAGAACCCGATCGTCTTCTTCGACGTCACTATCGGGTCCATCCCCGCCGGCAGGATCAAGATGGAGCTCTTCGCCGACATCGTCCCCAAGACGGCCGAGAACTTCAGGTAGTAATCGGTAGATATTTCAATTGCTCTACATGGATTCATCTGGGTGGGGTTTCGTATCGTAGTATGTTTTTTTTTTCTTCTTTCCTTTTGTTGTCCATTCCGTTCCAACTTCTGAATTTGGAGATGTACAGTAGAACTCTGTGTGGCTGAATAGTTTTGGTGGTGTTTTTTATCTTTCTAGACATGAACATAATGGAGGGGTTTTGTGCCTCATCGTCTTGGGCTCGATCAAATATGTGGAGCATTTGGTTCATATTTGGATGTCGTTAGCTTAGGTGTAAGTGACACTTTGCTCAGCTCAGTGAAGTTTGTTTTTAGTTTGTAGCAATTCTTTGTGAGAGAACTTTTGTGAACTGAAAGTAGCTAGTAATGAAATGAAGAGACACATAGGATCTGTTAGGTATTACGTAAAATGTAGTACATGCACAGATTTATCAGAAAGGTTGATACCCACTAGGGATGCCAAAATATAGATCTAAAGATGATCACTCTTACATTTTTTTTTCTGTTGTCTGAAGTTCTCGAATCATCAAACATTGATTATGATCAAAATTTATGAGAAATCTGTGCATGCAAAAGTTTTTCATTGTAACAAAAAGACCCATAGTTTCTCTTGTGATTTTTTTTTTTTCGGGATTTGAGTTATATTTTTACAGACAGCTGGAGGGACTGTTGTCGAGTTGTTGATGATGATTGAGATATTCTAGAGGAAGCATAAGCCACCACTACGATGTAATACATCATTGTTATGTGCCTTCAAGACTTGGAGCAAAGTTGAATAAGACGTTTATTAGGTCGGCTATTATGTAGCTATGACGTATGGGCAGAGTGTTGGATAGTTATCAAAGGATCGTGAGAACAAATTGAGGGTTCATGGTATTAGTGATGGAGTTGTGGCAAGACTGCGAAGGAATAAAAACAGAAATGAAAGTGTCAGAAATGTTGTTTGGCACCAAGATAATGGTTAACATGGCTTGGCCACATAATCATAGACAACAGGGCTCAACATCCAGGAGAGACAATTGCATCTATGTAGAAGGAACCATAAGAAGAAGAAGGGCTTACAAAACATGGAAGGATGCGATGTTTTGGAAGTCGATTAGAAGGGCTCTATATATTCCAAGATTTTGCTATCAGTAGTAACTTGTGAATATAAAGTTAAAGGAAATACCTAAAAGTACACAATTATTTATGCCTGCTGTGCACAATTGTGATATGATTTTTCATTTTTTTTCATTTCACTTTAGATGATCAATTTATTTCTAATCATTATCTATATTTTATAAGTTATTCTTTCATCTTCTAATTCTTCTAGCTTTGTTTCATTTGTGGTGTTTATTATTTCATTTTTACCATGATTGATGTCTCTACTAGCCAACTAATTGCAACCTGGAACATTGCATAATTTGCCATTCTCATAAGGTGGTATAAGGTAGTTAACCTCAACCCATTAAATGCCACTTTTCGGGTCTATGAGATAACTAACGGGGGTTGGCATTAAATTGACATCTGGGCAAAAAGCCGTGTCTATTCCCCCAAGACTGTTGAGTGACTCATAATCTGACAATAGCTTTAGGGGATAAGGCTTTTGTAAAAGAAGTAGAAGATAGATCTCTTATTTTTCTTTAGTGGCACTCTTCTATGACACTCCATGTGCAAAAATTAGAAAAACACTGATGGACTTTCTTTGTGAAGGTAAATTATGTGGGAAAGAAAACAAGAAAGTGGCTTTTGCCAAACATAAGCATTGTACGGACTTGAAACAAAATGGAAGACACAAATTTAAGAATACATGAATGTCTAATTGCTTATTTGATTCATTTGGTTAGTTTTTTATGTTCCTCTTGATTTGGTTTCTGATTTGTTCCTAGTGCCCAGCAGGGAAAAGGTTGTGGTTCCAACCTAAGTGATTTGTTGTCGAAACTAGATTGTGGAAGCAAAGTTAAGAAAGTTGCTTTAGAGAGAGTTACACTTTGTATGCCTTTGAAACAGAAAGAATGATGCAAATTTAGGACTATGTATACTTGCATTTTTTTAAGTATATGGCTTGTCATTTTATTCATTTTCTTGATTGGTTTTCTTTCGTTTTTCAATTGCCGGGGGAAACCTGTCCTTGCACCAACTGGTGCTGGCTGCAACGGTTTAGTAAAGCCGTGGGGGCTATGCACCTACTGTGGTCAAGGTAGACTGCCTTTATGTCAACCCCCGTGTCGAACTGCATAGCAGGTATTAACAGGTGGAGTGGAACCCACAACTTTGTGACAACTATGAGGTGCTTTACCATTTGACCCACCTTTTGGAGTGAATTATTTTTAGGTTTATGTCCCTTATGTTTGGTGGTGGGCTATAAATTACAAGAAGTAGGGCCTTCTGCAAATAACCCCCTAAAGGATCTCATATGTGCAGAAAATCTGCTATAAAATGCGTACATGAAAAAAATTGTATTAAACACCCCCCTCCTCCCCCAAATGATCCAGAAAAAACCTCTAGTAAATACGTACATGTAAAAGCCTCCTACTTAATCATTGTATAGTGGAGAATTCTCTTTCGCCAAGTCCACCATCACTCACATAACTTACAAATTAGGGCTTATTTCAAAATAAAAAAGAAAGTTTAGGGGATTTTCTACATATAGGTATACTACAGCATTTGTTTGCATATATGACATTCTTTAGGGGGGTATTTACAAAAAGCCATATTGACTAATGAACTATATTATCACATCCATAGAGATTTTTTCATAGAGGCCCTAAAATTACAAAGAAGTTCTTGCAAGCATATGAAGACAAACAGTTTAGGTTTCCCAAATATTCAAGTGCCATTCTCCATGCTCAAAACCTCTTTTTTTTATAAAAGTTTAAAAAAACCCTCTTATTTTAGGGTGCTATTTTTTTTCAAAGGAGAGGTCTTAACTGTTTTCATTTTGAATGTTAGTGATGTTGTTATTAAACACCAATCTGTTCCTAATTCTGATAGCATCATAAAATTGGTACTTCATCACTTTCTGAATTTGGTTTTGTTATTTTGTGTGGCAGGCAGTTGTGCACTGGTGAATACAGGTGAGTGGATGTGAGTCATAATAAGGTTAATGTTTTTATGTTTTCCAATACACTTTGTGCTTGTTTTGCAATGGGACTTTCTTGTTCAATAAGTCTTGAATTTGCCTTTGTCTTTTTTTGAAATGACTTTCAACTGTCTATACTTTATATAAAAATACATTTTGTTGCATAGCTTCTTACAGAATTTGGTTACCTAAGCATTTTGAATGTTTTAAAAAGGATTTGATTCTAGTATGTTCCAGAATAACACTGTAGAATCATTTGCGGAGAACGTTGCGAGCCTCGCATCCCTAGAGACCGTGTCCAGCACCCGAGAGTGTGGCTACTGGAGCTAATCTAGTCCCTTTAGGGAGACACTTCCAACCATGGCCTCTTCCTGCTCGGAGATGTTGGGGTTGTGGCGTGCTTGGCCACCTCAAGCGAAGCTGCCCATTACCGTGTCCAAGGTCCTATGCGGATGTGGTTGTGGGGAATGCTGATGCTAACCTTCCTCGAAAGATGGGTGGATGTGTGGAGGTTGCAATTAAAGAATCAGAGGTGCTTCATACTAGGAAGAGATTGGTGAAGAGATGCTTACTTGCTTAGGTGGTGGATGGTGTGGGTTCGTCATAGGGCATTCTTCACTTTCTTGTTGCCAAAGGTGAGGGGATGGAGTGGGAGGTGCATAAAGTTTCCAAGTCATCCTTCCTTGTTGTCAGCCTTACGGAGGAGCTCGTTGTAAAGATGTCTGCCATTGGGGTGTTGGTCCACCGGAAGATGTTGGTTAAGCTAGTGCCGTGGGAATTTCACGCTGCAACTTTTCCAGATCTGAGACCCATGTTTGTTGGCCTGAGACTGGTGGGTGTTCCATTACCTCTCATGGATGAGGGCGTAATTAGGGCTATGGTGGCTCGATTTACGGATTTGGAGGAGATTACATCCTGGATCTCTGGAATAGGTCCACTATTGGAGGTGTCCATTAGGGCGAAGGTCTCCACAATGAAGGACGTGCCGACGATCATCTTGGCGACGGTGGGGGAACACAACGTGGTCATCCGAGTCCACCACTTTTGTTGGGAAGGTGGCGGTGGCGCTGTTTGTGGAGGGCTAGGGCTTACATCAAGAGGCCGTCGGGGTTGAAGACGTACGTGAGGTGCAAGTGCGAAGGGCTCGGAGTTTAAAATTTGAACCGCCTGCCGTCTGCTCCCTGCGTTTAAGGCCGGTCGAGCTGGTAGGCTTGTCTAGGCGCAAATGAACCAAGCGAGCTCGGCCTACTGTCTCTTGGGTAAGTCAATCAGGCCGACCTGTTGGCGAAGTGTTAGGCCCGTTTAGACCTGAAGGGCTCGACGAAGCTCTTTGTCTTCACCCGATCTCCTTGCTGGAGCTTCCCCAACCAACCCGCCTTGGTCTTGTTACGGGTGGTGGTGTAGGGCATCTGCAGACCTCGCCGGACGACGTGCTCGATGGCGATCCCCGGTGGATCTCGACAGGTCAACAACTCTTGGGGAATTCTGGCATTAACTCCACTGTTGCTGGCTGACAACTATCATGTGGTACCCCCTGCAGAGGCAGATTTGAAGCAGAGGAGGTCTCCTTCACATTCGCCTTCCTCAGGAAGGCATTGCAGCTTGGGGATGGCCTCTTCATCACCATCAAGGGTACTGAGTGGTGGAAACGTGGCGCAGCCGGATGTGGGAGATGACCAGGGAATCTGCACATTCAGGAAGCAGGTGAACGTGGAAGAGCTTGGACGGGGAGTAGAAGAATCGCAGCATTCATGGAGTGTATGCCTTCAATGGACTATGCTATCTTGGCATGGGTGGAGGAAGGGAGCTGCACAACACCTAGGGGGGTGGAGGTAGAGCTCGAAAGATAGGATAAAATGGAGAGGGAAGACATAAAATAGATTTTGACTAAGTTGGAACGAATGGTGGAAAAGAAAGCACGGGATGAGGCTGAGACGGTGGGAGTTTCTTCCGATGGTTTGGAAAAAGATGTCCGACAGGTTTTTCTTAAGATCCAAAGAAGATGGCAGCTTGCTGTAGCCTGTAATGCGAAAGGGGGGAAGTCGGTTACTAAGGGTAAGAAGAAGGAGGAGGGTGAGTCTAACGGGGGGAGGAGGGGTTAGAGGGAGTGGGGACTGCTGTTTTCCATTGAGGATCATTTCCTGGAACATTAGGGGGTTGTGTGGGAAGGAGAAGAGAAGGTTGGTGAGGGACTTTGTGAGGAGTAAGCCGAACATCCTCTGCCTTCAAGAGTCGAAGTGTGATGCCGATGGGGAGGCTATAATGAGGGAAATTGGAGATAGTGGGCTCTCTAAAGGTATAGTTGTTCCCGCTGTGGGCAGCGTGGGCGGGGATCATGATAATGTGGAATGAATGGGAGGTAGAAGAAGTGGAAGGCTTTAAACATGTGGATAGATGGGCTGCTACGGTGAGACTTTGGTCCAAGTGTAATGGCTTTGAATGGGATTTCTCTGGCATTTATGGCCCCCGAAGCAGAGGCAAGAAGAAGCCCATGTGGGAACAACTTATTGCATTCCAGAGACAAGCTAGCTGACCTTGGTGCTTAAGGGGGGATTTCAATGCAATGATATCTTCCGATGAGAGGAATGGCCCTCCTACTATCTCGGGAGAAATGGATGACTCCAAACATTTCATTGAGGAAGCTACTTTAATTGATGTTCACACACACAATGTTGTTTTCACTTGGTCCAACCTTATAGAGGACCTCTACCTCTCAAGATTAGATAGATTTTTGGTTTCTGTGAATTGGGAAGACCACTTCCCCGAATGCAGGTTGAGTGTTTGATTAGGACAACCTCGGACCACAAACCGATTCTTCTCCGAACATGTGGAAAGTTCAGTTGGTAGTTGAGGTTCAGATTGGAGAAGTACTGGCTGAGAGAGGAAGACTCTGTTGATTGTGTCTCCAGAGTGTGTAAGAACTTCAAGAATGGCTCAAATGGTATGGCTAGGCTTGCTGGCAAGCTCAAGATCTCGGCTAGGGAACTTACTAATTAGGGGGCTATTAGATCGCTTCCTGGTAAGGTTATCAAGGACAATATCTTGGAGCAACTAGATGTCTTTGATGCCTTCAGGAGAGTGGATCAGATATCATGTCTCAAGGAAGGAAGTTAGACTATTCGCTCAGGTATCCAGATCATATAGTTTGTTCAGTCATATTACTCCAGTTGTTTTCTGCAGAACCATACATTGGTTTCTCCTTGGCAGTGGATCTCCTCCCATCCTTGTCTCCTTGGGAGGAGGAAGTAACTGCCCTTTTGATGAAGAAGAGGTTAAGAAGGCTGTGTTTTCTCTTGCCGGTGATAAGACTCTAGGATCGGATGGCTTCCCTATGCTGTTTTTCTAACATTGCTGGGACATTGTCTAGCCTGAAATCCTTGAGACATTGTTGGAATTCGACGAGGGGAGAGCACATCTTGTTGACATTAATAAGACCTTTGTGGTTTGATTTCGAAAAAGCAGGGTGCTAACTATTTGAAGGACTTCAGGCCGATCTGTCTACTTAATGGAGGGTACAAAATTATTTCCAAGGTGTCAGCTTCAAGGATGGATAAGGTAGTCGCTAGAGTGGTTAGTTGTAACTTGTAACCAAGGTGTTCTTATCAGAGACAGGCATATTCAAGAGAACTTCTTAGTAGCCCATTAAAATATACATTCAATGAAGTTTCATTGCAGACAGGGTCTTGTTTTGAAGTTAGATTTTGAAAAAGCTTATGACAGAATCAGTTGGGAGTGTTTGTTCAATGTTTTAAGGAAGATGGGTTTTGGTGAAAATTGGATCTCTTGGGTGATTGCTTGTGTATCATCTGCATCTTTTGTTGTGCTGGTGAATAGACAACCAACTACATTCTTTTATAGTGGGAGAGGCTTGAGACAAGGAGACCCCATGTTGCTTTTCATCTTAGTTACTCATATTCTTGGTTCTATTTGGACAAGAGCGGAGTCTGCTGGTATTATTAGAGGCTTCTAAGTCATTCCGCAGGGTATGCACTTGTCACACCTTTAGTATGCCAATGATACTATGTGGTTAGGTTTCTCCTGGAGCTATTGGAGGAGGTGGCATGTTTGAAAGTCAATTACCAAAAGAGTCAACTAATTGGTATGAACATGGGCAACAAAGATCTTAACAGAGCATCTATGATTTTGGGGTGTCCTATAGGCTCCTTCCCTAGCACCTACTTGGGGTTGCCTTTGACCCCAGGGGCCCTCAGAAATGAAGATTGGAGCTAGGTTATTCAGAGATTTGAAAGTAGGCTTGCTGTGTGGAAAAGGGAAACTGCTTTCATATGGAGGCAGATTGACTCTTTGTCGGTCTGTTCTAGATTGCGTCCCTATTTATTTTATGTCATCTTTCAGAATCCTTAAGGGTATTTCCAAAAAGCTGAATTCTATTCAGGCGCTCTTCTTTTAGCATGGCAGTGGAGACTCCATTAGGGGAGGCTATGGTGTCGGTTGAACAAAAATTTGTAGGAGCAAGGAGTATGGAGGTTTGGGCATGAAGAACATTTCTAATTTCAACTTGGCACTACTTCTAAGTGGCTTTGGAAATTGGCTACCGTGAAGTCAGGTCTATGGTACGAGATCATTAAGCCAAAGTATTATGACAATGCCAGAGTTTGGGATGTGCTCCCTCCTAGCATCTATAGAGTGTCTTGGATGTGGAAAGGATCAAGGTGGGTGATGGTGCTTTGGCTCTTTTTTGGACTGATGTATGGTGTGCACATCAGCCACTCAGCCAGGTTCTGCCACATCTTTTTGCTATCGCTGCACAGCCTTATGCTACAGTTAGTCAAGTATGGGACAAAGAAGCATCGATCCCCAGCTGGAGGCTGACCTTTAGAAGGAACTTGAATGATGAAGAGGTGACAGAGCTGCTTATTTTGTTCCAGATGATTGAGCCTTTCAGACTGGTTATGACTGTTAAGGACCAATGGGTTTGGCGGGGGAATGCTAAGGAGATTTTTTATGTCAAATCAGCATATTTATTGATGCATGGTTGGCAGTACCGGCCGATACCGGTACGTACCGGCCCGCACCGGTACCATGCCTATAAAGAGTATCGGCCGATACTGGGCCGGTACCAGCCAGTACGTACCGGTACCGGTACCCACCGATACCAGTACCGGTACTGCCATCCATGCTGATGGCGGAAGGAAGCATATTATACCCATTCTCCAAAGACCAAAAGCCCAACTAAGGTGCAGGTCCTAATGTGAAGGGCTTCCCTTGATAGGCTTCCCACATGTGATTGTCTCTCTCACTTTGTCGTGGGGCTTGTTAGTGTTTGCTGCTTGTGCGGTGTGGAGGAGGAGTCAAGAGACCATTTGTTCCTTACTTGCTCATACTCATGTGAAGTGTGGGAGATGTTGGCTAACAAATTGAGGCTATCCCTCAGCAAGTGTGATTCTGTGGAGCTGCTCCTCCAGAAATGGGAAAGACATTGGCCGTGCAAAGCTGATCGGACTGTCTGGTGGCTGATCCTTCATGCCACTATATGGGCGCGGTGGATTGAGCGTAACAATATGATCTTTAGAAGGGAGGCTTGTTCTCCAGAATATGTTGTCTCTTTCATTTGTGAGTATGTGAGGGAATGGGCAATTGTTGCTTGTAAGGTGGATTATGTTAATTCCACTGTATTCTGTCTTCTTGGAGAGGGTTGAGAGTGTGTACTATCTTGGTGCTTTACTTGGGAGAATCTTTTGTTTTCTTCTCCCCTTTTGTACAAGTTCTTTTTTCCCTTAAAAAATATGTGATAGTACCCACTTTCAAAAAAGAAAAACACTGTAGAACTATTAGGATGATATTCATGGTTCTCAGCTGCAGTGGATATTTTCATATTATGATAGACTTGACTCATCCATCTGTTAGATTTTATGTGACTCATGCACTTGTTGTCCACATTCTTTGTATATCCAAGGCCCTCTACTCTGGTTAATTCATCATTCGAGGCTACAAGGAACATAGTACAAGGGGTCCGTGCCATGTTTTGCAGGACTGGCCAATTCCAATCCAGATTGCGATCGACCCGCTTTGTCAGATTTTAGGGGGGAACCAGATCTCCTTCTGACAATAGAAAAAAAAAAAACCAAATTAGCCTAAAATTAGGCCAAAATGACCTGGAGTTAACTAGGATTGGCTGATCCAACTTGGACTGGATGATCCAACCCTATGCAGTCTTTGAACTGGGATCTCTGTCCATGAATGGAGGCCATCCCCAATCCTTGGGCACCCTAAACCCTCTTTTGAATGTTATCGTGTCATACTCGTTTTTGTTGACTTTTTTTATTTTTACTTTTTAAAATTAAAAAAGCAACCTGATTCAAAAATCAGCTTTCCTTGTTTGGATTGGATTATTTGCGGGATCCGATCCCATTCTGGATCACATGATTCAGATTGGGACCTGCTTATCCAGGGTGCCGGTCCTTTATTTCCTATATCATCATGTTACTATTATTTTCCATCCACCTCTCTCTCTCTCTCTCCACCCCCCAACACCCCTTTCTTTTCTTCTGTTGTTTTCATTTTCTGAACGATGCAATCCACATGTGACCACCTCAGTCTGTTCCAATTATTATCCATCCTCTTTCTTCTGCTTTTTATCCCTTCTTTTTGCCATCTAGTCTCTGATTTGTCTTTACCTACTTATATGTGAGCCAATGTTTCGCGACAATTACAGCCTTCCTTGGTCTTGGTTGACCATATTCGTTCGTTATCTTGTCATGCAAGGAATCCATTGACCTTACAGATTTGGTTGGTGAATATAATCCCAATTGACATGACTCAAGTTGTGATGGTCAACTCCCTGTCTGGTCGTGAAGTTACGGAAAAGTTGTGATCCATATTGGACTGAATTTGTGATTTGACCTTTTCTTGCATCACTAGGCATCTGAAAAAGGTGAGAAAGTGCTCAAGGCACTGAAAAGTTGACCAAGTTGAGCATCTTTTCCATTCAGCCTGGTGCTTTGGGGATCTAGGCAGCTATTCAAAGCAATAAATGGTGGCTGTACCTATTTCTCATTGAATGCACATGGAATCTGTATAGGGTCTTGCCCTACTTACAATTTCATTTAGTATTCAATAGGATTGAACATCCCTATCCATCCTTTACCTATGCTCTCATTTATTAATATATTGTTAGCTATTTTTCATTCAGTATTGTGTGTTTATGCATTCAAATGTGTTAAATGGCTTGTTAAGCTTTATGCATTTAATTCTGGTCTGGCCTTATACATTTGCCTTGTTGCAAATGATATTCATTTTTGTCTAAACTTTTGTTTTAAATAATTGGGTTTCACTACAGAAAAGCAGGAATACCAGTTGGTTACAAAGGTTGTCAATTCCATCGGGTGATCAAGGACTTTATGATTCAAGGTGGAGATTTTATCAAGGTCTGGCTGATTAATTGATCACTTTGAAATGTTGCATCTTAACTTTTTCTTTCAATGCTTATTCCCAAAAAGGGAATCTTTTTAAGACATAAATCTAAATTACGCTTATCTTGCAGGGTGATGGCAGTGGATGTGTATGCATTTATGGAAGTAAGTTTGAAGATGAAAATTTCATTGCAAAGCACACTGGTCCTGGTTTGCTGTCTATGGTATGTAATTTCTGTGTCTTTCTAGGTCATGCCCAGCCTGTGGTTTTGGTCTTAGTCCTGCTGTCCAGTAGGATTTTATGAGTCTCTATCTTGTTGCCCAATGCATTCCCGTCCAGTAGGATTCTATCTTGTTGCCTAGTGTATACTCCTACTAGTCATTTTCCCTTTTTCAGCTATGGCCACTAGCTGTTAATGCAGCTGGGCATACCTGTGGACAGTTTGGGTGGCTAGGAAAAAGAAAAATGCAGTAGAGAGAATAGACCTGCTTGGGTAAAAGATGATCTATCTTCTCACCAGAAAATATGATTGATCATTGAAGGCTTCCCTGTTCCCACTTAATTGAAACATATGCCACTGTATGTCACAAACTGCCAAATTGGCCCATTTCCTGATCTAGATTGGATTCTAAAGCCTAATCCAGCTCTCTCTCTCTCTCTCTCTCTCTCTTTTTCCCTACACAAATTGACCCAGATTTAATTCCAGGTATCCAGATTAATCATATTCTAAGGCTGCTACTTAACCTTTTATTAATTTACTACTACTACACATGAATCAGACTTCCATAATACTCAGAACTGAGCCTGATAACTTGAGTTACAAACTCTATTCCTACCTGTAGGTGTACTTGCATCATTGTTTTTCTGTCAAAAGCCAATCTCAAATGGGACTGAATTGACAGGTTTTTAACTAGCATCGATTGGCTGGCTCTAACATGAACGGTTCAGAGAAATGGAAGAACCAAAAATGTGAAGTGCTAAAAGACTTCAGATTTGACTGATATTTCTTAGCTACCAGCCAGCAATCAGTTATGTGAACTTCCCTACAAAATTTTGAACTTTTTCCCCGACATCTTACAAACTGAATTACATGATGAATCAAGATATTTTCCTTGAGTTTTCTGATGCGATGGAATCTGTTCAATGTCTAGTTGACAAACTGATATCTGAACTAGTAATTGTTATTATCCATATGCAGCCAAACTGCATCACTGAAACAGCAGTCTGCCATGAAATGGTCAAAAGTCTTTTTTTCTCTCTGGTAGATGATCCATATACAGCCAAACTCATCACTGAAACAGCAGCCTGCCATGAGATTATCAAAAGTCTTTTTTTTTTGGTTAGAGGATCCATGAGTTTAATGCTAGTTGTCACCCAAGCGGATCTATGTTTTCCTTTTGTGTTTTGCGTGCGCACGCAAGAGAGAGAGAGAGAGAGAGAGAGAGAGAGAGAGTGGTGAGGACACCAGAGCCATTAGACGATTTGACCTGGATCATGTCTATCGCCATCGGCCACTCCGACTTCCGTTTGGCTTGGGGGGAGAGGGAGAGAGAGAGAGAGAGAGAGTGGTGAGGACACCAGAGCCATTAGACTATTTGACCCGGATCATGTTTATCGCCATCGGCCACTCCGACTTCCCTTTGGCTTGGAGACGACCTAGGGTTCATTTGATGTCTGGAGATATTTCTATTTGCTTTTGTTTGGCCCATTTTTGGCCCATTAGGTGCTTTTATATATTTTTTTAAATTTTTAGGCACGATTTTTGCACTAGTTATCATGTTAGTGGTTTGAGTCGGTTACTTGGTTTGAGTCTGGGTAGGGTTCGCTTTGGAGGTCTATATACTTGTAAACCCTAGTTTGGATTTATGCTATAAAATATTTGAGAAATCACATGAGTTCCTTGTGTGTGTGTGTGCTCTACGATGGAGTGCGACCATTGGTGTGACGTTGGCCTCTCATACCTTGGTGCAACGCCGAGGGATCCCCTTCCTGCCGGTGCGACGCCGATAGGGATCTTCCCCTCCTGTGCTGCCTCCTCCTTCCAACCTTCCCCTTCCTTTGATCCCTCTCTTTCTCTCTCTCAATTTTCCTTAGACAAAATAAGGAAAAAAAAGAGAGTATCAGAAGAATAAGAACAGAAGAAGATGAAGAGACCGTAGGGGAGGGTTGTAGCCCCAGCCGACACGGTTGCTGTCGTCTGCCCTTGCTACCGGCACTGCTGCTGCCTCCACCCCCGCAACCATCTGCACCATCCACCGCCACTCTCTTCCCCCCTGGTTTGAATCGCAGTAGAACAAAAAAAAGAATAGAATAGAAGAGCAGAAGAAGAAGAAGGGGTCGAAGGAGTCAGTCGGCCTTGTTGCTGCCATTGTCGGCTCTCGCTGTCGTCGTCGCCAGCGCCCGCTGCCATCCCCCAGAGCCGCTGTCACCAGCTCCCCCCCTTCCCCCCCCCTCTCTCTCTCTCTCTCTCTCTCTTATAGAGGAGAGGAGGAAAGAAGAAAGGGGCTTGTGCCTCTTTAGTTCCAGCCGGTCAAACCTAGTTTAACTCGGTTGGACCCATAGGACCTGAGCCCATCCTGCAGCCCTAGTTAATCTGGTACGAGCCAGGTCCTCTTAATTGGTCCGAGCCACTTTGGTTTTCTGGTTCGGGCCAAGTTTACATCAGGTTCAGCCTTGGTCCAACAGTGGTCCGAACCACTTGGTCCCAGACTCGATTACCTGTGATTGCTAAGTCGATTAACATGATTATTCTTAAGTGATTATTGGGTCAATTTGTTTCTTTTAAATTTAGTCAAATTGTCAGATCTTCTAATCAATTCTTCTATTATTGTTTTAGTGATTTTTTTTTTTAATATTTGTGACTTGTTTATCTAATATTTCAGCTTTACTTCAATCACATATTCTGTTGTTCTATGTGAATATGTTTTGTTTTATACAGTCGCATCACTAGCACTATATTGTTTATTTTATCATCTTGACTCAAGAGATTCTGTATGATCCTTATCTTACAATTTTTTAACTTATCTATTTTTATGAGTTCCCATACCTCTATTGTACTATCATAGACTTTGCTACGCTGATGTTAAGGGGCAGAAAAGTGTTATTGCCTTTTTTGGTTTCTTATTGGTTCAGGTCTTTGTCAAAAGATTTCACCTACCCAGTTCGATTTTGTACTTGATCATGACAGCATGTACCTGTTTCCTTGTGAAGCTTCTAAGAGGCAGAGAAGAAGCCAATTCGCCTCCCTAGTCATGACATATGAAGACTCTCTCTCTCTCTGAATTTTCAAAAGTTAGACAGTGGGAAGCATTGTCTCTAACGTTTCCTTCCATCAATCTAACGAGCAGATTTTAAAGAGCTAGTTTATATGAAGTCCTTGATCAGAGAGAGGGAAAAAATTGAACTCAGTGAATTTCATTGAAAAACTTGAGCTTCTCCATGCCTAAGAGTCTTCAGTGCTGAGAGAGAAAGATTATGAAGATTCTGAGAGTTTAAGCTTCCCTTTTGCGCACTCAGAAGCTTTGGAGATCTTCAATCAGATCAAGACTAGTGTTCCTGTGTTTCATATTTATTTACTATCTTGATCTTGTTGTGTTCTTCTGTGAACACTTGTCTTATAGAAGGCATCCTTCATTTCAGTTTGAACATATTGTTTCTATATTCCTTTTCCTATTTGTTGGAAGAGAGGGCCTGCAGTTGTGCAGGAGGGTGTAGTTTCCTCTTCATTGTATTGAGGTGAGGATTAGTTGAGGTTGGTGGTTGCTTGTTTGGTGATTCCTGTAGGAGGTTTGTACCTTGCATTAGTGGAACTCCCCGGAGGATTGTTTGGCGACTGGACATAGATCTGGATAGACCGAACTAATATAAATTCTGTGTTCTTGTGTGATTGTTCCTTGTTTCTTCCCCTACTATGCGATTAGTTTTTATCTTTCTCATTAGTTTTAAAGCTTAACTTTTGATAACCTATTCACCCTCCTTTGGGTTCTCCATAGTCTAGGCAACAGGTGGCTCATGAGTGTCTTCATGCTATGAAGTCCCAAAGGAGGGGAGGCTTAGTGATCAAGCTTGATTTTGAGAAAGCCTGCCGGGTGAATTGGACTTGCTTGCTTCATCTTATAACTCTTATGGGGTTTGGAGATACTTGGTGAGATGGATCTCTACATGTATATCTTCTGCCACCTTTGCGGTTTTAATCAATGAGAGCCTTTGTCGCCTCTGCTTTTATTCCTCGTGGCACACCTTCTCAGTTGCATGTGGTCCAAGGTGGAAAATTTAGGGCTCATCATCGGCTTCTCAGTGCATGCTAATGGGAGACAAATCTCTCATTTGCAATATGCAGATGATACCATTCTCTTTGTAATGCTAGATTTCCAGTAGTTAGCTTGCATGATGCTTATGCTTGAGTTCTTATATGACGTCAGTGGGCTGAAGGTGAATTTTGATAAGACCCTCGTAGAAGAGATCAACCTGCATCATGCTTTTTTGGGGCGAGTGGCATCGCTGTTGGGGGGGGTAGAGTGGACCAGTTTTCCATCATTTATTTGGGCTTGTTTCTTTCTCCTAGTTCAGCTTACTGTTCTGACTGGCAAAGGTTGTTCAGAAGTTTGAAGGTAGGCTAGCTAGCTGGAAAAGGAGGCTGCTTTCTTATGGAGGCAGGTTGGTGCTGTGCCGATCAATGCTTAACAGTCTTGATGTCTATTATCTTTCTCTTTTCTGCATTCCTCTGTCAATTGTTAAGCTAGAAGCTATTCAGTGTAGATTCTTCTGGCATGGAAATGGGGAGAAGACTAAGGGGTGGCATGATATTAACTGGCAAAAGATATGCAAAAATAGAGAAAATGGAGGTTTAGGCATCAAGAATATTAGGAATTTCAATCTTGCTCTCATGGGGAAATGGTTGTGGCAACTAGGTTCAGAGGATAGAGGCCTTTGGCTAGAGGTCATCAGAAGCAACTATTATAGACAACTGAGAGTATGGGATTTGGCTCCTTCATCCAGTCATAACATCTCCTCGCTTTGGAAGGGCATTCTTTGAGTAGTTGATCTTATTAGTTGATCTCTAGGTAACGGCCATAGGTGTCGCTTTTGGCTTTACAGATGGTGTGATGGTATTATTCTGAGTGAGTGGTTCCCATTGTTATTCATGATTGCTTCTCAGCCAAATGCAGAGGTTTGGGATCTGGGAGGATGGATGTCGACATTTAGAATGAATCTTTGGGACGATGAGCTTTCTTAGCTGATGGACCTCCTTGCTTTGCTGCAAGATAGGGGAACATACATTTTGGTAGAAGATTCTTGGGTATGGAGATGGGACGCTAGAGGTAAAATTTCTGCTAAATCTACCTACAACATTATCAATGAGGGGGGAATGAGATTTCCTTTTTTCGAAGAAGTTTGGAAGACTAAGAGCCGTTTAAAGGTCCAGGTCTTGATATAGAGAATAGCTCAGGGTCGGCTACCTACTTGTGATACTCTTGCTAACTATATAGTTGGAGTGAACCCATCATGCTCTATGTGTGGGGTGGTAGATGAGACGATGGATCACCTTTTTCTCTCATGCGCTTTTGCAGCAGAGGATTGGGAGAGTTTTGGAGAGGACTCATTTGAGGCACCTCATGGCAGCATCTGTTCAGGTTGCTTTAGTGGGATTGACATGGGTTGTCTAGAGGTGATCGTGAGATTTGGTGGATCATTTTGCATGCTACTTTGTGGGCTATCTGGGGTGAGCGCAATACTAGGATCTTCAAGAGAGAATCGAAGACCATAGATTCAGTTGTCTTTTATTTTGGATAGAGTTGTAAAGTGGGCAAAGCTTTTGTATAATTTTGATTGTCCCGATCCTCTTTTTGTCTCTTTGGGTTGGATGGTTGACTTTACATTTTCTTGGTGCATTTTGGGCGTGTGGGTCTTCTGGTTAATATAGTTGTTAATATATTATGTGGTGCAACCACTTAAAAAAAAAAAAAAAACTTTGTGCCGAGTGCTTCTAGTTACAATGACTGAAATATCTGATGACAAATAGTACTCCTATCTTATTTCCACATTATCTTTTGTTTCCAATTTGTGAAAACAAATAGATAATCAATGAAAGCATAATCCTGAACTCTTGCATTCTTAGATGAGTATTGCACCGCACCCCCCTACCCCAGCACACACACACACACACACACACAAAAATTCCACACCCTCATTTTATTTTTAAATGTTCAAATACTCCCCTTAAGGTTGTTCCCATCCTTGAGACTTTAATTTTTACCGTCCTATTAAAAAATAGACAAAGAATAGGAAGTTCGTCAAATTAAGGTTGATCCCATCTGGTGAGATTTTAGTTTTGAACCCCCAATGAAGGACGCAAGCGATTGAATGGTTGTGGTCAAGTTGCTTGATCGTACAATGAAAATGAAACCCAACCGGTTTCCCCACATCGGGAGGGGGGAGTTTGAGGGGGGTGTGTGTGTGTTGGGGGGGTTTGTGTTGGCCCCAGGGCGCATTATAGCTGGCATAATTAAATAATCAAAAGTATAAGAATGTTTCAGTAGTCCTTCACCCTTTTTAGTCTGCCAGCATAACTGAGTCTATCAACAATTGAACAAGAAGTTGTGATTCCCATCAGGGCCACTTTGTTTGCTATGTTTTGGACCTGGAAGTTAGGGGATGGGGTACCTGGCTGTGGGTTGGATGTATTGAGGTGCATATCTCAGGGTGAGGGGTTGCAAGAATCTTTTAGCATTTGATATTCATCTGTGGGGAGGTACATATTCAAATCTCAATATCAGAAATAGTGAAACCTAATTCCCATGCCAATAACCAAAGTTTATACTGACAGGATATGTTAATGTGTGTCTGAAAGATTATATGGCGTATGATAACATTAGCTAGTGTGCACAAGAAAATTGTCCTCTTGGAAGGCCAAACAACTATCCTTTGGGGGCAGAATTACTTTGATCAATTCTGTCCTCACGGCAATCCCAATGCATTTCTGTTCTGTTTTTCTCATGTCAAGTTCTGTTTGCAAGGACATTGATAAAGTCAGAAGAAGGTTTCTATAGGGTGGTTACAATAAGAACAAAAGAGGTATTCCGCTGGTAAATTGGAGGAAAGTGTGCAAACCTAAGGAGAAAGGGGGGCTGGGGGTAAGAAATCTTCAAGTATGGAATGTGGCGCTTCTGGGGAAATGGTTGTGGGAGCTAATGGAGGAACAACCTAGTCTGTGGAAGCAGCTTATCATTAATAAACACTGTATGCCTAGATGCAGATTTTTTCTTCAAAAATCAAATGTTTCTATGATGTCTCCTTTGTGGACTGATATAATCAAAGTTGGAAATCATTTTGTGAACCACATTTTTCACAAAGTAGGGAATGGGGAAAGCACATTCTTCTGGAAAGACAAATGGTTGGGGGAAAAGATGTTGAAGGAGCAATACCCTAAACTGTATGCTATTGCTGAAGATCAATGGACTTTGGTGAAATATTGCTATGAGAATGTGCAGAATCAGATTCAGTGGAATGTTCGGATGCGTAGAAATCTGAAGGATGAGGAGATACAACAATTTTCATCTTTGTTGAAGAATTTATATGCTATTTCTATACATACAAATGAGGAGGATAAATTAGTATGGGCACCTACCAAAGGGACATTCACTGTGAAATCCTATTATGCCGTGTTGGTAGGTGATATGCCTAACTACTTGAAGAATGATGACGTGTGGAAAATCAAATCACCTTTCAAAGTTAGAGCATTCATGTGGTTGATGTATGAAAAAAGGATAGTTACGAAAGTCTATAGGAGGAAATGGTGCCAAGAAGATGATATTTTATGTGCACTTTGTGGCAGTGAACCGGAAGATGTTGACCACCTGCTTGTCAATTGTCATGTTAGCAAACAAGTTTGGACTACTATCGGGGAGCTCTTGCATTTTAAATATTCTTTTCAAACAATTTGGGAGATGTGGACTTTCTTCAGACAATTGAAATCCAAATATAAGCACATGAAGCATAGAAGTATTCTTGGGATTATTCCTCATGCAATCTGCTGGAGCATTTGGAAGGAAAGGAATGAGGCGATATTCAGAGGGAGTAAAATTTATGTGGAAAATATTGCTATTAGAAGCTTGTCATTTCTGTACAATTGGTCACGACATATTTTAAGGTTCTCGGTTGATAATTGGAATAAGGCATTTAATTAGTTAATGCCATTGTAAGTTCTTCTTTTCTTTTGAAATGGATAGGAATCTCTCATGTCTGCTTTGTATTGTACTTCCTCTCTTTATCAATAAAATTGGTGGTACAATCCATGTTTTTCTCAAAAAAAGCTAGTGTGCACAAGAAACATTCTACTTCATGTTTTATCATATTTGAACTTATTGTTGTTTTTTTTATCTTCCTTTTTTTTTTACAGGCTAACAGCGGACCAAATACTAATGGTTGCCAGGTATTTATTTTCCTCCTTTATATTTAGCTATTAATTTGTGCTCACAGAAAATCCTGTTGGAGATGAATAAAGAGCATGCGATGGATCCCTTGGAAGGGGTTGTTGAGAAATTTATGTATAGTTCTCCTCTTATAGTCAATGTATTCTATTTATTGGAAATTTATTTCCCCTTTTCTGCAGTTCTTTATTACCTGTGCAAAATGTGACTGGCTGGACAACAAGCATGTAGTTTTTGGGGTAAGTCGCTATTCATGCTTTAAATAAAATCTGTCTCAACCTTGTCTGTCAAAACCAATGCTGCTAGCATCCAGTTACCAATTTTGTAATGTTTCAATGCTGTATGAGTCTGATTTTTCCTGGATTTTAGGAGAAAAATGCACTTTTGCTTATACTCTACTATCCCTGATATTAATGCTTTCTTGTGATAACTCACCCGTATTTGGAGGTAACCTGTATAAATGTATCCCATTATTTTGATTTTCTTAGTTTTAAGATGTGGATTGCTTCATAATTTTAAGTTTTAGTGCTTAAGGAGGCATGAACCAAGAAAAGTCCCAAAAATTATTGGATCTTGCATTAGCTTTCTCATAAAATGATTCTAGGATGTGGTGAACTTGCTTGGCCTGGTCATTAAACTCATTTCTAGACACATCTGAAATATATATTTTTGGGCGTATGTTTGCAATTCAGAATTTATGTTGTATGGTAACCGATTTTAAATTGAGGAGGAACTTAAAGAGCCCTGGTGTCATTGACAGGTCTATATTTAAAAGTTTAAAGCAAGGAATTAAGTAAACTTTTGTGGTTGCACCATCCAGATAGAGTCAAATGGACCAAGTACTAAAAATTGAATTCGTTAATGCTAATTCATGAATCTAGCTGATCTGTGTGGCGTTAGTTTGATGCATCAAAAGTATAATCTCGTGGGGATGAGAAAACTGTTTTAGACCCCGGTTGTTGGGCAGGCTGGCACAAGACCCGCAAAAGAGGGGCACGATTGTATACCGGAAGCCCGGTAACTCCACATTGTAGATTGGTAGGACACTGAAAGTAGTTTCTAGACTCACAGAGCACACTATCAATCAAAGTCGATTATTTAAGTGTTTACTCTCCATCTCCTAAGTCTTTTATATTGCCTCTCACATTTGCATTTCGTGCAGAGAGTACTGGGTGATGGCCTGCTGGTTGCCCGGAAGATTGAGAACGTTGCCACTGGGCCAAACAATCGGCCAAAGCTTGCATGTGGTATAGCTGAGTGTGGTGAAATGTAGAACCTAACACAATGAACTCGTCAACTTTCTCCGATCTGTGGGGCTTAAGATCTGAATTTTTTGCATGCATGAATCCCTGGGTGCTTAGGGAGTTCTCATATACGGCATCATACCCGAGCCTAGCGTTCAGTTGTTTGTTGACGCCTGCTTGTGTTATTATCTCCAGCATCATTCATGCCCGTACTTGAAAGATTAGTTTTGTTGCTATGTGGAATTAGCTGCCGCTGGAAGATTGGATGAAACATCTCTCGGAATCTGTAATGGATCTCTTCTTCTGTATGCTGATTTCATTCTAGCTTACAGGCTGCAACCTCTTCGTCCTTCAGGTTCTCAACTATATAACCCACCGGGACAAAATATTGCTGTAACTTGCTTCCTGCAGAACGCCTACTTTTTATGCTATATGGCATTACCTGACATTGGAAGATTGGATGGACCAGCTGGGCATCAGAAAAGAATAAACCGCTAGCGGATTATACTATTTCAACTTCTGGAGCCTAGTGAAAAGGTGCATAGTATCTACAGGGTGTCGCACAGTGGCCGTCCTTGCATCCTGGCTTTGCTTATGAAGTTCAGGCTTATTTGATTTACGTTGGGTTTGATAATGCAAATTTAAGAAATTTATAAGGAAAGGCAAAAAATTAGATAATAGTTTTTGAGAGTTTTTCAGGTATAATCTTGATAAAATTTTATTTATGTAGATATACCTTCGGGAACTGATGTGTAATAAATACCCTCTTTAGATGGTAATGAGTATTTATGAATTAAAAGGATAATTCGTGCCGGATTTTTCTTTTAAAGGATATTTATAATGTTATGATTTTAAGAGTTATTTTATGTGAATAATAATTTCTCAAGGTTAATTTATGCAAACATCATTACTTTTTGCATCTAAAAAAGAGTTTTAGACGCTAATATGAGTACTTATGAATTACAAGATCATTTGTGCCGCAGTGTTCTTTAAAAGGGTATTTATAACGTTAGGATTTTAAGAGTTATTTTATGTAAATAATAATTTCTCAAGGTTATTTTATGCAAACATTTCCATTTTCTGCGTTTAAAAGAGATTTGAGATTTAATTATTATACCTTTTGACTTTTTTTTTAGCAGTTAAATGGGGTCTTTGGTTATCAGCGTTCAGAAGCTTTTGATATTATAGATAACTCTCTAATCCAACTATTTACAAAGAAGTTTTCATAATCTCAACTTTCTTACAAAAGTCTTTTGGCACTCTCCAGCCTTTTCATGACGCGTTTTGCATCAATTAACAGGGGATCGTGGGGGTTTATTCGTAAATAATTATATTATAAGATTTTTTGATAAATACATTATATTTTTAGGGGTTATAGTTTAATTACATCTTAAATTAGTAGGAGAATTTATAGAGATTCAAAATTAATCTTTGTACTGAGTGTTACTAAACAAGTTCTTAACTAATTTTGCTCGTCATCACGAGTGAACTAGGATGATGAACATTAAAACCCTCTGTCGGTTAGAATAGAAGAAAATTAAAAGATAACTTTCCAATAGTAAGCTATCTGTATGTTACTTGTATCGCGTTGCCACATTCTTTGTGAAGTCTCTTATTGTCAGTGTGTGAATAGGTAGTCCGTACTTTTTTGGGGGAAAGTGGAAGCCTCTACTTGTTAGGGTGCATCTTTTGAAAATCATCATATAAGCAAACTTGCCTTCCACAGGCCATTAAGCGTGCGATTCACCCATAAGGTAAACAATAGATTAGTCTTCAATTTAGAGTTACTGGGATCAACTTTAGTTTTCTGTCTTTCTGTTCTTTGCAACATTTATGAAATCATTGTTACTGATGAAGAACTATTTCACTGAAAGTTTAGCCGTCAAACAACTGCTTAAACTTATTTACATATTTTTGTCTGTTTTGATGTCGATATTCATGAAATATTCTTATTCCTCAACTTATTATTATAAACCTCAACGTAGTCAACCAAAACATGTAAGTTTATTATTATAAATCAAAGAAGTTAACCAAATCATTATCTCAAAGTATAAAGGACAAATAATAAATATACTTGAAATCCTGTAGTGGAGTTTCCTCGGTATCCAGCCTGCACCACTATGGCAGGATGGAGATCGTCTACTCCACCTTTTCTACATCCTTGATGCTTCACTTTATCCTACTGGTTAAGTTATTAGGGTGAGAGGAAATTTGGAACCTAAAAAAGAAAAAAGTTTTTATTTTTTAAAGATTCTAGACTAATGAATAAGCGGAGCACCAATGGTGTAGAAAAGGTGAAATAGATTATCTCAATCTTATGGCAGGCAGTGCAGCAATTCTTTTTTTTCCCAGTACATCTGCCTCAACCTAAGTCAGCTTAATGTTAAGTATGGGACCAAAGCCGAGTCACCTTAGGTCAAGGTCATAAATATTTCCTCTTCGTTATCTCAAGTTAACGTTACTCTAATTTGACATTGCCCCACTACTGCAAATCCTTTATAAAGATGAGTAAACGGAGCCCATCCATTTCTTACAGAGGATATTTTGGTCCTTCGAATTTTTGTCGAGATCATATGACCTATGGCTTCATAGATGTAAACGAGATCATTTCGAAATTACCTATAGAACATTGAACAGTCACGTCCCTTTATCAAAATTAGCACAGGGACATGACAGATTCAGTTGCTATAAACAGAAAATGAGCCTTTTTATTTCAATCCTAGGAGCAATTTGATTGCACACTAAAGAGGAAATGGACAACCAGCTCAAAAACTAGAAAACAGAATTTGAGAGCAACTGGGAAAAATCTGTATTAGTCCAGGTGCAGCCCAACTCCTCCCAACATTGATTTACAGAAAGCCCTAATTTTTGATGAACAAATATCAACGTCTAGAGCACAGTTACCACCAACTAAACCTCCTGTTCAGGCATGGCTGCAAGATTGTTATCCCTGCACAGCAGAGCTGCAGCAGCTGATATTACTTAAAACTTCAAAATAGCTTGTTCTGTAAGATTAAAGTAGATCACATATAAACAGGCTCTGGGGGATGTCTTCCATGAACATTCGAACTGATCCTGGAAGCTCAAGTACCGTTCTCACAAAAATCTAACCTCAGTGAAAATTTTCCCAGCATCATATGTGCAACATCTCAGCATTGATTGGTCGACGTTCTGTGTGCACATCAACAATGCCAGATAAACCCCACGCACGATGTAACAAACAGATCATCATCATCACCACCATGAACACCAATACTGCTGTCCAAATTGTTGTCGCACCCATTAAACCAGAGTGAGCTAAATCTAATAAGACATCCATTTACAGGGTGTCCATCACAAGTCCCGTGAGATTAGTCAAACCTGTAGAAAGTTACCTTCTAGACAGAACTACACATGGTAAACTGCAGTCTAAGTTCATGCAACTAGGAAGCAAAACAAAAAAGGGCAGTGATGCTAACAACTTCAGAAAATGTGCATCACAAACACTAATCATTTTACAGAATATTATTGTACATTTTGGAATTTTACACAAGCCCCAAAAAATATATGAACACAAGAATTGGGGCAGAGACAACACAGTGCATGGTCACATTATACAGCTCTGCTCTAGCACATCTTTCCAGCTGATGGAATATCCTTTGACAAGATTGAGAATTTGAGAGAAATAAATGCCCAAATCCTTACTCCTGTGGTCTGGCTAGCCAGAGAGAACTAAGAGCTCGAAGCCGTGAATTATAGTCACTGATGGCCAAGAAAGCACGTGCTGATTGACGTGTTGTTAACGTACGATGCATTTGTTGCAGAGTTTGTTGTCGCAAATTGTCAGCCTGGCAAAGAAAAAATAACATAATTAAGCAATATTAAACATATATTTGCATACACGTGCACGTGCGCATGCACATATACAATCCCTAGTTACACAAGTTCAACTCAAGTTGGATGCAGCCATAGAATCTGATAGTTCACCAGAACCCCCAAAAAGTTTAAGCAGGTTTGAGGACCCCTCTTATTCCCACTTCCAACAAATAAGAAACAGTCTCATCAAGCCAGAGATCCTCTTCATTCCTGATAATGCGCCACTGCTTGTTACACATCAATAGAAGTGCAAATCATAGAACTGAAATTATGAAGATGTTATGTGCAATCAAATTATCACGAGGACATAACAGATACTGTGCCCCATGTAAATTGTACTGGAATTATGAGGATGTTATGATTTTTTTTTTTTTTGGAAAGTGGACAAAGCCACAAATATGTATTAAGGAGAAAATATTTACAAAAGTGAGGTGCCACTAGGCAAAAGGCAACCTCCAAGGAACACCACCTGTACAAAAGAGACCAAGATACACAAAAAGGCCACAGACCACCAAGGTGGTGACCCACTCAACCCTCCCCCAAACCCACAAAAAAAAGAAGACTGAGTAGAAGGTGTACACAAAATACTGCCCCACTCTCTAACTGTCAGAAACAAAAGCAACCACTCTGTCAGCCACCAGCGCTTCTTTCTTGAAGATCCTCCGGTGTCTCTCCTCAAATGGCCCAAAGCGTGACATGTAAAATCAGCCACCATATGTACCGATCCTGAGTATGAACCACATACTGGGGCCAAGAATACAGCAGCTCTTCCACAGTATCCTGCATGTTGAAGCAGAGATGCACCTTTAAGAGAATAGCAGCCCACACTTCTTTGGCGAAACTACACTTAAAGGAAAATATGGTCCCGGTCTTCATTCTCAACGCCACACAACAGGCACAATGCAGATACGTCACATCGGAAACGAATCAGTCTATCCGCTGTAGGAAGCCTACCAAGTACTATCCTCCAAATGAGAAGTTGAATCTTCAGAGGAGATTTAGGCTTCCAAATATGCTTGGCCAAAGGGAACCTCACTCCCCCATCAGCAATGACAGTGTAGGCTGACCCGACCGAAAAAATCCCTCTCCTATCCCAAGTCCAACTCCAAAAATCCTTCCCAGAAGGAATAGGGGACACATCACCAAGCAAAACCCACAAGCACATCAGATGCTGGGCCTCTTCCTCTCTAAGGTTGCTCCTAAAGTGAGGCGACCACACTCCTCTGCCAAGCAAAGCCATCTCAAAAACTTGGGCTACATGGATCAGTGGGTGAGAAGTAACAGGAAAAAGACTGGGGAAATTTTGTTTTAGGAGGTGAGGGCCACACCATCTGTTCACCCAGAAAAGGCATCTGCGCCCATCTCCCAGAGACACCTGCGTCCCAACTTTAATAATGTCTTCAGCTTGAAGGATGCCTCGCCACAAAGAAGAAACATTGTACATCACCTGTACTTGAACATCCCAAATTCTGCAGTTGGAATAATACCTATCTCTGATCACTTCTAGCCAAAGGCCTAAGTCAACCAAGTTTCCACAACCATTTAGCCAACAAAGCCAAATTAAATAGTCGAATATCCTTCAAGTCTAGGCCACCATTCTGCTTACTTTCGCATATCCTGCCCCAAGCAATATCAAATCCTCCTTTCCTGGCCTCAGCTGAGCACCCTTTCCAGAAAAATTTGCATCTGATGGACTTAATTGTCTAGCCACTGTGAGAAGAATCCTAAAAATGGAGAGATAGTAAATAGGCAAACTATCCAGCACTGCTTTGCAAAGGAGCAACCTTCCTCCATAGGAAAGCAACCTGCCCTTCCAACCTGACAGTCTAGACTGAAACTTGCTGACTAGTGTTTGCCAATCTCTGCCTTTGATACCACTCGGCGGTAAGGGAAGCCCTAAATATAGGACCGGAAAAGAACTTTTCTGACACCCAAAACTGAGGGACGCCCTATCCAGCTCTCTGACTGTCATATTCATTCCAATAGCCACCGACTTCTGAAAGTTAACTCTCATACCCGTGATTTCATCAAATAACTCCAATATGAGCCTGGCATTAAACAATCGTGCTTCATCCCCGCTATGAATAGGATAGTATCATCTGCATATTGGAGATGGGAAATACTCAACTCCTGGCACTACTGGGAAACCTTTACAAAATCTGCCTCTTCCCCTTTCAATCACATTTTACTAAGAACATTGGAAACTAGCACAAATAGTAAGGGTGACATGGGGTCTCCTTGTCTAAGACCTCAGCCACTACGAAAGAAAGGAGAGGGTTCCCCATTGATGAGGATGGCAGAAGCTGCTGAGGATGTTATGAAATTATTACTGGTTCATTCAAAAGGAATAACCATTCATCTCAGAAGGGCATCAACAAACATCAGTCCTCGCCACACAATTTCTTAGGCATCTTTTGGGATCACTTTTGAAATACATTCCAATCATTGGGATCTCCAGCAAATCAGAGGTTTTTCTAAATAAAACAAAATCTTATTGGATTTTTGGATTTGCAACTAACCAAATGCTTCTTTTTTTGGGGGGGGGGGACCGCAAATGAGATTTTTTTTTTATTTACAAATATTAGCTGGGGTAGGTTTTGAAAAAGGTCACGTGAACTCCAGTGATTGAAAAGGTGACCTTTTGGAAGCTAACCAAAAAAGTAAAGGCATTGATGTAAGCTGTATTAAGAATCTATTCCAACCTTTTAAACCATCCAAGTGTAATTATGAACAAAAATTTTCAAGACTCAATCTGTATTTTTCTGGCATGAGCAAAAAGAAAAAAAAAATCTGATTTTGGCAAAATTGGTGGACCAGAGGTTTTGCCAGCAGGTACCTTAGTCTCGGAATGGAAAAGAATGAAAAGGGGAAAGGGGGGCAGCTTTTGCACATGAATTCTTTTTGTAATAGTATTAGGTGAAGTTTGGGTAAGCTGAGGACATCAAGACAAGTATAAATCCTCAGGGGTATACCTGTAAAGGGTTTTCTGCACAGACCCTATTTGATGCTGTACCACTGTGATCATCATACCTGTCTCTATAACCACAAAATGCACCATGTTTCCCTCTATGCCCCTAACATCGCAATCATTCCATAAATCCAACCACAGCTGGGTTTAATTCTCTCAACCCTGAAGTGAAATGACACTTCTTTTGAGAAGATGGAGAGAGAAACCACCGTATAAATAGGGGTGATACATCCACCTTGAAACAACTGACATTGACCGACTACATCAAATTCTGTAAGGATTCAGTCATGAGCCAGGTAGGAGAAAGAGCTATCTATAGGAGAAAGCTACCCATGGGACGATGCTACGTAATGCCCATAATGCCACAGTATTGAGCTACCACTATGTCTTGGGGTGAGGTAAGAATGAACTAGATTAGTCTGATATCAGAAAACGAAAAAACTTACTGAGCTATATATGAGGGGGTCATATTCAGAACATGTGAGATGCCTTTTAGGGACAAAATATGTGGGCTTGGCCCACAAAGGACAATACCTCACAAGGATTGGTTCGGGTCATTACATTGTGGTATTGGAGCGGGATCTATGATATGGGCCAATTCAAGGATGAATCGCATGGAAGTTGGTAGGCCTATAGTGACCTAATCACGAGCATAGTAAAAGGAAAAGACTATTGTAAGAGAAGACTACCCGTGGGACGATGGTATGTAATGTCACGGTGTGGAGCCCCCACTGTATATATGGGGCAAGAATGAACCAAATTAGCGCCACATCAAAAAATAAAAAAAGTTACTAGACTATATGAAGGGGCCATATCCATAACTTGTGAGGCGCCTTTCGGGGACAAAACTATATGGATTTGTCCCATAAAGACAATATCTCGCAAGAGTCGGATCGGATCATTATTAATACAATGTTCTTAATACATAAACAGCACTAGAGGATCTATAAATATACCCAGAACTACTGCTATATAGTCATTACTACATTGTATTCACCCGGACTATTCCCAAAAAAAAATATGAAAACCAAAGAAAATCCTTTTTATAGATCTTACTACATAAATAGATGCAAAGAGAAAAGATCAAGAACATGCATCCACCAAAAGTTGAGACTTAGTTTCCCTCAATAATCAGTCCTTAATAGCCTTGCTTAAGCGCATTAAAACCTAAATTAAATGAGCTTTTCCATTCTCTGGACACGGATTAACCTTTTTCTTTACTCTTCCTTTTAACATATACTAAATTTTCCGCATCCTCCTCAAATATTGCCACATCTGCTGGTGGCTTACCTTACTTTGAATCCCCCAGACTTGCACTTTTTTAACTAGCTCTTTAGCAGAAAAGTCATCGATTACATCTTAAAGTCTTTGGAGTGATGGGCAATTAGAAGTGTCAATCAGGCGGGCCAGCCCGTGGCCCAGTCCAACCCAGTTGACCCAAATTATATAAACCAGGTTGGGTTAAATTTGGGTTGACATTAGTTAAATCTGGGTTAGGTTGGACAGCTTGGGCTGAAAACGGGCTGGCCCAGTTTGATCTATTGACTTTTACAATAATTCATACAAAAAGTAAAACACTTCTAACAAATTATTTATAAACAGGGTCAACCCAACCCAGCCCACTCACTTTGAATTGGGGCTGAATTTGGGTTATATTTGGGCTGGGCTGAAATTGGGCTGAACTATTTTGGATTTAGCTTAACCCATCCCAACCCGCCCAAATTACATCTTTATGGGCAATGATGGAGAACTCTCGGAATACGTCTCTTTACTTGCCCCCAACATTCTTACTGCAATTCCCCAACTTGAAGGGTGTTCATCAATGAATCCAATATCCACACCCAAGAAAGGTGCAAAGTCATCCTCAGAACCTACAATCTGATACACACACTAGATTCCGGCAGTATCCAAAAACTCTTGGCCTTAGGCCAGGTATAGCATTTGGATAACAGAAATAAGAATATGAAATATGAATAATTACGATTTTGACAAATTATTCCCACTTCATTCCATTGTTATAATTAGGCATGGGAATGAGCACTTAGGACAAAGGTAAAATTGCAAATGAGATGAATCTTCAGGGGCATTTCAGAGAGAAGGTTAAAATGACGAGTTTAACCTAAGTTAGTGGAGGAAAGAATGCAAGTTTAAAGAGGGATTTCTTGTCTTTTCCACTGAAGAAGTTTGAAAAAGGAATGGGAGTAAGTTTACTCCAAGAAAAGTGGGAATGTCTTATGTGTGGATTTAGGGTTTTTCTTCAAAGTGGATGGTACCACAACCATATATTAAATTAAAAAGGATAATGTACAAATATATGAGTCAGAAGCCCTAAAAAAGTTCAACCCGTATAAAAAATGCACCAAGCTGATGTGTCACAACCCCCCCCCCCCCAAAGTGCAAAAAGGACAAGCTACAAAGATCCATGTTAGAAAAGGTGCTTGCCCATTCTCTCACACAAAGAAAGGTAGCAATTCTCTCCAAGACTAAAGCTTCTTGTGTTCCTATCACCCCAAAGATCAAAAAGAGTGGCGTGGAGGGACCAGCCACCAGAACGTACAGTCCCCACATCTGCAGAAGCTCTCCACTGAATCAACCAGACAGACATGACACCATAGCCTGTCAAAAAGGGACATCCAAATCTATCGAGCAAAGATGCAAGTCCCAACAGATGTTCAAGTGACCCATCCATACCTCCGCACAAACAGCAAATAGTGGAAATGCCAACCAAAAAATTTGAAGATCAAAAGATGTGGCACAAAAAAATTGTGTGGATATGTGGAAAAAAATTGAAAATCAAGGATATGGCAGGAAAATAATAACTGGGGTAGCCAAACTTATCCATCCCATTTTTTCTGAAACAAAACAAACAAGATTAAGTTCAGAATGGGGATAACTTGGCCTTATCACTGTCTTATTCCAGTGCTAAAACATCCCCTAAGAGCAGAAGACCATTCACATCTAGGCCAAAGGGACTGGTCCAAAACTTAATGATAAGTCGAACTAGTCTAAACTGGTGATCCAATAATTAACCCAAAAGAAGACCGTGCTTACCCAAGATCCTCCCTATTACAAAAAAAGGGGGCCCAAATACCCTCATCATCCTTTAATCAAACTCTAAAATGTTACAAACTTCAGTGTTCATGGTGCAGACGAGCACCACCAGTGGTCATACCCTCCCTAGTTGATAAATGCAGCACCTTTGCCTTCTTCATCCCATTTTTCTTTCCGTGAAGAAACCAGATGCTCCTCAGACAACTAGACTACCAAGCTCAGGAGAAACACACACTTGCAAGTTTCATAGGAAAACAACCAGGACATGCAAATGCATGTTTTGCTGAAAATAACGGGAAATGAAACCTGCATGCAAAGGACATCTCTTTCTCACTTGGACTCTTGCCAGATGGTCCAAACCCTCGTGCGCAGGCCTGCATGCAGAGGACAGCTCACACCCTCGCTTACTCACTCATCAGACAGCCCATGCCCCCGTGCACATTGAGCTGCAAAAGGGCCACATACAGGCCTGCATGCAGAAGACAGTGCACAGGCCCTACACACAAAGCCTTTTCATGGGGCGTTTGCAACTTGCATACAGCGACTCTGCACATGAGTGCAAGGCCACTATGTGCAGGCCCTGTGCACAACCCCTCGCATGAAGGCAAGGATGGCAGTACCGGTACCGGTATCGGTGGGTACCGGTACGTATGTACCGGCCGGTATCGGTCCAAAACCAGTCCGGTACCGGCCCGGTACCGGTCGGTACCCACGGTACCGGTGCCGGCCGATACCGGTACGTACCGGTATCGGCCGGTACTGCCATCCATGCATGAAGGTAGTGTGTGTGTGTGTGTGTGTGTGTGTGTGTGAGAGAGAGAGAGAGAGAGAGAGAGAGAGAGAGAGAGAGAGGAATGTTCCCCCTGCCCAACAGCCTTCTCCATTGTGACAAAGTATCTAGTTGGGGGTGCACGGTCAGCTGGAGATAAGGGCTTTCCTTTCTTTTTCTTATTTAGAGGGCTAAAAACTTCATCCACCACATCACTCATGAAAAACGTGACCCCTATCATCCACCTTTCAACTCTCCTTCACTGATGTCCATGCATGAGTGAATCTAGAATAATCTTAACAAAAATTCTTATATAATAAAAAACCTCAAAGCCTGACCTCAATTTTCCCAAAATTTTGTAAGACAGCAAAGCCACCTATAAACCTCCCTTCCTTCCTCATTAGGACTGTAACTCAATGCAAACTTGGTTACTAAGTTAGCACTTTGGAATCATCCAGTCAACACAATACTACATGCTAGTACATCTTTAATTTGAGTAGTTACATGGAGTTTCCTATCTTATAGAAAGTTGCACATTCATCTTGATTAGGTTAAGAGATGCCTAAATTACAAAACACACTATGGAGCTGGAAGCCGACAAATACGTTGAGGAAAATAGACTGAAATAACCCCCTGGGTTCCATTGATACAGAAGAGCATGCATGCTTGCACAGTGGGCCTGAACACACTAGTATCCAGTGCATGACTTTCAACTCTGCCATATCCTATATTGGAGGCGAACCTCTGTACCATACCACTATTGTATATTTGAATTAAAATTCAGTAAGAGGAAGGCTATGTACTAGGGTCAATGAGTCTCCAATCACAAATGAAATTGAACACCAAAAAAATAAAGATAAACAGAAAAACTACATAACCAACCACCAAGATAGCCCAAACAGTAGCACGAAGAATCAGCCACCACACCTTCAATCACCAGCAAGCATCCACCTCCTGTTCAATCCAGAAATCAGCCTCTCTACCGACTAAGAAATTTCCAATAACTCCCACTTTCCAACATTCCTCCTTCCATATAGCATTGAAGCATCCAACAAAAATACAATCCAGGTCCACATCTCAAGCATTAAACAAGCAGCACGTCATCCTAGGGCCCGCCATGAACTTGGCCAGACAGTCACAGGTAGGTAAGCTTGCATGATAACCTCTAATGGAGAATCGGGATTCAGAATCTGACTTTTTCAGCAGATGCCGGTCAAAACCAAATCTGAGTTTTCAGCAGATGCCAGTCTCTCCAGAAATAGCAATAGTACTAGTAGTAAGCCAATCTAACCATGAACCAGCCATCATTTTCTGACCTCCAATTCTATCTGTCAGGCCTCTGTTCACTAGGTTGTCATTGGTTAATCATTAGCAGCAAATGCCCACACTGTTCAATCTCCTTCATAAAGCTATCCCATAAACCGCAATGTCCAACATCCTATAACCTCGTTAGGGTCATATACATCTGCCAAAAGGTATAGCCTCACGCTTTGGCCTGAAAAATGTGGATGGTTCTGAGCCTTTGACAGCTGTTCCATGAGTACCAAAAAGAGAACGATCTTCGATGCCCACAAAGGTGAACAGCAAAGATCAACTACATAGATATGTAATCTTATGCTATTCACTTATTTAGAGTGTGATGTTGATTGCATCTGCTTAAGCAGTAACGAAATGAGATGAACAAAGCACCTGCACTATGATAGTATGATTGGCTTATATGTGTATGTAATTAGTGATTTAAGTGCCTTGATCTGAATTATGAATATTAATGTAAGACAGACACCTGCAAAAAGAAGAAGAAGAAGAAAAAACTCTTCTAAAACAATGGTCGACTAGTCATGGACTCCATGAATTTGTGCACAGCTTTACTGAAAACAATATCAAAATAAGTGCAAGCACATTATAAATGTAAAGAATATGTGTTGTTATTCACCTAGCAACTAAAATGCCCACAGGAAAGGGACTACCTGGCGAATAAAGTTCTCGAGCGTGCCCAGCTTTCCCATGGCCATTGCCATGTGCCCCATGTAATTAGCAACATTTCCTGATGATCCTGAAGGCCCAAGTGATCCAGAAGCCAATGTCTCTGACAAGGATTGCTGCAACGCCTCCATCCCTTGAGAGAGAGCATCCTCCGCCTGTTGAGAGGACTCTTGCAAGTTGCATATGCCAACCATCTGCTGTTCAGTCAGAGGCTCCAGATGATTCACAAGAAGCTGTCAAATAACCATACCATATCAGGATTAGTGTTTGTCCAAATGATCTTCTCCAATATCTAAACATAATATAAATAAAAAATCCAATAGACAACCAATGTCACCCTAGTTTAACCAGGCTATTGGAGTCTCATAACTTTTTCAAGGTTGAATTCTTGAAAACTAAATACGACCCTTTGAATGCAGAAAACAATAGGAATAGACTCATTATATATTCAGACTCCCCCCTCTGATAACAAGGGATATTATGAGAAAATTTTGGAAGAATGCTCAGTCAGACTGGAGCACTTTTAAACTGAGATTGGAGCACAGACCCATTCATCCTTTTTGTAAAAGAGGTAGAAATCCTTGTGATTTTACCAACAATGCAGTGCAAGTTTTATGACTTTATGAGAGACAACGTTGCACACAAATGAGCATGTTTGGAGACCTTGAGAAGTTCAGATGGACGGAAGCCCCCCAGCCATAAGAAACACCTTTCAGCAGGAGTCTTCCACATGCCCGATAATACATGGAAAACGTCAGCTTTTGCAGCAACACCCTTCTGCCTGAAAATGTCCTCATAGTGTGCCATGATTGCATCAACAATGCCACGAAGATCACTATCACTTGCATGCGAGTTCACTGCCGCCCTCAGCTCATTGATCCTCTTATTATGTTCCTCCAACCACCGTGCATATTCTGTATCAAATGCCAAGGCTCCTGGAGATTATAAAACACAAACATTTTCTTTAGTCCATAGACAAAGAAGAGCATCATCTGCTAAATGTCCATTTCAACAAGTGAATTACTCAATCAAATAAAAATGGTTATAAGAAATAATAAGTTATTTGTCAGCATTTTGAACAAAATCCATGCAAGATAGAGCAAGTTAAAAGGAAGAAATATAAAGATATCAATCCTTATAAAAGAAGTTTCAATAATATATAATAATACTAGATATTTAAATGGCTCTATATCAAAAAATGCTTGTAATCCCACAGCATCCCCCCCTCCCTCCCAAAAAAGGACAGAGCAGAAAGAAGAACACACAGGGTGAGAGAGAGAAGAAGGGAAAGCCGAACTACACCCGCACACCAGCCACCAGCCTCCAACAACTCTTACATATTAGGTTTCTTGTAAAAAATTGTTACAAGACCAACATACCCATTAACTCGAGGCTTACCAGACAGATAAAAACCTCCGCGACAATGGACTTGACCCTTTTGCTTATAAAATTTGACCAGAATACCCTTGACAAAGATCTAATTAGTTCTGCACTTCCCATCAGGCTGATTATAGATATCAATCATGCAGAGTTTGCCTAATAGAAGCTGAAACTGATCTTTTGCCATCCCTTCTGTGAAAGAAGGGATGCAAATGGTGCAAACACAGATCAAATATATACATATGCGTATTTCTATTCAAATTTTTTTTGTACTAGCATGAATCAAAATGTGAATAATATGTGCACTATAAATCATTGTTCATATTTGTAATAGATGAATAAGGATATAAATCGGATACAGTAGAAAGTTCATATGTGCAGAAAATAATCTTAAAACATAAAATTTTTAATGCATTATCAGCTTTTCAAAAATAAATTTTTTGTTAAACATTCAAGTATGGATTTTGAGAACTATATATGCATTTTGAATAACCATATTTGCATCCACATTTTAAACATATGTAAGTATATCTCCATATTTGGTAAATCAGGTACAGATGTGGATAGAAAACCAATATATTTGGATATGTTTGCAGATATCCAACACAGGTTTGGAACTTGTTGATACCATGGAGAGAAGAAAAGTCAATTTTGCTTGCATTCAAGAGACTAAATGGGTAGGTGAAAAAAGTAAGGAAGTAAGAAATATAGGCTACAAATTGTGGTATATAAGAAGGGAGAGAATAAGAATGGGGTAGGTATTATTATTGATAAAACTTTGAAGGATGTTGTGGTAGTGGTGAGGAGAGTAGGAGATAGGATTAACTTAGTGCAATTAATTATAGAGGGAGATGCGATTAATGTAGTTAGTGCCTATGCTCCACAAGTTGGATTAGATAGTGAGAGTAAACGGAGGTTTTGGGAGGATATGAATGACCTTATACAGAGCATACCAAATGAAGATAATATCTTTATTGGTGGGGGCCTCAATGGGCACATAGGAAGTGAACGTCAGGATTATGAGAAGGTTCATGGATGTTTTGGCTTTGAGACTAAAAATGAGAAGGGAAAAAATATCCTCGATTTTACTATGGCCTACGACCTTACACTAGCAAATACTCATTTTATAAAAAGGGAATCTCATCTAGTGACCTTTAAAAGTGGACAAAATAAAAGCCAAATTGACTTCCTTCTCACAAGGAAAACAAATCGCACTTTATGCAAGGATTGCAAAGTATGGTTGGCAGTATTAGCCGATACCGATACGTATCGGTATCGGTGGGTACCGATACCATAGTAATTGGACCGATACCGACCGATATTGGCCCGGTACTGGGCCAAAATGGACCCGGTATCGGCCGATACTGGCCGATACGTAGGTACCCTCCAATACCGATACCGGTATTGCCATCCTTATTGCAAAATGATCTCCAGAGAGGCCTTAACAAGTCAACACAGATTAGTAGTCTTAGATATTAAGATTAAGAGGTGATCGGATACGTTTAGAAGGAAGATTGCTACTAGAACAAGGTGATGGGAATTAAAATGATGAAGCAAGTGATGTTTAAGAAAGAATTTCTTAATATGGGTGATTGGAAGTCGGATTTGTAGGCCAATACTATGTAGATGGATATGGCCTCAAAGATTAGAGAAGTAGCTGGAAAAGTGTTTGAAGAGTCTAAAGGACATGGCCCACTTGCGAAGGAGATGTGGTGGTGGAATGAGGAGGTACAAAAGGCAGTGAAAAGTAAAAAAGAATGGTATAAAAGATTGGCAAAGTGTGATAATAATGAGGCTTATGATCAATACAAGATAGCAAAAAAAGCTGTTAGTCGGACAAAAGCTCAAGCTTTTGAAAAGATGTATGAGAAATTTGGAACCAAGGAAGGAAAAAAAGATATTTATAGATTGGCAAAGATAAGAGAGAAAAGGTGTCGGAATCTTAACCAAGTTAGGTGCATCAAGAATAGTGAAGGAAATGTTTTGGTGAAAGATGAGGACATCAAAAAAAGGTGGAGAAGCTATTTTGACAATCTTTTAATGATAATCATAGTGGAAACATAATGGGCATAGAATGTACAACAGAGCATAATGTGAACTATACTAGGAAGATTAGATTTTCGGAAGTCAAGAAAACATTGAAGATGATGAAACTGATAGAATTCCTATTGAAGTGTGGAAATGTTTAGAAGATGTAGGAGTGGAATGGTTGACCTGATTGTTTAACAAAATTCTAATCTCTAACAAAATGCCAGATGAATGGAAGAAGAGCACTCTTGTACCTATTTTTAAAAACAAAGGAGACATCTAGAACTGTTCAAGTTATAGATAAATTAAACTCATAAGTCATACTATGAAACTGTGGGAGAGAGTTGTGGAACATCGTTTACGTTATGACACAACTATCTCGGCCAATCAATTCGGCTTTATGCCGAGTCGATCAACTATAGACGCTATCTTTCTCATTAGGAGCTTGATAGAGAAATATAGAGATTTGAAGAAAGATCTACATATGGTGTTCATCGATTTGGAGAAAGCCTATGATAGAGTTCCAAGAGATGTCTTGTGGTGGGTGTTGGAACGCAAGAAGGTATCTACTAGGTACATATAAGTATTAAAAGATATGTATAAAGGAGTAACTACTAGTGTCCGCACGGTCGGAGGGGAAACAAAAGATTTTTCTATTTTTGTTGGAGTGCATCAAGGATCAGCAGCAAGTCCTTACCTTTTCACATTAGTTATGAATGATTTAACAAAAGATACACAAGAGGACATTTCGTGGTGTATGATGTTTGCGGATGATATTGTGTTGATAGATGAGACGCAAGATGGAGTTAATAGAAAACTAGAGCTTTAGAGAAGCACCTTATAGTCTAAGAGTTTCAGGTTAAGTAGAACTAAGACATAATACATGCATTGTAAATTTAGTGAAGGTCAGATAGGCGAAAAGGAGGGAGTTAACTTGAATGGAATGTCAATATCCCAAAGCACCTATTTCAAATATCTTGGTTTGATCCTCTAAAAAGACGGAGGGTACGATGAGGATGTTAGCCATAGGATTAAAACATGATGGTTGAAGTGGAGACTTGCCACATGAGTCTTGTGTGACTGCAAGATCCTAATGAAGCTGAAAGAAAAATTCTACCGTACGACAATAAGACCTGCAATGTTATATGGTAGCGAGTGTTGGACGATGAAGGGGCAACATGTCTCCAAGATGAGTGTTGCCGAGATGAGAATGTTAAGGTGGATGTGCGGGCATACTAGGCTAGATAAAATTCGTAACGAGTATATTAGAGAAAAGGTAAGAGTAGTACTAATTGAGGACAAATTGAGAGAAGGGAGACTGAGATAGTTTGGGCATGTTAGGCGTATGCCTAGGGAGGCTCCAATTAGAAAAGTGGAGCATATTAGGATAAGGAGGAGAGTAAAAGAAAGAGTAGACCTAGATTAACTTGGAAGAGGGTAGTACAATATGATTTGGAAGTTTTAAACCTTTCAGAAGAAGTAGCCCAAAATCGTTTAGAGTGGAAATAGAGAATCCATATAGCCGACCCCAATTATTTAGGATTAAGGCTTCGTTGAGTTGAGTTGTTGTTTGCAGATATTCGCTACCTGTTCACCAAGACAAATATGTGGGAGACAAAGGTCCCCACTATCTAGTCTCTCGAGTCAAGAATAAAGTGTTGGTTAACTTTAATGTGCTTGGTTCTGTCATGTTAGACTGATTGTGTAAAGCCATAGGCACTTAATCGGGCTTGTATGCATTCAAGGGAGACTAATTGTTGGATTGACTTCTGATATTCTACTCCACCCACAAATCACAGATGGTTGCTTTGATGTTCGGTGTCATAAATACTATCATCAATGTAAGGATCTTAGCTTGGAAGTCGGGACTTGCATCTCCTGGACATAGCATACCCTCTGTCCATCAATTGATGAAACTTCAAGCATATCTCATGAAAAAACAAATGGATCTGAATGGCATAGTGACTCCAAACCTTGCACGAGTCACACACCTAAGTTATTTTGTAGCACTAGGAGTCGGAAGGTTCTCCACAACCCAAAGCATAGTGTGTCAGGCTTTGTCTGAAACCAAGGAGAAATTTAAGTGCAAGGGACCCAACTGTTCCAAAAGAACAGACTGCAATACCATAGCAGGTCTTAGATACCCAAAAACATTTTTAAAGGTTCATAAAACATGGACGTGGTCCCATGAAAAGGTATTTGTATTGGTTCAAATGAAGCCTGAAGAATGATTGAATAGGCTGGTTCCTTGACCAGATCATGTCAAAACTTGGGTTCACATGTCCTTTTCGAGCTAATAGGTCCCCATTCACATATGCAACAGTGGAGTCATATCCTTATTCTTACAAGTCTTATTTTTTCGATGCGGAGCCACTGTGTGCTTTTACTCGTCAGGATATCTGTAGGGGCCCATACACCTCTCACTGGCTGAAGATTTTTCCTGCACAGACAGCAGCTCATGAGCTGACCCATTCACTTTAATTTATAGTTTTATGAGGTTCCCTACAGCTACGTCAGAAATCTAATACCAGGCCACTTCTTGAGGTCCAATGATGCATATGCATCCATACATGTTACACCATATGTGCATGTATTGTTATTTTCCATACAACACAAGTATCATATCAAATAAACAGAGGTTTTGGGGATGAATTTTCATATAAACTACTCATCCTAGTGCAAGACAGTATCCATATAATCCTCTGGATAAAGATGAAGTCCTTATCATGCATCAGCCACTTGCGAAATTAAAGTGACTGAAAATACCTAGAACTAAAAGCAGCACAAAGTGTCTAAAGCTGGGTTTAGGAAGCCTTGCCAATGAAAGTGACTGATTAGGTCATAGGCAGTGGGAATACCATTTCCACTCATTGAATGTGACTGGTCACCTGAGCTTGAAATAAAAATGCCCTGTAGAGGAAACATTGAGTCAAAACTTGCGAATTAAATGTAATGCTAATTAAAGGAAGATGACTGGCAGATAATGAATCATACTTGCTGACGAGCACGTTGGAGTTCCTGCTCAAGTTGAGTGAGCTTCAGCCGGCTGCTCTCCAGTTGTTGGACATATGCCTTCAGAGACAAATAGATATAGGTAAAAAATTAAAATATAGAAACTAAAATATAGCAAGCAAAATCCATAGTCAAGAAGTAACCAAAACTTTCTCCCAACAAATAACACAAATAGCACAAACAGAGAAGCAAGCAGAAGCACCATGCGGCAGCAGCAGCAGCATCCTCAGAAGCAGCAGGCGACAGCAGCAAAAACAGAGAGAGAGAGAGACGGGCCCCTTTTTATGCACCCAGAAAAAAATGGAGAAGTCTGCCAATTCAACTCCAAGTAGGATTTCTCACCTCCACCGGGTAGAGGTGGAGGAGAGGCTGCGCCCCTCTCTTCTTTCCTAACCATCCAAGGACAGTTATAAAAGAAAAAGAGAAGAAGAAAGGGCAAAGATAAAAAATTGAAAAAAGGTATCCTACTCTAAGTAGGGTCCTTCACCTCCACCGGGTGGGGGGCCACCCGGTGGAGGTGGAGGCCCGGTATGGATGAATCCCACCTGAGGTGGAATTCTAACCCTTACCACGTAGAAAAGGAGGGCTGCGCCCCTCTCCCCTGTTCAACTGTCCTAGGACAGTTGTAAAAACAAAAGAAAAGAAAAGAAGGGAAAGGGATTAATCTAAAAAAAAAGAAAAAAGAAAAAAAGGAGGAGAGTGAGAAGGGAATCCTACTCAAAGTAGGATTCCTTACCTTCCAGCCCTCACCGGTTTGGGAAGGCCCACCGGTGAGGGTGGGAGGCCCTTCCTGCCTGCAGTGGGAAGGATCCCACTGCAGGTGGGAGTCTCCACCCCCACCGGGTGGAGGGGGTCACCCAGTGGAGGTGGAGGGGGGGCCGTGCACCCCTTCTCTCCCTCTCTAACTAACTCAAAAAAAAATGGAGAAGAAAGAAGTAAAAAAGGAGTTTTAAATGAAAAAAATTGAAAAAATGCCCACTATTTTATAGACATAAACAGTGGATTTTTATATGACTTCCCACATACCTCCATCGGGTCCTTCTTCAATTGTAGCTCAGTGGAGGTGGAGAAGAATTTAACTCTCTTGTGGTAACCAACACCAGCCGGTGGGGGTAATAACTTGGGTTTGTTATTAAGAGTAATTTTCCATGGTAACTATAGCCCGGTGGAGATAAGAAAAAATTCTCTCTAACCATCACCTGGTGGAGGTATGGCTCTTTTAACCACAGCCCAATGGAGGTGGAGGGTAAGACTTGGTCAAGGTTTCTTAAATGTGGATTAATTCCTGCGCATAACCTTTTTTAACCGTTACCCCGTGGAGGTGCCCTTTCACTTGAATTTCTTCGCGGGAAGAAATGTAACCTCCACCTGGTGGACGTAGGCCTTGGGCCTTCTAATTACCTCCGTGGAAGGCTATAAATACCCCCTAAGGGGGTCCCATTTGCAGAGATTGAGACAAGGGTCCAGGTGGAGAGTTTCCTCACTAAAGGACTCTTAGTATTTCAAGTGGTAAGGCATTGGCCTCCACTCTCTTATGTCTTGGGTTATCAGACTTTGGTCTAACCCTTTTGTGTTATGATATCATAAATTAATATCATGGTATAACATATATTAATGTTGTAACATATATTTGTGTTATAGCATCATGCTATAACATGAATGTGACTGTCATAACATAAGTTAATGTTATCATGACATAATCTGTTGATTATTAATCACAGATTGATGCCTTGATCATACTAATATGTGATGATCACAAAGATTAGATCATTTGATCATTAACTATATGATGTGTACCATATGTATCATATGGTGTTGATCATGTTAGTTACACATGATTAACGACATAAGTTGATCACAAAGGGGAATCATGTATAATCATAACAAGATGGACACGATTCAATTGTTTGATTTTGAGGATCATGACCATAAGCTCAAATCCAACGGTGCAATCGTGTGCGATCAGGCCCGTTATCAAAATTCAATGGTCCGATCATGTGCAGATCAGGTCTGTTATCGAAATCCAACGGTCTAATCTCATCGATCAGGTCCGTTACCATAATCCAACAGTCCGATCATGTCCAATCAGGTCTGTCATCAAAATCCAATGGTCCGATCGTGCCGACCAAGAATGTTATCAAAATCTGACAGTCAGATCATGTCTGATCAGGCCCATTATCAAAATTCAACGGTCTGATCATGTGTGATCAGGTCCATTATCAAAATCCAACAATTTGATCTCATCGATTAGGTCCGTTACTATAATTCAACGGTCCAATCATGTGCAATCAGGTCTATTATCAAAATCCAACAATCTAATCTCATTGATCAGGTCTGTTACTATAATCCAACGATATGATTGTATGAGTCTAATATCAAAATCCAACAGTCTAATCTCATCGATCAGGTCCGTTACCATAATCCAACTGATTGCGTGTGATCAGGTCCGTCATTAAAATCCAACGGTCCAATCGTGCCGATCAAGATCGCTATCAAAATCCAACAATCAGATCATGTCAGATCAGTCCCATTAGATCTCATCGATCAATTATGATCTGTGGGACATGGATACGAGTTTCAAGTGTTGACACGGACACGTGCTTCGGATACGGTAATATCTTAAAAACAGGACACGAGGACATGGAGAACATACGAATATATATACATGAATCCGTAGTTACACATGTATATAATACAATATAATTACTGAAATTTATTTAAAATATAAAAGATATAACTCAAATATATCAAATTTTATCATATAGACAAATATTCTAAGAAGATATGCTAAGTCTTCTAAGAAATCTCTAGTATTTACTTCGAAATCTTGAAGTAGAGAGTTGGACACGGGTGTCCGAGTGTCGTGTCGTGTCCAAGTGTTCGACACGGCTCTCTAACATAAATAGGAGTGTCCACCAAATCATTGCGATCAAGTCTGTTACCATAATCCAATGGTCCGATCGTGTGCGATCAGATCCGTTATCAAAATCCAACAATAGATTGTGCCAATTAGGCCGGTTATCAAAGTCCACAGTCGGATTTCTGTGATATAGACCAAATCTCAAATCCAATGGTCAAAACTTCATGATATCGATCAGATCTCAAATCCAACAGTTGGATATTCATGATATAAATCGGATCTCAAATCTAACAATTGGATCTTCATGATATCAACTGAATCTTAAATCCAACGGTTGGATCTTAGTGATACCGATCAGATTTCTAATCCAACGGTTGGATCTTCACAATATCGATAGGATCTCAAATTTGACGGTCATATCTTCACGATATTGACCGGATCTCAAATCCAACAATTTTTACGATATCGATCGGACTTCAAATCCAACAGTCGGATCTTCATGATATCAATCAGATCTCAGATCCAATGGTTGGATTTTAGCGATATTAACCGGATCTCAAATCCAACGGTCGAATCTTAGCAATATCAACCGAATCTCAAATCCAACGGTTGAATCTTCATGATATCGACCGGACCTTAAATCCAACGGTTGGATTTAAACGTAATCTTCATCATTTGAGTCTCGAATCAAACATAATTTACATATTAAAAATATAAACACTTTTTTATATTTTTATAAATATCACTCCCACAATCATGTCTAAAATGACCCACAACAAATGGCGGACTCCACTGGGGATTCTTTTTCCCCTTTCATCTTCTTTTAGCAATCTTCCATTTCCTAAGTGGGTAACATCTTGTAATCATATGTGAGATTATGTACATATCTGAGTAACATATCTGAATTATGTAATCATATGTGAGATAGTGTACATATCTGTAATTATATGTGAGACTGTGTACATATCTGAGTATCATATCTGAATTATATGTGAATTATGTAATGTATGTGAGATTGTGTACATATGAGTACAAATCTATATTACTCGCATGGTTCAGATTCCCCACAATCTCACAATGCCTTTGGGAAATCTGAACTATGTAATCATATGTGAGATTGTGTGAAGACTTGACATGGATGCCAATCCATTTAAGGGACCCGAGTAACAAAGATTACCACATCTCTGATACTCAGCAGATGAAAGTTTTAAGCCCCCTAGCATCTTAGCGATTTGTATTGCCCTGTGAAGCAGGCAATAAGGTCTCAAATTTTTCAGATAGTTTGCATCAAATATGATGGCTAGGAGGACACATGTATTTTCATAATTTCAGAGGGATGCCAAAACCTTACTGCATATAAGATTTGAAATTAAACCCACAAGTAGTGTAAGGTGAATATGGAAGAAAGCATTTGGTAAAGTACGGAGATGTCAGCTAAGTTCTAACCAAAGTACTTTAGAGTTAGCATGCAGCAATAATGCTAAGGGAAGGAGAATACTCGTCTCCTAAATTAGCATACCTTTTTTCGTAACCGACTTTTTCTTGCAGCTTCACGATTTTGAGCAAGCCTACGGAGTGTCTGAGATATAAAACCAAAAGATAAACTTTGAGCTAGTAATTAATTATACCCAAGGATTTGAAAGGGTAAAAGTAAGCTAAAGACAACAGTTTTTCAATCTTTATCTGTCACCTTTTGATCCCCTGTTTTTTCTTTCGATCTGTCACTGGAATCAGAAGCTGCTAACATACTTTGTTGCCCAGTTTCAAACTATTTAAAAAAGAAGGAATGATGAGAATCAACAAGAAATGCCTTCCACAAGTCCCATAAGCTTTTAGTATATGTTGATTGCACAGAAGAGGTGTATCCATGTGATAGGATACAAATCTTGCATGCTTAAAAAGAACTCCGCAAGTGAATAGTAAGCCAAAAAGAGTCTCAAGAAGATGAATGAACCAAAAAAGAAAGTTTTTTTTTTAACTCCCTAACATGAATACAGGAACCATAAGTGATGCCATGTTCCATTTCATTTAGGATCAAATGGAAGAAACATCTCAATTAATCCCAATCTTCACCCCCTTCTCTAGGAAATCTGGTCAACTTTTTTGAACTCTTCCTCCGCAGGTCACTGCCAAGACAATGCTCCCTTACTTCCTGGAACTTCCTTCGACTTTCAACATCTAGGTCCACATGTACAAGACCAAACCATATCTACATTCGATGCTACACCTAGGAATCCATGTATACATTCATTTAGAATCTTATCCTTCCTGGCCTTTCCGCACATCCATCTCAGCATCTTCATCCCCGACACACATACTTCTTCTACAGGCTATTTCCCCAAAAAAGTTGTGAATTACCACCAATTTTATTAAAAATAAATAGAGGTGGTATGATCAAGATATAGCAGAGGTTCCGCTAACCACACCATGAGACAACTGAAATGATAAACAGAACAAGTTACCACAAGATAAGAAAACACCATCCATGAGAGAAAACATGACCAAAAGAAATGCTAAAAATAACTCTGAAGAAACATTGACTTCCTTGGATGTGTGACATTCTCCGCCTTCTACATAGAACCGCTCCAACAGAATATACTTCAGCAACCTCCCATGCAACCTCAAGATTCCAAGGTCCGGCGTGGGAAAGAAGAGTGGTCTTGGATGTTTAACTGGAATCCTTTAAGATGTTGTTAAATTCTCTTTTGCCTTTGTTTGATATGGATTTTTTCTAATGAAATGTGGATTGTAACACCAATTTTATTAGAAAATAAATAGAGGAAGTACAATCATAGTGAGATAGGAGAGGTTCCTATCACCACAAAAAGAAGAAAAAAGACTACAGACTAATAACTTCTTTCTTCCAATTCTTCTGCTGAAACACCCAATACATGTTTGCTCCACAAAACCATAAGATTCAGAACCCTTTCACAAATGTTTTCCGCATACAATCTGCTTCCTCTGAATATCATGTCGTTTCTTTCATGCCAAAGACTCCAGCAAATTGCATGTGGTAGAAGGCATAGAATTCTGCCATGTTCACTCTTCGAGGAGCCTTGGGATAAAGAATGAAAGCTATACCACACAGTTTCCAATGAAATAATATTAACCTGACATTTGAACAAAGTACCAAACTGCTTGACTAATTGGGCAATGAATAAATAAATCTTCTACGTCCTCCTCTGCAGCCTCACAAAATGAACACAAAGTGTCACTACTGACATTCCACTTTCGTCGATATATCTTGGTCATAATTCTTTTTTCAAAGACCAACCACATAAAAGCTCTCACTCTTAGTGGAGATATAACTTTCCACACCTCTTTAAATTTTCCATAGCCGGTACCTTGCCCTTCCATCAGCTTATAGAAATCACAGAAAATCCTTCCTTATTAGTATCCCAATATATATATCCATCTGGTGTGGCTGCATCCACCTTTGTTTAATCAAGTAGCCCCAACAATTCTGAATACTCCTGTATTTCACTGTCCTTGAGATTCCTTCTCAGGTGAACATTCCAGGATACTTGACCCTCATGAACATATACAATCCTTCGCCACAATCATTTTAAGTGCAGCAATTTTGAATATGTTTGGGAACCTCTCACTGAGAATAACGTCGCCCGCACATTATCTTTCCAAAAGAAAGTATTCACCCCTGATCCAATCTTAACTTTGATATAAGGATGCATCAAAGCTCCAGCTCTCATGATTACCCTTCCAGATTGGAGATATAGAAGACAGAACAGAGTTTAGCAGTATGATCCTTCCTCCCAAAGACAAATTCCCAGCTTTCCACATAGCCAACTTTCTTTGAAGCTTCAGAATAACAGCATCCCAATCAGAAATTCTAATGCTTCTATAATGAAGAGGAAGTCCCAAGAATCGAATAGTTAATCCTTCTACTTTACAGCCCATGGTATCAGCACAACTAAGAATAACTTCCTCCTCCATATTAATAGTAATAAGAGAATTCTTATCAAAATTAATCTTGAGGCCCGAGCAAGCCTCAAGGATTTTTAATAAGAATATCAAATTCCTCACTTGTTCTTGGTCTCCTTCAATAAAAAGAAGTGTGTCATCAGCGAACTGTAAGTGAGAAATAGAGCAAGAAGTATGTAGCACCTTCACCCCTCTGATCAGACCATTCAACTCAGCTTTTTTACACAATTTGCTCAACATATTAGCTATACAAACAAACAGTGATGGTGATAATGGAACCCCCTGCCTCAGACCACACGAGCTTTTAAAAGAACCATGAACCTCACCATTAATAATCAAAGAAAATGAAGCTGTTGACACACAGTTCTTCAAAACAGCAACCCAGTGTCCGGAAATCCATGATTATCCAATATATTCCATAAACATTTCCAGGATACTCTATCATAAGCTTTATTGAAGTCTAGTTTACAACCAAGAGGAAGCTGTCCTTTAACTTTCTGCCTTGTAAGAGTGCTGATTGATTTTCCTCAATAACCTTCCCAGCACAATTCTAAGCCTATTAGCAAAGGCCTTAGTGTAAATCTTATAAGGACCATTTAACAGACTAATAGGCCGGAAGGCGGAAATCCTCCAACTCAACTGCTGCTTCTGTCTCAGGTATTAGTACCAAAAAAGTCTGATTGAACGCCTCACATCCTTTTCCTTTTGTAAAACATTCTTGCACAGCTGCAATCAGATCTGATTTAACTATCTCCCAGAATTGCTGATAAAAAAAAGATAGGAAATCCGTCTGGCCCTGGTGCTTTATCTCCCCCCAATTGAAAAGTAGCAGAATATACTTCCTCCTCTGATACCTGCTGGAGTAGACTTTCCCTTTCCTGATCAGAAATCTTTATAGCTTCATCATCAGACCATATTGGATACCATCTGTTCTCCTCAGTAAATAATTCTTCATAGAAATTGATCGTTTCCTTCACAATTTCCTTTTTTTCTTCAATCCATACATCACCTTGCTTCAGCAATGTCACCTGTTTACTTCTTCTACCATTAGCCATCCTATGAAAAAAAAAAGATGTATTCAAGTCACCTTCTTTTAGCCACTGAACTCTTGATTTTTGACGCCACCTTATTTCCTCTTCATGCAGCCAATCACTCAACTGATTTTGTAACACTAACCTTTCCTGAACTTGCTGCTCAGACAACCCACTATGTTTCTCATTAGATTCCAGAACTTTAAGTTTGTCTTGAATTTCTCTGACTCTTTTATACCTCTGTTCTTTCCAAGAGCTTCTTGAGCATCTTTTTCAGCTGTCTAAGTTTAAAGGCCAGCATTTTAGCTCTTTCAACATCATTGCTTACTGTATCATCCCAGAATTTCTTAACTAATTCTTTGAGACTATCATCTTGCAGCCACACTTTTTCAAATCTGAACTGCTTTCCTCTTGAATTCTCACTGACACAAGATGAGACTAAAGCATTATGATCTGAGACATCTCTGGACTGAGCAGTAAACTTCAGCCACAAAGATTCTATCTAACTTGGACATAGAAGGGACTGTCCTACCATTACTCCAAGTAAAATGGACATTAGGATCATCTAATTCGATCAACTCACAATCATCAACCCACAAATTAAATTGCTTCATAGCAGTAGTCAATGAGCATCCTCGGATTCTGTCCTTGGGTTTTCTGACTTCATTGAAATCACCCAATACAACCAGGGTAAAGAGAACTTTAATTTACATTCTATCAATTCTTTCCAAAGAATCTGTCTCTGATTAACTGAATGTGGGCCATATACCACTGGTAGCATCCACCAAGGATCACCATTGTTGCTCTGCAATTTGACTGTAACTGAAAATTCACCAACGCTCAAAAGCTGTCCCAACCATCTACTCAAATCCCAAGCCACCAATATACCACCAGACGCTCAATCAGCTTGACGAAAGACAAAATCTGCATCTCGAAATCCTGAAATCTTCTTGACAAAGTCTACTGTGATCATGTCATATTTTGTTTCCTGCAAGCAAGGACCCCTATGCAACATCTGCTCACCAGACATCTAACAGCCTCCTGCTTCACCTGTTCATGCATGCATCTAATGTTCCAGGAAACCACATTCATTTTACTAGCATAATACCCCCCTGTGAATTCTGACTTTGTGCTATGGACTCAGCTTCCTCCAGCAATTTACGAGCCTCACAATTACCCTTCACTTTGTGCTTACGAACCACTCTATGCTCTGCACAAATTTTCCGGAATTGACCTATTTTCCTTTCCAACCTCAAACCCAATCCAGCCGCCTTCGTTTTAATCTCCCCATTCCCCCAATCCTGCAGGAAATTCCTCTTTTCTTCCTCATTTTCAGTCCCCTCGACACCAACTCGTCAACCCTGCCTCCATATGAGTTGCTTTCCATATGCCGATGACGCTCCGGTAGATTCAGCTCCATGAGGGAAGGTGACAGAGGAATAGAGGACTCATTTGGGGGAACGAATCACAACATCCTTACCTGGCAAGGAGATTTCTTTGAGCAGCATGCCATCATGCCAAGTCCAGGATCCTTCCTCCCACCCGCTGCAAAATCCCCTTCCGCCGCAGTGCCTCCTTCCTCAGATGGCATCTCCTTTCCCTGCTGAACAGAGAAACTTTGGGAAGTTAGTGCTTCGCCAGCCTTCGTCCTTCCTCGCCTGTAGACGAGAACCCCCTTCTTCTCCTCCCGGTTCCACTTGCCAAATTTCAATCGCACACCTTCCACAACCTGCGAAGCTAGGTTTTCCATTGCCGCCTTCCAAGCCTCATCAGCCTCCTTTACCATCATATCCCTCTTCTTCTTTTCAGCCGATGGGTCCGATGGAGAGGAGTGAGGGTAATCAAGTCATTACCACCCCCTTCTACTACTTCTTCACTTGACCGGTCCAGGAGAACTAACCCAGCCTCTTTGTTAGACTGGTAAGAAGCCCCCAGTTCAATGTTAGAGATGGGTTTAATGGGATTCTCCCGAACCCATTCACCTGGGTTGACCCGGGTCAACTCGTTTGTCTTCCTTCCTTCAACCGTAGTACCAGAAACCCTAGCAGCCATGTACTCTTTGTACAGCATGACCACCTCCTTATACATCCATGAATTATCAAGCTCTGAAGGAACAAAAGACGACTCCATCTGAACAGAATCCAGAATACCTTGTCTCCCCATTGCATTTTCACCCCAGGAGGAATAAGGGACCCCTGTTCCACTGCTATCAACAGTCGAGCAGAATCCAATGATTCCCACCTTGACGTCATCCTATACACCCTTTTGATCCATCCGAATGGAGCAATAATCGCCATAAAAACCTCCACATCCCATAGATGCCATGGAATTTCCTTCAGCCTACACCACCTATACACCAGACTATCAATTCTCTGAGTTCTTGCCTCCAGACCAGGCCTTCAAGCAAATGTTGCTCCCCGACTAATCAAACTTCCCCATTTTCAACAACTCTCTGTACACATCTGCAGATGGACACCACAGCAAGACTTGATGAGTAGTTATGATACATAGCCTCCCATCCTTCAACTAAGGCCACCGCTTTCGCAACATGGCTAGAAGAACCTCTTTATCAATGGCTACTGTGGAAGATCCCAATAAACTCCTTTCGCAAAAATTCCAATTGCTGTCACAAGACTTAAATGAAGGGACTTCCACGGACGGTCCTTCAAACTTGATATCCCCTGCCTCAGAAGCCTCGGACTCCCTATCTTTATTTGCTGAAAACTTTGCTGCTAACTACTCCTCTGATGGCTCTCCCCATCTGCAACCCTGTATCTTGAAGCAAATGGCTTCCTCGAACAGTTGAAACTGCGATACCCCACTTCCCCACACTTCCAACAAACTAGAGCATTCCAACAATCTGTAACACAATAGCCTTTCTCTAAACACCGAAAACATCTTTGATGGAAGATGCTTCCCACCAGTCTATTTCTCCTACTAACCCCTCACACAACCTGCCCATCTTCAAGACGTTCCGCTCCCCTCCTATCCTAGCTCCACATCTCGCCTCTCTGCAAAATGCCATTCCACCCCCCTCATTGTTGCCTTTGTTTCTACGGGCTTATTTCCTCGCAGCCAACACTTAATCTTACGCAAGAAAGCAGGTCTTACAACAATTCTATAAAACATTCCTTTGAGCATTAAAGGGACTTGTTGCTTGAAGAGGACTCCACATGTGCTTCTCTATTTTAACCAACCTGCCTTACCGCTATGTGTGACATCCTCTTTGATCTCCCCATTCTCTTGAATAATAATAGATCACAAATACTGAAAAGTGACTATTTTTAGGAATAATATGCCCATCAATCATAGCCAAATGCTCTCAGCCTACCCTCATGTTGCTAAAATTACATTTCATATGTTCTAGCTTAATTTGTCTAATCCTAAAACCTTTTAGATTCCAGAGCACTCCTTCACTATCCTACCTATCATTTAAATCTTCTACATCCTCATGAATTGAGGCAATATGGAAGATCATTTTTAAAAAAAGGTCAATTGTACCACATGTATTAAAAATAACAGATGACATACAATTGTGAGGGAGATAAGGAAAAAAAACTCCCCTCTATACAAAGACATCAAGAAGGTGTAACTCTCAAATATCCCTCCCAAGAAGACAAAAAAGACAGGAGTTAGAGTTATCCACGCTACACAAAAGTTGATCCCAACCCCTCACTCTCTCACATACAAGAGAAGGCACCCTTTATTGACTCCGAGTCTCTCTTTTGAAAATTCTATTGTTCCCATCTGGCCAAATAGCTCAAATCATGGCATGGAGAATCAACCACCAGATAATGTAATCCCCCTTACAAGGCCACTTCCTACTCCATGTGTTGAGGAGCACTGCGAGTTCCATAGGCTGAAAGCACAAGTTTCTGAAGTACAAGCTGCCAAACACCGCAGGAGAAAGAGCAGGTCACAACAAGGTGATCCTGGGTGTCTTCCTCCAGCCCACAAAGACAGCATGTGGTGCTCAAATCCTGAATGAACTGGGCAAGTCTATCACAGGTAGGTAGCCTGCCCAAGGAGAGTCTCCACATGCGTATCTTCACCATAAGGGGGCTTTTAGTCTTCCAAAGGCAACACAGAAGATCATGAAATTCATTCTAGAAAACCCAAATGTATTGTGATTTACATTGATAAGGATAAAATCACCAATATTCATTGGAAAGTGACCAACAGGCCACACATTCATTGAAATCAAATAGACAGAAGTTACAAAGAGTAAGACATGGCCCAAACCCAAAACAAGAAAACTTATTTTATCAAGGGGATAAAATAAGCAAAAGCAAGATAACAGAGCAGATTACAACAGCAGCTTATTCCATTGCATAAGCAAGGCCATAACGTGAGAATCTGCCACGACAGAAACAATACTTGCAGCTTTCCTGCAGTCTGATACCCACTTCACAGTTCTTCTCTTAACATCATACAGACGGTTGTAATTGAACATAAACCTTCTAGAATTCCTTTCATTCCACACACCACACAGGTAGCTGATACAATAAGAGACCAAAGTTTTTTTTCTGAAGGAAAAGGACAATTAGTATTCCACCATTCCATTAAGTCAATCACAGTATGTGGTTCCTTCCACTGAATATGCAGAATCCTGCAGAGAGGTTCACGCCATATTGACAATTTCACAGTGGCAGAACAAGTGAGCAGAACTCCTCAGCAAACAGGCCACAAAATATGCAACTTTGCTTCTGAGCCAGAGATAATAAATTCCGCATCTAAGCTTCTACAAATTTCAGGATAAATAAAGGTGCCTGAAACTAGTTTTAACCTAAATTTCTATGGAACTTTAGAAGATAGTTGGACTAAGCAGTCATGGGAGCGATAATGGGAGCAAGATGGGAGTGGGGAATCTTCTAGTTTACCATCCAAACTCTCCCTTGGGAGTAGGAGGGGGAACGGGGAAAGGGAGCACTATTAGGAGCAGAAATGATGGCAAAACGAGTGAACCCTACCACTAAGCTTTAGATTAAATGGCATTAGAAATTGCAGAATCCACTCAAACAGCCAAAACAACAACCAAATGCAAAACCAAGGTTCCCCAAGAATATGTGCACCAAGGTGCAAAACGAAGGTGCCCAAAAACATATGCAGACAGTAGTCAGTACATCTCATGTGTTGAGCCTCTTTTCTCAGTTGCAGCAAGGAATCACACATCAAGACAAAAACAAAATGATGTCAATTTCCTAACATCAGTGAACAAAATGAATCTCGATATTAAACATATGCTACAGCAAGCCATAAGTAAAACAGCCCAAATGGAACCAAGAATTAAAGTGACTAGAATTTATTAGATGAATTTGTCAAGCAGATGAAGAAACAGTTTCCAATGACAATCAAAACTGGTAAACATTATTAAATGTTCCTATGGTTTAAGATTTTAGTGTTGCATTAAGGATCTGTGAGCCATAATCTTTCCAATTTAAGCTAAAGAAATATATGATTCCCTATCAATGAGCCAGATGCAGTGACTAGTCATCATGTGATGCGAGTCCATGCAACCTTATTCCCTTATGGATGCAACTATCAAGTATCAACTGAGGACGAAGACAAGGTCATGGAAGCACCACCTGACTCTTAACATCAGTATCAACATCTGTTGAGGTATCAGTCCTTGGACTTGTATCTGCCATTATGAACTAATGAACTTTTTATGATTCTCAGATGCCAAGTTCAGTTGTGTTCCCTTCAGCAGTTCAGCCGGGGCAAGGCCACAGAACTCTGGTGGCTGGGGTAGTTATATCAGTCGAAACAATGTCTGTGTTTTGGAAAAATTCAGTTAGAAAAAAAAAACAATTCTTACTTGGGTCAATTAGAAGTTCGCAAGTAAGAAAACAAACATACCAGAAAATTAAACCAAATGGCCAAGACTTTTTCTTTTTTCCTGTAGAGGCTCCAAATTGGAGAAGATAGAAGCAACACGTCTTGGCACAATTTTGGAATATGGTATTACCTGCATTAAATTCAAGCACAACAAAGGAGAATTTGCAATCAGATCTCTTGGATGTCTATAGCAAAAGATTATAGCCTCATTCTTAGTAAATGTGTCCCCAACAAGCAAAAAAAAAAAAAGATTCAGGTGATTGAAGATGATATAATCTCACGTCACTTGGCCTCATGCAGAAGGAGAGTGAACCAGATCAAAGGGCTCAAGGATGGTGACCAGATCTTTTCAGGGGCTTCTCAGATCAGCAAGCATGCTCATGATTTTTACTCCAAGCTCTTCTTAGAAGACAACTTTACAAGGCCTCCCTTTGTAGAGGATCTCCTCCCCACTCTCTCTTCAGATGAAAGGGAGCATACCTCAGCTCGTTTTACAGACGAAAATATCAAGTAGTCTGTCTTTGCCCTGGCAGGTGATAAAGCTCCAGGTCCTGATGGGTTCCCCCTTATATTTTTTTCAGCGATGATGGGATGATGGGACATTGTTAGGATAGATGTTCTCCATGCCTTACTGGACTTCCAGGAGGGTGGGCACATATTAGGGATATCAACAGGACCTTTCCCTGAGAAGGAAGGTGCCAAGTGTCTTAGTTATCTTCTCAGAAGACAACTTCACAAGGCCTCCCTTTGTAGAGGATCTCCTCCCCCTCTCTTCAGATGAAAGGGAGGATATCTTTGCTCCTTTTAAGAGGAAGAGATCAAGCATTCTGCCTTTGCCCTGACAGGTGATAAAGCTCCAGGTCCCAATGTGTTCCCTTTATACTTTTTCAGTGATGCTGGGAATTGTCAGGACAGATGTTCTTCAGTACCTTATAGGACTTTTGGGAGGGTCAGGCACATCCTAAGGATATCAATAGGATCTTTATTGTCCTTGATCCCTAAGAAGGAAGCTGCCGAGTGTCTTAGTGACTTCAGGCTGATTAATGTCTTGAACAGGATCTATAAGGTGATTACCAAAACCTTGCCCTGACAGGTGATAAAGCTCCAGGTCCCAATGTGTTCCCTTTATACTTTTTCAGCGATGCTGGGAATTGTCAGGACAGATGTTCTTCAGTACCTTATAGGACTTTTGGGAGGGTCGGGCACATCCTAAGGATATCAATAGGATCTTTATTGTCCTTGATCCCTAAGAAGGAAGCTGCCGAGTGTCTTAGTGACTTCAGGCTGATTAATGTCTTGAACAGGATCTATAAGGTGATTGCCAAAACCTTGGCTCTCAAGCTGCAGAAGGTGGTGAATAGGATAATCAGCTGTAACCAAGGTGCCCTTCATCAAGGGTAGATCCATCTAGGAGAATTTCTTGGTAGCACATGAGGGGTTGCACATCATCTACAAGGGCTTGTATTGAAGATGGACTTTGAGAAGGCATATGACAGGATAAGCTAATATTGTTTACTTTAGGTTTGGGGACAGTTGGGGAAGGTGGATTAGGGAGTGTATTTCCTCAACCACCCTAACAGTGCTCATCAATGGACAGCCAACTTCTTTCTTTATAGTGGGAGAAGCCTACGCCAAGGTGATCCTTTATCGCCCCTTCTCTTCATTCTGGTAGCTCACTTACGTAGTAGAGCATGGGAGAGAGCAGAGGTTGCTAGTCTCATAAGCAGTTTCCAACTCACCCAATAGGAGTTTTTATCTCATCTTTAGTATGTTGATGACATTATCCTATCCTTCTCCGAGGAGAAGGATCAGCTCTTTGTGGCTGGAGTTATGTTGGATTTGCTAATAGAGATGGCAGGCTTGAAAGTCAACTTGCAGAAGAGCCTACTGGTCAGAGTCAATATGGGAGAGAGGACGTTCAGGAGAGCCACCTTTATCTAGGATTGTTTGAAAGGGGATTTCCCTGTGTCTTACATAGGATTGCCTCTCTACCTATGAGCACTTCTATGCAAAGACTGGAAGAAGATACTACAAACCAATTGGTAGGGTGGAAAGGGAGGCTTTTTTCCTATGTAAGTAGACTGACATTGTGCAGGACCATCCTTGACAGCCTCCCTATTTACTTCTTGTCCATCTTCAAGATTCTGACGATAGTTGTGAGAAAACTAGACTCTATACAAGCACGGTTCTTTTGGCATGGCTAGGTGGAACCTAGAAGGGGTGGCTTCACTGTTAGCTAAGGTAAATCCAAGGACAATGGGGGGTTGGGTTTGAAGAATATTAGGTGCTTTAATGTGGCTCTCCTCACCAAATGGCTCTTGAAGCTGGTGAATTCAAATTCGGGTCTTCGGTGGGAGGTTATCTCCCATAAGTATTATGTCAATACTAGAGTGTGGTATGTGTCCCTTCCAACTTTGTACAATATCTCATGGGTTTCGAAGGGTATCCCTCTTGTGTTTAGATGCTTTCTTCATCAGATCTCAGATCATGGTTGGTAAGATGAGAGGCCAATGAGTTGTTATAGCTGCTCTAGGTGTTGCCGGCAACAAGTCTTGATCAATGGGCATGGTAAATGTAACGACCCGATCCAACCCTTGTAAGGTATTGTCTACTTTAAGTCAAGCCCACACAGTGTTGTCCCCAAAAGACGCCTTACAAGTTATAGATACAAATCTCACATATATGGTCCAACAACTTTTTAATTTTTCAATGTTAGACTAATTCAGTTCATTCATGCTCCAGCCCCCAGACATAGTGGTGACTCAACACATAGAGCAACTTTTTAATTTTTCAATGTTAGACTAATCCAGTTCATTCATGTCCCAACCCCCAGACATAGTAGTGGGCTCAATACGTAGTAGCTCCACACCGTGCCAATACGTACCACCATCCTATGAGTAGCCCTCTGTAATATCCTCAAATCCGATACAACTTTCCCGACGTATTGAATTTAAGATCCATTACAATGGGAATAACTTAGCAGAATACAAATATGAGAGTGAGAAATATCCACAAAGCATTAATTAAAGATAAGCTTTAACCATCATAATTTATAATCAAAGTCAAAATGCATCATCCATACCATGTCCATATGTATAAGAAAATCTAACCAAAATATTACATCACAGGTCCCAAAGCTGCCAAAATAAAGTTTTCATTTTCTTCACCATGATATCCAATATATGGATTTATTAAAGCAAATAACTAACTAAAATAACAATATAATAGTCTTGAAGTATAAACTTCCACACCACAAACTCAGAAGTCTGATCTTGCCTCAATCTCCTCTGCTGAAATGATGGTTAGTTAACTAAATGAGTCAAAATAACTCAATAGGCATCAAACCCCGTCCAACGATCTATCATATAATAAAATTGAGAAAATTTTCTAATACATATTCATAACGTGGACTAACAATTTCCTATTCTAATCAGATAACATATAAATACAAAAGACAGCAGGTCATATGTTATTTCTATCAGAGCATAACGCATTTTAATTCAGAGTATTGCAAAATTCCATATAATGTAAATCGAATATTCAAAATTCGATACTAACATTTGTGAATAACTGAACTAGTCAAGATCCAATATTTCAGAAGAATCAGAATTTACATATGTTTAATTATTTTATTCCGCATGTCATAATCAAACAAAAGGATACTTAGCTAAACTAAATTCACATCCTCTTATGTTTTCACTTATTGCCATTAGACTACAACCACAAAAAAAGGTCGAACAAAATTGACCCAATGTACCTAGGCAAAAGAACACCGACCATGGTTACCGCAGAACCAGGGATCACACATATCCCAACTTACTAGTATCAAACCCAGCATAAGATTTTACAAAAGAACCCATTGCCTCGGACCACAATAGGATCTAGAGGTGGCTCCCACCCAATCGCCCAAGTGTAGCACTTAGCTTAACTGCGAAAAATCACAAATTATTTGTTATCATATGCCAAATTACAGCTTGCATATTGTTTCATTTTTTTATAAATCGTAACTATTAAACAAAATTTTTAAATCAACAATTTAATGTGCATAAATATAACATGGATATAATATGTTCAAAGCATGCAAATTGAACAGAAATTAAATTTACATTATTTTAGAAAAAATCAGAATTTTTTTCAGATTTATTGTACTCAAACGGAATTATTACAATTCAAGAATATAACGTAATCAGTATCGTAATTAAGTACAAAAACATAATAGAACTCCAACATACTTTAAATTACCAAAATTTGAACAACAATTTCTATTACAGGTACGGTAATTTTTTTTGAATTTTCAGTGGTTATTTCCCTTTAAAAAGTATTTTTTAACTACAAATATCATAGAAAGAAAAAGGCTACATAGATGTGTTTACAACTTAAAATAATATTTTTGCCAATTCTATAAACATGATAATATCTGTTACAATTTAACAGGGAATTACTTTTAAAAATATATAATAAATACCAAGTTGTTATAAAAAATATATGTATACATATGTTTTACATAAATAAATTCCTTTATGTCTCTCATGCAAAACATGATTCAGACATTTTTGAAGCATACGTTATAATTTTTAAACATTTTATAAGCTAACACAGAGGAAAAGTATTTTCTATAAATTATACAGAGAACACATCTTATCAAGGGGGTGCGTTCTTCGTAATGCATTTCCACGATATGATACGTTATGAAATCACACATCTCATGAGCAAGAACTATTCTACTGAAAGTCGTCTCGTATATAGGTCATTTTTTTATTGAAAAGCGTCTCAGGCTTGATACGTCTTATTAAAAAAAATGCATAAAATGTAAATTTTCATTAAAAGAATAGATTTTCTTGATTTTTCAAATCATGCCTACATGTATTGGTTTCTTATGGTTTCTCATATTCTTAAAAGTTGAAAATACATTAAAACGGATAAAAATAAGAATAATCATTTTGGAGATTGTCATTTGCTTACCTGTCTGGCTAAAAAACCCCTAGAATGTTGTCCTCATCGTCGAATGAGGATTCCCTTCTATCTCCAACGCCTTCGAGGCCCTCCTATGAACCCTTCCTCGCCTCCAAATGCTTCTCTAAAGCCTTCCCACATAGAGCCCCTTTTTAACCTCCAAGAGGTGATGAAAGATAGAGGGATCTAGAAATTTTATGTTGTTAGAGGCTGACCTTTCATCTTTCCCACAAGTCATCATCTAACTCTCGTCCCTCTTCACCTCTCATGATAGTATAAATGCAATGCATAATGCAAAAACCAATTTCCAATGTAATTTTGACCCTTGACCAAAGGTTCACTGCAAACGTCCTCTTAAAGACTTTATTTGGGAAACTTCTCTTCGTAACAATTGTAGCTATATGAACGCCCGATCTAATGGCTCTGATTTCACCCCAATCTATTTCTCTTATCTCGAATGATTCCGAAACTGACCCTTAGTCACTATTCCATTTGAAAGTCCTTGGTGCCTTCATTTTTAAAAAAAATGTTCTTCATAATAAATATAACTAACTTAAATCCATAACCTTTTTTTCTTGAAAGGTAGATAGTACCATATGATATATAAAATAGAAAAGGTGAGGCTGTACAAATTAGGGGGCAATAGTCCAAAAAGAAAACTCCCTGCACAAAAATGCATTGAAATGGTGCAAACATGAATAATTCCCCAAAATGTCAAAAAAGGATGAAGAATTCACATCCTGTTTACAATAAGCCAAAGCCCACTTCCTCACTGTATGTCTTACTTAAATCCTGAACTATTGATTTTAGTTTCATTCAAATCCGAGTTCTCTAGCTCCCTATGACCTTTCAAAGCATTACGTCTTATTTCAATCTCCAAATTAATTAGTTTTTCCTTCAGGAGTTTTCTAACCCATTGACTATAGGGACTAACTATTATGGCCTACTAGACTAATTACAATAAGCAAGTATATAAAAAGTAGACAAATTTGTAGGTCCTAACACCCTCTCTAATGGATAGTCGTTTCCTCCTATCCGGCTCGTGACTGGGTCCCTATAGGGCTACCAACTTCCACATAGTTCATTCTCGAACCAACCAACATCGTACTACACGGGGCCCACTTTGATACTATTTTGTAACAACCAAATCTAACCCTTCTAAAATATTGTCCGTTTTGAGCAAAGTACATACGATTTTGCTCCTAAAAGGTGCCTCACAAGTTATGGATACAAACTCCACATATATGTGTTATGTCCTACATCTTTACAATCATTAATGAATTCAATTAATGAAAATAAACTAATTAACTAATTATAAGAGTCTACTAGTGAGTTTAAATAATTTGATTTAATCTAATGAACCAAATTATGAATGTCTACTAGCCCATTTAAGCAAACTACAATAGTCCACTAATTCAGTTAACATTTTCGGTTTAGGTGTACTGGACAGCATCTTAATAAAATAATGATAACTTTCTATAGAGAACTCGGATTGAGGCATGGTTGATATCGTTGGAAAGAGCATGAAAAGATCTATAACTTTGTAGAAGACCAATTTTGTTAGTTCAGATATTTTAAAAGTAACTCCACCTAAGTATGAACCTCTCATGCTTAACCGGTCCCAAGTCCGGATAAAGGAGGAGGGTTGTGGTAGGTGACAGTTAGCGTAAAAATCTGGTCACATCTCATGATATAGATTCTATCAAAATTAAAGTTGGAGCGTCCTCTACTTACAACACGCTACACTAGAACCCGAGTATAATGAGAAATAGGCAAGGGTTGAGAGCGTTCCTCGCAAACAATGTGCCACGTCAGCGTCCGGATCTGATATTAAATGAATAAGGGTTCCCATATTATAGACGGGTGTGGGTAAAGAAGCAAGTCTATGAAACTGAACAGAATAGGACACAAGACAAACTTAGCCCCAATTTGTTTGCAGAATAGATTATTCGAAATTATATATCCAGAATAGCGTATACTAGAATAAGAGGTGCTTAGCTTTGATAGTTTTGTGGGACCCACTGACGGAATAGGAAGGATAAGTAATTTTTGGATCTTAGGTCGAATTGCTTATTCTCCTTTTTCTAGTATAAGCAATTCTAACACGGTATAAGCCATTCCGTCCATCAAATTAAAATTAGCCTTATTCTAAGAATAAGAAACCTTATTCTTCTCCTATTCTCCAATCAAAGTGGCGCTTAGAGAATAATAGATATTACTACAGAAAGAATTCTAATAAAGTGTGATTTAAGAGGAGGATCAGAGTAGGTACTTGGAATATCGGATCTCTTACAGGAAAGTTGATGAAACTTGTTGACACTATGGAGAGAAGAAAAGTCAATATTACTTGCATTCAAGAGACTAAATAGGTAGGACAAAATAATAAGGAAGTGAAAAATACAGACTATAAATTGTGATATATGGGGAAGGAGAGAAATAAGAATGGGATATGTATTATTTTTTATAAGACTTTGAATGATGCAGTGGTAACGGTGAGGAGAGTAGGAGATAGGATTATCCTAGTGCAATTAATTATAGAGGGAGATACGATTAATATAGTTAGTGCCTATGTTCCACAAGTTAGATTAGATAGTGAGAGTAAACAGAGATTTTGGGAGGATATAAATGACCTTATGTAGAGTATACCAAATAAAGAGAATATGTTTATTGGTAGAGATCTCAATGGGCATATAGGAAGTGAACGTCAGGTTTATGAGAAGGTTCATAGAGGTTTTGACTTTATGACCAGAAATGAGGAGGAAAAAAATATCCTCGATTTTGCTATCGCCCACAACCTTATATTAGCAAATACACACTTTATAAAAACGGAATCTCATTTAGTAACCTTTAAAGTGGATAAAATAGAAGTCAAATTGACTTCCTTCTCACAAAGAAGACAAATCGTGCTTTATGCAAAGATTGCAAAGTTATCTCCGGAGAGGCCTTAACAAGTCAATATAAGTTAGTGGTCTTAGATATTAAAATTAAGAAGTGGTCAGATACGTTTAGAAGGAAAACTACTACTAGAACAAGGTTGTGAAAATTAAAAATGATGAAGCAAGTAATGTTTAACAATGAACTTTTCAATACGAGAGATTTGAAGGTCCATACTATGTGGACAGATATGACCTCAAATATTAGAAAAGTAAGTGAAAAAGTGCTTAGAGAGTCTAAAGGACATGGTCCACCTATGAAGGAGAGGTAGTGGTGGAATGAGGAGGTATAAAAGGCAGTGAAGAGTAAAAAAGAATGGTATAAAAAATTACTAAAATGTGATAATAATGAGGCTTATGAATAATAGATAGCAACAGATGAAGTAAAAAGGGCCGTTAGTCGAGTAAGAGCTCAGGCTATTGAAAAGATGTATGAGAAACTTAAAATTAAGGAAACAAAAAAAGATATTTATAGATTGGCAAGGATGAGAGAGCAAAGATGTCAAGATCTTAACCAAATTAGGTGCATCAAAGATAAAGAAAGAAAGATTTCAGTGAAAGATGAGGACATCATAAAAAGGTGGAGAAACTACTTTGACAATCTTTTTAATGATAATCATAATGGAAACATAGGGGGCATAGAATATATTAAGATGATTAGATTTTCGGAAGTCAAGAAAGCATTGAAGAGGATGAAAGTAGATAAAGCTTGTGGCCTTGATGGAATTCCTATTGGAGTGTGACAATATTTAAAAGATATAAGAGTGGAATGGTTAACCCGATTGCTTAACAAGATCCTAGCCTCTAAGAAAGTACTAGATGAAAGGAGGAAGAGCACTTATATACCTATTTTAGAAAACAAAAAAAAAACATCCAGAGATGCTCAAACTATAAATGAATTAAGCTCATGAGTCATACTACGAAGCTGTGGGAGAGAGTTGTGGAACATCATTTGCATTATGACACAACTATCTCGGCCAACCAATTTGACTTTATGCCGAATCGATCAACCATGGAAGCTCTCTTCCTTATTAAGAGCTTGATGGAGAAATATAGAGATATGAAGAAAGGCCTACATATGGTGTTCATCGATTTGGAGAAGGTCTATGATAAAGTTCCAAGAGATGTCCTGTGGTGGGTGTTGAAACGCAAGTACTAGTGCCCGCATGGTTGGAGGGGAAATTTTTTTTTTCCTATTTCAATTAGAGTGCACCAAGGGTCAGCAGTAAGCCATTGTCTTTTTGCATTAGTTATGGATGATTTAATAAAAGATATACAAGAGGACATTCCGTGATTTATAATGTTTGCGGATGAAATTGTGTCCATAGATGAGACGTAGGAGAGAGTTAATAGAAAATTAGAGTTTTGGAGGAGCACTTTAAAGTCTAAGGATTTCATGTTAAGGAAAACTAAGACAGAATACATAAATTGTAAGTTTAGTAAAGGTTGGATGGGCGAAAAGGAAGAAGTTAATTTGGATAAGATGACAATATTCTAAAGCACCCATTTCAAATATTTTGACTCGATCCTCTAAGAAGATGGAGGGTGCGAGGAAGATGTTAGCTATAGGATTAAAGTAGGATGAGTGAAGTGGAGACTTGCCACGAGAGTCTTGTGTAACCTCGAGATCCTAACAACGCTGAAAGAAAATTTTTACCGTACGGCGATAACACATGCAATGTTGTATGATAGCAAGTGTCAGGCGATGAAGAGGCAACATGTCTCTAAAAATGAGTGTTGCTGAGATGAAAATGTTAAGATGGATGTGCGGGGATACTAGACTAGATAAAATTCTTAACGAGTATATTAGAGAAAAGATGGAAGTTGTATCAATTGAGGATAAATTGAAAGAAGGGATATTGAGATGGTTTGGGCATGTTAGGCATAGACTTAGAGAGGCTCTAATTAGAAAAGTTGAGCATATTTAGATAGAGGAAGGGAAGAAAGGAAGGGATAGATCTAAATTAACTTGGAAGAGTGTAGTACAATATGATTTGAAGGCTTTAAACCTTTCAGAAGAGGTAGCCCAAAATCGTTTATAGTGGAGACAAAGAATTCATATAGCCGATATGATTAAGACTTAGTTGAGTTGAGTTGATGTTTTAAAGTCAAAAATATCGATGATCAATTTTGGAAATGACTACCTAAAAAAGGGAAAGAGTAATTAATGTAACCACGACCTAAAAAACATTGGAATAGATTTTTTAGTTAGATTATAAGTAGAATACAATAAATTTGAGTATATTTAGGATTTCAATTCAAAGGCAGAAAGTCATAGTTTGAATCCTACTCGAACTAGGATTATGTGCACAGATTTACTTGACACAGTCTTAGTATTTTTAAGTATAACTTCATATATAAAATTCTAAATTAGATCAGACAATTTCTATTAGAAAGATAACTCAAAATTATAGAACTTTAATAAAGGCCAAATTTCAAAATAAGTTGTTTACTAGTCGAAAATAGGACATCATTAGATAGGAACGAAATTTGTCAGATTTCTAGATTCGGAGTACTCAGAATAGTAGTTTAGAATAAGGATAACTTTTTGCAAAAGTCTAAAAAATAGTAAGGTTGATGGTGTTGAAAAGATAATAAAAAGTTATAAAATTTTGTAAAAGAAATTTTTTCCTAATTATGACATTTAAGGGGTCAAATTGAGAGATTTTCAGAAGAAAAAAAATTATAAATTGCGAAAAACAGAATCCGATTTACACTAAGATTATCACTTTAACTTGAAGAGAAAGTCTTACGGGATGAAGCTTCGACTCTAAAGAGGAAGGAAGAGTTAGTATTGTATATGGAAAGGAGAATTAACTATAAATAAGTCATTAGATTCGTGTTGAAGTTATTAAGGGACGCAACTCTTCTTAGAGGGTAAGTTTATGGTGTTATTCTTGAGAAAAAAGAAAAAAGAGAGGGTTAAACTCCATAGAAGTTGGTTCTAATGCATAATCTTAGAGAACGTGGGAAAAAACTTAGATAATATAAAAAAGATCTTAGAAGATAAAGGAACTAGATAGTAAGGAAGGTATAGGAGAACCAAGAACCGATCTTTCTTCAAGAGATAGGTGGACAACTCTAAGCATGATCTCTTTTGTACTAAAAACTATATTAATTTTAAATATTTTCAAAAGCTAATCAATTACTAAGAAGTTTGATCTATACGTCTACTTCATAATTATCGAATTTCATATTTTTATGATCTTATTTATTATTTATTCCATGATATTCTCTCAACAAATGTAATATGTCCATTCAATTTGTTTTGTTTCTAATTATGATCACTTGAGTTACAGATATTTGTTTTCCTTTGTCTGACGTCCTATTGACATGAAATTTCGACATAAGTCTGTTTTACATGTTATCTTCATGTCTATTAAATTTCATAATTTTCTGAATTCTTTTAATATTTATTCCATAATTTTCCTGTCAGACTATATAATTTGTCTTAGCAGTTTTGAAATCCCAACTTATGAATCTTCTACCTTACTCGATTTATATCTAAATTATACCAAATTTTGTAAAGACCTTTGTTATATCATCATTGACCTCTCTGTAAAGTTTAAAAATTGTCTAACTCCGTTTAATATTTATATATTCTACCTTCTGTTTTAAGTTGTTGGAATTTCTGTTAAGTTCAAATTCCCAGAATCGAAGCGGAAGTCCAAAATTATATCAAACAAATCCAAAAATTGATAAAACTTTGTAAACACTTTACATATGACTATTTGACATATTTGTCAAGTTTGGCAATTTTCAGAATCTTTTTTATAATATTCAGCTTATTTGTTGATTTTTCAGTTCTAAAAATTAGTTTTAGTAGCTGAAAAAAATGTTTATTTATCCAAAAATTTTGAGAAAATTCTTGAAGCTTTTCAGTCCAGAAATATGTTGGCATCAGTTTTGTTCTGATTTTTCATATATATGACCACGTTAGCTCTTTAAATGACTATTTTGTATATAAAAATATGTATTTTAACTATTATATATAAGTATCACTTTGTCAAATTAATTTTCAGATCTATAATCATTATGAAATCTCTGTAAAACACTTGTGTCATATTTGTTTGATTGTTTGAGACATTGTCATCTTAAGGAGATTAAGGTCCATTCTACAGGCGTCTGTAGATGAGTTCTACCCGTGGGCAACGAGATAAAATCTCGGTAATTATGAGTTTGTGATCAGTCATCGAGGTGGGACAATAGACTCTTTGACTATGCATGTGACCTTAGCATACTTACCTATATGCTTAGTACATGCTTTGTTCGGCTCCTTATATAGTGGTTAGACGCATGTATGTTTGATATGTTAGTTTGTGATATGTTTGGTACATAAATATGAAATATAATTTGTTGTTTAAATCATATGAATTTAACTTATAATATGTTCAATTCGTTCATTTGATATCCTTGTTTAGTTATTCTTTGATCTCAACTTATCCGTTTAGAAATCTATATTCATTTTAATTAGATAACCTTTAGAAAATTATGAATCTGTTCTGACCATATGACATGAATCTAATTTGATAAGTTACTTTTTTTTTTAAGGCAGCAAAAAGCCACATTCATTCATTGACATTATCAGAAAAAGAGTACAGGGGCAGAAGAAAAAGAAACACAGTAATTGTCTACCAAGATAGTAGACATTACAAGAACCTCAAAAAACACATAACACCCCCCCCCCCCCCCAAAAAAAAAAAAAAAGAACAATACAACTAACATCAAAACCTTCAAAGAAAGATAGTTTTCCACTGAACAATTTTTGATAGAATTGCAAATTCTAAAATCTTGTCCCCAAATGTTCTAAAATACCATTCTTGTATGAAGTAAATACAGTTTCCAATAATCCCTACTGGGCAAGAGAATTGGTTGTTGAATATGCTGAAGTTCCTCTCCCTCCAAATGGCCCATAACATAGCTGACAGAAGAGATTCCCACAAGCATATTTCCTGATGATAAAGACACATCTGATTCCAATTTGCAATAAGGTTGCCTACCGAATTGAAACAGCCTGAAGTAATGTCTAAGATTCTGAAAAAGGCCATCCAAATAGCATCCGCAATCCCACAATTAATAAAAAGATGATCCACAATCTCTACAAACATCCCACAGAATAAACATATTCTTTTGTCTGGAGTTAAGAACCTGAGCTTATTTCCCGTAGGTAATCTACCCTAGGCTACTTTCCACATAAAAATTCTAATCTTGATGGAAAGGGATTTATTCCACACCTGAGAAACCCAGCTGACCTTGACCCTCATGAGTTCAGAACCCTCATTACAGAGCTGACAGAAAACTTTCCTCCTGGATCCCATCTCCAGCTTTTGACATCTTCCCTCTCATTCATCCCTTGAAGTCTTGAAGCAGCAAGTTGAGTTGAAGAAACTCCCTCTCTTCTTCATAATGGAAATTTCTACAGAATCTAAAGTCCCAAACCATTCCTTGAGGTGAAGAAGTTCGGACATCACTGATACTAGAATTCATATCCACTAAAATGTTGTACAGATTAAGAAATCTATCCTTAAGAGCTCTTCCCTCCTTCTATGCATCTTCTCAGAATTTTGCAGTTTGGCCATTACCCACATTTATGTAAGTAGAACAATTGTAAAGATACAGGTTTTGTAAAATATTCTTCCAGACATTTGAAAATGTACCACTGAGCTGAAAACTTCTAATCCATAATTCATTATGAGTAAAATATTTACTTCTGATAATTCTTGCCTATATAGACTGATCTTCCCTTTCTACCATCCACATCCATTTAACCAAAAGAGCTTTATTGATGTTTTGTATTGGTGTTAGACCTGCTCCCCCTTCCTATGTGCTTCTGCTCACAAATTTCCATCCTATGTGATGTCCTCCCTTTACTTCCGGATTTTTACCTTTCCAAAAGAAAGCTGCTCTAATTAACTCCAATTTCTTACATACCATATTAGGAACAACAAAAATGGATAAATAATATATAGCCAAACTAGAGAGCACTGATTTAGACAAAACCCATCTCCCCCCTATTAAAAGAAGGGTTCCTTTCCATCCTTAAAGTTTAAACTCAAATTTTCTGATCAAAGGATTCCAATCATAACTATTTAGCTAAGTCCAGTTACTGCTTCAAGAATCTTCAGCAAAATCTTCAAATTAACCACATTTTCTTCCTTCGTAGATAAAAATAAAATCGTGTCATCAGCATATTAAAAGTGAGAGTAACCTCCTCTTCCATCATTCTAACTTTGATACCCTCAATAATATGACAATCCCTTGCTTTATACCACATAGTACTCATAACCTGTCCCACCATTATGAAGAGAAGTGGTGATAAAGGATCACCTTGCCTTAGTCCTCTCGAGCTTCTATAGTAGCCAAATGGGACTCAATTGATTAAAATAGAGAATTTAGTTGTCCCAATGCAACTTGCTATCCATTATGTCCATTTCCTTTTGAACCCCATCAGTTGCATAACTCTTAACAAATAATTCCAATTTATTCTGTCATACGCCTTTTCAAAATCAATCTTACACACAACACACTCATTTTTCCTATTCCTTTGATCATGAATACATTCATATGCAACCATAAAATTATCAAGAATGAAGTTACTATTCCATGATAATTTGCTATATGTTCAGTTCGACGTGTTCAGTTCAAAATGTGATTTGTTCAGTTCATAGCTAATAGATTTATTTCAGTAAGATAAGAATCTGATCATGCCATATATATGCTATATATTAGTCAATCTGTTTATGCTATTAGAAAATACATATGATTTGGTAAATCTATATTTGACTATACTTTTGTATCATGTTCTTACTAGTTGCAATCATGTGCGATGCACAGCCAGTTAACATATTTAAATAAAAAAATTTATAATTAATATAAGTAAAGTTAATCTTTTATATTTTTTGAACGAATGAATAAAATAATTATAGAAGAATATATATTCAGAAATACTAACATTTTTCTATAAATATTAGATTAGTTGTTTGGTAAACATTAAAAGCTCAGAATCATTGTATTCAATTAAAATATAGATTGAGAGAGAAAACTAAAAAGTGAATTGAATGTTATTATTATTATCACATGAGATTATCCTAATAAATGTTGTGCTGAAATATAAATTGGGAGAAAAATGAGAGAAAGATTGATCTCATTAATAACGAAATTAGTTATTATTATCTCACGAGACTATCCCAATAATGAAAATAAATATCAAAATTTATTATTATTATTATCTCAAAAGATTGTCCCGATATTAATAATAATAATAACAATAGCAACAACAACAACAACAATAATAATAATATAAGTGAGAAAAGTGTGAGAGAGATTGGAGTCATGAATAATAATAATAATAATTTTGAAAATAATAATAATATCAAATTTCATTATTATTATCTCATGAGACTATACTAATAATGATGATGATGATGATGATGATGTCAAAGTTAGTTATTATTATCTTAAGAGATTGCAACAATAACAACAACAAAAATAATAATAATAAAATGGGATAGAATAATTGGAGATAAAGATATTAATAGGGAGAGAGAAAAATGTGAAAGAGGAGAAAGAGAGATAATAATAATAATAATAATATTATTATTATTAAAATTAGTTATCATTATCCTATGAGACTATCATTTTGATATTAATTTTTAATAATAATAATAATAATAATATCAAAATTAATTATTATTATCCCATAAAAATATCATAACAATAATAATAATTTAAAATTAGTTATTATTATCTCAAAAGATTGCAACAATAACAACAATAATAATAATAGGGGACAAAAAAAATAGGAGATAAAAATATTAATAGGGAGAGAGAAAAATGTGAAAGAGGATAATAATAATAATAATCATAATCATAATACTTAGGCAAAGAGAGAGAGGGGAGATGAGAGAATTAATGAGAGAGAGAAGGAAGAGAGAGATAATTATGAGAGAGAGGGGGAGAGAGAAATGGTGAGAAAGAGAATTAATGAGAAAGAGGAGGAGAGAGAGAGAATTAATAGGAGATATAGACATTAATAGGGAAGGGAAAGAGAAAGAGAATTTAGGAGGGAAACATATAATTCTTGATGTTAACACGTGGCATCAGAGAACTATGTTTTATATATATAGTATAGATTTAACCTATATGTAGGACTGTGTAAAATCATGCTTAGTATAATTATATAATATGATTTGCAGTTATTATATGTTAAGTCATGTGAATGCTTTGAAGCCTACTGAGTGGGGGACTCAAATCTGACCAACCGTTTTCAGGAGAAGCCGATTCAAGATTTGCCTAGGTGGAGAATCAAGAATGTTAAATTTTCAAAAGACCTTTTGGTTATCTAATTAATAGTTTGATGTAGTAGGAACTAGGAAATGATGAGAGATTGATATATTTTTCTTTATTTCGAGAGATTGAGAATTTTGATGAATATTGTAATTTGTGGACTTTACTATTGGTTATGTTTTAGATATTTTGTATTAATTGATAGTTATGACATTTATTTAAATCGTCTTGTAATTGTGTAACTCTCATATATGTTTGTCATGATGGGATTTATCCCGATATTGCACAATTGGACTCTAAGTTTAAAAAAAAAAAAAAAGAACTGGATCCGGGATATAACAATATGGCCTAATATTTTTTCCCATTCTTCGATGTTGAACTAATCTGATTCACTCATGCCTTAACCCTCAGACATAGTGGTAGCTCTACAGCTTCTAGGAGTATTCACTATTCGTTTCAAATCGAAAAAACAAACTGAACCGGCCAATTCGGTTTGGTTTAGTTTGGTTTCTCTTGTTCATAAACCAAACCAACCCAAATAAACTGAATTACGTTAGAAGGGCATAATATAAGTATTAAATTCTTAGATTAAGTGTGAGTTTATGCAAATTATAAGATATAAATTTTAAATTATTTTTAGATAATACATTTTAGATCGTCATCTTGTACAAAAAAGGCATTGAGTCCTTAATACATTTCGAAACTTAAACCTCCAACAAATTTCAAGTAATATTTTTTCAATAACTATTTTTAGAAAATAATGTTGAAGTGGATTATTTAACCATAGTGGCCCATCATAAGGCCTAAACCGCAAACCAAACCGAATTATTTCGGTTTGGTTTGGTTCAGTTTGACTCTCTATTTCGGTTTGATTCGGTTTCTAAAACTTTACCCTCAACAGCTTCACACCGTGGCGTTACGTGCCGCCATCCCACATATGGCCCTTTTCTCCTACTCACTCGTGATTGGATCACTACACTAAGGGTGGGGTAAGGAGGGGAAGTACTCTGTCAAGTTGGCTTATCATATCATTGTTAATGGGGGGACTCGATTTCTATTTGTCTTGGCTGCTTGGAGTGTCAAGAGCCCTCTTAAAGCGCAGATTCTTCTCTAGTGGGTGTCCCTCAATAGGCTTCCTATACGTGATAGACTTGCACACTTCCTATAGGAGTTGTCAACGTGTTGTTGTTTATGTGCTTCGAAGGAGGAGTTGGTGGAACACCTTTTCACGACATGTTCTTTCTTTGACAAGGTATGGGAGATGGTCAACAGCCCAAGCGGGCGTAGTCATGTTGAGTTGATAGAGAAGCTCATGCTCCTCTTGGTGGCCTCGAAAAGAAGATCGTATTGTATGGTGGTTGATCCTTCATGCGACTATCTAGGCCATTTGGACCATGGAATTCTGGCACAGATCGGGAGGCCGGATCGGGACCCACCGATCCCGTTCCAAATCATGATAGGATCAGCCAGAATTGGCTAAAATTGGCCAGAATTGGCTAGGATCGGTCGATTCCGACCGGATCGGGATCTGTCGATTCTGCATTCCATGATTTGGACAAAGCATAATAGAAAATTTTTCAAAAGGGAGGCGACGACTCCGCATAGGGTGCTCTATTTTGTTTGTCTTAAAGTCAAAGAATGGGCTAGGATCTCTTGTAAAGTGGACTGTTGTAATTCCTCCTCATTTTCTCTTTTGGAGGATAGCTAAGGAAGAAGCCCACCACTTGGTGTTTTCTTTTCTTTATAAGGACTTTTTGTTTGCCCTCCTCTTACTTGTAAATAATGCCTTTTCTTTTATATGTATAATACGAGTGGTACTATCCACATTCAAATAATAATAATAATAACCTCATGTGACCTGAAAACATTTATTGCCTAGGGGTGATTGAAGTGGCTTGGTCTCAGTAATATCCAAGAGTTGATATTACATCGAACACCTGCTACAGAGGCTTTTTCCTCTGTTCAACCCATAATAGCTGAGGCCACCGTTTGTCTGTTATTCTGATCAGTTCATTGATGGTGATTCTTCAATCTATTTCACATGTATCTCACAAGTGGACTAAAGAACTTCATAAACAAATTTGGGCTGCAGGTTTAATTCTAGCTGTCAACTGGATCATTGGGGGCAACTAGTTAGTTCTGATCAAATTGGCCACTGAGCAGTAAAAATGGTGACGGATGTCCCAATTTGACCACTGCCAAACTCAGCAGGCCTTCACCTCTCTGCCTTAACAAGATTGCGGGTGGTCCTAGAAGGTGAGATGGGTATAAGGACTAGCCACGGCACACAGTCTACACAGGGCCCTAAACTCACCCAAGCTACCTCTAGCTCAGATCCCCTGAGGGGTAGGACTAAGACTTGGTTCCAGTTCACTCAAATTGGGTGAGCCCTAGCCCAACTCAAACAGACCCATCAACCTGACTCTCCCCAACTTGAACATGAAACATCTACATGCTTTCCCAATCCAACCCCTAGCACGATCTAAAATATATTAATTTGACCTGACCCATCTCAGCCCAACCAATATCATCATTTATTTTTTTTATTTTCCATGACCTGGCCAGTTGGACTCGGGATCTCTTAGGTGTCATATTGGGCCCAACCTGACCTAATCCAAGGATGGTTTGGGTTGAGCATGGGCTCAAATGAAACCCTGACCAATGCAATGCAAAATGGGCTCAGCCATACTTGATTTTATCAGTAAAGCAAATGACGGCAGCAATGTAAAGGCTGGAGTTTATAATCAACTACATTATGGATATCACAAAATGTGATTTCCGACATCAGATGTAATCATGAAAAACCTCCCTTTAAAATACACTGATTTCTCAAAACTAGCAACTCACAAAGGCATCACAAACACTGCCCAAGTCTAATGCTATCTTATCTCATAACCTTTTTTTGGACAAAATGACTTATTATTGCAGAACAGGTAGAAACCACCATTTCCGCTCTAGCAACAAATTAGGGGGTGCTCTATAGTCAACATGAATAAATGTCTGCCATTATAGAAAAGTAATAAATTTAAACGTTAACCACATGACATGATAAAAAGTAGAAACAGCTATCGTCAACAGAAATGGATCAACAAGGAACTGATGGATCAGTACCCATGGAGCGACCTAAAGAAACTAACAAGAGGACAAGAAACGATTAACTTGAAGGAGGCCCAGCCATTGGAGGACCAACTGCGGCAACCCGGCCGCCCCTCCCTCATCTCCCAAGCCAACCCTAAGTTCAATACTCCCATTTTTCCACCATCGACGCCAACACGTTTGTTAGCTGTTACCTCAATACAACGGAACCAAACTAGACCTATAAAAAAAGGGGAAAGTACGGGAAAAATATTAAATTTCCGAGCTAAAACCACTAGCAATAATAAGAAGTTCACAAAACAAAACGAGATAATCGAGAGCAAGATACCATCTTCTAAACTTGGGAGCTCAACTTACCCTTCCAGTGGCCGAGCAGCAACGAAGGAGACACGAAAGAGCAGCCCCTACCCAGTTTCCCACTTCTCTTCCACTCGATCACAAACCCTTGTAGAAGCAGCTTTACCCAACGGCAAACCCAGAAATTGTAGAGAAAACAGGGAGCCGTTTCGATCTTAGAACAAAACCCCCCACCGGATGACCCCTACAGTGCAAGCAACCTCACAATTCTTGAGATTTCAGGACAAGAACCAAACTTGCATCAAGTAATCGGCCGCATCCGGTGAGAACTGGACGAGCCAACGAAAATAGCAAAAGCCAGATCGAAGGGAGCCCTAAAGAGTAAACACCTCAGCTGGGCTGCTGGAAGACGGGATCTCGGCGGCAGAAGAGCGCAGCGGCGCCGAATTCCACCCCCGCTTCCATCGCCGCCGGCGCAGCGGCCCCTTCCCTGAGCTCCTTTTATTTTTTCTATTACGGCCAAGGGAACCCCCCCGAAGTGCGGGTTTCAACGTTCCTCTAACGGGCAACTCGAAAGTAGATAATAATTAAAAAAAAAAAGCCTTACTAGTTAGGTAGTCGTCATAAAAAAATTTTAAATATTTTACAATTTTAATTTTATTAGGTATTTTTAATGCATTAAATGAAAAAAAGTCTTCGTGAATAAAGTTAAGTTCTGTACAACGAAACATTATTACAACCATGCCGCAGCTAATGTCCCTTAACCTCCTTAAGATTCACCCATCTAAAATTTTGGAGATGGCAAATGTATCCCCCTTCAAATTATAGCCATTTAGAGACAACGGATAAGTCCTACCGCGACTTATGTTTGTACGCACTTTGAAGCTTTGCAAAATCTACTTTGATGATCAAAGAAAGTACATGTAATATTTTACTTTGTTAAGGAGGACATTTATTGTATGCCACTCTTAAGATGTCTTTTCTTGGAAAAAAATGGCAGAGATACCTACGTTAAAAGTCTGTCATTACTTTACAGCGTCATTTTTAGAGTGATTTTTCGTAAGATTTTTTACATGTATATTCCTCAAATATACTATATTTGCATTTATATCTCCAACTTTTACATATTAGCATCAATGCTCCTAAAATCTTTGGAAAGTTGTACTTATACCTCTCAATCTAATGATTTTGCATAATAGTCTTAGATTCGCTAATATTTTGCATATATACTCAATTCATTAAAATCTTACGTTATGTACTCCTGATACCTCCGATGATATCATAATTTATGTAATGTTTTTGACATATTACGTTGAAATTCACCTCAGTTGATGGGAGGGGTATAATAAATGCAACATTTTCAAGATTTTAGGGTATCGATGATAATACTTGAGAGTTCGGGTTATACATTGAGGGATATATATGCAAAAAGCTCTTTTTTGAATATGCCAATGTGCACTTTCTTCTTAAAAAATTAACGAGAAAATGGTGTTAAAAATGCCATTTTTATTTAATCTAAAGATTAAAAGTGTATGGTAATTTGAACATCCTTATGGAATATTCATTCATGTTAACTATTACTACAGCTATTCATAGAAGACACTATAAAATTAAGAATTATTGCACTGCATGCGTGCAATAAGCTTGCCGCATTACAACGATGCAGCCAAAATTTAAATAAAAAAAAACTTTTTTAAGGTCGCCTCCATTATGTCCCGTGTGTCCATATGACTTATCTTGAATTAAACTATCCAAAAAATTCTAAAAACAATTACCATTCAGTTGGGATTTGGTTTTTTATTTTTGAGAATGTGTTTGGGTCATCCAATTAGATATCAGCTACACATGAGGCACAGTACGGGTAACCTTAAAAAATTCAAAAAAGATAATTGAAAGCATTGCATCTAATGCAACAAGCATGAATAAAAGATTAACGAGTTAACGTCTCAAAGTTTGTTTAAGTAATTATCAAAAACGAAAAGACGATAAGACAAGTAAAATTTCTAGAGGACGTAAAGACTACATAGAGGGTAAAAGTGAGTAGAGTTACAGGAACCCGGCAAGGTTTGAGTAATTTCTTTCCCACATAAAAAATAGGAACAACTTATGTCGCATCAGAGAAATTTTTTTAAGAGTGAAGTGAAGTTTATATACCTAGAATGATAAATTCTTTTGAAAAAGAGAATAATGATATTTGCTTTCTTTTAACTCCTATTTGCAAAAAAGTACCTGAGACATGGCGTCCGTAATCGAATGTTAATATCTGTATTTATATAGTGAGCAAGAGAGACAAAAATAATCGAAAACCCTCGATCCATGCTAGCACTAGCAATGCAGAACACATTAGCATTTAGCAGTGCCGTGGATGTTTGCCGATGAGAACCGCCCTGCCCTAAAAGAGTTTGAGGTTGAAGTTTAATTAATTAGGTTAATTGAAAAGTCTAATGTGCTAGAAAGAGATCCTCGAAGGTGTTCCGATTCTGATATAGGATACTTATTCAGTTCTTCCAACTCAATCATATATAATAGAATGAAAAAAAAATTGATCTTTTCTAATTATCTGTAACTCACTAGAGGCTCGGAGAAAAAACGAAAGATGGCACTACGGATGATGCCGTTTTCTTTTGCTCGACGACCAACGGTCCTAACTTTCAATCTAGTGGTCCCAGAAGGAAGCACAAACCAAATTAGAACTCAACTCAATCTAATGGCCTCCAGCTTGGCCTCCCATCTTCGCCTCTGAACCGAAGGAATGAGATCTTCTGAGCTGCTGGCTGCACTCTTGTACGCCTCAAAACACATAATGGGAGGAATGAGCGAGTCATTTGTCCCTAAAATGATAGATTTTTGGGGGCGCACAGGGACACATGGACATCACCTTCTTCTCCCTCCAACCAAGACTCCAAGTTGTCGAGGGCACACAAGGATAAGAGGTTCAAAAACCAGAAACCTCTTGCTATGGATGTCAAAATCCAGATCTAAGTGGTGACTAGTTAGGCATGTTTTCAGTTGTCTGACGTTTTTGAACCACCAAACATTCATTATATTCAGTTTATCTGCAAAACCCGTGCAAGCGAACCAAACGCACCGTGGATGTCTCTTGCAAACATATTTTATTTAACTTATAAATCCCCTACCCATTTGTTATAGTAATCAATATGATAATGCAAATAATAATTCAGATTAGAAAATGAATGCATTAGTTGTAAATATTAAAAGTTAAATTAAAATGCAACAACATTAACTTGACCATTACTGCACTTAAATCATTAATACCTTAGATAAAATAACAACTAAAAATGAAATCAAATGGTTACATATTTATGTTGAAATAAAGAAGGCAATGGCAAAGCTACAAGAAGATCAGAGGTCGAGGATCAAATCAAACAACTGTTGGATGAGAAAAATGCTTTGCAAAATTCTAGAAAAACAATTAGTTTTAAAGAAGCCATATCAAAAATCCAACATCTACCATATGGCACACAACATAAAGAGTGCAGGATCAATAAAATGGAAACCGTAATGAATAAAATGTACAACTTACCTCATGGACATAGCTAGTCTGTCATGCACACAAATTGCTAGTAGCTATTAGGAAAAACCTTGAATTAAAGACAGCAACTCGATCGGATTATACACTAGGCAGAACTGAATAAACCACTTCACAACAATCATATGTGCATGGAAAGAAGGAAATAACCTGCTTCACTGTGGTTCATCCCGTTGCTGGGCACAAACTTTGAACTTCGACGAGAAAACCAAATAGGTTATTTCAAGACCATGAAAATAACATTCCTCCAACAAACATGTGCCAAAAGAAAGAAAAAGAATTTAATATACATGCAAGACAAAATATGATCGTGCCAAAAAAGAAATTGAAGAAATTACAACTTATGATTACTTCCTTGATTGCATTACCCAAATGGTGCAAAAGAGTATACAAAAGGACAGAACATCAACTACCTCATGTCTTTGGCAAAAGGACTTCCGAAAAATATGATACTAGAACAATATCCTCCCTCAATCTGAAAACCATAAAACAAACCAATCAGGTAGATAGTTGACGCTTCAAATGACAATGGTGGCAATGAAAGAAACTAGAATTGGAAACCCAAGTGGAATACGTCACCAATTCGCATGGTGGAAATCAAATCAATTTAAGCTCAGATAAAAAACAACATACCTTGACAAAGATATAGATGACAACAATCGATTTAGGGAAACAACATCAAGATTTAACAAATTCAGATATGAGGTCTAACACCAAAAAATTTGTAGATGTGCAAGGAACCAGTTTATTTCTTCAATCTCCTATTAGCCCGAACATTAAAAAAAGGCTAGGGTGGCTCATAAATAATATCCAATGGGTACTGTGTCCAATGGAAATAGAATTTGAATAAAGCAAAAGATATGTACTGTTATCCATAACTGAACCTGTCCAAAAAAGAATACCCATTCTTTTGAACAAGCTGTCATTTGGAGGAAAATATTACACTTTGTAAAAAAAATTCAACGCTAAGCAACAGTTGCATGCAACGACTTATATTCCTGGATATAACAGATAAGAATTCAGAACATTGTCTATTTGCATATTCGTGATTTCAAAGTGTAGTAAAAACAAAGAAAGTCACAGTAACCATATGATTTTGTTTCAACTAAGCTTGGATCATACTCTTATCTGTAGCCTTGCTTACAATATGTGCAAAGTAACATCACTGTACAAATTGGGTAGGAAAAAAGGAAGAACAAAGGACATTTTGAACATTTCTCTTTCAACCCATAATTTAGAAAAATGTAACAAATGGAAAGGGTTTCATAATGATTAACATCTCACCAGGGAACAACATAAGCTTACCCATACCTTAAGAGGCCAACCACCAAAAGTATGATATAGAACATTGAGAACAATGCCTGTCATTTGATTAAAAAGTTAAGCAGAGAGAAACAATACTGACCCAAGTTACAATTATGAACTAAGGTGAACATATCCAGGCTAACGATAATTCCAGCTCATTAATTTAATGTTTATTGACTGCAAAATCCACTGTCCGCTTTGCCATCTATTTAGTTATTGACCTATTTGCACCACAGGTTCTATCATATATTTGAGCACAAGAACAACAAAAGTACTACGCAAAACAAGAAAACAAGAATCTATAGAAATTAGTCTTATTTGTGTTCCTTTATTAGGCTATCTGTGACTTAGTGGGCATGCTGCTCCTGCCCTCAAAAAGAAATGTTCTTTGGTTATCTTAGTAAATTAACATGGTCCATGGCTTTTCATCGGACAACATTCCATAGAAGATAGAAATTGTGGATGTATATCAGCTGTCCAAAATGGTCATTAGAATCTGTGAATATATGCTTTGTACAACACTTCCCTCCAATTCAGACATTTTCACAATTTGCACATGAATACCTTCCAACTTCTTTTCATTAAAGAATGTGTGAGAATTTAAGAAGTTTGAACTGCCTTTGACCAAAAAAATATGTCATTTTTTCATAAATCTCCCCCCCCCCCAAAAAAAAAAAATAGAAAAAAGAAAAGGTAAGTTCATTCTGTCTTTAACCACGTTAACTTAAGATTTGACAATAACCTTAAGGTACATTTACAACTTCAGCCTCACAGTTCCTTTCTCCTTTAAGCTGTGAAGAACTCAAGTCACTGAAAAACCTTCACATGTCCAGGATAAACACCCTAAATAAAATATTGAAGAAAAAAATTAAAGTATGTGATGGCTCATAACACAGAGCATGAAAAAAGAATCAGCTCAGTGCAAACTAATATTTGTAATGAAATATAATCATTGTCATCAACATCATCATCGAGCTTTATACCATCAAACTGCCACCAACACATGATCTGAAAAGACAGGAACAACAAGAGATGATCTGTGCAGGAAATGTGGACACTTGAGCAATGAACATTGGTCAGTTTCACTACAGCAGAGTAATTAAAAATAACAGCACAAAGAATTCCGATAGGCAACATATGACTTGCAAACCAAAAAAAAGATTTGCAAGGCCAAGGGTTTATTTTCTTCTCTAGATCAGAAGAAAATAATGACATGAAATATATGAAAATAAGTGGCCATAATCAAAATACTAAAGTATCAAGATCCCTGGTCATAATGTTAAATGATCATAGAGGAGCCTCAGAGGAAAATTAATAAAAGGAAAAAAGGAAAATTGATAAAACCAAAAATGATGATTGAAGCAGAAATGAGAGTTATCCAAACAATCTACTTTGCTCTCTCCAAAAAGTTGCCAATGGCAAAAGCACAATTCATGTGCTTTTTAATCCCTTTTGATGCTTGTCACAAGCTTCTGGTTATTTACATCTTCTTGATATTAAAAGGAGAATCTTCTATAATTTTTGTTTTTATATAGCCAGTATTTGTATTTATGAGTCTTCAGGACGAAAACAAGTGATTCATAAATAAACGTTAATGGGTGTTGTGATCATTGAGACAGACTTTAATAAGAAGACAAAGGATAAACAACTCAAACATAAAAAAATTGGTATGAGAAAAATATTTGTATTGCTCTTTTCATTCCTGCTTTGTAATGCCTACAAACTAAAAATAAAAAAAGCCAAATTCTTGTGTGTAAAAGAAATAATTAAATCTTAAACAAGGATCCTAAGTTGTCCACATTGCAACTGTGCAACTGCAGAAGTTGGGAAACATAAACATGGACGTGCACATTTAATCTAGTAAATAACATGGTTACTATTCCTGATGGTTCAGCTCTGCAGGTTTTACTATGTATGAAATAAACAATCAAGACAATTCTTCAATGTGAAGATACAAAATGAAAGTAAAATTCAGACCATTCTATAGTGAAAAGATACCAACAATTGTGAGAATCACATACATGGACATTCACTTCTGAAACAATATCTTGCGGTCCAAGCTTTGCAGGTTAAAGTATAAATATATATATGAAATAGACAACCAAGATTGACTTAAGTTTCTCTGTTTCTGCAAGATTGAGTAATGCCTCAAAACCTTACATCCTTCCAAAGCCACCTATAGAGCAATTGGCTATAAAGGACACTTTTAATTCATGAAAATAAATTTCACGAGACTGCATAGCGATATATAAAACCCAAAGTGAGGAAAAAAACATCAACAAGGCACAAGACAGAAGAATTCTGTTGCAAGCCTTCAATTCAATATTGTCGACAATAACTACCAGAGATGGAGTAAAAACTCATCAATAGGTACCTAGTCGAAAGAAGAAAATGAAAAAAAAAAAAGAATAATTCAGAAAGTGGCACATGAAGCATAGCAATCTCATCTCTCGCTATAAAGCAGATATAGAACTCACATGAGAGTCACCCAATAAGGCACCCAAAGCATACAATATAGCTCATGATTTACATGGTGTAATTTCTCCTGTTGCTTATCACCAGGTTCTTATTATTTACATCTTTTTTATCTTAAAAGGAGAATGATATACAACTTCTGTTTTACATATTTTCTTTTATATTGAAGGGCAAATTCAATGTAAGAAAACTGGTGATTCATAAATAAAATATTGATAGGTATTCCAATCATTGACAGAGATTTTAACAAAAGGACAATGGATAAAACAATCAAAAAATGAAACAAAATAAAATGCCTAATGAAGGCTGAGCAAAATGCTGGTTGTCAATTGCCCTTTTCGTAAGCTGCTAGCAGCAAGCCACCATATGCGTTTCACTCAACTTTGACAGGAAAAAAAATGTTTGTTTTCTTCTTTTCATTTCTTTGTTGTAATGCCAACCAAATAAAATTAACTGCAAAATTCTTATGTCTTTCGAGAAACAATGGCATCTTTACAAGGGTCCCAAATTGTAATTGCCTACAAAATAAAGATACAAAAATGCAAAATTTCTTGTGCGCTTAGGGAACAATGACATCTTTAAGAATCCCCAATTGTCTGCATTGCAACTGTGCAACTGCAGAAGTTACAAAAAATCAAAAACATGGGTGTGCATTTTTGAACTAGTAGACAACATAGTTACCATTCCTTGTGGTTCACTTCTGCAAGAACATATGAAATAAATGACTAAGGGGGTGTTTGCATTTGTAAAATTTCCCATGGAAATTTTAAGAATGCAAACACCATGGGATTTTTTTTATGAATGCAAATACCCCCTTAGTGCTTTAAAAGGAGTTCTTTGGCAGTTTCAGAATTTTAAGGTCTGAAGAAGTTTTGAGAGTTACGAAGGAAGCTTCGGACTCATATTGTTCGTGGGTTGAGAACTGTAGTTGAACTTCATGAGATCGAATCACCCGTTGTTCCTCAGTAGCTCAGTGGTAGAGTAGTTGGTTGTTAACTAACTAGTCGTAGGTTCGAATCCTACATGGAGAGATTTGATTAAATTTTTATTTAAAAATGAAAAAACTCAACTTTTAACTAATGCATTTCACTGGGTGTTGTCTGACCACTTCAGATGCCAGACTCCAGTTAAGTGTTATCAAACATGGCCTAAGACCAGAATGTCTACAAAAGGAAATAAATTCAAACCACCAAATTCTTCCATGCGAAGATAATCAGGAAATGTGGCGATCACAGACCTGGGCATGCACTTCCAAAACAGTAACCTGTGGTAAGTTCTGCAGGTTAAAGCATACAACCAAGATTGGAATCTAGAATCTAAGATTTGACAGATCTTAGTTCATTGACAAAATTTTCGAAAACCTACATACAGATTATGCAAAGGTCTAGGCCTTCCCCAGAATGTGGGTTTCTCATAAGTTTAGCTTTGGAGGGGGTAGTTACAGAGATGGGATAGGATGAGAAAGACAACCTTTAAAGACATGGGGTTAGAAAGCTTACCCAGCACAAGATGGAATACCAACCCAAATTTCTGCAAGATTGAGTGATGCCTCATAAATCAGAACCTCACATCCATCCAAAGTCACTGTTGAACGAGAACTAAAACACACACAAAAAGAGAGAGAGGAAGAAGGGAAGAGTAATCCCCACCCTAGAGTAACAAGAAGAAGAAAGAGCAGCAACAACATAGGAACATAAGAGCAGCAAGATGGGAATACCAACCCAAATTTCTGCAAGATTGAGTGATGCCTCAGAAATCAGAACCTCACATCCATCCAAAGTCACTGTTGAACGAGAGCTAAAACACACAAAAAGAGAGAGAGAGGAAGAAGGGAAGGGTAATCCCCAGCCTAAAGTAACAAGAAGAAGAAGAAGAAGAGCAGCAACAACATAGGAACATAAGAGCAGCAGCAATATCAGCAACCAGATTAGATAATCACAGAATCCATATCAACAACTAGGGGGCCAAGTAGCAGCATGCAAGTAACTGTTTGATCCACAAAAATCGAGTACGAGAACTATACCCGCAACATGACCCATCCACCGATAAGTGCATATTGCACATGCTAAGATACAAGTGCACTGGATCCAAAAAGAAAGGGCACAGCACAATCAACAACATTTAGCAAAACCAACACTTTCCCATGATCACGGAAGATCCCTTCTACACAAGAACAATATTTATTGATCCACAAAATGTGTGTAGCAGACCAGCAACAGGAGACAAGCACAGATTGCACATGTTTAGATAGATTTTCATTTGATCCAAATATAAAGGGCACATCCAACATTTAGTATAATCAATGTTTTTCCCGTGATCCCGGAAGGCCCCTTCCACATGGAAAAGCACACGAGCAGAGTGGAAGGGTGGATTGTAACCAGTAATCCGCCAAGGTGCGGCCATCCTCCAGCCGCTCACTAGCAAAGATCTCCCTCTGCTCTTCTCGGTGATGGACTTGACGAAGATCTGGATGGGCACCTGAGAACGAGCGCACCAGATGGAGGGAGGGAGGACTCCTTCTACATGTTGTTGTGATCTGTCAAGGCGAAGCAGGCTCTGCCGTGCCGGTGGGTGACCGTCTTCGTCAAGATCAGACGCCGCTAAGAAATACCAGTGAGGGTGTCGACCAAGATCTGGATCTGAGATTTGGAGAAAAAAGATCTGCATTTGAGATTTGTAGAAAAAAGTATACATCAGATAACCCCTAATGTTGAAGATTTTCACAATAGATCACAGAAAACATGAAAATTTTGGATGAAATAACAGAAAATGGGTGAGGAGAGCGCTAAAGAACAAAATAGAAACCACAGAAGCGTCGGCCTAGAATAGAAACGGAGGGGGAAAAAGACATCGATTTCGCAAGAAAAAATCGGAAGAAAAATACGAACCCACAGCCCGCTATCATACGAGCCTGCGAAGTTTCTACTTGCCCGTTTGCGTTTGGTAAACAGGTGGCGTAACGATGCGTCGGGGAGTGGGGGTTTGGTATTTAAAGGGTACCGCGACGGCGTAAACTGCGTGATTTATACGGGACCCGTATTAACCACGTATTGGACGCGTATTAGACACGTAGTCCGCATAGTAGACACGTAACCCATACTTGGTCGCTTACGATGTACCCCCAACGTTTTCACATTTTAATACATGCCCTTATTTATTATATATCATCGTGTGCTTCTTCTAGGTCCTCTCATTTCTTGTATTATTTCATACATTATGATAAAAAATAATATCTAACTGTTTTATCTGTTTGAGTCTCGTCAAAACTAAATGAGATTTTGTTTACAACTATGATATTTCCTACATATTATACTCTGACTTTGTAATAAGCCTAGTGCTCTTATTATTAATTTATAACTCCTCAAAATCTTGACTAATTTAATAAACACGCTAAAAGATTTGAGAAAATACTCTGAATATTTTTTAAATAAGTCTCTGAAAAAATGTTTTTCAATAAGAAAGCAAGATTACAAAGAGTTTTACTATATAGAGAGAATATATAAGAAAGCTTTCTGAACTTAAGTGGATTAGAGAGATAAAAAACTAACAAAATCCAAATATGTAATGGAAGTGTCAAATTTAAGATCTTTTAAGAGGATATATATATATATATATATATATATATATATATATATAAAATATTTTAGAAGTATATATAATCCATTTAACTAAGTAAGAAAGCCAAACAGTAGCAAATTATCTTTTTCTCCATTAAAACACTTAACTTAAACAAACAATAAAGGATGGTAACAGTACAAATGAAGAAACTATAGTATATACTAGAAAGTGTATATTATAAAAATATAATAAATTATGAGGTGGATTCTAAGACGTATAACTGTCCTGATAATTGACCATTAAATTAAAATAGAAGTACAATCACCACTTCAATTTTCACTGTTACCTTGAAATCGATTGTGCTTCACTCTGTCTCCCTCAAATTTTAGCACCCATCAAATCTATAAAGTTTCTGTACCTATATCCTTTTAGTTAAGGATTTTTTACATGTATATCCCTAAAATACGCCATATTTGTATGTCCCAACTCTCATGTATTAACATCAATACCTCTGGATCTTTAGAAAGTTGCACTTATATCCCTCAATCTAATGATTTTGTATAAATATATTTAAGTTTACTAATATTTTGTACATATACTCCTCAATTCACTAAAGCTTTGCATTATGTACTCCTGACACCTTCGATGGATTTATGCAATGTTTTTGACATATTTCGTTGAAATTCAACTAAGTTTGACAGGAGTATAAATGTAACATTTTCAAAATTTTAAGGATATTGATGATAATATGTGGGAATGGAGAATATACATGCAAATACGGTGTGTTTGAGAGGTATTCATGCAAAAAACTATTTAGTTAATAACTATCAATAGATACAAAGAGTTGATTATTGTGTCAAATAGATAGCTGCAATTTCACAGTCGAACGACCTGTTATGGTTGATCTTTTACTCCAAGCTTCATATCTGACAAATTCTTTATAATCAACGGTGCAGATGAGGAAAGAAAAATCCAAAGGTGAGCACAGTGCTGGACCAGAAATTAAAACGACAGTCTTGGTGGATTTTCTTTTCTATATATTAGGTATCTCAATTTAAAGATTTTGCTTTCTTATTGAGTCAACAATAAGAATCTGCTAAACTATCAAAAGTATATGATGGTCGAAAAAAAAACCTTTAGAAAGACTAGAAAATTCGTAACGTCCATGGAAAGTACACTGGTGAACCTACAGAAGGTGTGAAAAAGTTCTCTCTTCAGACTCCAGGAATATTGCGTACGTTAGGACTCGTGCATGAAAACACTAACTTTCCAAAAACGAAGGTTTTTTTGCATATATGCCCAATACATTATTATGTTTGCATGTAAATCTCTGACTCTCACATATTGTTATAAATACTCCTGACATCTTCAAAAGTATTGTTCTTATACCCCTCTATCAAAATGCTGTAAATTCTAACCTACTATGCTAGAAGATCTTGCAGAAATTTTATTGAGTTCAAGGGTATACATGCAAAATTGTGATGAATCTAGGAATATGCACATACAAATATATAAAACTTTTCACGGCACTTGACGAGAAAGGTACGGTGGCAACCTTTCAAAGGATGTTAGGGGTATCTATAACAATATGTGGGAGTTAACAGTATTAAATACAAATACATAATTTGCAGGGATATATGTAAAAAATCTTAAAAAATGATTACCAAATAAGTAGTTCTGTGTGGTCCCTCCTCATCACACATTAAAGTTAAGAAATCCAAGTCTATTAACCAATGAAAATATGCATTGTAATAACACCTTTTTCTGAACATCAAAATACATTGTCTTTCATTTGGTAGTAAAGAGAGATGTACAACACAATAGGGAAGTAGTTGAACACAGGGAAAAGAACATTACAGCTTAAGGTAAAGGGGTAAGAAAATAGTGGGCTCCACTACCTACAACCACTGAGTACACAAGGCTAGCACGGAGAACACAAAGTCCAAAACCCGTTGAAGGACGATCAACATACATCAAATATTGTCCACCCCTGCAATGCAAGATCCAGACACTCGCAAGGTGAGACAGTGAGAAAATAAGACTAATTGGGATCCGTAAGTCCATACAGTGTCAGTGCCCCCAGACATGTGTGCATACAAGTAGAAACTTACGACCGGTTTCCCCTACACCCAGACTCAATCTATAAAATGTGGGGGGTCTAGGAACCGGCTCAAATCCAAAATGCATTGATGTGACCCGTGCCTCATGGGTTACATTGTGCACAAAGACATTCTATGTACTATCAGTGGATGTCGTCACTTCCGAGTCCAAACCGTGAAACATGCATGTTTATCACTAATGATCACCACCCCATGCATGAATCAAACACGCAATAGTAAGAACACACATAACATCTATACATGAATTCAAATACTTGTTAATAATAAAGATCGACATTTAATTACATAGACGCACTTATGCAAATGATGATAGCCTTGCTTTTTTCTGTAAAAGCGTCTAAGGGATTGGACGTTTTAGGATATAGGCATCCAAGGACCTGGACGTCTATTAAATAAAATGTATAGCCTTTTGAACGTCTTTACAGCCTGAGGCCCTGGTAGGGCTTATAGTGCTTTTTGGATAAAATGTCCAGCTGACTAGACACACAACTTAATAAGCATCCAACCCCTTTGACGTTTTATCAGTAGAACCACCAGATCGAGGCTCCTTCCTAAGCTCCTCTTGGCCACCATACACCACCAAAACCCAAGCAGATAGAACCCCCATAAACCACACATGCAGAGCTACAAATCCCACTAAGAAACTCACTCTAGCACCTCCAAATCTTTTGGAAATCACGTATGCATGACGTGGGAAACATACTCAAAGCAATCCTAGCATGCTTTTCTAAGGGGAGAATCTAGACACTAGAGGAGGAACCATCACCTTACTTTGGATCTTGCACTCCTCCAGACTAAGATGAGCCCTTCACGTGGTTGATCTACTGTCATGCGCCGCCACTGCCCTCTTTGCTCCGCCATCACCTTGTTGCTCATGCCACCTCGCCGCCACGACCACATTGCTATCACCGCCTCCTTGCCTCCCATCGACCACAACGAGGGAGAAGGAGAGCTTGAGGGTGAGGAGAAGGGTGGAGAGGAAGATGAGGGGTGGAACAGAGGGTTAGAGTAGGTGGTGATGGAGGAAGAGGCTGGAGGAGGAAGAGGAGAGCAAGAAAAATGAGAAAAAGAGAGAGAGATGAGGGGCGGGGTTTAACCCCCAACCTCAGTGTCTCTGTCGTGTGAACTGCTACCACGCATGCGAGAGAGCGCCACACGGAGCGCATGTGCTATGCATGCAAAAGGAGAAAAATGTCCCACCACCTAGACGCTTTACTTACAAAATGCCCAATTGACTAGACATTTTACTCATATAAAACATCCAGCCACATGGGCACCTAATTCATAAAACAACTAGGCCCAATGACGCGATAATCCAACTGTGCAATCCTAAAACGGGACCTTAACACCATTGAAAGCCACTCTGCGGCCCAATAGTAGGGTCTAGAACCCGATGACCCGATCTGGAAAGCCCGATATTACAAATGGTGCCTTTATAACCTCAACTGCAAATTCATGATGGTATATCCATCTCAACTGCAATGGCGCCACCTGTTGCAAGATTCACCAACAAAGAAAATCACTAACTTTGTGTCATAATCTTGTCTTATTCCCTTGCACAGGAATTACATCTTTATAGAGTGATTAGCCCCCACTAACATAAGGATAAGACCCCACTAATTTTATGTGATTTTGCATGTCATCCTCGTAATACTCTATGGCTAGACACATGTTTATATGCCCGAATATATCTCTTCACATAAAGAATTATATAAATAGAATACAACCTCATCTAGCACTCTAACAAAACTTCTCCATCAGAGGACGAACCTTAGATCCCTCCGAACTCCCCTCCCCCCCCCAACACTTTTTTTTGTTAGTGATCTCAAAAGCTCAGTTGCATACCACTCGAGAACAACTCTAGCTCTCCTCCACACCGTTAGAGTTCCTGACCACTACATGGTCAATCAAGAGTTTTCATCCTCATTTATGTTGGATATGTAGGTGTCCTCAAAACCAGTTAATAGATATATATGGACATTCTGGCTAACAAAAATATGAGAATTAATTCATTATAATGATTGACGATTAATTAACTGAGTATAATGAAGTCCATAAAATTATGAGAGGAATATTAGATCACAATGAAATTGTGATAATAAGACCGATGCTCCTAACTATAATTCTTATGTTCCCAATCATAGGATATTAGAGACTGGACATCTAATATCCAGATAAACTGGTGTGTGTTGTGCCTGCCCATATTATGAGCTTGACTGATCTCATAGTCACATGTAGGAAACTAGGGCAAACACATAGATACTCATTAGGGAATGAGTTCACTGAGCTGATCTAACTTGAATCGTTGGATAGTAATTTACCCGACTGTCAGCAGACTTGATTCATCGTCACAATAGTGTGGTTGGTCCTTGAACCTGAGACACCTTGTTGGTGGACTTTTGGTCTTTGACCTTGGCTCACTAATCCCTACCTATGGGGTTCATAATAGTTAAGGATCGGGTCCAGTAGAAGACTTTCGAAGGTGACTGTGTGTTCGTTAGGGGATCATTCTTTCTCAGGTAATTAGCGAGAGAATGCTCTAAGAAAGATGCACAAGAGTCTCTGGCCAGAACGTACACAATATTAGAAAATATTTTTTCTGATATTGTACAACAATATCAGATCTAAGTAAGTTGACCATCTATGATTTGACAGTTGACTATGTCCTAGGTTGACTCGAGAGCATTACACGAATGAATGATTATAACCACGTGGTTAACTGTAGACGAACATGTTCCATGAGTGGGTTACTGAATGCCATTATTTTCCAAGATCATACAATATTGCTTGGCATCTAACTTCATTAGAAGTTCGACCAAATTTACATGAGATATTAATTCGGTTAAGTAATTAATTGAATATGAGATATTAATTAATTACTGTAAATCGATAAAGTTTTATTAGACTTAACGGGCAGAAAATTGGACTAGTAAATAGGCCTAGAGGGTCACACGCACAAAGATTTTCAGTCTGTGGTATTTTAGTGTGTTTTATATTAATTTAAGGACTTTTGTGAAAAGTCGCGCTGACTTAATATATATACACGCTGTGAAGAAACCCTGGGCCAAGCTCCAGGGCTACTCCTTACTGCCCACCCCCCTGCCTCTCTTGCTCCTCTGGGAGCCCCGTTCGAGGTGCTAATTTCTTCTTCGTCTTCGCCGCTCACAAATCCCAATGGTCGGGAAACCTCCACCTACTTGTTGTGGGATTTATTGCGGTAAGGAATCTTCAGTAAGCCGATTCGGACGAGGGAGTGAAGACCAATCGCCAACGAGGATCGCGTGGATACTCCTGGAGGTCGGACACTTGTGCGATTAAAAGCATCACCTCGACGGAACCGACATGGACGCAATGGACGCAGATCCGAATATGTGCAAGGTGATGTTTGATCATTCGAGTTTTTTCATTTTGGTCTATTTTATCTAGAACGGATCGGGGGACGGGCATGATTGATTTTATTGTCCGTTTTCGCTGTGTTCTTTATCGACATGCCCCTATCCCAATAGTGATATCAGAGCCAAGTTCTACTGTTGTCTGTTTCGGATCACTGAAAATTATTTTCTATATAGATTCCATGCATAAATTCAATCTTGTAATTCTAATATGATTCATGCGATGGATCGAGAAATTAAAATTAACTTTTTCTTGTGGAGAACTATTCGGGATCGTGATTCTGAAATTTTTAATTATTTCTTGTTCTTCGCCGTTGTGCAGGCATGGGTGATCGTCGGCGATGTTCTGTTGTGCCCCACTATTGACCACTGGCTAGGGATGCTTTCTTGCAAGCCATGGTTGGCGCCGGGTAGCGGTGGTTGTGGTGGCGGCGCCCTTCTTTTTCTTCTTTATCTTCCGAGCATGTGATGTTCATCGGAGAGAAGGAAGGGAAGGGGAAGGGACCATGGCCCTGCTGGTCGCCATTGGTGAGACCGACGGCGCTAGACATGGAGGCAAGATCGGCACCAAGCCAGTTAGAGGCAATGCAGGGGGCCGACGGCATTGAAAACCCCCTTGCACTTAACCCCTATTGCATGTAAGGCTGTGGGGGGGGGGGGGGGGGGGGGGGGTTGTAAGGGCGCTTGGTGGTGGCTAGGGTTTCCCCTAGTTGCACGCCAGGGGGCGCCCAGCCTAGGTTCGACCCAGGCCAGGCTCGGGCGCCGGACATGGGTATGACCCAGGCCAAACCTGAGCACCGGGCCCAGGTCCGACCCAAGCCAGGGCCCAATTGGGGGCCTACCTGGGCTCGGGCCAGATGGCCTGGACCAGGTTGTGCCTGGCCGAGCCTAGGCCCAGCAAAGTGGGCCCTTAGGCCCATTTATTTAATAAAAGAAAAGAAAAACCAAACTGTATTTTAAAATTGTTTTAAAATATAAAAAGTTTTTCTTTTATTCAATGATGCCCATTTAAAAGATTGAATTTTCTTTTAACAATTGTTGTTAAAGAACCTAATAGATCTAATTGTTAGATTATATATTTAGAATTGTTCTAAATTAATGCATGGAATCAATCTACAATTTAATTTCGGTTGCCTGCACATGTTGATGTGTTAAATGCTTTATAATTTAGATTTTAAAGCATGCTATAAATTAAATTTTTTGGAAATTCAAATTTATTCCAATTTTGATCGGAACCCGATCTTAGAAAAATCAAAAGTAAATTATTTTCAAAAGATTCAATTTTTAGTCCATTGTAAGGCGCACCTTCATATGTGGATCGTTAAAAGTTAACCGTGATCATTGATATGCACGTTTGTCTATATCATGTGACGATGTTGACCAGTCGGCATGCTTGGCGGCGGCTAGGGTTTCCCCTAGTCGTACGCCAGGGGTGCCCGGCCTGGGTTTGACCCGGGCCAAGCTCGAGCACTGGACCTAGGTGCGACCCAAGCTAAGCCCGAGCACCGGGCTTGGGTCCGACCCAGGCCAGGGCCAGGGCACTAGCCCTAGGCTCTCCCTAGGCGACGCCTGGCCTAGGTCGGCTCGGCCCAGATGGCCCAATTGGTAGCCTACCTAGGCTCGGGCCAAATGGCTTGGACCAGGCTGTGCCTGGTCGAGCCTAGGCCCAGCAAAGTGGGCCATTAGGCCCATGGCCTTAGGCCCATTTATTTAATAAAATAAAATAAAATAAAAACCAAACTGTATTTTAAAATTGTTTTAAAATATAAAAGATTTTTCTTTTATTCAATGATGCCAATTTAAGAGATTGAGATTTCTTTAACAATTGTTGTTAAAGAACCTAATAGATCTAATTGTTAGATTCTGTATTTAGAATTGTTCTAAATTAATGCATGGAATCAATCTACAACTTAATTTCGGTTGCCTGCACATTTTGATGTGTTAAATGCTTTATAATTTAGATTTTAAAGCATGCTATAAATTAAAAATTTTGGAAATTCAAATTTATTCCAATTTTGATCAGAACCTTATCTTAGGAAAATCAATATTAAATTATTTTCAGAAGATTCAATTTATAACTCATTGTAATGCGCACCTTCATATGTCGATCGTTAAAAGTTAACAGTGGTCATGGATATGCACGTTTGTTTATATCATGTGATGATGTGGATGTATGGTTGGTGGTGAGTTTGGTTAATTGTTAATTAAATATAGCTTGCATGCCATGCCTCTCTCTCTCTCTCTCACTCCAATGAAATTTTATCATTTATGTATTTCATTCAATTATTATACTTGATCATGGTGGAAGATCAAGGAGCGAAGATGATTTACATATGCAACAATGAAGGACAATGAGATATAATCTCATGCCTAATACTTGTAGCTTATGATGTAAGTGTTATATTGTTGTTCTTTGTGTGATTGACCATATGACTATGGTCAAATCACCGTACTATCCATGACCACACTAAATAGACAAACATGTTTGATACATAGTTTGTTAGTTTGATTTTGAATCAAATTGTTATCTAGGTATAGATAAATATATGTAATATATTTATAGTCTATCACTTAGGATGAGACCAACTTAAAATCTTAATCAAATCCATCATTTAATAATGTTTAAGCCGTAGCGCATTAGCTAAGAACTAATCACATGGCCCCTCCATCATTATAGTTTTAGATGCTTAGATCTAGATTGTGCAGGTTTGTTGTGCTATCCACAAGGCTTGTCTCTATATTTCTAAGACTAGAACTATGGCATGTCGATGTCTGACCATGGGGTAGAGGACGATATTACTAGTAGCATCCGAATCTATTGCTGTAACGTAATGATGGTAATGCTTAAACTGTAAATTAGTAGTTTGTTGTACTATCTATAGGACTAGTAAATTTATGGGGACCAAAAGATGATCAGATATTGTAAGGAATTGTCAGTCCCACGAGATGGGTGCTCTCTAGTTGTATTGCAGTTTGTTGTACTATCCACAAGACTGTAATACAAGCCAGTGAGATTCTAATCTCCGCTAGGAGACCATCGGAGTCTCTCGTTCTATATATCTGTGGGTCATACAATCCGCCGAAAAATAATGAGAGTTAATTCAAGGAAAAAGTCCATATTTGAATTAATAAGAACTATCTGCTTAATCGCTTTATTTTTTCTGAATGTCTAAAATGTCGTCAGATAGTCCGATATATGGCATATTAGATGCCATAAGATTGACACACTCCACTCATTTATACTGGCTTAGTGAATATGAGGAATGTCCTCAGATCCAATGGAACCTGATGATCTCTTACTTAGTGAGACCAATGTGAAGAAACAATCAAGATAAACCATTGGAAAAGACAAGCCAGCTAAAAGAGAGGCATGCTTTCAATACCATGTGTACGGACACTAAAACATGCAAACAATTATAATATAAAACTTGGAGAAATTTCGAATATTCTAATTATTAACTTTTACCTATCCATTAGATAACTCAAATCTCCAGTATGAGATACTGGATATGCTGTCCATATTTGCAAGAGTGTGCAGATTGAGAGAAGTGAAAGGAAGTTGAGAGTTAAAAGAAATTCACCTAAGATTTATGCAAAAGTTGCACACTCCTGTGGGACAGCACACTTCAGGATGATTTCAGGAGATTTAATAGAATTTAATAATTATTATTTTATTCCATTTGTCATCAAGATCTTAATCTCTAATCTTTGTTGAGATAGAGATGGTTATCTATTGACTGAGTAGGAATAAATGTTATTTCATTTATTTTTTAAAATAAATAGTTTGAATTTTAAAACCAGTCAATAGATTCTTAATATGACATCTCATATGATGAATACTCATAAGTTTCTTGAACAAAAGGGAAAACTGTGAATCCAGACTATGGTCATATAGATGAGGACCGAGTTTAAAGGTTGCTAAGATGGATACTTTGATCCATATGATTATGAATCATATGTAACAAATGAATTATGTCTCATATGAGGGTTGACCAATTCTCCATTTATGAGATATAGAGATAGAACCAAGGATTTATTAAAACATGTATATGATGATGTACGTTGCCCAATATCCACTTAATGTTTAGAAAGTTACTCTTGTTTCCTATCTTTGGTGATGACTTCTTTAGAGATTCAGCTATGTGTGCTTGTTGAAGTACACATAGGAAAGAGTATTAAAGAAATTGAAATTCAAATGAAGTGACATATAGGAAAGAGTATTAAAACTCTTTGATATGATTGATGAGATGAATACTTGAGTACATGATTCACACGATTCTTCAAGGATAATGATATCTTCTCTCAATTGACTTCTATTAATATACCACAATTGCATGATGTATTAGAAGAAGAACCGCACCATATTAAGTATAGTGCAATATATGATAAGTTTGTCTAATTTTTCTGTCTCCTTAATGGTTTGGCATAAGATACCTATCATTCAGATGAGGTTTCGATTAAATAAATGTGTATCGATCCGTATGAGATATGAAGTTGAAAGAAGTTGAACTTTAAGTATGTTAAAGTCAGGCGAAAGTCCAATCCATGTGATGAGGCACGATCTAAGAAAGTTGGAATCAGGAACAAATAAGTGTAGATTTGTGATATATATCCAATGGTATTTGGATATTATTTCTATCAGCTGAGAGATAAAAGAGTTTTCAACACTGAGAAAACTATCTTCCGTGAAGAGGGATGTGTCTTTGGAGAAGACAATGGGAGCTAGACCGAATTTGGTTTTAGATTGTGTAAGTTTGTTGTGCTGACCACAAGACCTGTCATTCTCTTTTCAAAGACTAAAACTACAGCATGTTGATGCCTCACTACATAGTAGAAAAAGGTGTTACTTTGTTGTGTTAACCACAGGGATGGCATCCTGCTCTACTGCTGTAACATAACTATGGTAATGCTTGAACCATAACTTAGTGGTTTGTTGTGCTATCCACAAGGTCACTAAGATTATGGGAGCATAACTATTTTTAGACGATGCCAGTACACAAATTAACACTAGATAGTAAGATGATCCCCTTTGAATGGAACCTATTATCACACATAATTAAAAGCGACATAGGTCTTTTAAAGTTCTCCTGACAACAAAATAGATATGTTTGACATATAGAAGATGGCAGAAGGAGAGAAACTCTAATAAGTAGATGATGATCCAAAGACCTATGATGAGACTTTTAGTAGATCTGATTGTTAGTTTAAGGTGGCCTACAAGCCAATCTGACTATGTAAATCTCGTTTATTTATTAATAAAATAGCATAATATTCATTATGTGTAAATCGCGTTAATTATCGTTTCATAATGAAGTCCGTGAATATGTACTATAGTGATCATATTATGATGAGATCATACTAATGAGACTGATCACTTAAACACACATATTCTTAATCGTTCCTAGTCGGAGGATATCCGAGAAGGACATCGGATATTCGGTTAGACTAGTACATATTACTTCTGCTCATATGATGAGGGTGACTGATCTCATAAGTCACCTGTGTGGAGATACTAAGGCGAATCTGTAGGTGCTCATTGGAGAATGAGTTCACTGAACTGATCCGACTGAATCGCTGGATGGTATTGTACCTCACTGTCAACCAGCTTGATTCTATTGTCGCAGTTGCGTGGATGGTCCTCGGACCTGAGACACCAAGGACACCTTGTCGGTAGACTTCTGTGCTTTGACCTTGGTTTACGAATCTCTAGCCATGGGATTCTAATACGCCAAGGATTGGGTACAACGGAATACCGTCGAAGGGAATTGTGTGTCAATAAGGAATCATTCGCTCTCGGTACTTAGAGAGAGAATGCTCTAGGAAGGATGCGCGAAAGTCCCTGGCCAGGGCGGACGATAATATCGGGAAAAGAGTTTTTCGATATTCATCAGCGGCATCCAATCCAAGTGAGTCGACCGGTTAGGGTTTGACAGCTAGCCATACCCTGAGTTGACTCGAGAGCATTGTACGAATGAAGGATTATATCCACGCGGTAACTGTCGGCGGAAAGGTTCCAAGAGTGGGTTACTTAACCCCAAATACCTTCCGGGTTCACGCGGTGTTACTTGGCACCCAACGTGATCGGAGGCCCGGTCGAATTCGATGTGCGACATCAATTCGATTGATTAATTGATTAATAAAGGGTTATTAATTAATTAATAGAGCCAGTGAGGAGTCACTGGGCTTGTTGGGCCATTAACTGGACTGGTACTTGGGCCTAGAGGGTCACACGCAAATGATTCTCAAGGCAATGGATAAATAAGTGGGTTTTATATAAACCGGGGGTTTTTATGAAAAACCGCGCGGTTAGTATAAAACAAAGCGAACGGGCTGAGCAGGCCAAGCTGCTGCTAACCCTAGCCGCCCCTCCTCAGTTTCTGTCTTTCTCTGGCGTCCAGGCAGATCCAGATCTGCTCCGCCGCTTCTCCGAATCCCGTTCGACGGGAAATAGTCCGCACGTTGCGGCGACCAGCGGAGGCTTCGTGGGCTGCGAAGAACGAGGAACGTGAGGATATCCATCGCGGGGAGGATTACGTGGACTTTGCTAGAGGCCGGGCGCTTGCGCGGCTTGCGGTGTCACACCGACGGAACCGAACGGCTGCGGATTCGAATCCGCACACGGTAAGAACTTCGATAATCCGATTATCGTATTTTAGATTTCGAAACGGGAACGGATCGCTGCAAATAATTTTATTTTCCGTTGCGTGAGCGATCCGGAGAAACCGAAAAAAACCAACACTGATTTCGGGAACGACAAGATATTCTGACATCCAGTCCGTCTATGCCAGTCAAGTTCATAACTTGATGAACTTGCTTGAGGGTAATGTACTCATCAGTTATAAGTAGATCTTCAAATAGAAGACATGTGTTGATGGACTGTTTGACTCATATGGTAAGAAATAACCAAGGGCAATAGTCAAAGTCAAATTATTGACCATGACGAAACCCTCTCGGCAGTTGTTATAGTTGAGTAAATCAGAATTCTCCTTACCACCATTATCAGTTATGATGATGATTAAGGGTATATAGATGTTAAAACAAACTTTCTCAATGTGATTGAGGAAGAGACGTATATGATACGAGCTTGAAGTTTTACATTTACAAAATAAGCTTTAAAGTAAGCTTCTCGAAGTTGGAACAAAGGATTAGACCAGGTGATCAGATCCGATGAGTCTATTTATAATGAACATGAACTGCATGTGTACAAGAAGGCAAGTGGAAGCGCGGTCACACTATTAATGCTTTGTGTTGATAACATCCTAGTCATTAGGAATGATTAGGGGATGTTTCTTTCGGTGAAAGCATGATTATCCATTGTTTCTCCACAAAGGGTTTGAATAGAGCATCCTGTGTATTGGAAATATAGATCTATGATGATAGATTAACACATGATGACCAAATCTGAGACTGATAGAGTATCAGACTAATACTAGGAAGAGTGTGTTCCTAATATACATAGAAAGTGATTTGAATCTATGAGGTTACACTGACTCAGGTTTCAAATCTAACATAATATGGAGTTGCAGTGGACTGGAAGAGTTCTAGGCAGGAAATCATTGCAAATTTGACGACAGAGATAGATGTACACAGTTGAAGGAGCAGTGTAGATGAAGAAGTTCATCTTCAAACTATAAGTAATTCTATACACTTTTTATTTCATCCCATTATTGTGTGACAACAGTAAGAGTGACTGATTAAGTGAAAGTGTCGCGATTTCATCAGAAGTTGGAGTACATTTTGAGGCATTTTCACATGATCAGAAATATTAATTCTAGATAAGATATCATAGAAGGTCTACGGACTAAGCTATTATCTCATATTATGCTTGAGCATTGCCTAGATTTGATGATGATCAAACGGGAAGGTGATTGACTTTAGTCCAAGTGGGAGATTGTTAAATATAGGTGTCCTTAAAGCCAATCAATAGACATTTATGGACATTCTCGTTTTCAAATATATGACAATTAATTCATTGTAATGATTGACGATTAGTTAACTGAGTATAATGAAGTCCGTGGAATTATGAGGGGAATATTAGATCACAATAAGATTGTGATAATTAGACTAATACTCCTAACCATAATTCCTAAATGTTCCAACCATAGGATATTAGAGACTAGACATCTAACTGATAGACTAATGTGTGTTGTACCTACTTATATGACAAGCTTAACTGATCTCATAGTCACGTGTGTGGGGATACTAGGGCAAACACATATGTGCTCATTGGCGAATAGGTTCACTGAACTGATCTGACTTGAATCGCCGGATGGTAATTTACTTGACTGTCAGTCGGCTTGATTTATCGTCACAATAGCATGGTTAGTCCTTAGACTTGAGACACCAAAGACACCTTATCGTGGACTTCTGGGCGTTGACCTTGACTCACGAATCCCTATCTATGGGGTTCCTAATAGTCAAGGATCGGGTCCAGTGAAAGACATTCGAAGGTGATTGTCTGTTCGATAGGGGTTCATTCATTCTCAGATAATTAGAAAGAGAATGCTCTAAGAAAGATGCACAAGAGTCTTTGGCCAGAGTGGACACAATATCAGAAAAGATGTTTTTTGGTATTGTACAGCCAGATCTAAGTGAGTTGACCATCTAGGGTTTGACAATTGACCATGCCCTACGTTGACTCGAGAGCATTATATGAATGAAGGATTATAGTCACGCGGTAACTATGGACGGACATGTTTCATGAGTGGGTTGTTGAACCTCATTACCTTTCGGGATCATGCGGTGTTGCTTGACACCCAATTTGATCAGAAGTCTGACCGAATTTACATGAGATGTTAATTCAATTAAATAATTAATTAAATATGAGATATTAATTAATTACTGTAAGTCGATAAAGTGTTATTGGACTTAACGGGCTGAAAATCGGACTGGTAAATGGGCCTAGAGGGTCACACACACAAAGATTCTTAGTCTGTGGTATTGTAGTAGGTTTTATATTAATTCGGAGACTTTTGTGAAAAGTCGCGCCTACTTAATATATATATATATATATATACACGCTATGAAGAAACCCTGGGCCAAGCTCCAAGGCTGCTCCTTGCTAGCAGCCCCCCTCTCTCTCCTCCTCCTTTGGGCGCCCTGTTCAGGGCGTCAGTTTCTTCTCCGTTTCCGCCGCGCGCGAATCCCGATGGTCAGGAAACCCACACCCGCTTACTGTGGGATCTGCTACGATTAAGAATCTTCGGCGAGCGTGCCGAATTGGACAAGGTAGTGAAGACGAACCGCCGACGAGGATCGCGTGGATATCGCTGGCCAGACGCTTGTACGACTAGCGACATCGTCTCGACGGAACTGACATGGACGCGGATCCGAATCTGCGCACGGTGATGTTCGATCACCGGATTTTTCGTTCTTATCTGTTTTGTCCGAAAGGACAGGCGAGATCGATTTTATTAACTATTTTCGCTGCATTCTTCGTCGTCCCGCCTTGATCACAACAATTTCTTTATGCCATGCGTCAACTTTTAAATAATCAAGTACTTAGGTTAATTTTAGTTACATCAAATATAATTCAACTTAATTTCACTATTGGATTACATAGAGAGATGCCACAAAAGAATTATAGATGACACTGATCGTTCCAAATTGTGCGTCGTTAAACACTCATGAAAACGTTCAATCTAAATTTATCCAGCTCACTCAAATCAGATTTTGAAAATTAATAGTGGTGAGTCCGAGTCGATCTACAGGGAGATAAAATTTTAATTTTAAAAACCTTAGATTTTTAATTATCTAAAAAAATAGAAATTTGAATTGATTAATTAACTATCTAATTAAATAAATTTACGAATTAAACTACACTAATTTTTAAAAGCACAAATACAACTATATTTAAAATTGAGAAGAGAGAGAAATTAACAACATGTTATAAAAACAACAAAACTTCTAAATTTAACTAATCAAATTTTATGCAACAAGAAATAATAAACAATAACATCTTAAACTTAACTAAACTAAAATAATCCAAACCAAATTAACATATTATGCAGCAGGAGCAGTGGAACTAGGAGGCATGCGAGTGCATGTTCAGGTGCTGGCTTCATGCGCAGTGGGTTTCAGCTTGCAGGAAGAGAGAGACGGCTGGTGGCCACTGGAGGTGGTTATGGAGGTGCACTAGCTTGCTGGCGCGTGGAGTGCTGTCGGCTACATGGCTGCTGGAGGTGGTAGATGCCGGTGTGCTGGCTTCAACAGGTGCATGTAGGTTGGCTGGAGACCGGCGTTGGGGGTTCACCGGGTACATGGACAGGTGCTGGAGGGTTGCTGGGCAGGAGGAAGCCGGGCTTCAACGCATGCATGCAGGCTGGCGCTGGTGTGCGTGGAGGGTGCGGTTGCTGCTGGCGCTGGGTGCTTGAGGCAGCTGGTGGCCGTGGATGGTGGAAGCCCGACGTGGATGGCTGCGTCGCAGCTGCTTGACCTTGAGCTTGCTGCGCGTGGAGGAACATGCAGGTGCGTGGACTTGTGATTTGATGGAGAGAACAGAGCGAGAGAAAGAGAGAAACCGAGAAGAGGGAGAACCGGAAAAGAGAGAGGGAGAAAACAGAGAAGTTGGAAAAGAAGAAGAAGAGAGGGATAACCGGGGAGAGGGAGAGCCGGAGAGAGGGAGAAAACCGGAGAGAAATAGAAATCAGAGAGGGAGAGAGAGAGAGCTGTGAAAACAAAACGAGAGAGGAAGAGAAAGAAGGAGAAAAAGAGACCGAGAGAGGCTGCGGGAGAGCGGTTGGAAGAGGAGAGAGAGAGAGAACAGGAGAGAAGGGAAACCGAGATAAAACAGAGAGGGAGGACGAGAGAAAGAACAGACGAGAGACCGAGAGAGGGAGAATCGGATCTGGTGCTCGGAATCAGAGAGGTTGGAGGCTTACGGGAAAGGAGAGAAGAGGAAGAGACCGTAGGAGAAAGAGCAGAGAGACCCCGGGCTGCGGAAAGGAGGGATTAATATAGAGAGGAAGAGAGGCATGGGAAGGAAACTGAAGAAGAAAGAGGATTCGGAATTGGAGAGAGAATTTCTAAAAAGAGAGAGAGAGGTTTTTTTTAAAATAAAGAAAGGAAGGGATGTGGTTGGGAAATTAGAGAGAATGAAGGAAATAGAGGATTTTGGGAAACTCCAGAGAAAGAAGGAATCATGGCAATATTAGGACATCAAATTATATTTTTATCCCTGCTTTTGTCGAATTTATTGAAATCCGAACACTAGACCTCCCCCAAATTTCCAGAAACTCCACCAGCTGCACTACATCATCGGCATGTCCTGTTCACATAAAATAAATATAAATTAGCACATTATCATAAAAATATCATCATATTTATTTATTTCGTCTCGGTTTTGTCGAAAAACCGCAAATGCGCTATACTCCTTTAATCACATGAAATGGCGATGTTTTTAAGTCAGAATTTGACGAAATTGGTACCGTTGGACTTGGTACACAATTATCTATCATTTCATGCTATTTTACATATAAAAACATGAGTATGATGCATATGATTGGCCTTAAATGATCAATTTAATACTTTATCACACCCCCCAACTTACTCATTGCTAGTCCCTTAGCAATGCAAATAAGGAAAAGTTAGGACAAACAATGAATTATCATGCTTCATTTGTAGTATCTTTCACAAACAATTTAAGTGGTAGCCGATTGGTTAAGCTAAAAGTCTTCATATCCCACAATATTTTGATTCACGACATGTGATTATGCATGAAAATTGGCACGCTTATAACTCGTTTCCGACCTTTCTGGTATATTCTTGCCTTTACTACCCTTTAGATAAGACTACCTGGGGAGGAGAAGAGAATAAAATATTTCCCGATCAGTCAGTGAGGACCGTTTTTCAGTTCCCGTCCCAACTCAGTACTTTTCACGACTTGGTCATATTTTTGGTACGATAGACTTTTTAGCGTGGCGTTTTTTTTCATTTCATTGTACTTTTGCTTTTGAAAGTGCGTAGTTTTTGCCACTCTCTTTGAATTGCCTAAGGGGAGATGCGTACTTTTTGCCACCTACCTTCCTTTAGCTCTTTTAACGTCTTCTATTGCCTTTAGTGTTTACAGCTGTCCATTTTAAATGACCGCCTCTTTTAGAGTGCTGAGTGGAACAGTCCCCTATTACGGATCCATTCCTTTCGTTCAACCCAAAAGAAAAATTAGAATAAGTAGTCTTATCCTTGAGGTTAATTCCAACAATTCTATACTTTTAAGATCTTTCATTTATTCTAAGTTGCCGTGTGTGTGTGAAAATCATCCTGCCGTGGATTTTTGTGAAGTGGGATATTTAAACTTCGAAGGTTCTTTAACCAATGTGACAACCAAAAAAACTGATTTGTATAAAATTTACTTTAATGAAACATGATTTTCATGCAATTTTCATAAGACGTGAAAATAAGTTTTTGAAAAAATTTGACCATTTTTCAGTGAAAGATATCAGTTTTCTTCAAAAGATTTTCAATAAATGCATATCAAATTGATTGTCCCACCCCCCAACTTGATTGACATTATCCTCAATGGCATAAAAGATATGAAAAACATATCAGCCAGAAGAGAATTTGTGAAGGAGCGAAACAACCTATAATGAAGAGGATGCGACATACCTACGACGATTGCTGCTCATGGACCTAAAAGGAAAAGAAATACCAAAAACTGAAGTAAAATATTGGGTTGCCTCCCAACAAGCGTTAAGTTTATCGTCTTCAGCCAGACAGAAGTTCAGTTAATGTGGATCACTCAGTTCTATGGATTCAGGTGGCTCATTTTGAAGATTTTCAATGAATAGTTTCAACCGTTGACCATTAACAGTAAAAGTGTTCCTACTCTTGGGATTCAGAATTTTAACGGCTCCATGATCGAAGGCTTTAACGACCACGAATGGTCCATCCCATCTGGATTTCAGTTTTCCAGGAAATAGGCGAAGCCTAGAATTAAATAGCCAAACTTTCTGATTTGGAAGAAAGGATTTTCTCACAATATGTTTATCATGAAAAGCTTTAGTTTTGGCTTTATAAATCTTTGAATTTTCATAGGCCTCGTTGCGCAACTCTTCTAACTCACTCAGTTGTAAGGTTCGGTGGGAACCAGCTTGGGCTAGGTCCAGATTGACTTGTTTGATGGCCCAATAAACCCTATGTTCCAATTCTACCGGAAGGTGGCACGCTTTTCCAAAAATCAGGCGATAAGGAGACATGCCAATAGGAGTTTTATAAGCGGTCCGATAGGCCCATAAAACATCATCCAATCTTTCAGACTAATCTTTTTTATCGGGCCTAACGGACTTTTGCAGAATATTCTTGATCTCCCTATTGGAAACTTCCATTTGGCCACTGGTTTGGGGGTGATAAGGGGTAGCTACTTTGTGATTAATCCCATATTTCTTAAGCAAAGCCCGAAATTGGTAATTCGTGAAATGTGTTCCCCCATCACTTATGATAGCTTTAGGCCACCCAAATCGAGAAAAGATATTCTTCTGAACGAATTTAATGACCACTTTATGATCATTGGTTCGGGTGGCTACTGCTTCAATCCATTTTGAGACATAATCCACCGCTACCAGAATATATGTATGTCCAAAAGAGGGTGGAAAAGGTCACATAAAGTCAATTCCCCAAACATCAAAGACTTCAACCACCAAGATTGGGTTGAGTGGCATCATATCCCTTTTCGCCATATTTCCTACGGCCTGACATCGGAGGCAAGTTTTGCTAAATTTATGGGCATCTTTGAAAAGTGTGGGCTAGTAAAAACCATTTTGCAGGACTTTGGCTGCAGTTTTCTTTCCTGAGAAATGGCCCCCACAAGCTAGATTATGGCAGAAGTTGAGAACACTCTGTTGTTCTTCTTCCGGAACACATCGCCTAATGATTTGATCAGGACATAATTTGAATAATTCAGGATCTTCCCAGATATAATATTTTTCCTGAGAAAAGAATTTGTCCTTTTCACTTTTAGTCCATCTTTCCGGAAGCTGATTAGTCACCTTGTAATTGACAATATGAGCATACCAATGTGCAACAGTGTGAGAAATAGTCAGTAGATGCTCATCAGGAAAGGAATCAGTGATTGGTGTACTTTCGGAGATCGGAATTCGGGAAAGGTGGTCAGCTACCACATTCTCAGAATCCTTCTTATCCCGAATTTCCAAATCAAATTCCTGAAGGAGTAAGATCCATCTAATAAGCCTAGGCTTTGCATCCTTCTTGGTCAACAGGTATTTCAGAGCTGAGTGATCAGAATAGATTATGACTTTTGCCCCTAAAAGATAAGATCTGAATTTTTCTAGGGCAAAAACCACGGCTAATAGTTCCTTTTTTGTGGTGGTATAATTTATTTGAGCATCTGCAAGGGTGCGACTTGCATAATAGATCACCACGGGGCACTTGTTGATTCTTTGTCCCAAAACCGCACCGATAGCATAATCCGAGGCATCACACATGATTTCGAAGGGTAAAGACCAATCTAGAGATTGAAGAATCGGGGCTTTGGTCAAAGATTCCTTCAGAGAATTGAATGCCTTGATGCAAGATTCATCCATTTGGAAAGGGACGTCCTTAGCTAAGAGGAGAGTTAGAGGCCGGGCAATTTGAGAGAAATTGTGGATAAACCGGCGATAGAAACCGGCATGGCCAAGGAATGAACGGATTTGTCTGACTGAGGTAGGAGGAGGAAGATTGGATATGAGATCGATCTTAGCTTTATCTACTTCTATCCCCCTTTTAGACACAATATGGCCTAGAACAATGCCCTCTTGAACCATGAAATGGCTCTTTTCCCAGCTAAGTATCAGATTGGTGTTAATGCATCTTGCTAGCACTTGTTTAAGATTTTCCAAGCAATTTTCAAAAGAATCCCCGAAGATTGAGAAATCATCTATGAAAACTTCGAGGAATTCTCCCACCATATCGGAGAATATAGCCATCATACACCGTTGAAATGTGGCTGGTGCGTTGCATAATCCAAATGGCATTCTCCTAAAAGCAAACGTGCCATAAGGGCACGTGAAGGTGATCTTTTCTTGATCTTTCGGATAAATAGCCACTTGATTGTACCCGGAGTACCCATCTAAGAAGCAAAAGTACTTCTGGCCCGATAACTTTTCCAGAATCTGATCCATGAATGGGAGTGGAAAGTGATCCTTCTTAGTCATTAGATTCAGCTTTCGGTAATCAATGCACACTCTCCATCCCGTGGTGAGCCTAGTGGGTACCTCTTCTCCATGATCATTCTTGATAACCGTTAATCCAGATTTCTTGGGTACCACTTGAGTTGGGCTGACCCATTTACTGTCTGATATGGGGTAAATGATACCCGCATCCAGCCATTTCACAGCTTTCTTCTTCACCACTTCTTTCATATTGGGATTAAGCCGCCTTTGCATCTCCCGACTGGGCTTAGAATTCTCTTCCATATAGATGTGATGCAAGCAAATGGACAGACTTATTCCTTTCAAATCGGCCACCGACCATCCAATAGCACCTTTGTGGTCTTTGAGGACCTCGGTTAATTGGGCCTCCTGCGGCGATGTGAGATTTGCCGCAATGATGACCGGGAGAGTTTGGTCTGGGCCCAAAAAGATATACTTGAGAGACTCAGGTAATGGTTTGAGTTCAAGCTCAGGAGGGTCCTCTAAGGATGGCAAAGCGGGCTCAGATTGTAAAGCGGGTAAAGGTTCAACCTTGGGCCAAGATGTTAATGGGCCGGATGAATCTTTTAAGATATTGACTTCTTCCAAAAGGTCATGTGTGAACATTTCATTTTCTTCAACCATATTATCCAAGATATCAATAGTATGGCATTCTTTTTCATGATCTGGGTATTGAGATGCTTTGAAGACATTAATCTGGACCTTTTGACCCGCAAATGAAATGTCCATTATGCCAGTTTCACAATTTATATTAGCTTTGGCAGTGGCTAAGAATGGACGACCTAGGATGATCGGAGTGTGAATGAGTTCTTCAGGTAATGCCATATCCAGAATAAGGAAATCCACGGGAAAATAACAATCATGAACCTTCACAATAACATCCTCAATTAATCCCCGTGGAGTTTTCACAGACCTATCAGCCAACTGCAAGATGATGGGTGTGGGCTTTAATTCTCCAATATCAAATTTCTCATAAATGGCTGTTGGCAATAGATTCACACTAGCACCTAGATCCAATAAAGCTCTATCAAATGTAACTCCAGCTAAGTCACATGAAATTAGAGGTGCTCCAGGATCCTTTAACTTCTTGGGTAAATGATTCATCACAATCGCACTTACATCTTCTGAAAGCCGAACCTTTTCAGGTGCCATTCTAGATTCTCTTCGTGGAGTGCATAATTCATTGAGAAACTTAGCATAAGCTGGCACATGCTTGATGGCATCGAGGAGTGGAATATTAATTTGGACTTGTTTGAATAAGTCCAACAACTCCTCATTCTGGGCCAGTTTCTTCCTGGCATTGGGCTTAGCTAACAAGGCATTAGGAAATGGCACCTTAGGTTGATAAGAACTTGGGCCTCCATCAATCTTTCCTTTTCCTTTCAGATCATCCTCCAACTTCTCCATGTTGGGTTCATCTTCACTCTCACTTTCAATTTCCTGAGGCCCATCAGTAGAACCTTTGACTATCTCTTCATCTGCATGTGGTTTTTCTAAACTTCTCCCACTCCTAAGAGCTGAAATGGCTTTAGCATTCTCCAATTGTGGCCCTTTAGGTTGTGGTAACGGGCCAGGCTGAGGTAAAAGGCCCGATTGCTGTGGAAAACCCGGAGGTTAATTCCTTGGATCGGCAATGGGTTGATTAGGAAGTTGGCCCACTTCTCTTCTCATCGTAGCCTCAGTTAGTTGGCCCATTTGACTTTCCAACTTAGCAATGGATTGTTGCTGGGTCAAAATCAGTTGTTGGAGTTGAGTGAATTTGTCATCAAAGTTGGGCTGAGGAGGTTGTTGGTAAGTGGGTGGAGGATGGTATTGGGTTGGCTGTCCTGATTGGAATGAGTGGTAGTGGGCCGGTTGACCTGATTGGAATGATTGATACTGGGCAGGTTGACCTGATTGATACTGGGCCGGTTGAGAAAATTGGGCTTGAGATCCCCTAGCCTGAACATTTCCATAGAAATTAGTTGTTGTTGAAATGAATTCTGTGGCTTTTGGGCTTGATGCATGGGAGGATTGGACATTGGTAATGGGGCCTGCTGATTCTTCCAAGAGAAATTAGGATGGTTTCTCTAGCCATGATTGTAAGTATTTGAGAATGGATCATTATTGGACCTGGAGAATCCCTAGGCGGCCTGAACTTGTTCTTGAATGAATGGTGGAAGTTGGGCCACAGTTGGGCATTCATTCACTTGATGGGCTGGACTTGCGCATAAGGCACAAATATCATGATTGGCAGAAGATGGGCCTTCATATGGACTAGATTGTGTTGGATAAGTAGGCTCTTGCTTGTTTAAGGCCAAGAGTTGGTCTAGTTTCTGGGCCAAGATGTCTACCTTATCCAATTTTTGATTAATCAGATTTATGTCTATTCTGGATTCGGACTCTCCGCGGGCCTTAAGTTCATACATTCCAGTCCGTTTAGATGGCCCAACAAACCTTTCGTAAGATGATAATGAGGCATGATTGATGGAATTTTCACTTAACATCTCAAACAGATCATAGGCCTCATCTTCATTTTTTATCATAAATGCCCCTCCACATGAGGCATCCACCATCTGTCTGAACTGTTCAGACAATCCTTCATAGAATGCTTGGACAATTTACCATTTTGAAAGCCCGTGATGAGGGCATTTCCTAAGCAATTCTTTCAATCTTTCCCAAGATTCGTAGATCAATTCCCCAGGAGTTTGGGTAAAACTCGTGATGGCCCTTCGCATGGTATTGGTCCGCCCTATGGGATAGAACTTCTTGAGAAATTCTTTCTGCATTTCTTCCCATGTCCTAATGGGCTTTCCTATAGTTCCCAACCAATATTTAGCATTGTCCTTTAATGAGAAGGGAAATAAGGTCAACTTAAGGCCATCATCGGTGAAATTCTGGATCTTCACCGTGGAACAGATTTCTAGAAATTCATCCAGATGCTTATAAGGATCTTCATTAGTATTCCCATAAAAGGATGTGAGCATCTGAATGGTGCTAGATTTAATTTCATATTGATTGGCTGGATTCTGAGGAAGATGAATACATGATGAAGGTTGATATCGATTTGGAATGAAATAGTCCTTCATTTGCTTTGGTGGGTCCTGATTATCAGGCATTGGATCTTGTGGTGGATTTCTTTGATGTAGGATTTCTTTCTATTTCAGCAAGTGGTCCTAGAAGATTATGATTTTGAGATCTCCTACCTTACATGCACTAGGATTGATAGAGAGAGGATGGATTTGAATTTTGTTTTCTATTTCTTGTTTTTTTTTTTTAAATGCAAACAATTTTGACAAGCAAATTATCCTAATGATCTAATGTTAACCTAGACTCTATGTGAATTTTCTTACAAGGTGAATGGAGTCCACCTCGAGTCACAACCACAATCAGTCAACGGCCAGGTAAGAAGTGGGGTAGTGGGAGGCTCCCCCTACTTTCGTAGGGACCTAATTAGAGAACCACTTTCCCGCTTAGACGTTTGCCTTTTTAACCTCTAGTCTAGACACCGTTGCCAAAAATGGAGGCAACCCGAGATTTAAACCACTCACGGTGTAAACCCTAGATTCTCTTTCGACTTGCTTTTAATTGGATTAGGAAATGCCAATGCAAGGAAGGTGATTTGTGGGTTAAGGAAGGGTGATCAAATCCCTACCTTATGTGGTTAAAGTTGCTGCCCTTAAAGTCTTTTTGAATGCAAAATAAGGCAACAGCCAAATCAATGCAAGGTGTGTTGATGCAATCATGAATGACTTGCTAAAATTGAAACACGTACCTTTCCCCCGCAATCTTCAACAATTTATGGAAATAACTGTGCAAGGAAACTAGCTCATACTTTCCTAGAATGATGAATGCCTAGCATGGAAGGTTTCTAATCTTGGAGATGAAAATTTTTAACTTTGGATGTTCTTCTTTTTGTTTCTTTTTTTTAGTTAATGGAAACCTATCTAAACTAGAAACTACAAAAATGGAAACTAACTAGAATAAGGAAATTGAAACATATAATGTTGGAACACATTTACCATGATTTCGTTTTCCTTTTTTTTTTTTTTTTCAATTTACCTGCAAAAATAAGAAAAATAAGGTTAGCTAAAGAATAATTACACTAAATCCAAGATAATCAAAATTAAAAATCTAACTCCCCGGCAACGGCGCCAAAAATTGATCGTTCCAAATTGTGGGTCGTTAAACACTCATGAAAACGTTCAATTTAAATTTATCCAGCTCACTCAAATCAGATTTTGAAAATTAATAGTGGTGAGTCCGAGTCGATCCACAGGGAGATAAAATTTTAATTTTAAAAACCTTAGATTTTTAATTATCTAAAAAAAATATGAATTTGAATTGATTAATTAACTATCTAATTAAATTAAACTAAATTTACGAATTAAACTACACTAATTTTTAAAAGCACAAATACAACTATATTTAAAATTGAGAAGAGAGAGAAATTAACAACATGTTATAAAAACAACAAAACTTCTAAATTTAACTAATCAAATTTTATGCAACAAGAAATAATAAACAATAACATCTTAAACTTAACTAAACTAAAATAATCCAAACCAAATTAACATATTATGCAACAGGAGCAGTGGAACTAGGAGGCATGCGAGTGCATGTTCAGGTGCTGGCTTCATGCGCAGTGGGTTTCAGCTTGCAGGAAGAGAGAGACGGTTGGTGGCCACTGGAGGTGGTTATGGAGGTGCACTAGCTTGCTGGCGCGTGGAGTGCTGTCGGCTACGTGACTGCTGGAGGTGGTAGATGCCGGTGTGCTGGCTTCAACAGGTGCATGCAGGTTGGCTGGAGACCGGCGTTGGGGGTTCACCGGGTACGTGGACAGGTGCTGGGGGGTTGCTGGGTAGGAGGAAGCCGGGCTTCAACGCATGCATGCAGGCTGGCGCTGGTGTGCGTGGAGGGTGCGGTTGCTGCTGGCGCTGGGTGCTTGAGGCAGCTGGTGGCCGTGGATGGTGGAAGCCCGATGTGGATGGCTGCGTCGCAGCTGCTTGACCTTGAGCTTGCTGCGCGTGGAGGAACATGCAGGTGCGTGGACTTGTGCTTTGATGGAGAGAACAGAGCGAGAGAAAGAGAGAAACCGAGAAGAGGGAGAACCGAAAAAGAGAGAGGGAGAAAACAGAGAAGTTGGAAAAGAAGAAGAAGAGAGGGATAACCGGGGAGAGGGAGAGCCGGAGAGAGGGAGAAAACCGGAGAGAAATAGAAATCAGAGAGGGAGAGAGAGAGAGCTGTGAAAACAAAACGAGAGAGGAAGAGAAAGAAGGAGAAAAAGAGACCGAGAGAGGCTGCGGGAGAGCAGTTGGAAGAGGAGAGAGAGAGAGAACAGGAGAGAAGGGAAACCGAGATAAAACAGAGAGGGAGGACGAGAGAAAGAACAGACGAGAGACCGAGAGAGGGAGAATCGGATCTGGTGCTGGGAATTAGAGAGGTTGGAGGCTTACGGGAAAGGAGAGAAGAGGAAGAGACCGTGGGAGAAAGAGCAGAGAGACCCCGGGCTGCGGAAAGGAGGGATTAATATAGAGAGGAAGAGAGGCGTGGGAAGAAAACTGAAGAAGAAAGAGGATTCGGAATTGGAGAGAGAATTTCTAAAAAGAGAGAGAGAGGTTTTTTTTAAAATAAAGAAAGGAAGGGATGTGGTTGGGAAATTGGAGAGAAGGAAGAAAATAGACGATTTTGGGAAACTCCAGAGAAAGAAGGAATCAGGGCAATATTAGGACATCAAATTATATTTTTATCCCTGCTTTAGTCGAATTTATTGAAATCCGAACACTAGACCTCCCCCAAATTTTCAGAAACTCCATTAGCTGCACTACATCATCGGCATGTCCTGTTCACATAAAATAAATATAAATGAGCACATTATCATAAAAATATCATCATATTTATTTATTTCGTCTCGGTTTTGTCGAAAAATCGCAAATGCGCTATACTCCTTTAATCACATGACGAAATTGGTACCGTTGGACTTGGTACACAATTATCTATCATTTCATGCTATTTTACATATAAAAACATGAGTATGATGCATATGATTACCCTTAAATGATCAATTTAACACTTTATCAGACACTCATAAATTATTGAGATTTATATATATATACCCCTCTAAACCACCATATTTGTATGTATACCCCCGACTGTATGAGAGACCCTCGAAAACCTGTAAGTCGTTGCATTTGTACCCTTGTTGTTATGTCCATTTCATAAAGTGAAGTTTAAAATGAGTAATACCTAACCTATCCTTGGGTTAAGGTTAGAAATCTCCATCTCTAACCTCTACAGCCACCCCCACCCCCTCATCGCTCACTGGCGTATAGGCGACCCCGCCCTGTACTTGCTATTGTTGTTGGCACTGCTCCCGAAGAAGACCGCCACTAAGGCCGATTTTGAGTCGGGCTGCCAGCACAGGTCCCCCAAGAAGGCCTGAGGTCTTCCTTCTTTTGCGGCCAAATCGTGCACCTCTCCATGCCTCCGCCGTGTTCTGTGTTGGGTAGCTAGGATGGTTGTTGTACATAAAAGCACAATTTAAGTGTTTTTGTTTGTTTTCTAAAGCGAAATTAGCGATCAAACAGGTGGTGATCTTGTTGTTGTTTTTTGCAAGAACCTCGTCTTTTTCTTCAGACTACGAAATGTTGTTTACCAAATTACTCGACTATTTTTTCACTGCCCATGTTGACCTTAAATGAGCGCATATGCTATGTTGATCGCATTGAAATTTGGGCCGATTTCCTTGCTAAATGGTTGTGGTGATTTCGACTTGTTTGCTAGGAAATCTTCACGCAATGTTGCTATTGGTGAATGGAGGCAGGCACCCCATGAGAACAATTTCCATTTTGAGATGAAAATATTGTACAAGTGCTTTGGGAGAGGTTTGATCTTTATTTAATTTTCTTTTAGTTTGATGTAGAATATTGTAGAACGTTCTAGTTTGTATCTTGTAAAAAATGTGCTGCCGCTGCAGGCAGAGGAGAGGCCGCTGGTGAGAGCGGAGGAGGTGGCGAGGGTGGGGGGCCTGGTGATGGGGGCGGGGAGGAGGGGGTGGAGATGAGGACGAGGGTGAGGGAGCTGATGGAGTTGACGAGGAGGGCAGTCGCACCTTACATGCGACCGCAACCTCGGCTCGAAGGGCATCTCTATGCATGAGAGGTGGATATGTATTCTTGCCATCATATCATCATTCTAGTGGTCTTTGTCGCCATTGGCGACATCGTCTGGGTCCGTCGGATACTTTTTCACCCCTCGCCTCTCTTTCTTTCTCCTCCTCACTGTAAATAGTGCCAATGTCGTCGTCGTCAGCACCACATCACCGCCACCTCCACTGTCAGCCCTCCAACATAGATGATCTTGGTGAGGAAATATTATGTGAATATTCCCTAGGAGTTAAATGTAACTCAAGGGACATAATCGCAACAACTTATTTCGAAGGTATCTCATACATTATCTCAGAGTCGAGATTATACTTATAAATACGGTAGTTTAGAGGGGTATATATATATAAATTCTTAATTTTTTTTTTAAAGATTTAAAAATTAAAACAAGATTACATCTCTCTATGTGAAAAAATTAATAAAGATCACATGTTTTTATCGAATAAAAGAGACTTTCACTTCCACCTAAAGATCACATTCCTATTTTCTCCATCAAATAGAAAACATGAATATCATCACGCATCATTTCCATCAAATAGAAAGCACGAATATCATCACACATCATACTCAGGTTATAAATAATTATAAAATCCATTGGATGGTATTTTTAAATATAAAAAACATCGTTATCTAGTGTCCGAGAATATCACATGATTAGAAACATTGTACATTTCTTTGTCATGCATGCTAGAGCAAGACAACAGTGGCAAAATAACATTGTACATTTCTTTGTCATCTAATTAGCCACCGACAGTTAAACCCAACAAAACCTCTCCACCAAGAAACAAAAAGGATAGTTTCATATCATATTAAACCACTTCTGTACATTAAATTTCAAAAATATTATATTTATTTGTAAATTATCTTGTATATTATTTTAAAATGCATAATATATCATTTTAGTGACGTAACAAGCTGTGTTCACCTCCCTTGTCAGGAGTTGACTTATCTCTCCTCTGTGTGGGCCTCTCGTATCTCTGCTGGTGTACTGTGCTTATCTCCTCACTGTATCCCCCATGGCCATATGTACTATGCTATCTTCTAATTAATGAAAAGGCAGTAGTTTGTTTGTTCAAAGAAAAGATAGATATATTATTTTAGTTTGCTTGTTCAAAGAAAAGATAGATATATTATTTTGTTACAGTATGTAAGATAATATGTAAAATAAATGTGACATGATTAAAATTGAATATACGAGATTGGTTAATATGGCAGTATCCCCAACCCAAGGCATAGACGCTCCTGCCAAATTTCAAAATTTACGGGGGCGGAGGGTTATCGTAACGTCCGCCAGTCCTATCTTCCGCCACGTTTCACCAGTCTATCCCCCAACCCTCCGCGTACGCCCCGGATCACGCAGCACATTAAGATTAAGCTACGCCGCGAGCCCACGTGACTCCAAACCCCCTACCCTCCCTTACCTCGCGTTACCCATCTGGCAACGTCTGCTAATCCCCTTCTTCCCACTCGTCCCCTCCACCTCCGCGCCCTGGCAGGGCTTCTCTTCACAACTCCGCCTCGAGCAGATCACAGAGCGCGTTGGAACCGCTTCTTCTTCCTCGTATTCGCATCGGAGCCGGGCGGATCGGTTCTCGGCGGCGCCCTCGATCCTGGTCTCAGGGACCTGCTGCGATGGAGCCGCTGCCGAAGAGATCGCGCTCGGAATTCGAAGGCCCCGGATCAAGGTGGGCGGCGGGGGCTCAGCTGAGGCAGCAGGAATGGGGCGGCGAACCCGAGTGCCGGCACTACAACACGCCGGAGGGCTGCCCCTACGGCTCGTCCTGCCGCTTCCGGCACGTACCGCACGGTCCGCATCGCTCTCTCTGTGTGTGTGTGCATGCGTGCGTGTTGATTACTTGTTAATTGTTATCGGGAGAGGCAGGGAAGTGGATGTGTTGTAGAGCTCGGATGTTGAAGAATATCGCTAACTCTTTTTTTTTTTTCTATGTTCACTTTTAAGAAAACTGTTTTGTTGTATGTTTAAGTTTAACTATTCTTTCAATGTGCTAATTTATGATAAAGGGAAGTTCTCAGCTTGATCTGTGAGGAATCAAAGGGGGTTTCATAAGCTCACTGCTTTGGTAATGGATATAGGGGTGATCCTAGTATGAACATCAGTGTTCATCAATAAGAAGTACTGAAATTTCGTGCTACATGTAAACGGTTTAGGGACATCCATTAAAGAGTATAAATGGTTGAAGCAGACGGTAAAGGAAAGGCGATGCAGAATCTTCAGATGTTCAATTAAGCAGTCGAAGAGAGTTTTAGGAAGGTCATGATCTTTTTGTGGGAATGACAGCAAGGGAAGTGGGTGGGACCAAGGGGATGGATTGGATGGGATCCATCAGGACTTCAGGTATGGAAATTATGTGTTAGTTATATCTTTCTTGGTTGAAGTAAATAGGCCAACAAAGCTATGAGTGGATATTTCGGTGAGAAATGTAAGAACTACGGACAAACCCAAGGCAACAAGAAATTGTGTGTTAGTTATATCTCTCTGGCTTGTACACCCATATATCATGACCGTTGAAACTGTAGATTTCAGACAATCTGACATTCCATGCATGGAGAAAGCATATTGAGATTGAGTACCACTTTCTTTGCCAATATTATTTCTCTATTGCTTTTACTCTTCCTCATGTCTTCTCTATTAAGCAAGTTGCTAATCTCTTCACCAAGTCTTAGAAAACTTTGCACTTTAAAGCATTGCTTGGCACTCTTGGCTTATGATCCTCCATGAGTTTTGGGAGGCAAGAGGTTGTTGGAGAAAGATATTGCAACACACTATCATACTTGTCAAGGATGTCTTTGTGTATATGTCCTTGTTACACTAGTGTTAGGGATGTCCTAGACACACTTGTATTTGGAAATTTCCTTAGATGACGTGTACATACATTGGGCTACTGCCCTAATGTTGAACAGAGTTCTTTCATTATTTTCCATCTGCTTTTCAGATAATTATACCACTGTTAACTCACTCCTCCCCCTTCCAAACCAAGGAGAGAAGAGCAGTCATAGTATATTGTAGGAATTAGAAGGCACTTGCTCCAATGAACTAGAAAAGGTGATGTCTGCATAATCTTTGCCGACAGAGAAAGCTGAAATTTTAGTTTCATTTATTTTTTCTAATTCGTCAGCAGACACAGTATTTTTTGGTAGGAGAAGAAGGATATAACAGCTAGGAACACATTATCTTGAGTCAAAAGCCTTCCTAAAATTCTAAGAACATTGATGGTATGATTCAGGCTGACCATGACAAAATGATTAATTCAAATCGAATATTTGGTGGATATACATCCTGTACTTTTCATGAAGGGATATCCTGCTCAGGTTTCTGGATCACATGTCTACAAGCTGGCTGGTCTGGACTCTGGAACAGGGAGGACCAGCTTTCAACTGGTCTGTACTGCTCTGTGTTTTTTTTTTTTTTTTGGGGGGGGGGGGCATATGTATTATTTATAAAAACATAGACAAAGATAATTGTCCTGGAACTTGCCAAAATCTGGCACCGTGACTGCCCATGGTTCATGAGTACACTGGCCACTTTACCTGTACCACCTGGTTATAGAATCGAAATCATAGTCAAGTGTGCATTTCAAACACGTTGCGCACTTATGTACATATCTTCAAATATGACTTCTATTTGCCATACCAAAATCAATGATACTTAAATATACTTGTTTCTTTGGCCCCGACTGTTTTATTCTTGCACCTTATAGAAGATATGCAACTCTTCTTGTACAATGTTCCTCAAACATTAAGTATAATAAAATACACTTAAATCTCATAAACTGTAAACTTTTACAATCTTATAGAATTCAAATGATATCTGGTATAATACACTTAAATAAACTTAAATATAATAAAATACACTTAACTCTCATAAACTATAAACTTGTATGATCTTATGCAATCCAAATGATATCTGGTATTCAAACAAGACCCTGGAAGTAGATTATTTCTTCTTTGACGAAATGTTGCAATCTTACTAACTTTTGCCACATACATCACCTTAATATTTTTAAAACAAATTCAGGTGTTAAGCAAATAATATACAAATGTAATTTATGTCGTTCTTTTGTCATGTCTGTTTATTGGATTTAATTCTCGATCCTTCTCTGAATTCAAGTCAAAATAATTTTCCATACAATAATTTAATTGTACCATATTTAACTATGTTCTAGACAGGTCTGCGGGCTAAGCTGCCTGCTTCTGTCAGATTACACATAAGCAGACTGTGAAGAGTATCAGGAAACAGGAATAGACAGGGCAAAGGAGTTGGTCCACTGCCCATCACTCTTGGATCTTGCTGCTACTGCCGGATCTTGCTGCTGCTGCTGCTGCTGGATCTGCAAAAAGGGTGAAGGAAGGTGAAGGAAAAAGAGAAGGCGAAACCTCGGATAGTGGAGTAGGGGTGTCTCAAGCTATTCTAACTGCTATACTGCCTTCTCATCCATTTTGAATAAATTCGTTAGATATTGGTTATTGAAAGTGTTATTCGAAATGTCTGAGAGTATGTAAGGATAGTGGGAGATACAATTTGGAAAATGTCCATCTGTGTTTAAATCCATTTTCTTGTTTTTTTTTTCTTAACGAAATGTAATTAACATAGTGGTCTAGCATGCACTTTTCAAAGTGCACCACTAGTTTCAACTCCATTTCATTCTTTTAAACTAAAATGCCTTTTTTGGGAAAATTAGGATAATATCAAATATTGAAGTTGCAATCTTGGAATTGAATGACATCCACCATGTGTTGGTGTGGACATCTGATAATTCAAATATGGAACTGGAGCAGATATGGATTAATATATATTCCCTGGATATATGCTCCATGACGGGCCTATTTATTACCATGATAACATAGATGAGGAGTTATATAGTATGTTTCTTTCCTTTCCTCTTTTCCTTTTATTTCATTCTTTTTCTGTCCCATTCCCCACTTTGTTCCCTCCTCTCTCTGCTCCGTACTGCTATAGCATTCCTCCTTCCCATTTCTTTCTCCAAAATTTATTTTCTTTTTTACCTTTCTTTCATTTTTCTCCCCTTCTTCCTCCTTTCTTCCACTCTTTTGGCCTTGTTTTGCTGCTTTCATTTTTTCCTCCTTTATATTTCTTTATTTTTTAATTTTTTTTTTTGCCGACTCTGTGTCTCGGCAGATGCTTATTGCTACTGTTGTTTCTTGCATGTTGCAACTTTCCTCCCATATTTCCAATTAGTCTTGTTCCTATCTGATGGGGATCAAGGACCAATGCATCAAAGCGTTACACATAATGAAGCGCATATATTGCCATCAAGCAGCCGTTCTAGCTTTGTTGTACATCAAAGACTCACCAAAGCACAATTGATGTGTAGTTTATTATTAGACGAGTATGTAGATATTTTATTTGGCCCATTTGGAGTCTATTTAGTCATTTTTTCTATTTTTAGTATTTTTTGTGCGATTTTTGCACTATTTTTTTCATGTTAGGGGTATTTTGGTCTAGAGTCAAATTTAGGATGTCTTTAGGGTTTAATTGCACTTTTAATACTCTTGTAGGACAACTTTTTATTTTTCAATGAATATTGCTATGAATTTTGAATTAGTTTCTTGTGTTCCCTCTTTGCAACAGAGAAGACGACCCTGTGACGCGGTTGAATCTGTCCTATGACGGTGCCAAGTGTGACGCCCAAATTTCTACCCTGTGATGAGACCAGGTGAGATGCCCAAGGATTGCGGGGTGAGACGCCTTCGATTGTTCCTCATCAATTTAGTATCAGAGCTGAGTTTAGATCGTTTTCACGATCTAAATGTTCTCACCACACCTCTGCGCACCATCCTTCTCTCTCTCTTCCCTTGCAGTAGTTCATCGTGAATACTATCCAATATTGTACACCATGAACAATACTGCGACACTGTAGCGCAGGCTATTGAGCACCTGTCAGCATCTCCTGTACACTCCGTTGTCATTACTAATCAAGTATCCTTTAAGTGTGGCAAAGTCTCAGCCTGAGGATGCAAGTAAGATTGTGAAGTGTGAAGCTAAGTTGACGATTATCCCAAAAGATTCAGGTTCTTTGGACACCACAAGTAGTGCATCATCACCATCTCAACCCTTATCTTCTGTGGGGTTAGACGTTAATATGCCTCTTGCTGCATCAGTTGTAGTTGCCTCTTTGCCTCCGCCTGACCCACCTGCATGGGATCAAACTATCATAGTTGTGGCCGATCTTCATTTGCTGGAGGATTCTCTATTCGGGGAGCTGTCGGACCTACATATTCAATCGCTCATCATCAGGGACATAGACCTTGCCATCAAACACCAAGCTTTTGATCTAGTGTGGTATGCTCTTGATGATCATGCAGAGCGATGTTTGGTGCATCTCGATGTAGGTATTGTTTTAAGAATTTCGATGCCATGTTCATCTGTCACAGATGCTATCATGATCTTCTGACACTTCAAAACTCGAGGACGAGTTTTCTTGAACTGGGGGAGAATGATGGAGATCTAGGACCAATGCACCAAAGCGTTGCACATGATGAAGCGCATCTATCGCCATCAGAAAGCTGTTTTAGCTTCGTTGTGGATCAAAGACTCACCAAAGCATGATTGATGCATAGTTTATTATTAGATGAGTCCATAGATATTCTATTTGGTCCATATGGAGCGCATTTAGTCACTTTTTCTATTTTTTAAGATTTTCTGTGTAATTTTTGCACTATTTTTCCATGTCAGGGATATTTCGGTCTAGCATCAAATTTAGGGTGTCTTTAGGGTTTGTTTTATCTTTAAATAGTGATGTAATACTTTTTTCAAATTATGAATGATTATTTGCACGAATTTTAAGTTATTTTCTTGTGGTCCTCTTTGAGACGGAGAAGATGACCTTGCGACGGGGTTGGAAAAGTCCTACGATGGGGCTGGGTGAGTCGCTCGAGGATCGCGGGGTGAGATGCCTCCAATTGTTCCACGTCATTAACTCTTTCATTGTTTACCAGCATCTATATCTTTCACATTTTGTTTCTTTCCATTTATTCTCTCTTTCTGTCTTCTCCCAGTTCTTTTCTTTTCTTGATTTTGGCATTGTTTAGAGGCGTCAATTCAAAACTGGCAGCTTATGCATTAAATTGATCAATTCTCTTCCAAATCGGGTCAGGATGTAGATTGGATCATGCAAGAAGGATTTCTATTCGTTTCCCATGTTCATGGATTGGCTTGGCCAAATAAGATCCAATCTTCTTAGGAAATTGACTGATCATAATGATGCCAGTCTATAAGACTGCAACTTAAAAAAAAACAGAAACTTGGGTAATTGTTTTTAAAAAGATAGGAAATTTTGGAAAGAAACACAAGAAAGGATTGAGAGGGAGGGGAGGAGGAGGGAAATGAAGTTAGGAGTGGGAGGTAGGTGGCAGTAAAAGCGAAGGGAGATGAAGGGAAGATGTGAAGGGGAAAAGTAAAAGATAAAAAAAAGGAGGATCTGGTGAGCCATACAACCTATATTTATCATAGGAAGAAAAAAGTTGGTCGGCCTTGTAGATCAACCATCTTGGTTTTAGTGATCATATTGGAAAATTGGCTGATACCGTGGATGCTGGCCAATCTGGGGTGTATTGAAAGTAAGAAAAATGGGAAAGAGAAAATTGAGTGTGAGAGAAGGTAGAGCAAAAAATAGAAAGGGAAAGAACACGTCAAGGGGGTGGCGGCAGTTGGAGGGAGGAAGTGATGGATGGCGAAGGGAGGGAAAAAAGAAAAAAAAGGGCTAGGGGAAGAGGGAGGAATGTATAAGAAAAATGGAGGGTAAAAAGGATGTGTATGAGAGGATGATGAATGGAAAAAGGACGGGAAAAAGGGTTCTCACCTGTTACCTTCAGCTAAATAGAAGTGATTTAGAGGAATAAATTAACAGCAATCATAGAAGATAAAGCGGCAAAATGTAAGCTGTGGAAATCTGTGAAAGCAGATGGAGCAGCAACTAGTTGTGAACAGACAACGTGGTAGATCTTGAAGTTAGACTGTTTGTAGGAGTATGATGTGAAGGACAATTATACTAGTTCTTTTTTGTTGTTGAGTCCTTCAATAGGCCAGATTAGGTTAGCTCCTTGAATAGATCATATTGGCCAATTCCCATTGCCTTCATGGTATTGCCTGATTTTCCCTCCATTGTCCATACTAATAGCCTATAATCTTGTGGAATTATAAAGATGCAGCTAGGGTTGAAGGATGGATGAAAAGTATTATTTGATTCAGCAAGAGTGGTGCATGCTGTTGCAGAGTACGGTGGTGTCCTGGGCCGTGTAGTCAAAACTGAGAGGTGAGCAAGGCAACCATGGATTCGCCATTTGAGGCGAAATGTTTCTCCCATAAATCACCACAAAGGAAATGGCAGTACGAAGAAAATAATGAAAACATAGACAACATAGGTAAGTGCCTTAGTGAATGAGGCAAACATGAGGCAAGGAGAAGTGCTCTTGGCTAGCCTTACCCTGCTTTAATGCCTAGGTTAGTGAGACAATTGCCTTTGATAACATAGGTCCTGGATCAAATGGTTGAGATATTAAAAAAGTACTGAATCTGTTTTCATCTTTTTTTCGAAAGAAAGTTGTGGATTATACCACCAAATCTATTTGGAATAAATAGAGCTAGTACAACCAATAGGGAGAGGAGAGATTCCTCACCCACCTACTGCAAATAAACTTCAGAAAGAGAATAAAACAGAGCAATAATTTGTTTTCATCTCCGAAGATAATCGCCATTACTAGTAGGGCTGTAAATGTACGCTGACTTTCCAATTTCCAACCTCTTTCTGACGTTTTCGAAATGGATACGGAAGTGCAACCACCAAAAAAAAAAAACCCCTTTTGGATACGTAGGAACTTCTGAATTGGAATTTTTCCTAACTAAATCAGATGTAGAAATGAAAACACTCATTTTCCATCTGCCTTCTGATATACATTTCCATAATTTGTCATTACAGTATTTATATAATGAATATTAATTTTATTTTCCCCCTTCATTGGAACCAACTACTAAGGCTAAGTATTTGAACCTTTAGCTACAACCGAGCTGGCTCTGTTACCATTGCTTTGGTTGGTAAAGCGTGACACTTTTATAAAGGGGCTAGAGTTTTCCCTCTTACTTTTGTCCCGTGTGATGTTAAACAACAGGGATGCTACACTAGCCTGATCAGTGTATCATGCTCATCAGTGCGATGGGCATTGCATTGCTTGTATTACATGATGCATGATGGGGGGTAATGCATGTTGAATGTGAGATCCAACTTACGAGCCTGGATGGTAGTATCGGCTGTATCATTGCCGGTATCGGCCGGTATTGGTACCGATGCGGGCGTGAAACAGATACTAGAAATGAAAAAAGAAATAAAATTGTCGTACCGGCTGGTCCCAGGACAAAACCAACTGATACTGGGCCGATACAGCCGGTACCCTCCGGTACCATGGATACTGGACCGATACTGTTTCTGATATTGATACCGGTATGTACCGGTGCCGGTACTGAGACCAGTATGGAGACTGCTATCCTTGCTTGTGAGTGTCAATTTGCGTGAGAAGGGGAAATGGAAATGGATACACCCATTTCTATTTTTGTTTCTGCTTCCAAATAAGAAATCGATGCAAAAATGGAAACACACATTTCCATTTTTGTTTCCATTATTCCATACAGAAATGGGTATTGCTATTGGAGGTTGATTTCAATGGCTATTGGTCCTGTGACTTCTGTCCAAACAGGACATTAACAGTTTTGGTTGGGGACTCAAAGTCGATATGTTTCATTTCTCAATCAATCCTCCTTTCTGCGTTAACTCTGCTTGTGGAGGTTATCTTTTCTTAGTGAACAACGCATCCAGATTTCTTTTTCCTTTTTGTAGTGAATTGATTCTGTGAAATGATAGTTGTATCCTTGTCATCCTTATCCTTTAAAAATTCAGAGGATGAAAAGATAGACATTAAATTATTGGATGCATTATGTTGGCTAATCTTATCCTTCTTAAAAGAACTTTACATTTTAAGCATTTAGATGTTCATTATAATTAAATTAACATAATAATAATAAGAACAATGCAAAAGAATATTTGTACAATTAAAAAGATTGCTTTCTCAAATGTCAATTTTATCTTAACGTGTTGGAGAACTCCCCCTCTATCTTTATCCTCTTCTCCTCCTCTTTGGGCATTCTCATCTCCTCCTCTATCTTAATCATTCCCCCTCCTTCTCCATCTCCCTCTTATTCCTGATCTTGGCGGGATTTCATCTTGGCATCCTTGGAGAGAGATTTTTGAGAGGTAAACGGAGACATAGCAAGAGATGGCAAACCATGATAAAAGACTATCGTTAAGCTCTCTCCAGCTAATATCCATACAATTTTTGCTTCTGAAACATGCATAAGCATAAGATTGAACATTGCATCATTTTGATGTGCATAAAGTACAGTTATAATTATGTAGTCGATTTTGTGGTATGGATAGTTTACATGACTTAGAATTGGAACACAAGGGTCCTAGAACTATTTCCAGTTTTCTTTGGATTAAATCCTAAGTTAGCAAAAACCTCCAAAGAAAGAATGTCACACAGATGGATAATCGGTTAGTTGGATTTGGAAATAAGTTATCTGTATCTTATCCTCAATTAAAAAGACATGGATCTTCCTATAAGCTTTTGGGGGTGCATAAATAATTGGATGATTGGGTACCATTTACATCCCTAGCTACGGCTAGTTGAATTAGAACATTTAATGATAGTGCAGGATAGCCTAAACCTGTTGCTAATGTTTGCCAAGGATATCTCAACTGGAGTCTGGAGATGTTGTAGATTTGGGATTTGGTTGTGTGTTTGGCTGGGGGGACTTGGACAGAAAATAAGGTTCTGAAGAAACTTCTGGATATGTAATAGGAGGAAACAACAGGGGATCAGGAATGACATTACAATTCTAGTAGAGATATGGAGTAATCTTCTTTCTAAATGCGTTTCTTTTTCTGCTCGAATGTTTTAAATAACTTATCTGTAGCTTGTCTTCATTGACTCAATTTAAGGTATTGTACTTTTGTGTCATGACTTCTCAATCATTTCTGATCTGCCGTTAAGTGTCTAATTCTTACAGAACATCTACATTCGTGGTTGGACGAGTCCAAATAATTTGGATGTGGTAGATGACATTTTTTTTGGATCTAAGGTTATAACTCACACGTAGAGTTGCCTATTCGTTGTGGCTTAGTGATTTTAGATCAATATACACATTGTTCTTAGAGCATGGTGGTGGCACGTGACAGAGTTGGCAAGGGGGGACATGCTCCATACGGAAAATTATCTTTGTACACTCACTGCCTTTAGTTTATCCATTTAAGAAAGGAAATCTATGTGTGGCATGATGAGTGCCGGACATACTGCAATGTTTGGAGTTCTGGCTAGAATATGCCTTTCAAATTGCCATAAGCAGTGCTTTTCTATGTAGTGTTTAAGCTGGTCTTCTCATGGTTCAGATGATGTTTTTATCCCTTTTTCTTTAAATTGCTTTATTTTATTTATATGACTAACCATTGATGTGGACATACCAATATCAATCATAACACAGCTGTTAAGCTTTTTCTTTTTAACTTGAGGCACACAGCCCGGATTTGATGTAGGTGGGCCTGTTATTATTTTTTTGGAAAAAAAGTTTGGACATGCGTATATGGGAATTGAGTCTGTGATGGAGTTGAGAACCAAGTTAGCTTGGTGAGGGAAATGTGGTGCAAGCCTAGTGTTGCAATTTTTTGTGGTGCTCTGTTGAGATTGTTCTATCTTCCACCAGCTGATAGCTTGCCAGCTTTCTAGGGCCATTGAAATGCCCAGTGTGCATGTTTTCCTGGTTGCTTTATCAAATAGCAGATTCCATGCCTTCCAAGATGCCTAGGTCAATTAAGCTCTCTCATATGGCACACACCTTACTGTGTTTGTTGCTTACTGTTTGCAGATGGCCGAGAGGGTGAACAGGCTGGACTTTCTTTTGGAGGCAAGCCAAAACCGTGCATGAAGTTCTTCAGGTGTGCTCTCTAGATATATTTAAAAAAAAAAAAAAAATACTGTTATCACCTAATGAGGACAAGAAGAGAGAAAACCAAGTACTGTCTTGGGATTTAGTTGGGAATCCCTTATGACAAAGGCAGCAGAAAAGGGGGGAAAAGATATTAGTATCAACAAGGGTTCCTTAAACTGGATCAGTATTTTGTTTTTAATGTGTACCATTATTTTGCAAGCAGCATTCACTTTCAGAGTTGTCTGTCACCTTAGATGAATTGAAGAAAAAGGTCACCATAGATCATTCTGTTTGTCATAAACAGGGAGGAAACAGTCAACTGTACACCCGTTAAATTCTGATTTCATATTATTTGGGAGCAGAAATTAGAGAAAAGATGAGGTTTCATCTATTTACAAATTGTCATCTTGCTAGATTCTCATTGCAGCCTCGTTCTAGTCTTTCATGGTTTCCTCATCAGATTCCTGATCGGCTTCATGATATTGGAATTTCACATGTATCCTGCTTGTTTTGAGTCACGAATGAAATGAAACGGGTGTTTTTTCTCGCTAAAAGCGGAAAAGATACTTTACTTAAAAAGAGAAGAAACGGTAGAAAATTAAGTGCACTTGAGAATGATACATTTATTTCTATTTTCACGTTGGTTGTATTTTATCTTTCTGTGCAGCACATCAGGATGCCCATTTGGTGATTCCTGTCATTTCCTGCATTATGTGCCTGGGGGACTCAGCTCCCTGGGTTTAGCCCCTGTTGTATCATTCACTGCTGCTGCTGCTTCCCAGAGGAAACCAGTTGCTCCATCTGGAGACCCAAACATTACAATCAATGGCTACAAAACGAAGCTCTGCAACCGATTTAACACTGCTGAGGGTTGCCGATTTGGAGATCGTTGTCACTTTGCTCATGGGGAGCAGGATCTGAGGCTGCCGAATAATGTACCAAGAGGTAATAGGAGGCCTATGGGAGATGCTCCAATGGGGTCAGCTCCTCCCAGCTTCATCAATGGCAACGCCAACTTCCCAAATCCAGGCTACTCTGCACCACCTGGAAATGTCTCACATCTAAATTTCCAAGGTTATGGAGGGCCTCATACACCAGGCATGGCAAGTACTAACGACGTCTCTGCCACATACCACCAGGCTGGGCCAGCTGGTGAAAATGTACAGGTATATTAGAATAATACCCATGGTGACCTGTATCTGCAAATGTGGAATCTGAGGTAGGACATCACAGGATATAGATGCGTTACCTTTCTCATAAAGCCACCAGTGGATATAATCTTGGCATCGATGCTCATTTATTTCTTTATGAACATAATCTTAATTATCTTTAATTATGACATTAGGAACTTGTCAACTTATAGATCTTCCTATATTTGTCTTGGTGGCTGAAATGGGTCTCCCGGAGTTGAGAATAAATGAATAATCTCAAATGGTGAGGCTATGTGGTCTGTTGATTGATCGCTGAGGTTTGCATGAAAAATTGGCTTTCATTCTTTTCCTTGTTCAAACAGTGATCCGCTGGATCGTAATGTTACCTCAGGTTTAAAAATGATCTACCTGATGTGAGCATTGCAACCTATGATATAAATGATGTTATTTGGGGTAATTACGTATATGCTCCTGTATCTTTTTATTTTAATATTACCACGTATTCATCGTATTGACATATATATCCTCATAATAAATCATATTTCGTTGTTTATACCCCAACCCTCATAATAAACCATATTTCATTGTTTATACCCCAACCCTCATAATAAATCATATTTCATTGTTTATACCCCAACCCTCATAATAAATCATATTTCATTGTTTATACCCCAACCGTTATCTGCTGTTTCTTTATCCTAACCTTAGGGGAGTTCAGTGGAAAAAGACTAATTCTCTTTTTCGAACCTCAAACATTTTCGAAAAAAACCCTCGTCAAATGGAATGGTCGCATATATTAATCCTAATATTGTTATCTCGCATGCTCCTCTAAAATCTTATACTTTATACTTAATTATGTTTTCAACTGAATGTTTCTTTAGTTCCGATGGTATTGGGATCAGAGAAATATGATCGAAATAACACTTTAAGAGTGCAAATGTAATCATCTTTTATGGCAACACAATTAATGGAAAACTAGAGATCGCCAAGTTGTTGCGAGACATGAAATGTAATGTTTACAACTCTCTATGGTCTTATACGTCCAACCAGATCGCTGTAATGCAAAGTATAGCTTCATTGGCACTGTATCATTACTTTTCGTGGCATTCTTGATGGCTTAAGTATTTGTCTAAGGGGTTGTTCGGAATGTCATAAAAAATTATGGAATGTCACAATCACTTGAAAGTTCGCATGTTTCTTATATTTAGATTATTGTAAATTATTTTATATTATTTTTTCATATATTTGAAGTGTTATAAATTGTTATATTTTAAAATCGGTTGACCTCTAAAATCCTTCTTTTAGTTGATTTCGATTTTCAATCAAAATTACTGTAAATTAAAATTGGTGATTTTTTTTCACCTGTTCTAAAACAGGTGATTTCAAAATCAAGAGGCTACAACATTTTGTGACTCATTAAACGAAGTTTTGTCCAACCTACATCAATGGTATGCTATTTTTCATTGACGATGATCATGAAAATGTTCAACAAACTTCAGATAAAAAAATGTGCTATTCAAATAAGCTATCAAGAAAATAACTTTTGCCGTCCAATAACAAAGGAGAACGGATAAATACTGACCGAAAACCTAAAATTTTCCTTGTCCCTTCTACCTCAATTTCCATATGTATGTGATTCGTTTAAGATTCAACAGGATTCTTTTCTGAATGATCCAATCGGTTGTGTTTTCGATAGAATGTGAATAAATGAAGGTGGTCCTAAACAAAAAACTACAAAGTACACAGGTGCCGTGGAGTTAATAAGACATTCTTGGATTTTCTAGTATCTCAAAATTCAAAAAATACGATACTTTAGTCCTAGTTTATTTGTAGAATTAGTGAAGAATAATGTCTCTTATTCTTAGAATAGGACTAATTCTAGTTTGACGGACGAAATGACTTATACGATGTTAGAATTGTTTATATTAGAATAAGCAGAACAAATAATTTAACTTTAGACCCAAGAATTGCTTATCCTTCCTATTCCGTTAATGGATCCTACAGAACTATCAAAGATAAATATCCTTTATTTTAGTATACACTACTTCAAAGAAATAATTCAGAATAACCTATTCAACAAATTGGAGCAGAATTGCTAAGTTAGATACACAAGGAAGGTGACGCACATCAGGGTAAGGACTCGAGTAACTTGTTTTAAGGTAATAACACATCAGCTGTTAGCAGTAATATGACCTTCAGACAAGTTTGGCCTCGGTCTCTGGACAATGAAATCGGATTCTGGCAAAGTTTTTGCCAAATAAAAAGGGTGACACGCTGATACTTACGCCAACGCCATCAGGTTCCCCTTTTCCAGTGATCCGGATTAAGCACACGTGGTTCCTGTGGGAATCCAAAATGATGAATCTATCATATTTGGGAATGGTCATTGATGTAGCCGAAGCTATCACGACCGGATTCCGAAGCCGGAATCTGAAGAGATGGATCCGGTGCTGGGTCGGATCGGTGTTCGGGTGTCCGACGGAGATCCGGAAGACGGAGGACGCAGAGGCGAGGCCGAGAGGTCCGAAGGCTGGCTCGCTCCTGGAAGTCGGGGCCGAGGCTCCTTCGGCGGACGAAGGGGCGGCACGAGGCCGAGGATCCTCTGTTGCAAGGGCAGCCGGCGCACGGCGTCGAGACCAGGGAGAGGAGTCCGAGGTCGGCGGTCGAGACCGACTCGGGAAGGTCGGCGATGATTCGAACCGAGCTCCTGCAGGAGGGAAAGAAGAAGAAAAACTGGTCAGCAGGAGTCCCGGGCTTCAGCCCTGGGGAACCCCCTCCGACGGTCAAGTTAGCTCCTGAAGAAGATTCGATTCAGAAGGCAAAGAGAGTAGTTTTAATGCTTCTCGGACTGTAGTCCTTTAAGGGTCTCGGAGGCTTGAGGAAGCATCCTTTGGGCAATAAATAGCGGTGTATTTATAGCAAATGATAGCGGATGGTTAACGGTGGCAGCCGATATAGGACTAAACGAGGGCTTACTGATAAACCGCCATAGTGCCTGATCCGCCACCGGAGTGGGCCGGATTCGGCTACCGGACCGAAGGGGGTTGGGCCGCTGATGGGCCGAAGCCTGTTGGGCCTTGGGCTGCCGCGCTATTCCCGGGCCGTAGGCTGGTGGGCCGCTGACGGGCTAAAGCCTGTTGGGCCGGGAGCGACGGTGCCGCTTAAGGGCCGAAGGCTGCTGGGCCGCTGATGGGCCGGAGGCTCCCGGAGGGCCTACTACTGCTGCTGTTGGGCTGAACGGGGTTTGGGCTTGCTTTAATGGGCCGAATTGAATTCTGCCTCATCAGTCATCACAAAATAAGAACTTTTAAAAATAGTTTTTGCCCTTCAATAGTATAACCTTGGTCATTTAAAAGCTACAAAGTTAGATTCTTGGAACTTTTGAGAAATGTGAGAGAAAGAACCCCATGGCTTTCGAAATATTGTCACTTTCCCCCTCCTTAAATGCTTTGTTTCTCCTTTGCCACCTAAACAAATTTGTAAGTTAGTGCCTTTAGTAAGAGCAGTTTGATGTACAAGATTAACTAGTTGTGTCAAAAAAATAGATTTAAAACAATTAGTGAATTTCTTGATATACTTTGTATATTATACACAAGTGACCGTGGGATTGCACAAGGGGGTGTAGCTCATATGGTAGAGCGCTCGCTTCGCATGCGAGAGGCACGGGGTTCGATTCCCCGCACCTCCAAATATTGACTTGTTTTCCATCTTCCCCTTTTTTCTTCTTTTGGAAGGAATCTGAGCGAACTCCATCCAAAACATCATGTCCTCTTCTTTTTGCAAAAATATCTGCTCCCCGAACAGTTCCCCACCTTTTACCAAATGGTGGTCTTGAAGTACCCCCTTGTTCTTTCAACCCCTTCTTCCATTAGTCTCCTCTTTCCCATGATCAGCACTTCCTACACTACTCTCTGGTGGCGTCTAATTAATTAGCTCCCAAAACATCTCTCATATTCTTGCACGACCGCGCATGGTTCATGGTTGGCACTCGAGACCTAAAGCTGCCCAGAGCTGTGCAGCTGCGTCTTTTTCTATATGTTTAATTACACCATTACTCATGTATTAAAAACAAATAAGTTATTTATTATGATAAAATAAGAAAGTATCATTTAGCTCCAATTCTATATGAGTACAAGCATACCCGATCAATGGAAAAAGAGTACAAAAAATCTCGTTTAATCATATTAAACTTGCGGTCATCCATCATCGATGGATCTCATAATTTTTGAAGTTAAAACATTTTTAATGCCGTTGAAAGAAAGGGTCTCTTCTCCGGCAAATATGACTAAACAGCAGGGTCCAATATTTATGTGGGCGTTTTTGGGAGTTGGAGATAATTAGTTGTGGTTAGGGGTGTCAAGTGGGCGGAGTAACCCGTGGCATAGTCCAATCTATCCCATATTAGAGAAAATTGGGCTGGCCCAAGTTATATAAATTCAGTTGGATCAAATTTACGTTGACACTAGTTAAATCTGGATTGGGTTGGGTTGAAAACAGGCTGATCCAATTTAATTTATTTACTCTTACAATAATTCATATAAAAAACAAAATACTTCTAACAAATTATTTATAAACATGACCAATTCAACCCACTCAGAATTTGGATTGAATTTGAGTTAAATTTGGGTTGGGCTAAAATTGAGCTGCACTATTTTAAATTTGAATTAGACTCAAATTATGACATAATCCAGTCCAACCCGCCCAATTTACATCTCTAATTGTGGTGGACTTGAGTGAGATGGGCTCATCTCCGAAATGGCTCTCTCTGGCATCTCAACTCCAATCTTCGCGGAACACAACTCTTTAGTGGATATGAATCGCTTGGACAAGCTAATGTTATATATCCTTCGTTTCACAAGACTCAAATGGTGTATCTCAAAATTTTTCGTTAGTACACATAGAAAACATGTTAGGTCGTTATATTTTGATAGAATTAAAATCATTTGTGATTGTTAAAAAACTCAAAGATAATATGAACTCAAAAGGATGATCGTCTGCAAAGGTCGTTATATATGATTCATTTTGAATACTTACATTAGGCAAAGTTTCTCCAATTCTTACTTTGCCGAATTTTGAGAACTCTAATTTTGTACATGTTTGACAAAAGTTTTACGAAAGAGTTATCTTTCATTTCTACCTTCAATATGGAAAGTATTAAGTAGAAGTACTTATGACTAATTCTAGATAGTCATAAAAATCTTCCTCTTGTTTAGAAAGTTTTATTTCGTAGTTTTAGATTGAAGGTTGAAAAACAATTAAAATGCTACAAAAATGACTTCAGAGACCTAATTTCTTCTTGTCGAAATAACTGACTAGAAGTTCTAAGATGCTTCTAATTGGAAGCTACCCAAACATAGGTCTAATACGTTGCTCTTCAAAGTAATTAAGGTGATGGTTGAAAATATAAAAATATCTTTGAATAAAAACCATGCCAAACACAGCTTGAGAATAACTTTTCTCTGTTTTGCCCCTTCAAAATGGAATACAAAAACCCATAGGAAAAATTATCGATAAACCCCGGATATGCCTAAAACTATTTGGAATTCAAAAACCTCACATATTATTATACATACTCGTAACATCTTTAAAAGAATTGCAGTTGTACTTTTCCTGTCAAAATAGTACTGTGACCTCAGTGGAATATGGTATTATGCATTCCCACACATCATAAATTTTGTACGCATACCTCTAAATTCACTAAGATCTATAGAATCTTTCTAACATATTCAGTTAAAATTCATGACATTTTGATGGAAGGAATAAACGTAACTTTTTGAAGATGTCAGGAGTGTTTAATTGTAACAGCATGTGGGAATCAAGGGCATGCATGCGGATATGATAATTCACGGGAGTATACCTTCTAGTTGTTCTACCTTTTAAATGGGAGTAGATCTCCCACACCAGGTTGCACATAATTACAAAGAGTAATACATGTTGCAATCCTTTTGGTGTTGATCGAACTACAAGGCATTGCAGCAAATACCAAAAAATTTATGAATTATTTTGAAATTGGGTCCTACATGGCTCACCTGCCTATATGGGCTAATCTCCAATCAGATGACCTAAAATATTCTAAAAAATAAAAAATAAAGTCCTGATGAACAGAAAAAAGATACCCTTAAATAACGATTTTCTTGTTTGATTTTAACAAAATTTAAGTCATCCAATCAGAGATTTGGTTACACAGACAGGTGGGATATGCGAGCTCTGACTTACAAAAGAAATATTTCAGAAAAAAAAAAAACAGAAATATACTAGTTGCACCACAAATATTGAGAACTGATAGAAAGAAGATTCCAATCCACATCGCCATGGAGAGAACCCTCCGTCCAATTTCCTTTTCCCACATCGCCAAGGAGAGAAACCCTCCATTCTCTCTCTCCATAATAACCATCAATCTCTATCTAATTTTTCTTTTTAAAATATCTCTCTCTCTAAGTTTTCTCTCCTCCTCAAGGAAGGAAGAGAAGAAGGAAGAAAAACTCACCCCATTTGGCAACATAATAACTATGGAGAAAAATATTCCTTTAAAAAGATGAAGTACTTTTTAACACTAGAGTGGGATACTTGATCCTTTATCTTTTATTTGATGGGACCCAAATAAAAATATTATTTAATTATTTTATCTTTTGACAAAATATTCGACCTTCCTATATTTTAGTTGTCAAATGGTATTTTAGTACTGATGACTAGGTAGCCTCGTATTCTACCCTATCAAATCAGCGCATGAAAAGATTAGGGGGAAAAAAACTAGGAAAAGAGAGATCTAGAGATACTAGTGTGCATGTAAGGAGAGAAAATGTAGTACTTCTGTTCATTTGAATGTGGACTGAAGAGAGAGGACTCTTCTTGTTTTTGGTCCATGACCAAGTTGTATGCAACCCCAGCTCCCTTCAAACGTTGTACGTACGTGTGGGTACTGCATGACATTAGGGCTGCAACTTCCAATCACTGATGCGTGGAAAAGACTAGCTAACACGGCCTCAGATAGGAATTTGAAAATATACAGAAAGAAAAAGTGAAACTCCTGTCTTCTAGTAGACATCTTTTTGTTGGTTTTCCATTCTCGGCGGCGCAAAACTTGGAGTGACTGCATGGTTTCAGAAGCTGCACAGAAATTTCTGGGTTTGCTTCTTTTGCCTGTAATCACATGTTCTGGACGTACGTGTACTACATGACATTAGAACTGCAAAGTCTAATCACGGTACGCGGAAAAAAAAGAAGGAAACTGGTTTGGGATCTGGAGTTTTCATACACACGAAGGACAAGTTCAGCTCCTGGTCCTTGTAGTAGACATCTTTCTCTCTCTCTCTCTCTCGATCGGTTTAGAGATCCTCTCAATGTAGATATTTGGATCCGAGTCCAATAGTACTGAAAGGGGAAGATCCGAGTCCAGATATTTACCAACTTTTAAGATCATGTGTACGAGAGATTTTTTACAATGTTTGGTCCTCTTGCGTCTCTCGGTACTACTGGACTCTAATCCAAACACGTACGTACTAAGAGGAAAACTTGAAGAAATCACTGCATGTTGGCCTCGGTTTGGAGAAATAAGCTGCACAGAATTAAATTTCTGGGTTTGATGGTAAATAAGCCAAGAGATTGTAACCATTCGTTCCGTCTAGGGACACACCTTTTCCAGTTTCTGGTTGTTTCCCAAGTTTGTGGTCTGATTGCAGTTTAGAAAGGAGACATCATTTATATATATATGTTTGGTCTATGGAAACTATGAAAAATTTCTGCATTTTTTATGTTTACGCGGATCTTCGCTTTCACTGTTGACAACAAAGATAAGAGAGAAGAGGTCTATGGAGATGAAAAGATTACGTTACGTGGTCAAATTAGACTGTTCTTGGCGAAATGGGAGCTGATCAGACGTTAGTCTCTGATATGGGAGTCTGTCGTACATTCGGGGTTAATTAAAGACATATCTGTCTATATCAATAAGTTAAAAAACTCGTTGTCCACTTGTTGTGGTAAAGTAAAAGAGAAAGAAAGTAACAGAGACTTAAAAATTTAAAATAATGAGAGAAAGAAAAAAAGGTCAATTAATGGCATATCTATGTATATTAATGAGTTCAAAAGACTATTGTCCATTAAGACAAAATAGTGGAAGAGAGAAAACAAGCGTGAGTGAATATTAGAGAAAAAGTGTTAAAAAATAGACTCTTTGAAAGTAGAGAGAGAGAGTAATGCGAATGGGGTGGGTGTTCTAACCTTAAATATTTTAGCTTTTATGAAAAGAAAAAGGAGAGAGGGGCAACTTTAGAAAGAAAGACGTCAATGGAGTAGTCATATGGGGAAATAATTGAGGTGGCCTCATTCACATGTTAAACATATATATCTGGAGAGAGAAAAGCATTAACATATATATATATAACTAGTGGTTCGCTTGGGAACATAAAATTCAAAAACTTATATTCAAAGAAAAAACATAACCATATATATATATATATATAATTAGTGGTTCTCTACCTAAAGGAATTTAGATTATGGAGAGAGAGAGAGAGAGAGAGAGAGAGATGCTAACCCATGCTTAATTCCAAGTGATTAAAATCAGATGTAATATAAGGACCTAATATTAATCATTGGTTATGTTTGAACCCAGCAGGAACAAAGAAGAAAATAACAAAATATAGAAACGGATGGCAGCGGCTCCAGGATAAGGTTTTGGGGATGGTGATTGGTGTATGGAATTGGGGTTCTTCCAAATTGGCCCGAGAGCGAAAATAACAGATGGTAGTAATCTCTCTCTCTTTTAGTTCTTTTTTTTGTATCAACAGGAAAAATACTAATCTGAACACTCGAATAGATACACTTAATCCTCTTATTAAATTAATCTTTCTAAAATTCAGGTGCCTAACCCAACTGCAGAGAAGGGAGGATATATATTCTTGTTACCTTTAAATTCTTCTGTTAAGTCCAGTGTCCAGCCACCATAATCGAAACCTCGGGAAAAGGTCAATCTAATTGACATCAACCCCCTCTTGGCCCCATGTAATCCAATGTCAGGCTAATTGGCGAGACGGTAAGTTCACGTTAAGATAGTAGATTTTTTTTTCTTTACTTTATATTGGTCAGGTTATGTACAAGTCTTTCTAATGTAAAGAATATAAATTTCAATTACGACAATATTCCTCCTAAATAAGAGATTTATTGCATACAACTCATATTCTCCACACAAATGCATATACATTGCACACATCTTATTTAGGGATGTAAATTGGGCAGACTAGACTGGTTTACGTGATGATTTGGGTCTAATCCAAATTAAAAATAGTCCAGTCCAGCTCAAATTCAGTCTAGATTTAACTCAAATTCAGTCTAAATTCAGCTTCAATTTAGTAGTGAGTGAGTTGGGTTGGACTGATCTTATTTATAAATAATTTGTTAGAAGTATTTTATTTTTTATATGAATTATTGTAAAAGTTAGTAGTTTAAACTGGGTCAGCCTGTTTTCAGTCCAACTCAGTTCAGATTTAGTTAATGTTAACTCAAATTTAGTCCAACCCAATTTATATAATTTAGACCAGCCCACTTTCTTTTAATATAGATTGAGTTAAGTTTAACCACAGATTGACCCGCACTATTGACACTCCTAATCCTATCAATGTTACTGTCAGATATTTTCTCACTCTTCTCCTTCTCCTGCAGCACCAGGCAGCTTCTTACGAGCTTCTCTGTTGGTTGCTTGTATAAGGAGCAGAATTCTATTGATCTATGATTTTGATTGGGCCGACATCGGGCAGTACACAATTGAAGTGATATCTATCACGATTCCTAAAGTGAGGTCATGTCCTATTAAATAATTCGCTGTATCCTACTCATTTGAACGACTTCTCATTAGGGATGACCAGGTTACAGTCTCAGCTGGTACCGAACGAAAACGAAGATGTCCCAAATGAGACTTTATGATCCCTAACTCAACGTACCAGAGATATCATAAGGAAAGATTCTGTGTAATGTATGCACTGGGGCCATCTGCCATCTGGTTCCCAACCCTCCACGATCTATGTTTCTATTTGAGGTTTAGGATGTGCCACGGAGCAAACTTTCTACAGTTTTTGCGACTGTTTCACTTTAACAAAGGGGAGATGTGTTTTCCAATAAAGGGCTCGGAAAAAGTATGGTATGGTTCCCTGTTTGCATATTTGTAGGAAACTTTAATTATATCTGTTTATGGGTAAAGGGAGAGAGAGAGAAGCAAACCGCAAAAAATTTGTTCATTGCAGTCACTCAGACACTAGGTTAATAGGGACACTTTATTGAACTAGATTTAATGTGCCATGGGGATCACTTTAATAGATCAGGGTCAATGGACACCTATCACTCTTATAGGTCAAGAACAGTGGGTATTCTTAAATTTTATAAAATCTAGTCATCGTTATTTAGTTTAGATGAGGACATCAGAATTTGCAAATCACTTAATTAGTATTTTCCATAGTTTTTTTGACTTCAATTGAAAACTTTGAATTGCGTAGTTTCTTAAATTACCGCAAAAATGAAAATTAGAAAAGATTAGACCTATATAAACTACTAAAAAATAATTATAGCTAATTTAACTTAATATTTTTCATGTTAAAAATGAAAGTCAAGGATAACTTTCAATTAAAAATTTCGCTGACATTCCCTTACTGTTAGTTTAAAATTAAATAGTACTGTGCGTATACAAATACAACCCCCCTTCTTAGGATGTTAGAAGTCAGCTTAATTCTTAGCTAACATCGACCGATGATTTGATAGATTCGGAAATCTCTCTATATCATCATGTTCTGCCATCAATAAATATGATGTTCTACAAAGAATGTGGAGACCTTTAGAATGCTAATTTACCTGGATGCTAGTGGTCTTGGCGGCAGTACCCACTACCCGTGGGGGGTGAAGAACTAGCCGTACGCTCGAAAGCTCAGTCTCACCGTCTCCCCCGGCGCCGGGAGACTCGCATGCGGGGTGTATCCTGTCCGATAGGGCTGTGAACGGAAATTTGATTATTCTATCCGTTATCGAAAAATAATAATCTGTTTTCGATAAAAAATATCTGTTCGACAGTTATCGGAATCGGATATTTCCGATAGATTATCGGAATCGAAAATGAAAACACTTATTTTCTTATACACTTTTTGTTTTTCAATTTTGATTATTATTAAAAAAATTTAAATGTAACTTTATAGATATATAGTTGCATTTATTGTGTTTTAATCTTATTGATTATTATCTAATATACTAAGACGTATTGATTATATTTAGGTATCATTCTATATGTTTTAAATAAATAAATCAAGAAATTAATAACTTTCGATAATTATCGAAAATAATATCCGATTCCGATATCGAAATAAAAAACAAATCGTAAACAAAAAATAGACTTTTTGATTTTATTAGAAACAGAAACGAAAAATGTATTTTTCCGATCTTACGGAAACGGAAACAAGTTATCACTATGAGAAAAAATGAAAACACCTATTTCCGTATCCGTATTATATCCATTTACAGTCCCACTGATTGACGTTCTTCCCTTCCCTCTGGTTAGAATAAGAGATCCTCTAGTTAGACTGAACTTAGTCACTCTACAGATGAGAAGATTTCAAAAACTTCTTCATGCTCAACATTTCCTATCGAGAGGTGAATTTGTAAAATTCTTTTCCCTTTCCCTCTCTCTCTCTCTCTCTCTCTCTCTCATTGAGTCGCAATCAAGTCTGCATTGACAGGATCTAAACTCCTCTGACAAGTCATGCGCATACATATGTACATATATATTGTAAGCTTAACGTCACCAGTCCGGGGGCGATCATGTGTCTGGTCTAGACTGTTGCTGTTCCCTTCTGCCGAGTGCCCACTTGCTTCGAACCGGACAGTGGGCCTGTGCAGGTGAGGCCATGGCGTGTCTCCCCGGCGTTGCCGTTCATAAATGCATGCATGCTCGGGTGCAGAGGCAGGTGAAGGTGCAGGGGCAGCTGTGGGATGAGATGCCGATGGTTGTGGATTTGCTGTGTGCATGGTGGGGTACGGGAGGCAAGGACGACAGCTCAGCAATGGGGCTCTGTACCGATAGAATTTATCTTACCATGCACGTCGGTGTTAAGGTGTACATCGTAAGTATATATGTGGTTTTGGCGAAGGACACGTTTGCTAGAACCTATTTGATTAGGAGGTATCCTCGATCGGACGATCCACATTTACTCCAGGACAAACTTTGTTTCTTTTCGATTAGTTATTTTAAAATAAAAAAAATATTTTCACTAGTTTTAAAACTAATGATTTCAAATCAAGATCTTACATCATTTAATTTGCGACACACCAAATAAGTAAAAAGACACGTGGATATCCGTCATGTACATGTATGTAATTATTATGATTCGTAAAAATGAAAAATAATTATTTTTAAAAATCCTCAACAAAAAAATATCCAGAGGATTCAAATCCAGCAGTGCGCAGTGGGGGCTCGTGGACGCCTGACGGTCTTCGTTTTGAGTTGGTCCCAACTCCGTTTGGGAAGTCAATCCTGGTTTGACCAAATGTAGTGCTTGATTGGGGGCTAATGTTTAGACCTATTCAATGTCATGTGGGTTGACCAAATTATACTCCATCCTAATCCCAACCCAACTCTAACAGAGGACCATTGATGAGAGTAATTTCTCAAGAGTAAAACAGGCCGACTGTGTTTTTATATATTTTATTTTAATTTTTTTAAATGGTCCTAACTCGACCTATATGCATGTCTGTACATTTAGATTTTTGATTTGACATATTCCAAAAAAATTGACATATCTTTATGTTCATTTGAGGTAGATCTTTGATTTTTTATCTTTCTTTGGATTGTCCGGTCATAGATCGAAATGTACCAACATGTAGGATGGATTAAGTCACCTATTTTTTTTTTTTTTGTAAAGTAAAAACATTACTATGTGATATAGAACTACCTGACAATGTAGCAAGTCGTTCTCATTTTTTAAATAAAATCCTAATCTGATTCCAACCCAAGGAATTAGGTCCTGCAGAGTGGTTGACCCCTCTGCTTATCATGATGTGGAGCTCTTCTCAATTTTGTACTGATGGATTTCCCAGAACTGTGGCCTTCTTCATTGGGCACATATCAAAGGTCAACTTGATAAATGAGAGTTGATATCTAAATATTGGTGATACGCCTTCGTATACTAACCAAATGTGTCATGCTTCCAATTTGCTAGGAGAAGAAGAGTAAAATAAAGAGTCTTATTCTTAAAATAAGGTTAATTCTAGTTTGATGGATAGAATAACTTATATCGCGTTAGAATTACTTATACTAGAATTTTTTTTTAAAAAAATGTAATTCGATCGTACACCCAAGAATTATTTATTCTTTCTATTCCGTCGGTGAGTCCCATAAAACTATCAAAATTAAACCTCTCTTATTCTTGTATATGTTATTTTGGATAAATAATGCGGATAACTTATTCTGGAAACAAATTGGAGGCTAAAAGAATTTCACGCATGTGATAACCTGTTTCTGCTTGGTAGAGGTAGATTGTCATAGTACTGTATCAAACAATGACTCAGGATCTCAATATGGTTACTTCTCCAATCCACTCACTTCAGCCTGAGACAAGATCAGTTATTTTTTTGGTCGAAGTGACTCAGTGGTTATAAGACTAAATATCCAGTTTGAGGAGTTGAGTTCAAGTCCGCCAATCCACACGAAGTATCGCATAAAACAGACGATTTTTCCGCTCAAAAAATGATAATTCCACGGGAAGAAATTCGACCCGCATACAACGCGGGCGGGTTTGAGCCCGCTACCTCCCCGCCTGAGAGGGACGTACCACTACCTTCCGAGAGCGAGATAAGACCAATTAAAACAACGTCTTACCGAAAAATTTAAATCACTTGGAATAGTGCAATATAATTCTCCTTCTTTCGAGTGTAATACCAACAACTTATCAAATCAACATACTTTTTATTCTGATTTAAGAAATTCTCAAAATTTTATTCTGATTTAAACTTCTGCAAACAAAGTAAAAGTAAAAGAATTTCACGCACATGATAACCTGCATGGTAGAGGTAGATTGTCATAGTACTGTATCAAACAATGACTCAGATCTCAACATGGTTACGTCTCTAATCCACACACTTCAGCCTGAGATAAGACCAGTTAAAACAACGTCTTACCCAGAGACTCAAATCAATGCTCTTAATTTTCTAGAAAATGCCATCTCATCTTAGCTCATCGTTTGAATGAGCCGAGAAGTGAACCAACTCTTACGGCACATACATACTTCTTCCCTCTCAAACTTATGAAAAAATAAATGATGGTCTCCATCATATGACTAGACTTTAATTTGCGGTTCTGAAAAGTGGGAAGTGTGTGGTAACACCACAAACCAGCTTTAGCCGTACACTACATGCGCGCAGGGTGACGTCCATTAAAGACAGAGGAGGACCATGACCTGGGAAAGGAGCCGGGGACCGGTGATTTGGTTGTCCTCCCAATCTCCAGCCTTCCACTTCCCTGGAAGCGTCCTTCTATTATTTGGGTGGACCATTTTTCACGTGGCGGCAGCTCGTCTCCTTTTCCACGCCCGGCCCCGGGCAGAGTTCTTTGTAGTATTCATCCCCCACGTGGCCTCTTTGTATTCAGAAAAGGGAGGGGGATGTAGATGGTTACACGGATATCCGCTTAGTTTGCCCTTTCCAAAGTCTTAATAAAAGAAGGATAAAGATATGAATAATATTTGCTGTAATGTTCTACATATTACACTCAGAAGTATAACAATAGATAAATAAAAAAGAAATATATATATATTTTTAGGTCGGTCTCAAGGCGTCTTAATCATCTATGCGGTACAATATTCGATCAGATGATTTAAAAAAACTTAAAAAATAAAAAATCGAATTCCAATGAACAATAAAAAATATATGTTTTTACTATTCATCAGAATTCGATTTTTAATTTTTCAGACTTGTTTAGATCGACCAATGTCCATTCTCACTGCCATGCACCGCAACATGGCCGAATATGGTTGTTGGTATGGGCTACTTGTTGTCTCCCCTATCTGTTGTGTGTCTTCTATCTTGTATGTTGACACTCTTTGTATCTACTGTTTTAATTACTTGTTTAATATAATGTGGCAGCAACTTTTATTGACCAAGAAGATACCAAAAAGGACCGTAAATTAGGAGGGACACATCTTTCTTTGTTTTATTAGCTAGTAGCAAGCTCGTGGAGATCATCGTTTGGTTCCTACAATATAGAGTTTTTGCAATATCTTCATCAACTGCCCATGCATCTATGTGCTCGAGCTTCTTCTGGGTTTGAGATTAATGACCTTTGGTAATCGATTATAGTTGCTAGCTCCCCCTACCTACTGGCGATGTACGGATGCCTTAACCAGATGAGGGCCCTCTTGTGCACTTTTGCGTAGACAGTACCAAATTGTTGCTGTTGAAACTCTAGCAGGATGAGGTAGGCAAACATCAAGCAAAATCCACAAGATGGAGGAACCTCAAGTGGGTTTTAGGAAAAAGACATTAGTCTAACGCTCAAGGCAGTGCAGAGTAGAGATAGTGTTGAATAGAAGAAATGAGAAATACTTGTTGTACCGTTTAAGATGTAATAATACTTACGTGGAATATGCCTTCCAATCCCAAAACGACATTTGGCATTTTCTCACATGTCCCTCTGTAATATCATAATGGCACCGGACGCACGTTGATGTCAACCACGTGGAGATCTCTTGAAGAGAAAAAAAAAATTACTTTTCCTCTTAGATTTTGAAGAACAGGTGTTCCGGAGAACATGTGCTCCCTAAAACATATACATGAGGAGCATATGTTCCTCAAATTTTGTACATGCTCTCCGGAGTGTATACATGTCCCTCAAATGGCGAATAAGTTCATCAAAATTTAGGATGAAAAGTATTTCTTTTTTTCTCTTTAAAAGGCACCCATGTAGTTAACGTCAACGCACGTCAGACGTTATTATATGACACTGCAAAAAGATATGTGAAAGATGTCAGTTGTCATTTTGAGATTGAAGACACATTCCAAATGACTGTTATTGCACCCTGAACGGTGCAACAAGTATTTATCTAAGAAAATGACTAACTATTGTGGTGGAGATGGCATTGGATAAGCCCCAGTTGACCCAACTGTTGAGGCTTGTCGACCTAGTTACCAACGGCGTCTAAAGATCGTATGAATCTCGTTGGGTCTCGGAAGTCTGATAAACGAAGTCACCGAACTTGTTCGGGTGGGATCTGATTTATGTCACAAAATGGAATCTAGTGATTCTCTATTGAGAGATGTTATTTTGTCATATTTTTTTGTCGTTCATAAAAGATAAGTATAACATTTTTTTTGTTATTATTAGGCTCTATGAGAGGCAATCTAAAAGTGTCTATATGATAAGTCCACACTAAGGGTTACTTAATTTCATAGTGGGAGATTAATAATAACTCAAAAGTACTTATATGATACTTGTCTTTTTTGAATGATAAAGAGACATGACAAGTGGACGTGACATTCTAGTATTTCTTGATTTATTTTTATTGAAGGCATATATATCATGAAACTTTTAAATTGTCACAACTTAAATTTTACGTATCCATTTTCAATAATTTATAAAGATAAAGATGAACATGAGATACATGAGAATGAGAACAAGTAACCATACATTTTTTGTCCTTAAAAAGACGAAGATAAAGGAAAACTTTTGTTTGAGCCGCCGGGTATCCGTTGACATCCTTCAGTCCGATATCCGCACCCCAATTCGGTAGCAAACCCGGTATCTATGGCGGCCGCCCGGTCAAGTTGTCAAACATGTCTTTTACAACCCATCGCCCCCGAGCGTCCTCATCAGCTCGTCGCCGTCATCGCAGATCGCTTTCGGTCCGTCTGATCTTTCGGACCCGTAGGCCTTCCGTGGTCCCCAAGCTTTCTCGCCTTTGATCAACAAAGTTCAAAGCATCTGGAGGCGACAAGGAGGGAAGCCGAGCCGAGCCGAAGTGAGTAGCTTTCGTTGACGTCACCAGGTGACGCGGTGGCCACGTCATTGCTATCTTGGGTGGCCACGTGGCGGAATCATTGCCACATTCATTTGCCTGTCACCAATAATGTAGCGATCCTTGGCGGAGAAAACAAATAAAATGAGAAGAGAAAGAACCGGGGAAGAAAGTAACTTTGTGTGTAAGCCCTTTCAAAATTTTCTATGCGGCAAACGTCCACGCGAAAGTCTCCCTAAAAATTCAACATCTAAAATGGGAAAATTTGACGCCACACGCAAATCTTTTTGCTACTAATTAAGGGTTAAAGGCAAAAAAATCAAAATGGCTCTTCTTTTGGAGCAAACTTCATATAATGGCATTCGCATGTGCACCCTTCTTACACTAACATGGTTCACCTTAACTAATCGACAAAACCTCCTTTCTTAATTATCTTTTATTTCATTTGTTCCTAGAGATGTCAATTAGACGAGTCAACCTTGCCATATGATGGAACAGAGTTCCGATAAATCATAAAGCAACTTTGTACCCCCACCTGATCCGCCCTGGACACCATTCCCACATCGACCAATTAGTCATGCCCGGTTGCTAACTTCATCTTAATTATATCATTTGAAGCACTGACCTCATTTGAATTTTCGTCTTAATTATATCATTTGAAGCACTGACCTCATTATGGAATTTGACTGCAAAGAAATATATGCTAGTTTATTCACATAAGAAAGGCATAAACGTAGATTATATTCATAAAACAAGTTAACATATACATGTCACTTTCAATAGACTATATATACATACACAGATATTCAAATCCAAGGCAAATATAGTTCTTATTTACAGATTTTTACACATAAGTCCTTGTAATTGTACAAAATTCTAGATATATATCTCTCTAATCATAATATTCTTAAATATGTCCTTATAATATTCTCTGATTCTAAAATATAGGCTCATCATTACTTTTTTTGGGACACTTAAATAAAAACTTAACCTAACTCTAGTAAACTTAAACTAGGGTTGAGAAAATATTGATTTGTTCCTTTTTTAACACAAAATAATAGGAAAGAATAATATCCTTTCTCCTGCCGGTGAACCTAGTGGAGAGAGAGAACACTGGATCGACATCTAGGATAGTGAAAGAGAGAGAGAGTTCCATCCGGATCATTTTTAAAACCGGAGAAGATTATGGATATATATTTAGGAATATTAAGATTAAAAGAACATATCTGAAATTTTGCATAATTAAAGAAACTTATGTGTAAAAATCCCTTTTATTTATCAACCCCCGAGGAACCTTCTCTTCTCTACCCTCTATCCCTTTCTCTTTACGCCGTTCTCAACAAGTCTCACATCCCCTCTCCTTTTTTCCAACACTACTGCCCTTCCAAGAAACCACCCATCTCATCTCAAGTTCTCAAATCCGCCTTCCCCTCCCTCCCCTCCTCCATCACCAGCCTGGTCCGCCGCAGTCCACTATAAAACCCCGCCTCTCCCCTCTGCGAGGCTTCTTCTATATCACATGTCCATTTCCCACAGTGCAGGAGGAGCCATATATCCCTGACACAGTCTCCCTTTGCTAAGCCTGCGGCTGTTGGCGTCCCCCTGGAGAGTTCTGTGTGCTCCTCTGCGAGCTGCAGGAGGGCAATGGAGAAGCTGAGCGTCCACCAGAAGAGCCCCAAGGAGGCCACAGCCAAGAAGATCAAGAAGAACAAGCAGATCAAGGTGGTGTACATCTCCAACCCCATGCGCTTCACGGCCTCCGCCTCCGAGTTCAAGGGCCTCGTCCAGCAGTTCACAGGCCAGGACTCCGACGTCGCCGAGCTCTCTAAGCTCGCCGACCACTACTACTGTGATGGCCACCCCTCGGCCTCTGCCGACAGGGCCTCCTCCTACACGGACGACGACTGCGCCGCTCTCTCTGGGCCGGGCGCCGGCCCCGCCCCGCAGCAGCAGCAGTACAAGTACTGCTCGGGGCCGCCGTTCGACGGGTTCGACGATGTCTTCACCCCGCAGGTGCTCGAGAACCTCGCGGCGTTCATGCCTTCCTCTCTGTACTACGAGCCCCCTCCGCCCGTTATGTAATAACACCCAGCCGCCTGGACTTGTGTAAGGTCTCTAGCTACTTGGTCTCCATGTCCTGTTAGAACTATATATGTATATATACGCCCGTTAGCTGGGATGTTCTGCGCCATACATATATGTATGTTTTCCATGGATCCCCGGTTTTGTTGCTTCTGCGTGTGTTATTTGAGCCTACTGCTTGCGGGATTTCTGACTGGTTAATTAATTAGCATCCCCATGTATGCCCGGGAGATAGATAAGTAACTCTGATGCTGGGGAAGAAAACATGTACAGTAGATCGATCTAATCACGGGAGAGATCATGAGGAAGATTGGAGTTTGGGAGAGAGTTGCGTATCCAAGATGAGTATTAATTATATATGTCCCTTTTAGTCACTGTTTGAATTCCATGAAGTTGAGCATGTCTCCACTATTACGATTTCCACTCTCGAAATTAACAGTATGTCCCTTGGAAGCCACTGTTAATTTGTCTCGTGTATGAACAAATTAACCTCTAGTGTGAGTTTAAGTTCCATCTGGACGTGGAAGATTACTTAGACTTCTAGAAGTAGCTAGGATGCGCTCATTTCGCCATCGAGTTTAAGTTCCAGTGATCTTGCTGTACTGGAAGAGTATTAGACGGTACTCCTTTCTCCTCCACTCTCATCCCATTCTAGTAACCATTCTTATTCCCCTTCGATCGATTCCACTAGACCCAACCAAATTAACAATGTGAAGTGATTAGCGAAAAATACATACATACACGTACGTCTACGGTAATTGTGGAGGCCCCAACAAATGTAATGTGGTCTTTTATTGCAAAATACCGTTCGAAACCTTTGGAATAGTTCATATATTGGTAAGGGAAGCCCTCAATGCACCTGTGATCAAAAACCTTTCCTTGTCGATCCTTGGGTAGTTCGATATTTCCTCTTGCTAGCAGCACTTGATTTCTGCAACAAGTCACGTGTACGTGTTGTGGCACTGGAGTGCTAACGGTTCCTATTCCTAGGAATCCCCTCATGTCTCCAAATTTAACGTTTTCAGTTCTTTCGTTTAGTAGATGAACGGAAGCATACATATCAGTCGTAGCCTTAACATACACATTCACGTTGCAGATCCACAATATACATAGCTTATTAACCCTTTCTTTTCGAGAAGAGATCATTTGAGTACACGTTTGGACCGAAGTCCATTGATACTGAGAGAGGAAGAGTCTAAATATTCTTCCCACTAAAAAATGTTTCATACCTTCTGACGATTGGCCCTCTAGAAGTTACAAGCTAGCTAGTGCACATCGTTGGGGGAGGGGTGAGATGGGTGCACATTTACCTGTGGGGTTCTTGCAGAAACCCCTCATGCTGCACGTGACGAGCTCTCCTCTGGTAAATGGTGACAAAATTTCTAGCTGAGAGCCATTAATTGTTCCTCGGATCCAACACCATACGATGTATACGTGTTTGTCGGATGAATGAATGCTTTGTTTGCAGCACCAAAGTTTTGTAGTTTCTCCTGCGAAATCAAACAAAGATTAGCATTTAATTAGGAGTGTTTGACTGCTTTGAGGATAATTTAGTTTCAGTGCATCATCTGCATGCTTTGAGAATGCTGGTTGTACGTCCTTAATGCACATATTATTAAGATATTCTGTGTTTTAATAATTTGCCTAAACGCTGCGAATTTTTTTTTCACAATGATCTTAATTAAAACAGTTAACAGAAGGTGGTGATAGCAGAAATATCTTAAGAGAGAACCTTAAAACTGTAAGAATATATAGAGCACACCACCCTTTAAATTAAGTATATGCATTAGCCCAGATGTTCTTCCTTCCCTACGTTCAAGATCCCGATCCCATGTTGAAATAATCTTCTTTCTAGTTCTCCGAATATCTTATATAACTTTCCTGTCCCTCTCGTCATAACTCCACTTCGTTATCCGTGGTCAGAGTCTACCAAGATGACTTTGACCACGTTCTTTTCCAATCGTTTGACCATTGAAGGAAAGGACTTCATATATATATAGGTCCACATGTCGCCTTAAGATATAGGGTTCTATAAGTCCATTGATGTGTTCATCGCAAGCAATTTTAGCATATAGGTTACAAATAAAGAAATAAATCCATAACAAAGTGCCCGATGCATGCATCTAAGACTAACGAGAAAATGACGCAGCATAGAAAGGGAATAGACCCAATCTTGAGTGAAAAAAATAACTTTATTGATGCCGTGGAATTTACATGGCAGAGACTTATAAAACGGCTTAGTATGGAGATGATCATTTATTTTGAGCTTAATTTATTAATATTTGAGTGCTTGTAGTCGTATATTTAAGGAATACTTGATAAAAATAACCTTATTAAAATTTTAATAGTCAATTTATCTATCTTATATTCACATTATTCTAGATGACCTCACTGCATTACAAAAGTTGCAAAAATATCACTTTTGTTACCCTCCATAATTAACACTCTATTAAAACTCTCTTATCTAAGTACCCTTTGATTAACTTTTACCTAAGTTAAAAGTACCTAAACTCTTTATCTCTCTTTCTCTCTCTCTGTCTTTTGCACAATGTGCCAATAGAAATATATTTCCATGTAAATACTAAATTTGATGATTAAAGAATAAATATTCATTGTATCTTGAATGGATGTCAACTACATGGGCATTTTTACAAGTATTGCAATGCAATGGGGTGATTGACAACAATACTCAAATGAGAAAAATAACTATGCAATTACAATTTTAAGAAGATTAATTTTACAAAAAATATCTATACTTATATCAGTTCTTACACCATTAGATATTTGCCATATCTCCAATATATATGGAGATATAAAAAATAATAGAAGGTAATTAAAATTTAATTTTGTTATAAATAACCTTTATCCTAGTGACGTAGGAATTGAGAATACAATTATCGCACCCCTCCCATACCTTGCAAGGGCACTCCAATCTACGTGTCCTTCCTGATGTATTGGTAGATGTACGTAGGTTTGTTTTCTCCCCCAATTAAGGAAACAGATGGCCCACTCACCTATTGGACTTACACCTATTAAATCGAACTGACTTCAGTAACGTCAAGTGTACTGGATGCATTTTACTATACGTAGGAGACACAGGAATTTTTGTGTACAAATCCTTCATATCGAACTGAGATTCTCACATAAAACCTTTTAATTAAACAGTCATACATATGTTCTTCTATAATTAAATCCATATATGCAAGTAATCACATGTATTAAATGGGTTGGCAGCAAAAACAGACAATATGCCCCCAACTCTCACATATTATTTTTAATGCTCTTGAAATCTTGGATATTTTACAACTATGCTTCTCTGTTAAATAACATGAATTCTAACTGAATATGTCGAAAAGATTCTGTAAATCTTGATAGCATTAACAGTTCATATGCAGAATTCTAGTAAAATTTAAGAGTAAATATGCAATATATCAATGAATTTAGGAGTATGTATGCAAAATCTTTAAGTTTGATTTAGCGATGTTTTGACAGAGGAGTATAACTGCAACATGTCTGAGATTTCATGGGTATTAAAGAATAATATGTGAGAGTTGAGAGTATATATGCAAATTGAAGTGTATATATGCAAAACCTTTTCAGATAAAGGAATAATATATCTACTTCGAAGTCCGATTAATTATCTGTTCATTTTTCTTTTGTTTATCCCATCTATTGATTGTGTCTCATAAATGAAATCACAATTACATACAATTACACACCTTCCTAGTTTATTAATTTACAAATTAAGCTTATTTACACAGATCACATATTTTATGTGTCAAAATTATGAGGACTACTTAGATAGAACTTATATGAGCATAATATCTTTTCTTTCTTATTTTATAATAATACATGCGAGTTGGGGATATACTTACAAATAACTTAATTAGTTCACAATGGTATGTATACAAAAATCCCTTATAAGGTAGGTTCATTAAACTACGAGGAATGTTATTATATCATACCTTTCACCACCTCCTCTTCGTCACATTCATTGGGAGTCATTTGATCACTTGATCAAAGAGCTCTCATTGAGTACTTTAGTTGCACAAAAAGCTATGTGACGAGTAACTTTAATGAAAACATTCTAATTAAGAGATTAAACGGTTCTCAATAAGTATGGTAAAGAAGGTGGTAAAAAATGTGGACTAATAGTATTTCTCATAGTTTAATAAACTTAACGGATTTCCGTATATATACCCCTATGAATTAAGTAATTTGTATTTTATACCTCTAACTCCCAAATACTATTATAAAATAAGAAAGAAAAACTCCTACGTTCAAATAAGTTCTATCTAAGTAGTCCTTATAATTTTGACACATAAAATATGTGACCTGTGTAAATAAGCTTAATTTGTCAATTAGTAAATTAGAAAAGAGCGTTAAAAGAATGATATAGATGCAGTAAGGCGGGTATGTTATTGTGATTTCATTTATGAGTGGATAAAAAATGAGACTCATAAAAAAGATACACAAAAAAAATGAACAGAATAATAAATCGGACTCCAAAATAGGTATATTCTTCTCTTTATCTGAAATTATTCGGACACAAATACTCTCGTTATCTTAAATTGCATCCTTATGCAACCTTTAATCTTTAAAAATGCACAGAGAAAATAGATATACACAATTCAAGCGGGTGCAACGAAATTGCAATAACGTGCTTCAGCATTAGGCCAATTTCGGCTACTAGGCCCAAGTTTATCACGTGCAAGGGAAATTACACACTTGCCGCACGTGCTGCATGCAATCACAACCCAATAATTTGGGTCACGTGAGGGCATATTTTTTATTTTTTTTGTCTAATCAAAACTGACATAGATGAAGTTGCAACAAGTATTGCTCTATATGTGTAATAGTTGATATGGGCTTTGAATTGTACGATGCTTAAGTTTAGATTACTTATAATTGACTTACGTGTAGACTATTTATAATTAAGTCTAATGCAGCCTTTATTAATCACATATAAAATAATTCCTTTAATAAAAGAAATAAATTCAGTTTCGCATGTACTTGATTTAGAGGATGAGACAATTTTAGTTGCCAACAGATAAAAACAAGGAAATTTTATTCATCACCGTTTTACCTAATTGTGCAAAACGTTTAACCTTGTTTTAGGAATTAACTACCAAATGTAAATACTCCATGTTATGATGAGAATTAGAACTCCAGTTCTCCTAAATTCCATAAGAAGATGGATTGTTGTGGAAGCTGGAGTCAGCGTCTTAAGGTGTCTAGCTTTTACGATTGGATTGTGGTAAACTTTAGGTGACATTTTTGTGGATTTTTTAGTTTTTAATTCCGATAAATATCCATATTTGAAAATAAACTCCTGTGACTTGTATATTTAACATTGACTCCAAAAACTAATTCTTTTTTACAAATAAGTCCTTTTAGTTAATAGTCATATTTGAAAGATGAAAATAGACAATAGGGACTAAAAAATTGTAAACTTAACTTTAACAGACTCAAGATTAAATAAGTAAGACATAGATAGTCTTTTTTCTATATATGATAATTTGGAGAGTTTGAAAACTAAAAAATCATATTCTTAATAGTTTGTGTAGACTAAAAACTAAAAATTCCTATTATTTTTCATTTATTTCAGACACAGGTCATGTCAACAATGTTCACAAAATCTGGAGCTTTAAAATTGATCTCATAATAAACTAACCCTCCATATATAAGTCAAAGTGTTTGAACATTGAGAGGCCCTTTGGTATACGATAAAAAGCAAACCATGTAAAATGCCATGGAATGACGTTTTCCCTATGTTTGAAATGCCATAAATTATTTCATGATGTTTTTCTTTTGTTAGAAATATCGTAAATTAGCGTGTTTTCAAATTAATTGACTCATATGATACTCTTTTAACTGATTTAGGTTTTCAGCCCATAACTACCGACAACCAAAATTGAAGTTTTCAAAACCAGTGATTTTAAAGCTAAGATTTTATTTTGCCGATTATAAAATCAGAAGTCTAAAATTGACATTATGCAACATTATATGCCACATCAAATGGCCCCTAAATGAATTCAGCTTGTTTACTATTATTTACAAATCTATTTGACTAAAGATTTGTTTTTATTGTTTACCTTTGCAATAAATAAATTAAATTAAATACTTAATTGGTAAGTGAACTGAAAATTACAAAGACATATTACTAAAATTAACCAACTTTTTTTTGGTCGGTAAACTAAAATTAACCATATGTTTCCTAAAATTAACCAACTACTTTGTAACCCGTTCCAACAATAGGAAACCTTGCATCAGAAAAAAGAAAAAAGAAAAAAAAGAAAGAAGGTTATTGAACTTGAAAATCTAGGCATTTATTGAACAGTTGGAAGGAAAGTATGTTTTGGATAGTAGAACTTTAATTTTCTTTTCCACATTGTATAATTGCAAAAGACATTCTTGGCCGTGCATCGCACGGGACTAAATAATATAGATTAGTATGCACTTTTAAAGACAAATAACTAATATGCAAAAATACAAAAGACGAAAATTCATCCAGACCAAATAATGGTGGAAAACAGGGAAATGTCTAGTTTAGCAAAAACCTTTACACCCATCTTCTATGCTTTAGGATATTGAAGGACAGCAGGAAAGAAAATCAATTTCGTTCGATATGAATCCATGTTTTGCTTTTGGAATTTGGACACTAGTGTAGAAATATTAAATAATACAGACATCTGAATACAAATCTAATGAATTTCTTTGGTCCAAGGGCTCAAATGTGTGCTGTTGTGTCATTGCCTTTCGTTTTTTAGAGTGTAAATAAAAGGAAACCCATAATCTCCCTTGCGTTGTATTCAGTTGCTATATAAAAAAAAATGCATACAGAAGTCAGGTGCATATCAGTTTATGGTAGATAGTTTTTATTGCATTCATGCATGGACTAAATAGTTTTTTTAGAGCGTAAAAGGAAACCCATAATCTCCCTTACGTTATATTCAGTTGCTATAAAAAAAAGTGCAAACAGAAATCAGGTTGCACACCTGGATAGTGGTAAATAGTTTTTGTGATAATATAGGCTCACTATCTTAAGCAGATTATAGGTTCATAATGCTTCTTACTTTTGTCTATTTTTTTATTTTTGTAGACAGGTACATATGCTGAACAGTGTGGTACTGATCTATGGAGTTTTGTAATGCTTCTTATTAGGTACTAAAATTATTTTTTACAGGTAAGTTAATCTACTATTCACCTCTTAAATTTTTATTCAACTGAAAAGAAATGTGAATAGAAATATGATGATTTTGTTTTATAAGGCCGTAATCAAAAGACTAAAGTATGTGTTGCTGCGTCGTTGCCCTTGGTTTTTTATCATTAAATAGTTTCTTATTAGCAAAACACTACTTATTAGTAAAATGGCAATACATGAAGTATTTTGTTTGATCATAAGGCTAATAGATCTGCAGTAGATGAAATGGCCAAGCTTATTATATGGAAAGCAGCAGGGTATAAAAAAATGATCATCTGTTCTGCTTTTTGTAGTTGGTTCATATATATAAGATGGTCGAAAGCTGGATGAAACATCTACTGCTTTTTGTAGTTCCGGTCTTTTATGGTCCATCATGTCCTATTTCTAAGATGATGATCTGTTTTCTCTATCATATTTCATTCCGGACATTGCTAGAGGATCATTTATTGTTTTGTAGATAGGATATGCAGAGATAGCCAGGATCGTTGTTTGAGAATGGTACATGAGGTTGGGTAAGAGATATATGAAACAAAGATAGGTGTTGGGGTCATCATAAGAATATGATATGCCACCAACAAGAATATGAATATAACAATCCGTTTGAACTTAGAATGAAAAATGTGTACTATCAAAGTCAATTAAGGCTTATTCTCATGTTCTTCCTGCTGGTGAAGGATAAAGCTTCAATAGAAATCGAGAATACGTGATAAAAAACATATCTGGTAGAAAATATGCTTATTTAACATGCATCTGATGCCATGGGCAAAATTATGCTTATGTATCTTCTGCTAAAGAATTATGAAACATGCGTAATTTATATTTAGCTAACTTCTTTATGTGAACTTCCCTCATAGCTTACAGAAACATGAGGAGAAGAATAAAGATCAGCACCTGATTGGAAGTTTTCTTGAGCGTTGACGAAGAGGAAATGATGTCTGCGGCTCCCGTCTGAAGATATGGATGTGCAGACGTGCCAAGAAGAAGAGGACAATGCGCACAACAAAATGTATATGAATGGTTTCCTTCAGCACGTCCTAAGAGGATGTGAACACAAATATTAGTTTTTCTCGAAAAGTTGTATCTCAATTAATACAATGTAGTGTATATGGGCACAGTAAAATATGGAAAATGTTTCAGTTTCTTTGAAAGTATACTCTATATGGGCACAGTAATACTCGGTTGTCAGTAATATTAGTTTAATTTTCCTCCTACCGTGCCTAGGAAAACGCATTATTTCTTAATGGGTTTTATAAAAAAACACAGGGAAACAGAAGCAGGCTAAGACGACTTACCTTCTTGGCCTACCTTTAATACTTTTCTAGTCTTATATCTTTCATTAATTCCAGCAAATGACATGGTAGAGAGTAAGAGATGGGGGGGAATGTGATTCTTCGGGAGTAGGAAGCAAACATTAAATTTTCGTTACCTCCAAAACATATACAACAGAGTACTTAACTTTTCGTTACCTCCAAAACAGATACAATAGAGTACAACTAAGTTCTTTCTTATTTTCAAAAAAAATTATTTGTAAAAAAATTATAAGAGGGTGCACATGATAGAAAGTTAGTTTTGGCGGGAAACAGAGAACTGTGTTTTGTAGATATAATATAGATACCCTTCAAAATTTCAGAAGCGATACTGTTATACTCTTCTGTCAAAATGTTATATATTTTGATTGTCAAAAGGGTTATATATATTTTTACTTGTATGCCCCTAAATTTATTAAATTTTTACAAGTATGCGCTTAACTTTACCAACCCTAAACCCTATTAAAATTTTACATACATACTCTTAACTTTACCAAAATTTAAAGAATCTTTTTAATATATTCAGTTGAACTTTAGGACAGTTTGACAAACGGATATAACCGCAACATCTTGGAGATTTTGGGGAGGCATTTCATACAATATAAGAGTTGAAAGTATAGGTACAAATACGTCAATGTTCTAAGATGTATGCAAAAAGACTTTTCTAAATGCCTTGCGTATTCCTACTACAATACAAATTTACAACTCATGGGATTATGGGAAGAAGGGGATAGTGGACGGTGGTGGTCGGCGTGGGATAGACCAATAATAGTGACAAAATTATGTGATAAACTTTACTCTTTTAATGAGCTTTTGGTCTAGAGGATGCACATTCGTACTAAACACAAGTAACTGGACAAGTCAAATTAAACTTTTACTCATCTCAAGCTTAGTTCATTATCCCCTTTGCGTGTACATATTAAGTTCTCCCAAGATATTAGAAAACATAGTTGAAAAGAGCCAAAAACCTTAAAAATATCCAATAGGATCGTTATAAAATAACTAAAAGAGGTACTCTGTCTAAAGTTCATTTCCAAATGGGATGAAAGTCATATTTTTCTATATACTACTAAAAATATCCTTAATTATTTTGCAAATAGATAGTCATCATTTGTATCTATATAATATGACTTTTATGTCATTGATTGTTTTTAATTACTTAAAAGGATAACTATATTAAAACATTTTAAAAAATCATTCTTTTAAAATTTAAAATTTAGAAGAGGCTCTTAATTTTGTATACTTAGTGAAAGAGTAACTATGCAAAAAACAATAAGCAATAATTACTTTCAAATTTTATTCATAAGAATACATAACATAAATATAATCGTACTAGTAATTATCTATAAATTGATTTTTTTTCATTAGTTCGAGATAGTAAATGTTATAGTTATTAAATTTTTGGACAATCTATTTGTAAAATGATTGACAATATTTTGCATAATATGTTAAAAGAAATATGACCTTTGGCCCTATGATGATATAAGTTTTAAGAGGATTGTCTTTTTTTAGATATTTTAGACTTATAAGGCTTTATTGGATATTTTGAATTTTTTTATTTTTTTGTAATTTCCCGAAGATATTATATAAAAAAATCCTGATCCTTGCCACGAGCATATGGCCTACGATAACTAAGACTCCTCCCGGTGGAACACCAGTACCACGAACGACCAAACGATAGGAAAAAGTCGAGTGGACTTTTTTCAATTTTGTCTTCTTCAAAAGGACTTCTGCTCGAAGCTGCCTTGGAAGCTCCCACAATGATGAAACCCTAACACTGCCTCCTCCCTCCTCGATGTCTCCACGCCAATCCGCACCGCGCACCCCAATTCGTCCACCCCCAACCCATTTTTATCCATTGTTTTGAAAAAAAAGACATCTTTTTTCATCTCTTCCCCTTCAAATCCCACCTGCCCCTTGTCCTGTGATCATTTGGACTTCTGAGCACCCCAAATTCGAGGTTGTCCGCCTTCCATCTGACGTAGATAGGAAGCCCCCGCGTCAACAGCCGTTGGAATTGGAGCTCCACCCCGCTCCTCTGTTCTGCTGAGGCGAGAAATCTCATTGCTTCTGTGCTTATAAGTGCAACAGGGGATGTCGCGGTAATTGGTGTTGCTGGGTTTGCCGTAATGGGTGTCTGGGGGCCGCTGGGTTTCCCGGGAATCTGGGTTCTTGTGTTGTCCACGGACACTTCCTGTCTTTGCTAAGTTGGTTGCTGTTGCGTGGACAGGTAGTGTTTCCACAGATTCTATCTCTCTTTCTCTCTTTCTGTTTTTTTAGGGGGGGAGAAAGTTCGGTTTTTTCCCCTAGTTGCGTTGTGAGCGAAGTTGTTCTGTATAGGGTTTTGTTAATTCTATCTGTATTGTGTGAAAAGCCTGCCCATGTGTGTGTCAGTGTGTGGTTGAGCTTGACTTTTGCCTTCTATGGTTCTTCCTGTCTCCTCGATTTCCTTCGTGTGCAAACTTTGATCAGTTTAGAACACGCTTATGTTTGGGAAGAACGTTATACAGGCGGGGGCTTTCTTCAAAAGGATAGGAACCCAACTTCTTATCTGTCCAAGTTTTTTTTTTAATCCATGATTTCTTTGGGAAATGGAATTAGCGTCGTGGACAGTGGTTCTGTTTGCACCAACTGCTGCAACCCTTATTGTTTTCTGACGAGCGTGTCTTATAGCACATCAGTTGCTTCTGCAACATTTCTGAATACTTTGCTATTCCGTAAAAAGGAGTGTTTCTATTGGTTTCATATAGACTTTGCGCCAGAGGATTTACAGATTCGTTAGGATACTTACCCCCAGGAATGGAGTAAAAAGGAGCCATGAATTTGGGCAGTTGCTTTCTAATCTGATGCTTCTAATGAAGTGCTTGGTGAAACTTTTAGTTGAAAGCCACTTTTAGCTTCCACTTTCTACATGAAAGTTGTTGGATGGGAGTGGATTTAAATAACTTTGGGCAGTTATGCCAGTCAAACCCTTCTAACTGAGCCAATTTGGAGTAAAAGTTCTGGCGGGAAGCCCCCCCACCCCCTACCCCCCAAAAGAAAAAAAAAACAAGAACGGTAGCTTCCAAGGTCGAATGTCCTTTTCTTACATTAATGAGTTGAGGGTTATGGAAGCACCATGGTGCTTAAATTGAAATGTGCCAAACATGCCTTAAGAACTCATTTTTTGGCTTTTGTCTGCTTATTATACCAGGGATTGATTGGTTTTTGGTATCAGTCCATCATTTAAGCTTGCTTCATTTGCATTTTATAATAATAAATATGCAAATCTCCAAATGTTTGAACTTTTTTGGTTCTTTTCAGTTGACTTTGTGGCATTTGTGGTTTGAATGGAACATCAATTAACAGAGGAATTTTCTTTCAAATTTTATATTTTATTTCCGTCGTTCCTTCTTTTTTATTCAATTTCAGCATACAATGTTTTCTGTTGCAGTTTGTCCAAAATGTACTCCAAGAAATTTGCAACCATGGCCTTGATGCCACATAGGTCCCAGGATGCTGATACTAATATCGGAATATTGAATGGTTCTCCGGCAAATAACAGACCTACCACAGGAGGAAGTGGGAAGCAAAGATTACGGTGGACGTCAGATCTTCATGATCGCTTTGTTGACGCCATTACAGAACTTGGTGGACCAGACAGTGGGTATTTTGTATGCATTTATTTGTTTGAAGTTTTTTTAAAATTAAAGATGCTCTTTTGGTGCTTAAAAATGGTCTTCAATGGTGATAAAGACATTAAGACAAGGCCACCTCCTAACCAACAGACAAAAAAAAGGAAAGAAACTCAATATACTCCATTATCGGGCTTGTTGGACTTCCATGCATGATCAGTTCTGTGGCTTCCAATGTTTATGCTTCTATTCTATGAAATGTGGCTATTGTCGCCTTCCAAGACGCTGCCATTAGAATTTAAAAAACTCTGCTGCTTAATTTGCTGAGTAGGAATTTCTGTTTTAAATGTGCCACATTTGGCCATAAACCCCTTACATCTTTGTTGATAGTTTCTGCCTTGCTAAATAATTCATTAGCGTCTGTGGCATATCTATCGCAGTGTAATGGAGGTGGAGAAATGTTTCCTAGGCACAATCCTCAGCAAGTGTTCGTAAGAAATGCTTGCTGTATGTTTTGATTGTGTTTGTAGCAAGTGGCTTGCTTTTCTTCATATATAGGCTGTTTCGTTTTCTTTTGGTAGATAAGGAAATGTAAATATCAATCTCCTTAAGAAACGCTTGGTATATGTTTTGTGTGCTTTCTCAAATTGGCAATTTTATATACCATTTCTCAAGAAAATAGTTTTCCTTTAATAAATATATGTTGAACCGTTAAATTCGTCACTTGGCATATGGTTGTGCATCCCATATATTGTCACTTAACTTCTGATAGTATCACAGTTAACTTCTCATAGTATCATATATTTTTTTTCTTTTTATACTTCAATGGTGTCTACTTCATTTGAAGCATTTCTCTATTGTCTTTTATTTCAAGAGACTTTATTCAAGGGATACAGTGAATACGAGAAGATGCAAATGAAGAATGACAAATGGGAAGAAAGAAGTGCTGCTAGCAGCACTAAATCAAAGTCAAAGTGAATTTGAAAGATTCGAAAATGACCTTGTTGTCCTCTGGTTAAACTTGCAGATGTTGATAGAAAATATAGGCAAACTCCAGTATCTCTCATTATGCCGTGTCAGTACTTTGTGCAGTCTGTGAAGAAGATAGTGTTAGACATTCCTGCATCTTCTGATACAATTTTATTTGTGTCCCTGACTAGTAACTGTGGTAAGAACTGCTTTTACCAATTCTAGGGTTACAACTGAATTGACTCAAATTTTTGCTGTAGTATTGACCATGAACCTCTGGTTAGACTAAATTGTCATCTGGCTTTATGACTTTCACCTGAAAAGTTGGCACTGCCTCCTGGCTTGGTGGTTTACACATTTGGTTCTGTCATTCTGATATGTTTCTGTAACATCATGGAGAAGATTGCAAATCTCCATTTTCAGGCATGCCTCCTTGCTCTTAGGCTAAAGTCTATAATATCTTGAGAACGTTCTTCCTTTGTTTTGTAGGAGTCAGGGTTACAGGGAAAAAAAAAAAAAGTTGACACTCTCTTAATGCTACTTGGTCGGTCTTGTGCACTTCCAAGACAACGTACTTTTTACAACACCAAATCATAGTGTTGTCTAACACATTGACATAGACTTGAATGTCAGTGAATCTTGTCAAGAAACTGTGGATGTTGGCAATCCTGAACTCACTAATCTGGCATAGATGAGAGCTGGCTTCCAAAATGGCAAAGCCCTTCCTGTTGTTCAAATGTTGTCCTGAACACATTGAAATAAGCATAATTACTGGGCCGTTGATGAACGTAGATGGAATGGGAAGTGATGTGGTTCCCAAATAAAAAAAACTCCTCCTCTTTTCTTCCTGTGTATGTATTAGGACTAAAAAAGTTCAGATGTTGTGTTATCCAACCCCCCCCCCCCCCCCAATACCCACACACACAAACCCACATTAATGACATGTCATTTGTTGTCAATTTTCAAGCTTCAAGTTCTACTTACTTGCGAGGTGATTTTCCCATTATATGTAAAATCTCTTCACTTTGTTGATTTCAGAACTTTGGTCTATAGGCTGTAATATACGTCCTTGTTGGTGGGTTCCCTTTCTGTTCTTAAGAGTAACTATACAAAAAGCAACTCTATTTCAGCAGACCAAAGCTTTTCGTTGTTTGGTCAGAAAAATTGTCTTCATTTTTTTTCATGAGCACCCACCTACTGGTAGATTGGCAAACTGGATCCAGGATCTGATTCATGTTTTGTCCAGGTGGAAACATTTGCTGCTTTATTTTTTTTGGCAAGCACCCTTATTCATCAGCTAATGTGGGGTTAATGTAAAGATATAGCTTGAAGTGTGCATGTTAGTGTCAGAGTCAAACTTACATCTTTCTTTTTTCTGAGGCAATGTGTAGTCAGGGTTGTATAACTTTATTAATCTGATACAAGAGGGTTTTCAAATTTGATAGATCTTCAAAAGGTGAAATAGGGTGAGCTATGATGATGTTTGGAGCTGTCTTGTTTACAGCTTCACACTTCCTGAGCATAATTTTGCTGTCCAATTAGGTCTGACATTGGAAATTTCTCATGAACGTGTCTGGTCAGCATTGCTCATTTCAGGGATCTACATGAATGATGATTAGTTTAAGGAAAAATGCACGAAGCCTTGTGCTTTTAGTGTATGTGACCTGTCTTTCTCTGGCTTCAAAAGATGATCTCATATTTTTTAAATTCTTTTTTGTTTTTGGGGATTCAGGAGCCACACCAAAAGGTGTTCTCAAAGTCATGGGTGTACCTGGACTTACTATTTATCATGTGAAAAGCCATTTACAGGTGATCTTACCACCATTGTTTGCTTCAGTTCATACTTCTGTTTAGTTTTTCATTTCAGATGAAAGATATTTATTCCATGTATGATTTTTTGGCAGAAATACCGTCTTGCAAAATATTTGCCAGAATCACCTGCTGATGGTAAGTGTCACAGTCAATCATCCAATGTATGATTTATTTCTTTTCCAGTGCATCAAAAACTGCAAAATATAGCTCCTTATGGACTTTTATGTTGGTTTCCCATCGGAAATGCATGCTAAACTTAAAAATCTTCTTTTTGGAAGGTCCGAAGGATGAGATGAAGGATTCCAGTGATACGCTTTCCAATATGGAGTCTGCACCGTAAGTGCATTATTTATATCTGATAACACCGTTGGTGACATTGACGTAGCATTATAAATGAGTTATTTGACTTTAAAACTCTCATGAATGATCTATTGTGCTGGAGGTGAGCTCATTTGTTGATTGACATTGATGAGAAAGAGTTAGGTTGATGTTCATGATAAAATGTTGGGCTTATATGGTCAACAATACACATCAACGAGAAAGGTTAAGCTTTCTTATCCTTTAAACTTTTCAAACATAGAAGGCAGTGTAATTGGATTCTGAAGGAGAAGATCAGATGGTGCCACACTGCCAGTTTTTTCTAGTGTTTTCTTTGCATCGCGTTTTGGGATTTTTGTATATGTACCTTGTAAATGATTGTATTTTTATATATACCCTGGCTCATACATATTGTTATAAATACCCCTGACATCTTCACAATGGTTGCAGTTATATCCTTCCAGTCAAACTGTCATGGTGTATTGCCAGAAAGACATTTTTTTTATATATATATTCCCGACTTCACTAGAGTTGATATAATCTTTCTTGCATATTGCTAAGAGTTCACGAGATTTTGACGGGAGAGTTTAACTGCAACCCCTATAAAGAGTTCAAATATAGCAATATGCAGGAATCAAGGATATTAAACAGGTATATTGGTTTATAGGGGTATATCGACAAAAATCCTTGACAATTTTCAGTAAGCTTAGCCACCTCCTGCAGGTGCAGCTGGCACGGCACTGCAACCTAGGAAGTGTAGTTGTGGGTTTGACAATGAGGCTAGGAGGGGAGGGGGGAGGGCAATTCTTGATTACCCTCGGGATTGTCTAGTACTTACTGGTTCCCAATGCAGATAACATTTGCTAAGAGGATTTACTCATTCTTCATAGAAGGAAAAAAGTGTGATTTGTAGAAAACCTTTTTGTTAGATTTGGACTTATCTTCTACCAATGTGAATTTCAGGGGATCACAAGTTAGTGAAGCTTTGAGAATGCAGATGGAAGTACAGAAGCGGCTTCATGAACAGCTTGAGGTTTGTGTCTCAGTTTGCTCCTGTTTTTGCTCATTGTTTTACAGCTAAGAACATGTTGCTGCTTGTTTGTAGCTGGATTGTTGTTCAATGAGAAATGTTGCCCACAGATGCATAGATATAACATTAATGTTAATTTTTATCGGTATATTTATCCTGGCTATAGTAGTTTGTATGATGAATTGAATGATCCTTTCCTATTTGTAACAGTGAAAGAGTCATATTTTCAGGATGGGAAGTCTTTCTAATCTGATAGGAGCCTTCTCTTCAAATAGCTGACAAGAGGATTTCCGTTTTTGCTTCACTTCTACAAGTTTTGGATACTTTACTAGTTGCTCTACATGTAATGTTATGTTTAATGGCATTATAACACGATTTGCTAATGAGTGATACTTGGTGGAATGCTGCAAGGTCATTGCAGTTGCAACTGTCGATCGAATGGTGATTGCAGCTATGGGGCATTCAAGCATTGTAGCAAACAAACATTACTGTTCTTTGTACCTGTTTAGAATGCCAAAAATACCCCCTCTTATTGCAACAGGGCCAGGCATCGAACCTTAGAATCCCTCTTAATCCTTCATTGGCTGTCTGAGATCTGGGGTCTATTTTTGCTGTTGATAGACTGTTTTAACTATCCCAGATAGCCTGAAATAAATAATGTATTCCACTTTGTTTGTTAATGAATTCTTTCTTTCTCCCCACTCCTTTAGGAGTGATGGGCCAACTCCTCTAGATGATTATTCAAATTATCATATCCTGCTTTTCTAGGTGCAAAGGCAGTTGCAAATGAGAATCGAAGCACAGGGAAGGTACCTACAAAAGATTATTGAGGAACAGCAGAAACTTCAAAGTGCACTCAAGCCTTCCGAGGTCCCTTCAACGGAAGACACGCAAACTCCATCTGGAACACCACCGCCATCGCAGGATGCCCATGATGTACCCTCCTCTCCCCTCAAGAGAGCAAGGCTTGGTGATCAACCTGCAGGACCTTCTCGTGCACCTATGTCAACTGGAAGCCAAGCCTGATCTTACTCTATTCATGTGCCGGGTATTGCTATGCCAAGGGTGCTGTGGAGTTGCAGAATCTTCAGATTGAACTTAGGGGTGAGAAGAAGGCCCACAATCCCTTATATGCAGCTCAAGATAGAGCTCCATGGCATGGGTGCACCCCAGCCTGTGGCAGCCGGCTGCGACGAGGGGTGTGAGATCCATTTCTGAGGTTAGTGTATTACTTCAACCCATGTTGTGACCTGCAGTGATTTGGGTTTTCTCATGTAGATTCTATAACCGACATCCTGTAGTCCATTTGTAAGCATGCATTTGCCATTAATTTTAGCTGCACATGGTGCTTGAACTCTGTTATGGAGAACAAGGGTGTTTGAAGGTGATTGTGAATCCAATATAACATTGCCGAGACTGGGCTTGTTGGGCACTGGGCAGTCTCTCTGGCTCGGCGATGCATGCAAGCTAATAAACTTTTTTTTTGTTCTTTTTACCTTGAAGAAACATATCATCTCTCCACTTTATCAAGTAAAACACACGGCGCAGCGAGTTGTTGCACCGCATGGGGTACGGCTACTTTTTTTAATATTTTTTGAAACTTTTATGGTGGGTCTACTGATGTTCTACACTTTCATATAATTTGATCTCTGATCTGATAATTCAAAAAATCTGAAAAATCATAAATGAACAGGCCTGTACCAGAAGTGTCGGATGTGATAAGACCAACTTAAAAAAAATCAAAAATAAACAAAGTTTGCTGCCTGCACCGGGTGCGCTGGCAAGCGGGACTCTACATATTATGTGTGTGCAAGTGAACTTCTGAATAAAAAACTCTTGCAAGCCGTACCGACTTAAAAGATAGTACGTTTATTTGACCCTGCTGTTTCATTCATGAATAGTATAAACATATTTAATATTTTTCATGTAATACTCTATATTAGCGAATAAAATTGAATCTACAATTGCTCGAGTCTCATAAACCCTGACATTTTGCGTTAAAAAAATTATCATTTCTTTAACGTAAATTATAACTTGATGAATACCAATTTACTAAACAGTCATCCTTTCTATTCTTTTAACTCTTGTTGGAAAAACTTTATATGTATTTTGCTTTATCCTTTAACCATCTTTCGATTGATTGACTATATTTTTGACTGTCTAATTCAAGAGTTAAGTGGAACTATAACCGAGAGGATTCTTGTTATATAGTATGGACTTATCATGCACGAGCTCCTTCTAGCTTATGGGGATAATAAAGATGAGAAGAGGCGTGAACGTGAAATATTCTTTTATCTCAAGTGTATTCATCGAAATGTTTTAGAATAAAATTATTTTGGTTTTAAAAAGGCCTTCTCATTGTTTCACAATACCAACGTAAACCTCATTTTAGTACATAATTTGTAGAAAGCGGGGAGATTGGGGTGGGAAGTAGGAATGCTAGATTATTTTAATAAAAATTGCTTTTTCATGAGCTGTCCCATTGTTTGTCCCATAGAAGTACTTGGCAACGAAACATTAATCATGTGCTACCGTCCAAAATCTTCAGAATGAAAATTTTCAAAATCTCAAAAGTCGTAGATCCTCGTACAGCTTCTCATAGTGACAAGGGTAATCTTGTCACTTTGAAAGACGAAACATATGTATATGATAAAAGCAGTGAGATGTCCCTTGGATAGGGTTGCAAGCGGGTCAGAGATGGAATTGGAAATGGCACTTTTTATTTTTGTTTTTTGGTTTATTGGAGATGGAAATAAAAATAAAAATAAATATTTTCACTTCACTTTCACATCTATTTTTATTTTTAAATTAAAAATTAAAAACAAAAATAAAAGTAAACAAAAGTTTTCGTTATCGTCATCACTATATAAGAGGGTATTTTAAATCATTATTACTATTCATTTCTGATAAACTTTCTTTCAGTAATTGAAAATTCCAACCGTATAGGTTTTTTATTTATGTAAATTCTTGCGGTCTATGAACTTTGAATTTTGAAATATACTTTATCTAATTAGTCTAGATCTACATATAAATTTACTAAAAATCATGCACTATAAAATCACATTAATTTTAAGAAAGTTTTCTACTTTACTGTGTTCTTACTTTTGTCAAACTGTGAAGATATATTCTCTTTATTAGATATGGGGGGAGACCCAGCTAATGGGTTCCATTTTTATATGATAAAATAATATATATAAGATATACGATAATTTGGAAAAGAAAATGGGTTAGGAGACGTGGAAACAATTATTTTTGTTTCTGACTTGTACAATTATCGGAGATTGTTTCCATTTCATATAACTTAATGTGCAGTGTCTAACAAGTTTCTGCATCCATTAATAGAAATGAAAATGGGGCGAAAAAACAGAACTTAGATATCCATTTACAACTCTACCCATGAATGAGAGAGAGAGAGAGAGAGAGAGAGCAAAGGTTAAAAGGTTCCAAAGATATTTCAAAGTCTTTCCTCTCAAAAATACTACTTACACTCTTTTAAACTACACTTTAGGTCACTCCTTGCACCCAATGCTAGATTCCACCCAATCTTTATTCAACATCTTTTTTTATAACATGAAAAATGCTAACTTTTGTATTCCATTCTCAAATTGTACTTTAACTATTCTATTCAAATTCAAGTCCATGAAGATAGAATATCTTGTATCTCACTCCAGCCAATGAAATGAAAGACTATTTAAAATTAAACATTTCATCTATACTCAATTATTCATTATCATTCAAAGTTATGCTTTCCATGGTAAAGTGGCTCAGTGGTGATAGCCATCTGACAATAGTTTGGTAGCCTCCCGCTCCAAGAACAATCAGGCCAATCTTGAATTCGGGTTATGAAAGAATCCAGAGTAGGAGGTGGCTCTACAAGATTAAAGTACCATACAAAAGTTTAAAAATATACTAAATTAACAATATATTCTTATTCAAGGGGCTGTAGATTTACTTTGAAGTTGCATTCCCCGAGCCAAACTCAAGCTAACTTTAAAGTGAGAGAAAGAGAGAGAGAAGAGAGAGAGACCTTTTACCTTTGAAAACTTACATATGTACATCTCTGAAATTATGACAATCTTTCCTATATATGATTTTTTTTTAAAGGAAGGACCAATGTAAAAAAAATTAAACAAATCCTATGATCACACTCTTCTATCTTGTGAGAATATTTTAAATATATTCATTTTAATAATTAAAGTATTAAACAATAAATTTACACTTTTCAATCTTACAAAATCTTCTTTTTCCCATCTCTCCCTTAAAGGGTTTTCATAGCACTACCTCACCTACAGTTTAGTTTGGAAGACATATGTAAACGATGAAGACATGAAGGTAAGAATAATGAGAACCATGATAATTTCAAGATAAGCAATATTACATATTTTAAGAATCTACATTAACTTCTCTCCATCCAAAATGAGAACTTTTGTGCTTCAAGAATCCATATGTCTCCATTCACATACGTTTTGTACATATATCTCTGTAAACTAACTTATATGTTATATAGAGTTTTGACTTTAAACATATTGTTATAAATATATTTGTCATCTTTAGAAAGGTAATCAACAAATTACCGTAAATTTCAATTATTCCGTCATCTTTGGTGAAATCAGATGTATATCTGTAAAATTCCCATGGACCTAGGGGCATATGTGCAAAATATTTAAATATTTTTGATACATTTTATCCGAGTTCACAGTATTTTGATGGAAGGAATAAAACTGCAACTTTTCTAAAGATATCATAGATATTAATAAAATATATAGTAGTCAAGGTAAAATTTATATTTTTTCCATATCTTAATGATCAATAACAAGTTTATCTTTAATTAATTTACTCACATAATATATGGGAGTCAAGCTAAAATTTATAGATTTTTCCTTATCTTAATGATAAATAACAAATTTATCTTTAATTTCATGGTGAGTAAATAATAAAGATACCATAAAAAAAAAATCCTCTCTCCAACCCTCACTCAAAAACAGCATCACCCCCACCTCACTTCCCCCAACACCCCCAAGAAAAAAAAAACCAAACATTTGTGCTTTTCTTGGAGAAAACCAAACACCCGCATCGGAAAACAACAACAGTAACAGCGCCGCCCGTGCGCCCCCGCATTTTACAGACCCCGCCCTACTTTCCAAGGCCGATCCCCCCAACCCCCACCTTCTTCCCACCAACCCCTCTCCAATCCACCCCCTCTTCTTCACCACCATCGCCATCGCCACCGCCACCATCGCTGCTCCTCCCACCCCCTCCCCCTTGACTGCGAGGGCAATAGCAGAAGGGGGCACATCTTTGCCCTAATTCTCCCCCCTCCCAACAGCTGCAGAGCGATGGCCGTCCCCAGCGAGCCCGGGGCCTCCATGGCTGCCCTAATCGCCCTGGGCCTGGCTTTTCTCCTTCTCCCGCCGGGCGTCTCCGCCAACGCCGAGGGGGACGCTCTCTACGCCTTCCGCAAGGCCCTCTCCGACCCGGACAACGTGCTGCAGAGCTGGGACCCGACGCTCGTCACCCCCTGCACCTGGTTCCACATCTCCTGCGACCAGGGCAACCGCGTCACCCGGTTGTAAGCTCCTGCCCCACCCTACGATCGTCTGCGTTTGTAGAGCTTTTCTAGATGGTTGATGTTTTTTTTTTTTTTTTGTCAATTGAGGTGGGGAAAGGTGCCGCCTTTCTCGCTTTTAGGGGAGACCTTGCGATCGGATTAGTTTGAGCTATTTTGTGGTTAAATGGTTGATTGGACCAGAACTATAGGGCTTGATGACAAACTTTTAAAGGATCCTCCTTTACCAAGTTGCAATCTTGGTACTATTTCTGGGCGGGACCTTTTGTAACACATCATTTATTCTCCTTCGTGAAGTCTTGCCTATTCTGCACATTCTGTGTCGCCTTTATTACTTAAAATGCAACGGGGGAAATCTTTCTTTCCTCGTCACTTGGTCAGCGGGCAGCTCCTTCTCTTCCCTTTTACCAATCTTGGTGATTTCGTACTGTTCAAGTGCTTTATGTTTCAGCGGATTGGCAAATCTTACTATTTCAATTGTTCTGTGTGTGTGTGTGTGTGTGTTGTTTTCAGTTGGAAGCTGCATTTGCATATTTCTTCTGTTTAAGGTGCATTATTTTATTTTCGTTTTTTAAGGACACATCATAAGGCATCACGAGAGAAATGAGGGAAAGATGGGAAAGAAAAGGAAGTGTAGATTAACTAATTGATGTTTATCCTGCAGGGATTTGGGAAACTCTAACCTCTCTGGCCACTTGGTACCCGAACTTGGAAAGCTTGAACATCTTCAATATCTGTATGTGTTTGCTTTCCTTCGACTATCTTTTCTTTGTGCTTCTCACTTTGTTATGTATTGGCTCTCCATTTTTTTCATCTCGTGCTTTCATGGGAATACAAAGGAATGCACTGAAATGGGACACGATGTTTAGATTATTACACCTTCATAAAGTGTTTTATACAGAAATAACCACCAATGTGAGTCTATTTTGACCTTCTTTTCCCTTGTGATGCTACCTTGCCTTCTCTAATATTCTAATTGTAGTGTATGACTAGTAGGAACTGCCAAAGTTTCCTCTATAAATAGAGAGGCGATGTGCTACTTCAATCAACATAAGGCCAATAGTAAGGTAGAATAGGACTTTTAGATTTTAAGGATATGCACATCGCACTATTGATGCACATATAACCCCCCAAATTTGGTGATTTTTTTGCAATGTCGTGGTGTGTTCTAAAGTTTCTGTTGTGACTAACAGTTCCTTTTGTAGAATTTTCAAGGTTTGTAGATTCATGGTGGGTATCCTAGTTAAATGGATACCGCTTCTTGTGAAAGAATTATCCAACAGAGTGCTCATGGTCAACTCCATTGTCGTGCTGTTGAAAGTGGAGGTGGCTGTCAGTCCCTGTGGTCTCATTATCTTCCTCTACTCCGAGGTTCTGTGGACCTGCAATATGGCACTGTTTTGGCTAACATTGGGAGCATGACCTACTCCAAGGATTTTACATCCTCAGAGCTGACTGGGAGGCCTTCCCTTTCAGATTGACCGACCCCAATAGTGACTCTATTGATGGCAGACTCTGAAGATGCCTCAGCCATGTGTTGTACGTCATCCACAGCATACTGGTGGCATGGCATCCTTGATGCATGTTGTTGGGTCACCTGCCATGATGGATTCTGGTTGAGGAATTGCTCCCCAACCTCAGTAGCAGTTGTCTAGGCATGCCATCTTACTGACTCCCATCAATGATCCTTTTTGTATTTGTATTTTATAGAAGTTCATAATTGGCTTATCTAGTTTTCCTATGTCACATTTCACCACTCAGAATTCCTTAATAGACTGGTTGTGATTCATCAATTATTGGACTGAGGCAGGATGGCAAAGAGGCTGTTGGTCATTTTTTTGAACAAGAGGCTGCCATGATTTGGGTGATGCCGACATTGCTGTAGTTAGGATGACCCTTGGTGCTTGATTATTGCATGATATGGTCTCAGTGCTCAGCTATTGCATAAATATGGACAGGAATTGTAGGATCAATAACAAGGACAACCTATACCCACTGTGGAGTGGGTGCAACCAGGAGTAGGGCCTCTTTTTGCTGTCAGTGTAGGAGGGCATAGAACTAACGGTCAGAGGCATGAGCCTCAAATGGATCAGGGGAGGATGAGAAGATTAATAGTGCATCTTCTGCTGTTCTGCATGCAGTAGGCCTTCCAACCTGCCCCTTCTTGTGCATGTTTTCTGTCCCCAACCTGCAGTTTCATCTGAGAGATGCTTGTTGGCTCACTCTACATCACCTTGGGGTATCGGAACATGACACTTCTGTCACGTGCCCCCTGCACATCAAGGTATTCTTGCCCTCCCCACATGGTGCCTGTACTTGGTGGTAACAACTTTTCCCAGCCCTTCCCTCTGCCTCCTCAATAAGATTGAGAGGGTGGGGAGGGGTTTCTCTTGTTGTGTGCAGCAAATAGATGGTCAACAATGGTGAAGGCTTGGCAGTGCATGAATGACCAGTGTCAGTGCTGACCCTGGTGAGGAGGGGTCATCTCCTTCTTTCAAAGATACAATGAAGATATTTTAAAAAAAAAATTGACAAGGGTTATATAAGTAATTTCCATTTTCTTAACAATGTTACATTTTTTAATAATGCTCTGAGAATATTATCTTTCAGTGGATGATACTTGATGGCAGTCTCCACAAGTAGATTTAAAAGGACTTTAGGGGAAAGAAATAATTTTATGATTTGAGGGGTATATAATAAAGTACAGAGATTGTTTGGGCGAGTATATATCCCTAATTAGTTTTCCGTTTAGAGAAGGGGTTTGAATATTTGAAGAGTATATGATCAAATACAGAAGATTTTTTGGGGGTTTATTTCCCTGATTAGTTTTCCACTTGGAGAAGGCATATGAATTTTTGATACCTAAACTAAGCATCTGATGGAAGTTTCCACTTACTTTACAATTGTTTTATATGACCTCTTATGGCGGTCATTTTCACCAGGATGGTATTTTCTCCGTGGAAAAATACTGGATTCATCCTTGGAAGTTTTTTTTAAAAAACTGCTTAGGCAGGCCATTTGCCAAGGTGGGCACCTTAGTAACAAGGTAGTTATTTTTGACATTTTTTTTGAAAAGTGATTGGCATCACAGTATATTAAGAAAGTGAAGAGTACAAAGAGGAAGCATGGTTATTTTTGACATCTTGAAAATGGTACTAAGTTGTTGGGCATCACTAGAAAGCTTATAAAATGTTCTTACTACGTTCTCTAGTGATGTCCAACATCTAGACGTGCAGCATATCAGATGTATTTTCAAGGGCCTTTAGGTAATTACATGATGGGAAAGATGATGAGACAAAACCATCAAGAGAGATTGTGTCCCCCCCCCCCCCCCCCCCCCCCCAAACAAAAAAAAAAAAAAAAAAAAAAAACCAATAGGGTCTGAGGCAGAAACCTTCAAGGCACCTGACCCATCCAAGGTCCTCAGGCAGGCTTCTTGAGTATCTAGGCAGCTGCTTTTTGAACAGCGGTCCTTGCTGGTTCCTATCAATTGTGCCACTTACCTGTTCACTCACCTCTCGGTCAGTCAATCGAAAGATGCTTCTGCATATAATTTATATTGATATTATGCTTGAATTTTCTTTTCCCTTTTTAATTTGAAGCTGTTGGTGCAGGGAACTTTACAAAAACAATATCCAAGGAATAATCCCCTCTGAGTTGGGCAATTTGAAGAGCTTGATTAGCTTGGATTTGTATAACAACAACATTTCGGGTGTTATTCCACCGACGTTGGGACGGCTGAAATCTCTAGTCTTTTTGTGAGTTCACAACTTCTCATGATGTTTTTCTTTCATGTTTAGTATGAAGTTAGTGCAAACTACAAAATTAAAACTGATGTGGTTTGGTGAACATAGCTAGCTGATAATGTTGAGACCACATATCATTCATCCTTCATTATGTTCTATTAAACTCACCACATATCATTCATCCTTCATTATTTTATATTAAATTCTGCATGACTGATCAATTTCTATACTTTTTAGACGGCTGAATGACAATAAGCTTGCAGGGCAGATACCTAGGGAACTTGCCAAAATTTCTAGCCTCAAAGTTGTGTAAGTGAAAAGTCGAAGTTTTCTTTTGATTATTCTAGTATGTATACTGTTTCATATTTATAAACCATCAAACACTGGCATTGATGTTACTCAGAGATGTCTCAAACAACGACCTCTGTGGAACTATCCCCACTACTGGACCTTTTGAGCACATCCCCTTGAACAAGTAAGCTTCTTTTACTTGTTTTTGTTATTTAGGACTTTCTCCCTGTGCTTAACTGAAAAGATTATATGAGTTAGAGCTTTGTTTCTGCTTATGCTTTTCCTGGCCTAATTTCCAAAGTCTATAGGGATTTCTTATGTTTTTGGAATCTATAGATATATTCTTATTTGAGTAATACTTACTGCACCACCACGCCAGCGCTGCTGTCCGATCTCTTAGATCGGACGGCAGCTAATGGTGCAATTCTTTTTTCAATTTTGCAGAGCTGAGGGAGCCCCCAGCTCGGCATCTGTACCATCTGATCTTTGATTGGACAGTTAAACAAATTTGAAAAAAAGGGATTGTGCACTTGCGCGATCAGAGTCGTCGGATTGCATGAGTGCACGATCCCACTTCTTATTTTATTTGCAGCCTTTTGAGGAAATTCATTGTGAAATTTTATTTTTCTGTGTTAGAAATCAGATCGCACGGGCGCACGATCTGACTTCTTATTTTACTTCCAGCCTTTTGAGAAAAATCCTTGTGGAATTTTATTTTTTAGTATTAATATGTAAACTACTTTTTTATTTTTTATTCCTGCAGTGGGTTTTCTGAGTCAACTCTTGTTATGTTTAGCATGCTAAATCATTTATAAGATCTTGCAAATTGTAATCACTGGTTTATTCAATCCCCATATGATCTGAATTTGGTTAAGTTTGTCATCCTCTTTGTATCCAAAATTATAGTTAATCTTTGGCAATGATCTAAGGCAGCAGAGTTTGGGTGAGTCCACATGCAGACATGCCTCAAAATCAAAAGGCCCAACAATTGAAGAGCAAACCCAATATACTATAAAAAGTGGTGATCCTCTATATGATAAAAATGCAGCAAGTTATTACAAGAAGCCCAAACTTTAAGTTCAAGTATAATTGCACTGCTGAAGAATAACCAATACAGTTTCTTTAACCCATCTTTGTGTGGGAAAATGCCAAATTCAATTTTCGTCAACTGTGACTGCATGTGCATTGCTAATCCTGATGTTACATCCTAATTTTGACCACTTATTCTAAATGTAAGGACTAGCACATATCAAATTTTACTATAAAAAAACATGTATCAAATTTTGTATTAGGTGTTAGTACAGCTGTACCACAGGATGGCTATGTTGTTTTTTTAAAAAGAATAAATGTGCAGTGTGGGGGTGCGTGCCTTCTGCTGTAGCATTAGATCCTTCGGCAGGTAGTGCAGGAAGGTCGGCACAATCCGATGCCCGGATAGCCCTGTCCAAGTTCTTTCTTTTTTGTGAACACAACTGCCTGACCTTGATCAGGCTACTGTGAACCTGTGATGCAGTCTGCTGCCAATGGATAAAAATCCGGCAGTGCACTGTATTGCTTCCCTATGCAGATAGCATTTGAAGAAAGATCAATGCTCGAGGCAAATTATATGAAGGATGACCATCAGGAGGAGTAACATATTGGTGAAAGCCAGGCATGGAGGGGAGTATCAAAATGGGCAAGGCTAAATGAAATAGGAGAAATTGATTTTCAATGAGAGAATGGTATGATACTTTAATAAGTTAGCAAGGATTATTACTAAAGAATATAGCGCGCCAGAGAAGGAGGGAGATCTGACTGAAACATGCTTCAGTTACTGGGTAGATGCAGTTTTGACGATTCATCTGTTGGTGTTGGGAGAGCAGACATTCAGGATGCCCTGAGAAATGGCACAGAGGAAGGCAAATGCACACTCTTTAGCATTCACGGGGAAGGGAAATGCACACTCATTAGTACATTCTTTTTCATTTCATCGTTTTGCCTTGACAAGCATATCATCTAGGCAACACATCGTTTCATGGGACAAATGGCCCACTGGTTACAAGGAATTCCGGATCGGATCGGGTCCCTGAATCGGGACCCGCCGATCCCGATCCGAATCGGGATCGGATCGGCCGGAATCGGCCTGGATCGGCCAGAATCGGCCGGGATCGGCTGGAATCGGCCAAATCGGGACCTGCCGATCCCGATCCGAATCGGCCGATCCGGATCGAGATCTTGCATGAAAGAAGATTTGAACAGTGGTAAGGCCAAAATCCCTATGATATCCAATGGAAGTATTATTCAAAGCAAGTTTAATATGTAGTAAGTAATCGTCCAAGTGGATCTTGGTTGCAAGTGCTAGAATTAAACTTAGTCATCAGCTGGAAACATGATTTGAACGTGTACTATGAACCATCAAATGCTAAGAAGTCGACCAAATGGATCTTGGTTGCAAGTCTTACAACTAAACTGTCATGAGGTGGTGAAGACATGATTTGCAGTCACAGAGACAAGGGTATGATGGAAGTCATGGGACATTGAAATTTACTGAATTGAGTCATCAGAGGTGATCAAGGGAGGCACCTTAGTTTAAAACTAAAGTAGCGTTAAAAAATGTGATGAACTGTTGATTATGCTCGTAGTCCAAGTCTCTCTTTTTGAGAAATACAGGCTTTTCAAAATGTTGAAAAGTTGAAATTCCTTACTTAAAATCTTCTTTTGATGTTGAAAACTTGAAAGTCATTGCTTAAAACGTTCTATGGATGTTTCATTGGTCTTTCATTAGATTTTAAATTATTGGCAAGTTATTTCACTCTAGCACTCTTGCTATTTTGTAAAAAGAACTGTTTTAATGTCCTTTTGAACTTTAACCACTCTTGTCCTGTAAAATCCCTGTCCAAAGTCCAGGCCAAGGTGGATTAAGGAGAGTATCTTCTTCTTTTAGTCCCTTTCCCCCAAAATACTATGCCATCCCAATGGTTGTTCTGTATCAGGGATTTCAACGGTGGTAATCTATTCCATAACCATGTTCATCCGATACATAAAAGCAAGATAATACTGAATAGTGGAAGCATCACTTGCACTGGTAGCTACAAGTAGTGAGCCAAGTCAGCGTCAGATGTGGGGTGTGAACTAGAACTTTAGTGACATTGCTTTTTTTTTTTTTTTGGTGGTGGGGGAGGGGGGGGGGAAATGACTACCGGTGAGCGAAAAGGTCACAGGAGAAAAATTGTCATCTGAGGCAACAGTGGGATTCAGCGATCACAGAAGCCATTAAAGTTCCATTTCCAAGCCAAGTCAGCAACTGATGCAGTGGGGTTTTAGGGGAACATGATCGGTGAGGGAAGAGGTCAAAGGACTAGAGTTGTCATCTGAGGTGACGGTGGGGTTTAGGGATCACAGAAAACATTCAGGGTCTGTTTCTGAGCTAAGTCAGCAGCAGATGCAGTGTGCAATCTGAGGAACTGCAGTGACAGGTAGGAAATTGCAAGACCACTAAGCAAAGACATCAAGGATCAGAAATGTCACTTTAGTAAATGTGGTGAAGGAGAGGAGGCATAGCTGATGAGAAAATGGCATGGTAGGTCAAGAAATTGTCCCTTATGGTCTGTCTCCATATGTCACACATGGAGCTGGACTAGAGCAGGTTGACAAAGGTAGAAGCATGAGTATGCAGTGTAGCTTCAGAGAAACCTTAAGCATGTACAAATGTGGCTGGTGGCCTAAGAAAGCTCAGTCTGGGCTGAGGAACTTGGTAGAGAATTTATGACTTTGCTGGATGAGTTGTAAAGATGGGCTACGGATGATGTGCTAGTTTAATGAACTCCCTTAGATCTCCATTGTAAAAGACTGTTAATGTGGCTTCAAGTGCAAGTGGTGGTCACCATGTGGATAACCTGAAAATACTGCTCCGCAAAATGAGGTCTTCTTATGGAAGTATATAGTCACCTAAAAAGTCCTTAAGGCAACAACAATATGAAATATCATGACAACAACCTGAAGAAGGCAGCTGGAGTTTTCCTTGCCAATTCTAGGGATTTCAAAAAAAAATTCTGGATGGCAAAACTAACATTGACACTATTCAAATGAATGTGGTCAGTTCATGTGTGCAAGTGTCAGCACAATATTGAAATGACACATACTGGAGGACATGTGGTGCATCCAACTGATAGAGCTGATGTCTGTCTTGACATTAATATGCAATATACAGAACTTTTCATGCCCCAACTTTGTGGATGAGCTGTAGTGGCCAGAAGTTTATGGCTTACATTAGAAGGAAGCGACCTCCAGGGATATAGAGAACTGTAGATGTGCTTAAGATGAGGAGTGGGCATGTTAAATAAGCTTAAACCTAGAAGCGGTGGCCACCGCAATGTTCCAATGAGCTGCGAAGTAGATATGAGAGTCACACAGATGCTAGAGATGATTGTCAACATCTGTAGGAAGTGTCCTGTGTCATTGGTCAAACTGCTGTAGGGCGAATTGATTTCTTAATTAGAGGTATAGGCAAGATACGATGGATGATGCTTTGTGAAGAGATCTTAAGCAAGGAAGAGGAAGGCATAAAGGATTTATGAAAACCTAGCTTCGGCAACTGCTCCAAATATACTTGATGATGATGAGTATTCCCCTCATTGAGCTGCTATCATGAGTGCATTTTGGAAGGGTGAAAGCTCTAAGGTACATGTTTCGGAAGCCCCTTTTGAGTGGTGCTAAAATTTTGATGGAAGCTGCGGCGCATGGGAGATGTTTATGCTGGGAGGCTGATTATGTTTTCTGCGGACAGTTTGTGGAAGTTGCTTCCTTAAAGGCCTAAGTTGGCTAGAATCACATAATTGATTGTGGTTGTTAAGGCAACCGAGTGGCTGTTACTGGCATTACAGCCTGTAAATGTTGGTCTTTCCAATGTCTCCCTTTTTTCCTCGTTCTTCTGAAACACCTAATGGCACTAAAAACTCATTAACCTTTTACATGATTTCAGTTGTGTGGGCTTTCTCTTATTCTCCCTAAGCTTTGGGTTATTATGATTCATTCAATATAGGCAAGTTTATGGTTGTAGTACTTGGCAGCAACTAATGTCAAATGCCACTTCGTCATCCGAGAATTTGCATTAGCCTATAACATGTGCTGTGCAGCAAGGATAATCATGCCTTATTATGCTCACTGTTTTGGAGATAATTTTTAGTTTCCTACTTTGTGAACAGCTTATTGCCCTCGTTTCTGCAGTTTCGAGAACAACCCTCGGTTAGAGGGCCCAGCATTACAGGGTCTGGCAACTTATGATACTAACTGCTGAAGGAAGGTAGATGATGTTCCCATTGTTGTGGGTCAGCCAGCTTATTATGTAAATCTACTTAGTGTCTGCTTGTTGGTATTTAATTAATAGTTCAAGGGAGCACCTTCACTTGTGCTTAATTGTATAGGTAAGTTTAGGCAGAGCTCTCGTTAAGATTTCTGCTCTCTAAACTCTAGACTGCTATTGAACTGAAAGAAGTGGACCATCAATCTCCAAACAATATTGCAAGTATTTGAAAAAGTAGACTATAAAAATGCTACTTTTGAATTATTTCTTGAACAAGGTCAATTCAATGTTTTTGTGTATGTTTCCCATGTATAATCCATTATGTTCTGGATTTGATTAACGCATGATATCAACCCGACGTGAAGCGGCACCCGAAGTTAATAAAGGTAAGTTTGGACAGAATGGGTCATCAAATGATCCTCCTAAAGATAGTTGATAGTTATCATCTTAACCGTGCAATTTAAGGTTCATCACTGTGGAGTGAAACTCAAAATTTCAGGTCATTGCCATCATCTTAGTTTCGATCAGCTAGATCCAATGAAACTTCTTGCGATCCGCTTGGTAAGAACTTGGTTGTGTCGTTTAAGCTATTCCACTACAGAATAGCATACAAAGGATCTTAGACTTCAGAAATCTTGAAAAGGATGGGAAGAGGGAAAGGTAGGAATTTGAATCATAAATATCAGTTAAAAAAATTAATAAAAATAAAATTTATTTTTTGGCTCACATAGGCCTATCATAGCACCGACATGTTTTGAGTTCGTCTATAAATTGTCAAGTAAATGAGGTTTTGGTGCATTAAAATAAGTTTGTTCTTTATATATTTATTAAATCATCTTAAGTTTATGAATGTATTTTTCACAATTAAATCCACTAAGATGGTCCTCTTATAAAATAAAGTAGTAATTACTCATCTGTGGGAAAAGTATTACATGTCCATTTTTTAAAAAATACGGGGAGAGAATAATGGCAATGTGGAAATATTACCTCTCTGTCTCTTCTTTGTCTTTGACCTAATGCCTTAGCTACCCTAATAGCAAGGCTCACCGTTGAGGTCACTACCAATGCCTTTGAAGACGGAGGTGACTTTTTCCTACCCACTGATTTTTTCTTCACCCCTAATGATTTCTTTGAATCTGTAGTCTTCTTCTTCAGTGTCGTCAATCTACAAAGAAAAAAATTGTTTTTTTTTTTCTCGTGAAAGGAGCAGAAATTTAAAAATAGAGATGGGGGACACTGGCATCATTGTTATCTATTTATTGGAATCTCACCTCACGTCCTCGTCGTGGACAGTAGTTAGAGAAACAGCTGTTCAAAAGGAAGGGGAACTAGGGCTTCGCGTGGAAGGTCAGGGCTTTTGTCGTAGGAGAGGAGAGGGCGTCCGTATGTGCCGTTGTGTGGAAGGTTTTTCTGCGGGCTTCGGGTGGAAGGTCGAAGCTTTCCTCGCAAGGGAGTAGAGGGCATTTGTTTGCAGGCTTTGCGTCCCTCGGCCTGCGTCGTAGGGTGAGCCTTGTGTTCGTTGGAGTTGGAAGGGCTTGGAAGGGAGGGCAGAAGCTTGGCAAATGAAAGCCGCTTTGCGTTCGTCCGCCTGCATCGCATGAGCCTCATGTTCGCTGGAGTTGTAAGGGCTTGGAAGGGAGGGGAGAAGCTTGGCAATGGAAGCCACTTCGCGTTCGTCCGCCTACGTCGCAAGGTGAGCCTTGTGTTTGTTGGATTTGGAAGGGCTTGGAAGGGATGGGAGAAGCTTAGCAAATGGAAGCCGCTTCGCGCTTGTCCGCTTACGTCACAAGGTGAGCCTCACATCCACCGGAGTTGGAAGGGGTTCAAAGAGAGGAGAGAAGATTGGGAGTTAAAAGGGGACGGAAGGGAGGGGAGAGAAGTCGCTTCAGAGTGTGCGAGGGGGTATATGGTGCAGGGTACTTTGGGTGTTACGAGTTTGGGTTCAAACTAGATGGGATCGTCATCATATCACTGCGTCGCTGACGTCTTCTCATCCAGTCCGGTGCGAACGACCATGCCACATGGACGAACGACTGTGCCACCTGGGCGAATGGAAGCTATCGTAGCAAATCTAGTCAGCTTTGCTGTATTGACCTCAGTGCACCAAGTATTACTCCAACTCTTCTAGGCATACTGACCGTCCAATACATCCTGTAGTTTCTTCTACATCAAATTGAACCATAAGAAGGCTTTATTTCATTCATAGTTCCACCGCTTGGCCATTCACGTCCAACATTAGGAGCTCTTGACACACGCATCAAATCCTTTTTAGGAATCTTGCTACTTGTACCTTTTAAGCTAACCTCTTAATCTGTTAATCACTCAGCTGTATTTTATTTACAGTGAACCTTTTATTGTGATGGTCTTAAAATGCATAAAAGTTAGGTGTCATTAATGCATATTTTTTTGTGAATATTTGACCTTTTTCGTTGAAGTGCTTATTCCAATTTATTTTAAGATAAGTCATTGTCACTTGAAATAATGGATTGAACAACCAAAGTGAACAAATTCAAGAAGTCATCTCATTCTAAACTTATTCAGCTGATTCTTTTGGCCCAGAGCCGAAGCACTTTGCTGAACATACCTTGTTGAAATCGAATTGTCCCTTCAACGTGAGTATTGTGTCATGACTCATGAGACATAACCACTTAAAAGGAGTAGCTCTGCATCAACGGCCATGGCATCTGGGCGATGTGCAACACCAACCACGGCATTTGTACAAGTCAATTCTCGCATAGGCATGACAAAATATGTATTCTTTCTATTGAGTAGTTGGCATCACTAAAGTAAGTTCGTCGGATTAATTAACGAATAATGAAACATAGGCATCGTCATGTTTGGTATCATGATAGAAATAGGGAGGAATAAGGATAAGTCAACCTGGTTTAACTTATCCCTATTATTATTTTGTGATGCGTTTGATATGCAAGGAGATAAGAAAAAAAGTTAACCATGTTCTCCATTTGATGAAAATAAGGATATCATCGAGGATAAGTTGTAAAAAAAGACATTGTTATCCTTCTAATCTCAAGATAACATGGGTATGCTTATATTATTTTATGTATATAATTATATATTCAATATATATGTACTATATGGCATGTAAATGTTAAAGTTGTTGAATTCAATTATATCATTATATATTCTATATATGATTATATATTCAATATATATGCTTTCCATTACTCATATCATGATACACCAAAACATGCTTAATTTAAGTTGTTGAATTTAATTAGATATTAAAGGCATTCAATTTATATCACACATAATTAGCATATAATTAGAATATAATAACATATTAAAGACGTTTATTAGTACTATTTAATATAATAAATTATTATATTATATATAATAATATATTTCATGGATATCGGTTTGATTAAGATTTCTATTTGATAACATATAGTGTAATTAGCTAATGATGAAGTCATTATCACATTTAATTATATTATTATTTTATAAATTCAGTGTAGTACTAATGCTTATTAGTATTAATATTAGTATGTAAGTACTAATACTACTACTGTAAGTACTAATACTAATTTAAGATAATAGTATATTGTATTATATTATATAAAATAATATATTTAAAACTTATTAGTACTATTTAAGATAATAATATATATTATTATTTATACATAATAATATATTAAAGATGCTTATTAGTATTATTTAGTATAATAATATATTCCATGCATATTGTCTTGATTAAGATTTCTATTTGATGACATATAATGTCATTAGCTAGTAATAAGTCGTTATTAGAGTTAATTATATTATATTTTATGAATCCGATATAATACTAATGCTTATTAGTACTAATACTAGTATGTAAGCAATAGTACTACTAATTTTAAGTACTAATTTAAGATATAAGATATGATATTATATTGTATATAATAATATATTAAAATACTTATTAGCACTATTTAAACATAATGATGTATAATATAAATATAATAATATATTCTATAGGTGGCATCGATTTGATTAAAATTTTTATTTAATAATATATTTAACATCATTAAATAATAATAAAGTCATTGTTAGAGTTAAATATATTATTATTTTATGAAGTAGGAGTTCCGACAAATAAGAGTCAGAATGAGGTTAAGGAATAAGGATAAGTTATTTCATCTTTTTGGTGGAATGAGTATTTCCTGTGCCGCCTAACTTTAAAAATGGGGTTAAACTCTTTTATCCTTATCTCTTATCCTCGTAAATTTTTGTAATGTCAAACGGAGAACGAAAATACACATACCTTTATCCCTGATTTATCTAGATACCAAACATGACCTAAGAATTTAACACATCTTGTGTATTAAATTATCAATGGAGTCCACCATTTATGCACCAATGACAACGTGCCCTGATAGTTCCAAAGTCTTGGAGGGCATTACCGTAATCCCAACTGCGCGCCCGTTCAGCGAGGCCGTCCAGAGATTGCCTAAGCGGAGGCTGACGACGTGGCACCGCGGCCTCCTCGGTCGACGAGTCGGGACGTGGACCCAACTCCGCGTGAGAACCGCGTCCCGCCAGGGAGACATTCACCTCATGTCGGTGAACTCACCCTCCGTCCCCCAAAGCGCAGACATGCCCCGCGTCGCCAAACAATCAGCGTACCCCCGTAAACTTAAAGTTACCTCCCAAACATCTCACCTCCGTTACCCTTTTCCCCTGGCGACGGCCCTTTTCGAGATTTCACTAAAATGCCCTCGCCAGCGTCCGCCGTCGTAACGGGGGTGCCGCTCCCAGTGAGGCACCAGGAGACGCCGAAGCGCCGAATGGACGAGTGTGCCTTTGTGGGGAACAGCCGAGCGCCAAATTCTGAAGGGGTCGACAGGTTGTCCCGTGGTACGCAGCATCAGCCGTTGATACTTCATCAGATGGCTAAATTACCAAAGTATCATAAAGGTTAGTCGATTTTGAAATACAATAATTTGTGATGCTACAAGGGTACGAAAAAAGCACCATAAACAAACAATTCATGCATTCCAATTAGGATATCTTACCATATGTTTTATAGAAATTTTTGGCACACCAAATAGCTCTCCCTAATCAACATACTTTTATTTTAAATCAAATTAAAAGTTATTCAAACTCACCATGTCAATTAAAAAATTCTACTATCAAAGTGAGTACGTGGAGGAACAGTAAACGCTTAAAGGCCACAAGGGCAAAACCGTCACACTCGACGGCTAGACGCGCGCGTGCAGCTTGGTCCCGTTACGTAGTTACGAAACTTTCCCATGGGCATTTGTTTGACGACGAAATTGTTCTGTATTGGAGAAGCTTGTTACGTCCGGGTGGAGACACCTGTGACATGTGGGATTATATAAATACCCTAATTATCGGGAGGGACGATGAGCTTTCTCTTCTCTCTTCTACCCCTCGCTCTCTCGCTCGATTGCCGCTGGGGGACCTCAGGAGAGGAGAAGCCATGGCGGATCAGCTCACGGACGACCAGATCTCCGAGTTCAAGGAGGCCTTCAGCTTGTTCGACAAGGATGGCGACGGTCAGATTCCTCGAGATCGCTTAAGATTTTCATCTCCTTTTGGATCCCCGATCTGTTGGTTTTGTTTCCTGCGGTGTTAGATTGGTTTCATGTTTGTTATCGCCTTTTGGTTTTAGCGGGGGCGATGATATCGTCTTTGCGGCGGGCCTTTGATCCTGTTCTGTGCTAGATCCTTCATCTGTTGCGGGTGTCGATGCCTTTGGGGGCTGCGTGATGGAATGGTCTCCTTGGGTCCGGTGTTTTTACTGGCTTTCGTTTACCACCGGGTTTTGAGTTCATCATCATGCGTAGTGGATAGTCGAATGCTATCTATTAAAGTTTTTTTAATCTTGCTCAAGTGATTTATTTCCTGAAATATGAATCTAGTTTGGTGTTATATGTTTCTATGTTTCTCTTTTTTGACCGGATTTATTTGTCAGTGTTGTATTCTGGTTCTGTTTATGATTTCTGATATGTAGTTACCAGGCTGAAAATTGTGAAATATAAGTCCTTATTCTGTGGCGAGCTTTCTTTTCTGCTTCTGTTTAGATGTATCGTGATTGAACTATCCTGTTGTAACCGATGCATTCAATGAGGGGTATGGAAAACTTAATGTCAGAATGGTTCAGTGAACACCGGGGATGCATGATTCAATGCCTTGATGACTTGAATCCAATTCATGTCAATGTCATCTAGATTGATTTGGATCAAATGCTCAAAACCTATAAATCATGAAATTCTAGGGTATTTGCTCCAGATCCTTTAGAGAATGCATACAGTGGTCGTCTAAATTCTGAATCTAGCAATTGCTGATCTGACAAGGGGACTGTATTTGACTGCGGTAGAGAATCTTGACCTATAATAGGTGGGGTTGAATGTGAGTTGAGCACGTTTGTCCCCAAACATTTTTAATTTTGGGGTAGTATCATCCAGTTCTTGCATATTCAATTGGTTTCTATTTAAGTTTCAATTGAGTGAGAGTGCCGTAATGACTATTTAAGTTTCAATTATTAGGTCTGATTTCTATTATAATCTTCCAATGGTTGTTCAGTTCTAGGGGATCTTGTGTTTCTGCATCTGCAAAAACTAGATGAGGGATTATGTGCAGGAAAGCTGGCATCATAATCTTGGACCTGTGCAGTACTGAAATATTCCAGCAATATAATGGGGTGTCTAACATATACTTCTAGCTCATGTCTCTGAACATCATGCTGAGGGGGACGGGGGGTCGTGTCAGAGTAGGACTAACATCCTTTCCTCATAAGGTGGTCTATTAAGCTTGTCAGTATCCATTAGATTATTTGTTAGGTGTTTTGCTATTCTTTACATGTGGTTGTTGAAGTTTGACTCTAACTAAGACTTTCTTTGCTCTTTAAAAGTGGTTGCACATGTACGTAAATATTCGACTTTGTACTTGGTAGGTAGGATAGAGTCCCACACAATATTATCTTGGTCCCTATCTCTATGTATGTATTACAGTGGTTAGATGTTCCATTTATTCGAGAAGTTTATGAGAGACTAGGGAAACAGGAGAGAGAAAATTGTGATAGCCATCCTACTTTTTTAGATGCTTTTGCAGTAGAGGGAGAAGGAGTGCTCTATAATTTTGGAGGAATGACATTTGATCAAAGTTATGCTAAATGTATGTTTCCAATCTATTGGTGTATCTAACTTGATTACATCTTGTTAATCTTGCATTGGTGTTCCACGTATGCATGATCAAGTTTGCACAAATCCTTGCATGTAAGAGCGGTAATGCACATAACAAAAGCAGTTTCGGTACTCAGATCTTATGTGAAGTCATTCATCTAATCGGATGTGGGTCCATATGATCATGCTTGAGACATATTTCTTCTGGTTTGTAGATCATTTCTCCTCCAACTATATAAGAATTTTGCAAGATAGGGAGGATACTATCCCAGTTTTCTCTCTTCCTCCTGATTGTGTAGTGTGATGACTTCACTAGAGTCTTCACGCTTCTAGGGTAGATGGGGTTTCTAGCCACTATATCTAAAGAAAAAGAGACAATGGGTGATTCTCTATCCTTATCTATCAAAGGATAAGGTTGATTAGTCATGTAGCTTGTCAAGGCGACGTGGCTTTTTTTCAAGGCCTAGCTAGTTGAACACCTTTTGGGGCTTTGAAAAACTAGGCCCATGCCGCTTATATATGCCTAGTTAATAATGTCTAGGCCAGTTCATGGGCCGATCAAATTGGGACCATTGGGATCCAATCCTAATATAAATCAGGGTGCAGGGATGACTGGGTCCTAGTTCCTGATATCGCTTCATTTCATCTTCTTCATCATTTCATCTTTCTTGTGGACTTTAGTCTCGTCTATTCTCAGCAAACCAATGTTGAGTGTTGATAATGAGGCATTCCTACATTGATGACAAAATTCTCGTTTCACGATGATGACCATGATGAGGCAACGTGTCCTACTTGCCAGTGTTGAGGAACTTAGAACTCCTTGTGGCCATTAGCATCCTCTTAGGTAACCTCTTGTAGTGAGCGAGACAATAAACTGTTGTCCTCCAGGAGGGTATGACAGATAAAGAGAGATTGAGTCCCTCTTTTCATCTGCTCACCTTTCCTAGGTTACATGCCCCCATTGCGCAATTGTGACGGTGCCACCTAGGCTCCACTCTGGCTGATGCTCAAGTGCCTAGGCATTTGGTATGCAATTAGCTTATGTTAACAGGTAATGTGCCACATCCACAGCCTCCACCAACCATTGATTGTTCGTCTGATTAGGGGAGTGCGAATTTATAGGATCATCTGCTTAGGGATTCTTATAATTTCTATTATGAGAGAATTCTGGGTTTGGAAAGCCAGTTTTGTGGTTGGCTACCTCAGAAAGTGTCTATCAATTGGCCACAAATTGCCACAGACCAGATCTCTTTGATGGGCACTTTCCTAGAGAAGGTGGATAACTAGAGAATGGCATGGAATTCATCCTTTACCTCTATACCTTCTTCATACTTGAGTCTGCACCGCATCTTACATTTGAAAGCTGCAATACTTGAATTGTCACGTTTTTTAGAACCACCTCTGGAGATCTTTCTCAAAAATGTTTTGAATGATTTCTGCACATGGGTTAGAGGACCTCAATACCCTCTTCAATTGAGTTGCCCATCTTTGTTTTGTTTCACACGCTAGTCATCGACGGTACCCTCTCACAGTGATTAATATGGTTACCTATTGATTTATTTCGAAAGTACAAGAGGAAACAACTGCCCTTGCACCTTTTGCCAGAAGATGTCCAGCTTACTCCTTCCTGAGAAGGCCATGCCAGTCGAGCGTGCTGCAGGATGGTGAGCTTCTAAGACCCCCTTGACTCTGGCAGATCAGGTAGGACGAATCCATGGCAAGCCATGAGAACCTCCTACGGGATGTGAAGTTGTGTTCCCAGCTGTTTTCAAACATGCGACCTTCGTGTGCGAGCGGGAGAGATTGTGCCAATGGAGCAACCCACCTGGTCTTATTGTTACCTGTATGTGGAACTGTGGTTCTGATGTAATTCATGTTTCTGTGAAGCTGTGAGTTGGTGATGGTTTACAATTGACAGTTTTATTTCCTACAGAATTCCTATTAACATCCATGCCGGAAAAGTTGGTGGGAACCAAATTTGCGTTGTATACTCACGTCTTGCATTATAGTGTGAAATTTTATTCAAAATATTAGTCAAGTGTTGGTTGAGATCTAGTTGTTAGCAATCATACTTTAATTTGTATGAGTTTGTTTTGAACAATGAATGTTCTGGCACTGTTCTTATTGTATTAATTCAAATGTCTGTACTAAATGTAGTTTGTTTTTGGCTATTTCTTTCTGCAGGTTGCATCACTACAAAGGAGCTGGGGACAGTAATGCGATCTCTGGGGCAGAATCCAACAGAGGCAGAGCTGCAAGACATGATAAATGAGGTTGATGCAGATGGCAATGGGACAATTGACTTCCCCGAATTCCTCAACCTGATGGCAAGGAAAATGAAGGACACTGACTCTGAGGAGGAGCTGAAGGAGGCTTTCCGTGTTTTTGACAAGGATCAAAATGGCTTCATCTCAGCTGCCGAGCTTCGCCATGTCATGACCAACCTTGGGGAGAAGCTGACCGATGAAGAGGTTGATGAGATGATCAGGGAGGCTGATGTGGATGGCGATGGCCAGATCAATTACGAGGAGTTCGTTAAAGTTATGATGGCCAAGTAAGGATCCCCCTGGTCTTAATTAAACATCTAGCGGGCCTGACTAATGATGCATTGTAATCCCAATTCCAGTAGTCAGTGGTTGTCAGGATGACCGTATCTCTGGAGAGAAGGAAAAATGATAACATCTGTCTGGAAAGGGTCCGTTCATGGGTGTCTCACTGTGTATCTGTGTGCTCGTTTTGCCTTCTCTTCTTCATGTTTGTGCTCTTTCTTGGATTCACGCTCTTCATGTTTTAGTCTTTTGGTTTCCTGACTTAAAGGTTTTCTTTGGTTCTTGAATTTTGCTGATCCACATATATATTCTTTTTAAACTTCTATTACTTGTTTACTTTATGTTGTGGATTGATCTGATCTGGAATTGTCAAGGCCCTGGAAGTTGAAGGTGGTTGGGCTTTTACCATGCCATGTCGGTCTGCCAACTTCAGATCTCTCGATAAATGACTCCATTATGGGATTTGGTTTTCAAGATAGTGTGGAAGAAAGGAATAGAAAGAACTGATTGTTATCAGAATGTAGGCTATATATGGGTCTAGACAAAGCTCTAATCCTAGTGCAATTGAGGTCTAGAACTTGTTTAGGAATAGGAAATAAAAGAAAGAAAATGATATTGAGAGAATTTGTGGAACAAAACGTATCATTATCTAAAAAGTAAAGAATTATAGGTCGAAGATCACTTGCGTTTAGCTGTCTTCAATTTGTTTATGTCACAGGTGGGCTTATGATTAGGAGAAATGTTTTATTTTTTTTCATTGTCTACGGACGCTATTTTTTCCCCTCCTATAGAGAGGCATTCCGGTTGTTGAGAAGTTGTCCACCTTCAAATATAATGGTTTATTGACCAGGGGACTTAAAAAAAAAAGAAAAAAAAGGCACCAAATGTTACTAAGCAGTAAGCAAGAGGCCAGACTACCTCATGTCTGTTGTGTTTGAGCATTAAATTCTACCGTGGATTCCACTCTGCATAAGGTCCTATGTGGTATCCACCCTTCTGATAGACGGATCTACGGTGCTTAGCATCAGATTTTACCAGAACTAGCCAAACCTCTGGTTTTACGTCCATTGGTACTGAATCGGATATGGTGTCCTCTATTTGTTTCTTCGGACAATCATTTCTATGACGTACTGTACTGCACTTTTTGAATGCTCTGGTTAGAAGGAGACAAGATCCTTGTCTGATTAGGAGAGAGCAGAGAGGGCTGCTGGTGTGAAGTGCATTGATTTAGGTATTCGTGTGAAGGCTACAGTTCTAGTGGTGCTCCCCTTGTCCCGGTGGTGCTTCCGATTCAAGGAAGTTCTTATTAGGAGTCTTGGGAACTACCAAGGGATATCTGAAGTCTTGGGCATAATCAGATCCTTATTAAGTGAACCTGATAATGAAATATATCCTATTTTAATTTTGGAGTAGGTATGGGATAAATTTTAATCCAATTTCTTTTAATGAGCTGGACTTGGCCCCTTCAGGGACCTTTGTAAAAGCGAAAACCCTTGGCCTAATAGATAGGCTAAAGGTTAAGGGGCTATTTTGGAAACAAAGCAGCCCTTTGAATTCATGTTTTTTTATTTTTGATTATTTCCGAACCCATTTACAGGAGATACTAATGTGGCTATTGATGAGCCCCGAGTTGCATCCAACCTAGATGCCTGCCCCCTCAAAATCTTCTTCTCCTCATGCTAAAAAAAGATAAAAATCATCAAAAAAAACTAAACATCTTATAGTTTTCTTCCACCTCCGGGCCTTTACTTATCACCGTCCGATTGTGAAAGTCAATCGTAGCGGTCCGATCGAGTGTGCATCAAAAGAATATTATTAAAATTAGTTAAAAAATAGAACAATATTCAGATTAATCCTTAAGATTGAGTCTTACGAGACTCAATATTCCTCCAATTTGGAGATAAATTTGCACAGTAACACTTCCACCAATACGAGTGATTTTTTGCCTTATTCAGATGAATATTTTGGGGCCAAACTATCACTAGGGAAGACTTCCCATGGACCGCACGTGTCGATGAAAGATATTTTTATGCATCCAATGGTCCTCGAGCCCGCGACCTCCTACTTGGAGAGGTTGTTCTATACCATCCAGCCTACATATCAGTAGGGATGTCAACAGGTCAGAAGCGGTCGGATGTCTACTATCTATTTTCGTATCCGTAAAATTGATTTCATCTCTATTGACTGTCTATAACTATCAGGAAAAGGTGTATCCAAAATGCAGTCGTCAGTTTTTATCTGGACAGTTAACGGTCAGAAGCAATGAAAATTAAACTTAAAATGCAGATTTACTATAAATTAATCATTTGAAGTAAAATACAAAAATAAAAAATAACTATTCCTTAAGAAAAGTAAATCATGCAAATTAATGTTCTCTCATCAATATAGCATAAAAATGACAGTCTAACTAAATTATGTTAGAATAAAATTTCTCTCACTCACAATATCTTTAGAAGACAAATAAAATAAGAAAAATGATAACATGTATAACAATATTAAAATATAATAATATATATTCATGGATAGTAACGAATTGTTTCAAAAATAGGACTATCCATTTCTGTATCCATTAAGAAGGTAGGTTTAAAAATTCTATCCGTAACCCTTAATTAATCAAAGATAAAAAGACTATCCACAGACCATCCGATAAGTTAATGAATAGTGCAGATAATCAGTCACCATTGGCATCCCTACATGTCAGTACTCCTCCTTTATTACATCATGTGTATTCTACTAGATCTTATTGGTTCATTTATTATGAAAGGCACATCTATGACTTCACTCCACATCGTGGGAATTAATCTTTGCAATTTAAATTCCCTCCATGTACGTCTAGCAAATTTGAAATTTGTAATCTGAAGGCTGTGGAGCAAAGCCTCAAAATGCCAAGTTATTTCATGCCAAATTGTTAGCAAGGTCGATGGACCTCCCATCTTCCATGTCTAGGTTGCAGACAAGGCCGAATGAGAGGCCCTCCTTCGTAGGGTTCCTCTTTGGTCGTCGCCGAATGGGGGGAGGGGTTCCCCGTCGGGTGAGCCCCTCCCTCCTCTCCCTTCGTGGGAGGAACCCCCCTTCTCCTTCTTGGTAGGGATTTTTCTCAAGTAAAATCATATTTTTCTAGTTTGTTTCTCTCTTTGTAAGAGGTTTTGTAGCCCTCTTAGAGTCTGTGTTTTTGGCACCTCTTGGAGTCTAGCCGAAGCTCGACAACGGCTTTATATCCCTCCTTATTTCTCCTCCTTCCACCTTTTGTGTCTGCTTTGTTCTCTCTTATATTTTCTTGAATCTTCTCCGTTCTTAGCTCTTTGCTCTGGACCCACTTCCTTCCTCCCTCCTCTCCCTTGTAGATTTCATTGCTGGTTGTTCTATCTCTTTTCTTACTCTGTTGGGTCAGAGGCAATACTTTGTCATCATCCGGTAGGCGTGCTCATGATTTACTTTGCCCATTGAAGATCTACAATTGGAATTTCAACACTTCTTCTTCGAGCTCGAGGCCATGTGCAACACCCCACACCTAGTATAGAGGTGTGTTCATTTGAACTTGTTCGTTTGATTTAGCTGCCCTTAGTTGCAGTAGGTATATGTCGTTTGGTGGAAACTTTGGTGTTCTCTCCGTCTTCATGTTTGGAGAAAGATTCCCCGTTCTACGCCGCAACTCTTGGAGCTTCACATCTTGGAAGAACTTCTATGCCAGCAATGGGTTCATCTGCTTTAGCTTATTTGAACCAATTGATCCCTTTACCCCCTATGTTTTCTATTTTCACTATACTATCACTATTCGGTACCCCTCTTCCCCTGTGACGTCTTTTCCCCTCCATACGCCATGCATCTTATTCTTCTTGTTTAAGTAATATCAGTATATTTCTTTGGTTAAAAAAAAAAAAGAGTAAGGAGAATGTGCTTGTCATCATTTTCTTCATGATATTACAGAGTGACTTCTACTTCCTGCACCGGTCACCAAAAAAAGAAAGAGGTGGTTTCAATATGTCTCACATGTCCTTAGGTTGATTTTCATATGATCCAAAAGAATTAATAAATAAAAAATTATTATTAGGATCTGCCCACTAAGAATATTTTTTTACTGTTTTAGGGCCATGCTAAAAAAATTTCAAAAAATTGTCATTGGGACTACCGAAAAAAAAAAAAAAAAAAACTTACTATTGGTATCGAGTCAAAATCACAGCCTCGAACCTAGTGAAACAGCGGAAACTCGACCATCTTGGAATTATACCCTCTAAATAACAACATTTTTGGTCTAATCTTGCCCACTTCACAGTAGATTGTTCTATATGGAACCTAAGATTCTCTAGGTCAAACTGTCACCCATTTGACAGTAAAAAGAAAAGAGAAAAAAATCCTACCAGCTCCCCCATGGCAGCCCTTTCTCATTTGAACAAAACCAACTCTAGCCCTCTCTTGCCAGTGCTGCATGCAAAAACCCCAACATCATCCTCCATTCCCTTCCCCAAACACCACCAGTCCAGTCTAAAAGCTTCAGTACTGGATCACAGTCAGAGACAGAAGCCATCCATCACCACACCTGGTTAAAAAGTTTTTGAAAGGGAAGAGTGAAGAGATAAAAGTGTCAGAACCAAGGTTAAAAATGAAGAAAATTAAAATATTAAAACAGAAAGCATATAAAAACACACCAATCTCTGGCATCAAAGGCAGACAGATCTGGGTAGGCCAGGCCAAAGCCAAACACACACTCTCTCTCTACTCATCTCTTCCTCTCTCTCTCTCTCTGCAAAATGGAAAGCTAAAGAAATTTTGCCCTGAAATAGCCCATTTCAGACACACCCAATTATCGAAGCCACTATGTCTAATGGCCTACCAGACCGCTTTGCGCCCAGCTAGCTGCCCGGATAAAATTGGCCTCCTCTTAAAGAGAAGACGTGTATGCAGTTTTCTCAAGAATCCAGATCCTTTTAAGTGTAAGTTTGGGCTAGACTTGGAACCCGTTTGGAAATGACATGAAAATCTGATTTTAACATATTTGTTTCAGATTTGTGGATTGGTAACGATAATATTAGAGGATAAAATATTATTTGGAAAAATCAGATAACTATACATTATATTTACAATTTTAATCTTAGTGTTCATGCCCATCAAAAGTTAAATGCCACACATCAGTGAAGGATAAAATAAAAATGTTCACCCAACCGCTTTTGGCGGAAAAGTTCCCTGCACCAGCATGAGTCTTTTTGTTTTAAATTTTTTTTATATTGGATCCCATATGCATGCCCCAGATGTTTATATAACTCAATCTCTAATCAAGTGACTCAAAAAATTCTACAAAATCAAAAGTAGTTATTATTAAGTCGAGCAATTACAAGTAATTTTTACTGTCCATGCGATTTAGTTTTTTAATTTTTTAAAAGATTTTACATCATCCTCTGACCGATTTGTATAGACACATAAGATACTTGATATCTCACCTAAAAAATCACATATATGCATGTTCTGGGATGCGAGGCGGTGTAACCACTGCGTGGTGTATTGGAGTAATATTTGCTCAATTTGACCGGTTTTGGACGCTGGCATCGACTGCAAGATAGGGGCAAGAAAAGCCACACATTGCAAAACGGCCTCTACTTAGATCACATCAAGACAATTCGAGACAGATCAAACCACAAGCCACCAGGACCTGGATCAAGCTCACACAACCCCGCCTCTCCCAAGAACAAATCCGCCTCTTCATCAGGAACGGAGAAACTAAACTGAAAGAAGAGTGATATTGATCCCGATCACTCAGCAAGTATATATGTGGACTTGGGGAGGTTTTTTCTTGAAAGAAATATTATATGAATATGTTATGGGATGAAGAGCATGAGGTGAAATTAATGGCCGGGGTATATATAGCATGCTTTGCCGGATTTACTAGTGTTGATTTGAGCGATTCATATTGTATCAGAACGAATCCGAGTCGGTGCGACTCGATTGAGTCTGTACGATTTAAAAGAAATTTTTTTATGCGACTAGATCGAGTTGGCACGAGTCGACTTGACTCGTACCAAATCATAAGAGATCTGAATCGTACTAATTCTTCTAGACAGTTATAAAGGCTCCTCGTGACATGTGAGTGTATATTGTTTTTTTCCTTTCTTATTTTTGAAGAATAAACAGATGTGAGCGTTCAACACGGCTAAATACTGCGAAAAAGAATTGCCCCAACATCTACGGTAGCTCCCCCAACGACCAAACAGTGAAGAAAATTGAGATGACAGACTTCACTATTGGACAAGCAACAGACTTCCACTGTGCTAATTAAGAGACAAGTAGCGATCAGGTCTGCTCTGCTCCAATCCGCACGCAAAGAGACTTGGAGCGACGACTGCACTGCAGTCTACTCTCAGCTGCACAGATACAAAAGACACGTGGAGGGACGACTTCAGTCTACTCTCAGCTGCACAGATACAAGTCATTGAAGGTCCTGTCCCTTTATCCTCATTAACAGAAGCAGAAAGATGAGTACCCGTAGGGCTGTCAATCGGTTGGTCTGGGTCGGATCTAAGTAAAATCAAAAGTGAATTTGATAAATTATTATCCGAATCAGACCTGAACCGTTTCGTACTGGTTCTCTTAAGTACCGTACCCAACTTGGAAGTCATATTTCTGGTTTGGTTCTGTGTACCCGATAGCAGACCCAATGTAATAATGACCATTTTTGACGCCGCATATGGTGAGGGTGGTGGTGATACCTGCAATGTCTACAACGGCAAAAGGTTTTCCTGACAGTGGCGATACATGATGGAGAATAGGAATGGAGGGCAGAGGAGGGTGAGAAGGGGAGCTTGTGAAGTGGAATCTTACCATTTTTATGATTTATCTGGAGACATATAGCAAACACAGAGGAAAGCACAAGCAACAAAAGCTGGTTTGCAATGTTTGCTGTCGGTACTCCCCCAACAGCCATGGATGAGTGCAGAAGATGGTAAGATTTCAAAAGCAAGGCAACTTTATTTACTGGTGTAGACATCAAAATCACGAAGGAGAGTCTGGGCAAACATGTGTCAATCAAGCATAGGGAGACGACACCAAAGGGAGAGCAACCAATATTTTCCTGATCCATTTCTCTTTTAGGCATAACGTCGAACACTTGATCCTCCTATAGACGAACCTCTGATCTGGGCATAGCACGGGGGGTGGGCATCACCAAATTTCCCCTCTACAGATGGCAGCACCGGAAGCTTTAAGAGATCCTCATCGGCAACAACACTTGTGGCTATACCAAGAATTTTCATTGGTCACAAGATCAAGAAGGTGACGCTTAACATCTCTATGACGACCTCGTTAGCTTCAGCAGCTGGTGCATCTCGGGTGCTGCATCGAGCTGGAGCACCCCCTCATGGCATATGTGTGTGTGTGAGAGAGAGAGAGAGGGGGGGGGGGGGGAAGGAAAGGGTGGGAAGAAGCCGGCTGAGAGCCTGCGTGTGCATGTGCGTGGGGAATGGGGAGGAGAGGCTGCCCGTGTTTCTGACCTTTTTACCATTTTCCTGATCCATTTCTCTTTTAGGCATAACGTCGAACACTTGATCCTCCTATAGACGAACCTCTGATCTGGGCATAGCACGGGGGGTGGGCATCACCAAATTTCCCCTCTACAGATGGCAGCACCGGAAGCTTTAAGAGATCCTCATCGGCAACAACACTTGTGGCTATACCAAGAATTTTCATTGGTCACAAGATCAAGAAGGTGACGCTTAACATCTCTATGACGACCTCGTTAGCTTCAGCAGCTGGTGCATCTCGGGTGCTGCATCGAGCTGGAGCACCCCCTCATGGCATATGTGTGTGTGTGAGAGAGAGAGAGAGGGGGGGGGGGGGGGAAGGAAAGGGTGGGAAGAAGCCGGCTGAGAGCCTGCGTGTGCATGTGCGTGGGGAATGGGGAGGAGAGGCTGCCCGTGTTTCTGACCTTTTTACCATTTCATCGGGTCTCACCTAATACCCGTCACTGGAACCGAACCAGGCCCATGATTCCTCTAAGACTTACGAGGCGGAACTAGGCCCGTACCACCAAATGACAATCGGTACAAGATCTTATCATACCCACTTTTTATATGTCGGTCTGGGTCGGGTCTTGGGTAACCGGTTTTGACTTACAGCCCTAAGTACCCGTAAACGTGGGGTTGCCTCCCGTGGAAATACCGTCCTCTGTTTCCAATAAGTGCCGAGCTTCCCACCAATCTGATGAGGTAACATTTCTTATGTAGATCTTTGATGTTATCAAGATTTATAAATTTTTTTTGGTATTTTTTGTTGGAGTTCACATTATTTTGACGGAAAAATATAATCATAATTGATGAGGCAGAATCCGATTCGGCCCATTGAAGCAGGCCCAAACCCCATTCAGCCCAACAGCAGCAGTACCAGGCCCTCCGGCGGCCTTCGGCCCGTCAGCGGCCCAGCAGCCTACGGCCCATAAGCGGCACCGTCGCTCCCGGTCCAACAGGTTTTAGCCCGTCAGCGGCCCACCAGCCTACGGCCCAGGAGCAGCGTGGCAGCCCATGGCCCAACAGGCTTCGGCCCGTCAGCGGCCCAACCCCCTTCGGCCCGGTAGCCGAGTCCGGCCCACTCCGGTGGCGGATCGGGCGCTATGGCGGTTTATCAGTAAACCTTTAATTAGTCCTATATCGACTGCCACCGTTAACCATCCGCTATCCTCTGCTATAAATATCCCGCTGTTTGTGGCCAAGAGGGTGGTGGGAAAAACGGATGCCTCCCTAAACTTCCGAAACACCTTAAAGGACTTATGTCCGAATAGCATTATAGCTGCTCTTTCTTGCTTTCTGAATCAAATCTTCTTCAGGAGCTAACTTGACCGTCGGAGGGGGTTCCCCAGGGCCGACGTCCGGGACTCCTGCTGACTGGTTCTTCTTCTTCTATCCTTCCTGCAGGGGCTCGGTTCGAATCATCGCCGACCTCCCCGAGTCGGTCTCGGCCGCCGACTTCGGATTCCCCTCCCTGGTCTCGACGCCGAACGCCGGCTGCCTCAAGCCAGGAGACTCGGTCTCGCGCTGAAGGAGCCTTCGGGCTCGCTGTCCAAGGGCAAGCCCGCCGGCTGCCCCACGCCAGGAGGCTCGGTCTCGCGCTGAAGGAGCCTTCGGGCTTACTATCGAAGAGCGAGCCGTTCCCCCGTCCGATCTCGGACCCTCTGGCTTCGTCTCCGACGCTCGCCGACCGCTCGGCCGAGAGAAGCTCCTGCTCGCGCCGCGCCTCCGTCCGCCGAAGGAGCAGCGGCTCACTATCCAAGTGCAGCTCCGGCGGCAGACCGCGCAGGCGGATCCAGGTCATCCCGAGAAGCCCCGTCTTCGCCTCGTTGCGGATCCCCGACGGGTCCCCTTCCATCGTTCGGTCCGGACCAGCTCCGGATCCTCTTTTCCGGATTCCGTTTGCGGAATCCGGTCGTGATAGATCCAGTCTACATCAATAATATTTCTGAAATTTCAAAATTATTAAGAATAATATACAAGAGTTGGGGATACAAATATCCATACGGTGTATTTTAAGAGTATATATGAAAAAAAATCCTTAATTCGATGTTTGGTACAACCACATGTGACTTTCTACGTATGAACCAGTGGGGGAAAAAACAACGTCCAAGTAGTATATTAAAATAATAACATGGACATTCATATGAATTGCACTACCAGAATGGAGTTTCGATAAAGTCCTTTTCCAGGCTCAAATACCGCATTCCGAGTGGGCTCAACACAATCAAAATAGTAATGTATTAAATCTGAAGATGATATCAGACTAGTAGAGTGACGAACTGTTTGGTCCTTGCAGGAGCTAACGTAGATGATGGGGCAATTGCTTTTTTCTCATTACTTGCCGTGTTGAACACTCACACCTCACAGAGGAGCCTATACAAATAGTCCGGCCGTCGTTATTATTTTTTGCAAGGTCACCGGCCATTAATTTCACCTCCTCATGGTCTTCATCCCTCCCCCAAGTCGATATATAGCCACTCGCGGTAGCCAGACTAGCCAGTGTTTGCGGTATCCAAATATATATGTAGAATATGGTTGGTAAGCTCCCATCAGCTGCGTCCCCTTCCATCAGGGTGGGAGGGACAGATATGTTACATTCCATTCGGTTGCTGCTTCTAATCTCGTCTGCCTCTCTCCTCATGATCTCCAGGGTCTGTGGCCGTGCTCACCAGCCTGTTCATCCCATCATAACCCAGCAGCAGTCTTCTTTCGATGATCATGCTCCACCTACACCTGATCATCCGCCGTTGCCTCGCCATAATGTCACCCGCGGCTGCTTGGATACCGAGAGACGTGCTCTTCTCCGGTTCAGGGCAGGTCTCAGTTATGACCCTCGTGGCCGGCTCTCCTCGTGGCGCGGCTTCGACTGCTGTCGCTGGACTGGAGTCGCGTGCGACAGCGTCACAGGAGCAGTCCTCAAGGTCGACCTCCGCAACCCCTACGACGACCCTGACGAGTCATCTGCTGACATGATGTACGGTCCATGGAACCTAAGTGGGAGGATCGATCCTTCATTGCTTCATCTCCGGTGGTTGAGGCACCTAGATCTCAGCGGCAACTCCTTCCACGGCATCGCCATCCCAAGCTTCATTGGTTCTTTCCTGGAATTGAGGTACCTCAACCTCTCCTACTCTGGGTTCATGGGCAGCATCCCGCCCCAGCTAGGAAATCTCACTCGTTTGCAATATCTAGACCTTTCAATTTTACCTCTGAGAGTAGCTGATACTGGTCTTGAGTGGATGTCAGGGTTGTCTTCTCTGAGACACCTGGCAATGAACGGTGTCGACCTCTCAGCCGTGGGTTCCGCCGATTGGGTCCAACTGTTGAACAAGCGGCTCCCCTCTCTAGTCGAGCTGCACTTACGTGATTGTTTCCTCGACTCTATTGCTGCTTCACTTGTCAATTTTACCTCTCTGGAGGTCATCGATCTCCGTGGCAACTACATATCCTCCACAATACCCCGTTGGCTTTCAAACATCACCAGTCTTGTGAATGTTGACATGAGCTCCAACAATCTTCATGGCCCTATCCCCGTCGAGTACTTGTCAATGCTTCCTCGTCTAGAGTCTCTCGACTTATCGGGCAATGAGAATCTCAATGCTGATGTTGCCCAGCTACTTGGCCGCGGGGGATGGCCAAGGATCAACACCCTTGATATCTCTTGGAGCAACCTGCATGGGGAGATTCCTGCATCCATTGGAAACATCACCAGCCTTGTGAATATTGACATGAGCTCCAACAATCTTCATGGCCCTATCCCCGTCGAGTACTTGTCAATGCTTCCTCGTCTAGAGTCTCTTGACTTATCTGTCAATGAGGGTCTCACTGCTGATGTTGCCCAACTATTTGGCCGCGGGGGATGGCCAAGGATCAAAGGCCTCAGCATCTCTGGTACCATGTTGTATGGTCCATTGGAAACCTTACGTCTCTGGTAGAGCTACACTTGTCCTACAATAATATCAAAGGGGGTATACCGGCTTCCATCGGGAAGTTGTGCAACTTGGATTGGTTGGATCTGTCATCAAACAACCTAACCGGTGATCTACCGGAATTCCTTGAGCCACACAACAAATGCAACTCTAGAGGACAAGAGCCTTCTTCTCTGCCTAGATTGAGGTACCTACAATTGGGAGGCAACTCACTCTTGGGGAGTTTACCTGCATGGCTGTTTGAGAGTAGGAGTCTTGAGGTTTTAGACGTCTCCAACAACCAATTCACTGGTGTCGTGACACAAGGCCATCTCTCAAAGCTGAGGAATTTGCGTGAATTATCGCTCAGTCATAACTCATTGGCTCTGAATGTAAGCTCAGATTGGATTCCTCCCTTTCAACTGCGGTTACTCTCTATGGCCTCGTGTCAACAACTGGGCTCCAAATTTCCTTCCTGGATTAAAACCCAAAAACAACTTCAGGGGTCGTTAGACCTCTCACAGAACGGGATTGCAGAGGAGATGCCACCATGGTTCTGGGACCTATCCTCCACGATTCAAATTATCTACTTGAACATATCTTCTAATCGTATCTATGGTCAGGTGCCAAGAACATGGAGCCCATCTCTACTTCATCTTGATATGAGCTCAAATTTGTTACATGGCCGCTTACCTAACCTTACATTGGCAAGGGAGCTAAGTGTTCTGGACCTCTCGGCCAATCACTTTGATGGGCCTATCTGGCCCAACATCGGTGAAAGGGTGCCGGTGGTGAGATACCTCTCTCTTGCCGGCAATCACTTGTCAGGTGAAATGCCTACAACACTGGGTGAAATGCAAAATCTTGAGGTGCTGGATCTCTCGGAAAACAATTTGACTGGTGGCATTCCAATGGAATTATTTGATTGTTCCTCCCCTTTAATATCCCTAAATCTTGGAGCCAACCACCTCACAGGTGCTATTCCCACATGGCGCCGAGGATTGGAATCCCTCCGGGTATTGCAGCTTAACGACAATCTTCTCTCGGGAGCAATTCCATCGTCCATCCGTGATTGCTCGGCGCTGGAGATTCTTGATGTAGGCGGAAATGAATTATATGGCAACATTCCAACCTGGATTGCAAATCTACAGAGGCTTACAGTCATGCGCCTGAGATCAAACAGATTTTCAGGAGGAATACCATGGCAGCAGCTTTCTAATCTTGGATTACTACAGGTGCTTGATGTTGCAGAGAGCAACTTGACAGGTCTAATCCCTAGGAAACTGGGGAGCCTTAAAGCCATGATTGACGCAGCAAGGCCATACTCCCGTCCACTTACGACTACCTATTATTACTACAAACTGTCTTTAAGCATCCATATGAAAGGGCACGACCTCGAGTTCAACATCAAGACAACGTTTCTTGTCACCAGCATTGATCTGTCAAGAAATAGACTGTCTGGAGAATTTCCCGAAAGCTTGGCAAGTCTACTGAGCCTTGTTTCCTTGAACCTTTCGGGAAACCTTCTCAGTGGGAAAATTCCCGATGCAATCGGACATATGCGCAGACTGGAGTCTCTGGATTTGTCAAACAAGTATTTTCTGGGAAAGATTCCACCCGGCATGGCAAATCTCAACTTTCTAAGTTTTCTCAACCTGTCAAACAACAACTTCTCTGGGCAGATCCCCGGTGGTGGGCAGCTGGATACTTTCACTAATGCATCATTCCTTGGGAATCCGTATCTTTGTGCTCCTTCATTTCAACCAGTACATTCTCCACCAGACGGTGTGCTTGTCATCAACAAATATGTGGAGGAGACACATGCAAAGGACGACGGCTACTTTTACATGGCTCTGGGATTTGGATTTGCCTTCGGTCTTCTGGCGCCTTTCATACTTCTGTTCTTCAGAAAGAGATGGAGTGTAATCTACTTTGAAGCCGTGGATCGAATAGTCCACAGGCTCTCCTGCAGGGCATACCAGTGAAGGGATTGTTGCTCTCCAGTAGAAGAATAGTGTGGAACTTGTGTTTTTTTTTTTTTTTTGGGGGGGGGGGGGTGTCCCTTAATTATGGGATGAAAAAAATAATAAGGGAGGATCCATCACTATCTCCTTTAGGATCCATACTTGTCCCTGTGAAATATTATCAAATAATAATACTAGCCCAAGGTCTTTTCCACATGTGTTGGAGGTACGTAGTCAAACAAGTTGAGGTTCTTGAAAAAATAGCTATCGCGGACTTCCAACTTCAATTTCTACATATGCGCCTTCTCCCTTGTTTTATGCACGTACCTTTTGTGTGAGCTAATTAATAGTTAATTTGCTCAATTCTTAAGCTGTTTTATTTACTAAAACAAAACTCGTATCCATTTTCTAGAAGATTCTAAACATCGCAAAATAGGAAATTTCAAACAAAGTTGAGGTTAAGGGGAGCATGGGGGAACCGAATAGTAAGAAATTAAGACATTGGAGTTTGCAAACTTTATATATCGATGTCTAGAGGGAGATGCGCAGCATGTTTCCAGTTCTTCACATTTTGAGAATCACAGAGGAGCAAAGGTGCCATGTGCATGCCGGGGTACGTGGCACATTGGTCATGTGGGCCCATGTTCGTACAAATTGGTGGATATGGAATATGGATTCCATTAAAAAAAAAAAATCTGTCTAATCAACTTATAAACTAAAATTTGATTAGCTAGTGTTCACAAAGCATGGAGGCTAAGATGCAAAACATTTCCCTGTTTGTAAAACAGTGGCTCATCATTATCTGCAGATTTCACGTATGCTGAATCCCCCAAGTACATAAAGAAGGCTATGCATTCTGGAGTAACACTTGCTGCACTGCCCTCTTAGTGCCGCACTGAAAGTTAGTACAGTGGTAAAAAATAAAAATATTTATTTTTTGAAAAAATTTAAGGTGGGTTCTAAGGTGTTTTGCACTTTCATATAAGCCGATCTCTGATCGGACAACCCAAAAAATTCTGAAAAATCAAAATATGTTATTATGATCGGTCCATGATGAGTATTTTTTTACTGTGTATTGGGGCTCAATTTTTATTTTTCAAATTTATTTTGGTCATCCGATCAGAGATCGGCCTGTATGAGACGTGTAAGACACCTTGGGCCCCACCTTAAGAAGAATTAAAAGAATAATTTTTTATATCTTTACCCACTGCATTGATCCCCAGTGTAGCACCACTAAGATCAGTGCAGCAAGTGTTCATCTGTATTTTGCACTAAATGTGCCTCCTTTACATCAAGACTCTTCACAAAGTCTTGTAGAACCATTGAGGACTTCCTTGTTGTTGCATGAGGTTAAACTGCCATATAATAATAAGCTAGTTTTTTTTTTCCTACTGGCCAACTGACCATATGGGATTTCAGCAGAGACCTTTCCTCTCCAAAGTGGTTTCTTGGCACCACCATGTACAAGGATGTCATCAAGTAAGATAGCTGAGCAAAGAATCTTGCCAAATTGTAGAATTTATCTAGTTGGACTTCATAGACTGATGATATAAGGATTATAGTAGAGACATAGCTTCATTTTTTCACATCCTTTGTAAGGAAAGAATGTAAAATGGCTTCTCTCTGCAGGGAGATTCCCTGAGCATGTATCAGCAGGGCTGAGAAGATCGAGTGTCATCAGGAAGGCACGCTCATTTCCAAGGAAAATTTTGGACAGTGAAATTTTAACAGTGACCTTCTGAGAGTCAGTTTTCAGAAATTTCTGAAGATTAGGCGTTTAAGAGGTCTGCTGCCTTTTGAATCAAGAGAACTTTAAAAGTTTCGATTATGCACTAGAAGGGGTTCCCTTCCGGCAGCTGGTATGAATGCCTAATGCAGTATACGCTTCAACATCGGATGCAGTTGAAGCAACACCATATCTAGCTTTGGAAGACCAAATGTGAAATGGTTATGGGACTGAAGAGTCTGTGACTCAGTGGTATCGACTCTCTTTTATGGGAACGATGGTCTCGAATTCAAATCTCACTCCTGCGACTATGCAAGAGGGGTGACTTGACTTGTCTCACAAGTTTGTAGGGCCTATTGCCCTCATGTTTTTTGGAAGTGGTAGGGCCTATGAGAAAAAAATATTTCTTCTTATGGTATGACCTTTGAATTTGGAACATTAATTTGTCCAAATAAAGTGAAATTGTCGTGGCTGTGTGAAAGAATTGCCAACTTAAGAAGAATTGATGAATGCTCATTTGTGCTATCTCTATTGCGAAGACTTCGTAAATACATCTACACAGAGCAAGATCCAAATTCTCTCTCTCAGAGAAAGCAATTGCCGGTGGGAAAATGGGAAATGGGAACAGGTCCTTGAACTAGTTAGCCTGGGAGGGGGGGGAGCAAAAGTTGAATGTGACGTTAATAAGTTGGACTTTGAACCAAGCTGAAGGTGATGGTATGGTCCAACTTCTGGACCCTTTAAAACACGCGTTGACCCACAAAGTCAGAGAACTTTAGTTTTTTGTTTTAATCCTTTTATCCTACAATTTCTCGACTAATTAATCGACTAATCAATCGATTTTCAAAAGGTCCAAAAAAAAATATCTGGGAATTTGGATCCGAGAGATCCCCAATCCCGATCCATCTTATTTTGGGATTAACCCTTCAAATCATGTTATTTACTAACAACCTTATCCAAAAATTAAAAGAAAGAAAAGGTAAAACCGAAGGATTAAAAAAGGTAACCCTTTTATCCTACAATTTCCATAATTAATCGACTAATCAATCGATTTTCAAAAGGTCCAAAAAAAAAAATCTGAGAATTCGGATCCGAGAGATCCCAATCCCGGTCCATCTTATTTTGGTATTAACCCTTCTAATCATGTTATTTACTTACAACCCTATCCAAAAATTAAAAGGAAATAAATAGGAAACAAAGAGGAAACCGAAGCATATAATTAAACGGCTAACCAATCCATTTTCAAAAGGTCCAAAAAAAAAAAAATCTGAGAATTCGGATCCGAGAGATCCCCAATCCCGGTCCATCTTATTTTGGTATTAACCCTTCTAATCGCTAACCAATCCATTTTCAAAAGGTCCAAAAGAAAAAAATCTGAGAATTCGGATCCGAGAGATCCCAATCCCGGTCCATCTTATTTTGGGATTAACCCTTCTAATCATGTTATTTACTTACAACCCTATCCAAAAATTAAAAGGAAATAAAGAGGAAACCGAAGCATATAATTAAACGGCTAACCAATCCATTTTCAAAAGGTCCAAAAAAAAATATCGGAGAATTCGGATCCGAGAGATCCCCAATCCCGGTCCATCTTATTTTGGTATTAACCCTTCTAATCGCTAACCAATCCATTTTCAAAAGGTCCAAAAGAAAAAAATCTGAGAATTCGGATCCGAGAGATCCCAATCCCGGTCCATCTTATTTTGGGATTAACCCTTCTAATCATGTTATTTACTTACAACCCTATCCAAAAATTAAAAGGAAATAAAGAGGAAACCGAAGCATATAATTAAACGGCTAACCAATCCATTTTCAAAAGGTCCAAAAAAAAAATATCGGAGAATTCGGATCCGAGAGATCCCCAATCCCGGTCTATCTTATTTTGGGATTAACCCTTCTAATCATGTTATTTACTTACAACCTATCCAAAAATTAAAAGGAAAAAAAGAGGGGAAACCGAAGCATTTGACGACTCCACTGGGGATCGAGAGATCCCCAATCCCGGTCTATCTTATTTTGGGATTAACCCTTCTAATCATGTTATTTACTTACAACCTATCCAAAAATTAAAAGGTAAAAAAGAGGGGAAACTGAAGCATTTGACGGCTAACCAATCATGTTATTTACTTACAACCCTATCCAAAAATTAAAAGGAAATAAAGAGGAAACCGAAGCATATAATTAAACGGCTAACCAATCCATTTTCTAAAGGTCCAAAAAAAAAATATCGGAGAATTCGGATCCGAGAGATCCCCAATCCCGGTCTATCTTATTTTGGGATTAACCCTTCTAATCATGTTATTTACTTACAACCTATCCAAAAATTAAAAGGAAAAAAAGAGGGGAAACCGAAGCATTTGACGACTCCACTGGGGATCGAGAGATCCCCAATCCCGGTCTATCTTATTTTGGGATTAACCCTTCTAATCATGTTATTTACTTACAACCTATCCAAAAATTAAAAGGTAAAAAAGAGGGGAAACCGAAGCATTTGACGACTCCACTGGGGATCGAACCCAGAATCTCTGGTTCCGTAGACCAGCGCCTTATCCATTGGGCCATGGAGTCGTTGTATAAAGGCACTTTCAAAATAAATGTACTCTTATTTAGTAAAAATATTGAAAATATTTAGCATATTCAGTAAAAATTTTGAAAATATTTATCATGTTCAGTAAAAATATTGAAAATATTTATCATGTTCAGTAAAAATATTGAAAATATTTATCATGTTCAGTAAAAATATTGAAAATATTTAGCATATTCAGTAAAAATTTTGAAAATATTTATCATGTTCAGTAAAAATATTGAAAATATTTATCATGTTCAGTAAAAATATTGAAAATATTTATCATGTTCAGTAAAAATATTGAAAATATTTATCATGTTCAGTAAAAATATTGAAAATATTTATCATGTTCAGTAAAAATATTGAAAATATTTATCATGTTCAGTAAAAATATTGAAAATATTTATCATGTTCAGTAAAAATATTGAAAATATTTAGCATATTCATTAAAAATATTGAAAATATTTATCATGTTCAGTAAAAATATTGAAAATATTTATCATGTTCAGTAAAAATATTGAAAATATTTATCATGTTCAGTAAAAATATTGAAAAAAATTAGCATATTCAGTAAAAATATTGAAAAGATTTAGCATATTCAGTAAAAATATTGAAAATATTTATCATGTTCATTAAAAATATTGAAAATATTTAGCATGTTCAGTAAAAATATTGAAAATATTTAGCATGTTCAGTAAAAATATGAAATTTTAAAAATAGTTTAAATTACCTAACAAGATATCGGAGTCCACTGAATTTAAGATTAGAAGATCTCATTTTAATTTTTAAATATGCCTAAGCAATCTAGTCCAGAAGCCGTTATATGCATGAAGATATGACGACAATGTGATTCTCCTTTCTTGTCGCATGGAAGACGTATCCCCACTTCATTAAATCAAACTAGTGAATTAACATAACAGATTTGAATAAAATAATTATAATTAGTCTAAGTGAATTTATTTTTTTACTCTTTGTAAAGGAATGAATAAAATAATTATAGAAGAGTATATGTTAAAAAAATGTTTATTTTTTATTCTTTGTGAAGGAATGAATAAAATATTTACAGAAGAATATATGTTCAGAAATACGAACATTTTTTCTATGAATATTAGGTTAGTTGGTTGATAAATATTAAAAGTTCAAAACCATTGTATCTAATAGAAATATAGATTGAGAAAGAAAACTAAAAAATGTATTGAAGGTTATTACTATTATCTCATGATATTATCGCAATAAATGTCATGTTGAAACATATATTGAGAGAAAAATGAGAGAGAGACTAGTCTCGTTAATTATGAAATTAGTTATTATTATCCTATGAGACTATCTCAATAATGATGATTAATATTAAAATTTATTATTATTATCCTAATAGGCTATCCCAATTAACAACAATAACAATAATAATACGAGTGAGAAAAGTGGGTTAATAACAACAACAATAATAACAATAATAATATGAGTGAGAAAAGTGAGACATAGACTGGCCTCATTAATAATAATAATAATAACAACAACAATAACAAAATTAGTAATACTTTCAAAAATAACAATAATAATATCAAAATTAGTTATTAATATCTAATGAAATTACTCAATAATAATAATAATATATCAAAATTAATTATTTTTATCCCAAAATATTGCAACAACAACAACAATAATAATAATAATAATATAATAAAATAGGAGATAGAAATATTAATAGGGAGAGAGAAATGTGAAAGAGCAAAAACAGAGTTAATAATAATAAAATAGTTATTATTATCTCATGAGACTATCATTTTGATATTAATTTTAATAAGAATAATAATAAAATCAAAATTAGTATTATTATCCTATAAGACTGCCCCAATAATAATAATAATAATAATTTCACTAACAATAAAAGTATAATATTTTTCACCATCTTAGATAAAAATAATAGTAATAATAATGATAATAATAATATTTTAAAAATAATACTAGTAATATCAAAATTAATTATTATTATCCTATGAGACTATCCTAATAAATAATAACAACAATATCAAAATTAGTTATTATTATCCCATGAGGCTATCCCAATAATAATAATAAAATAATAAATTAGAAAAACATAATAATATTTTCCACCATCTTAGATGATGATGATGATAATGATATTTTAAATAATAATAATATCAAAATTAATTATTATTATCTCATAAGACTACCTTAATAATAATAATAATAATAATAATAATAATGATGATGATGATGATAATGATGATATCAAAATTAGTTATTTCTATCCTAAAAGATTGCACAATAACAACAATAATAGAGGACACAAAAATAGGAGAGAAGTTTTAATAGGGAGATAGAAAAATGTGAAAGAGGAGAAAGAGAGATAATAATAATAAGAATAATAATAATATCAAAATTAATTATTATTATCCCATCAGTGGCAGACGTAGGAATTTTGTCTAGTTGAGTCACCCGGATTGAGTATTGCAAGCTAAATTAGAGGGGAGGCAGCTAGGGATGCAAACGAGTCGGATAATTGACCTATATCCGTTAAGTTATCGGTTTAAAAATATTATTCGTTAAAGATCCTATAAATTAATAATCGATCGGATAATTGAATCTTAGTGTACTATATGTATTCGGTCAAAAAAATGTGTATTGGTTACCTTATCCACTATGAATATTGATTTGAAAAGACACTTCGTTAATTGACCTATAAACTAATGATCGGTTGAATACTTGGGTTATTGATCGATTAACATTTATATCGTTAGGGCAACAATGAGGTTCACTTAGATTGAATTATTTATTTGAAAGATACGAATGGACATAGGGATGGGTGTTTGGTCGTAGGGCCATACACTAATTAAATAGGCTTCGCGGCTGGGCCAAGGTCCAATGGGTTCCGGTGAGTGGGTCAGTGGGGTCTTGAGGCACCCTAACATGGACTGGGGATGGAGTAGCAAAAATCCAATGGGATCCTAGGACCCCACAATCCAAACGCTGGATCCACCACTGCCCATGAGACTATCATGTTGATATTGATATTGATTTTATTATTCTATTATTATTAACAATAATATTAAAATTAGTTATTATTATCCCTTACTATTCAATAATAATAATAATGTTAAAATTAGTTGTTATTATCCCAAGAGATTGCAACAACAACAACAATAATAATAATAAGAGACAAAAAAATAAAAGATAAAAATATTAATAGGGAGAGATAAAAATGTGAAAGAGGATAATAATAATAAAAAAAATTAAAATTAATAATAATATCAAAATTAGTTATTATTATCTCATGAGACCACTATTTTAATATTATTTTTTTAATAATAGTAATATCAAATTAATTATTATTATCTTATGAGACCACCATTTGGATATTATTTTTTTAATATAATAATAATATCAAAATTAGTTATTATTATCCCATCAGACTATCTCAATAATAATAACAACAACAATAATAATAATATCAAAATTAGTTATTATCATCCCAGGAGATTAAAATAACAACAACAACAACAATAATAAGAGGGGACATAAAAAATAGGAGATAGAAATATTAATAGGGAGAGAGAAAAATGTTAAAGAGGAGAAAGGGAGATGATAATGATGATGATGATGATGATAATAATAATAATATAAAAGAGAGATTGATTATATATATGGTATATAAGAAGTTATTAGTATTATTATTATATATGACTAATTTTTGTTACAAAGAGAGAGAGAGAGAGAGAGAGAGAGAGAGAGAGAGAGAGAGAGAGAATTAATGAGAGAGAGAGAGAGAGAGTGGGGAGAGAGAGAATTATTAAGGGACATAAATATTAATAGGGAATGGATAGAGAGGGAAAAAGAATTTAGGCAGAAAACAGAATTCTTTGGTATTGACACGTGACATCATGGAACTCTGTTTTATATGTATAATATACATAATGTTAAATTAATTATTATTATCTCATGAGACTATTCAATAATAATAATAATGTTAAAATTAGTTATTATTATCACAAGAGATTGCACAATAACAACAATAATAATAATAGGAGACATAAAAATAAGAGATAGAAATATTAATAAAGAGAGAAAAAAGAAGATAATAATAATGATAATAATAATTTTAAAAATAATAACAATATCAAAATTAGTTATTATTATCCCATGAGACCACTATTTTCATATTAATTTTTTAATAATAATAATATCAAAATTATTTATTATTATCTTATAAGACTATCATTTTGATATTAATTTTTTAATATAATAATAATAATATCAAAATTAGTTATTATTATCTCATCAGACTATCTCAACAATAATAACAACAACAATATATCCCCAAAAGATTACAATAACAACAACAATAATAAGTGACAGAAAAAATAAGAGATAAAAATATTAATAGGGAGAGAGAAAAATGTTAAAGAGGAGAAAGAGAGATGATAATGATAATGATGATGATAATAATAATAATAATAATATAAAAGAGAGATTGATTATACATATAATATATAAGAAATTATTATTATTATTATATATAAGTATTTTTTGTTAGAAAGAGAGAGTTGAGAGAGAGAGAGAGGAGAATTAATGAGAGAGAGAGAGAGGGGGAGGGAGAGAGAGAAGGAGAATTAATGAGAGAGAGAGAGAGAACTAATGAGAAGGAGAGGGGAGATAGAAAGAATTAATGAGAGAGAGAGAGAGAGAACTAATGAGAGGGAGAGGGGAGATAGAAAAAATTAATGAGAGAATTATTAAGGAACATAAATATTAATAAGGAATGAAGAGAGAGGGAGAGAAAATTTTAGACTAAAAACAAAATTTTCTGATGTTAACACATGACTCTAAGAAACTCTGTTTTATATATATAGTATAAATAGATGCCTCTGCCGGCTGATTTAATCTGCCACTTTTCGGTTCATGTGAGAATATTTTGCTATCACAAGGGAGCGAAAAACTTTTTTTACTGGTATGCCCATTTACCAAAATTTTATGCTAGTAGTATTTTCGTTAATTGGAATCGAATAGTCTAACATACTTTATCAAGAGCAAAATGATAGCAGAGGAAAAACAATCAGTATGCTCATTGTTTAACCTAGGAAACTATGTGAGGTTACAGCTTGATATCACAGCGTAAAAGGTTCATATGACATACTACATTTGTCCGCAAACCATCCAACTTTGGTAGATGAACCTTTCTAGATGTGCCTCGGTTGAGGTCAGAAGCAGTTCAAACCATTTGATAGGAAAATGAGATGATCCCTGACGAATGTGTCATACCACACTTTAAAAGCGTGTAATATTACTAGCATTCCTCGGATTCAAATGTTCTTGGAAGCTGTTCGAGGAATTCAAGTTCTCCACTCGCACAACGAGACTGCTTTTCCAGGGAGAACACAAACTTCGGGCACACGATTTGGTCTGAGAATTATACCATGGTATAGTTTGTGACAGAAGTGCAGTACCTATGATCTTTGTATATACAAATCGCCATTAAAATAATTAAGTACTACACGTGAACTACAAAGAATTGGAAACGAGCTAAACGGAACCCGTCAGTCACCATCTGAATCATCTGAGCAAGGCCTAAATCAGCAGAATTATAAGTACCCCTCCCCCCATCCGCAGTGCCAAAAGACCGAAGTACGTCCACAAAGTTCTGCAGCAGGTTTCTACGTCAAATTCTTCACTCGACTTTCCAGTTCACCTCTACAAAGAATAACAACGCCTCATGGTGCTACTCCTGTTTCAGAGAGTTGTTACACTCTTTGCGAGGTTTCGAGGTTGATCCACATTGTAGCCACGCAGGACAGTAAGATGATATGCCAGCAACTGCAGAAAAGGCAGAAAGGAGTCAAAAATATTGTTTTCTGAAAGGATAAATGATGCATAGCAAGACAAATTTGTCATCATGGGTAAGATGCATGTCTTTAGTTTTGCATGATTAAACCTATGGACCGACTCTAACATAGAGTTCCAGCCAACCCAGCTAACAGACTGCAGACAGAAAAGCTAATGAGGAAGAGCAACATTTATTCCAAGGAAAAAAAAAGACCACCTAACAAGAATAAAATAAAATAAGGGAGAGGATTAGCTGCATGACCCCATTTTGAGGAGCCTGCTTCAAATTGGCCAAGTCATGGGGAGATGGTATTGACAAGCATTAGCTCTAATGTGATTGACCAATGGGAGGGTGGGGTTCTAAATATGGGGCACCTGGGACATCAGCTAATCCAAACCGCAGAGTTGCAGACAGATGAAAGACATCAGCTTTTTGGTTGTGCTTGTTCCCAGGGTGTTAATGAACCAATCAAGGCATGGACATAATTTTCTTATGTCAACTTTAGTCACTTCTTTGCTGTACTGCATATAATGTTTTAAAACTCAGTAAATTTCTTCTTACACCCTGAAATAACAGAATGTTGAAGACAACTTGCTGTGGAAGATCACAGATGAATCCCAGAATGATGCACAAGCAGATCATTCTTGGAGAGATGGAAAACCAGTCAGCATTTCATTTTAAAGACAAGCTTGTGTAGCCTAGGGTAGAGAACCATTTGTATTCCGTTGTTGAAGCTCCAAACCAAAAGGCATGTTAAAGTAACGTACTAACTGAACTGGAGATGTTGAACACTCACTATCCAGCAGTTCTTTGAAACAATGATGCAGGTACAGGAAAGGTAAACATCCATCTAAGGTGATGCCATAATATCAGTATAATCAATGGACATGTAGAAAGATTTGTACAGCTGAAGAGTTAATCAAAGGTGTGTTTTAATCTCCGTGTTTACATGAAATAAACAAAGCATGTCATCAGAAAATCTAATCAGGTGTAACATATGATAGCAAAAGGTGCCATGCTTTTACCTGACGAGATTATGTAGGAATTGATCTCCAGAACAATTAGTTGGCTTCTAGGATGGTTAAAAGCATCCACTCTAGAAATTACTTTCAGAAAAGCGTGTTATAAGCAGTTTTGGTGGACCCTAACAATTGCAGTCCGATGACCATGATCACAAATACATCGTACGGAAAATCAAGCTACGAAAGGACAAGAAGAGACTGGGATGGGGTGTGCATATGCCTCAACATCCAAAGCCATGAGCACATATGCCCACTAAATATATAAAGAGCATTTTTATTTTTCATTCCAGGGTATTCAAGAGGCAAAAGAATGCTTGTAATATAAAAATGTCGTGTTTACCTGTAATGGAATGATATTAACTACAGGTTGAAGACAATCAGCAACCTGAGGAACCTCAATTACTCTACAAGAACCACCAGGGCACACCAATGAGGCATCCCCCTTAGAGCACATCACGATCAAACGGCCCTTGCGTGCCCGAAGCTGCTGTATAACTGACTGTTGCTTACTGTGGAAGAATAAGTAGTATCAGACTTAGCAGAAGCCGGTTCAACAAATCTAGGACTATAACCCCCAAGGGGAAAAACACTTACCTGAAGCAGGCATCATGGGTCGCAATAACAATAATAGGAAGAGTTTCATCCACTAATGCCAAAGGACCGTGTTTCATTTCACCTGCCAACATACCTTCGCTGTGCATTAATGCAATTTCTTTCACTTTCAATGCACCTTCCAATGCTGTCGCATAATTGTAACCTCTGCCAAATACAAGCAGTGACTGCAGATCCATCAACGATTTTGCAAGATCTTTCATTTCGCCATCAAGTTTCAGCACCTCACTAACAATATCTGTTTAAAGGAAATTAGATGTGTAACAGTAAGCATGTCTTCATCAGAAATTCTCTTCATGGGAGTTCCCTGTTAAATAGTATAAATTCTCAGGATATACAATCAACATTTACAGTAGAAACTTACTTGGGAGGCTACACAGCCCATCTATAATGAACTCCCTCCTAGCTTGGGTAGAAATTCTGTCATCCCCAATAGCTAACGCCATCATGGTCATTACTACTATCTGACTAGTGTAAGCCTGTCAAGATAACAGATATTACAGGAAAGAACTGAAATAGAACATTCAAGTATGCAGATGAACTTCAGCTTTAATGGTGGAAACATTTACCTTAGTGCTTGCCACACCAATCTCACAGCCAGCATTTATGTGAACACCACAATGCGTCTTCCTGGCCAATGTACTACCAACTGTATTGGTTATGCCTACGCACAGTGCCCCATTTTCAAGAGCATATTCCAGAGCAAGTAGGGTATCCGCAGTTTCCCCAGACTGACTAACAAATACCGCTGTATCTTCCCTATATATAGGACCTTGCCTGTCCAATAGGTCACTTGCAATCTCCATAGTAACAGGAATACCTTTATATAAAAAGTCTATCAGGATTCTGTACATACTGTTAATTTCAAAAATTGTTCAAAGCCTAACACTACTCACCAGAAAGCTCTTCCAAGAAGGGCCTTGCAGCTAAAGCAGCATTGTAACTTGTACCACAACCTATGAAAACAATTCTCCTGCTGTGTCTGATTGTTCTCAGGTGATCCTTGAGCCCACCCAGGATAACAGTCTTATCTCTTAGCCTGCCCCTCATTGTGGTCGTCAAGGAATGTGGCTGCTCATGAATCTCCTTTTGCATAAAGTGGTCGTAGCTACCCTTTTTTATTTGCTCAACCTCCATCTCAAGGAAGGACAAGGCTCGTTGCACTGATGCTGGTTTTTCCTTCCCATAGTCAAACTTGAGTATTGATACAGATCCATCCTAGTAAAGAAAAAAAAAGGAAAATAAGAGAGCATTTAGTCTTCCAATTTAGAAATCCTGATGTTGGATATAACATATGTACACAAAGTAAAACAGAATATTCATCTGAACAAATTTTGCTCAAACAGCATTGTGAAAGTACCAGAGTTTTATACCAAACATAAATTTATTAAAAAAAGGCATGAAAATTTAGAAATATCAACCCCAAAAGCTTTTATAGATATGGGCATTAAATGTCATCCATATAAGGGTGTATTTTGGACTCTCCTATTCTGCTTGTCGATTAGCAAAAAGAGACCATGACTCACCTCTACGTCATGCATCTGATTCTTTCACATGTATTTAAACTAAATTTCAGTTCACACATGACCTGTAAACATGTTCTAGTCTACCTTCTGATACTAGCGTCTTTTCTGGCATAGCAAACAAACAGAGATTGACAACATGCCTCAAAGCTTGTATTTGTACCATGATCAGCAGCGAACACACCACAAATGTGTTCATCCTTCCAACCATATTAAGGTGATGGTACACAGTCAATGTCTTCGTGCTCATCATTCTGATAATCTTAAAATGACCCCAATAGATGGATTGTTAAATCTCTACTATAGTCTTCAAAGAATGTATACATAAGTGTTTTCGGGTTCCCACCAAGGCTGATGCTTCTGTCAAAACATATGTAAGTTTGGACCCTAGAGATGTGCTGCAGATTGTAGCACATGCAGTGCAACTTGTCAGGTACAGGAAAGAACTAGTTGCTGGGACCAGAAAGTGTGCACCTTCTCAGCATGAGATTGTCAGCATAACCCCAAAGCACCTATACAGTTTGCTTTACCCTGATCACCTGAAAACATATGCATAACTCTGTGCATGCCTCAAGTGAGGCTGATGCTCAAGACAAATTTTATCGGTTCTCAACCCTACTGTTTTGCTCCTACTGCAACCTATCTGTTATATATGAGACAACAGAAATCAAATTAGTTGCTAGAACCATCGAAGCACTTGTAACACACTGTGGCCTACTCCTCTTTCCAACAACAGAAAAATGAATGTAGAACCTAACAAATAAACTATGTTCAACAGATTGTCTGGCCTCTGTTGATTTCAACCTCATGAAATGAGTCCATAGATTAAGGCAAGGCAGTAGACTGCAGTGCACAAGGTTGTTCATTAATGTCAAGTACAAAGGCCCAGCTGTGTAGATAAAGTTCAAATTAAAAGATCAACAAATACATATGTATCTTAGCAAGACCAGAAATTAAAGCAAGAACCATCACCTTAATATGCACAATTTCATCATCTTCAATAGCCAAATAGTTCTTTGTGTGCTCCACAATAGCACACAGATCACTGGAAAAGAAAAGTTCTTTCGGCTTTCCATTTGCTGTGAGTGCTTTAACATCATGAAATGATGTACAACTTTTCGTATCTTCAGTTAATTCCTGAGGTAAGAACATTTGATGGACAAGTTAGAGCAATGGGTAAAGTAGGAAGAGATTACAGCAAACAAGCTATCCTAGCTAGAATGCAGAAAGAATTAAAAACTTTGATTTCTCCTCATCATCAAGGCCAGATTAAACCATCATAACATTTCAACTTTGATCATACAGATTTGAGAAGTTTTTTACACACTTAAAAAAAATGTGAACAGATGTTAACATACCTAGCACATTGAGACAAGAGTACCATCGAGATGGTCTTCAAAAAGTAATTTTAAGGTGGTCATTTTCTTCAAATTAAAAATTAATGCAGAGGAAAAGAAATTAAACGTAACAGTGCAATGTTTGTATGTTCCAGTAAATAAACGGATGAAGTGCATTGCAAACGATGAGATGTTGAGGATACTTTATTTGTATTACGTCACCAAAAAACTATGGTGTATCTATTGGGAATAGTCAAATGACCCCCATGATTTCTTATGCAATCTGTTACCAGGGATATATACATTGATCGTTCAACTTTTAAAGTAAATCTTAACTAGTCTAAGGATTGCAGGATGCCTTATCCTACACAGGAACCTTATACCACAGGTAGTCCTCTCAGAATGGAGAATTCAGTTAATAGAGTTAGAAACAACGAAATACTGAAGAAGCTTAATAAGAGTGATAACAAGGAATAGTTAAACTTACTTTGACACCTAGAAGCAATGTGCTGCCACGTTTACATGCAATCAACTCATTTGGATAGTGTGGGCTTTTGAAGATAAGTGCATAAGCTCCTTCAAGCTGCCTCATGACTTCTATAACCACTTGACTGAAGGTGACTTTCTGGTCTCCTGCATTGTAGACAGCAAAAGTTACATAGATTTTAGTAGGTGGGTTGCAATTCTCAGTTACTCAATTGATGACTGAATTCACATATTCTGATAAAGGCATCTTTCAAAGCCTCTGAAAATTGAAAAGTGAGATGCCTGAGGAATAGCTAACACCAACCAGCTGAGGGAGTGCATAAAACCAAGCAAAGGGTCAACAAAGAATGCAAGTCACAGATACCTATGCAGCAGAACTGTTCTAGTGTCATCTAAATGGTGCATTACCACAGTTCTATCATCAAGGTGAACAGAAACTTGTTTGTTCCTAGTTAATATAACATATCTGACAGCGTTACATATAGCATCATGTTGGCCATCCATTTTGTTATAGAGGATTGATGTGGAGGAAGCAAGTAACCAAGGTATCTGATGACTCCAGTTTCAATTCACCTTTACTCTATTTACACTAGTGGAAAAAAAAAAGAAGCATCAAGATATCTGATTCAGGTGACTGCATTTGTGAGATACAATGGAATCACAAGACACGCATGCGGGTTCCTTCTGCTAACTGCTGTCTTCCATTCTAATCAAAGGTCCTAAAGTGAATTTGGAGATCAAACAGTGGAGTCCACAAAACTGAAGAAAACAGCTTTGGTGCCAGAGGCAGGATGTGTATGCAAATGTGCTAAAGGAACCTGGTGCCGAGGGCTGATGTAAGAGGGAAATCAACTGCGCTTGACATTCACTTTCTCTCGATTTCACAAGGACCTAAATAGGTTTAAATTTCCCAAGGTCAATGGACAGGCCCCAGATCTTTGGGATCCATGTATCCACATAAAATTGGGAGTAGACATGGACAGACTCAGTTTTTTTTTTCAAAGCATTATTTAACTGTCAATTCTTGTGCCCGTCCATTTTAATTGTTTAGCATATATGCATAAATAAATACATAAACATATATATATTCTATATAAAAGAGATCTGCTACAGATGTCTAATTTTTAATATAAATAAAAATTTAGACAATGAAGTGGCAAGATGTTTTTTCATTCATGAGTACTTGCAAAAATAGGACCCTGTAACCTTATTTGTCCTCAAAGTCATTCATTTGTTTTCCTTACCTTTATAATCTTTGAAGCACTTCACCAACTCATTATGTATTGAAACATTAAATACTTGTCAACATAAAAAAAAAGATTGCTTCTGGAATTTATGCAGCTGACAAAGTAGTAGACAAATTTTATCTAGAGATGAAATGGAGCCAGCTACAAGTCCAACCCAGTGCCCTATCTTTTAAAATAAATATGTAGAGATCTGGCATGGATTTGTCGAGGAATAATTCCATCCTCAAAGCAATCTCACAAATTTCCTTCAGAGAATCCAAGACAGACTAAGTTTTACCACAATTGGTTCCAATCTATAAACATGGAATGGGAAAATTAACGGAAAACATAATGCAAGCAACAAGAAATAAAGATTTTCTATGGTTCAAATTTCACTGGGAAGGAGAGCAGGCATGCTTTTGAAGGATGCTATTGCTAGAAGACAGAGTAAGAACAGCTTCTAAGTAACCACCTAGGAACATATTACCTGATTTGCACTTGATTTTAGCCTGGTTTCAGTTTCTTTCAGGTTTGGCCACCCACATGAGCAGATAGGCTTCATATGTACGAACATGTAATTAGCATTGGACCACCTCCATTCACAAGATCTAAAGTCTGATAGATGTTTGAATATTATCATTTCTATGCGTATCCATCATTTGTTATCCAGATTACCTGAATTGACCCAAAAAATGGTGCAACAACACAAGATAGGGGATCTAATGGTTTAGACAGAAATCTAACAATTCTGAACCAGTTTCACCTGAAAAGGAAATAGCCTGGTCAATACGAGATGCTTGCTGACTTGAAAGAAAGTACCAACCAGCGATGGAGGAACCTAAATTTGTTCGAATGAAACTCACTGGCTCCATCAGTTTGACAGTCTCACCAAATACAGCATCATCATTCAGTCTCCCTTCACACCAATAGCTCATATGGTAAAGCTTCCAAGATAATTTTACCGGTCACGTGATACTCGTCTCTATCCTAATTCTAGTGTCTGTGTTCCTTTATCAAAGCATATCTAGTATCTATGAAAATGGCAAGTTATTAATTTTTTTCATCTATTATCAAGATATGCACCATTAATTATCCACTGTTTTAGTTGCTTGAAATGCATTGATTCCTAGGGAACTCCTCCATAATGTTTCGTAATGATAGCACATGGAAACATACATAGGAATACAGAAAAAAGAATAAGTAGTTTCACTTGCTCTGAGAGGCATCTACCATGTGGAAAAAACTTGGAATTAACATAAAGCTGAAGCCCATATAGCAAGACAATATAGGAAAAATTGTAAAAACTAAGCTAAATAAACATGCGAGACCCAGGCAAGAGCATTTACATGATTACCATGTACAACAACCCTTCAACCACTTTAGCTTTTCCAGAATGTAAATTTACACTGAAATTAAAAACGAAGGCACTTACCATCCCCCTCACGAGCATTGTCAAACACGAACTTTGCAAGCTTTGGAATGACTTCTGTATCTGTGTCCGATTCAAAGGTGAAACCATGTCGAATTAATGTTTCTTTTAAAACCTGATAGAAATGGTGAAAGCAACAAATGTTAGATAAAGTCAAATAATGGGGAAAATTAGATTCAATTATCATCTGCTCTTATCCTGAATAGGATTGACTACAGATTTGAGCCATAGCACATGGTTTCATAAAATCCATCAGATTACTGTTCGGAAGATTGTAATAATTAAATAGAGTACATTTAGCTCTTCGAATAAGTGAATATGTTGATACACTAAATTAGCCAACAAATCCTCATACAATGGTAATGAGGTGGAATCTCCACAAAGCTGACAATAAGGTAATTAAAATTTATGTATGCCAATAAAAACTACTTATTTTGATTGTTCCAAATTCTTCCAAGTAAAAATGGAAAGGTTATCCTCACCCAAATAAAAAGAAAATGTGTTTCACCATAAATGGGCAGAAGCGAGATATGGAATAAACAATTGAAAAAGGTAACAATCAGCAAACCTTCTTAAACTAACATGATACATTATCATAATGGAACCATGAAGAAGAAAAAGTCTGAGCTCTGAAAGTGAACAAATTAAACAAAGGTTGTGCATAACATGTAGCTCAAAATTCTAATAGGAAATGGTTGTGTTAAAAAAAACGAAGAAAATAACATACATCGGTAACCATGGATCATGGAACTGTCAGAGCAGTTAATAGGTAAACAATTGATATTCTATTAATTCATAATTATGATTAAAATGTGCAATGGGCCACTCTTTCTTTAATGTAAGAAAATTCTACCAACGTGATATAAAAGCACTAAACCTATGGCTTTCATTAGCTTAGTTCCAGCAAGATGAGACCAGTAAACAGAAAATTTTTAAAGATGCTCAATAATTTACCCGAACTGCATCTCTGATGCAACCACACCAAAAAAAGAAAAAAAAAAGAGAGAAAAATATCTCAGTAATGAGATCCTCAAATTTAAAAACTGCAATAGGAAGGGCAGTCTTACAGATTAGGATTAGAGATCATCCAGAAGCCAAAGCTTTGTGGAGTGATTAAAATCACATGACAAGTCCTAGAAAACAACTTTAACGTAAAGCTGGCAACTCGTTCCAAATCCTAGAAAGCAAATTTAAGGTAAAGGTAGTGTTGCTCACTCAGGTGTCTTAAATTTTTCAAGGTTATGATAGAAAGAACTCGTCCTGCATAAGGAGCCTAGTCAATGGGGTGCATAAAGGCACCTACTCAATAAGGCACATAAAGTCCTTGATAACTAAACTTTAATCTGCAGTTAACCACCATACGTCCTAAAAAGAATGTTAACAATTGAAAATTGTTTTATAATCAAAATATAAAAAAATGAATTGCATAAGCAAGAATTTTTATGAGAAAGATGTTAAGGTTTTAGATTACATGGGAACAAAGCAAGCAAACAGAAACGAGGAGGTTTTAAGTTAAGCAGCAAGGCAAACCTCATAGTTAGTTATAATGCCATTGTGAACAACCAAGAACTCATTCCATGCACCAGATGTCTGTGGATGGCTATTTCTAGGCGCAGGGACTCCATGAGTAGCCCATCTTGTGTGTGCAATTCCAGCGTGAACAAAGAATGACTCCTCCAAGTTCAAGTCCATCACATCAGCTTCTGTGAACCCTCAAAAAAAAAAGAAAAAAAAAAGAAATCTGATCAGCCATAATACTAGGTTCTCTAAAAGAAAGATACAAGGTGTTAGTCCAGCAAGAGAGAAAGAGAGAGAGAGAGAGAGAGAGCATCCACATGCACATGTATTAGTACAGCAAAACAGTGTCTGTGTGTGTGTGTGCGCATGCGTGTGCATGTGTGTGTGTGTGTTGTGGGTGGGTGTGTGTGTGTGGGTGATACACAGAAACACAACTTGGGTATTCTTTGCCACATCCTCTTAAATATTCTTGAACACACAAAAGACAACAGGAGAATCTAAATATATAAAACACCTGCTGCATGATCATTGATACGTCAGCAACTCTTGTCATAAATCTATTAAACCAGACACCACATAAGAGCTTTTAAATAGGAGGTGTAAAAGTTAGTGGGGTTTACATCCTCATACATTGGAATACCATGGAACTTTCATATTTTAATGATCACGCAAACTTGCCCACAAGGCCCCCCCTTCCACCCAATGTAACACAGATTTGTGATTTAAAAAAAAAAAAAATCATGATTTAGTGACGCTCTTTCATATGTATGTATTTTGACATATATATCATCATTTATTGAAAGAATCCTAAAAAAACTTCGTAAATTCAAAAAAGATATGATTCAATCATATGCTTAAAAAATGATTTTTAAAAACTAACTCATTTTTATATTACACAATTTACAGTTCTTAGAAGTATTTTTGTACATTGTAAAAGTAACATTTTGCTAATGATTTTTTTACGAAGTTAGCAGATTTTTTGCCAATTTGAGATCTTTTTTTCAGAGAGAATTTTCATGATTCCTGACTTGGGACCTCACTTACTGAAGCAAAGCTAGGCCAACTGCCCTAGGGAGGTGGGCTCAAGGGCTTTTTACACACATTATTTCGTAGGTGTTTTATACAAAAAAAACACTGGTAGTTTTAATGAAAAGACATACGAGACAAAAATTCCAATAAATAAAACCCAAGGAAAAGACAGTTTCATGTTATCCTCCTGCAGAAGAACCAAATGATGGGAGAGACACGCCACGAACTGAGCAAGATAGACTTTGCACAGGTTGCAGAATTGTATGTATAGGATCCTATCCAGAATGGTATCTGCCAAGGAAAGAAGATGCAATATTATGATCATCAAGAATTTAAAAATGACGTGGACCAAAAGGGTTTATCTTTTCCATTGTAAGATCAATGTTTTAAAAGTCGGCCCACTAAACCCTAGGCGGGTGGGACACCCTTTCCACCTACGCGGAAACCGACTCGCCATATTTTCTTACCTTTTCTTGGACGGATCCCGCTTCTAGTCAAAGACCATTATACCCCTTGCCTATGTCACACTTAAGTAAAAGGGCCTTTTTATGGAAAATGGATCAAAAACTCATGTGATGTGATCACGATGTGGAGGCTTAGGTCTCCCCAAGAAGACGGACTCTTCATCTTCCCTCGATGACAAGGGGAAAGAAACACGTTTTGCATTGCAACATCTTCCTTGTGAGCAAATGATGCAGAGTGGTCATGCAAAGCGGATTCCTAGCCTAGCAGTCGGGGACCCCCCTCCTCCTCCTCCTCCTCTTCTTCTTCTTCTTCTTCTCTGACCTTTGTTCACTGTTTGACAGTCTGTCCTTTTTTTCTTTTTTTAACTGCAAAGTCATCCCCTGTTTGCTGCCTATAGCCCTACCAGGCTGCCAGAATGAGAAGGCATCATCAACAGGGGCGGGCTGGTAGCATGCCAATAGGGGTCACAGGCCCCCCTTCTTCTTCAGAACCACCTCGGATTTGAGGCACCCCCCTCATCGCCTAGGCAGTAAGGGGGTCAACCGCCTCACTCCGCCTAGGCATTTTTAAAATACATTGTGTAAGTTGTAGTGTATGTACAAAATGAAGGATCTGGGTTACGTTGGTCGTAGATCAAATAACAGTGACAAGAGTAATAATGATAATGGCCACAATGATGTGTCATCTATTGTTAAATCATTGTCATCATTATTATTGCCAACATTACTATTATTGCACAAACAGCAATAATTACACTAACTTAATGATAACAAAAACAAATATATATGGATAAAGTCTGCATCTATAAACTGGTTGTAGGAGTGTCAAATTAATCTAGGAAAAGGGACATCTTTTGAAAGTACAAAAAGGCCTATTACGTCCATATCTTGACTTCCACATTCATCAAAGATCAAAAGTAATCTCAATCGGAAGGGAGCAAAGTTTACATAAATGACTCTTGTACGCTGTTCGAAAGATGAGCATATTACAACATATAGGCTATGGAGCATAAGTTGTGGCTACCGTCCACTCATCTTCCTGGACAAAATGGATTTCTTGGATAACAACAGAACTGGCAAGTTAGACATCAACACAAAAGTACCAAAAGGCATTCTTGTTTCTCCACAAGAATCCTTCAGTATCTCTCTCTCTCTCTCTCTCTCTCTCTCATCTACTAAATTGAAAAAGGAAGGGATGTACAAGTACCATATCAATAGGCTCTCAAGAAAAAATCATACAAAAAAGAAAAGGCCATCACCAAGATACGTAACCCCTAACTTCACCCAAAATAAAAGAACCTTGAATTTCAGCCTTCCTCTCTCTACAAAAGTTCCTTTCCCACTATGTCCATCACATATGAAATTGACCACCTAACTTCACCCAAAATAAAAGAACCTAGAATTTCGGCCTTCCTCTCTACAAAAGTCCCCGCCCGCTATGTACATCACATATGAATTTGACCACCCTACCAGTCCATCACATATGAAATCCACTCATTCCTTCCCCTTAAATGGCCCGTAATGTTGCAGCAAACCTGCGACCATATCACCTCCCACTTATCCTTGTATGTTTTAAACCCAAGAAATAATAGCACAAGGAACAAACAACCACATAGATGAAATGCTAATACTCTAAAGTACGAAAGATGCTTGATGGTCGCAATTCCCTGATCCTGTAGTTTTTGAAGGAATAGTTGAAACTAAGATATGAAGACTATCTCCAATACACTTTGTAGACAAGTATATAAATATAAAGAAAAATGTCAGAAGCTATTGAAGCTTTTGCTAACGTCAAGTAAGTGCAAACGACATTGAGTTCTAATTTTGAATAGTGATGAGCAACTGGTGTTCATCTCAATCATAGAAGAGATATCAGGGAATTGAAACCTCTTGCATAGTATGGTACTCATAAAATGCTAGGGAACTATATGTATGAGTATCACTTCCACAGCAATATGTATAATGTGTTGAGTTGAAATGTCGTGAGTCTCGTGACTAATGATGCAAATAGTAACCATCCATTTCAAAGATTAAAGGACCTGTGATTTGGCTACTCATACATAACATATGATGTTACTTTAACTGATTTCTGCATAGTCAAATAATATCAACCTTACACCATTGATCAAGTTGGGCTTGCATTTTATCACATTCATATTACATACAAAAAGCTCGAATGAAGCACTAATTGAATATTCCGGTCCGCTCAATTTGCTAGAGGTTATGAGAAGAATGATTCCAAAAGCATAGTCATTTGACCCATTGGCTATTGTTTTTCTATTTTGTTTGTTGAGGATAGTGATGCATCCAGTACTTGACCTTGTGAATAACCTTTTGTATCCCAAATAATGAAAAAACAAGTAATGTACCTGTGGTGCATTTGTGATGGCGTATCATGACAAATACGTAGTGGACTAATGGTGTGAATGTCATTACAGCACTCAACAAAGCATGACTATGGACGATTCTAAGCACTAAAATTAAGGCTACGATATAGATTAATTTTTTTGCTGATATATAAATTCTACAAGTAATACTGATGTCAATGTCATTCATCACCACCTCTTTTATACATCCATTGAGTACCTTCCACAAAAGCTGCAAACAGTGTAAGAGGTTGTTTCACAAATTTTTAGACACATTAGTCTAAAGATAAGGTAGTGTTTTATTTTCAACAATGTTTCTATGCAAGAACTACCTCTTTACTTCCCTGTTTCTTAGCGGACAACATAATCTCTATTGTGCAGAGTACCTCGAAGAAAGAAAGAAAAATGCTTACCCATTAGACACATGGAATAAGTGATCCATGAGGATGCAGAGGTGTCATGTTAAAAGGGGGTAAATGCCTTTAATATTAAACACGACGATGATTAAACTGCTGCCAGGATATCTATAGCTGTCATGTGTCAGCTAAAATGAACTTTAAGCCTCATTTGGTACAGAATACATTGTGGACTAATTAAACTTCAATCGGATTTTTCTCGTTTCTTCCCTTCTCTGGAAAAGAGAAAAATCTGGCAGATAAGTTGTGGAGGCACCTTTTGGTGCCATGTGCACCATTTGAATAAGTAGACAAAGAGGATAGAATCTAGAGCATGGCATGCCACTTTTTCATTTGTTGGGCTTCTCTTCTCTCTGATTCTCAAATGGCCGTTATTGAATTATGTCTCGAACCTACTGCAGTGACTGTTCCTAAATGGCACCTTGGACTCCTATGGTTCACTATAATTTTTTACCGGAAATCGCATTTATTGAGAAGATGAAGAATATTGGGCACTCATATTTCACAGAGCACAAAGCATATGTTTGCCTAACGACTGCCACGCACCAAAAAAAAAAAAAAATCAATGCCGCATGGTAAGACTTTTCCTCGATATTTTCCTTGGACTACACACTGCTATCCTGAGTCCTGACAGTTAAAATTATCAATGTTATTCACATTGCAACAGTGATAAACTAAACCAGTCTCTTAAAATCCCACATCATACATTTGCATCACATATTCATTAAAGTCTCTATATCTAGTGCAAAAGAAAGAACATTTGACTTATTCAAGGAACAGAAGACCAAAACTTCGAAGTGCAATTAACCCAGTAACTAAGATAAAAAAACAATCAAGGCAAAAACATACACTGGATTTCTACACCATAAGAAAACACACCGTAAATTAACAACAGTACGCTCAGAAGTGGTTTTATCAAAAAAACTAGCCGGAGCCACGTTTTTAGTTCGCAACACCAGAGAGAACGAAAATACGAACAAAACAATTTTCCAAATCCATGTTCCAGATGCAATTACTCACACAAGAAAATCTTTAAAAAAAAGGTACGCAGAAGCAAACAAAACACCGCCAAATCCTCAGAACGGCCCCGATTCACAAAATTAAATTGACGAGATCGCACGCATCCCAACACCGACCTTGGTACACCGACCCCACGAGGGACTCGATCTTCCCTTCCTGGCGGAACACGAGCGGCGGCCCCGCACCGTACGGCGAACTCCCCGCCGACCCATTCCCGCACCTCTCAGCGCCCGGAGCGGCTCCGCAACAGGGATCGGCGTCGATGGCGATGCCGGAGGAGTCGTAACCGCGGTACTCCAGCCGCCTCAGCCCGTTGAAGAGCACCTCCAGGATGTACCGCCGCTCCCTCGCCACATTGTAGTTGAGATAGGCGAAGATGCCGCACATGGCTCCGCCGTGCTCGTCGCCGCTGCTCCTGTTCCTCCTCTCTCTCTCTCTCCGTCTTTTGGTTTCCGGATCAAACGGGACGGAGACCGGTATTTATAGTGGGGGGTTAAGAGAGGAAACCGTGGTAGTCAAAGGAGTGGGGCCAGGTTAGTTTCTTCCTCTCTTCTCGGCTTGCGGGCTCGGCGCCGCCGTTTCTGCTGTCCCGCGGTTCGATTTCCCAACGCCAAGAAGGGGTAGACCGCTGGGCGGCGGCGTCGCGTGAAATTTGGAGAACTGTGGGAGGTACACATGATTCGCGGAGGAGCGGACCGGAAGTCCCGTTTCCTCACCGTTTCGTCCGTGTTTGGAATGGGCGATTTGGAAGTGAATACGGAGGAAGTAGCGTAAGGCCCTTGGAGCATGGTCGTGATAAGATATGCCCGTGGCCGAGGGACCATTGCGTTGACTGTGATTTGATCTGCAGTAGCGTCGTTGACAGTCTCCAGATCACCGTTCATTAGTCAACAGTCTTTTTTGATCAGTCACCTCTTTTTTGATCAGTCACCACGGGCGTTTGATCTTCTTGGGATGCTTTTTTGGAGCCGATAATGATTGTGGAAAATACTTTTAAAACACTTGTATTAAAAAAAGTCGCAAGTTTCATTTGGCAAGTGGCAGCTCATGTGATTGAGAATTTGCTTTTACCAAGAAAACCTCAAGTACAATTCAATTGAGAGAACATAAATAGAATTCAACAACAAATCAAGTAGAGGCTTCCTCAAAACTAGTCTTGCACGCAAAAACATTTAAGGAAACATGTGTCTATCTCCCAGGTATTTTTAAGAATCAGATAGCTATAAAATCTTAGATAATACATTCTAATTTGAAAATAGTCATAGGCATGTAGGATGATTCAAATCACCTGCTTGTTTCCAAAGAGCACATAAATGAGAGTGTGTTTTCTAAACAACCCACCATATATCATTGGACTCATTGAGATAGGAAGAAAGGGCTCAGAACCAAATAAGTACATCTCACACTGACGCTTTAGCCAAGTACATGCATGCATAAACACTAAGAAAAGGTCATTTAATTCTATACAATATACTCAAGCACATGTCACAACAAGTTTAAAAATTTTCTCTCTCATCCGCACACTCACAAGTTTATGGATTACACAAAATTACTCTTAGTGAAAAATTATTTTCTTTTTCGTCAAAGATGTGAATTAGCTGAGGATTTGCAATATAAACAAATAAACTTTCAAATTGTTGGTCTGGATCTGACAGAATAAAAAAATTTAACACGACATTGACGAGATGTAAGTATGACAAAAGGGAAATAAACAAAGTATGCATGCTTGACTTACAGTAAGACACAACTGAAAGGATCTTTTTAACATATAATTTTTTGGTGAGAGGGAGAGGGTAGAAGAGAAGAAGAAAGGGATGGAGGTATAAATTAAGCCAATACACGAATGGCATCATGCCTCTACTACACTCTTTTTTTTTCTTTCAAAATGATATCTAAATCTTCGATTACCGTTTTCGCATATTTATAATTGTTCCATCACAAAAGAAAATATTAAATATACCCTTCCTAAGCTAATACTATTGGCCAATGAAAAAAAAAGTGCACACAATCAAATAAAAGTTATTTATTACATAATTGTCTAAATCCTAAAAATTGTATTTGCATGCCACCAAATCAACTTAAATAGCATTCATTCAGTTTACTTACGTTGTCTTTACTTTTCTATATCATACATGTTTGCCAACTTCTCTCACAATCTCCATCATAATTTAAATAAATCTCAAATGACAAAAATGCATCATCTCTATTCTACAAGTGAATGGAATAGAAGGTTATTGGACACTCAATATTAAAATACTATGTCTACAATTAGATTATTTAGGAGGGTCAAATATTTCGTTAAATGATCGAATAATATGATAATTCTTATTCTAAGTGTTCCATAATAAAAGAAAAGAAGATGGATATCCCACTATTATGTTGAACTTTTTTATTATTATTATTATCTTTTACCAAATAAAACTTTGATGAATGATAGAACAATCCATCCATAAGAAAGATATTTTTTTCCAAATTTATTTTATGGTCAAATGGAAACTTAGTTAAGATTATAGCCCAGATTAAATTGATATGAATTGAACTCACTACATAACACTTTCGATCTAAAGTTGACCTAACTTGAAGAAAGCAAATTATATAATGCTTAAAGTCAGCTCAATAAGTTGACTCCAAACTTTAATTGGTAGAGCATCACATCAATTGATGGCCACTCAATGGGCAATAATGTCAAAGATTTTTTATTTTTAATCAGAATTAGAGTCAACTTATTGGTTGACTTCAAGTGTCAAGTAATCTTGTCCCAAATTCTAGCACCAATTTGATCAATATTTCATTTAATCAAGTCTTATAATATATCTTTAAAATATTAAATTATTTAAAATATTTTTAAAAAAATATCAAAATTATCTTACTAAGTTGACTAGAGGATCTTTTTTTTTTTTTTTTAAGTTAAGGAGAGGATAAGTTGTGTATGGGTCTATCTCAACACTTTTTATCATTTTATATTTCTCCAATAAGATGTCTATTTAGGTGACCATAAATCAATGTTATAAATTAAATTATTTTCATAAACTTATAACAACTTGATACCAACATAATAGATGAAAGTTAGGCGTTATATATATAAAATCATAGGGTGGAGATGTTGATAGGCATGTTGACGTAAATTCTAACTACCTCGACCAATAAGAAGTAGGAGTTATTTCTAAAAAAGATTATTATATATTTGCATCTACATCCCTAACTCTCATATGTTGTTTGAATACTCCTAAAATCACAAAAATGTTACAATTATACCCTCCTGTCAAAATGCTAAATCAAACCTAAATATTTTACATATATACCCTTAAAGTTACCAATATTTTGCATATATATATATATATTAATTCACTAGAATTTTACATATGTACATCTAATGTTTTTAGGATTTACAGAATGTTTTGGTATATTTGATTGGAGTTAACATGATTTTGACGAAGGAGAATAATTGCAACGTTTCTAAGATTTTAAGGGTTCCGATAACAATATGTGGGAGTTGGAAGTGTAGATTCAAATATGATATTTTTCAAAGATATAACTGAGAGATCTAATTGGATGAATGAGTTAGATAACCAATTTGGTTACCAAAGTCTTAATTGACTCGAATATATGGAGATTAACCATCAGAATTAGTACTTTTGTTGTATGCATGCATCTTCTTTAACATTTATCCCGAGTGATCAAATTAGGTGATTGAGGTATGATAAAGAAGTGGAAGACTAGTGAGACATTTGAAAGAACCCAATGAAGAATATAGAGAACATAGGAAAGCACCAAGATGTATAAGGAAAAAAAAAAAAAAACGAAAGAATGTTATATACACAAATATATTTCTTATAAAATTTGGAAGAAAACTCACACTCACTGTAAGATTGTCACACTAAAGAATGTTACTACCACTCTCTAGGATAATCTATGGCCTTCTTTCTCTTTCTCTCAGTTTATGTCTCCTTTGAAGCCTTGTCTTCTTTTTTATAATGTCATGGAGGGCTTTGGTCTTGATTTTCCTTAAATCTAAGATCATTCAAGAGATCTTCAAATCTTATTCTTTAATTTTGTTTGTTACTTTTGTATTCACCTTGATGTCTTGTCTTACTTTTGTTTTAGCCTCTTTTTTCCTTTTTTTACCATGATGGCACAATAGTTATAGCCAAAAGAGTCCCAACTTAAAGAAACATTAGTTGACACTAAAAATCTCATTTTTATAATTGAGAGGTTAATTCCAAATGATTACTATAAGACTATTTATAGATTGACAGACATTATAATAGACTTTGTTGAAGTTATAGACTTAATCGAGTTAATAAATAAGAGCATAGATGTGAATGATAATGATTTTTACATCAATCCAGTTAATAAGTGAAAGACAATCAAAGGCATTGGTCATCCAGTCTAATTATTTAATTGAAATTCCCACATTTCTTTTGCAGTTAAAACATTACTTAGATCATAGATACGAACTAGTAAGTCAAATCTATTATTCTTAGCTCTTTGATACTTTGTATAAATTTAAGTTTGAAATTAAAGTTTAGAACTATCTATTCTTTTAAGTTATAACTATTTAACATCAATATAAAGGTGACATTGAATAGAATCATTTTCTCAAATTTGTTTACTATAATATTTTATTATTAATAGTAAAATATAAAACAACAATATTTAAGTCATCAATTCAAGCATAGTACCATGCTTTGTCCTATCGTAGAGTCCTAGACTAACAATGTTAAAAAATAACATAATATACTGTTTAACATAAACATATCTTTCACCAATATCTACTTATCTCTTCTTATTAAATTTATGTATTAAACTACTTCTAATGTATTGTCATCCAGATTGATTTAGATTGACATTAAGATGAATCTAATATAATATGATTTTAGCTCAAATAAAAATCTAAGTATTAGCTTACTCAAATAAATATTTGTAAAAATTTTGTAAATTTTTTTCTTTATATTTTTATTAAGGACATTTGGTTTATTTTCCATAAATAAATTCATACACCTAATCTTTATATCTAAAACTTTATTACATTATCTTCCCCTCTTGAATGAATTTTTTTACTTGCTTTAGTATTGACCTATCTGTTTAACTTGTAAATGTTAGTATTAATCATAAAACAATGATCAATGAGGTTATTCGCTTAAATTTTGTTTTGTGTAATAATTTTTGTCCACATGATATATTTGATTGTCTAATTAATACATGTTTTAACCTACAAAAGATATAGATGCTAGACTCTAGAATAATGTTGTAGTGTTTTCTATCTAAAACAAATATTGAAGAAAAACATTCATCAGACTTTTGCCTCCTCTTAAGTTCTTGCATACTTGCAGGAACAAATCCACTTAAGACATTAATTTATGGATACTAAAATAGGCCTAAAATAAATATACAGATAATAAAATAAGTAATAAAATAAAAAATATGTATAAGATATTAAAAAAGATACCACATTAAATTTTAGATGTTAGATCCAATTGTGATCAATATATTTTTATTGTTTTATGACATGTCATCTTGAATATCAATGAATGATATTTAAAATGTATTTTCTACCATCTATGACTCAATTTTGTTGTATAAAACAATATATTTTTATATCTTTTAAATATGGAACAAATGGTGAAAGTATGTATAACTCTCCTCATTAACATGATTTGAATCCAAGTAACGATCAAGTTAATTCCTCCTAAGCAGATTTATTTCATACACATCGCGATTATTCTACTTATTCGGAAGATAATTCTAGCCTTGGGGACACACTATACAAAGTAATATTCTTCCCATAGTCTCGATATTTGCAGGAGTACTCAAAGCATAGATCCCCAAGAACCGAGGATTAAATTCTGTTCTCTCGTGCACTATGCGCTTACTTTGTTTGCAGAATAGGGCCGGAATAACGGATATAAAGGTCCTATTATGGTTTGATCGAGGGGATGCCTAATTCCTTTAATTCCCCAAACTCTGCGTGGAATACTTAATTCCCTCAATTCTTCTAATTTTACATTTTATTTCACTCCTTATTCCACTTATTCCTACCTAATCACTTGTAATACCGCAGTGTAATTCTCCTTATTCTTGGTAGAATACCAACAATGTACCAAATCAAAATATCTCTTATTCTGGTTTAAGAAAATCCTTAAAACCTTATTCTGATTTAAGTTACTCTGCAAACAAAGTGAGACTAGAAGATGTGAGAATAATATCTAAGACCTCACATAAATGAGAAAGTCTGCAGTACCACTGAATCCTACCTTGTAGCCAACAAGAGGTAGGGTTTTACCAAAGGATTTGACTGAAACATTAGATTCTTATCTCCACCATCTCCTATCTTGTCCATCTGCATTCACCTTTAACTTTATCCAAGGGGTCTAATGACAGCATAAACTTCCCCATTTCTGCTCCATCTGGGTCTTGTACAGGATGTCTAAAAGGCAAATGCTTTCTGTCATCTCCAACTATGCATTGTTAGCCTGCTTATGAAGCGGCAATTAAGCCTTGATGTTGGTTGCCAAACGTATCTACATTCCCGAGAGATCTTTGCCAAATTGGTGACAGATGGTACATATATAGCTGGTTACTCTCAATCTGCTTATATTACATTTCATTTGACACCTCTCTCACAATCCTCATATGTGGAGCCTTCCTCTTTCCTCAGCTATCACACAGGCATTTGGCAGTCATGCATTGATTAAACAATTTGATGGAGATTAGGCCTGCAGGAGTTTTCTCGTGTGTCCATGGATTCTCCTTCTTTTCTTCCCCTAATGCAAAAGGTGCTTTGGCAGTTGTTTATTCCCTGTGGATGTGGAAAATGACTATTTCACCCTTTCTGTAGGATATTTGTTGAATGACTGTTCAAGTCCTGGCATATCATAGTCAAATGTTAATTAGAATGTTTTAGTGTAAAACTTTGTAAATCACCGGTTTCAAAATCACTGGTTTCAAAACAAGTGAAATTTTCTTATTTTAGAATCACGAAATATTTGATTGATTGTTTGTAGAATAAAACAAGAGGGATGCTTTAATCTTCTTGTTTTGGTTTACAGTCGGCTTTTGCTGTAAACCAAAACAAGGGAATTGGACTGTCAAGTGGGAAGACAAGGCCTAGACATGGTTTGACTTTACATTATTTTACATCATTCCAAACAACTGAAAACACTGTAAAATGAAACAATTGTTTCAAATTACGCTGTTTTACGTTAAAACAAACAACCCTTAAATGTGAGGGTAAACAACTTACTCCAGCATATCTTACATGCTGAATAATAGTTTGCTGGTAATGACTGTCTAGAAGAAACAGGCATCGGCCATTGGTGCCCTTACTTGCTCAAAACTTGCAATACGAAACATGTGTGTTATTTTTTGACGTCCTAAATTGGTTCTGTTTCTTGGTAAGGCTTAAAGATACTCTGGAAATTGCATCTGGTAATGCCTGAATACCTGACAATGTGAAATGTTCTTGTAGGAATGCTGCATTTGTCTGTGTCACCATGAAGACGGAGTAGAGCCGAGTTCTCTCCCTTGTAGCCACCACTTCCATTCAGGATGTATCGTCAAATGGCTGCGCATAAATGCAACATGCCCCCTGTGCAAATACAACATCCTCAAGGGTTGAAGAGGTCTAATCTGTTGGAGATCTCCTTCAAGCTTCCCCATTATTCCTGTCTGCAGAAATGCTGCAATTGTACAGTGATGAGCTCTTTCTCCCCCCTGTTTGCCAAGTGCTTGTATAATCTTGTAGGAAAGGCAGTCTTTAGTGGCACTGGACTGTGTCTGGTGTCAGCATCCAAGTCCCATTTCTTGTGGGATACGAGACGAGTCTGCCTTGGCCTTTCACTCAGCATTACTGAATGCTGTAAGGTTTTCACTTCATACTTATGTTGGCTTTTGGGTTGTATTGTCTGCTGGATTACTTCTTCAATATTTGCAAATCCGGAAAAGTCGTGGCTTCTCTGCAAAATCGTGTAGGGTTGGGAATTGAATTATTTGTGGGCTTGTAAATGTTTGGCCAGCCTTGATACTTGACCATGTTAGTGAGCTTCACTCTTCAGGCCACTTGAAATGGCAGTAATGAGGGGCCGGATGACCTTGGAAGTGAGCAGATGGCTGCCCTCGCCCTCACCTATTGCTAAAATGGTGTGGAGACATCAAGGGTAACATTCTTGCATGCAGTGTTTACCCTTTATCATCTTTTTTATCAGGTTTATTAGAAACTGGCCAGTTAATTCGATCCTAATCACTTACGTAAAAGGTTGTACTAAAAATGTCTTAAGAATGATCCTTTGATTATTTATCGGATGGCTTCCAATTTATGAAATAATGAGAGTAAGAAAGTGCACTCCAAGAACATTTTTGTTTGTGAAGCATTCGGTTTGTTAAATGGGCCGACAGTTAGGCCCAGTAGCACCCAACATAAAATGAACTTGACACATGAGAAGCTGCATTTTTCCTCTCAAATTGACCTCATTTGTGCTACTATTCGATCACTTGGGGAAAACGCTTGTCCTTTTTTATATCCCACCCGAGACATCCCACCCGATTAATTATATCCTTTCTTTTGTGAAACAGAGGCGTAAATGGCAATCTCAAATTGACCTCTTAGAGATGCCTAAATGGCCAAAAGTCGGCAGAAAATCTGGATAAAAAACGACTAGTTTATGAGTTAATACTTGCGGTGGTGGCAATCATTCACAGTCTGATCAACAGATCAAGGATCATGCACGTGCGAAACATCTGCTGCACCGTCCGCAAGGCAATACAGCGATTGCACACCATCCAATCTGTCGATCGGACGGTACACATGCTGCTGCTCCTGAGGGGGGCAGCAAGTACCACTCTAGAAGTTAACGTGGTGGGCTGCATAATTTTCAGAAACAAATATCCGTAATCAAGCTTCCCTCAGAATCAAGATTCATAATCAGTACATTTTCTTACAATCCAGAATATTTGGGTGCTCAAGTCCAGGTAAGCTCAGCTGGTTGTAGTGGATATTCAAAGCAGGATTCTCATGAGACTCTTCCTTTCCTACAGGCTGTACCAACAAATTATACACAAGGCATGGAATAAGCATTCTCACAAAGATTCTATGGCATTCTCTCAAGCATCCACTAATCACCAAAGGACTGGGAACTTGCAAATAAGTGAAGGGAATAATGCAAAAATAAACTAAATAATATTGTTCACTTTTGGAAGTTCCCAAGAAGAAACACGACAGCCATCCTCACAGTAGGACATAAACCCGTGTGTTTCACATTTTCTTCTCGTGCAACTTGTTGATATGTTCTATGGCACCATAAAGTTTAAATAATTATTGGTCATTTTGCTACTGATATCTTTGTTCTACTGCTTCAGTGGTCTAATCCCAGATAAAACTCCTTCATGAATATCTTCCTTCAAGTTATCACCTACAGGGGATGGCCCCACCCAACAAATGAGAGACTAGAAGTGTTGTTCCAATGGTAGCCAAATTCCACACAAAGTCCTTTCACACAGTTGTCTGAATTTTTCTTAAATGCAGTGAGCTAGTAACATTTTTTGACACAATGCATCCAACTGTTAAGATGAAATACAAAGAGTCCATAGATGATTCTTGCCGAGAGCTTTTATATTCTAACAAGCATAATCAAAAAATTATAGACGACAAGACTTCTTCGGGGACTTCATATGTTTAAACGGCAAGAGAGCTGATTCAACATGAAGTAATGAGATGGACAGATGAAAAGAGCTTGTCTACTGAATTCCACGATCATCAGATTCCAGGGAATATTATAGCTGGGGTGAAGTACTTGCACAAGCACAGGATCAGACTTCTAGCAAAACCTAAATAGAGCACAGGACAGGCAGCCATTAGATAACCCACACTCACCTGCTACAATGATTACCGACTGACCCCTAACATCAGGATAAAACTTATGCCAACATCTTTTTTTTTTCTTTTGGTGGGGGTGGGGAGGGGGCACTCAAGCGTGAATGTCACTAAATAATAAAAATGTTGTGCACATGAAGAAATGGAAGAGGCAAGACATGAGATCAAGTATACATATGAACCTACATATATGAGTGGAAATAAGAAAAACATTCACAATACCTCTGACCAAAAAAACTGTGTCACTAAAGATAATTTTTTAATTACAAATTGAGTGATGCTTAGAAGATGAATGTACTCAACAAACAAGCGTAAGCAGATCTTGTAATGGAAAAAACAGATGGACATACAGCTTACATAAACTACTGGTCATTTCTTATTTTTCTTCTTCCTCTTATTTTTCTTTGAAGGTGGCCATGGGCCCTTCATCTTCATCCTGAGTTTGCGAAAAAGCCGCCTATGAAGCACCCTCTTCTTCTTTGCCAGCTTCAGTCTCCGCTGCAGCTCAAACTTCAACTGCTGCTTTGTTTTCAAAGGAAGACTCTCAACCGACGCAGAATCTTCTGTCCCTTCCTTTGGCGCATCAGAATTGCTTGCATAAGCTCCATCAATCTCTGAAGAAGCATGTGTTATCACCTCCCTTTTTCCAAAACCACCAGAAGGTACAGTAGTTCTGAGTCCACTGAAAGACCCTGGCTGGAAGAATACACTTTTTTGCTGCACACATCGAGCTGCAGAGATGAAGAAAAAATAATAAATAAAGTATAAAACTTAGAAGGAAACACATGTATAATTCCTGCTTAACTGGAAAAACTATGTTACATGCTGTGAACGATGTCTACAAAAGAACTGATCACTCATAAGAATCAACTTACCAAGTTGAAAGCATCATATAAGCCTTTGAGATTGTAGTGTATAAAATAAAGCAGGACAAAATGGTTAGTATGGAAGGGGATCACATGAAAAAGAGAGAAGACCATGGATGAAAATTTTCAAACAAAATGACAAGACATTGGGCAGGCAGAACTTTTTGAGAAAAAAAAAAGGGAAATCCTTTCAAGGTTGGAGAAACATACAGGGGAAATGTTAGGAACAGTACAGGCTACCGGAATGATACAAACAAGTATTCATAAGAAACAAAATAAATGGGTATGAGGACAGATGGAAGAACATGGAGGAGAAAAGCCATCACTCATTAAAAGAAATTACCCGATAAATTGTATATCCAAAATAGAAGCAACACTCTCCTGGCATAGCTCAATTGCACAAAGAAAGTAAAGGATAAAGTAGCTATTCCACTTTGCAACCTTAGCTATTTTACAACTGTTGATAAAAACACAAATATCTCCATGCATCAAATGAACAAGCGGAAGCATGCAAGGAGATGGATCGTAACGGAAAACGTACCTTAACGGCGACGTTCGTAGATGGACGGCGACGACTCCGTGAGGACAAGAAGGAGAACCACGTGACGGGCTTCTTCCCAAAATCTACACTGCAAATCCTAGGCTCTTGGCGATAGCCTCTTGGAGAACAACACTTAGAGATAGAGGGAGAATATGTAGAAAGGAGAGGACTCTAGAGTGAGAAAGAGGGCTGCCCAAAGTGAGAGTTCTCTTGTGTGTATTCTCACGTAATGCCACTCTCTTCCCTTTATATCTCTCTCTCCTAACCTTTCAAATAAAGGGGGGAATGGTTATATCCAAGGGGTGCTTCACATGTGTGGGTAACTTCCCACAACCACTCCCTCAACCACTCCCCCTCATCTCCTATAACCAACTCTTGGCCCCACGTGGGCATATGCATGGTAAGAACCATGCGTTGGTTAACATCTCCCACTTGTCCACGGAGGGCAAAGATTAATAAACAATCTCTCTAAGTTTCTACAATCCAACTGTCATACAGGAAATGCAGCGTGCGACCTCACGAGCATAATACTAACAGGCGAGTAGTGATCCATTAAGTTATCACCAAAACTAATGGAACACAATACTCTTTAAAATCTCGTGGTACCCCAGACCATCTTATATTCACCTGATTTAACACTCCGGATCTCTCAGATAAATAACTGGCAGTGTTTAAATCTCAAATGTCGTGTGATCATAACTCTGTCTGTACACAACTGACTGAGTTCCCCGGGGTATGATCCACATAACATGGTGCAATATATAGATGTCTTCCCCAAGTTCTCATGTCAATTCGATTAATCTGGGCCGCTTTCCTAGTCATGTCCCGCTAGACTGTATCAACCTTAGTCCTAAGGATCATGCTAAAGTAGCGACGCCGAGCTTCCTCTTCATGACATAGTTCCTAGGTCACAAAGGGTACAGGTAGAATCAATAATATGATCCAAGAGCTCACACAATGATGAAGCAGAGATCCATTCATCATTCTCATTTATCGGTCGAGAATTGCACATGCGGTATGAGACGCATGTTATGGTGTTCTTCCACAAATGTGGGCGTGTCAATTATAGATTTATCATTTAAACACCATACGGATCTTAGTCTAATCACTCCCACTGCGATTAACCTGAGTCTCATGACCCAGTCGCTTCCACTCAGCGCCTTGTCTCAAGACTCACATCCGGCTTTTCCAGACTATACAGGATGGGCTCAATTATTCCCGTATTCGATCTTTAAAGATCTCATCTCGGCTCTTATCCGAGGCGACACAAATAAATATTTTAAGTCTATCTTGTTCGCTCATCTAGCGCCATAGATACTTAATGTCTCATCTTGCTCGCTATCTCAGCGCCAAGGCGAATTACCCGTGTGAGAGGGTCAATTCAAGTCTGGTGACACTCATTGATGTGTAAACAAGCATTCCATCAAAAATACTCAATAAGAGAATGCTTCGAAGTCAACAATAACTGTTCTTTACATTACAGTTTACATAAACCCATGGCTCTACTATGGGTCGTGAAAGCCTCTCTAGTGATCTGTTTAGTTAGCGGGTCTGCTACCATACGATCGGTAGAAATATGCCGAAAGACCACTGCTTCTTTTGCTAACAGATCTCGTATGAAGTGATATCTAATGTCAATGTGTTTGGTTTTACCATGGTACTTAGGATCCTTGGCGTAAGCCAAAGCTGATGTACTATCAACATAAAGAAGTACACTCTCCTTCGCATAAGGAGTGATAGCCAATCGCCGCAGGAAACTCCTTAACCAAACTGCTTCTTGACAAGCTGCTGAACATGCCGCATATTCCGATTCCATAGTGGATAGAGCGATGCACGTCTGTTTCTTGCTACACCAAGAAATGGCCGCGCCACCGAGTATGAACACATACCCTGACGTAGACTTTCTTTCGTCTTTGTCGCTGGCCCAATCAGCATCACTATAACCTTTCAACCTTAGATCACCTCCTTCGTAACATAAGGCAAGGTTCGTTGTTCCACGTAAATATCGGAATATTCTATTGACTGCCTTCCAGTGAGCAGGACCATGGTTACTTTGATAACGGCTAGCTAATCCGACTGCATAACTGATGTCGGGTCGAGTACACAACATAGGATACATCAGACTCCCAATAGCTGCCGCATATGACACTTTATTCATTTGATTCTTCTCTTCTTCATTCTGTGGGCATTGGTTTACACTTAAAACACAACTTTTATCAACTGGAGTATCAATGGGCTTAGAGTGATTCATTCGGTATCGCTCTAGAATCTTATTAATGTAAGTTTCCTGAGACATACTCAAAAACCTTCTAGAGCGATCTCTGACTATTTTCACTCCTAACACATAGTTAGCTTCGCCCATATCTTTGGTCTCAAAGACGGAAGATAACCACTGCCTAGTGGCATTGATAAACTCCATATTATTCCCAGCCAACAAAATGTCGTCAACATACAATGACAGAATTAGAATCTTCTCTTTCTTTCGTTTAACGTACATACAGTGGTCTCCCTCAATCGTTTCAAAACCGAATGAGGTGATTTCCTTATGAAATCTCAAATACCACTATCTAGACGATTGTTTGAAGCCGTAAATGGAACGTTTTAGGCGACAAACTTTGCGCTCTTGTTCCTTTACCTCAAAACCCTCTGGTTGGAACATGTAAATTTCCTCGTCTAGTTCTCCATTAAGAAATGTCGTCTTAACATCCATCTGAAAGAGTTCTAAATCTAAATGTGCGACAATAGCTAGGATCAGGCGAATAGACGTAAATCTCACCACCGGGGAGAACGTCTCATCAAAATCAATACCCTCCTTCTGGGTATATCCTTTCGCCACTAGTCGTGCTTTGTATTTATCAATTGATCCATCTGCCTTGCGTTTAATTTTGAAAATCCATTTGTTTCCAATAGCTTTACGCCCAGGCGGAAGATCAACTAATTCCCAGACCTTATTCTTTTTCATTGAATCCATTTCGTCTAGCATAGCAGCTTCCCATTCTTTCTTTGATAATGATGAATATGCCTCTTTGACATTTCTAGGTTCTTCATCATCCGCAGGCTGACACATTAAAATTTCCTCTTCAATCTCAAAACGTCGACGAGGAGTGTGACCGCGTTTACTTCGACGTACTTGGGTGTCGGCATCTGCCGATTCTAATGGAGTACTCCCACTCGGTAAATTAATAGGTATACTCCCACTAGCTTGATCATCTATACTATCTCCAGTGATGACATGGTTAGGAACTAATTCCCTCCCTTCGCTGGAAGATGGTAAGAGAGCTGTCTCATCCACTTCATGGAGATCAAAGCTTTTTCCGACATTGCCAAGTTTAGGGTATTCTTTCTCTAAGAATACAACGTCTCGAACCTCTTTCTCTGTCATTCCTCCATTATGAAATTGTCCATACATGACATACCCTTGTGAGCTATCAGGATATCTTATGAAGATAAACTTTCTAGCTTTAGGGCCCAGTTTCCCATACTTGTGGGACGAGTCATGGACATATCCAGCTGACCCCCACGGGCGTAGGTTTCCCAAATACGGCTTTTGGCCACGCCACAACTCATAAGGGGTAGAAGGAACTGACTGTGAAGGCACACGGTTAAGTAAATAGGCAGCAGTCAACAAAACATCCCCCCAGAAGGATATTGGGAGGTTGGCATGCGCCATTATAGACCTAACCATATCTAACAACGTTCTATTCCTTCTCTCGGCAACACCATTTTGTTGCGGAGTATATGGAATAGTGAGTTGTCTTTTAATTCCCTTTTCCTCACATAGAATTCTGAACTGATCAGATAAATATTCGCGTCTTCTGTCGGTGCGTAGAGCTTTTATACTCTTACCGGTCTGATTCTCAACCTCAGCTAGGAAGCGTTTGAAACAATCCAGTGCTTCATAGCGGTGAGCGATCAGATAAACATAACCGTATCGCGAATAATCATCTATAAAGGTAAGGAAATATGATGCTCCATGTCGAGCCTTCACACTTAAAGGTCCGCAAATATCAGAATGGACAAGTTGCAATACATCAGTGGCCCTTCTGGCCTTCCCGAAAAGTTTTCGGCATGCCTTTCCAGCCAAACATGATTCACATAAAGGTAGAGTGACCTTAGCGAGTGAACCTAAAAGGCCTTCTCGAGCTAACCTGGTCATTCTATCCTGTCCTATGTGACCTAGGCGAGCATGTCATATTTCCGAACTAAGGTCTTTATCATCAGCCACATACGACACAGAAGAAGTATTGAAATCAACATCTAATTTAAACAAACCACCACTCAATAAAGCATGTCCATACAGCACATCATTTAAATAAATGTCAATACTAGTACCAATCATAACAAGAGCAAATCCTAGGGATAATAAAGATGAAGCTGACAAAAGATTATGCTGAATCCCTGGCGCATAAAGAACATCATGCAATGTCAATACACGACCAGTTCTAAGTTTGAGCTGGTACACACCAACTCCTAAAACTTCTTCACTGGTCCCATTGCCCATGTAAATTCTTTGCGTCCCTCTTGGAATTCGGCGGTAATCTTAGTACCCATCTCGATCTCTAGTTACATGCTTGGTCGCTCCTGAATCCACAATCCACTCAGGATAAGTTCGGGCGACTAAGACATGAGAACAAACATACACAGAGAGAGAATCTGGGTTGAGGGATACCTTTTTCGGCTCAGCGCACTCACGAGCGAAATGTCCCATCTTCTCACAATTGTAACACTTCACCTTTGATTTGTCCCTTTTACCACCGCGCTTGCCTCTGTGGTGGCGCTTCGGTGTCCGCTCTGCCTTGTACTTAGAGCTGGATGCAGTTTCACGATCTTTCGTTTGAAAATTTTCTTTGGGCCCTTCCTACCTTGGTGTCTGCCTCCTTTGGCGACTAAGGCAGTGGCGCGTACAGCTTCTTCGCGCTCAGCCTCTAACTCCACATGACGAGAAATATCAGAAAAATTCTTGATATTCTCGTTGTGGGTAAGAATCTGCTTCATATGGACCCAAGAGTCCAGTAGAGATCGGATTACTGCAAGGACCTGCTGCTCGTCCGTGAGATCATGACCTGCCGACTTTAAGTCCCTGATCATGCCCGACATAACCCTAAGGTGTTCGGTCATGGTCTGTCGTTGGTCTTTGCGATAGGTCTAAAACTTAAGTACAAGAGCGCGCAACCGCGTAGTTGAAGTTCCACCAAATTGAAACTTTAACTGATCCCACATATCTTTGGCAGTTTGGAATTTCTCAAATTCCCCAATAAGATCGTCTTGCATGCTGCTTAACATGGTAAAGCGCGCGCTACGATCCTTATTGAACCATTGACGGTACGCATCTTGATCTCTACGATGTTGTGCTGTATTGCCATCCTCAGGCGGTGACATGACGGTGGTAAGATGTTCCAGTAATTCTTGCTCGTTTAGCAAGTATTGAATCTTACGGTGCCAAATGTCATAATTCATTCCCGTCAACTTGTCACCCTTGGTCAAATCAGCAATGGCATTTTTCATGGCCATTTTAAATCACTACATAGGTAAAATTTAGAGAGTCAAGTTGACATAATTTACACATCATAATTCGCTTCCAAAAATCCAGACTAATAAATATTAAGTTAACTCAACCATCGGAATCGAAATATAGATCTAGGATACTATAATCATCTTCCGATTAAATCAAGGTAACTTAATTCTAACAGAATGATTTTGAGCGAATTCACAACGAGAGAAACACTTTAAATCTCTCGTAATAGCCACTTATCCAACGTTTACAAGTTAAATTCGAATATCATGGAAGTGAATACTTACATAATTAAATCAACAGGAATAACAAAGTCCATGATATTTCAATAACTTGATCAAATTTTAGCCATCATAAATATTTACAAAAACACATGATCACGTAAATATATCAATTTTCAATTTCAACATGATCATTTTAAATGAAATGATAGCTAAGTGGCTGAATTTGAGTATGCATAAATCGATCAATTCAGGACGTGCAAATTAACAAATTATCATTTAAAAAATTAATCAATCGGCGCTACACGAGCATGCGCAATATTTAAATGATACGACAATTTTGCACGAATTAAATCAATTTAATTGGTAAATATACAATCATGCATATTTAAATCTAAGAACGTAAAATTCAATTGCCGCTAACCGACAAGCGCAATAATTTAACGATCTATAAATATGCATTTTACATAGTTGAATAATAGATTATTAGTGTCATTTTACTCTATTGCGCAAATATTCACTTCAATTATACGCAAATTCTGTTAAGGTCGATATCAGTGACCAAAAATAATTATTTGCGTGACGAAATAAAACAATTCAATTTATTTCATTTTTGCACAACATAATATCAAGACAATCATCACATTTAAATAATTGACACTAATCAGGATAATTCAACTATAAATCAAATAGACCATAGAAATCAAATTACATTAATTTGCACTAATAAGTCTACGATTAAAATTAAATTCTAATGCATCATCTAATCATAAATAAACAAACTAATACTCCATAATTTCAAATTCAATTTCTCCGTTCATAATCATACGGAGAATTTGAAACGGGTCCATTTGAACAACCAACCGGCTCATTCCGGATCCAGCCCAATACGGTGCATCGTGAGGTTCACGCCGACCCATGTGACGCCACGTGCCACCAAATGGTCCGCCGCGGTGACGTCTGCGGGCCTCCCAGCGGCGGCGTCGTTGGGCTCGACCCGTCCTCGCCAAGGACACGCCCGCTGGACCATGCGTGGCTGCTACGGCAGCCCCATGCATGGGCGTGGGAGCCCCCCTGCGCAGGGGCGAGAACGCCTCACCTGCGTGCGGGGAGGGCACCACGCCCGCATGCATGGGCAGGCCGCCCATGCAGGACGTGGGCGGCACGTCCACGCGGGACGTGGGAGCTCCGCCCACGCGGGGCGTGAACGCCACGCCCGCGGGCGTGGCCGGCCCGCCCGCGCGGGGCGTGGCCGCTGCGCCTGCGCGGGGCGCGAGCGCCACGCCCGCGGGCGTGGCCGCTCCGCCCGCGCAGGCGCGAGCGCCACGCCCGCGCGGGGCGTGGCCGCTCCGCCCGCGCTGGGCGCGAGCGCCACGTCCGCGCTGGGCCCGAACGGTACGCCCACCGGCGTGGCCGCCGCTGCGTTCGTCGGCTTGGGTCCTTCTCCGCGCAGGGACGTCGACCGTCGCGGCGAGCTTCCCTCGTCGTGCGCGTCACCGTTTGCATGGTCGCCGTTACAGGCGCCGTCTTCATCCTCGTCGTGGCTGCCATCACATACTATCTCGGATGGTTGGTCGCGTCCAAAATGCGCGCCGCAAAACCCTCTGAGGTAGGCTAAGTATTCCGGCGCTCTGAGCCTCCTTGGAGGAGAAGATGGGACGCGGTCGTCGCCGGATTTCTCCTCAGAGTAGTCGGTCAGTTCATCGGGAACCCGTTCCGATTCCTCGTCACTGATAACCACCATGGGAGCCATTCGGCTCGACGAGGCCGCAACATCGGAACGGTTCTTTTTGATCGAAGACCACGCTGCCATGGTTCCGTCAACCTGGCTCTGATACCAATGTTGATAAAAACACAAATATCTCCATGCATCAAATGAACAAGCGGAAGTATGCACGGAGATGGATCGTAACGGAAAACGTACCTTAACGGCGACGTTCGTAGATGGACGGCGACGACTCCGTGAGGACGAGAAGGAGAACCACGTGACGGGCTTCTCCCCAAAATCTACACTACAAATCCTAGGCTCTTGACGATAGCCTCTTGGAGAACAACACTTAGAGATAGAGGGAGAATATGTAAAAAGGAGAGGACTCTAGAGTGAGAAAGAGGGCTGCCCAAAGTAAGAGTTCTCTTGTGTGTATTCTCACGTAATGCCACTCTCTTCCATTTATATCTCTCTCTCCTAAGCTTTCAAATAAAGGGGGGAATGGTTATATCCAAGGGGTGCTTCACATGTGTGGGTAACTTCCCACAACCACTCCCTCAACCACTCCCCCTCATCTCTTATAACCAACTCTTGGCCCCACGTGGGCATATGCATGGTAAGAACCATGCGTTGGTTAACAACAACAAACAATTCAAGAAGATTATATCTTCCATGTTTATCCTTGGATCATCATCCTTCAGGAAATTACTCAATATCAGTGTAACATTCCATATGTAGGGAAGAAGAAGAAGTTCCAGACAGCACCAAGCAATATAGACATCAAGAAGGAAAATCTCATTTAACACAATGGCTATAGATAAAATCAAACCAACCAGCAATAAAGATTATCCTAACTTGTTTATAGTGCAGATGTCCTTTTCAACAATGTAATTACTATATGATGCGCACAAACTGGTTTCAGTGCCAAGCTACATACACCAAGAAGGAAAATCTCATGTAACACAATGGCTATAGATAAAATCAACCCAACCAGCAATAAAAATTACCCCAACTTTTTATAGTGCAGATGTCTGTTTCAACTATCCAATTACTATATGATGCGCACAAACTGGCATCGAGGGAAGCTGGACGCTATTACGAGTGAGGAAGAAAAACCGATAACTTAGGTGCAAGCTTAGATTTTTATGCTGGAATGCTGGCAATCAGGGTGAAATGCAGCATCTAAGAGGGAAAAAGAACCCAAAAAAAAGAAGTTCAAGACAAAACGGCAACACCCACACGGAATGCTGACCGCTTTAGATTAAAAAGAGAACACCAAAAACACAAACAGGAAAAAGAAACTGAGGAAAAAGACCGAATGGAGCAGTAGAGAGCAAGCAAAGGGTGATCTGAAGAGATAAGAAGCACACCCAGCCTGAGAAAACCAGCATTAAACAAGTATATCAGATACCATATGAAACAACACAAAAGAACCAACAGAACCAAAAAAAGATGCCATTTTGCCGAGAAACTTACACCGGTCAGCAGGACGGAGCAATGAGGGCGTCGGGACCAGCAAGTTACAAAGGAGAGGATGAGAACGGGAAGCGGGGGAAGACGGAGGCGGCGAGGCGGAGGAGAGGGGAGGGAGGAGGAGAGCAGCCATCGCCCTCGTGCTACACGCTGTTCGGATAAGCCCCTCTTTCCCACTGAGAAATAGGATCCCTGTGGTGCGTGTGCGTTGTACCCTGTGGTGCAGGTTACACGGTCAGGCCAAATCTTGCCCCCGGACATGCTGGACCATAGTTAGTTAAATACTTTATAATACAGGTATAATATAATACATGCATCTTTCATTTTCCGAATTAAATTCGTGTACACTCTACTGTACTATAAGATAGTAAAAACTATTTATTTTTTGACACCAACCGTTTTGTTTATGTATAATATAAAAACGTTTAATATTTCCCATTTAACACACTAGGTTATTGAATTAAAATAATACTTTTACTACTTTAATATCATGGAACATGATATTTTATTATAAAAAAACTCACTTTTTCATTGGAAAAATTATAATTTGATTAATACTTATTTATTATATGATTAAATTTTAATATTTTTTGACAATTTTCATATAAAAATATACATATATTTTTATTGGATTTTTTTAATATTTTAATTATTTGACCAAATGTTTGACCGTCTTATTCAAAATTTAAACTAAATTATATCCGAATATATTGTTGCAGTATAATGCCGATATCATATTTAACTAACTATGTGCTGGACCTGATTGTTGGGGCTATGGCAGCAGGCTTGCTCACAGCCCCACACTTGATGAGATGATATATATATATATATATACACACACACACACGTGTGTGTGTGTGTGATTTTAATAATTAGATATTTATGTTGACAAGAAAAATATTATAGTATATAAAATTAAATAATTAGATATTTTATGCTGATGATAAAAATATTATAATAAATAAGGATTGAAGGGCTATTTGATGAGCAAATTATTTATCCTAAAGTGAGCAAGCAGGGATCGGTTATACTTGAATAAGAGTTTTTTTTTTTAACTGAATTAGGATTTTACTTGGAATGAAAAAAAAAAAAAAAGTAAAGATATAAAAATAAGCATTATTAACGTATTTTCTAGATAAAATAACTAATCCAAGTTTTTTTTTATCAAATTGCTTATTTTAACTTATTCTACAAAAGGTCATTCTCAGTTTCTTACCAAAAATAAAAGATTCAAGCAATCAAAACTAATAAGCTTAGATGAAGTAGGGCTCGTCATCTTATTCTGAGCTCACTCCTGAAACAAAGAGGGTCGATGAGTAATGATTTTATTTAATATCAACCTAATATTGACATCAATAGCTGAAATTTAGACCAGTAGGTTAAAATTTGTTGTAGAGGCCAGTGTGGAATATTTTAAAAATGAAGACTCGGTATATAAATTTATGGATATAAAAATGTTAACATATCTGGTATATGACGGACATGGATTTGATGTTACCTAACTGTATTGAGTTACCACTACCTCCTAAAAAGAGAATTCCAACAAAAAAATTGATAACAAGCCCAAATTATGATGCATAAGCCAATCTAGGTGCAAATTTTTAGGCAACTTTTGATTAAAATACTATCGACGACGTGGTGATAGTATTAACAATAATACAATACGGTCAATTTTTATAATGCCAATTATTCAAAAATAATTCTTGATTAAAAAAGAATTACACACGAAGCTTCCTCCAACGATTCAAAAATATTACTTGATTAAAAGAGAACTGCACATGTAGGTTCTTCAAAACTTTCAAAGTTAACAAGGAGTTGGACAAACCACTTTGACCATTAAAAAAGGACTAGCTAATGAAGGGAGAATGGGAAATTGGAGCGATACTCCATACCTTCGTCCTGCTTTTCCAAAGTAATAAACCTATAAAGTCCGAGTGAGTGCGAATGATATTGAGTGTCTTTAAAGAAAGTTTACGTTAAGAAGAATATTTATGATTTTTTTATTAAAATTTAGCATAAGTAATGTTAAGTCTATTTGTAGAATATTACACTAAAATGTCTCTTATATAAAGATCTTTTTTTAACTTTCTTTTGTTTGAGGGATGTGACTAGCATCACTTAGTCACCAAGATGCAAATTGTCAATTACCTTTTTAAATTGTCAATTACCTTATGATGCGAGGAATTTTAGTAAAAACAAGTCATTTACTTCTCCATGTTAACTTAATATGAAATGACTTATTGGTAGAACTATTAACATTTATATACGCGATATTGACAAAGTACAACTATCTAAATATATAGATGTTCTATGTCCCATTATATCGTGAACGAATCTCTTAACATGATTCCTATGCTGATGACAAACCAGTGGAGCAGCTTTGTCTTGCACAAAGACATTTCCTTTCTTTTCCTTTTTTCATTTTTTTTTGTTTTTTTTGTTGTGGTGGGGGGTTGTCCCTCTAAGAAAGTTTCTCTTGTAGCCAAACCATTACTTCACAGAACAAAAAATCATTTCTCTTCCTTTACAGATAAATCGTGCCATCTGATCTCTTTTAGGAGTGTTGGCACTTGAACATGATTGGAGACCTCCACCAGAAAGTTAGACTCTCAGACATGGAGAGCCTTTTGCCCCAGAAGATGCCTTAATATGTGGAATCTGGTAGTTCAGGAGTCTTCTTGACACATTTTGTTTGAATTGAGTATTTACAAATGAACACAGTTCTCAGCGATTCTTTTTTGATCCTGCAATAGATCTGCTACAGAACGAATACGTTTATTTTTCAAGTGATTCATATCGTCAAGTGTACCCATTCCAAATTTCATTCCGATCAAATGATCCATTTTTACCATAAAATCAAAGAATTTTTCAGTTTTTTTATTTTACTAATCAGAAATAATAATGTTGGTCATTTTCTGGTAAACACAAAAATGATTTTCTCTTACTCTTATATATACGATATATTTTGTTTAATTTTGACCGAACCTCGTTTTGAAAAATTCATAGAATAATGAATTGGGAAAAAAAGATATGACTGGACTACAAGGAGGGACTTGAATAGGTGATGAGAGATCTTACATAATACTCTAGATATTTAATTGTGTTTTATGTTTATTTCTTTATTTTCACTTTCCAAAATATTGTGGCCCATCTGTCACGTCCCAAAACAAAATAAGGAAGAATTTACATTAGCGGAATTAGTAAATTAAACTATTATGGAAGTGGCATAGTTCACAAACACCATGTGAAGATCTTAAGGCAGAGAGAACTGAAATTTTTTACAGTGATCAATTTCATCGTGCAAAAGCATGAATGCTCAAAGCATCATTCGTTGCTACCTTAAAGTGAATCATTCAGTTTCCACAAGTACATGGCTGGGTTGGTCCAATGGTTTCCCCTTGAAAGTTAATGGAACAGAGTCTACAAGCTAACTCTAGGATAAGTAATTTGCTCATCAAATAGGCCTTCAATCCTTATTTATTATAATATTTTTATCATCAGCGTAAAATATCTAATTATTTAAATTTATTTACTATAATATTTTTCTTGTCAACATAAATATCTAATTATTTAAAATTACACACACACACGTATATATATATATATATATATATACTCATAGTACTTGACTTGTTAGATATCTATCATAATATGGTTATCTTCCAAATTTCTAAACCTTCTTCCTCCTCTCTACATCAACTAAATACAATTCATATTAAAAAATTTCTAAAAAAACTTAATACACTGCAAATGAAGCGGGAGTACAAATTCATTCATCGAAGAACACTAACTAATTGAATTCGACCTCCTCCTCTGCATCTCCTTCATGATACTCTTATTATACCCACAAAAGACTTTGATGATGCAAGTGATATTATGCCCCAGGTTCATCTCATCAAGTGTGGGGCTGTGAGCAAAGCCTGCTGCCATAGCCCCAGCAACCAGGTCCAGCACATAGTTAGTTAAATATGGTACGGATATTATACTGTAACAAGACGTTCAGATATAATTTGGTTTAAATTTTGAAGAAGACAGTCAAACATTCGGTCAAATAATTAAAATTTTAAAAAAAGATTCAGTAAAACACACACACACATATGTATATATATATATATATAATATGAAAATTGTCAAAAAAAAAATTAAAACTAAAATTATATATATAATAAATAAGTATTAACCAAATTATGGTTTTTGCCAATGAAAAAGTGAGTTTTATATCATTTAAAATCATGTTCTATGATATTTAAGTAGTAAAAGTCTTATTTTAATTCAATAACTTAGTGTATTAAATGGAAAATATTAAAAAAATTTGTATTATATGTGAATAAAACGGTTGGTGTTAAAAAATGAGTATTTTTGCTATCTTTTAGTACAGTGCGAAGTATAGAAATTTAATTCGAAAATTCAAAAATACACGTATTATATATGTATTATAAAATATTTAACCAACTATGGTCCAGTATGCCTGGGGCAAGATTTGGCCTGGCCGTGTAACGTGCACCACAGGGTACAACGCACGCGCACCACAGGGATCCTATTTCACAGTGGGAAAGAGGGGCTTATCCGAACAGTGTGTACGAAGAGGGCGATGGCTGCTCTCCTCCTCCCTCCCCTCTCCTCCGGCTCGCCGCCTCCGTCTTCCCCCGCTTCCCGCTCTCCTCCTTTTCGTTGTAACTTGCTGGTCCCGACGCCCTCGCTGCTCCGTCCTGCGGACCGGTGTAAGTCTCTCAGCAAAATGGTATCTTTTTTGGTTCTGTTGGTTCTTCTGTGTTGTTTCATATGGCATCTGATATACTTGTTTAATGCTGGTTTTCTCAGGCTGGGTGTGCTTCTTATCTCTTCAGATCACCCTTTGCTTGCTCTCTACTGCTCCATTCGGTCTTTTTCCTCAGTTTCTTTTTCCTGTTTGTGTTTTGGTGTTCTCTTTTTAATCTAAAGCGGTCAGCATTCCGTGTGGGTGTTGCCGTTTCGTCTTGAACTTCGTTTTTTTGGGTTCTTTTTCCGTCTTAGATGCTTCATTTCACCCTGATTGCCAGCATTCCAGCATAAAAATCTAAGCTTGCACCTAAGTTATCGGTTTTTCTTCCTCACTCGTAATAGCGTCCAGCTTCCCTCGATGCCAGTTTGTGCGCATCATATAGTAATTAGATAGTTGAAAAAGACATCTGCACTATAAAAAGGTGGGATAATTTTTATTGCTGGTTGGTTTGATTTTATCTATAGCCATTGTGTTAAATGAGATTTTCCTTTTTGATGTCTATATTGCTTGGTACTGTCTGGAACTTCTTTTTCTTCCCTCCATATGGAATGTTACACTGATATTGAGTAATTTCCTGAAGGATGATGATCCAAGGATAAACATGGAAGATATAATCTTCTCTAATTGTTTGAGGTAAAATAGCTAAGGTTGCAAAGTGGAATAGTTACTTTATCCTTTACTTTCTTTGTGCAATTGAGCTATGCCAGGAGCGTGTTGCTTCTATTTTGGATATACAATTTTATCAGGTAATTTCTTTTAATGAGTGATGGCTTTTCTCCTCCATGTTCTTCCATCTGTCCTCAAACCCATTTATTTGTTTCTTATGAATGCATGTTTGTATCATTCCGGTAGCCTGTACTGCTCCTAACATTTCCCCTCTATGTTTTCTCCAACCTTTAAAGGATTTTTTATTTTTTTTTTGCTCAAAAAGTTCTGCATGCCCAATGTCTTGTCATTTTTCATCCATGGTCTTCTTTCTTTTTTCATGTGATTCCCTTCCATACTAACAATTTCGCCCTGCTTTATTTTATACACTACAATCTCAAAGGCTTATATGCTGCTTTCAACTTGGTAAGTTGATTCTTATGAGTGATCAGTTCTTTTGTAGACATCGTTCACAGCATGTAACATAGTTTTTCCAGTTAGGCAGGAATTATACATGTGTTTCCTTCTAAGTTTTATACTTATATTTATTAATTTTTCTTCATCTCTGCAGTTCGTTGTGTGCAGCAAAAAAGTTTATTCTTCCAGCCAGGGTCTTTCAATGGACTCAGAACTACTGCACCTTCTGGTGGTTTTGGAAAAAGGAAGATGATATCACATGCTTCTTCAGAGATTGATGGAGCTGATGCAAGCAATTCTGATGCGCCAAAGGAAGCGACAGAAGATTCCGTGTCGATTGAGAGTCTTCCTTTGGAAACAAAGCTGCAGTCGATGCTTGAGCAGAAGCTGAGAATGAAGCTGGCAAAGAAGATAAGGCTTCGAAGGAAGCGGCTTGTTCATAAACGCAGGATGAGGAAGAGGGGCCGATGGCCACCTTCAAAGTTGAAGAAAAATAAGAATGTTTGACCAGTAGTTTATGTAAGCTGTATGTCCATCTGTTTTTTCCATCACAAGACCTGCTTACGCTTGTTTGTTGAGTACATTCATTTTCTAAGCATCATTCAATTTGTAATCCAAAATTATCTTTAATGATGTAGTTTTTTTGGTCAGAGGTACGGTGAATGTTTTTCTTATTTCCACTCATATATGTAGGTTCATATGTATACTTGGTCTCATGTCTTGCCTCTTCCATTTCTTCATGTGCACAGCATTTTTATTATTTAATGACATTCATGCTTGAGTGCCCCCTCCCCCACCCCCACCAAAAAAAAAGAAAAGAAATTTTTTTGTTGGCATAAGTTTTATCCTGATGTTAGGGGTCAGTCGGTAATCATTGTAGCAGGTGAGGGTGGGCTATCTAATGGCTGCCTGTCCTGTGCTCTATTTAGGTTTTGCTAGAAGTCTGATGCTGTGCTTGTGCAAGTACTTCACCCCAGCTATAATATTCCCTGGAATCTGATGATCGTGGAATTCAGTAGACAAACTCTTTTCATCTGTCCATCTCATTACTTCATGTTGAATCAGCTCGCTTGCCATTTAAACATATGAAGTCCCCGAAGAAGTCTTGTCGTCTATAATTTCTTGATTATGCTTGTTAGAATATAAAAGCTCTCGACAAGAATCATCCATGGACTCTTTTATTTCATCTTAACAGTTGGACTGGATGCATTGTGTCAAAAAACGATATTAGCTCACTGCATTTAAGAAAAATTCAGACAACTGTGTGAAAGGACTCTGTGGAATTCGGCTACCATTGGAACAACACTTCTAGTCACTCATTTGTTGGGTGGGGCCATCCCCTGTAGGTGATAACTTGAAGAAAGATTTTCATGAAGGACTTTTATGTGGGATACGACCACTGAAGCAGTAGAACAAAGATTCTCTTGTTTCTTAAATGATCAACAATTTATAAATGTTCAATTGTATTTTGTTTGGAATCCAGGTGGTTTTTTGTTCCACTTGTAACAAGTTATGTGCGATTAGACTACTTAAGCAGTACAAAGAATGTTCTTTTGTTTTAAGTGAATGGCAATTTAAAAATGTTAAGTTGCATTTTTGTTTGCAATCTGAGCCGGTTCTGTGTACCTATATCTAACAGTCTAACCAGAAACCATGGACTGTGGAAATCCAATACTGTTTGTCATGTGCAATTACCTTGTAAAGTTGTTCATGTTCTTGATGATATTAAATAAGTTGACATTATCAAATGGTGGGAGCCTCGTGCACTAGGTACGTCCTTTTTTCTTGTCAATGTTCATGTATTTGACGATATTAAATGACTTGACATTATCAAAATGTTTTACAAATCAGCACTTTTCCCCAAAACTATTAGACTAATCAAACGACAATCATGTTACCTCTACAAACTTATCTCACATTCTAAACACGTCAGACATCCAGTCTTATAGATCTTGATTCTGAGGGAAGCTTGATTACGGATATTTGTTTCTAAAAATTATGCAGGCCACAACGTTAACTTCTAGAGTAGTACTTGCTGCCCCCTTTAGTAGCAGCGGCACGTGTACCGTCCGATTGACAGATTGGATGGTGTGCAATCGCTGTACTACCCTCACGGGCAGTGCAGCAGATGTTTCGCACGTGCACGATCCTTGATCTGTTGATCAGACTGTGAATGATTGCCACCACCTCAAGTGTAAACTCATAAACTGCTCGTTTTTGACCCAGATGTTCTGCCGAGTTTTGGCCATTTAGGCATCTTAAGAGGTCAATTTGAGATTGCCATTTACGCCTCTGTTTCACAAAAAAAAGGATATAATTAGTCGGGTGGGATGTCTCGGCTGGGATACAAAAAAGGACAAGCGTTTTCCCCAAGTGATCTAATAGTGGCATAAATAAGCTCAATTTGAGAGGAAAAATGCAGCTTCTCATATGTCAAGTTCATTTTAAGTTGGCTGCTACTGGGCCTAACTGTCAGCCCACTTAACAACCATGGACCATGCTTGAGCGAATGCTTCTGGGCTCACAAGCACAGCTAACCACGTTCATCATTCGATCTTTCACCCTAAAAGAAACAAAAATGTTCTTGGAGCGTACCTTATTACTCTCATTATCACATAAATTGGAAGCCCTCCGATAAATAACCAAAGGATGATTCTTAAGACATTTTTAGTACAACCTTTTACGTAAGTGATTAGGATCGAATTAACTGGCCAGTTTCTAATAAACCTGATAAAAAAGATGATAAAGGGTAAACACTGCATGCAAGAATGTTACCCTTGATGTCTCCACACCATTTTAGCAATAGGTGAGGGCGAGGGCAGCCATCTGCCCACTTCCAAGGTCAGCCGGCCCCTCATTACTGCCATTCCAAGGGGCCTGAAGAGTGAAGCTCACTAACATGGTCAAATATCAAGGCTGGCCAAACGTTTACAAGCCCGCAAATAATTCAATTCCCAACCCTACACGATTTTGCAAAGAAGCCATGACTTTTCCGGATTTGTAAATATCGAAGAAGTAATCCTGCAGACCATACAAGCTAAAAGCCAACATAAGTATGAAGTGAAAACCTTACAGCATTCAGTAATGCTGAGTGAAAGACCATTACAGACTCATCTCGTATCCCACAAGAAATGGGACTTCGATGCTGACACCAGACACAGTCCAGCGCCACTAAAGACTGCTGTCCTAGAAGATTATACAAGCACTTGGCAAACAGGGGGGAGAAAGAGCTCATCACTGTACAATTGCAGCATTTCTGCGGACAGGAATAATGGCGAAGCTTGAAGGAGATCTCCAACAGATTAGACCTCTTCAACCCTTGAGGATGTTGTATTTGCACAAGGGGCATGTTGCATTTATGCGCAGCCATTTGACGATACATCCTGAATGGAAGTGGTGGCAACAAGGGAGAGAACTCAGCTCTACTCCGTCTTCATAGTGACAGAGACAAATGCAGCATTCCTACAAGAATATTTCACATTGTCAGGTATTCAGGTATTACCAGATGCAATTTCCAGAGTATCTTTAAGCCTACCAAGAAACAAAACCAATTTAGGACGTCAAAAAATAACGCACATGTTTCGTATTGCAAGTTTTGAGCAAGTAAGGGCACCAATGGCCGATGCCTGTTTCTTCTAGACAGTCATTACCAGCAAACTATTATCCAGCATGTAACCTGGAGTAAGTTGTTTACCCTCACATTTAGGCAGCTGTGTTTAGTTGTCCATTCTAACTAACATTTGACTATGATATGCCAGGACTTGAACAGTCATTCAACAAATATCCTACAGAAAGGGTGAAATAGTCATTTTTCACATCCACAGGGAATAAATAACTGCCAAAGCACCTTTTGCATTAGGGAAAGACAAGAAGAAGAATTCATGGACAAACGAGAAAACTCCTGCAGGCCTAATCTCCATCAAATCGTTTAACAATGCATGACTGCCAAATGCCTGTGATAGCTGAGGAAAGAGGAAGGCGCCACATATGAGGATTGTGAGAGAGGTGTCAAATGCCTGTGATAGCTGAGGAAAGAGGAAGGCGCCACATATGAGGATTGTGAGAGAGGTGTCAAATGAAATGTAATATAAGCAGATTGAGAGTAATCAGCTATGTACCGTCTGTCACCAATTTGGCAAAGATCTCTCAGGAATGTAGATATGTTTGGCAACCAACATCAAGGCTTAATTGCCACTTCATAAGCAGGCTAACAATGCATAATTGGAGATGTCAGAAAGCATTTGCCTTTAAGACATCCTGTACAAGACCCAGATGGAGCAGAAATGGGGAAGTTTATGCGGTTATTAGACCCCTTGGATAAAGTTAAAGGTGAATGCAGATGGACAAGATAGGAGATGGTGAGAATCTAATGTTTCAGTCAAATCCTTTGATAAAAACCTACCTTTTGTTGGCTACAAGGTAGGATGGAGCAGCTTTGTCTTGCACAAAGACATTTCCTTTCTTTTCCTCTTTTTTTTTTTTTTTGGGGGGGGGGGGGGGGGGGGGGGGTTGTCCTCTAAGAAAGTTGCTATTGTAGCCAAATCATTACTTCATAGAACAAAAAGTCATTTCTCTTCCTTTACAGATAAATCGTGCCATCTGATCTCTTTTAGGAGTGTTGGCACTCGAACATGATTGGAGACCTCCACAAGAAAGTTGACTCTCAGACATGGAGAGCCTTTTGCCCCAGCAGATGCCTTAATATGTGGAATCTGGTAGTTCAGGAGTCTTCTTGACACATTTTGTTTGAATTGGGTATTTACAAATGGACACAGTTCTCAGGGATTCTTTTCTGTTTCTTACAAGGAGGGACTTGAATAGGTGATGAGAGATCTTACATAATACTCTAGATATTTAACTGTACTTTATGTTTTTTCTTTACTTTCACTTTCCAAAATATTGTGGCCTAACTGTCACGCTCCAAAACAAAATAAGGAAGAATTTACATTAGCGGAATTAGTAAATTAAACTATTATGGAGGTGGCACAGTTCACAAACACCATGTGAAGATCTTAATGCAGAGAGAACTGAAATTTTTTACAGTGAACAATTTCATCGTGCAAAAGCATGAATGCTCAAAGCATCATTCATTGCTACCTTAAAGTGAATCATTCAGTTTCCACAAGTACATGGTTGGGTTGGTTCAATGGTTTCCCCTTGATAGTTAATGGAACAGAGTCTAGAAGCTAAATACTAAGTAAAGCACCTATGTTTCACATAGTGACTCATACAACCCTCAACTGAAGGATGGTATTGCTCCAATTGCCTGCATTGGACTACAGATTGATCAGTGATCTCGTGACACAACCAAGATGAAATAAATCCAATGTTGCCTAACATGTGTTTAAAATTTTCATTGTGCGCCTATAATATAGACACATACACAGGACCAAATAACATAATTACATGTCTATTTTTAATTTACTCACCAGATACTGCAGAATTCTGAAGTGATACATTGAAAATTTTCATGCAGACAAAATTATTTTTTCTGATAGTCAGCAAAAAGCAACATAATGCAACTGTCTGAGACTTACAGAATCCACAGATGAAGGAGATGGATCACTCATGGGATTGCAGTCTTCAGTAATGGTTACAGAAACTGCATGCTCCTTATCCATGGCCGATAGTTCTAACGGGTTGGCCTTGCGGAACCTAAATCTGGGAAGAGAGTCGAGGTCGGCATCGGACGCACCTTCTTGATGTGCCACAGCACAAAGGATAGCAACGATGAACGGCAAGCAACAGCAAAGTGCAATGCCAATAATGCACGCCAGGATGATGCAAATTAGAGCAAAAAATATGTCAAATGCAAGAAACACCACGGTCAACCTGCAGTTTGTGATAACAAGGCTTAAACAACAAAGAACACATTCACTTGAACCAATTTTTCTGCTAGCAACAGGAAGATTTTCTTTGACAAGTATTACAACACTAGTTGTACATCATTAAAGAGAGGATGATTGTTTCACATCTAACCGAAAAGAGTAACAAATTTTCATTGTTTGCCCCCACATGCCCTCCAAAAGAAGAAGGCCAACATATACTTTTAATGCCACTGAAAAAATTGGATGGCTGTAACCCAGCACACCTTTACCTAAGGAAGGAGAAAAGTTAAACTACAAGAACTGCATATTCTTCTATTCTCTGAATGATGCATGAAGTTTGAAACTATAAGCATGAATAAGAGATCATTTTAGACAACCAGTGTATCTTGTGTGTGCAAGCTTCCAGGACCTAAAGAAAATTATTTGGTTATCCTCATGGTGAAACAAGCGAACTGTGCATTCTGATTGAACTATAATGCAGAATTGAATTCATCCAACTCCTGTTAACCTGCCAAAGAATAACTTCAAAGTATGTTATCTGAGTCTTTGAGACAGGCTACAGGCAGCACAAGGATATGAAAACTAGTCATAATTAAATTTATCTTAGATGATCAGTTTTTGCATGCTATTTTTTTCCTCAGCCAATTTTCCTGCATAGTCATTCTTTATTTTCCATCTTCATCATAACATCCATGATCCAAAAAAACAAAGAAAGATGCATGCTTCCTCGTCTATCTGAACTGCAATTGCAACAGACAAAGAGTTGCTCATTAGGAAGAAAGGGGTATATCTGATGAATGATATTTACCAATAGAGCCGAGGAGCATCTTGTTGTAGTGCTTGTCCACCAAGAACAATCCAATAGAATCCAAGTATCCACCAAAGGAATGAAGCTACTGCACTCATGGTTTCCAATTTTGTCATAAACCTGATGATCAAACTTCCCATTAGGGCAAGTATTTTGTTTTGAACAAGCCTTTACTTCTTCCAATTTCATTTACTATGGTATGCTCAATACAAACACCGGTAACATTAAGATATTTGTGATTGTATTCAGAACAAATCAATCATGTGCATAAATATGTGATATAACCCATCTATGTAAGTGAAGATCATGAATAGAAGAAAACTACATTGCAACATGTAGGATATCATCTCTGCAGTGGCAGAAAAGAATTACATGTCCTGATATGTAAAAGTATCCTTGTCAATCAACAACAGTCATCTACAAAGTGGATATCAGAATGATATAAACTACATGAACAATATGGGTCATGAAAACCAACATGACCATGGGATGGAATGATAGCTATAAACTACAAGGAAGACTCAAATGGTAAAAAGAGAACTTAATTGACACAACTCACTTAAAAGAAAGTGTTGCAACCAGTATTCATTTCCTTCAAGAGTAAAAGGTGCATCATGCCACCAAATGGTTCGAGTAAAATCAACTAGTCATCATTTAAAGAGGGAAAACCAGCATCAATAGGAAGTAAATAAAAACTAATTCCAACTCCAGTTACTCAAAAAGAATAACCAATGTGATGGGAACCAGAAATAAGGAATAAAAACAATTAAACATTTAGACATCCAGCCAAGGTGCCGTATAGAATCAGCTCTCAAAGCTTTGAGATGTGTCAACTTACGGGGGTCTATGTGTGAATGTTTTTTTCACTATATCCATGCTGATGCAGAAGTAGAATTGACCAAATCTTCTATTTCTGGTTCTTTGTTCTTGAAAGCCTCAAAGGTATAATCTTGCAAGGTGTACAACTGTCTTACTCTCCAATGCATACCCTGTGTGTATCATTTTCAAAGTGTTGCCTAGGTGACAAGGCATCATGAAGGGGCAGGCAACTTAGCCTAGACAATCATGCTGAAAAGGTCATACTGCCAACCCATGGTATGTCCCAACGTTTTGTTTTATGCCTTGACTAACTTTGGAAGAAAAGCAGGTGATTTTTAATGGTTTCTTCATAAGTAGGTGAGTATCATCAGGGATCTATCCTTCATGTTAAGTGGGAGGATAGGAAGGCCCAAGTGAATATGTTCACCTGCCTACCCTGAACCAATATTCAAAAGCTTGTTGATTTGGCTTCTGCAGAGAAGAGGAGAAGAGGAGAAAGGGCAGAAAAAAAAGAAGTGATTTCTCCCACTCTCAAAGTAGACTGGGCCTAACAAGCCTCTGCCTTGTCCATTGGCACACCTAGTCAGAAGGAGTCATATATGATAAATCCTTATCAGAGTTGGGATCTGACTATCATATCCCACTCTTACTCCAACCTGTCCACAGACCTTATTATAGAACAAATTCTCACTCTGCATTCTAAAATAAGAGAACAAAGAAAAAAGGCCAACAATCCACAGTCAAAACAAGCTAAAATAATGATTTCATCTCTACACTCTAAGTTTGTAAGATTATTTCATCAAAGATGACTCAAGATAAATCTACTACAGCTTGACACTAACAATATCTCTTGATTCAGTAATCAGCTTTGACACATTTCCTAGCAAATATTTCTAATAAAATATGTCCATCTTAACTAGGCATCACATCTGTGGATTTCCATTAACCTAACGTTCATTTAGACAATATAGACAAAATTATTTACAGCAAGTCAGCAAATGCAAAAGTGCAAAGCACCTTTGTAGACCATTGAAATAGAAGCTCCCCACAATTCTGAGCAACAGGAGGACTGGGGAGGAATGGATTCATAGGAACTTCAAGATTATGTTATCCCTCCTACATTTACCTGGTGCCAACAAGGGTTAATGGGATATTCCCCACATCCATCAAAAGAAATGTGGATGTGAGTATAATGGAGCTGATGCTGAGATATGTGGTACAAAATATTAAATAGAAAAACATTTTTTATGTACTGACAACACTAGGGAAAAAAACAATTTTTTAGCCCATAATTGGACAGTAGAAGACAAACTAACACCAAATCGCATCCATTAGATTAAAGAATATCTATTATCTCAAATCAAGCTGCTTGAAGTTCAATAATTTTTGTAATCTCTTTCGTGGGACCATCAAATAAAGGACAAAACTCCATCTCCAAGTGACAAATAAACCAAAGAGTAAGAAAATAAAAGAGATATTTTCTCGGCCTAAAGGTGTAAAATAAAAGAGACCAAATGCAATAAACCCACAACGTTATAAGGAAGATTCTCCAAGGAACAAGTGAAGTCTAAAAATCAAAGTGAAGTAATGAAGATCATGCCCATAACTGCCCCTTCCTAGTCCCTCATAGAGGACATATAGAAGAAAAAAACAACAACAAAGATCTAAGTTGCTAATCCCATATAGAAAACTTCGAAGAAGAAACTTTTGTAATTAAGCCCGAACGTGTTGCTCACTGCCCCAACCCCAAACATGATGCCAAGGAAGCTCATGGATCCTGAAAAAAGCACAGTTTTTCAGCCAAAGAACAAAAATTCTTCTTTCTTCTTTTGAAAAATGCAGCCAAAAAGCAAAACCGAAACACAGAACACTGAAAACCTCCCATTTCCATAAACTACTCGTCCAATGACATTGTAGAGACAAACTCATATAAAAAGAATTATTCCAAGGAACTTAAATTTCCCAAACTAAGCAGACAATATGCATCAAATAGGAACAAGAACAATGACCCAGTAAACTTCCAAACAAAAAAGGAACAAAAACAGCAAAATTCTAGCCAGAATTCTTCTAATACCTGCTCTGCCGGCACTCCTCTGCCCTTTCTCCCTCCTCTCCTTCCTCCTCATCACCCCCAACACCCACCCAGCGTCCACCCCCGCCCACCCCCCGCCTCCTCCGGCACTCGAAGCACACAAAGCCCACATGCACCAGGCAATGCAGGGCGTACCCAAGAATCCAAACCCTAATAGGCGTCGGCGGCCGTTCCCCCGCCGTCGACAGAAGCACGGAGCAGGACATCCCCACGAAGGCGAGGCTCCACACGAGGTCCAGCGCAACCATGGAGCCCCAGCACCCCCAGCCCCCGCGGCGCCCCTCCAGGAGCGGCCCCGCCGCCACGGACGGCGGGCTCATCGGAAGACGGCTTGTGGCGTGTCCTGTCAGGGACGGGACGATGCTGCCGCCGGCGCCGGCGACGGCGACGGGCTGCAGGGAGGGTGGTGGAGGAGGAGGAGGAGTGGTGCGGGGTGGCAGCCAAGATCTATGGTTGGTCCTCTGCCACCACCTCCAGCTGCTGCTGCTGCTCCTCCTCCCCCAGAAGAGGGCTTGGTTTTCTGCCTGGCATTTTTGGAGGGAGAAGGCTGCTGAGGAGGGTGCCTGAGGAGTAGCTGAATTCTTAAAAAAATAAAAAATAAATCCAAAACCTTTTTTTTTGAGTGAGGAAGGTGGCAGTGGGACAAGGGGAGAGGGTGAGAGGGGAGTGGAATTTAGGGGCTGTTTGGTATGACTAAAAATATTATAAAATACCATTGAGTTCTAAATTTTATTATTGGTGTGACATCTTTTTGTTCTTGTACCAAAAAAAATAAGATTCAAAGATTTGAGTATCTCATGTGAGCATTCTTTGGATAGGTAAATAAGATTAATTTTACTATTCAAAGAATTCAACGGTTTTTTAAATTGATGATTCTAAAACTGAAATATTATGACATTGGAGGTGAAACAAACAACACCATAGTTGTAACTTGTAAGTCATTCTCCGGATTAGCAGTTCCATGATTAGCAGGCTATCTCCAACAAAGGTGTCACGGAAGAGTAACCATGGAAGAAGATGCAGAAGTGATTGAGCTAAACCCATAAACAGATGTAACTGGAGACACCATGGCAAACTCTGTTCATCCCTCATATGGGCCAACGGAGTTGCTCTTTTTTTGTTTGGTTTTTGGGACATTGTGGCCCAGTGGAGTGGGCACGCGGCTCCAGCTCATGAGAGGTTGGGATCGAGTCGGCTAAAATAGAGATGAATTTTTTTCGCACTCGAAAAAGAAGACTGTCGCGAGCGTGATAGGTCCACGGGGATAAAGTCCGCAAGTGTTCTACAGATCAAAGCGTGTGCATTCTGCCCAAGGGCGAGGTGGGCTATCCGTTGCTCTATGCTGTACGGCCCCAATCAAGTTGCTCATTCAAATTCTGGCAACAAATATTTAGGTCCTGACAAATATCCATACTATCTCAAGGAAAACAATCTTGAAGAAATCGATTAAACCCATTCTCCTGACCATTCCAAAGAAAGGAAAAAAGAAAGATTTGAGTTACAATTAGGTTCACTTATTAAACAAATCAATATGTGAAAAGTGTAAAGCTTCTGCTGGACTGCTTTTGACTCTGTCCAACTCTTCCACACCTGACCAAAGTTTGTTTTGTTTGCTTATTTCCCTTAAACTTGAGAGAATCTCGCTGGACTCCCTGTAAGAAGGGCTGCAACTCGGATCGGGTTAGGTCGGGTTGGGGTCAACTCTAATCTAACTCATGTCAGAGACCCTTCAACCTTAACCCAACCCACCCACCATCCAACCCAACCTCCTCAACCCTAACCCAACCCGTCTAACAATGCCCCAACCCAACCCAACCCATGTAACCCAAGCTTTATCGGGTTGGGTCGGATCGGGTTGGCCGAACCTCAACCATACCCAACCCATGTAAGGTTGGATTGAAAGAACCACCAATCTTAACCCAACTCAACACTAACTTGATCAGGTTCAACCCGACCTAACCATCGGATTGACCCGTTCAGATTCGAGTTGACCCATCCAAAGTTGTAGCCCTACCTGTAAGTACGACTACAACTTTTTGAACACTTTCCTCCCTCTCTTCAACTCTGCCTCAAACGCATCCCATGTTACGTTAAGTTTGGTCGGTTGATTTTTTTTTTTTTAACAGGGTGGCTGAGTGGCCATATTTACAACGGACCAGATCCGATTTCGGGCATAATCTGAATTTTCCTATCAAGTAGGAGAGTATTTTGAGTGAGTCTGAATAATCTACTTAAGTAGGCGAGAATTCTGAGTCGAATCAATTGTCAAGAAAACAATCTCACGGACAAGAGTATATAAATCTAATGGCAAATACAGAACCGGCACGGGAGTTTTTAGGCTCTCAACCAAATTTAAACTTTGAGACTCCTTAAAGAAAAGTCATATGGTGAAACCAACTAACCTAGTCACTTGGTTCAGCTTGGTAGGTTAACTGATGAGGCAAGCAGCCAACGTATCGGATGATCTGTTAGACTCCTCGCTCTAGTTATGGATCTGTCGACAGAGGCTTTGGTGCCATTGAGCCAAGAGCCCTTTGGCATTGCGTGGACCGTTGACACAGCTTGGATGGGTCTGCATTGGACTTGGAAGATACAAATGCTCCCTCCTAAGAATTCTGATGAATAACTTTCTTCAGATTGGGATAACCCACGGGTTGCAATTCCGTGCACGGAAGTTTGCACGTTGAACAGGTTACTTACGGAACTCCATACCATTCCCAGGAAAACCTTTGAAAAGTCCCAAGTTTGATTGCCATGCTCAATCCCACGAAATTTTCACAATGGTCCTAAAGAGGCATGCAAGTTTAAGAGACAACTTGATGTGCACTTTGTGAAACTTTACATTGGATTTAGCGTATCTTAATCGAAGTTTCTTTATTAACTCTTGTATTTACAATATTAGAGATATCCAAACTTCTGTAATCTTCTTTTTCTTACGCTTAACTTTGAGAGTTTAATGGTGGGAATTTAGAGGATCAAATTCTCTTTGTAGCTCTAAATTGAGGGAAAAAGTTACACACTTAATTGGGCAACTAATTAGTAAGTCTCAATTTGTTTGCAGAATAGATTATCCAGAATTATTTATCTGGAATAGCATATATTAAAATAAGGAGTATTTAGTTTTGATAGTTTTGTGGGACTTACTGGAGGAATAAGAAGAATAAGTAAATCTTGGGTCTAGAGTTGAATTGCTTATTTTTTTTTATCCTAAAATAAGCAATTCTAATGCGGTACAAACTATTATGCCTATCAAATTAGAATTAACCTTATTCTAAGAATAAGATTTGTTATTTTGCTTTTATTCTTCTATCAAACTGACAACTAAGTCGTGGATAACTATGAGCGCTTTCACAATTCTCTTCTACCTCTCTTGCGGCTTCCTCTTAACCATGATGGTTTGATTGCACCTTTAATAGGTGGGGTGATACCACCTCAATAAGTGAATAATTTGGATTGATTTCACTTTATAAAACAAATCCTTTTTGCAACTCCAATGGTGCAAATTGAATGGCATGTGATGAATCATGCATGTATCTTCATAGGGTCAACATAGGAAATTAATACATTGTGAATGTTAAACAGTTAAAGAGGCAAAGCTAATTTGTATGTCGCCTAATCAATCAACCCAAGAATCTAGAGAGATCAACATATTTTGGATTAAGTTTGCCTTTTAGTTCAAACACCAAAGCTCCTTCAGTTTGACATATCTTTAGAAATTCATGATCACCCGCTTAAAATTCCAAGACTTGCCTTTGATTATGAGCATAATTTTCTGGTTGATTTCAGACATACCAATCTTCTAAACTAGTTCAAGAGTTAACATTTGTTTCTCACCAAACAACCTCCCAACATATAAGTGCTTGCAACTCTTTCCATACAGAACTTTATAAAGAGTCAGTCATATAGATGCTTGTTTGATAACTATAGATGCTCATTTGATAACTATTATTATATACAAATTCTATTAGAGAACTACATATTCATCCTAGCTGCCACCAAACTCCAATTCACAAATTCATCACATATTTTCATTATTTAATATTTCAAAAACAGTTTAACAATCAGAAATATGATCCAATCAAAATGTTGATCATTAGAGGACAAATTAAAATCTCACAGGAAGATCTTGAGTTGTGTCTATGTTTTCATTGATATAACTAGGAACATAATCTCTTCATTTTGGAGGTAGATACCAAAAGAACACATACCTCAAATAGAATCGATCGAGTTTTTCCCCAATCTATCAGCTCCGAGTTCGAACACGCCCACTCACATGCATCCACGATTCAGAAATGTTGTGGCACATTGATCAACTTCTAAAGATCTAAGTGGGGACAAACCAAATAAAGGAATTTGCTCATACAAGTAATTTTCTCCTTCATGCAACTTCTAAAGACTTCACATTCTAAGAGGGTCTTAACATTGGAAGATGGAGGAGTTAAATCCTTTATATATACTGCTATCTCCATCTTAAGACTTCATAGGACTTCTCATCAGATTGGACTAGCAGCCTTCTAGCTGCCATTTTCGTACACGGAAACGCTCCCGCTACCATTCCGCACACGAAATCTTCCACATTGGACAGGTTTCTCACGTAACTCCACGTCTATTTCATAAAAAACCCTCCCAAAGTCCAACTGTTTAACGTGAGATTAATCCCCAATTTCCCATGCAAAATTTTGCAAAATTTTCATGAAGGCTCTAAGAAATACAACTTTAATTGATGCTTCTTTTTTTTTAACTCTTTAAACTTCCTATATTTATAAGAATGTCTAAACATCTACAATACTTTTTCTTTTCCCCTTAGTTGTCAATTTAAGTGCACAAAAGTGTTCCTCTTCTTTCGTTTTAGATCATCAAATTTCATGATAGAACTAGTTAGACCCTTTTTTATCATCATATTGTTGGGAGCTGATAGCTACTCATTAGAGTGGAAATAAGTCTTTTAGGATCTTATTAAGGGCAACATGTAAGTTTAATCTTGGGGGCAATATTATATAAGTTCTACCTTGCAAAGGGATAACTTTTCCAATCGAAATCAGGGAGAGCAAATCTTCTATGATTTCTATCCACCTTAACTTTATCGATATGCTGGCCATTCTCTATCGTTAGACATGGCAGGATGTAAGATGTCATCCAACGTACGGTTTGTAGTCAGATGGTCTCCTTTATGGTCTCTTAGATTTTTTTTCTTTTTGAAAAAAAAAAGGATTATGGTTTGGTCCCATTCCATCTCTTCACGTTAGTAAATGTCTTTGGGAGAGGATCCTTTAGAATCTCTGTAAAAATTAATTGCTATCAGATTATTAGATGTCTCGGATTTTTAAGATCCAATACTTAGAATATGTTTGATAAACTGTTAGTCGGAAATCGCTTTATACTTCCATTTTGAACATAAAAATATTGAATGAAAATTGGTATAATTAATTTGAGAAGTTATAAAAGTCAAAAATTTCTCCAACAATCCCATGTCTATCTCAGTCCAAGAAGTTCTAATTCATATCTTTTAGTTGAAAATCAAGAAATAATCAAAACACTTAGATAGATGGCTTTTGTATCTAATTTTCCCTCAAAATAATTAGATGAAATTCCAAAAATATTTTCAATTGAAAACATATCTTCTTGTATTTTTGCTTTGTACACTCATAGCGGTCAACAGCAAGATTAGGTATGAATCAAAGCAAAGCTCCAGTGCAACCAATAGTCATTGGAAACTCTCCGTTTTACCTTGTAAAATTTTTGGTTTTGCCTTCAGTACTCTCTTATAAGTTTTTCTTTGGATGTCAATATGTATGGATAGGCAAGTATGCCTTAAGAGTCTACCAAACACTTCCCTTGACATCCTCTGTTTGTTTCCACGCAAAATGGGTCACAGGAAATACTTTTTTCGTAAAGTATATCACAATCATTTATTTGGTAATCCGTAAAACTCAAGTCAATGAAAAACTTAATATGTTGACTCCTCCTCTTTCTGATTTTGACATTCATGAGATAAAAATGAATGCATTATTTCAAAAGAGGTGAAAATATTTTAATACGTACCAAATGACGAATTTGTTTTCATTTTTCTTGTAAACATATTTCTTTAAAAAATCATTTCCGTCCGATTATATTTTACGTATAACCAAATAGATCCTCAATACTAATAAATAAACACTATATGCAAGTTTTTGTTGACCTCTCCAAATCACTCCATCAGTTACCATAACATCTATAACTTCTTTCACTGACCTTTGCGGAAGACGGAATCATATATGACTAGAGTCTACGCCCTTTATGACAGCTATCTTGTTTCCATTCATGAATACCAGAACATTTAGTCCTCCAACCATGTGAAATATACTTGGACCTTCATATTTCATTAGGAAAGTTAGTTGACGAGTGGTGGCATCCCCTCTCGAAATGATAGAATATATTGTTAGTCAAAATTGGGGGTTGGGGGCGGCTAGTGAAACAGTGGACACCCTTGGACTTCCATTTGAAGGGACCAAAACTGTTTGTTTTGATGGAATCGAAGCCATTATGGCTGAGAGTGCAAACTTTGTGGGCAGTTGGCACAACTGTGTCTGGCCAATTAGGGTTGCTAAAGATTAGTCGATGTCCTGGCCAATAGGCGGCTGTCTGGACGTGGCACTCTTCTATTGGCCGGGCATGATCTATGTCCAGATGATTTAATTCCATTTGGTAGGTAGTAGAACCATAATGCATTTTAGAAACTTAGTCGTCATCATTAACAATGGCCACTATCTACTCGGTCAACGCATCATCACACCACTATTAATCATGTGGTAATAATAACTGGTAGGTCCACTCTGGCAGCTGCTCCACGGGGAATGCTTGGTCGTCTGCGACCGTCCCTCCAAAGGTCTTCTACACGATTGGCAGTTAAGGGGTCATTTGTTTAAACGTAAAAGTATGTAATCCAGCAATTTCAAAATTACTAGTTTTAAAACAAGTGAGATTTTATGGTTTTAATATTAGGAAGTAGTTGTTTGTTGCTTGTAAAATAAAACGAGATAATATTTTAATTTTTTTGTTTTAGTTTACAATGAATCTTTCCTATAAATCAGAATAAGAAAATTAAACTGTCAAGTGAACAAATAAGATCCATACATGATTTTATTTACATTGTTTTATATCATTCCAAACACCAAAAACACCGTAAAATAAAGTAACACCAGGAAACAATCTTCAAACGGATGACTCTCTAGGCACACCAAATTGACGAAGCATTGGCAACGACTCCAATCAAAAGAAGCAAGGATATTGCTACTGGCAATAGCCTGCAAGGGGAGATGGGGTGGAGGGAGGAGGAGGAGAAAGAAAGAGACAACACAAGTCGCATCCGAGTACCAACTAGGTCCAGGGATCTTCGGAGGAAATCGACTCTAAGGTTCACTTTGTTTGCAAAATAGTTTTAATCAGAATAAGATTTTGAGGATTTCTTAAATCAGAATAAGAGATATTTTGATTTGATAAATTGTTGGTATTACACGCAGAATAAAGAAATTATACTGTGCTATGCTCAAATGATTTGGTAATAATAAATATAATAAAAAGTAAAATAAAAAGTAAAATTGAGAATTAGGAGCCAAAATAGGAACAAAGTGGAAGGGGAGAGGGCGACAACAAAGGGCGGGGATGGGGGAGAGGAGGCGACAACGGAGGGGAAGGGGCCAACAGGGTTTACAGATAGCAGCAAGGCGGTAGAAACAGCAACGTAAAGAAAGGAGTTAAACCGCACCTGGGGGCGAGGATTTCCCAGAGGAGACTCCCCCCACCCAGATCCTCCGCCGTAGGCGGCGATGGAGGCCGCCGAAGCATGCAAAGATTAAACCGCACCTGAGGGACTCCCCCCACCCAGATCGCGGCTCCTGAGTTGTCCAAGGGGTAAGCATGCAAAGATTATACAGGCATCTGATTAAAGATCAGACAATACATATGTTCAACACAAATAAGTTTTAAATTCGACAATTTTTTTACTAACAATTAGTGCACAACGGAAATGTCTCTTCTTCTTAGGCTTCACAGACGTAAGTGGCACTTGAAAATTAAAGACTGCAAGATTTTCCCTTCTCATGCACCGAGGTGATTCTCCACCGGATTGAAGTAGCATTTTCTTCCTTTCCAATTCCTTTGCCTTGAAGCGCCACAGTTTTCTAAGTTCCCTGCATTCTAGAATCCCAGGGGAACCGATTCCCCTCAGATCATCCACAAACTGCAGGAGCGTCTCCAAAGAGGCGAGCAGAAACATGTTGGCGTATACCCTTTTTCTTTTTTGGTTTTGGTGGGGGGGGAGGGGATCCAAACAATGCAGCTTCTTCAAACGGAGCCTAAGCTTCATAGAGTGGACTCAAAAGATGATGATAAGATTTCTTTCTGGACAACATAATTTGGATTCTGTGTATTTGATTCAAATAGCGTAAGGGTTCAATAGTCGCTTGTCTGAACAGGGAAAAAAAAAAAAAAGCAGGACTACTTAATTATATATATGTACACGCCCGTATTTTTTTTTTTTTTTTTTTTTTTTTGGAACACCTGAAGCCTTTTTTTTCTTTCTGCAATCTTCCACCTGCACCGTTGTTATTTTTTATAAGTCAAAAACTTGAAACATGTGGAACAAGTGACAAGTCGTAAGAACTGATGGAATGCCCGGGGAGGAAAACAGCCATCTCCGTTGCAGCATTTGGAAGTGTCGTCTGCTGAGGCACCACCTGAGCAACAGCAGAGATTAAAAAATAAATAATCAAGCATAAGCAAAACAGCGTAGAAAAATAAATAAATAAGCAGGCATAAGCAGACGGACCAAATTGGAAGACTAAAAATGGCTAGGAAAAAAGAAAAAAGAAAAAAGAGAGGAGCAGTCTATCAGATTGTTTGCTCATGATTGCAAAGGATGAGAAATATGAAGATGGTGATGGCTATAAGCTTGATATCTACAGCATATTTATCAATCAAAACAATCCTAGCTACTTGTATCTGTTCATATAAATGAAGGCAACAACATGTTTTTAATAGTGCAGCAACATGCAAACATGCAATGTGATGTATTCATGAACTGTGAATGTGATGGCATACCTTGTTCGGTTCATTGAAAGAATTCTCATCCATTGGATTGCTGGATGTGAGTGTGGTCTTACTTGATCCCACCGGATTGACAGAGTTATCTAATCCAATTACAGAAATTCTCAAGTTCACAGCATCATTTAAAAAGTTGACAATCTGCAAGAAAAAAATCACGGTCAATGGTGACAAAAGTTTAGTTGGTGATCTACAAAATAACAATGACGTAAAAGCATCACATAAAATTTAAGAAGAGATTCTCCATCCATGACCCAGGCTCTGAACCACCAAATATTTTTCCAAACTTCAACAGGAAAGAAGTTGCATATGTACCACGATCCAATGATGAATCAGTAAAGAGGATTAGCATATGGATTTGATAAGAGCATTCCATATTTAGTAGAATTGATATCTATACTTGTCTCCCTCTCCAGACAGTAGGGCAAACACATCTGGAACCTGTACATAAGCATAATTCTAGTGAACAATGGACATTGAGACCCTACCATGATGAGACAATACCTTTATCTTCAAGTAGATATTGCCCTCTGAGCTTTGCCACCTGATCGCAGAAGCAATCAAGGAAGCTGATGAACTTGATTGGACTTTGGTAGGAAACATGGTTGCACCACTTGATTCCTTAAAAAATTGCTGCATCCAGTAGCTAGGAGTTCCATAATGCTGCCATGTGTTGAAGACGATGGCATCTGGGTTAAACCTACATGGGGAAGAGATGCATTAAATCAACTAAAAGATTTAGAGATACTAGGTTATCAATTTTCAATGTGTATGCACTTCACATAAGAAAAAGAACTAGTACCACCATAGGTCCAAAAAAATGAAAACTGAAAGCTTTTCCATTTGACGAATGTAGTTACTGTTTTATTCATTAGCTAAGAGCCATCTGCTAACAATGCTTGTGTCTTGTGTTACATCCAAAATAATCGACAAGATTGAAGAATGGCCAAGGAAATGAAACAAAAGCCACAGGTTACCTCCAATCATTGGCATTGACAAAAAGTGGTGCGTTGCTAGCCATCTCAACAACGTCACTGCAGTCAACCAGGAGACTACATCAGTAGTTAAAGAATAAGTTGGACAAATGGCAAGTTGATCAAAAAGTTAGATTACAAATAGTGGTCATCTTGATTTAACCAACCCAGATTTGTCAATGCGTGGAACCAAGAGCAACACATATGTGGTGGGGGACTTGAATTATATGAAGGTGTTTAAGTTTTTACAAACTATCAAAACAGATTGTGCATGATGCTCTAACACAATATTTGGATAAAGTAAGAATTTATATGGTAATAGAGTTCAAAACAATTAAGATCCATGATGTAAACACAATGAGTTAGACAGTATGGCGTCTCAAAAAATATATCATCCTCTACCATCATGCTAATATGTTAACCATTAAAAGTTAAAATTACAATATTCGTGTCTATTAAAGAGGCCCGAACTCGAACCCAAAACCTAAGCATTGAGTTGAGGGAATCCTCCCTCAACTCAATATATATAGAGGGATGGTACCTACAGAGAATCTGATATAGACCCCCCCCCCCCCCTCCCCCGCACCGAGTCCAAATGGTTACGACATAAGTGATGCGTTGAACGGATCGCGTGGGGTAGAACAGCCCATCAGGAAAGGCCCAACTAGAACCCAAAATCTAGGCATTGAGTTGAGGGAATCCTCAACATATGTAGAGGAAAGACACCCACAGAGAATCTGAGATGGGACTTAATCTCAACAGTGTCCATAGTTGAATGATCAGACCTCTGCAAGCCAAAAGCCTAGCGATTAGGCCTAAAAACTAGGATTCCTGTCCTGTGGACATTCAAATTGTGCTACATAATTGGATAAGTTTCATGGCTCCAGCTGAATATCATGAGAAATTTGGAATATCAATTAATGCACATAATGACCTTACTAATAATAGACTATAGGTTGTAACAGAATGAGCTCCCACACCTGTTTATTTCCAGGCCAATGAGGAATCCAGCTTCTGCTACTGCTGCTAAAAGGCTTCCCCTGCCAGCATCTCTCCCAGTCACAGCATATTCGCTAACAAAGGCCTGAAATTTATCCTCTGAACTTGATTCTCATTAAGCATTTGAAATCCGAACAAGTGCAACATTTTACCTTTGGGCCAACGCGTGATGTACGATCAAATTGATGAGCCATCGAGAACATGTTATTCGCAGATGTATAAACCTATCAAAGAAATAGCATTTATTGAGCCATTTCAATGACATCACAGAAGTTATCTTTGCATCATATGTACCAATCGGATTATATTTACCAAAATATAGTAACATCACATGGGAAGTTCTGAACACAATCGTTTGCATATTCTTACATGAAAATCATATAAATCGGCCGGATGATCCAGTGGGCCAGAGGATCCATCACAATTGGTGATGACTTTGATATCAGGATAGGAAGCGTTTACTGCAGAATAGAACTTGCCGTAGTTTCCTGATCAATGAGTAAGTCAGTGTAGCCGATACATAATTGAGTTGTATATCTTCTTGTCCTACCTCTAGAAGCATTGGATAAGGAGTCCTCTGATATAACTACAAATCAACATTCATGCAGGTATTATGCCACATGTTGCGATACAGCCAAGCATCTTGATCAGCTCTGAGGATTCTAACTATATTTTATGAAATGGGAGCCAATTTTCAGATGTTAAACTAATATATAATTAATCATGATCAGCATGCTTACATCCTCGACAGCTTTGGAACACTCAAGTTAAAACTGAAAATGTTACAATTTCAATTACCTATATTCTTCAGTTAATTTTTGAGCCAAAGAGATGGTGAAAAGATTCATGCCTTGCATAATAAAATAGGACTGCGGATGGTAGTCCATTAATACAAGCATGTTTGCTAAGATAACCAAAAAAAAAAAGAATAGTAGACAGCACTTTCTCTTATAATCTATGGTTTTACTCCAATAACATGCTCTTTGACATATTTGTGTTTTAAGTATGGCACTAAACTATGCAAAAGATATGGTCATTGCAGTGTCTTATGCTCGTATGTCTTGTATATGGGACGTTGGACAAATGATTGAATAAGCTATGTGAACAACGTAATGCAAAGAAGCTACAGAAAGTACCTTTATAGTTCTTTCTCCCACAATCTTGGTTGCCCAATGAAACATATTTCAAGTCAAAGGGTTCTGGATGCCCCATTGCTGCTCGCACATAACCCCAAGTTGAGCTGGAAGCACCTCTAGCAAACTCAATGCTATCAAGAAGATCCTGCATTACATACAACTTATTTTGCAGATCACCTATTAGCAAGAACAGATGTTCCTAGACCAGGTTCTGAGACACAGTTTGAGAAAACTTTGCTGCACCGGCAGCCGGTATTATGCTGGCTGCCGGTGTTTTTAATTTCAAAAAGTTGAAATTTTTTTGAAGGTCCCGCAACCGACCTACTTGGTCATACAGTCTGATCTTGGATTGGAATAAAGACTAAAAATTACAAACTGGTTCAGCAAGATTTACAAACAGTTTTGACAGTGTCAAGACATTAACATATTGAACATAAGCCAATTGTCATCAGAAGCTAAGTTATAAGATAAGAAAGAATATATTAATCTGATAATTTCTTCCAAATCCAAATTCTGAACTCAAACAACATATCCTTTCGGAATCCACTGTCATAAAACCAGGAGGAATTGCATTGGCACAAAAAAAAGCCGGACCTTTCTCATTGACGGAACTAGTTTTCTCTACCCTATACGTCAGTAGAATACTATATGAACATCATTTTAATGACATTCAACCTGTTCTCAATCAGAACAAGGAAATTAAATAAATGAACAACTAGGATTCTGGAGGTTACACAAAACAATGACACTTGAAGTGCCCTTATTTGGTTATCTAATTGCTTAAGCAAATCTACAAATAGACAATAAACATACTTACTAAAGCATATTGATCTTATGGTCATTGAAATTTAATTCATGACTTCAAAGATCTTATTTGAACATAGATTTCTATCACTAGTATGCATGTGAGAAATTCTATAATGACTTCAAACTTAATTTAATAAAGGGCTACTCACGGGGAAGGAAGTCAATGTACCTTCACAAAAGGTGATATGCTGGATGTATCTACCTCATCATTCAAACTGATACCTAAATGTAAAGGAAAAATGATTTTGTTAAGTGGAACAGAAACAAGAAGGCAGCCACTCTCAAAAAAGTGTTTAACAGACGAAAGGAACCAGATGAAGGCACCATAATCTTATTGTTGGAATAAGATGAAATGCGTAAATAGAAATACCACTATTAAATACCCATACGGGACTTGCACCAAGATCTTCTGCAAGCTGCAACAGGACGACATCAACATGCCCTTAGACCACATAAGAGTAAAAGTTCTTTGGGAGTGTTACCTAGACGAGGTTAGCAATATAAAAATAGAAAAGTAAGTCCTTGGGAACGTACCTGAAGAAACTCAAAATATCCTAGCCCATCATCCGTCCAATACTTCCAAACATCGTTAAAATGCCCAGGCCTCTCTTCCCATGGACCAACACTTTCTTTCCAGTTGAATGCATTACTCAACCATGTACCTTCAACATAACTACCCCCTAAAAGAATGGAAGACAAGAGATAATTTAAGTTATTCTCAACTTGAACTTCCAGGAACGACTAAATTTTACTTGTTCATCAAAAGAAAACATGATCAAGAAAACTTTTCATAAAGAGCCTTCCTTCTCACTTGGAAGATATATCAACAAAAAACAAGAAGCATTTTGAGAGACAATTGGTCTAGCAATTGTGAATTTCAGAAAGCTGACTCACCACCTCAGAAAAAAATCTCTATTTATTTTCGTTCAGATTGGTCCATCTCATGGACGGCCATGTTGAATGTATAAACACGGTGCATCCATTTCAGCACTTCATGCCTCTACCTATTAGAACAATTTTCTGGCCGGTACATGGAACACAGACAAATCAACTAAGGACCAAGGAATGCCATATCAGATCTTGGCATCATCTTGGGAGGCCAAAAAGTATAGGTCTTGGATGGATTTTGGAGAGACCAGGATTAGCAAGCAAGAGATCATAATAATCTTATATTTTTTAACAAGATTTTCAATCTTATGCATGCATGTGACCATTCAATATGATTAATTTCAGACAACAACAGCAACAATAATAACATATTATGCATGTACAAGAATTGATCTCTTGGATCCCAGTGCCATTTCAATATTTTGGGGAGGAAATATTCAGAGGGATCTCAAGGAGAGCTCTCTCTCTCTCTCTCTCATACATTTGCATACAATAACACATTTCACATTCTTAATTGTACATAAATGGCAGGACCCAAAAGCTGAAAGCTTTTTGTGGGACGATGCTACGACCTTGAGAAACCGAACAAAAACTGCCGCAAATAGGCTAAAAAGATAATAGACTTAAATTAAGGCTACAAGTGGGAAGTAATATGCAATCTGATCCCTGTAAAATTCAATCTAATACATATAGTTATTGATGAGAGCGGTCTTTACCTCAAAAGTATCTCACTCACGTGTCCTGCAAATCAGGTGGTGGATGAATCCAAAACAGAATCCTACCTGATCAAATCTGATCCACAGGTTAATAGGACTGGATTGGATTTCATGTTTCTAAATTAATCTACTCCAATCCAAGGATGTCCTATCCAATTTATAATTATTTAATATTTATGATTAACTTATTTAGACAATTTTGTGTGTATTCTTAGTGTCTCAAATTAAAATTTACATTTAAAATTTGATAGGGTATCCTAATCATGATTTCCTATCAAGGAAGATGTCCGAGGAATTTTTATGATAGCCATTTAGTTCTCCCCAGCAAAATCATTTGTCTACAGAGAAATAAGCAGCTGCAGGGGATTTTCTTTTATCCATCTCACAATGACCACTTTTTGTCTGCAATTTTAATCTCCCATTCACAGAGAAGATAACAGTCTCAGGTTGCACATAACTGGATCTTTGAAGTTGTCACTCAAGAATCCTGGTTGGTGTAGATATTTTTTTGGTAAACGGCTATAGGTGGATGGCCTCCGTTCTGAACCTTTTGTCTTCCATATGGGTTTCTATCGGATATCTGCTGTAAGCAATCGGATACCAATAAGCTGGACTCAGGTTGTATTGAGGTAACTCTGTGCCTAGCTTCCTTTTATATGAAGTGTCTGAGATCAGCTTGAGTCCAAGTAAAACCTGCTATACTTGGGTTTTGAGCCTAACCCATAGCCTATGGTGTAATATTCTTCAAATGGCATCCATTCCAATCTGCATCAAAGTAGAGTTGCATGTGGATTATGCCTTCCTCCAATCCACTCTGTGTCAAGTGTCAAGCCACGGATTGAGGAAAATAAAATATTGTCTAAGCCAAATTTGATCTGATCTATGGTAGTGTTTGGATTATTTTTCTTTCGTCTCCCTTCCAAAGTAGGCTACATGTGGATCCAGTTATCTCCCAGTATGATCGAACCTATTTGCAGACTTGCTTAAAAGCAGAAAAAGCAGTGACAAAACCTCTCAATTTAGCCAACCGATATCAAAGAGTCCTCAAAATTTGTGGCCAAGGACTGCACAGGGTCATTAACGAGCCTTAGTGCAATTAGTGGCCACACACAAATAGAGTAAGGCACCAAGAAACTGTCTGTAAATAGCTGTTTTATTATGAAACCAGCAAGACTTAATTGTTGAAGGGGCACAAGGACACCTACATGGCAACTATGGTAAAAACAGAATCCATTTAAGTTTCCTCACATTAGGCAGCTAAGTGTTCACAGGATTCCTACAAGTGTCTAGTAAAAGCCTCATATATTTATCAAGCAGCTCTCAACTAATTGTGTCGAATGCTGAATCCTTCAATCATGCGATATACATAATGTGTACCCTGTTGTGGTAAATGTTTAAGCCAATGTAATTACCCCTATATCCATCAACAAGCTGTGTTAAATGATGACAGACATGACCTGAAGTTAGATGATTCATGCAGGGTTAGCTATTGATTAAAAGATAAATAATTGCAAAGACCATACTCCTTGGAATTGTAGGATACAACAGACCTGCCTAGTAAACTTGAACAGTAGCAAGATCCATGGTACACTTGTATTGAACCAGATGTATACCAAGCATGAGCATTCCTTTTATACAGACAGTACTTATTTGAGGTAATATGAGTTTTTAATCAGTTGTATAAACAAAACCACAGATTACAATGAGGTACGATTTGCATCCCTACTGTGCTTTCTTTCCTTGGACCAAACATGCGATTTTGACATGGTTGAATGTTTACAGCTGAAACTATATCAAGCCAACTTGCTTTCTATATTCACTTTTAGGAAAAAAAATCCAAATTCAGAATCCGTCAAGAATCTATAGATAAGATTTTTGAAAGTACCTGGAAATCTTAAAAATCGAGGCTTTAGATCCGCTAGCATTGCAAAGAGATCTTTCCGGAAACCATGCCCCTGCACAGGGGTTAACAGTGATTCTCAAACTGCAGGTTCATAGAGTAGAGACACACCTATAGAGATAGAATACTTATTTCCGTGCAGGTAAGTTGATACTGAGGTTCCCATATGAACCAAACATGATGAACAAGCAGATATATCATGTAGCCTTGAATGGATCTTTAATCCAAAATTTCAACTAGCATTGCATGAACGTACAATAAATTATTCAGGAACAAACAGTTAAAAGAATACGACAAAGAGCAAGCAGCCAAAGAATGAATTTAGACCAAACGATCAGCTTAATATGGAATTGTTGCTTCAGGATTGAAAGAGAGAATTGCACAACCAAAAATGTAAGGTTCTCCATCAACCAAATACCATCACAGTCTCTCAGAAGTTCTTCTTGCCAGTCTACTGCCCAAGCTCGGTATGGATAGAATATGTTCCAAACAACTGAGGACCAATGTCAGTTGAGGCCTCACAAAAAGTTCCTCAAATTTTTATTCAACCCTTGAACTATAAGACCACAGAGCTAATCACTCCTTCTGTATTTGAACATAAGAAGTTATTTTGGCTTTGGGTAATCATTTACATGGCTATCACATCAACAATGGAATTCCATTATAATTGGTCAGGCATATTCATCTGTAGCCTTGAAAAGAAACAAAAAACAACTTAGGCCAAGTATTCAGACACATTCTCTCTCCTAATGGCAGTAGATTGCTTCATCAGTGTTAAAAAAAAAAAAATCATGTTCACACTATCCAAGAGGAATTATGATATCTCTTAGACTGCTAATGTGCTAATTAGAACTCAAGTTGTAAGATTACTTGTGCAGAAAACATACATGTAACACAAGGAAACAAATCTTGCCCTGAAACTAAAAAGCAGACCAAATGCTGTTGGACTTAGATGAAAGATCATGCACGACAGAAGAAATGACTTCGGAAATCACTTGAGATATTGGATTAGAATTTCTTAAATCATAAAATTCCAAATAACTGCACTTGCTCTACCCCAAAAGAGACATGCACTCTTTGAGGACCACAGATCAAGTTCTTCACATGTCTGAAACTTGGCAGGATTAAGATAAGGTAACATAAAGAGGGGGAAGGATATCATGACCCATGGTGGAAACGATTATGCCAAACTGCACCTGTTCATGCAAGTCAGCCTTGTCCTTCCACATTTCTGAGATAAAATTCATAACCAAACTCTTATATTTATAATAAGCCTGTCAGTGAATTCCTATGATTTGCAAAGCTAGAGTTAAAATTGGATCCAGAGATCTGGTTTTCAAAGGAAAAAAAAATTGAGAAACAAGACTAGGACTAAGAAAATTATGATATCAAGAGCCCTAAAGCACCGTCAACCTGGAAGAGTAGACACTATGTTATATGAAAACAATGCACAAATATCGGTACAAAATCCTATCGCTCAGTGAAAACATTATCTACAGATGGCTATGTCCAAAGCTTGCAATAAAATGACATGTGAGGATATAGAGATACCAACGTAATACTAATTTTCATTTAAGAATCAACAAATATGAAAAAAAGCAGTCAAGTATGGTTTAATGTTGAAAAACTATGCTTCTTGTTAGTCTAATAATCTTAAGGTTGCATTGCATTCATCAGGTAGTGCGACAAAATAGACAGAGGGTAGCATATACCTTGTATGTGTCCAAAGGCATAACTGATACTTGATCAAACCAAATTACTCCTTTGCTCCTTGATGTCAATTGTATCCTCGAATTCCGATTTGTCCCTTTTGACACCAAAAGAAGTTCAAACTTCTTCCAGTGTGACACATCAGTAGCAGCAGCTCTGTGGTAATAATTTTACTTGTCATGAATGTGTTGAACCAAACTACTAACAACAGAAGATTCTCCTACTTGTATACGCATAAAAAAATTTCTCACAGAATGTTGGCTGAAGCCAGAATTTGCAACCCATCTGAGCTTGAGAGTGAAACTGTTATATTCACTGAACCCAAGGACCTAACATACAGAATCACTTTGTAGACCTTTCCTTCCTCAATATTCTGCAGCATTGTAATAAGAAGATGAAAAAATAGTTAAGAGTAACTCAGACTGAAGGAAAAGATAAAGTGAAACAAAATACCAATTACTTTATGAACAAGACTTTTCATAATCCTACTAGTGGTGTCAGAATGTTCACCAAAACACTGAGATGAATCTTCATAGAATCAAACAATAGATACTATGAAAAAAAGAAGCACAACATCCATACTTTCTGCTAATGAAATAAAATAAATGGGACAAGCTTCACAATGTCAATGGATTATCCCAACTTAAAGCCTAGAAGACATCACTAGATAAGGCGGGACATGTCACACAGAGAATAGTATATTAGAGACCACCGACTCCTCTCCATCTTTCTAAAATAGTCCTCCCCCAAGCCTATAAATGGGCCTCCAACCCTTCTCTTTAGGAAGTGAAGCAAGTGTGTGCATAGCAAGTAAGCCCTCTTTGGGATAGCATAGGTGTATGTTAGGTGTGTGCATTCTCCTTAGAGTGTTAGTGTAGGAAGAGTGAAGATTGTAAGTGTCTCCACAACATTTGAGTGCAGTGCGTCTCACATAGTGTGAGTGCAGTGAATGGTGTAGACTGTGTAAGAAAGAATTATTGTACATGGAATATTTTTCAAGCGCAATAAAGTCCACTTTGTTTCTACACCGAGGGCCCACCATCTCCAACATGGTACAATCCCGAGAAACTAAATTGACACTATCACGCCAGAAGAAAAATGTTAGTACAAATCACATACCATGCCCCAGAACCCAGGGTTATAGACCCCAACACCAGTAGGTGGACAGGTATTTGGTCCTTGGCTGTCACAGAGTATCTCCATCTTAAGTGCAACCTTGTTAGGTTCAAAACATGATGAGCGGTCAGTAGACACAATAATGGATGATTCATCCCCAATGATAGACCAAGGATCAATGTTTGATGGAGTGTTGGGGCCTCCAGCCTCAAAGCCTGAAATAAAACTTGCATCAGGACATCAGTGGAAAAAGAAGTTAATGCACGAATGACAAATTCAGACGCCAGGATTCAAGTATATCTACATGCTAGCTTATGGGCTAGTCACAGCCATGACACCCCAAAATTGACCAGAATAAACGTAGGACTGTTCAATCAATTGATATAACCTGGACCAATCATTTGTTAATATACCTCTGTTGTTTACAAGCTCTGCCCATAATCCACCCGCCCCTGCATGGTTGATCTCCTGCAGATAGCAAGCATTACAGGCAACACTTATTCTCAGATGACAATTGTAATTTTCAAGATCACAGCATCTCAATTAGGCAAAGTTAAAGAGCTGGCTCGCGCAGACCTAAAAGGTACCTACTTGTCCATTGTATTAAAGGGAAATTACCACTTCAAGGCATACGGGATATGAGAAAGATAAAAGATAAGTAGGCTTCACTATAGACAAATCTGTTAACAATTGACTGTGTAGAATCATACTTGAACTGCAATTCCAGTCGTGCTTTTAAAGAAAATCAACCAACACATAATTTCACAATTACCAAAAATGCTAACAATAGTAAGAATATTGCCTCCAGCTGCTACGGAATTTAGCACGCAAAAGGGATACTATGTCCACAACCATTTGAGCTACGTATGGATAGTACCTTAGCCACACATGAAATGATAAAACTATGGATCTCTTCGAGGCTAATTCCATCCAAATGAACCACAAAATTGCGCCCAACTCAGTGTTTTTGGTTTGCTCAAAATATAAACAGGTATAGTGCAAAAGAATCTCTAAAATGAGTGTCCCAAATATGAACAGTGACCATTTCGTACTGAAACAAAAATGTTAAAAAGTTCAAGGGTGCAAGTGCTGTGTATGGATCTGACGTCCTGTTACTAGTAGAAACGATAAGAAAGCAACAGTAAAGATAATGACAGAATAACCAAAGCGAACAATGTTCCAGCGCATTTCATATTTTAACTTGGAAGACCGTGCCTTCGGTGTTTTATCTTAGAAAACTATGTTATTCCACCTTGGAGTGTACAAAAGATCAAAAAAAGAGGCTTTCAACCGTTATTCCATAAGCCCATGCCGGTTAAGTGAATTGCATTATTCCTAATAAAGAAATGTGACCAAAACGACAAGCAAAACTCTCCAGAAATAGGTACGACTTTGCTTGATTGGCCTACTTACCTCAAAACATATACCAAACAGTGTGTCGGGTATCTTCTTCCCTGGCTGTGAAGCATCCACAATCAGGGTTGCAGTCTGATTGGCTTCCAATCCATAGCCAAAACATTGACACAAGGTGCACAGTCCCAGCAGCACGTAGAACAAGGAAAAGGAAGAAACTTTGAAGAAGCCCATCATGATCACCACATCCAACACAGTTGCCAATATCACAGCAGTGTCCCACTGGGTTCAGCTCCACAACCTCAATGGCCAGACCTACAGAACACCACAGTATAGATCACCTATTTCAGATCACAGAAGCTGAAGCAAAGCCCAGGGTATTAATCCAGGCAAGACATGGAAGCACAACCGATCACCTTGAACCACCGGCATCACAGCAGAAAACGGCGAAGAAAAGGAAAACTAGTTACCAAGAAAGCACCTTCTTTTCGGGTTAAGTCTCAACCAAACAGAAGGTGGTGAAAGCAGAATGCAGCGTGGCAATTCCGACCCATCTTTAAGAATGCTGGAGAATCTTTAAATGTAAACATCAGCAAGTTACCGACACTAGCGAAAATTCCACTCCCCAAGAAAAAAAGGCAGGTTTTTGGGGTCGAAGACTCGGCGGGAATCCTATCCTGGAGGGGACAAACCGATCAAACAGCTGGAAGAACCGCCGATAACACGAAACAAACACGGGAAAAAGAAAAAATCCAAAGATTACACCTTTCCACCAGGAAACGGCATGAAACCAACAGGGCAGGGTTGGACAGAGCTCCAAACTGGCCAGCTGCGCAAATTACCTCGAACTGGCGGCGGAGCGAACAGTTCGAAGTTTGAACAGGTGGTAGTGCGCAGCAGCGCAGGGCTTACGGCGTGGCCAAGGGAAGTAGTAGTAGTAGAAGAAGAAGAAGAAGCAGAAGGGGGGGTTGGCAGTGCCGGGGACGTCAACATAGCGGGCTCCAGGCGCACGCATCGTTGCTTGCCTTGCGAGAGCAGGAAGGAGACGCAGGATGGGGAGGTGGGGCCCGGAGCGCTGCAGTTGGCTTATCTACTCGCATGCCCGCTCATGGTTTTTGGACGCAATCGAATGATTTCTTGTCGGGAGCCAGCTCTGTCCGACGTGGCGGTGGCGGGTAAATGAGAGCAAAATATCGGATAGGGACCACCTCAGTGCGGGGGAGGAGGGACTCTTTCCATTGGCCGAGAGCCACTTCAGACTTGTCAGGGTGGTGCTTCACAATTGAAAACTACGAGGAATTCTTCTTCTCTTGGAGCAAGGTGATCTCAAATCTTTAAGGTATCTGTTGTGATAAAGTGACGAAAGAAAAAGATTAATGTGTCTTTATTTAATCTCTGTGCACAATTGAAATAGTATGTGTAGATAATTTTTATATTTTTGTATCTTTTTAAAAAAATTATTTTACACCCCAATCACATATTCAAGGCAGCACATTTTTTTTCGATTTTGGAAGTGTTAAAATCAAAGGGATATAATACAGCAATATTACTTATTGTGAGGTATATATGACAAAAAAAATAATATAAATGTCTAATAAAAAGCAAAAGATTTGAAAGTATTCATGCAATTGTTCTTTTTTACATAGAAACTTTTGCAGGAGATAGAGGATGATTCAGGATGTTTTGTATTGCACTATTTATTAGGACTTTAAAATCTTGTATTACAAAAAATTTAAAAATAAGACTATTGTAACTAGTCCTATCAAACTTTTAAATTCTCTTAAAAATGAAACAGAAAATAGGACAAATGGGACTCGCACCTATATTATCTGTCTTGTTTATATTTTGTGATAATCTTAAATAATAATAATAATAAAAATTCCTACTATTTTCTTGGCCGCGTTTTATCTGCAACAAGATGTCACAGTTGGGCCGTTGATTGTTGAAAGGTACGACGAGGATGTTTGGTTTAACGTAAAGACATAACATACAATATCTACATTATTTTTAGGAGACATAATAGACAATATTTTATGATACCTTATGTCAATTAAAACGACCCCTATGAACTTTGACGCAAAAAAAAAAAAAAAAAAAAAGAAGAAGATCTCCTAGAGGAAACACATACGTTTCAACCTCCTACTTCTCTAGGGTAGGATTTGTGTCGACCAGTTCGTAGCATTGGTAATTTCTTCCCCTTCTTTTGTTATCTGTCTCCCATATATTGCAGTTCGACAAACTTTTAAATTAACCCAGAAAAGGATTACACCATTGCTTCCTTAAGACAGAGACGTTGGAGCAGGAGGATGCCCAACAACCTTGCGTATGGGTGCAGGCCTCAATGGAGTAACATTATCTTGATCCAATCATCAACAAGATAATAACAAGATAGGAAGATTGGCTTAGGAGGCAGGGATTGGAGGTAGAAGTCTTCGCTTTGGAGGGCTTGGAGGGCAAGCGACGAGGAGACGAAGTGAAGACTCCCGAGGAAAGCAAGGAGATCGATGGGGTAATCCGACTGAGCTCAGCTAAGAGACCAAGAGCCAGACCGGAAGTGGGCCGAGAGGCATCCGATAAAGACGTGGCCTAGCAGTCAATTGGGTCGAGAGTTGTAGAAGCTCAATCACATTCGGACCAGTTCGTGGATGGCGGAGATATGGGCTTTCCGCCCATCAAGCGTAAAGGAGGCCCTTGATATTTTGTGACTTATATTCTTATTCTTATGAATAATTCTACATCGTCTGCCATGGAAAGGATTCCCTCACCTACTCATTATAAATAGAGTACTACTTGGATCAGAAAAGATAAGTGAGCTAAGCCTTCACTCCCCTCTTAATACATCATCATTGTTGTTTAACCGGATACTGACTTGACTGTCGGAAAAGGCTCTCCTGGGACGAGATTCGGGGTCCTCGCTGACAGAGTTTCCTCCTCCTACAGAAACCTTCTTCCATCACCTCCGGATCCTTCTCAGTCTCGGACCTTCCTCTCGGCTTCAAATCCCATGTTGCTTCTCGAATCCCGCATCTGAGAACCGTTCCGTGACTATCTTGACTGCATCAGAGATGATAAGGAAAGTTCTTGACATTATCCTATTGTCTTTGGAGTCATCCTGTTCTCGGGGCTTAGCTCATCCACGGTTTCATGTTGTCACCATATAGACAAAATGCCCTAACCATGTTCTCGTCATTACGTGTGGTGGTGAGATAGACATAGAAGACATGGCCCAATTGAACAGAGATGCAATAGATGGCAAAAGTAAGTACGAAATATCTGTTTTTTTCGGATGTTTAACAAGCTATATATGAATGTAAATTTTAAGGTAAAGATAAAGATGCTAACTTTATTTGATTTATTTAATATAAAGAAAGAATGTCTATTCTTGCATCCGATTATCCGATTTCTTTTAACTTAGTATAATAGTCAGTATTGGAATATATGATTTATTTTGACCATATCAATGGTTATGGGTTATGAGGATGTGTTATTGTTGTAAAAGTTTCATTTATAATATGTTCATATATTCACAGAGTAGTCACAATTTGAGCAGGAATATTCCTCACTGGAGGGAAACATTGACGTAGCTTGAATTTAATTAAACCATCGGACATGCAATACTTGGTCGGTTGAGTCACTAACCGAATATAAAATTATAAATTAGAAGAATAAAAAAATGCATGTCATCATTTGTCCAATGTTCCATTTAATTAGATGATTTTTTTACCAGAAAAATTAGTGTTAGTATCATATAAGTCTTAGTCAAGGTTCACTGACTCGGTGATTCAGATTGGATCCGCCCGACCACATACGAGTCGTATCTGATTCAACTCGGTCTAAGTCATATGAATTACACAAGTCGAGCCGATTCAGTCTTATTTTTTATTTTTTTTAATTCTTTAATTTTATGAATAATTATAACATAAATAAAATTTTAACTCCAATAGTTTATTAATGACGACTTTAAGTCGAAGTTAGGAAAAATTTACCATACTAGTTGCTATAAAAAGTGTAAATTACCTTTTACGTTGGAGAAAAAATCTAATTATTTACTAATTGAATAAAAAAGAGTCCAATTACTCATCAAATTAGGAAAAAAAATCTACTTAATACGATATAAATCACATAGGTCGCATTAAGTAGACTCAAGCCGGATCCCAACGACTTATGTTGGATCACAGTGCATCACACAAGTCGACACGAGTCATGTATGAATCGGTATGAGTTGGTGTAAGTCGCATACAATCGATCTGAGTCACATCGAGTCCACTTGAGTCGGATGCTGCACAGCCAGTCAAACTCATCCAAATAGGAGTCGACTTGTACAAGCAGCCCGATCTAGTATGATATGGTAAATCATGATCTTGATATCAGTATTTCTAAAGTCCCAATATTGATATTAACATTGAAATGAAGAAAAATGTGAAAGATGGTAACCGAAAGGGAGAGAGATAAGGGTGAAAAGGCAAGAGGGTAGACAGTCTTGAGAGTTCAAACTTTGAAGATTAAATTATTTTTTAATGTAAATTCAGACTTGTATTTAATTAATCACGATTGATAGATTTTACTAGTATATGAATATTAATATTGGTCGAATATAACCAAATAACTACTATTAGTAATAATATCAAAATTGGCACTGCAAAGTTACCTACAGCTAAATACCCCCAAACGAAGTATCAACTTTCCATAAATACTCCCTCAGACATTCCCTGAGAGTAGATGCAAACTTGTTTTGTGTAACAACAGGAAAGATTCTTGTCACAAAAACAATAAATACTCATAACACCTGTAGTTGATAAAATATTAAAATTTAGTCTAAAAATTTAAAAAAATGTTTTGCCTTTCTGATGATGGAATAAATTTGCGCACATTTCTTAACTAAGAAAGAGAGTTGTAATCAAAAGATATTTTTATTCCAATGTCCGGAGAAGGTAGAGAATATTTTAATTAGAGTAATATTTGTGTTGCTTGCTTCAAAAATAATTTAGTGGAATAAAATTGACATAATAAATACTTCAGAGCAAAGTCCCTCAGATTTTGGAGCTCCCAAATTTGATCCCCCCGCACATCCAAACGCCATCTAACCTGCCCCAGCTGTAGGGGTTAGCCGCGTCTGAAGTCCGATATCCGAAGTCTGAACGGACCCTCGCCGCCACCCGCCTGAAGCCCCCAAGCTCCTCCCTTTCTAAAGGTAATGGCGACGCTCCTCTGCGCAGACCCTTCCACTCTCCTACCGCAACCCCATCTCCCTCCCAGGAGCTTGAATTCCTGCAAATCCCTCTCTTCCCTGAAGCAATCCCATGCCCAGATCCTCAAATCCCCCTTCCCGCCTCCCCCTTCCCTCCTCGCCATGCTCGTCGCCACCTATGGCAGGCTTGGCGATCTCACCTCCGCCGCCATGGCCTTCCAAAAGTCCCCTCGGGAACCCGACGTTTTCCTCTTCAACTCCCTGATCCAAGCCCACGTCTCCAGTTCCTTATTCCTGCGTTCGCTGGGCGTCTACATCCAGATGCTGAGCGATGGCGTCTTGCCCGATAAATACACATTCCCCCACCTCTTCAAGGCCTGCGCGGCTTCGTCTCTGGCGTCTTGTGGCTCCCAGCTTCATGCCCAGATGATAAAGTTTGGATTTTGTGGGAACCAGTTTGTGGGTGCGGCGTTGGCGGACATGTACATGAAGAATGGGGAAGTTGCGGAGGCGCGGAAGGTGTTTGATGGAATGGTGGAAAGAGATGTGGTGACATGGAACACGATGCTGGCTGGGTATTCGCAGAATGGAAGGCCGGCAGAGGCGCTGGAGGTGTATGAACGGATGCGGCGGGCAGGCGTTGCTGTTGATTATGTCGCCGTGGCTTCGGTGGTTGCGGCTTGCGGGCAGCTGCGGCACATCTATCTGGGTGGGTAAATTGGTCTGGATTTTTTTCGTCAAAATCTACTTCTTGACGTGAGAAACCAGAGTTTGTAGTTGTCGATTATCGAGACACAATTGTTATACGAGTCCATCCAGCTCTGAAGTGCCAGTGTTTTTTTCAAAATGGCCATTTTTCCACTAACAACATGCTAGAATTAGAGGGATTGATGTTAAAATAGAAGCATATATGTTGCAACTTGCAATAGGATCTAAGCATGCAGGTCTTAATGCTTATTATAGTTGATGACTTCTATTCCTTTTTTTTGTTCCATGCTGAGCGTTTATGAACTTTCAGGATGCTGCCTCTGGATGGGAAATCCTATCATTGCTATCATGGATGGTTAAATGAGGCTAAATATTACCAACTAAATCCAAACAAGACTCCTTTTGTTATCATTCAGAGGCCTCAATAACATTTGAACTCTGCTGTCACGTGGGCACAATCCTTCCCTGAAAAATTGCCGTTGGTGTTCTCTACTTTTAAATCTAAGATGGAAATGAAGACTAAGCTATTGTTTGGTATGTTGTAAAATGATGTAAAATACCATAAAATGCTATTATTCGGTGTTTTCTTAATGTTTGGTATGCCATAAGTATTTAGGTTTCAAAATGCACTTAACTATTATTGACACTGATTCTTGTCCAGTTTCAGCTTTCACTCTAAATCTACTGCAAACCAAAACCCAAGAGTTTTAAAACAAAAAGATTACAGCATTTTATTGCTCACCAGACAACATCTAACTGGGAAGTTTCAACTATTTGTTTTTGTCTGCTTTTTCAATTCATTCATATGAAATTGAGGCCAGGATATATTCACTTTGTTCGATGTGTACCTCAATTTTGTTTGTCATCATTGTGACGTCCACAGCTTCCTTTCACCTCCATAATTCGATAGCTCATCGTCTCCTTTTTAGCAAAAAGGTTTTTGCTCTTTAGTTCTTTGATAGTTCATTACCTCATTTTTGCAAAAAGGTTTTTAAAATGTATTATCTAATCATTTGATATGCACATTTGAATAGGCAGTTGGTTGCATTCTTGGGTGTTGAAGACTGGTTTCACCATGAATGTTGTTGTCGCAACTGCACTTATGGACATGTATGCAAACTGTGGGGAACTGAGGTTGGCTAAACAGATCTTTGGAGAAATGAGTTCAAAAGATCTTATTGCATGGAATTGCTTGATTTCTTGGTGTGCTGAACATGGGTTAACTGTGGATGCATTTGAACTTTTTGTAGAAATGCAAGGATGTCAACTGAAGCCCAACGGCTCAAGCTTAGTGGGGATACTCCCTGCTCTTGCCCACTCTGGTTCACTACGATTGGGTAAATCATGCCATGGGTTTATAGTCCGAAATGGTCTGAACACAGACGAGTTCGTTATGACTGCTTTGACGGACATGTATGCCAAATCTGGTGATTTGTCTGTTGCTCGCAGATTGTTTGATATGATGTCAAGTCGAAGTGTTGTCTCCTGGAGTGCTATGATTGCTGGTTATGGAACACATGGTTGCGGGGATGAAGCCTTATCTTTATTTGACAAAATGCTCACCCACAATGTCAAGCCCAATTATATTACATATATTGGGGTCTTATCTGCATGTGTACATGCTGGTTATGTAGACAAGGGTCGACAGTACTTCCAGCAGATGGTTAGAGACCATGGAGTTAGCCCACGTCTGCAGCATTATACCTGCATGGTGGATCTTCTTGGACGGGCAGGGCTTTTTGCTGAAGCAATGGATCTTATAAGAGAAATGCCTGTTGAACCCTCCTCAGATATCTGGGGAGCATTGTTGGGTGCCTGCAGAATTCATGGCAATGTTGCTCTTGGCAAGTATGCTGCAGACAAATTATTTGAGCGGAACCCTTCAGATCCTGGTTTTTATGTTTTGCTGTCAAACATCTATGCCGCTGCTCATATGTGGTCTGAAGTACGAAGAGTGAGGGGCTTAATGAGGGACTTGGGTTTGAGAAAACCAGCAGGATGGAGCTCTATTGAAATTGGGAGCAAGGTTCATAGCTTTATTTCTGGGGATAAGTCTCACTCAGATTCTGATGAGATATACAAGAGGCTTAACGAGTTGATCATAAAAACAAAGTGCATTGGATATGTGCCCAAGACTGAGGTTGTGTTGCATGATGTTGAGGATGATGTGAAGGAAAGTGTTCTAAGTAGTCACAGTGAAAAGCTAGCTATGTCCTATGGCTTGTTAAGATTAACACCAGGTGTGCCAATTAGAATCATGAAGAATCTCCGAACATGTGAAGATTGTCATGCCTTTGCCAAATTTGTTTCGAAAGTTACCTCTACAGAAATTCTCTTGCGCGATGCAGTCAGGTTTCATCGCATCAAAAATGGGGTATGCACATGTTCTGATTACTGGTGAAATAAGTGCTACTGAAATAGTTTATGTGCAATTTTCATTAACTTCATCATCCAAAGTTCCATTCTGTAAAGCATTTTCTTCAGTTCTGTGAAGTCCGGTTATTTTTTCCCCTCATCGGTGTTCCTTCTACTCGGATCATATCATCTTCCTGTCACCAAAAATAGACTTTCATCAAATATAAGATAATCTCGTCACCACACCTTATCCCACCTGTGTGGAATCGATTAAATTCAGCAGGATGCGTATTAAGAATTTATTATTGAAAGACTGAAGTGCCTGAAGTAGCGCTTAAAAAATCTTATAGATGCGAAAGAACAATTTATAGGCTTTGTATGCCCCCTTCTTCTTTGTGAAGTCTCTAATTTCCATTCAAGCGATGCCACATAAGTTTATTTTTTTTACTTGGCACAAGATGTGTATATATATGGAGAATTTGAATATATCAACACGTCAAAAAATTTTAAACATTAACAATTCTTTAGGGTTCTACGTTGAAGACCCTTGAAAAAAGGTTAAATCATCAGAGCATCTATGACGTTGAAGGATCCTATAATTGTTTTATCCTCCGAGGCTCCACAATTAGCCTAAGCGTCCAAGCATATCTTACAACATCAACAGTAGCTGCTGCCACGCATGGGGCTGCCATGCATTCTTCCCTCCCCCATCACAATGCAAGGCAGTAGGTGCAACAATAACAGTAGCAGCTGGATCGCTCCGCCACCCTCCCATCTCACCTACACCGCCACCCTTTGCCGGCCCGCACCGGGGTTAGGACCATGGCTAGGGCTGGCAATGAGCCGAGCCGAGCCGAGCTTTGCATGGCTTGGGCTCGACTCGGGTCAATGGAGCTTGGCTCGAGTTCGAGCTCGGTTCGAGCTCTAAATCTGGGTTCGAACTCGGCTCGACTCGTTTTCGTCAGGCTCGAGCTCGGCTCGGCTCGAACTCGAACCAATAAAATTTGGACATATGTGATTTAATTTTAGTCATTTGATGCAGAATGAGGATTTTTTAGTATTCTTATTCAAACTTGTGTAATAATACTCTATCAAGACATATAAAATAAAAACTAATCAATTCAATTAAAATCTCAAGGAAGACAATTAAATGCATAATAAAAAATGAACAAGAACCTTAATGGGCAGATTTTGAACTCAATTAAACATGAATATAGACTTTTTGTGATCATACTAACTACATATATGAAAATTTAAACGCGGGACACGGATGGAATGCCACTTTGACCTAGTTTGAAAAAATTAAAAAAAACATGTTAAATATTTCGAGCCGGCTCCCGAGCTCACGAGCCGAGCTACCCTAAGCTTGAGCTCGGCTCGTTAAGCTATTCGAGCTTCTACTTAAGCTTGAGCTCGGCTCGTTTGACATTTCGAGTCGGCCAGCCCTAACCATGGCGGAGCAGGGAGACTCGAGGAGGAGAGGTGGTGGCTGACGGAGGTCTGCGGTGCAAAGAAAAACTCGACCAGTTTCTTTCATGGTTGCGGGTTTTCAGTGCAGGAGAGGAAGACGTTAGGAGAGACAGCAGCTGAGCAGGTTATGGAGGCGGTGCTGCAACGAGGATTAATACTTGCTGTGTTAAGGGTCAACGCAGCAAAATGACATTGGTCTACACAGGTTAGTGGCACATGAGTTGAGTAATTTTTAATTCGGATGGATCAAACAAGTATTAAATACGGGTACAAATTCTAGGTATGATAAATACATGTGAATATGTGCCCACAAAATATTTGTTATATTTAAAAATATTTAATATCTATATATATTTGTGTAAAGATTTTTGAACGTGACAAATATTTTGTGGGTATGACACATATATGTAAGGATGGTAAATACTTCCAGGCACGTGAAGTATTTACCATCCTTACATATGTGTACATATTCACAGACGTGATAAATATCTTTCGAACATGACATAATTCGTAGGCATGACAAATAGTATTTGTCATATTTGTCATACTCACGAAGTATGTCTCATGTCTACATGTATTTATCATATCTAAAATTATATATCCGCATTTGATATTTGTCTGATCTATCTATGTGCCGCCACCCCATGTGGGCCAATGTCGTGTGAAATTGCAAGATGACTCAACTTGCTGCCCTAACCATACATGGAGGGAAAGATAGAAGTCTACAGAGCATCCCTGTTTTGTAATGCAAATGAATTACGTTTCTTTCTGTTTCCATCAAAATGCTACCCCCATTGGATTGAACAGATTACCCGTTGAGTTTCCGGCCCTTCCTAGGTGCGTAGATCCAAGTGGGAATTTTATACGGTCGACGAGCAGTGACAAAGGCGAACTTCAAAGCTGTGGCTTGGTGCTCCAATAAGATGCTCTTTCTGATTATTTCGTTAATTGTAAGATCATGATTCATTGATTTTAGCTTGGATTACATAGGCATTTCCACACAGACAGACTTGCTGCAATGTCCGGGTAATGCAGTGATTGCAATATTGTTCAATCACTTTGATTAGATGGCAATTGAATTATCTTTTTTTTGTGTGCTTTAACAAAAAGCCAAACTGGGGGGACCACCCCAGCTTGGCATCCATAAGATTGAATTGAAGGGAAAAAAATTAAAAAAAAGGATCATATGCTGCTACCTGATCCGAACCATCAGATAGCGGCGTGATGTAATGCCACATTGCAGCAACTCTTTCTCAACCGCACACATCCATAATCTCTTGGAATGGGATTTTAGCTCTTGTGGAGGATGAGATGCTATTATTCCGCACAACCATGACAAACAGGTCTGGGATGTCGCACTTCCAACTATGCTACCAAACTCAGTAAAGGGAAACGATTTTGTGGCTCATACATTTGGCACCCACATTTAACACTACACACATGACACAAATTTCACTTATTTATTTACCATTCATTTGCTTTAAAATTTGTGTCATGTGTCTGGGGTCAAATGTGAGAGTCACAAAACTGTTTTCCCTCAATAAAACCTTGTGAAGTTTGCTTCTTCCGATGTATCTTAAGATTGTGCTTCCTTCTTCTAAGTTAGCCTGCAAAACTTGCAAAGTTAGCAGTGCTAGAAAGCTCTCTGAATAATTCTCCTTTTTATCGTCTTTCATCATAACACGTGGGTTTGGCATTTCAACAGATCCTCCATTCTCTAGGATTGATGTGGAGAGAGGTGGAGGCCATCCGATGGATGCAAGGATTGATCGGTGATCTATAAGAACTTGTGGCCTGAGAACAGCCAAAGTCTTTTCTACTCTCAAGTCAACGGCCATCTGAAGATGAGTCCACTGTGGCTGGTCCTTTGCAATAGTCGCTAATATTTTCTCAATATCTTCTATAGTTTTTATGGCAAACAATAACCTTTTCTGTTTCCATAGTGCCCCATGTAGTGCCCTGCATTCCATCATAAAAGCTAGATCAGTTGCATGTGATTTCCTAAAATCTGGGAAACACAGCAGGAGATCAGTCTTGTCCCTATTTCTTCCATTATGCAGGTGCTGGTAACTCCGGGAATCAAAGGGGAAACAGAAACCATTTGGTCAACATGGATGTCATGAAATCTTGATCCAGGAATGGAATTGGATAGGTCCTAAGGAGAAATTGACATTTTTTTAAACAAAAAAAAAATCAATCCTAAAAAAGTAAAGAAGGAGACAATGACAAGAACATAAATGAATAGAAAAGTATGTAACCATAAGCTACATGCGAGGGAAAACAGGTAAGAACTCTATGCTTCACCTTGCAAATTTTATCCTTTAATGTATCTTAAAGGTTTTTTTCGTTTTTGGTCCCTCCAATCTACTTAATTTAGGGAAAACCCCCGATTAGTGAAAACTCCCTCTAATATCACTTTTGTTTGGAAAATACCCCTTTTCAGGGAGTTTTTCTAAACTGTGATCTCACTTTGTGTGGAATAACTCCTTTCCAGGGGATTTTTCTAAAAACTTTGGGATTCTTTTTCAATTCTCAGGGAAGTTTTCCTTAAATCAAGCAGATTAGAGGGACCAAAAACCAAAAAACGTTTTAAAAAACTGAATTTTGCAAGGAGGAAAAGAAAAGAAAAGAAAAGAGTCTTATCTGATGACATACAAACTTCAGAAGGAAAATGGTAACGTACAGCCTGCACCTCATAAGAATAACTAGCTAGTATTGTTGCCATTCTCGTGTAACAAAATTTAAGCACAGCTGCAGCTCATAAGAATAACTAGCTAGTGTTGTTGCCATTCTCGTGTAACAAAATTTAAGTGCATGAGTGGCAGGGCAAGAGGTGTCACTGGCCTCACAATTGGACATGACAGATCAGAACCATATGGCAATAATGTGATCCTCGCATTTTGACCAATAAGAGATAAAGACGCATCCTCAAGGTCACCCATCAATGCCTCCAAACGTAGGGTAGTCTCTGCAAGATTAACAAACATAAGTACAGAGGCCTGTGTGCTTTCTATTTTTTATATTGCTTTCCTAGAGTTTCCGATAGAATCATGCTACCTATAAGGATGTAGAATGGTAGAACTCAACATCGAGTAGATGCACACACTTGAATGAGAATGTGTACTATGTTTAATTCTATTGGTGAATGTTTACTATCAGTAATAGTCACAATGACCACACAACAGGGTTGGATTATTTTGGGATGAGAATATCAAAGTAATGTTCTTTTTCATACATGTCACTCATACTTTTTTATTTTTAATTATAATGGTAGGTTGCCTTTTTCAAAGTTTATGATATATGACGTTCTTTATATTTTTTCATTATCTTTATCCGTAATTGCATTTGTTTTTAGAAGCTTAGTTGATAATTGGATGTTGGTTGTATTCTCATCCCTGTTAATTAGCATTTGCACATGAGCGCTTGCATGCATAATTTATGCTCTAGGTACAGAACCTGCACAGTGCTTATCATTATGCCATGCACATAATTCATTTATTAAAAGAAAACAAACAAGGCCAGCAAAATAGATTGTTACACAGTTAGAAATTATGTTTTACTCACATTGTTGGTGCAAAAATGCAAGTGCCACTCAAAAGAAAGAAAATAAATCTTCACTTAGGAACATAACAAGCTTAGTGTATTATTTTCAACACTTTCTTCACTCTTTTCGAAGAAAGTTAATTATATACCTCTATAAGATAACTTATGGAACACCACTTCACCTAAGAGTCAATTCAGTGAAATGTTATGGGACCCAAATATCAAGAAATAAAGATGTAGTAAAATAGTAGGGCAAGCTCCTGCTATTTGAGGACATATATATTACAAAAATCTTATAATAATCGCAATAAAGCACTTACCTATGCAAATGCACAGGATAATATCTAGAAAGGTAAGCTACCTATTCAACTTGCTAGAACATTGACAACCCATAAGATGGTGTTAAAAGTGTTTATTTTAACCATATAAACCAGGATAAATTTGGAAGGAGGGAAGTTGTGTCCTGTGCTTTCTCCAATCATGGGTTTAGTTTTCCCTCCAACAAATATAGAATGTACTAATAACTTAAATGGATAATATTATCCATGTCTATGTATAGCCTGTGCTTGGACTGGACGTTAGCCAAAATCTGTCACCTGTCCACAGCTTATATTTATCTCTATACTGTTCTCCATGGAAAAAAAAAACCATGTTAGGCAGAGAAAAGCCTTCCAAACATTGGTACACTGGCACCAAGTAAGTATTAGATCACCATTTCTGGAAAAAAAAAAACAAATAAAGAATTGACATTTGGTGATTGTCTGACCAGCATAAATTCCTGTAGAGTTCAGATTGCATCCCAATGATTTGGTTCCCCATGCATGCAACTAAGATGGTAGCTGATGGACGGGTAATTGCCCATCAGAAGGACCAGGCCTTTGCCTCAGTATGCTAGGAGTATACTGTTAAAACTACACAAATATTCCACAGGGTAGCTGAAGATGAGACATGTAATTTCTTCAAATCCATCCTCACACCTCCATTTGAACGTTCTCCGCTCATTCCCTCCTCCCAGTCCTTTCCCACCTGAAGATGAGCACCATGGTTACCTATCTTCACCCCCCCCCCCCCCCCCCCCCAAAATAAAAAAACACACCCACCCACCTTTTTTTTTTTCCCTATTTTTTTTTCTTCCAAAGCAATGGCAGAGGGAGAGGGAGGACAAATATAAGAGTTTTGAGTATCAAATAGACAAAATCATAGGAGTAAAATAAGAAACAACAAAGAAATGTAGTTCAGCAAGCAAAGAAAGAAGGAAAGACTGAAATTCAGGACAAGTAGCTCATCAGAGGCTGCAATTTTCACATATTAAATAAACAAATAATTTGAAAAACCAGGATAAAATAGGCACTACAGGAGTATGGGACAGAAACTAGACTATAGTTTGAGAACTATAGCTGAACAAATTGTCGACAAAATTTTAACTGAAAATGAGGTGGACAGTCTATGATGGCAGGGAAAGGGAACATGATAAACCCATTTCCTTAAGAGACGGGCATTCTTGAAAATACTTATCAATATGACTGGAAAGTATAAATGGAGCATCATTTCTCAAAATGCTGATAGAATGAAAACATGGGAATTTCACATTATTTGAAATCAGCATCCGAACGCACAAGTGGATCAATACACCAGATAAGCAAGAAATCAAATAAGTGGACCGCCTGCCAAGTTCACTTGCCAAGAAAGCAAAATGATTGCTAAGTTACGTGCTTATGATGTCAATTAGCCAGCCAATTGCTGAAGGTACCAACCGTAACCAGAAAAAAAAAAAATCTGTATTAAGAAATCTTTAAAAGATTTTTATCTTTTACATGAAAATTAACTACTGGTACACTTGCTCGAGTTCCATCAGTTTCTACCAGCCCAACTCTTAACTTACCACTGTAAGCCTCCAATACTTCAGGAACATCCTTCTGATACGGTTCAACATACACTTCCCAAAAGGCAATGTCAAGAATATAAAACGCCGTTGCAGTCGGTTTCCTTCTCAGCAACTTTCTTGACTCTAGAAGCCTGAGGACAGAGGCCCTAGGAAGGACCCGCTTCTCAAAGCTAAGGCTCAGAAGCGTGGCGTGCCGCGCTATGAATGCCGGCCCCCAGTTGAATACATCCTTAAAGAATCTTGTGACCTTCCTAAGCTTCTGCTCCGACATTCCCATAGAATTGGGCTGCCTCTTGAAGGCCAAGATGACCTCTGCCTTGGACCAGCCCAAGCTCCTGTAGACTTCCAGTTTCTTCTCCCAGGTGGATGTACTCGTTCCACAGACCAGTGAGACCGCGCGGAGGAAGGAAGTTGCAGATGGGTCGTAACCCATCTCGCTTACCTTATCCACGGCCCTGATGAAGCGGTCCGTCCTGTGGACCATGACCCTGGCGAGGACGACAAAAAGCATGGAGATGTTGGAGTCGGGCACTCCGTGGCACTTCAAACATTCGATCTTTGACTCCATGAGGCTGCGCAAGTTGTGGCCCAGGAGGTTGGGGCAGCGGCGGAGCGCGCCGACGACCCTCCCGTCCGTGCCCGCCACCGCCCTGAGGAAGTCGACGCAGGGTATGATCTTGGTCTCCAGGTCGGCCTTCAGCGCATACACGTTGCGGCAGATGAACTTGACGAGGGCTGGAGGGGAGAAGCCCAGTTGCAGATAAAACTCCAGCTTTGGCCGGAGGTCGGCCTCCGCGTCGTGCAGCAGCAGGGAGGGGGAGGCGTCGACGAGCTTGGCGATATCGCTCTTGGCGAAGTCGTGGGCGCGGAGGAGGGCGAGGACGGCGTCGGGCCCCTCGGGGGTGTCGAGGGAGATCCTCTTGAGGGCGGCGGCGGCCGGAGTAAGGCCGCAGGAGTCCACTAGGTAGGAGACCTTGAAGGAGAGTCGGCCACTGGAGCTGCGGCGGCGGCGGCTGCTGCCGTTGCTGGGAGGGGTGGCGGGCGAGACGGTGGCGGCGGTGCTGAGGGCTTCAGTGACGGAGGAGCCCACTGTGGAGGAGGTGGCCGCGGCATCTGTGAGGGTGGCAGTGGTGCGATGGAGAAGAGAAGCTACGAGTGGATCCGTGAAGAGCAGGCGGCCAAGCATGGGATCTGGTTTTGGGGGGAAGTTTTGGGCTGTGCGTTGGCGGGCGTGGAAGGGAGTGGCTGGTGTAGTGGTATCGCCTGGGACTAATCCTTGCTGCAGTCTAGGACGTGTCAGCGCCCGTCGGATCCGAGTGATCGGACGGCGCGCGCAGGCCGTTTTCCTTTCTTCTTTTATTTTCTTTGCCGATTTTTTAAATTTTTTAGAACATAAGATCAAAAATCACATTAGGGGAACGCGAGTTGACCTCGACCCAGCTGTGTATTTTATTTTCCTAAAAAAATGTCTTGAATTATGTGAAAATTTGTTTTAAAAAAAATTGTTGAAAAAAATATACATAGCCTACCTGTATGCATAGCCTAATTTTGTAGGTAACCTCCCAATATGTCCTACCTATATAGCCTAATTTTTTTATCTGATTATTAAAAAATTTTAAAAATGAAAAAAATAGGCTCAATTATTTAGGATATTTTTTTACTACTCATTGCAATTTGATCTTTTAATTCTTAAAATTATTTAGATTGTTTGATCAAAGATCGATCTGTGAGAAATTATATATATACATTAAACTGACTTTGGCTAATCAATGTGGCAACTCTAACCCGAGTGGATATGGTCACATATTTTTCACATAATAAGTTAAAAAAAATGTCATTGAGATATGTATAAATTATAAGTTATATATAAACAACTATTGATGATCAATCAAACTTAGATGATCTTTTTTATTTAGAAAGGTCACATATTTAACTACCGTCAGTCAAGTGGTTGCATCTTAAATATTTAGACATGGCCCTTAAAATTACTATTCTTTATGTTGTGGGATTGACTTAGAATTGTCACATATTTAGTTGGTGTGAAATTATCCTCATTAGGGGGGCTCATAAGGTTCAAATTTCTCCTATTTTAAAGGCACTATAAATGTTTGACCATACAGGAAAGTGTTAAAATTCAGTTATGTCTACTGGCAACGGACTATATCAATGGCCATTAGATTTTAATCCAATGGCTAAGAATAATTTAAAAAAATTAAAAAAAGTCGAACACACCTCATGTAGGCGGAAAACTACCCGCGTGAAACGTGGAGCGTGCACACACATGAAGTGCTTCATGTTTCATGCTCGTGGAGAGCCTCGCACATGCTCGGGGGCATTCGATCATGCCAGATGGCCCAATTTTTTTTATTTTTTATTTTTAAAACTTATTCTCTCTTATCACCTCTGCCCTTTGATGAATTTTTGGCTCTGAAGGCGTCACAACACTCTAAAAAGTTAGATCCGATGGCAGACCTAAATAGGCAACGCATAGTAATAGTTCCATTATATATATATATATATATATATACTTCATAATGAGTGATCAAAATTAACACTCCAAGAGATGGAAACAACCTTAAAGATAGTTGATATTATTTTTTACTTTTTGACTATTTTTTTTAAAAATTAGACCCTCCGATCATTAAGATCAAAAATGGCATTTGTTCGGACGACCATGGTAAAGTTCATGATCAAACGATTAATATTAAGCCCTAGGAGATGGGAACAACTCTAAGGGGTGACTTTGAATCTTTAAAATTTTATGATGATTTTTTTTCTTTTTTTCTACATGGGAAATAAGTAAAAAATGGCCATGTGGTCTGGTCGTATATATATATATATATATATATATATATATATATATATATATATATAGAGAGAGAGAGAGAGGAGTGTTGTGGTGCAATTTTGGCATGTTTGCGGCCAAGCCGCACGCTATGTTTTGACTTCTCCTATGTTGAAAAATAAAATAAAAATGACTATAAAATTTTAAATATTCAATTGTCCCTTTAAGATAATGTTCACCCTTTGGTGCTTAAATTTCACCGGTGGATCATATCCAAATACTAAACCCTATGGAACAGGTTCAACCTTAAAGGTAATATGACTAATTTCTTAATTTTTGACTATTTTTATGATTTTTCTAAAATCAGAATTTATGAGTACTTGATGGATAGCTAAAATTGAGTTTCATGTTTAAACTCGATTGGACGGTGAAAATAAAGTCCCAAGAGATCGCAACAACCTAAGGAGGATAATTAAATATTTATTTTTTTTGTAAATTTTATCATTTTGTAAATATAGGAAAGGGCCTGTTAGGTCGGAGATTCGTTCGATCTGGATCAGGCGACTAGAACTTCTCCAAATCAAAGAAATCTCCACACCGCTCTTGCAAGACAGACACTAGGTCAAAGGAGATCCCGATTCTGATATGGAAGAACCCCCTCCGATGCCTAAGTTAGGACAGAGAAGAGAGTAAAGGCATTAGTAGTATAGTTTTAAGCTTAGGACGTACTTTTTGAAGTTACTTGGGGGTTCCTTTTATAGGGACAAGTTGAAGGCAATCGAGAGCCCGTACGGAGGACGTATAAGGTAAGTCCGATCATGTCTCTGATCTGGTCGGGATTCTGACTTTCTTTATTTGGTGTTGATTTCCCTTATCTTCAGATCGGAGAAGAATTCGGAAAGAACTTCCTTCGGCGGGACCTACGTCTTGCAGGACGTCGGGGTTTATTTCGGATTCAAAGGCCTCCCGCGAGAACCTATTCACATGAGCCGGAAAGACCCTCTAGGTCTTGAAAGGAATCATGGGTGCCTCTTATCGGGTTGGCCCACTTAGTATATGGGCCAAACTGAATCGAGCCCTCTCACTGGCCGCCCTGCTTCGAAGGGCGGTGCACGGCCTTCAAAGCAGTCGAGTTTCAGGTGAGCCGGCGTATTTAACATGGACGAGAAAGTGTCCCGACCCTCTGTACGAGGGCGGGAAATTATGATTCAAAAAGGACACATGCACGCCCACAAGCGAGCGCCAGTTCGGCGGTCGCGCCTGGCCTAGGTGAACTTCTCTTCATCTGTTATAGGAGGCAAAGGACTCCCTCCGAAAGGGCGCTCCCAACAGGCATTAGAAAGAGATATAACCTGTCTTACAATCTCGAGTGAATAATTTTTCAAGCAAAGTCTTGTGAACACTTCATTGTCTTTCCTACTCCAACCCCTCTCTTGTCACCTATTCTTCCATCACACGTCTCTCGATGAGCCACCGCGTCGCAATAGCGTCAAAGGATATATTATATGCCCAGGGGGTTGAGGTAGATCGGGAAGCGATGCAACCTTCTATTTGCTATGAGGACTGTCTAGCAGAGATCCATGCAAAATTCTAGATCCCAAATGAGTACCGGCTCAGTGTTCCTCATCCAAAGAGTGCATCTATAGTAGGAGGGCTCATTCGTTCATAGCCTACGAGAGCATGTTTGATGCGGGTTCTGCCTACCAGTTGCTGCGTGCGTGAAGGGGTTACTCAATTACTTCCAGTTGATACCAGGATAGATCATACCTAATTCCTGGCACCTGATAACGGTCGTCTTCATTAGGGCGAGGGAGCTTGGGTGTGCGGATCCTTCACCGGTGATGCTGTAGCTTACCTTCCAGCCGAAGAGAGGGACGAAGTCCGGCAATCGAGGGTTTGACGCTGGCCATTCCCTGATACTTTCAAGGATCTCGTTGTCGGGCCCTCCATTGACGTTCCACTATCACCGATCCCTCCAGAGGATATTGATATAGTAGTTACCCTTCAGCAAAAGCGTCCTTCTGACATCGGTGAGGTGGTCCTTCTACTCGGATCATATCATCTTCCTGTCACCAAAAATAGACTTTCATCAAATATAAGATAATCTCGTCACCACACCTTATCCCACCTGTGTGGAATCGATTAAATTCAGCAGGATGCGTATTAAGAATTTATTATTGAAAGACTGAAGTGCCTGAAGTAGCGCTTAAAAAATCTTATAGATGCGAAAGAACAATTTATAGGCTTTGTATGCCCCCTTCTTCTTTGTGAAGTCTCTAATTTCCATTCAAGCGATGCCACATAAGTTTATTTTTTTTACTTGGCACAAGATGTGTATATATATGGAGAATTTGAATATATCAACACGTCAAAAAATTTTAAACATTAACAATTCTTTAGGGTTCTACGTTGAAGACCCTTGAAAAAAGGTTAAATCATCAGAGCATCTATGACGTTGAAGGATCCTATAATTGTTTTATCCTCCGAGGCTCCACAATTAGCCTAAGCGTCCAAGCATATCTTACAACATCAACAGTAGCTGCTGCCACGCATGGGGCTGCCATGCATTCTTCCCTCCCCCATCACAATGCAAGGCAGTAGGTGCAACAATAACAGTAGCAGCTGGATCGCTCCGCCACCCTCCCATCTCACCTACACCGCCACCCTTTGCCGGCCCGCACCGGGGTTAGGACCATGGCGGAGCAGGGAGACTCGAGGAGGAGAGGTGGTGGCTGACGGAGGTCTGCGGTGCAAAGAAAAACTCCACCAGTTTCTTTCATGGTTGCGGGTTTTCAGTGCAGGAGAGGAAGACGTTAGGAGAGAGAGCAGCCGAGCAGGTTATGGAGGCGGTCCCGCGGGGAAGAGTAATGTTTGCTGTGTTAAGAGTCAATGCAACAAGATGACATCCGTTCACATAGGTTGGTGGCGCATGAGTGGATCATTTTTTATTTGGATGGACCAGACAAGTATTAAATACGAATATAAATTTTGAGTATGATAAATACATGTGGGTATAATAATTTTTTCGTGATATTTTTATGTCCACGAAATATTTGTTATGTCTAAAAAATATTTATCATCTCTACATATTAGTATATACATTTTTTAGTGTAACAAATATTTTGTAGGCACGACAAATAGTATTTATCACGTTTAAAAATATTTATCATCCTTACATATATACATATATATATATGTATGTGTGTATATAGATTTATGGGGGTGACAAATATTTTTCGAACATGACAAATAATTTGTGAACATGACAAAAAATATTTGTCATACTTGTTATGTCCACGAAGTATTCGTTATGTCCACATATATTTTTCATATCCAGAACTATATACCCGTATTTAATAGATGTCTAGTCCATCCGAACAAAAAATTACATAATCTATGTGCCACCAGCTCATGAGGACTAATATCATCTTGCATTGCAAAATGACTCAACTGACTGTCCTGACCCTCAGTACAGCAAGCATTACTTCGAGGAGACCATGCATGGAGGTGAAGACAGAAGTCTACATAGCATCCCTGTTTTGTAATGCAAATGAATTACGTTTCTTTCTGTTTCCATCAAAATGCTACCCACATTGGATTGAACAGATTACCCGTTGAGTTTCCAGCCCTTCCTAGGTGCGTAGACCCAAGTGGGAATTTTATATGGTCGACAAGCAGTGACAAAGGCGCACTTCAAAGCTGTGGCTTGGTGCTCCAATCAGATGCTCTTTCTGATTATTTCGTTAATTGTAAGATCATGATTCACTGATTTTAGCTTGGATTACATAGGCATTTCCACACAGAGAAAGACTTGCTGCAATATCCGGGTAATGCGATGATTGCAATGTTCAATCACTTTGATTAGATGGCAATTGAATATCTTTTTTTTTGTGCTTTTAAAAAAAGCCAACCTGGGGGACCACCCCAGCTTGGCATCTATAAGATTGAATTGTTGGAAAAATTAAAGAAAAGGGATCATATGCTGCTACATGATCCGAACCATCAGATAACAGCGTGATGTAATGCCACATTGCAGCAACTTTCTCTACTGCACATATCCATAATCTCTTGGAATGGGATTTTAGCTCTTTTGGAGGATGGGATGCTATTATTCCGCACAACAAATAACAATGACAAAGAGGTCTGGGATGTCACACTTCCAACTATGCTGTGGTCAATATGGTGGGAACGCAATAATAGAATTTTCAGGACTTAGTTCAAGGATGTTTCTGGTATCTAAAGGACATGCATCAGCCTCATTTTTAATGGAATTCCTGTAAGACAGGTAGTAGAGCTGTGGATTCACCAACTATGGACAAACTTCACTCATGGGCCAGATTTACTTTGTAAGAGGATGGGGAGTCCTAAGTTTTCAGAGGTGGGAAGTTTTGCGTTTACCACCTTGGTAGAGTGCGCTTCCCTTTTTCCCTTGTTTTCTTCTAGCTGTAACCTTTCCTTCCCATTTGCATCACTGAAATGTGGTCTCTTGGAACAGGATGAAACCACTCGCAGTTTATCAGACAACCTACTGAAAAGGAAAAGCATTCCTCAGAGTTCTTTAGGCCTTCCTTTTAGTGATCAAGACAGACCAATGATTTAAAATGCTAAGATCTTGTGTTGTATAAATCAGACCATGCAGGCTTGCATATTTATTTCATACTACATCGTTTCTTGGCTGATTGACCAAACCACAGGTACAAAATAATTTATGCAACAGATGGCATTGATGCACTGCCAACCAGAGAAGTAGGCTCACTGCACTTCCTGTTGTTGGAAAAGGCAAAGTTCTTATTTCATATTGCTCAAAATTTTCTCAGCCTGATCAAGAGAAATATGAAATAATCCATACACACGCATGCAGTCTTGATCTCTTGTTTCCCTCTTCAAAGCTGCCATCAAACGCCTAACATCTCCCGGGTGCATGGCAAAAAGCTTTAAAGAATCACTTATACATGGGAAAAATGCTTCTGGACGAATGCAGAAAGGCTTGAAAACAATGAATAATGCCAACATATCAGTCCTGAACTGATGAATTCCTCCATCTGAGAATCTTACATTGCTCAATAGAATGCTCCTGAAGATGAAATGGTCGAGTCCACCTGTAACACATCTCCACAGATCGAGAAAATCATTAAAATTGAGGTACAGTTTAAGAATTTGCAGCCGATCCATAAGCATATCCAATGCTTCTACAAATTCAACAGACACATTTTTAACCTCTTCATCCAAAACACCATCTACTTTGGCTTCATCAAGGTCTTCTCCCCACCTTCCACTGCTTTGAATGTAATCATAGCAATGAGAACCAAATTCTCGAAGAACAGCAGATACCAACTCCATAAGACAATCTGTCTGGAACCTGCTAAAGATCATTACTTCATCAGCAAAAAAACAACTAAATGATGACTTTTCCTTTTCTCCCTCGTCATCGTTTTCAGCCGTACACATCTCCAAGAAATTCACATTCTCGCTCCATTCCCGCATTATAGATTCACAATATCGGGCAGCATTGTTTGAACTAGCTATTCTGTGTACGGCATCATTGTCTCTGATACTCATGGCTTCAAATTCTTGACAGTACTGATGCAAGATATTAGAGAATTGATGCAGGCAAGCATTTGCAGTCGACTTGACAAATTTGATTCTCAGTGACATACTTGGTAATGCCCAGCCCTTTTCTATCATAGCCCAACCCATTCTAATAACAGAATCTGCAATCAGAGGAGCCTTATAGTCTTCCATGGAGGAAAAGGTGAATATCATGGCATTTTTATCATAAGTGAATTCAGTCTGCTGCTTGGTGTTAATAGCCCATGCTTCATCATTATCTAACATGCCCTTCAGTCTGTCCTGTGCACTTTTAAGTTCTATCAGGGCCCAAACTTCAATCCATTCAGAACGATCACAAAATAAAGTTAGAATGGATAATGGCTGTAAAGTTGAGGTTCCCTCAAATTCTGGGAGACTCCTCGTAAGAAGAATTTGTGAACCAGCAAGAGCTCGCATCTCCTTGTCAAATGTAATAATAAGGTCAATTAGATTAAGCCATAATGAAATCACCTCTAGGTCCATGCCTTCACTTTCATATCTTCTGGAAAGATCAGGAAAAGTTCTTTTTCTCAGATATGCTGTGAGCATCTTGACCATCACTGATATCCATGCTTCTTTGGCACTAAAACCCACAAGCCTCGCTTTATCAATCAATGGTTGCAAGACATTATCAACTCCTTCCAAGAGATTTCGGGCAATCCTATATGTAAGAGCAAAGATGAATTCTGGTTTGTGAGACCATCTCGCAAAATGATGTTCTACCCTTGCTGCAATTGGGTAAACCAGTTCATCAACTGTCCAAAGACTAGATTCTAGCTTTAGTTCATTGCCTAACTCAGTAAAACCTTGTGAAGTTTGCTTCTTCCGATGTATCTTAAGATTGTGCTTCCTTATTCCTAGGTTAGCCTGCAAAATTTGCAAAGTTAGCAGTGCTAGAGAGCTCTCTGAATAAATCTCCTTTTTATAGGCTTCCATCATAACAAGTGGGTTTGGCACTTCAACAGATCCCCCATTCTCTAGGATTGATGTGGAGAGAGGTGGAGGCCATCCGATGGATGCAAGGATTGATCGGTGATCTATAAGAACTTGTGGCCTGAGAACAGACAAAGTCTTTTCTACTCTCAAGTCAACGGCCATAAGAAGATGAGTCCACTGTGGCTGGTCCTTTGCAATAGTCACTAATATTTTCTCAATATCTTTCATAGTTTTTATGGCAAACAATAACCTTTTCTGTTTCCATGTAGTGCCCCATGTAGTGCCCTGCATTCCATCATAAAAAGCTACATCAGTTGCATGTGATTTCAAATCTGGGACACAGCAGGAGATCAGTCTTGTCCCTATTTCTTCCATTATGCAGGTGCTGGTAACTCCGGGAATCAAAGGGGAAACAGAAACCATTTTGTCAACATGGATGTCATGAAATCTTGATCTAGGAATGGAATTGGATAGGTCCTAAGGAGAAACTGACATTTTTTGAAACATAAATAATAAAAAAATCCTAAAAAAGTAAAGAAGGAGACAATGACAAGAACATAAATGAATAGAAGAGTATGTAACCATAAGGTACCTGGAAGGGAAAACAGGTAAGAACTCTGCTTCAGCTTGCAAATTTTATTCTTAAATGTATTTTAAGGGGTTTTTTCGTTTTTGGTCCCTCCAATCTACTTAATTCAGGAAAAAAAACCCCAATAATCTCTCTATTTAGTGAAAACTCCCTCTAATATTACTTTTGTTTGGAGAAGACCCTTTTTCAGGGAGTTTTTCTAAACTGTGATCTCACTTTTATGTGGAAGAACTCTTTTCCAGGATTTTTTTCTAAAAACTTTGGGATTCTTTTTCAATGCTCAGGGAAGTTTTCCTTAAATCAAGCAGATTAGAGGGACCAAAAACCAAAAAACGTTTTAAAAAACTGAATTTTGCAAGGGAAAAAAAAGAAAAGAGTCTTATCTGATGACATACAAACTTCAGAAGGAAAATGGTAACGTACAGCCTGCACCTCATAAGAATAACTAGCTAGTGTTGTTGCCATTCTCATGTAAGAAAATTAAAGTACAGCCTGCAGCTCATAAGAATAACTAGCTAGTGTTGTTGCCATTCTCGTGTAAGAAAATTTAAGTGCATGAGTGGCAGGGCAAGAGGTGTCACTAGCCTCACAATTGGACAAGATAGATCAGAACCATGTGGCAATAATGTGATCCTCGAATTTTGACCAATAAGAGATAAAGACGCATCCTCAAGGTCACCCATCAATGCCTCCAAACGTAGGGTAGTCTCTGCAAGATTAACAAACATAAGTACAGAGGCCTGTGTGCTTTCTATTTTTTATATTGCTTTTCTAGAGTTTCCGATAGAATCATGCTACCTATAAGGATGCAGAATGGTAGAACTCAACATCGAGTAGATGCACACACTTGAATGAGAATGTGTACTACGTTTAATTCTATTGGTGAATGTTTACTATCAGTAATAGTCACAATGACCACACAACTGGGTTGGGTCATTTTGGGATGAGAATACCAAAGTATTGTTCTTTTTTATACATGTCACTCATACTTTTTTATTTTTAATTATAATGGTAGGTTACCTTTTTCAAATTTTATGATATATGACGTTCTTTATATTTTTTCATTATCTTTATCCGTAATTGCATTTGTTTTTAGAAGGTTAGTTGAGAATTGCATGTTGGTTGTATTCTCATCCCTGTTAATTAGCATTTGCACATAAGCACTTGCACGCGTAAGTTATGCTCTAGGTACAGAACTTGCACAGTGCTTATCATTATGTCATGCACATAATTCATTTTTTAAAAGAAAACAAATAAGGCCAGCAAAATAGATTGTTATACAGTTAGAATTATGTTTTACTCACATTGTTGGTGCAAAAATGCAAGTGCTGTAGACACGCTAATTTTGACGTCATTTTGAGTAAATTTCATATCATATAATAATGCCTCAGGATGGTCTGATATTTAACCATTGGTTAATTTTTATTGATCTTTTTAAGTGTCGGGTTTAACAGACATGTTTAAGTTAATCAATTGAATTGATTTTAACTCGAATTTCAGTTAAAATATGAAGATGTCTAAAAGACGTCAACCTGTGTGGACGCCATTTAGAGTTTATTCTTATTTTAACGTTTAAATTTAAATTTTAATCAATTGATTAATTAGCTAAAAGGCGTCTGTGAGTCTTGACGCGTTTTATGTTTCCTAAGCTATTTCTACTTCTCTTCCGGATGTTTATCCTTATCTTAATTAGTGTAAAAGACGTCTACACATGTAGACGCGTTTTAGCTAATAAAGATAAAGATAAGTTTTCCGGATATTTATCCTTATCTTAATTAATCTGAAAGGCATCAGCCATGATGGACGCGTTTTAGATAATTACAGATAAAGATAAATTAATCAGTATTTATCTGTCAGTTAAGATGGATAAATCCGAAGTTTTTCTATGTTAATCACGGACGCAGAAGAGGCCTATAAATACCTTACATCTTGAAGAGTTAAAAATGTTGAACACCATTAAAAAAGTGGAGCGCTATTAAAGTTAAGTGTAATCTCGAGCGAGTTGAAGATCGAAGCAACAACGTCGGAACGCCGAAGCGCTGCCATTTCCAGAAGTCGGCGTCCTTTCAAGATTTTTCATCCATTCAAGAATTCAACCATTGGGCATAAGTCTTTTATTTCTGCATTTTCATTTCATTTAGTTCTATACGCTTCATCATTCACTCCATGCAACACACACCACATTCATTCTTTTTAAAACCTATTTGATTAAAGGGGTTTCAAAAGCCATTTAACAAGTAAGTTTGCTGTTTAATTGCATGTTTAGCATCATTATTAGAATAGATATTGCTTTTGTTTAAAGTTCTCATCATTATTTCTTTATCTCTTTTCTTTCTATTTCTGTTGCACTCAACAACAACAAGAGAATCATAGGGGAAAACAAGCACAAAGCCAAAAGGATTTCTGGACGATCCTCAACCTCAAATTCAACAGCAAGAACAAAGAACGAGAATGGCTCTCTTTCTTCAGCCGGCTGAAGAAGGGGGAATCAATGACTCAATATCTTCCGCGTTCAAACAGGTAGGCGATCATACTCTCTTTTGAAACTTTTTAGTCAAAAGTTTCTGGCGATCACTGCACTTAGTTGCTGTTTTTAATAGGTTTATTTTGCACCTAAACAACTTAGATTTTTCATGTTAATCACACGAGCATTTTAAAGCACTCACAAGTGCCACTCAAAAGAAAGAAAATAAATTTTCACTTAGGAACATAACAAGCTTAGTGTATTATTTTCAACACTTTCTTCACTCTTTTCGAAGAAAGTTAATTATATACATCTATAAGATAACTTATGGAACACCACTTCACCTAAGAGTCAATTCAGTGAAATGTTATGGGACCCAAATATCAAGAGATAAAGATGTAGTAAAATAGTAGGGCAAGCTCCTGCTATTTGAGGACATATATATTATAAAAATCTTATTAACAATCTTAATAAAGCACTTACCTATGCAGGATAATATCTAGAAAGGTAAGCTACCTATTCAACTTGCTAGAACATTGACAACCCATAAGATGGTGTTAAAAGTGTTTATTTTAACCATATAAACCAGGATAAATTTGGAAGGAGGGAAGTTGTGTCCTGTGCTTTCTCCAATCATGGGTTTAGTTTTTCCTCCAACAAATATAGAATGTACTAATAACTTAAATGGATAATATCAGTTGGACAAACTAGTCTACTTAGATTTTGTTAGTACATTTAGAAAGAAGCATTTGGAAAGAATTTGATAATGTACGGACAAGGTTAAGCATCGGGTAACTTTAGGGCTGGCAATGAGCCGAGCTGCTAGCGAGCCGCTCAGTCTCAGCTCAGTTCTGGCTCGGTTTGGCTCATTCAAAACCTCAAACGAGCCAAACTCAAGCCTAGGTTAAAGCTTGAATGGCTTAATAAGCCAAGCTCAAGCTTACTGTGGCTTGGCTCGTGGGCTCGTAAGCCGGCTCGATATATTTAATTTTAATTTCCCAAATTATGTCAAGTTGAAGTGGATATCCCATCTTGTGTGGGTGCGGCTGTGTGCCGTCCAGATTTGAGTGGTTTGAGCTCGAGTTGAGCCAAGCTCGAGCTTGGCAAAAGCGGGGCGAGCCGAGCTCTAGCCCAGATTTGGAGCTCGAACCGAGCTCGAGCTCGAGCCAACCTTCTTTGACCCGAGCCGAGCCTGAGGCATCCAAACCTCGGCTCAAATCGACTCATTGCCAGCCTTCAAATCCTTCTCATTGTTAGTTGTTTTTGTGCTTTTTCCCATTCAAAGAGCTAGGAAGTTGCTCAACTATCCGTCTTGTTCTACAAATTTGGTAGGTTGCTAGATATTTTATGTAGTATTTTATTTTTATTTTTTTATTTTTTTATTCACTCTTTGATTCTTTAATATCAACAATAAGTATTCTCCAACCTTTTCCAAGATCCTAGGCTTAAATCTTGCTTAACATAGTCGGTGGCAAGTTCTCTTGTAACGAAACTCTATGAACCACCCAAGGAATAAAAATATAACATTTCTTTCTTCAATTCGCATATATTGCCTCAGCTACCATTCAAGAAAATGAAGATAATTCTATTGTCTTCCACTCATACATAAAATGATAGTCTGGCAAATGCATGCTAAGGATGCCCTAGATTTGACATGGTTTTGTGGGTTATTGCTGCTTAGGATGCTATTAATGAGGGGTAGGTCTATATGCAAGAGCTTTTAGTAGACCGGTACATGTCAACAGTCACAGGCCTTGCCCTGTTGAAGTGAGATTTTTGTATGCTATGGAAGCATGTAAGCAAAAAAAAAAAAAAAAACTGCTTGCATGTTATAAGATATTCATTTTGGATCTTGGTACATATGTTGTTGAAGCATATGTGTGTCAAAATACTTCCATGTTGCAGGATATTCATTTTAGATATCATTATATTGTTGAAACATATACGCATAAAAAATACTTGCATGTTGCATGGTAATTGTAAATGCAAATCGTTTATTGATTTAAGGTTTTATGCACCTCATATCCCTGAAAATAGTACTTAGGACATATGGTGCATAAGATCAACGGAGTTTGCTTGCAGAGGGTGATGGAATAGCTGAAAAGTAATAGCTTACTGAGGATCTAATGTATGTTATAACAGAATTATGAATCTCCAAACGGTTGAGAAAGTAGTGAAAACATAGAGGCTTTTGGTCTATGTGTTTAATCCCACATCTGGCCCTCATCTTTTACCTTATGTTGGCTTGGTCAGATTGGATAAATTGAAAATAAAATTAAAAATCATGTTCATTAAACTTTTGTTAGAATTTTTAACATGATGGCAAGGCGAAAAAAACTGACTAAGTATGCTCTAAGTAAAAGCTACCCTTGCTTCAACTATTATCTGAACAAAACCTTATAGCTCTAAGTTGAGTTGAAAATTAGTTTTAACACTCCAGCAAATAGAGTCTATGATGTTGATTTCTTTTACTTCATCAAGAACTTTTCACATAGATTCAAAGCCACCATTTAATAGAAGACATGTTAAAGTATACACTAAGTTTCTCTAACAAGCTACATTGAACTCTAAATAATTATAGTGATTACATTTAGATCTTCATTTTAGCTTTATTTAGGCCCCATCATGGGAACAAAATCACCACATTTATTTTTCAACTACCTCTTTTGAATTACAAGTATAGCATCAACTAGAAGTGTCCTCATTTACTGTGAACTTATTTCTTATATCTTTTTCCAATGCTAAATATTTTTACAACTTTTTCCTTTTTTATTGTATTCATTTGCATACATCTTTAATATAAATCCATTCCCACTTTTTCCCGGTTACCATAATTTGATTTTTTTTCGAGCTATTGCTATATATCCTCATCTTATACTGTACACTTAACATGTGAAAAGAAGACATATGTGGTCCCTTAGAAGTCTGGATATATTACAACAAATTTGTTAAACTATGATAATTTTAACTATAAGTTTTTATGATTTGAAATGGATTAATTAACATATTTGTTCTAATGTACAATTGTTTTGTTCCAAAGAGACGTTAATTAGCATATTTGAATCACAATTTATTAAAATAATTTTTTTATTTAATGTTGATAAGAAACAAAATTTTCTCTTGAACATATCTGCACGATAGCGCGTTTGCTTAACTAGCACAGAAAGAAATGCGACACCTTATAGGAAATTCCTTTCCCATATTCTTTGGTCCTTTCTTGTTAAACTATATACGTCAATCCTTGCACCGTGACGAGTATTAAGCCCTCATGTTCCCAGTAAAACACCAATGGTTTTAAATTCCTATGCAACAAAAGACCTAAATAACAAAGGATGATGAGATCGACCGGTGAAACATTAACAAGTTCACCACTGCCCCACTTCCATAGATTCTTACCACTATTCAAACTAATTAAATCCTCATTTCTATCCCCTTTCCAGGGTAAGGACTTACATAAATAGATCTACTAGCTCACCATAGTTTCAGTTTGCAGGACGAATGGAGAAAGAAAGAAATCAATTTTCGATAAAAGCACATTCAGAAACAAGCTCTAACCAGCCGGCCATAAACCAATAATTACTCCACAAAGTGAGACTACCTGCGTAAAGGCGAACCTGCTCGATCCGACCCAGTTCCTTCGCGAGCATGGGAATCTCCCTTCCCAAGATCCTTCTAATCCCACTAGAACTTGCCTCGCCATTCCCCTCTGATACATCTGCCAAAGCACCAAGCAAAGATGAAAAGATTTTTATGAAGCAAGAGCCACAAAGACGAGATTTTTATCAAGAGAAAACACCAAACATCCATACCCGGATAATGCCGCGGCAATAACGCCCCCATATCAGATTTGAACTGGCGGAGAGCGTTCCCCGCCTGCTCAGAGCGGGCGGCCCAGGCCTCGGCGAGGGAGGAGAACCTCTCCTCCGCGCTTGAGATGCCCCGTTCCAGGGCGTCGCACTCGGCGCCCAGGTCGGCCGCCAAGGAGGGCGCCCGGCGGAGGTCGCCTGGGGCCCCGAGGCGCTCGTCCAGGAAGGCTCGAAGCCGGCGCGGCACCTCGGAGGCGGGCGACAACGCGAGAGCCCCCGCCATTGCAGAGGGGGTGGGGACTCCGAGCGGAGGCCGCCTTGAACAGACCCGCCCGACACGAATATTTTCTGCTCACAGGTTGCCCGCGGGAAAGGAATAATTAAGCGGTTCTTCTTTTGGTTACCTTACCCCGTAAACTTGCTTTATCTTACATTTATACTCCTAAATCATTATATTCGTCAACATATCCTTGAGATAGACATATTCGTTCCTCCATAATCTTATATGTGATTTGGTTTGAATTTTGTAAAAAAAAACTATGAGACTAAACCAAAGTAAATTATATTTCAAACTAAGTCACATCTAAAAAGACTATACTGAAAAAAGTAAAGTTAATTCCAATTTAGTTTGATTTGTTATTCGGTTTGAACCTTTAATGGGCAAATGATGTATGATCTTTTTTTAAGTGAATTAAATAGAGTAGTTACAAAATATCTTTACTTTTGAGCTAAATCAAGTTGAACTGAATTAACTAAATTTTGTTTGATTTTTTTAGTTTGAACTAAATAATGAACAACCCTTATCATCGTATGTCTCTTTAACTTAACTATTATTGAATTAGTGTTTAACTCGACTACGAGAAGAGATAAAAATGGTAGAAAGAGCATAACTTTGTGTTTTTAATGTTTAAAATAATATAATTCTGATTTATTATCTCTACTAATAGTGTTAAGGAACGCCTTAGAATGTCTCTAAGTAATTGACCAAAAGGATATACCTATAGTTTTCATTTGAATTTTTAGAATATAACAAGTATCAGCATAGTGTCAAATGCACAAAATCTTAGGAGCTTAAGGGCAAAAAGCTCAAGGCATTTCATTTCCACAACAGCGAGGTTCAGTCCACCACACCATGACAACAAGCAAGCAGCTGCTCTTTTGTCAAAGAGTTGGTGAACTCTATGTAAATATATAGGATTTTTTAGTTTCTAGTCCCTCTAAAATTTCATATTTAGCTTTTAATTCCTATAACATAGATAATTTATTTTGCATCCACGAAAGTTGTTACTTTGTAGAAAAAGTCTCTATCAAGATACGTTTGTCAAGTGGGAATATTCTCAAAAATATTCTTCTAATCATCGTCGAATGTGACGGAATACTTAAAATGACATTTTTGTCTTTTGTTGTCGAGATATAGTCATTGAAAATTATTTTAAATTTTGATCCCTACAAAAATTTAAAATTAGGAATAAGTCCGTTACAACTAAAAAACAGTCATTGCAGCTACTACAATAGCTACCACAATATGAATTAATGACATTTCTTTCTCCAATCCATGTATCAGAGGTTGAGGTCGAAGTAGACGTGAAGACCGAGGCCATAGCCGGATTGTTATTTAGATGTGATGCCCCACAATCTTACGGATGTTATTCAGTTAATTGATAGACATTTTTTTTTGTCTACGTGTGTTGGTGGATAGCTTTTATATTGTTTCAGAGACATTCATATAGAATTTATGGGATTTTGATTGATGCATTGTGTATTACATTTTTTATATTAACCAGCTTTGATGGACATGTTTATGAAAGTTGTTTGATTGTATCTTCACATTGACTGGTTTTTAACTATGATTTTTTTTGTTGTAAGCATGTTAACATTTACTTATGTTAAAATATTGACAAAATTTAAGTCTACGGCATAATTTTATCAACATCTTAAATTCAATGATTTTGGAATTTGACATATACTGAAAACATCAATTTCAAAATCATCGATTTTAAAACTAGTGAAATTTTCATTAAGAACAGTTTTATATAATCAAAAGAAACATATGAATCCATAATAAATTGTTACATTTTAAGAACAAACGAAAATTAGGAGAGATAAATTCTAAAGAAAATAGTAGAGAGTGAGTTGAGAGAGATCGGAGAGTGCAGATTGTGGCAGCTACTATACCAGTTGCAACGGTTGTTTTTTGGCCATAGTAGACCAATTCCTAATTTTGAACTTTTGTAGGGATCAAAATCTAAAATAATTTTCAATGACTATATTTTGATAACAAAAGGTAAAATTATCATTTTCACTATTCCGTCACAGTGGTTAAAAAAATATTCTGAAGAATATTTCCACTTGGCAAACGTCTCTAGACTAGAGAGACTTTTTTCTACAGAACAACGACGTTCGTAGATGCAAAAGAAATTATCTAAGTTATAGGGATTAAAAGCTAAATATGAAATTTTAGAGGGACTAAAAATTAAAAAATCCAAATAAATATATAGTTATTAGTTATAATCCTTCATAATTACCTATTTACCATCATAACTCACGTCATTACTTAAACCCTTACTCTATGATTTTCTATTCAAACATATATATTACGCAGTACTGGAAATTGTAGCATATATAATAAAATAAAGATTTATTTATATATAATCCTATAAACTATTGTATTTGTATGTGTACTATTTACTGTCATATATTATTTTAAACTCTCATGACATCCTCTTGGTTGCAGTTATACCATTCCCATCAAAATGTCAAAATGTCATGAACTCTAACAAGTCTACTAAAATGATTTGGATATTTTTACTTATATACCCTTAATTTTTATATATACTACTGATTTCACCATAATTGCGACATCTTTTAAGTTGAATTTCACATTATTCTGACGGAAAGATGTGATTGTAAACTTTTTGAAGATGTTTGAGGCAACATCTGAGGTTAGGGCCCACACAAAAATATGATAGTTTACATGGATGTATATAAAAAAACTATGAAAATAACACTAATAATTAAAAGGTGAGAATATTTCGTTGCACTCGCAGTTGGTATTACATCGACTGCCGGTGTTTTTAATTTTTACAAAAACTCTTTTTTTTATTTTTTTTCCGCCGGCCAAACCCTTCCTACATGGTCGTACAGTCCGATCTTCGATCGGGCGACTCAAAAAAGATGAAAAATCGAAAGTTGACCCAAATAAGCGCTAACTAAAAACAGATCAAACTGACTTTAAAAAAGATTAAAAAAAAATCAAAAATTGACTCCGAATAAACAATATTACTGTACTTACTGTTCATTTTGGAGTTGATTTTTTATTTTTTATATTTTTCGTACTTTATGAATGATGTGAATGGTGATGCATGTCATGTGGTAGCAGTTAAATAATCGAACTTTTATTTACACTTTCTAGCCATATGGCCTACAGAAACGTTGCTGAGACAGAAAGCTAACCAGGAGTTGATGAAGAAAAAAGAGAGAGAACAAAAGGTATGCCCTTTTCCTTGTACTTGGTAGTCACCCTTGGAAAAACATGAATCGTTTCATTCCGCTCATGTGAGCTTACTCCCACGCCTCCCCTCTCTTAAAGAGGAACACTATTATGCTACATTGATTTTAACTTGACACATCAATTTTTTCCTTTTTTCTCGTAGCTATTTGTTTCTTAAGCTAGACAGTGAAAAGTTTAAAGTGTTGAATTTAAAAAAAATCAGAAAAAACAAATTTATTTATTTGTTTGGAGGAGAGAGAGAAAGTGATAGTGATAGCATTCTTCCTAGCAGGTATGTCTGTGTAGTTTGGCTTTTTAAAACTTTTGGAAGGAGAACTACTGTAGTTGTGTTAGATTTTATACGAATAGATCATTTGTTAAGATAAGATAGAAAAATATCAAATTTATCTTTGCTCGTGAGGGAAGCATGCCAGATTGATTTGTATGTGTTGATAAAATACAATATGTACATATCTCCATGCATCAAATGAACAAGCGGAAGCATGCACGGAGATGGATCGTAACGGAAAACGTACCTTAACGGCGACGTTCGTAGATGGACAGCGACGACTCCGTGAGGACGAGGAGGAGAACCACGTGACGGGCTTCTTCCTAAAATCCACGCTGCAAATCCTAGGCTCTTGGTGATAGTCTCTTGGAGAACAACACTTAGAGAGGGAGAGAGAATGTGTAGAAAGAAGGGGAGTCTTGAGTGAGAAAGAGGGCTGCCCAAAAGTGAGAGTTGTGGAGAGTGCTCTCACGTAATGCCATTCTCTCCTCTTTTATATCTCTCTCCTCTACCCTTTCAAATAAAGGGGGGAATGGTTATAACCAAAGGGTGCAACACATGTGTGGGTAACTTCCCACAACCACTCCCTCAACCACTCCCCCTCATCTCCTATAACCAACTCTTGGCCCCACGTGGGCATTTGCATGGTAAGAACCATGCGTTGGTTAACATCTCCCACTTGCTCACGGAGGGCAAAGGTTAATAAACAATCTCTCTAAGTTGCTACAATCCAACTGTCATACAGGAAATGCAGCGTGCGACCTCACGAGCATAACACTATCAGGCGAGTAGTGATCCATTAAGTTATCACCAAAACTAATAGAACACAATACTCTTTAAAATCTCGTGGTACCCCAGACCATCTTATATTCACCTGATTTAACACTCCGGATCTCTCAGATAAATAACTGGCAGTGTTTAAATCCCAAATGTCCTGTGATCATAACTCTGTCTGTACACAACTGACTGAGTTCCCCGAGGTATGATCCACATAACATGGTGCAATATATAGATGTCTTCCCCAAGTTCTCATGTCAATTCGATTAATCTCGGCCGTTTTTCTAGTCATGTCCCGCTAGACTGTATCAACCTTAGTCCTAAGGATCATGCTAAAGTAGCGACGCCGAGCTTCCTCTTCATGACATAGTTCTTAGGTCACAAAGGGTACAGGTAGAATCAACAATATGATCTAAGAGTTCACACAATGATGAAGCAGAGATCCATTCATCATTCTCATTTATCGGTCGAGAATTGCACATGCGGTATGAAACACATGTTATGGTGTTCTTCCACAAATGTGGGCGTGTCAATTATAGATTTATCATTTAAACACCATACGGATCTTAGTCTAATCACTCCCACTGCGATTAACCTGAGTCTCATGACCCAGTCGCTTCCACTCAGCGCCTTGTCTCAAGACTCACATCCGGCTTCTCCAGACTATACAGGATGGGCTCAATTATTCCCGTATTCGATCTTTAAAGATCTCATCTCGGCTCTTATCCGAGGCGACATAAATAAATATTTTAAGTGTATCTTATTTGCTCTTCTAGCGCCATAGATACATAATGTCTCATCTTGCTCACTATCTCAGCGCCAAGGTGAATTACCCGTGTGAGAGGGTCAATTCAAGTCTGGTGACACTCATTAATGTGTAAACAAGCATTCCATCAAAATACTCAATAAGAGAATGCATCGAAGTCAACAATAACTGTTCTTTACATTACAGTTTACATAAACCCATGGTTCTACAATGGGTCGTGAAAGCCTCTCTAGTGATCTGTTTAGTCAGCGGGTCTGCTACCATACGATCGATAGAAATATGTCGAAGGACCACTGCTTCTTTTGCTAACAGATCTCGAATGAAGTGATATCTAATGTCAATGTGTTTGGTTTTACCATGGTACTTAGTATCCTTGGCGTAAGCCAAAGCTGATGTACTATCAACATAGAGAAGTACACTCTCCTCCGAATGAGGAGTGACAGCTAATCGCCGCAGGAAACTCCTTAACCAAACTGCTTCTTGACAAGCTGCTGAACATGCCACATATTCCGATTCCATAGTGGATAGAGCAATGCACGTCTGTTTCTTGCTACACCAAGAAATGGCCGCGCCACCGAGTATGAACACATACCCTGACGTAGACTTTCTTTCGTCTTTGTCGCTGGCCCAATCAACATCACTATAACCTTTCAACCTTAGATCACCTCCTTCGTAACATAAGGCAAGGTTTGTTGTTCCACGTAAATATCGGAATATTCTCTTGACTGCCTTCCAGTGAGCAGGACCAGGGTTACTTTGATAACGGCTAGCTAATCTGACAGCATAACATATGTCAGGTCGAGTACACAACATAGCATACATCAGACTCCTAATAGATGCCGCATATGGCACTTTATTCATTTGATTCTTCTCTTCTTCATTCTGTGGGCATTGGCTTACACTTAAAACACAACTTTTATCAACTGGAGTATCAATGGGCTTGGAGTGATTCATTCGGTATCGCTCTAGAATCTTATTAATGTAGGTTTCCTGAGACATACTCAAAAACCTTCTAGAGCGATCTCTGACTATTTTCACTCCTAGCACATAGTTTGCTTCGCCCATATCTTTAGTCTCGAAGACGGAAGATAACCACTGCCTAGTGGCATTGATAGACTCCATATTATTCCCAGCCAACAAAATGTCGTCAACATACAATGACATAATTAGAATCTTCTCTTTCTTTCGTTTGACGTACACACAGTGGTCTTCCTCAATCGTCTCAAAACCGAATGAGGTGATTTCCTTATGAAATCTTAAATACCACTGTATAAACGATTGTTTGAGGCCGTAAATGGAACGTTTTAGGCGGCAAACTTTGCGCTCTTGTTCCTTTACCTAAAAACCCTCTGGTTGGAACATATAAATTTCCTCGTCTAGTTCTCCATTAAGAAATGCCGTCTTAACATCCATCTGAAAGAGTTCTAAATCTAAATGTGCGACAATAGCTAGGATCAGGCGAACAGACGTAAATCTCACCACCGGGAAGAACGTCTCATCAAAATCAATACCCTCCTTCTGGGTATACCCTTTCGCCACTAGTCGTGCTTTGTATTTGTCAATTGATCCATCTGCCTTCCGTTTAATTTTGAAAACCCATTTGTTTCCAATAGCTTTACGCCCAGGCGGAAGAACAACTAACTCCCAGACCTTATTCTTTTCCGTTGAATCCATTTCGTCTAGCATGGCAGCTTCCCATTCTTTCTTTGATAATGATGAATATGCCTCTTTGACATTTCTAGGTTCTTCATCATCCACAGGCTGACACATTAAAATCTCCTCTTCAATCTCAAAACGTCGACGAGGAGTGTGACCGCGTTTACTTCGACGTACTTGGGTGTCGGCATATTCTGATTCTAATGAAGTACTCTCACTCGGTAAATTAATAGGTATACTCCCACTAGTTTGATCATCTATATTATCTCCAGCGATGATATGGTTAGGAACTAATTCCCTCCCTTCGCTGGAAGATGGTAAGAGAGCTGTCTCATCCACTTCATGGAGATCAAAGCTTTTTCCGACATTACCAAGTTTATGGTATTCTTTCTCTAAGAATACAACGTCTCGAACCTCTTTCTCTGTCATTCCTCCATCTTGATATTTCCATACATGACATACCCTTGTGAGCTATCAGGATATCTTATGAAGATAAACTTTCTAGCTTTAGGGCCCAGTTTCCCATACTTGTGGGAAGAGTCATCGACATATCCAGCTGACCCCCACGGGCGTATGTTTACCAAATTCGGCTTTTCGCCACGCCACAACTCATAAGGGGTAGAAGGAACTGACTGTGAAGGCACACGGTTAAGTAAATAGGCGGCAGTCAACAAAGCATCTCCCCAGAAGGATATTGGGAGGTTGGCATGCGCCATCATAGACCTAACCATGTCTAACAACGTTCTATTCCTTCTCTCGGCAACACCATTTTGTTGCGGAGTGTATGGAATAATGAGTTGTCTTTTAATTCCCTTTTCCTCACATAGAATTCTGAACTGATCAGATAAATATTCGCGTCCTCTGTCTGTGCGAAGAGTTTTTACACTCTTACCGGTCTGATTCTCAACCTCAGCTAGGAAGAGTTTGAAACAATCCAGTGCTTCATAGCGGTGAGCGATCAGATAAATATAACCGTATCGCGAATAATCATCTATAAAGGTAAGGAAATATGATGCTCCATGTCGAGCCTTCACACTCAAAGGTCCACAAATATCAGAATGGATAAGCTGCAATACATCAGTGGCCCTTCTAGCCTTCCCGAAAAGTTTTCGGCATGCCTTTCCAGCCAAACATGATTCACATAAAAGTAGAGTGACCTTAGCGAGTGAACCTAAAAGACCTTCTCGAGCTAACCTGGTCATTCTATCCTGTCCTATGTGACCTAGGCGAGCATGCCATATTTCCGAACTAAGGTCTTTATCACCAGCCACATACGACACAGAAGAAGCAAAAGCATTGAAATCAACATCTAATTTAAACAAACCACTACTTAATAAAGCATGTCCATACAGCACATCATTTAAATAAATGTCAATATCAGTACCAATCATAACAAGAGCAAATCCTAGGAATAATAAAGATGAAGCTGATAAAAGATTATGCTGAATCCCTGGCGCATAAAGAACATCATGCAATGTCAATACACGACCAGTTCTAAATTTGAGCTGGTACACACCAACTCCTAAAACTTCTTCACTGGTCCCATTGCCCATGTATATTCTTTGCGTCCCTCTTGGAATTTGGCGGTAATCTTGGTACCCATCTCGATCTCTAGTTACATGCTTGGTCGCTCCTGAATCCACAATCTACTAAGGATAAGTTCGGGCGACTAAGACATGAGAACAAACATACACAGAGAGAGAATTTAGGTTGAGGGATACCTTTTTCGGCTCAGCGCACTCGCGAGCGAAATGTCCCATCTTCTCACAATTGTAGCACTTCACCTTTGATTTGTCCCTTTTTCCACCACGCTTACCTCTGTGGTGGTGCTTCGGTGTCCGCTCTGTCTTGTACTTAGAGCTGGATGCAGTTTCACGATCCTTTCGTTTGAAAATTTTCTTTGAGCCCTTCCTGCCTTGGTGTCTGCCTCCCTTGGCGACTAAGGCAGTAGCGCGTACAACTTCTTCGCGCTCAGCCTCTAACTCCACATGACGAGAAATATCAGAAAAATTCTTGATATTCTCGTTGTGGGTAAGAATCTGCTTCATATGGACCCAAGAGTCCGGTAGAGATCGGATTACTGCAAGGACCTGCTGCTCGTCCGTGAGATCATGACATGCCGACTTTAAGTCCCTGATCATACCCGACATAACCCTAAGGTGTTCGGTCATAGTCTGTCGTTGGTCTTTGCGGTAGGTCTCAAACTTAAGTACAAGAGCGCGCAACCGCGTAGTCGAAGTTCCACCAAATTGGAACTTTAGCTGATCCCACATATCTTTGGCAGTTTGGAATTTCTCAAATTTCCCAATAAGATCGTCTTGCATGCTGCTTAATATAGTATAGCGCGCGCTTCGATCCTTATTGAACCATTGTCGGTACGCTTCTTGATCTCTACGATGTTGTGCTGTATTCCCATCCTCAGCCGGTGACATGACGGTGGTAAGATGTTCCAGTAATTCTTACTTGTTTAGCAAGTATTGAATCTTACGGTGCCAAATGTCATAATTCATTCCCGTCAACTTGTCACCCTTAGTCAAATCAGCAATGACATTTTTCATAGCCATTTTAAATCACTACATAAATAAAATTTAGAGAGTCAAGTTGACATAGTTTACACATCATAATTCGCTTCTAAAAATCCAAACTAATAAATATTAAGTTAACTCAATCATCGGAATCGAAATATAGATCTAGGATACTATAATCATCTTCCGATTAAATCAAGGTAACTTAATTTTAATAGAATGATTTTGAGCGAATTTTACAACGAGAGAAACACTTTAAATCTCTCGTAATAGCCACTTATCCAACGTTTACAAGTTAAATTCGAATATCATGGAAGTGAATACCTTCATAATTAAATCAACATGAATAGCAAAGTCCATGATATTTCAAAAACTTGATCAAATTTCAGCTATCATGAATATTTACAAACAAACACATGATCATGTAAATATTTCAATTTTTTAATTTCAACATGATCATTTTAAATGAAATGATAGCTAAGTGATACATAAATTGATCAATTCAAGACATGCAAATTACAAATTATCATTTAAAAATTAATCAATCGGCGTTACACGAGCATGCGCAATATTTAAATGATACGACAATTATGCATGAATTAAATCAATTTAATTGGCAAACATAAAATCATGTATATTTAAATCTAAGAACGCTAAAATCAATTGCCGCTAACTGATATGCGCAATAATTTAACGATCTTATAAATATGCATTTTGCATAGTTGAATAATTGATTATTAGTGTCATTTTTCTCCATTGCGTAAATATTCACTTCAATTACACGCAAACTCTGTTAAAGTCGATATTAGTGACAAAAATAATTATTTGCGTGACGAAATAAAACAATTCAATTTATTTCATTTTGCGCAATATAATATCAAGACAATCATCACATTTAAATAATTGGCACTAATCAGGATAATTCAACTCTAAATCAAATAGACCATGGAAATCAAATTACATTAATTGAACTAATAAGCCTACGATTCAAATTAAATTCTAATGCATCATCTAATCATAAATAAACTAACTAATACTCTCTAATATCAAATTCAATTTCTCCGTTCATAATCATACGGAGAATTTGAAACGGGTCCATTCGAACAACCAACCGGCCCGTTCCGGATCCAGTCCAATACGGTGCATAGTGAGGCTCACGGCGACCTATGTGAGGCCACGTGCCACCAAACGGTCCGCCGTGGTGACGTCTGCGGGCCTCCCAGCGCCGACGTCGTTGGGCTCGACCCGCCTAGTCAAGGACACGCCCGCTGGACCATGCGCGGCTGCCACGGCAGCCCCATGTATGGGCGTGGGAGCCCCCCTGCGCAGGGGCAAGAACGCCTCACCTGCGTGCGGGGAGGGCACCACGCCCGCATGCATGGGCAGGCCGCCCATGCATGGCGTGGGCGGCACGTCCACGCGGGACGTGAGCCCCACGCCTACGCGGGGCGTAGGTGCTCCGCCCACCCTGGGCGTGAGCGCCACGCCCGCGGGCGTGGCCGCTCCGCCCGCGATGGGCGCGAGCGCCACGCCCGTGCGGGGCGTGGCCGCTCCGCCCGCGCGGTGCGCGAGCGCCACGTCCGCCGGCGTGGCTCTCCCTCCGTCCGCGCGAGGCCCGAGCGGCACGCCCGCCGACGTGGCCGCCTCTCCGTTCGTCGGCTTGGGGCCTTCTCTGCGCATGGACGTCGACCGCCGCGGTGGGCTTCCCTCGTCGTCCGCGTCGCCGTTTGCATGGCCGCCGTTACAGGCGCCGTCTTCATCCTCGTCGTGGCTGCCGTCACGTTCTATCTCGGATGGTTGGTCGCGTCCAGAATGCGTGCCTCAAAACCCTCTGAGGTAGGCTAAGTACTCCGGCGCTCTGAGTCTCCTTAGAGGAGAAGATGGGACGCGGTCGTCGCCGGATTTCTCCTCGGAATAGTCGGTCAGTTCATCGGGTACTCGTTCCGTTTCCTAGTCACTGATAACCACCATGGGAGGCATTCGGCTCGACGATGCCGCAACATCGGAACGATTCTTTTTGATCGAGGACCACGCTGCCATGATTCCGTAAACCTTGCTCTGATACCAATGTTGATAAAATACAACATGTACATATCTCCATGCATCAAATGAACAAGCGGAAACATGCACAGAGATGGATCGTAACGGAAAACGTACCTTAACGGCGACGTTCGTAGATGGACGGCGACGACTCCGTGAGGACAAAGAGGAGAACCACGTGACGGGCTTCTTCTTAAAATCCACGCTGCAAATCATAGGCTCTTGGTGATAGCCTCTTGGAGAACAACACTTAAAGAGGGAGCGAGAATATAAAGAAGGGGAGTCTTGAGTGAGAAAGAGGGCTGCCCAAAAGTGAGAGTTGTGGAGAGTGATCAAGGGGTGCAACACATGTGTGGGTAACTTCCTACAACCACTCCCCCTCATCTCCTATAACCAACTCTTGACCCCACGTGGGCATTTGCATGGTAAGAACCATGCGTTGGTTAACAGTATGCTTTGTATTGGCAATTATACCATTGAAGTCATTCTTTATTATTTCGTTTTTTGACAAGCTGAAGATGATGCGCCTGGTAAAGTAGCGAATCCTCAAACTCAAATTTTTGACCATTATATTTATTTTTTATAGCTTGTCATTTTTAACTGACTGCTCGTGCAGATCAATTTAGATTTTTACACGTAAATAATGGCAAGCACAAAATGTATGATATAAGGATCTAATGCCATGACAAAATGATGAACTTTTTGTCTCAAGATTTTCGCAGCATGAGTAGATCGAGTCTGATGTTATATTCAGATTTCATCTATTCTGAATATATAGAGAGAGAGAGAGGAAGCTACCGTATATATGTGATCATCCCGTCTGATTGCACGGGTTTAAACCCTTTAATTGATGTTAAAAATTTAAAGTAGGATAGAAACAACCTTAAAAGATAATTGGTGTATTTTTTATTTTTACAAATAAAAATAAAATTATTTACAAATAAGTCTCAAAATGCATCATAAATTAATGAAAGGCCCTTAAAACTTACAAATAAACCCCTAAGTATAACTTTGTTTGTAGAATTGCTTATACCAGAATAAAATTGTGAAGATTTTTTAAATCAGAATAAAAAATATTTTGATTTGGTAAGTTGTTGGTATTCCATCCAGAATAAGGAGAATTAAACTACTATTCTAAGTGATTTGGTAGAAAGAAGTGAATTGAAAGAATTTGAAGAATTGAAGAAATTCGACATTCCAAGTAGAATTTAGAGAATTAGGAGAATTGGGGAATTAGGCATCCCGCAATCAAATCGGGTTTAGACCTTTACACAGATTATTCCAAGTCCTATTCCGCTAACAAAGTGACCCTTATAAGAGTGTTATAAATAAGTTCCTAAGAGAGCTAGAATTTATTTGTAAGAAAATTGCGATTGTGGGAGTTCATTAGTAAATAATCAAATTAGGAGGATTTATTTATAATATCAAAATATTATAAAGACTTATATGTAGAAAACTCATAGTAAAATACAAACAAAGCATTTTCTTCCTTAGAATCTTATTTCAACTGCTAATATCATGAGTCTTGACCATTTGTCTCTCCTGACTTCTGTTAAGGGATGGTGTTGACTGAAACCTCAATGTGAAATTTGTTGCCATTTGAAATTCTGCCACTTCTTTCCATGGAAGGCAGGAACGGCCGGTGTCAATCTGGCCGGAATCGGCCGATCCTGATAATTTGAGCCACTTTCGACCGATTCCGGCTGATCCGAAGTCGATCCGGATCGAAATCGGTGGGTCCCGATCCAGCTGGCCGGATACGGAATTCCCTGCTGCTTTGTGCAGGCTTCAAACTGTAGCAGGTCTGACCTTACTCCACATTGTGACAGAGTGCACACATCTGATATCTCTGCCTCTCTCCCATCTTACTCCCAACACACTGGAAACCAACCCCCAAGCTTCCACAGAATAAAAGAGAAAGAAATGGTGACAATGTTTATCCATATCTATGTACAGCCTTGCTTGGATTGGACGTTAAACAAAATCTGTCACCTGTCCACAGCTTATATTTAACTGTCTAACTGTTCTCGATGGAAAAAACCCCATGTTAGGCAGAGAAAAGCCTTCCAAATATTGGTACACTTGCACCATGTAAGTATTGGATCACCATTTCTAGAAGAAAAAAAAATAAAGAATTGACATTTGGTGATTGTCTGACCAGCATAAATTCCTGTAGAGTTCAGATTCCATCCCAATGATTCAGTACCCCATGCATGCAACTAAGATGGTGGCTGATGGACTGCTAATTGCCCATCAGAAGGACCAGGCCTTTGCCTCAGTATTCTAGGAGTATCCTGTTAAAACTACACAAATATTCCACAGGGTAGGTCCATGATGTTTTAATATTGGTGATTACCATCATTCTGAATACTGCCTGTTGATGTTAATGACGGAGGAAGGACATGGCTGGGGGAAAAGCAGGCCACTGGGCTTAATGGCTTATTATGAATGTGTGGGCAAAGAAACAGTTGTGGGTGGGGTGCATCTCCCTCTCTGTTTGTTGAGTTCGCCCATGGGTTCTCTTGCGCATACAAATGTGGGAAGCAAGATGCTAACCGCTTTCAGCATTTCTCCATGACATCAAATTTTCACAGCATGAACAGTCGGTATTCAGGGTGCAACTCCACCTCACTAAATGATCTAAACATGCCTTCACAGTGAGAACATAAACCCCCCTAATTATCCCTTTGTAACACCATGAGACATGTATTTTCTTCAAATCCATCCTCACACCTTCATTTGAACGTTCTTTGCTCATGCTCTCCTCCCAGTCCTTTCCCGCCTGAAGATGTATGCATCTCTTAAATGGTGCTGCTGCTGGTGTGGTTTGAGCTGATCTAAAGACTAGTCAAATGAACAGAAGCTGCCCACTGCCTGGGAGAGAACAATTAATGAAGAATGGTGCATACCTCTCTTCTGTACCATGTGTGGTGTGTGAATGCATTCTCAACACCATGGTTACCTATATTCTCCCCCCCCCCCCCACACCCCTTATTTTTTTGTTTTGTTTTTCCTTTTCTTTCTTCTTTCAAACCAATGGCAGAGGGAGAACAAATATAAGAGTTTGAGTACCAAATGGACAAAATCATAGGAGTAAAATACGAAACAACAAAGAAACGAAGTTTGGCAAGCAAAGAAAGAAGGAAAGACTGAAATTCAGGACAAGTAGCTCATCAGAGGCTGCAATTTTCACATATTAAATAAACAAATAATTTGAAAAACCAGGATAAAATAGGCACTACAGGAGTATGGGACAGAAACTAGACTATAGTTTGAGAACTGTTAACCAACGCATGGTTACAACCATGCAATGCCCACGTGGGGCCAAGGAGTTGGTTATAGGAGATGAGGGGGAGTGGTTGAGGGAGTGGTTGTGGGAAGTTACCCACACATGTGTTGCACCCCTTGGTTATAACCATTCCCCCCTTTTATTTGAAAAGGTAGAGGAGAGAGATATAAAAGAGGGGAGAATGGCATTACGTGAGAACACTCTCCACAACTCTCACTTTTGGGCAGCCCTCTTTCTCACTCAAGACTCCCCTTCTTTCTACACATTCTCGCTCCCTCTCTAAGTGTTGTTCTCCAAGAGGCTATCACCAAGAGCCTAGGATTTGCAGCGTGGATTTTAGGAAGAAGCCCGTCACGTGGTTCTCCTCCTCGTCCTCACGGAGTCGTCGCCGTCCATCTACGAACGTCGCCGTTAAGGTACGTTTTCCATTACGATCCATCTCCGTGCATGCTTCCGCTTGTTCATTTGATGCATGGAGATATGTACATGTTGTATTTTATCAACAAGAACTATAGCTGAACAAATTGACAATAAAATTTTAACCGAAAATGAGGTGGACAGTCTATGATGGCAGGGAAAGGGAACATGATAAACCCATTTCCTGAAGAGACAGACATTCTTGAAAATACTTATCAATATGACTGGAAAGTATAAATGGAGCATCATTTCTCAAAATGCTGATGGAATGAAAACATGGGAATTTCACATGATTTGAAATCAGCATCCGAACGCACAAGTGGATCAATACACCAGATAAGCAAGAAATCAAATAAGTGGACCCCCTGCCAAGTTCACTTGCCAAGAAAGCAAAATGATTGCTAAGTTACGTGCTTATGATGTCAATTAGCCAATTGCTGAAGGTACCAACCCTAACCAGAAAAAAAAATCTGTATTAAGAAATCTTTAAAATATTTTTATTTTTTACATGAAAATTAACTACTGGTACACTTGCTCGAGTTCCATCAGTTTCTACCAGCCCAACTCTTAACTTACCACTGTAAGCCTCCAATACTTCAGGAACATCCTTCTGATACGGTTCAACATACACTTCCCAAAAGGCAATGTCAGGAATATAAAACGCCGTTGCAGTCGGTTTCCTTCTCAGCAACTTTCTTGAGTTCAGAAGCCCGAGGACAGAGGCCCTGGGAAGGATCCTCTTCTGAAAGCTAAAGCTCAGAAGCACAGAGCACCCCGCTATGTATGCCGGCTTCCAGTTGAGTACATCCTCAAGGACTCTTGTGATCTGCCTAACCTTCTGATGCGGGACAGGAGAGGGGGTAGACCGGAAGTAGAGAGAAGAGAGGGGTTGGAGGAGAAGAAGGCTAGGGTTCCCGTCCCGTCTCGGGAGAAAACACGCAACGACGGCTCTTCATTTCAAAATTCTTCTTCAATGCTTTCCCACGAGGAGGTACAGGACAATATATAGACTCTTCAAAGAAACCCTAATAAGAAAATTACTAAACTACCCCTAGGACTCCGAAAATAACTAAAAAAACATGGGAAAATTACATGTAAATTAAAAGACTCCTAATGGACCCCTAATGGGCCAACTAAACTGCACATTGGGCCTTTGACCCCATTCCAGCCGTTCCTAGATCCCCATCACCTTCTCCTCCGAAGCTCCCATACAACTGGGGTTCCTCCTGAAGGCCAAGATGGCCTCTTCCTTGGACCAGCCCACGCTCCTGTAGACTTCCAGTTTCTTCTTCCAGGTGGATGTTCTCAGACCACAGAGCACTGAGAGCGCGGCGACGAAGGAACTTTTAGATGGGTGGAAAGGGTGTCAAGATGTCCTCTATGAACTGCACCAGCTGATCACAAGTAGGGAGCCAAGCTTGGGTGATCCTCCAAATGAAGATCCTCACTTTAAAATCATATCAGTTTCATTGGGGGATATCAGATCCCACCATCTGCCCCGTGAGCTGGTGTGCAAGCTTCACTAAGGACGTACCACTCCTCTTCCACTCCATTCCCATTTGTTAGTTGACTCTCTGGATAATGAATCCTTCCAATGTTCTTAGCATAGCGGCCAGTTCTATCCCCACTTGTTTATCTCCCATCTAAAGGCTCCTCCTAAATTGGGGAAACCAACTTCCTTCCACTGGCCCTGCTAAAAATACCTACGCCAGAAGGACCTTGGGAAATTGGAAGTTGGGATCCAAAGCCAACTTCAAGAGACAGAAGAAAGAGGTTTAGAGAAAGGAAATCTTCACCCCGACTGTTGTAACCACATTGCCTGTTCTGCCAAACACCAGCTTATTTTCGCATGCTACTGTAGAACCTCAAACAGAATGACATGGCAATCTGGAGAATGCCTTACCAAATATGAGACAGTTTGCTCACTTGCTTGAGATACAGGCTGCATGTCCCAAACCTAAAAATGTCAAAGTAGGAAAAGTCTGAGTACTCATACACTTGTCTAGAGTAACATTTACAAAATCACCTAAAATAAATAGTAAAAGGGCTTTTACATATAAGCCACTATAATCTTTTGATATACAAATAAGCTCCCCTAATCTGACTATTCACAAATAAGCCCCCACAATGTATCGTAAATTAGTGAAAGGCCCTTAAAGCTTACAAATAAGCCTCTAAGAGTGTTACAAATAAGCCCCTAAGAGAGATTATTTGTAAGAAAATTGCGATTGTGAGGATTTATTTGTAAATAGTCAAATTAAGGGGATTAATTTGTAATATCAAAATATTATAGGGGCTTATATGTAAAGAAACTCATAGTAAAATACAAACAAAGCATTTTCTTCCTCAGAATCTAATTTCAACTGCTAATATCATGAGTCTTGACCATTTGTCTCTCCTGACTTCTGTTAAGGGATGGTCTTGACTGAAACCTCAATGTGAAATTTGTTGCCATTTGAAATTCTGCCACTTCATTCTGCAGGCTTCAAACTGTAGCAGGTCTGACCTTACTCCACCATTATGACACAGCGCACACGTCTCATACATCTGCCTCTCTCCCATCTTACTCACAGCACACTGTAAACCATTCCCCAAACAGAATAAAAGAGAAAGAAATGGTGACAATGTTTATCTATATCTATGTACAGCCTGTGCTTGGATTGGACGTTAGCCAAAATCTGTCACCTGTCCACAGCTTATATTTAACTCTGAACTGTTATCTATGACATCAAATTTTCACAGCATGAACAGTTGGTATTCGGGGTGCAACTCCACCTCACTAAATGATCTAAACATGCCTTCACAGTGAGAACACAAACCCCCCTAATTATCCCTGTGTAACACCATGAGACATGTAATTTCTTCAAATCCATCCTCACACCTCCATTTGAACGTTCTCTGCTCATTCTCTCCTCCCAGTCCTTTCCCACCTGAAGATGTATGCATCTCTTAAATGGTGCTGCTGCTGGTGTGTTTTGACCTGATCTAAAGACTAGTCAAATGAACAGAAGCTGCCCACTGCCTGGCAGAGAATAATTAATGAAGAATGGTGCATACCTTTTCTTTTCTTTTTTTAAAGTTAAAAGTTGGGGTGAAAAACCCCAACACATTACGGAAGTTTGAAAGGTTCGATCAGAACAGAGCCTGCTACAGCATTTGGAATAGCAGGAGGGTAAAAAGTCCCTTCCTGGTTACAAAGCAAAGAGTGTCTGGCCATTGCGTGCGCCGCGCCATTTGCTTCCCTCGGACTGAAGAGGAGGGAGATGTTTGGAGACGTCAAGAGGAGCTTACAGTCCTGGACCAGGATCGCAATCTTCCAAGGGGTGTGGGCTTTGATAGAATAGCAAGGATCACCTTCTGAGCATCTCCTTCAACAATTGCTGGGGCTTGGGAGGCGGCAGCCATCTCAAGACCAAACTTGATAGCCAAGGCTTCAGCAACTAGGGGGTCATTTTGAGGGACAATACTGGAGACACATTTGATGATGTTCCCATGGTCATCTTTGACAACCACCCCAATAGCTCCGTAAGCATTAGCAGTAGCCGCATCCACATTAAATTTGATGGCGCCCCGGGGTGGGCACTGCCAATACTGGGTGGCTTTTTGGGTAGCCTGCATAACATGAGGATTGATCTGGTGCCAATCCCTGAAGTCCTTTGAAGCCTGGTGCATTATAAGAATAGGGTCCGGCTTGAGGTTGTCAAAGATAGCCCGATTTCTAGCCTTCCAGATATTCCAAATGATTGCCAAACAGAAGGTGATGTGAGCTCGATCGCGCCTATGGCAGGAGAAAGGCAGGGTGCTCCACTGAGTAATTCTTTCCTGAAGAGGTTTCCTGTCATAGGATGGCACCTAGCCCAAAGGTGAACTCATCTAGACCAGCTTGGCAAACTCACATTCAAACAAAATATGATCAATTGATTCAGGCAAGCATTCACAAATCAGGCAATCAGCAGCCACATGTGTTACCCTTTTAGAAACCAGCTCGTGAACAGGGAGGGCCTGGTTGAGGGCTTTCCAAATGAAGTGGATTACCTTAGGGGGGACAATCTTACCCAATGTGGGATCCCAGAGTGCATTCCAAGTTGATCAATTACCAGAGGATGACGGTGCAAGATTGCCATCATGAAGGGCGCGGAAGGCAGATTTGGAAGTAAAAACCCCATTTCAGAACCCTTCCAGATCAAATTATCTCCATTCGGTACAGGACATGCAGGTAGGTGAATAAAAGTGATAATATTAACAAGCTGATCTGAGAAAACCTTCTGCAAGGCCTCCTGATTCCATCCCCGATTAGTAATGAACTCAGAGACTCGAGTTGGTAAATTGGCATTAGGGTCTATACTTTGAGGAGGAATGGTTTTGATTCCAGGGATCCAAGGATCCTGCCAGATATTTGTGCCCACCCCATCTTGAATCATAACAATGGAATTCTCTCGGAGAATATCTCTAACAGATAAGATTGCTAACCACATATCAGAGCCTGCCTTCGGAATATGACAATCCTAGAAGGACTTAGTGCCCATGTATTTGGACCTCAAAAGTATTGTCCAGAGGGAAGATTGATCCTGGATGAAGGTCCAGGCAAGTTTCAGAACAGCCGCCCTGTTAGCATCTGTCAGACTTTTAATGCGCAAACCTCCTACTTTCTTATGTCTTGTGATAAGATCCCACTTACAAAACCGGATTATATTCTTGTGTTAGGTAGCTTTCCACCAGAAAGCATTCTGGAATTGGGTTAGCTTATAGAGGGTGGACTTGGGCAGCATTGTAGTGGCCATGACATGGGCGGAGATAGTTGATAAGGTGGAGTTGATGAGGGTGATCCTCCCAGCAGTAGAGAGAGGATTAGACTTCCAGGAGTTCAGTTTAGACTTGACCTTCTCTTCAAGGAATTGGAATTGAGCAATTCTCCCACGGCCTGGCCAAATAGGAACTCCCAAGTAAAGCTCCTCTTTATTAAGAAGAGGAATGCCAATAAGTTGGCTAAAGTGGAGCTGGGCAGTCCTAGGGATATTTGTACTGAAAATCAGACCCGATTTCCCATTGTTAATTCTCTGACCCGACCAAGATGCATAGTCATTTAGGCAATTTGGAAACTCCAGAAGTTCCTTGTCCTCCGCACGACCAAACATAAAAATAGCATCCGCAAACATAATATGAGTAATGGTGGGGGCAGCTGAATTAATTTTCATATCACGGATGCTCCCATTTTGAGCCTTTGATCTAAGAAGATCTGAGAAAGCTTTTGCTACAAGAATGTAGATGTAGGGGGACAGGGGGCAACCCTGCCCGAGACCTCTAGTAGGAGTAATATACCCAGAGTGCTCACCATTTATGGAAATAGTATAAGTAGTCATGGAGATACATTGCATGAATAACTTGGTGACTTTAGTAGAGAAACCAAATCTAGTCGGAACTTCTTCAATATAGGAACAGAATGGTGCATACCTCTCTTCTGTACCATGTGTGGTGTGTGAATGCATTCTCAACACCATGGTTACCTATCTTCTCCCCCCCCCCCCCCCCCCCCAACCTTTTTTTTTGTTTTGTTTTTCCTTTTTTTTCTTCTTTCAAACCAATGGCAGAGGGAGAACAAATATAAGAGTTTGAGTACCAAATGGACAAAATCATAGGAGTAAAATACGAAACAACAAAGAAACGAAGTTTGGCAAGCAAAGAAAGAAGGAAAGACTGAAATTCAGGACAAGTAGCTCATCAGAGGCTGCAAGTTTCACATATTAAATAAACCAATAATTTGAAAAACCAGGATAAAATAGGCACTACAGGAGTATGGGACAGAAACTAGACTATAGTTTGAGAACTATAGCTGAACAAATTGACAATAAAATTTTAACTGAAAATGAGGTGGACAGTCTATGATGGCAGGGAAAGGGAACATGATAAACCCATTTCCTGAAGAGACAGGCATTCTTGAAAATACTTATCAATATGACTGGAAAGTATAAATGGAGCATCATTTCTCAAAATGCTGATAGAATGAAAACATGGGAATTTCACATGATTTGAAATCAGCATCCGAACGCCCAAGTGGATCAATACACCAGATAAGCAAGAAATCAAATAAGTGGACCGCCTGCCAAGTTCACTTGCCAAGAAAGCAAAATGATTGCTAAGTTACGTGCTTATGATGTCAATTAGCCAGCCAATTGCTGAAGGTACCAACCGTAACCAGAAAAAAAAAAATATGTATTAAGAAATCTTTAAAAGATTTTTATCTTTTACATGAAAATTAACTACTGGTACACTTGCTCGAGTTCCATCAGTTTCTACCAGCCCAACTCTTAACTTACCACTGTAAGCCTCCAATACTTCAGGAACATCCTTCTGATACGGTTCAACATACAAATCCCAAAAGGCAATGTCAGGAATATAAAACGCCCTTGCAGTCGGTTTCCTTCTCAGCAACTTTCTTGACTCTAGAAGCCTGAGGACAGAGGCCCTAGGAAGGATCCGCTTCTCAAAGCTAAGGCCCAGAAGCGAGGCGTACCGCGCTAAGAATGCCGGCCCCCAGTTGAATACATCCTTAAAGAATCTTGTGACCTTCCTAAGCTTCTGCTCCGACATTCCCATAGAATAGGGCTGCCTCTTGAAGGCCAAGATGACCTCTGCCTTGGACCAGCCCAAGCTCCTGTAGAGCTCCAGTTTCTTCTTCCAGGTGGATGTTCTCAGTGAACAGACCAGTGAGACCGCGCGGAGGAAGGAAGTTGTAGATGGGTCGAAACCCATCTCGTTTACCTTATCCACGGCCCTGATGAAGCGTTCCGTCCTGTGGATCATGAACCTGGCGAGGGTGACTAAAAGCATGGAGATGTTGGAGTCGGGCACCCCGTGGCACTTCAAACATTCGATCTTTGGCTCCATGAGGCCGCGCAAGTTGTGGCACAGGAGGTGGGGGCAGCGGCGGAGCGCGCCGACGACCCTCCTGTCCGTGCCCCCCACCGCCCTGAGGAAGTCGACGGAGGGTATGATCTTGGTCTCCAGGTCGGCCTTCAGCGCATACACGTTGCCGCAGATGAACTTGACGAGGGCTGGAGGGGAGAAGCCCAGTTGCAGATAAAACTCCAGCTTTGGCCGGAGGTCGGCCTCCGCGTCGTGCAGCAGCAGGGAGGGGGAGACGTGGACGAGCTTGGCGATATCGCTCTTGGCGAAGTCGTGGGCGCGGAGGAGGGCGAGGACGGCGTCGGGCCCCTCGGGGGTGTCGAGGGAGATCCTCTTGACGGCGGCGGCGGCCGGAGTAAGGCCGCAGGAGTCCACTAGGTAGGAGACCTTGAAGGAGAGTCGGCCACTGGAGCTGCGGCGGCGGCTGCTGCCGTTGCTGGGAGGGGTGGCGGGCGAGACGGTGGCGGCGGTGCTGAGGGCTTCAGTGACGGAGGAGCCCACTGTGGAGGAGGTGGCCGCGGCATCTGTGAGGGTGGCAGTGGTGCGATGGAGAAGAGAAGCTACGAGTGGGTCCGTGAAGAACAGGCGGCCAAGCATGGCTTCTGGTTTTGGGGGGAAGTTTTGGGCTGTGCGCTGGTTTTGGGAGTAATCCTTGCTGCGCTGGGTGGCGCACTGCAGGACACGTGTCCTGCACTGTGCCGATCAGCGCCCGTCCGATCCGAGTGATCGGACGGCGCGCGCAGGCCGTTTTTTTCCTTTCTTTTTTGTTTTCTTTGCCGGTTTGTTAAAAATTTTTACAGCATCAAATCAAAAATTGCATAATACATTCGGAGAGCTCAAGTTAGCTCCGACACAACTGTATATTTTATTTTTTTTAAAAAAATATCACAATTTATGTGTAAAAAAATGTTTAAAAAAATATATATAGCCTACTTATATGCATAGACTATTTTTTTATCTGGCTATTAAAAATTCTAAGAAATAAAAAAGTTAGGCTCAATCATTTAGGATATTTTTTTACTACTCATTGCAGTTTAATCTTTTAATTCTTAAAATTATTTAAAATTATTTAGATTGTTTGATCAAAGATTGATCTGTGAGACACATAATGAGACATGAAGCTTCACTTTGTTTGGAGAATAAGCCTGGAATAAAGCTTTTTATTCTACTTAAACCAGTTATCCCACTTTGGCCGAGGGTATTGCTTAACCCAGGGTAGAATACCTTATACCCGGTTTAAGTGGAATAGGGGCAGAATTACACGTTCTTAATAAACTATGATTAACGTTAATTGTTATTCAAATTTCTTATCAATAAATGGAGCGTAAAAATTTTATCTTAATAATTAATTATGATTAATGTTAATTAATATTAGTTAATCAAAATAATATTAAATAATATTTAGTAATTAGTATATTACTATTTAAATTAATAATAAACTATGATTAACGTTAATTGTTATTCAAATTTCTTATCAATAAATGGAGCATAAAAATTTTATCTTAATAATTAAATATGATTAATGTTAATTAATATTAGTTAATCGAAATAATATTAAATAATATTTAGTAATTAGTATATTACTATTTAAATTAATAATAAACTATGATTAACGTTAATTGTTATTCAAATTTCTTATCAATAAATGGAGCATAATAAATTTATCTTAATAATTAACTATGATTAATGTTAATTAATATTAGTTAATCAAAACAATATTAAATAATATTTAGTAATCATACTAATATTTATTAATATTAATATTTATGAATTAATATTTATTATTAATATGAATTAATGGTGATTAATAATATTTATTAACATTGTTAATAATAATTAACATTTATTACTTAACATTTTTAATATTTAATACTATTTAAATGGAGCATAATAAAAATTATATTAATAATTAACTATGATTAATGTTTGCTAGTATTTATTAATCAAAATAATAATAGTTAATATTTATTAATCATAATAATCTATATTAATATTGTTTAGTATGTATTAATCACAATAATATTTATTAATATTATCAATATTAATTAACATTTATTAATATTAATTAATATTTATGAATATATATTAATCAATATAATATTTTATTAATACTATTAATAAAAGTTAACATCTATTACTTAACATTTATTGATATTTAAATATGAAATAATATTTAGTAATTAGTATATTACTATTTAAATTAATAATAAACTATGATTAACGTTAATTGTTATTCAAATTTCTTATCAATAAATGGAGCATAATAAATTTATCTTAATAATTAACTATGATTAATGTTAATTAATATTAGTTAATCAAAACAATATTTAGTAATCATACTAATATTTATTAATATTAATATTTATGAATTAATATTTATTATTAATATGAATTAATGGTGATTAATAATATTTATTAACATTGTTAATAATAATTAACATTTATTACTTAACATTTTTAATATTTAATACTATTTAAATGGAGCATAATAAAAATTATATTAATAATTAACTATGATTAATGTTTGCTAGTATTTATTAATCAAAATAATAATAGTTAATATTTATTAATCATAATAATCTATATTAATATTGTTTAGTATGTATTAATCACAATAATATTTATTAATATTATCAATATTAATTAACATTTATTAATATTAATTAATATTTATGAATATATATTAATCAATATAATATTTTGAACTCTTTATTCCACTCTTTATTCTCTTCTTTATTCTACTTATTCCTACCAAATCACTTGGAATAGCGCAGTGCAATTCTACTTATTCTGGGTGGAATACCAACTACTTACCAAACTAAAATACCTCTTATTCTGGGTTAAGAAATCCCTTCCTCCTTATTCTGGTTTAAGCTATTCTGCAAACAAACTGATACGAAGAGTCTAAGTTATATATATACATTAAACTGACTACTTTCGCTAATCAATGTGGCAACTCTAACCCAAGCGGATATGGTCACATATGTTTCACATAATAAATTAAAAAAATATCATTGACATATGTATAAATTAGAAGTTATATATAAACGACTATTGATGATCAAGCTTATATGTTCTTTTTATTTAAAGAGGTCTCATATTTAACTACCACCAAGTGGTTGCATCTCAAGTATTTAGACATGACCCTTAAGATTACTACTTTTTATGCTGGGATTGGCTTAAAATTGTCGCCTATTTAGGTAAAAAATGCATGTTTCTGATTGGTGTGAAATTACCCTCATTAGGAGGATCATGAGATTCAAATTGCTCCCATTTTGAAGGTACTATAACCATCATATATATAAGAAAGTGTTAAAATTCAGTTATGTCCACTGGCAATAGATTACATCAATAGCCACTGGATTTTAATCCAATGGCTAAGAGTAATTTAAAAAAAATAAAAAGTGGCACACATCCCATGCAGGCAAAAATCCACCGACGTGAAACGTGGAGTGTGCGCACGCATGAAGTCCTCTATGTTTCATACTCGTGGAGCGCCTCGTGCATGCCCAAGGGCGTCCGATCACGCCCACGAATGTGATCAGATGGCTCAATTTTTTTTTATTTTAAACTTATTCTCTTTTATCACCTCTGTCCTTCCATGAATTTTTGGCTCCGAAGGAGTCGCAACACTCTACAAAGTTGAATCTGATGGCAGACCTAAATAGGCAGCGCATTATAATAGTTCCATAATATATATGGTCCAAACTGCATGGAGTTTGAACTTCATAATGAATGATCAAAATTAACACCCCAAGAGGTGGAAACAACCTTAAAGATAGTTGACATTATTTTTTAATTGTTTTTACTATTTTAAAAAAAAATTAGACTTTCTGATCATGAAGATCAAAAATGGCATTTGATCGGACGACCATGATAAAATTCATGATCAAACGATTAATATTAAGCCCTAGGAGATAAGAACAACTCTAAGGGGTAACTTGAATCTTTAAATTTTATGATGATTTTTTTTTTCTTTTTTTTGCTACATGGGAAAGGAGTAAAAAATGGCCATGTGGTCTAGTCGTATCTCTCTCTCTCTCTCTCTCTCTCTCTATATATATATATATATATATATATATATATATATATATAGAGAGAGAGAGAGAGAGAGGAGTGTTGTGGTGCGATTTTGACATGTGTGCGGTGTCAAACCGCACGCTATGTTTTGACTTCCCTTATGTTGAAAAATAAAACAAAAATGACTATAAAATTTTAAATATTCAATTGCCCCTTTAAGATAATTTTCACCATTTGAAACTTATAATCATATCCAAATACTAAACCCTAGGGAATAGGTACAACCTTAAAGATAATATGACTAATTTCTTAATATTTGACTATTTTTATGATTTTTTAAAATCAAAATTTATGAGTACCTAATGCATAGGTAAGATTGAGTTTCATGTTTAAACTCAATTGAACGGTGAAAATGAAGTCCCAAGAGATGAAAACAACCTAAGGAGGATAATTAAATATTTATTTTTTTGTAAATTTTATCATTTTTTTAATATAAGAAATGATATGTTGGGTCGGAGATTCGTCCTATCTGAATCGGGCGGCTAGAACTCCTCCAAATAAGAGAAATCTCTCCACCGCTCCTGCAAGACAAACACTAGGTCAGAGGAGAACTCGATTCCGATCTGGGGAAACTCCTTCTGATGCCTAAGTCAGGACAAAGAAGAGAGCAAAGGCATTAGTAATATAGTTTTAAGCTTAGGACGTACCTTTTTAGGTTACTCGGGGGGATTCCTTTTATAGGGACAGGTTAAAGGCAATTGGAAAGTCCGCAGGGAGGATGTATAAGGTAAGTCCGATCCTGTCCCTGATTGAGACGGGATTATGGCTTCCTTATCTGGTGTTGATTTTCCTTATCTGCAGATTAGAGAAGGATTCATAAAAGACTTTCTTTTGCGGAACCCACGTTTTGCAGGACGCCGGAGTCTATTTAGGATTCAAAGGCCTCTTGTGAGAACCTATTCACATGGTCTGGAAGGACCCACTAGGCCTTGACAGGAATCCTAGGTGCCTCTTATCGAGTTGGCTTACTCCGTATATGGGTCAGACTAAATCGAACCTTCTCACTAGCTGCCCTGCTTCGAAGAACGGTGCGCAAGCAGTCGAGTTCCAGGTGGGCCGGCGCATTTAACATGGACGGAAAAGTGTCCCGACCTTTGTACGAGGGCGGGAGGTTATTATTCAAAAAGGACACATGCCACAATCTCCAATGAATAAATTTTTCAAGCAAGGTCTTGTGAACGCTTGTTCTTGGGATTGGCTTTCCTACTCCAACCCCTCTCTTGTCGCGTGTTCTTCCATCACCTGTCTCTCGATGAGCCACCGTGTAGCAACAACATCAAGGGATATGTTATATGTGTTAGGTTTAGGTGGCCTACAAGCCAATCTGACTATGTAAATCTCGTTCATTTATTAATATAATGGCATAATATTCATTATGTGTAAATCGCATTAATTATCGTTTCATAATGAAGTCCGTGAATATGTGCTATAGTGATCAGATTATGATGAAATCATACTAATGAGACTGATCACTTCAACACACATATTCTTAATCGTTCCTAGTCGGAGGATATCAGAGAAGGACATCGGATATCCGGTTAGACTAGTACAGATGGCTCATGCTCATATGATGAGGGTGACTGATCTCATAAGTCACTTGTGTGGAGACACTAAGGCGAATCTGTAGGTGCTCATTGGAGAATGAGTTCACTGAACTAATCCGACTGAATCGTTGGATGGTATTGTACCTCACTGTCAACCAGCTTGATTCTATTGTCGCAGTTGCGTGGATGGTCCTCGGACCTGAGACACCAAGGACACCTTGTCGGTGGACTTCTGTGCTTTGACCTTGGTCTACGAATCTCTAGCCGCGGGATTCTAAAACGCCAAGGATTGGGTACAGCGGAATACCGTCGAAGGGAATTGTGTGTCAATAAGGAATCATTCGCTCTCGGTACTTAGAGGGAGAATGCTCTAGGAAGGATGCGCGAAAGTCCCTGGCCAGGGCGGACGAAAATATCGGGAAAAGAGTTTTCCAATATTTATCAGCGGCGTGAGTCGACCGGTTAGGGTTTGACAGCACGCCATACCCTGAGTTGACTCGAGAGCATTGTACGAATGAAAGATTATATCCACGCGGTAACTGTCGGTGGAAAGGTTCCAAGAGTGAGTTGCTTAACCCCGATACCTTCCGGGTTCACGCGGTGTTGCTTGGCACCCAACGTGATCGGAGGCCCGGTCGAATTCGGTGTGCGACATCAATTCGATTGATTAATTAATTAATAAAGGGTTATTAATTGATTAATAAAGCCAATGAAGAGTCACTGGGCTTGTTGGGCCATTAACTGGACTGGTAATTGGGCCTAGAGGGTCACACGCAAATGATTCTCAAGGCGATGGATAAATAAGTGGGTTTTATATAAACCGGGAGTTTTTATGAAAAACCGCGCGGTTAGTATAAAATATAGCGAACGGGCTGAGCATGCCAAGCTGCTGCTAACCCTAGCTGCCCCTCCTCTGTTTCTCTCTCTCTCTCTGGCGTCCCAGATAGATCTGGATCTGCTCCGCCGCTTCTCCGAATCCCGTTCGACGGGAAATCGTCTGCGCGTTGCGGCGATCGTTGCGGCGACCGGCGAAGGTTTTGTGGGCTACGAAGAACGAGGAACGTGAGGATATCCGTCGCGAGGAGGATCGCGTGGACTTCGCTAGAGGCCGGACACTTGCGCGGCTTGCGGTGTCGCACCGACGGAACCGAACGGTTGCGGATTTGAATCAACACACGGTGAGAACTGATTATCCGATAATTTGGTTTTTTTCTGATTTTCGAAACGGGAACGGATCTCCGTTTTTATTTTATTTTCCGCTGCGCGTGAGATCCGGAGAAACCCGAGAACCCAAAAATATGTCCAGGGGGTTGAGGTGGATCGAGAAGCGATGCAACCTTCTATTTGCTTTGAGGGCCGCCTGGCAGAGATCCAGGCAAAATTCCATATCCCGGATGAGTATCGGCTCAGTGTTCCTCAGCCCGAGGAGCGTATCTACAGCAGGATGACTCGTTCGTTCATGGCCTATGAGGCCATGTTTGGTACGAAATTCTGCCTACCAATCGCTGCGTGCGTGGAGGGGTTACTCAATTTTTTCTAGTTGGCGCCGGGGCAGATCATGCCTAATTTTTGGCCCCTGATAATGGCCATCTTCATCATGCGAGGGAGCTTGGGTGTGCGGATCCTTCATCGGTGATGTTGCAATTTGCCTTCCAACCGAAGAGATGGACGAAGCCCAACAATCGAGGGTTCGTCCAGCTTGAGGCCCAAGAGAAGGCCATGTTTTCACTCACTAAGTTTAGCAAGGTCGCTCACTGGAAGACTACTACTTTTGGGTGATCGAATGGGAAGGGGGACGCTGGCCATTCCCTGTTACTTTCAAGGATCTCACGGTCGGGCCGTGCATTGACCTTCCACAGTCGCCAATCCCTCCGGAGGATATTGATACAATGGTGACCTTTCAGCAAGGGCACCCTTCCGACATCGGTGAGGTGGTGACGGAAGACAGATTAGTGGCAGTAGACCTGAACGACCTGACAGTCCCTAGTAAGAGCTTCTCAGTTATGGTTTATAATATATCTTCCCATTTTCTTTCTTCTATAGTTGACCAGCAACTTTACTCGTGCCTCAAGGATCGGCGCTCGCCCCTCTCAACAAGTGAGGTGTAATCCTATAAACTATTGTATTTGTATGTGCACTATTTACTGTCATATATTATTATAAACTCTCGTGACATCTTCTTGGTTGCAATTATATTCTTCCCATCAAAATGTCATGAACTTTAATAAGCATATCAAAATGATTTGGATATTTTTACCTATATACCCTTAAATTTTATATATGCTACTGATTTCACCAGAATTACGACATCTTTTTAGTTGAACTTCTCATTATTCTGACGGAAAGATGTGATTGTAAAATTTCTGAAGATGTTTGAGGCAACATCTGAGAGTTAGGGGCCCACACAAAAATATGATAGTTTACGTGGACGTGTATAAAAAAAAAAAACTACAAAAATAACACTAATAATTAAAAGTTGAGAATATCTTGTTGCACTCGCAGCTGGTATGATGCTGGCTGCCGGTGTTTTTAATTTTCAAAAAAATTGAATTTTTTTTGGATCGGCCCCAACCCCACCTACATAGTTGTACAGTCCGATCTCCGATCAGATGACTAAAAAAAAGATGAAAAATTAAAAGTCCACCCAAATGAACAGTAAAAAATAGATCGAACGACTAAAAAAAGATGAAAAATCGAAAATCAACTCCAAATAAACAATATTACTGTATTTACTGTTCATTTTGCGGTTGATTTTTTTTATTCTTCATCTCTTTTGAGTCGTCCGATTCAACCACGTAGGACACCATGGCGCTGACCCAAAAAAAATCAAAAAAAGTTTTCTTTTTTAATTAAAAACACTGACAGCCGGCATAATACAAAATATTCTCTTAAAAATTTTCTATAAGAAAACTTTGCTTATTAGAGATAATGGCTGGCCAACAATGGTACGCACCCAAACTTTAGGAATGATGTGAATGGTGATGCATGTCATGCGGTAGCAATTAAATAATCGACCTTTTCTTTACACTTTCTAACCATATGGTCTATAGAAACGTTGCTGAGACAGAAAGTTAATCCGGAGTTGATGAAGAAAAAGGAAAAAGAACAAAGGTTTGCCCTTTCTTTGTACCTGGTGGCCACTAGGATTGTCAATGGATACTCGAGTTCTGATTATCCGTTCTATTTCCGTTTTCATTAATGGATACGAAACTCCGTTAGAATCTATCCGTTAAATTATAAGAAATAAAAATAAATCTCTGATAATTATAGGAATCAGAAATGGAAACACTCATTTTCGCATCTGCTAACCCATTTTTGTTTCCGAATGATCACATACCTTATACATCTATCCGCACACAACATTGAGAATATCTCTTGACAGTTTGATAAAAATAAGGCACATGTTTTTATGGCACATGTTTGGTATATTCATATGTAAATCTAGATCGATAGATAAAGTAGATTTCAAAATTCATAGATTGTTAACTTTTTCATATATTATATTTTTGTAGGTTTAAATTTTTTAATTACTAGAAAAAATTTATCAAGAAATAAATACTAACAGTGATTTTAAATAGCTTTTTAATATACCGATGATGATAGCGGAAACTTCCTTTTAGTTCCGTTTTCGTTTTCGCTTTCTGATTTGAAAGCGAAAATGAATGCAAAAGAAAAAACACTAACTTCCTCTCTGTTTTCGTCTCTGATAAATCTTATAGAAAACAGAAGCGGAAGGTGCCATTTCTGTTTTTGTCTCTGACCCGTTGACAACCCTAATGGTCACCCTTGGAAAAAGCATGAATTTTTTCCTTCCCCTCATGTGCGCTTACCCCAGGCCTTCCCTCTCTTAAAGAGGAACACTATTATGCTACATTGATTTTAACACGACACAACAATTTTTTCCTTTTTTCTCGTAGCTATTTGTTTCTTAAGCTAGACAGTGAAAAGTTTAATGTGTTGAATTTAAATTTATTAATTTAAAATTAGAAAAATCAAATTTATTTATTGTTTGTAGGATAGAGAGAAAGTGATAGCATTCCCCCTAGCAGGTATGTCTGTGTAGTTTGGCTTTTTAGAACTTTTGGAAGGAGAAGTACTTTAGTTGTGTTAGATTTTATACGAATAGATCATTTGTTAAGATAAGATAGAAAAATATCAAATTTATCTTTGCTCCATATGAATGACAGCATGAAAACTAAAGAAGCAAAGAGTCACACTCTTTGTCATCGTGAGGGAAGCATGCCAGATTGATTTGTATGCTTTGTATTGGCAATTAACATTGAAGTCATCCTCTATTCTTTCGTTTTTTGACAAGCTGAAGATGATGCGCCTAGTAAAGTAGCGAATCCTCAAACTCAAAATTGACCATTATATTTATTTTTTTATAGCTTGTCATTTTTTAACTGACTGCTCGTGCAGATCAATTTAGATTTTTACACGTAAATAATGGCAAGCACAAAATGTTTGATATAAGAATATAATCAAATATTCTAATGCCATGACAAAATGATGAACTTTTGTCTCAAGATTTTAGCAGCATGAGTAGATCGAGTCTGATGTTATATTCATATTTCATCTATTCTGAATATATATATAGAGAGAGAGGAAGCTACCGTATACATGTGATCCTCCCGTCCAATTGCACGGGTTTAAACTAGGACGGTTAACGAGTCCAAGACGAAACGAAAATGACACTTTCCGCTTCTATTTCTTATAAAATTTATCAGAAACGGAAACGGAGACGGAAACGAGTGTTTCCGCTTTCGCATCAATTTCCGCTTTTAAATTAAAAATCGAAAACGGAAACCAAAGTAAACGCAAGTTTCCGTTATCATCATCCCTATATTAAGAAAATATTTAAAATCATTATTACTATTCAATTTTTGATAAACTTTCTTCTAGTAATAAAAAATCTATAAAATTTTAATATATGTAAAAATTAACAATCTATGAATTTTGAATTTTGAAATCTACTTCATCTATCAATCTAAATTTACATATGAATATACTCAAACATGTGCCATAAAATCATATTAAAATGTTAAAAAGTTTCTAACTTCTTATTGGCATTTCTTTTATCAAATTGTTAAGAGATATTATCATTGTTAGATATTATATATATATATATGTGTGTGTAAATATATAAGGTACATGATTATTCGGAAACGGAAACAGATTAGCGGATGCGAAAATGAGTGGTTCCGTTTTTTACTATTATAATTATTGAAGATCTATTTTTGTTTCCTATAACTTAACATGTGGTCTTTAACGGAATTTCGTATCCATTAATAAAAATAGAAACGGCGCGAAAAATCGAAACTCGGGTATCCATTGACAGCCCTAGTTTAAACCCTTTAATTGATGTTAAAATTTAAAGTCGGATAGGGACAACCTTAAAGGATAATTGGTGTATTTTTTATTTTTTGATTGTTCACCATCCGCGGTTCCAGCCGCAACGGCTCCGACGAGTAGAACCCCGGTAGCCGTAGATCTCCCTGATGCCGTAGAGGTCCCAGATCCCCACCACCAGCTCCCGGATCACGGTGTTGAGCCCCGGGCAGAGTCCCCCGCAGGAGACCACCGCCACCGCCGCCCGCACGGTGGCGGGGTCAAAGCAGATGGCCTCGCGAGGGCCGGCACGGAGGTAGGCCCGGAGACGGCGGTGGGAGGCGGGGGGGTAGTCACCCGAAAGGTCGAAAAGGATGTGGCGAAGGACAACGTCGGCAGGGCCGATGTAAAATCCGGGGCTGGGGCGGTAGAAGGGGCTGTGGTCGATGGGGTTGCGCTTGGGCGCAGAGGTCCAGGAGGTACTCGCGTAGGTGGGGCAGACGCTGCAGCGTGATGGACGTGAGCGCGAAGTGCGTCGAGGAAAGCCGCGCCAACTCCCGCCCCCGCCGTCGTTCAGCGATGCCGCCGGCCGGGGTTCTTGTCAGGTGGTAGTGCCGTCCAACTCCATGAGAGGGAGAGAAGTTAGAGAGACACGAGGGAGTTTAAAGAGAGAGAGGAGTGATGATTATTTACAAATCAGTCCCACAATGCATTGTAAATTAATGAAAGGCCCTTAAAACTTATAAATAAACCCCTAGGCCAATTTGTTTGCGGGACAACGCGTTATTCCATTTATTCAGTTTGGAAGTCCGGACACGTTATTCTTTGTTATTCTGAGCGCGGACACACTATTCCTTGAATAAGTGGAATAAATGATTCCATATAAAAGGCAAGAACTATTTATTCCGTAAACTACTTATTCCATCCAAAGTGAATTCTTCTTGTTCTAATGATAATAGATCCGGAAACAAGAAATCCGGAATACCACATCCTGAAAACAAACCAACTTCTCCCAATTCCTCCAATTCCACCTTTTATCATTCTTTATTCTACTTCTTTCTATCAAATCACTTAGAATAGTACAGTGTAATTCTTCTTATTCTGGATGGAATACCAACAACTTATCAAATCAAAATACTTCTTATTCTGATTTAAGAAATCTTCAAAATCTTATTCTGGTATAAGCAATTCTACAAATAAAGTTACACTTAACTTAAACCAGAATAAGATTATGAGGATTTCTTAAACTAGAATAAGAGGTATTTTGATTTGATAAATGGTTGGTATTTCATTCAGAATAAGGAGAATTACACTGCGCTATTCCAAATGATTTGGTAGGAATAAGTGGAATAAGGAGTGAAATAAAAGGTAAAATTGAGAGAATTTGGGGAATTAGATATTCCAGGCAGGTTTGGGAAGTTGGAGGAATTAGGCATACTCTCAACCAAATCAGAATAGGGCCTTTATACCGGCTATTCTGGTCCTATTCCACAAACAAAGTGTCCACTTTGTTTACGGAATAGATTATTCCGAATTGCGTATTCCAGAATAAAAAGGGTTTTGATTTGACAATAAGTATTTATTCAAAAGAGAATAAAGTGCTTATTTCAATTGCTTGGATTGCACCAAGGAGAATAAGACCCAGAATAAAGTACTTGTAGGACCAAATTGCCCTTCCTCTTTAAACACTCACTAATACTAATTTGCAAGGATAGAGGTAATAGTCCAAGCCAATGGTATTTGATTCATTTCTTCACCAAAGTTCACTAATTCATAAAATCGTTTGTAACTTTTTATAATATGAAATATAATATATTTTATGTTTTCATATATCATTGAAATATTCTATACTGAAAATCCAATTTTACAATGTAAATAATAAACATATACGTAGATATATGTCAATAAGTTAATACCTAATAACGGAACATATGTTTTTTTATATGTACGTGTACCATATATAATAACAAATATACATTGATATATATATATATATATATTAAATTTTGTACGTTTAAAAATAAAGTTTATATGAATATAAGTCATTATATATGATATAGGTATATATACAACAGTATATGCTCCGTATATATATATATTAACTTATAACGAGTATATATGTTTATTTTTAAATATACAGAATTTAATACATATATATATATATATATATATATATATATATATATATATATATATATATATATATATATATATATATGTATAAGTATGTATTTGTTATTATATATGGTACACATATATATACAACAATATATACTCTGTTAATACGTATATACAGAAAATTAGATACAAGCATATATTATACAAGCTTTAGTTTTATACTAACTAGATACACGCATACTTTCATGTTTATGGCACACACCATGTAAACATGAGTTGGAATGTATACAAAGTAACTTTTTATTTCATATAAAAGACCATATACTTACAAGAATTCATTCTTCGTACAAAAGTAGTCTTTGCCAAAAATTACAATATTACTATGACAGAAAAGACTACTCTTACTGCTTGGAAAGATCTTTATAGTATGAAAAGATAGACAAAAATATATAAGACTCTCCAATAAACATATAAAATACATAGTAAATGACTCAGAAATGGCTTATGATAACATACGTGACAGTAACATTTATGGTAGGCTTCATGGGCCTATAAATGGGAAGCTCGTGTATCTTCCACAACCATGAATGAAAAATAAGCACATACAGCATGAAATCAATCGAGGCTCATGCAACCTCCACGATACAGGAATAAGAAAATAATATACGACATCAAATCAATTGAGGCTCATGCATAAAATCATAATAAATTAATAAAAATAACATGAAATCAAACGAAACTCATGCAACCTCCATAATAGTATGAAAGCACACGAGGCTCATGCAACCTCCATAATAGCAAGAAATCACACGAGGCTCATGCAACCTCCACCACAACCACACGCACATATATTTAAAATGAAATATAATATAGACTCAGAAAAAGGAGTTTCATCATCTATTGGAGTTGCTTAAAAGCCATCCAACTAATAGACTCACTGCTTCTTTCTTCATCACTGTCCATACATTACAATACTTAGAAATGGTTGCAATCATGCCGTCCTAATAAACGAATACATGTTTCGGTAGGGTTGCACGTATGCCTTCCTACTACCCAAACGTGCAATCGATATACAACTGCAATCATGTCCTCCTACTGTCTGAGTGTCTGTGTAAGAAAGAAGCATTCCAAAATAGTATGAAATCACACGAGACTCATGCAACCTCCATAATAGCATGAAATCGCAAGAGGCTCATGCAACCTCTACCACAACCACACGCACATATAATGAAAACGAAATATAACATGGACTCAGAAAAAAGAGTTTCATCATCTATTGGGGTTGCTTAAAAGCCATCCAACCAATAGACTCACTGCTTCTTTCTTCATCACTGTCCATACATTACAACACTTAGAAATGGCTGCAATCATGCCGTCCTAATATCCGAATATATGTTTCGGTAGGGTTGCACGTATGCCTTCCTACTACCTAAACGTGCAATCGATATACAACTACAATCATGCCATCATGCTATCTGAGTATCTGTGTAAGAAAGAAACATTTCAAAGATGTTTGTGTACCACCTGTAAAAAGAAATGATAAGATATATTGAGTAGTTAACCCAAAATATAAAGCCACACCAATTTTCAGTGTACATAAATGTAAATAAACAAAGTTCAAATACGAATTAAGTTACATGCCATACAATCAACCTCAAGAGTAGCAATAGAAATATCCAACAACTAGAAATACAACACAATTAAAGTCAGACATAACTGGTGGTGGAGCAAGCAAAGAAACATCAAACAAATCTAAGTATTCTCGTCCCAAAGTTGGTCTGCAATTTCCTCCCTGACATGGTCTCATACAGCTAGCTCATCTTGGCTAGGCCTAATGTCAATGGGGTAGTCAGTATCACCATCATCTTCTGTAAGTCCACGTTCATTTGTCATATTAAAGTATACATCATGTCCCTCTCTTCGACGAATGAAGTTATGGACAACACAACATGCTAACACTATCTTTCTTTGTGTTGCCCATGGGTACATACAACCCTCTCTTAAGATCTGAAAACGATTCTTCAGCACACCGAAGACGCGCTCTACACAATTCCGAAGTTGTGCATGTCTATGGTTGAACTTTTCCATTTTATTTGTATACTGACAACCACGACCTCTAAAGCTGCCTATGTGGTAACATTGTCCGCGATAAGGAGCTAAGAAACTACGTGTGTTTACATACCCAGAGTCGACAAGATAATATTTGCCACGAGGGACCCGAAAACCGCCATTATCTAATGCCCATTTCAACACTCTCATATCAGCTGCAGAGCCTTCCCAACTAACACCAACATATAGAAAAGTGAGGTCGAAAGAGACTATCCCCATAACATTTTGGCTTATATAACCCTTGCGATTACGAAACCGACCATGATCTTTTCGTGGGATATGAGCTATTATATGCGTCCCGTCAATTACCCCAATTGCATCCTACACAGTATAATGAGAATATAAGACGAGGCTTAAGGTGTTTTATTAACAAATGAAAAAGAAATACAATAAGAAAACTGAGTACCTTGAAGTAAGGATAGAAATAATCCTTCCCTCGGATATGAGGGTGGCATTCACTCACATGAGAAGGAAGTTGAATGAACTCCGTCTTAAGAGATGCCAATGCCATAGCAACATTATTTACATTGTAAGGACTGAGGTTTCGGGTTCAGTATTCGGGTCGGGTTCGGGTCGGATCCCCTAGTTTCGACCTTGAGGAGTCTTGAGAATTTTGACTGAATGACGTCTGCACTGCACGACGCCTTTCAAACGGCGTCTGGCTGGGTAGACGTCATTTAAGTCTGTTGCTGTTGTGTCACGTGGGCGCCACGTGGGCGGGTTTCGGGCCCCGAGAGTACGGCCCATGTCTTGTCGTCTGAACGGCGTCCATGATGGTCGACGTGTTTCAGAGTGCTGTCAGTACGGCCCGTCCTGTCATCTGATAGGCGTCTGTCTCGGTCGATGCGTTTTAACCAGTTTCGGATTGACCCCGCAAGCCTCCCCTTCTTTCCCTCATTTTCGCCTTCTCTCTCTCTCTCCTCGCCCTCTCCGCCCTCTCTGCCTCTCTTTTCCCCTTTCCCTTCCTCTTCTTCCTCTTCCACCATCACTTCCTTCGCGGCGTTCTATTCCCCGGACGGCGGCCGACGTCCCGGCGGAGTGGCGGCGTCCTCGGAGGTACCGGCGGCGGTCTGCGGTGCGGCGGGTCGGCGGCACGGAGCTTGGAGGAGTTCAAGAACCGGTAGGGGGACGAACCTTGCGTGGATTGTACACGTTTCATCCGTAGTTTCCATGTGATGCATGATGTGTTTGGGGGTAGAACGAGCATGTTTAGGAGCTTTTCTTGATGGGAATGAGGATTTCTGTGAATGTGGATTTGTGATGGTTTAACTTGCTCATCTTCCTCCTCCATTTGGTTTGATTTTGGGGCTTTTGGGGGTGAAAAGGGAGTCCTCGAGTTGAGGACAAAACTCGATTTCTGGCGCTAAAAGACGTCATGTATGGACGACGCCTTTTAGAAGGACGTCGGGACATCATGACGCCTTTTATGCAGAAATCGCCCTGCCGAGTCTCTGTCAGTTCGGGGAATCTGGGGTTAAAAGACGTCATGTATGGACGACGCCTTTTAGAAGGACGTCGGGCCATCATGACGCCATTTAGGCAAGAAAATCCTCCGACTGAGGTCTCTGCAATCTCGGAATTTGGTCTGAATGGCGTCTGAGGACGCTGACGCCTTTTAAAGAGCGGCTTCCCAGGACGACGCGTTTTAAGGCATAATCTGAGGTCGGATTTAAAATGTACCAGTTTAAGGGATTTGAATGGCGTCGGCCTCGGTCGACGCGATTCAAGACAGAACTGCATTAACTCTTGTTATTAACACATGTTTCACGGTTGGATGGTTCAAATGCATGCTTTAAGATGTACACTGAGACTAAGGATTTCTACGTGAATGAAATTACATCATCTATGTGTGTGCGTGCTTATGCGGATATGGAATTGGAACAACTACGGTTTACGTTTGTCACCATGTGCCGATGGGGAAGGGCCTTGGTGTCTGTGAGGCATTGTTGCCGTACCGGTGGGGGAGTGGTACATGTTGCGTTTTACCTTTGGCTGAGAGAAGCAGAACCACCTTGAGCCCGTCGGGCCGGAGTAGCCGGTGCGCTATCCGAGGGGTTGCTGTTTGGTCTCGGCGGGTCGGGGTTTCCCTGTTTGTCGTGACAGTTTCTGGCGCGTTTCTTGCTGTGGAGCTGGTTGTGGTACTGTTGGTGTTGTTTTACCCCTTAGCCACTGGGCCTGATGTGACCTGTGATCAAGGTTACGAGTGGTACCCTTCGCCCTTTGGCCTGACGCAGCCCGGGAAGTTAGGGTTGTGGGTAGTTCCTATAGCTTCGGCTTGACGGGGGTTTCGCCGGTCCCCAGGGCCCTCCTGAAGCGCCGAGGCCTGGCGTGGAGGAAGTCCGGTCGGTAGGACAGTAGTCTAGACTGTTTGTGTGCACACGTAGCTGGGCAGTGGTGGTTCACTAGTCCCAACTAGTCCTAGTTTGACTCACTGCCTCACCCTACGGTGCCCCGGAACACTGTAGGGGGGGACAGACGTGAGTGTTGGTGGTGTTGTGAGGCGACGTTGTCTGCGGTTGACAGTGTGGTTTGGTCGCTTCGTTGGACCTTGGTTTTGAGTCGTGGTATTGTGTGGGGTTACTCGGATTATTGAGAACTGTTCCTGCTTCATTGCTTGTGCGTGCGTTTCATATCGGGTTTTGGGAGCCATGTTTACTGCCTTATTTAATTGCCCTATATATGTATTCTTGCACTTGTGGGTGTGTGAGTGGGAGGCGGGGATCGGATGATCCCTACTGAGCCCAATTCTGGTGTGGCTCACTCCCTGCGGTTTCAGGTGTGGACTTCGTGGTATGTGACGGCATGTGGCGTCTCCTTGGTGTGCGGACCAGCAGCTATCTCAGTTCCGGGGTATGCCCCGATGTTGTTGTACTTTACTTCTGCCCATGCTTATTTAATTTGTTGGACCATATAATTATTGTTGGACTATATACGGACATTGTTAATCTCTTTCCTACGCACTTGTACTCTCCTTGTAGTCCATGAGATTGTTATATTTAGCCTTGTTTAACGCTTGCTCCTCCAGATGTGTTGTGTGAGATCCGAGTGTGAACCCGCAGTTAATGGGCCGACATCTATTTAGTGATCGGGTCTCCGGTCATAGGATGGCGGGTCGTTACATACATAATGGCTGATTGTTTGTGAAGAGTGTTGAAAATACTCACACAATGCCCCAGTAGCAACACCATGGCCAGTAGCATGCAAGAATATTGCCAGTTGCTCATAGACAGTGACATGTCGTGAGTCCAATAGTAAGCCCATGTCCACTAGCATGTCACTCAGTGCCTTGAACATGCTAGGGTTAAGCCTGAAGGTCCAATAGGCCCTCCGTTCATGGCCTTGTAGCACCTCTTGTATCCATACATGACCAGTATGCGCCGAAGTAAACATCTTCCGTCTAGGCACAGTCGGAGCATATTGCTCTGATATTGCTTCAAGTATTACTTCTTCGATGTCTTGAATCATCTCGTCCTCCTCATTAATAAATTCCATTATCAATTCATTCATGTCTACACAAAGCACCTTTAATTGTCATTCCAATTCAATAGGGTACATAGTTGAAAGAAAGTAAACGACAGGATATGTTAAAAGAACAAACAAAGGAGTTTAACAGTAAGAAACTTTAAAATACATCAACGGCCCCTCAAGGACATCAAAATTACACTAAGCAAGATTAAAAAAAGTAAGATGACAACTACGAACAAAAGGATTATCATTAGACAATATTGCTATGAGAAATCGGTTGACATGCGTGATGTAGGGGGAGCACTCAAAGCTCGTACGCAACTTGGAGTGCCCAATGCATATTCTTCGCGGGTGATTCTTGGTCTCGGTATGGGCTGCTCCACAACAGTATACAGTGCTGCCTCTCCCTCTTCAATTGAATAGAACCCTTTGTATCGAGCTCCTGAAAAATCATTCACTTGGGCATAACATTCTTCCCAAGTCATGTGCAAACCAGGCTCACAACCAACCCATACAACGTAACACTTAAAACGTCACATTCTTACTTAAAATGATCCACCTGCATGTGATGTACGAATACAAATTACAATTTATACTAGCACCATCGACATAATTCACCACATATGATTCTACTACTAAAGAGTACAACATTCATTTAACTTCAGTTGAAAATAGATTACTTAATTAGTCAAATACAAAGTGAACGAGCACGATCAACAGAAGATAAGGACATAATACATAAGTTCAAGTGCAAGTGGGACAAGTAGAATGAAGACATAACATGATAGAATCCCCAAGTACGAAAACAAAATATGATGACAAGATTACGATGACAGGGTCAACTCAAGTAGTCCAGGCAATAACCCAATCCAACTTCTCCTCCTCCGGCAGAGCCATGTAAACCGACCGCATGGCCGCTATACCGAAGAGGTTCACGGCCTTGAAATACAAATTGCGCGCCATGTTCGGAACACGGCGTAGGTCGTTCATACACTCCTTTACCGTCGGGATCCTTTCTTCTACAGCCACCGGTGTATAGGACACATTGGTACCTCCGCTAGAACACCTAGATGAAGCCCGATCCGCATGCAACTCTCTGAGAACTTCAGTGCACTCACGCAATGCCGTGGAGAAAGAAAGCACTGCTTCATCCCCAATGCATCTTTTGCCCCGACGCTTTGAGGACGATCCTTCCTTTTTCTGAGGAGAAGTCACCTCCTCTTCATTGACCCTATGTACCGGCGAACCTGGCGTAGGGGAAGGAGTCTAAGCAGAGTAATGAGATTGGGGTGCGATACAACCGCCAGTATAGTGTTGCTCATATCCACCGTAGGAAGAGGCATGAACTTGCTGTGATATGGACATTTGATCGTCACCTGTTATGGAAGTAGCATTGGCATAACCAATGTCAAAGTCATAATTTGGTGGTAGTGATACATACGTAAGGGTATTAACGTAATCACCAATGGCTATATGACCTTGGACATAGTCTTCATTGACCTGCAAAGAGGGTAGTGGGGCCTGCATTGGTTGTGGGACAGGTTGAGGGTGTGATGGGATGTCCACTGCGTATGACAGAATTTTGCGATTCAAAGGCCTGCATCGGCGTCTATTCACATATTCAGACGCATTCATAGACCCTTCTGCATCTTTCCCATTTGCCGTGCTACTGGCTCTCATATAATCCATCTCTCTTAGGAACTCAAAGGTTTTGCCTTTTAATATACGAAAGTCACTATTTGCCTGAAAAATCGAGGGTAGTCATTACCCTTCTGTATAGATCATGCCTAATGCTCATCTGAATACATAAAAACAACTACAGAAACATGCTCGTGCAAGGAAAGAAAAAACAACCAGAAATTAAGGGGAATGATGGCAAAAGGGTGAATATGAGAGCATGAATTATGGGTATATTAGTCTTAGCGATCTTACCCTATGAAGGGAAACCCCCAAGTGCATGCCCAAGTTGGGGAACTTCCATCCCATGCTCCTAGAGCCATAAAGAAACATCACGTATTAACTAAGTGCATGGAATCAACAAAATGCAGCAAAAACAAGAAATCAATAAGAAAAGAGAGAAGACAGAGGAGAGAGAGGATAGAGGAGGGTGAGCATGCCCTCCAAGTGGACGAGACTCTCATATCACCCCCTTTAGGGGCTCTTCACCATGTAGGAGACACCATTGGGCACATTGGAAGAGGTGGAGCTTTCATGTCACTTAGCTACAATGAAGATTACATAATGGAGAAAGATGGCTTACAATGGGATTCTCTCTCTCTAAGATCCTCTCACTCTCTCTATAGAGTAACCCTAAGAGACCCTTGACTAACACCAGAATAACCCTAGGAGACCCTTGACCAACCCCCTATTGGGTTTTCTTGGTTTCTCCGAATCGCTCACGCAGCGAAAAAACAAAATTTTTACAGCGATCCGTTCCCGTTTCGAAATCTAAAATACGATAATCGGATTATCGAAATTCTCATCGTGTGCGGATTCGAATCCGTAACCGTTCGGTTCCGTCGGTGCGACACCGCAAGCCCCGCAAGCGCCCGGCCTCTAGCGAAGTCCACGCGATCCTCCCTGCGACGGATATCCTCGAGTTCCTCGTTCTTCGCAGCCCACGAAGCCTCCGCCGATCGCCGCAATGATCGCCGCAACGCGCAGACGATTTCCCGTCGAACGGGATTCGGAGAAGCGGCGGAGCAGATCCAGATCTGCCTGGACGCCAGAGAAGGACAGAAACTGAGAAGGGGCGGCTAGGGTTAGCAGCAGCTTTGTCTGCTCAGCCCGTTCGCTATGTTTTATACTAACCGCGCGGTTTTTCATAAAAACCCCGATTTGTATAAAACTCACTTATTTATCCATCGCCTTGAGAATCATTTGCGTGTGACCCTCTAGGCCCAAGTACCAGTCCAGTTAATGGCCCAACAAGCCCAGTGACTCCTCACTAGCTTTATTAATTAATTAATAACTATTTATTAATCAATTAATCAATCCAATTGATGTCGCACATCGAATTCGACCGGGCCTCCGATCACGTTGGGTGCCAAGCAACACCGCGTGAACCCGGAAGGTATTTGGGGTTAAATAACCCACTCTTGGAACCTTTCCGCCGATAGTTACCGTAGGGTTAACATACCAAAGTCAAAGCACAGAAGTCCACCGACAATGTGTCCTTGGTGTCTCAAGTCCAAGGACCATCCACGCAACTGCGACAATAGAATCAAGCTGATTGACAGTGAGGTACAATACCATCCAGCGATTCAGTCGGATCAGTTCAGTGAACTTATTCTCCAATGAGCATCTACAGATTCGCCTTAGTATCTCCACACAAGTGACTTATGAGATCAGTCACCCTCATCATATGAGCAGGAGTAATCTGTACTAGTCTAACCAGATATCCGATGTCCTTCTTGGATATCCTCCGACTAGGAACGATTAAGAATATGTGTGTTTAAGTGATCAGTTTCATTAGTATGATCTCATCATAATCTGATCACTATAGCATATATTCACAGACTTCATTATGAAACGAGAATTAATGCGATTTACACATAATGAATATTATGCCATTATGTTAATAAACGAACGAGATTTACATAGTCAGATTGGCTTGTAGGCCACCTAAAACTAACACCCCCCAAGATCCCCCAAAGACCGTCTCTCAGACTCCATTCTCCCTTGTAACAAGAACACCTTAGTCGCTTTGCTAGGACCTAGGTGGGGTATTTGGTGGGTGCCAGATACGATGGTCTGATGTCTCCTTTGACTTTGTGCCAAATTTTTAAAATTGCCGCTAGGGAGTCTATAAATCATCTGTGGTCAACCTTACATTAACTGCCAGAGTCATTTTAAAAATGGATACAAGGTTATTTACTGTCATTGATTTCATTTGATTGTAAACTTTAATGGGCTCAGCTGAGGTTTTCTTTCCATGTTTGATATAATTTTTCTAGCAGTGATAGAACAAGATCAGATAGACGAAAGCATGACCTACAACTCCAGCAGCCACCAAAACATACCGATGTGCAACACACAGTTATGCATGTCTAAAGGAGTCCAAAACTAAGGACCCAATGAAAAGTTCAGTTAAAAATTCCAGTGCATGAGTCAAACTGGCATCCACACCTTAGTCTTAAGCCACATAATGACACGTAATTGTCCTACATTTTTAAGGATGAATTATTGCAGAGCATATTTCATGCAGAACAAGGAATTCACTCATGAGAATAGCAGATCGGCATTTTCTGATCAACAAGAACGAGAATATTTCACAACCGTGTAGCAAGATGCTTCAATACAGAACATTCTCGAACAAACAATTTTGAGAAGGTGAGAAATTTTTAGGCCTTTCTTCATTTGTCTATGAATAAAAATTGTCTTGGAGCATTCTGTGAGGTAACAAAACTGATTGAAGAGTTTTTCTATAGGTCTGAAAAAAGATAATCATCAGTTGATTTTATTGTTTTTAAATATTTATTGTTATTCCATTTTGTAAAATTTTGAAGATTCTAACTTGGACCACATGAACCCAGATGAGCTCAGACTATGCTCAGAATGAAAATGACAAAAGACAAAATATGCTGGTGCATAATCATTCCACTAAGGTCTGTTTGGAACCACAAAATCCATTACATGCACGCAATCTCATGAAAAAAGTTGGCTATAATGTTGATGCCAAAATAGGGATCTGAAGATAATCAGTTGTGATTCTTGGTTGTCTAAAATTTTTGAATCAGTAAACATTCACCATGATCAACTTTTCTGGAAAACCTGTGCATGCAACCTGAATATGCCTAAGACAAGTGATATAATCTAAAGAAAACAACAAAAAAGGAGCAACCAGCGACCTAGACTTTGTTGGGTTAACTCAGCATCATCTAATCCACAAAAAGTGAAGAAAAAGAATTACTGAAGATTGGGGGGGGGAACCAAAATGCAAGAAGTAAAAACGTCAGAAACTCTAGAGATTGATTCCATGTATACTTTAAAGTATACTTTAATATACCATTCATCACATTGTAAACTCTCTTCATGCCATATTAAAATATTAACAAAAATAGCACAGTACAAAGAGTGAACATCAAAGTGAAAGAAAGTAAGCAATACGATGACATACATTATATTCGTTCAACAGAAATTGGCAAGTCTGTATGGTTTATGTTACTCAAAATAAGATTTAAATCTCATGATGTGAATAGAGAAACAACGAATAGAGACACATGAGGAGGAGAGGAAGGTATTGAAGTGAAAATCAGTGAATCCAAGAGATGATGGCCGCTGGTGAAGGCTTCTCGTTTGAAGAAAAAGAGGAAATCGTAGAGGCCACAAAATCTTCCCCCGCACCTTCCAGAGTGGAGCGCCTACCCTCCAACGGAAGCATCACTGTCTTCGTTACCAGCCTCCTCCATCCATTTTTTGGAGGAAGAGCATAGAAAAGACTTCAATGGCAGATGGGAACAAACATTGCGAAAGGGGATGGATAGGTTGCATAACCCTTAGGAAGAGAAAAAGCTGGGGAAACCCTAGTGGCGGATGGAAAACATCACTGGAAAAATCAAATCGGCGCTGGAAGGCTTCTCCTTGGAGAAGGCATCGTGAGGTAGGACAAGGAAGGGGGAACTCGTTCGGTCAAATAAACAATCGGATCAACAAGAGATGAACCTGCATAGAAACCAATGGATGAGCACTTGGTTCGCTGATGGGCAACGTCGTCAACGCCAGTCTGTGCAGCCTGCGAAGGAACGGCAGCTCCAAAACCTGTCACACGCAGATGCAAAGGGGCGGCGACTCACTTCTGCCATGCAGGTCCACATGGACGGCAACCATGTGCGTAAAGGCGACGCAAGGGAGGGCGAGGATTCGCAGGGCACAGGATTTCGCCAGGGCGGGGGACACAAGCGAGGGAAGGAGGACCAACCTTTCACATGGCTCGAACGACGATGGCGTTTGTCGTATCCATGCCCCTGAGAAAAGTAGGCCGAATTAGCAATTCCAGGGGCTGAGCCAGAATGGCGTATTCGCCCAATTCGGCTTATTCTGGAGAATAAAGACGAATACGCCATTCCCACGAACAAATTGGTATTAGGCTTATTCCGAGAATAGTGAGCCTTATTCCGTCTTATCCGGCAAACAAAGTGGCGCTGAAGGAATTAGGCATTCCAAGATAGAGAATTAAGAGAATTGGGGAATTAGGCATCTCCGCAATCAAATCGGATTTAGACCTTTACACCGATTATTCCAAGTCCTATTCCGCTAACAAAGTGACCCTAAGCCTCACTTTGTTTGTGGAATAAGCCCTAAATAGGATGTTTTATTCTCCTAAAACCTATTATAAATAAGTTGCTAAGAGAGCTAGAGCTTATTTGTAAGAAAATTGCGATTGTAGGAGTTTATTTGTAAATAATCAAATTAGAAAGATTTATTTATAATATCAAAAGAATATAAAGACTTATATGTAAAAAACTCAGTAAAATACAAAGAAATCATTTTCTTCATTAGAATCTTATTTCAACTGCTAATATCATGAGTCATGACCATTTGTCTCTCCTAACTTCTGTTAAGGGATGGTCTTGACTGAAACCTCAATGTCAAATTTGTTGCCATTTGAAATTCTACCACTTCTTTCCATGGAAGGCAGGAGCAGCCGGTGTCGATCTGGCCGGAATCGGCCGATCCTGATAAATTTGAGCTACTTTCGACCGATTCCGTCCGATCCGAAGCCGATCCAGATCGAAATCGATGGGTCTCGATCCAGCCGGCCGGATACGGAATTCCCTGCTGCTTTATGCACGCTTCAAACTGTAGCAGGTCTGACCTTAACTCCACATTGTGGGAAGCAAGATGCTAACCACTTTCAGCATTTCTCCATGACATCAAATTTTCACAGCATGAACAGTTGGTATTCGGGGTGCAACTCCACCTCGCTAAATGATCTAGATATGCCTTCACAGTGAGAACACAAACCCCCCTAATTATCCCTGGGCAACACCATGAGACATGTAACTTCTTCAAATCCATCCGCACACCTCCATTTGAACGTTCTCAGCTCATGCTCTCCTCCCAGTCCTTTCCCACCTGAAGATGTATGCATCTCTTTAATGGTGCTGCTGCTGGTGTGTTTTGATCTGATCTAAAGACTAGTCAAATGAACAGAAGCTGCCCACTGCCTGGCAGAGAATAATTTATGAAGAATGGTGCATACCTCTCTTCTGTACCACGTATGGTTTGTGAATGCATTCTCAACACCATGGTTACCTAGCTCCCCCCCCCCCCAACACACAACCTTTTTTTTGTTTTGTTTTTTCTTTTCTTTTTTTCTTTCAAAGCAATGGCAGAGGGAGGACAAATATAAGAGTTTTGAGTATCAAATGGACAAAATCATAAGAGTAAAATAAGAAACAACAAAGAAATGTAGTTCAGCAAGCAAAGAAAGAAGGAAAGACTGAAATTCAGGACAAGTAGCTCATCAGAGGCTGCAATTTTCACATATTGAATAAACAAATAATTTGAAAAACAGGATAAAATAGGCACTACAGGAGTATGGGACAGAAACTATAGTTTGAGAACTATAGCTGAACAAATTGTCGACAAAATTTTAACTGAAAATGAGTTGGACAGTCTATGATGGAAGGGAAAGGGAACATGATAAACCCATTTCCTTAAGAGACGGGCATTCTTGAAAATACTTATCAATATGACTGGAAAGTATAAATGGAGCATCATTTCTCAAAATGCTGATAGAATGAAAACATGGGAATTTCACATTATTTGAAATCAGCATCCGAACGCACAAGTGGATCAATACACCAGATAAGCAAGAAATCAAATAAGTGGACCGCCTGCCAAGTTCACTTGCCAAGAAAGTAAAATGATTGCTAAGTTACGTGCTTATGATGTCAATTAGCCAATTGCTGAAGGTACCAACCCTAACCAGAAAAAAAAATCTGTATTAAGAAATCTTTAAAAGATTTTTATTTTTTACATGAAAATTAACTACTGGTACACTTGCTCGAGTTCCATCAGTTTCTACCAGCCCAACTCTTAACTTACCACTGTAAGCCTCCAATACTTCAGGAACATCCTTCTGATACGGTTCAACATACACTTCCCAAAAGGCAATGTCAGGAATATAAAACGCCGTTGCAGTCGGTTTCCTTCTCAGCAACTTTCTTGACTCCAGAAGCCCTAGGACAGAGGCCCTGGGAAGGATCCTCTTCTGAAAGCTAAAGCTCAGAAGCATAGGGCACGCCAACGAGCTCGAGGTAAGTCATTACTCGTATGTTCAACTTCCACGGTAACGAGATCACCCACTACAATGCTGCCTATATTCCTTTTCAAATTACATGTTGAATGGACTGTTAGCTCAGCCATCAAGCCACCATTGCTGCTATTGGATCTACGGAGGTGCCAACCGTGTTGGCTTCTACTATTTTATCGCCGCTAGCATGCCACGACGACCATTGCTACAATTAGCACACCACATGTTTGTGAAATTACCATAGACAGAGATCACCTAGAGGAAAGAAATGGCTAATGCCCATCACCGCCAAGTGCTTCTTTAGTGGTACCATCAGTACCAACATCAACCCACTCATCATCCCCGAGTATATTCAAGTGTACATCACTTGTTTGTAAAATTGCCACAGATAGATCACATATTTCAAAGCTTTATGAATGGCACCTGTGTGCTATTAGCTTCTCCATGATGTAAGAACAATGATAAAACTACGTTCATTCATGGGTCATGATGGCATGTTGGTTGATTGCAGACTTGAACACATTTCATTGCACTAACAACTTATTTGTTTATATTTTTTCCATAATCAATACTTCACTTTAGTCCATATAATGTAAGAATGATGTGTTCCTAGGTTACCATGCCTAGCAAGAAATGAAATGCATGGTGTTCAAGCTTCTACAAGAAATAGCCTTCTAATAAACAGTTCTATAAACATATGTGTCGAGATCAGAGCTGACTATAAATTCATTACTGCACTTGTTCAGACAAGCAACTGAAACACGGTTTGCTGAAAAAACTTTGAAAGAGATGCTGTAGTGCATCAGATTGCTGTGGAGCCGGCGGACAATCTCCTTCGGCTAATTCAAAATATGGCTGACTGACATATAGCAGATGAGTTTGCAATGATCTGGGTTGGCCAAGATGAGATGGCTGTCAGTACATCAAAAGCTACTAGTAGTATCTCAACACCCATTAGTTGACCTCTAGATAAACATAGGAAGAGGAGAGATGCTTCCATCGAAAGATACATGGCAAATGTTGTTACAGGTTTGGTTATAGCCATTAATTGATGATAACAATTGATTACAACATAGGTGTAGGTCACTTGATAAGAAGGTGGTAGAGGAAAAAATTGGATGGACAATGCTTACACACCTTTTAGAAGACCATCAAAATATTTTGCTCTCATGGTTGAGTTGTTTCTTGAAGGTCCATAACTGCCCAATTCTTGAAGGTCCATAGCTGCCCAAATCTTCATAGAGCATTTGAAGTCTCATGATTAGGTCATTACTTTTTTTTTGTATAAATGAATTAATATTGCAGCATTCGTATTATTTTATTTTATTCAAAATTAGTGATGTTATTTTCTTATATTTTATTATCGTTTTAAGTTTTTAATTGTTTTTAATATTATACTATTTAATTTAAAAGTGTTACCAAACATGTCGCAACATTTTTTTAAAACAATAGTGTTTTTGCCAAACACGATAATTAGACATCTTACCATGGATGGCAGTACCGGTACCGGCCGGTACGACCGGTACGGGCTTAAAGGGGTCCAAAAAAATCAGAAAAAAATCAGAAAAAATGTAAACAATTAATTAGCTATGTGTTGAGTGTGATAAAAGTGGGTTAAGACAAAGAAGTACACATAACGCATACAAAATGACTATTCTCATACAGATTAAACATGAAAAATATTATGTTAATATACTAAATATTTACAACAATGTAAAATATTAACGAAATCAAACGATCCTTACCTATGAAAAACATAAGTGAGTCCCTTAATATGGATAATAACCCGTAGATCCTTCTGATTCATCATCTGGTTACTGTTGTTGGTATCCATAATAAGGTTGCATATGTTCCCTATATTCACCATAACTAAACAATGATGCAGCCAAGTCGTGCATCCCTCTTTGAATCCCTCTTGGAGTATATGCTTGTTGACTTGATGAAATTCCAGAATCATGGTGCAAAGAAGTAGCATAAGGATAAGAAGAAGACCCTGACCCATAACTGCTACTGAGTGAAATCGGTGGATGGAATTGAAAGCCTTCATACTCTACTTGATCTCCCCAGCTATACATGCCTGCTTCTTGTTGGCCACCTCCATAACTTGACTGCTGTCCATGCTGACTTTGTGAATCATAATCTCCTTGACTTTCATGTTGTCATCTTCCTGTGTCAATATGTAAGGAGAAAGAAGGTGCATACACTCCGCCCCCGGTAGTAGCACCTGCAGCTGCACCAGCATCATCACTAGGAGACTCTGTCCCATCATCATCATCATCTTGATCATAATCAACAATTAACTTTCTTTTGACATTACTTGATTTTTTCTTTTGTGATGCCTGTTTTTGCTGGCTTTCTTTTCTTTCTAGATCCTTTTGCAAGTTCAATCGATTCAATACACCTTTTCCTCGTGGTGTATGCCTCACATAAATTTGCTTCATCTCATCAATGGCAGGATCGTCTCTGGCAGCCAGATTAGTCCTCTCCAATGTAGATGTACTCCTTTTCAAGAATGATGGTGGCCCAACCATTCTAGGAGTGACTGGCCTACTATCTGATTCTGAGTGTCTAGCATGCTCAAGCTCAGTATCAGGTGCAAATAAAGGCACATGCTCAGTCTGACTCTGATGCTCATATGAAGGAGGAGGTGAATTTTCTTTATGCATTTTCGACCTTCTTAATTATGGATCTCTAGCAACAGCTCCATCTAGTATGCCTTCTGCCCATTCTGTATCATCAGGATCAAAAACTGGCTCATCGACAGTTGCTCGTGTCTCAACCCAAGTCTGCAAGGGATTATCATCATCAAATAACTCTTCCACATCGATTTGGCCAACAACATCTTCTGCGTGCCCTGCAGCTCGTTTCTCCCTCAATTGTTGTCTTAACCGGATGTTTTTGATCATCAATCTCATATTGTAATAGCAGTACACCAATTTGTCCAATCGTTCAGCCTTTAACCGGTTACGAATTTTTGAGTGTATAAGGCTGAACGTGCTCCAGTTTCTTTCACATTGGCTTGCCGACGTCGTCTGACTCAAAACCCTCACTGCAACGGAAGCCAATGGATTATAATACCTATCTCTGTTGTACACCATTATCCACCACTCAGCTGTGCCATCATTAAAAGAAACCAAAAAATTAATCAATGTATGTTCTCGTTTCTTATGCACATATGACAACAATACAATGACTAAGTATACCTGGGCTCACTTTCTCTACGGCAATTTGCACAGAGTCTTCATTATATGTCTTCAGCCCTAGCCTATAAGCCTCCATCTACAAAGATGGAATTAACAATTAATAGAATTCATAAGCTCTTCAAATTACAAGTAATTGGATAAATCTTAAAGTAAGATTTTCACTAAGTATACCTGTCTCTCTGCCTCAATCCTATCTTCTATTGTCCTCGACAAACGTGCAATCACATTTAGTGTGCCTTGAATCACCTCTCCATCAATATGTACTTGACGACTGTACATTATTCGAGGATTTAAAAAATAACCTGCATTTAGGTGAAAAATTACTAATGTCAATTTAATAAATAATCTCCCATGTAACAGTATAAGACTTCACTTACCAGCTGCATGCAAGTCGTGGTGTAATGTGCTTTCCCATCTGACATCAATAAGGTCTCACCACTTCATATAAGTGTTGGGAAATGCGTTCTTGATGTGCACCTTAGCAATGCCAATTGCTTCGTACAAATATCCCATGTAATTCTTATCATCCCCATCCACCAATTTTAACACATGTACGAGAGGTTCCACCAACTTCATATAAGTTTCCATATTACTCCAAAAATTTTTATTCTCTATGATTTTTCTCACTTCCAAATGTTCAGATTTAGATTCATTGAAGGTGGTCCGCATATACTCCAAAAACTCCTTATTAAACATAAAACCCTTGATCTCATTCTTGAATTTGTGCAAAGATTCTAAAGAAACAAAATTAGATGCAAATCGTGTAAGCCCCGCACGGATGAGATCTCGACCTCCAGATGCTTTTTCTCTGACCATATTCAAGATCCTGGGATGACCATAAATAAATTGGGTAATTCTTTGGACTCTCTTTACAGTCTTGCTGATAGTTGGATCCTTACCAATGTCTTCAAACATCAAGTCCAGACTATGTGTTGCACATGGGACCCAATAAAGGTGTTTGCGCTTGTCCATTAACTTCTTCCCTGCAGCTTTATAACTTAGTTCATTATCGATGACCACCTGGACAACATTTTCCTCTCCAATTTCCTACACCATCTGATCCATCAAACCAAATAAATATTTTGCATTCTTTGAATAGTTTTATGCATCAACAGATTTCATAAAAATTGTCCCTTCTGTGCAATAAACAAGAAAATTAATCATGGATTTCTTCGTGGTACCAGTCCAGCCATCGCACATAATTGTGCATCATCTCTCCTTCCATACTGCCTTAAAACTTTCAACCCACTGTTGAAGTTCCTCGTATTCTCCATCAAGCCCCCGTCCATATATGTCTCGACGTGTGGGGGCTTTGAACCCACAACCATGATCTGCTATCGCATCAATCATAGGCTGAAAATAAGGAGACTGAGCAGCATGTGAGGGAACACCTGCATGCAAAAACCATTTGCAGATGCTTTTAAAAGTATGTCCTGCAGCTTCAGCTGACTTTTTTACTCCTCTCATTGCTTGCTTGATTTTTGCCTGAGTAGAACTCTGTCTTCTAAAGAGATAACTGTCCATAGGACCCACTTGGCCTGTAGGTTGACTTGTGCCTCTTATTGATGGTCCATCACCTCTCCTTCGGGCTTCGCCTTCTTGTTGATGCCACAAACTCTCTCTTCTAGCTGCAGCCATGTCAGGATCATCATCATCACTAGAATCTACAATTTGTTCAGCCCTTTGCCTCTCACGTATAGAAATGCCACTGGCCGCAGTATACATCCCTTTGCCTTTTGTATTATGTCTACCTGAAATTTCGCCTTGGAGTTCAACATCATCTTCATTCTTTTGTTCTTTTTATGCTTTTCGGCCACGCAACAATTCACGCATCTCGTTGGCAACTTGTCAGGGACAGACAGTACACCTTGTCACCTGTCATGTCTTCCCTGCTAAATGTTCTTTCCCTCGAGTGATTCCACCACCCATCTCTTTGTCACAATATTTGCATTTCACTCTCCTCTTTACAGTATTAACTAAGGTGATATGGGCCCACCCTTGGTCTTGCTCTTGCTGTTCAGCCATGTTCCTACAATACATAAAAAAAAAAGTAGAAAGAAATATAAGAACATTTGACATTATGCTCCTAGTTTAAAACATGTAAAATTGGGTGCCCAAAATTAGGGATTTCTCCTAATTAACCGTCGATCAACACAATTGACAGCTGTTTGCGAAGATTTTTCTAACCTTCGTCGGGACCTGACCTAGACACATCTCTCCTATGTCGGATTATTCGGAAATCCATTTTTTTTGTTTATCTAGAGAATTATAGGTCGGTTTTATATTTTATCGGACTATGGGAGCTTGGGATTAGCCCTCAGAGAATCCGGGACTTCGAATCAAGCGAAGATTCGAGTATATGACCTCTCTCCACTGACCTCGGTCAGTGTTAATTACGCTGAGCGACTGCTCGGCAACCCTTGATTAACCGTCCGTATGATGCCCTTATAACATGCAACACTACTACTACTACAGGCAGCACATGCATATGAAGATGTATTTTAGGTTAAACTCTTGGCCTCACCCAAGTTTAGAATGTGTTTATATGATTTTGGATTGATTCCAAGCTATCTGGATTAATTCCAAGTATATTGGATTGACTCCAAGTATTCTGGATTGATTCCAAGTATTTTAAACCCATAGGGATATTTTTGTAATTATGCCAAGTTGGAGGGTATAGGGGGATTATGGTTATTTAAGTGCATGAAATGAGTTTTAATGATTTAGGAGGGTTTCAAAACCTTAGGAGGTATTTTAGAGTTATTTCAAGTGTGTTTGGATTGTAAGGGTATTTTAGTAATTTTTCCCAAATTGGATTTTTAGACTTAAAGTCTATTTTTATATTTTTCTGAGATTTTTATTTATTTTTATCATTTTGAGGGTATTTTGGTAATTTTACCCATCTTATTAAGGTTTGGAGGATATTTTAGACATATGAGAGATTTTGATATTTTTAAGAATTTTCTGTGATTTTTACAGATTTTTAAGATGTATGAGGGTATTTTTGTAATTTGTATTAAGCTCTAGGGGCATTTTAGTCATTTTGGAATTTTATATATTTTCATATTTGATTCTCTGTTTTTTACTGGTTTTTACTTAATTTTACTGATTTTTTTATTAATTTTACTGATTTTTATTAATTAAGTAGGTATATGAAGGATATTTAAGTTATATTTTGGATTTATGTAATTTCCAGATTTTGTTTTTCTGATTTTTACTGAGTATTACTGATTTTTACAGAATTTTTCTGATTTTTATATTTATTTTATTAATTTTAGATAATTTTCGCGGATTTTATTAATTAATTAAGTATGGAAGTATTTAAGTCATTTTTAACTTAAGTATATTATTTTATGTCTCAATGTTTCATTATTAAATTTTAATTATGAGTCTAAGATTAGTTATGTATGGGATGAGGCCAATGATATTTTAGAATATTTAATTATATGTTTTATGTATTTTAATTAGTTATAAAACTAATTATTTTGCATGTGAAAATATAGTAACATAATGTTACTTAAATAATAGATTCATGAACACACATGCACACACATATGCTCAAAGAACAAATAGTAGCATTCATTCATTATTTCGGCATAATCCCGTCTTATAGGACGGTGATTTTACAACATAAATTTGGCACAGCTTCCCCTTAAGAATAAACCTTAGGAAGAGAGCCCTCCAAGAAAATATCTCCTCAAAATCGCAGCAAACCCGGGCAAGAGCACCGGATTTGGTCTTCAAATTGACAGAGTTTCCCCTAGGAAATTTTGGGCCAAATGGGCATGGGGCTTCTTCTTACCCCTTGGGGGGTATTTATAGGCTTCAAAGCCTTAACCGGTGGGGGTACCCACTGGAATGCTTGAGGTGGGGGGTACCCACCGGTTGGCTTGAGGTGGGGGGTACCCACCGGTTGCCTCTTCCTCCTCTCCTTCTCTTTTTAATTTTTTTAATCACATGGGTGAGAGAGAGATGTAAGAGGACATTAAAAAGAGAGAGAGAGAGAGGGAGGGAATCCGGTGGGCACCCCCCCCACTGGTTCCCAACCGGTAGGGGGGGTGCCACCGGTTGGTTCCCCCCCCCCCCACCGGTTTGGGAACCGGTGGGGGGAGGGTTCTCCTCCCCCATTTCCTTTTTTGGGCTCTTTAATGCCTTGGTTTCAGGTTTTGGGGGGGTTTTGGCCAATGTGAAAAGGGTTTAGACCCAATAAATTCAGGTTTTGGCCTCATGTGAAAGGGGTTTAAAGATGAGTATTAAATGGGGTTCACATGGGATTCTTAACCCATGTGTGAATGGGGTTAAGACTCCTCATTAACTCCCTCCATCCTAATTAATCCCCCCCCTTGCTTTGAATTTTAAAATGGGAGAGAAGGGAGGGATCCTCCTCCCCCCCCACCGGTTTCCCTCTTGGAACCGGTGGGGGGTTCCCCAACCGGTGGGGGGGGCTTCTCCCCCTCCCTTTTACTTTTTTTTTTTTAAAAAAAAAATGGTTCCAACAATAGCACACTCCTATTTTAAAACATGCAATGAAGCTTAATTAGGCTCCAATTGATATTTAATTTAAGTAATTAGACAAAAGCCCCAATTTTTAACCGCTAATTAGGGCCAAAATTGGGGATTTCTGCTAATTAACCGTCGATCAACACAATTGACAGCACACTCCTATTTTAAAATATGCAATGAAGCTTAATTAGGCTCCAATTGATGTTTAATTTAAGTAATTAGACAAAAGCCCTAATTTTTAATCACTAATTATGGCCAAAATTAGAGATTTTTCCTAATTAACCGTCGATCAACACAATTGACATCACACTCCTATTTTAAAACATGCAATGAAGCTTAATTAGGCTCCAATTGATGTTTAATTTAAGTAATTAGACAAAAGCCCCAATTTTAACCGCTAATTAGGGCCAAAATTGGGGATTTCCCCTAATTAACCGTCGATCAACACAATTGACAGCACACTCCTATTTTAAAACATGCAATGAAACTTAATTAGGCTCCAATTGATGTTTAATTTAAGTAATTAGACAAAAACCCCAATTTTTAACCGCTAATTAGGGCCAAAATTGGGGATTTCTCCTAATTAACCGTCGATCAACGTAATTGATCGCACACTCCTAGTTTAAAACATGCAATGAAGCTTAATTAGACTCCAATTGATGTTTAATTTAAATAATTAGACAAAAGCCCCAATTTTTAACCACTAATTAGGGCCAAAATCGGGGGTTGTCTATTTTATCAAGAAAATAAACGTAAATAATCTAAGAAATATGTAACAAACTAAAAAATAATCACTACATTAAAATATAAATCATACCTTCTTTTTTTCTTCCACCCAAAACGGTGAAAACGTCTCCGGAAAAGGGTGAAAACGTCTCCGGCGGCGGTGGCGGGCGGCGGCGGCGGTTCTTTCCCCTCCTTCTCCTCCTCCTTCCCTTCCCCTCCCGCTGCAAAAAACCGGAATCCCCTCTCACAAATCTGTTTCTGTGAGAGGGGACAGCAAAACACCCCTTTAAGGGGTGTTTCACGGGCATACCGGCCCGGTACAGTCATTTTTCACTTCTTTTTTTTTTACGGTACCGGCCCGAAATGGGGGTACCGGTACCGGTCCGGGCCGGTACCAGTACGTACCGGCCGGTACGTACCAGTACCGGCCGAAACTGCCATCCATGCATCTTACAGTTTTACAAATTATCATGAGCTTTCTCTTTTTACAATTTTTTATTATGAAACTATATAAAATAATATCATGCAACCAAACACCCCATTATATTTAACTCTGAACTGTTCCTCATGGAAAAAACCCAATGTTAGGCAGAGAAAAGCCTTCCAAATATTGGTACACTTGCACCATGTAAGTATTGGATCACCATTTCTAGAAGAAAAAAAAATAAAGAATTGACATTTGGTGATTGTCTGACCAGCATAAATTCCTGTAGAGTTCAGATTTCATCCTAATGATTCGGTTCCCCATGCATGCAACTAAGATGGTGGCTGATGGACTGCTAATTGCCCATCAGAAGGACCAGGCCTTTGCCTCAGTATTCTAGGAGTATACTGTTAAAACTACACAAATATTCCACAGGGTAGGTCCATGATGTTTTAACATTGGTGATTACCATCATTCTGAATACTGCCGGTTGATGTTAATGACGGAGGAAGGACAATGGCTGGAGGAAAAGCAGGCCACTGGGCTTAATGGCTTATTATGAATGTGTGGGCAAAGAAACAGTTGTGGGTGGGGTGCATCTCCCTCTCCGTTTGTTGAGTTCTCCCATGGGTTCTCTTGCGCATACAAATGTGGGAAGCAAGATGCTAACCGCTTTCAGCATTTCTCCATGACATCAAATTTTCACAGCATGAACAGTTGGTATTCAGGGTGCAACTCCACCTCACTAAATGATCTAAACATGCCTTCACAGTGAGAACATAAACCCCCCTAATTATCCCTTTGTAACACCATGAGACATGTAATTTCTTCAAATCCATCCTCACACCTTCATTTGAACGTTCTCTGCTCATGCTCTCCTCCCAGTCTTTTCCCGCCTGAAGATGTATGCATCTCTTAAATGGTGCTGCTGCTGGTGTGTTTTGACCTGATCTAAAGACTAGTCAAATGAACAGAAGCTGCCCACTGCCTGGCAGAGAACAATTAATGAAGAATGGTGCATACCTCTCTTCTGTACCATGTGTGGTGTGTGAATGCATTCTCAACACCATGGTTACCTATCTTCTACCCCCCACACACCCCTTATTTTTTTGTTTTGTATTCCCTTTTTTTTTCTTTCAAAGCAATGGCAGAGGGAGGACAAATATAAGAGTTTTGAGTATCAAATAGACAAAATCATAGGAGTAAAATAAGAAACAACAAAGAAATGTAGTTCAGCAAGCAAAGAAAGAAGGAAAGACTGAAATTCAGACCAAGTAGCTCATCAGAGGCTGCAATTTTCACATATTAAATAAACAAATAATTTGAAAAACCAGGATAAAATAGGCACTACAGGAGTATGGGACAGAAACTATAGTTTGAGAACTATAGCTGAACAAATTGTCGACAAAATTTTAACTGAAAATGAGTTGGACAGTCTATGATGGAAGGGAAAGGGAACATGATAAACCCATTTCCTTAAGAGACGGGCATTCTTGAAAATACTTATCAATATGACTGGAAAGTATAAATGGAGCATCATTTCTCAAAATGCTGATAGAATGAAAACATGGGAATTTCACATTATTTGAAATCAGCATCCGAACGCACAAGTGGATCAATACACCAGATAAGCAAGAAATCAAATAAGTGGACCGCCTGCCAAGTTCACTTGCCAAGAAAGCAAAATGATTGCTAAGTTACGTGCTTATGATGTCAATTAGCCAATTGCTGAAGGTACCAACCCTAACCAGAAAAAAAAAATCTGTATTAAGAAATCTTTAAAAGATTTTTATTTTTTACATGAAAATTAACTACTGGTACACTTGCTCGAGTTCCATCAGTTTCTACCAGCCCAACTCTTAACTTACCACTGTAAGCCTCCAATACTTCAGGAACATCCTTCTGATACGGTTCAACATACACTTCCCAAAAGGCAATGTCAGGAATATAAAACGCCGTTGCAGTCGGTTTCCTTCTCAGCAACTTTCTTGAGTTCAGAAGCCCGAGGACAGAGGCCCTGGGAAGGATCCTCTTCTGAAAGCTAAAGCTCAGAAGCACAGAGCACCCCGCTATGTATGCCGGCTTCCAGTTGAGTACATCCTCAAGGACTCCTGTGATCTGCCTAACCTTCTCCTCCGAAGCTCCCATACAACTGGGGTTCCTCCTGAAGGCCAAGATGGCCTCTTCCTTGGACCAGCCCACGCTCCTGTAGACTTCCAGTTTCTTCTTCCAGGTGGATGTTCTCAGACCACAGAGCACTGAGAGCGCGGTGACGAAGGAACTTTTAGATGGGTGGAAACCCATCTCCCGTACCTTATCCACGGCCCTGACGAAGCGGTCAATCGTGTGGACCAGGACCCTGGGATAGGAGACTAAAAGCATGGAGATCTTGGAGTCGGGCACTCCGTGGCACTTCAAACATTCGATCTTTGGCTCCAGCTTGCGGAATTTGTCGGTGAGGAGGTTGGGGCAGCGGCGGAGCGCCGTGGCGACCCTCACGTCCGTGCCCGCCACCGCCCTGAGGAAGTCGACGCAGGGTATGATCGTGGTCTCCAGGTCGGGCTTCAGGGTATACGGGTTGCCGCAGATGAACTTGACGAAGGCTGAAGGGGAGAAGCCCAGTCGCAGATAAAACTCCAGCTTTGGCCGAAGGTCGGCCTCCGCATCGTGCAGGAGCAGGGAGGGGTATTCGCCGATGACCTTGGCGATATCGCTCTTTTCGAAGCCGTGGGCGCGGAGGAGGGCGAGGACGGCGTCGGGCCCCTCGGGGGTGTCGAGGGAGATCCTCTTGAGGGCGGCGGCGGCCGGAGTAAGGCCGCAGGAGTCCACTAGGTAGGAGACCTTGATGGAGAGTTGGCCACTGGTGCGGCGGCTGCTGCCGCGGCTGGGAGGGGTGGCGGGCGAGACGGTGGCGGCGCTGCTGAGGGCTCCAGCGACGGAGGAGGCCACTGTCGAGGAGGTGGCGGCGGCATCTGTGAGGGTGGCTGTGGTGCGATGAAGAAGAGAAGCTACGAGTGGATCCGTGAAGAGCAGCCAGCCAAGCATGGCATCTGGTTTTGGGGGAAGTTTTGAGCCGTGCGTTGGCGGGCGTGGGAGGGAATGGCTGGTGTAGTGTTAGCGCCTGGGAGTAATCCTTGCTGCACTGAGCGGCACACTGCAGGACACGTGTCCTGCTCTGTGCCGCTCAGCGCCCGTCCGATCCGAGTGATCGGACGGAGCGTAAAGGCCGTTTTTCCTTTCTTCCTTTGCTTTCTTTGCCGATTTTCTAAATGTTTTTAGAACATGAGATCAAAAACCGGACAATACAATCGGAGAACTCGAGTTGACCACGACCTAGCTGTGTATTTTATATTTTTAAAAAAATATCTTGAATCATGTGTAAATTTTTTTTGTTGAAAAAAATATACATAGCCTACCTGTATACATAACCTAATTTTGTAGGTAACCTCCCAATATGTCCTACCTATAGTATAGCCTAATGTTTTGTCTGAGTATTAGAAATTTTAAAAAATAAAAATAATTAGGCTCCATCATTTACGATAATTTTTTACTACTCATTACAGTTTGATCTTTTAATTCTTCAAATTATGTAGATTGTTTGATCAAAGATCGATATGTGAGACACATAATAAGACATGAAGTATCTAATTATACATATACACTAAACTGACTTCTTTGGCTAATCAATGTGGCCACTCTACCCCTAGTGGATACAGTCACATATGTTTCACATAATAAAAAAAAAATGTTATTGAGATATGTATAAATTAGAAGTTATATATAAATGACTATTGATGATCAATCAAGCTTAGATGATCCTTTTATTTAGAAAGGTCCCATATTTAACTACCAGCAAGTGGTCGCATCTTAAATATTTAGACATGCCCTTAAGATTACTACTCTTTATGAGGTGGGATTGACTTAGAATTGTCACCTATTTAGGTAAAAAATGCAAGTTTTGCATTGGTCTGAAATTATCCTCATTAGGGGGGCTCAAAAGGTTCAAATTGCTCCCATTTTGAAGGCACTATAAATATCTGACCATATAAGAAAGTGTTAAAACTCATTTATATCCACTTGCAGCGGACTATATCAATAGCCATTAGATTTTAATCTAATGGTTAAGAGTAATTTTAAAAAAAAAAATGTGGAACATATCTCGTGCAAGTGGAAAACCGTCCGCGTGAAACGTGAAGCGTGCGCACGTATGAAGTGCTCCATGTTTCATGCTCGTGGAGTGTCTCGCATATGCTCGGGGCATCTGATCACACCCACAAATGTGATCGGATAGCCCAATTTTTTTTATTTTTTTTTTAAACTTATACTCTCTTATCACCTCTGTCCTTCCTTGAATTTTTTATTCTGAAGGCATCGCAACAATCTAAAAAGTTGGATCCGGTGGCAAATCTACAGTAATAGTTCCATATATGTATATAAGCTTGGTGCGGACCATGGTATGGAGTTTGAACTTCATAATGAGCGATCAAAATTAACACCCCAAGATGGAAACAATCTTAAGGGTAGTTGACATTATTATTTATTTTTTGACTATTTTTAAAAGAGTTTAGACCTTTCGATCATGAAGATCAAAAATGGCATTTGATCGGACGATCATGGTAAAATTCATGATCAAACGATTAATGTTAAGCCCTAGGGGATGGGAACAACTCCAAGGGGTAACTTGAATCTTTAAAATTTTATGATGATTTTTTTTCTACATGGAAAAGGAGTAAAAAATGGCCATGTGGTATGGTCGTATATTAGCATATCTTTATATATATATATATATATATAGAGAGAGAGAGAGAGGGGAGTGTTGTGGTACAATTTTGGCATATGTGCGACCAAATCGCATGCTATGTTTTGACTTCCCCTATGTTGAAAAATAAAATAAAAATGACGATAAAATTTTAAATAACTCAATTGCCCTTTTAAGATAATTTTCATCCTTTGGAATTTAAATTTCATCAGTGGATCATATCCAAATACTAAATAGGTACAACCTTAAAGGTAATATGACTAATTTCTTAATTTTTGACTATTTCAAAATTTACGAGTACCTGATGCATAGGTAAGATTGAGTTTCATGTTTAAACTCGATTGGACTATGAAAATAAAGTCCCAAGAGATGAAAACAACCTAAGGAGGATAATTAATATTTATTTTTTTGTAAATTTTATCATTTTTTTAATATAAGAAATGATATATTGGGTTGGAGATTCGTCCAATCTGAATCGGATGGCTAGAACTCCTCTAAATCAGAGAAATCTCCCCATCGCTCTTGCAAGACAAACAGTAGGTCAGAGGATATCCTTATTCCGATTTGAGTGAACCCCCTCCGATGCCTAAGTCCAAATAGAGAAGAGAGCAAAGGCATTAGTATAGTTTTAAGCTTAGGATGTACCTTTTGAGGTTACTCGAGGGTTCCTTTTATATGGACAGGTTGAAGGCAATCGGAGAGTCTGCAACGAGGACGTATAAGGTAAGTCTGATCATGTCCCTGATCAGGACAGGATTTTGACTTCCTTACCTGACGTTGATTTCCCTTATCTGCAGATCGGAAAAAGATTTGGAAAGAACTTCCTTCGATGAGACCCACGTCTTGCAGGACGCCGGGGTCTATTTCAGATTCAAAGGCCTGCCGCGAGAATCTATTCACAAGGGTCATGTTTGATGCAGGGTTTTGCCTATCAGTCGCTGCATACATGGAGGGGTTACTCAATTACTTTCAGTTGTTGTCGGGGCAGATCATGCCTAATTCCTGGTGCCTGATAATGATAGTCTTCATCAGGGCGAGGGAGCTTGGGTGTGAGGATCCTTCACCGGTGATGCTGCAACTTGCCTTCCAACTGAAGTGTAACGACCCGTCACCTTATAATCAGAGATCCGCTTACTAAATGGATACTGAATCATTAAAATCTGGAGCCAAACAAAGATCTCAACAAGTTTGAGAAATAAATGATAAACAAAGCTAAACAATCCACAACACATCGAATTGCAAAAGGAGTGTAGGAATTAAAAATTATTACAATTCGACTCGGCTCAGCAAATAATTACACATTCCAACTGAAAAGAAATAATTAAGCGTACAAGCCTAAAAAGGAAATAACAACTACATCGGGACATACTCCGAAACGATGGTTGCTGGTGCACAATACGAGACAAAACTCTACCGCACTACGTCTGCCGGAAATCCTCACCTGAAAATCCCAGAGTTGAGTCATACTGAAATGGACTCAGTAGGGATCCGTCAATCCCTACCACCCACACACGTACCCATAACGCAACAAGACTAAATATAGGCAATTAAAGTAAAACAGTAAACACAACTCCCAAAGATTTTCAAATTCCGATATAAAACACATGCATTTGTAAATGCAATAGGCATAACTCTGAAACCACTCCACCACGAAGTCCACAACTGGCGTTTCGACTAAACACACAAACTACGAAGCCGAACGCGGAAAACACGACCTGCTGGGACGGAACAGCAACCCCTCGGATAGCGCGCTGGCTACTCCGGCTTGTCTAGCTTTAGGTGGTTCTGTCTCCTCCCAGCCACGAATGACACTTTGAATGTACCACTCCCACACCGATACTAACTATACCCCGAAGTTTACCGAGTGACCCTCACCTGCTAGGCATCACCCTACCACTCCCATACTAGCACCGTGCCATCCCACACCGACACAGGATACCTAAGCGCTATTAATTGTCACTATAGATCTATGATCGCACAAAACACAACACAATACGATCCTATTACGTAGAAATCATCGGCCTTGATGTACGATTTCAAAGATGCATTTAATCAAACTATCTAACAAAATAAACACATGTTAATTGCATGAATTAATGAGGTTCTGTCTTGAATGGCGTCGCCCGTAGTCGAATGGCTTGAATGGCGTCGCCAATGGGCGACGTTATTCAGCTCTTTATCTCCGCACTAGCCTTCGGGTCCAAAAAAATGGGTCGTAAATCGCGTCGGCCATGGTCGACACCATTCTAAATGGAGTCACCTGGTCTTGACGATATTTAACGTCCGAAACCGAAGAATCCTCTGGCCTCCACCGAGCCAAAACTGGGGTACTTCTCCCACAAAAACACCCAAAACCAAGAAGATAGGGGAAGAAATCAAATAACCAATTGAAACACACTAAACCCCATTTCATAAAAAAATGTACATTTTCATTAAAAACCCCTTAAAACATACTCTTTCTACCAAAAAATCTCCATACACATCGCATACTTCAAAACAGGAATATCGTGATTTTAAACAAAACACAACGGGAATCGTCACCCTATCAGTTTAACTTGAACTCTTCATTGCTCCTTGCTGTCGAACCGTCACGCCACAAGCCACCGCCGATACCGCCGTGGATGTCGTCACTCCACCGGGACATCGGCCGTTGTCCGGAGAGTGCAGTACCTGTAGACACCGATTTTGGACCACCCATTTGGTCATGAACCCCATCCATCATTAGCCCATCATCACCAAACCCCTCATCTTAGCCATCTCAACCCACTAATAACTAGGCCCATTAACTAAATCCCGACTCTAGCCACCTTTTCGTGGAAGGCCAGTCAGTCCGCCTTCCACCACCCTTCGAAGGCCAGCCAGCCCGCCTTCCACCATCCTTCGAAGGCCAACCAGCCCGCCTTCCACCATCCTTCGAAGGCCAACCAGTCCGCCTTCCATCACCCTTCAAAGGCCACCCATTGCCTTCCACCACCCTTCGAAGGCCACCCCTTGCCTTCCACCCCCTTCGAAGGCCAACCGGGCCGCCTTCCACCACTTCGTGGAATGCCAGCTACCTGGCCTTCCACGGAATTGGAAGGCATGTTGGCTGGCCGTCCACTCCCCTAACTACCACTTTGACCTCGTCTTCCCCACGATCTCCTCTACTCGCCGCCCTCACCTCCACTACTCCGATCACTCCCCACTCCGGCAACTGCCACGCGCACCACCTCCGATCCTTGACCACTTCCCATTGGCTCCAAGATGATTTACGGGGATTTAGACCCCTATTTTCTCCAATTTTCCTTTCACCTATTTAAACCCCCCATGCCCACTCGAGGAGGAGGTTAAGAAGGATGAGGTTTTCTGGAGGGAAGGCTCAGAGGAGGTTAGCGAGTGAGTCGGTTTTGAGGAGTCGAGCGGGCAAGGAGTCAGAGAGTTTCAGGAAGAGCTTCAAGAGGAATCCTTCGCACTCCAAATGGGCTTGTCTTCTTAACCCTCTCTCACTTTTTCTCCTTTTCACTTCATTGCATTCCCACTTTCCATCCATTCCGTAACATTTCCCTCTCTCACTCTTCTTTCCACTTTCAACACATCACTTCACTTTTCACACACGAGTACCCTATCTGCATGCATGCATCTTAGGATGACTTAGCAATCCTTATTTATCCCCAGAGGTTTCAAACAAAAACGGGAGGTGGGTGGCCGTAACATATGGTCACCTTCCCTCCCCAAACACCCATCCGATGCGTCTCCCTCCAATTCTAGTTAATTTTTATATTTTTATGGATAGATTCTACATGTCACAGTTCTAATCGGGTCATTTTTTCTCTCTTGTCTCGTCTTTTCTTTTCAGGGGTCCTTACCACATTTCTGCGTGCAGACTGCTGAGCTCTCCTCCTCTGGCCGGCCGGAGGAAGAGAAGGGGAAACCACCGTCTCCCGCTCCCTCAGAACGCGATCACTCTTACAATCCTGCGGAGCACAGGGCCATAAGGTAATGCTCCTGGCGATCACACCTTAATTTCTAACCCCCCTAAATCGCTGCAGTGCTAAGACGAACGGAGAAGCCCTCGCCCGAAGCCCGCAGCAACGGCGGGGGACGTTCCGGGCGCCTACAGTACCGTGGAAGAAATGGTGATGGTAGTGGTGGGAGATAGAGGGGCGTCGAAGTGGGGGAAGAGGAAGAAGGGAAAGAGGGAGGGAAGGAGAGGGTCGGAAAGAGGGAGGAGAGAGTGAGAGTGAGAGAAGTGAGATAAATAAGGGAAGGCTCGGACGTCAAACCGAACAAGCCTAAATCACGTCTTTCTAGGAAGACGCCATTCAGGTGACAAGACAGGAATCGAACACTGACAGGTCTCTGAATCGCGTCTGCCACGCATGACGCCAATAAGACGATGAGACTGGGCCGTACGCACACGCCCCAATGCTGGCCCACGAGGGACAACAGCAGCTCCTCTAAATGGCGTCTCCCTAGGTTGACGCCATTCAGAAGGGCGTTGCGCACGCCAGACGCCAAATAGAAGCCAAGCTCCAGTCCCACAGTGGTCCATCCAAAGGGGTCCACCACCGAAAACCGATCCAACAACTGGATCTGAAACCTCAGTCTTTACACGAAGAGAGGGGCGAAGCCCGATAATCGAAGGTTCGTCCAACTTGAGGCCTAAGAGAAGGCCATGTTTTTTCTCACAAGGTTTAGCAAGGTCGCTCACTGGAAAGACTACTACTTTTAGGTGACCGAGCATGAAGGGGGATGCTAGCCATTCCCTGTTACTTTCAAGGATCTTGCAGTCAGGCCCTCCAAAGACCTTCCACTGTTGCCGATCCCTCTGGAGGATATTGACATAGTAGTGACCCTTCAACAATGACGTCCTTCCTATAAGGTTCTCGAGTTTTTCGGGATTGCAAATGCAGCGAAAATAATAAAAATTACTGCTCCGATCCCTGTCCGTTTCAAATAAACAAAATCGATTAACGGGTAATCGAATATTACCTCGCGCGGATTCGAATCCTCGTCCGAACAGTCCAGTCGGTATAACACCGCTAGCCGCACAAATGCCGGCCTCTAGCGAAGTCTCCGGGATCCTCCTCGCGGTGGATTTCCTCATGTTTCTTGTAATGGGATCGTTGTGTCGGGATCCGACCCAAAAACGCAGCGGAATAAAATATTCGGGATCGGATCTGTCCCGTTACGGTCGTTAAAATAAAACCGGTGTAAATCGAATTTACCTTGCACGGATTCGAATCCGCGTCCGTTTTCCGGTTCCGTCGGAGCGATGCCGCAAGTCGCGCAGATGCCTGACCTCTAGCGGTATCTACGCGGTTCTTCTCGCGATGGATCATCATCGCTTCCTCGCTCGCTGCGGCGTTCGTAGATCCCGATTGACTGCGCGTAATCCGCCGCGACATGCGGATTCGGAATCTCCGTCGAACGGAAGGTAGAGCAGTTGGGAACCGCACGCCCAGAAGAGAGAGAAAGGGAGAAAGAACGAATGACGGCTAGGTCAGGGTTTCTGGCCCCGGACGTAGAATCCGTTCTTTTATAAGAAGTCTGTTTGCGGTTTTTCATAAAAACTCAGACTTATCCGAAATCCTGTCGGATTATCCATCGACTTGAAAACCATTTGCGTGTGACCCTCTAGGCCCAAATACCAGTCCAGTTAATAGCCCATTAAGTCCAGTAACCCTTTACTGATCCACTGAATTAATTAATATCCTTATATTCAATTAATCAGCCGAATTTAATGTCCCACAATAAATTCGGACGGACTGCCGATCACGTTGGATGCCAAGCAACATCGCGTGATCCTAGATGGCACTGGGGTTATCGCAACCCTCTATTGGAACCTTTCTGTCATCGGTTAACGTGCGGATATAATCCTTCATCCGTACAATGTTCCCGAATCGACCTAGGGCATGGTTTACTGTTAAACCCTATTTGGTTGATTCACTTGAATCAGATGCCGCTAATCTGAATCCGATAACTCCTTATCGATTACAGAGTCTGCCCTGGCCAGGGACTTTAAGCGCACCATTCCCAGAACATTCTCTCTCAAACTACCGAGAGCGGATGATCCCGTATTGAACACACAATTACCTTCGAGGGCATTTCCCTGAACCCGATCGCTTGACTTATTGATAACCCATGGTTAGGGATTCGTTCGTCAAGGTCAAAGCTCAGAAACCTACCAACAAGATATCTTTGGAGTCTCAGGTCCAAGGATCATCCACACAACCGTGACAATTGAATCGAGCTGGTTAACAGTGAGGTGATTACCATCCAGCGATTCATAGTCGGATCAGTTCAGTGAACTCATTCACCAATGAGCACCTATAGGTTCAGCATAGTGTCTCCACACAAGTGACTTATGGGATTAATCACCCTCATCATATGAGCTGAAGTAACCTATACTAGTCTATCCGGATGTTCGATGTCCTATCTCAAACATCCTATGACTAGGAACAATTAAGAACATGTATTTATAAGTATTCGGTCCCGTAATTATGATCTCATCATAATCCGAAGACTATTGCATATGTTCATGGACTTCATCGTGATACGATAAACACGGATCGAATTAATTACACACAATGAATTATTGTCATTTATTAATAATCTGAATAAGTACACAGTATCGGATTGGCTTTGAGACCATCTAATACTAACAATCTCCCACTTGGACTAAAGCCAATCACTTTTATAGAGAATACCCATATTCTCTAAGTGACGCTCAAAAACATTTTGAGACAAAGGCTTTGTAAGTGGATCTGCTATGTTGTCGGCTGAGGGAACTCTTTCCACTACGACATCTCCTCGAGCTATAATCTTTCTGATCAGATGAAAACGCCGTAGAATGTGCTTCGACTTCTGATGAGACCTCGACTTTTTCGCTTGAGCAATCGCCCCATTGTTGTCACACAGCAGTGGGACGGGACCAGATATGCTTTCCACCACACGAAGATCGCCGATGAATTTCTTCATCCATACAGCTTCCATGGCAGCTTCAGCAGCAGCAATATACTCGGCTTCCGTTGTCGAATCAGCAGTGGTGTCCTGCTTGGAACATTTTCAGCTCACTGCTCCCCCGTTAAGTGTGAAAATAAAACCTGATGTTGACTTGTTGTCGTCAGGATCAGACTGAAAACTCGAGTCAGTGCATCCTTGCAGCTTTAAGTCTCCTCCTCCATAGACTAGAAATAGATCCTTAGTCCTTCTCAAATACTTAAGGATGCATTTCACAGCCTTCCAGTGTTCATCACCTGGATCTGCCTGATGCCTGCTCGTAACACTTAGAGCATATGCTACATCAGGTCTGGTACATAGCATGGCATACATGATGGACCCTATGGCAGAAGCATAGGGGACTTTATCTATCACTGCCTTCTCTTCAGGTGTCTTGGGAGACTGACCTTTAGAAAGTGAAATTCCATGTCTCATCGGTATGAGACCTCTCTTGGAATTTTCCATGCCAAACCTTTTGACAATGGTTTCTATGTACATGGATTGGGTTAAAGCTAGCATCTTATTTGATCTATCTCTATAGATCCGTATTCCCAATACGTAAGATGCTTCTCCCAAATCCTTCATGGAGAAGTTCTTTGACAGCCATATCTTTACTGATGACATCATTTCTACATCATTCCCAATGAGTAGGATGTCGTCAACGTAAAGAACCATAAATGTAATTGCGCTCCCACTGTTTTTCTTGTATACACATGGCTCGTCTTCATTCTTAATGAGGCCATAAGATTTGATTGCCTCATCAAATCTTATGTTCCAGGTTCGGGATGCTTGCTTCAGTCCATAAATGGACCTCTGCAACTTGCATACCATGTCTGGAGATTCTTTGGATGTGAATCCTTTTGGTTGTATCATATACACCTCCTCCTCAAGGTTTCCATTGAGGAATGCAGTATTCACATTCATCTGCCAGATCTCATAATCATGGTAGGCAGCAATGGGGAGAAGAATTCTGATGGACTTAATCATAGCAACGGGTGAAAAGGTTTCGTCATAGTCAACACCTTGTCTTTGACGATAGCCTTTCGCCACTAATCTCGCTTTATAAGTCTCAATACGTCCATCTCCACCGATCTTTCTTTTAAAGATCCATTTGCAGCCAATAGGTACTATACCATCGGGTAAATCCACCAAGTTTCAAACTTGGTTGATGTACATAGACTGTATTTCAGAATTCATGGCTTCCTGCCATTTTCCGGCCTCTCGACTTTCAATGGCCTCCTGGTAAGTCTTGGGATCATCATCCTTATTATAAAGTATCTTTGAACCATCCAAATTAATATGTCCCACATATCTTTCTAGTGGTTTAGGTACTCTTTCAGACCTACGGGGTTCCTGTGTATCATTTTGAACAGGTTCAGAAACTAACGGTTCATCTGATGAACCATTGCCAGTTTGTGGGTCTGGAATTTCTTCCAGTGTTACTTTACTCCCACTGTCCTTCTTGAGAATATAATCTTCTTCCAGAAAGACAGCTCTCCTGGCCACAAACACCTTTTGCTCGCCAAGAAGATAAAAGTAATATCCATAAGTTTTCTTTGGATATCCCACAAATCTGCATTTGTCAGTTCTGGATTCCAGCTTATCTGCGTCATGTCTTTTAACATGAGCAGGACATCCCCAGACTTTAACATGTTTAAGATCTGGTTTCCTTCCATTCCATATCTCATATGGAGTGGTCTCAACAGATTTGTTGGGTACCTTGTTCAGGATATACATAGCCGAGCTAAGTGCATATCCCCATAAGGACACTGGTAATTTGGACATGCTCATCATAGATCGCACCATTTCCATTAATGTGCGATTTCTCCTTTCTGATACACCATTCATCTGAGGTGTATAAGGAGGTGTAAGCTGAGAAAGGATACTGTAGACACGCTAATTTTGACATCATTTTGAGTAAATTTCATATTATATAATAATGCCTCAGAATGGTCTGATATTTAACCATTGGTTAATTTTTATTGATCTTTTTAAGTGTCGGGTTTAACAGACATGTTTAAGTTAATCAATTGAATTGATTTTAGCTCAAATTTCAGTTAAAATATGCAGAATTCTAAATGACGTCAACATGTGTGGACGCGATTTAGAGTTTATTCCTGTTTTAACGTTTAAATTTGAATTTTAATCAGTTGATTAATTAGCTAAAAGGCGTCTGTAAGTCTCGACGCGTTTTAAGTTTCCTAGGCTATTTCTATTTCTCTTCCGGATGTTTATCCTTATCTTAATTAGTGTAAAAGACGTCTATACATGTAGACGCGTTTTAGCTAATAAAGATAAAGATAAGTTTTCCCATATGTTTATCCTTATCATAATTAATCTGAAAGGCGTCAGCCATGGTGGAGGCGTTTTAGATAATTACAGATAAAGATGAATTAATCAATATTTATCTGTCGGTTAAGATAGATAAATCCGAAGTTTTTCTATGTTAATCACGGACGCAGAAGAAGTCTATAAATACCTTGCATCAATGTAGAGTTAAAAAAAAAAAAAAGGTAAAGCGTAATCTTGAGTTGATTATCATTGAGCAATAGCGAGTTGAAGATCGGAGTAACAACGTCGGAACGCCGAAGCGCTGCAATTTCCAGAAGTCGGCGTCCTTTCAAAATTCTTCATCCATTCAAGAATTCAACTATTGGGCATAAGTCTTTATTTTCTGCATTCATTTCATTTAGTTCTACATTCTTCATTATCACTCCATGCAACACACAACACATTCATTCTTTTCAAAACCTATTTGATTAAGGGGTTTCAAAAGCCACTCAACAAGTAAGTTTGCTGTTTAATTGCATGTTTAACATCATGATTAGAACAGATACTATTCTTTCTTAAAGTTCTCATCATTGTTTCTTCATTTCTCTTTCCATTTTTCTTAACGGAGCAAAAAGGAGAATCAAAAGGAGTAAGTCAAGCACAAAGTCACAAGAATCTCTGGACGATCCTCAAATCCTCAACTTCAAATTCAACAGCAAGAACAAAGAACGAGAAGGGCTCTCTTTCTTCAGCCGGCTGAGGAAGGGGAACCAAGAGCTCAATATCTTCCGCGTTTAAATAGGTAGGCGATCAAAAAAACTTCTTTTGGAACTTTTAAGTCAAAAGTTTCTGGCGATCAGTGCACTTAGTTTCTGTTTTTAATAGGTTTATTTTGCACTAAACAAACATAGATTTTTCATGATAATCACACAATCATTTTAAGCACTCACATATACCATTATCCTTTAAGTATTTAATGAACTCAGTACTCAAGTATTCACCACCCCGATCAGATCGGATGGTTTTTATACTCTTTCTTGTTTGTTTTTCTACTTCATTCTTAAATTCTCTGAATTTCTCAAAAGCTTCAGATTTATACTTCAATAAGTATACATATCCAAACCTTGAGTAATCATCAGTGAATGTAATGAAGTATGAAAAACCACCAATGGCTTGGGTTGACATATGACCACATACATCTGAATGTATGAGTTCTAATATACCTTTGGCTCGTTCTCCAGTTCCACTAAATGGAGACTTAGCCATTTTACCAATTAAACATGACTCACAGGTTGCATATGATTCATAATCAAATGGATCCAAATATCTATCTTTATGCAACATTTGGAGTCTATTTTCACCAATGTGTCCAAGCCTACAATGCCACAAGTAGGCTTTGTTCATAAGACACATTCAATAGATACAATCTATTGGACAAAATAGCAGAAGCAATTAATTTATTTCCGAAATAAATTGAACAACTATTGTTCCCAAAATGTAAATTGTATCCAATTCTATCTAAACATGAAATAGAAATGATGTTCCTTATTATGCTAGGTACATAATAACATTCATCTAATAAAAATGTGTCTCCGGATGGTAGCTTGAGCTTCACTGTCCCCACAGCGATCGCCGCAACTCTTGCACCATTACCTAGTCTCAGCTCCACCTCGTCGGTCCTCAGCTTACGCCTTATTGTCAGTGCCTGCACATAATTGCAGATATAAGATACACATCCAGTATCTAATACCCATAACGTACAATCTCTAATTGACAAGTTTACATCTATCATATAGATACATGAGGCGTCCTGCTGCTTCACAGTTCCTTGAGCCTTGTCCTTGAGGTATTCTTTGCAATTCCTCTTCCAATGCCCTTTCTGGTGACAGTAGAAGCAATCACCTTTCTCAGCACTTTTACCCTTGTCTTTCTTGGTAACCTTTGCCTATCTCTGAACCTTGTTCTTATTCTTTCGAAAAGCTTGGACTGCAAGTCTTTTTCTGTTGGTCTTACCAACCATTAGGACTTGGGGTTTATCCTTCACAAGGTTCCCCTCAGCAGTCTTTAACATGTTCAGCAGTTCAGCTAAGGTGGCCTGGATCCTGTTCATGTTAAAATTAACGATGAACTGAGCATATGACGGTGGAAGTGAAGACAACACGAGGTCTATGTTCATCTCCTTGGGAAGTGTAATCCCAAGAGCATCCAGCCTCTCTACCCACTCAATCATCTTCAGCACGTGATTCTGTACTGAAGTTCCCTCTACCATCTGAGTCTTGAACAGATTCTTCGATATCTCATATCGTTCGATTCTGCTCTGCTTACCAAATAGCTCCTTCAAATGGAACATGATGGATCTAGCATCCATCTCTTCATGTTGCCTCTGCAACTCATTGCACATAGAGGCTAACATGTAGCATTGGGCCATGGTGGAATCTTCCTTCCATTTTTTATACGCTATCATTTCCTCCTCTCGGACATCTAATGCTGGTTCAGCAGGAGGTTCATTATCCAAGACGTAGGCAATCTGTTCAGACCTGAGGACTATCTTCAGGTTTCTGAGCCAGTCTGAGTAATTGGTACCTGTCAAACGGTTGGCATCAAGTATGCCTCGCAACGGGTTATGGTGCGACATTCTCGCCTACAGGAGATAATCAATTGATAATTAGCAGATATTCAGATTATCTAAAACAAGATATGGTCTTTTATTATCTAGTTTTACTCTCACTAATTTTCGACGGACTGTATAACCTTCAGATATACAGAACGGGAGACGCCGACTGTCTCCTAGTGGGGATCAGAATCTCCAAGCATCACAGTATAACCTCGGGTAAACACGTAGTATCACACCGCTATCTCAGAGCAATCATCTCATGATAATTGCAACTCCTTGCAATATCTGATCATATTTCGGCTCCCAGGTTATTAATGGTCATGTAGGTGCTGAAAAATTGCTCGTGTGATTTATGTGAAAAACTATGTTGTTTAGAGTAAATTAACCTATTAAAAAAATGCAACTAAGGTGCTGTGATCGCCAGAAACTTTTAACTAAAAAGCTTCAAAAGAGTTTGATCGCCTACCTGTTTGAACGCGGAAGAATGAGTCCTTGGTTCCCCTCCTTCAGCCGGCTGAAGAAAGAGAGCCCTTTCTTGTTCTTTCGTTCTTGCTGTTGAATGTTGAGGATCGTCCAGAAGTTCGCCTGGCTTCGTGCTTGATTTCCCTCTTTTTGATCTTTGTTGTTGTTGTTGAATGCAGCAGAGACAGAGAAACAGAAAAATAAGGGAGAAATAATGATGAGAATCTTAATTGGAAATAATATCAGAATTAACCATGGTTAGAAACATGCTCAAACAGCAACACACTTGTTTTAAATGGCTTTGAAACCCCTTTAGAACAGATGGGTTTTAGAAAACTAATGATGTGGTGTGTGTAGCATGAAGTGAGTATGAGAATGAGATTAATAAATGAAGATGAAATTCAAATATGAAAAAACTTATGCCTAGTTGGAGAAGCTTTGAATGGATGAAGATCTGGAAAAGGGACGCCGTCTTCTGGAAATGGCAGCGCTTCGGCGTGGTTGCTTCGATCTCCAAATCGCTATAACGCTGTGACTCTCTCTTCTTTTCTTTTTTTTTTAACTCCTTGAGATGCAAGGTATTTATAGGCTTCTTCTGCGTTCACGATTAACATAGAAAAATCTCGGATTTATCTACCTTAATCGACAGATAATTACTGATTAATTCATCTTTATCTGTAATTATCTAAAACGCGTCCACCATAGCTGACTCCTTTCAGATTAATTAAGATAAGGATAAATATCCGGGAAAACTTATCTTTATCTTTATTAGCTAAAACGCGTCCACGTGTGTAGACGTCTTTTACCCTAATTAAGATAAGGATAAACATCCGGAAGAGAAATTAAGACAGCTTAGGAAACTTAAATCGCGTCGACTCTCAAAGACGCCTTTTAGCTAATAAATCAATTAATTCAAATTCAAATTTAAACGTTAAAATAGGAATAAAGTCTAAATAGCGTCCACATGGGTCGACGCCTTTTAGGATTTTTCATATTTTAACTGAAATTTGAGCTAAAATCAATTTAATTGATTAACTTAAACATGTCTGTTCGACCCGACACTCAAAAATATTAATAAAAATTAATTAATGATTAATTATCAGACCATTATGAGGCATTATTATATGATATGAAATTTACTCAAAATGACGTCAAAATTAGCGTGTCTACAGCTGCCTCACCTTGGCATCGTCTTTGCAAGGGAGTGAAATGGAATGGAATGTACTGAAAAGGTGATGCCAAGGTGTGATGAGACACGCTCTTAACATCACATGATTAGAATTTTCCTCCAAATCATCAATGAAGATAACTTAATGAAATCAATGGAATCAATCCTGTCTGGATGAGGTAGACAAGGAAATAAAATAAGGTCGATCAACCTCCTCGGAGTGGGAAGTACCCCAGGTCGTAGACACTGTAGGTTTCATCATGGGGAGCGTTTGCCAGCCAATGTGGACGTGCTGCAGCCATGATGGATCTTAAAAGAAAACAAGAATATTAGACAAAGAATCCAATCAAGGATAGAATTCCAAGGATATCTTCAAGCGAACCTCAAAGATAATCAAGATACTCAATTTGGAATGGAATATTTCATACCATGTTTTGAGATTGTTTGATTTATTGGTCTGAAACTTAATCAATAATTAATCCTTATTACAATGATTTCAAAATCCTACATGATGCATGCTTGGCTAAAAGAAAAATATAAAGTCAAATAAAATATAAATTAATCAAGGATAATATTGTTAAATTGTCATTAATGAGTCAAGACACCAGTTCTTGTAATCCAGTGCTAAGCCGAAGCTCGTTTATCCACGCACCGTTTCACAAAAGTGGAACCATCGTCCTCACTAATTAACAATCAACGGCCTATCCATGCGATTAAGAATCCTCTGGAATTATCACTGTTTTTGTTGTAGGGGAACTCAAATTCCAGTTTCATCAAAACCACAAGGTCCTTGATATACTCTAATAAATATTTAATATATAGTAATGCGAATGCAAAATAATTACATGAAATAATACAAGGGTAGAAATAACCGTCTTTTTAGCCACGGTCAGGACTTCTTGAATTCCCATAGTGAGATCTTCTTGATATTTCCACTTTCTTGAATTTTCTGCAATCAAAATTGTTAGTAACTCCAATAAATAATCAAAACCCATAGAATTTCGGATAAAGATCTGAAAAGCGTCGTGTCGAGAAGACGCCTTTCAAACTTTTCCTGAAAATTCAACAGTTCGGGTTCTGTTTAATGCAAAAAGCGTCCCGTCAAAAAGACGCTTTTCAATAATAAATTCAATGAAAAAGTTAAAACGCGTCTTCCAGACCTGACGCCTTTCAACCGTAATTTTTTTCAGAAATTCAATTTAATCCTCAAAAACCCGATTTAAACGTTAAACGGCGTCTGTACATCCTGCCGCTTTTCAACTCTCTCTCCTAGTTTTTCCAGGATTCTGTCATTAATTCCATGATCAATTCTCTGAAACGCGTCCACACACTAAGACGCCTTTCATGATTTTCCTCTGTACGGTTCTGACAAAAAAATATTAAACGCGACTACTTATGTGGACGCTTTTCATTCAAATTCAAACTTCTGTCAGTGCGGCCTCAACTTTTGCGCCCTAAAACGCGTCACTCTGAGTCGACGCCTTTCATACTTTCGTTAACAGACCCGCGAAGGCCCCTTTCTTCCTCACTCTTCCAAAACTTTCCCCCTTTCCTCCACCGCACCGGCGACGAACTCCGACGATCTCTCCCTCAAAAACCTCTTTTCTCAAGCCATGGAACGCGGTGAAGGTTCCGGGAAGACGAAGGTCATAGCCAAGAGGAGGCGGAGGCAAGAAGAACAAGTTCCCGAGGAGGTTCCGGCGGCTCTCGCGGAGGCGGCGGCTTTCTTGGAGGAGGAACTACCTCCACCGGCACCCATGGCGGTGGAAGAAGAAGAGGAGGGCGACCTCCACACGGTAAGCTCCTTGTGGTGTGAATAGATGAGAAAAGAGGGGAGAAAACGAGATTCTTGAAAGAATCCGGAATCTGGGCTTGAAAGGCGTCTAGACCAGGTGACGCTATTCAAAAGGCGTCACCATGGGTCGACGTCTTTCAAGATAAATTCCGAATTTTAATTAGGTAGAAAATTATGTTGAATTGCGTCAAGGCGTGTGGACGTGTTTTGAAACACGTCTGTGCGGGCCGACGCTTTTCAAGACAGAAAGTGAATTTCCCTGTTTTTATTAATTACTGACCCCTTTTTTTATGTTTTTATTTGCAGGGAGTGATGAGGGCTAGGATTTCATGGGACCTAGTAGTTGGGGCTTATAGAGGGCTCCCCGACTTCCAGAAGGCGCGCCTGCGTCAAATGGGATTCGATGAAGTGTTGGACATTGAGCCATTTTGGCTTGATATGGTCCTGCTGCAAGCGCTCAGGGAGCGTTGGCACGCAGAGAGTCGGGCATTCCTAATGCCATGGGGGCATATGGTCCCTTCCCTAGAGGATGTGACCAGGATTACCGGTCTCCGGGTAGAGGGCCGACCTGTGAGCGGGGTGACCTACCCTAACTACCAGGGATTGGCAGAAGCTTTGTTAGGGATAGAGGTATCTAGCCTAGGTAGAGAGTCTAGGATGGTCCCTAGGGTCGAGGTAGAGGCAGCCCTAGGTCTAGATGAGCCCCGGCGTCGGTCTGACGAGACCCGGGAGGAGTTCAGGGATAGGCTGGCAGAGTCATCCTCTTCTGTCTACTGTAGTGATCCTGGGCAGGTAGAGGAGGCAGATAGACAGCTTAGGGTCTTTCTAGTTTTCTTTTTCGGTCGATTGCTCTTCGGTACGAAGGGCGACCATATCCACTGTAAATTTCTTTATTTGTTAGATGACCTAGGTAGCCTAGGAGAGTACGCCTGGGGTGCAGCCCTTCTGGCTCACCTCTTTGCCGATCTATCCGCGGTCACGCCGGACCGTGAGACTACTATCAGTGGCTTCTCACCATTTCTTCAGGTATTAAATTGTTTAATTATTTGTTATATGCAGTGCAATATGATATGATGTTTCCTCTAACCTATTTGTTCATGAATGCAGGTGTGGAGCTACTACTACTTTCCGCTCGGCAGAGCGAGGATCATTCGACCGAACGCCGTCCCTTTCGCCTGCCGTTGGCAGCCGATTGTGGACACGGCTCCGCAGCATCACCAGCTGACGGCCCTCCGCCGTCAGTTTCTGGATTATCCAGAACTCTTGGTAAACTTTTTAACTTATTTAATTTCATTAAATGCAATCTTTTATTAAATGCAAGTTATTTATGAATGCATCTAACCTATATGCAGGTTATCTGGCGCCCATACTTGGGCATGAATGAGGAGGGTCAGCCATGGGTGACGGCTGGCAGGAGGCGGTTTGGGAGGCAGATGTGGGTGCATTGCCTCAATGAGATCGAGCTCCTCCGTCTTCGGCTAGTGATGAGGACCCTGGGCCTCCACCAGGAGTGGATCGACGAGGAGGTCCCGGAGGGCATCGGAAGGAGCATGAGGGGCAAGCAAGCCCTCACAGATTGGCGTGCCAAGTTCCCGGAGCAGTACGAGGACTGGCACCGCCGAGGTGTCAGAGTGGAGTCACGGGCGGTGAGTAGCGAGGCCTACCTCCAACAGTACCGGGCCCACTACGCTGATCAGCTTCGGCTCCTCCGACCACTCGATGTAAGTATGCATTCATGCTTCTTTAATTTTATTATTATCTTGATTTATATTTGTGAATGAATGTATGTATGACATGCAGGATGCGCGTGATGCGGTCATCGTCGACCTCCGGGCCCGCCTACATGATGCGGAGGCCCAGCTAGAACAAGTTCAGAAAGAGTTATATGACTTGGTATGTATGAATGAATATGAATGCATGTTTTAATTAATTAATTGTTTTGGCGATTAACTACTGATAGTTGTCTTTCTGGTGCAGCGAGCCGTCTACACCCAGGCGGCTCCTCCTACTCATGGAGCTTCATCTTCCTCGTCCACTCATGATGCTGCTATGGCTGACCTCCAGAGTCAGCTCGCCTCCGCCATCCACCGGGCTTCTCTCGCGGAGGAGGATCGTGCTGCTCAGGTAAGTTCTTCAATTTTTGAATTCTGAAATTGATTATTTGCTTGATTGCTTTGGACTAACGAAATCTTCCTTTCAGGTTGCTGAGCTTCAGGAAGCCCTTCAGAGGGCTGAAGCGGAGATAGAGCATGCCCGTGCTGCAGCGGCTCGTGCCGAGGCTGATGCAGAGCGGATCAGGGCTCTGGAGGAGCAGGTGGCTCTTCTCTCGACCGGAGATCTTGCACGCCTCCAGATTCGCCTAGAGGTTGTGACGGAGGAGAGAGACCGCGACCGCCTTCGACTGGAGGCTATGCAGGGTCGCTTATCGGTTGCGGAGCATGAGCGCAAGATGGTGGAGGAACGGTTCCAGCGAGCTCGACAGCGTGCCCATGAGCGTGGTCTGACCAGTGCCTTCACTGCCAGTGCTGCTGTATCTTCCGGTCATGCGGGGCCGAGCGCGATGAGACCACCTCCACCTCCTAGTCGAGGACCAGCACTGGATGCACCTGACGAGGCCCAGAGCCAGTTGGACGAGGGCGGAGGGGAGAGCCAGCCTTGAGGGCTCATGTATCTTCTTTTTCTTCATGTATCATGTACAAAAACACCTTTTGACAATATACATGAAACTTTTGGCTCCAATCTTGTGTTCCTGTGTTTTTCTTGCATCCTGTACACACTTAACAAACAGGTTAAGTATCTATTTAGGCTTAGCCCCTTGCCTGACCAGATAAATGGTCAATCAATCTTTTCTTCAATAAATGGTCAAAGGGGCATGGCCTTTATTAACAAAGGTAATGAGAATAATCAAACTTAAGCAAAATGCAACATACAAGCAGACGGATGCTCGCTGAAAATAAAAGAGATGAAACATACTAAGTGCAACAAGCAGATGCTAATTGAAATGTTTTTTGTTGTTTTGAAAATATTCATTTTTGTTTGGGGTTTTGAAATATATACTTTTTTTTTGACTTTTGGCATATGTATTTTTTTTGAATTTTTTTGAAATATGTATTTTTTTTTGGCTTTTTTTTTTTTGAGACATATGCATTTTTGGCTTTTTTTGAAACATATGCATTTTTTTTTGGCTTTTTTGAAACATATGCATTTTTTTTGGTTTTTTTTTTTACATGTGTATTTTTTTTTTGAATTTTGACTTATGTAATTTTTTTTGGATTTTTGACTAAAAGATCAGTATGGTACTTAGATCAAAAGATCATATTCATTTATTAACTTTATTTCCAAATTATTCTTTAACAACTTAACTTAAACCCATCGTGTTTGAACTTGTGTTTCCATTCGTGATTCCATTTGATGATTTGACCTTTAATCAATCTAAGTCATTCCTTAAGTTTGGAGTACATTTCTTTAGAAAGAAAAGATGAATAAGTTTAGAAAGCCCATGAGAAGGTTCTGGAGACTTAAAAAGATGTTCCTTTCCTACCCTAATATCCATTGGGGTTCGGTCATTTTCTTTCCGGGGTATTTATCGACCTTGCGTTCCCTTTTATTTCATTTCATGGCCTTGATGTAACGTTTGTAATGTAATGGCCTTTTGATTTGACATTTGGCTTTTGCCTTGCTTTTTCTTTTCTTCCTTTCTTTTCTATTCTTCGGGACGGATCTCCCCCTTTTTTTATGACGGCCTCCTACTAAGATGGCGGGTATTCTTGGTAGTCTATTCTAAGTCTAGTTCCGACATCATGGGCCGAGTTTAAAACAGAATTTTTTTGTTTTTAAAAATGAATGATTTGTACTTCGCACTTTTGGTCAAGCTTTTGATATTCTTTAGGACTTGTCATCTCTTGTTACTCACGAATCAAACGTGTCAGTGTGTGCAGTAATGGGCTTGAAATTAAGTTATTCAGACTGATAAGGAAATTCGAGTTTATAAATTTTCTGATTCCACTGGTCTTTGTACCATACTGATCGACTCTTTAACCTAAGGGTAGTATTTCTTAAGATGTAAACCATTCCAGGGATGTTTTAGCTCTTCTCCTTCTGCATTAACAAGACGATAAGCGTTACCAGGAAAAGCGTGCGATACAACATAAGGTCCTTCCCAGTTGGGTTGGAGCTTAGAACGCGGACCACCATGTTTTATAAAAATTCTTTTGACAACCATTTCACCGACTTTGAATTTACGTTCAATGACCTTCTTTTGATAAAAATGTGCTAGTCTGTTTTGATAAACTTTTGCATGATTAGCAGCTGACCATCTTTTCTCATCTAAAAGTTCCAATTGAGCAAAGAGTGCTGAACGATGTTCATCAATAGAAAATTCCTTATTCAATTGTACTCTTAAGGACGGTATGAGGATCTCATATGGAACTACCGCCTCCATTCCAAATGTTAAGGAATAAGGAGTCTGCCCAGTAGGCGTGCGGATTGAAGTTCGGTAGGCCCATAGAGCCTCAACCAATTTTTCTGGCCAATCTGCGAATTTATTAGATTTGCACGTCTTTTTGATGATTTTTATCAAAGTCTTATTAGTTGCCTCTGCTTGGCCATTGCCTTGCGGATAATAAGGAGACGAATGATGCAATGCAATTTTATACCTGTTACAGAGATCCTTCAGTTCCTGTGACACGAACTGCGGTCCGTTGTCGGTGACGATGGTGCTTAGAATTCCAAATCGAGTAATGATGTTCTTCATGATGAATTTGCAGACGGTTGATGCTTTGATCTCCACGTACGCTTCAGCTTCTGCCCACTTAGTGAAGTATTCCGTTGCCGTGAGAATGAAAGATTTTTGCTTGATGCCGGAATCTGGATTACCAAGAGGTCCAATAATGTCGAAAGCCCACATGGAGAAAGGCCATGAGGAAGAAACAAGATGGAGTGAAGATGCAGGAGAATGAATTTTGTCGGCGTGAAGTTGACACTTAGCACACCTACGAACAAATCCTACACAATCTTCTTCCATGGTTGGCCAATAAAATCCTTGTCTAAGGATCTTCTTTGCTAGCATCTGTCCATTGACATGACCACCACAAACTCCACTATGAGCTCCTTCCATAACCTTCCAAAGCTCATCTTCGTCTAGACATCTCAGAAGAACTCCATCAAAACCTCTCTTATACAATGCTCCCCCAACTAGGGTGTATCGTTGAGCAACTCTCCTGATAGCTCTCTTCTCCTCAGTTGTAGCTTCCTCAGGATATGATTGATCTTCACAATATTTTGCAATTTCATAATACCATGGCTTCTGTTCATCATCCATCTCTTCTAACAGCTCTATTAACATGATTTCTCTTTTTTCAATGATATCTCCATCTCTGACTTTCTTCAGCAACTTCTCCTTAGTTCTAAGGAATGAAGGATCTTTCACGGCGGGTGAAAGACGCCTATGAACTATGATTGATTCAGATTGTTTGCTGATTGGAAAATCAAGAGAAGATGCAAGTGAAGCTAGAGCGTCAGCTAAGATGTTTTGATTCCTAGGGACATGGACAAAGATCAATTTCGTGAAAAGCTTTGAGTAAGCAGAAGTAAGCTCTTGATAAGGCTTGAGTTTGGGATCGAAAGTTCGATACTTGGTCACTACTTGGCGAAGAATCAGTTGGCTATCACCCACGATCCTGAGTTTGGTAGCACCATGGGAATGAGCAGCCTCGAGACCAGCAAGAAGTGCCTCGTATTCAGCTATATTGTTTGTAACTGGAAAATCAAGCTGAAAGGCTTGTGGAATGGTGATACCTTCAGGTGATAACAGAACGATACCAATCCCTTTTCCATGAGAATTCAGAGCTCCGTCAAAATGAAGAGTCCACATATCATCTCTGATTTGATTTACGGACATCAGTTCCTCATTCGGAAACTCTGATCGTACTGGATCAAATCTAGGGAGGGGATGATGAGCAAGATGTTCTGCTATGGCATAGCCCTTGATCGCTTTCTGCTGAATATAGATGATATCGAATTGAGATAGAAAGCTTTGCCATCGCGCTAACCTATCAGTAAGAACATATTTCTCCAGGAGGAATTTGATCGGATTCATCCTAGCGATGAGATGGACTTCATGGGCCAGAAAATAATGCTTTAATTTCTGTACAACCCAGACTAATGCTGCACATGTTTTCTCCATCGCCGTATATCTCTGTTCAGCGGGGTTGAGAAGTTTAGAGAGATAGTAGGCTGCCCTCTCTTTTCCTTCTTCATCTTCTTGTGCTAAGACAGCCCCCACAGCATCATCCAGGACTGAAATGTAAAGTACAAATGGTTTTCCTGGAGATGGTGGTCTCAAAATAAGAGGACTTGCTAAATAGTTCTTTAATTCATTGAATGCCTCATAACACTTATCATCCCAATCGAATTTGACTCCCGGCTTGGTAAGCTCGTAAAACGGCTTACACCTTTGTGAGTGATGGGAGACAAAACGGCGAATAAATTGCAACCTCCCGATTAATCCTCTCAGCTCCTTCAAGTTTTTGGGAGGCGGCATTTCTCTGATAGCCTTCGCCTTGTTAGGATCGATCTCAATTCCCCGTTTACTGACAATAAATCCAAGCAACTTTCCTGAAGATACCCCGAATACACATTTCTTGGGGTTCATCTTTAACTGATATTCTCTTGATCTCTCTAATACTCTTGCCAAAACTTTGGCGTGCTCAGCCTTTGTTTTCGATTTAACCAATAAGTCATCTACATACACTTCCAAGTCTATGTGCATCATGTCATGGAATATTGCCATCATGGCCCTTTGATAAGTGGCTCCAGCATTCTTTAATCCAAATGGCATGACAACATAACAATATGTTCTCCAAGGTGTAGTGAACGATGTTTTCTCTTGATCCTCTTCTGCCAGCTTAATCTGATTATATCCTGAAAATCCGTCCATAAATGATAAAGTCTCATAGCCAGCAGTGTTATCGATGAGTACATCAATATGAGGCAATGGAAAATCATCTTTAGGACATGTCCGGTTCAAATCGCGGAAGTCAATGCAAATCCTGACCTTCCCGTCCTTCTTCATAACCGGGACTATATTAGCCACCCATTGTGGATAAAGGACAACTCTAATAAATTTGGCTTTATGCAACTTATCGACCTCTTCCTTCATCTTTAGAGCCATTTGTGGGTGGAATCGCCTTAATTTCTGTTTGACCGGGCTAGCTCCTTCTTTTAATGTCAACCTGTGTTCCACTAAAGACGAGTCTAACCCCGGCATATCCTCATAACTCCAGGCGAAAGTGTCCTTATAGTCCTTGAGTACTTGTACCATTGCGTTCTCGTCCTCTATGGAAAGATTTTTACTGACGAGGACAACCTTAGGTTCGTCTTCAGTCCCTAAATTAATTTCTTTGGTGGGCTCTTTTACGGCAGCTGAGAGTTCATCAAATCTCTTCACTCCACTGGCATATGCCTCAGCTGCGTCCTCGTCATCTTCTTCTTCAACAATGGGGTCCTTTTCATGTACTAATTCATATACCCCGTACCCATCATTGACTAACTCATCGTTCATGCAATCTTCTGGCATCTGAATTGGATTTTCTAAAAGCTGAGGGATTAAAGAACAAGAAGAGCACTTATCAGCTAAGTCCTGGAGGTATCTATCTGGAATTCGCCTACCCTTAGGCTTCCTAGACTTCCTAACCTGACTAATCTGACTAGACTGCCTAACTTCACTATCATAACCTAACGAAGACGAAGCAGGAGGAAAATCCTGGGATACATGTGGAAATACAAGAGAATCCTCCCGAGGGGAGGGACAGAGTAAATCTAGGAGAGAAGCTTGACCGAAGGACCCGCGCGGCGGGGTGCAATCGGACAAGTAAGATGTTTCCTCGATGAGGATTTGGGAAGAATTTGTTGCCAAATTGGCGTTTTTTTTTGGAAAATGAAAGAATTAAACATAAAGCAGGAATGAATAAAAATGGGAGGAGAATCAGACGGAGGAAGTGGCACCAAGGCCAGAGGATTGGGGGGATCATATAGTAATATGTCCCAGATTAGATCATACAACCTCTCTAGATCGAGAGGAGGTTGTGGTATAATGTCCCGAGGGGACAGAGTAATCATGACGGGCGGAGCCCGTGGAATATCTTCAATTATGACCCGCGACCAAGTCGGGGTCAAGAGCAGTGTACGGAAAAGAGTATGGAGTGTGAAGACATGTGAAGGATATGTCCCCCTCCAGAGCAGATCTGTTGTGTAACCAGCTTCATAGGGGTCATCTGGCTCCCCTTCATCGGTTTCTTCGGATAACAGTATCCGCTTGTCAAATATGGCACCAGGGCTTTCAATCAATTCATCAATCTGCGGCGGCCACTTAGGTTTTGCAGGATCCAGAAATAGTCTGTTCAGTGCAATATACAGGTCCCTCAGATCGAACCACCTGTACCATTCACATTCAGGGTCATGGAATTTCCTCCTTTTCATAGGCCGCAGAGCCTCCAAGGATTGGTACGTAAGCAGTTCAGAGCAATGTCTGGCCAAATCCCTCCCATATATATCATGGAAGTCAAAGCAAGAAGTAATGACTACCGTATTGTCATAGCTAAGTATGGGCCCTTTTACAAAGTGTGTACACAGGGTCCACGTTAGGGGTTCTCGGCCTTCTTTGAGTGGCGTAGACATTGCCTCCCAGATTTTCGGGCCTTCTTTGATTTCTGCTTTCTGAACCGGATCTTGCTTCAGTTTTATTGGCCTATAGCCCAAACCACTTCCAGGTGCTGCTCGATGATTTCTGACAGGAGTGGTCCTGCCTTGCAATTGTGTGCCCAGACCTTTCCCAGGCTCGTATCCATTCTTCATCATGATCCTCCATCCTGGGGTACTCATGCACTTCCCCCTCTTGATAGCATCTAACGGATATGGAGAAATAGTAGCAGCTTTTAGAGGATCAGCCACTGGGCGGTAGACCTGTAATACCGACAGAAAAGGTTGTCGGCCAGGTAAGACAGCAGATTTAATGTTCAAGGAATGAGCAACAGCAAGGATCGGCATGCTCGTTACTTTAATTATTCGTCCTTTGTAAGGAAATTTGAGGCATTGATGATTCGTAGAAGGAATCGCCTCAAGAGTTTTAATATAAGGACGACCTAAAATGTCATTTATGGAAGGGTCGATTTCCAGGATGTGAAATTCGACCTCTGCATGACTTACGGGGCCCAGCTCCACCTTTAAATAAACCATTCCCAGAGGGGAACGGGTAGAATTGTCATATGTTGTTACTGATATGGGGCTGGGCAGCCATTTCTCTTTGGGCACACCGCACAGCTCCAGGGTCTTCGGAGGTAGAACATTGATCGAAGCCCCTGTGTCGACCAGGCATGCATCCACGGCCTTCTTACAGATGTTGACCGTGATACTCAGAGCCATGCTTCTGGCTGCTGGCGGTGCTAGTTCCGATGTATGAAATGTTATGGAGGGCTGATCCCCCTGAGGAACTAGTAGTGCTGCAATCTTCTCTACTGGCACGTCTTCATTAACCATCACCTTCTGCAGATATTCCATTAAAGCTTCTTGGTGACTCTTGGATCTTTTGATTAATTCTAGTATAGTGATCCGTGCCGGTGTCCGATCCAGGTGTTTCAACAGGTCGTATTGAGTGCCAGGTGCACTCTCTTCATTGTGGGCTTCCTCAGTCGGCTGTGATGGGCCGTCTCTGACTGTGGACTGAGGAAAGACCTTGTTGAAAATCCTTCCACTCCGGAGCGCGTGTTCCTCAACCGTGGAGGATCCGGGTGACACTTTAAGTACCGTGGGGTTGGATGGTGCGGATGGCGTAGAGGGTTGGTAGGTAGGTGATGGCGTAGGGCTAGGTGGTGATGGCGCGGTGCGGATTAAAGGCCTAGAGGGTTGGATAGTGGATGGGTAAGCGGTTGGCGAAGTGGGAAATGGGACGCGTAATAGCGGTCTAGATGGTAAGGGCATATCTGGGTAAGCGGTGGTGGTAGCGGATGAAGTAGGAAATGGTACGCGTAATAATGGCCTAGATGGTAGGAGGGGCGCGTTATTGGTTTGCGGGGGGTTATATGATGGAGGCGTAGTGGTGTGGGGTGTAATGGGTCTAAGGAAGGCGGGTAGTGGTAATGGGTTATTGGGTGTGGGCGAGTGATACGTAGGTGTGGGTATAGGGGTGATGGTAACAGGTTGTGGCCTTGGTATGTGGATGGTGCGGCGTGGTGGTCGCTCTGCGGTACTTTGAACGTGACCCGTTGAACAAAGAGAGGAAGAATCCTCTACTCTCCACTGCTGCCCACGACCAGCCTCAGACTGGTTGTTCGTCAGAATGGGAGCAACCTGGTTTTGGTTCTGATGCTCCGGGAGTGGATTCTGCACTATTCCCATGTTGGGTGGTGCTGTTGCTTGTGCCGGTGGTCTTGCTTGCTGCTGCTGCTGCTGCGGTCTCCTCGCCTTCAGGGCTGTTATGTACTTTTTCATCTCCTCCCAGTCTATGCCGCCCTGCTCGTTGAGATCATGGATATAATCTCTGAACTGAAAGCAGGTGTCAATGGTATGCCTAGGTTGCCTGTGGAAGTAGCAATACCTAGACGTATCGGCATTTTGAGGCCAGACGGCCTTCTCCCTTGGCAAAACTAAGGCATTGGCTGCCATTAAAGCGCTGAAGATATCCGCCAAGGATTCTGGGAGGGCCGGGTACTCTGCCCTCTTCGGGCCTGGAGGTCTCCTCTGTTGGTTGTAGTCACCAGGAGGAGGGACATTGTGGTACGCCGGCGGTGCACGCGGCTGGTATTGTGGCTGTTGCTGTTGCTGATACTGCTGCTGAGGGGGCTGCTGATACTGCTGTTGCCGTTGCGGCTGTTGCTGTTGCTGGTTCTGATTCGGCTGCTGGGACCGCTGGTACTGCTGTTGGTAATGGGGGTTCTGCTGCTGCCTGTACCCCTGTTGACTCGGCTGCGGTGGCCTCTGGTACTGCTGATTCCTCACAAACTGGGGCGAGTTATTGTTCATAGTACTGACCTGCTCGTGAGAGAGCGTGCCCTCAGTAGTTGGACCTGAGCTAGGAGAATTCGGCACTGCAGGCTTCCGAGGTGGAGGCCTGTTAGGTCTGTGAGGATCAAAGACGCTAGAGAACGTAGCGTCCTTGAAAGCAGTCTGGCAGTACCGTGCTCTTTCATAGAGCTCTGCCATGTTAGTCAAGTTGTTCAAGGAGAGGACTAGCTTGAACTGGGGCGTGGCGTTGGAAATCAACATTTTCACTTGTTCAGATTCGGACAAGTGATCCTTCACTTTTTCAGCCAGGCCCCGCCACCTGTCAGCAAAACTGACAAACTCCTCGTCCGGTTTCATCTTTTCTGCAATAAGGTCCGTGATAGACAAGGAGGGTGCAACTCTGTCCTGGTATCGTTGGATAAATTTGCGTGAAACGATACCGTAATCCTCTACTTCTGAGGGTTCCAAAGAAAAGAACCACTCGAGGGCTGGTCCCTCTAGAGATCTCCTGAACAAGAAAGCCAACGACCTCTTGTCATTCTGCCAGAAAGAGGATTCGTACATGAACTCCTTCAGGTGCGTGAAGGGGTTACCAGTACCATTATACTTTCGATACACTGGCATTTCAGAGGGTGGCAGATGGAACACTGGCAGGCTCGGTAAATTAATTTCTGGCGCAGCTTTAACCCCCATCATCTTCTGGAGATTGTTGAACTGCTCATCCATGCGCTCCATTTTGGCCAGCAACGTCTGCGTGGTCAGATCTGCCTGGGGAGGAGGAGGAGGAGGAAGTACTTGATAGGCCTGCTGCCTAGAGTACGTCGGACAAGGAGGATAATAAGGATGAGGTCCGGCAGAGCTTCCGCCATGCCCGAGGGCATTTTGATAAATGGGCGTCTGCGGTCTAGCCGGTTGCCTGGATGACGAAAGTTGTGGACCAGTTGGCCGAGAAGTAAGATGAAGGCCTTCCATGGCCTGATGGATATAAAGAGGAGGAGGAGGAGGTTGTTGAGGAACAACGGGGGGAGCCACAGGGTTCGGCTCAGCAGGCTGCATGGGTGCCTTCCCCTTCAAAATGGACTGGATCGCCTCGAACTGCTGAGGGTCCAGTCGGGAGGCAAGAACTCCCAGAGCATTGACAAGATCCATAGGATCGGAGGGTGAGGGATCATTCTGATTCATGTCCCCCTCAAAGTCAGGATTAGGAATCGCATATTCATGCGGAGGAAGATCATGATATTGATCGTGTGGGTTAAAAAGAAGAGTTCGGACATTCCCGTCATGTCGAACTGGAATGGGGACAGAGTTACGAGAGGCATCAGCATCTCTCCCGTTCTCATAATTAAAATCTGAATTGCGAGGGGCATTAGCATCTCCCTCGTAGTTGATAATGGCGTCTTGGGCCATACTCAAATCTCTGCCTGATCGCAGCAACATTATATTAGATTCTCTTTTCAAAGATTTAATCAAACAAGTTGTGCAGAGATTAATCAAACAAGTGGATGCTTAACGTGATTTTAGGATTCCTTGTTGAATTATTTGAATTGGATTAAACCACAATTTTGCTCAGGGAAGGATCCTAGTTTCAGTTCTGTTTTTCCACCGTTATTCTCTAAGATTCTCTTTCACAACGCTTTCAGAATCTAGTCGGGACTTCAATTGGTACAACCAGCCCGATGATCAAGGAGGAATACCTTGATTTTGGGGACTTATGGAGGTCTCAACGTCAACTTCTCTAGTCTGATCAAGGGACTAACCCAATCAGAGAGAGTTGCTAACGTCGAGTAATGTGTTCCTAAGAAAAGGAGGCTTTTAGCCTCAATGCGTATGCCCTGCGACCTGGATGGCCTCTAATGCTTAATAGAGTAATGGGTAGCTAGCACTCAACACAGAAATCTGGAAACTGAAAAATAATTAAGAAACTGTCTGAATAGCGTCGATGATAGTAGACGCTATTCAAAACAGAACTTAATTCTTTCGCAGAGAACAGATGCAAACAGCAGAGAAAGCCTGGAAAATAACTAAAAACTATCTGAATAGCGTCGATGGTGGTCGACGCTATTCAACACAGAACTTAATTATTTCGCAGAAACAGATGTAGACGACAGAGAGAATCTGGAGGATAAAAGGCGTCCAGGTGTCCTGACGCGGTTTTGAAAAGCGTCGCTGTTCCTGGACGCTTTTTTAGTTCGCAGAAACAGATTTCCAGAAGGATTTTCTGGGTCGAATCTTCCTTAAACAGGGTAAAATGCAGTAAACAATCAACTCATGCAAAGATTTTTAGTTTCAGATTTTAAACAGGATGATTTACTAACCAAACAACTAAGAAATCACTCAATCACACAGCATTTTATCACCAAAAACAGCTTTTTAAACTAATCAAAGGGGAGGCAAGATCTTGCCACTGGGGTGTGCACGTGGTGCACGAGGGAAATTACTTAAACTAAACACTCACCAATCGGTGAGGACGTGTCGAAAGACACAAGTGGTGCACCGTGGGTGCCCGGTATGATAATAGCAAGAACAAAAGAAATTAAAAGACGGCGAGACCGAGTCCCACCGTGATCGCCAAAAGAGCTGTAAGTGCTGAAAAATTGCTCGTGTGATTTATGTGAAAAACTATGTTGTTTAGAGTAAATTAACCTATTAAAAAAATGCAACTAAGGTGCTGTGATCGCCAGAAACTTTTAACTAAAAAGCTTCAAAAGAGTTTGATCGCCTACCTGTTTGAACGCGGAAGAATGAGTCATTGGTTCCCCTCCTTCAGCCGGCTGAAGAAAGAGAGCCCTTTCTTGTTCTTTCGTTCTTGCTGTTGAATGTTGAGGATCGTCCAGAAGTTCGCCTGACTTCGTGCTTGATTTCCCTCTTTTTGATCTTTGTTGTTGTTGTTGAATGCAGCAGAGACAGAGAAACAGAAAAATAAGGGAGAAATAATGATGAGAATCTTAATTGGAAATAATATCAGAATTAACCATGGTTAGAAACATGCTCAAACAGCAACTCACTTGTTTTAAATGGCTTTGAAACCCCTTTAGAACAGATGAGTTTTAGAAAACTAATGATGTGGTGTGTGTAGCATGAAGTGAGTATGAGAATGAGATTAATAAATGAAGATGAAATTCAAATATGAAAAAACTTATGCCCAGTTGGAGAAGCTTTGAATGGATGAAGATCTGGAAAAGGGACGCCGTCTTCTGGAAATGGCAGCGCTTCGGCGTGGTTGCTTCGATCTCCAAATCGCTATAACGCTGTGACTCTCTCTTCTTTTCTTTTTTTTTTAACTCCTTGAGATGCAAGGTATTTATAGGCTTCTTCTGCGTTCACGATTAACATAGAAAAATCTCGGATTTATCTACCTTAATCGACAGATAATTACTGATTAATTCATCTTTATCTGTAATTATCTAAAACGCGTCCACCATAGCTGACTCCTTTCAGATTAATTAAGATAAGGATAAATATCCGGGAAAACTTATCTTTATCTTTATTAGCTAAAACGCGTCCACGTGTGTAGACGTCTTTTACCCTAATTAAGATAAGGATAAACATCCGGAAGAGAAATTAAGACAGCTTAGGAAACTTAAATCGCGTCGACTCTCAAAGACGCCTTTTAGCTAATAAATCAATTAATTCAAATTCAAATTTAAACGTTAAAATAGGAATAAAGTCTAAATAGCGTCCACATGGGTCGACGCCTTTTAGGATTTTTCATATTTTAACTGAAATTTGAGCTAAAATCAATTTAATTGATTAACTTAAACATGTCTGTTCGACCCGACACTCAAAAATATTAATAAAAATTAATTAATGATTAATTATCAGACCATTATGAGACATTATTATATGATATGAAATTTACTCAAAATGACGTCAAAATTAGCGTGTCTACAGGTCCCGGGTAAACACAGTAGACTATTATCTCCGGTCTAAGCTTTACCATCAATACGTGATAGAGTAAAGTAGAAATATAGTTTCCAGGTAAACACGTGGATAACTATATCGTTCCTCTACTCTTATCCAAAGGCATCTAATGCCATGATCAACAGTCCTCTCAACAGACAATGGCAGACCTCGGGTAAACACATAGTATCTGCCATGACCGAATTAAGTTCCATTGATCATATTGATGGAGAGCCACGCGGTGCATTCTCAATGACTCGCGCTACGGCTTAGAATTTGTAACGAAGGTTTTACTTATTTAGTTTGGTCTCATCCTAGGTGATAGTATTAAATATATCGAATATATATAAATACTAATAACCTGGCAAATATTTAAGCACACGCATCACATACATGTCATTAGTGTGGTCATGGACGGCATTGTGGTTTGACTTGAGCCAGACAATCAAACGCGCACACATACACAATATAACAACTTATATCATGAGTCTGCAAACCCATGAATTCAATGAAGTCCTTCATATTCATCTGGTCGGCAGTTGTGGATCATCCTCGCTTCACGCGCAGCCGCCTCGATCAAATTACATCATAATTATCAATTACATAATAATTCAAAAGAGGAAGCCTTATGGCGATTACATCAAGGAGGAAGGTAGAAGTACAATGGAATATGAGAGGGAGAGGTTCGCAGACCTCTATTTATTAATAAACCACACAATCACATTCCACATCCACAATTAATGCTCGTCCATGACTACCATGTGTTTTAGTTAAACAAACCACACATGAATTGCACATCAAATGGCTAAATAAAATTTTCGAAAATAATAGTAATTTCATGTTTCATAAAACCAGGGACCAAACAAAATTTGGATTTAGAATTTTTGAAAAATTTTCATTAAGTTTAAACATGCTAATTTAAATCAAATTCAAATAAGCAAACTAATGCATATCATTAAAAATAAATGCATGTTAACTCCAAATAGACACATTTATAACATTCCATGCTAGTTAATTTTACAGACATTAAAATTTAATTTAACAATTAAATTAACTCCCTTTAATGTCTGGTTAATCTAACAATTAGATTAAAAAACTTGATTAACAACAATTGTTAAATAAAACATAATTCCAAAAATTATGGGACCTTTAACAGTGAAATAACAGACCTTAATTCATTTTAAATCCAATTTTAAATTAAAATTAAAATTCTGTTATTTAACATGTCACTAAGCAATTTAAAGTGGATCAAAATGGGTTAATAATAAAGGGGGGGTTTAAAAGAAGCTGAACCGGGTCGGTCCGGCCGCTGGACCAACCCCGGCCGGCGCCCAAACCGGGCCCAGACCGCCCCAAGGGGCAGATCTGGCCCAGGTCGGGCGCCGAACCGGGTCGGGTGCAGGCTCGGGCCGGCCCGAGCCCTCCCCCTTCCCTGCCGCCCGACGCAGCTAGGAAACCATAGCTGCGCAGGGCGCGGGAAGGGGGGGGGGGCCGCCGGCCGACACCTGCGGGACCTGCCCCGCAGGTGTCGGCCGGCGGGACCTATCGCCGGGTAACCCTGGACGGCGGCCAGGCGACGCCGGTGACGGCGCCGGAGCCCTCCAAGGGCGCCGGAAAAGCCCCTTTCCACAGTCAAAATCCCCGTCGTCCCTTTGTTTTCAAATAAAATTTAGAAGAAGGAGGGGGGCTCGGCCGTCCTCCCCGTTGCCGGCCATGGGTCATCCTGACCAAACAACATCGTGGAAGGAAGCCCACGCTCCAGCGAGCCATCCCCAACGTTTGGGGTGCCCATGGACATGCCGTCGCGATGCGTTCTTCGTCAGACGAAGAACACGAAATAACCCAAATTAAAATCCGATTTTAATCACAGTAATTACAGTAAATACTCTGATCATCCCATGATCACAACACAAGTGATTAAAATCAAAACTATGCATGGAATGGATTATAAACGCATTAATTTGGACACCGAAACGGCGAAAACACAGTGGAACCTGGCTCTGATACCACTGATGGGATCGCTGTGTCGGGATCCGACCTAAAAACACAGCGGAATAAAATATTCGGGATCGGATCTGTCCCGTTATGGTCGTTAAAATAAAACCGGTGTAAATCGAATTTACCTTGCGCAGATTCGAATCCGCGTCCGTTTTTCGGTTCCGTCGGAGCGATGCCGCAAGTCGCGCAGATGCCCGACCTCTAGCGGTGTCCACGCGGTTCTCCTCGCGGTGGATCGTCCTCGCTTCCTCGCTCGCTGCGGCGTTCGTAGATCCCGTCTGACTGCGCGTAATCCGCCGCGACATGCGGATTCAGAATCCCCGTCGAACGGAAGGTGGAGCAGTTGGGAACCGCACGCCCAGAAGAGAGAGAAAGGGAGAAAGAACGAATGACGGCTAGGTCAGAGTTTCTGGCCCCGGACGTAGAATCCGTTCTTTTATAAGAAGTCTGTTTGCGGTTTTTCATAAGAACCTAGACTTATCCGAAATCCTGTCGGATTATCCATCGACTTGAAAACCATTTGCGTGTGACCCTCTAGGCTCAAATACCAGTCCAGTTAATAGCCCATTAAGTCCAGTAACCCTTTACTGACCTACTGAATTAATTAATATCCTTATATTCAATTAATCAGCCGAATTTAATGTCCCACAATAAATTCGGACGGACTGCCGATCACGTTGGATGCCAAACAACATCGCGTGATCCTGGATGGCACTGGGGTTATCGCAACCCTCTATTGGAACCTTTCTGTCATCGGTTAGCGCGCGGATATAATCCTTCATCCGTACAATGTTCCCGAATCGACCTAGGGCATAGTTTACTGTTAAACCCTATTTGGTCGATTCACTTGAATCAGATGCCGCTAATCTGAATCCGATAACTCCTTAACGATTACAGAGTCCGCTCTGGCCAGGGACTTTAAGCGCACCATTCCCGGAACATTCTCTCTCAAACTACCGAGAGCGGATGATCCCGTATTGAACACACAATTACCTTCGAGGGCATTTCCCTGAACCCGATCGCTTGACTTATTGATAACCCATGGTTAGGGATTCGTTCGTCAAGGTCAAAGCTCAGAAACCTACCAACAAGATATCTTTGGAGTCTCAGGTCCAAGGATCATCCACGCAACCGTGACAAATGAATCGAGCTGGTTAACAGTGAGATGATTACCATCCAGGGATTCATAGTCAGATCAGTTCAGTGAACTCATTCACCAATGAGCACCTATAGGTTCAGCATAGTGTCTCCACACAAGTGACTTATGGGATCAGTCACCCTCATCATATGAGTTGAAGTAACCTATACTAGTCTATCCGGATGTTCGATGTCCTATCTCAAACATCCTATGACTAGGAACAATTAAGAACATGTGTTATATAAGTATTCGGTCCCGTAATTATGATCTCATCATAATCTGAAGACTATTGCACATGTTCATGGACTTCATCGTGATACGATAAACACGGATCGAATTAATTACACATAATGAATTATTGTCATTTATTAATAATCTGAATAAGTACACAGTATCGGATTGGCTTTAAGACCATCTAATACTAACATCTTGTTCCTCGCAGCCGACGAACAGTTCATCGTTTGCCACAACGACCGCTGTAACGCACGGTCGAATTCCCGTCAGACGAGAGTCGGAGAAGACGACGATTCAGTCTCCAGAGAGGGGAGAGAGCCAGGGGCGTCAGAGATAGAGAAGGAGAGAGGAGGGGGCAGCCAAGGTTGAGCAGCAGTTTAGCCTGCTCAACCCATTCGCCTATATTTTATATTAATTGCGCGATTTTCATAAAAATCCTGGAATAATATAAAACCCATTTTTAATCCATCGTCTTGAGGATCTATTTGCGTGTGACCCTTAGGCCCAATTACCAATCTTGTTAATGGCCCAATAAGCCAGTGACTCCTCACTGACCTAATTAATCAATTAATATCGAATTAATGTCGCACATTCAATTCGGTCGGACCTTTAATCACGTTCGATGTCAAGCAACACTGTGTGAACCCGAAAAATATTGGGGTTAAGTAACTCACTATTGGAACCTTTCTGCCGACAATTACCACGTTGATTTAATCCTTCATTTGCACAATGCTCTCAAGTCAACTCAGGGTATGGAGAATCGTCAAACCCTAATTGGTCGACTCACTTGGATCGGATGCTGCCATATAATATCGGAAAACTCCTTTCCCGATATTATTGTCCGCTCTGACCAAGGACTTCTGCGCATCCTACCTAGAGTACTTTCTCTCTTAGTACCGAGTGCGAATGATTCCTTATTGAACACCCAATTCTCTTCAATGGTATTCTATTGTACCCGATCATTGACTGTTTAAAATCCCATGAATAAAAATCCGTAAATCAAAGTCAAAGTGCAGAAGTCCACCGACAATATATCCTTGGTGTCTCAGGTCCGAGGACCATCTACGCAAATGTGACAATAAAATCAAACTGGTTGACATTAGGTACAATACCATCTAGCGATTCAGTTGGATCAGTTCAGTAAACTTATTCTCTAATGAGTACCTACAGATTCGCCTTAGCCTTAGTATCTCCACACAAGTGACTATAAGATCAGTCACCCTTATCATATGAGCAGGAGTAATATATACTACTCTAATCGGATATCTAATGTCCTTCTCAGATATCATCCGACTAAGAACAATTAAGAATATGTGCATAACTGATCAGTCTTATTAGTATGATCTCATCATAATATGATCATTATCGCACATATTCACGGACTTCATTATGAGACGATAAAATAACGAATTACATATAATCAAATAATGTCATATTATTATTAAATGAACAAGATTATACATTGGCATATTGACTTGTAGGTCATCTAAGACTAACAATCTCCCACTTAAACTAAAGTCAATCACCTTTATGCAATATACCTATAACCTCTAAGTGACGCTCAAACACAATTTGAGACAATAGTCATTTATGTAATAAATTTTGTTATTATTTTAATGAGATAATAATAATTAATTTTGATATTATTATTATTTTAAAAATTATAAATATAATAATAATTATTATTATTATTAATGAAGCAATATCTTTCTCACTTTTCTCACTCATATTATTATTGTTGTTGTTGTTATGATAATTATTAATATTGAGAAATTCTTTTAAAATAATAATAACAAATTTTGATATTTTCTATCCCCTATTATTATAATTGTTATTGTTGCGACACCTTGGAATTAATATCAAAATAGTAATCTCATGGGAAAATGATAACTAATTTTGATACTATTATTATTATTATTATTATTATCGTCGTCGTCGCTCTTTCTCTTTTTTCACACTTTTCCTTCTCCCTATTAATATTTTTATCTCTTATTTTTCTATCTCCTACTATTATTTGTTGCAATCTATTAAGATAATAATAACTAATTTTGACATCATCATCATCATCACATTATCGTTATTATTATCATTGGGGTAGTCTCATGAGATATATTATTTTTAAAAAAAAAATATTATTATCATTATTATTATTATTAATGAGACCAGTCTCTTTCGCACTTTTCTCGCTCATATTATTATTATTATTGTTGTTGTTGTTGTTGTTGTTATTGTTATTATTAATATTGGGACAATCTTTTAAAATAATAATAATAAATTTTAATATTTTCTATCCCCTATTATTATTATTGTTATTGTAATACCTTGGGACAATAATAACTAATTTTAATAATAATAACATTATTATTATTATTTCATGAGATAATAATAACTAATTTTAATATTATTGTTAAATTAATATCAAAATCATAATCTCATGGGACAATGATAACTAATTTATTAATATTATTATTATTATTATTATTATTATCTCTTTTTCTCTTATTTTACATTTTTCTCCCTCCCTATTAATATTTTTATCTCTTATTGTTCTATCTCTTATTATTATTATTGCAATATCTTAAGATTATAATAACAAACTTTGACATCATCATTATTATGACGATTATTATTATTGGGGTAGTCTCATGGGATAATAATAATTAATTTGGATATTATTATTATTATTAAGCATCTCCACACTAGCAGGTGAATGCCATATAACCTACAATTTCTGGAAATTTTCTCTGCACACGGTCTGAGAGAAAGAAAACTGGAATAATATATTGTATGTCATTTTCTCCTCTTCGTCACAAAGTGGACAGGGTGTCAAGATGTCCTCTATGAACTGCACCAGCTGATCACAAGTAGGGAGCCAAGCTTGGGTGATCCTCCAAATGAAGATCCTCACTTTAAAATCATATCAGTTTCATTGGGGGATATCAGATCCCACCATCTGCCCCGTGAGCTGGTGTGCAAGCTTCACTAAGGACGTACCACTCCTCTTCCACTCCATTCCCATTTGTTAGTTGACTCTCTGGATAATGAATCCTTCCAATGTTCTTAGCATAGCGGCCAGTTCTATCCCCACTTGTTTATCTCCCATCTAAAGGCTCCTCCTAAATTGGGGAAACCAACTTCCTTCCACTGGCCCTGCTAAAAATACCTACGCCAGAAGGACCTTGGGAAATTGGAAGTTGGGATCCAAAGCCAACTTCAAGAGACAGAAGAAAGAGGTTTAGAGAAAGGAAATCTTCACCCCGACTGTTGTAACCACATTGCCTGTTCTGCCAAACACCAGCTTATTTTCGCATGCTACTGTAGAACCTCAAACAGAATGACATGGCAATCTGGAGAATGCCTTACCAAATATGAGACAGTTTGCTCACTTGCTTGAGATACAGGCTGCATGTCCCAAACCTAAAAATGTCAAAGTAGGAAAAGTCTGAGTACTCATACACTTGTCTAGAGTAACATTTACAAAATCACCTAAAATAAATAGTAAAAGGGCTTTTACATATAAGCCACTATAATCTTTTGATATACAAATAAGCTCCCCTAATCTGACTATTCACAAATAAGCCCCCACAATGTATCGTAAATTAGTGAAAGGCCCTTAAAGCTTACAAATAAGCCTCTAAGAGTGTTACAAATAAGCCCCTAAGAGAGATTATTTGTAAGAAAATTGCGATTGTGAGGATTTATTTGTAAATAGTCAAATTAAGGGGATTAATTTGTAATATCAAAATATTATAGGGGCTTATATGTAAAGAAACTCATAGTAAAATACAAACAAAGCATTTTCTTCCTCAGAATCTAATTTCAACTGCTAATATCATGAGTCTTGACCATTTGTCTCTCCTGACTTCTGTTAAGGGATGGTCTTGACTGAAACCTCAATGTGAAATTTGTTGCCATTTGAAATTCTGCCACTTCATTCTGCAGGCTTCAAACTGTAGCAGGTCTGACCTTACTCCACCATTATGACACAGCGCACACGTCTCATACATCTGCCTCTCTCCCATCTTACTCACAGCACACTGTAAACCATTCCCCAAACAGAATAAAAGAGAAAGAAATGGTGACAATGTTTATCTATATCTATGTACAGCCTGTGCTTGGATTGGACGTTAGCCAAAATCTGTCACCTGTCCACAGCTTATATTTAACTCTGAACTGTTATCTATGACATCAAATTTTCACAGCATGAACAGTTGGTATTCGGGGTGCAACTCCACCTCACTAAATGATCTAAACATGCCTTCACAGTGAGAACACAAACCCCCCTAATTATCCCTGTGTAACACCATGAGACATGTAATTTCTTCAAATCCATCCTCACACCTCCATTTGAACGTTCTCTGCTCATTCTCTCCTCCCAGTCCTTTCCCACCTGAAGATGTATGCATCTCTTAAATGGTGCTGCTGCTGGTGTGTTTTGACCTGATCTAAAGACTAGTCAAATGAACAGAAGCTGCCCACTGCCTGGCAGAGAATAATTAATGAAGAATGGTGCATACCTTTTCTTTTCTTTTTTTAAAGTTAAAAGTTGGGGTGAAAAACCCCAACACATTACGGAAGTTTGAAAGGTTCGATCAGAACAGAGCCTGCTACAGCATTTGGAATAGCAGGAGGGTAAAAAGTCCCTTCCTGGTTACAAAGCAAAGAGTGTCTGGCCATTGCGTGCGCCGCGCCATTTGCTTCCCTCGGACTGAAGAGGAGGGAGATGTTTGGAGACGTCAAGAGGAGCTTACAGTCCTGGACCAGGATCGCAATCTTCCAAGGGGTGTGGGCTTTTATAGAATAGCAAGGATCACCTTCTGAGCATCTCCTTCAACAATTGCTGGGGCTTGGGAGGCGGCAGCCATCTCAAGACCAAACTTGATAGCCAAGGCTTCAGCAACTAGGGGGTCATTTTGAGGGACAATACTGGAGACACATTTGATGATGTTCCCATGGTCATCTTTGACAACCACCCCAATAGCTCCGTAAGCATTAGCAGTAGCCGCATCCACATTAAATTTGATGGCGCCCCGGGGTGGGCACTGCCAATACTGGGTGGCTTTTTGGGTAGCCTGCATAACATGAGGATTGATCTGGTGCCAATCCCTGAAGTCCTTTGAAGCCTGGTGCATTATAAGAATAGGGTCCGGCTTGAGGTTGTCAAAGATAGCCCGATTTCTAGCCTTCCAGATATTCCAAATGATTGCCAAACAGAAGGTGATGTGAGCTCGATCGCGCCTATGGCAGGAGAAAGGCAGGGTGCTCCACTGAGTAATTCTTTCCTGAAGAGGTTTCCTGTCATAGGATGGCACCTAGCCCAAAGGTGAACTCATCTAGACCAGCTTGGCAAACTCACATTCAAACAAAATATGATCAATTGATTCAGGCAAGCATTCACAAATCAGGCAATCAGCAGCCACATGTGTTACCCTTTTAGAAACCAGCTCGTGAACAGGGAGGGCCTGGTTGAGGGCTTTCCAAATGAAGTGGATTACCTTAGGGGGGACAATCTTACCCAATGTGGGATCCCAGAGTGCATTCCAAGTTGATCAATTACCAGAGGATGACGGTGCAAGATTGCCATCATGAAGGGCGCGGAAGGCAGATTTGGAAGTAAAAACCCCATTTCAGAACCCTTCCAGATCAAATTATCTCCATTCGGTACAGGACATGCAGGTAGGTGAATAAAAGTGATAATATTAACAAGCTGATCTGAGAAAACCTTCTGCAAGGCCTCCTGATTCCATCCCCGATTAGTAATGAACTCAGAGACTCGAGTTGGTAAATTGGCATTAGGGTCTATACTTTGAGGAGGAATGGTTTTGATTCCAGGGATCCAAGGATCCTGCCAGATATTTGTGCCCACCCCATCTTGAATCATAACAATGGAATTCTCTCGGAGAATATCTCTAACAGATAAGATTGCTAACCACATATCAGAGCCTGCCTTCGGAATATGACAATCCTAGAAGGACTTAGTGCCCATGTATTTGGACCTCAAAAGTATTGTCCAGAGGGAAGATTGATCCTGGATGAAGGTCCAGGCAAGTTTCAGAACAGCCGCCCTGTTAGCATCTGTCAGACTTTTAATGCGCAAACCTCCTACTTTCTTATGTCTTGTGATAAGATCCCACTTACAAAACCGGATTATATTCTTGTGTTAGGTAGCTTTCCACCAGAAAGCATTCTGGAATTGGGTTAGCTTATAGAGGGTGGACTTGGGCAGCATTGTAGTGGCCATGACATGGGCGGAGATAGTTGATAAGGTGGAGTTGATGAGGGTGATCCTCCCAGCAGTAGAGAGAGGATTAGACTTCCAGGAGTTCAGTTTAGACTTGACCTTCTCTTCAAGGAATTGGAATTGAGCAATTCTCCCACGGCCTGGCCAAATAAGAACTCCCAAGTAAAGCTCCTCTTTATTAAGAAGAGGAATGCCAATAAGTTGGCTAAAGTGGAGCTGGGCAGTCCTAGGGATATTTGTACTGAAAATCAGACCCGATTTCCCATTGTTAATTCTCTGACCCGACCAAGATGCATAGTCATTTAGGCAATTTGGAAACTCCAGAAGTTCCTTGTCCTCCGCACGACCAAACATAATGAGTAATGGTGGGGGCAGCTGAATTAATTTTCATATCACGGATGCTCCCATTTTGAGCCTTTGATCTAAGAAGATCTGAGAAAGCTTTTGCTACAAGAATGTAGATGTAGGGGGACAGGGGGCAACCCTGCCCGAGACCTCTAGTAGGAGTAATATACCCAGAGTGCTCACCATTTATGGAAATAGTATAAGTAGTCATGGAGATACATTGCATGAATAACTTGGTGACTTTAGTAGAGAAACCAAATCTAGTCGGAACTTCTTCAATATAGGAACAGAATGGTGCATACCTCTCTTCTGTACCATGTGTGGTGTGTGAATGCATTCTCAACACCATGGTTACCTATCTTCTCCCCCCCCCCCCCCCCCCCCAACCTTTTTTTTTGTTTTGTTTTTCCTTTTTTTTCTTCTTTCAAACCAATGGCAGAGGGAGAACAAATATAAGAGTTTGAGTACCAAATGGACAAAATCATAGGAGTAAAATACGAAACAACAAAGAAACGAAGTTTGGCAAGCAAAGAAAGAAGGAAAGACTGAAATTCAGGACAAGTAGCTCATCAGAGGCTGCAAGTTTCACATATTAAATAAACCAATAATTTGAAAAACCAGGATAAAATAGGCACTACAGGAGTATGGGACAGAAACTAGACTATAGTTTGAGAACTATAGCTGAACAAATTGACAATAAAATTTTAACTGAAAATGAGGTGGACAGTCTATGATGGCAGGGAAAGGGAACATGATAAACCCATTTCCTGAAGAGACAGGCATTCTTGAAAATACTTATCAATATGACTGGAAAGTATAAATGGAGCATCATTTCTCAAAATGCTGATGGAATGAAAACATGGGAATTTCACATGATTTGAAATCAGCATCCGAACGCACAAGTGGATCAATACACCAGATAAGCAAGAAATCAAATAAGTGGACCGCCTGCCAAGTTCACTTGCCAAGAAAGTAAAATGATTGCTAAGTTACGTGCTTATGATGTCAATTAGCCAGCCAATTGCTGAAGGTACCAACCGTAACCAGAAAAAAAAAAATCTGTATTAAGAAATCTTTAAAAGATTTTTATCTTTTACATGAAAATTAACTACTGGTACACTTGCTCGAGTTCCATCAGTTTCTACCAGCCCAACTCTTAACTTACCACTGTAAGCCTCCAATACTTCAGGAACATCCTTCTGATACGGTTCAACATACAAATCCCAAAAGGCAATGTCAGGAATATAAAACGCCCTTGCAGTCGGTTTCCTTCTCAGCAACTTTCTTGACTCTAGAAGCCTGAGGACAGAGGCCCTAGGAAGGATCCGCTTCTCAAAGCTAAGGCTCAGAAGCGTGGCGTGCCGCGCTATGAATGCCGGCCCCCAGTTGAATACATCCTTAAAGAATCTTGTGACCTTCCTAAGCTTCTGCTCCGACATTCCCATAGAATAGGGCTGCCTCTTGAAGGCCAAGATGACCTCTGCCTTGGACCAGCCCAAGCTCCTGTAGAGCTCCAGTTTCTTCTTCCAGGTGGATGTTCTCAGTGAACAGACCAGTGAGACCGCGCGGAGGAAGGAAGTTGTAGATGGGTCGAAACCCATCTCGCTTACCTTATCCACGGCCCTGATGAAGCGTTCCGTCCTGAGGATCATCAACCTGGCGAGGGTGACTAAAAGCACGGAGATGTTGGAGTCGGGCACCCCGTGGCACTTCAAACATTCGATCTTTGGCTCCATGAGGCCGCGCAAGTTGTGGCACAGGAGGTGGGGGCAGCGGCGGAGCGCGCCGACGACCCTCCTGTCCGTGCCCCCCACCGCCCTGAGGAAGTCGACGGAGGGTATGATCTTGGTCTCCAGGTCGGCCTTCAGCGCATACACGTTGCCGCAGATGAACTTGACGAGGGCTGGAGGGGAGAAGCCCAGTTGCAGATAAAACTCCAGCTTTGGCCGGAGGTCGGCCTCCGCGTCGTGCAGCAGCAGGGAGGGGGAGACGTGGACGAGCTTGGCGATATCGCTCTTGGCGAAGTCGTGGGCGCGGAGGAGGGCGAGGACGGCGTCGGGCCCCTCGGGGGTGTCGAGGGAGATCCTCTTGACGGCGGCGGCGGCCGGAGTAAGGCCGCAGGAGTCCACTAGGTAGGAGACCTTGAAGGAGAGTCGGCCACTGGAGCTGCGGCGGCGGCTGCTGCCGTTGCTGGGAGGGGTGGCGGGCGAGACGGTGGCGGCGGTGCTGAGGGCTTCAGTGACGGAGGAGCCCACTGTGGAGGAGGTGGCCGCGGCATCTGTGAGGGTGGCAGTGGTGCGATGGAGAAGAGAAGCTACGAGTGGGTCCGTGAAGAACAGGCGGCCAAGCATGGCTTCTGGTTTTGGGGGGAAGTTTTGGGCTGTGCGTTGGCGGGCGTGGGAGGGAATGGCTGGTGTAGTGTTAGCGCCTGTGAGCAATCCTTGCTCCACTGAGCGGCACACTGCGGGGTACGTGTCCTGCGCTGTGCCGCTCAGCGCCCGTCCGATCCGACGGCGCGCGCAGGCCGTTTTTCCTTTCTTCTTTTGTTTTCTTCGCGGATTTTCTAAACTCTTTTGCGCATGGGATCAAAAACCGGACAGTACATTAGGCGCCACTTTGATTGGATAATAAGAGAAAAATAAGGACAAATAAGAAGAAAATTAACTTAATTTTACTTTAGCAATGACTTATACCAGTGCAGAATAGCGTATTCAGATAATAAGGAGAATAAGTCATCATATCTTAGACCCAAGAATTACTTATTCTTCTTATTCCATCAGTGGACCCACAAAACTATAAGACCAAAACACTCCTTATTTTGGTATACACTATTCTGTCAGTGGGTCCCACATAATAACTTATTCTGCAAACAAAGTGAGGCTAGGAGAACTCGAGTTGATCTCGAGGCAACTGTGCATTTTATTTTCTTAAAAAAATATCTTGCATTATGTGCAATTTTTTAAAAAAAAAATGTTTAAAAAAAATACACATAGCCTACCTGCATGTGTAGCCTAATTTTGTAGGTAACCTCCCAATATGTCTTTAGCATACTGATAGTCAAAGATTATGTCGTTAAAAATCAATGCTAACAATCATATTTTAATCGGCTCATTTAAGTTAATTGAAAAATAACAACTGGTGAGTCTGAGTCGAGTTCACAGGAAATTAAATTTATAAACTTTAAAAACTTTAGATCTTGATTATTTCAAACAAGTGATGATTTGAATGATTAATTAATTATCTACTTAAAATGACAAATTAATTAACTAAATAACTAAGGTAATAAAAATATAACTAAGTGAGCATCTTTAAAAAAATAAACAAGACCACATGTGAAAAAGAAATAGAACTTAAAGGAGGAGGATCTTTAGAAGGGAAACACTAATATTTAAAAATTGCAAATTTAAAAGAATTCTTTCAATCAACTCTAAAAATAAAAAATGAGATTACAAAATTTTCTAGTCTTAATATCCTAAGAAATAATTAAACCTAAGCAAATAACTAAATACACTAGAAAAGAAAAAAAATAATGCAGCAAAGGGGGCTCCTAAGGGCAATCGGGGCTTCTGTGAAAGCGCAGGGCGCACTGGTCCGGCGCAGGGGGTATGTGGCAAGCTGAGCAGCTGGTGGTGAGTGGTCCTTAGGGCAAGCTTGGCAGAAAGGCACAAGCGTACAGGGAAGAGGTCGGTGTAGTGGACCAACGCGTTGGGCTTGGCAAGGCGCGACGAGCGAGGCTGGCAGGCACTGCTGGCACGTGGCGGCAACGCTGAGCGAGAAGCGCCTGCGGAGTGCGACATAGCGGGGCGGCGAGCGGGAGCTGCCGCGGGCGACGATGTTGGCAGGCGTAAACCGCGTCGCTGTGCCGCGTAGCGAGGCGGCACCCGACGCGGCGGCTAGCGAGCGGCAGGGGTGCCACGTGGCCTTGGTGGCGTACGACCGAGTAGGCGAGGCAGGCAGTGAGAGAGAGAGAGAGAGAGAGAGAGAGAGAGAGAGAGAGAGAGGGAGAGAAGTTGGGGCAAAGAAGAGAGAGAGAGAGGGAGCAGTAGAGAGAGAAGAAAAGTGGGGGAGGAGAGAGGAGTGCGGCGCAGAGAAAGAGAGAAAGAGATGCGTCAGGAAAAGTCCTAGGTGGGGAAGAGAGAGAATAAAGCTGGAGAGAGGCTAAAAGAAGGAAGAGATGACTTTTTAAAATGAGAGAAGTTTTCAAAATTGAGAAAGGAGGGAAGGGAGGCGACGGCTACTCTTCTTACCCTCTTCTTGGGTAAGAATTAGGGCAACTCTTTTTGGGTAATAAATACCCATTTTACCCTTGCTTTAACCTTTTTGCCAAAATGAAACTATTTTTGCCGAGATTTGAACAATATACCTTCCACAAATCTTCAGGAACTTAACTGTAACGACCCGCCACCCTATAATCGGACATCCGATTACTAAATGGGTACCGAATCATTAAAATTATGAGCTAAACCAAGATCTCAATAAGTCTGGAAAATAAGTGATAAACTAAGCAAAACATTCCACATCACATCGAATTGTAAATGAAGTGCATGAATTAAAAATTATTACAATTTGACTCGACTCAGCAAATAATTACATACTCAAACTGAAAAGAAATAATTAAGCATATAGGCATGAAAGAAAAATAACAACTACATCGAGGCATACTCGGGAACAATGGCTGTTGGCGCGCAACCCAAGGCAACACCCTCTACGGTACGCCTGCCTAGAACCCTCATTTGAAAATCGCATGGATGAGTCTCATCGAAATGGACTCACTAGGGATCCTTCGATCCCTACCACCCACTCACGCACCACAAGTGCAACAACACAAATATAGGCAATTTAAATAAATAAAGCAATAAACACAACTCCCAAAGATTCCTAAATTATGATATAAAACACGTGCATTCATAAATGCAACATGCACAACTCTGAAATCACTCCGCCACGGAGTCCACAGCCAGCTTCTCGGCTAAACACACAAACCACGCGGCTGAACGCGAAAAATACCGACCGCTGGGACCAAACAACAACCTCTCGGATAACGCGCTGACTACTTAGGCCCGTCTAGCTCTAGGTGGTTCTGCTTCCTCCAACACAAGTGACACTCCGAATATACCACTCCCACACTGGTACTAGCTATACCACGGAGTACACCAGGTAACCCTCTCTCTAGGCGTCACCCCACCACTCCCACACCGGCGTCGTGTCACTCCCACACCGACACAGGGTGCCTAAGCGCTAACAACTGTCACTCTAGGTCCACGATCGCACAAAACACAACACAATGCAATCTGATCATGTAGAAATCTTCGTCCTTGAAGTACGTTTTCAAGCATGCATTTAACCAAACTATCTAACAATGTAAACACATGTTAATTGCATGCATTAATGGGGTTCTGTCTTGAATCGCGTCGCCCGTGGCCGACGTCATTCAAGACTCCTAAACTGGTTCACACGAAAATTGGCCTCGGAAGATGGCCTAAATCGCGTCGCCCCTGGCAGCCGCTATTTAAAATGGCGTCGCTGTCCCTAGACGCTAATCAATACACTAAATCGCGTCTCGTGTGACAACCGCCATTTAAAATGGCGGCGTTATACCCATACGCCATTTAGCACACGCAAACAGGTTCCCCTCCGGCCTCCCCCGAGTCAGAAAGTAGGATATATCCTCCCCCCCCCCCCCCCCAAATCGCATAAAGATGCCAAAAATGGAGAAAGTATGGGAAAAACTTAATTATTTCATAAGGAACTCCTTAGAACATACTTTCTACCCTATAAGCTATTAGTCTTAGGTAGCCTACAAGTCAATATAACTTTGTAATCTCGTTCACTTTTATTAATAAAATGGCATTATATTCATTGTGTGTAAATCGTATTAATTATCGTCTCATAATGAAGTCCGTGAATATGTGCGATAGTGATCAGATTACGATGAGATCATACTAGTGAGACTGATCACTTAAACACACATATTTTTAATCGTTCCTAGTAGGAGGATATCCGAGAAGGACATCTTAATTCTAAGCCGTAACGCGAGTAGTTAAGAACTTACCGCGTGGTCCATCATCGTTATAGTCATAGGATTCAAATCACTTTAGACAGGTTTGTTGTGTTACTACAAGACATGTTTAATTGTGAGGAGAGACTATGGCTATGGCATTAGATGCCTATATGATCGGGGTAGAGGAACCATGTAGCTTTGTTGTGCTATCTTCAAGGGTTGTTAGTATTAGATGGTTTCAAAGCCAATCCGATACTATGTATTGATTCAGTTTATTAATAAATGACATTAATTCATTGTGTGTAATTAATTCGATCCATGTTTATCGTATCACGATGAAGTCCATGAACATGTGCAATAATCTTCGGATTATGATGAGATCATAATTACGGGACTGAAGGTTTATAAACACATGTTCTTAATTGTTCCTAGTCATAGGATGTTTGAGAAGGACATCAAACATCTGGATAGACTAGTATAGGTTACTTTAGCTCATATGATGAGGGTGACTAATCCTATAAGTCACTTGTGTGGAGACACTATGCTGGACTTGTAGGTGTTCATTGGCGAATGAGTTCACTGAACTGATCCGACTATGAATCACTGGATGATAAACACCTCACTGTTAACCAGCTCGATTCTTTTGTCACGGTTGCGTAGATGATCCTTGGACCTAAGACGCCAAACATATCTTGTTGGTAGGTTTCTAAACTTTGACCTTGACTAACGAATTTCTAACGATGGGTTATCAATAAGTCAAGTTATCGGATTCAGAAAAATGCCCTCGAAGGTAATTGTATGTTCAATACGGGATCATTCGCTCTCGGTAGTTTGAGAGAGAATGTTCCGAAAATGATGCGCTTAAGTCCCTAGCCATGGCGAACTCTGTATCAGATAAAGAGTTATATGATATAGATTAGCGACATCTGATTCAAGTGAATCGACCGGCTAGGGTTTAACAGTAAACCATACCCTAGGTCGATTCGGGAACATTGCACGGATGAAGAATTATATCCGCGCAGTAACCGTTGACGGAAAGGTTCCAATAGAGGGTTGCGATAACCCCAGTGCCATCCAGGATCACACGATGTTGCTTGGCATCCAACGTGATCGGAAGCCCGTTCGAATTTATTGTGAGACATTAAATTCGGCTGATTAATTAAATATAAGGATATTAATTAATTCAGTTTGTCCGTAAAGAGTTACTGGGCTTAATGAGTTATTAATATTTAATTAATTTAGTTGGTCCGTAAAGAGTTACTGGACTTAATGAGTTATTAACTGGATAGGTAACTGGGCCTAGAGGGTCATACGCAAAAGGTTTTCAAGTCGATAGATAATCCAATAGGATTTCGGATAAGTCTAGGTTTTTACGAAAAACAGCAAACAAACTTATTATACAAGAACGGATACTACGTCGAGGGCCAACAACCCTAACTTAGCCGTCGTTCTTTCTCTCTCTCTCCTCTCTACTGGGCGTGCGACACGAGGCGGCCATCTGGAGGCTTCACTTCGATTCCCGACTGCTCCGCCTTCCGTCTGACGGGAGATTCCGAATCTGCATGTCGCGGCGGATTACGCGCAGCCAAACGGGATCCACAAACGCCGCATCGAGCGAGGAGGCGAGGATGATCCATCGCGAGGAGAACCGCGTGGATACCGCTAAAGGCCGGGCACCTGCGCGGCTTGCGGAATCGCTCCGACGGAATCGAAAAACGAACGCGAATTTGAATCCGCGCAAGGTAAATCCGATTTACTCCGTTCTTGTTTTATTGGTCGAAACGGGATGGATCCGATCCTGACTATTTTATTCCGCTGTGTTTTTCGGTCGGATCTCGACACAGCGATCCCAACAGTGGTATCAGAGCTAGGTTCCATTGTGTTTTCGCCGTTTCGATCTCTAAAATTACGATTTTCGAATTATTCCATGCTTAAATTTATTTTCGTACAAGATTAATATTCATGAGATGTTCATTGCGATGAGATCGCGATTTCAATCTGTAGAAAATATTTTATTTTAGGGTTTTTCGTCGTGTTCTTCGTTGGACAAAGAACGGAGTATTCTTGGAAGAATCGGATCCATAAGATGGATCTTTGGGGCTGTGATCATTGCAATCGATGCTGGCGACGAGGGAGCGGGGTACGGCTGGCCATGGACTTCCTTCTCCTTCCTCTTGTGTTTTTGAAACTACCATGAAAGAGGATTTGAAGAAAAGGGGGTATTTTTAAAAAAAAAAAATGTGATTGGCTTTAGTCCAAGTGGGAGATTGTTAATCTTAGGTGGCCTACAAGCCAATATAACTTAGTCCAAGTGGAATCGCCTTAACTTCTGCTTGACCGGGCTAGCTCCATCCTTTAATGTCAATCTGTGTTCCACTAATGACGAGTCTAACCCCGGCATATCTTCATAACTCCAGGCGAAAGTGTCCTTATAATCCTTAAGTACTTGTACTATTGCCTTCTCATCTTCCTCAGAAAGATTCTTGCTGACGAGGACAACCTTAGGTTCGTCTTCAGTCCCTAAATTGATTTCTCTGGTGGGCTCTTCTACGGCAGCTGAGGGTTCATCGAATCTCTTCACTCCACTGGCATACGCCTCAGCTGTGTCCTCGTCATCTTCTTCATCTTCAACAATGGAGTCTTTTTCATGTATCAACTCATACACCCCATATCCATTATTGACTAACTCATCATCCATGCAGTCTTCTGGCATCTGAATGGGATTTTCCAATAACTGAGGGATCATTGAGCAAGAAAGGCATATGTTAGCTAAGTCCTGGAGGTATCTATCTGGAATCTGTCTACCCTTAGACTTTCTAGACTTCCTAACCTAATTAACTTGCCTAGAGCTAGACTGTCTAACTTCACTAGACTCCCTATTCTGACCTAATGAAGATGAAGCAGAATGAAAATCATGGGATACAGATAGAAATACAGGAGAATCCTCCCAAGGGGAAGGGCAGAGTAGATTTAGAAGAGAATCTTGACCGAAAGACCCGCGCGATGGGGTATAATCGGCTAAGTAAGAGGTTTCCTCAATGAGGATCTGGGAAGAATTTGTTGCCAAATTGGCGTTTTTTTTTTTGGCAATAGAAGAGTTAAGCATAAAACAGGAATGAAGATGAATAGAAGGAGAATGAGATGAGGGAAGTGGCACCAAGGCCAGAGGATTAGGGGGATCATACAGCAGTATGTCCTAGATTAAATCATACATCCTCTCTAGATCGAGCGGAGGTGGTGGAATGAGGTCCCGTGGGGACAGAGTAATCATGACGGGCGGGGCCCGTGGAATGTCTTCAATGATGACCCGCGACCAAGTCGGGATCAAAAGCAAAGTGCGAAACAAGGTGTGAAGCATGAAAACATGAGAAGAATATGTCCCCCTCCAAAGCAGATCCATGGTATAGCCAGCTTCATAGGGGTCATTTGGCTCCCCTTCATCAGTCTCTTCTGACAGCAGTATCCTTTTGTCGAAAATAGCACTGGAACCTTCGATCAGCTCATCGATCTGTGGCGGCCACTTGGGTTCTGCAGGATCGAGAAACAGCCTGTTCAATGCGATGTAGAGATCTCTTAAATCGAACCACATGTACCATTCACATTCAGGATCTTGAAATTTTCTCCTCTTCATAGGCCGCAGAGCCTCCAAGGACTGGTACGTGAGCAGTTCTGAGCGGTGTCTAGCCAAGTCTCTCCCATATATATCGTGGAGGTCAAAACATGAAGTAATAACCACCGTGTTATCATGGCTTATTACGGGCCCCTTTACAAAATGAGTGTATAGGGTCCATGTTAGGGGGTCCCGACCTTCCTTGTGTGGTGTAGACATCGTCTCCCAGACTTTCTGGCCGCCTTCATTCTTTGCTTGCTGAACAATATCCTGCTTCAGTTTTCTTGGCCTATAGCCCAGGCCGCTTTCGGGTATTCCTCGGTGGTCTTTGACGTGAGTGGTCCTGCCTTGTAACTGTGTACCCAGGCCTCTTCCAGGCTGATAGCCATTCTTCATCATTATTCTCCATCCTGGGGTACTCATGCACTTCCCCCTCTTTATAGCATTTAATGGATAAGGAGAAATAGTGGCAGTTTTCAGAGGTTCAGCCACTGGATGATAAACCTGTAATACCGACAGAAAAGGTTGTCGGCCAGGTGAAGAAATGGGTTTGACATTCAAAGTATGAGCAGCAGCAAGGATCGGCATGCTCGTAACCTTAATGATTCGTCCTTTGAAGGGGAATTTGAGGCATTGATGATTCGTGGAGGGAATCGCCTCAAGAGTTTTTATGTAAGGACGACCCAAAATGGCGTTTAAAGAAGGGTCGATTTCCAGGATGTGAAATTCAACCTCTGCATGACTTACAGGGCATAGCTCCACCTTCAAATAGACCATTCCCAGAGGGGAACGGGTGGAATTATCATATGCCGTCACGGAGATGGAGCTAGATAGCCATTTTTCCTTGGGCACACAGCACAATTCTAGGGTCTTCGGAGGTAAAATATTGATCGAAGCCCCTATATCAACCAGACATGCATCCACGGCCTTCTTGCAGATATTGACCGTGATGCTCAGAGCCATGCTTCTAGCCGCCGGCGGTGCTAGTTCCGATGTATGAAATGAAATAGAGGGCTGATCCCTCTGAGGAACTAACAGTGCTGCAATCTTTTCCACCGGAACGTCCTCGTTGACCATCACCTTATACAAATATTCCATCAGAGCTTCTTGGTGGGTCTTTAATCTTTTAATCAGTTCAAGCACGGAGATTCGTGCCGGTGTCCGGTCAAGGTGCTTCAACAGATCGTATTGAGTGCCTGGTGCACTCTCTTCATTGTGTGCTTCCTCTGTTGGCTGTGATGGGCCATCTCTAACTGTCGACTGAGGAAAGACTTTGTTGAAAATCCTCCCACTCCGGAGCGCATGTTCCTCAGCCGTGGAAGGTCCGGGTGATACTTTGAGTACCGCAGGGTTGGATGGTGCGGATGGCGTGGAGTGTTGGTATGTGGGCGATGACGTGGGGTTAGTAGGTGGCGGCGTGGTGCAGATTAGAGGCCTAGATGGTTGGATGGTGGATGAAGTGGGGAACGGCATGCGTAATAGCGGTTTAGAAGGTTGGATGGTATCTGGGTAAGCGGTAGTGGTAGCTGGTGAAGTAGGGAATGGTATGCGGAGTAGGGGTCTGGATGGTAGGAGGGGTGCATAGTTGGTTTGCGGGGGGTTATTTAGCGGAGGCGTAGTGGCGTGGGGTGTAATGGGTTTAAGGAAAACGGGTGGTGGTAATGGGTTAGTGGGTGCGGGTGAGTGATATGCGGGTGTTGGTATAGGGGTAATGGTAATGGGCTGTGGTCTGGGTATATGGATGGTGCGGCGTGGTGGTTGTTCTGCGGTACTCGGAATGTGACCCGTTGAATAGATAGAGGAAGAGTCATCTATCCTCCACTGTTGCCCGCGGTTAGCCTCAGACCGGCTATTTGTCAGAATATGGGCAACTTGGTTCTGATTTTGGTGCTCTGGAAGCGGGTTCTGCACTATGCCCATGTTCGGTGGTGCTGCTGCTTGTGCTGGTGCTCTCACTTGCTGCTGCTGCTGCTACTGTGGTGGTCTTCTTGCCTTTAAGGCAGATATGTACTTTTTCATCTCCTCCCAGTCAATGCCGCCATGCTCGTTGAGATCATAGATATAATCTCTAAATTGGAAGCAGGTGTCAATAGTGTGTCCAGGTTGCCTATGGAAATAGCAATACCTGGAGGTATCGGCATTCTGGGGCCAGATTGCCTTCTCTCTCGGCAGGACCAAGGCATTGGCTGCCATTAAAGCACTGAAAATGTCTGCCAAGGACTCTGGGAGGACTGGGTATTCTGCCCTCTTCGGGTCTGGAGGTCTTCTCTGCTGGTTATAGTCAGCAGGGGGAGGGACATTATGATATGCCGGCGGTGCGCGCGGCTGGTACTGCTGTTGTTGCTGATACTGCTGTGGCGGAGGCTGGTACTGTAACTGCCGTTGCAGCGGCTGCTGTGGCTGTTGTTGTTGCTGATTCGGTTGCTGGGGCCGCTGAAACTGGGGCTGCTGATACTGGGGGTTTGGCTGCTGCCTGTACCCTTGCTGGTTCGGCTGCTGTGGCGGCTGGTACTGTTGTTGTTGACTCCTCACAAACTGGGGCGAGTTGTTGTTCATACTGTTGACTTGCTCATGAGAGAGCGTGCCCTCGGTAGTCGAACCTGTGCTGGGGGAATTTGGCACCGCAGGTTTCCGAGGTGAAGGCCTGCTAGGTCTGTGAGGATCAAAGACGCAAGAGAACGTAGCGTCCTTGAAGGCATTCTGACAGTACCGCGCTCTTTCATAGAGCTTTGCCATGCTGGTCAGATTGTTCAGGGAGAGGACTAGTTTGAACTGAGGCGTAGCGTTGGAAATGAGCATCTTTACTTGCTCCGACTTAGACAAGTGATCTTTAACTTTCTCGGCCAACCTCCTCCATCTGTCGGCAAAACTGACAAACTCCTCATCGGGCTTCATCTTCTCTGCTATTAGGTCAGTAATGGACATGGAGGGGGCAACTCTGTCCTGGTATCGTTGAATGAATTTTCGGGAGACGACACCATAGTCCTCTACTTCGGAGGGTTCCAAGGAAAATAACCACTCGAGGGCTGGTCCCTCTAACGATCTCCTGAATAAAAAGGCCAACGACCTCTTGTCGTTTTGCCATAAGGACGACTCGTACATGAACTCCTTCAAGTGGGTGAAGGGGTTACCAGTACCGTTATACTTTCGATATACTGACATCTCAGAGGGTGGCAGGTGGAACACTGGCAGACTTGGTAAGTTGATCTCTGGTGCAGCTTTGACCCCCATCATCTTCTGGAGGTTGTTGAATTGTTCATCCATGCGCTCCATCTTTGCCAGCAACGCTTGCGTGGTCGGATCAGCCTGGGGAGGAGGGGGAGGTGGAGGTACTTGATAGGCATGTTGTCTGGAGTACGTAGGACAAGGAGGACAATAAAGAGGAGGTCCGGTAGAGCTTCCGCCATGCCCGAGGGCATTTTGATAAGCAGGCGTCAGCGATCTGGCCGATTGCCTAGAAGAGGAAAGTTGTGGCGCAGCTGGCCGAGAAGTTGAGACATGGAGGCCTTCCATGGCCTGATGTATGAAGGGAGGATGATGAGGAGGTTGTTGAGGGATGGCAGGGGGAGCCGCAGGGTTCGGCTCGGCAGACTGCACGGGCGTCTTCCCCTTTAGAATGGACTGGATTGCCTCGAACTGTTGAGGGTCCAGACGGGAGGCAAGAACTCCTAGAGCATTTACAAGATCCGAGGGATCAGAAGATGAGGGATCATTATGGTTCATGTCTCCCTCGAAGATAGGGTTGGGAACCGCATGCACATGCGGGGGAGGATCAAAATATTGCTCATGAGGATGATAGAGAGGGGTTCGGACATTCCCCTCATACCGAACTGGAACATGGACAGAATTACGGGAGGCATCAGCATCTCTCCCGCTCTCAAAATTGTAATCGGAATCGCGAGGGGCATTAACATCTCCCTCGTAGTTGATAATGGCATCTGGAGCCATGCTCAAGTCTCTGCCTGATCGAAGCAGCATGATGTTGGATTTTTTCTTCAGAGATTAACAAACAAGTTGTACAGAGATTAAACAAACAAGTGGATGTTTAACGTGATTTTAGGATTCCTTGTTGGATTATTTGGATTTAATTAAATCACAAATTCGCTCACGAGATAGGATCCTAATTTCAGTTCAATGTCCACCGTTATATTCTATGGTTTTCTCTCACAACGTTATGGAAATCTAATCGGGACTTCAATTGGTACAACCAGCCCGATGATCAAGGAGGAATACCTTGATTTTGGGGACTTACGGAGGTCTTTAACGCCAACTAATCTAGTCTGATCGAGGGACCGACCCAATCAGAGAGAGTTGAAGACGTCAAGAAGAGTGTTCCTAAGAAGAGGAGGGTGTTAGCCTCAATACGTATGACCTATAGCCTTGATGGCCTCTAATGCTTAATACATAATGGGTAATAGCACACAGATCACAAAAATCTGAGAACTAAAGAAGAAATAAGAAACTGTCTGAATCGCGTCGCTGTTGCTCGACGCTATTCAAAACAGAACCTTATTTTTTTCGCAGAAGCTCCGACAGCAGACAACATGAAAAATGAGACTGAAAGGCGTCTGGGTATGACGACGCAGTTTGAACAGCGTCGGTGTTCCTGGACGCTTTTCAAGTCGCAGATGCAGTTTTTCAAGAGGAATTTCTGGATCGATTCCTCCTCAAAACAGGATAAAAACGATAAATAATCAGCTCATGCAATGTTTTTTTTTTGTTTTAAATTTTAACATGATGATTTATCAAATAAACAATTAGAATGCCAATCAATCACACAATCTTTATCACAAAAACAACTTTTCAACTAATCAACAGGGAGGGCAAGATCTTGCCACAGGGGTGTGCACGTGGTGCACGTAGGAAATTAACTAAACTAAAAACACTCACCAATTGGTGAGGACGTGTCGAGAGACACAGGTGGTGCACTATGGGTGTCCGATTGATAACAGCAAGAACAAAGAACTAAAAGATGGCGAGACCAAGTCTCACCGTGATCGTCAAAAAAAGATGTGAGTGCTTAAAATGAGTGTGTGATTATCATGAAAAACTATGTTGTTTAAGTGCAAAATAAACCTATTAAAAAGAAACTAAGTGATGTGATCGCCAGAAACTTTTGACTAAAAAGTTTCAAAAGAAGATTTGATCGCCTACCTGTTTGGATGTGGGAGATATTGAGCTCTTGGTTTCCCTCCTTCAGCCGGCTGAAGAAAGAGAGCCCTTTCTTGTCTTTGTTCTTGCTTTGGCTGCTGTTGAGTTTTGAGGATCGTCCAAAGTCCTTGTTGTTTGCTATTGATTTCCTCCCCTTGATTCTCCTTTGTACCTTGCAAGAAGTAGAAAGAAACAAAGAACAATGATAAGAACTTAGGAAGAAGTAATATCCATTCCAGAGAAAATTTTAAACATGCAACTAAGCAGGTAAACTCACTTGTTGGGATGGTCTTTAAACCCCTTTAACAAATAGGTTTTTGAAAATGATGCAAGTGTTGTGTGTGTTGCATGGAGTGATGTGATGAAGAATGTAAGAAATATGCATAAATGAATTGAAAGTTAATGCTGGATGGCCCCTGGAAGCCTTGGTCTTTAATAGATCTTGGACGGATGAAGATTCTTGGAAGCAGCATTTCAGCGTTTGGACGTCACCTTCAAGCTTCTTTGCTCCAATCACCGCCAAAATAATCATTCTCTCTTCTTTTTTTTTACTCACTCAAAAGGCGAGGTATTTATAGACTTCTTTGCATCCGCGGATTTACATGAAAAAATCTTGAGATTTATCCAGCTTAACTAACAGATAAATACAGATTAATTCATCTTTATCTGTAATTATCTAAAACGCGTCGTCCATAGAAGACGCCTTTCAGATTGATTAAGATAAGGATAAACATCCGGGAAAAATTTATCTTTATCTGTAATTAGATAAAACGTGTCGTTACTTAAAGACGTCTTTTATACTAATTAAGATAAGGATAAACATCCGGAAGAGAAGTAGAAACAACTTAGGAAACCTAAATGGCGTCGTGACATGCAGACGTCTTTTAGCTAATTAATCTACTGATTAAAATTCAAATTTAAACATTAAAATAGGAATAAACTCTAAATGGCGTCTACACTAGTCGACGTCTTTTAGATTTCTTCATATTTTAAGTGAAATTTGAGTTAAAATCAATTAAATTAATTAACTTAAATCATATCTGTTTGACCCGACATAATTTAGATAATTAATTTAAAAAGATCAATAAAAATTAACCAATGATTAAATATCAGACCATTCTGAGGCATTATTATATGATATGAAATTTACTCGAAATGATGTCAAAATTAGCGTGTCTACACACGTCATATATTGAGTTGACTCGAGAGCATTATACTAATAAAGGATTATATCCATGTGGTAACTGTCGGCAAAAAGGTTCTAAGAGTGGGTTACTTAACCCCGATACCTTCCGGGTTCATGCGGTGTTACTTGGCACCCAACGTGATCGGAGGCCCGATCAAATTCAATGTGCGACATCAATTTGATTGATTAATTAATTAATATGAGTTATTAATTGATTAATCGAGCCAGTGATGAGGCACTGGGCTTATTGGGTCATTAACCGGACTGGTTATTCGGCCTAGAGGGTCATACGCAAATGATTCTCAAGGCGATGGATAAATAGGTGGGTTTTATATAAATCGGGGGTTTTTATGAAAAACCGCGCGGTTAGTATAAAATATAGCAGATGGGCTGAACAAGCCAAACTGCTGCTAACCCTAGCCGCCCCCTCCTCTGTTTCTCTCTCTCTCTTTGGCGTCCCAGACATATCTGGATCCTCGGATCTGCTCTATTGCTTCTCCGACTCTCGTCCGACGGGAAATCGTCCGCGCGTTGCGGCGATCGTTACGGCGAACGGCGGAGGTTTCGTGGCTGCGAAGAACGAGGAACGCGAGGATATCCATCGCGAGGAGGATCTCGTGGACAACGCTAGAGGCCGAGCGCTTGCGCGGCTTGCGGTGTCGCACCGATGGAACTGAACAGTTGTCGATTCGATTCCGATTCGATAATCCGATTATCAGGTTTTTAGATTTTTCGAAACGGGAACGGATCTCTATTTTTATTTTTATCTCCGTTGCACAGGAGATCCGGAGAAACCCGAGAACCCAACAGAAGCATCCACATATATTGCATGCTTTCTGATGAGGCAGAATCCGATTCGGCCCATTGAAGCAAGCCCAAACCCCGCTCAGCCCAGCAGCAGCAGTGCATGGCCCTCAGACAGGCTTCGGCCCATCAGCGGCCCAACCCCCTTCGGCCCGATAGCCGAGTCCGGCCCACTCCGGTGGCGGATCAGGCACTATGGCGGTTTACCAGTAAGTCCGCGTTTTAGTCCTATATCGGCTACTACCGTTAACCATCCGCTATCCTCTGTTATAAATACACCGCTATTTATTGCCAAAGGGATGCTCTCTGGAGCCTCCGAGACCCTTAAGGACTACAGTCCGAAAAGCATTAAAGCTACTCTTTGTCTTCTGAATCGAATCTTCTTCAGGAGCTAACTTGACCGTCGGAGGGGGTTCCCCAGGGCTGAAGCCCGGGACTCCTGCTGACTGGTTTTCTTCTTCTTTCCCTCCTGCAGGAGCTCGGTTCGAATCATCGCCGACCTTCCCGAGTCGGTCTTGACCGCCGAACTCGGATTCCTCTCCCTGGTCTCGACGCCGTGCGCCGGCTGCCCCGCGACAGAGGAGACTCGGTCTCACGCCGTCCCTTCGTCCGCCGAAGGAGCCTCGGCCCCGACTTCCCGGAGCAAGCTAGCCACCGACCGAGCCCCCCTCGGCCTTCGGACCTCCGGCTCCACCTCTGCCTCCTTCGCCTTCCGGATCCCCGTCGGGCCCCTGAACACCGATCCGACCCAGCACCGGATCCATCTTTTCGGATTCCGGCTTCGGAATCCGGTCGTGATAGCTTCGGCTACATCACTTTCAAAGCGGAAAAATCATGGTTTTAAATAAAACATTGCGAGGATCGTCACCCTACTAGTTACTTAAACTCCTCCGTGTTCCTAGCCGCCGGTCCGCAACACCGTAAGCCGCTGCCGGTACCACCGTGGACGCCGTTACTCCGCCAGGATGTCGGCCGCCGTCCGGAGAGAAATACGCCGCGGAGGAGATGGTGGTGGTAGTGGTGAGGGGTAGGAGGTTGATGGAGTGGAGGAAGATGAGAAATGGGGAGAGTAAGGGAAGGAAAAGGGGAAGGGGGAGTGGATGGATCGGATTGAGGGAAGAGAGAGAAGAGAATGAGAGAAAGGAAGGAGGGCTTCGGAGCATCAACTGAAACTCGTTAAAACGCGTCGTCCAAGATCAACGTCAATCAGACGACACGACAGGGTCGTACACTGACAGATCTCTGTATGGCGTCGACGATGCAAGACGCCATTCAGACGATAAGACCGAGATTGTACTCTCGCAGCCCAAAACCAGCCCACGTGCCACATTCTAAAAAACGTCCCCCTAGTCCGATGTCGTTTTCCCCAGCCCCACAAGGGCCCAAACCAGGGGGTCCGACTCCGAAACCGACCCGATAACCGGATCCGAAACTTCAGTCCTTACATTAACCAACTATGCTAGATCTTCTTCATGTCATGTTTGCATAAAATAAATATAATTGGGATTTATCTAAGAACAATATTACGTTTATGTTAAAATAAAATAATTCACTTTGGTTTTGCTGAAAAACTGCAAATACACTATACTCTGTTATTCACATGAAATGATGATGTTTTTAACTCGGAATTTGACAAAATTGGTACCGTTGGAATTAGTGTAAAATTATATATCATTTCATGCAGTTTTAAATATAAAATCATGAATATGGTACATGCATTTGTTCTTTTAACGATAAAAAATATCAACTTATCAATAACCTAATTTTTTACCTGATTATTAAACAATTTAAAAAATGAAAAAAATCAGGCTCGATCATTTAAGATATTTTTCTACTACTCATTACAGTTTGATCTTTTAATTCTTAAAATTATTTACATTGTTTGATCAAAGATGGATCTTTAAGACACATAATGAGACATGAAGTGTCTAAATTATATATATGCATTAAACTGACTACTTTCGCTAATCAATGTGGCAACTTTAACCCGAGTGGATATGGTCACATAATAAATTAAAAAAATGTTGTTGATATATGTATAAATTAAAAGTTATATATAAACGACTATTGATGATCAATCAAGCTTAGATGATCTTTCTATTTAAAAAGGTCACATATTTAACTACCATCAAGTGGTTGCATCTCAAGTATTTAGACATGACCCTTAAGATTACTACATTTTATGATGTGGGATTCGCTTAGAATTGTCACCTATTTAGGTCAAAAATGCGTGTTACCCATTGGTGTGAAATTATCCTCATTAGGAGGGCTCATGATATTCAAATTGCTCCCATTTTGAAGGCAATATAAATATTTGACCATTATATATCTAAGAAAGTGTTAAAATTTAGTTATGTCCATTGGCAGCGGACTATATCAATAGCCATTGGATTTTAATCCAATGGCTAAGAGTAATTTAAAAAAAAATCAAAAATTGGAACACATCCCATGCAGACGAAAAACGCCCGCGTGAAATATGGAGCATGCGCACACATGAAGTGCTTTATGTTTCATGCTTGTGGAACACCTTGCACATGCCTGGGGGCATCCGATGACGCCTACGAATGATCTTTGAGTTAATATTCTCTCAATCTATTTCTCCCCAAAATATAAGAAGCAATCAAGTGACCTTTTTCATCGTACCATCATATGCACTTTGACTTGGCATTCAACACATGGTAGGAGTCTCCTCCCCCATAAATAGCACTACATCAGTCCTCTAGTTAAAGTAATGTCACCAAAGCTGCTTGTAAGCATGAAAGCTAACAATATTCTGTGTAAATCATTATTGTAGCGGTCGGAAATTAGTCAGACGGCGACGACCGTCCGATCGAAGATCCCGGCTACTCGATGATATTTGTTTGGTGATGGAAACGCCCAGGGTAGAGTGGAGAACGAAAATGTTAGAGGGGGCCCCGATCTGGTGCCTGGTGGAGGGAAAAACCCTATGATGCCTGAGTTAGGTTCTAGAAGACAAGTTTGTCATGCTCAAAAAGCATACATTGCTCTGGAGAGGGTCCTGAGATTATATGGTCTCCCCCTTGAGGTGTCCTGGGGACGGTTTCTTTCGGGGGAGCTATTTGCCCACGATTGGATCCCCCTGATTTCGAGAGATCGCGGGATATTGCGGAAATCAGAACTGTCCCATAGCTGGATAGGACGGATCCCGCAAACCTGCCATAAGTGGGCGGTTAATTTCGTAGGACCCGACTGGTAGTGAGGATTGTGACGGAGTGCCCCTAGGAGGGCCTTGCCGCGGTCCTGGGGGATCTCGGGAGTGAAGATTGGGCTTCATGCTAAGAGATCCAACATTGCGAGCCCAATGGGGCCAGGGTTCGGCTCTTGTAGCGCAGGCCGGGGCTCTAAATGTTGCGTGGCCCTTGGTGTTGTTCCTGGAGGGCTGTGGGCTTTTGGGCCTGCGTACTTAATGGGCTAATTGGGTTGAGCCCAATTTCCCCTCATTACTGGCCCCCTCACTCCCGTATTTGAATTTTGAATGCGGGAGCGATGTTGCGTAGGAGGTCCAACCATAAACAGTTTTTGATGTGCCTCAGGGTCCATCATCTGAAAGGACGTCCGACTGGCGACATTTCGTCATCCCATGTGCTCCTATGGACGTCGGTTGGCTTTCGAGACGACGCCCCTTTATGGGGAATGATGGAATTTCTTCCCTGGAGCAGGCCCCGTACGTACGAGAATTCAGTACATTCGCGTGGCGCTCTTGCGTGAGTGACTAGATGCTTGGAGATATCTGCCGCGGGGCACGCCCTTTCGCCTTAGCGTTGGTTGATGGGTGTGCCCTTATGACGAGATGTCTTGGCAGCACTTGACGTCCCAAGCGGGAGAGGAGCGAATGAAAGCGGGTCTTCTCCCCTATAAAGGCAGGCAGGCAAGTGGGGAGTCAAACTGACTTTTGCGTTCGCCTTTACGCTCTCTTCTGCCCATTGAGTATGTAGAGGGAGAGTGTCTGTGCTGCTCGGTGCTTCACTGCCCTTCCCTGGTGAGTTCATCTTGGCCCCCGGTTCTAGTAATCTTTTGGTCTTCCTCTGGTCCCATCCCCCTTTGTGGTCCTTCGCTTGGATACGTTCCAGGCTTCTCTTCTTCGGTGGGGCATTGTCTCGGTCTGTACGCCCTTCCCTCATCCCCATGGCTTTAGATGAAGTCTCTAGCTCTTCCAGTTTCTCCGAGAGGAGGGCCCCTACTCTGGCTCGCCATAGCCGAAGCTAGGTCAAACCAGACGAGCTGAGGCGAATGATGGAAGAGTACAAAGTGCCACATGGGTATCGTCTTGTTGAGGCCAGTCCCGATGACTGCTTCTCTTCTGACGCCCCTAATGCCTTTGTGGCGTATCGGGATATGTTCTTGGCCGGTTTCCAACTTCCGATCCCTCGCTTCGTATGTAGTCTCTTGATTCAGTACCGTTTGGCGTCGGCACAACTGACGCCTAACGCCTGGTACTATATCTATGCCTTCCTACTCATTTGTCATAGATGGTGCGTCGAGCCTACCGCCATACTGTTCCGCTGTATGTTTCAGCGTCTTTCTAACACCTTGATCGATGACGGTTTCTTCTTTGTGAAGGCACACCCTCGCAATCTATTCCTTCGTTTGAGTTCTTCGCTTCGAGCCACAAGTCGTGGAAGAAGCATTTTTTCTTTATGACCCGAGATCCCACGGTTATTCCTCCTTGAGATTTCCGTACTACCTTCAATTTCACTCCCATGTGGGAGGATCCCCTGCCCCAACAGATTCCCTCTTACGTAGACTTGAGGAGCGTGAGGCTCTGGGCCGAGGACGTAGACGATGCCAACCTCGAAGTGTGTGATATCACATTGCTGCAGGCTGGCCTTGCTCCGCGGGAGTCTAAGAGTGAGTGTCTGCCATAGCCTATATAGACCTTTTCTGACGGTTTGGTGACTTCTCTGTCTTGTTTATCGCAATTGAGACGAACATTCGGGCTTCGCTCGCAGAGGAGGCTGCTCGGAAGGGTGCTGCGGGAGAAAGGAGAGGCTCGGAAGTTCGCAAGGAGGCGGTGGTCGGTGAAGAGCCGTCTGCGAGCCGGCCTCCTACCGAGGCCTTGGCATTAGACGCAGGACTTGACACGTCTTTCCACGACATTCCCAAGGGTGTCCCTCTTGACAGGGATATGGTTGGCGGTGCTAACGTCTCTGCCCATTTAGAGGAGATGCGCAGGAGTAAACGAGCCGTCGACAACTCACCCCAACGATGGAGACACCTGTAGCTAATGGCTCTCACCGGAGTCAGCGGCGGACTAATTCTGGGAAGGCCTCAATGCTCTGTGGCAAGAAGGCGATCATGGCTGAGACACCTCGGCCTACGAAGGAAGTCATGATCAAGGGTGCCCCGATCGAGCCGAAGACGCCGGCGATCCCCCCTCCTCCTCCGTAAAAAACGAATCCGAAGTTGTGGCAACCCTCTGTCTGGAGGGTATACCCGGACAATAGCTTCTATGACGAGGACGTGGTGCACGACCTCGCCTTGGCCGTGTGCATCCCGGCAGAGCGCGCGCGGGAGGAGTGGAGGAATGACTCCGAGATCTCACTCAGGTCATTGCATTCTGGTCTGCGGGCACTTGCGCAGACGCCGGCCCGATCGTCCTTCACCGCGCTGGCCATTGCCCCACCGCGCCAGCCCGATCATCCTCCATCCCGCCGGCCTGATCATCCTCTATCCCGCTGACCATCATCCTCCACCGTGCTGGCCTGATCGTCCTCCACCGCGCTCGATCTTCCTCCACCGTGCCGGCCTGATCATCCTCCACCGCACTCGATCTTCTTTCACTATGCTAGCCCGATCGTCCTCCACCGCACTCGATCCTCCTCCACCGCACTTGTCTAGGACACTGGGAGTAGCTTCGCAGTGCACGTCGGTCCCACTGAGCACTGCGCCCCATCTTCCTCCATCGCGCCATCACCTACTTTACTATGCCATCACCTCAGAGTCGAAGGGTGAGAATAGCTCTGCCAGCCACTTACCAGGTATAGAATTCTACTGTCAAAACACTTTGTTAGGATCGTTTATTTTTTTTATTTAGCCTTGGGGGAGGGGTTATGTAACGACCCGCCACCCTATAATCGGGGATCCGATTACTAAATGGGTACCGAATCATTAGTTTGGAGCCAAACCAAGATCTAGATAAGTCTGGGAAATAAATAATAAACTAAGCTAAACATTCACATCGCATTGAATTGAAAAGGAAGTGCAAGAATTAAAAGTTATTACAATGCGACTCGACACAGCAAATAATTACATATTCCAACTGAAAAGAAATAGTTAAGCGTACAGGCTAGAAAATAAAATAACAACTACGTCGGGGCATACCCCGGAACAACAGCTGCTGGCGCGCAACCCAAAGCAGTATTCTCCTCGCTAGGCCTGCCTGGAACCCCCACCTGAAAACCGCAGGGGTGAGTCTCAACGAAAAGACTCAGTAGGGATCCTTCGGTCCCCACCGCCCACTCACGCACCCACAAGTGCAGTAACACAGATACATGTAGAATAAGCAAGTAAAGGTGTAACGCAATTCCTAAATTTCGATATAAAACACATGCATTCGAGATATAACATACACAACTCTGAAACCATTCTACCAGGGAACCTACAACCAACATCTCGGCAAAACACGCCAACCACACAGCCGAACGCGGGAAACACCGACCCGCTGAGACCAAACAGTAACCCCTCGGATAGCACGCAAGCTACTCTAGCCCAACTGGCTCTAGGTGCTTTCTGCTTCCCCCAGCATGAGTGACACTCCACAGGTACCACTCCCACACCAGTACTAGCTAACCCCGGAGTACACCAGGTGACCCTCTCTCTAGGCGTCACCCCACCACTCCCACACCGACGTTGTGTCCCTCCCACACCGACACAGGGTGGCAAGCGCTACAACTGTCACTCTAGGTCCACAGTCGTACGAAACACAACGTAGTGCGATCAGATCACGTAAAAATCCTTATCCTCGAGTACGATTTCAAACATGCAATTAACCAAACTATCTAACAATGTGAAGTTATGTAATAGCATGAATTAATGTGATTCTGCCTTGAATCGCGTCGCCCAAGGCCGACGCCATTTAAGCCTCCTAAACTGGTTCATGGAAATATGGCCTAAAACGCGTCGCCCATGCAAGTCGCCTTTTGAAAGGCGTCGTTGTCCCTGGACGCCATTCAGTTCCAAGGACAGAGTCTGGTATTTGGGCTAAATTGCTTCGCGGGTGGAAGCCGCCTTTCTAAAAGGCGTCGCTGTCCCCCGACGCCATTTAACCCTCATAGGCAGGTTCTCCCTCCGCCATCTCCCGGTCCACGGGGTGGGATTTCCTCCCCAAAATCGTGTAAAAACACGAAAAACATGGAGAATGGGGAGAAGAACCTAACTACCCATTTAAAACACACAATTTCTCATTTCATGCATTTAGTATTTTCACCCCAAGAACACCCCTATACATGCTCCAAAGCGGGAAAACATGGTTTTTAAATGAAATACTACGGGAATCGTCACCCTACCGGTTACTTGAACTCCTCCAAGCTCCAAGCCGCCTACCCAACTCGCCCCACGCTGCCGCCGTGGACGATGTTACTCCACTTAGACGTCGGCCGCCGTCCGAAGAGAAAAACGCCGCGGAGGAGATGGTGGTGGTAATGGTGGGAGTTAGGAGGTCGATGGAGTAGAGGGAGAGATGAAATGGAGGAAGAAAAACGAGGAGAAGGGAAAAACGCGCCGGGTCGCCGGAGGAAGAGAAGAGAGAGAAGAGGAAGGAGGGGAATGAGGGAAAGGAATGAGGAGTTCGCGGGGTCAACCAGAAGCTGGGTAAAACGCGTCGTGCATGCCCGACGTCTTTCAGGTGACAAGACCAGGCCGTACACTGACAAGCCAGGGTCGTACTCTGAAAGACGTCGTCCATCCAAAACGCCATTCAGACGATATGACCGGCGCCGTACTCTCGCGACCCACGGCCAGCCCACGTGACGCCCACGTGGCACAGCCTAAAACGCGTCTACATTGCTGGACGTTGTTTAAACCGCGTCGAGCTTGCTGAGTCTCAGCCCCATCAGGGCCCGAACTAAGGGATCCGACCCCGAAAACTGACCCGATAACCAGATCTGAAAACCTCAATCCTTACAGGTTAGATGACGAGTGTGCTTATTGTCTTTGTCAAAAAACGCATTTTGTTACGAAAAAGTTGTGATGTTTTTCTTTTTTATTAGCAAAGTTAGGGGATTTGTTGAACATTAGTGCAAAAAAAAATGCATTTTGATGCAAATAAGCTATTACACAGACTGGTTAAACGAGTGTAACATGAGCATTGTTATTTTTAGGCTGTTAATTGGGATGCTCTGTTTATGTTAATTACCAACGAGGTTATTCATTTGGCCATGATTTGATATGATTCCCAGGTAATAAGGTCTCTTCCCTTCAAAACATTTGGTACATCTAGCATAGGGATATGCCGTGTATATGTTATCCAGAATTTAGCTTCGGTACTTTAATCTATTGGCAAATTAGGCGAGGATGCTACTTAGCAAAGTGACATTTGCCATTGAATGGTGACTTGTTTCATGTGCGTTGTTGTGCACATATCTTAAATTTAATTGTACAAGATGGCATGAAATTTATTCGAGATGTTGTAGAAAGGGTACTTGAAATTGTCAAATGGGTGAAATCTTCTCCAAAACAGCAAGAAACTTTTCAAAAATGTGTATGGCAAATAAATGGTCCTTCAAGATCATTGGTTCTTAATTGTCCAACTAGATGGAATTCGACATATCTAATAATTGAGTCTGCTATTAAGTTCAAAGATGTATTTTTTTACTCGTCTATGATGCATAGAAGATGTAAGAATAGTTATCCTCCAACAAATGCAGAATGGGAGCATGTTATTATTGTCTATGAGCATCTGAAAATATTTTATGATATGATTGAAGTCTTCTTTAGTACTAGTTATCCGACATCAAATCTTTATTTTCCTATGATGTGTGAGTTATTTCTGACATTGAAAGATTGACGTGAAAGTAAACATTTATATATTGTTTCCATGACTCATAAGATGGTAGAGAAATTTGAGAGGTATTGAAGTATTATGGATGTGATTTTGTCAATTGCAAGTGTTTTTTATCCTCGTCAGAAATTGAAGTCTATTGAAGTATATTTTCTATTGATATATGGAGAGCATGAAAATGAGATTAAAATTACAAAAGTAAAGCAAGTTTTGAAAATTCTTTTTGAAGAATATTCTAAATCGTGCAACACTCAAAGTAATATAGTGTCTCAGGCTAGAACTAGTTGTCTACTAAAATCCGGATGTAGTGGACAAAGTGATGTTCATGCACATGGTTTATGGGTGAGTAGAATGAGAAGGCTTGGAAAATATATTGAGGAGAGTTCATCAAGGCAACCTACAAAAATAGAACTACAGTTGTACTTAGATGAACTTGTTCTTCCATTTGAAAGGGATGATCTGAGTACGGAAAGTGATGACTTTGATGTTCTTGGTTGATGGAAAGAGAATAGGACAAAATATCCCATCTTGCCTTTGATAGCACGAGATATATTGAGAGTACTTGTTTCCATTGTTGCATTGGAAGCTGCTTTTAGTACTGGAGGTCGTGTTGTTAGTCATACTAGGAGTTCTTTGCATCCAAGCATAGTAGAAGGCCTAATTTATACACAAGATTGGCTACGAAATGAACTGAAAGGTAAATTATAATATGTGTCTAATTGTACTTTATATTTAATAGGTTAAGGAATAAATTGAAATACTAGATTTTTACTTTTAATAGGTCAAGGGATTGACAAGGTTGAGGATGTACTTGCTTCTATCTTCTCGTACAAGGTAGAGGAGGATAATACAACTATTGCAGAAGATGATGATTTGGATGATGATGATGACACTGACGACATTTCTCTTTCTCGTATGATTTTATTCACTTATACTCATAATTCTTTCGACTTATTCAATTTTGGATAATTAACATTTTCTAATTATATTTATTTATCAGATATTTGAAGTATGTACAACACAAGATTTGTTCAGGCTATTCTAAATTTGTGATTAAGAAGGTATATCCATCTCTAGAACATACAAATACTTCTCTTTAGGAAGGTGATGAGGCAGAATCCGATTCGGCCCATTAAAACAAGCCCAAACCCAGTTCAGCCCAGCAGCGGCAGTAAAAGGCCCCCTGGGAGCCTTCGGCCCGTAAGCGGCACAGTAGCCCTCGGCCCAGCAGGAAGCCCAGTGGTCTTCGGCCCGTCAGCAGGAAGCCCAGTGGTCTTCGGCCCGTCAGCGGCCCAACAGCCTTTAGCCCGTCAGCGGCCCGACAGCCTTTGGCCCGTAAGCGGCACAGTAGCCCTCGGCCCAGCAGGCTCCGGCCCGTCAGCGGCCCAACTCCCTTCGGCCCAACAGCCGTGTCCGGCCCACTCCGGTGGAGGACTAGGCACTATGGCGGTTTACCAGTAAGCCCGGAACATAGTCCTATATCGGCTATCACCGTTAACCATCCTCTATCCTCCACTATAAATACACCGCTATTTATTGCCAAAGGTATGTCTCTGTGACCCTCAAGGACCATAGTCCAAAAAGCATTAAAGCTACTTTTTGCCTTTTGAGTTGAATCATCTTCAGAAGCTTACTTAACCGTCGGAGGGGGTTCCTAAGGGCCGAAGCCCGGGACTCCTACTGACCGATTTCTTCTTCTTTCCCTCCTGCAGGGGCTCGGTTCGAACCTTCGCCGACCTCACCAAGTCGGTCTCGGCCGCCGACTTCGGACTCCTCCCTCTGGTCTCGACGCCGTTCGCCGGCTGATCCTCTTCGCCCGAAGGTGTCTCGGATCCACACCGACTGCCCTTCAGCCGGAAAGACCTCGGTCACACCTTTCGGAGGCAAGCCGACATCCGACCGAGCGACCCTCGGCCTCGGATCCTCAACCGCGTCTCTGCATCCATCGCTTTCCGGATCCCCGTCGGGCCTCTTACACCGGTCCAACTCAGCTCCGGATCCAAAAACTTCGGATTCCAACTTTGGAATCCGGTCGTGATAGCTTCGGCTACATCACGTGGCGCCGTCTGTGGGAAACAAACAAACAAGTCATGTCTCAACGACCTGTAACCCGACGATCCGGACAGAGCGAAGCAGAGACACGGGAAGCCTTAGCGCAGTTGCTGCCCTCCGAAGGCGCCCCTTCTGCTCCACCGAGCGCGGCTCTGCCCGTCATACCAGACTCCCTCGCTGCAGAAGACCGGGTGGGAGTGCTCCAGCAACAGATGGCGACACTAGCCGCTGCCGTCACCTCCCTCGCGCCTCTTCAAGAGATGGTGTCCGCCATCGCCCAGCGCATGGGATTGCTGGGACAGCTTCCTCAGCAAGCACCGCTCCCCCCACTCTACCCAGTCCAAGATACAAGGTTCCGGCCAGCGCCCACGCCAGTTTCCCCCGACGAAACCGCTACGGCGCGCAGCGAGCCCTCGGTGCTACCTGCCCGAGCCCCTCGCGCCGAACGCATAACGGAGCAAGGCTATGGTTCGTCGGAGTTCCGCCCAGCCAGAACCGGAGGACAATCAGTCGCCACCTCAACCGCCCCGGACCTGGACCGGCGGCTGACAGCGATGCGGAAGGAAATGCAGCAGATGGTGTCTCGGCCATACGGGGCGCTCCTTGCTATCAACATTCCGGAGCAAACCCCGTTCACGCTAGAGCTCCTGGATACCGAGGTACCTCCCAATTTCAAACTGCCGAAGGGCCCTCTCTACGACGGGATGACAGATCCGGTCTATCATTTCCAGAGATTCAACACATACCTCTCGGTCCGAGGGGTTGCCGAGGCAGTCCGCTGCCGTCTTTTCCCCCTCACCCTTGAGAAGACTGCCCTAACTTGGTTTGAGACACTGGCCCCCAACTCCATCCACTCCCTAGTCCAGTTAGGCCAGCTGTTTATCGACCAGTTCTATGACGCCACCCGGCAGTGTAAAACTTCCGCCAGCCTGCTAGCCATTCGGCAAGGCCCCACAGAAACTCTCCAAGAGTATTTTACCAAGTTTCGGACCGAGGCCGCCCAAATCCCAAACCTTGATAGCTCGATTGCGGTCTCAGCCGTGATCAGCGGGTGTCGGGACGAAGGGCTCCTCGGCTCCATCGGGAAGCGCCATCCCCCTACCTTCCAGGACCTCGTAGCCCGGGCCCATAAGTATATCAACCGGGAGGCCCTGATGATGTCCAAAGGCAAAGGCACAGCCGAAACAGCCTCGGCACCTGCCCCCCAGGTGGTCCGCCCTCGGCCCGAAGACCAAGAGCCCTCCCGAAAGCGATATCGCAGGGAGGAGTGGGACCAAGAAATGCGACGGGATCCGCAGCCGCGGTACCTACCGCTACCCGCTCCCCCTTCTCGAATGCTCATGGAGGTGAAGGGCATGATCCGACGGCCGGAGCGCATGAAGACGGATCCTCGCCGAAGGGATCCCGACAAATACTGCGAGTATCACCGGGAGATCGGCCATACGACTGACGAGTGCCGACACCTTCGGGAGGAAATCGACCGACTCATCAGGGAAGGTAGACTGCCGCAGCTTCGGCGAGAGTAGCCCCTGCAGCAGCGAAACCGGGACGTCCCTAAGACGGCCAGGCAGCAGCAGCCCCCGGAAAGAGAAGCTGCTCCTCCGCCAAAGATCACCTCGGCCCCGGTGGAAGCATCTCATCAAAGACCCAGCTCTGGGTCCATCATGATGATATCCGGAGGGCCGGGAGAAGGATCAAGGCGCCAGCAGCGCAGCTCTGCCACTATAGCAACGGTCGACGTCGAGCCAAAGCGGCCTCGCCAAGAAGATATTACCTTTGGCTCAGAGGACCTGATTGATATTCAGGTCCCTCACGACGACGCCCTCGTCATAAACGCTGTAATAAACAGTTACGATGTACATCGTATTTTTGTTGATAATGGAAGCGCCCCGAACATCTTGTTTTACGATTGCTTTGTAAAAATGGGATTGAGTGAGGCTAATATGAAGCCTCACCGGGGCCCCCTCTTCGGTTTCAATGGTTCGCCCTGCCGAGTGGAGGGCATTGTCCAACTCCCTGTAACCAAAGGCTCCGCCCCCCGGCAACTAACCGTTGAAACGGATTTTGCCGTTGTAAAAATCGATTCAGCCTACAACGCCATCTTTGGCCAAAGGCTAATCGGCGGGGTCGGAGCTGTGCCTTCGTCTTTCCATCAAAAGCTAAAGTTCCATACTAGTCACGGAATAGGCGAGGCCAGGGGAAATCAAGAAGCAGCCCGGCAATACTACATGATTTCGGTCAAGGGGAAGGCTGCAGCCGAGTCCTTGGCGATTGAATCATCAACCGAGGCATCCCCGGGAGAAGAACTCGTCGCCATTCCGGTTCCGGGAGGCAAAGGACGAACCCTGATGATAGGCTCCGGCCTGGAGAAAACCGAAGCGGAGAAGCTCACCGAGTTCTTGAAAAAGAATCTCGACATCTTCGCCTGGTCTCCAACAGACATGCCCGGGGTCGACCCGGAAGTAGCAGAACACCGGCTACACACCGATCCTAACCAGCCCCCGGTTAAGCAGAAGCGGCGTACCTTCAATCAGGAAAGGAGAGCCGCCATCCAAGCCGAAGTACAGAAGGGGCTGGACGCCGGGCACCTCCGAGAGGTGCATCACCCGGACTGGATCGCCAACGTAGTGATGGTGCCGAAGAAGGATGGCAAGTGGCGAATGTGCGTGGACTTCACCAACCTTAATAAAGCCTGTCTGATGGATAGCTTCCCGCTACCTCGGATAGATCAGGTGGTGGACGCAACCTCCGGCCACGAGCTCCTGAGCTTCCTCGACGCCTATTCAGGCTATCACTAGATCCGAATGCATCCGGATGATGAAAGTAAAACCAGCTTCACGACCGATCTAGGTCTGTATTGCTATACCCGGATGCCCTTCGGCCTGAAGAATGTTGGCGCGACATATCAGCGCCTCGTCAATAAAGTGTTCGCCCCGCAGCTCGGCCGCAACATGGAAGTCTACATAGACGATATGCTGGTCAAGAGCCGCGTCGCTGCAGAACATTTGGCCCACTTAGCCGAGACATTCTCCGCCCTGCGGCGATACAAAATGAAGCTGAACCCGACCAAGTGCGCCTTCGGGGTAGCCTCCGGAAAGTTCCTCGGATACATGGTCACTCACCGAGGGGTAGAAGCTAACCCCGAGAAGGTTTCGGCCATCATACAGATGCGCCCTCCGGCTAACCTCCGAGAGGTACAGAAGCTAAACGGAAGGATCGCAGCCCTGAGCCGCTTCATGTCAAGAGCGGAGGATTACTGCTTCCCCTTCTTCAAGCTGCTGAAGAAGGCCAATAGCTTTGCCTGGACGGATGAGTGCCAGGCAACCTTCGACCAACTGAAGGCCTACCTCTCCAAGGTCCACATTCTGTCCAAACCAGTCCCCGGAGAGCCGCTGAGTCTTTACCTCGCGGTATCCGAGACAGCTATCAGCGTCGTCCTCATCCGAGAACAAGACGGCGTTCAGAAGCCAGTCTACTATACCAGTCGAGCCCTTCAAGGAGCAGAACTCCGGTATCTCGCTCTAGAAAAGTTGGCTTTGGCCCTCGTCTCATCCGCGAGGAGGCTCCGGCCTTATTTTCTTGCCCATTCGGTAAAGGTCCTCACCGACCAGCCTTTAAGGCAAGTTCTCTCCCGGCCAGAGGTATCCGGCAGACTGGCGAAATAGGCGATTGAACTAGGAGAGTTCGATATCTCCTACGTACCTCGAGTAGCGATAAAAGCTCAGGCATTAGCTGACTTTATTGCCGAGCTCACTCCCGAAGCTTCCTCGGCACCTCAGCCGGAAGCCGACGTATCCGAAGCCGAGGACACTTCGGCTCGCACACCGGCGGACGAGTGGCAACTCTATGTAGACGGCTCCGCATGCTCCACGGGCAGTGGCGCCGGATGGATCCTGGCGTCGCCCGAAGGGATCGTCACGGAGTACGCGCTACGCTTCTCCTTTCCAGCCACCAATAACGCCGCCGAATATGAAGCCCTCATTTCCGGCCTCCGGGCCGCAAGAAAGTTCGGCGTCCGGAACCTAAAGGCTTTTAGTGACTCTCAGCTGATCGCCAGTCATGTTTCCGGGGAATACGAAGCTCGGGATGCGATAATGGCATCTTATCTCCAGGTGACTCGTAAGATCCTCGCTCAATTCGATTCATGTGTAATCGTGCGGATCTCGAGAGCCGAGAATGCCCGAGCCGATGCCCTTTCCCGGCTGGCGTCAACCCAAGACGGGGGAGGAGGCCGAATGATCCTAGTAGTGGAACTCGCCGAACCAAGCCTCGGTGAGCCTGAGGTCATGCAAGTAACCGAGGCCGAAGCCGAGACCTGGATGACTCCCTTGTCGCTTTCCTCCTCCGAGGAGAAGTCCCGCCCGATCCAAGGGAAGCGAAGCATGTTCGGCAGCGTTCATCTCACTTCCTTCTTCTGAACGGACTGCTATATAAGAAGTCTTTCGGCCGACCGTTACTACAGTGCCTCGGCCCAACCGAAGCCGACTACGCCATGCGAGAGGTGCACGAAGGGGTATGCGGAGCACATGCGGGAGGAAGGGCCCTGGCTCACAAGCTTCTAAGGCAAGGATAATGGTGGCCGACTCTCCGAGAGGACGCATTAGCCCTCGTACGTCGCTGCGATCAATGCCAGAGGTTCAACTCCCTCATCCACCAGACAGCCACCCTTCTCACTCCTTTATCCGACCCCTGGCCTTTCGCTCAATGGGGAATCGACCTCCTGGGGCCTTTTCATGTCACCACCGGCCAAAGGAAATTCCTCATCGTGGCGGTAGACTACTTCACCAAATGGGTAGAAGCCGAACCCCTCGCGTCCATAACCGATAGCAATGCTTGGAACTTCGTATGGAAGTCCATCATCTGCCGGTTCGGCATCCCACGGGCCATCATCTCAGACAACGGCAAGCAGTTCGATAGCCGTCGGTTCAGCGATAACTGCGCCGGCTTCGGCATCCTTCACAAGTTCACTTCGGTAGCACACCCCCGGGCAAACGGCCAGGTCGAGGTCACCAACCGAAGTCTGTTGCAAGGACTAAAAACCCGCCTCGGCGAAGCCAAAGGCCGATGGGTAGAGGAGCTACCAAGTGTTCTTTGGGCATATCGGACTACGAGCCGAACCCCTACCGGCGAAACTCCATTTCGCATGGCTTATGGGATAGAAGCCATTATTCCTGTAGAAATCAGCATTCCCTCTCCAAGAGTCATTACTTACGATCCAGAGGCCAATGAAGAAGTCTTGAAGAATCATCTTGATCTCATAGAAGAAACCCGAGATAAAGCTCGCATTCGGCTGGCAGCTTATCAACAGCGCATGGCTAGGTACCACAACACTCGAGTGAAGCCCCGAAGCTTTGAAATCGGGAGCCTCGTGCTAAGGAATGCTCATGCATCTAAGCCAGCCGAAGCCGCAGGAAAGCTTGCCCCCAACTGGGAGGAGCCATATCGGGTAAAGGAGGTAATCAGACGAGGGGCTTATCGGTTGGAGACCCTTTCGGGCCAACCTCTCCCTCGCACCTGGAATGTGGAACGCCTTCGGCGTTACTTCATGTAAGTCACTTCTCCCGGAATTTAGCCGGAAGGCATGAATAAAGAAGATCTCTTTTTCAGAAAGCCACAATATATCTCTAAGTCCGTGTAAACCTTACCGGGAGTGGCTTCGGCCATGCAAACCGTATCGGGAGCGGCATGATTTTCTATTCTCTAACTCCGTGTAAACCGTACCGGGAGTGGCTTCGGCCATGCAAACCGTATCGGGAGCGGCATGATTCTATTCTCTAAGTCCGTGTAAACCGTACCGGAAGTGGCTTCGGCCATGCAAACTGTATCGGGAGCGGCATGATTTTCTATTCTCTAAGTCCGTGTAAACCGTACCGGGAGTGGCATCGGCCATGCAAACCGTATCGGGAGTGGCATGATTTTCTATTCTCTAAGTCCGTGTAAACCGTACCGGGAGTGGCTTCGGCCATGCAAACAGTATCGGGAGCGGCATGATTTTCTATTCTCTAAGTCCGTGTAAACCGTACCGGGAGTGGCTTCGGCCATGCAAACCTTATCGGGAGCGGCATGGTATTCTAAGTCTGTGTAAACCGTACCGGGAGTGGCTTCGGCCATGCAAACCGTATCGGGAGCGGCATGGTATTCTAAGTTCGTGTAAACCGTACCGGGAGTGGCTTCGGCCATGCAAACCGTATCGGGAGCGGCATAATTTTCTATTCTCTAAGTCCGTGTAAACCGTACCGGGAGTGGCTTCGGCCATGCAAACCGTATTGGGAGCGGCATGGTTTTCTAAGCCCGCAGGTAACCTGAACCGAGAGTGGCTTCGGCCATGTGTACCGGATCGGGAAGCGGCACGGTATATTCTCTAAGTTCGTGTAAACCGTACTGGGAGTGGCTTCGGCCATGCAAACCGTATCGGGAAGCGGCATGGTTTTCTAAGCCCGCAGGTAACCTGAACCGAGAGTGGCTTCGGCCATGTGTACCGGATCGGGAAGCGGCACGGTATATTTCTAAGTCCGTGTAAACCGAACCGGGAGTGGCTTCGGCCATGCAAACTGTGTCGGGAGCGGCAGGATATCCCCTCAGATCGTATAAACCGTATTGGTAAAGGCCCCGGCCGCGTAAACTATATCGGTGGCGATACTTTTTCAACTTCGTATCCGAACCTACATCCGGTCTCGGCCGTGCGAGCCGCAACTAAAACGACGACAAGGTCTCGGACTCAAGAAGAACCAGATTCGGTCGTTCATTCAGAGCACAAAGATAAAGCCAAAAATACTTCCTATATATGCAGCAAAGGAAGTACAAAATCGGCCGTCCATCTGGCCGCAGACTTACAAAGAAAGTCAGAAACAAAAACCGGGACAGGCCCCCGTGTCAGCCCTCGGTATTCCCCCCATCCACATCAACTGGGCTCCGGCCAGGAGATGGAGAGGGAGAATCAACAATCTGTACGGCTTCGGAAGGGGCGGCTTCGACAGGAGTCGTCTCAGCTGGAACGGCCTCGTCGCCTTCCGCCGAAGCTGAGGCCCTCTCGGCCGCAAGCCCCTTCCACCAGGACAGAAGCTCTTCACCCTCCTCGTCCGTCGGCAGGGCGATACCGGACAAGTCCACGGTCGGGCAGGCCTTTTGAGCTGCAGCCAGCCCAATGGTGAAGACCAAGGAGGCCGCCAGAAGCTGCGCCTGGATTATCTCCTCGGCGAAGTCTGGGCCAGCCTTATAATCGGCTACGGCCGAATCAACAGCCTCCTCGGCCTTAGCTTCCAACTCCAGCTTCAGGGCCGACAGTTCCTCGGCGTGGCGACGGCTATCCGAGGCCCGACGGGCGTCCTTGTCCTGGATCTCGGCCTTAAGGGCCTGAATTTTGACCCGGACCGCCGCCAGCTCCCGCTCGACCTTCTCCTTCTCCCATTCGGCCTTCGCCTTGGCCTCGGAAGAAGCTCGAGTCGCCGCTGCCTGCTCCTCCAGCTGGGCCCGCATCCGGGTATTCGCTGCTAAGAGCCAGTCAACACTGGACTCAAAGTCGCGTCCCGCCGAGGGGCCCTCGCCCGAAGCCGACGATGCCGACGCCCTCTCGGCATCTTGGAGTTGGTCTCGGATGATCGCCTGACGACGGATCAGGACGCTACCCGTGACAGCGGCCTGCAGCCGAAAGCAGATAAGGGTCAGCAAACCCGAAACAAGCTAAAGGAAATGCTAGACTGGAGCACACAAGGAAGCTTCTTACCTGGACCGCCAATCGGGCGCTTATCAGTGCCAGTTCAGTGGCCGAATGGTCCTTCAGCTCCTCCAGGGCCGACGGGAGAGTTAGGCCGCGAAGTAGACGCAGGCACGTCTGCGGGTCCTCCAGACTCTCGTCCTTATAGATCCCCAGGTTGGGGACCCATAGCTCGCGCTCCTGCTCGCGAGGCGCCTGCGACCCGGCGCCTTCCTGATCCTCCGCCCCCGCCATCATGGCCGGGGGAGAATCGCCCCTCGGCGCTTCAGGGGACGACGGCATCGGAGCCCTTCGGGCCGCAGCCGATCTTTTAGCCGGGGCGGGTTCTGCTTCGCCAGGCTCGTCCGCCCGGCCCCGCTTCAATGGTCGACCGCCCCTTCGGGCAACTGACTTGCTCTTCCGCTCCCTCTCAAGAGCGGCAGCAGCAGCACGGCCCTCGGAGGAAGCCGCTGTCATCGTGATCCCGACCCGGACGCTCAGGGCCACGGTACCTCGTCCAGCCCCTCCTGCTGCCTGCGGACAGGACGACTGGGGTTGGCCGCCCTGCTGGGCAATCCGGTTGAGGAGGCCCTTGATCCCAGACATTGCTGCAAACAGGAGAAGAAGTGTTAGATGTTTATAACGCGCGAAGGGCGCAACTCAAGACCGACTTACTCTCGGCCGAAGCTTCAGCAACCTCTGCAGCCGGAGGAGCTTCGGCCGGAGGCGCGACCTCGGCGTTTCCTTCTGTCTCCCGCGAAGTCTCCCCGAAGGGAAGATAAGGGAAAGCCCGCAGAGGATCCCTCGTCGGGTCCGGCCACGCCCCAGCACTCACAAGCAGCCCCGCTTCACGGAAGAGCTCCGCGATATCATACGGAGCCGAGGCTTTGATGAGGCCCACGATGTGGCGCTGGGCGGAATTAAGGGTGGGAGGATCAGAAAGGCCTGCAGCCAGCGTTGCCCACTCAGTAGGAAAGGGCCACACACTCCTCTCGTTCTCCGGAAGGGAAACCAGGATAAAATTCCTCTTCCAATCATGAATGGACGAGGGCTTCCCGGAGAAGATACCCCGGCCTAGCCGAGGGACAAAACTATACCACTCGGATCTCCCCTGCCGTTGAATTTTGAAGAGGTAGCAGAAGATATTGACCGAGGGGATGATTTTCATATGGGCGAACACAGCCAAGAAGGCATAAACTGTGCGCCAAGAATTGGGGAAAAATTGAGACGGGGCCAGCCCGTAGAAGCACAGGAGGTTGATGACGAAGGTAGAGAGAGGAAGACGAAAGCCCGCCCGAAAGCTTTCTTCATAAATAGAAAAACTACCCGGGCGAGGAGTGTTGGCCCTGGTATGCGAACCGGGCCGATAGGGGGTCATCCAGGAAGGGAGTTGCTAGTAGGAAGCAAGGTAGCTGACCCCGTCGTCCGTGAGGGCGCAGGCTGCTTACGAAGCAGTCTCGGGACGACGACGACCCGAGGAGGAAGCCTGGCCTGGGGTGTGAACCTCCTCGGACCCTTCGGCACCAGAAGCTTCGGCCTCGTCCGCCATGGCAGAAGCAAGAGAGTCCAAAGAAAGAGGAGATGACAAAGAAGACTTAGGGGACTGGGACGGAGTATATTCCTCGTCTGAGGGAGTGATCTCACTCGAAGAAGAGCTGCGGGGCATGAGGTCGCGGTAATGAAGAAAGGAGATTGAGGCTTACCCTCAAAGAAAAAAAGATCTCCTCGATTGAATACCGCCTCCCAAACCAAAGAGACCTCCCCGGCAACAGCTCCGGGCGATGGAGAGCTCCCTGCAACAGGCGACGAGCTCGGAAGCACCTTCGAATGGCTTGCACGTCGCCGGAGAAGACGGAGAGCTCGGGTAGTCGCAGAGAGGCGCAGGCGCAGGAAGCAGGAAGAAGAACAGTGCCCTGCGAGGGGTCCCTATTTATAGGCTAAGTTCGAACCCCTTCCCGCCGAAGCCAACGGCCAGGATCTTCTCCCTCATATCACCGCTTCTCTTGGATGCGCGCCACGTATACCGTCCTTCGGTAATGATGGCGGACGGACTCCGGGAATTGAAGCAAGACAATCAGCGGCCGAAAGTGGTCCAACCCTTCGGCTGATCGCTCGGATTCCCGCCACGTGTCCCGATCCGCGTGCCGAGGAAGGAAGAAGGCGGCAATCCGAGTGGAACCTCGGACAGAGAGCCGAGGTGACCCGCGATCCACGAGCGGTCATGATCTTTTTGTGTTTTTAACGTAGCGGCCAGATGCGCGACGCGTGTCCTGTGTTTCTTCGCGAAACGACCGTTCTGACGGAAAAAGCGACGCCCGTCCCGTCCATTTAATTGAGCCTGACACAAGTCAGAAGGCTCGGCCCTTCGCCATTAGAAGCAAAGGCCTTCGTCATTACATCCCGAATGAAGACGGATAAAGTGACTGTTGACCCTCGGCCGACCGAGGGCATCCTCTTCTTAAAAAAGAACAGAAAACCTCGGGCAAGCGCATGTTACGTTATTCCTCAAAGAGGCTTCAGGCCATACTCTCGCCATCTCAAAACTGAGGAAGACAAGAGTGGGGGGCTATGTGATGAGGCAGAATCCGATTCGGCCCATTAAAACAACCCCAAACCCAGTTCAGCCCAGCAGCGGTAGTAAAAGGCCCCCTGGGAGCCTTCGGCCCGTAAGCGGCACAGTAGTCCTCGGCCCAGCAGGAAGCCTAGTGGTCTTCGGCCCGTCAGCAGCCCAACAGCCTTCGGCCCGTAAGCGGCACAGTAGCCCTCGGCCCAGCAGGCTCCAGCCCGTCAGCGGCCCAACCCCCTTCGGCCCAACAGCCGTGTCCGGCCCACTGCGGTGGAGGACTAGACACTATGGCGGTTTACCAGTAAGTCCGGAACATAGTCCTATATCGGCTATCACCGTTAACCATCCTCTATCCTCCACTATAAATACACCGCTATTTATTGCCAAAGGTATGTCTTCGTGACCCTCAAGGACCATAGTCCAAAAAGCATTAAAGCTACTTTTTGCCTTCTTAGTCGAATCATCTTCAGAAGCTTACTTAACCGTCGGAGGGGGTTCCTAAGGGCCGAAGCCCGGGACTCCTACTGACCGGTTTCTTCTTCTTTCCCTCCTGCAGGGGCTCGGTTCGAACCTTCGCTGACCTCACCAAGTCGGTCTCGGCCGCCGACTTCGGACTCCTCCCTCTGGTCTCGACGCCGTTCGCCGACTGATCCTCTTCGCCCGAAGGTGTCTCGGATCCGCACCGACTGCCCTTCAGCCGGAAAGACCTCGGCCACACCTTCCGGAGGCAAGCCGACATCCGACCGAGCAACCCTCGGCCTCAGATCCTTAACCGCGTCTCTGCATCCATCGCTTTCCGGATCCCCGTCGGGCCTCTTACACCGATCCGACCCAGCTCCGGATCCAAAAACTTCGGATTCCAGCTTCGGAATCCGGTCGTGATAGCTTCGGCTACATCAGAAGGTATGTTGATTGGTAAATGGTTTCATTTGACTGAATGATCTACTCAAAATTTAGTTTATTGGATAATCTATTTAAAACTTCAATTACGTCCTTCTTAATGGCATTGGAGTAATTAGTTTCTTCAATAACCCATGCTTTATTCAAAGAGGATGACATCCAGTTTGCTTATGTTTTCTTTCTCTCTTTCTCTGTAATGTGACTAGTCATTTCTATGCATATTCTAGTTATTATAAGTCTATGTGCCTTACTATAATATTATGGCGTTTCCTATTTCTTAGTATTTTCCTTTTTTGGAACATATTACCTTATCTACCCTTTGCCCTGTCCATTTACCATTTTTTTTGTTCTTTATTATTTTTGGAAGCGGATGGTACCATATTTATATATTGATAAACAAAATGTCATAGAAAAATATACAAAATGTCATAGGAAAGCATCCTTAGTGGAGTAGCTTTCTTGAACCCTTGTGAGACCAAACTTACATAAGGGAACCTCCAAAGACTTGACCCATGGCACTTGATTACATTTGTTGGGATATGGTCCCTCAAAAGAAAAAACTAGTATTCTTATCACCCCCAACATACCAGTTAAGTTTAGCCCTTTGTCTCCAATATTCATTTTCTTCGACCACAGTTTGTTTAAGGGATTCATTGAGTTGCCGGTTTGTTTGCGGGATAAGGGTCAAACAAGACGCGTTATTCCACTTATTCGGTTTGGGAACGTGGACGCGTTATTCTTTGAATAAGTGGAATAAATCATTCCATATAAAAGGCAAGAATTATTTATTCTATGAACTACTTATTCCATCCAAAGTGAATTCTTCTTATTCTAGTAATAAAAGATCCAGGAACAAGAAATCCGGAATACCACATCCTCAAAACAAACCAGCCCTAAGTTCATTGATGGTTTCTGCATAGATAGGTGTTGAATCAATAGTATTGAGCTTCTGACGCAAACTGTCAATTATCTCTTTGGCATTTAAGAAATTCTTCATCTTCCATCTTTTAAACTGCATATGTAACTCTGAAACTTTGCTGTTATAATTTAAGGAAAGGGGAGGAGATGGTTTCCAGGAGCACTGCACCACACCTTCAAAGTCCCTTCAGAGGGTCCAAGCGGATTCAAATCTAAACGAATAATTCTTCTTTCTATTGAGACCTTTAGTGTTAATTAAGTAGTATCGGTCTATGGTCACTGTGGCGACCCGAGGGAGGTGTAACACCTTGGCTTTATAGAGTATAAATACCATTGAGGGTTGCCAAGAGCACAATCCAACCTTTCTCTGATGTGTAAGGTTGCATTTTGTTGTTGGTCCACGTCTATGCTGGCCCCTCGTACCCAAGTCCAAAAGACCAGCCCCATTGATGAATAAGAGAAAATTTCTGACCTGCTTGCCTCCCCATTTCTCCCTTTGACTGGTTATGGCATTCATGTCCCCAATTAAGCACATAGGATCCGTTGTACTGGTAATCAAAGTGGAGAGATGTTGCCAAAAGTTGTTCCTCTCAGCTAGCTTCGGAGGAGCATAGATGCATATTAGTTGCCAAGTAGCCATTTTGTTCCGCAATGTTTTTATGTTATGTAGTTGTTTTCAGTATGAGTAATATTGAGCATAATATGAGACTGCCACGGAATTCATAGTGCAACTGATCTGCCCACCGGATCTACAACCAGTGGCGGATTCAGTCTTTAAACTGTGGGGTCCTAAGACCCCACTGAACTTTCTCAATTTTACATGTCCACTCTAAATCTGAATGCCTAAGACCTCACTGACCCACTTGTAGAAATCTACTGGGCCTTATCCAACTGTTCAGCTCATTTAATTAGGTCAATCCCAGATTCTTAGCACCCGAATCTGATCCGTTTCCATCTTTAGCTGTCCCCCCCCTCCTGCATCTCTATCAGCTCATCAGTCTTCCTTTAAGGAGTCAACATCACATTTGGGCCAGTTTCATCATTTAAATACTTCAGTTGAAGATCGAGTGGAGCTACTGACGTAAAGTGTTTATCCTGTGCTTTGTTCATTTTTATCGACGTAAAGTGTTTATCCTGTGCTTTGTTCATTTTTATTTTCATGTTGCTGATCATGTTTAACTTTTCCCGGTGCAGGTCCTTTGAAGTGTTGGGCAGACAGTTAAAGTGTGCGCTTTCAAGATACGTAATATGTTGTTACATGGCACTTTAGATGAATATGTTGTCAGTTAAAGCATTTTTTGGGGATATGTAATATTTTATTCTGGTTGTATACCACTAGTTTGGAAAGTGTGGGTTTTATTTGGAATATTTAGTTTCAAGATATGTACTCTTATTTGTAGGCTGGTTATATCATATGGTACTGGTCCAGAGAGTACAAACTTTTGTTTTGAGTATTTTATTTCTCGATATCCATTCGTGTACATTCATGGAGCGAGAAATGATCGACTTATGTGGACTATTTTCTACTGCAATATTATTGTATATTTTTGTTATCCTTATGTATTGTTGAAGTTAATTAGCATGCTTGTGCAGGAAAAAAAATATTTTAAGAATCTAGTCACTTGCAAGCAAATGTTACAGGATGTTCTTGTATTGAAATATATTAGAAATAAGCAAATGTAAAAGACACGGTTTGTTTGTTAAGGTCATATCTTTTAATAGGACTTGTATGTAATTTTTTTTAAACTGGGTATCAGACGTGTTTGCCCAGCTGCAGCAGACAAACACGTCAAAAACGGAGATCCACGTCCGGCTCCGTAAAGGCAGAGGCGGAGGTTAGTATTCGGATCCGAATTCGGGTCTAGAAAATTGGATTTGGATCTTGTTAGGATCCGGTAGGATCCTACCGGGTCCGCCCGTTTTTCACCCCCCACATGTCATGGTAGGTGCTTAGGTCATCTGGAGTTAAGGCGTCGGTGTTGGGTGTTCAAATGTCAACGCCGAGCAAAGTGTTAACGTTAAGGCGTTAAGACGTTGAAGTGTCAAGAGCTTAAAGATTATGGTCTTAAGGCCTTAAAGCGTTAAAATGCTTAGATGATAAGGAGTTTCGGTACTAGGGTTTTAAAGTGTTAGTATATATATATAGAGAGAGAGAGGAAGCTACTGTATATATGTGACCATCCAGTTGGATTGTACGGGGGTTTAAATCCTTTAATTGATGTTAAAATTTAAAGTCCTATAGGGACAACCTTAAGGATAATTGGTGTATTTTTTATTTTTTGATTTTTTTTTTAAATTTTTATATCATTTGATGAGGAGTAATCGAGTTTGATCCAACTAGGCCCATTTAGCCTACGGGCCAAAGGGCCTACGGCCCACCAAAGTTGGCGGGAGAGGACACGTGGCACTCGGTACCTTGGCCTGCATGACGGAGGTAGGGTGTCAGAACCACCAAGTTAGGATCACTGGGTCTCTCGACCTTGCGTTCAGTAGCAGCTTCCGAGACCCCCTAGGATCTCAGTTGGACTCCCACGATAATGAACGTTCCCCCCCCCCCTCCAAGGGGTGACCCTTCGCGCCTCTACATCATCAGGCGGATCTTTTAGATACGACTGCCCACTCATAGTAGGTCCGCACAATCCGTCCCTTACAACTGCGGGCGAACCTTTGCTTGCCCATTATCCCACGATCTCCTTAATAAAGGAGATTGGATCGTAGGCGTATCACCCTTACGAGGAAATTGTCCCCAGAACGCCTCAGAGGGGGAAGGACTGTATAATCACCGGATCTTTTCCGGTGCAAGATATGACATTTTGAGCACAAAAAATTCTTAGCAAGATCTCATCTTCTAGCACCTAACTTAGGCATCAGAGACTTTACTCCCCATCAGACTGCCCCCACCCCTTAACGCCTTTGTTCTCCCTTTTGTAGGTTCTACCTTGAGCGTTTCTACTCCAAATAAATTTTATCGAGTAGCTGAGATCTCCGATCGGACGGTCACCGCAGTCCAACTAGTTTTTGACCGCTACACAATAAGGTATTGCCCGGATCTCTGCCGAGCGGCCCTCAGAGCAAATAGAAGGCTACATCGCTTCCCAATCCACGTCAACCCCCTTAGCGTAAGACATCCCTTGACACTGATGCTACATGGCGGCTCATCAAGAAACGAGTAATGGAAAAACAGGTGACTCGAGGGGGGTTGGAGCAAGAAGAACAAGCCTAAGAGGGAGCGTTCACAAGACTTTGCTTGAAGCGGTTGCCCACCTGCGATTGTGAAACGGGTTATATATCTTTTCCAGCGCCTGTTGGGAACGCCCGTTCAAAGGGAGCCTTTCGCTTCCTATAACAGATAAAGAGACGTTCGCCTCGGGCGGACGCGGCCGCCGAACCGATGCTCACCTGTGAGTGTGACACGTATCCTTTTTGAATCATCATCTCCTGCCCTCATACAGAGGGGCGGGATACTTTCATGTCCATATTAAATGTGCCGACCCATCTGAAACTCGACTACTCCAAAGGCCGTGCACCGTCCTTCGAAGTAAGGAGGTTAGTGAGAGTGCCCGATTTAGTCTGACCCATATGCTGAGTGGGCTGGCCCATTAAGAGGCGCCAATGATTTTTATCAAGGTCCAGTAGGTCCTTCCGGACTATGTGAATAGGTTCATAAGGGAGACCTTTGAATCTGAAACGGACCATGACGTCTTGCAGGCATAGGATGACTTTTGGCCTAAAGAAGTCCTTTCTGAATCCTTCTCCAATCTTCTGATAAGGGAAACAAGCACCATATAAGGAAGTCAGAATCCCGTCCTATCCGGGGGATTCAGCCCCCCAGTGAAAATAGGCGTGTGCGGACCCCTTTGAGTTGTTGGATGGGTCAAGTCAACTTGAGGTGTTCGGACAAGTTGGTAACTTTTTGTTCAATTCCCACAGATGACGCCATTGTGGATGCGTGAAAATTTGCGTGCCTCCCTCGAGGTATTGTTCCCAGAGCGGAGGTGGGATTTTGTTCTTTTCCTTGGAAAAAGGCCTTCATTGGGAAGAGAGGTTGCGCTCTGCTTCTAAGAACACGCCTATTTTTACAACATCCGATGTGAGGCTAAAGTTGTTTACCATTTTTATGCCTCTGCACAACGCCTGTTAAGAGGCACCCAGGATTCTTGTCAAGGCCCAGTAGGCCTTTCCGGCCCATGTGAATAGGTTCTTGCGGGAGACCTTTGAATCTGAAATGGACCCCAATGTCTTGTAGGCGTAGGATGACTTCCCGCCTAAGGAAGTCCTTTCCAAATCATTCTTCTATCTTCCGATAAGGGAAACTAGCATCAGATAATGAAGCCAGAATCTCGTCCCGTCCGGAGACATAAGCGGACTTACCCTATACGTCCTCCCTACGGACTCTCCGATTGCCTTCAACCTTCCCCTATAAAATGAACCTCTCGATAACCTCAAAAGGTACGTCCTAAGCTTCAAACAATACTACTAGTGCCTTTGTTCTCTTCTGTGTTCTGACTTAAGCATCTGAGAGGGTTCCCCCGGATTGGACTCGGGGTCTCCTTTGACCTAGTGATTTGAAGGAGTTTCAGCCGCCAAATTTATATCGGACGAATCTCCGACCCAACATTCTTTGCACGCAAATTTTCACGCATCCACACAATTCAATCATGAAAATAAAGTATATCGTCCAATCAGATAGCTACAGTGGATTTCTGTTAGTCTTAAGTGGCCTACAAGCCAATCTGACTATGTAAATCTCGTTCATTTATTAATAAAATGACATTATATTCATTGTGTGTAAATCGTATTAATTATCGTCTCATAATGAAGTCCGTGAATATGTGCAATAGTGATCAGGTTATGATAAGATCATACTAGTGAGACTGATCACTTAAACACACATATTCTTAATAGTTCATAGTCGGAAGATATCCGAGAAAGACATCGGATATCCGGTTAGACTAGTACAAATTGCTTCTGCTCATATGATGAGAGTGACTGATCTCATAGCCACTTATGTGGAGACACTAAGGCGAATATGTAGGTGCTCATTAGATAATGAGTTCACTGAACTGATCTGACTAAATCGCTGGATGGTATAGTACTTTACTGTCAACCAACTTGATTTTATTGTCGCAGTTGCGTAGATGGTCCTCGGACCTGAGACACCAAGGACACCTTGTCGGTGGACTTCTGTGCTTTGATATTGGTTTATGAATCTCTAACTACGGGATTCTAAATAGCCAAGGATCGGGTACAGCGGAATACCGTCGAAGGGAATTGAGTGTCGATAAGGAATTATTCGCTCTCGGTACTTAAAGTGAGAATGCTCTAAGAAAGATGCGCGGAAGTCCCTAGCCAGGGCGGACGATAATATCGAGAAATGAGTTCTCCGATATTATACGGCAGCATCCGATCTAAGTGAGTCGACCGGTTAGGGTTTGACAGTACACCATACCCTGAGTTGACTTGAGAGCATTATATGAATGAATGACTATATCCATGCGGTAACTGTCGGCGGAAAGGTTTCAAGAGTGGGTTACTTAACTTCGATACCTTCCGGTTTCACGCGGTGTTGTTTGGCACCCAACGTGATCGGAGGCCCGATCGAATTTGATGTGTGACATTGATTCGATTGATTAATTAATTAATATGAGTTATTAATTGATTAATCAGGCCAGTGAGGAGTCACTGGACTTATTGGGCCATTAACCGGACTGGTTATTGGACCTAGAGAGTCACACGCAAATGATTCTCAAGGCGATAGATAAATAAGTGGGTTTTATATTAACTGGAGTTTTTTATAAAAAATCGCGCGGTTAGTATAAAATGTAGCTAACGGACTGAGTAGGCCAGGCTGCTGCTAACCCTAGCCGTCCCTCCTCTCTTCCTCTCTCTCTCTGGTGCCCCAGACGAGTCGGGATCCCTAGATCTTCTCCGCCGCTTCTCCGACTCTCGTTCGACGGAAAATCATCCGCGCGATGCGGCGATCGTTGCGGCGAATGGCTGATGTTTCGTGGGCTGCGAAGAACGAGGAACGTAAGGATATCTACCGCGAGGAGGATTGCGTGGACTCCGTTAGAGGCCGGGCGCTTGCGCAACTTGCGGTGTCACACTGATGGAATCGGTTGCGAATTCGAATTTGCATACAGTAAGAATTGATTATTCGATAATATAGTTTTAGTATTTTCAAAACGGGAAATAGATCACCGTTTTAATTTTAATTTCCGCTGCGTTTGCAATCTGAAGAAACAAATCAAACCTAACAATTTCATGATCGGACTGTGAAACTTAAGTCCTAAGAAATGGAACCAATCATGATGGAGGTAATTGAATATTTAAAATTTTATGATAATATTTATTTTATTTAACAGAGGGATGGTAGATTTAAAGCCTATGTGATTAGACGGTGGATGGCATAATAGTATTTATATAATATATATGTATAGCATGAGTTAATAATTAAAATTGTGCTAACTTTTATTGTAAACTTAAACCTCTACAGTACATCAAAAAAATTTCACATGAATAAATTTGTATCATTAGCATATAAGGTTAATAAAAAATTCACATATTAAATTATTGAAAGGTTTTCAATATTCTTCATTTTTAAAAGGTTTTACCCAACATCCTTTCATCTTTGGGTTAACTGCATAAATATATGTCTTAGAATAAAATTCCACAATTAAATTTTCAACTAATATGATTGCCTACATGTCTTTGTTATAATAAAAGGTTCACATATTCACCCTTTAAGTATTATTAGCTTCTATCCAAATAATTTAAGAGTATTTATTCCGGTAGTCAGTTATGTACACTTTTTTTAATTTAAATAAATAGATTTGAAGAATTTTAAATGGTATATTTTAATTTAGTCTGAAAGTAAACATAATTATATAAGAGGACATTGATGAGTGTAAACACAGTTCCATGAAGGGTACATAGATAATTATAGTCTTTATGAGTATTTTTATAAATGTATACTTCAAAAGGACAAGCATGTATCAGAACTTTACATTTTTTTTCATTTTAGTATCAAACCATAATCACTTTCAAACAACATATAAAGATCACTATCAATATATCAAGCAAGAAAGGGAGGCAACTTGTTTAATTTTAAAACTTTAGGGGGGTCAGTTATCAGCTGGATAATAATGGCAAGCACGGCGTAAGGGGGGCAAGTGCCCTCCCTTGATCCCCCTGGGCTATGCCACTGCTAAGGCGTTAATGTAATAAGGTGGTAAAATGTTAGAAGTATCAAGGTATTGAATTGTTATAATATTAAGGTTTTCATGTATCAAGGTGTTGAGAAATGATGTCAAGGCATTAAGAAGTTGCGGTTTAAGGTCTCAAGTTGAGAAGATTGTTAAAAGGCTTAAACATATTAAACCGTTAGGAGGTTAAAGAGTATGTGATTTTTAGCATCGAGGCTTGAACATATTCACCCTTGCCCCAAACAAAAGTCCCACTTATGTCACTAACATAGAATATAATGAATCTACATGTATATTCATCTCAACTGTCGATCATTTTTTTGCTCTCGAAGGAACTTAAATCGGTGATTTGCATTCACAACTAACATTTTAAGTAGAGAATCTAATCGCATCCTTCAATCATCTGCAGTTGATCACATCTAGAACTCTGCATCCGACCATCTTTCCTTCTATCATCATCATCTTGCACATTGATAGTAGAAACACACAAAGAAAGTCTTGAACATCGGAAAGAAAAGGAGACCAAACAGCTTTCAATGAGTCCACGATGGAGAGAAAGCAAGGACAAGGCCTAAATTGAAGTGTCACGGGTGAATAAGTTGTCATTTTTCAAAAAATGAATCAATAACAAAGGAGGAGTGAGAAATAAGTGTCCCATTAAGTAGGGCCTACGAATATGTATTATAAAGGGTCTAATTAATATCTCCAAGATATTTTTGTCCAATCACAAGTGTTCCACATCCATGCCTTCCAAGTTCTTAGGTCTACAACCCTCATTAAGAAAATAATCGACATGGACCACTCGACTTATGCAAGGAGACAGTATGGGGACCAATCTTCGTACCCGTATAATAAACGGGACACTAAGTACCAACAGAAGCATACTCACAAGTTGCCGCATAAGACAAGTTCCGAAGATTCCGAATTCGATATCTTGGAACCGAATTATTCGGATTCTGATCGGCAGGCCCGGCGGGTGGGTTTGATCGGGTAAAAATTAGAAGGACGGGGCGAAGCCGAAGAGCGTGGATTCTCTCACCATTCTCGGCCCTCTTTCTATCTCTTCTTCTTTCTTGAGAGAGAGAGAGAGAGCTCCTAGCGCGCTCCGCTCGCCACCTCTGTCCCTCCCAACCCAAGCTCTTCTCGCGGGATTCTCCGGGTTAGGGTTTTCTGATCGACCCACCAGCTCAGTTCGCTTCTGTGTGGTGCGACCTTTCGCCATTTCCCCTGTCCCCTTGCAGCTGATTGGGTTTTGATTGCTCTGCCGTGGGAGCTTCTCGTGGTGGTTCGTCTCCTGTAGCGTTCGTATCAAGCTGTTAGGTTTTTGCCCATTGTACCTCCATCTCTCTCTTTATACGTCTATATCTCTTGCTGTTTGTGTGTCTTGTGTGTGTATCGGAGATTGGACCGGGATTGTGGATCCGATGGGGTTCGCGTGAATAGGAAGTGCTCCGGAAGATTTTGTTGTTAGGGTTTTGGCTTGCCGTTTTCTGCTGTTGGAGACTTCGAAAGGGTCTGATCTGTCGGAAGTTGGAATTTTGGGGCTGTCTGTGGCGACATTGGTTTTGTAACAGTTGCTTTGTGAACCAAGGTGAGATTTTGTTCTGGTAATTGTTTTTGCAAGTGTTTCATCTCTCTTCTTTTTGGATTTTGGTTGGCATTTTAATTCTTTTTATCGTTTCTGTTTAGTTCAGCCATCAAATATGTCATCTTGCGTTCTATTGAAGTTCTGATTTTTGAGCAAATTGGTGACCCGTAATTCTGATGTTGCTTTTGTTGCGCTTGTGTCGCCATTTTATTTTTTTCTGGGGATATTTGGTTTGTTTCTACATAATTTAGGGTAGCCAGTGCCTGTGCTTTAGATTTCACGACTGTTTTGGGACGCTGGAGTGATAACTTGCTGTTGCACCGGGGGATTAAATGTATCTTCACTATGGAATGTGGGGAGCTTAATTTTATACATAAGAAGAAAGCACATACATTTCATTTGAAGACTCTAGTTTTCCTAGAAGGATTTTGTTAATCTTACTTCTAATGTATTGTGTTACCGTCCATTTCCAAAAGTTAATGACCAGGTTTGTTGAAATTGACTTCCATCAATTCCTATATCAAGCTATCAGCTGATAAAATACACTATTGTCTGTGTATTTTAGCCTGTGCTAGATTTCTTTTATCTTATTATGGTCCGTGTTGTGTTATTTATTGTTGAATTGGGCTGGCTAACAAAAGTCTGCATTAATAATTTTGCCCTTTGGGTAACATTCTCTAGCTTTTGTTAAATTTCTCTGTATGAACATCCCATGAACATTTTTTTTAAAAATGTATTCATTTTTCAAGCAACATAGGCTCAGTCCTTTCATTTTTCTATCTTGCGAAGTTACTGTCTTTTGTCTAGCCAGTCTTGCTTTTTCTCTTCTCTTTTAAATGATTAGAATTTGGCCATCTTTATTTTCTAAATTGTGGTACTGGTGGCTCTTTGGCGGATTTTTCTTTGTTATGGTCTTTCTTCTGATTTCTCTGCTCCACTTGATTATCTCATTTTGCTTTTAAATTTATATGAACTACATCCCCATCATTGTTTCTTCCCTATCTGGAGACATTTTTCACAGTTTAAAATGCCAAAGAAATGAAAGCCGACGTGTGTTGTTTGTGAGTGATGTTATTCATATTTTTCTTGTTTCCCTATGTAGCTCTTTAGTTCTTCTTTCATTCTCATCTATTTGCATATCAATTTTGAGAAACTGATGAGAACTTTCTGGTTTGATCCTAGGAAATGATCCACGCATCAAGTGAGAGTGACAAGAAGAGCAGGATGATTCTGGAATATCAAGCTAAGTCACCATCTGTTGATGAAAGTAGCTGTGAAGGATCATTTTCGGGAGGAGATGGCAGCCTGAAAAAAGGCCCCTGGACAGCTGCTGAAGATGCAATTTTGGTGGACTACATTAAGAAGCATGGTGAAGGAAACTGGAATGCTGTTCAAAAGCATACAGGGCTATCACGATGTGGCAAAAGCTGTCGATTACGATGGACCAATCATCTGAGACCAGATTTGAAAAAAGGTGCTTTCACGCCAGATGAAGAACAGCTGATCATTAAGCTCCATGCAAAAATGGGGAACAGATGGGCTAAGATGGCTGCACATGTATGTGTACAATCCCCTTTCATATCTAACATACAAGCTTGTGGTACTCAGTGTTCGTTGTTGTTTTACATTGCCATGGAAATGCTGTTATAGGCTTTAAGTTTTGTCCTGCCATTAGAAAGTTGAACGGCATAGCGACTATCAAGCATAAATGATGAAGTAAATGGCAATAGTTTGTGTCTCCAAAATGTTCCTTGGCTAGGGAAGCAAGAGAACAATTCTTGTCAATCATTGTGTTGTGCATAGCTTTTGCACTGTTGCATGTTGTTAACTAATTCACAATCATGATAATGCGACAAAATAGCTGATAAATTGATCAAGAGAAGTAAGTGGAATCATATACTTATTACATGAAAAAATTATTCTGCCTATAGATCACGTTACATTTACTGCAATGCTATTTGAACCAAGGTCTGCCCTATTGTTATTGACCACTGTATTAGAACCTGGAAAAAAATTGATAACTATGGGTCCAACTCAGCCCAGGTCGTGCCAGGTGACAGAATTAGATACTAATAGTAAATCCTCTGCCATTAGGATGATGTCTTCCTGGAGATCCCTGATATTCTGATTCATCTTTTGTTGAAAATGTGTCTCCTTTTCTACTATCTCAGTAGATGTGCTGTTTCCACAAGTTTCTTTCGTTGTGTTCCTCTAACCTTCTTGTGTAGAGGATTTGTATTCTGTTTCTGTTTTTTTCCTGAGATTGGTCCCTTCTCTTGTACTCTTTTATATTGCAATGAATTGTGAAATCTGTCACCTTCAAACAACTCAGTTCAACTCAAAGGGACTCACACAAGTCTTCATAAGCATCGTAATAAGGTAATAATGCATTAAGTGAACTTGTATCATATCCAATTGGCCGGCTTGGGAAGAGTGGAGAAAACTATTTAGTGGGAAGGTGGAGTTTTTTTGTTGTTGTTGCATATAAATTTTACTCAGCTGGATTTCAGATGTACTGAAATTGGTATATGTCAGAGTGTTTGGAAATGTATCGAAGAAATTTGGTCCATGCCCTCCCAGTACTGGTACCTTTTAGAAACTAGTCTGGCCATATCTCATTGATGGACTGGTATTACAGTTTTCTGGTTTTTTCCCCCTTGCTTTTCTCTTTTCTTCTCATCTACATCATTTTTCTCAGATATATTCTTTTCATGCTTAAATTTTGACTGGGATTTTTCCGGAAGACGGAACTGGGCTTATGAAAAGGGTGATGCCTGGCATGTGGCATCTCCCCTTAGAGGCACTAGAATAACCGTTGGACTTTACTTTTTTACCAACACAGGAATTTAAATTAAGATTTGAAAAATTGAACACCATACAATGAAATGAAAAATGAAGGTTTGACAATTTTGAGGCACGCCATATATGAAATGAAATTAAATGCAAGAGTACTTTGTAATGGGTTTAGTTTAATGTTATGTATGTCTGCAGGAATTTGATTGTTTTGATTTGTATGAAAAGAGGTTTCTGACATATTTTTTTTGAAAGTGGATGGTACCACATTTGCATTAAATATATGAAAAAAGAGGGGATATGCAAGTAAGAGACCATGATGACCATCACATCCCAGCCACCCCCTGTACAAAAGACACCAAGTCGGTGTAAAAATTACTCACCCTCGACAAAACAAAAAGGGAAGAGTTTACAATGAATTGTTGACAAAAAACTTCAGCTTACTCTCTCACTCTAGTACAAATAAACCTCACCACACATTTTGGAACAAGAGCTTCATTTCTGAAAATCCTCATATTTCTCTCATTCCAAATTGCCCAGATTGTCGCATGAACGATGACTGTCTTCTTCAGCCTGCTTGAAATGTCCACTTTGCCCATCTTCTTTGTTTGAAACACTGGGTAACCTGCATTGTCTTAAGCTAGATTGCTGTAGATCTACATGAGCATGCACTCCTAACTATGAATACCCCATTCATGTGGTCTTTTCTATGATTCACGTAGCCAGCTAGCCAAGTGAGCAAGTAAATGTAGAAATAGAAACAAAATCAATAACCCATGAAAAAGGGAAGCAGTGAAGTAAGAAACGGAAGTAGAATGCTCTGTTACTAAGCTTACCGCATGGGTTCAGTGAAGAGACAGGTATATCCACACTTCTCCATTGGTGTCTCATTTGTTCATTCACTTTTGATCTCTTACTTCATAAGCTTTGGAATTTTTTTCCCTTCCTAGCTTTAGGCTTAAGCTGGTAATGTTCTTTGTCACTTCACAATTTTCTGAGCTATGTATGATCATATTTACAGCTACCAGGTCGAACAGATAATGAGATAAAGAACTACTGGAACACTCGCCTCAAGAGGCTTCAACGGGCTGGTTTGCCTCTTTATCCTTCAGATGTTTGTTTCCAATCATTGAACGAGAAGCAGAGTCAGTGTGGCAGTGAATTTGATAGTGACGGATTGGATAATCAGCTCTTTCAACCAAGCAGTTGTGGTACTGCTGATGTCATATTGGACAATTTTAACATCAACCAGGGGACTTTGTCGTACACACAACCATTTCCTGGTATTTCTGCAAGTAGTATGCTTAATCAGGGATTGGGATCTCAAAATTATGGTATCATCTTCCCAACAATAAATCATCAAACATCATTTCTAAGCTTTCATGGCAACGCCTCCTGTGGATTGCCTGCCTTGGAACAGTTTTCTTCTTTCGAAAGGATTCATCGACCCTTTGGCATGTTTTTCCCCCATGATCCTGATCCTGGCAGTGAAAACCTGGCACATCTAGTTGATGTGCTGTCTGGCAGCCATACCCTTCCATATGGCAATTTCTCTACTTCTCAGACCCTTCCCGTGGCTGTGAAGTCAGAGCTCCCTTCACTCCAATATCCAGAAACTGATCTCAGCAGTTGGCTAACAACTCCTCCTACGCCACCTTCAGAGGCAGGGGATCCCCATGTTGGATCTCCTTCATCAGTGTCAGTTCAATCTGACTGCATTTCACCGCGAAATAGTGGTCTATTAGAAGCATTACTTCTTGAGGCACAGGCAATGGCCTCTGCAGAGAACAAACTGTCACAGAAAAACTCGGCCTCTTCAACCATGATGTGCTGTGATCCAGGTGAAGGTTCTGCATTTGATCTTCGCAGCATGGATCAGAGAGACAGTTTTGACCCAATTTCTCCGTTGGGCTGCTCTGCTGCTTCTGTTTTCAGTGCATACACCCCTCCTACCAGTGTTAGCTCACTGGACGAATCTCCGCCTGGCAAAGCATCGGATGGTGAGTACTTCTAGTCTGCCAGGAATAATAATTACATTATGATGATCTAATTTCTTTTCTTCAGGTTTAAATGGTAGGTCGAAACATGTTGAGCATCTTGCACATCAAGGCAAAGAGACAGAAATTCCTCCTCTCATTGATCGTTCTCGTCATGATGCATTACTAGGGTCTGATTGGTGCCAGAGTGTTTCTGAGGTACACAACGCAATGGGCGATGCAATAGCAGTATTTCTGGATGACTTGTGCGGTGAGTACCTGCATGTGCCTCTGGACCCTTAGCAGCAGGGATGGCTGGGTCTTGACATGCCCATGGACTCGTATGCATTCTGTAAATCAGACGTATGACTTCCTTGAGATCATTCTTTTACCTTGATTGATTCGATGGGACCTGCATGAAACATTAGCAGTGGAATATTTTTCTTAGTGGCGAGTACTGAAGCTACAAGTTAGCCGTTGTAGTTGCGGATTAACTTTATCCTTTGTCTTGGGTGGGTGTGGTTGACTCATGCCTTTTGCTATCAAGTTCCATTATAGGCCTTAGGGCTGCAACTTTGGGTGGAACATGAGTGGGCCAACGCGATGGTTGGGCCGGGTTTAACCCAACCCAGTTAGTGTTGGCTTGAGTTAGGGTTAAGGGTCATTCAACTTGACCTTGGATGAGTTCTGTTGGGTTGAGGGTTGGTCAATCTGACTTAACCCAAACTCTGACATTAATATAGATAAATAATAGCTTAGATTATTAAAACTTGTTTCATTTAATTTTATATCATTGAACAAAAATGTATATTACAACACAGACAAAAATGTTCCCTAGTGATAGCCACACAATCATGTTTGTACCTTTTTTTCAAGTTATTTTATGAAGATAGATAAATTCATGCATCTTTTGATTGTAACTTGACTCAGTTTAACCCAACTCGATGAATGTTGTGTTACATGGGTTGGATTGGGTTGGGTTAAGGTTGAGGGGGTTGGGTTGCCTTACGGTTAGGGTTGAGGAGCTCTTAATAGGGTTAGTATGGTTAGCCTCAACCTGAGTTTCAGCCCTAACAGGCCTCTACTTCATATTTGAACCTGCAAGAGAAATATAGCTTCTCCTTGGGGGTTTGTGTTTACATTCTTCTTTATCTGTTTAAAGGGCTGTTTGTGTTTTCAACATTTTTCCAGAAAATAGAGAATCATGGGAAATGTTCCCTCTGGAAGTAATAAGGGGGTGTTTGCATTCTCAATTTTTTTTCCAGAAAATATTTTTCCAACTAATTCACAAGTTTTGCAAATACAAGTAAAAATTAGTTAGGGAAATAATTCCTATATTTTTATAATATTCTCTTTTCTCCGGAGTTTACTTCCTCATGCCTACCCCTGGGGAAATATTTCCCGTAATTCTACTTTATGTATTTCTACTTTCGAGAAAACATGTCCCATGATTCTTTATTTCCCGCGAAAATAATTGAGAATGCAAACACCCTCTAAAAATCATGAGAAATATTTCCTCATGTAATAAAAATGTCTGTAAATGTCATTAAAAAAATGGGTGGGAAAAGTAGAGAAAGGGTACAGGAAGACAGAGAGATACAGAAGTGTAAAATAGAATCTCAAAAAATATTTTCCTAAGGGAAGGGTGAGGAAATAAATCTGTGGAAAGGGAGAATATTTTGGAAATATGAAAATTATTTTCTTAACTAATTTTTTCTCACGTTTGCAAGCTGTATGAAAGTTAGCGAGAAAAATATTTTTCAGAAAAAAATTAGTGAATGCAAACACCCCCACAAAGTGTTTCCCTAAAGTCCACACGACTAACCGGTACACGAGGAGCTTTAGGTCGTAAAACTGGAAAGGTCTTGAAAGTTTGGAACAATGCGACGTGAGGAACTTGTGTGTAGCCACAGCCCACAGGCATTTTGAAGGTACTGCTACTGACTTTGAGGAAACAAGGAAACATCTTTTAGGCTTGAAAAATGTCCAGGCATAATCTAATAATATTTTTTCCTACGCATGGACAGAGCCGAATCAAGTGTCGTTTGAAGGTTTTTGAAGGGCATATCATTTGAAAAGTGAGCATTCGACTTAGGAGTGCTTTCTACCCGTTATTTGATCTATTATGACATATCAGCGTAGGAAGATTATCTGTTAACCGACTTATAAGATTGATACTTTTGGTAAAAAAAAAAGATTCATAAGAAGATACCTGTTAAAAAAAAAGGTACTTATAAGATGATAGTTGACTAGATAATCAAGTTAATGGTTACCATTTGCATCCCAAAATGGGAGTGTGTTCTCATCCTTTTTGTCATTGTGATGTGAGAGATTTGATAAATAATTAAAATAGCCTCACATCATGTGAGATGACAGAGAGACCTAGGTCCAAAGGGTTTCACTTATCGAGAATGATTTGTACACTACACATAGTTGAGTTGGGACAGGTTGTCTCATCCTTCTCTCCCACGTGCATAGTCGCACATGGCCGGTGCATCCGCATTAAATATAGCTTGATATCAGTAAAAAAAATTGAATTTTTTTAATGCTCTCAAGAGTTTTCTGATGAGAGCATCTTAAGCTCTCGAGAGCATCCCATCATAATGTTTTCGAGAGCATCCTGAGTAGTCGGATGCTCTCGAGATTGATGCTCTCGAGAGCATAGAAAATTTTCAAAATTTCATGATTTTTTTATTTATTTACTGACGTCATAGCTCAATCAATACGGGATGTAGGGTTATGTGTGGCTGTGCACGTGGCGGAACGGGACGGGACAGTCCGTTCCAACTCAGCCATGTGCGGTACATATAGTCATTCTCTTCACTTATCATTTAACTTTCCTCCTTGGCAAGGTAAGAAAAGTGGAGAGAGTCACCTATCGACCTAGCATCTCTCATTAGCAATACACTGATGCAGCATAAAGTCGCTTTGCCTACGTGATCCCCTCTGCCGCGGCCCAACCAATAGATTGCCGCGGCCCAGAGAGGATGTCCCCGAGATTTAAAATAGCAAAAATCATGTTTATGATGTTTTTTTGTTAAGATCCCAGTATGTATAGCATGTAACGTAGTTGTACTCAGTGGTGGATCCAGTATGTAGGGTGTGGGGCCCAGGACCCCACTGAACTTTTGTAATCTTAGAGGCCCACTCCAAATTTGGGTGCCCAGGACCCCACTGGCTATATGCAGGAACCCACTAGGCTGGCTCGATCGCCCAGCCCATTTAGGTAGGCCCAACCGAGCACCCAATCTATTCCCCCCTCCCTGTACGTCTCTGCTCTGCCCGTGCCTTGCTGTCCATGACCGAGACTCATAGAGCCCTAGCCAAGCCAAGCCTCCACCGTTGGACCTGGATTCGCCTCACCGCTAGCCAAGCCTCTGGCTCCGCCGCTCCGGTCACCCCCTCACCCTCCGGCCTCCGCTGGATCCGCCGCCTCGCTGCTGGATCCGCTGCTAAGGCCCAAGCGTCCGGTCGCCCCCTCACCCTCTGGCCTCAGTTGGATCCGCTGCCTCGCCGCTAGCCTCCGCCTTGCCCTCCGGCCTCCGCTGGGCGTGGATATGTTGCCTCGCCGTTGGATCCCCCGCTAGCCAAGCTTCCATAGGACCACATATCCTCCTCGCCCAACTGGTCACCCCCACTGGCCTCCGCCGCTGGATCCGCCTCGCACTCTCGCCCTTCGCCGCTAGCCAAGCCTTTGGTCACCCCCTTGCCCTCCGGCCTCCGCTAACTGCTGGATCCGCCGCCTCGCCGTTGGATCTGTCGCTAGCCAAGCCTCCGCCGCTCCGCGGATCCGCCTTGCTCCGTTGACTGTCGCCCAAGTGGTCACCCCCTTCAGCCTTCATTGTTGGATCCCACCCTCCGCCCAGCACCATCGTGGCCCGCTACTGCGCTGCCCTCCGAGTCCGATCTCCGTCTTAGCCTGCTCAGCTGCTCGACCTCTACCCAGTGGCACCCACCCGGGCCAACCACCTCCACCGGACCACCACCACCGGCCGCCGGCCGGTCACCCCCTTCGCGGCTCCGCCTCTCCCCGCCAGTTGCTGCCTCACAGCCCCTCCACTCTGCGGTGGCTCCGCCCAGCCCCGCCCAGCCCTGAGCAGCTAAGCCCAGCCCAACCGAGCTCCGCGCAGCCCCGCCGTCGCCGGCCGCCAGCCACCGACCCCAGCTCAGGCCCTGGACGGTCCCCCACCACGCCGCAGCTATTGCACAACTAGAACAAGGTTAGTTTTCTTTTTAAACAGTAAGGTTACTGCTGTACGACACATAGGAAACAAATTGTGTATGATTTTTCGAATTTATTTTCTCAGTCTCTCATATGTTGACTTGATCATGGGAGAGATTTTTTTTTTTTTGTGGAATCAGATTGAGGACTCCTGTGAGCTTTTTTTTTGGAAATCAGATTGAGGACTCCTATGATCGTTAACGGATAATACTTCTAAACCGATAACTTAATGGATACGATCTTGGATCTACCTTAGATCCATATCGAATCCCAACCGTTTGCATCTTTGGTTGTCTTACCTTCAACTTGGCCCACAGTACTCAATCTTTAGGACCTCACTGGACCAAATTCATGCGTTCGCCACCTTGTACTGCTAACCAAAATGGTTTTCTTGCACATGTTCTTAAAATTGAAACCAAGTATCTTATATTGCAAGGATGTTTGCAAGTTTGCCCTTCTTGCTTCCTTGTCTAGTTGGCTATGCTGTGGTTGGCCGTTAATTCAAAGTAGGAAGACGATTGTGGATTTCATTCCCAAGTATAGGGTATTTTGGACAGCAAAAAAGTTGAGCAATGTAAGAAGAGAATATTCTTCATATTGAAACGGAGGGTATAGTTATCGTTAACCATGGGTACCTAATGCAGCCCGGTAAGATTGCACTCACTGCAATGTCACAACCAATTTGTCTCCAAATTAGTCTATGTAATACTATGCGAGTCAGTTAATCTTTTAATCTAGCGAGTCCTTCCTCTTGAACGACAAAAATGAAAAAAGAAACAAAACCTTGACAAAGATTTTATTTTTATCATTTAAAAAGACGATTAAAGACAAACCTAAACACGTTTAAGATAATACAACGTTCTACTACAATAAACTCAAATTTAAATGTATTTTGATTCGTCGAGCATGGATAAACAAACACACTCACAAGAGGCTAATTTTAAAATTTATTTATTTATCATCGTGGACATATCTGCAACAAAAGTTCCGACTCCAAGGCCTTTCCCCTGTTAGATATATCTTTTCTTCAAGGGCGCTCCGCCATTTCTATTCCCAACGGGTAAACACAGCGCGAGAAAAGGGGTCGCCGGGGGAGTTGGTTCCCCAGTAGCGCCATCGCCTTCCTCCGCCCCCTCTCTGCGAATCCCGGCCGTTCATGGATCGCCGCCGATGAGCCGGGGAGGTCGGTTTCCCCTCGCAGATCCTCGGAGATATGAGGCCAGCCGGCGGGGGATCTCCATCTCCGCGGCCAAGCGCTCTCGTATCCCCTCGCATCGGTGATGGCGGCGTCGGGATCGGATCCACCGGCGGCGAGGGGCCCCGACGCTGGCGTGAAGGTGGTCGAGTGGGAGGACGTACAGCAGGAGCTCGCCCGCCTGTGGAGCCTCTCTTCCGCCCTCAAGAAAGCTAAGGAGAGGAAGGGGGCCCTGGCCCGGAGGTTGGAATCCGTCATCCAGGTGTTGGATCGAATGGAAGTCGAATTCGGTTACTTGAATTATTGGGCGAACTGTTGATTTGAATGTTGGATGTTTCTTCCATGTCGTCTTTTTCTCGTTTCAAGTTGAAATGTTGGATCTTTCGCATGAAGTTTTTTGGCAGTTCAGTTAGAAGAGAACGTGAATTAGATTATCTGTTCAAACCTCCTGTTGGACATCTTTTTTTTCTCGATACTGGGGGGTTGAGGCGTGGTTTGCGTGGATGGTCCCTTCCACTCCCCCTCCCCCCTTCTGATATTGAGACTGACAGGTTAATGGGGTTTTCAAAATTTCCAGAGTTGGGTTTCGAACTATGTGTGTAGCAGTGGTATTTTGTGTTGCTTTTTGCAGATTTTGGGTTTAAAACTTGGTTTTTAGCAAAAGGTGTTTCCTTTAGTTACATAAGGCGTGTCTGATTCGAACAACCATCTGGCTCCACTTTTTCTGCCATGCTGCTTTTCTATCTTTTCCTTGGTTCCCGGATTGTAGTTTTACGAGTTATGTGGTGAATGGGTTGGTGTATATTTGGACAGGAAAGAAGTGAGTACCTGAATCAGTCGAATGAGATTGAAGAGATGAGGCAGAAGCTGGAAGCTCTGAAGCTAGTGATGGGTGATCTCTCGCTGCGGTCAAAAAACACAGCGGACTGTGTCAAGAGCCAAAGAGAGAAACTCTGCTTCGATCTAAGATTGCTGCTGGTTGCTTGCAAGATGTTGTCTGCTGCCCATCAGCAATTGCAGGTAGTTTATATTGCTGGATGTCATCTGTAGAGTCTGCAGTATTGGGTTCTTTTGAGTATTTAATTTATTAATTGTGCATTTCTTCAGTTTAATGAAATTCTATGTAGTTTACAAGACAGTTATGCACATCAAAATGCCCATCCCATCAACCTGAATCAACTAGATTCTGTGGGGAATACATGGAAGGAATTGGCAAAGTTTTTTAGCTGACTGCTCTGACTGATGTCAACCCTGTCTAACATGGTGCCGTGTTTGTGGCCATGGTAGAAAAAGGAACAAGTATTCAAATAGGTTTTGGTAAGGGGTCTTAGGCCATTATAAAATGCAAAGGTGCACGGCGTCATCTGGCATATGAACATAAAGTTCTGTTGTTTAATTCACTCCTCTTGTGAATGATGGAGAACTATTCTTCCTAAAATATGGTGAGATTTACCAGTGTGTTGGTAATATTGAGAAATCAAATTTCACTTCAAGAGTTTCTTAGCTTTTACTTAGCAATAATTCCTCTTGTACTATGAGCAGCAGCAGTATGGATTTGGCACAACTCACCTATTTATCTTGGCGCCTGTTCTCTCCCCCAGTTTGAAGAAAATCTCTGTGCATGTTTTGCATTGAGTGAGTGTTGCATATTGGCAATTTTAGGAAATGTGGATCTTTGGTCACCCAAGAATTTTTGGGAGAGATTGCAAAGGCAGTCACTTCAATAATTTCTTTTAAGCTGAAAATAGGAGTTTGATGAATACAAGGTATCCTTTGATGACCACTGATATAGCTAGGTAGTGTTTGGCTAGCATTCTCTTGAAATTGGTTGAAGTTGTCACTGGATTCTTATTCTGTTATTCATAGGTATAGTCCACAAATTGGCAAGTGATGGCATGCTTACCATTTCCCTTGTGGCTGGTGACTTCCTGGTGCATCTCTTTTGAGATTAGGTGTGGGAGTGTGGATTAGAGATTTTCCTTTCTTGTGCTTCATGTTTGTTTGAGTTTCTTCCTTCCTATGATGGCAAGAAATCCAGTTATTACATTGAAATGCCTTCCATTCTTCAACATTTAAGGCATGAGCATATGGTGAGCATTGGATCATAATGGAGAATATGGAGTCTTTAACAAAAGTAAATTTCTGGTGGTATCAAGACACAGAAAGCTTTTGGTTTGTAACTTGTTCTATCCTGGTTCTAAATTGCATAAAGTTTAATATTGCATGCAATCTGTTTGTAAAGTGTGTCAGATTTAGAGGTTTAATTTGATACAGTCTAAATATCTTCTGTGGACTGTTCATTCCCAAGTAGGATTTGATTCAGATGTTCTATTTGTGTCATGATATCATGATCTCTGTGGAATGAGAAATACTTATTGCACTCCGTGTGTGTGTGTGGGGGGGGGGGGGGGGGGGTTGTATGTGGTTTGAGTGAACTTGCCTGAAAGACACCTGTTTAGAACATGTTTAGAACATATACCATAGGATAGTTAGGGGAAGTGATTGTTAAATAAATAACATTTCCGACAGAGTTGTTAATGCAGAATGATCGGAGGCATCTCACCCCATGATCCTCAGACGTCTCACCTGGCCATGTCAAAAGGCTTTTCCAACCCTGTCTAAGGGTCATCTTCTCTGTCTCAAAGAAAAGCACTAAAAAAAAACAATTCAAAATCCGTGTAAATAACCATTCATAAATTGTAAGCAGTCTTATTAAACGGAAAACAACCCTGAAGACTTCCTAAAATTGACTTTGGACCAAAATACTCCTAATCTAAAAAATACTGCGAAAGTTCACACTAAAAATCCCTAAAAAATTTTAAAAAAATCACCTCTAAAAGTCATGAAAAATATACAATATGCTAAATGCGCTCCAAATGGGCCAAGCAAACTGTCTTTGGACTCAACTAAAAATATTCTACCCATCACACAAGCTTTGGTGAGTCTCCAAGCCACAACAAAGCTGGAACGGCCCTTTGATGGCAGTAAATGCACTGCATCATGGTGTGTTGGTCTTGGATCCCCATTAGTCATGGCCATTATCGTTTTTCATAGCTTTTTCATGTGTGTTCGAAACTATGTAGTCAGAGGGAGAGGCGAAGGAGGGAACTGGGGGTTTGCCTCGACCTCAAATGCCTAGGCGAGGTGATGTGTGCTCTCATAAATTAGGGTGTAGGAAGAAAATGATTGTACAAGAAAAATAAAGAAAACATCCATGATAATCATATGTAAGACTTTGAAGGGAGCGGAATGACACCATATTTTGGGGAAGTAACATTTACTTGGAAAATATTTGCCTTATGGTTTTTAATTTTACTTAATCTTGGAGTAGATTTATTTTGGGTATCTCTTTAGATTCTTGGAGAAAGGAACTTTCTGCATTGTAATGGTTTAGTAGGTTTTTGTTCTTTTGTTTTTTGAGGTTAGTGATCTCTTCTACCTTGCGACTATACTACCTCTGTCTGTTCATGAAATAAAAATGGTGTTACAATCCACCCTTTTCTCGCAAAAATATGTTAGACTTTAAGAAACACTAATCATGTCCAACATGTAATGACTAGTTTGCGTAAAACATCCACATCGGTAGGTATGGTCTTCGAAATCTTAAAAATAAGAAAAATGTGGCAGCATGTAAGAGAAAAAAAGGAATTGAACATTGTTAAAAAGAGGTTAAGAATAAGAAAAAACAGTACCACATAATTAAAAAAGAAACAAGCATTTGGCATAGACATCAAAGGCAAGTGCCTAGGTGAGTGAGGCGAACATGAGGCAAGGCGAGGCAATTTTGGGTTGCTTCAGCCTACTTCATTGGCTAGGTGAGCTGGGCGATCGCCTTTGATAACATAGGTTTGAACTTGCTGGACAATAGAGCATTTGCCTTAATGTGGGTAACTAGGACTATATGCTTAAGATTAGGAAGTATCTTCTCAAGAAAGAGGGCTGGCATAGATGCAGGAATCTTTTGGTTATGCTACAGGGTGAGTGCCATGTGATTATGGGTAATGCATAACTATTCACTGCTGATGCTTGTGGTGGAAGATGTCTGGTTTTAAATGCAATGTGGAACCTGTGTGGAGCCTATTTGCTCTACCATAAGTTATGTTCTGGTGTAAAGCTTATCTAACCTGTGACAGATTTTCTTTCTGTTCCGGTGTTGGGTTTTCATTCACCAATGTGGTCTGGAAGGAGTATCTGGGATGGCAGAGATGAGTTGGATGAAGTGCGCCTTAACCACTGATTTACTGGACAACTGGGACAGGGTATGTTACATGGAAGATGATATGAGTACTTGATTTGGACCTTCTTCCTTTTACCTGTGACCTCTATTGGTATTTTGAATATGAAGGAATCTAGGGCTTCCTAAAGTGTCCAATGGCTGTTGATGGCTAGCGTAGTCAGATTCGTTGAGGTATGGCGTGTTCCTGAGCTTCTATCCTTAAGGTGTCTATTATTGAAGGGTTAACTAATTTAGCAAGATAAGGGCAATGAGGTACATGGTGGGGATTAGGTTTTGGGATTAGTTTTTTTTAGTTTGGTGGTTTTCTCTGCAAGTATATAGTGATTTTTCATTTGTTCTTTGATACCCCCTGCATGAAGAATTGTAAGGATGCTAGACAAATTACATGTCCTTTCTATTACTGAACCATACATCAAAATTAGAAAAAGGGAGGACGATATTAGTAAAACAGAAACTTGCTCTTAAGATGGTTTAAGTTATACATAGACTATAGTTCTTGTTTAAGTAACATATAGATTCTAGTTCTTTTATTCTTTGCCCTTTGTTAGATGTGGTTTCTATCTTCTTTTTTTTCAATTCTTCTAGAGCTAGTTCTCTACAATTTATACACATTGTGAAATGTAAAGTTTGATTTATTTTGTTCTTTCAAGTATTTATTTATTTTATTTATTTTGTGACTTGTTGGAGAGTCAGAGATCCCATTTGTTGTTATCATCAATTCTTTAGGTTGCCTCACTCGATTGAATGGTTATAGATTTGTTTGTTTTCTGTGATTGTTAAATATTAATCTATTGATGGAATTTATGAAAAAAGTCATCAAAGAATGTGTGTTGTTACAGGAAGCTAATAAGTTGTTGGCTGGAGAAAGAGGTCATGGACGTCTCCAGAACTTGCAGATGATGGTACGTGTAAGGCAACAGTATATGGTGGCACAGGTTTCAGCCCTTTATCCTGTGAAGCCATCAGTGGAGCAGTCATCTGGAGAGACATTAGATGTTAATGGTGGTGAATCATCTCTCTCTCTCTCTCTCTCTCTCTCACACACACACACACACACACACACACACACACACACATATTTGTGTGGTGCACACAACTGTGCATGCATGTGTTGAACTCCCACTTCCAACGCTGAAAAACAGAAATGAAGAACAAAAATGTACTCACAGTTTATCTTCATCACTGTATTTAATTGACATGAATGATAATAGAGGCACATTTGTCTGGAATCTCATGTCTATTAGTACTTTGTTTTTTATTCTTTGTTACTTAAAACGATTATATAAACTGATACATGTCTATTGTATACCTAACACATGTAAAGATATTTTAATATCCGTGTATATATTCGTACAACCTCCATTTCAGAACACTTAAATGGACATTCTACTACTCTCTGAAATTGTGTTTAGATTGCTTGCTTCATTATGTTTATCATTCAACATGTTAAGGGCTGGCATCAGTGGTCTGGGACCAACCTGTGTAATAGGTGGGATAAATATCTTCAGATAGTGTGCTCGGCATCAAGAACATTAGGAACTTCAGCTTGGCTCTTCTTGGCTAGTGGATTTGGAAGTTGAGCATTGAAGAGAGGGGTCTATGGAAGGATGTGATTTAGGTAGGAGCCTTATAGGAGGTCTAGGATGTGGGATGTTACCCTAGCTCTTCAAGTAGTATTTCTTATGTTTGAAGTGCTACTCTGCAAGCTGAGAATATGATGCCGTCTGATACTCAAGTCACACTTGAGAATGGTTAGTGTTGACATTGTTACTCTTGGAAGGATAGGTAGTGTGCTCATTTATCTTTTGAGAAGAGATTTCAACCTTTCTTCTGAATCTTCTCTCATCCCTTACATATGGTTGCTCAGATTTTTCGATGGCGGGACCTTTGTAGGGTGGATATCTTTGAGGAGGAACTGTGCTAAGAGGAAATCCAGTAATTGGTGGAGCCACTGGATCTTTCCCAAGGGCAGTGTATGGTCACAGACAGAATGGATACCTAGCTTTGGGGGTGGAGGAGCAATGGCATGTTCTCAATCAGAATACCTTATATGTTCATACATGACAGGGAGACTTGGTACAAGGATTTTAGACCACAAGAAGTCCTCTGCAAGTGCAGATTCTCATCTGGGGGATATGCCATGGCAGACTACCCACGTATGACTGGCTGGTCAATTTTTGGACAATAGTAATGCCATCTACTTCATCTGTGGTGCAGAGGAGTCTATTCAACAGCCTCTCTTGGCATGTTCCTTCTCCAATCTCCATACAGGTGAGCTGCAGTTTGCTATGTTGTAGAGTGTGCACTGCTTGCCAGCATGTCTGGACAGCTTCTTATTGTGATGGAATTGAAGGTGGGTCCGTAAGGAAGACGGAGCTATCTGGAGTGAAACGAATGCAAAGATTTTCGTAATGGAGAAAGATTGTCATGAGGGTAGTCTCTTTCATGTGTGATGGAGTTCGGGAGTGGGATTTTTCTGTTAGCAATGTAAATCAGACCCAGTCTCCGTTTTTGTTTCTTTTGGGAGATATAGTGAGGGAAAGACAACCTTGGTGTGTTTCATGTAGATAGATTTTTGTTAGCTTGCTTTTCCTATACTTTTATATTCTCTATTTTTTATTTAATGAACTTTGTGGCGCTATCCACTTTCAGAAAATAGATCTCTTCAGCCAGTGCTCTGCCCAGCAGTCATAGGAAAATGGCCATAGTCCAATCCAATGGGCCAACATTCAAGTGGAAGATCTTCTTGGATTTGTGTGGTGCTCTATCCATCTAGGAAATCCATTATTATTTTCATTAGAATCCTTCCAAGGAATCACCAGAAAAGACATAGATGCAATGAACTGCTTTGCTTATCTAACCTGTGCAATGTTAAAGTGGAGGACATTTATCTCGAATCGTTTCTAAAACTTGGAAATAATGTATAGGCATGACATTCATGGGTAATAAAAGACTTCTAATCTGAGGAGAACCAGCATTGCGTGCCATTTACTGCATAAGCAATGCACCAGTACAACATAATGAAGGATTCCCGAGTCAGATCTCATATGTTTTGTTTTCACTGTTGACATAATAAGAACCTTTCCTATTGTGCACATCTATGAAAAGTGATATAAAACCGCTTTAAAGTTTCAAGTTATACTAATTTGTAATGACCTTTTGTTGGTAAAAGCGATATTGCACTGCCTGCCTGGTGTATGTAAGTGCATGTAAAAGGTGCTATGTGCCTGGTCCCAGAGTTGCAATCAGCACATATTCAATGTGTTTTCGAATTCTGAACACATAGTCAAGGCCATAAACCCATAATGTCTTGTCTTTATATATTAATTTGATTTTCCTCTTGTTATTACTCAGTTATTATATATGATATATGCAAATTCTTTGTTTTTACTTGCTCAAATATAATATTCATTTATTGAAAATTACATCACAAGTAACTCCAGAATAAGGGACTTCTATGGCTAGATTGTAGCTCCTAGATTATTAGCACAACAATTTCCGGCATCCTCTTCAGCCAATTTCTCCCTGTTAGTTTGGATCATCTTTGTTTGTGAGATACAAATCATGGTTCAAACCTTGCTTTGAACACCAGAAGATTAAATGAATGATGACTTTTTTTCCTTCTTGGCAAGAAGTTTTGAGGAAACATTTTTGTGAGAAATTGCCATGTCGACACCATGTAGTAGAATAGTCTAAAAAACCTCTATTCTCATTTTCAACCACAAGGCTTTTATGTGCACAGAAGATACACAACGCCAGTCTTTAAGCACATATTTTTATATCTGCTCGATCTAGTTCATCACTGATGTCTGGTTGGCAGTCATGAAACCATCACCTTAATATTTTGTTTCCTGTTGTATAATTGTGCAAATCAGGTATGCTTATCTTTATCCTGTGGTCATGTTGGTTGTCATGTCCATGAGCCACTGGGCTCTGTTTTTCTTTTGTTTTTTTTTTCCCCCTGGAAGCTGATTCCTGAAACTCTGCTTACTAAAATGTTGACACATGTTTGCGTACAGACCATGTACTAAATTTCCTTACCAGTTACAAATGATATCATTCATTATTGTCTCAGCATGTAGGTATCTTTCAGGAGATTTTGCTGGTCCACCAAATTCGTCTAAACCTTCACAGAGATCGTCATTCACCATTTTAGGGCTTCAGTTACCTACTCCCCCTTTGAAGAAGGCAAGCCTTTTTGGTGATAAAAAGGAGCTTCAGAGATCTGCAACTGCTTTGGGTTATGTTGCACATGTGAGTCCTTGTGAAGGCGTGTTCAGAAAATAATTCCATTCTATTTGTTCATCCTGCTTTAATGTGCTCTTCTTTGCTTTGACATAACTTTCTTAGACATGTTCTTTTTACTCTGCAGAGGAGAAGATATGCTATCAATATACGTTAGATTCTAGACTAAATGTGATTGCTTGTTGCACCTCATGCTTGTGGGCTCATGTTTGCTTCATTTGGCTTTTCAGGCAGTCTTGCTCATTGCTGCTTATCTAGATGTTCCCTTGCGGTACCCTTTGCGTTTTGGAGGTTCCCGGTCATATATTCATGATCATGCATGTTCAATTGAGCTTATGTCATCTGATTTAACCTCAAGCTCAAACTCTATGATGGGCATTATACCGAGGCCCACAGAGTTTCCTCTTTTCTTAGAAGGCCAGGATAGTACAAGAGCTGCTTATGCAATATTCTTGTTGAATAAGGTGAGCTTATCGACTCTATACCTTTAGAGGACATTTTCTAGTGATGTTATTTAGATGTTGTTGACATTTCTTTCTTTTCTTTTCTAAAGAACATGTTAAAAATTAACACTTTAAAAAGAACATATTTACAAGTATCGTATACATTCTTGTAATTAGTAGCAGGTGTCCTTGTCAGATACAGATAGATGAGGGATCGAGGGTTGGTTCTCATCAATTTCTTTCTCCTTGATGTTGTCTCTTTGAGATGGAGAAGACGACCCTGAGATGGGGTCAGAAAAGCCCTGCTACGGGGCTGGGTGAGATGCCCGAAGATCGCGGGGTGAGACGCCTCCCATTGTTTCACATCAGATCCTCTGTCTTTCTGGCCAAAGAAGACAGGATGTTTATGTGTGGCGTAAATGGACATGGTGAAGGTCCAATCAGTCTTATTCACTGCTTTCTTGAGCAGAGGTATTGGGTGAAGTTTGTTAAACTCAGGACTTTCCCTCTAAACGGATATATCCAATCATTTTCTTAGGAGATGAGTTTGGAAAAGTTCTCCCAGTTTCTGGAAGGTATCTCCATTGAATCCTCCAATGGCTTTCTTATGGTGGTGCTTCCAACATTGAGGGCTACAATGGTGATACTACAGAAGGTGAAGGCCGTGCCTTCTTGGAGCAGTATCTGTTTGCTGATGGATGTTGGATTTTATAAACACTACAGAACAGAAAGGATGCAGTTGGTGGATAGAGTGTGCCACAAATCTCCCATGTGGTGTTATGGTTGAGTCTATCAGGCTGCTAGAGGAGGAAACCTTTGAGGAGCCCTCCCCACCCGCTTGACTCTGCCCCACAAACCACCATTTTAAACTGTAAATGTTTCTTCTATTGCTGTGGGATGATGAGACCATCAAAATATTTATCGAGCCATTTTGCCATTGGAATGGTTTGAGGAGCATTTTCTAATAGGGAAGGACTCTCGTGTTTTCATGATTGGTGGTAGATGGGTGGATTTGGCCCTGAAGGTGTTGGAAATTGAAGTTGGGGCCAGAACTCTTTGATCTGGGTCTATAAAAGCCTGGTGCATTGAAGGTGGTGGAAAGATCATGTGGTTGAGGCATTGGCCTGTGAGTAGGCCAGCTATGGATACATCCAATAGGATGTGGAGCCTCTAAATCAGCCTATATTACTCAATGAGCAATTTAAGGGTTGCTATGGGTGCACACCATGCACCAGGGGCCTTTGACGGTATGAAAATCTCTTATATACTCAAGCCTCATATAGCTGCTATTTTGGGCATTGAATCTTGGCAGGTGCCAGAGGTGCTCATGACGCGGGTATGGTTTGTTGAATATTTACTGGGCATGCCAACGGGCACTTCACATGCTGTGGTTGCATTTCACCCCTCTATTGGTTCTCCTGGAGTTTGTGGAGTTTGAGGGTGGATCAGTCAATGCACCCCTCCCGCCTATTATTGTGTTCTGCGGTTGGTCAACCCCACACATCTGCTCATGCTTTTTGGTGTGGAGCATGGATGGCAGTACCGGCCGATACCGGTACGTACCGGTATCGGCCGGCACCGGTACCGTGGGTACTGACCGGTACCGGGCCGGTACCGGACTGGTTTTGGGCCGGTACCGACCGGTACCGGACCGGTATGTACCGGTACCGGTACTGCCATCCTTGGTGTGGAGTGTGGGGTGGAGAGTGGTGGAGTGCGTAAGCAGTGCAGATTGGGCTTTTGGCATGTTCATGGGTAGCCCATGAATTCCTGCAGGTCAGACCTCAGACATTTTCACCTATTGCTGTTGGACTATGTTCCATTGTCGCCTATTGTTATTGGAATGTGTTCCAAGTGTGGGGGCATGGTGGGTCAACCCTGCTGGTCAGGCTGGTGGAACTATTGTTGGTCCCTAAGGTGGGGGTTAGGTGTTCTGATCTGGCTAGGGCTTTAGATTGTCTGATTTCTGATCCATTTCCAATGTTTTGAGAATGGATACGGTAAGTGCGAAAGAATGATCTCTGCGCAGCACCACGTAGCTTTTGGAAGTATTTCATCCTAATAGACATTTAATCAAAATGGAATTTCAACCTTTCAGGAGCAAGTAGATAGATGGTAAATGATTGCCAACCTCTCCTAATGCATTAGAGAGAAGTCTGAACTGTCTTAGACATTGAATGGTTAGGTGAAAAATAATTCCGCATGTCTACTAAGATGTGTGCTTTCTGGAAGGTGTATTATTTTAATCATAGAAGGCATATCATGAACCTATAGAAGTTTCCTTTGTCCTCTTATTCTTGTAAAATTGAAATATTGCTCATCATATGGAAATTGAAATTTTAGTACATTTGACCAGAATTGGATCTCATCAGGAATGTTCTTGTATAAGGTTGTCAACTAGTCCCTTGCTCCACAGGTTTTGTTAATTGGAGTTTTGAAGCCTACTTTGTGAATACTAGATACATAAGAGGATACAAGTGCTAACGTCCTTCATGCGATTATTTTGTTCAATTGTTGAGCACTTCATTGACCAATATAGTCACAAGCATGAAGCCCAAGTATTTAAATATGAGCTTGGCTTTTATGAATCCAGCAGTCCTGGTTTCAGGGAAGTGTTTTTGAACATCCAATTAGTTGTCGGCTTTCTCAAGAGATTCATGGCAATACTGTGAAGTAAACCAGCCATGTTGGCACAGTTGCAAAAGCCTAGTTCTCAATGAGAGTCAAGAGGGACTGCCAGTGAGATCTTGGCACTCCTGAGTTCTGTCATCACCAGAAAACTAGTCTGCTATTAATGAGTCCAGCCTTGTTGACCCAGTTGGACAAGCCTAATTCTCAATGAGAGTCGGAGGGACTGCCAATCAGATCTTGGCACTCTTGATTCCTGTCATCACTAGATAACTAATCTGCCATTAACACTTGCATCATGAGGGGAGAGTGGAGGGGTGAGCAGAGGAGCCGGAGCCCTTGAGGGATGGCGTTCACGCCAGCGATTGGGGCTAATTGTATCCCTCTTGGCCGACGCCCATCCTCCTTTTGGTCGCTCCCCAGGTGCTTTGGCTGCTCTGGATGGGGCCACAGCTGGTGGTTGTGCCCTTCCAGGAGGATCAGAACATTTGCCAAGGTTCTGGTGAACGGCGTGGGGTTTTCCTATGAGCAGGCCAAATCCTCCCAGGGGGGTCAGAGAAGGCGAGAGGATGCTGGTTGTCCTCTGGTATGTATTCGGGACTCGAAGCTTCTTCGGGCGTGGAAAATGGAGATGGGCCGGTGCTGCCATTGTTCCCTTGTTCATGGGGCTCTGTCTAGTGAAGCTTTTCTCTGCAGAGGACTCAGGGGCAGCTCTTACCCCTTTCTCGATGGGCCTCAGCTTTCGACCAGCTAGCGGGACAGAGGGGAGGAGGGAGTGCAGAAGGCCGGCTCATGTTTGCTTGCACAGGTCGGGCCTCCAGAGCAAGGACCGAACGAGTCTCAGAGACCTCTGCTTTACTCTAGTTCGTTGGGGGCTCTTCTTAGGCCCTCCCGTGGAGAACCTGAGCAGGTTGCGTGGCATGGGGAGCGTGAGGGGCTTCACAATGGTCTTCTTTGGATGCGGGCAGTGTTTCCTGTTGGATGTCAGGATGCCTCTGCACAGGTTGGTGAGGAGGACAAGATTCAGGTGCATCAAGCCCACCTTGAGAAGAATCAGAGGGATGGCAGGGACCTTGAGGTTCCAGATTCCTCCTTGTCTCTTATCCCTTGCTCACTCCCAGGCCAGCCAACAGTGGAGGGGGGTAGGGGAGGGGAGTCTGATTCTTCTTTGGGCCTTAGAAGGGAGAAGGTGATAGCCAAGGGACATGCATCTGAGGGGGAGGGTCCTGATTGTCTCTTCGATGGGGGGTCCCGCTGCTATGAAAAGGAAGAGAGGGAAGAGGAGTCTGCAGAGGAGATGGATGCGGAGGGTGGGGAGGATGTGAAAGAGTTTGTGGCCAAGGTGCAAAGGTTGGTAGAGGAGCAGGCTCGAGAGGTGGCGGAGAAGGTGCGGGTCTCATTCAGTGGGGTGGGTAAGGATATCTGGGCGGCCTATTCTAAAATTCGGAAGAGATAGCAAAGCGGGATTAATAGGAGTGCCCAGAGAATGAGGGCAGAGGCTGCGGGTGGAGAGGGTCGGGAGGGTGCTATACTTGTTTCCCAATGAGGATTGTCTCGTGGAATGTGAGAGGTTTGTGTGGGAGGGAGAAGAAGGCGATTGTCAGGGAGTTCGTGAGAAGATGTAAGATCGATGGTTCTATGTCTTCAGGCTTCAGGAGACCAAATGTGAGGGGGTTGGGGATGAGTTGGTGAGGGAGATTGGGGGAGGTAGACTCACTAAAGGGGTCTTTTCTCCAGCCATGGGAAGGTCGGGGGGGGGGGTTGTATTCTTATGATCTGGAATGAGTTTGCTATGGAAGATAGGGTAGTACGGAGGGAGGTGAGTAGGTTTGTCATCTCACTTTCCTTCCGGTCTGTGGCGGATGGTTTTATCTGGGATCTTTTGGGGTCTATACTCAAGGCAAGGAGGAGAAGAAGGGGGTGTAGGAGGCTCACCTGGATTATCTCTGCAGGTCTGGCAATCCCTAGTGTGTGTTGGGCGATTTCAATGTTATTGCTGCCCTGCATGAGAGACTGGCCTCTGTATTGTCTACAGGGATTATAGAGGATTTTAAGGACTGTGTTTCAGATGCTGCTCTCGTTGATTTTCCTACTCCTAACTCTTGGTCTAATATGAGGGAGTCTGCTTCTTAATCAAGGTTGGACAGGTTCTTAGTTTCGGTGGATTGGGAGGAGCATTTCCATAGGCTCCTAGCTGAATGCCTTACTAGACCAGCTTTTGATCACAAGCCTATTCTTCTTAAGACTAGTAGCAGCAGATTTGTCAGGCACAGATTTAGATTTGAGAAATTTTGGCTTAAGGAGGAATACTTTATGGATGTCGTCAGGAGAACTTGGAAGGATGCCCAGCATGGAGGATCTTATATGGCAAGTCCGGTTCAGATTTTGAAGGATCTGAAGGATGCCCTTCTGCTGTAGGGGGTCTCTAGAACACTTCCTGGAAAGGCAGCTAAGGAATATATTTTGGCGTCCATTCTGGCGCTGGATGAGTTGGAAGCTACATGCTTGTTGGATGAAGTGGGCAGGGACCATATCAAAGTTGAAGATAGATTATGAAGATATTCTCCTCAAAGAATAAATGCATTGGAAACAGAGATCCAGGGAGAGATGGATTAAGAGGGGACAGGAACACAACTTATTTCCAGAGACTTATTTTGGGTTGGCACATAATTAATTGCATTAGGACGTTGAGAGATGGTGGTCATGTCATCTCACATCCAGAGGCTATTCAGAGACATGTGATTGATTTCTATGCTAGGTTGTACATTGAGGAGGACTGCTGGAGACCTTCTTTTGTGGATGACCTTCTGCCACAGATTTCTGCCGAGGAAAGGTTACTTTTGACTGCCCCTTTCTTTGAGGAGGAAATGAAGAATACTATTTTTTCACTGGTAGGTGATAAAGCTCTGGGGCCGGATGGTTTTCCCTTGTTTTTCTTTCAACATTGTTGGGAGATGGTCAACATAATCTCTTAAGGGCAGGTCTGGAATTTCAGGAGGGTAGAGCTCATCTTGCAAGCATTAACAAGACTTTTTTGGTTCTTATTCCTAAGAAAGAGGGGGCATATTGTTTATTAGACTACATGCCTATTAGTCTCGTGAATGGAATGTATAAGATTATCACCAAGATGCTTGCTTCCCGTCTGGAAAAGGTGGTGGATAGACTTATCAGTTGGAATCAGGAGGCCTTCAAGGGTGGTGAGGACACCCGAGCTATGGTCCGATTCCACCTGGACTTCGTCTATCGCCATCAGAGAGCTCTTCCGGTGTCCATGTGGCTTGGAGACGAGGCAGGGACTATTTGAGGTTTGGAGACACATTTACTTGCTTTTATTAGGCCTATTTATGGCCCGTTATGCATTTTTATTTTCTAGGATTTTTAGGTGCGTGGATAGAAACGGTTGAAGGTTAGGAGTTACAGATCTATTCTCTCTCTCTCTCTCTCTCTCTCTCTCTCTCTCTGTGTCTGTGTGTCTGTGTCTATGTGTTTTTAGAAAGGGGAATGAATATTGGAGAAAAAAATTTACCCGGAGTCTTGTGTTTGCTCTGCGATTGAGTCCTTCATCCTCGGTGAGACGCCAAGGAAGTCCGTCTCCGGTGCGATGCCAGGGAAGACCCAACCTGCTAGTGGGATGCCAACATGACCTTCTCCCCAAACCCCCTCTCTCTTTCTCCCTCGGATCGAGTCCCTGCCGCACCGGAACAAAAGAAGAAGAGGAAGAAAGTAGAATGGAGCTGAACTGTTGCCCGCAATGTCGACGGCGTTCGCCGGCGCCATCGCCGTTGTTGCTGGCCCTAGCAGCCACCCACCCCGCAGCTGTCGTACCCCCCCTAACCACAGGCTTCGCCCGAAGCCGCCGTCACCCGGCTGCCACCGTTGCCAGCGTCCCCGCCTGCCGTCGCCCCCGCTCCACGCCTTGTCTTGCCGCCGCTGGAGACACCTAGCCCGCCCCGTAGTCGCCCGCTCCTCTCTAGCTCGGTTAGCGTGAAGAAGGAGAAAGGAGGAGAGAAGAAGCAAGGAAGGGCATGTGCCCCTTTAAGAGCCTCAACCTGGTCAAGCCAGGTTGATCGGACTTGGGTCCGAACCCAACCCCCTCTTAGTCCGAGCCACACCCCCTTAAAAGGAACCCAGGCTTAAGCTGTTACCTAGTCTGACCAGGCCTTAAGAAAACTAGGTGGTCCGAGTCATTTGGTTCAGTCGTGGTCCGAGCCAGGGCTCGATCAGGTCCAAGTCAGGTCCGACTTGGTTCGTGGGGGTGTGACAAGTGGTGCAACAAGGGCCGATAGCGCACTGCCCTCGTTCCGAGCCCGTTCGGGCTCCGATTCGTGCACCGTTTGCGTCGTCGGATTCGTCTTGACAAGGCCAATCCATATCCAACACGTAGCGTCCCCGACTTGCCTTGATTTGTGTGCCACTTCTACACATATATTGAGGACCCCGATTGTGCATCCTGAGGCTCGCGTCAGTTGCCTCGATTTGCATGCCAGCACTCCGACGCATTGATTTCGCAGCACGCTTCTCGAGGCACTCTTCCAGCGACGTATGCGCCACCGTTGACCTGTCAATTGCTGTGATTACCACTCCGGGTTATTTTATTGTGTTTATTGTAGCCTTTTACTTTCCTGCAAGGAGTGGGCTATTATTTTATTGTACTTGAAGGGTGGTACATGAGCACCGAGTGATCTTCTCCCACGCACCAACGTGGAGGTACGTGCTAGTCCTCTCACTACGATTTGCTTATCACGTATTTGCTTTTATCTCCCGCCGAATCGTGAGATAGGATCTAGTCCGTGATTCATCGTCACTGTTGGCTACGAGTGCGTTACACCGATCTCGGGTTCTGACAGGACTTAGGGTGGAAGTAATTCCTAGACTTGTGGTAGTTCTTCAACTACCAAACGGTCCCATGTTTCCTCATCGCGAGAGGGATGGTTACTCAGCTACTTATGTTGCTGGCGTAATTATCTAACTAAACAATTGTACGACTAAACTGCATCTATCTAATAATTTAATGCTTGTTGTTGATTCCTACCACTGCTAGCGAGTATGTTAGCTGTCTCGCATCAAAGGGCAAGCAGATTTAGGATAATTTTTTGGTTGCTTAGGAGTGTAGTTTTGCTTTAAGATAGCAAAAGAGGAAACGCTTCATCTTTTGAGAAGGCGTATGACTAGGTTAATTGGAGTTGTTTGTTCCAAGTCCTTATGATGATGGGTTTTGGAGAGAGATGGGTAGAATGGATCAAGGCATGTCTGACTTCTACTTCTTTTGCAGTCCTCATCAATGGGGAACCATCTCGTTTTTTCCATAGTAGGAGAGGTCTACGGTAGGGGGATCCATTATTCCCCCTCCTCTTCATCTTGGTGGCCCATTTATGGAGCAGAATGTGGAACATGGCAGCTTTAGGTGGCCTTATTCATGGGTGCGGGATCGGCAGAGATGGAGTTTGTATTACACACCTTCAATATGCAGATGATACTATCTTGTTCTTTCAGGGAGGAGATGAAGAGCAGTTTTTTGTGGCTAGACTTATATTGGAGTTTTTGGATGAGGTCAGTGGCTTGAGGGTCAACTTCCATAAGAGCAGTCTTATTGGCATTCACATTGAGTCAGAGGAGTTGAGAAGGGCAGCTTTGATATTGGGTTGCAAAATTGGTGATTTTCCTATATCCTATTAGGACCTTCCTCTCTCTCTAAGAGCTCTGCAGGAACATGATTGGCAGAAGGTGATCCATAAATTTTAGTCCAAACTGGCAGGATGGAAGGGAAGACTTCTATCTTATAGTGGAAGGTTGGTTCTCTGTCAGGCTGTGTTTGATAGTATCCCGGTTTATTTCCTCTCGATCTTCAGGGTGCCTTAGCAAGTTGCCAAGAGGCTTGACTGTATCAGGGGATATTTCTCCTGGTTTAGGATTGGGAACCCTAAGAAGGGGGCTTGGCGATCAGCTAGAGGAGGGTGTGCAGAAGTAAGGTTAATGGAGGCCTTGGTTTAAAGGACATCCATGCTTTCAACATTGCTCTTCTATCTAAATGGTTGTGGAAACTCAGAAGTCTAGATTCAAGAATGTGGAAGGAAATTATTATGCGGAGGTACTATAGGGATTCCAGGCATTAGGACCTAGCAGTCACCCCATCTATGAAGGTTTCTAGTGTGTGGAGGGGTATTCTGCAGTCTATGGATATCATCTGTGTAGGGAGCCAGATGGTCCTAGGTGATGGGCGTATGTGTCTTTTCTGGCTGGATCCTTGGTGTGGTGATTATCCCTTTAGCTCCTGTTTTCTTTTCCTATTTCGCATTACTTATGGTCAGAAGATTGTAGTGGCTGATGCTTTTGAGGTGGGGAGTGGATGGAATCCCACCTTCAGAAGGTCTTTGAGGGATGAGGAGATAGAACTTTGCCAGCTTTTTCTTACCCTTCAGGACGTTCGTTTGCAGTCCACTACCCGTGATGGTTGGGTGTGGAGGTTGGGGCCCCAAGGAAGACTTTTTGCCAAGGCTGTATACTCTATCATTGCTGATGGGGGTCTGCGCTCCTACTTCATTGGCCCTATTTGGTCAACTAGAAGCCTGCTGAAGGTCACAAATCCTCGCGTGGAGAGTCTCCTTGGACGGATTACCCACTGCTGATAGGTTGAGCAGATTCTTGGACAATATTTAGACTTTGTGCTCCCTTTGTGGTGATCATGAGGAGTCGGCTGATCATCTTTTTGTCCTCTGTCCCTTTTCTCTGGAGGTATGGCAGCTGATTTTGAACTGTATCGGTTGGCAGATGCCACATGTGTTATCAGTAGATGAGCTCATGCACAAGCGGAAGGTGGCTTGTATTCCCAAGCAGGACAGACAAATGTGGTGGTTGATCCCCCATGCTACTTTTTGGGTGATCTGGAATGAAAGAAATAGAAGGACCTTTTAGGAAGGAAGCTCTAGTGCCCAGTCGGCTCGCCTCCTTAATTGGGGAGTGTGAGGGAGTGGGCCTTGTTTTTGTGCAGAAACAATACTTGTATATCCTCCTTGTTTGAGCTTTTGAGAGGTGTGTGAGTTTGGGAGTGTTGCACCTGCTTGGTGCCTTTTTATAGGAGGATATGTCTTGTTGATTATTTCTATTTTCCATACTGGTACTCTTCCTTTCTACATTTATTGAAATTGTGGTACTATCCACTTTAAAAAAAAAAAAACTAGTCTGCCATTAATGAAACCAACAATTATTGATCTAGCCAATCTTTGCTTATCTCTTTTTTTTTAAGGGTGGGGGATGAAGGAAGAAAAGTAGGGGAAAAAGAGGAATTAAAGGAAACAGGAAAAGAGAAGAAGGATAGGGAAGGCCATGAAATGAAGAGGGGGGGGGGAGAGGGAGGGAGAGGGAGAGAGCAGTGGCGAGGGGCTGAGAACATAAGACTAATGGAAAGATTTAGGTGATACAGGTAAAACAAAAAGAAAAGAAAGTTTGAAGGAAAAAGAAATGAAAATTGCATACTGCTAGAGAACAATGCAAGCAGTGTTAGACCACAGCATTTATGAAGGGGAATGTGAAGGGAGCTCTTTCTCCATTCTTGTCTTCTTTCTTCCTCGTCTTTATTGTGCTGGTTGGGGTAGGGAACGGTCTTCTTTTCATTTTTTTCTTCCATTGTGCTTCAGGGAGCCCCTAACCCGTAATGCTGGCTGCAAGTGATCAAAGGAAGGCTTAGGTGTAAAATCTCATGGTAGCTTAAACAAGGTTGACTTTCTGTGAACTGGGTTGGGCTGGGCCATGCTGATCCCTAGGCTGACCATTTCTGACAAAAGTTTTCCCATGATGGGCTTTTCTCTGCCATGTATCTGCCCTTCATCTAACCCAGCACACTTCAAATTCCAGAACAACTTTTGGAAAAAAAAAAACAGGTAAATGGTAGTGTCCAAACTTGGGCAGTCAAGGAGAAATTCAGGAAAAAAAAACAACCAAATTGTTTATTTAATATTGTTATATGTACATGGAAATATATGTTTTCTGCGACAAAACTTGTTTGAGCAAGTCCTTTTCATTAATGCCAATTGGTCCAGAACTTTCAACCCAAGGTCGATCAGCACAAAGAGGACAGGTTCAATAACCCACAGGTCTTCCCAGTCTATTTACAGCCCTAACAAATATGAAGCCCAAGTAGAAAAAGTAAATTTGTGAAGAAAAATTGATTTTATCTTTAAATTTGTCAAGAAACTTCGATTTCATCTTTCACTAGGATGATTCTTTAACCTCCTTCAGCATCGTTATAGTTCCCGTGTTTGTTAACTCTCAAGAGTTACCACACAATTTTCTTTCAAAAATTGCATGAGATCAACAGAAATTCAGGCATGGGGCAGGATCCAACTCAGTTTTGTCTTTAACTAAACTCAATTTTGTTTTTAACTATGTTTTAAAACTTTCCTTGTTCTCTAAAGGTTATCCCTAATGTCTCTTATTTTGGTAGGACATAGAACAGCTCTTAAATTACATTGGCGCACAAAGTTTTGGGCCAAGGCATGTGTTACCCAACTTGAAGGAGCTCATGAGAATCATTCAAGCCAAGGAGTACATAGACAAGTGATTGACTCATCTTTCTACACTGGTGCAAATCTATGCAGCGCCTCCCTTGCAATGTTTCTGGAAATTTTTGACCTAGAAACACACGTCACACTTGTGCCCTAACCCATTCTGTATGATTACATTTATGTCAACATATTGTTGATGAGGTATACACGTACAGATTCTTTTGAACTGGATATTGTGAGTTATTGTGCATGAAAGATGACAGGATATCAGTTTGTTGGTGCTGCGCTCTCATACTTTGAACAGGAAGGTGCCACTAATTTGGAAAGGCTGCGTGGACTAAGGATTTGACAATGTCGACACTCGGATGGCAGGAGTGCAGTAAACTTTCTTGTTGCGTTAAATTTTTTGGCAATTTTATCTGCCTCGGGCTCCTGGTGATGTAGTCATGTATAAGCATGCAATGTTTATAGAAAACAGTTTTTGACATTTTTTTTCCCCTGATACCGAATTTGAGACCAATGAGAATACTACCTCCTCCCTCCCCCTCTTATTATAAGATGGCAGGTTAGCCAAATTTCATGTTGATAAATTCCCTGTTAACAAAAGTTGTTAATAAGATTATGGATGTTTCGTTCAGTGAAAATCTCCCTCAAGAATATTCTCACCTCCTCCCTGCAGCTCTTATTATTAGGTGGCAGGTTAGACAACTTTCATGTTGGTAAGTTCCCTGTTAACAAAAGTTGTTATTAATATTATGGAAGTTACATTTAGTGAAATTAATCTTCCTCGAGAATTCGAAGGTGAGTACTATTCTGCACTTCTTTTGTTTATAAAAGTACGAAGGCAAATTTATTATACTCCTTTTCACGTGTCTGGGTGCTTCCTTTGTTCTCCCCTCTATTCCCTTCCTTTTCGTACGGTATGTTTTACCCAAACTTTCTAGGTCCACAAACTGATAAGAGTCTATATGTCGATAAGTACTTGATCTATAAAATATAAACTGATTTATAAATTTTATAGATTGGACTAGTGTTTACGTTTAAACGAAAAATACCCCCCCCCCCCCCCCAAAAAAAAAAAAAAGAAACCAAGAGGAAAAACCCTGTGAACAATGAAGGACTTCAAGATTATCTGGGCCCATTTGCAATCCGACATTGGATGGATTGGATTAAGTTGAATTGTATGTCTATACATTTCTCTAATCTTTGGGTTCGATGTAAGGGTGACATTGGGCTGGGCCGGTCTGGGTTTAACAGGGCTTGGGCTGCTGTAAAATGCTTGACTTGAAAATCTGTCCAACTCGGCCCAGCCCAGGACGAAAAAGGAAGTGTCGTCCAGCCTGGTCTGGGTCATATGAAACTCTCCATTGTTCATCCTCAGTAGGGTTTCAATATGAAACCCACCAGCATGGCCCACCCGCATGGTGGGTCTGGGCCGCAGCGACGATGGCGGCTTCCTTGCAGTCCCGACGCTGACGGTCAACTTGCAGCGGTAGGCAGCGGCGGCAACACCCATCTTCACCTGCTCCCCCTCCTTGCCATCCTTTCTGTGGGCCATGCTGAGCTTTCACCGAGCCTTGGTAGAGCTGGGCGGGCGAACTTAATGGTAGGTTAATCCGGCCTTGGGCCGGGCCTAGGCCAACTTAAAAACCTCGTCCGCTGGACGGGGCTTAACTGGGCCTACTCCGAGTCCGGCCCATCGACACGTTCTAATTTGATATATATAATTCATAAATTTTTAACATTTATTGCTAATTATTTAGATGATTTTATCTTCGTGATTAATCTAGTTCAACTATTATTGCTCATGTAAATGTCGTTTAAACTTGCTCTTTACTATAACAAATTAACATTGTCAAAATCATCGTGAGGCTATTCAAGGCTATGACGTTATTGCTTAATAGCTTATGCCAATATTTCATGTGTGCAAGTATTTGAACATTTGTACTTGAGATTGGACGATATTCTGTAATTAGTTGGACTGCTGACCTTAAGCTTAGAGTTAAACCGCATAGTTAATTACTTATAAATGCTAATTCATAGCATAATTTGTTCTAGTTTACCTTTTCTGTCAGAAATATTTACAAAGCCACCCAAGTAGAAAGTAACAAACATAGGCATTTGCACTGAATTTCCTTCTTAGTAGGATTTTTTTCCACGTAGCTGCTCTCGGGCATAGGTCTATGTGTACTCTCACGGAACAAATCTTCCTTCATGTACAAGTACAACCATGGGATGTGAGATTCAAACACCATCATCTCCCTTTTGTAACCTACTTGACGATTCATTCTAACTTACACTTTGCTGATTCTGTTATAGGCTAATAAAGTTGGATCAAAATATCCTCGATCAAGATGTTTTTAAATGTATGAAAACTAATATGCTTTTACATTCCTGCATAATTATATTACACCTGTATGTACTAATATTTCTTTTAGATTGAGCAAAATTACAGAAAGAAACATGTATAATGCATGATATAATTTGGATTTTGTCAAAGAAACGTATGCTCTTGCCTAATTTTTGAGCTCGTCAGCAAAAACATATCTTTTTCAGCTACTCGTCCATCTGTACAGCGTACACTAGCGTATAATGTGCAAATGTGGAAACTTACTAACATGGTTTTTGATCGGTAGGTTGGAAACACGGGGTCTATTTTAGCCTTTGAATCGAACATTCAGTGAAAAAAATCATTTTTAAATTCGTAACTTTAAAGAAGAGTCTTAATTCAATATACTTAAAAGTCATTGTTAAGATCATCTGTAAATACAAGTTTTTGTGATTTTGTGTTAAGATATCCCCCTAGGACAACCCCACAAATTGGTTATTAGTTTATACCTCGGATATTGACAAAGTCTCTAAATGAGTTTAGATCTTCTACGTGCTAGTCGTAATAAGTGCATAGAAGAAGGGCATGAACATTTGCATAAGAAGTTAAGAAACATCTACATAAAATCAAAAAGTTTTGCAACAAAAACCCTTTTATAAATGATTCTCCACACTTATTGGCTCGTGTAAAAAATCTCCAACTTCTAAAATCGGCATGTACAGTGGCTAAAATCTATAAACTATATTCATCACTGAAGAGGATTGGTGGGTTCTTGGTCGTACGGTTCACATGCTTCCCATTTGTTCTCTCAGCCGGTTTAATGTTAACCCCCGGTTCACGCGGTTTAGAGTTTTATTGGGCTCTTGGTCGTACGGTTTACGTTAAGCCGTCCAGCTTTTAACATTTTAACCAAGGTTTGCCACATCCGTCTCAACAAACCTTCTTATATTTGAATTTATTACCCAATAAATTCATCATTTTGATCATCTTGGACGTAAACCTCTTAATACGTATTCAAATTATATGTAAAATAAAACTTAATATAAATAAATATTTAATAGATATTATATATAATTTTGTAAAGAACTTATGATCATTTGTGGCTATTGACACATGCGTGGCCATATATATAATGTTGTTACAATACTTGCAGTATGTGTGCATTTTACCCCTTCTTCACATTAAAAAATATCAATAAATAAAAAATTAGTCAGATTACTTTTAAGATTATTCTCTTCTTTTGGACTTTTTAGTATTCATCACCTACTTGCTTGTATTTGATTAAATAGCTACAATCAACTCAGATACGATCAAACAGTGAAAATCAAGTTCCAAAAAAACGAAAACTACCTGAGGTAGTTGAATATTTAGAAGTTTATGATCACTTTTATTTTATTTTAACATAGGATAAGGCTGAAATATAGTATGCCATTTACCCTCATGGATGCCAAAATCGCACCACATCACTTTTTCTACGAACTTTTGTCATTGTCTGTGTTAGTTTTTAAATTAAAATTTTATTATTAAAAATTTAAGTAGTTTCCTTGCTTGTGTCATCGACGAATAAAAATATAATCATATATATATCCACGTTCCATAGAAAATATGAATTCACCATCATAAAATAAATATTTAAAAGTTTAATAAATAACTCCTAAAGAATCTTGCGCAAGCAAAAAATGTCCTATATTGCATGTGCATATACATAGAAAACCCCGTAAAGTTTCTTCTTGTTTTAAAATAACCCTAATTTGTAAGTGATGTGAGTGATGGTAGACTTGAAAATAGAAAGATGTACTTCTATCAAAATAGACAAATATTATAATTCTTACTGACTTAATAAAATATACAATATAATTTCGAAGATATTAATACTAAGTATTTTTTTTTGTGTATTACCCCTAACTCTCACGTATTAGCATCAATACTCCTGAAATATTTAGACAGTTACAATTATACCCCTCTATCTGATAATTTTATATAAATTCCTTTAAATTCACTAATAGTTTGTATATATAACCCTCAATTCACTAAAATATTACACTATGTACCCCCCACACCTCTGAAGATATCATGATTTATGCAATGTTTTTTGAAATATTTCGTTGAAATTCACCTAAGTTTGACGGGAGAGATATAAATGTAACATTTTGAAGATTTCATGACTATTGATGATAAAATGTGAGAATTGGAGATATATATGCAAAATCCCCAAATATATTCTACGCCGAATACACACTAGATAGTGGATACAATTAAAGATGGGTCCCGATGAATCTACACCGAGTCCGACTATAAATTGCATCCCTACCTTTAGGGTTGTTCACTGTTCGGTTTAAACCGAAAAACAAAATTGAACTGGTCAATTTGATTTGGTTTGAACTTCTGAAAATTTCGATTTGGGTTGAAACCAAATCGGATGAAGAAATTTGGTTTAGTTTATTTCATTAGTTCATAAATCGAACCAACCCGAATAAGTATGAGTTTATATAAATTATAAGATATACAATGTTAAATTATTTTCACATAATAACTTTTAGAGCATCGTCTTGTACAAAAAAGATGTTGAGTCCTTAATAGAATAAGATGTTTACCTATAATAATCTATTTTGAGACTTAAACTTCTAAATAATTTTTAAATAACTATTTTTAAAAAATAATGTTGAAAAAAAATATTTAATCATAGTAGCCCATTATAAGGTCAAACTACAAACTAAATCAAACTCAGTTGAATTTTAAACTATCACGATTTGATTTGATTATATTTGATTTAGTTTCTAAAATTTTATCTTCAAACTAAACCAGAACAAACGATGAACACCCTACCTACCTAGGCTCTCCGAACAAATCCCCCAAGTACTTGTGTTTCCCTCCTCAAAGTTTTTAAAAACTTTACAAGTTGTCTTGGCGCCACCCTGCCGGCCTCTCTCCGTCCGAATCTTCCGCTCCTCTTCTCCACAAGAACCGTTCCTCGTCCATATCTATGCCAAGAAGCATCTCCATGGATTCTTTGTTACCTGTTGATCTTTCCTTCCGTTGGTAACCTCGTTGTTCATCTCCCCAGTTTAAGGCTGCCGGCACACTATTTTTTTCCCGAGTCCTGGAGCGAATCTTATCGGCGATCTGCTACGGATGTGTGCATCCTTTTGCCCCAGTTGGGAACTTCTGTTCGGTCCCGCTGTTCTTTCTCCTGGAGGGTTTCTTGGTTTCGCTATAAAGGTGAGATCTTGCGGCCATTTCTCCCCTTTCTCAGTGCCTTCTTTTGTTCGTCTCTTCTTTGGTTACAACAAGACTCGTTTTTTTTTTTTTGAAAGAAACCTGCAGTGCTGGTGTTGCATCTGTTCCAGTGCCTTAAATTTTAAATCTTTTGTTCTTTCTGCCCAGCAAAATGTCTGCTTCGACTGTTTCAATCACTGCGAAGTGCAAATCCAACAGTGAACAATACTAGCTGGGTATTTCTTTGTTCATGTCCTGTTCTCTTGCAAAAGAATTTGTTTTTTTTACCTATGGTGGTATTGCATTCTGACCCAGTGCCTTAGACTTTGAAGTTTTTGTTCTTTTTGTCCGGAAAATGTCTGCTTCAGCTATTGCAATCACTGCAAGTTCAACAGCCAGCAGCGCATCCTTGGAACTGGATGCTGGCATGAAACCAGGTGCCAGGAGGAGGCATATTGTTGCTGTTGCAGAGAATAAATCGACTTCTGGAACGGTTGTTGATGGGGGAGCTACTGAGGCCAGCAAAGATAAGGTTGCTGTTCGTGGGGAGGATCTCAGCTGCACCATAAGAGGGGAGGCTATGCTTGAGAGACCACAAGAATTTTCCCAACCCAAGAAAGGTCTGCTTGCAGCAGCCGCAGGTTCCAGCCGGCATAATAAATCCACCATGAAGCCTGAGAAAAGTATTCGGCAAACTTTGTCTGCCAATGTCATAGGGAATTGCCTTCTTCTGACTGTGGCTTTATGGGTGGGGTGGGTTATCTGGGAACATGGTGATCAGTTGTTTGGGAGCACTAGAATCCCATTCACAGTTATGCCATTCTCAGCTGCGGATTTTGAGGGCAGGATTTCAGACGTAGAGGCTTCTCTAAAGGCAACGGAACAGGTGATGCAGGCTGAGTTAGAGAATTTGGCTAGAAAGCTTGCCAGTGAGATGGGTAGTGTGAGGAGGGAACTTACAGAGCTAGTTGAGGAGAAAAGCGTGTTCTTTGAGAAGGAATTGGGGAAACTGGAAGGAAAAAGTGACAGTTTTGAAAAGTCCTTGGCTGATGTGAGGGAGGTGAGTTTCTTCACCCAAGAGGAATTCAGGAAGCACATGAATGACATAACGAACGGTCAAATTTCTGAGGAAGAGGGTAAAAATTGGAGTTTGGATGAGATTCGCATGTTTGCAAGGGAGGTTGTCATGACAGAGATTGAGAAGCACGCAGCTGATGGACTTGGAAGGGTAGATTATGCATTGGCTTCTGGTGGGGCTAGAGTTGTTCGGCATTCAGAGCCATATGACCTTGGGAAGAGCAGTTGGCTTCCTGTTAGAAAAGGCCAAATAAGAGTTCATGCAAATGCTCAGAAAATGTTGGAGCCAAGTTTTGGGGAGCCTGGCCATTGCTTTCCTTTGCATGGCAACACCGGATTTGTTGAGATCAGGCTGCGAACATCCATAATCCTAGATTCTGTCACACTAGAACATGTCGCCAAGGTACTCTCTTTCTACGTCCTGGGATGTTCTTCCCATTGCGTTTATCCCTATGGTTTTGTGGCTTACAGACAGCAATTATGGACTCGTTTTCCTGTCATTTCAACTTTTCCTTTTGGTTGCTAGTAATTACTGACTTGATCTTGTTTCCTTTTACTTTTTCCTCTTTTGGTTGCCTTTAGCAATCACCATGTAGATTCTTTTCAGATTTAGGCAAAACCACCCTATGAATTTAATGTCAAAAGTGGAAGGATTGGGAAATGGATTTGAATTTATTTTCAGTCTAGGAAACTGATTCTGATTCTTATTCTTATGCTTGATTCAGCCTTTGGGAGTCTATGTAGCTGAGCAAATTTTATTTCATAGATAAAATGGATAAATCCTGTATTGCTAAAAGCTAAGTACCACACCATGCGAAATGCATATCAGATGCTTTGTAGCACAGCCTTCCAGAAAACCAAAACTTCAATGTTTGTATTACTCTATTGACATAAGTTTCTTGTTTTTTCCATTGCTGCTTCACACTATTTAAGTTTTCTTAATGATCTCCTAATTAGTAACTATTATGCTTTAGGTGGAATAATGTATTAGGCTTGATTGGATGGCAAATCCAAGTGGACTTGTGTTCACAGAGTTAAAAGCAAATGCTGAACCTGGACGGTAGAGGAGGAAGTAAGAAGAGTAGAGAGAAGAGATAAGCAAATGATAAAGAGCATAAGCTTTACTGTGGTTCAGCCAACCTCCTAGACTTTGTCCACTTATCGAAACCTACTTGGAAATATCTTTTTGCTAAAATCAACTGTAACACAACAGCTAGTTGACCCACAGCCGAACATTTACCCCCATAAACACTCATCTAAGAGATATGCCCTGAGCTTTTCTACCACTGAAAGAAGGGATACAAGAAGAGCTAAGTAAAAGTTCTTTTACCAGAGTGAAGCATACAAATTAAAAGTCCAATCTTCAAAATAAGATGAAAGTGAACTTGGCGGACTCTTGCAGTTATTACAGTGTGGTGTCAATCGGCCACTTCCAGGCCTAAGAAAAGCTTGATTTTTTTTTTGACAATCCAAAAAAAAGAAAAAAAAAGCTTGATTTACCAAGCCCAAATCTAACCGATAAAGTTTTTGGCTACTTAGGTCCGGCAAAAAAAAGGAAAAATGTACAGTTTATAATTTTTTAAAAAGAAAAGTCGAAAGGGTGCCTGATTTTTGTACAAATAACTGTGATAGCCGTGATGTCTGCCAAAAAAAAATGCAGAGTTTAATACAACTGGAACATATGATTAATAGCAGATTACATGTTAAAATGGGAAATGGGCTTACATCCCTATCCTATTTCATCCTGTGCATTGTGTCTTTTTCCTTTTCTTGTGATGCATTAATCTAATAGCCATTTGCCATGAACAAACCGGCATGAGGTATGAACACTCGGGCTAAACCTCACTTCTACCGGATCTTTTTGCGTTTTACAAAAGACTTTGCACCTGAGGAAATCTTTGAAATTTTGCAACTCCGCGCAGAGTGTGGCATATGACAGGTCGAGTGCCCCAAGAGACTGCCGGATCTCGGCATGGTTCGAAGCGGCCGGCGCCGCCGACGGCCCATCCACCGGTGTCGAAAGAATGCTTACAGTGATGGAGTTCCGCTATGATCTTGAGAAGAGCAACGCACAGACCTTCAATATGGAGACTGCCGATGTGGGTGTGGTCAATATGGTCCGGCTAGACTTCTCCTCTAACCACGGCAGCTCATCACACACCTGCATCTATCGCCTCCGGGTTCATGGGTATGACCCCAAATCTTTAGTGGCCGTGGCAGTGCAAGCCTGACGCTTTCTTACCCTGTTCCTTCTCTCCTTGTAAGAACCACTTATTAGTGCACGTTATCTCCCATGAAAGTTTGTAAACTAGCTTTAGAATCCATTAATCTGGAATGAGAACTCGTAGATCAGGCATGCATTGTTGAACTGAGGCCTCATTTGGGAATCATATGGTCGTTCTACAGTCTCACTTATTAAAATCTCTGTATGACCGTTATCCTTGGTATCTTACATTTTTCGGATACGAGGAAATTAATGGTGACAAGGGATGTAAACCTTCTACATGCATGACCTGCTTCTGAGAATTTAATGGGTTCTAACCTGTTCTAGTTTCAGTTCCAATTCTAGACTCGGGTTGAGGCAGATTTCTACTGGTCCCTTCCCACCGGGAATTGGACTGGCAAAGAAATTAGGCTTCTCAGAGGCAACGGAAAACCTAACGATAGTTTAAAATCTTGGCATGTCTGATAGACATTGATGAAAGAATACATTCCTTATTACTTATTTTCAGCATATTTGAATAGTCAACAGCCAAATTGCAATCCTTCTTGTAAGAAGATATTTACCTGAGAAACATGAAGAGTAATAGCAGACATACTTGTGTTAATCTTATGGTTCTGAACATCTTCATGAAAGCCTACCATGAATTAGTTATCTAACAAACAGCAAAGAAACTTCACAGAGTTTTAGATCAAAATTAAACATGGGGATTTTTTAAAAAATATTTATCACTGTGTTCAGATCTATACTTCTCGTCTCCTATTTTAGTTTTCACATATATCCTTAAGAATGCGAATGATGTGCACAAGAACTATTTTTTTATTTTCAGAAAGACCATATGGATGTGGACATCATTGGCATTCCTAATGATATATGTGAAAATCCAAATGTAGGAAATTGTATAGAGAGGGTCAACTGTACGGAGTGAGTCAGAGAATACTTCAGACAAAGATCAGTAGTGAAGGTGACCATAGCTACCAAGATGGAACATGAAAATGGGAAGCAAAGCGAGAAAAACTTCGTTTGGTAACATTTTTAATTGCAAAGTAGTGTGAATCAAGAATCGAATGTGAGAATGAGAAATAAATGGGTTTCCCAGCAACTTTGAGATGGAAGAAGCAATGTGTAACACGGTAGGAGGAGCAGAAGACTAGTAAGATCTGAATGTATAGGTTCGTGGGCACAAGATTATTGATAAACCTGATATGACTTAATTTGTGGAACATTTCACCATCGCATTCATGAGGCCAGTTTTTACTTTGCTGGATGGAATGTAAAACACTTGATGGGTTAAGGGGAAATTCTCTGAAGATTAGATGGGTTCAAATAGGATATGAATGCTCTTTTCACTTGTATACTTGCAACATATATGAACTTTAAGCGATTTTACATTATAGGTCTTCAAACAATAAGTAAATTGAACCTTTATCCACTGCCCCTGGCTTTCATATGTGACTTTATGGCCAAGGGACTTGACATTGTCTTGAGGGTGGACACACTAGGTGCAGCTACTTTGAGGTCGATACAGGGGAATTCTGCACTGTTCATATTTCGGGTTGCAGAAAACGAAGCAGCACTTCGTAAAGAGATCATATGCCGTAAGACGGAGATGACAGAGATGCTTCTTGTAAGCTGTATAACATAAAGTTTAGATTTTTATAAAAAATCATGATTTAGTCATATTTTTTCATCTTAACGCATTTTATATGAATAAATCCGATTGATTTTAAAGAATGTTTTAAATTTTCATAAAAGTGGCAATTTAATCATGATTTAATCACATTTTTTCAAGAAAAAAAACATACCTTGATCAGAGGAATTCACTTATTTTTATGTTAGATATTCATAAAATTTTATATTATATCTTAAAATTATATTTTATATATTACAAAACTAATTTATCTTTTACGTTTTTTTACAAAATTTTCAGATTTTTTTTCTTCGAACAGATTTTTCCCCAAAACCCGCCTTAGTGACATTGATTGTAAGGATCTTCCCCGCACGAGAGGAAGTAAAAGTACTAAAGAATTTGATTATGTAGTTATTAATGCTGAGGGGAAGGTTGACTGCACAGTGAAGCCGGTTGAGTCCGTTATTTATGCAGGAAAGGCAAGATTAACACAGCAACGCAACGTGCTCCTCTAGTTTGAGGAGGTTGATTCCTTCTACTTCATAAGATGCGCTCATGACTTGATCCTCTCCAAGAACGTTAGTGTGATACTATGGACTATCCACGTGAATGTAAAATTTAACTCTTTTACAGTGGCCAAGAGGATACAAAATTTAACTCTGCTAGTGCTTCAACCTTGTTAGAATAGTTTCACATTGAAAAATAGACGAAATAAATGATACTTAATATAGATAGTGGTGCCTACTCCATTTAATGTCTTAAAATTTTGAGTTGGATAGCTCTATAACTTCAACATAGTATTAGAATGGGTTTTGTGTCCTAGATATCACATGTCTGGTCATAGTGCCTAAAGCCCACGTGTCAGTACCTAATATCGGGCTGTACGTGCGAAGGTATGTTGGGAGTAGTCCCACATTAGATATTTCAGAGAATCATCCATCTAGATAATGATATGGCTCCTTCAACTCAATATTTAGATTTTGAGTTGAACATTGAGTAGATATAATATAAAAACTTCTACAAACCTGTTGTCATCCGATTAATTGATAGTGTCTTTGATTGATGTAATAAACACTAGTACTAGTAGCAATTTTAATTTTACCGCTAACCACTGTCAACAATAAGTGCTTCCTCATGCTATGCCAAATTTGATATCTATATATTAGAAGTATCTATAGTTACAATAAACTGAGCATCTGTCTAGACTTGCCATTCAAAAGTCTGAAGACTTCGGATGTGTTTAGCAAAAACTTACTGAGAAGTCATTTTTGGCTTTCATTTTAAATTTAAAAATATTGTGTGTATGATTATATCTAATTTTTAATAGTTAAAAAGTTAAGCCTTCTCTAATAAATTTATTTTTGCCCCTAGTCTGTAATGTTTCAATTTAAAATATTTGTTTGGAGGCTAAAAAACAACTAAAATGCCATATAAATAACTTTTGAGGCCTAACTTCACAATTGATGAATATCAAAGCACTTCCCGTTAAAAGCTGCACCAAACGTGTTTGGCAAAACTTCCACTTAAAAGTTATTTTTAGTTTCTATTTCTTACACAGAACGAGTTAAAAGAGAAATGTTATAACTAATTTTAATTTGTCACAAAAGTCAACTCTTTCGTAACAATCTCACTTTTTTTTTTCAATCTTAGAAGCTCCTCTCTTGTAGTTTTTAGTTAGAAGTCAAAATACGAGTAAAATATCACATAAATGATTTTTAAGATCCAATAACTTTTATAAAAGATAATTATATGAAAATACAAAAGTATTTCCAAATAAAAGATGCGCCAAACACAATCTTCCCCACTCCCCCCTCCCCAACCCACCCCCACCACACAGCACCTCCCAGCCTAGTCATATCAATTGCAATATTGATATTGTACGTTCTAAAAATATTAGCATCAAACGTAGCACTAACAAAAGAATATTCCAACTAAATAGATTGCAAAACCTAAAGTAAAATTAATATTAGGAAGAATTTTACAAAAGTGATTCGCAGTGGAACATTACTCAGATTAACAGTAGAAGTGAAAATGGTTTTAAAAATTTAATATTGCGTCAAATCACATAATTATGATGCATAAAATCTTGTTGACAGTAAACACAAACGTACGTCGAAATGCAGCTCTGGGTTCGAAACTTCGAATCATACTTATACGGTGTCCAAGTTGAAACCTTGCTTTACTATCGTGGGAAAAGAGTAGACGAAAATATATTTAAGAATATTTATCATTAAAATATGATTAAATTTAAAGCTAAAAAAAGATATCATTATTGTCTTTTATTATATCATTACTAATGCTGTGTCGTTCTGTTTCGAAGATCCTATACCTTCTGATTTACCAAAATATTGCACAATCCGTACTTCTGATGGACCGCCTCGTACACAACTAGCGCGCCGGAGGCCACGCGTAGCGGATATAGTCGGACCAAAACTCATTACTGATATAAATCGAATTGTATACGCCTCAGATAGAAGATCTGCTGAGAGAGCAACCCATTCGACAAACAGTAGTGGCCAGGTAGACGCTCTCTCCAACGCGTATACTCATCGCTTCTCATAGAACCTACATTAGTCCGCCACATACGCCAGTTGCGCTGGCCGAAGAGCCACCTGGCTCAACCCAAAACGCATACATCTCCCTTCTCCCTCTCTGTCCTTTGTTCGGCTCGATCACATTCCATACAGCGCAATTGGTATACGCGTCAGAGAGAACCTCCAGGCAAAACGACCCCACCGGACAACCTCCCTTGTGTCATGTACAGGTGCCGCTGATCTGCTGGTAGTCTCTCTGAGTCGCACACCTGTCCCTACGCAAAGGTCGGAATTTCTGGTTTGCCCACGTGGCTCTCGATAGAACAACCCGGCTCAAACAAAAGGTAAAACCAAAAGGTCCATCTCTCTCTCTCTCTCCAGGCCTCCACCGCCAGTCTCCCTCCTCCAGATCTGCCTCACTCCCCCAAACCCTCGCCGAAACCCTAGATCGAATTCTTCCTCCCCCCACCCCAACTGCCACCACTGGTCGCCGGCCTCGCCCTCTCGCCGCCGCCATGGAGAAGGCGCCTCCGCTTGAGCAACTGTAGACGGTGTTCTTGGTTCTCTATCGAGCTCGGTTGGTGAGGGATGGCGATGGAGGGCTTCAGTGCGAAGGACCTGTCGACGATCGGGGGCATCGCGACGGTATCGTTACTGCATTCGTTCATCCCCACGCACTGGCTTCCCTTCTCCATCGTCGGCCGCGCCCAGAAATGGACGCTCTCCCGGACCCTACTCGTCAGTAAGTTCTCCTTCTTCCTCTTCTTCCATTTCTTTCTTTTCTACTTTTTTTGTCCCTCCTTGTTCTTTGTTCTTGTTGGTTGCGGGTTCCTGTTACTGGTTCTCTTTCGGATTTGTATGGTGTTTGGAGGAATCTTGGCGCGTGGTTAGGAATCATCGGTGGGGAGAGTACACGGGAATTTGGAGTCGTTTGGGTTCTGTGGATCTGGTGAAGTGTCGTTCGTGTGGAGTGTGGTGGCGGGGGAGCGGCGAGTTCTTGTATGATAGTGGTGAATCAATCACCTGATGGTTTAGTGATAGATCCAATGCCGATTCTTTGGGTTGCTGACTGGGGCTAATTGTGCGACTTGGGAACTTTAAAGTTTTCCGTAGCGATCTCGGAGGATTTCTGTCGCTTGTACGGTATTCCTTTATTAGGATTATAGTAATTTCTAGATGGAATAAGGTGAAAGTAAGAACTTAAAGCAATCTGATGTGTCTTTAACAACCCCTTGATTAATCTTTGGAGGGTGGATTGCGCCTCAGGTGGGGATGTAAATGGAGCCAAATTTGTCTGGTTTGTATCTGTATTTGGGTCTATGTTTGCCAAATAAGGTTAAAGGAATATATTTTTGTTAAAAATGGACTGTGGTAATGTCCGTTATAAAACGTAGCTAGTATATGATTTTTTTTTCCCAGAATGCCCATAACGGGTCCGTATTTGAATCATATAATCCCTGCGTAAATGGAGATATCGTATGTTTAACATCTCTTCTGTTGTTGGAAAGTCGTACACAAATCATAGATTCAGGAGTTTCATTTTTTAGGTTAGTTTATACTAACTAAGAGTTACCTGTATCTCCAATATGTACGTATGTCACTAGTATTAGCTTTTCAGTTGGATGACTATCTGTATTTGGCTTCTTCTATATCTGATGTATATCTGCTCTGTTTACATCACTGTCAGTTTAACTTTGGAGGCAATCTTTGTGGAATAGTGTACCAATTAATAATCACTGTTCTCTGCGATTGGGTTCTTGAGATAGGAGGAAATTTTATCCTAGAGTATTGTTTTGGGAAACTCATGCAAGACTTGAAGCAGTTCTCAGGAGTTAGAATTATCCTTCATGGATCTTCATCTTCAGAGACAATGAAACCTTCAGAGTTTCAGTGATATATTTTTGTTACATAGTGAGTGTATTTTGGCAATCGATACTCCATTACAAAAATTTATAGTTCCAGTATCTTGGCCAGTCACAGATGTTAAATTGGCTTTTCATCTTCAGGATTACAGCAGGATGAAAAATTTGCACCAGCAGTTAAAATTACCCTTCACGACCATCATCTTCGGGGGCTATGAAATCATAGGATTTTCAGTTCTGTCCAGTACTTCTGTGACAACTTGGTGCAACTTGGGAGAGCTAAACCAACAGCTGAATAACAAAAAGAAAAGTGGAAAATGAAATGAGTCTATGGCAATTATCATGGTTCCACTTCTTCAAAACAACCATTCCACACTTTCCCACCTGCTTATCTGCTGCTGTTGGGTGTTGATTTTGCAACATAGCAAAACCAGCATTGCATGCATTCTGATTTAATCTACTTGGTCTATATTGTCAATAATAACTAAAGGTTTAAAGGTGATTAAACTTCTTAGTCAAGGACTCTTCATCATGGACTTGGGCATGAGCTGTAAGCTTCTAATACGAGAAGCAATTACCATTGTCAAGCCTTGTGGACTAAAGTGATGCCACATGACCAGGCTTTTTGGTGTTGATTTTGCAACATAGCAAAACCATCATCGCATGCATTCTGATTTAATCTACTTGGTCTATATTGTCAATAATAACTAAAGGTCCAAAGGTGATTTAACTTCTTAGTCAAGGACTCTTCATCATAGATTTGGCATCAGCTGTAAGCTTCTAATATGAGAAGTGCGGTTACCATTGTCAAGCCTTGTGGACTAAAACAGTGCTACATGACTAGGCTTTTAGGTATACTCTCCTCACTTCCCAAAGCAATGCAAGCATGGGCTTGGATGTGGTCCTGCATATTAGCTTCATTTAAACAGAATTTTATAGTTTAGTTTTATATTACATTCTCAACTAAAAACTACCAAAAATTAGAACACTGTGTTCCGCTGGTCCTTAATCCTTTTGGATGTAGAAAGTTCATATTCTCCTACCCAATGTCAACTTGGTTAAAGATTTTATTGGTCCTTGCATTCATCAAAATTATGAAAATCAAACATTTTGCATAAGATAACGGGCAAGTCTATGTCAAAGAAGAAAGCAAAGAGTGTTTTCAATATGCAGATAAACTGTTTAAGGTCCAACCAAAAATGAAGTTAAAAACATAGTTGAAGCCCTTGCACTGTCAGTCTTTGTTAAGGACCGACATAACATCAGGTAGGCCCAATGCCAAAGCCAGACAGGACCAGCTAGGCCTACCATTGACCCTTGACCTGCCAGAGAAAAATGTTTGGTCTAAAACATAGCATGTTAGAAGTCTTAAACCCGGGAAGTACCATTCCCCCTGGCGGAGTTACAGCCAACCCATGTACAAGTGTGCAAACTGGCCAGGTGAGATTCCCCCAAAAGAAACTTGAAGGAACAGGTTTCGGAGAAATTGGAAGTGGGAGAATTACTGGTAGTTACTTGGAAGTTATCAGCTTCTGTGGTTGTGTTTTTCCTTTCCAGAATATGATCATATTCTATTGGATTTTTATGTGTGTCCATAATTGGCTTGAAAAATGTGTTTACCTCTTGCTCTTGTTCTTATCTTGCAGCTGCATTTGGTGCCGTTCTTCATGTAATTTCTACGTCACTTCTTGGCATCACTGCCATTACCATGGCTAACTCCATTGCTGGTGAAGAAACAGTCCACAGACTTGCTTCCTTGTTGCTTTTAATTCTTGGTGGAAGCTACATATTGTTATTTGTATTTGGAAAGGGTGGGCATGGTCACTCTCACAACCACCCGATGGAGAAGATGGCAGTAGCTGGTCTTGTTCTTGTGCCAGCATTGTCGCCTTGTGCAACTACTCTTCCTGTTTTTCTTGCAGTTGGAAATTCATCGTCCATGATGGTGCTTGCTATCATAGTGCTGCTTTTCAGGTACTCGGATTTTTTTTTCATCTGATCCACTTCATACACGTGGCATAGAATTGTGGTGGATTTACATTTAGTGAATCAATATGAATTAGTTTCAAAAGTCTCATTCTCGTATGTCTACGGCAAATCCAACATGTTTATTGTATGTTCACGTATTGATTGTGATTGCACTGGATCTCCAGATAATAACAGTATGAAACCATTTTTACCAGGCATACTTTGGTTGGAACCTTTGGACAATCTTGATTCTTGGTTTAGTGCAAAGAAAAAAGGAATGTCACGTCTTATATATTTAGATGGATGGTGATATCAATGTGTCATTGCCCAAAAAAAAGATGATATCAATGTATCTTTAGTTTCACGTCGCATGGACGTGGCCCAAACGCTGGATGCCCTCTCTCTTTTCCGTTTGCGACCGTGCTTCGAGTAAATTACTGCTCATAATGTGCGTTTGTCCTTCATATTGCAGTACGATCACTGTGATGACCTCGCTGGTAGCTCTCTCGTTCTACGGTGCCAGCCAGCTCAAATTCCACTGGGTGGAGCGCTACGACAAGGTTCTCGTAGGGTCGGTGCTGTGCTTGGTGGGAATACTAACTTACCTCTTCCACGATCATGAAGGCGATGGAAGCCATTCCTTTGAGGAGCACCTGCACAGAAAGCTCATCACCTTATGAGGTTTATTAAAATTAGATCTGCAGCGCTTCTGCAGAGGATCTCTGTATGCCCGTCTTGTAGGATGTTTGAGTGTTCATGTATTCGTTGACCGACGGATCAAAATAATGATTTGTTATGGTTGAAAGAGATTAGCTGTGGAGACATGTTTGGAGCAAGGTTCGCCTACTCTACGAGTCGGGGCGACTCGAATCTCTCATGACCCGGTACGACTCATGCTGACTCGTACGAGTCACATGGTCATATGGTACAGACTCGGTCGAGTCGCATTGACTCGGATTCGTCCTGATATAGTACGAGTCGGTCGAGTCGGCACGAGTCGAGCTGGTACGGCAAACCTTGGTTTGGAGACACTTTTGATTTGTTGGTTTTTGCCAAAAATCTAATTTTCTAACTAAAGAGAAAGTAGCTAGTACACATTTGGAAGTTAAAAGTCAGCGTTGATAATCTCATTTGGATAGTTTAAGACTCGTTTGGTGTTCTGTAAAATGCTGTAAAGTTTTGATTTTAAATCATCATTTTTAGAACTAATAAAAATAAAATTTTAGTTAAAAAACGATTTTGAGATCATTGGTTTTTGTTTTCAGTGTTTGTTGGGACTGAAAATCAGAATTGGTTAAAACAAGGATTGTCAGAGACAATCAGTTTTGAAGTACAGCAAATTCTGACGTATAAGAAAAACCGTTGTTTTATGACTGTTAACGAAGTCTCAACTGTTAACGAATATCAAACTGTCCCTCAAAAGGATAACCTAATTTTTTTAGTTTAGTTTAGATGAATATCTTCACTTCTTATAGTTAGCTTTTGAGATGTTTATGAATGTTTTAGTCCGTTTGTTATAGAAGTCATTGGTTATCTTTTTCATATTTTAGTACTTATTCTCACCAAGTTTCTGAGTGGAAAATTTCCCTGTCTCTCTTTCTTTTTTGTCAAAATTTTCTTTTTTTTATAGGTTTAATTTTGCTTGATTGCTTTGATCTTTCGGGTTAAATTTTTGGAAACCTTCTTTTCTCCGGGTTAGTCAACCAAGCCTTGAACCAACGTAAATAAATATGCATATAAAGATACATATGCTACCAATTTTGCATAGATACCACCTAAATTAATTAGAACTCGCCTTCTAGGAGAGATCCCTCCCGTGCATTGATAGAGAGATCTAATTCATATGTTAATGGATTTTTTTAAGTTTTAACCGAAGCTAGAAATTGGTTAGAAAACGTAGCGGGATAGATTGGTCTACGTGCACCTCGGTGTGGATAGCAGATTAGTTGAATGGAGTTAGTCAACATTTGTATTGATCCATGTATGGCAGGGATCGTATTTTGGTAACATAATGCATATGTGACCTACTTTTATGTAGATTGGAGAAGTCTAACAAGTGTGAATCAGAGTGAATTATATCAAATACTGTCCGACCATAAGAATATATATTAAAGATTAAATGTGTTTTGTTGACAAAACAAGTCCAATAGTCGATATTTATTGAACAATGATAAAGTTGAATAATACTGATGTGTTGACCTTTTAAAAATGAGTAATAATTATTGCACCGCATTGCCGTGTTAACAAATTACTGTATTACATGGGATGCAGTCCCAAAAAATTGGCTGACGTGCTGATCATACAACATAGAAATTTTTGAAAAAAAAGAAGAAGATCCACAATGAACAATAAGAAACACTCTTAGTGAGTGAAAAATAATAAAATAGAGTTTAATTTTTTATTTTTTATAATTTTTTGTATCGTCTAATCGAAGATCATATTGTATGGACATGTCGAACATGATATAGTCAATCTGAGACTGCACTGCATATGATGAAGCAAGTATGTGAATCTTTGGTTGTACATGAGCTTGAAGAGTAATGTTACTCTTCAAATGTTCTTTCATAAGCATTTGAATCTCTGGTCTGCCAAAGATGCTCTTAAAAGAATCGTCTGATTAGACCATCAATGAACATAAGTATGTGACACCTCTTAAAAACGTGGCGTGTCAGCATGCTTTAAGATGTGAAAATTAAAACGAACCTAGAGGTCATTGACATACATGTTGGGTTTAAACCCGTTGCAGGCTTTACCTTCGGCATTAGATGGCCCATGTGTTGTACTTAGCCCCCTCACCTATCTGTGCTTGTACCCTCCCTTTACGATATGAATAAAGGCAGCATTTTAACGTTAAAAAAGACTCTTAAATAAAAATATTCATTTTAACCTCCACACTTACTAGACAATGATTATACACATACGATTATTCAGGCAAGTGCCTTAAGAGACGTGGATTATACATACACATGGTTATTATTGAAGCAAGTTAAACACCAAGCTATAAACATACGCATCAAAATTAGCATTTATAAGTTCGAAACCACTAAATTTAAAGTTGATTCATATTGCTCTACAGATCAGAGCAAACCTAATCGGATATCACTTCAAGGTCGCATCACCAGAGGTGGAAAGTCCAGTTAAACATCATTTCAAGTCCATAAACTTGTAAATTAAATCAAATTTTATAAGTGAAAAAATAGTTCAAATTATAATTTTATGGGAAGCCAGCCCGCCCCTATTAAGTTATTAACCCACAATTGGGCATTTCACGGAACGTGGAAAAGCCCTCTTCTTCCTAAACCGGTAACCCTCTCTTTCCCCGCGCCCTGCTAGAACTCTAACACCGCAACGCGAACCATGTAAAAAGGAATCCAAACTCGGATCCCCTCCCACCCTCCTCGTCACATTTCGACAACAAAAACGAGAGAAATAGAGAAGGGAAAAAAAGAAGAGAAAATAAAAATTCCGGGAACCCTCTTCTTCTCCCTCTCGATCTGGTTCGCCCTGGTGGGGCCTAGGGTTTTTGGAACCCTCGCGGCCTGGCGCTCGTTCTAATGCTGCGGTTCGCAATTCCCTGCCCCGTGCAAGCGTAGCTGTTCTTGGAGCGCAGGTTGGTTTCTCTTATTTGTTATTTTTATGCCTTGTTATCCTCTCCGCCGTATCCGTTCGGATTTATGGGAAAAATCGCGGCAGTGGCAGCTGTTCGGTGATTTATTTGTTGTTCTGGGGTGATTGTTTGCATATCACGAGCGTAGAGTCAGGTGAATTGTGAGTATTTGGGTTTGATGGTTAAGGGGAATTCATTAGCGACGCTTTCCAAATATCTTCGTTAGGACACTCCGGTGGGAAGTAACCTCTGTAGAAGGCTAGGTCGAGGCGTTCGTTGCGTTTGCCGCTCGATGTTCTATCCAGGAAATTGAGCAATGTTGGAATAAAGACTCGTAAAATTGTTGATTTTTCCCGGTTTTGTTAGGGCTATGCTGTTAGAATGGTCTTATTAGGGGATGGTGAAGGAAGTCATGCAATTTTTGTTTGCGAGAACCCGCTGTTTACTGTCACGTGACTGAATTATGACAAATGGAAAAGGCAACTGATAATTAAAAAGGTCTCGTCTGCAAGCATGAACTTGACAGATCCTTGGATCCGGATCCTTAAGGTTTAGGTTGTTACAGGATACTTGTTAGGGAACGGTGATTGAAGTTCTGTTGTTTCTGTTTGCGAGAACCTGCCTATTACTGACATGAAAGTGAATTGTGCAACAAATGGCACAGATAACTGATGATTGGAAGATCTCTTATGGAAGCGGGAACTTGATAAGTTGGGAATCAATATTATCAACTGAAGGATTCAGTGTCTTTGAAGGCTTTATCAATTATTGGGATGCAGAAGTAGGAGCTTGACAAATCATGCGACGCAGCATGGTTGATGGAAAGTTTTGAGTCATTCATGGCTTCAATAGCCAGATCCCTGTCCTCAGGAACAGAAGGAAAAGGAGGGGGTGACGTTAGCAGGGGGGATAGTGTTCAGGTTTAAGCTGTGGCTTGGTGAAGAGGAGCTAGGAGAGTTGGTCCACAGGTGAAAGTTCGAGGGAAAGTGACATGGTGTTAAAACTGTGATTAAACTGAAATGTTTAATTCATAGTTGGGGCATGACTTATGTGGCTCAAGGGAATGGAAGGAAGAAGGAGATTTTAAGAGCAGACTGTCTTGATATGAATATGATGTTGAAGTTTCCTTCTCGAGGAGGATTAGTTAAAGTGAAAGGAGCTTAAAAATGATTATGATCAGATTCGTAAGAGGACTAGGTGATCTAAGAAACAGCAGTCTGGTATTCATTACTTGAAGATGAAGGCATATGAAATGAAACAGGAGCTTAACAGCAAGGGTGCTACAAATGTGGGGGAGAAAACTTAACCTGTTCTCCAAGTTTTGAGAGGGGATGCCACCAGATGGGAGTACGTCAAGGAGAGGATGGTTGCAGCTTATGCTCACTTTTCTTCTATTGATATGTAGAGACCTTACATAGGGAGGGATAGTTGTTTGTTGCATCACAGATTGTGTCCCTTTTATTTTCTGGACCTTTCTCTGAGGTGCAGTTCACCTAGCAGTATTTGACATGCTAGCAATGAATTTCCCGGGTTTGATAGTTCCCCTTGCTCCATAATTAGAAAGCTTGAGAAGTGATTAACGAGAATGTTCTAGTTTTGGTGGAGAAATTCCGTGAAAATGATGCCTCTTGTTGGTAGGGATGTGAAGGGACACCTAATTATTTGGTTATCCATCCTTATGTTAAGGGACAGAGATATAGATATGGCTATTTCCTTATCCTTTATCCATTTATCTTTCTGCTTATCTCAGGCTCTCAGCTGTTCACTACATTTTTAATTCTTAAATAAAATAAACGCATGTCTGTATAGAAACAGGCCCCTCACAAAAAAAAGGTTGAAAGAGGCTTGGATACTCCTTATCATTGGAGAATGGAGAGGTTTTCATCTTCATTAAATGTGCAATGGACTATGTTAACCTATGTCACTTTCATAAAGTTTATTGAAATAGTGGATCTCAAATTGACTTTCTGGTTGAACTTCATAATATAATATTTGTTTTTATGCATCTTGCATGTTAGATAACTAGGAAGTGTATGGATACTTTGTTGAAAAGAGTTTAAAGGCAGCACATATACATGTTATCTTGAATTATAGTACTGTATCTTTTTAGAAGGAATATGATAGGCATTGTAGGTGATTGTGTTATCGAACAATTTGATTTTTGAATCTTCATTTCTGACAATTTAAAGGCATGGATAAGGATAAGGACAAGGACAAATATAGTTATTTTGTTATGGCCTACGACCTTATATTAGCAAATACTCACTTTATAAAAAAGGATTCTCATTTAGTGACCTTTAAAAGTGGACAAAATAAAAGCTAAATTGACTTCCTTATCACAAGGAGAACGAATCCTGCTTCATGCAAGGATTGCAAAGTTATCTCTGGAGAGACTTTAACAAGTCAACATAGGTTAGTAGGCTTAGATATTAAGATCAAGAGGTGGTCGGGTACGTTTAGGAGGAAGACTGCTGTTAGAACAAGGTGGTGGGAATTAGAAGGGATGAAGCAAGTGATGTTTAAGAATGAACTTCTCAATATAGGTGATTGACAGTCGGATTTGGAGGCCAATACTATGTGGATAGATATGGCCTCAAAGATTAGAGAAGTAGCTGGAAAAATATTCGGAGAGTCTAAAGGACATGGCCCATCTGCATAGGAGAGGTAGTGGTGGAATGAGAAGGTACAAAAGGCGGTGAAGAGTAAAAAAGAATGATATAAAAGATTGTCAAAGTGTGACAATAATGAGGCTTATGAGTAATACAAGATATAAAAAAAGAAAGCAAAAAAGGCTGTTAGTCGGACTAGAGCTCAGACCTTTGAAAATATGTATGAGAAACTTGGAACCAAGGAAGGGGAAAAAGATATTTATAGATTGGCAAGGATAATAGAGAAAATATGTTGGGATCTTAACCAAGTTAGGTTCATCAAGGATAATGAAGAAAAGGTTTTGGTGAAAGATGATGACATCAGAGAAATGTGGAGAAACTACTTTGACAATCATTTTATTGATAACTATAGTGGAAGCATAGTGGGTATAGAATGTACAACAAAGCGTAGTGTGAAGTATACTAGGAGGATTAGATTTTCGGAAGTCAAGGAAACATTGAAGAGGATGAAAGTAGGTAAAGCTTGTGGTTCTGATAGAATTTCTATTGAAGTGTGGAAATATTTAGAAGATGTAGGAGTGGAATGGTTGACCCGACTGTTTAACAAGATCATAGTCTTTAAGAAAATGCCAGATGAATGCAGGAAGAGTACTCTTGTACCTATTTTTTAAAAATAAAGGAGACATCCATGACTGTTCAAATTATAGAGAAATTAAGCTTATAAGTCATACTATGAAGCTGTGTGAGAGAGTTGTGGAACATCGTTTACGTTCTGACACAACTATTAGGGCCAATCAATTCGGTTTTATGCCGGGTCGATCAACTGTGGAAGTTATCTTTCTCATTAGGAGCTTAATAGAAAAATATAGAGATATGAAAAAAAAGATCTACATATGGTGTTCATCAATTTAGAGAAGGCCTATGATAGAGTTCCAAGAGATGTCTTGTGATGGGTGTTGGAGTGTAAGAATGTATTTATTAGGTACATACAAGTATTAAAAGATATATATGAAGGAGCAACTACTAGTGTCCGCATGGTTGGAGGGAAAACAAGAGATTTTTCTGTTTTCGTTGGGTTGCATCGAGGATCAGCAAAAGTCTTTATCTTTTCGCATTAGTTATGGATGATTTAATAAAATATATACAAGAGGACATTCCGTAGTGTATGATGTTTGCGGATGATATTGTGTTGATAGATGAGACGCAAGAGGGAGTTAATAGAAAACTAGAGCTTTGGAGGAGTACCTTAAAGTCTAAGGGTTTCATGTTAAGTAGAACTAAGACAGAATATATGCATTGCAAGTTTAGTGAATGTCGGATTGGCGAAAATGAGAGAGTTAACTTGGATGGGATGATAATACCCTAAAGGACCTATTTCAAATATCTTGATTCGATCTTCCAAGAAGACAGATGTTGCGATGAGGATGTTAGCCATAGGATTAAAGCAGGATGGTTGAAGTGGAGACTTGTCACGAGAGTCTTGTGTGACTGCAAGATCTTAACGAAGTTAAAAGGAAAATTCTACTGTATGGCGATAAGACCTGCAATGTTGTATGATAGCGAGTATTGGGCGATGAAGGGGCAACATGTCTCCAAGGTGAGTGTTGCCGAGATGAGAATGTTAAGGTGGATGTGCGGACATACTAGGCTAGATAAAATTCGTAATGAGTATATTAAAGAAAAGGTAGGAGTGGTGCCAATTGAAGACAAATTGAGAGAAGGGAGACTGAGATGGTTTGGACATGTTAGGCCTAGACCTATGGAGGCTCCAGTTAGAAAAGTGGATCACATTAGGATACATGAGGAGAAGAAAGGAAGGGGTAGACCTAGATTAACTTGGAAGAGAGTAGTACAATATGATTTGGAGGTTTTAAACCTTTCAGAAGAGGTAGGCTAAAATCGTTTAAAGTGGATACAAAGAATTTATATAGCCGACCCCAATTATTTGGGATTAAGGCTTGGTTGAGTTGAGTTAATTTTTTGGGAGCTATTCACTATACTCTTTTTCTTCAACTTTTTGATGTAAACGTTTATTACTAAAATATTGTGTTGAGGGGTAGACTCTCCCCAGGAATGATTTTACAATCTTTACATAATGATCGATCTCGTTTTTAATAAAAAAATAATATATTTGATTTTATGCATTCTACTTTTATAAGTTATTAAATAATCATCTATCTTTTTACAGTAAGTATTTACAATGATTAAATTATATGCAATAGCAAAATCAAGAATGGTCCTACCTATACCATTTCTATCACCAAAGTCAAAGCCTCTATGGACCCTCTCATAACCGCTATTATCTTTTCTTATATGGTCATTTAAATCTCCCTCGACAAAAGTCATATTATCAAAATTATCCTAGAATTCTTTCTTAACACTCTCTTCTAATCCCACTTGAGGTGCATAAGCACTAATTAAATTTAAAATTGCTTCACCTACTACAAGCTTAACTAATATGAGTCTATCCCCCTCCCTTCTGACTTCTACAACTTTGTCTTTAAACTCTTTATCTATGATAATAACTACACCATTTCTATTATTACTCTTACCTACATACCAAAGTTTAAAATCTTCAATTTCTTTAGCTTTAGAATCCTTCCATTTAATTTCCTGTAAACAAGTTATGTTGACCCTCCTATCTCTCATTAGTTTAACTAATTCTAAGTTTTTACCGATGAGGGTTCCTATGTTCCATGTAGCTAAACGGATTTTATTGTTATTTTTATGGACTAACTTATTTACTTGTGTTCGTCCAATGCATGAGAACTCTTGCTTATTTGCCAGCGCAATCGGGTGCCATTGTGGTGCGTCGCTTATGGGGAACGCCGTAATAGTCCATTGCTCACTTCTCATTACACCCAGAGGCCGATTTAATGCATTGCTTCTAGGGAATGCCCCAACAGCCCTTTGTTCACTTCTCATTACACCCGGGGCCAATGTAACGTGTCGCTTCTTGGGAACGTCCTTGCACTAGTACAAAATATTAGTTTACGATTCATGATTGGGTTGTGACAAATTTTATTAAGTGCTGCATGTCAACCTAACGCACACTCTCCTCCTTTCTCAACTGGACTTGGGACCGGCTATGGCTGAGTTGGAAAAAGAAAAATAAATGATCGCTTAAAATAGTCCATCTATAACCACCATGTACCAAAAAAAATCCCAATAAGGGGGGACCCTGTATATAGAAAATGATGCGCTGAACTGAAGCCAAAGAAGACAAAAGCTACATCAAGATACTGTGGGGTGGTTACTGAAACCAGAAACCAAAGCTGCAAAGATTGGGGATATCCCAACTGCTTGTAGTTTGTGCCCACTCCCTTGGATGAACCCAACTTCCCTTGAGAAGATATGATAATTCCTTTCTTCCCAGATGGTCCAGACAGTAGCTTTAAGCACCTACTGCCAGATCTCTTTGTGTAGTCTGTTCCTTCAATGCCTGCTTCAAATCCTGAAAAAAATCAGTCATGATAGATAAGGGCATTCACATCAAGCCCACTCTATGCAAAAAAGATATCCAAAGTCCAAACTGACTGGAAGAAGTGGCACTGAGAAAAGTGGTCAAAGGCCTTCCTCCCCAATCACAAAGTGAATAAGTGGCTTTGATACTTTCAAAGAAATAAGTGGTTTTGATGTCCAGCATGAAACATGACATCCTTAGTCCACCATCTGCGATCTTCCATAGGCTGACTTTACGGTAAACTTGCTCTCTCTCTCTCTCTCTCTCTCTATATATATATATATATATATATATACATACATATATCCCAGTTAATAGGAATTCAGCTATGGCTATAGTTGTTACCAAGCTGAAGTAACTGGCTAAGGAGCTCTCTGTATTGTGGGGGGGGGGAACAGTACTCTCAGGGAAAATGACAAATGATAATATCTGGAAAAACTTGCAGGCCTGGGTTCACTTGAAGAAGCTGGGCTGTTAGATGAGGATAAGGACAGTCTGAAGGCTGATTGTGGGGTGATTCTCTTGGAGGAGGAAATTAATTGGTAGTAGATGTCCAAGGAAGGTGAATTAATGAGGGCGACATGAGCACAACATATTTCTAGAGGGTGGTTTTAGGTAGAACAGGGTTAGGCTTCATAAGAAGCATCAAAGATGGGGACCACATTATTGCACAAGAGAGGTATAGAACACCATGCAATGACATTCTATTCCAGGTTATTCATTGAAGAAGATAGACAACAGTCATTAGTTGCCGATGGATATTTTCCCAGGTTTCTCAGGGGAAGGAGAGGGAACTGTCAAGGCCATTCTTTGAGGAGATAGATGGTGATGTAGTTGTTTTAGCAGGTGAATAAGACCCAGGACTGGATGGTTATGCAGATTTTTTTTGGGCATAGGAGTGGAGATAGATGCAAGGATTGGCATGATATTAAGCGGCAAAGGGTGTGCAAAAGTAAGGAGGAATTGAGGTTTGGCGTCAAGAAGATTAGGGACTTCAGTTTGACTTTGCTAAACAAATGGATATAGAAGCTTCGGACTGAAGAGAGGGGACTATGGTCCGAAGTGGTACAACAGAAGTACTGTAGGCTATTTTGGGACGTGATTTATTCTCCGTGTCAAGTAACACTTTCCCATGTGTGGATTGGTGTTGTGTAGGTCAATGACATTATGCAGGCTGGTATTGAGCAAGGTTAAGAAACCCGGGATCGGGTCCCGGATTGGCCGGTCCAAAACCGATCGGATCGGCCGATTCCGATCCGAGTCAGTCCGATCCTGGCCGATCCTAGCTGAGTCAGGCTCGGCTGGTTCGGATAGCAGAAAAAATAGAAAAAAATATAAAAAAATGTGAAAAAAATATATAAAACACATGTCTAATGCATAATTGTGTTGAAATACATTGATTTGAAGTACATAAGATGTTGTTGGACAAAAAAATCTTGAATAAACTTACATATATGATTATGAACTTACATTTATTGCAAACGTACATTATACTGAATGAACATATGGCTTACATACTCAGTCCATGACATATAACTCTGGTAGTATTGTTCATATTGCATCACATACCGGCTATAGTCATCCGTATTGGTATAAATGACTGACAATTGTAGATATTCTAGACAACCCCCTGAATAGTCGGATGTATCAGAATGTTGAGAAGGGTAAACTACATATCCAGTAGGCTGACTATACCCTTCGTATGGAGAATATGATGATGCATCTGATAGTTGCTCCTGATATTCTCTCTCCCTCCTAAGTTTTTCTTTGGCTTCTGCATACTGAGGAACTTTACCTTTGTCCTTCCTCCTTGATCTGCTGAATGTTTGAATGGAAGATTCTTCACGTCCTACTCTGCTACCACGATGTTCATCTTGGGTAGCATGTGTGTATTCTTCTTCTCCAGTGAATTGAATTAGTGGAGGTGGGGCTGGGGCACTGGTAGCATCTCCGCCATCCTCAAAACTGTCGGAGCTCGTCTTTGATGTCGAGTCATTTGAGGTATGATATTGGACCTCATCACTTGGTTCTGGCGTTTCATCCTCTTCCTCGATAGTCTCCAGATCAGCAATATGAATTCCAATACCACTCTTTCTTTTGCTTGGTGCTTGTTTTTTGCTCTTCTTCTGACGTTTTGGAGGAGGAGGTTGAAAATCAGTAAGTAATGGAACATTATCTAACTAACCTTCCGCCCATTCCCGATCATTTGGGTTGAATTCAGGCTCATTTGAGGTGCTTGCATCAACCCATGCATTTAGTGGATGTTACTCCTCGAACAGCTCATCCAAGTCTATCGGTTTTTCTGCATGTGTCGTCTCCGTGGCTTGTTTGAAAATTTTCTCTTTCTCCTGCCTTTGAAGGTTCCTTATGAGTTCCAGATTTTTTAGCTTCAACCTCATGTTATAATGATAGAATACTAGCTTTTCTAGACGGCTCGACTTCAATCTATTCATTTGCTTGGTGTGAATCAAGTCAAAGGTGCTCCAGTTTCTCTCACAACCTGATGAAGAGGTTGTTTGACTTAAGACCCGAATTGCGACATAGGCTAGATCTTCATACCCATATGTTTTTCCATGATCTAGCCACCAGTCAGCTGTAAATAGAAAATTGGCCATGTCAACAATGTGCAAGCTATAATTAAAAATTAAGTAGAACATCTAGTTAATAATTTTCAAACATGGACTTAAAATTTTGGTAGCTCTTTGAGCAGTACTTGTCCCAAAGTGGTATAACATCATTCTGTAATCATGCATTTGCTTGCATGCCATTATTGCTCTGTCCTCATCTGCAAGCATGCGCTTAATAACAGACTTAGCCCCCATCAACACTTCCGAGCAACTATCATAGTTATCCTTCTTCCCATCAGTTCTAAACATGTACTGAGGGTTGAAAAAATAACCTAAATAAATAAGTCGAAGTTAGTTATTACTTAAGAGAAATGTGTATACAAATAATACATATAGAAAGTTAGTAGCTTACCAGCTGCATGAAGATCGTGATGTAAAGTGTGTTCCCAACGTCTGTCTATTATGTCCCACCACTTCACATACATTGTTGGATTGTTAAGTTGAATGAGCTTCTTAGCTCTGTCTATAGCTTCATATAAATATTCCATATCCGATCTTCTTTCTCCATCACAAGATCGCAAGACACGGACAAACAGTTATACAATATTTAACACCACTTGCACCTCCCTCTAGAAGGGTCTAGACTGAATTAGATCAGCCACTTTCTTACCTTTCTCTTTGACCTTAGTTGGTACATGCCACAATATGTGATTCTCCCAATCTTCCGATGCCACCATCTTAATCAAGTTGTTCTTTTGTTGACTTAAACTATCTAGAGAGATATATTGAGATGCAAACCTGGTGGCTCCCGGACGAAGCAACTCTCTTCCATGAGTATGTGTGCGCATGATATCCAGAATGTTGTTGTGGTTGTAGATGAATGTGGTGATAAATCGACCACTCTTGACCACGCCATCTACCATCGGATCAGAGCAAATGTCTTCCAACATCAAGTCAATACAATGAGCAGAACAGGGAACCCAGTATAGATGTTCTCTCTTCTGCATCAACATTTGTCCAGTTAACTTGAACGCCGCTGCATTGTCCGTAACCACTTGGACAATCCTTTTTTCGCCCACTTCTTCCATCATTTGATCCATTAATTCATATAGGTACTGGGCATTCTTTATTTTTCCAGATGCATCAATAGACTTCCAAAATACGGTTCCGGCTTTACAGTAAATTAAGAAGTTGATCATACTTCTTCTTGTTATCCCTGTAAAGTTCCAAATGTGATAAGAAATCAGAAAGAGACCCATTCTGATTAAGAAAAAATGAAGATAAGATAAGAAATTGAAGATAAGATTTATGTACATGTCCATCCATCGCACATTAAAGTGCATCCATACTCATCCCAGATCCTTTCAAATGATTTAATGTATGTTCGGATGTCATCAACTTCCATATCCAAGTACTTGTTGTATATCTCATATGGGGAAGGTCCCTCAACCCTTTTGCCAACTTCTTGTATAGTCTCGATCATGGACTCATAATATGGCCCATTGGCAGCATTAGCAGGGATACTATTATAGAAAAATCACCTAGATGTAGCTCTCCCTATCTTCTCCTTACAAAGTTTTAAGTTCTTGAATGCAACACTAATAGAAGATTGTTTATCCCTCTTCTTGGTGAGGAAGAGATTTATTGGACCTACTCTAGGATCTCCAGCTCTAGTGAACTCCTGAGGCAGCTCCTCGCATACATTAGTGCTCATGCCGGCGCTAGTGCTCTCTTGTGCGGAAGGTGTGGAGCCACTTCCTTGTCCTCCATATCTTCCAGTTTGCCGAAATAAGTCCTCATCTGCAAAGGACCGTCGGCTTGCTTCCATTGCACGTCGCAATTCAACTTTAAATGTAAAAGAAATTTTTTTAATCTACTATAATTATTTGTCTGAAAACGTTAAATGAAGAACATGAAAATAAGTTAAATAAGAAACTTACTTGTATCCCAATCATCAACATTTATAGGTTGATTACTTCCACCAAGCCGGACTCCAGCATCAGACCTTCGCGCTGGTTCAGACAATTCCTCTCGAATTTCCTGTCTTCTTCTGGCAGTACTTGCTTTGCTTGATTCCTTCTCCTTCATATAAGTTCGAAATTGGATCCTAACCTTTGAAGGAACTCGAGCACATGTTGCAACTTCACCTTTTATTCTAGCAAGATGTTGTTTGAATCGGTAGACCCCGCCAGAGACGATCCGGTTGCAATATTTGCATTGTACCTTTCTTTGGCTCATGTCCACTGGTGTGCAATGACCCCAAGCAGGATCAGCGCTAGGAGGATTCCCAGATGACCGCTCAGCAACACCTTGAGATGCCATTCCTTCACAGCACAAGAAGATGAGAGATCGCGGAGCTTGTAGTAGACTAGAAGTGACCTCGTGGGAGAGATGGAGAGAGAATTCTATGATAGAGAGAGTGGGAGAGAGAGCAAGAATGTTAGGAGGCTCAAAGGAAATTTGTGGAGCCTTAGGAGGGCCTTGGGAGGGTTTAAATAGACCCCCAAGGCCCAAACTAGCCGTTGCTGGCCGTTTGGGAACGGCCAGCAACGGCTAGTTTGACCTCCAACGGCTAGTCAAACTAGCCGTTGGGGGCCGGGTCGGGCCGATCCGACCCGACCGGCCCGATCCGGTCTCGGATCGCCCGATCCGGTCTCGGATCGCCCGATCCGGCTCGGATCGTCCGATCCGAGTCCTGGACTCGGCCAGGTTACTCGGGATCGGCACGGACGGCCCAAAACCGGTCCGACTCGGCCGATCCGTGCCGATCCGAGCCGAGTTTTTGAACCTTAGTATTGAGGTTGTCTTTGGCAATGGTGGGAAGTGCCTCTTTTGGAGGGGTGTAGTCATCTGTATCTGGAGGAGAGGTTTCTGCCACTCTTCGTCTTTCCTCTAATCCTCTGGCTGGGGGGCATAGGGTTTTGAATCTTTTGATGACAGGACCTTGGGAGGAAGAAAGACCTGACAACTGGCAGATCTATTGGGACTCCTTCAGGTGCAACATCTTGACCTGTGCTGGAAGGATAGTTTCAGGTGAGAAGCCAGTGGGAGGTTCACTGTTAAATCTGCCTATTGTTTCATCCACCATGGGGAGACATGACTCCCATTCACTGAGCAGGCATGGAGGTCCAAAGAAATGAATGTATGGGATCCTTATGTGATCAGTTACGTCACTTACTGGAAGGTGTTAACATAGTTTGTAACCTCTGTGGGGATAATGAGGAGACCATGGGATGGATCATCTCTTTACATGCATTCCTTGCAAGAGATGTGGAATTGGAATTTTGATAAGCTACATAGAGTGTCCACATGCTGCATGATGTACAGCAGCTGTTACTGGTTGGAATTGAGGATAGACTTCAAAGGAGACCTTACAATTTGGTGGCTGCATGCTATGATGTCTACAATATTGGGTGAAAGGAATATGAATTGTTTTTTTTTTTGGGTGGGGGGGTGGGGGGAAGGGGGAGACCAAGACCTCTGAGCAAGGATGGCAATACCGGTATCAGAGGGTACCGATAACGATATGTACTGGTATCGGCCAGTATCGGCTGGTACCGGTTCCATTTTTGGCCCAGTTCCGGGCCAGTATCGGCCGGTATCGGTCCACTCAGTATGGTTTTGGTACCCACCAATACCGGCTGATATGTATCGGTATCGGCCGATACTGCCAACCCTGCCTCTGAGAGGATAGTGCCTTTCATTTGTCAAGGAAACGGGAATGGGGGCACAGTTCTTTGCAATGCAAATGATACACAATCTTCTTTGGCTTCCTTCGGGAGTTAGAGAACACCAAATCTTCTTGGCGTACTTTCATAGAGAGGGATTTTTTTAGAGGTTTCTCTTACCGTACTTGTATATTCCCTACTTTTTATTTCATATATTTTATGTATGTGGAGGTCAGGCACCAGTTTTAAGGTTAAATTTTTGCTCTGGAGAGTCTCCCAGTCCCATCAGAGACTTCCAACATGTGATCGCATTGTCAAGTTCCTTCTGGACATCATACCACCTGCTCTGTGTTTCGGAGTCAGAAAGCCTTGACCACTTTTTAGTTCGCTGTCCTTTTTTGCTGTCGTCCGGCACTTCATCTTCTGCATCTTGGGTTACTCTTGCACTTGTCTTTGAATGATTTTGACCTCATTGTTGGCTGGCCAAGGCCCTGGTTTCCTCCCGCAGACAAGAAGATGTGGTGGATGATTCTTCATGCTACAGTTTGGACTCTTTGGGGTGAAAGGAATGTACACATCTTTCAGAGCAACAGGTGATCACTGGTACAAGTGGTATCCTTCACTGCAGACCACCTTGAGAATGGGCGAAGGCCTCAAACATATGCCAGCCATTACTCACTCCCTTTGAGGGTCTTCTCGACCCTCTCTAGATCTTTTCTTTTCCCTTTTTTGTGCAGACACTTTTTGTTCGTGGGAGGGATATCATTTTTTTTTAAAATATACTTTTGGCTTTTTTCATACATTGTGGATGATACCTTTTGTTCCTTGTACGTGACTCCTTTTCATACTTGTATATCTCTTGTATCCTTTTTCATAAATGAAAATGTGGTACACTTCAACAAAAAGAAAAGAAAAAGTTGAGTGTACATAACTTTTCTTAAAACAAGGTCATTGACAATGTGATTAGTTGGCTGATTTGGAGTTTTCTCTCTCATGTCATGCTTCCATGCAGCTGAAACCTTGTGAAAATTATTTGCAGACTGACCTTTCAGGTGGTGAAGGGACAATATTTGTTTTCTGTTTTATGATATTTTGGCAACTAGATTAGTTTGTCAATTAGGAATATCTCTCCATGTCATGTTCCTCTGCAACCAAAGCCTCAAGAAATTTACTTGGGGGACCTCTTATTGGTTGAGGGATATCCCTTGTGTTCAGTTTGCTTGTTTGTTTTTTGGGATATCTGTTGGTGTGCTTGCTTATTATTAGACTATTTTAGAGTTATTTATTTTTGTTCTCTATTCCCTGATCAGTTTCTATACTGTTTTCAGGTTCACAAAAAAGGTAGAGAAATGTCACAATGCTACTGATTATCTTCCTCTGGATGTGATCCATTAAGAAGAGGGGTTGATTTTTTGCATTCTTCATAGTGAAATGTATGTTATATTTATTATTCTGAAACAAAGATTTGTCTATTTACATTTCAGAAGTTGTCAGTTTACATGAAACCTCATTGAGAAGGCATGATGAATAACATCTTCAGTACCCAGATCTTATCTGAGAAGCTTGCAAAACTCAACAATTCGCAGCAAAGCATTGAGAGTATCCTTTGCCAAAGTTTATTTTATCAATATCTTTGTCATCAACTGAATACCTTCAATTAATGGATGTAACAATTATGTGTTTTAGTTGAATGTGGAAGTAACAATTATTTAAAAGCTTCCCAAAGAAGTGTTAAGTGGTTGTAGTTCACGTTAGTGGGGACTGGAGAGACATGTCTGGCAAAATATGTGCTTGAGCTCAAAATCCCTCTCTATTGATTCCCAAAGAAGTAACATATTCTTGATTTATTTTGTGAGGGTTGGAGGAACCTCTCCTCCTCCCTTTGATTGTACCTCCTCTATTTATTATTAATAAGATTGGTGGTACAATTCACCTTCTTTCAAAAAAAAGAAAGAAAAAGAAAATCTGTCACCATGTGACGTGCTTATTATTTTAAACTATCATGCAATGATGAGGATTTTCCTCATGCTGAAATTCTTCTATTCTCTTTGATGTTTTGAAGGTGAATGTATATGCAAAGCATGAGCTTTTGTAATGTTGTTTATCAAGCTTGGAAAAAACTAAATATTATGGGATGCAGGCAATGGTGAAAGGGTTTACCATATAACAAATGGGTTGTCAGATTTAAGTTGGCCGCATCAACGAGACACTGCCTCACTTTGATGGCAGAAAGGGTTACAATGGGACGAGTTATTCTGGATTGCTTATTCTAGAATAAGGGATATTTCACTTTGATAGCGGGGCAGAATCCAAGGCAGAATATCAAGTTCTTGAGTGTAAGGTGGAATTGCTTATTCACCATTTTTCCGAGAATAAGCCATTCTTGGCCGGAATACCGGATCCCTCCTATCAAATCAGATTTGGCTTATTCTGATAATAAGGAGGCCTTATTCCGCTGGATTCTGCTGTCAAAGTGAGGCTAGAATTCACCTACTTTTGCCCATTTCAATTGATTGGTAGTAAACATAATTACATCTTGTTGACCTACCTGAAAAAGTACTCATTTTTTCTGAAAGCAAATACCCAAAAAGACTAAAATAAGTAGTTTTTGATTTTTGGAAAATGGCAAAAACCAGACAATAAGTAATTTTTGATACTATTGTTCATATTTATCGAGACAAAACTTCAATCATGCTTCCTTTGGGACAAGCATTTTACTTTATTTTATTTATATTTTCTAGTTGTGTTGTTATGATATGAAGGCCTCTGTTAAAATATGGTGAATAAGCAAGTGGCCGATGGTTCTTATGAGAATCAAGACATGCAATGTAAGCATTTAAATGTGGTGAGCGTCTTTTTGGAAAACTGAGGTGATTTAACCATAACTAGGCCAATAGCTATGAGGGGAGGCAAGTTTTACAAGGCCTTTTAACATTATCTCTTTGTTTTGGTGTCTTCCTTGAACTTGAATCTTGTAAGAAGGGAGGCAGGAATAGGTCAGCAAGGTATTTTAAAGTTTGAGGATGAAAGGATCAAATTTTAACACACTTTTGACGATTGGGAACCTTTGCTTGCCTTGGTAAAACCTGTGTAGGCGGTCATATGCTATCCATGCCTTTCCATTTCATCTTTGGTCTGGTTTGGACATCCAACCTTCATTCTTTGTCATGGCACCTGCGAAGTGCAAATGCTTCATGGGATGTGTGGAAAGAGGAGATGACTAAGTGTATATGCGTCCTCCTGAGAAGTTGTGTGTGTTCAGAGAAGACTCCTACTGTCCTACAATGACTATGTATATGTATGCTCCGGAGAAAGGATTAAAGCCTACGAGCCAGCTTGGGAAAAAGGTGTGCACTGTGGATGTGCCCTGGTTTCCCTACTTGTCAGATAATTGGAAGCTCCTAAAAGAAGCCTGGTGGGTACAGTCCAGTAGGGGCTCTTGGATATGATGGAAATGTTGAAGGTGATTTTGGACAGTTGAGAAAATCGGTAGACTGGATGACAGAAGAATCTTGATATTCTTCCACCTGGAGGAAGTTAAGAATGAGACTTTAAAGAAGCAAGATCTTTATCTGAGTGGCTCTGTCATTCAATGGGCAAGGTGAGAAGACCTGATATGCTTGCTGGTGTAATGCTGCTGCAAAAGGAATGCACCTGAATCTTTAGGTAGCAACTGATTTGCCCTTGATGGAGATCAAGATGCCAATAATAATAATGAAGAGGTTTTGAGGGATAGGATGGGCACATCAACAGAATGGGTTTGGAAAGAAGCTATCTCCGCCTAGCTGCTCGAGTGGTGGAAGGGATTTAAAACATCAAGATGGAGGGCAAAAGCAGTTAGGGTTTACCAAAGAGGCAAAGAGAGCATTGGCATTTGGCCAGCTTTAACTTCAGGGGATATAACAAGGAAGGATGTTTAGGGTTTCCAAATCCCACACAACAGACAGCTGTCTTCACCCAACAAGAAGACTTCTGTGATTCCTACCATAGTACCTGACAAGGAGCTACCACCAAAGATGGAGGACCGGACCCTGTAGATGGCGGGTTGGCCTATGGAGATGGTGTAGTTCATCCTGTTAATGGTTTCTTGCTTGGCACAGATGGAACTTCACCAGATCATGGTTGGCAGTATCAGCTGATACCAATATGTATAGGTATCAGTCGGTACCGATACTGATACAGGGGGTGCCCTGATACCAGTAATCAAATGAAAAAAACTGGTATCGGCCGGTGCCGAACTGAAACTGGCCAGTACCGGCTGCTACCGAGCCGATACTGGCAGGTACCGGGCCAATACCAGCAATACCGATACCGAAAAGTATCAGTCTTGGTAGCGACTGATACCGAGACTGCCATCCTTGCCCCAGATTTACTGCAGGGTTCTTTCTGGGGAAGTGTGATTCTAACAGAAAATCCTTTATAGCTCCCCTCTGCTCCCTCATTTCATCTCTTGATTCAACTGAAGCCAAGAAGAAGTTGGGTAGATGGCACTTGAAGAATCAAAGAAAGATAATAAAATGCCCAGCCAGGCAAAAATCTCAGCTTCTCTTTTGTATCATGATAAGGAAGGATAACCCCAACTTATATGCTAACTTCCTTTTGGTGAACTTCAACAAAGCGAGGTTATCCCAACTTACAGTTATCCCCGCTTAACTTTGGGGTAAGGAACTCTGTTTGGTACCAGGATAAGTCTGAATTGAAAAAAGTTTAGCTTATTCCCACGTTTGGGGTTAAATTTGGGGATAATCTTTCCACCTATTAGGTGGAATAAGTTATCCCCATGCTATTAGGGAGGTTTGCATTCTCAAAAATTTTCACGAAATATAAATCACCGGGAACATTTCAGAAAGTGAAAAATCACAAGAAATAATTTACTGGAAAGGGGACAAACCACACATTTATAAATTGTTCTGGAAAATGGTTGGAAAGTAGAAACATGTATATGTGTTCTCATGTTCTGTTGGGGGGGGGGGGTGTGCGGAGAAGGAGGAATGGGGGACGAGCAGAGAGAGATAATGGGGGTAGTAGAGTGTGGGTGAGAAAATGTTTCTTGGGTTCTACTTCCCCATGGGGGGAAGTTGGAGAATAAGATCTGAGAAAAAAAGTGTATATCTGGGCATCTGGGAAATATTTTCCCAACTTCCATTTTCACCGGTTTGCAAGTTGGATTCTATTCTCCTCATGGGGGGAAGTGGGAGAAAAGATCTGAGAAAAAAAAGGGTATGTCTGAGCACCTGGGAAATGTTTACCCAGCTTCCATTTTTACATGTTTGCAATAACACTTGAACGTTAGTTGTGAAAATGAAAGAACTGTTAAACTTAGGTATTGCAAACTAACTTTACCCTGCTTGAATTATTTTGCTATCAAACAGCACCTGATTAAGGATAGGATATTGGAATGACTGAAGCTTATCTCCACTAAAATTATCCTGATACTAAATGAGACCTTGAAGGAAGTGCAAAGGAAGAAAGGAATAGTTCTGCAGACACCAACCTGAAGTAACCAAGAAATAGCAGAGAAAGCTGAGATCTTAGGGATATGGATTCAGAACAACATTGGACAATTCTGTAAATTCTAGAGAGAAATCATTGTCTGGTGGCTAATTCTTCATGCTACTATCTGGGCCATCTGGACGGAACAGAACCGTCGGATCTTCAGAAGGGAGGCTACTACACCTGAGAGGTTATTTTCTTTGGTTGGTCGGAAAGTCAGGGAATGGGCATCACGTCTGTGTAAAGTGGATTCATGTAATTCTTCCCTTTTTCTACTTCTTGGGGAGGGGTAACTTTCACTGGAGGGGCCGAGGGTTGTTGGCTTTTGTTGATATTTTGGTTCTTTTGTCTTTAGGGTGGTGGTTGGGGGGCACCATCTGGGTGCTCCCTCTTGTTATCGGAGTGCTTGATGATACAATCCTATACTTGTACATCCCCTCCTTTTGTAATTTTCTTTTTGGTTAATACAATTGTGGTACTATCCACTTAAAAAAAAACAACTCATAAATTAGTGTAAACCAGGACAAGAAGCCAAAAGGTCAAAGGGAAATACACCATTTCGGAGCTTATCGAAGGCTTCAAACAATGATCATGTGGAAGGGAGGGAGAGTTGTAGTGGAACGTTGAAAAGAGCATGTTCACTCGAATGATTTTATTCTCTTTGAATGTCAAAAGATCTACAATGAAGTAGAGCGGGTTGCAGTAAGACATCTGTTGTTTAAAAGAGAACATGTGTCAGACAATTGGTGATACTCCTGAGGATTTTGGAGTGATCTCATTGTCAGTGCCTTCCAGGAAAGTGGAAGCTTTGTTAAGCATATTCTTTATTGGAGCTTTATTTTCCTCTGTATGGGTAGTTGGTATCTTCATAATTTCTGTGCATCTCTCTATTTGGTGTGGGTTTTGTTGTTTACTTTATGTGGAGAGATAGTGCAAAATTAGTTAAAGGCTGTTCTTGATCCCTGTCCAGTTTTTTGTCGTTTGTGTTTTAGTTGGCTACTCTACAGATTGAAATACCTCTATCTAATAAAATTGGTTGTGCAATCCACACTGACTAAAAAAAGTCTTACGGTCTATGTAGTTAGAGGCGTGAGGCGACCGGGGGGTTGCCTCAACCTCAAACACTTAGGCGATGGCCTAGGCGTTTGAGGGGACCGTTTTAAAAAATATATAAATAATTCAAATGTTTATATAAAATGCAAAAAATAGAAATCAAATCATACAAAATGACAGTGATGGGAGAGCGGTCGGAGGGGGGAAGCAAAGAGGGGAAGCGGTCGGAGAGTTTCTGAGGATGGAATCAGCTGGCTACTGGCGGAGGCTAGGCGTCGGGAAGGCAGAGGTGGGGATCGTCTGAGAGTTGGAGAAGGTTTTCAAGCCATAGAGGAAAGTTTCAAATTGTCTGATGAGAGAAATAGATGTCTTCGATGCCTGGAGAAAGGACATTGGGCGTCCTAGTGGCGGAATGGTTTGGTCTGCAGGAATTGTAGGGGGACTTGGCCATAGAAATTTTCAATGTCCGGATATGCTCAAAGAGGAGGAGAAGACACTTGTTTTGGCTTGGTTTGTTGCTACCAGTACGCCTGAATCTTTGATCTCAGAAGCGATTGAAACACCATGGTGCCCTTCTTTTAAACAAAATGAGGAGTTCCTCTCATCCTCATTGGTGGTTATTGTCAATAATGGTAGTTTATCTACAGAGCGTTTGGAATGCTACTTACAGAGTTTATGCTATGTAAGGAAGGCATGGAGGATATGGAATATTCAGGAGGGTCTTTTCTTAGTTCACTGTTCGGAACTAGTTCTTTTCAAAAGGTTACTTGATAATAAAGTCTCGAGGATAGAAGGAGTGGAGTGTTCTTGGCAGAGGTGGAAGTCAGATTTTCTCACAGTGAAGTATGAGGGAAGTAGGTTTGTCTGGTGCAGGGTCTATGGGATTCCACTCGAATTATGGGATGCAGAGGTTTTTAAAGCTATTGCAAACAATGTAGGCGCTTTGAAGAGGGTGCACAGGACAATTCAATGGGAAAATCTGAAATTTGCCAAACTCTGTATTAATGTTGAACAGGGTGTTATTCTTCCGCAATTCATGAAGTTACGTGGCGAGAGCAGATTTTATATATTAAGTTGGTAGAAGATAATCCCCCAGTTAACGATCCCTGGCAAGTAGACTGGACATATAGTGAGGTTGTTCAAGCGTACAATGTGTTCAAAGGGCTCAAAGAACCGGCATATGCTGAAACGAAACAGAGCAAGGAGGAAGATGGCGAGAGGTTGAAGACGACGGTTCAGGAGGTCAACCGGGCCGGCTTGGGTGACAACTTAAATAACGAGTCTGTTCCCATCGGGCCGGACTAGAACTTAATATCTCACGGACTGGGTCAATTAACCTTCGGCTCACATTATAACAGGGCTGATCAGGTTTGGCTAGGGGCCGTACATCATTTGGCAACAGAGGTGATCCGAGGAGTGCGGTGGGGCTTAAGGAGAGAGCGAGGAAGAGCTGGTAGGGTTTTCCAGCGTTGTAGGGACTCCGAGACGAAGAAGGTGGAAAAGATAGAAACTCGGCAACAATTTCCTCTTCTATGAATGGAAGGTCCTCCTTCTTCGACGAAGTGCTCATCTTAACAGCATCGTTGGGGAGAAAGCAACATTAGTCGCGGAGCAGTTTTAGGAGTGGATTACGATGCCGTTCCTGCGGGGGATTCGGATCGGGAAATCTCTGAAATTCCGGGTACGCAAATTCTCTGCATGCAGGTCCGCGGGGATTCGGATAGGGATTATATCAGGAGGTGGAATGTGGAGATTATTTGCATTGTTGAAACTAAGATGATAGTTTTTGACTCAAGTCAGACTAAAAGGATTACTGGGTTTAGCATACCAGAATTTGTGTTCCGTAGAGCGGAAGGGCAATATGAAGGAATTCTAATTGCCTGGGAATCTAAGAACTGGTCAGGAACATTTTCTGATGTGGGAGAGCATTCAATGTCTGTAGTGTTACAGTCAGTACCTAATGGTCCTAAATGGTTATTCTCTAGTGTATACAACCCTAATAGATATATGGCCAGAAGGTTAGTATATGAAGAATTGTCAATCTGTAAAGAGAATTTTGACCTTCCTTGGTGCGTAGCAGGGGATTTTAATGAGGTGAGAGATCCTACAGAAAAGAGTTCAGGGGGAAGATTTACAAGAGGAATGAAGGAATTCAATAATTGGATTAATTCTAAGGAATTGATCGAACTGTCACTAAATTGTAGAAGGTTTACTTGGAGCAACTCTAGGAACAACCCTTCAATGTCAAGAATGGATAGAGTTTTTATTGATGTCATATGGGAATTTTTGTTCCCTCATGCCTTGTTGACAGCGAAGCCTGGAATTGTATATGATCACTGTTTTCTAATGGTGGAGCGCAGGCTTAACAATTGGAGTATTTGGAGGAACATGAATGATAATGTGTTCAAGGGAAACAAAGTTTACATTGAAAATATTTGCTTGCAAGCGGTGTCTTAGTGTACCATTGGAGTCGGCATATCTTGGGCATATCAAGTGACAGTTGGAATAGAGTAACAAGTCAATTGTAATTTTTATTTTTTTTCTGTTCTTCGGTCAGAGGAACCTCTCCTCTAGATTGTGTTTGGATGTACTCCCTTTATTTATTTCAATAAAATTAGCGGTACATCGGATTATCATAAAAAAAAAAAGTCATACAAAATGACATCTTCATGCATTCAAATATAACCAAATAGTTTTAAATCAAGTCAATTGAAATAAAATTTAATCAATCAAAGATGTAATCAACAAATTCATGAAGATTTTGCTACTAATTAGGCCCACCCTAACGAAATTTTATCAACATAGTGCTAAAGAAACATAATATAAATGTATTATAAACATAATACATTTATGTTTTTTAATGAAACATAGTGAAAATATCAGAGAAAGGTGGAGAAGCTACTTTAACAATATGTTTAATGATAATCATAGTGGGCATAAAATGTACAACAGAGCATAATGTGAAGTATACTAGGAGGATTAGATTTTCGGAAGTCAAGGAAGCATTGAAAAGGATGAAAGTAGGTAAAGCTTGTGGTCCTGATGGAATTTCTATTGAAGTGTGGAAATGTTTAAAAGATGTAAGAGTGGAATGGTTGACCCGATTGTTTAACAAGATCCTAGTCTCTAAGAAAATGCCAAATGAATGGAAGAAAACTATTGTACCTATTTTTAAAAAATAAAGGAGACATCTAGGACTGCTCAAATTTTAGAGGAATTAAGCTTATTAGTCATACTATGAAGCTGTGGGAGAGAGTTGTGGAACATCGTTTACGTTCTGACACAACTATCACAGCCAATCAATTCGGCTTTATGCCGGCTCGATCAACTATGGAAGTTATCTTTCTCATTAAGAGTTTGATAGAAAAATATAGAGATATGAAAAAAAGATCTATATATAGTGTTCATCAATTTGGAGAAGGCGTATGATAGAGTGCCAAGAGATGTCTTGTAATGGGTGTTGGAGTGCAAGAAGGTATCTACTAGATACATACAATTATTAAAAGACATGTATGAAGGAGCAACTACTAGTGTCCGCATGGTTGGAGGGGAAACAAGAGATTTTTCTATTTTCGTTGGGTTGCATCAAGGATCAGTAAAAGTCCTTATCTTTTCGCATTAGTTATGGGTGATTTAATAAAAGATATACAAGAGGACATTCTGTAGTGTATGATGTTTACGGATGATATTGTGTTGATAGATGAGATGCAAGAGGGAGTTAATATAAAACTAGAGCTTTGGAGGAACATCTTAAAGTCTAAGGGTTTCATGTTAAGTAGAACTAAGACAGAATATATGCATTGCAAGTTTAGTGAAGGTCGGATTGGTGAAAAGGAGAGAGTTAACTTGGATGGGATGATAATACCCTAAAGCACCTATTTCAAATATCTTGGTTCGATCCTCCAAGAAGACGTAGGTTGCGATGAGGATATTAGCCATAGGATTAAAGTAGGATGGTTGAAGTGGAGACTTGCCACATGAGTCTTGTGTAACTGCAAGATCCCAATGAAGCTAAAAGAAAAATTCTACCGCATGACGATAAGACCTGCAGTGTTGTATGATAGCAAGTGTTGGGCGATGAAGGGCAACATGTCTCCAAGATGAGTGTCGTCGAGATGAGAATGTTAAGGTGGATGTGCGGACATACTAGGTTAGATAAAATTCGTAATGAGTATATGAGAGAAAAGGTAGGAGTGGTATCAATTGAGGACAAATTGAGAGAAGGGAGACTGAGATGGTTTGGACATGTTAGTCGTAGGCCTACGGAGGTTCTAATTAGAAAAGTGGAGCATATTAGGATAGAGGAGGGAAAGAAAAGAAGGGGTAGACTTAGATTGACTTGGAAGATGGTAGTACAATTTGATTTGAAAGTTTTAAACCTTTCAGAATAGATAGCCCAAAATCGTTTAGAGTGGAGACAGAGAATCAATATAGCCGACCCCAATTATTTGGGATTAAGACTTCGTTGAGTTGAGTAGTATAAACATAATATTAACAGAGAGGCAGAGAGTGCGAGACAGTGAGTGACTGTGAGAGTGTATTTTTCTCAGAGAGTGAAATTGGGAGAGCTGGACAGAGAATGAAAGAGAGTGAGAGTGAGTGGGAGATGGACAAAGAGTGAAAGAGAGTAAGACAGTGAGTGGGAGAGTTGGATAGAGAGTAAAAAGAGTGAGACAATGAGTGGAAGAGACAGAGAAAGGGAGTGAGAGAGACAAAGAGTGAGAGACAGAGAGAGTGAGAGGGTCGAGGGAGAGGAAAGAGATAGAGAGAGTGAGAGGGTTGGGGGAGGGCCGGAGGGGAGAAAGACAGGGATAAAGAGAGAGTGAGAGGGTTGGGGGAGGGCCAGAGGGGAGAGAGACATGGAGAGAGACACGGAGAGAGAGAGAGACAGAGAGAGTGAGAGAGTTGGGGGAGGGGAGAGAGACAGAGAGAGTGAGAGAGTTGGGGGAGGGGAGAGAGACAGAGAGAGTGAGAGGGTCGTGAGAGGGGAGAGAGATAGAGAGAGGGTGGGGAGAGAGAGTGTGTGAGGCTTACCTAGATTCCCCGTCACTAGGAGATACCGTAGCTGTCGTCGTCGCGTTGCCGGAGTGGAGTGCTGTCGCTGTCGCTGGGGAGGCACCGTGGAGATGGGCGCTCGGGGTCGAGGGGAACCATGGAGGGGGCGGAGAACGAACGCGCTAGGGTTTTTATCGGGACGGGGGGTGGGTTAAAGGGTCTGGGGGATATGTAGGCAGGGCATTGAGCCTTTCTGGCTGGCCAATTGGGCCGAGCAGACCAGCTTGAGGCGAATGGGGCGACTGAGGCGCTAGAGGCGTGCAGAAGCAAGCGCCTCATCGACTGAGGCGATTTCGTCGTTCCCCTAGGCGACACAGGGCAGAGCGAGGTGACTTACCACCGCCTCGCCGCGCCTCGTCGCCTAGGCGAGTGACTCACTCGCCTTTGATAACATAGTTCACGGTATGGAGTTAGCTCTGCTGCTCTAGTCACAGACTCATGGAATTCCTTATGATTTTGCCTTCACAAGAATTTTGTTTCAGTTGCCAGCAGTTGTAGAGAGATGGCACCATGCTTGTGCTTTGATGAGAAAATAGATGATTTTTTGATTAAATCTAAATGATGGAGAATGTCCAAGATTTTATGGCAACCTCAGAAATGGGTAAGTGTGAAGCTTGCAAGGCCATTTGAAACTGAAAGAGTGATTTTGGTTCATTTTCAAGTCTTGCTGCAAATTCTGGAAAATTTTTGGTGACAATGATTGGAAAATACATGTGCCTCCAGGACAATCTGTGGTTGGCATACTATGATAAAGTGTTGAATAAGCTGAACAAAAATGGTTGTACAGGCGATGGAGGTTGCCTACATTCAATCCCTCCTGTCCCCCCTGTAAAGGTAAATTCTGGCCAATCCAAGCTTAGTCATGATTCAGGTGAATCAGGCCATACCAAAATCAATGCTATCACAGGTGATCCCACTAGATTCCAGCCAACTATCGTCTGTTTGGATGATATCAGAAGTTAAATCCAGAATCAGATGGTGTTTGGCTGACTGCCATTCGATTCCGCTGATTCCTTCAAGTTGCAACACATGCTGGGGGTGATTTCAACCATTGGAATCACAAGAAATGTATAAATCATTTCCAAATGTATGCAATGTCCATTGGGATTCCCAAAAAAATAGGAAACACCTGAAATGTTAAAATCATTTCCAAGTGCATGCAAGTTTTCTTGGGATTCCAAGTATTGGATTTCGAAGATAGGGAGAGCAATAGAAGCAACATGAATCCTTTTCGATGGAGAGGAGAGGTGCTAAGAGGTGTAACGAGGAGAAGCGAGAAGAGATGAAGGGAATAGAGGGTAAGGGAGAGGTAGGAGAGGCTAGCTATGGTGACGATGGAGGGGGGTGGCAGGTGGTGGGGAAGAAGAGTAGTAGGGAGTCTGTGGAGAAGAAGGAGGAATTTGGACCTCGAACTCTTCCCTGTTGGCAGTGACCAGTGTATCAGATGCTTGCGGAAGGGCCACTGGGCGAAGGATTGCAGAGAGCCGGTGAGGTGTATCAGCTGTGGGGGAGTGGGACATAAGACAGGGAGTTGTAAGCTGAGGAAGTCTTATTCTAGAAGAAACCCTGCTCTGGCTCCTTGCCCCAGTCCAGATACCTCAATCATCTCTCATTCTGCTTCCAAGACTGGAGTTGGTTGCCCCAGGCTTGTTATTCCTTGGTTGCCACAGTGTCAGAGATTCAGTCCTCTCTCTTTTGAGTGTCTGGTGGTTGCTTTTCTGCCCCGTCGGAAGGCTAGTGCTGCAGATTGGGAGCCCTCAGTTCCCAGCGTCCTCAACGCATTGCAAACAGAGTGGCCGGGGAACTATTCTTGGAGAATTAGGGAATTAAAGGGGAAGAAATTCATGGTTAGTTCTTACCTGAAAGGGTGGAACTATTGCTGGGAGGCTGAAAACTGTCACTAAGGATGATTACTCCTTAGTTTTTTCTCCTTGGGTGGAAGAGAGTAGTACAGAGTATGCTGCTGAAGGGGTTCAGTGCTGGTGCAGGGTGGAAGGGCTTCCACTTCACGTTTGGACGGTGGAAGCCTTCCAATCCATTGCAGAGAAGTTTGGGATTCTGTAGGAGATTGATGCTCTTACACTCCAGATGGGCACACTTAAGTTCACGAGACTGGTTGAGGTTGACTTTGTTCAGGGGATCCCTGGCAACATGAGGGTGGGGGTGGGGAGTCGGTGGTTTCTAATCTCTATCAGTGTTGAGACATGACCCTCCTTGCCTACAGTTCAGGGTTGCCATGATGCTAATGATTGGTCGTGGGCGGAAGTTGTCCCGAATACAAGGCCCACCGGTCGGCAAGGTTGCTGGCAGTTACTTTGAAGACGATCGGTGGGATTAAGGCGAGTCCAGGTAGCCTGACTCAGTCAATTCCGAGTCCGACTCAAGTCACTCAACATTCTCTTAATGGTTTCTAAGAAGGTGAAGCAGTCGGTGATTGATTTGGTCCTCCTGAGAAGGAAAACAGTGGAACTTGTTCCTAATGATGGAGGAATGGCTGCTAGGCTCGAGATGGCAAAGATTAATGTGGAAGTTGATTCGGCAGTGATTGAAGCAGTAGCCGTTGGTTGGAGTGTGGGAGATTCTGTTCTTTTGAAAGAGGAGCTTAGTGCTGATTGGTGGAGAATGGCGGTTCAAATGGGCACAGAAGATGAACAGTGCTGGGTCGAAGTTGGATTGTAGTGGGTAATAGGCGATTAGCTCTGTCAGGTAAGTCATTTGGGCCGGACTCTTCGGGCTGTCCCGAGAGTTCGGATCCTAACTTTCGGTTACCTTTCAAACCATTTTTTTCTGCCCGATGGATTCTTCGTCTTTACCCGATACGACACCCTTTCACCAGCGAAATCCGATCTCCTCATTCCCACCATTTCTGGAGCAGGGTTCTTTTGATCTAGAAAGCGAAGCAGTTTATGGATCTTCACTTCAACTGGTGCCTATCTCTGATGGTGTGCAGGCGATTTCGGTGGATCGGGATTCAGTTTTTCAAAAGGAATTTGGGGATTCTCTACTTGAAAAGCAGTGCAGCGAAGATAAAAGCCTATTACTCCTAGAAAAGCGCAGCGAAGATAAAAGCCAATTACTCCTAGAGCTGGATAGGATGCGGCTGCATAGGTTGATGGAGAAGCTTTTCCTCATATCTCTTCATTAGAAGGAATGGGGATAAGCAGGTTGGAGGAGCTGCTCACGAGAAGGCGATTGGTGGATTTGGTATTCAGAATGGCAGGGGTGAGATTGTTCCTCTTGTATCTTCTTCTGATTCTTTAACTGTGAAAAACCCAGTTACAGAGGAGGATTGGTCTGAGGAACTTTTCAAGTTTGGTAGAAGGATTGGTTTTTCGTTCCAAGGAAGGGAGGAGTTGGTCAGAAGTTCCTTAAAATAATTGAGGAGAAGCGATGCTCTGCAGAGCTCTGCTAAAAGAAGAGGCCAGGGAGGAGGAGTAAGATCGGAAAGAGAGAGATAAGCTATTTACAGAACAATGAAGTTTGTGACAGCTTGAGGGATAAGAAAGGGAAAACAGTGGTGAAGTCTTCTGTTTCCCCATGAAGCTGGTTTGATGGAATGTTAGAGGTCTTAATAGTGACCTCAAGGTGAGAGTTGTGAGGGATTTAATTATCTCCTTACATCTGGACTGTGTTTGTTTGCAATAAACTAAAGTGAAGATTCTGGATGATCAGGGATTAAGAAGGTTAGGGGGTTCCTTGTTGACTGATATGGCTGTGTTTCCTGCTGATGGTTTAAAAGGTGGTCAATTAATCTTATGGAATGAGAAGAAATTCAAAGGTACAGTCTGTGATGTGGGACTTTTTAGCATATCATTTTGCTTTTCATCCTATAGCTGTGGGGAGAGATGGGTCATAAATTCAGCTCATGGTCATCATAGTGATTCACAGAGGGATTGCTTCTTTCAAGAATTATATAGACTGCATGGTCTTTTTCCTGGAGTCTGGTGTATTGTGGGTGATTTTAACTGTGTAAGATATCCATGGGAGAGATCTGATTCTCAGAAATGGAAAAAAGAAATGGATGGTTTGAATGACTGGATCAGAAACAGTGAAATGATTGACTTGGAAATTCCTAATAGAAGTTTTACCTGGTGTAACCTCCAACAAAATAACATCCAGTCATGGATTGATAGAATTCTTATATCCACAGATCAGTTAGAAAGTTCTCCATCCACTCATCAAGGGGTTGAATAGAATTGCTTCGGATCATATCCCCATTCAGCTGATGACTACTTTGAAGGAAAAGGAGGTCAGATTGTTACAGATATGATTTATTGTGGCATAGGCAAGATGGGTTCAAAGGTCTGGTTGTTCAATGGTGGAAGGAGGCTCCCACTGGAAGATATGCTTCCCTCTCATTCATGCTGAAGCTCATATGGATCAGAAAGGGTATCAAGCAGTGGACAACGAACTCTTCCCGCAGTTTTTCTGAAGAAAGGCAGACTATTCTGAGGAAGATTGAATTTTTAGAAGTGAAGGGTGATCAGAATTCTTTATCTATGACAGAGGAACAAAGTTTGAAGAACTATAAGAAAGCCTATACTGAAGGACTGCTCAAAGAGGAAATTCAAATGGAAGCAATGAGCCAAAGAAGATTGTCTTAGAGAAGGAGATAAAAATTCTGCTTTCTTCCATGCAGTGGCAAGTGCAAAAGAGAGATCCTTGAGAATTGAGCACATCTAGGAAGGTGAAGAGTTCATTGAGGATAAGAAGGAAATCTGGGACAGGTTTATCAGCTTTTATGAGAACTTGTTTAAGGAGGAATTTGATTGGAGACCACATCTTGAGGACAATGAGGGGAGTTTACTTCGTAAGTTAGATATTAATGAAGCTGAAGTTTTATGTCAGCCTTTCCAGGAGAAGGAAATCAAGGATGTGGTCTTTAGTATGAACCCCAATAAGTCTCCGGGACCTGATAGCTTCTCATTATATGATTCTATCAGTTTTTCTGGGAGTTGATCAAGGATGATCTTATGGCAGTGATGCCTGAATTTCACGAGAGACCAGGCTGTGTTAAATATTTTAATTCTACTCATATTGTCCTTATCCCGAAATCAGAGGGTTCTGAGAGTGTGACAGAGTTCAGGCCTATTAGCTTGTTGAATGGCTGTTATAAAATCATTACAAAAGTCTTGTCAGGGCGACTCAAAAAAGTTCTTGTTCAGCTAGTAGGGAAGAATCAGTCAGCATTTATGGAAGGAAGGTTAGTTCTGGATAATTACATGACGGCATATGAAGCCATACATTTTCAGAAGTACAGGAATAAGAAAGGGGTACTCTTAAAACTTGATTTTGAAAAAGCGTACGATAGAGTTAGTTGGCACTGAAACGAGAAAACTCGCCGGCTTATTGATTGGATTATGTCATGCATTTCAACGCCTAGGTTCTCTGTGCTTATTAATGGAGAACCCTGTGGCTTCATTGATAGTTCCAGAAGATTGAGGCAAGGCGATCCAATGCTTGTCTATAGGTTGGTCAGGTTTTAAGTTCCTTGTGGGATAGAGCAGCTAATATGAGTTTAATTGATGAGTTCTACATTATGAGAAGCAGAATTCACTTAACACACTTGCCGTTTGCTGATGATACTTTGATTTTTTCCAGCTGATAAAGAGGAGAGTTTATTGAATGTTAAGAACTTGCTCATCTTAGTGGAAGCAATCACTGGTCTTAAGATCAATTTCAGAAAATCCGAAGTGTTGACTATCAATTTACCTCAGAATAGAGTGGAGAATATTGCAGAAACTTTGGGCTGTACATGGTCTCACCCAATCAAATATTTGGGCCTTCCTTTGACAGATGGTGCCATAAAAGTGAGCTGTTGGGATATGGTAGTGAAGAAATTTGAGTCAAGACTGGAGGGGTGGAAAGGAAAACTGCTCCCAGCAGGTGGGAGATGGATTCTTTCTAAGTCCATTCTCTCAGCTTTAGCTATTTATTATGTGTCCATTTTCAAAGTCCCCAAGCTGATAGTGAAAAAGATTGAAGCTGCTAGAAGTTCTTTGCTCTGGTCGGGTGGAAAAAGGGAGGAGGAGGGTCTTCATTTAATCAAATGGGATCATGTTTGTAGGAGTAAGGACCCGGGGGGGGGGGGGTGTTGGGCTCACAAAAATAGACTTTTAGTAAGGCTTTGTTAAGTAAATGGCTCTGGAGATTAGGGGAAAATCCGGATTCACTTTGGGCTGTTATTGTCAAAGGTAAGTATTTCTTTTAGTACAGCAAATGGGATTTAGTGCCTTCCTCGATTTATAATCCGTCACCTATATGGAGACAGGTTGTCAAGAATGCAGATTTACTATCCCTTTCTATCACTCTTCAACTTGGAAATGGAGATAGTGTTCGATTTTGGAAAGACAAGTGGTGTTCTGATCAGAAATTGAATGAACATTATTCTAATCTATTTCAAATTGTCTCTAATAAAGAAGCTCTGTGGCTCAGGTGTTGAATGTTATTCATATTGGTCAATGGAATCTGGTATTCAGAAGAGATCCTACAGATGTGGAATTTGAGGACTTGAGACAATTGCTTATCACTATTAATCACATTCAGTTATCTGACACTCAGCTAGACAGAAGAAGTGGAGATGGAACAGTGATGGAAAGTTCTCAGTCAACTCCCTTGTGAGAGTGTTGGATGATGGAGGCTGCAGGGTTTGGTGGAAAGGTTTGATATGCTCCAAACCTATTCCTAATAAAATCAAGATTTTTATATGGAAAATTGCTTGGAATAGATTACCCACGAGTAAAAGGATCAAACATATTTTTAATATTCAAGATGCAAGATGTGTGTTTTGTGCTCTTTTTGAGGAAGATCAGAACGATTTGTTCTGTGAATGTGGCATTGTTAATGTGCTGTGGGGAATGTTATGTAGAGTTATGAACATCAGGTGGGTTGAACACTCCTCTGTATTAGACTTGTTGAGAAGGAAGAATGATTTATGTCCAAGCAAGGCGCAAAGGGAGATCTGGTCTCTGTTTGGCCCTGCCATGTTATGGGCAGTGTGGAATGAGAGAAATAATAGAAAGTTCAAAGGTGAATTCAGGAATGTTTTTGACATTTTGAGAAAGATGATATCCTTGGTAGAAGATTGGACTTGCACATTGGTTGATAGCCAACACAGATCAACTGAAACATTGGAAAGCGCTCAGAGCTGAAAGAACTTCATAGTCTGATGTTTTTCCCTATGTTTTCATTTCTGTTTCATTGACTTGATAAAACAGTATATGTGGTCAGTTCTCAGAGAGGGGAGGGGGGGCTGTTTTTTGCTCGTCACGAGCTGGAGTCTTTTTAAGTTTTGACTGTATTGTATTGGGGGTTGATTTTTGTTTCAGAAGCGCAATTGATTAGCCTGGCGTATGGGGTCTTCTTCATGTAATCTCCTCTTTTTCTTTCTCAATGAATTGTGACTTCATGTCACCTTCAAAAGAAAAAAAAACATGAATCCTTTTGCCTTCCTTTTTCAGGGGCAGCTAGAAGATGAATTCACAAAAGTGTCATCCCTGATTCTAATGGTTGGAAGATTCAAAAGTCAAAAACTAAGATAGATTGGTAATTTTTTTCCTCTCCCTTACTTTTTATCCAAATAAAATAATGAAAGGAAACATGAGAGGGACTAAATGAAAGAGATTTAAAGGTAGGATTCTACTGCTGCAAATTAACTTAGAGAACATATGATGTTTTTAACATGTCAATGGCCAGCTTCTTTTCCCAAAGATGCCCAATGTTCAAATCTAGCTAAAATTTGTTTCATTTTACTTTACATTTCCTGCTGTTCTATAACTTTTTTTTATGGTTTTGTGGACAAAAGTCTGCACAAAGGGTGTGTAGTATGGTGCTTGTACTTGCATAGGGCATAAGGCTTATGATGAGACATGTTTTCAATCTTTCTGTGCACATAAAACCTGTCATGTATGCATATTTATGTTTGGGTGCTTGAGACTCGAACACAATGGCAATTGAACTGATGTTATTTTGGTGTGAGATAAGTACTATGGCTTAATGTGCTCAGGTATTCTAAACTACGAGTATATGATGCAAGCCAAGATATATTTTTCATGCCAAGATATATTAAAAGACATGCATGAAAGAGCAACTACTAGTGTCCGCACGGTTGGAGGGAAAATAAGAGATTTTCCTATTTCCGTTGGAGTGCATCAAGGATCAACAATAAGTCCTTATTTTTTCGCATTAGTTATAGATGATTTAACAGAAGATATACAAGAAGACATTCCGTGGTGTATGATGTTCGCGGATGATATTGTGTTGATAGATGAGATGCAAGAAAACATTAATAGAAAACTAGAGCTTTGGAAGAGCACCTTAGAATCTAAGGGTTTCAAGTTAAGTAGAACTAAGACAGAGTACATGCATTGTAAGTTTAGTGAAGTTCAGATGGACGAAAAGAAGAGAGTTAACTTGGATGGGATGACAATACTCTAAAGTACCAATTTCATATATCTTGGTTCAATCCTCCAAGAAGATGAAGGGTGCGATGAGGATGTGAGCCATAGGATTAAAGCAGGATGGGTGATGTGGAGACTTGCCACTGGAGTCTTGTGTGATTACAAGATCCCAACGAAGCCGAAAGAAAAATTCTACCATACGGCGATAAGATCTGCAATGTTGTATGGTAGCGAGTGTTGGACGATAAAGGGGCAACATATTTCCAAGATGAGTGTTGCCGAGATGAGAATGTTAAGGTTGATTTGTGGACATACTAGGCTAGATAAAGTTCGTAATCGGTATATTAGAGAAAAGGTGGGAGTGGTACTAATTGAGGACAAATTGAGAGAAGGGAGACTAAGATGGTTTGGGCATGTTAGGCATAGACCTAGGGAGGCTCCAGTTAGAAAAGTGGAGCATATTAGGATAGAGGAAGAGAAGAAAGGAAAGACTAGACCTAGATTAACTTGGAAGTGGTTAGTTCAATGATTTGGAGGCTTTAAACCTTTCAGAAGAGGTAGTCCAAAATCGTTTAGATTGGAGACAGAGAATTTATATAGCTGACCCCAATTATTTGGGATTAAGGCTTGGTTGAGTTGGTTGAGTTGAGAATCTTCATCAAGCATTACCATCTGTTTGCAACTGTGCTTTGGGATTTCAGCTAACATGAGATACAATTTTCAGCTTTACATTTCATAACTTTCATTTATTTTAGGCAACAGTCTCTGTTTGCAGAAGGATGTGAATCTTCTGTCATATATCTTATGACAAAATAGGCACAATAATGGTTGCAGTTTTTCTGTGTTATAGATCTATTATTAGTTTCATGCTATTTGTCAGCACCAATTTCAGATGTGATTTTCTTCTCTTTAGCAAATATCTGCAGCACATTTAAACAAAGAGAATTATTCTGTCAGACAATTATCTCGGTATTTGTTCTATTGACTTTTATCCAGCATTGTCACATTGGTGTATCTTTCACCGGAAGAAGGCTAGGCAAGTTGTTGAAACATGGGAGAAGCTGTTTAATAGCTCCTCAAAAGAACAACGTGTCCCATTTTTATACTTGGCAAATGACATTTTACAAAATAGTAGACGAAAAGGAAGTGAATTTGTGAATGAATACTGGAAGGTTCTCCCTGGAGCTCTCAAGAGTGTCTTTGAAAACAGTGATGAACATGGAAGGAATGTGGTTATAAGATTAGTAAGTTATTCTCTTTCCTTAATTTGGGTGAAAGACTGTATTTACTTTGCTGTATAGTTTAGATTGTTTATAGTTCGCATCTTTGAGTATCTGATAGCATTTATTCTTTTCTGTTTTTTGTTTGAAACAAGAGTTGTTTTGGAGGTTTTTAGACTATTTTCTTAGTGGTTATTTATTTTAAGGGAGATATGGCAGTATTCTTGAAATCTTCATTACTCTTTTATAAAACAAATTCTGCTGTTTCCCACTACTTCACACACTTGTTTTTTAATCATCCGATGAGAGCAATTTCTATTGTGATGTGGGTAAACTAAGGCTGCATTGGGAATTTTTGTGAAGCACTTCACATAGAAGTAGCTTCAAGTAGAAGTGACTTCATATAAAGTACTTCTTATCTTATAAGCGAAAGGAGTTTGGGAACACAACATTAATACAATGTTTGGAAGGACTTCTTAATAGGTTTTGACTACAATACCCTTGTCTTAATTATTTGAAATTAGTTCCCTGGACAATTTATATATAATAAAAATATTATAATTTAAATTATAAAATGAAAAATATAATAATACATTTCTCCTTTACACCCACAAAAAATAAATTAATATAGAATATAATGTGTTAACATAATCATTAAACTAAACATATTAATATAAATTAAACATGATAATGCATTATAATATTATATAAATAAAGATACATAATCATCGTACCTATTGTCTTAACAATATAAAAAATCAAAAGAACTACCATGCTTTTTCAAATCTTCTCGATCTGCCCTCTCTGTCCTTACATGTTGACTTATCCTTCCAATGCTGTTATCACCCTTTGCTGATTTAGTCCCTTAAATGTGTGTGCACAACCTCTGTCTCACTGTTCGTCATCTAATGTCTCAGCTAGGGAGGTCAAAGATTCCAGGAGAGTTTGGAAAAGTTCTTAGAACAACTTGCCATCTTGGAGAGAAGAGGAAGCATTTTAGAGCCCTGTGTGGAGAGGCCTCAGAGAGACCTGGAGAGGTGAGTCCATGCTTCTTACCAAGGAGAGCCCCCTAAATTTTGGAGCATGACGATGGTCTTCAATGAACCTTCAAAACAGTTGCTGTTGTCCTGTTGTTGTAAACTATTATCGATTCCAATGAGTCTGTCTCCTGAGTGTTGCCACACTGTCTTATTATAATTATTGTTTTTACTATCTTCAAGCTCCATCTCGTGCTGATCTATATAAAGTATGCTGCCTTAAGATAGCCATGTTCAGGTGGGATTGTTGAATGAAGTGACTGGTGCAACATCAAATCTCCTCCTCCACTATTTCTACTTCACAATCCCTGTCCATAACCCCCATCTTTTCTATCTATTTGCCATAGCCACTTTCCATTCAGTAGCCAGTCGTACAAGCAATTCCCAGCAAAATTAGTCAGGCATTCCTGTACAGTGACACCTCAACATTTACATAAAACACGGGAGACCGACACTGCTGTATTTCTCTCTATAGGTGATCCCCAAGTCATCTAATGGTGTCCCCACTCTTGATTCCGTCCTACCTACGCAAGAATCTGCTCTGGATTGTCTTTAGCTTATTCTTGAGCATTTAGGAAATTGGAACAAAATTTGTAGAAAGAGAAGTCAAAAGCACTTGCTTCATTACCATTCTTTTCCTTTACGAGAGTAGTGTCTTTTCCTCCTGCCAACTTCGTCTTAACCCATGGACGATGGTCTTCCATACTTTTTTTGAATGTGGATGGTACCACTTGTATTATAAAAGAAGACTGTAAACGTACATATGAGAAGGGAAGACAACAAAATCCTTTCTATACATATAAGGTACCATCCCCACTCACCTCTCTTTCAACAAACAAAACAAGGAGGAATTTTTTTTTTGGGAAAGGGGTTGGTACCACTAAATTGTATTAAAGATGAAAGAGAGTTACAAGGAAAGAGAACAAAAAAGGAAGTTGTCATACAAACCCCTTGTACCAAAAAACCCCCAAAACCAACAATCACTCGATGGCCCATGGAATTCTGGGTCGGATTTCGGGACCCACCGATCCCAATCCGGATCGGTCGGATCGGTCGATCCTAATGAAGCCGGGTCGATATGGATCGACCTTATTAAAAAATAATTAAAATTAAAAAAACATAAAAAGTAAAAATTTAGAAAAAAATGTACACATATTATTCAATAAATGTATAATGAAAATGAATGCAAATCATGTACATCTATAACAAATGAACATTAAAGATGAATAACTCGGCGACTCGTTAATAATTATTATTGTGCACTAATTAAAGAAGACATATTATGAAGTTTATAATATGAAATTAATAAAAAATACCTTACAAAGATCACATTTGTGATATTTCATCATCCAGTTCATAAGTTTGAGCTGACAACCCATAATCTGTCAGCATGTACGCTGGATACCTATAGCCAAATAAGGAGGTAGCACGGCAGTGTAGAGGAGTGAAAAACGAGTAGATAAGAAGATCTATATTCCCAGTTCGGCCAATCATATCATGTTTGTCTTTGTTGGCTTTCAAATCCCCCTTGTTGTCCTTGTCTTTGGCCTTAGCTTCTTTCAAAATGCTCGGAGGTGCGGAGTAAGTTTCGTATCCTAAATAACTGCTTTCAAGTCCATAATCTTCTGATAGTCCAATAGCAACAACAATAGCAACGCCATCACTATCACCATCCCCATCATCATCATCATCATCATCATCATCATCATCATCATCATCTGATTGTTCCTGAGTGGAGTCATCATTGCCCACTTGACCTGTTTTCTTCAGCTGCCTTTTTCTACGTCTGTATATTTGTTTCTCTGCCTCTTACATATTGGTCAAATGAGGTGGTAAAGTTGGGTTGTCCTCAAGTGTCTCTCTAGTCTGCTGAACTCTAGTTGTGTCTCATCTCTTTGTTCTTCTTTCGACGAGTCCACTCGTTGTTTAGACTTTTCTTTTGATGGCTTTTTCTTTTTTCTGTCAGATGTCTGCAATCAAGTTCTCGCTGGTCTTTGTCCTTTCTTCTTTGTGGATCTATCCGAGTAGTTGATCTTTTGAGTGCTAGATGAGAAGTAGAAAGTCTAGTAGTGTTTGATAGTGTGGTTGACTTTCGACACCTCTGAGGAACAAATGCACTTCCCTTATCTATTGCTTGAAATTCAGGATCTCGAGAAACTACTCCATCCAATTCACCTTCTGTCCAACTCCGATCCTTAGGATCAAACTCAGGCTGCATATCTCTGCCTGCTCTAGTCTCCACCCAAGAATGCGATGTGTGTTCTTCATATAGTAGTTCATCGATATCAATTTACTGTAGAGGCTTATCAACTGATTTGCCATCAAACTCTATGAATTTCTGTCGTTCAAGCCTCTGTCTTTCTTGAATTTGCCTGACCTTTAGACACATTGTAGTGACAGTATACCAACTTCTCATGTCTAGAAACACTCAATTTGTTACGAATCTTCATATGAATGAGATAGAATGTACTCTAGTTTCTTTCACACTGGCTGAAAGAAGTGGTTTAACGTAACACTCTCACTGCTAAGGTTCAAAAACTTGGTACGGATCAGCCGACTCGGATCGATTTTGGGTCGGCCGTGCCGATCCTGTGCAACCTGGCTGAGTCCAGGACTCGATCAACCGATGGATAAACAACCTTCCATTACTGCTGCATTTAAGAACTTAAAGCTTTATAAGGAGAAGATATGGAGAGCTACACCTAGGTTGTTTTTCTATAATAGTATCCCTACTAATGCTGCCATGGGGCCATATTATGATTCAATGATCGAAACTATACAAGAAGTTGGCAAAGGGGTTGAGGGGTGTATCCTATATGAGATATACAACACGTACTTGGACTTAGAAGTTGAGGACATCCAGACATATATTACATCCTTTGAAAGGATATGAGATGAGTATGGATGTACTTTAATGTGTGATAGATGGATAGGTACGTAAGCCTTATCTTCTTCATATTTTTTTTCTTAAATATAAATGCGTCTCTTTCTGGTTTCTTATCACCTATGGAACTTCACATGGATAATAAGAAGAAATATGATCAACTTCTTAATTTACTGCAAAGCTGGATCTGTATTTTTGATGTCCATTAATGCATCTGGAAAGGTAAAGAATTTCTAATATCTATTTCAATTAATGGATCAAATGGTGGAAGCGGTGGGGAAAAAAAGGATATAACAATATTTTGGATATCATGCATACACATACTCATGGAAGAAAGTTGCTTTGTCCGGGAGCCACCATGTTTACATCTCAATATATCTCTCTATATAGTTTAAGTCAACAAAATAACAACTTGATTAGGATGGTGGCATTAGAAGATTAGGAGAATCACATATTGCGACATGCACCAACTAAGGTAAGAGAGAAGGATAAGAAAGTGGCTGATGTAATTCAGTCTAGGCCATTTTGGAGGGAAGTGCAAGCGTTGTTAAATATTATAGAACTGTTTGTCCGTATCTTGCGATCTTATGATAGAGAAATAAGATCGGATGTGAGATATTTATATGAGGCTGTGGACAGAGCTAATGAGCTCATTCAACTTAACAATCTAACAACCTATGTGAAGTTGTGGACGATAATAGACAGACGTTGAGAACACATTTTACATCATGATCTTCATGCAGCTGGTAATCAAGTAACTTCGTGTATTTATTAATTTGGATACACATTTATCATAAATAATAACTAACTTTCACTTCTGTATTTAGGTTATTTTTTCAACCCTCAGTACATATATAGAACTGATGGGAAGAAAGATAACTATGACAATATGTCAAAAGTGTTGATAGGAATTAAGAATATTATTAGGCGCATACTTAAAGATGAGGACAAAGCAATAATGGCATGTAAGCAAATACATGACTATGGACTCATGTTACACCACTTTAAGACAAATACTACTTAAAGAGCTGCAAAGATTTTGAATTCAGGTTTGAAAATTATTAACCAGATGTTCTACTTAAGTTTTAATTATACCTTGTACATTGTTGACATGTAAAATTTTCTATTTACAGCTGACTGGTGGCTAGATCATGGAAAAATATATGGGTATGAAGATCTAGTCTATGTAGCAATTCGGGTCCTAAGTCAAACAACCTCTGCATCAGGTTGTGAGAGAAACTGGAGCACCTTTGGCTTGATTCATACCAAGCGAAGGAATAGATTGAAGTCGACCCGCCTAGAAAAGTTAGTGTTTTGTCATTATAACATGAGGTTGAAGCAAAAAAATTTCGAGCTCATACGGAACCTTTAGAGGCAGGAAAAGGAGAGAATTTCTGGACAAGACACAGAGACGACAAATGCAAAAGAATTCATAGACTTAGATGAGCTGTTCGAGGAGCACATCTACTAAATGCATAGGTTGATGCAAGCAAGGTTCAAAAACTCGGCTCGGATCGGCACGGATCGGCCGAGTTGGACAGGTTTTTGGCCGACCGTGCCGATCCCGGGTTTCCTGGCCGAGTCCAGGACTCGGATCGGCCGGTCCGAGCCGGATCGGGCGATCCTGGACCGGATCGGGCCGGGTCGGCTCGGATCGGCCCGACCCGGCCCCCAACGGCTAGTTTGACTAGCCGTTGGGGGTCAAACTAGCCGTTGCTGGCCGTTCCCAAACGGCCAGCAACGGCTAGTTTGGGCCTTGGGGGTCTATTTAAACCCCCCCAAGGCCCTCCTAAGGCTCCACAAATGCCCTTTGAGCCTCCTAACATTCTTGCTCTCTCTCCCTCATAGAATTCTCTCTCCTTCTCTCCCACGAGGTCACTTCTAGTCTACTACAAGCTCCGCGATCTCTCATCTTCTTGTGCTGTGAAGGAATGGCATCTCAAGGTGCTGCTGAGCGGTCATCTGGGAATCCTCATAGTGCTGATCCTGCTTGGGGTCATTGCACGCCGGTGGACATGGGCCAAAGAAAGGTACAATGCAAATATTGCAACCGGGTTGTCTCTGGCGGGGTCTACCGATTCAAACAACATCTTGCTGGAATAAAATGTGAAGTTGCAGCATGTGCTCGAGTTTCTTCAGAGGTTAGGATCCAATTTCGAACTTACATGAAGGAGAAGGAATCAAGCAAAGCAAGTACTGCCAGAAGAAGACAGGAAATTCGAGAGGAATTGACTGAACCAGCGCGAATGTCTGATGCTGGAGTCCGGCTTGGTGGAAGTAATCAACCTATAAATGTTGATGATTGGGATACAAGTAAGTTTCTTATTTAACTTATTTTCATGTTCTTCACTTAACGTTTTCAGACAAATAGTTATAGTAGATTAATTTTTTTTCTTTTACATTTAAAGCTGAATTGCGACGTGCAATGGAAGCAAGCCGGCGGTCCTTTGCAGATGAGGACTTATTTCGGCACACTGGAAGATACGGAGGACAAGGAAGTGGCTCCACACCTTCTGCACAAGGGAGCACTAGTGCCGGCATGAGCACTAATGTATGCGAGGAGCTGCCTCAGGAGTTCACTAGAGCTGCAGATCCTAGAGTAGGTCCAATAGATCCCTTGCTCACCAAGAAGAGGGATAAACAACCTTCTATTAGTGCTGCATTCAAGAACTTAAAACTTTGTAAGGAGAAGATAGGGAGAGCTACATCTAGGTGGTTTTTCTATAACAGTATCCCTGCTAATGCGGCCAAGGGGCCATATTATGAGTCCATGATCGAGACCATACAAGAAGTTGGCAAAGGGGTTGAAGGACCTTCTCCATATGAGATATACAACAAGTACTTGGATATGGAAGTTGATGACATCCGAACATACATTAAATCATTTGAAAGGATCTGGGATGAGTATGGATGCACTTTAATGTGCGATGGATGGACAGGTACATAAATCTTATATTCAGTTTCTTATCTTATCTTCATTTTTTCTTAATCAGAATATGTCTCTTTCTGATTTCTTATTACGTTTGGAATTTTACAGGGATAACAAGAAGAAGTATGATCAACTTCTTAATTTACTGTAAAGCTGGAACCGTATTTTGGAAGTCCATTGATGCATCTGGAAAGATAAAGAATGCCCAGTACCTGTGTGAATTAATGGATCAAATGGTGGAAGAAGTGGGCGAAAAAAGGATTGTTCAAGTGGTTACGGACAATGCAGCGGCGTTCAAGTTAACTGGACAAATGTTGATGCAGAAGAGAGAACATTTATACTGGGTTCCCTGTTCTGCTCATTGTATTGACTTGATGTTGGAAGACATTTGCTCTGATTCGATGGTAGATGGAGTGGTCAAGAGTGGTCGATTTATCACCACATTCATCTACAACCACAACAACATTCTGGATATCATGCGCACACATACTCATGGAAGAGAGTTGCTTCGTCCGGGAGCCACCAGGTTTGCATCTCAATATATCTCTCTAGATAGTTTAAGTCAACAAAAGAACAACTTGATTAGGATGGTGGCATCGGAAGATTGGGAGAATCACATATTGCGGCATGTACCAACTAAGGTCAGAGAGAAATGTAAGAAAGTGGCTGATCTAATTCAGTCTAGACCCTTCTGGAGGGGGGTGCAAGCGGTGTTAAATGTTGTAGAACCGCTTGTCCGTGTCTTGCGATCTTGTGATGGAGAAAGAAGATCGGATATGGGTTTTTTATATGAAGCTATGGACAGAGCTAAGGAGCTCATTCAACTGAACAACCCAACAACCTTTGTGAAGTGGTGGGACATAATAGACAGACGTTGGGAACACACTTTACATCACGATCTTCATGCAGCTGGTAAGCTACTAACTTTCTATATGTATTATTTGTATACACATTTCTCTTAAGTAATAACTAACTTCGACTTATTTATTTAGGTTATTTTTTCAACCCTCAGTACATGTTCAGAACTGATGGGAAGAAGGATAGCTATGATAGTTGTTCGGAAGTGTTGATGGGGGCTAAGTCTGTTATTAAGCGTATGCTTGCAGATGAGGACAGAGCAATATTGGCATGCAAGCAAATGCATGATTACAGAATGATGTTATACCACTTTGGGACAAGTACTGCTCAAAGAGCTGCCAAAATTTTGAGTCCAGGTTTGAAAATTATTAACTAGATGTTCTACTTAAATTTTAATTATAACTTGCACATTGTTGACATAGCCAATTTTCTATTTACAGCTGACTGGTGGCTAGATCATGGAAAAACATATGGGTATGAAGATCTAGCCTATGTTGCAATTCGGATCTTAAGTCAAACAACCTCTTCATCAGGCTGTGAGAGAAACTGGAGCACCTTTGACTTGATTCACACCAAGCAAATGAATAGATTGAAGTCGAGCCGTCTAGAAAAGCTAGTATTCTATCATTATAACATGAGGTTGAAGCTAAAAAATCTGGAACTCATAAGGAACCTTCAAAGGCAGGAGAAAGAGAAAATTTTCAAACAAGCCACGGAGACGACACATGCAGAAGAACCGATAGACTTGGATGAGCTGTTCGAGGAGTAACATCCACTAAATGCATGGGTTGATGCAAACACCTCAAATGAGCCTGAATTCAACCCAAATGATCGGGAATGGGCGGAAGGTTAGTTAGATAATGTTCCATTACTTACTGATTTTCAACCTCCTCCTCCAAAACGTCAGAAGAAGAGCAAAAAACAAGTACCAAGCATAAGGAAGAGTGGTCATGGAATTCAAATTGCTGATCTGGAGACTATCGAGGAAGATGATGAAACGCCAGAACCAAGTGATGAGGTCTAATATCAAACCTCAAATGACTCGACATCAAAGACGAGCTCCGACAGTTCTGAGGATGGCGGAGATGCTACCAGTGCCCCAGCTCCAGCTCCACCAATTCAATTCACTGGAGAAGAAGAATTCACACATGCTACCCAAGATGAACATCATGGTAGCAGAGGAGGACGTGAAGAATCTTCCATTCAAACATTCAGCAGATCAAGGAGGAAGGACAAAGGTAAAGCTCCTCAGGAATATCAGGAGCAACTATCAGATGCATCCTCATATAGTCAGCCTACTGGATATGTAGTTTACCCTTCTCAACATTCTGATACATCCGACTATTCAGGGGGTTGTCTAGAATATCCACAATTTTCAGTCATTTATACCAATACGGATGACTATAGCCGGTATGTGATGTAGTATGAACAATACTACGAGAGCTATATGTCATGGGCTGAGTATGTTAGCCATATGTTCATTCAGTATAATGTACGTTTGGAATAAATGTAAGTTCATAATCATATATGTAAGTTTATTCAATGTTTTTTTGTCCAACAACATCTTATGTACTTCAAATCAATGTATTTCAACACAATTATGCATTAGACTTGTGTTTTATATTTTTTCCACATTTTTTCATATTTTTTTCTGCTATCCGAACCAGCCGAGCCTGACTCAGCCAGGATCGGCCGGGATCGGACTGACTCGGATCGGAATCGGCCGATCCGATCGGTTTGGGACCGGCCGATCCGAGCCCCGATCCCGGGTTTCTTAACCTTGGATGCAAGTACTTCAAATAAGCTTGAATTCGACCCAATTGATCGGAAATGGGCGGAAGGTGAGTGAGATGATGTTTTACTATTTACTGGTTTTCAGCCTCCTCCTTCAAACCGTCAGAAGAAGAGTAAAAAGCAAGCACTGAGTAAATGGAAGAGTGTTACTGGAATTGACATTACTGATCTGGAGATTGTCGAGGAGGAGGATGAAACGCCAGAACCAAGTAGTGAGGTGCAATATCAAATTTCAAATGACTCGACATCAAAGACGAGCACTGACAATTCTGATCATGGAGATGCTACCAGTGCCCCACCTCCACTAATTCAATTCACTGGAGAACAAGATTATACACATGTTACTCAAGATGAACATCATGGTAGTAGAGCAGGACGAGAAGAATCTCCCATTCAAATATTTAGCAGATCAAGGAAGAAGGAAAAATGAAAAGCTCCTCAGTCTGCAGAAGCATCAGAACAATTCAGGACGAAGAGAGAATATCATGAGCAACCATCATATGCATTATTGTATTCTCCATATGAAGGGTATAGTCATTCTACTGGATATGTAGTTTACCCTCCTCACCATTCTGATACATTCGACTATTCAGGGGGTTATTTAGAATATCTATAAATTTCATCATCTATACCAATATATATGACTATAGCTGGTATGTGATGTAATATGAGCAATACTATTAGAGCTATATGTCATGGTCCGAATATGTAAACCATATGTTCATTCAATATAATGTACGTTTAGAATAAATGTAAGTTCATGATCATATATATAAGTTTATTCAAGTGTTTTTTTTGTCCAACAACATTTTATATACTTCAAATTAATGTATTTTAACACAATTATGTATTGGATTTGTGTTTTATATTTTTATGTTTTATATTTTTTAAATTTTTTTATGTTACCTGATCTAGCCAACCTTGAGTCACAGCCAGGATCGGGCCAGATCGGATCGGAATCGGCCGATCCGATTGATTTTGGGCCGACCGATCCGGGACCCGATCCCGGGTTTCTTAACCTTGCTCACTGCAGTATACGCCAAAAGATTTGTGCCAGTTTGCCTATAATTAATCTAGATCTACCATTCAGCTATTGCAAAAATAAAATAAAAAATAACATTAATAAATTTCTATCATTACTGCAACTTTTAATAAATTTCACCATTAAACTGAAGGTTAATTATTATGTAATCAATCTAAAGTTGTCCTCATTACTGCAACGTTTATGTCATCTTCTCTATAAATGTTAGTTTTCAATTTAAATCTCTCCATCGATAAAAGATTACCAGATGACATAAGTTATTGATAAAAGGTTGGATTTCTTTAAACTCCTATTTTGTATGTTATTTCTGATAAGGTATTTATCTTTTCATTCGTACTCCTTGATATTCTAGTAATGACATTCGTCGTGCCTCGAAGGACCTCTCCATTATCGTGCACGCTCTCATCATATTGATATCTTGGGTTGAAAAATATCTTACATTTAAATTAATGTTCATTATTTACCAAAATAAATGTACTTAGTATTAATCAAATAACAATTAGAAAAGAAATAGAACTAACCAGCAACATGTAGATCATGATGGAGAGTCGACTCCCATCTATTATCAATGATCCTCCACCATTTCTCATAAGTTGTTGGATTCTTTGCCCTCAAGTACTCCTTTGCCTTATCCATTGCCTCGTACATGTATCTCATATCATTCTTATCATATCTATCAACCAACCTTAGAACATGTACCAAAGACTCAACTACTTTTAAGTAGCGAGAAATTTTATCCTAAAAAATATTTTTCCAATCAACATTTGCACTGGCACGGCAACATCCCTAGCATCGGCCCTCAATATCCTTGTATGTGCCAGAAAATCGTCAGAGTGGACTAACTTGTCCAACTGATGCTTGTACTTCATCAGGCTCTCCAAAGATATAAAGTTGGATGAAAATTTGGTAGGGCTAATATGAAGGAGATCATATCCACCTGTATGCTCTTTCATCATATGTAGGATCATGTTGTGACTATAAATGAATTCGGTGATCATCTGAGCATGGTCTACCACCTTAGTAACAAAAGAGTCTCTGTCTATGTCTTCTATCATCAAACCAGTAGAATGTGCTGCAGAAGACACCCAGTACAAATGTTTCCTTTTATGCATCAACAATTTGTCAGTTACTTTGTAGCTTGCTTTATTGTTAATGACCACCTACACAATATTTTCTTCACCAATTTTCTCCACCATCTTATCCATGAGCCTGTACAAATAATAATCATTCTTTATCTTGCTGGAGGCATCTACGGACTTTAAAAAAATGGTGCCCTCGTTGGAATAGATAAGAAAATTAATCATAGATTTCTTTGTCGTCTATGTTCAACCATCACATATGATAGTACAACCACGCTCCTTCCGCACAAGTTTGAACTTCTTCACCTATACTTTCAACTCATTGTACTCCTCTTCGAGGCCAACATCATAAATATAGCGAGGTCTGGGGGCCTTTAGATCAGGCCCAACATTTGCAATTGCATCTATCGTGGTCTGAAAATATAGACTGGATGTTGTATGTGCTAGCATACCTATACGCAAAAATCACTTCACAATTCCTTTCAGGGCATTTTTTGTTGAGGCCTTGACTCCATTCAAGGCTTGCTTGATTACAGGATGTCTGGTCGACTTTGATTTGTGTAAAAAATGATCCATAGGACCCCATGCCACATTTGACGTCCGTCCATAACCCAACACAACAGCAACAACTTTGCCAACAAAAGAACTCTTAGGAAGGGATCTCCCAGACTGAGATCTGGTAGGCACATATCTGCTTGATGATCCTATGCCTCTTCGCCGGTTCTCATCTTCTCTATTCGTACGCAAACTGGTACGAACATGTTCTGGTGTACTCAAGATCATGATCATTTGGATCCTCTCATCCTCATCGTCGTCATCTCGGCCGCTTAATAGGCAGATTGTAATTTCTCTATATCTGATATCCTGATATTTCATCTTGTAGATCTATCTCTTGTTGAGCTAATAAGTCTTTTTGGATTGTTTTATCCAATATGTAGGTCCTCGTTCCCCTCTTCAAGTCCAGTAGAACTGACTAACATCTGTTGACATCTCGTGCTATGTTAGCAATATATTTTTTAGGCGATACATGCCTCCATCCATCTCCTTTTTACACCACTTGTATTTGACCCTCCTCTGCTTAGCGTCCAATAATGTGCAATACTGCCAACTTGGATCACCGCCTTGCTGCTTCACTTCCTGTTCATGATGTTCTCACTCTGCCATATTCCTATATAATATAAAAAAATACAAATAAGTTCAAGTAGCACTAGTGACATGCAATTAATGTATAAATCTATGCAATCAGATTCTAATAAGTTCAATCAAGTGTTCGGAATATTCAATTAAACTATAATTACATTAATTATATTAAAAAATAATTTTTAATTTCTAATTAGAGTTAATTTTAGGTAATTAGTACTAATGACATACAATTAATGCACAAATCTGTGCATTCAAGTTCTAATATGTTTAAGTAAGTGTTTGGCACACTCAATTGAACCTTAATGACACTATTCATACATAAGTCTCAATGTTTAATCCTTAATTAGGGTTATTTTAAATTATTAATACTAATGGTGTGCAATCTGGTTCTAGTAAGTTCAATTGGATGTTTGACACATTCAATTGAACCATAATTACACTAACAATATAAAAGTTTTAATTTTTAACTCATAAATAAGGTTAATTTTGGATAATTAGTTCTAATAACATGCAAGTAATGCACAAATCTGTGCAATCAGATTTAATAAGTTCAATTGAATTTTTGACACATTCAATTGAATCTTAATTACACTAATTATACAAAAGTTTCAATTTTTAACTCCTAATTAGGGTTAATTTTGATGATTTTGTCTAATCGACATATTAATTTTTTTTTCAAAACTAGAGATTAATATATCTACACTATCATAAATAATTTTTTATTTTTTGACAATTTTAAAAATTTTAAGATAAAAAATACCTTAACCCAGATCAGATTTGACGAAGAAATCCGACATCGGCGACAATGACAGGTGGCGGCTGCCGGATGGATGTTTGGCGGTGACGGGGTGAAGAACCCTCCCTCTTTTGGTCAAAAGAGAGAGAGAGAGAGAGAGAGGAGAGAAGAGAGAGGAGGACGGGGCCAGCGGCGGCAGACGGCTTGCGGCCGATGGCGGCACCCAGCAGTAGCAGCCCGCAAGAGCAGCAAGCAGCATAAGCAGCCTAGCAGAAGCAGTAAAAGGAGATCTCCCTACTCTTTATCTCTAAGATTCCCTCTGAACACTTAGTCGGGAGATGCAAGTCCACTGCTCGTTGCCAACGTGGAGGGGTCCATCCCAACCGGACTCGACTCTGCCTCCTTGGACTTTGATCCCACCTCTGTTTCGGAGGATTATGGGGAGCTGCCGGAGCTTGCTTCAGGTGAACCTTTGGTCCAACAAGGAGACAATGTTCTTTAGCTGATTCCTGTTGAACCTTTGGTCCAACAAGGTCCTTGCTCTAGCTGTGATGATCGAGGACAAGTAAGGGAGGGAGATTTTGGTGGTTGTTGAGAAGTTGACCGAAGAAGAAATGCGGGAGGTGGCTCAGAAGGTTGGGATTTCCTTTGCAGGGGTTCTGGAGTCAGACTTCAAGCAGTTTTTCTCCACATTTAAGAAGAATTGGTCTTTGAGCATTGTGAGGAGTGTGAAAGAAAGCAAGTCGGTCTCTAAATGCAAGCACAAGGAGAGGTTTAAGGAGGTTGGGGATGGTGAGGGAGATGTGGCAGGGAGAGTGGGATAGTGAAGGAGGGGGAACTTTAATTCTTGTTTCCATAAGGATTGTTAGTTGGAACATTAGGGGGCTGGGGGGGCAGCGAGAAGAGGAGGGCTGTGAGGGATTTGATTAGAAGATGCAAAGTCAATATTTTGTGTCTTCAGGAGACTAAATGCCAGCGAGGAGGGGCCGAGCTTATGCGGGAGATTGGGGGTAGGAGACTGACAAAGGGGGTTGAATCTCCTGCTATAGGCCCTTCTAGGGAATGATCAACCTGTGGAATGAGTTTGTTGTGCAGGAGTTGGAGGATACTCACAGCATTGACAGATTTTCTATCTCTATTTCTTTCCAAAATTTGATTGATGGCTTCAAGTGGGACTTTACAGGAGTGTATGGTCCTCAAGATAAGGATGAGAAGAAGCGGCTTTGGGACAGTTTGCTAGCAGCTCATATTCAAGCGGGCAGACCTTGGTGCTTAGGCGGCGACTTTAATGTTGTTTCCTCTGCTTTTTAAAGGTCCATTGGAGTACAGGATTGGGAGCCTATGGAGGATTTCTCAACGTTTATTACAAATACTGGTCTCATTGATATCTTTATGCCTAATCATTTGTGTACTTGGTCTAACTAGAGAGAATCCCCTTGTTTCTCAAGGTTGGACATATTCTTAGTATCCGTTGGTTGGGAGGCTCATTTCTCTCTGCTTGATGCATAATGTTTGATCAGGTCTCATTCTGGCCACATGCCTATTCTTCTGAAGACTAAAGGAAACGGTAAGGGATCTTTTATTTTCAGATTTGAGAAATTCTGGCTTAAGGAAGAAGGTTTCGCACAACTCGTTAGGGAAGTTTGGACTGAGGAGGTTGGAGGGACTCCTGTTATGGCTAGGCTTGTTAAGAAGTTGAAACTTCTCAAGACCTGGCTGTCACTTTGGGCCTCAGAGAGACGTTTACCCTCTAAGGAGAAAATGTCCAATATTCTTCAGTAGATTGAGAGGTTAGATCTTCTTGATGAGGCTGGACTACTTTCCTCTGATGACAGGACTTCCAGGGTCCAGCTTAAGGCAGAATATGATGATATTCTCTTAAAAGAAGAGATTTATTTGTACCAGAGGTCTAGAGATCGGTGGCTTAAAGAAGGTGATTGCAATACTGCTTATTTCCATAGTCAGGCCTCCTCTCATCATAGGAGGAACACTATCAGTGAGCTTGCCAGTGGGGACAGACGGATCCGAGGACATGAGGAAACTATGAGATATGCACTTCACTTATTTTCGTCCCTCTACACTGAGGAGGATGTGTGCAGGGCCTCTCTACTTCTTGGGATGTTTCCCTCCTTGGATCCTGCCCAAATGGACTCTCTTTCTAGTTTGTGTTCCATTGAGGAGGTTAAATCAACAGTTTTTGGCCTCCCGGGGGATAAGACTCTAGGTTCAGATGGTTTCCCTCTCCTTTTGTTTCAATTTTCAACATTTTTGGAAGCTGATGAAACATGATTATTTTCTGCTATTCTGGAATTCTAAAGGCATCAAGCTTATCTTGCTGGTCTGAATAAGACCTTCCTTGTCCTTATCCTAAGAAGGGAGGGGTGGCATCGCTGCATGTTTTTCGCCCTATTAGCTTATCGAATGGAGTCTATAAAGTGATCACCAAATTACTCGCCTCAAGGTTGGAGAAAGTCATCCACAGTATGGTTTCTGTTAACCAGTGTGGCTTCATCAAAGGTAGGCAGATTCAGGAAGGATTCTTAGTTGCTCACGAGTTGATTAATGCCATGAAAACTCAGAGAAGATAGGGATGGGTAGTCAAGATTTACTTTGAGAAGGCCTACGACATAGTGAATTGGGGCTACCTCTTTAGTGTTTTATCACTTATGGGATTTAGTGATGTTTGGGTGCAATGGATTAAAGAATGTGTATCCTTTGCTAGGTTTAGTTCTCATTAATGGACAGCCTACCTGTTTCTTTCATGGTGGTAGAGGTCTTAGACAAGGGTAATGTGTATCCTTGTCCATATCTCACATGTGGGACTTGTATCCATCTATCATAGTATAAAGAGATTTTGCTGAAAACAATCCATTATTTTTCTCCCATACTACTATGTCCCTTCGATCCTCCAAAACCTGAACCTCGGAAAGTAGATTTAGTGGTATAAGATAATCTTCCAAGTTCATTACTTTTAATCCTCGTCTGAGAATAATATTCCACTATGTTTTCCCTCCCTCATGATAAGATAATTCATGAATTGTGGCCCATAAAAGAGTGGAGTCTCTCCGTGAATCGAATTCCTCCGAGCCATCTTTCATGCCAAAACAATGTACCCTGGCCATCTCCTATTCTTGTACCACTGAGAACCCGTTTCGAGCATTGTATAACACCTTTCCAAATAGGAGACATAATTGCTAGTGAGAATTAAGTTATAAAATGTGTGGTGGAGAGGTGACTGACTGAATGTGATAAAGACAGGTCAACTTACTGACCACTTTTGATTGTTGAGTCAGGGTTTGACGACTTATAGAAAACTATGTAGTAGTTGATATGACATCTTTGAATTGACTACCGGGGTGTGACACGACTATTGAGCATAGTTGTCTAGGTACCAAGGTGACCCAAGGCATTCTAGGGGCGCCTAAGTGCTTAGGCGCCAAGAGGCCGCTTCCTTAAAATATCCTAAAAATATATATTAAGCATATTAATTATAAATTCTTCAATATTAACAATGAATAACAATAACATCAAGCATTCATACTCACATTAAAAGTTTAAAAATGAAAGAATTAATACCCATGAGATAATTAACATAATCACATAAGAACAAATTTATAAAGACAAGGTATACAAAACATAACACTATGATTTACAAGTTTGCAATGACAAAAGGGTTGAATTAATTAGAAACATTAATAAAACTTGCAAATGTGCACTCTGTGTGTGTGTGTGTATTTAAGAGAGAGAGGGGGGGCGTCTGTCAGTCCACTCCACTGTGACTATATTTGCGAGCAACTCTATTTGTGTGTGAGAGAGAGAGAGGCCTCGACCTTTTCCTTGTGACAGTGTGTGTGAGAGAGAGCGCGCGCGCGCTAGAGAGACAGATTGAGAGGGAGAGAGATTAGAGAGGGAGACAAGGGGCTTCTATCCTGTACAATGTGTGTGTGTGAGAGAGAGAGAGAGCTTCGGCCTGGAGAGTGAGACTAATAGAGAGAGATGAGAGATGTGGATAGGGCTTCAACCCTGAAGAGAGATAGCGAGCAAGATTGAGAGAGAGAGAGGGACAAGGCTTTGGCCTTGTGTCCGTCATATATATATATATATATATATATATATATAGAGAGAGAGAGAGAGAGAGATAGGGATAGATAGATATATAGAGAGAGAAGGGATCAGGTCTTATCAGATGGTAACAACACGGCAAGGCGACGACATTAGCCACTTGATAATGGACGATGATTGCGAGGCAGTGTCAAGACGATAAGGCGACCCAAGGCGTACATGAGGTTCCTGAGCGCTTAAGCACTTAGGCGCCTAGGCGGCACCTTTATAATCAAAGAGTTACTTACGTACAAAGAGACAAACACTTGAAGAGAAGAGAGAAGAAATGATGTACATATAGAAAATTTAGGAAGGGTGAGAGGATGCTAATGGCCATGAGGGATTCCAAGTTTGTGGACATGGGCAAGTAAGGCTTGTTGTCTCATCGTGGCCATTATAGTAAGAGGAGAACATACAAGAGTGCCTCATCGTTGACGTCGATATTTGTTCACCAAGGAAGGATGATGCCAAAGACGACGAAGGAGATGAAACAATGAAGAAGACAAGATGAAGGGGCAGCTACTAGGACCTAATCATTCACATAACCTTATTTATATTAGGATTAAGTCCCAATGGACTTGATTTGATTGACCCATTAACTAGTCTAGATGTTGCTCAGGCGTCTAGGTGCTCCTAAATATGCCTACGTGGTGCCTAGGTGTGCTTTTTTCAAGCCCCAATAAGGCGTTTAACTGCCTATACCTTAAAAATAAGTCTTGTCGCATAAGCAATGCCTAGGCGTAAGCCCTGAGCGAGGGTGAACAATGACATCCAACGAAGGTAGCGGCGGCAAAGTTTGGTGAAGGAGGCAGTGAAACCCTAGTTGGGTTGTGATTCGCGAACGGGTAGAGGGGCGAAGGGGTCGAAGTTTGTTAGGGTTAGGTTAGGGTAGGATTGGGGGGGTTATAAAGTAGGAGTTAATGGACCTTACATTTATCGAGCAAACTAGGGCAGGCTCCCGAGTGGGTTGCCTAGGCCGCTTAAGCGCCCGCACGGTTTGCCTTTTAAGGGCCCAACGGCGATGGTCCACCACCTAGCAACCTCAAAGGCACCTTGACTACTGTGCTATTGAGTGTACTTTTCGCCTCTTTTAATTGTTTGATGGAGTAATGCCCTCACATTAGTTTTCTTTATTCTTTTTAATACTAGGACCCCTCTCGGGGTGGGGGGTTGGGAACTATATGTGGTGACCTAGTTATAAGTTGGGTAGGAGAAGAGGTCTACCAGTATAAAAGGGCTACCCACCAGGTGAAGCGGTATAGAGCCACCATAGTATGGAGCTACTATTGCGTCTAGGGGTTGGGACATAAATAAATTGAATCAGTAAAACATCAAAAATAGCTCACAAGGTTTGGATTAGGTTGTTACAGAATAGTATGCTGCAGTGACCTCGTCACCAGTCGAGCAGGAGGAGAGGGCTACTCATAAGAAAGGGCTACTCATTAGGTGAAGTGGTGTAAAGCCACCAGAACATGGGGTTACAACTATGTCTGGGGGGTAGGGCAGGAATGAACCGTACTAGTCCCACATTGGAAATGAAAAAAGCTGTTGGGTCATATATCCATAACTTTTGAGGTGCTTTTTAGAGACAAAACCGTGTGGGCTTAACGAAAGTAGATAATATATCACAACGGTTAGATCACATCATTCCAAAATGGTATCATAGTGGGCCCTATACAGAGCAATCATGCATGGTTCGGAGACGAACCACACGGAAGCTAGTGGGTCTATAGTGACCCGTTCACGAGCTGGACAGAGTAGAGGTCTATTTGTATGAAAGGGCTATCCATGAGGTGAAGTGGTGTGGAGTCACCACGGTGTGGAGTTATTACTGTCTCTGCAGGCTGAGACATGAATGAATCGAATTAGTTTAACATCGGAAAACGAAATAAGTTGCTAGACCATATATGTGGAATGCGATCCATACCTTGTGAAGCACATTTTGGGGACAAACCGTGCTGGCTTGGCCTAAAGTGGACAATGCCTTACAAGGGTCGGATCAAATCATTACGAAATTTTATATATGTGGAATTTGGATCCATAACTTGCGAGACATTTTTTGAAGACAAAAAATCGTATGTGCTTGGCCTAAAGCAGACAATATTTTACAAGAGTTGGATTGAGTCGTTACAAAATGGTATTAGAACGGTCACCATGTAGTACAATGGTGGCTGGTTCATGACGAACTATACAGAAGCCGGTGGGCCTGTAGAGACCCAATCACAAGTCGGGTAGGAGGAAAGTGTTACCCGTAAGAAAGGGGCCAAAGGGTTACCTATAGGAGAGGGCTACCCATGAATTAGTGATATATAATGCAACAGTGTGAATCTTCCATAGTGTGGAGCTATCATTATATCTAGGGGTTGGGGCATGAATGAACCGAATTAGTCTAGCACTAGAAAACAGAAAAAGTTGTTGGGCCATGTATGTAGGATTTGAATCCATAAGATGTGAGGTGCCTTTTGGGGACAAAACTGTGCGGACTTGGCCTAAAGTGTCGTTGCACTGTAGCTCAATTATGACTGTGGAGGTATTTCAAGACGTTGGACAATCTTCATCGAAGGAAGACATATCCTGAAGGGTTTCCTTGTTGCACACGAGTGCCTTCATGGTATGAAACAACTCAGGAGGAAAGGGGTGGTTCTCCAACTTGATTTCAAGAAGGCATATGATAGGGTCAACTAGGAAGGTCTATTTCATATAATGTATTTGATGGGTTTTAGTGATAAGTGGATATCTTGGACCAGGACTTGCATTTCCTTTGCTTCATTTGCCATTCTCTTAAACGGAAAATCGTCTCCCTTCTTCCATATCAGCGGATGATTGCGTTAGGGGAGCCCTTGTCTCCATTGTTGTTTGTCTTAGTTGCACATATTATTAGTAGGATGTGGATTTGGGCTGAGTTGGCAGGACGACTATCTAGATTTCAGTAGGCACTACAAAGAGACATATTTCACACCTTCAGTATGCTATTCTTTTCATTTAGCGGAAGGAGGAGCATATGATGCATGTTAGATTTATGCTGGAGCTTATTGATGAGGTTAGTGGGATGAGGGTCAGAAAAGCCAAATCATTGGTGTTAATATGAAAGATAGGGAGATTAGGGCTGTCCTAATTCTAGGGTATGTGGGTTTGTTTCCTTTTCTTTGTTTTATTTAGTTGATTTTATTTACTTAGGGTAGACTTTGAGGATTTCGGATGAGCTCTCAAGAAGTCAAGAACTTTGGATCAGGCGTGGATCTATAAATTTAACGTCTCCCCGCTGACCTTGGTCAGTGTTAATTATGTCAATCAACTGAGTGTCTATCCTTAATTAAAACAAGTTTGGTCATTCAAACAATATGAATGAGCCATTTATTTTTCTTAATTACAATCTTTGGCATGATAAATTACAAAGAAATAGTGAAGTAACAAGTTTTTTTAAAGGGTCCTTGCAGCGATTTGTGGCTTTCACAAGCTTCGTTCCACAACGTCCTTAGGTAGCATGTGTGACCTTCTTCGTGCTCTCCTAAAGCTCTCTAAAAAGCCCTCTAAAAAGCCCCCCTCTTGCGGCAACCCCCCTAGGGGCTTTATATAGTGGTGGAGAGAGAGAGAGGGGCGGTGGCACCCCCCACCGGTTGGAGTGACCAGTGGGGGGTGCCATCGGTGGGACCCCCCCACCGGTGGGTCCTCCCTTCCCTCCTTTTTTTTTTCTTTTTCTTTTTAACAAGACTGCCCCATCGGTGGGGTTTCAAAGGGCCACCGTTAGTGGGGATTTGTACCGGTGGGTACCCCTCACCGGTACCCTCTCTTTCTTCTTTTTTTTCCTTGGCTTCTTTTTCTTCTTTCTTTCTTTCTTCTTTTTTATTTTTTTGGGCAAGACACCCCCCCACCCCCCCCACCCCCCCCCCCCCCCCCCCAAATGGGGGTCTTGAATGGCAACCTCTGTTTGTGTGGGGGGTGGGGGTAAGCATTGGACTGGACCCCCCACTGGTAGTCTCCTCCTTTCATTTTTTCTTCACCCCCCATTTTCCCTTCTTTTTTTCTTTATGCTTCTGAAAAATATCTCAGCACTTTCCTTGGGGGGAGGCTGAGTGCCTGGTGTGACCTTATTTTGACCGTAAGCCCATCCATTTGAAGACTAATGCTTGCTGGAGGAAATCATGTTCATGCTAGAAAAGCATTGGTATCAGGTTCATGAAGAGTGTTCTAGATTCATCTTCCATGTCCATCTTATCACATGGCCTTCTAACAGACTTTCCTAGGGAGAGAGTAGAAAGAGAAGTTGTAAGAGAAGCTAGATGACTTTGACTCTTAGAGGAATTGGGTCTACTCGTAGAGGATGATAGGTGTACGAGGAAATTTATTAGAAGCAAAGAGGTAAGAAGAGATGCTTGAAAGAAGGGGATAACAACACTGTTTATTTCATGGATTGCAGGATCGGCCGATCTTAATCCAGATCGGGATCGGTGGGTCCCGATCCGATTCTGGGGGGGAAATCACTGCCTCCCCCCCCCCCCCCCCAACAATGCAAAATGCCCAGATTAAAAAAAAAGAATTGGGAATCGTCCCGTATCGGGCCAGCCAATCCGGGCCGCTCCCGGATCCCCCCTTAAAGGGGATCGGGAGCCAGTAGCAGTAGCGTTTCACTATTGCTGCGGCTCCCCTCCCTGCCGCCGCCGCCATCCTCCTCTCTCTCTCTCTCTCTGACTGAAAGAGGGGGTTTTTTAATTTTTTTCTGATTTTTTTTATTAATTTTAAATAATTTTTAATAGGTCTGATTCAGATCATCCCGGCTTAATCAGAATCCGACTGATCCGATCCGGATCAGGACCCTAACCTACCCGGCTTTCCATGGCTTATTTCTATAGAGTTGCATCAAGCAGGAGAAGAAGGAACACAATTGTAGCCCCCCCCCCCCCCCCCAAAAAAAAAAAAAAAAAAAAAAAAAACACACACACACACACACAAAGAAGGGTGTGACAACAGTTTGCTTTATGGAGAAAAGGACATCGGAAGGCTTGTTATGGAATTATTGCTCATGACTTTACTCGGTGGAGGATAGTTTGACATTGGAGATCATGGATGGCCTTCTACTTATACTTCCTACTTCTCTAGCAGAGGACTTAGTGAAACCTTTCAAGGTGGAGGAATTGAAGATTGTAGTATCTTTTCTTACGTTATTCCAGCACTTTTGGGACCTGATGAAATAAGACTTGTTTGCCACAATGTAGGATTTCCATCAGGGTACATCCCACCCTAAAGGGCTTAACAAAATATATCTCATACTTGTTCCTAAAAAGGACAAATCTGATTATTTGGCAAATTTCAAGAGTCAATGATGGAAATGGTGGTGGACAGATACCAAAGCTCTTTTATTAAAGGTAGATAGATCCAAGAGAGTTTCCTGGTGGCACATGAATTCATTCACACAATGAAGCATCAATGCAAGAAAGGCCTTGTCATCAAATTGACTTTGAAAAGGTGTATGAAAGTGTTAGATGGGACTTTGAGGTGTGGACTCAGATGGGCTTTTGTACTCGATAGGTGGAATTCTAAGGGCTTGTATCACTCAAGCTAGATTTGTGGTATTGGTGAATGGGCAACTGACTACCTTCTTTCATAGTGGCAGAGGGGTGAGGCAATATCTCTTTTTTTTGTTGTTGTTGATATCATAGGTTATGAGCTGGATGTGGGATAAAGCTAAGGCCAGATTCATCATAGTGTTTCCCTTCTTGTGGTCAGAAGCATGAGATCACTCATCTTCAATATGCTGATGGCACAATTCTGTTTGTATCCTTGGAGGAAAAGCAACTATTTGTCACTGGTGGCTGCTAGCTATTCTTGAGGAGGTGATAGGTCTCAGGGTCAAATTTATTTAGGGTTTGGTCAATGACATTGATATGAAGCAGTCTATGGTCCATAGGGTAGTGAGGTTTTTGGGTTGCACAGTGGGAGCATCCCTATTACTTACCTAGGTATGCCTCTTTTTGGGGGAGCCATTCATACTGCTGATTGGGATGTTCTGATGCAGAAGATGGACAGGAGATTGGTAGGATGGAAAGTGATACTTTTATCCTATGGTGGCAGATTAGTTATTTGTTGGGCAGTCCTCTCCAGCTTACCTATTTACTTCCTTTCTATTTTCCATCTATGCAGGATGGACTCTATTCAGCCAGTGAAGTTTTTATGGCATGATAGTGAGGGGAAGAACTAAAGGGTGGCATAATATCTATTGGGATGAGGTTTTTAGAAATGAGGAAGGGTTTTTAGGGATTGGGGATTTGAGAGCCTTCAACTTGGCCTTGTTGTGCAAATGGCTATGGAAATTGGATATAGAAAATAGTGGCCTTTGCCTGGACGTTATCAAATTGTAGTATCATAATAGAGCTAGAGTATGGGACATGTTTCCCATCTCCTCCATGCACAATGTTTCAAGCCTATGGAAATGAATCTTACTAGCTAGAAATGTGTTGAAACCATTTTTTTTGAAAAAAAAGAGAAGCAAAAGGGAGGGGGAAAAGCCCCCCCCACCGGTTGGGGACCCCCCACCGGTTCCAAGGGGGAAACCGGTGGGGGGGGGGGGGGAGGAGAATCCCTCAATTCTCTCCCATTTTAAATTCAAAGAAAGAGGGGGGAGTTAAATGGGAGATCTTAACCCCATTCACATGGGTTAAGAATCCCATGCAGGAACCTTCTTAAACCCCCATCCTAAAACCCCTTTTCACACTTAACCCAAGTCTGAATTTAATGGGCAAAGACCCCCTTTCACATTTGGAAATCTGAAAACAAGAGGGGCCAAAGCTCATTAAGAGCTAAAAAGGTGGGAAAAGAGGAGCATGGGGAGGGGAGACCCCCCCACCGGTTGCCCAAAACCGGTGGGGGAGACCCCCCACCGGTTCCCAACCGGTGGGGGGTCCAACCGGTGGCCATCCCCCCACCGGTTGGAACCGGTGGGGGTGTCCACCGGATTCTCCCCCTCTCTCTCTCTCTCTCTTTTTAATGTCCTCTCACATCTCTCTCTGATCCATGTGATTAAAAAAATTAAAAAAAAGAGAGGGAGAGGAGGAAGAGGCAACCGGTGGGTACCCCCCACCTCAAGCATCCCGGTGGATACCCCCACCGGTTAAGGCTTTGAAGCCTATAAATACCCCCCAAGGGGTAAGGAGAAGCCCCATGCCCATTTGGCCCAAAATTTCCTAGGGGAAACTCTGCCAGTTTGAAGACCAAATCCGGTGCTCTTGCCCGGGTTTGCTGCGATTTGGAGGCGATATTTTCTTGGAGGGCTCTCTTCCTAAGGTTTATTCCTAAAGGGAAGCTCTGCCAAATTTATGTTGTAAAATCACCGTTTTATAAGACGGGATTATGCCGAAATGATGATTGAAATGCCCATGTTGTTCTTTGAGCATATGTGTGTGCATGTATGTTCATGAATCTATTATTTAAGTAACACTATGTTACTATATTTTCATATGCAAAATAATTAGTTTTATAACTAATTAAAATACATAAAACATATAATTAAATATTCTAAAATATCATTGGCCTCATCCCATACATAACTAATTTTAGACTCATAATTAAAACTTAATAATGAAATATTGAGACATAAAATAATATAGTTAAGTTAAAAAATGACTTAAATACTCCACATACTTAATTAATTAATAAAATCTGCGAAAATTATCTAAAATTAATAAAATAAATATAAAAATCAGAAAAATTCTGTGAAAATCAGTAATACTCAGTAAAAATCAGAAAACAAAATCTGGAAATTACATAAATCCAAAATATAACTTAAATATCCTTCATATACCTAATTAATTAATAAAAATCAGTAAAATTAATAAAAAAATCAGTAAAATTCAGTAAAAACCAGTAAAAAACAGAGAGCCAAATCTGAAAATATATAAAATTATGAAATGACTAAAATGCCCATAGAGCTTAATACAAATTACAAAAATACCCTCATACATGTTAAAAATCTGTAAAAATCACAGAAAATTCTTAAAAATATCAAAATCTCTCATATGTCCAAAATACCCTCCAAACCTTAATAAGATGGGTAAAATTACCAAAATACCCTCAATATGATAAAAATAAATAAAAATCGCAGAAAAATATAAAAATAGACTTTAAGTCTAAAAACCCAATTTGGGCAAAATTACCAAAATACCCTTACAATCCAAACACACTTGAAATAACTCTAAAATACCTCCTAGGGTTCTGAAACCTTCCTAAATCATTAAAACTCATTTCATACACTTAAATAACCATAATCTCCCTATACCCTCCAACTTGACATAATTACAAAAATACCCTTATGGGTCTAAAATACTTGGAATCAATCCAGAATACTTGGAGTCAATCCAATATACTTGGAATTAATCCAGATAGCTTGGAATCAATCCAAAATCATATAAACACATCCTAAACTTGGGTGAGGCCAAGGGTTTAACATAAAATATATCTTCATATGCATGTGCTGCCTATAGTAGTAGTGTTGCATGTTATAAGGGCATCATACGGACGGTTAATCAAGGGTTGCCGAGCAGTCGCTCAGCGTAATTAACACTGACCGAGGTCAATGGAGAGAGGTCATATACTCGAATCTTCGCTTGATTCGAAGTCCTGGATTCCCTGAGGGCTAATCCCAAGCTCTCATAGTCCGATAAAATATAAAACCGACCTATAATTCTCTAGATAAACAAAAAAAATGGATTTCCGAATAATCCGACATAGGAGAGATGTGTCTAGGTCAGGTCCCGACGAAGGTTAGAAAAATCTTCGCGCAAACAGAGATGGCACGCCCGGTGGGACCACTCTTTCCCTTCATCTCTCCGTCCGGTGATGCCCTCACCACAACTCTACTACTAACTTTGTCATGTCTTATGCAGGTGATCGAGTTTCTGCTTAAAAGACGACGATGGCGGCAAGGGTCACGTGTGGCCCACTTGTGGTGGCGACCCACGCACAATGTGGATATCTGACCACACCAACATGCTTTGGGGACTTCTCCGCAGTGATAGGATCTCCATACTTTTTGGGGGTCGTTCCGGCACCGGAGCTTGCTCCGGAAAAGAAGAAGAAGATGTGCGCTTCTCGCTCCGGAACATGGAACAACGGCAGCCGATATGGGCGGGTGCTTGCCGTGAATACCATCAGCATCTCTCCAGCCTCCTCGTCCAACGGAGGGCAAAAGCGGAAGGTTCTAACCGCAAGTCCGTCTAGGACGGGGAAAACTATATTGGTGGGGAACCTGCATATTCGGCTGGATGGCGGGCAACCCATCATTCCTAAGATCCATCATATCCCGACAGTTCCTGTCCAGAATCGGTTCGGGGTTCTATTGAAGGTTTGCCAAGATGGGGCAACGTTCGAAAAGAAGAAAAGGACTCCAAAGGGCACTGCTTGTCGGAAGCCAATAATTATACCAGAGCCTGTCATGTCTCGAGCAGGGGGCAACTCCAGGCCTCGGAATGGGGGCAAATTTATGCCTCGGGCTGTGGGCAATCCATCGGAGGATAGGAGCCTCCGCATAAAGGAAATGTGGGTAACCAAAAAGGAAGCCCGCAAAATTCGCCAGGCTAGGGATACCCTAGCAGAACAACAGCCTCAACAACTCGTAGAGCTTGAGGGGCAGATAACCAGCTCAACTACCTGGCCTCGTTCTTTACAAGGTCAAAAGATAAAAAGTGCCTATAAGGCGCAGGAACAAGTCTGGCAACAGACATCTGTCCTCGAGCGGTTGGGCGCATTGGTCCGATCGACTCACAAAAAGAAGAAAATTGCCAGAAGGACAGAGAATAGTATACGGGTCTACACATGCTACACCTCCAATATCACCAACCGGCAGCCTTCCCAGCCGGAAGACCCAAATGATATCATCAATCTGATGCAACGGGTCGGGCCCATAACCCGTCAAATGGAGCAGGCTATGCGCTTGCTGAATCAAGGAAGCCAGGAGGCAGAGCCACCTCAAATTGGCAGTAGCAATGCTGTTAGAGGAGCTGATGAAGACGGGGCAAATGCTTTAGATATTGAAGCCGCTCCAGAACAACCTCAAGATCAAATACAACCTCAGACTATAGAGGAGATGAGGCAAGAAAATCAACAACTCAAGGCTTTACTCTATGGCCTAATACAAAAGATGGAGGAGCAGCAAAGGGTAGCTCAAGTCCCCCCAGTAAATGTACCACCTCCAAGGGCAGTGCCTATGCCAACGGTGATAAGACCGCAAGCTGCAGAGGCCAACTTCAACCTTGATGATATACATGAAGATCAGGTTGTGGAGCCCAATCATAATGCTCAGCAATCCCTTGCTTCTGCAGATGATGCTACGGCATTGCAGAAGCATCTTATTGAGCAAATTGTTGAAGCCAAAATAGCAGAACAAGACGACGGAATAGGCACATTCGACTTATACAAAGTGCCGTTTCCAGTACGTCATATGTTCAAGAAGCTCCCGCCGGATCACAATAAGTGTCCCAAATTCATCAGGTATGACGGGGAAGGTTCGGCCCAGGAGCATATTGCCCACTATATGAGTGACTTGGGAGAGCTGGCTACTGATGAGGCCTATCTTCTAAGGTTCTTTTCTACCTCTCTCACGGGATTTGCATTCCAATGGTATGCAAAGTTGAAGCCTAACTCTATCAACAGTTGGGAGGAAATGCAGAAAAAGTTCCTCGACCGTTTCAAGGTGTCGGAACGAAAGGTCACCATCACTGAATTGGTGACACTAAAACAAGGCAGGAATGAATCCGCCACCGACTATATCAAAAAATGGCGGAACCTCTGCATGAATTGCGACAATCAGCCGACCCACGAGGATGCGGTACGATTGTGCAAGAGGGGCTTAAAGCCTGAAATAAGTGAAAAGCTGATTGGCGCAAATGTCAAGAACTTTGATCAACTAAATAACATTGTGACGGAGGTCGAAATATTCTATGCAGACCATCCAACCATTGCCTCTATTGGGGGGAAAGTCCCAAAGAAACAAAATATGGATACAGAAGAGGTCAATGCTATAGACTTCACCTCAGCTGTAGAAAATACAGGGGGGAAGAGCAATGCAAATGCCTCAACATCCAATAGAAGGGGATCATATGCCACCCTTAATGAGAGAAGGAAAATGGCTTACTCTTTCATAAGGGAGGATACAAGAGAGTTGTTTAATGTCTGCATGCGGGCCAATCTCTTGATGCTATCCGAACCAAAAAGACCAGCAGAAGTTGGTAAAATAGATGAACCCAACTATTGCATGTACCATCGTATGTTGGGACATGTAATAGAGGATTGTTATATCTGCAAAGGGGAAATTGAAATGCTTATCCGAGAAGGGGCCGTGGAGATGGGGAAATACCTGGTAGACCCGCCTCAACCACATCGAATGTCCAGACAAACATTTACAGCAAATGTCGTCCATATGGATGAAAACTCCTCAGAAGAAGAGCCTACAAATAAGAATATAAATGCCCCTCCAGAGCATGAGGCAATACCATCATATGCTCCAGCGACTTCCACTCCAGAAAGGTCTATCGTGGCGACACTGGAGGAGATTCAGATGAATATGTCACAGCTCTCCCATCAGCGAGTTTCGCCGGAACAGGAGGCAATACCATCATATGCTCCAGCGACTTCCACTCCAGAAGCGTCTATCATGACAACACTAGAGAAGATTCAGATGAGTCTGATACAACTCTCTCACCAGCAAATCTCATTGGAGCAGAAGATAAATCCATCATATACTCCAGCAATTTCCACTCTCGAGGGGTCCATTATGGCAGCACTGGAGAGGATTCAAGTGAGTCTGGGACAAATCTCTCATCAGCAGTATGAACTCACTCAAGTAATGGAAGGTCTTGCAAGACAATGGACAGAAGTCATGTCAATTGACAGAATCAATAGGCCCTTCTCCTTTGAGGAGCCAGGACCAAAATGCAGCCGTCCTCTAAAGAATAAGGGCAAACTTATCATAGACTTAAATGAACCACCAGAAGCCCAGTACCGAGAGGGAATGGTGCTCAAATGCAAAGGTTGTGAAAGTCACGACATTACTCTCGAGGCCACATTTGCAGCTAGGCAAAGTTCCCGGGGAAAGCAAGTTGCTGGTGCAGAAACAGGGATAAGTTTTAAAGATGCTGAATCCCTGGTAAAAAGGCTCAAGAGACCATACTCCTTTCCAAAGGAAAAGACCAAAGAACTCTTCGAGTTATGTATGAGCAGAAAAGCAATTATTCTGCCCAAGCCAAAAAGGGAAGAAGAAATACATCGGGTAGATGCACCCAATTACTGCCCATACCACCGCTTCATCACCCATCCAATTGAACGTTGCTTTATGTTCAAAGATGAAGTAGAAAAGCTGATTCAAGAAGGAAAGATAAATATGGGGAAATACCTGGTGAATCCCCCACAGCCACATACGATTACACATTGAGTGTAATTCGCAGATCCATGAGCAAAAAAAAAAAAAAAAAAAAGGAAGAGAGTGTGGGGCTTAAAAATGAGGTGCCCCGACAGACTTGATTGGTCCCGCTCATGTGAGGGGCCAATTAAGGGCAAGAAAGTCTAAAAACCCAGCTGAAGTGAAAACCCGAAAGGGCGCTTCAGGCAAAAATGGGTGAACCTTGCTGTGTGAAAACCCGCAAGGGCGCACAGGCAAAAATAAAAGGGGCTAGCTTCGGTGAAAACTCGTAAGAGCGCCGATGTTAGTATTATATATTAAAAAAAAAAAAAAAAAAAACATCATCCTGCAACCCGTCGGGGGACAACGCGCAAAAGTTATTTGCGCCAAGAAAAGCCAATAATATTCGTGCGCGAATACATAGGCTCATAAAGCCGCATATTTGTTCCCCGACGGGGGGAGAACTCTCTCAGCCTGTTGAGGGTAGAGATCGAGTTTTCCCACATCCCTACCTAGGGAGGATATCAGAGTCGCCAATGACGAATAAACCCTTGGTACCACACTGGTGGTACAATAATGTCCCATCAAGGGCTACGACCGAGGCGATGATGACGATGACCTCCCGACCCGGTAAGGAAGTGGGAAAACTCGCTCTTCTGATCGATACAGCCTGAGGGGATGATCCCCGTTCCTGTTATACCCAAGGCAAATACACAGGCATATTCTTGAAAGATGTCACATAATTGTGGGTGATTCACCTCGAAAGAAAATATTTGCCGTCAAGAATATCATGCAATGCAGAATTCACAATTCGCCCACGGAAGGCGTTAAACTCCGGCACTCGCCCACGGAAGGCGTTAAACTCCGGCATTCGCCTACGGAAGGCGTTAAACTCCGGAATCTGCCCCGGGGAGGCGTTATACCCTGAAGATTTTCATATTCACCATGGGAAGGCAATATATCCTAAATCCTCCCCTTGGCTTAAACTAGTCCCACCGGCATGCCATAAAGGGGTTGAAAAATTCCTTTGCCCCAAGGAGGCATTGTATCCTAAAGTCTTCCCTGAGCATACGCCAGTCCCGCTGGCATGCCATAAAAGGGTTGAAAATTTTCCTATCGCCCCGAGGAGGCAATGTATCTTGAATCTTCCTTGGGCATACACTAGTCCCACCGGCATGCCATAAAGGGGTTGAAAAGTTCCTTTGCCCCAAGGAGGCATTGTATCCTAAAGTCTTCCCTGAGCATACGCCAGTCCCGCTGGCATGCCATAAAAGGGTTGAAAATTTTCCTATCGCCCCGAGGAGGCAATGTATCCTGAATCTTCCCTGGGCATACACTAGTCCCATCGACATACCCATATGCTATAGTCTCATCGGCATACCCATATGCTATAGTCCCATCGGCGTGCTGAAGGCAGTCGAATTCGCCCCAAAGGGACATTATACCCTAAAATTGCCCCTGGTATACGCTAGTCCCACTGGTGTGCCTTGGTGGCCTAGAAATCCATATTCGCCTACATGAGGCTTTATATCCTGGAAATTCATATTTCATATTCGCCTACAGGAGGCTTTATATCCTGGAAATTCATATTTCATATTCGCCTACAGGAGACATTATATCCTGGAAATTCATATTTCATATTCGCCTACAGGAGGCTTTACATCCTGGAAACTCATATTCGCCTACATGAGGCTTTATATCCTGGAAACTCATATTCGCCTACGGGAGGCTTTATATCCTGGAAATTCATATTTCGCCTACGGAAGGCTTTAAATCCTAGAATTCATATTTCGCCTACGGGAGGCTTTGAATCTCGGAATTCATATTCGCCTACGGGAGGCTTTGAATCTCGGAGTTCATATTTCGCCTACGGGAGGCTTTGAATCTCGGAATTCATATTCGCCTACGGGAGGCTTTGAATCTCGGAGTTCATATTTCGCCTATGGGAGGCTTTGAATCTCGGAATTCATATTTCGCCTACAGGAGGCTTTGAATCTCGGAATTCATATTTCGCCTACGAGAGGCTTTGAATCTCGGAATTCATATTCGCCTACGGGAGGCGTTAAACTCCGGAATTCGCCTACGGGAGGCTTTAAATCCTAGAATTCATATTTCGCCTGCAGGAGGCTTTGAATCCTGAAGTTCATATTTTGCCTACGGGAGGCATTAAAGCCCGGAATTCGCCTCTGGGGGGCATTGTGTCTCAAAATATTTGGTCTTCGGGAGCCGTTGTACCCCAAATCCACGGCTACCTAGAGCCCCCGTTTCTCGAAAGCTACATATAATTTCTTATCGGCTCACAGGGAGGCCTCAGTTCCCTACATAAATTCCTTATCGGTTCTCAGGGAAGACTCAGTTCCCTACATATATTTCTTATCGGTTCTCAGGGAAGACTCAGTTCCCTACATATATTTCTTATCGGCTCACAGGGAGGCCTCAGTTCCCTACATAAATTCCTTATCGGTTCTCAGGGAAGACTCAGTTCCCTACATATATTTCTTATCGGCTCACAGGGAGGCCTCAGTTCCCTACATATATTCCTTATCGGTTCTCAGGGAAGACTCAGTTCCCCACATATATTTCTTATCGGCTCACAGGGAGGCCTCAGTTCCCTACATATATTCCTTATCGGTTCTCAGGGAAGACTCAGTTCCCTACATAAAATTTCTTATCGGTTCTCAGGGAAGACTCAGTTCCCTACATATAATTTCTTATCGGTTCTCAGGGAAGACTCAGTTCCCTACATAAAATTTCTTATCGGTTTTCAGGGAAGACTCAATTCCCCACATATATTTCTTATCGGCTCACAGGGAGGCCTCAGTTCCCTACATATATTCCTTATCGGTTCTCAGGGAAGACTAAGTTCCCCACATATATTTCTTATCGGTTCTCAGGGAAGACTCAATTCCCTACATATAAAATTCATTATCGGTTCTCAGGGAAGACTTAGTTCCCTACATATATTTCTGAGCGGTTATCAGGGAAACCGTAATTCTCCACCAAAAATATATATATATAATAATAATAATAATAAAAAAGGGGGAGCTTAAAAATGAGGTGCTCCGACGGACTTAATTGATCTCATCCTCAAAGGGGTCGGTTAAGGGTAAAAATGTCTTTTACCCAGCTAAGGTGAAAACCCGAAAGGACACCTTAGGCAAAATCGGGTAACCCCGCTGTGTGAAAACCCGCAAGGGCGCACAGGCAAAAATAAGAGGGGGCTAATACTAGTGAAAACCTGAAAGGGCGCTGGTATTAGTTTTTTTTTTTTTTTAAAAGGAGCTTAAAAATGAGGTGCTCCGACCGACTTAATCGATCTCATTCTCAAAAGGGGTCGGTTAAGGGTAAAAATGTCTTATACCCAGCTAAGGTGAAAACCCGAAAGGGCACCTTAGGCAAAATCGAGTAACCCCGCTGTGTGAAAACCCGCAAGGGCGCACAGGCAAAAATAAGAGGGGGCTAATGCTGGCGAAAACCTGAAAAGGCGCTAGTATTAGTTACATAAGAAAGAGAGAATACATGCAACATATAATAAATGGTCCGTACCACTCAAACTTAGCATTTATCTTCAGGAGAATATTTGCGATACACTGGAGCAATGTTGGAGTTCGAGATGAACATGCAGGGTAGTTCGAGTTCTTCAGCAAATGGAAAACTTCAATCCTTTTGAAGAAATTCGACTCCATCTCCGGAATATCAGTCGAAGCGATGTTCGATGGTCGCCACAAAATGGGAGTTCTCCCTCTAGTGAAGCTTCAAGAACATATGCATGCTGACGCAGAGCGGCGATATGGGCGTCCGCGGTACCAGAAAGGACAATGTCCTCCTGATATTGGAGCATAGGGGTCTCCGCAACCCGAGCTGCATAGCCTGCCTCGATAGTTTCAGTCTCGGCCCGCTTTGGCGAAGAGTTACTCAACAAATAGCAGGAATGGGATATCGTCCTCCCCATACCTTACCATAGGAGAAACTCCCATGAGAGCTATGAAGACAAAGACAGCAAGCTACAAGAAGATAGAGAGATAAAATCAGCGCCAGAGGGCTGCAATAAAAGTCTCAAAAAGCCAAAATTGACCAAGTCCTAATAAAGTCATAGGACAAAGTCAAATTGCTATGAACCAGACATTAGGCCAGTCCAGAACGCTTCGTGCGGAGCTCCTGGAAATGCCAATATAAGGTACTGATACCCCAAGATAGAGCAAATGCCGGAAGAATTAAACGACTCGCATGTGTGTTCTTAAGGAGTCTCCATGTCGTGAAGGCCAAGAGATCTCCTAGAATCCAAGTAAACGTCGAAAGATTCAAGCGGCATCAACTCTCGCAGAACCTCCAAGTCGTGAAGGCCAAGAGGATTCCCATAATCAGAGGGGTAGGCGCTTTCAAATATATTCGGAAAGTCGAAAAGTTATGAAAACATGACTTCCTGGGCATAGTTTGAAGTGTCTAAGTACCAAAATTGAGCGTCATCAAGATCCGGATAAGCTCAGATGGGGCATATGCACAGCAAGCCAAAGCAATGTATCGCCTGGCATATATGAGATAGCGGTTGACTTCCCCAATAGCCGTAAATACATGAGGCGAGAAACGGGAATTCATCAAGACAATACCGGCATGCCGCATTTGAGAATTCCTCAAGCATGCAAAATCATGATTCTTGTAGCCGAATAGGGCACGGGGCATGCACCGTCGTCCTCACCTCCGGCACATGTCCCGTGGGGGGCATTTGTTGAAACCATTTTTTTTGAAAAAAAAGAGAAGCAAAAGGGAGGGGGAAAAGCCCCCCCCACCGGTTCCAAGGGGGAAACCGGTGGGGGGGGGGGGGGGAGGAGAATCCCTCCATTCTCTCCCATTTTAAATTCAAAGAAAGAGGGGGGAGTTAAATGGGGGATCTTAACTCCATTCACATGGGTTAAGAATCCCATGCAGGAACCTTCTTAAACCCCCATCCTAAAACCCCCTTTCACACTTAACCCAAGTCTGAATTTAATGGGCAAAGACCCCCTTTCACACTTGGAAATCTGAAAACAAGAGGGGCCAAAGCTCATTAAGAGCTAAAAAGGTGGGAAAAGAGGAGCATGGGGAGGGGAGACCCCCCCACCGGTTGCCCAAAACCAGTGGGGGGTCCAACCGGTGGCCATCCCCCCACCGGTTGGAACCGGTGGGGGTGTCCACCGGATTCTCCCCTCTCTCTCTCTCTCTCTCTCTCTCTTTTTAATGTCCTCTCACATCTCTCTCTGACCCATGTGATTAAAAAAATTAAAAAAAAGAGAGGGAGAGGAGGAAGAGGCAACCGGTGGGTATCCCCCACCGGTTAAGGCTTTGAAGCCTATAAATACCCCCCAAGGGGTAAGGAGAAGCCCCATGCCCATTTGGCCCAAAATTTCCTAGGGGAAACTCTGCCAGTTTGAAGACCAAATCCGGTGCTCTTGCCCGGGTTTGTTGCGATTTGGAGGCGATATTTTCTTGGAGGGCTCTCTTCCTAAGGTTTATTCCTAAAGGGAAGCTCTGCCAAATTTATGTTGTAAAATCACCGTTTTATAAGACGGGATTATGCCGAAATGATGATTGAAATGCCCATGTTGTTCTTTGAGCATATGTGTGTGCATGTATGTTCATGAATCTATTATTTAAGTAACACTATGTTACTATATTTTCATATGCAAAATAATTAGTTTTATAACTAATTAAAATACATAAAACATATAATTAAATATTCTAAAATATTATTGGCCTCATCCCATACATAACTAATTTTAGACTCATAATTAAAACTTAATAATGAAACATTGAGACATAAAATAATATAGTTAAGTTAAAAAATGACTTAAATACTCCACATACTTAATTAATTAATAAAATCTGCGAAAATTATCTAAAATTAATAAAATAAATATAAAAATCAGAAAAATTCTGTGAAAATCAGTAATACTCAGTAAAAATCAGAAAACAAAATCTGGAAATTACATAAATCCAAAATATAACTTAAATATCCTTCATATACCTAATTAATTAATAAAAATAAGTAAAATTAATAAAAAAATCAGTAAAATTCAGTAAAAACCAGTAAAAAACAGAGAGCCAAATCTGAAAATATATAAAATTCTGAAATGACTAAAATGCCCCTAGAGCTTAATACAAATTACAAAAATACCCTCATACATGTTAAAAATCTGTAAAAATCACAGAAAATTCTTAAAAATATCAAAATCTCTCATATGTCCAAAATACCCTCCAAACCTTAATAAGATGGGTAAAATTACCAAAATACCCTCAATATGATAAAAATAAATAAAAATCGCAGAAAAATATAAAAATAGACTTTAAGTCTAAAAACCCAATTTGGGCAAAATTACCAAAATACCCTTACAATCCAAACACACTTGAAATAACTCTAAAATACCTCCTAGGGTTTTGAAACCTTCCTAAATCATTAAAACTCATTTCATACACTTAAATAACTATAATCTCCTTATACCCTCCAACTTGACATAATTACAAAAATACCCTTATGGGTCTAAAATACTTGGAATCAATCCAGAATACTTGGAGTCAATCCAATATACTTGGAATTAATCTAGATAGCTTGGAATCAATCCAAAATCATATAAACACATCCTAAACTTGGGTGAGGCCAAGGGTTTAACATAAAATATATCTTCATATGCATGTGCTGCCTGTAGTAGTAGTGTTGCATGTTATAAGGGCATCATACGGACGGTTAATCAAGGGTTGCCGAGCAGTCGCTCAACGTAATTAACACTGACCGAGGTCAGTGGAGAGAGGTCATATACTCGAATCTTCGCTTGATTCGAAGTCCCGGATTCCCTGAGGGCTAATCCCAAGCTCTCATAGTCCGATAAAATATAAAACCGACCTATAATTCTCTAGATAAACAAAAAAAATGGATTTCCGAATAATCCGACATAGGAGAGATGTGTCTAGGTCAGGTCCCGACGAAGGTTAGAAAAATCTTCGCGCAAACAAAATGTCAGCTACACTAGTGCTCCTTGGTCATTGGGAGATGGGCACAAGATTCTCTTTTGATTGGGTAGATGGTGTGCTATGTCACGACATAGCTTAGAAAAGCTCAAGTTATCGGCAATGTCGTGCGGCGCCTCGGTGGCGGAAGCACACACCGAGACCAGGCTACAAATTTTTCACATCATACCAGATTTCCGCAGCATCCAAGTGCCCAGTCCGAAGGCTTCGCATAAATCTTTTCGGAGAGGTTCGCCACACCAAATCTCGGGCGCTCGAGCAGGTTGCGCATACGTGGGATGATCGTCGCCTGGCCCGACCGGTATTTGCGTCCATACACATTGCCCTCGGCGCCCTCACTTCACGTCCAAGACCTCCGCGCTTGCCATCGGCTCTGCGCCCATACACTTTGCCTATGCGCTCACCCGTTGGTTGAGCGGACCTTCGTCGGGGCCTACTGACTATGCGCACCACGCCTCATCTAGGCACTCTCGCTCGGTCAGGCGAGCCTTCGCTTGGGCCTGTCAGTTGCGCGCATAGCGCCTCACTTAGGCACCCCGCTACGGCCATGCAGCTTTGCGCTCAAGGTCTGTCGGTTCCGTACCTCGCGCCTTCACTTAGGCACCCTTGCACTACAATGCACCTTCATTCGGGGCCTGCCGGCTATGGACATCGCGCCTTCGCCTAGGCTCCCTCGCTTAGGTCTATCTCAGGTTAGCTGACCCTCGACCCTTTGGCTTTGCAGGAGGTAAACGGCATAGTCCGGGATCCGCCCAGCTAGTTACACTTAAAGGCCTTTAACTTGACCAACACTTAGCCACAAATATCGCTGCCTCAGCGGGATTGCATTGGTGCACCATGCCACCACCGCCTTTCACACACGAACTTGCATGTCGGGTCTTTTGCCTTTGCATGGGTCCTGCTTCAGCGATTGCTTTGGAGTTCATGGCCTCCGCCGCCTTACCGGACTTAGTTCCGCACGAATGGGTCTCCCTTGATGCACAACTTGCTTCACGGGCCACTCGGTGATCAAAGCCACCGCCGCCTTGCGGGAGATGCGCACGGACAAGCAGCACCAACTTCTGCCTTCATTGAAGCATACAAGGCATGCGCCTAGCCCTGCGCATACCAGGGGAGAAGACAACTACCTGTGGGACTTGTCTTCGGCGAGCCGGTGCGGCATAGCCTACGACAACGGACCCTAGGGGGCAGCCTCCTCCATGAATCCCCTCGCACTTAGCATGGCCCTCCGCCATTGCTAAGTCTGGTTTCTTCCACGAAGGAACTCACCAGCACACTAGGTCACACCTAAACGTGGCGGCCACACAACCGAAGTGTGGCTAAGGGGGTCCGATCGGGTGATGCTGCAACCTACCGCCCTCCGGACATAGTCTGGCTACATCAATCATCCGTGAAATAAGAGACTTCACCAACTAGGCCGCCCCTCCCGACACCTCCGAGTGGTCAAGGCTCAGTAAAAAGCCTAAGTCACGATTTTGGTCGTGATAGCTAGCAGACTTTGGCAGAGCTCTTCCTAGACTTGTTCGCCTTATCTAGTATCGCTAAAGCTGCAGGAGGAGGATGGAGCCCTACTTTTAGAAGAAACCTTTTTTATGGTGAGTTTGATTACTTTTTTTGCGGATTCCTTGCCTGATCATATCATGAGATGATTCTGTAAAACAGAGAAGATCGTTATACATGGGGCAAGTATGGGATGTTCATGGTGAAAAGCACATATAGCATAATCGCAGATGGCCGGGGGGGGGGGGGGTGTCAGGTGGCTTCTTTTAGGCAGGTGTGGGGCCCCTGCAGCCTCATAAGGTGAAGATTTTAATTTGGAGGGTTGCACATGGCCAACTTCTTACTTGCAACAGGTTAGCCTTTGCAATGAAGCATATGAAAGCTTGGAGCATTTCTTTTTGCATAGCCAGTTTGGCAGGGATGTGTGGAGTTGCTTTTTCATGAACTAGGGTTTAGGTGGATATCACCATCAGACATGAAGACTTCTATGAAGGGCTGGCTCAGATATTGGAATTTGAGTGTGAATAGATAAGTTTGGTGCCTTGTCTTGTGTGTGCCACCATCTGGGCATTATGGGGAGAGAGGGACTACTGGCTCTTCCAAAGACAAAACAGAACAACAGAGCAACTTTTATTGGGATTTTGTGGAGCTCTCATCTATCAGTGGCTCCTTTTGTTTATGGACAAGCAGGAGTTGTGCACTGAAGTGAGTAGGGGGAGCAAGATCATGCAGAAGTTTGAGGCTAGGTTGATGGTGGAAAGAAAGCTTCTGTCATGTATGGGAATCTTGTCCTGTTTCAGTTTGCTTTATATACCCTGTCAATTCATTTCCTATCCTAGTTTGGAAATGGCTGCTAGGAAGTTGGGGTCTGGATCGCATACAGTGTAGTGTCTTCTTTTTTTCTTTTTTTTCGGGGGGGGGGGGTGCATGGGGCATGGGAGTGGTGGCAAATGTAGAGAGTGGCTGATCTTGGTATCAAGAACATTAGAGACATTAACTTAACACTTCTGAATAAATTTTTGTTAAAGATTGGCAAAAAAGGAAGCGGGATTGTGATGCCAAGTCATCCAACAAAATTAGTACAAAGGATCTATATTGTGGGACATTTACCTAGGGACTGCGAGTAACATCTCCAGATTGTGGAGGGTATCCTTTAAGCAAGTGAAGTCATAGTGACCACTCTCGGGACATGCAACGAATGATATTCTAGAGGGCAGATGTTGCGACAAGGGTCACCTAGAGGGGTGGTTTTCGCACTTGTATAGTGTTTCTTATGACTATTTGGATTTGATCATATCAGCAGAGGTTTTGACTGCAAAGCAATGGACAGAGGATTAATATCAAGGTTTAGTAGGTATTTGCTTCTGTATGGAGAAAACTGAAGAGTGGGAGGAGCTGCCACTTTTACTGAACGGTCGGTTGCCTATTACCTAGGGGGAGGAGGCTACTTGCAATTACAGAAAGGAAGAGGTTACCTTTGATGATCATTTATTTACGAGTGATGCTTGCTGCACTGCCCCCTAGGCATTGTATCACAACTGCTATCCGATCGGGTGGATTGGAGGTGATGCGGTGATTGCACCCCCTCAGAGGAGGTGCAGCGCACCTTAAATGTGACACCACCTGAACTGCTAATTGGATGGTGCTTGTAGTACATTGCGCCGGGGGGGGGGGGGGGGTGTTGCAGCATTATTACTCTATTTATTGGCCATTCCTTCTATGAGGAGTTGTGGTTGCAAGTTCTTGGCAAGATGGGCTTATAGTGCCGTCCCCTGGGTGTGGTGGCAATTCTGATCCTAAGATGGTATTAGAATGGACTCTCAAGGGTGATGGAAGATTTTTGTGGCTCATTTTGCATGCGACCCTTTGGGCTGTTTAGGGAAATGAAATGGTGGTAGGATTTTTGAAAACAAGTTTATGTCTACTGAGGGTGTTACCATTTTCATTTGTTACTTGGTAAGGGAGTGGCCCTGACTTTTGCATAAACAGCAGCGCCACTCCCCAAGTCAGGGCCTCCCCTGTCTAGACAAACAGATAATCCACACCATGGGTAGTTAGGAGGTCCCCAACAACTTGGTGTGGATTATCTGTTTGTGTAGACAGTGCTTTGAGATTATTAGTGACGACATACTTGTACATTCCCTTCTTTTCTCATATTTAATATCTTTGTGGTATTATCCATCTTCAAAAAGAAAAAAAAAGTTTATCTAAATTTGGTTTTTATGGGTCTCTCTTTTTCAGATAGTTTTCTATGTTTCCATTGTTTTTTCAACTGTATCTGGTTTGTTCGACCAAGTGCATTGCATGTCTGTTTTTAATGCTGTTATCTGGAGTTCGCATACTAATCCCGGTAATCAACTATTTCAGTTAAAATCCCTCGGTTTGAATCTGGTTTGTAGTAATTTATTGTATTGTTGAGGTTGATCATTGATGTACAATTTAATTTGATGTATTATCTAGGTGGATATATGGGATGAAAGGAAAGTATTTGGATCTCGTAGCAAGGGCCTTAAAGATGAAATGCTTGGCAAAGAGACTCCTCCTTCACTGGAGAGCAATGGGACGAGCGCAGATTTCATTAAAATAGTGAAGAAAGATGCTTACTCTTTAAGAATAGTGAGAATCAAAGTTCCATTTTATATTTTGTAAAATTGACAATTTTTAAATTCTGGCTATTATTTTTATCTCCATATTACTAGGACACTAGATTTGTTATATTTATTGTTGTCTGTTTCTGATCAGAAATTGGCTGTTGGAGGTATGCCTGAAAAAATCATCACTGCATTTCAATCAGTATTTGATGAGAATCTAAATGAAGACACTACGTCAAGCAAATTTCAAGCAGCTGTTCAGCAAGTGGAAAAAGTGGAGAAGGATGTTGAGGAGGCTTGTAGTCATGGTAAGAATGGTTGAAGTGTTAGAGAATTGTACCTTCTTATGTCCAGTAGCCTTAGAAATAGAATGCTTTTGATGCTGATCTCTTGTTCCAACTAATTGGCAATTTTACTTCAGCATTTATTATCATATATGCATATATAGAAGCTTGGTGAGGACACTAGAGCTTGGATCCGCTTTGACCTGGACAGAGTTTTCCATTGTTGGAGAGCCCCGCCAGTGTCCCTGTGGCTCGGAGACACTCTAGAGTTGGCTTGACACGTAGGCCTTTGGACGATGATCACATGGATTTTATTTTTTTTGGCCTATGTGGTGCTAGTTTCAGCCTTTTTCTATTTTCAGAATTTTTCTGTGCGATTTTCGCACCTATTTTTCAGGTTAGGGATATTTTAGTCCATAGTTCAGTTGAGGATTCGAGTTGGAGTCGGATTGCTTCCAAAACACTATATATATATTCTTGTATACCACTTTTCTAATTTTTAATTACTATTGAGTAAGAATTTCTCATGATTTTGAGTCTTCTCTAAGACGGAGAGTGAGGGAACCCTAAGATGGGGTGGGTGAGATGCCCGTCTCGCCTCCACCGTGACTGCCGTTTCTGCCCCTTTACTCTCTCTCTCTCTCTCTCCCCCCCCTCTCTTGTATGTGTGTGTTTCTTCTGCGGCGGTTAATATTGCTACAGTATCCCCGTGCGAATTTGTACCCGTATGCACGAGTTCACCCTCGCGCAGGATGCGTCTATAGCCTGCGGGTGATCTGTAGGCGGACCCCACTGTTCAAATGGGCCCGTGCCCTTTTTGCTTCCGCATGGTCACTATAGCAGTGCTATAGTGCCGGTTCCCATGCAAGGCATCCCTTTCTTGTGGATTACTCCCATACTCCATTGGACATTTTGTTGTGTGCCACCTGCCCATGGACCACCTGTTTCCTTCCCCGGCTTATGCTTATTTAGTATTTGCTTAATTTCTGCCACCGATGGATAGGTAGGTTTCCAGTGATTCACTTATTTGCCGGCTTGTGCGTGTGAGATCTCATCTCGGATTTTTCCTTTGAGCCTTGTCTGTGGTCCTTTTCACCCTAGACTAGTGGTAGTTCTTCAACTATTGACGGTCTTTGGTTTCTTCGTCGTGAAGAACTTCCTGGGCACACTTTATGTTATTTTAGCCGTAATTATCTTGCTGGTTCACTGTGGATTTTAGAGTTGTTTGCTGTCCTTTTTATTGTTTCTTGCTGATCTCTTACATATCTAGTGGTTCTTTTAGTTTCCCGGTACTTGTTCCACATCAAAGCTTCTCTGTGATCTCCCCAAAACCCCAACAAACCCCTCGCTCCAAAGGTTGCGAAAAGGAACATGCATAGATGGTTCAAGATAAAAACTCAAATATAAAGGATCTTCCTGAAATGTGATTAATAAAAGCTAATACAGATATGCGGAACTAAAATCTTGGTAGTCCTTTCCAATCGATTGTGGATTTGTGATGCAGGAGCAGACTCGTGGACGGTGCAGATCGGGCATGTACGGAGACTTCAGCTTCGTCGGGATGACCATTGACATATTTTTATTTGTTATGTATTTTTATTTTTTTATAGTGTCCAAGATTAGTAGTTAGGTTGTCTAATTAGTATTTCCTATTTTTCTAATTTAATTGGCCCATTTTAGGCTTGTTTAGGTATTTTTCCATTTTCTGTCACTTTCCAGCACGTTTTCCCCTATTTTTGAGAGTTATGGGTATTATGGTCTTTTCATGTACTAGGGCTTCCTTTTTGGAAGGCCTATGTATTCTCATGTTTCCCTTTTTGGGAATGGCCAATTATGAGATGATGGAAATGGAAAGGGAAAAGTTATGTGGCTGTCCTGTGTGTGGTGATGGACCCGTGAAGGGCTGTGTGAGGGCGAGAAGCCCTGGTGTGTCTTCTTCCTCCCACCCCTCCTCTGTTCTTCCCATGCTTCTTCCTCTTCTTCTACCCCTGTTGTCCTCCTCCCCTTGGCCTTCATGCCCTTCCTCTGCTCTCCCATTCTTCATCCCTCATCAATTTGCTTCTTTGTTCTGCTACTCCCCTGTGTGTGTAGCTCTGTCCATATAACAGACTGGCGTGATACTCTTTGCATTGGATGTGGAGCAGCCTTAGGTATTCAGGCAGATGCTAACCTTCCTATGGGAGGTGAATATCTCAAAGCCTCGAGGGTAAATTTTGACAAAAGCCCGTTGACTGGGCTAGATATGGAGTAAGCTTTATATACTCAGGCTGATACTGACCTTCCTATAGGAAGTGAATGGCGCTTATTGACATGGCTGGATATGGAATGGGGCATGGCTCAAATGGCAGCTCCCCATCCAGTCCCATCCAATGTGCAGCTGACTAGGGCATGGCTAATATGGAGGTTGGCTTGCACAGAATTCCCAAAAACTCTAGCAGATTTACGTCCATCGTAATCTTGTCAACTCTTCCAAGAAATGCAGTACTTTTAGCATTGCTATAAAAGGCTTTTAGATTCCATAAGTGCATTAGAATTCCTTGAAGCCTGCGCCAGACAAGTGCACCTTCTTAAGAAGGTTCTGTACCATTTTCTGGTGTCCATGGTTCAAACGTCATCCAGAACATTCTAGGCTTCATCTTTTAGCATTGCTATAAAAGGCTTTTAGGTTCCGTAAGTGCATTAGAATTCCTTGAAGCCTGTGCCAGACAAGTGCACCTTCTTGAGAAGGTTCTGTACCATTTTCTGGTGTCCATGGTTCAAACGTCATCCAGAACATTCTAGGCTTCATCTTTTAGCATTGCTATAAAAGGCTTTTAGATTCCATAAGTGCATTAGAATTCCTTGAAGCCTGTGCCAGACAAGTGCACCTTCTTGAGAAGGTTCTGTACCATTTTCTGGTGTCCATGGTTCAAACGTCATCCAGAACATTCTAGGCTTCATCTTTTAGCATTGCTATAAAAGGCTTTTAGATTCCATAAGTGCATTAGAATTCCTTGAAGCCTGTGCTAGACAAGTGCACCTTCTTGAGAAGGTTCTGTACCATGTTCTGGTGTCCATGGTTCAAACGTCATCCAGAACATTCTAGGCTTCATCTTTTAGCATTGCTATAAAAGGCTTTTAGGTTCCGTAAGTGCATTAGAATTCCTTGAAGCCTGTGCCAGACAAGTGCACCTTCTTGAGAAGGTTCTGTACCATTTTCTGGTGTCCATGGTTCAAACGTCATCCAGAACATTCTAGGCTTCATCTTTTAGCATTGCTATAAAAGGCTTTTAGATTCCATAAGTGCATTAGAATTCCTTGAAGCCTGTGCCAGACAAGTGCACCTTCTTGAGAAGGTTCTGTACCATTTTCTGGTGTCCATGGTTCAAACGTCATCCAGAACATTCTAGGCTTCATCTTAGGCTCCATTTTGGTAATAATTTTGGGACTCTAAATTTTGGAGGAATTCAGATTCTAGAAAGAGCCATGTCATCATCTCTTGAATTTGAATTTTAGGAGAAGTTTACTTTTTAGAATCTCATTCGGAAAGATCATGAGAACTCAAATTTGAAGACACATTAAAAGACACTTTTATCCTCATATTACTCCATTTAGGAACTTTAGGAGGGTAAAAAGGGAAAGAAAGAGGGTGTCACTTTTTAGAATCCTTAGATTCCCCTCCTATCCCCTTTTCAAAAGATTTGCTAGGAATTGAAAAGAGGGCCTTTTTTAACATGAAACAAAATCTGGATTCTTAGAGAATCCATCTACCTTTTTTTCGTTTGAAAAAAAAGTTACACTTTTCAGATTCCCGCTGAATTTGATTCTGAATCTGAGGTAGAATTGTTACCAAACGGAGCCTTAGATACCTGCAGACCAAGGATGGCAGTACCGGTACCGGTACCGGTATCGGTGGGTACCGGTACCGGTACGTACCGGTCCGGTACCGGCCGGTATCGGCCCGGTACCGGTCGGTACCGGCCCAAAACCAGTCCGGTACCGACCGGTACCGGCCCGGTACCGGTCGGTACCCATGGTACCGGTGCCGGCCGATACTGGTACGTACCGGCCGGTACGTACCGGTATCGGCCGGTACTGCCATCCATGCTGCAGACAATCCTGCTTCCAGAGTGGACAAGCCCATTCTATCAGTTAAGTCTTCTTCCTCAGGTATCTGATCCTCCTGTTTTCCTTATCAGGCCATCTTCTTCTTAGAAACTCCATCATATACTCCTTGTGAAATTCTTTCTGCAAGCCACGACAACTACCTTAACTTTTCTTTATCCTCCTTGACCTAGGCTAACCAAGGAATCTCCACAGCTACTTTCTGCTTACACTCTGCTCTCAGAAGACTCCTTCTGCCCCCTTCTGATGTCTTGCCTTCATCTACTAGTCTTCTTTGAAGTTTCTTTCAATAGCTTCCTACTCCAAATATCCTGGCAAGGGCTTCTCCTGTGTCAAGCCTTTGCAGGAGGTACGCTTCAATGCATTTCTGCAGCTTTTAGCCCAATGAACAGCCTTAAACATCTCAATAATAATCCTCCTCCCACAGGTTGAAGTTCTCCGGATTCCACTATACCTCTATCATCTACCCTTCCATCTCACCTTTTTGTTCACCTTGCTATTCTCTATTTTCCTCCTTTCATGGGCTTTGCTTTATCTCTAATCTACTCCCCCCGTCTTCTACAGGTCTCAGGTGATCGGGGTGTGTGTGCGTGAGAAAAGAAACTTCCCTCAACCCTAGATATCCCCTTTCTCCCATCAGGTCACTTAGTGTGCAGGAAAAAAGTTGTCTTCTGCAATCTTTCTTAAAATTGCGGAGGGTTGATGATAGCAGATTCTAGGCATGAAGCCACTAGTTAGATAATACACAGAAAAGAGCTCAAGTTATCTTCATTTGATGGTTTCAAGGATAAAATGATTTTAGCATCAAATAAGTCACATTTCTTTGTCTGTTTTTATTTTGACGTATTGCTTCAAGGAATAGATAACTTGTAGAATATTAGGTGTGGAAGGAGGCAGGTCCCATCCTTATACAAGGTGATAGGCGGTAGGGAGAGAAATTTCTATGGGCTGCTGGTGGGTGGTTTTGGGAATAGGAAGTTGCTGCAGGACCCATTAGGTGATGTGTCAACTCTTAAGGGAGATGTGTTTCGCATGATCAATCATGGCTTGCCTTGGCCCTCACCAGTCAATGATACTTCTTAGGCTTGCCCGATCATGGGTTGTGATGTTACTCCACCATCAATGGGTGACATGTGTCACATCACACTTAGTGAATGTCATGCCATCACCCAACCAATCAACAGTGACGTGTCACAGTTGGCTACTTCCATCCTGCCATGTTACCTGACCGATCAATGGGTGATTCATCTGTAGCACCACTTGTATCTTTGACGAATCATGGAGGTATAGATGTGCCTCTTACGGAAAATTTACATATAAAACCTATTAAGTTTAATATTTCACAAATCAGCTTCCAGCTTTTGAAAATTACTCTTTTACTTAGCTCCTACTAAAGCTTGGATAGGTTTTCAGGCTGACACTAAAATCCTTCTTAGACAACACAGAAGCCATTCCTCCAGCACAAACAAAAATCGTTTTGAGCTTGATGATTCTGCAAGTGATAGAGTTGGCATTACTGATAAGACATGCGGAGTTGCAGCAACACCAAACCAAAAGAATCACAAAGTCCATTGGTTAAACTTATGAAATATATTATTTGAGACCAAGCATATCATCTGAACTTTTCTGCAGTCCATTGGTTAAACTTATATCGATTTCTAACTTGGCAGGCTTTACTGCAACGAAACCTGGTGATTACCTTGAGTTTCAGCTTTTTCCCTTGAAAGGTGGAAGCTTTTGGTTTCTGTCTAGTTAGCTAGCAGGTTATCACATTAATTTATTTGTTTAAAAGTAATCAAGAGTAGCATAATAAGCCATAAAGATAATGTTATTTTGCTTGAAAGATACAAATAAAGCTATTATTTATAGTCTTGCCTTCTTGGGTATTGTTATTATGACATTGTACGTGTAAATCTGTTGTTGCCATTTTGAGAATGTCTTTGGTTGATGTAATTTGATCTCTGGTCAGGTGGTAGCGGTCAAGAGACATCACCCTTGATAAATGTACTTCAGGAGCAAGAAGACATTCTGAAGCAATGCATTGAACAGCTTGAAAGTATTGAAGCAGCTAAACAAACCTTGGTATCTCAGCTAGAAGAAGCACTACGAGAACAGGTCTTGTATTTTGCTTACATGGTACAATTAAAACCGTTGATTATGTGAAATATGGTCAGTTGTTATTTTATGCCATATAATGCTAGCCATGTATTAAATATTGCTAATGAAAATCATTTTATTAAACTGCATACTTATGTCTTCTGATTGGGATTTTATAATACAGGAGTCAAAACTGGAGCTTGCCCACACCAAATTAAAAGTAAGATTCTTGTCTTCTTTTCCTGATTTTCTTTGGAGTTATGGTTGGGAAAATCAAATCTGATTTCTTCATCTTTAGTGTTTGCATCATCTCAGTGTCGTTTAGTTTATTCTGGTACACTTTTAATAGTTGACATGATCTGACTTTTGAGCACAGTTTTTCTCAGCTTCTGGTTCATTTCAACCAGCAACCTAGAGTCCGTTTGGTTCTACTAAAATACATTCAAATGGGAAAAAAATCCAAGGAAACAAATTTACACGTAGAATGAAAACAAAATTTGTCATTTGGTACCTATGAAAATATTTTCAGCTGTGGCGTTATCCAAGATTCAAAATGTTCCTTCTGTGCTTTGTTCGAGGAAGATCAAATTCATCTTTTCTCGACTTGTGGTGTTATCAATGTGCAGTGGTTACTCTCTGTAGAGTGTTGGGGATTAATTGGGTGGAACATTCATCTGTTTTGGACTTGCTCAGATGGTGTAAGGGGGCTTGTCCCTACCCAACACAAAGGGATTTATGGTTCACATTGTGTCCTGCTATGTTATGGGTGGTGTGGTCTGCTAGGAATAAGAGGAAATATGATGATGAATTCACAAGTGCAAGTGAGGTATTGACAAGAACAATATGCTTTGTGGAAGAATGGGGAAAAGCAGCTGGTCTGGTGGGGAATCATAATCAGGATTTGATATTGAAAGTGCGAACATGGAAGCTCCTGAGAGTTTGAATTTGGTCCTGTTTACTTCTGCTTTATTGACTTGATAAAGCAGTACTTTGCTTTACTTTCCTGGTTATGTGCTTTTGGATTTTTTCTGGTCTTTGGGTGATGTTATTGTAAGGGGTGGGGGGTAATTATCCTGCCCTGGGGGTGTGCTTGTGTCTTCTGAAAATGGCAGCAGGCATCTTATGCTGGATGCCAAAATCCAGATTTGGCACTGGTCAATGAATCTGATTTCGTTTTTTTTTTTTTTTTCTTCTTTGAAGGTGACCAATTAGGTCACAGATTCATTGATAATTAAATACAAGAATTACACCAGAGAGCAAAGCAGCTCTCAAAACACACAGAAGCCCCTTACAAAGTAAGAAAAAGAAAACCCTCTCCAAAGAAAACTCCCCCCAATATATCTTATCAAGAAGATGAGATATTAAAATAAAGTAATCACAAAATTACAAGATCAGCCAAACATCCTGAACCACTGCAGCAAATCAGACAGGATATGAGAGGATTTTGGATCCACCACTACCCTTGCAGTTTTACCCCATTCAGAAACCCATCCAATAACCCTGCACATGATGTTGTAGAAGCTATCAAACTCATTCCTGAACATTCTATAATTCCTTTCAGTCCAAACTCCCCACAGAAATACAGGAAGAATTAAAGACCATAGCTCCCTCTTGGATGGAGAAGGACATAGCTTAGCCCATCCATCCAACATATGAAGCACAGAGGAGGGTTCCTCCCAACTGATATTAAGGCACCTGCAGCATGTCTGCAAAGGAAGGAGCCTACTCAGTCTGTCCATGGTTGGTAACCTTCCCAAAGCTATCTTCCAAAGGAAGAGATTGATATTGCAAGGTAAAATCTTAGACCAAACTGCAGGTCCTCAGGGCACCCTAACTCCACTGTCATTAATCACTCTTAACAATGCACTAACAGAGAAAATACCTTTAGAATTCCAAACCATTATCTTGTGTCATCACAGTTTCTCTGCAACCCAAATTTGTGAATGATGTTCAGCACAACCACCAACTGTTGAAGTTCCTGAGCTGTTAAATCTCTTCTAAAAGTCAAATTCTATTGATTGGAATGCCCATATGAGTACAAATCAGCCACATATTTCCTTTTATCCTCAGAAATTAGATACAAATCTGTGAATTCCACTGCCAAAGGCTGGTGCAAAGCCCACCTACCTTCCCAGAATTTAACCAAGCACCCATTACCCACTTGAAAAGAAATTGGAGGGGAAATTAGATCAACCATCTTATTAATATTCCTCCATATTGGGGACATATTAGATAAGGAGGTTGAATTCAAATTCCATCTAAATGTACCATGGTAATATTTCCCCCTAATGATTTTTATCCACAAAGCATCTTCCTCATCTCTCATTCTCCAAATCCACTTGGCCAGTAAAACTTGGTTAAAGGTACCAACCTTTACCAAACCAGCCCCACTTTGATCCTTTCTCCTACAAACCTTATCTCATGCTATAAGGTGCAAAGCTCTTGACTCTCTCTTCCCTCCTTCCAAGAAGAATAGGCTTCTCTTAGATTCAAGTATTCTTTTCACCTTTTTCGGAATTCTGAAAATGGAAAGATAATAAGTTGCCAAAGACGAGAGGACTGATTTAGATAGCACCCATCTTCCTCTAGCTGATAAAAACCTGGCCTTCCACCCTTCCAATCTCTGCTCAACAGGGATGGCAGTACCGGTACCGGTACCCGTATCGGTGGGTACCGGTACCGGTACGTACCGGCCGGTACCGGCCCAGTATCGGCCGATACCCTTTACATGTATCAGCTACCGGTACCGGCCGATACCGGTACGTACCGGCCGGTACGTACCGGTATCGGCCGGTACTGCCATCCATGCTACTCAAACCTTCTAATAAGATCATCCTAATCCCTGACTTTACATTGAACATCAGACAGAAGGAGACCTAAATAAGAAATTGGGAAAGGTGACACCTTACATGTAATGAATCAGCAATTTCCTGAACTTTCTCCAAGCCCAAGTTAATGCCTACCACCTCAGATTTCCGAAAATTGATGGCCAACCCTATGATAGCTTCAGTTAGAATCAGTAATCTCTTCATGTTTGTAAGCATAGCCTCATTTCCAAAGGAGAACAGCAGTGTGTCATCAGCAAACTGAAGATGTGCCACTGAAAATCCATCTCTCCCCACTGAAAATCCATCAACCAATCCTTGTGTTGTTGTCCTATCCCATAAGGTACTTAAAATATGTCCAACTAAAATCAGTGGAGACATAGGATCTCCTTGCCTCAATCCCCTCAAACTTTTAAATAACCACATGGTTCTCCATTAAGCAAAATTGAGAATTTAGCAGTGGATATGCAACTCATGATCCAACCAATCCATTTATGATTAAAACCCATAGCACCAAAGGTTTTGAATGCATAACCAGCTTACCCCATCATAAACTTTCTCAAAGTTCACTTTACTAACACATCCTCCTTTCTACTACTTTTCTGAGAAATAATGGCTTTGTGGGCTGACAAAAAATTGTCCAAAATGTACCTGCCCCTAAGGAATGCTGCCTGATTTGAACTAATCACCTCCTTTAGCACATTCTTCAGCCGATTAGCTAGCACCTTGGTAATAATTTTATAGCAGCTATTCAAAAGACTGATGGGCCTAAAATCAGACCCCTTCCCGCTTTGGGATTAAAAACATAAAAGTGGAGTTAAATCTTTTGATGCTCAATGCATGGAACTCTCTCATCACCTTCATCAAGTCTTCTTTTATAGTATCCCAGAAATACTAATAAAAACCCATAGAAAATCCATCCGGTCTCGGTGATTTATTAGCTTCCATACTGAAAACTGTAGATTTGACTTCCTCCTCTGAGAATGGAACGCACAACTCATAAGCCTGACTTTCTTTAATTTTTGGTAAAACCCGCTCTTGAAGGTGAGGTCTCTACCACTCATCTTCCTTCAACAAATTCTCATAATAGGAAACAAAGGTTTTTTTAGTCTCTTCCTCTGACTCCACCACAAGGTTATCAACTTTCACTTGATCAATTCTCATAGACCTCTTCTTAGCACTTGCAGACTTGCAGTTGCATGGAAAAATCTTGTATTCTTATCCCCCTCTCTCAGCCACAGCTCTTTCGACCTCTGTTTCCACTTTATCTCTTCTCTTAGCAGCCACATATTATATTCCTTTTTATGTTCAGCCAACTCCTTGTTTTCTTCTTCAGATAACCCAACCACATCAGCTCTTGCTTCCAGCTCATCTAGTTTATGAATAATCTGCTGCCTAGTAGAAGAACCTGCTCCAAAAGTCACTACACTTCATGTTTTGATAGCTGACTTCACCCTATTCAGCTTGTTAGAAAATGTAACAGCCGCCTGAAGAGAGAATTCCTCCTCCTTCCACCACTGAGTTACCAGCCTCTTAAAGTCCTCATGTGTATGCCAAGTTAACTCATACATGAAGATTCTAGGATTTTTTTTCTCTTCCCTAGTCCTCAGTAATAAAGGAATATGATCTGAAACCGTCCTGTCCAGACCTAAAACATGAGAGACAGGAAACTTATTAATCCAATTGGCCGAAACCAACACCCTATCCAACCTTGATTGAGTGTCATGCAGTTGTAGGTTAGACCAAGTGAATTTTCTATTTGGAATTTCAAGATCCACCATTCCACAATTAGATATCCAAGCTCCAAGTCTCTCCATGTCTGAATTCCAATTCTGACAGCTAGTTCTTTCCTATGGGTATCTAACACAATTAAAATCTCCAAGTATACACTACATTCCTTAAAATAACAAAAAGCTAACTTGTCCAATTCTTGCCAAAACTCAACCCTAGGCTGTTGAGAATGAGGACCATAGACTGAGGTGACAAACCCAAGACTCTGAACCAGCCATTGCATTAAAAATTACTGAAATATATGAATGTGCCCTTGTCACAAATCTTCCCTTTAAATATGTTGCCATTCCAGATGATAAGATGTCCCCTACTTGTTCCTTGTGCAGGAAATGTAGCCCATTATGTTAACAATGAGCCTCCAAGCTGCTTAATGATATGTCCATCCATAGCTTCTATTTTAGTCTCTTGCAAACAAATACATTCCAGTCTATGATTCCTGACAAGATCACTCACCTCCCTTCTCTTCATTTCCTCATTAAGACCTCTAATATTCCAAGAACATAACATCATTATAAAGATTTCATGCCCCCCTGCTTCTTGGGTCTTAGAGAATCTACAATTTCATTTTGGTTAATGAAATTGACTTCCCTCTTCCCTATTTTCGCACCCCCTCCAACCCCTTTCCTCTTTAAAGAACACTGCCTCTGATCGTCTTAGTTTCTTAATAAAACTGATTACATCATCTTCTTTACCTTGAAAAGAAACACCAATTTTCCTACCAAAGTCCATGATGTCCTCCACCCAGTGTTCATACCTCACAACAAAGCTATAAAATAGGGAACAATGGCTTTGGATACATCCTTGCCGGAGCTTCCCTGAACTGAGTGTACGATCCCCGACAGTTGGATCTCCAGTACCTCAGGTTCTAAGGCAAACTGAAGACCCTCCAATTCATTCTCTGCAGACTGAAACGGCTTCTCCACGGAAAAAACTTCCTCAGTGGAAGAGTTCCTCCGCTTCAGGGTACCTGCCAGACGAACAGAAATACTTGATGAGGCCGGAGGCCTAATAGAACTCCTCCGGTCCTTGTCAAGAGGATAGAAGTTGTCATCAGTCTCGGAACCAACCTGGGAAGCCTCCCCAAGGCCCATCTACAGCGAAAGAGTCTCCCCCAGTTCGTCGTCGAGAGTCTTACTCAGCGTTGCCCCAGACGTAGGAGGAAGAAGATGAACAATGCGTTCATCGCGAGCCGGTTGATGACTTAAAATCCGGTTCACGGGTTGGTCACAGTCAGATGAGAAAACCGGGTGGCTAACTTGATTTGAACCGGCCGGACGGATGTTAAGTCAGGATCTGATTCACATACCGCCAACTCTTCACCCGGAACCAGAAAAGCCCCGTCAGCCTGACATTGTTCGTCTTCCTCGCCCATTAAGTCCAACGATCGAGCATGCAGGAACCCGACTACCGGAGCCTCGGGACTCGACCGAATCCATCCCGCCGCCCTCGCCTCAAACAATGCAACATCCCAACAGTGCCCCTACACATCCTTAGCTACCCGTTGGCTCCCAGGAACCCAGGTTCCATGTTGCTGCCTGGCCCGAGGAGGAATTTGAACCGACGCTCTAGATGGCTGGTGAGCCCTTCCCTTAACTAAACATTGACTTGTCCATGCCGCTTCTGGTTGCTGAGTCACAGGGAGTGACCCAACCAACTCGGAAGAAACAACATGAGAACACCCAGTCGGAGCAAAAACCGAGCCCTGTTTTCTCCCCTGAAAATTCTTGTACTCTGCTACTACCTCAGCTTAGGACCAATCCATATCAGTAGCCTTATTTGACTTGGAGGCCGACGACATCTCCTTCACAAGCTTTACCCAGAAATCTCTCCCCGCAACATGATTCAACACTATCAAGAACATCTTCCACTGAGTACACCTCTACTAGAACCCGAGCAAATAAGAACATGGAGCCATTCAAAGATTGAGTATCTACTTCCTTGAGCAAGCCAAAGTTTGAGATGATAGACTGGAATGTCTCCCCATTCCGTACATGAAGCGGGAATGCCGAACAACCGGATCCACAGTTTACGGCCATGAGGAATAGGGTAGGTAGAAGCCAGGGCAGACCAAGGTATCTGTTTTCTGTTGACTGAGGTTTTCAGGGATAGCAAATAAGCAGCCATATCACCTTTCTTTGGAAACATTCTCCTACGTGCTGTTTAGCTACCAAACAGACTCTTTATGTCGCTGTTTTTTTTTTTTCCAAAGAATAGCGTGGATTGTACCACCAATTTTATTAAAAATAAAAAGAGGCAGCACAATCAAGAGGATAGGAGAGGTTCCTATCCAAAGTTAAAAATAAAATACAAAAAAAAATCACAAACTACTTAAATGCCTTAAGCCAAGAATGACAGACCTATGATATGCCGAGACCAGCTATATAAAAGAAACAAACTTCTAAAGGAGATTTTTCAACATACATTTTACCTACCTGGAAGATCGCATTGTTTCTCTCTCCATATACTCCAGCAGATTTCATGAGGAAGAATCCCAAGAATGCTTGTCAACTCCCATTGATCTGATCTTCTCCGCAGGTTCTTGAAAAACATCCACATTTCCTGAACAGACTGAAAGTTGGGCTTGAAATTCATCTGATCTTCTCCGCGGAATCTGATTTCTGTTGACTGAGGTTTTCAGGGATACCAAATAAGCAGCCATATCACCTTTCTTTGGAAACATTCTCCTACGTGCCGTTTTACGTGCTACCAAACAGACTCTTTATGTTGCTGTTTTTTTTTTTTTTCCCCAAAGAATAGCGTGGATTGTACCACCAATTTTATTAAAAATAAAAAGAGGCAGTACAATCAAGAGGATAGGAGAGGGTTCCTATCCAAAGTTAAAAAGAAAATACAAAAAAAATCACAAACTACTTAAATGCCTTGAGCCAAGAATCAGTTGACAGCCCTATGATATGCCAAAACCAGCTATATAAAAGAGACCAACTTCCAAAGGAGATTTTTCAACATAAATTTTACCTACCCGGAAGATCGCATCGTTTCTCTCTCTCCATATACTCCAGTAGAGTGCATGAGGAAGAATCCCAAGAATGCTTGTCAACTCCCATTGATCTGATCTTCTCCACAGGTTCTTGAAAAACATCCACATTTCCTGAACAGACTGAAAGTTGGGCTTGAAATTCAGCAAGCTACGGAATATATTCCACACCGCTTGACTTACTTTACAACAGATGAATAGGTGATCCACATCATGGAAGGCAGGATCGGATTGGATTGCCCGATCTGATCAGTTTTTTGGGGATCCTATCCGAAGCCGACCTGTCGAACCCCGAGTCTTAGGTGGATCAGGTGGATCGGCCGATCCAAACAAGGGTAGGGCCTTAGATTGGCAAGGATAGGCCGATCCCTCCCCGCTCTTCTCCGTTGCATCGTAAAAAAGAGGGGGGGAGAGAGAGAGAAGATGAAGATGATGATGAAGAAGACGAAGAAGTAGTGGAGGAGAAGATGCTGTGGCTGCTGCCGTTGCCGAAGAAGAAGAAGATGACGACGACTTACCTTGATGTGCCTCCCGCCGCCGCTGTTTGACACTAGCGGCGGCCGCCGCCTCCTCCTTCCTCCTTCCTGCTCCTGCCGCTGCGTGAGGCCTCATCTGTGAAACAAAAATGATAGGACCATGTTAGGGTTAACAAAAAGGTTGCAAAATTATAAGAAAACCCATAACATAAATAAAATTAACTTTTGGACATTAAAACATGTAAAAAAAGGAAACAAATTTAGAGTAGATCCGACTTGGACCCAGATTGGATCCAGATCGCCGGATCGGCTGATCCGGATCGGAAATGGGCAGGACGATCCAAGCCCGACTTCCGATCCTGCCTTCCTTGATCCACCTCCTCATTATGAATTCCAAATAATGAACACAAAGTTTCATCATTAGGGCACCATTTGCTTCTGTACACTTTGGTAATTATCCTCTTCTCGTACAGGAGCCACATAAACACCTTCACCTTAAGTGGCAATTCTCCTTCAAGCACTGCATAATAAGATTTAACAATGAACTACCCTTTAGTTGGTCCTCAAATCATCTTGTCTGATTCAGAAAAATAAACTCTTGCTGAATGCAGAGCTGTCATAAAGGGAGGTAAGTTCCTCAATTTATTCATCTTCCATGTTTCTGCACATCAATACAAACCAGTGGACATTGTTCCCTTCTTTTCATACCTTCACTCAACACCACTGGTTAGCAGCTATTGCATATCACTGTGGATACGTTTCCTTAAACTAACTCCCCCCCAACCATCTATCTTTCCAGAAAAGAATATGCTGTCCATTGCCCACTTTGTATAAAATATGATTGTGAAAATGATTACCTGCCTTGATGATATCTGCCCATACTGAGGACATGATGGAAACATTGGATGTCCTTGAATAAAATCTGTTCAGTGGCATGTAATGCTTTTGGTTAATCACCCTTTTCCATAAACTCGCCTCTTCATCCATCAACTCCCATAGCCATTTTCCCACCAGTGCTAGATTCTGGATTCTAAGGTTTTTAACTCCAAATCCACCCTTAGACTTACGTGTGCAAACTTTTTTCCATTGAACAATAGATCTTCCTTTGCTATTGGCATTGTAACCTACCAAAAGAAATTTCCTTCTAATCTGATCAACTTTCTTGCATACAACTGTTAGAATTAGGAACACTGATAAAAAATGCATAGGAATTGTCAACAGCAGAGTTGAGCAAAGCTAATCATCCTCCAAGAGACAGAAACTTGGCCTTCCAAGCAGTCAACCTCTGTTGAATTTTCTGTACAATTGGCTCCCAATCCTTAGATTGGGATGTATTTTTCCTGGCTAATATTTCATTAGGTGCATTAAGTGTTGTTTTTGGTTCTGGTTGTGATATTTATTTACAACTAAAATTTGTGGTGAAATAAACTCAGATTGTTGTGTTATCTTGGATTTTGCATCAAATACTTAGACAGTAAAGGCATTGTTGCCTCTTCAGCAGGGGACAGTTTGGCTCTCAGTGGATGTCCTTTTGGTGTATGTTGCCTGCAAAAACCAAATTAAGATATCCTTCTTTTCTCTATTAAGAAACTTTCCTTGTTCACTGCCATGTGGATGTGATCATTTAGGATCTAAAAAGTAGGTATACTAACATGCAGGCATTTATTCAGGCACAGGTACAAAATACAACTTGTATTCTTTACTAAAATCAGTGCTACGATGAAATTGTGCAAAACAAATATAGACAATATATGCTAACATGAACATGTTCATACCTCTGTTCTGATCTAGGGTTAACTTTGATTTGACCTTGGATATAATCCTGCACACTGCTTTACAAGCAGGACATCTGTTATTAAGGCTGCATTTGGCAAAGCCTTTTAAAAGGCCAAGGTTTAAAAAATCAGCTTTTAAGGTACACTTGTCCCAACAGGACAATTTGTAATGATGATGTTCCCTGGTTCAAATTTTGTTTGGAAATATAATAGATTTTACATGGGGTGTTTAGGTTTTCCCAAAAGTGCCCCATCGTTACAGCCCAGGGAAGTAATATCCAGGAAAAGACGAAGGGACAAAAGGGAAATTTTAACTCACAGTCAGCTCCAGCCTGGCCAAAAGCGGCCTTTCAGTTGCTTTTGAGAAAAAAGATAAAAAAACTACCTTGTGTCTATCTCTCACCTAATTTTTAAAAGCTGATAGTTATAAAGCCGAGGTGGTGGTTGCACATTTGGGAACGTATGTGAGGCTGTCGGCTTATTTTGTCTGGAAAGCTAAGCCCATTGACATTGCCAAACGAAGCCTAAATGTTAGTGGCACATCTTTTTATCAAATGCTCTCTTATTTCTTCCCTGATTCATAGAAAGGACTCCCTGAATCAGCATCAGCACAGCATATCCTCCTGGAAGCCCCAGTAGCTATTTTGTAGCTATTCTTCCTTCGTAAAGTAGCCATATGAATGCTTGCACTGTTGGTAGAGAAAACATTTTTTTGGAAGGTGACCAAAGGCTACAATTCATTGAACAGACAAGAAACAAAGTTTACAAGGATTTCTGCCATAGAAAAGGAAAAACAGAGCACACAAAGGGGTAGACCCCTAACAGAAGGGATCAAACTTAAGTTTGATGGAGTGGTGGGGAGACAATTGTCCTAATCCTTCAGAGAAACAGATTTGCTCAGTGTTTTTGCCAGCTATGTATGTTGTGGGCAGTGTGTATGAGAGAAATTCTCAAAGGTTCAGTTAACACTTCAGCAGTGCATACGGCATCTTGAGGAGAGCTGTTAAGTGGGTGTCTGAATGAGGGAAAGCTGCTGGTCTACTCATGAACGTGGAGGAGTCTTGTCTACTCTGCTCTACTGGCAATTGGAAGATGCTGCTTCTTTGACCCTCTAGCTTTGTATTTTGTTCCCCCCATATTATTCTCTGCATAAAATAAGGTCTGATTTCTCTGGGTTGACGGTTTGATGAGTTCAAACTAATGCATGGGTTGGGCCACTTCTACAAACCAAGCTACCAAATCAGGTGCTGCAACCTCTGTCCTGAAATTAGCAATTGTGATTGTCATTTTATAGTCCTTAGGATTGCAGACTGACCATAGGCCCTGATGTTCAAGAAGTCCGGTGTAAAGCCTCGCACTATAAGCTCATAATACTAGTTAAATATTTCTTATAATGCAGTTCTGTCACACGGATCCAGATGAAAATCTAGGTCCGTCTTACAATTGGATCAGTCAGTAGGACATAAAACTGTAATAATAATAAAAAAACTCACACCATATGGAAGTAGAGGGAAAGATTACATTCCATACAAACATGTCCTTATACAACCTGATACAAGGAGTACAAAAGTAGAGTACTCAGACGATGTTTACAATAGTAAGTACATGCCCACCAACCAATATTACAAAGTGGTTGAGTTGACACAAAAGTAAGATCCCATGCCCTTATATTAGCGCTTGAGTTCCTTTCCTTAAATAAATGATTTAAGAAACCTTATGAGTCTTAGTTGAGAGTTAAGTAGAGATCATTTACTCCCTGCTGCAGTTTTGAACTCAACACATATCTTAAAAGAAAATGAAATGCGAGATCATAAAGGAAATGCATGCAACTATATGATCTAAAGATAATTCTCGGAAAAACTTTTAACATCAAATTGAGTTATTTTTCTTTAATTGGTTATTTAATATTTTATCTTCTTTTTGTGCATGATATAAATAAGTGAGTTATAAAATAATGAAAATTTATATATAATTTAAAATTCTTCTTCTCTTGGAATTGAGCTACGATCAGATGTTAATCTGATCCTTTCATTTACTTTTCTTTTAGGTCCATCTTGATAGTCGGTCACTCCTCTGACTTTGTAGCTCACCCACATAAAGGAGGTAACGGAGATGCATCGCTCACTAATAGTTTTTATGTTATTGAGTAGATTGCCTAGGATTCTTGGTCGACTGGAACTCACAGCTTAAAGTTATGTCGTCCTGGCTCTAATCCCAAGTGCACTCAAGTGATTTATCTATGCACTATCGCAGGATGCCCCGAGTCTAGACTACTAGACCCTTTTATTAATACGATCAGTCTTATAAGGACATTAAAAGAGGCATTGGCCACGTTAGAATGGTTAGGAATAAGAAAAAGCAGTACCGCATAATTTTTTTTAAAAAAGCAAGTATTTGGCATAGACATTATAGGCAAGTGCCTAGGTGAGTGAGGCAAATGTAAGGTGGCACTTTTTGCTTGCCTCAGCCTCTACTTCATCACCTAGGTGAGCAAGGGGATTCCCTTTGATAAGATAGTTTATGGAATTAAATGCTTTTGACTGTCACATACAAGAGATCATTGTTTTGCTTTAGCTATAAAAAGATTTCATATTATTTGTGTTCTTTTGTAGACAAATGAGACAGGTTGAGATGAACCAGGTTGGGTGAAAGTTAGATGTAGATTGGGCTGGACCTGGTCAAGGTTAGATGCGGGCTGGGTTGGACAGGCATAAGTTTTATGATGTGGGCTTTAGGCAACAGTTGGGCTCATGGAATGCAAAATCGGTTTGATCCGATCTGGGATCGGATCGGGATCACCGGGGTCCGATCCGGACCTCTGATCTGATCCAGAATTCCATGGTTGGGCTTAGCCACCTGGTCCATTGACATCCCTAGTAAGATGCTTCAAGTGGCTGGTTCTGTCTACAACTGGTCAATCTAGATCATCAACTGCCAAGTCTGGCCTGCTTTTGGTTAGTTTACAGATAACTGACTGGTTCCACAACCTTGGTTTCAGTATCAATCAGAATTGGTGTGTCTTGGAAGATTCTAAATAAATATTTGAAAAAGTGATCCATAATCATGTTCTTCTCCCCTCAGCTGCACACAGGACAAGAAAAAAAAAGAAGTTCAGGTGAGCTAGCTCTAGTACAGCTGATTCTGATCAGATTTCAACTTATTATAATCATAGATGTGCAATACCTCTTTTGTAAATGCCTTATTTGTTCAAATGAATCTCTAGTGTCTTTGTTTACTAGGTAGAAAAATCTCATTTCATTACAGTGATCTACCCCCTGTTCGGCTGGGGATAATTAAATCACCTTTTCTTCCATAGTTAACTTAAAATTGGGCTCGAGATGGCTTCTATCACAGAAGGTTTGAAACATGGATGGCAGTACCGGCCGATACCGGTACCCGATACCTGTAAAGGGTATCGGCCGATATTGGGCCGGTACCGGCCGGTACGTACCGGTACCGGTACCCACCGATACGGGTACCGGTACCGGTACTGCCATCCCTGGTTTGAAATCATCCACACAACACATTCAAGTACTGCCGCAATACTCTATACTTAAGTGATGCTCCACTAACTTGAAAGTTGCAGTTGTATGGTTGTACTAAAGTATAGTAGTTGGTGTGAGCTATATTCAACCTATACAATCTCACTTAGTGTTTAACTGAATTGTTTGCCTGTATGTAACTTACAGTCTTAATTTCCAAATAAATGAATAACAGCAATGCAAATTTCCCTTCAGCCTCGTGATTAGGCATGAGCTGTCAAAGTTTTGTTGACATCAAAAAAGGTCACTGTTAGCATTCTGGTTTTTGAGCTTTTTCTGGAATAAGATAAAAATTACGGTAAAGACAACCAAGTTCTTATTCCTTCCCCCCTTGTACATAGGCCTTGATCTTCCAAACCATTTGTTTTATTCGGATACACATAATTCATTTAATTTGTTATAATATAGTGTTGACAATGGTTATATTTTACTATTTGACTATTACAGTCCAAGTATAGCTGAAAGAGGCTACCACGTAGAGGTGTCACAAATGCACGAGTACTTAACATGATACCTAGTTATATTTCGAAGGATGCTAAAGTTATTTCATAATTTCATATGGTACTGCAAGCATTTCAAAAAGGATGCTAAAGTTATTTCACAATTTCATATGGTACTGCAAGCATTTCAAACATGAACATCTCTAAATGCTATTAGTTGGCGATCTTAGGACTTTCTGTAGATGATAATTGCTTGTCCAGTTGACTAACGTTTAACAATGGATTCATGGTGGTTCATTCTGACAGATTGCTCGAGCTGAAAAGGAACGCTTGACCAACCTAAAGCAGAGGTTAACATCAGTACCTCTGATGCCGGGCCATAATGTGAACTCAACACTTACGGTTACAACAACAGAAACAACTACTGTTTTGGAATCCAGCATGCCCGTTAAACCCTCTCAACTGCAACCTTCCAAGCCCGTCACCTCTTTTGCAAGTTTCGTAACAACAGCAGAAGAGCAGCACAAGAAGGCAGCAGCTGAAGTTGCTGCAAAGCTTGCTGCTTCAACATCCTCTGCTCAGATGCTTACTTCCGTGCTATCGTCTCTAGTAGCTGAAGAAGTTGCATCCATGAATTGTCTGAAGCCTGGAAACTTTACAACTAATGCCTCCAGCTTTCCACCAGAAAAGCGGCCCAAACTGGAGAAGCCGATGGCTCTCTCTGACAGAGGGAACACATTCTTCGGGCAAGTGCAACAGCAGCAAGCAACATCTGTCCCTCTTACATTACCCCAAGCATCAGCAGCAAGCATACAGCCAATATCCCAAAGCTATCCACCACAACCACCTTTACCACCACCTCTTCCACCACCACAAGTTCAGCAGTACATCCAATCCAGTGGTTCAATGGTGAGTATTGTGCCATTTGGGTATGGAGGTAATCCCCTACCTCCACTGCCTCTTCCTTCTAACGTGCCTATCAGTGTTGCACGACCTAGCATTCAGCCTCCACTTCAGCAGAAACAGCAGCAAGAGCAACCAGTCGCTGCTGGGTTTTTTCAGTCTCCAGGGATCGGGTTCTATGGGCAAGCATCCACAACACCGGTTCCCAGGCAATGAGTTCCTTGTGCATGTCATCTAGGGTGTTCAATCCTGACCCCTTTCTTCTTTTTTGTATATTAGTAGGTTTTTTGCTTTAAATTGTTTTACGTCCCTTGGCATAGGTCAATATTGGTTCACTGGCATAGTTCTATGGGCAGGACTGCTTCACTGGAGAGAAATGATTGCATGCGCAGCGGTTTTATGTTGGGGAGTCGTATGTGCTGTGTTTGCAGCTCTCTTAGTCAAGAATTATGCGTTGAGAGTAGATGATATTTAAGAGCTCTTTCCGCCGACCAAAGGCAGGAACTCTCTCCAGACCAAGTTTTAGTTAATTCCTACAGTGAGGGTCAACTAATAGGTGTACTCGTGTTCTATCCTGTAGGTTCTGATGGGAGGTCCTTAATTGTTCAGTATGTACCATGTAAAGTCTCTCAAGGGCTTGTATCATATGAGCAATTTAAGTAGCTCAATTTTTAGACGTGTATATATACCCCTCAAATGAAGTTAACCTAGGCATGTTACATGTATGTCTTTACTATTCAGATGTGCTAACAGCTGATGGAACGCTGATGTACATCCCCTACATTGTGTACCACCGGTGTTTTTAATTTTGCGTATTCAGACCTAATGTAGTTATTTTCATAAAGAATCTGACCATATATTTGTCCTTCTTGCTTAACGAACGCATACCAATCTTTATTAACTGTTAAGAGATGCTTAGGGTAGATTAGATGTGAGGAAGAGCGTATATGTGGGAAAGGCTTTGCATAACTCCACATGAGAAATTAGGGACGTACAGATCCAAATTTATCTCACTTTTATTAAATATGGACTTGTATGTAATCGTAAAGGATCTGAATTTGAATGGGAATTATTTGTTCATATAATTTTTATAGAAAGTGAAATTGATTATACACAAATATCGATAGTCATCAAACTAGAGTGTGCTGTAGTTTCAGGGTGGGGAGGTTGTGGGATCGATCTCACCCAGCGGTTGGGCAGGCGGGAGTCGTCTCACAGAATGTTCGTCCATTGGGTGGTCTTCTTACCCTTGCTGGGCGGCCTTCTTGCCCTTGTTGTGTGGACTCTTCACTTGGAGTGCGTATTATATCTCCTTGAGGTTAAAATCGATTTAGCTTCACTTGAACCCTTCTCCTCTGGAGTTGGGACCTTTGCCCAGTACTATTGGGCTACTGCATAAAAAAACAAACTAGAGGATTGATCTTACACGAATATGGACAGATCAGATATCGTAGATGATGTCTATTAAATAGAAAGTGATCAAAAGTATGTTAATTCGCAAAAATGAATACACATGTAAATCTTTCTATGAGATGTTTCTTCGTAGTCCTTTTTGAAGGTTATATTCTGTGTTCTTTTTGCCTCTTACCCCTTGCCTGTGCAGCGGCAGAGGGGGAATCAGGAGGCAAAGGGGGAATGGGCTGTGGTCCGCTGTTCAGGCCCACGCTGTTGACACGACATCCCACGATAGAGGACTGTAGGAATTTTCATTTCTTTCGAGGCAGTCTTGTTCCTTCATTGTGTGCCCATAAATTGTGGGCCTAAACTTCTGCCCTCTTCCATCCCATGTCTGTGGTGACATTGAAAGGGATAAAGTGCAGCTGGCTCTTCTTTCTTTGAGTTCAATGTCTCAACAAACTCATAGACCATGGTGCTCGGATCCTGTTTAACAACAGTCGTAATCCCTCGCACTCTTATTGCACTTGCAATTAAAGCTCTTCTCCGATTGGATGATCAGATGACAAGCTCGACCATAGTTACAGGAAAAAAACGAAAAGACAAAAGAGCTCAGCCGTCTGGTCCGAACAAGATGAGACCTGCTGTTAAGTCGTCCAGGCTATTGATAAGATACTTTTCATTTTATTGATGACTGTTGATACTTAGTTAGCTTTGGTCTCCAGTAGGCATCCTTGGCCTGTTTGAAGCATTCATAACTGTGTGGATGAGGAAAACTTAGGTGGGACCTTCTCTTAATATGATGTGGAGATCAGTTAGCTTAAGCCAGCCCCCTCTTCTATTGGATCCGAAATTAGCTAAAGTCACGGTGCTGAAATGTCCAATCGCTCTCCAAATTCTTTAATTGATCAACTCAGACAAGATGAGACTCCCTCGAGCTAATGTGTGGAATAGGGATGCATATAATAATAATCCGGATCTCTTTAGTGCACTGACTGACGGAACTCAGTCAGTGCAGTGAGAGGGGGGTGGGGTCTGCCAAACTTTTCAGTTTAGTGAGAGACTTTTTTTCAAAAATCTGCCCCTCCCTCACTGCATTAACTGAACTCGGTCAGTCAATACATTGAGGGGATCCCGATTCATATAATAATTGATAGACTGAGTCCGATTCTTCAATCAATTATTAGTGTGTAGGTCAGTTAATAGATAATCTTTTTAAAGCGACATGTGTAGCAAATAAGATAATGGGTACAAGGACTTTTCTAAACTACATGTATGTCGTATATAGAGAATTTGATTATCCGACTGATATTACCCTGTAATGAATAGTTAGCAGACAGTATGGACAAATAAGTCATCGATCCATCATGGATCTGCATTCAGTCTGACTCATTTGCATGCATCCCTAATGCACTGCGATCAGCCGGGGTACTGTTCTCTCTAAGTATTCGAGTTGATCAAAGACTTTGGAACCATAACTTTTTATCCAGTCTCTAATCACGATCTGATTAGATCCTCTGTCCCTATTCAGTGTGGCCTGTGGGTCATCAAGAATAGACACAAGTGTGCATGTGGATGGTCCGCGCGAATGCATGTGGACAGTCCAAGCCGCCAAGTTCACCCTCCGGATTAAAGTCTGGATTGACTGACTGAGTTTAATCGGTTTTTCCACCAAATTGAAAAGTTCGGTGGGCCCCACCCTCCTCCTTTAGTGCACTTACTGAACTCGGTTAACCAGTGTACCGAGAAGATCCGGACTCCCCAGATTATGTACAGCGTGCAGCCCAAGCGAAGAGTCTTGCTATGCATGTACTCCGTACAGAACAGAGCTATCGATGACTGGCTACTACATAACATGCAGTTTAGCGTTTGGGTGCTCGAGATGGATAGATGACCTTTATTATGTATGCTTAGGCTTTCTCATTAACTATAGTTAGGAAACAGAGAGCTCTGTTAAATGTTAATCAACATTAATTTGACATAAGTTCCATTCAGTTAAACTTAATAAATAAATATACATGATGATGTAGATGATTTCCTCATTGAAATCACTTAATCCCATGTGGAAGTTGCTGATCTGATTGTGTACACTGCACGAGTGGCGAAGAACGAAGACAGCGGTTCCCTTACCACTGATTACATGTTCGTCGATCTCTATTTATATCATGATTCGTCCCATTTTATTTTATTTTTGGAAACGTTTCATCCACACATCATAACTTCTCCCACGTGTTGAGACGCCCAGAATTAAACCCGTTGACCTTTGGACGTACATCAACCATCAACCACCAGCTAGACCTAGGGCCATAAACAGGTTGCAGATCTAGTTTTTCACATGAAATATCGAAGAGTACGGAAGCTGAAAGGATTTACGCATTTTTGTTTTGATATATCATTTTTTTTATTTTAGTTGAAGTCTAAAAACTCTCTTAAGATGTTTATCCTCGATCCATAAAATTATTTCTTGGGATAATCAGGTGGACTTGAATTTGTCGCCTAATTGAGCGAAATTAGCATTCGATTCAGAATTATCTCCAACTTTAGATGATCTTTCGGACGTTACTCCTGCTACCTGTAAATAACTGTACTAAGTTCAAAAGAAAAAAGAGTGAAAACGGAAATGAAAATAGGAGCGAAAGCTTTGCACGACACTTGGCATCCTTTACTTGTTTACATAATTTGGGCTGGGGGGATACAATAGCAAAACAGATCTATAATTTGTTTTAATAGATAAAATTCGAAATTCTTGCAGTTTGGGTTACTCTCGTATCAGTTACTACGTACGCAGGTGTCCGTTGGCTTAAAAAGTGGATTTATATCTCTTTCTTGCTGAGGTCTACAGAAAAAATGGGGCGTCGCCGGCGGCCGCTAGCTCCCGGGTAAGGTGAAGATGCCTTCCCTTCTCCGGCTTCTGATCTGGAGCCCCGCATGAGAAGTTTGACTTCCGCAGTGCTCAACTGCCCCTCACAGCTCCAGCACGCGGTTTTCGCTTTGAAGAGTTGATGATCCTATATATTATATATTCCTATGATCACTTCCCCTTAATTTGTCAGGGATAAGGAGCTACTTATTGCTACTCTCTTTGACAAGGCTTCAGCTGGGCCCTGCTTCACAAACATGAATGAGAGAGATGGACAGAGAGTTCTTGATAGAGCCTTCAATTGTTGGACGCAGAAATTTTGTCCAGTAATATTACTCAAATATTAGGTTATGAGTATGGCTGGGTCAATAAAGTCTTGGGTTAGATCATCGGGAGTCTTGAATTAAGTTAATAGATCTTGGACTAGGTCGTGGGGTTTCGAACTAAACTACTTTGAATTAGACCAATGAATTGGACAAAATTCAGTAAAGTCCTAAGATCTCGTTAGATGAATGTTGGATCCGCCACTGTCTTTAGGGTTTTCACATAGACACATAGTCAACCCAACCGGAAGTAATTAAGAACACCCCTCAACTTTCCCCTCAACTCCAAGGTGAGGTATGTGTACACGAGTGTATCTAGAGTTACGTACTCCACTGCTCCTGGTGTTGACCTGATTAATGCATATATGTTCACTACCCTTAAAATGCAGTATCCACCCCTTCTTGCACTCCCTATATAAATGTGGCCAACCCACCAAGGTTTCCGCATCCACCTCTAGTTTTTAGAAGCCATGGAGATCACTTCCCTCTCGTTGTTCCTGCTTGGCTTCGCCGTTCTCCCCCCTTCCTTCAGCGCCTTGGTCCTCCTCCTCCGAGCGTTGTTCTCCTCCATCACCTCCATCTACAGGCTCCCGGCGAGAGCCCACCTCATGTGGCTGCCCAACTCCCCGTTCCTCCACGACCAACAGGGCTGCGCAGCGGGGGAGGCTGTGGACAGCGCGGTGCTGCTGTGCATGGAAGAGCTTCGGGTGGTGAACTACCGGCCGGCGCTGCCGGGGGTGCAGGTGGAGTGCGCGTTCTGCCTCTCCGCCATTGAGGAAGAGCAGGAGGTGAGGGAGCTGCAGTGCGCGCACCTCTTCCACCGTGGTTGCCTGGACAGGTGGCTCTGCCATCGCCAGAGGACGTGCCCTCTTTGCCGCAAGTTCCTGCTGCCGTGAGAGAGAGGCCATGAAGGTGGCGATGGTGATGGGGTTGGTGAGAAGGATGAGGAGAAGGGAGTTGGATCCATGATCAATGATGGCCTTAATTATGAGCACAGTTTGCTGCGTAAGCAAAGATCTCTGTACCCTTCACAATGCTCTAATGTTTTATCTTCCCACTGTATAAATTTCTTTAACATTGGCAAAGCTTATGTTATATACTTCTTTAAAGTTCTCCTCTTAGATATGGATGCTTTGAAGAATGACGTATACCAGAATAAAGAATGTTTCGGCTTGATAGTTTTATAGGGCATGTTGACGGAATAAGAATAATAAGTAATTTTTTGGTCTAAGATGGGATGACTTATTTTCATTATTCTCTGAATACGTTATTGTGTACCGGTATAAGCTATTCCGCTTGTCAAAGTAAAATTAAGTTTATTCTTCTCTTATTCGTCCTTATTCTTCTCCTATTTTCCAATCAAAGTGGCATAAAGGAGTAAGGAAGAGGAGTATAGGAATTGTAATACTTCTGTCATACAAGTGTGAATATTTTATGGACCAACTGAAGTCAGTTGGTGATGAATAGAAGAATCATCTTATGTGTACGTAGGTGAATAGTTTTACACCTTTACTAGAAAAGAATGTTCTATACTAGAGGAGAATGTGGGATATTTTGCAGTAAAAAGGCATGGCTCTTCTCATAGAGCATGCCCACTGAACTGAATTCACTGTTTAAGGTGGTGGTCAGCCCATTCATCTTTATTGTTCTTTGGCCGTTCGGAGCAGGTGCGACTTAAATTTGTTGGGTCCACGACATGGGAATGTTAGTGGGGCGGGATCCATGCATAGGGAAGGAATTCTACAGGACCACACAGGAAGTTTCAATCAGTCCTCATACAAGACATTAATGTGCTTAAAGGAGTGGAGGTCATTTTAGTATTCGGTTTAAGAATTTAAGTTTGATTGATTAATAATATATCAGGTAAATATTGTATCAAAGTCGATGGTTAGACTCTTGTGTCACACATTTTGTATGTCATTATCCATGTACAATAGAAATTAACTTTAACTTGCAAATGAGGGAGAGCATTTGAAACACTCGCTTTAATTGATAGGCAAATAAGGGTGAATAAGGTGGCTTATTCAGCTAATTCAGCGGATTCGGATTTGAGAGCACATATTTCTTATTCCACACTTTAATGAGTTATTCCGAAAATAAGTTGATTAGAACATTCCTCCTTCTGCCTAGCTTAGAATACGGTTCCAACTTGTGTTTCACTCTGCTAGTAAATCAAAATAACTCTCATTCCAATATGTGCAATCTGGAATAAGTTATCCCATAATAAATCATTCTCCTACCAAAGCAGTATAGTATTTTGACAGAAATGAAGCTGAATAAGAATGCTATGTTCTGCTTGTTTCTCCTTGTTCCGCTTCAATTGCGCAGGTTTCTTATATCAGGTGAGAATGGCTTATAGTGGAATAGGAAGGAATAAATAATTTGAGCAAAATACTAGAATTGTTTATCCTATGTACAATAAACTATTATGCACCGGTATAAATCATTCCGTTTGTCAAAACTAAATTAAGTTTATTCTCTCCTTATTCTCCTTTGTTTTTCTCCTATTCTCCAATCAAAATGACGCTAATGGTATCTCTTTTATCATATTTTATTTTTTTATTTACTTTTATGTGATTAAAATAACTTATCCCAGATAGAAGGAATAGCGGTTGCTAAAACAAAATGAACCTTATTGCTTATATCGGAATAAGAAGCCGCCTTCTCAAACTGGTTTGAAAAGTAGCCTATTCCACACTAAAGTTTTACAGCTGGCGACTCAATAAGCTAACATGCTAGGGTGTGAGTGCAACACTGCCTTATATCTATATTTTGTTTTTATCTCTAAACTATTTTAACATACTCCGTCGTGCTCAACTAGATATGCAAATAGAAAAGATCTTCTTAGTATAGGACTGGACTGGACAGGAGTCCAACAGTATTAAGAAAGAGAGGATCAATTGAAGTATTTGTAAAAAAATTTAGATGACGTGAATAATTTTTTTATAATGTTTGACCTTCTCGTGTGGTGATTTCCCACGTACCTCTACCACAGGTCCCGAACCCCAAAGGAGATCGGCTTATGCGGACGCTTACCACTGATGGCCAGTTCACATCTAAGAGATCTCTGAATGCAGCTAAATGCCTCCCACAAAAAAAGGGTATTTTATATGGAGAGCTCACCATCAAGCTTTACACCTCTGCAGCAGATCCTTGCTAGAAGACTGCCACACTTGGATGGTACCTGCCACGTCTGTAGAAGGGATGAGGAGTCTATTCTCCACCCCTTTTTGAATGCGACTCTGGCAGAATGATATGGTTATCCTCCCCTATGGACTGTTCTTCCAATCTTGGTAACAAAACGCTTAGGTGATAGAATCATTGAATGGAGTTTCAGGCATTTGATCTTGTGCTTCTCCCTCCTCTGCCAAATTTGAAAGGCCAGGAATGCAAAGGTTCTCAATGGTGGTACTGTCATTCACCCAGTGCCGTCTATGAAATCAGCGCACAATCTTGGATCTCTCAATTGAAGGAAGAGAGCTCCTACGCTTGGGGGAGAAGTCTCTCAGTGGCAACAGCCCGATATTGGACAGGTCAAGATAAATGTTGATAGAGCCACTTCAGATGAGCATGTACCGTTTGGTTTGCTTAGGTCATACGTACACTCCAGAGTGCAGACACCTACTGAGCCAGAATGTATGCAGTTCCCCTCAGTGGGCCAACTGCGGGAACCCCCGCAGTCGTCACTGAGCGTGCTGCACGTCGGATGCGCATCTGATGCGGTGCTGCACGTCGGGCCTCACAGAGCACGTCGGTACGAGGTAGATTTAAAAAAGAAAAAGAAAACGTAAGAATACTTGAAACTCTCATTTTCTCATGTCTACAGTCTTAAATCAAGTCATGACAATCTATATACTTGCTTTTCCTTTTTTTCTCAAAAGTCAGCTTCAAGCCGAAACTCATTGTACTGCTAGAATCTAATCTTATATGTAGTGAATATTGATTCCTCTAGTTACCCGGTGAGATGAAGTTCATAAAGGCTCGAGTACTTACGGCGTTCTATATATGAGGCAGACAAGAAAATTGTTGAACAATAATATCTACATGAACCTAGGAAAATGACCAATCTCCTACCCAATTGATGCCACCGACAGAATGAGAGTAGTAATATCTAACAATATTTGTTGCAAGTACCACTCGAAGGGACCCACAAATTATGCATATGGACCTTTAAATTAAGAGAAGAAGTCCACTTAGAAAACGTTTGGACTGAAGTCTAGCACGATTGATAGGGGAGGACTTAAGTATTTGTAAAATTTTGAGATCATATGAGGATTTTTATTGCAATGTTTGACTCACTTCCTCCTCTCAGTACTACTAGACTTCGACTCAAATGTGTACTGAGAAGATCACCTCTCTTAAATTAACCGACCCTCATTATCACGACATGTACCGACAATGTTTTTAGTTAGATTTTTTTTTTTTTAACGTACATTGTGTTGGATAACTAGACCGACTCATTAGGTAACTAGAATAGCTCAAGATACTGTCTGTTTAAGTTGCATTCAGTAATGGGGCAGTTATAAATTCAAGAAGTACAGATTTAGAGAGATACTGTGTTGCTAAAACATTGTTACATTACATGTTATATATATAGGACAGTGGATTTCTGTGAGACATAAAATATAGTAAACTATAGTTATACTAGCAGACATTTTACACATATTCAGCGGTGAGCTAGGGAGGACAGCTGCAGCATCTGGTCGATTCCCCCTTGGGTTCAAGAAAAAGAAACTGCCTTGAAAATCGAAGGATCTCTAATTAAAACATACATTTAATGATAAGAACGAATAAAAAAACAAGCACATAAGAGACATGAATTTTTACGTGGTTCGATAGTATGCCTACATCTTGTTGAAAAATAAATAGCATGCATGTATTTAAACATCATACATATAAATATGATAAACATGCAATAAGAAATATCCGAGATAATCATGTTATTAAGATTACAAAAGCACAATCTAGAAAGTGACTGAGTTCACACATGCATAGAACAAATACAAAGAACAAAAGACACAAAAGGAGAAAGTTCATCGGCTTAGACGTCTATTGGACTCTCTTTAGAAAAGATTTCGCCCCCACTATAGTGTGCAAGAAAATTGCAATCTTCTCTCAGGACATAAAAGTCACCGCGATCTTCCAGATGCACTTGTAGGAGGGTCAATTTTTGCAGACAGTCTCGCTCACCAATAGACTCAAGACGTGAGAGAGAAGCAGCAAGAGAATAATGTGTGTGTGTGAGAGAGAGAGAGAGAAGTGTCCAAACCTCCTCAAGAGGAAATGTATATAGCCTCATTTTCGATTTCTTTCATTTTCCATTACTTTAACGTTTAAAACATTACAAAACATAGATGAATGCAAATGATTGTTGAGAGATCTAGAACTAAGAGATAGTTACGAAAGTTTAAAATTTTCATACAAAACAAAAGGGCTCATGTGAATTCAAAGTCAAAGGCCCTAAGACCCAAGGCCCAATAGAGAGCTAGAGCCCCATGCCCGAAGCTCAGCTTGGCCTAACCCAATGTACTTGCATGTAGCATGTACATTTCCATTTAAGTGTATAGAATCTCAAAGAAATATAAACCCCAACTTTAAGCGACAAAAGACATTGTTGGACTAAAAATCCACATGCAAAAACCCTAAGGAATTGAGAATTTTGAATTTTCATTTTCTTTAACGAAATCTAGAACAATCTCTCAATATATCTCAGGATCTATAAGATTTCTTTATTAGTACAAAAAGGAAACTCCTCTCTTATTTTTTAACACATCTACACGTAAGATCTCGTGAGTTTGTTTTGACTTGTACTAACGATACTAAAACTTTCGAAAATTTTCAGGCTTCCCCAAAAATAGGTCTTAGGTTCCCGTGAAAGAAATGATAAAAAAACAAGAACAGTACATAAATAATTTTATTTCTTGTTTATATTTTTATACAGAAACTCCTTTTATCTAACACAAGTCCTGCAAAAATAAACAAAGAAATACTTGTGGCACTGCTGCACTTCATCCAATCAGCAGATCAAAGAGTGCATGTAAGGTTAAGTTACTACAGCATCTCTTCGAAGTGGTACAATGATCATGCATGTATCATCTGATCTGTGCAATTAGACAATGGATATATATATTACAATTTTCTCATCAAAACTAATGTCATGGCGAACCCAACGCATTTAAACATTTCTTTACTTAACTTGATCGGACACTCGAATTGAAACTCCCTAAGTCGATCTAACTTAAGTGTCACTCATTTATCATATGAAAAATACTCACCTTCTATCCAAAAAATAAGTTTACAAAATAAAGTAATATTTTATTGAAGTTTTAACCCAATGGCAATGGAAGGTGAGCCCAGAGTTGTCAGGAAGATTAACCTGCCCCAATTCTTTGGTCGAGTCCGATTGCATTAAAGTTAGTCCATCCAAGCTTGCAACCAAAATATTCTTAACTTTTCATTCTTTGTTTCACTTTCTCCTAATTAGGCCCATGAGGTTGATGGCTACTCTCCACCTATCACCCCAGTCCTAGTCATTCTCCCTCCTCTTGAGTTCTCTCTCTGTCCCCACCTGTCTCCTTTAGTGCAATGGGCACATGCAACACACACATCTACCCGGTAGGTGGTCCATAGTCATATGAGTAATATTCGTTGTAATGACTTTGCGACATTGTAGTAGATAAATAAAAATATATATGTATTTTTTTCTAGGTCAGCCATGAGGTGTCTTAACTGTCCCGTACAGTACAATGCTCGATCGGACGACCCAAAAAAAATTTAAAAATAAAATATCGTTATTAAGCTTGACCCATTAAAAGACATTTTTCACTATTCATTAGGTCGATTTTTTATTTTTCGAATATTTTTGAGTCGCAAGATGCAGCAACACTGTTTAATTAAATAGTATTTTACGTCGTGTTGGATAATTAGATCGACATACTAGCTAATTAGACTAGCTCAAGATGTTGTTTGTTTAGGTTGCATTATGTAATGCTGAAGTTCTGAATTCAAGTAACTACAATTTTAGAGAGATACTGTGTTGTTTGATTTCATGTAAAACGGCGGACGTCAAATCAAAGTACCTTAAAAAGGATTAATAATGTTTCCAAATGAAGGAACATCAAATTATAGATTTTAAGATGCTATAATAAAAGAAATTTTAAAAATGTTCAGGTGTGAACTGTATAGCACAGCTGCTCTATTCCCCTTAGACTCAAGAAAAAGAAAATGCCTTGAAAATCGAAGGATCTCTAATTAAAACATACATTTAATGATAAGAATGAGTAAAAGAAACAAAGAACAATCACAAAGGAAACAAGAATTTTTAGTAGTTGGATAATGTGCCTACATCCACACATAAGATATGTTATGAGTTTGTTTCGATTTTTAATAATCGTACTAAAAACTTTTAAAAAATTCCAGGCTTCTTCAAAAGTAGGTCTTAGGTTCCCCAGAAAGAAATGAGAAAAAAATAAAAAGACGGTGCATAAAAGTTTTTTTATCTTTTCTTTGTGTATAGAAACTCTTTTTAGTTAACAAAAATAGGCATGTGAGGCCCATATTCCATCCATTCTCAATGCTGCCTCTTCCTTCCTGGTGCGACTAAGAGTTCTACTCCTGCTTCGCCTGCTATGCAGCGAGTTTGCTGTCTCGCACGCGTGGCTAATTTATCTTTTTGAATTTTTTGAATTTTTTTAAGTGGTCTCATCATGATCGACACGTTCGTATAATATGACTCAAAAAGATCTAAAATTTTTAAAAAAAATGATATTTTTTAATTTTTTTCAGATCATCTGATCAAAGATCGATCCTTAAAAGATCTATCAGACCTAGTGCGGCCGACACTTAAAAAATTAAAAATAAAAAAATAAAAAAGATGTTGCTGTTGCAGCCGCCCGATCCAATGAATCGAATGCTTTCCCGCGCGGATTAACCCAATAGAAGGTGAACCCAGAGTAACCTGGCCCAATTTTTTAGTCGAGTCCGATTGAATCAAGGTGAGTCCATCCAAGCTTGCAGCAAAATTAATATTGATAATTGATCACTGTCTTTCATTTTCTCTTCTTCTTCATTTCCCATTAGCTGACCAGCAAGCTATTGAAGCCCCATGAGGTTGATGGCTCCTCTCCAACGACCACCGCAGTCCTAGTCATCCTCCCTCCTCTTGAGCTCTCTCCGTGGTGTCCCCCACATGTCTCCTGGGGTGCAATTTGGACGTGCAAACACACACGGTGGTAGTCACTAGTCATATTGTAGGGTCAAGTAGGATTTTGTCTGAAGCGGCGGCCGTGAGGAATGGGATGGGCAGCAAAACCATGTGTAGCACACTAAATGTTTTTGTAAAGAAATTTAACGAAAACGAACCGTAATTAGAGTTAGTGATGCACACTTAAAAAATTGGTCAGGAGAACCATACAAATAGAATTAGTTGGGACTGTCAATGGTACGGGTCTGGGAACATCTATATAGGGGTGTCCGTGGCCCAGCCCAACCTAATTCATATTAAAAAAAAATTAGGTTGGTCCAAATTATACAAATTAGGTTGGACTAAATTTGAGTTGACATTAGTTAAATCTGGATTAGGTTTAGTTGAAAACGGGCTGACCTAATTTAATCTATTGACTTTTGTAATAATTCATATAAAAAGTAAAACACTTCTAATAAACCATTCATAAACAGGGTCAACCCAACTCAACCCAACCCGCTCACTATTAAATTGGGACTGAATCTGGACTGAATTTGAATTAAATTTGAGCTGAATTTGGTCTGGGCTAAAATTAGACTAAGTTAGTTTATATTTGGGTTAAACTCAAATTATCACATAACTTAACCCTGCCCGCCCAATTTACATCCTTACATCCATACCTAAGACATGTACCTAGACCCATACCAGACCCAATAAAGTACACGGGTAAATGGTTAAGCGGATTAGGTCTTGGGTCTACTTTACAGTGTTTTCACGGTGAAAGATAAATTAATAGACCTAAGGAAGGATCTTGCTTTCTTAAACTCTAATATACAGGATACATGGGTCCAATTTCGGGCCTAGATTCACAAAAAAAATGATTACTTATTTATGTGAAAAATAACAATATAAATGTTATTGGGTAAATGGATATAGCCATATCCAAACTTAACCGGTCTAAACAGATCTAGACCGTTTTGACAGCCCTAGAAATAGTGATGCAAAAAAATTGGTCATGAACATAGAAGCTTGCAATCCTTTCTGAAGAAGTTTGCACTAGATAAAACTTATATTTCTACTTAATCATTGTTTAGGTGGGCAAAATTAGAAACTTCATATGTTGGTGATATATCGTCTATGGCTTTGGATAAGGAAGTCTATCTATAGAGTTATTTAGACTGCGTTTGGAAACATCTGCTTTTGAAATTTAAATTATTAAAAATCTTTGACAAACCAACGGCATGTATAAATAATCACGTCCGGACAATAGCCGATTTGAATGAAGTGATACCAAACTTGTAAACATTGATATATAGCTTTTTTAAAAGTTAAAATAATAATTTAGATGTCACAAATTTGGGAACAAAATAACTTCAAGAGAAGAGTGCTCCCAAACACCCTATAAAAGTTGGAGGGATAAATAACTGCTATTCTTTCAGAAAAAAGGAGTATTAAAATAAGATGGTTAACAGTAAACAGAAAACAAATGAGACATTAAAAAATAAGAACTAGAACATCAACTTTCATGATAAAAGCTTGATCTTCTAAGGTAAGCTTGTCCTTTCTTCTTAAAAGATGCCGATTTATTGACACACATTTTACAAAATGTGTGGCCGAATAGATAAAAAGCGATAACAAACTAGAGTTTCACATATCTTACCTTCCACAATAGGTTAAAGTTACGACACCCCGTTGTTGTCACCAAGAACTATGTCAAAAAAACTTACTCATTAAGTGGTTTCCCATTTTTAATTTAAGCACCAAGTTACTTGGGGGCCTGCCCTGTTATGTGAAAAAAAAGAAAAAAAAAAAAGTACCACAAGGGGGGATGCAAACGGAAACTTGGTTATCCCATTTCGATCAGTCGACTTGTGAACAGATATAGAAATATTAATTCATATTTAATTTTGAAAAATATTTATTAATTTATCCATTTTATAAGCATATCTATCTTTCTAAACTAACACATTGGTTGTGACAGATATGGCTCAAGCCAAGAGTCCATGCCTATGCTCAGGCCTATGTCTCGTGTAGCTTGGATGCATTGAGGATCGAGTTGGGGTTTTACTGTTTCTGTGGGTGCATTGTTTTAGCTTAAGAGTGGTCTTTGGTTAATGTGTGAAATTATAAGTGGAAGATCCTTAAGATTAGCCAAAATTTAAGTGAAGGATGGATGTTGAATTTGAGATTGGCATCCGTCTTATTTCTAAAAGGTCCATTTTAAGAAATATGTAAAAACTTTATACGACTCTTTTCTATTCTTTATATTACTTTCTCTTTATTTAAGTGGAAGAGACTATAACTAATTTTAAATAATTATATAAATCAAAAAATTTGTGACATCTCTATTTTAACTCAATTTGATATATATTACTTTCACTTTAGTTAAGTAGAAATGACTATAATTAATTTTAAATAATTACATAAATCAAAACTTTCCGAAAAACTCTATTTTAACTCATTCTAAGAAATTTTAACTTTAAAGCTTTTAATTAGAAACTAAAAAGACAACTAACATATCATTTAAATAGTTTTCAAGATCTATTATCCTCCTCCACCTCCTTGTAACTAGTTTTGGCGATGGTAATAAACGATGAGTGATGCAACTAGTCTTGATCTGCTTTCTTAAGTCATTTATAATGGAGACATGCGTTATATAATAAGGTGTTTGGTTGCATTATAATGCAACTTTTTTTTACAAATATATTTTTTCATTATGAAAATATATTAAAAGAGGTGTTTGATAACACTATCAAAATATATTTTAATAACACTCTTAACCCACAAAACATGATAAAATTAAAAGAGGGAGGACTCTATTTTGCGGGCCACAGCGAACCCGCTCGTGGCGTAGACCTAGATCCGCCGCGCGCCGAAATGCCGCGTCAGGTGCTCGTCGTCGAACACGTACCTCGCCAGCGTGGTCTTCCCCGTGCCCGCCATCCCGTAGAGGGGTATGACGGGGAGCCCGCCGCCCCCGTCCTGGAGCAACAAACCCACAAGTCTGTCCTTGTCCTTGTCTCTACCCAAGACGAGGGGGTTGTCGGGGAAGGCGGTGGCGGAGGGGGAGCGGGCTGGGGGGCAGTGCCCGCCACGGTGCTGACGACCAACACGTCCAACTTCCGGGCCATGGTGCAGGAGTTCACCGGCGTCCCCTCGCTGCCCTTCACATCTTCCGCGTTCCCGCGCCCCCAGTACGATTGGCACTGCGCTTCGGCCTCGGCGGCGCCTCGATGGTCCCCTGGTATGGCCAACGCCTTGTTGGGCTACCTATTGAGGCCCTTCGCCCAGAAGTTCCAGTCTCTTTTGCTTTAGGCTCCTCTGCATCTTCTTTTGCTTCTTCCAGTGTTGGTGATAGAGGTTCTACAAGAAATGTTACTACTACTACTATTACTACAAGTACTGGTGTCGGTGCTGCCAGGCCCAGAAGTACCAATGCAAACACTTCTATAACAAGTGGCAAAGCTAATGTTGCTACTACTGTATCCATGACCTCTGTTAGCACAAGCACAACCACTGGTAATAGCCACAATCTGCCTTCAGATCTCCGAGTTGGCAGCCAACATCAGAGCTTGCTAAGTGTCTTCAACCTCCAATCCCTACTTACACCTTCCCCATCTGCGAGACATAGTCCATCCAATGCGCCCAACCATGACATGGAGAAGTCCCAGCAAGTGGCGACGGCAGCTGCTAGTTACAGAACTGATAAGGGTGCCGAGCGTGGCCATGGTAGCACGCACTTGGGCACCCTCCTACAGAGTATTGCTGCATCAGAGGGTGCATCATCATTGAGAGGCAGTGGTGACGTCGGCAAAGATGCTACATTGCGAAGCCATAGTGGGTCTCACAGGTGCCCACCACCTGTTCAACGAAATGCTTCTTACAGCATGCGTGCAAACTTACTTTTGTGCCTCCTTAAACATGGAGATGGAGGCTCACAAGAGAAGAAGTTGCTATTTGCTACCCAAACGCCAACAATGGATTGTCCGCAGAGACCAATACATGGTAGCCGACATCGAGATGGCCATGGTGCAGTGCAACGCCAGCTGATCCTATTGCAGTGGAGGCCCAAGTAGATGCCGAAGCTAGTGACGGGGCTGCAGGTACTCTACCTTGGCCCTCAACATTCTTGAATCAACTATGTTAATAATCACACATTATGAATGTATGAAAATCTCGAGCTCTGGCTTGAATCGCGTCAACCCTAGTCGACACCATTCAACGTCTTAAACTAGTTCCCACAGGAAACTGGCATCGGGACTACAGGGACACTGGCCTAAATCGCGTTGACTCAGATCGACATCATTCAGCGTCCTATCCCACTCTCTAACCTTAAGCCTATAGGGGTATGGACTGTAAATCACGTCGACTTAGGTTGATACGATTAGTAAATCGTGTCGCCCTGAGTGGATATGATTTAACGCCCAAAACCGAACTACCCCACCAAACCACACACAAAGCTCCCTCCCCCAAATCGAGTAAAAACAACAAAAGGATAGAGATTGGGAAGCCATTAACCACAATAAATCATGCCCATTCAATCTAAAATCTCCCTATAACATGCTCATGTCTATCCAAAAATCCTTACACATACATAGCATGCTCCAAAGCAAGAAATCATTCAAAATGTATGAGTTGAATTGGTCGAAACACACGTGAGGATCGTCACCCTACTGATCACTTGAACTCCTCCTGACTCTTCGCGGAGTCTCCTCTCTATAGAAGCACTGAATCACCGAGCTCCTTCTCCTCGCCGTCAAACCGTCACACTGCGAGCCGCTACTAGGACCGCCGTGGACACCGTCACTCTGCCGGGACGTCGGCCGTCGTCTAGAGGGTGAAGAGCCACGGTGGAGATCGTGGTGGAAGTAGTGAGAAGTGGTAGAGGGGAGTTAGAGTGGTGGAGGAGGAAGAGGAAGAGAAAGAGGAGAGGAAGAGGAAGAGAGAACGAGAGAGAGAAGAGAGAGAAAGTAAGGGAGGGAATGAGACGGAGGAAGGAGAAAGGAGGATAGTTCGTGTCGCGTTGTCCCAGAACGACGCAGTTCAGACAACAAGACATGAGTCGTACACTGACATATGTATGAATCGCGTCGACCATGCTGGACGCCGTTCAGACGACAAGACTGGAGCAGTACACACGAGTCCCGACGTCTGACCACGTGTCACACAAGCATGGTTCTTAAATCACGTCGCCCATGGTCGACGTCTTTCAAAAGTGCGTCCTGCCAACTTGACACGGTTCAAAACCGATGCACTAAGCTCACAAAAACTCGAACAAGGGGATCCAATATCGAAACCGACCCGATAACTGAATCTGAAACCTTAGTCCTTATAGACTAAGTGGTCTGCCAATGAATTGATGACCATATGTTTCGAAGAGGAAGAGAGATTGAGAGGAGAGAAGAATCATATAATTTTGTTTACCTCTCATAAAGCTAAAGAAAGATCAAGAAAGAAGAAAGATGTCCAGAAGAAGGACAAGAAGAAGAACAAGTTAAAAAGTAAAAATGACAAATATTTTTTCTGAAAACAATCTGAATACGTTAAGAAGGATTGTTTGAAAAGGAATGTATGGTTTGAAAAAAAAGATAATCTCACATCTTATGTTTATTATGAGTCTCATTTAGTGAATGTTCCTAAATATATAAAATATTAGAGATGTTAAAAATACCTGCAACGGAAGACATCACTCTTGCATGTGAACTAAGGAAAAAGACGACAAGGAGAGCGATTCCCATGTGCACGAACAACACGAACACTGGGTGGAGAGACACATGTGTAACCTTAGCACTTTCTCTCTCTGGTTTCCTCTCTCTATTTTTCGTGATACATATGACCTCATGGGGAGTCACGTGTTGCTTATGTAGAGAGGGAGGACCAATCCCGATTTAACTTAAATAGGATTTCACTCGTAATAGGATCTTAACCGGCACCTAATGGGTTAAGTTAAATAATTGTATTCCACTAACTGACCCTATGACGTGTTTAATTAGTGTGTGACCCAATCAACACAAGTGGACTATATTAGGTGAAAACTTAACATTCTAGGCATGATAAATATATGTAGGCGTGATAAATACTTCGTAAACATGACAAATACTATTTTTCGTACTAACGAATTATTTGTCATGCCTGAAAAATATTTGTCATCTCTACGTATTTATGTACGTAGTTTTAAATGTGACAAATATTTTGTAGGCGTGATCATTCTTAAAAATATTTGTCATCTCTACACACGGGTGTACATATTTATAAACACGATAAATATTTTTCAGACATGACAAATAATTCGTTGACATGACAAATAGTATGTCATATCTACAAAATATTTATCATATCCACATATATTTGTCATGTCCAAAATTTTGCACGGCATTTAATATTTGTCTGGCCTACTTATATACAAAGTTGTCCAACCCATATGTCACGATCTCGTGTAGATTAATGGCATCTTGCATTGCAAGATGACTCTTCCATACAACAAGTATTACTCTTACAGAAAAATCTAAAAAGGAGCCCACCACGCCACCTATTGAGTTGAATTTAATACGTTATTATGTTTGTACTTTCTCATCTTTAATTCACTTGGGATTATTATCTAGTGACATACACAACATAACTTTATGTTCAAATTAAAGTATTTTGGCTCAAAATGACTATTTGAATTAGAGTAATATTTACTGCGTTAAAGGCTAGTGTTGCATTGATCCGTGTCTGCATGCAATGTCATCCAATCTGTTTGATTGGACAATTATAGAGCGTAGATATTTTTTTTTTTAAAATTAGGAGAGAGGGGACAAATTTAAGAGTCTTTCATACGATCTGTTCAAAGATAAGACAATTAAAAAAAATTAAAAAAATAAGGATCACATCCTTACACGATAGGATGGCCCAGATAACACCTGGCCTAATCCTGTGGCCCAGCGGCGCAGGTGTAACAGGTAACACTCATTTAATTCACCAAAATTAGATCTACTAAATCACGTGAGACGTCAACCGATTCCACGCCAAGTTTAAACCACGCTCCACAGCACGTGAAACACATCCTAGGTCAAGGTCAAGTCGATAAGACCTGTCCAACCACAGTCTGGATCAGACAAAAAATAAAAGGCGAAATGTTTGTTGCATCCTTTCAAGGGTAATAGTTCTCACGTGAAATGCACTCTTCAACTCCAAAATAGCATCTGACTTCTTTCACTGTCTCTTTACATCGTCACAAAGACATCTGACGCGTGTTGACATCCGTCGTGTGAGCGTCACATTTTATCTCAAACTTTATATATACTCTCCAGAGTATGTACATATTTTACAAATAACAAATATGTTTTTTTAAATCTAAGATAAAAAGTAAAGTTTTTTTTTTCTTCAAGAAGCACTTATGTGATTAACGTCGACGCGCGTCAAACAGAATTATGACGCTACAGAGAAGCATGTGGAAAGCGTCAAGTATATCATGTATCGTTTTAAGATCGGAGGATACATTTCACGTCGGGTTTATTGCTTATTTCTTAAAAAAAAATCTAGAAAAAGAGTAGCCGTCATAAGGGGGCCATCAATATTATGGCTGGGGTAATATATCTTTTGATTATATAGTCGGATTGTATTTCATGTGATTTGAGTCTTATGTTGTGCACCAGGTTCTGCACGTAGAAGGTAAACTTTTAAAAAATAACGAACACAGCCATCTGATCTAACAGATCAAACGGCTCTGGCGATATCACTTTAACAGTGCAATATATACACTTGATAGGTTTAAGATAAAGACAGTAGTCTTTTTTTTTTTCTTTTTTCAATGGCACAGTAATCAAATGTGTACAAATATTTACAAGTTACTAAGAATTGAATCTGAAAAAAATCTCTGGAGTTATAAATAATTTTACACCGATCGGGAAGTCCGCTTAATTTAATCTTCTTTTATCATGCACGTGGCCAACTGAATGATGTCAGTTAAGACTATTGACCGATGGGAAATACTTGTCGTTTGCGTGCACGCAGCACTCTTGATCGATAAATGTATACATCGATCTAATCAAAATTGAACACTTGTAAAACTGAAAAGAGAGTTAAGAGAGGAAGCGAAGTTAAGTGCCTCTATTTTACGCATCAATCACCGGTGACATCGACACCCTAAAACTAGCGATCAGTGTCCTCCAATCATACGTTAAGCTTATCAACATCCCCTATTTGGCGCACACCAGGTGCTACCTGCATCAAGCTTTTTTATTTTTTAGTTTTTAAAAACTATTTTTAAGTCAAACTAAATTAGCCTACACATCTATACAAGACACATCATAATTTGATGTCTAAAAAAATTAAAAAAATATTTTAATAATTATTATTTTATTAATCATTTTTTAACTTTTTTTAGATGCCGAAATAAAATGTACTTTATATGGACGTGTAGGTCAACTCGACTTCGACTTTTAAATATAATTTTTAAAAAATAAAAAATAAAAAAACTGTACACACCATAAATGTACACTAACACCAAGTGTACAACTATTTCTCCATCTATTTATAGACATGTGGCCTCCAGAATAGTTGCGAACTGCCTAGCTATCAACGGCATGGGAGCAGCACCAGCAGCCACCGTGCTGCTTCCCTTCTTCCATACCCTCCTCTCGCGCTTCACCATTTCCATCCTCCTCGCCAAGCTCTTCTGCAATCCAACTGTGGTCTGGGGCCGCGCCGTTGCCGTGCGGATGGCGGAGAAGCTCGGAACCCGCCTGTTTGGAAGGGGAGTGCCCAAAGGTAGGGAAGAGGAAGAAGTGGAGATGGGAGACGGCTGCATCCAGTGTGCCGTGTGCCTCTCCCACCTCCGTGGAAACGAGGAGGCGTGGCGGCTGCTTTGTGGGCACGTCTTCCACCGGGCTTGCTTGCATCAGTGGGTCGAGCACCGGCGGAGCACCTGCCCGCTCTGCCGGGCGTGCCTGGGCGCGCCGCCGCAGCCTGAGCCCTCCTGGATGGAGACCATCGTCATGGCACCCTTCAGCTTCTCCGACGTCGGAGATTCCGGGATGGGCGCACCGCCGCAGACTGAGCCGTCCTGGGTGGATACCATCGTCATGGCACCCTTCGGCTTCTCCGACGTGGGAGATACCGGGAAGTGGTGGCTAAGATGAGAGACCTGCTCTCTCTCTCTCCATCTGGGTTTTACTGACAGTGGTAATTAAATGGTTTACGGTAGTGGGTCGTTTTAAACAACCCGTATCATATTAAGACAAATCCAAATCAGTGAGACTTAACCAAGTCTGTACAATTTAAAAGAATTTTTCCGTGTGGCACAAGTCGACCCTGACTTGTATTGGGTCATGAGATATTCGAATCGATCTATCTTCGAGTCAGACCAACCTAAAGCATGTTTTACTGTTCTGGGTTCTACTGGCAGTGGAAATAAACCATGTTTGATGTTTCTACGGTAAGTGGTGCTTCACGTTCCCTCCATTGTTACTGATATGAGGGTAGCTGGCTCTTGTTTCCTCTGTACTATTGGTCGAGTTGAATTCAGTCAATATTTTATTAACGTTCATAGTTAAAATAATATCAGAGTCGATCTTTTATTTTCAGAAGATCTTCCAGGTGGAACCGTCCACACTGTTAGGTGTGAGAGTTTGTATATAAAATGTCAGGTGGTCTTGAGCTACAGTTAGGTGTTGTCCCCATTGTATCATATTGTGTTTGGTTTGCTTGATGCATAGTTCAGTCAGGTTCCCGTTGTGAGCTACCAAACCAGAGATTATCGGGAGGTACAGCTGTCTATGAAAAAAAAATAATTTTTTTAAGGCACATTTTTTTTTGAATTTTTTCTTAAGCACCATTTAAACGTGTTGTTGGGACCTGTCAATCCGTACATAATCTCTCGGGCAACTTTGAGTGTTTTCAAATGAGTCTGCTCCTCCTAGACTTGTCTGCGAATAGGATTTTAAGGAGGAAAGAGAGAAATAGAGAGAGGACATGTAATATAGTTATCATTTTCAAAAGCAACTGGAACCTATTTTTAGACATTGGAGTACATTATGAGAGGGTCAACGAGTTTGATGAGTGCATCTAAACATAGCCTTAATCGGATCTTAAAGTTCTGTAAGAAGATTTAAAAATTAAAAGTTATTATTGAGTTCGACATATTAAAAATATTTTTATAATTTATTAAAATTTAATTTTTTTTATTTTTTAAAATATAAAAATCAAGTATGATAATTGAAGTGGAGACTTGTCACGAGAGTCTTGTATGACCGCAAGATTCCAACGAAGTTGAAAGAAAAATTCTACAGTACGATGATAAGATCTGTAATGTTATATGATAGCAAATGTTGGATGATGAAGAGGTAATATGTCTCCAAAATCAGTGTTACTAAGATAAGAATGTTAAGGTGGATATGCGGACATACTAGACTAGATAAAATTCGTAATGAGTATATTAGAGAAAAGATAAGAGTGGTACTAATTGAAGATAAATGGAGAGAAAGGAAGATTGAGATGGTTTGGACATGTTAAGCGTAGGCCTAGGGAGACTTCAATTAGAAAAGTAGAACATATTAAGATAGAAGAGGGGAAAAAAAGAAATGGTAGATTTAGATTAACTTAGAAGAACATAGTACATTATGATTTGAAAATTTTAAATTTTTTAGAAGAAGTAGTCCAAAATTGTTTAAAGTGAAAACAGAGAATTCATATAGTCGACTTCAATTATTTGAAATTAAGATTTTGTTAGTTGAGTTGAATTGAGTTAAAATTTAAAAATTCTTTTGTCAACAGGCCAATAATGTGAGAGATAATCTCCAACTGGAATCTAGTCAACCCATAGCCCACGATTTTTTTCCTCGAAGGAGAAGATTTTTCACACGAAATGCACCGTTTTTCGGACTGCGGAGAGCTACAAGAGTCTTCTTAAGAATAAGAAAATTTTAAGAACACCTCCGCCCGTGCGCACACGGACAGATTCGAACCTGCGAGACAGAGTGGGTGACCTATTCACACTAATGCATGGTTTTTTTTTTTTAATTTAGATGATGCCATCAAAGATTAGTCCATATAAATATATAAGACATGTGGCAGGCAAGTAATACAACACCACTAGTTTTGTTCACGTCCTGTCACACCTATCTTCTGTCACTGGTGCTGATACAGACGATAATAAGACGTACAATCGCAAAAAGATGAGAACATTGTCGTGAGTCGGGCTGCGCAAGCCAACTTTATCCAAGTGCTACTATTCTACATTGTTGCACTGAGACTCGATTCTTCATCTAGTTTGATGGTTTTAGCTCCATTCGGTAAGGGGTAAAATGCTATTCCTTCGAACCAGCTGCCCAGGGCAGTTGGTTCACTACCTTCCTTCTAAATGAGAGGTCTCATGTTCGAATTGGTTGGAGTCTAAAAACTTTTCAATCATGCAGCTTTGGTGCTGTTGAGATCTTTATTTTCCAGTCTGTGAGATTATTTCTTCAAAAATCAGATGGATTTAGAATTGTCGTCTAATTAGGCGGACCCCATCGACCTGAACGAAATTATCTCCAATTTTGGAGAAAAATCTCTGATTCCGGATTGGAACATCAGTCGCTTATAAATAGTTGTACATATTTGGCCACTGGACCACATTAAAAAAAAAAAAAACTATTCGTTCATAAGTTTTTGGAAAAAAATCATAATAATGTACTTTTTTTGGTAATTCTGAAATTTTACGTCAACCGAAAATTTAATACATTGATCGTCCCAAAATTTCAATTTGGACATAAGAAACAAAAGATGTACTTTTCCACACTTATCCCCTCCCCATCCCTCTTACTCTTGCCATGCCTCTCCTTTGACTCTCACTTCTCCAACCACCATGCCCCGCCATTCTCCCTGTTAATCTTATTGGAGGATTAAAATGATAAACATCCACATTGGATAGTTATCCCTAATTAGATAAGGACGTGGAGGAAGAGGACCCTAATGTGTATGGACTTTTTAGGAGTCTCTCTCTATATATATGAGTGCATATCGAGAGAAGACCGACGTATGTAAATTCATCCTCCTCCTCCCTCTCTTGTATTCTTCTCTTCCTTGGAAGAATTATTCGGAGTTTCTGGGATCTGGCGTGTGGACATCGCGGGCGACTCTAGTAGCTGCTCTGCACCGACGAGGGGACACTTCCGCTTCATCGACGACGAGATGAACACGCTACGAAGATAACGCATTCTTTCTTAATAATCCAACATTGGTATCAGAGTTTTATTGAAGTTCATCGGACAGTCTCGCCCCACCGGCTACAGGGCACCCACGCAAGAGGCCACGGGCGCCTGACAGCCAACACTCATGTGGGTCGCGCGCAGGGAGACAGCGCGTATCTCTGCGGGTCGTGCGCTAGGGAGCCGCGCGCCCGCATGCGCTGCGGAGGATTGGGATGAACAGTAACCGCAGGTATTGTTCACGTGAACAGTAACACGCGGTTACGGTTCACGTGTGAACAGTAACGCGGTTACTGTTCACGCGTGAACAGTAATGCACTGTTCATGTTATTTTATTTTTCAGATTTTAATTTTGTTAGTTTTATTTTGAGATAGGCTTAAAAAAAAAAAATTCTTCACAAATCTGAAAAATGTCATGCTAATTTATCATGTAATTTTCATGTCTAAAATTTAATTTTTCTCATAATGGGAGATAATTAAATTACATACAAATTGATAAATTTGGCATGATTGTGTGATTGCAAAGACAGATAGCCAGTGTCCCCAAATTTCTTTTTTCAGAGACTCATTGGAGACTATGGAAGATCAAGAAAAAAAATTTGTCCACTCTTATTGTAATTATTATGGGTCAATTTAAATTGGTTCCCGAGTTTTACAATTCAAGTTATGTATTAATTAGACGATAGACTTTGAATCTTATTTTAATGTGATTGATATTTTGAATGATGGACTAACCGGGACACTGACTATCCGACAATCCTTACTTAAAATTATTAGACACATTTGTTATAACATGGGAGAACATGTAGTTCAATTTATTTGATTAATGAATTACCTGTATGTGTTAGTTATATTGGTCTGTGGTAGCGTTAAATGGATTTATTTTTTGCTTCATAACGCGATCAATATATCTCTCTTGTGGATGCATACTGTACTTAGAGAATGTGTAACCCATAGTTATCATGCATTTTAAAGCAAAAGTGTCTGATATTCTTCTAAAATCATGTGGATTTAAAAGAAAAATTAGGGAATAAGTCCCTTAATGTTATATTTTTAAAAAAATCATGTGGATTTAAAATTAGAGAATGAATCCCTTAATGTTAAGTTATTTTTTCCACTCTTATTTTAATTGAAAATATGATTTGTAATATATATAAAAGTGATGATTACGAGCCTAGCAAGGTTTTCGAACTGATATATGTAAGACAAATTATATGATCAATTATTTTTAAGAAAAGGAATTTATAAGTGCCTAATTATATATATTTTTTTTCATAATGTAGAAGGTAACGATGACCTCTGAAGATTTATATCATGAATTGTTTGGTCAAGATAAATTGAAAGACGAAAATTATAACATGTAGCATAGAAAAATTCAATATCTTCTGAATGAGAGGGAGGTACTTGAGACCTTGACCAACGTAATGCTGCCACCATCTGATGATAGACCACTTGCGCAAGTCAATCGTGACAAGCAAGCCTATGACAAGTGGTTGAATAAGGACAGAAGTGGGCGCTACACTATGTTGAGCTGCATGCACGATGACCTTATTAAAGAATTTGAGAATTACAAAACTGCTAAAGAAATGTAGGAGCAATTGAAGCTCCAATATGGAGGCACATCAGCAACGAGGCTGAGGGTCTTAACTTTGAGGTTCAATCAATACATGATGGACCCAAAGCATTCTATGGCAGAGCACCTGAGGACGATGTCTTAGATAAGCAGCAGATACTTGCCGTGCTAAAGTCCCTTCCTGATTCTTCTTGGGAACACATTAAATTGGTGCTTACACACAACGAAAGCATCAAGACTTATAGTGACGTTTCACGTCACCTTGAGTTAGAGACGGAACGCAAAGAGGCGACCCGTCACAGTGCATTGGTAGTTAATGCCAATAAGCCTAAGGTAAAGAGACCCATGCAAAACTGAACCAAGAAGAACAATAATTTTCAGCAAAAGGCAGAAAAGAAATGGGGATAGCAAAATAATCAAAAGGATAAACAAGGCAAGCGAGGAAAGAAAAACCTGAACAAAGTCAAATGTTTTAACTGTCAAAAGATGGGACACTATGCTAGTGAGTGCACTGAGCCAAAGAAGGTTTGTCCTGTCTCTAGTAATCCTATTTATGTGTGCTCTAATATTTTCATTGCTCAAACGGTCTCTCAGGAGCAACCTGCCACATAGCTCGTGAGCGAGCCGGATTCATAGATTATCGTCGAATACCAACTGGCAGCCAACACGTCACCATGAGAAACGGCGCTCAGGAAGAAGTCCTTGGAGTTGGCTCGTACCGGTTAAAGATGTGAACTGGACGCATTCTTCTGTTACATGATGTGCTTTATGCACCTAGTGTTCGATGTAATCTATTTTCAGTTATAGCACTTTTATGTTTGGGTTATTCTTTCAATTTTCTAGAGACCTCAGTATCTCTTTATTACGATAAGAGTCTTTATGGTCTTGGTCATTTAAAAGACAATTTGTTTGTCATGGATTTAGAAAATAATGATTCTATCTCTTTAGTTGCATCTACTTCTGATATTCTTTCTGATTTTGTATTGTAGCATGCGAGATTGAGGCACATAGGACATGAGAGAATGAGACGATTGGCTCGAGCAGGCTTATTGGGGCCTCTCACTAAAGTGAATATCCCTGTTTGTGAACCATGTTTGGCAGGAAAAGCCAGCAGAAAACTATTTGGGAAGGCCAAGAGGGCTTCTTGCCCGCTATAGCTAATCCACTCAGACATATGTGGACCCTTAAATATGAGGGCACGTCATGGCGAATCTTATTTTATCACTTTCACATATGACTATTCTTGCTATGGTTCAGTATATCTTCTCACCCATCGCTCAGAGGCCTTAACCTGTTTTAAGCATTTTCTTACTGAGGTAGAGAATGATAAACAGAAGAGCATTAAGGCTCTTCGCACTGATAGAGGCAGAGAATATCTCTCAGATCAGTTTAAAAAGTTATGTGAAGAGAAAGGTGTAGACACGCTAATTTTGACGTCATTTCGAGTAAATTTCATATCATATAATAATGCCTCAGAATGGTCTGATGTTTAATCATTGATTAATTTTTATTAATATTTTTGAGTGTCGGGTTTCACAGACATGTTTAAGTTAATCAATTAAATTGATTTTAGCTCAAATTTCAGTTAAAATATGCAGAAATTCTAAAACGTGTCAACCTGTGTGGACGCGATTCAGAATTCTTTCTAAAACGTGTCAACCTGTGTGGACGCGATTCAGAATTCTTTCTAAAACGTGTCAATCTGTGTGGACGCGATTCAGAATTCTAAAACGCGTCAACATGTGTGGACGCGATTTAGAGTTTATTCCTGTTTTAGCGATTAAATTTGAATTTTAATTAATTGATTTATTAGCTAAAAGGCGTCTGTGAAGGTCGACGCTATTTAAGTTTCCTAAGCTGTTTTAACTTCTCTTCCGGATGTTTATCCTTATCTTAATTAGTGTAAAAGACGTCTACACACGTGGACGCGTTTTAGCTAATAAAGATAAAGATAAGTTTTCCCGGATATTTATCTTTATCTTAATTAAATCTAAAAGGCGTCAGCCAAGGTGGACGCGTTTTAGATAATTACAGATAAAGATGAATTAATCAGTATTTATCTGTCAATTAAGATGGATAAATCCTAGATTTTTCTATGTTAATCGCGAACGCAGAAAAAGCCTATAAATACCTTGCCTATCAAGGAGTTAAAAAAAAAAAAAAAGAGAGAGAGAATTATAGAGCCACAGCGTTATAGCAATTTGAAGATCGGAGCAACCACGTCGGAACGCCGGAGCGCTGCCATTTCCAGAAAACGGCATCCTTCTTCAAGATCTTCATCTTTTCAAAGCTTCAACCAACTGGACTGGGCATAAGTTTTTCATATCTGAATTTCATTTTCATTCATTAGTTTCATTCTCTCATATTCACTTCATGCCACACACACCACATCATTAATTCTCCAAAACCCATCTGTTCTAAAGGGGTTTCAAAGTCATTTAAAACAAGTGAGTTGCTGTTTATATATGTTTATAATCATGGTTAGCTTTGATATTATTTCTATTTAGATTCTCATCAATATTTCTCCTTTATTTTTCTGTTTCTCTGTCTCTGCTGCATTCAACAACAACAACAAGAAATCAAAAAGAGGGAAGTCAAGCACGAAGTCAGGAGAACTTCTGGACGATCCTCAACATTCAACAGCAAGAACAAAAGAACAAGAAGAGGCTCTCTTTCTTCAGCCGGCTGAAGGAGGGGAACCAAGGATTCATTCTTCCGCATTCGAACAGGTAGGCGATCAAACTCTTTTGAAGCTTTTTAGTTAAAAGTTTCTGGCGATCACAGCACCTTAGTTGCATTTTTTTTAATAGGTTAATTTACCCTAAACAACATAGTTTATCACATTAATCACACGAACAAATTTTCAGCACCTACAAAAGGAATTCGCATATAACTTACCATTCCTTATACTCCGCAACAAAATGGTGTTGCAGAGAGGAGGAATCGTACTTTTATGGAGATGGTTCGATTGATGATGGCGCAAGCTAACCTCCCAATAAATTTCTGGAGATATGCACTATTGACTACTGCCTTTATCCTGAACCGAGTGCCTTCTAACTCAATACCTTTAACTCCCTATGAACTTGGAAAGGCGAAAAATCTCATTTGGAGGATTTACGTCCGTGGGGATCAGCTGGATATGTTTACAGTACTTCCCATAAATATGGGAAATTGGGTCCTAGAGCTAGCAAACAAGTGTTCATAAGGTACCATGAGCAATCTAAGGGCTATGTGATGTATGGTGAACATCCAGATGGAGGAATGACTGAGAAAGAGGTCCGAGATGTAATCTTCCTTAAGGGAGATTACCCAACAATAGGAGAGGTCAAGCAGGACATGCAGCTATACGAGTTGCAAGATCTTGATGAGAACACTATGTCTTCCGGCATGGGGGGAATTAGTCTTATCTCAGAAGTTGCTGAAGACAGTGAGAGTGTTTCAATAGACAGTGGGAGTGAACCACTTAACTGTTTACCTCGTAGAAGTCAACGTGGACATATCTTTCGACGTCATTTCACGATTGAAAGGGAATCATTCATGTGTACTTCTGTAGATGCTGATGAACCTGCATTTTACGAGGAAGTAATGACCTCACCTGACTCAAAAAAGTGGATAGCTGCAATGAGGAAAGAAATAAACTCAATGGCTAAGAACGAAGTATGTGAGTTAGTTGATCTACCACCTAGACGTAAGGCTATTGGGAACAAGTGGGTTCTTAAAGTCAAACGTAAGGCTGATAGATCAATTGATAAATATAAAGCTCGACTCGTGGCGAAAGGCTATACCCAATTAGAGGAAATAGACTATGAAGAGACATTCTCCCCAGTGGTGAGATTTGCCTCTATTTGCCAAATCCTGGCTATCGTCGCACATCTAGACTGGAAATTGTTCCATATGGATGTAAAGACAGCTTTTCTCAATGGAGAAGTAGACGAAGAGATCTACATGGCTCAGCCAGTGGGCTTTGAAGCTGAAAGACAAGAGAGCAAAGTGTGCCGCCTGAAACGTTCTATATATGGTCTCAAACAGTCGTCTAGACAGTGGTATTATCAGTTCCACCAAGCAATCATTTCGATTGACTTCAAAATGACCGAAGAGGATCATTGTATCTATGTAAAGAGAGTTAAGAAAAGTGTTCTCATTCTCTCTTTATATGTTGACGATATATTACTAGCCGGGAATGATTTGGAGTTAATCAAAACCACTCAAGAGTGGTTATCCTCCATATTCGAGATGAAGGATTTAGGTGAGGCTGATTATATACTGGGAGTAAAAATCTATAGAGATCGATCCAAGAGACTTCTTAGTTTGTCTCAAGAGACTTATATAAAGAGAATCTTGGAGCGCTTCCGGATGCATAAAGCCAAACCCATAGATACTCTAATGGAGAGGGGCTCAGTTCTTAGCATTGATCAATGTCCCAATACAGAGGAAGAGAAAGAACGAATGAAGGATATTCTATATGCCAATGCAATCGGTTGCCTCATATATGCCATGATGTGCACTCGTCCCGACATTTTCTTTGCAGTTGGCATGGTTAGTGGATATCAAAGTAATCATGGAACTGTGCATTGGCTAGCAGTGAAAAGAATTTTCATATATCTGCGAGGTACTTAGAACCTCGCTCTGTGCTATCATGGTGGGAGCCTTAGATTGACCGGATACTCAGATGCCGATGGATCAGCTAACAGAGATGAGCGCAAATCCACTTCGGAATATGCTTTCGTACTTGGAGGATGAGCTATATCTTGGTGCAGCAGGAAGCAAGCATGTGTCTCCTTGTCTACGATGGAGTCTGAGTACATTGCTTGCACTGCTGCAATCTAGGAAACCATCTGATTGAGGCGATTCTTGGTGAGCTTGGATGTCACAGCACATGCAGGAGATGTTGTTATGGTCTATTGCAACAATATGGCCACGATAGCCTACACGAGGGACTCCAAGTATCATGGAAAATCAAGCATATTGACACTCGTTACCATTTCATTAGAGACATCATTGCGCAGCAGTTGGTGGTCCTTAGATATATCTCTACTAGTGAGATGCTTGCAGATCCTTTGACCAAACCTCTTGTGAAAATTGCATTTCTCAAACATGTTGGAGGTTTATGACTGAGAAGGATCTAGATTCTTTTTGTAAATGGACACCATTTTATACAATAAAATATGAATATTTCCTTTGCATTATTAGTGCACTTATTTTTGTGAATGTGAATGTATTGGTCACCAGGTTTTGATCGGTCCACTCACATGGACGATCGTCATGTCGCTATAAGTACGAGCATGATGAGATAGACTTTGTAAACTGTGCACTCTGTGAGAGTGTATATTTCCAGCGTTCAGTGGGAACGTGATAAGAGTCGAAATCGCCTTAACAGATAGTTAAGATGAGACTGATTGAAAACAGTCAGACATGGGCTTTACCATGTAACCTGTTGATAGCTGAATCTGATGAGGGCCATATGGGTAACCTAGATGTCCTTAGTGGAGCACAGGGTTACATATTTATATGGTGTATGAGTGTGACCAATCCTACTATGAACTCCATCATAACATACTGATCATACTGTATGTGCTTAGTGGAGCACAATGTTACATATTTATATGGTGTATGAGCGTGACCAATCCTACTATGAACTCCATCATAACATACTGATCATACTGTATGTGTTATCTCTTTTTCGACTTTCAGAGGAGTGACTGAATGGATCTCTACTTCGTCACTGTGTGAAGCCTCTGCCTTTTCTATACCCTTTGGGACTATGCACCTTGTCACGAAGTGGACACTTGATGATGCTACTTTAGCATGTTTTTCCAAGGATCATGATTCATCCGGTCTGGCGGAGCATGTCTAAAGCAGTTAAGTCAAAGCAAATTGACATGTGTGGCGTAGGAAAAATTGACTTGTATCACACCGATGTCATTTTGACTCATTGTTGGCCAACGGTTATGATGGAAGTGTCCAACATAATTATGAGTACAGAAATGTTGTTTTTGAGATGTTAAGGTGGAGATCTCAGAGGGATCAGATCCTCTTAACTTGGTGTGAACTTGTGATTTGAGGTATGAGACGAGACTTAGAGTTGCAGTGTTATGTTAGTATGGTGATAACTTAATATAACACTCATCACTTACATTTCCTTCTCGTTTGGTTACACACGCCATTTTCCTGTATGAAAGGAAGAGTTACAAGAGGAGATACTATTGTGATATATCCAATGTGTCTGAGTGGGAAATGTTAATCATCTTGGAAGATTAAAATGATAAACATCCACATTGGATAATTATTCCTAGTTAGATAAGGACGTGGAGGAAGGGGGCCCTAATGTGTAGGGACTCTCTAGGAGTCTCTCTCTATATATATGATGAGTGCATATCGAGAGAAGACCGACGTATGTGAACTCCTCCTCCTCCTCCCTCTCCTCTATTCTTCTCTTCCTTGGAAGAATTATCCGGAGCTTCTGGGATCTGGTGCGTGAACATCGCGGGCGACTCTAGTAGCCGCTCTGCACCGACGAGAGGACGTTTCCGCTTCATCGACGAAGAGACGAACACGCTACAAAAGTAACGCGTTCTTCCATAATAATCCAACACTCCCCTCTTAGAGTCCCGCCCCTGTTCAATTTGGGTAAATATCATGCTTTGTATACTAAATTCCAAAAATATCATTTACCTACATATTGCTTCACATACTTTTTCAAAATAACATATTTCTCAAATATGTCATTTTCGTAAAGCATATGAAACATTAATAGACTTTTGCAAATAACTCCGTAAAGAATCTTTTGTATGCAAAAACATAATTTTGCAAAATGCATATATGCCCAAAAAAAACTCCTTATAATGGCATTACATAAGTAAAGAACCCCTTATTATCAAGCAAAAATCTCCAGCAAAATGCGTATACGGAAGAAACCTCCTACACGATTATACATAGAGATTTCTCTATCGTCAAACTTAGTATCTCTCACATCACTTAATTTTAAGTCTTATTTTAGAATAAAAGGCAAGTTTGGGGTTTTCTGCATGTACGTAAAGTACATGGAGTGTTTTTACATATAGGATACTTTTTAGGGCGTTATTAGAAAAAAGACCAACATTTATGCGCACCAAATACGCCTGCAAGTATGATTCTTTTAAAATTTAGGTGTTTTTACATATATACTCCTAAAAACACGGTACTTGCATTTATTCCTCCTAACTTCTACATAGTGACATCAATACCGTTGAAATCTTCAAAACAATTATATTTATATTCCTCTATCAAGATTTTAATTAAATATGTCAAAAAGATTCCATAAATCATAATAGCATAAAAGATGCATATGCAAAATTTTAGTGAATTGAGAGGCATATAAGCAAAATATTAGTAAATTTAGGGATATCAATGCCGAATAATTGTGTTTGCTTTAAACAGCATTTTGACGAGGACATACAAATGCACCCTTTTTGAAGATATCAGGAGTATTGGTAATAATATTTGAGAGTAGAATATATATATATATATACATAGTTTTTTTCAGAAGTATATATAGAAAAAATCCTAAAATTTAATATTAAGATTAGTTAATATAAAATTATCTTAAGATTTTATGACGGGGACAAAAGAATCTTATCATCGACCCAAGAACATATATAACTGTAAAATCTAATGTAATGTTGCAGAAGTACTATAATAATTAACTTAAAACTAAATAAGTATGCGATGTTAATTCCGACCAGGTCGTCGATCGTGTTCCCTCCATTTGTTACTGATCCGAGTGATCGTGACTTTTTTACTTATTTCCTTGATACGTTGCACTACATCGTTAGTTTTACTAGGGTCAGTCACATTAAGAGTATGTTTGACAAAACTTCTCCTTAAAAGTTATTTATGACTTTCACTTCTTACATAGAATGAGTAGAGAGAGAGAGGTTATAATTAATTTTGATTTGTTATAAAAGTCAAGTCTTTCGTAACAACTTCATTTTTTTTCTAATCTTAGAAATTCCTCTCTTATAGTTTTTGTGGTTAGAATCCAAAACACAAGTTAAAACCACATAAATGACTTTCAAGATCCAATGATTTTCATAGAAAAATAATTAAATGAAAATGCGAAAGTGCTTCTAAATGGAAAATACGCCAAACACGGCATAAATCTTCTGCCTTTTATTTGTGAAGATATCGGACCTGTCATATGAGTACATGCTTGATGCATTGCATGAGGTGTGGTGTAAAAAATGAGGATGATTTTTTAAAAAACTTTTATGCCCAGTTCCACCATGTCCTACACGTCCGTATAATCTAATTTTTAACTAGATGACTTAAAAAATAAAAAAATAAGTTCTAATTTATTAGACTTGACCTAATAAGAATTTCTTTAACCATTTATTGGCATTCAATTTTTTATTTTTTAAAATTTTTAGACATGTAGGACATGATAATTAAGACCAATCATAAAAAATTTTAAAATAAAAATTCCTCGTTGCTGGTTATGTGGGCGCAGCAACTTACTGCATCACAGGCGGTGCAGTATGTATTATTCCTCTCATGCATACTGGCGTCAAAAGTTTAAATAAGTATTAGAGCACAATTGAATTGTAATAAGGTGAGGACAACAGGGATATTTAGAGATGCTGATCACATCGTACGTCAGGAATTACAGATGATTAAAGCTAGGTGAGGGGCGTTTCCGGACGTCACCAAAGACCAAATCAACTGAGACCATAGCAAATCTGAGGTGGCTTTTTTATCGTTTTGTTGGGTTTGCTTGATGCATAGTTCATTTCCTGTTTCCATTGTGTGCTACCAAACTAGACGAAAAAGGCACCGGTGTTCAAGTGCTATGCACTCTGCCTTCAATACTTGTGCCAATGTGGAGGGATCAGAAGTGTGGGGAGTCAGGGATTGCAGTAAGAGTAATATTTGTTGTACTGAGAGTGCCATTTGCATTGCTTCTCAGTGCAATGGATACATAATTTTTTTTTACTTTTTAAAAAAATTTATTTCGATCCTAAAATGTTTTACATGTTCGAACAATCCGATTTCTGATCAGACGATCTAAAAAATCTGAAAAATAAAAAACAAAACCTCAATGAATAGTAAAAAATGTCTTTAATGGGTCAAGCCCAATAACAATTTTTAATTTTTGAGAGTTTTTTGTTATCGTCCGATCGGAGATCGACTTATACGGACATTTAGAACATCTCGAGACCCACCTAAAAAAATTTCAAAAATACATTTTTTATTTACTCACTTTACTAAAGGGCAATACAAATGTACTCTAGATGCAGCAAGTATTACTCTTGCAGCGTGCAGAGATTGGCTCATGGACAAACTTCTCTTGATGAGGGGCGGGCCAAGTTTAGCTGACTCTAGACGAGTCAATTTTATTATTTTACTTGGATGGGATTCAAAACACGTAGAAATTGAACTTGAACTCAATTTAGGATCTAAGATAGTTGATCAAATTCTCATCTTGAGCCCAACTCAAATAACTCAACTCATTTTGTTAAGAGAAATATTTGTCCCAATGTCTTGGTATTGTAAATTTATTTGAATTACGATGTTTGGGCAGTCATCAGATCACTTTAGTTAAATGACAGTGGAGTCATTTATTTATTTATTTTTACTTGTAAGGAAGTAAAAAACAGACCTAGGAGATCACTGTAGACTTGCAACCGTTACTGTCCTTTAGATCGGATGGTAGAAAAAAAATAAAAAATAATGAATCACCCTGCAGTGCGATACGGCTGCAATGCACCAAGTCCATAACAGACCCGGCTGCAAACTGTAGCTCCGGTATCCAATTTGTGATCCATTTCCAACACTTTAAAATGGAAAACAAAACGTGTTATTTTAATACCTAGTACTAATTTTAAATAATATATTATGTTATTTTAAAACAGTGGTGATAGATATGGCTTGACCCACTCTTGGGCTTGAGCCCATGCTTGGGCTTAAGTCCATTGCTGGAGCAGGTCGGTGTACCAGGGGTTTGGGTTGGAGTTCCCCCATTCTAAGGAGATGTTCTCCTTTTAAAATCTTTTTTAAAATTAAGGGGTTGTTTGTTTGCGTAAAATTTTGTAAATCACCGGTTTCAAAATCATTGATTTTAAAATAAGTGAAATTTTCTTGTTTTAGAATCAAAAAATGTTTGTCCGGTTGTTTGTAAATAAAATAAGAAAGATGTTTTAATCTTCTTGTTTTGATTTACGGTGGACTTTTGCTGTAAACCAAAACAAGGGAATTGGCTGTCAAGTGGGCAGACAAGGCCCAAACAAGATTCTACTTTACAATGTTTTACATCATTCTAAACAAATAAAAACACTCTAAAACGAAATAATTATTTCAAATTGCGCTGTTTTATGCTAAAATAAACAATTCTTAAGAAATCACAAGAATTTTTTCTTCAGCGAGGGGAAAATCTGAGGCAAGACTAAAGGACCAGAAGTCTCTAACGCAACTTCTGCTTCTTATTTTAGGTGATCTGCGTAGTGGAGCCATATGCACGGCTATCATTCGGGTTGAGTTAGGTCAAATTAGGATCAACTTTAGTCTCGCTTATGTTAAGAGCTCCTCAACCTTAACATAAGTCAATCCAACCCTTAACTCAATCTTCTCAACCTTAACTAAACTCTTCGAACAATGTCTCAACCTAACTCATGTGACCTAACCTTCACTAGGTTAGGTCGCTTTACATTCAAAAGATGCATGAATTTATCTATCTTTACAAAGTAACTTAAAAAAAAAAAGAACGTACAAGTATGGTTACATGACTACCACTCGTTGACTTCTTTGTTTATGTTGCAATATAAGTTTTTATTCAAATATATAAAATTAAATGAGATATATTTTAATAATCTAAAATTATTATTTATATACACTAATGTCGGGTTCAGATTAGGGCGGGTTAGCTCACCCTTAACCCAACTTAACACATCTAAGGTTGGGTTGAAAGACCCCCAACCTTAATCCAATCCAACACTAATTTGATTAGATTCAACTTGACTCAATCATCAGATTGATCCACTTGGATTTAGATTGACCCATGCAAAATTACAACTCCGATTTTATTTTTCCATGGCTCATTGCCATAGTTTATATGATTGGCTACATTACTTTACACCTGCCTTTCTTAGACCTTCTTTCATGGCCCCCTTAATCCTTTTTCTATTAAATATTTTCTTCAAGAAATTCACCAAGAATATAGCAAGTTTAAAACAGAAATAAATCTGTAACATGCCAAAGGCTGCTTCGCCTACAGTTGTCCTCCCTTAATGCTCCCATAGAAGAAAAGAGAAAGGTCACTCTTATACGTTAGTTTTGGTTCACTTTCTCTTTTTCGGCTTATTGTTTTCTAGTAAACAACAGAAAACTAACATCATTCTTTAGTGCTTCATTGCAAAGTTGGTGTCATTGTGAAGTATAAAAGATCCATCAAAGAACTCAGTGATGGCGGCATTGTGGTCTAATCTATTTTGATGTAATTGTTGTCCTGTTTAACTCCTTGTCAGAATAAAAAAATTATATTTTATTCTTTATTTTCATTTTCCTTACTATCATATATTTTATTCTTATGTCTTCCTCCAGCCAAGAAGCATGAATGCTCACTATGTGCTTAATTTTCGGTTCTGTACAAAAAGTTTTTTTTACTGTTCTCTCATTGTTATAGTTTATCATCATTGTAAGCCTACACAAATTTAATTATGGTCGGATCAAAATGTCAATAATAGTATTAACAAAAAAATATTAGTTGACCCCCACACTCAAAATGTATAGCCAGAAGAATTTTTACTCTTTTTAACATTAAGCAATCAATGTAACTGGAATCGAAACCAATGTTTCTTTATTTACGGCTTATAGTCATCGACTATCATAAGTTCCAATTTGTAATTCTCTCATACATAACTTGAGTTCTTTGGTACGAAGTACTGACCAGAATTAAAAAGAGATAGAGTGACCTGAAGCAAACAAGAGAACAAGGGATCGATGTAGTGGTGGTGGGGTTGTGAGGGGGGCCTCACAGCTGTCCAAGATCAAATAAGACTAATACAGGGATCAAACTTTCAGACAAGTCAATATAAAAAATAATATTTTTGTCATTTTTATTGAAATTTTTTAAAGTATCTATTTATTAGAAAGTAACAACAAAGACATGAAAGTAGGGATGTACATTGAGCGGGCTGGACTGGGTTATGTGATAATCTAGGTCTAATTCAAATTCAAAAATAGTCCAGCCCAAATTTAGCCCAATCCAAATTCAGTCTAAATTTAACTTAAATTCAGCCCAAATTCAACTCCAATTCAATAGTGAGTGGATTGAGTTGAGCTGGTCCTATTTATAAATAGTTTGTTAGAAGTATTTTACTTTTTGTATGAATTATTGTAAAAGTCAATAGATTAAACTAGGTCAGCTCATTTTCAGTCCAACCCAGTCCAAATTTAATTAATGTCAACTCAAATTTCACCCAAACCCAATTTATATAACTTGGGACAGTCCAATTTCTTTTAATATAGATTGAGTTGGACTGGGACACAGGCTGGCCGACCCGATTGACACTCCTGAATGAAAGGGAACTCTCCATGACCCACTAGCAAACATCCACCAAAACTGAGAAGAGAGTAGCAGGCCCAGGCCCAGGGCCACCAGGTAAACAAATAAATAATTCAAGCCCAACATAAGAGCGCCAAGCGCCCAAGCCTTGATGTGGCTCAAGCACTGGGCTAAAGCACAGAATATGTTAACTTTTATCATCCATTCTTTTAACGCACAAGGAAGGACTTTGCTCGCAAGGCCCATGTGCAGTGGAAGAGTTAGAAATATTTTTATTATTGACCCGCTGTACTTAAAACTTTTTTACAAGGGACTTTGACAAAAATTTACCAAAAATAAAATTAATAATATATATTAAACAATTGGTCCAATTTATTCACGACAAGTATAGAATGTAACAACGTAGCCATATATAGAATCCAACATAACAATTGATCGACATGTATTCTCACATCGGACTCAAAACTTTAGCTTGGAGAGCAGAATGGCTGTTGTGTTAGAATACTCATATCATAAAATAAAGGGTTTTTGGCAAATAGCTTCCTAAAGAAGCTGATATAAGCAAAAAAAAAAAAAAGAACAAAAAAGAACACTTATAAAGTATGTATATGTAAAAGATCCTTTATATAATCACAGATACATAAATAACCCCCTATTCTTAGTCTGCCATCACCCACTTACCAACTCATGCTCATGTTACAATCTGCAAATGAGCATGAGTAGAACCCTTTTGCCATTAACCCATCTACAAAGTTAGCTCATCCACTACCATCACGTGGACATACCTGTCATTGTCATCTAATATTAAATGAAAGGATGGGGTTTGGGAGAGAAATAGAGGGAACCACTTAAGAAAAGGGATAGTCGATCCCTACTCCTTTCTTTTTGGCTGATTAGGCAAGGGGACTAGAGAAAGGATAGGGAAGACAGAAGCGGGGAAGAGAGAGTAAAGTTAAAAGTTTATATTTCTTTTTTGTTAAAAATTTTAATAGAATGCTAAGAATTTTTTACTTTTTGATGGATATCATAGTTGAGGGTTACTTAGAATAATAAGAAAGTTAATTTAGGAGGTTTTATGCAAACACATATAATACAAAGAGTTTTGTGTATCTACAATATTGTGGAATGGTTATTTGTCAAAATATCTAAAAAATATATGTTTAAAATAGTATGGCTTTTTCCTTTCAATACTTTATTATTATGAGTTCACTGACTCAATGTCTCTAAAGTTTTAATTTAGATGGTCTAATTACCCAACGGTATAATATATTATCATATTTGTAATCATCTCATCTTTAATCAACATGAGATTGTTCTCTGGTGAAATAGACATTATAATTTCGGCTAAAATCTTTCGAACCAACTCGACCGATTCAACCAATTAGTAATACATATTTAGATGGTCTATCGGACTTTAAATTTAGTGAAACTGACATTATAATTTAGATGGTCTATCAGATCTATTTTTACTTTAGTTGAAATGAAAGTTAATTACATGAGTCGAAGGTTGTGTATAAAAAGATATAGTCTACAGTGGCCATGTGAAAAATAAAAAGACAGCCGGACAGAGAAAATTGTACTAAGCGAAATTGCTAATTAGTAGTACATATTTTAAGACATAAGAACATATAATTTTATAAGATTTAGAATAAATAGTAAATTGATTAAATTTATAAAATAATGTGGGTGCGTCCAGTGGGGTGGCTGCGCGTTTGACCCTTACCGTGGCTTCCCCTTGTTGATGTGTCACTGGAAACATAACGGATACGGTGTCGGCGGCTGCGGTGCTTTGGAACAAGATTGTGGACCATTTTGTCTGCACTCGATGCGCTTCCAGACTAAACAAAAGGTAATATATTATTTTAAATATAAATAACTTATTTGTCCTTTTTTTGTTGAGTATGTGAGTATACTTAGATTTAGACAAAATGATTTACACGATCTAATTCTGAGGGCTTTGAGGTAGGCCACGTTCTTTTTAGTTAGGAATAATACCGAGCTTTCTTATAAGTGAAAGAGAAACTATGCAATTTGATTTTTAAATTAAATTAATATATTTTTTAAGTAAAAAAAAAATGCATTATCATGATCATTATATTTTTTTAGGAGGATCATTTTGAATTCAGAGATCCCACCACATCACTTGGAAGGAGCTTTTTCATTAAAGTCGAGAGAGTCTACTCTCCGTTGGTGGATTCTACTGTTCCCTCATAGATTCTGGTGAGACAATGTTGCCAAAGGTTTGGGAATTGGATTTAGACAACAGGGATAAAATCATCATCCATCTAGACCAGTTTCATACGTCCATTGCTTATTTCGCTATACGGACAATTTTGTTATTTACATATTCTTTTTATCTTATCATAATAAACAATAAATTTTTATCTTCGAACTTTGCAAGCTAATATGAAGGTCCACTTATTCAAGTCTAAAAAATCTCATTCCACAATCAGTGACTTTGTTATCTAATTTTTTGAACTACTTTTGATGCTATAGAATAAATCCAGAGGATATCATTTTTGCGTCCATTGAAGGGAGTAGGATGGGAGTTCCTCACCCTTTGTAAAAAAGGTCAGTCTCCCCCCAAATGACATCCACTACGATATGTCAGGTAATCTGTGCTTGCACCTAGGAGTGTCAATCATGTGGACCAGCTTGTCGCCTAGTCTAACTTATCTCATATTAAAGAAAAATGAGTTGGTCCAAATTATATAAATTGGGCTGAGTTAAATTTGAGTTGACATTAGTTAAATATAGACTAGGTTGGACTGAAAACGGGTTAACCTAGTTTCATCTATTGACTTTTACAATAATTTATACGAAAAGTAAAACACTTCTAGCAAATCATTTATAAACAGACTCAACCCAACTCAACTCAGCCCACTCACTATTGAATTGAGGCTAAATTTGAACTGAATTTGGGTTAAATTTAAATTATTAGGTTAAAATTAGGAGGAGCTATTTTGAATTTAGATTAGACCTAAATTATCACATAATCTAGTTTAACTCGCCCACTTTACATCCCTACTCGCACCAATAAGATACAACATGTATGTGAAATGCTGGGATACATCCTTAGTTTAGTATGGCAGTCTTTGCCACTCTAATAAGACAAATGTCACATGAATATTTTTAGAATTGCTCCCGTCACTGAAAGTTAATAATAACTCAAAAGTACATATATGATACTTATCTTTCTGAAGTGACAAAAAAAAGTAACAAAGAAGTGTAGCACAATAGCATTCTTACAGCATCCATAGAGCAGGCCATCCTCCTTCAGCTGTCAAAAATGTTTGTGACTTGCCCAAGTTAAGCACAAGGACCAAACCTTTCCAAAGTTTATTTAGGGCATGTTTGACAAAACTTCTACTTGAAAGTTACTTTTGAATTTTGACTTTTACTTCTTACATAGAATGAGTTGAGGGAGAGAGGTTATAACTAACTTTAGTTTGTTACAAAAGTTAACTCTTTCATAACAACTTCACTTTTCTTCCAATCTTGAAAGCTTCCCCATTGTAGTTTTTGGTTGGAAATTAAAACACAAAGAAAATATCACATAAATGACTTCCAAGATCCAATGACTTCCATAAAAATAACTAAATGAAAATGCAAAAGTGCTTTCAAGTAAAAACTACGCCAAACACAGCCTTAGAAAACAAATGTTTATTTCTATGATTAATTTCAGATAATTCTAAAAATGCGTCATTATCCTTCGATTCATATTCTTTTTATTGTAAGGATTTTGTTAAAAAACATTTGAGTTGATATAAAATACAATAAGATTCTATAAGATGTCCCACATTATATCTCTCAAAAAATATAATAGTTTACTGTTTACAACTCTCAAATAGAGCATGCAACATGAATAGAGATCCTCTCAGTGCAAGCACTAGACTCAATCAGTACTGAGAGAGGACATTTTCAAGAAATCCCTTTCTTTTAAATTTTTTTAAATTTTAATGAAGTGTTTTTTTGAAAAACTCATTCCGCTCTCTCTGCACTATCTAAATCCACGGGCACTGACAGGAACCCAACTCATGGAACATAGATGAACTGAACCATCATCTATAATCGCCAGTAAGCCACCAGAAATAGTTGACCAAAAACAGAAGAAACTTAAAAAAGAAATACTTACTGTAATACCTTGCAAGTAGTGAGTACCCTAAAATTAAATTTGATTGGATAGAACTCTTAAAAATATTTCCAACCAAAGTCTTATAAAAGAGTGATACTTACTGCAATGCCCTTGCGTGCTGCACGCAAGGGCATTGCAGTGGATAAATAAAAAATATTTTTTTATTATTTGTTCTAAGTCTGTTCTAAGATGTCATAATCGTTCGTACAATATAACGTCCGATCGGATGATCTAAAAAAATTTTAAAAATTAAAAATCAAACTCTAATGAATAGTAAAAAGTACATATTTTTACTGTTCATTGGAGTTAGATTTTTTATTTTTCAGATTTTTTTTGAATTGTCCTATTGAGCATTGCACAGTTAAGGTACCTCGAGACAGACCAAAAAAAATTATTTACTCCCTGTAATACCTATCCCTGAGTGCTGCACCCAGGGGCATTGCAGCCGGTATTACTCTTTAAAAAATAAAATTTACACCTTCGCGCAATCCGACCACGCGAATCGTGCACCGGATGGCCGCCCAAACCCACCAGTCATATACGTGTTAGCAGCAACCTTCGGAGATGTTACAAAGGGAAGCTCAGGCCGGGGCCATCAACAGCATGGGAGCAGCAGCAGCCGCGGCCCAGCTGCTTCTACCCTTTCTCCACACCCTCCTCTCATGCCTCACCGTCTCCATGCTCCTCGGCAAGCTCTTCTGCCAACCCGCGGCCGCCGCTGCGCTGCTGGCAAGGAAGCTCAGCAGCCGCCTGTTTGGAAGGGCAGCAGCAGAAGAAGAGGAGGGGGAGGAGAAGACGGGAGGTGACAACACCCAGTGTGCTGTGTGCCTCTCCGTCCTCCGGGAAGGTGAAGAGGCGTGGCGGCTGGTTTGTGGGCATGTCTTCCACAGGGCTTGTTGCACCGGTGGGTCGAGAACCGGCGGCGCACTTGCCCGCTCTGCCGGGCGTGCCTCGACGCAAGGCCTGATGCCGACGGCGTAGAGACCATCGTCGTCGCACCCTTCAGCTTCTCCGACGTGGGAGATACAGAGAAGTGGTGGCTAAGATGAGAGGCCCCTGCAGCCTCTCCGACGTGGGAGGTATTGGGAAGTGGTGGCTCAGATGAGAGGCCTGGTGGTTCTTTCTCTCTCTCTCTCTCTCTATCTCTCTCTCTCTCTCTCTCTTATATATATATATATATATATATATATATATATATATATATATATATATATATTCATTTATTCATTTATTTATTTTATTTTTTTTGTTGCTGCTGGAAGTGGATGAGGGTTTTTACTTGTTTGTTTCTATGGATCATCCAGTTGCTGGTATTCAGCTACATTGAATTATTTTCTCTCTAATTTATAAAGGACTTTCTAAACTCAATATATATATCAGCCTATTTGTTGTGCAAATTTAGTTCTATAGTTCCTCCCATTTCCTCCTGTGACCAACAGACTATAGATCGATCGTTGTGTTGGGGGTTTGCTACATAGTTCTTCCCCAGCTCTTTTCCCAGCTGTGTGCTAGCAAATTAGATGAACAACAGATGTGTAAGTCCTTAATTTGGCAATTGGCACTCATCTTCTATGCGGGTCATGATGTGTACGTGGAAGGAATGGAGATCCTTTAAGCGCAAGGTTGGATTGAACTCAATCAGAGAGTGAATTTGAAAAATTCTCTCCTTACTTTTGCACTTATTGAATCCCAACTAAACTTAAACTAATAAGATCCGGATTCACATGGAAGGACCTGTGTGCACTGACAGACTGCCTGTTTTGAACTCTCGTACCATTGACAAACCATAAATGAGTCTGACTTTAGGATCAGATTAACTAAAATTTGAATAGTTTTAACTCACATATTAAAAGCTAGTGCGTTTATTACTGGGCAAATATAGTTCTGTTAGAATACTCCTGTATTGGAAAAATAATAAAATCAAAAAATGTTTAGAAGATGGTGCGTATTCTATTAATAACCTTAAGATTTTGAGTTGGACGGCCTAATAACTTCAACTTGATATCAAAGCTCAGGTTATGAACCGTGAGAGGAAGTGTCAGAATAATGTTCTGTATTGAAAAAATGAACAAAATCAAAAAGTGTTTAGAACATGGTGCCTATTCTACTCATAGTCTTAAGATTTTGAGTTAGATGGCTCAATAACTTTAACTTGTTCTGATGGATCCGTCGCTATACATAGAATCTATTAATTAAACAGCCTAGGTAACATCTTAATCCTAGTGTTATAATTAGAGATGTCAACAATAACTCGGGCTGTAAACGGATCCACGGGATCCGAAAACCCGTCCCGGACCGTAATGAAAAGCGGACTCGGATCATCTTTTTCATATGCCCATTCGGGTCACGTGCGAAGTAGACGGGGCAGGTTCTGGAGCGTTGAAAGCCACATTTGGGATCAGGCTTCTTCCTCTCCAAGCGTCTTTTCCTGCGGCCCGAGCGCCCCTCCTGAGTCCCGACACCCCGCGAGGACAGGCTTGCTCTCGCTGGCGCCCCGTTCCGCTTCCTCGGCTTCGAATGCATCATCCGCCCCTACCTCGACCCCTCCTTCTGCCCCTCATCAGCCACCGCTGCCGCCACCAAGCCCATGGCCGCCAACCTCCACCTCCCCGTCGGGATCCACCACCCCGCCGTGTGGCCGGCTGAACCGTCTCGGGGAACCAGTTCCCTGCACGAGCAACTCCGATGAGGAGAAGTGCTGCCTATGGCAGGGCCCCAACCACAACATGGCCATCTTCATCTCTGCGCGCTACCGTTCTCTCTCTTCGTCGCCTCCACCCTCCTCTCCTTTTTCTTCTTCTACTATCTCCGCGACGATGGCCCATTCTTCAGCAGCGTCCTCCTCCTCGCGTCCATCACTCCCTACCACTGCCAGCTCCTCGGCTTCTCAAGCGGCCAGCCCATGGAGTTGAGAGTGACTGATCGATGACTCCAATGACCACCTGGGCGGGTGAAGGCAAAGATGGGAGGAAGACCATGCTGTGTTGGGGCTGCCGTGGCGGCTGCTGATGCCTGGGGAGGGTCGGAGGTGAGGTAGACGAAGGGGCTCGCAGATTAGAATCGTGGGTTATTGACTATTTACATCAAGCCCTATTAAGATCCGAAATCCGATCCGATCCGACTGTATTTCCGGACTCGGATGCGGGTTGAATATTGAAAGCAGATCCTAATTTGGATCTGAAACAATCCAATCCGAATCCCACCCGTTGATAACCCTAATAATAACCGATAACCTGATTATACATCCAATCGTTTATTTGTTTTACACAATCGTTATTGATTATAAAGAAACAGATGGACTCCGTACTGTTTCTGCAGATATAGATAAATCTGATTTCTTAACGAATATGAAAATGAATAGTCACATTTCTGAACGTGATTTGACAGTAACTATGCCTTAAGAATATTTATATATAATTATACCATCCCATCTAAGGGTTGACATTAAAATGACACTTCTGATAAGCTTAATCTTAGATTCTAGCCTTGTACCACATTGTAGAGTTTCTCCGTGTGGTTTAAATGGATTGATATTTTATTCTATCTTTGTATGTGCTGAGACAAGTTTAAATTTAAGTGTTCTTTTGCTTTTTTTAAAGAAAACTATTTCTTAAAATTTTAATTTAATTTGGGCAGAATTTATAAGCTAATATATATTTAAAGTTTAATTGAGTTTTAGAAGATTGCATTTTGATTGTTAACCATATGTCTGCAAACTTATTGATACTCATTTCATTTCTATGTGAATATTATAATTAAAGTATGCTTATAATAAACATAGCATATTTTTCCGATAGCTAACAAATAAGCAAAGTAATAAGAGTAAACCTTGCTGCGCCACCGGGGGCTACTATGCCTCCTGGCGGTGCTTTCATTTAAGAGAAAAAAACATTTTTTATTGTTTTTTTGGTTGGTCCCAACTCATCTTACATGGTGGTATAGTCCGATATTAGATCGGGCGACCTAAGAAAAGATGAAAAATTAAAAATCGACTCCAAATAAATAGTAAAAAATAATATGACCATGTAGGGGATCATATAGGACCCTACATGTACGACCATTGGGGGGTTGATTTTTAATTTTTCATTTTCTTTGGAGTCATCCGATTCAGGATCAGATTATACGACTATGAAGGATACTATGGGGAGGGTTTTTTATTTTCGATTTGAGGTTGGTTTTCTGTTTTTCATCTTTTTTTTGGTCGCCTAATCTAAAGTTGGACAGTACAATCATGTAGGACACTGTGGAGCCGACTAAAAAAATTAAAAAAAAATAATAATAATACCGCCAAAAGACATAATAACTCTTGACAGCCCAACAAGCTGTACCCTAGTAATAAATGATCTAATTAACAGATACAGTAACAAATACTCCCCGATCTAATTAACAGATATTGTGAACAAAAGTGACATGGATCTATCTTTTCTCATTTATGAAGGACTGTACTAATTGCAGGATTTATTATTTTTTTGAACTGATAATTGCAGGAATGATACACCTTAACTTCAATGACTATGACATCAAGGAACAAGTATCTCTTGTAAAGATGTTACATCAATAACGTTACACATGTAAAAGGAGAAAAGTTGTATGGACAGTTAGAGTCCATCTGATTATAAGTAAAATATATTCAAATAGAAAGATCTTCTAAGAAAACGTATTTACAAGAATCATGAAAACAAAATTCGTCAATTGATACTTATAAAAATACTTTTAACTTCTTTGAAAAAAAACATTCAATCTTATCCAATGGATGCCAAGATCGGGAAACAGGAAAGCAACAAATTAAGTTTGTCATTGACTAGAATTTTATAAATTATCAAACGAGTGATTCCAATATACTTTTCAAAAAAAAAAAAATCATGTAACCTATTTTACATGAAAACAGGACCCTTTATAAAGTAGAAAGGATTTTCTACAAGTTTATTAGAAGATCAGGGAAGGTGACATATTGCTTGTACCCAACATATGCGGAACAGGCATCCTACTAGGATAAGGAGGTTACATTCTTTCCTCGTGCCTTCCCAATTATCAATTATCTTGCTGTCATCTTCTGTAGGACCACTCCTCGTGGAGGTTTATATCATCAAAGATGTCATTCGTCAGTACCCAACATACAACAACTATACCCGCACAGTAGCGCAGTGGTACTTCCCTCTTTGCCCCTGCCGAGAGGTGAGGTCACGGTATCGCCCCGCCCGCATTGTGTGGGGCGAGGGTCTTGCCGTAGAATTCTCGCTCCTTGAGTGGAAAAATCGTCCGTTTGGACGGATATTTCGTGTGCTAGCAGATTCGAACTCAGCTCCTCGAGTTAGATATTTGGCTTGTAACCATTGAGCCACTTCGACCAAAAACGTACAACAACTGTTCGGTATTAACCTTTCTTTTTACACCCCACATGACAAGGATCATATTTGGAAGCTTCATGTGAGAAAGTGGGACAAGGGGTGCCCACATGGTTTGCCTCCCCCTAACCTGTAACTTGGGGAGCTGCTGGTCTCTGGAACCCAAAGAGAGACCGGCCGTTCACATGCATCTCAAAAGGTAATATGCACTCCTTGGATCACACATTTCCATGTGATCAGATGGTTTGATGCAATTTCTTTTCTTTTATAAGTATCTAATCTTTGACGTATGCCTAGCCCATGTGATCCGTCGTCGAATTTAAAAATAAAAATGTTCAGAATATCTAATTTGGGCACTATTAAATTCAAACCATTCAAATGAGGTAAAAGTCATTTTTTTTTCTAGGAAATTTTACAAGTCAGCATCTATAGTAATCTCGTCTAAGTCTAAGTATATCCATGTTATCTATCAATTTAAAGAAGTCCCTAGAATCATCTCCGATTCTAAAATAAGTACCTGACACTACTTTCTTGACAGCAACGTAACGGAAATTTAACTTATTTCAAGTTTAGCATAAACTAGACGTGAAAATTTATGTATTTACCCTCAATTTTTTAAGTTTCAAAATTTTTTGAAGAAACAAGACAGAGAAGGGCCGTGGGCGTGTGCGGAGGGCATCCACCACACCATCGTCTCCTCCAGCAGATCCAAAGTTTTGACACCATTCATAACCCAAGTCCAAAACTCTGGTTTCCCCGTGTTGTTGCAGTGCCTGCAGGTCTCCTGGGATGTGTGTGTTTTGGTTGGCACACGTCCCTCTCATAGGAGGAATATTCCTATGAATCGTGCTTTTCTTAAATGTCTATTAACCTGAGGGATTTTTTTTTAACTGTTAAATATTTTATGGACTTTTGTTGAAACAGGAAGATTGCAGGGATATATTTAAAATTAGACTAAATTATCAGGGTCGACTTGTAAAAATCCCTTGTCCTAATCTAGATCCACATATTATGGTGTATGGGATGAACCAAATCCACATTGAATTTTATTTCTCCATTAAAGGGGCTCGTACATGTTCGACAGTACCGTCCGTGAATACTCCGCCAGTATGAAAAATTCTTAATGTTAGTTGAGTCCCTGGTTCTCCAATTGATTGACCTGTAATAATACCTACAGTTTCTCCCAATTTGACACCCTTATTATTCTTTAATTACCTAAAAAGACACTAAATGTAAACCATCAAAGAAAAGTCATTGCTCTAAATTTTAAAATTAAGAAGAGATTCCTAATTTTTTTAAATTAGTGAGAGGACAAATATGTAGAATCCCTGATTCAATCGGACCTAAATGACCTTTGCCGAGGTTAGCGACGTAGCTTTCTGCTTAACTGGACTTTAATAACTGGATTAGGAAACTGAGATGGTCTGCCATTTCAATAGCCTAAGTGGAACCCTTCTAGAATGAGGGTTTTCCAAGAATGGTTAGCAAAACAAGATGAAAACGCAGTCGTTATTCATCTTAACCTTGTAACGATTAACAAAGGCCACCCAGTTGTTACCTGAATTTTTGCTTCATGATCCAATGGGAAAAAATACAGAACAGAAGGAATAAGCCTCCTCTTTAAAAAATAGAGAAAGGGTCATTTCACCAATGTGACTGAAAAATGACTTTTTTCTTTTAAACTCCTCATCTCATGAAAATGACGACATACACAATTCAACAAAATAAGTCCAGAATATCTCAACTCGCAAAAGAATAGCCATTGCCATCCGTTAAATCTTTATACAACACCAATTTGTGATTGAAATTATAAAGTTGTATGACACAAGGCTGACCTTTTTCTTCGTTTCTTAATTAGTTGTACAAGAATAGTGTCAACCAAGCCAATCGGCACACAATAGTTTGGAAAATGTTATGCACTATAGCTAGAGATGAAAAAGATTACTTAACGGTGAGGATAATAGTTAAATTTTTATCTTTATTCTTAAAAGAAAAGATATATCTTTAATCTTGTCCTTATCCTTACATATATACATCTTTATCATTATCCTTAAAAGTTAATAGAAACGGATATATATAAATTAAATTATAGGACAACATATAATTATGCATATTTTTACACAAAAAAATAAATTATAAAATTCCATCATATGCATGAAATATGATTATCATACAATAAATATTGATCCGATTACTTCTAACTTCAAATTTATCATATCAACGAACATATAATATAATAAAGTTAAATTTATGAAGAAAATAAATTAACAAATTTACTAACTACATGTAAAAGAAAATATAGAAAGTATACACTATGTCATATATAACTACAAATTTTCTATTTTTGCATCTCTCTCTCTCTCTCTCTCTACACGTCAAACGTTCTCACCACTTTCATTTTCCACCTATTTTCTTATGAGATTTAAAAACATGCGTTTTCTTTTCTGAGAAAATATTTTCTAGAAGAAACACTCTCCATGGTTCTCTACTTTGTGCGAAAATGTTGAGAATGTAAATACCCCCTAAAGCTTCAAAAAATCAGACTACTACATTCTTCTCACCAAGGAATATCACCAAGCCCTTAGAAAACTTGTCGGCAAAGCGGATGGTGTTGCGGAAGGCTGATCTAGACCTCAACCTACTGCAAGCCATTAAGAATTGGTTACGAGCAACTGCGGAAAACCAACGCACAACCGATGCATAGTTTCTTATCCATGTTTACGCACCTGTAGTGTCTTCTTATCTCCGTTTACACAGCTGTAGTAACAACTAGAAAGGAAAACGTATGGCTGGGCATACTAGACGTGGACCCATGGAGGGCCAATCCTACTAGCGGCAGACCTAAACTCTGATGAATGAAAGTGGAGAAGCAGGGCGGGTACCAAACTATCGCACTGCAGCATTTAATTGACATTATCCAAGAGGCAGGCAGGATTCATAGGCCTGCCTTTTGATGGCCCCCCCTACTAACCTGGAGCAACAGAAAAAAAACAGTGCATGCATGTACGTATGCGTGTGTGCATCCAACCGAACAAGGGAGCGGTTAGAGTACACTGCCCGCTGGCAGTGTACGTAACATTTGGGGTTTTAATCCCCTTAATCAGTGCCTAAAACTAAATCACCAAAGAATGGGAGCAACCTTGGAGGCTAATTGGACTTTTTTTTTTCTTACTATTTTTTCAAGATTTTTTAAAAATACATTTTGCACACACCGGTTAAATTTCACGATCAAATGGTGAAATTTAAGAAGATGGCATCCCTACAGAAGCCAATCAAAGCATGATGGAGGAAAAAACACTAAGTACCGTGTGAGAATTGTAGAAATCAATAAGCAACTTGAAGGCTGAAACAAGCGGCCAATCTTGGAGAAAAATCTGAATCTAGAGATCACAATGGAGTAAAACTTTGAGGAATATTTACAGAACGAAGAAGAATTTTGGCAAAGGGCAAAAGTCCAATGATTAAACTAAGCAGACAAAAACACACATTTTTCAATCCAGCCCTCAACATACACGGAACTAAAAGCATCTTCTGGATTCAACTAGCCTACGGGGAACTGGACAGGTGACTTTTGAGGTGAAAGACCTTCGTCGAAAACTTACGCTCAATCTTTTCCTCCAGATAACTTTATGATGAAGATGTAATTATTTTTAGCCCTTGAAAAGATAATGTAAAAAACCCCTCTAATCCAACTATTTATTTATAAGCCCTCACAGTCCCCCTTGCATTGCTGCAAGGCCCCAAAATGTTACAAAAAAGTCTGTTAAAAAAACCCCTCAAAAGAGCCTTTTAGTGAGAAAGTTGAGATTTTGAGCACTTATTCAAAAGAGCTTTTTTGTCAGAAAGTTGAGACTTATGAGGGCTTATTTGTAAGTAGTAGGATTAAGAAAAGTTATTTGTAATATCAAAATTTTCGGAGGGTTGAAGATAACAAGCCCGATGATGAAAACATAGACGCATTCCGCAGTATGTACATGATTCTGTTTGCTCAACCCCATCACTGGAGGAGGTAGAAAAAGTACTTTCCAACATGGCCATGAGAAAGTCTCCAGGTCCACATGGCTTGGCTCCCTTATTCTATTAAACATATTGTCACGTTGTTAGGGATGATGTATTCAAGCTTATCACACACATCTCAGTAAATTAACCTCCCCTGAGGCCTAAATCATTTGCTAGTCAAATTAGTTCCCAAGAGAACCCTACCAGCAGTCCCTCTAATTACCAGTGCATTAGTTTGTGCAACACCACCTACAAATTATTTGAAAAATCTTCGCTGAAAGGATTAAGCCCATATAAAACCTGATATTTCCGTTCCATGGTGATGTCCCTCGTAGACAAATCATGGACCGCATCATAAGGGAAGGGGGGGATGGGTCTGGGGGTGGGGAAGAGAGGTATATTAACCATTAAATTTGATGAACCTTTTTCCCAGCACGCTGTCCCCCCTTGTGTGCTGAGTGGTTTATCTGATATACTTGGATGTCTGGCTCAGGAGCTACCCTGAGCCTCTGCTGCTCAGTTACTTGGAAGTCCGCCCGAGAGCTGCCCCCAGCCTCTGTTGAGATTTCCCACAGGTACTATCCTGCCTCAACAAGAAAAATCGATGTCCCTAAGGCCTATGATAAAATGGAACTTCCTTTCATCTATGAAATTCTCAACAAGCGCAGCTTCTTAGTGAAATCCATAGCCCTTATAATGCAATGTATTTGTTCGGCTACTTTATCCATAAACATCAATGGAGAAGCTACAACATAGGGGTCAAGCTGCAAAGACCAGCAGGTAATCCCATCATCCCCATTCATCTGTTCCTATGTGCCAGGGCATTATCTGTTCCTTTTTTGGTTCAAGCAGTCGGAAGGAATCATGAAAGGTTTCAAAATAAATTAACAGGCTCCTAGCATCACACATTATATATGCAGAGGATGTGTTTGTCTTTGGCAAGGCAGCAGAACTCAAGGGAATCATGGAATATCTAGAAATCTATCAAACTTGGTCAGGCGAAGAGATCAATAACTTCAAATCTGGTGTGCTTTTCATCCCTAAACATTTCCTTTCTTACAAAAACATCTCTAACAGCCTCTGCTGCTTCAAATTCCTGGGAAAGGTGAGCTTTATCTTGGTACCAGGCCCTGGCTAAGCCAAACACAAAGGGGATTCTGGTGAGGCAAAAGAGACAGACACAAGAAAGCTCACGTTATACAGTTGGAAGAAAATCAAACAGTAAAAAGAAGTGGAGAGAGTAAGTATTCAAGATTTCCAACGCTACAACCAAGCTGCCATCATGAAGCTAACCTGTCAATTTATTGATGATCATAGTAGTCTATGGGCCAATATATCAGGCACTTTCGGGAAACTGAGGATAGACAACTGCTCCGACACTTGGAAAGTGATGCTTGGTGTCGAGTAAGCCCAGAAAAAGGGAAGCATCTGGCTGATCAACAACGGATGAAATGTTAAAATCTGGACAGAAGATTGGATTCCAGATCTAATAGGTCCTCCAACTGTCAATGGCTTGTACACATCCAATTTCCAACAAAGTGTCTGAATTAGTTAGTCAACAAGCTTGGAATGCACAATTCATCTGACAAATGTTTGACACCATTACCTGCATGGCCATTACTGCCATTCCATTTCCACAACAAGATAATTCCCAAATGGATAATCTCACATGGGCTCTCACTCCACAAGAGAATTTCTCGACAATATCTGACTATAGACTAATCAGGTTAAGCCAAGGAATGGTGTCCACTTCTACACCTTCAAACTATATGATTTTTTGTGAGCCCTGGACTGAGGAAGGATACTTCCTCCAAGATTATCCTTTGTTCCAGCATGTTTAAGTTATGTCCTCCCAACAAATGCAAAGATGGGTAGATTCATTCCCTCCATCAACAAACTCTACTCCATCTGAATAGAGCTTCAGAATCTATTTACCGCTTGTTATTTCAATGCAAAGCATTGCTTACTCGACTATCACTTTGATAGAGAAGCAGTTATATTGGGGGAGATCATTGAACGATCAAGCCCACCTATGCAACATGCGAGGAAGATATGGACCACAATGTGCATGTTTACATTAATCTTATCACAAAGATGGAAACCCAACTGTAACTGTTTTTGAAGGTACCAAGCCACAACCACCCGCCAATATGAAGAGAGTGGGTGTAGATTTTCCGTTTTTGGAAGCACAGACAGGCAAAGGGTGTACAAAGCAGAGAAACAGGCAAGGACACTGGACTCTCCCACAATAAAACCCACTTAAAATCAACGTTGATGGAGCTCTTTTGAAGGACAATGCTGCAATTGGAGTGGTAATCAGAGACCAAGCAGGTTATTAATCCAATCAGACCTGTCATATGCAACACCGAAAACAGCAGAAGCTATGTCTATTTTTTAAGGGTTGAAAATCAAAGCTTAAATGCAAAAAACTAGTCATAGTCAAAAGTTGATGCTGCAAACATTGCCCAGCCCATCCTTAGATGTGGCGCATCCCCCTCTCCCCCCCCCCACAAAAAAAAAAAAGAAACACAACCAACCTTTAATGCCATTCACATCCTTGTTGCTTATTTCCACGGAAATGCAACCAACCTACTCACGACCTTCCCAGGTTTGCGGTCTCTTGACATTTCTCATTGATGGACCAGCCACCCCTCAAAAATTGTATCAAAGCTAGTGTATTGGCTGACAGAAATGCTTGTATGGTTGTACCCGACTTACCACCTTTAATGAAAATCTTCCTTTCTGTCTTGGTAGTTTTTTTTTTCTGTGGTGGGGGGAGGGGTATGTAAATGCTTAGCCAGCTTCAACGGGCAATTTTACAATCTGTGCAGGATTTGCGTCCCTCTTGAAGGTCATGGACCAGTGCTTTCTATTTTTGGGGACATCCTCTGAACCTTGGACAATTCTGAGAGTTTTTAGCAAGATCTTGGAGCTCATTTCTCAGTAGATTTTCCCTTAATTTCACATGCTTTGTCATCTTAGTCGTGTGATTTCAAATTCCTAATACGTCCTTGCTTAAAAATATAATGTTCGATCAACAAACCTGAATGATCATGCACCATGCAAGGCGACAACCTTGATTCTGCATCAGCCTACATTTTGCATCCCATAGAATTCTTTAGAATAATTTGGACAAGCCATCGACTCAGCACATAAACTTCCCAAATGCATTGACATTTGTCCTTTAGGCAAGCCAAAATGGATCTACATGCATTATTGACAAAAGAAAAGCATGACAAATTCACCATCTACTCTGGTCAGTCCCACACACTGCATCCCCGGAAGGGTAACAAATATGTTAATTTATTTGTCAAAGGACCAGTCTAGGAAACAAGCTTCAAAAATCAACATCAGGAGCCTAGAGATATTTCCCCAACTTGTATTCCCAAATGTAACCTAAATCTCTGACCAGTTTCTTTCATGATGAAGGGTCATCCACGGGGTTCAATCAAATCTCAAATTGACTGCAAGTCTGACTTCTTTTAAGCATCTAACTCTTCATATTTTTTTCCTTTACATTATGCCATTAAGCAAAGATCATATAGCCTGGGGAAATGCCGTCTTGGCAAATTTAATGGCATCTGTGGCTGCAAGCCATTAATGTGTCAACTGATTGCCACCATTTACATCAGACACCTACTGGTTAGTCAAAATGCTGACATGTATAAGGCTAATTAATAAATACAAGATTTAGCAGTACAATATTGCTTCACACACTAATTAATCAGGTGAAAAATTGATCAACATCGACAAAAAAGTTGGCCAGTATGTCATTGTCAAAGAAAGATGCATCTAGTGCCATTTAATGGATACTTGCTGAGATAAAGTAGTGCAAATGACAATGTATGACTGACAAGAGACTGTCCTCCAGAAAATAACATGGAACTTTAGATATATTCTAAACAAAGCATACCAACGTCAAGTTGATTTCGGTGTATTGAAGCAATAAAAATCTTCACGTTGATACAACTTCAAAGTTCCAACTGAAAAAACAAAATTATAGATTTTAGGCTGGATATCAGAAAGTGTCGACAGTTAATAATGTAGGACTTTGACATGAAGAATTGAATTACATTTCTACAAATAAAAAAGGAAATAGTTCAGGAATTAAACCAGCATAATGATAATTATGGCAACTGTAAAAGTGTGTGAAAAATAGCACACAGCTGCATTAACTTTCTTCGAGAAGTCAAAAAGGAAAAATGAAAAGCAACCAGTAAATTGTTGAGTAAAAAAGGGACAACAGAAAGCAACTAGCTAATTGTTGTCAGTCAACAACATTTCTTGATGGATTAGATTTGATCAAGAATTCTAACAAGTTATGCTATAGTTCACATCGAACAACTAGTTGATTATATCTATCCCTAGCACAAACTGAAAGGAATTGGAGTGGTCCCTTTGCTTAAGGACAAAAAACGGGACCCTCACTACACCGTAATAGTTGCTAAACTATTTCAGGACAGCTTGGCACTCTTGACAGGTCTGGACAATTCATGTCGAGAGTCTAGACAAAGGTGAAAAAAAAAACTCTCCTTATATTGTTTACGGCAACACTGACACTTTGCCAAACTAAATGCACTGCATTGTCGTGATTTCTGTTTTTAAATGAACAATCTTAGTTTAAAAAAGAGGCAATTTTATTAGTAACAAAATGCACTATGATGTAGTTTATTCATGAGAAAATTAGAAATCTAATTAGCATTATTTTAAGATGCACATCCTGCAGTAACTTTGTTCTATGGGTAACTGAACATTGGTTCATGCTACATAGTACTTGAAATATCATTTAAATGGCTGAATGTTTAAAAGTTACCAAAGTTGTACAACATGTGACATGCATTCTTTCAAAATCAAGATTAATGAAACCACGAGTACCCCTTGAATCCCAGGTGGCTAGCCATTGCCTAGCACCACCAGGTCACTTGGCAAGTAAGTGTATAATCAAGTGCAACAACATAGCACATGTTCTTGGAAACAAAGCACAAGTTCCCGGCCCAGTCCCCACATACCAAGGTATGTAGAATCGGATCGTGACTGGGAATCGCCCAGTGTCGATCCGATCCAAATTGGGATCGGATCGGCTGAATGCCTGATATTTTAATTTAAAAAATCAGAAGAAGAAAAATCAGAGAAATTCAGGAAAGATGGAAAGAAACAAAAAGAAAGTGAAAATGACATTTTGGGTTGGTAATGGTCAATTTGAGTCTAGGATTAAACATATAACTTAAATAAATAATCAATTTTTTAATGGCACAAAAACATACAATAGAATAACATTAATTAATCCCTTCGATGTTAGAAAATCCGATACATTATTCCATTATTAGATGGATTCATAACAGCTGGATCGGACCTGTATTGGACGATCCGCGCAGGATCGGCCCAATCCAAGCCGATTCTGGCTGGTTCCAAGCCGATTCTGGCCCTTATTATTATTATTATTTAATTTTCTTTAGGGGATCGGATTTCCCCATTGAAATTGGATAGCCACCATGGATTCCAATCCGGATCGGAATCGGCCGATTCTACGAACCACGTCACATACATGGGCATACCTCTTGAGGCAGATTTAGAAATGAACCTTGAGGGACAAAGGTGATTAGGACTTTAAAGTGACAAAAATGGGCAGCAAAAGTAGTTCCTTTTTACAAACAGACAAGGTTATTAGAGTACAATAACTTTTCAATAATATGTAATTTAATGAAACATATAAAATACCAAAATAAGATCTTATATGTGGATTTCCATCACTGTAAATCTGTGCTTTTCCAAAATCTGTCAGATAATAGAGAATAATCCTCCAAATGTTTTTTTCAAATGCTACCTAATTCTAGCACAAATTCAGTATCACGCCATCAACACCGAATCCCCCCAACACCCCCCTCACATTCTCTCAAAACTCAAATCCTTTAAGTATTATTAAACTACTGTACCATTTTGGCATTGTTACCACACTTCACCCGGCTAATATGGCCAAAGGACTTCCCTAAGAGTAATACTTGCTGCAATGCCCCTGCGTGTCAAGCAGGGGGATTTCAGTGGGGGTTCTTTTTCTGATTTTTTTTTCAGGTGGGCCCCAAGGTGCCCTACCTGTCTGTATAGTGCAATGTCTGATCAGACGATCCCAAAAAAAAACTGAAAAATCAAAAATCGGACATTGCACTGTACGGACGGGTAGGGGACCTCAGGGCCCAACTGAAAAAAACATAAAAAAACGCACCTCATGGTTACTTGGCAATTGAGAGATTAGCCTTAGCCTTGCACGTGCCATCCAGGCTACCAACCCATGACAAGGCAGCCATGGAAGCTTCAGACATAAGACTACAACTACCAATGGCCCAGGTCTTGGAGGAGGTTGGGCCCAGCCATGTCATGCCTTTTCAGGCCTTGCACAGCCTAGGCCCCAATAAAAAAAGGCTACTATAGGCCTGCGACCTACCCCAGACCTGGGAGACAAACGCCCACACCCAGCCCAATGCCACCATGGACAAAAAAAGTTGAGTAATACTTGCTGCAATGCCACTGCGTGCTGCACGCAGGGGCATTGCAGTGGGTAAACTAAAAATATATATTTTTTTAGATGGGCCCTGAGGTGCCCTAACCATCCGTATAGTGCAATGCTCGATCGGACGACCCAAAAAAAATCTGAAAAATAAAAAACCGAGCTCTGATGAACAGTAAAAAACCTAGAAAATTTTAAAAAAATTGGTTTACCCACTGCAATGCCACGCAGGGGCATTTCAGCAAGTATTACTCAAAAGTTAAATGTATATTTGTTCCTCCTCCTCATGTCAGTATAACTTTCTGCCTTTCGGTGTAAGAGCAGTATAAATATGTAAAAATACATTTATTGTGAGAACTAAAGAGAAATGCTATTCAATAAAATAAACTCTTGTGGAGTGTGAAAGGAAACATGATTTAACATTTAATAGAGATAATTATATAACACAGAAGTTGCTAGCAATCCAATGAGAACCAGAAAATGAATCAACCCGAGAATTCTTTGTCAACAAATAAAACATCAATTATCAGGTAGAAAGCATTAAACCAGAAGACAAAACAACGTTAAACTTCACAAAATTCCCAATAAGCACATTTCACTAGACTCCAATCTTGCAATCCTTTGAAGACAACATGGTAAATTTAATTCAGCAAGCTGGAAGCAACTATGGAAGACAAAAATTGAACAGCTGGAATTGGTGGATGATATCAGTTAGGGTACCTCCAAGGATGAGGAGACATTCAAGAGGTTATTCATTGGCTCCCATTCCCTCATACTTTCCTATTCTCTCAAGCAGAAATTCATGAAGAAATACAGAGTCTAAGGCCCCGTTTGGTATCGGGATACAACGGGGATAGGGATGGGTTATGCCCGTTCTTTGTTTGGTATGGCAAAAATTAATGAAAATAAAGGGGGTTAATAAGAATAGGGTTATCCTCAAAAACGGGGTTAAAATTGAGGATAACTCATTCCACATTTTAGGTGGAATGAGTTAATCCCATTTTCCTATCCCAATTTGTCTCGACCCCGACGCCCCTTTTCCTCTTCTCTGCCCCTACCCTCGACGCCCCTTTTCCTCTCCTCTCATCTCCCTTCCCCTCTCATAAACCCTAGCACCAGTTGAGGGTGAAGCCTGTTTTCTTCTCCTATCCCGACGAACAGCGAGTCGACGGCGGCAACCTCGACATCCCGTCTCCTTCCCGGCGGTATCCCGTCTCCTTCCCGACGGCATCCCCTCTCACAAACCCTAGCTCCAGTTCTCCAACACCCCTTTTCTTCTCCTTCTTCCCAAGGACCGGCGAGTCAACGACGGCGGCGACATCCTCTCTCTTTCCCTTACGGCGGCAGGAAACATGCGCGGCATACCTTCTCCTTCCCTGACAGCGGCAGGAAACACGGCATCCCTTCCCTTCCCCTCTGCGTCTCGTGGCAAGGTCTTCCCTTCCCCTCTGTTCGTTGCTCCTCTGCGTCTCATGGCAAGGTGTTCCCTTCGTTTTCCTCTATTGGCTGCTCCTTTGCTCATGTACATCACATTTTCCTCGTTTTTTCCTTCCATGTTCTTGTTGTAGTGCTTCCCTCATTTTTTCCTTCCCTCTTCCTGAACATGATATCCCTAATTTTTATTCCCACGCTATAGGCAATCGTATATGGTTGGGCAGCAATTATATGGTGCTTCCCTCGTTTTTTCCTTCCCTCTTTCTGAACATGATTTCCTTCCCATACTATAGGCAATCGGTTGTGAAGCTTCCCTCTTCATGAACATGATGTCCGTATTATTTTTTTCTGTTGGGAATGTCCTGCTCCTTCTCTGTTGGGAATTTGTTGGTCCTTCTTTGTTGGTAATGTGTTGGTCCTTCTATGTTGGGAATGTGCTAGTCCTTCTCTATTGGGAATGTGCTGGTCCTTCTCTGTTGCGAATGTGCTGCTCGTTTCTATTGGGAATGGACACTATTTATATAAACATGCATGCATGTGATGGCTCCTTCCCTCATGCTTCCACATGGTATATGGCGCTATTTTCTGTCATTGTGATTCCTCCTTCCTGGCTGATTCTAATTTTTTCCTCTCAATGCACGCATCTGATTGCTCCTTATTGTTTTTTTTCTACCACTTATATACGCGCATATATGTTTTGCGCTCACTAAAAGCATTTGATTGCTCCTTCTTTTTTTTAATTGATTGTGAAGTGGTTGAAAATATGTTTTTTATGTTTCCTCTCATGCATGCATTTGATTGCTCCTTATTGGATTTTTATGGCCAGTTATTTCCTACCACTGATATACACGCATACATGTTTTCCTATGATTTTACATCGATCTCATTATTGTATCTTTCTTTGCATTCAATAATCATCCCTAGTAAAAAACGAGTCAGTCCAAGGATGGTAAAGGTAGAGTGGTTAATTGGAGTACCGAGGCTGATCGTACCTTGGTAGATCTTCTCGTAGAGCACAGGGTTAACAACGATAGATTTGCCAATGGCAATTTTACGAAGGAAACTTGGAGATCCACTGTTGTTAGATTTAATTCAATTTCTAAGCTAAGCTATTCACTTCATCATTTGAAGAATCGCTTCAAGAATCTAAAGAAATTATATTCCCTACATCTTAATCTTGAGAATAGGACGTCAAGTTAGGTTTGGGATGATGAAAAACATGTGCCTGTCTCAAGCGCCCAAGAGACTTGGGAGGATCTAATAGCAGTATGTGAGTGGGTGTTGTACGATGAGTTTCTCATTTCATTACTTTCAGTCATTCATCACTAATAACATGAGCAAATGTTACCTTTTTTTCAGTGCATTAAAGAATATAAACAAATACAAGGAAAGCCTTTCCTCTTCATAGAACAAATGCACCTGATTTGTTCCACTTCTTTGGCTAGGGGAGACAACGCTGCACCTAATTCAAGTACCTCATACCTAGATACACGAAGTAAAAATGGAGATGATGATGAGGGTACGGATGTAGCCCTACTTCCGATGAACCGGTGCACCCAAAGATTCATCGTGATCCAAAGTATTATCATTTTTTCAAGGTAATATTATTTATTGTACACACATAACATTCTTATCTATGTATCTTTGCGTCTTCTTGTGTTCGATTAAATTTATTCCCTATGCCAATAGAATGTTGTAGGTGCTATTGATGGCACACATGTTTCTACAAAGGTCCCACATATTAACCAGCCTCGATTTCGAAATAGAAAGGGTGAAACCTCCCAAAATGTCATGGATTGTATGAAATTTGATTTAATGTTCACATATGTTGTCGTTGGCTGGGAGGGTTCTGCTGCATATATGAAGGTCTTGAGGTGGGCAATAGAGAGTGGAGGTTTTACTGTACCAAAAGGATTGAATACAATAATTAAAGTACTCAGTTTTGATGCTAAACAATAGCTACAACTTGTATCCTAGGGAAATATTACTTGGTCGATATTAGGTATGCAAACACCCCTTAATTCTTGGCTCCATACCGCCAAGGAATTCCGGGTCGGGTCGGGACCCGGAATCGGACCCGGCGATCCCGACCCGATCCAATCTGACGAAGTCCGGCCGGTCCGACTCGGCCGGAAAAAAAAACTCAGAAAAAAAATTATGAATACCGCAGCATCCGATATCATTTGTCGGAATATAATTTTTCAAGAAGGAATCGGCTAACATATAGAAACAAGAAGGATTTGTTCAATCATAGGCATGCTCAGCTATACAATGTTGTTGAGCGTGCCTTTTGGGTGTTGAAAGTCCAATTCACAATTTTAGTAAAACGATGAAATTATCCCATTAAGACTCAAGCAAAGATTGTAATGGCTTCTTGTGTCTTACACAATTTCATTAGGAAAGAACAAGGCCTTGATTTAATTTTCCAACAAGGAGAATGTGATTTGATGATGGAAGGGAACAATGATGTAAACGAAGAGGATAATGTTATTGGCACAGAGGCTACTAAAGGGGAGAGATTCAGAAACCAAATGGCCACTCGTCTTTGAGCACAACACACTAGGCGAGGGTACAAATTGCTATACACACCTTGTTGTATTATCGATACGTTTACATTTTTTTTTCGATGCATAGAATTTTTTATTGCGATGCATGGACATTTCATATGTTGTAATACTACATTTATGTCATCTTCGTTCTACCTCCTGCGAGTGCCATAAGTTGAATCTTAACATTTTCTTGACATTGACATAGATATGTGGTGTACAGAAATTTTTTGGCTAATGTTTTTTACCTCAAGCGGTCGATTGGTCGAGGAGCTTCTAATTACAATTTTTTGTTCATTTTGGTTTGAAGTTATGGCCGCCTTATACACGGATAGAAGCAAATGGTTTCATTTTAGATTGAACTTATGGTTGCCTTATACACGGATAGAAGCAAATGGTTTCATTTTGAGTTGAACTTATGGCTGCCTTATACACAGATAGAAACAAATGGTTTCATTTTGGGTTGAACTTATGGTTTGAACTTATGGCTGCCTTATACACGGATAGAAGCAAATGGTCTTATTTTCAGTAAACAATCATGACTGTTATTTCATGCAGATTTGGTTTGACAATAATGACTATTATTGGTTTTGGTTTGGTTCTCGCAGATTTCCTTTATGTCCCACTTGGTCTTTCTTTTGATTATATGGATGGATGTTTATAGGTAAATATTATAATGGGTTGTAAATATAAACCTATGCACAGGTTTATATGCCTCACTTGTTCTTTCTTTTAGTTAACTTGTTTTTTCAATGAGCTGTAAATATAAACATGTGCATATGTTTATATGTCCCTATTTTATTTTTTGTGGATTGCGTTATAAATATAAACCGATGCACATGTCAATATGTCCGAGTTGATATTTTTATGTATTTGTATATTATTTGTTGTAAGTAAATATAAACCTGTGCATAGGTTTATATTTACAGCCCATTATCACAACATGTTGCAAATATGAAGATATGTCAAAGGTACGTAAACCGAATGTAAATAATGGGTTGTAAATATAAGCATGTGCACATGTTTATATGCACTCTAGTTTTTCTTATTTTGACAAAGGTACGTAAACCGAATGTAAATAATGCGTTGTAAATATAAGCATGTGCACATGTTTATATGCCCCTCTAGTTTTTCTTATTTCTTGTATCCATGGGTTGTAAAAAAAAAACATGTGCATAGGTTTATATGCCCATTATGACAGCAGGTTGGCTTTGGTTCAAATGGTCATTGATGGATGCTTATGAGTAAATATAAACATGTGCCTATTCCACTGTGTGTTGTTTGTTTTGTGGATTTTTATATAGTAACGTTTGTTGTTTACGTTTAATTAGTAATGTAATGATAATAGGCAGTGATGATGGAAAGGACAGTTCAATTGATACAAAATGCATATGAAGGTCTCACAGCAACCCTTCTCATGCAATTTAAGGTGAGTCGGATGGTTGCTTTGTGATGGCAACATATGCATTGCATGTGATTTTAAAATTTTTAAAAAAAAAAAAAAGAAGTAGAAGAAGAAGAATTGATCATCTGAAATGAACAGTGATGATGGTAAGGATAGTTCAATTGATGCAAAATGCATATGAAGGTCTCACGGTAACTCTTCTCACGCAATTTAAGGTGAGTCGGATGGCTGCTTTGTGATGACAACATATGCATTGCATGTGATTTAAAAAAAAAAAAAGGAGAACTGACCATCTGAGCCTCCATTAGGAGTCCCACATACTGTGCTAGTTTCTACCTCCCATAAGTATGCATTGTGACGGCAGCATATACATTGCATAGGTCTATATGTCCAACTTGTTTGTTTTTCTTTTTTTTCTTTTTTTTTTTGGGAGGGGGGGGGATTCTTATGTGATAATGAGCAGTGATGATAGGAATGACAGTTCAATTAAGGCAAAATGCATATAAAGGTCTCATGGCAACCCTTCTCATGCAATTTAAGGTGAGTCGGATGGCTGGTTTGTGATGGCGACATACACGTTGCATGTGATTTCAAAAAAAAAAAAAAAAAAAGAAGAGAACTGACCATCTGAGCCTCCATTGGGAGTCCCACATATTGTGCTGGTTTCTACCTCCCATAGGTATGCATTGTGATGGCAACATATACATTTGCATAGGTTTATATGCCCGACTTGTTTGTTTTGTTTTTTTTTAAAATGCTAATGTGATACTGGGCAGTAATGATGGGAAGGACAGTTCAATTGAGGCAAAATGCATATTAAGGTCTCACGACAACCCTTCTCATGCAATTTAAGATGAGTCGAATGGCTGCTTTGTGATGGCAACATATGTGTTGCATGTGATTTAAAAAAAAAAAAAAAGAGAACTGACCATATGAGCAAGGTTTAAAAACTCGGCTCGGATCGGCACGGATCGGCCGAGTCGGACCGGTTTTGGGCCGACCGTGCCGATCCCGAGTAACCTGGCCGAGTCCAGGCCTCGGATCGGCCGGTCCGAGCCGGATCGGGCGATCTGGGACCGGATCGAGCCGGGTCGGCTCGGATCGGCCCGACCCGGCCCCCAACGGCTAGTTTGACAATGCAGCGGCGTTCAAGTTAACTGGACAAATGTTGATGCAGAAGAGAGAACATCTATACTGGGTTCCCTGTTCTGCTCATTGTATTGACTTAATGTTGGAAGACATTTGCTCTGATCCGATGGTAGATGGAGTGGTCAAGAGTGGTCGATTTATCACCACATTCATCTACAACCACAACAACATTCTGGATATCATGCGCACACATACTCATGGAAGACAGTTGCTTCGTCCAGGAGCCACCAGGTTTGCATCTCAATATATCTCTCTAGATAGTTTAAGTCAACAAAAGAACAACTTGATTAGGATGGTGGCATCGGAAGATTGGGAGAATCACATATTGCGGCATGTACCAACTAAGGTCAAAGAGAAAGGTAAGAAAGTGGCTGATCTAATTCAGTCTAGACCCTTCTAGAGGGGGGTGCAAGCGGTGTTAAATATTGTAGAACCGCTTGTCCGTGTCTTGCGATCTTGTGATGGAGAAAGAAGATCGGATATGGGATATTTATATGAAGCTATGGACAGAGCTAAGAAGTTCATTCAACTGAACCCAACAACCTTTGTGAAGTGGTGGGACATAATAGACAGACGTTGAGAACACACTTTACATCACGATCTTCATGCATCTGGTAAGCTACTAACTTTCTATATGTATTATTTGTATACATATTTTTCTTAAGTAATAACTAACTTCGACTTATTTATTTAGGTTATATTTTCAACCCTCAGTACATGTTTAGAACTGATGGGAAGAAAGATAGCTATGATAGTTGCTCGGAAGTGTTGATGGGGGGTAAGTCTGTTATTAAGCGCATGCTTGCAGATGAGGACAGAGCAATATTGGCATGCAAACAAATGCATGATTACAGAATGATGTTATACCACTTTGGGAAAAGTACTGCTCAAAGAGCTGCCAAAATTTTTAGTCCATGTTTGAAAATTATTAACTAGATGTTCTACTTAAATTTTAATTATAACTTGCACATTGTTGACATGGCCAATTTTCTATTTACAGCTGACTGGTGGCTAGAGCATGGAAAAGCATATGGGTATGAAAATCTAGCCTATGTTGCAATTCGGGTCTTAAGTCAAACAACCTCTTCATCAGGCTGTGAGAGAAACTGGAGCACCTTTGACTTGATTCACACCAAGCAAAGGAATAGATTGAAGTCGAACCGTCTAGAGAAGCTAGTATTTTGTCATTATAACATGAGGTTGAAGCTAAAAAATCTGGAGCTCATAAGGAACGTTCAAAGGCAAGAGCAAGAGAGAATTTCCGGACAAGCCACAGAGACGACACATGCAGAAGAACCGATAGACTTGGATGAGCTGTTCGAGGAGCAACATCCACTAAATGCATGGGTTGATGCAAGCACCTCAAATGAGCCTGAATTCAACCCAAATGATCGGAAATGAGCGGAAGGTGAGTTAGATAATGTTCCATTACTTACTGATTTTCAACCTCCTTCTCCAAAACGTCAGAAGAAGAACAAAAAACAAGCACCAAGCAAAAGGAAGAGTGGTATTGGAATTCAAATTGCTGATCTGGAGACTATCGAGGAAGATGATGAAACGCCAGAACCAAGTGATGAGGTCCAATATCAAACCTCAAATGACTCGACATCAAAGACGAGCTCCGACAGTTCTGAAGATGGCGAAGATGCTACCAGTGCCCCAGCCATGGTTGGCAGTATCGGCCGATACCGGTACGTATCGGCCGGTACGTACCGGTATCGGCCGGTACCGATACCGATACCCCCCAGATCGACCGATACCAGTCTTTGTAGTAAAAAGAATAAGAAAATTTTTATTAATTTTTTATTGGCCGGTACCGGCCGATACCGATACCGATACGTATCGGTACCGATACCCACCGGTACCGGTACCGATACCGAGATTGTCATCCTTGGCCCCAGCCCCAGCTCCACCAATTCAATTCACTGGAGAAGAAGAATACACACATGCTACCCAAGATGAACATCATGGTAGCATAGCAGGACGTGAAGAATCTTCCATTCAAACATTCAGCAGATCAAAGAGGAAGGACAAAGGTAAAGCTCCTCAGGAATATCAGGAGCAACTATCAGATGGATCATCATATTCTCCATACGAAGGGTATAATCAGCCTACTGGATATGTAGTTTACCCTCCTCAACATTCTGATACATCCGACTATTCAGGGGGTTGTCTAGAATATCCACAATTTTCAGTCATTTATACCAATACGGATGACTATAGCCGGTATGTGATGCAATATGAACAATACTACCAGAGCTATATGTCATGGGCTGAGTATGTTAGCCATATGTTCATTCAGTATAATGTACGTTTGGAATAAATGTAAGTTCATAATCATATATGTAAGTTTATTCAAGGTTTTTTTGTCCAACAACATCTTATGTACTTCAAATCAATGTATTTCAACACAATTATGCATTAGACTTGTGTTTTATATTTTTTCTACATTTTTTTCATATTTGTTTTCTATTTTTTTATGCTATCCGAACCAGCCAAGCCTGACTCAGCCAGGATCGGATACGATCCGATCGATATCGGCCGATCCGATCGGTTTTGGACCGGCCGATCCGGGACCCGATCCCGGGTTTCTTAACCTTGCATATAAGCCTCTATTGGGGGTCTTCTACATATTGTGCTGATTTCTACCTCCCATAGGTGTGCATTGTGATGGCAGCATATGCATTGCATAGGTCTATATATCCGACTTGTTTGTTTTGTTTTTTTTGAAATTCTAATGTGATAATGGACAGTGATGATGGGAAGGACAGTTCAATTGATGCAAAATGCATATGAAGGTCTCACGGCAACCCTTCTCATGCAATTTAGGTTGAGTCGGATGGCTGCTTTGTGATGGCAACATACGCGTTGCATGTGATTTTAAAAAAAAAAAAAAAAAAAAAGGAATTGACCATCTGAGCCTCCAATAGGAGCATCGGTTCAGTGTGCTAGTTTCTACCTCCCATAGGTAAGTATTGTGATGCAACATCTGCATTGCATACGTTTATATGCCCGACTTGTTTGTTTTGTTTTTTTATGTATTCTAATGTGTCTAATAAGAATGGGCAGTGATGATAGAAAGGATAAATCAATTGATGCAAAATGAGAAGGTCTTACAAAGGTCTCACAAAGTAAGTATTATTCTAATTAATATCATATATCCTTCGCCTGTTATTGAACATTTTTTTCTCATTTTCAGCATGGTGCGAAGTGTCCATTCACTTGATGGTGTCTATGCGGGAGGGAATGATAGGTGGTGATACGAAGTTTGTAGCTGAACAAGTGACGGCACTTTGAAAACGTTTCTTAATCTTGTTATTTGATGGATGTAAATTTGAAACATGGTCATTTCTTATCAATGTCATGTACCAAAAAGAGACATGTATCTTATGTTTTTAAATATTAATGTAAATGAAATTTTCACATCTCATTAGATGTACGATGTGCTCCATTTATTGTTCAATATATTTGTCCCTAAAATCAATGTGAAGGGACCACGCCGAATATGGTAAATTTGTAGATTAATGTGTGTGAAAAAATGTGTCACGCCAAATATGTTTTGTTTATGTGTCAATTAATAAAAATATACAAATAAGGGGTCAAACCAAATAAAAATAAAGTTGTATAATAAATTTTATAATATGTAATATACATATACAAAATCTCATGCTATTAGTTGAAGTATCTCAATTTTTTTTAATACATTTGTGTAATGGGAATTAGACAAATTTGAGGTGTTTCAATTAATGGCATGGGATAATATCTCATCAAATGTACGAAGTGTTCAATTTTTTGTTGAATATATGTGCGTTTAAAATTAATATGAAGGAAGCACGCCAAATATGATACATTTGTGAATTAATGTATGTCAAAGAAGAGGACTTTACAAATATGTTCTATTTGTAGAAGAAATTTTATGAAAAATGAACATAAATATACAAATAACGGACCATGTCAAATATAAATATATTTGTCTAACAAATTTTATAATGTGTAAACTAATAAAAATATACAAAGAATGTATTATTCCATGCAACCAGTTGAAGTACCTCAAATTTTTCTAAGTCCCATTATGACATGCCAAACGGAGAATAAGCTTACCCTTGTAATCTTGAAATAAGGAGGGTATTACTGTCTTTTTTAGTCATTTATCCACGCTACTATCCTCATGCATACCAAATGAGGAATAGACTTACTTTTTGCTCTTAACCTAGTTTGTACCGAACGCACGCTAGATTAAGAATAGGGATAATTTGTTCTAGGATGAGTTAAACCTATTCTGTTGGATTGTTATCCCGATACCAAACGGGACCTAAGAGTGTATCAGAAAGGCTTGGATAGGAAGGTCACGGGTGCATTATGTGGACCTACACCAAAAGACAGGCAAGGGGAAAGGGGCAAGTGGAGAAAGGAGCATAGGTGAGGAGGCAGCAGCAAAGGCAAAGTTGGAGAAAGGGGCCTTGTGTGGCACACAGGAACAAGGAAGAAGGAAGAGCAAGCATAGGAGAGGGATAATAGGATGAAAAATGGTCCAAGGAGATACTTGAAATGAGAGGGAGTCTTGCCAGCTCACCTGTTCAACTGCAAGTCTATGTAGTCAGAGCATGGAAATCAGAATTGGCTGATCCCGATTCGGATCGCGATAGGTGGGTCCTGATCCGGTCAGAATCGACCGATTCTGGCCAATCTGATCCCTATTCGGATCCTGACCGGCGGGTCTCGATCCGACCTACCAATCCATGCCGGAATTCCTTGAGTCAGAGGCGTAAGGTGATCGAGGCAACAAATGGGTCACCTTAGCGTCAAACGCCTAGGCGGAGGCAACACTTCTACTAAAAATATAAAAAATCAGAAACATCAAAATATCATTAAATATAACAGATCCATAAATAATACCTATAATTTACTAACTTCATCTATAAAATCTACCAAGTTCATATTAACTTTAAACTGAAAAAGATGCAAGTACAAAATTCATATTAATCCAAAGAAGATACAGTTACGAACAATAAGATATAAGATTAATTAAAAAAAAAAGTGGGAAAAGAGCAAAGAGAGATTTGAGTGTGCAAAAAGGACTGCAAGGGGGAGCACAAAGAGAGGTAAAGGGAGGCTAAATCGAACATAAAAATGGAGGGAGGAAAAAGGGAGGTGCCTCCTCAAACCAATGAACAAGGGAATAGGAGGATGCACAAAATCGTTGCAGCTGAGTGATTCCCGTTAGGTGGGAGAGAGACGATATGCCAGATTGCACAAAGTCATTAGAATCCTGTGACTTGATAGAGAGACGACACCATATTGGATGAAGTCATTGGAGTCTTGCACACACAGAGAGAGAGAAAGCACAACTATTCACCAGATTGTATGAACCTGTCGGAGTCTCGCGAGGGTGTGTGTGTGTGTGTGAGAGAGAGAGAGAGAGATGGCACTAGGTTGCACAAGTCATCGGTGTCCCACTAGAGAGAGGGGGGAAGGGACGGAGCGGTGCACATCAGAGTCACAGAAGGTCACCACTCACTGCAGGGTTAAGGCTATGTTTGGGTTAGAGGGGCTGAATGTGATCGCATTTACACCTAAGTGTATAGGCCTAATGATGTGGGACGACAACCAAAATAGATCCGCCAACTAAGCACAACCGAGATCAACAACCAACACCACAGCGAACAGCAATATGCACCATAATCACAGTTTCCATGAGAGCAAGCACGTAAATAAATGAGAAACGCAAGCTAAACGAACCGTCCCTCATAGAAAATTACGTGTGGATCGATGGTAGTGAGGACTACCGCTGGCCTAGGGCATCCAAAACAACATCAACGAACTCAAATTTAAGCTACAAGATAGGTCGCTCACTCACAAACGTAACACAATACTAGCAATGACAAATTCTCAAACGAGCCAAGTAACCTATAATATACTCACAAGCACGGGAACATGATTCATGCCATATAATAAACAAGCAAGGCAGAGCAAGTGGGGCTACCAAGAAAACACAGTAGAGTTGATTAAATTGAAGGCTAATTATTATGTAATTAACCTGGAGTTGTCCTCATTACTACAGCCCTCACGTCCTCATCTCCATAGATGTCTATCTATAATTTAAATCTCTCCATATACAAACGATTAGTAAATGCCATAAGTTGTTGATAGAAGAATAGATCTCCATAAACTCCTACTTTGTATGTCACCTCTGCTAAGGCATCTATCCTTTCATTTATATTCCTTTATATTCTAATAATGACATTGGCCGTACCTCAAAAGACCTCTCCATCATTGTGAACGCTCTCATAATATTGATATCTTGAGTTAAAAAAATATCATGCATTTAAATTAGGGTTCATTAGTTATCAAAATAAATGTTCTTACTATTAATCAAATAAAATTAACTAGAAAAAAAAAATAGAACTAACCAGTAACATAGAGATCATGATGGAGAGCCGACGCCCATCTATCATCGATGATCCTCTAAAATTTCTCAAAAGTTATAAGATTGTTTGCCATCAAGTGCTCCTTTTTCTCTATCTAGTGCCTCATACAGATTTCACATATCATTTTTATCATCTCCATCGACCAACCTCAGAACATGTACCAGAAACTCAACCACTTTTAGGTTACAAGAAACTTTCTCCCAAAAAGTTTTTTCCCCAACCAGCATTTTGCACTGCGACGACAACATCCCTAACATCGGCCCTTAATGTCCCTATATGTGCCAAAAAATCGTCAAGAGTAGACTAACTGGGTAAATTGGTACTTGTACTTCATCATACTCTCTAAAGATGTGAAGTTGGATGTAAATCTGGTAAGACCAATACGAAAGAGATCATGTTATATGCTATCTCATTATATGCAGGATCTTGTTGTGACTAAATAAATCTGGTGATCATCTGAACATGTTCTACCACCTCAATAATACAAGAGCCTATGCTTATATCATTCATCATCAAGTCAGTAGAATGTGCTGCACAAGACACCCAGTACAAATACTTCATCTTCTGCATCAACAATCTGCCAGTTGCTTTGTAACTTGCTTCAATGTCAGGGACCACCTGCACAACATCATCTTCACCAATTTCCTCCACCACCTCATTTATGAGCATGTACAAATAATCAACATTATTTATCTTGTTGGACGCATCCACAGACTTAAAAAAATGGTGCCATCGCTATAATAGACAAAAAAAATAATTATGGATCTCCTTGTCGTCTCTGTCCAACATCACACATAATGGTACAACTAAGTTCCTTCTACACATTTTTGACGTTCTCCACCCATGCTTTCAACTCATTGTACTCCTCCTCGAGGCCAACATCATAAATGTAACAAAGTGTGGGGGCCCTTACACCAAACCCAGCATCTGCAATTGCATCCATCATGGTCTAAAAATATGGTATGGATACTTTATGTGTTGGCACACCTACATGCAAAAACTACTTCATAATTTCTTTCAAGGTTTTTTGCTAAGGCCTTGACTCCTTTCAAGGTTTGCTTAATTCCAGACTGTTTGACAAACCTTGATCTATATAAAAATTGGTCCATAAGACCCCGTACCACATCTGACGTCAGTCCACAACCCAACACAGTAGTAAAAACGAGCCCCTAAGAAAAGATCTCCCAGATTGAGAACTGATAGGTACAAATCCACCTGATGATCCTATGCCTCTTCGTCGGTCCTCATCTTCGCTGTGTACGCAGACTGGCACGAACAGCTATAGTGTACTCTATAGATCAGAGTCATTTGGATCCTCATCATCATCATCTAAATTGATCGGCTGCTGCATAGGCAAACTGTAATCCTTTCGTCTCTGGCATCCTGACTCATCTTGCAGATCCATCTGGTGTTGAGTTGAAAAATCTTTTTGAACTTTTTTATCTAACATGTAAGCATTCATTTCCTTCTTCAAGTTTAGTGAAACTGACTCACATCTGCTGACATCTCCTACTATACCAACAATATGATTTTTTAGGCGATACACGCCTCCACCCATCTCCTTTCCACACCACTTGCATTTGACCCTCCTCTGCCTAGCGTCCAACAGTGTGCAATGCTGCCAACTATGATCACCACCATGCTGCTCCATCTCTTGTTCATGATGTCCTTATTTTGTCATATTTCTACACAATATAAAAAGGCACAAATAAATTAAAGTAGTACTAATCACATGCAATTAATGTCTAAATCTATACAATCAGAATCTAATAGGTTCAATTGAGTGTTTGGCACACTCAATTAAACTCTAATTACAATAATCATATAAAAGCTCCAAATTTTTTTAACCCCTAGTTAGAATTAATTGTGGATAATAAGTGCTAATAACGTGCCATTAATGCACAAATCTATGCAATCAAATTCTAATAAGTTCAATTAAGTGTTAAGCACACTTAATTAAATCTTAATTACACTAATCATATAAAAACCTCAATTTTTAGTCTTAATTAAGATTAATTATAGATAATTAATACTAATCACGTGTAATTAATATATAAATCTATACAATCAAGTTCTAATAAGTACAATTAAATGTTTGGCATACTCAATTGAACCTTAATTACACTTATCATACAAAAGTCCTAATTTTTAACTCCTAGTTAATTTTAAAAAACTAGCGTTATTGACATAATGTACAAATCAATTACACTTATCATACAAAAGTCCTAATTTTTAACTCGTAGTTAATTTTAAAAAATTAGCGCTATTGACGTAATGTACAAATCTATGCAATCAAGTTCTACTAAGTTCAATTAAGTGTTTGGCACACTTAATTGAACCCTAAATACACTAATCATACAAAAGTCCTAACTTTTAACTATTAATTAAAGTTAATTTCGAGAAATTAGTGCTAATGACATATAATTAATCCACAAATCTGTACAATTCAGTTCTAATATGTCCAATTGAGTGTTTGGCACACTCAATTGAACCCTAATTACACTAATCGTACAAAAGTCTCAATTTTCAACTCCTAATTAAGGTTAATTTTGAGAATTTTATCTAATCAACATGTTCAAAAAATTTCTAAGCTAAATATTAATAGATCTACACCACCATAAATAATTTTTAATTTTTGAGAATTTAAAAAAATTTGGGATGGAAATATACCTTAACCCAAATCGGGATCCGGTAAAGAAATCCGACGTCGATGGCGGCGGCTGCCAGACAGATGGCTGGCAGTGACGAGGTGAAACCCCCCTCTACTGGTCAAAAAGAGAGCGAGAGAGAGAAAAGGATGGTGGCCGTGGCGAACGGCCAACGGTGACAATCAGCGGCAGCAAAGGGGACAGGGTGGGGGAGGGGGAGGGGAGCTGAAGCAGTAGCAGCTGGCTCCCGATCCTTTAAGAGGGTATCTGGAATCGACTGGTATCAGGGTCAGATCGACCGATACAGTACCGGATCAACCGATTCGGCCAATCCAGCCCTGATACAGCCTGAAACAGGCCGACCTTAGTCTTTTTTTATCGGAGGGGATAGTGATCTCTCCTCAAAAATCGAGTCGGGACATTGGGATCGGCCGATCTGCAATCCATGGCGAGTGAAGCAGTGTGAAGTGGCCACAGTGTCGAGCTACCATGGTGCGGAGCTACCACTACAACCGAGGGTTGGGGCAAGAATAAACCGGATTAGTCCTATATTGGAAAACGGAAAAAAAGATATTGGACTATATATGTAGGATTTATATCAATAACTTGTGAGGCACATTTTGAGGACAAAACCGTAGAAACTTAACCCAAAGCAAATAATATCTCACAAAGATTGGATTGGATCGTTACAGCTAGCCTATCATATCGAGAGAGGAATCAATCACTGCCAAGAGGAGTCACTAGCCGCCAACCAGACCAATGCACCTGGGGAGAAAGGGAAAAGGAGTAGCAAAGCAAAGGGAGACAGTTTTGCATAGTGAACGTGAGCCAGGTTTTATCTGCTGCTCATATGAGATGGATTCTTGAGGGATGCAGGCCGTGCAAGGCCCCACCCAGATTGAAAGGTTAAGCACTAAGCACAAAAAAGGCAGCCCAATGCCAAGAGGCTCCCGCCACTACATGGCCTTCAGAGGGTCAACTATAGGTAGTTTTACCCTTGCTTATTGTGAAGAGGTTGTTTCTGGAATTGAACCCGTGACATCCAAGCCACACTATAGCAACCTTGCTATTGCACTATAGCTAAGCCCAACACAGTCCACAATCCAGCTGAGAATATAAAATTAACCTTAAGCCCAGCCCATCTAATCTGACACACTAGTTTTCTGGTTTGGACCTGTCTAGCCACAGGCCAGTCCAGCCCATTGGCAGCCTAAAAAAGACATCACATCGACCACATAAGCAGGAAACTTAATTACAAAAGCTGGTTAAGACATGTTACTCAGATGAACGCCACAAAGAAGACTTCATTGGCATTAGGTTCAAAATAAGAAGATACTAAGTAAAAAGAAAACCATCCCAAACCATCCATAGACTTCGCCGCATAAAAAGTTTATAAAATATGAGGTTTAACCTTCAAGTGATTCCCCCCTTAACTTTACCCACAATTTTTTAATCTACAAAAGTTCCATGTTAGCTTTAATAGCTACAGCAAGCACTTAGTACAAATGTTCCTTAGTAGACCAGTGGTCAAGTAACTTTGGCATAGTATCCTTCACACATGGCAGCATCATGGGGTGCTCCTATCATGGTGTGCTCCTCCGCCAGCACAAACTGCAAGCAGCAAGCCCGCACCAAAATTATCTTCAGTAGACCCTCCATCAAGAACAATCAAGAACACTGGAGATGGTCTTCCTCACACCCAGCAACAAGATGGCATGTTTCTTCTCATGCCTGGAATGAATAGTAGCACAGACACCAAATTCTGTCTTTAGTAGTATAGAATCATAGACAAGACAAGCTCCCCAACATGAATATCAATATATCTCACAACTGCATGGCTCAAGACCATAGACTTGCATCCCCATAAATAGACCAACAGTCACCAACTACAAAGTTATCTTAATTTGAACCTAGAGCACAAATTATCAATTCTCATTCTTTATTGATGAATTAAATGGACAATGTAGGTGCCTACTCAAAAAAGATTTGAAGACCACCCCATAAAGGAGGCAATCTTAATTCTAAGGGGATCAACAAGAAACATGATTGGTATTTGACTAGGTGGAGTTTCATAAAATAATTGAGGATGTGATTCAAGGCTCAGCAAGAGCGAACACCAGCTAAACACATAGTTGTTGATGCCCAACCCCATATTGTCTCTTGGCCCAGGGAACCAATAGGACAGTAGGACACCTTGAAAGAGATACAGAGTTTCTAGAGGATAGATCAATCCACGCCCAACCATGGAGAAGATGACACATGATTGACCCTAAAACCAACCTGGAAATTACATACTATCTAAAAAGCCAAGCTGTTAGAGAACTGTCTCATTGAAGCTCAGACTGACTCAGCAACAATAAGATTGACATGACATAGTCCCCAATAACCTCAACAAAGCATGTTTATCGGAAGAATGCCAAAGCTATCTAGTTTGATTGTTCATTGAACCATTGATTAGCAAGAACTATCAATTGAGAAGAAACTAAAAAGGCAAATTTAAGTGAGAATATTGCCTAGGAGAAAGCACATGGAAGTCCTCCACCATTACTAGGAAGTTCTTCAAGATGTAAACAGAATTATGTTTCACTACTATTCAACTGCATCCTACCAAGATGATTGACGACATCATTTAGTACCTAATCTATCGGTCATTGGACTGGACCATTGAGTGACTACCTGAATTTCATTCAGCAATGTTTCATAAAACTTGGTCAAAAGATTACCATGGTAGTTTCATGGTGAAGATGGGATGAGATAGGCACAATGGATGTGAGAGATAATATATAAATGCACAAATTACGTGTATGCGACTGATTTCTCACTCAAGTGGATATGAAGATAACTATGATGTGAAAGCTACTATATAACTACACGGATTACATGTATCCAACTGATTTTCTTACTTGAGTGTATATAAAGAGAATTATCATATCATACATACCACACTATTTTAGGCCTTCTCTGATTCAAAGGTACTACAAAAATTTAACTATCATCAAATTGAAATTTTAGCACGATTATCATAAAACAGGAAGAAGCAATGCCTGGAAGCCCATAAGAGCCAGGAGAAAACATTGAATCAAAGGCAAACATCCTTACCTAGCGCCCAAGGTAGCCGGTGCCATATGACCCTACACCTGATTGGGATCTCATATCTGCTGCTGACGACAAGTGAGCACTCTGATAAGAGCCCAAACCTTGCATAGCTGCCTGAGAATAATTCCCAATCACACTAGGACTTATACTGTTAACTCCCGATCCCCCGCCAGCAAACGCAGATGCTGCCCCATAAGATGAGGTAGGGATCGTCCCAATGCGACTCACCGATGGCGACAACCCCGCTGCCGGTGCAGAATTCAGCATTCCAACCCCCGGATTGTGCCCCACCATCGCCGCTGCCGCCGGGTTCAGATTCTGACCCATCAACCCCATCAACGACGATGAGGCGTACATCAAAGCGAGATCATTCGGCTGCAACATCCCGCCGGCTGCCACACCCCCCAACGCCGTTGGAACCTTCGTCTTCAGATTCTCAAACGCCTTCTTGCACTGCAATTGTGACCCCTCAAAGACCTTCGTCGGCTCCTCCAGCGCCTTCCTGCATCCATCGACCGTCTTGTACGTGAAGAAAGCAAACCCCTTTAACCTCCCCGTGGCCTGGTCGTGCCCCATCTGCGCCTCCTCGATCTCCCCAAATTGCTCGAAGAACGACCGGAGGCGCTCCGGGTTCACATCCGGGCCGATATTGGAGACGTAAACCTTACGGGCGGTGGCGGCGCCATCGTTGGCGGGCCCAAAGGAGGCAAGCTGGCAGGAGGCGGTTCGATTGCCGACCTTCTTCTGGGGCTGCTTCAGGGCGTTCTGGGCGCCGGCGCGGGTACGGAAGAGGACGAAGCCGAAGCCACGGGACTTGCCCGTGGCCTTGTCCAAGACGACGTTGCACTCCTCGATCTCGCCGTAAGGGCGGAAGGCGGCGGCGAGGACATCGTCGGTGGCGTCCCAGCCGAGGCCGTGGACGAAGAGCTTGCGATGGACGGGGTCGGACTCGGCGGCGTCGGATATCTTCCGGATCACGGAGGGGTTCCGCGTGGCGGCCTCCTTGAGGAAGTCGATGAGCTGGTCCTTGCCGAAGGGCTCCAGAAGCTTGCGGATGGCCTCCCGCTTAGAGATCTCGTCCTCCCCGCCATGGCCGCCGCCGCCTTGCTCCTCTCCCCCTTTCTCTTCTGCCTCTTCCCCGTCGTCGTCTTCCGCGTTCTCTTCCTCCTCATCCCCCTCTTCTTCTTCTTCTTCTTCTTCTTCTTCCACTTCTTCTTCTACTTCTTCTTCCTCCTCCTCCTCTTCTTCTACTTCTTCTTCCACCTCTTCTTCTACTTCTTCTTCTTCCTCCACCTCCTCCGGCTCGGCTTCGGGCTTCCGCTTCGCCATTGCTGCAACAAAGGGAGCGCCGCCGGGGGAGGACGAGAATTAGGGTTTCTGGAAGGAAAGAAATACGGAGAGGGGCATATGAAGAAATTTCGCGGGCTAAGCGGTGGGGGCGTGGGGGAATTAATGGGCTGTGCTTCTAAAGCCCAGGCAGATCGGGCTGGGCCCGTTAGCCCTCAGACCCGCCAATGGAAGTAAGGCTGTATAGGTTTGGATGGGGGCCGCAAGGAATCCGAACATCAAATTAGATTAAGGTGTCGTTTAGGTTTGGTGCGCCGTAAAATGCGTAAAATCTCAGTTATATTGATTTTAAAAGTAGTAAAATAAAATCTTTAATTTTAAAAATCATTGGTTTTGAAATCCCCCAATTTTAGTTTACGGCGATTCTAGATTGTAAACCGCAAACATCTAAAAGAAAAATTTTAAAAGTCAATTATTTTAAAATATGATAATTTACGACAAATCAAGCAAACAAAAAGTACTGCAAAATAATTTACAACATTCTAAACAGAAGAAAAATATCATTTTACGGATGAGACATTTTACAATGGCACCAAACGACACCTAAACTCTTGCTGGTGCAAATTGGATTACATTCAGAATTTATTTACATTGAATTCAACCTCTTTTTAAGTTCGTCAGATTAGGTCTTGCATCAACTCAGCATTATAAAATAATAAGAAATAATAGTATTTAAAATAAAATCGACCAAAACAACTAAAAATGAAATTTTTCTGAGTCATTGGCTAATTGTCAAACAGTGAATGGTCAACCTTTAATGAACAGATGTAAGATGGTCAATAATCTGATAGGGCTACATTGTTTCACATATCTAGACTTACTAATAGTAGAATTTAGGAATGGCAAATACTACTATTATAGATAGACATCGATAATGAGACTAAGATTTGCTCAATTAGATACTTTTAGAGTAGGTTATGACAAGTCGATGATCTTTTTTATTTTTGTCAGTATTTACGAAGACCCCCTAATGGAAAGAGTATGCATAACGGCACGTAAACTAATTTTTGATCAAATTATATTATTCTATTTTTTAAGTGACCTAGTAGCTGAATCTAAGAAAGATTAACAAATATGAAAATTGTAGGACATTTTTCTAATAAGGCCAATAGTATAACTACAAAGAGTTATAGCCCTTTGAAGGTGATTGATTTGCACATAGAAACATCAATCAATTTTCATTAAACGAACGTTAATTATTAGAAGGGTTAGTCTTTAAATTAAAGAGCAATCCTAAGTTGACGGAAAACATTTCCCATTTATCGTAGCCACTCAAAGCAAAAGCATAGTTTTGAGTCTATTTTTATAGTTTTATCAGGAGGAAGTTAATGAGGTGTTTAGGGGAGAAAGTACCAAACTCAGCCATGTCAGTAAGGTAAAGAAATCGAAGAAGAATTCTCGTCCCGGTAGCATTTTCCTAAATTAAATAGTTCACCACTAGACTTAAGAGTCAACATCTTAAATCCAGCATTTGGGTATTGTTGCCTCGAAACACTCTGAAACTAGTCCTTAAGAGTTTCATCTAAAATTTCTTTATCATTGGTTCATGCCCTTTTTTGTTCTCTCATTTGCAAATTTTTAACAAACGATAATCTTGTGGGATTTCGAGAAATTTTTTCAAGCCTTATCTTAAGTCTTTCAAAATCAAAGTGCCTAAAGATCTTCCACACTATTATCTTTTCCCTTTCTCATTCTTCACTTATAGATCTTTGAAGAAAGAAAATCAAAGAGATATAAGAGAAATGTCTAAAACTATCACTAAGCATCTCAAGAAGATTCCTTTATGCTCCCCAAGGTGCTCGCCTATGCAAGCATTTAATGCACATGTGTGGCATCAACTCCTTGCATACATTTTTTTCCTACAAAATCTTAAAAAAATTAATCCAACAGTTCTTGATTCGTTTGCTTAGTATTCACTTAAAGAATCTGTATATTGATACCATTTGCATCTTTTTTATTCCATTGCTTCCCGAATAAAGAAGTTCTAAGGAATACATTTTGAATGATAGTTTTTTATTATAAAAAAATCAAAATAATATTGAGTTTGAAATCCAACTCCTTCGAAATATCGTTGATCATAACGATTGTGTCGGTCCCATTAGTATGTAGACTTATTATTCTTATTGATTCTGATAGTCTTTTATCGCTATGAACATATCGTGGTACTTATCCTAATATAAAAGATCCACAAAAGCTAACTTTTTTTATCAAGTCTTATAAAGGCAACATTTGAAAATATTGTGAAAATGCTTGAATTAATAATTATAGAGGGTTGGCTAATAGAGTACAATCATGACCATTTTAAAGTTTGCACCTATGAAGTAGAAGAATTCCTAAAATACTTTGTAGAAAAAAAGAAAAAGAAAATGTGGTACATATTGTATTTTTTTTCATTTTTTAGAAAAAAAAGGTGAGAAGTCCAATTTCTCTGAAATCACATCAATCTTAATAATTATGTTGATCCTAATATAAGCTTCCAACCATGTGAAAATATCTAACCAACAGAGTATTGCACAATTGATATAGGGTAGATTTTGAGAGGGTTAAGGGGAGCACTCAAGTTTCAAATTTTCATAGAGGTGTTGTTTCTTTTACCAAACAAGGAAAGAATCAAAATGTAATAATTTTAAAAACCAAAGTAATTTTTTGATGGAATAAATTTAAAGTACAAAATGGCCTCACAAAAAAAGAAACTCCCAGACACCCTATTATAAGATAGCATTTATGACATTCTTTTATGTTATCTCTCAATTCCAATTTTCAAGAGAAGATGAAATTGACCTTTTCATAATCTCAATAATATTAATGATTGTATCAGTCTCATTATGTTATGTCTCTAATCCGGTTCAGTCATTTGAACTCACTTCGGATTCAAACTACGGAACCAACTAATATACAAATCGAACATGAATGATAAGAGACAATAACCAAAGTAATAAATATGTCATTTACCATCAAAATATCTAAATAAAATTTTCATTTGTCAATATCATAGTTCCACAAAATGTATAGGTTGAGTTCCCTACGACAGGATAGCGAATGCAGGGAAAATAAAAATAATTAAGAATTAAATCGATCCTAGTCCGTTTCAATGAAAAAACACAAAAGTGATGATCGACCATCAACTTGCGATAGTTCTTTGCAAAAACCACTCTCTTAATATTAATCAGGTTTTCGACCGATCGCTCGAGAATCATTTGCGTGTGACCTTCTAGGCCTAAGTACCAGTCCAATTAATGACCTATTAAGTCCAATAACTCTTTACTGATTTAATTAATTAATTAATATCACATATTAATTAATTAATTAATTAACTGAATTAATGCAATACATCTAATTCGACTGAACTTCCGATCACGTTGGGTGCCAAGCAACATCGCTTGAACCGGAAGGTATTGGGACTAAACAACCTGCTCAAAGAATCTTTCCATCGACAGTTACTATGTGGATATAATCCTTCATTCGCACAATACTCTTGAATCGACTCAGCGCATGGTATATTGTCAAACCATAATCAATTGACTCACTTGAATTGGATGTCGTTGTATAACATAAAAAAACCTCTTTCCTGATATTATTGTATGTCCTACCAGAGACTCCCACACATCTTTCTTAGAGCATTCTCTCTTTGAATACCGAGAGCGAATGATCCCATATTAAATACTCAATTCCCTTCGAAGGTATTATGTTATACCCGATCCTTAACTTTTTAAAATCTCATGTTTAGATATTTGTAAACTAAGGTCAACACACATAAGTCCACCGACAATGTGGATGTCTCATATCTGAGGACCATCTATGCGACTACAACAATTGAATCAAACTAGTTGGCAGTTAGGTATATTACCATCCAATGACTCAAATCAGATCAGTTTAGTGAACTCATTCTCTAATGAGTAATTACAAATTCGCCTTAATATCTCCACACAAGTGACTATGAGATCAATCACCCTTATCATATAAATATGAGTAATTTGTACTAGTCTAACCAGATATCTGATATCTTTCTCAGACAATCTCCAACTTTAAACAATTAAGAATGTGTGTTTATAAGTGATCAGTCTCATTAGTATGATTCTATATAATATGATCACTATTGTACATATTCACGGACTTTATTATTAGACGAACATAAACGAATTACACATAAAGAACTAGCTGAACAATATTACATAATGAATGATTGGCTTGTAGGCCACCTAAGACTAACATTATCTTGAATACTTAGATCCTTATAATACATCCAATATCCAATGGAAATAAAATCTCTCAACTTAGAATAAATGGGAAAGTACATATTTCTCTCAACCCTATTATATCAGTCAACTAAAATGAAAAATCAAAGCTAAACCTAGATAACTTGCTTAGAGGTTCAAGTTCAATAATCTCAGGGCAAATCATCCTCAAGTCCTAACTCTCTTTCCTCGTTCTTTGAAAAATCTTAATAAGAATTATGAGTACAACTACTCAGTAGGCAATGAAATCTACCAAATACTAATAATATAATATTTGAAAAATAATGATAACTAATTAAGTAGGATTCACAGTTCTATATATATCTCAAATAAAAATACAGTACAAAACATGAAAAGATATAAGTTTATCAAATTAAATACGTTTTTCAATAGTATGAAAAGATCAACTAACATATAGCATATTTGGCATAATTGAACTCATATCAAATATATCTAAATTCTACTAGTCATAATCAGAATGTGTCACATATTAAGCAGAACATATCAAAATGTCAGGGCGTTACTATCGCTATCCCCTGAGCATATCACATACCAAATAACAAATATCATAGCATACAAGCTTATTAGATCATATTCATATCATGGATCATAGGGTTAAGACAAATTCATATGATTCTAAAAAAATAACTAATCAAGATTATTAGAGTATTCAAATGACTAAGATGAATTTAAACGAACATAACAAAGAAAAGATTTCATATTTATGTGTCAATCAAACATATCAAATCACATCAAAACAAACATGCATTTAAACCATAACCGAACGGTCTAAATCTAACCTTACTCCAAACTACCAGGGCGTTATGTATTTTTGTCTCCTGGTTTAGTCGATTGAAATAAGGATTCCACCCGTTTGTCCTCAGGTTCTAAATCAAAATATTATATCTAATACATATGCTTATAATGGTATTGAGTCAAATATTTCCTTAAGATGGCAATGTCAAAATAAAGTCAAATAATTATGACACAATCAGATTAACATAGATCAAATGATGCAAAGGATAAACATATATTTAGAATTTTAATTATCACAGTACTACATATAATTAGAAGTCAAAATACATACTTTTATATACAAAATAACCACTTAAATAGTCAACATGGTCATATAGATAGAAAATTTGAACGAAACTGATACCAATAAGTTACTGGATATAATAGTATGCTACTGAAATTTTCTCAGATTTTTTTGGACAAAATATTATAATTTTCAGATAATAAAACTAATTTTTAGAACAAAAAAATCAAAAATTAAGACAAAAAATAGCAAAAAAAAATAGAAAATTTTCAAACTTGGTGGACATGTCAAATAGATGAACTTAAGAATGTGTACAAAGTTTAGCAAATCGGACATCATTTGAGTGATTTAGAATATTAGGTTTCATATAAAGATTTGAATGGAACTTAAATAATATAATAAATAGCAGAATAATTAAAACTAAGTTTTAAAAAATTAATTTTTTTTTCAAGAACTTAGATCTCATCAAACAAAGTTATAGTCAAAATTTTAGGTCATTTGGCTAAGAAACGAAAGAGTTATAGTCAAAACAAGTTGGATCATATTTACGGACTATCAGCAGCTTAAGCAGTCTAAACCACGTCGCCGACGCCTTTAAATCGATTGAGTTGGAATAATTAAACCAAAGATTCGTCTAGTTATTGATGAAGAACACCATGTTACTTATCCAAGAATTGAGACTGCGTGCAAGATAGTTTATGCATGAATGTCTTATTTATGATTCATTCCCTTCTTAATACTATCCAAACTAAGTCCCATTCGTTGCAGGGTTGGATTCTAACCGATGAAGTCTTAATTAACAAGTAAGGTGATTCTCTTTGCAACTAGGAACTCAGATTTTGGTACATAGTAGGTTTTTTTAGCTAAAACCCTTTGAATTCAATCCCTTTAACGACTGAATTTGCTAAATGTCTTTCAGACATAGTTATAGTCTTTTGTATCCCCTTTCAAACCATACCTACTATGTAAACTTTAGAATTTTGTGCGCAAAAATATCGTATCTCGGATATGCTACTGTTACATAGTTTACATGGCCCAAATTTTGACTAAATGTTAGAAACTAATTAGTTTCCTAATTGGGACATTAATGGGCTTATTGGGTCTTATTGGTTTGACTAATGACTTATTCATTCTAAGTCTATTATTATAATATTAAATAAATATTAAACAAGTTTAAATCATTTTAACCCATTAATTGAGTTAATTATGTTTATCTAGATAGAATTGTGCCTAATTAAATATGTCCCATTAACATACTAATGGGCTCAAACTTCTAAGGTATAACACATTATCAAGTACAACTACATATTTCCATTGATTTTGACAGGTAGTACTATCATTAAAGATATCATTATAATTATTCTAATATGCAAAGTATGTAAAATTTAGATTCCCATCAAGCCTAATAAAGACAACATTTAAAAACATATAATATGAATTTTTATCAATAATTTTATAAGAAAATATTCTAACCATTGAGCGTTAGCTAGTAGGAGATAATCAAGCCTACTTTAGAGTCCACCTTGCGAAGGAGAATCAACAAAACTCTTTATAGAAAAAGAGTGGTACATATTATTTCTCTTTTAATTATTCAAAAGAATATTAACTTCAATTTCTCTAGAATGTCATTAGTCTTAATGATTGTGTGTCTCGTTATTTAATAGTTATTTTTTTAATTAATTGTGACAAATTTTATTTTTTAAGACATCGTTATAGTTATACTAGCACATAAAATATAAATGTTAGATTTCAAGTCAGATCTGATAAAAGAATCATTTGATAACACATGTGACAATTATAATTATTAACATTCTTTAAAGAAAAAAGTCTTAATGATTAAGTGTCCACGAGATGGGACAATCAAAGCCTACTTTAGAGTCTATAGACTCTACACTAGAAAGATGAAAGTCGCACATGTTTTGTAGAAAAAAAACGATATATATTATATCTTCCTTCCATTGTATAGAAAAAGGTAAAGTTTATATTCTCTACAATCTCACTAATCTAAAGGATTGCTTGAGACTTAATATTAGATTCCAATCATTTGAAGGTATGTGCCAATTCCTATCATTGATTCTCTTAAAGAAAAGTTCAAACATTGATGACTTATCGATTTTGTAAAATGGAATCTACGACATGTTTACAAAAGAAATATTAATGTGTACTATCTTTTTTCTCTATTTGTTAAAATAAAATGAAGTCTTTTTTTTTTTGAAACCTCACTGATCATAGTGATTATGTGGGTCTACCCATTATCTAGTAAATTTATTTATTTCTATTGATTTTGTTAGGCCATAGTAAGGATACAACATTATTAGAATTATCTTAATACATAAACTATATAAAAGTTATATTTTTTTTTCTATTAGATCTAATAAAGACACCATTTGAAAACATGTGATAGTTTAAATTAATGATTCCCTAAAAAAGAAGAATTAATTATTAAGCATCGACTAGTGGGAGACAAGTATGGTCCACTTTAGAGTTTCACTTGTAAGGCAAAATTTGCAGAAAACTTCCTAACAAAAGAGTGGTACAATCATCACTCTCCCATTCATTCAGGAGAAGGTAAAGTCTTACTTTTATAGAATCTTACTATCTTATTAATAATGTGGAGCCCATTATCAGTTATATTTTATATTTGTTGACATCTAAAGGCATCATTATTGCCATTCTAAAAGTTAGCTTTCTTATCAATCCCAATAAAGTAATCATTAACAAACACCTGGCCTAAGTTCTAATCATTGCTTGTCTTTAAAAAATGTTTCAATCATTGATGGTTGACCGATAAGGACGATTGAAGCTTACCTTGCACTAGCGGTTGGAGTTTACGACATGCCTTTGAGATATGATAGTTTATAAGGGTATATACACAAAATCCTTTTTTGCAAGCATATCTTTCATTTTATGTTTTCTATGCCATTTGTACACTACTTGATTTTATTAACCTATTTGTCATTGTAAGGATCTCGGAGACAAGATCGACAGCGTTGCGAAAATTAAAATAGATAAATAAAGTCGATCTCATCTTCGTTTCAATAAACTAAAACTAACATACGTGAACAAATTTCACCTTGCACGGATTCAAATCCGCGATCGCTAGGTTCCAGTGGAGCAACGCCACTAGCCGCGCAAGTGTCCGGCCTTTAGCAGTGTCCATGCGATCCTCCTGTTGTGAGATCGTCCTAAGCTCCCTCATCAGAGTCAGCATGCTTGTCAATGTTTTTGCGTCGTGACGGTACCCATGGCATGCGGACGACGAAGTCTCGAGAAACAGGAAGATGGTGCGGCAGAGAGGACCAGAGTCCGGTTCCCTCAGGCTGTGTTTTACATTAACTACTCTAAATTTTTTTCACAAAAGTCCCCGGTTAATATAAAACACACTAAAATGTCCTAAACTGAGAATCTTTGTGTGTGACCCTGTTAGGTTCTCGATTTCTCGAGATCGTAAACAAAGCGGAAATAAATAAAAAAACTAATGTTGTAATCTCTGTCCGTTTCGAATAAACAGAATCAATTAAAGGGTAATCGAATATTACCTCGCGAGGATTCGAATTCGTGTATAAACGGTTTCGTCGATGTGACACCGCCAGTCGTGCATATGCATGGCCTCTAACGAAGTCCACGCGATCCTCATCGCGATGGATTTCCTCACGTTCCTCGTTCTTCGCAGTCCACGAACAGTTCGCCGTTCGCCGCAACAACCGTCGCAACGCGCAATCGAATTCCCGTCAGACGAGAGTCGGAGAAGACGGCGATGCTGTCTCCCGCCAGAGAGAGGGAGGGGGAGGGGGTGGCCAGGGCTAAGCAGCAGCTTGTCCTGCTCAGCCCGCTTGCTATATTTTATATTAATTGCGCGGTTTTTCATAAAAAACTCCAGAATAATACCACTTTTAATCCATCGCCTTGAGAATCTTTTGCATATTACCCTCTAGGCCCAATTATCAGTCCGATTATTGGCCTAATAAGCCCGACTCCTCACTGACTTAATTAATCAATTAATAACTCATATTAATTAATTAATCAACTGAATTAACGTCGCATATTAAATTCGGTCGGATTTCCGATCACGTTGGGGGCCAAGCAACACCGCGGGAACTCAGAAGGTATTGGGGTTAAGCAACCTACTCTTCGAATCTTTTCGCCGACAGTTACAACGTGGATTTAATCTTTCATTCGCACAATGCTCTTGAGTCAACTCAGGGTACAGTGAACTGTCAAACCGTAACCAGTCGACTCACTTAGATCGGATGCTGCCGTATAATATCGGAAACTCCTTTCCGAATATTATCGGCTCTGGCTGGAGACTCCTGCGCATCTTTCCTAGAGCATTCTCTCTCTAAATACCGAGAGCGAATGATTCTTTATTGAACACTCAATTCCCTTCGACGGTATTCTGTTGTACTCGATCTTTGGCTATTTAGAATCCCGTGAATAGAGATTCGTAAACCAAAGTCAAAGTACAGAAGTCCACCGACAAAGTGTCATTGGTGTCTCAAGTCCGAAGACCATCAACGCAACTGCGACAATAGAATGAAGCTGGTTGACATTTAGATACAATACCATCCAACGTTTCAATCGGATCAGTTCAATGAACTCATTCTCTAATGAGCACCTACATATTCGCCTTAGTGTCTCCACACAAGTGACTATGTGATCAGTCACCCTCATCATATGAGCATGAGTAATTTGTATTAGTCTAACCGGATATCTGATGTACTTCTCAGATATCCTCTGACTATGAACAATATAAATGATCAGTCTCATTAGTATGATCTCATTATAATCTGATCATTATCGCACATATTCACGGACTTCATTATAAGACGGTAAAAGAACGAATTACATATAATGAAATAATGTCATATTATTAATAAATGAACGAGATTATACATTATCATATTGGCTTGTAGGCCACCTAAGACAAACAATCTCACACTTGGACTAAAGCTAATCACTTTTGTGCAATATGCCTATAGCCTCTAGGTGACGCTCAAAGACAATATGAGACAATGACTTTGTCAGTAAATCTGCTACATTATCGGCGGATAAAACTCTTTCCTCTACTACATCTCTTCTGTAAATAATCTCTCTGATAAGATGAAAGCGCCTTAGAATATGTTTCGATTTCTGATGAGACCGCGGTTCTTTGACTTGAGTAATTGCCCATTATTGTCGCACAATAGCGGAACATGATCAGAGATGCTGGGAACTACGCCAAAGTCGGTGATGAACTTCTCAACGATACTGCTTCCTTGGCGACTTTAGCTGCAACGATGTAGTACTCAACGAGGCTTCTAGGTCTTCATGAGAGGAGACCACGACACACACCTGCTACTTGAGGACTTCCCACATTGTTCTTTTAGTGCAGCAACATTTATTCTTATTTTTTTTAAATACATCCATTGGAATATAATGGCAAAAGAAGACGATATTCCTAGGCTATACCAATTTATACATACGTACGTACATACATATATAGCAAGAGAGAGAGAGAGCATGAGAGAGAGAGAGGGAGGAGGGGGAAGAGGAGGAGGAAAAGAGGAGAGTGGTAAGGGGAGAAAGTAGGTGCCAGGCAGCTAACTTTGTGCGTGAGGGCAAGGAAAAGCAAGACCCACATTGGAAGCATGGGAAACCCAGGAGACAAGTGTTGTGAATTGACCATGGGTTCAGAGGATAAGCACACCATATTCGGACTCATCCCTGGACCATAATCACAATTAATGTAGAAACTTTTGTGAGCCTCACCTTCCTACCCTCCCCTCTTCCCATAAAATGTTCATCACCCCCCACCCCTCTCATTAGTGTTCTCCTTCATGACATAACCTACTGGGGGCCACTTCTTCCAACCCAATGGAGAACTCTTTTCCTCACCCTCCTCCCACCTCCTCTGCAGCCTCTTCTTCCGTCGCAACTACCTCACCTTCTCCTCACTTGCATGTCTCCTCTTTAGAGCTCCAAACTGGCCAGCCCAAGCCAAAACGCCCTAGAGGAACCATTATTGGTGATAAGAGCTCGTCCTCCAATGGCAATGGCAGAAGGAGTTCCATGTACAGAGGAGTCACAAGGTAAGAAGAACATAGTAATGACTATATTTGGGTTTCTTCTTTTTCACCTCATATGGCTTTCTTTTTCTTTTTCTTGGTCGATGCTAAACTTTGAGATGCATGTAGGCACCGCTTGACCGGGAAGTACGAGGCTCACCTTTGGGATAAGAACAGTTGGAACCATACACAGAACAAGAAGGGAAGGCAAGGTGTGATAGTTAAACAAAACAAATAACACAAGAGAGAGAAAAAAAATCATGATTAATATATTTATTTTCTAACGTGTTTTCTTTTGTTTCCTAATATTCTTGTTTCTTTAGCCTGACAAAGTTCCTTACTTTTCTGTCCCTCTTTTGCATTGCTGTCTCTTCCTCTTGCTGGGATCTACATTTTATTCACAACTCCACCATGGTGCACCCTCATCTGCCTGATTTGACTAGTTTATTTGGGTGAGCTGAAGATATTTCCTTTTCTCTGAATTCCAAGTTGGCTACTGTCGTCTTCCTTTTGTTTTTCTTTAGATATGACAAATTAAAGACGTCTTCATCAATATATATAGGCGTCATTCCTCCTTTCTTTTAAACCCATTTATGATTTTTTTTTTCTTGGTTGCATGTGTTTGAATGAAGGGGCGTTTGAGGATGAAGAGGCTGCTGCCCACGCCCATGACCTTGCTGCCCTCAAGTACTTGGGGACTAATGCCATCTTGAACTTCCCAGTGAGTGGATGGGATGACTAGATAACTCAAACAACCCGTAACCCTTCCATGAACTAATAACATTAATCATCAACTCCATCTTGCTCACGATGTGGACATGAGAAAAGAGGATTGAGATCCCCTGAACTCAAATGCTCTAGGCTTCTCGGAGTCGGAGAGGTCTAGAGAATTGGGATCTAAGAGATCTCACTATGAGAGAAGAAGGTGTCTAACAGCTGGGGTTTTGCCAAATGCAGGTTGAGACATACGCTGAGTATTTCGAAGAGATGCATTCTATGTCAAGGGAGGACTTTCTATGCATGATCCGACGCAAAAGCAATGGATTCTCCAGAGGCATTTCTAAGTACCGTGGGGTGGCCAAGTAAACACCCTTCCACTCCCGCAACAATTAAAACAAGTGTTCCTAACCCTTCTTCAATTCATTCTTTACCTTTATCATTATTATTATGTACACTGCTCGAACACCATCAACTAATCCCAGCGTTTCAGCTAATCCGTTGGTTATTTAATTAATGTTCGCGTACTCTCCAACCTGTGAGTTGCGAGCGTTGTGATTGTGAAAGATTCTCCCAACTTAGCTGTCAAGTATTTAGTGTTTGCCATGCATGGGTTAATGTACTAGTTGCTGGTTATTTAATGTGCTGGAGGTGTGTGAAAATTTAGGATTCTCTCACACGTCTCCAACCTATGAGTTGTGGGCGTTGCAGTGGTGAAAGATCCTCCCAACTCAGGTGTTAGGCCTTAATTGTCTGCCATGGACTAATGTGTTGGTTAATGACTACAAGGATGTCTTCACACGTCTCCAACGTGTGAGCTGTAAGCATTGTGGTTGTGGAAGACCCTCCCAACTCACCTGCTAATTAAGCATTTAGTTTCTACTATGGATTCCTACTTATTAGTTTACATGGTGTAGTAGCCACTTCAACATCTCAATCTACTCATCTGACTGGAGCGGATCATGTAGGCACCACCGAAACGGCCGCTGGGAGGCGAGGATTGGGCGCGTCAAGGGCAACAAGTACCTCTACTTGGGCCTATTCGGTAACACTCAAACCTTTTCAATTCTCTCGTGTGTATGTACATCATCTACAATTTTAAGTGAGTCAAAAAACTCGGACGAAATCATTTAGGGATGGATTACATGACCGTTCACTTACTTGAGGACGATCCACATAAGACAAGAGATCATCTCAATAAATGTTTGAACTGGAGTCCAATAATACTGAGAGGGAGATAAACCATGTATTTGTCAACTTTGGAAATTATATGAGGAATTTTTTGCATTATTTGACCTCTCTCTCATTCTCAGTACTGTTAGACTTCGACCCAAATGTGTACGGAGAGGGATCATCTCTCTTCACATAATGACAAAAAAAAAAACTTTCAAGATCACGATTTTTTTTGTAATTTTGAGAGATGTTAAATGTCTTTAACTGTAAATAATAACAAATATTCCCTGAATTGGGTACATCTGAGATCATGATACATGCTTATTTTCATTTTTAATATTTCTTATTATCTCCTTTTATTTTAAATAAAAGATTTATGTATGTGCATAAACATGCCCATCTGGGATGCTTGGTGTTGTTCCTCTCGTCTCGTGGGCATCGCGTTACCTTTTTCCTGCGCATTCATATCCCATACGTTTCGGAACCAAAACGGCCAGAACCTTTGACCAGAGAGGGACCCACAACCGGGCGCGTGGCAGCTAAACCCGGAATCCGCACATCACCTGGTGTACGAGGATTCAAGGTGGATCCGTGACTTTATTTATTGAGTAATTCTTATTTTATCACATGAGTTGCAGTCTAAAAGAGGAAAATTTCATCTCTTTTTATTTTTATTTTTAAACTCAAATCTATCATGTCCGCATGTCTTTAATCAATGGACTTAAAAACATTTTAAAATTAAAAATTAAATTCTAATAAACAGTAAAATAACACTTTTAATGGGCAAGTCTAATAAAGTAGACTTGGTTTTGATCTTTTAAATTTTTTTAGATCATCCTTGTTCGGAGATCAACATGCTCGACATGATGGACTGGACTCTAGGAAAAAAAAAATTAAAATCTTTTTTTAAATTGCACCCCATATGTTGCAATAAGTATTACTCTTCTTTATTATGTTATTATTTTTTAAGATTATTAACTGATTATAAATGATTGCTAGGCCACATAGCCACATAATCGAAGTGTTAATATATCGTAAGTATTCAGATGAGAAGAAATCCATAGCTGCTACCCTCATCTGCATATCTATTCAAAAAGACTATCCGTTGATCTACTCATAAATTAATTATTAATCAAATAATTAAATTATTAGTTATCATTTGCAACTCTACTTATGCCTTTTTTCTTATTTTATGGCTTATTTAGTGTGTCGTAAAAAATCATAAAACCTCAATTTTGAAATCATTGGTTTTAAAAGGAACAAAAATAAAGATTTTAAGTTTAAAATCATCAATTTTAAAATCTTATGTTTTGGTTTACAATGATTTTCGGATATCTCAACTTAAGACATTCAAAACCAACTTAAAACAATTTACAATGATCCAAGCGACTTTTTATTCTCACTCATTATCATCTACTTGAGTAATACTTGCTACAATATCTTAGGCATTGCAATCTACATAGATTTGTAATACTTGAGTTGACTTTATATTTTTAAGAAAATAATATTTTTGGACATGCAAATTGAAGTGTGTTTCAATTTTTTTTTAAAATGTATATACAGCCAACTCGTAGTCGATCTAAACTCATTATATCATCAAATTTTTGATCAGATATTTTTAAAAAACTAAAAATTAAATATAATAAAAAATTAAAAAATTAACCTTACCAGCTGTCCAATCGGATACGGATAGGTGGACATTACAATCCACGTAAATTAGAATGCCCAAGACATTGGAATAAGTATAACTCCATTCTGATATCTCCCCCTTCATGAGTATGCATATGCAGATACAGAAGAGGAAGCGGCACACGCGTACGACGTCGCAGCCATAGGATACAGAGGCCCCAACGCTGTGACCAACTTTGATGTCAGCTATTACCTCAGTGACCGGCGCCAGCCGCGGCAGCCACCACCACCACCCCCAGCTCCCACCCCCTTGCAGCAGCACTGCGAGCACCACCACCAGCTTTCGCCGCAGCCGTTTCACTTCCCACCGCCCCTGCCGCCGCTCCTGCACCCTATGCCTCCACCTCCTGCGTTTGCAGCTGCGACCGGCACCGCCTTTGGACAGCAGCACAGCGTGGGCGGCAACCGCTCGGACGTCGCCAACGTGGGCGGCCTCGTCGGGAACGTCCGGCCGTGGACCCTCTGCATAAACCGGACTGTGTTCGATCCTTTCCCTGCACCAGTCATTGCCCTCGGCGTGGAGTACCGCCGCCTCGATAATATGTATGGACACACGGACTTTGAGGGCAATGTTCAGGGCGTGTCCGAAGAGCCGAGGGCCCAGGTAAAGAACGAGGAGGACGGCGGTCAGAGCAGTGGCTGCCTTCACTAGGTGACGTATACGCGTCACCGGAGGCAGCACCTCTACGGCGCCGGGTCACAACTGCACGGGTGGCGCGTGCGGCAGCTATGGAGACTTCTCATCGTACTCTCCTCCTTCTGCGTACAACAATTCTCGTTTGCTCCCTCCTTGTCATCATCCACATAAATTTTGTGGGGTCAGTAGCACATTAGGTCATAAACATAATTTGGTCGGTGAGGTTTTGAACTAAGTTATATAGGATCTTGAGTTGAATAAGTGAGATATTGAGTTAAACTGTTTTGAATTGCATCAATGAATTTGAGAAAATTCAGCGAGATTTCAAAATTTCACTGAATTAATACTGGATCCACTACTGTCTGCATCTCTCAGTTAGGTTTAGGGTTTCCCTTTCTCAACATTCATCCATTTCTGGCCCTTAAGGACGTCAGAGCGTGATTGGTAAGTTTTATCAGCTTTTGGTAGCATTGTTGGCATTCATACTGTTTTTTCATTCCTCTCTTCGAGTGCATGCATGGGAAGGGAAGCCTGGACGGCTTTCACGGGGTTTTGTTCTCCCTTCTCCTCTCTATTAGCATTTGCAAGTACAACTGCACATCTTCAGTGTGTCCCAAGTTTCTTATTTTTTATTTTTTTTAAGTTATCTTTTAAGTCGGAGTCAAGCTAACCTATACGTCTGTACATGGCACACATTATTTCGACGTCTAGAAAAAAAATTAAAAAGTAAAAGATTATTTTAATATTTTTTATTTTTCTAATTACTTTTAAAAAAATTTCTAGACGTAGAAATAGGATATGTCTTATATGGACGTGTAGGTTAATTCGATTCCGACCTAAAGACATAACTTTTAAAAAAAAAATGGTGTACACCAAAGGTGTATAGTAACATCTAGTGTGCACCAAGTATTTCTCATTGGCATTTCATGGTAGCATAAACATTTTTCATTTGTGGTTTGCTTTCTTGCTAGTAGAAACATCTGTGGGCTTTGTTGGTGATGAAGTGTCTCAGTAGTTTAGACTTTTACTCTGATATTTGCATGGAGTTTTTAGATGAAAAAGTTTTACTCAAGGTCGAACTAGATTGTTTTTTAAAGTGATTTTAAAAGTAGATCAAATTCACATCATTTAATTTATCGACTCGGCATCAATGAAAGGTTGGAATTCATTTTATATGGCCACTCAAAGTGAGTTGTCTATCCTTTTAGGACTCCTGTTCTATCCAGATTACATCCTAATTCATTGCAGCATATATAGTGTGCTTTCTTTGGTTAATAGATGTATGCTGGCCACCCAAGTATATGATTGCCAAAGATGCAAGTGACAACAGGTTTACACGTACACACACACACACACGTAGTAAATTGTTGTTTGAAATGCTGTCTAATGACATAATCTTCTTGTTTCATATATACAGTACACCAAACATTTAACTTAATGGGTTTCTAAATGACTATCAAGTATCAACGAATATTATCTAGTTTTATGGGAATTTCAATAGCACTTAGGAAATTATTTGCTTCTAAAAGGAATAAACTATGCCTCAACTCATTTTCTTGTCAAAGTTCTTCTCTTGCTCTTCTGATTGTAGAAATAATTAGTTACATATAGTATATGATTAATTTAGTTCTTTGTTGTTGAAATTCTTTTTTTGCTCTTCTTTCTTTGCTTCTTTGATTATATAAGGAATGATTTACCTAACAAATGACTGCCTTCTTCCATGATTTCTTTCCTTTTTTTCCTTGAGTTGTTTTTTTTCTTGGAGGAGCATTTACATCAGCAACAATTCACCTCTTGCACACCAACACTTTTTAAGAGGAGATTGAACTTAAAAAACGTAGAGGAAAAGAGCCTAAAGAAACCTCTCAAATTCTAATAGTTTTATGGAGGAATCCTTACTCCGATTATAGAGAATTTCCACCGATCTAACTCCCGTTAGTCCTCAAATTCATTACATTGAATTTACTCACAATTTGAGCTTTTCCTTTCTTCTCCCAATTTGAACTACAAAAATGGAGATATATATGTTATTTTTGAAATTATTTTCAGAACCGATGCCATTGCCTTGTTTGTTAATTTGAACTCTACAAATAACAAGATTAAAAAAAAAAAAAACCTTAACATAAAATTATAGCTAACTTAATTCACTTTTTAATGAACATAGTTGTATATCGTTGGACATTGTTATCAAAAGTTATGACAATAATGTAACATCAAAAATTAACAAACGTAATTCATAAATAGGTGAACTAAATCAAGTTTTAACTGGTTAGGGTAACGGGTCTACATAAACACAACATATTGTTCAAATTTATTTACTTTTTTCATATTTAATATTTATAAAACTTACAAACTTTTGAGTTCAGACTTGGTAAATATCAAATTCAGTCCACAAAAAAGATGAGACTTCTTAGAATGTTATCTCAATTTGACTTGATTTAATATATATTGCGGTGTTTGGTTGTTGTATTAGATAGCTCTATCAATTTGGATATTCTTACATTAGTAATATATGTTATTATAACAAATTTAGAACAAGCTTAAACCCATATTCAAAATGCTAGAGTTTAATATCTGAGAACATAAATATTTTCTTTTCTTCTTTCCCCTCTTCTCTTTCTCTAGATCTCTCTTTCCCTTTGAGCATCCTCCTTTATGTTTTCAAGCATTAATAATATTATATAGACCTCAGAAACGACAACATCATAATTAATGTTATGTCAAAGCTAATACTCCAACCAAGCAAGGCATAAGCTTCACTGGCGGTGCTTGTTTATATTATAGCTTGTCTTGGGTGTTATCCAAGTTATGGGAGGTCAATTTTTTACTATTTTTTTAATATTTTTAAAATTGAAGGAAGAAAGGATAGTAAATAAGAAATGCAAGCACGGCCAAAAAGCCTTTTCCATTGTTCTTACTCAGCTGAGGTGGATGCACTTCTTGTATTTCTTTCTAAAATCTCTTATCCCTTGTCTCTTGTAAATTTACAAAAAATATTCTCGACTCATGTTTCTGGCTAACTGAGCAAAAACAAAATGGCGAAATATTTATGATCATGTTAGCAATTCCCTAATGAACGTAAATTAAGATGTGAATTTTTGTATTATACTTAATTCTATTGATTTTTTATCACGACAGAAGGAGAGAAATGAGATCCAAAAAGAAAGACAATTTAATTTCTAGTTTTAAATAATATGAATTAATAAATTTAAGTGAAATATAAACAATATAAAAATTTATAAGTGGCAGGCAAGATCAACTTAAAGCTGTGTAGAGGCATAAAAATGGCAAACCGCTTTAGTCCCACATCGAATGTTATGAAAATAGGTGTCTGCTTAGAAGTATAGTGCAACCTCTCTTCTCAATGAGAGTCATTTTTTAAGAAAAATGACAATACCCCACATTCGCTCTGGAGATAATACTTCGGAGAAGACACATAAATTTTCACGCATCCACAATGGCACCGTCTGTTATTATGTGGGACATATGTGATCATACGTATACTTTTGTCACTCTCAAATACCATAAGACTATACTGGTTTGAACCCGTTGGTACCCGGCAATGTCCTTCAAGGGCTAATAAAACTACCCCAGCCATCCCCTTTTCCCCGCCCGACAACCTAAAATCCGAAAGGAGAACGGTAGAGAGGTCCTCTGTGTCTGGGGGGGGGGGGGTTGTGTCAACCAAGGTAGATACATATGTGTTATCCCCATCTTCAATGACCTGACACTTGCTAATAAACCATCCTAATTAATGTGTCGACAATCTACATATCTTCACCTCCTCGCTCTTTTTTCAGAAACCGGACAGTCGACCTCCTTCTCCTTTAGGGGGGGGGGGGTTGTGTCAACCAAGGTAGATACATTTGTGTTATCCCCATCTTCAATGACCTGACACTTGCTAATAAACCATCCTAATTAATGTGTCGACAATCTACATATCTTCACCTCCTCGCTCTTTTTTCAGAAACCGGACAGTCGACCTCCTTCTCCTTTAGGGGGGGGGGGGGGGGGGGGGGGTTGTGTCAACCAAGGTAGATACATATGTGTTATCCCCATCTTCAATGACCTGACACTTGCTAATAAACCATCCTAATTAATGTGTCGACAATCTACATATCTTCACCTCCTCGCTCTTTTTTCAGAAATCGGACAGTCGACCTCCTTCTCCTTTAGGGGTGGAAGTAGGCTAGGCCATGCTTTACTAAAACAGGGTAGGCCTACATGGCAAAGGCTCAGCTTGGGCCTGGCTTGTTGGCCTGTTGTAGGCCAAAAAAGAGGCCTGGCTTGACCTATTAGCCGATTTAAGCCTATCAAGAAATAGGCCAAAAATAGGCCTCGAACTACAAGGTGTATATATATACAAGCCGGCCTGCAAGCCTATAAAATGGCCTTTTGAAAAATAGGTCAATATGAAAGCCTTGGATTGGCCTAAATTGCTAAATAGGCTAGGCCAGGCCGACAGCGGGCCAGGCCGTAGGCCCCTGATAGGTCGCCTGGCCTACTTCCACCCATATTCCCCTTTCTGAACGAATTAATGTATCTACATATCTTCACCTCCTCACTCCTTCTTCAGAAACGGGACGGTTGGCCTCCTTCCCTTTTCTCAAGGAGTGAGGATGGACAAGAGAGTCGTTACCCTGCGTCGACCTCCTTAGGGCGGTGGTGGGCATGGACAGGAGGGTCGTCACCCTACTTCACCGCAACCCCATGCTCATCCGCGACAACCTCCGCAACCTCCTGGCGCAAATGATCGAATCTTTGAAGAGACACGGGGTGCCCCACTCCAAAATCTCCAAGCTGCTAGTCCTCTTCCCCAGGACCATGAACCATGCCCGATCATTTCACCAGGGCCTTGGGGAAGGTTAGGGAGATGGGTTTCGACCCATCTACTATTTCCTTCGCCTGGGCAGTCGCAGTGTTCTGTGGACTGAGAAGCTCCACCTGGGAGAAACAACTGGAATTCTACAGGAGCTTGGGATGGTCCGAGGAAGAGGCCATCTTGGCCTTCAGGAAGCACCCCAATTCTATGTTAGCATCGAAGGAGAAGCTTAGGCAGATCACTGGAGTCCTTGGGTATGTATTCAACTGGGGGCCGACATACATATCGGCGCGGGCTATGCTCCTGAACCTTAGCTTTGAGAAGAGGATCCTTCCCAGGGTCTCTGCCCTCAGGCTTCTAGAGTCAAGAGGATTGCTGAGCAGGAAAGCGAGTGCACGAGCATTTTTTATTTCTGACAGGGACTTTTGGAATTTGTATCTTGGTCGGTACCAGAAAGATGTTCCTGAAGTACTGGAGGCTTACACTAGCAAGTTAGAGTTGAGGCTGGAAGAAATTGATGGAACTCAAGCAAGTGTGTGAGTAGTTAATTTTCATGTAAGAAATAAGAATCTTAAGATTTCTCAATACTTTCTGGTTAGGGTTGACACCTCCAGCAATTTGCTGGTTAATTGACATCTTAAGCAATCAACTTAACAAGCAATTTTTTTGGGTTAGTGAACTTGGCAAGCAGTTCACTCATTTGATTTGTTGCTCATTTGGTGTATTGCTACACTTGTGTGCAAGATCTGAGTTTCTGGTGAGAATTATGTTCTATGTAGTGAAGAGCTTAGGTTTACTAGTTTGGTTATTCAGATGTTGATTTCAAATAATACGAAGTTCTTGTGTTTTCATTTCATTAACATTTTGAAAAATGATGCCCCATTTATATTTTCCAGTCACATTGAAAAGCGTTCTCAAGAATGCATGTCTCTCTTAAGGAAATGAATTTCATGCTCCCTTTCTCTGACATCATATATAGATTGGCCACCTCATTTTTAGCAAAAATTTTATCAACATTTGTTCAGCAATAGTGTTGAAATTGTAGTTTATTTCTGTTGCTTGCTTTTGGTCCTATTTTACCCTGGATGTTCAAACTATTTTCATATTTAATATGTGAAAATTGCAGCCTCTAATTTGCCACTTGTCCTGTGTTCAGGTCTTTTCTTCTTTCTTCTGTGAAGATTTTGATGAACTACTTTCCTTTTTTCTTTCTTATTTTACTCCTATGATTTTGTCCCTTTGATACTCAAAACTCTTATATTTGTCCTCTCTTTGCCATTACCTTGAAAGAAAAAAGAAAATAAGAGAAGCAAAAAAAAAGGTGGGGAAGAGAGGTAACCATGATGCTAAGTCTGCATTGACAAACCATAGAAGTATGGACCATCCTTCATAAATCATTCTCTGCTGGGCAGCTTCTGTTTATGTGTCTAGTCTTTACATTAGGTCAAAACATACTAATAGCAGCACCGTTTAAGACATGCATACCTCTTTGATTGGGAAAGGACTAGGAGGAGAGAGACCAGAGGGTGCTTCAAACAACTGGTGCTAGATAGGGATAATGAGGGAGGTTTCTTTTAATGTACTCACTGTGAAGGCATGTGTAGTGCTCAAATAGTATGTGTTATTATTATGATATCATGTGTTAACATATGGTGAATAATCTAATTAAAATTAATGTGATCGCCAGAAACTAAAGGCTTCAAAAAAAATAAGTGATCGCTACTAACCTTGTGATTTAGAGAGATTGGGTCTTTTTGTTCTTCCTTTCCGACCGGCTGAAAAAGAAGAGCCTCTTTGTTCTTTATGTTAGTTTAGGTGGCCTACAAGCCAATCTAACAATGTAAATCTCGTTCATTATTAATAAAATGGCATAATATTCATTATGTGTAAATTGCGTTAATTAACGTTTCATAATGAAGTCTGTGAATATGTGCTATGGTGATCAGATTATGATGAGATCATACTAATGAGACTGATCACTTAAACACACATATTCTTAATCGTTCCTAGTCGGAGGATATCCGAGAAGGACATCGGATATCCGGTTAGACTAGTACAGATTACTCCTGCTCATATGATGAGGGTGACTGGTCTCATAAGTCACTTGTGTGGAGACACTAAGGCGAATCTGTAGGTGCTCATTGGAGAATGAGTTCACTGAACTGATCCGATTGAATCGCTGGATGGTAATGTACCTCACTGTCAACCAGCTCGATTCTATTGTCGCAGTTGCGTGGATGGTCTCGGACCTGAGACACCAAGGACACCTTGGCGGTGGACTTCTGTACTTTGACCTTGGTCTACGAATCTCTAGCCACGGGATTCTAATACGCCAAGGATTGGGTGCAGCGGAATACCGTCGAAGGGAATTGTGTGTCAATAAGGAATCATTCGCTCTCGGTACTTAGAGAGAGAATGCTCTAGGAAGGATGCGCGAAAGTCCCTGGCCAGGTCGGACGATAATATCGGGAAAGGAGTTTTCCGATATTCATCAGCGGCATCCAATTCAAGTGAGTCGACCGGTTAGGGTTTGACAGCTCGCCATACCCTGAGTTGACTCGAGAGCATTGTACGAATGAAGGATTATATCCACGCGGTAACTGTCGGCGGAAAGGTTCCAAGAGTGGGTTACTTAACCCCAAATACCTTCCGGGTTCACGCGGTGTTGCTTGGCACCCAACGTGATCGGAGGCCCGGTCGAATTCGATGTGTGACATCAATTCGATTGATTAATTGATTAATAAAGGGTTATTAATTAATTAATAAAGCCAGTGAGGAGTCACTGGGCTTGTTGGGCCATTAACTGGACTGGTACTTGGGCCTAGAGGGTCACACGCACATGATTCTCAAGGCGATGGATAAATAAGTGGGTTTTATACAAACCGGGGGTTTTTGTGAAAAACCGCGCGGTTAGTATAAAACATAGCGAACGGGCTGAGCAGGCCAAGCTGCTGCTAACCCTGGCTGCCCCTCCTCAGTTTCTGTCTCCCTCTGGCGTCCAGGCAGATCCAGATCTGTCCCGCCGCTTTTCTGAATCCCGTTCGACGGGAAATCGTCCGCACACTGCGGCGATCATTGCGGCGACTAGCGGAGGCTTCGCGGGCTGCGAAGAACGACGAACTCGAGGATATCCGTCGCGGGGAGGATCGCGTGGACTTCGCTAGAGGCCGGGCGCTTGCGCGGCTTGCGGTGTCACACCGACGGAACCGAACGGCTGCGGATTCGAATCCGCACACGGTGAAAACTTCGATAATCTGATTATCGTATTTTAGTTCTTCGAAACGGGAAACGGATCGCTGTAAATTTTTTGTTTTCCGCTGCGTGAGCGATCCGGAGAAACAGAGAAAACCCAACACTTTACTCTTATTTTTGAGGTTGTTTTCTCCTTCTTTTTCCAAGCTCTTCCTTCAAGATTTTTCGTTCCTTCTTCAAACCTTGTAACAAGAAGTAATCAAAGTAAAGGAAAATATGATTAGAACTAGAGTAGTGTAGTATCTATTCCATTTAACAAATTAAACATGAACTAAACTAAAAGGACTCACTTGCTTTGTGTTTCTTTAAACCCCTATTTCATGTATAAGTAAGGAGAATATGGTGTAGTGTGTGAAACATTGAGATGATGATATGAAGATTCTAATCAAAACAACAATGAAAATCAATGATGAAAAACTAACTAGAACTAGATGGAAAGAAAGAAAAGGTAAAAAGATATTGGCCCCTCCATAGCTTTGATCTTCCAAAACTTTAAAAGATGGAGAAAGATGAAGAAGATGATACTCCAAAGCTTATCCACGTGTTTCTTCTTAAGAGCCTCCGAAATCCTTACCTTGAACTCCAAATTCTCCAATAGCCAACCTTTTTCAAAGGCAAATGTACATATGTATATATAGAAGCCTTAATTAGGTTGTTTGGCCTTCAAAAAGGCTCTCCCGCGGATCCCGACTTGTCTTGGATAGCTATCCAAGAGTTGAAAACCCTTCTAACCTAAGGAACCAGATTATCTCAGGCAAATCATGTTTATCAAAAAATTCTTGAAATGCGTCGCCCACCAAGGATGCCATTTGACTAATTAGGAGGGGCCAAAATAGAAAGAAAAACTGCGAAGAAAACCTGAAACAATTAGGAAACCTAAATGGCGTCACCTATTAGCGACGCGCTTTAGATAATTAAGAAATTAATTCGAATCCAAATCGGAAATCCAGACGGATTAGGAACTAAACGGCGTCGTCCATGAGCGACATTTTCCAGTTAAATCTATATGAATTTAGGGATTTAATTCTGAACCGATTTCTGTTAGAAATCTAAATGGCGTCGACTATGGTCGACGTTAATTAATGAATATCGAGAAAAATCAATAAAAATTAATTAATGATTAAACATCAAATTATTTTGGGACATTATAATTATGACATGAAATTTACTCAATATGAAGTCAAAATTAACGTGTCTACAGTATGTTTAGATTATGGTTTGTCGTACCGGATAGACTCGTGTTGACTTGGGCGACTCGTACCCTATTATGGCAAATCCGAATCAGTGTGATTTGAGAGATCTTTTCTCTGCGACTCGATCGAGTTTGTACGAGTCGACCCAACTTGTATCGGATCATGGGAGATCCGAGTCGATTTGACTCTTCGAGTCAGTGAACCTTAGTTTATATACTACGAACCTTGTTCTTTTGGGGGAACTCTTCCATTTCATTATATTCTAGTACCACCGGTGACAATCTACTCTAAAAAAAGAAAAGAAGATGGTTGCTTATTCTGATCTCGTATTAAGAGCAAAAAGTAGGCTTTCACACTTCCGTTGAGACAGTAAGCACTGAATGACTAGTTCCCTAGGTTGTACCTCGAACACCAACTGTTCATGCTATGAATTTGATGTCATGGAGAGATGTTGAAAATGGTTAGCATCTTGCTTCCCACATTTGTACATGCTAGAGAACCCATGGGATAACAAACAGAGATGGAGATGCACCCCCACCCACAACTGTTTGTTTGCCCATATATACATAGCAAGCCATCGAGCCTGGTGGCTTGCTTTTCCCCTAGCCATTGTCCTTCCTCCATCATGAACGTCAAAACACAGTATTTGGAACGGTGGTAATCCCCAATATTACAACATCATGGAGTTTATTGAGGGTTGCACCACTTTAGTGCTTTTTATATAGAGGGATTTGTAAGTGTTTTGTCTACACTCTTGTAAATTCTCCTCTTTAATCAATATATTCAGTGGTACTATCCACTTTTCAAAAATACCATCCTGGTACTGAGATTTTTATGTGTATCTTATGTACGGGGCCTTTTTGTCAACTTCTAAAGAAAGGAAGATATGGGTGAGTTATCTATGTTAAGAGGAAAAATGCAAAGAAGAGATCATACCCAATCTTCCAACAAATGAGATCACCTTATAAGACTAATACAAACAAAAATTAGAATAAATGGAGATGATCAAGCTTCAAGCAAATAAGAATCTTCTAGTGCAAGAAATGTTTAAGTGACAAATGAAAGGTGAATATAAGCCGGCGGAAACGGCAATTCGATGAATAAATTAGATATCAGAACCAAGTGATAGAAGAAGAGCAGGAAGAATGAGTACGGCAGTTACAATACAACAGACAGCAGATTAGAGGAGCTTCCAAGAAGAGGGGAATCGAAAGGAGATGTTGATTTGGTGAGACATATAAAAGATGGTGGTTGAGATGCAGTAGAATGAACAAAGAGGAGGATAATGATAATGATTTACATAGAATATTGCCAGCTTTCATGCTTACAAGCAGCTTTGGTGATATTACTTTAACTAGAGGACTGATATGGTGCTATTTATGGGGGAGGAGACCCTGCCATGTGCCGAATGCCAAGTCAAAGTGCATATGATGGTATGACGAAAAAGGTCACTTGATTGCTTCTTATATTTATGGGGAGAAATAGATTGAGAGAACATTAACTCAAAGATCATCGTTGGTGTGCGGTCAGATGCACCAAGTTGCTTTATCACTTGAAACTAACTCTTAGCTCTGCTTACTCTCTTTCCATACATTTAGATATCTATAAGGTAGCTATTGCTTTCAACTGTACCCTCATCAACAACCTGCCAAATGATTGCATGATTGTTACCAAGTCTTCAGTCCCGTGAGAGTTTGTAAGTGAGCTAAGGATTCAATTGTGTTAAATATGGATTGTTAGTATTACAACTTATTTGACTTTGCATTTTGATTTATTAGTAGTTGAGGTTGATGAAATATCCTACAAGAAACATAAGTCATTGTCAGGAAATGTAACGACCCGCCACCCTATAATCGGAGATCCGATTACTAAATGGGTACCAAATCATTAAATTTGGAGCCAAATCATGATCTCGATAAGTCTGGGAAATAAATGATAAACTAAGCTAAGCATCCACATCACATCGAATTGTAAAGGAAGTGCATAAAATAAAAATTATTACAATTCGACTTGACTCAATAATTAATTACATACTCCAATAGAAAAGAAATAATTAAGCGTACAGGCCAGAAAGGGAAATAACAACTACATCGGAGCATATTCCGGAACAACGGTTGTTAGCGCGCAACCCAAGGCAACACTCTCCTCGCTACGCCTACCTGGAACCCTTACCTGAAAACTGCAGAGGGTGAGTCTCATCGAAAAAGACTCAATATGGATCCTTCGATCTCCACCACCCACTCACACACCCACAAGTGTAATACACAAATATAGACAATTTAACTAAATAAAGCAGCAACACAATTCCTATATTTCGATATAAAACACAGGCATTTATAACAGTAACATGCACGATTTTGAAACCACATTACCATAGAGTCCACAACTAGCGTCTCGGCTAAACACACAAATCACACGGCCGAACGCGAAAAGCACCGACCTGCTGAAACAAAATAGCAACCTCTTGGATAGCACACTGGCTACTCCGGCCTAACCTAGCTCAAGGTGGTCTTGCTTCTCCCAGCACGAGTGACACTCTGAATGTATCACTCCCACATCGGGACTAGCTATACCCCGGGGTACACCAGGTGACCATCTCTCTAGGCGTCACCCCACCACTCCCACACCGGCACCGTGTCACTCCCACACCGACACAGGGTGCTTAAGCGCTAACAACTGTCACTCTAGGTCTACGATCGCACAAAACGCAACACGGTGCGATCCGATCACGTAGAAATCATCGTCCTCAAGTATGATCTTAAACATATAATTAACCAAACTATCTATTAATGTAAACACATGTTAATTGTAGGAATTAATGAGATTCTGTCTTGAATCGCGTCACCCAAGGCCGACGTCATTCAAGACTCCTAAACTGGTTCATGTGAAATATGGCTTCGGAAGAAGGCCTAAAACACGTCGTTCAAACAGGTCACCGTTTAAAAGACGTCGCTGTCCCTAGTCGCCTAATAACGACAGAAACAGAAATAGGCCTTGGACTAAAACGCGTCGTGCACATGGGTCGCCGTTTAAATGGCGTCACTGTCCCTGGACGCTAATCAATCAAGAGACAGAGTATGTTATCTGGGTTAAATCGCGTCGTGGGTGGAAGCCGCTTTTTTAAAAGACGTCGCTGTCCCTCGACGCCATTTAACCCTCACAGACAGGTTCTCCTACTGCCTTCCCCCAATTCACAGAGTGGGATTTCTCCCCCAAACTACCACAAAACACCATAAACATAAAGAGGGGGGAGGAGAAACTAAGTACCCATTAAAAACCCACAATTCCTCATTACATGCAATTAGCATTTTCACCCAACAAATCCCATAAACATGCTCCAAAGCGGGAAAAACATAGTTTTAAACGAAACAACGCGAGGATCGTCACCCTATCGGTTACTCGAACTCCTCCGAGCTCCAAGCCGCCGACCCGTCTCGCCACACGCCGCCGCCGGTACCGCCGTGGACGCCGTTACTCCATCGGGACATCGACCGCCGTCTGGAGAGAAATGCGCCGCGGAGGAAGTGGTGGTAGTAGGAAGTTGGGAGATTAATGGAGTGGAGGGACAGGAGGAATGGGGAGAGGAAAGGAAGGAGAGGGGGAAAGGGATCGTCGGTGGTCGGAGAGAAGAGAGGAGAGAGAGAGGAAAGGAGAGAATGAGGGAAAGGAGGAAGGGTTCGTAGGGTCAAACAGAAACTGGGTAAAACGCGTCGTCTAAGCCCAACGTCATTCAGACGATAAGTCCGGGCCGTACTCTGACATACCAGGGCCGTACTCTGAATGACGTCGTCCAATCAAGACGCCGTTCAGACGATAAGACCGGGACCGTACTCCCGCGGCCTAAAACCAACCCACGTGGCACAACCTAAAACGCGTCTACCTCGACGGATGCCGTTTGAACCGCGTCGAGTTTGAACTTAAGCCCCAACCCCACAAAGGCCCAAACCGAGGGATCCGACCCCGCAACTGACCAGATAACCGGATCCGAAGCCTCAATCCTTACAGGAAATAACTCACTGATGTTTACCCTACTTGATGAGGGAGAACTCCTCGTCAGCTAGTCCGAACAAGCTACATGCACTCGCTTATATATATCTAAGAGGATGGTTTGTCTTTGTAAGTAATCTCTTGGTATATGTATAACACTATGGTGCGGTTTGCTAAAGTGCATGCAGTTTGATTGCACACACTGTTTTGGACTTTTTTCTATATTGAAAAAAAATAATAAATTTTATATAAAAAATTCATATTTAATTACCCTCCTTAGGTTGTTTTCATCTCTTGGGACATCATTTTCACTGTCTAATCAAGTTTAAACATGAAACTCAATCTTAGTTATCCATCAAGTACGTAAATTCTAATTTTTTTAAAATCATAAAAATAGTCAAAAATTAAGAAATTAGTCATATTACCTTTAAGGTTGTACCTATTCCCTAGGGTTTAGTATTTGGTCATGATCCAACGGTGAAATTAAAGTTCCAAAAGGTGAAAATTATCCTAAAGGGGCAATTGAATTTTAAAATTTTATAGTCATTTTTTAAAAAAAATTCAACATGGGGGAAGCCAAAACATAGCGTGCGGTTTGGCCGGGCACATGTCAAAATCGCACCACAACATTCCTCTCTCTCTCTCTCTCTCTCTCTCTCTATATATATATATATATATATATATATATATATAAAGAGATGTTAATATACGACCATACCACATGGCCATTTTCGACTCCTTTCCTATGTAGAAAAAAAAGAAAAAAATTGTCATAAAATTTTAAAGATTCAACTTACCCCTTAGAGTTGTTCCCATCCCTTAGGACTTAATATTAATCGTTCGATCATGAATTTTACCATAGCCGTCCGATCAAATGTCATTTTTAATCTTCATGATCGAAGGGTCTATTTTTTTTTAAAAAAAAAGTCAAAAAATAAAAAATAATGTCAATTACCCTTAAAGTTGTTTCCATCTCTTGAGGTGTTAATTTTAATCACTCGTTATGAAGTTCATACTCCATATGGTTTGGACCATGGTCCGCACCATAGTGTGTATATATATATTATGGAATTGTTACTATGTGTTGCCTATTTAGGTCTGTTGGATCCAACTTTTTAGAGTGTTGTGACACCTTCGGAGCCAAAAGTTTATGGAAGGGCAGATGTGATAAGAGATAATAAAATAAAAAATAAAATAAAACTGGGCCATCCGATCACATTCGTGGGCGCGATCGGATGCCCCCGAGAATGCGCGAGGCGCTCCATGAGCGTGAAACACGGAGCACTTCATGCGTGCGCACACTCCATGTTTCATGCGGGCGGTTTTTTGCCTGCAGTGTGTTCCACTATTTAATTTTTTTTAAATTACTCTTAGCCATTGGATTAAAATCCAATGGCTATTGATATAATCCACTGCCAATGGACATAACTGAATTTTAACACTTTCCTATATATAAATATATATATAATGGTCAAATATTTCTGGTGCCTTCAAAATGGGAGCAATTTGAATCATATGAGTCCCCCCAATGAGGATAATTTCACACCAATGCGAAACATACATTTTTTACCTAAATAGGTGACAATTCTAAGCCAATCCCACCACATAAAGAGTAGTAATCTTAAGAGTCATGTCTAAATACTTGAGATGCAACCACTTAGTAGTAGTTAAATATGTGACCTTTTTAAATAGAAAGATCATTTAAGCTTGATTCATCATCAATAGTCATTTATATATAACTTCTAATTTATACATATCTCAATGACATTTTTTTGATTTATTATGTGAAACATATGTGACCATATCCACTCGGCTTAAAGTTGCCACATTGATTAGCGAAAGTAGTCAATTTAATGTATATATATAATTTAGACTCTTCATGTCTCAGTATGTGTCTCACATATTGATCTTTGATCAAACAATCTAAATAATTTTAAGAATTAAAAGATCAAACTGTAATGAGTAGTAAAAAAATATCCTAAATGATTGAGTCTAATTTTTTTATTTCTTAGAATTTTTAATAATTAGATAAAAAATTAGTCTATGCATATAGGTAGGTTCTGCATATTTTTTTTCAACAATTTTTTTTACACATAATTCTAAGTAGTTTTTAAAAAATAAAATATATAGTTGGGCCGGAGCCAACTCAAATTCTTCGGATGCACTGTCTGATTTTTGATCCGATGTTTTAAATAAATTTAAAAAATCGGCAAAGAAAACAAAAGGAAAAACGTACAGAACACGTGTCCCGCAGTGTGCCGCTCAGTGCAGCAAGGATTGCTCCCAGGCGCGAACACTTTTTACACCAGGCATTCCCTCCCACGCCCGCCAACGCACAGCCCAAAACTTCCCCCCCAAACCAGATGCCATGCTTGGCCGCCTGCTCTTCACGGATCCACTCGTAGCTTCTCTTCTCCATCGCACCACTGCCACCCTCACAGATGCCGCCGCCACCTCCTCGACAGAGGCCTCCTCCGTCGCTGGAGCCCTCAGCAGCGCCGCCACCGTCTCGCCCGCCACCCCTCCCAGCAGCGACAGCCGCCGCCGCCGCCGCAGCAGCAGCACCAGTGGCCGACTCTCCTTCAAGGTCTCCTACCTAGTGGACTCCTGCGGCCTTACCCCTGTCGCCGCCGCCTTCAAGAGGATCTCCCTCGACACCCCCGAGGGGCCCGACGCCGTCCTCGCCCTCCTCCGCGCCCACGACTTCGCCAAGAGCGATTTCGCCAAGCTCATCAACGACTGCCCCTCCCTGCTCCTGCACGACGCGGAGGCTGACCTCCGGCCAAACCTGGAGTTTTATCTGCGACTGGGCTTCTCCCCTCCAGCCCTCGTCAAGTTCATCTGCCGCAACGTGTATGCCCTGAAGGCCGACTTGGAGACCACGATCATACCCTGCGTCGACTTCCTCAAGGAGGTGGCGGGCACGGACGGGAGGGTCGTCGGCGCGCTCCGCCGCTGCCCCAACCTCATGGGCCACAACGTCCGCAGCCTCCTGGAGCCAAAGATCGAATGTTTGAAGTGCTACGGAGTGCCCGACTCCAACATCTCCATGCTTTTCGTCGTCCTCGCCAGGTTCATGGCCCACAGGACGGACCGCTTCATCAGGGCCGTGGATAAGATAAGCGAGTTGGGTTTCGACCCATCTGCAACTTCCTTCCTCCGCGCGGTCTCACTGGTCTGTGGAACGAGTACATCCACCTGGGAGAAGAAACTGGAAGTCTACAGGAGCTTGGGCTGGTCCAAGGCAGAGGTCATCTTGGCCTTCAAGAGGCAGCCCAATTCTATGGGAATGTCGGAGCAGAAGCTTAGGAAGGTCACAAGATTCTTTAAGGATGTATTCAACTGGGGGCCGGCATTCATAGGGCGGCACGCCACGCTTCTGAGCCTTAGCTTTGAGAAGCGGATCCTTCCTAGGGCCTCTGTCCTCAGGCTTCTAGAGTCAAGAAAGTTGCTGAGAAGGAAACCGACTGCAAGGGCGTTTTATATTCCTGACATTGCCTTTTGGGATTTGTATGTTGAACCGTATCAGAAGGATGTTCCTGAAGTATTGGAGGCTTACAGTGGTAAGTTAAGAGTTGGGCTGGTAGAAACTGATGGAACTCGAGCAAGTGTACCAGTAGTTAATTTTCATGTAAAAGATAAAAATCTTTTAAAGATTTCTTAATACAGATTTTTTTTTTCTGGTTACGGTTGGTACCTTCAGCAATTGGCTGGCTAATTGACATCATAAGCACGTAACTTAGCAATCATTTTGCTTTCTTGGCAAGTGAACTTGGCAGGCGGTCCACTTATTTGATTTCTTGCTTATCTGGTGTATTGATCCACTTGGGCGTTCGGATGCTGATTTCAAATCATGTGAAATTCCCATGTTTTCATTCTATCAGCATTTTGAGAAATGATGCTCCATTTATACTTTCCAGTCATATTGATAAGTATTTTCAAGAATGCCTGTCTCTTCAGGAAATGGGTTTATCATGTTCCCTTTCCCTGCCATCATAGACTGTCCACCTCATTTTCAGTTAAAATTTTATCGTCAATTTGTTCACTATAGTTCTCAAACTATAGTCTAATTTCTGTCCCATACTCCTGGTTTTTCAAATTATTTGTTTATTTAATATGTGAAAATTGCAGCCTCTGATGAGCTACTTGTCCTGAATTTCAGTCTTTCCTTCTTTCTTTGCTTGCCAAACTTCGTTTCTTTGTTGTTTCGTATTTTACTCCTATGATTTTGTCCATTTGATACTCAAACTCTTATATTTGTCCTCCCTCTGCCATTGGTTTGAAAGAAGAAAAAAAAGGAAAAACAAAACAAAAAAAAAGGTGGGGGGGGGGGGGGGGGGGGAGTGAGGGGGAAAGATAGGTAACCATGGTGTTGAGAATACATTCACAAACCATACGTGGTACAGAAGAGAGGTATGCACCATTCTTCATAAATTATTCTCTGCCAGGCAGTGGTCAGCTTCTGTTCATTTGACTAGTCTTTAGATCAGGTCAAAACACACCAGCAGCAGCACCATTTAAGAGATGCATACATCTTCTGGTGGGAAAGGACTGGGAGGAGAGAATGAGCAGAGAACGTTCAAATGGAGGTGTGAGGGTGGATTTGGAGAAATTACATGTCTCATGGTGTTACACAGGGATAATTAGGGCGGTTTATGTTCTCATGTGAAGGCATGTTTAGATCATTTAGTGAGGTGGAGTTGCACCCTGAATACCAACTATTCATGCTGTGAAAATTTGATGTCATGGAGAAATGCTGAAAGTGGTTAACATCTTGCTTCCCACATTTGTATGTGCAAGAGAACCCATGGGAGAACAAACAGAGAGGGAGATGCACCCCACCCACAACTGTTTCTTTGCCCATCCATACATAATAAGCCATTGAGCCCAGTGGCCTGCTTTTCCCCCAGCCATTGTCCTTCCTCCGTCATTAACATCTACAAGCAGTAATCAGAATGGTGGTAATCAACAATATTAAAACATCATGGAGCTACCCTGTGGAATATTTGTGTAGTTTTAAGTTTTAACAGTATACTCCTAGAATACTGAGGCAAAGGCCTGGTCCTTCTGATGGGCAATTACCCGTCCATCAGCCACCATCTTAGTCGCATGCATGGGGAACCAAATCATTGAGATGGAATCTGAACTCTACAGGAATTTATGCTGGTCAGACAATCACCAAATGTCAATTCTTTTTTTTTTTTTTTTCCAGAAATGGTGATCCAATACTTACATGGTGCAAGTGTACCAATGTTTGGAAGGCTTTACTCTGCCTAACATGGGGTTTTTTCCATGGAGAACAGTTCAGAGTTAAATATAAGCTGTGGACAAGTGATAGATTTTAGCTAATGTCCAATTCAAGCACAGGCTGTAGCTGTACATAGATATGGATAAACATTGTCACCATTTCTTTCTCTTTTATTCTGTGGAAGCTTGGGGAATGGTTTCCTATGTGCTGGGAGTAAGATGGGAGAGAGGCAGAGATATCAGACGTGTGCACTCTGTCACAATGGTGGAGTAAGGTCAGACCTACTACAGTTTGAAGCCTGCAGAAAGAAGTGGCAGAATTTCAAATGGCAACAAATTTCACATTGAGGTTTCAGTCAAGAACATCCCTTAAAAGAAGTCAGGAGAGACAAATGGTCATGACTTATGATATTATCAGTTGAAATAAGATTCTAAGGAAGAAAATGCTTTCTTTGTATTTCACTATTGAGTTTTTTATATATAAGCCCCTATAATCTTTTGATATTACAAATAAATCCCCTAATTTGACTATTTACAAATAAACCCCCACAATCGCAATTTTCTTTCAAATAAGCTCTCTTAGGGGTTTATTTATAACACTCTTAGGGCCTTATTTGTAAGCTTTAGGGGTCCTTCACTAATTTACGATACATTGTGGGGGCTTATTTGTAAATAGTCAGATTAGGGGAGCTTATTTGTAATATCAAAAGATTATAGGGGATTATATGTAAAAGCCCTTGTACTATTTATTTTAGGTGATTTTCTAAATGTTACTCTAGACGTGTATGAGTGCTCAGACTTTTCCTACTTTGACATTTTTAGGTTTGGGACATGCAGCCTGTATCTTAAGCAAGTGAGTAAACTGTCTCATATTTGGTAAGGCATTCTCCAGATTGCCAAGTCATTCTGTTCAGGTTCTACAGTAGCACGAAAATAAGCTGGTGTTTGGCAGAACAGGCAATGTGGTTACAACGGGGTGAAGATTTCCTTTCTCTAAACATCTTTCTTCTGTCTCTTGAAGTTGGCTTTGGATCCCAACTTCCAATTTCCCAAGGTCCTTCTGGCAGAGGTATTTTTAGTAGGGGCAGTGGAAGGAAGTTGGTTTCCCCAATTTAGGAGGAGCTTTTAGATGGGAGATGAACAAGTGGGGATAGAACTGGCCGCTATGCTAAGCACATTGGAAGGATTCATTATCCAGAGAGTCAACTAACAAATGGAAATGGAGCGGGAGAGGAGTGGTACGTCCTTAGTGAAGCTTGCACACTAGCTCACGGGGCAGATGATGGGATCTGATATACCCCAATGAAACTGGTATGATTTTAAAGCGAGGATCTTCATTTGGAGGATCACCCAAGCTTGGCTCCCTACTTGTGATCAGCTGGTGCAGTTCATAGAGGACATCTTGACATCCTGTCCACTTTGTGATGAAGAGGAGAAGATGACATACAATATATTGCAGAGAAAATTTCCAGAAATTGTAGGTTATATGGCATTCACCTGCTAGTGTGGAGATGCTTATCTGAGGCATGGATGATAGTACCGGTATCAATACCGGTATCGGAGGGTATTGATACTGAGATGTATCGGCTGGTATCGGTCGATACCTATTTATAGGTATCGTACCGGACCAGGCCGATACGGATATGTATTGGCCGATACCTATCGGTATCAGCCGATACTGCCTACTGTGATCTGAGGTTGGGTGAGGGATGGCCTTTAAAGGGGACAGGAGGATACAGTGGCTGATTTTGCATGCCATCCTGGGGTCATTGTGTGGGAAATAAATAGCAGGATATATATAGTTCTACTAGGTCTGTTGATAGCATGGTCTGGTTTATTTTGGATACATTGTATAGTGTGCTTGAGTTTGGGAAATAAAATAGTTAAAATGTTCTTTCGTGGGAAGACTGGCAGATAGACATTGGTACTGAGATTTTTGTGTATCATATGTACAGGGCCTTTTTGTGAGCTTTTAAAGAAAGGAAGACATGGGTGAGTTATTTATGTTGAGAGGCAAAATGCAAGGAGTTGAGATCAGTTTTTCAGACCAATGCAAACAAAACTCAGAAGGTAAATGGAGATGAGCAAGCTTCAAGCTGACAAGAATCTTCTTGTGGAAGAAGGTGTTAAGTGATAGATGGCAGGTGAATATAAGCCACCAGAAAGGGAAATTTGATGAATATAATTTGTATCAGAACCAAGTGATAGAAGCGAATGTAGCACTCGCGACACAGAACAGACAGGAAAAATGTGTAACTCTCATGATACATACAGAGAGAGAGAGAGAGAGAGAGAGAGAGTAACTATGGAGGAGGAGACTCCTGCCATGTGCTGAATGCCGATTCAGAATAGTCAGAAGAATAAGAAGATGACGCCACCGCAGACGCTTTCCCTATCATCACTACCACCTAAAAGAAGAAGAAGAGGAGGAAGATGAAACCCCTGTTACTGGCTTGTCATTCGCCGCTGCTGACACTGGTGTTGCCGCCATCGCAGCCCAAAAGAAGAAGAAGAGGAGGAAGATGCCGCTGCCGCTATGTGAGACTTCCTTTATATATATATATAACTTTTCTTTCGAAAAAGAATTTTGGTTTAAAAAGAGAATTCTTGGAGTTTGAAAACATGTTCTTCTCTTTTCTTTAATGTAGACTTTGAGAATTTGAGATCAATCTCAAGTCTAAGATTTTGGATCAAGCGTGGATCCATGTTCTTGACGTCTCCCCACTGACCTCGGTCAGTGTTAATTACGTCAGTCATTGACTGACAACCCTTGATTAACCATCTATTAAGGCCTATTAATGAAATAGGAATAAAATAAATTGTTTCGGTGTGATGCATGCAAATTGGATTTTCTTTCTTTTATTTGAGAAAACTTACAAGGATCCTTTAAAGGATGCTTAAAATTTTAAATTCTCATGAGGACATGATGACTTAGAGTCCTTAAGAGTGCTAAGAAGATCGGTCTTTTGGACACAACCTTCATTAGGACCCTTTAAAGGAGATAAAATGATCGAAGGTATCCTTTAAGTATTCTTTAAAAAGGTAAGGGATTCTTTAGACAACATATCCCCCTTCATAAGTTCATTTAAGAGGATGAATGACATAAAGAATATCCTTAATTAATGGGGCATGAAGGCCATCACATATTTAAGAATATTTCCTAATGGTCTTTCAACCAATATGAATGAATCAAAACAAGTTGGCCGTTCAACCGATATGAACGAACCACAAATATTAGAACATGAGACAACAATAATGTATTTTCATTGATTTGAGGGCTTTACACTATTTAGGTCACCTTAATAAAATGATATGTGGGTGATATGGCCGCTCTACTAATAAGAGAGAACCGATAACCATATGGTCATTCTATTAAGAATGAACCAACAAATAATGGTTATTCTATCAATAAGAGTAAACCAAGGGCATTTTAGAGAAACCAATAAATAATGGTCACTTTACTAAAATGGTTCATGTGGTGTATGGCCGCTCTACTAGTAAGAGAGAATCGATAACCACATGATCATTATATTAAGAATGAACCAATAAAAAAAAATAGTTACTCTACCAATAAGAGTAAACCAAATAAGAAATAAGGCCTATTTCAACAATAGAAATAAACCCATTTACATTTTTTTTCTTGTTAACCATATTACAATGATAACAAAAAATAAATCGTCCTTGTCTTTTTATGTCCACGCACAAATATCCTCCAAAGGAGTCCTCTTTTTTCCTTCCTTTCTGCAGAAATCCCTTAGCAGAGCCTCCCCTTTTCTTTTTTTCTTTGGTTCTGTGCGTGTGTGTCTGGCCTTAAGGGGCCTTTTATAGACCCAAATGGTGGCCACCCGTGGGGGGTATGGTGACCGGTTGCAACCCCCCCCCCCCCCCCCCCCCCCCACACCGGTGCCACATCAGGGAAAAGAAAAGAAAAGAAGGGGGGTGCGGTTGGGCAGTTTTAGAGAGATATAGAGAGAGATAAGGTAGAGAGGATGAGAGGGAGAGAGGAAGGGGGGTGCGGTTCTCCTCTCTCTCTCTCTCTCCCCAGCTGCACTTCTCTCTCTCTCTCTCTCTCTCTCTCTCTCTCTTTCTTTTCTGTCTTCTCTCTCAGTCGGCCCCCCTCTCTCTTTGTTTTCTGGTTTTCTAGCCACCGCATCCCCTCTTTCTCCTTTTCTTTCTAAAAAAATTGTTTCAACACACTACATCACCATTGCTGCCACCGCTGCATTGTCGTCACCGCAGCCACCTCTCCATCGTTGCCCATGGAATGCATAATCGGTCGATCACAATCCGGATCGGCCGATTCAGATCGGGATCGACGGGTCTCGATCCGGCCGGAATCAGCCGATCATGGCCAATTTCAGCCGATCCGATCTTGATTTGGATCAGGATCGGGGGTCCCAGCCTCCCAATCCGTGCCGAAATTTCGTGTTGTTGCCACCACGCTTTCTTCTTCTCCTTCTTTGATGGGGGACAAAGGGGGAAGAAAAAGAGGGGGTGAGGGTTGGAGAGACTACCGGCGTCGTATTGACAGCTAGGGTATTACACCTAGCCCTGTCACATGGTAGTCGTCTTCTTCAACGCATAGAAAAAATATTAAAAGCTAATCAAAATTCACATTAAAATTCATCCATAAATTTAAAATTGATATTATATTGTTTTTAGGAACCTTTTTGAATCAAACTCAACTACCCCACTCCAATACGGACTAAAACATCTCTAACTAGATACTAATATTCCTTAAAAAATATAAAATCACACCTAAAATCTAGAAAAAGTGAAAAAAAATCATGCTAAACGGGCTCTAAATGGGCTAAATAAACTATATATAAACTTGTCTAATAATAATCTACGCATCAAATGGGCTCTAAACTATCTTTGAGCCACAACAAAGTTGGAACGACTCTCTGACGGCTACATATGCACTCCATTATAGTATGTTGGTCCTGGATTCCCATCATTCTCTCCCTGTTCAAGAAACTTGTCCTTAAGTTTTGAAATGCTACAATATCCACGGGGAGATGATGAGAGCAACAAAGTATGGAAGCACGACTAATGCTATTGAGATCACCATACAGAAGAAAGCTCCAACTCAAGGTGGAAAGGACACCTCAATATCTCTCCATAAATTGTCAAGGTCATGTTGGTCGATTGTGTCTTGAACGATCTTCGACTAACTGATCACATCTTTGGTTGCCTTTTCCTGCTTCAGCTCATTCGGCCCAGCCATGAATACGGAACCAACCTCAAAGTAGACTTTAGGAATCACCTCTAGCTTTGGTTCAACAAGAAGGATGTCACCACAGAACATCTTAGACTCAACCTCTTTAAAATACTGGTTCGCCAGTGTTGGATCGACTTCATAAACTACCTCTTTCATTTGGATTTCATATTCCTCACTCAACACTAGGTCAGCCTTATAAACTACCTCTTCCATCTCCGCTAGGGAAGTTGGCTGGCCGTTAATTGAGTTAGTATTGGATTTGGTGAAGCGAAATTTGTCCTTCAAGTGTACTAGCTGAACAGTTGAACAATATAATTGGGTTGTTCCCAGTCGAAAGTGGCATGATACTCTTCCATGCACTCTCGGCCAATAATAATGGTAAGATTATCTGAAAAGAAGACATTAGTCTGCGTACCACCGAAGTACAAAACCTTCTCGAATTTCTTGTGAAACTCCACAAAGACACCATCAATTTTGACTATAATTTCACTTGTCTGCATAGTTACAAAGACACCATCAATTTTCACTATAATTTGACTTGTTTGCATAGTTGTCAAGGTGCCACCTAGGCGGCGCCTAAGCACCCAGGTGCTGTTCTAAAGCAAGGTGCTGCCCATGCCTTATTTGGGTAGAGAAAAGCGGGCTTGGCCACCTCTTAAGCGGCCTAGACGGACCATTTAGTGCATAAGTGCACCTTATCGGGCGTCGGACCCATTTAGAACCAGGTGGATCCGCCCTAACAACCCCCCCGATACCCCGAACCACCCATTTCGACCTTCCCTTCCGCAGAGCTAGGGTTTGGGGGCTGTGGGGACAAGCCGATGCCGCCGTCCTCGCCATGCGTTGTTACAACCGTGCCCGCCAATTGCTACTGCCTTCGCCGTCATCGTTGCAGTCCGGGGATGCTTCTTCTCTCTCTCACACTCTCTCTCTCTTTAATTTCTCTCATCCCCCGTGCAAGCCTCTAGAGTCCCTCGCCAGCGTCACCGCTGAAGCCGGTCGCCGCCGCCACTGCTACCTTCTTCCCTCGCCGTCGTCATCTAGAATCCCTCTCTCTCTCTCTCTCTCTCTCTCTCTCTCTCTCTCTTCTTTGTAGCTCTCTGTGTGCCCCCTCTGTCTCTAGTCTTTCTCTCTCCCTCACTCTCTTTCACACTGTCTTACTCTCTATGCCTCTCTAGTCTCTCCCTGTTTCTCTCACTCTCTCTCTCTCTCTGTTAGGGCCGATGCCCTCTCTGCACACGCACACATGTACACAGTCACATACACAGACACACTCTCTCTCTCTCACCCTCTCATGTTTCTCTCACTCTCACTCTATGTGTGTGTGTGTGTGTGTGTATTAGGGTTTTTCCTCTGACGGGAATCTAGTAACTGTTGAAACAAAGCTCTTGACCCATTATTTTGTTTGGCCCATTAGAGGCTCAATTGATATATTTTTCTTTTTTTAAGATTTAGCTATGTTTTAGTCTTTTTATTTTGAATAAGGGTCATTTTGGTCTTTTAGTGTTTGGGTTGCTAGGGTTTCTTTTTTGGAAATCTTTAAATAGACTTGTATCCCCTTTTGGGGAGGCAATGATGATTGAATGAAAAGAGAAGAAAAGCAGTCAGCCAATGTGTGCGTTTATGTGGGGATGGACCCGTGAGGGGTCTGGTGTGTGAAGGGGTGAGAAGCCCCAGGTTCTTCACCACCCCCTACTCTCCCTCTGTCTTACTTCATCACCTTCTTCCCACTGTGTTCTTTCTCTCCTCCTTTGGCCTCCGTGCCATTCATCCATTTTCCCCTTGTTGTCCTGCATCACCCTCTCTGTCTCTGTGTGTGTGTGTACGTCAAGACCAAAGCCCTCTCTGCACAGTGCACACACACACAGTCACGCACACACAATCACACACAATTATTGCTATTTTAATATTAAAATTGTTTTTATTGCTATTTTTTTATTTACGGTGATGAACCTATAGTTAATATTAATATATTTTAAGGAGGTGCCTTAATCGCTGCTTAAGCACGACTTAAGCAGCCGCCTTAATGGCTAAGCGCTTAGGCTCCCCGAGAAAACCTTGGGTCGCCTTGGTGCCTTGACAACTATGCTTGTCTGAGAGAGTAAATCAACAGTAGCCTTGGACATGGAGCTTTCTTTAAATAGGTCATTAAAAATCAGGTTGGCGCCTATCTCATTAGGTAAGCAAATCCTTATTGTGAATAGAAAGGACTTAATAGTGCTAAAGGACAAGATAGCAGGATCTCAACATGTAGGAGCAGAACACAAAATGATACACCACTGGTGGATGGGAATTGGGGGCACTGGTGGCTTGGACCACTTGAACCTGGTTGGACCAAGTAGAAGGAGGGCTTGGGCCCTTAAGTTGTCCTAGAGAAAATTGGGTTGAGCCAATTAGATGAATAAGGGCACGGTCATCCCTTTCTCCTCTTCCACCTCCTTCCCTCCTAACCCTAAACGGAGAGACTAAGAGAGGGAGAGAGAGATGACAGTGGCAGTGGTGGGTTCGGGTGGCGATGAGGGCGGTAGAGGCGCTAGCAAAATTGATGGGGGACAAAGGAGGAAGGAGGGTTAGAGAGATTATTGGCGTCGCATTGGCAATATGGAGGCCTTCGGTCTCACATTGGCGCCTAGGGCGTCACACCTTATCTCGTTGTAGGATAGATTCGACCTTGCCGCAGGGTCATCTTCTCCATCGCAGAGAAAAACACCAGAAAATAATTGAAATTTGCACTAAAAGTCATCTATAAATTGGAAACTGATATTATTTGCATATATACAGTGTTTAGGAACCCTTCCGAATCAAACTTGACTACCCTACTCCAATACGGACTCGAACATCTTTAACTAGATAATGATTGCGAAAATTCACACTTAAAATTTCTAAAAAATAGAAAATCACATCTAAAATTTAGAAAAAAAAAAAAAATTCTAAACGGACTTCAAATGGGCCAAATAAACCGTCTATAGATTAGTCTAAAAATAATATATGCATCAAATGGACTTTAAACTATCTCTAAGCCACAACAAAGCTGGCACAAGTCTTTGACAATTGTAGACGCACTCCATTGTTGGTCCTAGATGTTGGATTCACGCGTTTCTCCGGATCGCAAAACGCAGCGGAAAATAAAATAAAATCGGCGATCTGTTTCTAATAAACTAAAACCAGATTATCGGATAATCGGTTCTTACTGTGTATGGATTCGAATCCGCAAGCGTTCGATTTTGTCTGTGCGACACTGCAAGCCACGCAAGCGCTCGGCCTCTAGCGGAGTTCACGCGATCCTCCTCGCGGTGGATATCCTTACGTTCCTCGTTCTTCGTAGCCACGAAACCTCTGCCGTACGCCGCAATGCGCGGACGATTTCCCGTCGAACGGGAGTTGGAGAAGCGGCGGAGCAGATCCGAAGATCCGGATCAGACCTGGGGCGCCAGAGAGAGAGAGGAAGAGAGGAGGGGTGGCTAGGGTTAACAGCAGCTTGGCCTGCTCAGCCCGTTCGTTACATTTTATACTAACTACGCGATTTTTCATAAAAATCCCCAGTTAATATAAAATCCACTTATATATCCATCGTCTTGAGAATCATTTGCGTGTGACCCTTTAGGCCCAATAACCAGTCCGGTTAATGGCCCAATAAGCCCAGTGACTCTTCACTGGTCTGATTAATCAATTAATAACTCATATTAATTAATTAATCAATCAAATCGATGTCGCACATTAAATTAGATCGGGCCTCCGATCACGTTGGGTGTCAACCAACACCGCGTAAACCCGGAAGATATCGGGGTTAAATAACCCACTCTTGGAACCTTTCCGCGGATCGTTATCACGTGGATATAATCCTTCATTCGTATAATGTTCTCGAGTCAACTCAGGGTATGGTGTACTGTCAAACCTTAACAAGTCGACTCACTTGGATCAGATGCTGCTGAATAATATCGGAAAACTCTTTTCCCGATATTATCGTCCGCCCTAGCCAGAGACTTCTGCGTATCCTTCCTAGAGCATTTTCTCTGTAAGTACCGAAAGCAAATGATTCCTTATTGACATTCAATTCCCTTCGACGGTATTCTGTTGTACCCGATCCTTAGTTGTTTAGAATCCCGTGGTTAGAGATTCATAAATCAAGGTCAAAGCACAGAAGTCCACCGACAAGGTGTCCTTGGTGTCTCAGGTCCGAAGACCATCAATGCAATTGCGACAATAGAATCAAGCTGGTTGATAGTGAGGTACAATACCATCCAGCGATTCAGTTGGATCAGTTCAGTGAACTCATTCTTTAATGAGCACCTGCAGATTCGCCTTAGTGTCTCCACACAAGTGACTATGAGATCAATCATCCTCATCTTATGAGCAAGAGTAATATGTACTAGTCTAATCGGATATCCGATGTCTTTCTCAGATATCTTCCGACTATGAACGATTAAGAATATGTGTTTAAGTGATCAGTCTCACTAGTATGATCTCATCATAATATGATCACTATCGCACATATTTACGGACTTAATTATGAGACGATAATTAATACGATTTACACACAATGAATATTATGTCATTATATTAATAAATGAACAACATTACAAAGTCATATTGACTTATAGGCCACCTAAGACTAACAATAGATTATCATCATTCTTCTTCTTCTTTTTCTCCTCTTCTTTCTCTACCGTAGGCTGCTAGATTAGGGTTAGGAACGAGTTGGGGTCTAGAGAGTTAAAGTGTGAGTGAAAATTACAAAAAAGAATCCACAAGAAATTATCGATAAATTTGTAAACTTGTAATGTTGCGGACCGGCCCAGATCATTGCGGATCGGGCCCAATTGGATCGGGATCGACAAGCCTGATCAGCCTAGGACCGACTGATTTGTGCCTGATCCATGATCTTGCCTTCTTTAAGGGGATTGATATAGTGTTATTTATGGGGGAGGAGGCTTCTGTCATCTGCTGAATGCTGATTCAGTATTGCCAGCTTTCATGCTTACAACCAGCAATGGCGATATTGTATTTGACTAGGGGACTGATATAGTGCTTTTTACAGTGGACTAGAGCTGAATGGCAATTTAGAAGGCATATGATTGCATGAAGAAAAATGTCCCATAACTGCTTCTTATACATATGTTTGGGGAGATATAGATTGAGAGAACATTAACACAGATCATCGTTGGTGTGCAGTCAGATGGCCCAAGTTGCTTAATCACTTGAAACAAACTCTTACTCTGCTTACTGCTTTTGTTTACATTTTGATGCGGGACGACTACCGACAAGACTCCGAACCAACGTGTGGGTCCGATACCAGCAACAACATCACAAACAAATAGCAAATATTCACCGAATATCCCATGTTTCCATGAAATTAACTACGCAACGCAATCGCAAACGTACTCGGGAATCGTCCTCTCGCAACGATAAAACGGTTAGGATCATCAGTAGTGGAAACTACCGAAATGCTAGGCAATAACAACACACTCAATGCGCTCAAATCGTACCACGGAACGGATCTCACTGTGAGTGCTTAAAATGCTCGTGTGATTAACATGAAAAATCTATGTTGTTTAGTGCAAAATAAACCTATCAAAAACAGAAACTACGTGCAGTGATCGCCAGAAACTTTTGACTTAAAAGTTCCAAAAGAAAGTATGATCGCCTACCTGTTTAAACGCGGAAGATATTGAGCTCTTGATTCCCCTCCTTCAGCCGGCTGAAGAAAGAGAGCCCTTCTTGTTCTTTGTTCTTGCTGTTGAGGTTGAAGTTGAGGATCGTCCAGAGATTCTGGTGACTTTGCTTCTTTTCCCCTTTGACTCCGTTGTTGAGTGCAGCAGAAATAGAAATAGAAACGAAGAAATTATGATGAGAACTTTAGCAACAATAGTATCTGTTCTAATCATGATGTTAAACATGTAACTAAACAGCAAACTTACTTGTTTAATGATTTTTGAAACCCCATAATCAAATAGGTTTTTTGAAAAGAATGAGTGTGTTGTGTGTTGCATGGAGTGATAATGAAGAATGTAGATTAATAAAATGAATGCAGAAAATAAAAACTTATGCCGATTGGTTGAATTCTTGAATAGATGAAGAATCTTGAAAGGACGCCGACTTCTGGAAATGGCAGCGCTTCAGCGTTCCGACGTTGTTACTTCAATCTTCAATTCACTATTAACGCTCAATAATGACGCTCTCTCTTTTTTTAATGGCGCTCAACATTTTTAATTCTTCAAGATGCAAGGTATTTATAGGCTTCTTCTGCGTCCGTGATTAACATAGAAAAATCTAGAATTTATCCATCTTAACCGATAGATAAATATTGATTAATTCATCTTTATCTGTAATTATCTAAAACGCGTCCACCATGGCTGACACCTTTCAAATTAATTAAAATAAGGATAAACATCCGAGAAAACTTATCTTTATCTTTATTAGCTAAAACGCGTCTACATGTATAGACGTCTTTTACACTAATTAAGGTAAGGATAAACATCCGGAAGAGAAGTAGAAATAGTCTATGAAACCTAAAACGCGTCGAGACTTACAGACGCCTTTTAGCTAATTAATCAATTGATTAAATTTCAAATTTAAACGCTAAAATAAGAATAAACTCTAAATGGCGTCCACACAGGTTGACGTCTTTTAGAATTCTTCATATTTTAACTGAAATTTGAGTTAAAATCAATTTAATTGATTAACTTAAACATATCTGTTAAACCTGACACTTAAAAAGATCAATAAAAATTAATCAATGATTAAATATCAGACAATTCTGAGGCATTATTATATGATATGAAATTTACTCGAAATGACGTCAAAATTAGCGTGTCTACAACTGCCTCACCTTGGCATCGTCTTTGCAAGGGAGTGAAATGGAATGGAATGTACTGAAAATGTGATGCCAAGGTGTGATGAGACACATTCTCAACATCACATGATTGGAATTTTTCTCAAAATCATCAATGAAGATAATTCAAAGAAATCAATGAAATTAATCCTGTCTGGATGAGGTAGACAAGGAAATAAAATAAAGTCAATCAACTTCCTCGGAATGGGAAGTACCTCAGGTCGTAGACACTGTAGGTTTCATCATGGGGAGCGTTTGCCAGCCAATGTGGACGTGCTGCAGCCATGATGGATCTTAAAAAGAAAACAAGAATTATTGGGTAAAGAATTCAAAAAAAGATAGAATTCCAAGGATATCTTCAAGCGAACCTCAAAGATAATCAAGATACTCAATTCATAATGGAATATTTCATATCATGTTTTGAGTTATTTGATTTAATGGTCTGAAACTTAATCAATAATTAATCCTTATCACAATGATTTCAAAGTCCTACATGATGCATGCTGGGATAAAAGAAAAATAAAAAGTCAAATAAAATATAAATTAATCAAGGATAATATTGTAAAATTGTCATTAATGAGTCAAGACACCAATTCTTGTAATCCAGTGCTAAGCCGAGGCTCGTTTATCCACGCACCATTTCACAAAAGTGGAACCATCGTCCTCACTAATTAACAATCCAACGGCCTATCCATGCGATTAAGAATCCTCTGGAATTATCACTGTTTTTGTTGAAGGGGAACTCAAATTCCAGTTTCATCAAAATCACAAGGTCTTTGACATGCTCTAATAAATATTTAACATATAATAATGCAAATGATTTACATGGAAGAAGTACAAGGGTAAAAATAACCGTCTTTTTAGCCACGGTCGGGACTTCTTGACTCCCACAGTGAGATCTTCTTGACATTTTCAGGTTTTCTTTGAATTTCCTGCAATCAAAATCATTAATAATTCCAAACCAATGTTTAAGCATCAAAAATCACAGAATTTCGGATAAATTACAAAAAGGCTGAAAAGCGTCATGTCGTGCAGACGCCATTCAATGTTGAAACGCGACGGTTCTCCTCGACGCCTTTTACTCACAGAAACAGGTTTCTGACTGTTCTCTACTCGGATTCCAACTCTACCAATGCACATCCCTTTTCTAATCCGGAAAAGTCTCCCTAGGATCGCAATTCCTTCTATATAAACACCCTTAGGTTGTTCCCAAGCAATCCTACCATAATCCAGAGATCCAAAGTTGAGTTTTCTTCCAAAATTTTAAGTTTTCTTCAAAGTTTCCAAGGTTTCCAAGCTTCAAGAAGGAAGAACTCCGAAAAAGAAGATGGATTCTTCAAACAAAAGGATGAAGATGTTTCTAGAGAAGTTTTCTGATGTGGAAAATCACCTTAACGGAAGGAATCTCAATCTTCAAGTAAGTTCAATCAACTTCCCTTCAATTCTTTTTCATGTTCTTCATCATATTCTTCAATCTTCCCTTTTTGTTTTCAGAATTATCCCATATTTCCTGGCCCAAGGAAGTTCACCTCTCTCCCTTGGATTCGTAAACTTGCAAACAGTGTTAAACTTTCCATGCAAGTTTTCATATCCAAGTGGAATCTTCAAGGATTAGTGGTGCTTGCCAAAAATTACAAAAACTCGAATGTAGATTGGGCGGCTATGGGTGCCTTGATCGAGTGGTGGCATCCCCAAACTCACATGTTCTTCTTCCAAGACTTCGAGTGCACAATCCTTTTAGAGGAGGTGGAGCTTCTTTTAGGTCTTCCAAAGACCAAAGATAACAAAGATAAGATAGCTTTGACAAGAGAAAGAATCACCGGTCAACAATTGTTGACATCAATTATGAAGGATCCTTCAGAGGCTAAAGGATGCCTTACCAAGAAGGGGATCAATCTTGCAAAGCTCGCTGAGTGGACTCTATATGAAATTGATGATCTAAGGGAGGATGAAGCGGAGGATGTAACGAAAGCTTTAGTTACATGTCTTGTCGGTGCCTTGTTCTTTCCTGCGTAGGATAATATCTTGGAAGATGATCAGGTCAGTGTCATATGCGCAATCTTCGAAGGTAAATCCATTAGCACTGCACTCTTAGCATATCTTTACAGCGGGTTTTTTGCGGCATCTGTGGGCCGTCCTCCTTATGGGTGCATGTTACTCTTTGCTTTATGGGTTGAACTTCACTTCAAGTGTGAATACAGCAAGAAAAAGCCTCTGAATCCATCTCAAATATTCTTGAATATCCCAATTCATTGCATTGCTAACATTGTAAAATTCAATGAGCACATGGTTAACAAGGTTCCAAAACTCAAGACCCGGGCCGACTGGAGAGAGTATTTGAAGCTCATGACGTCCGACATATTTGACTCATCTCCGCTCGCTCTTGTCGGAAAGCCTATTTGGGTGCACCGTGCAGCAGGAGCAGATTTCAAGTTAATTGGAGCCACCGAGTTCGTGTTATACAATCCTCACCGGTGCCTTACTCAACTTAGCTTGGGCCGTCGTGAATTCCCTGAGTTCTCTTTCACACCCCCAATCAAGAAACGTGACTTGAAATCTGACGAAGATTATGAAGCCATACAAATCATCACTACTTTGTGGAACCTTGGCTTTAGTTACCGTGTAAAATCCTCTAAAGATAGAGATAGAGGAATAAAATTTCCTTACCTTAAAAGTCTTCATGAAATTCTTCCTTAAATGTCCTCTCTCTCTTTTTGATGTAATAAAGAATTTTATTGAATAAAGAGCTATTTTTTCATGTCTTGAAATCTTTCCTTAACTTTCTGTGATGTACCCATGATTTTTCCTTTAGTAAAAATTGATTTTTCTTGAAAATTCAACAGTTCGGCTTCTGTAAAATGTAAAACGCGTCCACTCAGAAAGACACCTTTAAACCATAATTCTTTTTCCATAAATTCAATTTAATCCTCAAAAACCTGATTAAACTTTAAATTGCGTCTTAACATGTTGACGCTTTTCAACTCTCTCTCCTACTTTTTCCAGGATTCTGCCATTAATTCCATGATTAATTCCCTGAAACGCGTCTATAAGACTAGACGCATTATCCTCTGTACGGCTCTGACCAGAATTGGCGGTAATCTGAAACGCGTCATGACATGTGGACGTCTTTCACACTTTTCAAACAGCTGTCCTTGCCGCCTCAACTTATACGCCCTAAAACGCGTCTGTCTGAGTAGACGCCTTTCAACCTTTCGTTTACAGACCCACGAAGGCCCCCCTTCCTTCCTCACTTTTCTCCTAGCTTTCTTTCTCTTCCAAGCTCCGGCGATCCAACTCTGGCCATCTCTCCTTCTCAAAATCTCTTTCTCTTGACTATGGAGCGTGGTGAGGGATCAAGGAAGGTAAAGGCTTTGGCCAAAAGACGACGAAGGCACGAGGAAGAAGTCCCAGAGGAGGTGCCGGCGGTCCTAGCCGAAGCCGCGACGTTCTTGGAGGAAGAAATCCCTCCACCAACGCCCGTGGCAATGGAAGAGGAGGAGGAGGGCGACCTCCACACGGTAAACTCTCTGTGGAATGAATGAGGTGAAGAAAAGAGGGAAGAACGGGGTTCTATCAAGAACCCAGAATCGGGTCTTGAAAGGCGTCCAGACCAGGTGACGCCATTCAAAAGGCGTCACCATAGGCTGACGTCTTTCAAGGTTAATTCCGAATTTTTAATTAGGTAGAAAATAATTTTGAATTGCGTCAGGGCATGTGGACGTGTTTTAAAAAACGTCTGCATGTGCTAACACCTTTCAAAACAGAAGTGATTTTCCTGTTTTTATTCATTATTGACCCATATTTTTATGTTTTTATTTGCAGGGAATGATGAAGGCCAGAATCTCATGGGACCTAGTGATAGGTGCCTATAGGGGTCTCCCGGATTTCCAGAAGGCGCGCCTGCGCCGGATGGGGTTCGGCGAGGTATTAGATATCGAGCCATTTTGGCTCGACTTGGTCCTCCTGCAGGCGCTGCGGGAGAGGTGGCATGCGGAAAGCCGTGCTTTCCTAATGCCGTGGGGACATATGGTTCCCACCCTAGAGGATGTGGCCAGGATCACTGGCCTCAGGGTAGAGGGCCGACCTGTGAGTGGGGTTACTTACCCCAACTATCAGGGATTAGCAGAGGCTCTATTAGGGATAGAGGTGTCCAGTCTAGGCAGAGAGTCTAGGATGGTTTCTAGGGTAGAAGTAGAGGCTGCCTTAGGATTAGATGAGCCCCGGCGTCGGTCTGACGAGACCCGGGAGGAGTTTAGAGATAGGCTAGCAGAGTCATCCTCCCTTGTATACTGTAGTGACCCTAGTCAGGGGGAGGAGGTAGATAGACAGCTTAGAGTCTTTCTAGTTTTCTTTTTCGGTCGGTTGCTTTTCAGTACGAAGGGCGACCACATTAACTGTAGATTCATTTACTTATTAGATGACTTAGATAGCTTAGGAGAGTACGCCTGGGGTGCGGCCCTTCTGGCCCACCTCTTCGCCAATTTGTCTGCGGTCACGCCGGACCGTGAGACTACTGTCAGCGGCTTCTTACCATTTCTTCAGGTATTAAGTTATTTATTATTTGTTTATGGTATGCAATATGATATGATGCTTTTTCCTAACTTATATGTTCATGAATGCAGGTGTGGAGCTACCATTACTTCCCGCTCGGCAGAGCGCGGATTGTGAGGCCCAGCGCCGTCCCGTTGGCCTGCCGTTGGCAGCCGATCGTGGACACGGCTCCTCAGCACCACCAGTTGACGGCCCTCCGCCGTCAGTTCCGGGATTACCCCGAGCTATTGGTGAGTCTTTAACTTGTTTAATTAAATGCGATCCTTTATTCATTAAATGCAAATTATTTATGAATGCATCTAATCTATGTGCAGGTAATCTGGCGCCCGTACCTTGGTATGGGCGAGGAGGGTCAGCCGTGGGTGACGGCTGGCAGGAGGAGGTTCGGCAGGCAGATGTGGCTGCACTGCATGAACGAGATCGAGCCCCTCCGCCTCCGGCTCGTGATGAGGACCCTGGGCCTCCATCAAGAATGGATCGACGAGGAGGTCCCGGAGGACGTCGGGAGGAGCATGAGGGGCAAGCAAGCCCTCACAGATTGGCGTGCCAAGTTCCCGGAGCAATACGAGGACTGGCACCGCCGAGGCGTACGGGTGGAGTCCCGTGCGGAGAGTAGCGAGGGCTACCTCCAGCAGTACCGGGCCCACTACGCCGATCAACTTCGGCTCCTCCGACCACTCGATGTAAGTATGCATTTATGCGTCTTTAATTTTATTATTATCTTGATTTATATTTGTGAATGAATGTATGTATGTGTGATATGCAGGATGCACGTGACGCGGTCATCATCGACCTCCGGGCCCGCCTACATGATGCGGAGGCCCAGCTAGAACAAGTCCAGAAGGAATTGTTCGATCTGGTATGTATGCATGAATATGAGTGCATGTTTTAATTAATTAATTGTTTTGGCGATTGATGCTGACAGTTGTCTTTCGGTGCAGCGAGCCGTCTACACCCAGGCGGCTCCCCCTACCTACGGAGCGTCATCATCCTCTTCCTCCGCCCATGATGTTGCCCTGGCTGATCTTCAGGGTCAGCTCGCCTCTGCCATCCATCAAGCTTCTCTTGCAGAGGAGGATCGCGCTGCTCAGGTAAATTCTTCGACTTTTCGAATTCAATGTTGATTACTTAATTGTCTTGAACTAACAATGACTTCCTTTCAGGTTGCTGAGCTTCAAGAAGCCCTTCAGAGGGCTGAAGCGGAGCTGGAGCGTTCTCGCGCGGCAGCTGCTCGTGCCGAGGCTGACGCGGCGCGGATCCGGGCTCTGGAGGAGCAGGTGGCCCGACTCTCGACTGGAGATCTTCCTCGAGAGCTTTCACACCTCCAGTATCGACTGGGGTTCATCACCGAGGAGCGAGAGCGGGAGAGGCAGGAGCGGCAGAAGATGGATTCAGAGATGGCCTCCCTCCGAGTTCAGCTGGGGATTGCTGAGCACGAGCGTCGGAGTGTGGAGGAGAGGTACAGGCGTGCTCGGCAGCGTGCCCAGGAGCGTGGTCTGACCAGTGCTTTTACCGCCAGTGTCGCCATGTCTTCCGGCCAGGCAGGGCCGAGCACGATGGGGCCACCTCCACTTCCCAGCCGAGGACCAGCACTGGACGATTTGGGTGTTTTGCCATGAGTGTGATTTCCTATGAATTGTATTGCCCCTCTTTCCCCTCCGTTTTGGGGTGATTTTTGGGGTTAATTGGGTTGAAAGGGAGCCCTCGGGCTCATGGCAACTCTGGTTCCTAGGGTTAAAAAATGTCGTGCATGGGCGACGCCTTTTTGAAGGGCGTCGGACCATCGCGACGTCTTTTAGACAGGAATCGCCTGATTGAGAGTTGCCAGTTCGGGGTTCTGGGACTAAAAGACGTCATGGGTCTGCGACGCGTTTTTGAATAGCGTCGGGCAGCCATGACGTCTTTTAAGGCAGAAATCCCCGGGGTAGTTTTTTTTGAAATTTCTGGATTTCTGTGCTGAATGGCGTCTGAGGATGTCGACGCCTTTTAGGACCTGATTCTGAAGACTGTTTTACATGAACCTGTACATGGAGCTTGAATGGCGTCGACCTTGGGAGACGCGATTCAAGACAGAACCTCACTAATTCATGCCAGTAAAATGTGTTCATACTGTTAGACGGATGGTTAGTGCATGTTTTAGTGTACCCGGTAGAGATAGATTCTTCATGACCGGACGATACTACGTGTATGTTATGCGATCACGGACTTTTCACGTGACCGGATCGTACTTGCTAGATTTTGTGTTACTGTGGACCTGGAGTGACATTGTAGCGCTTTATCACCCTGTGCGGGTGGGGGCGTGAGCACAGCGCCGGTGGGGGCGTGGGCGGGGTGACGCCTAGTGAGAGAGGGTCACCTGGTGAACCCCGGGGTCAGCTAGTACCGGTGTCGGAGTGGTACATTCGGAGAGTCACTCATGCTGAGGGAAGGAGTAACCACCTGAGCCGGTTGGGCCGGAGTAGCTAGTGTGGTATCCGAGGGGTTACTGCTTGGTCTCAGCGGGTCAAGGTTTTTCCCACCGTTGCTGTGTGGTTAGCGAGTTCTATCGAGACGACAGTTGTGGGTTCCCTAGTCGGCTGGTTTAAAATATGCATGTTTATTATATTTCGACTGCATGTGATTTCACGTTAAAAATTAGGAATTGTACCTCCTGTGTTTATTACTTTACCGTTAGCTGTACCTTACACTTGTGGGTGTGTGCGTGGGCAGTGGGGATCGAAGGATCCCTACTGAGTCTTATCTTGAGACTCACCTCTCTGCGGTTTTCAGGTGAGGACTCTCAGCAGACCTAGCGAGGAGAGTGTGGCTGTGTGTTGAGCACCGTCAGCAGTTATTCCGGGGTATGCCCCGACGTAGTTGTTATTTTTTTTATTTCTGGCCTGTACGTTTAATTATTTCCTTTCTGTTGGAGTATGTAATTATTTGCTGTATCGAGTCGCATTGTAATAATTTTTAATTCCTGCACTTTTATTTCAATTCAATGCGATGTGAATGTTTAGTTTAGTTTATTATTTATCTCCCAGACTTGATTAGATCCTGGTTTGGTTCCAAATTAATGATTCGGTACCCATTTAGTAATCGGATCCCCGATTATAGGGTGGCGGGTCGTTACAGCTAAGATGTTCTGATTCCTAGGGACATGGACAAAGATCAATTTCGTAAAAAACTTTGAGTAAACAGAAGTAAGTTCCTGATAAGGCTTGAGCTTGGGATCAAGAGTTTGATACTTGGTCAGCACTTGGCGAAGAATCAGTTGGCTATCACCCACAATCCTGAGTTTGGTGGCACCATGGAGATGAGCAGCCTCGAGACCAGCAAGGAGTGCCTCCTACTCAGCTATATTGTTAGTGACTGGAAAGTCAAGCTGAAAGGCTTGTGGAATGGTGACACCTTCAGGTGATAACAAAACGATACATATCCCCTTTCCATGAGAATTCAGAGCTCCGTCAAAATGCAGAGTCCACATATCATTTCTGATTTGATTTACAGACATCAGTTCCTCATCCGGAAACTCTGATCGCACTGGATCGAAACGAGAAAGGGGATGATGAGCGAGATGTTCTGTTATGGCATAGCTCTTGATCGCTTTCTGCTGAATATAAATGATATCGAATTGAGATAGAAAGCTTTGCCATCGTGCTAACCTATCAGTAAGAACAGATTTCTCCAGAAGGAATTTGATCGGATTCATTCTAGCGATGAGATGGACTTCATGGGCCAAAAAATAATGCTTCAATTTCTGCACAACCCAAACCAATACTGCACATGTTTTCTCCATCGCCGTATATCTCTGTTCAGCGGGGTTGAGGAGTTTAGAGAGATAGTAGGCTGCCCTCTCTTTTCCTTCTTCATCCTCTTGTGCTAGGACAGCTCCCACTGCATCATCCAGGACTGAAATGTAAAGTATCAATGGTTTGCCTGGAGATGGTGGTCTCAAAACAGGAGGACTTGCTAAATAGTTCTTTAATCCATCGAATGTCTCCTGACACTTATCGTCCTAATCAAATTTGACTCCCGGCTTGGTAAGCTCGTAAAACGGCTTACACCTTTGTGAATGCTGGGAGACAAAACGGCGAATAAATTGCAACCTCCCGATTAATCCTCTCAACTCTTTCAAATTTTTGGGAGGTGGCATTTCTCTGATAGCCTTCGCCTTATTGGGATCGATCTCAATTTCCCGTTTGCTGACAATAAATCCAAGTAATTTTCCTGAAGATAGTCCGAATACACATTTCTTGGAGTTCATCTTTAACTGATACTCTCTCGATCTCTCTAATACCCTTGCCAAAACTTTGGCGTGCTCAGTCTTTGTCTTATATTTAACTAATAAATCATCCACATACACTTCCAAATCTATGTGCATCATGTCATGAAATATTGCCATCATGGCCCTTTGATAAGTGGCTCCAGCATTCTTCAATCCAAATGGCATGACGACATAGCAGTATGTTCCCCAAGGTGTAGTGAATGACGTTTTCTCTTGATCTTCTTCTGCCAACTTAATCTGATTGTATCCTGAAAATACGTCCATAAATGATAAGATCTCATAGCCAGCAGTATTATCAATGAGTACATCAATATGAGGCAATGGAAAATCATCTTTAGGACACGCCCGGTTCAAATCGCGGAAGTCAATGCAAATTCTGACCTTCCCGTCCTTCTTCATAACCGGGACTATGTTAGCCACCCATCGTGGATAAATGACAACTCTAATAAATTTGGCTTTATGCAATTTGTCGACCTCTTCCTTCATTTTCAGAGCCATTTGTGGGTGGAATCGCCTTAGTTTATGCTTGACAGGGCTAGCTCCGTCTTTCAACGTCAATCTATGTTCAACTAAAGATGAATCTAACCCTCGCATATCTTCATAACTCCAGGCGAAAGTGTCCTTATAGTCCTTAAGTACTTGTATCATTGCCTTTTCATCCTCTGTAGAAAGATTTTTGCTGACGAGGACAACCTTAGGTTCGTCTTCAGTCCCTAAATTGATTTCTTTGGTGGGCTCTTCTACGGCAGCTGAGGGTTCATCGAATCTCTTCATTCTACTGGCATATGTCTCAGCTGCGTCCTCGGCATCTTTCTCATTTTCAATAATGGGAACGTAGCGTCCTTGAAGGCATTTTGGCAGTACCGTGTTCTTTCATAGAGTTCTGCCATGTTGGTCAGATTGTTCAAGGATAGGACTAACTTGAACTGAGGCGTGGCATTGGAAATTAACATCTTCACTTGCTCGGATTCGGACAAGTGATCCTTCACCTTTTCGGCCAGGCCCCGCCACCTGTCAGCAAAACTGACAAACTCCTCATCAGGTTTCATCTTTTCTGCTATGAGGTCAGTAATGGACAAGGAGGGTGCAACTCTGTCTTGGTACCGTTGAATAAATTTCCGTGAAACGATACCGTAGTCCTCTACTTCGGAGGGTTCTAAGGAAAAGAACCACTCGAGGGCTGGTCCCTCTAGAGATCTCCTGAACAAAAAGGCCAACGACCTCTTGTTGTTCTGCCAGAAAGACGATTCGTACATAAACTCCTTCAAATGTGTGAAGGGGTTACCAGTACCGTTGTACTTCCGGTACACTGGCATCTCAGAGGGTGGTAGGTGGAATACCGGCAGGCTCAGCAAATTGATCTCTGGCGCAGCTTTAACCCCCATCATCTTCTGGAGGTTGTTGAATTGCTCATCCATACGCTCCATTTTGGCCAGCAACGCTTGCGTGGTCAGATCTGCCTGGGGAGGAGGAGGAGGTGGAGGTACTTGATAGGCCTGCTGCCTATAGTACGTTGGACAGGGGGGGAAATAAAGGGGAGGTCCGGCAGAGCTTTCGCCATGCCCGAGGGCATTTTGATAAGCAGGCGTTTGCGGTCTAGCCGGTTGCCTAGAGGATGAAAGTTGCGGCCCAGTTGGCCGAGAAGTAATATGGATGCCTTCCATGGCCTGTTGAATGTAAGGAGGAGGAAGAGGAGGTTGTTGAGTAACAACAGGGGGAGCCACAGGGTTCGGCTTAGCAGGCTGCACGGGTGCCTTCCCCTTCAGAATAGACTGGATCGCCTCGAACTGCTGAGGGTCCAGTCGGGAGGCAAGAACTCCCAAAGCGTTGACGAGATCCGAAGGATCAGAGGATGAGGGATCATTCTGATTCATATCCCCCTCAAGATCGGGATTAGGAATCGCATATTCATGCGGGGGAAGATCAGGATATCGATCATGGGGATAAAAGAGAGGGGTCCGGACGTTCCCATCATGTCGAAGCGGAACGGGGACGGAATTACGGGAGGCATCAGCATCTCTCCCGCTCTCATAGTTGTAATCAGAATCCCGAGGGGCATTAGCATCTCCCTCGTAATTGACCATGGCGTCTGGAGCCACACTCAAGTCCCTGCCTGATCGCAGCAGCATGATGTTAAATTCCTTTTTTCAAAGATTTGACAAACAAGTTGCACAGAGATTAATCAAACAAGTGGATGCTTAACGTGATTTTAAGGTTCCTTGTTGAGTTATTTAAATTTGATTAAACCTCAAATTCGTTCAGGGAAAGGATCCTAGTTTCAGTTCAATTTTCACCGTTATTCTCTAGGGCTTTCTCTCACAACGCTTTTGGAATCTAGCCAGGATTTCAATTGGTACAACCAGCCCGATGATCAAGGAGGAATACCTTGATTTTGAGGACTTATGGAGGCCTTAACGTCAACTTCTCTAGTCTGATCAAGGGACCAACCTAATCAGAGAGAGTTGCTGACGTCAAGTAGTGTGTTCTTAAGAAAAGGAGGGTATTCGCCTCTATGCGTATGTCCTACGGCCTGGATGGCCTCTAATGCTTAATAATAATGGGTAGCTAGCACTCAAGCCACAAAAATATGAAAACTGAAAAATAACTAAGAAACTGTCTGAATCGCGTCGATGGTAGTCGACGCTATTCAAAACAGAACCTTAATTTTTTCGCAGAAACAGATGCAGACAACAGAGAAAATATGAAGATTGAAAGGCGTCTGGGTGTATTGACGCGGTTTGAAACGCGTCAGTGCTCCTAGACGCTTTTCAGTTCGCAGAAACAGTTTTACAGGAGGATTTTCTGGGTTGAATCCTCCTCAAACATGATAAAAAGCAGTAAATAATCAACTCATGGAGATTTTTTTTAGTTCCAGATTTTAACAGGATGATTTTACGAACTAAACAACCAAGATGCCAATCAATCACACAACATTTTCATCACAAAAACAGCTTTTTAAACTAATCAAGGGGAGGGCAAGATCTTGCCACTGGGGTGTGCACGTAGTGCACGAGGGAAATTAACTAAACTAAAACACTCACCAATTGGTGAGGACGTGTCGAGAGACACAAATGGTGCACCGTGGGTGCCCGATTGATGATAGCAAGAACAAAAAACTAAAAGATGGCGAGACCAAGTCCCACCGTGATCGCCAAAAAAGTTGTGAGTGCTTAAAATGCTCGTGTGATTAACATGAAAAATCTATGTTGTTTAGTGCAAAATAAACCTATCAAAAACAGAAACTACGTGCAGTGATCGCCAGAAACTTTTGACTTAAAAGTTCCAAAAGAAAGTATGATCGCCTACCTGTTTAAACGCGGAAGATATTGAGCTCTTGATTCTCCTACTTCAGCCGGCTGAAGAAAGAGAGCCCTTCTCGTTCTTTGTTCTTGCTGTTGAGGTTGAAGTTGAGGATCGTCCAGAGATTCTGGTGACTTTGCTTCTTTTCCCCTTTGACTCCGTTGTTGAGTGCAGCAGAAATAGAAATAGAAACGAAGAAATTATGATGAGAACTTAAGCAACAATAGTATCTGTTCTAATCATGATGTTAAACATGTAACTAAACAACAAACTTACTTGTTTAATGGCTTTTGAAACCCCTTAATCAAATAGGTTTTTTGAAAAGAATGAGTGTATTGTGTGTTGCATGGAGTGATAATGAAGAATGAAGATTAATAAAATGAATGCAGAAAATAAAAACTTATGCCGATTGGTTGAATTCTTGAATGGATAAAGAATCTTGAAAGGACGCCGACTTCTGGAAATGGCAGCGCTTCAGCGTTCCGACGTTGTTACTTCAATCTTCAATTCACTATTAACGCTCAATAATGACGCTCTCTCTTTTTTTAATGGCGCTCAACATTTTTAATTTTTCAAGATGCAAGGTATTTATAGGCTTCTTCTGCGTCCGTGATTAACATAGAAAAATCTAGAATTTATCCATCTTAACCGACAGATAAATATTGATTAATTCATCTTTATCTGTAATTATCTAAAACGCGTCCACCATGGCTGACACCTTTCAAATTAATTAAAATAAGGATAAACATCCGAGAAAACTTATCTTTATCTTTATTAGCTAAAACGCGTCTACATGTATAGACGTCTTTTACACTAATTAAGGTAAGGATAAACATCCGGAAGAGAAGTAGAAATAGCCTATGAAACCTAAAACGCGTCGAGACTTACAGACGCCTTTTAGCTAATTAATCAATTGATTAAATTTCAAATTTAAACGCTAAAATAAGAATAAACTCTAAATGGCGTCCACACAGGTTGACGTCTTTTAGAATTCTTCATATTTTAACTGAAATTTGAACTAAAATCAATTTAATTGATTAACTTAAACATGTCTGTTAAACCCGACACTTAAAAAGATCAATAAAAATTAATCAATGATTAAATATCAGACCATTCTGAGACATTATTATATGATATGAAATTTACTCGAAATGACGTCAAAATTAGCGTGTCTACACTCACGCTCACAATCTGACAACGAATAATAAACAATTGGCTAGATGTCCTAACTCACGTGCACGGAAGCATACGCGATCATATAATAAACGAGCCAATTAAGCTGGATGAGAATTACCAACGCTAACCTTCCTACTGTTGAGTGGGGTCATGTCGAAACAGTGAAGATTCCCGAACGACTGAGAGGGGCTTCAGATGAACATAACACATGCAAATGGGGCTGACGATAGAACAATGATCACATGCGTTGAGGTATCAGTGCTGCGAAACGTTGAGGCACGCTGCTTGCACTGGGCAGCGGGTTCCCGCGCGGAGGGGGTTGTTTAGAGAGAGTGGGGGAGCCGGCGTAGCTTGCTGGGACCCTGCGTGGCTTCCAGGGAGCGCTAGAGGCGGGTAGACCGTTCGTACCGGAATACGAACGACGAGGAGCGGTTGTCGAACCCTCTCGGGGTGACACAGGGCGCTGAGGGCGGATGTCCGTTGGCGGGCCGCGAGCGCTGACATTGCAAGGCCCGGCGAAACGCAGGGTGTGCTACGAGGCCGTGGGGCGGCGAGCTCGGCGGGACGGCCCGCGGGCGCGAGGCGCGGGTGTGCAGCGTGAGCCTCGGTGGACGGGCTCAAACGACGATGCTTTCCCACGAATTGGGAGGGGTCGCCGCGTAGCGTTGGGATGGCGGGGCCTTGCGGGCGGGCGGCCCAGCTACGACAACGTGTGGCGGGGCATAGGCACTGGGGCCGCGTAGAGCGTGTCCGCGGCGGCCGAACGAGTCTCGGGCGCTTCGAACAAACACGCAGAGCGGGGAGAGAGACAACAGGGAAAGGAGAGAGAGAGAGAGAGAGAGATGATGACAGAGAGGGGGGGGAATGTAAGGATTGAGATTTTCGGATCCGGATATCGGGTCAGTTTTCGGGGTTGGATCCCGTAGTTCAGGCCTTGATGGGGTTGAGACTCTACAGGCTCGACGCGGTTTAAACGGCGTCCAGTAATGTAGACGCGTTTTAGGCTATGCCACGTGGGCGCCACGTGGGCTGGCCTTGGGTCGCGATAGTACGGCCACGGTCATATCGTCTGAATAGCGTCTTGGATGGACGACGCCATTTAGAGTACGACCCTGGCTTGTCAGTGTACGGTCCAGTCTTGTCATCTGAAAGACGTCGGGCGTGCACGACGCGTTTTATCCAGTTTCTGGTTACTCCCGCGAACCCTCTTTCCTTTCCCTCATTTCTTCCTTCCTTCTCTCTCTCCTCCCTTCCTCCGGCGACACCTCTTCCCCCTCCTTCTTTTCCTCCCACCATTTCGTCTCCCCCTCCACTCCATCGACCTCCTAACTCCCACCACTACCACCACCACCACCTCCTCCGCGGTGTTTTCTCTCCGGACGGCGGCTGACGTCCCGGTGGAGTAACGACGTCCTCGGCGGTATCGGCGGCGGCGTCGGGCGAGACGGGTGGGTGTGTAAGGACTGAGGTTTCGGGTTCAGTATTCGGGTCGAGTTCGGGCCGGATCCCCTGGTTTGGACCCTGAGGGGTCTTGAGATTTCTGACTAAATGACGTCAGCACTGCTCGACGCCTTTCAAAAGGCGTCAGGTTGTGTGGACGCCATTTAGGTCTGCTTGTTGTTGTGCCACGTGTGCGCCACGTGGGCGGGTTTCGGGCCGCGAGAGTACGGCCCCTGTCTCGTCGTCTGAACGGCGTCCATGTTGATCGACGCGATTCAGACTGCGACCTCTGTGATGTCAGTGTACGGTGCCAGAGCGTTGTCAGTACGGCCTATCACATCGTCTGAACAGCGTCCGTGGTGAGCGACGCGTTTCAGAGCTGTGTCAGTACGGCCGTCCTGTCAGACTGATTGGCGTCTGCCTCGATCGACGCGTTTTAGCTAGATTCAGATTGACCCCGCGAGCCTCTCCTTCTTTCCCTCATTTTCGCCTCCACCCTCTCTGTCTTCGCCCTCTCCGCTCCCTCCGCCCTCCTTCCTCCCTTCCCTTCCTCTTCTCCCTCTTCCATCACTCCAACACCTCCCTACCTCTCACCTCTACCTCCACCACTTCCTTCGCGGCGTTCCATTCTCCGGACGGCGGCCGACATCCCGGCGGAGTGGCGACGTCCTCGAGGGTACCGGCGGCGGTCTGCGGTGCGGCGGGTCGGCGGTACGGAGCTTGGAGGAGTTCAAGAACCGGTAGGGGGACGAACCTTGCATGGACTGTGAATGTGTTGCTCGTGATTTCCTTGGCGTGGCATGTTATGTTTTGGGTTAGAATGAGCATGTTTAGGGGGGTTTTCTTGTGGGAATGGCCGTGTTCAAAATCGTGGAATTGTAGCATGCTTATGGTAGTTGATCTCCCTTTCCCCCTCCTTATGTTTTGGGGCAATTTCGGGGTGTTTGGGGTTAAGGGAGAGACCCTCGGATCGAACCAGGGAACCAGGTTTCTGGCGTTAAACGGCGTCGTGCCTGGTCGACGCCTTTTAGAAGGACGTCAGGGCAGTACGACGCCTTTTAGGGCAGAAACCTCCCTGTTCGAGGTTTCGTGAGTACGGGGTTCTGGCGCTAAAAGACGTCATGTATGGACGACGTCTTTTAGAAGGACGTCGGGCCATCATGACTCTTTTTAGACAGGAAATGACCCCGATTGAGGGTTCTGTAACCGGGATTTCTGTGGTGAATGGCGTCTGTAGACGTTGACGCGTTTTTAAAGGGCGACTTCCTATGTTGACGTGATTTAAGGAATAATCTGATTATAATGAACTTGTTTGAGGGGTTTGAATGGCGTCGACCTCGGTCGACGCGATTCAAGACAGAAATGCTTAACTCCTGTTATTTATCACATGTTTCACGATTGAATGGTTCGAATGCATGCTTTAAGCTGTACGCTGAGACAGAGATTACTGTGTGAATGGAATCATGTTATATATGTGTATGTACTTATGCGAACATGGAATCGGAATAACTGTGGTTTACGATTGTCACCGTGGACCGATGGGGACATGGTCATGGTGTCTGTGAGGCATTGTGCCGTACCGGTGGGGGAGTGGTACATGTTGTGTTTTTACCTTTGGCTGAGGGAAGCAGAACCACCTTGAGCCCGTCGGGCCGGAGTAGCCGGTGCGCTATCCGAGGGGTTGTTGTTTGGTCTCAGCAGGTCGGGGCTTCCCTGTTTGTCGTGGCAGCTTCCGGCGCGTTTCTTGCTGTGGAGCTGGTTGTGGTACTGTTGGAGTTGTTTTATCCCTGTAGCCACTGGGCCTGATGTGACCTTTGATCAAGGTTACGAGTGGTACCCTTAGCCCTTTGGCCTGACGCAGCCCGGGAGGTTAGGGTTGTGGGTAGTTCCTGTAGCTTCGGCTTGACGGGGGTTCGTCGGTCCCCATGGTCCTCCTGAAGTGCTGAGGCCTAGCGTGGAGGTAATCCGGTCGGTAGGACAGTAGTCTAGACTGCTTGTGTGCACACGTAGCTGGGCAGTGGTGGTACACTGGTCCCAGCTAGTCCTAGTTTGACTCACTGCCTCACCCCACAGTGCCCCGGAACACTGTAGGGGCGGACATGCGTGAGTAGCGGTGGTAGTGTTGTGAGGCGACGTTTGACTTCGGTCGACAGTGTGGTTCAGTCGCTTTGTGGACTTTGACGGTGAGACGTGACTTTGTGTTGGGTTCTTCGGGTTACTTAGAACTGTTCTTGCTACACTACTTACGCGCTTGTTTCATATCAGATTTGGGTGCTATGTTTACTGTTTTACTTAATCGCCATATATCCGTGTTGTTGCACTTGTGGGTGTGTGAGTGGGAGGCAGGGGATCGGATGATCCCTACTTAGCCCAATTCTGGTGTGGCTCACTCCCTGCGGTTTCAGGTGTGGTCCTCGTGGCGTTTGGCGGCGGGTGGTGTCTTCTTGGTGTGCGGACCAGCAGCTGTCTCAGTTCCGGGGTATGCCCCGATGTTGTTGTACTTTACTTCTGCATGTACTTATTTAATTTGTAGGACCATGTAATTATTGTTGGACTGTATACGGACATTGTTATCTTCCTTCCTGCGCACTTGTTATATCTTTGTGGTCTGTGTGATGTTATATTTAGCCTTGTTTAACGCTTACTCCTCCAGATATGTTGTGTGAGATCCGGGTGTGAACCCGCAGTTAATGGGTCGACATCCATTTAGTGATCGGGTCTCCGGTCATAGGATGGCGGGTCGTTACAGGGTGGCTTGGAGCCTGGAGGAGTTTGAGTAACCGGTAGGCTGACGATTCTCATTGTATTTCATTAAAAAGGCATGTTTTCCCACTTTGAAGCATGTTTAGGGGTGTTTTTGGGGTGAAAATGTTAAATGCATGAGATGAGAAATTGGGTGTTTTAATGGGTAGTTAGGTTCTCCTCCTTTTCCCCATAAGTTTCATTGTCTTTTCGTTCGTTTTGGGGGAGAAATCCCAATTTGTGGATTGGGGAAAACGAAGGGAAGAACCTGTCTGTCTGGACTAAATGGCGTCGAGGGACAGTGACGCCTTTTTGAAAGGCGGCTCCTATCCACGACGCGATTTAGCCCAATAACAGACCATGTCCCGGGACTTATAAGCGTCTAGGGATAGCGACGCCTTTTCAAAAGACGACTTGTGTGAACGACGCATTTTAGTGGAAATCACTCCATAGCCTGTCCCTACTTCTGTCGCTGTCAGGCGACGAGGGACAGCGACGCCTTTCAAAAGGCGGCTACATGTGACGACGTGTTTTAGGCCATTTCTGAGGCCAAGTTTTTATGAACCAGTTTAGGAGGGTTGAATGACGTCGGCCTTGGACAACGCGATTTAAGACAGAACACACTAATTCATGTTATTAATATGTGTTACATTGTTAAATAGTTTGGTTAATTGCATGATTGTAATCATACTCGAGGATGAGGATTCCTATGTAACCGGATCGCACCGTGTTATGTTTCGTGCGACCGTTGGCCTAGAGTGACAGTTGTAGCGCTTTATCACCCTGTGTTGGTGTGGGTGGAACACAGCGCCGGTGTGGGTGTGGTGGGGTGACGCCTAGTGAGAGAGGGTCACCTAGTGAACCCAGGAGTTAGCTAGTACCAGTGTGGGTGTGGTACCTGTGAAGTGGCACTCGTGCTGAGAGAAGTAGTAACCACCTAGAGCCTGTTAGGTCGGAGTAGCTAGCGTGCTATCCGAGGGGTTACTACTTGGTCTCAGCGGGTCGGTGTTTCCCACCTTCGTTTGTGTGGTTGGCGTGTTTTGCCGAGACGTTGGTTGTGGGCTCCCTGGTAGAATGGTTTTAGAAATATGCATGTTATATTTCGAATGCATGTGATTCATATCGAGATTTAGGAATAGTAATTATTGTTTTACTTGCTTACTTTACCTTCAGCTATGTTTTTGCACTTGTGGGTGTGTGAGTGGGCAGTGGGGATCGAAGGATTCCTACTGAGTCTTTTCGTTGAGACTCACCCCTGCGGTTTTTAGGTGAGGGTTCTAGGCAGGCTTAGCGAGGAGAGTACCGCTTTGAGTTGCGCGCCAGCGGCTGTTGTTCCGGGGTATGCCCCGACGTAGTTGTTATTTTATTTCTAGCATGTACGCTTAATTATTTCTTTTCAGTTGGAATATATAATTATTTGCTGTGTCGAGTCGCATTGTAATAACTTTTAATTCTTACACTTTCTTTTTAATTTAATGAGATGTGAATGTTTAGCTTAGTTTATTGTTTATTTCCCAGACTTACCTAAATCCTGGTTTGGTTCCAAATTAATTATTCGGTACCCATTTAGTAATCGGATCCCCGATTATAGGGTGGCAGGTCGTTACAGAAGAACTGGACGGACGTACGTTCAATGTTGGTAGGGAGGAAGGGAGGTTGAAGATGAAGACAAGGGCAGACTCAGACGTGCGTGACTGGATGGGTAGTGGAACGAAGTCTATGGGTCCCTTAAGCCTATAACCAGTAACAATCTCGAACGGACACATGTCTGTAGACCTATTGACCGAGCTATTGTATGTAAACTCTGCTTGCCATAGCACCTGATTCCAACCACGCGTACGCTCTCCCACAAGGCATCGCAGCAAGTCTCCCAGACTCCGATTGACGACTTCGGTCTGAGGATGATAGGCGGTGGAAAACTTGAGCGTAGTGCCCATCAAATGCCATAAGGTCTTCTAAAAATAGCTAACAAAGCAAACATCCCTATCCAGGACGATGGTCTTCAGTAGCCCATGCAGACGAACCACATTCTCATAGAATAAATGGGCCACTCGAGATGCATCCGCCGTCTTCGAACATGGAATAAAATGTGTCATTTTGGAAAACTTGTCAACCACGACCATGATAGAATCATGGTTTCGGACTATTCGAGGTAGGCCTAAGACAAAATCCATACTAATGTCCTGCCACGGACAATCCGGTACGGGAAGAGGGGTGTACAGACCAGTGTTCTGCTTCTTCTGCTTCACCGTAGTGCATATGCGGCACTAAGCAACGATACGAGCAACGTCGCGCTTCAGGTTCGGCCAGAAGAATCTATACTCTACAAGCTCAATGGTCTTATTCCGACCAAAGTGACCGGCCATACCCTCAGCATGAATCTCCCACATTAAGAAATCACGGACCGAAGTCCAGGTAATGCACAACCTGGACCCACGAAATAGATAGCCCTCCTGAAGGATGTACTCAATGTGCTTTCTAGAGGGCCCTAACTGAAGGGCCAAGTGGATAGGACCAAAGTCCGGACAGGTAGGATACTCGTCCCGGAGTCTCTCAAATCCCATGACCTCCATACTGACAACTGATAGTAGGGTAGATCGGCGGCTCAGTGCATCAGCCACGTGGTTCTCCACACCCGCCTTGTGCTTCAGGACGAATGTATAGGCCTAAAGAAACTCGACCCATCGACTGTGTCTCGGATTCAGCTTCTTCTGGACGTGGAGAAACCGAAGCGCTTCATAATATGAGTATAGCACGAACTCCTGCGATAGCAGATAATGTCTCTAATATCTCAACGCCTGCACTACCGCATAAAACTCCTTATCATAGGTGGAGTACTTCAGCTTAGCGTTGTTCAGTTTCTCGCGGAAGTAAGCAATGGGATGGCGCTCCTGGCTCAAAACTCCACCTATGCCGACACCAGAAGCGTCACACGAGACCTCAAATACCCTCGAAAAGTCAGGCAGACGAAGGATAGGTGCTTGGGTCATACGCTCCTTGATGTCACGAAAGGCTGAAGCAGCAGCCTTCGTCCAAAGAAAGGCTCCCTTCCGAATGCAGTCAGTGATCAGAGCCGTAATGGAGCTGAGTCCGGGGATAAATCGGCGGTAGAACGTCGCTAAGCCGTGAAAGCTCCGCACATCATGGATAGACTACGGTTCAGGCCATTCTACCACCGCTCTGACTTTCTTGGGATCAGCGGATACGCCCTCAGATGAAATGATGAACCCTAAGAAAATCACTCGATTTGTCATAAAAGCGCACTTCTTAAGATTCTCATACAGGCTCTTGTGACGAAGAATAAGACACACCTGCCGAGGGTGCTCCAAGTGGTCTTCCCTAGAACGGCTATAGATGAGGATATCGTCAAAGTACACGACCAAAAATGTACCAATGAAAGGTCATAGTACCTGAGTCATAAGACATATGAAGGTACTAGGGGTGTTGGACAGGCCGAAGGGCATGACCAACCACTCATAAAACCCATCTTTCGTCTTGAAAGTTGTCTTCCACTCATCCCTAGGTCTGATCCGAACCTGGTGATAACCACTCTTTAGATCGATCTTTGAAAATATAGTGGCTCCCGCCATCATATCAAGCATATCATCAAGGCGAGGAATGGGAAAGCGATATCTCACCGTGATGCGGTTGATTGCGCGGCTATCCACATACATCTTCCAAGTGCCATCTTTCTTCGGAGCTAGGAGTGCGGGGACGGCGCAGGGCTCATGCTCTCTCTAATGGAGCCCCTCGTCAGGAGTTTCTCAACTTGCCTCTGAAGCTCAGAATGCTCTGTGGGATTCATGCGATAGTGTGGCATGTTAGGTAGAGTGGATCCCGGAATCAGATCGATGGCGTGCTGAATATCACGCATAGGTGGTAGACCTTCCGAAAGATCTTCTAGAAAGATATCCTGAAACTCTTGAAGGAGAGAGGTGACCTCGGTGGGGTGCTCACTCGGAGTCTCGGCAGAAATCTCTCTAACCGTTAAAAGAAACACATGATCACTCTCAACCAAATCATGCTCAAGCTCCCTGGCAGAAATAAGGTGTAAAGCTACAGTAGAAGGGGTGCCAAGGAGGGAAGGTTCGCGAGTGCTGGTGGTGCCCGATCGGGTCGGACGGAAACTGGAACACGTACTCGCTAACGCCGTGCTGAGAGTGGTAGATGGGTCAACAGGCGTGGTACTAGAAGGGGTCGTAGCACCAGAAGGAGGAGGGGTACTCGGGGGCACCAAAGAACTCCCCTGAGAAGTCTCCTGCTGAGTGGATGCCCTACGTCGGGAGGGTTGTAAAGTGATGAGTAGATCCCGTACTGAAATATGCAAGTGTTGGACCGGCCCTAGAGGGTCGCGTCCATGTCATACAGCCAAGGCCTACCAAGAATAAGGCTCCCGACCTTTATAAGTAGGACGTCACACCAAATATTATCCTCATATGGTGGGAAGTGAATGGGAACGAGACACCTCATCTGGATTGGAATGGAAGTAGAATCCATCCAGGATACACGATAGGGACGAGGGTGGTCAACGACAGTCAGCCCAAGGCGCGCGACGGCATTAGTGGAGATTGCATTAATACAACTTCTATTGTCAATAATCACTTTACACACCTTGCCATCTACACGGTAGTAGGTGTGAAAGATGGTTGTGCGGCGCCAATCATCACACACCTTTGACTGGGTCAAGATGCACCTAACCACGCCAATTCTACCCTCATCAGGACGATCCTCACTACCATCATTCCACAGATACTAAGTCTGGATGCAACCCACAAACTCTCCCTCAGAGTGAAAATCATTTGTCATCTCATCACCAGCCGCATAACTCACCATCTGTAGCTCGGGCTGGGACTCCTCAAGATCCACATCTCTCATAATCATGGCCCTAGACGGACACTGAGACTGGTAATGCCCAAATCCCTGATACCTGAAGCACCGACCACGGGATCCGCTCTCCTGGGAAGACTCTCCTATAACTAGGGCATTCCCTTTATCCTCCCGTCTGGGTGGCGGGGTTCCCATGGGTGGACGGACAGTGGGAGCCGGTAAGGCAGGCACCAGGTCCCTCTGGGGAAAACGAGGGCGAGAGGAAGGGTCCTGACAACTAGGGTCAGCAGGCCTAAAGGCTGGAACCCTCTAGGGCATTCCTGGTACAGTGCGCTGATCAAGAGGTCGCTGATAGGTCGGTCTAGCACGCAGGGTTGACTCCACCTCAAGCGCAAACTGCCCCATCTCTCTCACGACCTGATAGGCGTGCTCAATGGTCGTCACATGTTAACGGAACAGTTCATACTGATACACACGACATAGACCCTTCCGAAAGCGGGAAAGAGTCAACGTGCTCTCCTCTCGAGCCCTACATCTCATCAGGTACTTGTTAAACTGGGCAATGTACTAAAAAACAGTGCAAGTACCCTGAGATATGCTCTGCCACCTATCAATGAGGCGGTGGCGGTAGGTCGGGGGAAGGTACTTCTCACGCAGCTTGACCTTTATGTCTTCCCACGACTCGATGGGTTCATGCTGACGCTGCTCAAGCAGGTTCTCGACATTCGACCAATAGGTCTGAGCCTGGCCTGTCAACTTCATTATGGCGAATCGAGCTCGTCGGGCGTCATTCATAACCATCCAATCGAAGTAGCAGTTCATGCCGATCTCCCAATCAAGATAAACCTTCGGATCCAAGGACCCGTCAAAGGTGGGAGCATCCGCACGAGCGGCTCGACGATTATCTAGGTCCCTTGGGACGTGATGGAGCATCTGCTCTTCCTCAAAATCATCCCGATGGTCAGGATCATCTCGTTCCCTCGGACGTCGCTGGTGTCTAGGCACCTCACCAAACTTGGGCCGATCATATCGATCACCTCGATCATATCGCTCAACTCGGTCAACTCGATCATGGCAGTCGTGTTGATCGAATCGAACATTCTGACCACGCCGCTCTAACCGATCATCACGCTCACGAAGATCCCAATGATCATAACGATCAAGTCTATCCACCTGACGCCTCGCGCATCTCTGATCGGCACCATCAACCCTGTCGCGCGGCCTATTATGCCTCAAAGGTCTACGCGCCACAACATGTTCAATCAACTCATCGCGTGGATCATAATCTACCCCGTCATCAGCAAGACATCGCTTATTGACCGGATAAGCTCTCGGAGGAGCCTCATCATGAGGGACATGGACGTCCGGGATAGGATGTCCGGGGTGACGTGGGGCCGGGGCATGAGCAAGAACCCCTGGAGTACCCCTAAGGCCTGCTAGGTCCTGAATCGTACTCTCGGAATCATCGACCCGGTTCTCTTCAGAACGGATCGAACCTCCCATACTCCCCAGGTGCCAGTCCCAAACATCCATACGGTGTGCGAGCTGGCTAACCAACTCGGCTATATTAGAGACTTTCGGGGACCCTGCCTACGAACCTGACGCAGGTGCAACCATGTGGAAAACTGTGCTGCTACGAGTGGGCATGCAAGACAGGCAGAGTGGAGACGTGTATCAACTAACACCTAGATGACTAGCATGCATGACGTAGACCAATCAAAGCAAAATGCGGAACTAAGTGGATGAAGACACGCTAACACTAACATGATCAATAAAATAAATAAAATATGCGACAAATACACTCTAGACAAAACCTATGGCTCTGATATCAAGTTGATGCGGGACAACTACCGACAAGACTTCAAACCAACATGTGGGTCTGATACCAGCAACATCACAAACGAATAGCAAATATTCACCGAATATCCCATGTTTCCATGAAATTAACTACACAACGCAATCGCAAACATACTCGGGAATCGTCCTCTCGCAACGATAAAACGGTTAGGATCGTCAGTAGTGAAAACTACCAAAATGCTAGGGCAATAACAACACACTCAATGCGCTCAAATCATACCACAGAACGGATCTCACGCTCACAGTCCGACAACGAATAATAAACAACTGGCTAGATGTCCTAACTCACGTGCACGGAAGCATACGCGATCATATAATAAACGAGCCAATTAAACGAGATGAGAATTACCAATGCTAACCTTCCCACTATCGAGACAATGAAGATTCCCGAACGACTTAGAGGGGCATCAAACGAACATAACACATGCAAATGGGGCTAACAATAGAACAATGAGCACATGCGTTGAGGTATCAGCGCTGCGAAACGTTGAGGCACACTGCTTGCACTGGGCAGCGGGTTCCCGTGCGGAGGGGCTTGATTAGAGAGAGTGGGGAAGCCGGCGTAGCTCGTTGGGACCCTGTGTGGCTTCCAGGGAGCGCTAGAGGCGGGCGGACCGTTCGTGCCGGAATACGAACGACGAGGAGTGGCGGTCGAATCCTCTCGGGGTGCCATGGGGTGCTGAGGGCGGATGTCCGTTGGTGGGCCCCGAGCGGCCGCGAGCGCCGACGCTGCAAGGCCCGGTGAAACGCGGGGTGTGCCGTGAGGCCGTGGGGCGGCGAGCTCGACAGGACGGCCCGCGGGTGCGAGGCGCGGGTGTGCAGCGTGAGCCTTGGTGGAAGGGCTCGAACGACGACGCTTTCCCACGAACTGGGAGGGGTTGCCACGTAGTGCTGGGATGGCGGGGCCTTGCGCGCGGGCGGCCCAGCTACGACAACGTGTGGTGTGGCGTAGGCGCTGGGGCCGCGTAGAGCGTGTCCGCGGCGGCCGAACGGGTCTCGGGCGCTTCGAACAGACACGCAGAGCGGGGAGAGAGACAACAGGGAAAGGAGAGAGAGAGAGAGAGAGAGAGAGAGAGATGATGACAGAGAGGGGGGGGGAAGAACTGGACGGACGTACGTTCAATGTTGGTAGGGAGGAAGGGAGGTTGAAAACGAAGACAAGGACACAGGACCTTACACCCTAACGCTCATGTACGTTCGTGGCGGCTGCAGAATGCTTTCTTTATTCATCATCAATCAATACCTCCAAAGGAGGTTTACAATCCCTTAAATAGAGAAACCCAACCCTAATGAAGCTCAAATAAAATAAATGACTAAACTGACCGTCCCCACTACAAAATAGCCGAAATTCGCATAGAAAATACATAAAAAATAAAGAAAAGATAACTGGGCCTCATAATGGGTCATACACAATTCCCAAATGTTCCTTAACCATGCAAACACACATCAATCATCAAATGCACCATCATCGAGTCACAACGATGCTGGAATCGCCGCTGACGTCCTCCTCCGTCTGTAGACATGGGTCAGGTCGAACCGGATCCGTGCACGGGTGTCCTCACCACATTTATAATGTAAGATAGCTACTGCTTTCAACTGTACTGTCATCAACAAGACAACAACCGGTCAATTGATTGCATGTTTATTCCCCAATTCACTCCTGCAAGTTTGTGTAACTGAGGAAGGATTCAGTTGTGTTCGATATTGATTGCTAATACTACTGCTTATTTGACTTTGCATTGTGATTATTAGTAGTTGAGGTTGATGAAATATCCTACAAGAGATGTAAGTTTTTGTCAGAAAATTATTCATTAACGCTGTCCCCACTTAATGAGGGAGAAATCCTCATCAGCTGGTCCGAACAAGCTAAATCCAATTGCTTGTAATGTGAATATGTTGAGGGCAAATTTTGCTTATTTTGCACACATTGCTGGGCTTTGAAAGATTCGCAGCAGAGGCTACCATTATTCTTCTTTGCTTTCTCTAGCACTTCTCTTCTTTTCCACACTTCATACATCAAGAAACATCATCTTCATCAGCATTGTTATAAAGCGTTAATTCACCAATCTATGATTGATTTTGAATTTTTAAGAAATAATTTCAAACATTTGGTCAAGGTTTCCTATTAGATGCCACCCACCAATTTCTCTCATTTATGTCAGAACCCCGGACCCACCACTCAAAGAGGAAGGATGCCTTTTTAAGGATTCCAAACTCCTGATATATCTGGCTACTGTATTCCACATGTTCTTGAAGTCTGGCTTTATGTTGTCCTAATGTTCTTGATTACATTGCACCTACTTAGCAACCAGATAAAACTTTGGGAAGGGTTTCTGTTTGACAAAGAAGACATTGGAATATACTGAACTTGATCACAGGGAAGCAATAAGCTGCTTTTGTCTGTTTGATGGGGGACCCTGAGTAGAAGTAATTAAGCCGGTTGTTCCATGCTTTGCAGGATATTCTGAGCCATTCTGGTTACCAAACAGTGTTTCTAATTGTGCTAGCCGTATGTGCCATCAGAACCAAAGTTTGTAGCTCACCGGGCACTAGCAGACCCTTGTAGATGGCCTCCTTTAGTGCTGCATTATGGTTTTGTCCATTGGCTCTTCAACTGCATGTCTTGTTGGCTCACGTTGGCAGCTGTGCTTACCAGTACATCCCAAATTGCTTACCTCTACTACACATTGACGTAAAAAATGCTGCAAGATCATTACTAAATTGCATGTTTTGGTTGCTATTACGGTATTACCTACAGTACTTGTCTTCATTTCCTCATGAACATGATGTCACGAACAGCATCTTTGGCCCTCTATGATTGCAGTTTTTAGATTAGTTCAATGAATAGTAATGGTGGAATTCATTTTTGTCTCTTTTTTTCTCATTCATTGTCCTATATCAACTGTACAATACGCAGCATGTTTCTCAATTTTTGGCATCTTATATGTAGTTCGGATCGGTTCAGCACTGCAGCCTAAAGTTTGAGAACATGATAGATGACTGATGCAACGCAAGCTTCTCTCTCAAAAGACATGAACAACATATTCTATCAGCTTGGGTTGAACTATGTGAGCTGAGACTCACGGCGGTTGTTGATGAGGCGTCTAATCAGCCAGTCAGAAAGAATTCGTGGACAACTACAATCAGCTCGACCTGCATCCCACAGCGAGAGAGAGAGAGAGAGAAAAGAGTGGAATGAGATTCTCTAGGCCTTGGAAACGATGTGTTCATATGCCCTTCCACATTTTGGGGGGACTTTGTTTTCTTTTCTCAAAGACAAAACATGAACATTGCAAAAAGAGTAATACTTGTTACAATGCTCCTGCATGTTGCATGCATGGTATGGCAGTGGGTAAATAAAAATAAATAGAAAAATTTCAGGTCGGTCTTGGGGTGACCTTACCGTCCGCACCGTACAATATCTGATTAGATGATCTAAAAAAAATTAAAAAATACATTTTTAATGTTCATTGGAGTTTGATTTTTTATTTTTAAAATTTTTAGATTGTCCGATCACGTATTACATTGTACGAACGGTAGGGCATCTCGAGGCCCACCTGAAAAATAAAAAAATAAAAAAATGTATAATGTAGGATTTTTGCAAATGACCTCCTAAAAGATGTCATATTTATAGATAATCCTCTCCATAATTCATATTTACATGTTCCTTGACTTTGGTGTTATTCGTATATAATCTTTTTAAGTATGTGATTTATTTTGAATTTTATTTGAGTTAAAATATTTTTACTCCACATAAAAATAAAAATAATTTTTTTGATGTTAAATATATAAAACAAGTTTATGAACAAATGTTTGCGTGATTTTTTTAATAAGATGTATATATTTTAATTGAAGATATTATCAATATTCTATTTAATAAATTTCACATATTTTGTCTAAATAATAATATTTTAATTTAAGTGAAACCCAAAGTAAACATATATAGTTGAGGGTGTTATATGTAAATAATATCATAGTCAAAGAAATTATATGCAAATATGAATCATATAGAGGATTATTTACAAATGCGTCATAGGTTATTTGCAAAGACCCCCAGCATAAGTTCCCTCCAAGATATATAAGAGATATTTATGAATAAATATATTTTTTGGATTATTTATTCAAAACTTCCATTATACAAAGATACTTTTGTCTTAAGTTTTTAAATCTCAATAAGAGAACACATAAAGTATACCATATTTTCTTGCCATCTCTTGGCTGTTTGACCATTCTATTTAGAATAGAATATAAGATGAGCTGTGTCTAAACATATTTTTGTCATATTATACCCCACTGTATTTGCCTAACTATGGTATGGAGTATGGACCCCTCCAATTCCACGAGAATTGGAGAGCAAATTCGCCACGAAGGCCACTGATCGCATGGTCTCTGACGGGTCTAGGGCCCACGATGGGGAACGGGTCTAGGGCCCACCGTCGGGCCCAACCCACAGGCCACAGGCATTTCCAATGCCCCACCGGGCCGCAGGAGACAGAGACGTCTTTAGAGGGATCAGGTTGCACGACCAGGTTGCACGACATAAGGCGTCACCCAGTAGGCTGACGCCGTTTTTCATTGGTAAAACGGCACCGACCTGACGTCGATTACAAATGCGTCTCTGCTTTTCACCAATTGCCAATGGCAAGTCCGCTTCATGGACGCCGATCGTGCCTGTGGATGCCTGCGATCTTTACCCAACTGCTGCGACTACAGACCGACTGACGTGTTTATTGACGATTCGGTGATTCTGGAATCACGTGACGCTGCTATGCGTAGGTCTCGCGCAGGTACCGCCTCCTCTCGCCCCCTATAAGAGGGGCCGCGTACTGTTAACGTTCTCAAAGCGAAGGCTTTATATCTATAATTCCCATTTCTCTTCCTTTTTTCTCGTTTCGTACCGCTTCCGGTTCCGGGTGCGCGAGAGAGAGATCACACCGAAGCCGAAGTCCAAAACCTGCCCAGGAGCTCGCCGCCCCTGCCGTCCACCGCACTGGTAAGCAGATCTCGCCTTGGAATCTGATCCTTCTCTCCGCCGCCCCCGATTGGGTTTTCCTTCCAGATCTTTGACTCCGCCGTCTCTGTTCGCATCTGTGGTTATGTGATCTCTGATGTTTGATTATGCCGCTGCTATGTGCGTCTGTGGTTATTTAATCTCAGATCTGGGATTCGTAACCCTAGCCCTACCCGTAGATCTCGTGTTTTCTTGTATAATCGTGGTTTCGCGCCTGTATCTTTCGCCGTTAGGGTTGGATCTAACTTGTGTGTGGTTGTGTCTTCGTATTCTTTTTAGTGCATTTTGGTTTGATTTGTGTTTCTGCATGCTTTGGTTTAAGGTTGCTGGTTTTTCACTGTTCTTTCTGTGGTCGGATCTGAGATCCCCCCCCCCCTTGTCGATGGAAGTTGTATTTTGTTCTTGGTGCTGGTGGCTGATTCGTTTGCATCTGCAGGTGAAAGATGGGGCTGACGTTCACTAAGCTCTTCAGTCGGCTCTTTGCCAAGAAGGAGATGAGAATCCTGATGGTCGGGCTGGATGCCGCCGGTAAGACGACCATCCTTTACAAGCTCAAGCTCGGAGAGATCGTCACCACCATCCCCACCATCGGTCAGCATCCCATCTCCTTCTCACTCTCGCGCGCGCTCAAATCTGGTTTTCAGATTTCATTTCCTTTCATGATTCTGAGAATATTCGCTTCCTAGCAGTGGAAAGTTAGGTCTTTCAGATCACATAATGCAGAGCTGAGTGGATTCCATCTCAGTGGTTTGTTTCCCCTGTCTGTGCCATTCCGTCATCGTTCTATGACTGTGGCACAGTGCTTTTGCTTTTCGGGGGATAAACCGTCTTCTTTTGCACGCTGCAAGTTATAGTCTTTCTTCTCGTGAAATTAGTGTTTCGTTTTCTTTACGCAAGTTTTGTGTACATTTTGCGTGCCTTGGTGGATGGATCCAATACCATCTGTGGGTTCCTTTTAGTAGCGATAAGTTAATGTTGTTTGTGATTTTATATAGATGTTAATTTCAAATATCCATTTAGCACGATGAGAACCACATATGATTTCATCTGCTGCTCTTTGCATTGGGAGTAGGGATCTCTAATTTAACCATCTCTGTTGAGGAAGAAGATACAAAGGACAACCGGCAAACCTGCTTCTAATATATATGTTTCTTCTCATGTGTCTACTCCAATGTTTTAAAAACTCCTAGGCGGAGTGAGTCAGCCAGCCCTGTTACTGCCTAGGCGGACTGCCTAGGTGGCGAGGTGGGCCTGTCAATTTAGAGGCAGGAATTTTCGCGGTCCTTTTTTTTAAGTTCTTACACATACTCTCGACTAATTAAGAATGTTATAGACTATATACATCTCACATTCACTTGTATAAGCATCATATAAATCTTTATTTGCTGCAATCAGTAACTAGGCTTTGAAGAATAATATAGTATTGAACACAAAACTACTATGCCAGCGTCTACAAACATGAGAGAATCATCTTTGAAGCTACATGACTGTCGCTGATTGCACTTTTTGCAGATAAGGTAAGTCTCCACATAGTTGTAGTGCCTGCTAGTTGTTATGGTAAAGCAAACAAAGAGTTGTGTCTTAGGCAAAGACAAAACGAACCTTTCATCGCGGCCTTCGTGGGCATGCCAGATGAATGAGATGTATTTATACAAAGAACAATTCACAAGGCTATGTATGAGTTATTGGTAGGAGCATAAATGCCTTTCAACAAGAGGTGAAGATGTCTAACTAAAATCTCATAAAAGAAGATGAGTCGGATTTTGTATGAGTTATCGGTAGGAGCATAAATGCCTTTCAACAAGAGGTGAAGATGTCCAACTAAAATCTCATAAAATAAGATGAGTAGGATTCCGCCTAGCGGGAATGAGGTGTAAACCGCCTAGGCGGCCCGCTTAGTCACCTAGGCGGCCCGCTTAGTCACCTAGGCGGCCCGCTTAGTCACCTAGGCGGCCAACTTTTAAATCACAGTAAAGTTGGTGAAAAATAAGCCTTTGGCTAACCTGTGTGTCCTTTGTCAGTACACTACAGCTAGGGTCCTCAATGGGTGTACTGTTAGTTCCAGCCATTTTCTCATATCATTTGCATCATTGGTAGGCTCATGATTAATCTTATAGATGCTGATTAAACTCTATGACAGTAATCTCACCCAGTTTAATGTATTGCCCTTTGTGCTGAATTTTTAACTTTTCATGATATCTTTAATGATATTTTAGGTGTATCTGTAAAATCTGTCCAGCATGATGGTAATATCATCTGGTTTCATCCATGGCCCTTTGACATGTAAAGCTTAAACATTTTTTTGTTGTGAAAAGAGATTGAAGGGACAACCAGGAAGTCCATTTTGATGGATGTATTCTAATCTGCTTTTCTCAACTGTTTGAAGAATAGCATTAGCTTGTGAGATAGGGAATTTTCAACCAACCTTGCGACATATACTCATGTTATAGTCAAATACAACGTGACCAGATGTGTTCAATACTTTATAAAGTCAAGTTTCAGTTGGAGTTCGACTTTAACTATAATCAATCTCTGCATCTTGGGGTGCTAAATTAATTGCCTTGTGCGGTCACATGATTGGCAACTTTTCATGCGTCAGGTCATTAGAATGTAAGTATGATAGATTCTGAGGAATTTGGATATCATATAATATGTTCCTTGCTGAAGCACACTTCTTTGGCTGTGACCCATAAGGGTAAACCGTGAATTTGGAGCCCTGGGTGGTGTGACTGGGTCTTACAATTTTGTTGTTTTAGCTTGATTGTGAATTGCTAGAATATGAGTGATTTGTTGGTTCGACTTTCTTAATTATTCACTTTCTGGTGTTGGTTAGGAGACATCATTTTGAGAGTTGTGTTATTCATCGGTGCATTTTAATAATTCATGAGTATGACACCCTGGATGGTGAGTTGATGTTTCATCTTTGCATGTAAAGCTGTCACAGATTGATGGGAAATTTTTAAGCTGTTAATTGTGATTCTATGCGTCTTTTCTTTTACATGGTGCCACAATCAGGGATAGATAGGAAAGATCTTTGAAAAAAAATCATTAGATTTTTAATGCATGGTTAGGAATGATTTATTCTTTGCAGAGTTTTGTTTCTGATGCAATGCCAGCATAGATGAGAAACGTGAAACTCGTGTTAGTTTCTTAGGTCATTATTGTTTACCATCCACAATGGTTAGGTTCTATCTGATTACTGCTATAGTTCTTTTCCCAATGCTTACAAAGAAATCTTGCATGCTGGTGTTTAAGATGTTGCGTAACCATATCCTGAAGTTGCATGTTTTTTTTCCCTACTGCAGGTTTTAACGTAGAGACTGTTGAGTACAAGAACATTAGCTTTACTGTCTGGGATGTTGGTGGTCAGGATAAGGTACTGCTGCATCTGCCATTTTATTTATTGAATGAATGTAGCAGTTTTTTGGTCAACAACTATATCTTCTTCAGATACTGCCTTTGGTTTTGTAACTATGTTTTTTTTTTAAATGCAAACTTAATTATTTTTGTCACATGGCATATTTAAGACACATTACCAGTAAAAGATAAATCAGGAAGCAGTTTTCCTGCTTATGCAATCTTCAAAAATGGACATTCTGGCCATTGGATTCTCACTGATGACTTGCAATCTGTGTCATTCCTTGGGTAATACCTTTGTGGCCCAGTGCAAATTCATTATTTAAATCCAATTTAAGTAGCTATGCAAGTTTATGAGCAATAGCCAGAATGTTATTAAGAAATTACCCTTTCACCATTCATACTTTATTGCTCTGTTCTTTGGAGTTCTCCATTAAATCAAAATACAATACTTCTGTTTTATATTGCTAAAAGGATACTTCTTTCATTTTAATGATGCGAAACCTTTTGTTTTGGAAAACAGATAAGACCACTTTGGAGGCATTACTTCCAGAACACACAGGGCCTTATTTTTGTCGTTGACAGCAATGATAGGGATCGTGTAGTTGAGGCAAGGGATGAGCTTCACAGGATGCTGAACGAGGTAAGTTTCTCTTTTGAAATGTGCGCAATATGGTAAAAAGACTTATCTAAAACTTGTGTCAGCAGACTCTCTTGCTCTTGTCTGTTATACTTGTTCATGAAGTCCAAGTTATTTTTTGTCACTTAGAAACTTTGGTATGCTTTGTCAGGATGAGTTGCGGGATGCTGTGTTGCTTGTATTTGCAAACAAGCAAGATCTTCCAAATGCAATGAATGCTGCTGAAATCACTGATAAACTTGGTCTACACTCCTTGCGTCAACGACACTGGTGAGATTCTCTTTTCCCTACTGTTAGTCCTAAGCTTTGTCACAACTCACAAGCAGTAATTTTAACACTGGTGAGCTTCTGTTAAACTAAGTAGACTGTGAGTGCTTATGGATCTCAATCATGAAAGCTGAAATTGTGATGTCCGGCTTCTGCCCGTGTTGCCTTTTGGTAACATCGTATCATGGGTTGTGGGCTCTTTTTTAGGTAAATGCTGAAATCATTAGTTCCATATTTGAAAGTAGGGCTGATTGGTAGGTAAATGGTAGTACAGTACACTAGTTCGCATGTGCTTGCCTGCCTTGTATGGAATGTAAAGGCATTCACCTGAGGCATACCTTGCTGGTGGGTTTTACAATGCGCAGGGCAACGCTGGCTTGGTGTGGGAATGGAACTGATTTTTAGTCTAGCCTGATTGCAACTAGAGACAAGGAGAAGATGGTCATGGTGCTTCAGTGCTTGAATAGGTGGAAAGGTAGATAATTATTGAGTGGATGAATGGGACTGGGAAGAAGTTGTGCGAGTGAGAGAGGTTTGTGAAGGCGGTTGCTGGCATTGGTAGGTGTCAGATGTGAGCAAACATTGAAGAGAGGAAGGAGACAGATGGGTGGATTTGGGGTGATAGGGGTGTAGAGTTCTTCTATTAGGAATAGATTGAGCCTGAAACTAGTCCATTGCCATCCCTGCTTTCTTGTTTGGCATGGTGCAGTTTCAAGTGGCTTGCATACTATGATCATTTCCCTTGAGAAGTGGTGAGAACAGGAGATGTATATAGGAAAATTTGGCATGGGAGTGGAGCAATTTTAATGTTTGGTAATGCAGCAGTATGCAGGGAATTCCGGCACAGATCGGGACCCACCAATCCCGTTCTGAATTGGGATAGGATCGGCCGGAATCGCCGGGGATCGGCCAGCGCCAATCCTGATCTGGATCGGGATCGGCCGATTATACTTTCCATGGCACTATGACCAGAAAGAAGCATAGCAAAGATGTGTGAGAGGTAGCATTTCCTCTGGCTTTATTATGACCGAAAGCTTTGTCACAACTCACAAGCAGTAATTTTGACACAGAAAGTGAAGCTCGTCTATTCCTTTTCTTGCTGACATCCTCCTTTCTTAGCTTGGCTGCTATTTTCGTATTATAAAGGATTTCTATCTTCATTTTGTTATACTTTCCAGTGGGCTAGTTGGCCTGTGACCTTGTGTTAGGAAGCGAGGTCCTGGGTTCAACACTCCTGGGAACATGAAATTGGAGAAATAGTGCTGGGGTCCATCCGTCATCGACAGCATGACACTTGTTTTTTTATTTGCAAGGTTTGCACATTTCCGTTGCTCATTGTTTGTCATTGTACCAGGTATATCCAGAGTACCTGTGCCACTTCTGGTGAAGGGCTGTATGAGGGGCTGGATTGGCTATCCAGCAACATTGCCAGCAAGGTATTCCAGCGCAGCCGCTTTGAGCTAGCATCATCTTTCAAAGTTAGGCTGTAGATTTTGTCTGTTTTACTGTGGATTTTTTTTTTTTTCATTATTGTAACATGGCTGTCTGCTTTCAGGCTTGATGTTCCCATGATGTCAAATGAGCAGTTAAATACGGAGGATACAACATGGTTTATAGGAGACTTTTGGGGCTTTTCTGAATTGCTACTGGATTTTATTACTTTCTTTGGATGTCTTTCATTTTGTTGCTACAGATGTTGTGAAAAGAAACTCTATGCGGCTATTGTTAGTTTTTTGCTTGCTCCGCATGATAGTTGTCTATGTAATTGCTTACAGCGCGGTTGTGTGACCAACTTTCGGTGAATTAGTTTGTTAGTATCGTTTTAATTCTCTAGGGCGTGAATTAGTTTGTTAGTATCGTTTTAATTCTCTAGGGCATCCATCCATTTTCTTTTGCCAAGAAAGTTCCAAGCAACTTTATACAACAGGGAGCTTTCTGATGGCTTTCGTATTCCACTGTTGAAACTCATAGAATGGGACATGATGCTTCAAGAATCTCTTGAGAGAGAGAGAGAGAGAAGATGCTGACGCGTCTTGAAACTCAGAATGGGAGATGATGCTTCAAGAATCTCCTTGAGAAAGAGGGGATGCTGACGGGTCTTGGTAAGAGGGATGCAGAAGTAGATGAACAAGAGATTAGAGATACGTGGGGATAGATAGGGAACGGGTGGGTATGTTGTGGGTATGCGCATAGTTTGGACGTGCGGGGTGCAGTGGCCGTCTGTCTGCCCACAGATCTGTGAGGGGGGGACAAGACTAGATCGTTTGGACTGCTCAACGCCCCACATCCATTAAAATGAGTTGTGCAGCCATTTCATTCAAAGGTAAATGACTTGTGCTCTTGTTTTGATGTGTTCGAGGGCGTTGGGTGGTAGACGATCCACTTAAGAGGTGAGATATACATGGGTGTGAAGACCGGGGGTGGGGCGGGGCAGAGGCCTTCTATCTGCGCCAACAAATTGTGTACTGCAGAAAAGAAGGTTTAACTCACTGATATAGTTAAACAGGTTGCACGAAAAGCTCTTTCCAAAAAGTACATCAGTCATTTATTTGATAATTGTAAAAACTTTGGTCAATGAAATAGTTAATTTGTTTGATTTCTTTTCTCGATTTGGGTATCCATAGGATATATGACTGCCTTTTTCCAAAGCAGCTGGAATTATTTGAGTATTAAATGAAGAATTTTTATTTTTTTTATAAATATATTTCTTTAAAAAACCTTTTCTGTCTGAATATTTCTTATGCATAACGAGATGGGTTCTTAGTAAAATGCTTTCACATGATTCTCCATGAAATATTTGTTTTAGATGCACATATGGTTATCTCCTTAAACCTAAACTTTGGCATAGATATAATTTTTTCCTTTTAAAATAAAGGTAGACTTTTGGAGTCATCAAGCTTGACTTTTGTACTGTTTAACTGATGTTATGAAAGAAGAAAAAGGACCAAGTTTTTGAACAATTTGACAGTTCATCATGTGTGGCGTACTATGCCTTATATACAATTCGACAGTGCATCATGTGTGCACTAAGCTGTACCTTAATCCTATTATTGGCCGGCAATTCTTTGCTTGTCCTGGTAGTGCATCCTGTGGCACGTATGATGAAAAGATGATTATGCAATTTTTTTCAATAGTTAGAAACGCCATTTAAAGTTTTAGGAAACTTTGACGTTACGGCGTCATATGTCAACATAAAACTCAAGACACTTGAAAAGCTCAACGAATTGGAATTCTATCCTTCTTCAAGGTGCACCACAAGGATGATGAACTGTGAGCAAAGAGCACTATTGTGGTTACAAATCTGTCATACGGTTTAATCGATTTGACTCCCATTCAAAGTTTTTCAGTGTTTTTGCTAGCACGAGGTATGCATCACATGATGGGGTGGAATGGAGGTAACGGATGCGCTCATGTCAGTTATGGTGCTAGTTGTGGATGATGACACAAAAAATGAACTTGGAAGGAGTCACCATGATGGCAATTGGATACCATGGTGTTTGTTTATAGCTAGCACGACGGCTATAGGCTGTGTCCCGCTCAGACCTTTCCCTGTTGGTAATTCATGGCACGGGTACCGTGGTGGTTGAATAAGGAAATAAGCAAATGCAAAAGAACATTGCTGCATTAAATTTCTTACCTCATGTTCCTAGCTGCATGCTTATTTTCTCTGTTTTATGGGCTCTGGTGTCGGATCACACAGATAGACTCTTTTAGATGACCGTTTCAACTTCGTCGGTTTGTGCTCGTTGGAGTTCGCTGGACGTCCCTGTGGCAGTGGTCCTAATTGTTATTGGTGATTATTCTTAGCGTTTAAATGGCGATGTATTAATTTTTGGACTACAAGGAACACTGTATTTACAATGTTGTGTTTCCCAGTAGTCAAATTTGCACAGGTTCCTCCAGATTATTCTGTTGCAATGACAAATTTCACCACTCACCCGCAATGTACACACAGAACGGGCACCATTGGAAGTGGATGCATCCGATTACACCTTGCTTCTCCTGTATTGGGAGGGGGAGTTTTTATTTACCAAGGTGTCCCGCTTGAGGCAATACAAATATTCAGCTAGAAAAATATTGCACAACTCGAATCAGATTTTGGATAACCTGATCCAATTGGCAATGCCACTCCCAAAACTCCGTTTCACTTTTGGTCCCAAAAGACAGTTTTAACCTTATTTATGAGATGCCTAGAGATGCTTAGAAGATGAGCCATCTTTACCAATAATCTTCAGTACCCTCCAAAATAATCATGGTAATTAGATTATCACACTCATAATCCTACCAAAAAAAATCCTACATCTTTTTGCGTCATTTACAAAAATTGGCCAGCTGTTGCAAGCATAGAAATATGAAACTTAAATTGCTTCCCCAGCATTCTCACTACTTTCTTGATTTGTTTCTCCGTTGCTGCTGCCCTCTACTGGTTCATGTTCTGGCGCAGCTTCACCCTTGGCAGGCCCAGGTCCGGCCGATACCTTCACCATCGATGGGCGCAAGAGCCTGTCGCCAAGTTTGAACCCCTTCCGAAATTCTTGAGTTATGATGCCTTCTTCAAACTCAGTGGAATCCTCACGCATGATGGCCTCATGCAGCTTTTACAGCAACATAGGCATTAGCTATACACATTCGAAGAAGTGGAAAATATAAATATCTATGTAAGTACCGCGAAAAAAACATGACTTACCATCGGGTCGAATGCATTGCCAACGGTTTCAACAGCTTCAACACCCAATGAACTCAAGATCTCAACAAACTGTTTATAGATATTCTGATAGCTGTTATTAATTTTCTCTTCTCCCTCTGTCTCAACCTTTATCTGAGCTTTGGCTCTTTCAAAATTGTCCAACACGGGCAACAAGCTCTCCAAAACTTCACCTTGCACATTTGTCATCAATGAGAGACGCTCTCTCTCAGTTCTCTTTCTGAAGTTATCAAAGTCAGCACTGATCCTAAGAGTCCGATCCTTCTCTGTAGATAACTCTTCAGACAAAGCAGCAACTTTTTTCGACAGAGAATTCTTCTCATCTTCAATTGTTTCAAGAAAAGCTTCAATTTTAGAAATTGTGGATTGATCACCATTTGCTAAAGCTTCTTTGTACGATTGAAGTGATGCGATTGCAGCTGACACCTGTTCCTCCTCCGTGCTGGCCGCAGCACCATCATTCGCACCATTTTCGACAGTAGCTTCATCTTCTGAACTTTCCTGCTAAATCGAAAGCTTTATATATCTAGAAATTTAAACAGGCATTTAATATAAAAAACCAGGAATTTTTGCAATGCATACAAGTGCAATTGTATATTGGTTCATTAATCTTCGTACACATCCCATTGTAAATGTCTAAAGACCACTCCGGTCAAGTGCCATCGGCCGAGGTGAGAATACTCTGAACATATTCTCTTTCAGCTGTGAGGCAAATGACCCGTGATGAAAATACCTTTTGTCCGTTGGGGATGGTCACTTTGATCATCTCCTGACTAGTTTGGAGATGGTCATTGTCATTTTCTAATTGCAGTTAAACTTAATCCAAGTAGGGCCAACATGTGTTAACCGGCAATAACAGCAACAGTATTCTTGCACACAATAGGCATTTATAATAATACAAGTGCAAACATGAATGCAAGAATGATATATCTGAAATTTTGATTATAACAATGTTCTTTTCATCCTTGGCAAATACTCCAAGAAAATAATACAGATAGTAAAGCAGTTGTAAGCATTTGCTGTGAAATCCCCTTCTTGCTCACACTGCCGAAAACCCAGCCACCTAGAGTCATAAATCAGAGATAATCTGGTGTCTGGTTAGACAAATGCTGTCATGAAGGCTAGAAAATAGCTAATGTGATGTGGCCCTTAAACACCTAAACTCTAAAGAAAAAATCAACTAATGCCAAAAATTGCAGTAGACATCATTTAGATGCATTGTACTTCTATTCATCTGAAAATGGTGTATCCAGGCGTAAGAAGTTTGTCATCATAACATGCAGAAGCTCACAGAAAACTCAGCCGCATGTGATTTTAATTTCTGTCCAAAGGACATATCATAAATGGCAACCATGAGGAGCAGACATGACACATCTAGTGGTCACTGTCGAAGATGGTCTGTCATGGTAATATCCACAACATTGTATGGTAAATGTAGTGGTACTCTAACGGCTGCATACACATATACTTTATTTCTCCCCCTTCAGAATGCCCGCACAAAAATACAAAAACAAAGGATTGATATTGAACCTCAAGAATGCAACCGTATTTGATTTGATTGCCATATGATACACCTTCCACAACTTCTTTTCCTAGTTTCTTCTCCTCGAGCTCTGAATTGAACAGTTTAGCTGCTAGTTTTGGCTAGTATTCCCCAGTCACAAGCTGCCTTAGTGCTGAAATATGCACAGGAGTGACCAAGCCATGCCATGTTCATCACTAATACTTGCGTCCTAAACACACTTTAAGTTATCACACTTCCATGAAAAATCTGGCCTGTTTCTAATTACCACCTACTTGAAAGAGAGGTCAACTATTGAAAGCTTCATGGACATTTACAATGTTGATTCGTGGAGTTTTCTGTTGATGCCACATTGCCTACAGAATACAGATTTAGCGAAATGAGATAGCTGATATTCTTCAAGAGAAGGTGTCCCGTATGAAGAAAAGTAGCTCAAAATTCTCCATAACAAAATCTGTAAGGAATTTTCTGTGGCTTAGGCTTTTAGCTGTTCATAAACCAGAATGAAAAAAGGGCTGTCTGCTATGAAGGAGCAAAAAATCATGAATGGTTGGTGATTGTGCTCATGTCAAGGTAACAATGAAATGTCCAACCAAAAGTTAAGATAATTGCTAATCAGATTAATCATTGTGCTTGCTTGTCGGTCATTCCCTCTCTCCCAGTTCACTTCACTCCTCCTCAATTAGACTTAAACTTGGTTTTATCCCCACATCTGCATCTAATAACTCTCAGCCGATTATTTCTTTGCCTAGTACTAGCACCACTTTAACCTTGGTAGCATGTCTGATGACATTACTTTAAAACTGCAGTCCAACTGCACCCCCCACCCCCACCCCAATTATAGTTTAGAATATTGCTATAGTAGTTGTGATTTTGTTAAAAGAGCTGTCATTGGAAATAGATGTTATTACAGTTAAAATTTTCTGGAGCCAATAAAATGACCACCATAGCACGTACCCTGCATTGGTGTTGTAACGATTGCTGTTAACTCTGATTGGACTACTCCATGTACCTTCTTCCATAAGCTATTTATTTCACCCTGTTCCTATTGTTCTGTGACAGAGTCAATTGCAATCATTTTTTGTGACATTATATATTGTCCTCTTGTATTTTATTCACCATCATTTGCTTTGCTGCTAAATGATGTTATAAGTCTTTAGCACCAAAACCCCAGAAGTAGAACAAGATGGGAATATCAAAAGAAATCTTTGACTGGGTTTAGAGTTAGAGAACCATTCTGAAGGGCTAGTGACTGGAGAAGGACTTAGAGAAATGCTTTTGAAACAAATTTGGCAAAAGCTGATTTTGAATAATTATGTGAGACTTTTAGAATCTCATCTGGGGATTAGAATGTGGAATGGATTTGGGTTCAATAAATTTATGCATTTAGTTCTAGTGCATTAAGTATGGGTTATGTTAAAATTACTGTGGACATTAGTTGACATCTCATGAAGAATCTGTCCGGACTTCTCAGAAAGCTAACCTTGGGCTGCTTTTGGTAAGAGAAAAGGCTGTTGGACACCATAGTCTATGTCTCTGCCATTTTCAAAAAGTAGATAGTTGGAAATCTTCAAGTCAATGGATGTCATTTTGAAAGCAGATAGTTGGAGATCTAAGGTTAATCGAATCATTTGAAAATACTTAAAAAAAGAAAAATTCCAATTATTGGCATCCAAATTAGAAGCATTCCCAAACGATAGCTCAGATAAGCATACTGGTGGACTAGCAACAAAAAAGAAGATATAGGATTGAGCACATGGGCTAAAGTTTCAACATGACTTGATAGCAATTATTTCACAAACAGGGATGGTCATTTTTGTACATTTAGAAGTATGCTTCAAATCACAAAGTGGCTCCTCCTAGTCAGAAAAAAAAAAAAAAAATCAGTTTATGTAAACTTGTGTTGAAGGAGTACTGGTTAAAAATAAGATAACTACAAGAAGAGGTGATTGTGGGTTGCACCTTCCTGGTGTTCTGTACAAGGGGGAATTTTGTTCTTTTCCCTTCTTACTTACACATTTACACTTTGTTTCAATTTATTATGCAAGTGTCAGAGAAAACTACAAGAGACTAATGGAAGGACAATGTATGCTGTGAGACAGTGCATGGGAGCATAGACAGGTTTTGAAATGACACAGAGGGGAGGTTACTATTTTAGATTTTAATGTATCATATGAAAAAATCCTTGCTACCAAAATGTAAACAAAATCACAAGCTCAACAAAGAAGACCCAGGTCAAAATCTAGGGGGAACCCAAACATGGGAGAAATCCTCAAAAATAAGTAGTCCATAAAGAAGTAACAAAACACCCCGTGAAAGAAGGAACCAAAGGGTGAGAAAGGGCGACTGCCCTCTGCTCACAGCGGGAGGGAGGGGAAAATCAACCCCCCAACCTCCGCTGCTGAGGAAGGTCTACATGCCAACCGACCTACAGCTCGTTGGTGACTCAGTAAAATCAGAAGAAGCAGCTCAGAATAGAAATGTGTGTACTGTGTTAGTACAACTCGAATAATTCTCTAACAATATATTAGGGTAGCTTGAATAAGCTTTCAACACTCATCTACCCCTATTTTCTACATGTGCAGGGATTTATGCACAGCAATTTGCATAAACAGCATACGACATGCCCTATAACCTTCTAATCTCACATGTCCCCTTCTCACCTGGGCAGGATTTTTGAAGAAAAAAGAAAGCACCGGTCCAAATTTCCGTATAGAAATATATGCTGTGAATGCTGGGCAAGACAAAACATCAAGAGATGCACCAAATATCATATCTTGAACAATACCCACTAAACCAAAAAAACAAAGGATCGAAATAGGAAAAACAAAGGAGCACGCCAGCCAGCCCATTCACCACACAATAAAACCAACAGCTTTCCAACGCCAGAACGCGATACCTCAGTGGTGGTCTCTTCGACCGCGCCCGTCTCGGTGGCCTTCCCGTACGCGGCCAGAGGCAGGAGAGCCCGGAAACGGAGAGGCTTAGGGGGCAGCGAAGGTGCAAGCCTGAGCTGATGCGTCCCCCGGGGCCTCCGCCTGAGGTGGAGGACGGGGAGGGCCCTCGGGATCGCCGGGCAAGCAGAGCCCCGACGCGCCGGGGTGAGCACGGTGGCGGGCGTCCTCAGAATCGTGGCCATGGAGGCGGCGCGGGTGAGGGGACTTGGAAGGCAACCAGCGAGGAGAGGACGACTCCGCCGCAGAAGGAGCGCCGGAAGGCTCTAGAGGAGAAGAGCAGCTGCAGCGCCTCGCGGGGGAAGAAGGGGCAGAAAGATTAGATTATTTAGGGTGCCACCTCTCGGCTTCCGGTTCGGTGTTCGCCCTAGATTTGTGCCCCGCGAGGCTGCAAAGCGGACAGATTTTGGTTCGGATACAGAACCCGAATCTGATAGAAATATATATAGCATTTGAAATTTGTCGGAATAGTCTAGTACGTTAAAATTATTATTTGTATCTCGATGTAAAATCATAAATTTTAAATTAGAAAAATTCATATCTAATTTATTTGTTTCAAGTAAACCAACCGTATATGTTATTTGGAGGGGAGTTTGATCACTATTAAACAAGAAGTCCATGTTACACATGGGGTGTGTTACCATGCGGCTGTATAAACACCTTAGTTAGCGATTAACATTAAAATTCTAAGAGAAGAAAATAATTTTAAGAGAGAAAGATTTGCTTTGCTGCACCATCAGTCAGTTTTACATAGTTTGACGCTGTTTTATTTAAAGAAAAATTAAAAATTCTTTTAGGAGAGTTTCAACCTGGTCTGCACAATTGTATATTTTAATCTTTAATCGGACAATCTTAAAAAAAAATGAAAACCATTTCTTATTATCCATTGGGGGTTATTTTTTATTTCTTATATTTTAACCAAAACACCACCAGGTGGTGTAGAACCCCTCACGTGCGGCTAAGGGTTTCTCTCCTAAAGGTAAATTGATTATTCTTTAAATTTTCAAACTTTTAATGTGCGTATTTGAAGAGACGGTTATAGTTGAGCTTCATAATTAAACAGTAAAAATTAAGTCTCAATAAATAAAAATATCTTTCAAAGGAGTAATTGAATATTCACATTTTCATAACAATAATTGAATATTCACATTTTCATAACAATCTTAATATGATAATTTAATATTTAAATTCTATAATATTTTTTATTTTAAAAAAAAAACCTAAGAATGAGATGAATAAGGCCGTGTGACTTGACCGCACGGTTGCACTTTAACCTTTCATGTTATATATATGCAAATATAAAGAAAATTAATTTAAAATGACATAACATATCTTAAACATTTGATTGAATATAATAATGTTCATAAATAAAGGAGATCTCGTAAAAATAGATATAATTGCCATGATATATACACACATATCTTATAAGAAATTATGTTGCAATATGACTTGCTACTACAATGCAGCATTGTAGTAAATATTGCTCAAGCTCTAAGGTGTGGTTTGGTTCGTGTAAAATGTTATAAATAGTCATAAAATAGTATTTCTCTTGCACTTGGAGTACCGTATGCTACTTCTTCATATATTTTGGTGCATCGTACATTGTCATACTTCGAAACTAGTTAAATCTTAAAATCCTCCTTTTAGTTGATTTTAATTTACAGTCTAAAATCAACATAAACTAAAATTGGCGAGTTCAAAACCAATAATTTTAAAATTAGGAATTATATTTTTGTTAGTTTTATAATAAGTGATTTCAAAATTGGGATTTTTTGATATTTTAAGGTGCACCAAACAAGTCATTTAATTGGACAGTTCTTAGGGATGTAAATTGGATCGGGCTAGTCTGAAGGCCTAGGGGCCTTGTCGGCTTTAACGAGGCATAGGCTGATGAAATTGACCCAACAAAAAAGTTTGGCCTGGTCCAACCCGACCTGGGAATTAAAAGGGCCGGGCTAGGCCGATCTTGGACCTTGATTGGCCTAGCCCAATCTAGTTCGGATATATCAAAATTTTGTATGGGTTAATTTAAATTTATTTGTGAATAATATTATGTCAATATAAGTTATGAGAATAATCAATGAAATGTGATTTTGACTGTATAAAGTAAGTATTTATATATTTGTATTATGATACAAATATGTTGTGTAAGGATTGAGGTTTCGGATTCAGTTATCGGGTCAGTTTCGAGATCGGATCCTTCGGTTTAGGTCTTTGTGGGACTGGGGCTTGTGTTCTTCTCGACGCGATTCAAACGATGTCCGGTGAAGTGGACGCATTTTAAGTTGTGCTACGTGGACGTCACGTGGATTGGTGTTGAGCCGCAGAAGTACGGCTCCGGTTTTATCGTCTGAACGGCGTCTTGAATGGACAACGCCATTCAGAGTACGACCATGGTATATCAGCGTACGATCCGTTTTGTCGTCTGATTGGTGTCGACCTTAGACGACGCGTTTTAGTAAGTTTCGGTTTGACCTCACGAATCCTCCATCCTTTCCCTCATTCTCTCAATTTCTCTCTCTCTCCTCCCTCTCTCCTCTGATCCATTCGGTGCCCCCCTCCCCTCTCCTTCCTTTCCTGTCCTCATTCCTCATCTCCCTCCACTCCATTAACCTCCTAATTTTCACCACTACCACCACCATTTTCTCTGCGATGCATTTCTCTTCGGACGGCTGCCGACGTTCCAGTAGAGTAACAGCATCCACGGCAGTACCGACGGTGGCTCGTAACTCAGTTCGGCAGCTTGAAATTCAAAGGAATTTGAGTAACCGATAAGGTGACGATCTTCGCAATGTATTGTTTAAAACTATGTTTTCTTACTTTCATGCATGTTTAGGAGAATCTCGGGGTGAAAATGCTAATATCACCAAATTAGGAATGATAGATTTTTATTGGATATTTGGGTTCTTCTCATACTCCTATATTTTATGACGTTTTTGTGTTATTTTGGGAAGAAATTTCTTCCTTGTGAATTAGGGGAAGACGGAGGGAGAACCTATTTGTGAAGGTTAAATGGCGTCTGGGGATAACGACGCCATTTAAAAGGCAGCTTCCACTCACGACGCGATTTATCCCTAATAACATACTCTGTCTCTGGATTGAATAGTATATAGAGACAGCGACGCCATTCAAACGGCGATCCCTTTGCACGATGCGTTTTAGTTCGAATTATCTCGAGGCCTGATTATGTTTCTATCGTGATTAGGTGATTAGGGACAACGACGCCTTTTAAAAGATGACTACCTTGCACGACGCGTTTTAGGCCATCTTTCGAGGCCTGTTTTCGCATGAACCAGTTTAGGAGTCTTGAATGACGTCGGCTTTGGGCGACTTGATTTAAGACATAATCTCATTAAAACATGCAATTAACATGTATTTACATTGTTAGATAGTTTGGATAAATACATGTTCGAAAATATACTCGAGGATGATGATTTTTACATGATCGGATCGCACCGTGTTGCGTTTTGTGTGATCGTAAGCCTAGAGTGACAGTTGTTAACGTTTAAGTACCCTATGTCAGTGTGGGAGTGACACGGCGCTGGTGTGGGAGTGGTGGGATGACGCCTAGAGAGAGGGTCTCCTGATGTACTTCGAGGTATAACTAGTACCGGTGTGGGAGTGGTACATTCGGAGTATCACTCGTGATGGGGGAAACAAAACTATCTTGAGCCAGGTCAGGCCGGAGTAATCAGTGCGCTATCCGAGAGGTTGCTGTTTGATCTCAGTGGATTAGTGTTTTTCGCATTTGGTCGCGTGATTTGTGTGTTTAGTTGAGACGCTAGTTGTAGACTCCGTGGTTGAGTCGTTTCAGAGTCGTGCGTATTACTGTTATGAATGTATGTGTTTTATATCGAAATTTGGGAGTTGTGTTTACTGTTTTATTTAGTTAAGTTGTCTATATTTGTGTATTGTACTTGTGGGTGTGTGAGTAGGTGGTCGGAATCGAAAGATCCCTACTGAGTTTATTTCGACGAGACTCACTCCTTGCGGTTTTCAGGTGAGAGTTTCAAATAGACGTAGCGAGGAGAGTGTTGTCTCGGATTGCGCGTCAGCAGCCACTGTTCCGAAATATGCCCCGATGTAGTTGTTATTTTCTTTTCTGACCTGTATGTTTAATTATTTCTTTTCAGTTGAAGTATATAATTATTTACTTAGTCAAGTCGAATTGTAATAATTTTTAATTTCTGCACTTCTTTTACAATTCGATGTGATGTTGATGTTTAGTTTAGCTTATCATTTATTTTTCAGACTTGTTAAGATCTTGATTTGACTTTTATTTTTAATGATTCGATGCCCATTTAATAATCGGATCCCCGATTATAAGATGACGGGTCGTTATATATGTTCTAATTTTATTAAGTTGATAAAAATTTATCCTGAATTTTTACATTAGGGGGAAAAAAATAAAAATTCTTGAAAATGGACAAGGCCAAGCCTTAACTGGCCCACATAAAAATCTCTCGGGCTTGGCCAAGATTATGGAAACAGGGTCTTTTATCAGGCCTGGGCCAAGTTTTTGAGGACTGGGCCGGGCCCGGGCCTATTCAAGCCCCACCCAGGCTTGTTAATACATCATTTATATAAAATAATGTTAAAATTATTTTAAAACAATAATATTATTATTTAAAAGAAAAGTCCATTTATCAGAAAGAGTGGGTACTTATTAGCATCTTCGTCCATGTGAGGGAGTAGTAGGTAATTTTGACGCCTCCTCTGGTCCTCCCCAGCGACCCCTTGCCCCAGTGGCTCCTCTCGCTTCGGCGGGAAAGACCCCCACTCGGCTTCTTCATCACGGGTCCCGTCGCCGGCTCGCCGCACGGCGCAGTAGAGCCCCATCCCCGGGGGACTCACATATTTACGCTCTTGCCACTGTCTCCATCACTTGCTTTCTCACTGGGCACCCTTCTGCTGGCCTCTCCTCTGCAAAACCCCTCCCGGGTACCCTCTACTCTGCTCCATCCCCCCCATTAGGGTTTCATCCCAGTCTCCATAGCGGAAGAAGAGCACCGAGGGGCGCTGCAGAACGATGTTTCCATTCTTACCCTCTCTTGCCAACAACATACAGGGATGCAGCGGTTTACCTCCCCAGCAGGTATTCTCCTTCTTTTTTCCTTCCTAATCTTGTTCTTTTTGCGAAGTATGAGTAGTTTGTTCTTAAAGATTTTCCTTTCGGGAAGGCATGTGGTTCTTTTGTTTTGAAGTTACCTACCACCTTACTGCAACATGGCGCAGATGATGTTGCCGAATAATATGCCTACACTTTGCTGAATATGAGTCGTTTTAATGTTTGTTCTCGAGGTTTTTTTTATTTTCTTTTAAAGGCAAGTATGTAGTTGTTTTGTCTTCAAGGTACTTACTTTCTGTGATATGAAGCAGATGATGTTGCCAAATATGCAGCAGCAAATGGGCAATCCGTGTTCCCAACCAAACCCAGTAGGTTTTTGCAACATGCAACAAATTCAACCCCAGTTACATGCCCATAACCAGTTTCAGAATCCACAGATGGCAGCATTCAACAACCAGAATATGGACAACACGCGCGGGAGAGGTATGGGTGTGCCTAGCCGCCCACAGATGATGCCTTCGCCTTTGCTCGGTGCTCCAAATGTTCCGCCTACAGTGCAACCCTCTCTTATGGGTATACCCCCGCAACAGGTTGGTTCCTGTTTGCATCACAAGCCTCAAAATTTGAACCAGATTGCAGCATTGCCATTTCATGGGCAGATTTGCAATATTCCACAAAGTTTGAACCAACTTGGTTTGTCTCAGCTTAGTGGGCAGTTTGGCATTAGTGGTCAGATGCATAGTATGAATCAAGTCTGCCCTTTCCCACAAGGTGAGCAGCTCTGGCCCCAGAATATGTTGCAGAACTTGAACCAAATTATGGGTTTGCACGGCCAATTAGGTCCGCGGAACGCAATACAAACATTGAATCAGATCCAACAATTGTCACAGCACGGAATGGGTACCACTCAACCTGATTCATTTAATGTTCCTCTGTCCTCTCTCCCGGCGGCAACTGGTCATGGTTCTCAGAATACCTTTTTGTCTAATCCCTGTTTGGGAATCAGGAATACTGACTCTGGCTTTGGTAATGCTCTGATATCTATGGATCCAACAAAAGGCAAAGGTCAGGGCCAGGGCACTTCTATTAACATGCCCATTGTGAGTCAGAATGCTGCACAAAAATCTCTAGCTGCTGTGCAGCCAACGTCCTCGTTTGCTGCTGTTTCAACAAAAATAAATAATACACAGAACATTTTGCCATCTGACTTTGTTCAACCGGGTCAGGTAAGTAGAGTCTTCTATTGTTGTTCCCTTATAAGTTTACTTCTGAGACATGTAAAGAAGCATGTTTGTAATTTGTTATATTTTAACATTTCTTCTAAAAAATGTTATAATTTGGCATAACCTTTCTTTAGAATAGCATTAAACGCTTTCTGCAAAGGAAAGAGAAAACACAAAATAGAAAATGTTAGCAATTTCTTGGTATCAGCCTCTACATATGTATATGTTAGTAACCTCTGGGACCACAACTATATTATGTTCATCATCAATATGATCTTTATTACAGCGTTATCCAAATTACTTGGGGTTGGCCATATGCTTGTAGTTTAACATATATCCAATGCCATGTTTGTAGTTAAATATAGAAAGGCCATGCCTTTTCTTACTATGCCAGTTTGTCTTATTTTAGACCTTTGTCAAGTCCTTTTGCCATCCTTTATTGCCATTCTTTACTTGAATTTGATTGCATGTAAGGATCAGTGCTGAACTTGGTCAACGACGCACATGCCAAATTATCTAAAGCATGTTTTCCCTCATTGTAATGTTAATTGCAGCTACAACTAAGTCTTCGTGTGTATGTTCATTTAGAATCGAATCTTATCCCTTTAGTCTTTCGATGTATCCGTCTATACATTTTCATCTCTGCCACATATCTTCTACATGTGTTCTTCCCTCACTACCTGGCACTCAATCTCATATTATGTAGTAGGTCTCACAGTGGTTTCATATAACCTCTCTTTGAGTTTCAAGGGTACTTGACGATGAAGGACTTCAGATGTACTTCTTTACTAGAACCAACCTACCTTAATATATGCAACAATCTTCTAGATCTTTTCATTTTTTTGAACAATAAGTCATAAATATTGAAAATATTTTTTTAAGAATAACTTATCCATCAATTTTGGGAGTGGTAATGGGAATGAGATGGGGTGGGGGCCTGTTTACTTGACAATTCAAATTTCCTTTAGGAATAGAAGTGGAAATGGGGAGTGACTGCACTTTTTGTGAGCAGGAGTGATGGCAAAGTGAGCAAATTCTACTTCTAGGTTTATTCCAATCTGACACTTGAAAACATGTTTCATATTTTTTTACTTGGCTTGACTAATCCTGAAACATTAGATTATATGGCATCCCCTCATCATCCTAAATTAGTGTCTAAGCCATCTATGTTCTTATTTGTTAAAGTGATGTCGTCTGTAAATAACATATGCAAAGGGATCTCATCATATAGATGTTTTGGAACTTGTTCTATAACTAAACTAAAGAGGTAAGGACTTAGAACTGACGATGAATGTAATCCTATAAATACAGAGAACTCACAAGTCTCTTGATCAATAGTTTTCACACTAGTAAACACCCTCGCACGCATCTTTAGCCAGATCCATATATCCTTTGAAGACTCCTTTCTTCTTTTTCGTCCCTCAAGTCAACTATCTTGGCATTTGATCATAGGCCTTCTGTGAAAACTATATATAAATCTTTCCTCATCTTTTACTACTTTTCCATCAGCTGCCTTAAACAAAAAAATAACATCTACAGGAGTTCTATTGGGCATGAAATCAGACTGATTTTTGAAACACTAGTCAATAATCTAAAATGTTTCTTATGTACTCTTTTCCCAAGTTTCATAGAGTACCATTATATTAGAAAATTTCAATTTTCCTTTATTTTTAAAGGACAAAATACGATAATTTTCCCCAACCATCCGACATTGTACAATCTTTCAAAACCTTCTTAAAAGTCTAGTTACTACTCCTTCGACAAATATTGATGTTACTTTTCTATGCTTTAATAGGCATGCTACTATGTGCAGGCATTATGTAATATCTACCCTCACCTTTTTTAAAGCATCTTCTATTTTTGACATGTGGTAGGTGGCATCATGGCTTGCAAACGGCAATGCCTGTTCCCTGCACCGAGGAAATCCTTGCTCCACTTCCCTTCTCACATGCTCCTACTCCCCCCAAACCCATTGTTGGATCGGGAGATGTTGCAAACTGATCCCCTAAAACACTAGGAAAGTGTAAAAACTTTAGTGTTTTATAAACATTTAAAAATATACTTTTATTATATTTCAAACATCCAAATATATATTTCTGAGAACCGGCCAGTTTGACCCCAGAACTGGCTGAACCGGATTGTGGACCATGAGTTCCGATCCAGTTTGGGCAGTTTACTCAGAAATGACTGGTTCTGCAGTCCATGGACTCTCTACCAACACTTTTTTGGGATCCTATTGCTGCATCAGTAGTGCCATGTTCTGTGACTGGGTCACCATTTCCATTACCCTTCCCAACGACCATCATTCATCTAGTTGTTTACCGCCTGTCACAGCTGCCACATACCACTCATCACCTTCCTCGTAAGTTATAACTATACTTCAACCATCTGCACTGCCTTTTGGTGCCACTATTCTGTCCAATGTCCACCACCTCACCACCTCTGCCAGCTACCATTACATCATTAGGGAAGCTGATCATTGCAATTTGGCACCATGCCTTTGATCCTCATTACGACCTCCTATAACACTCTCTTGCTAGACCACCCTCACCAACTTCCATGATGCCATTGCTCGCAGTTGCACTTCTCATATTAATGATGCCATAGCGCATGCCCTGCTATTAGTCATGATCATATGCCGGCTGCCAGCTTGTCACTGGTCTTTGCAATTGTTGATTGTTATGGGTTAGTCGGCTTGAAGATGCATGGACATAATTTATGCTGAGATGAATACCTAACGTGATGTGCATGTGGTTAGCACTCAGCACAGATTGGAAATACATATTGGATGGGAGAATGCTCACCCCTCGCCTAATGTTAATTGTGTTGAATGTCCTTTATAGTTTGGAGAACATAATAGGCAGGCCATTCAGAACTTCGAATTCTTGTGTTAATCTGTCTTTTTGGAAGTTCTTGTTTTTTCAGAACTTCGAATTCTTGTGTTAATCTGTCTTTTTGGAAGTTCTTGGTTTTTATTCATACATTCTAGAATCAATTAAAGCAACCAGTCATTTCACAACCATGCTGCTTGTCGACTTGGCGATGGACATGAATGTAGGGAAGTTTCTTTGCACTTTTATTTTGTTCCATCTTTCCTCTAACACATGTTTAACTTTTTTTTTCAAGGCACATCATACAAAAAGGGGCCAAAATGACATTTTGGCTGCCAAATTCAGTAATTCTACTAATTCTACAAGTAGAAACTTTAACAGAAATTCACATGGGTTTGTTAAAAGGGATCGAGGACATAGAAGGCGGGTTCCTTTTCCCCCCGCTCTTTTTCCCCCTTATGCCTGCAAAAGGTTTAGCATGATATCATAATTAATTGTCGATTTATTTGCACTTCAGATTTCAGAAACCAAATCATCACGCAGCAAATGCAGGCTCATTTCCCAGGAAATGGGGCAAAGGTTGTGTATCTGACTTTAAATGTTTAAAAAGTTCAAATGCTTTCATTTTTCTTCTTACCCAGAGACTTTAAGGCATGAACAATTGGTGCATGCAATAGATAAAACAGTCTAATTTTCTTTTGTTATTTATAACCTGTGCTGCTAAGCTCATATCCTTCCCCCCTTTTTAACACATGAAAAATTCTTAAGGACGTACTGCATACTAAGACTGAAAGCTGTTGCAGTGGCATGCTGAGAGATTAGTATCTATGGAGATGCCTTTTCTGTTCTTTGTTTCCCTTTTAAATTGGTATCCCTTTTTACTGGAAGCTACTTGTTTACGCATCCCAACATTGTAAAAACTGACTTGCTGGATCCATTTTCACTGCCTGTTGCTTCAAAATTTAAAAGATCATCTCACATACATATCAACAAGAAAGCCCATTAGTGATGACGGCTGTCCTGGTCCACTATAATAGTTAAATTTATTGGGAACACTGGGATTCCATCTGGTGTTTTGGGAAGCTTCATTGCAACAAGGTATCCCTAATTAACTGAGCAGGAGTTGCCACATTATATTATTTGTCAACTCATCTAGGGGAAAGGTGGCTTTATGGGGCTGCAACAGTTACAATGCCCGGAAAAGGAGATCGTCAAGCAAGGATATGAGGAGTAGATAATGGAGGATTCTGTGGGAGATAAAGGGGGTGAGCATGCAAGATGCATGGAGCAAAGCTGGATGCTCATGTCAATGAGAGAAATAGAAAAGCTGTAAAACCTTTGGGCTCATCTCCATCGTCTGACCAGAGTCTGGTCTACATTCAAAGAAAATAAAACTTACTAGACGATGATCAGGGGGGCCAAGAAGGAAGGAGTTGAGCCAAAGGGATGATTGGAACCGATGTATGGTGTCCTCACGAATAATGCTGGCTTGTGATTAGTAGCTGCTTAATATCAATTTTGGTTCGCCTCTAAGCACTTAACATCCTGGAGCTCAAGATACTGACACCATGGATGATGTCCTCAAAGACAGTGCTAATTTTTCGTTGATAGCTCTACTTGGGTGTACTCGTTGCACCTTGACTCCACTCTGCTTTTATATCCCTGGGTTTCTATCTTTCATTCAATATTGCCTTTGTTTTCCCCCTTCATAAGGTTTCATATGGCAGTAGGAGTTGAAGGTTGATTCTAATGATTAATTGGGGACCAGGGGGGGGGGGAGGACAAGAGAAAAGCAAGTGCATGAAATGCACCCTTTTCTCCAATCCAAGATGGCTTTTTCCAAATCCAATCTAGAGAGATAGGAAGAATGAGGGAGAGAAGGAGAGAGGAAACGCTCATGGGAGTGAGCTTTTCGAAATTAACGTGGGTCCCATAAACCCCCAAAAGCCAACATCTAAAATTCCACTTCTTTTCTACCCTTCATCCCAAATGCCGCGTAAGTTTTTTACATCTGAAGGGCGTATGAGGAATTGTGATGATGGAAAACCTATGGTCACAGACAGGGATGAAGAAGGAAGAGAAGAGGTCCTCAATAATGGTGCAAGGACCGGAAGGAAATGAATTCAGTAGGCCTGGTCAACTTAAGGAGAGATCTCAGTGAGGTCAATCACAAGCTGCTTTTGTCCTTTGACCAGGGAATTGGGAATTTCAGAAATGCTACGAAGCCACATCATGTTTGGAAGGCACTATGAAGAGAAAAAGACATGTCAAAGAGGCAACATAATTTCTAAACCCGAGCCAGTGTTTTTTGCCTTAGGCCTGGCTAGACCTGAAAATTCACTTAAACCATCAAGCCCTAACCTAGCCCACCCTGGCCCAAGAATTCTAGGCAGGGGACATGGGAATGTATGGAAGGGGAGAACCAGGGGCCTTTATCAAGCCCCTGTTGGGTCCATCCCTGGTGCTGACTGTGCCCTCTGCTAATGTAAGGGACATTTATTCCCACATTGGTAGCATATAATGTGGGAAGTGGCTGGCACCTTTAAACTTGGCTCTAGTCCCTTATGTCATGAAATCTCGAAGATGATTCAAAACCTAGGCTGTACATTTGCCCTAGTCTTATATGAGTTTTACATTATAAATGTGTCCAAACATTGGAGATTTAATTCAGCTCTGAAAAAGGAGAACTTTTCCCTCAATCAGGGAAGAAAGGGTCAGGATCAACACCTGGATCTGCCGGCTAAATTGATTTGGATCAATCGAAGCCCAATCATGGTCAGACCCATCTTGGTCAGACACTGCTCACTGTTTGTATGACCTCACAAAAACTTAAGGGCATATTTATAAATTATTAATAAGTATAAACACAATTTATTAAAAGTTTAGGATTTATAATGTCATGGATTATTTTTATAGAGTCTTAAGTGAAAAATTTAAAGTTCTTAGAAGTACTCTTAAATAATCCAAAAAGGACTTTTGTCGATTACTTGACGAAGAAGTAAGGGTATATATACAATTATTTAAAGTAATGGGTATGATAGCAATTACTTAACCCCTAAGTAATCCCGTGCCACCTCATTGCGCCACCTCGCCCTCTTCCACAACCTTCCACCACTTCCCTCCTCCCTTCTTGCTCTGAGGATGTAAAATCCCAGCCAAAAAAAATGCCATATTGTAGGTCCACAGAAGCTCGGAGTAGAGGAAGATAATGAGACCATAGTGACTGACAGCCACCTCCACTTTCAACAGTGTGACAATGAACACTCTGTTGGATAATTGTTTCACTAGTATACCCACCGTGAATCTACAGACCTTGAAAATTCTACAAAAGTAATTGTTAGTCACAACAGAAACTTTAGAACACACCACGACATTGCAAAAAAACCATCAAATTTAGGTGGGGTTATATGTGCAAAAAAACCATCAAGTCTTATTTTACCTTACGATTGGCCTTATGTTGATTCAAGTAGCACATTGCCTCTCTATTTATAGAGCAAACTTTAGCAGTTCCTACTAGTCATACACTACAATTAGAAGGCAAGGTAGCATCACAAGGGAAAATAAGGTCGAAATAGAGTCACATTGGTGGTTATTTCTGTATAAAATACTTTATGAAGGTTTAATAATCTAAACATTATGTCCCATTTCTATTGTTCTTTAGATGTGTCGCACTCTTTCATCAAATGAAAACAGTGCCAATGCTGACAACTGCATTGATTATAGGGTGGGAGACATAATAATGCATTAGGAGCAAAACCATGTATCAAGTCAGAAGGATGACTGAAATACATATCTGATGCTTAGTGGCTGAAGCTCAGTGGAGACTGATCAAGCATTGGAGACAGTTCATATATATAAGGTCAAGCATTGCAGACTGATCAAGCATCGGAGAGTGATCAATTTCTGATGCTCAGTGGCTGATGCTCAATGGAGACACAGTTCATATATATACAGTCTAATATATTTTCAATACATTATAATATAAGCATACATTTTTCAGATAATATAACTATCTACTGTTGGTCATTAGTATTCAATCCATCCCAACGCATCATGTTCACACGCAACAGATATCGCATGCAAGGTAAGCTAAGAATCATGTTTAAAAGCAACTTTGAAGGATCATAATTGCCAGTATGAAAAGTATATACAAAAACGTGGGTACCCACAAAATAGGATATGCTAGAAGAAGGGTAAGTCACAGAGCTTGAAGATGGTCCAAGCTGGGTATTGAGTTGGGGGTTTAGCACACATAAATAGGAAATGCCAGAAACTCGGTGGGCAACTGAGTTGGGAGTTTAGCATAGAGAAAAAGGATATGCCAGAAGAAGGGTAAATCATCGAATTAGGATACAAAAACTCGGTGTGCAACTGAGTTGGAGGTTTAGCACATAGAAATAATCTATGCCAGAAGAAGTGTAACTCACAGAGCTTGAAGACTGTTCAACCTGGGCACCTCTGCATGGACGGTCCTTCGTTGGAGGACGCAGAGGACACTGGCGTGAAGCTACGATCGGTACGCAGAGCAGGGCCGGAGAAGGATGCGCACTGGATCGGCGGAGCTCCACCGTTTGCCTCTAGCATTGCTCAAGTGGGATGAAGATGGTAACACATTTATGAAAGAGGAATAGGAGAAGACAGAGATGGTGATTAGGCCAGACACTGCAAAGATTGTAGACTCCCTATGCAACCCGTGTTCGTCTGGACACCCAGTCGCATGCCTGCGCAACAGTTCTTTGACCGCTTATTGGCCTCGGCAGCTGTGAGCGTAGGAAGAAGGAAGGCCGTAACGGTGTGGGAAGAAGGACGCTTCCAGGTGCGGCGAAGGTGTGATGGGTCATGAGGAAGGCGGTGTTGGCGGAGGTGCTGGCAGCAGATCATGCAAGCTCAACGAAGACAGTGTGGTAGCAGACGAGCACGCAGGCGCGGCAATGGTAGACGTGCTGGTAGAGCATCCCAGGCGTGGCGAGGTTGGCTCAGGGGGAAGAGGTAACTTACAGAGCTTGAAGACGGTGGCGGAGGGGCGGGTAGAGGAGCAGATTCCAGGCGATGGCGGAGGCACAAGCAAAGGAAAAGCTTCCAGGCGCGGTGATGGCGAAGGCGTGGGCAGAGGCCTTGATTCCAGGCGATGGCGGAGGGGGGGGGGAGGAGCTGATTCCAAGCACTATTCCAGGCCCGGGCAAAGGAAAAGCTTCCAGGTGCGTCGATGGCGGAGGCGCGGACAGAGGCTCAGATCGGGTACGGCGATGGTGGAGCTCGCGAGGAGGAAGCCTTGGATTAGGGCATGGGAGAGCGACGCAGCAGGGGTGAATTGGGGATTCCAAGTATTGCTTCTGGACGCCCGATACGTCTTAACCCCCAGGGGTGTAGGACGGGCCAACCGAGATTTAGAAATCCTACCTTCCAAACCGGAATAGGCCCAAAACCGGCTAATTCCGGACCCTATTCCACAATCAAAGTGAGCCTTAGGCTCTTACTGACTCTATTATTGTATTATCATCCTTCTAACAGTTGAAAATTTGTACTTCGGAGTCATTCATATCAATTTAGGTTGAGCAGTCCTCTGATTAAATCTTGTGCCACAATGTTATTGTCTGCCTATTCTTCTTTGTATGGAGTTCAGTTCCTTAACAAGAATGTCAGTACCGGTATCAGTACGGTACTGGTGGGTGACGATATCGATACTGGCATCGGGCGTATCGGCCTGGTGGCGGTCCATTTCAACCCAGTACCAGCTGATACATTTTATTATTATTATTATTTTAAACTTAAATGACCGGTATCAGGGTAAACGGTATAGGTACCCACCGGTACTGATACGTATTGGCAGATATTGCCAACCTTCAAGTCTCTGAGGTAGTAGTTTTGTGGTAGATTGATCCTTGGATCATGGGATGCTTTCCAACTACCTCCGAGTGTCCAACTAATCATGTTGCCTTTGCAACTCGTTTGATATAGAGGTTAGCGTATACCATTGAGCAAGTGATTCATCCTCTGTTTGCTTCTGATAAGCAAGGATTCGTTCATCGGTGGCATTAATAGAGTCAAAGTCCTGTCATCTTGTGGCAAAGACTTGTCAAGAAGAAATGCTATTTTTTCAGAAGTGAGAACAATTCTTAAATTTCTTAGCTAATCACTGAAGTTTGGATCAATGAGCTTGTTAGCATCAAGTATGCTACAGAGTGAATTTTTTGATGTCATTGCGATCTACAAAATTTAAAAGATGTAATTTAGCAGAGTAAAAGGAGACATTCTTTTAATAGAAAAGACACGTTTTTTTTTCTTAATCTATGCTCCTAGTAATTTTCAATAATTACAAGCTGTTCGAACTTTTCAGTTTTCATTCTTCAGCATATAAAACTTATCTACAGTTCATACGTATTTGGAGCCAGTGTTATATATGTGTGTATGCTCAAGCTGTTAAGTATGTTGGGGAAAGAACATGGGTTGTGTACCACACTGGTTCATTCATTTTGGTCAATTTCTTGAAAGTAAAAGGAGTTTGAGCAATGACATTATGGTGCTTTAAATGACATTCTTATTATATCTTTAAAATTATGTGGTATGGCAGCACTCATTGTTACCTGTATTATTGCTAAATAGGACCACATGATGGAAGAGACAGAAAACCTCAACCTGCAAGTCATGAGAACCAAAGACCAGAAAGATTTCAAAGGTAAATGAATTGGGTTTCCATCGTATCCGGTTTAAGTTACGTCATACAACTTTATAGGCTGATTATATGTTATGCATAAGTGTGTGCCATATATTGAGTCATAGCATGTATAATTTATTTCATCTTGCATTTTGGATGCATGGGAACAATCCTAGGTATTGGTGATGTAGCTCAAGGTACACAGTTACTCTTGAATCTGTTGCATAGGGGTATGCCATTACATGATAATTATCACGTAGGATAACAACCAATCTAGTTCATCTGAGGAGGTAAATATGCTGTTTTCCTGTTAATTCTGAACATGTACCCCTCGTCAATTGTAAACCTTGAGCTCTTTTCCAACGGAAGTATGGAACTCTTCCATCATTTGTCTGTTATGTCCCCTGATTGCCAGGTCTGATATCATGTTTGCATATGCACTTTTCTCCTCTGTTCAAAGTGTACTTCTCGTGCTCATAGTTCACAGCACCGGATAAAGCCTATTTATTTGCTTTTATTCCAAATGTCTTTCTCTGCAATGTCCTTATTCGTATCTTCTTCAGAGCTCTTTCTTTGAAGTACACAGAAGAAGAAATAAAGCAATGGTGTGAAGCACGCAAGAGGAACTTCCCAACAGCAGCCAACATAGAGAGGGTTGGACATTCTTCTATATTTAGTCCTTGTAAACTAGCCAATTTCATATCCTGACTAGTGCCAATTCACCACAGAAAAAGCATGAAAGGAATGGAAGACATAATGCTCTCAATGAAAATGCCAAGATATGCTGCCAGGTATGCACCCACTGCCTTCTTGGTTCCATGTTGAGGTCATCTTGCAATACTGCTTGCTGCATGAAGACCGTCATCCTTGTTTCCATGCTTTGTAATGTACTTGCAGCAACTGAAGGAAGTTCTGGCCAAACAAATGGAGTTGGGCTTTGAGGCCGCAGAAGTACCTTCACACTTTCTGTTGGACCCGGAAAACGTACCCTGCGAAAGAAATGGCATGAAGGAATCACCTATAGCAGGTCGATTTCCGGACAAGCGTGGTAAGAGGGGAAGACATGGTGCGGAGAAGTGGCAAACTAAGAGGCAAAAGTCAAGGGATGTGGCATCACCTGTCCTGGTCCCGAGGAAAAGGGAGCCAACACTGCTTCAGAAGCTGCTAAGTTCTGAGATTAAGAGAGACCGGAGCCGGCTCTTGCAAGTTTTCCGGTTTGTGACTCTGAATTCCTTCTTTGAGTGTTGGCCTGATAAGCCACTTGAGTATCCTCAGGTAACTGTCAAAGACATGGGTTGTGAGGTTGACTGTACCCAACGAAAATCTTCACATGGACAAGGCAGCACCACTTCTGGTGTCGGCAAGAACTTTAACGGCTGACGAAGTCCATGGCCGAGCAGAGCCCGGCACCAGTGGTGAGGCACAAGAGAGTGCTGATGGGGGCTTCTGCATTAGCAACGGTGATGGGCAAGAGGAAGATGAAGATTTAGTTCTCCCATAGAGCAAGGCATGAGTACAGAGGATAGAGAGCTGGATAAAAGGCAAGTTTGCCCACTTATTGCTTGCTTGTGTGTCTATATTGCTCTTATGACATTATGGGCGTGTTTGGCGCAGCTTCCATTTGGAAATACTTTTACATTTCCATTTAGTTATTTTTTATGGAAACTGTCGGATCTTGAAAGTCATTTCTGTGATATTTTATTTGTGTTTTGACTTCCAACTAAAAGCTATAAGGAGAGAACTTTCAAGATTGGAGAAAAAGTGAAGTTGTTGTGAAAGAGTTGACTTTTGTAACAAACTAAAATTAGTTATAATCTCTCTCCCTCAACTCATTCTATGTAAGAAGTGGAAGTCAAAAATAACTTTCAAGTAGAAGTTTTGCCAAACACATCTTATATCTGCTTAGGTTCTATTTTGATGGGAGCAGTGAGGGCTATGACCAATTTTTCTTCAGGTATAGAAAATCCGAGTCATTGTGAATGGGTGAGCTCCATCCTGTGCGATCTAGCAATTTGTATCAAAGCAGGGAACCATGAATTTTGGTTTGGAAGTGGCTTGTGATAACTATCTGTATCTAAGTGTGAAACTTCAAATTTAAATTTGGATCATGTTTGATAAAAAAAGGTTATATCATCAAGAATGGTCTTCTAATCGTTTTCAAAAAAGAAGTCACTTTAATTGAAAACAATGAAGCTAGTGGGGCATTGAAAAATATTCAGTACAATATGTATCTGTCTCCTAGATGCTTTGAGTTGGAAAGCAGTATCACCTTTTAACCACCGGTTCGACATATGACAAGGTTTGGCGACTCTGATTTAACAGCCGACGTGTACGGTCCTTGCTAGTATCCAGATTTTTGGCAAGTTCAATGGTCCATCAACCCGTCCAAGGGAACATATCAAGTTGAGTAGGGGATTTTTGGCTGCATCTTTGTTATTGCTATGCCTTTTAGATTTTGAGGGTAACATTGGAATAGGAGTGGAAAAATAGGAGTAACACTAGTATGAACAAATGAGATTATGGGATCATTAATGCAACTTTTGGAGCAGTTAAAGTTCTTCGGCTAATGAACCGTTGAGATGTCACTCTCCCATTCCCTCTTACCTCCTTGTGTAGTTTTTTGCATTATGTAACCTTTTGTAGATTCCATGAACAGCTGTGGCTTTCTCTTCAAAAAGTCCAAAGGGCATGGTGTTCTTGAACTTAAATCTATACTTTATTAGCTCACTCATCTGGATTTGTTTGATTGTTTCATTAGATAGTTTTTATTGAAGTTATTTTGGACACAATTTTCTTTTGCAACTTTTCTTTTCATCAGAACTAGTTGCAATCTTGCGATACAAATGAAGACAATTTTTTACTCTTTTTGAAAGAATGAATAAAATAATTACAGAAGAATATATGTTAAAAAATACTAACACTATTTTTTTTCTGTGAATATTATTTTAGTTATTTGGTAAACATTAAAAATTAAGAATTATTGTATCTAATTGAAATATGAATTTAGAAGAAAAAAATTAAAAAATTGAACTAAAAATTATCCTAATAAATGTTGTGTTGAAATATGTACCGAGAGAAAAATGATAGAGAGAGAGATTGTTCTTGTTAATAATAAAATTAGTCATTACTATCCCATGAAATTATCTTTATAATGATAATATTATTATTATCTCAAGAGATTATCCTAATATTAATAATAATAATAACAACAACAACAACAACAATAATAATATGAGTGAGAAAAATGAGAGAGAGATTGGTCTCGTTACTACTATTACTAATAATAATATTAAAATTAGTTATTATTATCGCATAAGACTATCCTAATAATAATAATAATAATAATAAAATTAGTTATTATCATCTCAAGAGATTGGAACAATGACAATAATAACAAAAAATATAATACTAATAGGGGACAAAAAAACAAGAGATAGAAATATTAATAGAGAGAGAGAAAAATGTAAAAGAAGAGAAATAGAGATGACAATGATAATAATAATAATATTTTCAAAAATAATAATGTTAATATCAAATTAGTTATTATTATCCAATGAGATTGCCATTTCAATATTATTTTTAATAATAATAATAATATCAAAATTAGTAATTAGTATCTAATTAATACTAACACTACTAATACTAATAACATCAAAATTAGTTATTATTATCTCAAGAGATTACAACAATAACAATAATGAAAACAACAAGTTGATTTAGTTGTACCATCCAATTGATCGATTAATAATAATAATAATAATAGGAGACAAAAAAATAAGAGATAAAAATATTAATAGGGAGTGAAAGAGGAGAAGGAGAGATGACAATAATAATAATAAGAATGTTAATAATAATAACAACAATAAAATTATTTATAATATAAAAAAGAGATTGATTATATATATAGTATATAAGAAGTTTTTGTTATTATAATATATAAGCAATATCGTGAGAGAGAAAGAGAGGGCTGAGAGAGAAAGAAAGAGAATTAATGAGAGATAGAGGGAGGGAGAGAAAGATCGTGAGAGAGAAAGAGAGGGCTGAGAGAGAAAGAAAGAGAATTAATGAGAGATAGAGGGAGGGAGAGAAAGATCGTGAGAGAGAAAGAGAGGGCCAAGAGAGAGAGAGAGAGAGAGAGAGAGTTTTAATGAGAGAGAGGGGGAAGAGAGAGATCATGAGAGCTTAGAGAGAGAATTAATGAGAGCGAGAGGGGAGAGAGAGAAATAATGAGAGAATTAATAGGGGATAGAGATATTAATAGAGAAGGGAGAGAGATGGAGAAAAAATTTAGCGACCGGAGAATTTTGTTGTCTCTACATGTGTGGCACCAGGAAACAAGGAAGACAAATAATACACATCCCATCTATATAGAAGAAATTGAACTTCTCCAACATTCACAAACACATCTGGTAGCAGCTCAGATGCAAGATAACTGCATTGGTAATGAGGAAATTCTTGTTGCAGACATAAGTAGATGAGCAAATTCTTCATTAAAAAAATTCAAGTTCACAGCTATACACAGGCAAATAATCCAATCAAGGAACTCTAAGTACACGTGACAAAGATCTATAAGCATTAAAATAACTTCTCTTTGTATTATGAAAACATGATTATTATCAATTGAACGCCCATGTGAAAGTGTTTTTATCATAGAGAACCATAACTTTAAAGAAAAAAAGTAGAACCAATGGCATGAATATGATCATGATACATGTGGTGTGTCCATGCAACTTAGTTTTTATGAGCTCAACCAGAGAGTGGAGATAGACTGGCAAAAATGAAGAACCAATGTTTTTGACAAACAAAAAGAAAAATTACTTGAATGTGCAGCAATAAAGTATGAATCTGCATTAAAAAATGAATGGGAGAAAAAGAGCTTATAACGGAATTCAGATCATAATTGTTAAGCTCGAAAACTATTGGCTGTTAGTAGAGAGGCTGGCATTATCAGTTCATAGCTAACCCATACACAACCAACGTGAGATAATCAAAACTAACCCACATTTCATGCATCGCAGGGGTTAGGAGTCTTTTTATCACGTCTGGATTTCTCTTCAGAATCCAGATTTTGTGACGGGCTGGGTTTGTCTATTGCATTTTTCTTCATCTTGGCTCATGCCAGCAGGAAGTAATAATCCGCATCACTTGACGCCACTTTACAAAGAGAAACGAAATGAGTATACTTGAGGTTAGTGGTGATGGGCAATAAAACCAAATGAAGTAGAAGATAGGGTTGGCAATTTTGCTTGATTGCCTAGAAAATGGTATAAATTACAAATCGTTTCTTTAAAAAAAATAAAAATTGGGGACCTGGAACGCAAGAGAAATTGCATTTTCCACGTCTCTAAAACATAGAATCAATATCATGGACAGCAAAATCCCCTTTTCCTTTGAGCAAGCATGTGTCATTTCTGGGCATTGATATAAGAATAGGGTCCCCTGACTGGAAAACTGAAAGCTTCTTGGTGGTGATCGATTCTTCTGATGTTGATTCAATATATGTATCGGGACGGTAAACTTTGAAGGGACAACCTCTTGTATGGTTTTAGCGACTTCTCCCATGATTGATCAGATGTGGCATTGAAATGTGAAAACATAAAGAACATTTGCAAAATGCAGAAATCATATTTGATTGTGATAGAGGAGGATTTGAAAGGTAGACAGTGTAGGGGGATAAGCTCACAGAAACGAGAAATCAGAAAATTCCCATGGAAGGAAGCGATTCTTTGCACCTTCAGCTTCATGCTTGTCTATGTATATATCATGCAATATATAGACAAGCACAAACAATTGCATCAGGAGTGTGCCCTTGATAAAAGAAAAAAAAACCAATAAAGAAAGGTTTTTCAAAGAAAGAGTGCTTGTGAGGTGATCAAAGAATGGTGCTTTTGAGGTGAACAAACAAACCCGGGTGTTGGGAGGTGTAGTCGTCCCAAATGCTGCGTCCCTTGCCACCTGCGCAACCTTAGAGAAAAGTATACTTGAAACCATAAAGAATCTAAAAAGGTGAGTGAAAGACTGTAAAAAGCAATTTTCTTTGGTAGCTAAAAATGCTTATTGAAATGACTATAATAAGTATTCTCTTGAAACTTTTGAGTTAGACTTTCTAAATTAGTCTTCTAAATGCTTCTTTTATATTAGCCTGAAAACACATGTAGGTTAAAACTTTTTAAACACTTTGGAGCTGATTGGAGGCAAGTCATAAACACGCGTAGGTTGAATATGAACTCATTTTTTATGATAGCCTTAGTTGAGATGGCTAACAATGGATTTATCATAGACTAACATAAACTGAAAACCTACTCATAGTCCATTTACCTGAAATCATTTAGGTTAGACTAACCTAAAATGCTTGTTTTATATTAGCCTAAATGACAGGTTGCTATGTTTCTATAAATTAGTCTTCAGAAGGCATGCTGACGGTTGTAATCTTTAGACATTTAACTGAATGTGGTCAGATAGTTGGTATCAAAGAAGGGCGGTCGATTGAAGGCAATTTTATGGGGTGTATGATTGAATCTCCCTGGCCTACCATCAAATGATGTGTCAGTCTTGAAAAATAAGTATTAGCTCTAGAAACCAGTTATCTCTTCTTGACGAGGCAGAATCCGATTCGGCCCATTGAAGCAAACCCAAACCCCGCTCAGCCCAGCAGCAGCAGTGCAAGGCCCTCAGATAGCCTTCGGCCCATCAGCGGCCCAACAGCCCTCGGCCCGTAAGCGGCACCGTCGCTCCCGGCCCAACAGACTTCAGCCCGTCAGCGGCCCACCAGCCTACGGCCCGGGAACAGCGCGGTAGACCAGGGCCCAACAGGCTTCGGCCCATCAGCGGCCCAACCCCCTTCGGCCCGATAGCCGAGTCCGGCCCACTCCGGTGGCGGATCAGGCACTATGGCGGTTTATCAGTAAGCCTGCATTTAGTCCTATACCGGCTACCACCGTTAACTATCCTCTATCCTCTGCTATAAATACACCGCTATTTATTGCCAAAGGTATGCTCTCTTAAGCCTCCGAGACCCTTAAGGACTACAGTCCGAAAAGCATTAAAGCTACTCTTTGTCTTCTGAATCGAATCTTCTTCAGGAGCTAACTTGACCGTCGGAGGGGGTTCCCCAGGGCTGAAGTCCGGGACTCCTGCTGACTGGTTTTCTTCTTCTTTCCCTCCTGCAGAAGCTCGGTTCGAATCATCGCCGACCTTCCCGAGTCGGTCTCGGCCGCCGACCTCGGACTCCTCTCCCTGGTCTCGACGCCGTGCGCCGGCTGCCCCCGACTTCCCGGAGCAAGCCAGCCACCGACCGAACACCCCTCGGCCTTCGGACCTTCGGCTTCGCCTCTGCATCCTTCACCTTCCGGATCTCCGTCGGGCCCCTGAACACCGATCCGACCCAGCACCGGATCCATCTTTTCGGAATCCGGTCGTGATAGCTTCGGCTACATCACTTCTCATGGCCTAACATAGAAAGAGACCATTCTTCTTGAATGGTTGTATTTTATTTCAGTTTCCCATGAATTTCAGATCAACAAACATGATGAACAAACTTAGAGAAACATGACAGGATGGGACACTCTGAAAGCTAAGCTTGGAAAACACTATAACCTTCAATATTCTAAAACAACAAAGAAATAGAATGAAATAAGGAACACTAAAAAATTGAGCAGCTTCTAAAAATGTCAGGCTAACGATGAGATTTATCATAAAACATGACAGGATGGGACATTCTGAAAGCATCTACACTACGCTGGGAAAACACTATAACCTTCAATATTCTAAAGCAAAAAAGAAATAAAATCAAAGAAGGAAACACTGTAAAATTGAGCGCCTTCTAAAAATGTCATGCTAACAATGGATTTATCATAAACCCGATCGTAATCTAAAAACCTCCTCGGTCCATAAACGTATCTCTGTTTTGCTCGCCCCACTGTCACCTATCGCGGCGGCTCTGTTGTGCTGTGCAGCCACGCAGAGAGAGGAAGGAGAGGTTAGAAGATGGAAGAGGATGGCACAGATCAAAAAAGGGACCAGCTGGGAATCTATACCGTGCCTAGCCCCATTAACGCCATTGAAGCCAGATGCACGTCTTGAAAGGAGCAAGACTGTCTGGTTTCCTTATGGAGACGTTCCACCTTCTTCCATTTCGCTTTGAAGCTGGTGCTCTCTTAAATGAGCCGGTTAAAGGAAGCATCTGCAGTGTTAATGACCTGCCGATCTTCCACCTTCTTCAAAGGACCTGGTGATGTATAAAGACCCGGTGGCTGCAGGGCATAGATGTACTTAGAAAGTCTACTTTTGGCTCTCTGAAAACAATATCAGAGTGCCACGTTAATTATTGGGTTAAAAATTCTATTATATATATATAATATAAATAGATTTTTTGATCAATAATCAAAGTGGTCACCATGAATGTCATAAATAAAATGATAAAAAGTGTGGTAAAATAATGCTTGCCATTTTGAACTCTCTTAAATCTTATCTAGCGCTACTGCAAATTTTGTTTGCCATTATAGCCGGCATGGAATTAGTCTAGCTTTAGAACCCGGTATTCTGTGCTACGATCTTAAATTGTTTGTGGGCTATCCCTGGAAATTGGAGTGGACCTAATTTCTCCATCATTAATATTTTTACCCTAATGTCAGCCGTCAGGAGGAGTGACTTTCTTTAGACAAATAGTTGCTGCTGCAGTGTCCCACATTGCAAATTCACATGGATTGTGCAGCCATCCATTTTTTTTTTGCTTTTCAAGAAAAAGAAAGTAAACTTAAGAGATCACTCCAGCTCGGCATCTGTATTATAATCTTTGATTGGGTGGTCGAGAGAAAAAAGATCATTCAGTCGTGATTTGAGCTGTTGGATCATAGTGCACTACCCGGTGGCTCCGCATGGCTGTTGCAATAATTAATATTTTTCTCTTTATTTAACAACTGTTCGATTAAAGATTGGACAGTACAGAAGTTTAGATAATTTTCGAATTCCTCGTGTTGTTGTCGGATGCAGCGGTGGAGCGTTGCAATCCGCGTTAGATTTCAGTGCCCTAAGGTAAGTGTTTTTGTATGTTTTTCACCCCAAAGAATGCCAATTCCGTATGCACCGAGGAGGCGCAGCGCAATAGGGAAATATATTTCTTCTGAAAATTCTACTGTCGCCCAGAACTTCGTAAATGCAGCAAAAGCTGAATTCATTCATGTCCATTTAAAGATCATTAGTTCTCAGATGAAAGATAAAAGGACCAAAAATTTGACCTGCCAATCTTTAGGTGGCTTTATATGATCTATTTTGAGTGTGTGTCTGTATATTAATTCTAGTCCAAATCTACCGAAAGCATTCTCACTTAACAATCCAAGGTGCACCTATTAGTATAGTAATTAAGAGAATGCCGCAAGTCTTTAGATATGATATTTCCATGCTGTATCGCAGGTTTCATTAACTGATCTAGATAAATCAGTCGAATGACCATTTCTTCTTGTTGTATTCTTTACTAAAAAAAGGAAATAACATAACTATGATAAACAGATCAAATCAAGTGACTAACATATATATGTCACCCTCTTAATTAGTCACTGAAACGTCTTAAAATTTGATAGAAAATCTTGATCATGGGAACTATGATCTATCTTTGAGATCCAATCTTTTAACTCCATGATCATATATTAATTCGGCAATAATCTAACAAATGAGATTTTGGAGTTATCATTATATATAACCTTTGGAACATTTAAAGTTCTTCAATTAGTGAGCTGCTGAGATGTTACTATCCTATTCACTTTCACCTTCTATATATCCAGCTTTTTCCGCTATCATGTTTTTAGAGTCCACTCATCCAGAGTTGCTTGATTGTTTCGTTAGATGTTTTTTATAATCAGAAGTCTCTGATCAAGTAATCAAAGTGGTGGCAATGTGTGTGGTAACTACATAAGATAAGATGATCAAAAGTGTGGTAAAATGATGCTGGTCGTCTTGAACTCGTCTTTCTAAAATCTTGTTTATAGCTACGTACGTACTGCACATTTTGGTTGCCATTATAGCTGGATGGAATTAGTCTAGCTTTAGAAGCCGGTATTCAGTGTTACAATTTCAATTTGTTTGTGGGCTGTCTCTAAAATTGGGAGTTGATAATTTCTCCAAATATTAATATTTTTACGCTTACGTCAGTCGTCTCGAGGAATGGTTTTTTAGATCCTCTCTCTCCCCTCCTTCCCCCTCCCTAGATTAATGCAATGACTGGGTACCCTTTGGATTGTTCACACACCATGCACCGGGGAGGCGAAGCCCAACACACAACTCGCAAGAACAGACCAACACGCATAACGCGTTGAGGCGTTCATACGATTTTGGACGCTCGAGAGACTCCTCGGTCTCTTATAATGATGTCCGAGTTACAACTTCAAATTCTACATTTCGTGCTGATTAGAGCCAGATATATTATTATATATATGCACTCTTTCACAGCTTGCAGAAGATTCTATCCGTCGCCAAAGAACTAATTAATTGGTAAATGCAGCAAAAGATGAATTCATTCATGTGACCAAAATTCATATGGCAGATTTCATTAACTAATCTAGATAAATCAGCCGAACGACCAAAATTTTTTGTTATCTTATTTAATTACTAAGAAAAGGAAATAACATAACTATCATAAAGAGATCAAATTAAGTGACCGATATATATATACGGGTCACCTTCTTAATCGCTAAAACTTCTTAATTAAAAACTGATAGAAAATCTTGATCATCTGAAATATGATCTATCCTTGTCGTCCAATCTTCTAACTCCATCATCATATATTACGGCAACGGTCTAGTTGGTATCTCGATCATGACTTTTCCAGTTAGAAAAGTTACGGATTCCAGTTTAAGTAGGTACAAATTAAGGAGGTGGCTCCGTGGAGTTTGTTCTCTCAAATGGTGAACTTGACACAGAATCATCACCCAGTAGATAAAATTTAACACTCAATAGACAAAATTTAAAATCGTTCCGATGATGAGTTCTGAATCTACGCCTCATAATTAAGAGGCAGCGTAAATAATTGGCTATTTAATTGCATTTAAAACACGAATACTAATTTTTACATATAAATCGATCATTACAGTGAAAATTATCGATTTATCACCACTATATTTGAGTTTTCCCATAGATAATTGAAATTGTAAAATAATAAAATTATATTTCTACACATATCTTAATAATTTTCTTGTAACTAAGAAATAATATTTTGCATATCATTAACACTCTTAACTATATATATATATATATTTATAAAATTAAATATAAGAATAAAAAATCACACTATTATTCTAAGTTCTAACAATAGCTTATATCTATCTGGAGAACCCAAGATGTGTGAGTGCTGTGATAGGTTTCTCCCTTGATCACACCAACGGTGAGAGGGACAGATCTGGTTCCCAAGCTTCCCTTTTTGTGTGTGCAGTCCCTTCTATCTATGTGTATCTGCCGACCTCATAGGAGCGGCCAGCCCCTCCCGACGCTATAAAAACCCGCCACTCTCCTCCACTGCGTGCAACCACACCCGCGGGGGCACCACACATCTCATCACCATCGCCACAGTCCACAGGTTGCAGCGACGAGAGTAGAAAGAGAGAACAAGAGAGGCGTTGGGTCACCTCCCACTGGAGATGGCGACGGCTGCGCTGCTGGCACTCCCCCTCCTCCTGCTGGCCACGGCGCTCCCCGGCGGCGCGTTGGCGCGGGGCCCCTCTCTGGCTCCCTCCATGGCGCCAGCGGGGTTCCCTCCAGTGGGGGCGTCGCCGCTGGCGCCCGTGCCGGCCGCGTCCACCGACTGCCTAACGATCCTGGGGGACAATATGTACCAGTGCCTGACATACGTGGAGGTCGGGAGCAACCTGACGATGCCCGACGAAGGGTGCTGCGCGGGCTTCAAAGCGGTCCTCAACAGCCAGCCCGTGTGCCTCTGCAAGCTCCTCTCCGCCTCCGACGTCTACGGCATCCCGATAGACCGGCGCAGGGGCCTCATGCTCCCGAGCGTTTGTAAGGTGAACACGCCTCCTGCGAGCCTGTGCTCAGGTCAGTTCTTCACACCCGGCCTCCATGCATGCGCTCTCTCCCTCTCTCGTACATGGATGCACTCTATAGAGGGCTTTCCCTGTTAGTCCTTACTTATAATTCCATGAAGGTCGGTGCCTGCGTCTTCTCAGTTCGTTCTTATTAATTCGATGCTTGCTTCCTCCAGTTCTGGGAGTTCCAGTCCCGAGTCCGGAGGCTTCCACTCCTACTGCTGCCCCATCGGGATCTCGCACTTCTGCTGCCCCAGTGGGATCTCCGGCGGCGCCACCGCCAAGTGGCAACGGCGTCGATCCAGGTTTCAGATCCTCATCGCTGGTGCTCCTCGCCGCCCTGGCCATGGCGGCCGTCGGAGTCTTCTGAGGAGTTGAGCTTTGAATATTTCACTTATTCTTCTGTCGGACACCGGAGGAAACACTTGGTTTAGTACCCATTATTAATTGTGAGGTCGTTTGGATTGATGTGGAACATTGAAACTTTCAATTTCTTTCATGTGGGTTTATGAAAAATATTTGAATCTTTAGTTTTTTTTTCCTGTTTGAATTTATATGAAGCATTAATAGTAAATTTGGATTTAACTATCATAAAAGAAGTTTTTGATTTTGTTTTGTCTCAAGTGCTCATCAAAGGGCTTTGTTTCCACTAGTTTCGATTCGAGACTAAAGTACATTAACCTTAATGTAGAGGTTTTACTATTTCACAGCAATAATCCAAGTGACCCCATTTTCAATTCTGCCTGATGAAATTGGCAAGTGGTGGTGTCCCATTCTTGGCCTCTGAAACCCTAGGAAGGCTTTAGATTTCAAACAAGACGGTAGGTAGTAGTTAGTAATTAAGGAGGTGGGAAGGCGGGAGAGGGGGTGGCGACATTAATGGGCCTTTGTTAGATTCTGGCTATGCAGATCAAATAGCGGTATTGGATGGCAGGACTTTAATTGCGATACCTTCCGTATCCACCCGGCCTCGGGGGCATTAAAGTGGCATCATTGCTTGAACATGGTCTCAGCTACTTACACACCATAGCCCCATCAAATGCATGCTAGCTTTCCATATTGTGTAAAAGATGAAAAGAGATCCTCTTAGTATACGCCTGGACTTAGAGTCCTGCAATATTGAGAGGGGGAGAGATACCAAATATTACAAAAAACCTCTTATATGATCTCAAAAGTGAACAAATATCTGGACCCTCCTTCTCTCAGTAGTACTAGACTCCAGTCTAAACATGTACTGAGAGGATCTCCTCTCTTAAAAGATGTGGTATGCTGTAGCCAACAGTTTCTTACGTAACGCATGGTCAACACATTCTTTAGATGTTTGTGATTTTTGGTTTGTCTAAAATATCATCGAAAAATTGTCTAGTGAGAAAGATCGTAGGACATTGGAAGAGTGTGACAAATATGACATCATATTAGTGTTCTACTTTTCCAATGACGTAAGCACGCATAGCTAGAGAGGTTTATTATTCCTCAGTCGCATGTTCGGTGTTGCCATATGTAAGCATTTTCAGTCACAGTATAGTATTTGTATTACTACAAAAAGAAAAAGAAAAAGAAAAAGAGAGGAGATCTTCTCAATATACGCTTTGAACTGGAGTTCAGCGAAGGGGAGGGGGCTAAAAATTGCAAATCCCCCCGAATGTAATTCTAAAATTTGGCAAATATTTGGACCCTCTCCCTCGCAGTCCTGCTAATTGCGGTCCAAACATGTACTCAGAGCGTCTCTTCTCAAACAAAAAAGGATATGTATTTGTACGGGGTATTGACAGCTTAACAATCAAATGATGCAAGTGTGAAGGAGAAGAAGGGAGCACACTTTGAAATGAGCTTACTTTGGAATCTCTCTCTATCTTTTCTCTTATGATATAGACAAGTAATATAATTAATGAACCTTTTATCCTTCTCCAATCTTAAGTTCACCTTTGTTAGAATGTTCAGTATCAGAACCGTTTGGATGTGATCATAATAAAACCATGCAAACTAAAGTTTTGTTCTTGTAAAACATCTTTTAGAAGAGTGTTGTCATCTTAGGTCCTATGTCAATTTTTGATGTTTGTCATGTACCCAATGACCATTTCCTCTTCGAAATTCATGTGGCTTCTTTTACGTGTGACAAACGGTTGATTTCCTCAAGTTCATGCCTCCCACGTCCTAATTGGTGGCTCCCATTCTGAGCACATGACTTCCTTTGGAGGGTATCACAAGCGGTTGCTTTCACAATGGGCGGCTCATGCGGTTAGAAGTTAAGGTTGGTCTGAGAGTCGTATAAAGAGGCGATCCTCAAGGGTTGGTCCCACACCACCATTGGCATGGTGACACGCAAGCGACATGGGCCTATGCACGTGAAAAGAACAAAATAAAAGCCAGATGGAAATTCGGCCGAGAAACGGCTGCAGACTGTCCTGCGGTCCATGCCGCGTAGATGGCGATTGGTGACTGTAGGACTTCCCTTAGTACTGAGATCATCCTCGATGGCTTAACAACTTACACATTAGTCGAAGTAAGAATGGGGTTAAGGATGCACAGTTTTACGAAAAGTTAAGAAAAAAAGATAAAACTATTATTTAAGTTGTGCGAGTAAAAAGCTGAGCTGAGCCGGACAAATTTGTTCTTTTATATCTTGGTTCTTTTAGTAATAGTTTCATGTATTTGAATGTTAAACAAGCCCTGAGAAGCCCAGTTTGGTTATTTTGATAATTTTGATGAGGGCTTCATGTATACAAATCAAAGATGGCTAAATCTCTGTTTCTTTCAGTTTTGATTATTTCGAAAATTAAACCAACCGGGGATCCAATTTGCTGATGTCAATGGGCCGGGCCCTGGAGAAGGCCAGGACTGGCTGAGAATGTCTAATTTGGCACTGGCCTATGGCCCGGTACATATCCGTCCAGTAAAGCCCAACCTAGGCCCAACGTCGGACATTTTATTAAAGCCAGAGCCTAAAGTCTGTTTTAAGTGGGCCGGAATTACTGGGTCTGTGGGCCAGTCTGTCTCATTGAGACTATAATTCCAGTTCTTTAGAAGATAAATCAAACTAGAAAATGAATAAAGATATATGAGAAATACTTGCCGACTGCCTGGACATTGCAAATGTAACGTAGTTTGAGCAATGAATTGGCAGATGCCATAGTTTGGCCTAATAGCAGCTGAGCAGTGCGTAATATATATATATATATATATATATATATATATATATATATTAATTATCAACCTTAGAGACTATCTTAGCTTGACCTCCATACTATTTGATCTTTGATTGGATAATTAAAAAAGATAAAAGTACTCACACGATCTGAAATGTTGGATTGTATAAGCGTGTGATCCGATTGCAGTAATGCATTGGAATGCTGTACTGCAATGCCGCATTGAAGCAAGTATTTCTAAAAAATTATTTGCTCATGGGATCACCATCTAACATGGACAAAAAGTTTCATCTTGATTTAATCCTTGTCCATTAAAATTAATTAGATTGAATACAAATTGTGGTGTTAAAAATTGATTAAAAGTGCATTACAATGATCATGACTTCTTTTTGAAAGCTTTATGTCCTTTTGTTAGGGTATTGTTTTGGATATTAATGTTTGTAGACTGTAAAATATCAATATTATAATTGACACAAGAGGAAGGTGAAGGACAAGAACCAAAGGCAAGGTGGGAGTTAGAGGTACCCCTGGGAGCTTCCAAACTTGAATCGTGACAATGTTAATGCTAATGTAAGTTCAGCTTCATATTAAATTTATTATAGTAATAAAATTTTTATAATTATGAAAAATGATAGAGAATAACTAAATAACTAAAATTCATTATTATTCGTAGCAATATCAAAATTATTAGGCACTTGACACATCAATCAAACACCCTAATAAACAATAACCATGACAAAATCATCATCGTAAGCTTTATCTCATTTATTTGCAGGTCCCTTATATGAATCTTGTTCTACCGTTTTAAATGATCTAATATTATATTTTATAAGTAAACCTAAAAAGTCAAGTCCTTTCTTGTTATGTTCGACAATATCTTGACATCCCTAACTATGCAACACACAATTATATATATGTTTTTTTTTTCCGTAAAAGCCAACATTCATTTTCATACAATACGTGGCGTTATAAAAAAATTCCCTTGAACTTTTCCTTAGTTCGTAGAAGACGTTAGATTCACTTTTCTACTTCAACCAATTCACTTTAATCTTATGCATGACATTGTCTAGATATCTCTATTCTGTTAAAAATTATATCCTAAATATTAAAATACTGATTTAAAAATAGCTTGATCCTCAATCATAACCAAATCCTTTTGATCTATCCTTATATTAATGAAAATATAATATAATTATTTCAACAAACTTTAGATTTCACAGCATCGATCAACTAGTTTAACTTATCATTGTTTTCACAAATAAAAATAATATCACTCACAAATAACTGATGCTAAAGTATATCATCATGAAAATATTTGACTTATAATGAAAATAGAGAGATAACGATTTAACGTTGACTTTTGATGTTATCTTTTGACTTAGATGTAATCTTTTAATGTTCTAATTTAAGTATGAATAATACTTAGTACACTACGATTTAGAATAACTGACGTGGATTGCAACACTTCCTTATCTTTAGCCACCTATCCCACTATCTTCTCTACTTTTATTGCAACAATTCTCTTCCTCTCACCACCTGTCCCACTATCTTTCCCATCTTTTTAACTTTTCGTGATTAGAGAGAAGGACAATTATTGCAATCTTCTCCCACCTAGCTCTTCATCAAATCGATTCCAACCTGCACTTCCAGGCCTAAAAATTATCACTTCCAGTGCATTTTATTAAATCCAAAGTACAATTTTATCACTTTAAATTATTTTTATCACTTTCAAATATCAAAATTATCACTTCTAGACGTATTTTTATCATTTCCAAAACGTAATTTTATCACTTCCTACTTGTTTCAATTTTATTACTCCATAATATAGTTTTGTCACTTCTTATGTAAATATATCACTTCTAAGTAAAAATTATTATTTTCAAATATTTTAAAATTTCATAATTTTTACTTGAAAGTTATAATTTTGCGTAGAAAGTGATAAAAAAGTACTTGAGAGTGATAAATTTATATTGAAAGTGATAAAATTGTATTACGTAGGAAGTAATAAAATTAGACTTTAGAAGCGTTCAAAATATGTTTAAAAATAAGAAAACTGCATTACAAAATAATAAAATTGAGTAGCATGTGATAAAATTGAAGTAGATAGGAAATGATAAAAATACGTTTTGGAAGTGATAAAAATACGTCTGAAAGTGATAATTTTGAATTTCGAAGTGATAAATCTTTGTTGGAAGTGATAAATTGGGATGTCGCCAAATTAAAACGAGAATTAATCAATTACCTCTTTTAAATGATGGGAATGAATCGATTATCTCAGTTTACAGAGGTGAGTGGAAAAAGACAACAGTAAAAATTGTGAGAGGGCTACACATTTTTTTTCTCTCTAATCAAGAAAAGTAAAAAAAATGGAAAAGATAGGACATGTGGCTGGAGGAGGGAAAGTATCATAATAACAGTGGAAAAGATAGTGGGTAGGTGACCGATGACGAGGAAGTGTTGCAATTCACGTCGGCCATTCTACACCGCATGCGGTGTAAATTCTTTTTGTGAAAAATCACATGGGTATTACAACTGATATGGAAGAAAAAATAAGAGGCCACATCAAGACAAGACAGGGAACACATCATAAGGAAAAGTTGGAAATGGGCAATACCCAGCATAGAAACAACTTGCACAAAGGATAGGACTAGTGGATAAACAGATATCTTCGCTCGTCAAATAGCCAAGAGAGCTCGTCGAAGACCAGGATGACCGCAGACACATTGCCTGAACAACAAGATAGCGTGGCCAGAGGACTTCGGGGAAGCCATAGGCGAGCCTCTGAACATCCGGAACTTGTAGAGACATTTATTTGATTTTAGAAATCGATTACATCGTCAAGAGAGCGCCGGAAGTACACTAGACAACGAAGACCTACCGCTAACCCGAGAGAAAGAGCACACCACCCAGAAAACACAAGAAACAAAGAGAGGAGAGAAGGAATAGGGATGGGACTAGTACTACGCCTGGATGCCGACCACCCTACGAGGATGCCACCATGCCAGAGTCCCATAGGTGGGAAACAAAACTATGCAAGATAGACTTGCCAAGAAGAGAAAGGAGGGGGTTGTAGGAGGATGAGGAAGGGGGAGGCGGAGATGGGGGAGGGGAAAGGATTTGCAGGGGGGATGAAAGGGATGGAACGAACCTGTAGAATGCTGGGCGAAGATTGGGGTGGACTGGATGGCAGCGGGAGATCAACACAGAGGGAGTAAACAAGTGGATTGGGATGGAGGAGGAGGCAGATGAAGGAAGGAAATAGAGAGAGGGAAAGGAGAAACAAACTTGGAGGGGTAGGGGATACCCAGGGGGGAGTAGGGCTGTCAATGGGCTGGGTTGGCCCGTGGGTTTTCGGACTGGACCAGAAACGGGCTAAGATTCGGGCTGAAATTTGAGCCCGCGGGCCGACGGGCCAAGCCCGCAACAACCAGCCTCGCCTGTACCACGCCTCTCGCTCGCCGCCGCTTCCCCTCCCGACCCGCCTGTACCTCCTCGATTTGGCAGGGAACAACTTCTCAGGCCCCATCCCCGTGGCAGCCCTCAACCACCTCCCCAGCTCCTTATTCTTCGCCTCGACGGAAACCACCTCTCCGGCCTGGACGTCCCCAATCTCTAGGACCTGAATGTGTTGAGCAACCTCCTCATGGGGGCCATCCCCGGTCGCTCGCTTTGTTCCCGGCGTCCGTCTTTGCCAGCAAACCGGGGTTGTGCGGGCTTCCACTCACTGGCTGCACCAACATTGTCCGGGCTAACCCCAGCCGTCCCCGATCTGCTGCGGCGTCGGCTCGCCGAGTTCCAAGCCGGGGAGCGGTGTAGCCACCTCCACTGTCGTCGTTGGTGCGGTGTCGTCCGCCGTCACCGCCGACCGCCTAGGCAGATGGGCCGGGTTGCGGTGGTGTTCCAGTGATCTCATCGCCTCCTCCTCCTCGGCCTCCTCCTGCTCTGTTCTTGTGGCGTGCGAGATGGTGGTGGAGGTGGGGGGAGGGGGGGGCTCAACTCCCTTCCACCACGGCGACGGGGCTTAAAGGTCAAACGGGTGTTGCTCCCCCCTTCCTCCTCGCCTGGGTCTACACTGCCGCATCACACGTTTGACAAGGGGAAGATGGTGTCCCTCGAAGGGACAAAGCGGTTCGAACTGGAGGACCTCCTGCGGGCGTCAACGGAGATGTTGGGGAAGCGAGGGTATGGCACCACCTACAAGGCCGTGCTCGAGGACGGCGGGGCCGTGGCGGTGAAGCGGCTCAAGGAGGTGGTGGGTGGCGGAGGGCAGCATTCGTCATTGTACGGCACCACCTACAAGAGCCAAAGAAGGAGGATGAGGCAGCGCTTCGTGGCTTCATAGTCCCCCTGCCGACTGGTCTTGCGCAAGAAGATCGACGACAGGTCTGGTCAGCCTGCGGGCCGGGCTAGGCCCCGACGGACCTTGTATTGACTTTGCGGGCCGGGCTGGGCCATGACAAGATGTGGGCCGGGCTGGGTTACTGTCGGGCTGGGCTGGGCCCGGCCCATTGACACCCCTAGGGGGGAGGCCCCCCACCCCAGGGGATCCACCGCTGCGAAGTGACGACAAGGGCGCCGGAGCGAAAGATCTGCCCAGAAGGGCGAGGGTTCCACTTACAAGGGCGAGAGTCTCCTAACAGACATAAATCTTGACTGCACGAATAGTTGCATGTCGTGTAGGAAGTATTACTCTTCAAGTAGGTATTAGGAAATAACTTATACGCCCTTCACCTGGGGTTGGATCTGAATTGCTTACTAAGGAATACAATTTAGGTGACGGCCAAAATTTTGGTATAACACACTTTGCGTGGGCTAGAATTAAACTTGGTCCGACCGGACCCACCTAAGGGGTGGGGACGTCACGAAGAAGGGGGGCACCGCGGCTTCGCGTGCGCCCGGCGCAGTGCGTATTCGTCTCCTTCTCTTGCGCAAAACCACCAACAGGTAGAGGGCGCCGCAGTTCTCAGCAACAGTGAGGTCGCACCAGTGGGCATTCTCTTCAACCATGCTGGGATGCTCTTCTCGGCGCCCGGAAGGTAGCAACAGTACCACTCTCCCAGCCACCGCCGCTCCCCTTGCCTTGCTCTAAATGGCCAGAAGGCACCACGGCAGTAGGTGTTCTTCCCTTTGTGAGCCTGTGCAATCACAACGACTGCTCTGCCATCTCCTTCCATGGTATCCTAATCAGGGGCCTTTGGACTCTCCATGTTGGCGTTGACCATGGCCTGTGTAGTGCCGTCGCGGTTCCTCCACCATACGTGGCAGCAGGTTGAAGAGCACATAGGATCGCTCATCCGGGCATGCTCCAACATGAAAGCCCTTCGCCAAATCCATGCCCACCTCCTAAAGTGTCCCTCCCTTTCTTCATCTTCATCCACCTATGCCCTGTCCAAAATCCTGGGCTACTGCGCTCTGTCCCCGTCTGGGGACATTGGCTATGCCCGTCGCCTGTTCGCTCAAATTCCCAACCCAAATGTCTTCTCTTGGAATTCGATGATCAGGGGCTGCTCTCAGGTTCCGAACCCGTGCAGGGAACCTGTTTCACTCTACAGGCAAATGCTTCAGAAGGGCTTTGCAAAACCCAACAGCTTTACTATAGCATTTGCTTTGAAGGCATGCTCTTTGATTCCTGCCTTTCTGGAAGGTTGCCAAATACATACCCATGTGTACAGATATGGGCTTGATTCGAGTCCCTTTGTTCAGACTGGATTGCTGACTTTTTATGCAAAGTGTGAACAAATTATTGCTGCAAGGACAATCTTTAATGAAATCCCTGATAAGAATTTGGTTGCTTGGAGTGCAATGATCAGTGGCTATGCAAGAATTGGGATGGTTAATGAGGCCCTTGGTCTGTTTAGGGAGATGCAAGAGGCCAGGATCACCCCTGATGAGGTAACTATGGTCAGTGTGATCTCAGCCTGTGCGAAGGCGGGGGCTTTGGACTTGGGAAAATGGATGCATGCATTTATTGATAAAAATGGAATCAAACTTGATATGGAGCTTAACACTTCACTGGTTGATATGTATGCAAAGTGTGGGTCTATAGAGAAGGCAAAGAAGGTGTTTGATGATATGAGAGAAAAGGATACAAAAGCTTGGAGTTCAATGATTGTTGGGCTGGCAATTCATGGGCACGTGGAAGAAGTTATGGACCTTTTTTCAAGGATGAAGAAGGTGAAGGTAATTTAAAACTTGTGCATCCATTTGCTTTGAGATAGAAATATAGGATACTTGACTCACCATTGGGAAAGAATGGCTTTCCCTGAATTCCTCTTGAACTTTGACTATAAAGTGCACCAATGTAAATGCAAAATGTTAGTAGTCATATGTCGATACCGTGAATGAAAATGCTAACACTGTACAATCAGATTATTGAGTGTATTTGTAACTGCATCCAGTCTTGAACCGATGATATTTGTGATGTTGTTACTATAGTCATTTAGACATTGTATGTTTGCATCAAATTAGAGATCTTTGAGTTCATGCTGTAGCACTTCTAATTCAAACCATGCTCTGTTATTGTTCTTGTGAGGTTCTCATTGTTTTTGTGTTAATTTTGCCTTTAAATGCCTCTCTCAACTATCTTTCAGGTGAAGCCTAATGAAGTGACTTTCATTGGAATCTTATCAGCATGTGCTCATCGTGGATTAGTATCTGAAGGTCGTCAGTTTTGGTCAAGCATGCATGAATTAGGAATTGAACCATATATGGAACATTATGGCTGCATGGTTGATTTACTCTGCCGAGCTGGCTTGATTGAAGAAGCTTATAGATTTGTGGAGACCATGCCTGTTTCACCAAATTCTGTAATTTGGAGGACTCTTCTTGTCGGGTGCAAGAATAAACGGATTCTGGACAAAGGAGAGATTGTTGCAAAGCGCCTTCTTGAGTTGGAGCCACTTAATGCAGAGAATTATGTACTTCTTTCGAACATGTATGCCCTGAGTTCCCAATGGGAAAAAGTAAGCTGCCTAAGGAAAATGATGAAGGATAATGGAGTCAAGGTGGTTCCTGGGCTTAGTTCTATTGAGATTGATGGTTTTGTTCATGAGTTTGTGGTGGGTGATGAGTCACACCCCGAGATCAAGGAAATACGGGAGGTCTTGAAGGACATATCTGATCGTGTTTGGCATGCTGGGCATGAACCATTAACATCAGTGATTCTACATGATGTGGGTGAAGAGGAGAAAGAGATTGCTCTTTGTGAACACAGTGAGAGGTTGGCGATTGCATTTGGGTTAATGAAGACCAAGGCACCTGTAATAATCCGAGTGGTAAAGAATCTGAGGGTGTGTGGAGACTGCCATGAAGTAACAAAGATCATAAGTAAGGTATATGGTAGAGAGATTATAGTCAGGGACCGTGTTCGGTTCCATCATTTCATTCAAGGGGCTTGTTCTTGCAATGACTTCTGGTGATCTTCCCTCTCTCATCCAAGACCTATTTTTCATGGGATTTGGAGCCATTGCACACTTATCTGAAAATTAATCAATTATGTTTTGAGTTGGCATGCAATTCCACATTGATAGCAAAGCCCTAAAATTGTCATGAAATGTAATGCTCTTTAATGAAAAGATTTGAATTTGGTGACATGAGGCAAAATGGTCAGTCACTGGCACTCATGTTTGTCAAGATTTTGCATATACTTCATGCTGAGAAAGCACATCAAAGTATCGAAATATTTGAGGGAAACAAGTGCAGCATTCAGGTACTGGGAATATCCAGTCATATTTGCTTCAACTCATGAAAGGTAAACTCAAGTGGCCCACTTCCTTGAATGCTAGCTATCTTTTCACTTTAGTAAACCTTATGACAATATGTACTTGCTTACTCTTCTTAACAATTTTAGTGCTTACATTACTTGTATACATTTTTCCCACTTACCACAGCTTCATCAATTAGTTAAATTTATCTGTGTGCCTATCGACTGATATTTTGCTTATTGTATGTTTTTACTTCAACTTTGTTATGACTGGCTCTTATTCCTAGATACAGATCTCTTAAAATAAATATTTTATTTTTGAGTTTGACATGGGCTTATCAAATAAAAAAGGGCCAATAATATTTATCAACTTCTTTCTGAGAAATGGTCATATTACTTTTGAAATATAATTATTCACAACCGGGGCCCAAATGTCAGTCTGGTTGACTTCCAACTTGGTATTGACTTCTGAGGTTGGCCATCACTTGGTTATGGTCAAACCGTATAAATAATAGAGGTACAAATGGGCCAGACCTGGGCTGTGCATGAGAGAGAGCAGTCAGTTAGCAGTTAGCACGATTGTGCAATAGGGAAGGAAAATAGAGACTTGGTTGGATGGGCCATGAGAGCCTTTTTGGTGGCATTGGGGGTTACAGAAGGGGTGGGCCTCCAGTCCCGCCAGAGTAGGCCTGAACCCATCATGAACATACTGGGCCAGGTTGAAATTTAGTTCTGTGCTTTTTATTTTGTACTGGCTCAAGTCCCATTTTAAGTTGGGCTGACGGGCCTCTTGGTGCTTGGGCTCATTGACACCCCAGTTAAATAAAGGGGTCCCTGCAGAAATTTAAAAAGGTTATGCTGAACTGGCAACAGATCATAAAGGAATAAAAGCGAACGAGATTAAATTAGTCTAAGAGCCCTGTTGGGTTTGTGATTTGCTTAAAGAATGCTAGTTACTTGAGGGGTTTGTGAATTTGATTCTCTTGTCTTGTTCAACTGGAAACATGCATCTCAACTCAATTCAACGAAGCCTTAATCCCAAATAATTGGGGTCGGCTATATGAATTCTCTGTTTCCACTCTAACGATTTTGGGCTACCTCTTCTGAAAGGTTTAAAACTTCCAAATCATATGGTACTACCCTCTTCCAAGTTAATCTAAGTCTATCCTTTCTTTTCTTCCCCTCCTCTATCCTAATATGCTCAACTTTTCTAACTGGAGCCTCCCTAGGCCTACGCCTAACATGCCCAAACCATCTCAGTCTCCCTTCTCTCAATTTGTTCTCAATTGGTACCACTCCTATCTTTTCTCTAATATACTTATTCGAATTCTATCTAGCCTAGTATGCCCGCACATCCACCTTAACATTCTCATCTCGACAACACTCATCTTGGAGACATGTTGCCCCTTCATCGCCCAACACTCGCTACCATATAATATTACAGGTCTTATCGCCGTACGGTAGAATTTTCCTTTCAGCTTCGTTAGGATCTTGCGGTCACACAAGACTCCCGTGGCAAGTCTCCACTTCAACCATCCTGTTCAAATCTTATGGCTAACATCCTCTCGCACCCTCCGTCTTCTTGAAGGATCGAACCAAGATATTTGAAATGGGTGCTTTGGGGTATTGCCATCCCATCCAAGTTAACTCCATCCTTTTCACCTATTTAACATTCACTAAACTTACAATGCATGTATTCTGTCTTAGTTCTACTTAACCTGAAATCCTTAGACTCTAAGGTGCTCCTTCAAAGCTCTAGTTTTCTATTAACTTTCTCTTGTGTCTCATCTATCAACACAATATCATCCACAAACATCATACACCACGGAATGTCCTCTTGTATATCTTTTGTTAAATCTTCCATAACTAATGTAAAAAGGTAAGAACTTACTGCTGATCCTTGATGCACTCCAACAAAAATAGAAAAATCTCTTGTCCTCCTTCCGACCGTGCAGACACTAGTAGTTGCTCCTTCATACATGTCTTTTAATACTTGTATGTACCTAGTAGATACCCTCTTATGCTCCAACACCCACCACATGACATCTCTTAGAACCTTATCATAGGCCTTCTCCAAATCGATGAATACTATATGTAGATCTTTCTTTAAGTCTCTATATTTCTCTATCAAGCTCTTAATGAGAAAGATAGCTTCCATAGTTGATTGACCCAGCATAAAGCCAAATTGATTGGCCGAGATAGTTGTGTCAGAACGTAAATGATGTTCCACAACTCTCCCATAGCTTCATAGTATGACTCATGAGCTTAATTCCTTTATAATTTGAGCAGTCCTAGATGTCTCATTTGTTTTTAAAAATAGGTACAAGAGTGCTCTTCCTCTATTCATTTGACATTTCTTAGAGACTTGGATCTTGTTAAACAGTCGGGTTAATTATTCCACTCCTATATCTTCTAAACATTTCCACACTTCAATAGGAATTCCATCAGGACCACAAGTTTTACCTACTTTCGTCCTCTTCAATGCTTTGTTGACTTCCGAAAATCTAATCATCCTAGTATAGTTCACATTATGCTATGTTGTACATTTTATGCCTATTATGTTTCCACTATAATTATCATTAAAAAGATTGTCAAAGTAGCTTCTCTATCTTTATCTGTTGTCCTCATCTTTCACCAAAATCTTTCCTTCACTATCTTTGATACACTTAACTTGGTTAAGATTCCGACACCTTTTCTCTCCTATCCTTGCCAATCTATAAATATCCTTTTCCCCTTCCTTAGTTCCAAGTTTCTCATACATCTTTTCAAAGACCTGAGCTCTTGCTCGACTAACAGTCTTTATTGTTTCTTTTTTTTCTATCTTGTATTGTTCATAAGTCTCATTATCATCACACTTTGACAATCTTTTATACCATTCTTTTTTACTCTTCACCACCTTTTGTACCTCCTCATTCTATCACCATCTCTCTTTCGCAGGTGGGCTATGTCTTTTAGACTCTTCGAGCACTTTTCCAGCTACTTCTTTAATCTTTGAAGCCATATCTATCCACATAGTATTGGCCTCCAAATCCGACTTCCAATCACTCATATTGAGAAGTTCATTCTTAAACATCACTTACTTCATCCCTTTTAATTCTCACCACCTTGTTCTAGCAGCAGTCTTCCCTCTAAACATATCCGACCACCTCTTGATCTTCATATCTAAAACTATTAACCTGTGTTGACTTGTTAAGGCCTCTCCGGAGATAACTTTGCAATCCTTGCATAAAGTGCGATTTGTTTTTCTTGTGAGAAGGAAGTCAATTTGACTTATATTTTGTCAACTTTTAAAGGTCATTAGATAAGATTCTCTTTTTATAAAATGAGTATTTACTAGTATAAGGTCGTAGGCCATAGCAAAATCGAGGATACTTTTTTCCTTCTCATTTTTAGTCCCAAAGCCAAAACCTCCATGAACCTTCTCGTAACCCTGATGTTCACTTCCTATATACCCATTGAGGTCCCTACCAATAAAGATATTCTCTTCATTTGGTATGTTCTGCATAAGGTCATCCATATCCTCCCAAAATCTTCGTTTACTCTTACTATCTAATCCAACTTATGGAGCATAGGCACTAACTACATTAATCGCATCTCCCGCTATAATTAATTACATTAAGATAATCCTATCTTCTACTCTCCTCACCGCCATCACTTCATCCTTCAAAGTCTTATCAATGATAATACCTACCCCATTCTTATTTCTCTCCTTTCCTGTATACCACAATTTGTAGCTTGTATTTCTTACTTCCTTACTTTTCTCTCATACCCATTTAGTCTCTTGAATGCAATCAATATTGACTTTTCTTCTCTCTATGGTATCAACAAGTTCCATCAACTTTCCTATAAGAGACCCAATATTTCAAGAACCTACTCTGATCTTCTTCTCACCTGCACTTTCTTAGAATTCTTTTTGTAGTAACATCTATTATTCTTTAAGTTTGTCCTGTGTCCTATTCTCTGTTCGGTTCTATGGACTAGCTTCTTTACCCACACCCGTCCATGATGTGGGAACCCTTGCTCATTTAACACCACATCCGGACGTCGACGTGGCGCATTGTTTGCGGGAAACGCCCTCAACCCTTGCTTATTTCTCACTACATCCGGGCTCCAGTGCAGCGTGTTGTAAGTAGAGGATGCCTCAACGTTAATTTTGATTGAATCCATATCATGAGATGTAATAAGATTTTTACGTTGACTGTCACTTATCGCAACCCTCCTCCTTTATCCGTGCTTGGGACCGGCATATGCACACAAAAATCCTAAAATACAACTCCTGACAAGTGTGCACTAAAACTTAGCAGCTCTGATACAGAAAGGCAACAAGAGGCGGTGGCGGAGATGAGGGGAGCCATGGCCTGCCAAAATTTTGAGAAAACCATCTGAAACATGTATTTAACATTTATCCATGCAAATTTTTATAGAAATAGGTTTACATTTATATTCTTTCTTACATTTAAACCTTGTTCAAACAACTAGAATCAACATTTCTTGAACCAATGAGTGCATACATATACAAAATTCCAAACTTTATAATTCAAATATTTTCACATTGGCCCCTCCAACAAAATTTTCTAGCTCTGCCGGTGATAGAGACATACCCAAAGAACTTTTTATGCTATCCTCTCACCCCAAAATTGCCTACAGAAGTCTCAACATATATGTGCCAGTTCCGTTTTCTGTACTCTAAACATAAAGTAGACTCACTGAAAATACACCTTTCTCACCCTGCCCCTCTAAACAAGGACGTTGGCCTTCTAATGCTTTTCGCTAGAGCTTATCAATGAGTTGAAAAGGAAACAAGTTTTCAGCGCTAGGACATTAGCAGTGGAAGATGTGTTTTCAATCATAGCAAAAGCCAATTTTCTGTGTTTTCAATCAGAGCAAAAGCCAATTTTCTTGTTTCATTTTCCTGCTTCCTTTATTCCTCCATCTCTTCCACATCTATGCTGATGCATCATGAAAAATTTCCATCACCGAATAACAGATCACATTTCCCCCACTGTGTCATCTCTTTCACAACGTTGAAAGGTTGTTCTCTGGTTGTGTGCTAGTTGTACCAAGGAGGACTGCATCTTCCATATCCTCAAGGTATTATCTCCGGTTGCGAAGGCTGTTTTGTTTAAACTCCCACATGAAGTTGCTTCACCTCAACAAGGGAGTGTATCTGCTAATTCCTTTTAGGGATTTTTTAAGTTTTTATCCCTCTAGTCTACTTAAGTTTGGGAAAACTCCGTATAATTTCTGTATTTGGTGAAAACTCTCGATAATCTAACTTCTGTTTGGAAAATATGCTTTTTCAGGGAGTTTTTCCAAAGTATCCAGGGACTTCTTTGAAATTTCTTGGGGTTTACCAAATAAGATCTTCAGGGGTCATAGATGAATGGTAAGAACTAGAGGGTTATTACAAAGTAAGATTGTTCGTAGGGGATGAAAACTAAGAAACTCTTCCTTTTATTTTGACAAATCCTATACCCCTTGGGTATTGGACTGTTTTTATTGGGTTTGTACCCCTTCCCTCTCAATTTTATGCAGTAAAGTAAGGATCCAGCCAACTTGACTGGCTTCTATGTCTTTAAGGTCCCTTCTAACATTTCCTGTTCTATTTCAAGTTGCCTGTATGCATGTATCAGCTATTCCTTTCCTGTGTATTCTTGAAAAGTTGAAATCTCCTTTTAGATAGCACCTTGTGTCTATGGGACACTACAGAAATTATGAACCTACCATGACCACCCTAAACCTTGACCAGGATAATTAAAGTTTGTCCAAGAGATCATCATCGCCTGCCAAAAAAAACTGACCTGTTTAATGTCTTGGAATGTAGTTCTGTTTTCTCAACCCCTGATAACTTTTGAATCCATTGTTATTCTTTCATCTGGCTAAACTGGCCTGCTGCAACATACAGAGCGTTTTCACTGATAAAAGCTTAACTGAATGTTTTCCATCCATCACCTTCTTTCCATATAGCTTGTTACATGAAAGCATATGACTCATTTTCCCATTCTCACCTTATTCCATATAATACCTATATGGCCTTCACTTGATAGACTAATATGTCCTTTTTATTGTTTGGTATGTCATATATAGCACTCGTATTGCTGTTGAACCCAATGCCCAAGACAGAAACCTTGACAATGTTCTTTCAGTGTTTGCCAACCAGCTTCATAGTTGTAGCTGTGCAAAACGTGCAGATTTACTCCATTTGCACCCATTCAGTCCAACTCGCCCATGTGGAATATCCATGCATACATTTCTGCTTATTAAGCTTCACAAATTTACTCTGTTCCCTGGCCCTTTCAACTTTAATGTATATGCTGTTGGATGCAGATTCTGATGTCCTCCACAGAGCAAAAGATGCTAGAAAATGTAGCTTATTTAATCTGACAACAAAGACGAGCAAAAATACTATAGTTCTTGATCTTGAGATGCACAAATCCGTGTCTGGGGACTTCACACCACTAACTGAGTTGACTATATTGAGTTTCTGGAAGAATGCCAATGAATTAGAGGAAGTTATATTTTACTATGAATCAAGGAATCTGATCGTTCCACGGAGGCAGTAGATTGTGTCCGTTGTCAGATTTGCAGATTCTTCCATTTCAGTCTCTCAACCTTCAGAATCTTCTCTGGGAAGCAGAACCTTCTCAGAAATATCTGATGAAGCCTCTTCATCCAATGAAGTCACATATTCCAAGTTGAGGCCTGATCACAAATTTCCCAAGGCTCACAGGCGGTCATCTCTGCTTCAAAGGCAGAACAATCTCTACAGGAGGCCAACAGAATAGTCTATAGGAGCTTCAGTTGCATCGCATAATTTTTGGATTAACGCATCCCTGGGAGATGAATGGACCAGCAGAACTCGACCCTCACAGTGGAATAGCCACTGCCTTGCACAACAAGATTGACAGTCACGGATTTACCTAAAAGGAAAAAGGGCCAATATATTGATATTCTCAAAATTCAATTCTGGCCTTCCGTGTTTTTCCTAATGTTCTGTCATATGGTGTCCCCGCGCTTATTTTCACTCATAAAGAACACCTGCTAATTTTTGACAGATGATTCGTTATGTGCATTGAAGCAACGAAGTTTCTCTATTTTCTCACTTGCAGGTATCTTCTTTTCTTTTCCTCCAATGTCTGTTAGAAATTAAAAAAAAAAGAAACTTTTCTCTGTGATTTAAACTGTTCACACGTGGCCCCCCCCCTACAGGTTCTTACCAGTGATGATGATCTTCCTGATTTCAAGGTTGGAAGTTGGAAGGTCGATTTCTCCAGTCCAGGTCGAAAAAAGAGTGCACATTGATCGTGTTTCCGACTTGTCACCATCCCCATTCCATGCTCATAAGTCATAAGATAACAGGTGAGGTGTCCACTTCATGGGCTGACGTCCATTAAAGTGGAAAGCAAGGGACTTCACTCGGTCTCCACCTGCTGGGTCTTGGGCCTTTTAAGCCCACTTGTGACAGGACAGCTGTAACCATTAGACCTTCACGGGATTAGTCGATGGATTCATAGATTTGGGCTGCGGCATGGGCCTTCTGAGATCTGGTTAACTGATTAAAGATAGATCACCATCTCAATCATCACATTAATCTAATAATTCCAGCTCGCTGTAGGTCGTCCATGCTGATCACACCTTCGATAAGGGTGCCTTTCTTTTATCCCCCCCTAGCTGGAGGCAACAACAGGCTTCTTTGGTGACAACCTGGGTCTTCCAACCCGACACGGACGAGGCCTCACAGAGGTCTTTTCCAACGAGACAAACGGTTGGGTCCACAGGACACCAAAGCCCAACTCATTAATTGCAGAAAAATGAAAGAACACTGGACATGCCACATGCGATTCACGATTAGGTGTTGCACGGGCCTTAATGCCCTCCCCCTCTTCCCCAAGAGTTATGTTTGCCGCACTGAGACCCTCAGGGGTCTAGCGCCGTCTGATCCGATCGGACGGTCGCGCAACTCTCCGTCCAGTGCGGGGAGCTGTCATTTTTTTGTTTTCTTATTGTATTTTTTTAATTTTTTTAGAATGTCCGATAAAAAAATCGGATGGTACAGTCAGCCAGTTCAGTCAGCTACGACCCAGCTGTATATTTCTTTGAAATTTTCTTTTGCATGCAAATCTGCGTTGGATATTATCAAAAGATTTTTTTCAAAACAAAAAAAATACAATCGGGTTAGAGTCGACCTGAGCATAGCCGACCGTACCATCTGATTATTGATCGGACATCTTAATTTTTTTTAAAAAATGTAACAAGAAAACAAAAAAAAGGTAACTTCCCGCATTGGACGGGGAGCTGCCCGGCCATTCGATCCTTTGGATCGGCAGCTGGGCTCCTCCTGGCCTGCACGGAGGGGCTAAGTGCAGTAAGCATAACTCCTTCCTCAAATGTTAATCGAATGTTTGGGTAAGATTCTCTTGATCCCCTGTTGGTTGGTGGACCCTTGTTTGATTGCTCAGTCTGTCGTGGGCTTAACTGTTTTATGTATCAGACTAGTATTGTGATGGTAGATTGTTGTGTTCCTTTTTTTTTCTAAAATTTCCCTAGTGGAGAGTGTGTGTATATTATATATATATATATATATATATATATATGTATGTATTTTTAGTTTTATTTTTTATTTATTTTTTGCATCAGCACTTGGGCTTAGACTTCCATGAACTCGTGGGCCAAAATTATTCCGTGAAAAGACTAGAAGATGAAGTCAATTAATGTGGAGGGGTATCCATGTGCTCAAGAGTTGAAGGAAGATGAAGAAATGCTTTTGCATTTGAAGGAGGCACGGTGAAGTTTTGTGATTTGGAAGGACACTCTTTACCTTACCATCGTATGTTCCTATTTTTTTGGTTCCCGTAGTCCCACACTAGAAGACCAAAGGGTTTATTATTTATGAAGGAAACAGCCTTTCAAGGGTTTTGATTTTGGAGAAGAACAAAGAGTTTTGGAGATTGGGAAGAACGTTACAGCCATGGATATCGGCGAGCTCCCAATTTTAGAGCCTTTATATGGGCCTTTACATGGGATTATGGACCAGAATCGTTTGTAAACGGCAAATTTAACATGCGAATACGGAATTGAGAATGGAACATGATGAGATACATATTGATGAATAATACTTGTTACAACGTCCAATAATATTGCCATCTAATATAGATTACAAATCTTCGAATCTACCATCTGATTGCGTCAACTTGTATGCTATCTGATGGTTTAGATTGCCCAAAAGTGGTGATCCAATGGGCACGAGTACAACCAATTGGGTTTAGCTTGGTTGGTACTTGGTACCTCATGCGCAACACGTACTGCTACATATTTACATCTATAACAAAAAACTTATTGCCATTACGTGCCTACAAGTTGGACCAAATTCTTTTTAAACGTATGAGGGCCCTTTTTATAAAAATTATACAATATATAATCAACTACCTATATTTTAAGATTATTTATTAAAATTAATATTTATTTATATTTTTTCATAAAAATAAAATCTGTATCCTATGTGATACATACTTTGTTTGTATATAAAAATAAATATAAATATTAAAAGTCAATTAAAGGTCATGCTTCTCTCATTTGTTTATGCAAGATTTTGCCTTAACATATTCCGAGAATATATTTTGGACCTAATTGCCTGAACTTCTTGGCTCTCACTTCTCTTCATTTGATTGGTCCGCATCAAATTCTGTTTATATCAGTTGATTTATTAGAAATTGAAAATATGATGTCATTTGTATAGTTCAATTATTGAAGTAAGAGGTGCAGGCAATGAGGTATAGAAGATCTCATTCCCTTGAACACGAGCTGATACAGTTGATTTTAAGGTCAATAAAAAGTGGAATGAGACCGTTTGGATTCTATTCCTATATCTTCCTGTTATTTTTTATTATTAATCCAATTATATGCTTCAAATTGCATCTAATGTTTAAAACTATAATAAAATAATTGATATAATAAAGTTTAGTATAATTTAAAACATGATCAACCAAAAGAGTGTGACTATAGAATATCTAGGTAATATGCCAATGTCATATTAGAAGATGACGCCAACCTGAAATATTTGGATATCATGTGTACTAAAAACAATTCAATATGTTGTGATATTTATTATTAAAAAATTTCGATCTATCAATCTCACCTCGCAAGCGTAGGATTGTACACTAACTTGGCTTCATCGTTAGGTAAAAACAAAAGAGTGATGATTAGGATTGTACACTAACTTGGCTTCATCGTTAGGTAAAAAAAAAGAGTGATGATTTTGCTACACCCTTAACATACTCCTTTAAGATACTCTCTCCTCCGTCCCACCATCCATTCAATGCACTTTGATGATCTTAAGAAAAAGTGGTTGGTGGACAGGTATAAGAAAGTAAGATTATAGAGTACAGAAAGCGTCGTCTAAAAAAATGGAAATTGGTGTAGTAATATTATTTTTTAATATAATTTTTGGCACAACTTAAATTTTAAACGCCACACATATATTGGAAAGTGCAATTGACTAATGTTGTGTGGCCGCATCAAAAATTGTATTAAGAAACGGTCACTGTACTGTTTCCAAAAGATTTCCATGGGAAGCTGTTGGACAAATTCTACCTGCCAGCACGTGCGTTGGCCGTGGAGGCGGGAGGGGCCGGAGCACGTGCTAATTCTGCCAGCGAAATCGCACGGACACGCCCGGCGTCGGACGCCCCCATCGTCGGATGCCGCGGTCGTTCGTCTTTGCCATGCTTCTGCCGCTGCCCCGCCGCAGCTCTCCCCTCCTCGCACCGCCAGCTCCACATCCCATCTCCCCCCGCGCTCCCCGCCGGCGGGCACAGCTGATGTCGAGAACCCGTGGCGGACGACGAGCCCGCTGCAGGTGTCCTCATAGCCCGAGCCATGGCGGCCGTCCCGTCGAGAGAGCTCCCCGGGGGTGCGACGGCGTCGCCTGCGTGGAGAAGCTCTCGATCTCGAACAGGTCCGAGCTCGAGTCGCTGGCCAACTCCTCCTCCACCGGGGCAAGTCGGGCCGCCGGGCTCGCCGGGAGGAAGGATGAGCTCCGGCGTGGTCCGCCGTCTCCAGCGAACAGCGGCGTCGCCCCCCGCCGCCGGAGGTCCGACGATTCCCTCGGCGTGACCGACGCTTCCTCGACCGGTTGGAACACCTCCAACGAAACCCGAGTCGGATCGTCCCGTGGGCTAGGTGTTCTCAGCGGAGTAGCGACGATTCGTTTTCCGTAGCTGAAGGGTATGGCGAATCGAACCGCTTCATGGCGGAGGAGAAGAGAAGAGCCGAGGAAGAGGTCCTGCCTGTAGATCCAGCTCTCCGGAACCAACCTGAGCTTCGCCATATCCTCCACTTCCAAGCCCAGCTCGTGGTCCGTGGGACTTCCTACCTTCTGACTCCCAGTTGCAGCGGCGAAGACAGAAGTCTCAGTTTCCTCTACTGTAGCCTTGGCTTCCTTCTTGTTTAGGCTCCCCGATCCAATGCCTTCGAGATATAGGTGGTGTGGGCATGTGGGGTGCGTGGAGTACTTCTCTTCGACGTCTACGGCTTCCTTGCGAGAGCAGGGGCAGCTTGCCACCAGGGGCCACGCGCATGTGGAAAGGGGCCGCCTTTTATGGTTGCTCAGAGGAGAAGTTTTCGCAGCAATGCCGCCGGACCCAGGTGGAGGGTCCGACGAGGCGCCGCGCTGGCTGCGCCAAAGGCCCTTCTTTTGGCGGCGGTCTTCTGTCTGGTCTGGGGTTTCTTTGAAGTATCTGTTGGCGTCGAAGACGCTCAGCTCCGTGCCGTCCGGCGGGCGTCGGAGATGGTGGTCTCTCGTGGGAGCTAGGGCGAGGAGATGGGAGGTGAAGTGGGGTTCCCTGGTGTGGCGGGGCTTAGTGTGGAGGCTCGGTCTCTGCTGATGGCTGCCATTAGCTGTGAATCTTTCCATCTCTCTCTCTCTCTCTCTCTCTCTCTCGATCTCGAGCCTATGAACAGTCCGGTGCAAGTGCGGCTATCCGAAGGTTTCATGGGCGCTTCTTGTAGGGGGCCCTTGAGCGACACACTTCGTATCCCGGCACGTATTCTCCAAGCAGGGTATGTTTTGGTGCATAAAGGTACTTGCCAGATACGATAAATGTGTACGGGGAGAATTGAAATAACAAACAAGGTTTTATATGTGTATATACAGATACAAACTCCTTATGCATACTGCTAACTTTTCACATATTGTTATAAATATTCTTGACCTAATGATTGTAATTATATTCTTCCACGAAAATACTGTAAATGTCAACTAAATATATTAGAAAGATTTCATAAATTTTGATAAAGCCGGGAGATTCATGCAAAATTCTGATGAATTTAAAGGTGTATACGTAAAAATATCTAAATCCTTTTGATATATATACTTTAACACAGGGCTATAATCACAATCTTTTTCAGGATGTTAGAATTATTTATAACGATAGGTGGAGTTAGGAATATACATACGAATACGATAGTTTGTAGGAGCACATATACAAAAAACACTTGAAATGACTACATTTATATTCTACAAATCGTACGTATCCCACTTGGCATCTTCAACTGTACTCTACATTTTGAGTCTCAATTATGTAATGAAATACTCTTTTTTTACCATTACGTAATGAAATACTTATCTGGTTATGAAAGGTATAGCAAATATCCGTATATACAGGGGATTGTGTTAGATTTTAGAACTATATACATAATATATCATTCCTTTAAAGAATTAAGGGCATTTTACATTAAATTAAATCTTCAGTGTGTTCATGAGAAAACCCTAATGATAAACTTTATTAATACGTTGTGATGGGGGAAGCTGAGAGTTGGTCCCAAAGTGGGTCAAGAAATAAAACCTGAGCATGTTCTGGAACTGCTATCTAAGGATTATGGCTGATGGGCCTTCGGCCCATCTTGTAGAAGGAAGCAATTGCATGTTTAAACGAAGGCAGAGTATTTAAAGGAATAATCCTACATCGACTGCAGCAAAAGAAGATTCCCAACTATCTCCTATTTAAAGATACAACTTACGTCAAGTAAATGTATGCAATCTGATAATCTTGATCTTATCCTTATCCTATATCAATTAATTCTTTCTGCTAACTTGACCGTATGAAGGCCAGCTCCAGATCTCCATCCGGCAGGGATCTGAAACCCCTTTCATCCAGATTTCTCTCACTATTGCTAACAACCCGTTAGCAATAGTCTAGATAAAGCACTCGGCTGCAACACGTAGCAACGGTATGATTAATCTGATTTAGACAGGACACAACATTGACATTTCTCCTATCGAAGAATATAAGAGGCCAAAAAGAGGCAAGCATTTATTTCTTTTTCAATGTAGAGTGTGGAAATGAATCAGCCACATGGATGAACACGAGCTCCCTCGAGCTAGGGAAATGGATCTTTCAATTCACGCGTGCCCATCATTTAATCCACAAGGGAACACCGAATATATATTTTACAAAAAAAAAAAGAGAAAAAATCTTCACAACCATCTATGTTAACTCAATGTGGTGTGTCGTGCATTTGATCGAATTCTATCTAATATTTGTCGTAGAAGTTTTGCTTCTGATCAATTATATATAAGAACTGTGGAATGAGAATGCTTATGTCCTTGGTGTACATATGCATCTCATCGTCGGTTAATCTTTTTATGTAAACCTAAGTTTAGTTACAATCCACGATGGTTTAGGGGCAGGTGCATCCGAAGACGAGTGATTTCGTTCTAACTTGATGGAGTGCTCTTTATTGCGCTTGAACTTACGGAGATTATTTGCCCTGACTTTTAAGTAGAAATGTTATCAAACACGTCCTAAATTTCAATTATGCATAAATAATCCTTTATAGTAGCCACACGAAAAATGATAATTTTCATCCAACTCAACTTCCACACGTGCACATAGAGATGCATGGTATCCATGAGGGATGGGAAATTTACTCAAATATTTTTGGATTTAAAATCTTAGTTAGGGTCCCGCTGATGGGATTAGGTCTTTAAAAGACCATCAAAGCGACGATTCGTGATAAGAACATCTCTAGGGTTTTGTTAATACGTCAGGTGACTGTGATGTTGGAGGCCAGCTCAAAATCGTGTGTGGTGGTTATTTCAAGACCATTTTCCACGAGAATGCTTCCAATGTAGTTTTTGGGAGCATTCTTTGGAAGATTGAGTAATGATACTTTGAAATCGTGCTCAAGAAATTAAGTAATCCTCGAACAAAGTATTTTTCAGGTGCAACCTATAAATTTTCTCTTTTTAATCAAGTGGTGCAGTTAAATAACCTTCCTAATATTGGGAACAGTTCAAAATCTGAACTGCTATGAATAAGTACTTCTCTCCCGTAAGAAAATTTTCTACAAAATTATGACTTTACAACATATAACTGCGCAAAGTAATATTTTCATGTGAGAATAATTTGCTACACTGTCAAGTGATTTTACACCGTCAGATGATGTTTTTATTTTTTATTTTTAGGTGGATCCTAATTTAATTTATATATTTGTACAATTCGATCTATGATCAGATGATTTAAAAAAATTCGAAAAATTAAAAACCATCTGACGGTGCAACAAGTTGTTCTCTTTTGAAGGTTGGGACAATCGCCCAAAAAATAATCATGCCCAGGAATCTTCAAGTACGTGTCCTCATCAGAGAACACATGAACTACGACCTAGGCCGCATGCCTGGTGGTAGTCAATTTGTTTGCTTTCCGGTAGAATTAGGTATTCTCTAATTTATCCTGGTAATAACCCATTTGCAGCCGAATATTTCATTTCAGTAATTAAAGCGACCCAACCTCAAATAACCTGAAAACCGTAGCCTACTAGATCTATAGGTTATCAAAAAAGCTCTTAAAGCAATAATTATGCATCAAATTTAAAGCTTCAAAGTATTAGTGGAGGCGATACTTTGTCTACCATCGAACTCTAATGGTAATATCATATTAGAATAGCTATCTGTTTAAGTTCTACATACTTAATTGAAGGCATTAGAAAACTTACATCCATAAAATTCTAGCCAAGTGAAACGATATCTTCATCTTAAAATAATCCTTTTTTTGCTCAAAAGATTATGCATTCAGTCAACTAATTAAATATACCATTTGCTACACACACAGCCTTGCAACTTCACTGGTACATACATGCAAGCATACATACATATATATATAGAGAGAGAAGTTACATGCAATGCAAAAATATGTAAAGCCAAATATATTTCTTGCAGTAGTATTCGTGCACTTTTAACCATTAAGAATGACACATATGTAAAAAGAAACTCGCCATAATTTTCTAGGTGTGTCCATTTCAGGACATCTAAAAGCCTGTCCACCATATATAATAAGCAAATAGAGCAAAAAATATAAGATTGTTACACTATTTAACGAAAATCTCAACATGTTACAGCAAGTATTTCTCATTATTAACTTATGTAACAGAGTCTTTTTAAACCGTTATGAATAATAGATAAGTTAACCAACACAAATCTCTTCTAGCCGAGTACGTGCACGTGGTCTGTATAGCTAATAATCTGACTAGTTATTGGTGGATTGGTCAATTAATTATTTATAGTCTCTCTAAACTGATAGCATATATAAAGGACAAAATCTGCAGGGATCTAGTTTAGAATCACAGAGAATCCAACCTGTTTGCATCCTCGTTGTATCGTTTGAAACTTGAAAGATTTAACGGCTAATCAAAAGAGGATCACATTCATCTGGGATGATATACTGTACATCTCCTTCTCAGAAGATATGATATTTAATACACGATATTCGCTTATTTTATAGTAAACTATGCAAGGTGCATGATTCCAGGAACATTTGACAAAACGTACGGTAGGCGACATATCATGATTCTTAATATTATTTTTGTTATTCTTTAGCAAAAGGATTCTGATTAAATTTTAGCACATAAAAATTTCACTATAAGTAAAATTGGATAGTCTTCTATTATCGTGCTTAAAGACGCCAGGCATTCACTGTTTGGTTCTAACCTAAAGAGCAAAGTAAGGAGACATCGATTTGGTTTGGTTTCCTCTCTTGAAACTGCAGTATGTCTTGGGCTGCCTGGGCCGTGGCCCATACTTACGCACGCACCCGCGTTCCAGCCCAGGCTGCAAATCGTACAGTCCACGCGCACGGGGTTGATGTGAGGAGAGGGGAATATGGGATCCATAGAGAGGAGAGGACCCCTCAGGCTAGGGATGCAAATGATAATTGCTGACTCAATTATTTGACCAAATATTAATTTATAAGTTAATTAATACATAGTCTTTTTAAACTAATAACATAACAGATACGATCACAGATCTAACTTAGATGCATGCCCATTTGCTTCGGTACCCGGGCCCCCACTATTATGTGTCTCACATTTTTCAAATAAACATAAGAAAAATAATCTAACAACATCATTTCTCGATATACATCCTCCATATACACATATTTAAAATATGTATACATATTCTCTTTTTGTTTTATTGCTATTGGATCAAACCTTTCATCTTAAAATGTGACATTTTTTTTTTGGTCTTCTAACACTGATGTCAAATCTTGTATCTCCTTTATTGTTGTATATATAAAGGATATCTTAAATGAACATGCATAAATCCATATAAATATTGTCCGCATGTATACATTTGAGACCGAAAGGGAGGGAGTGAACAACTTCGAATCGGGTGTGGGAGTATGATAATCGGATGACCACCTGACCGTATTTAGTTCAACTCCATTGCCAGTTAATTACCTCCTTCACCGTCGCCTCTGAAACCTGTCGGCTGTCGAAGTGGTCAAACTCGATCGACGCCAAGATAATGGATTCGGGAAAGGGGTCGAACCAGCTGCTGGTAGGATATCTATGCAAAGGCCGGGTCTACAGCTAGACGTCCCCGGCGGCGAACTCCGGGGGGGTTGTCGGCCTCCAAGCGGGGGAGTTGGTCGCTGCCAAGGCGCAGGAGGTGGAGGCACATGGTGGTGCGAAGTGGCGGCGATGGAAGCTGAAACGGCTGTGGCCGCTGGTGCTTGTCGTGCTGCTGCAGGTGGTGGGGAAGGGGGCGGCAGTAGCTGCAGCAGTGGCCGGCGTTGGTTACTGAGATAGCAGTTGATATCAAAGTTGGTCACTGCATTCGGGCCCCTGCACTGTACGGCTGCGAGATCATACGCGCGTGCTGCTTCCTCTTCTGTGCCTGCACATGCACACAGTGTGAGAAGAAAAAAATTGTATGCATACAGAGAGAGAGAGCAGAAATATGTGTTCTGACTTAATTAGGATGTAAACTGATCAGAGTCAACGTGGATCTACGTGAATCTGTGACTTATCCGTATTCTCTTTGACTAACTTATGAATTAATAATAAGCCAAATAATCAAATATGTGGTGTACTATACGCATTTGATTTAGAAGAAAGGGAGAGAGGGAAGTATGAAGCGTTACCGTAGGTGCCCAAGTAGAGGTACTTCTTGTCGGGGACACTATTGATCCTCGCTTCCCATCGGCCAGTGTAAGCATGCCTGCGTACACAGTTGTGGGGACGTGTGTCACAGGACGAGATTGTTATAAAAGATTGAGATCTTTTATTTTATTTTTTTATATTATTTGTATTTCAACTAATTTTATTGGTTCAGAATTCTTTAAAAGTAAAATTTCTTTTATGGGATTCATTTTCTTCTTATCATAATAGAAGCGTCAATAAGATCAATAGAGTTGAGAGGAGTTTTTGCAGCCACAACCCTCACAACTAACTTAAGAGAGACTAGTGACACATCCTCGACAACCCATTAACTAACCATGAACTAATAGATTAGCTGAAACTTTGTGATAATTAGTCAATGGTTTCTGTGCATAACAAAAATAACATCAACAATAATGAGAAGAGAGAGTAACACCTTTCTTTTTTTTCTTTTTTCTTTTTTTATGTGGGGGGGGGGGGGGATGTGGATTGTTTACCTGACCACCCCTCGGTACTTAGAAACACCTCTCGAGAAGCTGCTACTTCTGCGTCTGAGTAGGGACAAGTATGCTTCCCTTGACAGGGACTCCATCTCTTCAAAACAACCGGCATATGTCTGAATCTGCATTTGGCACCTGTTAGATCTTTTCTTTTATCACATCAACATCATGAGAAAGATGGAGTTTTTCTTATGCTGTTGATGAATGCTATTTGATGGTGAAAGAGGTATTGGTTGTTTGAGTCACTCACTGGAAAGTTCAGGATGGCGTTAGGCCCACAAAACCTGAGGGCAGCAAGGTCATATGTGTGGGCCGCATCATCTTCGTTATCAAACGCTCCTAAGTTAAAACACCCATGCGGCCAAGAAAGAGATCATAAAGGGACTTAAAAGAAAAAAGAATACTACCTGCTGATGAACATGGTGTTTTGTCATTTGTAAAGGAAAAAAAAAAGAAAGGAAAAAAAAGAAGAGAGGAAACATTTTAAACTCACCTAGATAAACTAGTGAAGTAGGCAGATGAGGGTGCACCATGTTGACGTTGTGAGTAGGATATATATAAAAAATGTAAGGGAACAGAAAGTAAAGAAACTTTGTTAGGCCAGCAGAAAAAAGACAATCATTACAACATAAATTATGTTAATTGTGATTTTTTTCTCCTTTCCTGCACCGTCTGTTCCTTTTTAATCATCACACACCTTGCTTTCCCTTCTTGTTTTGCCCATGGTTCCAACTGTTTTTATCCCAAAGGTGAGCCTCGTACCGTCCAGTCGCCCGGTGCCTACATGCATCTCAGTGTTCAACATCAGCTCCGAGAAAGAAAGAAGAGACTTGTATAGAATGGGTGAAGAAAGAGTCCATCAAAACCCACTATATCATTATTGTGTTCTCCTTACTTTGAGACCCCTTTGTAGATGGAGCTCCCTCTAGCGTTGCCATAATTGGAAGAAGAGTTGCTTTCACAACCAGTGATTCGTGTGGTGTGGCTTGGCATGGTGTTACTTATTCGGAGCTCCGAAGGCAAATTAAGCAAACAATTGAGGAGTAGGTGAAGTAGATTTAGAAGAAGAAGAAGATGGCATAAAAGTGGGAGGAGAGGTTGCGACGGAGCAGGAGGAGGAGCAGGAAGAGGGAGAGAGCTCTTCTCAGGATTCCTTTGTCAAGGGATATGTGGGTCCTTGGCGTGAGAGATGGGCTATGCAAGAGATCAAACGGGCGGTGAGTTACCAAAGAGAAGACTTGTAGAGTGTGGTTCTTCTCAGTACGAATTTGGACTGAATTCAGTTAGCACAGAGAGGAGAGAAGGAAATCTTTCGCAAAAACCTCTCCTCGAGAATGAGAGACACACTATATGAGGGGTTTTTTTTGAAATTTTTTTTCTCTCTGTATGGATGGAGTTCAGTCCAAACTTGGACGCGGAGGACCTCTATTCTATTGTTGGAGATGGAAAGCTCAAAAAGGCTTTTGCAGAAGCGTGGCTATATATGGTCTTGCTGTAAGTCGAAGTGTTACATGGTTAGCCTTGGAGCACGGTCAAATGCCTCGCCCACACGCCACCCTCGTCTCAAGGGCTTGCCATTCTTCCAATGGGGCTTCTATTCTCCTCTGACCTCATGCACGTAGCTAGCTATTGGGCACTTCCCTTCTCCCTTGACCTCTCCCTCCTCTCTCTCTTCTCGAAAAGGGGATAAAAGAAGAATCTCCAGTGCCAGCTGGGGAAGTGCAGATAAGAGGCAGTACCAATTATCGATAGCCCATTAAAAGGGAAAAAGATGTGTAATAGAAGTAAGGAAGGGGGAACTTATGGCATCTGATATCCACTCTTCAAGTTCTTGGCTACCGGAATCCTTTAGCTTTTCAAACATATCTCTGCTAGGATTCTAGAAGAAAAGAGGAGCTGTTCTTGGTTTTTCTAAGCAAAAAGTGTCATAATAATAAAATCACTTAAATACTTGAAGTCCAAACTAGTCATGTATAATATTCTGCTTCGTGGCGTCTGATGGAGTTGATAACTAAGTGTTTTTAGGTTGCCAAATTAGAAAAAAAAGTTACTGTAGAGGATTTAAAAGACTCCAGATCGTCTCGACATAAAGGTGGACCGGACTCCAACAATCACTACTCCATGGTGACATGTATAAAATAGACACGTCATTCGAGATGTGTCTCATCGTAATAAAAAACTTTTTCCTTATTATCGATTTCTCAGATTTCAAATATAACGTAAAGTTCTTAAATACAACTATGAGCATAAGATTACAACCATAATTAAAATGCACTCCAATAAACACTAAAATACACCTCAATGCACCTGGATACAACCCTAATTACTTTTCTCAGATTTTTAATACAACACATAACACTTAAATATAATTAAGAAGAAAAGACTACAACCATAATTTAAAATACATCCAAATAAACAAATTCGTACAGTAGCTTGGGTTGTATCCAAGCACATTGGGGTGTATTAAAGTGTTTATTAAGATGTATTTTAGATTATAGTTATAATCTTATGCTCATAGTTGTATTTAAGTGCTCTACATTGTATTAAAAATCTGCGAAATCGGTAACAAGCAAAAAGTTTCCTATTGCGATGGGACACATCTCGAATGGCGTGTCTACTTTGTACATGTCACTATGAAAGCGGTAATTGTTGGAGTCCGATCTACTTTTGTACCGAGAGGGTCTGGACTCGATTTAAAACGCTCACGAGTGTACACGGACAGGTTGCACACGTTGTGAAAAGATACGTAGGTCTCCTGTGAGGGCTTGTTAGGGTCTTAGTTGAGGGTTCCCTGCTTGACTCTAAAGTCTAAGTCATTTGGTCACATGCAAAACAGCATGGAAGACTATAAAACTCGATTAAAGAAAATACTTCAGATATTATGTAACATCGAATCTTACAATGCAGCAAACGATCCTATCCAAACAATGTCAAATCCAAACCCCCTTTTGCCAAATGGGTTTACTAGTATTTGATATCCTGGACAGGTAATTCTTTGAATAGACAAGTTCCTTCACAGGCTCGACTGACTTTCCAAAGGCTTGTTAGGGAGTCGCCTTAGGTCGAACATTGTCATTTGGGACTGGTTGAACCCTATTTATGGCCTTTCGATGAGGAAGATGGCATTCCAGAGAAAGGTCATTTCTTGATTCAGCGCCTATTCAAAATTTTCATTGAAAATGGTCATTTCTGAAATGCTTCCCTGATGTCAAAAATAACGAGTGGTAGGATTCCAAAATAGATGTTGAGGTCTATATATCCCCATTTGAGAACGTTTATTTATTGTAAAACCAAACAATGTTTAAAAAGAGAAAAATCTTCTTTATTTCCTGTAATTTTGTTTCAGCCATGTTCTATTCTAATTAAATGTTCCTTCCTAGATGGTCTTTTTTATTTCAAGAATGAGGAAACGAGTAGCTTGAAATAATGAAATTAAATAATTCTCCATATTTAAAAAGTAGCATCAAGGGGTTAAAGGAAGCCCTTGAAGCAGGCAGCTACATTCAGATCAAATCAATTTATGTATATATTGAATATTGCAACCTGACAAAATTAATGTAATTAAATAATACCTTGAAGAATGTTCATCTTAAAGAGCAACATCATGGTGTTCTGATGTAATAATTGATTGGCTTCAACAAACTTACCTAATGGCCCTCAGTGGTTGGAATTTTTTTTCTTCAAGGAGAATCAATGATTGGAGTTGACACCATGATTCCAGATGATGGTCGGCCCCGAAAAGAGCTCTAGCTTTTATTAATCTTATGTATTTCTTTACATATATCAAAGTTTATTGAAAACAATAGAAATGAAAAAGTCAACCTGATAATGAGAACCACATAATAAGCATTAAGATCGTCGAGAAATTGAACTTCATCTTTTGATAAATGAAAGGGACAAATAGTATACATATACAAATCTTTCCTACAAATCCAGAAATTCCATCTTGTAGTTGCAGACACTATATATCTTCATAGATTGGAAACCTTTTAAGAAGAGAATTAACAATCGGATTTGACAATAATGTGTTTTTAAAGGAATGCCTTTATCAGTCTAATAGAAAATATCATTTTTACAGATCTTATATATTAGGACAGATATACTAATTAATGTCTTCATAGATATGAAGGCCTGTCAAAATCAATTGAAATAAGTAAATCTTCCTGATAATGAGACAAATCCACATGTAAGATCAGTGAGATGTGTGAGGAGCTAGACTTCGTCTTCTTCTGAAGACTGGAAGAGGGTGACAGACTATACTACTTTTCTTTTAAAAAGCATGTTGTTGGTTATGTCTTGAAGGAATATTATACTCTAAGCTGGCCCTGGTTGTTTCTAACTAGTTGGCCCCCCAATGATCAAAGGGAAATACTCTCACACGTGCGCGCCTATCAGGGTGCAGTGTGCGCGCACACTCCCACGCGACGGTGTGCAGCAAGCTCTCATGATCAAAACTGCAATCGATGAGTGGAATTAATATCATAAAATTTAAAATGATGTCTTCCTTGGACCCAAAAGGACGTCTAGGTTTCATAAGCTTTTTATGATAGACAGTTATAATGACGCTTTTATTGATACCAAGGTCTATCAAAATCAATGAATCAGAGTCCGTGAGATTCCGAAGTACGTAGCAAGACTTCAATGATAGAGAGATAAATATATGCTACTCTCTTTCTATCGATGCCTAGATTTTGCGGTGGTCTTGTTCTACTGATTGGCCCACTATTTGTAATGCAAACATGTTTCTAAATGATTGGACAGAGGTCAGCTACTTGAAGGTAACTTTTGGAGAACAAATCCTCTTAGTATTGGATAGGAATTCAACAGCAAATACGTACTAAGAGGATCTGTTCTCTAACTTTTGAACCTTTTTGTGAAAAGTTATTTTGGCTTTCGTTCGAGTTCTTTTAAGTACGTACGTAGGTTGAGTTCCAACATCTTAATTTAAAAAGCTTACCAGTGGAAGTGGGGTGTTCTAAGTGAGTTAGTTATATATGTATAAGTTAAAGCTTATATACATAAGTTAGAGTAACGGAAGGCACCCAATAGGCACATCCATGTCTCCAATTCCTGCACTGGAGAGACTTTGACCCACAAAGACCACTCAAGTGGTGTCGCAGTGCAATTGTCCCTTGTTCTCTAACCATAAGTTGGTCGTTATTGGAAATGCGTACAGCTGCCCTTGATACACATTTATATGTATGACAGCAGGCGAATGAGATCACTTGGACCCTTCCTCTCAACTTCTTGCCTGAATCTTAAAATTCTCTTGATTAAAAATTATATATTTGCAGGACCTGCTTTATTTATGAGGATTTGAGAAGTAAATTCTAACTAGCTAGTAGAGTTTTAAAACCCAAACAAGGATCTAAGAGAAGAATCTCAGTGAACCCACTCTGACAATAGGACTATGGACATGCACTCTGATGCAATGTTATTTAGGCCAAGATTTAATTTAAGCAAGTCATTTATCCACACGAATTAGTACCATATAAATGTATAGGTAGATTGTCTAGGACATGTATATACTGGGTCCTAGTTCGATTCAGCTTAGTGCGAAGGAGGTTATAATCTCTTACCTATATATACATAAATACTTCTACACCAAAGGATGTGGCACAGTTTGGCGTTTGTTAGACTAAGCTGGGTTCAGCAGGCATCATCACATAAACGAAGAAAACAATCTAATGACATTATTTCTTAACATACATTCGCCACACATACTTAAAATATTAAAAGCATTCTCTCTTCGATTGCTATTGGATCAAATCTTTCATCCTAAAATGTGATAATTTTTGGCCTTCTAATACTTATCGCAAATCTGGTATCCACTTCAGTGTTGTAAAAAAGAATCTCAAATGAACATGCATAAACACAAATTAATGTCAGTAAGAAATTTATGATCAAGCATTGCAAATGGTGCAGGAGAGCATATATAATAAAGCAAGAAAATGATATAATAATATTTTTTCTGGACATCGAAATTAACACAGATTACAAGGAGACAAAAATATCTTTCCTTTAATGCAAAAAATCGGTCATCTAGATTTTAAAATTAAATAGTTTTTTCGTCTCATTATATACTATGTCAAATTTGATGTCCAGAAAGATATGATTATTCCGGCTGTGGATATGGTATCACCACCTACCATTCATTACTGTAGTTCACCTTCAGTTCCAACATCCATTATCGTCGCCGCCGCCGCCGCTCTTCGAAGCCTTACAACCATGCACGACGGTAAGAGCCATGACGGTCTGGGTCGGCCTAAAGCTAGATACCCCAGGCCGCGAAGTCCAAAGGGGTGTCGGCCTCCAAGTCGATGTTCACAAGCGGAAGGCCCGCACTGTACTGGTACAGCTCATCAAAGGTGCTGTTGGTCACGGCTGCAGGCGATGGAGGTGGAGGCATGGGATAGGGGAGTGGCGGCGGTGGGAACTGAAACGGCTGTGGTTGCGGCTGCTGCTGGTGGCCGTCGTGGTGCGGCAGGTGGAGGGTAGGGGGCGGCAGTGGGAACTGAAACGGCTGCGGTTGCGGTGGCTGGTAGTGGTCGTCGTAGTGCTGCAGGTGGAGGGGAGGGACCGGCGGTGGGAACTGAAACGGCTGCGGTTGTGGCTGCTGGTGGTTGTCGTCATGGTGCTGTAGGTGGAGGGGAGGGGGCGGCGGTGGGAACTGAAGCCGTTGCTGGGAGTGGTCCTCGTGGTGCTGCAGGTACTGGAGGGGAGCGGGAGGCGGTGGGAACTGAAATGGCTGCGGTTGCGGCTGCTGGCGGTGGTCGTCGTGGTGTTGCAGGTGGAGGGGTGGCGGTGGGTGTGGACGTTGGTTATTAAGATGGTAGTTGATATCAAAGTTGGTCATTGTATGCAGGCCTCTGTATCGTACGGCTGCGAGATCATATGCCCTTGCTGCTTCCTCCTCTGTATCTGTAGATATGCACATACACGATAAATAGGAGAGAGAGAGAGAGAGAGAGAGAGAGAGAGAGAGAGAGAGAGAGAGAGAGAGAGAGAGAGAGAGAGAGAGAGACCCAACAATATGCAAAAAAATTCCTCACATCATCTAAATTTTTTACAAATATCTGAATCCTCCTTCTCACAGTAATATTTGACTTTTGTCCAACCCTCTACTCTTTTCAAAGGACTATGTTCCAATATAGTTAGTTAAGTATGGTATACTTCACTGCTAGCGTGAAAAAAGTTAACTGAATTGAGCCTCTCGTATTCCATTTAGAGGTTGTTTGTTTTAGTGTAAAACTTTGTAAATCATCGATTTCAAAATCACTGATTTCAAAACAAGTGAAATTTTCTTATTTTATAATCAAGAAATATTTGTTTGGTTGTTTGTAAAATAAAACAAGAGGGATACTTCAATCTTGTTGTTTTGGTTTATAGTTAAATCAAAATAAGGGAATTGGACTGTCAAGTGAACATACATGGTTCAGACAAGATTTTACTTTACATTGTTTTGCATCATTCCAAACAACTGAAAACACAATAAAACGAAATAATTGTTTCGAATATGCTATTTTATACTAAAACAAACAACCCTTTAGTCACGTGAAAAATTCACATGGACGATCTCTCTCTCATAAAATAGATGTTGACATCATTCATGAATTAACATCATGAGGTCGATTAAAAAAAAAATTAAAAATATGCTTGACAGACTATTTTTTTGAGAGCATAAATTGTATTTTGAGAATATCATCTAACTCTCTAAAACATAATGACACCTTCGAGAGCATCATGCTCTGTTACCTAGATGCTCTCAGAATATCATACTCTTAAGAGCATATTACATCAACTCTCGAAAGCGTAACTATGCTCTGAAGACCCCTATCATCCTCCAAGAGTAATGCTCTAGAGATTACAGAGCATAATGCTCTCGAGGGCATGATTATGCTTTGGAGAGTCTGTTTGTTTTAGGTGGCCTACAAACTAATCTGACTATGTAAATCTCTTTGGACCAGTGAGGAGTCACTGGGCTTGTTGGGCCATTAACTGGACTTGTAATTGGGCCTAGAGGGTCACACGCAAATGATTCTCAAGGCGATGGATAAATAAGTGAGTTTTATACAAACCGGGGGTTTTTATGAAAAACTGCGCGGTTAGTATAAAACATAGCGAACGGGCTGAGCAGGCCAAACTGCTGCTAACCCTAGCCGCTTCTCCTTTGTTTCTCTCTCTCTCTGGCGTCCAGACAGATCCAGATCTGCTCTGCTACTTCTCCGAATCCCATTCGACGAAAAATCGTCCTTACGTTGCGGCGACCGGCGGAGGTCTCGTGGGCTGAAAAAAACGAGGAACGTGAGGATATTCGTCGCGAGGAGGATCGCGTGGACTTTGCTAGAGGCCGGACACTTGCGCGGCTTGCGGTGTCGCACTGACAGAACCGAACGGTTGCGGATTCGAATCCGCACACGGTGAAAATCGATTATCCGATAATCGTAGTTTTTAATTTTTCGAAACGGGAACGGATCTCCGTTTTAATTTTATTTCCGCTACGCGGGAGATCCGGAGAAACCCGATAACCCAACAGTGGTATCAGAGTCAGGTTCCACTATTTCTCGCCCCGTTTCGGTTTCCTAAATTAATTTTTTCTTATATTATTCCATGCGTAAGTTCAATACCTTTTTGCTGGATTTGTGTTCATGTGATGAACACAATTAATAAGATTAATTTATTCTGCAAAACTCGGATTTTTTTTTGGTATTTTGTGTTCTTCGTGGGACGAAGAACGGCGTGGTTTAGCGGCTTCAATCCGGCAACCCCATGCGATGGGGAGGTGTCCCGAGATCCTGGTATGACCAGTGATCATGCCGGCCATCAACAGCATCGATCGCCGGCTGCAAAAAACCCACTGGGAAGATCGGATATGTGCATCATGGCCTGTTTTCTTCAACTTCTTATTTTATAAAAACCAGAAAAACCATGGAAGAAAGACCCTCGAGCTGCAGTTTTGTGGCTTCTCCGACGAGCCCATCAACGCCGGAGGAGGAGCTGGCTGGACTGTACAGGGCCGGGCAGGCCGACCGTCGGAGTCAAGGCAGCCCAGTCGCCGGCCTCCACTTGCAAAACTGGGAATTTAAAAGGGTTCGGGCTCTCTTATTGGGGGTATGTCGGGGGGCATGCCGGCGCCGGGTACCTTGCCGGCACCGGGGGCTTCGCCGTTGGGGCCGGGCGGCACCGGAACTCCGGCTGCCGGCGCCCAAATGCCTCTGCCCCGCCGCCCTTACCAACCTGCAACTACACGTAGGTTAGGGTTTTCAGGTGGAAGGGGACGGGCGGTTCAGGGCCTGGGCCGGCCGGACAGGTCCCGGTTGGACTGGGCTTGTGTCAATGGCGGGCCGGATGGACCTGGCTCGGACCAGGGAGCCCCGGGTCTGAGCCCCTGGCCGAGCCCGGGCTCGTGCCTCACTTGAGCCAGGTGCCCTTGGGCTGAGCCCTTTTATTACATGAGTCCCTAAACCCCATTAAGCGCCTTATTCTAATTAAATCAAAACTCTATAAGCCTAATTAAAAATAAAATTGGAGTTTAATTTAAATTCAAAATGTTTTGAAAATTAAATTATTATTCAATTTTCTTTTTATTAGGCATTAATGATTATGAATCATTATAATTAACAAAGTGTTGTAAATTAATTTGAATTAATTATTAATTTAAAAGTTAAATTAATAATTAATTTTAATTGGCTAATTTAAGAGTTAAATTAGTAGTTATTAGTTAATTAGAATTAATTGTTAGTTTAATTGTTAAATTGATGATTAATTTTAATTAACTAACATAATGGTTTAATTAGATGTCATTAATTATTGATTTAAAAGTTAAATTAATAATTAATATTTATCTACTAATCTAAAAGTTAGATTAGTGGTTAACTATTCATTAGTGTTAATTAGTAATTAACATTTATTAATTAACTAGTCTAATTGTTAGATTAGTAATTAATAACTAATTAAAATTGATTATTGATTTAAGTGTTAAATTAATGATTAATTTTAATCTACTGATCTAAGAGTTAGACTAGTAAATAATTTCAATATTCTAATTGTTAGATTATTAATGTGGTTTAATCTAAGTGTTAGATTATTAGAATTGTTCTAATTTGCATGGAATAATCTGGAACTATTAATTTGGAGTGTGTGCACATGTGATGCATGTTTTGATGCTTTTAAATTAAATTTGATTGCATGATAAATTGATTAAAAGTGTTTTCGAAATTCAAATACCAATTTTGATTGGATCCCAGCTTTTTGTAAGCCAAAGTTATCTATTTTTGAAAACTCTTTTATTTTAGCTATGTGATGCGCTGAATCATGTGTGGGATGTTTAAAACACACCGTGGTCATGGATATGCATTTAATTAATTATTCATGTGATGAATGGATTATGTGGATCGTGGATGTTGATTATTTATTAATTGTTAATAAATAGAGGTCTGCGTACCTCTCTCTCTCTCTTATACTCCGATGTACTTCTATCTCCCTCTCTCTTGTACTCGCCATAAGGCTCTCTTCTAATTACATGTAATTATAGAATTAGTGTAATCTGATTGAGGCAACCGAGGAAAGAGCGAGGACGATCCACAGCTGCAACCAGGAAGGCGAAAAGATAGAGATCTCTTGCCTATATGTTTGCAGGTTATCTAATATAATTGTTGTGTTAGATTGTGTGTGCGTTTGACTGTTGGCTCCAGTCAAACCCACTGTGCTATCCATGACTACACTAGACATGTATGAGATGCATTGTTTTCTTTTGATTATGAATCAAAGTAGGTATAATATTTAGTAAATATATATGATATATTTATATACTATCACCTAGGAGAGACCCAGATAAAAGTTATTTAAATACCCTAAGAAAAACTCTAAGCCGTAACGCGAGTAGTTAAGAACTTACCGCATGGTCCACCATCGTTATAGTCATAGGATTCGAATCACTTTAGGCAGGTTTGTTGTGCTATCCACAAGGCCTGCTTAATTGAGAGGAGAAACTGTGGCTATGGCATTAGATGCCTATATGATCGGGGTAGAGGAACCATGTAGCTTTGTTGTGCTATCCACACGGGCTACATGCAAATCTATGCTCGTCGCGTAACGATGGTTAGCTTAGACCAGAATTAGTAGTTTGTTGTGCTATCCACAAGGCTATTAAATCTCTAGGGACCGAAGCCATGATCAGATATTGTAAAGAGTTGCAAGTCCCATGAGTTGGGTGCTCTTTGATTGTATTACAGTTTGTTGTGCTATCCACAAGGCTGTAGTGCAAGTCATTGAGATTCTGATCCCATTAGGAGACTGTCGGCGTCTCCCGTTCTGTATAACTAAGGGTTATACAGTCCGTCGAAAATTAGTGGGAGTTAAACTTGAACAAAAGACCATGTCTTGTTTTAATTTTAATAATTGAACATCTGCTAAATTGATTTTACTTATCTCCTGTAGGTAATTATGTCGTCGAATAACCCACTTCGAGGCATACTTGATGCCCTTTTGACTTACCTGATCTACTCGGATTGGTTCAGAAACCTGAAGAATGTCTTCAGATATGAGAACATTGACTTTGTCCCTGGAGCTGATCCTTCTGCTGAATCGGCATTGGATGCCCCTGAAGCAGAGATGATAGCTAACGATAAAAGATCGAAGGACAAAGGCAAAAGAGTAGTAAAGGGTGACTGCTTCTATTATAAGTAGTATGGTCACTGGAAGAGGAACTGTAAGGAGTTCCTTAACGATAAAGATCATGGAAAGGTGAAGCTGTCTGAAACTTCAGATATCTATATGATAGATATCAACTTGTCAGTTAGAGATTCAACATCTTGGGTATTAGATACCTGATGTGCTTCTCATATCTGCCACGATGTGCAGATGCTGACAAGTAAGCGTAAGCTGAGAAAAGGCGAGGTGGAAAAGTTGCATAAGCATGGTTACTTAACTGCATTCGATTACGAATCGTTTGCGAGATGTGAATCATGTCTTATGGGAAAGATGGTAAAATCTCCATTTACTGGACATGGAGAACGTTCTAAGGACATTCTGGAACTAATACATTTGGATGTATGTGGTTCCATGTCCACCCAAGCCAAATGTGGCTACTTATACTTCATCACGTTCACCGATGAGTTCTCAAGATTCGGCTATGTGTACTTAATGAAGTACAAGTCGGAAGCATTTGAGAAGTTCAAGGAGTTCAAGAATGAGATAGAGAAGCAGTTAGGAAAGAGTGTTAAAGCTCTTCGATCAGATCGAGGAGGAGAATACTTGAGTACTAATTTCACACAATTCTTAAAGGATAATGATATCCTGTCTCAACTAACCCTTCCATATACACCACAGATGAATGGTATATCAGAAAGGAGGAATCACACCTTGTTGGACATGGTGCGATCCATGATGAGCTTTTCGGAGTTACCAGTGTCCCTCTGGGGGTATGCTCTAGAGTCAACAACATACCTACTGAACAGAGTGCCTAGCAAGTCTGTGGCCTGTACTCCATATGAGATATGGAAAGGCAGGAAACCATAATTTAAACATGTTAAAGTCTGAGGTTGTCCTGCTCATGTAAAGAGGCATGATCTAGACAAGCTGGAATCACGAACTGATAAATGCATGTTTGTGGGATATCCAAAGGAAACCTTTGGATACTATTTTTTCCATCTTGGTGAACAAAAGGTGTTTGTCGCCAGGAAAGCTATCTTCCTGGAAGAGGAATACCTTCTCTAAGAGAACAGTGGGAGTAAAATAGTACTGGAAGAGGTTCCAGATCCCCAAATAGCTGCGTTATCATCAGATGAGATATCAGTTCCTAAATATGTTCAGGTACACACACATGAGTCTCGTAGATCTGGTAGATTACCTAGACTACCCGAACGATATGTGGGACATATCGCTGAAGGTGAGCCTAAGGTTTGAATATAATGAGGATGATGATCCTAAATCCTACCAGGATGCCATAGAAGGCCCAGAAGCCGGGAAATGGCGAGAAGCCATGAACTCAGAAATCCAATCCATGTACACCAACAAAGCTTGGAACTTGGAGAACTTGCCCGAGGATATTGTACCCATCGGATGCAAGTGGATCTTTAAGAGAAAGATCGGTGCTGATGGACGGATCGACACTTATAAGGCAAGGTTGGTGGCAAAGGGATATCGTCAAAGGCAATGAATTGACAATGACGAGACTTTCTCAACAGTTGCCATGATAAAGTCGATCAGAGTTCTACTCGTCATTCCTGCACGTTTTGATTATGAAATATGACAGATGGATATGAAGACTGCCTTCCTCAATGGTAACCTTGAGGAAGAGGTGTATATGATACAAAGGTTTTACATCCAAACAATCTCCATATAAAGTGTGCAAGCTTCAGAAGTCCATTTATGGACTGAAGCAGGCTTCTCGGAGCTGGAACATAAGATTTGACGAGGCTGTCAACTCTTATGACTTCATTAAGAATGAAGATGAGCCTTGTGTGTACAAGAAGACCAGTGGGAGTGCAGTCACCTTCTTAGCTCTTTACGTAGATGACATACTACTTATTGGGAATGATGTAGCTATGATGTCATCAGTAAAGATATGACTGTCAAAAAACTTCTCCATGAAGGATTTGAGAGAAGCATCCTACGTATTGGGAATACAGATTTATAGAGATAGATCAAAGAGGATGCTTGGAATGATCCAATCCTTGTACATAGATACCATAGTCAAAATGTTTGACATGAAAATTCCAAGAGAGGTCTCATACCGATGAGACATGGAAATAGTCTCTCAAAGGAGCAGTCTCCTAAGACTGCTGATGAGAGGGCATTCATGGATATAATACCTTATGCCTCTGCCATAGGATCTATCATGTATGCCATGCTATGTACACGGCCTGATTTTGCATTTGCTCTAAGTGTTACGAGTAGATTTCAGGCTGATCCAGATGAAGAGCACTGGAAGACAGTGAAATGTATTCTTAAGTACTTGAGAAGAACTAAGGATATGTTTCTTGTCTATGGAGGAGGTGACTTGAAACTACAAGACTTTGCTTACTTGAGTTTCCAGTCAGATCCAGATGATAGCAAGTCTAAATCTGGATTTGTGTTTACATTAAAGGGAGATGCAGTGTGCTGGAAGCATTCTAAGCTAGCAACCACTGCAGATTTGACGACTAAAGCTGAGCACATCGCTGCAGCTGAAACTTTCAACGAAATAGTGTGGTTGAAGAAGTTCATCACCGACCTTGACATAGTTCCTTGTTCCCATTGATCATGTTCCGCTGTTGTGTGACAACAATGGGACTATTGCGCAAGTGAAAGAGTCGTGGTCTCATCAGAAATCGAAAGATATTCTGAAGCGCTTTCATCTTATCCAGAGGAGATGTAGTAGTGGAAAGAGTTCCATCCGTCGACACTGTAGCAGATCCATTGACAAAGCCGTTGGCTCAAATTGTGTTTGAGCGTCACCTAGAGTCTATAGGCTTGTTGTATAAAGGTGATTGACTTTAGTCCAAGTGGGAGATTGTTAGTTTTAGGTGGCCTACAAACCAATCTGACTATGTAAATCTCGTTCATTTATTAATATAATGGCATAATATTCATTATGTGTAAATCGCATTAATTATCGTTTCATAATGATGTCCGTGAATATGTGCTATAGTGATCAGATTATGATGAGATCATACTAATGAGACTAATCACTTAAATACACATATTCTTAATCATTCATAGTCGGAGGATATCCGAGAAGGACATCGGATATCCGGTTAGACTAGTACAGATTACTCATGCTCATATGATGAGGGTGACTGATCTCATAAGTCACTTGTGTAGAGACACTAAGGCGAATCTGTAGGTGCTCATTGGAGAATGAGTTCACAGAACTGATCCGACTGAATCGCTGGATGGTATTGTACCTCACTGTCAACCAGCTTGATTCTATTGTCGCAGTTGCGTGGATGGTCCTCGGACCTGAGATACCAAGGACACCTTATCGGTGGACTTCTGTGCTTTGACCTTGGTTTACGAATCTCTAGCCACGGGATTCTAAAACGCCAAGGATTGGGTATAGCGGAATACCGTCGAAGGGAATTGTGTGTCAATAAGGAATCATTCGCTCTCGGTACTTAGAGAGAGAATGCTCTAGGAAGGATACGCGGAAGTCCTTGGCCAGGGCGGACGATAATATCGGGAAATGAGTTTTCTGATATTTATCAGCGGCATCCAATCCAAGTGAGTCGACCGGTTAGGGTTTGACAGCACGCCATACCCTGAGTTGACTCGAGAGCATTGTACGAATGAAGAATTATATCCACGCGGTAACTGTCGGCGGAAAGGTTCCAAGAGTGGGTTACTTAACCCCGATACCTTCTGGGTTCACGTGGTGTTGCTTGGCACCCAACGTAATCGGAGGCCCGGTCGAATTCGATGTGCGACATCAATTCGATTGATTAATTAATTAATAAAGGGTTATTAATTGATTAATGAAGCCAGTGAGGAGTCACAGGACTTGTTGGGCCATTAACTGGACTAGTAATTGGGCCTAGAGGGTCACACGCAAATGATTCTCAAGGCGATGGATAAATAAGTGGGTTTTATACAAATCGGGGGTTTTTATGAAAAACTACGCGGTTAGTGTAAAACATAGCGAACGGGCTGAGCAGGCCAAGCTGCTGCTAACTCTAGCTGCCCCTCCTCTGTTTCTCTCTCTCTCTGGCGTCTAGACAGATCCAGATCTGCTCTGCCGCTTCTCCGAATCCCGTTCGACGGGAAATTGTCCTCGCGTTGTGGCGACCGGCGGAGGTCTCGTGGGCTGCGAAGAACGTGGTACGTGAGGATATCCGTCGCGAGGAGGATCGCGTGGACTTCGCTAGAGGCCGGGCGCTTGTGCGGCTTGCGGTGTCGCACCGACGAAACTGAACGATTGCGGATTTGAATCCGCACACGGTGAGAATCGATTATCCGATAATCGTAGTTTTTAATTTTTCGAAACGGGAACGGATCTCCGTTTTAATTTTATTTCTGCTGCGTAGGAGATCCGGAGAAACCCGAGAACCCAACAGAGTCTGCACATGGTCTCGAGAGCACAATCTATATTCTCAAAAAAGCAATTTAGTAGGAATTCTTTTTTTTTTGAATCCGACCCTCCATATATGTTGACGCACAGATGATGTCGACGTACGTTCAATGGGGGAGACAATCTCCATGTAGTCTTTCTAGTTGGCGGAATAAGATTGGAGGCTTAAACTACGTCACATTTTTGTACTGGTCATGGCGCAGCAAGCTTTACACTAGATGTGATAAAGCAACTATACATTCAAATATAGTTAGTTGAAGTATTCAATGATCAATCAAAAGATTGAAGGAAGATTCGTCAACATACATATAATTATTTTCATGATTTTAAAATATTAGAACAAATGTCGTAAATGTATTATAAATAGTTATTAAACAAAAGTTAAAAATAATAATAATAAATAGTAATTAACTCAAGTAAGAGTTTTGTCAATAAAAAGTGAGTTTTTTTATCATATAATATCATATCTTATGCGATTTAAATAATAAAAGTCATCTTAATTTAAGAATTTTTATTAAAATTTAATTACAAAAAGTACTTAAAAGAATAATTGTCTCACAAGTATGTCGGCATGTCAGATAACACATAAGTAAGTCATCGCGAGGTGGGCATGGTTGTGTAGATTTAAAGTTGGTATTGACAATGTCTATTTAAAGTAAGAGTCATCGGCATCGACTTTTAAGTTCAACGTTGACTTAAAGTCGAAATTGCCAATATTGACTTAAGTCTTAAAATGTTGTTGGCAATTCCATGTCTTAAATTTAATATTGGCAATTCTGACTGTAAGTCGATGTTATCAATACCCCGAGAGAGAGTTATTACTAAACTTAAGTTGATTATGTAGTATGCTCAATGTACAATCAAATACTGTTACTTTAAATATTAAATGAGTAGTCAGAAGATTGAAAGAAGGTTCATCAAAATATATATAATTTTTTTATCATGATTTCAAAACAATAAAACAAAGCTTATGACCATATAATAAACATTTATTGAGTAAATTAAGAGATTTGTCAATAAAAAGTGAGTTCTTTATCATATAATATTATATTTTATGAGATTCAAATAATAAAAGTCTTATCTTAATTAACTATTTTTAATAAAACAAATACGTTGAATAAAATTTAAAAATTTAATAAAAATATTTATAAGAATAATCATCTCACATGTTGTATCAGCCTGTTAGATGACACATAGGCATGTTGGCATAAGATAGACAAAGTTATATAAATTTAAAGTTAGTAATGACAATGTCGATTTAAAGTCGGAGTTATCAACACCAACTTTAAGTTCAACATTGACTTAAAGTTAAAGTTATCAACTTTAAGTCTTGAAATCGATGTTGGCAATTCCGACTTTTTAAAATTTAATATAGCATGTTTAACTTTAAGTTAACGTGTCAATGTTGAGAGAAAGAGATAGAATCCATTTAAAGTCGGAATTGCCAACACCGGTTTCCAATTAATAAAGAGAGAGTGGATATAAAGTCGGCATATTCAACAACGACTTCAAATTCAATGTTGACTTAAAGTAAGAATTACCAACTTTAAATTTTAAAATCGATGTTGGAAAAAGTTAGAGTTGCCAACATCGACTTCCAATTTAATAGAGAGGGAGAGAGCCGATTTTAAGTAAGAGTTGTCAACACCAACTTTAAGTTCAACATTGACTTAAGGTCAAAATTACCAACTTTAAGTCTTGAAATTGATGTTGGCAATTTCAAATTTTTTGAATTCAATGTAGCATGTTCAACTTTAAGTTAACGAAAGAAAGAGAGAGTCCATTTAAAGTCGGAGTTGCCAACACCGACTTCTAATTAATAGAGAGAGATAGCCGATTTAAAGTTGGAGTTGTCAACATCGACTTCAATTCAATAGAGAGAGAGCCGATTTAAAGTCATAGTTGTCGACACTAACTTTAAGTTCAACGTTGACTTAAGGTCAAAGTTACCAACTTTAAGTCTTGAAATTGATTTTGGTAGTTTCAACTTTTCTGAATTCAATGTAGCATGTTTAACTTTAAGTTAACGTTGTCAATGTTGAGAGAAAGAGAGGGAGTCCATTTAAAGTCGGAGTTGCCAATACCGACTTCCAGTTAACAGAGAGAGAGTCGATTTAAAGTCGAAATTGTCAACACCGACTTCCAATTAATAGAGATAGTCGATTTAAAGTCGAAATTGTCAACACTGACTTCCAATTAATAGAGAGAGTCGATTTAAAGTTGGAGTTGTTAACACCGACTTCAAATTCAATACCAACTTTAAATTTTAAAATCGATGTTGTCAATCCCCACTTTCTTAAATTTAGTGTTGGCAATTTTGACTTTAAAGTGATGTTGTCAATGTTGTGAGAGAGAGATTAGTGGAAGAAATATGTTCCCACTATAGTTAGTTAATTATGGTACAAATATAATATGGCAATGACAAATATAGTTAGTTTAAATATTGAATGAACAATCAAAAAATTGAAAGAAGATTCATCAAGATACGTATAATTTTTTTATAATGGTTTTTAAACTTTAAATAAAAGTTATAACCATATAATAAACAATTATTAACTTAATTAAGAGTTTTGTCAATAAAAAGTGAGTGTTTTATTTTATAATATCATATTCTGTGAGATTTAAATGATAAAAATCTTATCTTAATTTATAATTATTTTTAATAAAAAATTAAAATTTTAATTAAAAAATAAGAATAATCACTTAATACGTTGTGTCGACCTATCAGATGACACATAGGTAGTTTGGTGTGAGATGGGCATGGATGTACAGATTTAAAGTTGGTAGCAATAATGTCGATTTAAAATTCGAGTTAACAAAGCCAACTTTATGGCTGACTTTGACTTAAATTTGGAATTATCAACATCGATTTTTAAGTCTTAAAATCGATGTCGGCAATTCTAACTTTAAATTGATGTTGACAATATCGACTTTAAGTTTCTTTTAAGTGTTGCATTACTTAACTCTTTCTTCCTCTTATTCACTCTTCTCAACCTTTTTCTTCCTTTGCAAATGGGAAGTCGACAATGGGAATGCGACTTAAACTCAGTGTCGGCAATGTGAACTTTAAGGTCCCGTTTGGTATCGGGATAAGCCAGAGATAAGGCTTGTATATCCCCGTTCCTCGTTTGGCATTGCAAAAAGTCACGAGGATAAGAGGGGTTAAGGGGGATAGGGATAAGGGAGCTTAACCCCATTTTTGGGGTTAGATATGGAGATAACTTATTCCACCAAAAAAGTGGAATGACTTATCCTCGCCCCTTAACCTCATTGTTACCCTCATTTGCCCCTTCTCTTGGTTCATAAAATAATAATATATTTAACTCGAATAATTATTTTATTACTATCTAATGACGTTAAATATATTATTAAATAAAATTCTTAATCAAATCGATACCACCTATAGAATATATTATTATATTTATCTTATATATCATTATCTTTAAATAGTGCTAATAAGTATTTTAATATATTATTATATATTATATAATATCATATATTATTATCTTAAATTAGTATTTGTACTTAAATTATCAGTATTAGTACTAATAAGTATTAGTATTACATCGTATTCTTAAAATAGTAATATAATTAACTCTAATAACAACTTTATTTCTAGTTAATGACATTATGTCGTTAAATAGAAATATGAATCAAGCCAATACGGATGGAATATATTATTATACTAAATAATAGTAATAAGCATCTTTAATATATTATTATACATAATATAATAATATATATTATTATCTTAGATAGTACTAATAAGTTTTTTAATATATTATTATATATTATAAAATAACATATATTATTATCTTAAATTAATATTAGTACTTATATTAGTAATATTAGTACTTACATACTAATATTAGTATTAATAAGCATTAGTACTACATTGGATTTATAAAATAATATACTTAAATTCAATAACGGCTTCATTACTAGCTAATGACATAATGTGTACTTTAATATATACTTAAATTCAATAATACTTAAAATAATATATATAATACTTAAATAAATCTATAAGCATCTTTAATATATTTTATATGTAATATAATAATATACATTATTATTTTAAATAACACTAATAAATATTTTAATAGATTATTATATAATATAATACATATATTATTATCTTAGATTAGTATTAGTACTTACATACTAGTATTAGTACTAATAGACATTAGTATTACAACGGATTTATAAAATAATAATATAATTAACTTTAATAATAGTTCATTTACTATATTGAATAATACTATTAAGTATATTTAATATACTATTATATTCTAATTATATGTTAATTATGTGTAGTATAAATTGAGTGCCTTTAAAATATAATTAAATTCAATAACTTGAATTAAGTATGTTTAGTAATAAAAAATAAAAAATTATTTACACTTAATATACTACATATATATTGAATATATAGTTATATTACATAAAATAATATAATATCCATGTTACTTTAGATTAGAAGGGTAGCAATGTCTTTTTCACAACTTATCTTCCGTACTGTGCTCATTTTCACCAAATAGAGAATATGATTAACTTTTTTCTTATCCCCTCACATACCAAACACATCACAGAATAAGGATAGGGATAAATTAATCTAGGTTAATTTATCCCTATTCTTCCCTTTTTCTATCCCGATACCAAACAAGACCTAAGTTGTTGTTGCAAACATCCACTTCAAGCAAGACATTGCCAAAGCCGATTTCTATTGGCATAGCTCGACGCTTGACAAGTTGATGAAACTAGTTTGACGATTATGCAATATTGGTATCTTAGTGATTAGAAGTTTAATTTTTATTAAAATATAGCTATGTTACAAAAATCTTTAATGTAGTAACACATTATACTAAAAGGAAAGTATTAAATATTGTTGTATTACATTTGAATAAAGCAACTGGTGCAAAAAGCAAGTATTTCTTATCTTTCGATTCGAGGTAGGAGGGTTTCATTTAGAAATTTATATGCATGTGATAACACGTCAATACTCTATCTAATTAATTATGGATATGGTTCCGTCGTGTTAAGCCGAGAATGGCACGCGCTAAAGAACACCAGTTCACGTGCCTAGTCAACCATCGGGCGTTGGATTCCCAGCTCAACCCCAAGGTACGTAGACATATGTCTGGTCTGGGTCAAAAGAAACAAGGATTTTCCCGTTAAGTGTAACGCGCTGGGCAAGAAAAGTGGGACACGGACGAGAAGAACAATGCCAACGCTCCACATGGCCATGTAACCATGTTCATGCATAAATATTTTTCAACAGAAGTAAAAGAGGATAAATAAAAAGAGTAAAAGAAAAAAACAAAGATATAAATCTCAATCTTTAACGGGCATAACTCAATCAATATTAGAATATCATCTCCCAAAATTTTAAAAATTTCTCATTCATGGAGCTTTTCTATCCTTTTCTTAACTCTCTTATGTGAGTTGACATTAGGTAGTATGAGGGGAAGAGGTTTGGGGTGTTACCGTAGGTGCCCAAGAAGCGGTTCTTGTTGTCGGGTCCAATATTGATCCTTGCCTCCCAGCGGTTGTTGGGGTGCCTGCATGCACAGTTTAAGAGATACGGATCAAGCTCAACTATGTATGGTTGACAGTACAGTAGATACTGGTATGTGTCTGTCGATATGTACTGGTATCGACTTGAATTGGTACGAAATTGAGAGTGAAATTAGTTCTAACATTTTAGATTAAAGAAAACAAAGTCATGACCGATACTGGACCAACACCGAGCCGAAACTAATCAATACAGCCGATATCGATACTAATATATCAATTTTGGCACGTCTGATACGAAGATTGATACCTATAATACCATCCTTGACTCCATCTCATCTAATGTAGGAACCCTACACCACTAACTAAATACTGTCAGCTGAGTTGAGAGATCTTTCATTGTCATAACACTCACAAGTTACAACTCACAATTAGTTGGAGACCTGTGAAACATCCTCGACAACGTTCCCATTAAATAGCTATTAATGAATAGATCATTTGAAAACTTGTGGATATATAGTTAATGGTTATTTAAGTAGCATGCGTAATAATTATGAGAAGAGATCTCCTCAATAGTACACCCGTGGACAGGACTCTAGTAGTAGAGATTGGAGGACTCAAGTATTTGAAAAACTTTTAGATCATGTGAAAGACCTTTTTGTAATATTTAGCCCCATCTCCCGATCTGTACTGCTGGAGTCCTGTGTATGGAGGAGATCTCTTCTCATAATTGTGACAACAAACAAGGACAAGAGATCAGAATATATAACACCTTTCTTTGTAAGGTGGGGAGAGGGGAAGAGGGAGAGGGTCTTTACCTGGCCACCCCTCGGTACCTAGAAGGGCCTCTGGAGAAGCTGCTGCTTCTGCGTCTGATCAGGGATACGTATGCTTCCCTTGTGAGAGACTGCATCTCTCCGAAACAGTCAGCATATGTCTGAATCTGCTTTCAGCAGAAACCCAGCTGTTAGAACCCTTCTTTTCTAAAGTCTAGATCATGAGAAAGATGGAGAACTTCTTGTGGTGTTGGTTGATGCTATTCAACAGTGAAACATGCAATAGTACTGGTGGTTTCAGTTATCAAGTAGTCCACTCACTGGGAAGTTCAAGATGGCGTTAGGACCACAGTACTTGATGGCAGCAAGGTCGTAGGCGTGGGCTGCATCGTCTTCATCATCAAATGCTCCTGTGTTAAAACACCCATGCAGCCAATTATTGAAAGGGATCTTTGTACAGGAGTTTAAAAAGAAAGAAGATAGGTACCCATTGGTGAAGGTGGAGTTCTATCATCTATGAAGGAGAACATATATAAAAGGGGCAAAAGTAGCAAACTTGGGTTCAAGAGATCAGAGGAAATGTTTTAAGCTCACCCAAATAAACTAGTCAACGAGGCAGATGAGGGTGCACCATGATGGAGTCGTGAATAAAACACAAATCCCCGGCAAGATCAGGGAACATACATACACAAAGAAGGGAAAGAAGTAAAGAACTTTGTTAGGCCAAGAGAAACAAGACTTTTTAGGAAATAAAAAGAGATCAATTAAATATGAATATGCTAATCATGACACTTTTCTTTCCTCTTTTGCATTGTTTTTTTTTTTTTCAAAAAAACCATCACACCTTGCCTTCCCTTCCTGTTCTTTCCATAGTTCCAACTATTCTTGTCCCAAAGGTGAGCCTCGTACCTCCCGGTCAAGCGGTGCCTACATGCATCTCAAAGTTCAGCATCAAGCCAGAGAAAGAAGCAAAGGGCCATGTAGCTAGAACGGTGAAGAAAGAAAGAACTCATCAAAACCCACTACATCATTGTTGTGTTCTCCTTACTTTGAGACGCCTTTGTAGCTCGAGCTCCTTCTCGAACAGCTATCCTCGCGAGCAATAGTTCTTCTTGTGCGACGGGGCATGCTTTTAGCTACTTGGTGCTTTGAGGATAAAGTAGATGATTGAGGAGTAGGCAAACCAGAAGGAGGTGGTGAGGACGGAGGAGGAGGTGGGGGAGGAAAGGAGCTCTTCATTTGGCCTTGATCTCTACCAAGGATATTTGGGGGGTTGGCGTGAGAGATGGCCTTCTGATAGGTTATGCTATGCAGGACAGCAGGAGAACTCTTATGGGAGGTTGCCTATGGCTACAACAAGTGGGGTACCAAAGAGGGGGCTCTATAGATAGACAGAGAGGGGGGGGGGTGTGGGGGTGAAGGAAAGAGGGAGGAGGGGGAAGCTCACAAAGGTTTCGGCAAAACCATGATCATTGTCTTGAGGTAAGTCCAAATGTGACGCGTTTGGCCCTAGCGACATGGTCAATTGGCGCCCATGGGCAACACTTGTCTCTAGGCCTTTTCCATGCTTGCAATGGGGTTACTGCTCTCTCCTTTGCCCTCATGCACTTAGCTGGCTATTGGGCACTTCCCTTCTCCCCTCACCTCTCCCATTTCCCTTTCTTTGTATATATCTACTCCTCTTTGGCTTTTGGGCACTTCCCGTCTCCCCTTACACCTCCTCTCTCTAACGTTTCTCTTCATCCACTGTCTCTCCATTCCCTAAACTCTTGAGATCCTGTAATGTTCATTTGCTAGTGAATTAATTAGATATGTAGTGAAAGTAAAATTGAGATAAGAAAGTAGAGTACTTTTCTTCGCCTTCATCCTTTTAGAGCAATTCAAATTTTTTGAAACGAATGGCAGTATTTGGGGCTCTATCATTAATTAAAAGTGAGTAACGCATGAGGGGGAGAAAGGACAAAATGCTAACCTTTACACTTAAAAAGGGATAAGAACTTTAATATGAGGAAGGAGTGGAGAAGGGAAGATTCTCTCCTTGTCTTCAATTACCATGAGTCCATGAAAGGGGCGGGAAAACATGTTATCAGAAGTATCTAAAGTAGAAGTAATTTCACATCTAAAGTAGAAGTTATACAAGTCCAAACCAGTTATGTATGTAATGTGGTGTTCCATGGCATCCCATAGAGTTGTTAAGCAATAGCATTTAAAGCCTCATAAAAGTGGACAGCTTGCACACAATCTAAAGGGTTACTCAGTTCGACACTAAGTGCTTGTAATTAAAGTCATTATTCAGCTAGTTTGACATAAAAATTAAGGAAAATATTTATGATGTCGTATAACATTTTATTGTATCTTATGATACATCAAATAACTCTCTTTCTCTCTCTCTATATATATACACTGTCAAAACTAAAGATAACCCTTCAACTGACTGTCCGAAGAGTCATTATAGAATGACCATGGGTTGAAAACAAGATGCAAGGGGGGACAGGGGTGGTCGTGACCTCCTTAAAAATTAACTTGACTCGTTTCTCATCAAATCCTAATTAACATGTCATCCTTTAAATTGTGGACATGAATATTATGGAGAAGATTTCCTCCACTTTCATCCTTATCATGCTACCCCTTTATCTTCTTTATTACACGTTTCTAAGGTTTAATGATTTCATAATTTTGTTTCGAGATGGCTCGCGAGCTCTCGAGTCGAGCTCTGCTCAACTCAATCTCAGCTCGCTAAAAGAAGGGAGTTCTATCTTAAGCTCAAGCTTGACTCGTTTCTCTCAATAAGTCGAGCTGAGTCGAGTCAAATTCGAGTCGAGCTCGAATAATTCGCAAGCGACTTGACTTATTGCCAGCCCTACTTATAGAAATCAATGAAACTAATGACCCGAAGAATGTTCCAAATTCAAAGCAACATCTAGAGATTAAAAGAAGACATCTTATCAGGTAGCGACCACTTTTATATCAGATCAATTTAGCGATATGTTGAATATTGTGGCCTGTCAAAATGTGATTAATAGCTCAAAGATTAAAAAGCAGCTAAAAAGAGATATCGATATATCTAAGGAGGCGGCCCCATTCAGAGGCACAGAATGTAGGAGCCAGATCATATTCATAGACTCAAGAAAGTTACAATAGTGGAACATTTTAGATGTCATAATAGGTTGGATTCAACATATTCATCTGGTAACGGAACCCACACAACCATTAAGATTAGTGAGATTATGAAGAACTTGGATTTCACTTATAGAAAAATATGAGAGAGAGAGAGGGTGTGTCTCATTATTTTTTAATAAACCATGCAATGAATTTTGACTTATTGGAATAGACTTCAGAGTACCCCTGAATTGGCTTCTGTCAATCGGCCTTTAGTGATAAAATCTTTTTTCCCTTGAAAAAAAAAAATCAAACATTGGAGCCGGTAACACGTGCTCTCAAATGATGTGTCTATAGGAGCTAACAAGAAATCTGGTTTTAAAATTTCATTTATTTGGATAAATTAAAATGATACCTTACAAATATTAAACCCTGTCAAAATCACTCGAAAATAAATTTACTTGATAGTGGGACTTACACAACTATATATTGAGATTAGTGAGATTTCAGAAAAGCCAGGTTTCAACATTTTTTGAAAAATAGAACAGACTAATTTCATTAATTGCTCCTTTTATACAAAGTACCATGGATTCTGCCCGGTAGGTGCAGACTCTATGGTGGATCTCAATTGTTCCCCCGCCCAAGATGGTTAGGGAGGAGCCTATATATCATGAGTAATATTTGCTGCACTGAGAGGTGCATCGTGGCCTGCATGCATTGAATGATTGGACGGCACTACAGTATATTTTTTATTTATTTATTTATTTTATTTTTAATTTTTAAGATGTTCGATCAAAAATCTGAAGGTACATTTGGATAGTTCGGGTCGGCTCCAATTCAACTATATGTTTTTTTCGAAATAAAAATATTTTTTCTATTACACGAAATTTGAGGTGGATATCAAAAATATTTTTTCAAACAAAAGATATACAGTCGTCGGGCTGACCCGAGCTTTCTGGATATACCTTTGAATTTTTTATCGGACGTCCCAAAAAATTAAAAAGAATTAACAAGAAAATTAAAAAAAATAAAATGCACTACAGCGCCATTCGATCATTGAGGGAGTGGATTTTTGATCGGACGTCCCAAAAAAATAAAAAAAATGAACAAAAAATAAAATTAAAAAAACATACTGTAGTGCCGTCCGATCATTAAGAGACATAGTATATATCATATGGCCTGCATTGCCCCATTCAGTACAACAAACATTACTCATATGTAGTATATACACATCCAGCAGGGACGGAATCCTTCCATTACCAGCCCACAATGGACAAACCCAGCGGCACTAGGAAAACCCAGACTAAAAACCAGCTGGGGACGCACCCGCCTGCTGAATAGTTGAAATATTATTTCAAAAGAGAATTAATGATTGAAACTAACACTACACATTTTCAACTAACGTCTTTACGAGGCCTGATAAGAAATCTAACTCTTAATCCCGGTTTGATAGGAGAGTAAGAGAAGAATAATTAAGCGCTGTTATTTTTAGAATAAGGATAATTCTACTTTGATAGGCGGAATCGTTTATACTATGTTAGAATTGTTTATATAAGAATAAGAAGAATAAATAATTCCACTCTAGACTTAAAAATTATTTATTCTTCTTATTCCTTTAGTGGACCCTACACAACTATTAAAGTGGAATGCTCCTTATTGATATAAGTTATTCTGGACAAATAATTCTCGATAATTTATTCTACAAACAAACTGGGGATTTTACGTATTATGATCACAATAATAACCCTTTTACAATTGAGGCCAGTCAAATCAATGAAAGTAAGTAATTCCACGCGATAATGTGACTAGCATAATAAATAAGATTGACAAGATTATGAGGAAATCGGACTTGATCACCTTTTACTGAAAAATAGAAAAGAGAAATGGTATATACCACTCCTTTTCTATAAAACATGCCCTAAGTTCTATCTCACATATGTAAACGTCAGCTGGACTTTAGTTGTCCCTAACTTTTGGCCTTTAATTTCAATAGAATCATTGATTAGAACTTGCACCATGCGTTTTCAAATGACGCTTTCACGAGACCAGATGTAATCTATTTAATTAGTATAGGTTCTACAAGTTCATTTGATGGTGGGCTCATACAATCACGAGATAAGGAAGATCCCAAACAGATTTGACTTCACAGACTTGTAGAAAATGTGAACTCTTTCTATATCATTAAAGAATGTCATAGATTCCGTTCCGCGAAGGCAGACCTGATCATGATCAAATTGTTCCTTGTACGTGGTGGGGATTTTGTCCTAAAAATGGTTAAAGTAGCCTTCACAAGGCTATATATCCAGCTAAAATTAGGAAGCACCCATTATACTTTCACATGAGAGAATCAAGGGAAGCAACCCATCAGTCAAGTCGATGAGAGTGAACAGATCTTACAAATATGCACAGTTTCAATTAAGCTTCAGCAACTTATCATCAGCAAATTAGCGGGGCCTTCTCCCAAAAAACTCATCTTTTTTTGCTTTCAAAGACCCATTTGGAACTGTTTATAGGTTGAGGAGATTATGAAACAACTTGAAGATGTAATGAATGAGAAAGGGTTAGAATCCAATGAAGACCCGTTTCTTAAAAATCCAGGGTACTTGTTCTCTCCTCTCTATCTCTCTCTTTCCTACTGTAATCTCTTTTCCATGGCAGTCGAGGTGTGATAGATTCCTTTGGGAATGATCAAACCTATCGGGGATTATGTCCGGGAAAATCCCACTTTTGACCAACCCCAAACACGCCCCAAGTCCACTTTATCAATGTCTTTAAGTTAATTGGTCATATTCAACCAACTGAAAATATGTCAATCACCAATGGTCTGAAATAAATTTCTATTGGTAGGCCCATTAGATGTATTCCAATGACCAGTAACCAAAGGCCCAATGGCCACTTGAGCACCATACACAAGAAGGGCCAAGTTTATCAGGTTGTACATACTCCCACAAGGAGGGAGCGCCTATTAGATATATGAGAAACACTTCTTGCACGGCACGTGGTGGGGTGCATAGATCGCGCGGCCGCCGTCACAGAAAAAAAAAAGAATATTTTTTATTTTTTATTTTTATTCTTTTTTAAGGTCAATCCCACCATGTTTGACACACTCGTAGAATCTAATCTCCGATCGAGCGATTCACAAAAACTGAAAAATAAAAATCGAACCGAACGAACAGTAAAATTTCATTGTTCATTGGATTCGATATTTTTATTTTTCAGATTCTTTTGAGTCTTTCGATCCGAAGTTAGGTTATATGGACGTGTAGAACATGATGAGGCCCACCTATAAAAAACTTCAAAAAATAAAAAAATAAGCTACACCCTATAAGATATAGCGGTGCGGCAAGTATTACTCTAGATCTACTTATGCCCAACAAACACCTTAAAAAGTATATACGACAAAATAATATCAGCCATCGTAGGTGTTTGCAGGTTACAAAAACAAGTACTACCTAAATAGAAACTTCTTAACACTCAATTGCATCATCACCAAGATGAGAAATGGGGATGGCGATCATATGGCCATGATCAAAATAACCAAATTAGACGTGAGTCACATGATCAAGCCGTCCTTTCTTCTTCGGTTTAGATAGAATCATTTAGCAATATTTATCTCCATCACACTCGGTACTTTCAAGAAAATACAGATTGAGAGACCAGTTCTCATCCTCCACATATGTTGTTCTCTACTCTAATCAAAATAAGCTCTTTAACTTACTAATGTAGATAGATTAATAAAATTTAAAAAATTGTTGATATCAAATAGTTAAAGAAGAAAATGGATTTGATACCTGATTGCGTATGAGGAATCCCCATAGGCGGAGCAACGTGATCGTCCTCCTCGACACACGTGTATATCGTCCTCGTCATCTTACGGAAGCGAAGAGATCGTCCTCGTCGTCGTAGATGGTTACCAGAGTCGCCCACTTCTTCCACACGGTAAATTCTCGGGGTCACAGTGATTCTCCAAGGAGAGAGAAAGAGAGAGGAAGAGGGAGGTTCTTGGAGAAAGTCACCCACTTCTTGCATGCGGCAAGTTCTCAAGGCCACAGTGGTTCCCCAAGGAGAGAGAAAGTGAGAGAGTGGATGATGGAGATTCTTGGTGGAGAGAGAAGAATATAAGAAGGAGAGAGCTTACCTATGTGTCTTACCATCTCCAAAAGACTCCCTCTTTAATTATACATGTGTCTCTTATGGACCCAGGTGTTTGGACTTATCTTCTCATAAGAAGAGTCATAAGGAAACTTGTCCAACACCAATGTGAATGTGCATGAGACTCCTTCCCAACTTACAAAAATAAAATGAAAAGATTAAATCTGTTAAAGCTAAAAACATAAGTTCAAATATCCCTTACTTAATAGGGGCACTCCCTCTTTTGGTCTCAAAGAATAGAGGAATGAGGACCGTATCCACGGAAAAGAAATATTTATGTTTTCAGATGATTCTATTTCGCTTTGCTTAGACTATCAGCCAGCATGCTACATGGTTGCTTTCTATAATAGTGTACAAGCCTAATGATAACACAGTATTAAAGTTCTAAATAGATTCTATATTGGAAGGAAGTTATGCAGAATCATGTTTTTCTCTGTTCATTAAGGCTAATAAATTAAAAGTGCATGTACAATGCACGTTAAATTTAAACAGAAAGCCAGTACTGCGAGATAGAAGTTAAATTTAAATGAGAAAAGAAAAACAAGGGCAATCGAAACAATTTGCAATACAATGTTTTTAACTTTTTAGATATAAATTGATATGAATTGCATAGTATAATTTAAATAAAATTTAAAGCGTAAAGATACAATTAAAGGGCAAATATTTTTAAAGGTTAGAAGACATATTTTTTTTCAAGGTTAATTGTTTGAATGCATAGCAATTATGTATCATTAGACCATATGTTAACACTCCAAGGTAGAAACTTTGTGCATCTGTTCACCACCAATGAACACTTCCCTGCCAGTTGAGAGAATTGAAACACGGGTCCATGCATGTTCTTTTTGACCTAAAAAGAAAACTGAAACAGTGAAAGGCGAGCTAAAAGCTAAAAGAAGTGAAAAACATGTACTTAGTTTAAGTAACATATATATGTATGAAATAGAAATAAGATCATCATAAAATGATAATATATAGAAATAATATCATCATCAAACGATAATATATGGCGATTGATAGTATCATACTATGCCTAGTCCATCATTGGATTGCTTATTCCATAAACAACCATGATATATATTATCGTATTATGCCCCAAACAGGATTCATGAATCAGATTGAATCGCTCTAAGATAAGAATGCCTCACATGTTTGTTCTTTTTGACGTCTGATATCCTAATGAAATTTATTGACGAGTGTGCGCTGTGACACGTGTAGTGTACTTCCACACGTGAATGGCACACAACTAACTGTAACAGCAGACATCCTTTGGACCAGTCTAGTTCCATGTTGCCCAAAGTGGGGATAGAAGGACCATGCACAGCAAACCCAACTTTAAGCTTGATAGATTACTAGTACTCACTGTAATGTCCCTGCAGTGTCGGGTATTGCAGCAGATTTTTCTTCTTTGAAAAATTCAAGATCGGGCTCATAATGTGTCTATATAGGTCGATTCCTGATTGGATGATTTAAAAATTTTAAGAAAATCTCAATGAATAGTAAAAAAAAAAGTTTGGCCAAACGTAACAATAATTTTTAATTTTTTAGAATTTTTTTAGTCATCTGATCGAAGATCCCCTATACAACATGTAGGATTACAAAAAAAACTAAAAAAATTATACCTGCTGCTGCAGTGCTCCATAACAACAGGGGTATTGCAGTAAGTATTAATCATATGGCCGTGCAAATACACCACAAAAGAGTTTTTTTGTTCTATTTTTTTGAGGTCGCCTCCATCATGTCCTAGTATAGTCCATTCTCTAACGGATGACCTCAAAAATTCAAAAAAAAAAAAAATATTAGTAGGCTCAGTCCATTAAGGATGTTTCTTACTATATAATTTTTTAGGTCATCTGATTAGAGGAGTACTGTACAAATGTGTGAGGCATGGAGGGGGCAACCTAAATTTTTTTGTGGTGTACTTGTACTGTTGTGTGGTGTGGCAAGTAAAGCTCATATATATACCATTGTGCATATGGTTGTACATATTGTATTCTAACAAAAAAAAGGGATTTTGTTATGTATACTCCTATAAATTATCATATTTATATGTATACTCTTAATTATCACATATTATTATGAAGACCTCCGACGTCTTTAAAATTTTGCAATTTTTTTTTTATTAAAATGATGTGAACTTCAACTAAATATGTTAGAAAGATTATGTAAAATCTAGTGAAGTTATGATATATGTCATACTCTGTTATTAGAGTTTACAACATTTTGATGGAGAAAGTATAACCACAACTTCTCTAAAGTTGTTATGGATATTTATAATGATAAGGAGTCAAAAGCATACATATAATACGATAGTTTATAGCCGTATATATATATATATATATATATAAACAAATCCCTAAAAATTGTTAGGGTCGTTATTTATACTTAATTTTCGAGTAGGATGTGATACACGGCCTGCAATTACATGCGACAATTTAAATCGTGTGGAATGTGATCTCAATATTCTTTATAACTTGCCTAATTTATGATCCGATGGTGCATAAGGTCCACATATGGTCTCAAAGCTCGATAAAGAAACAAGAGTTTTACGTGCTGCAAAGAAACAAAAACATAACTTTTTGCATCGAGTAGGACATCTGATCCTAAAGACTACAACGCCAAGAGCATTACAATTTAGATAGAATTGTGATGCCTTCATGTTATACCAAGTTAAACCTTAATACCTCCTTATAGAATATGAGGAATGCTAAAATACCTCATGGATCTCATTAATTATGCTCCCTTTCCATTGATCTTTAGATTAAATGGTAAAAATTAAACTTAATTTTTGCACTTCTGATGTTGAAAATACTGAACTTGGGTGTTGATGTTTCGAGTTTTTCTTTACATCCAATCTTAGGTAAGTGGCGCTACACTGAGACGATACCATTCCTCCTTGGCATACAGCGTCATTTTGATTAGAGAATAAGAGAAGAATAAGGACAAATAAGAGGAGAATAAGCTTAATTTTACTTTGACAAGAAAAATGACTTATATCGGTGCAGAATAATTTATTTTGAAAATAAGGAGAATAAGCCATCCTAATTTAGACCCAAAAATTACTTATTCTTCTTATTCCGTCAGCGGGCCCCACAAAATTATCAAACCGAAACACTTCTTATTTTAATATTACGTGTGCCCCACGTAATAACTTACTCCTCAAACAAAGTGGGGTTAATGTACGTATAACCTACATCCTAGGATATAGATATATGTTGGATATATAAATTTATTATAATATTTAATCAAAAGATTACCTTAATGTGAAAGGTATCTTAATGAGGTATATTAGTGGTGTATTTGATGCCCCTTCCTTCTGGCACCTTTTTTAGAATTTTCCGGGTTTCCAGTAATGTTACCTTTAAGAGAGCACTTTAAATTCTGGGTGCCCCTCATGCAATTCTTTTACATCATTTTTTTACGATATTAAAAAGGAAAATGATATATAATGGGCCGGACACAGATCGTGCACTCCAACGTATCAATATTACTGAATGCACAGATCGTATAATTCTTTAATAATCAAATAAATTTGAAATAGGATGATTTATTGGAGACACCTGAGTTCGTTCACCTAGTCATTACCTGAATTTTTTATTTTGAATGATAATGATTTACTTTAAATTAATTAGACCGGAAAAAGCAATTCGACCAAAAAAATTTGAGTTGCTTGTTTTGATTGGAATAAGAATTACATGTGTTTATATTTATATATTCAAGTCTATACTTATTTTAGTTAATTTATTTTTATTATCAATAGAATATTCGTCTGATTATGAAATTAAAAGATCTTTTATCTTGGCATAAGTAATCTCGAATTACTTGCGAAGAGATAACTAGCTAGTCCCATAAGAAGGAGTACAGCTACAGGAGAAGGATTAACAAGTGCGGTCATCTAAAGTTAATTAACTAGACGCACTATTATGCAAATTTTTTGGGATATATAATTTCATATAAACTACTTTCATATGTTAAATTTTAGAAATTTCATGCCTATTTTCATATTATCCTATATACCTTTACAAAAAGACACATCCATCAAAATATACCGTTTTAGGATCATACATAAAACATTTATATAGATCAAACATGCCATCAAAGTGGGAATTTTGAGATCAACATTGTACATATTAGTATGGTATGTATGTGTAAGATAATATGCAAATAAGCATGACACTTTAAAATTTAAGATGTAAGAGTGGTTACTATATATGGTCAAAAGTAGCTAGATAAGAGGTTTTGACACAGTGCTTGTCATTCAAAACAGTGCGAACGAGTTGAGAAATCACCTTGCAGAAGGTCCCATCTCACTGTGAGATCATGTAATTGGAGGTGAAATTCCTGAGGCAGATTTGAGCATCGATGCACATGTGATGATTCCTGCAGAGTTATATAAGGGGCCTGGCCGATGCTTCAAAAGCCACCAAAGTAGATGGTGGTGGGTTTTCTTTTATAGCCAGAGGTGTTCGTTTTACGTCCCTTTCCTGCACCTACTTCCCCCACTCACTTCAGCCCCACCCCTACCCTGGAAATTAAAGAGTTTCTCATGTTCTCGCTCAATATTGCAGAACTGTTTTTAACTGATCATCCCGTGGGAGCTACCAATGAAGGCAACCTCATGCAGCAGCACAAGAACCCTCATAATCTTAACTACTTATACCCACACCAAATAATATTGCTCTCAAATTGATATAGATGCCAGTACTTTATGCCCAATTTATTTGCAAAATAAGTTATTCAGAATTATTTATTCGAAATAACGTATACTAGAATAAGAGGTGTTCAGTTTTGATAGTTCCGTGAGATTTAATGACGGAATAAGAAAGATAAACAATTCTTGAGTCTATGGTCGAATTGCTTATTTCTTTTATTCTAGGATAAGCAATTCTAACGCAGTATCAACCATTCTGTCCATCAAATTAAAATTAGTCTTATTCTAAGAATAAGAGGTTTTTTTTTTCTTTTTCTTCTGACAGTAAAACCTTGTTTCCTAGCTAGTTTTAGTGGGTTTTCAATATTCCACCGGCACATTTCCAAATACAAGAAATACGAAGGAAGAAGCTGAAATATTGTTGCTGACTTCTAGTCACTGCAGCTGGAGTTAAATTTGATATCGCTTTCTTCTATTAGCAGAGAAGGGAGAAGTTTTTCACAGAATTCAGGAGCTTTATTGAATGAGAAAGAAAAGAAAAGTTCCTCTTTTATTTGAGGACATACTCTTTTTTGAAAGACACAAATATGTTCTTTCTTTATGAAAGATCTCTCCTCCCGTTGAGCACTCGGATACAAGTAGACAGAAGAGTTAGAGGTTGGCAGTTAACCATTCGCTATGTGGAATTCTTTATCTTTATGAGTCCGATTTCCGTCCTTTGTCTAAAAAGATTTAGTCGGAGAAGCATACGTGGCAGACATTGATCTGTTCATTGGGACCGGGCTAGCGAAGGTGCGAATCTAACAAGATGTCTTTTATATTTGCTGACAAGTTCCGAACAATATTAGAGTCATTCCAATTTCCCTCGTAGCTCAAAACTTCATTGAGATCATCATTTTCTATTGATCATGTTATGTTTAGAGGCTAAGGCTGTGTTTGGCACAGCTTTCAAGCAAAAATACTTTTGAGTTTGTAGCTGTTTCAGTTCTGTAACTTCTGTTATGTTAGGAGAAGGTCACTATATATCTTGGAAGCTAGCTAGTATTAGTTGATTTATGTTTTGTAACCAAAAGTTAAAAATTGGAACGTCCTATCTTGGAACAAAAATACGATTACTGGGGATTTTTTTTTATTTTTCTTAGCTATTCAAAATTAATCGTAACTATTTTGACTCAACATTTTTTATGTTAAAAGTTTGAAAAAAAAAAGCTAAAAATGAGTTCCAACTACAAGTTCTGTCAGACCAGCCCTAAGTTTTATTGAGAAAAGTCTTTTACAGATAAAGCTTATTTTAGGGGCGACGGTGATGGCGGCTACTTAGGAATAGAAGATTAAAGGTGGCTGAATTCATAAATATCATTAAATTGGAAGTTATTTTTGCTTTCACTTCTAACATGAAAAACTAATAGACGATCGAAACACTACTGATGTTGAATCGATGGCACCCCCTGTTGTACCTCCATTACTTCTCTAATAATACTATAGGAAGCTCCAACCTAGAACTGCTAACTGTAAGCTAAGATAAATGGCCAAAAAATCACATAAACATTTTTTTATGTGAACTACACATTGCAATCGAATGATCACTTTGTTAGCCCATTCACGAGCACCATCGACATTAAGGATGTAAATTGGGCAGACTGGACTCGGTTACGTGATAATTTGGGTCTAATTTAAATTCAAAATATTTCAGCCTGATTTTAGTTCAACCCAAATTTAATTAAAATTCAACCCCAATTCAATAGTAAGTGCGTTGGGTTGGGTTGAGATGGGCTGGACCTGTTTATAAATGATTTGTTAGAAGTAGTTTTCATTTTGTATGAATTGTTGTAAATGTCAGTATATTAAATTGGGCCATACCGTTTTCAGTCCAGCCCAACTTAGATTTAACTAATGTCAACCCAAATTTAATCTAACCTAATTTATATAACTTGAGCAAACTCAATTTTTTTAAATATAGACTGAGTTGGACTGGACTACGAGTTGCCCGCCCGATTGACACCCTTAATCGGCAGTCGTCGTTTAGCACTAATAGAAGTTCATCATATCTATCCATTCTGCATGTCCATAACCCCGTGCACAAGAGGCGTGTGTAAAAGCCTGACTAAACAACTATTGAATAAGCAAATTTTTGCGTCTTTTCTCTTCCATCATTCAAGGACAGGATGGTTGGCAAACATCACTAGCTGACCATACATATGAGTGCTTGGACTAGTTTGCAGGTGCCATCCATTTCCCTTGTTGAATGCAACAGCTAGCTCAACGGGTGATCTCAATTCAGTGGCCCGTGCATGCAGCACATGGGGAAGTTGCTACTGTTGGCAAGGTTAAGATACAAATTAAATCTGCTAGCAGCTTGAACCCTGCCTTATTGAAGGCAAGCCCCAACTATCTCCAGTTGGATGCGAGTGTTGGTGGTGAATCATTACTTTTACTGGTCATGAGTATTTCTTCTATCTTGGCAAGAATAATGCTAAAGTCTAACCGGAAAATTTCCCCACTTTTCTTACTTACGTGACATAGTTGGTTCTCATTGGTACTGGTTTTAAACTTCACTGTAGCTATCCACAGCAAATTGACAACAATAGCCTTCACTTAAACGAGGTATATATACTTGTTCTGCCACATCATTTTAAAAATAAATGACTCATTTACCTCTCTTTTGATGATGCGTCGAAGGGAGCAGAGAGGTCTAGGCCATTAAGTCCAGACAATCTCATTCCGTAGGTACATTTTTAAGATTTCTTAGAAAATTGAGTTTTGATAAAATTTTATTAAAAAAGTCAAGGCTGAGATGAGAAAAGAGGAGTAAGGGGAGAGTCTATACCTCAAAGTTTTCAAACTGCGATGAGATTTTCAAGATGTGTTTGGTAAAATTTTTACTTAAAAGTTATTTTGGTTCTTACTTACAACATATAAAAAAAATATTGGATGGAAGTAAATTTAAATAGTTTTGAGCCGTACAGCACAATGTCACTTTTTTTCCTCAATTTAAGAAACTCAACTAATTGGATGCTTTAATTAGAAACTAAAAAGTGGTCATACATGACTTCCAGGATCAGCTCTTGAGTTAAGAGCTATGATAGCCTAAAAATGCCTCATTGAAAATTTGGAATCCGACCAATTAATCCTCCACAATCCAACTTATCTGCCGAAATTGTGAGAGAAAGTGAGAGAAGAACTGTTCTTTCAGCCTTTCTCTTTCTAAAAAAAGAGAACACAGACTTTGGAAAAAGGAAAATGACAGGAATCTCAAACTCAACTTCAGAAAGTCAGATTAAGGAGCTTGGCGATCAATCCCACTACATGTGTATGACATCCATGAAGCGCCATGCTCAGCATGATATCAATTAGCAAAGAGCAAGCTTCTCCACTTTGGGATCCCATGCTCCCCTTTGATCAAATAATAATTAAGCATACATTATATGGGATAACACGTACGACAGTAATATTTCCACAAGTACTTACACCTTTCACTTTAAGGAAAAGCTCGGCTGCGGAGTACAAACCAAAGCCGGGACACATCATGATCTGCCATCTTTCCAGTCCAAATCATGCCACAAATCAAACGTTATGCTCCCCATACACCAGGAGAATCCTCTGCCCTCCAGGTCCTTCGCAAAAGATAAATTGAATAAGCTGTAAGGAAAAGAAGAAACACAAATCTAATCTTTCTTGAGCAGGCTTTATTCGCAGATTAATCGATCAAAGTAATAACCAAAAAGGCATAGTAACAATTGGTTCCTGTCAGAATACTCATAACCAAACGCCACACATGGTAATCGGGAATGCAAGCCGGCCATGCGAGATTAGAGGACACCCACATGGAATTGCATGGAATTGGACTTAATGGAGAAGCTCAGTTCCGGGAGGTAGAGTAGGAGCAGTCGCATGGGACCTCACTCTCCACCTCCCTCTTGTGGAAGCTCCGGTGGCAGCTGCAGGCGGCGCAACGAAGGGCGGCGCTCGTCCCTTCCGCGCCGGCCGCCGTGAACTCCATGCAGCCGTCCACCGCGTAGCCGCCGATGCTGGCGGCATGGTTCCTTCTGCACTCCCTGTACCTTACCATCTTCTCCTTCATCACCCCCGGCACCACCTTATTCTTGGGATCCTGCAAAGGCCCCATACTGCTGATCAGGCCCGGGCAGGCGCGGGCAATTTTCCGATCGTCCTCCGACAGACGCACAGGCGGCAGCCTTGGATCTTCTTCGGCCGATAGGGGGAGGTGGGAAGGGAAGAAAGAAGGATTCCAGGAAGAGAGAGAAGAAGAAAATTCTCAAAGGGTGAGGGAGAGGAAGAGCTCCATTTCTCTACCTCTTGAGACTTACAGGTTCCCTTATATGGAAAGCACCCTTTGATAGGTTTGCCTGGTGAGAAGGCAGTTGATAACTGAAACAGTACGTGGACTTTCCTGGTCAGATTCTTTACAGGTCTAATTAAGGTAGATTTATGAATTTAAATTCATTAATTAATTTTGTAGAGACATAAAAATAGTAAATCATTTTAATTCTTAGACGTGTGTTTATAAGCAAAGTACAATCTCTTTTCTCATCAGCGAAGGTCTTTTTCTTCATAAAGAGATAAAATTACACTTTCATTCTGAAAAAAATCTCTCGGAAGAGGTACACAAATTTTTACGCATTTATAAACCTATAAACCAAATTGATCGGATCCAAAATCAGATTAATTATCAACATATGGTAAGCATTTAGTTTACCGAGAATTTATCGACGTAGCATATACATATTATGTTAGAAAGACTATTTGCCAACTGATTTATAAATTAATAATTGGTCAGATAATTGAGTTATGATCAGTAATTTCCATTTGCGTCCCAACTTTCTCCTTCTACAGTGAGACAATCCCTTCTCTCCCGATTTTTTGGGTTAAGGTGAACTCGGGGGTAGGTTTGTTATTCGGATCTTTCCCCCCAGTTCACGTAATCTTGTGGAAGAGCATGTTCATGGAATAAAGTTATCCTATGTTCTCTCACTCGTATATATAGATTGACTACATTGGCATAACTATCCAGATCTTTTATACCTTTCGATGGATTAAATTGGAATAATATTTAGGTTATGTTTCACACTGCTTTTAATTGGAACCACTTCTAAATTTTTAGTCAGTTATTTAGGAGAAAAAGGATAACTGTTGAAAGCCACTTTCATAATCTTTTGGTTATTTTTTTAAGTTCCAATAAAAAACTTCTTAAATTGGAGAAAAACTAGAGTAGTTACCTTTTACATTTTTTTTTGTAATTTTAATCAATTTATAATTTTTATTCAAATTAGAAATAGCTGTGATAATTAAATATTTATAAACTGTTTGATAAATTTATATTTTTCAAACATAAAGATGGGGCAAGATTTACCTCCCATAGTCAAGCTAACGCTGCTCGACTGTATTATTTTCATATGTAGGAGTGCTATAGTCAATTGGGCCCCTCTGTGTGTTTCAATCACACAGCTTCATGATCGTCTGATTGAAGATCGAATGGCACATTATGCTAGAGAGTATTACATGTAAGAGAAGACCCTTATGCTTAAGGAATCTGAAATACAATTCTTTTTAAACCTGTAGCACATCATTCGATTCAAGATTGGACAGCTGTAACGCTATATATAGAAGGCCATATATATATATATATAAAAAAAATCATCAAAAATTTTATACATTACCTAGATTGTTTGCATTTCTTAAAGTTTAAATTTTATTGTCCAATTATGAAACTCAAGCATAATCGTCGGAACCAATACACATAAAAGATATTTTAAAAAAAATATACTCCATTTAACTTTTGACCTCAGATTTTTTTTTATTTTAATTCCTGAGTAAAAGGATTAAACCCCTAAAAATGAAACAATCTACCTTAGATACGTCTTGGGCGGCATTATAACCGCCTAATGGAGGAGGTTCTTTGTCATATCAAGTCCCTTCTCCACATCGAAAGCTTGGGCTCCTAGCAACATGGACGACATTCTTGATAGAAAAATGGCTTAGTAATAGTGCTTTATACACATCTATCTAACACATATTTTCAAAAGTCAAAAATATTTTATCCTTCTATTACAACCCGTCATTTAAAAACCAGAAACTTAGGATGGGGTCGGACCCATTAATGTGCAACTCCCAAACTAACATAAAAATATTCTATTTAAACAATGTAACATCATATATATAGCAGTCTACTACTGCAGCACATATGTTTCAGCAAGCGTTGCTCTCTTTCTTGGTAGGGTCAGATGTTGCGGTCTCCGCGTTTTCGGCGGAGAAGTTGAAGACGAAACAGTGAAGTTTTGGATTAGTCTGCTCGTTCAAACTTCTACCCAATTCTTGGGGCCAGAAACACTGTAATAGAGTCCAATTTTTTTAGTATAATATTAGATGGGACTAGTCTAGAAGTAATCAGTATTAGAATGACAAGTATAAAATAGGTTCATCAATTGAGATGTATTATTTCATCGTAATTTGTTACTTTGTTTCTTGTTTTCGGTTTCTCAATTTCTCAATATACAAGCAAAGTACCTAAGTACATTCAAGAGTATTATAATACTACAATTATAACTTAAAATACACCTCAATATATTTAAGTACAATCTAAATTACTATACAAATGTATTGGGATATATCTCAGTGCATGTAAATACAACTTAAATCACTTAAGTATAATTGATTGCATTTAAATATTCTGAGTTGTATTTAAAAAATAAAAAAAATTAAGAAGAAAGAAAAGGTACAAATTGTGATGGGTCGCATCCTTTGCATGTGTCATTTTCAGATTAGTTACTGTTGGAGTCTAGTCTAATAAGACCGATGGTATCTAAACTCAAAGTTTTAGAACACTTACCCTCGCAGTCGTACTTGTCAAATCTTGGACAAACTCCAGTCAAGAGGATATGATGAGGATTGGTTTTTATCCCATGTGCACCATACTTAAACAGTATTTTACCATATGCTAATTAAGAAGAGGCTCATATGCTGGACGGTAACATTAGACTTATATGTATTACAGGATGTTGCGTGCATGCTGTCATACATTTTCTAAGATTTTTCTCAAGTTCTAGACAACATGACATGCATCTTCTAAGATTTTTGTACCGGTAATGTTTTCGGCAATGCCTCCACTTCCCATGATGTAATGAAGAGCATTGCAACTAATAAAAAAAATAGAACTTTTTTAAGTCAGCTCCGATGTGTCTTGTCTGTCTGTACATTGCAATGTCATATCGGACAATTTAAAAAGATTGAAAAATCAAACATCATTATTAGACTTATCTCATCAGTACATTTTTAGGTTTAATTTTTTTATTTTTTAGATTTTCTTTAGATCGTCTGATCAGATAGTGTTGCAATACTAAGACATTGCAGTAAACATTATTCTTTTTCTTCGAGAACAGTAACTTCTGGACTGGCTTCCTGCCATCCTAATGTGCTGCATGCCCCAACTTTCTATGATCAACAATAGGGCTGTCAATAGATCCGGATAATATCCGGCTCGGATTCATATCTGCATTCGATTAGTCGGTTGTTTATCCGATTAAGACATCCGACAGACATATCCGAATATCCGTTTAATTATCCGATTAATATTCTAAGCGGAAATGGAAAATAGATATCCGCTCCGATTATTATCCGACCGATTATGTATTTTGATAAGTTCTTCTAATTTTAATGATGCTTATATGTTTAAATAAATGATAATTTGATATTTGAAATATTTTTAAGACGTGTTAAGCGATAATAATAAAGTTTGTTGTGATTTTTTATTTTTAGTAATTTTACTAATTTACATAAATTATTTAAGTCATTTGTTATTATCTAAGGTATATTTATAAAGGATTCAAGTTATTTAAAATTTATCTAAACATTTATAACTTGAATATTTATTAATTCAAATATATGATATTCATAGACTATATAAAGAATTAAATTTACAAGTTATTACAAGACAAAGTTGAAATATTTGAGTATTCGAATTATTATCCGAATTCGGATATTATCCGGCGGAGTTGAATTCGAATAGAAAAATTCATTATCCGTCGGATAGTATCCGAAGCCGGATATTCGGATAATATTAAATCGAGCGGAGTTGGATATTGTGATATCCGCTCCGTTGACAGCAGAAGTGAATTTTTGCTTCTTTAGATTGTAATTTCTTGAAGCTTAGGATTGGCTAACGAAGTAAAGGAAAAACATTGGAACGAATCGGTACCCATTCAATGTAGAATACTTGTTCAAGCCTTTACCTTAATTTTCATTTGGCTAACTTGATATTGTTTATATTAATATAGAACTTAATTTTATTCTTCAACAAAAGTATTCTAAATAGGTGGGTAAGTTCTCTAAAATGTTCTCTCATGCCAAATTGGAGAAAAACCAAAAGAGATGGGTACAACGAAAATGCCCTTCTCTCCCTCCCCCTTCAAACATTTTTAATTGAGAAATTTTAGAGGATCCTGATTTAGTGGCATGTAGATACAACAAATTTATCAATAGATACACTTTTCCACTGTATTTTCGCAATTGCCCAAAAGATCATAATGGGTAGCAGCCTCTCTCTCTCTCTCTCACACACACACACACGCGCACACACACAGATCTCACACACCTTCCAGAATATGATGTTGTCGAGGAGAACTAAATTTCCAAAAGGAGTCTACTAAGTACAAGAATATGGTCCCATTAACTTTAGAATATAGAGCCGCAACAAAAAGCAGTACATCCCCACGTTGCAAATATGCAGCATGGAAGATCTCCTTATTACGGTGAGCACTTCACCTTTCACCAGGTAACCAGCTGGACGCGTCACTTCATGCTTTACCCTGGATTAATCTTGTATATAGAACCTTACTTTGGAAGTGATCATATTGCTTACAAGAAGGTGCACTTTCCATAGCACATTCACAATGAGGTACGTTTGCACTTTCATTTTGTTTTGCTAAGGGGATAAGATGGAGGGGAGAAGAGGACAGGGACGGAAGGTGATATGCTGTGAGTCCACATCTAGAAGACAGTGGAGAACCAGTCGCTCAAAAAATCTAGTGGCCTAATCCTTCCCTAGGGTTGGTGCTCGTAGAGAACTTTTGAAGTCTAGAGTACAATGCCTACATGCCACTGTGATGGAACGCCATTGTGGGTGGACATGAAATGAGATTATTCGGACTTATCGTGTATGTCCATTTTTTTTTATGGTACTTCTATTGAAATTATTAGGTCATCGAACTCAAAATCATAAGACATTGGATGGAGTAAATACCATCTATTAAACATAGTTTGAATTTGTTCATTCTTCGATGTGAGACTATTCTAACATGTCTCTTCACGTGTATACCGATTTTAGATTCTATGACGTAGACCATAAAGACGGAGTGCGTGGCCTGGTTCATGAACGTAGGCTTTGATATCATATTGAAATTATTAGATCATCCAACGTAAAATTCTAAGGCATTGGGTGGAGTAAGCAACATCTATCAAACATATCTTGAATTTGTCCACTTTTTAATGTGGAACTATTCTAACAACTTCTACTGTACGATATATCTGAAATGAAGTAAGATGCAAAGGGAGAGACATTATGTTTTTGTTTTATCACATGAGGCAATAGTCAAATATTTGTCGTATTTAACAGAAAGAGTTTGACTTCAAATTCACTCAACAATATCATAAAAACAATGATTCCAAGTCCAAAAGACACGAACACCACAAATCTAATTACCTTTTGCAGAGAGTAGGACACAGGCCCTTAAGAACTTTGATTTCTAAATAACCTCTCCTGACAAAGAATGATCCTAATGCCACTAGGCTGCAAGTCCTGTTAAAGCTTATATGACTCATGCTAACTCCTTTCTTTCTAGTGTGATAACATGGTGTGTTGTTTCACCAGAACAGGTGTTCATGGTTTGGGCAAAGCCGTGGATATAGGTCCATGAATACCTACCTTCACATGGTTTGGCAACACCAAGAGAAAATAGTCCACAGAGAGTGGGACACCTACTACAACCATGGGCACGTTTGGTCAAAAGTTCCAAGTAGAATATGAGATGACAAGAACCATATCACTTCAAACGCACCTATTCTTCAACAAAAGAAGAAAAATAAAGAAAGAAGGAAAATTTGGTTCCTCCGTTGAAGCCTGTCATCCCCCGAAACAGGTGGTGGAATTTTCCTTCACAGGTGGACGAAGGTACTGTCTGCGATGGACGTGTTGTGGCGAGAGGGGGAGTTAAACGCATCATGCTATAGGTGTCAATGGACCGGGCCTGAGTCGGGCCTAAATAGGGCTCTGGTCCTCCCCGGTCCTCAACAACTGCGCAAGGCCCGTTTAAAAGCCCAATTTACATGAAGTCGGCCTGGACTCGGGATTTTTTTTTTTTTAGCGACATTTGCTGCTGGGGCAGTCGTCCTTTGGGATTTGATCAGACAACTGCAATAGGAAGTAGGGATGAAAACAGAAAGGATAACCTGAAAGGACAAACGATGAGATAAATTTTAGGATAAGAATAAAGATACTAAGGATAAGGACACTATCTTTATCATTTCTATTTAAGATAAGGAAAAAGAAACAACTATTTCTATATCCTATAATCCGATTATCTGTCCTTTTATATTTTATATTATAATATAACATTTTTACCAAAATACCTTTTATATTTCATCTAATAATATTATAATATACAATATTTATTAAAATATAATATCTTTAGAAAATTTTAACAGATGTGGAATTTAAGGCATGGCACCTGAATATAATTTTACTATACTATATGTTGATTCATGTGATAAATTTGAAGTTAGCGGTGAACGTAGCGACGCTTATCTTATGATAATTGAATGCATGCATATGATGAAAAATTTATGATTCAATTTTTGTGCAAAAATGTATAGAATTACATGTCATCTAGTAATTTAACATTCATGTATCCGTTTCCGTTAACTTATAAGGATAAGGATGTAGGTATATAAAGATAAGGATAAGATTAAAGATATATTTTTTATTTTAAGAATAAAGATAAAAATATAGCCAACATCCGCAAGTTAAATAACATTTTTAGTCCCTAACAACAAGTGTAATTATTTTCGTCTAAAAGTCTAGGGGGGACAACCTGAAGGGAGATTTGTACTTGGTTTTTTTTAAGCATTTGATTAAAGATGGATGGCACAGATAACTTCTTTAGGATTGTCCCTAACTTTTGGAATTTTGTAAAAAGATAAAACAAATTGTTACTTATTATTGCAGGCGCCCAGTCCAGCCCAACTTATAAGTTTAAATTGGTTGCTCTCTCTCTCTCTCTAGGTCTAGTGTACCTCGAATCGGAGAGAGAGGTTTAGGGTCCGTTTGGTTACACTTAAAATATAATCAGACAGAAATAATTTTCTAAGGAAATACATTTACAAGAAAATTGAAAACAAAATTCAGCATTTGGTGCAGATGAAAATTATTTTCACCTCTTTTAAAAAAGAGCATTCACTCTTATTCCATAGATGTCAACATCAGAAAAAAGAGGAGTCAACGAATTATGTTTTCTGTTGACTTGAGGTTTACAGATTACCAAATAAGTGATTATGATATATTTTTTGGAAAAAAACTTTTCTTGTGATCCATTTTAGGTGGAAACAAAGGGACCCTTAGTGTACCTTGAGTTGGGTCAAGCCGACCAAAGCCCAAGGTCACGCCTTTTATTCTCAGATTGAGCTGGACCAAATTTTCAACTCGGACTTTTTACATTGCCTTAGGCGTCGGGGCCTATTTATTATGTATATTCTGCCAGTGAGCTCCACACCATTATCAAAGTGAAACGTCTCTTAATCTGATATAAATAATTTTAGTATAAATAATTTCAAATAACTTATTTTGTTGTCAAAGTGGAAGAGAATTAGATGAATCAACACCCAAATATCAGAGACTATAGGAGCTACTTTTTCAAAAATGGCTACCCGTTAACACAAGCGAATACTGCACACTTGCGTTGGAATCTATCATAATGTACCAGTCTATGCCTCTGTGTTCCTTATATTATCATGTATCCTTTACTATAGGTCAATAGAAGACTCTAGAGACACATGTGTGATCATTTCAATTATGTAAAGGAGGTGAGATAATATCAAGTTAGTCTTTTTCTCCTCTTTTACCTTGCTCAAGCTTAAGTTAAACAGACCCAAAGCACAATACGGATGTAAATAATAAAATATAAGTTATTATAGTGGTATATATAGAATTTAGGTACTGCAAGGATATACAATAGAGTACAATAAATAGATTCCAAGAAGATACATGTAATTATCCTTTAATTCGTCAAGCTTATTAGAAGAAAAAAACTCCCACTCTAGTCGAACCATACCTACTGGTCCTCTATTCGTAGGTAGCGTCTTCAAAGCCCGGAGTCTAGTTGCTCGTACGGCGAAGTAATGTAACCAGATCCGGTCGGTGCGAAATGGGGACGTGGCGCGCGCATAGTGGGTACAGCAGAAACCGGTGCAACAAATGCAAAAGCTTGCTATTTACCACGCCCAAACCTGAGGACCATCCCATGCTCACTTTGAGTAGCTTAGTTGGCTTCAGCATATGGTTCTTTTTTTTTCTTTTTCTTTTTTTTGAGGTTTTGAGTTCAAATTTGATCGAAAATTTAAAAATTTTCTAAGTCATTTGACATGTATTTTCTGCAAGATTTATATTTTTTTGTCTGTGAGATTATTTCCTGAAAATCAATTTAACTCGAAATTCTCATTTAATTAAATGGACCATTCAGACTCACGTGAAATACTCTCTTACTTTAGAGAAAAATTTAAGCTCACCTTAGAATCGAACCATAATTATCTGTAAATATGTATGTATACCTTGTCACTGTGCTACTTGTCAAAAAGAAAACATACATGCTAGCTTTGGGCTTATGACCCTTCCTTTATACGCTTGTTCATTCACCTGATGAGATTACATTGACCGACGTAGAGAGAACATCACTGCCGAGACCCTCTTGGCAAGATGAGATCTATTTGCTCTGGATTTTTGTATAGTCCACTTTTATGACGATAAGGGTAAATATATTATTTATCATCTAAAAAACAGGTCTAGTCATTTCCTCTTACGCAGGGGCTAACTAGGTTTTTAACTTAAAGGTCAGTTATATGCATAGCGAATAATATAATTTTTCTCTAACTAAATACATCCGGTATACTAAAAATTCGATTATTGGACCAAAGTGGAATGGATTTGACGAATTCACTTTAAGTCTCCATCTGGCAACAGAATAAGTGAATGGAACATGAAGTTATTCAATCATCCATGTTAAAAATATTATTTAACAACTAGAATGTTGGCAAGATCGAATATTTCGTCAAAAGACATAATAATCTAATAATTTTTATTTGAGGTATCTCTGAATGAAAAAAAGAGTAAACTATCCCACATTTCTCTTAAAAAGGTATATATTCTCATCATTTTTAATCAAATAAAAAAGTACGAATAAAAGAATAATCCATCTTTAAAAATATATTTTGTCTCACATACTCTACTATCATAGAGAGGACTAAGGGTCCATTTGGTACCCTGTAAGGGTTGCTACATGCAGAAGTTTTCTGAAAAACTCGACAGAATGTTTCATTTGGTGACATGTAAAAAAGCTAGTCGATAAAAACTAAGGGTCTATTTGGTTACATGTAAAATAGATTTAGAGTGAAAATGTTTTCTAAAGAAATCAATTTACAAGGAAAATGAAAACATAATCAATTGTTTGATGCTTCTGAAAATATTTTCCTAAAAATCTTTTCATTTGTTTGTTTTCATATAAAACATTTTCTTAAAAACTATTTGATATATTTATTTGCTTATAAAATAATTTTCATTTACGAGATTGCTAACATATATATGGCACAGGAGTAGGACTTGCTCCAACACGGGGACGCGGTGTAGCCCACATAGCATGCGGACAGCCGTTTGATCTATTAGATTGGACCAAACGGCTACAACAACACTTTAATTTTTTTATTCTTTATTTTGTAAAATTCTTTAAAGGTTGGCCTTACTGTGCTCGACATAACCGTATAATTTAATCTTTGATTAGAGGACTCAAAAAAATCTAAAAAATAAAAAAATGTCACTGTTTATTGATTCATTTTTTTTTTTGGATTGTTTGATCGAAGATCAGATTATTTGTTATTTGAGTATGTTGGGTATGACAAGGTCCATCTTAAAAAAATTCCAAAAAAAAAGAAATAACATATGGGCATATGGCCTGACCCAAAAAATTTTTAAAAAATAAAAATACTTTTATATTTACTACAATGTTTACAACAAGTAATATCCAATTGGAAAATCCTATTTCAAGGGAAGCGTGGAAAACCATTTACGGACTCTGGGTTAATAATTACAATTTTCATTGACTCCGAATTTTCAGGGCAACAATAGGTTGTCCAACCAGATTTGCCCGAAAATGACTTCCTCCAGCTTGTTTTACGAACTACCAAATGCACCCTAAATGCAATAACCATTCCCAAATCAGGATCTTGGCATCGACGGTAGGAAAGTTGGGTGCCGTTTTCTTAGAGGAGTGGACATGTTTCATGCGTAAGTGCAGGCCTGGAAGAGGAGAAATATCCAGGCAAAGATTCACAAGTAGGCCCTTAAAAATTATTTACGCTTATACTCTTAAGATGTAACTTGTTATAATTTTATCCTTATAATTTATTTACACTTTTACCTTAAAACTTAACTTGTTATGCACTTATAATTTATTTACACTTGTACTCTTAGAACTTAACTTGTTAACTTTATACATATCCTTAAAATTTTTAAGATGTATAGTTTTAAACTTGTACCCTTAAAACTTAAAGTCATGACATTTACGCTTGTAATTTATTTACACTTGTACTCTTGGAACTTAACTTGTTATAATTTTACACATCAAAAGTTTTAAGATGTGTAGTTTTAAACTTGTACTAAAACCTAAAGTCATGACATTTTTACAGAAAAACAAGGATTTTTGTTAATAGCGACTTAAAAGATTCCATGTCTATAGATAACCTCCTGAATCTTTCATATTTATATATAAACCTCTTAACTATGGTGTTATTTGCATATAACCCCCTTAACTTTGTGGGTTAACTTTAAATTTTACTTAAATTAAAATGTTATTACATTACGTACGACATGTGAAAGTTATTAAATGAAAACATTAATAATATCTTCAATCAATATACAAATACCTTACAAGAAAAATCGCATAAACATCTATCCGTAAACTTGTTATATATGTTTATCATCAAAAAATATTTTTATTTTTATATAAAAAATATTTCAACTTAGATGAAACTCAAGACAACCCATATAATTAAGGGGGTTATAAACAAATACCATTATAGTTAAGGAGGTTATTTGCAAATATGAACTATGCAGAGAGTTATCTACAAATAAAGAATCTTTAGGGGGTTATTTATAAAAATTTCAAAATTTCTTTTATGCATAAAATATATGAAGTTTTTTTTCAACAAAATGTTTTACAAAAAACAAGGAAATGAAAAGATTAAAAAAAATGCAAACGTACCTAATGATAGATTATATTTTTATTTTTATTGTAAATTAATTTTCTTAAAAAATACTTTTCATTCAAATATGCTTTATGTGGAACCAAATAGGTCCTAAATTCACAACGAATCCTACCAGTTGGGGGCACACGCCGCACACCTTAAAGTAGGGGTGTCAACGGGCCGGGCTCAAGTCAGACTTAGCAAAACCCAAGCCCAAGTCCAAGTCCATTATGAAAACTCTAGCCCAAGTCTGACCTAGGCCAATTTTTGTATGCCAAAGACTAAGCCCAAAATAAATCAGATTTCGGTTTCAGGCTTCCGACCTAAGAATAAAGAATATTGCTTCTTATGTTTAAAATATAACTTGTCAACCTAACACGATGAGTATGCACTTATTCATCTTTCTCACAAAATAATTGAACATAATTGTACATTTACCAGAAGTACCTGTAGCTCAGGGTAAAAAGAAGGGTACAAGAAATAATTGCCACTTTAATTGAGGGATATGAGTAATCAATAAGTAAGGTATTATTGTAACAGAGTGGACTCATCGGACTTTCGGACTCGGGCTTACTCAAATTCAAAATTATTTTAAATATGACCTAAAATTTATTTAGACTTAATTTTACTGTCCAAATCTAATCTTTTGGCATCAAACCGGGCCGAGTTTTCGGGCTTCGAGGGCCAATTGCCCAACCCTACACCGAAGGGCTACACGGGGAGTGTCAACCCGCACGAGCCACACCGCAGCCAATTCAAAAGTTTCGCGGCACCGCTATTTTACTTCCACGTTGATAGTGGGCCCACACAATCCCAACCGTATTCCCAACTCGAGCAACAACGAAATGAGCTTTACAAATAGTCTTTACGTCCTCAGGAAAGTTACAATGTATTTATATTAAAACGTTATATTACTCTTTGTATTATACACATTATCTCCACCGTTGACAATTTTATATTTTTTTTAGCACACATTTTTATAAAATTTTCAGCATTTACATCTATCCGTATAAGTACAAATTTTAAAGATATATTAGGCTGCTAATTATCGCTGCCTTTAAACAAGCAGTGTACCGATGGTAAACTATAATAAATAGTCTTTTAATATAATAAATAGTTTTTTGAAGCAAATTAATTTTAGGACTATAAATAGAAATATGGGAAATTACAGGCGAATGCTTGCAAGCAAGAGTGACCAGCAGGAAAGTAGAACAAGAAGAAGAGGTTCCAGAAACGGACGAACCGCTCGTTTTGTTCTCCCTCCATTTCTTTCCCCCGCAGAGAAGAGGAAGAGCAAGACGCGACCCCCTCGCGCTGCTCTACCCACCGTTCCACCACCACCAATGTAGCGGAGGCGAGGGCTCTCCGGCCTACCTCCCCCATATTTCCTCCTCGGCTCCTCCGAATCCCCACCGGCGGCGGCGCTCCTGGTTTCTCCGAGATCTCCGGTACTTTTCCCCCGTCGATGATGCCCTCCTGGTCGGCGTCATCGGTGGGATATCTGCTTCAGTCGTGGCTCCGGGACTACGAGCGGATCCAGAGCGCGGCGGTGCTCCTCCTCTACTTCCAGGTGGGTTGCCGCCGCCGTGCCCCTCTAACCCCCCGGCGTTCTTCCGGAATCCTAGGGTTTATGCCTTCCTCTCCGTTTGTTTGTCTCTTGATCGGTTGGGATCTTGTGTGTGGGTTCTTGATCCGTTTTATTGGCCCGAAGGCTTCTTGATCGGTTGGAATTTTGTAGGTTGGATTCGATCTGGATTTTGTCGTTTTCTTTTTTGTCGATTCTTTCTGAATTTTGGATAATTCAGATCGCTTGTTCTTTCTTTCTTTCTATTCAGAAGCTTTCTGGCGAGTGTAGTTGGAATTTCTCGTTTGATGTCCGTTTGGCACACATTTGGTACTGTTTTGTCCGCTTCTGGATGGATGGAGGATTTTCGAAGCTACGCTATTAGAAGTCTTTTCTTATACTGGAAAGGACGGAAGGATACAGGATTGTTTGATGCTGAGTACAGATATTGTTCTGCGTGTAAGTTGATGAGGTTGTATTTTTGATGGACAGATCGGATGTGCTCTGCTTGGTTCCCTTGGAGCACTGTACAATGGGATATTGCTGATTCATTTGATTCTGGCCCTCTTTGCGCTTATTGCAATCGAGAGCAATAGCCAGAACCTTGGACGGACGTATGCCGTGCTTCTTGGCTGTGGATTCCTGCTTGATATCATGTGGTTCATCCTTTTCGCTCATGAGATCTGGTGCGTAACCTAGAAACAAGTACCCTTAGCAGGCTTACTCTAGCTTTACTGCGCTCTTGAAGTACTCACTAACATCTTCTTTACTGTCACGAACCTTTAGTCAGAAGTCATTTTCTTCTAGAGTACATGTTCTCATGGTATGTTACATTAAGGCACGAGAAGCAGTGTGGTCATTTCGATCATGGTAGTTGCTGATAAGCATGCCTATGGTGCATAAACCGGTGCATCAGCAACATTGACTGGATGTACAACTTTGCAGTTTTTGCATTCAGATGTGCTTACTTCTATCTTTATCTTGTAATTGGTGCTTCAGTAAATAAATTTCATTATATTGGGAATTTTTTTTATTCTGAAATAAAGTTCAATAAATTGGTTTCTTCTCCTGTTGAACTGAATCTTGTGTCAGATGTCATAATGATGGTGAAAAGGAATGTGTCTGCATTTGTTTCTTGCTTTCATATTTCTTGTTCGATGTGAAAGTAGTCTGACTGACTGCCAGACTAAAGAACATTTCATGAGATTTTCATCACCATTAAAAGATGATAACTTCATCAGAAGTCGACACAAATGTGGGAGCGTATCTTTGATAACTCAGAATCTTGTTTCCACGTCTTATTAGACTAACCTTAGGATTGGTTCTTAGAGGCTCTGGAATGATCTATGGCAATAGCTTGTAATGGTTGGATACACAAAAGTGTGAGAAATTTAAAAGATGATGAAACAAATCTTCTTTTAATGATTAATAAAGAAAACCAAAGATAACTGAGACAGCCTGGGAGTTCCTTTCCTTCCTAGGAGGCTACAGGCTTTTCTGTTAGATCAGCTTCCCCTTTAGTTATGTATATACCACATAGGCCCATGTACTTTAAGCTGGTGAGCTTAGGGTTTGGTTTTTGCCCATGCCATCTTGGAAGGTGCTTTGCTTCTTCAATAATTGATCCTCTATTTTTATTCTTGATGTTTGATAGTCAGCTTTTACATGGGTTCCACAAAATTGAAATTAACTATAACCAGAGCAAATATCTATCTGTCTATAGATAGATGCGCAAACATTTGAATCGCATGCCCGTGTGCTCCCGCTACGTGTGATTCAATTTTTTTTACATTAGTCATCCAATCTTTGATAGATGTACCCCACCCAATCTGCCATTTGGTGAATGGTGAACTCAAAAAAAGTTGTAGTGTACCTGTGCCTGCCTGCAGGTGCACGATTCAATTTTTTTTTTTAAGGTTGGACAGCCGATCGCATATATACCGATAAAGTTTGAATGACTGATCAAAAGAGGGGAAAACAAAGAATCACGCACCCATTAGTCGGATTGGGCATGCAATTCTTTTTTTTTTTTAGCTCAGACAAGCAATCTTTACTCAGATGGCAGATTGCGTGGGATGCACCTAGATGTGCATCGGGGCACATTTGATCCTTTCCCATATTACCATAAATACTAACCCCCTACACACACAAGTACTACTATTACCAAGGAGAAGATAGCAATGACATTTGATGTAAGCTAGTTAATTATGTTTGGTACTGATAAAATTTTTAGGTAATACTACCCTTCTTTTTGAAAGTGAGGTAGTATTATCCTATCTCTAAAAATATTAGTTTTCATCTTCATTTTCTCTAAAAATTTTTAGGTAATACCATCTTCTGGAGTGTGATCATGAAAGGATTTTTAAATTCTTTTTTGCTTTCATGGATGTGGGTATTCTATGTGGTTACACCATTTTATTTATTCATTGTGGCATTTAAAACAAAAGAGAAAAAAGGAAATTTGCATCTTATTTTAGTTCACTTTTGGAATTTAGTATTCTAGGGAAAGCTTGGAAGAGAAGAGGTTAATAGGGAAGAGCATTTTGATAAAGTTGGTCTTTGTCACTTCACCACTTTTGATCAAGGTTGACCAACTCGGCAGATCATACCGACTCGGATTCTACCATATATGAGTCATATCGGTCCGACTTGGTTCTGACTCGGTCTGACTTGGCTTGGTCCGATTCGGCCCGTCCTGGATACTCCTAGATACGATCTGACTTGTATGAGTTGGTCCCAGTTGGCTAACCCTGCTTTTTGATAACTGAGGATCATCTTGTCTTTTTAGTATTAAACCAGGGAAGAGCATTATAAAATATGCTTCCACCAGCTCATTTACCAATTCTAAGCACTTAATTCAGAATAGGAAGTCTAACCTGGATCATAGCAGATTCTTTCCTCCCTAACATCATGCATTAACTCTTTGATAATAGTAACTTGCAATGTCCATGTTCTCGTCCTATTTCCTTCCTGTGCATTCTTTTTAACCATGCACTTCACTTTTCTCTAGTTTCTTACCCTAGTATTAATGCTTCTTTTCAGGAACATGTCATCAAAGAAGTATGGACAATTATTTGTCTTTTCATTGAGACTTACCCTGTGGATGCAAATCATTGGTTTTTCCCTGAGGTCTCTCTCCTTATTGTTATGGATTCGGATGTATATAATGGGGATCCCATCGACGGATAGTGCTGCCTATGTAGAAGCAGATTTTGATGTTAGAAATGCTTTCTTGAATCCTCCAACTAATGACATAGCTAGACAGAACTCCGACTCCAATGTTGTTTCAGGAAGCTCTAGCTCCATCAATGATCTAGCCTATTACTCTTCTCTTATTCAAGATGCTCAAGAAAAAGGATACCTGAATGAGGTAATTGTTTCTATTTTTAACCTTTTATCAACTATTGTCAAACACTTTCTATCTCCATTTTGAGGTTTCCTGTGTTTCACATATGATGGCTTTCCCTGCACTGCAGCTGTCTCTCCGTATCTCCATATCACACTGGTTTTATATGATTTTCATATGCAACAGTCTTCATTTTCAAATTGTTAAATGTCATTCTTTTACAGATTTGGATGGTATATATTGTCATAACTTCCTGGTATGGTATATCAAATCCCCAATTATTTGGGATTAAGGCTTTGTTGAGTTGAGTTGAGTTGAGTTGAATTGAGAATTAGAAGCTAAATGGTGATTATTATACTTATACTAGACTGGATAATGTTCGAGCATCATTATTCCATTACTAAAAAAACATCTAAAATATACTCCCTTTTAACATGATCCAGTTGCCTATTTTCCTTTTTTTTTTCCTCTGCATATTTTAATTCCTTTTGCAAATGCAAAATCCCAATGAGCTGCTTTCAAGATGTTTTTCTTGGGGATTAAACTGAATCTTGGGATTGAAAAATTGATGTTTTTTTAGTCATAGTATCTAGTCTTGCACCACATTCTCAATGATAATGTTCGAAACTATTAAGGAAAGGGAGCAAAGGGAGGACCAATCTTGCATCTGTTGTGACTCTTGGAATGGTGCAAATGGTAAAGAGAAAGTTGTGTGGTATAGGATGGGGAGTTAGATTTTTCTTGTTCTTGATTTATTAGGTGGCTATGGTTTTGGTTTTTACATAAATGAAAGAAAAAGAAAAAAATCTTATTCTTCAAATAACTGGAAATCAAGAGAGAGGAGATAATCTAGTCTTAACCATTGTAAAACTTAGACATTCGCATATGAGTTGTTTTGAGTAGCACCATGAAGGAATAATCTTCTATAATGCGTCAAAGGTAAGTTGTCGGCAAAGCCTGTCCACAGAGCAGATACCAAGAAGATGTGTGATGATCTATATTTAATATTTGCATTATCTGGATTACTCTGTTATCCTGTAGATAATCATGATACCTATCTGTATCCTTATTTTAAAAAAAATTTCTGGATATCTGCATCATTTGCTTCAATTTTGTTAACGTGTGTACCCATGTGTATAATACTATGTGCATGTATCTGTCTGTATATTATACTTGTGTATATGTGCATATGCATATCTTGAATGGATATGCTGTCAAGCGGATACCATAATATCAATATCCAGTTCGAAATTTATATGTATATATCTGAATAAATGGATAAGTAATGGGATAAAATCTGATCATGCAGATAGGGATCCAAAATGGATTCGGATAACATCTGTTTCTGTTAACAGGCGTAGTTGTCAAATATATGGAAGGATAGATTACAAATACTGTACCTGTCTAACAAAACTGCTGACTTGACAAAGTTAGGGCCCTAGCATTTCAAAAATGCCTAAGAGATGAATTATTACCAACTACAATGGTGATCCACCAGGGAAATTAGCACCTTTCATTTCAGAGGTGGAATAGTACCTCAAGTTTTAAATGTCAAATAAATTGGACTTTTCATAATATACAGATACAAGAATCACTACTACCATTGCATCTAGTTGCCAATGTTAAAGGTGCTTCTCTTTGCCCCATTTACTCAGGATTTTGAATCCCTTTTCAAGCAAATCATCCTGTTACATCAAGGATTCACTTAAGACACTACTGCTCAAACAAGATTATACTTTTGTTAGACTAAAAGAAAAAAATATTAGATCAAATCATGTATGCTATGCAGCTGGATACAACAGAGAACTCTGCTTAGACATGTATCTAATTCTCAACCCTCCCTTATTTTCCTCTTCCCTAGTCTTAAATGAACAACTGAACGTCAGAAAGTGTGTGTGAGCTTTAGATAAAAGATACAACATATTAACAGGTTTTGGCACAGGTGAGGGGACCTCAGAACGTTGAGTCTTTTGACACCCATCATGGACAATCAGCGATACTGTTGCTGGCATATTGTGCATGTGCAAAACTCTTGTTATGCTCAGAAGATGGACATTGCTGCCCAGAAATATCATTGAGAGCCACATACAGATTGTAGGCAAAGAGAGAACTAGATACTGTCCATAAGTGGGCCTTGGTATGAGAATACAATGGAGGGTGGACCACCTCTCATCTCATGTTTTATGCATCTCTGGCTCTCTGCTTGCTTCCTCTGTATAGTATGTATATTGTCCTTCAGAGGTAACCAGGATCTTTTGTTGATCGAAAGGTAGACTTGTATTTGGACAAATGGTATGGTACTGGTACCACCAATCTTATTTCAGAATAAGAAGGGATATCACCAGCAGGAAGAGGAGAGATTCTCCACCCTCAACAGAAATCACCACATTCACTGAAAAAGCAGGCTACTAAGAGTAAAAGTGAAAAGAAGAAGAATACATCTATTCCATGTGTGCAGGTCAGGGGGTGATTGTCCCGATACAAATATTCTCTGTACAACCTTTACTATCCCGAAAGATGGTATCATTTATCTCCCTCCTTAAGCTCCAACTGATTGAATGAGGAATGATCAGGACTCACTTCTATAGCACTAGAAAGCCACCCTGCAATGTGGGGTACCCTTCCTCTTCTGCCCACTCCCAAGTTTCATGAATATATCTACTCAGTGTAGGTCAGGGTGATTGTTCTGCTGTAAATATTCTCTGGATAACCTTTGCTATCCTGAAAGATGGTATCATCTATCTCCCTCCTTAAGTTCCAACTGATTGCATAAGGAATGATCAGGAGTCACTTCTATAGCACTAGAAAGCCACCCTGCAATGTGGGGTACCCTTCCTCTTCTGCCCACTCCCAAGTTTCAACTGCCCACCATCCGTTGCATGATCCCCACCTTAATCCCCTTCAACCACGTCTATTTCTTCTCTTCCTGATAACTCCCTTCAAACTTTTACTCTCTATCACATGGTATTACCTCCTTTTCCCCAGTTGCTAATGTGGTATCTTGAGGAGAGAAGTCCCTGCTCTTATATAATATTAATAGATTTTCCAAATTGAGTCATTGGTTTGCAGAAGTAGGATCACATTTCTTCAGTAAAACAGAAGACGTCCTGAAAATGTGTAACGGAGGTTGGGGATCTGCGGAATTCTTTGCTAACTGAGCATTTGATTAATAAATGATATGTCTTCAATGCCCAGGCCATATAAAGAACAAATGGTGCAACTTTCTTAAGTCTCCTTCTCTACAGCTTGGTAAAAATCCTTCTGCCTTACACCAGCCATATAGCAGTCCTCACTTTGATAGATGGTTTTACCTCCCAAACTTCATTAAGTTTCTGATAAGGTTGTAGCTAATGTTTGTGTCTGTTGTCTTGCAGAATGATCTTTTGTGGAACAAAAACATTTTATTCTTGTAAACTGGAGGCATATGTTTGTTTCACACATTACTTTTCACCACTACAGTTAAGGTTTGTCATTCTTTTTTCCTTGTAGGAGGTCAAGCAATTAATTAGTTACCACCTGGGATCTGCATCGACGACAGAAATATCAGAGATCAAGTCATGAAAGCAGAATGGTTCAGGTTAATAATAACAACTTCATGTCATTCTGTTATCTTTTTCTATGCTCGATTTACCATACTAGCATAGTTTCTTTGCTCTGATTCTGCATAAACTTTTCAAATGGAAATTCATGTAAAGAGTTGACTAAAAATGTCAAAAAGGATTCTATACCTCTGGCAAAAAACCAGTTCCAGTTTGTGTGTCAAAGCCTGACATCTAATTTCCAATGACTTCATACGCTGCTCGGTTATGTCTGTGGGCATATGCATGTGTGCGTCTTCTTGGCCTGTGCTGACCTGCTGACTTAAGAATTCATAATTGCGACTTTTATGGTGCTGCAGGCTAGTCACGTCCTCGGCAAATTGCAGAGTTAATTGATTTGCAGCTAGTATTGGTCAAGAAATTTCAGCATGAATCCCATGGTTGTCCCTCCAATTTTGCTGCTTCCTTTTGGATCATGCTGTGTACAGATATTGGATTTGTATAGTTTTCCTGTCTCCATTCTTTGTAGAAAGCAAACTAGCATTTTTCTCCAGTGCAGCCACATACTGTATAGCTGCCCTTTTGGATGACTGAGGAATCCGCAGGCAGATGAGGTTTTCCCTTTTTGGAGAATGTCAATAAATTCCAAAATCCATTTCCACCTGTAAGGTCGCTGCTCGTCTTATGGTCATTCTTTCCCCGTGGAGTGGCTGAAACAAAGCACCCATTCATTCCTGTTACTATCTTCTATGACTGATCTGGCAAACCTTTTATTCTTTTTAAACATGGACAGGAAAGCTGGCTCCAAAGGTATGCTGTCCCACGGGGCGAAGAGGATATTGCACATGTTTTGGCGCAGTTAGCTTTTAGCCTACTTGTTTTAAGGGAGAGATATGAAACTTCGGAGATCGTTTATGCGGGTTTTTAGTTTCTAATTATAAGTCGTAAATTAGATCATCCTAAATTTTATATTTGTGGATCACTTCCTACAAAATTCATATTTGCATATATGACTTTGAATTTTACCTTAATTAAAATATGATTACCTTACATAGAGTTTATAAAAATTATTAAATGAAAATATTGATAATACCTTCAATTAAAATACAAACACCTTATAAAAAAATCACATAAGCATTCATTTATAAGCTTGTCAAGGTAACATTGAAAATTTATTTTTTATGTAAAGTAAAAATATTTTAACTTGGATGAAATTCAAGACATCACATAGTTAAAGGGGGTATGTGTAAATACTATCATAGTTATGGGCTTATATGCAAATATGAATTATGTAGAGGTTATTTACAAATTATACATTAAAAAGCTACAAGGATGTATACATATATATAGATATATATTGAAATGTAGTGGTTGATATAATAGATTTTACAAAAGTTATTTGTGCAATATATATCCATCCATCCATTTACTCATTGATGACTTTGATAGGGCAATATATACATTCTTATATAAATTTTGTCACTTTCTTTTTAACTCGATTTATTTCAATCTTGAGTAGGCAATTCTGATCGCTTCTTGGCTTTATGAGTTTAAGTTACACAACGTCTCTTTGGTTGTATGGGCTTTAAGTCACACACTAATTTTGGTCGTTCATATGCCAATCAATTTCTCGAGTAGGCAATTATGATCGCTTCTTGGCTGTAGTGCCGTCTGATCACTAGGATTTAGACGATGTTGAGGGAGGCAGTGTAGGCCACGTGGCCTTCACTGCCCCCCTCCCCCCGCCCCTTTTAAGTAATGTTTGTTGTATTAAGAGTCAGTGCATTAAATTAAATCATCTTGCAATGCAAGACGGCATTAGTCTATATGGGTTGACACACATAAGTCAAGTAATTTTTTATTTAAATGGGGTCATACAAGTATCAAATGTGGGTACATGATTCCAGGTATAACAAATATATGTGAGAATGACAAATACTCCGTGGGTGCCTACAAAATATTTATTACATCCATAAATCTGTGCACATATATGCAGGGATAACAAATACTTTTACGCATGATAAATACTATTTGTCATGTTTACAAAATATTTGTCACATTTAAAAATCTATATACAAATACTTATAGTTGATAAATATTTTTTAGGTATAACAAATACTGCAGGAGCATGACAAATATTATATATTTGTCATATCCAAAATCATGTACCCTCATTTAGTGTTTGTCTGGTCTCACCCAAATAAAAATTACTTAACTCATGTATACTAGTCCATATGTACCAATGCCATCTTACATTGCAAGATAACTCAGTTTGATGCATTGATCCTCAGTACAGTAAACATTACTCCTTACATTTAGGTTTCGTTTAGTGTGCGGCAAAATGATGTAAAATGTTGTAGCTGTATATTAGCTTACAGAACGTTTAGAATGTTGTAAATTACTGCAGTTTAAAAATAGGTGACCCACATAATACTCTTTTAGGAGTTATTTGTTTTGGTTTAAAGCAATGAAATCTAAAACATATTTTATCTTATAATATTCTTAAATATTTAGTTCTATAAAAAATAATATGAAATAAAATCCTCTCAGACATTTATCAATCTACTTAGAGGACTATTCTCTTATTTTGTTCCGTTCCCATGTGTTTTATAGGTATCCAAACAAAGTGTGGTGATTTTAAAACTAATGATTTATAGAGTCTAACCATGAAACCTTTAGCTTAATTTGATTTTCATTCTAATACTATCAAAATTAAAATTAGAGTGATTTTAAAATAATAAATTTATTCTTACTAAATTTTATTGATTTCAGAATCAATATTTTATGACATTTTACTGCACATCAAACGTGGAAAAAACTGATTGTCGTACTGAACTGTTGTCAATAGCAAACACAATCTATTAAGAAACCCCACCGCGGAGTCTGTGAAGAAATCTCAGTGGCAAAGGGAACCACCCAAAGATTAGGAGGTCAATATCTTTTTTTTTCTCTCGACAGCAATCATCACGTTGGGTAGGAGCATATGGGATCGTTGTGGCCAAGGGATAAAGGCAGACAGGGCTGTGTTCACTTCAAAGTTTGAGGCCAAGTGCTCCGCACAAGCCAGGGACGTCACCTCATAAACTATTAAGGGTGTCCTTACAGCAGCCTTTTGAAGTTGGGATCCATAATCGGAACCACCACATCGGATTAGATGGCAAGCATTAAATTAGACGTCCACCCTATGCGCCTCCACGTGAAAGTTTTGAAGAGATTGAGATTTCTAAGGAACCCATGTCTTTGATTTAAACAATTAGAAACATGTACAGAGGAATTGCACCACCAAAGTCATCCAACAGCAGCCACTGTCTGTTCTTTATAAAGGTACGTAGCATGCACCTCCCCAGATGGCCTCCGGCAACAGCAACTGTCCCACAGTGGAGAAGATGAGTTCCACCCGAGGAACCTCTGAGTCTCACTTAGTTTGCATAATAAGTTATTAAGTGAGGTTTATTGACGGAATAATATATATTATAATAAAAGGTTTTTTCGATTTGATAGTTTTGTGAAGGCACGTTGACAGGATAAAAAGAATAAATAATTCGTGAGTGTAAGATAAAATGACTTATTTTTTTTATTCTTCAGACACGTTATTCTGCATGGTACAAGTCATTCTGTTTGTCAAAGTAAAATTAAGTTTATTTTCCTATCCTCCAATCAAATTGGCGGTAAGGTGGGTGAGACGTTACAGGATCACAAAGTCACTTATCAGCTGCCCGCGAAGTAAAAATCTGGTAGGGTGGAATGGGAAGGCATCAACAGCCAGGTGAAGGGAGCCATAAAACTTTGTGCAAGTTGAGTGCCTTAGCTGTAGGCTTAAGAAGTCCCACAAGGGGTGCCATCAGTTATATATGTTGCCATGTTGGGTTGCAATAATCCTAGCTAGTGCTTTGCCTTTTGGAAATGAAAACCTCCACTATATGTGGTAGGCGTCCCTCCATCGAGGCACACCTTGATCACATGCCTTTCCCCAGGTTGGACTTCCCTACAGAAGATACAACTGAACTATTGCTATTGCATCTGCAGCCGTCATATGTATACCACGTATATGAAGGCAGCCGCCTCTGATACTGTTCTTGGATACTGTACTTGACATTTTCATGTGGTGTTTGTAAGATACCGAAAGATCCAATGACATGCATGAGACCAGTGGAAGGGTCATCTTAAGTTCGTCATTCCTTTTTTTTTTTCCCCTTAAAATGTCCCACATACAGACAGATACGTAGTTCTCATGTTTCTCTAGCGTCAGCTTTGTTCTAGAGTGTGACCTATGGAGATCAGACTTTATAGACTTCTTTTAATTTGTATGAAGAACATACAAAAGAAGTCTATTAAGTCTGATCTCCTGATAGTATTGCTCATGCAACTAGTTTCCACATGAGACCGAAGGAGAATGGCATTGCTCAGCTAGTTAGTTTTCACCATGATTTGATGTATCGGATTGATTCGTGTTGACTCAGACGACTTGTGTCGTATCAGAATGAATCCGAGTCGGCCAGAGTTGACCTGACTTGTACCAGATCATGGAGGATCCGAGTCGATCCTACTCTTCGAATCCACGAACCTGGATTTCCACATGACTTTGTGTACTGAGTGTCTTTCACTACAGCGTTTGATAAGGAAAAAGATTATTTCCTGGTAGATGACCCCAGGTGAAGCTTGCCAGAGGCAAGGTGAGGAGTGGAGAGATCCCCTCCCCCCAAAAAGGGGAGAAGGAAAGAACGAATCAAAAGAAAAGCAAGTTGACCCGAGGGCGTGTACTACTGCTTCCTGACTTTTTGAAACTACATAAGCACCACGTACCACCACCGCCTTGCACCCCCCTAGACCGAGTTCAGCGACGAATCAGGCTCAGGAAGCAGTCCATGCGCATGATGGAAAAGAAGAGAATGCCTCTCCTCCACCCACTGTTGCTGCTCATGGGTTTCACCTTCCTCCTCTCTCTAGGTGCTGTACATGAGTCTAGCAATGTTTTTTTTACCTTCCATGATTCTTCTTTTCATGAGTCTAGCTCAGCTCCTCAGTAGAATTATTGCAGGATGCCCCCTATGCTATGTGTTTCTTCCGTTGATCCCTTGGCTCTGCAGGAATTTCTGCATCAGGAAACCAGAAGCCTACGGTGTTCAGTATAACAGACCTCCAGGTCCCCTCTCTCTCTCTCTCTCTCTCTCTCTCTCTCTCTCACCCTCTTCCGGATTTTGGAGAAGCATGTCTCCTGGATGCATGATATCAATGCCTCTCTGGGAACGCGCGCGTGGTCTACTAAAATCCTGGGGGTCTTATATATTGAAAGGTATAACTTCTTGTGAGCATATATATATGCCGATTTTGTAGCCAACATGTTCCTACCACAGCCTTGAGATCAGCACCTTTTAATCCTGCAGTCAAGCTTCATATTTGGGTGACCTTCTAACTGCAGGAAGTGCTCATGGGATGACCTTCACTAGGGAGTAGAATTTGTGCTATACTAAAAGACCTCTAAATTACTCGGAGCCAAGACATGCACAGAGGCCTCGCCACACATATTATCTTCAAATTGATGAAACCCACACAAACACACATGCACAGGCGGGGTTAACAACGTGAAATAATGCTGGATTTCACTTCATATGGAGGTGGTGCAGGAAGTTTTGATCACCTGGAGACCACTGGCTACCGATCATTTCGTGTGAGCCTTGTGTTCTGGTGTGTTTTGAATCGACAAGACTAGCTTTTATGACCCCCCGTTTGGATTCTATTGGCACAGGGCGTCTTTGGAGAGCTGGAGGTGGAAGAAGTATTCCTGCATGGACGAATGGTCATTGAGAGAAACGACTACCCGGGCTCCGGTGCTAACAACCGCCATGACCCCAGGACCCCCAAGAGAGGCTAAGTCGTTCTGGCGTCGTACTGTTATGTTTCTTCTTCTTCTTCTTCTTCTTCAGTTTGTGTCTACTCAGAGGGATCCCAACTGTTTGGAAATGCATGCCCTTCGCGTATTGTTGTATCAGTAGCTGTACTGCCATGCTAATATGTGCAAATATGTATAAATCATAAAACATTAACGCATATCAGCGTGGAGAAAGAGATCTCTGTCCGTTCTTCTTCACTTTGCAGAGATCGCGATTATGTGTGTGAACATGGAGTTTGAAGTTTGTCTGTTTGGAATACTCCAGTTTGGTGCAGTCTTTCATTAGAAATTTGTCTGGACCCATAGTTCTCAGTTTAATTATTTTAATAAATAAAGGAAGGACATTAGACTTTGATGTAGTTTTCGTAACTCCAATTTAAATAAGATTGTCATGAAGAGGTTGACTGTGTGTAATTAATTAGATCCTTATTTAATGATTTCATGTGAAAAGGTGTAGCTAATTAAAATAATTTTCAACTTACCAACCCTCTCAGACCTCACATCTTGGGAAGGGGGCGGCACGTGGCTGGTCGTTCACATGAGGGGCTCCCAACTTGTCTTGTACTAGTTTGATGGCAACCTTCTAGCCGACTTGGATTCCAGGGGTAGGTGTCCCAGGCTTAATTTGGTTTGATTTTAGAGAATTTAAATTAAATTAAGTAAACTTTTAAATCAAATCAAACACTTTTGAAATCAAATCAAACTAATTCCGTTTAGTCACCATAATGAGATCTTGTCTCTGAAATAAGTCTTCAACATTTTAATAATTTTACATAATAAATATATAATTTTATAAATAAAAATTAAATATATTATTTAGTTATTTTAATTAACTTCTAATAGATGGTTTAAGATATAATGATGAAAAAAATTAAATTATTTTAAAATAAGGGGTCATATTACTCTTTACATTAATATAAACTTATATTATACTTTACTTACGAATAAAAGAAGATGTTTTTAATTTAAATAGAAAGTATCATAGTACTTCATTATACTTTATAATTTCAATGATTTTAATTTAATATATATAATAATACTAAATATTTACCTTAAATTTATGTCCTTATAGGTAATTCGGGTTGTTCGATTTGGCTTGATTTATGAAGTGTAGAAATCAAACCAAATCAATCTTTTTTATTCGATTTGATTTCAACCCAAACTTAAATTTCTTAAACTTTAAATTGAACCAAATAAAATTGAATCAATAGTTCAGTTTAATTTTTTGGTTTGAATTAAACAGTGAACATCCCTAGTTCAATGAGTAACAGGTAGCTAGCTAGATTAGCAGCATTAGAAAAGTTACAGAAGTTAATTGTTATTCTCCTCCGTCAAAGTCACAGAGGTTTCAAGCAGCATCTTTGCTTTCATAAGGTTTATCAGAAATGAAAATAGAAATAGATGCATTTATTATCATCATTATTATAATATGAAGGTATTTTAAATTATTTTAATTATTCACTTTAAATAAATTTTAATAATAAAAAGATTAAATTTACATAAGAGTTTGATTTATTTAATTTCTGCAATCTATAAACTTTGAATTTTGAAATCTACTTTTCTATTAGTTTATGAATTCGAAACCATGCACTATAAAATCACATTAAATTTCAGGACTTTTTGGATATCATCCTTATAAATATAATGAATTTAAAATAAATCCTTGTATCTTGCATATTTTAATATTAGTCTTTATAAACTTAAAGTTTTTTATTTTTAATCTTTACCTTTTGTTTTAGTCAATTTTTCTTCACTCTATTATAGTTGAACATGAGTTTAAGTTTAAGTCACTCCGGAAAAGTCACTTATACTTTTCCTTAAATTTTAAGTTTTACTTGTTACACGTGCAGTGGTCTACTAATTGTAGTGCAGATAAAATAAAAAGAAAATTAATCTTTTTTAGGTCGCCAAACATGTGTCACATGTCTGGACAGCCTGATCTCCGATCAGACGATCCATAAAAATTTTAAAAATTAAGAATTATTATCACGCTCGACCCATTAAGCTTGACTTTTACTTTTAATAGGGGCTCAATTTTTTTAGTTTTTAGAGTCATTTCAAATATTTCTGTCTATTTTAACATTTGTTTGAATAATATTATGTGAATATTTGCTTCTTTGATATGATTCTTAACTAGAATGATTTATTAATAAATTATATTAAGTTTATAAGAATTAATGTCAAAATACGTAGGATACATGGGTTCATTTCTAATTCACTATAAGAAAAATTCCTAGTTCTTACCGTAACCTTACTTTTGTCGAACTATACCGTTGGATATAAGAGGGACTTATCTAATGACTTTAGTTTTTACCTTATAAAATAATATATATAAGATACATAATAATTTAGAAATAGGTTAGCAGACGAATAAACAACAGTTCCATTTTTCGACTCCTATAATTATTGAAGATCACTTTCACTTTTGTTTCCTATAACTTAACAGGTAATCTTTAACGGCTTTTCTTATCGGTTAACAAAAGAAATAGGAAAGTAATTAGAACTTGGATATCTATTTGCAGCCCAAAGAACTCGGATATCTATTTGCAGTCCAACTCAGAATATCGTTCAATCAAATCTAAAGATTTTGCATATATACTATTAAATTCATTAATATTTTACATATATATCTCTAAATTCATTGCAATTTTGCATATGTACTCTTAACATTATTAGGATTTATGAAATCTTTTTGACATATTTGGTTAGCCTCACTGGTAGCAGAAAAGGGTCTAGAATATATAAGCCCATTATTCTCTTTCTGCCTTGAGTTCATATTACTTTTGAGGGAGGGGTATAATAACATGTGGGATTCGAATGTACAGATACAAATATAATATTTTTCAGAAATATATATATATATATATATATATATATATATATATATATATATATATATATATATATATATATATATATGTGTGTGTGTGTGTGTAAATCCCTCTAAGTGCCGGTTTGATAGGAAAATAAAAACAAAATAAGGGGTTTTATTTTTAGAATAAGGTTAATTTTAATTTGATAGACAAAATAGTTTATACTGCGTTAAAATTGCTTATATTATAATAAGGAGAATAAACAATTCGACTCTAGACCTAAGAATAACTTATTATTCCTATTCCGCCAGTGAGTTTTATAAAACTATTAAAACTAAACATTCCTTATTCTAATATATACTATTCCGAATAAGTAATTCCGAATAACCTATTCTACAAACAAATTGGAACTATAAAATATCTATTACCCTCTGCGTGCATATGACTATATAGCAAAACGTAGGCTCGTACTAAGCTGTGCAACTTCCGAATGCTTTCCTGCTAACCAAGCAGGATGAATATTCATCAAAGAATCCAACGACAACGAATTCACTGGATTCAGGAAATCAACAACTCAAATATCCGTATTTTTATTGCTTCGGGAGGTCCATCATGCATCAACGCCCACGTGGTGACTCTTTTCTTGAAGCAGAGAATCAGATTTTCCTTCTAACCAAACAGCCTGTAAGATATGAAGAGCAGGAGTAAAATACTTGCTGCGCGGGGCACTGCAAGTGCAACGGTATCCTGTTAGCCGTCGGATTTGGCCACGAACCTTGATCTTGCAAACCCAGATTAACAGCAGAAGACGGCGTTAAAGCGGGAGGTTCTAAATACGGAGACACTGGTTTAATTTTTGGTTACCATAATTCGTTATCCTATTGGACGCGCTAGGATTGATACCTTTTCCAAATATATCTCCAAAGAATAGATATATTATGTATGCATATTCAACATGTACAACTAATTTTGAACTAATTATACTTGAGATTAATGTCTTAATTAATGCATGTATCCATATGCATTTAATACATGCACACATATATGTTATATGTTACTATAAAAATATGTTTCGCAAGCTAGATATATATTGTTATTGTAAACTTAGTTTGAATAAAAATTCCAATAGAGCTATAGAAAAAAAAAAACAAAAATATGAATATTTGGATATTAGGGGCTGTTCGATGTGTCCTAACATACTGTAAAGTAACATCAAATATTACAAAGTAGTATTTTTTCTATGTTTAGAGTATTGTAAATTATCTTATGGTACTTTTATATATTTGAAATGTCGTAAATTATCATATTTGAAAATTAATTAACCTATAAGATACTATTTTAACTGGTTCCGATTTTTAGTCCAAAGCTTTTAAGACATAGAATCGATATACTTTGCCAATGTCACCATGGACTCGACATTATTTCGTTTGAGAATAGTTTAATTTCATAAAAAAATTAATAATTAGACTTTTTTGTTTTAAAATTATTTTACAATATGTTACGACACATCAAATAACCCCTAACGTCCAAATATTCATATTTTTATTAAAGATTTTTCTTATAGTCCTAATGGGATTTTTATTCATATTAGGTTTATGATATTTAGATTGCAAAAAATATTTTTATGGTAGTATACAGTATAGAGCAATACTTGTTGCACCATATGCGATGTAGGAGTAGTCTCATTTTTTTTTATTTGTTTATTTTTTTAAGGTCAGATCCATCATGTCCAACAAATCCGTACAACTTAGTCTCTAATTGAATGATTCAACAAAAGTATAAAACATAAACAATCGAACTCTAACGAACAATGAAAAAGTTTTCGGGCATGATGGGCCCGACTTTAAATAAATTCAAAAAATAAAAGAATTACAAAAATCTACATCCCATGATGTGCCGCAAGTCATACTCTATAATATATATATATATGTTAATTAAGACATTTTAAAGTCTAATTATCATACCAGAATTCATACCAGTGTCTCCGTATTGGAAACCTCCCTCTTTAACGCCGTCTTCTACTGTTAATCAAAGTTTCCAAGATCGGGATTAGTCACCGAATGGAGCAGCTTATGGTCCTTTGTTTTTTTTAAGACATATAGTGAGTCCACACGGTCTGATCTCTATGTTCGACTGCCCTTTTACAACTGCAATTAATGCCTCAAAATGGAGCAGCTTAGGGTCCTTTGTTTTTTACAAATAGGTTACATGAAAAGTTTTTTTCTAAAAGATATGGGTTAGGGTTTTGGAAAAATGGGAGGAAAAATTCAACTTTCTAAAAAAAACTAGCTTTCTTAGGGTTAATGGTTCTAGAAAATAAACGGTTATGAAAAACTTTTTATTTCCTGATTGGAAAAATATTCTAAAAATTTTATTCCCTCTAGACCTTGGAAAGCTTTTTGTCAGAAAAAGAAAGAAAAAACCAGTTGTTCATCCACAGTCCGTAATTCACTCTCTCCCTCTCCGAGGAACAGTTGAGATTTAACATCAACCCAAACAAGAAATTTATGTTTTCTTGAAATGATTTTTAGTCCGGTAAGAAAACAATTTCCTTTCCAACGAACAAAAAGTTTTCATAAACCCCTAACCAACCCTTATTTTGTATCCGTAAAATTTTAGTCAACGGAATAATTCGATGACTTCACCTTATCTCGATTTTAACATCCGTGTAATAAGACCAAATGTCATTTTTAAAAGGGTAAAAATAATTTCATGTGTAATAAATAGTAACTTTTAATTTTATTTTCTTTATAAATATATTTTATTTAAAATATTTCAGCTAAATATATTTTACGTATAACGAACGGACACTAGCTTACCCGTGCTCATCCACCCGAACGCCAGGAACGTAAATGGATTTTCGTGGTCCGCGCTCTATTTTGGATCTGGACCCGTTTGGCACGGCCCAAAGAGGGCTGATTTGATGTAGCCCGGCCTCTGCCCTGCTGCTTAAATCGATTAGAGCAATGAGAGCTGTTGATGGTCGGAGATAGAAACACAAATAGTAAATTTATCTTTATTTTTATAAAAATTATCATAAACGAAAATTAGAACAAATATATTATTGTTTTTGTTTAGGTTATAAGTTTTCTCCTTGTCATTTGTTAAAATTTGGTTATAAGCTTTCTCCTTGTCATTTGTCAAAATTTGAAAAAAAAAAAAACTCCTTACAGTCTGTCTAGTTGGTAAGAATTCCCTGCAATCTTACTTTTATTTAGAAAATATCCTCTTTTAGAAATTATTTTCTAAAATATGTAACCATTTTTTTCAACTTTTTAGGGTGTTTATCAAATAACTTAAAATTTTGAAGAAATAGCAGGAATAAGAGGAATTATTCCTGATGAGGGAATCCTGTCCCTTAGGTTCAGCCTTTAAATTGTCACTTCTCTCATAGTCTGCTGTATGCAATGGATTGGAGCTTGTGGGACTAGAAAAGTTGCGTGGGAAAACTTTCCATGTACTCTGTGCAGTGTGCTGCATGTGCTTGGTGTTGTTCATGTCCAATGCGGTCCATGTTGATAACAAAGCCGATATGCTTAAATTAGAGTGATCTTTTATAAGAGAAGCCAGTGGTTATGTTTGGTTTTCAATGAAACAATATTAATTAACTGCTTTGGGACTCCAGTTTCTGCAAGATATGGAAATTCGGTACTATGTAATAGCTAACTGTTTACTTACTGGTGAAATTTTGTTAGAATAGTCTTATATCGGAAAAAGGATAAAATCAAACAGTGTTTAATAGATGGTGCCAACTCCACTCATGGCCTTAAGGTTTTGAGTTGGATGGCCAATAACTTCAACATGATATCAGAGCCCATAGTTATGAATCGGGCCGCGTACCCTATATTTGTCGTCTACGTGACAGAGTTTAAAATTACGTGAAGGGGCGTGTTAGAATAGTCCTACATTGAAAAGAGGACAAAATCAAAAAGTGTTTAATAGATGGTGCCTACTCCACTCATTGTCTTAAGGTTTTGAGTTAGAAGGCCCAATAACTTCAACAAGTTTTTTTATCATAGCTTCAACAACATCTGAATAAATTAGATTTCATAAATTATGCTACGCTGCTTGACATGAAGGATACAATAATAAGTTCATTCAAGAACAAGCAATCTTCACTGTCAAACAGTGATTTATTGGAGGGGGGTTGTTTCCATACATGTGTTATGTATGAGCTCTCCTCCATGATGCTTTTGTTGTCACCCAACCCAATCCCACCTGCTGCTTTCTGTTTTTCTCAGTACACAAGGCTGATCAGCTAGTGGGGTCTCCCTGTTGACCTCCATATTCTTTGCTGATTGCAGTGTTGAACTTGGAGAGCCTAGGATTTCTATATGTTGTACCTAAATGAGTCTTAAAAAATGATATCCAGGTACTTGCCTACTTCTGGTAACATTGACCTGTCCTATGTTTCCTTGTTGACAGCTGGAAAACCCAAATCAAACTATTTGAAGTTTCAAGCAGCATCATTTTCATCATTGGCATTTAGGTCCAGTTCTGGCATTAAACATGCCTGTTCTTGGCACTCTGTCTGTTGCTGAAAAGCTGTTCTTTTACTGTTTGGTTGTTCAAAATAAAGAGTTTCTATTTCTCTCTTTCTCCTCACTTCAAAAATGTTGATCCCACTTCGTTTATCTCCATGTATGCTATTGCTTATGGATAATCCTTTAGAGTCCATTTGTGAAGCAGAAATTGTCTTCTCAGGATCCTTGGAATCTCTTTGTGAAGGGAAAATAGTCCTTTCTGGATCATTTGTTACAGATGAAGAAAATATTCCGCATTCTTTCATAGCATCAGCCCATGTAGGATGAAGTTTGTTTTCTCCTGTTTGGTTTGCGTAAAACGGTGAATCATCATAGTAGGTTCTCAATCCCATGCTGATACTGTGGTCCTTTTGGGACCCATCACATGAACTCAAGCAGCTGTCCACTGAACTGTCCGCAAGCTGGTTCTTTTGTGTCAAGAGTCTGGTCAGAGCTGGAGGATCTTTCGGCCCTGGAAAAGTAGAATTTAGGCATCCATTTGATACATTTGATGCCAATTCAGAGAGTTGTAATTTGACAGATTCAAGTCCTTCAGAACCCAAATTCTGCTTTCCCAGAGTTTCTTCTGCTTTCTCTAGCACAGACTGTAAATATTTCCCTTGAGCTTCAATCTGCAGTTGTAAGTGTCTCTGCACCTATTTTTGTGCAGGAAAAAGATTGGTCTTGTTCCAACATCAAATAACAAATTTTTGACTGATAGGAAAAGATTTGGAAGGAAGCATTACTAGAATGAGGACCCTGTTATGAAGTATTGACAGAGAGAACCAATTAAAAAGGAAAGAAAGCAATGTTAAACCTTGTTGATTAAGTTACCAATATTGAGTCTCATTATTGTTGGACTGTTGAATTCTTTTTATCAGCTGAGCATCTTTATTTATTCTGTTGAGTTAGAGGTTGCTGGGATAAAAGACTATTGTAATAGAAAGTAAACCTTCTGCCTTCAGATGTTTCTTTTTTTTTTTCTTCTTCTATTTTTGTTTCATGTATACTCCCTTATAAATTCATGAATATCATTTAATGTACTATTGATTCAGTATTGGCTGCTTGTCTTTTGCCGTGCAAATGATGTTTTGTTTCTTTTATCATATTATGTCCAACATTGCCACCTTTAAAACATGGCTTTAGTAACCAAGTGGGAATTTTAGGAGTTCTCATGCATCAGTCGTAGTGTCTATATAGTGGTATTCGTGTTTTCTAATGCTATGAAATTGACAGCTTCTCATCTAATGCATATGGCTATCCTTTTTGCTTCTTTATCCTTTTTAGCAGTTCTAAATCTCTGCAAGATACTTTTGTGATACGTCTTCTTTTCATATAGCTACTTCCATAACTCTGGGCTATTAGCTTTTCTAAGACAGAATGGTCAAAAGCTGAGTTTTTCCTTGAATCACCCTTGTTCCTTACGAACAGTTATTACCTCGAGTTGCTCATGTAGTCTTCTTTGCACCTGAATTTGCATCTGCAGTGCTTCATTTACTGGTAGGTTTCTGAGATCAAACACAAAACAATAGTGAATGGAACCTTTATGAGAACTAATTATTGGATGCTTGTTTCGAGATCTTACGAATTTGCCTGGAAAGGGTTGGCGCTGCTTGTTAGTGTTCCGCTAATTTCATGTAGCCTCTCTACAAGTGCTGTAAACGTATAAAAGTTGGCAAATGATGGAATTCATATCATTTGTTTCTAAGATACTGACTAGTTCTTTTGAAAGCTGTTTGGTTTACCGTTCTGATTTGGCCCATTGCTAGCTTGTGCCTGGAGATTCCTGCTAAGCCTGTACTTCTGAGGAACCAGAAAGAGCCACTCAGCTTCTGGCCTATGGTCAGCAGTGTCTTAACTGGAGTTAGGAATGGCAATTGTACCTGAAGGTGGCTCTTTAGGTGGTATAAGGTGAGTCCTGGAACGCCCATTAACCTCATGATTGTTCTTGGGGTTGCCTCTGCAAACGAAGGTGTCAAATTAGCTGCAATTAAGTAAGGTACTTCTTTCTTTAAAATGAGAAAAAAAATAGATTCATCAGTTAATCTATTGACACTTTTTTTCATGTTCCTGCTGAACACTCACTCTGTGCTCCGCCCAGTTGATTGACTGCCTCAGTGAAACGCCCATGAAGCGCAGGCGTCCATTTCAACCTAGGTTTTGCGTCAGTTGATAGAACTAGTCCTGCATCCTCTGGAACATCTGCACCCTGCATAAATAAATGTCTGTCTGGAGGAAAAGTTGTCCTTGTAGCAAAGATACTGCTCTTGCCTTGATGGTGATACATTCCTGCTGATGGAACCAACTAGCTAGCTTGAATCAATTGGAAACTGACCATATTAGGGAGGGAAAGTTCAAAGAACCAGCTCTTGTTTCATACCTCTCCTGAAATGATGCTCTCCCCAGGCACAGTGCTCAGGCTCTGTTGCTTCTACATGATCAGCAGACCATTCAAGGGAAGACTAGTTTTATGCATCTTGTGAACATCTACTTTGCCTGCTGTGGTGGAAATAAGGCTTGACCACTTCATCTTATTTTGATGGTCTCCAGACGACCCCAGGGGTGTCCTTATATAAGACAGGTGTGGTGAGGTGGGGTCTTTGGAACAAAACACCTGAAGACAATCCAATCTTCATAGCAAGATCTACATGTTCTTCTTGCGCTAGGAGTCCGTGGACCCTACAACTCGTTGTCAATTTTGGGATCAAAACTTTTCCGCACTGAACTTTTTGCAGACCAGCTTCCACCTTCCCACGTGTAGGCACTTGAACGGATTCATGGTAACTAGGGGTGTCAAGTGGGCAGGCCAACCCGTGGCCCAGTCCATACTAAAGAAAATTGGCATAAGTTATATAAATTGGGTTGGGTTAAATTTGAATTGATATTAGTTAAATCTAGGCTGGGTTGAGCTGAAAACGGGTTAGCCCAATTTAATTTTTTGACTTATACAATATTTCATACAAAAAGTAAAATACTTATAACAAATCATTTATAAATCGGGCCAGTCCAACCCAACCTACTCATTATTAAATTTGGGCTGAATTTGGGTTAAACTTGAGCTAAATTTGGACCGGGCTAAAATTAGGTTCGACTATTTGAATTTAAATTAGACCCAAATTATCACATAAACCAACCCAGCCCACCCAATTTACATCCCTTAAGTGGTCCCTAGCTAATAGAAGAGCAGGAATCCTGTATTCTGTAATAAGGGAACTTTCTTGCCTGCAAATTCACATCCGATTTCTTTGAAGCACTCAAAGTGCTCCTCATTCTCTAACTCCTCTCCAGCTCTTTTTAGGAACTCACATTCTGGGGTCCATCGCATGTGAAGACCTTGTTTCCATCTGGGACTCGAGAGGACATGTTTGGTGGTTGATTGCTTATTTATGCTCTTGAGATCCTGTTGCGTGTCAAAGGGAATATTTTATTGCAGACGGTACAAATTCGAAGCCTGAACGATGAGATAGAAAAAAATATATACATCAAAGAACTGGATGCTGCCAAACCCAGAACTGGCAAGGGAAATGAAAATACTGGTGCTTGCCTTGGAGAAATATGCTCCCCCCTGTGAGGCTGAGGGTAAATAATTTAGTATGGATCGAATGGGCACTTGCAGTTCCTTTTTTCTTCTATCCTGGGTTTGGCGATTGATCAACAATTTGAGTAGGCACATTCACCTTTGCATTATTTTGGAATTTAAGGACCCAATCTTCATATGGGCGTCAGCTTTTTGTTAACACAGCTTCCCAAAGATTTTTAACACGACAAAGAGGTGTCATTAAGCATTAAGGTAACACTATGATCTGTTTGAGATTTGACAATTAAAGGGAAGTACCATTCTTGTTCACTGTAATCAAAATTGTACCAGCGACGGAAGATATGGAGCTGTACTAGCAGATCGTTTATCAAAAATTTCCTTAATCTGCCTTCCATCTTTGCCCTACTTGTATGGTTGTTACTTCTGACATTATCTCTTTGTCCCGAGCTGCATTTGATCAAGTGGCAGATCCAACATTCATCTAGTAGGGTGCTGAGATCTCACTAAATTTTGTCAAATTTATTGACCTAATTCAAAACAGTCTAGTCCGAGACTCCTTTGGCCCAGCTTAGAACTCAACTGGCTCAACTCAAGATCTCATATGACTTAACTCAAGACCCCACTGACCCAACCATACTTATAACTTAATGTCCGAGAGATTCTACTGGATAAAATTTCTGCGTCCGCCACTGCTTGCATATGCTATTGTCCATACCACACCAACGCACGATAGCGCACATTTGATATCGTACAGTTAGGCCAGGGAGTAGGTTGCCCGTGAGGAACATCTTCTGCCTAGCGACATCATGGACCAATAATAGGACGGGTCTATAGGGACATGAGACCCATTTCCACTTGCTTTATTGGATACCCTTGCTCTGCATGCTCGTCAAGATTCTTCAGTTTCGATGCTACAGCTATACGTTAATATTCTTGCATAAGCTTATGAAAATAATGCATAAGGAATGCATACCTTATGTACCATGCTAAAAAGAGCCGGGTGAAGTATCTTCAGGTGAAGTTAGATTAAGTAATCGAGATAGATAATCGTGTGAATTATCCAGAGAATCGACATAAATATAAAGGAGTCCAAAAAATTTTCTTGGCGGTATAAGTAAATGACCCATCAATCTCTTGTTAAGTTGCCCATGGGATTTAAATTAGGTGAATTTGGACCGGATAATTTGGATCTAATTGAAATTCAAAATAGTCCAGCCTAATTTTATCCCAATCCAAATTCAGGCCAAATTTAATCAAAATTCAACCTTAATTCAATAGCGAGTGGGTTGAGTTGAGTTCGGTTGGACTAGTCCTGTTTATAAATAATTTGTTAGAAATGTTTTACTTTTTGTAAGAATTATTGTAAATATCAATAAATTAAACTGAGTCAGTCCGTTTCAATCCAACCAACCTAGATGTAACTAATGTCAATTCAAAATTCAACCTAATTTATATAATTTATGTCAATTCAATTTTATTTAATATAAGTTAGATTGGGTTGGACCACGGACTGCCCGTCCCATTGACATCCCTATTCTGCACATGTTCCCCTTCACGTCTCAAAAAAAAAGTAAAAAAAGTGAAGGAACCTAAAAACAAAAGAAAGGTTTCGCACCGGGAGTCTCCCTTTCTCGGAAGTAACAACACAGAATTTATACCGCTCTCTTTTTTCTCCGACGTGCTCATCTTTGACAGCTTGCAGTGATCGTGTTCTCTCAGTTAATTCCTCACTTGGCACGATTGACAAGTGGAGCTCCATCTTACTCTTTATCATCGAAGTTTTCCTTTTTATCACCTAAAAGTTGAGGTTTTTGAATGCTACCTGCCTAGCTAATCAGCCGTGTGAAGCGTCTCCTCGCCATCTTTGATTTATGTTGTCCAAAGAGTGGCTACTAGTTAGGCAGAAAGTTGACCGGCGATCTGTAGGGATTTAAACGTGTCGAATTTAAGGTAGATTTTTGAACCTATAATCAGATTCTCCGTGTACGATATATATTTAATCAGAAAAAAAAAAAATTGTGGGTGTTTCCTCAACTCTTTGTCAAGTGTTTTCCCCTGTCATGAAGTTTTTTTGACATTTCCTCTGTGATGAATTGTTGGTTCTCCTGTCAGAACTTTGATGACAGTATTGGCCTGGATAAAATTGTTATCAATCATCATGGAGACAATAGTAACGTAGCTGGTGATTAATTGGTGGCATGTTATTAACCGTACTGTTGTGTATTTAGGGAAAGAAAGATTGGAAAATGACCGAGTTATTTATTATTCCTGTCATAAAAATAGGGGGATGCAAACGTGTCTATTATGCTATCAATTTTGAAAAGTTATCCATTACCTATCTTATAAATTAATAACTGTTCAGATGTTGGATTCTTAACGTATCATATCTATTCGGTCAAAAAAAGATTGTATCCGTTACCTTATCTTCAATGCATATTAATTTTAAAAAATTATTTGTTAATTGACCTGTAAACTAATATTATTATTAATAATCAACTTGTCGGTACCATTTGCACCTCTACATAGAAAGAATGGTAAATTTTGGAATCGACCCCTTTGGGTGCATCCAATTTGGAAATTTGAAATGAGGTCCCTAAAAAACAGCAGGCATAGCCTTTTGATGATTCCTTTTTGGTAAGTGCCCTTTTTATTATTCCTCTATGCCTCGATGTTCTTATTCCCCTCTTCAGTAAGTTCAGTTTATTCTTCACTCCACTTTAGAAGGCGAGCAAGAGAATCCCATGCCCCCACCTTCTCTTTGGTCGTTACTGCCGCATTTGATTGGCCAGAAATGGACGGCAAGATCTCAGTTGTCCGGCACTCTAAAGTATATTGCTGTTCAAGTTAGTGTAACATAAATTTTATAATTTTTTGAAGAATTTTAATTTAATCACGCTTTTTCATGTTCATGTATTTTTAAGAATAAATTATGATTGATTTAAAAATTTAAAAATTCTGTAAATTTAAAAATTATGAGTTTTTTGCAAATCATATTTTTAGAGTAAGTTATATTTACATTAATAGGACTGCTTGGAAAAGTGAAAGAACAATTATTTACATTATTCCAGTTTCTAACAAATAAGACTAATAATTTGTGTAGGCCCATTTGAAACTTCATTCCAATCAAATTTTTGTGTATCTGTTGTTAAATTTAAGTCCGCTTTTATGCTACATTAGATAGGGCACTAGAGAGAATAAAACGAAAGGCTCAGGATACATGAGTTCCTTCTGTAGGCTCATTTGAAACTTAATGTCAAGCAAACAAGAGGTAGTACAAAATTTGCAGCAGCGCTTGTTGCACTTGCATTGAGGGCGAGTGCGGTAAGTTGAGTGATCTTGTAGTACAAGATGTTACTAGTCTACTCACGCAGAGATCACATGGTTCGACAATTTTTTTGACAAGTGGATTAGACGAGTATTAAATGTGAGTGCATGATTTTGGACGTGACAAATATATGTACATATGGCAAATGCTCCGTAGACGGCTACAGTACTTATCACACCTGAAAAATCTTTGTTACATTAATAAATATATACACACATGCGTAAGGATAACAAATACTTTTCAAGTGTGGCATACTTTGTGGATGTGACAAATATTATTTGTCATGCTTACAAAGCATTTGCCACATCTGTAAAGTATTTGTCATACCAAAAGATCTATATACACATATATAAAGATGAAAAATATTTTCTAAACATGACAAGTGCTTCATAAGTGCGAGGACAAATAATATTTGTCACGCACATGAAGTATTTGTCACATCCACCTGTATTTGTTACGTCTAGAATCTTACATTCGCATTTAATACTTATATAACTCACATGTAAAAAGAACTGTCCAACCTATGTGACTCCTGTCTAGGTGGACTAATGTCATCATACATTACACTAAGACTCAACTTACTGCACGAGACTCAGTATAACAAGCGTTACTCCAAAAACCCGTTATCTCTTTACTCAACGATTTCATTAGACCTATTATGGGTTTGGATATACCCAGTTCAGATATGTATATATCTGTGCACATCCACACCACTTGCAGCTCTGTATTGAATATTAAACATTGAAAGATTTTTAAATATAACCCCTCTAAAGTCTCTCATATTTAAGGATCAACTCTATCAAACAGCATGAAACTGTAAGGAGTTGTAAATGTCAAGACCAAATTGCCCAATCTTAAATGTGGTATACTATAGGGTATAATAACTGAAAAATCCCCACATTATAATATCCTTAGAGTACAATGGACGATGATAAGTCTAAACTTACCAAATTACACGCTCCGTCACCTCTCTTGTAATTTAGTTGTTTATGTTTATCTACATTGTAAATAACTTTACAAATCATGTTTACCATTAAGACTGTAGAATCAGGTTAAATTAGGCAGCGTAAGTCCACAGTCAAATGAGTCCAAAAGGCATGTTTAGTTAACCATTGAGTTGCTTAAGAGTTGTTACATAGTTGCAGTAACATGTAATTTCATTCCATATATTACCGTTTGTAAGTGGAGTAGCATACAAGTCCAAATTTTTGTAACATGTAATGATTCACTCCAATAAGGGGTTACATACGTTACCCTTTATCGGAATATTCCAATTGTATGCATACCAATTAGACGTTAACGACGTAGATGGTGGGTAGTTTGGTTTGTCATCTAATCAGTGCACATGTATGTTGGGAATTTTCCTCCCATCAAAGGAGTTTCTACTTTTTGTAATTTGTATCCGTGCCTGGCACAGTTGGTACACCCTTTCCGCCTAATGTGGGGAGGTCACAAGTTGAATCTCCCCATAGTGGGCCCGGACAGGTGTCCTCCAATGGGCTTTATGTGGGTTTCGTCTCGCGGATTTGTCGCCTCGTTTGGGCGATCTTGCGCGCGGGCTCCGTGGAATTATACCTTTCTATGGGTTGGCCGGTCTTGCGCGTGGGCTCCGTGGAGTTGTCAAAAAAAAAAAACCCTTTCTAAAAAGATTTTGCTCATTTTTATGTTAGATATTCATAATTTTTTATAGTATATCTTTAAATTATATTTTATATTTTAAAAAATGACATATCGTTCACTGCTTTTCATGAAGCTTTTAGATCTTTTATTGGTTTGAGATTTTTTCCTCAAACTATTTTTTTTCTGAATTCCGATTTGATGACATTGTCGAATACACAGCAGTGTAACGCATTATTCATTTCAAATCAAGAAATAAAATCGAATCATATCAGTTTCTTCAGTTTAACTCAGTTTGAGTTGGTTATATTATTCTACTATGTACTATATATATATATATATATTCTCCTGTAATAAGTCACATTCTGTCATTGACACTCTACATTAATCTTAATAGACAAGCTAAGAGAATTAAAAAAAACTAACTTTTCCTTAGTTATATCCTAAATAATCAAGTTATAATTATATATGTATTTCTAGAATCGTCCATGGTCTATTATATTCCTGCCAAAACTGTATATTTCGTGCCTCAGTGGTTAGGAATATGAAGTATATACTAAAACATGATATATTTTAAGGACATAAATAATTATTTTGTCATCTTTATCTAAAACTCTAATTTTAATGAAAAACTATATAAAAATATAATACAAAAATGTAAATTATAGTTTGAGCTAAGCGAGACAGGTTTTTCCTTTGATTTGACTTGGCTCCGCTTCCATGTCCAATCTGGTCTCATCTGATTTGGAGAAAATTCTCTTAAAATCGGGTCGAAATAAGAAGCGAATAATAAACAAGAGCCACACGTACACAATAAAATGGAACAAGATCCTTTTTTAGTACAAGTGCTACGGAGACAGCACTATGATCCTTTACAGCTTTAGGTTCTCTTATCAATGCCATCAGGCTTCCATTTTCTTGTACATACTGATCCCTTTTCAAAGGGTATCCTTACAAAATTCACAGAACAATATTCCTATGTACTACGAGTGCAATAATTAGGAGGTACTCGACAAACAGACCAAGTGATGGAATATGTGGTATTAGGTGCGGTTTAGAGTATGAAAGGTGGGTAAAAAGTGATTAAGCATGCTTGTTCCAGCTTGAATGCTATTAATATTCCATGAAACCCAAGTGATATTGTTCCAAGTGTATCATTCTGGCACTCCTTTAACAAACTGTCCACAACCCATATAACTTACCTCATTTTCCATATTCTGATGGATGATAAATAAGGTTCTCGTATCAAGATTCGATCCCCTCCTTCTGATAAATTGAGATCGTCTACTCCATTTCTTTTACATCATTTGTATTTCATTCATTTTGATTGGTCTAGAATTTTTAAAAAGTAAAAAATTTTCTTATTTTTAGAATCCACTTTCCTCACACTATAATAACTGAACCAATAAGATGAAGTGAAGCACCAATGATGTAGAAAAGATGGAGTAGATGGTCTCAATCTCTTGCGGATGCACTGGGAAGAGATTGAGACCCATTCTGTCAGGGCAAACGAACTCTTCCTGGGTTAATGGGTTGGCCTCAAACTCATGGTTAGTTCGAGTTTTTAATATAACAAGAGGTTAGATTAAGTGATTGAGCTAGATGTTTAGTTCAGTCACCGTTAGGTGGGGGAATAAACTCACTATATATAACTGATATCGTCGACATCAATTTGTTCTAGACATCATGTTCTAAGAATTAATCAGTAGTTTTGGTGAATTCTCATGAACATTCTTCATTGGCATGTGGAAGAGAGATTCTCTATGCCTAGTGCTGATCAATGGTTAAGATGGAGGGAGGGGGCTTTGGTTCTTTGAAGATATCTAGCTAATAGAACATTTTTATATTGACTTTCCAAAAAATAAATATTGCACAAATATTTAGAGTTTTTTGCATATATACTCTTCAAATAAATTATATTGGCATCTATATCCCCAACTCTTACATATTATCATCATTACCTTCGAAATCTTCAAAATATTGTATTTATACCCCTCTATCAAATTAAGGTAAATTTCAACGAAATATATCAAAAAGATTCCAACTTAGACACGGCCCAATTAGATAAGAACAACGTCCATGCCTATTTGGGTCACATTGGACTAGGCCCAACTTAGTCTAATCTATTTTTTATTTTCCGCACGAGAAATGCTTGTTGTAATGCCCATGAATATTACAGTCACTGTTACCATCTGCTGAGTAAATTGGGTAGCTCATATCCTTTAAGACTTGCCGCAACTCCCGTGGAGCAGTGCAGCAAAGTCACAATTTCAGAGAGAGAAAAAAAAAAAGACATTGCGGCAAGTATTCGTTTTTAGGCTTTTTGCATATATATTCTTGAAAATATGATATTTGCATTTATACTCTCTAAGTCTCACATATTGTCATCAATACCTCTAAAATCTCAAAAGTGCTTCGCTTATATCCCTCCATCAAAATAACGTGAACTTCAAGTTTTCAATTGAATATGTCAAAAAGATTTCATAAATCTTAATAATATCAAGGATACATATGTAAAATTCTAGTGAATTTAAAGGGTATATATATAAAGTATTAGTAAATTTATCAGTATATATATGCAAAATGTTTAGGCCTGATTGAATGGCATTTTGAAAGAGGGGTACAATCACAATTTTTGAGATTTAATGGGTATTGATGAGAATATGTGAAGATTAAGGGTATAGATGCAAATATGATATTTTCTAGAAATACACGTGCAAAAATCCCTTCTCTTTTCAGCCAAGATTGCACTACCTCCCGTTAGAGCTGCAAATGAGAGTTAAGAGTATAGATGCAAATATGATATTTTCTAGAAATGCACTGCAAAAATCCTTTCTCTTTTCAGCCAAGATTGCGCTACCTCCTGCATGCAAATGAACCAACATGCTTGATGAATAGCTCGTAAAACTGTTTGATAAGAGTTCAATTCGACTCCTTTATTAAGTTAAATAAATAAGTTTGAACAAAGATTTGAGCTCAGCTCATTAAACGAGTCAAACTTAAACACAAGCGAACTCGACTCAAATATGCTCGTTTAAGTACTCGTTAAGGATTCATTTTAATATTTATTAAGATTTTTTTAAGTACTCATTTAATTATTCTAATCATGAATAATTTTAATTAATAAGATATTATAATATCTTGCAGAGTTTTTCTATCAAATAGTAATTTGTTACTCCCCATAGTTTACTCTCCATAATTTAGCCTAAGTATATATATTTAAAATAAAAAATTAAATTAAATATATCATAGATTCATTGATTTTACGAGTTACTTGATACTCGACTTGAACTCGTTTAATATCTAAATAAATCATGTTGAATAACCATTATAAAAACTCAGTTAAAACTTAAACTCAATTAAAATTAACTGAATCAAACTTGAACAAAATACAACTAAATTCGACTCGGCTCCTTGCAACCCTACCTCCTGCCACCTCTCTAAGTGGACTGAGCGGTATATCACTAAACGTCACCAATACGGACAAGAATACTTGGGATTGAAGTCAATAAGATGACTAAAGACTAATGTGTTATTTGGTTATTACATTAGATATCTCTATTAATATCAGTTTTAACATGGTTGTAGCCTTGTAGGTAGGGCTATCAAAATAGATCCAGGCCCGTTAATGGACCCGTTTGGACCCGTTAATTATGGGTCTGGGTATGCTCGTTTACCAATTAAGCCTTCTATTGTCATACATTGCAAAAATTTGAGAGCCGAATTTTTAAAATTTGAACCTAAAATCAAACTCAATTATCTGGTACATAGATATTTAAGATAAATAAATTCTATATCAGACCCATTTGTCTTTTAACATCAAATAAATTAGAAGTAGACCTAAGACCCAACCCATTTACTGTGACCCTTATTGGGTCTGAACTGGGTATGGGTTCATTCATTTTGGGCACGAGTCTATCCAGATCTGGACCGTTGACAGCCTTAGTTGTAGGTAATGAATGTTTGATAATGTTATATCAATTTTGATATTTATGTATTAATAAACTCTATTGTCATAACACATTTTAACCCAACTAGAAGTTACTTCTTCGGACCTGGACTCGCCCTCTCTATTTTCGCCCCCTAATTCTCTCTTCTTCCTTTGGCTGTCTTCTTTTATATTTCTCTGAATTAAAATTTAAATATTACTATTATAAGTTTTAAAATATTGATATTAAAATCAACATTATAATAAACTTAATATATATATTTTTAATCTGAATCACCTAATCTAGATTAATCTAAAAGCAGTAGCGTAACATCCTCCAATGCTTTTCTTTAACTGTTGACGAAGATTAATAGGAAGTACACATTCTTGTCGATGTTGACTGAGTTTGACCTCTAAATCTAAAGTCGCACACATGTTCGAGTTTTAAAGATTTTACGCGACACCATGCACGTATTCTGCTTTAAAACTTTGCACACGTGAATTCTTTAGCAGTTTTTTTTCAACACGACCTCAAAAATCAAATCAAACACGTGTATTGTATTTCTTATCTTCTAGAATTTCATATTAAGGACTTAATCCTTTTAATATTAATATTTTAGTTATAATTCCTCACAATCTCATATTACTTAATTAATCCTTTAAAAAATAGTTAGAAATAAATCTTTCAAGTTGTCAGGAAACACACTCCCACCCATCCCAAAAAAAAAAAGATCCATAAATAAACGTATATATGAGGAGTTATATATAAACATCAAAGTTACAAACCTTAAACGTGAAAGATTATAGGGGGTAATTGCTAAAATCCGCAAGGTTTATAACCTAAACATCCATATTAAATTTAAACCCAACAATCTTGCTTAGCCAAACTTAAACCCGCCCGGCCCGTCCGTTCCAGGACGAGCGGCCAGGATTCCACCACGCCGCGATCGAAGAAGAAGAAGGTGTGGTTTTCTTATCTCCCTGCCCTGCGGAGAAAGGAGGAGTCTCCTCCGCCATGCAAGAAGATTGCACTTCTGCTGCTGCTTCCCCTCCCGCAAGGTGCTCTCACTGCGCCGGACCTCTCTCTAAAGACATGGTATTCTTCCCCCTCTCTATGGAATTGGAAGCCTCTGCTTGTTTCCATCCGTGATTCCTGGGTTTCTGAAAGGTGTTTGTTGTTGTTCTTGTTGTTTTGTTTTGTTGCTTTGTTGTTGATTGGAATTTGATGAATTGTTTTCGTTGTTTGTTGAAGGAAACCAGCGAGTGGACGGTGGCGCCCTTCATCAGGGACAGCTTCTCCATGGTATGATGTTCCTTTTTCCTTTCCTCTAGTGTTTCTTTTGGTTGTTGCGTTTGTCCTATGCGGTTTGGTTCGTTGATCTCCAGAGTAGAGATGTAGATGTTTCCTCGGAGGACTCTCTTTGGGTGGGTTTCGGAGGTTGTTGATGGATGGTGGTTTCTGTTGGTGGAGGATCGGCTGGAATTGGGATGGATTTTTGAGTTAGGGTTTGTTAGATGATTCCTTGTGGTTGCTCCTGGAGTCTGTTTTCTCGCATGTAGTTTGTCTTATGGAACTTTTGCTTGTCTCTGTTGTTGGATAGGACTTCTTTCAGGTTTCTGTACGATTGGTCAATTCAGTGCTTCCAGTTCTTGTGCATGAGGCTGTTCAATCTGTATGTAGTGCAAAAATCTAGACTGATAACTTCTTCCTTTTTTTTGGGTTTTGTTGGGTAGATTGGTTCTGCTGTGGGTGGCACTGCAAGTGCGTTCTATGGATTTAACCACGGTATGTGACTGCTGTTACTGATTATGATTATTTATCTTGAATTGGGTTCATCGTCACAACATGAGCAATGGTTTTCTGTGTACGGCCATTTAATTGGAGGGCTGTATGTTGGGTTTTGTCCCTCTCCAATTTAGATAATGAAGATGATCTGTATGTAAACTGGCTTTTCTTGAAATATGTTGTGTTTCTTTTCATTTGATGGTACTATTTCATATGACTATATGTAACATGTCATTGCCAATATGTTCATTAATTTTAACCGTGGTTCTGTATGTTATTCAATTGGCGTAGCTATAACCACTTCCCTGATTACAGTTACTCTACTGAGTTTTTAAGTCTTAATTAACCTGTACCAATAGGTATTATACCTTCATATTAGCTCAGCCCTGCTTCCTATATCATAGCGTAAAGATTGACATTGTTGGTAATGTGAAAACTTCAGGTTGTCGTTGAAAGTCATTGTCTTATCCCATTTTTTTAGGGTTGGCTAATTGAATCTTATACCATCATTTTAATCTATTCAACGTCATATTGTGGTTAAACCTAGGAATATCAAGTCCAGGGAAATGACTCTTGATCACCAGGGCTAATAACTTGAAGGTGGAAACCCCCTGGGACTGTCCTGCAAGTCTATGACAACAAGGTATCCATATCCATCAATGTTGCTAACAATCTGATGCAACATGATAGGACAAAGCACGTGGAGATTTATTGGCACTTTATCAGGGAGAGATTGGATATTCGGGTGCCTCGCCTCCCTTATTCTGAAGATTAGGTGGCCAATACTTTTAGACAAGGGCTTTCTAGTGATCAGTTCGCCTCAACATGACTAAGATGTGCATGAGTGGCATCTATGCTTTGGCTTGAGGGTGAGTGTAGAAAAGGTGCCTGGACCTGATATCCACTGTTTCTAGATCCTTTATCATGGATGCAGAACTTGAGTTGGAAGGCACTCATATCTTTTTTGTATGATTCAATCTTAGTTCAGTCATCTTGGGCTTAATTACCTCGGAATAGGTCATTATAAGAGGGATAATTGTGTTATAACTATGTAACTTGAAATTTCAGGGTTAATAAAAGAAAAAGGGGGTGGTGCCCGTGGTGTGTGTGACCACTGCATGTCATTTCAACCCTGTTGTTTGCTGTCTCTCTTGGGCTTCTCTCATCTCCATTTCTCCTCTCTGCTTATTCTTCATTATTCTGCCATGTATATCCAAGTACGGTGGACTGCGGACTGCATTTACAGCTACTCATGCAAACCATCAAAAAAAAAAGTTTGTGGATATCTAATTGGTTATCTGGCTTTTTAAGCGTGGATTTAGGTAGAAGTTGGATTATATCCAGTTTTTTTGGCTTATATTAAAAAAATATGCAGAAGCATGTTCCCAACAACTTTACTTCATTATTTTTGCTTTGTCTTCCCTCATATGTTTCCATTGGTATGGCAACTTCCTTTTGTGGATGTCCTACTCCATGATTTATCATCCCACTGAGATTTATCTAACAGGAAAGTGATGGCTCAATGCAGTAAAATTGTGAGGGTCCCAATTGAAATTGATAGTTTTTCTGACATATTGCTTACTGATTTACAGTAAGGCGGCGAGAGTGTTGGTTGAAATCGATAGATCATTGACACTACCATTTGGCAATTTGCTTTCGTCATCACATAGTTATGTTTATTCTGTTTCCCTCAAAATTATTCCCAGTAGAATGTGTTAATTGAGGTGGTCAAGTCAGCAAATGGTTTTCTGATATTGTATGTTGACAATTTAGACAAAAACACCCATACGTTCCTGTTTGCTGATAACTCAGCATAGTTGTAATCTGAAGAGCATGTCATTATCTTGTTTTATCTCACTGACTTTGAATACCATGATTATGAGGACAATGAGGACATGTAACTTACATAGTGCCTTTTTTGGGTTCAATTCAGCTATGCCGATTGTGCGCAGATGGGTGAAGGGGCCTATGTGGTTTCACTTTCTTGTTGGTGTAAGTATTATAAATTTTGCTTTTGTGTAGTTGTAAACTGAGGATGATCCTTTTATTAAATTCATGTCTTTCCCTGTTGATTGACGTTGTGGTCATAACTTTTTACTTTTTAGGGCTTCTTTGTGTGTACATACTGCTTCATAAATTCACTAATGAGAATATTTGGATATATGATATATGCATCCATTGGAAATGCTTACCGTGCAGCGAGTGCATGTGAAACATATATTGCAGAAAGTCCATATGAATCCTCATAGGAATCATATATCAGGTGAGGTGGATGAATCTATGTTAAGGGCAGGATTCAACCAAATTGAATTATGCATAACCAAAACTGAAATTCCTTGCTGCCAAAGGCAGGAATCCTCATATATCATGTAGGGGCACTATTTTAGACTTCATATCTGATTGGGGCATTAACTACCATTTCACTAACTTCTCCCCTGTAGATCTTTATGAAAACTCTAGAAAGGGTACTCCTGAAAATGTTTAGAATTTCATAATTCTCATTTCCTTCTCCTTCCTGTGTTTCTACTACAATGCCAAACAAGGTCTAGGCATCAGCCTAGGCCAGTCCAATCAACATCTTCGTCTGTCTGATCTACATCTAGTTTTAGCTGTACTGTGGTTCAGTCAGTCAGCCAACCTTAGTCTGTGGCCTTCATGTTCAATTTGGAAGAACTGACCGTAAGAGCTATTGAGTCCAGGAAGAAATAGTCAATAATCAATATCTCACCTGTTACTTTGTGTAGAGAGAGATATGTATACAGGTATGAGGGAGGGATTCATATCTATCTGTATCTCATTTTGCCAGCATTGCATGTTTGAGTTTTGCTCAAGGTTGGCAACCTATGCACAGAGTTACCCCTGCTGCTCCCGACACATCCACATCAATGTCCATTACCTGCTTCCTGCTTGCAACCACATCCACATCCCCAGACAGAGACCTGTTTGCCTCATCTTGCCATCATCCCTTGCCACTTGCCAGCAGCTATTTGCTGCAATTCTTTTGGTACTGCCGGATCTTTATTTGCATCCATAAAGTATTATCATTTAATCCCAATTTCCGTAGCATATATATAACCAGGTAACAAATCATATTATGTGCCAAGAGGGGTTCACAAACTACTAAAATTGTCTTCTGTACCTTCTGAAAAATAAATTATCAAAATCTTTGATTGTTAGAATTTATTTCTTCTCTTTTGTCTGCTTGTTTTGGCTTACGTTTAGTATTTATTTTTATGCTTGCTTGCAGAAAATATAGCGAACTGCATTTGCTTCGTAAAAAGAAACTTAAAACTTTATTTTGGTATTTTGTTTGTGCAGGCTCCGCCAGTTATTGTGTTCTCCTCAGCCTGTGCTGGATTGGCAGGTCAGATACAACTCGAGCTAATCTCTCAATTACTTATCCTTTTCTTCCAGACCTTGTGTCGTTATAGGAGATTGCTTCATGGTGTGCCCATGAAGATTAGTTGAGATAGATGTGTGGAATGATGTCAGTAAAGGGAGGGTGGAACTTTTGAAAGTTTATTAGAAAAGGGACAAGATGGATGATTAGATGAAGAATGGGAAAATTGTTTTTGAAATTCTTAGAGGTTAGAGCTTTTGAAATTTATCAAGAGGGAACAAATAAGAGAGTCCCCCTGAAGAACAGACAGCACTAAAAGATTTACAGAAGGATTCATGGGTGTGACAGCAAGCAAGAACGGGACACAATGCTACAAAGAGAAAGGGCTCTATGTAAATTAATGGAAGCTGGAAAATTGCGAGGAATCTGCTTTAGAAGAGTGTACGACCTGGGAAATTTCTGAGATTTATACATTAATATCCCCAGGATACCTTTGTAGAAACATCATCCCATGGTGGCAATCTTGCTTGAGATGTGATAGCTTCATTACTTTCTTTCTCTGAACTATCATTTTTCTGCAAAGGCCCAGATCATCCTCGTTTCATGTTTGGAAATACACTCCAATTTCAAAGGCTTTAAATGCATATATACCCTTTGACAAAGAATGTATTCTTGAAGTAACAGGACATTAAGGTGGGATGGGATGGAGCATGGTGTTTCCCTTGTTTCGAAAACTCAAATGGAACAAAAGTTTTTATTGAGTTGCTTTATTTAGGAAGATTTTTTTTTTCATTTCTTGCATTATTATACTTGTAAGTCTTACATCTATTTTCATATTTGTGTATGTTTATCACGCCTAAAAGTATGCTGAAGCATGAGTAGATGCTCGGCATGAAGTTAGATATCATATGGTGGTTCATTATGGCTTGTTTTTTGAGGTAGGGTCTTTTTAAGTGTCTTTCAAAGGCTTCCCCTAATTACAAGGTTGGAATGTAAAGGGCTATTACTATTGGGACACATGGAATTGAGACAACACCACCAGCAATTTACCCAAACCTTTGCATGTTAACATGGCAAGATAATGGAGTTTGTTAATCCGTATTAGGATATTGTTTCCTTGAATATGGGTCTAGCTCTAAGGGACATGCTGTGATCCAGCATTAGACATTAACTTTTTTTAGCTTTAGCTTAGATGAGCCACTGATATAACGTGACCTCAATAGCCTTTTCACCTTTTATTTGGCCATGTTAGCGAAGTGAATACTGATGGAGGCTCACGACTGAATCTTTGTATCGTTTCCAAGTTTTATTATTATTATTATTATTATCTTGATGAATGTTTCCTGTAGTCTCTTGTAGGTCTTGTCTCAGCGAAGAAGGTTCAGGCTGACTCCTGTCTAGAGTGCTTGACCTAGATCTCGGGAACCTGGCTTTTCAGGTCCTACGCTGATCCTGGATTGATGGGAGGATTTATGATAATGATGAAGCCAAACTCGTAGCCTCCAATACCATGGATGTTTTAAAAACAATAAATTTAGCCTAAAACTCAGCCTAGCTTTGTAGGATTTTACTTTTTAAGCAGGTCTTACGTGCCGTCTTATCCAGGAGTCACTGAAAGGATCATTTAGATTGTTATTTCATCTATTCCAACCGATCCCATTCATTCCTTTTGGTCATCTGGGACTAACTGGTTCCTACGTACCTGCCGAGAGACAGGCGAACTATGCCACTTATATTGTCTTGTGAATGTGGGGCATATTTAGCGGTGTATGGGCGTGCAGAGTATCATAGAATTCCTAGAGAGCAGTCCTGGGCAGTCCCAACTTGGAACTGCAAACATTTTACTGAATACTTTTGGGTACTGCTATCTGCTAACAAAATATGCCCAAGTGATTCAAACTGTGGAGTACATTCAGTGGTGTATGTATTACAATGCTAGGCAACTTTGAGAGCTTATTCTAATCAATTTGTCATTTGGGATGCCATTTTCACGTGGGAATTTTGTTCTGATATCTGATATGATCCTGCAGGAGGTGCCGTGCCAGCTCTAGCTCAGCTGGCCTCTTCATCATATCATGCAGCGTTTTCCTCTTCAGCTCTTGGTTCTTCACAGGATGATGAGATGCATAACTCAAGAAGCTCCTCTCCTCTTTAATTTCACCGTTCTTATTTTCTTTCAACTAAGTCAGAAGCTCAAGGAACGTGGTGCAGGACAACAGTGCGAAGACAGCGGCAAACGAATGACCTCTTGCCATCCATGCACCCGTGCGAAGCTGTTGTTCCTGTGGCCTCTACTAGTTCCTGTGCTTCAACGTACTCTATCTATTTATTAACTTGGTCTGCATTTTTCATTCTTATCTGCATGCATTTTTGTATTTTGCCTTTGATCCTTTCGCATTAACTTGCCTCTGTACATAATCACGTTGGTTTTGTTAGTGATAATCCTTTTTTCGTTGAAATGGCGTGCGGTCACAACCCGTAGTTGACCTTTCGTTTCTCGCAGTTAATCCATGCAAAATTAAAACATACAATTATGTTTCATCTGTGTTCAAGATTTATTTTATTACCTATTATATCAGTATATTACTATATGAGTATTACGTTAATTATGTGAGAAGCATAGCTAATTTTGTCATGGCCGGTCCCAAGTTCGGATGAGAAAGGAGGACGTGCGTTAGGTTGACAGTCGGCACTTAATAAAGTTTGTCACAACTCAATTATGAATCTTGAATCAATATTTTGTGCTAATATTAGGATGTTCTTCGGAAGTGACACATTACATCAACTTTTGAATGTAATGAGAAGTGAGTAAAAAGTTGTTAGGACGTTCTTTGGAAACGACACGTTACATTAGTCACTTATATCAATAGAATGCATAAAAGTCGAAATGATTGTATTCTTATTAAAAAAATTGATCGATTGTTATGTAAGAATTGTAAAATCATATATAGTCAGAGTATAATCTCTCAACATAAGATTTTAATAATAGATGTTTATATTAAAAAATAGAAGAGAAAGAATATAATAAATAATCGCCTTAAAAGTAAATGGTGAAATTTAAAAAAAGAGAATCTAGATGTTTTTTAAAAGTACTTATTAAAAAAATGTATATGAGATTCTAAGAGAGAAATTAATATAATATGGAATGGAATGAGTAATTGAATGAAAAAAATAGTCAAAAAAATCTTAGGTAAATCTAAAGACAAAAAGATTTTTAAAAAAGAGATATGATGGTGAAATACTGAAATTTAAAATTCATTAACAATAAGCGAGAATATTTTAAAGTATAATAAATGAGTAAAAATAATTAAACATTAAAAGAATACAAAATTGTAAGAACAATCACTTAAGAGAATGTCTACTCGGTGTGGCCCAGTGGGGCGCCTGTGGGACGCCCTCCCTGGGGGAGGAGGTCGGGTGTTCAAAAAAAAAAAAAAACACTAAGAGAATAGTTAATGAAGTTAAATTTAACATTTTTGAGGAACTTTATTATAAGTTGGAAATCCGAAAAAGTGAAAAAGATATCTTTAGACTTGTTAAATTAAGAGACAAAAAGAGTAAAATTTTTAATCACATTAGATGTATCAGACAAAAGGAGTATAAGGCCTCTCAAACACTTGTTTCTAACATGGTCGATCTGGCTTGATTGATGTTTTATTGGTCTGAATTGGGCGTAATTGGACTCGTATCGACTTGTGTCTCCAAACTTGTGAATTGATATTGAGTTGTTTCTGGTGAACTAAGAAGTTTAGACTCTGACGAAATGCAAGGTGAGACTAGAAGATGGCCTTCATGTGTACATCATCAATGTGAAGATAAGTTACTCTAAAAAAGCCTACTTTAGTGACTATGACTAAACTCTCTCCTGGTTTACACAAATCTGACAATTGGATTCTCCTACTTTAGTCCAATACCAGGATTTATCTCGCTAGCTAGCGCCCACGGTCAGGTGATATGCTTGTGGAACCATTATAATTTATACATTATCTTATTCGTGCAAGAACCTGCTTAAAGACGAAGGGATTTCACGTCCTCTCGAAATAAATCCCAAATCTCTTTATTGGTAACAGGACTGCCCGGTCCGAATACATTGCACCCGACCAATAGAAAGGTACCCGTACCACATCTCCAATAGAAGCCAGATGCCAATCACATCACAAGGACTACATGGAAAGTGGAAGCCCCCACTGGCTGGACAGTGTGCCACCAGCTCAAAGGATCCACCCACTCACTGGTGCCTTTTGTCCACTGTCATTGGATCACAATATGCTTGTCTGCCTCCCCTACCTATTGAAGGCTACCTTGCAACCAATAGAGGTTAATCTAAGAGGTCCTACATTCAAGGAATGTGATTTGGTTCAATGTATCGCTCAGGAAAGAGTAGAGGAATAATAGATTTAAGGGACTAGAAAACCCCCTTCAGATCCAAATCAAAGATCCTGGCTGTTGTACTAGAAAATGGGCATCTTATTACCTGCCCCATATGAATGGTCAACGAAATTGCCAATTCAAAACTGGACCTGCACCAACTCTGTTCCCTGCCTGATCAGCTATTTTTTTGAAAACAATCGTGGGGGGGGGGGAGACGAAGAGTATGGGTTAGAGAATAAATGTAGCATCTGGAGACATCGGCTATATCATTAGTAAGAGGGCCGAAGTCATATCATGTGCTCATTCATATCCTTAATCCCTTCTTGGTAAGAAAGACTATAAAAGCTAGACACTTCAGGATTAGGAAACTGAGATATCAGGTTTTCATCTACACTATGTCATCGTTCTACATGCTACTGCATAACACACGGATGACAGCCTTCCATTGGAATGAAATGAACATGAAGAATAACAACCCTGTCAATCTCTCTTGATTAAATAATCCAAAGTAAACAATTTTTTTTTCCAACCACAAAATGCCTAAACATTTTGACTACATAGTGCACCCTCTTTTTTCTGGTTTGCTAGCAAAGAAGTTGGTGAGCAAAAGAAAACAGAAGAATCAAGTATTTATCCAGGTATCTGATTTGATGGCTATCTCAAAAAGCTTCAAGCACTGAACCAGGGGATGATAAAGGTCGCTGTTGAACACAAAGCAGGTAAATCAATGAATTATACAACAACTTGAACAGTGGTAAAGCAAAATCATGGGTTTCCAAACCAGCAATCTCAGAAACCAAATATTTCAATATTTTATAGCAAGCCAAACTAAAGAGGCATATTTAATGTCATTTTCTCCTAAAGTAGTGTCAAAAGTAGGTGTTTTAAACATCAGTTTTAATGTAGAATTCAAGAAAAGAAAACACAGATGCACACAGTTGCAGGTCTTCACCCTTTGCACACCTAATCTGGATTCCGGACTCAGCAATAGTCTGGTAAATCAAGTTGGTTTAGGCAGTACACACTGTTCACAGGCCAACAATTGGAAAACCAAAATTCAAGGATGAATCACGGCAGTGATTGTTAATCATATGATAAACGTGCATTGTTAGCTTCAGCGATCCCTTCAAAGTCCAGCAGTGCAACACAGTTTCAAATTGGAACCAACTAATCAACATAGAGGAGTCATTTGTAGAAGGTAAAAGTTTACTTGTTTCAACTTGGAATTGATTCTTAAAAGCCCAAGGCAGGCAAAGACCCTCAAAAGGAAAAGAAAAAAGAAGATGAACAAACTTAAGATCAGCTTTTCCAGCATAACATTCAGTAAAATGAAATTCAATGTACATATGGACAACATAAAGCTGAACAAGACGAAGAAGAACCTGAAGAAGGAAACTTCAGTTCTCATCCGCATGAGAGTTACTTCCAGAAGCTGAGGAAGAAGTATTCCCATCATTTTGAGACCCTGACAGTGAGAACATCCCATTGAAGGGCCATGGGACAGGAATCCAAAACCTTCTCCCATTCCCAGCATTCCCCCCATCTGTGACACTGCCGGTACTCTCCGCCCTATTCTCGTTGCTAGATCCATTTGTATCCTTTGACCCGTCCGCAGGAATCTGAAATCTACAAACTGGGCATGTACTGTGAAGCTTGAGCCACGGCAGTATACAATCGCTATGAAATCTGTGCTTACATGGCATCTCCTTCGCTTCGTCCCCATAAGCAAGGTCTTCCAAGCAGACTGCACAACTCAAATTCTCCTCAACCTTCACCGTTGGAAGTGCGTCCACTGCCTCCTTCTTTGCAGGTGGCGTGCCATATCGGTTCGGATCATTCTCTGCCAGATGCTGCAACAGCAAATCCAGACCTGGCCCCATGAAGTAGTCCCCAAGGGATGCACCAGAAGGCACATCTGCATTTGGATTTTCTGAATCATTCCTATCAGAGGAACCCTGAATGACTATAGCCTCGTTAAAGGGATTGATTAGTATCACAGGGTCCCTCTCCCCCTCCCTTTCAGCATCAGAGTCTATTCCAGCACGAAGTCCTAAGAGTAATTGGAGGAGTGCAGAGCTCCGCCGCCTCCTACGAAGGATAGCTTCGGAGTCACGTCCCCTTTCTTGATCGAGCTCCTCATTTTCATCATCCCTGCGGAGCCTCCGGTGCTGTGATCCACTCATAATGCCCAGCAGGATCGGAGCCCACAGGGACAGAGCCCGGTCCGAATCCAGATCATCAATGGCAGTGTCCAAGTCCCCCCCACCGCCCATCTCCTCCACAAACCCACTATCACAAAATGGGCATTTGAGCTCCACCTCCACGATGGGGTTCACCACCTGCGCGCACATGTGGCACCAGTACCTAGCATCTGTAGAGTCACCCATTTCCCCGTCTTCGAACTCCACCCTCCTCTTGTCTAAACTTCCACAGAAGCAAACCGGAAAACAACAATTAGATGAAGAAATGGAGCACAGGCAGATCTAAGAAGTAAAACCTTATGCTTTTTCCAGCTATGAGGAGCAAAGATCATCCCCAAGAATAAATTTTTATCTGACCAACGCAAGAAATCATCCCCAACAAAGAACAAGGAAAAGACAACATCAAAACGTTTGCAACATGTGCCGGGAAAAAAGTTTAACGACAGATCAACAAGCAGATGGACCAAAAACTTGAAGAAACAAGGAAAGGAACCAGCTTGTTATCACATAAAGAAGGGAAACACGCTTGAACACAAAAAAAGAGGATTTTGAGCCATTGAAGACATCAAGAGTGATCAGATGAACAAATCGGCAGACTTACATCAAATTTACTCAGATCGGCAAGGCGCCAAGAACAAACCCACCCTTTCAATGCATGCAAAAGAACCCGACAAAGCTGACGAAATCTCCGTCTCGTGTAAGAACACAAAACTAAAAAAAGCTCCGATTTTTAAAATGCCTTTCAGAACATTCCAGAGGTCTAGAGAGAGAGAGGAGAGAGAGAGAGAGAGAGAGGAAAAAGAACCCACAGGAAGAAAAAGCAGATACAGAATTCTGACCACACCGGAGGGGAAGCAAAAATTATATCTTTCGATAAAGCAAGGAAGAAACGGGGAAACCCATCTCAAAATAGACAGGAAAACAGTAAACAGAAGGTGGTAGGTGGGATGAAGAAGGATTTACCTGGTATAAGAATGGAGGTTGTACCCGCACGGCCTCGAGGTGTTCTGGTAAGAGAAGAAGAGAGATGACTCCTGAACCTGCAGAAGCTAGACGGCGGACGGAAGACGACTCTCTCTCTCTCTCTCTCTCTCTGACATGTATAGTTTTCTCTCTCTAACTTTGCCTATCCTTACCTATTGCTCTATCCGTACCCCTCTATTTGCTGTTTGCTGCCGTATCCTGCGCCTAAGGTTTCTCTCTCTCTCTCTCTAACCCATCGTTTTCTCTCTCTCTCTCTGTTTATCTATCTTTACCTCCTCTGTCTCTCTCTAAGTCGCCCCTCTCTAACCCATCGCTTTCTCTATCTATCGTTTATATCTATCTTTACCTGTTACTGTGTCCGTATTCTTCTGCTTTGCTGTCTAAACGTTTGGATTTTGTAGTAAATGTTAAAACAATATATTTTCAGATTTTAGTCCCTTCATTACAGTTAATTAAAAACTCTTTTTTTAAGTATTTACTTGCTTGAATTTCAAAATTATTTCTTGAGAACTTAGATATTGATAAATAGAAAATCATATGAAAAGTAGGGAAGATAATTCATATCTTTCAATATTCACCCTATAATATAGAGTCAAAAAGTCAAATTTAGTGATTAAAATAAAAAATGTATATTTTTTAAAAATATCTATAAGATAATAAGTTCAAAAGATAGCATTCATCTGTTTTCATATTTGTTATAAACATCAATTTGAAAATTATATCCATTTCCGTATTAATCAGCCTATGTGTTTCAAAAACACTATACAGTTCAATGGGTTTAAGATCCTAAAGTTTTCAAATATCGTCTCTTAGGGACCATTTTGAAATTTGAATCAACGGAGGCCGGAATACGATACTTTTTATCGCCGTTGCGTATTGAGGTGTAATTTTACCGGGGCCCACCATAGTCTGGAACCTTCGTTGGTCAGCGGTTCAAATTAATAAATTATTAGCAAAACTTAGATTAGAGAGTAGGATAAGAATGAAAGAATAAACTTAATTTTATTTTGACAAGTGGAATGGTTTATACCAGTACAATAACATATTTGAAGAATAAAGATAATAAATCATTTCATCTTAGATCCAAAAATTATTTATTCTTCTTATTTCGTCAGTTGGTCCTATAAAATTATCAAATCAAAATATTCCTTATTCTAATATATCTGTATACACTATTCCATTAGTTGGTCCTATGTAATAACTTATTCCACAATTAAAGTGGGACTAAGGTTTTAAATGCAGGTTGGGTCGACCCAGCTGCCCGCCCCCGGTGAGATATGTGGACTAACGAAGAAATAGAGTAATGCGTTGCATTAATGGAAGATAGCTTATTTGACAAAATTATAATAAAAGATTATGGTATCATGCTTATACCATAAAGAATCAGACTCACTGATAATAAAATAATCATCAGGTGTGGAGAAGTATTTTTTAATTATTGCTACACGATTATCCTGTAGTGTGCGATCACTGAGTTTCAAACTCCATAAGGTTAGAAGTGGTAGAAATATGGATTAATATGGCTGTGATATACTTGGTGATTAGAATATGTTCTAAATAGGTTAAAAAATTGGAAATTGGACTATAGCTGATTCTAAGGAGGAAGGTGCCACATCTGGCCCCCTTCCTCTATGTCTTCTTTCTCTTTCCTCCTCTCTAAGGCTGTCAATGGGCTTTCAAATCCGAAAGTCCAACTCAGTTCAACACTTAAAAATTAGACTTGAGTAGGAAAATTGAGTTTAAATAAATTTTGCATTGGGTGAAAAAAAAAAAGTTGAAGTCCATTTCATTTTTTTGAACAGGACTTGGGTTCAGCTAAGCCTGAGCCCAAATGGTTGATGAGCCCGTTCTTTTATGTTGGTGTCTTACTCATGGCTTATTCATGTCCATTAGATCTTTGATCTAATAGATCACATTAAAAACTAAAACTTACAACCCCAAGCATTACAAGGAAAAGGACAACCATAAAATGGCAGTCCCTTCTCTTCTTCTACTCTCCAATTTTTTCTATCAAGTTGTTAATGAACTCTTATTATTTTTAATTTTTACATTAAAATCATTGGTACCTAGTATGTTTCGATTAGCTATGAAAGCATACTGCTTATATTAATTTTGCCAATTGAAGTTGCGATTATTTCTTGTGTCCTCCTTTTTATCTTAAACTATAAGTGTTGTTCAATTATTCTGTGAGAAAGATGAATAAGTACATAGTCGTCATGTTAAGTTAACAAATTATATTTTGCCCATTGAAGTTGCAAACATTCCTCAAGTTACAAACAAGTGAGGTTTCAAATAGGAATGCATTGATCGAGTGATGGCTTCTTTTAATATTACCAATGATCATGTGACCTAGTATCTGTTAAAATATTAAATATAAGTCAATTCAAAATTTAAAATATTTAACACTTTTGACTAATGACTTTTGCACAACTCTGTAATATTCTACATTTGTGCTCCGTACTCCCAAAATGTCATATTAGCTTATGATCACCTCTTGACATCAAAATTATTTGCCTCAGTAGTCCAACTGCACTAAATAGAAAAGGTCAACTGCATGAAATAAAAATAATCCCTTGACTTAACCTCTTTTACATTTAGAGTATGTTTGGTTACACCTAAAATATAATCGGATGAAAATAATTTTCTAAGGATATACGTTTAGAAGAAAAATAAAAATAAAAATAAAATTCAACATTTGGTGTTCATAAAAATATTTTCAATTTTTCCTATAGATGTCAAAGTTAGGAAAAAGAGGAGTCAACGAATTAAGTTTTCTATTGACTTAAATTTTATGAAAGATTACCAAATGAGTGATTGTGATATATTTTTTGAGAAAAACTTTTCCCGGAACCTACTTTATATGACAACAAATAGACCTTTACCGTAGACACATATAACCCCATGATTTGAGAACCTGGTCAGGAGTTTTATGTTCGTACTTTAACCGTCGGAATACATGACATTTTGGAGGTTATCTAAAGAAAATCCTTTATTTATAAATTCCGATAAGTAGTTAACAAGGACCGAGAGTCTTCAAAACGCATTGCTATTGGAGGGACGTATGATATGTTTAAAGCTAGGCAGAAGTCTAATATTTTATTGAATGATATCTAACGAATAAATGACCGAGATGTATCATCGTCTCGATCATTAATATTAACGTACCAAAGTTTTCATGGCAGATTTTTTTTTCCATTTCTATTAGGATAGGTGATAAGAGATGAGATCTTCGGTATCTATTTATCTGTACCCGGGTACATTCTAATTTTTATAGACTGAGTAAATTAGAAACTTTCTCATCTTATCAAGTAATTTATTTATCTTTGACCCAATCTAAATGAAGATATGCTAAAGCACACAGCATAAGCACAGGTGATCTCCCATCTCAGCTAATTAATAGCCAAGTCTTCCACGCCATCTCCATTAAAGGGTTGCATGTTTAAAGCTGGACAAAAGTGTAATATTTTATTAAAGATATCCTAAGAAAGTAAGAATTAGCCCCTGCCTCATAAGTAACGTTTTCCAACCCTAATTGTCAGGGTAAGACATGTCCGTCGGAAATAGATATTCTAAGGAAGTTTTTAGGCTCTAACCAAAAATGAAACTTTAGACCTTTTAATTGAGAGGCAAGAGACGAACCAACTGTATTAGACAACTAATTCATTAATATAAAGAATTGATCGACTCTTTTGACCAGCCATTCATGTTACCTCTTCCAATCAGAATCAAGTGTGCCATTTGACAAGAGTCCAGTAGTAATTGAATAACTATGCTTAAATTATATATCCACCATGGCATAAAAACATACTTGCACACCCTAATTGTATGATTAATATGTATGTTGAATCCCATAGATTGGTTTTGATAATAAAAGAAATTCAATTATTAACATAATAAGTTTACAAAATCGACCGAGAAAAACAAGAGGATTGATAGAGGATTTTTCCACATTTTGAAGTAATTTAATGGTCAAACTTAAAAGGTAACAAATACCAAAATTGTAGGGGGCTCTGAGTTTGGTCCAGGCTGGAATGTTGCTAAGTTTGGTCTACCATTCTAGGCATTCGGTTGATGAAAGTGTAGGTCGACCCTTTCCTCGTTTTTGGTCTTTGAGTTGATTCAAATTTTGAATGTTGGAGAAGCTAGACTTTTACAAAACTATTTAAGTGAGTCCTCTCCCACCTTTAGAGCACTCTTGTTGGCATTCATTTGAACATCTCTGGGCTTCCAAAGGCTTCTCTTCTTCTCATAAGTTTCTAAGCTCCAAATGTCCACTTGTAGGTCTACATAAGAGAGAGCATCTTTAAGATTCTTCCATGAGTGCCTCAGTGTGGATCGAGCTGTAGTGAGTTACATTGTTCACTTTACTTTTCTTTGGAAGAATGCTTTTCTGGTTTATTCTTATTTTGAATTGTGGAAGGTTTGAACCTTGTTAAGTCTTATATTACACTTTGAAGCTTAGGCACAAAGGTTACTGAGTTGCAAATACACTAGGTAAACGGACAGGATGGGTTTTAGGATTTGGTCGAATCATTATAAAAATTCAAGTGTTTCCTCGCGTGATCCCCTCTCCCCCCAGTGGCAAATCTAGTACATATCCATTGGTGTCCCATGACCTCACTTTTATAACATCTTTTAATTTTAGCTTATTCAAGTGACTTGCAACTGACTATGGTCCATTAGAGTGACCCACTGATCTACCGATTCCAACTCAATAGAGTGAGCTCACTGGCCCACTGTTTGAGTGACCTCAATGGACAAAATTTTTACATCCGCCACTGTCTTTCCCTGCCCCCATTCCCTTTTTTGAATTTCAGTTGTATTTTAATTTAGTTTTTTGAAAATCTTATCCATATTCCCTCTCCAAGATTTGCCATAACGCAAGGCCAGGGCGAAAAGTTGAAGTTTACTCGTTTTTTTTTTGGGCTTTTGCAAATCTAACTCAGTAGTCAGTAATGGATATTCATCCATTTGAAAGGGAAAAACCTGGGAACATGAATGACATAGTTACAAATGAAAACCTACAAAAATATCACACATGCAAGTGGATTCTTTTGTTAACGGATGTAACTTAACTGCATTATTGTATTTGCAAAACTGAAATATGATAATTAAAAAGCTCTTTCTGGATTTAGATCATCTCAGTGCGATGTCGGAGTCCCATGCCATCTATGTGCAGTGGATTAAAAAACAATAAAGTAAATGGTTCCCTCCCCTTCAGTTGCATGCATATGCGGCATGGTCAGTGTTACACGTGACATCAGTCACTTCTCTCTCTCTCTATATATATATATACATATAGAGACTAGAAGACTACTACATGGGTTCTTCTCCTCTTTTTTTCTCTCCCAATTTCCTCTCTTTCCTCTTCATCTGTCTTTTGGAGGAATCACCAAAACTCTGGTAGCCGTTGCGCACCGACGAGGGGACTGTCTTCCGCTAGACACCGACGAGACTTGTGCACGCGTCTAAGGTAATATTCGTTCAACAGTCAGTATCAACTATCAACTTGGACCAAAAAAATGAAGGGCACATTTGCTGATCAGCTTGATAACCACTCAATACTGTCTGAAAAAAAAAAAAAAAAAAAAGAAAGAAAGAAAGAAAGAAAGAAAAAAGAACAATAGCTGCTCCATTTCTCTCAGTCTTATTACACAAATGACATTTGAAGATTGAAAATTGACGGATTGCCTTCGACAGTGCATTGATGAGATCCGCACCCTTCCCTCTAGGGACGTCAACAGGTCAGAAACGGTACAAATAGTGGATTATCCATTTCCGTATCCACATAATAGACAATATATCTATTAGCTATCATATAACTATCGGGAAAGGGTGTATTCGAAACTAGTTTTTAATATCCTGATAGAAGTGATCATCGGTATATTGTCAAATAGTTAGCGGATAAAATAAGAAGCTATGAAGTCAATTTTTGCATCAAATTTACTATAAGTTGTCTATTTGAAATAAAATATAAACCAAAAAAATAATTATCCCTTAAGAGAAGTAAATTATTCAAACTAGATATCTCTTATCAATAACATAACGTAAAAATAACAATCTAACTCAATCATACTAAAATAAATTTCTCTCACTTAAAAGGTCACAATACCTTTAAATGACAAATAAAACAAGAAAAATGATAAGATATATAATAATACTAAAATTTAATGACATGTATTTACAAATGATGGCAGATAACAATTTCAGAAACAAGACTATCCATTTTTGTATCCATTAAAAAGATGAGCTTAAAAATCTTATTCATTTTTGTATCTATTAACTAATTGGAGATAAAAGATTGTCTGTAAAAATGAAATCTCAAAACCGCGACGTTGAGATTCAGAGACGCAGGGTCATATACGTTGGAATCATAACTTAGAAATCAATGTGGGACTAATTGCCCAAGGCCACCACGGGCCAACAACCAACACTCCTCCTCACGGTCACCATGGGTCGTGGAAATAAAAGGGGAGGCGAAAGAGGTCAGGTTTAGGATCGACGCTCTGATACCAAGATAAATCTCAAAACCGCGATGTTGAGATTCAGAGGCATAGGGTCATATGCGTTGGAATCATACCCAGAAACCGATGTGGGACCAATTGCCCAAGGCCATCATGGGCCAATAGCCAACATGTAAACTATCTGTTAAGCTGACAAATACTACGGATAACCGAATAATCAATTATCGTTGACATCCCTACTTCCGTCCCACCTAGAGTTGTCAATGGATACTCGAGTTTTGATCATCCGCTCTGTTTTCGTTTTTATTAATAGATACAGAACTCCATTAAAGACCATCAATTAAGTTATAGAAAACGGAAATAGATCTCCGATAATTATAGGAGTCGGAAACGGAAATACTCATTTCCACATCCGCTAATCCGTTTCCGTTTCCAGTGGCATCTCTCGTATGGGACCGTCAGGTATTACTCTGTCAAGAATGGAAGTGCCTGACACGTCCCCGCCACCGACAAGTCTAGACTCGAGTGTCAATCTCCACCATCCAATTTATAGATAACAAAGTCTATGTACAGGAAGCACAAATCGAACATGTGGTGATGTGCCAACTGCATCAACATTTTCATCGGATTCTGAAATGGATGGTCTTCGTCGGGCCACACCAGGGAATGATCCCCCATTGATGGCTCGCATCAACAACCCCAAGCTGGTTGAAGAGATCAGGGGACAAGAAAGGGAGCATCAAGCCACAAAGTTGATCACACTTGCGGGGGTGCATATGGTGGGGTTTTGACATCGGTGGTCCTTGGTTGGGTCGCGGTCTATGTATCCATAACACAGACGGATGTCTAAAACTCTCCAATGATCATCGCAAATTTGTTAGTAGACTTCTACCTTTTTTAGGAGTCTAAGTTTGAAATTAAGCTCATTATCTAATACATTAGAGTTTAAGATAAAATGAATCTTTTACTAGATTTCTTTTTCAAAAATTTTTTGGTTGGGTCTGTAATGCATGATATGTCCGTACAACCTAATCTTTAATCAGACAACCCAAAAAAAAATGAAGAGTAAAAAATCAGGCCCCCTTTTTTTGGGCTCGACCCATTAAGAACACTTTTCCACTTTTCACTGGGTCCGATTTTTTATTTTTTAGATTTTTTTTAATCATCCGATTTGAGATCGAATTGTACGAATCTGTCGGACATGATAGATCCGCTTTTAAAAAAAGTAAAAAGGAAAAAAAGTTACGACTGTAGTCCATGCAGTACAATAAGTATTACTCTAAGTTAATTAGTTGATAGAATAATCAAGTTATTAGTCCCCATTTACATCCCTAGAGTAGGTGACAAAGATGAGTATTCGGGATCACTAAGGTTTTCTAATGGTTTTAGATTGGTGAGATGGGCATTGCAGAAAGTTTTAAAAAAAAAAGACTGAAATTTCTTTTAGGTCAGATCCAACCGTACCCTATTTGTATGTACAACCTGATCTCTGGTTGGACAATCCAAAGAAATCTGAAAAACCAAAAATTGTTATTGTGTTGGCCTATTAAGAAATTTTTTTACTGTTCACTGAGGCATGATTGTTTATTTTCAAAATTTTTAGATCATCCGATCATAGATTAGACTATACAGATGGATAAGACATGTCAGACCGACCTAAAAGAATTTTTTTAAAAAAAACCTTGCTATAATGCCTCCCATTGCAGCACTAACCAACAATTTCGTAAGTTCTGCCGAAATGTTGTAACGTGCCGCAATGCGGAGTGTCCCCTTCGCAGCTCTATGGCATCACCTGATGCATCACCGACAGGTAGAGATGAAATTTCAGTGGGTTGAACTGGAGTATGCAGTGATTTGAGTTTATTTAAATTAAAAATTGACTCAATCTAACTTTAGTCTAGTTCAAATTCAGGTCAAATTACTATATCTTAACTCAACTTAAATTCAAAATAATGAATTCAAGTGGATTGAGTTGGATTCGGTTGGGCAGGTCTAATCTGTAATCACAATTTGTTAGAAATACTCTAATTTTCTGTACAAATTACTGCAAAAATTAATAAGCCAACATGGTCCAACCCAAACTCAATTAACCCAACCCAAACTTAATTCACGTCAACTCAAGTTTAATCCAACTCATTTAAATAATTTGGGTTAACCCAATTTAACATAACTTAGATTAGACTATCGGACTGACACACCCAATTGACACTCCTACACACAGGGCACTGTTTACCTGGATTTCCCAGAATTTCTTTGCATGGGAATAACATCCATCCAGGTGATTTAGATTCGAAGGCTAAAACTACTATGCAACCAAGCCGCCCACATAGTAGCACCAGTCATACAAGGGGGAGTTGGCATACTCTGATCATAATCACACAACAGCCATAATCCATTGGTGAGGGGAGCCCACTTAAAAAAAAATTAAATTTTTTTTATTTATTTATCCACTGTATCGACCCTCGGTGCAGCACTGGAGGTCAGCACAGTAAGTGTTACTCCTTAAAGACTAGCCCCCTGCACCTCCTCATTATCAGTGTACATAGGCATTAAAAAGAGAAAAATGCTCCCTACTTTTGCACGAATCTTGGCCATCAATAGCATGCACCGATCAAAGGGAGAAGGCACAGGAAGATCTATAAAACTGGATCCAGAAGCATTGCTTCCATTCTATAGTTCTATTGTTATACCATCATCTCAAACGGGACGCCTCAAAATTGTTACCATAAGTACCGGAAACATAGGCAAGAACATGATTATACGAGGTTTTATCATAAAGGTTAGTCTAACACAATTCCCATTTCTTACCGATCAGCTCCATGCTCCATAGACATTTGAAAATTTTTCCTTTTTTTTTATTTTAATACAGGAAGGTCTCAGCTTTTCAGAGACTGGCGCTGATGCATGGTTGCCATTGGAGACTGGCAATATCAGCAGAGAACGTGTACCAGTCATCACCAATGAAAGATTAATAGAAGACCCAGAATTTGCAAGGAGATGAATCCTCATTTATTCCATATGCATGGATCATCAAATCATGCGGGCCCTCCTGCACCATGTCAGATGCTAAAACAGCACGTCATAAAAGCAATTTGCTTATTCATCGCTGTCTTGGCAAGCAACCTATGATGTTCTTAAGGCCTTGATCCAGTCTATCTCAAGTCTAAAGTCACCAGGTCCAGTCCTAGCACCAGGGATGCCGCCCTCTGCATTCACAGAGAGAGACATACCTACAATCCTTGAGGGATTCATTTCCAAATTCACATCTATGACATTTCCTCTCCATGTCGGTAAGTACTGATCCAAGGGAACCTGAAATCCATGCGAATTTTTTTTCAGTTGTTTCCATGAGAAGTGTCTATGAGAAATGAAACATCTTATATAAGGTTAACAGAAATAGACAGATCCTGAAAATAGGGACTTGCCTTCACAATATGCCAGTGGTCTTTGTGTACAGGAACAAAGGCTTGCCATGAATTATCTTCTTGTTGTGCAGGCGAATTTACCCAATTTTCAGTGTATATCTGCAATGAAAAGATGATCTTTGTATTTGTTTACAACACCATTATACCGTACATGCTTGTTAAGGCTCCTCAAAACACTTACGGTAGATATGTAGCATCTTCCATCACCTCTCAGCTTCATAGCTACCGTATCATAGGCATCCAAGTCTATGAAGCCATTAAACTGCGCATCAGAGGAAGCATCACTATATGTTAAACTGAGGAGCCCATTTTCTCCTGACTTTTCACAGAGAAATGCACAGGGATGAATAAAAAGGAAAGAAATGATAATAGATCATTCCATAGCCCGTATCACTACAGACCAAGCAGCTGACTCTGTGAAGTACTACAAAGAAAATACACCTTCCATACATGATATAGTGTAATATGATTCATGCACAAAAGTGTCCACTGTGATTTCCTTTAAGAACATTCTCAATTGCACGGAGGTGTGCCAGCGAAAGATGACATCAACACATATGAACTACAAGAACCAACAGCTGGCACAAGTACACTCCATTTCAGAACTGCACTCCCATTCATAGGCAACCATGCTTTAGAGCATCCTCTAGTGACAACACCTAAACACAATATTATTTTCAAGTTCTATACACCAAATACAATACATGCACACCAGCAAATATGTATGACAATCCAACCTTTCCATGCAGATGCGCTTCCACAAGAGAAAGAGAAGTTTGAAAGAGAAGTTAATGGACCCATATCAGCTATTTCTTACATTCACAGCTCAAAGAAAGTCACTGAAGAGATTCTTGTTTAACGGGCCAAATCTTCTTTATCTGTTAGAATCTTTTAGTCATAGCCCACTGAGACCTTGTTCCCTGCCAATAAATCCTGAACTTTAGGCCCAATATCATCTTCTAGGATCCCACCACCACATTTTATTGTTAGTCTAAACGTGTAATTGCATCTGCTTCCTAGTTGGCCCTTTTGTCTTGTGTCACGATGCCATCAAGGAAAGTGACAATCAGAGATATTGCAGTTTAGGGTGACGAACTATGATGGAACAATCTGACCATCACGGAAGTTGACCATAATAGCCTCATCAAGGCCTTCTCAGGAGTCAGAAGTGGTAGTAACTACAAGAATTGGAAAAGGAAATAACAACTGAAGGAATACCTGTAGAACCTGGATATCAAGCATGATGGTGGTGATGATCTGAAGCCCACTGATGAAAAAGGATAAACAAAATGATGGGGAAAGACATTCTATTGGGGCATAACACCTGAACAATTTTATTGATTGAGATGATAGCAAAGCTCCAAGGGGGCTGCTCCCAATGGATGAGATCAGATAAGGATCTGCAATCCTGGTCCAATTGCAAGGGGTAAAACTTGATCTTATAAGGCTATCGGATTTTTTGAAAATGACAGTTTCAGAAGCTTTTTGTTCTTCTTCATTAGGTCTCTATGAGCATAGATTCACAATTGAAGGGGCAATTTAGTAATTAGCACCTTGTTGTCTTTCTTAGATCTTGGTGAATGCAATGACATGGTGGGGAAGGGTCTTCTACAGCCCCACCTTTGATGCAGTTTTCCCCCAACTCTATCCAACACTGCAACCAATCACAGTATGGTTTTCTGTGTACAAATATAGAAAAATTCAAGCAAAAATATTCTCACACCAGATAACCTCAGGTAGAATGATATATCAATGAGCTATAACTCGATAAAATGTCCAGCTAATCAACTAATCTTCTGACACTAGACATTGAACAAATCAAACTGAATGCAGTTCCGTAAGAGACTCAAGACCAAAGCCATGCAGCAAAGCTCCTACACACAAAGAATCGTGCAATCAATTTGAACAAGAAATAAGGAAAACATATTAACAGATAAAGGACCCAAAGGACAGCAAGCATAACTTTGTAGATAATATCGGTTTAAGACCATTTACCTTCTTAGAACGCATTCCACAGAAACCACTCCGGTTTATTTTCCACCTAGAACCCTCGGTGACATCGGTGGAAAGGTTGCCAGAGAAAATGCCTTTCAAATAAGAGAGAATAAAGGGTGCTTTAGAACTCATATAATACTGGACATAAAAGATGTTTTAGAACTCATAGGCTAACACCAAAGGAGTTTTAAAAAGTTCTTCTATCAAATTGGATGCAACAAAAGAATGTAAGTGTTAGAAGGATAAACATAAAGGCAGAAAAAAAACATTTGAGATAAACTTGTACACAAAAGATGTGAGATAAAATTGCACTTTCAGTTGTTAGCTGTATCCTAGCTGGTAAGGCTGGATCAAAGTTATCATGGAAAAATGCGTGTTTGCTAGTAGCACGGCTATCAAATAATAGCACAACAAACAAAGTGAAAAAAGATACTCCTCAGATTCTAAAAGAGCAAGAATCAAGTTCATCTAAGCCTTACAACAAATCAAAGAGAGACTGGAAATAGAATTAAATACAAACCAGGTCATGAGGTAAAACCTGCATTACGAATTTGACGTACCACTTAATCCAGCACCTGCATCAGTGATCTCCAAGGAGGCTGAGGACAAACCTGGAGGTTGTCATTTCTTAGTAAGTAACGCTTACAAGAAAGGGTAAGCATAGACCCATTGTCAAGCATACTACTATACATGAAGGATGTGGAAGACGGAATATGAAACAAAACATGCAACATGTAGATAAAAGATAACACCACAGGCTGCAACATGTAATTAAATAGAAATTGAGTGATTAATTGTTTCTTCACAGGTTGCTATACAAGGGAAAATAGCCATGGTTTCACACAAGGTGTGCATTTTGATCACTAATCTGATTCCATCATAAGCACCATCTCATCAGTATAGGCTCAGCTAGAACCAATGAAGCATCCTATGATGCATCATATATTTCCATGGTAAATAGAGGAGAGAAGATATTATATTTCCCACTAAGAAAGACATCATGGTCTCTGGCAGAAAATATAACAAAATACCATCCTATGACAAGGTGACAAAAGCATAAACAGAATAAGAGCAGCAGTGCATTAGCTTCCGCGAATTCACATTTTCAAAAGGAAAACATTTCCCAGAATTCCCATTCATCAGAAAGATACTGATCAGAGTACAAAAGATCCATTCGAAAAATTAATGCACATACAAAGTTGGCTAGCTGGATGTCACATAAATTATCCCTAAAATTCAACAGTCTGCCTTGACCCTGCTAACTTAGAATGCATATGTAGACACGCTAATTTTGACATCATTTTGAGTAAATTTCATATCATATAATAATGTCCCGAAATGGTCTTTAATCATTGGTTAATTTTTATTATTTTATTATATTAATTGTCTAAATGATGTCGGCATACTCAGACGCCATTAAAGTTTATTAATGAAATTGATTTTAATTCAGATTTTTAATCAAATATGAAAATTATCCGAAAAGACGTCGGCCTATGAAGACTCCATTTAAGGTTTTATTCATATTTTGATTTTTTAATTTAATTTTTAATTAATTTGTTAATTAACTGAAAGACGTCTTCCCTACACGACGTTATTTAAGTTTCCTAATGATAATGGTTTATTTTTTCTGAGTTTATCTTTATCTTAATTAAGCTAAAAGACGTCTCCTATAGACGACGTATTTTAGTTAATTACAGATAATGATGAATTAACATGATATATGTTTCTTGGTTGGATTGGTTCCAAATTCTTTCATGTTGATCCATAAGTGGCCGCAGACGTGCGTGAGAACCTTGAATTCAAGTCTATAAATACCCAAACCCTTGAAGAGGTTCGGAGGTTGGAATAATCGAAGGGTTCAAACGCTGAAGGAATTAAAGAAGGATTGAAGCGCTGCGTAAAGAATTTCAGGAATATTTAAAGGAGAGCAAGCTTCATTCTTTCAGTCCATTCAAGACCAAGACTTCCAGGGGCCATTCAACATCATTCTTTCTTTCTCTTGTTTTCATCATCATTAGTATCATAAATTCATTCCGTAATCATTACTTCATATTATTCACACACTCGCAACATTCATAATTTCCAACTCATATGATAAAGGGGTTTTAAAAGACCACAAAACAAGTGAGTGATTCTGTTTAATTGTATGATTAAAATTCTGATTAGAATAGATTCTACACTCTATTAATTCTTATTAGTTTTCTTTATTTCTTTGCAAGATACTCGGATCGTCTTCCCTACAAGAGCAAGTGGAGAAGAATCGAATCCGTGTAATGACATGGTCTTCAAATAAGCTCGCCAATCAACTCGGGTCTTGAGTTTGAGCACTCAGTTGATCATCATTTCATTGAACTTCACGATATTGGAAATATAGAAGATTAGACTATTTTGATATATCTGAGATGGTCTTATAAAATTTCTACTATGGTACTCGAACTTGAGGTGTAACTCCACCCACAGAGCGAAAAGAAGCATGCAACCATAAGGAGGCTAACCTATAGATACTTTAGAAAGCCCACTATAGAGATAGGCCAGGATCGTCGTGCCAATATGTTTTCCTTCAAAGATCCCACAAATTGCACTAACTTGATCATCCTCCAGAATATTGTCCTAAGCAGAGAATAATAAAGTTCCAACCATGTATGTGGTGAACGCTTTCATCACGATCTCAGTATCACCTTCTTTAAGTTCCTCAATTTCATATAAGGTCTACTCTGCCAATTTTGCAAGGTTAATCTCTTTCTTCGTAAGGCATCATTGAACTTCCTTAGGATCCTTCATAATCTTCATCAATAGTTGTTGACCTGTGATCTTTTCCCTCATAAGTGTCATCTTGTTTATGATCAGTTTATCATTGTTCAGCTTGATCTTAGGAAGACCCAGTAAGAGTTCGGCATCTTCAATGAGTATGGTAGATTCGAACTCGCTAAAGAGAAAAGTGTGGATTTGTGGATGCCACAATTCAATTAAAGCTTCCATCGCTGCCCAATCTACGTTTGAACTCTTGTAGTGTTTTGCATGGACAACTAAACCTTAGACATTCCACTTAGAAACATAAGATTACATGGAGATAGTGATGTTTTTTGCAAGCTTCCGAATCCAAAAAAGGGAAGAGAATCTTCTTGGACCAGGGAAGAAATGATATTCCTAAAAAAGAAAGTTAAAAAAAAAATTCTATTGAAGAACATGAAGAATAATAGAGAAACATGAAGAATATGGAAGAATATGAATAGAAGAGAGATTAACTTACTTGTAGGTTAGGATCTCGTCCGCTCAAATGATCTTTCACCTCTGAAAACTTCTCGAGTGTCTTTCTCACCCTCTTGTTTGAAGAATTCATCTTGTTCTTGAGCTTTATCCTCTTGAAACTTTGATTTTTCTTGAACTTTGGAGAGAATCCCTTACTTTGATCTCTAGATTGTGTATAGATTTGCCTTAATACAAGTTATAGAAGCTTATGTATAGAGGTTTGCGAGATTGAAGAGTCTTTTCCGAATTGGAGAAGGGATGTGCATTGACGAGAATTGGAATCCGGATTGAACACAAGAAAACATGTTTATGTGACTTAAAAGGCGTTTTTGAACAGCGACGTCATTCAAATGACGTCGGCTGGGTACGACGCGTTTTATGGTTTTTCTGTTATTCACTCGAAATTCCATGTTTATCCATGGTTGATGTATAATTGAATATTTGATTCTAATGGCGTCGGCACGACACAAAGCTATTCAGGCTCTATCTGTTATTTTCCGAAATTCCATGTTTATCCATATTTTGATGTTTATTGATTATGTTTCTTGAAATTACTAATAATTTCTGAGTACATAAAATTTATGGAGATTCAAGAAAATACAAATGAAGCTGAAATTTCAATAAGATCCCCATTGTGAGAGTTTATGAGTCCCGACCGTGACTAAAAAGACGGTTATCTTTATCTCAATCCCTTGTATTATTCCATTATGTAATTGATTTGCATTGTCATTACTATATATTAAATACTTATTAAATTATATCAAGGACCTTGTGATTTTGATGAAATTGGAATTTGAGTTCCCCTTCAACAAAAACAGTGATAATTCTAGATAATTCTAAATCGCATGGATAGGCCGTTGGATTATTAATTAACGGGGACGATGGTTCCACTTTTGTGAAATAGTACATAAACAAACAAGCGTTGGCTTAGCACTGAATTACATAATTTGTATTTTGACTCTTTAATGACAATTTAACAATATTATTCTTGATTAATTTTTATTTTATTTTATTTTATATTTTTCTTTTAACTCAGCATGCATCATATAGGATTTTGATATAATTGTGATAAGCATTAATTATTGATTAAGTTTCAGACCATTGATCAAATAAATCCCAATGTGATATGAAATATTTCATTTTGAATTGAGTATTTTGATTATGTTTAAAGTTCGCTTGAAGATATCCTTGGAATTCTATCCCTTCTTGGATTCTTTATCCAACATTTCTTGTTTCCTTTTAAGATCCATCATAGTTGCAACGCTTCCATATTGACTTGTAACTGCTCTCTATTATGATGAAACCTATAAGATTTGTGACCTAGGGTACTTCCCAATCGTGAAGGTTGATCGACTTTATTTTGTTTCCTTTATTTCCTTCATTCAGACATGATTGATTCCATTGATCTATTTGAGTTATCTTCACTGATTATTTTGATAAAAATTCCTATCATATGATGTTGAGGACATGTCTCATCATACCTTGGCATCACCCTTTCAATACATTCTATTTCATTTCACTCCGTTGCAAAGTCAATGCCAAGGTGGGGCAGCTGTAGACACGCTAATTTTGACATCATTTTCAATAAATTTCATATCATATAATAATGTCCCGAAATGGTCTTTAATCATTGGTTAATTTTTATTATTTTATTAGATTATTTGTCTAAATGACGTCAACATACCCAGACGCCATTAAAGTATATTAATGAAATTGATTTTAATTCAGATTTTTAATCAAATATGAAAATTATCCAAAAAGACGTCGGCCTATGAAGACGCCACTTAGGATTTTATTCCTATTTCGATTTTTTAATTTGATTTTTAATTAATTTGTTAATTAACTGAAATACGTCTTCCCTACACGATGTTATTTAGGTTTTCTAATGATAATGGTTTCTTTTTCCCAAGTTTATCTTTATCTTAATTAAGCTAAAAGACGTCTCCCATAGACGACACATTTTAGTTAATTACAGATAATGATGAATTAGCTTGTATTTATCTGTTTTTTGATTGGATTGACTCCAAATTCTTTCATGTTGATCCATAAGTGGCCGCGGATGCGCGTGAGAACCTTGAATTCAAGTCTATAAATACCTAAACCTTTGAAGAGGTTCGGAGGTTAGAATAATCGAAGGGTTCAAACTCTGAAAGAATCAAAGAAGGATTAAAGTGATGCGTAAAGAATTCCAGGAGTATGCAAAGGAGAGCAAGCTTCAACCCTTCTTCATTCTTTCAGTCAATTCAAGACCAAGACTTCCAGGGGCTATTCAACCACATTCTTTCTGTCCCTTGTTTTCATCATCATTAGTATCATAAATTCATTCCGTAATCATCACTTCATGCTATTCACACACTCACAACATTCATAATTTTCAACACACATGTTAAAGGAGTTTTAAAAGACCACAAAACAAGTGAATGATTCTGTTTAATTACATGATTAAAATTCTAATTAGAATAGATTCTACACTCTAGTAGTTCTTATTAATTTTCTTTATTTCTTTGCAAGGTATAATCATCAAAATCAAGAAGATCAAGTGGAGATCATCATCTAAATAAGAACTGGAGCAGAAAGGAAGATCCTCAAATTCATCAAATCAAAGTAAGATCAGAAGCACTAGAAAAGCTCTTTTTTTTCAGCCGGCTGAAGAGAATGAATCAATAATTCAACAATCTCCCAACTTCAAAACCGATAAGCGATCATCCTTTTATCTTTTGAAATTTTTTAGTCAAAAACTTTTTGGCGATCACACTTAATTTTTAATAAGTTTCATTGTCATATAATCAACATGAAATTCATGATTTCATATATCACAATTTGAACACTCACAGTATCATCAGTTACAACATCATGCTTTAATAGCTTTTATTCGGTGTACAATTTTTCAACTTGACACTGTATTTTTTAGCGAAACATATAGTGATTTCTCTCTGCATATTCATCATTTATAAGACTAGTCCTCTCAAGATTGATCTTAACATCAAGATTCCAACTTTTTTTCTGAAAGTGGGTGGTACCACAATCGTATTAAATAAAAAGATGATGTACAAATATAAGTAGTGTGCCCACAAAAACCTGTATACAAACACCAAGATGGTGCCAGTAATCAATCCCTCCTCAACAGAACTAGAAAGGATGACTTTCCGACATCCACATTTACCAAAAGACTCGCCCATTCCCTGACTCTACTACAAATAAAATGAACAATCCTTTCCAGCACCAACGTCTCTTTTTTTAAGATTCTTTTGTTCCTTTTGACACCAATGTGCAAGTATCAATATGCCAGCTTAAAATTTTAAGAACCACCACCAAAATATTTATATCTTAAAAAAATCTACATCTATACTCCACAAGCTGAGAATAAAGAAGAGTTTCCTCAGCCAAACACCATTATTAAAAACCCAACATCTATAGCTCTCTGCTATATCTGATCAAATTCTTCGACCAGGTTGAATAACATAGGTCACATAAGGTAACCCTATCCTAAACTCATAGTTCCTTTAAACTTTTGAAGTGGCCTCTGGCCTTTCAATTTATATTAATTGACAATGCATCCACTCCGGTATTCTTTTTCGTGCAACTTACTTATCAGGCAACCTTTTCCGCTCTACTATATTAAGGGGGAACCTCCAAGATAATCCATTATGCATTCTGAGCCATAAACTGAAACACTCATTTTTCCCTGTTCCCACATGTGCTCATGTTCTATACTTTACTGTCTACAAACACTCATGGGGAAGGAATTGTTCTTTCAAAGTTTTCAAATATTCCACTGTCTATAAGACAGTTTGACATTGAATGCATGGACAAAATTGTCTTTTCAAAAATAAGAAAAGTTCATTATATGACCAGAGACTTGCTTTGATTGTCAAAGTTTGAGAACCACAATTGTCACTTCAATTGATAAATCCAGCAAGATAAAGTGGAAAGGGAATTCATTATTTTCAACTAATTGGATTCATGAAGAGAGTGAAGATTATACTAGCTGTATAACACTGAAAAGTTTCTTCAACCATCTAATTCTAAAAGGGAGCAAGAGATAGATCCAAGATGAAATTGGTTGCTAACTCCGAAAGAACCTTTATTTCAAGCAGATACGAACTGACTTCACATGGTAATGAACAGTGAAGGGAATCATGATTATGCTAGCTGGATAACATTGAAAAGTTTCTTCTACCATCTACTTCTAAAAGGGAACAAGAGATAGATTCCAGATGAAATTGGTTGCTAAACTCCGAAGGACCTTTATTTTAAGCAGATAGAAAAACCGGCTTTGCATTGTAATAAGCAGTGTATAAAGACATAAAAAATATAGGGATCATCAAAGTTGATTAGAAACATAGAGATGCATATTTTTTTATATTCGGTTATTGTTTATATGGATTCAAATGAACCAATGTCTCAGACCAATATGTTTAGCATGAGATCAATACTTAGTAGATGTTTAATTTTAACTTCGTCCTGAATGTATGATCTATTGTATCTGTTCCTATCTTGGCAATAGATAGAGCGACTAATAATGATGTAATGATGAACAAGTCTATGATGATTATCCAAGTTCCAGCTCTATGGACTCCACATTTTCTTTTAAAGAAAGAAGGAAAGAATATTATCAAATCCAACAAATAAATCAGTGGCTAAAGATGAGTACAAATTTATAAAAATTTCTGAGCCACATAGGGAGAGATCAAAGTGGAATGAATCAATACCTCCATACTCAGAATCAGAATACAGATGCCACTTGCTAATCTCGTCCTTAGAATTAAAGCTGAAAACCAACTTTTCACTTGGTGGCATCATATCTTCAACATTCCATGCTAGAACTGTATACAAACATAATACAGAAGAAAGGCTAAAAAAGAGACCTATCCTGTAATATCATTAAAGAAAGCCAAACGACAAACAAACAGCAAACAGTGTTTAATAATGCGTAACAAGGTGATGTCCAACAGCCTCCGAATAATCTGTGACATTTGCACTAGGAACGCACTGGCATTTGCATGCAGTGATGCTTCCTCTCCAGAAAGGACTTCAACAGTCCAACCACTGGCAAGACTAGCGAGTCATGGAGCAATAGTTCACGATGAGAACCATGGTCTAGAATTCTCAAACCACAGATAAATGAAAGGAATAATGCAGACGGGCAGGCCTAGAAAGGAAGCTAAGGGAATGTTTGGCAAAACTTTTGGTTGGGCGTCATTTTTTCTTCCACATACAACGTGAAGAAAATTTTGAGTGAAAGTAGTTATTACTAACATTGGATAGTTACATAAGTTAAATCTTCCCTAACAACCCCATTTTTACACCCAGTTTAAGGAGCTTCAATTTGTAGCTTTTGTTTGGAAGCCAGGAGGAAAAAAAACTATAAACCTCATAAACAGACTCCAACACCGAGTGTCCTCCCCCAAAACAACCAGGCTGAAACCTGTGGAAGCCCAAAAATGCTTCTAAATGGAAACTGCACTAAACCCAGCCTAAGATTCCACAGTAATAGCATACTTCTTCAGATTCCACACACAGCTCCGAAATGACACCCCTTTTGTGACTACAGGTAGTCCAAGACATAACTACAGCTCAAAATAGACATCCACTTTGGAACCACTAACCCAAACAATAAGAATAATAAAAATACATATGAATTGCCGATCTCATAAGAAAACGAAATGTTAAGTATCAAAGAAACGACACCAAAGCTCACATACAGAACCAGGGAAATTAAACATCCAAAACACAAATCTAACACAAGGAAGCAAAAAGATTATCCATATCACAGACCAACCATGGCGCATCCCACTATAATCGCACTGCCACTTAAAAACAAAACCATCCCCATTCCAACAATCAGCTAAAAAGTTGATCAACACCAGCGTCCAGATGCTCCCAATTTCCCGCTTTCATCCATCTTACTAGCCAAAAGCACACCAAAAACTTTGAAAAAAATGGAAGAAAAAATGGAGAGGAAAACATTCCCAGCATTCAGAAGAAGAGACCATTTCAGAAGCGGAGCCTTCTATACCTCTCTTGGTGGCGTTGATGGAAGCTTGCCAGAGAGCTCGAAACCTTGTCATCGCCGCACTTCTCTACTCGGAGCCCCAAAGTTCTCGACTTTGGACTCCCCTAACAGTTTCCTCTTTGCTGCCTGCTTTGGCGTAAAGCGATTCCACGTTAAATGTTAACTAATCTCTTGCATTGAATAAGAGTAATGCTTGCTGCACAGAGGGAGGCAGTGCAGGCCCATAGTTAGTTAAATACGGTACGGGAATAATACGGCAAGAAAACGTTCGGATATAATTCGTCACTCATATCTAAAGGTATGGTAAAAAATTCGAGCATTTCAAAAGTTTGGTACGGCATACGAGCGGTGTATTATATGTCAACTCTTAAAAAATATGAACTTAAAAATACAGATAATATATAACATCAACATTTCACCTATAACATCAATTTATGCAATTCAAAGTTAAACAAGTAACTTCACCATCACATAATTCAAATTAAAAATTAAACTTCACTGTCACATAGTTCAAAATGAAAAAGTTTATACTGAGTCACTGACTAAAGAGATCAATATAAGGTGGTTTACTGTCTTCAACAAGATTAAATAACTGCCATGGAAATAAGATTTACTTCACCAAGTCACTAGCAGTGAAATTACCCAATGCAGAGCCCACTGCCCACCTTTTAGTAACAAAAGCACCGTCTTGTTAGAGATGGACAAGATTATACCCAATGCATAGATCCCAATTACTACCAAAAGCACCATCTTGGTTAAAAAAAATACACAAGAAAAGATGATACTTAATGTATAAGGTCCACCATTTAGCACCAAAAAAATCATTTATTAGACAATACAATAGAGCTCGCAGGATCACCCTTAAACCCAATCTTTTGCTTCAAAATCTGATCTTAAAAAACAGAGAGTTAGTGGGTGGAAGGGCCATGGACGTGGGGATGTGGACAGGAACTTATGTTTGAGGGTGTGGATGCTCGGTGCTCACTGGTGGATTGCTGGTCGCAATGTGAAACAGAGGTCTACTATGTAATGTATACCTGCAGCGGGTGGAGACGAGGATGGCCGGTGGCCTGAGGAGGAACAGCAGCGTTGTTGGGGGGTCACAGGCCGCCAGAGACGAACAGTGGTGGCGATGGGGCTGGCAGCAGGCCGACGGCCCGCAGAAGAGCAGCGGCGAAATGGTGGCGGCTGGGAGACAAGCAGCGCGGTGACGAAGCTAGCTGGCCGCAGCTTGGAGAAGAAGAGCGGAGGCGGCGTTGGGGTCGCAGGCCGCCAGAGAGGAGCGGGGGTGGAGGTGGGGCTGGCGGCCGGCTGGCGTCCCGCCGAGGAGCAGCGGCGAGATGGGGGCGGCTGGAAGATGAGCAGCTCGGCGACGGAGATAGTTGGCCGCAACCTGGAGAGAGCCAACGGCGATGATGGGGTCGCCGGCGGCTGGAGGCGGCGATGTTGTCGCCGGTGCCTGGGACAGGAACAACCGCGGCGTGGGTTTGAGGGGGGAAAGGATGGGCGCTGTGGACTTCCCAGGAACGAACGGGATGAATGGATTAGGGCTTTGGGGTTACTTTTGCATAAAAACCCGTATGAAACTAGCGTTTAATACGTGCATCCGTATAATACGTGTTTTATACTTCTAATCTGTAAAAAAAATGCGTACAAAATCGTATCTTTCCCAATCGGACGGCATACGTGCATTTTTTTGTTTCATACGACATACTGGTCCATGAATGCATGGGAGGATTGGGCACCTAGGTACCTAGGACAGTAATCAGTAAGCACGTTGAAGCATCAATGAAATAGAGAAGCATATTATCTCAGTTTCTAATCTCTCTTATGTCTTCTCTTTTCACTTTGAAGAATTGAGACGTAAATAATCCGTTGAAAGGAAACCAAACCGGCGAACACAGTTCTAGTTAAAGCGGCATTAATATTCTAATTTGGTGTAACATAAATTTATGTCTTTGAAAAATACAGTTTTGACATGCCAAAATGTTTTGAAAAATAGAAAAATGTCCGCTTGACCGGTGAAAAAAGGAGTCTTTTTGCATGTAAAAGCTTTTTAAGGATGTTGTTTTCTTAAAAAAGTGAAACAAAATGTTACTCATCAAACTAAATGTTACGTGCCTACTTGTTAGGAAGTCGTCGTAGTGGAAGTACGCAGCAAGAGTTTACTACCACGTACATTATGAGAAGGAGGGGATCATAACGTCATGAGCTCCCAGTTTCAATACAGCCAACTGTAAATCCTCAGGTAATTGCTGTACAAAACATAGAACATATATAGACAGATCAAATTTACTAGTTTGTAGTCTCACCATTGTTCCTTCGCATCTGTAGGGAACTGACCAGAGTTCATCATCTCCCAATAAGAAACATATTGAGACTTCAGGATATGTTGGGTTTCAATTGATCATACATAGCTCAATGTTATATTACATTCTATACATAGCTTACAAATTCAATTGTCACACAGTAATTAATTAGAGTTGGACCCCTCATCCTTCCTAATTGAAGTGCAGAACAGATACAACATCCTTGGGTTAAACTTGTTGCAAATCCCATTAAATAAAAATGCAAATTTTGGACTAACCCGCAAACCATAGCTGAGTTTAGCCCAATTAGGAATCTTTGAGTTGAAAAATACTCACTGCACCGTGCATGGCGCAGCACACGTCGCTCGTTGCGTGCGCCATCTTTTTTTTAAATTTTATTTTTGTAACTGTCCGATCGAAGATCGTCTCAACAAATTTTTGTTAGTGAAACAAGCATTTCTCCTTTGAATTTAGTGGGCTTGAGTTTATTTGGAGTCATTCTCCAACCCAAGTTCATTTCAGGATGGGATGTTGGATTGGTTTCGATCGAATTCATTGACCAGCTGTAGAAGAAAGGACTCTAGCCATAAGTTAAGGACTAATTTTATAAAACCATCAAATCTTTCGTCTTTTGATGCCTACTACCCGTTGCCCAAAGATAACCTTCTCACAGGAAGATGCTAATCCTCATCCTCCACCTTCAGTGGACCTCGTTGCAGTTGCAACTTCTTTGACTAATTATGTTAATTTATAATAATAAATCTGTTTCTTTATTTCTGTCTAAGGTTGTAGATGGAATATAAGTAGAGAAAAAAAACTCATAAGATAATCACCTGACAGAATGTTAATAAATGTCGAAAAATATAATTACTGGTTTTAACACTTAAATCAGGTTTTAATCATAATCGTCGCAGTTGTTGACTATCCAGTGTAGAGTCATCATTTATTCTCTCTTCACCCACAATCCGAATTATTTTAGACAGTGAATCTTGCAACATCAATTTTCGAGCTTTACATTTTAAATAAATCTCATAAATTAATTAAGGAAGGACCGCATCGAAATGAATTCAAGTTGACCTAACCCAATTCAAATTAAATGAGACAAAATTGTGTTGGACTAGTATTAGACTTTCTTATATAAATTTCAGTTTGGTTCGATTTGTCAACTCAATTTCAACCCTATCATCAGAACGGAAACTGTGAGGCTTAAGTATCGCATACTTTTTTGGATTAATGTTAAAATAAAATTATAGATTTACCTATCTTATTTTCATACTGCTATAACTAATCTCACCACGTTGTAATACTTGCAAAAATGTTTATATGGTTAACTTTCGTTAAAGATTTTGTTTTCAACTATTAAATTTAATGTTTAGATAAAGATATTCTTACAAAAGGTATTTTTTTATTGGAACAGTGTGCGAAAGAGAGAGTTAGAGAGATAGATGGAAAGAGAGAGAAAGAGAATTTAGTAAAGAAGAAGAATATTTTAGACATTTTTAACCTCAATCAAGGGTTAACCAATATTAGATAAAAGATATTTAACATAATACTAATGGATAACCACAACAGGGGCATTTTAATAAGTACGAGGACATAGTGAGGTTATTTATAATAATATAAAAATAAGATAGATAAATCTATAACTTTATTTTTAACAGAGATATACTTTCTACTTTCTTTTTTTATCATGCACATGTTTCACATATGGGAAAGCACCGATCACACAACTATGGCACTTATAAATGCAAAGTGATCATTGAAATCATAATTCCAATCTTACAAATTAATGAACTCATGAACAAAGTCAATAAAAATGTGCTCAATCACTGTAAGAAAGTTGCAAAGCCACAAAAAGTAGGTGTCTTTTCCCCAGCTTCCGCTCGTCGCTGTCCCCCTTCTTTTATCATCTTTCTGGTCCAGATGCCTTGATCATGTACTCAATTATTTCTCCATCTCAAAGCTTATTGGTCCCCTTCTTTTAATTGTGGATACTTCACCGCTAGCTATTCAAACAATACCCTTTGTCAGTAACTTTAATTAATGAAATCTGTCGAGGCATTACAACATTTTACAGCAAAACAAATAAACAGGGCTAAGTTAAGATCATGAGAAAGGAAATTATATACGTTATTCCAAGACTCTCTATGCTCCTAGATATATAAGTTATGTAGACATCTATAATATTGGTTCTTTGTTTCGTCTTCCTCACCGGTTCACCTTTCATGCATTTTTTATATTTTAGAGGTAGGAATTCTATTTGTGTATAATTAAATTTATGCAAGTTAGAATGATAATTATGACATCGCTGTCGAGCAGAATAAAAACGTGCACGAGTCCTCATCGACACCCAGAGATCAAAGGCTCGACAACTGGAGATCACCTTGTCCCATCTGTGATTCTCCTTAACATTTAGTCTTGCCTAATAGCTCTTATATATAAAATCGAAATTTTTTACCACGTACGTACTCTCCTTACCGCATTCATTAGGAATTATTTGATCGCTTGATCAAAACATTTTTGATGTAGCCGAAGCTATTACGACCAGATTCCGAAGCCGGAATCCGAAGAGATGGATCCGGTGCTGGGTCGGATCGGTGTTCAGAGACCCGACAGGGATCCGGAAGACGAAGGATGCAGAGGCGAAGCCGAGAGTCCGAAGGCCGAGGGGTGCTCGGTCGGTGGCCGGCTTGCTCCGGGAAGTCGGGGCCGAGGCTCCTTCGGCGGACGAAGGGGCGGCGCGAGGCCGAGTATCCCCTGTTGCGAGGGCAGCCGGCGCACGGCGTCGAGACCAGGGAGAGGAGTCCGAGGTCGGCGGTCAAGACCGACTCGGGAAGGTCGGCGATGATTCGAACCGAGTTCTTGCAGGAAGGAAAGAAGAAGAAAACAAGTTAGCAGGAGTCCCGGACTTCAGCCCTGGAGAACCCCCTCCGACGGTCAAGTTAGCTCCTGAAGAAGATTCGATTCAGAAGGCAAAAAGAGTAGCTTTAATACTTTTCGGACTGTAGTCCTTAAGGGTCTCGGAGGCTTGGGGAAGCATCCCTTTGGCAATAAATAGCAGTGTATTTATAGCAAAGGATAGAAGATGGTTAACGGTGGCAGCCGATATAAGACTAAATGCGGGCTTACTGATAAACTGCCATAGTGCCTGATCCGCCACCGGAGTGGGTCGGACTCGGCTACCGGGCCGAAGGGGGTTAGGCCGCTGATGGGCCGAAGCTTGTTAGGCCCTGGGCTGCCGCGCTGCTCTCGGGCCGAGGACTGTTGGGCCGCTGACGGGCCGAAGGCTCCCGGAGGGCCTGGTACTGCTGCTGTTGGGCTGAACGGGGTTTGAGCTTGCTTTAATGGGCCGAATCGGATTCTGCCTCATCAATTTTCATTAACCGTGTTAATTACTATGTCAAAAAAAATTTTAATGAGAATTATTTGATCAAGAGATCGATGAAAAAATTCTAAACAACTATAGTAGCTAGATAAAATGGCAAAAAATGTGATATAATAGTATTCATCTTCTTTCATTTCAAATTACGTGCAGCAATAGGGGTGCAATTTTCGATAGGTGAGCTCAAACCTAACCATGCTAACTAGATAGTGGAGAGTTAGGTTGAATCTGACTAAATTAGTGTTGAGTTGAATTAGGGTTGAGAGATCTTTCATTCTGGCCTTGGTTAGATGGGATTGCGTTGAGCGGTTGGCCATACTAACCAAATTAACTCGAGTCTGACATTATGAATGATACCTTAATTCAGTAAAGTATATTTTATTTAATTTTATATCTTTGGGCAAGAATCCAAATTACAACGTATCTACTGCTGTATGCTCAAGTAGCAATTCATGTAATTATAGTTATATCTTTTTCTTGTTTTCTTTATTATGAAAATAAATCCATTCATCTCTTTATACATGAAAATTTGAGAGTGAAAAAGAAATGTTGAAAATATGGATGACACAACCTAACTAAACCGGATAAAAGTTGTCATATGAGTTCGTTTGAGTAGGGTTGAGAAGATTGGGTTGACCATCGAGTTAAACTAAGTTAGGATTGAAGGACAATTGATATAAGTTGGGTTAAAATTAACCTCAACTCAAATTGCAACTCTGACAAAAACTACATGTAATCATCCGAATTCGATTTCTAAGAAGCTGAAAAAGCCATGATCAACATAAAGCGCAGCTGCATTAATTCTTGTGATCTGTGATATTAAATTAAATTGTGGTACTGCATGGGTTAAATATTTTTAATAATGACATGCATGGTATTACACTTCTCATTATATAATATTATTGTCACATGAATCTACAGTACTAAGCCATCACGCAGAGCTATTGCCGTAAAAATATCTTTGACATCTTCAGTACAAGGGTTATAAGTACTGAATCAGTCATTTGGTCATATAACACAAGTAAAATATCAAAACATTCTTAGTTCATCTGAGTAATTAAGGACACATTAAAATGCAAAAAATGAGGTGTGCAACATAAGTAAAATATGAAATTCATTTTTAGCGCATGTCAGTAGGGATATAGGAAAATGCAAAAAATGAGATGTATAGATTGAACAAGAGTTGTTTGTTAAATTAAATATGATGATTCTAAATATGCGTAATAAAAAGTGGGATACTGTAGTAGTATTTCTCTTCATTTAGTATGGATATATATTTGGAGTACAATTTTCCACTTCCGAGGAGGCCCACGGGTCTAATTAAGTATACTCTGAAAAGGTCCCATGGTGCCGTCGAGCACCACAGTAAAATGATTTTTTTCACTTTGATAAGTGACAAAAAACTCTTAATTGTGGTGCTCGGTATAGTGCAGTCTAGTTCACTTAATCACTTTTCTACTTGGAAACAGGCATAGACAAAAGTTAGTGGGCCACGGCAAGAGAAAGTCCAAGGTATCAATTCTGCCAATTCCATGTGATAATTCGAGTAATTCTACATCAAATCTTACAACTTGGAAACATAGGCAGATATAACCAATCCACACTGACTTCAAGGATACACATAAAGAGAACTCTTCGGTTCAAGTCACTTGCTATTTTCAAAGCAGAAACCTAGCTAGAACAAAATATAAGCCTCGAATTCGATCGACTAGCTTTATTAGTAGGAAAGCTTGTAATGCCTCGCCCTCGACCAACCAACAAGAAACGTAAGGGCAGGTGTCAAAGAAAGTTTTGGCATCCTTTCTTCATGGTGAAGACCAGTACTCCTTATATTGTCTTGGATGAAAATAGAGGATTACCTTTGGTAATGCAACCTTGATCACACTGAGTGCCTGGGAACCTGAAACCAAGCATACCACAAATAAGAGTTCACGTGTCCGTGTGACACCCGCATGCATGTGTGAAATGTATTCTTTAATTTGGATCAAAATTCTTATGATTTTGAAAGCCAGCTCTGAGAGATCTAGTTCAGAAAATCTCTCTTCACGTGCGTGCCTGTGTGTGTGTGTGTGTGTGTGAGAGAGAGAGAGAGAGGGAGGGAGGGAGGGAGGGAGAAAGAGAAAGGAGAGGACAGGATGGAGAGAGGAGGCAGAGACCGAACAATGTCCGGTACAAAACCATGCACGAAATTTATATATTTAGTACACGTCCATGCGATGTTTCTAGCCAAACATTATTAGTGAAATACTGGAAAATGACATGGGAAGGTAGACCTCTTCTGTGACAGATGTAAGAGGAATTCCACAAGCAATTAACACCTCTCTCTCTCTCTCTCTCTATATATATATATATATAACTGATGAAACTAGAGGGCGAAACGTTATTGAAACTTACCAAAAAATAGCTTTCACCCGCATGCAAGCCTTGAAATAGAATTCCGTAGTCACTCATAGGGACAACCTTCCCGGAGGAATGCACAAGAATCATATCTTGGCCAAACACAGCCCTCATGTCCATGGGCCCTTGTGGAACCTCTTGCGCAATCCCATTGATGAACACGGTCACAAAGCCTGCGTCCACAAGTTAATTACCCCTTTCTCTGATATCATAACGATATAAATGAAACCCTCTTAGCTCCCTTTTAGGTGATAAAATTGAGTAATGGGTTCTAGCCGGGAGGATCGATGAACATATATAAATATCAAAGACCAGAGAAAAGAGTCTTGAAACAAAATTCTGAGAAACAAATTAAGGAACGAGATGCATGCGTTATAACGGATCTGGAGACTAATAAGAATTAAGGCCACCAAGGAAACTAGATGGCGGTGAAGAGCGAGGGGTTGAGGATTTGTTTATTAATATCAGGCTTGTAAAGTTTAAGAATAGATGAAAAGTTAGGCTCTCCACATCCAGGATAGAGGAAATCGCAAGACTCTCAAAGGGGGGCCTTTGGTTAGGAAATTTAAGAATACCTCAGCATGAAAAGAAAAAGATCATAAAAAGGAGAAACACACGTTACAAGCCCGGAACAGGATAAGAACTCCCTGTATAATAGTCAAAAATAAACCTAACAAATTGATAAAGAAGCATACAGAAGTCGGCAAACATCCTCTTCTTTCTTTCTTTCTTTTTTTTTTTCTTTTTTTTTGGTTTTGTTTTCTGGTGGGGTTAAACGATTTCTGCATCCAAGAGAAAACGTTCTTATCATAAATAATGAAATTAAGGATGCAAAGAACTAGATATCTGCCAAGAAACCCTCTTCTGAACTCAAACCATGCATCCCAAAGTAAACCTAGCTAGATCCAAGTAAGAGTATATATAGCCATGGACATGGAAGAACCCAAGACAACAGAAGGCTAATGATACTTAATTATTAGGCATGCACTGACCAGGTTGGCAATTATCTAAGCCTGAAGCACTGGGAGGCGAGAAGATTGGCGCTTGATCAATATTTCCCGGGAAACCCATCTGGCGAGAGATCGAGAAGAGGTCATCGGCGCCCTCGTTGGCGATGAAGCTAGAAGAACAGCAGCAACTGGTTATAGCAGCCGTCGTAGCAGAAGGCGAAACAAGTCCACCGCTGAACGAATTATTTGATGGTGATGGACTCGGTGTGCTTGACGGCGCGGGTTCACGGGGAATTGCACCAGTACTTGTTTTAGGGATCCCAGGTGCAGTCCTGGGATCCCCGGCCAGCCCCGCCTGCATCTGCCGCTGCCGCCGCCGCGACCTCGACCGCCGGTTCTGGAACCAGTAGAACACGTTGGCGTCCCCAACGGGTCCAAACTTCTCAAGAAGCTTCCGTATCCTCACAGTCTCGTCCTTGGGGGGATTCACCATGCCACTGTTGAAGATGGACTCCAGTATGAGGATCTGCTCCGGCTTGGGGGTCCACCGGGACCTGACTGGCTCGGCGGCGGCGGCGGGGACCCCGCTGTCGCCGGTAGAACCATGGTCGGAGCTGGTGGCCTCCATGGCTTGAGAAGAAGAGGACAATTGAGGAAACCCAAGTCAAAGAGATGTAAGCATGGGAGGAGTGGTGGTAGGAAGAGGAAGAGGGGGTGGAGAAGGAGGGCAGATGGGTATGACAATTCCTCATATGCTCTTAAAGGGGCATTAGGCAACCTTAGCTTGTCTCATCTCAAGGCATTGTCCTGGGGGGTCCTTGTTTGGCACCATCTGCTGGTCTTTTGCTCGGAATTTTTTAGACCCCTCAGGGGACACTGTGTTTACATGTGTGAAGAGCAAAGGCCAAGGCTGGGACAGTTGGGTGGGTGTTTGGCTTTTGCTACATATTGCATGTGATATGAGTGCATGGGGAGATGGGTCCTGTGCACAGAAGAAGGAAGAGAAGGAGATGGAAACAGAAGAGAACAGGTGAATGTAGACTTGTATATTTGAGAAAAGGAAAGGAAGAGTCCAAGAGCTGGTCAAGAACCTGAGCCCTAATTTATTAGGGCTGACGTCGTATTGACACCTATCACCGGACAAGGGCCCTCCCCTCCTTCACCCCCAAAGTATTCATATTCAATTTAGCACAAGGAGAGGATAAAGGGGAAAACATGAAATGTGGTCGGTCATAGTTGGCCCAAAGGTCGGTTACTTCCACCGCTTTTTCACAGCATCTGCAGACCGAAGAGGGGGAAAGAACCTTTTCTAGCGGCTGTCGTTTCCTGGATGCTCTCCTTCTTCCTTCCTTCGTCTCTTTTGCTCATTGGTTATAAGAAAAGCCACCATGGCTAATCGCTGTAATCTCCTGTTAATTGCAGCGTGCTCCTCCTCTTCTCCACGGCACTTCGGTGTGTTCTCATCTCATTCAGTGCAAAGCACCTGGTGTTTTTATAACTTTGAGGGAAGTATGGCAAGTGTCTACACTAGCTAGTTTCTTTTCTACGTTGGTGCGCTCTTTTTTGTTTCTTTAAGGCGATGCTCGAGTAGCAGTGATCTAGATGAAAACGGCGTACGTGTTCTAGCTAGGCGGTCGATTCTTGTGTTGAGGCATGAAATTTTAGCTGAGCATGCATGCTTAAGTATGTACAATCATATTGGTAGCAAAGGGCTTCTAGGCAAATGATTACATCCGACAAGATGAGATAAAAAGCCGTAGTTTCAGCTTTAGGAACCTTTTTGATCAAGAGATGGGATTAGTCTTAGTCTCATTCTCAAAAATGAGATATATACTATTTTCAATCTATGTTGAGATATATATTGTTTTTAGTCTACTTTCTTATGTACATCCCAGTGGAGGAATGTAATAGGATAAATTAAAGAAAACAAACTTCCCATGTCTGTGGGTTAATCCTGATTTTAAGCTAACCCACATTTATGGTCAGACAGAACACATGGTTAGGCAAGTTAATCTATTCTTGTTTCAAAGTAAAATAAGAGTTAAACTCAAAATATGGACCAACAGCGTATATCCCTCACACAATATCGTACTTGTATAGAGAGTGCTAGAATAGTTCCACATCAGAAAGAGACTAAAACAATCAATTCCTTAAATAGGTGGTGCCTTGCACAGCCCAACAATTTCAACGTGATATCAGAATCTATGATTATGGACCCGGCCATGTATCTTATCTTTGTGATCCATGTGGCCGAACTTAAAATCGGTCAAGAGAATGCATGTTAGAAATAGTCCCACATCGGAAAGGGACAAAACAATCAAATACTTGAATTATTCTATAAACAAGAGTCCACACATTATCATCATGGTGAGTCTCTTTGCCACACATCTGTTAGTCTATCAAAAAGGAAAACGAGAAAGAAAGAGGTAGGCCATCACCTTTATATATGTTTCTTTATCTAGGAAGTGCTAAAGTTATTAGGCCATCTAATTCAAAACCTAAGGTATTGAGTGGAGTAGGCACCAGTATTTTAGACATATATTTTACTTTGTCTATTTTTCATTTGAGATTATGCTAACATGCCTCCTCACACGCACACCGATTTTAGACTCTATCACGTAAACCATAAAAACCGAACGCATGGCCCAATTCATAACCATATGCTCTAATATCATATTGAAATTATTAGGACATCCAACACAAAACCTTAAGATGTTGAGTGGAGTAGGGATCATGTATTAAACACACCGTTTTGATTTTGTCCATTTTTTAATGTGGGATTATTCTAACATATTAGAATAGACCTACGTGGAAAAGAGATAAAATCAAATATATGTTTAAAATAATGGTGTCTACTCCACTCAACTCTTAAAGTTTTGAGTTTGATGACCCAATAATTTCAATATGGTTTCAGAGTTTATAGTTATAAACTGGACAATGCACTCCGTCTTTGTGATCCACATGACAGAAATTTAAAATCAACTTACACGTAAGAGAGCGTGTTAAAATAGTCCTATGTCAAAAAAGGGACGAAAGAAATAATGTTCAAATATGTGGTGTCTACTCCACTCATCCAACTCAAACCCTATGTAGTAGAGTTATTGGGTTATTTAACTTAAAATCTTAAGGCATTGAGTGGAGTAGGCACCACTATGTTAAATATATATTTGATTTTGTTTTTTCTTTTTTTCATGTAGGACTATTCCAATATGTCCCTCACATGAAGGACGACTTAAGCTCTGTTACGTGGAGGTATATGGCCCAACTCACAAGTGGACTATGATACCATATTAAAGTTATTAGGCCGTCCAACTCAAAACATTAAGACATTGAGTGGAGTAGGCACCATCTATTTAAGTATTATATATTTTGTTCTTTTTTCCGATGTGCAACTATTTAACACGTCCACTCACATGCAAGTTGATTTTAAGCTTCTGTCACATGGATTATAAGGACAAAGTGTATTGCTAGATTTATAACCAGGGCTCTGATATCATATTGAAATTATTGGGTCATCCATCAAAATTTTAAGGTATTGAGTGTGTTGCCCAACTATATATAACCCAGGAAGGTGAATGGGTTTCTAAAAAAAATTAGCTAAACTAAATTATGGAATTAAATAGTTAACTAGACTGAAAGGTAATGAATAAGGAGCAAATACATAGTGAACATAGAGATTTATACTAGTTCGGTCTATCCAGACCTACGTCCAGTCCCCATCTTGGGAGTTCTACTATAAAAAATACAAACTCCTTGCAGGTTAAACAACAACCACAAAGTACAAACCTCTTGCTAGTCTTATAGAATCCTCAGTAATTGTTGGTCCTCTCTTTAATACACGAAAGATGAAACAACCACTTGTATGTCATAGACCTTCTCTTCCAACAACTAGGAAAAGGAAACAACACAAAGAAATAATATGTGAGTACATAAGTGCCTTAGAAAAGACAAGTGCTCGCAAGTGAACACAAATAAGATCAAGAAATTAAAACAGAAAAGAACAAAATATGTAGTTCTTGATCTTCAAACAGTCCCCAAGAGCTTTGAAATGCACAAGTTGATTTTGAACTCTAAAAGACTTGTTTATCTTGGATGATCTCTCAAGTGTGAAGAAGACTTTTTAATTTGCTTGAATGCCTTCTTCTTATCAGTGGAGCTCTCAATTTTTCTGACAGTGTGTTCTTCTCTTCTATGTTCAAGTTGCTCTAATATCACTTATTTTCTCAAGATCGAACTGCAGGTTTATAACATGTCTTCAAAATCTGCTCGTTAGCGTTGGAAACGAACTTCCTGTTGTGTCTAACATTTGTATTCTTCATAAAGACATAGAGATCTTATGCTGTCTAGAAGGCTTCACATTAACCCAGATACCTGCAGTCTAGTGTACTCAAGTACAACCTTAGACTGGTTGGTAGAATTTTTTGTCAAAGACCTGAAATAAAAAGTTATACAAAAAAGGTAATTAGACTTTTTCTGTCTTATGCGTCAGTGCAGTAGAACTCCAATAATAATATAATAATTAAGAGTCCGAGAAAATCTGAACATGTTCAAAAAGATATCAGCTAGAGCTGTAGATATTTTGACAGATTAACAGTATAATACAAAAAGAAAGTAAACACAATGACCAACAAAATTTTTACCACATATATGATCAGACATATCAAAAGTTTCAATAAAGTAAAAGTCTATTGTGCAAATACTTAGATTTGAATAATAATTGTTAAAGAAATAAAATCAATAATCGATTTAGAGATACATTTAATTGAAGTCAAAGTTGTATACTTAAAAATGCAAATAATCGAAGTGAAAAAGCTTGTAAATGGAAGTCAAATATAAGTGTTAGTCGATTTGAGAAGATAAAGATAATCGAAGTTCAGTTCGAGTCTTAAAATCGATTAAGTCTAACACAGTAATCGATTAGACACAAGATAGTAATTGAAGTTGTAAGTGCTGAGAGTAATTGATTAGTCATACAACAGTAATCGAAGTTATAAGTGCTGTAATCGATTTGAATACTAATCGCTTAGTCGTGAAACAATAATCGGCGTGACAATTGATAAAACTAATCGATTTGCTCAATAATGATAATCGAAGTGTAAACACAATAATCGATTATACAATTATTAAAAATAATTGATTAGATAATTAGTAATTGAAGTGAAACGGTTAATCGATTAGAGTAATAACATTAATCGAAGACGAAACTAAAACACAATCGATTAGAGTTGTAACGTTAATTGAAGTCGAAACTAAAACTCTTAATCGATTAAGTCTATAACGTTAATCAATCAAAGTCATATAATTGGATTAAAGACAGAATCGATTAACTAAGATAGAACTTATAAATAAAATGTTAATCGATTAGCGATAGAGACTTAATCAATTTACTAATTAAGTCTATAATTGATATGATCATAGATCTCCTGAAATCGACTAAATCTAGAACTGAACATGTGACGGAGAAATTGACAGCATAAAAATAGATTAAATTAAACTATTAAAAAATATAAATAATACTTATTGTTAACATTTTTATTATTTGTCATCACCAAAATATGGGAATAGAATAAGGACACAATTGTTCAATAGAGTGGAGCAGGCATCATGTATTAAATATATTTTGATTTTGTCTCATTTCAACATAGGACTATTCTAACACATCCTTTCACGTGCAAGTCGATTTTAGACTTCTGTCACATGAATCACAATGACGAAGTGCATGGTCTAGATCGTAATCATGGAGTCTGATACTATATTAAAGTTATTGGGTCATGTAGTCAAAATCTTAAGGTATTGAGCGGAGTTGGCATCATGTAGTATTAAATATATTTCGATTTTGTTTTTTTTTTTTTCTGACGTGGGACTGTTCTAACACTCATCCTTAAGTGTAAGCCAATTTTAAGCTTTTGTCACGTGAAACATAAAGACAGAGTATATAGTCCTGATTGTAACTAGGGGCTCTAATACTATGTTGCATATTGGACCATCAAAATTGAAAACTTTAAGCCATGGAGTGGAGTAAGCAGCACTATTTTAAACATATGTTTTAGTACTTTGTTCCTTTTCCATGGGAGACTATTAATCTAACAGGAAGATTAACTCAATATTCTAACTTAATTAAATCATCAGCTGATGGTAAAATGTGAGATGTTGGGGATCTTCTTTTGCCGCACCAAATAAGTTCTAATGGCTTCAGGACTTCAATTAAATGTTTGGCAGCAGAAGGAGACGAAAGGAGACAACCCGCCGGATGGAATAGGATCCTTTATGATTTCTGTCTGTTTATTACCAAAAGATACAAGGAATCCTGCCTAACCCATCCTTGCCTATATATACTTAAAGAAATCAGACACTAGAAAAGAGACGTCGGCGAGTAACATTAATTCACTTTCATCCCAGTCATTAACAGGATCCCACAAGCTACGACAGGTAGATCAGATCATGATTGACTGATCTATTGCACCGGCCGGCCGGAGAAGCTCTGGTCAAATATACATGTCAAACAAGTCAAGGAAGAGCGGTCTCCATTGGTCAATCTGGTCTGTATAGATTATTTTCTTGTATTTGTGAAGAAAGAGTAGTATTTTAACTTGCAAAAATGAACAAATGGGCATGCATTAATCCTCTTGCTTGCCATATTGGCCGAGAAGATTCCTAATACCACGTTGTACTAGGAAGACACTGGCCTTCCATGTGCAGCTGCTACTTAGTTTATGCATGAGACGAACGCTTCTTTCTTGCGTTCGTGGCCTTGTTTATTCATGAAGTTTGCCCCATTTGGGTTCACCATTTTAAAAAGGAATTGGAACATGCGCTGCCTGGCATCTTTCCTGCGTTCCCACTTCTTCTCCTCCCAAAATTCTTGTAGTTTGATGGTTTAGCATTATGGCTGGTGGCTCGCTTCTTGGATGCATGCTTCTACCGACCCAACCCATAATTAGTTCTCTTAAGACGTGTTTGGCAGAATTTCTACTTGAAGATTATTTTTTATTTTCATTTTTTACGTAGAATGAGTTGAGAGAGAGAAGTTATAATTAATAAATTTTAGTTGTTACAAAAGTACTTCCAAATGAAAATTACGCCAAACACAACCTTAATTTGATGGTTTAGAATTTCTGGTTTGTGGCTGGCTGCATGCTTCCACCGACCCACAAGAGCTGCTCTCTCTCTCTCTCTCTCTCTCTCTCTCTCTCTCTCTCTCTCTCTCTCTCTCTCTCTCTCTCTCAGAATAAGATCAAGGGAACAAGACAGTGATCAATATGTAGTGGTCATATACCTGAGGGTATGCGAACAAGGAGTTTGGTGCGTTCCCACCTAGGGGCAGCTAGTGGAGGGGGAAATGGCCCCCTTAATTTTGGGATTCCTTCATGTATCTTGTTTTGCCCCCCCTTGAGTCCGTTCCTTTTAACGAAAACTTTGCCTCCCTTTTCCCTTCGGTACACGTTCACTACTTAATTTTTAGGCTTAAAATTAGGATAGTAATTTAATTTTAAAGTTTAATATGATTCATATATTTTAGAAATCTCTACGTAAAGCAGTTCTAATCAAATTGGAAAGGAAAGAAACCGACTTGGAGTCCCAACAGCCTAACCTTTATATATACTAAACAGACTTCAGCAAATTACATTGGCAAAAGAGAACCGACAAAGGCTTGCAGCACTCTCTCTCTCTCTCTTGCAGCGCCCCAGTTCAACATATATGTTCATATTAATAGATCCCCAAACTGACAACCCAAAAAATTAGAAAAAATAAAAGACCTAGCTCCAATGAATTATCTTTAATTACTTACAAAGAACTGTGTATAATTGGCCAATTGTACTATTAACAGAAAAAGGTGACTGTGAAAAAGGCCAACCACGCTCACCCCGTCTGATATAAGGATGACAAAATGTGTTACATGCACAGCTTTTCCTGCTGCAATGTCAATTAATGATTTGAAGATTCAAAATTTTTAGACAACTACAAAATGCATACACTGATTATTTTCGTATCTAAAACTTCCCATCTGTATTATGATCTTCTTTTCTGAAAGATCTGTGCTTTGCATTGTACCAAACAGACTTCTAATTAATGGCTTAAGTGCCTTGATTGTAAGTTTAGGTAGGTCAACTTGACCAAAGTGGGTTAAATGACTGGTGGTTCAGAGTGTACTAATTAAAATCAAGTATGGATTGGGTTTTAAAGCTGGAGGGTATCCTATCTAGATGTCCTTAAATCGATTGGGCTAGGTTGGCATATCCGACAGCCAATCCAACTTGAACCGGATATTATTCCATATGAAAGACAACTTAATTACATTGATAGGGATGTGCTTCATTTCTTTTATATCGAAGTGAGCTTACAACAAATAGTACGTTATCAAACACAGTCATACAATGAGAATTGTATCTTTGTCTTTAGTCCTTTTTAAGAAAATGAATTCATTTTTACTATCGTCGCAGGATGTCCGCAACAGAACGTGCAATATTATGGCTAGAAGATGCATATTGACATATTTGGTCCCTTATTTTGAATCTTTGGGCATGTGATTGACCCACTTGATGTATTTGCTTTTATTTTAGGTTTTAGTAACTTGTGATATGCCCATTTAGGACCCATGCTGCTTTTATTATTTCTTTTGACTTTTCTGTACTTTTCTTCTTTTAGAGGCACTTTAGTCATTTTAGGACCTAGGGCTTCTTTTTTGAGAGCCTTTGTATACTTATGTATGCCTAAAAATGCAACCTAATGATTAGCTAACGATTGGAGAATGGAAAGGTTGCTGGCCATACGCATCTGGACGTGGAGCAACAAAGCAAGCCTCTTATTTTAAATAGGCCAAATACTGGAAGGTCACATGAAAAACAAAATCTCATATATGCAATGATTACTCAGATGAAGGGTGTGTTTGACGTAGATTTCAATTTGCAACACCTTTCAAGTTTTCGTAACTTTGAGCCTAATTATTTTAAGGAGAGAAGAATTGATCTTAGAAGCTGTTTTTTAACTTTTAGACTATTTCTATGTTCAACAAAAAGTTGTTCAGTACTGAAGCTTCATTCAAAATTACATGTATTGGAAAAATAATTTTCATATTCAAAAGTAATCATTTTTGTGTTTGGGTTTGGTTTGAACTCATTAAGCATGTGCAACACAAATTTTTCATTGAAGTATTTTTAGATCTGATGACACATTGACACCACATCTAAGGCACACTACATCGCACCGGTGAAACTTTTTGACTTGATTCAAAACTATATTTGTTGCAAAGGTAATTTGCATTGTGATCATTTTTATATTTGAGTTTGGTTTGAATTCATTACAGATGTCTAACACAACTTTTGATTGAAATTGCCTTTAGTCTTCCACAACCTTCAACCTAATTGGTTAGGAGAGGATGCTAGCTAGACCAGATAAGTTATTTTCACAATCATTTGACTTCTAATGGAAAGTTCTAAATCGGAGTTACGTTTATTGAAGTAGAAATGCATCACAAGGAAAAGATTTAACCAGTGTAATTGTTGAGAACCAGCCCTACCTCCTTTCACCGATTTAACGAATTAGGCAATTGTTGAGAACCACTCGTAGCTCCTTTCGCTCATGTTGAAGGTAGAACATGAAGTAGAATCTCAGCACCTGTACCCAGTGGCGGATCCAATGTTAATTCAGTGGGGTCCTAGGACTCTACTCGATTTTGTCAAATCCACTGGTCCAGCCCAAGACTCTACTGACACAATCATGCTTATTATTTAATGTCCGAATGACTTCACTAAATAAAATTTCCATGTCCACCACTGCCTGTACCAGCTCTTAGAAATAAAGAGGAGACACCAGGAGGCATTGATGGATAAGTCTTTGGAACCGTTGAAGACGTTGTAGATGATGATGACTCGGTTGGCAGAGCAATAGTGCTTTTGGAGAGAAGGTGGAGGCCACAGAGAAATCTAAATCAGTGGCTGCTTTGGACGCAGCATTATGACTCCTTTAGACGTTCACATGTGATTCAATAAATTAAAAAATCAAAAATAAAAAAGAGTCATGAAGACCCAGGAGATGGGTCCTTAGAGGATCCGACTTTGTGGCACAATTACTGGTGGGAGCATACGATACCACCTGTGTAGCTTGGATGATCACTTAAAATATGTATTTTTATATGAATGATGAAAAGAATGTCTTTGTTTATGTTAATACCTTCATAAACATGGCTAAAACACCCTTGCAATGAAGGGTTGAGGTTAAGGATGCAAAAGGGTCGGAATCAAAATGCCAATTTAAGGTAGATCCATGACTATTTCCATTAAGTTATTAATTTAGAAATACTTTTCGTTAACTATTTTATAAATTAATAATCAATCGAATAATTGAATCCTAACGTACCATATGTATTTAGTCAGAAAATTTTTGTATCCATCACCTTATCTACTGTGTATAACAATTTAAAAAGACTATTTATTAACGGACCTATAAACTAATGGTTGGTTGAATAATCGGACTATTAGTTACCATTGCATCCCTAGGTGAGGCATTACCATGCTAACATAGACATTTTAACTAATTATCATTAATCCATTGTCAAGGACTAGATTCTTTAACTAATTGTCATCTGTAACTACCCAAATTTTAACCAAAGACTATCACTTAACCATGAACTATGCACACCAAAATGCCACAATAAATTTCATGATAAATATAAATTTATATAAGCTTATTTTATTAAATAAAAGAAGCAATTTAATTCAAGTACTAATGGAGTTGAATCCAAAACAGACCAGATTGAAGTCCTCTCCGGATCAATCCCTAGTCCAACTTCTAACACCGGGAGAGGGATTCATGTTTGATGATTGGGCTGGACAGCCTGACCGAAATTTTAGGGCGCCCATTTTTCCAGCACAATCTAATGAATTCAGCATAAGTTACTTGGGCCATGATGCAGCCCAAACCGATGTAGGGTTGTGCACGGCTCGGTTTAATTCAATGTTGTAGAAAATTAAAATTCAGAATGATTTGGCTCACTTAGAGTTTGTCTCGTGTATATGTTTGCAACTAAAATGCAGAATGACTTGGCTCACCAAGAGTTTATCTTTCTCCAATTTTTTAATAATAAATTTCATGTATTATTGTTTGTGACTTGCATGAAATGTGTGTCAGCTCCTGCTCTTGTTTTGTTCGAGTTGTTTAATGATTTCACGGATTTTGTTCCCACAAATAGACCCACAATAGAAATCGTCTGTTGAGCCGTCTCCAAGAACTCTGAACTCAAGAGAGAAGAGGGAGATAAAGAAAGGTCAGAACAGTGAGTGACCTTTTCTCTGGAATCATGACCTCATCCAGATAGGCACACGGGGAACGAGCTCAACTGTACACCTCCGACATATGCACAGGGAAGGTGTGGCATCTTTACTGTTTGCAGCCCCATATGAAAAGATGGAACATCCACTCAGAAGGCATCAGAGTCCCTAGACTCGCCCACTCGAGGACGCAAACAATTTTATCTGAACAATGACCCATGGATTAGTCATGTCAACGGATCAAATATGCTGTAAATAAGCGTTTTTTATCAGAAGCCTGTGATTTAGTTTAAAACGGACTCGTCATTTATTAGATAGAAAAGATCACCAAGATTTCGTGATCCGCTGCCGAACCTATTCCAGTTTTAACAACTCGGACCTGGATCGTGCGGATCGCCGGAATATTTCGTATCAACAGATACTCGGTATATCAATATCGATTACATCCGAAATCTGTTATTGAATTGTTCATTCAATAAGCATTCTCATCTGATTCACTCAGACCAAACCCAGTCCACTCAATCTGCACCATTTTAGTCAAAAGGATCGGATGCAAACCACGAATCAAAGCATCATAATGTGATATGACTCGGTGCAAGATCCAATCGTTAGCACTGCCACAAAAATTATTCAGATAAACAAGATGGAAGGACCAAAAGGAAAAAAAAAACTACCGATTCCATTTTCAATGGACAACCCACACAACAGTCGAATGCTTATGGTTCTCACAATACCCGGCATGGCTAATCAGAGCGTCCAGTTTGCTTCTTGCGAGTGTGAAGTCCGAGGGATGATGATGAACTTATCTTCGCAAACATTTTTGTACCAAATGAACTCTTCCCCATCCTCCCTTCCAAAGTGAAATGCTTCTTAAGATGATGCTTCAAGGAAGTACGTCTTTGTTGCAGTACCGAAAGCGACCGGCCTCCAAATAGACTACCACTGCTCTGCGCAGCTTCCATCGCAGCAACCTCACTCCTGCGAGCAGATATTAAGGCAACTTGCAGAGGTTCAGAGAAAGGCACAGATCTTTCGGGACTGGCTGCTTTCAGACACATAGGACATGGAGGCTCATTAATCTTCGTCTTTGGTGTCGTCTCCTCCAAGCACTCTGCATGAAAGACATGCCGGCATGGGAGTATCCCTGCAATGGGCATATCACCAGTTCTAACAATACGATGAGAACTCCATGGGGATCTCTGCCAAAGCAACCTTCCACATAAGCCACACTTCTGATTTCCAGCTGAATTGTTGGGCGATCGCAGGTTGAGGGGACTGACATGCTCCAATGAATCAACACCATCTCCTTCAAATCCAAAATTGTAACTGCTAGCGTTGCTCCACCTAAACCCATCCCTCTTAGAGCTTGAACTGGGTTCCGGAGATGCATCCACCTTCTGTAACGCACCAAGGGCTTTGTGAAATTTCAGCTCAGAGCTCACAGCATGCTCATACCACACTGGTGAACTCTTAGTTTCCATGGCAGTGGATGTCCCAACGCCACTTGTTTCAGCCACCATACAAGTATCACTATCTGAGATGGGATTGCGGAAAACAAGTGGGTAAACAGGTTTTGACATAAAAGACCGCCTGCCTGTGATGTGATGAGAGAACAAGGCCGGCGCTTTGTTGGTTGAAGCCCAGTGACCCGACTCTGAAGCTGGTGATGTTGAGTCAATGCTATTGGACACTGAAGACATCCCAGCAGCAAAGCACCTCTACAACCATAAGATGTCAAAAAAATAAAAAATCAAGCTTGGTAGAATACTGCGCCAGAGATCAACAGAGGAAACTTAGACACGTGTATATCCAGAAAAGGAAATTACCTCCGAGGACTCGGGAAAAGGAGAAACCTCGGGCCTTGATCCTGGTAGTACAACAAAAATGCAAATCAATTAAAATAGCATTGAGAACCAAATAGACGACTACAGTCAGACAGCAAGAAAGATGCAGAATCCAACCTCAGGAAAGAAAAGGCAATTCAGATCTATGATTACTTCAATCACATAGAAGGATTTTATTGAATTGCCATGGCACAGTAAGAGCCAGTTCACACATAAGTCAATGGGACTATTCATGCATAAATACAAATGACATATCATTATTTATGTTCCAAAAACAGCATATTTGCCGTTTACTCGCTTCAGTTGTCCATTACATCATCATCATTACCACTATGACCACCATCGAAACTTTATACATTCATTTAGGGTCTGCTACATGGAGCCTGTCCAGCCACTTTATTCTATTCAGTGTCATGTTTTTAGTTAAATCTAGGAATGCCAAGACCTTTCCTGCTACATCACACTGTCTAATTTAAGGCCATCCGTGAGTTCTTTTGTCATCCTGCACTTGAATTTGATCACACTTTCGAACCAGTGCCAAACTTGGATGATCGGGGTGAACAAACTATGTAATCCTCTTTTTTGTTCAACTCTGGCTACAACTAAACCTCCACGTATGTGTTCATTCCAGAACTTATCCTTTTTCATCTTATCACAAATCCATTTTAACATCTTATCCTCTTTTCATCTTACCACATCCATTTTAACATCCTCATCTCTACTGCATTAGTTTTTTTTTTCCTATACACCAATGTTTGCCATCTTGGATTTCGATTTCCTCTGGGGGAGGGGGGTGTTGAAGAGAAGAGATCTTGCTAAAATCTCACCAGATTGGGACAAAATCCTGGGACAGATATGTATGATAACACTATACACTTACATAATACACCTATAAATACACATATACAAGCCTATACACCTACACCTATAAATACATACACAGAGAAATATACATCCATATAAATACACACAGGCAAGGAACACCATATTGGGTCTCAGCATCATCTCGGAGGGCCAAAGAGAAGGTAACTTGAATAGTTCTCAGGGAGATTGTCAGTAACATAGATCACTGTCTCTTATATTTCTTAAAATAACCTTTAGATTTTATGCATGTAGTCATTTGGTATGATTTTACATTAACATAATAATAATAAGACAATGCAAAAATATACTTGCACATGAACATGGATTCCTTTCTTGAATCTCAATGTCATCTCGATATTTTTGAAAGCTCTTCCTACTCTATCGTCATGCTCAACCCCTCCTCTATTGACATTCACTTCGCTTCCCTTCTTCTCCCCCTCAATCCTATTCTTTCCCATTATTCTTCCACTATGTTCCTCTTAATTTTGATCTTGGTGGAATCTTGTCTTGGGACCCTTGGAGAGACACATTATGGAGATATCTTTGAGATATCAGAAGAGATGGCAAAACCATGGTATGCACTTGTTGAAACCCCTTTTAAAAAGAAAAGGGGGGAAGCCCCCCACCGGTTCCCAAACCGGTGGGGGGGACCAACCGGTGGCACCCCCCCCCCCCCCCACACCGGTTGGGAACCGGTGGGGGGGGTGCCCACCGGATTCCCCCCCTCTCTCTCTTTTCTATTCTCTCTAATCTCTCTCCTCTCACCCTCATTAAATAAAGAAAAAAAGAGAAAAGGGAGGAGAGAGAAGTCAACCGGTGGGTACCCCCTACCTCAAGCCAACCGGTGGGTACCCCCCACTTCAAGCATTCCGGTGGGTACCCCCACCGGTTAAGGCTTTGAAGCCTATAAATACCCCCCTAAGGGGTAAGAAGAAGGCCTATGCCCATTTGGCCCAAAATTTCCTAGGAGAAACTCTGCAAATTTGAAGACCAAATCCGATGCTCTTGCCCGGGTTTACTGCGATTTGGAAGAGATATTTTCTTGGAGGGCTCTATTCCTAAGGTTTATTCCTAAGGAGAAGCTCTGCCAAATTTATGTTGTAAAATCACCGTTCTATAAGAAGGGATTATGCCGAAATAATAAATGAAATGCCACTATTTGTTCTTTGAGTATATGTGTGTACATGTGTGTTCATGAATCTACTATTTAAGTAACACTATGTTATTATATTTTCACATGCATAATAATTAGTTTTATAACTAATTAAAATACATAAAACATATAATTAAATATTCTAAAATATCATTGGCCTCATCCCATACATAACTAATCTTAAACTCATAATCAAAATTCCATAATGAAACATAGACTCATAAAATAATATACTTAAGTTAAAAATGACTTAAATACTTCCATGCTTAATTAATTAATAAAATCTGTAAAAATTATTAAAATAAATATAAAAATCAGAAAAATTCTGTAAAAACCAGTAATACTCAGTAAAAATCAGAAAACTAAATCCGGAAATTACATAAACCCAAAATTATGACTTAAATATCCTTCATATATCTAATTAATTAATAAAAATCAGCAAAATTAATAAAAAAAATCAGTAAAATTCAGTAAAAAACCAGTAAAAAACAGAGAACCAAATCTGAAAACATATAAAATTCTGAAATGACTAAAATGCCCCTAAAACTTAATACAAATTACAAAAATACCCTCAAACATGATAAAAATCTGTAAAAATCACAGAAAATTCTTGAAAATATCAAAATCTCTCCTATGCCCAAAATACCCTGCAAACCTTAATAAGATAGGTAAAATTACCAAAATACCCTCAATATGATAAAAAAATAAATAAAAATCTCAGAAAAATATAAAAATAGATTCCAAGTCTAATAAACCCAATATAAGGTAAAATTACCAAAATACCCCTATAACTTAAATATGTCTAAAATGATCCTAAAATACATCCTAAGGGTTTTCAAGTCCCCCTAAAATGTTAAAAAACCTAAAGTGACAATAATATCCTTATACCCTCTAACTTGGCATAATTACAAAAATATCCTTATGGGTCTAAAATACTTGGAATCAATCCATAATACTTGGAGTCAATCCAATATACTTGGAATTAATCCAAATAACTTAGAGTTAATCCAAAATCATATAAACCCATCCTAAACTTGGGTGAGGCCAAGAACTTAACCTAAAATATACCTTCATATGCATGTGCTGCCTGTAGTAGTAGTGTTGCATGTTATAAGGGCATCAACGGACGGTTAATCAAGGGTTGTCGAGCGGTTGCTTGACGTAATTAACACTGACTGAGATCAGTGGAGAGAGGTCATATACTCGGATCTTCGCCTGATCCGAAGTCCCGGACTCCCTGAGGGCTAATCCCAAACTCTCATAGTCCAAAAATAAAATAAATAAAACTGACCTATATTTCTCCAAATAAAAACAAAAATGATATGAATTTTTAAAATAATCCGAATAGGAGAGACATGCATAGGTCAGGTCCCGAACAAACAACACTCTTTCCTCACTACCCAATACTCAATATACACAACACTAGATTTTTCTGGCAGTTCTATGAAACTTCCCTTCAAGTTTCAAAAGGATATGTTGATCACAGAGGACTCTCCCTAAATGCCATAAAAGTTATTACAATTTTGCATATCCCCTTTGTTTTTTTTAAGGAAACACGATACCTTTCCCCCAATCATCTAGCATTTTTCTCTCTTTTAAAATCTTATTAAGAAGACTAGTCAACCACCTTAATACTCTTAATACTCGTATCACAGTATACTTCTCCAAACTTCATTAGGTATGCCATTCAATCCTACAGCCTTACGTAGCCCTACCTTAATCTTTCTTAGAGTGTCCTCTACTTTTGAAGTTCTAATCCACCAAACATAATGGACACCACTCTTATAGAACCATAGTTTACATATATGGCCCTTGGGTTGTGTTGAAAAGGGCAAACATGATGTTTTTCTTCTGACATATGCAAATAAAAAATTACCAAGGTTGTTCATCTAAGAATCACACACACCGTTGGATGCCTCTTTTAGAACCACTGGCAACGTTCTTATCGTCGCCACCATTGGATGCGGATCGTACCATGCCGCAGTGGTGTTCGCCGTGGTAGATGAAAGTCACGTTCACGGGAGGAAGGTGCAGCGATTCGAAGAGACTAAAATAACCCTGACTCACTGCCACCTCATGCGTACCGCTCTCTCTCCTCTCTCTCATGCTCCCTCACCTTCCTTCTTTTCCTCTCTCTCTCTCTCTATCATCCCAACCAAAACCAAGAAACCTGCACGTCCAGGGCACTCTCGGCGGCGTGGACGAAACAGGCGTGCAGCAGCAGGTGGGCGCCCTCTCTCTCTCTCTGCGTGCACTCTTGGCGGCGTGGACAAAGCGGGCATGCAGCAGCAGGTGTGCTCTCTCTCTCTCTCTCTCTCTCTCTCTCTCTCTCTCTCTCTCTCTCTCGTGTTGCTGCACTGCAGATAGATGCTTTCTCTGCCGCCATGGACACGAAGGGAGGGGAGGAAGACTCCAAATTCGGCGAGGAGGAGCTTGCGTTGTCTTGTTCCCTGTCCAGGCCATATCTCTCTGTCTCCCCCTTCCTCTTGTGAAACACCCTGCAGAGCACCCAATCCTCCCGTCGACGACAAGACAAAGCCCAGCCATACGAGTTATATATCTAAGGTGACAGCTTACAAACGCAGTGGCAAATAATTGTCCAGGAACTTCCCACACTCAAACAAGAGAGGTCGACACGTCCTGCACAAGGACATGGATCAGCACAGGAGATTCCCAGTCGATCATTTGCTACATATATACATATGTGCGCTACTGTCATACGTTAAAGCTCACTCCGTATGGATAGAACCATCAAAATTGTGTCACATGCATATGCGCCCAACGAAACCAACTATACATGTGAAACCGTTTTGGTGTTCTCCACTCCTTGTTGACTGTTAGGGATCTCTAATGTTATCATTACCTTCAAGTTCCCTTCGTCCCAGGCTTTCATTTATAATTCATTTATATTTTCTCTACTGATCTCTCTCTAAGTGTTTCTATATAACTGATGTGTTTGTGATGGGCAGGATTCCTTTTCACCACATCCCCAGGCTTTCATTTCTAGAATGTCTACGTTATCCTCTCCGCAACATGATCCTATGAGGTCAGAATGTGGACAGGTAATCCTGTGATCTTGTCCCATATTAAAAATTATATCCTTGAATATTTGGTGAAAATATATGTTTACGTTGTAATGATCTCCATACTTTTCTGTAAAAATATTTTTCATAGGATTTTGTCCACTATGAGATGCCAGGGGAAGATGATGATGCAAGTAATAATTTAGTGAGAGGGGAACGGTCAGATATATTATGGTTTCCAGATGTTGAAGAGGACACAAAACCGTACACTGGTAGGACTTTTCAGTCATTAGATGATGCATTTAGTTTCTACAAGGCTTATGCTAAACAAAGTGGATTTGGCATTAGAAAAAATTCGTCAAACTTCAATAAGAAAACTAAAGAAATTTGTGGGAAGCAGTTCGTGTTCAAAGCAGGGTGAAAACAAATGTAAGAGTGGGAAAGAAGTGTTGACAGAAGTAGAACATGGTTTTGTTGATAATGGCTTGAATGGCGGTAAAAAAACTAGTCGAAGTCACCAAATTCTTAGAGAAGGTTGCAAGGGCTCATTAAGATTGAAGAAACTTCAGAACAGAGAGTGGAAGATAGTTTCTTTTGAAGAAGGACATAATCATACATTAACAACACCACGTAAGACTCACCTTTTAAGATGCCATCGTCAAGTAACTACTAGGCAGAGGAGTCTTGTGGATTCATTTAGTGAAGCTAATATTAGTACTTCACAAATGTTTAGCCTACTTGAAATAGAGGCAGGGGGAGCAGAAAAGGTCGGATGCACAGAGAGAGATCTAAGGAACATTCAAAGTGTAGAGAGGTTCAAAACAAAAGATGTGGACATTCAACTTTTAAAAGAACACTTTGAAGAGTTAAAGGAAATGCATCCTTCATTCTTTTATGATTTTGAAGTTGATGAATGTAATAAATTGGTTCATTGTTTTTGGGCGGATGGACTATCAAGGAAAGCTTATCATAACTTTCATGACGTACTCGTATTTGACACAACCTATGACAAATAAGTATTGCATGATTTTGCACCATTTACTGGTTTCAATCAGCATCGAGAATCGGTCACCTTTGGATGTGGATTTTTAAGAAATGAAAAAATTGAGTCTTTTGTATGGTTGTTCCCAAGGTTCTTAGAAGCAATGTCAGGATTACATCCAGGTGCAATTATAACCGATCAAGACCCTGCAATGAATGTTGCTATCGCCATTGTGTTCCCACACACCTATCATAGGTTTTGCATGTGGCATATCATGATGAAAGTATCTGAAAAATTAGGTGCAATTGCCAGCAAGGATGAATTTTCAGTTCCTTTTAACCATTGTGTGTGGAACTCTGAAAACCCTGAAGAATTTGAATCTTGTTGGCAAAAAATCATGAAGGAAAATCATTTGGATGATAATGAGTTGCTAAGGTCATTATATGATATTCGACACAAATGGATTCCAGCATATTCAAAAGATATTTTTTTATGTGGTGCTAAAAGTACTCAAATGAGTGAAAATGCAAATGCATTCTACTCCAAGTATGTTCAAAAGAAAAATACATTGATGGAGTTTATTTATCGATTTGAACGGGCTATAGCACGTCGACGTTATACAGAAAGGAAATCAGATCTCAAGTCAGAACATACGAGGCCTCATATTTTAACTGTTTTCAAAATGGAACAACAAGTAGCTAAAGTTTATACTCGAAATATTTTTTGCAAATTTCAGCGGGAGTTGTTAGAAAGTATGATGTGTGTTGTGGTTGACATTAAAGAATATGGCTCATTGAAACATTATTTTGTAAAACAACCTGGCAAAGTTGAAAAAAAAAGTTGAATATGATGCCACAAAGAAATATGGAGTTTGTAGTTGTAAATTGCTGCAATCTGAAGGAATTCCTTGCAGACACATACTTCTTGTGCTGAGAGGTAATGATATTGAATTACTACCTGAAGAATTTATCCTCAAAAGATGGAAGATTTCATGTGTTAAAGAAGCTACATTCGATGAAAATGGGGTAGAACTTAGTGGTGATTACGGCATCAGAAAACCAAGTAAAAGAAATGAACTTGATGCTATCATTTCAACATGGGAGGATAAAGCCTTTTCCTCTCCTCAAGCTATGGCAGTTGCCAAACAAATGCTAGGTAACATTGGCAAGGTGTTGGACGAGATGGTGTTAAAAGGTACTTCAAATTCTTCTGTAAAAAAGTTGACTCTAGTATCGGCAGCTAGTATTCATCCACCGGATATGTCTATAACAAAAGGAAGGGGCAAGCGTTGGAAGAGTGGAAAGGAAAAGGCAATAGAAGAAGCTGAAAGAAAGAAAAGAAAATGTCATGGTTGTGGCCAACGCGGAGTAGATCACGACAAGCATAACTGTGACGTATTAAAAAAGAATAGGTAAACACACATACTTATTTTTTTCAGAATTGCATCACACATGTTATTCTTTCTATATTGCTTGTTGTTTAAATGTGTCTGCAGGGTGGAAGCTAGAAAACAAATTCCGCAACGTGTGAATACGTCTTTGTCTGATTCAGAGAATGACGTAAGCATAGTCTCTCATGTACCTATATCTTGCTAATATATTAGATTGGCCTCTGTGTTTCTCATTATAGCTTTTATTTTCTTTATTGCTGTTGTAGGAAACAATATGATGCTGGTACGCGAAAGTGCTGAAAGGATGGTCTTCTATTTATCTTTCATAGAATGTTAGTTTATTGGTCATGTACAAGTGCCTGGAAACAGTTTTTGGAGAGAATCTTTTGTATTGTTTAGAATGTTAGATCTGTGTAGAAAATTCTATTAAGTTCTATCTTAATTGGGCTGTAGTGAACAATTGTATCGCTTGTTATTTCCCAACAATAGACACTACATGAGTTCATATCATTGTCAAGTAACTTAATGCATGGATTACGGTGAAGGAGGTTTTAAAAATGATCGAAATATCGGTTAAAATATCTTGCAACAGTTCAAAATCCAATCTCATTAGCACAAAGCTTAAGCATAGTTTGAAACAAAATCCGTCAGGCAGAACTACTGTGGTGGTTGGAGTCGGCAGAACTGCTGTGGCTGGGCTTTGTCTTGTCGTCGACAGGAGGATTGGGTGCTCTGCAGGGTGTTTCACAAGAGGAAGGGGGAGATAGAGAGATATGGCCTGGACAGGGAATAAGACAACGCAGGCTCCTCCTCGCTGAATTTGGAGTCTTCCTCCCCTCCCTTCGTGTCCATGGCGGCAGAGAAAGGCATCTATCTGCAGTGCAGCAACAAGAGAGAGAGAGAGAGAGAGAGAGAGCGCACACCTGCTGCTGCATGCCCGCTTTGTCCATGCCGCCAAGAGTGCACGCAGAGAGAGAGAGAGGGCGCCCACCTGCTGCTGCACGCCTGCTTCGTCCACGCCGCCGAGAGTGCCCTGGACGTGCAGGTTTCTTGGTTTTGGTTGGGATGATAGAGAGAGAGAGAGAGGAAAAGAAGGAAGGTGAGGGAGCACGAGAGAGAGGAGAGAGAGCGGTACGTATGAGGTGGCAGTGAGTCAAGGTTATTTTAGTCTCTTCAAATAACTGCACTTTCCTCCCGCGAACGTGGCTTTCTTCTACCACGGCGAACACCACTGCGGCATGGTACGATCCGCATCCAACGGTGGCGACGATAAGAACGCTGCCAGTGTGACGCGGGACGACTACCGAAACGGGCCCGAACTAGTGTCACGATCCGAAACCAGCAAATGTAGCGTACATGTACGGCAAATAGTCATCGAGAGTCCATGTTTTCATGAAGATAACCACGCAACGCAAGTCACACGCAACTCGAGTATCGTCCGCTCACAGTGATAAAATAACAGGACCGGCGTAGTAAGAACTACCACTAGGCTAGGACAGCATCAACGCAGCCAATATGTTCAATTTTAATGACAAGGGATGGACCTCACACTCACAATCCGGCAATCATGAATAATATCTAGCTAGGATCCTACTCTCAAGCACGGGAACATGTATGACCATATAATAAACGACAAGTCGGCAAGGAAACATGGGCACAAAAGCACTAACCGACCCACTGTAGAGTGGGGCCACGATTTTAAATGCCGCGGATCTGCAACCACCTCGCCACCATGAAGGCGCACATCAGTACCATAAATGAATTATTTTGCAGCGTTGGTTTGATGGGGAGCGAAACAGGTTCTGTTTCGTTGCAAAGGGCGGCGGTTGACAGAGTTGCGATCCACGACACAGAGGTCCACGCGATGGAGAGGGAACCTGCGGGTTGCCGTTCGGGGCATGTGACCGCGGGAAGAAGCTCGCGGGGGTTGGCGTGGAGGCCCGGGGCGTGGCGAAGGGGGGTTCCACGGATGGGACAGCCCTGGCGTGCTGTTCACAGCACGAACCGGCGCGGCGGGTTGCTCGGGACGGAGCCGTGCGTGGGGTTGGCGAGGAGGTCCCAGGCCGGCGCGTGAAGAGGGCTGACTGGAGGGCACTGCGGGAAGGGTACCGCGGGAAGGCCGTTCGGGCCTCGTGCTGCGGGACGGAGGCGCGCGGGCGGTCCGCCTCGAGCCTGCGTGCGGCAGGGCTGGCGAACGCTGGGGCCGCGGGAGGGGCCCGCCCGGGAGCTGACGTAGTGCGAACAGGGAGGGGGGGGAAGAGTCAGTCCACGGGAGTATCGCCAGGTTGGCGGGGAGCACCGGCAGGGGCCGCAGGGAGCGGGGTAGCGTGGAGACCCGGCCGGTCGCGTCGGAGTCGCAGGGAGCGGGGGTGACCGGCGGGAAGGGAACTCGCGGGAGGAGCTCACGGTGGCCCGACCTGGGCGAGGAATGAGTACGTGGCCGGCGGTTCCTTACAGTGAGAAACGAACGCAGTGCGAGGAGGGAGAGTGGAAGAAGGAGAAGAAGAAGAAGAAGAAGACGAAGAAGACAGGGAAGCACGAGGCTTCACGCCGCGTACGAACACTCGTTGGCGGCTGCAAAGCTCTGTTATTTTTCTAATCCATCATCAATGCCTCGAAACGAGGTTTACAAGCATATAAATAGAAAAGTTAGCCCTAATGAAGCCCTAATAACCTCAGTGACAAAATTGCCCCTCCCACTACAAAACACCCAAAATTCAAACAGAAAATGCAGATTAAGCAAATGATGGATAACTGGACCTCATAATGGGCCTTACAACAGTGTCTAACGCTCCTCAATACAATAAGCACATGCCAACACTAGGGACACCCATCGTCGAGCCACAGAGATGCTGGGTAGGCTGCAGTCGTCCTCCTCCGACGGTACACGCGAGTCGGGTCGAACCGGGTCCATGCGCGGGTGTCCTCACCACAGTGATTCTAAAAGAGGCAGCGGATACTATCATTGCCCTATATATATATATATATAATCCCCTCTCGAATCCACCAACTCCACTCCTCCACGCTCAGCTTCATCCACCCTTTGCTCGCACCTTTTAATGTACAAAAGATAAAATGATAACCTAGAAGTAAGGCTCCGACTATCCGCTGGAAACGGGCTTCCACCACATGGCCCCCCGTCCCCGGTGACTTGAACGAAGAGTTGCGGCTTCCTCAAAAGGTATGAAAAACCATACACCATGAGGCCCCCCTGATCGACGTGAAAGTGGTATCAGAGCCAAGTTCGCATTATCATCAAGCTCAAGAGCTTTTCATGTGTGTGTGTACATGACATTCTAATTTTATCAAGGTTGTTCATTTAAGAATCCCTCACACACACCTATACATGTCTACACATACATACATATATGCTGCCTATTTAGGAAAGTTGTGGTGCCTTCAGCACCTAAAATTTACAGGAGGGTAAGGCCTAGCGGGAGATAGAAAGAATTAAACAAGAAAAAAATACAAAGAAAAAAACAAAAAACAAAAAATGAGCCAGGGCGGCAAGGCTTCCCGCCCCGCCCTAAACGCGGCTCGGGTGCTGCGTTTCATGTGGGTGGGATGTGTGGAGGCTGTTTTTCTGCTCTCCGTGCGTCCACCCATCCCCCTTCTTTTTTAAAAATTTTTGTTAAAAAAAAAATTCGCCATCAGATTTAAATCTGATGGACAGGTTAACAGTCCACTGCCAGAGGACGGAACACTGGCAATGGACTGTATGATTTTCCTACATATATACAGAGAGAGAGAGAGAGAGAGCATCTAACTTAGATGCGCCCTACCCAAAATCTCCCACATCCCAATGTTTAAACAAATAAAAAACATCAAAAAGTTTTAAATATGCAATTGCCCCTAGGGTTGTTCTCATGCCTTGGGATTTAAATTTCACCGTCCAAATGTGAAACCCAACCATTATTTTTGAAAAAAAATATGAAAAAATAGAAAATTATTCCAATTAGTTCTTAAGGTTGTTCCCATCCCTTGAGGTTTTAGTTTTAACCATCAATTAAGGGTTTAACCCCCCAACAGGTAGGGTGGATATGCATCAGCCTTAGATGCGCCAAGGGGAAGTTAGCTGCTCTATGATTACAAAAACAAGTGCACACATTATTGAATTCCTAAGAAATGTCAATCTCTCCAATGCATGTTACATACATGGAACTCAAGAATTATACCACAAAGCAGTTCCATATTCAAATAAAAGTCTATTTACCATACTCGTCAATGCCGTCCTGGCTCTGTCCAGTTTTTCTACTAGGATGGGACATCCTGGTGTCCCATCCTGGAATTTTTCCCATACATAAATGCATAACATACATATGCAACAAATAATATCAAAATAAACATATCACATGAAAATAATACAAAATTAATGCAATAGAGGCCTTTAGGACGGGTTTATGGGTTTGATAGAGGAGTATTTTCATCAAATGAAACCCCCCGACCCCTCAAATAAGTTACAAAGAGCTTGAAGAGCTTAAAAAAGTCTCAGGCTAGAATATAAAATTCTAACTAGGACAAACTGGGATAGGCCAAAATGTCTAGGACGGGGTGGGAATGGGACACTCACTGGGATAGTGTCTCATCCCGTATTCTCACTGGGATGGGATGTCCTGGTCAATTCTGGTTGAGATGGGAGGGGTTGACTACTATGCAATCTAACACATTAAAATATAAAAAATGCTAATATCAAATAAATAATTAAAAAATAATGTTACCATATCTTCCTTTAGAAGCGTTCAAGAGTGAAAAATGAATGCAATTTAAGGGGCAAACTTTGGGGGAAAATCAAGACGATAAATGCAGAACACTTGAGCCTCGTACAAGAGGAAAACACGAAACAATAGGGAAAATTTTGTACTTCTTAGGAGAAGGTGGAGATGAAGCAGATGGTCTAAGCCATGGAGGATAAAGAAGATGATTAAGTACATAACATCACATTTTTAAAGAGAATGACTGTTATATTTGATTGAACAAGAACACAGACCACGAAGCATGGGAGGAACCAATGTGCACAATCAGATGTAACAATGCAGGTAAGCTGGGACCAAATTTCATAACAAACAAATCTAAAAGAACCCAATGCCTAGTAAAGAATGTACCTACTCAAGGTGGTCTTCAATGGCGGTGTTCTAAAAACCAACTCAAGTATGGATCCTAATAAAGCACTGGGACCCGATGGTTTTTCTCTTGGGTTCTATCAATTTTTTTGGGATGCTATTAAAGAAGATTTGATTAACTTTGTGCAAGAGTTTTATGATAGGCCGGAAAGGATTCTATTTGTCAATTCTACATATATTGTTCTTATTCCGAAGTCAGAGGGTGCGGAAAGAATGACTTATTTTCGTCCCATCAGTTTACTCAACATGTGTTATAAGATTATATCCAAGATTTTAACATCTCGGCTCAAGAAGGTAATTCATAAGCTTGTGGGTATTAATCAATCAGCATTCTTGCAAGGCAGATTCATCTTGGATAACTATATGACAGCTTATGAGGCTATTCACCATTATAAGAACAGAAATAAGCAAGGTGTGCTGTTAAAGCTCGACTTTGAGAAGGCTTATGATAGAATCAATTGGAATTGCCTCAATAAAACTATGGAGCTTATGGGATTTAATGAAAGATGGATAAGATGGGTCATGAGTTGTATTTCATCCTCTATATTCTCTGTGTTGATTAATAGAGAGCCGTGTGGCTACTTCAGCAGCTCTAGAGGACTTAGGCAGGGAGACCCGATGTCACCGTTTCTTTTTCTGCTTATTGGTCATATTTTAAGTTCCCTTTGGGATAGTGCAGCTCAACAGAGCCTGATTGAGGGGTTCAGAATTGGCAGGAGACACTTATCTCACCTTCAGTTTGCAGATGATACGTTGTTGTTTACTTTGGGAAGTAAGGAGGATATTCAGAATATCAAAAGATTGCTTATTTTGGTAGAACTTATCACGGGGTTGAGGATCAACTACGAGAAATCAGAAATTGTTGGTTTGAATGTATCACAGCTTAGTCTTCAGGAGATTGCGAGTTCCTTAAAATGCAGAGTTAATAATTTTCCTATTAAATATTTAGGCTTGCCCTTAATGGATGGTGCCTTAAGGGTGAGGGTTGAGATGGTTTAATTAAGAAATTCGAGAATAGATTGGAAGGGTGGAAAGGTAACTTTCTTTCAGGAGGAAGGAGATTGATATTGTCAAAATCGGTTCTTTCGTCTTTGGCTATTTATTATGCTTCTATCTTCAAGATTCCTCGGTCTGTGGAAAAAATTATTGAATCAGTTAGAAGCTCTTTTTTTTGGACATGAGGGAGAAGGGAGAAGAGAGGTATTCATTTGATTAACTGGAGTAATGTATGTAAAAGTAAGGAGCAAGGTGGAATTGGTCTCTGTGGAGTGGCCACATTCAATAAAGCTATGCTAGCTAAATGGTTGTGGTGAAGCGGAGAGTGTCCGGATGCTCTTTGGGCTGTGATTGTGAAGGATCTATACTTTCATACTGAGAATAAATGGAATTTTTATCCTTCGACCAGTTACAACTTGTCTTCAATCTGGAAGAATATTGTTAGATGTGCTCGAGTGCTATCCAGGTGGGAAATGGCTGTGATACACAGTTCTGGAAAGACAAATGGTGCTCTAGTTTGGTCTTTTCTGAGCATTTTAGCAATTTATTCAACATTACTCTTAATCAAGAGGCTACGGTTGAGGATGTGCTATCTCATATTGATGCAGGTCAGATTAATTTATCTTTGAGAAGGGACCTTACTGATGTGGAAACAGAAGAACTATTAATGATGCTTAATATAACCAGTGGATCCAGATTTTCTAGTGAGGTGCAGGATAAAAGAATTTGGAGATGGACAAACAATGGGCAGTTTTCGGTTAAATCCATGGTCCAAATGTTGAGTGATGGTGGTACTAGGGTCTGGTGGAAGGAGCTAGTATGGTCTAACCAACTTCCAAATAAGATCAAGGTGTTCCTATGGAAGCTTGCTTGGTCTAGAATTCTTACGGGAAGGAGGGCTAAGAAGCTTAATCTCTCTGGGAGTTCTTTTTGTGTTTTCTGTGCACTCTTTGAGGAGGATCAAAAGTATTTATTTTGTGGTTGTGGCATTATTATCATCCAATGGAAGACTATCTGCAGGTTATTTGGTCTCAATTGGGTGGAGCAACCTTCTGTGTTGGATCTCTTAAACTGGTGGAGCATTGTTTGTCCCTATAAAGGCCTTAAACAATTGTGGTTCTTGATTTGCCCGGCCCTTTTGTAGACTATCTGGTGTGAGAGAAATAGAAGGAAGTTCAGTGACCAATTCAACAGTGCTAATGAGCTACTGAGAAGTACATTTAGATGGGTGGAAGAGTGGGGAAGGGTTGCTGGTCTCTTCAAGGAGAGGAGTTCTGTAATTTTTGACAAGGCCAGAAAGTGGAGTGAATTGATTTCTTGACGGTTTAATCTTATTTGTATTTCTGTTTTATTTGCTTGATAAAACAGTTCATGTAATATATTTTTTTTTCTCTTCAGCATTAGATGGGGACCAGGATCGAGTATGTCCGATCTTGGCTGTGATGCCTTATGGGGCTTTTTGTGTAACCTTCTCTTATGTTAAATGAAATTGTGACTTTATGTCACCTTCAAAAAAACAAATGGACAGAGTCAAAAGGCTCCACTGTTGGGTCGAACTGGAGTTAACCCATACATGAGAAAACAGTCTTGCGACATACTAAAAATTTAGGCTCCATTTGGTAACAATTTTGGGACTCTAAAGTTTGGAGGAATTCAGATTCTGAAAAGAACCACGTCATCATCTCTTGAATTCAAATTTTAGGAAAAGTTGTTTATTTTTTAAAATGTCATTTGGAAAGACTGAGAACTCAAATTTAAAGACACATTAAAAGACACTTTTATCCTTATATTACTCTCTTTTAGGAACTTTACGAGGATAAAAAAGGGAAAGAAAAAGGATGTTACTTTCTAGAATCCTCATATTCCCCTCCTATCCCATTTTCAAAAGATTCGCCAGGAATAAAAAAGAGGCCCTTTTCAACATGAAATAAAATCTGGATTCTTAGAGAATCCATCTACCTTTTTTTCGTTTGAAAAAAAAATTGCACTTTTCAGATTTCTACCGAATCTGAGGTAGAATCATTACCAAATGGAGCCTTAGTCGTCTGCAAAAATAATTCAGATAATTGTGTATTCACATGAAATAAAATAGTTTAACAACAAACCAATCCTACATCTGAAAGTTTAATTCCAGAATGTCTTTACAGTCAATAACACAGAGAACAGAGTATTTAAAAAAGATGCTTTCGTTTTGGCCCCAGAGATAAGGGAAATAAAGAAGCTAAACAACAGGAAAATAGAGAAGTAATTTTACCACGAAGATCGAGATTAACCATGTAGAGAGAAAATAATGTTCTATTACCTCTTATAGAAGTGGAAAATTCTCCAAAATCGAATCTTCTTGCAGGTGGTGTCCACTGGGAAGGCTGGAAAATCTCAGATGGGCTTCCATAATAAGAAAGCGCCCCATCAGAAACAGAGTGCTGATGATTGCGATACTGGTCATTGATAAGTCTGCTTCTGTTTCTTTTACCGTGAGAAGAGATTGATGAGCCATAAATAGGCAGTTGGTGATTCCCATGAGATAATCTATCTGATTGGAATTGGTAATCCGGCCTCCTTGTTGGAGGAGGAGAGAAACTAGAATTTGTCAGCCAACGGGGTTCATTGGGATCCATGGAACAGTCTCTACTGCCTCTATTAGATTTTGTTCCATGTGGCCCAGTGGCCACACAACAAAGGGCACCCGTCTTAGTAAGTCACTATAATGGCATGCAACAAACACCTTCACATCTCAATCAGAGTTACTGCTGATTTTTCATCAACATGTGAATCTTTACTATGCCAGATGTTATATGCCATCAGTATCTCATTTATGCCCGTCAGAATAACTCTGCCAATAACCGAGAACCCACAGGATTGAGACAAAGAAAATGCTCAATGTTGAACATTTATCACAATATTGTGCATCACACAGCCATTACTGTTCTACTCCTGGCATGCAATCAAAAATTGGTGGATAGCTATCCTGGCAACAGCCGCTTCCTTCGCATTTAATTCTGAAACTGCCTTTCTTCTGACTTGTGCTGCTCTAGTAAATTATAGAAGACGACAATCCTGCAGCAAGCAAAATGTCAAGTCAAGTAATGAAAAGACTTTTAGAAAGCAGGAAAAAGAGACTCTTCACAGTCAAGATTAACAAACACCAAAACCATATTTGCTATGCAATTAAAGTCAGGTTCTCCCAATCATTCCAATTCATGTTAGTCAAGAGGATACTTTCAGTTTCCAACAGTGTGTTTTTAGAGTCCAGGAAAACACCAAAACCATGGAAACAAACTCAAATCCATTTAGCATAAAAAAGAATATGCATCCTGCAGCTAATTTCATGGGAGAGGGTTTTACAGTTTACAATGCTGATGTTATACACTATTAGGAAGTCTCACATTTCTTGTAGAGGTATTTGACAAGGAGATTCTATCTCTTCTCTCATATTTCCACTATCTGGTCAGAAGACTCAGAACCTCAGCTCGATGTGGACAAAAGCTGATGAAAAATTGGTCTCATTGATGGTATTTTAGTTGGAAGAAGCACCATCAGACTTGCTCACCTCCAATTCACAGATGGCACATTGTTGTTTGCTTCATGAAAGAAAAGATATACTAATCTGGAGAAATTGCTATTTCCACTTCAGACAGTAAAAGGTCTGCAGATTAAGCATTCCAAATCTGAAATTGTACAGGTGACTCAGATGGGTATTCCTCAGGATAGGCTTCAGAGTAAAGGCATATACTCTTGGCTGTAAATGTTTCTCCTCTCCCATCTGGTATTTAGGACTCCTGCTTTCCGAAGGCATTATTAGAGTGTGTGATGGGAATCGTATTGTCGAGAAGTCTGAGCTGAGACTTGAAGGCTGGAAAGTGAAGTTACTTTCAGCTGGCATAGATGGATTTTACCTAAAACTGTCCTTTCTAGTCTGGCATAGATGGATTTTACCTAAAACTGTCCTTTCTAGTCTGGCTACATATTTCTTCTCAATATTCAGAATCCTAAATCTATAGAATGAAAGTTAAAAGTTGTCAAAAGTTCCTGCTTCTCTTGTCACATGTTCCCAGCACTCAATGTGCCCCCACATCAACTGCCAAAACACACTAACCACTATACCATCAAAGCTGCCCACCTGCTGATTATTGCATCTTTGATGTGATGCGGGACAGAGAGGGGAAGAATGGAGGAATGGGCTCGGAGGCCAAGGAGGAAGAGGAAGACAGGGTAGATGATAGACGGACAGGGGAAGAAGGGGGAGGGGGTGGAGGAAGATGAACACAGGGGCTTCCCACCCCTATTTCTGTCACAGACCCATCACAGGTCTACACGCACAGCACTGCGGCTACAGGGAACCTTCTCTTCTTTTTCTCATCATTCTAATCATTGGGTTTCCCAAAAGGGAATACATGGATATATATAGGCCCCAAAAAGGAAGCCCTAATAGGAAAATTACCAAGCTACCCCGAGAACTCCTAAAATAGCAAAAACATGCAGACAATCACAAATAAAATAAAAAGACACTAAATGGACCTCTAATGGGCCTTATTCATGCCCAAAGACTCAAACAAACATATACAATGCTTTTAATGACCAAAAGACGTGTCTCCAAGCCCGAATTGTGCCCGGCTTTGCACTACCCGTAGACCTGCTTCTGTATCAATCTCCCCTGGTTCGAGAAAATTTGTCCTCGAATTTTGAAATGCGCAAGTATCAAGGTGCGGGCGTCTGGATGAAGTACGGGAGGCTTCAAACAAATGATCATATCAAGAATTTCAAACCGGTCTGCTGCATGTAAATCACAAAAGGTTTGCCATATCAGATCAATAAGATCCGTTCTTGACTCCACAACTAACAGAGGATCTAAACTCTCTAACTAACAGAAGATCTGAACTCTCAGGAGAACTAAGGTCATAATCGCAACTGCATAATAAGTCCGCATCAGACACAAGAGCATCTAGCATATGCAACCCATAATCAACGAATAGGCTATGATCCCATGAATCCATAACCAATAATTCAGTAGCAGCTGTCAATAATGGTATGTCCTCAAATACATCATCTAATATCAAATAAAGTCCAGACTCAATAAACAAGTCAGCACTTGAGGCATTCTCAACTATAAGTGCAACACATGCAAGGGTCGGTGTCTCCACCTTGGCCACTTTCTGCTCCAGAGGTGTCGATGTAGCTTTAGCATAAACATAAGCTTTAAAGAAAAAATTACCCTTCAAGTGTGGTGGCTGCCACATGCACTGGGATTGCTCAGAATTCATGGTGGCATGCTGCTCTTGTAACCACTCAGACCCTACAATGATGGAGAAGCCTCCTGAGGGAAGAATCTCAACCCAAGTTCTATCAAAATACCTAAAGTCTGTAGAGTAAGTGTGCTCTTGACATTTCACATGAAACTCAACAAAAGCATGGTCATGCTTAACAATATTTCACCGGTTTTAGATAATAGATCCACAATTCCTTGGGAGATATAATTGCCACATCGGAGCGGATCAAATCTCAAAAAAACAACCTTCTCATTTGGCAATCGAACTAGAGTGAGAAAACAAGGGAAGAGCATGATACCAAATTTCAAGTTGTCCTATCCGGAGAGTGAGTGGAGTACTAAACAGGATCGACCATGTTGTAAGGAATCCGCTGATGTGATCGGCTAGCAAAACGGAGCCCAAATGGGTGACTTCGAAATGCGTGCAGTGATGGCACGCAAAACAAGGTGTTGTCTGGACTGTCGCACAATGAAACTGAGTTGGTCTTCTAGAGACGAGACCAACACGATGACGGCTCTCAAATCGGGATCTTGGAGACCTCGAACGGCGAGCACAAGCGCCATCATAAAGAGTGAAAGTGTAGCACGCAAAACGAGGCACTGCTGACATATAGGATGTGCAACGAGGTCGGCCTCGTCGAAACAAATCCAACGGCGCGAACGGTGTGTGAACCAGAGTCCGGACAAGTTTGGAGTGAGGGCAGTTGTTTGTGTGGAAGATTTTATCTAACCCTCGGTCGCGACCTGACCTAGACATATCTCTCCTCCTATGTCGGATTATTCGGAAATCCATTTTTTTCGTTGTTTATCTAGAGGAATTAGGGTCGGCTTTATATTTTTTTTATCGGATTATGAGGGCTTGGGATTAGCCCTCAGGGAATCCGGGACTTCGAATCAAGCGAAGATTCGAGTATATGACCTCTCTCCACTGACCTCGGTCAGTGTTAATTACGCTGAGCGACCGCTCGGCAACCCTTGATTAACCATCCGTATGATGCCCTTAATCATGCAAAAGCTACTAATATAGGAAGCGCATGCATATGCAGATGAAGGTATATTTTAGGTTGACTCCTTAACCTCACCCCGGTTCGAGTACAATTTTTTATGTGATTTGGGATTGACTCCTGGTTATTAGGATTGGTTCCAAGTTTAGAGGATTAATTCCAAATTATACGGATTGATTCCCAATTTTTAACCCTACAGGGACTTTTTTGTAATTTTACACCTTGAGGGGTTTTTATGTAATTATGGGCGCCTTATGAAAGCATAACAATTTACAAGTATATGTGGGGTGGATTTTTAAGGGTTCCACACTTTATGGGGGTTATAAAATCAATTTTAGAGGTATGAGGGTTTTTTTTGTAATTTTCCCTTAAACTGGGTTATCAAGTTTTAAGATTTGATATTGAGGCTATTGGAGAGAAATTTTACTCATGATATGATTTTTAGGGCTTTCGGGGTTATATATGTAAATATCATACATAGGGATATTTTGGTAATTTTATATTTATGTATTATGTTCATTATTAATGGTTTATATCCTTTCAGATTTTTATTTTCTCTGATTTCTCGCTGATTTTAATCATTTCATTTTTTTTTGTGTTTAATTTGGTCAATTTAATTAATTAATTAATTATTCATATGAGATTATTTAGGTTTATTATAATTTCCTACAGATTTTACTGTTTTCTTTATATGTTTTCCTGATTTTTACTGGTTTTTCCTGATTTTTAATTGATTTTTCGGATTTTTATTAATTAATTAATTATTAATTATAAGTTATCTTTTGGGTTTAGTTATAATTTTTATGCAGTTTTCTGAACTCATATTTTATTTGTTTAGGGGGTGAGGCTAAGAGTTAGGTTGAAGGTGCACTCAATTTCGTTTAGTTTTAGAAAACTATATACATATATGTATTATTATTGAAATATGATAATTATAAAATTTAAATGACACACACATGGGCACCGAATTTCTGATAATATTTCGGCAACATTTCGCCTTATAATAAGACTGCTTTACAAAGAAAATTCGGCAGAGCTTCCTTTTAGGATTGAACCTTAGGAGAGAGCTCCCCGGGACGAAAGAACTCCCAAATTCGCAGCAAATCCGGGTTAAAAAACCCGAATTTGGTCTTCAATTGGCAGCACTCTCCCTCCCAATTTCACCACAATCTCCCCCTTGTATGTGGGCAGCTTGTATGCTTGTAGTGTGCACTTGTGGTGTGCTTGGTGTTTTTTTGAATTGGAGCCTTGGGGTCCTATTTATAGGCCCCAAAATCTGATCCGGTGGGGGGTGCCACCGGGATGAACCAAGGTGGGGGGTGCCACCGGTTGGAGCTTCCCTCCTTCCCTCTTTTTTTTTATTTTTTTATATCAGCCAATGGGTGGCAAGGGGGGTAAGAGAGAGCAAATAAAGGAGAGAGGGGGAGGCCTTGGTGGGCACCCCCACCGGTTCCAACCGGTGGAGGGGGGTGCCACCGGTTGGCCCCCCACCGGTTGGGAACCGGTGGGGGTCTCCCCCACCGGTTTTGGAAACCGGTGGGGGGGTTCTCCCCTCCCCATGCTCCCCTTCTTTCCCACTTTTGGCTCTTAATGAGCCTTGGTTTTTTTTGGTTTTCAGATTTCCAAGTGTGAAAGGGGTCTTTGCCCATTAAATTCAGACTTGGGTTAGGTGTGAAAGGGGGTTTTTAGGATGGGGTTTAAGAGGGCTCCTGCATGGGATTCTCAACCCATGTGAATGGGGTTAAGATCCCCCATTAACTCCTCCTTCTCCTTTAATTTAATCCCCCACCCCCCTTCCTTTTTTTTGAATTTTTAAAGAAGAAGAGAGGGAGGGAAAGCCTCCTCCCCCCCCACCGGTTTCCCTCTTGGAACCGGTGGGGGGGTTCCCAACCGGTGGGGGCTCCCCCCACCGGTTCCCCCTCTCTCTCTCCTCCCTCCTTTTTGCCTATTTAAATAAGGGGGAGTGAGAGAGAGGGGTCCACCTTCTTCTTTTGCCATTTTGGGAATCCTGGAGATTTCTTCCCCCTTTTGGCAGATTTAGGCCCTCTTTGTGAGCTGGTTTTGAGCCCATTTGAGCTCCCTATTGGGCCTCCTTATTGGGCCACCCATTGGGCCTGCCTCCCTTGCTATTGGGCCTCTATTGAAGGTCATTTTGAGCAAGTTTGGAGAGCATTTTAGCCCCATTCCGGGACTGATTTGGGCCTGCTAGGGGTGCCTCTTGGGCTTCTTTTTGGGCTCCCCCATTGGGCCATTTATTGGGCCTAACTTTCCCGATATTGGGCCTCCGTTTCGGGGCTGATCTAGGTAATTTCCAGAACTGGTTTTACCTTATTTCGGGACAGATTCCAGCCCACTTTTGGGACTGAACTTGGGCCCATTCGGAGGCTTATTGGGCCTCATATTGACCCCACCCATAGGGATACTTATTGGGCCTATCTCCCCCACTATTGGGCCTCCATTTCGGAGCCATTTTGGGGGAGTTCTAGGACTGACTTTGCCCCACTTTGGGACAGATTTTAGTCCACTTTGGGACTGATTTCGACCCCTGTTTTGCAGCATTTGGAGTCCCTCTTATCGCTGCATTCGGGGTCTCCCTACGGGCCCCATTATCGAGCATTGCAAGGGCGGTTCGGGAGTTGATTTTCGGGAGCCGAAGCGAGCAACTTGGGGCTGCCTTAGGCTCCTAGAAAAAAATCTGATTAAGGCCTTCGTGGCCTAGGTATGTCTCCTACTCCGCTGCCCTCGCAATACGAGCCCGTGGTTTCTCATGGATTCTTAATATTCCCCTATATCATAGGCATTTTTATTTTGCATGACGTAGTCCTTCATGAACATATCATCATTCTTATGCATGTGTATTCTCCCATGGGAATTTCGCATCGACGCGAACATGCGTCATATATGCATACTCATATAATGCAAATCTGCATATCTGTATATGAGATTTTTTTTTTGGGTTCAACAGCAGTGCGCTAACAACTCCAGGTGCACCGTCCGACACCCAACAATAGACCTGGACGATACCCTGGCTCGGACATGGCCGCACCCTGGTTCAGACCAGGTAGCAGGTGGCTCGGACCCAAGGCAAAAGAGCTCGGACCAGTGCCAAGTGGTTCGGACCAAGTGGAGGGGTTGGGTTCGGCCAAGCCGGTTCGGGCTAGGGCTCGAGCTGGTTGCAATAGGGCTCGAGTTAGACTGGGCCCAACTTGAAAGGGCCCGAGCCCTTTGTCCAGACCTCCTCTCTTCCCCACCCCTTTTATGTCCTCTTTCCTCTTCACTGTAGGGCACAAAGGGGGGGTGGGGGGGGGGGGGGGGGGGGGGGGCAGCGGCGGGGCTATCGGGAGGTGCCGGCGGCGGCACTAGACGGCGACGGCGGCAAAGGTGTCCGACGGCGAGGGCGGTGGAACCTGCCGTCGACCACTGCAGCTGTGGGAGAAGGCGACGGCACCGGCGACTTCAGGGGAGGTCGGCGGCTAGAGCGGCGGCAATGGCAGGCGTTGGCGACAACGATGGCACCGACGGCAGCGGGGGAAGGCAGTAGAGGCGGGTGACGGCACTGGAGGGCTCCGGTGACTGGAGTGACTTGAGGTATCCCCTTCCCGATGTCCTCCTTCGTCTTCTTCTGTCCGATGCTCCAGAGGACAACGATGGTGGCGCCGGCTGGGGCTGGTGAGGGCGACGGCGGTGCCGGCGGGCACAGATCCATTTTGCAAGTTCGTTATTACGAGTAGTTCCTACAAAGGGTCGGACTAATGACGTATACAATACTTGAATTATCCATGTAGATGCTACATAGTTGGTTCTCATCCTTCAGAGACTACGAGTGTAATAGGAGCATCCGTCGACAAAAGGATCACCCTAAGATGATCATCTCATGGCTATTGAGAACAAATCAAATCAGATAGTTCTATTTCTCAATCTTTCTGACTTGCTCTTACGCAACCAAGGTTGAAAAGATTGAAAAAGTCAGTCATTCACAACCATTGATGGAGGATTCCTCGAAAAGTTAAGGATAATCCTTTTTAGAAATCGAATGGGTTCGGTCTTATACTGACGACGATGGCAATGACGCTGGAGGCCCGAGCTTTCCCCTCCTTCCTCTTCGTCTACTTCTGTCTTTTTCCTTCTCTACTGTGAACCAAACTGAAGTGGAGAGGGAGGGAAGGGGAAGGAGATGGCAGCTTCTCACAAGACTTGGATCATGGGAATGAGTCATGCATACAATGTCGGCTTGCCAATCACAGGCGCAAGCCACCCAACTGCTTGTTTTGATGTCAAGCCCCCACCCCACAACCTCCTCCTCCAACTCCCCCACCCACATCCCCCTGGTGTTCAGTATGCCACATGCCCCAGCTGACAATAGCCCACATGGTCTCACCAATTTGAATCAAAGCTGGTCAAAGCCAATCCAGTTCCAGACTTTGGTTTTAATTCTTTGATTGGGCAAACCCCCCCCCCCCCAAAAAAAAAAAAAAAAAAACAAAAAGAAGAAGGGGAAATAAATTGCTTTCTCCTTGAAGCCCTAACATTTGAAACACAACAACCAACTTAGGCACCTTTTAAACTATTTTCCTTTGACTTAGCCCAGAACCAAGATCGAACCTGATATCTTATACCAAAATCGTTACTCCCCATCTCCCAACTCCAATTCCCTTATCAAGCCCATTTATGGACTCTAACTCATCCCTCAACCAAATATAGCCCAATGTTCATACAGGCAAGCCCAATTTGTTGGCAAGATTGTTTGTCAAGAAAACCATTGAATTGAAATCTTCGGGATTGTCATACATCACTTTGGCACAAGGGCATCTAGTCCTACACGCGCGCACAAAATTGATACCACAGAGTCTCATCCTGCATCTCAAATACTAACAAATCCCAAGTGACACTGTATAACATCTTTCTCTTGTTCTTGAGCAGCAAGCTACCTAATCACCCATCCCTTCCTTTTCCTCCTTTATCTTCGTTGTCTTAGATCTCTAGAAAGCTGAGGCCAGTAAGGTGTTTGCATGGGAGAGAGAATGCACGATGGGGGACAGAGGAGGAAAAAAAAAAAAAAGAGGGGGGGGGGGGGTGTTAGGTGTGGTAGGAGAGACTACCGATGTCGCATCGTCGGCTTGGGCATCACATCTGTACCCAAAATGGCCGATTCGATCCCATCGTAGGATCGTCTTCTCCGTCGTAGAGAGGAACACAGGAAAATATCCAAAATTCGTGCAAATAATCATCCATGATTAGAAAAGAGAGCGTACATACATATATATAATATTTAAAAACCTTTCCGACTTAAACTTAACTACCTAAATCTAAGACGGACTCAAACATCTCTAACTAGATAATTATTACGAAAATTTGCACTAAAAATTCTTAAAAAATAGAAAAACGTACCTAAAATTCAAAAAAATAAAAAACATGCTGAAGGGGCTCTAAACGAGCCAAATAAAATATCTATAGACTCCTCTAAAATTACTCTAGGAAACTTCTAACATAATAAAGCTTGCTCTGGTCTTGGATTGCCACCATTCTCTCTCAGTTGGAAAAAACTTGTCCTCAAGTTTTTAAGAGTGGTAATATCCATTAGGAGATGATGAGAACAACAAAGCAATGATGTACGGCTAATGTTGTTGAGATCACCATGCAGAAGAAAAAAAAAAAATCCAACTCCAGGTGGAAAGTAAGCCTCAAGATCGCTCCATATGCGGTCAAAAGTATGTCAGCCGATAGTATCTAGAGCAATCTTCAGTTGATCTACCGCTTCTGTGATTGCCTCTTCCTTCTTTGGCTCATTCTGTCTATCAATGGATGCGGAACCAGTCTCAAAATGGACATTAGAAATCATATCTAACTGTGGTTCAGCAACGAGGATGTCATTACAAAATATCTTGGACTCAACCTGTTCAAAATACTCATCTGCAAGTGCTGGATCGACTTCATAGTGTATCTCTTTCATTTGATTTTCATACTATTCAATCAATGTTGGGTCAACCTTATAAACTACCTCTTCGATTTCCTTTGGGAAAGTTGATTGGCCGTTAATCGGATTAGGATTGGAGCTGGTGTTTGTTCTTCAAGTGCATTGGCTGAAGAATATAATTGGGTTGCTCTGAGTCAAAAGTGGCATGGCGCTCTTCCATCCACTCTCAGCCAACAATAATGGTAAGATTTTCTGAAGAGAAAACGTTAGCCCATGTACCGTCGAAGTATAGAACCTTCCCGAATTGCTTGTGAAACTCTACAAAGACATTGTCAATTTTGACAACAATTACACCCGTCTAGGAGAGTAAATCAACAACAGCCTTGGACACGGAACTTTCTTTGAACAGGTCGTTAAAAATTAGGTTGGCACTTGTCCCATTAGGTAAATAAATCCTAGTTGTGAAAAAGAAACTCGTAGTGTTAAAGGACAAGGAAGTGGGACCTCAACATGTAGGGGCAACACACAAAACAATGCACTACTAGTGGGTGGGACGCTAGATGAGTTGGCCTCGCTGCAATGAAGCCAACAGTACAACCACTACGCAAAATGGAGCATGGAGGTGCTCTCACGCAATCGACACAGCCGTCAGAAGTGGGTATGTAATACGAGGCATAGTCAGAGCAACAATACGCTAAAACAAGGTTGGCCTTGTTGAGGCGAATCCAACCGCGCAAATGGTGCGCGAATCGGGATCCGGATGACTCCCGACAATGGCGGTGCGCTAAGGGCTCTTGTTGTACTGCCTGGTATACTGTAGCAAACCAAACAGACCCCTAGCTCGGACCTGATAGGACCCTGGTTTAGACCAGGGCTGCACCAAGTTGGCTTAGACCACCTAGGACACTTGGGACCTGGTTAGACCAAGTAACAACTTATGGTTGGGCCCTTCTTGGTGGATTGGGTTCGAGCCAACAGGGACTTGGATTCGGCTAGACTAGGTCAACCTGGTTTGACCAGGTTGGACTTCTAAGGGCACGATCTTTCCCTTTCTTCTTTCCTCTTTACAAACCTTAAGAGAGAAAGAGCGGGGGGGAAAGAGAGAGAGAGAGAGAGAGAGAGAGAGAGAGAGAGAGTGGGAGAGAGGGGAGATGAAGGCGGTAGCTATGGGTGGCAGTGACGGCTCCGGTGGCACAGGCGGTGGTCAGCGACAGCGGCGGTGATGGGTGGATAGCTACGGAAGCGTGGTGGGTGGATGGTTGTGGCGGAGGCAGCAGCGGCGACGGTAGCCCCGGTAAGACCGACGACGACCTCGGTGGCGACGCCGACACCGGCTGAAGGAGATGACGGCAGCGGCGGCACCAAGGGGTGCAGGCAGCAGTGGGGCAGTGGCTCGTGGGGCCCACTGGCGGCACCAACGGAGCTTGGCGATGACGAACTTAGCTTCTAAGCATTATAAAGCTTGCTCTAGTCTTGGATTCCCATCATGCAGGGTTGTTGAGTCGTGAAATTATGAGTTAATTAGGCCATTGCAGAAAGGCTGGCAGTATTGCTACAAAGTAAACAAATATGTCCCAAGTTCTCTACATTTTAAGGTTTTAAAACGATATTTTGGCCTTTTCTCTCTATTTTTCTTTGTTTGTTTTACATGAACAACATCAAGATATGTGATAGCTTCTGCAGAAATTCAATAACTGAAAACCTTTTATATATACTGCTCATAATCTTATGTGTGTGATTAATTTTGTTGAATTTTCACATAAAATTTAAGTTCTCATGTATGTATAATTATCACAATGTTTTCATTGCTTTTGAGTAAAATCCTCTTGAAACATAAACAATAAAGTCATCCTCCAAATATTGAAAATGCCCACAGCCTTATTATAATAGAAATTTATGATTATCCTTTAAGTATCCACCTCTAAACATAATAGACAGAGAACTAAAGTTGGAAACTATGATTGCAAAGATCCCTCGTTTCTTAATGAACATGTCCTAGATCACTCCGGCAATGTGTAAATATTCCTCTAATCCTTCATCTAGTGCAAATTCTCTAGGAACTTGAAGGATCACCATACTCGATCATTTTTTTTCCAGATATGGTCGTGTTCTCATACTCAGATAACATAGTTCAGAAACAAGGTTTGGCATCTTGCTCATTTTCAGAAACAAGGTTTGGCATCTTGCTCATTGATAGCATGCGAAGAAGTCAAAAAAAGAGATCCATGAGAGATCTCAGAGAGATCGAGAAAGCTCCTAAAGCAACTTGCCATCTCAAAGAGAAGAGAATATCTTGACAATATAAAAAGAGATCTTATTGAACAATACCAAACCATGATTGGAACACAAAAAGCTTTTTCTGCTTGCAAATGGAAGCCCATCACAAAATAAGATGTGGGTTTGAGCATTCTTACCTTGGTGGGACATTTTTCTTTGGAAACTACACCAGTAAGACATATCTAACCGGAATGAATTGCTCAAAGTATATAACCACTTGTTTATCTAATTTAGGATCAAAAAATCATGAGACATGACACCCATGTTTGTATCGTGCTGATGAAGAGGGGCAGGAAATAAAGGTAGATGCTAATTGCTGAAAAAGCATTGGAGAGGTGCTTGTGTTTCACGAAGTTCATCATACAAGAGCGGTAGATGATTCAGCAACTGAGAGAATAATCCAAAAACAATCAAAAGTCCCATGCCACTGCAATGTTGTCATTTCACCATCCCAAGAGTCCCAGAACGCACGCCATTGCAATCTCCTACTATTGTCAGGTTTTTTGGATAGTATTGAAAGCGATTAGACAGACGTTTGATGTCTAACTACCATAAGCAAAGATTCTAAAAATTAAAGGGCATCTACATGCACTTATGTTTGATAACTGCCATTGTATCAATTTCCAATAAATTTAATCCCTTGATATTTAAATATGAGTAAATAAATGCTGCCCATGTGTCACACATGGTTTCAGTAGAATCTGCAAACTTGAGATTGGCACATTACTGTTACTAAACTCTGTCTGATTAGTGTTGTTTGCAGTATTCTCATTGACTTCGAGGTTCACAAAAAAACTAACATCTCAAATACAGCCAATTGAGATTTGTCACTTTTTTAAAGTATTTTGCCCTTTCTTATTTTGATAGTACCCAAGTTTTTTTTTTAGATACACTTAAACTGAGCCCAAGCATAGTCCAACAGCGTACAGAGACAGATAGAAATAGAATGCCTAAACAAACACAGCCCATATGGAAGAAGAGGTGGATGGCTGGTGCCAATTGAACCCAGAGGAGAATAACTTTGGTCTGGCTGGGAGAGGCAGTTTGCCTTGGCTGGCCAGCTCATAGCTAGGATAGGGTGTGGGGCACCTTTCTTCACCAGTCCACAGACTAGCCACAGGCAAAGACTGAACTACCCTCCCCTTCATTCCTAAATTTCAAAACTGCTGCCACCACCATGATGTGAAGAGAACAGGCAGCAAGACCCCCCAACTTCCCACTGCACTCCTTCCTCCCAAGCCCCAATTGCACCAGCAGAAAAGGGAGAAAAGTCTTATCTCCATCTTAAATCACATGTACAAGTTTATAAGTTACTAATGCTTGAAATAATTCTTTAAATAAAAAAACAAAATACTTATGTGCCATTTGGACCACCCTTGACCCGTGTACTTCATACTATCCATTATACCCATCTTTGTATTTATGCAATCCTTTTTAGTGCACCATCATTTCCAAAGTCAAAAAAGGGCATTCTAACGACAAAAATATTTATGTAAATCTCTTTTAATAGCATGAGTATATTCCTAAAAAAAAAACATCCCATGAATTTGTCTTCAACTTAGAAGTCATTATTTCAGATGCACCAAGACTTTTGATGGCATGGAAATATGTCAGAAATGAAAAATGACAAACAGCCATGCATTAGTTAAGCCTCATTTAATTTAATCAACAGGCTTTACTCTATAAAATAAGTGGAAAATAACTCAATTTACTCCTTTCACTTGTTGGAGTTTGAACCAACAACCTTCTCTGTTAGATAAGAGGACAACAAGATGATTGCTTGTTTTGGTGGATGAATCATTTTTGGGGCCTAGATCGAGGAGTGTATACAAGGAAGACATGAGTGGCTTCCAGAGGGCACATGGACCATATCAAACCATAATGAGTTGAATATAAGTTGCTCTGCTTCCGAAACATCCCCACGCTACTAAGAAGAAAGGCTGGGGGAGTAAACCAATGAATTCTTTGAGACAAGATGGTACTCACAGAAACCCTGGCGGAGGCTTGGGGCAGCTCCCAGACATAACACCAACCCACAGCCAATGATACACGGGTAAAACAGAATAAATAACGATGAGTAGGTTTTCCTCAACCTAGTTACAAGAACATGGTTACCAATAATGTGAAAGAGTGACTTCCAACTTTCAAAAAAAAAAAAATCTAAGTCAACGTGTTCAACATAAACTTTAGAAGACATAAATGCCTTATAAGAAAGTAAAATATGAGGGCAAAATTCACAGAGTGCATATGGATTCGAAATATACGTACTTGAATTCATATTCTAATTCTGTCACAGCATCAGAAAAAATAAACTCATCATTTACACCACTGCAAAAGAACTGCTCCATATGATAACTTACAAGGTTTCATCACAGCAATATCCATGGCATAAGCTACTGAAGACACCGCATGATACTGCCCACAGGCAAATCTACATGCTGTTCCCAGGGTAATGCCATGGAATCACATATTTGTAGTTAACAGACTCAACACACAATATCAACGCCCATCGCGTGAATATCAATAAGTTCTAAACCTATCAGGTTAGAACCAAAAAGAGAAAAAAGAAACAATACGCAACATCAAACATCCACCATGGATATGGGGAAGTTATAAACAAGACCGAGTTAGGGGGGGGGGGGAGAAAAAAGAAAGGTACTGGCAAGCAAAAGAAGTTCTAAACAAGACCGAAGCAAAGAAGTCCTAAACATCTTTCTTCTTTCGTAAAATCACACGAAGCAGATGGGGGGAAAACAACACATAAAAATCGAATCTTGGTGACGCATATGACCTCTTATCAGCAACAGGATGTAGCCCATCTCTAGGTTTCCAGAGTATGACCACGCTAAACAGAAATCAAACAAAAACACGAAACTATCTCTATGTTCCCACACCATGATTATGCTAAACAGATACCAAACAAAAAAAAACAAAAAACAAAAATAACTAAGAACACAAATAGAAGGGTACCCCTACTGCTCCAGCGATGCAAGAGGAAACGAGAATTGGATTCGAGTGGAAAGTGGAGAAGCAGACAGCAAACCCTGGCGCTTCTCTTTCTCACTCTAGCTTCTTGTTGCTCCTTGTGTTCGTGTGCGTAGGGGGAGAACTTAAAATTAACATATAAAATAGGTAAGAAGCATGGATAACAACATTTTCTACAAATTAAAAAATGGGTGGGGACCGGTGGAGTTGGGCAGTGGTCCAGCACTCTGCCGCCACTCTCGAGGGAGGTTCCTTTTTCACGAGTGCAGCCAAACATTAGGATTATAAAACTAGTACCTTCGACAAATCCTCGTTAGGTACACTCGTATATTCGAATAAGACATCTTTTATTTTAATATCCAATTTAATTTAGAATAAATAATTTAAGTTTTTCGACCCAGCTATTTATTCCGTCTTACTTTAAAATAATGTCATTTTCGCTCAAGATGAAGAACCTGCCCAACAAATTTAACAAAATTGGATGTGTCGAATGTGTCGTCTTGTTCTAAGCTTATGAGATGTCGAATCGGAGCAAAATAATAGCTTCTTATAGATTACATTGCATATGTTAACTAGCTAATAGATACAGGCTTTTCACGTGTATGTGGTGGTGGTAATATGTTTGAGAAACATAATCGAAACGAATTTTCTTAGGATAGCACGTGTCGTGATATTTATTTATTCTAATGAAAGACATATCTTTGATATTTTTTGTTAAAAATATTGCACATAAGAAGATGCTTCACTCATCACCATCTTAAACGGTTAAAAAGACATGCGATCTCTACATAAATATTTATTCTTTATGAATTTGTGTTTTACATGCAATTTGAAATATATAGAAAAAAGATTTAAGTTTATAACGATGGTTGTAGCAGGTAGGTTTTAGCAGGTTTTTAATTTTTGAATATGGTGGGCCGTGAGGTGTCATATATGTCCATACAGGCCGATATCCGATCGAACGAGCGAAACAAATATGAAAAATAAAAAATCATTATTCAATTTTGGTCTATTAAAGATATTTTTACTGTTTATTTGGACTTAATTTTTAATTTTTTAAAGTTTTTTAGATCATCCCTCGGAGTTCACTTAAAAAAAAAAAAAAATTATTTACCCACTTCATTGAAGGATGGTACAAATGACGCCCTCAATAACAAGTATTACTCCGAAATCAAATTATACGGACCTATAAAACAATGTAGGTCCTAAGTCTGACCTTTTTTTGAAAAAAAAGAACCAACTGTAATGTCAAGGGTGGGGATGTTAATGGGGTGGGCCAACCCAACTCAGTCATATTAAAGGAAATTGGGTTGACTCAAGTTATATAAATTAGGTTGGATTAAATTTGAGTTGACATTAGTTAAATTTGGATTGGTTGAGCTGAAAACGGGTTGGCCAAATTTAATCTATTGACTTTTATTATAATTCATACAAAACGTAAAATACTTCTAACAAACCATTTATAAATAGGATTAGCCCAGCCCAACTCAACCCAACTCACTCACTATTAAATTTGATCTGAATTAGGACTGAATTTGAGTTAAATTTGAGCTAAACTAAGATCAAGTTGAACTGTTCTAAATTTAAGTTAAACTCAAATTATCATGCAGTCCGGTCCGCCCAATTTACATCCCTAGTCAGGGGCTCTTACTGGTCCATCAATTTACGAACGCAGCCCAAGTAGAAGCAGATGCCGAATGCTCTGGTGGGCCGTGGCAAGTGGATCCGAAGCGGAATAACTTCGGTCCGGCCGGGACCAAGGGGCACGTCGCGTCGACCGGCCGGCTCATCACTTGGATCGGGTGGGATGTACTGGTGTGGCCCGTGTGGGCACCTGGCTTCAGCGGTCCACAGACTAGGCCGGACGAGAGGACGGAGATACCCTCCCCCTTGCCTCCAACTATCGAAATTGCCACCATCTCCGCGACGCGAGCACAAGGGGCGGTGAGACTCCTCGCTTCCCCCCGTGCTCCTTCCTCTCAAACCGCGATCGCCCCAGCAGAGAGGGGAAAATTCCAATATCCGCAGGAGATCTAGGGTTTCGTCCCAGGTGAATCCTCGACCTCTCGCCATCTATCCTCCATTCCCTCCTTCGGAAAATCCGACGAATCTGCCTTGATCGCATTCTTCTTTCTGGAATCCGGGAGTTCTCCTTTCTCTTGTTGATCGTGTCTTCTTAATCATTGTGTGTGATCGGGTTTCCTATTCCCCTCCCCCCCGGTTCATAGGTTTTTAATCGTGTTTTTTGTATATTTTCTTCAGACGGTCTATTAGGTTTTCGATAGAATTTTTCCTGTGATTTTGTATGTGGATCTGCTGCATTTTTTATGCATATTTCTCTCGATGCTGGTTAGGAAGCGATGGAGGGGCTGAAGGTGATTGCCTTTGGAGTTGTACTTCTAGCGACGCAGCTAACTCGTGTGTTGTCCTCGCCCGCTACTGTTCCTGCGTTCCTGTGGTCGCCTCATGGTTATGGGTACGTTCTCTTTGTTTCTTGTTCCGAGGTTTGTGAATTATGTCTAAGCAGAAGTTGGATATCCAGTGGGGTTTCTTCAACCGAGTTTATGATTCGTAGTGTTGAAGGTGACCGAATGCTACAGAGTTGAGTGCTGTCTGGATGTATTTTTTTTCCAAACCACCCCCCCCCCCCCCCCGCTCCCAAAATAGATATCACCTCCAGAGTTGATGCTTTCTCTTATTTCGTGTTCTGTAAGGCTGTGATTGTCGTAGCTTCCAATTGGAAGCACTTTTGGGCTTCTATGCAGTTGTTTTGAGGGTAAAAAAAAACTCCACTTTGTTAGCCATCTATGTAGTGTTTTTGCTGTGTCTTGGCTTCTAAAAGGCCTCAAATTGGAGCTTCCTACATCATGGTAAAAATGAGGTTGCTACGAAAGGTTTACTTTTATAATGACAGAAAATTTGTCGTAACCACACTCAACATTTTTTTTTTTTTTTTTTTTAATGTTGAAGTAAAAGTTAAGAGTGGCTTCCAACTAAAGGTTTTGCTGTACATATCTCAATAGATTTAACTCTTCCTTTGCCCAATTTAATTGGTGGATAGAGTTATCCTGTTGGTTCCAAGAAGTTATTTGTAACTTAAGGCCCTAGACTCCTGACCGTGGTTTTATATGTTGACTCAATGGAAGTACATACCTCTTGTTTGTGTATTGGGATTCTGAAGATCTGTCTGCCGACTTTCCAACTACATAAAACTGCCGCCTGCCATAAATACCATGATCTTTCAATTGTTTCTCTAATCTCTTCTAACAATTTCTTTCTAGCTGGACGTAAAGGTAGTTCACTCTCTTAAGGTGGCAGACTTGTGTTGTGTCAAGCTGTGCTGGATAGTCTTCCCATCTACTTCCTATCCCCTTTCATGATCCCTAGATCCATCTTTCACAAGCTTGAGTCCATTCTCTGTAGATGTTTCTGGCATGGCAATGGAGAGCCTAAAAGGAGAGAATATGATATAAGGTGGGGAAGAGTGTGCGAGGGCAAGGATAATTGAGGGTTAGGGATCAAGAACATTGATGATTTCAATCTAGCCCTGTTATCTAAGTGGTTATGAAAACTTGGCACCAAGGACTTGGACCTATGGACAAAGATCGTCAGAAGGAAATATCATAGGAGGTCTAGAGGGTGGGAACCTAGAACTGGGGGCCTCTTATCACCTCTTTCATGTGTAGAAAGGCACTGTTCAGACCTCTGATATCCTAGTGCTCAATACTCGGGTTGTAATTGGAGATGAGACCAAGTGCCCTTTCTGGAAGGACAGATTGTGTGGCCATTCTTCTTTGGCAGCGGCTTTTCCCCTGCTTTTTGCTATTTGCTCTCAGATTTTGGCACTTGTTTCTGACCTCTTTGATCTGGTCTTTCTGGGTGGAGTTTGGACTCCCACTTTTAGAAGGCGGCTTCAAAGAGGTGGAGATGAAGGACTTTGCTAGGTTCCTTCTTGCCTTGCAGGGCATCCAACCTTGTTTGTCCTCTCATGATAGATGAGTGTGGTAATTTGAGGCTTTAGGCTGCTTTTTTGTTAGGTCAACGTAGCATTTCATTGTTGGTGGAGGGACCCACCTTGCTCTTGCCCTTAGGTGTGGTCTCCTAGCAGCCTGTTGAAGGCGAATGTCCTGATACAGAGGATCTCTCATGGTAGGCTTCCCACCTCGGATAGGCTTTACTTCTATCCTCTATGGCAACATCCGATTGTCTGTGTGGGGTGGAGAGGGAGTTGTTGGATCACCTTTTTGTGCTCTATGGCTTCTCCCTGGAGCTGTGGCACCTCCTAATGGATAGGTTCCAGCTCCAGGTGGCACCAATGGACTCTATGAGGACCCTTCTCCCAAGTGGGGAAGACCTTAGACGGCAAGGAATGACCGCAAATTATGGTGTCTGTTGAACCGAAAAAAAATTTCAACACATACACAGTAGGTTTTTTAATCCATAGGTATGTTTGCATGCAAAAAAGAAAAGAATCTGTATGCAACTAGGGTTAGAAACCTAGTTCCATGCATGCAAAATCTGTAACATGCATGCAAAATACATAAACATGCATGCATGTATAGTGTTCAAAAAAAAAGAGAGCAGGGGATACCTTGATAACCTGCAAGTTCAGAAAAAAAAATCACCAACAAGAGCCTCAAGCCAGGACCGAAATTAGCAGGAAAAAGGCCTCCAACCAAGGCCAAATCTGCACCAAGAAAAAGCCTCCATCTGCAGGCCAAATCAGCAACAAGTGGAGCCACCAACAGCAGCACCAAGAAGCACCAGCAACAGCTGCACGCACAAGAGGCCAGGGCAAGCCAGCTGGCCCTAATTCTGGTAAAGAAAGAAGAGAGGGAGGCAAAGCATGCACAGCCGGCCCTAATTCTTGCCAGGGAAAGAGAGAAAGAGGGAAGGGGATCCAAAAAAAGAAAGGGGGGTACTGTAGCGCGGGCACTATAGCGCTACAGTACCGGGCCCTCCCCTCCTTTCCTTATCTCTCTCTCTCTCTCCCTTTCCTTATCTCTCTCCCTCCCTCTCACGCATAGTAACCCCCCCACCGGCGCCTAGTTGGCACCGGTGGGGGGTGCCACCAGTGCCAAGGTGGCACCGGTAGGGGGTGCTACCGGTGCCCCTCCTCCGAGTCTATAAAAGGAGGCCCAAGCCTCAAAGGAAGCCACCCCCAAAAAATCTGCATAAGCCTTGCAGCAAAAAAAAGAAGAGAGGGCCCTGTCGATTGAAGGCTTGTAATTTTATTTTTTTAGTGTAAAGAGAGGGGAATAAAAGTCTATTTCCAGTTTCATGTCTTTATTTGTTTTTTTTCCTTATGTTAAATAAATATGGTCCATTCATATTATTTGAATGGCCATTAGATTTTATATTATCATCATGTGAAAAGATAATGAAAATGATGGTTCTGTCATATCGGTTGACCGGCCATCAAATAAAAAAATCAAAAAATTAAATAAATGATGGTTCTGTCATATCAGTTGACCGGCCATCGAATAAAAAAATCAGAAAATTAAATAAATGATGGTTCTGTCATATTGGTTGACCGGTCATCGAATAAAAAAATTAGAAAATTAAAATCTTGATTCTACCATATCGGTTCGTCGGCCATTAAACTAAAAATCAGAAAATGATGAAAATAAATAAACTTTAAATAGTGGTTCTACCATATCGGTTGGTCGGCCATAAAATTAAAAAATCAGAAAATAATAAAAATAAATAAACTTTAAATAGTGGTTCTACCATATCGGTTGGTCGGCCATAAAATTAAAAAAATCAAAAAATAAATAAACTTTAAATAATGGTTTAGACACATTGTTTGGTTTGGCCATAAAATTAAAAATAAGAATAAAAACAAAAAATGAAAAGATAATAAAATTAATAATTTTAAATAAAACAAGAAACAGAAAACATAATGATTCTTAAATAAAATAAAATAAAATAGAAATAAAAAGATAATAAGATTAATAATTCTTAAATAAAAACAGAAAATAAAAGGACTAAAAGATAATAAGACTAATAATTTTTAAATAAAAAAACAGAAAATAAAAAAAGATGATAAAGTTAATAATTCTTAAACAAAGAAACAGAAAACATAAAAATGATAAAATTAATGAATCTTAAATAATATAAAAATAGAAAATAAAAATGTAATAAAACTAATGTCTCCTAAATAAAACAAAAAAATTTAATGAATCTTAAATAATACAAAAAACAGAAAATAATAAATTAAATTTAATGGTTCTTCCATATTGGTTGATTGGCCATTTAAACATTAAAAGTCAGAAAATTAAAATTAATGGTTCTACCATATTGTTTGATAGGCCATTCAATAAAATAAATTAAAATATAAATATAAATAATAATAAAATAATAAAATAATGGCTCTACCATATTGGTTGGTAGGCCATTCAATAAAATACATTAAAAAGTGATAAAATAGAAAATAATAAGTTAAAATAAATAAGTGGTTCTTCCATATTGGTTGGCTGACCATATTAATTAAAAAAAGTCAAAAGAAATTAAATAATAGACATGGTTCTCCTATAATATTTGGTAGACCAAAAATTTGCTAATTAGTTAATCAAATTAATTCAATTAATTAAATTAAGAAATATGTTAATCAAATTAACCAATTAAGTTAATTAATTCAACCAAATAATTAATTTAACTAACTAAAGTAACAAACTTAGTCTACCGATTAATTCAATCAATCAAACCAACAAATATGTTAATTAACCAATTAATTTAACCAATTAAGTTAATTCATTAAGCAACTAATCAATTAAGCTAACAAAATTTGTTAATCAATTAGTTAATTTAACTAATTAAGTTAAGTTGCCAGTCAATCAATTAATATAACAACTTTGTTAATCAACCAGTCAACTAGCCAAATTAAGTTGTTAATCAACCAATTAAGGTAAATTGGTACTTAATCAATCAATTAAGCTACCAAAAATATGTTTAATTAATTAAATCAACAAGATTTCAATTAATTAAGTTAAATTGTTACTTAATTAACCAATTAAATTAACAAAAATGTGTCAATTAATCATTCAATTGATTAAATCAACAAGATTCTAATCAATTAAATTATTGCTTAATCAATCAATTAAATTAACAAAATTTGTTAATCAATCAAGTAATTCAACTAAAACTTGTTAAATTGTTACACAATCAATCAAATTAAGTTAACAAAAGTCTGTTAATTAATTATTCAATTAATTAAATTGACAAAACTTGTTAAATTAATCAATTAATTCAACTGATTAAGTTAAAGTGTTATAATCAATCAATCAAATCAATTAAGTTAATTAATTAACTAATCAATCAATTAAATCAAATCACTCAATTAATTTAACTAATCAAGTTAAAATCTTGATTAATCAAGTAATAAATCAAATTAACAAATTTGTTACTTAATCAATTAAATCAACTTGTCCCTTCCATACCAATTGGTTAACCAAGGTCCTCCTTTCTAAATAACAAAAAAAAAAAAATCAGGTTCATTCATACTGGTTGAATGGCTTAAACTTAGTGGTTCTATCCTATTGGTGGACTGACCACTTGATCAATTATTCACTCTTATTGGTAGAGTGACCAAAGGTTATGATTATTGATCAATCCTTATCAATAGGTATAATCAGTGTCTTTTATGGTTGTGTCTTAACTGGAGGTCAAGCTACGAAGTCGTAATTATCCTATTTATAGATAGACCAATAAGAATAAATCTTTGTTCATTTTATATCGATAGAGTAACCATTAATTAAAGTAGTTATTTCCTACTGATGGATTAATCATTAAGTCATGGTTCATTTATACTGGTTAAATGGCCTAAAATAATTTTGTGGTTCTTTCATATTGGTTGAAAGACCATTAAAGAATATTTCTAATTATGTGGTGGTCATGCCTCATCAATTAAGGATATCTTTTAAACAGTCTATGTCTTTTCAAAAGATTTCAAATGCAAGGACATATTGCTCAAATAATCCTTAAAGGATACTTAAAGAATAATTTTCAAGAATCTTCTTCAAAGATACTCATCCTTTTGTGAGAACTTTAAGATCCTTTTAAGTATTCTTTAAAGAATACTCATAGACTCCTCTTTACTAAAAAGAACAAAAAAATGACTTGTATACTGTATTAAACTTCTTCTTGTTTTCTGTTTATTTCAAGTCTTAATTGGATGGTTAATCAATGGTTACCAATCATTGATTGGTGTAATTAACACTGATCGAGGTCAGTGGGGAGAGGTCAAGAACACAGATCCATAGTCGATCCAGAAGTCATTTAGACTATAAGGATTAATCCTAAAAGTCTGTCTAAAAGAAAAGAGAATATGCTTTCAAAACTTAAAACTCTCTAACTTAATTCATAGCTGATCTAGGCCAATTCAGCCCGATTCCAAGCTGATTTTGACCCTTACTATTATTAGTTTTTAATTTTCTTAAGGGGATCTGATTTCCCCCTTGAAATCGGATCGCCACCCCCCGATTCCGATTCCGATCGGATTCGGCCAATTCTGCATACCATGCTTGGGAGGCTCCTAGGCCTGTTTTTTTAGTCGCAGGGGTTGTTTTTGGATCTTTTGTTTATTGGGGGATACCCTATGTATAGGGGCTTCTGTTTTTTCCACCCTTGCACAGTTGTACTTTCTCCATTTTTTATTAATATATTTCATGGTAATCCACTTGTACCTCAAATTTTATTAATATATTTCATGGTACCATCCACTATTACCCCCCCCCCCCCCCAAAAAAAAAAAAAAAAAACATTTATGGACATCTGTCATGTATGTGTTCTTCAGGCATTTGAATATCTTTTGGGTGGAACCTGGGTTGTGATACTGTTCACTATGATCCTAGGCTGACATATTCTCCAAGCATGTCACCCTTTCTATGTCAGTTGACAAGGAAAAGGAAACCTTTATGTGTGTATAAGCATTGGATTTTGTTCCTTAATTCATTTCTGTTTCTCAGCCAACAACTGTCAAAACAAAAGTGAGTTGCAACTGCTGCTCCTCTTTTCTAGGTGTGTGCATGGTTGGATGGTGAGATGAAGGTTTCCTTTAGCTCCTTTTAGAATGCTAGTTGCTCTTTGGATTGTGAAGTTGTAGTGGAGATGTGGCTAGCATTCCTGGGACATAGAAAGATTAAAGTTTATTGGCAGAAGTAATCTCAAGGGTACAATGATAGTCAAGTCTGGATGAGAGTTTTTTGAAACAACTTGTGGGCAATAATAAGCTCATATACTTCACGTACTTCTAATCATGGTAAAAATTGATGAAGATTCTGAATAACACAATGGCAGATAATCCATACATTGAGATCTAGACCAAACTCAAAGATTTGACAAAATCACTCCTGATAAGGAGATGGTTTGGATTTGGTTAGGCATGCACACCTGGAACTTATAAGCTATTTGGTTATGGTGGGCCCCTTTTTCTGCGTGAAGCTCTTTAAATGTGCAGTACAATATGGTGGTTAGAGTTTGCAAGTAAAGTTGATCAGAACAAGCTGGGTCAACGCTAACCTGACCTATGAATTGGGAGTGTCAACCCTAATCTGATCTGACCTGAAGTTCATTAGTAGATGATGGTGCCATGAAACTGGACTTGAACTAGCTTCCCAACAAACCTAGCACAGCTATGTAATTCAAGATTGGTTGGGTTGAGTAGGTGTAAAGTGTAAAAAAACTGAAATACTTAAATATGTAGTATTATTACACTTTAATGAGGATGAATTTCCTTTTCCCATGTTCAGGAAACTTGTCTGTTACAATGGTTTTAGCCATTGGATCGTGACATGTGTGATTGACAAGTTAAAAGAACTAAAATTAATATCATGTTTCTCGCATGTTGTGGCACCTTCAGCGCCTAAAATTCCTTGGAGAATGGATGGGCTGCGTGGAAGAATTGAACATGCTGCGAATGACTTATGTATTTTAACACATTCAAGGGCTCAGATTTGTCAAACAATGTTGGCATAAATTATGTGCCGTTAAGTTAGTGCACCTCCTGCTGGGCAGGAAGCGCCAGCATGCCGCTGGGTGATTTCCACTTTTCACCCAGCACGGGGGCTTCTGTGCGTGCCATGCAGAATTCACCCCCGTACGTGGCGGGCATGCGGAAGCTTCACCAAAGTGGGTTCATGGATTCCCGCTTGTGTATATTTCTGGCCGTTAGATGATCCAAGGGTCCTAAATAAAGTGGTAACAGAGAAGTTTTCTGTTACATGATAACAGAGAGGTATTTCCCTATTTTAATACATTATATATTTGGGATGGAAAAGCTTTGGTTCCATTGGCCTGGTTACTCAAGGGGCTGACTCTGCCTGACATGAAGAAAGGTTGTTCAGCTCTTCAATTTGATCTTGAACTGGCCATCGCAAGTCTCCTTCACCCTACCTGATCCGATATCAGTTCAGTTGGGATGCCTAAGCTTGCAGTATGATAAGGAGCTGAAACAGATTTTGGTTGGATGTTGACAAAAGCCTCCACTCCATGGTTCCTAAGGTTTGAAATTGTATCACATGCCAAAGCTTTTTAAGGATAATATTAGGCACTTTTGTATTCTACATTTAAAAAATGCCATGCTTATTTTCATATTATCCAACATATCCCTACAAAATAAGATATCTATCAAATATGTCATTTCAGTGGCATATATGAAATATTTATGCATATCAAGTATAGAATAGAAGTGCAAGTTTGAATATAGGATGGATAGGATACTATGTAATTAAGCATGACATTTTTGGAATTTCACATATAAGAGTGGTTTTCATGAAATTATTCCAACTTATTATCGCTGGTATATACAAGTTCAGTGGAAGTGATGCAGAGAACAGGAAAGTTATGATTATCAAAATTGATGGCAAGTGTTTCTAGGTCTAAATAGTGAAGATCTGCATTTATCTGTTCCATGAATTACGCCAGTCATCCCAAGAGGGAGAATTATCTGTTCCCATTTCTTTGCTTTGGCAGGGGCAGTGAGTGAGAGGAGTCCATGGACCCTAAATTATTATTGGTTCTTTCTTGGCCTTTTTTTTGAAATGAAGGTGAACTGTACCACCAATTTTATTCAAAATAAATAGAGGACGAACAATCAATGGGGAGGAGGAGAGGCTCCTCCATTCCTCAAAAAATAAAAATCAACTAAAAATCGGAGGCTTAACAACTTTACTCCAATCAGCCACTGAAATCTTTAATAGAAAACGACACCAAAAGAATAACAAATGAAAGACTCGCAAACAAACATTCTCAATGTATGATTTAGTCCTTCCTCATCAGCGACAGCACAAAGATCACAGGTTGTAGTATCTATAGAATTCTACTTTCTTCGGTATACCTTTGTGATTATTCTTTTTTCAAAGAGAAGCCAACTAAATGAACGAACTTTGAGAGGACTCTTAAGCTTCCAGACTTCTTGAGTTCTTGGAGAAAATTGTTCATGTCCTTTCATGATTTGATAGAAAGATTTCACTGTAAAAATTCCATTGTTTCTAGACCACATCACTGTCGAGTCCCATTGATTATCTACAAACAGGCTATCAATCCTAGAGGCCAAAGGATTTTTCTTGTCATTGCTCCAAGTAAACTTCTTGCTATATAAATGCAGTTCAAGCAAACTACAATCATCAACCCACTGATTAAAAACCAGCATCCCCTTTGTGAAATTGCCACCTATGCTTCTTTCTTGAGGAGACCTTACTTCATTAAAATCTCCAAGTAGTCAAGTATGCACCATGACAGCTTGAAATTTTCATGACACGAAGTCAACTCTCCCACATCATTGATCTCTCAGTTGCAAGACAAGAACCATAAATGGAATAGAACATCCATCCATTACTATAACTGCTGTTAATAAGTTTAACTGATACTGAATTTCTCCAATATGTAATTCCAGTTATCAGATCTCCAAACAACTAAAACCCGACCAGACAAACCCATAGACCTTCTGAAAGCAAAATCAAAATTGAACCAACCTGTAATTTTCCTAACAACTTCTGCTTCAATTTTCTCCATTTTTGTTTCTTGTAAACAAATAACGTCTGCCTTCATTCGAGCAACAGATTCTCTAACTCCTAACGGCTTAGAAGAATCATTCAGTCCTCTAATATTCCAGGACACTGGAATCATTGTGTACACACATCTCTTCTTCTTCCTTTCCTAGTCTTTGTGTTAACTCTCTTCCCCGTCTCTCGATCAAAACTCCCTATTTTATTTTTCTTCTGTGTCTGTTTGATCGCCAATGCTGCTTCTGATGTAGATGGCCAGACTTTCCTCAACTGTGCCCTGCTTTATTTTGAATTTCCATATCCAGAATAGATGCTTGTTGTTCAATCTCTTCAGTATTCCAACTACTCAAATGAGTATTGGAATTGTTGTGATCTTTACTTTCTATCCCCTGATTTTTCTTCAACAGGCCCTTCAACTGCATCTCTGAAGGATGTGTCATTGTCGACTGTCCCGGCATCATCAATAGAAGGTGACAGGAATCAGAATTGAGGATTGGGATTTGTACGTATTGGAAACATACCTGTTAAATCCCCTAAATTTACTGCACCAATTTGACCTTTCTGCCATTATCGGTAGTCTCCCATTGTGATGACTGTGGGAGCCGATCAATAGGTGGCAGCTGCGAAAGCATATCTCCCTGTGACAGCTTCGGAGCCAGCTGCAACACTTCGGAGGAATGCTGCAGTCCGAAATCCCCCAATGGCAGCTGTGAATCTGTCGCCGCAATCCCCGTTTGTTTCCGCAAACGAAGATAGACCTTATGAAACCTAGCTGGCTTCTTTTTGTTTTATTTCCCTGCTCAAACCGTGCACCATTTGAGACACGAGGGTAGAGATAGCTTCCCTCCATAAAATATCTGCCGAAATCTCCACATTACCCCTTCCACCTCCTTCCTCCAATTGCGTCACAATGGGGATAACAGGGAGCTTGCGAATTACTTTATATTTTCATCCCCGATGCTTTGTTGCTATCCTCATCTTGAGTAAGCATGTGACTATTTTTCACATCACGTGTGATTGAGCTGACGCCATCAGCCGATTCCAGACGAGCCAACTCAGTTGGACTTGTCATCTTCTTCCTCGTGACCTCGATCTCTTTTGCCCTACCTTCTCTGTAACTCCGGTAAGCTTGAACAACCTCAGCATATGTCCATCCATCATCCAGTTACCACACTACCACAGCCTTCTTAGATTCTACAGCCTTCTTAGATTCTACCATTAAACTTACCGAAAACTTTTTGGAGTTTGAACAGAGCTTCAAATATTCTGGCACCCTCTGTTCCCTCTTCCACCTCTACCAATATTTTTGCATATCCAAGAAAACCCCATGAAATAAAATAGTATCTTGACTAATCTTCTTCAATGTTCCAAAAGCGGATACCATTACAGAAAATACCTCTGCATCCCACAGGAAGAAAGGCAAACCTTTCTCATGAACCCACACCTGTCGTCCTGTTTTTGCTTCCTGCAAGCCAAAATCTGGGCTCCCTGGTGACCACACTACATCTCTAGAAATCTTCATAAGTGACTGCCTAATCCTTTCTGTTGGTGCCCATAATAGGTTTGTATCTTCTTTTACTTCAGCAATCTTCCAAAATTTCACCTCCGGCCACTGCAAAGGAAGAGTTTTCTGCAGATCGTCAACTTTGATCCCACCAGTTGAAGAAAAACCAATCAAACACCTGCTGAAAGAAGCGAGATTTCTGCGGAAGGCATAAAACCAAGGTACTTGAACCACAGGCCCCGACAGAGGGAACATCACCCTCATCATTAACATGATCTACAATCTTCTTTCAGATTTCAAATCTCCCATACAGGCATAACTACGATGCCCAACTCTTCTGCACCTCTAACAAACAACCCCATTTCTGCAGTCTTGAATTACATGATCCCTAGCAAGGCATCTAAAGCACCTCCCATGTTCATCATATGATTGTTGCTGATATTTCCTTTTTCCTCCAATGAAAAATGCTGATCTCTGTTTCTGATAAAACCTCTGCTCTTCCTTTTGCTCCACTCCCTTGTGAAACCTTCTGCTTCCCTCCTCCGAGCACTTGTCCTGCGGCTCCACTTGCTGCTCCGGCTTGTTTCCCATAGAAGACTGTGGCACGAAGAGCCTCTCCACTCTCCTCTCCGCTCCCTGCTCCTCTCTCCTCTCTCCTCTCTGCTCGTCTCTCATCTCCTCTCTCCTCTCCGTGCTCCACTCCTCCCTCTATCACTTCAGCTGGTTCTTTCTCGGTTTATGAGTTGGTTTTGAAAGTGCTGGGTTTGACGTAGACGTGCTAAGATCTGTAGTTCTTTTTTTTTTTAGGAGGTGCTAAGATCTGTAGTTCAGGTACTTGAAATTATAGATGCAGGGCAAAGAATAAGATCCGAACAACATCTATGGATGCCATGGAATGTGGATACAGTTAAGACCTTGGAAGCTTTCTTTTTCTTTTTCTGGGGTTGTGATTGCCATTACTCTCTTTGAAAAAGTCATCATAAAAAAATGCAATGCATTCATCACTTTGTTCCCAGTTTTATGAGTGTTCACTGTAAAGGTTAATGACTGTTATACCTGTAGCTTTAATCAGTGCTAATAAAGTTATATTCTGACATCACAAAAGTTAAACCAACAAATTGAATGAGAGGATCGTACTGGATAACATGGGGTTAAGACTAAAGATACATCCTTTTCTTGTTGGGGTTTTAGCTAATAAACCCCTAAAGAATCTCATGTGTGGCAAAAATCTCCGAAAATATATGCAAAAAAACCCAATATAATGATTGTATACATAGAGAACCCCCTATGGTCAAATCTGCCATCACTCACATCACTTACAACTCGGGTCTTGTTTTTGAATAACAAGAAAGTTTAAGGGTTTTCTGCATATTTGTATAATTGAGGATTTTATTGCATATACGAGATTCGTTTGGGGATTATATGATAAAACCTTTCTTGTTTTCAATGCTTCTGTCTGTTTTACCCCTTTACCAGTTATATGGTGCTTATCTTTCATTTGACAATTTCTATTATCATACCTCCCCGCTATCAGTTGCATTTCTTATTCGAAACCCTGACCTTTCAGGCTTTTACATGAATAATGAAGCTCATTTCTCAACAAATTAAGAGGGAAATAAATGACATTATTCTACCTGGTTTTACATTAGCTGATAATGGACTTTCTTAATAAGTTAATATATGTGCTGGACTGTACCATAAAAGGGAAAAGAAGTACAAAGACTGGGGGTTAGATGAAGCATCCCTATGGATTGTGATTTGTCAGAAATTATAGAATATGGTTTACAATATTCACTAGACACTTTTGTTTGAGTTAAGAAATTGTAAATAGAGCTTATCAGACTCGAATAACTCCATTCAAAAAGTGAATGCTCATTATATATGAAGAATGCTATCAACCAGTTTGCTGGTGCTTGCTGATTCATGTTTGTCCCCCTTTCTTTGTGCTTTGGGTGTTTAATTTTTTATCTTTTGGTTGCCATTCTTTCCTTACCTGACTGCATTGTCATTCTATATCACATTCTTCTTGCTGTTCATATTCATGTAGCCACCATGAATTCTCTTAGACTGCTCAGCGGTTCAGGCTAGTAGGTGTCAATATGTTGTTTACAATTATATACTTGTTTGGACCTGACCTGGATCTCTCCTACGATGTTTCACGTTTGGTTATGGTTTTATTTGGAAAAATATAGGTCGGTTTTATTTATTTTATTTCTTGGACTATGAGAGCTTGGGATTAGCCCTTAGGGAGTTCGGAATTTCGGATCAGGCGAAGATCCGAATATATGACCTCTCTTTACTGACTTCGGTCAGTATTAATTACGTCGAGCGACCGTTCGGCAACCCTTGATTAATTGTCTATTGATGTCCTTGTTACATACAACACTACTACTACATTTAATACATGCATATGAAGATATGTTTTAGGTTAAGCACTTGGCCTCACCTAAGCTTAGAATAGGTTTATAATGGGTTGGGAGACTTTGAAGGATTTTGAATTGATTCCGAGTTATCTGGATTGATTTTGTGTATTTTAAATCCATAAGGGTATTTTCGTAATTATGTGAAGTTGGAGGGTATAGGGGTATTATAGTCATTTTAGTGTTTGAGCTGAATTTTAATGATTTAGGAAGGTTTTAAAACCTTAGGAGATTTTTTTGGATTGTTTTGAGTGGGTTTGGATTGGAGGAATATTTTGGTAATTTTGGATTAATATGGGTTTTATGGGTAATTAACATATTTTAGCTGATTTGATATTTTTTTTCAATTTTCTTGTAATTTTTAATGATTTTTAGTAATTTTTATTACATTAGGGGTATTTTGGTCATTTTAGCCCCTAGTTATGGTTTCAAGGGTATTATAGGTATATTGTTTTTTTTTTACATTTTTTGTGATTTCTATCTGATTTTTACTGATTTTTATAAGTTAAGGGACATTTTAGTCATTTTGGATTAATTCTATAATTAGATAAATTATTAACAGTTATAGTGATGTTTATAGGTTGTTAAGGTTATGGTTTTGGGTATTTATTAATCAAGTATTAGTCCAAACTTAAGTATGTTTTAAGGTTTGTGTGGGTTTAGGGAGAGGCCAAGGGCATTTATGTTATTAGGTATATGGTTAATTAAGTGCGTGACTAGTTAAATGCATGATTAATTAAATGTATGCTTAAGTCTACACACACAAAGACATGCATGCATCAAGCATTAGAACAGTATAGGCAAGACATCATTTTATTAAAAATTCGGCAGAGTAGAGGCTTATCATCAGATTTATAACAAAATTTCGGCAGAGTTTCTCCTCAAGAGAACCTTAAAAGTGAAGTAAAAAAGACTCCTCCTTTGCGCGCTTGAACTTGTACGGAGCATTAAGTTTGTGTCTTCAAACTAGCATAATCTCCCCTTATGAGCTATGTGTAGGCCAGTGGGCATGCCCCTTTGTATTCCCATGGGGGGTATTTATAGGGCGTAGGAATCCCAACCAGGGGGGGGGGGGGGGGGCACTGGTTGGAGAACCGGTGGCGGGTGCCACCGATTTAAAGTACCGATGCAACCCAATTCCTCCTCTTCTTTTCTTCTTTGGCTCCCTTTTTGCTGTATTAAACGAGGAAAACCTCATTTATTTCTCTCTTTTTATTTTGTGGGAGACCGATTCCCAATGATTGAGCCAATGATTGGCCATAATTGTCTTTTTAGTGGAGAACCCACTATTATGGGGATCCCCAAATGGGCATTAACCCCATTAAACAAAGGCCATTAAACTCTCCTCTCTCCCCCCGATTTTGAATTTTGAATGGGGGAGAGAAGGAGGGCTCCCGGTTCCCCCCTCTCTCCCCTCTATTATTTATATGAGGAGGGGGGGGAGGGACCACATGGGGATATCTTTTACCCCATTTTCTGCTGCTCTTTGGCTGTCCTCCCTCGGATATTTTTGGGTTTTCTTAAACTGTTCTTTGGGCCCATTTAGGACTGCCCATTAGACCGTGTATTGTGGGCTATTTGGAATGCTCTTTGGGCTGCCATTTGGACTATATATTGAGCACACATTAGGCTGTCCTTAGCGTTATACCGAGGGTATATTGGGCTGTACTTGGGCCTATATTTGGGAGCATATCGGGCTGCAGTTTGGGCTCATATACTAGGCCTTCAATTCGGCTGTCTTGAGGGTGTATTGGGCGGCATATCGGGCCCTCCTTTGGACAGCATATTGAGGCCTTCATCGTGGGCTGTCTTAGACTTCTTGGACAGCACATTGAGGCTTTGGGGGAACCCTTATATTGAGGTATAACTCTAACCTCTCTCTTTCTTGTACATGCATACATACTTTCACATGATTGCATGCATGCATGTATGTCCTTTTTTTGTATCGCATGACAACATGCATGTGCATGTTTGATATTTTTATCATGCATGAAAATATTTTGGGTCAACAATACTCTTAAAAACTATTCTTCGAATGGCGAAGTCAAGTTTGTTGCAAAGAAGCATCATCATGATCATGATCATGATTATCATCATCTTTTTTTAGAAGGTGACAAAAGTCACAATTCCATAGATATATGTGAAAGAGGTACAGGAAAGCCCAGGAGAGCACACTCTTGGATAGGACAGTCCCCCATCCAAGTCCCAAAGGTTTAAAAGGTTGTAGCAAAAGCTGTTTTATCAAGAAGATAAAACAGGGTTACAAAGAAGATTAACTAAGAGATCAGTTGCCTCCACAGTCTGATTTTGTCAGAAATAACAGAGCTGCCATCATTCAGGATACCAGCTGCACGTCCCCACTCTTCCACCCATCTGAATGTCTTCTTCAAGAGTTCATTCGCACTGCTGAATTGGTCACTAAATTTCCTTCTATTTCTTTCACACCATATAGTCCACAACATGGCCGGGCAAAATAGAAACCATACATGTGTGAGATCCTTTGACGGAGAAGCAGCAGTCCACCATTTCAGCAGATTCAACACAGATATGTGCTCCACCCAACCAATTCCAAGTACCCTACACATACTCTTCCATTGGATGGAAATGATGCCACATTTGCAGAATAAATGGAGTTGGTCTTCCTCAAAGTGTGCACAGAACATACATAGGGAGCTCCCGGGAAGTTTAAGTCTCTTCGCCCTCATTCCCGTAAGACTTCTATTCCAGGCAATCTTCTATAGAAACACCCTTATTTTATTAGGAAGGTGGTTAGACCAAATAAGATCCTTCCACCAAACCCTAGTACCACCATCATTCAAAAGCTGAACCAAGGATTTAACCGAAAAGAGCCCATTATTGGTCCATCTCCAGACTCTCTTATCTTGTACCTCACTGCAGATCCTAACACCATTGATTAAGTTAAACAAGACTATCAGTTCCTCTGTTTCCACATCAGTAGGATTTCTTCTAAGCATTAGGTTAACCTGGCCTGTACTGCTGTGAGACAGAACTTCTTCAACCGAAGCATCCTTGTTCTGGGCAATGCTAAAAAGATTGCTGAAAACCACAGTCAAAACCAGATTTGAGCACCATTTGTCCTTCCAAAATCGTATGTCCCTGCCATTACCCACTTGGACTTCGCAAGAGGTGACCATAAAATCAGCACATTTAAGAATACTCCTCCATATGGGAGATAAATTATATCTTGCAGAATGAGAGAAACTCCATTTGCTCTCACCATGAAAGTACAAGTCATTGACAATTACAGCCCAAGGAGCATCCGGGTACTCTCCTCTTCTCCACAACCATTTGGCTAACAAGGCTTTGTTGAAGATGGCAATCCCACAAAGGCCAATGCCTCCTTGCTCCTTGCTTTTGCACACATTCTTCCAAGCAATCAAGTGCATTCCTCTCTTTTCCCTTTTCCCTCCTGCCCAAAAAAAGGAACTCCTAAGTGATTCAATGATTTTTTCCACGGTTCTAGGGATCTTCATAACAGAAGCGTAGTATAAAGCCAATGAAGAAAGAACCGACTTAGAAAGGATCAATCTTCCTCCTCCAGACAGAAAGCTGCTCTTCCATCCTTTCAGCCTATTCTCAAATTTCTTTATGAGACCATCCCAATCCCTGATCCTAGTGACACCATTCGAAAGGGGCAGCCCCAAATATTTGATAGGGAAGTTGCTTACCCTGCACTCTAGGGAATTTGCAATATCCTGTACCCTTTGCTGAGTCATGTTCAGCCCAACAATTTCAGATTTCTCATAATTGATTCTCAACCCCGTGATGACTTCCACCAAAATTAGCAAACTCTTTATATTCTGGATGTCCTCAATACTTCCAGGTGTAAACAGGAGAGTGTCATCTGCAAACTGAAGGTGAGATAATTGGATATGGCTTCTACCAATCCTGAACCCTTCCACCAAGCCCTGTTGAGCTGCACTATCCCAAAGGGTGCTCAAAATCTGTCCAATGAGCAGAAAAAGAAGGGGGGAAAGAGGGTCTCCCTGTCTTAATCCTCTTGAGCTGTTAAAAAAACCACATGGTTCTCTATTGATCAACACCGAGAACCTGGAGGAGGAAATACAACACCTTACCCATCTTATCCATTTAGCATTGAATCCCATGATCTCCATAGTTTTGAGTAGACAATTCCAATTGATTGTATCATAGGCCTTCTCAAAATCAAGCTTTACCAACACACCTTGCTTATGCCTTTATCTTGTAGTGGTGAATGGCTTCATGAGCAGCCATATAATTGTCCAGGATGAATCTTCCCTGCACAAAGGCTGACTGGTTGATCCCTACTAGCTTATGGATGACCCTCTTGAGCCGGGTTGTTAGAACCTTGGTCATGATTTTATAACATCCATTGAGAAGGCTAATGGGTCTAAAATCAACCATTCTATCAGCTCCCTCTGATTTCGGGATCAGGACAATGTGTGTGGAGTTGACAAGTTTAATCCCTTCAGGCCTATCGTAGAAATCTTGGGCAAAGTTTACCACATCTGTCTTGATAATATCCCAACAAAATTGGTAGAATCCAAGGGAAAAGCCGTCAGGACCTGGAGCTTTGTTGGGGTCCATGCTAAATATTGCCATTTTGACTTCTTCTTCTGAAAAAGGTTCACACAGCTGTTCAGCATCAGCAGCTTCTAACACAGGGAGCAACCCTTCTTGTAGATGGGGCCTGAATGGGTGGTCTTCTGAAAAAAGGTTCTTGTAAAAGGCAACAAACCTGGTTTTGATTTCCTCAGGTTCCTCAATGACTGCTCCATTTTCCTTGATATGCTCAATGGTCAAAAATCTCTTCTTGGCACTTGCCACTGCATGGAAAAAAGAGGTGTTTTTATCCCCTTCCTTAAGCCAGTGTTCCTTTGCCCTCTACTTCCACCTGATTTCCTCTTTCAAAAGCTCTTCATTGTAAGCCTTCTTGAGATCCTTCAAAGATTGCACTTCTTGTGTAGATAAATCTCCAGACTCACTTTTCAGCTCCAGCTCTTCAATTTTTCTTATCATAGTCTGCCTTTCTGCTGAAACCCTTCCAAATTTCTTTTTTGCCCATTGTTTCATACATCTCCTAGTCCATTTAAGTTTCCCCTGGAGATTCTGAATTGCAGAAGCTGCCTTTGGTGCTTGATCCCACCAATCCCTCACCAAATCTCTGAATTCAGCTTCCTTCTGCCACTTCAGCTCGTATCTGAAAGTTCTGAACCCTGCCTTCTTATCCTCCTTTCTGAGGTGCAGGGGGATGTGATCTGAAACCAATCTACAGAGCCCCTTAACATTTGTCAATGGGAATCTCCTGAACCATTCTGCAGAAATTAAAACTCTATCAAGTCTTGATTGTGTGCTGACTTGTTGTAGATTAGACCATGTAAATTTCCTGTTCGGTATTTCCATATCCATTAGCTTGACCTCCCTAATCCATTGGTTGAAGGATTCCATGTCCTTACTCCATTTCTGTCTCCCTGACCTTTCCCAAGGGTACCTAACACAGTTGAAATCCCCCAAGATGCACCAGGCTTCATAAAACAAGGACTGCAATCTATACAATTCTTCAAAAAAGGACTCCCTCTGGTGTTCAGTATGAGGCCCGTACACTGAAGTAATGATCCAGCTGTCATTATTTATCCTTCTATTCTTGCATGAAAAAGATACCGAGATGCTGTAAGTGCCCATATCACATATTTTCCCATCAAATTTATTCCCATTCCATAATATCACCTGCCCTCCTTTGGCTCCATCTACAGGGAGGACAGCAGCCTCGTTCAGTTTCGTCCCATTCAACCTGTCTGAGATGTCTTTGTCCAAGCTAGGCATTTTAGTCTCTTGTAGGCAGATGCAGTCCAACTGGAGAGATTGCACCAGGTCCCTTACTGCTCTCACCTTACTCTTCCCATTGAGACCTCTGACATTCCACGAAACCAGGTTCATGGTAAAATAGTGATCCTCCCCTCCTCTTTGAGCTTCTTCCCTCTTAGAGTATCCACAACTTCATTATTCTTCACAAAGTTGGCTTCCCTCTTGCCTATTTTTATTCCTCCACCCGTTCCCTTCCTCTTGATTGAATGATGTAGAGCATCATACCTTCTCAGTTTCTTCAGAAAGCTTAAGACCATAACCTCCCTACCAGCAAAGGACACACCAATGCGTTGGCCCAACAGAATAATTTCATTCATCCAAGCATCTTCGTCAGTAGCCTTCTGTACTGCCAGCGGCGCCTGACTCGCAATGTAGGGTACAATCTGGGCATTCAGCGTTGCTTCCTGCATTTTCCCTGTGTTCCTCACAACATTCAAACATTCTTCTTTCATACCATCCTGTCTGCCAATCGAAGCAAATGACTCCTCAGTGATTTGTCTGGCTTTCTCCGACTTGTCACTAACCCATGCTTCCCCTACAGGAATATTACATGATACCGGTTGGCCAATACTCAACTCTACACTCTCTGCCTGGTCAATCCCCACTGAAGACTTAAAACAAACCAAGGCATTTGAGGGGGAAATTCTCGCTCCGTGGCTCATAGGAACCTCCCTTCCGATGCTCTGTTTTCCTCTTCGAGTTCCGTTTGCAGACGCTCGGGGAAGACGACGACGGCTCAGGGTCGGGTTAACAGCAGACCCCCGGACCGGTCCAGAACAAGCCCGGTTCGCAGGTAAGTCAGGATCCAAACGGAACAGGTCATAATGGACCCCATCTGAACCCGGATCCAGAATCCGACTCCGAACATGTTCATCTTCTTCGCCCGTCACCCCACAGCCTTCACACCCTTGGGTGGACTTCGTCAACATCATCTCAGGACCACCGTATTGGGCTTCCTCCAGTCCTTTTATGAGACTTGCACCATCTCCAAGAGCCGAAATCTGTTCAGTTCTGCCGCTCGAGGAATCTGGGCCCTTTCCAAGAACTCCTTTACCTTCGTGGGGCCTAGGATCTCTGCCGCCATGAATGCTCAATTTGAATTCTGCCTGACTCTTCGCTTCCAAATGACTCAGTTCAACTGAGTTCGTCACCTTGGAAGCATTCTCAGACTCAGTCCCAGCTTCCTCAAGAACAGGAGGGTAGTCGCAGCCCGGCTCCCCTGTTCCAGCACTTCCATCCCTTCTCTGTCTATATCTTCTGTACTCGCACACCACGTCTGCCCAGGACCAGTCTCGCTCCGGCTGTTTGGTCAAAACAGAGGCTTCCTTCTCAACACATACCCAGAATGCTACACCCATCGCTGAGATCTTGATTTTATCCGGGATACCTTCAGTCTGATCAACGGAGACTTTAACCCGAGCAAATGAAAGATTATCCCCTCTGAGCCACTTGCCATCTACTTCTCTGAGTCTCCCAAACTTGGAACAAATAGCATGGAACGAATTAACATTCCAGAGGTGAAGGGGTACTCCAAAGAGTTTACACCACACTTCGATACCGTCCTCTGCTGGGTCAGTGCCAACCTCGACCTTCCACGGTGAAACGAGTGCGGAGACACCTTCCTTCACCTCGAGCCTCCCAGTGGAGCAAACAGAGCTTCTCCACGACTCCGAGTCAGTTCTTACAAGGAAAGAGCCAATATCGATTCTACGAATGCACCAAAGATTGACATCCGGCCAGAATACCTGCAGCCTCTTCCTCGCTTCCTCATCGTCTACAGCTTCCTCCTTGCTGTTCTCCCGGAATGAGATAACAACACAGCTTTCCAGCATTCTCTTAGCTGGTTCAACCTCGGCTGACCACGGGATTTCCACTACGCCAGGAAGGATTTTCATTCTGCTCGCTCCACCAGAAGCAGCAATCTGGCCACCAGTCACTTGATCCTGTCTGACACTCCCTTCTGGTTTACTGGAAGGCTGCCGAAGAAGAGGACAGTGTCTCCTTCTATGGCCTGCTTCCCTGCAGTGGAGGCATCGGACATGCTCTCTACACACAACCGCATGGTGACCCTTCCCCAAGCACCGAATACAGACGTCCCTGTCTACCGGAAGCCCACCGTCAACCTTATGCCTCCGAAGAGCAGAGTTGCGCCGGCTCTTGCTCTACACTACCATCCATCCTTCCCTTGTCCCAGTAGAGTCTTCCCCGGAGTTCCCTCCCCTGTTCCCTCCCCCGGGGTTCCCTCTCCTGCTGACTTCGCTCATCCCCGGACCCAACTCTGTATCATTAGCATATTAGAGGTAAGGAACACCTTTTTGTTTCCAAATAATACACTAGAAAGAACAATAACTTCCGAGCAATGCTTTTCGTTCTTCTCCAGAGTGATCGTCCTGCCCCCTCACGTCATATGCAAACCTCTGACCACTGTATGATTATCATCATCTTCAGAGTCTTATCCCACTTAGTTGGGGTCAGCTACATGAATCTTATCCTGTCACTTTAATATATCCAATGCTATAATCTGTGGGGCACAGATGTGAGTGTATTGGCATAGACATGCATGTAGATATGACAGTTTTAAAACTAGGATACGGGGACGTGGAAAGTTTATAAATATATACATGTTTATATGTATTTATGCATATATGTGTATGTTATACTAGAGTTTCAATATTGAAACTTATTTATAGCATAAATGATGTAATTGAAGTATACTAAATGTTCACATGCAAATAAGTATTCCACAGGAATGTAATGAAATTTCTAGTGTTCATTTGAAATCTTAGTGTCAGACACGAATGTCCTGATTGTCGTGCATGACCAAGTGTCCGACATGGCTATCTAATGCAAAATAAAAGTGTCTACCAGATCATAGCTCCAATTTCATGTTTGTAAATAAGCCTAGAAAAATGAAGTCCTTTCTTAGTGTGTCAAACCATCTTATTTTAGGCCTTACTCTAGTCATTTTGCCACCCATCATTTGAATTTGATTGCACCTTCTAATCAGCACCAAACTTGGGTGACAATATGCATGATCAAATCATCTCAGCCAATTTTTTCCAAGCCAAATGTTAATTATGTGTAACCTAAATCTTCACATATACGTTCTTCCCAAATCTCATCCTGTCTACTCTTTGCATATCCATCTCAAAAACTTCATTTCTGCCCACAAACCTTCTGTATATCTTCTCTCCTCATCACCCAGCATTCAGTCTTGTACAACATACCCCTCTCAGCAGTTCTATAAAACTTTCTTCGAGCTTTAACGGGATATGTGGATCATTGAGGACTCTGCACTTTTCCACTTCAATCAACCTGTGTTGTCCACTTTGTTCCTATGTGCAACATTCTCTTGGATATCCCTCCTTTGTTGAATATTTTTTTTGAGAAGTAGATGGTACCACTAAATATATAAATGAAAAGAAAGGGGAATGTACAAGTATGAGAAAGTAAAAGCTCACAAAAGGGTCCCCATTACACAAAAGGCACCGAGCCGGTGCAATCAAAAACCCCCACTCCTTAATAGCATCACAAATAAAAGAAGCAACTCTGCTGGGGCTCTGGGATTGGTTCTTGACGATCCTCGCATTGCGTTCTCCCCAAATTGTCCAGAGTGTAGCATGAAGGATAAGCCACCAAATCTTGCGATCAGCCATAGAGTTCTATGTTCTCTCCCAACCTTCAAACAATGCCTTCACAGACCCCGGCAGAGAGTAATGACAACTAGTCTTGGTGAAATCCAAATTCCACACTTCCAACACAAAGGGGCAAAGTAAAAAGAGGTGATCTAAATCCTCTTCCACAAGACCGTAAAAGGGGCATTCAGTTTGCAGATTCTGAATGAAAGCTGCCAGTCTATCTCTGGTAGGAAGGCTCCCATAAGTGATCCTCCACATTAAAACTTGCACCTTCAAAAGGCTACCAGGCTTCCATACATGCTTCATGAAAGGATACCGCAGACCACCATCCCGGATTGTGAATATAAGCCGAACTTAACCGAATATCTCCCATTGGATTCCCAACACCACACCGCTGAATCCTTCTGTCCATGGGCAACTTTGAAAGTATGTATAACATCAATAAGAGCCATCAGCTGCTGAAGCTCCTCCTTCCTAAAGTCTCTACAAAAGGTTGGAAACCAGCCTTCCGACCCCCACATCTCTGCTACCACTGCTGACTGAGAACTAGAAGCAGCATAAAGCAGGGGAAATCTCACTTTCAGAGGAGCAGTACCATACCATTTGTCCTCCTAGAACCTCGAATTTTGACCATCCTCCAGCTTGAGTTGCATTCCCACAAGAACCAGGTCTGCTGCTTGCAAGATGAGTAACATTATACAAGGTGTACTTTTAGGAATAACATAACCATTAATGGTGACGAAATTCTCTCGGTCTGCTCTCCTATTACTAAAATTACATTTCATATATGTTTTCACAGGTTACTTTTAGGAGTAATTTAACCATTAATCATGACCAAATTCTCTTGGTCTGCTCTCCTATTACTAAAACTAAATTTCATAGATCTTTTCATAGGTTGACTAATTCTTAAACCTTTAAATTCCATAGCACTTATCCATCTTTCTGACTTAGCATTTAAATTCTTCTGTATTTTTATCAATTAAAACCATGTCATCTCTCTGCAAATAGCATGCATAGAAGGTTCTGTCATGTAAATGCAAGCATGACATTCACAAATATTCTCTTTGTTTTTTTGTAGATAGCTTTATGAGATAAAATTTCAACTCAATAATTCATCTTTGTTTTGATAACCTATTGCTGCAGAACATCAGATTACTCAGTGAAAGAAGTAGTAAATTACCGTACCATATCTCCCAAGGAGTTAGCTAAGCTAGTTTTATCTGAAGGGAGTTGGTCAAGCTTATTGGTAAATTTGCATTTTATGATTGGCTGCAATTCTCTAAATTAATTTTTTTTTCTACTTTCTTGGCATACTCGTTGAGCAACGATGCCAGAGAGGTAATAAAATGCTCTGTAGGACATAATTTGATGTCTGACTGGGTTTCTTTTTGTCAGTGTTCTGGAGAAAACCATCAGCAGAGTTTGAATTTTGTACTTCTTTTCATCGGCAGAAAGGTAAAACAAACATTACACTATCAGTTCTGCTTATTCCGCACATATACACCATCAAACTGCAACTGTTCTAATCCACCAACAATATTCTTTTTTGTATACAGTTAAAAACTTCTGATATTTCTAGAACTATATCAGATCCATCTCTCGTGGAATTGCTGAGGGTAAACTCTTTTTTTGGGCTTTGTGCATGTTGGTTGTTTTTAAGCCTTCCAGGTTTTGATTGTTGTATTTGTATCTTGTTGTCTTTCACCAGTTGTCTTTCTCTAGCTCCAATGTCTCCATGGCATTCCCATATGTTGCTATAGCAGATGAAAGGGAGAAGCTGGAGAATACATTAATTTCAGGGTTTACTGAAAGTTGTGGACATGGCTTGGAAGTGAACCATATTGCATACCTGGAGTCATGTTCTGCTGACAGTAAAGATGCTATGACCCTTGGAGGCCTTAATTCACTTCATGTAATTCAGTTTCCACCTTTTTTTATAATTCTCCTGTTGGAGGTACAAAATCAATAGTCAGTGTCTAAAATGAAATGAAACCAGGAATACCTGAAATCAAAAATGGATTCGGCAATGAATGGAAGAGCAGATATGATTGTTTTCTGCAGTGAAGGGCTCGAGGAACTGAAAAATTCACAATCAGATGGTATTTTGTGTCAAGTTTTATTGATTGTTTTAGAATCAATAGTAGTTTTTTATTAATATGTGATGGTATCTGCAGGAGAGATACTCTCTGGGCTTGTCAACTTTCTAGATCAATTAGGTGCTACGTACTCAGTTCTCTATGCTTCAGATCCATATAATTCACCTCTATACTCTCGATACCCATCATTGGAAAGGCTTCTTTTGGAAGATACCACTGGAAATCTTTCAGCAAATTCAACCTATTGTGATGGAGTTTGCCAAATTAAGTCATCACTTTTGGAAGGTCTCTTCGTCGTAAGTAGCTTTCTTTTTGCACAATCTTGCTTGAGAATTTTCTTTTCTAGTGCACATGTGCTGAAGTGTTTTTAACTCGGTTTATATTTTATATTGGAATGGAATTTTGATATTTAAATGTCTTTTGATCAACTTTTAGCCAACTTAGCTTTTCCCTAAGAATTTTTCAGTGTACCAAATTTGTGGTGGTAAAATCTGCTAAGAAACATTGGTTACTTTTGATGATCATTTTTATAATCTGTGAAAAGTCCTCCTTGATATATAAACTTCAGCATGATGTAAAATCCTTCCTTAGAATGCTTGGGAGTTAAATTCTTGCTGTGAGCAAGAGGTTTTCACCTCCATAAATTTGTATTTAGTGTTCGTGACCAATATGTGCAAGCATATTAACTGGCTCTAACCATATGATGAATTAATAAAGTACATCTCTACCGGTGTTGGATAGGCTGCTCCGCTATTGGCCATGATTGGTGGTCCACTTTGATCCATGCGATCAAGCTTGTGCTTCAACCCCCGTCTTCCTCTTACACACCCACAAAAAATGAGAATGGAAAAGAATCATTGGACTTTGATCTGCTGTCATTAAGATGTCATGGATCAACACTCTTTGAACTAAGTCATGTAACTGCATAGTAACTGTCAACTAGGCTTAACACCCCCCCCCCCCCCCCCCCCCCCCACACACACACACACACACACACAGAGTATTAGCTTCCCCAGGGTTTACCGGGCAACCGGATTTCCCTCGTCATCTAAAAAAAACTGTCAACTAGGCATAGCTCAGTTGGTACCTCTACCCCATGGACACCCATACTTGGGAAGGTCATAGGTTCAATTCACACTAGGTGCATTCACTCCCAAGCATGAGGATGTGGCCAGTAGGGTTTCTCCATTCGGTGGTAGGATTGACCTTGAACGGTTGCCTAATTCGGTAGAATAGTCATGTTCGGTGTGGAAATATATCCCCAAGAGGGGGGCACGCCCACTTGGAGGCATTGTAAATATTTGGCCACTAAGCCACCCTGACCCTCCTTCCCTCACCACCACAAAAGGCTTTTTTTGATATTTTTCCCTATAAACATTGTGAATTCGAAATAAATCCCTCTATCTTTACTGATTTTGATACTAGTCTTTATAAACTTAATATAATTTAGTAATAAATCCTTTCAGTTAAAAATCATTTAAAAGAAGAAAATATTCATGGAATATTCTTCAAACCAATTTTAAAACAGATGGAAATACTTGAAATAACTAAAAAAATAAAAAACTGTGCCCCAATGAACAGTAAAAATGACCTTAATCGGTCGAGCCTAATAATATATTTTTTTATTTTTAGATTTTTTGAGATCATATGATTGGAGATTGAGTTGTACGGAGCATTTTTGGGGTGACCTAAAAAATTAATTCTTTTTTTTTTGGCTGCACCAACAGCCGGTGTAGCACCAGCTACCGGTGCAGCAAGTAAAACTCAAAATTTAAACATGGATATAAATGACTTTTCCAGAGTAAGTTAAACTTAAACTTGTGTCTAACTATGCTGGAGTTCAGAAAAAATTGACGGAAGCAAACCACAGGGATTAAAAACTAAAAAGTTTTAAGTATATAAGGACTAATACCAAAATATGCAAGATATAGGGACTTATTTTGATTTCACTATGTTTATAGGGATCGATATCCAAAAAATCCCCAAAAAAGCCAAGTAACTAAAACTATCCTTTTGCTTTCTGCTTATTTTTGCTGACAATTTCTGATGAGTGTGGCATGTCCTGGTTTCAGGGGATTGTTCTGCTTATAATATTGATTTCTGGCCTGTGCTGCATGATGGGGATTGAGACGCCCTCACGTTTTGAGATACCACAAGAGTCATGATGCATTTCTTAAGTCGTGGCAGTAGGGTCAAACTTCTCTTGGATGCTTGGGGAAAGACATCTGTGCCACCCTTCATATGGTTATCAAACGTGGTTTCACTGCACTTCCCTGCTAGTTTTTCTGCTCAGAAATGGTGCCTCTGTTGTTATAACTTTTGACTCCCGCCTGCATACAGCCATATCACGCCCTAAGTAGTTCAGTGTCTAAAATGTATAATTTCACCTGTTGTAGTAGCGCTTGATTAAATGCCCTGTAACTGGTCAGCTTGATGATATCCTTTCTGCAATCTTTGATGCTACTCCTGAAGGTGACCAGTGAATAAATACTACTTTCATTATTCCCATGATATTGATTTCATATTTCATTGATTTTGTTCAACCAGTTCATTTTTTGGTGTGCTATTTAGTCTACAGGGGAAGCACGATTGCACATCCGATAAGATCTCAATATCTTAGGACACTAACTGAACGTCCTATTTTAGCTGTCAGAGTTCATTGGTAATAGGATCAGACAGCAATTGTAATATATGGCAAGGAGAAATTCTGTGTCACTTTTCGCATAGCATGGAACGGTAACGTTCATCCCTCGGGTAGTGTGCACAGCAAAAGACAAGCACTGTTACTGACATAAGGGCTTCACTCGGTAACGTCTCATACGATCTGCATGGATATGCAATCCCGTGTTGAAGGATGTTTATGCTTTTCTTTGTTAGTATTACTCTGCTTGTGCGTACAGTTATGTTAATGATATTTTTTGAGTCACTCTGAATTTTATGAATAATGCATTAATTACTGTATTCATAAAAAGTTGGAGGTATGAATTGGTCTTTAGAAGTGTATTTACGTTCAATTTCCCATAAATACACAAATTCTGTGAACAAGCTCCTTTTTCACTCTCTTGCGTTATAGTGTTGAAGCTCCAATTATCCATAGATATCTTTGGTTTGAAAGAAGCTTCTGTTTCTCTTATGGAAAGGCCTACTGCTGCTATAGTTCGAGTTCTGTGATTTACTGGGGACTCATTTGTTTTTTTTTTTGTGTGTTGATGTATGCCTTTTCACATTAAATGCCGTCTAATGTCATCTTCTAAGAGAGATGATTTACATTTTACTGTTGCTAAATCATTGTATCTAGGGTTTCGTACCATCAATCGTTTCTTGTCATATTTTCTCAAAATTCTCAATTGGTATGTGCTTGATTCTTCTCAAATCCTACGTTCTGAAACCAGATTTGTTTCATAGTGATTGCTAGGGGATGATAGCATCTGCTTTAGTTATTGTGATTGAACATAGAATTAAGGGAAAGGTCTTGGCACAGTGTATGTTGAGAAATGCCTTACTGCGACTTTTAAGGTCTGTTGCATTCTTTGAAGGCGGTGCAGCAACTATGCACCGAATTTCAATAGTAGGATGGCTGTTGCAGCTGCAGTGTCTTGGGGCACTGTGGCCAGTATTTCTTCTTTCTGTTAGCAAACTACCGAGAAAACGATGGAGTCACCCCTCCTTTCTCCAACTAATTCTCCTCTTCTTCCCCTTAAGTCAGACACAGGTTTATGCCGAGTGTTTTAATTATTAGAGGTAGCCAGTAGGTTGATCTAGCTGATTTACTTGAGTTCTGACGATGAGTGTATTCGAGCGCCAGGCTATTCTGATATTTTCTCGCAGAACCTACTCAACCGATGTCCGTCAGCAGTTTCCCCCTCTCTTCTATGAAAAGGGAGCACATGGTCTCTCTTTCTCAATTATTGTCATTACACCCATCCATAGTCCAAATGGTTGGAGAACCACGAAGAAAACATGGCATCCGCAGGTGTTCTAGACCTCTGGTTCTGTAACAACCGGAATAAGGATGGTGACGAGCACGATTGGTATGCTTATTTGATTGTAATGACTATGGCACGTTGATAAACTAGTTGCAACTCTCGAAGTACAATATTACGATTACTATAGTTGTTAAAATCATAATACTAGCTACAATGATGTTATATCATGAGAGCTTCCACTAGTATCCATTGATGCGTTACGATCATTACAGTCGATAGTCATCGTAATCTTTATTGTCGTTTATGTAGTCATTAAAGTTATTAAAATCATGTACAAGTCATTTCTATGATGACTCTCAACAATGTCCATCATCACCTTACAGTCATTACATTCTTTGTGGTCATATTAGAATCCTCGCAGTCTTTAATATAAGATCTTGAGTTTTCGGATCCAATAAATCCAGTTTGTTTCGCTATTTCTGGATTCAGTAGGCCATGGTGGGGTTAGAAGTTCTCAGTTGGCGGGCTTTGGAGTGGACTAGATGCTACAAGAGACGTTAAAATTGAGAGAACTAGGCGGTGATGCGGTTTTGAAAAAGGCATCACCTCTATGAAAAAGGCAACATGTCCAAGGATGCGGGGAATTGAGGGGCTTTGAAACAAGGGTTTTTCTCTCTCCTCATTACCACTCTACCTCTCATTTCTCTACCCTCTTTTCACTCTCTGGTCTGTGGTGTGCGGAAAAGGGCAGCGGTGCAGTGGTTGGGAAGTAGAGGAGCTCGCTTTGGGAGAGGTAGGAGGTGGTGTTTGCGGTGGTGTTCGCGAGCACAATTTGCGAAGACCTCCTCCATGGACACTGGATTAAAAGACTTGGAGGTGAGAAAATGGTTTTAACCTCATGCAATGGTCCGACACCAAGACAGACCTGGATGTTTGCCCATGAGCCCAGTGTGGATCTAGAGCACTGTAGTGTCGATGCTAGGGTTAGGGGGTGTTAATACTATGACAGAAACAAGTTTTGCAACAGAGTAGTGTCGATACCAAAACTAAGGGTGTTGACATCCTAGAAGATTCAGTTTGAAAAGAGTCCATTGTCAACACTAGGGCTAGTAGGGTCAACACCATTTTGACGCCATCTATTTTATAGGTATTTTGGATTTTTTTTGGATTTACATATATATTATAACCTCAATAGAAGGAGGTTGATGGTTCCTTCAAGAGCTGCCCTCTTGGACTTGTATTTTTTTGAAAACAATAGTAGAAAGAGTGGTGAAAAAGATGGGTTTTGTGGATGCTAGCTATTTTCAACCATATAAATTTATGCACTCTCTTTCATATGTTTGTTGCTTATAAATGATCTGTTGGTGAAATGCATGAAAATGAACCAACCCAACATTCTTATGAAAGAGTTGTTTGCATTATCATAAAAGAAAATAATATTTCTACTTTTAAGTCAAAGTAAACAAAAAAATGTAAAAATAAAAGGGTTTGCGGTCGTGTTTGATGAAGAATAACCTTATGATTTTTTTTTGTAAAATAGTTGATCTTTTAGATATTAGTTCTTTTGTAAAATAGTTGATCTTTTAGATTTTAGAATTTCATATCATCTCAATAAAAGGGAGTCGAGGATTTAGTTGCCTTGTTACAAACTACTCGAACAGGATCCAAGGATTTCTATTTTTTGTAGTACTTCACATCATGCCAGATGACCCTTAAAATGACGAGCCAACCTAATTGCATAGCGCATTTGGCTTCACTTAAAATCATAGATTTCATGCATATTTATCGGTCCACAGAACTTAAGCCGAACCAAACGGGCATACGTATCTTAGCTTTCACGTCACTTGGGTTATGGGTGGGAGGATAGATATGGACTCAATGATTTTTTTTTTTTTTTTTAAACGAGTAGACTAGTGGTAATGGGGAGTGAGATTTTTAATTAAGATTTTGATTCGAAATTCGACATTCTACCAGATTAAGTGCGAAAAAAGTACTCTCACATGATTCAAACCCGGATCTCTATGCAGAAAGTAAGGAACGTGTTCGTTGCGCCACATGCGCCAGACTCATTGATTTAAAGAGAAAGGTGTCACCCAAAAACACACTGGAGGGAGCATGTGGACAGGTCAAGCAATTATGGACAAAAATTCTTATTTACCCCGCAAGGCCTGCACCAAGTGTCCCTTGGAAGACTTTTTAGACAATACAATGGATCACATCTCAAGGGACGGAGAATTGGGACAAGTTTTCTGCAAAAGCTACACATTAACCAATGCTATCTGGAAGTACAGATTCTCACCAATCCCGACATCTACTGATTATTCTCAAACGGGCCCTAAGTTGAAAAAGTTGATTATATGAATACTCGCAAGTTAGATAGAAGTAGCGTTTGGGTATATATGATATACAGTATCATATAAGAGGGGGAGGGAAAAGATGCTAATAATTAATGAGAAACATAGCGGGAACAGGGCTCGATAATGGGTCCTAATCTAAAATCTTGTATTTGTATTTTTTTAGGAGGGGATAGGTACGATTCATTTCTTTCTCAAAGGTTATCTAAAGGAGTTTTTACAAAAGTAAATAAACTCTTCATCCTCAAGAAATTTCAACATCAGAAATGGTCGAACTCCTGTCCTCCATGACTGAATCACCATTCAACAATCATCGGACACCTATTTTCACTTCATGTCGGTCATCCCTTAGTAAAATAGGTTGGAGAAAGAGAGGCTCTTATTAAATGAGTAATATGTGCTGCAATGACGGTACTGCACGCACCGTCATTGCAGTGGGTTAAATCTTTGGTTTTTAGGTCACTCTGAGGTGTTGTAACTGTTAGTATCTTTTTTGTTCGATCGGACGACTTAAAAAAATTTGAAAAAATAAAAAAAATTAAATTAAATAATTAATAAAAAACATATATATATTTTTACTGTTTATTAAATTTGATTTTTTATTTTTCAAATTTTTTTGAGTCATCTGATCGAACATTACACTGAACGGACGATTAAAAAAAAATAATTTTTTTTTAACTCACTGCAACGAAATGACGGTGCCTGCAACAAATATTACTCTATTAAAATAGCTAGATGAGAGAGAGAGAGACGTTGCCAATTTCACACCATCCAAGAAGTCTTAAACATGGAGCATAAGACGGAGCTTTTGAAGGGATCAAGGAGGGTGCTCCTCCGAGTCGCTAGAGTTCTCATATCCTGAGGAGCCGCGGGTTTCTTTGACTGGCTTCTTGGGAGTTAGGAACACCTCTGAAGAGGTTCCCTTTTTTACCCTTTTCGTATTGCTATTATTATATTTCTCCTTGGTTCCAATTGCACCATTGTTTACACATCATACCCTTCTCCACTGAGCTTATTTAATTTCCAATTGGTTCCCCCATCTAAATCATATATAATCTTGTTGTTCTGATTTTTCTCAAGATCTGTGCATGATTGCGCGCGCACCATGTTGAACATGTATACTATAAATGCGACTAACATTACGTGGATCATGCTATGCCTTACACATGCTCTTGCATGTTGGCAATCCTTTGATCATGTTATGTTTGTCACAGGGAGTCTTGGGTTCGCAGGGAATTTAAGAGGAACCAAAGGAAAAATAGAAAAATGAAAGAGCCAAAGGAAATGAGAGAAATTAACAAATGCACTCCTTTTGTGATAGCTAATTAATGAGAACATCAGTGTCTAGATCAGGGATTGTCTCATAAAGCTGGCTCATATCATAATTTACTAGTTTTAAAATTTTCGATTTACACTTAGGATGGGCTTGGACTGAAAATTGAAATTGAAAAAACAAGTGATGCATGAACTGACTGTACTCTAAAATCAAGGCATTTGCAACACACCAATTATCAAAAGAATTGACGAAAAGCTATGCAGGTATTTTATATCATTTTTAATTCCAAACAGCACCGAAGAAAGTCCCTGGGTGCAAGACACACATTCGAGTGCAACATGGGGTAGAGGGAATGACAACCACATGCGGGGTTGATATATTAATCTGTCTCTCAAACTTTCAACTTTGTCTTACCCAGTTTTATATTGTTCTACACTGTTTATTCTGATTCGAATGGCTTGTACTGCTTGTGAAGCTTATCATGACTCTGATGTGTTGAACAGACTCGGAGGGTAAAGGAAATGAATGTGGCTGCAAACGAGTCGAGTCGAGTTGAGTTTTACTCTGTTCAAGTTTTGTTCGATTAATTTTAATCAAGTTCGAGTTCAAGCCGAACTTTTATAACGATTGTTCAAACTTGGTTCATTTAAATATTAAACGAGTTCAACTCGAGTATCGAGTAGTTCGTAAGTTCAATGAATCTATAATATATTTAATTTATTTTTTTTATTTTGAATATATAAACTTAGACTAAAATATGACAAGTAGAAAGTTGTTTGCATCCTTAGCTATTTGATAGAAAATTCAACAAGACATTATAATATCTTATTAATTAAGATTATTCAAGATTAGAATAACTAAATGAGTACTTCAAAAGATCTTAATGAATATGTAAACGAACTTTTAATGAGTATTAAAACAAGTTCCTAATGAGTACATAAACGAGCTTGTTCACGAGCAGTATCGAGCCAAGTTTGCTTCTATTCAAGCTTAATTAGCTCGTTTAATGAACCGAGTACGTTCCAGATTTTGTTCAAACTTGTTTATTTAACTTAATAAACAAACCAAGTAGCACTTTTGTCAAGTAGTCTTATGAACTATTCATTGAGCGTATTGATTCATTTACAGCCCTAAAAATGCACAACTTTTAGAATCCTCAAGTCGGTCTCTTTAAACAAGTCATTAGCAGATATCCATCTTTCCAAATGAGGAAAAAAAAAAAAACTTTCTTTGTTATTAACTGAACCATCAACCTAAAACTCAAATTAATAGGCAGAGTGACTCAAAATTATTAATTACAAGTATCAAGAAAACGCTCAATGTGAAATTAAATAGCTTTCACCAAATGGAGCAAATTGATTTTGATACTGTGTAACCAAATTTAACTACGGAATTAAGACTTGAGTTTGTGGTTCTAGAGGTCCAAAGCTAACACAAAAGCCATGAATATATGAGGTCTTAATTAAGGGGGCTAATCATTTCTGGTAAAATTTAATGTTCCCATATGTCTGAGAATTTGCCATGGTCCCCTTGATCACAATTGAAAACTTTGCAGTACCCATGTCCTTTTCGTAATTATTATACACATAAAAGTTAAACCTATCTATCATATGTGACGGTGACAGCAAATCTCCACGAAAAGCGCACCAGGAAACGCCTTCCCTTAACATGGTGAGAGTTCCAAGAGGTATGTCTCTTGTGCCCACAGTTAGATTTACTTGGTTTATAATTTACTGTCTTCAAAAAGAATATGTGGCTACATGGCTTCTGTTATTTGCTATCTGCCAAAAGAATATGTGGCTGTTTAAAGGTATGATATATTCTATAGATTATTGGGTGAGGTCCCTGTGGTGCACGTCTCCTTCCCCATAAAGGCATAAAAGTATCATCTTCATGTGGCCTAGTGATTTGCCCATCATGCAATAATTTATCATGTAAGAGATATACATCACCCCCACTGCACATCCTCAGGGCAAGAAGATATATAGGAGGGTGAGGATTGGTACACTAATGAAAGAAGGGCTACCAACTTGAAGATTTTGTTAGATTCTGTCATCAGATAGGAACAAATGATGAAAAACCATAGTGGCCTCACATCTCCATAATTCAAAGCATATATAAAAATGAACAAAAAGCAAGTAAGATCAAGCATGCACAGAATAGTACTCTTGTATTGATCAGAAACCGAAAGAAAGTTGCGCTTATAATAATAGTCTCCATACCACTGGCATTAAATTAGGTTTTAGGAGCTAATGTAATATTGGGTTACAGTCTTGAATTGAGCATTTCATATTCAATTAATAAAATAATTAGTTTTAAGTTGGAGTGTAATATTGGGTTACAGTCTTAAATTGGGCATTTCATATTCAATTAATAAATTAATTAGTTTTAAGTTGGAGAGGGCTGGCCAACTTTGACATTTTTTGTTTTGGTTTATAGAGATGTTATTATATATAGGTTAATTTTCTGTGGCCCTTTCCATTAGTCAATGATCGAACAGAAGATGAAATAAAGAAAGAGAAGAAAATGTAGGATAACAAAATCTGTGGCCGTGGCTGTTTTGTCCCTGCCATTTTTTTACTCATCATGCATGCTCGTTCTCCAACCACTTGCTCAGGTCCTTTTCCATCTCTCTCCATATTGGCCTCCCTTAGCCATTTATTTTTCCCATCTCTAATGGGGATGGTTCATCTCACCGAGGCATCTGCTGCCATCACACCCCCGACTGATGACCACTCACCCATCCATCACATCTCATGGAACCCCATATTAAAGGATAAAGGATCCATATGGGGAAGGACTTACCAAGAACCGGAACTAGGTCTTACTGTTACTTCAGACCACAGAAGAATGAAGAGAGCCTCTCAAGGGTCTATGAAATTAACCTGAATCTCTGGTGGGAAGAAGGAGACAACTCTGAGAACAGAAGGATACTGCTACAACTTAGCCGTGTGTGGTCTCATTTATTTTAGTTGGTTTTGGCAAACAAAGGGAACTGTGCTGCAGGAGGGAGGTGGGGGGAATCAGATGTGCAGTGTAGAGCTTGTATTAAACATAGAGCCAATGCATGCAGAAGAAGGCATAGATTGGCGAGCCCCCAGATTGCACACGTTATCACAAGAGATGGGCATGTGTATCTAGATCTCTGTCCTGCAAGCTGTGAGAGTTTGAAGGGAATGGACGGCGAGGGATGGAAAAGAAGAAGAGGACGGATGTCCACTAGTGAGAGAATATATTATGGGATCCTTATCACGTAGCATTGGCCTTTGGGGAGGTGGTAGAGATCATACTGGAATAGATGCTAGTTGAGAAAGACTCCCACCACCTCACTGCATGTATCAACATTAATCCTGTACATGCATCACCCATCCTTGTCAACACTATTGCTTTGCCAATCTCTTAGAATGATGAACTCCCTTTTGGGTTTAAAAATAAGACCCACAAAGAAGATAGCACGTACTTAATTTTACCCGTTAATATTAATGGTCCCATTATTATAAAAGCTTTGATTTTGACAGTCTAATTCAGGTTCGAACTTGGTAGCTAATTAGGCTACACCAAGTTGTAGAAGATTGGTATCAGAACGAGCAATCGGTTGGAAACTTGTGCCAAATATTTAAATCTTCCGTTAAATCCAGCCACGACACACTAGATTGATGGAAAAAGACGTGATGACGATGCCATCAAAGTAAAAGCAGCTTTTTCTTGACATTATATCACCAATGTATTGATGAGAGAATCTAATCTTAAATGATCTAACGTTGATTATATATAAGTGGACCTCTCCATTCATAGTGATTTGATTACGGATTAGATAGTCTAACATGTTATCACAGTATATCAACCCCTACATAAGATGGTATTCCTGTGTCATGTTCGTGTTTTGACTCGATCGGTTTACCAAGTCTTTCACATGCCAAGTCTTTTGCAATTAAGCTTGGATACATGAGTGAGTTATGGGTTTGTAAGAAAGTGGGACCGTCCCTCTGCTCTAACAGTCTATTGAATTTGTGTCGGATGGTGGACATATATATATGTTTTTTTCCCACTGATTTTTCTCTTCCTTTAACTTCTCTGAATGGTTGCAAGGGCCCATAATAAAGGCCTGCATGCCCACCTTCAATTGCTTCCTCTCCATAGCCAGGATTGTCAAGTGGGTTTCTCTTGTCAAACATGATCTTAATTTCTCCTTGTAGCCCCTCTCATGCAGCATGTAATTTAGAGTAGGTGGATCCATCTCAGATGTAATTAGGATCATTATTTCTTCATCCCTTCTTTAAGAACTAATATGGGGTACGTGCATAGTTCTGACCACCAAAAGAAATATATATGTATATGGGGACATGGGTGCATAGAGTGGGGGAGAGAGAGGCCTTATCACTTGCTCTTGGTTCCATCGGCCCCGAGACCAGATCCTTCTAGGAGCTGTCCTCTTCACCTCGAGTGAAGGAATTCATCAAATATTAAACTTCTGCTTTCATCGAATATTGAAAAAAAGAATGCTCCTCCTTCACATCACTCTATATAAGAACCTTCAATCATCGCGCTTCCCCCACCTCGCAGGTCTATTTCTTCAATCATTCACCTCTCTCTCTCTGTGCCTCCTCCTCTTCCTCCTCCTCTATGACCAGGTGCCGAAGCCTCCCTTTCCTCATCACTGGCCTTGCATGGAGGCTCTGGAAGTATGATGCAGCCAAGGATGACTTGCCGGCTCTTTCTTCACAGGGAGCACTTATCTACTGAGGAGGTAGTTGGCAAGTTGTCCTTGGCTACATGCTGCTTCCTGCTCTACATGCCAGGCCAGTGACGATAAACCTCCAGGCATTCCTTCAAGGTAGATAAAAGCGATATTTCTGAAAGAAAGATTAGGAGCACATGATTTAAGAATAAACTACTGATGTGCACACCACTTTCGTCATGGTTTTACTATGAAATATGTGATTTTGAGTTAAGTTCTCCCCATGGAATCAGCTGCTTTCAGTGCTAAAATGCCCACTCTCCAAGAGGTTCAAGCGTATGTATATTTTTTCATGTGTCTTTTACCCCCTTTTGGGCACATACATTTCTCACTTATGCAATGTTCTAATGAAGGAGAAGATCCAGAAGAATGACACAACTCTTTGGTTGGCAACCACGTTCAGTTTTTCACAATCTGCCCACAAACGATGGAGGTCGATTTCATTCCAGCATTGCCTCCTTCACTAGTGCATATTTTACTTATTTTAAAGTATTGGTGTCTCTACTGTCGTCTAAAGTTGGTGTTGGATTCAAGTTGGAGTTTATTACTTAGTGTTCATTACTTCTTAGTTGATATATTTAATTAAACTCGTGCTATATATTTTACTTTGATAATTCACACTAATGCAATGACATAACCATATCTCACAGACAACAATATATAGTAACAGCTTTCAGTTCTCCCATCTAATCATATTCTGCTTTCCATTGTGATTTCTCAAAATTCTGCTATATATCCCGCAATGCTTCTGTTATAATTAGAAATATGTTTTACGCTTTCTCTTGCATCTCTGCAGCCTGCAGGTGCTCGAATTCTTTTTTTTTTCCCATCGCTTTTTAGCATTGCCGGTACAGCATATATAGATCCTGCAAACTTGTCCCAATTAATGCTTTGTTCCTTCAACGTATCAAACAGAGTGATGTGGGCATATAATTCACTGGAACTGATTCAAGCATATTAAAACCTTAGTTTGATGTGGTCATGATCAGTGGCGGACATAAAAATTTTGTCCAGTGAGGTCACTCGGATATTAAGTCATAAGTATGGCTGAGTTAGTGGGATCTTGAGATAAGTCATATAGGATCCTGAGTTGAATCAGTGGGGTCCTAAATTGAATTAGTGGAGTCCTGGGCTGGTTGCTTTGCATTGGGCTCATGAGTTTGACAAAATCCAATGAAGTCCTAAAATCCTACCCAACGCCGAATGAATGTTAGTCATATGGGGTTCTAAGTTGAACTAATAGAATAAGTCATGATTCAATGAGGCACCTAAATAGAAAACAATATCAACTCACATTCTATCCGTAGCACGCTATTTTTTCTGTGAAAGAGATCTGTCACATCAATGCACCAGTTCTTTTTACCCCCTAGTTGTGTGGTGGAGACGCGTCCACATAGAGAGATGAACAAACATACCTTTACATCATCACAGAGGGAAAACCTTGAACTCTCCATTAATACTCTTTCTCAGCTTTGGGCAAATGAAACTAGAACGAAAATTTTGACTTATCATTGCTTATTCACAAGTTTGCAATAAGTGCTGATACCGTGAACGTCTAGTCCAAATGATGAGACTCTATTAGCTTATCTACACAGATAATGGTGGAGGCACTGAACAACCTTTTTTTTGTTCCGGCCGGTTGGAAAAACCAACTAGCTGTTAGCTCCTCCGGTTCAGTTTCTCTCCCTGGTCTATCTGCAGCATACAGGTTCAGCATTTCATCAGGGAAGTGTCATACCAGTGAACCAGTTAATCTAGCTTGCCTAGAGTCTGCAATCTGGTTTTCCCTCTCTGAACTCATGAATGTTGGATGTACAAGATGCTTGCTGGGTGATTTGCTTAATGTCTTGGATCAGTGATGGGGTTCCAAGGAACATCTTGAGAACTATTTAATTACCAGATCAACAGAGTGTCTGGAATCCTTTGGTTGAGACAATCAGATTGTCTATTTATTCTCTGAGACCTGTCTTTAATCCCTCCCAAATGGCAATGAGCTCTGCTTCTTCAACTGATCAGGATCCAAGGAAGATTTTACCAGCTCCAAGGATAGTTCCTCTGGAATTCCGCATCACATAACCTTCTCCTGAGCACTGAACAAACATTTGGGCATGAAGTCTTATGGAAAGTTGTTACGTACGTGTTGGCCCACGGCCTTCTGGCTGGCCCGACTTCAAGTGTAACAAGTTGGGCCGTAAGTGGACTATAAAGTTGGGCTAAAATGTTGTGCCCAGTCGGTGATTGGGCCGGGGCCTGGGGCTCTAGGCTGTATCTTTAAAGTGAAATGTTTGTTATATTATTTTTTTTTACTTTCTAACAGAACTTAAGTTGAAAGGATGTATGGACACGCACGCACACATATATATGCGAGTATTTATGATATTGACATTAACTTAGAATTTCTTTTATCAGATTATTCATGGAAAGATCCACGTTGAATATAAAAAAAACGTGAATTTAGAGACCTTGTGGTAGTCAAACACCGAGAAGATACCCGAGAAAACTACATGGAGGGCTTTGAATTGTTATTCTTTAAAACTGGTCTATGTTATCATCCCTAAATTCTCTTTGACTTGTGATTATTTTTCCATCAATCGTTGTGAACCATACTTGGGACTCTCATTTCTTTCTTTAAAGGCCCAAACACAATGGAGAATTTGTCGCTGACAAGTTATGCTGTTTGCATGTTTTTCATGCCCTATTCCCTTGGTTTCATATGAGTGTACGTCTTGGATTAATAATATTTGAGGACTTGTTTCAGTAGATTCGACAGCATCGATCGAGTTGTATATCCATCTTGGTACGCCTTCAAGTGTCAAATCTCAACCATCAAAACTTATTTGCATTTGAGGAATGCTATTATACCACACTTGTTATTCTTCTTTTAACCACACTCATTGAGAATCCTTTGATGAAATGGTTCTCGTTAAAGTTAATTTGACACAACTTTCTGTGTAATCAATGCGGTTAATGAGAATTATTTGATCAAAGAATTAATCAAATGACTCTCAACGAGTGTGGTAAAGAGGGTGGTATAAAGCGTTGCATAATATATAGCATTCCTCCTCTGAGTTTATATGTCTAATTTTTTATGAAGATATGGTGAGATCATTTGTGGTGAAGATGAGTTGAAGTAATGCCACCTTTTAAACTGACACATCCCTACACTCCATATGGAGGTGCCCGAGAAAATTTTTGAGAAAAATCTTTTGCATCATGTTCGCGTTAAATTTGACAAAGGTGATTTAATTTTCAAAAGCTTTGCCAACGCGCAAGTTCGAGGATAGTACCTTACAATTTAGCATCTCTCTTTGCCGTAGAGGATTCGCATTCTTGAAAGAAATGCACATGTTTTATGATAGGAAGTGAATCGAATTTAATCAATGGCATTCTTTGAGCTGACATATCCCTCCAGTACTCCATGTGTGGGTGTGATTAAGGAAACTCTTTGTGTCATGTTGCATCCACTTGGAGGGGAATTCTTGAAACTTTTGTCAATGTGTATGACAAATTAAATTGAGTCCAGCCCAACCCCACCCCACCTCACCTTCCCCCATGATAGAGGATCTACATCCTTTAAACTATATAGAAAGAAATGACCAAACAAAAAGGAGATTTAGAAGTCGGAAAAAAAAAAAAAAGTTGAGGAGAGGAGAGGAAACCTTTAAACTCAATATTTCTAAGATGCTCAAAATTGTTATTAATACCGTCATTTGATATCTTAGTCAAACATTCCCTCGCATAGTGACATAAGTGACCGTTGCTAGGAAGCCCTTGAGAGGAAGCTTGTGAATAAGATATGGGTACTTTGAATGCCTTCTGTGTGTCAGCCTCTTCTCCTATTTTCCTGGAGAGAATAATCCAGTGGAGGAACTCGACTGATATGGTTGTATAGCTTGTTCCTCACACTATTAAGTAATCCAACCCATCTGAATTCTCCACTATTATTTATCTGAGTCACGTCATCTACAGTGACAATTGTGGGGAAACCCTGTGCAGGAATAAAATACTTCAACTTTGCCAATTGATGGCAACTTGAGGTATGCACACCTTAAAATTAAGCAAAGCCAAACGTTTGAGGACTACGAACACTGTAGCAGTATCAACATACATGGTTCACATTTTTTGAAAGATAACTTAGTTCATTAAATATTTACAAGTCCTCTTTAATAAGTTTATCGGTTTATTGAGAGCAACGAAATGATTTAGGAAGTGATAATACTCAACAAATAAGTCTTGTAGATAGGATTACACCAATGCATCTATAGCTAACATGTGTTGGGATCCATGACATGTAATTAAGAGAACAACGTATACCTCACTTTCTGGATCTTCAAACGCAGTAAGTATGATTGTTCAAGAGAGTACAATGGTTGATCAAGTACATGTATAAATAATTGCGAAGTTTCTTCTGTCTTGAAATTTTCTCCCTTCCTAATGTAGTTCTTCCCTCTTCTCACGTTGGGATGCCTCCTACATTTGATATAATGACACACTTGTCCTTAGAAAAAGGAAAAGCAAAACAAAAAATGTAAAGATATACTGATCATGTTGGGTAATATCTATCTAATTGGAATCAGATATCTGATTTTAACTGAGGTGAAAATGGAAAAAAGAAATGTATGCACTTAATTGCACTCTTATGGAGCCATTTAGCATAATTTAAAGAAAGTTACAACCACTAAACCGCATCAATTAAACAACTGTAGTCAAATACCATAAAGTGGAAAATGAGACTGCATTCTTGTAAAATCTAATGAGGGTGAGTTTTAGTGCAATTATGGTAAGGTTATTCTATTCTAACTTGAAGATTCAGATCCAAAAGGTTATAATCTCTTCAAGAAAGAATCAAGAATAATGTCGGGTACAATATTTGAGCCTCCACAGACCCTACAATTAATACTAGTAGGAGGCTCATGGCACTAGACTTCTTTTACCCTTGTGAAACTGTATCGTGAACCATCAGTCAGTGGTAGAAGCAGAAATTTTGTCCAGTGAGATCACTCGGACGTTAAGTATAAATGGGTCAATGAGGTTTTGGACTGGGTTATATAGGGTTTTGAGTTGAGCGAGTGGGATCTTGATTAGGTCAGTGGGGTCCTGAATTATATTATATTAGAATGAGTCAATGGACTTGACAAAATCTAGTCCAGGAGGACTCTACTGGATCAATGTTGGATCCCCCACTACTGCCATCAATCTCATCTGTAAGTTCATACCATCAACATTCAAAAAATAACATGTTTGGATGAATAAAGGGAGTGCATTTGCAGTATGTTTGGATCGACGAATCAAGGGGAGTGCATTTGCTACGTTGGAAGCCATGATGTAAGCTCAACTTCGTTTTCTTGGACAACTTCATAGTTTGTGGAACAATGGTTCATTGTACGAGAGCCTAAACTTCCGGAGGGGAATTATTCTACGAATGGTGGAAATTGAGGCGTCCTCGTGAACCCATCCACATTCTTGTGTTGCAAGGACCTGAGAATGGTCACAAAAATCCCGATCTTATCTTGTCACTTCGGCTTGGCAAGGCGACAAGTCCTCGTATTCTAAGTAATTCTTACGTGCTCTTTCCATAGAATTAAAATAAATTTAAGATAACAAGATAGAATTCAATCGACCGCTAATAATTGAGATAAGACTGTGGTGATGATAATCTAAAATTAAAATAATGAGAGGTGGGGCTGCTCCTTTTGGAACTTATGTATGTCGTATATTATCAAAATACCAAAATGGGGAGCTTATAGTCCTAGGTTGGTATCTACGTCATGCCCCCAATAAACCCATGATATGATGTCAAGGAAGAGGAGTATTGGTTAGGGGGAGGGGTCCCCCACGATCCTTTTCTTTTGTCCATACCTCTCTCTCTCTCTCTACCAATCCCCTTTTTACGGAGGCCCGCCTTGCCACATGGGCCAACCAACCAAGTTGTGGCGCCCACGGCAGTGCTCACGCGTGACGCGTATGCCTGCGGATCGTGATGTGTAACGCGGACGGCCCGCTGGGGGACGGGACGTGATGATGTCAGCTGACACCGTCGATGTAACGGGCGAATCTGATTGGCTGTGGGTCCCGCTGGTCACGCCATCCGCCATAGAGAGTGGCGTGAACCCCTCCAGCACCCCCATGGGTAAATTTTGTAACTTAACCGTGGGTAAAATAATGTTAGGCTTCGAGATCAGCCGAGGACATCCACTCATTGACCCTAGAAGAGATATTAATTAAATTTGACGTAAAGTAAAATATACATGTTTAAAATTTGACTTAATTTATGACTGTGAGATTTTGTTGTCATTTAGTTTAATTTAGAAGCATGTTCAAAAGTTATTTTTCATCCGCTATGTTCTTACTAGTGATTCAACTTAATTTGTTGAACAACATCCGTATTTGATGTTGTTCCTTCTCAATCAATAAGAGTCATCCCGTTGGCTATCATTTAGGCAATAGGATAATTAGGGGTGTCAATTGGGTGCATCAATTCGTGCATGGTCCAGTTTAATCCAACTTATATTAAAGAAAATTGAGTTGACCTAAATTATATAAATTGAGTTAGACTAAATTTAAGTTGACATTAGTTAAATTTATGTTGAGTTAGGTTGAAAATGGGTTAACCCAGTTTAAATTATTGACTTTTACAATAGTTCGTATAAAAAGTAAAATATTTTTAACAAACTATTTATAAACATGACCAGTTCAACCCAACCCACTCACTATTGAATTGGGCTGAATTTAAGTTAAATTTAAGTTGAATTTGGGCTAGGCGAAAATTGGGCTGAACTATTTTGAATTTAATTAGACATAAATTATCACATAACTCAGTCCAACTTCCCAATTTACATCCCTAAGTATAATAAAGATTGAGGTAGAAGGTCTATTGTAACAATAGGATGGATGTTGTAAATTAATGTATCTTAAAATTAATTGACTTGTATGATATTCTGTGCTTTTTAGTTTTGAATTTTAATCTGAAATTATCAAAAATTTAAATCCAATATTTTAAACCTAGTGATTTCAAAATCAAATACTTTATGTTCACTAATTTTAGAATTGATGGTTTCAAAATCAACGTTTTATGACATTTTATAGACAACTACCCCTAAATGTACAGATTAGACAAGCATGGTAAATCAATACATAAATCACATTATCATCTGGAGAGAGACCAAAGGTGGGATCCGATGGATCTAATTTGATGTAATCAGTTGCAGTTTCTGTCTCCAGATATATCTCTATCTTAGCTGTGGGAGGTTGTTTGGTATGCCGTAAAAATTGTAAAATATTACGAAATGATATTTTCTTTATGTTTGAAGGACATGTTTGGCAAATTTTCTACTTGAAAGTTACTTTTGATTTTTACTTCTTACGTAGAATGAGTTGAGGAAGAGAGGTTATAACTAACTTTAGTTTGTTACAAAAGTAACTCTTTCGTAACAACTTCACTTTTTCTCCAATCTTAAAAGTTCCTCCTTTATAGTTTTTGGTTGAAAGTTAAAACACAAAAAAAATACCACATAAATGATTTTCAAGATTCAATAACTTTCATAAAAAATAACTAAATAAAAATAAAAAAGTACTTCAAACGGAAGCTACGCCAAACACGACTGAAGTGTTGTAAGTTATTATGTAGTGTCCTTGTTCATTTGGAGTGTCATGAATTATAGTATCTCAAAGCTGGTAAATATACTTTTTAGCTGATTTTGATTTTTGTCACCCTAAAAGTACTAGGAGACCGAAGAATTTAAAACCAGAAATTGTAAAAATATTTACATCTCTTCTCTCCTATTGTAACAGTGCAGCGTTGAGCAAACATGGTTTTTGATAGGGAACTTCACAGCATGCTAGAATTTTGAGATTGAGATATGGTAGATCTCATTCAGCAATTCTTTGGTGATCATGTTTCCTGATTGTACCATAAAATGTTAGCATGCTAATTAAGGGTGAGTTTAGCAGTAGTAGTACCGTAAAACATGTTGCATGCAAAAGCCTTTTCAAAAAGTTGACAGACAACGAACTAAAGGTTGGTATTTTACATCATTTTAGAGCAGACCCAAGGACACTTGATCCTAGTACATTTCCAACCATGATCCATTCCTGTCATTGTATATTCCAATTTTCTCCTTTTTTTTCTTTCCTCTTCAACTTCCAATGATCAGAAAGAAAGGGCGAGAAAAAGGAAGAAGACGGGTAAGCCCAAGGAGACAGGGGAATCCTTTTCGTTGATGGGGTTGGGACCAGGCTAAACCTAGCGGCACGTGCCCGCCGAAATGGGCACAGTGAGTAGTAGCACGTGACAAGGTATATTCGTTTGGAAGGCAGCCGTATTCCATCCCGGATTTTGTTGCATGATGTCAGAGAAGTTGCCGGGAAGTTGGCTTCTTGTGCTCACAGCCAAGTTTGAAGCAACAGAAAGGAATTAAGCCATGGAATCCCCAAGAGGAAGCTAAACACATAACATGAAGACAACAGTACCCTCCTCCCTCTTCTTCCCTTCTGCAACATCCATCCTTCTCTCTTGCATGCTTTCCCTTGCTCCTTTGAGGCTTTAACTGTCACCTTTTCTTGCCTCATGACGTGCATAGCTAGCTCTCTTTCCCCTTCCCATAGCTGGTAGTGATGACAACAACAAGGACATTACATCAGATTCCACCTCTTAAAAGTTAAAACGGAAGCTGATGCAACTGAAACATTCACATTTGGGGATATGAGTGTGTGGGTCAGGGGACGGTTGTTTGAACCCGTGAGAGCACCATAATTTATCATAGATAAATTCACACAAGCCCACATAAGAGACAAGAAGGAAAAAAAATCCGCTGAACGACAGGTGACCTTCTCGTTTGTTTCTAATCTTTTTAGGGTAAGCCAATTAGTCGACAACAGGTGCAAGATGTGACTAAATCATTCAATAAACTGTGGATGTGGATCCTTGATAAGAGATGAAAAGATTCTTTTTTTTGGGGGGGAGGGGGGGTGGGGGGTGGGGAGGTGTTGCAGTACAACAAATCTGAAGTAGAAATGAGTTAGCTTCAACAAAATTAAACAGTAAATGTACATGATCATGTTCACATTTCAGATCAACTACCTCCTAGCCAGGCTATCTAATTTACTCTCCACAGGCATTACATATGAGAAATAAGAATTATCAGTCTACATATCTAGACACCAACACCTCAAGCTTCTATACACAGCAAGAATCTCTGAAGGACAAGGCCTCGTCCTTGGGGATAAACAGACAGAAGAGGCCTTGCAAATTAGGAACCAGCAGATCCTACAAGTTAATGGAAACTAGCACACATAACTGAACCTTCATCACCCTTCTATGCATCATCAGTACTTCCACAGAGTCCCCAGGTACGAAGCTTGACCACCAGTGGAGGGGCTGCCGACGCCATGCTTCGAGGCGACAGATGAGATCTCCGCGTTCCTATCTGAGCTTAGCCCCGTGTCCTGCGAAGCGCTGATCACCAAGGACTGGTTGGAGTACTGTTGTTCCACATTGCAGAGCTGCCGCCTCCTCAGGGCTGCCTCCCTTTCTTGCGGCGCAGCTTGAGCTCTCAAGGCCGCTTGCTGAAGGTGACCCACGTTTGGCGAGGTTTGAAGCGACTGGGAAGACGATGTGAAAGCAGCTTGTGGGTGGAAAACTGGTCCTTGGGGTGGGTTTTGAAGGTTAACCTGATAACTGTTGTTGTTGTTGTAGTTAATGTTCAGGAATGTGCTGATGTTGTTGTCAAGGATGCAGTTCTGGAGGTCGGGAAAGCTCTCCACGGAGGGGAAATAGAATGGATTAGGGGGAGCTGAAGGTGCTGTTTTGAAGTCCCCTCCATCGCCATCGTCCATGAAGCATGAACTGGGCCTGCTGGCACCGTAGTAAGGGGACTCCAGGAGAGACGGCAAGGAAGGGGAGCCCAAGTTTTCGTCTTCAAATGATGTCTTCACTGCAAAGACATCGGTTTTTCCGGGCTCGGGCAATGGGGACGGCGTCTTCTTTGCACCCGCGTTCTTATTGAACACCCTGCAAACGACCCATGCATCCTGCAATTACACAAAAGTGATTAGAATTTAACATATGCATAACTCTTCACCTGTAAAATGAGACAAAATTATAGTCTGGTGGAGGCCGTGTACCTTTGCACCCTTCGGGATGTTGTGGTAGAGGGATTTGCCCTCTAGCCTGTATTCATGCATCACCCAGTAGGTTTTCTCTCCCTTGGGGGCTCTTCCCTTGTAGAACACAAGGGTCTTCTTCATACCAACAAGGCAGTTCTTCCCCTTGTAGATCTCCTTGTCCTTTCCCGTGGCCTTCCAGTATCCAGACTCGGTGGCCCTATTCGTCCTCATCCCTGTTGGGTACTTCCTATCCCTGTGGCAGAAGAAATACCATTCCTTCTCTCCCATCTTAGCCTTGCCTGCAAATTTTATGAAGAACCATCACAAGGAGAAGAAGAAGAAGACGCAGCAGCAGGATGACATGCGGAGGAGTGAATAACGTGGGGAAAGCTTACTTGGGAGATCCCATGGCTCGCTTCTGTTCAGATCCACTTCGCCTATGGCTCTAGCACTGAAACCCTTGTTCATGGCCTTCTCAAGGAGGTAGCAAGTAATGATCTCTTCGTCCGTGGGATGAAACCTGAAACCCGGAGGCAAATCTGGGAAGCCTTCTTCCATTGACAGAACTGGCACCTCCTCCATGGTTGCACCCATGAAAAAGCGCCTAATATCTTCTTACAAAAGAACAAAAGAAGAAGAATATCCACAGGAGGAAATCGATCAAAATTCCGATTCGCCACAACAAAAACAATTAACAAGGTGGGAGACCCAAGAACAACAGGAGGATGGAGAAGCTGCAAAGAAGGGAATAATTGCGGCAAGAGTCAGAGATTAAGGGGATATGATATGGAAGATTTGATGAGAGAAGGAAGGGCTGTGGTCTGAATTCTAGGTGGGTTTAGAAAGAAGCCGATTGAGCCAAGGGACCCCGCTTAAATAGAGAAGCTTCCCTGGCTCCTAAGATCCGTGCAGCTCAAGGCACGGAGGTGGTGGGGGCAAATGGTATTCTTGTATAATTAACTACACTACCAGAAATACACCAAGCTGCCCTCGGTTTCAATATTTTAGTCCCCATTTTCTTAAGTGCCACCTCTCTCTCTCTCTCTGGGATATTCCCTCCAACCTTTGCATATTTGTTCTAGGTATCTGTTGCCATTTGACAGGAGAGCTGGTTATCAAAAGTGGCTTCCCTTTTCATACTGGGGACCAATGTTTGTGGGTTTAATTAATTCACAGGCCTTCAAGAGACGGATATATAGCTCGAGAGATCAAAAGGGATATGCAGCAGTGAAACATGTAGCTGGACCTAACCCTGAAAATCTTACCCCCATCCTCGCCAAGTCCATGTTCAAAGCTCTCAGTTGTGCCTTCCCCCAATAAAGTCCCCTCTCTCTATTTTGACACGCGCTAACGAGGAAGGTGCCAAGTTACATGTCCGAATAAGTCTCCCCCGGCCCTTCGGACCCGGTTCGGACACTCGGGTTACGGTTCAAACTCGGGTTTATACTTTGTCGGAGCTTAGGTGTGATAAGCCTAAGCAGGATGGCGCTGTTTCAAACCCTCTGATTTCTTGATCTAAGCAAACGTGTCACTGAGCTGGAATGCTGGGTACTGGAGTCGATCCCAATAAAAGTTCCTCATTTGTGCTGCGACTATTTGAGTAAAATATGAAGTGTGCCTATTCTTTACATATATCTAGCTGCTTCTTGGAAAACTTGTACGTGTGAAAACTTCTTGAAGCGTTCATACTTGTGAATCAGTACTCTATGGTGATTCGTGTGTCGCAAAATGGCATAAAAACATAGTAAAACATTCGTTTTTTTTATTTTTTTATATGTTTAATGTTCCGTAAATATTTTGTTTTAAAATACGATATGGTTAATTATTGTGATATTCAATTTCTCCGAATTTTATTTTCAATCTTAATTAAACTACTGTAAATCAAAATTTAAACAATTTGAAATAAACAGCTTTAAAAGATCGGAAACTACGATGATGTTTTACCTTAACGCTCTAAAGTCCACAAAAGATCCCCATTTTTCGAATGGTTCCTTCCATTTTTTATCAAGATTTTTCGAACATACTTCAAAAGATAAAAATTAATCCAAGACTATTTTTGGACCTACCTTTGGTCAGCGTTTTATTTTCTTCTGTCTTTTCTTTTAAAATATCCGACTTTGCCAGTAAATTCGAACCAAATAGTGTAAGGGCCTCTGCTCAAAAATAAGCTTCGGGCAGTTCTTTGCTTATCCTGTGTGAAATTTTAAAGGAATAGGTAATATTTTAAGCATTATCTGATAAAATAAACAAATAAAGATCACAGAGTTCTAAAACTCTCGAACACTAACTTTTAGCCTTGTTATTGTTCTGGACCTTGTAGTTGCATCCGGGATTGAGCAAGGGGGAAAAGAAGAAAACGTTTTCCTCCTGGGCCGCCGCCTTTGGAGCGGGGTCCCGCCATATGGGCCGCTAGCGGGCCGCCTCCACCGGGTTCCGCGCGAAACTGGCTGCTGCGGGGGAGGCGCCTGTTACGTGGTGAACAGAGACAGCGCCACGTCAATCCGCCGCAACCGCCTTAATCCATGTGATTAACAAAACCGGGATGCGGGCCGCGGGTGGATTAGACGAAAACTTAGAATTTAAAACGGCGAGCATACGTCACACGCACGGCTAAGCCGTCGGGATTAACGATACTAATAAGCATAGAAAATTGGAGATAAATCTCTGGGCCTCGTGGGATCCACCGTGGCCCGGAAGAGAAGAGATGAAGGCTTGGTTGGAGAAGAGTTGTTAAACCGAATAACCCGGCAGATATCATTGACTTCCGTTGCACTATTGGCCTCTGATGACGTCGGATGAGGTCATAATTTTCATTATTTATTTTAATAATAAAATGTTGTGGCATCCCTCGTGCCAATAAACTACTAACTGGGCCGAAGATTTAAAAACGTCAATGAGCTCAAATTCAAAGCGATCGAAATATGTAATTAATTTTAGTCACCAGGTCTCTTTATTCATTTCACTTAGAAAAGTCGTGTTAATCACAAGTAGTAGCATCATCAATTTGATGTAAGTTTTATCTAACTAGAATGAACAGGTGTAAAATTAATTAACTTGTCTCTGAAAGGCTCATCATATCGGTTACTTAATCAAAACCATGCGTAAGCCAAAGAAGCGCTTTGATTGGAGATTGGACAGGATAGTAGAAATGTCCACGGTCAAATCCGACCGTTCGTTCCTTTACGACTTACATGCTGCCGTCATTTGCCAAATCCGAGCGCCGACCAGGTCCGTAAACTTGGTGAACCCGGTGCATGCAGTAAATTAACTAGTCAAAATTTGTGACATGAGCTTGCTTTACTTTACGACGTTCGACTACGCTGCCTACTAATTCGTGGACCTAATCCTAACTTGCGAGGTTGGTCACCTGCGCATGGAGCCAAAGGTAGAAACGAACGATTGTTATATATATATTCTTCAACATTTAGGGTTATGTACGAAAGATATATGCAACTGGTGATAACGAACTGAGATCGTCTATGGTCTTCGACTGCATCCAGTATGTTCACCGTTCGTTCCTTCGCTTTCCGTGTCATCCAATTGCATATCCTCTTTGGGCTAGCTAAAGAGGCATCTACGACCTTATCTTTGCGGAACCCATCAACACATGTGAACACCGTAAAATATCTTTTGACAGAGACTAATCAATGATAAGAATAAGGTTTTTTCTGTTCAAAAGCCCAGTGGCATGAGCACTCGGGCTTTCACCCCACCATCAGATTCCAAACCAGCACAAATAGAAAAAGTAGTCTTGCGCGCCTTGCTTTCTTATGAGGGCAGGAGGAGTCGAATGTTTCTGTTGTTATATATGTTAAAGATCGATATATTATGTTAAGAAGAATGCTTATAATATTTGTCTCTGGGCAAAAACATAACCTAGTCTATTGACTAGACCCGATTCAACCTTAAGGAAGAGATCAGCTCGAGTACTGAAGAACGGGCCAGATTTGCATTGCATCATCTTAACTCTATCGTTATGCCAGATTAAGTTAATGAATATTGGATCATTAAACTAATCAAATTTTTGTGAGTTTAATCTATCTTTATCCATCGCAAGTCTTCTGATCTCCCCTGACCTGAGGTTGAGTATGGATCATATGCCTCTGATATAAAGGTGGATCTAATCAGGTCATAGTCAAAAGGCTGCTATCTTTTACTGGACCTTACCTAACTCGTTGCCACCTTCGGACGATGACAACTCATCTATCGTCCGTAGAACCGTAGAAGTCACTGTAGAATAATGTGCTCATCTGATTAATTGACAGGTGTTGTAATCTGAGGTGTTTTGTGGCAGCTTGCAAATTAATGAAGGGCTGGGGTACCCTTACTGGCCAGGGGATGCACAACGTTGGCGACGTCCTCGCCATGAGCTGGTCCTGAAAGCTCGACCAGAGTGACTGGGTCGGCCCAATAATTGGTGGCTCCCTTTGGTGGCCAACCAGCCACCTTTGCGGCGCCATGGGCTTGCTGGGCTCGCTGAGTCGCCGGTGCCAGTGATTGCAGCTGAGGTCACCACCCCAACGGACGCACCACTCCTAGCACCCCACTCTACTCTCTCTCTCTCTTCATATGTGGATAACATTTTCTAACCAATTATTGGGGAGCAACTTCGAATCGACTAGCTAGTGGGGCATGGTTTAAGGGGAGGATTAGAGCATAATAGAGAAGTAGACCCACACTATAGACAGTTGCTTCTAATAATAGCCTGAAAACATTTGGGTTTTTAGTGTGTGCTGCACTCCATTAGTTTCCATGATTGATATATATAGAGCTGTGATTTCAAAGGGACAGGATTGATATGTCTCTCTTCTCAGATGGATAGACATCTATATATATTTGGTGGGTTTCTATGTATTATTATTCATCACCCGACAGTACTTAACGAGAGTGGTAATTTATTAAATACACTCGGATTGAACATGATGGAAATACGGACCAATGATTGTGATTTTATCCTAGTGATCCTTTTTCTCCTTCTTGCTAAGAGTGCCCACTTAGTTTAATCCGGATGGGCTCTTTAGTCTTACCTCAAGTACAAAGAATTAAATTAAGAAGCCATTGCTAATTAAGAGAACCATCATTGTTGTTTCCATCTATTAAATTAATTAATCCACTGTCTTGGGCCCTTTCCCCCTCCAAAAAAAAATGAGAAATCTGATCCTAAAGTAAAGGCCTCCACCAACAGAACCAAACCGTCCCCTAAAGTAAAGATGCTGTCATATTATATTAAAGCCCTCTATCTTCCGCATCAATCATGATGACGTAATGATATTCTCATTAACGTCATAAAGGGGGTGCTTCCAGGGAAAGATTGAGACGTGCACTGTCTTCGAGGTGGGCCGGAATCTTTTGCTATCGGATCTCCCCCCGGCGCCTGCCCTGCATCCGGGAAGCTACTCAGTACACGTGTCGCACAGCGAGTTTTATAGGTTATGAGAAATATTTGCCCAATACTTTGGAACGTTGCAGTGTTCGCATTATATGATTGTACAAAGAAGTATTACAATAAATATTTTTTTTTATTTATATATTTTTTTAATCGTAAGTGAATGTCTTGTATGGTTCCGAGGGATTTAATTTAATCAACGGCATGTCAACAAAGATTACTAAAGTGTCTCTTCTTTCTTCCTACCCTATGACTGTAGTTTATTATGAGAGATTTTTTTTAATTGGATTTTTTACATATATACTCCTAAAAAATAATGTGTTTGGATGTATACCTCTAGTTATCACATATTATCATCAATATCCTTACAATATTCAAAATGTTATATTTTATAGCCCTCAATCTAATGGTTTGACATAAATATCCTTAAACTTACTAATATTTTACATATATACCACTCAATATACTAAAATTTTGCATTTTGTACCCCCGATACCTTCAACCATATCATGATTTATATAATGTTTTTGACATATTTCATTGAAATTAACTTAAGTTTGACGGGAGGGACATAAATGGAACATTTTGAAGATTGCAAGAATATTGATGATAATATGTGAGAATTGAGGGTATACATGTAATTATGATATTTTTCAGAAATATATATGTAAAAAATCTTTTTTAATTTTATATCAGTGCCATCGATTCCAAATGATATTAACTGTTTTTAGCATCTAGAATGATACTTGAGAACAAAAGTTAATAATATGATTTCAATCATTAAAATCACTCGGCACGGCAGCGTTACAAAAATTTTAAATAGTTCAAAAGTATATGACTCGAAATGCACGCAGAGAGAGAGAGAGTATGCTTCGAGTTAGCAAATTTTGAAGTGACGGTGCCCTTTCTTTATTCTTCTTACCCAAGTAACCCAACTGATTCCAAGCATAGTTCTTTCAGTTGAAGTGACGGTGCCCGTTGTTTCTTCTTCTCTGTCTTACCCAACTAATTCCAAGCACAGTTCTTTCAATAAAAGAACAATATAATTCGGGAGTCATCCAACCGTAAAGCCCTCCAAGTGAAATCTTAATAGCAATAATTGTGATCTCTCATCTCCACTTTGATTACGGAATATAGCCGAATAAGAGAGGAATAAGAGAAGAATATGCCTATTTTCACTTTGACACGGGGAATGGCTTAAACCGCCCGGAATGGGGTATTCGGCGAATAAGGCGAATAAGCCATCCTGGTTTACCCCCACGAATTACGTATTCTGCTCTGATATTTTGATATTTTGCAGGGGCATTCATGAGGACGACAAGGGGCATCGTCGCCCGTGCCCACTGCGAAACCCATCCTCCCTCCCTGTCGCCCTTCTGCGCTCGCCCCTCTCGCCCTGCCTGCGCGTGCCCCTGCCGAAATGCTTACCTGCTCCGCCGAGTCGTACATCTACTCCGCCACCCGCACGCTGCGCATGTCACTGGTTTCTTCCACCCACGCTAGCCATGGGGACAGGTCAGGCTGTTTCTAGGGTTTCTTCTGCCATCCATACGGTCCTTTCCCTCTTCCCGAAAGGGTCACGGGATTGCAGAGCAGCGATCCTTCCCATCCACTGGTCGCTTTTGCATTCATCCTTCCCATCAGTTTGACCCTCCCTTCTCCCGTTGAAACGCAATAGTTCCGTCCGTCCTTCGCCTATTTATACACCTTGAGGCGAAGACCTCACTTGGTGGCGATGCACAGCTTGGACAACAGCAGCACATTCGGTCGTGGTGTTCGCGAGCGTTCTTCCTCTGTGGGTTCCTCATCGGCTTCCAACCGTGAGCCATCACCAGCGGCAACTTCAGCTTGGATTAACCGGTTTTTCTGAACTTCTCCCCTCTGTTTGTGTTCGTCCTTCCCTGTGATGTGATTTTATTTTCCTCTTTGTGTGGGATCATGCTTTGTTTAGTTATGAATGCTTGGACATGAGGAATTCTTTTCAAGAGAATTTTGAATCCTATTATTGACCGATGTTGCAAATATGAGGACCTGTAGTACTATTTCTTTGAGCACAATGTCACAGCAGCAGCACATTCAGCTGTTCTTAACATGTAGACCTTTCCGTATATCAAATACAGCTGGTGCAGTGTTGTTTTATTTGATGTCCCTGCATCCACGTGGTAGCAAAAAAAGGCCCTAGTTCATTCCCATATGATCCATAGAACATGGCCAATCATTGGCTTTGAAACCGGCTGGATCCATCAGGTAACCACCAGCCAATGCCTTTACACTCACATTCTTTCTTCATGCAACGCCGTGTCCACATGTTCAGAAATCCTGCCAAGTCATGAATCTTCATCTTGAAACTGACAGCATTGTGCAGCCTCCTAAAACTCCCTGCCATTTCACACATCTGAAAGAAGAAACACAACATCCACAAGAGAAAGTGAGCAAGAGAGAGAGAGAGAGAGAGCTTTAACTCTTGAAATTGTGATGTTTTTTTTTTTTTTTTTTTTGCATCACTATATTGTGAGATGGCAAATAATTTTTCTTTAGATCCATCCTCCAACTCATGCATGCACATAGACCTTCTTCCTGTCCCACATTACATCTGTTGTTCCTCTCCTTCCAGGTCTGATCATCACATTGTTGATGGTTGATCCTCCACTTCATCACTTGGTCATCACTTTCCCTTGATCATCACTTTTTTCCTGGGATTTTGAATGGGTTTCGCTTCTCAGGGAACTGTTCTTTTTCTGTCTTTTGCTGATACCTTGTGCTATCTTCTTATCAATTTGAAGTATTGCTTCAGACCTTAGGTGACCCTCAGTAGAAATGATAATAACGCCAATAATGTCTCCTTGTGTGTGCAACTTATTGTTACTTGAATAGGGCCCAGTGGTCTCAAATCCTTGCAATTGATATTAATGTTCTCCTCCCATGACATATTGATTGTTTTGGATAGGCATGAAATAATATCAAATTCATTACAAAAAGCTTAAACCGTGTGGATCATGTTTCATGACCAACCTTGGAAAAACATTTGGATTGATGCAAGGGGCAGTGTTGTCCACATGCAACATAGTATTGTTTTTCATGAGACTGGTGACATTTGTTTTTGGGATTTTTCTAATATTAAACTACTAAAAATGTGTGTAAAAATAAATGTCTGAAAAAATAATTATGAAACTAAGCATGTAACTCATGACAGGGAGAATCAGATGTCTTTTTATTTTGCTTCACATAAAAGTTGAAATAGGGAATGTGATTACATTTTCACTTTACAAGCAAAAAATGCAAGATACCACCCACTTTCTTTTTCAATTAAATGGACCAGATACCACCCACTTTCAAAAACAAGTTTGGGAAGGTCTAGTAAGAAATGTCTTGCATAACATAATATTGACATCATATTGATGTGCCATCATCAAGTGAGGACAGAGCATGGGGGAAAACAGTCCATACCGATGAAAACATTTGGGACAATGTACTGTCCAGTGAGCCTCTCCAAAACCTTCTGCAGTTGTGGTCCTTGGGGACCTGAAATTTAAGTACATTACAAACATAAATAGCCGGCAAACAATCCCCAGTTATTTAATGAACAAATTATCAAGCAAAATTGCGACAACAGAGCCAGTTTTGTCAGCTTGGTACATGACCTAATCAAGAATAACTAATCCAGCAGTCTGCATCACTGCATTACCTGGGCAAGGTATGACCTTCACATGTCAAGGTCATTGCATTTGACAGTGATACTGAATGAAAGACATTAAAAAAAGTCTTATCCAGGAGACTCTTTAAATCCCCTCATCCAAGGAACAACTAGACCTTCCCAAACCTTCCCAAAAAAACATCTAATGTTAGTGGTAAGTCGGATCAGAATTTGCTGGTTTTCGCCAATTGTTTTTTTTCCTAGAAATGTTTTTTTTCCTAGAATTTGTATTAGAACTCCATGGTTGTTGAATGGAGACATGTTGTTGGTTGACAAATGCCACCTCAATACTCCTCCTTCCAGCTATAAACTGCAGTGGGGTGATTTGTGGGTTAGAATTTTAGATTTACCAGAAGAATATCTGTCCATTAATATTGTTAGTAAGCTCACAGCTCAGCTGGGTAAAGTCTATCAACCCCAAACTGGTGTTATCCTCTATTGGAGTACATATGCTAGGATAAAAGTCTCATTAGATGTTACTAAACCTGTGAAAACTATGGTCAGAGCAAAATTGTCTGGGAGAATGCCCAGATTATGCTCTTATTGTGGTATCTTCGGTCATGAAGTTGATGCTTGTAATAGTCTTTATCAGTTGAAAACTCATATCAAAGATTCATACTCTCCTTCCCTCAGAAATCAGATGCTCCAGGCTATTAAATTGTCTTACAAAAGTAATCATAAGGAAAAATTCTCAACAACTTGTTTGTTTGTTTCAGCAAACTGTCTTCCAACTTGTTTCAGCAAACTGTCTTCCAACTTATCTGGTGATATGGGTGCATTTCAGTCTACTTATGTCCAGCTTGTTTGTTTTCTTCTTTTGTTTGTAAAATTCTCAACAACTTCCAAACATGTCTAGAGTATTTCTGAGTATTGTATGTTAATGTTTTCCCTACTTTTGATGACTAACTAGCAAAATAAGAAATAGATAAATTAGTCCTCACTTCGCTTCACTTATGTTTTGTTCTTTCTTATCATTAGGAATCGTAGAAAGCACAAACATACTATGTCCACCTCCGATGAGTCTATGCTTACTTCTTATATTTTGTTTTTTTTTTTAATAGTCATTTTCATTTACTTCATAAAAACAATATTTAGTATATCGTATACAAATTTAATAGTGGATTACATTTCTGTCTACATTTTTAAGTAGATGCTTTTTTTTTGAAAATTTATCCTCGTCCTCCACTTTGGTGGGATGTTTCTCTTCATTAAAAAGGAACAAAGGTAAACGTCCAGTTACAACTGAGGGCACTGCTACGACCCGTGCCCCAAACTGGGCCGTCGACCATTACAAAATCCTCATTCAGCTTCTGATGGAGGAATATGACAAAGGAAATCATATCGAGGGGACATTTAAAACGCAAGTTTGGCACCAGATTGCGCCCAGCTTCAATGCTGCAAGTCATCTAAATTACAACAAGGACCAACTACAAAATCGATGGAGGTCCTCAAAGGGATTTATGTCAAACTTGATGCATTATTTAAAAGAAGTGGGTGGGGTTGGGATGATGAAGCAAAAAGGCCTGTGCCTGGAGTTGAATCATGGGAACAAGCCATTGAAGTAAGAACAATCTGCTATGATAATAACACCTTTTCTTGCTATTGCTAATGACTAACACAAACTTAATCACATGTCCATTCATTTTTCAGGCAAATAGTGCCCTTCGTACATTAAAAGGTAAAACGTTTCAGTTCTTGAAAGAGATGGTTCACATGACAGCCAATAGCATGGCGAATGGGGGAGATGCGGAAGGGTCTATGCATGCGTCACAACATGTGAATAGACGTGGACGCAGGGTTGCGAACCACAACAATTTGCCACATTCCGTGGACCCCCCACCGCAGCCACAACAGCGAGTGGATCAACTGCAATCCCCGCCACCGTCTGTGCAGCCCAATGAAGACTATGTCGAAGGTCATATAGCTATTGGTGATTACGTTAATGCCCTTCACTATGCCAATGTTGGTTCTATAACAGGTGACGATCTGATGTCAATATCCCAGCAACTTCATAGCTCATCCTATGGTGGATATGAACAACATTATAGTGTCGGTTCTGTCCCTTCCCAATCTCATTACTCCACTCGGACACCTTCCCCGCCGGCACATAGGCCAAATGAAGAAGAAGTCATTTCTCCTCAGAAGAAGGGAGCATCATCCTCAAAGCGTCGGGGTAAAAGAAGCATTGGGGACGAAGCAGTACTTTCTTTCTCCAGTGCATTGCGTGATCGCACTGAAGTTATGAGGGACCTGAGAGCAGATAAGGCTTCATCAAGGGGTTCTAGTGGCGGCACCAATGTGTCCGATACATCGGCGGATGTACAAGATAGGATCCCGACGGTCAAACAGTGTATGGACGATCTACGACGTATCCCGAACCTCCTGCGTACTTTATACTTCAAGGGTGTGAACTTGTTTGGTACACCGGGCATTCGATCCGTCTACATGGCTCTGCCGGAGGAGGAGAAGCTTGACTGGGTTATAGCTTGGACTAGTTGACTTTAGTTGCTACCTGCCGTGTACTTTGTACTTCAAGGGTGTGAACCTGCTTGGTACACCGGGCATTCGGTCCGTCTACATGGCTCTGCCGAAGGAGGAGAAGCTTGACTGGGTTATAGCTTGGACTAGTTGACTTTAGTTGTTTTGTATGGTCCTAATCTTTTGCTTGTTTCTTTCCTTTTATCATGCTTGCACCAGTTGCACTTGAATGTTACTCTTATCTTCTTGATAATGCTTTTCTTATCGCGCGTCATGTTTGTTGTGGTCATAACCTATTTCAATCAAATGTGTTTGGTTATGTCTATTATGTTACCATAAATTGCAATTTCTACTTGTACGTCCCCTACAGGTATATGATTGTAACTAAGAATGGGACGTTTTAAGTGTTACGTTGTGTGGGTTGGTCGTGAGCCTGGTTTGTACCTTACTTGGGGAGAATGTTATGCCCAAGTTAACGGTTTTTCAGGAGCTCGATATAAAGGGTTCTACTCAATTGAGGAGGGAGAGGCTGCACTGTACAGTGTTGTGGAGCATTGTCGACCGACACCAAGAATGAGTCGTCAAGAATATGCAATGGGCACTCCAAGTACTGTACGAGCCATGATCGACCCCCCTACATCACACGTGTCAACACAGTTGTCATGGCAATATTGTCTCACGATAGTACTTTTGTTTCTAGTTGTCCTCTTACTTTTTTTTATTTTGCTTGGTGTACTTTTTATGTCCCTGAGGAGTCGTTGATGTACCATTCTTTTGAACTATGTACCGTTTTGAATTTAAATGACAAGTAATGGTGGTTTATGTAGACATCAATGAATTAATAATGAAGTTCATTCATGAGGACGACGAGATGATTGAAGAAATCGAAGAAGTCATAATTGAAGCAATATCAGATCAGTATGCCACAAATGTGCCTAGACAAAAGATGTTTACTTCGGCACATACTGGTCATGTGTGGATACAAGAAGTGCTACAAGGGCATGAGAGGAGGGCCTATTGGGCATTCATGCTTAGTCCTAGCATGTTTATTGCACTGAGGGACATGTTAGTGGACAGGGGCTTACTATTTGACTCACGACATGTCACTGCCTATGAGCAACTAGCAATGTTCTTACATGCTGCTGGCCATGGTGTTGCGACTGGGGCATTGTGTGAGTACTTCCAGCACTCTTCACAAACAATCAGCTATTATGTCAATAACGTTGCTATGGCATTGGCATCTCTGAAGACGGAATTTATTCAGCTTCCTTCTAATGTGGGTGAATGTCACCCTCATATCCGAAAGAAGACATATTTCTATCCTTACTTCAAGGTATTTGATTTCTAATGGTCTAGCATTTCATTTTTAATGGTCTAAACAAAATCTTATGCATGGTCTTATATTTTCATTGCATTGTGTAGGATGCGATTGGGGCGATTGATGGAACACATATAATAGCTCATATTCCACGAAAAGACCATGGTCGCTTTTGTAACCGCAAGGGTTACATAAGCCAAAATGTAATGGGGGTTGTCTCTTTCGACCTCACTTTTCTATACATTGCTATTGGTTGGGAAGGTTCTGCAGCTAATATGAGAGTATTGAAGTGGGCATTAGATCATGGCGGGTTTCGGATGCCTCGCGGCAAGTACTATCTTGTCGACTCTGGATACGCAAACACGCGTAGTTTCTTAACTCCTTATCGAGGACAACGGTACCACATTGGTTGCTTTAGAGGTCGTGGTCGACATTATGCTAATAAAAGAGAGAAGTTCAACCATAGACATGCACAACTGAGGAATTGTGTAGAACGCGCGTTCGGTGTGCTCAAGAATCGTTTTCAAATCTTAAGAGAGGGTTGTATGTACCCATAGGAAACGCAACGAAAGATAGTGCTAGCATGTTCTGTCGTCCACAACTTCGTTCGTCGAAAGGAGGGACATGATGTATATTTTAACATGGCAAATGAACGTGGATTTGCACAAGATGATGGAGATATTGACTACCCCGTTGACATTGCGCCTAACCAAGCTGAGCTACTTGTAGGGGACCATGTCAGGGAGGAAATTACAGACCAACTCTGGGAGGAGAATAATTAGCTTTGGTAGATGTTTCTTTTGTTGTTATGCCATGTATGATTTTTTTTTTTTCTATTTGGTAGATATTTCTATCGTTCACTATATGGCATGTAACTTTAATTCATATCTGCATTTTGTTTCTTTTCATTCATATGCACTGAAAACTGATGTTCATCTATATTTTAGATACCATGTTGTTTTTAATTCCTCTCATTTGTTCTTACAGGTGGTGCGCATACATGGTTGGAGTGCTTCTTTCTTAGACATACACTCAGATAGCATGAGGCATGATTGCAGCCCTATACCGATTGCATGTTTAAGTAGTAGGAAGGCATACGTGCAATCCTATCCAAGCATGTCTTCGGATATTAGTACGGCATGATTGCAGCCCTATCTGAGTGTTGTAATGTATGGACAGTGATGAAGGAAGAAGCAGTGAGTCTATTGGTTGGATGACTTTTAAGCAACCCCAATAGATGATGAAACTCCTTTTTCTGAGTCCATCTTTCATATTTTGACGAAGCATTCGTTTCATTTCATTATTTTAATCTTCAGTTATTATGGGGGTTGCATGAGCCTCGTTTGATTTCATGCTATTTTTATAAACTTATTATGGGGGTTGCATGAGCCTCGCTTGATTTCATGCTATTTTTATAAACTTATTATGGAGGTTGCATGAGCCTCGCTTGATTTCATGCTATTTTTATTAAGTTATTATGGAGGTTGCATGAGTCTCGATTGATTTCATGCTATGTAGTATTATATTTGATAATTGTGGAAGATGCATGAGCCTCCCTTATATTACAGTTGAATGGTATGAGCCTACCATAAATCTTGGGTATGTTTTCAACTGTGATTTCACTCATTTACTATGTTTGTGTTTTGTTAGTTGGGGAGTCTTATATACTTTTTGTTTTTTTCTCTTTTCATCTGTCTGAGATAAATTCTCAACGGCACTGCAAGATGGTACCAACTTTGGACACATGTTCGTGAACGTCGAAATGGTCTTATAAAGATGTTTTAACGTTATAAACATTGGATGGAGATCGGGACTTCTCAAAGTAGCTACAGTAGAAAATCATATCGTACCAAGATTGTAATTATTGTGAAAATATAGAACCTGTATGAACAATCAATTTTCTTTATAAAAATGCGAGAAGGAGAAAGAGAAGGATTCGGTTGTCTGGTGAAATTTCTCTCATGTGCATTTTTTCAGTAGTTTACTAGAAATAGTGTATGAATATCCATTTTAGCATGTTAATTGGAAAGTATCCATTTAAAAATATAATTCCCATATATTCTTCATACATACCAAAATTTATTCATTTGTCATCTAAACTTAGTCATACTAATCATAATCTAGAATATCGCCAGCATGTTTACTGTGTCAAGAGGAAAACTTAAGCTTTAACCGGAGGAAGCGTTTGATCTAACGAATATAGTTTTTTTCTCTTGACCAATATAAGAGCGGTTAGGTGAACTAATTTTTTTTCATACGCGTACGAATAATATCTTTATCTTATAACTATAGGTATAATGTCACATAGCACAATGAAAATATTTTCTCACAAACAATAGACTAACGAATGTCAAGATCTTACTTTTTGCCACTTCTATATATCACGTATCATCCGGTCATTATATTGGATGATTCATATTAGATATATCAGCTGAAACAAACTATGTCTGAAGTGTATTTAATTGGATGTATTACATTAAACGGCCAGATCACACCAATAATCTCTATAATACCTTTCTCCCAATGGAAAATTCTTTGGTGATCCGAGAGTTTCAGATAACTGTCTCATCCGATCTAATCTCTATAATACCTTTCTCCCAATGAAAAATTCTGATTTTTCTTTTCTTTTGATTAACTGTCTCATCCGATCTAATTTTTAAAATAGCTCACTCGTGATGGTTGTAGATTCGTAGTGTACCGTTAGATGAGAATAAATACAGAAACATATCTATATTTAACTCGTATATTATATCCTTTTTTGTCGTATATTATTTATATTTATTATCTAATTCTTTTATTTGAGTGAGAATAATTTTATTCTAGAATAAAATAAAACATGTAATTTGACTAATCTAGCTAATTCAAGTACGTTCGCTTTAGCTGCGTGAAATGTATATTCTTGTAAAAATGGGTTATCAAATGTTGGTCAAAAAGTATAGCATAGAATAGTATTTTCAATTTCTTATTCTACCAAATTGGAATTAGTAGGTAGTAGGATAAGAAGGGTAATTTGGACAAAAAAAATACTTATTCTCCTTCTTATTCCCTCCTTCGTAATCAAAGCAATTATAATAACTTCTTATTTTATCTTCAATTCACATGCGCTGCCAAATCAAAAGACTTCTTATTCTAGAATAAGCCATCCGGCATAACTTGTTCTAGAATAAGAAATCCGGGAAACAAAGTGAGACTCAAAGTATAGCCTTCTGATAATGTTATCGGAGAAGTAATTTTTTTCTCAAATTATCTGTTCGCAAATTAAGTATTCCCAAAATATGTATCACCTAGGATTGTAACAAGATCCTTGTTTTTCTCTGGTTATAAGGATGCCTTGGTTTCAAAACGCCAAGTTAGATGAGTTGGTGGTGAGCTAGCGCCGCCGAGTGGTGAGCTGTCGGCGCCGGGGCACTCGGGGACTCCGCGTTAAGCTTCCCTGCGCGAAGAGAGCCGATAATTCTGTGCAACATGGTCGAGCTGTACAAAAATTGAAGGCAAAGATTTTGTGCTTGAGGTAACGTGGAAACGGAAGATTTGAGACTGTCCAGATTCAAGTTCTATGTATGATACTTGGACATATTAGATTAACATATGGATGTAATTAAAAAGCTTTTTTTATTAATATAAAAATGTTAGAACTCACATGTTTCTTTATGTAATAAAAAATTTAAAATACCAAAGGACGTGCAGCTAGATAGGGTGTATCTGAATTTGTGATTGCGATTAGCTCGTGGTTAATTGAGATTACATACAAACTCATCAGTGGAAATGGACCACGAATTAAGTGCTTCGTGGACGCCATGCATGCCACCAAAATGCGTACGGCGATTAACTATTTTAAGACAGAGGAGCACACTTGGGTCGTACAAGTGGTTAGGGGGGATAATCTGACGGAGGTAAACATACGTGTCAGCTTTTGCTACGATTAATGGCCAGAGGAGCTTAATTAACTAGAAGGCTTAAATGGAGCACGAGCCCATGGTTTGCAAAGGTACAATGCTGCGGCCCGAGTATCGGGGAAAAGCCAGCGGGCTCCAGCCCTTACGTGGCTCTGCCCGTTTGTATGCGCGTGCGTGTACGTGAGAGAGAGAGACCGTGGTCTAAGTTAGATCGAGATGGTATGGATAGGTGCTGTCCAACATCTCAAACGTATAAAATGATGAAATTAAATTGTACGAGAATATATGAGTCATTTATCTTTAAAATGATGTACATAATATACGTATGACTCGATAAGTGTTGCATGGTCCAAACATATAAGTGCGGACGATCTTGTTCTGTCTAATTATTTCATTTTTTATTCTACTTATTCTTATCAAATCTTTTGAAATAGTACAATGCAATTCTTCTTATTCTGAGTGGAATATCAGTAATTTACTAAATTAAAATACCGCTTATTCTTATTTAAGAAATTTCTAAAATCTTATTTTAATTTAAGTTATTCAGCAAACAAAGTGAACATGAGCACCAACTTAACGTGTTGGAATAGAATGAAGACTTTGTAGCTGAGATTAAGAAAGGATGAGAGAGAAAGAGGGGGGAAGAGAGAGATTGTTCATACCATTAGATTGTACGAGGCAAGAGTAAGACCTGCGTTAATGGCACTCCGCCAGCATACAAAAGGCTACCACGGTTCTCCGTGAATGCTGGGTTCGTCTTGCATGGATGAAATGTTAAGAAGAGTATTATGAGAGAGTAATACTTACTGTGTTGCATTAGGCGTAATTTATTTTTCTTATTTTTAAAATTTTTTTAAGATTACACTCATTATGTTCTACATGTTTAATTAATCAAATATCTGATTGGATGATCTAAAAACAATCTAACATCTAAAAACAATCTAAAACATGAAAAATTGAGTCCCAGTGAATTATGAAAACGTCCTTAATGGGTCAAGCTCAATAAAAAGAAATTTAATTTTTTATTTTTTAGACTATTTTGAGTTGTTTGATTGGAGATTGGTTATATGGACACATGGGGTATGATAGATCCGACCTTAAAAGTTTTTTTCAAAAAAAGTAAAAAAAAAAAAAAAAGGTACACCCTCTGCAATGTAACATGTATTACTCATTGTGTGTTCATGAGGAACAAACACTTGTAGATGTACCTGGTGACGTTTTGGTAAAGTTAATATTAATATATTATAATTAGTAACTATATAAAGCAAAGTAAATTAATTAGAATGTGATGAAAACTATTGTAACATCTGAACATATAAGTTGTTTATCTATACTTTTAATTATAACAAAAAATTTGCCAAGTAATTTGAAGGAGAATGCTGGTATGTTAAAGTTATTTATCAAGCTCATTTGTTATTCACAAAAGACAAGTATTATAAAGACAGTCATTAAGGTTATCCAACGTAAGGGCTAATAATAATTTATAAAATATTCATATGATATTTATCTTTTCTGAGAGATAAAAGAAAGGGACAAACAAGCAGGACATGCGATGCAGTGCATGCGGTGCAGCTAAAAACACAGAAAAAATTAAAGTTTTTAAATGTTCAGCCCCATGATGCTGGACATGTCCATACAATCCAACTTCTAATTGGACAAACACAAAAAAATCCCAAAAATTAAGAAATGAGCCCCCTTTTATTGGGATAGACCCATTAAGAATATTTTTTCACTGTTCATAGAGCTTGGTTTTTTATTTTATAAAAAAAAAAATTTAGATCGTCAGATCAGACGTGACAAAATGGAACCAACCATAAAATAGATAATAAAAAAATATTTCTTGGGTTGTACCCTATGTGCATGTGGTGCGTGAGAATTACTCAGCTCATACATATTAGTTCCAGCAGACAGCAAATCCGTGGTGTTGGGCCTGATTTAAAAAAGGACACGAGTATTTGAACATAAATGGAGACCAAATTTGATGGAAACGTGAAACGATGAAATGTCACTTTTTCCAACACAAGTTATTCCTATCCATCAATAAGGATATAATAAATGTAAAAGAAGACAATAAGGGTATAATAAATGTAAAAGAAGAAGGAACACCATAAGTTGGAGATAGATCATACTGGAATATTAAATGTGGAGATAAAGGGATCGGATAAGCTCATCTTCATTTATCTTCGTTTTTTCTACTTGTCGCCAACCTTTTTGGGAATATGAAATACGAGACCGCGGAGATTAACTCATCTTATCCCCGTCTTACCTCGACATTAAGTATGGGTAAAGTTCTGATATGGATTTCAGTCCTTTGTCAAATTCGATACTTGTAAGCTATTTTCAAAGATCACCTTCTTAGAATTTATTTAAACAAAACGGAGGTAATTAAGGGCCCCCCTTGTAAAACTTCTATTGAGACCTTGAAAGCAGTGAATGCTCGCAAAGCCAGCATTAGGTTCTGAGAAGGGTGCTCATTGTTTTCAATGAAGGAGATACATATGTTTCCAAAGACACAGATTTGGCAGTTGGCACCATCTCTTGAGACGTGATGCAGTGCATCTGCCATCCGATCTATGGATCAGACAATATTATTGGAGAATCTAACATCTGTTACATCTGGTATGCCGCGAAACAAAGGCCGCAGATTGGACGGTGGATAACGCTGCTGCATTCTCTATATAAGTGATGTAACAAGTATTTCTCAATATCAAAAGGAGAAAGTGGGATGTGAACCCCATGGCAGTTCAATGGGCTCAGATCATAGAAGGGGTCAGTTTGTGCATAGCCACAGTGGAGAGACAGCATGGCCGCTGTAATGGTAGAGAGGTGAGTATGTAGATGTAGGGAAAGCAAGTTTTCTGCCGTTACAGATCTTTTGGTTCGCTTTAAATGGCGGCTTCGGACTCATAAATCCTTGGTTTTCTAGGACCAGTCCATGACCTAATCCAGTCCAACTAATATTAGAATAAATTGGACTGACCAAAATTATCTAAATTGGGTTGGTATTAGTCAAAGTTGGGTTGGGTTGAGCTGAATTGGACTGGTCCGGTTTGACTTATTGACTTTTACATTAATTCATATAAAAAGAAAAATACTTCTAACAAACTTTCTACAAATAGGACTAATCCAACCCAAGCCAACCTAGCCCACTCACTATGCAATTTGGGTTGACTTTGAGCTGAATTTAGACTAAATCTGAACTGAATTTGAACTGGGCTAAAATTAGGCTGAGTTATTTTGAATTTGGGTTAAGTACAAATTACCACATAACTCAGCCCAATCTGCCCAAGTTACATTCCTACATAAGAGTAATCCGGACGTCTCTTCCCGATACCGGAATGAGATTTTTAATTAAGATAAATGCATATGTAAGGATGGTAGTTCTACATATTTACATGTAAGAATTTTATGTTTGCAAATAATCCTTTGTTTAGCTAGTAATAGACATATGAAAATGGAGCCACAAGTGCACTTGGAGAAATCCAAGCTTCGTTTTATAGTACTGGACTACGATCCAAGGTGCTGTCGTTTTCTGGCAAAGGAGAGAAACGAAGCGATGTTGAAGATGACAAGTGAGTAGTGAGGGATGATGCGGCCAAAGAATGGATGCAGGGTGGTCTGGTATGAAAATATATATCCTAATAGTAGTCGGACTTTTAAAAGTGTAGCAGACATAAAATTGTAGATGATTTTGTTGAAGTTGGAGATTGTGACACATTACCAAAATGCCGAAACAACTAAATTTTAGCCTTCTCTGAAGCTTCCTCCCTCTTTTAAAATTCTAGCTTCCTCCCTCTTTGAAAATTCTAAGTATAACATTACTATCACTACATCGTGCAGACAACTCTAAGACAGGAGAAAGTTCGGTCAAGCATCCCTTAAGCAGTTGTAGTCCTGTAGATACCGGACAAAGAGTCCCAATTATACCATGACTCAAAAGACGGATGGAAGGACCCTGTTCCTCCCTCAAATTTTCCAAAATTTAGCAGAAACAAAGTTGCGTTCTCTAATAAATGGAAGTCAAAAATGATTTCTAAATGAAGCCTTCCAATTAAACATACGGTTTACTAGGAATTGAATGGAAAAAGAAACCCATAATTGTTTGTTTCTTGTATCAAAGAAATATCGAATCCAAAGGTGAACAGTTCATAAAATGCAAAATATAGCATAACTTTCTATGGCGTTAGATAACTTGTATAAGTGGAGCATATAGCTGAAGCAAATAGATGGGATAAGTCATGATGATGATGATTAGAGGAGAAGATTTACTAGGGTTAGTAAGGTCACCCACATTAGTAAGATCTACTTTATTCAATAATTTCCATGTTGCACGAGCAGTTGTCAAATAAAAATTCCCTCAAACGCACCCCGATCAAAAAGCAAGAAGAAATTTTGAGTTTTTGTATTTCTGATCTACACAGCAACCTCCCCTTCCCATACATTATTGGACGCAACAAAACATAGATTTCTCTTGGAAGCTGAAAAGTGGGATGAAATTTAGATATGGGTTTCGGTGACGGAGTGATAGTTCTGTACCCATTTTACAGGTATGGTGGACATCGGAGGCTAAAAATGGCAAACATCAGTGAAGAATTTCATATGTTTAGTGGGGGTTTTGCATAGGTGTATATCTTTAGGACAACATGACCAAATTGCCAACGGATATGCCACTCACACAGATGCATATATGCATATATGTATGTATGTACATATATAATATATATGTGCATACGGATACACACATTCGTACTTTTTTTCATCAGTATGTGTAGATGCATACAATACATGCCTATTGCCCATGAGAATATATGTCGAATAAAGGAGAAATACCGATGTCCAACGTAAAGAGCATCATACACAAGTAGCAACCAGAAACCAGCAAAGCTGTTTAGTCCAATCAGGGCAAGAAGCACAGCAAAGAACCAGCTTATTATTAGGTAGTAGGCCATCCCTCCTCACGGCAGTAAACTTGTCGAGGATAACCCCAACAGCTACTCCACAGTCACATTTCCTGCATTCAACACTCATCATTAGCTTCAGTAACATAAGGTTGAACCAGGCACAATTGATAAGGTCTGTAATGGGCTCTAGCATCTGAAGTGGCCAGACATGCACAGTTCAGAGTGTAGAAAGTTAACCATTCAGATCTTTGTGGGGCAGAATTCATAACCCCTTCTATTTTTAAGATCTGAGTTCGGTTACTTGAACTCACTGAAGAGATCAAGATAAGCACAATGTCATTTCACCAAGAAGGCCCAAACATCACCGAATTAAGGTGGCCCTCATTTGTTTCTTCCCTTTTCTTATCAGTAAGAATGAGATACAAGAAACATTCTACCTACAGTATGGAACAATCATGCACACCACCATGATCTTCATCTCCATGACAAAGTATGATTACTTACAGTATGGAACAATCTTCCACCTCTGGTTCTTGCCTTTCAGCCACTCCCACAGTACAACAATGGTTCCATCATGCACACCACCATGATCTTCATCTCCATGAAAGGCATCAAAATTCAGGCGAATGTTGTTTACCATCCTTATGCATCTAAACCTACCCCCGGTGTCATGACTCTCTGTCCACAGAATTGACTCGTCCAGATAATTAGGATTGTGTGGAATCAGCCTTACCTGTTAATCAGTTAAAAAAGACAAGAATGAACATTGATTAAGGTATAATACCAATCACAAAGTTAAGACAGTTCATTATCAAAGATGTATACGAAGTTGCTCCATTCAGTGACAGATGGAAGCTAGAAGAATGTTTCAATCGCTCTAAGATTTACTCCCATTCCTTTCTTCCCAACTGCAGTTCAAACAAAGTAAACAAGTAAAACAGGAACACCGTATGTTTCTAACATGTGATCTGTAGTTACAAGAAACTCAGGTTTCAGAAGAATAAACCAAACTTACTCAAGGAATAGTAGAAAATAAAGTAATCTATCTTTGGTTTAAAAAAAAACAAGAAATGTGATCTAAAGGGTCCACCTAGTTGTGCTTCCATGAGGCAATAAGTGAATCATGATTACTAGGACCTGAGAAGCAAAAAAAAAAAGGGAACAATCGATCAGGCAGCAGAATAAACAAAGGCTAGGTTGGTTCATGTACAAGCTTCTATGTTTACATGAATCCTTGCCTCCGGCCCATGAAGCAAAGACAGCATCCACAACTCTCCCTCGAATCCTACAGGAAGTTTGCTCATAGGAAGAGTCGACTGTCAGCAAATGATTCATGCAACTAGTATATAGCTACTTGCTTTTCTTCACGGGGTTCTGAATTGTACATATATGCCCTTGAATGATGCCTTGTTGGACCCAAGTTCCAATGGAATCAGTCCAAGTCAACATGCTGCGTACCAGTTTTTGGATAGCAGAAAGGTGAATGAGAACCTGACGTAAGATGTGCTAAGACCATTCATTGTTTTGATTTTCACGCTTAAGAAAACAAGGAAATGTAATGCTGGATAGGTTGACATTCCAGTAAAGGCTCAAGACCATGAGGTTATGCATTTCTTTCATTATTTGTTTGTTCATTTGAAACCTATGTAGGCTACTGTGGAAACACAAACACTGTAGCAAGTGACTTTGTCATGAACTTGTGATAACAACCAATGTTGTAGCAAAATAACATCACCATCTTTGTAAGTTTCAACAAACTTGAGGAGAAAGAAAAGATAAGCACCCAAAAAATTCATAGTATATGAATAATCCTCACTAGAACGCATACACATATGAACCTTGAAGCTTATTCACATTTTGTCATTATCTGTTGTGTCTGTCTACTAACATGCCACATCAGCAGGCTACCTGGCACATCAGAAACAGCAGTGCCATTCCTTGCAGCCCATGTAGTAACGCGCTGGATGGAATGCAAGGATTAATGCAGCTATGAAAGGAAAAAAAAAATGCAACGCCCACCACACCAAGCAGGCACTCAACACACAAGATGGTGCACAAGAACCCAGAAATTTAACATCTAATTTTAGGCAATCTCCCCTTTATTTAGAAGAATTTATGAGCTAGTAGTTTCTTCATTTTAGAAGATGGTGTAGTCTTGGTAACAACAAATCATGGTCGGCCGGGTCGGTCCGGGTCGGATCGGATCGCCCGGTCCGCTCGGAATCCGAGCGGTCCGAACCGACCCCGAGCTCCGACCCAACGACCCCAGCCCGGGATCGCTGGGATCGGGTTGGGTCGGCCGGGTCGGCCGACCCCAACCCGGGTCGGTCCGCGTCGGACCGGTTCGGCCGACCCGGCCACCCAACGGCTAGTTCAGAACTAGCCGTTGGGTAGCCGTTGGGAACCCATTCAAATGGGTTCCCAACGGTTAGGAGGGGCTTCTAAGCCCCTCCAAGTCCCTATAAAACCCCCTCCTACCCTTCTCTCCCTCATTCACACAAATTCTCATTTCTCTCTCTCTCTCTCTCTCTAAAACTTCTCTCTCTCTCTCTAAGCTCTCATACTCTCTCAAAGACTCAAAGCTCTCTTAACTTCTTTCTCTCCAAACTTCCAAAGCTCTCTAGAGTTCTAAACTCTAAAGGACGGACCGACGGACTACATCAAAAAATTTTCATCATATTATTTTTATTGCATTTTAATTTTTCTCTCTAACCTCTTTTTGTCTTTGTAGCTTTATTTCTCATTGTCTCTCACTCTCCCTCGAGGTATGATATGAAATCTCGCTCTCTTTCTCTATGTTTTTTCTTATTTCTCACCATTTCTCTTTATGTAATTAGTTAATTACTAATTATCTCTTTCCCTATTAATATATTTTTTATTTTTAAAGATGTTGACTTCTGAGCATAATGAGGCCACATCTGTCACCTCTCGTGGTGACCCGGGATGGAACCACTGCACCGTCGTAGACATGGCTTCACGCAAAGTCAAATGCAACTACTGCAGTCGGATTATTTCGGGTGGAATTTTTCGTCTAAAACAACATATTGGGGGTGTCAAAGGAGAAGTGAAGGCTTGTACTGCTGCACCACTAGAGGTAAAAAATCAATTCAAAAATTACCTACGACAAAGAGAGTTGGAAAAAGGAGCAGCATCAACGATGAGAGGCCAAATTATGGAGGAAATGACACGGCCCTCAGGTCAAGGTATTCATATTCACCCTCCGGGAGATAGATCTCGGGAGGGAGACATAGACCCTACCAGAAGGAGATCCACTGCATTTGAAGACTTTTCTCGAGGTATTCTTTGATTTAAAATTTTCAATTAATTATTTACTTCTTTATACTTCATCTCGATTAAATTAGTCTAATCATCTATTTTAATTTAAAGATGATATACGTCAAGCCATGGACGAAAGTAGACGATCTTTTGCTGATGAGGATGTGTATAGACGCACCGGTCAACGCGTTGGGCTTGGGAGTGGATCCGGACATGGATCCAACGAGGAGGAAATTCATGACTTGACTAGGGACAATGATCTTAGAGTGGGTCCTATAGATGCTTTCCTAACAAGACGGAGAGGTAGACAACCATCAATCACAGCTGCTATGAAGAACCTGAAGGTATGCAAGGAGAAGATTGGCCGTGCTGTTTCGAGATGGTTTGTTTATAACAGTGTACCTGCCAATGCTGCAAAGGGTCCTTATTGGGAGGACATGATTGAGACTATTGGAGATGTGGGTAAGGATATTCCTGGACCAACCCCCAAGGAGATATACAACACTTATCTTCTTCAAGAGGTAAGTGATCTCCAGGAGTATATCAAGTCGTTTGAGCGAATTTGGGATGAAAGAGGATGCACAATAATGACAGATGGCTGGACAGGTGAGTACATTGAATTAGTTTAACATATTTAGAAATTAGAATCTTAGATTAACATATTATATTTTTAGTTAATTTAGACATTCGCTAACATCTATAACATTATTTGAATAAGAATTACGAGAAGAAGTATGATTAACTTCCTTATATACTGTCAAGCTGGGACTGTATTTTGGAAGTCCGTAGATGCTAGTGGAAAGGTAAAGAATGCTGAATATCTTTTCAAGTTAATTGATGACATTGTGGAGCAGGTGGGAGAAGATCGGGTTGTCCAAGTTGTAACAGATAATGCAGCTTCATATAAAGCTGCTGGCCATATAGAGGGTTATAGTCCTTATGGATATCCAGGTACATATTATCAACATCCACCACCCTATGATGCATCGAGTTACTTAGGAGGATATCCTACTTATCCTCCAACTTCAGATATTTTCTCTTATCAATCCTCAACTTCAGAAGGATCTTATCATGAGCCAAAGACACAAGGATGGATACCGGTGACAATAATCTACCCATTCACAGATGAGTATAACCGATTTGTACAGGAATATGAACAATGTTACCAAGCTTATATGTCTTGGGCCGATTATGTGCAACATTTGTATAGCACCTACAATGTAAGGCTAGAATAAATGTATGTCTACTTGTTCTGTCACTTTGTATGAGTGTTTTTTTTTTATTATCATGTAATACTTAGGGGTAAGGTTTTATGTCCCCCCCATGTATTGTATTCAAGGTTTTTTCAAAGTTAATAAAAATTCAAGGGCTTACCCAAGGTCCTAGATAAGTTTTGGGTAAATATAATTTTTTCTGATTTTTTGAATTTTTTTCTTATTTTTTGGACTTGTTTTTCTATTTTTTTCCCTTTTTATAAATTGGATCGGCCAAACCGGTCCGGCTCGGTCCGGACCGGTTCGGGATCGGGTCGGATCGGCCGATCCACTCGGTCAGGACCGGACCGATCCGAGTCCGACCCCCGAGTTGGCCTACCTTGCAACAAATACAAAAAGGAGTTCATTATTGTTTGAAGTTCATACAATTGATTCGATAGAATAAGATCCTTTTGGGCTTTTGAGATGTTCTACGGACTTTTCCTACAGTGATCCCAATTTCATCGGAGATAGCCCCCACAAGAGTTGTTCCTTAGAAATATAGGAATACTTGGGTCAAGTTCCATATGATGTGTGTTGTCGAGGTACGAAGTACCCTTTTTCTTATGGGCCTAGAGTCCATACTCAAGATCTCGACTTAGACAAAGGGTAGAGACCTTACGTGAGTGCACTCGTCACTAGGGCGTAGATTATGTGGTCAGAAGACTACATACCCAGGTCAACCTACTTTCCCACCTCACCTAGTGATGGGGATCCAAGAGCGGCTGGAATGGAGTCTAAGGTCCAATGTGCAGTTCATTTGGCCCATTAGGGGCCAATTTGGAGTCTTTTATTTTATCTGTAATTTTTACATGCTTTTTAGCTATTTTCAGAGTCCTAGGGATAGTTTGGTAATTTTCCTAATAGGGTTTCTTTGAGGAGTCTATATAGTGTCCTGTATCCCCTCGTGGGAAAGATGGGAAGAAGAAATTTGAAATGATGAGCCGCCGCTGCGTGTTTTCTCCCGAGACGGAACGGGAACCCTAGTCTTCTCCTCCTCCAACCCCCTCTCTTCTCCTACTTCCGGTCTACCCCCTCTCCTGTCCCGCATCAATTTGGTATCAGAGCCCAACTCCGATCCCCATCGTGCCTTCACTGCCTTCTCTTCTTCTCTGCCTTCCTCCACCCTCTCTCTGCGCTGCGTAGTACCACCGGCAACGACCCCTGTCCACACGGCCAGTCGGCTCTCCGGCGAGTTACCACGTCTCCCTGCGGTCCAGAGGGTGGTTCTTCACCGTGAGTTTTCCCCATCGCCCGTGGTTTCCCCTCCCACCTCCGCCGGCTTCGGAGAAGCCCTCCGCGGGCCTGTCCCAGCCGCCCCGGCCCGACGGCCATCCGCAGCAGCTCTCCCGCCTGCAACAGGCCACCCGGCCCTGTCCACGGCAACCCCGCGCGTCGCGGAGCCGAGGCGACCTTCCTGCGGCCCACTCCTCCGGACTGCGCGACGCGGCCCCAGCTCGAACCTCCGAGAGCCTCCCCTCCCACCGCACGTCGGCTCCAGCGGACCCTTCGTGAACCCCCACTTCACGCGCCGAGGACCAACGTCGGCCCCGACCGGCCTCCCTGGCCTCCATCTCGTCGCGCGCCAGCTCCGGACGGCACCCCGAACTCCACGAGCACCGGCAGTCCTGCCAGAGTCGGATCCCGGCCGGTTGTTCCGCAGTTGTCCTCCTCGTCGCACGCCTGGTTTCGGAAGAACCCTCCCACGGCCCCTTTCTCGCAGCACACGGGCCCAAGACGGACCATCCCGCAGGAGTCCTCCTCGCCAGTCCCCGCTACTCCACCCCCGCGAGCTCTGTCCGCGGCACACAAGACCTGGAAGAATCCCCGCGTGCTCCTCCGCAGGCCACCGCCGGAGCCACCCGAGCCTTCCACCTCCGCCGAAGCCGCCGTCGTCGGGCCCCGTCACCGTCGTCGACGTCGCCGCCGGCCACCGGAGCTGCTCCGCCCCGCCATCGCCACCGCCTCACCCGCCCGCTGGAACCCCGGCCCTTGCAGCCGCCGCCTGGTTCGCGTGTAAGAGCGAAAAGAAGAAGAAGAAGAAGAAGGGGCACGTGCCGCCTTCAAGGTGGCTACTTGGCTTAGCCAGGTTGTATTCTGGCCGAGTCCGAACCAGCCTGTTCCTGGTCCGAGCCTGAACCTGGTCCGGTTCGAACCATACCCTTTAGAAAATTCAATTGGGGCTCAATTTAACACCTGGTTCGACCATGTTCTAAGAAGATCAGAGGTTCAAGCCACCGGGTCAGTTAGGGTTCGAATCAAGAGTGCAACAGGAATCCAATCAGATCCGTGCTGGTTCACAGGTGGTGCAATTGCAATCTTATCGCACCGCCAGTGCCACAGACTCATCGGTGCTCCGATTTGCGAGCCGCTAGCGTCGTTGGAATCGTATCGGCGAGGCCGACCTCGCTGTACGTTCCACTTGACAGCAGCATCTCGTTTTGCATGCCGCACTTGCACGCTTTACGAGGACGCTCGGGCGCGCTGTTCGAGATCTTTCTGGACTCCGATTTGTGCACCGTTCGCGCCATCGGATCCGTCTCGACGAGGCCAACTCAGATCCAGTGTGTTGTTCCCAGATTTGCCTCGTTTTGCGTGCCACTTCTGCACGCATACCGAGGACCCCGATCGTGCATCCCGAGGCCAACCCAAGTTGCCTCGATTTACGTGCCAGCATTCCAGCCGCACAGATTTCGCAGCAACTAGTGCCCGCTTACCTCGTTTTGCGTGCCACTTTTTGCACGCATATTGAGGATGATGATTTGAGCTCCGATTCTTGTGCCGATCGTACCGGTGGCATCCTGGCAGTGAGGCGGACCTCGTCTATCATTTCTTTGGCCAGTGGTACGTTTTATCATCATGGATTTTAGTTTTGAGGTAGAGCTACCCAATTCCGTGAAAACTCGGGTGTATCTTGAAGCAACGTCGTTCGGCAACGTCATTTCACAATCTATTGTGGATTCTATCTCCCACACGGACTACGTAAGGGTCTCTAGAAATCGAGTCTATGTGCCATTTTTCCATCTCTTACGGAGCAACAGTACTTCCCGAGCCGTCAGGTATTATGATGATGCATGGTGCAAGATTATACCCAATGGCTCGTATATCGGTTTGGGTAGAGAATGGATAGACGAGCGGCAAGTTGTGATTGATCATACTGGACGAGATTGTCTAATACAACCTGAGGAATACCAGGCACCTTTTCTTATTCTCAATGCCACTTATCAGGATCGAGAGAGGTTTCAACAAGCAGAAGATTGGGAGCGCGAGAAGTCCCAGATGAGGAGTGAGCTTCAGAAGATTTCTGCCATGCTTGCCAAGCTGACCAAGCCAAAAGATGTTGTCTATGAGGCCGACCCAACGATGCTTAAGGAGTATGAAAATCAAATGAAGGAGGTGCATTATGTGGCCGATCCAGCCCTGGAAGATGAATATTTGGGGGAGGTCGAATCAGTGACGCCTATAGCAGATAATGACCTCTTCCCCACTAAAGAGAACGAGCCGAGGACAGAACCACTACAGGGAGATGTAGTCGAACAGCCGAAGGTCGTTAAAGATGTCATCAGTTTGCATGATTTTGACCACATATGGAGCGACGTCGAGGCACAATTTTCTCCTCAGGTTGGAGCATTCATGCGCGCGATGATTCATGGGTCATCGGTGTTGTTTTCCGAGCATGCTACCATCATTTCCCTATGGATATTGACTCATTTTAAAATTCGAGGACGAATTTTTTCGAACCAGGGGAGAATGATGGGGATCCAGGAGCGGCTGGAATGGAGTCCAAGGTCCAATGTGCAGTTCATTTGGCCCATTAGGGGCCAATTTGGAGTCTTTTATTTTATCTGTAATTTTTACATGCTTTTTAGCTATTTTCAGAGTCCTAGGGATAGTTTGGTAATTTTCCTAATAGGGTTTCTTTGAGGAGTCTATATAGTGTCCTGTATCCCCTCGTGGGAAAGATGGGAAGAAGAAATTTGAAATGATGAGCCGCCGCTGCGTGTTTTCTCCCGAGACGGGACGGAAACCCTAGTCTTTTCCTCCTCCAACCCCCTCTCTTCTCCTACTTCCGGTCTACCCCCTCTCCTGTCCCGCATCACCTAGTGGGTATTGGGAGGCCTTCTGGGACGGACAATGGAGGTTGAGGGGACTGTCAGTCATAGTTGTCAATCCCGTCTTGGTCCTTGTCCCATTTTTCTACTAGGATGGGATGTCCCGGTGTCCCGGACAATTTTGGTGTCTCGTCTCGGAATTTTTTTTCATACGTATGCCAATGAATATAAGGCATACGCATACAATAAATAATATGAAAATAAACATATAAACATATAAATAACACAAAAGTAATGCAATAGAAGCATTGAGGACAAATTTATGAGTTTATAGATGAATATATTCATCAAATGAACCCCCTAAAATAAGTTTGTAGGAGCTTAAGTACTTAGGAAAATCTCATGTAAAAATACAAATTCTGATTGGGAAAGGCTATAGGCCGAGACGGGGCCGATACAGACTGGGACAGGTATTAGGGCAAACCAGAAACTGTCCCGTCCCATTTTCTCACTGGGACGGGACGTCCCGGCCGGGATAGGTTGGGACAGGACGGGATTGACAACTATGCTGTCAGTAGACGGCTTACTCAGCCACTTATGACTACCAATGAGTGGTCATCCCCTCCACTATGGGTTAAAAGGTGAGTCATCCAGTCGGTGAGACAGTGAGGCAGTTGACTACGAAGGGACCGATCAAAGATAAGAAATTAAATGACTCATTCCTGTGACCTATGAATATGACTTTCAAAAAGCATTTTTATATTAGTTATTAATATTAATTACCACTAAATTATAAGTATCAATAATTATAAAGGAAGAAAGAACAAGAAAGTTTGAGCATGTAAGCTAGTTAGAAGTTAAGTAAATTAAAGAAAATATGTTATAGTCCTATTAACTTTTTCGCTCCATTATTTCTCTTTGTACTTGCAGTAAGTGCATCTCATTTCGTTATTAGACCCATCACATGAAATTCAAAAGAAGAAATGACACATTGCATGATAGAAATTAAAAACAAATATTTTTTGTGAAGGGTCGGATGAATTGGGTTGGTAAGAGAGGGATAGCAGTAGGGATTTAAATGATTCCTACTGAGATCTCGACATGAGTTCTCACGAACATTAAAAATATGTTTTTCAAGAAAGAAGCAAAGGACAAAGATAAATTCCAGCGAAATTTTTTAGGCACAGCCAGTTACTTTATTTTCTTGGATTAATAATTTAATTTTTTTATTTGACAGTTGTATGATGGACGTGATCACTCTCTTGAATTTTTACAATGTCATATCTTATTATTTTGTTTTGGAATTGTGCACTATTGGAGATCTGCAAATTGGGACCATAACATTTCTCAACAGTATTACATTCACTGCTAGATTTTCCTTCTACTGTGCCCACCTCCAATTCAATCACAAGCAAGTTGGATGCATCAGTGTCATAATGCTAGGAAGTCTAAGAGAACATGTAACACAGCTGCCAAGATATGCTAGTTGCTCTTTCTATCACTTGTTTTATTCTTTTTAATCAGAGTACTCATCTTCAACACGCAGCTGTTGGTTCCCTGTTTCATTCCAACAAACGAACAATAGCACAATGCATGCATTGTATTTCTGGAACAACTGGTATCCAATGAACTAGCTGATCAAGAAGCACCATTGAGCCTAAACAGCAAACGATGATTTGAATCATATAACAAAGAGAAACAAACACATGTAGACTGTGTTTCTGAGGCACGTCCATGAAAGGCAGTTGACTAGAACTTCATCAATCTAAAAAGTACAACACTTATCAGTGCAGCCAATCTTGCATTCAGAAAGCCTCTTTAAAGATCGATGTCTCAACTCTCAACGATAGAAATGATTAGTTATGTTGATAAGTTGAATAGAAATGATACTTTAGAAATGAATAATTGTTAGTTACCTGATCTAGCAGGGTTGACACAGTTGACACGAGAAACAAACAAGCTTTATTCTAAACAGAAGCACAATCCCAAACAACAATTCCTCTGTAATAGAAATATAAACAAGCAGAAATAGATACAAAAGCATGATTACAATGACGAACGATTAACTTCTCCTCCAAAAAATAAAGTGGTCCGTGTAACCTATTTCTATACCCTCATGGCGACACAACTTTCTTCTTTGGGTAGAAATTTAAAAGAAAAATCATAAATGAAAAGTAAACCAGATGTCAGAAAGAAATTACAGCAACATGCTTCCCGTCGGAAGAAATTCCGAGACCAGCAAACGTATGGATAGAAGCAGAGGTAGCCCCTGCCCATCGGTAATTTACTATTTGACCCGTATCCAGATGCAGATGATACTTGCAAAACCAAGCAACAATGAGAATATGATAAACTGTAGAACACAGACATCACCATACCTTTCATGAGAAGTTTAAACACCTCTGTGGGACACCACATAAAATCAAACTACCATCACCATTAACCGAGTCCCTTTACATACAAGAAAACAATAACTTATTTGGATTCAGCTTTAAACGACACTTACTGGATGAGTTGCCCCAATGGAATGCTTAATCGCCTCTCCAGTAACTTTGTTGATAAGGGCAAAGCCGGGGAGACCCTCTTCATCTTTCACTCTGGTGCTGAATGTTTCATCTTTGATCCAGTGCTATATTACCAAAAAGTTAAAAACAATGTTAATAAAGAAGAACAAATTAGATCCACTCAGTGAGTATCACAGGGGTGACAAGGAGGGGAAAAAGCTCATTTGAACGGAACGAAAAGTAGAAAGCCAGGTGATGAACAACAACTGATCTGGACAGGAAAACACCCCAAAAAAGATTTCTGGGGCAATATCCCACATGAACAATCCCAAAAAACTCCATTGTTAATAATGGGACCACAAAGGAAGAGGGAAAAAAAGAAGATAAATTTTCAAACGCAATCTGAGGACCCAGATAAGAAACCTCCCCAAAAATCACATCAACGGAACAAAGATGCTATTTTTGGAAGGAAGAAAGAAAAATCATCACCTGGTACTCGTCTCTATGGTCGGCCCTGGCGAGGATAACCCTCCCATCGCGGACGCTGAGGGAGTAGTCCTCCGCCGCCTTGGTGAACACCCTCACCGTCCTCTGGCGGTCTCCGCCGCCACCCGAGCCATGGCTCTCGTGGGCGATGTGACGGACGAAGGAGAAGGGCCCGCCGTGGCCGCCATGTCCATGGCGCCATCCCTCGTGCCGTCCTCCACTTTCCTCCTCCGGCCTCACCTCGTGGGCCACGTGTTGCACCGCCGAGTAACCCGGCCCGCCAGGCTCGTAGCCCCCGCGCGGGGCCTGGTGGGTGCCCCAGCTGCCGCGCCCCCCATCGCCGTCTGCGTAGTGCGGAGGTGGTGGAGGAGGCTGGTATTCCTCCCATCCTGGGGTGGAGGCGGCGTCCGGGCGATAGGGGTTGTGGCCCGGCGGCGGGTAGTAGGGCTCCCCCCTCCGCCGTGCTTCCTCCTCCTCCTCTCCGTGGCCATGGCGATGGTGGTGATGTCCGAAGGGGAACTCCATCTCTCTCTCTCTCTCTCTCTCCCTCTCTCTCTCTCTGTGTGCCCCGCCATGGTTGTCGCCCGCTGCACTGTAGGAGTAGCTCAGCTGCCCCGAGAACGGGAAGGTTCGAATGTGAACCTTGGCGCAGGAAACCTAACCAATAAGAAAATGCCACGTTTTCAAAGCATGCTCCTACTCCAGGGGCACAATGCGCCAAATGTGACGAGACCGTACAATCAGGTGCTTCTAATCGAAAGAATGGAAATTCCTAACTGCCCTCGTGTTGGAGGAGGAAAACGACGCGGCTTGGCGGTTTCCGAGATGCTTCGCCAATCGCAGTCCGAACGGCAGCGCCGCGACACGCGGCCGGATCACATTGGGTGCCTGTTTCAACCTTAGACGTGAAGGACATGTTTGGGTGAAAGCCACTGGTACTTTTAATATGGAAAAAACGTTTTAATCCTTTAAACTAAATGAATTTTGAAATTTTATAAAAACTTTGAATAATTATTCGTATTCTAATACAAAAAAACGTCATTCTTGTACAGCCCTCTTTACATTTACATATTCTGATAAGTAAAAGATATTGCATGTTTGATAAGTAAAAGTTGTGGACAACCTAGGTACATAGTTATATTCCAAAAGGAAAATTTTCGTTCCCTTTTTCCCCCCTTAAAAGTTTCACAACAAGAAGTCTGCATTCACATGTGACATCATCTTATCATTTAATCTTTATTCAAATATTTTAATAATTTTAAAAGATGAAGATACATAAAGACTTCAAAAGATATGAATAAAGATAGAGCTATTATTCAAATAAACAACAAATTTGACACATGCACGAGATAATAAAAAATATGACCTTTGAAATTCTAATGCATGGTCTTATCATAATGAAGGGAGGATATTTTTTTATCATTGAGACGTACCATTTTGGGTGTAACAACTTTCTTTGGTCAAAAGGAAATATCACGGCCGTTTCTAGTGACCCCAAGCATGGGGGATTCCCATTCAGTTCCATGGCATCATAAGGGTTACTTATTTTAGCGTAAAACATTGTAATATAAAATAATTTTATTTTATAGTATTTTTAGTTGTTTGGGATGATGTAAAATAATGTAAAGTAAAATTCTATCTAGATTTTGTTTGTCCACTTGACAGTTCAATTCTCTTGTTTTAATTTTCAGCCAAAATTCATTGTAAATCAAAACAAGAAGATTGAAACATACTCTTGTTTTACGTTAGAAACAATCAAACAAATATTTCATGATTTTAAAATAAATTTTTTTTATAAAACTTAAAACTAATAATTTTAAAATTGATAATTTACAAAATTTTACACTAAAACAAACAACCCTATAGTTCAACAGCACAGAACGTGCTACCATGCCATACATGTTATTAGGGTTCCAACTGACCTTAACATAGCTGTAAGGTGCACGTTGTAACACAACTTACGTCAATTATTCTTCTTTTGTATTTGTGGAGGTGACCGAATCATGTGCAAAGATGGATTGGATTCCATATCTTGTCCAGCGAATTGCTTGTTGTGCATGTTTAATGTGGGAAACTCTTGGTATGCACCATACGATGTGATAGGTGACAAGATACAAGCTAGAGATGTAAGTAAAAATTAGTGATCTAGTGATTTTTCCTTCTCCAAAGTTAATTTAGAGAGAGAATATGAATGGATACATCCACTTTTGACTGAATAACCAACCACAGCTCCAGAACATAAAAGATGAGGTTTTTGTATTCATGTGTAAATTGGGGGGACTGGATTGGGTTGTGTGATAATTTGAGTTTAACTCAAATTTAAAATACTCCAATCTAATTTTAGTCTAGTTCAAATTCAACTCAAATTTAACTCAAATTAAGTTCCAATTTAACTTAAATACAGCCCCAATTCAATAATGAGTTGATTAGGTTGGTTTGACCTTATTTATAAATAGTTTATTAGAAGTATTTTATTTTTTATATGAATTATTATAAAAGTCAATAGATTAAACTAGACCAGTCTGTTTTCAATTCAACCCAATCCATATTTAACTAATGTCAATCTAAATTTAGTCCAACCTAATTTATATAACTTGGGTCAACCCAATTTTCTTTAATATAATTTCAGTTGAATTGAGACATGAGCTGACCTGCCTGATTGACACCTCTAATTTTATCATTGCTTTGTAATGCGTCAACAGTTTTGCCACATGCATTAAGTTCAGCTTGTCACATATATAAATAGCCACACACAATCTAATAATTTATTTTTTTTAACAAACTCAAACATAGGCCAGAGATAGACTACCCAAAATATGCGTATATATATTTTTGGAATATTTGCATAATAACTTTGATAAATTTTTAGCCATATAAATGCCTTCAAAAAATATAATACTCTGAGAACCGGCTTTGGAGAAAGATGTCTCATGCATCAATGCCCTTTTTAATATCACTCATGAAAAACAATTTTATACCGTGACGATGCATGAAAATTTGCGTGTCTTTCTTGAGGAATTGTCCCCAGAGCGGAGGTGGGGCTTTATCCTTTTTCTTAAAAAAAGACCCTCGTTTAGCACATACCTACTTTTACAATATCCGATGTAAGATTAAAACGGTTTGTCATTTTTATATCTCTACAAACCGTCACAATTTACATACATGCTCCTTGGACGGTTTCAAAAAGACAATCCTAATATCCTTTTTCTTCAAAGAAGGTATTCATGACATTATGAATGTTAAGAGATCTTTTTACATAATCAGAATTGTTTATGCAAAAATCCGTTTCAAAACATGAATATTTGACTATCCAACCAAACAATAAAAGATATATACTTTTCGTACGAAGATACCTGATATAATTCCATGCATTTCAATCATATACATGAAAATTATCAAAAAAGGTGATTGGCTATTGTTTTTACATTATAATTAGATATATAATATGCTTAAATAAGACTTCTTCTGTTGTTATCAATTATGACTTTGTAAATATAGAAGGGCAATTAGAAATATGCTATTTGATGACTTTGATTGTAAGTTTTGGCTTCACTGAAATTGTAAAGAATGGAAAGGGTACACTTGTTGTCCAACCAGACAAACAAACTTTTGCATCCCCGTAAGTGTCCCACTTGCATCGTCCTCTAACAAGATATGACTAAAAGCTCTCATGTCCAATGGCTCTAGTTTAATGACGCAGATCTTGGACTAATGTCATCGATGTTAGCAGAAGATTCTTTTTCTTTCCGACCAGAGTTAATAATTTCCTGTGATCAGCTAAAATATAATCTAATTTAAATCTTATCATTTAAAATCTCCCACCTCTGATCTTCAGTTGCTTTCAATTTTAATTCTTTCAAGTGAAGGGACATCACAGCCCCCATTAACTTCTGCACCTAATCAATATAGGAGCATGTGACACCGTCCATGTATTAACCGGACAAGCAAACCAGTAAAAAAAAACCAATAAAAAAAAGGGGTGGTGGGTGGTTAAATTTTAATTCTTTTTTTCAATCAATAAAATTTGATTTAAGATGGCACCGACTAAATCAAGTGCTAACTTTCTTTCATTATTGATCAACTGACCAATAATGAAAAATATCCGGCAATCGGACTTTTTAATCTGAAAAAGTATTTTTAAAAAAATCGGTATATTTCACTTTATCATGCCTTTCACATTTGCAACTTTTTTGGAAAAAGCAAAGGCGTACTAAGCTCAAAAAACACTTGCCTCCGAAATGCTGACTCACATAGATGGAGTTCTAAGATAATCCTGTACGAGGCCCATGAACCATCTAGAAGAGTTGTCGGCTGGCGGTATGGGCCACAAGGCCCACACAACATGCCTGTTAACAGTAATATCTCCGGCATGTTTCTCTAAGTTATAATACTTGCTGCACTGTGCACACAGCAGCTGATAAATTTCGTCCTCACATTTTCTTGTATTTTTTAAAATTATTCGATTAAAGATTGAACAGGTCGAATGTGGAAGACATATGGTCTCAAATTCGACGAATTATTTAATCCTAAAAATCAAACAATTTATATTAAGTATTGCCTTTTTTCTCCGAAGGCTCTTATACCGTCACGTGTTTGGTTTGCGGTAAAACGTCATACTTTTCTAATTTTAAAGCCATTAGTTTCAAGAAACACACAGATTGACAAGTTTGGTTTGCAAACTATGCTAGATTTCACTAGAACAATAAAAGAGACAGGAAGGAAATTTGAGACGGGACAACTGTCCCACTTTGAACCGCCTCACCCCTTTCCCCGCAAAACCCTCCGTCTAGTTTGAATTCACCTTTTAAAGTCGGTATTTTAAATAGATAGGCTTATATAATTATTTTATGTATATATATGATACAAATTTGTATTTTATTTTTATGGCATGGTGTATTGTACATTCTATGCTTGAGTGATGATCTCTAGTTTAACTTTCAATCAATGTTTTCAAAATCGGACCGGTCATCGAATCGGAGAGGTCTTAGGTATGATTGTTAGTATAGTCTTACGTCGGAAAAAAGACAAAATCAGAGAGTGTTTAATAGATGGTATCTACTCTACTCATTGTCTTAAGGTTTTGAGTTGGATGGCCCAATAACTTCAACATAGTATCAGAACTCATGATTACGAACTGGGTCATGCACTCCGTATTTATAGTCCACGTGACAAAGCTTAAAATCGGCAGACTATTTTATTTGGTTAAATAATATTGAATATATACATATTATAGATATTATATCTATTTTCTATCACGAAACTCATTATGCCTTTTATATGTGCATATGTTATGTTTAAGTAGTAGTTTTAAATTCAAATTTGAAAACTTTCAAGTAATATTTTGTCAAGGAAAATTTAGTATAAAACTTTGGACCGGCTGGTTTTCATGTGAACCAGACTAAACTAGTCAATTATTAATTGGTTCTCTTGATTTTTTAAAAGTAGTGATTTTTTGACAAATCGGACCAGAAAAGTTTCCGATTTAGATTTTTGACAGTTAACTGGTTGGTCCGATCTGATTTTTAAAACACTGCTTTGAATAGCTTTCATATAACGTTTTGTTTAAAGAAATATAATATTTACTTTGAGCCAGTCAATTTTTATGTAAGCTAGAAAAATCAGTTAATTTTTAACTGATTTCTTCGGACTTTAATGAATTAGACTGAGAAAAGTAGATGGTTTTAATTATCATCAGTCCGTTTGGCTGGTCTGACACAATTTTTAAAAGACCAGGGGCAAAAAAAATCTTTTACTCTCCCCTTTGCCCGCGCTTAGAAAAATGTATCCCCAAATGTTACTTTCATCTTTGAACAACAATAATTTCTCCAAGTTCTGTGGCATGTCTTCTCTCTTAAAAACAAATTCCTTGATAGTCTAATAAAATTTAGAAGATAAAATGTAAAAAAAATAAATATTTTAAACATAGAAAGACAACAATTCAAACATGCCAGACATCTTAGATCTTGAGGAGTTGGTCGATCCAAACAAAAGATAGGGATGATGAATCCCAGGGTGGGATGTGAGACACGTTTTGGATCGTCATCACCCACATGTTTATGTCGTTCCTGTCATGGTCAGGAAGCCCATTCGTGGTCCAAGGATGACAGATGCAACTGTTGGACGCCTCTTGATCGGATCAAGAAATAAAACGCCACGAAAGCCTCGTAAATTATATACTCTTTTACCAAAGTTTTCTTACATGTAGTTAAAGATTAAGATTTTACATTATCATTACAGAAAATCTGTTAGCATCTTGTACCCTTATCATTTTTTAGTTGATTTTCAATTAACATTTCACGATCAATAGTTCTTAATTCTACATCATTTAAGACACGCTGCACCTCATGTGGAATAGCACAACAATTATATATTGTCTGATCCACTCAATTGCACGGAAGTTGTATTTCAATATTCAAGAAGATTGCAATAAGTATTTCTCATGATTTTTTAAGTTACAAAAAATTCAACTTTGCCGGTAAACTTAGTTGAGTTAGGTGAAGGAATTCTTGATCTACCAAATTATTGTTACCTGATGAGGCAGAATCCGATTCGGCCCATTAGAGCAGGCCCAAACCCCGTTCGGCCCAACAGCAGCAGTATCAGGCCCTCCGGGAGCCTCCAGCCCATCGGTGGCCCAGCAGCCCTCGGCCCCATAAGCGGCACCGTCGCTCCCGGCCCAACAGGCTTCAGCCCGTCAGCGGCCCATCAGCCTAAGGCCCGGGAACAGCACGGCAGTCCAAGGCCCAGCAGGCTTCGGCCCCTCAGCGGCCCAACTCCCTTCAGCCCGATAGCCGAGTCCGGCCCACTCCGGTGGCGGATCAGGCACTATGGCGGTTTACCAGTAAGCCCAAACATAGTCCTATATCGGCTACCACCGTTAACCAACCTCTATCCTCTGCTATAAATACACCGCTATTTATTGCCAAAGGTATGCAACTCTTTGCCTCCGAGACCCTTAAGGACTACGGTCCAAATAGCATGAAAGCTACTTCTTGCCTTCTGAATCGAATCATCTTCAGAAGCTAACTTGACCGTTGGAGGGAGTTCCTAAGGACCAGAGCCCGGGACTCCTGCTGACCGGTCTTTCTTCTTCTTTCCCTCCTGCAGGGGCTCGGTTCGAATCATCGCCGACCTTCCCGAGTCGGTCTCGACCGCCGACCTCGGACTCCTCTCCCTGGTCTCGACGCCGTACGACGGCTGCCCTGCGACAGGAGGCTCGGCCCCGCACTGTCCCCTCGTCCGGCAAAAGAGCTTTTGGGCTCACTATCCAAGAGCAAGCCGAGTCCGAGACCCTTCCGGCCTCAGACCGTCGGCTTCGTCGCCTGTCGACAGTACGGCCAGAAGGAGCATCATCTGCGCCGCCCCTTCGCCCGCCGAAGGAGCCTCGGCCCCGACTTCCCGGAGACGAGCCCGCTCCGATCGAAGCGCCCTTCGGCCTTCGGACCCTCGTCTCCGCCTCCGCCTCTTCGGCCTCCCGGATCCCCGTCGGGCCTCGATAGCACCGATCCGAACCGGATTCGGATCCACTTCTCCGGATTCCAGCCTCGGAATCCGGTCGTGATAGATCCAGTCTACATCATTACCTAACATAATTGATTAGCCAAAGTCACCCCAACTATTCTATGATAGGGCCACGTTTGTCTATAGCTAAAGTTGATAACATCTAGAGGAATGTTATTATACTTCTCTTTATACCACCTTATTTGTCACACTCATGACTCATTGTAGGTCATTTGATCATATGATAAGGCGGCTCTTATTAAAGTTATTTTCAACACAAATTTTGTTATAACTGATGCATTTAATAAGAGTTTTTTGATCAAATAATCAAACAACTCTTAATGAACGTAACATATATAGTGGTAAAAAGAGTAGTATAATAACTGATGTAGCCGAAGCTATCACGACCGGATTCTGAGGCTGGAATCCGAAGTTATGGATCCGGAGTTGGGTCGGATCGGTGCAAGAGGCCCGACGGGGATCCGGAAGGCGATGGAGGCAGAGACGAAGCCGAAGGTCCGAGGCCGAAGGTGGCTCGGTCAGATGTCGGCTTGTCTTCGGAAGGCGGGGCCGAGGCTCCATCGGTCGGGGACGCAGCCGGTGCACGGCGTCGAGACCAAGGAGGGAGGAGTCCGAGGTCGGCGGCCGAGACCGACTCGGAGAGGTCGGCGATGATTCGAACCGAACCCCTGCAGGAGGGAAAGAAGAAGAAACCTGTCAGCAGGAGTCCCCGGTTTCAGCCCTAGGGAACCCCCTCCGACGGTCAAGTTAGCTCCTGAAGATGATTCGATTCAGAAGGCAAAGAGTAGCTTTAATGCTTTTTAGACTATAGTCCTTTAGGGTCTCGGAGGCATAGAATCGCATACCTTTGACAATAAATAGCGGTGTATTTATAGCAAAGGATAGAGGATGGTTAACGGTGACAGCCGATATAGGACTATGTCCGGGCTTACTGGTAAACCGCCATAGTGCCTAGTCCTCCACCGGAGTGGGCCGGATTCGGCTATCGGGCCGAAGGGGGTTGGGCCGCTGATGGGCCGAAGCCTGCTGGGCCTGGGGCTGCCGGGCTGCTACCGGGCCGTAAGCTGATGGGCCGCTGACGGGCTGAAGCCTGTTGGGCCGGGAGCAACGGTGCCGCTTACGGGCCGAGTGTTGTTGGGCCGCTGATGGGTCGAAGGCTCCCTGAGGGCCTTGTACTGCTGCTGTTGGGCTGAACTGGGTTTGGGCTTGTTTTAATGGGCCGAATCGGATTCTGCCTCATCACATAGCCCCCCACTCTCGTCTTCCTCAGTTCTGAGATGGCGAGAGTAAAATCCGAAGCTTTCTCGAAGAAGTAATACGGTATATGCTTCGTTTGAAGAACCACCCGCTCCCCGATCGGGTATACGTTGTAGGTGCTTAGAATGACCGTGTTATAATATTAAATATTTGCATTCGCGATTAACATTAGAAAACTCCGAATTTATCCATCTTAACTGACAGATAATTATTGATTAATTCATCTTTATCTGTAATTATCTAAAACACGTCCACCTTGGCTGACGCCTTCAGATTAATTAAGATAAGGATAAACATCCGGGAAAACTTATCTTTATCTTTATTAAGTAAAACGCGTCCATATATGTAGACGTCTTTTAGACTAATTAAGATAAGGATAAACATCCGGAAGAGAAGTTAAAATCACTTAGGAAACCTAAAACGCGTCGACATTACAAGACGCCTTTTAGTTAATTAATTAATTAATTAAAATTCAAATTTAATCGTTAAAACAGGAATAAACTCTAAATCGCGTCCACACAGGTTGACGCGTTTTAGAATTCTGAATCGCGTCCACACAGGTTGACACGTTTTAGAAAGAATTCTGAATCGCGTCCACACAGGTTGACACGTTTTAGAATTTCTGCATCTTTTAACTGAAATTTGAGCTAAAATCAATTTAATTGATTTAACTTAAACATGTCTGTTAAATTCGACACTTAAAAAGATTAATAAAAATTAATTAATGATTAATTATCAGACCATTCTGAGGCATTATTGTGTGATATAAAATTTACTCGAAATGACGTCAAAATTAGCGTGTCTACATACGTGGCCGAAGCCACCCTCAGATCAGGTTACCTGCGGGTTTAGAAGAACCGTGCCGCTTCCCGATCGGTACGGGTTACTTGCGGACTTATAAATATACCGTGCCGCTTCCCGAACCGGTACATGGCCGAAGCGGCACGGTTACCTGCGGGCTTAGAAAACCATGCCGCTTCCTGATCCGGAAATACATGGCCGAGAGCCATTCGTCGGATCGAAGGACCCGCGGACTTAAGAAAACCATGCCGCGTCCTGATCCGGATTACATGGCCGAGAGCCATTCGTCGGATCGAAGGACCCGCGGACTTAAGAAAACCATGCCGCGTCCTGATCCGGATTACATGGCCGAGAGCCATTCCCACAGACAGCGCCACGTGATGTAGCCGAAGCTATCACGACCGGATTCCGAGGCTGGAATCCGAAGTTATGGATCCGGAGCTGGGTCGGATCGGTGCAAGAGGCCCGACGGGGATCCGGAAGGCGATGGAGGCAGAGACGAAGCCGAAGGTGGCTCGGTCAGATGTCGGCTTGTCTTCGGAAGGCGGGGCCGAGGCTCCTTCGGTCGGGGACGCAGCCGGCGCACGGCGTCGAGACCAAGGAGGGAGGAGTCCTAGGTCGGCGGCCGAGACCGACTCGGAGAGGTCGGCGATGATTCGAACCGAACCCCTGCAGGAGGGAAAGAAGAAGAAACCTGTCAGCAGGAGTCCCCGGGTTCAGCCCTAGGGAACCCCCTCCGACGGTCAAGTTAGCTCCTGAAGATGATTCGATTCAGAAGGCAAAGAGTAGCTTTAATGCTTTTTAGACTATAGTCCTTTAGGGTCTCGGAGGCATAGAATCGCATACCTTTGACAATAAATAGCGGTGTATTTATAGCAAATGATAGAGGATGGTTAACGATGATAGCCGATATAGGACTATGTCCGGGCTTACTGGTAAACCGCCATAGTGCCTAGTCCTCCACCGGAGTGGGCCGGATTCGGCTATCGGGCCGAAGGGGGTTGGGCTGCTGATGGGCCGAAGCCTGCTGGGCCTGGGGCTGCCGGGCTGCTACCGGGCCGTAGGCTGATGGGCCGCTGACGGGCTAAAGCCTGTTGGGCCGGGAGCAACGGTGCCGCTTACGGGCCGAGTGCTGTTGGGCCGCTGATGGGCCGAAGGCTCCCTAAGGACCTTGTACTGCTGCTGCTGGGCTGAACTGGGTTTGGGCTTGTTTTAATGGGCCGAATCGGATTCTGCCTCATCAATAACATTCTCCTACCAATTAAACTATCACTCACGAAAGAAGATCGAAAGGCCTCACCATTGCGAAAGGACATCTAGGATAACATATCAAAGAAGACAATAGAACTTAAACGAGAGGTACACCTACACATATCATCATATCATGTAAAAGACATACGTCTGATTGTGTACTTTTGTTGCGATGACAATTTTAGGGAGTTAACTTTAACAAAAGATGTATATGTAAAAATTGTTAGGGATTTTAGGAATACCTGGAGCGGAAGCCATCCCTAACGCAGAGGAAGACGATGCCGGAGTCGATTCCCACGCGCAGCGGACCTCGAACAAGAACGCACGAACCCCGGACAGGAAGACGGTGTAAACCTACGCACTGTCTCCACTGGTTTCCTCTTTTTATTTGTCTTGATGCGTATGACCTAATGGAGAGTCACATGCTTTCTTTTATAGAGAGGAGGGACCAGTCTCGTTCTTACTTCTAACAGGATCCTACCCATTACAGGATCTTTATTAGGCGCCTAATGGGTTAAGCCCAATCATATTTCATTAATTGGATGCCTAATGGTGTGCAAGTGTGCAGCCCAGTAAACACAAGTGGACCACTAATTGAATTAAAATCCAACAAAAATCCCTTCTCGGTTTGGGCAAGAGAGTGCTATTAAGTCCAATCCGATAATAAAGTTGTTAATATTTTCTGCGTCATCATTTATCCAATGGGTATTGGCCGCTATATTGGATAGCTTTATCAGCACAATATTGATATTTATTACTAATAGTAGGAATTTGATAATATGTTATCAATTTGTATGTCCATAGACTAAGTTAATTTAATTGCAAATGTGAATTCATGTTAACAATGTTTCTTTCAGGGTCTCTCTCTCTCTCTCTCTCTCCTTCAATTAGCCTTTGCATTTCTCTAATATTGATTTCAATGTTAATCTCATTATAAACTTAATTTAATATAATTAAAAATTTATGATAAAAGCAGAGACAGATGTATGAATTGTGGAGTTTGGATCTGCAGGCCGAGGCCGCATAGTCAAATTTCTTGTCAGACAAGAAGAAGAGTGAGGACAATTTGTCCACGTCAGACTTGACCAAAATTTCGAAATTAAGCATGACAAGAAAGACATTGCATAAAAAGAATTCAGATTCATGCAACATTTGGCTAGGCTAAAAATATGGCGCCTTCAAGAAAGACATAGCATAAAAGGAATTCAGATCCATGCAACATTTGGCTAGACTAAGAATATGTAGCCTTCTGAACTTAAACATTATCAAGTCTGTGTTGAAGTCCAAATCAGCCAAGACATGTAGATCAAGTCCAAGTTTGGATAAAAAATATAGTATTAGCTTCGTTAATTGTACTTTCATAAAGTCATTTGATTATTAATTTTTTTCACAACTTTATTACTACAAAAAGAAACAGAAGGAGGCAAGAATTCTGGTGTCACAGTCGTCGTTTGGCTGTAATATTCTGCCCACATTAGCTCCTGGTCGCGACTCTCATCAGCTCATCCTCACACTAATCTTGTTCCTTGTTCGGAAATAAAACTGAAATTGGAAATTGACAAAATAATAATACCACAATTCAATAATTTACAGCGCTCCGAATAAAAGAAACATATTATAAAATACTTTTATATTATCTTTGTTGCGGGATCCACAGGGCTCATGGTTTTTATCTTTAGGAAAAAAAGTCCTCGTTGGGAGGAAGGTGGAGGGCTTTCCTTATAAGTACGGAACCACTTTCTCAACAACTAATACTAGATTATTTTAACCCCCATTTTTATGTCCCTACACAATCCTTTGAAAAGGCAAACGCGTGTATTCAAACTAGAAGCCTTTGTACTTGGACTGAGATTCCCATAGACAGTGTCATTGCGATAAAGAATTTGGACTCTTTTCAACAAGACATTGTCTACTTTGGCCTGTGGCCTTACGATTTTGTCCTTCTGAAAAAAGAATCTTTACTGGAAGGAAAGTGGAAAGTTTTTTTTATAAACACATAATTGTCTTTTTAACAATTGATACATGATTATTTAGCCTCCACAATTTTCAGTTATAAAACCATTAACTCTTAAGGAATATTCTGTGAATATATCCTCATCGAGAGATCGAGAGAGAGAGAGGGTGGAGAGTACTAGACGGTGGCACTGACAGCGGTTACCGGTGGCACGTGGCAGTCGGCGATGAGGCCCTCCCCATCGAGACTCGACTAGATCGTAATAGCAGTAGAGCCGCCTCCACCTATGTGGGTCCCGGGATCTCCCCATCTCGGCCATCTCCATCCAAATCGCGTGCAATGCCTTCTGGCCGAAGTCCTTGAGCCCCCTCCCCCCCGAGACCGACAAGGCACTCCACCTCACTAGATCTGCCCTCCGCCTCGCCCCGCTCCTCATCCCGCTCTTCGACCCTGCAACCCTTGCCTCGTCGAGCACCCCATCTTCTTCGTGGATGACTCTCGCATACTCTGTTGCGGCCTCGACCTCGCCGACTTCTTCGAGCGCGAGGCATTCTTCCGCCCCCCTCTCTCCTCCACCCCCTCTGCATATCTCATCCTCCGCCACCAGAGATCCACTGGATCGGTGGAGAAGCAGCCCCCGCCACTCCGCTGTTCACGACAGAGCATGGACACCAATAGTGGGGTGGGGTTCTCCAGCAACGGAAGGATGGTGGGAAGCAGTGTGATTGGCGGGCAACCAGTGTCCGCATTGGGGTCACAAAGCAGTACTACTTGGGGGTCCGACCAAACACCCCGCTCGCTGGTGCAACTCCTCGTCATCATCGTCCTCCTTCGGGTCCTCCTACTCGTCATCATCGGACCTCCCACAACACCCGTCACAAGCGTTCGTAGAGATCTTACCGCCAAGGTTGCCGGGGTGGCTGTCCGGCTAGCTCAACTGCATTGGAGGTGTGTTGGACAATAGGGGGTGAGGGCAATCGGACGTTTCCGGTGATGGCAATGGCGGGGTGGCCGCCGAAGACCAGAGAGAGGAGAAACTCACCATCTAACAATTAACTCAATGGTAAGTTAGGTATTTCCCACTTTAAAATCTACTTTATCGAACGAAGGTAACGGCTACGGCATGAATGCAATGAGTTAGAAGTTGTCAGCAATATCCTATGTATTATTTGAGAGTAGTCGAGGATATAGATACAAATATAGTAGTTTAGAAAGATATACATATAAAAATTCCTATTTATTTTAAATAAACTATTCTGATTAGACTAAATAATTTTTATTAATTAAAAATAATGATCTATTTCAACCATCTAATTTAATCTCAAAAATTAACATCAACCTCTCCGAAATTATCGGAGTAGGTCGGGTGATGAGATCACGTAAACCACGCCCATAACCTCGCGCTTTTTCGGGTTCAATAGATCCAACACCAAAAGCCAACATTTTCACGGGTCGGACAGAGACACAGATCGAAAACTACCACGTGCGAGAATAGGGCCACGCCAGCCGCCATGCATAGTAGAAAACTGCGAGCACCCGTTTGACCGTTGAAGGCGGCCACCAGTCTTTAACCCCTCCTAGACCGGATCCTCTGCGCCGCGACAGAGTATAGCGTGACAAACGCGTCGTGGCGTTTTCCAGTTGACGGGCGCAATATGCCCAGGCGCAGACAGGATGTTCACAGATCCGACGACGCACAGGGCGGCCGCAAGGAGGGCACGCTGGAAACTTCCTCTGGTCCGCATCGTCTCGTGCGCTTTGGATACTGGCGCTTCTCCGCACGTGCGGTCCACGTGCCGGGCCCACATCCGGCATCTGGCCCCCACCATCTCGTCAACCCGGACAAAGCTTTTAAAGACAGGCCGCCGGGGATTACCTCTGCACGCCCGCCGCCCCAACCCAGCTTCCCTTCTTCCTCAAGTTTCACGTTTGCAGCTGCGCAGCAAGCAGAGCAGAGCTCCTCAGATAAATTCCCAAGGGAGAGAAGGGCCAGGAAGAGGAACATAGAAGCAGGAGAAGCCAGCATCATCACCACCACCACTGCCACCGCTGTCTCTGCCCTCCCAGGATCTCTCAGGATGGTGAGGAGAACCAGAGACGCCGAGGCCGAGCTCAACCTGCCGCCGGGCTTCCGCTTCCACCCGACCGATGAGGAGCTCGTCGTCGCCTACCTCTGCCGCAAGGTCGCCCACCAGTGCCTCCCCGTGCCCATCATCGCCGAGGTCGACCTCTACAAGTACGACCCATGGCAGCTCCCAGGTATACCCACCTTTCCCACCACCACCAACCCCATGTCTCGGTGCCCTGTTTCTTGCCTTTCCTTGTGGAATTCTCAGTGTTTGATGGGTGATCTCTCTGTTTTGGGTTGAGCAGAGAAGGCGCTCTTCGGGAGCAGGGAGTGGTACTTCTTCACGCCGCGCGACCGCAAGTACCCCAACGGGTCGCGGCCCAACAGGGCCGCGGAGAGCGGTTACTGGAAGGCGACTGGTGCTGACAAGCCTGTCACGCCCGCCGGGTCCGGGAGGCCCCTTGGAATCAAGAAGGCGCTGGTGTTCTATGTCGGCAAGGCTCCCAAGGGCGTCAAGACCAACTGGATCATGCATGAGTACCGCATCGCCGACGCTAACCACGCGGCCGGCAAGAAAGGCGGCAGCGGCGGCGGCAGCCTCAGGGTAAGCAAACCCACCAGTGGAATACTACTTCAAGACTCCACCTTTGCTTTTGATCACGTTAGGAAGCTCACGAAATAGCTCTGGTTCCTGCAGCTGGATGACTGGGTTCTCTGCCGCTTGTACAACAAGAAGAACAACTGGGAAAGGACGCAGCAGCACCAGACGGAGGAGACGTCAGCCGCAGACACCATGGATTCCTTTGAGGCCACCGGAGACACGGGTTCAGAAAGCTTGAGGACGCCGGAGTCGGACGTGGACAACGACGACTACACGGCGGAGCACAACAGCGTCCACCAGCGCTTCCCCTTCGCGCCGCCTCAGGTCCCCAGCACAGGAGTGCAAGCTCCTCGGGGGGGCGCCATGGCCGGCGCGGTAAAGGAAGAGAACGACTGGTTCATGGACTTGCACCTGGACGACCTGCAGAGCTCGCTGATGCCGGCCAGAGGAGCTCCACCTCTGGACTTGTCCTACCAGGACTGCTACTTGTTAGGCCTCGCTTCGCCGCAGCTGAAACCCGGGCAGAACCACTTGCCACCCTTCTGAGGAAACATCAGGTAGGGAGGCCACGGTGGTCGCTGTACATAGCAACAGCAGCAACACCAGAGGATCCAAGCAAGGAATGGAAAACACGGGATAGAAGATAGGAGATGTTGCTAGATGAAACCAGGATTAGGATTCTTTCGTTTTTTTCCTTCTTTTTTTCAGTTTCAAGAAGTCGTTTGGATTGGATGGGAAGCCACTGCACATATGTAATGGGTGATTCCTTCTCTTTTTCTTTCTCTGTAGGGAAAGGTAATCTCATCAGAAGAACTGGTGAGATTATCTGACTTCTTACAGGTTCAGTTGAATTGAAAGAAAAATGTCATGGCAAATTGAGACATCACCAGCAAAATTCTGATCTCTACATGCATACATATTATCAACACAAAATCACCAGATTTTTTCGAACATGAAAGAACATATTGGTGAGACATCAAGGTTATGAATCGGATATTATACCATTCAGAAAGAAAAGGTTTTTAACTCGGTCCTGGAAGTGAGTGGGGAATATCACCATGGCACAATTTTTGGTTGACCTTATTCAGTAGGACTTCAAAGCAGTGCACCAAGTTGGAGAAAGCAAATCGTACCCAAGCTCTAGTTTAGATATAAATATTTTTGATCACCTTTCTGCTCAACATTAACTCTGTACGAGATGGTGTTATGTTAGAGAAATTTCTAGACACAGCGAGGTCTGCCAACAGTCTCAAAAGGCCAATTGAGAACTGCCTTTCTCCATTGTGCAGTTTGATTTCATGCAACCAAGGAGTAACCTTCAAGCACTCACCTCAGCAGTTGAATTCTAAAATGAAACGGAAAGAGACCACTGTCAAAAACTTGCAATTTCCTTCTCGCAATGAAAACTATTCAAAACAAAACCAACAGAATCTATACTCAAAAGTATTTGATTCTGGAAAGTAGAACTAGCTTCAAATCTGATACAGAAGCCCTTCCCTGGCAACCTAATGCTAAGGCATCTGATACAGAAACTCTTCCCTCGCATCTGAAATAAAAAGGATACCATCAGTCTTGGTGGTGTGGGGTGCATGGCTGTAACTGTAGGTCAAAATTTTAGGCGTACGCAATATTTGCAATCTCGTAGTCATATCAATCAGTAATTATAGAGGAATAAAAAAAACTGAAACAGAAGATTCTATGAGCAATGGAGCTTCAGGTCTAATCAAGAGCAATGGAAGCTGTTCTCAGCTATTATTCACTAAAGGGGGTTGTTTGTTTTAGTGTAAAATTTTGTAAATCACCGGTCTCAAAATCATTGGTTTCGAAACAAGTGAAATTATCTTGTTTTAAAATCAGGAAATGATTGTTTGGTTGTTTGTAAAATAAAATAAGAGGGATGTTTCAATCTTCTTGTTTTGGTTTATAGTGGGCTTTTGCTGTAAACCAAAACAAGGAAATTAGACTGTCAAGTGGGCAGACAAAGTCTAGACATGATTTTACTTTACATTATTTTACATCATTCTAAACAAATGAAAATTCTGTAAAATGAAACAATTGTTTTAAATTACACTGTTTTATGCTAAAACAAACAACCCTTAAATGAATTGAAAAATGAGCAGAGTCTGCTCGGGAACACAATTCCCTACCCTGCAAAAGCTGGCATTCAGTAAATTAATTGAATAGTGCGCGGAGTCTGTTGGGGAACAAAAATTCCCTGCTCAGTCTCGTTTACACAGTAAGTGAAGAAAATTGTATGACTTAGTAATATCGGAAAGCATCTGAGGAAAGCATCTGATGCACCAAATTGATAAATCAGATGCTTTTCCTACGATTATCTCAGAACAATCAATCAATCAACTCTCTCCACATTTAATTTTCCGAACCAAAACAAAGTTCTCAGGAGATTCAATCCATGTTGCCTGTGACCAGCTTTCTACTGTATGAACTTACTTCTTAGAATATCAAACATGGTCTTGAAATCCTCCTGGACTCTCCTCTTATTCCTTTCCCACGGAATCATCAAAGCATATATGTTAGAATCATTATTCACCAGTCTCTTTCAGAATTAATGGGACAAGAATTTCTCCACCAGATATTCTGGCATGAATTACATCTGAAGATTTAGAGGCACCTTCCATATAGCTCAAATAATTATACACTAAATAAATAAGTGATCCATTTTTGCATCCTGGACACCAGAGGACATACAGTTGGTGTTTCTTAGAATATTCCCACATCAGAAAATGGACAAAACAAACAATGCTTAAATAGATGGTGCCTACTCCACTCAACACCTAAAGGTTTTTGGGTTGGATGACCCAATTACTTCAATATGATATGAGAGCTAGGCTGTGAATCGGGCCATACATCCCGTCTTTATGGTCCATGTGACAGAGTCTAAAATCAGCCTGTATGTAATGGGACATGTTAGAATAGTCTACATCGGAAAAGGAACAAAACAATCAATGCTTAAATATATGGTGCCTACTTTACTCAATGTCTTAAGGTTTTGAGTTTGATGACCCAATAACTTCATTAGCCTTCACGTTAGATTTGTATTTTCTGATTCTTTCACCAGTAGGTAAACCTTTTAGTGCAATTTTCACCAAAAAGAATGCTCAGGTTGACCTTCGGCTAAACTACGCTTTTCCATCATAATCTGTAGCAACCATCCTCATAGAACTTTACAAAGAACCTCACTGTGAAGTAGCCCTCATATTTTCTTTTCCGTACTCTTTTATCTTCATTGCTGCCAAACTGGACCTGTGATGAAAACTTCTGCAATTTCAAGAATTTCTTCAACTTCAGTCTGTGTAAAATTTCATCTAAGATGGATATTCCATTTCTGACCATCCGATTCTCCTCACCACTTAACTTGGATCTGTTGGATAGTCACATCCCTTATCTGTGGCTTGATCATGTAGTTGTTTATGGATTCTCAGGAAAACAATGATCCTCCTCACCATTTCCAAGTTAATAATACATGGATTCTGTTACAAAATCAGCTTGTTTGACAACATTCCTCCAAACTGGAGAGAATGAAGAACGATTACCAGGGTTCAAACACCACTTACAACAGCAGGTATTGTCAAAATCTGCTTATCTGATAACATTCCTCTAAGTTGGTGAGCTTGAATATTGATTACCACTGTAGCAGGTTCAAACGCGAGTACCATAATTTATGTATTTTTCTTTGACTAACTAGAGCTGCAGAGCAACATCTTCTTCTAATCTCTGCCGTCATTCTGTGAACAAGGCTTTATCAAAATTATTAACTTTAACTAGTCTTAAACCTTTTTTTCTCTTGCCTTACATGTGATCTTTTTTTATCCTTTCTTTATTTCCAAAAGGATGAACTTGTGATTGACTTGAATTTTTCTCAATTGCTTTTGGAACTTTGAAGACTGATAGGAAATGAGTGCCTAGATTGGAGAGTACTGTCCAAGAGAGAATCAATCTCCCACCAGCTGAAGGAGCTTCTGTTTTCAATCCCTCCAGTTTAACTTGAGTTGGATAATTGAAAATAGAAGAATCAGACCATAAACAACATAGCGACGAAGAGAAAGTTCGTGTTTATGATATGATATGGACTTTCCTACATGAAATGAGCATCATAAAGAGTCATCAAACAGCTGTTCTTCACATGGACAGGCAGAAATAAGGTTCAAATTATGTTTGGAATGCATGGAGATGTACTTCTTGTCAGATGGACGAAAATAATGTAAAAGAATATAGCATGAGAACCAATGTCAAGAATGTTACAGTTCTAACTGAAGCAAGCTATCCCTCAAAATGGAACACAGCTTCCAAAATGATAAGACAAGAGATCAAGAGAGAAAATGCATAATCATCTTATTCTGCAACAACCACCACAACTTAATCCTATAGAGGCAATAGGTTTGAGATCACACTGTTTAGGTAGCTAGTGAATGTGAATTCAAGACACATGGCTTATAAGGACTTGTAGGGAATTTGGCAGAGTTTTATAAAGGCCATATAAAGAAACTTTACTGGATTAGGCACATTGCGCAATCAAAGTGCTCTCACGCTCTTTCTTCAGTCACCTTATGTTTTTTGTAACAGAGATCAAAGCATCATCAAAATCAGACACCATCCTCGGGGGAGGGGAGGGATGGGATTATAGGTGTTAGACTTTAAGAAATCAGCCAAAGTCGATGCATATTAATTGGGTTTCATGCCAGATGGTCTATTATGGAAGTTACCTTCACATGAAGATAAAGAATGGGAAGAAATATCCGGAAGACCAAATATAGTTTATATTCATGACAGATTGGAAAATGTTGCAAAGATGAGAGTTAGATCAATCTAGAGAACCACCAAAGAGTTCCTCATCATAGATGGTCTGTCAAAGTTCAGCATTAATTCCCTATCTGTTTGTTATAACTATGGATGCCTTGAGAGCTAATACCCAAAATGAAATTCTATAAAGCTGTTATCTACCCTGCTATACATAATGGAGTTGTCTGGCCGCAACAGAATTATGCACAAGACAAAGCTAGATGATCTAAATAACTTCCCATTTTGAAAGCAGCACGGCCATCCAACTCAGCTACAGCATAATAAATGCTCACAGAAAAGACAGACTATTTACAATTCAGCAACACTAAATCTGTCTAGAAAAAGAATGTTGATAAAAGACATAAGCTTTATGGCATTCACATGACTACACCAAGTTCTGTCAACGGATTTGAACACCTCCAAAGCCAGAACTTTTCAGCTGCAAAAGGTTGAAAGTGCATGGTCTGAGGCATTTGAGAGAGAAGAACAACTAGGTATACTCATAGGCAAAGACTTTCCGAATAGTAAGAAATCATTGTGAGTGCTGTTGCTATGGCAACAAGGAAATTTCATAGTTTTGAGATTTTCTTTTTCTTCGCTACCAAAGGGTAAATCCACGTTCTCTTGTGAAATTTCTTGCTTCCGGTTGTTTTAGAAAATTTCTGCGAGAGTTAGCAGTGTTTGAGGTATTCTTGTCTGACTGCTCCTGTTTTGTCAGTTTGTCTTCCAACTCTACCAAGTTGGCCTTTTCAGAAGCACTTTTTCCAGAAGACCATGCCTGCAGCATCTCCTCTGTTCTTGGTTCTGGCAAGAATCCTTTCACCTTCATCTCTTCATAATATTTGGAGGCCTCAACCAACTTTCCATTCAGAAATAGCCCATGTATTAGGACTATGTATGCACTTCGATCAGGGCTGAACCCACTTGCAATCATATCACGCCACAGCTTAAAGACACTCTCGTGTTGCCGCCACCGGCTTAATTTTCTGATTAACATAATATAAGTATCACTCACTGGGCTGGACCCTTTGCGTCTCATTAGATCCAACATGTCAAATACTTCTTCGGTGCTCTTCAGCGTATCAAAGAAGGCATGGTAAGTTCTAATACAGGGGGAAAGTCCTCTAATCCACATTTCATCGAACAGTTTCCTTGCATCTTCCAATCGACGAGCCTTGCAGAGTGGCCTGATCAAAGAGTTGAAAGTCACTGCATTTGGGGCAACACCTTTCTCCTCCATCGTCTTCACAAGACCCTTGGCTTCATCAATGCATTTCCCCTTGGCAAGTGCGTACACCACAGCATTGTACACCTTCCTATCAGGAACAATTCCCGAATCCTTCATCTGATTGAACAGCTTCAAGACATCGTTCAGATTACCAGCCTTGGAGTAGCACGACATCATACACCCATAAGACACCGCATCCCGCTCGACCCCCCGGTTTCCCATCTCCCTCCAGAACCTCTTCGCCCCCCGGAGATTGACCACGGCATTGCACCATCCATTGAGCACAATGTTGAAGCTTTTGGTCTCAAAAGGGAACACCTTCTCATTGCACAACAGCAGGTGCTCCGCGTCCTCCACATTCTTGTATCGGCACAAGGCGCCCAGAAGCCCCTGGAAGTCCTCGATCCCGGCCGAAAACCCGAACCTTTTGAAGGCATAGAAGATGCCAATCGCCCTTGCAACGTCGTGGGCTGCGCAATACCTCCGTATAAGGATCAAAAGTGTCTGCTTTGTCACCATGGATGGCGCTCCCAGCCTCGGAGGCCGGCCTCCCCTCATCTCTTCGACCAGAGACCAGGCTGTGTCGAACTTCCGCATTTTCCCAAGTATCCCAATCATGCAATGGTACTCCCGGAGGGAATGGGCATAGCCCGGTTGCTTCTCCGCCCAGAGGAAGAAGGTGAAGGCGGCAGCCCACTCGTTGCGGAGCCTGGAGAGGGCCTCCCGCACGAGCTCCGCCCTGGCGGCCACACCGCACTGCTCAAGGCGGTGCCTTGCCTCCCCACCGTCCTCCCCGAAGCCCCTTAGCGAGGAAACGACGGCCTCTACATCTCGGGCGAGCTCCTCATCCTCGATGGACGACCCAAATCCTCCTCCGAGGCCATCGCCTTCGTCGTCGGAGGCCGCAAAGCTGCCGCCTTTGTCGTCGTCGTCGTCATCTTGGTGTTGCAGGACCTGGGCAGGGGAAGCACTTGCGGCGTCTGGGTAGGTCGGAGAGGAGGGAGGAGCGCAGAAGGGGGAGAAGGGGAGAGCGGCGCATCGGGGAGGGAGCAGAGATGGGGGTGCAGCGGCGAGGCGTGGGTTGGCGTGGTGGGGCTGGGGCAGAAGGTGCGAGAGGAGGTGGTGGGAGGAGCCAGGCATCAGCAGGGAAGGGAGCCTTCTGATGCTCCTCCGCCACCACATGGCTGGGCGGTGGCGCAGCTTGGAGCTCTGCTGCTTTCTGGGAGCTTCAGGCCATGACGGCACTGTGGAGAAGCTTGAGGAGGGAGGGAGAGGGGCTCGGCAATGGAGTGAAAGGGTGCCAGTGGGCCGGGCTAGCCCAAGCCCAAATGTGCCCCGACCAGGTCCCAAGCGGGCCAAGCCACGACAATAGGCCCATGGGGTGTTTTGGGCATTAATTTGTCTACTTTGTTCATGTTCGTCCACCGCCAAGTTTTATTTCGGTTATAAGATTTTATTTATATTCCAGTATAACAAAATAAAAGATCTTTAAAAAGTATCAGAACAAAATTAACCTTTGAAATTTTAACTATAAAAGATGTTATCTTGAAGAGAAAGAAAATGGTTCTAGGGCCTTTTTTTTTTTTAACAACTTTTCTTAGAAAGAGTATTCCGATAACAATCGACGAATGACATTACTGTTGAAGTTAATGGGTCATCAAACTCAAAATTTTAAGACAATGAGTGAAGTACGCACCATCTTCTAAACACTTTTTTATTTTGTCATTTTTCTGATGTAGGACTATTCTAACACGTTCTGTCACGTGTATGTGATTTTAAGCTCTGTCACGTGGACCACAAATACGTGGCGCATGGTCCGGTTCGTAACTATGGACTCTGATATCATGTTGAAGTTATTGAGTCATCCAACTCAAAATCTTAAAGACAATGAGTAGAATAGGCACTATCTTCTAAACATTTTTTGATTTTATCTTTTTTCTAACATAAGACTATTCTAATAATTATAACTATGAAAATAGGGATCGAAGAATGTTTCCTTACTTCTTAAGATGAGGAAGGAGAAGAGACTTTTCAAAGTAGACGTCGAAACGAAGATAAATAAAAGGTTCATGATGTACGTGTAAAACAAACTATGACTAAAATTTCCAACACAACACATAAAAAATTATGACCATTGATCTAATTTTATCAACCATCAATTGTGAAACGTTTAGGTAGACCGGATAAGATTAGCGTCCTTTTTACTTTAAAACTTGTATTTTGTATCTTTTCCTTCAAGGATATGAGCAAGGTATCCTTTCACCATAGAAGCCGCCTTCCAAAGCCCCCTTCGCCCCGTCTCGGAGTTGGACGTTGCCGCTGGAGAACTGCAGAGAGCTCTCTCACCGTGCTCAGGGTCCGCCCAGTGAGGAGCAGCGAGCAAGTACAGGCAGGCGCCGCCTTTCACTTCCTTATCTTCTTCTTATATACTGAGCAAAATGGAATTTTTTTTCCCTCGGCGCTGCAAAGAAATCGCCATGACGTGGTCTTGTTGTTCTCTCGTGTTTTCTTGGAAATCCTCGTCGCTCCCTCTCATCATTTTCGTCGTGGGTTTCTTATTTGTTTTGGTTATTCTATGCCGAGTGGTAATTGTCTTCTCTGATGAACATATGGTCGCTGTGCGAGGTTGATCCATTTAGAAAGATTCCTTCTTGTCTGCAAATTTCTCTTCCTTATCTTTCTGTCGGTAATTACTCCCCCCCCTTGTGGATAGGTTCCGTGTAGTTGGAAACAAAAACACATTTCTCTTGGATGGAAATTTGGTTGCCAATTGCGGGAAATAAAACCTTTCGATAGATTGAAAAAGCTCTTAGCTTTCTACTTGTTTGATTGTTACAGGCGGCATAGGGCATGTGCCGAGGTCATGGAGATCAGAAACAAGGACAGACTGCGGGAGTGCCCGCCTGTAGCATTTGATTCTGGGGAAGCTGGTGGTAATGGTTTCTGCCACCGTACGATTGAACACAATTTCCCCGTGTTAATCTCTGTTATTTTTCTCCCTTCAGTTTATCTGGATGCTAGATGTTTGGATATGCATAGAGTAGAGAGACCTTCACATCATACCTTTTTTCGTTTGTTTGGTGGTTTGTGGTTCAGGGGCAGATAGTCCAGTGAAGGAGAGGTGTTGGGATCAGAGAGAAGCACTGCCCGGAGAGCCTCGCTGTGTAATTTGTGGCCGCTATGGCGAGTACATCTGCGACGAGACAGATGATGATGTCTGCAGCACACAATGCAAGAAAATTCTCCTTGACAGACTTAGGAGTAGCCAAAAAGTGCCCATGAATCAAGTCCCAGCTGAAAAAGTGCCTGCCCATGATGAGTGCTTCTATGTTAGAGACAATGTCATTGGTCAGACTGATTCATTGAGGAAGAAAATCAATGTTCATGTTAAAGGGGAGTCTGTCCCCGCTCCAGTTATGTCCTTCTCATCTTTCCAGCTTCCTCAGAAGCTCCAAGATAATCTAGAGAGCGCAGGATATGAGATTCCCACACCAGTCCAGATGCAGGTGATTCCGGTTGCTCTGGATAGGAGAAACTTGCTGGTTTCCGCTGAGACTGGCTCTGGGAAAACAGCTTCGTTTTTAATCCCTATAGTTGCACATTGTTCAGATATTCGATCTAAATACCCAGTGGAGCAGAAAAGGCCTCAAGCACTTGTTCTTGCACCAACAAGAGAGCTTTGTGTGCAGGTGGAAGATCAAGCCAAGCTACTTGGGAAGGGACTGCCTTTTAAGACTGCACTTGTAGTTGGTGGTGATGCCTTGCCTGGGCAAGTACACAGGCTCAAGCAAGGGATAGAGTTGATTGTTGGAACACCTGGAAGGCTAATTGATCTCCTTGCAAAGCATGACTTTGAGCTAGATGAGATCGGCATTTTGGTTCTTGACGAAGTGGACTGCATGCTACACAGGGGCTTTCGGGATCAGGTGATGCAGATATTTCAGGCACTGTCACAACCTCAAGTGTTGATGTTCTCTGCAACAGTTTCCGAAGATGTGAAGAAGATGGCAAGCTTGATGGCCAAAGATCTAGTCCGTGTTTCTGCTGGAAAGCCAAATAGGCCTAATGAATCAGTGACACAAGTGGTCATCTGGGTGGATTCTAAGCATAAGAAGCAGAAGCTTTTTGATATATTAGAGAGCACACAGCATTTTAAACCACCTGCTGTGGTCTTTGTAGAGTCCAGACTTGGAGCTGACCTCTTGTCAGAAGCAATTACTGTTGTAACTGGGATCAAGGCTCTCTCAATCCATGGGGAGAAGGGGATGAAAGAGAGGAGAGAAACCATGAGACTTTTTCTGACAGGAGAGGTCTCTATTCTTGTGGCAACAGGGGTCTTGGGGAGGGGGGTAGATTTGTTGTCAGCGAGGCAGGTCATCATATTTGACATGCCAAAATCCATGCAGGAGTACATTCATCAGGTTGGAAGAGCTTCTAGAATGGGACAGAAAGGCACAGCAATTATCTTTTTGAACGATGGGGATAAGAGGTTGTTCAGGGAGCTGATCCAGGTTCTGAAATCCTCTGGAGCTGCTATTCCTCGTGAGCTTGCAAACTCACATTACTCGAGAGAATCCCAACTGCATAATGGAAGGCAAAAGAGAAGGAAACATGGAACAGGCTGAGCATGAATCACATTACAAGTGTTGCTCAACATTTCACACTCATTTAGATGTAAGTGTTGAAATATGAATATGAAATTACAACAGGAGTTAAATGAGTATGTTTATTATTGTGATCTTACATCTTTCATCTTGCTGAAGTGGTAACTGAATGAGTGTATCTATTATTGTGATCTTAGATCTCTCATCTTGCTGAAGTGGTAACTTTACGCATGATCCCATGGTGACTCCTACTATCTCACATCTCTTATGTTCTGAATTTCACTTGATCTATTGAATGGGATCTATCCTGCTGTGCGCCTAGTTGTTAAAACAGCAATCTGTGGGATATTTCCTAGAATAATGGCCCTCTGTATGATGTCTTGGTGATTGTTCACTGTTCTTAAGTTGTTTTAGTTTTCATTCTTAACCTATGTTGTGTCCTGTAGAGAGGTCCTTGTTATCCAAATGGGAGGAATAGAGACTTTTTGTATTAGTTTATATCACGTTGTTGGCTTCTTATCATCTAGGCATTGAAGTTACTTCAACAATAATAAGACGATTAGTGAAGACTGGCATATTTGTTCCTGGGGGAAGATTTCTCGGTAATGTCTGTATTAAATAGACTGGATTTACTTATTTGCTTTTGCTTGCTTCATGATATGGATACTATCATATGAAAATTTCCCATACCTTGATTGCCTGGTCTCTTGCCAGATGAGATGAGGCTTTGATGAAAAAGGTCCAGAAACTGTGTAGAAGGATTTACTACTACCAGCAATACATAATTGATTAGTCAAGTAGGCAGGTATCAGAGCTTCCTCTCTTGAAGGCTAGAGGTAAATTTCCTGCTGTGGGTGGAGAATTTCTCCAAATATGTCTGGAACATTTTGTTTATCTCGATCGCATGGGAACCAATGAAGTGACAGACTGAGGTTGATTTGGATGGAACAAATGAAGTGCCGGATTGGTGTTGGATCTTGATTAATGTGCACAGGCTTTGTGAATTTTTGTACTCCCTTCATCAAAGCACATGCTTTCCTTCATCAAAGCGCATGCTTTGATAAAGGGATTATGGTTCCTTATGCCAGCCCCACAGCAGATACAGCCATCCTCTTCTATTGCCCTCTTTTTCCATCTTTTTCCCAAGTCTCTGGAACCCAGACGCCCAAGCTGCAGCATGCAAGAACCTTGCCACTTCCATTTCCACTTTCCCCCTCTTCCTTTTCTGGTGATACATGAGAGGAGGCCATGGAAAAAGCCCCAAACTGATCATTTATCTTTTACGGATGAAACTCAAAATTCTACATTTCCTTAGCCCAAATAACCACATGACAGGATGCTATTGATCTAACTTGATAACCATCCTTATTTCTGCTTTCTAATCATTCCTTGTTAACCCGCGTAAATAGACCCAACTTCCAGCTGAATTGCAGGCCACTAAAACCCTTGAACTAGTCTAAAAGGCTAGAGTTACCATGTCCATTTTATTTGTTGAAGGTCCAAGTGAAGATAGGATGAAAATTGTGAGAAAGATGGGAATGTTAGATAAGACAAAAGGTGTAGCAAAGTTGGGAAAATGTAGAATTAGATGAATAGAAATAGGCTTCATGCCAGACAACAGAATGTGATTGCGTCATGAGTCATGCTGGGGTGTCTCATACTGGACCACTCTACAAGAAAGTGATTGGTCCGCATGCCATGGTTTGCAAGGGTGAGTCTAGTTTCCAGGAACAGAAATTTCATAATCAACCATCATTAAGGTGATTCTTTAGGCTTTTAGTACAACTGTTCTTCCTCCTAAAATGTTTAAAGAATAGAAAGCTTATGACAGTTGTTTTTTTTAACTTAACACTAAAAATAGGATGGAATATGAAATTATCCCTGTTATGCTTCCACGGGATGTCAAAAAAAACGAGATTCCATGAAAGCAGAACTGTTACAGTTGGTATCAGTATTGTCTTGCAAAACAGATGAATCTGAACCTTCCCTTTAAAAAGCTGCACAGGATGCTTATGTATGATCTTGAGCCTTTTCAAGATCAATGACAGTATGCTTGCTATTTATATCAACTCTAAAGGAGGCATCTATTGTTTTCTTCACATATTAATATAGCTTTTCTTATTCAATTACAGGTGGATCAGATAGAAATATTTGCACAAGTTGGTGAAAATTCTGCTTGCTTAGGTTTAGCTGATGCTGTTGATTGGCTATTTTTGAGCTGCTGCAATTGTAAAGAACGCCAACGCCTCAAGGTAGACTGGTTAATCCCATCTTTTTCAGTACACAATTCCCTTTTTTATTATAGGAGATGAGTGCAATTGCATTGAGAAAAGATAGAACTTGTTTTAAAACAAAAAAATTTCACTTTTGCATTTGGAAGGGTTTGCCAACATGGTTATGCTAGCTCTATTCTTCTGTCAATTTTAATGCTGAGCATTAATTGTTTCTCACCATTCACGAAGATTGCAGTGTCTTCAACAATGTTTGGAGCATTTGTATTATATAATTCAATCATTGGATCGTGCATTTCTTACTAGGTCTCTAAAATTCTGGCTACTGATATCATCATCATCATCATCTCTATAAGCAGGTTAAACTAGTTGAGGTATTGAGACCCTCACCATCACTGAAAGAGGCGTTAATTGGTCTTGGAGAGTTGGTATTTGGATTGGAAAAGACAGTGGAGGAGGTGCTGCACGAACTGACATACTCTGGCAGAAACTACAGTGAATGGTATCCTGTTTGAAAGAATGGTGTTTTCTTCACAAGGGTCTCTTATCCTCGGAGTGACTAAGGGCTGCCCACGTTCCCTGCAACCTGAGCCGGCTAAGTCCAGTGTGCCCTTGCCGTATTGATTAGTTTCAGAAAAGGTTAATCACCTTGATGGGCGGTACACCTCAGAGTGTCTTGTAATTTTTGGGGTTCCTCGTTGAAGCATGAAGAAGTTGGATGCACCCCCAAATATAGGGGAGGGAGGGTGGAAAAAGAGAGGAGCAAAGAAAACCAATGCGTTTTGATGTATTCATAAGAGCTGTATTATGGTGCAATATCTTCATGTGGATGGGCAAGTTAGCCTTTTGAAAGACCATCAAACATTCTTTTGTGATTATTGTTCTTAGAAAGCTGTTGTCAGGGGCTTCTGGTATCTCCATCCACTCTGAAATCCTAAGCTTTATTTATGAGTTAATGCAAAACGTTGGAATTATTTGATTGATAAAATGTGAAATAGAATGCTAGCTAAAGATAGTATTAGCATCAGGACCATCTAAAAGAATCAGAGTGCAACGTATTAGCATATGAAGATATGAGAAATGCTTGCTGCACCTAAGGGGAGGGACAAAATAGTTGACTTGGAATGAGCTCCCTTATCTCCTTTGGCCACCCGAAAAGTCCATTGTCCCATCATTAAATGCGTTGGGACGTCATCCACACATCAATGTACATGAGGAGGGGCTGGATTAAAAAAATAAAAAAAAAATTATCTGTAGCTTGTGATCGCGAGTGCATTTTGGAGTGTTTGAGAGCATGTTGAAGTTCTCAAGTGCATCAGGGTGATCTCAAACACTTTAGGATGTTCTTGAGATCCCTTTGATGCACTCGAGAACTTTCGGATGCTCTCGAGCGCTCCAGGTCTCAAAATGCTTGTTGCATCGCAAGAGGACAAAATAGTTGATTTGGAGTGGGAAAGTCCACATGTCCATTGTTCTGCCATTAAATGCATTTTGAGGTCTTCTACGTGTCAGCACACATGAGAAGGGGTCAGATTAAAAAAAAATAAAATAAAATTATATGTAGGTTGTGATCTTGAGGTCATCCTGCAGTATTTAGGAATATGCTAAAGCTCTCAAGTGCCTTAAGATGTTCTCCAGAGCATGATGCTCTCGAGCGCTTTAGGATGTGTTCTTGAGAGTGTTTGGATGCGCTCAAGAGTTTCAAGATATTCTCAAACGTTTTAGGAGCACATCTTGGAGCGCTCACGAGCTTTTCGAGAGCATTTTGAAGCTCTTGAGTGCATCAGGGCACTCTCCAGAATATGATGCTCACTCTAGGATGTGTTCAAGATTACAGTCTGCAGGTAAATTTTTTTATTATTTTTTAAAATCTAGTCCTGTCCCATGTGCATTGACGCGTGGATGTTGTCGAAATGCATTTAATGGTGAGACAGTAGGTATATGGGCTTTCTAGGTGGCCAAAAGGGATGGGGGGCTTATTTCAAGTTAGCTATTTTGCAAACACCAGCCGCTTTTTTTAGTCGGGGCGGGCCCAGGCTTAGAATAATACGGCCGGACTATAGCTCTTGCTTCTCGAGGCTTGGACCGGGCCCAGCAGACATCCCACGGTTAAATGCTGCACAAAAGAAGAATTATTTTTGATGTGTAGAATAAAACCATTATAAAAGCAAAAAAGTTCTTTGAAAATATTAATTAGACCTTCCTCGAGAAGTTCCGGTTTCTTGAGGCTTGTTCTATGTTGCTATGTTATTACCTTATTTCTTTTAAAGTTTTGAGAGTTCTTTATGAATAGTTAGCAAGAGGAGGTAAAACTAATGTCATAAAAAAATGAGACAGTATACAGTGTCTAACTAAAATTTCCTTTTTGAAAATCATCTAGAATAATTAAAAAGTTTATTAAAATATAGTTCAATTAGTAATAATTACATTATAAAATAAAGATCTTTTTCAAATATATGAATATAATCTATTTTATTTGTACTATATTTTCAAAATCACTCAAATTTTTCTAATAACTTTATATTCTATCAAGAAAGTTGTACAGATGTCTTCGTGATTATTGTGACTTTGTTTGCAGAGGTTTTTTTTATATCTTCAAAATTTAATACTTTTGTTGAATCTTTGTGACACATTTCCTTAAATTTCAAAATAGTTTCACAGCAAGATATATCTTGTAGAATGTAAAGTTATTTTAAAAAATAAATCAATACAAAGGTATAAATACGATAGATTATAGCAAATCCAAAGATTAAAAAAAAATGCATCTTACCTAATGCGCCATCGAACTTAGGGTCCATTTGATTGGAGGTAAAAGGCCATGCATGCGCTATTTTCCCAAAAAATCTCATGATTGGAGGTCATTTGGCTTCCCCAACTAATCCAAGTCTTGATTTTGGCATCCCTTCAAAAGAGTGGAGGTCATGTTCTGACTGGCCTTGCATGATCTTTTACTGCTAATAAATGTTTTTCATGATTCCAAAACGTCAGATTTAATTTTATTTTTCTTGTAATTTGTTTCCTTAAAAAAATTATTCAAAATATATTTTACATAAAATTGATGGACCTAAGTTCTTTTATATATATATGTATATACTTAATTTATACAATATATTTTCAGCAATATTAATAACGAACTACATTTTTACTTGGTACTATTATTCAAAATTTTGTATATCTGTTCTTATAAATTATCATATTTGTATATGCAGTCCCAACCCTGACCTCTATCGCACTAACGTTGTTAAATTGGTTATAATTGTACCTTCAGTAAAAATGTCATGGAGTTCAGAATGTCGAAGTTAAGGTACAAATACAAGGAACTAGTTCACAGGGGTATGTGTACAAACATGCTTGCTATTTTACGGAAGATCGCCTTAAATGGTCAAATTCGACGTGGATCCTTGTCAGCCAACCACGTATACCCGACCCACCTGTTCGCCTAGAAACTGGATAACGTTGACGTCTTTGTCTTTTTATACGTTGTGAAACGAGAAAAGCTTGGAAAACTTTTGTTCGTCCTCTTCCTCTTGTTGTTGTTCTACTACCATCACCATCCTTCCATGGCGGGCAGCCTTGAGCATCTCAGATTCCAGATACCAGGAATATCCCCGGGAGCTCTCTCCTCTGTGATCCTCTCCAGCATATAATCCCTCTCCCCATCTGTCTCCTTCTTCCCGCGCGTGCTTCTCCTTTTCTGGCGTCTTCTTCTTCCTCCATCTTCCCAGGTATTGCAAGCGGTCTTCTTGTTCTTGTTGTTGTTCTTCTTCTTCTTTGCTCTTAGGGTGCAAAGATTGTGCCTTTTCGTGCTTTTTCGTTTTTTTGTTGGAGTAAAGATGGGTTTGTTAGGTGCACCCCTGCAAGTTTTCCTTTTCGTGTTTGGGCATTGTTGTGGGCGTATCTCTTGTTGGTGTGATTTGTGAGAGAAAGAATTTTGTGTGGCCGAAGCAGTGGTCGCAGCCCGGGTTCCTGGAGCGGGATTCTTCCCATGTGCCTAGCGGATGGGGAAGGGAGCAAACCCATGTGTGGAAAGACTCGCTCCGAAATGTGGAATAACCCCGAAAGGATGCGTCTTGTCTTTTGTATGTTCTTGGGTCATTTCGATCTTTCGTTTTTCTCCTTTTAAGGATGATGAGGATGACCCAGAATGGGTGTTGTGTTCCCAGGATGATAAGTGGTAGATTTCCCGAGGAATTCTCTTTTTCCATGGAAGATTTTTGTTGTTTTCTATACTTGCTAGGTGATACAGCACGCTGCATGTACAGATGTCTATTCAACATCTATGAGAGTGCGTTTTCCACCCAACTGCTTCGATCTTTCTGTAGCCCCTTTTGTTAGGGACAATCTCTCTCTCTCTCTCTACACCAAGGTGGTGAGCCCTCCACCCTACATAGAAGTTAGCCCACTCCAAACGCTTGGTCACAAATGAAGAACGCCCATCCTAAGGGTCTGCTATGCCTGTTAAAGATCTGACTGTTCCTTTCCCCTCAAATGGCCCAAAGGACGCATGTAATTAGATTAGCCAATCCCAACAGTACGATCTCCCTTGAGTGCCCGGTAGCCCACTTTCAATACCAGCCTGGGGGGATGAAACTAAACTCTCCACCTTGTCTGCAGGACGAAATCATAGTCCTACGTTGTTAAAAATATGCAGCTATGTTCATGTCTAATGTCCTTACCTTAAGTTGAAACTTGAAAAGAGGGGGAAAGGATGTATGTGATCTGCATTTGTTTCACCCGGAATCCAAAGTTTTGTTTCCTCCATGATCTCTGTGATTTTGCGTATGGAATTTTGTGTTTTTTCCTGCGGCAGTTACTCTACTTCGAAAACTACATTTGCACCCTTTTTGCATCATAGTTCGTCATGCCCATGTTCCCCATGATAACTTCCAAACTCTGCGACTATATTCGCGTGATGTTTCAACACCAGTGTTATTATGAGTTTAAGATCGTCATCTGCTTTAATATTTTCCATAACAGTTTGCTCTCCTGTCTTCTGTATTTTTTGCAGGGCTGATTGAGGAAAGTTACAAGTACATGCTGAATTTTTTTATCTGTTAATGCCATTTTCAAATTTAGGGGTTTATGCTTGCTTGAGAGTGTTCAGCATGAAGTTTTTGGAATATACGCCTCTGGATAGGTACCGTTTGACTCAGTTTTTTTCCTTCAATTTAAGAAAGTCCTTTCTTATTTTACAAGGTATGCCTGTAACTGTTGATTAGCAAAACAACTTTATAGGCATGGTATTCCTCAAATATTCTGTGGTTTTTAAAGAATTGTTTACATCTTTTTTCAGGTTTAATCTTTTTTTTAGTCATTTAAAACTTGGAGAAAGCACTATCAGAGGAAGCCTGGAAGCATACTCATGTAAATGCACATTTCAACTGGTCTATAAATTTTTACAGCACTATGTACATGATATTAACACATCAACTGTAGCAAAGAATATTTTTATTTACCCATTCTTGTATTTCAGGCAAGCATACTGTGTGTGATCGAAAGCTCTCTGTTAGCCTAGAACATGAGGTATTTACAGTTTTGTCTCTTATATTACTTAAACATGGAATTGGATTATGCTGGAATATTTATGAATTTGTTTCAATTAATGAGAATGCTGACTGGTTAAATGGTAAATTAAAATTCTGGAGGTATGCTTTGGAACCTAAAGTTTATAGGATTAGTTGAACTAGGTTAAAACATGTGAAATGTAATTTCAATAATATGAGGGTAGAACAAGAGGATTTGGGTATGATCAATAGTCAAGCTATTCCTAAAAAATATCAAGATCCATTATTCAAGAGAACATAGAGATCCAAGAGGACACCATGCGTAAGGTTAAAGTAGGTTGGTTGAAGTGGAGAAGTACATACGAAGTTCTCTGTGGTCAACAAGTCCCCTTAAAGATTGAAGAGAAGTTCTATAGATCTGCCGTGAGACCTTGCTATGTTGTATTGGTGTTGGGCTGTGAGGAAAGAACAAGTGTGGAAATACTGGAAAGGATAAGATTGTGAATTAATCATATACGTGGACGTCTAGTGTAGCTCATATTAGCATTGAGCTTAGAGAGAATAAGGTGAAGCGAAATGGTTAGCGTTCGGTCATCCAAATTTGGCACTGGTTAGAAGGTGTGGTCAAATTTAGTGGAGGATAGAAGAACCCATGAAAGGCCACTTGAGCTTCCTAGGTTCAACTACAAGTATGGCATTGCATCCTTTAAAATGGCAGGATAGGATTCATGTATCCAACCACAAATAATAGAGATAAGGCTATGATGATGATGTTGCTGCTGCTGCTGATGATAATGATGACCTCGAGGTTTATATGTTCCTTATGGAAATGCATCATTTGAGGCTCATGTTAGGTGGATATTTTTTATTGATCTAGGAATTTCTTTGTCATTTTGCTGCCTGGTGCAAAGTGTAAACACTATGTTTGTTACTGATGTTGTTATTTGAACTCAGATGCAGGCTGATGAATGTGTTATTGGACAGCAGGCTTTACTTTTGTGCTCATTTCATTCACACTAGTTGGCTGAGAACTCCAAAGATGGTTACTTATGCATTTAGGAAAATTATGTGATTATGTTCCTGTCAGATATTTTAGTTAGAATGTTAGTGCTATTCTTCAATTATCCTACCCAGGATTCAGACCCTTGTTGCATCCATCGACTGCCTCTGAAATAGAAGTGTTTCAAGTTCCCAACCCTTATCTGGCCTTTATAGGTAGCATTAAGAGTTGTACTCTTATCAAACTGTTCATGAACCCAGTTGGTGAATTCCCTTTGTCATTCATTATGGCACATTCTAAAATGGAACATTTTTTAACATTTTGGCCCTATTGTAATATGATACAGTTATTTATTAAATGGAAATTAAAAGTGAAGGATAATGTTGGTACATTCCACATATTTGATTAAAGTTGTTACCTTCCTGGCTTCTCTACTGTTGACTAAAGTCACAGTCATCCTAATGGCATTTCTTTTCTAATTTATTTTATTTTGATAAGCATATCCTTTCTTGAGGCTTGAGGATCCTTATTTCATTACCAGAGTCATTATTCAGGGTCTTTTCTGGAGTTGTTTGTAGATTTGGTCAGAAAGCTATCCTAGTTCTGGTATTCTAATCTACTGTATCTTTCTATGAAAACATGTACATTCCAAGGATGTGAAACCGGATCATCGGGGATTGCCTCTATTCAATCTAGCCATGCATTTTGGTCCCCAATTGGCCTAACCATAAAGTCTCAGCGTGTGTGTAGATTTGTTTCGTGATTTCTTTCATTGCTTTTTTCTATCATTGAAGATGATGTTCAGATTGTTACCTTCCAGATGAGCACTAGATGATGAATTTATCTGTTTCGTGATTCCTTTTGTTGCTTTTTTTTTTTTTTTTTTCTATCATTGAAAATGTTGTCCAGACTGTTAATTTCTAGATGAGAACTGGATGATGAAGTTATATGTATAGCAGTTATTCCTGTATTTTTGGATTGAAGCTAAGACAATGAAGCTGTAGTGTTATGTAGTAATGAAGATGATAGAGTTCTGTCCTGTTATTATCACCCATTTCTGAAGGTCCAACCATTGCTATTTCCATTCCTTATTTTTCTTTCCTCAAACTCCAACTTTGTTCTTATCTCTTGGTTCAGATTCTTGACTACCTTGGTCAATCTTCAGATGGTGACTCACCATCGTCAGTGGGCTACCTGTGTAGTAGATCAAGGTTGTGAAGCCCTGCCTTCATGCACAGATACATGGGTGATGTTTCATTTTTAATATTTTTTATGGTTAACTATCCTCTCATTCTGTATATTCCAGCCGAAAAACGCTGATATATCTGGTTCTTACTCTCAGTCATATGTATCCAGACTATGACTTCAGGTATCTCTATTTCTCTATCAATTGGTCAATCAGCTACCTAATTCCATGGATCTGGCCTCTATTAACTATGCCATAGTAGATTTTCTGAACTTAAGCTGAAGGAAGGATTTTGGGTAATGTCACTGTCAGCTTATTGGGCGTCGTGACATCCCGCTTCATATCCCTCCTTTCCAGCACTGGGAGTGTTGTCAAATGGTTTGACAGGCGGTCTAAAGCCGTTGCTCCGGAAGGAGCTGAGAGTTCAAGTCTCTCCATTTCCCTACATGATCTGGTTACATTATTGCACTTTGAGTTTTTTATGGTTTTAATGATGTAATCACTTCCTTCACGTTGTTGTATGGTGGTGATTATGCTCCTTTTGGATTCCTGTGACGTGGATTAGCAGTGCAGTTCGAGCCCATCTGTTTTTCAAAGAGGAGGAGTGGGCCAATTTCAGGCAGTTATTTGACACCTACATGTTTGAAGCTGCCAAGGTACTTCATGCATTCTTCTATTCTTGGTTTGGTGATCGCTTACATTATTTATTTAATGCCTTATTTTTTTTAAGAATAGTTGTTTGCCTCAGCACATTTCTCTTTGGAGAAATGTTTTATGTTACATTGCCATTTTCGGTCTATTGCCCATTGGAGGCGTGCTGCTTTATTTCTGTTTGATCTGTTTGCTGATGCCTTAAGGTGTGACAGCAGCATGTATATCAAAATTTCACTGTACATGCAAAACGATTACCATTAGTTTGTTCAGGTGCTTCTCTGCAAATGTCTGACCAGATGTGAGAAAGTGACTGCAAAGCAACCATGCTAGTTGCAAATTGCACCAGTCACAGTCGTATTGTTGTAGAAGCCTAGAGGAAAACCATGAAGTAAAAGGGAAGCTTCTTTGATTTTGGTTCATGGTGGTAGAAAGTATATTGTTGACTTTTCTTTTTCAAATTTGAAGGTTTGGTTGTCAGTGAATTTAGAGTTTATCAGGAGATTCCATGCTCACATTGACGTCCTATGTGAAGATGAGTTTATCAAGAGATTGCCTACTCACTCTGACATCCTATATGAAGATGCGATCATTCACAATGGATAGATTTGTAGGATTTTCCCGTTCAGATGTTTGCAGAAATTATTTCAGCCATTTCTAGTTCGATATGGATTCAATTTAGACTTTTCAAGTTATATTTAGGTTTATAATGTGACAGACAAAGGTCAAGGGTTGCCTTCTGTTTTAATTAAATGATTTGGTTGTCAATTAATTATAATATATGTTTTGAGCTGATACTGAAGTCCTATATGAATCATTTAGACTATATAGATTTTAAAATGTTTAATGCTTGTATAAATTCTTAAAATTAAATCCACTTTCATATAGATTTTTTATGGGTTATTGAGGGCAATCCAGGTTGGCACTGGGAAAATCCTGGGGAGGGCAGCTCCACACCACCCGGGCCAAAACCTTTGTTCATGGGGATGGTTGTGTAGCCAGGCGGGAACAAATGCTGGCATATGGATTCCGGTTCTTTTTCGAAAGTTATGTTCTCCTCGTCCACTACACATAGTTTCTCCTTATGTTCTCAATTACTCTTTGTGAAGAATTTTTAATATCCAGATGCTCAGTGGTAAGACTTTCTATTAAATTTCACATGAAGAAAATTATGATATTTTTTGTGGGAGATCTGTGTGTGTGAATTCATAACTTATATATTCTTGACTAAGGGTGATGTGCTTACACATATGTGGGGATGATCTTCATTTTTTTTCCCCTTCTCATTGTCGTAGCTTAATTAGTCTTTTAACGCTAGGAATGGGCTTTAGCCAATGATGGTGACTCTCTTCTGGACAGCATGTCCAAAGCCATCGATGAGGTGAGTAGATCCTTTGTCTCTCTTATTGTTAAACCTTCCAGTGAAGTTTGTGATAGTATGTGTACTGTCGATGCAGGTTGTGAAACTTGATGAATGTGAAATCTACAGTTATAATCCAGATTTTGATGGAGACCCAGTCTTAGAGAAAGGAGCCATGTAAGATCCGAATGCGAAGACCTCTGCTTTTGGACACCGGACTGCTGCTAGTAACTTTCAATTCATAGCTACCCAGCTGGGTGGTTCTAATTTAGGAGTTCTGCTTGCAGATGGTCATGCAATTTCTTCTTTTACAATAGAAAGTTAAAGCGCATTGTGAGTTTTCGATGTTGTTGCTTAAGGTAAATTTCGCACTCTAAACCTGGTGGAAAGTCTTACTTGAATTGTTACATTATATCTTTTTACCATGATTCTTCCTCATAGAGTTGATCTCAAGATGGGCAAAATCTTCTGTTTTCTATGGGCAGTAACTTGGGGACAGAAGGTTATTACCTCGGCGACGAGACGATCGACGAGGAATACAATGAGGATGATGTGATATTCAACGACATGGATATCTGATTAGCCGGCAGTAAATTTGGTTCTAACCGGTGGCTGTAATAAGCTCCCATGTAACATATGCTGTTGTGTATAACTAGTGGCTGTTGCCTTCCTCATGTAATTTGTGTGCCCAGTTACTGTTTAAGGATAATCTGCTACCTATACTGATGTTTCCTTTGCCATTGGGTATCTTTGCCTGTGGTTATTAATCTTTGCCGGCTGTGAGAGATATATAGTTCTTTGTTGGGGGCATTGTTAAGTTGTTAACAGTGTTGACGGAGGAATCTTGAACCAGGCAAGAAGTTTTCTTCCGAGTGCAACACCTTAGAAGTTAGAATCGTTGCACTTTGGTTGGAGTGGTTCATCTGATTAGTATAGTTTTTTGGGAGCAGGGGTAAGATCTTTTTAGACGTCAATTCCGATAGATCTTTTAATATTATCTCAGATGGCTTGAGGACATTTTTGTTATTCATCCAAAGTAAGAGAAGATCTACAACTAGAAGGTGAGAAATGACATCTCAAGAGGGTATCGGAGAGAGTATAAATTGATCAGGTCTAGAAGATCTCATTCGAGGATTTGAATCAAAGTTTGTAATTTTAACAGTATTACAAATGGATATTCGTTAGTGATTCTTTTATGAGTCGTCACAAAGCAAGGTCGTCGAGCAATCGCGATAGTCATCTATAAAAGAATTTCGTGATATGATTTCACGAATTGCAAATATATTTTGTGCATGCAAGCCAGAAAAATGGGTTTTCCAGATATTGAACCTTACAAATAATCTTATTTGGAGTGAGTCTTCTTAATCTAATTACTGTTTTATAACCTTGCAATCTTAGGTTATTCCATAAGTACTCCGGAGAAGTCAAAAAAGCCCCAAGTATTTAGAGTAAAATTACAAATGAGAGATACAAAAGATTGGAAAATCTTATGCCAAAACCAAATAAAGCCATAATATGAAGAGATAAGAGCAGTAGAAAGAGTAATAAGAAGTGTGATTAGGACATAGAAAATGGATTTATAAACTAAATTGACTTAGAGCATCCAATTAAGGTCATGTTTGGCGTAAAGTGTTATAGTTAATTTTAAGTTGTTATAAAGTCAAATCCCTCTTGACACCTTCACTTTTTCTCCAAAGGAAGTTCCAAGTCATAGCTTTTAGTTGGAAGTAAAAAAAAAAAATTAAATATTATGAAAATAAATTTTTTTCATCAAATAATTAGATAAAAGTCTAAAAATCCTTCAACTTGAAAGCTGCGCCAAACATGCCCGACCAGCTCCGCACTATCTACAAATAGTCAAGGGACTAATTATCTAGGTTGCATGTAAAATACTGAGATTTCTAAAATTCAAGATGACTTGTCTAAAACAAAAGAAAGGATAGTCCTAGAATCTCATTTACATCTGTTTTCTCTTCAAGATGACTTTAAGAGGTCTGATCTACCTCGAGAAATATAATTAAGGCGTGTTTGATGAAATTTGAAAGTCCAGTTTGACTTCTCATATGTGACTTTGCAGTTCCCGATCCCGTGGCGTAGTGGGTGCCAGGAGGACACCACATCTCCCGTTCAGGAGAACTTGCGGCTTCGATCTTGCCAGCGTGCAAGATATTGATGTAGAACCTTCGTGCCTTTGCATGGGAATCTCGCACTCCCTCTGAGTACTCTTTGCTCAACTTTCTTAGCCCTTTTATCATTCTCGACTAGAAGTCTTAGAAAGCTTCTTCCTGAAAAATGCTCAAATCTCTTTAATTATCTTTCAGTATCTAGAAACTAATCAAGCAGCTTCTCCTTGGTCATCTGTGTTGGTGTAAAATGATCAGATGGTTGGAACCACCAACTAATTTTCGATCTCTCCTTATTAATTAGGGCATGTTTGGCTTAGCTTTAATTGGAAGTTACTTTTGGCTCACTGTTATAATATAAAAAGTAATAGGTAAAATAGTTATAACTAATTTTAGATTATTATCAAAGTCAAATTTTCACTATCAACTTTACTTTTTCTCCAATTTAGAAACTTGAAGTTTTTAGTTGGAAGTAAAAGACAACTTAACTACTATAAAAATAGCTATGCCCCTTTTAATGTTGTGCCCATCACTCTGGCAGGATAGAGCGAGCAAAACATTACCACAGTGGTCATGTGGAGGTAGGACTGTCAATAGGTCAAAGACGGAATCAGAAATGACACATTTTTCTTCCGTTTCCTATAAAATTTACGAGAGATAGAAACAGATATGGAAATAAGTGTTTCCGTTTCCGCATTCATTTCCACTTTTAAATTGGAATTCGAAAAATGGAAGTAAACAGAAATTTCCGCTATCATCATCGCTATACTGAGAAGCTATTTAAAATCACTGTTGTTATTCTTTTTTCAATAAACTTTCTTCTAATAATTAAAAAGTTTATACATAGAAAACTTTACTATATATAAAAATCAATAATTTATTAATTTTGAATTTTAAAATGTACTTTACCTATCAATCTAAATCTACAAATAAATATATCCAAACATGTGCCAAAAATCATATTAAATTTGTGAATAATTTTTAACTTCTTACTGTAGCCTTGCTTTTATCAAACTGTCAAGAGATATTCTCACTGTTGGATATGAGAGATATCTATCTAATGAGTTTAATTTTTATATTATGTATGGATGTATAAGATACATGATAATTAGGAAAAGGAAATAAGTTAACACATGCGTGAATGAGTGTTTCCGTTTCCGACTCCTATAATTATCGGAGATCCATTTTTGTTTTCTATAATTTAACAGATGGTCTCTAGCAGATTTTCGTATCCATTAATAATTAGAAATTAGGCGGATAATAGAAACTCAAGTATCCATTGACAGCCCTATGTGGAGGGATGCGAGTTCCCTCAGTTCGGCGTCTGTGAGGGAGCGCCATGTCTGGCGCGTGGACCCTACAGCATCACGTCAGATGTGCACCAATTGGTCGCCCTCTCTTGGGTGACTAATGGAAACGGCACCCCATGTGGAGGGAATGAGATCACCTGAATCTTTTTCTTAGATCTTTAAATGAGTCCTATAATTCTATTGGTTAAAATTTAAACTTTGAAATTTTATAAGTGTAATGGGTTCAACAGATATGTAATTTTTAGTTAATAGAATTTTAGAACCCATGTAAATAAGCATGTAAACTGGGCAGACTGGGCTGGGCTCGGGCTCAAATTGGGCCAGCCCGGTTTGCAAACGGGCCAGCTCAAATTCATCCCAGCCCAGATTATGTACAAATTATTACAAACTAACCCAACCAAAAATAAAATCATTAATTTAGGTTAGGCTCGGCCTGGGCTGGCCCATCGCGTCCAAGTTATTATAAATTATTGTAGTAGCTAAATTACTAATTTTTACATATTAATCTCTCAAAATTAACAATATTAATCTAACAGAAAATACTTGCTGCGACCACTATTTATAGGAGACATTTCTTTTTTTGTTTTTTATGTCAATATCATTGCATTCCTGCGGCCTTCAAAGAATGAAGGATTAATCTTTTCATCTAATAGGTTATCTATGTTTGTTTGAAGTGTCATAACTTACTTCAAAATCGAAATAATTTCAGCTCAATCGAGAATGAACCCAAATTCATGTAGCCCAACCCAACTCAAACTAACATAATTAATTTGGGTTGGGTGGACCTTACCCAACTTATTGTAAGCCATGACAATAATTATATCATCATCTATTTTTATGGCCTGTTATTAAATTAACTACTTTTGAGGAGCATAATTTTTTCAATTCTACATATGTGGACTTGGAGTTTTTTTATTAGGCTTGTTCGGTGTATCGTAAAATGCCATAAATTTTTTATTTTGAAATTATTTATTTTAAAATCAGTAAAAATATAATTTTTAATTTTAGACGTTAACAAATTTTAAAATATGGCAATCTCATGACACTTCAAACATACAAAAGAGTAACGTAAAATGATTTGTAACAATCCATACATAAGAAAAATTATTTTTAAAATTTTTTGAAGCCAGGCCCACATGTGTCGTACATCTGTATAGGCCGATTTTTGACCGGACAATGTGAAAGATTCTAAAAAGTCAAAAACTATTATTTGGCTTGATCCGTGAAGGACATCTTTTACTATTAATTATTAATTGGGGGTCAATTTTTCATTTTTAGATTTTTGGGGTCACTGGATTGGAAATTGGTCTACACGAACACGGGATACGTAGAGTCGAACCTTAAAAAAGTTAATTTTTTGAATATTTGTTACACGTGGACTCTCAACCTTAAAACATTAATTTTTTAAAATTTGTTGCAATGTCTTAGTGCACAACAATAGGGGCATTGAGGCAAATATTCTGCTATTTTGATTCGTGTGGAGAGAACATTTTGGGTTAGCATGGGGTAATGTTGGCTGGCCCAAATACAGTCTATATTTGAATTTATGTTGACCCTCTTTTAATCCAACCCAAAATCATAACCAACCTAACAATTGCAAAGTCTGACTGGGCTGGGCTGGACTAGGCTGGGGGCTGGCCCGCCTAACTTACACTCCTACGTGTGAAGGATCCAGATAAAGGGTAAAGAATCCGAATCCCATGCGCAGAGGAACTGTCCGGGGCTTAGCCAATGGCAACACATCATTAATCGTTGTGAGATGAACATTGCAGATTTAAATGCCAACTAAAGTTCTAAAATATCTATAACATTGTAACTAATTAACCAATGCAAAAGGAAAATAACTCACTTACACATAAGCACGAATAAAGTATTCCATAAAAAATACCCCTCTCATTATACGCAATGACCTACTGTCTGACGGCAAGTAATCGCAGGAATATTTTTGCATTTAGATATGTATTAAAGGCTTACAATTTCGCATGCAAGAAGGTCATATTTATGAACACTTCTTATTTATTTCTGATTTAAAATATAGTCGTAGACCTGTAGTAGGACCCGGAGTCTAGGCCAAGTCCCGAACCGTAAAGGACTCCCCCCCAACTTGAGAGCATATAGAGGTCCGTAGCAGCCCCTCGCTTCCTCTCCATGGTATCTGCTCGCCAAGCAGGCAGCAGCTCTCTCGATCGCCTCTCTTTCTCTGACGGCCTCCCCCGTCTGCACTTCCCCTCTCGCGTCTCTTCCAACCCATGATGATGTGCGCCATGGGCAGACTGGCCGTGGTAGCTGTTCTCCTGTTGGCCCTTTCCGTCATGGGGCAAGCGGCTTCCATGGCCGACTACGTATCAGCCATCGGAGACCCAGGGATGAGGAGAGACGGCCTCAGGGTGGCTCTGGAAGCTTGGAACTTCTGCAACGAGGTCGGCTTTGAGGCGCCCCGCATGGGTAGTCCCCGCGCCGCCGACTGCTTCGACCTCCATTACCAAAAAGGTCTTCTCTCTCTCTCTCTCTCTCGATCGATCGATCGATATGATTCTGGTCGGTGACTCTGCATGGTTTTGCATGCAGAGAAGGGCCGCCCGACCACATATGAGGTGGCGCACCTGGTAACAGAGGAGGACAACAAGCTGGGCGTGGGGGAGCCATTCGAGGGGGGGCAGCCCAAGGCTCTCCGCGACGTCGACCTCTACGCGGTGGAGAAGGAGCTCTACCTGGGCCGCAAGTGCCAGGTCGACGACGTCCCCCGGCCATGGCAGTTCTGGATGATCATGCTCAAGAACGGCAACATGGACACGCGGGCGTCCCTCTGCCCCGACAACGGGAAGAAGGTCGGGCCCTTCCCGCCGGAGGCCCGCTTCCCCTGCCCCGGCGACGACTGCATGAACCAGCCCCTCGTGTTCCACAACTACACGACGCTGGTGAGCGACGGCAGGGAGGGGAAGCCTACCATGAGAGGGGGCTTCTTCGGGACGTACGACTTGGACGCGGACCTCAGCAAGGGCGTCGCGGGCAGCTACAAGAACATCTCCTACTACTCGGTGACCTGGGAGAAGGAGGTGGGCAAGGGGGGGTGGGTGTTCCACCACTACCTGAGGACCTCCAGGAAGTACCCCTGGCTCATGCTCTACCTAAGGTCGGACGCTAGCACGGGATTCTCTGGTGGGTACCATTACCCCACCAGGGGGATGACCAAGATCGTAAGAACCCTAACCTCTAATAGTACTCCTATATATGTATATCTTAATTATAATTTATATACAAGTCGTTTGATGTGGATGTGAATGCATGCAGATACCGGAGTCGCCGGACTTCAAGGTGAGGGTGACCCTGGACGTGAAGCAGGGAGGCGGCCACGAGAGCCAGTTCTACCTCATGGACATGGGCGGCTGCTGGAAGAACGACGGCCGGCCGTGCGACGGCGATGTCACCTCCGACGTGACCCGCTACAGCGAGATGATCATCAACCCTAACACCACCGCGTGGTGCAGGCCGGACAACCTCAACGTGTGCCCGCCCTACCACACCCTCCCCAACGGCACCCGCATCCACCGCACCGACGCCGCCAACTACCCCTACGCCGCCTACCACATGTACTGCTCCCCGGGCAACGCCCGGCACCTTGAGGAGCCCTACAACCTCTGCGACGCCTACAGCAACCCCCAGCCCCAGGAGATCCTCCAGATACTGCCCCACCCGGCGTGGGGCGCCTACGGCTACCCCACCAAGCAGGGGGAGGGGTGGATTGGGGATCCCCGCACGTGGGAGCTCGACGTCGGTGGCATGTCCCAGGCGCTCTTCTTCTACCAGGTATGCATGTAATTAACTATGGATCGAGACTAAAAGTCCAAATAATATTAAGGTTAATTAATTAATTAAGTCAATAGTAAAGGTTCACAGAAGTACTTGATCCTTAACCTGACTGGGGCAACATGCATAGCGTTTGATCTCAAGGATAAGGTCAAGTTTAAGTCAAATAGTCAAATTTAAGTTTTCTCAAACTTATGGTATAATGGTATGAACCTAATTAACTTCCAGCTAAACGTGCTTGCAGTACTGGGGCAACATGCATAGCGTTTGATGTCTTCTTGTTGTGGTGGTGCAGGACCCTGGGACGCCGCCGGCGAGAAGGCAGTGGACGTCGCTGGACGTGGGGACGGAGATCTACGTGAGCGTGGACGAGGTGGCCGAGTGGACGCTGGCGGATTTCGACATCATTGTCCCCAAGGATAAGGTCCAGTGAGGCTTGCCGAAGGCAATTAGATTCGTTAGTCGTAGGGTTAATTGGTGAAGGAGGTGTCAGACAAGTCACTTTCCATTAAGCTTCTCGCTTTCAACTTTGTTCTTCTTTCCTTTCCTTTTTTTTTTTTTTTTTTGTTTGTTGTTGTTGGCAACATCTCTTTTCTTTATGTTACTGTATGATTCCTGCACTAGACAGAGACTGGTTTTAAGCTTAATTAGTCCCAGTTATGAATTAGTTGTTAACATGAGAGGTCACAGTTAAGTTAACTACGCATTGATCCTTCCATTACATGTGAAAATCTAACCCGGTCAGTGGAGAGAGTGGAGATGCCGTTTCTATGTGAAAACCTAAAATTTGACAGCGAAGAGATCCTCTCAGTATGCGTTTGGATCGAAGTCTTATAGTACCAAAAGAGGGAGGGAGACTAAATATTACAAAAAAACTCTTTATATGATCTTAAAAGTTGACAAATACTTAGACTCTTCCCCTCTCAATACTATCGGACTCTGATTCAAACATGTATTGAAAAGAACTCTTCATATTTTGATATGACGTAAGGGTTTCTCTTAGTGAGGAGTGGAAGGCAACTTATGGGTGCACTTTATATTTTTATGTTACTGAGAAGTGCAAGGTTGATCAAATTGAGGACCACCAATCATTGCAATTTGTTCCTTCACAGTCTTAGGTGGAGGATGATACTCGGCTAACAGTCCATAAGCGGGGCCAAGTGAGTAGTTGTAATTGGACCGTCCGGTATATTAGAAGTTGGAGTGGTAATGGCATAAGAGACCAAATTGAGACAACGCGAAGGTCCCATGGTCAAAGGCTGTCAAAAAGGCAGATGTCATACTATCAGATTTTATCAGTTCTACTTAAAATTTGTCAGAATATTAGACTCCAGTCCACGTACTAAAAGGAGGCTTGTTTATCTACTTATGCTTCATCAAATAATATTTGAACTTAAATGATATTTAATTAATATCTGAGTATTTCAATTTCAACCACAGCTTCTAACATGTTTAAAATTGTAAAATACTTTTGTGGACATATCTTAAACAATCAATGACTCCCAATAGATCATAGACAAACAGAATGCGATTATAAAATGTAGGTGAATGAGGGCGCATTACATTGCAAAAAAAAATTCTAATGCACTGAAGATCGACCAGATTTAGTGGATGTAGATTTTTTTTTGTTTCTTCTCTGATTATTAATCGGATGGATATCCGAATACGACCATCAAATACTTGGATCAGACAAATATTTGATTATTTGGGTGCGGATTTGAATCTAATCCAGATATAGATAATTTGGGATTAGTTGACTGCCATTAAAGCGTGGTTTGTTGTATTGTACAAGATTGTGTCCACTCGTACAAGTCGGATCAAATCTGACTCATATCTGACTGGACTCGATTAAATATGTTTCCATGTCAGTCACCTGTCAGCACACACAAGTAGGGCCAGATTAAAAAATAATATTTTTTTTTTGCTTTACAAACTGCTTTGGAGAGCATCAAGAAGCTCTTGAGAACATCCTCATGCCTTCGAAAGCATGATGCTATGAGCATGAGGATGCTCTTGACCCAAAGCATCATACTCTTGAGAGGATCCTGAAGCTCTTCAGGATGCTCTTGAGAGCAGTATGCTGAGTAAATTCTTTTATTTTTTTTAGTCCAGCCGTACCCATGGACATTAACGTGCGACCGACGTTAGAACGCACTTAATAAGAAGACAAGGGTCATGTGAGTTTTCCAGATGACAAGAGAAGATAGGGGGTTCATTCCAATTCATCAATTTTGCCTCCCTTACTATGCAGCAAGTATTGCTTTTAATTAAGAATGAATGACTCAATCACATGGAGAAGTTTGATTTGCAATGCTGTTCGTGATGGGGTCCCGACTTGCCTAGTCAATTAGACCCAAGCCGTAACCAATGTCAGTTAAAGTTTCTCTGTTCAATTTGTCACCTAAGCAGAGGTAATGTAGCTCAGGTGGTAATGATGTGACTAGAGTCAGAAGATAAGAAGAAATAGAAGAGAAAGAAGAATTCAAGTTGAAATTAGACACCTTGTTAGTAAAACTGGCATAATTTTCTTACAGGAGTTGGATTTGCAGGTAGGATCCCAATTTAGAATTGTCATTATAAGGGGATCGACGTGGTTTAGGCCGTAATGCGTCATTTTTCAAGTCAAATTCTATCGTTTCGGCGGTAAACATATCAATTTTAATAGAACTTTACAAATTTTGATAACTTTTTAGATACAGATTAGAAGTACTTAGAATTTGATTTTGATAGTGATTCTCTTATAGAGGTTGCTTAGAATTTGATCTTCATTTATTTGATATATTTTTTTAATAAAATTAAAATTTCACGTCTATTTATAGATGCCCCTATGTAATAGAAGACTAGTTGAATATTATTGCACCTTTTCAATTTATTTGAGAGTTGGGTTTTCTCTCATTCTTTCGCTCTTCTTGTGCAAATTTTCTTCCTCTGATCCTTGTGCAACCAGGTAGTTGCTTTAAGTGGCAAATATATATATGGTGTACTGAACTATTTATGATTGTGATTCCAGTTATCCTATTCGAAATTAAAGATACAAAGCGTCTAAGACCAGTTTTATCGACTCATTGCTTATCAGATTTGGATTTTAATTCGAATTCCCTATAAAACTTTGTTATTCTACCTAGTATCAAATTCTATTGTGTCTAATGTTTCGAAACTTGCCCAAATCCCGTTTGGTCACGGTACATGCATTATAATTTTAAGGGTTCTTTTGAGATCAATCCCTAGAAACATAGTGATTCGAAATAAGTCTATGTATTTTACATATTTTTATATTAGTCCTTAAATGCTTAATTTTTTAGTTTTTAATCTTTATCATTTGCTTTTGCTAGTTTTTCTTCGTTCTACCATAGTTAGACACAAGTTTAAGTTTAACTTATTTCGGAAAAGTTACTTATATCATTATTTAAATTTTTGAATTTTACTTGTTGCACATGGGTGGTGCTGCATTGACTGTCGGTGCTGTCAAATAAAAGAAAATAACTTTTTTAGGTCACCTCAAATATGTCCCACTTATTTGTGCAACTCGTTTCTGATCATCCAAAAAAATTAAAAATAAAAGTTTTTATTAGGCTTAACCATTAAGACAATTTTTTATTATTCATTGGAGCTCATATTTTTATTCTTTAGAGTTGTTTCAAATATTTTCATCTATTTTAACATTGGTTTGGTTTGAAGAATATTCTATGAATATCTATTTTTTTAAATGATTCTTGATCATATTAAATTTATAAGAATTAATATCAAAGTACACAATATACAAGAATTTATTTCGCATTCATTAGATTTATAGGGATCGATATAAAAAACCGTAATTTTAGTTCAGCTTGACTCTGGAGTCAGGACGCCGGATCTTAGGTGAGTCTTGTTCCACTTAGCTGGGAGAGGCAGCCACCATCTTTTTTTAGTTAGTTGCATAGTTGGCCACATATGTATACATCCACTCAAATGGATGCTTCAAATCCTAACAATATAACATTTTATCCCTAATTGAAGTTATTTCTGCATAAATGACATCAGGCTCTTGGATCCCTCTGTTAATTAAGACGCCGCTCTATCATGGTAGTGGCATTTTAGCACATAAAAATAGCACGCACGCCTACACGCAGACACATCCAGTACCTGCTAGAGCACACCTACAATTTCGGTTATAAAAGCAGCATAATGCAGAAAACCTTTATTGGTAAATATACAACGTATCTTGTGAAGTACGTTATCTAACTAAAGTTTCAGAAAGATTAGGCTTACGATGAGTTAGGGGAGTCAATTGGGCGAGTCAACCCGTGGCCCAATCCAGCCCATATTGTAAGATATTAGGTTATCCAAATTTTCTAAGAATAATACTTGCTGCAATGCCCTCTCCAATTGCAATGATGACATTGGAGTAGGTAACAGAAAAAAAAATTGAATTTTTTTTAGACTGGCCCTGAGGTCTTACTCAGCCGGAGAATGCAATGCCCGATCGGATGACTAAAAAAAAAACTTAAAAAATCAAAAACCGTTATTGGGCTCGGCCCATTAAGAGGCATTTTCACTGTTCATTGGATCGATTTTTTAACTTTCGGATTATTTTAGGTCGTCCGATCGGACATTGCGCTGTACGGCCGAGTAGGGAACCTTGATCCGACCTAAAAAAATTCATTTTTTTTTCTTTTACCCACTGCAATGCCCTCATTACGATTGGAGGGAGCATTGCAGCAAGTATTACTCGTTATCTAAACTGGATTGGGTTAAATTTGGGTTGAGATTGGTCAAAAATTTGGACTGAGTTGGGCTGCAAACGAGTTGGCCCAGTTTGATCCATTGACTTTTACATTACTATCTATAAATAGGGTCAGTCCAACCTAATCCAACCCAACCCATTCACTGTTGAATTTGGACTAAATTTGGACTGTGCTAAAATCAGACTGACTATTTTGAATTTGAATTAAAGCCAAATTACCACATAACCCAGCCCAACCCATCCAAATTACATCACTATGATGAGTGCAAACCTGGTGATAGGGAAGACATCGGTTAGAATCAGGGCCGTAAACGGAAACACACGAGTTTAGAAAAAAATGCACGAGCCCAATAAAGACCAACAACATAATTGATGGGCGGGATTTCACGTTTACTTCTAACAGGCCCAGTAACAAACCCGAAACTCATCTTCACGAATCTTCCATTTTACAAAAAAGTGTTATGTACGTTGAATTTGAGATCTCAATACATACAAATCTTATTAATGAACTAGACATGAAGGCTCCAGGCTAATCGGGTTATCCAGTTTCTATGGTACTGGACTGCGTATATTATGCCGATTAACGTCCGAGAATCCAGCCAGTATGCTATGAACGCCACAACTGGCCCACAAAACAGCCACCAAGAAAACGTCCTAGAATCCGCACTAATTACTACGCCGATCACAGGCAAAAGAATGAACCAGCTGAGTAACTTAGTTGGATTCACCATGACCTTCCTTTGAAGGGTCCGGTCGGAAGCCTAAAAACTCTACAAGTCATTCGACACGTATTTGCAGCAAGATGTATCTCTCTTTGTCCATCGGATTACTTCCAAAAAAATCGGTTTGACTCATAATTCTCGCCTAAGGAGGCGGACTATTTGACCTGCGCGGAATACTTCACTACTTGGGAGGAAAAACTTCAGGCTCTGTCTAGAATTGAACCGTGACTTCAAAAGAAAAGATCACAGGCAAGAGAATCACTTCAACACCAGTTTATTAGTGGAAACTACAAAAAGCATGTTGGATAAGAAGGATCAGTTGTCCGCAACCCATTTGACCCCACCCCACAATGCAATTCGCATTGGGGAAAAATAATCGTGATTCTAAGAGAGATCCTTGACGGTAACTTATAGACGTTACACATCCTTCCATTACCTAGCTATGGAAACATAAAAAACAGCTTACACAAAAGGAAAACAGACGCGAGCTCCAGGATGATGGCTTCTTCACTCTCAGATGTCCTTGAACACTGCAAACAGATCCCCATGGATGTAATCGTTGTCCACCAGGCTAACCAAGAAATAAGTTTTTTGCACCTGTAAATTAGGAGAGAAATCAAGTGTTCTTTTAGTATCAGAACTCAATGGTGGGGTATGATAATATATTTAAACCGAGCCTTTCAGAATAGAGCCGTTCAGCATAGAAGGGCATAGTAATGTGAATGTTCTACGGGACTACAGGAACTGAGGCTAAGGGCATGATAATATATTAGAAGCAGGTTGCTCCATTCACTGCATTGAATAGTAATAACACTGCTAGTGTACAAGAGACTTACGCCAGACTATTCGAGAAACTTAGTTATGTCAGAAATTGGATATATTGGTGAAAGTGTCATAGAAAATGTTTCCTATTCCAAATAAAGATTTAATTGGCGCCTGTTTCTCTTTCCATATTTTGAAGTCACCATACCTGTTCCAGCAATTCCTTGGATGGATCACCCTCAGGGAACAAGCATGCCCATCCCCTTGTCCAGATCTCAAATGCCTCATCCTTCCATACCATGAAGCTCGCTGGGTCAACAACAGTAGGCTGTATGATCTCTTTGGCAGGGAAGACACCCCATGTCACTGCATTTACATCAGCTGGGCCAACATTGGAAATACATTTTCCATTCTTGTTCACGGCAATATAGGTAAGGAATGGTAATGCCTTGCACTTCTCAATTAGAACATCTAACTTTTCCATGGAGCAGAAAAATTCCAGGTAGGCCTTCTGGTAAACATACCCACCAGGGCCACCCCAGCCTGCACAGTGAAACAAATAGAACAGCTAAGACCATGACACATAATCTACATCGTGACAAAATGGAACTTAGTAACAGAATCATATCCAGCATTGACATGAGACAATTCTTTTGGAAAGTCCATTTATATGTTAAAGCTAGAAGGAAAAACCAAAAGTTATCATCATAGGAAGCCATTCATCTCTATGGTTGTCAATGCACCAGAACATCATCAATCAGCAAATTTTACTGAAAACACTTTGTATTTTTCTAGAGGTCAGAAATTTGAGGGAACCCTGTGAAGGCTTCCCAGCCACTTGGTTGCCCGCACCCCCCAAAACTGAACTCAGACCTCACATTGGCCAGCAGCCCAAATCCCAACCACGACTATAAGCTACCTACATTTACCATTTAACCAATCTTCATAGGAAAAAAAAGAACTAAGATAATAAGCACATTAATTTCAACATAGGCTGAAAATCACAGAGATGAAACTTCAAATCATTCACCAAAATATGCTATTCCCATAGGTGATGCCAAAGGGGAAGCGGGGTACATCAGTGAGGGTAATATCTACTAACCAACTGAGGGAGAGTCAGATTTTTCCCCATTTACTGCTGGCTGGCTGTTGATGGTAAGAAATCCCTTCAGGTTAATCTGTCCCAACTGTTCATCTATTATCTTTGTCTCTGGTTGAAGCCCATCCAACTCTGACCATGGACTACTTCTAAGTTTCCCTAGGCAGTAGTTCATGAACCTCTGCAGTATCACATGAACATAATGATTTATCTATCCAGAAAAGTAAGAACTAAGAAGCAAGCAAGAAAAGTTAATGGCCAAATACCTTGCTTATATCATCAACAGAGTTCACAGGGGTGGCCCATTCCTCTTGAAGTTTCTTGTCACGTGATCGTGGACGCATGAACTGTTAATCAATTTACAAGCAAAAACACATGAATAGTCCTTAATTAGTTGTAAATAAACAGAAACTTCTTAACTGTATAAAATGCAAATAAAATGTATAAAAAAATGATTCCCCTTTCTGTACTCGGCCAAGAACTGTTTGACGATGACTGAAAAGTAGGAAGATACAAACATTGGTGGAATGCGTCACTATTCTTGGTTATGTAGTATACAGTGAGAGGCGACTAAGGTGATCAGGGGTTTGCCTTACCCTCAAATGCCTAGGCGAGCGCCCAGGTATTTGAGGAGACACATTTTCCCACATAAATCATTGTGAAGGAAGGAAATGGCAATATGAGGAAAATAAAGAAAACATCCAACATAGTGATGTATAAAACATTGAGAAACATTGATCGTGTCCATATGTAAAGATTAATTCATATAAGGCACTTACATGAGTAGTGCATGGTCCTAGAAATCATCAAAAATAAGAAAAATATGGTAGCATGTAAGAGGAAAAGGGCATTGGACATTGTTAAAAGAGGCATTACCAGTTTGGAATAATTAGGAACAGAGAAAAGGCAGGACAAAAGCAATACCACATAATTGAAGAAGACACAAGCATTTGGCATAGATAACAACTGTGAGTATGTGAGTGAGGCAAACATGAGGCGAGGCGAGGCGAGCAATTGTTCGCTCGCCTTTCCTACTTCATACATTGATGTTTCAAGACTGGAACTAGTAGCTTGAGTGCATTTCATACACTGAATTCTCTTCTGACCCTTAAATAAGGGGCCGTTCGGTTAAACAAAAAACGTATTCAGATGGAAAATATTTTTTAAGGAAACACATTTATAAGGAAAATGAAAACAAAATTCGACATTTCGTACTCATGAAAATATTTTCAGCTCCTTTGGAAAAAGGGCATTTGGTCTTATCCCATGGATGCCAAAATTGGGAAAAGGGGAAAAAAGGGGAAGTCTTCCATTGACTAGAGTTTTACATTACCAAATAAGTGATTGTGATATACTTTTCGGGAAAAGCTTTTCATGTGGCCTATTTAAATGAAAACAAACGGACCCTAAGTGAAAAACCAAAACGGACAGAATGACCAGAAAACCAATGATCTGAGAAAATCATTTGTTTTTACTGGAATAAATTAAACATGTCAATCGTCATCGTACATGTTTGCTTGAACAGTCCTGACATTCTTTTGAATCATGTATAGCTGTTATCAATGCCCGGACATTACATACATGAATATTCTTATTACAACAGCATCACCAATGAGAACATGAATCCAGCCAAAAGTTTGAAAACTGAAAAGAAAGACCAAAATGGACAATTAATTTGAAAACACAGAACAGGTAAAGGCTAAAATGGAAGAATTAGAACGAAACACATGTGAAAGCTTCAGAATATGCACAACAGCTAACTATTCCTATCTGAAACTGGCAGCATAGTCAAGACCAATCTCTTCCACCAAATGTCATAGCCTATGATTTGGGGGACACTTAATTTCTAAATCATCTTTGCCGGACATGCATCCATGCTGGACATGTGAAACATTTCTATAGAATCTATACTCATCTTCATTTTGCCAGAACATAACTATTATGGAAACTCCGACGTCTACAAGCGCGCCAACACATAGGAAAGTTGAAACTTCTGAGTACAAGATCTCAGTTTTTTTCCCTTAAACTAGCAAGCCTTGGACGTGGCTTAATAAATTTTGTTCTGTCATACATGTGCAGATACATTCCCCTCCCATGCTTTTGGCTTATTTCCAAATGTTTGCCATGCCCAACACATGTTCCCCATGGCTGTGTCCAAACATCATTAGTTATAGTTGGATTCACAAGAAATCCATGCCACATAAGACCTTTGAAATGTCAGCTCAGAAGATGCTAGCTACAGTTGGGCAACAGATTCCCTAGACTTTATCTTGCACTTTGCAAATGGAAAACAGTCAAAGATTGTTACTATTAGGTTGGAGATAATAGTCAGTGGGGATTATAGCTGAGAAGAGATCTCAAAGGAAGATGAAGAGAAAGAATATCTTAACTTGCTTCAAGTTTTGTTCGATGTCCACATTGATATGAACAGAAAGGATCAGGTAGTCTATGGTAGGAACACGGGCCAATTTTCAGCCAAATCTTGCTACAGCTTTCTGCAAGGTAACTCTTCTAATTATAATGAATCTGAGGAAGTATAAAGGGTTCGGTCCCCAGTAAAGGTACATGATTGTACTTGCTCTATTTATTTCATAATAAAATTGGTGGTACAATCCACAACTACTTAAAAAAAAAAAAGGTCAACAACAAGAAGAGAAATTAGAGTGTTGAATTGCTCTGTAAATAAGGGATTGAAAGCACAGTCTGGCTATATCAGCATATTCCAACAAGTATAATAAGAATCAATGTACCGTTACCCACATCTGATCCCCCAAACATTGCCCCTAAACCTTTTCAATGCAGATACAGAAGGGATGAATTTCAGACGACTGGACCTAAAGAATCATAATGTGGAAGTATAATCACCTGGTGGTCAGACAGTGCTCCATACGAAGGATTATGAGCATGACCCCACCGTCCATGAGGGTATTGATCCCAACCTAGAGTCCTTGAGATATAGCTTTTCGGACGATTGGCCCTGTGATCAGTTTGGTCCAGGAACATCATAAACATTACCATTTGAAAAAATAACAACTCAATTTATTTGAATGATGTTCACTTCTCAAAAGAAATAAATACCAAAAAATGGGGCGGACATCCTCTTTAACACGAAAAACATTTGTTGGAGGCCTCCAGGGCAAGGATCTTGATATCTTTGACTCTTCAATCAATCCAAGATTCTGCAAAAGAATAATTCTTAAGAAGAATTGAGGCAAATAAGTATAATGTCCCTAAAGTAAAACTTGATGCCAAAGCATTGTTACCAGTAATATAGCAAGTGCAGATTTCTCCATGTTTAGTGTGTAAAGATGCAAAGTCTTGATCCCATGAGCTAAGATCTTCTTGCACATTTCAGTACCAAGGTGAATCCCATAGGCTCTGACTGCTTCTTCATTGTCTTTAATTGGCTCCAGAGCAGCTGTAATCTCAGGTGGTATCTGAGGCACCCCAAAGTCACATGAATCTATGTTAGTGACTTAGTGTCTACCCACATGCTTACCCACATGCTTGCATAGCAATACTACAAATGAAGCAAGAAAGGGCACTTGTGACATTTCTAAAGATGATCTAAAGTCTCAAGAGATCTAACCTCAACCAGAAAGGAATTGGTTTATACCAGGCACAACATGGGTCGGTATCTAAGATGATGACAACTTAGGAACAATTTGTTATTTCTATCAATTAATTCCTTTCTGCTGACTTCTGGTAGGTTCTTATTAAGCATCCTTAACACAATCCCTAAAGAAAGTCGAACATAACCCAAGCTTGAATTTATGTAGAAGGATTACCGACTCAGAGAACTTTACCTTAGTTTTGCAAAAACCAGTCATCCGCAAGAAGCCCTTGTAGTTATTAATTGGCATTATGCCTGGAATGATGGGGCAAGTTATTCCAATTTGACGACAGTCATTTACAAACTTCAGAAAATTTTCAGTATCATAGAATAGCTGGGTAACAATAAGGTCTGCACCAGCATCCACCTGCAGAAGATAAAAGTTTACTACCATGGTGTAGTGAAAGGAAAAATAGATACAACACAGCATAAAACCTGGAACAGTATAAGGGAGTTCCAAAAGCCTACAAATGTGACAAAGATGAACAACCCAAAATAATGAGACAAATGCATAAAAGCTGAGAGATACTTCTCGTAAACAAGCAAATTAACATCAATGCAGAGCTGTATGATTACATAACATGGCATGCCCTATAACACTGAAACGCATGTAAAGAAAACTAAATAAATACATGGTGATATTTTCTTCTCATGTATGATTAAGGAAGTAAAAGTAAAAGATCATGAGACAAATACATCTTTTTCTTCCTTCTCTAGAAAGGATAGATATGCCATGTTGTCTTTGTCCTTGAAAAGGTTTGGATCTCAGGCATAAGTTGTTGCATAAGAAAAAAGAGGAAAAATAAGCAGAGACTTTAAAGCATAACACAAATTGCAGTTTGTTAGGTTAGAATTTGGAAATGAGCAAGACCATAAGAACTGACACAATTTTTTTCAATAAAGATTGTTGATTGCACCATCATTTTTTTTTTCAATTTAACCTTCTACCAGCTCGTGACAGAGCTGGGGTTTGAACCCAGGTTAACCAGCTGGAAATCCATGGTGTTTAACCATTATATGTCCTCTCAGAGAACTCAGAAGCTAGAATGAGTTCAAGATAAAAGCTTCACACAGGACAACATACTGTTTAATGAATGGTCTAGATACCCCAACTTCTGCAAATAGTAAGAAAGTAGAAGATGCATACTCTAGCTGCGTCGAAATGGTGAATAATTTACTTCTATACTCACCTATGTTCTGCATAGACAAGCACCCCCAGATAGAATAAAGTAAAAGGTATACTCTGTTTGCATAGAGACAGTAAATAGTTTGCCTCCGTGTGAACTTATTCTCCCTCATTAAGTTTATTCTGCATAGACAAGCAGTGAATGTAAAACATTTCATCTATTATGCTGGAATCTTAGTTCCCAGGTGCCCATAAAAAGGATCCAATTTTAGAAACCCCTCTTCCCTAGTCCTCATCTCGATATCCAGTAACATAGCTGCTGATCTGCCTGCTAATTTTCTGAATCGAAGCCAACATTTTTCCAACTATCATGTGTTTCAGCAACTGTCCCATTTTCCTGCAACACAACCTCTAACACTAACATCCTTATTTTTACTTATTATCTTGTGCTATTTGTCAAATTAGTTGCCTATTTGGGACTCACGATCCTTAATCCAAAAACTTGCTAATGCATATTAATGCTCTTCAAGTTCAATGGCAAGAACTAGAATAATCACTGTCTGTGACAGATATTGCCATTCCATACCCAGCTAGTATCAACCACCACCATGTCAGAGACTCAGAAGACATTACTAAAGTTCTTCACGAAGTCAGCCATCTACTCGTTGAATAGAAAATGATGATCTTGCACTTCAACCGTGTATATTCAATTGAGGAGAAGAGTATCATCACAGTAACAAAGATGCCTTCTATGCAATGTTTTAAAAATGCCTAGGCGGAGTGGGTCAGCCAGCCCTGTTACTGCCTAGGCGGCGAGGCAGGTGCCTCAATTCAGAGGCAGCAATTTTTGCAGTCCTTTTTTTCAAGTTCTTACAGATACTCTCTACTAATTGAGAATGTTATGGACTATATACATCTCACATTCACTTGTATAAGCATCATATACATCTTTATTTGCTGCAACTCAGTAACTAGGCTTTGAAGAATAATATAGTATCGAACACAAAGCTACTACGCCAGCGTCTACAAAAATGAGAGAATCATCTTTGAAGCCACATGACTGTCACTGATTACACTTTTTGCGGAGAAGGTAAGTCTTCATAGGTGCAGTCCCTGCTAGTTGCTATGGTAAGGCAAACAAAGAGTTGTGTCCTAGGCGAAGACAAAAGGAACCTTTCATCGCGGCCTTTGTGGGCATGCCACATGAATGAGATGTATTTATACAAAGGATAGTTTACAAGGCTATGTAAGAGTTATTGGTAGGAGTATAAACACCTTTCAACAAGAGGTGAAGATGTCCAACTAAAATCTCATAAAAGAAGACGAGTCAGATTCTGTATGAGTTATTGGTAGGAGCATAAATGCCTTTCAACAAGAGGTGAAGATGTCCAACTAAAATCTCATAAAAGAAGGCAAGTCGGATTCCGCCTAGACGGGAACGGGGTGTAAACCGCCTAGGTGGCCCGCCTAGTCACCTAGGCGGCCAACTTTTAAATCATTGCTTCTATGCATTTTCAAGCAGTAGATTATCATCATCAAAGCCTTATCCCATCTATTTGGGATGGGCTACATGAATCCTATCCAACCATCTTAGTCTATCAAATGCCATACTTGTGGTTAAACATAGAAACATCAAGTCCTCTCTAAGTACATTTAACCACCTCATTTTAGGTCTTCCCTGATGTCTTCTATCCTCCTCCAACCTAAGTTCACACTCCTCATTTTCAAGCAGAGAATGGAGAACAAATAAAAGAAGCAGGCGGTGAAAGAAAAGCCTGCCTAGTCTATTGTTCTATGTATACGTCAAGAAAACTACACATCCGATGGCACAAATAGCTTAAAAATAAAAGTGGTATCATGCCAGTCATAGAGGCATGAACATTATGTACAGATTAAACACAAAACATTTTTTGAGTAATCTAAATGAATCATTTCTTTATCCGAGGATACAAAGTAACAAGGTAACCCCCTACCCCTGCTAACAATGGGAACAATGTTCCCACCCCCAATACTTAGAAGTTAGAACCATGGTTTGCCATATCGTACCGGATCATGCCGACTCGTACGAGTCGACTAGTACCGAGTCCGATAAGATCGTGCCGACTCATACATGCATAATGAGTTGTTTTAGATTGCGCATACTCATTTGATTAAGTACAATTACACTTTTATATCAATTAATTGGATATTATTTCTCTAAAATATAGCTTAAACTTGTTACTTTTAATAAACTCATTGGCCTAACTCATGCTTAGTTGGATCAAGTCGGATCGGTATCATACCGTATCTAAAAAGATTTGATCCAATACAGATCAACGATATGGTAAACCTTGGTTAGAACAATGTGGGATGTTACTGCATGGCAGCAGGTCAAAAAGCCCTTAACATGCCACAAACATCCAATTGGGGTCAAGGGAAAGTCCAAGCATAGAACTAAATGACACATTGACACATGTTGTTAGGCTGGGCCAAGCGAAAGTCAAAGTAAAAGACGCATGTTGCCAGACTACGGAAGGGAAAGTCCAAGCTCCAAATTAAACGACACGTTGGTTAGAATAATGTTCAGTAAAGTTATATAGTTGAAAGGGGAACATAAAAGGAGATCAACAACTTCATGGCTCTAAATTAATAGCAGAATCACTGGTTATAGCAAGAATGATGTGTGGAAAAAGTTGAGCTACTTATTCTGGTTGACATGATATTTCCTTTCTTGAACAGCTGTAGAAACTAGCTTCATTTTCTTGAATAAGGGGAGCCAGACTTTCATTTTTGCATTTCAATATTATTCTGTCTTCCATGTGATAACAAAGAAAAGGTTCAGCTAAATTAGAAAAACACCTGAAAGCAGCCTACAGACGTAATTTTTGAATAACGCATGCTCACAGCTGAATTGTTCATAATGGAAGACCATTAGGTAGCAAAACCAGTTTAACATATAGTAAAAGATAATCAACTCAACCTATAAAGCTTTAGAAACTCAAGGATACCTTCTTTTTCAAGTAGACAAGATCATTTTGGTAAGCTTCGGCAGTGGCACCTCCTTCACCTTGAATCATGTCAGGGTGCGCCTCTGTGGTAGAAGAAAATTTTAAGAACATAAGAAGCTGACAGATAATGCAGAAGAAATGCATCATACAAAAGACTTACCAGGATAACCAGCTACAGTGATACCAAAGTAATCACCATACTTAGCTCTAATATGCTGGACCTGTAGAATCATTTGAGAGGCATCAATTATATTGACCATTTTCATGGCCAAGGTCAAGATTACAAAACTATACTACATTTTTTGCTCGTTATTACTAATTTTAGAGCTAAAATAGATTTTGTATTATTGTGGCCATCATCAAATAGTGACACAACTACTGTTCCCATTATCTTGCTGTTGTCTTTTATCCATATGAAGCTACACTTCGATAATATAATAGTGTGGTCCATTCCTTATGTATTAGAGAGAGAAGGAAGTTGACAAAAAACGTTAAAAAAAGGGTTCTAGTACCAGATCAAGAGCACACGCAAATCCACCAGCAACTTGAACAAATTTGTCCTGTCCATGAGGAGGATCCCCCCTAAGAGCCAGAACATTTTGAATCCCGTTGGCTTTGATGGTGTCCAAAGCATGGTCGATCTTCTCCACCGGCATGTTGGTGCAAGTCAAGTGCATCATCGTCTCCACACAGATCTACCAATAACACCCAAGTAAGAAAGGACAGTAAAAGCAACATCATATTCAATTATCAGAACAACGCAAAATCTTTAAAAAAAAAAATGGACGGAATTTTTTAATTGAATTCTACAGGAAACACACAATCTACTCCAAGAAACAAAAGTAATGAAACATAAGTCTTCTTTCCTCTCTGTCCGCCACGAAAGCTTGTAATTGCTTCATTGGCCTAATTGGAAGCCGGAGAAATAAATCACGCAAAAATAAAACGGAGGCAAATCTGGATTACTCCTAAATAATAAAATACACAGTGCGACAGCAAACCCAGGGATCCAGTGGTCAAATTATTAGATCTGCCCACCGTTCTCGTGGCAAAAGGATTCAACACATCAAAGCCACCCCAACATTAACCCGGAAATCTCTCAACTCGAAATCGAGATGCGAGCACGGATAGATTCATCCAGATCACATCCTTGCATCTGCCAACTTATGGAACAGGTCTGAGATCGACTAGCATTACCAAAAACGAACGGAACAGGATCGGAGAGCCGGAGCAGCAAGTATTAGATCGAAATAACCACAAATTAAGAAGAAAACGAGCCATTCTTCGTAAGAAACAGGCGAGTAGCAGCCAGATCTGGGGAAAGGGTGGAACGCGGAGGGCGAGGTAATACCATGTTCTGCATACGGTTGGCGATGTCGAGGGTGACGTCGGCGGTGGAGCCACCGGCGCCCCAGGTGATGTCGCAGAAGGAGGGGTTGTGGGAGACCATGCGGTCCATGCGCTCGAACAGGTTCTCCACGCCGTCCTCCGTCTTCGGCGGAAAGTACTCGAAGGAGAACACCGTCCTGCCATCGCCCTCCACCGCCTCGCGGATCTTCTCTATCACCTTCATCTCCTTCCCCTCCTCTTCGTCCCGCTGCTGCTGCTGCTGCTCTGCTTCCCCTTCCTCTCTAGATCTCTCTTCCCCTCCACTACACTACCAGTACCTGGTATGGATGTGGGGAGGCACAGAGGGCGCGTCGGCAAGCTCTGAATCGAACCACCCCTTCCTATAAATAGGGCCAGGGCCGGGGGGGGGACTGAAACTGGGAAGACACAATTTACACTTGTAACCCCGCATTCTTTCACAAGGTCTACTTTATACTTTCATGTCCTTTATGCTATCATACGTATGCTCATAGTAAATGACATTATTGTAGTCCTGCACCAACCATCATCAGGCATTTATTTAACTTAATTTTAAGTAACTCGAGAAAGAAAAAAACGTCACGTAATCAAAATAGCTATATATATGTGTGTTCTTAAATCTTTTATATGGACCCATATGCATCCTCCAAAATTTTGATGTTTTATATACTAATTATGTTTTTAACAGAATATCTTTTTGCTTCTCATGATACTACAGCTCGAAAGATGTAATAAAATAATTCTATTGAGTATGAGAGTATATTTGATAATACAAAAGTAAGAGAGACTTGTAATATATGTTAAATTCCGTGGGAATATATGTTTTCTGGAGTCACCAACTTTTGCCAATTTGCACAGCGTGGCTGCGTGGTCGCAATATTTGCTCCTACCCCAACAACCCCGGGCTTGACTGGTACCCGTCGCCGTCGCCCACCTACCAACCCCCTTTGCCAACTTCGGGCCCCGGTGGGGGCCGTGGCCTGTGGTGCAGGAGAGTGGGGGTCGCTCGAATTGGGGACTCGGGTTTGGCGCTACGTAGTGTCCCTTCTTCGTTACGGACAAGCGACATGCGTCTGACCTATCCGTTTCCGTTTGGCTACCGGAAAGGTGCGTCGGATCCTCGCCTAGTAGCAGTATGTGCGCGCCATGACTGGCGGGTTTCCTTTCTTTTGCCGTCATACGACTTATACCTCTCGGGGTGAGCGGGTGGACGGGGGGGCCAACCACACCGTCGCTATTTTTTTAAATTTTTTAAGGTTGAACCTATTATGTCTCATTTATTTGTATAATTTGATTTTTGATTTAATTTAAAAAAATAAAAAATGAAATCTAATGAACAGTAAAAAGAGTCTTTTACTATTTATTAGGATAGTTTCTATTATTAATTAGGATTTTTTTTTTATTTTTTATAAATTATTTGATTGAAGATCAAGTTATATACATGTGTAAGTCAAATCAGGTAGATCTTAAAAAATAAAAAAATAAAAAAAATAAAAAATTGTCTACACCCTCGGTGGTGTAACAAGCATTATTGACCAGGTATATATATATGTCCAGGAGATCAAGATTCAAATACGAGCAAAGTCCAATATTTTGCTATCAATAAGGAGATAATTTTATTTAATTAAGTGATAATTTGGATCCGAACGGATTTTTCGAGCAAGTAATCCCACATAGTAAGGACATAATCCTACATCACACCTACGTTCGAACAATAGAGAAAGTTTTGACTCGCAGCCAACTTAAATTTGTGACTCCTCAAAAGAAGTTCAAAGAGTAAAGCCAACTATCCTACTCGGTTGGTTCACATCGGAGCAATATTTGCTGCATCATGGTATGTTGCATGGCTCAGCGCACCGAGCAATACTTGGTGCATCGTGGGTTGTTGCATCGCTCTATGTGCACTGTCTGATCGGCTAGGCCTTTTTTTGGGTCAAAGGAGAAATTCATATATATATAAAGCTCAGTGGAGGAGAACACAAAGTCTACAGCCGTACAGAACCCCAACCCACCATAGCATGGGCATCCATGTTGCAAGGCTGGGGGGCAAACTAACACTGTGGACATTAAGCTGCCCATGGGCGCCAGTACATGCAAGCAAGGATACACACAGAGATACATGAACACAGGAGGAAGAAAGGAAGCTGGGCAAATACAAAACGTAGATGTAATATGTCGATGGAGCTACCACGACCGCCAATGATAGACACTAGAGATCCATAACGTAAATGAGGCTCGATTGAGGGAGACAAATCTCCACCACGGTGGATGCGGCAATAACATCACCAAAAGAGCTGCAACTCCAAGGTAGTCAATCAAGTTGGGTTCGGAGACGTACGCCATCAAAGACGCATGAATTAAGCATAGAAATGTTGACACCAACAGCAAGCTCCATAAACCCAGAATGGGATCCACGAAGAGCCAATGAAATCTGCACACAATCACTGGGCCCAATCACTAGCGATGTCGAGTAGTAGACAAACTTGAGAAGAAACAAAACAAGACACAAAAAAAAGCCACAAAAACTTAGCGGAGGGATAAGGCAACCTAAAGGGATGGGAAACTAAACGTCAAGGGGAGCACCCAACGGACGAATGGGTGTCGGAGGAGCGCTACCAACCAGAGATCGGCTAGAGCTTCTCAGCAAAAAAAAAGATAAGAGGGAGCAAAGGGATTGGGAGAATATGGGCAGAGGGGAAGACGCAAACAGATGAGGAGATAAACTGTCATGCGATTGCAAGGGCTAAAGTTAGAGGGAGGGATGAGTAAAAGTGGAGGTGGGACATGCACAAGACAGAGGTTGACGGTAGGGTTGTAGGTGGCAGGATGAACTGGAGCATAGAAAGGAAAGAGGAAATCTAAGATGTGAGTGGATGGAGGAGAACGATGAAGAAACAACGAACAGATCAAGAGAAGAGGGGGGTGGAGGGATGCCCGAGGGGCCTCCCTGCACCCACGTCGCCGCTGAACGTCGACACTGGTGCCGCCAAGAAGAGCGAAGTTTCCGCCGGAGTTGTCAGCGACGGTTCCGCACGGAGATGTTGGGTGGAAGCTCCCACCTACTCTAATCGGCTAGGCTTGATCGGATGACAGTGCCAGAGATGTAATTTGTTTTTACTCAAGGAAAGGGGCCAAGCTCATTCATACTGTCTGATCGAATTAAGAAATTTGAAAAAAAAAAAAAAAAGAGAGCTCGCAATGCAACGGCTCGAATTGCATGAGGGCACGATCCCACTGGGCAGTGCAACATATATGGTCCTCCTGGCAGGCGAAAATTAGATACTTTCATATTAACGGCTCTTGCATGTCAGATTTAAAAAATGACATACTTATTTACATAGTATCACATGCCCGTTAAAAAAAAAAAGACGTACCCAGTAAACTCCCATTATTTGTGAAATCCGAGAAAGAGATGATGTACGCAACTTTTTCTTTGTTAAGTAGAGATGTTATTTTCTTGATTCGAATGAGACAACTTAACTGTTACTTCAAGTTATGTCTAATATGTATAATATTTCAAAATGACTATGTTAAAGATTTTGATAGGTATAAATATTTCATGTATGCCATTAAAATAACATATTTGATACATATGCTATTTTGTACATATACATAAGATAATACACAAATGAGCATGCATTTCTAAAACTTGACATATAAGAATAGTTAATATAAAGTTATCTGATTAATAATTAAGAGCGTGTTTTGGTTTTATGTAAGATTATTTCTGAGGTTTTGTAATTGAACTTGGTTACTTTTATGGAGAGTACAAAAACCAGGAAGTCATTTAACTAAATTCTAGTTTTTTTTCCTTTTTTAAAATGTTTTAAATTAAAATAAAAATGAAGTTGTTGGAGAAAGTTTAGTTTGTCCAATTGTCCAGCGTAACCCACGATTCAAACAAAAAAAAAGATTAACCCTAAGATAATTGCGGGCTAAGCCGCAATCAAACAGGGCCTTTATCTTCGAGCTAAGGACGTCTAACAATGTCAGGAAATGGATAGCGGAGGGTAGAAGTGAACTTGAAGCCAATGGGCCATTTCTTCATTTTACTATTTTTGGTCACGTGGGCCCTTTCTTCGGAGAGTTCGTAATTTTGAGATTAGACAGCACGTGAGGCCAATACATCACTTATTTACGTTCGTTGTAATGTAGCCAACGTCCGATGGAATGGAACACGGTTTCTACATGACTGGGATGCAACAGATGTTAAAAATCTCATGTTATCTGATTTCTTAGACAACGCTCAATGGTTATATTAGATTGTTCAACAACAGATGAGATTTATGGACCTCTTGTTCAAATCTTTGTGAGTTCACATTCGCATGGAGATGCAGTAAAATGGACGTAGATCTTGTCCCGATGCAAAATAGGCCATTGGATTGTCCTAGAGAGTGATTTAATAATCTATTTTTAGTGGAGAACATCTGGATCTCTTTCTCTGAATCTTTGTGAGTCTTTACTGATATGAAGATTAGATAGATATAATATTTTTTCATCTTTTTAAGATAAATAACATATTTACTCTCATCGCCATGCAAATAATAAGTTTAAAAAAAAGTAAAGAGAAAGAGGTCTGAAAATTCTCATTTCCCCTTCATGAGAGATGAGAGATAGCTGTTGGATCCCTCTTTAACACAAGCCAGTGGTCTGTTAAATACGGTATGAGTATTATGTGTCAAAAATACCTTATAATATGATTTATTTATAATTTAAATGAAAGGTCAAAAATTTGGTCAAACAGTTAAAAGATATAAAAAAGATTTGGCAAGATATATATAAATTCCACACCAAAATTTTAAAAAATAAAATAAAAATTATAATCATCTAATAAATAGTTATTAACCAAATTATAAAATTTGTCTATGAAAAAGTAAAACTTTTTTAATCATGTAATCTCATGTTCTATGATATTTACATAGTAAAACTCTTATCTTAATTTGATATTATAGTATATTAAACAGAAAGTACTTAATGCTTCTGTATTATACGTGAATAAAATGGTTGGTGTCCAAAAAATGAAAAAAATTCTATACGGAAGTTTAATTCGAAAATTTAAAAGTATGCAAATTATAAGTGCCTAATACTATACTTAATTAAGTATGATCGAGATAATCATCTGATCTGTTAAAAATAAAAAGGCGTATACGCTCGATTATTAGCCTGCCTATTGAATAAGACCCTTCAAAAGGTTAGACCACCTAACACAAGTGAGAAATATAAAAATCCCTCCAATAACAATCACTGGCACTTCTATACTAAACCGTTTGAAAGCACCTCAAACTCCTTTTGTCGTCCTATGTTAGATAAAATTAGGATATGTTTTGTAAATAAATAAAGGTCCCCTTAAAGCCCATTTACCTACTCCGCCCTCCCCCATCCCCAAAAGCATTACAACCGCCTGCGCCGCCACCGTGTGCCCCGTCATGTATTGAATTCTTTTCCTAACCAACGCCCTCCTTGCCCCTTGCTCTTCAGTCTTCACATTCACTTATTTCTCTCTTAATGATTATTTCATATTCTCTTACCTATGATATTTTTTCCTCTTGGATGTGTTGTTTTGAGAAGAAAACTATTTTTTATATAATAATATATCAATATTTAAAATAAATAAATTCTTTCTTAAAATAATTTAAAATTCAAGGTCAAACAAATAAGAAGCAAGAAATTTAAAGTTGATCGGATAATTTGTTCATCCAATAATCTTATGAAATATATTATGAATTGGCGTGTTTGTTTTCATTAGTGGAGGCCCTTGATTAACCCGTGAAGTTAGCCATGGGGTGATACTCCTATCTATTGTCCTTTTTTTAAAAAATTCCAAGAGATTGGTTGGGGGGGGGGCGGTTTGTATGGGAGGCTATTAAGACTCTTTTAAAATTTTTAGCCTCTGTGAGAGAATAAAATTTTATGGGACATATGTCCATTTATTTTCATTAGTATAATTTTTAGTTTTCCCCCAAAATTAGAAACCTTAGGTATTTGTGAAGACAAACACAGAACAACTACTCAGTTCAACACCACACATATCCTGGTCAAAGAGAGGGAAATGAGTTTTGTCGTGTGGTTACTTGCGAAATGGTGTGGTAGGTTTCGTCTTGCGTATCCTCCTCCTATTGTGACTTGTGAGTTGTGAGTCCGTGACAACTACCATTATCGGCGGTTTCAGAACACATGCTCATGATTATCCAAGACAGGCATCGTCAAAAAAAAAAAAAAAAAAAAAGATTATCCATGAGAGGACGTTTACTAAATCTCGTGTCTCACAATAGTCTATACTTAACTGAGATATATGCAACGATCATGAAAAGCATGCTTATAATCATCCCTTTAACTCATTTTAAGTATTTACTACCTAAACAAAAAAAACATATTACATCTTGACTACACATGAATTTGTGATGCAATAATAAGACGCTAGATGTGGATTAGGTAGATTAATAGTAAAAATAATATTTGGTTGATATAAGTTACAATAATATCTATTGTCACAAAATAGCATAGCACACATTTTATTTAAATTAAAACAAAAGTAATACTTGTTGCAAAATGCCCCTAGTCTTGTAGTGGGGAGTATTACAGTGGGTTTGTGTTTTAATATTTTTAAGGTTGGACCTCACATGTTTTACATGGTCGTATAATCCGATCTTTGATTAGATGACCTAAAAAATCAAACTCCAATGAATAACAAAAAATGCTCTTAATAACGTGAGCCCCATAATAGTTTTTGACTTTTTAGAATTTTTGATTCGTCTGATTGGAGATCAGACTGATAGGACATGTGAGGTCCGATCTTAAAAAATTTAAAACAATTTACATGCTAACCCCTGCAGTAACGAAGGACATTGAAGCAAATATTACTCTTAAAATATACTTAATTCAGAGGATGATTTATAAGCGGGACCATTCTGCTAGGGATGAATTCGGTGCAGATCTAAGTTACCGGTTCATAAATACTATCCGTTAAATTACCCTATGAGTTAACAATCGGTCAAATAATTGAATCTTAGTGTACCATATGTATTAGTTCAGAAAAAATTTATATTCATTACCTTATCTGCTATGCACATTAATTTTTAAAAATTATCTGTTAACTTACCTATAAACTAAACGGTTAGATAATCGGGCTATTGGTTACAATTTGCATCCCTACATTCCGCACATGGGCAAGTCATCACTGAAAGGGATCAAACATTCGTAGCCGCACGATCACCCTCCTCCCAGTCAGAAGCAACAAAACGTCCGACCCGTAACCGAAACAATCGACCGGAACCGTGGATCCGACTGGACCCTTCCATTCGGACTCCGGAGATCTTCTCCTATTTATAAGCCTCCGCTCTAGCTTGACCACCACCAGCGCGCCCCCCTGTCATGCCCGGCACTTGCAGCGGTCGACCTCTGGTTTTCACCGCCTTCTTCCCATCGCGACCAGCAGGAGAAACCCTAATTTCTTCACCTCCCCTCTGTGATGGCGGGAATCTAGGATCCTTCGAAGGCTTTAACGACCTCCAGAAAACCCTGGATCCAGGCCACTTGCTGCTGCGCATTCCGCATCCCTCGGGTACGCCGTGGGATCCGACGACATCTCGGCGAGCCATCAAGCACCCCCCCCCCCCCCCCTTCCTAGATGCTTGCTCGCTTGGGGCCTTCTCTTTGGCATCTTCGTCTTCGTGGTGGCCGTTGCCGCTGCCCCGTCAGCTGTGTTGGGAGCTAATGGTGAGCTCTTACTCACACAAGGTGGAATTGTGGTAAAAATATGTAGAGAAAGTAGAAAACACAAAAGTTGAAGAAGATCTCAAAAAATGGATATTCTATTAATCATATATGACTTCTTACATGAAAACAACTAGCCACATGTATATATAAACCTTACATGAGTTTTCTAGATGGATAACTTTTTTAAAATGATTTTTAGACTCCCACTAACTAAGGCTCCAAGGTGGAGCACGAAAATCTCTCCATTACATGCATGAGAGTTACACTTAGATGGTTACAAAAGACTTTTCAACTCCTATTAATGACCATTACATGACTCTCCACCTCTCTTGCATTCTTAACTCAAATGAAGGTTACAAGAATTACAAGAGAAACCCAAAAGATACCATAACCTCTAAATAATAAATGACCCATTATTTTCTCTCTAACTCATAACATAATAAACTTCTTACATAATTATAAGGAGATCCCCATGAAATTAAATTTATTTCACAACACCCACTTGTAAACTTAATTATCTTCCATCAAGCATTCCATGTAATTTCTTTAATTTGGAGAAGACATCAAACTTCAAAGGCTTTGTGAAAATATCCGCAACTTGATCTTGAAATTTGACAAAAATAAGTTCAATCTCTTTATTCTTCACGTGTTCCCGAATGAAATGAAATCTTGTATCAATATGCTTACTCCTTTTATGATAGACCGGATTCTTGGCTAAGGCAATTGCCGACTTGTTATCAACAAGTATCTTTGTAGGCTTTCTTTGATTAACATGAAGATTCTTGAGTAAATTTCTCAATCACAGTACATGACACACTCCAGATGATAATGTCACATACTCCGCTTCACAAGTAAAAAGTGTAACAATAGGTTGCTTTTTAGAAAACCAAGTGAATGCCGTTCTTCTTAAGAAGAATACAAATCCAGTGGTACTCTTCCTTTCATCAATGTCACCTCCCCAATCACTATCGGAGTAGCCTACAAGATCAAATTCCTTGGATGATAATTCATGATAAATAGTACCTTTGATGTACCGAATAATTCTCTTTGCGGCTTTGAAATGTGTTGACTTTGGTTCTTCCATATATCGGCTCACTAAACCAACACCATATAAAATATCTAGCCTTGTGCATGTCAAATATCTAAGCCTTCTAATCAAACTCCTGAATAAAGTTGAATCAATCACTTCACCTTCTTCATGCTTTGACAATTTGATGCCACTTTCTACAGGAGTGTTAACCGAATTGCAATCTTCCATATCGAACTTCTTGAGAATTTCTTGTGCATAACCTTCTTGAGATATGAAAATACATTCAATTGTTTACTTTACTTCAATGCCAAGAAAATAGGACATAAGGCCAATATCTATCATTTCAAATTCTTGAATCATGCATTTCTTGAATTTTTTGAACATATGTAGATTATTTCCTATAAAGATCAAATCATCCACATACAAACAAACAAGTAATATGTCTCTATTTTCATGTATCTTCAAATAAAGTGCATGCTCATAAGGATATTTGACAAAATTATTTTGTAAAAAATAATTGTTAATTCTACTATTCCATACTCTTGGTGTTTGTTTCAAACTATAGAGCACCTTCTTGAGTCTTAGAACTTTTCCTTCATGTCCTTTCTTCACATAACTCAAAGATTGATCAATATAAACTTCTTCATCAAGAAAACCATTCAAGAATGCCGATTTAACATCCATTTGCAAAATACTCCAATGATTTTGAGCCGCTAAAACAATAATCAAACGAATAATTTCTAAACGGGCAATAGGAACCAATACCTCATCATAATCAATTCTGGCCTTTTGTTTGTATTATTTGGCTACCAATCTTGTTTTGTATTTTTCAACTTCTCTTTTGACATTTTTTCTTCATTTTGTACACCCACTTCACACCAATTGTCTTTTTGCCTTTTGGAAGAACCGCCAATTCCCATGTATTGTTCTTCTCTATTGATTTGATTTCTTCATCCATAGCATCTCTCCACCTTTTATGTTTTACTGCATCATCAAATGTTAGAGGCTCACAATCTGCAAAAGGACAAAAGAGGGTTAGATCATTTTGATTTTCAGTTACATTGTAGATCTCATCAAGAGATCTCATCTTTCTTGGCCTTGAATTTCCTCTCGACGATGAAAATGATGATGGAGATCTACCACCATGTGGAGACAAAGATGGCAAAGGTGGTGGCGACTGAGGCAAATGAGGTTCTTCATGTGCATCTTCATCTTCATCAACTAGTGGTCTCATCTCATCACTAGTTTTATTGGTACTCCAGTTCCAAGTGTCTTCTTCATCAAAAATTACATCATCATTGACATCAACTTTTTCATTAAAAGGATCAAACAACTTATACCCTTTAATACGTTGATCATAACCAAGAAAGATATACCTTTTTCTTTTGTCATCTAACTTAGTTCTCATTTGATCCGGTACATGTGCATAAGGCTACACTTCTAAACACATTTAAATGACAAACATCCGGCTTCTCTTCATACCATGCTTCATGTGGTGTCATGCTTTCCAAACTTTTTGTGGGACATCTATTCAACAAATAAACTGCATAAGCCACGGCCTCCGCCCAAAACTCTTGCGGCATATTTTTGCACTTCAACATACTTCGGGCCATATTGAGAATGATCCGATTTCTTCTCTCCGCGACTCCATTTTGATGTGGTGAATATGGAGCCGTTAATGGACGATGAATCCCATGCTCTTCACAAAATGCTTCAAAAGACTTTGATGTGAATTCTCCACCTCTATCCGATCTCATGACTTTGATGTAGCAACCACTTTGCTTTTCTACAAACACCTTGAACTTCTTGAAAGTATCAAATACTTTGGATTTTTCTTTAAGAAAATACATCAATGTCTTTCTAATAAAATCATCTGTAAAGGTAAGAAAATATATGTTCTTACCAAATAATGTTGAAGAAATTGGCCCACATACATCGGTGTGAATGAGTTGGAGTGGCCATTTGTCCTTCTTGTTACTTCTTTTATAAAACTCTTTTTATGATACTTGCCAAGAATACAACATTCACATAACTCATCCGAATGATCAATATGAGGCAATCATTTCACCAACTTTTGCTTAGACAAAAACTTCAAACTAGCAAAGTTAAGATGCCCATATCTCAAGTGCCATAACCAAGAGAGATCTTTAAAACATACTTTCAAGGACTTTGTAACTTCACTTTGAATATTCAAAATAAACATTCTATTCTTTTGCATACCAACTCTAGCAATCAAGTTGTTTATTTTATCTCTTATTGAAAGACCATGATCTTTCAAGCGAATATCATAGCCTTTCTCTAAGAGTTGTCTCAAACTCAAAATATTATCTTTCATCTCCGGAACATAATAAACATCGGAAATCAATTGATAATTTTCATTCTTTGAACGAATCAAGATGTTACCTTTTCTCTTGATTGCTATTTTGGAGGAATTACCAAAGGTAACTTGGCCATCAACTGTCTCATCAAAATTTGTGAAGATCTCTCTTTGTCCACTCATGTGATTACTTGCTCCGGAGTCAAGATACCATGCTTCTTGATTGTCCTTCTCTTCTCCTTTGTATGCCAACAAGACAAATGGTTCTTCATCTTCATTTTGCTTCTCAACATGATTAGCCTTCTCATCATCCTTGTTAGTGGAATCACGCTAACATTCACTTGCATAATGCCCACGTCTATGGCAGTTGTAACATTCAACTTGAGATTTTTCATACCTTGGCTTTCCATATGAATCACCATGGCCTCTAACACAGCCTCTTGTGGAGTTTGTAAAAGTGCTTCCCTTCTCTTCATAGGAGGTGCCTCGTCCTCCTTTTCCACCGCGGCCATGACCACCACGACCACGTCCTCTTTGATTCTTGCCTTCACTTTTTCTTTCTTTGAGGGAAAGTTTGGCGACAAGTGTTTGCTCCAAAGCCTCCTTCTTCTTCTTGAGAAGCCTATGTTCATGGGCCTCTAAGGACCTAATGAGTTGCTCGACGGACATGGTATCCAAATCTTTGGATTCTTCAATAGCCACTACTATATGGTCAAACTTAGAATCAAGTGACCGTAGTAGCTTCTCCACCACACGAACATTTGATGTAGTCTCGTCATTTCTTCGTAGTTGATTTACAACTATCTTTACCCTTGTGTAGTAATCCGAGATAGTCTCGGACTCTTTCATTTGTAAAGTTTCAAATTCATCTCTTAGAGTTTGGAGGCGTACCTTTTTCACCCTCTCTTCTCCTTTGCAAAACCTCTCGAGCAACTCCCATGCCACCTTTGAAGAAGTTGCTTCGGCAATCTTTTCAAAAGTAGTTTCATCTACTCCTTGATAGATGAGAAAAATGGCCTTTTTATCTCTCTTTCTTGAATCCTTCAATGAAATTCTTTCATTTTGAGGCAAGGTCGCTTCATCTTCTGGCTCATCATAGCCTTGGGTGACGATATCCCATACATCTTGGGATCCAAGAAGCACCTTCATTTGGATACTCCAATTCTCATAGTTGATTTTGGAGAGTTGAGGAATTTGGAACGCCATATTCTCACTAGCCATACTAACTAGTAGAAACTTCGCTCTGATACCACTTTGTTGGAAGCTAATGGTGGACTCTTACTCACACAAGGTGGAATTGTGGTAGAAATATGTAGAGAAGGTAGAAAACACAAAAGTTGAAGAAGACCACAAAAAATAGATATTCTATTAATCATATGTGACTTCTTACATGAAAACAACTAGCCACATATATGTATAGACCTTACATGAGTTTTCTAGATAGATAATTTTCCTAAAATGACTTTTAGACTTTCACTAACTAAGGTTCTAAGGTGGAGCATGAAAATCTCTCCATTACATACATGGGAGTTACACTTAGGTGGTTACAAAAGACTTTTCAACTCCTCTTAATGACCATTACATGACTCTTCGTCTCTCTTGTATTTTTAACTCAAATGAAAGTTACAAGAGTTACAAGAGAAATCCAAATGATATCATAACCTCTAAATAATAAACGACCCATTATTTTCTCTCTAATTCATAACATAAGAAACTCCTTACATAATTATAAGGAGATCTCCATAAAATTAAGTTTATTTCACAACAAACTGTCCTCGGTCTAGCCGGAGGTTTTCCGCGGAAGGAAGAGGAAGAAGAAGAAGAAGCCGGTTGGTGTTTAGATGGACAGGTGCTTCGACACGATTCACTATAGCCACTGCAAGCACGGGATCTTGGTGACCAGCTTGGTTGGAGCGGTTAGTGATGCTTAGATCACCGCCAACAAGGGCCCTCCGGAGGCTCCGTTGCGCGAGAGGTGGGCATCATGTTTCGGCGAGGGTTAGCAGATAAAATTTAACGTATTAGCTAGTTTATGTTGCCAGCTTGGTTTTCCAAATCGATATTTCATCACCTTTCGTGCGGACTAAGACCAATGTTAATGTCACAAATGGTGCTTAGTACCAATTTAAGGGTTCTTTGTTTTAGGGGTTGCTTGTTTTTTTGTAAAATAATGTAAAACGATGTAATTGCTTTCATTCACAGTGTTTCCATATGTTTGGATGTACCTAAAATAATGTAAAATAAATTACTGTCGGAAGGCTGTCGGCGGACGTGACTTACTTTTCTCTGATTTTAGTTTACGGTCTTCACCCGGCGGAGCGGAAAACAAAACAAAAAACAAAATAAGAGATTTGGTTCTCGTTGTTTTGCTTCTCATCACCAGCCTCCCATCTCCGAACGTTCCAGGCGGTGGCAGATCACGTCAGCAACTTGGAGCAGTCATGGCGGGGCAGTCCCGCAGTCATGGCCACCTGGAATTGTTTGTTTTCATATCATGTGAGAAGATATTTTCGCTAACATGAGATGAGAGAAACGACGAGAATATTTTCATACCATGTGAGAAGGTACGTAAGAGGTTTAAAGAATGTTGTCTCATCGTACGTTACATTGATCAACGAAGTAGGATCTCTTTAACTCGCTTGCAAGTAACTCCGTTGCAAGTCCAAGTCCGGCAGTAACTTGGTTGCAAGTCCGGCAGCAACTCTGAGCAGTCATGGCGCCAAGTTGGCGTCGGCCAGGGTCACATGGCGACTCTAACATCAGCGGCGTCACAGGAAGCAGGAGTGCCCCTGAGAGAAAAGTCCATGACCACGCACTCGGCTGTCGACGAGGAAAGAAAAGCCGAGCGGAGGCGCCGTAGCAGCCGATCACCCTCATGGTTGACGCTGATGCGGCTGGTTAACAAGTTGCCGTGATATTCCATCTCCTGTGGAGTTCGAGGACGAGAGCTCATCCTTCAACCTGAGTTTGGTGCTGCCGTCAGAGATTTGGTGGCTCTGGGTTCAATCGTTCTGCTGGAGTCGGAATGAGTGTCCCAAGGTCTTGGCGGATGACGGTCCCCTATCGGTGCACTTGATCAGCTGCCGATCTACATGTCTTCCACGGCCAGTTGGCATCGTCACAGGCAATCTCGTCTTAAGACCCGCCGGCGCTTACCATCGCGTGTTGCAGATAAGAGACCTGGTTGACGCTGTAGGCCCGCCACTTCTCAGTATGTTTGCACGCATGGGCTGCTCATGGAAGCTGCTGCCAGTAGGGGACGTGAAATCTGGTGTCGATGCCAAACCATGAGGTCGGCTGGTGGTCAACAAGAAAGTATATCCCGGCCGACTGATTCACACTATTGCCTACAGCCCAGCATTGTTGGGTGGGGGGGGGGGAGGTAGAGTCGGTGTGGCTACTACACCGTTGCCGCGAGCCTAAGGCGTCACCACCAGGGGGTGTTCACGGTTTGATTTAGAGAGAATGTTTTTTAAATTAAATCAAACCAACTCATCTTACAAATAGAACTAAATCGAATAAAAAATATTCGGTTTAAATTGATTTGAATCGGTTTGAACCGATTTAGGTGCACCATAATGTTCTTTGGGTTGTGAACTCAATTATTTAATTTTATTGAATTTTGATCCAATATAAAAACACTTATTCAGACACCGACACAGTTGCACGCTAAGAAGTAATGTGAAAGTTCGGTCCAACGTAACTTAAAATAATTATTTATTTTACAGTATTTTCAGTTGTTTAGAATGATATAAAATAATGAAAGTAAAATTCGATCTGAGCCTTGTATGCCCCACTTGACAGTCCAATTCTCTTGTTTGGATTACTACAAAGATCCATTTTTCTTATTTTATTTTACAAACAACCAAACAAATATTTTATGATTCTAAAATAAGAAAATTTCACTTGTTTTGAAACCAGTGATTTTGAAACCGATGGCTTACAAAGTTTTACTAAAACAAACGACTCCTTAATTTACCGAAAAATGCCCTCTACAACTTTGATCTTTGTTTTCGGTTGGTTATTTTATTTATCAGAGAGAGTACCGTAAGCTGTTCTCTCTACTTATGTTGTAGGCTTTAGAGTTTTATGCATTTGTTTGATTCATATTATTGCTTTAGCACATGCCTTTGCACCGAAATTTAAGTCGCTTGAAACCAGTGGCGCAGCCAGATTTTTTTTTTTTTTTTTTTTTTTTGGGGGGGGGAGGGGTGGGGAATACTTAACTCATAATAATATTTTTCTAGTCACCAAATTAGTTTGATGTTCTTAAAAATTACAGTTGGAACATCAAACTACTTTGGTGACTGGAAAATATTATAATATGCATATGGATATTGCAACACCACAAGTGTGACGAGCATAAATTATTTTATAGTGTTTTTAGATGTTTGGAATGACATAAATTGCTTTACTTAAAAATCGGTTGACCTATATGATACTTTATTTTTTGTCTTATTTCAGATTTTAGTTCAAAACTGTTGAAAACTAAAATTGGAGATTTTAAAACTGGTGATTTAGGAATTTTATTTTCATCAATTTCAAAATAATTTTAAAATTATTATTTTACAATATTTTACGTCAAACCAAATGATCCCCTAATGCCTTTGTATTAAGTTTTCTATTCTTAACATGCTGTGTCGAGTTTTGCATTCTCAATATCACCATTCTAAAGCATTTGAAATGTTGTAGTATTGGAAATTAATTTAGTTTACCGAAATCTACTAGAAATTATCAATAAAAATAGAGAAAGACTTGCTACACTGCCAAGTGGTTCTACATCGCCTGGTGTTATTTTTATTTAATTTTTTAAATATTTTTTAGGGTGGGCCCCAATCCTACTTGATTGTATGATTTGATCTTTGATCAGACAACCCTAAAAAATCTAAAAAATTAGGGTTGCATTTTTTTACTATTAATTTGGGATCAATTTTTGATTTTTTAGATTTTTTTAAGATCATTTAATCATAAATCAAATTATACAGTCATGTAGGTCGGTTTGCGTAATGCTTCTGTCAACCCGATTCGTTTATGTCAACTTACTATAAACCGGCAGGCGTGCGACAATTTGAACAACTCAAAATATCCATAATCATCCAGAGCGAGCATACAAATATCCATTATATTGATGAAACAACCATCATAGTCACAAGAATGTCCACTTAATAGAAATAAATACTGTAATTATAATAATAAGAATACTTGTCAAGGATCGCTATTGTCCAAATAAAATATTACATCTCAAGAGTTTGAATAAACTAACTTATTACATCAATTTTAGAACTAAAAATAGACCTACGTCTATGCAGCAACTTGGAACTTCTAGCTCTAGATCTCTCGGTCCTCGCTAAGCTCAACCTCGTATTCCTAAAAAAAATGTTAATTAGTAAGGGTAAGTCTCAACCGACTCAGCAAGTTCATAATCTAAAAATCTATAGTTTTTGCATACATAAATATAATAGAAAAAACATTATAAACATCAATACATGCTGAACAGCAATATCTTTTATAGATGCTTATCATCATAATCATGTTTTTTCAACATATAAGTCATACTATGTGCATACTAGTCTTTCATATTTTATGTTTCATAAATGTGGGACATGATTCATAGTATAGATCATCATGTTTCTTCATCATATTAATAATATGCATAATTATCTTATCACTTTATTCATAACATAGGACAAGAAATCGTAGCACGACATAGAGACATCATCATCATCTTCTTCTTCTTCTTTATCGAGTGGTAAGACAAAATCCACATGAGTCTTTGGCTACGCAGTTGGGGGATCTACATATCCCATTAAGGGTCACTGTGTCCGCAAATAGGTACACCTCTATGATTTTAACCCGTTGCCTGCGAGCTCATATATACATCCTCATAGTCATTAACCAAGTAGATATAAGAATCTAGGGATGGCTCCCGTATGGTTCAAGAGGTAGCTCTCACCATGTAGCATTTTGGTCCAAAAAAAAATCCAAAAGTGGCTCCAATAGTGTAACACTTTGTCCTACGTGACAATTAGGTCCCATACTACCGATTGGTGCATTCATCATCATAGCATCTTAATTACATGTAAGCAGATCAATATGTGACAACGCCATGTATAACAGTGATCAAATCATGGTGATTAACATGTAGTTTAATAGGTTCTGTTCGGATTTCAATGTAAAAAAAATTGAAATATGTCTGGCTCATATGACGTTCCTCATGAAACGCATCACTAAGGCCCGACATCTTTCAGCTTATTACACATATTCCCGGAATATTTAATATTAGTGAAAACATGATTAGTTTTTTAAAACATTATAGTTGTTCTCCTGAAACGCATTAAGGAATCACGACGTGAATCAGATTAATTAGGTGATTAACATGAAAATTAATCAGGCTAATCAAGAACTAAAATCTAATCAGGAACATAGTTTAAAGGCGTCAGGATATTAGGACGTGAATTAAGCAATTACATAAAATCCCTAAGCCTCAGTTTGTTTGGAGAATAAGCCTAGAATAGAGTTTTTTATTCTACTTAAACCGGTTGTAGACACGCTAATTTTGACGTCATTTCGAGTAAATTTCATATCATACAATAATGCCTCAAAATGGTCTGATAATTAATTATTAATTAATTTTTATTAATTTTTTTTAGTGTCGGGTTTAACAGACATGTTTAAGTTAATCAATTGAATTGATTTTAGCTCAAATTTGAGTTAAAATATGAAGAATTCTAAAAGACGTCTACACACGTGGACGCCATTTATAGTTTATTCATGTTTTAACGATTAAATTTGAATTTTAATTAATTGATTTATTAACTAAAAGGCGTCTGTCAATGTCGACGCGTTTTATGTTTCCTAAATGGTTTCTACTTCCCCTCCGGATGTTTATCCTTATCTTAATTAGTTTAAAAGACGTCTACACAAGTGGACACGTTTTACCTAATAAAGATAAAGATAAGTTTTCCCGGATATTTATCCTTATCTTAATTAATCTGAAAGGCGTCAGCCAAGGTGGACGCGTTTTAGATAATTACAGATAAAGATGAATTAATCAGTATTTATCTGTCGGTTAAGATGGATAAATTCGGATTTTTCTATGTTAATCTCGAACGCAAGAAATGCCTATAAATACCCTGCATATTGAAGAGAAAAAGAAAAGAGAAGAGAATTAAGTTGAGTTGAGCCATAGCGTTATAGCGATTTGAAGATCGAAGCAACAACGTCGTAACGCCGGAGCGCTGCCATTTCCAGAAGACGGCGTCCTTTCAAAATCTTCATCCTTTCAAAAGCTTCAACCAACTGCGCATAAGTTTTTTCATTACTGCATTCATTTCATTAGTTTTATTTTTTTTTCATATTCACTTCATGCAAACACACACCACAGCATAATCTTTCAAAAAAACCTACTTGATCTAAGGGGTTTCAAAGCCATTAAAACAAGTGAGTTTGCTGTTTTAAATATGCTTAAAATCATGATTAGTTCAGATACTACTTCTATTTAAATTCTCATCATTAGTTCTTCATTTTTTGTTTTTTTTCTGTCTCTGCTGCACTCAACAACAACAACAAGAGATCAAAAGGGGAAATCAAGCACAACTTCTGGACGATCCTCAACCTCAAATTCCACAGCAAGAACAAAAAGCAAAGAAAGGGCTCTCTTTCTTCAGCCGGCTGAGGAAGGGGAACCAAGGACTCAATCTTCCGCGTTTTGAAAGGTAGGCGATCATACTCTCTTTTGAAACTTTTAAGTTAAAAGTTTCTGGCGATCACTGCACTTTAGTTGCTATTTTTAATAGGTTAGTTTACACCTAAACAACATAGATATTTCATGTTAATCACACGGTCATTCTAAGCACCTACAGCTTTTTTGGCGATCACGATGGGACTTGGTCTCGCCATCTTTTAGTTTCTTTTTGTTCTTGCTATCATCATATCGGGCACCCACGGTGCACCATTTGTGTCTCTGGACACGTCCTCACCAATTGGTGAGTGTTTAGTTTAATTAATTTCCCTCGTGCACCACGTGCACACCCCAGTGGCAAGATCTTGCCCTCCCCTTGATTAATTCAAAAAGCTGTTTTTGTGATAAAAATGATGTGTGATTGATTGTTTTTCTAATTGTTTAGATAGTAAATCATCCTGTTTAAAATCTGAAACTAAAAAAATCTTTGCATGAGTCGATTGTTTACTGCATTTTACCCTGTTTAAGGAGGATTCGACCCAGAAAATCCTTCTGGAAATCTGTTTCTGCGAACTAAAAAGCGTCCAGGAACAGCGACGCGTTTCAAAACCGCGTCGTCACTCCTAGACGCCTTTTAGCCTCCAGGCTTTCTCTGCTGTTTGCATCTCTCTCTGCGAAATAATTAAGTTCTGTGTTGAATAGCGTCGACCATAATCGACGCTATTCAGACAGTTTTTAGTTATTTTCCAGGCTTTCTCTGCTGTTTGCATCTCTTTCTGCGAAATAATTAAGTTCTGTGTTGAATAGCGTCGACCATAATCGACGCTATTCAGACAGTTTTTAGTTATTTTCCAGGCTTTCTCTGCTGTTTGCATCTGTTCTCTGCGAAAGAATTAAGTTCTGTTTTGAATAGCGTCGACTATAATCGACGCAATTCAGACAGTTTCTTAATTATTTTTCAGTTTTCAGATTTCTGTGGTTGAGTGCTAGCTACCCATTACTTTATTAAGCATTAGAGGCCATCCAGGTCGCAGGACATACGCATTGAGGCTAAAACCCTCCTTTTCTTAGGAACACATTTCTCGACGTCAGCAACTCTCTCTGATTGGGTTGGTCCCTTGATCAGACTAGAGAAGTTGACGTTGAGACCTCCATAAGTCCCCAACATCAAGGTATTCCTCCTTGATCATCGGGCTGGTTGTACCAATTGAAGTCCCGGTTAGATTCTGAAAGCGTTGTGAGAGAAAGCCCTACAGAATAACGGTGGAAACTGAACTGAAACTAGGATCCTTCCCTGAGCGAAATTGTGGTTTAATCCAATTCAAATAATTCAACAAGGAATCCTAAAATCACGTTAAGCATCCACTTGTTTGATTAATCTCTGCACAACTTGTCTGATTAAGTCTTTGAAAAGGGAATCTAATATTATGTTGCTGCGATCAGGCAGAGATTTGAGTATGGCCCAAGATGCCATTATCAACTACGAGGGAGATGCTAATGCCCCTCGCAATTCAGATTTCAACTACGAGAACGGGAGAGATGCTGATGCCTCTCGTAATTCTGTCCCCATTCCAGTTCGACATGACGGGAATGTCCGAACTCCTCTTTTTCATCCGCACGATCAATATCATGATCTTCCTCCGCATGAATATGCGATTCCTAATCCTGACCTTGAGGGGGACATGAATCAGAATGATCCCTTACCCTCCGATCCTATGGATCTCGTCAACGCTCTGGGAGTTCTTGCCTCCCGACTGGACCCTCAACAGTTCGAGGCCATCCAGTCTATTTTGAAGGGGAAGGCACCCATGCAGCCTGCTGAGCCGAACCCTATGGCTCCCCCTGTTGTTATTCAACAACCTCCTCCTCCTTATATCCATCAGGCCATGGAAGGCCTTCATCTTACTTCTCGGCCCACTGGGCCGCAACTTTCATCATCCAGACAACCGGCTAGACCGCAAACGCCTATTCATCAAAATGCCCTCGGGCATAGCGGAAGCTCTGCCGGACCTCATCCTTATTATCCTCCTTGTCCAACGTACTCTAGGCAGCAGGCCTATCAAGTACTTCCTCCTCCTCCTCCTCCTCAAGCAGATCTGACCACACAAACGCTGTTGGCCAAAATGGAGCGTATGGATGAGCAATTTAATAACCTCCAGAAAATGATGGGGGTCAAAGCTGTGCCAGAAATCAGTCTACCGAGTCTGCCAGTATTCCATCTGCCATCCTCTGAGATGCCAGTGTACTGAAAGTACAACGGTACTGGTAACCCCTTCACACACCTGAAGGAGTTCATGTACGAATCCTCTTTCTGGCAGAACGACAAGAGGTCGTTGGCCTTTTTGTTCAGGAGATCCCTAGAGGGACCAGCCCTCGAGTGGTTCTTTTCTTTGGAACCCTCAGAAGTAGAGGATTACGGTATCGTTTCACGCAAATTCATTCAACGATACCAGGACAGAGTTGCACCCTCCTTGTCTATCACGGACCTCATTGCAGAAAAGATGAAACCGGATGAGGAGTTTGTCAGTTTTGCTGACAGGTGGCGGGGTCTGGCTGAAAAGGTGAAGGATCACTTGTCCGAGTCCGAACAAGTGAAAATGTTAATTTCCAATGCCACTCCCCAGTTCAAGCTCGTCCTCTCCTTGAACAATTTGACTAACATGGCAGAGCTCTATGAAAGAGCACGGTACTGCCAGAATGCTTTCAAGGACGCTACATTCTCTAGCGTCTTTGATCCTCATAGACCTAGCAGACCTCCGCCTCGGAAGCCTGCAGTGCCGAACTCTTCCAGCACAGGTCCGACTACTGAGGGCACGCTCTCTCATGAGCAAGTGAGCACCATGAACAATAACTCGCCCCAGTTCGTGAGGAGTCAGCAGCAGTACCAGAGGCCACAGCAACCGAATCAGAATCAAAACCAGCAACAGCTACAGCAACAGCCGCAACGGCAACAACAGTACCAGCAACCCCAGCAGCAGCAGTATCAGCACCAGCAACAGCCACAGTACCAGCCGCGCGCACCGCCGGCGTACCACAATGTCCCTCCTCCTGGTGATTACAACCAGCAGAGGAGACCTCCAGGCCCGAAGAGGGCAGAATATCCGGCACTCCCAGAATCCTTGGCCGATATCTTTAGTACTTTAATGGCAGCCAATGCCTTAGTTTTACCAAGGGAAAAGGCCGTCTGGCCTCAAAATGCCGATACGTCTAGGTATTGCTACTTCCATAGGCAACCTGGGCATACCATTGACACCTGCTTCCAATTCAGAGATTACATTCATGATCTCAATGAGCAGGGCGGCATAGACTGGGAGGAAATGAAGAAATACATAACAGCCCTGAAGGCGAGGAGACCGCAGCAGCAACAGCAGCAGCAAGCAAGACCACCGGCACAAGCAGCAGCACCACCCAACATGGGCATAGTGCAGAATCCGCTCCCGGAGCACCAGAATCAGAACCAGGTTGCTCCCATTCTAACGAACAGCCAGTCTGAGGCTGGTCGTGGGCAACAATGGAGGATAGAGGACTCTTCCTCTCTCTACTCAACGGGTCACGTTCAAAGTACCGCAGAGCGACTACCACGCCGCACCATCCACATACCCAGACCACAACCCGTCACCATCACCCCCCTACCCACACCCACATATCATTCACCCTCACCCAATAACCCACTACCACTACCCACCTTCCTTAGACCCATTGCGCCCCGCACTCCTACGCCTCCATCATATACCCCACCGCAAACCAATAACGCGCCCCTTTTACCATCTAGGCCATTATTACGCATACCATTTCCTACTTCACCCATTACCACTACCACCTACCCAGATATGCCCCAACCATCCAGACCGCTATTACGCGTACCATTCCCCACTTCGCCAACCACTTACCCATCTACCATCCAACCATCTAGGCCTTTAATCCGCACCGCGCCATCACCACCTAACCCTACGCCATCACCATCTAACCCAACGCCACCACCTACGCATCAACCCTCCGCACCGCTTACGCCACCCAACTCTGCGGTACTCAAGGTGTCACCCGGATCCTCCACGGTCGAGGAACATGCGCTCCGGAGTGGAAGGATTTTCAACAAGGTCTTTCCTCAGTCCACAGTCAGAGACGGTCCATCACAGCCGACTGAGGAAGCCCATAATGAAGAGAGTGCACCAGGCACTCAATATGACTTGTTGAAACATCTGGACAAAACACCGGCACGGATCACTGTACTGGAATTGATTAAAAGGTCCAAGATTCACTAAGAAGCTTTAATGGAATACCTACAGAAGGTGATGGTTAACGAAGACGTGCCGGTAGAGAAAATTGCAGCACTACTAGTTCCTCAGGGGGATCACCCCTCAATTACATTTCACACATCGGAACTAGCACCGCCAGCCGCTAGAAGCATGGCTCTGAGCATCACGGTCAATATCTCCAAGAAGGCCGTGGATGCATGCCTGGTTGATACAGGGGCTTCAATTAATGTTTTACCTCCGAAGACCCTGGAGCTATGCGGTGTGCCCAAGGAGAAATGGCTGCCAAGCCCCATCTCAGTTACGGCATATGACAATTCTACCCGTTCCCCTCTGGGAATGGTTTATTTAAAGGTGGAGTTAGGTCCAGTAAGTCATGCAGAGGTCGAATTTCATATTCTAGAAATCGACCCTTCCATAAATGCCATTCTTGGACGTCCTTATATCAAAACTCTTGAGGCGATTCCTTCTACGAATCACCAATGCCTCAAATTCCCTTACAAAGGACGAATTATTAAAGTGACGAGCATGCCGATCCTTGCTGCTGCTCATACATTGAATATTAAATCTGCTGTTTTACCTGGCCGACAACCTTTTCTGTCGGTATTACAGGTCTACCGTCCAGTGGCTGATCCTTTGAAAGCCGCTACCATTTCTCCATACCCATTAAATGCTATCAAAAGGGGGAAGTGCATGAGTACCCCGGGATGGAGGATTATGATGAAAAATGGCTATCAGCCTGGGAAAGGTCTGGGCACACAATTGCAAGGCAGGACCACTCCTGTTAAAGATCATCGGGCAGTACCTGGAAGCGGTCTGGGCTATAGGCCGAGGAAACTGAAGCAAGACAGGGTTCAGCAAGAAGATGGTCAAGAAATCTTGGAAACAATGTCCACACCACTAAAAGAAGGCCGAGATCCCTTAACATGGACTCTATATACACACTTTGTGAAAGGGCCCATACTTAGTCACGACAACATGGTGGTCATTACTTCCTGTTTTGACTTCCATGACATATATGGGAGGGACTTGGCCAGACATTGTTCCGAATTACTTACGTACCAATCCTTGGAGGCTCTGCGGCCTATGAAGAGGAGGAAATTCCATGACCCTGAATGCGAATGGTACAGATGGTTCGACCTGAGGGACCTGTACATAGCACTGAACAGACTATTTCTGGATCCAACAGAACCTAAGTGGCCGCCGCAGATTGATGAACTAATTGAAAGCCCTGGTGCCATATTTGACAAGCGGATACTGCTATCCGAAGAAACTGACGAAGGGGAGCCGGATGACCCATATCAAGCTGGTTACACAACAGATCTGCTCTGGAGGGGGACATATCCTTCACATGTCCTAATGCTCCATACTTTATTTCGTACACTACTCTTGACCCCGACTTGGTCGCGGGTCATAATTGAAGATATTCCACGGGCTCCGCCCGCTATGATAACTCTGTCCCCTCGGGATTTTATTCCACAATCTCCTCTCGATCTAGAGAGGTTGTATAATCTGATTTGGGACATATTACTATATGATCCCCCTAATCCCCTGGCCTTGGTGCCGCTTCCTCCGTCGGATTTCCCTTCCATTTGTATTCACTCCTGCTTCATGTATAATTCCTCCGATATCAAAAAAAAAAAACGCCAATTTGGCAACAAATTCTTCCCAAATCATTATCGAGGAAACATCTTACTTGTCCGATTACACCCCATCGCGCGGGTCCGTCGGTCAAGATTCTCTCCTAGATCTACTCTGTCCCTCCCCACGGGAGGATTCCCCTGTATTTCCATTTGTATCCCAGGATTTTCATCCTGCTTCATCTTCATTAGGTTATGATAGGCAGTTTAGTGAAGTTAGGGAGTCTAGTTTTAGTCAGTTTAGGAAGTCTAGGAAGCCTAAGGGTAGGCAAATTCCAGAAAGATACCTCCAGGATTTGGCTGATAAATGTTCCTTTTGCTCTTTAATCCCTCAGCTTTTAGAAGATCCAATTCAGATGCCAGAAGATTGTACAGATGATGAGTCAGTCAATGATGGGTACGGGGTATATGAGTTAGTACATGAAAAGGACCCCATTGTTGAAGATGAGGAAGATGATGAGGACGCAGCTGAGGCATATGCCAGTGGAGTGAAGAGATTTGATGAACCTTCAGCTGCCGTAGAAGAGCCCACCAAAGAAATAAACTTAGGGACTGAAGACGAACCTAAGGTTGTCCTCGTCAGTAAAAATCTTTCTGCAGAGGATGAGAAGGCAATGGTACAAGTGCTTAAGGATTATAAGGACACTTTCGCCTGGAGTTACGAGGATATGCCGGGGTTAGACTCATCTTTAGTTGAACACAGGTTAACATTAAAGGATGGAGCTAGTCCGGTCAAGCAGAAATTAAGGCGATTCCACCCACAAATGGCTTTAAAGATGAAGGAAGAAGTCGACAAATTACACAAAGCCAAATTCATTAGAGTTGTCCTTTATCCACAATGGGTGGCCAATATAGTCCCGGTTATGAAAAAGGATGGGAAGGTCAGAATTTGCATTGACTTCCGCGATCTGAACCGGGCATGTCCTAAAGACGATTTTCCATTGCCTCATATTGATGTACTCATCGATAACACTGCTGGCTATGAGACGTTATCATTTATGGATGGATTTTCAGGATACAACCAGATTAAGCTGGCAGAAGAGGATCAAGAGAAGACTTCATTCACTACACCTTGGGGAACATATTGTTATGTCGTCATGCCATTTGGGTTGAAGAACGCTGGAGCCACTTATCAAAGGGCTATGATGGCAATTTTTCATGACATGATGCATATAGATTTGGAAGTGTATGTGGATGACTTATTGGTTAAGTCTAAAACGAAGGCTGAGCATGCCAAAGTTTTGGCAAGGGTATTAGAGAGATCGAGAGAATATCAGTTGAAGATGAACCCCAAGAAATGTGTATTCGGGGTATCTTCAGGGAAATTGCTTGGATTCATTGTCAGCAAACGGGGAATTGAGATCGATCCCAATAAGGCGAAGGCTATCAGAGAAATGCTACCTCCCAAAAACTTGAAAGAGTTAAGAGGATTAATCGGGAGGTTGCAATTTATTCGCCGTTTTGTCTCCCAGCACTCACAAAGGTGTAAGCCGTTTTACGAGCTTACCAAGCCAGGAGTCAAGTTCAATTGGGACGATAAGTGTCAGGAGGCATTTGATGGATTAAAGGACTATTTGGCAAGTCCTCCTGTTTTGAGACCACCATCTCCAGGCAAACCATTGATACTTTATATTTCTGTCCTGGATGATGCAGTGGGGGCTGTCCTAGCACAAGAGGATGAAGAAGGAAAAGAGAGGGCAGCCTACTATCTCTCTAAACTTCTCAACCCCGCTGAACAGAGATATACGGCGATGGAGAAAACATGTGCAGCATTGGTTTGGGTTGTTCAGAAACTAAAGCATTATTTTCTGGCCCATGAAGTCCATCTCATCGCTAGGATGAATCCGATTAAGTTCCTTCTGGAGAAATCTGTTCTTACTAATAGGTTAGCGCGATGGCAAAGCTTTCTATCTCAATTCGATATCATTTACATTCAACAGAAAGCAATCAAGGGCTATGCCATAGCAGAACATCTCGCTCATCATCCTCTTCCTCGATTTGATCCAGTGCGATCAGAGTTTCCGGATGAGGAACTGATGTCCGTAAATCAAATCAGAGATGATATGTGGACTCTGCATTTTGACGGAGCTCTGAATTCTCATGGAAAGGGGATCGGAATCGTTCTGTTATCACCTGAAGGTGTCACCATTCCACAAGCCTTTCAGCTTGATTTTCCAGTCACCAACAACATAGCTGAGTACGAGGCACTTCTTGCTGGTCTCGAGGCTGCTCATTTTCATGGTGCCACCAAACTCAGGATTGTAGGTGATAGCCAATTAATTCTTCGCCAAGTGCTGACCAAGTATCGGACTCTTGATCCCAAGCTCAAGCCATATCAAGAACTTACTTCTGCTTACTCGAAGCTTTTCACAAAATTGATCTTTGTCCATGTCCCTAGAAATCAAAACATCCTAGCTGACGCTCTAGTTTCACTTGCATCTTCCCTTGATTTTCCTATCAGCAAGCAATCTGAATCGATCATAATTCATAGGCGTCTTTCACCTGCCGTGAAAGATCCTTCATTTCTTAGAACTAAAGAGAAGTTGCTGAAGAAATCCAAAGATGGAAGTATCGTGAAGAAAAGAGAAATCATGTTGATGGAGCTGTTAGAAGAGATGGATGATGAACAGAAGCCATGGTATTATGAAATTGCAAAATATTGTGAAGATCAATCGTACCCTGAGGAAGCTACAACTGAGGAAAAAAGAGCTATCAGGAGAGTTGCTCAACGATATACCCTAGTTGGGGGAGCACTATACAAGAGAGGTTTTGATGGAGTTCTTCTGAGATGTCTAGACGAAGATGAGCTTTGGAAGGTTATGGAAGGAGCTCATAGTGGAGTTTGTGGTGGCCATGTCAATGGACAGATGCTAGCAAAGAAGATCCTTAGACAAGGATTTTATTGGCCAACCATGGAAGAAGACTGTGTAGGATATGTCCGTAGGTGTGCTAAGTGTCAACTTCACGCCGACAAAATTCATTCTCCTGCATCTTCACTCCATCCTGTTTCTTCCCCATGGCCTTTCTCCATGTGGGCTTTCGACATTATTGGACCTCTTGGTAACCCAGATTCCGGCATCAAGCAAAAATCTTTCATTCTCACGGCAACGGAATACTTCACCAAGTGGGCAGAAGCTGAAGCATACGTGGAGATCAAAGCATCAACCGTCTGCAAATTCATCATGAGGAACATCATCACAAGATTCGGAATTCCAAGTACCATCGTCACCGACAACGGACCGCAGTTCGTGTCACAAGAATTGAAGGACCTCTGCAACAGGTACAAAATTGCATTGCATCATTCATCTCCTTATTATCCGCAAGGCAATGGCCAAACAGAGGCAACTAATAAGACTTTGATAAAAATCATCAAAAAGACGTGTAAATCTAACAAATTCGCAGATTGGCCAGAAAAATTGGTTGAGGCTCTATGGGCCTACCGAACTTCAATCCGCACGTCTACTGGACAAACTCCTTATTCCTTAACATTTGGAATGGAGGCGGTAGTTCCATATGAGATCCTTATACCGTCATTAAGAGTACAATTGAACAAGGAATTCTCCATTGATGAACATCGTTCAGCACTTCTTGCTCAATTGGAACTTTTAGACGAGAAAAGATGGTCAGCTGCTAATCATGCAAAAGTTTATCAAAACAGATTAGCACGTTTTTATCAAAAGAAAGTCATTGAACGAAAGTTCAAAGTCGGTGAAATGGTTGTTAAAAGAATTTTTGTAAAACCTGGTGGTCCACGTTCTAAGCTCCAACCCAACTGGGAAGGACCTTATGTTGTATCGCACGCTTATCCTGGTAATGCTTATCGTTTGGTTAATGCAGAAGGAGAAGAGCTAAATCATCCCTGGAATGGTTTACACCTTAAGAAATACTATCCTTAGGATAAAGAGTCGATCAGTATGGTACAAAGACCAGTGGAATCAGAAAATTTATAAACTCAAATTTCTTTGTTAGTCTGAATAATTAACTTCAAACCCATTACTGCACACACCGACACGTTTGATTTGTGAGTAACAAGAGATGCCAAGTCCTAAAGAATATCAAAAGCTTGACTAAGAGTATAAAGTACAAATCATTCCTTTTAAAATAGAATTCTGTTTTACACTCGGCCCATGATGTCGGAACGAGGCTTAGAATAGACTACCAAGAATACCCGCCATCTTAGTAGGAGGCCGTCATAAAAAAATGGGGGAGATCCGTTCCAAAGCAAAGCAAAAAAAGAAAAGAATAAAAAGCAAGGCAAAAAGCCAAATGTCAAATCAAAAGGCCATTACACTACAAACGTTACATCAAGGCCATGAAATGAAACAAAAGGGAACGCAAGGTCGATAAATACCCCGGAAAGAAAATGACCGAACCCCAACAGATATTAGGGTTGGAAAGGGACATCTTTTTAGGTCTCCGGAACCTTCTCATGGGCTTTCTAAATCTATTCTTCTTTTTCTAAAGAGGTGTACTTCAAGCTTAAAGAATGACTTAGATTGACTAAGGATCAAATCATCAAATGGGATCACGAATGGAAACACAAGTTCAAACACGATGGGTTTTAAGTTAAGTTGTTAAAAAACAATTTGAAAATTAAGTTAATAAATGAATATGATCTTTTGATCTAAGTACCATACTGGTCTTTTAGTCAAAATTCAAAAAAAAATGTATATGTCAAAATTCAAAAAATTTGCATATGTCAAAAATTCAAAAAAAAATTGCATAGTCAAAAATTCAAAAAAAAAAAAAATATACATTTTTCAAAATTCAAAAAAAAAATACATATTTCAAAACCCCAAACAAAATGAAAATTTCAAAACCACAAAAATATTTCGATTAGCATTTGCTTGTGGCATTTAGTGTGTTTCACTCCTTTTATTTTTCAGTGAGCATCTGTTTGCTTGCATGTTGCATTTTGCTTAAGTCTGATTACTCTTATTACCTTTGTTAATAAAGGCTATGCCCCTTGACCCTTCTATCAAGGATAGGATCAAGTAGTCGGTTACTTAACCAGGCAAGGGGCTAAGCCTGAATAGATGCTTAACCGGTCTGTTCAAGTCATATACAGGATACAAGGCCTGAAGAGAGTTGGAATTCGGTTTGAAAACAACTAGAACCTGTTTCTGTGGGTGAAAGGCGTCGAGGAGAACTGCCGCGTTTCAACACTGAATGGCGTCTTCGCGACACGACGCGTTTTAAGCTCTTTATATGATTTATCCGAAATTCTGTGGTTTTTGATACTTAAATTGAATATTTAATGATTTTGATTGCAGGAAATTCAAGAAAGCCTGAGCAAAGCTGGAAATATCAAGAAGATTCCATTGTGGAATTCAAGTCCCGACCATGGCTAAAAAGACGGTTATTTCTACCCTTGTACTCTTTCCATGTGATTACTTTGCATTCGCATTACTATATGATAAGTATTTATTAGAGTATATCAAGGACCTTGTGGTTTTGATGAAACTGGAATTTGAGTTCCCCTACAACAAAAACAGTGATAATTCCAGAGGATTCTTAATCGCACGGATAGGCCGTTGGATTGTTGATTAGTGAGGACGATGGTTCCACTTTTGTAAAACGGTGCGTGGATAAACAAGCTTCGGCTTAGCACTGAATTACAAGAATTGGTATCTTGACTCATTAATGACAATTTAATAATATTATCCTTGATTAATTTATATTTTATTTGACTTTATATTTTTCTTTTAGCCTAGCATGCATCATGTAGGACTTTGAAATCATTGAGATAAGAATTAATTACTGATTAAGTTTCAGACAATTAATCAAATAATCTCAACATGATATGAAATATTCCATTCCGAATTGAGTATCTTGATTATCTTTGAGGTTCGCTTAAAGATATCCTTAGAATTTTATCCTTGATTGGATTCTTTATCCAATATTTCTTGTTTTCCTTTTAAGATCCATCATGGCTGTAGCACGTCCACATTGGCTGGCAAACGCTCCCCATGATGAAACCTACAGTGTCTACGACCTGGGGTACTTCCCACTCCGAGGAGGTTGATCGACCTTATTTTATTTCCTTGTCTACCTCATCCAGACAGGATTGATTCAATTGATTTCCTTGAGTTATCTTCATTGATGATTTCGAGAAAAATTCCAATCATGTGATGTTAAGAGCGTGTCTCATCACACCTTGGCATCACCTTTTCAGTACATTCCATTTCATTTCACTCCCTTGCAAAGACGATGCCAAGGTGAGGCAGCTGTAGACACGCTAATTTTGACGTTATTTCGAGTAAATTTCATATCATACAATAATGCCTCAAAATGGTCTGATAATTAATTATTAATTAATTTTTATTAATTTTTTTTAGTGTCGGGTTTAACAGACATGTTTAAGTTAATCAATTGAATTGATTTTAGCTCAAATTTGAGTTAAAATATGAAGAATTCTAAAAGACGTCTACACACGTGGACGCCATTTATAGTTTATTCCTGTTTTAACGATTAAATTTGAATTTTAATTAATTGATTTATTAACTAAAAGGCGTCTGTCAATGTCGACGCGTTTTATGTTTCCTAAATGGTTTCTACTTCCCCTTCGGATGTTTATCCTTATCTTAATTAGTTTAAAAGACGTCTACACAAGTGGACGCGTTTTACCTAATAAAGATAAAGATAAGTTTTCCCGGATATTTATCCTTATCTTAATTAATCTGAAAGGCGTCAGCCAAGGTGGACGCGTTTTAGATAATTACAGATAAAGATGAATTAATCAGTATTTATCTGTCGGTTAAGATGGATAAATTCGGATTTTTCTATGTTAATCTCGAACGCAAGAAATGCCTATAAATACCCTGCATATTGAAGAGAAAAAGAAAAGAGAAGAGAATTAAGTTGAGTTGAGCCATAGCGTTATAGCGATTTGAAGATCGAAGCAACAACGTCGTAACGCCGGAGCGCTGCCATTTCCAGAAGACGGCGTCCTTTCAAAATCTTCATCCTTTCAAAAGCTTCAACCAACTGCGCATAAGTTTTTTCATTACTGCATTCATTTCATTAGTTTTATTTTTTTTTCATATTCACTTCATGCAAACACACACCACAACATAATCTTTCAAAAAAACCTACTTGATCTAAGGGGTTTCAAAGCCATTAAAACAAGTGAGTTTGCTGTTTTAAATATGCTTAAAATCATGATTAGTTCAGATACTACTTCTATTTAAATTCTCATCATTAGTTCTTCATTTTTTGTTTTTTTTCTGTCTCTGCTGCACTCAACAACAACAACAAGAGATCAAAAGGGGAAATCAAGCACAACTTCTGGACGATCCTCAACCTCAAATTCCACAGCAAGAACAAAAAGCAAAGAAAGGGCTCTCTTTCTTCAGCCGGCTGAGGAAGGGGAACCAAGGACTCAATCTTCCGCGTTTTGAAAGGTAGGCGATCATACTCTCTTTTGAAACTTTTAAGTTAAAAGTTTCTGGCGATCACTGCACTTTAGTTGCTATTTTTAATAGGTTAGTTTACACCTAAACAACATAGATATTTCATGTTAATCACACGGTCATTCTAAGCACCTACACCGGTTAACCCACTTTGGCGGAGGGAGTTCGTTAACCCAGGATAGGACATCTTGTACCCCGGTTTAACTGGAATAGCAGGAACATCTTCCCCACGGGCCGCTTCTTCCTCACCAGGTCACGGGCCTCTCTTCCTCACCAGCTGTCCACCGCCCCTTTTCCTTTCACTGTCACGGGCGCGCGGCCCTCACGAACAGGAAAAGCAGAGCTTCTTCTTCCTCCCAAGGTTGCTGCTTCACTCGTCTTCTCCCCTTCGCCCGATGCCTTCCTGCTGGAGGGGAAGGACATCGCGAAGTCCCTTCAGCACGCCAAGGAGGCGCGGCTAGGGCACCGAGCCCTCTCTGTGAGCTCTTCCCAACGGCCGGAGCTGCAGCGTGTGGGTGCATCACCTGTCATCCATCCCTGTGCTTCGCCTCCTTCTTAAAGACGGTTTCCCCTCCCCTTCTGAAAGGAGGATGCCAGAGAGAGGGGTTCTTCCAACAATAGGCGTTGCTCCTCCCCCCTGCGGATCCTCCTCCACCGACCGCCTTCCTGCCGACGCTCGTTCACCGGTGACGAGGTCTTCTTCATCCTCTACCGTGGAGCCCATCTGTGCACAAAACTTGCGGTTAGCATATCCTCTTCCCTCATACCGTTCATCCCACATTTCAACACATGCATCGCATTTGCTTTCTAGTAGGCCCTAGTTTTTGTATTCTATCATCAGTCTGCAAATCTTCCTGTCCATAGTTGCCAGATGATAAAGTTTGGTTTTATTCTATTTACCAGCCTGCAACTTAGTCTCCTAGCATGCACATTCCTGTGCACGTTCAGACATATGAAAATATATTACATTGTTAGAATTGTTGCATATATATTTTTGAAAAAATTTGTATTTACATTTACATTTGCCATTTTTACATATTGTCGTCAATACTGTTAAAATTTCAAAAATATTGCGGTTGTACATTTCCATCGAAATGTTGTTGAATCGGATCAAAGATTTTGCATATAGATGCCTACATTCACTAATATTGTTCATATATGGTGGAGATCTGACCCTTTCTTCGGGATTGCTGTGGAACCGACCCGAGAGCATACGCCCCTCCATGTTCATATTTTGGAATCCAAAATATATCTCCCTTAGACAACCCCATAGTCACTGTCATCATCATCATCATTATCATCATCTCAAGACTAATATGAGACTCACTTAAAACTGAAAATACACAGTATACATTTTTTTGGGGAACATAATTCTAATATGAAGCAACATAGCTGTTGCAGATTCTAATAACATGTTTTTAAAAGAAATGGTTTCATCAAATACTTATGTTCTCCAGCAGGAGCATATATGCACATACGAGTGTTCCAAATTGGAAAGCATTCTCATAAAATCAAGTTATGGATAACATTAGATGACCAATAGATGAATGGAAGACCAGATATAAAAGGAAAAGAAGGCCATTGATAGATTCAAAAGCCTAGCTTGACAGCCAAGGTATAACACTATAACCAATATTTTAATAACTGCATATATGGAAGTATAAAGTGAGATATATATATATATATATATATATATATATAGAGAGAGAGAGAGAGAGAGAGAGAGAGAGAGAGAGAGAGAGAGAGCGCACCAAACTGACAGAACTTAACATTAACACAAATTTTGAAATTTCTAAAGTAGAAACATGAAACCCTTACAAGGAGTGGCAACATATGCTTAAAAGTGTCACACAAATTCATAGGCTGACCAGACCCAAACTAAGGTTTATGGGATTTGCTTTTATTTCACATCGTCTTCAACAGTCTTTACCTCTTGACATCCATCCGGGACCATACTTGCAGAGTCTGGGGGCAGGCCATTGACACATAGGTCCAAAAGAGTATCCAAAACATTTTTCGTGACATGATATTTTACAGTTCCAGCTCCATCAAGGTATGTCGGGTGTGAAGTAGGATGAGAAATATGTGCAAAATAGGTTACAAGACTGGTTTAGAGTTGAATATGATTATCAGTAATATTCTAATGGTAAACATAAACATATCTTTAGTTCCTAACTAGCTTCTCATCTTTGATTATAATCTACAGCCAAAATCTATACAAATTCATAATATCTAGAGCTGGAAGCACCTATACGGGGGTAAAGGAAAGGAACACACTTATTGCTTTCTAGCATAAATTAGTATCTCTCAGTGCTGACAATATAGTAGAAATGTATGGTAACCAGAGAAACTCAATTTCACTGGAGACGTAGAAATATATGTTAATCAAAGGAACTCAAATTCACCTGAAATGGACCAAGTTGTATATAATCTTTTAAGTCTAAATAGTTATTGTAGCATTCGCCATATATGGTTTCTAGAACATATGATACCAGCTACTGATATTGGAACCATGAAACTAAAAACTGTCCAAACCTGATCGGAACCTGAACTGAAACTGGAACTGGCCAAAATTGGACCACTTATGGGAGAACTGTCCAAAATTGGCCTTAGAACTGGAACTGGAACCGGAATCGGAACCTGAAGTTAAAATGTGTGTGTGTATGTCTGGAACGAGAATTGGAACCAGAAGTGAGAGAGAGAGAGAGAGAGGAAGAACTGGAAGTTAAAATTAGAGAGAGCGTGCGTGTGTGTTTCCACATTGCGTGTGTGTAAAAAGAATATTGAATCTCCGTTCTTGTTTTTTGCATTCATGTGTACATAGCTACTGGAAAACTCCTTTACAGAAAATATCAAATTTTGGTTCCTATTTCCTGATGGTGTCGTGGGTTGGTGGATATGGGTGTTGGGGGGGGGGAGGGGGGTGTTAGTTATTGGGAAACTCCTTTATACAGAAAATGTTGAATTTTTAGTTCCTGTTTCTCGCATTTGTGTGCAGAACCACAGTTACTGGGAAACTTCATTACATAAAATGTTGAATTTCCGTTCCTGTTTCCCGCATTCATTTTTCATGTGCGTATGCTTCCCACACTTGTTTCTCATGTGTGTATGTTTGTTTCCTGCATTCGTTTCTCAGAGAGATTCAATAAAGCAGGGATTCACACATATTAGAGAAGAAGCTCAACTACAATAGAAATGGCGCCCAATTCTCTATAGTTTTGGGTTTGAATAGATATTGCGACAATTTTGGGTATAGTTTCTGAAACATATGGTGTCAATCACTGATACTCCTACATCTACAAACGCATATGATAGACAAAGTGAAACCATAAGAACTTGACTGATTTCAAAAAGAGAACAAAGTCAGGCTATGTGATTGGCATATTATCTTCATTCTGCATATATTTTAACATACTAAATTTGTGAATTAATCTATCTCTCAGTCCATAAACTGTACAAATAAAGCCTTGAGGTAGCTCTATCTTTCTGCATATACCTTTGAATTCTTTTTCAGAAAATTACCCAAATTAGCAACAACAGAATTTCCTCATATTTGCAAAAAAAATCATATTTTAAAACACATTTATAAAACATCTACATTGTTAGGGTCAATTCCTAGAGGCTCACTGATGCACCATGAACCTCTAAGTTGAGGATTGGCCATGGCCTTTTTGACATAACCTTTTTGACAAATTCTAGTAAAAAAATTTCTCCCACTTTTCTTAGCTGATCCTCAGCTACAATCATTGACTTAGCCACCACCCACCATGTGTTAATAGAAATACTTTCAAGCATAACTTTTGTGTGTTCGGTGGCAGTTGGGTGTTCATCAGATTTGTCACCTTGGCAAGGGGCATTTACACTGGCACATGTATACATACACATGTATGTGTCATTTAGACTCACATTGACTTATTTGTCACCTATATATTCTTTTTTCAAATATGTAGGAGCCACCTATATATTTGTCCATACATTATATAAGTATGTATTCCACTGCAATTTAATTCCTATCTATTTTGTATGTAATGCCCTAAACATTAATGTGGACTGCCCATTCTGAGCACCCACCTTCTCTTACAAGGAATTTTAAAGGTACATGTTTTATTTATGTGGGCCTTCAGATTTTCTTATGTCTTGCCGATTTCTGATTCTTCTTATTCTCGTATGTGATTTATGTAAGTCTTCTTTTTCTATAAATGTACCTCTTTTATCTCCTTCTTCCATGGTGCAACATTTTTATCTCCTTGTTATTACATTCTTATCTAAGTCTTACACTAATACCGCCATTGCCTCATGCATCTATATTTTGAGAACGATCATTTAGGAAGGCGAGAAAGCGGGCAAGAACGATGTCTAACAATGGTGTGTTCTCTTGCCCCTCATTTCCGAATTCTTTTTGCACAGTGAACTTATTACTTGTATTTCACAATTTCGTTTTAAATGCATCATTGTCCTTCCTTTAAAACCCTATATTTTGATTACATCAATTTTCTGCTTTTTTTGGATTGTTGTTTGCCCTAATATTAAAGGTGGCGGAACAAAACGTCTGTCCTCCGGAGAGGAGAAGACGACTCGGGGCACTCGAGCTGCCAACTTCAATGAGGCCCAAGATCGGGTCCTCATAGGTCTCCTTACGGAACAGTTTGATAAACATAACTGCATCGAAGGAACCTTCAAGCCAGGGGTTTGGCGTGAAATCGTTGGAGCGTTTAATAGCACGACGCACCTGGACTACAAAGATTCCACGTTGAAAAATCGATATAAAACCCTTAAGAAAAATTACAACTTTTTGCATGTACTTCTTGAGCAAAGGACTGGGTGGGGCTGGGATGATATAAACAAGATGCCCTTCCCTGGACATCAGGACTCATGGGACGACGTCCTATCGGTAAGCATCTCCCATGATCAACTTCACTTTTCTGCACACAACTTTATATTATCCATACTTTCACACACCATATTTTTCTTCATTTTCAGTCACGTCAACATTATAGCTCCCTCAGAGGCAAGCCCTTCCCATTTAAGGCCGAGATGGAATACCTAGCCAGCAACAGTACAACGTTTGGTCCAGATGCTGAGGCAACCCGCCGTAGATGCAGTGTGCCTGATTACAGTCCCGATCAACCTAACACTGAGTACAATATGCGTACTCAGTCGCAGCGCACACCCGTCAATGACTTTCTTGCCGCACTTCAGGGAGAGCAAGAAGATGACGACTTTGTCATAGGTGTCTCCGCCGCCCAAATGGCTTCCCCTCCTACACCCCAAACTAGAACCATGGCCTCGAACAGTGAGGTCAACTCTCCGCGCAAGAAACGTGTCTCCTCGAACATGAAGGGAAAGGCAATTCAGGACCCCACTGTGATCATGGATTTTATTGATGTTGTTCGAAAGCGGACTGACCTTGTCATAGATTTATGTGCGGAAAGGGCTTCTATGGTATCCGTCCCTACACCCTCGATCCAGACACAACCCACAGCCCAGGAGGCAGATCGTATTCCTTCTATGAAGGAGTGCATAGACGCATTGCGAGAGGTTCCTGGCTTACATCCAGACTTGTTTGTGAGTTCCTTGGATCTCTTCAAGGATGCGGAGAATCGCGCAATATTTATGAACCTGAATAATGAGGAGAAGATCCGATGGATGTTACACCACGTGGGGTAGTTGATTTGTAATTTTTTAGATGTTGACTTGGAAGATGTATTCGGCTAATATCTATTTTCAGTTGTGTAATATGTACGTTCTTCTTCAGACTTGTTGTTAGTGATTTATTATGTTAACTTAGATTATGTGTTGACTTGTAACTCCTATTCGGATTTTTTATATTCTTATTCATAGTTGTTGCGTGCTCATTATGTTTTAGTTCCATGGGTACTCATCCAAGTAAATGCAGGTATTTGATAAATTTGTAGGTATGGGACGGTACAAATGTTATGTCGTTTGGGTTGGGCGTGAGCCAGGACTTTATTTCAGTTGTCCTGAATGTTTTGCCCAAGTTAATGGGTACCCAGGGGTTCGTTATAAGGGCTTCCATTCAATTGAGGAGGCCGAGTGTGCGTTCTCTAGTATTGTCCAACAACGTCCAGAGAGGCGAACAGAAGTTCCTCGGTATTACGATGTGTCCAGCACATCTGAGCAACTACTTGCAAGGGCACCTCCTTCGTTTACTCGCGCTGCTCAATTTGACTGGCAACTGTTTGTTGTAATCATACTGTTGTGTGTCATTGTAGTCATCCTTCTCATCGTGTTACTTACTATTCTACTTATGTCTATCTGAACTTTCTAATTTGCCAGTGTACTTTCTTATGTATGTATTCTGGTCTGAGTAAGGTTTATGGAAAATTCTGTCCCACTTATTACAATGTCTTCTATGTAGAATTTATTGATGCTGTATTGGAGTTCTTAGAAGAGGACGAAGAAGTGTTGAATGTGATCGAGGAGACAATTATTGAGCACATTGAGAATGAATACGTTCCACGGGTACGCCGATGTATGCATAACTCTACTCTATCCGGCCACACATAGATCCATGAGATATTAGACTGCCATGACGAAAGGTCTTACCACATGTTTCGAGTGCATCCTTCTATGTTTTTACGACTCCGTGACCTACTTGTGAGTCATGGCCTTTTGAGGGACTCGCGGCATGTGACAGCGACAGAGCAACTTGGTATGTTCCTTTATGCTGCTGGCCATGGCGTTGCAACGGGAGCCATGTGCGAGCGGTTCCAACACTCTTCTCATACTATTAGTCGGTATGTGAACTTGGTCACAAACCAGATAGCTGAGTTAAAGTACGACTTTATTCAGCTGCCTACACACGCTCAGGTTCGTGAGTGTCATCCGCACATCCGGGGAAAGCAAACGTTCTACCCGTACTTCAAGGTGACCACATTAGTACTGTGCATTTTTGACGTTAGTCGTGATGTACATGTACACATTGACTGATAAATGTTCTTCCACACATCTTCTTTGTACAACCATGTAGGATGCGATTGGAGCCATCGACGGCACGCATGTGTTGGCAAATGTGCCACGGATAGTGCACGGATGATTCCGAAACCGCAAAGGTGTCATCACCCAGAATGTCATGGGTGTCGTGTCGTTCGACCTCACCTTCCAATACGTTGCAGTTGGTTGGGAAGGATCGGCTGCCGACATGCGCGTGCTTAGATGGGCTTTGGACGAAGGCGCATTCACTGTCCCTCGTGGAAAGTATTATCTGGTTGATTATGGGTATGCAAACTCAAGTGGTTTCTTAGCTCCATATCGTGGCCAAAGATATCACTTGGCATCATTTCGCGGAGAACATAATGGGGCATATGCGAATAAAGAAGAGAAGTACAACCATCGTCATGCTCAGCTAAGGAATGTTGTTGAGAGAGCATTTGACGTCTTGAAGAATCGGTTTCAGACGCTATAGGAGGGGAACATGTACCCCTGGGCGACACAGAGGAAGATGGTCATTGCATGCGCTGTTATTCACAACTTCATTCGTCGATCTCAGGGATATGATTATTACTTCAACTGCGAGAATAATGAAGAAGCAATTGGTGAGGATGGTGATGAGGATGTTCCTATTGACATCCCTCTTAGCCGGGCTGAGGTTACACTAGGAGGCCAGATTAGGGACTCGATTGCTAACGCACTCTGGACATGAGTTCTGTTCGTCATACCTGCCTCCTCTTCGGTGCTTTGTTCCGCATGTCCCTTCGCATTTTACTTTATTGTCTGTTTGCGTATGTCATGTTTGATTTTTCATATGCTTTATGTACGGATATTAGTTATTGCTTATGTTGAACATTTCCTTTTTAGTGCTTGATCTTATTCAACTGCGGTCTTGTTTATTTTTACGAACAATTTCCAAATTAATTTCTCTACTTTTTCCTTGACTTAAACATTGTATTGAGTACTTCTTTTTTTTTTCCGCAGGAGGAAATAATATAAATGAGTCTATTGGATGGATGGTTCCACTGCTTAGAGCAACCCCACTGGACAATGATTTTATCGAACCATCCTCCTGTTTTCGAGCCTGCGAACGGTGCATGGAATTTTGCAACCCTATCCATTGCCACACTGGGATGATCGGATGGCATCAGTGCAACCATATCTCAGTGAGTTATTTGGATAGCAGGAGGGCAAAATTACATGCTCCTCATTCGCTTATTATGGGCAATGATGAAATAATAGAAATGAGTCTAGTGGTCGGATGGTTCTAATAGTTGGAGCAACCCCACTGGATAATGATTTTAGTGGACAATGATAAGTTTCTATTTCTGAGCCTGCAAAGGACGCATGTCCATTGAGGATAGTTGGATACCAAGAGGACAGAATTGAACGTTCCTAATTCGGTCATTATGGGCGATAATGAAAAATTTTAATTGAGTCTATTGGTAGGATGACTCCACTGCTTGGAGCAACCCCAGTGGACAATGATAAGTTCCTATTTCTGAGCCTGCAAAGGACGCATGTCCATTGAGGATAGTTGGATACACAAAATTGCACGTTCCTAATTCGGTCATTATGGGCGATGATGAAAAAATTAAATTGAGTCTATTGGTAGGATGGCTCCACTGCTTGGAACAATCCCAGTGGACAATAATAAGTTCCTATTTCTGAGCCTGCAAAGGACGCATGTCTATTGAGGATAGTTGGATACCAGGAGGACAGAATTGCACGTTCCTAATTCGGTCATTATGGGCGATGATGAAATAATTTAATTGAGTCTATTGGTAGGATGGCTCCACTGCTTGGAGCAACCCCAGTGGACAATAATATTTTGTATATTACGTACATGTTTCTGAGCCTTGAAATGATTAATATTTCACAGTGTGCTGATGGATGGTGAGGTTATGGCAATGGTAAGTATTGTAATTTTAATGTTCTCATTTTTTACTTTAATTTCATATTTGTTGTATAGAATCTACTAAATTTTTTTAACAGGGGTACAATGCGTACGCACTTCCAGGAGGCATTCTGCGTGTGGATTTAGTTAAAAGGGAGGCTCATGAATGATGCATTGTATTTTTTTTCAGTTATAACGGATATTGTAAAATTGAAATTTTTTTTATTGAATTTCATGATTTTTGCAACTAACTGTTATGGTGACTGTTTTTGTGTATGTAATTTTTAGCGCACGCCAATGTACGATCACAGAGTGTTATACAAATTGAGGAAAACATAATTTTAATCACAAGATGTTACAAATTAACATATTTTATTATAAATTTATTTTTAACAAGATATTCTGTTAAATCATCAAATTTGCGTTTGAAAAAATAAAATAATTTAGCTTTAAAATTAATTTATACATTACTATTGTAACATGTGTTACTAACAGGAAATTAAAATAAAAATAGTTGACAAACTCAATAATATTATACATATTAATAAGCAAGATTTGAAAAATATAAAATTTAAAATATATGCAAGGACAACATGGGTATTTTGAACTCTTTATTCCACTCTTTATTCTCTTCTTTATTCTACTTATTCCTACCAAATCACTTGGAATAGCGCAGTGCAATTCTACTTATTCTGGGTGGAATACCAACTACTTACCAAACTAAAATACCTCTTATTCTGGGTTAAGAAATCCCTTCCTCCTTATTCTGGTTTAAGCTATTCTGCAAACAAACTGATACTAAGACGATAGCTAGGCAACTTTAAGGAATCCACAATAGCTTCTTTTTTTTTCTTTTCTTTTTTTGGTGGGGTGGGGGGGGGGGGGGGGGTTGACTCGGATAACCCCAAAAATGGCCTTCATGATATTTGTTGGGATATTATGGATTTCAATCTGGCTCTTTTATTTGAATGGCTTTAGAAACTTGGCAAGAATCATCCCAGATTGTGGCTTGAAGTTATTAAAAATACTACAAAAGGGAGGAGAGTGTGGGAGTTCTATTTGCAGATTGATTACAATGTTTCCCATGTGTGGAAAGACATCTTTGAGGTGACAGATGTGATGGTGGCTGCTACTCAGATTTCCTTAGGAGATGGCAAGTCTTGTTTATTTTGGATGGACATGTGGACTGGATCGGTACTACTCTCACAGGGTTTTCCCAGATTATTTAGAATTGTTGATGAACCCTGGGACAGTGGTGGAGCAGATGGTGGACATGGGTGCAAGTGGTGCGGTTTGGAACCTAGTGTTTAGGAGAAACCTTAGAGAGGAAGAGTTTATGGAAGGTGCTGCCTTTATGGAGATTCTAGAAGGCTATAAGCTGGATGTCTCTCATCTAGATTCACTTTGTTGGTCCTGGGCTGCTCATGGAGACTTCTCTATCAGGTCAGCTTATGGATTATAGTAGATGGGGATCTACGATTCGCCTTTGTTTGTCATATCTGGGCTACAAAATCTCCTTTGAAGGTTAAGATCGTGATTTGGACGATTGTAAATGAAAAGCTCTCGGCAGCAGATAGGTTGATTTGTTTTGGGTGTGATGTCCCACCTCTGTGCAACCTTTGTGGAGATGAAAATGAAGGGGCCGATCATCTTTTTGCTACTTGTTCCTACTCTATGGAGATTTGGGATACCCCGTTCCAGAGACTGTAAATAGCAAAGCAGCTTCAGCCCTTTGTGAAGGACTTGATCCGGTTTTGACCGTGTCAACTTCCTTATAAGGGGGATAGGTTGTTGTGGTGGCTGATTCTGCATGCTACTTTAGAGGCAATCTAGATAGAAAGAAACATGAGGATTTTCATAGAGGAGGCAGCTACACAGGACATAGTTGTCTTTTGTTTTTAGTAGGGTGAAAGAATGGATGAGAGTTCATTGTGAAGAATATATTGTCAATTCTTCCCTTTTGACCTTTTGGAGGAGCATAGGTGACTCACCATGGTGGTGCTTGTAGAGTGAGATAGGAGAGTTACTGTTTTCAACACTTGTAATTTTTAGTTTCTCTTTTATAATATATTGTGGTACCATCTACTTTTATAAAAAAAAAAAGATAATTTAATAGGCTAATCAGGAGATTAATCAAAGTTAAATGAACAAGTTTAAGAGGCATCATTATAGCAAGACTGGGATCAAGGCAATAGTAGTAGTTTAATTAGAAAATTAATAAAATAAGCATAAAGCCTAAAAGGCATCATGCTATGTAGACATGTATCATAAAAGGTGTTGGGGATGAAAGACGCCTTTCAGAATAGATGGACAGATTTCTAGAATTTTGCATGGATCCATATGATTTCATGAAAGCTATCAATGCACGCATGTTCTAACACATCTAAATCTTCTTTTAAAGATGTCATCCATTTTTTTTTTTTTTTTGAAAGTAGATAGTACCACATGTATTATAAATAAAAAGGGGTGTACAAAAGGCACCAAGGAGGTGCAGGTCAACTCTCTCCCAAGCAAGAAAAGAGGGAGGAGTTACAAGAATCCATTCTACAAAAAATTATTGCCCACTCCTTTACATGACGACGAACAAAATCTGTCATCCATCTCACGACATATAGTACATAGTAAAATAACTTGAAAATATGTTTTACACGTAAAAAATAGCTATGAAAAGAGGGATTAACCATCACTTGTCTCAACACCACGATTAAGAACTTCAAGAAGTTTGTCTAGGTAAAACACCACCTCCTGGAGAGCCTTCCCACGAAGTCCTCCAAGAGCCTCACGAAAATCACCAAGATCTCCTTTTAAAACACTCACAACTCCCTCTAAAACTCTCCCTAGGGCAAAAGGGCATGCTGAAGGGGTCTTGGGGGCGAAGATAACTACTTATAGACTGCTAGGGTCAAGTTCTAAGTGGAGGGGAACTCCCTATCGAAGGAAATACTTGAGTTCTATGCAAACTACACTTGCTGGGTTGAATCGCGTCTACCCGACTAGATGCCTATGAGAGTCCTAATAGGATTTCGAACAGGACCACTTACATTTTGATTCGCATCACCCATGGTGAGTGCGTTTCAGAGGTCTTCCAGATGTTCACCTATTGGGCCAAATCTAGGCTCCTAATGGGCTCTAATGGGTCAGGTATTACAGTTTGGGGCCTACCTATTTTTTTAATTTTTTTAAATGAAAAGACCGTTAAGGTGTGTAAATACCGTCAAGTAGTGCAGCAAGTCTTTCTCATAAAAATAAGTTAATAAAAAATAATAAGAGTTTATCGTCAGATGAATAAGTTTTTAACTCTCACAGTGAAGTTTTTAACTCCTAGGGTGAACCAATGGATTGGCAAGAATAAAAGGAACCGAGATAATGGCCTTCTTCAAAGGACGCATGGAAAAGAGAGGATCTGCTGAGGGCATTGAGTGGGTCTGGGAGGGGGGGGGGGGGGGGGGCGCGCAACCCCCTGCTGGCTACGCCTTGCTTGAAACACTCTCGTATAAGTTATGCTACATACAGTCTCTTCAAGCTAGCTGCAAGACCCGGATCCAGAATATTTGGCATGTGCACAGATAGAAATTCATATGACTACTGAAGATGTAGGTCAAAAGTCTCCATACATATGATCCAAGGAAAAATGCTAATATCCTCTCTACTTTGTTATTAGTAAAATGTTTGTATTTAGTTTAAGCGCAGCCTTTTTTTTCCTTAACACATGTCTTTTTTTGTTTTGGTTTAAGCACAGTGATTTGATGTTCAGAGCACTTTTAGGTTCTTCAGCTAAAGTTGTTCTGTTGCTTCCGTTTCTATTGTTCTAGAAGCCCGACTAACTAGCTTTCTCCATCTGACTATTCTTTATTCATCCAGAAAGTAGATGAATATTCTTTTCATTTGTTAATTTATTTGTGAAGCTTATTGCAGGATGATAATGTTGGGCACTGTGAAGGAGGCAGATGAGGTTATTCCATCCCCCTTATGCAATCGCCGATTAGATTATGAACAAGCTACCCAATGAATATAATATTGATTACATCATCCATGGGTGTGTCCTTGTCTTCATCCAGATGGTGGTGATGCTTTTGCCCTTGCTAAAAAGGCAGGTAGATATAAGCAGATCTAGATAACAGGAGTTTGAAGTACCGACATTGTTGGTATGCGTTTTACTCTGTCAAGTGTTCTAGCTATAGCAACTTGCTAACATGAACCAATAGTTCCTCACTTGATGAGCTTTCTATCTACTTCGTGCAAATAATTTAAGGTTGTGTTTGGCAAAACTTGTAGTTGGAAACCACTTTGGGCATATGCTTTTGACATGTATAATGTTAAATGGGAGTGGTTATGACTAATTTTGTCCCTAGCAACCTCATTTTTACCCCAATCTAGGAAGGCCTAATTTCTAGCTTCTGTCTGGAGCCAAAAGAATTTTAAAAAACAACCAAAATGTTACATAAATGGTTTCCAAGACCTAGCGTTCTTCCCCCTCAAAATAATTGGGTAGAAGCGCAAAAGCGCTTCCACTCTGAAGTTGCGCCAAACATGACCTAAGTAAATGCTTCAAGTTATGAAGAGGATTCTCTCTAATATTCCAAGGTGAAGCCTATGAACATTAAAGTGAATTCCATTTCAGTTCATATGCATTGCGGCATGGCATTAAAAAGTTGGAGATGGCAGCTGTTATTGCGGAGAGATGATATGATCCATTAAAAGGGAACTTAATTCTGTTTGTTGCGTATGAAATTTGTTAGACTACCATATTGTGCTTGTGATGGCAAAATGTGAGAAGGTACATCATCATCATGCTGCGCCAACCCCCCCCCCAAAGGACACACAAAAGAAGGGAAAAAAAAAAGAAGAAGGTGAGAAGGTATCATACTAGGAGGATAGGGCATGGATATGGTTCCACAACTCAAAATTCAAACCTCATCCTCGCTCACTTATATTCACAGGGCATGTTTGGCAAAATTTATACTTGAAAGCCACTTTTGGCTTCCAGTTCTCACATAGAATGAGTTGAGGGAGAGAAGTTACAACTAATTATAGTTTGTTACAATGTCAATTCTTTCATAACAATCTCTATTTTTCTTCAATCTTCGAAACTTCCTCCTTGTAGCTTTCGGTTGGAAGCCAAAACACAAGTAAAATACTACATAAATGACTTTCAAAATCTAATGGCTTCCACAAAAAATAACTAAATGGAAGTGCAAAAGTGCTTCCAAATGGAAGCTGTGCCAAACACAGCCTATAGGCAGATTTCTGTTGGACTTGAGCTTTTTCTAGGATGATGGGGCAAAGGGATGAGTAAATTTGATAGTATTGCTTTCTAATTTGGCACAAGCTAGGTGCTCATCATATCTCTAAGATGTGTCTCTTCCTTGGTCTCCAATTGGTGTGTTCGTCAGGTTTTGGCATAGTATTGGGGCATATTTTGGTTGGGTGGGGGGGGGGGGGTGTTCAGGTCAGGCGGCTAGTCAGCTTGAAGAAAAAAATAAAGCTGTCGAATTCCAGATGCTTTTGTGCTAATCCACAAGTTATGGCTTCAATCAACATGGAGTTAAATGAGGCTAGTGGCATCCAAACATGGAGTCCAGTGAGGTAAGTCGTCGATTTCCCTCTGTTTCTTCTCACGCAGATGCCGTGTGTGCTTCTGTTGTGACATCAGCTAAGCATCATTAGCTTCTTCTGTTCACTTAATTGCAAAATTAACTTGCAGAGAAAGAAGGTGGACTGGAAAATAGCTAATAAAAAATTATCTTCTCCTAAAAAATTATTGAATTTATATTCTCATTTCTTGCATTTGTTTATTGCTTCACCTTAACTTGTAATTCACAATGTCATCAAATGAAAGTGTTTCTCTCTTTTGCTTTGTGCTTCACTTCCATTTTTGTTTCCATCTTTATTAAAAGGTGAAAAGGAACTTATCTCACCATTGAGACATGATTTGCTACTTTTGTTTCCCATATTAGTAACTGTATTGGACAAAGGGGAAATCTTATGCCAAAAGCTCAAAGCTAATTGCAGTCAGCTGAAGCTACGATGATTTTTCTGGTGTTGTGGAGTTACTATTTAAAGGATTCTCAGTTGTCATTTCGGTGGAAATATTTAGATGTGTTGCTCATTACCTATGATTTGTGGGATGCAGATGTAAGTGTTGCCATGGTTATGCATGTTGGACACGTCAAAAGTTTATAAGCAAGACACAAGGACATGTGAGCTACATAGTTGTGGACACATTTAAACGTACTTATATGTGCATGTGGTAAAGTATGATTAATTTAAAGTTGTCTAAATTATAAAAAATAAATAAAATATTGACTAAGCATTGAACCTTAGCATTCCAAGGCTCAAACAAGTTATTGAAAGAACTGTTGTAGTGTTCATTTTGAAATTCTAAAATGGAATGGGAGCATGCATATTCTAGCATGTTGTTACATCTGTGTGTTTGACTCGACTCTCTTATGCAGTTAGTAAGTGTCCACCAAATCTTACTCATCGGGTGGTGTTCTCATACCTAACTACTGAGGTGGTTCAGGAGTTGTTGGAGCTACGGTAGCTATTAGCATAATTTTTAACGAATATGAAGATCTCACTGGAAAAAGACATAATGTCAATAAGGAAGAAGTGTAGATGTAAATGTAGAAAAATCATTTGTTTTCACATATTTACAATTTATTTCCTGGCTTGAAGCCTACAGTTAATTTCCTTCATAATTAGCTTGCAGCAATTAAGGACAAAGTCAGAGGGCCTCTACTTACCCTGATAATTTGCACTCAGGATAATTGTTGATTTTAGAGTTTAACATGCAATATTTCCAGGATCAACGGGCAGTCTCGTTACTAGACATTATCCCTGCATTCTTGGGGGGATCCTGTCCCTTGGATGTGGGAGAGTTGGATAAGGTGCTCTTCCTTTAATTTCCTCATAGCAAAAACTTAACAAAATGACATGGTTCTCTTCCTTTAATTTCCTCATAGCAGAAAATTTTCTCTACGTTAGCTAGTATATGTTTTGAATAAATACAAGTTGGGAGCTACTTCTACCTATTTTCTTTTTGGGGATGTGGCAGGGGAGAGGCCCTACTTGTTTTATTTACCTGTTGTAATATTGTCCCTGGGTACATTTCATTGAGAACTGTGGCATCTTGAAAATGTATGATTGATAGAGTAAAAGGCCTGTGTCCTGTGAACTCAAGATACATTTCATTTCTGGCACTTATCATATGGATTCTCACACCACTGCTTGATTTTAAGGTCATAACGTTTTCTATTGACAGGTTGCATGCTTCTTTGTGTAAGGGATAGAATTATCGATGATGGTCATACTCGTTCTTCGGAAGCAATTTAATCATGGACGTAGTCAAAAGTTTGAATATGGTGGATCTGATATTGGTACCCACAGACCACATATCTCCTTTTTTACACACATCTCCACAAATTGTGCAGTTTTCAAATGGAAAAATATTCTGTATTTCTTCAAAAGTCTTTTCTCAGCGGTTTGTTGCCAGACAAAAGAAACTAGGCAAATGAAGCTACTACAAACTGAACCACTCATCCATAATTTGAGTCAGTGAGCAGAGAGGCCCGAGACTAATATAGGCATGGGGTGGTTTGTGAATTCCTATGTGGGACTAAATGGCTTTCACTAACACCAATGTTGAACAGAACTGCACACCAAAGCTTCAATTAATACCAAGAACTAATATAAGCACGGAGTGGCTTGTAATTTCTTTGACACTTAGGAAGAAAGTATCAAAGGAAGCTGCCTTTAGTTATTTTCAAAGTGCTCGTGTCACTTACCCTTAAAGAGTCCTCTATCCTTTGCTGTTTTCTGAATGCGAATATGGCATGAAGTGTTCACCACAACTTGTGAATTGCTAGTAACACATCTTACTGACTGAGAACAGAGTTGAGGAGACCGTTGTGTAAAACCATAGAAAAAGAAAAATCCACTCCATTTTCTCCCCGTTGTGTGCCTTGGTTGCTAGTATGCTGCCTTATTAGACCATGCAGCTCATCCTTGACTCAGGATGTAGTTTTGCTATTGGAAGATTAATTTAAGGTTTTGGTCTGGGGCTGATTAGGTAGCTACCATAGCTTTGATAGTATCCTGAATTTGGATTCGCATGTGCATAATGGTATCTTTTGCTGGCAAGAGTATGTAAGTTCATTGCTGGTCACTACTTTCTAGATTTTTGCCTTGGTTTTGAGTCCTAAGATGTTGATAACGAGATTTTTCAGATCTATATTCTGTTCCTCTCACTCTTATCATACGTGATACTGCCTATCACTTCCGCCTTGAGGAGTTAAAAAGGAGTGTGCTGTGCCATCCCAAAGCCGGGTGGAAGTACGAGGTAGAGGCCTCAAAATATAAGGAGGCTACTGCTCCGTAAACTTTCGGTTCAGTGTCTCACCAACAGATGAGCCCCTCCATGAGTGATGTAACATATTGCTCTGATCCATGTAACCTGCCTTCTTACAATCGTGGAAGTAAGAGGTAGGGGTTCCGACTTTGGACGGCCGTGTTTGGCGCAGCTTCCATTTGAAAGTATTTTTACATATCTATTTAGTTATTTTTAATAGAAACTATTAGATCTTAAAAGTCATTTAGGTGGTATTTTTTTTGTGTTTTGGGTTCCAACCAAAAGCTACAATAAAAGAACTTCCAAGATTGATGAAAAAGTGAAGTTGAGAGAGTTGACTTTTGTAACAAATTAAACTTAGTTATAATCTCTTTTTCTCAACTCATTATAGGTAAAAAGTAGAAGTCAAAAGTAATTTTCAAATAGAAGTTTTACCAAACACACCTGTAACTCTATGAACTTCCGATATCCATGACCGGCCATCCCAATACGTCGTTAAGCCTCAAGATATAAGGAGGCGATTTCTCCGTGAATTTCTTATGTGGAACCAAATGGCTTTTGCCAGCCAAGAGTGCAGTAGAAGTCTGGGTTCCACGCTCAGAGAAAAAAAAAAAACAAAAATCCAAGCTTGGGACGAGCCAAGCTCGCATCTGGAGTCATCCGATCATTGATTGGGCTGCTGTTTAAGGGGAAAAAAAAGAAAAAAGAGAGCCAATCCTGTCTGACACGATATGAGCCATTGGGCAGGATTGGACGGCTGCACCCTGGCTGCATAGCAAGCATTTCTCCAAGAAAAAGGCCTTGGGAACTGTACGTGTAATATTTTTCTTCTAACACTGGTTTCAGGGTTCCAGAACTGCAACCCTGCTTCTATTATCCTACAGAAAAGAAACGATGAAGAAGGTGGGAGGGGGGATTACAATGACAGGCCGTGCGTACTGCGTACTGGAGTAGGTCCTAACAGCTAATGCAGCTCCCATTCAAGAGAAAAAGGCCTTATGGTCTTTTGCTCGCCCCATTAGATCATTACTGGAACAAGTTTTTCGATCAAATTGCAAGCTGATCCCTGCTAATGTTTGTCTACAGTCTTTAGGCTTTTCTGCTAGTAAATATATAGTACTACAACTTTGATCATCGAAACACCTGATTAGCCAGCCATATGAGCATCAGAATTTTGTATTTCCCGTGCTTCTGGACCAAGCTCGTAATTGTAGTCTTTGAAAATGCTGGTTCTCTCATATGTTCGACTTTCCCGCTTTTCGTATTGTTTGTTACCTCTTGGTTCGGCATTTTTGCATTAGCAAGATACCTAATACACTGATATCTGTGAATTTATATTGGACTGGCATCACGTTATGAGTAAATTGTGAGCCTACCTACTTAGCTAGACTGGGCCGATTCCAACCAGGCCCCTGGATATAATGGGCTATCCCTGCTGGGCCTGAATGCGGAAACACAGGGTGCCACTTTCGAACTTGCTACCTGATGTCGTTAAGCAAAACTTTTATAAAAAACTGAGGTTTGATATTGGAAAGCATCCGGATGTCTTAATTCTTGGCTGTTTCTAGAAGATGAGACAAGTTTATGTATTAAGTTCAAATTTGAGTTCAAACGAAGTTGTTCGTAGGATAATCTTGTGTTTCAAGGTTTCGTAAGTTCTCATTTTTACTGATGACTTTATTTAGTAACCTAAAAATAACTACTTTTATCTGGATATTAAAAATGGTTTCGGATAATGAATAGCAGATGAATTCTCCACTATCTGCACCGTATCATCATCCCTTAACGTTCTTAGTTCTCACCATCTCCTTTCCGCATGATTTTTCATCTTCTTGACGGTCAATGGGGATGAGGTGAGGACTGAGGGGGGGGCTCCAGCTGCCATCAGAGTCTGGATCAAGTCTGTAATTCTAGGAGCACGAGCCTGTGAATGATTCAATAATCCAGCGTCATGGTTAAGAGTCCGATGTAGTTTAAACTGTTCGCCTAATTATCTTTACAACAGATGCATCGAAGAGGTCATTATAGTCAATAATGTGCATTGGACATAGGCTAACTATAATTTTCTTTTGAACAAAGATAATCTTTGTTACAATGCCGTCGAACATTGCCGCTGCAACTGCTGTCTGATCGCATAATTGGACATTGTTAGAATAGTCTTACATCGAAAAAAAGATAAAATCAAAAAGTATTTAATAGATGGTACCTACTCCACTCATCGAATTAACGTTTCGAGTTAAATGGCTCAATAATTTCAACATGGGATCAGAACTTCAATTACAAAACTCTCACAATGACTAAAAATCTTAAAAGTTATGAATGGAATAGACATCATCTATTAAACACGTTTTGATTTTGTCCTCTTTCCGATATAAGACTATTCTAACAGATAACATCCTATCTGTCTACGGAGGGTGCAGCAAAATTTAAAGACAATGTGCTGTCTGATCTTGCGACTGAACCTGATGCACGCTGGACACGGTACAGGGTAGTCTGAATTGGACTCTGCGTGTGATCTAAACCCCATTAAATTTCAAACCAAATACTGCTACAAATCATTCATGACACTGCAATTTCAACTGTATTCGAAGATGGAAGCAGCATCCTCCGCGTCCACCACGCTGTAGGGCCTGAAGCATGCAGCAACTCAGTTCTACCCAACAAAGATCTGGGGTGTCCAGTCGAATTATGCTATGATCTCTCTTCTTTTTGGGTCATCATACTGTGATCTCTCAGCAACCTACGCACCACAGGATGGATGGTTTCGATTTGTGAAGATGCTACGGTGTAAGAGTGGTGGATGGCAGCATTAGGGACAACATAGATGTGGAGAAGGGAGAGGGCGGGGCACACCATGTGTTTGAGAATAAAAGGGTAGAGAGAGAGAGAGTTGTGTTTGTGTTATTTTGCCGGGACCAGAGATATGGTCGTGGAGGGAAGGCCATAAAGGGCCGACAACCTTCTGCGCGCACACCAAGCGGGGTGTCGGCCTCCCCGACCCCACGCTATCTACTGATCAAATCTTTGCCGGACGACTCTGCAGATTCGCCCCTTGTGACCAGCACATCTGCCCACCGCTTCTTGGTTAACAAAAAGATGGCTTATATATATATATATATATATATATATTAACTCGCACATATTATCATTAATAATTATGAAATCTTCAAAATATTATATTTATATCTCTCTCGCCAAACTTAAATGAAATTCAACGAAATATGTCAAAAATATTGCATAAATCATGATATCATCGGATGTGTCGGGGATATCTAATGTAAGCTTTTAGTAAATTAAAGGATATATATATGTAAAATATTAGTGAATTTAAGAATATTTATATAAAATTATTAGATTGAAGGATATAAGTATAACTTTTTAAAGATTTCATGAGTATTAACATTAATACGTGAGATTTTGGTGTATACATATAAATATGCTATATATGAGGGATATATATACAAAACCCCCAAAAAAGAATATGCATATAGGTCGTAATAATACAACTGAGTAAGTTCTTTCCTGTATCCTTTACAAGGTGTGGCGTTATCCTTATCTTTAGATACACATGGTTAATTAAGGATCAAGTTCTCGAATAGTACTGTAGGTCGAGCAAAGTTTATCACTGTATTTCTTGTAGGAACGTATGAATTCTGCTCGCAAAGTGTATCATGGTTAAGGGCTATGTACATATCCCTTTAAGCTCTTTCGAATTGTATGAGCTAATATAACTTTTACTTGCCAAAAATGAACCACATGTAAAATTGAAATTTATATTTTTTTAATGGGCATGCTTAAGTAAGTTAATTTATTATAAACGTATTTTCTATAAATTCATGTTTGGTTGGTCTGCACAAGCATGATCGAGCATATCAGAGATGTCTCCCCAACAAACTCGAAACAAGTTTATGAAGGACCTTTTTAAAACATAAATCAACTCTAAGCAAGGTTACAAAAAGCATTTTGTGAGTTTTTGACAAATGTATTCTGCTTACTTAAATTAAGAACACTTTAAATGAGGAATTTACTGTAAATTAACCTAAACATGAATGTTTAGTGGCTTGCAAGAAAACAGGAAGATAGCAATTCTCAAGGGGAAAATAAGGTCCGGACCCTCCTTATCGACATAAAGAGTTCGGTCACGCGTGCCCATCGTGCCCTCCGACATGTCGAACCAGCTGAAAGGGAAGCTTGGCAGACGGTCTGAGGCCGAAAGGACCTGCCCCTCGTTCCGATCGGCAAAACGGATGCTAGGCCCCTTCAGAAGGAGATTCACACATGGGGACCGGCCCACTTGCTTGGTCCGGCAATTTAAATTTCAAGCTGGTGAGCTTCCTAACCAATAGACCAATCAACGGGACAATAAGACCAGTCAAGACTATCATTCATAACTGCCGGTTGCTGTTAGTTAGTAATTTTGTTAACCTTAGATTTGTTTCTCGATCTTGTAATAGTGTGGCCCATGCCATTGCTAGACTTGCTGTTCGTTTTTTATCTGGGAATAGTTGGAGTCCGTCCAATATTCCACAATGTATCACCTCCGCTATCTTCGCAGACTTATCCTATGTTTCCTCAACTATTTAATATGAATGAATCCTCTTATTGTCAAAAAAAAAAAACAGGACAATAAGATTATAAGGGACAATAGGATATAAGGGAATGGTTTGTCTCATGAGTAATACTTGGTGCACCACCTCAGCGTGAGAGACCACCTGACCTTCAAACAAATTCCGGGTTCATCCCAACTTGGCATTTGAGTTGTTTGATATTTTATCAGACAACTGTAAATGAAAAAAAAAGAAAAAAGAAACTTACATTCAATAACTTAGATTATACAGAGAGACAAGTTCATCGTCCTGCTTGGTATGGCTGCAGTACTGCTGCAGTGGCGGCAATTGTTACAATATTACAGTTTCTAATTAACTAAAAAACTTTAGACTTTGAATTTAGTAAATCTATTATCATAATCAAGTATATTTTTTATTTCATCTTTTAATCAATGCAAGATAAATTTAACACGTCCTTTTATGTGCAAGCAGAAGATGACAATACATAGGGCATAAGTTAAATATACGACTATTAATTTTGATAATATTAAGTTAAAAGTATGACCATAAACTTTGATACTGCATTAATTATTAGTCCCGTCTAACTTCACATCACCAAGGAAAAAGTATAACAAGTACCGTATATTTATTTTTTAAATTTATCTTCTAATGTGAGACCAGTGACCGAAGTAGAGGAACCACCCTCGAGATGACTACAATAATTTGACACTTAGAATTTATTTGGTTACACATAAAATATAATTGTACTGAAATAATTTTTCAAGAAAATACATTTACAAGAAAATCGAAAACAAAGTTCGTCATTTGGTACTCATAAAAATATTTTTACCTCTTTTAAAAAAGAGCATTCACTCTTGTATCACGGATGCCAAAATCAGAAAAAAGAAAAGTCAACGAATTAAATTTTCCGTTGACTTAAGTTTTACGAATTATCAAATAAGTGATTGTGACATATTTTTCGAGAAAAATTTTTCTTGTAACCTATTTTGCGTAGAAACAAACGGACCCTTAAGTCGGTGTAATTGACAATCTGTAGTAATGTAAAGATTTCACCACAAGTTTAGAAGATCTTTGGTATGCATACCGAACAGAAATATCGGAAGGCATCCACATAAATATTTAATAACAGATTTATATATATATATATGAGAATACAACCATAAGGTAAGGGCACAACCTTATCCACTCTATTTTGAAGTTGGTGTAGCTCATAGCCTAGGGCACATAACCTGTACACTCCAAGCACTGTGATAAACTGTAGTCATGTGGTCCGTTTATTGAACCCCACAACCATCACCTCCATTATCACATAGAACAGTCTAAAAATCACATGGTTATCCAAGAGAACTTGCGTAATAAAATTCCACTTTGACACCAAGTTTGATATAAGATACAAGAAAAAAAAATTATCTGTTTTTTAATTTAAAAGAATTGACGTGCAGTACCAGAATGAAGGCACTTTTTCCCGCACATATCTTGTGTTAAATTTGGTGTTTAAAAAGATATTATTACACAATTTTCCGATACATAAGAGGTGCGAAAGCATCCATTTCAGTTTATAAAAATAAGAATATGAAATTTTATTTATTTGTTAAAACAAAAAATTATAAATTTATTTTTTTATGTTTAAACTACCATTAAGAATGTCAATGATATATAAAACAATTATTTTTCGTGCATAAAAATGATAGTTTGGAGTCAAACATGCAAACAGACTTTAAGACACAGCATCTCTGTACTCATATTAGCGTTTACTGTGACTCGGAATAATCATAAAGCTGGTGGTGGTGGCTACAAGTGTGCCCTCTTTTCAACGTTTATTTGGTACTGATGGAATTTAATGATGCTATATAAAAAAGGGAAAAAATCTTAATAGATGTTTTTTCTTCATAAATGGAGTTTCCATTTTAAGGTTGCCCACCTTTTCTTATGTGTTGTTTAGTTAGAGTATCAATTTTGTGGTAATATTAATTTGGTTACTTACATTTTTGAGTTCTATAATATCAATATTGAAATTGATACTTGAAGAACACTGAGGAAGATAGTTGAAGAAGAATGGGTAAATAAACACTAAAAAACACTAAACACGGTTGAATTCATATCTAGCTCCATTATGAGGTAACAATTATGTCTTTCAAAAAGTTAAAAAAGAGTGAGAAAGAGGAGAGAGAATTTTTTACGTCAAAAAAGAAGTAATAACTTACCATAGTTAGAAATAGTGTTGGATAATATTCCAAAAATATTATTGACAACAATTAACTAGAAGAGTATTAGTTAACTTCATCGAATTCCAAAGTATGACAGTTGATATAATGATTTTAAGGCAGAAGAATGTTAGCATACTAAAAAGTCATCTTGCCACTTTAATTTGTCATCCACAAAAGATAAGTGTCACGTGAGTTATTTATGAGTTATTATTAGTTTTAAGATAAGTGTCACGTGAGTTATTTATGAGTTATTATTAATTTTAAGTATATGCTTCCGTACGTATTATTTTTTAGAATTAAAAATAGTACATAATCAACTTATGTTCATTCTACGAAACTTCTTTTAAGTAAATAAATTTGACTTCAATAGGAATTAAAAAAATGTAAAATTCAAGAGTAGATATTCAACATTGCTACTTAAATTTTATCATAATCAATAGGTGAATAAAGATGACATACATACTTTTACAAATATAATTAAACAATAAATTAAAGTAATTCACATTCAATGTTATTATTGATTGTGGAATATTTTCTCAAAAGAGTATTTGCTCACATTTAAAAAATAAAAACAAATATTCATGATGCAATTCACATGTATACAAATCGTTTAACGCAAAAAAAATTGTAGTGTGCTAGAAATACAGGAGCACTATGTGCAATGATAAACTTGTTAATTTTCACTCGAAGTTTCTACACACTAGAAAGTCTTCTTTTCACGTTAGATGTTCACCTAAGATTCATTCTATCGTATTTTGGTGGTGTAAACCTATAATGTGAAATAGGCAAGTTGACCTTATCTATGCATAGAAGAAAAATCTAAAAAAAAATTATATGCATGCTTGTGCGATGCTTAGATCATGTTCCGAAGGACACCACTTATACTAAGATCAAACTAAATCTCAAAAGTAATTATGTCATCCAAAAGGTATGTGTATTCAAGTGTGTTGTTAACTCATCACGAAGGTTTAAATTTAAAAGTGTGTATAAATTATTTTTTTAGACTTCTCAAAAGCAAAATGAGATATTTGAAAAAAGAGAGAAAAATGAAAAAATCTTAATTATTCTAAAACAATGATTCACATGTTTTTTCTACCAGTAGTTGCATTGTCTCAATTAAAAAAATAAACTATTTTTACATAAAACATAAGGATAAAAAACTCATCAAGAAGGTTTAAATTTAAAAGTGTATATAAACTATTTTTTTAGACTTCTCAAAAGCAAAATGAGATATTTGAAAAAAGAGAGAAAAATGAAAAATGAAAAAATCTTAATTATTCTAAAACAATGATTCACATGTTTTTTCTACCAGTAGTTGCATTGTCTCAATTAAAAAAATAAACTATTTTTACATAAAACATAAGGATAAAAATCTATATTTATGAAATAATAAAGTTGAACAGTTAATTCTAGTGTTTTTTAGATTTTAAGCTCCATAAGTATAGCAAATTATCAATAAATCCTTGCACTTGGCATATTTACATGCTGATGCCTAAAAGTTTAATATTTCTTAATAATAAGTCCCTTTAGTTTAGAATTATGAGTTTCATCCAAATATTAAGTTTCATAATTGAAGAAGGAATATTTATTGCATATTTAATGGAGGTTAACGAGAGGGACATTTTTGCAAGTATTGTGATGCACTGAGGTAATTATAACCAATAAGAAATTAAGATCGTCAATTTTGCCAATACGATTCTAAGAAAAATAAATTTGTGAAACTCTCTTATTTTGGCATTGAATACAAGTGCAAATACACATACACACATATTAATTATTTTCTTTCGAAAAAAATGAATCCACTTTAATATGCAAGTGAATGTTTCATTTTATATGTTTTATTGTGCCTTTTTAATTAGAGATATCCCCGAAATTCATTAGGCTTTGTGAAGACATGGAATTGCCTAACTAAATTAATGATTAACATTTGTATTTATGCCAAATTCTAAAAAAAGGTTAATCATTTCTATCTTTAAAGAGTAATACTTATTGCACCGCATGCGGGGCGATAGAGCTGCTGTGGATTGCAACATTTAAATTGCACTATCTATCCACCTTTTTGATTGAAGAAAGAAAATGGGCTGACTTTTTGATACCATGTATTACCCGTCTCATCCCCCAACCTCCTTTAATTATGTCTTTCTATGTCAATAATATCATTTCCTACCTCAACCCTATCACCTACCACTTTATCACTTCTTATGTAATTTTTGTAAGGATCGAGCGGTGATCGCACGCAGCAGAAATAACATATTAAAATTATACAACCTGCTCTCACCGGTCCGTTTCGAAGAGTCTAGAAAGAAACTGGTGATCGACTATCACCTTGTGCAGATTCAAGACCGCGTTCGCATTGTTTTGATGGAGAGACACCGCTAGCTGCATAGATGCCCAACCTTTAGTGATATCCATATGACTCTCTAGTTGCGGGATCGTCCTCACTCCCTTGTTTAGATCGGATTGTTCGTCAATGTACTTGCGCCGCGATGGTGCCCGCAGCATGCGGGCGATGATTTCTCGAGAGACAGGAGTCGGAGACGACTAGGCGGCGGTGTCTAGGGCGTCGGCTACGACGTGCATGGAGGAGGAAGAGAGAGAGAGGGACAATCAATACTGGGAAAAAACCTTGAAGCTTCGCCTAGAAATCTCACATGGAGTTTATTTATGTTAAATGCGGACAACTTTTCACAAAAGTCTCTAATTTAATATAAAACTCACTAAATGACCTCAAACTGAGAATATATATACATGTGACCCTCTAAGTCGAAACACTTATTTTTCGATCCGTTAAGTCCAATAATAGCTTATTGGTTCTTAGTAATTAATTAATATCATATATTTAATTAATTACTTAACTGAGCTATCAATTGATGATAGTCGGTCGGGTTTCTGATCATATTGGATGTCAAAGAACATCGTATGATCCCAAAAAGTAATCGGGTTCGGCAACTCACTCAAGAAAAAAAATTTCGTCTATAGTTACTACGTGGATATAATCTTTCATTCTCCCGAGTCAACCTAGGATATGGTCAACTGTCAAATCTTAATCGATCAACTCACTTAGACTCGATGCGTTTGTTCAATATTAGAAAACTCATTTTCTGATATTGTGTCCGCTCTGGTCAGAAACTCTTGCGCATCTGATCTGAAATATTCTCTTTCTAATTATCGAAAAAAAAAGATTCCTTATTGAACACACAATTACCTTCAAACATCTTCTACTGAACCCAATCACTTGACTGACTAGGACCTTATGGTTAAAGATTCATTAGCCAAGGTCAAAACTCAGAAATCTACTAATAAGGTGTCTTTGTTGTCTCAAGTCCAAGGACCATCCACGCAACTGTGATATTAGATCAAGTTGGTTGACAGTCAGGTAACTTACCATTTAGTGATCTAAGTTAGATCAATTCAGTAAACTCATTCACCAATGAGTACCTATAGGTTCAACATAGTGTTTTAACACAAGTGACTATAAAATCAGTCACTCTCATCACATGAACTGGAATAGCTTGTACTAGTCTCACCGAATATCTAATGTCCTTCTCAAATATCGACTAGGAACAATTAAAAATATATGTTTATAAGTTGTCAGTCTTATTATTATGATCTCATCATAATTTGACAACTATTACATGCATTTATGGACTTCACTATGATACGAATATAACAATGATGCGATTTACACATAATGAATATTTATTGTTATTGTGAATAATTGAACAAGATTATATTTGATTGGCTTGTAGACCATTAACAATTTTGTCACGTTTTATTCACTTTTATTACTTCATGTACATTTTATCATTTTCTGTATAGTTTTATCACTTCCTGTTTATTTTTATTATTTTATAGTTCATTTATAGTTTTTATTGCTTCTTTCACAGTTTTATCACTTCTTTTCCAGTTTTGTCACTTCTTACAAAATTTTATCACTTCCTATGTAGTTTTAGCACTTCATGTTCGCTTTTATTATTTCGTTCACAATTTTATCACTTTATGTTCATTTTTATCACTTCGAACTTAATTTTATCACTTCATGTTCATTTTTATCCTCTCGTACATAATTTTATCACTTCCTATATAATTTTATCACTTTTTATGTAATTTTATCACTTCTTACTTTGCAAAATGAATAGGAAGTGATAAAATTATGTACAAAATAATAAAATTTCTTTGAGGTGGGAAAATGATATTTTTGACATGAAAATGCCTAATTTTAAAAGGATGGTGAGGAGATGAGACATGCAATAAATGTTGTCAAAACATAAGGAGTAATGTTTGCTGGGCAGACGGTCAGTACATGAAGCTAAGTCATCTTGTAATGCGAGATGTTATTGGTCCACATAGGTAAGTGGCATATGGGTTGACAGTTTTTTTCCATGGTGGGCCAGACAAACATTAAATACGGTACATGATTCTAGACATGACAAATAAATAGAGATGATAAATATTTTTCAGGCATGACAAATAATTCGTGAGAACGCCAATATTCGAGTTCTGGGAGTTATTAGTTATTCGTTATTAAGGGAGCCATTAACGCATATTGCTTCCTCTACGACGGAGGAAACAATATTTGAGTTCCCGAAGTTATTAGTTAGACGCAAGTTTCTGTTTAATTTCAGTTTAGCATGTTGATGTAATAAGTTAGTTAGTTTACTCTTGAGATGTCATAATTTTATTTTGGACATGTAAATATCTTGGAAAGCACTATGTTATTATTGTTATTTCAATATTAATTGATATTCAGTGGTTTATCTTGTGATAAGGATGATTGATTTCATTTGATCGTAGAATGTACGTATGCTCACTCTGGACCTTATGGTTATACTTGGATCGTTTTCACTGTAGCACACCCGTCGGTTGGAAGTGAAGTCGGCATGATCGAAGTGGGTCGGTGGAGGCATTACAATATTCTCCTAATTTCCACATAATGTTAATAAATATTCTTAAAATTTTTAGAAGTGTTACACTTATACCCCTCGGTCAACCGGCCGCGAGATCAAACTGAAAGATTTTGCATGTATTTCCTTAAGGTTACAGTTATATATATATATATATATATATATTTGAAATACATGTACGTTTTGCATACATATATATATATATATTTTATTTTTTTTTAAAATTATTAGAATTTTACAGCTGTACGACTATATTATAGAATTAACAGAAATTTTTTGACAAATATTCAATACGGAGTTCACGGTATTCGAAAAGGGTGTAACGGGAATCTTTCCGAAGATTGTAAGAATATGTATAGGGATATGTGAGAGTCAGAGATATAATACAAATATGGCATTTTATAAACGCTTCTGTGCAAAAAAAAAAAAAACAAAAAAAAAAAAAACTTTCATAATTCACTTTCCAACAGAGAACTGGAAGAGAGCGCGTGAGCTCAGATTTCTTAGAAGCGTGTTCTCTCTCTCTCTAAACTCTCTCCACCCTCTCTCTTACTCACTCTCTCTCTCTCTCACTTTCTCCCTCTTTTTACTCTCTTTTTAACCGTCTCTCTGCTATCTCTCTCCTACTCTCTTTCTAACTGTCTCTTTCTCTTTACTTTCTCTCTCAAAAGTCTCTTTAATACACACACACACGCACACGCACTCGCTGCACGAACTGTTCCTGCTGCTGCCCCCCGACGTGTTCTCCACCACCACTACCACCGGGTCCCCCCCCCCCCCCCCAGCCTCACCTGGCCCCAGCGCGCCGGAGCCGAGCCATTGCCGGCGGCGGCATCCGCGCGTGGTCGCTGCTGCCTTGTCTCGGCCGCGGAGGTGGCGGTGCTGCTGTAGATCTCCGGAGGAGGGAGAAGGGAGAAGGCGTCGTTGGCGGTGGCCGGCTCTGGGTTGGGCGGAAAGCGTGGTACAGCGAAGAATGAGAGAGCGCGCAGGATGGGGAACTGCGGAACCAGAGAGGAATCGGCCGTCGCCGCTGCTCACACCCCAGGTACGCCGCCGCCGTCGCCACTTCTTCCCACATTCGCGTCCGGCGTCCCGTTCTCGTATGTTTGCTCCGGGTTGAGCGCGGGGGAAGGGGGGAGGGGAGGTGTTCGATCTCTCAATTCCCCGTTCTGTCCCTGTCATCTCGTGATATGGCTCGATCGAGCTAGATTGGGAATTTGGAAGGTATGAAGGGTTTGAATTGATCCAGAAGAGTATACCCACTGCTTTCTCCAGTGGAAATTAAGTATGGAATTTGTGTTCTGACGTTTACTCTGGAAATGAGGGTTCTGGATGCTTTTTCCTCTCTTAGGAACTGAAAAATCCCCTAAATTCAAGTACGATTTTGTGAAATCTTCTTTCCATCCTTTCCTCTCTTAGGTCAGTTGATAAGGGCTTTATTACGAATTGCATCTATCACCAGTTTTTCTTGTCGTATTATTCTTATGTTGTGCGTTTTTGTTAGTTTGTGTTAGGCTTATTATATGCATTTTATATTTCTTTATCTCATCATCAGTTCAACAACTCCACTTGTTCACAATGCCAGTTAAGAGCAATCTCTCGGAGAAGAAGCATAACCGCTCCTTGTCGGACTTGAGTGACCCGGCCACGCCTCGAACCATAGATGATTCGAGAAACATCTCAATATACACAAATGTGATCGCCTTCACGTTGTTTGAGCTGGAAACCATTACCAAGAGCTTCCGTTCCGATTATGTCCTTGGTGAAGGTGGATTTGGGACGGTGTACAAAGGTTACATTGATGAGAACGTGAGGGTTGGCCTTAAATCTCTTCCTGTTGCTGTGAAGGTCCTTAACAAGGATGGCCTTCAGGGACACAGAGAATGGCTGGTAAGTAAATGAGACTTGCATACACTTTCATGTTGAACTTCTTTCTTTAGGACTTATTTCAGGGAACTTGATATATAATTTCAGTTGACTCTGCTTTATAATTTGACCATAAGCACCAACCTAAGGGACTTTTTTGTGTTGAACAGCTGTTCTACTACTGCTTTATTTTTAGCATGAGATTGTTAGAATAGTCCTACATCGAAAAAAAGACAAAATCAAAGTGTTTAGTAGATGGTGCCTACTCCACTCATTCTTAAGGTTTTGAGTTGAATGGCCCAATAACTTCACATGGTATCAGAGCCATGTTACGAACCAGGCCGCACACCCTGTATTTGTGATCCATGTGACGGAACCTAAAATCGGCTTGCACGTGAGGGGGCGTATTAGAATAATCCTACATCGAAGAAAGGACAAAATCAAAAAGTGTTTAGTAGATGGTGTCTACTCCACTCATTGTCTTAAGGTTTTGAGTTGAGTGGCCCAATAACTTCACAGAGATAATAATGGCAGGCAATTAAATGAACTTTATGATGAGCCATAATTGGAAAAAGATAAAGTTTTAGCATCTACTGCATGGCACTAAAAACCGGTTCCATGCAAGGGATACAAGGCCATAACTGGCCGTGGAACCAAAATCAGAACCAGAACCGGCCAGAGCCAATCTGGTTCCAACATCTGATTTTAGTTTCTTGATCTATTGGAGGGTAAGGAACAAAAGTCATTCATCCAATGAGGATAAAACATATAATTCTAAGTGGCTATTTTCTTTCATGTTGACATCTTTGACAGATTTCCTCTGGGCATGCTATCATTCAATATTCTTCTTGAACAATGCTGGATGTCTGGTAGGTTTATGCCCACAACTCCACTGCCTTTATCTGAATTTGAAGGCACGAACCATCTCTCCTAACTCTAGTTCATAAGTGCACAACTGTTACTCATATTTATGAAACAGGTTACAAGCTTTACATTGAATCAGGTGTTGTGGCACATTCAGAATATCTCTATGGTGCAGATAGAGAACCACTTCATAATCCTATGCAAACAAGAAGATTACATTTTGGGAGATGTTTGGTTAAACAACATCTTTTTTATTTGTTGGGCGATTACTTTAATTCAACCTCACATCCTTTTGTATTTCTGTTGTGCCTGTAGATAAGGTGTGACTGGAAGTGTGTTAACATCCCTGTTGCTCTCTTACCTTAAAATTATTTTGAAAAACATATAATCCATTGTTTATTTGGTTATATGCAGTTTTCTTGCATACTAGTGGCTTGTCGATTAGGTAAAAGATAAATGTTCATATTAGTGATTTATACTACTATTATTATCACCATAGATACTCTTGTGTGAGGAAGATTCATGCGCATGTCTGTGTGTACCTTTGGGTGTATAGATCCATGATAGGATGCAGCAGACATTGAGTAAGATCCTGTTTCTTTTCTTTGGGTGTGTCTAACCACACAAATAAGTGGATGACTTGACCCAGAGAAGGATACTGGAGAAGTTCATTTCCTTTGTTCTTTTAAGAAACATGCTCATGGTCCATTCAGTTCAAGCTCATAATGATATTTTGGGGTTGAAATACTATCCTTTTTTTTTTGCGAGTATGTTTCGTTTCTTATACCTTTATTGTTTATTCCAACATGGAACAATCTAGCTATTAAAAATATAAACATGGGACACCAAACTGCAGTGTCTTATTCAGCTTAGACTATCAGGTTGTCGGATTCATACTCATATTATTTTGTCTTTTTAAGATTTATTTTTTTATTTCTCAGACAGAGGTAAATTTTCTTGGACAACTGAGGCATCCTAATCTAGTAAAGTTGATTGGCTATTGCTGTGAGGATGATCATAGACTACTTGTTTATGAGTTCATGTTCAGAGGGAGCCTTGAGAACCACTTATTTCGAAGTACGTCTATCTCTCTGTTTCTATATTTGATTACTCTAATGAATATTGTTATTTTTTTTTAGAGTTATTACTCCATGATATCCTTCTAAAAAGTAGCAACACATGCTGGTATTCTGGTTTCCAGCATGAAAGGCGGTAGTTTTAACTTGAGCTTTATACTTTTAACTGTGAATTTTGAGCTAGGAAATATGGTTTGTTGTGTTTCATCGTGCACAGTTATGTGAATTGAGCGATTTAGTACATTTGCACCTCTTCTTTAGTTGACAAGTCCTGGTTCCTTTGAAATGGTAAAATCTCCATTTGCTTTCGCATCACCATCTGATGTGGACCATTCAGTAGGTGATTCTTGATCAGCACTATGGATGTTTGTCTTCAGCTAAAGCTATTCCAACATAACTAATGCATTTGCTTATTCCATCCTGGTTGTGGCTGATGGAGGCTATCACGTGCTATAAAAGTAAACCAAAAACCCTTCTTGATGTTTGCATGGGCAATTTTAACTGTGCATATCTGGGATCTGAAGCGTCACTGGTTACACTCAGAGGCTTTTTAGAAATGAGTTATAGGAGTTCTGGAACCTGAGACTTAAGTTTATGACTGCTTACCTTCCTGGGCTAGGTGTAGCTCAGGGGGTTCCACTAGACCTGCCTGGCATAGGGCCTAATCTCCTTTTCACTTGGTGGGGTGCAGGGGTGAGGTTTCCCCTGGACATTAAGAGAAAAGAGGAAAAATAGAATATATGACTGCAGCTGTATCAACATGTGCTGTCACGTAGCTTATGTGCTTTTCTTTGTCAAACAGGTAGATCTTAGTGAGAATTTTGTTCATTGCATTATTGTTTCGCTCGCTTCTGACTTGAAGGTGAATTGTTGTGTAATGGAAGGTAGCTAGATCCTGTCCTGGTAGTTCTATATCTTCTTTCATGTTTCCAGTGTTAGAAGCACATTCTTTATTTCCTTTGATATTATGTGTCTCTGCAAGGTGGCTAGTTTTGCATCCTCTCTTCTACAAGCAAAAAAGGACTATTCAAGTCATTTGTCCAAAACAAGAGCCAGGGAAGATCTTACTCATTAAATGAATCTGTCATTTCCTCACTCCCCCTAAAAGGTAAAGGCCAACCTGGTGTATATACTTACCAAAGGTAATTCCGTGGATGTAGGCAAATATGTGGGACCAACCTACTAGCTGTTAATGGATGCTGGATATTATTAGTCTTTATTTCTCTCTTGTTTTGTCATGCATACATCATTGTAAGTCACTAATATCAGAGCCTTATCCCATTTATCTGGGGTCTGGTACATGAATCCTGTCTGGCCGCTTATTCTTTCTAGTACCATATTTATAGTCAAATCCAGAAGTCATGTCCCTTTTTAATATGTCAAGCCATCTCATTTTAGGCCTTCTTGCAGTAAATGTGGTATATATATACAATATATATATTTATATATATTATATGTTTGTATATGTATTCCATTTTGAGTTTGTTTCTTTAAAATTCTCTGTCAGATATTCTCTCCGTACCAAAGCTCCTGCATCTACTTTCAATGAACCTTTCTTTACTCATCCTTTTTAAACTTTCCCTTTTTTCATCTGATTCAGGAAGTGGGTAAGAATCAAACTTTCCTTTTGTTTAAAATTAACTAGTTCCTACTGACATTGCATCTCTTTCTTGAGGAATTCAGAAACAGCTGCTCCATTATCTTGGTTGACAAGAATGATGATTGCACTAGGAGCTGCCAAAGGTTTAGCTTTTCTCCATAATGCAGAAAGGCCTGTTATCTATCGAGATTTCAAAACCTCCAATATTCTGCTGGACTCTGTAAGTTGAAGTTTTCAATGTTCCTTGGCTAACTTTATATCCATCTTCTTGTGTCGAATGTAAAACTGATTGGTTGATTTGATTGGATGTCTCATATTATCCTTGTAGGATTATACAGCTAAGCTTTCTGATTTTGGGCTTGCAAAACTTGGACCACAAGGTGACGAGACCCATGTGTCTACACGTGTAATGGGCACCTATGGTTATGCTGCACCTGAATATGTGATGACCGGTAGGTCCTCTCATATCTGGAAACTGAGCTGTGAATGGCTATTCTTCCTTGTCAGTGCTTTGCCCTCACAGAGAGTCAGTTTTCATGATGCTTTAAAATGCTAAGCCTTCTGTTTGTTTCCCTTCTACCCAAACTTTTTTTTTCTCTCTTTTTTTTGTTTTTTGTGTGTGTGTGTGTGTAGGTGGGTGGGTGGGGGGAGGGGGGTTGGGGTTGGACAACTACAAATTTGTCAAATAGAAAAGGGGAGTTTACTAGTCAAAGTCAGGTTGCAAAAATCCCTCTGAACAAGGGCCCACCAGGATGATGTTGCTTAGTAACCCCACAGAAAGGCTGAAAGGGATGAGGTAGTCTCATCAAAATTACATGTGAACCTTGGCTACTTTCCACATTATAACATATGAAGGATGTAATCCTCTCCGATGTTCTGGTCTCAACTACCCGAAGAATTTAGCTGGGTCGCTTGTTGCATTGGGTGCTTTAACTTTTCTAACGATTGTCCTCTTAGTACTCTTTACATTGTCAGTCATCAGTCTAATAGAGATCTCTGATGCCGTTGAGGAGCTGAAATATGTGAATCCTATACCTGTTGAGCAGGTCATCTGACTGCAAGGAGTGATGTTTACAGCTTTGGAGTCGTCCTTCTTGAGCTACTGACGGGCCGCAAGGCAGTGGACAAGACCCGACCCAGTAAGGAGCAGAGCCTGGTTGACTGGGCCCGACCTATGCTTAATGATAAGAGAAAACTCCTGCAGATAATCGACCCGCGTTTGGAGGATCAATACTCAGTTAGAGCTGCACAGAAAGCCTGCAGCCTGGCATACTATTGCCTGAGTCAGAACCCCAAAGCAAGGCCCCTGATGAGTGATGTAGTGGAGACTCTGGAGCCCTTACAGGAGAGTGGTGGAAATGAGGGCCCCATCCGGTCCATGGTTGGCTCTATCGGCCTGCCTGACTGTCGAACACACCGCAGACCGGCAGGAAACAGCACTGGTTGCCGATCGATTCCCAGCCCCAAGTGTTCACCTGGTGCTGTTCCTCCATGCAGAGTCAGGTGACAAAGCTTTTTGCTGCTGTTATTAGAGGATTGGCGTTTAATGTATGCATGAAAATGCTTGTTTTACAAGTCTTTCTCCCTTCTTCACGTGCTCTCGATGTATATTGGTCCTGCACGTCCAGATTTTGATGCATCTGCACCTCTGGTCTTGGTAAATATTATGTATTTTTTAATTTGGCAAACACCTAAAACTTTCAGCTGGTAAGAAGAATCACCAAAACTGACTTGATGGGTTCGTGTTTCTTGGCAAATAGCCCGGGGTTTTGTCTTGAAACAAGGGCCGAGAGGCCTTCGAGAATTTGTGAGATCAGAAGGTATGCATCACATTTGCAACGTCAAACGAAAGTTCTCCTAGGTATAAATAAGGATGGTACTTGTAGTCGTCATTTGGGAGATTATTTGGATTGCACTGGCCTCACTGATTTACTTACTAGTTTGCCGGTGAGCTGAGGTCGGATGGCAACATAAAAGAACGGATTTTTGCCGTGGTTTGATTCTGAAGAAGGTAAAATTATAAGATCTTATAAATGATATGAATATATACTAATATAAAATTTATATTCTTAATCATCATCACCCTAAGCGTCATCCCGATGGGTAAGAGTAGCATAGTCAAGAATTTCGCAGAATTTTCTGATTATCCATCTTCATGGCATTAATTCTTTAAAAAGTGGCGTCAAATATCTAGCATCAAGTGCTTTAATAAGAAAGATAGGAGTTTCTGGCGTGTCTGTCTGATAACCACGAAAGTTTAATACAACGAAAGGGTTCGATCTGTCTAACAACCACAAGCCACCATTACTAGCAATTTGACAACTACTGTGAGATTAAATTCTGGTCACAACAAAGCACAGCCTCTAAGAAAGTGGGCATATGCTCACAAATGGTGCCAGTAGGTATATATATTCCACTATAAAAAGTGGCTAGTGTTGTGCATGCAGTCATTAGGGATGTAAATGGTAAGTGATTATCTGATTATTCACGCTGTTCGTTAGTTTAACAGACGATTTCTAGACGGTCTTTTTATTTATAATTAATAGGTATGGGAATGGATATGATTTTCAAATCCGTTCTCTTATCAGATATGGAAACCGGTAGTATTGTTTTGGAAACCGCTATCCATTACTATATGTGGATATACATGCAATATTTAATATTATTATATATCTTATTATTTTTCATATTTTATCTATTTTTAAAGTATATTGTGGACTCTTTAAGTGAGAAAAACTTACTTTAGTGTGATTTAGTTGAACAGTTACTTTTATGCCATGTATTTGATGAGAGATTTCAATTTGAGTGATTTGCTTCTATTAAGGAATAATTATTTTTATGTTTATAGTTTACTTCAAATGGACAATTTATAGTAAATTTATACTTCAAATTTGACTTTTATAGTTTTTTTTTTTGTCTGTTAACAATCTGTCAATATATCAATATCTGCTTCTATCTGGATAATGGCTTCGGATACAACCTTTCCTAGCTAGTAATTATAAGATAGTTAACAAATACATAATCCGTTTTGTGAATACAAAATCGGATAATCCACTATCTGCACTGTTTTTGATCCGTTGTTAAGAATAATAGTTGATGTAGACTGGATCTATCACGACCGGATTCCGAGGCTGGAACCCGGAGAAGTGGATCCGAATCCGGTTCGGATCGGTGCTATCGAGGCCCGACGGGGATCCGGAAGGCCGAAGAGGCGGAGGCGGAGACGAGGGTCCGAAGGCCGAAGGGCGCTTCGATCGGAGCGGGCTCGTCTCCGGGAAGTCGGGGCCGAGGCTCCTTCGGCGGGCGAAGGGGCGGCGCGGATGATGCTCCTTCTGGCCGTACTGTCGACAGGCGACGAAGCCGAAGCCGACGGTCTGAGGCCGGAAGGGTCTCGGACTCGGCTTGCTCTTGGATAGTGAGCCCAAAAGTTCTTTTGCCGGACGAGGGGACAGCGCGGGGCCGAGTCTCCTGTCGCAGGGCAGCCGTCGTACGGCGTCGAGACCAGGGAGAGGAGTCCGAGGTCGGCGGTCGAGACCGACTCGGGAAGGTCGGCGATGATTCGAACCGAGCCCCTGCAGGAGGGAAAGAAGAAGAAAGACCGGTCAGCAGGAGTCCCGGGCTCTGGCCCTTAGGAACCCCCTCCGACGGTCAAGTTAGCTTCTGAAGATGATTCGATTCAGAAGGCAAGAAGTAGCTTTAATGCTATTTGGACCGTAGTCCTCAAGGGTCTCGGAGGCAAAGAGTTGCATACCTTTGGCAATAAATAGCGGTGTATTTATAGCAGAGGATAGAGGTTGGTTAACGGTGGTAGCCGATATAGGACTATGTTTGGGCTTACTGGTAAACCGCCATAGTGCCTGATCCGCCACCGGAGTGGGCCGGACTCGGCTATCGGGCCGAAGGGGGTTGGGCCGCTGAGGGGCCGAAGCCTGCTGGGCCTTGGACTGCCGTGCTGTTCCCGGGCCTTAGGCTGATGGGCCGCTGACGGGCTGAAGCCTGTTGGGCCGGGAGCGACGGTGCCGCTTATGGGGCCGAGGGCTGCTGGGCCGCCGATGGGCTGGAGGCTCCCGGAGGGCCTGATACTGCTGCTGTTGGGCTGAACGGGGTTTGGGCCTGCTCTAATGGGCCGAATCGGATTCTGCCTCATCACATAGCCCCCCACTCTTGTCTTCCTCAGCTCTGAGATGGCGAGAGTATAGCTCGAAGCTGCCAAAAGAACATCATAACAGGTGTCTTACCCGAAGCTCTGTTCTCTTTTTACCGGGAAGAGGGGGGCCCTCGGTCGGCCGAGGGCTACGCGGTTGCTTCGTCCCCGCTCGGAGTGGCGACGAAGGCTCGGAGCCAAGAAGCCGAAGGGCCGAGCCCTCTGACTCGTGTCAGGCTCCATTAAATGGACGGGATGGCACGTCGCCTCGCGAGGAAGCACGGGACACGCGTCGCGCATCCGGCCGCTCCGTCGAAAACACAAAAGGATCCTGACCGCTCTCGGGTCGCGGATCGCCTCGGCTCTCTGCCCGAGGCTTCACTCGGATTACCGCCTCTTTCATCTTCAGCGCGCGGATCGGGACACGTGGCGCGTATCCTGGCGTTCAGCCGAAGGGTCGGAGCGCCCTCGGCCGTTGATTGCTTCGCTGCAAGTCCCGGAGCCGGTCCGTCATCATTGCCGAAGGACGGTGCACGTGGCGTGCATCTGAGAGGGGCGAGGGGACGAGCGGGACGATCTCGGCCGTTGGCTTCGGCGGGAGGCGCTTCGAGTGGGCTCTATAAATACAAGCCCTCAGCAGGGCACTGTTCTTCTTCCTGCTGCTGCGCTTGCGTTTCCTCTGCGATCATCCAAGCTCTTCTTCCTTCTCCAGCGGAAAGCTAGCTTCCTGAAGGCTTCGTCCGAGCTTGCCGGCCACCGCGGGAAGGTCTCCATTCCTCGGAGCGCATCGCTGGTGGAGCTGGGAGGTTTGAGAAGCCGCACTTGGTTCAGGAGAGATTTCCTCCCCCTTCCTGCGAGTAAGCCCTAGCTTTCCTTCTTCCCTTCGTGGCCTTATGGTCCGGGGTTCTTCCAGCGAGATTACTCCTTCGGACGAGGAGTATACTCCTTCCCACTCTCCGCGATCTCTCCTGTCAGATCCCCTCACCTCAGACTCCCCTGCCTCAGTGATGTCTGAAGAGTCCGAGGTCTCCGGGACTGAAGGGTCCGAGGTCTCCGGGACTGAGGGGTCCGAGGCTTCCGGAGCCGAGGTTTCCGGGGCCGAGACCTCTGGGGCCGAGTACGCCGAAGAGGTCCGGAACCCAGGCCAGGCTTCCACTTCGGGACGCCGTCGTCCTGATATGGCTTCGGAAGCATCCTGCGCCCTTTCGGACGTAGAGGTTAGGCGCCTTGTCTCTTACTTCCAGCTCCCTTCCTGGATGACGGTCCTTCGGCCTGACTCCGCCACCCGGGCTAACACTTTCCGCCCGGGTTCCTTCTCTATTTACGTTGATAGCTTCGAGGCGGGTTTCCGTCTTCCACTCCCCACCTTCGTCATCAACCTTCTCAGCTTCTACGGGCTGGCTCCGTCTCAGCTTTTTCCCAACTCCTGGCGCACCGTATACGGCTTCTTGAGCGTCTTCGCTCATGTAAAGATCCGCCCTTCCATCAATGTCTTCCGCTGCCTTTTCAAAATCCAAAGACAGGGGAAGTCCGAGTGGTACTGCTTCATCCCTCGGGTCGGGCGAAGCGTATTCTCCGGGAAGCCTTCGTCCATCCATGGCTGGAAGAGGAAGTTCGTCTTCGTCTCCCTGCCGGAGAAGGAGGAGAGCGTATGACCCTTCCCTACTGAATGGGCGCCGCTGGTCGCAGGCCTCTCGGATCCTCCTATCCTCACCCCAGTCCAGAGCACCCTCGTGGGTCGCATCCAGATGATGGCCCCGTACAATGTCTGGAGGCTTCTCAGCGCGTCGGAGCGTCTGGTGACCGCCGGGGTATGGCCGGATCCCCGGTCCGATCCGGTGCAGGCCTTCCCCTACCTTCCTCCCGGGGAGACTCCGCGGGGCCGCGGAGGAAGGGCTGCCGCTCCTCTGGCCGAAGCTCTTCCGGCTGAGGATGCTGATGAAGTTTCGGCCGAGGGTAAGTCGGCTCTAAGTTTGTATTTGTTCACTGTTCTGTTTCTGACAGGCTCTTCTTGCTTGCAGCAATGGCCGATCTCGACGCCCTCCTCGATCGGATATCCGACCAGCGCGGTCCGGGCCGGGTACCGGCCCCGCAAGCGGCAGGCAGGTCCGGCCGAGGCGCTGGGGCTCCGAGGACCCGAGGCGGGGTCCCAAGGACTGCAGCCTCTACTGAGGGCCGTGCTGCTGCCTCCGCTCTCGAGAGGGAGCAAAAGTCTAAATTCGCCGCTCGAAGGGGCGGCCGAGCGTCGAAGCGCCCCCGGTCGGAAGGGGCCGTAGACGCGGAGGAGGCTCCGCTGATCAGGAGGAGTGCCGAGGCCCGAAGGGCCGCGAGGCTGGCGTCTCCTGAGGCGCCGAGGGGCGATTCCCCTCCGGCTGTGGCGGCCGGGGTCGGTGACGAAGGCACCGGGTCGCAGGCGCCCCGGGCGCAGCGCAAGTGGTGGCGCCCCGAACCGGGGATTTACGAGGACGAGAGTATGGAAGACTCGCAGACGTGCCTCCGTCTGCTCCGCAGTCTTACTCTCCCTTCGGCCTTTGAAGGGCTGAAGCGTCATTCGGTCATCGACCTGGCGGCGATGAGCGCTCGGTTGTCTGTCCAGGTAATGAGCTTGAAGGTGCTTCAGTCGAGCTTTCCTTAGCTTTCCCTTGGTTTTCCCCCTTTTTTCCTGATCACGGTTTGCTTTCGGCTCGCAGGCTGCGGTGACGGGTAGCGTCCTGATGCACCATCAGGAGCAGCTCCGACTCCAGCTCCTGGAGGCCGAGAGGGAGTCAGACGGCTCGGGCGAGGGCACTTCGGTGGTGCCCGACATCGAGCCTTTAGTTGATGGGCTCGTAACCTCGAGTGCCCGGGCGCGGGCGCAGCTGGAGGAGAGGGCAGCTGAGGCCCGCGCTTCCGCCAAGGCCAGGGTGAAGGCCGAGGGGGAGCTCGCTGCGGCACAGTCCGAGATCCGGGCCCTCAAGGCCCAGATTCAAGAGAAGGACTCCCGGCGGGCCTCGGAGAAGCGGCGACACGCCGAGGAGGTATCGGCGCTGAAGCAGGAGCTGGAGGAGGTGGCGGACATGGCCGTAGCTGATTACAAGGCCGGCCCGGACTTCACCGAAGAGATTATCCAAGCTCAACTGCTGGCTTCTTCCTCCGTCTTCGACCTCGGGTTGGCTGTCGCCCAGAGGGCCTGCCCGAGCGTCGATCTGACTGGGGTCGCCCTTCCGAGGGGTGAGGAAGCCAAGGAGCTCCTGTCTTGGTGGCAGGGACTTATGGCCGAGAGGACCTCGACTCCTGCGTCGGATGATGAAGCTGCGCCCGTTGAGGGGGCTCCTGAGGAGGCTGCCGCTGAGGAGGCTGCCGACGAGGAGGCTGTCCCTGAGGAGGCTGCCGCTCCTGAAGCGGTGCAGATCGTCGACTCTCCCTCTCCCTCTCCCTCTCCGGGACAAGCCGCAGCCGAGGTGGAGGAGGCCGAAGCCGAAGAATGACGCGGGGATCTGCCCCGGTTTTCTGCTTCTTCTCCTGTTGTAAGCCCTCGGCCAAGGGTGTAGCTGGTTTACGCTTCTTCTTCTATCGTAAACCTCCGGCCAAGTATACGGCCTGCTTCTACTTTTTCTTCTGTTGTAAGCCCTCGGCTAAGGGTATGGCTGGTTTTTGTACTTCCTTTTCTATAAATATAAGGAATGTTTTCGGCTTTACCTTGGTGTTTGTGTATGATTGACCGAATATGGCCCTTCAGAAGCCTGAGATCCTGTCATCGTTCGCTATAGCTTGTAAGGCCGAGACCCGATGTAGGTTCGGATAGAAAGTCGCCATAGTATTCGGCCGGGGCCTTTACTATCGTGGTCCTCATGATCCGAAGGGACATCTTGCCGCCTCTGATGTATTTCGGATGGCCGAAGCCACTCATGCTTCTGCTTGCGTGAACTTAGGTATGCCCTGCCGCTTCCCGAACCGGTATACGTGGCCGGAGCCACCCTCGGGTCAAGGTATCGGCGGGCTTAGGAAGAATACCATGCCGCTCCCGATACGGTTTACATGGCCGAAGCCACTCCCGGTACGGTTTACACGGACTTAGAAAGAATACCGTGCCGCTCCCGATACGGTTTGCATGGCCGAGGCCACTCCCGGTACGGTTTACACGGACTTAGAAAGAATACCATGCCGCTCCCGATACGGTTTACATGGCCGAAGCCACTCCCGGTACGGTTTACACGGACTTAGAAAGAATACCATGCCGCTCCCGATACGGTTTACATGGCCGAAGCCACTCCCGGTACGGTTTACACGGACTTAGAAAGAACACCATGCCGCTCCCGATACGGTTTACATGGCCGAAGCCACTCCCGGTACGGTTTACACGGACTTAGAAAGAATACCATGCCGCTCCCGATACGGTTTACATGGCCGAAGCCACTCCCGGTACGGTTTACACGGACTTAGAAAGAACACCATGCCGCTCCCGATACGGTTTACATGGCCGAAGCCACTCCCGGTACGGTTTACACGGACTTAGAAAGAACACCATGCCGCTCCCGATACGGTTTACATGGCCGAAGACACTCCCGGTACGGTTTACACGGACTTAGAAAGAATACCATTCCGCTCCCGATACGGTTTACATGGCCGAAGCCACTCCCGGTACGGTTTACACGGACTTAGAAAGAATACCATGCCGCTCCCGATACGGTTTACATGGCCGAAGCCACTCCCGGTACGGTTTACACGGACTTAGAAAGAACACCATGCCGCTCCCGATACGGTTTACATGGCCGAAGCCACTCCCGGTACGGTTTACACGGACATAGAAAGAATACCATGCCGCTCCCGATACGGTTTACATGGCCGAAGCCACTCCCGGTACGGTTTACACGGACTTAGAAAGAATACTATGCCGCTCCCGATACGGTTTACATGGCCGAAGCCACTCTCGGTACGGTTTACACGGACTTAGAAAGAATACCATGCCGCTCCCGATACGGTTTACATGGCCGAAGCCACTCCCGGTACGGTTTACACGGACTTAGAAAGAATACCATGCCGCTCCCGATACGGTTTGCATGGCCGAAGCCACTCCCGGTACGGTTTACACGGACTTAGAAAGAATACCATGCCGCTCCCGATACGGTTTACATGGCCGAAGCCACTCCCGGTACGGTTTACACGGACTTAGAAAGAATACCATGCCGCTGATAGAAGAAGTTTTTATTCATACTCTTCGACTGTAAGCCTGGGGAAAAGTGACTTACACATAATAACGCCGAAGGCGCTCAACATTCCAGGTGCGAGGGAGAGGCTGGCCCGAAAGGGTCTCCAACCGATAAGCTCCACGCTTGATCACCTCCCTGACTCGATAGGGCCCCTCCCAGTTGGGGGCAAGTTTTCCTGAGGCTTCGGCTGGTTTGGAAGCATGAGCGTTCCTCAACACGAGGCTCCTTACTTCAAAGCATCGAGGCTTTACTCGAGTGTTGTGGTACTTCGCCATGCGCTGTTGATAAGCGGCCAACCGGACACGAGCCTTGTCTCGGGTCTCTTCAATGAGGTCCAGGTGGTCTTTCAGTCCTTCTTCGTTGGCCTTCGGATCGTAAGCAATGACCCTGGGAGAGGGAAGGCCGATCTCCACCGGAATAACGGCCTCTACGCCATAAGCCATGCGAAAGGGAGTTTCGCCGGTGGGGGTTCGGCTTGTCGTCCGATAAGCCCACAGAACACTTGGCAGCTCCTCCACCCATCGGCCCTTAGTTTCGCCGAGGCGGGTTTTCAATCCCTGTAGGAGGCTTCGGTTAACGACTTCGACTTGGCCGTTGGTTCGAGGATGCGCCACCGAAGTGAATTTGTGGAGTCTGCCGAAGCTGGCGCAGTTGTCGCTGAACCGCCGGCTGTCGAACTGCTTCCCATTGTCAGAAATGATGGCCCGAGGGATGCTTCCCACAGACGGCGCCACGTGATGTAGACTGGATCTATCACGACCGGATTCCGAGGCTGGAACCCGGAGAAGTGGATCCGAATCCGGTTCGGATCGGTGCTATCGAGGCCCGACGGGGATCCGGAAGGCCGAAGAGGCGGAGGTGGAGACGAGGGTCCGAAGGCCGAAGGGCGCTTCGATCGGAGCGGGCTCGTCTCCGGGAAGTCGGGGCCGAGGCTCCTTCGGCGGGCGAAGGGGCGGCGCGGATGATGCTCCTTCTGGCCGTACTGTCGACAGGCGACGAAGCCGAAGCCGACGGTCTGAGGCCGGAAGGGTCTCGGACTCGGCTTGCTCTTGGATAGTGAGCCCAAAAGCTCTTTTGCCGGACGAGGGGACAGCGCGGGGCCGAGTCTCCTGTCGCAGGGCAGCCGTCGTATGGCGTCGAGACCAGGGAGAGGAGTCCGAGGTCGGCGGTCGAGACCGACTCGGGAAGGTCGGCGATGATTCGAACCGAGCCCCTGCAGGAGGGAAAGAAGAAGAAAGACCGGTCAGCAGGAGTCCCGGGCTCTGGCCCTTAGGAACCCCCTCCGACGGTCAAGTTAGCTTCTGAAGATGATTCGATTCAGAAGGCAAGAAGTAGCTTTAATGCTATTTGGACCGTAGTCCTCAAGGGTCTCGGAGGCAAAGAGTTGCATACCTTTGGCAATAAATAGCGGTGTATTTATAGCAGAGGATAGAGGTTGGTTAACGGTGGTAGCCGATATAGGACTATGTTTGGGCTTACTGGTAAACCGCCATAGTGCCTGATCCGCCACCGGAGTGGGCCGGACTCGGCTATCGGGCCGAAGGGGGTTGGGCCGCTGAGGGGCCGAAGCCTGCTAGGCCTTGGACTGCCGTGCTGTTCCCGGGCCTTAGGCTGATGGGCCGCTGACGGGTTGAAGCCTGTTGGGCCGGGAGCGACAGTGCCGCTTATAGGGCCGAGGGCTGCTGGGCCGCCGATGGGCTGGAGGCTCCCGGAGGGCCTGATACTGCTGCTGTTGGGCTGAACGGGGTTTGGGCCTGCTCTAATGGGCCGAATCGAATTCTGCCTCATCAATAGTCGTTGCATCTCTTATAGATCGGACCAGTCGATCGACAGATCAAGTGGGGGCACGGGAAAATGTGATGCATCTATTTCTCCCGAAAGAAGTACCTACGATTTTTCCTTACTTAGTGGCCCCAGTCTTGGCTTCGATTCCAAATATGGAATTTGGGGCAAACACAACGGTAACGAAACGTATAATGTTTACATTTAGGATCTTTTATTTTGCATTAACGATCTTTCAGAAATATCGATCTTTATATTGTTTGTAAGGGTAAAGATTTCATTATAGTCAAAAGCTAACTTAATTGTAATGGTCTTGGAGAAAATATACCATCCATTTTGCAGAAGGCCCATGGTACTGCTAGAAGACAACACAACCTTAAGGATGGAAAGAGTTAGCCACGGTGCCCACGATCCTTCGAAACAAGATTATGGAATTTCAAATTTTAGAAGATCTTCTAGCATCTTCTCACATAATTTGAGAATATTCTGTCATTTTATATTTTTTATTATACTCCCTCCCATCTTTTGTTACGTAAATAACAAAAATATTTTCAAACTATGTGAGTAGGTGTTCAGAAATCTAAAAACTCGTCTTCTTTTATGTCTATCTAGTAGAGAGGGCATTCGAGAATAATGCATGGCTGAAACAGGAGAATTGTTGCCATCTTCATCACCAAAGCCGCACACCAAATGTCTTTTTTTTTTTTTTTCATAATTAATCTATTGTAAAGTGAATATATGAGATTTATGAACTCTCTCTCTCTTATTTATTTATTTATTTTCTTTAAGATTGTGTCAAGAACGCATCTCATCTTCTTTTCTAGAACTACCTCCTTATTCTTGACTCTATTACCCATCACAAGTGAGTCCAGCCAGACCTGCTATCGACTGGTGAACTAAGGAGCACTCTTGTTCTTGTTCTCTGTCTCATAACCACTTGCAACTGCTGTGATACTTAGAAGTTAAGCCTGCTCTGTTGGGACTAGAGTTCCTTAAACATAACTTGCATATGGGCCATTTACATTTTTCCCTCGTAGAAGTGATTCTTATATATATATTTTACTTTTAGAAAAATTTCACGAGTAAAAATGACATTCCCAAAATGTTGGGAAATGGAAGGATTTTCATCCAATGTTGCTTCAGATGAAGATATCGATCCCATGTTGAATTCTTGGATCTTTTGTTGTAAACACTGCTTCAAATTTCGGAATATTATAAATTTGGTGCTCAACCCAAACCCAGTCCAACCCATATTTGAGATAGTCATGTGGTTGGTCTGAAGTCTTTAGCCCAGCGAAGTTGCATAAGTACTCTTTCATATTTAGTGATTCTTTGAGCAAAGCATTGCGCAACCTTCTACAATGAACATGCTATGGTTGATTCAGGATATAGTGTTGGGCAATTTTTTTCCCTGATTTATCATTTGCAACTGTTGAGATATCGACCATCGTTCTGCATGATTAGTATCAAATGCTATAAGAAATTAAGGTGTTCATGCCAAGTTGCCAACGGTAATGATGAGCAGTAAGGCAGAGTCATACATATGGTTGGGATTATCAGTCCTCAAGCCTCCTCTTATAACCAAAATTGCTCTTTAGGGGTGATTAAATAGCAGTCATATTGGTGATCTAAAGGGCAAAGTACACAGGAACCATTGGCGACGGCTGAGTGCCTTTGCAAATAAGCAAAGAACTATTACAAATATTGGCGACAGTTATGACTCCATGAATAAATCCATCAGTAAAGGTGACGACTAAGACCTTGAAAGTAATATTTTTTTGTTTTTGCTGACCATCAGAGGAGCCATTACGCATATTGTTTCCTCTGTGACGGCTAAACTAGTCATTGTGAATCAATTTATCTATATTAATAAGTCAAGGTATTGTGTTAAGTTGATTTCACTCGCCTCACCAACTAAATTGGATACACGCATCAAACAAGAACGAACGAACCACACCGAGAAAGAAAGACAACACATCATAATTTACGTAGTTCGACAAAGTACTTACGTTCACGGAGCTCAACTCTTTCGTCACCACTTTGTACTAATCCTCTCCAAGGTCATGCATAAGAACGCAAATCTGAAAAGAGCCAACAGCTACGTACTCTCCATTGTTTTCAACCCTTGAAGTTATAATAAATATAACTTCCTGAAACAAAAACCCCCAAAATATTTACCCTAGCCGCTGCTGCTAACGGAAATGTTCTCTAAATTTGAGTTACAACTCAACACAAGGACACTTCTATCTATTGACTAACACGTGACAAATCAAAGAAGAAAGAGATGTGATTGAAAAAAAAGAGGGATGGGGATAAGTGAGATACTCTTGGAAGAGAGAGCGATGACATGCACGGTAGAGAGAGATGTAGGTAACTAATGGGATGAGGTTGGAGAGAGAGATATATGAGATGTGTTGATGTATATACAGTAGGTCTATTGTTAGTATGCTCTATATTTAGTATGTATAGTTTAGTGGGCCTGCTGGCCTCTTGCCCTATTGTGGGCTCTTGTACTTGTATATATATCTATTCAATACAATGCAGAAGGCAAGCTTTCTCGTAACATGGTATCAGAGCCGAACTAGGTTTCTTTCGTGCCTCCCGACGCTAGGTGCGCCGTCTGCCTGAGGCTTGGTCGGGTCTTCTTCCCGTGAGGACCATCCTCCGCGAAGTAGCTCTTCTCGCTCCTTCTTCTCGGCCATGGCTTCTTCCTGCCCGTCGCTTCGGAGCCTACTTGTCTGCTCCGCAGCGCTGTGGTCTCGGCCGGGTTCTTTCGTGCCTCCTGACGCTGGGTACGCCGTCTGCCTGAGGCCTGGTCTGGCCTTCTTCCCGTGAGGACCATCCTCTGCGAAGCAGCTCTTCTCGCTGCTTCCTCCCGGCCGTGGCTGCGGAGTCTGCTTGGGCCGGCAGCGCTGTGTCTGCTCCCAACTCCCAACAGGCAGGATCTCGGGCGGCTTCTCGCCGAGAGCTTCTTCTCGCTGCGTCTTGCCGGTCTCTCTTTGGGCCGGCGAGGGCAGCAAGGTTGTGCTAGGGTACTTCTTAGCGGGAGGATCTGGTCACCTAACGCGAAGCGCCCCCCCCCCCCCCCGTTGGATCCGGTTACCACCCACAGCATAAGGGAGTGATCACCTCTTTTACTTATTGTTATGGCGATGGCGAAGTCTATTTCAGTTTCGGATATTTATGGCGAGTAATTATGCTGTATGGGCCGCTACTATTAGATCTAATCTCCGTGCTGCTAAACTGTGGGGATATGTTGATGGAACTTCCACATCTCCTGTGATTGAAATTGAATCTTCTATAGACAAAGGTACTACTTCAATTCCTTTTATTCATATTTGGACGAATAATGATGAGGTTGTTATGGGATATATTTTTCGTTCTGTTGATCCTTCTATCCGTCTGGATCTTTTGGAATTTACTACTGTTGGGTTTCTCGGGTTTCTCCGGATCGCTTACGCAACGGAAAATAAAAAAATATTACAGCGATCTGTTTTCCCGTTTCGAACAACTAAAACCTACGATTATCGGATAATCGATTCTCACCGTGTGCGGATTCGAATCCGCAACCGTTCGGTTCCGTCGGTGCGACACCGCAAGCCGCGCAACCACCCGGCCTCTAGCGAAGTCCACGCAATCCTCCCCGCGACGGATATCCTCGTGTTCCTCGTTCTTCGCAGCCCACGAAACCTCCGCCGGTCGCCGCAACAATCGCCGCAATGCGCGGACGATTTCCCGTCGAACGGGATTCGAAGAAGCAGCGGAGCAGATCTGGATCTGTCTGGACGCCAGAGAGAGAGAAACAGAGGAGGGGCGGCTAGGGTTAGCAGCAGCTTGGCCTACTCAGCCCGTTCGCTATGTTTTATACTAACCGCGTGGTTTTTCATAAAAACCCCCGGTTTATATAAAACCCACTTATTTATCCATCGCCTTAAGAATCATGTGCGTGTGACCCTCTAGGCCCAAGTACCAGTCCAGTTAATGGCCCAACAAGCCCAGTGACTCCTCATTGGCTTTATTAATCAATTAATAACCCTTTATTAATTAATTAATTAATCGAATTGATGTCGCACATCGAATTCGACTAGGCCTCCGATCACGTTGGGTGCCAAGCAACACCGCGTGAACCCGGAAGATATTGGGGTTAAGTAACCCACTCTTGGAACCTTTCCGCCGATAGTTACCGTGTGGATATAATCCTTCATTCGTATAATGCTCTCGAGTCAACTCAGGGTATGACGAGCTGTCAAACCCTAACCGGTCGACTCACTTGGATTGGATGCCGCTGATGAATATCGGAAAACTCCTTTCCCGATATTATCGTCCGCCCTGGCCAGGGACTTTCGCGCATCCTTCCTAGAGCATTCTCCCTCTAAGTACCGAGAGCGAATGATTCCTTATTGACACACAATTCCCTTCGACAGTATTCCGTTGTACCCAATCTTTAGCGTATTAGAATCCCGTGCCTAGAGATTCGTAAACCAAGGTCAAAGCACAGAAGTCCACCGCCAAGGTGTCCTTGGTGTCTCAGGTCTGAGGACCATCCACGCAACTGCGACAATAGAATCAAGCTGGTTGACAGTGAGGTATAATACCATCCAACAATTCAGTCGGATCAGTTCAGTGAACTCATTCTCCAATGAGCACCTACAGATTCACCTTAGTGTCTCCACACAAGTGACTTATGAGATCAGTCACCCTCATCATATGAGCAGGAGTAATCTGTACTAGTCTAACCGGATATCCGATGTCCTTCTCGGATATCCTCCGACTAGGAACGATTAAGAATATGTGTGTTTAAGTGATCAGTCTCATTAGTATGATCTCATCATAATCTGATCACTATAGCACATATTCACGGACTTCATTATGAAACGATAATTAATGCGATTTACACATAATGAATATTATGCCATTTTATTAATAAATGAACGAGATTTACATAGTCAGATTGGCTTGTAGGCCACCTAAAACTAACAATCTCCCACTTGGACTAAAGCCAATCACCTTTATACAATAAGCCTATAGACTCTAGGTGACGCTCAAACATAATTTGAGTCAACGGCTTTGTCAGTGGATCTGCTACATTGTCGACGGATGGAACTCTTTCCACTACTACATCTCCTCTAGATATAATCTCTCTGATAAGGTGAAAGCGCCTCAGAATATGCTTTGATTTCTAATGAGACCGCGGCTCTTTTGCTTGCGCAATCGCTCCATTGTTGTCGCACAACAGTGGAACAGGCTCAGAGATGTTGGGAACTACGCCGAGGTCGGTGATGAATTTCTTCAACCACACTGCTTCTTTGGCGGCTTCAACTGCAGCGATGTACTCAGCTTCAGTCGTCGAATCTGCAGTGGTTACTTGCTTGGAACTCTTCCAGCACACTGCAGCTCCGTTTAAAGTAAACACGAATCCAGATGTAGACTTACTATCATCTGGATCTGACTGGAAACTCGAGTCAAAGCCTCGTAGTTTCAAGTCACCTCCTCCATAGACAAGAAACATATCCTTAGTTCTTCTCAAGTACTTAAGGATGCATTTCACTGCCTTCCAGTGCTCTTCGCCTGGATCAGTCTAAAATCTGCTCGTAACACTGAGAGCAAATGCAATATCAGGTCGTGTATATAGCATAGCATACATGATAGATTCTATGGCAGAGGCATAGGGTATTCTATCCATGAATGCCCTCTCATCATGAGTCTTAGGAGACTGTTCCTTTGAGAGACTAATTCCATGTCTCATCGGTATGAGACCTCTCTTGGAATTTTCCATGCCAAACCTTTTGACTATGGTATCTATGTACAAGGATTGGGTCATTCCAAACATCCTCTTTGATCTATCTCTATAGATCCGTATTCCCAATACGTAGGATGCTTCTCCCAAATCCTTCATAGAGAAGTTTTTCGACAGCCAGATCTTTACTGATGACATCATAGCTACATCATTCCCAATGAGTAGTATGTCATCTACGTAAAGAACTAGAAAAGTGACTGCACTCCCACTGGGCTTCTTGTACACACAAGGCTCATCTTCACTCTTAATGAAGTCATAAGACTTGACATCCTCGTCAAATCTTATGTTCCAGCTCTGGGAAGCCTGCTTCAGTCCATAAATGGACCTCTAAAGCTTGCATACTTTATCTGGAGATTCTTTGGATGTGAAACCTTCTGGTTGTATCATATACACCTCTTCCTCAAGGTTACCATTGAAGAAGGCAGTCTTCACATCCATCTGCCAGATTTCATAATCAAAGTGTGCAGCAATGGTGAGCAGAACTCTGATCGACTTTATCATGGCAACTGGTGAGAAAGTCTCGTCATAGTCAATTCCTTGCCTTTGACGATATCCCTTTGCCACCAACCTTGCCTTATAAGTGTCGATCTGTCCATCAGCACCGATCTTTCTCTTAAAGATCCACTTGCAACCGATGGGTACAATACTCTCGGGCAAGTCCTCCAAGTTCCAAACTTGGTTGGTGTACATGGACTGGATTTCTGAGTTCATGGCTTCTCGCCATTTTCCGGCTTCTAGGCCTTCTATGGCCTCCTGGTAGGTTTTAGAATCATCATCCTCATTATATTGTACCTTAGACTTACCTTCAGCAATATGTCCCACATATCGTTCGGGTAGTCTAGGTACTCTACCAGATCTACGAGGCTCATCTGTGTGTACCTGAACAGATTTAGGAAGTGATATCTCATCTGATGATAATGTAGCTATTTGGGGATATGGAACTTCTTCCAGTACTATTTTACTCCCACTGTCCTCCTGGAGAAGGTATTCCTCTTCCAGGAAGACAGCTTTCCTGGCGACAAACACCTTTTGTTCACCAGGATGGTAAAAATAGTATCCAAAGGTTTCCTTTGGATATCCCACAAACCTGCATTTATCAGTTCGTGATTCCAACTTGTCTGGATCATGCCTCTTTACATGAGCAGGACAACCCTAGACTTTAACATGTTTAAATTCTGGTTTCTTGCCTTTCCATATCTCATATGGAGTAGAGGCCACAGACTTGCTAGGTACTCTGTTCAGTAGGTATGCTGCTGACTCTAGAGCATACCCCCAGATGGACACTGGTAATCCCGAAAAGCTCATCATGGATCACACCATGTCCAACAAAGTGCGATTCCTCCTTTCTGATACACCATTCAACTGTGGTGTATACGGAGAGGTCAGCTGAGAAAGGATACCATTATCCTTTAAGAATTGTGTGAAATTAGTACTCAAGTATTCTCTTCCTCGATCTGATCGAAGAGCTTTAATACTCTTTCCTAACTGCTTCTCTACTTCATTCTTGAACTCCTTGAACTTCTCAAATGCTTCCGACTTGTACTTCATTAAGTACACATAGCCGAATCTTGAGAAGTATTAGTTCCAAAATGTATTAGTTATGGGATATATTTTTCGTTCTTCGCATGAGAAACCTCCGCCGGTCACCGCAACGATCGCCGCAACGCGCGGACGATTTCCCGTCGAACGGGATTCGGAGAAGCGGCGGAGCAGATCTGGATCTGTCTAGACGCCAGAGAGAGAGAGAAACAGAGGAGGGGCGGCTAGGGTTAGCATCAGCTTGGCCTGCTCAGCCCGTTCGCTATGTTTTATACTAACCGCACGGTTTTTCATAAAAACCCCCGATTTATATAAAACCCACTTATTTATCCATCGCCTTGAGAATCATGTGCGTGTGACCCTCTAGGCCCAAGTACCAGTCTAGTTAATGGCCCAACAAGCCCAGTGACTCCTCACTGACTTTACTAATCAATTAATAACCCTTTATTAATTAATTAATTAATCGAATTGATGTCGCACATCGAATTCGACCGGGCCTCCGATCACGTTGGGTGCCAAGCAACACCACGTGAACCCAGAAGGTATTGGGGTTAAGTAACCCACTCTTGGAACCTTTCCGCCGACAGTTACCGCGTGGATATAATCCTTCATTCGTACAATGCTCTCGAGTCAACTCAGGGTATGACGAGCTGTCAAACCCTAACCGGTCGACTCACTTAGATTGGATGCCGCTGATGAATATCGGAAAACTCCTTTCCCAATATTATCGTCCGCCCTAGCCAGGGACTTTCGTGCATCCTTCCTAGAGCATTCTCCCTCTAAGTACCGAGAGCGAATGATTCCTTATTGACACACAATTCCCTTCGACAGTATTCCGCTGTACCCAATCCTTGGCGTATTAGAATCCCGTGGCTAGAGATTCGTAAACCAAGGTCAAAGCACAGAAGTCCACCGCCAATGTGTCCTTAGTGTCTCAGGTCCGAGGACCATCCACGCAACTGCGACAATAGAATCAAGGTAGTTGACAGTGAGGTACAATACCATCCAGCGATTCAGTCGGATCAGTTCAGTGAACTCATTCTCCAATGAGCACCTATAGATTCGCTTTAGTGTCTCCACACAAGTGACTTATGAGATCAGTCACCCTCATCATATGAGCATGAGTAATATGTACTAGTCTAACCGGATATCCGATGTCCTTCTCGGATATCCTCCGACTAGGAACGATTAAGAATATGTGTATTTAAGTGATCAGTCTCATTAGTATGATCTCATCATAATCTGATCACTATAGCACATATTCACGGACTTCATTATGAAATGATAATTAATGCAATTTATACATAATGAATATTATGCCATTTTATTAATAAATGAACGAGATTTACATAGTCAGATTTGCTTGTAGGCCACCTAAAACTAACAACTACTTCTCGAGCACAATGGACTTATCTTGCCAGGCATTACATTCAGTCTAGTGGTGCTCGAGAGTATCAACTTCGTAGTGAACTTGACAGTCTTCGTCAGAACGAATTATCGATTCAAGAATTTTTCACTCGTCTTCGACGTATCTGGTCAGAGTTAGATGTTATGCATGTCTTTGGTCGTATTTCTACATGTTCCTGTAGTCTTCAGCGGGATCGACAGTATGTGTATCACTTCTTGATGCGTCTTCGTCCTGAGTATGAAGCACTCCGTGCAAAACTTCTTCACCGATCCCCTCTGCCAAGTCTGGATGATGCTCTTACTGAGCTTATTGCGGAGGAGACTAGACTACGTGCTTTGGGGACCTCTGGCACTCCATCTAAGACTATTCTCGCTGCTGCTTTATGGTCTCGCTCTTCAGAGTCTTCTAGATTTTTTCCTTTACTGGACACTCCGACGCATTCACGTGGCATGGATTCTTTGCCACCACCTGGTGATTCTGGTAGCATACCGGCGAATCTCTTCTGCAAGTACTATCGCAACCATGGCCACACTATTGAACAATGTCGAAAGTTTCAGCGTCGCCAACGGCAACCTCGTCCCACTACTACAGTGGCAGAGTCTCCCTTTTCTGCCTCGTTGCCTACCATCCCGTCTGGGTCTGTTCCTTCAGGAGGATCCACTGACGTGACGCAGCTTGCCGGACAGATATAGTAGATTCAGCAGCTTCTCCAGACCGTTGGTTTCTTTTCTGAACCTTCCGCCTTGACTGCCGCCACTGATACTATTTCTGACTAGATCTTGGACTCTGGGGCTTCTCACCACATGACATCTAATGATTCTATTCTTATTAATTGTTCTCCTGTTCCACCACACCTCCGGATCCACACGGCAGATGGTACCCCTCTTTCCGTCTCCAAGTGTGGCTCCATCACCACCGACTCTGACCCCTCTAGTCATCTTACCCTCTCTTCTGTTCTTCATGTTCCTCATCTTTCTATGAATCTTATCTCTATTAGTTGCCTAGCTGATTCAGGATATCGTATCTCATTCACTTCTTCTTCTTGTGATGTGCAGGATCTACGTACTGGTCAGAGGATTGGAACAGGTCATAGAAAGGGTTGTCTTTACTTCTTGGACACGTTACATCTTCCTCGGCCTGCACTTGCTGCGTCATCCTCTCCAGGACGTCCTTCTACTTCCGCCGATCTGTGGCATCGTCGTCTGGTCACCCGTCTACTGCTCGCCTTCGGTCTCTTTTTCAGTCTGGTGTCTTAGGTCCTAGCATGTCTAGCTTGTCATTTCTGCTGCCTCATTGTGAAGGATGTCAGCTTGCTAAACATACAACTCTTCCTTTTTCTTCCCATGTGTATGTTTCTAATTATCCTTTTGATTTAGTACATTATGATATTTGGGGCCCTTCTCCTCTTCTGTCTATGACTGGACTCTTATACTACATCAGTTTTGTAGATGATTGCACGCGTTTTACTTGGGTTTATCTACTTCATAAACGGTCAGATCTTCTATCTGTTTATCGTCAGTTCACTGAGATGGTGTACACACACTTCCATTGTCGTATTAAAGTTCTTCAAACTGATGGTGCTCGTGAGTATCTCTCTTCAGATTTTCGTCTACTTCTGGCCTCCCATGACACTCTTCCTTAGCTCTCATGTCCTTATACACCTCAACAAAATGGTATTGCTGAGCGTAAACATCGTCACATCCTTGAAACTGCTTGCACTCTTCTTCTCTGCATTTTGGACTGAAGTTATTCTCACTTCCGTGTTCCTCATCAATATCACACCTTCGTCTGTCTTGTCGGGTGGCACCCCTTATGAGCGACTCTACTCTAAACTTCCCGACTATGACCGACTTCCTACCTTTGGTTGTACGTGTTTTGTGCTGCTGCCTCCTCATGAACGTACTAAACTCTCACAGCGAGCTGTTGAGTGTGTCCTTCTTGGCTACAGCACAGAACATCTTGGATATCGTTGCTATGATCCTATTGCTCGTCGTCTTCGTATCTCTCGTCATGTCACTTTTCTTGAGCACGCTCCCTTCTTCTCTACTATCTCACAGGATTTGTGCTTCCTTCATGATCCTGACCCCTTTCCTCCTTCCTCTATTGTTCCTGGTCTTTCGGATCTTCTACCCTCTGACGCTTCTCCGACTTCTGTGTCTCTACCGGAGTCTGTGCATTCAAGTCCTGCAATGACTTCGATGCCCACCTCTCCCTCTACATCTCCTATTTCTCAGGCCTCCAGTCAACGTGCTCCTGCCTTGGAAGATGGTTCGGGTTCCTCAGTTGATGCTGCCCCTGCTCCTACTCCTCTGTCGGCTGTGGATCCTCCTTGACGCTACCATCAGCGATCTCACCGACCTCCTGACAGGCTTGGTTATGATCACACTGACTTTTACTATCCCCAGTTTTTAGCTTTTCTTACAGCTATCCACACTCATCAGGAGCCTCAGAGTTTCAGACAGGCCGATCAGTTACCAGAATGGCGTCAGGCAATGTAGGAGGAGATTCAGGCACTTCAGCGGACTCACATATGGGATCTATTACCACTTCCTTCTGGTGTCTCTTCTGTCAGTTGTAAGTGATAAGATCAAGACCAAGGCTGATGGTTCTATAGAGCGCCACAAGACGCGGCTTGTGGCACGCGGTTTCACTCAAGAGTATGGCATTGATTATAAGGAAACATTTGCACTTGTGGCGAAGATGACTACTGTTCGCACTTTGCTTGTTGTTGCCGCTGTTCGTCGTTAGCCTCTCTATCAGCTTGATGTGAAGAATGCCTTCTTTCATAGGGATCTCATAGAAGAGGTCTATATGCAGTCGCCTCCTGGTCTTCCCACTCCACCTGGACATGTCTGCCGTCTTCGCAAGACTATTTATGGATTCAAACAGGCACCCCATGCCTAGTTTGAGCGTTTTCGACAAGCGGTGCTTGAGGTTGGTTTTCAGGAGAGCGCCGAAGATTATGCTCTCTTTGTTCGTGATTCTCCTAGTGGTCGTGCCATCCTACTCCTCTATGTAGACGACATGGTCATCACTGGCGTTGACTCGGTTGCCATTGTCTCCTTCAAGGCTCATCTTCAGAAGCAGTTTGATATGAAGGATTTGAGGTTCCTTCGTTACTTTCTTGGTCTTGAGGTTGCATATTCCTCTCGCGGTTACTTACTGTCACAGTAGAAGTATATTGCAGATATTCTTCAGCGGGCCTCTCTCTCTGACACTCGCTTGACGGACACCCCCATGGAACTGCATGTCAAGCTTCGCCCGACTGATGGTGTTCCTTTGGAAGACCCCACACGATATCGTCAGCTATTGGTGCCTTAATTTATCTTACTATATCACGCCCTGACATTGCCCATGCTGTGCATGTCTTGAGTCAGTTTGTCAGTGTACCTACTTCTGTTCATTATGCTGCTCTTCTTCGAGTACTCCGATATCTGCGTAGTACTATTTGTCGCTCACTTCTGTTGTCTTCTACTTCTTTCCTGGAGCTTCGTGCTTATACTGATGTTGATTAGGCTGGAGATCCTATTGATCGTCGCTCCACCACTGGGTTCTGCATTTTCTTGGGTTCCTCACTCATTTCCTGGCGGAGCAAGAAACAAGCAGTTGTATCTCGTTCTAGTACTGAAGCAAAGTATCGAGCTATGGCTTACACGTCTGCTAAGGTTATTTGGCTCCGACGTCTTCTTCGCGCTTTTGGAATTGTCCTTAACACTCCGACTCCTCTCCACTGTGATAATCAGAGTGCTCTTCAAATTGCCAGCAATCCTGTTTTTCATGAGCAGACGAAGCATATCGAAATTGATTGTTACTTTGTTCGTCAGCACTATCTTTCTGGCGATCTATCTCTCCCTTACGTCCCGTCAGCCGCACAGCTTGTTGATCTTTTCATGAAATCACAGCCTACTCCACGATTTCGTGAACTGGTTAGCAAACTCTCGATCCATGACCCACCGTGAGTTTGAGGGGGGGGTGTTGATGTATATACAGTAGGTCTATTGTTAGTATGCTCTAGATTTAGTATGTATAGTTTAGTAGACCTGCTGGCCTCTTGTCTTATTATGAGCTCTTGTACTTGTTATATATCTATTTAATACAATGGAGAAGGCAAGCTTTCTCGTAACAAGATGCATGTCTGTTATAGAGTCTCTAGCTCGCCGTTGGAAGAGGGGGAGGAGTACTCCATGTTATGGAGTGGGGTTACTAGTAATTTTTATATAAATGTGTTATAGGGTTGCACGTGTTGTAGAAATCTCTCTCTCCATATATCTCTCACTTTCACAAGAGCTAGCTGATACGTGACTAAACGATAAAACAGCAACAAGTAGATACAAAACTACACCATTTTGTAAATGGAAGGTCAATCCTCGTTTTGCAAGCAAGTCCTTGGACCACAAGAAAACCGGACAATTTGATACGCGCTATTAGAATTCTCGAATTATATTATAATGGCAAACGCCCAAGCTTATCAGCTTCTTTGCCGCCCTGTGGAAAGCTCCCAACTCCTCTCCTAGAGCCAACCATGGCAAGGGTCATAAGGTCACAAGGTAAGCCGCCCCCCACAGTGCCATCCATGAGAAGGGTCACAAGGTCAAGCCGACTCCGCCGAAGTCGAGCACAAGTAGAACACGAAGACAGAAAGCAAATTATGAGTCCTGCAAGCCAATGATACCTCCCATTGAATTTTTAATTACCTTCTTTCCGTTCCACTTCGCTTTCTATTCCCTCACGCTGCTACTATTAAATGAAAGCTACCACCACCCCGGCCACTTCAGTTGCTTTCACCACCGTGATGGGATCGATGGGTTATATGCTCATGGCCTCTCTCTGTCTTTCGTTCTTCTTGAGATCGATTACTGTAATTATAACAGTTTAATTGACTGTTACATGCTTAAAGTTTTTAAGAAAGGTTGATATAACATGAATTTCAAAATTTAAATATGAAGATCACCAAAACAAAAGTATTTTTTCGATTGTTGACGGAATATTCTAAATCAATTTATATGATCAACTTCTTTTTTCAAAAACTTGTGCATATCAGATACGTCCTATCAATTATATTCCCCGATACCACCACATGGCCTCCCCAGGAAAGTCACCTCCCCAAGTCCTCATCCTCCACCTTCGCCATCAGCTCAGCAAATATCCGGAACTGAAAGCAATCCTCTCTCTCTTTCTCTCTCTCTCTCTCTCTCACACACACACATCAAGAGTGTCGTGAGACACGGGTCAGGGAGTATTTTGGAGTGGAATTCGGTTTCTCCGAGTGCACGATCGAATCGAGTCCGGTTAATGCTTGCAAAGAAGGAGACGGAGAGTGAGATTTGAAAATTTTCATTTCCGTCAAGTAGAACAGCTCAACAGCCCCACTGCCTTTTTTTCTGCATTGTCCGATCGTACACTAAGGATCTATTTGATTTCCAGTAAAACATGTCCCAGAAAATAATTTTCGAAAAAAATTGAGACAAGTTATTTGGTAGCATGTAAAATCGCAGTCAACATGAAAAGGGTTCCGTTGACTGCTCCTAAATCCATATTTGTGAATCCACAAAAACAATTTTGATGCCATTTTTTGAAAGGACTAGAGTAGAACGGTTCAGTCAATGACCTCTTCCCTTTATGCATAAGTGTCTGGCCTCCTTTTTCTTTTGCAGTTTTTACAAGTAACACCTAAAAGATTCAATATCTGTGGAAGAGAATAATTTGTTGCATCATCACAGCCAAAAAAAAGTTTGAAGGCCTCCAACATTGCCTGCATCCTCATATAATTAGATTTTTCACATGATAATCTAAAAAAATATGAAAATTCAAAAACCTTAACTCCATGAGTAGTATATTACTGTTCATTGGGGTTAAGTTTTTAAATTTTCATCTTTTTTTTTTTTGAGATCTTCGTTTTAAAATCGAATTAGATAGGCATATAGGACATATAAGGGGCTTTCACAAAAAAAATCAAAAAATATGAAAAAATAAAAAATTGAGCCCCAATAAATAGTACACTATTTTATCGTTGAGGCTTAATTTTTGAATTTTCATATTTTTTTGAGATGTCCGATCGAAAATCGAATTATATGAACATGTAGATCATGTTAGAAGTCTTCCAAAAAATTTATGAAAATAAAAAAATCAATTCTCAATGAATAGTATATTAATGTTCATCGAGCCTTGGTTTTTAAATTTTTATTATTTTTTAGGATGTCCGATCGAAAATCTAATTATGTGGACATATAAGGTATGTTAGGGGGTTCAAAAAAAACTTATTTTATTTATTTTAATTTGTTGTACCATCGTGCGACGTAATATCTCCTAACGGTACAGTAAATTATTCTCCCTTTGAAACTACTTATATTTGTACCTTTAAAATTTAAGATATTATAATTTTACTTAGAACTAGACTAAACTTACCCGAAGCTAAAAATTAAAAAGAAAGAAAAAATATCATTTAATGTTGAGGTTCAAGTTTTGATCATGTGAAGATACGGTCTTTTTTTTTTTTGAATTGTCCAATCAAATGTAGAATTGGAATATTTTCTCAAAAAATATAAAAAGAGTCATTTAGCTTTATCATATCTATGTTAAAAAATAATAATAATATTAAAATTCTTTTATAAACAAATAAGTATATAAAATTATTTTTAGAGAAAGATTTTACGGATAAATAAATGAACGAAAAGATTTTTTAAGAAAATATTTTTAGAAATGTCAAAATGGTCGATTACGTAGGAACCGGATTCTTTGGAGTGTGCTTGCACTGCACAGGCGCATGTGAAGATGTCTGCGAGAGGAGGAGGCAATGGCGCTTGCCGTCCGGCGCTGTGCCATCGCCGTGTCTCTTGCGAAGATAGCAATGTCTTCGTCGATGATCTGGTGATAAGTGCTGCTGCCGAGGGGCTGCCGCCGCATGCAGCGTGCTGGGTCTAGGCTTCCCAACACGGCAGTGGATTAGAGACCCAGTGATGTGGTTTCCAAGTTAACATGCCTAGAACATGTCGGGATGAACACATGCATCATACCCATCATCTCAGTGATGGGTGTGAAGAGGTGTCCGAAGGGAGGCCCACAGGACAGTTAGTTTGCATGTACTTGCATGGCTTCCCACCATGATACTGTAGATGGTGCATGTTGTTTCATTTCATTCGTCTTCAAATTATTAATGGCCAAGTATGCGGCTAATTATTTTGATAGCGATCGGTTGTCTCACTTGGGAGCTGCCCAACGCGATATACTTTGCTTTAAAAAGAAGTTGAGATGTTCTACGTCTCATTGACTTTAGTCAGTAAAGAGAGGAGGATAGGAGCCAAAATTTTGAGATCATGTCAGCACAAGTAAGATAGGTTTTGACAGCCTCCTCTTCTCTTTACTGACCAAGTTCAATTTAAACTTGGACGAGAGGATCTCAGTTCTTTAAAAAGAGAGGAAGACCAAGGAGCTTGCCAATGGTTAGTTGTGGCTTCGCCTTCCCCATCATGGATGGAAGCTGTCCGTAATTAGAGTATTAATTTGCGATTTGTCCGCTTTTAATCTGATACATTTACCCTTGACTATATATATGAAATAAAAAAAGAGAAAACCTTAAAACTAACTATCGGGAAGTTGACAGAGACTACTATCAGGTGGCAAAGAAAAGGGAGAAGTTAATTTCATACATAAGTATATATGGTTGCCATATATTCCTGGATGAGCTTGGCTGTCCTCATCTTCTACAGCTACCTACACTACTCTGCTACGGCCAAAGAGGAGGTGGCTGCACAATAAATTAAAGAGAGCTAATCTGACTACACATAAATGCAATGACATTTTTGTTAACAACTGGCGTAGAATCATTCCACAGCTGATCATATTTTTTGAGTACTCAACAATTATAATGATGTGTAACACCAAAACAAAACAAAACAATATCAGTTCACACAGGAGAGTTGTATATTATACATGCTAGGATATATGCCCCACAAGTTGGCACACCTCACATGTATGGTTAATTCGGGAGAAGAGATTCTCTCAATATATGCATGTTTAGACCGAAGTCCAACAATATTGAGAGAAGGAATGAGGTCAAACGTTACAAAAAAAATCCTTCATATGATCCTTAAATATTGACAAATATCTAGACTCCGATCGGAATATATATTGAAAGGATCTCTTCTCTTAACGGCGATGGAAACAGTAATGGCGGTGCTTGGTGTGGGTTGAAACATCAGTTTCCGTGTTTCACCAATAATGGTGGCGCTGGTTTGGCTTCTGCTGGAGCCGGGGGGCCATCCAGCCATCTCTTTTGCTTAGCTTTTGATGCTCAAGCAACAGCGATGGTTTAACAACCATCTGGGGATTCGACCGCGACTTAAGATGCTGGAAGTAGATTCTCAATCTTTTGTTCCTAATATGGATGACTTACGATGTGCTTCCAACTAGTTTAATTACCTGGTATCATGTACTAATGAAGAACATGGATCTTCTATTTATTTGTCTTGATGGACCTGACTAGATCTTTAGGTAAAACAATGGAACTTTAGTCCCTAGATGGACCGAGTCCAGTCTATCCAAGGACATACAGGATTATATACATTGACAAAGTTTCTTACACCGTTCAATCGCAATGCATATAAAAAATGTTTTTAAAAAAATCAAAAAAAAAAAACTCTAATTAATCCCCAAGATTGCTCTCACTTAAAGTTTCAATTTTGATTGTTAATTAAGAGATTTAAACCCCTCAAAAGTGCCATGTGGTCAGACTGCCACCTGCACAACAAGATTCCAGCGGCTCATCTAACTTAGACAAGTCCTCCTTCTAAATCCTCTTCTCTTTGCATTTTAAAAATTAATAAAATTTATCAATAATTTTTAAATGTTTATATAGGTTCTTTAGGGTTGTTCCCATCGTCAAGGTTTTAGTTCTCCACATCGGATCTTAAGATCAATCATAGTTGTCTGATTGGATAACTATAAAAAATCAATGTCTAAAAATACTTAAAAAATAGTTAAAGATTTGTCCGATGAGTTTTAGGGTTGATCCTTTCTCTTGGAATTTTAGTTTTGATCTCCAAATAATGAAGCATTTAATTGGTCGATTACAGTTAAATTTCTTGATCCAATGGTGAAGAGTAAGTCTCAAGGTATCGAAACTAACAAAAATGAGGATACTTGTATATTTTAGAATTTTTGATGATTGTTTAGATGAGCCTTGTGGTTCATTATAGTCAACCCCATGCAGTGATGGACGCAAATATTTTATCTAGTGGGGTCACTGGGACATTTAAGTCATAAACATGACTGGGTCAGTGAGGTCTTGGACTAGGTTATATGAGGTCTTGGGTTGAACTAGCGGGGTTCTGAGCTGGGTCGGTAAGGTCCCAGACTAGATTGTTTTAGATTGGGTCAATGAATTTGGCAAAATCCAGTGGGATAAAGTTGGATCCGCCACTGGCCCCATGTATATATATATATTAATAAACACTAATTAGAATATTTTTATTTTATTTTAATGTATGTATGCATGTATGCTATTATGTAGTTACTACTATGCATGTGGCTGTTTTGACCCATTCTCATGCTTTTAAAAAATAAAGTTTATGATAATTTTTAAATATTTAATTATTTCTCCTAGAGTTATTTCTATTCCTTGAAGTTTTATTTTCACTATCTGATCGTATTCGACATGAAACTTAATCAAAACTTTCGATTGGATGTGTGCGCGTTAAACCTATCTTTAAAAGATTATGAAAAAGGAATTAATTAATAAAAAAATAAAATGGTTCTCATCTCTTGAAGTTTTAATATTAATCATTAATTTTAAAATATTTATAATATTTTATATTTAGGCAAAGAACACCTTAATTTCTGTAGATAAAATGCTGCATTTGATGCGGGGACCAAAAATAAGGAAGGGAATATTCAACGTGAGAATAGAATCCATCTCTATCTGAAGCTGGACTACCATGACAATATTCCAAGATCCACTGTGGCTGCACTTGCTTTACATGCTAGAACTTAGAAGTCTTCTTGCTGTTCTTATCATGTTTCCTTTAGGATTACATCAAGTGCTCTCTGTGGGAGAACACGGACAAGCATGCGCAGACATGGTCGGCAGGACGTGGAGGCTCTACCATGTGGACGGCCATTATATAGTCTTCCCAAGCGTGCAAATTTTTTAGAAAGTTAGAAACTTTTCCCTGATATTTTTTGTTCTTTGTTATGTTATGGCTCAGATTTGGCCATCCGTTGGATCAAATAAGGATGTGCATGACGTGGAGGATCTTCTACAAGGCTAAAATCTTACACGTGGTAAGTGGAGACAAAGATCTAAGTACGTGTCAGTTGGATTGAGATCGTCTACTTCATTAATTTCTTCTGCATCACTTATACACTACTCATTCGGATTATTCTTGAATCTTTAAAAAGTAGAAATATTTTCTCTTTTTTTAGATTCTACTTTCTTCCCACCACAATAACTGAACCAATAAAATGAAATAAAATACCAATAATATAAAAAATGTGAAATAGACGATCTAAATCTTTATCTGTTCAACTCTCTAAAGAGCTGTCTCCTAAGCTGCAGAGACCTTTCAGTGCCACGAAGTCTCACCACCACACTCCCAACTGTTGGAGATCCATCACCTCAGTAGTTTTCGGACCTTTTTCTTTCCCCCATGGAAGAAGTTATAGGTTAGAGGGTTATTAGATAGAGATATTTATAATAGTGTACTGTAGTCTATCAAGTTTGCATGTATATTCTAAAAATTGATCTATTATTTTTTTATATTTACAAAAAGTTGTACATATACTCTCACCATAAATCCTGTTTGGTTTAGGGACAGAATCAACCAATATGTCCTTAGGATTTGCAGTTATGTGATGTATCGTTGTAACTAAATCTCAAAGCTCATGAGTATAGATATATATATACAAAAAAGTGCAAAATCCGAGGTCAGGTTACGTTCAAAATGTAAACGGTGTTAGCTGCGATATCATACATCATGTAATTACCTCTTTGTATAATGTAGGAGTAGTATAGACATGCATGCAATAGGTTGATTTTAGGGGGAAAAACACAATATACAGATTACAGGGGTATATTTACAAAAGACCACACTAGATACAAGAGTGTTCTTTTGCACAGCTATCCATAAGATTACTTTCCAAGTGAGAGCTTGGAATTGGAAAAATATCACCTCCTATGTTTCTTCATTTCATATTGATCATCTATGCATTTTTGTCATTAGTGGTTAAATGTGTCTGCATCTGCCATGGGTCACCAAGGAAAGGAAGGGGATTCAGTAAGAAATTAGATTCCTTTCCTACATAAAGCAAGATTTGCAATGATATCCCAAAGGACCACCACAATTGCCTTCTTCTCCCCGGTTTATGCTAAAAGGCACTGAAAGGGCCGGAAAGAATCTATTCAAACGACCCTTGATCGATTCAAAGGGCCCAAACTATTCAACATCAGATGCAGATGTGGTCGGCAGAATGCATCCAAGCCTCTAACATGTGGATGGCCTATACATCATCCAAGGTTCAAAGGACGTGGGCAATTGTTTTTGCTGAAGAAGATCTTTCAGAAGGTCATAATTTTTGGAAGAAATTTCCAAGCACTCATAAGTTCCGTACAGTTATCGAAGAAACAATTAAAACAGGCAGTAGAACACTAGAGTGCCCAAGGGAGGCTATTCTGATCTTACGCATATAGATAATGTATAAAAGTTATATAACATCGAACCATTTGTCTAATGCAGTCGGTTCATCTCTTGCCTCCAAATTGATAAGTCTTAAGTTTTATTTTTGGTTGGAGTCTAAAAACTTTTCTGAGATACTTATCTCTGGTTCCTATGATTATTTAGATTTTTCACCTAATTAGGCAGAATTATCACTTTGGAGGATCTCTCGGGTTTTGCCCTTGAACACCTGTAAATATATATATAATACACAAAAAATCCCTTGAATCAGATTATAGTGTACCATGTGCATTTGATTTAGAAGAGATTGATATTTGTTATCTTATTAGTTATGCATATCATTTTTTTAAATATCTTTCTAACCATTTTACAAACCGATAATGGGGTGACTAATCATTTGTTATCATTTGCATCCCTAGTCCCTCCCGGACTTGTATCTATTTATCGTGACCTCGGAGGATCACCCAATTCGGGTAGGATATCGGGGCTGCTATATTTGCTCTTCATGTGGGACTCATCACATCAATGGGTTGCAGTCCTAACTTTGTTAACTAGTTATTACATCACATCAAATGGGTTATTACATCCAAATTAAACATACTCTCTTTGCCTACATGTTCTTCTACTTGCAATCCTCATTCATAAAAGAATCATACTCTTCTACTTATTTAGAACAAAAGAATCTTATCTTTCTAACTGTATTATAACAGATATTAATTAAGAATGTCAATGAACTAGATACTGTACAAATAGTGAAGTATTTGTCAATGTATCCATCAAAGATCTCATTCATTGATCTAAAAACTAATTTTAATTAATATCCAATTAACATGAATTAATGTTAGGGTATTGGAACATGCATGAGAACCCATGAAACTCAAAACTAATATAAGAATTAATTAGCCTATAAACTGCTCCAATTCAATTTAAACTTAAGTCATTAGATAATTTTTATAGAGAAATAAAAATATACACTTAAATTTAACTTGTCTTATGTATCATGCACAAACACTTAATGATGACCTGAACACCTGAATTCTTGGTATCCAGTCCCAATGTTTGTAACCAAAACTTGATCTTAGTGACATATAGGATATAAAATTGAAATTTACTTTTTATGGTACCTATAAGATGGTTGTTTGGAGATGACACAGTCCATTTTCACATTTGCTCTGGACCTGACTTTGAAAATTAAGGCTGAAGCCAAGGCAAGAGTGACTATTGATAAGCCCCAAATTAAATAATTGATTAATTAAGAGGAGGCCAAAAGGGGGGAGTTGAGAGGTTCTTGACGTAGACGTTGGTGGTGGCACGCTGCACTCCCTAAAGTCATAGCATTTGCTGTTAAGAGGAGGCCGAAAGGGGCGAGTTTTACATATAATACAAGATTACCAAATCATAGCATTTGCTGTACATCTTGAATCTTCGAGGCTAGGGTTGTGCTTGCCACTTGCGTAGATGCTCTGTTATCTCCAATATTGTTATGTTCTACAAAAATTTTGCATGCGTGCTCTCGCCATCATCATCGTTCGAGAATAGAAATAATTAAGTTGCCCTTAAATTTTACGTCTATACCGGGGATAATGCTACGGTGACGGAAAGTTTCCCCACTTTTCTTATCTAGTTGAAGTGTGTGAACGAGAGAGGCTAATATTTTAACATGTTATTATATTTTAGCGAGACAATTTTTAAAGAATTCTTTCATTTGAATTTTTTCTTTAGAAGGGGTAAAAAAAGTGGATAGTTTTTTCCGTCACCATAACAGTGCTCTTATATTGGACTGCAAGTACCGATGTCAAAAATTATATATATAAATAAATATATATATATAATATAATATTTTCAGAGTAACTTAGTTATTTATGCTTTTAAACAACATTTTAAGAAAGCAACGTCGACAGTAAAAACATACATGTAACGTTTTCGTGTAATATAAAAAAAACATGGAGATGACGGCATGTACACTTGTAGAACTGTAGAAGTTATAAAGTCAAATCCCGAAGATTATAGAAATTATATTTAAAAAATATAAAAATGTATAAAGGGGAAGAATATTGAAAATTAAGTTTCTTTCTTGATGCGTGCCTCACTTTCTCTCTTCAGAAAACTGAGAGTAGAAGTAGTTAAGCTTTAGATGATAAGCTAATGTGAAATGGCAAGTTCCTTTTAGTCGTCTATCATCAACTTTTCTAAGGTTTAGTTAACCTTCCAACCCTGCGTTCTTATTCAAAGAGTCCCGATCCTCTCACCACAAAAATGGAGTTGGCTCCAACAGTAATCAGTCTTAGAATGACAAATTTAAAATAAATTTGCCAATCGAGGTGTGTCCCTCCCCAACCCATTACTTTTCTTTTGTTTTTAATTTCAAATGCAACACAAAACATTTAAATAATACAATCAAGAGTATGTAAATACAATCATGTGTATTTATATGATCTAACTTGTATTTACATGCACTGGGGTGTATATTTATGTAATAGGTATGATTATATTTAGGTGCATTTGAGTGTATTTAAAAATATAATTATAATCTTTAAATATAATTGTAGTATTATGTATACTCTTGGTTGTATTTGAATGCATTACATTGTACTGAAGAATTGAAAACGAAGAAAAATTATAATTTGCGACATAACACATCTCAATTAACAAACCTATTTTCCGTGTGTCATCCTTCCATTGATTAATGATGGCCAATTTTGCAATAAAAAGAACTGGACTCTTATCTAAAACTATATTGAACATAGACAAACTTTATATTGGAAGAAGTCTTTTCCCCACGCTTGGTTCGCGCTTGAATCGTTACAATAACCAAAGGATGGTAGTCTTCAGTGCATTGTCGACCACAGTATTATTTGAATAGTTGCGAAGTGTTTACTTTTGCCAGCAACGTACGGACGCTTTTTCTATAACTTAAAATAAACAACGGTAGCGATTAAGAAGATTTATTTTAAAAAAAACAACAACCATAGCTAATATTGACAGTGACTTGAAGTATTGCTTTCTATAACTTTGTTCTAGACATATACATATATTAGAACATTCATCTTGTGATGCACGACGGGATCTATCCTGAAGTCCACCCTCCACTATTATTAAACGTCATCTCTTACTATTGCTTTCTATTTTCATACTTTATTGATAACTAAGTTTTAACTTATTTTTTCTCACATATGTCATTATTTCCTTCTTTTCTTTTACTTGTTGATATGATATATTCACATGCATGATAAAACATGTTCGTTTGTATGTGTTCAACTTAAACTTGTAAATATATATTGTTAAAAAATTATGTCGAATTTTGTATTGATTTAAATATTTAAATACTAATTGCCAATGAGGGGATTAGGGGATCAGCGAAGCAAACGTAGGAAATATTTTGCATTTTCGTTGACCAGACCCAAAATGATGTAGGAGCCACATAAACCCAAGGTGATAGCCTCTCCTCAATGTCCTACTTGGCGCCAAGAAAGAATCCGATACCCCCTCTTTATTAGGATCACAGAAGAAACCAATGCGGTCACTTCAATGCCCGAATCCGATCCCCCACTTTACATGCCCGTCACTCCTCTTCCCATGTCCACCTGTGTTTCTTTCAAAACCCCACTCTTTTTTTTCCCTAATAATTCTAAGATAATGATTTCCCTGACATGGGGTCGAGCCCATGAGACATTGACACGTGGATGAGTACATGCGAAGACGACTAATAGGGTAGTGCCACGTGTAAGGGTTTTGGTCGTCCCCATTTCGTTTCAACCCCTTATGTGGGTTGGGATGTCCATATATCTACCGTTTGGTGGGATGGAACCTCTTAAAAAGTAAAAACTTCACCTTCACAGTTGAAGATGTTGGAAGGAACAATTGATAGGGTTAGGATAGTAGCATTTAAAAGGAAATGAAGAGTGAGAATAAAGGCTTTCACAGCAACAAGATAAGCTTCAAAGGAAAAGACATGGTTCTTGTGCTGCTCCTTGTAAAGGAAAATAGAAGAGTGAACAGTGAAGGATTCTGAACAGCCTCAAATTTATGACATGACCATTTTATCAGAATAAGGTCTTTACATTTATCTTCTGCCACCGCCGTCGTCATCTCTAACAAATAATTGCTCGATGTTGAGAGTCTAGAGAGACAAATTTAGATAAAGATCATTAAGATAGACTTGTTTTAATTATCGAATTATATATTTACTTATATTTTGTTATCTATCTTAGTCTCATTGGATCATACCTAGTACATGACCCTCATCTCTCTATCGTATAAATAGAAAATATGGGTTAAATAACCTTTTTTACTGGTGTTTATTCATCTACTTCATAAATCATATTAACGTTTTCATGTACCATGAGGTGTTCCAAGTACCTTTTATGCATACTGAATTTTAGATAAACAAGAAATTTAAGTACATTAGTTTAAAGAAACTTAGAAATAGTCCTCATGCATAGGACTGCAAACGAGCATAGTTATATTCTGTTCAAACTTGGTTCGATTAATTTGAATCAAGTTGGAGTTCAAGCCTAGATTTTATAATCGTTGTTCAAGTTTGATTCACTTAGATATTAAACGAATTCGAATTAAGTATCGAATAGCTCATGAGTTCAATGAATCTATAATATTTTTAATTTAATTTTTTTAATTTTAAATATATAAACTCAGGTTAAACTATAACGAGTAGCAAGTTGTTTACGCCTCTAGCTATTTGATAAAAAACTCAACAAGATATTAGAATATCTTATTAATTAAGATTATTCATGATTAAATTAACTAAATGAGTATTTAAAAAGATATTAATGATATTAAAACGAATTCTTAACGAGTACTTAAATGAGCTTGTTCACAAGTATATTCGAGCCGAACTCGCTTGTGTTTACGATTGACTCATTTAATGAATCGAACTCAATTTTTTGTTGAAACTTATTTATTTAGCTTAATAAACAAGCTGAATCGAGCTCTTATCGAACAGTCTTACAAGTTGTTCATTGAGCATATTGGTTCATTTGCAGCCCTAGGTCATGCATGACATATTTTAGAAGTAGAATTTGTATTTTTTTTAGACAAATAGAATAAGTACTTAGGTCAACACATAAGACAATCCAATAACTTTTTTTTGCATTGAATCTTTTATGCATTTCTTGATAATTTTGGAAGATAAAGAAAAAAAACTATTATTTATTTTGAAATTAGAGCAAAGATAGAATCACTATCTATCAGTTGACATTCCAACGTGCACGTCACTTCACTTGTTAGTGGTGAAACCACTTCCTTTGTTTACAAATGGACTCTCTATTCCTTAATCATACTTAATTAATCATGCAAATGTTCTTGCTTCGGCATGAATCTGGATTCGGCTGGCGCGGCCCATGTACACCTCGTGTGATTAGGTATCGCAAATGGCATGTTTTAACTAGTAAAAACTTGCTAATCCAGTGGGGCTTATCGGAGTATTAAATTGTTGTTGACAACTTTATTTAATAACAATCCTTTTGTGGATCTCATCAAATTAAACTAATGGACTGGTACCGAACAGATTTTGAGGAGTTGGGAATCACTCAAGAGGATTCGAACCTAAGTAAGGTGATTATTTCTTGTTTATGTGAACTATTAGCCTCAAAAGAAAAAGAAAACTAAAATTAATGGATGCTTTCATAAATGGGCTGGAAATTAATTCACCTCTGTCCTAATTTTATGATATAAGTATCTAAAGAAGTATGAATCCACAAGCAATTAACCAATCACATCAGATTCGTCCCTCTATTGTTCTTTTTTTTTTTTGCTGTTTGCCGGTGCATGACAAGGCCTTCTTGATATAACTGTAAAATGATGTAATACACAGTAAAATATTACTTTTAAATTTTTTAATAATTAATATACTATATTGTCAATTCATGTGTTACTCATTTTTCTTCAATTTTGACTTGGATTTCAAAATTATTGTAAGTTAGAATTTTAACCTGTTCAATTTGACAATTTACAATTGAAAATCTTATAATATCTTACAGTACATCAAACAACACCTAAGAGCATTCAGCTTACCAATCCATGGCGCTTGCCTGGTTGGGAAGATTCTGCACGAATCTGCTTATCGAAACCAGAAAAATTAATCGTACTGGAATAGTGCGTCATCTTCATTAGTACTTGGCAATTAGCGACTCCTCATGGCTTAAAATAATAGTAAAATATGTTCAAAATATAATACTCAAATTAGAAGTTCAAATATGTATAAAAAATAATACATAAATTAGAAGTTCCTTTCTTTTTAAATGGAAAACTCTACCCACCAGTAACAATCACTTACTAGAACCGATGTCACCATTGTTATAACCAACTGCAGTTGCAGTTGGTTCACTTAATTGGGAGATCTCAAGTTCAATTATTTATTATAATTTAAAAATTCTTCTGAAATGTTTATTCTTGGTCTGTAAGATTACTTTCTCGAATGATCAAGTAGACTTGAATTTCTCGTTTAATTAGACGGAATTATTGACTATTTCAGAATTATCTATAACTCTAGAAGTTCACTCAAACTTTGTCTCCAGTCACCTGTAAATATTTGTACCGTTTCAAAAAAAAGATGTCATCACGATTATATTATTATGGTGATGAAGATAGAAGAAATTTCCCGGTGCCAATATCAATGAATCCTTAATACAAAGACTATTCACTTAAATCTATTAATTTTACAAAAGTTATTTATGCCTGTTAAAGTAAGATTTAGTATAAAAATGGCATATCTCTAGTTTCTAAATGTGTTTGCTGAGCCACCCTCTCTATTGAAATTCTTAATCATTCTCTTTTTCGTGGTGATTGGGTAGCTTACTGTTGGAACTTTTTCAAAAATAACTGCAATATTCCAATTCAGATAGATTCTTTTGATCATATTTATTGTTCTTTCATTGGTCTCGCCTCAGGTATTTCTCTCTACTCTTTTATCATGGGTACTATACTTTCTATTGTTGCTTGGTTTCTGTGAAAAGTTAGGTACTCTACAAAGTACGATGATAATCACTGCAGGAAACAAAATATCTTACACCAGAGTATTTGCCTCTTGAAGGATATTGTTGTTATGTATCATCTAAAGTCCTCCTCTGCTGCTCAGAGAGGTTTCTTGCAATCCTTGGATATAGTTGATACTTTCTCTCATTCTTTACTTGTGCTTGTTAACTGGCGGCCTCCCTCTACAGGTAAGTTAAAAGTTAACACTGATGGTTGCAGTAGAGGTAATCCTGGTTATTCTGCAGATGTTGCCATCCTTAGAAATGATAAGGGTAATGTTATTCTTGCTGCTTGTGAATTCTTTGGTCACACTTGCAGTATTATTGCAGAGCTCAGAGCCATCACTCTTGGCCTTCAGATGTGTGTTCAGGGTTACTCTTGCCTCATTGTGGAATCTGATTGTTTAGTCCTCATCAACTTGATCAATGCTGCAAACTACTGTTCCTTAGATCCTCTTCCCTAGTAGAGTGAATTTTGCAATCTCAAAGATGGCATGGACCTCAAGTTTTGTCATGTGCTTAGAGAAGACAATAGAGTTGTTGATGCCTTGGCCAAACACTCATGTGATTCTCAGGTTGATCAGACTTTTCATGTTTCCTCTTCCTTGCCTACTATTGTTAAATGTAAGATCACTTCTGATAAAAGTGCTCTTCCTCATCTTCGTTTTTCAGGGTTAGGTTTGTTAGGGGGATTTTGGTTTTTCGATGTATTCTCTCAGGAGTAAGGTGGTATGTCCCCCTTTTGTATTTTGAAAATTTTAATGATATAAAATCCAAAGGACCGGCCCAGAGTCCTAGATAAGTTCTTGAGTTAAAATTAAAAAAAAAGAAAAAAAACTAAAAAAAAGGATGTGTTTTATTTTTTATGAATTTTACAGTGGCAAATATCACATGTATGTATGTGTTAGAATAGATTAACTTGAGTGCATGTATTTAGTATACGGGATGTATATAACACGCCTTTGGGCACATCTAACTTAGATGAGCCCCACTTCAAAATTCCTCAATTTGGTTTTCAAAAAAAAGTTATCAAAAAGTTTAAAATATTCAAATACCGCCGTCTAGACTATTTTTCACTCTTTTGGATTTACTTTTTACTGTTAGATCAAAAAATTTAACTATAATTGTCTAATCAAATACGTCATTACTTGAAAATCAAAACTACAACCCTAAGGGATAAGATTAACCGTTAGAGCTAATCTGACAAATTTTTTATTTTTTAACTATTTTTATAGTATTTTTAGACACACACGTGTATATATATATAGAGAGAGAGAGAGAGAAAGGATCTATTACCACCGGTGGCACAATAAGCATCGTGCCGTTTACTCTAAAAATAGTCTAATCAACGTGTAAATTTTGATCCAAGTTGTTAAATCTTCTCTACTGATAATCAAAATCACGTGCCTATGATATTTATTTCTCAAGCATGGATACTGTTTTCAATCTAGTGATGTTAAGAAAAGGAAGTAGATGAAACTTTTAATATTATTAAAATGTTTTTATTTTAGTTAAAAAAACATCAAGTTGTCCCCTCTCTTTAAGTTTTTTTACTCTTCACGAAGAGGAGGGATATTTTTATGATTTCAACTTTCGATCATGATTTAACTGAATTATGGTTGAGGTGAAGTACCAACAAGATGATGGTAGCAACAGATTTACATTATCACATAAATGTAATTTTATAATAGCAACTGTGTAATTCATTATAAATAATGATAAATTGCAGAAACCCCATGATCTGAAGATAGACTTTTGATCCCCCTTGACCAGCACTGAACGATAAGAAAGAGTAGAGGAGAAGCATCAACCGACCTAAGTTACAAGGACTTGTTTGAGTCTGTAGACCTTCAACAGGATTAGGATAGTCAGGGGTGTTTACTATTTGGTTCAAATCGAAAAACAAAATCGAATCGGAAAATTTGGTTCGATTTGGATTAAAATTTTAAAAAATTCAATTTGATTGGAAACTGAACCGAAATAAAAAATTTAGTTTGGTTCGATTTTCTCAGCCCATAAATCGAATCGAACCGCATAACCTGAATACCTTAAAAAGACATGACATTTGTGTGAAATTATTTGATTTACGAACAATAACGTGTGTAAATTTTTAGACAATGAAGGATAAAATTGATCTTTTAATTTAAAGATCCTTTTGATCCATTGGATCTTCTATCCAACAGTATGTCCATTCGCGTTAATGGGCCAGCCCATAAAGAAGCCCAAACTGCAAATCAAATCATACCAAACTGAATTTGTGCGGTACAGTTTTGTTCGATTTAGAGAGCTTGTGGTTTGGTCCAATTCGATTTGGCCAAATATTTCGATTTGACTTGATTTTTGAAATTTCTCCATCAAACCAAATCAAACTAAACCGTGAACTAAGATAGTTGTTTGTGTGCAGACGAGCTGTACTCGTTTATAGGGATGTTAAAGGTTACTTGTCGGTCCAATTTCATTCTTATCCTTCTCTTTTTATATACATTGGATTAAGTATACATTGATAATAAAAAATAAGAAGTTATTTGGCAAACAGCTGGCAGACTTTGACTTACAATTCTCAGAACTTGAGAAAAAAAGATATGCATGCTATGATGATGTTAGACTGGATTATTTAGTAATTTTACACATGATGAGAATGAGAAATTACAACCATTGAAAAATTTTGCTACAAATCTAATCGATAATATTATGACGTACGTTTTGCTACAAGTTTCATGACTTCTTGACTAATTCCAACTGGACCCACATATTGCTTACATATATCTTAATCAATGTCATCGTATTGCCTAAACTATTTTATCAACTGGATTTAGACTTCATCTGGGTCCCACCGTTTAAGATCACAGTCAAACGCTCTGAAATCATTGTTAAAAATGGGACCATCGCAACTCAAAATTGGCTAACCTATGAGTAGGGTACCTTTATATTATAGTTTATCTTATCACTAACCAAGGTGAAACAATTCTCTAATCTGCATTATATAGTAAGTTTCAACGAGAGTTGTCAACTTCAAACCCCCTCCCCCCGTCTCGATCATCAAACGTAATTAACCTATAAAAAATTGAGTTTACTTCTCTTAATTCAGAACATTCCATGTCATAATCTATTTAAAATATATATTTTTTAATTTTCTATTAGAAATGAGACACGGTTAGGCAGTGGTTGTTTCCGCGTATCTTAATAAGAGCACCGCCTTACGCGGACAAGTGCCGTATTGAAAGCCACAAGCTCCGCACCTCTTTCCCATTAGGATAATTACTTATATACACCAAATTCTTTATATATTTTCATACATATATTCAATAGGTAATGTTGTTTTGAATGTATCTCCAAACGTAATTTAGGTGTAGGATGTAACATTCGGAGATCATACTATATTTGATTATCTTTATTCTATCACAAAGTTAGATAAATATATAATAATCCTTTTTCTTTTTCTAACTCGTTTAAAATTAAGATAAATAGACGAGGGGTGACAGGTGGCGGTAAGTTTATGAACGATAGAACGTTGTTTATTATAGAAGTATGTATGCCAATAAGACAGATATATAGTGCACATTAAATATGACAGATGGCAGGGGGTATGTGTGAAATTATTATCCCCACCATTATTACCATCTTAAAATTCTTTTCTCGTTCGAGGACGGAAAGAAAGCTTACAAGCCGTCGATGACGTCACCCTCCCGCCGCCCCGGGCCCCCATTGGCTGATAGGGTGCAACAGAGGGGAAATAAAAGATTTGGTGAGGGTAGTTGTGTCCATCCAAGGTATATAAAATGGGCCGACCTCCCCATAGACCACAGCGACACAAAGCAGCAGAACGGCTGAGGCCCGCCGGAGACCACGCCACCGGGGCTCCCCGGGACAATCGAGGATGGCGAAGGTGCACCCCAGCAACACCGCCTCCGACGTCCTGAAGGTGCCGGCGCCGTCGTCGCCCCTCGGTGGTGCCGCCTGCGGCGGCGGGGAGGTGGCGCTGCTGACTGTGTGGAAGAAGTCGCTCCTCTTCAACTGCGACGGCTTCACCGTCTTCGACGCCAAGGGCAACCTCGTATTCCGCGTAGACAACTACGCCGCCGGCAACCGGGGCGAGGTCGTGCTCATGGATGCTGGCGGCAAGCCACTCCTCACGATCCGTAGGAAGGTAATCACCGTTTGGATTGCCGTAAAATGGTTGAATCACAGGATCAACTTTGTTTCCATGTGTTTTTGCACCAATCTAAGCATAAGAAATCTATAGAACGGAGAATATTTCAGCACTTTACCATAATCCAAACAACTCTCTAGTCTCTAGTTAGCTGAAGCATTTGCTTTGGGCATGTGCAGAGGCTGAGCTTGGGAGACCACTGGCTGGTGTACAAGGGTGAGGAGGCCGCCAACCCCCTCTTCTCCGCCAAGAAGCACGTCGGCTTCCTGCGGCCAGCGGTGGTGGCGCACGTCGCGCCGTGCGCTGCCGCCGGTGGGAAGCTCTGCGGCATCTATGAGGTCGAAGGGTCCTACTCCCGCCGGAGCTGCGCCGTCTACGACGAGCGACGGCAGCTGCTGGCGGAGATCAGAAGGAAGGAGACCGTGGGCGGTGTCGGCTTCGGCACCGACGTGTTCCGCCTCGTCGTAGAGCCGGGATTGGACGCCGCCATCGCCATGGCGATCGTGGTCCTGCTCGAGCAGATGTTAGGGTCGAGGGGGTCAATGATCAAAGGCTGAGAAGGTGGCTCCAGCCTCTTAAGAATTTTCAACTTTTTTTTTTCTTTTGGCTCTAGCATCCATCTCAACCTAACATGGGGGCTCAACTCAATAGAGATTGGGATGAGATGGGATTCTCCTCACACAACAAGCAAAAGAGGTAGAGGGAAAGGAAAAGATGTTCTTCATGCCTTCGGTTGTGTTGGGCTTCCCTTTTTTTGTATGAACCCTGCACTAATGGAGAACAGAACAAATATATTTCTGTACTATTTGATCAAACAATTCCACCTAACATACTTTTCGTTCATTTTCCCAAGAAACAAAGACAAAAAAGAGAGAAGATCTTATTTATCTGGATACTAAAGCCTATAACAACACGGGGGTTATCAAGTTATACTCATTTCTTAGCAATTTAGAGAAAATCTTTCTTGCCAGCTGAGGAGGAACATGGACTCTTTCTGGTTTGCCATGTTTTAATCGGGTTTCCCAGTCTGCAACAGCGCGGGCCGCCTCGTGGTTTCTGGGGGAAACATCTTCCAAAGAGGAAAATCTAGTCCGGTGGTTCCGTTTGAAACGGAAGAAAGTGGAAGATTAGTGATGGCTACACAAGCAGGGGGACCTCATACGTATTGATGGATGTGGAGGTGAAAATATATTTTTTTCTCGTTTTTACGTTCAGGAAATGGAGTTCCAGATCCATGGGATGTAACTGTGCGGAGGAATCCGAAGACAGATAAGTGGCAAAAGTCTTTTAATGTGATTAAAAAAAAAAAGTCAGTATTTTGGAGATGCGGGGTATCGATCCCCGTACCTCTCGCATGCTAAGCGAGCGCTCTACCATCTGAGCTACACCCCCTTCTGTTCTTAACAAGCCGGTCACAAATATTTAATGTCTATTCTTTCTAGTACATTTTTGTCATACTTCAATTCAATAGGTTGGTGTATATTACCTACATACTTCTCACGCTTACAGTTAATCATATACGACGTTTTAATAATCAGCAATACTATATAAACAAAAACTAAAGAAAGGGTTATTTGTACTCCCTTAACACAGTTCACAAAATTAAATTACTTATTTTAAATGAAGGTACCTGCCTTTAAGCACTACCTCTTTGGGAGTTATAGTCAACCCTGAATCTCTCCAAATCTACCATGTATCTCGAATCCCCTCTCAGACTCTTAATAGCAATTTCCTCTCTCAGCTCCTTAATAGCAGTCTCTTTCTCTTCGAACATGTTCTTCAATTTATTAAAGTTGTTCTTGAAGCATCAAAAACGAATATTTCCCCCATAGCAGAACTTGTACATGGTTCGCCTAAGCAAGCTTTCCTCTTCCTCCCGTTTTCTATGTGACCTCTGCTCAATGACAATCTTCTTCTTTTTTTTCTTTTTCTTTTTTCTAACAGAAAGATGGGGGTAACCCCGATTCATTAAGGAGGATGCATCACATCAAACATTACAATATAAAAATGTTCTTAGTGAACAAGCCTCTGAACTAAACAAAAACTTGTTGTACCTTGAAGCCTGTACAAGTCCCCAAGACTAGATCTTGCAGGCTTTGATCTGTATTCTGTTCTGGTGTTCTAGGAACCGCACCTGTAAATTTCACAGTTCAATATATGCATCTTGAATCCTTGACCAGCATGTTGCTATGTTATCCTCTTTTAGTGCCTGCTAACTTTTATTTTCAGTTAACATGAGCACGAGTAAATGACTACTACTGCAGTTTTGGTTAAATGACCTCTGTATTCTGCATCTGCACAAAGTGGAGTGTGTTTAAACAATAGATTGGAGTCCATACTTTTTAGTGTGAGTTTCTTAACAAACCAGTTTATTTTTGTGTTTGTTTCATAAGGATGTAACTTCTTTTTGCTCACTTTGCTATTCACTTTCACAATTCATTAGTATACTCCACTTTGTCCGTTTTCTTAGTCATTGTTAAATGACTCATGGTTGGATGGTTACCCTTCGGCAGAATGGATGGTTATTGAACAAAAACATGTGGGAGGCTCTCTGAACTGCAATCCACATTCATATCCTGATTTCTTTATGCCTTATTTTGTTGGAATATTAGTTCTGATACCAATATCCTTTTTTAACATAACACTGATTTTCAAAGTGTACAATATTAGTATTGGAATTTGTGTTGGAGGAATGTTGAGGACAGCAGCTGAGGGAGAAGAAAAGAGTCAGTTGGACAAAGAAGAGAGGGGCTTTGGAGACTCTCAAAGACTGCATTGTAGTTTTTTAAATGTATAATTGCTTTCACCAATAAATTAATATCAAAGTTGATGGACCATAACCAATAACCAAATGCTTACCATCACTAGCAGTACCAAAATTGCAACAGATGGGGCCATCCAATAAACACAAGGACCAGAACAGCACATAATGTATCTTTGTTTGCCTTAGGTTCTATTGATATATTTTGGGATGCTTTTGGAATTGCTGCTATTACCTTGAATATGTAATTAGAGAGATTCTGGGGCTTGCCTGAGTTAACAGTGTTTGTCCAGCTTCAAATATGAAATCACCTGTCATATTGATTTTAGTACCAGGAAGCTGATTGCACTAATCCTTCTGTGATCAGTTCCTCACCATTCCCTTTGATTGGGGATGAGGGCAGTGGCTCTGAGAATCATCACTAGAGAAGCAGCAAAAGGAGTGACGATTATTTAGTTGGCTCCACTTATGACCTTGGTACTTACACAAAAATCACTGCATCCATATCCCACTGGTCTTCACTAATTACAGAATAAATCTTGAAAATTGGATGGGAATTGGAGGAATTTCCATCGATGTCACTGATCAGGCCCTTTAGTATTGTAGGGAGATGGAGGTCGGCAATAGTAGACCTTTTTGTTTTGACGCAATGATTTGATAGTGAACTTGTGCAGTTACTGGTAGGCTTTCTTCATTCCAAATTGATGTTCATTTTTGAAGAAAAATCTACTTTTATGGGACTTTTAACATATACTTTTACCCACAGGTTCCTATTGCCATTGGAGGCCCTGCCCTCGCTCCTAGTACTGTCAGATTCCGGATGGATGTGCCTGATGGCAGGCCTTTCAAATGTGGCTGCCACTGTGATGAATCTCCATGGCTTTGAGGCTCCCAGTGACTATGAACTGACCCTCATTGAGGTTGTCAGTGCTATAGGCACCTCACAGTTTTTATGTTTTTAGACGCAGCCATGTTATTTAGACGCTCATTAGTTTATTTTTGAGCGTGAAATATTTCTTATCATTACATTTAGTTCATCACGAGGGTACTACAAATTTTGCATTTGTAGGTGTTAGAATAGTCCTACATCGGGGGAAAAGGACAAAATCAAAGAGTGTTTAATAGATGGTGCCTATTCCACTCATTGGCTTAAGGTTTTGAGTTGGATGGCCTATGGTAGTGTTAGAATAGTCCTACATTGAAAAAAGGACAAATTCAAAGAGTGTTTAATAGATGGTGCCTATTCTATTCATTGTTTTAAGGTTTTGAGTTGAATGACCCAATAACTTTAACATAATATCAGAGCTCATAGTTACGAACCGGGCCACGCATCCCGTATTTGTGATCCACGTGACAGAGCCTAAAATCGGCCTGCATCGAAAAAAGATAAAATCAAATAGTGTTTAATAGATGGTGCCTACTCTATTCATTGTTTTAAGGTTTTGAGTTGGATGGCCCAATAACTTTAACATAGTATTGTGAGTGCTTAAAAATGGATGTGTGATTATCATGAAAAACTATGTTGTTTAAGTGCAAAATAAACCTATTAAAAAGAAACTAACTGATGTGATCGCCAGAAACTATTGACTAAAAAGTTCCAAAAGAAGATTTGATCGCCTACCTGTTTGGATGTGGGTGATATTGAGCTCTTGGTTCCCCTCCTTCAGCCGGCTGAAGAAAGTGAGCAATTTCTTGTCTTTGTTCTTGCTTTGACTACTGTTGAGTTTTGAGGATCGTCCAAATTTCTTGTCGTTTGCTGCTGATTTCCTCCCTTTGATTCTTCTTTGTACACTTTGCAAGAAATAGAAAGAAATGAAGATGAGAACTTAGGAAGAAATAGTATCCATTCCATAAGAGATTTTAAACATGCAACTAAACAGGAAAACTCACTTGTTGGGATGGTCTTTTAAACCCCTTAATCAAATAGGTTTTGAAAATGATGCTAGTGTTGTGTGTTGCATGGAGTGATGTGATGAAGTATGTAAAATATGCATAAATGAATTGAAAGCTAATGTTGGATGGCCCCTTGAAGCCTTGGTCTTCAATGGATCTTGGACGGATGAAGATTCTTGGAAGCAGCACTTCAGCATTTGGACGTCGTCAAGCTTTTTTTTTGCTCTAATCGCCACCAAAATAATCACTCTCTCTTTTTTTTTTACTCACTCAAAAGGCGAGGTATTTATAGACTTCTATGCATCCGTGAATTTACATGAAGAAATCTTTGAAATTTATCCAGCTTAAGTAACAGATAAATACAGATTAATTCATCTTTATCTGTAATTATCTAAAACGCGTCGCCCATAGAAGACGCCTTTCAGACTGATTAGGATAAGGATAAACATCCGAAAAAAAATTATCTTTATCCGTAATTAAATAAAACGCGTCGCGCATGGGAGACGCCTTTTCTACTAATTAAGATAAGGATAAACATCCGGAAGAGAAGTAGAAACAACTTAGGAAACCTAAATGGCGTCGTGACATGCAGACGTCTTTTAGCTAATTAATCTATTGATTAAAATTCAAATTTAAACATTAAAATAGGAATAAACTCTAAATGGCGTCTATACTAGTCGACGTCTTTTAGACTTCTTCATATTTTAATTGAAATTTGAAATAAAATTAATTTAATTAATTAACTTAAATCATATCTGTCTGACCCGATACTATTTAGATAATTAACTTAAAAAGATCAATAAAAATTAACCAATGATTAAATATCAGACCATTCTGAAGCATTATTATATGATATGAAATTTACTCGAAATAATGTCAAAATTAGCGTGTCTACAGCTGCCTCACTTTGGCATCGTCTTTGCAAGGGAGTGAAATGGAATAGAATGTATTGAAAATGTGATGCCAAGGTGTGATGAGACACGCTCTTAACATCACATGATTGGAATTTTTCTCAAAATCATCGATGAAGATAGTTCAAGGATATCAATGGAATCAAACCTGTCTGGATGAGATAGACAAGGAAATAAAATAAGATCGATCAACCTCCATGGAGTGGGAAGTACCCCAGGTCGTAGACACTGTAGGTTTCATGATGGGGAGCGTTTGCCAGCCAATATGGACGTGTTGCAGCCATGATGAATCTTAAAAGAAAATAAGAAATATTAGATAAAGAATTCAAGAAATGTTGGAATTCCGATGATGTCTTCAAGCGAGTCTCAAAGATAATCAAGATACTCAATTCAGAATGGAATATTTCATATCATGTTTAAGTTATTTGATTTAATGGTCTGAAACTTAATCAATAATTAATCATTATCACAGTGATTTCAAAATCCTATATGATGCATGCTGGGCTAAAAGAAAAATATAAAGTCAAATAAAATATAAATTAATCAAAGATACTATTGTCAAATTGTCATTAATGAGTCAAGATACCAATTCCTGTAATCCAGTGCTAAGCCGAAGCTCGTTTATCCACGCACTGTTTCACAAAAGTGGAACCATCGTCCCCACTAATTAACAATCTAACGGCCTATCCGTGCGATTAAGAATTCTCTGGAATTATCACTGTTTTTTGTTGTAGGGGAACTCAAATTCTAGTTTCATCAAAACCACAAGGTCCTTGATATGCTCTAATAAATACTTAATATATAGTAATGCAAATTAACTATATGAAATAATACAAGGATAGAAATAACCGTCTTTTTAGCTACGGTCGGGACTTCATAAACTCCCATAATGGGATCTTCTCGATATTTCCAACTTCATTTGGGTTTTATTTAATTTCCTGCACTCAAAATTCATCAGTAACTTCAAACAAGTGTTTGACTAAACATTAAAATATGGAATTTCGAGAAAATGACAGAAAGCTTGAAATGCGTCGTGTCGAGCCGACGCCATTAATCCAACTAAAATGCGGCGGTGTTCCACGACGCCTTTTCAGTCGCAGAAACAGGTTCTGGCTGTTCTCTACTCAGATTCCAACTCTTTTCATACCTTGTGTCCTGTATATGACTTGAACAAATATGTTAAGTATCTGTTTAGGCTTAGCCCCTTGCCTGGCCAAGTAAATGGTAGATCATTTTTTTTTCTTAGTGGAAGGGTCAAGGGGTATAGCCTTTATTAACAAAGGTAATATGAATAATCAAACTGTAAGCAAAATGCAACATGCAAGCAGACAAATGCTCACTGAAAATAAAAGGAATGAAGCATACCAAATGCAATAAGCAGATGCTAATTGAAATATTTTTGTTGTTTTGAAATATGTACTTTTTTTTTGTTTTGTATATTTTTTTGAATTTTGACATGTGTATTTTTTTTGGATTTTTGAAATATGTATATATTTTTTTTTGGATTTTTGAAATATGTATTTTTTTTTATTTTGACATATGTATTTTTTTTGGATTTTTGAAATATGATGTGAACTAAAAGACCAGCACGGTACTCAGATCAAAAGATCATATTCATTTATTAACTTAATTCCCGAATTATTCTTCAATAATTTAACTTAAACCCATTGTATTTGAACTTGTGTTTCCATTCGTGATCCTATTTGATGATTCGATCCTTAGTCAATCTCGGCCGTTCCTTAAATTTGGAGTACGCCTCTTTAGAAAGAAAGGACGAATAAGTTTAGAAAGCCCATGAGAAGGTTCCGGATACCTAAAAAGATGTTCCTTTCTTACCCTAATATCTGTTGGGGTTCGGTCATTTTCTTTCCGGGATATTTATCGACCTTGCGTTCCCTTTTATTTCACTTCATGGCTTTGATGTAACGTTTGTAGTGTGATGGCCTTTTGATTTGACGTTTGGCTTTTGCCTTTGCTTTGCTTTTCTTTTCTTTTCTTTGGGATGGATCTCCCCTCTTTTTTTATGACGGCATCCTACTAAGATGGCGGGTATTCTTGGTAATCTATTCTAAGCCTCGTTCCGACATCATGGGCCGAGTGTAAAAACAGAATTTTGCTTAAAAAGAATGATTTGTACTTTACACTTTCAATCAAGCTTTCGGTATTCCTTAGGACTTGGCATCTCTTGTTACTCACGAATCAAACGTGTCAGTGTGTGTAGTAATGGGCTTGAGTTAAATTATCCAGACTGATAAGGAAATTTGAGTTTCTAAATTTTATGATTCCACTGGTCTTTGTACCACGCTGATCGACTCTTTAACCTAAGGGTAGTATTTCTTAAGATGCAAACCGTTCCAGGGGTGAATTAGCTCTTCTCCTTCTACATTGACAAGACGATAAGCGTTATCAGGAAAAGCATGTGATATAACATAAGGTCCTTCCCAGTTGGGTTGGAGCTTAGAACACGGACCATCAGGTTTTACAAAAATTCTTTTGACAACCATTTCACCAACTTTGAACTTACATTCAATGACTTTCTTTTGATAAAAACGTGCTAGTCTATTTTGATAAACTCTTGCATGATTAACAGCTGACCATCTTCTCTCGTCTAAGAGTTCCAATTGAGCAAGGAGTGCTGAACGATGTTCATCAATGAAAAATTCCTTGTTCAATTATACTCTTAATGACGGTATGAGGATCTTGTATGGAACTACCGCCTCCATTCCAAATATTAAGGAATAAGGAGTTTGTCCAGTGGGCGTGCGGATTGAAGTTCGGTAGGCCCATAGAGCCTCAACCAATTTTTCTGGCCAGTCTGTGAACTTGTTAGATTTGCACGTCTTTTTGATGATTTTTATCAAAGTCTTGTTAGTTGCCTCTGCTTGGCCATTGCCATGCGGATAATAAGGAGACGAATGATGCAATGCAATTTTGTACCTGTTGCAGAGGTCTTTCAATTCTTGTGATACGAACTGCGGTCCATTGTCGGTGACGATGGTGCTTGGAATTCCAAATCTGGTGATGATGTTCCTCATGATGAACTTGCAGACGGTAGATACTTTGACTTCCGCGTATGCTTCAGCTTCTGCCCACTTGGTGAAGTATTCTGTTGCCGTGAGGATGAAAGATTTTTGCTTGATGCCGGAATCGGAATTGCCAAGGGGTCCAATGATATTGAAAGCCCACATGGAGAAAGGCCATGGGGAGGAAACAGGATGGAGTGAAGATGCAGGAGAATAAATTTTGTCGGCGTGAAGTTGGCACTTAGCACACCTACGGACATATCCTACACAGTCTTCTTCCATAGTTGGCCAATAAAATCCTTGTCGAAGGATCTTCTTTGCTAGCATTTGTCCATTAACATGGCCACCACAAACTCCAGCATGAGCTCCTTCCATAACCTTCCAAAGCTCATCTTCGTCCAGACATCTCAGAAGAACTCCATCAAATCCTCTCCTGTATAGTGCTCCTCCAACTAAGGTGTATCGTTGAGCAACTCTCCTGATAGCCCTTTTCTCCTCAGTTGTGGCTTCTTCAGGATACGATTGATCTTCACAATAGTTGGCAATTTCATAGTACCATGGCTTTTGTTCATCATCCATCTCCTCTAACAGCTCCATCAACATGATTTCTCCCTTCTCTACGATATCTCCATCTCTGACCTTCTTCAGTAACTTTTCCGTGGTTCTCAGAAATGAAGGGTCTTTCACGGCGGGTGAAAGACGCCTATGAACTATGATTGATTCAGATTGCCTGCTGATTGAAAAATCAAGAGAAGATGCAAGTGAGGCTAGAGCGTCAGCTAAAATGTTCTGATTCCTAGGAACATGGACGAAGATCAATTTAGTGAAAAGTTTTGAATAAGCAGAAGTAAGTTCTTGATAAGGCTTGAGTTTGGGATCAAGGGTTCGATACTTGGTTAACACTTGGCGAAAAATCAATTGGCTATCACCCACAATCCTGAGTTTGGTAACACCATGGGAATGAGCAGTCTCGAGGCCAGCAAGGAGCGCCTCATATTCAGCTATATTGTTGGTGACTGGAAAGTCAAGCTGAAAGGCTTGTGGAATGGTGATACCTTCGGGTGATAACAGAACAATGCTAATACCCTTTCCATGGGAATTCAGAGCTCCGTCGAAATGCAGAGTCAACATATCATCTCTGATTTGGTCTATGGACATCAGTTCCTCATCCGGAAACTCCGATTGGACTGGATCAAAACGAGGAAGGGGGTGATGAGCAAGATGTTCTGCTATGGCATAGCCTTTGATCACTTTCTGCTGAATGTAAGTGATATCGAATTGAGATAGAAAGCTTTGCCATCGTGCTAACCTATCAGTAAGGATATATTTCTCCAGAAGAAACTTGATTGAATTCATCCTAGCGATGAGATGGACTTCATGGGCTAGAAAATAATACTTCAATTTCTGAACAACCCAGACCAATGTTGTACATGTTTTCTCCATCGCTATATATCTCTGTTCAGCGGGGTTGAGAAGTTTAGAGAGATAGTAGGCTGCCCTCTCCTTTCCTTCTTCATCCTCTTGTGCTAGGACAACCCCCACAGCATCATCCATGACAGAAATGTAAAGTATCAATCGTTTGCCTGGAGATGGTGGTCTCAAAACATGAGGACTTGCCAAATAATTCTTTAATCCATCGAATGCCTCCTGACACTTATCGTCCCAATCGAATTTGACTCCTGGCTTGGTAAGCTCGTAGAACGGTTTACACCTTTGTGAGTGCTGGGAGACAAAACGGCGAATAAATTGCAACCTCCCGATTAATCCTCTTAACTCCTTTAAGTTATTGGGAGGTGACATCTCTCGGATAGCCTTCGCCTTGTTGGGATCGATCTCAATTCCCCGTTTGCTGATAATGAATCCAAATAATTTTCCTGAAGATACCCCGAATACACATTTCTTGGGGTTCATCTTTAACTGATATTCCCTTGATCTCTCTAACACTTTTGCCAGAACTTTGGCATGCTCAGCCTTCATTTTAGATTTAACCAACAAGTCATCCACATACACTTCTAGATCTATATGCATCATGTCGTGAAATATTGCCATCATAGTCTTCTGATAAGTGGCTCCAGCATTCTTTAATCCAAATGGCATGACAACATAGCAGTATGTTCCCCAAGGTGTAATGAATGATGTCTTCTCCTGATCTTCTTCTGCCAATTTAATCTGATTGTATCCTGAAAACCCATTCATAAATGATAAAGTCTCATAGCCAGCAGTGTTGTCAATGAGTACGTCAATATGGGCAATGGAAAATCATCTTTAGGACACGCCCGGTTTAAATCTCGGAAGTCAATGCAAATCCTGACCTTCCCGTCCTTCTTCATAACCGGGACTATGTTAGCCACCCATTGTGGATAGAGGACAACTCTAATAAATTTGGCTTTATGTAATTTGTCAACCTCTTCCTTCATTTTTAAAGCCATTTGTGGGTGCAATCGCATTAACTTCTGCTTGACCGGGCTAGCTCCTTCCTTTAATGTCAATCTGTGTTCTACTAATGACGAGTCTAACCCCGGCATATCTTCATAACTCCAGGCGAAAGTGTCCTTATAGTCCTTAAGAACTTGTACCATTGCCTTCTCATCTTCCTCAGAAAGATTCTTACTGACGAGGACAACCTTAGGTTTATCTTCAGTCCTTAAATTGATTTCTTTGGTGGGCTCTTCTACGGCAGCTGAGGGTTCATCAAATCTCTTCACTCCACTGGCATATGCCTCAGCTGCGTCCTCGTCGTCTTCTTCATCTTCAACAACGGGGTCTTTTTCATGTATCAACTCATACACCCCATATCCATTATTGACTAACTCATCATCCATACAATCTTCTGGCATCTGAATGGGATTTTCTAATAACTGAGGGATCATTGAGCAAGAAAGGCATCTGTTAGCTAAGTCCTAGAGGTATCTATCTGGAATTCGCCTACCCTTAGACTTTCTAGACTTCCTAACCTGATTAACTTGCTTAGAGCTAGACTCCCTAACTTCACTAGACTCCCTATTCTGACCTAATGAAGATGAAGCATAATGAAAATCATGGGTTACATATGAAAATATAGGAAAATCCTCCCGAGGGGAGGGGCAGAGTAGATTTAGAAGAGAATCTTGACCGAAAGACCCGCGCGATGGGGTATAATCGGCCAAGTAAGAGGTTTCCTCAATGAGGATCTGGGAAGAATTTGTTGCCAAATTGGCGTTTTTTTTTTTTGGACAATAGAAGAGTTAAGCATAAAACAGGAATGAAGATGAATAGAAGGAGAATGAGATGAGGGTAGTGGCACCAAGGCCAGAGGATTAGGCGGATCATACAGCAGTATGTCCCAGATTAAATCATACATCCTCTCTAGATCGAGAGGAGGCAGTGGAATGAGGTCCCGTGGGGACAGAGTAATCATAACGGACGGGGCCCGTGGAATGTCTTCAATGATGACTCGCGACCAAGTCGGGGTCAAGAGCAAAGTGCGAAATAAGGTGTGAAGCATGAAAACATGAGAATGATATGTCCCCCTCCAAAGCAGATCCATGGTGTAGCCAGCTTCATAGGGGTCATCTGGCTTCCCTTCATCAGTCTCTTCTGACAGCAGTATCCTTTTGTCGAAAATAGCACCAGGACCTTCGATCAGCTCATCGATCTGCGGCGACTACTTGGGTTCTGCAGGATCGAGAAACAGCCTGTTCAACGCGATGTAGAGGTCTCTTAAATCGAACCACCGGTACCATTCACACTCAGGATCTTGGAATTTTCTCCTCTTTATAAGCCGCAGAGCCTCCAAGGACTGGTACGTAAGTAGTTCTGAGCAATGCCTAGCCAAGTCTCTCCCATATATATCATGGAGGTCAAAACACGAAGTAATGACCACCGTGTTGTCATGGCTTATTACGGGCCCCTTTATAAAATGAGTGTATAGGGTCCATGTTAGGAGATCCCAACCTTCCTTGGGCGGTGTAGACATTGTCTCCCAGACTTTCTGTCCGCCTTCATTCTCTGCTTGCTGAACAATGTCCTGCTTCAGTTTTCTTGGCCTATAGCCCAAGCCGCTTTCGGGTATTCCTCGATGGTCTTTGACGGGAGTGGTCCTACCTTGTAACTGTGTCCCAGGCCTCTTCCAGGCTGATAGCCATTCTTCATCATTATTCTCCATCTTGGGGTACTCATGCACCTCCCCCTCTTTATAGCATTTAATGGATAAGGAGAAATAGTGGAAGTTTTCAGAGGATCAGCCACTGGATGGTAAACCTGTAATACCGACAAAAAAGGTTGTCGGCCAGGTGAAGAAATGGGTTTGACATTCAAAGAGTGTGCAACAGCAAGGATCGGCATGCTCGTAACCTTAATGATTCGTCCTTTGAAGGGGAATTCGAGGCATTGATGATTCGTGGAGGGAATCGCCTCAAGAGTTCTTATGTAAGGACGACCCAAAATGGCGATTAAAGAAGGGTCGATTTTCAGGATGTGAAATTCGACTTCTGCATGACTTACAGGGCCTAGCTCCACTTTCAAATAAACCATTCCCAGAGGGGAACGGGTGGAGTTATCATATGCTGTAACGGAGATGGGGCTAGGCAACTATTTCTCCTTGGGCACACCGCATAATTCCAAGGTCTTCAGAGGTAGAACGTTGATCGAAGCCCCGGTGTCAACCAAACATGCATCCATGGCCTTCTTGCAGATATTGACCGTGATGCTCAGAGCCATGCTTCTGGCCGTTGGCGGTGCTAGTTCCGATGTATGAAATGAAATAGAGGGTTGATCCCTCTGAGGAACTAATAGTGCTGCAATCTTTTCCACTGGCACGTCCTCGTTGACCATCACCTTCTGCAGATATTCCATCAGAGCTTCTTGGTGAATCTTCGATCTTTTAATCAGTTCAAGCACGGAGATCCGTGCCGGTGTTCGGTCCAGATGTTTCAACAAATCATACTGAGTGCCTGGTGCACTCTCTTCATTGTGTGCTTCCTCTGTCGGCTGTGATGGGCCGTCTCTAACTGTCGACCGATGAAAGACTTTGTTGAAAATCCTCCCACTCCGGAGCGCATGTTCCTCAGCCGTGGAAGGTCCGGGTGATACTTTGAGTACCGCAGGGTTGGATGGTGCGGATGGCGTGGAGTGTTGGTATGTGGGCGATGACGTGGGGTTAGTAGGTGGCGGCGTGGTGCGGATTAGAGGCCTAGATGGTTGGATGGAGGATGAAGTGGGGAATGATATGCGTAATAGCGGTTTAGAAGGTTGGATGGTATCTGGGTAAGCGGTAGTGGTAGCGGGTGAAGTAGGGAATGGTATGCAGAGTAGGGGTCTGGATGGTAGGAGGGGTGCGTAGTTGGTTTGCGGGGGGTTATTTAGTGGAGGTATAGTGGCGTGGGGTGTAAAGGGTTTAAGGAAAGCGGGTGGTGGTAGTGGGTTAGTGGGTGCGGGTGAGTGATATGCGGGTGTTGGTATATGGGTAATGGTAATGGGCTGTGGTCTGGGTATATGGATGGTGCGGCGTGGTGGTTGTTCTGCGGTACTCGGAATGTGACCCGTTGAATAGATAGAGGAATAGTCCTTTATCCTTCACTGTTGCCCACGGTTAGCCTCAGACTGGCTATTTGTCAGAATGGGGGCAACTTGGTTCTGATTTTGGTGCTCCGGAAGCGGGTTCTGCACTATGCCCATGTTCGGTGGTGCTGCTGCTTATGCTGGTGCTCTCACTTGCTGCTGCTGCTGCTGTGGTGGTCTTCTTGCCTTTAAGGCAGATATGTACTTTTTCATCTCCTCCCAGTCAATGCCGCCCTGCTCGTTGAGATCATAGATGTAATCTCTAAATTGGAAGCATGTGTCAATAGTGTGTCCAGGTTGCCTACGGAAATAGCAATACCTATACGTGTCGGCATTCTGGGGCCAAATCGCCTTTTCTCTTGGCAGGACTAAGGCATTAGCTGCCATTAGAGCACTAAAAATGTCCGCCAAGGACTCTGGGAGGACCGGGTATTCTGCCCTCTTAGGGCCTGGAGGTCTTCTCTGCTGATTGTAGTCAGTAGGAGGAGGGACATTATGATATGCCGGCGGTGCGCGCGGCTGATACTGCTGTTGTTGTGGTGGCTGGTACTGCAATTGCCGTTGCGGCGGCTGCTGTGGCTGTTGCTGGCTCGGCTGTTGAGGCCGCTGATATTGGGGCTGCTGATACTGAGGGTTCGGTTGCTGCCTGTACCCCTGCTGGTTCGGCTGCGGTGGCCTCTGGTACTGCTGCTGTTGACTCCTCACAAACTGGGGCGAGTTGTTGTTCATACTACTGACTTGCTCATGAGAGAGCGTGCCCTCAATAGTTGGACCTGTGTTGGGAGAATTCGGCACTGCAGGCTTCCGAGGTAGAGGCCTGCTAGGTCTGTGAGGATCAAAGACACTAGAGAACGCAGCGTCCTTAAAGGCATTCTGACAGTACCGCGCTCTTTCATAGAGCTCTGCCATGCTGGTTAGATTGTTCAGGGAGAGGACTAGTTTGAACTGGGGCGTAGCATTAGAAATCAGCATCTTCACTTGCTCTGACTCGGACAAGTGATCTTTTACTTTCTCGGCCAAGCCTCGCCATCTGTCAGCAAAACTGACGAACTCCTCATCGGGTTTCATCTTCTCTGCTATTAGGTCAGTGATGGACAGGGAGGGGGCGACTCAGTCCTGGTATTGTTGAATGAATTTTCGGAAAACGATACCATAGTCCTCTACTTCGGAGGGTTCCAAAGAAAAGAACCACTCCAGGGCTGGTCCCTCTAGAGATCTCCTGAACAAAAAGGCCAACGACCTCTTGTCGTTTTGCCAGAAGGATGACTCGTACATGAACTCCTGCAAATGGGTGAAGGGGTTCCCAGTACCGTTGTACTTTCGGTACACTGGCATCTCGGAGGGTGGCAAGTGGAACACTGGCAGGCTTGGTAAGTTGATTTCCGGTGCAGCTTTGACCCCCATCATCTTCTGGAGGTTGTTGAATTGTTCATCCATGCGCTCCATCTTCGCCAACAACGCTTGTGTTGTCGGATCAGCCTGGGGAGGAGGAGGAGGTGGAGGTACTTGATAGGCCTGTTGCCTAGATTACGTTGGACAAAGAGGATAGTAAAGAGGAGGTCTGGCAGAACTTCCGCCATGCCCGAGGGCATTTTGGTACGCGGGCGTCAGTGGTCTGGCCGGTTGCCTAGAAGAGGAAAGTTGTGGCCCAGCTGGCCGAGAAGTGACATGGAGGCCTTCCATGACCTGATGAATGTAGGAAGGATGATGAGGAGGTTGTTGAGGGATGGCAGGGGGAGCCGGAGGGTTCGGCTCGGCAGACTGTATGGGCGTCTTCCCCTTCAGAATGGACTGGATCGCCTCGAACTGCTGAGGGTCCAGACGGGAAGCAAGAACTCCCAAAGCATTTACAAGATCCGAGGGGTCAGAAGATGAGGGATCATTCTGGTTCATGTCTCCCTCGAAGATAGGGTTAGGAGCCGCATGCACATGCGGGGGAGGATCAAGATATTGTTCATGAGGAGATAGAGAGGGGTTCTGACATTCCCCTCATGTCGAACTGGAATAGAATTACGGGAGGCATCAGCATCTCTCCCGCTCTCAAAATTGTAATCGGAATCGCGAGGGGCATTAGCATCTCCCTCGTAGTTGATAATGGCATCTAAAGCCATGCTCAAGTCTCTGCCTGATCGAAGCAGTATGATGTTAGATTTTTCTTCAGAGATTAACAAACAAGTTGTACAGAGATTAAACAAACAAGTGGATGTTTAACGTGATTTTAAGATTCCTTGTTGGGTTATTTGGATTTAATTAAATCACAAATTCGCTCAAGAGATAGGATCCTAGTTTCAGTTCAATGTCCACCGTTATATTCTATGGTTTTCTCTCACAACGTTATGGAAATCTAACTGGGACTTCAAACGGTACAACCAGCCCGATGATCAAGGAGGAATACCTTGATTTTGGGGACTTACGGAGGTCTTTAACACCAACTACTCTAGTCTGATCGAGGGACCGACCAAATCAGAGAGAGTTGAAGACGTAAAGAAGAGTGTTCCTAAGAAGAGGAGGGTGTTAGCCTCAATGCGTATGACCTGTAGTCTGGATGGCCTCTAATGCTTAATACATAATGGGTAATTAGCACACAGATCACAAAAATCTGAGACCTGAAGAAGAAATAAGAAACTGTCTGAATTGCGTCGTCTTTGGTAGACGCTATTCAAACAGAGCCTTATTTTTTTCGCAAAAGCTCAGACAGCAAACAACAGAGAAAAGAGACTGAAAGGCGTCTGGGTCTGACGACGCAGTTTGAAATGCGTCGCTGCTCCTGGACGCTTTTCAAGTCGCAGATGTAGTTTTCCAGGAGGAATTTCTAGATCGATTCCTCCTCAAAACAGGATAAAAAATGATAAATAATCAGCTCATGCAAAGTTTTTTTTGTTTCGAATTTTAACAGGATAATTTGTCAAATAAACAACTAGAATGCCAATCAATCACACAATCTTTATCACAAAAACAGCTTTTCAACTAATCAACGGGGAGGGCAAGATCTTGCCACAGGGGTGTGCACGTGGTGCACGTAGGAAATTAACTAAACTAAAAACACTCACCAATTGGTGAAGGCGTGTCGAGAGACACAAGTGGTGCACCGTGGGTGCCCGATTGATAACAGCAAGAACAAAGAACTAAAAGATGGCGAGACCAAGTCCCACCGTGATCGCCAAAAAAACTGTGAGTGCTTAAAAATGGGTGTGTGATTATCATGAAAAACTATGTTGTTTAAGTGCAAAATAAACCTATTAAAAAGAAACTAAGTGATGTGATCGTCAGAAACTTTTGACTAAAAAGTTCCAAAAGAAGATTTGATCGCTTACCTGTTTGGATGTGTGAGATATTGAGCTCTTAGTTCTCCTCCTTCAGCCGGCTGAAGAAAGTGAGCCATTTCTTGTCTTTGTTCTTGTTTTGACTGTTGTTGAGTTTTGAGGATCGTCCAAATTCCTTGTCGTTTGCTGCTGATTTCCTCCCTTTGATTATTCTTTGTACACTTTGCAAGAAATAGAAAGAAATGAAGATGAGAACTTAAGAAGAAATAGTACCCATTCCAAAAGAGATTTTAAACATGCAACTAAATAGGAAAACTCACTTGTTGGGATGGTCTTTTAAGCCCCTTAATCAAATAGGTTTTGAAAATGATGCTAGTGTTGTGTGTTGCATGGAGTGATGTGATGAAGTATGTAAAATATGCAGAAATGAATTGAAAGCTAATGTTTGATGGCCCCTGGAAGCCTTGGTCTTCAATGGATCTTAGACGGACGAAGATTCTTGGAAGCAGCACTTCAGCGTTTGGATGTCGTCAAGTTTTTTTTTTGCTTCAATCGCCACCAAAATAATCACTCTCTCTTTTTTTTGTTTACTCACTCAAAAGGCGAGGTATTTATAGAAATCTATGCATCCGCGGATTTACATGAAGAAATCTTTGAAATTTATCCAGCTTAACTAACAGATAAATACAGATTAATTCATCTTTATCTGTAATTATCTAAAACGCGTCGCCCATAAAAGACGCCATTCAAACTAATTAGGATAAGGATAAACATCTAGAAAAAATTTATCTTTATTTGTAATTAAATAAAATGCGTCGCGTATGGAAGACACATTTTCTACTAATTAAGATAAGGATAAACATCCGGAAGAGAAGTAGAAACAACTTAGGAAACCTAAATGGCGTCGTGACATGCAGACGTCTTTTAGCTAATTAATCTATTGATTAAAATTCAAATTTAAACATTAAAATAGGAATAAACTCTAAATGGCGTCTATACTAGTCGACGTCTTTTAGACTTCTTCATATTTTAATTGAAATTTGAATTAAAATCAATTTAATTAATTAACTTAAATCATATCTGTCTGACCCGATACTATTTAGATAATTAACTTAAAAAGATCAATAAAAATTAACCAATGATTACATATCAGACCATTCTGAGGCATTATTATATGATATGAAATTTACTCGAAATGATGTCAAAATTAACGTGTCTACAAGTATCAGAGCTCATAGTTACGAATGGGGCCACGCACCCCGTATTTGTGATCCACGTGACAGAGACTAAAATCGGCCTGCATCGAAAAAGGATAAAATCAAAGAGTGTTTAATAGATGGTGCCTACTCCACGCCTTAAGATTTTGAGTTGGATGGCCCAATAACTGTAACATGGTATTAGAGTCCAAAGATATGAACTGGGCCATCAAACTCAAAATCTTAAGGCAATGAGTGGAGTAGGCACCATCTATTAAACACTCTTTGATTTTGTCCTTTATCCGATATAGGACTATTCTAACAATAGGGATTTATCCTGCAATACAAGGATCACCTTGTAACTGTGTATCCTATAAGCCAAAAGCCCGAATGTGGGCTTTCACTTCTTGAACTGTGTGAATTGATGTATCCTTAGTTTGGCCTTTTTAAAGAGCACTCATAACAGAGAGGATTAAACAGGGAAAAAGTGTGGGTACAATCGCTACTCTACCATTATGTTATGGAAATGGGTTTTTAACTTTTCGGTCCTTATAAGCTTTCAATATTTGGCGAATGGAAGTGGCTCGTTCATAGGTGCGAATGGATCTGTAAATTAAATGGGACGAGGACAAATATAATTAGAAACTCATTTCGCCCAGTTTGAACATACCTTTGCTCAGCTCATGAGTTTGTGTAGCTGCTGCAGTATACTGTACTCGAGCCACCGATGGCTCGAATTCTTCTGGAATGAGTCATGTTATCCTCGTCTGGTCTATTTGCAGGTTGAGTTTGTAATTTTAAAAGTAAAATAAAAAATTTTAAAAGATGTTGGAGTGACTTTGTCAAGGGTACATTGCATTTTTTTTTTTGGCTCAAAAGGGTTCATTGCATTTATTAGTTCAACGTTTGTTTGTCAAATAAAACAAATTGAGGCCAGAATCCTGAGATGGCTAGTTTTAAACTTCAAATGAGCTTGAACTTGTTTAAAATTAATAGAACCAACTTTATCAGCTTGACTTGTTTGTACTTTTGTTCACAGTGCACTAATAGATGCGCCAATTATGTAAAGCTTTCAGCCGTACATTGTACAAAAACTAATGGCATGGTTTTAGGCTTCCTACCTTTTTGAGGGTTTTTTAAATATTAGCCTCTATAATCTTTCGATTTTACAAAAAAAGTCCTCCTAATTTGAGCATTTTTTAGAAAGTTCCTGTAATCTTTCCCAATTTTTTAAAAAAACCTATATAGTTAATAACCGTTTGAAATCAAGGATATTCTAAGGAATATTCTTTCTACCAGCATCATTAAAAACTTCTGGACTAAAATATCCTTCTCTCTTCTTTTAAGATGTAAAAGCTCTAATGTCATTGTTCATCCACCCATTTGCCCAACTCCCTCCTTAGCCGCCCTTGCCCCAACTCCCTCCTCCGCCACCGTCTGCCCAGCTCCCTCCTCCGTCATCCCCTGTAGATCGGAGCGCTCCGTCCAACCATTGCACACGATTGTGCAGCCCGCTCAGCTCCCTCCGTCACCGGCCCTCGCCCAGCTCCCTCCGTCATCGGCCTCCTTGCACATTGTCCTCCTATCTCCCTCCTCCGCCGGCAACCCTACACGTCGGCACCGTGCTCCCAACGCAACATCTACGGCGGCACCCCGTCCACCTAGCCCTCCCCTCCACAATGGGGGTGGGGCTCATTGCTAGGGCTCCCTCCTCCACAGTGGGGGTCACTATGCCCTGTCCGCCCGCTGCTGGGGTTCCCTCCTCTACGCAAGCACCACACCTCCACAGCCTAGCTGTCTCATCCACGGCAGCTTCCTCTTCGCCACCACCTAGTTACCTCCACACCGGCCGCCTACCAAGTCCCTCCTCCACGATAGTGGGAAGCCCTCTCCCCCTGCTAACCCCTCCCGTAACATCAAACAGATGTCCCATATGGAGGTTTTTAGAAGGCGTTCTCATTTTTAGCTTGTCTTACTCTTTTTGAAAAATTAACGAAATAATGTATATTTTTGTTCTTCGGTGCAGTCATCATCAAATACATCCGCCGGAAGATTCTCATTGTCCAGACCAACACTTGAATGTCGCTGCGGAGCGGGTATCTGCCAAGTTTTCACTTCACAATGTGAAGTATCAAGAAGAAGATGATTTTATTGGTATCCAAATCACAATAGTCCAAAACAAGATTGTGATTTCTTTTCGTAAGTTGACGATGCGAGATACGGTACTTGGTGCTGTCAATTTGAAATATCAAATGAAAGCAATGGAAGATCAATTTAAAAAGAAGTTAGAAATAGTTGAGAAGCGATTGAAGGGTTTAAAAGTAGTTCTAATTGTTGTGATTATTATTTTTGTTTGTGTTTTGACTGTGCACATGATGTAGAAGTTGTATGATCTTTTATATGTTCTTGTAATTGAAATTTAGTTATTGTTGGATGTGATGAAACTATGTGAAATGGAACTACTCACTTAATTATTATCGGATCTTATATTCTCTGTGTTCACTGAAAACTCGGCCAATGCCATTTTTGAAATTGAGCTTCCTCTGCTGTCATCGTGTTACGAAAGTTTCTCTTGTTTTTCTAAATCTTCCATGTGTTATAGATTATGAAAATCATGTCATGACCTTAAACATTATCTCCGAGACATATATTTCGCAGATAACATTTCCTTTACAGTAATAGGATGCCTTCCAGATGGGAACTAATGAGTATTGCTAGTTTAACAGACTATTTGATATTAATTACTAAAACCAAATTTAGTTTTGCATGGGAAATTTTTTCATAATATTTATCTGAATAGTTTGTTTGCCTGATACGGGAGGGTAGAAGGCTAGTTTGTTGCCATGGATTATTCATGTTCTCTAGGCAACTAATTAATTGCCGTCTTTAGAGCTTTCTAGATAAATTGAAAATTCACTTATCATATTTTTGGAATGATCGAAATGTCTTCATTCCAACTAACCGTAATCAGTCTTGCAGGCATTATGTGAGGCATGTTATTAACATCAACATGTCATAAATAACCTTTTACTTTCCTACAACATAACTCATAGTGTTTCAACATAAAAAACTAAAGAAACATATCCAAATTAACATCAAAACCAAAGAAGAATGACAATAGCAACTCTGTCCAAGATAGCATAAAAAACTAATAAACCTATTCAAATTAACATCAACATGTTCAAAATAACAGTTGAATAGATGTCCAAATTAACATTAAAACTAAAGCAGAATGACAATGGCAACCTTACCCAAGATAGCATAAACAAACTAATAAATATGTTCAAATTAACATCAACATGTCCAAAATAACAATTGAATAGTTGTCCAAATTAACATTAAAACTAAAACAGAATGACAATGGCAACCATGTCTAAGATAGCATAAAAAAACTAATAAACATGTCTAAATTAACATTAACGTGTCCAAAATAACAGTTGAATAGCTGTCGAGAATATGTCAAAATACATCCATCGAATGGTTTGGCAACATCTGATAACATGACAAAAGTACATCCATACTAAAGTATCCAAGAGTTCTCGACACACTCGAACATCTCTCTCATTTTTCTCTCAATCCATATTTCAATACAACATTTATTGAGATAATCTCATGTGATAATAATAATAACTTTTATTTCACTTTTTAGTTTTTTCTCTCAATTCATATTTCAATTGGATACAATGGTTCTAAATTTTTAATATTTACGAGACAACTAATCTAATATTCACAAAAAAAAGTTAGTATTTCTGAACATATATTTTTCTGTAATTGTTTTTTCATTCTTTTACAAAGAATAAAAAATTAGTTTCACTTATATTAATTATAATTATTTTATTCAAATCTATTAATTTGTCGTGCATCGCACGAGATTGCAACTAGTGTTAATAAATTATGAGATTGTTCCTTGAGTTATGTGAGCGGAGTCTAGGGAGGGAAGATCAACCTTCTCAAGTCTAGAAAATCCTGTCCCGCAATATCCAGGGTCTTTATGATATTTACCATTTCAAAAGATACTTTTACTTGAATAATTTTTGGGGGCGCGCCTCTCCGATACCCACCGTAATACACAACTACCCCCGCAGTTCGCCCAACGGCTAACACCAACAGGACGCCGCCTCTCCACGTACCCCACCCTGCACATGGTTTTCAAATTTCAAATTGAGCTCTCACGACCGTTGCAGAAAGGGCAACTAGGCCAGTCCCACGCGCCACACAGGTGTGCCGGCCGGGCCCAATAGCAACCCAAAAGGCCCAAACCCAACTTCTCCACCCCCACCCTTCTCTCTTCCCTCCCAATTCCCCATTTCAAAACACCAGGCGCCCCCCTCTTCCCCAAATCCGCCATTGCAGCACCCAAGCAAACCCTAGAAGGCGACCAGGGCCGCCCTCCCCTCGCAGATCTTCCCCGTCGCGGCCTCCGACACCGCCTGCTGCAGCTGCCACCGCTGCAGAGCCCCCCGGGGGGAGATGGAGAAGTACGAGAAGCTGGAGAAGGTGGGGGAGGGCACCTATGGCAAGGTGTACAAGGCGAAGGACAAGGCCACGGGGCAGCTCGTCGCCCTCAAGAAGACCCGCCTCGAGATGGACGAGGAGGGCATTCCCCCCACAGCCCTCCGCGAGATCTCCCTCCTCCAGTTGCTCTCCAAGAGCATCTACGTCGTCCGGTCCGCCCTGCTCCCTCCCACAGAAAAAAATAAAAAAAACCCTTTCTTGGAACCCTATTTTTCCCAATCGTGGGCTGAGATCGCGATCTCGGTGGTTTCTTGGTTGGCCCTATGTGCAGGTTGCTCTGCGTGGAGCACGTCGACAAGAACGGGAAGCCCTTGCTCTACTTGGTGTTTGAGTACTTGGACACCGACCTCAAGAAGTTTATCGATTCCCACCGGCGGGGACCCAACCCAAGGCCTCTCCCCCCGCAGGTCATTCAGGTCTGTCTTCTTGCTCCCCCTTGGTGGATTTGAAATCTGGACTTACTTCCCTCATTTTTGTTCTTTATTCTTAACCCTGCAATTGTAGTTGTTGGCCTTCAAGATGGGATTTTTATTGATACCTTGGACTTGTTCAGGAATTTGTGATAGAATGTGTTATTATATGTTTGAGAAATCCGAGTAAATATTAGTCTTGAAGGAAAGTGAAGAACCCTAAATATGGGTCCTTTCTATCATTCTTTGAAGCCTGCCTAAATCATATATTTGAGGCCGTCCATGTTCTGTGTTGTATAACTTTTCCTGTCTGATGGTGTTGTTGCAGAGCTTTTTGTATCAGTTGTGTAAGGGGGTTGCTCACTGTCACAGCCATGGTGTGCTTCACAGGTTGGTTTTTTTTCTCTGGCATCTCTTGCTCTTTGCTTGATGACGATGTTTGTTTCCTTAAATTGACATATTTACGTCAGGGCTTTGATTCCAAATGACATGGCATTAACAGGGATCTCAAGCCTCAGAATCTTTTGGTGGACAAACAAAAGGGCATTCTGAAAATTGCAGATCTTGGTCTTGGAAGGGCCTTTACCATCCCCCTGAAGAGCTACACACATGAGGTTTCATATGCAATTTACCTCCTGTCACTTTAATTTTGGTTTATTTCGGTTGATGGGTGATCATATTTATTAATCTTCATGGTTTTATTTTTCATTGCAGATAGTCACTCTTTGGTACAGAGCTCCGGAGGTACTGCTAGGAACCACACATTACTCGACTGGCGTTGATATGTGGTCTGTTGGATGTATCTTTGGTATGCGAATCTGATCTTTTCTGGAATACATTTTTTAGTTTCTGTTCAAAATTTGCTTCCTAGATAAGATCCTTAATGACAGAATTTTGCTGTTGATGTTGTGTTCCTTTTCTGATGGTAAACGGGTAACACAATCTGATTGCTCTACTCCCGTCACAAAATTATCAGTCATTTCAAGAAAATGCAATTAATTTATCATTGAATCGATGTCTTCTGTTTGCAATGTAATTAGGATTCAAAAATCTGCCACCATCTTTCAGTAAAATTTTCACAACAGAACACTATTGAAATGACTTCTAAGGCTAAAATGAGAAACATGTGATGGTCAAAGTAATGGCACTTTCTTCTTGCATTTTCAGATTTTGTAATAGGTGACTGTTTCCGAGATTTATCTGATTATGTTGAGTTTTTTCCAATTAAAATGTTTCCATGCTGACTTAAACACCAACATGGTGAATGCTCTGAAATCAAAATATCAGTGGGCATCATTGTGAGGGAGAAAGACGATTATGGTTCCCAAGACATAGTATTGGCATTGTAGCATGCCATTGCTTTGTCCATTTTCACTGGTTTTATGTCTCTGTGTATTACTGTGGTGATTTGATTTTTTTCAGCATCCACTCTCTGGTTTCTTCACTTGTGTATTGGTATGCTGAGAAGATTTCCTTCATGGAGTCAGTGATGACTAGACGAAGATTTACGTCTTTTTGGTAAGGTAGTTTATGCAGATTCATCGTTAATAACAAAAAGTTGGATGTCAGGCGGAAATGTAGCTGGAAAGCTTTAAATTACTTGGTATTTACAACCTTCAGATGATACAACATTAATGGGATGCAACAATGTTCAATGGTCTTTGAAATCTGTAAATATCAAACACCTTCTTGTGCTACATTGTGGTCATCGAATGTAGTGGGGTTTGGTAGAACACTTCACGAATCAAACTGCAGATTCATGTAGTCCCTTTAGTTAACCTAATTTTCTTGGCCGAACTCTTTCTTTTTACCTGAAATGCAATTGATATTTCAGGTTCTGGATGATCCCTTATTCATATCATTTTAATTGATTATTTTATACTCCATCTTTCTTTCTGTGTAATAACAACTACTGCAAAGAGCCAACTAGTCTTCAGAGATGCAGTGTTTGCGTGTAAAATATTTCCAAAAGTCAGGATGTGATGCTTTTTTGAAAGATGCAAAGATGATCCCATGTGCTTGACATGGATGAAAACATTAGTTCCTTCATTTTTCATCTTTTGATTCTAAACTCTCAGTTCTTTCTCGTAATGCAGCTGAAATGGTGAGAAGGCAAGCTCTATTTCCCGGTGATTCAGAGTTGCAGCAGCTCCTTCATATCTTCAGGTAATACAGGAAGTAGATCCTGTTTGTTGTGACCGTTATAATGTGTTCATCAATTCCAATGTTTAATTAGATTCATTGCGTAGATACATGGGATTCATTGCTTCAAAAAACACTTTCCCTTTTGTTAGTGTTGCATAGCAAATTTCTAACTAAGTTTATATGGGGTCCAGTCTGCTAACTATCCACTTCTTGAATTATTCGAGTATAGATCTTAGCCATGAACATTGATCGGTTCTAGTTTTTTGTGGAACTTTATATTTAGGCTATGTTTGTATTCACTTCAGACCTCGAAATGATTTCAAAGTCTTTGTTCTTCACAGAAGCTGGAAAAACAAACAAAAACAAATGTAGAAAAGGCCACAACAAGATTCTAATTTTTTCTCTGTAGTAAATACATGGAAAGTGACACACATTCACCATCCATTAAAATTTAGATCTTAGGAAATCGCAGCTCCCCTAGGTTGCCACATTAGCCAAGGCATGATAGTATGATGATTTTTCTGTCATTTTGCTTATCATTTGCTTTCTGTACATATATGCACTGTATTTGATGCTTTATTATTGTTCTGAAAGGTTGCTGGGCACTCCGTCTGAGGAACAGTGGCCTGGTGTGACCTCTTTGAGGGACTGGCATGAATTTCCACAATGGAAACCTCAAACCTTGGCGCGTGCTGTTCCTACTCTGGATCCTGATGGTGTTGACCTTGTATCTGTAAGTACAAACTACAATATAATATTTTTGCATGGCATCCTAGAAATTGTTCTAGATTTACAACTCCAGGGTTTTATCCAACATAAAAAAGGCTACTCCCAGGATCCGATGGTGTGGTTGTTTATTCCATCAGTTGAACTAGACTCCTGAAACTTTCTTATAGGTCTCCCTCTTTGGCCATCTTATCTCTGGGGCCCACAGGGGGGCTGAAGGCACTCTAACTCAGATGCATCATGCATGTTTTTTTGGAATAAGATTCTTCTATAGAACCAAATCGGTTGTCTCCATGTATCCACTCACATTCTAGAACCTTCTCTCGGGTCACTGAGAGGTCACTGTTTGCATGGAAGTGCATTCAGCACATCATCTTCGGACATCACCTGCAAACAGCTAAGTTTTTTCATCTTTTTATCTGTAAATTTTGCAGAAAATGCTTCAATATGATCCCGCCAGAAGAATATCTGCGAAGGAGGCAATGGACCATCCATACTTCGACAGCCTCGACAAGTCACAGTTCTAAAAGTTGCTGTTTTCACAAGATCAGTGAATGGTTCTCCTCCTAACTAAATTCAAGATGTTAAAATAATGGAAACTACTTTGCTTGTTATGTTGGAATATGCATGGGCAACTTATCCTGTTGTCCCAGCCTGTTGCCATCCATTATCATAGATAGATAGATGTGCTCCTGTAGATTTAAATGTTCTTGGTGTAACTGCTTACTTTTGTAAGTATTACATGTGTGTTCCCATTGTCTATTGGACAACCAAGGTATTATTTCTCGAATGCTCGTGTTTGGTCCAAGTCTCACGTTGCCTACCTTAAGAAATCTTTCTTTGTTTGTCCAAGTTTTACATGTTGTCTACTTTCACATGCTCGTATTTTTATTCTTATTTTGTTTCACAGAGAAGGGGGGGGGGGGTGTCATGGTAAGAGAACCGTATAAAGAGAAGGAAAAAAATTCTTCTTTTCCACATAATCATTTTTTATATAATCATAAAAAATTAGTTATGATCACTTTTGATGCTAAAAGTGGAGAAATAGACACCCCAAGTACACCAGGAAACATCAGACCCCTCATTCTATGCCATCTCCCCCTTGCCACCCACGTGGCCTAGTGGGCCTCGAAGCCCACAACCACTTCCACCAACTACAGACCAACTCGAAATGAAACCCGTTAGAGAGAGAGAGAGAGAGAGAGAGAGATGAGTAGACTTTTTTCGTGTTGACTTTCTCAGGAATTGTAGTTGCAAAAGCCTTCAGAACAATTGCAAATATATATGCTTCTTAGGTAGTGTACGCTATAGTTACGAGGATATTCAAATCTCACATGTATGGTAAGAAGGCTAAGTGAATGGTTAGAAGGATTAACTATACTTGAAGTAATGTTGGAGAATGGCTTCCTCTTTAAGCACCTCTATTAATTATGGACCGTTAACGATATCAATACGTATCTAGACAAGGTAAATATTGTATTTTGTTTGTAAGAGAAATTACTATTTTAACTTCTTGTAGTCGAAATTAAAACAAATGCATCTATATAATTAGTCATCATAAGAGAAATGTGTCAAGTATATATTCTTCCATCATACATAGGAATGCTACTATACAATCAATGCTTCACATGCTGCCTGGCTGCATAGTAGTTGAGTCATTTGATCATACATAGAAAAAAATAAAAAAGAGAGGGTAGGAAGTGTGAAAGCATCGTGCCCGTCAGTGCCGTCTGATAGCGAATGCAACATATATATTTTAAATATATGTGGCTAGCTGCACAGGAGGCTTAGACCACATAATAGTATTTATATATTATACACATATATACATATACATATAGACAGATCAAACGTGTCCCGAGATATATTTAAAATAGATGCACTCATGTGATTGGCAATTCAACTTTTTTAAAACTTGGCCATTGTGATGGTTGATCAGGTGGTAGAACGGGTTGCATCTAAGATAGATGCATCCTGAGACGCATGTTATCTTTATATATATATATATATTATTACGTTTAGAAAAAAAGAGGCTATGAGATGCAAATGGGTGCAAATCAGAATCCATGACCTCATTCGAAAGACTCTGAAAACTAAATCAGTGGGATATTCGGATTATTAATATACTTATCTGTATTCATTTGAAAGAGATTAATTCCAAACTTCAAACTTATAATTTAATAATATAATATTTAAATTATCATTACCATTTGCGAAGCGAAGGTACTCTGTTGAAAAATGCTTGTGTTCTTGGCTGCCTCAACGTCTGCAAGACTACCAGAATGGAATAACCTTTTTTTATCACATTCGCAACAGCGAGCGAGGCACCCGTCACCCCCACCAACCATGCAACAACCCAGGTGGCACCACCAGTACGGGTCCATCGTGGTGCTGGCAGGCTTTTGACTGTGTTCTGATGGTCCTTCCCGGTGCTTTATCTTAACCAACTCACTCCCCCATGGGTCAAAACGCCCAATATATAATACGTAAGTGACTTGTTGCACTACACGTGATTGATTTAGAATGTTCACGTCTAGTATTAATTGTGTCTGACGTCAAAAAATAAATTTAAAAGTTGTTTATGCTCTCGAAAGCATTCAATTATTCAGGATGCTCTTGCGTACACTTTTGATGCTCTTCTCTCGAGTTTTTTGAGGTTTTCAAGTACAAAAAAAATTATTTTTCCTTAATTTTCTTTTACTAACATCAAGAATGCAAAATTATGTGTGATTGTGCATGTGACGGAACAAAATAAGATAGTTCGTTCTAACTCAACCATATAAAGTTTACCAAATCATTCACATATAATACAAGTACTATGTTTTACACATAACATCTGCTCTATGCCATAATCGAACTAAATATCTCAAGCATTGCTACGGAACCATATAAGCAAAACTAGATCATCATGGTCAAAGGAAAAAAAAGAAGCAAGACTACATCGTATTGCAGAGTAAAGCAAATAAAAAGAAATCAAAGATACAACTTAAACAACAAAGATCTCTCTTTTGAGATCTTTGTTTCTTTTATCTCTCTCGTTTGGATTTTTATCTCGATTTCTTCTGCCGCCTAGTCGCCTCCTTCCTCATCGCTTCCCTCTGACGTTCGACTGTCCTTGCCCGCCTTAAACTTCTCTTTCCTCCTTCTAGATCTGCCCATTTCTTCATTGGTTGTCATTGTTTCCCGCTCACCGCCCCAAATCTGTCTTTGTCCACCCTCTGCCCTCCATCACATCCCAGATCCATACTTGCCACCATCTGCTCTTTGATACTTAATCTGCTCCTTACCCTTTTTAAACACGCCCATCCTCCTCACCAATGCACTTGCCCTCAACCCCATCCCCTCCTTTTCCGATCTCCTCTTCCTTTGTAACACCCCCCTTCCTTCTCCTACCCGGTGTTCCATTTTCTTTGTTTGGTCTTCCCTTTTTGTTTTGGCTCCATAGGAGATGCTACTTAGGGACCAATCTTGGGACGCCAGTCTCGCCTTCGGCATATTATTTGTGTTTGGTATTTCTGTTGTATTCGTTTTTGTACTTCTAGTTTTTGTTATCTGTTTGCTAGCTAGGTGTTCACATCATCAGTTCGTGGAGCCTTGGTGTTCAAGCGGTTCCCAATCTAAGAATTTGTTGGTGATCAGTGATCTTAGATCTAGCAACTTCGTCGGTATGTTTTCTAGTTGCCCCTGCTCGATTTGGAATAATCCCTAGGATCTTGGTCCTCCTTTGGTGGTGCTCGAGATATTATGCATATTCCGTATGTCCGTTTACGACATACGTCACCGAGTTCCCAATTTCAACTACACCTAGTTGCATATTTGTTCGGCGTTGCTCCGCCAGAACTTCTATGGAACTCCGCTTATGGATGTTTCAACGGCAGCTATGTCTTTCTTCAGACGACGACGTCCGACGGCTTATTCACCTAGGGTTTTTTTTTACCTCTTGTGTTTTATTGTGTTTCCTCCAGTCTACTGGACTTTTGTATCTACTTAATTTGTGTGTGCTTTATGCCTTGGTCAGATGGTTGTACTATCTGGCAGGGTCTTATGTTCTATCTTTTCTGGCCAGCTGGCGGATCATCTTTGTTGTACTCTTTCTTTTCTTTAGTTAAATGAAATGAGAGCTATTAATGTTCAAAAAAAAAAAAAAAAAAAATCTCTCTTTTGAAATCTAGCGGGGGCCTACTCTCCCCTATTGTAGTCTCCTCCGTCTTTGCTCCTCCCACTCCCACCCTCCTCCCTTGCAAGTTGGTTTCTTTTTTTAAGTTTTTCTGCACTTGTGTGGTCTTCTCCACTTCCCACAGCCTTCTCCTTCCTCCCTTTTCAAAAGTGTAGTTACTAGCTAGCTTTCCCCACAGTGTGACAGATTCTTCCTCTTTTGTTCATCTTTTTCTTCCCATGAAAGCCCTCAAGATCAGCAAACCCCGCAGCAAAAGGAGCAAGATCTGCGCCGCCGCCTGCCTCGTCGTCCTCTTCGTCATCCTCCTCCTCGTCATCCTCGGCCTCACCCTCTTCCGCGTCCGCCACGCCGTCACCACCGTCAACTCCGTCCGCCTCGCGGGGATCCAAGCCGGCCTCACCTCCCCCGCCCTCGGCGTCGACGTCAACGCAACCCTCCTCCTCGACCTCTCCGTCACCAACCCCAACCGCGCCAGCTTCAGGTACGCCGACGGCGGCACCGCCGAGCTCTACTACCGGGGCACCCCCGCGGGGGAGGCGGCGATCCCGCCGGGGGAGATCGGGGCCGGCGAGACCATCCAGATGACCGTGACGCTGACGGTGCTGGCGGGGCGGCTCATGGCGAACTCCGCCATGTACGCGGACGTGCTGGCGGGGGCGCTACCGCTGACCACGTATACGACGCTCGCCGGGAGGGTGACGGTGATGGGGGTGTTCAGGTTCCACGTGGTCTCCTACACCACCTGCGATGTGGTGGTTAACGTTGCCAGCCGGGCGCTGTCCAGCTTCAGCTGTAAGTACAAGACCAAGTTGTGAGCGTCTTTGTGGATACTCTAATCATGTAGTAAAAAATAATTATTGAAGGTCTAAATCATCTATGGTCTCCATATTTATTCAAATTTGATACGGTGATTTTTGCGACGATTTAAATTTGGTGATAGAAGTGTCGATCTTAACTGAAGCAATTATGGTACGATATACGGTCTCAAATGAGTATTGAATGAGGTTATATAGCTCAGTTGAGATTATAAGTGATTTCGACTCAAGATCGTTATATGATGATCTTTTTCGCGGGTGAGGAGCTATGCTGAAGTATGGGGTTTTTTTTTTTTGGTCTTTCGATTTTCTTGTTAGTTTTGATATTTTTCATTGTTCTTCTGGCGTGGAGATCTGGTGCTTATGGATGAACTTGGGGTTGTTAATTGTTACGTGTTCTGTAAATGAGTGCTTTCTTAATGAAGTTTTCCCACGGTTTTGCTATTTTTTGTTTCCTTTTTATTCATCTGCATGGTCGTTTAATTCCTGCTGGCTAGTTGCCGTTTTGTCTCTCGTGTGTTGGGGTCTTGTTTACCTCGTTTTAGCTCAGAATGAGTTCTGAAGTTTCAAATTGGAGCCAGAAGCAGAAGGAACATAGATGTGGAATGAGGTCTTATGGTTGTTGGATTAGTAGTTCTATCTAATTTTGATATTGTAGTCCCGATAGAAAAATGGTATAGTAACACCGTTTTCTAGTACCACTTTTTGACACGCCTAAGTAGCAATCACACATTGGAGGAAAGTATTATGGAACACCTTTAATAGTCCTACCTTCCAATGTGTGATTGCCACTTAGGCGTGTCAAAAAGTGGTGTTAGGAAACGGTGTTACTATGTTGTTTTCGATATATAGCAAAACCCAAGAGAGGGGTGAATTGGTGATGCAGGAAACGATGCATGCTTGGAGATCCCATGTATTTGCTTTTATTAGGCCTCTTAATGGCCCACTATGTCTTTATTATCTTCTAGGAGTTATAGAAACATGAATAAGGGAAGTCCTAAAGTCATATAGGAATCTCTAGGGTTAGGGGTTACAAATCCACTCCCTATATATGTATGCGTTTTTCAGAGGAAATGGAGATTGGTTGAAGAAAAAAAATACATGTTTGTTCGATTGTTGCCTCTGTGACGGAGGCCTTATCCCTCTTCCTCGGTGCGACATCGAGGTATCCTAACTGGTGTGACGCCAGTCCCCTTCCCCTCCCAGCTCCGGTGCGACGCCGGAGCCTTTCCATCGGTGCGACGCCGACTGGTTCCCCTCCTCTAAACTCCACTTTTATCCCCCCTCCTTGTCCCGCATCAATTGGGTTTTGAAACATTAGAGCTTTAAAACACAAAGAAGTAGGAGAAGGGTAATATTTTTGAAACTCCTTTTAAAATAGCAAGCAATAGAGGGAAATAAGTAGAGAAGGGATTTGGAGAGCAAATGAACCAATCACACTAAGAGACAAATGATTTATAGTGGTTCAGTCTATAGAGACCTACATCCACTCTCCTACCCATGTAGGGAACCACACACTATAGCCACACACTACAAATACTAGCAGAAGGGCTAGCACAAAGTATACACTAGGTGTCCAAAGACCCAAGAGAGCCAAAGGGCTCAAACACACGAGAACAAGTCTCAAACACTCAAAATCTCACACAAAGACAATCTTTAAATGTAAAAAAGGGGAAGAGAGAGGGAGAGATGAGTTGATGTTGATCCTATGTAGTCCAATCGCCGAGTCAAAGTATCGATGTAGTATCAGGGGATGAGCTAGCTTCCTCTTTCTTCTTCCTTGGCCTTCTCCTCTAGGTGGGTAGCCTCTCTTGAGCTTGGTGGAGGAGAAGGTGTAGCTCTTTAGAGGGTGGAAGATCTCTTCAAATGAGCGCCCTCTCTTACCTCCAAAAGCCCCTAAGGATAGCTTATGAAGGTACACTTTTCGATGTAGCCTTTGTGACTCACAACGTTCAAAGTTCAAAAAGTCCAGTGTAAGGGAACATGAGAAAAGTAACATTTCGGTCGACCGTTTTGAGCAAAACAGTCGACTATTTTTGAGTTAGAAAATGTACCTAAGCAGAGCCCAGAAACGGTCGTCTGTTTGCCCTGGTTTGGTTGACCGTTCTCCTGGGGTCGGTCGACCGTTTGCCTCCATCCAGAAAACCCATATTCTGTTTTCAGTTCCGTTGACTGAATCATAGGGGTTGGTCGACCATTTCCATCCAGATGCTTGAACTGTCTTTCTATTTACAGTTTGGTCGTCCGAAAGCCTCGAATAAGTCGACTGTTTGATCTGGCCTTCTAATGCTGCTTCTGTTTATAGTTTGGTCGACCGTTTATGCTGTTTTGGGCTTATTGTCCTTGGACATCATTGGGTCTTTGGACTCCAAACATTTTCCCATACCAACATGTTCATTTAAGTTCATTTTGACCTGTCACACTCACACACGTCACAAATTAGATAGCACAAGGGTTTTTGTTATCATCAAAATCGAGCCAGGAATCCCTGAAATCGACCCTGCACGAGATATAAAGGTTTCTTTTGTGCTGTAGATGGCTTGATGTCTTGTTGGTGCTTGCGCTATCACTGAACCGCCTGGTATACTGCTCTATGTACTCTGTTGGTTATTGGGCATCATGTCCTTTTTTTTAATGTGAACAGGGAAAAAGGATACTGCTTTCATTTAAATTTCAAAAATAAAAGCAGAGTGATGGCTTCTTAAACCCACTGTTGGATTCCACCAAGAAAAGCAGAACAATAATAATCTGTTGGGGATTGGAGTGATTCCTTAGACAGATCATCAACCTCACTTCTAGACACTTCAAAGATCATGCTAATGACGTGCAAAAGTCTAGCTGACTTCTGATGATTCCATCAGTCACACTTGGTGCCAGGAAATCAGCTGGATCGATCTTCTCAAAATTGCTATAACCCTTGTAAAATTTCAGTATGTCTTATGCCTAAGGCCGTAGTGAAATGTTCTGACCCTCCCATGATAAGAACAGGACTAACTATTCCATACCTGCATCCTCACAGAAGCTAGTTATCATTCATCAGCAGATTCAGATGTGACACTATGGGTGTCAGACACAAACTTGCCAAATTCTCATGTGACTTCTGTTAGATACATAGCTTAACTATGCACTTGTCACCACCTAACAGGTATATACCGCCAGCCCAACAGCTCACATTATGGGAGTGGTGGTAGACAGGAATGCTTTTGTCTTCTCTCAAAAGAAGGGATCCTATGCGCAGGTTTATGAAAGAGCCAACTTGAATACCAAATTGTTTATCCATGCATGACCTATGCTAAAGGTTGGTTTGTTTTCACGTGAAATAGTGTGATCTAAAATAATTATTTCATTTTACAGTACTTTCTGATGTTTGGAATGATATAAAACAATGTAAAATATAATTCTATCTAGATCTTGTCTTGCCACTTGTCAGTCTAATTTCCTTATTTTGGTTTACGGGAAAGGTCCACTGTAAATCAAAACAAAAAGATTGAATGGCTTACAGGAAAGGTCGACTCTAGATCAAAGCAAAAAGATCGAAGTATTCTCTTGTGTTGTTTTTACAAGCAACCAAACAAGTGCTCCCTGATCTTAAAACCACAAAATTTCACTGGTTTTAAAACCGATGATTTTGAAACAAGTGAATTACAGAGTTTACCATTGAAACAAACAACCCCTAAGCCACAGGCTTCATGTGCAGATTAGCATCTTAATCAGTAAATGGGGTGTAGGATGACCAGTGGAAGACGCAATGGAGTGGGTGGATTGTTTGGACCCCTCCACAGGGGGGATGAAGCAGTTGCTGGGTATGTGATACTGAGCAACAAAGGAAACATCCTCAAAGCAGGAAGCTTGTTCATAGATAATTGCAATTTAGGAAGGCCTAAGGACAGGACTTACGGTCCAAGACAAAAAAGTTCGAAATAGAAAGGGATTCTAATTGTGTTCTCTGACTGGATAAAGCAAACAACACAGCCGAGATACTCTCGTTGTGTACAGGAAGTAAGGTAAGCAATCAGATTGGATAAATAATTCCAATACCCAGCAGAGAAACAAATGGGATTACACACTGGCCAGCAGTGCAGCCGTAGAGAAGCATAGCAAACTAGGTTTTGCAAGGACAATTTACGAAGGAGATTATGGATTTTGCGAGAACGCTCGAAACCGACTGTCATGGTTAAATCTCGCTAGGTTTCTTGTTCTAACCAAAAAAAAAAAAAAAAAGCACTTGACACCACCTCATCAAGGTTGATGTTAAGCAGGCGACTGGTCCGAAAATTGACTAAGGACTCGTTTGGTGTGTCGTACAATACTGTGAAATCTCGATTTTAAATCATTGGTGTAATGGAAATAAAATTTATAATTTTAAAGTCACCAGTTTCAACTCTGCTTATGGTTTATAATGTTTTAGATTTAAAACAGGAATTAGCTAAAAGGAGGATTATAAGGATTGATTAATTTTGAAATATGACAATTTATGGTACTCAAAACATATGAAAAATAAAGTACAATAATTTACAACAATTTAAACATAAAAAATATCATTTTTTAACCATTTATGATATTTTATAATATTTTATGGCACAAATGACCTCTGCATCATTGGATCCTTTGAATAGTGGCCAGCTGGGATTACTACAACAACGTGATAAAGCTCATGACGACCATGATAGTAGATATATCCGCCACTTCCTTCAGTCAGCTGTTGAGCAATTTTTCCATTCTGTAAAATGCCATTTTTCACCTTGTGCACAGGTTAGTTTTATTTAGGTTGAGGGCTTTTTGATCTTCAACTCTCATAGATTTTTTGATATTTCAAAGAACTTTCCCTAATCTAATTATTTACAAACAAGCTCCCACAATTACAACTTCTTTACAAGAAAATCCTTTGTAAGGGCTTTTTTGTAACACTTTGGGGCCTTGCATCAATTCAAAGAGATTGTAAAGGTTTACAAATAAATAGTTAGATCTAGGGGGCTTATTTATAAATATACTTATATTTTTCAAGAGTTAATACACAACCACATCAGTTGAAGATTAGAGTAAAAGCAGAAGGTTTGATGGATTTGACCTCTGGAGATAAGCTGTGATAGCTGCTACAGCATATAGAGAACGCCTGGAGGTATTTTGTCTCACAAAAACTATGATGTTTTGCAATACTTCACAGCATTTTATGTCAAACCAAACAACATCTAAGAAGTAAGAATGGGATCTTTTGAAACGTTTACAAGTATACTCTTACCGTTTGTTTTCTTCACATTTATACTCTTAAAATCAACTTACTTATTTTAAATATCCTTGTATAGCCCTAGTGCTTTGTATAGGGTATTCTTTTGAGAGTGGTGTTTTCTTTGGCATTGTAATACTCCTCAAACCTTAGAGAGAGAGAGAAAGAGAGAGAGAGAGAGGTGGTGAGGGTGGGAATATTTTTGACACTATTTTAGAATAGCAACATCATATAAATAAATGCAATTTTAGAGTGATAATTCTACAAATTCTCTTCTGAGGAGGATATATTCTCAGAAAATCTCAAAGAATCTTCCCTTTCTCCACTAATGTATTACATCTTCACAGAAATTGTATAATATTTTACAAAAACAATAATTATTCCAGGCCCCAGACCCTCCATCTCAAAATTAACGTATAACCAATGCTCAAGCTCCTCCTGTCGAGTTAATTCATTCATCAGCCTCATGAACACCAGCCACTCAAAACGGACCCATGCAGTTTCTCTATCACATTCAATAGTCATGGAAGCCGTGAATAAGAGAGAGAAAGGGATGTGTCCTGGAACTCAATTGGACAACGTATGCTATCTGCTCAATTTGCTTAATCAAAGAGGAAAGAGGAAGCTATATGTTCTTCACTTGCTTCCTAGGCATTGCCAGTTTTTCAAACTATTTCTTTTTGACTTTTAAGTCCTGAGAAAGACATATCGTACAAAATGGGCCATCGTTACGGTGACCCATCAAGTTCGTAAGTCTTCTTTGAGCATTTGTTATTGTGGAGTGTGGAGAACAAAGTTGCTTAAACTTGTAAGCTTCTTCTATGATGGAGTGCCAGGAGAAGAGACTGGCAGTGCTTAAAATTGATTTAGGCCTTTTGGTTTTATAAACCGCTGCAATCAGCTACATAGATCAGTATGAATACTCCAGTTTGATGGCCAGATTGATTGATTGGCAATCTGAGATTTGCTTCTATCAGACCCTATTTTAACTTCTATCTTGATTAGATTATTTTAATATAATTAAGTAAAATAAATAAAAAAAATGAAGTGTGAGAAAATAGGTGTTATTGATGTTCATCCTAACTAGAATAAGTATTTTTTGCTTGAATTGCTTGTTCTCCTTTACTTGAGAATTAGTCACTCTTACTGAAGTTAAAAAAATCTACGTAATTAAAATGAATAAGAAAAAGTAATACAGATAAATCACCATATTTTATCTTATTCACTTCATTGATTGCCCATCCTTTCTTAAAAGGCAAAGGTACAGAGCTCAAGCAACCAAGGGCGAGATTTGTTGAGCTTTGCATGCATGTTAAAAGCACATCTTACATAGTTCTTGCTTTAGACAGGTGACTCAATTGTCTAACATTATAATGTCTCTCAAGTAGGAGAGGTCCGAATCTGACTAGTGTCCTCTTATTAGGGATACCTCTGCAGCGAACATGATTATTTTGCCTATTTTGGTGAATATTTTAGGGCAATTTTACTGTCGAAGGAAGAAATTTTACTGAACATGTTCTCATATGTGGGGTGCATGTATCTAGTAGGAGTTGAATCTGTGATCTTCTCAAATAGGGAGGCTATCATGTACCAATTAAGCCAGGCCTGAGCATGCCATGGGTGCTGCGGAAGATCGTCATTCTTATTTCAGCCAGATATATTTTGAAAGCCTCACTAGCAGAGATCTTATAAATTCGTCTTCAACAATTCTCCCTACGTAAGAAATTCTTCTGCATAGTTACAATGATTCAGCATTCTTCGAGCTATTATTTCCAGCTCAGGTCTCCTACTACAAGGAGCAATATATCTCCCCATGACCTGCCACTTGTGAGGAGCACACGAACATGAGTTCTACGAACGAACTCGTAGGACAAAATCTCCTACATAATTGTAGTAAGTGGAATATGAACCCAAAACCTCTCTTTTCATGTTATTGGTGTAGAATGTCATCACTGAACTTAAACAGATGCGACTTTACTATTGCATTGAGGTAGGCTCCCACTCACATAAAGGCAAATTTTCTGGTTTTTTTCCGTGATCGTATTAAATGATCTATTTATTTCAAATTCCATGTGAATAGAAGCATACGCACTAAATAGAAGATTACACCGTTACGATCTATGGGTCTTAGACGAGATTGCCACTCCTGAGAACGCAAGTTTAACACTTGGATTTGCCAAGGTGGTGATGCCGCTCATATTCTCACCGCGAGTTACACAACCTACCTTATTTATCTTATTATTTCTGCCTTGTGTTTCCATAATCTTGACTTAGAAGTCGTGTGAAATGTTAATGCCAGCATCCCGTGACTCTACTGGTCATGGGATCATGTTGAATGGTCTAAAATACTCTTTACATTTTTGTAAAAACATATATATATATATATATATATATATATATATATATTGTCGAATGTTTTGTGTCTAGTTAAACCACGTGAAGAAGACATTTTTTTTAGAAGGAAAGATGGAGAGTGTATACACTGCTTGTCACGGGTGATGGAAATGCTATTTTGGAATCTGGGCTTAGCTCATGTGAGCATAGGAGATTCTCAAGATTTTTTTTTTGGGGATCTTTATATGTTTTCAGTCAAAATAAAATAGATTTTTTTTTTTTGGATCTTTACATGTTTTCAGTCAAAAAAAAAAAGACTTGTGCTTATGTTCCTATGAATTTGAGACATACAATTTTTTTTTAAAAAAAATCTAGAACATCCCATCTCAGACAAAAGTGACTCCTCACCAAAAGCCAAAAAAAGGAAGAGTAAGTAAAAAAAAGACACAGTATTGTCTTATGTGTATCTTTCGGGGCCGGATTCTTAAAAGGGCGTTCCATAGGGGCGAAAGCGAACAGACTAAAGAGCTCAGGTCATTCGAATAAAGGGTTGTTCCATTTGAAATATTGTACAGTGCTGCATTTTGTGTCTCACGAAAATGTGATATTTTATTATATTTTATAATGCTTAACGATAAATCAAACAACATCTAAGTAAATCAGTCTAACTTGAATGAACCTTTAGGCTCAATTAATAAATGAAACGAGTGTTTAATTCTCATATATTTATGAATAAATTCAATTACATTTTTTAATGTCTTATTTTATAAACTCGTGTAAAATGTATGTTTTTTCTTTGAACATATGTATACTCCACACTCATTTATGTTTATGAACTCTTTTTTTTTTTTTTAAGAATTTAAATAGTAAATATATGAGACAAATGTCTTTGTTTCATTCATTTAACAGTTCAAACAAATTCATGAACGTTGATTGAACTAAGATTATCTAACAGCCAAAGGACTCGAATTATGCTCGATTACTAAGTTAGGTAAATTTGAACATTGTCATTACCCGGTCACGTGTGCACTAGGAGACGGGTATTCCAACAAAATTTTCAAACTCCTAATCTTTAGATTGAGATTCTCTACTATAGTTTTTTTTGTGTCATTTGTATTCTATTTGCGGAACCTAATTTTTTTTTTGTATTTTTCAAAGATATTAAATCAAATAATTTGACTGAAGTATACATAATATGAAAAAAGTAAAGTAAAAGACCTTGATGCCTTGTCTCCACCCGGTCACTACTCTCTTGTGTTAACCGTTCGACTTTATCCCACTGTAGCATAAGTCTATGATTTTTTTCAAGGAACCGCAATCAGGTCATAGATCTTCATCTCAACATATTTTTCATGAATAAAATATTATTTATTGAAAAATCTTTAAAATCTTAATAAATGTTAAAACCTGCGACCTATCATGTATTTTACAAACAAACATATTCTTTTGAAAGGATGTAAGACATTTTAGCATTATATATTTTTGAAATTTATATAATAGTTTTAGATTAATTTTTATACATAAAAAATTAATCTTTCTTTCATGATTCCCCAAAAAGTCAGATTTTTGTGTAAGCTTTAAATTTTTTTTCTTGAGATCCTTTCTTTTTCCAACGACGTGTGGATCCCTCGTAGACACAAATCCATCAATTGTGATCTTCAGGTAAATTCTATGTATGGTTTCGGAAAAAAAGAAAACACGAATTGGATTGCATGCAGAAAAATTTAGCAAATAAGAATGTATGTATGAATCAATCGATGGATGTATAAAAGTGATATAGAGCGAGTAACGAGAATCGAACCCGCATCGTTAGTTTGGAAGGCTAAGGGTTATAGTCGACGTTGGTTGATCATTTTTAACGTCTCTAATTCATAATCGAACATGAAATTTTTCTTTCATTCGGCTCTTTTATGGAAGATCGATGTGTTTCCAGATCTAAGACATACAAAAAAAAAAAGTATAAAAAATATGCTGTATAAAAAAAGAATCATCATAAATCTGAAAATTTGTTGGAAAAATCTATCAGTTTAAAGTTCTATGCTCCACAATTCAACAACCAGACGAGATTTGATCGTGCCTGCTCACCATCTTTCATTTTAATTCAGATCTCATTTGCTTCGATGTAAAACACAAAAACACTTTAAAATATTATATTTTATAAAATAGAAAATATATCATTTTACCATATTTTAAATCATATCAAATCTCAATTCGTTCTCTCTCACTTTGGTTGGCCACGGGCACTTTTGGTTCCTCGTTATTCTGTTTATTCTTCGGTCAAGAGCTTTCTTTTGCTCCTCAAAAAAAGAATTACATTTACGATTTGAGTGAAAGGTTCACTTATAGCATCCGACAAAAATATAAAAAAAAGGTCATCCCAAATATGCCCCACATATTTGTACAATTTAATTTTTGAAAAATCTAAAAAATAAAAACTATTATTGAGTTAGTTTAGATGATTAAGAAGTCTAAAAAAATAAAAAAACTATCATTGAGTGGGCCCATTAAAGTTATTTTTACAGTTCATTAAGGCTGAATTTTTTATTTTTTAAAACCTTTTGAGTTGTCAGCCATACATACACAATAGGTCAAATTGAGGCCCAGCTAAAAAAAATTCAAAATTTTCTTTTATTTGGCTGCACTGGTATAACAAGTACAACTCTGTTGAGTAATACTTACTGCAAGGTACTGCTTCAACAGGCACATCTGAAACCATCAGATCAGTTTGGGACATAAACTTATTTTATTGTAGAACTATCAAATCATGGGGTGACAAAATTTCTTTTTATGATTATTACCATCTAATTAATGATTGGATGGTTTAAATGCCTGAACTTAGATGCTTCCAAGTTTTGACGGTCTCTAAACTCAAAATTACAAAAGACAAAAAAAAATTTAAGCAGTGGTGACTCCACATTGCAATAACCATACATGTTTGCTGCAAATATTATTCTTACAGCTTTGACCTCACATTTAATGCAAATATTATCATTTCCCCCCAACACAACACTACACACAGGAAGTGGGGCATTGGCCTCGCACCACTCTACTGGTTTTGAACGGTCCATAATATTCTTTATATTTTTATAAAATGTAAAATACATTTTATTTAATATTTTGTGCCTAATCAAATGACCTTGTGTCATCACGTGAGCATAAAGAGAATTCTTAGGACCTTTTTTCTTTAGATCTTCATATGTTTTCAGTCGAAAATGAAGTAGACTTGTGCTTAATTATGGATGTTCATATAAATTGAGACATACAAAAAAAAAATTAAAAAAATCTAGAAGATTTCATCTCAGACAAAAGTGACTCCTCAACAAAAGCAAAAAAAAAATAAATAAAATAAAAAATAAAAGAAGAGTAAGAAAAAAACCAAATGTTATATATGTATCTTGAGGGGCCAGATTCTTAAAAGGGCATTCCGTTGGGGCGAAAGCTAACAGGCGTTCAGGCCAACAAACTCATGAGTATGTCTATTCAACTCATACGAATAAAGGGTTGTTTCAATATTGTACATTTTGTGTCTCACGAAAAGGTCATATGTTATTATATTTTATAATATTTTACGATGAATCAAACAACATCTAAGTAAATCAGTACTGTAATTTGAATGAAACTTTAGGCTCAATTAATAAATGAGATGTGTAAAATACTTACTTAGTTCTTGTACATTTATGAATAAATTCAATTACATTTCTTTAATGTGTGTTAACTCGTGTAAAATGTATTTTTTTTATTTGAACATATGCATATATCGGACGGATGTCTTTGTTTCATCAAAATTTAATAGTTCAAACAAATTCATAAACGTTGATTGAACTACGAATTATGCTCGATTGCTAAGAAAGCTAAATTTGAACATGGTAGAACTCAACTCAATTAGCATCAAAAAACTGTAACCAAGATAAAACTCCGGCTCCATAATAAACACCCCAACTTTAAATAAAACTAGATTTAATTCGGCTCACCGAGTCGGCACCATTATCACATGCCATCACCTGGTCGCGTGTGCACTAGAAGTATTCCAGCAAAATTTTCAAACCCTTATCTCTGAATTAAGATTCTCTACTCTAATTTTTTATATCATTGGTATTCTATTTGTGGAGCTTGGCAATTTTTTTTTATTTTTCATAGACCTTAAACTTCATGTACATATGTATACATACTATTGAGATGCACTTTTTTTCTCAACGGCTTGGTTACAAAAGTTACAAGAGAAGAGCTTCTAAGATCGAGGAAGAAGTGAAGTTGTTACGAGATAGTTGACTTTTATAACAAATTAAAATTAGTTATAATGTAAGTTTTGACAAACACGCGCTAAGTCCGGCTAATCCGGCGCACTGCTCCATGGCTCGGGGGGGACCTCGCTCCTCTCGCGCTAAGCGCCAGCGACGACGCTCGCTGTCTCCGCCTTGTCCCGTTTGAGTGCGTAACAAAGTCCCCACCCCACGCTTCTGTTCCGCTCGCAACCCCACGACACCCCAACTCTAACTAAAAGCCAGCACCTGCTCACTTCCCTGCCAGTTCGCCGCCCACCCTCCCCTCTTTTAACCTCTTTTAATGCTGTGCTATGCCAAGCAAAGCCCCCCAACCGTCCGTGTCATCTTCCCGTCCCCTTTCTCTCTTCTTCTGGTTCTCTCCCTGGCTAGATCTGTCTCTCTTCTTCTTCTCTCTCTAACCTCCTCTCTCTCTCTCTCTCTCTTCTCTCTTCTGCTTCTCTCTCTCCCTCTCTCTCTCTCTCTCACAGCGAGTGCAATAAGCCCGAGAGATGACGGAGTCCAGCGACTCTGCCCGCCTCAAGCCGGACCCCTCAACACCCCCAGCCGCGGAGCTCCGCCGCCGCCGCCGCCGCCCCCTCTGCCGCGCCGCATGCGCCTGCTGCGGTGTCCTCGTCTTCCTCGCCCTCCTTCTCCTGGTCCTCTGCCTCATCCTGCTCAAGCCCCGCGACCCCACCACCACGCTGGTCTCCGCCACCCTAGCCGGCGTCTCCCCACGCGTGATGCTGCCCGCCATGCGCGTGGAGCTCAACATCACTCTCGACGTCGATCTTGTGGTGCACAACCCCAACCGCGTGGCCTTCTCCCACGGCGCGGGCCGGTCGTTGCTCTCCTACCGGGGCACGGAGGTGGGGGAGGCCCTGGTGGCGCCGGGGTGGATCCCCTCCCGGGGGTCCGCCCACGTCTACACCAAGGTTACCATGCTGGCCGATAGGTTCGTGGCGGACCCGGGCGACCTCGTCGGCGACCTGATCGCCAGGCAGATGGAGCTGGACTCCTCCACGCGCATCCCCGGGCGGGTCGTCTTACTGGGCTTCATCAAGCGGCACGTCGTCGCCATCAGCGACTGCCACTTCGTTGTTGGGTTTCCCGGCCCCCAGGTGCTGCAGCAGCAGTGCCAGCAGGAGACCAAGATGTGAGGGGGGTGCGCTCGCCGGAGGGTGGCGGGTGGCGGTGCGGTGGCCTCGACGTGCTCTGGTTTGAGAGGGATCATCGGATGGGGTTAGAGATGATGGAGATGAACCGTTGGATTTAGATCGGAGGGTGAGAGAAGCGCGTAGGTATGTCCCACGAGCTCGATATTTTAGGTATGCGGGTGTATGGTATATATAGTTCCCCGTGGCTCTTTTTGTCTTGTTCCATATGAAAGTGGATTACACGTTAGGATGATCCCAAGATGTACACGGTCATGCTATTCACATTATGCATGTTATATATATATGTGGGCACAGATACAGGTGGAGTTATTAGAATAGGAACACACTTATGCACTAAGAAATCTTATTATGTCATATTTTTTTAGTGTTCTTTAATTTTGCCGTGCTTGTGCTTGTTGAGAATAATTATTTGATCAAATGTTCCTCTTGTGAAGATAAGTTGCATTAAAAATAATTTTAAAATCGAACCATTTGATCTAATTATTGGCCAATTTTCAACGAAGATGAGAAAGAATGGTGACAGAAAGGATGGAATGGTGAGTGCAGCTCTTAGGAAGGTTGGTTCAGGGGCTTTGGTTGTTAATCGAAGGTTCCAAGTTTGATTCCTCCGAAAGATAATGGGATGAACTAACATCCTGTGGTTCCGATGCATTCTCCGTGGTAAGATATCTAAGATATGTTTGACTTTCGAGCGCTCTTCGGTACTCTACTAATTTAGACAGCACACGGTTGCGATTGGATTAGCAGTCAAGTTAGTGGGTTGCTGAGATCTGTTTAACCTCGAAAATTCAAAAAAAAGGAAAAAGAAATGGTAGCATCTTTTATATATTATGTAGCATGCATAAGCTAGCCAACGATCGTTCAATTATCAGTTTTAAGTATAGCCTTAGTAGAAGAAGTGAGATAAGAAAAATTGGAAGAAAAGTATGTAATCAATGTAGAATATACATATTCGAGCTTTTGCATTAATTCTACTTCGACTAGTGATAATCTAATGTTATTTATGTTGAAAAAGATATTCTATTTCTTCAATAACAAAATTTGTTTTTAATTAGAGTTGAGTAAGAATTAGAATAGGTGGTTTAGTTGTCAGATATGCATTCTTATCTAATCTGACAAGCAGTGAAGATCTATACATGTTCATGCAATTTACTAAGTTTTAGCCTTTATCCCAATTCTAGTGGGATTTGAAATGGAATGTAAAGGATAACTGAGAACTCTCAATTTATTCAACCAATTATTAAGTTATAGGACAACTAATGGATAGTCTTTTCAAAATAAATACTCATAACGGAAAGGTCGCAGACACAAATTAATCTTTTTTTTATCGAATGCATATGGTACATTAAAAATCTGATCACCTAATTGATTATTAGCTTATAAGTTAATTAATGAATAATCTTTTTAAATTGACTGCAAACATAGCGGATACAGTCAAAAATGTACTTTAAATCTGTCCCTTTTACATCTCTAATTTGAATCATATTTCATTTTAAATTGCCAATTATGTGAAATTCCAAATGTTTTAACACACGCCATCTTTCTTCATCCTCATTTTTAGGCTTTTTCTGTTGCCAAATCAGGACATAGAGTTTAGTTTAAATTCCGAGTTGACTCGTTTTTATCGTTGGATAAGTAGGAAAATCCTCAAACGCTAAATTTATACAGCTGATCTGTACTGAAGGCTCATTTTAACTGATTCGTCTTTCATTAACAGTATCACGGCACAACCATGTTAATCGGTGTTAATACTATGCACATGCGTAATACCAGTGACGTGGCGGACGCAGAAATTTTGTCCAGTGAAATCATTTAGACATTAAGTCATAAGCATAGTTGGATTAGTGGAATTTTTAACTAAATCATATGGGGTCCTAGGTTAAACCAATAGGATCTTATACCGAAGATCTTAAGTTAGACTACTTTAAATTAGGCTAATAAGTTTGACAGATCCGCCACTTCATAATACGGTTATATAGATATACTTGCCATATATATTATATACTTGTAAAGCATTAATGTGGTACAAGTACTGGTCGGTCGGACACTAGATGGGGAGAGAGCCATCTGGATTTGATCTCCAATGCCATGGGTAAAAATATTCTAGATGCTTTACTGTCGTGACAAAGTTATTTCACAAATGGGGGGCAGTTGGTTCACCACCTCTCTTGCAAAAAGGAGGTCTCAGATTCGATTCTGGTTGGACTTAAAAATCTCTAGTCATGCAGCCTCTTGGTGTTGTTGGAATCTTTATTTCCTGGTCTGTGAGATTATTTTCCTAAAAATCAGACGGATCTAGAATCATCATTTAATTAGGCGAACCCATCGACCGATTCTAGAATTATCTCCAACTTTGAAGATTATCTCGGGTTCTTAATTAGAACTCCGGTTGCTTGTAAATAACTGTACATAATCGGAGTCCGGACCTTTAAAAAAAAAAAAAAAAAAAAAAACAAAGCCAAACAAAACAAAAGAGCCGGTCAAACAGTTTGAAAACGGGTGTAGATGCAAGAAGTGCTAAAAGTGGCAAGCCGAAGTCGGATCCGGTCAATGGATTAGACATTAATTATACTATAAATTAAGATGTGACAGCAAGTCTTTGTGATAAAAGTACGGCATCCGGTGGTGGTTGGAAGGGCCTATTACAGGGAAAATGGCATTAAAGCCAAAGGCCTCATGTACGCATGCACATGCCCGGCGATGACCACTTCAATGACCACGACCCCAGGCCACATCGTAGAGCAATGCCCAAGTACGTCGGAATTTTGTATCAGACGTACGAGCATGGGACATGGTCGTGTACGTGTATGTGATAAATGCGTGTCCATGGTGAGCCTCTGGCATGCATGTACACGGTGATAGTACATGTATCCATCCATCCACATGCATGTGTGCACATGATCTACTTGATGTTTATGATATTACATGAACACGAGAAATCCTGTTTATTATAATTCGACGTACGTGAACTACAACATGCAGGCATAGCCATTTGATTATGTTAAGTATGTTAGTTTGTACCAATAGTAGTAGAGGAAGAAAGCTTTTCTAAAATATAAAAGTAAGAAATAATTTATCACCCATCATCTGCCATAATAAGGCTAATAAAACAAATCGGAGTATAAATGATGCAGAGAAAGTGAAGTAAATAATCTCAAACCAATATTAAAGAGAGTATTGTATAGTATAATTATTATTGTCTACCGGAGTTTGTTCAGAATTCTCACGTAAGTATATATTTTATTTCAAATTTTAAATTTTTTTTTTAATTTTCAACTCTTCAAAACTTTTGATATTACAAATAAATTCTAAAGCTTTCGGAGGCCAAGACCATTGCTTGCCCCCTAACTCCTCTGGACAGATTCATCATTTCATCACATAGTATAATCTCTTGCACACCAGCAAAGGTATGTGCATGAAGTTGGATGTTCTACATCTAAGTTACTTTTCTTGTTGGAAATTAATATGGTACTCTTGTGGGTTTCCACTTCTATAGACAATGAGGCGTTTGCTTTCATTTACTTATTTCGTCAGACTTCCTTGAACAAAGATTAAATGAGCCTTGACTCAGGAACAACAACAACTTCTTTCCCTCGCGTTCTCATTGGGTGCCTAGGCCGAAAATTGAGCAACATGAAATAAACTTTCCAACTAAAGATAGGGACCGATGGGAAGAGGCAGCCCTTATAGAAACTCATAAAATATATGGAGAGAGACAGAAAGAAAGATGTTGCCCATTCTTGACACTTGAATCGTGGTTCATTTGTCAACACCGGGTATGGGAGCTTTTAATAGATGAAGCTTTGGACGGTTGCATGTAACTTTCTTTCTCGAAGGACACTAATATTAAAAAAAATGCCATCTATATAGATGGAATGCTAAAATAGTGGCGTTGACGTTCAGAAGCGTAGAGTCATATGCGTTGGAACCATAATCTAAAAATTAATGTGGGACTAACTACCTAGGACCCCAGTGAACCATCATGGGTCAGCAGCCAACACTCCTCACGGCCATCATAAGCCGTAGAAATGAAAGGAGAGACGAAAGAGATCAGGTCCAAGATCGACGTTCTGATACTAAGATGAAATCTCAAAATCGCGGCGTTAAGATTTAGAGGCACAAGGTCATATACACTGGAACCATAACCCAAAACATCGATGTGAGAGTAATTAAACAGCCAACATATACTCTCTAAGAAATATCGTTAAGATACTCTTCTTTTCTCACTTGAATCATGGTTCATCTCGAGTATGGGAGCTTGCAATAGATGAAGCTTTGGACGGTTGCGTGTAACTTTACTTCTCGAAGGACACAAATATTTAAGAAAAATGTCATCTATACTCCCTAAAGAAATATATTCAAGATATTCTTCTTTACTCAACCACTCACCTGTACTTTTTTTTTTTTTTTTGAATTAGTAGTACAGTAGCATAGGGCCATACACCAATAAAAGGAACAAGGAATCGAATCTCACAAGCCTCCATCTCCCAAAAGAAAAAAATAAACACGTACCTTAAAGCTCAAAGGGGCAAGAATACCGCTAGGGGTGAAAGGCCTACTCACCATGAGCGGGATCAAACCCCCGCTCTCCCCAACTGGAGAGGCGGGAGGTGTCCACTACTCCACTGGAGCGGGACACTCACCTGTACTTTATTGTAGTAAACTTTTGCTTGGAGTGATGTTAGATTACTCAACTGGTTATGATGATAGAAGAATAGAGTATATATACGAAGAGAGCAATAACAACATCACTCAATATTACATGTCGAAACAAATACCAAAATTTGACATAAGTGACGAAAGGATAAAAAGTTACTCCACTCTTAACATAGATTATTTTGTCTGTTACAGTAAGAAAGACTCTTTTGGGTTTTTGAATTGATGAAACCATTAAGTTTTAAACTTAAAGAAACACTTTTGTTCAAATAATCTTAAACAAAATGAGCCATTAGTTTTAAATTTAAACTTAAATAATAAAATATTCAAAGTCTATCAAAACAGAACCTTACTTCGTAGGTTTTTTTAAAAATTATCACATTTGAAAACCTATATAAATTTTTGTTAATGATTAGACATATTATGTTATATCATTTTGGTTTATTCAATTTGATTTGGTTTAAGTCTACAAAATAGGACCAAGTCAAAGGACTTTATCCGCTTACGTTACAAATTAAATATTTCTTTAATCTTCAAATCCAGCTAAACCAAGTCATATTGATCTATTTAATTAAACTTATTTTGGGTTTGAATCAAAAGTGAAAAGCTGTGGCTACATTTTTTTTTCTTTAACTTTCAGACTGCCATGAACACGATCTTGATTCGGAAAGACCATCCTTCAGTTGCAGTACTCACCTAAAAAAGGTTGCTGTTGGTGGCATGACTCCTGTTTCATGGTCTTTCACATGCAGCACCAGCTCCTATTTTACATCTTTTTTCTTTCTAAAAGTAATACTTGTTGTAATGCATTAGAAATATTGCAACCGTCATCAAGTCTGAATCTGAATAGATGGTGCACTGTTCACACACTACTCACAAAAGGTGCAGTAAAACTTAAATTCGGCGGCATCGGATCTTATAATTGGATGGTTGTTATAATTATAATGTCGTGAAGCATTGCAGTAAATATTACTCTTTTTCTAATGATAGAACTTCTTATATAGAACAATATCATCATCTAAAGGATTTTTTTAATTTGACATAAAATATTATAAAATATCATACTCTACAGCACTTCATAACACTTTAATTATGTCGAACCAAACTTAACGACCTACAAATGTTAATCATGTTAGTTAAAGCGTGTGTGCATTCGAATGACAAGGGATCTAATGAAGAATAATTATTTTTTTCCCCGGTTAGAATGCTGATTTCCATTAGCCAACTGCATCGAAATCTCCGAATTTTTTTCCTAGGAAAACCTAATCACCCAGTTTACGCTCGAGCCCGTCTCTACCAAAAAGCTCAATTCACCTTTCATAAAACGAACCTCTCTCTGGACTTTTCTTATCTCATTCATGAGAAAGCGACAAAAGGTTTTCGTAATCTGTGTTTGGTATGATGTGAACATCCAAGCTCTTGCGGGCTGTTGGCTGTGCACGTTTGAAGAACAATTATTTAAATCAAATCGAACTAAACTCGTATAAGAAACTAAACCAAAACAAACTAAAAAGAATTCGGTGTTGAAACCAAAATTTACATTTTTATCATATTAAATGTATGCATGCAGAATTAAAATTAAAGTGAATGTATATATTTATACATATATATGGCACTAAAATATTCAAATAGTTAATATATAATGCCAACATAAAATATGTATCTATGGCAAACTTAACTTATTCAATTTGATTTTATGGTTAGGACCGAATTATGCACGGCTCCACTTTTAACTGTTACACCCTTTGGAGACCAGTGGTTGTTTGTTGAAAATAAGTGAAGACTGACCTACTCAAGAATCACCATCCTTGAGAAAGGGGTGAAGATCACCTCTTCGGAAAGAGGAATCCCTCCATTGTTGGGGGAAGATACATGACCATCAAATCTATTAGATTAGATGGCTAACCGTCACATTGATCGTGTCGTGAATTGCCGATGAGCATATAATCCAGTGGTATTTTAAGCTTTCTCCTTTTGAGAGGTTATGGTTTAAGCTTTCTCCTTTTGAGAGGTTATGATTTAATTTATACCTCTCATAATGGCAGGAGTTGGAATGAGTCACACTGCACAATTTTCTGCGATTGGACTATGTAGCCAACTAAGTCAACTAGAAGAGTTAACATAGCTACTCCCATAATATTCCGATTGACAGATACAGTTTTCGATTGACCAATTTAATTTTTAACTAACAACTACAATTTCAATTGACAAATACATATTTTGATTGACAAGTACACTTTCGAAAAACAAATATAGGTTTCGATTAACAAAATATAGTTTTCAAAATATGTATTCATCAATCAAAATTCGTATTTGTCAATCCAACATTTGTATTTGTCAAGTGAAATATATATTTGTCAATCGAAAACTTTATTTGTCAAACAAAATATAGTCGAACTGACAATGTTAGCTCATCTAACTGACCAAGTTGGCCACATGATCTAACTGTACAGAATTGTGCGGTGTGACCAGACTTGCAAATATTACTTATGTGAAATTTAGCTTGCAGTTTTGAGAATAATTATAATCTTTTAAGACCTATGTAACCTCATGTTGGGGAGTGCACCGAAAGCGGAAGCCATCTCACAAGTTTGTAGACAGATGAGGAAAATGACAAGGAAGATAGTCCCTATAGATGTACGGATGCCGGAGCGGGGATGTGTAGATCTGTATAACCTCGCACAGTGTCTCTCTAATTTCATCTCTCTATTAGTCTCTGGACTAATACAAATGTATAGAGATTGCATATTAGATTATTCATATAGAGAGGAGGGACTAGTCTTAATCGGACTCTAACCAGATTCTCACTCATAACAGGATCTTGAGGGCTCCCAAATGAGTTAAATCCAGTGAAAGGATATTTTATATAATGAACTAAATAGTATGTTTAATGTATATAGGCCAAAAGACGTAGACCACAATATATTGGATATAAAACTTAACATTCTCCCACTTGATCTAATTTACCATAAGCATATCAAATCTTCTTTTGAAAATGTACATATAATATAGGCATGGACATAATTTCGAAAAGAATTTTCAAATATGTGATGTTTTGGATCTGCACTGGAAGAGAAAACTCGGTAGACGAGCGCATGATTAAAATAAAACCATACACTACTCCAGTTAATGAAGTATGAAAAATTCAATTATAGTAAAAATTAAATGACAGGAGTCATGATAGCAAATGCATTCAAAATACGCACTACCTTGCATGCTTTACAATGCCACTAGATTAGATCTAATAAAAAAAAAAAATACACGACTACTACACTTCAAGAAGGATGCTGCTATACTGTGAAACGCCCAATAAATTATGTTAAAAAATCTTTCATCTTTAAATGTTGTCACAATCTGACTCATCCTTCAGAATTGAATAGGGCACCATACACTGTTATAAGCATTAAATTTCAAAAATGGTATTCTATTAGACATTTTAAATTTCAATACTTCGTATGACGATTATAGAAAAATTAAGAACATATGTTCGACATCAAATATCCAAGGAATGATCTTTCCTGATGATTTACTTTACTAATATATATTCCAATAATTAGTATCTCTTTTATAAATTAGTTGATAAGAGATATTACATTAACTAAACTAAAACAGCTGGCTTGTGAAAAAATTTAGGATATTTCCAATAAATGTCAAGCATATGAGTTCTCTCTCTCGCGGATGTAAGCATTAGATATGAATCTTTTTGGGATATTTTGAACTTGTTCGACATTCTTAAAGTTCTTTTGCCCCTTTCCATAATTTTCCCTGATTAACTTAAAATCCTACCAAATGTCAAGCTTACCAAACATCTCCCCCCAACCTGCATCAGTCAATAGAGTGAAAGAAACGCTACTTTATTTAAAAAAATATAATCTCGAAAGAACATTTCCAAATAAAAGGTATACGCAGCTGGGGAACGTCTTTCGATGGAAACCCCACTCCAGATACAAGCTAGAAAACGTTAAAATGAGCATTCATAAAGTCGCACAAGAAACAACTTACCGCAATGTTTAACTTTTAAAATAACATTCCTCAAGCAGTCTACTCCAATGGTAACGATTATAATTGCACGGTGGCCTCAGAACCTACTGTCCCGCATTAGGAGGAGGTGGTGGCGGTGGCCGTACTGCTTGGCCCTGTAGCTGCTGTCCTGGAAAGCCCTGAAGAGGTGGGCGAGGTGTGAAGTTGGCCATGGCACTGCCACCAATTGGTGGCGGCACCGGGGCAGGCATTGGTCTGGGCGGTCCATTTGCCATTGGAGGCGGAGGGGGCTGTAGGCTTCCTGGCAAAGTAGATGGGGGACCCCTTGGTGGGTTCGCAACAGGAACGGGCGGAGGAACCTGGGGAGGTGGTGGCGGTGGAGCTTGAGGCGGCGGAGGCAAAGGCCTTGGAGGTGCGCCTGGAGCTGCTGTGCCGTTTGCCACGGGGGCAGGTGCCCCCGGTGGTTTATTCGCTTCTGCAGGCTTTGTTTTGAAATACAACTGCAACTGTCAAATAAACCAAATATTAAGCTCAACCTTGAAATGAAAATGTCACGATGACGACAATGGCACTGGATACTGGAAGAGATATGATCAACAAACCATGTATGTTTTCAGGTCTGGATCCCAATGTGAGAAGAACTTGGGGGTGGACTTGTCAATCTCCGTGCTAGGAACCTGAAAAAGGACGATTGGTCATAGGAACTAGTTACACCCTATAGACCGACAAAATAGAATGCAGCTTTATGTAACTCTAACCAACCTTAAAAGCAATAATCTCATACGGCTCCGCAGAAAACATAAGATACTGGTATCTCTTATCAAAGGATTCAACTCTCTGCCAGAAGCAACATGACAAAAAAAAAATTACCTTCCTCACTTCACAAGATAAGTTATTGGGGAAAAAATAGAAAGAAAGAGAAGTCATAGAGATCCTGCTTGCCAACTTTAGATGTCAACCATGTGATAAAAAACCAAATTTTAAAATAGTACGAGTCGTGGGTAGCTTACCTGCTCATAAGATGACATGAACCTATGCCTTGGTTTAGCAAGGTCCTCAATTTCAGGATACTCAATCTGCAGAAACAGTATCTTGACATAAGAAAATACTTATTACAATAATAATAACATATCATCAAAACTTGTTTCTCATTACAATAGAAATAAAAAGAAGTTAATATAGCGTTCAATGCAGGTTGGATTTTTGACACTCCTAATCCTAAAAAAAAAATGTTGCACAATATGGCGATCCATATATAAATGTCACATCTATTTATGCAGAAAATTGTCATACATCAGAGGAGGCAAGCAAACAGATAGGTTATATAATAACTTTAAGTCTCCTAATAGCAACATTTTGTCCTCCAGAAATGGAGCAAGAGTAAATGCCAAACGCATTGATATAGTAAAAATCATTGGAAAACAACAAGATGCAAGGGGACAAACTGCTCTGAACCTATCAAGATCTAACATTTTAAGGAGATCATAATGGAGAGTGTGTCCTCCGACAATCAACAGGATAAGGAAAGAGGTTGTGGAAGTGTGACCTCCAAACCAGCCGTAAGGATTGAATTCCTCATCAATCCTAGTATCTTACATCATACATTATAATCAAACAACAAACTCCACAATTTGAGTATTACTGAGGAGATTAGAGAGGTGGTATCGTTAAGAGTTTTGAAACAAAACCTACATAGTTTTGCTTTAGCCATTTCAGAATGTAAAATTGAGCCCCAATTTAACTTGTTCATAAAGCCAAGGACCATAAGAAGGTGAAAGTTGACGGGCCAATATGTATGCACTTCACTAGCAAAGTAAAAGTTCTTTACAAGCCTTGCATGAACCTGTGCATTTTGTCAATTGAACATAACTGCTTGGCCTAGGCATATATTGCTATGGAAGAATCATGCAGAATGATGCACGGAGTAAATCATAACAGTCACTCATTAAAGAGTAGGTGGAGACGTAAGCAGCAGCTAGTGTCTGCACTTCTAGTTTACGAAGCACATTTCCAGACAAGAGGTGTAGTAGTTCCGTCAAACACTGATATTATTGGAAGGCAAGACATTGAGGGTGTAGTTTCTAAACTTCTTGCTATATATGTGATGCAGAACTGGGATCTTTGGAGCATTCGTATTTACCATGCCCTTTGACAGATAGATATATGAAGTTGGTGCAACTCCAAGCAGGTGTAATGGAACCAGCAGAAAAGCATTGAAGAGTTTATAAGATGGAAGAGAGAATGGCTGGTGAATGATAAAGTTGGCAGAAGGTGCTATATGCTTATACTACAGAGTATGATTTAAACAAACCAAGGGACTGTTACCTGCACATCCCAAAGATGTAGAGGAGGAGAAGAGGAAAATTTGGGACCGTAACAATTGAGCTTCACCACTTCAGTCCAGGGGACAGCTCCCAAGGGTGTTCTACCATATTCAAGAGTGCCTCAATAGTTGCTGGGAAGAGAAGTAAGTGTATCTGACCCAACTAATATGTGGGTCGTGTTTCTAGCAATTTGTACAGGGTGTATAGACTGTATAGTCCTTTGGGGTGCTCCATTTTTCGGCTCTTGTAATTGAACCTTCATTTGTACATACCAAACACTATCTACAAAGTAAGGCTCTTTGGTGAACAGAACAGTTACAATAATTTGTTGACTTCTAATGGGAAGCCCGTGTTATTGTCTTATAGCCTCTTTGACGGGAGCAGGCACAAGAGTTACACATTCAAAAACTTCCACTGTGCTGCTGCTCTGGAAACTTTTTGGATAGCATATGTAGATCTCCTTTATATTTCTCATATACAGCTGTCTTGATGCATCACCAAGAAATGCCATGTTGGATCTTGGTATCATCTTGGATGGGTGAAGAGAAGAGATCTTAGAATTTTTTTTTTTTTTTTTTTGAAATTCAAAAAGTAAACCCACAAACCCAAGATCGAGCTCTGCATTACTAGTACCCCGAGGCTCGCCAAACATCTCTCGAGCATTGCCCCCCCCCCCCCCCCCCCCAAAAAAAAAAGAAAATGAAGTTCCCCAAGAATCAATATGTGCCACAAAGACTTTTGGTGGTCTTATTGGCGCACATACCACGGTGGGGTCTTGTCTTCGACTGGAGTGAAGTCATAACAAGGTAGCCGTAGGGGAACCTGTGGCTGGATTGAATCCTGAACGAGGTTGGTGTCTACCGCAGGTATGTCCATAGGTGAGATTAGATACCGTGACCTCATGGTCACCCATGAAGTGCGTAATCCAACTCTCACACCCCTGAGGGACGAACAGATCTTAGAGATATTGGGAACAGCAGGCTAGAGATAATGATGATCTTAATCTCTAAGAATAAAACTTCAAGTCTTAAGCATTTAGCCATTCAATCATGATTTGCCATATCATACTGGTGCATGCCGACTCATACGAGTCAACTTGTATCTAGGCAAGTCTGATCGCTGGCATGTACTGAATCGGAATGGATCATGCTGACTCAAAATGCATAATGAGTTGTTTTACATTGAGTTTTACTCATTTGATAAGTAAAATTACACTCTTGTATTAAGTAATAGGATACATTTCTCTAAAGTGTGACTTAAACTTGTTACTTTTAACAAACTGATAGGCCTGACTCGTGTGAGTTGGACTGAGTCAGATCAGTATCATACCGTATTTGAGAAGATAGGATCCAGGATGGATCAGCGATATGGCAAACCTTGCATTCAATATGATTAAATTAATACAAACATAATAATAACAACAACACAAAAAAAAACATATATTCATTATTAGGATTGCTTTCTCTGATCCCATTATCTAAGTATGCCAGGGAGGGCAGGTCTGGAGAGTTCTCAAAGAGACCTCACAGTCATCAACAGATATCCCCCCAACCCCTAAAAAAACCCACCCGGCCGAAAAAATCCTCCCTCTTCTCCACCTCCTCTTCCTCTGCCTCCTTTTCTCCTCCTCCTCCTTCATCCCACTACCCCTTCTATCCCTCTTATTCTTGACCTCGGTGAGATCTCATCTATGGACCCTTGAAGATGTAGAGACCCTAGAGACATTTCAAAGAGATCTTGAGAGTTCGCAAACCATGCTGCACACAAATGTAGAATTAAAAAGCTTTTGACGAAAAAAACTCATGAACACAGGAAATAATTGACACAATCAAAAGAACATCAAAATTCTTGCAAGAAACAGTGTACAAATTGCAAAATCAGATCTAAAGTGTTTAAGACCGTCAAGACAGTTGGTCAAATATGGATGACTGGAGCTTGCATATGTACAGTAAAAATCTCAATTGCAATTTCAAGAATTTTTTTTCGAAATCATTTTTTGTTGTATTGAGGATGGAGGTCACATAAAGCCATAGTTGTCAGGGTGTCAACCTAGGTGACACCTAGGGTATAAGGCTTTTCTTTTTAAGGTACTAGGTGGCCAAACACCTTCTTAGGCCTTGAAAAAGAGAGTCCAAGAACCGCTTAGGTGTGCTTATGCGGGCCTGGTACGGCCAGGCAATGCCTAGGCCAATTCATCGGCTGATCAAACCAGGTCTATTGGGACCCAACCATAATAATATATATAGTATCGGATTCAGTGCAGATCCAAGGTAGATTTGTGACCGTAACCTTTATGTTATTGGATCTAGAAAGACTAGCCATTAATTGTACTATAAGCTAATAATCAATCGAATAATCAGATCCCTAGTATACCATATGTGTTTGGTCATTAAAAAATTACATGCGCCACATTATTCGCTATAGATATCGATTTAGAAAGCTACCCGTAAACTGACATATAAGCTGATGATGGGTCAAATAATCAGGTCATCGATTAGCATTTGCATCCCTAATATATAGGGCCGTGAGGTCAACTGGGTCCCAATCCTTGATTACTCAGTCATTCATCTCATATTCCTCGTCATTTCATCTCCTTGTCTCTAGCCCCACTTACATAGACAACAAAATTCTCCTCTCACTATGATGGCCATGATAAGGCAACAAGTCCATTTGCCAATTGTGATCAACTTGGAATTCCTCATGGCCATTAGCATGCTCTCAACTCACCCCCTTTAACGAGTGAGATGATAAAGCGCAATTCTTTAAATGAGTATGATACATAAAAAAGGTCAAGTTGCTCTCTTCGTCCTCTCACCTTTCTTAGGTTCCATGTGTCGCCATCCCCTCTTCTCCCTTTGTTATAGGTGTTTATCCACTAAGGCGCCTAAGTGCTTATAGGAGCTTGGGGACCTCAAGTATGCCTTGAGTCGTCATACTACCTTGACAACCATGCATAGAGCAACATGTAAATTAGGCAGGCCCCAGAATCTTGTCATCCGATCTTGAACTACTCAGCATTGTTTTGTACAGCAGACTGTATGCTGATGCAGCCCCCTAAAATGTACTGAACAAATCTCAAATACTGTGTCCTTTCTTAATAAGATGAAGACCACCTTGGAACGCGCACACAAAATTATTGACATGACTGAAGGCATCACATTCCTGTTAAATATGTTCCGAACTGTACCAAGAAACTACTTATAAATGAAATTTCATTTGTGGATAACTGGATCTCACACAGCAGGATTTTGCAAGTTCCATGTTCATGAAGTGATCATTCCTGGAATGTTTCCCCTTCTATTTGCTAAGGATGGATGTGCATCATAGCGCAAGCAGGCACATAGGTAGTCATAATATTTTCAGGAATGAGGCCCTGATCTGCTCAAAATTTTTAAGGAAGCAGGTAGGCATGTAGTTAGAATAATAAAAAACTTATTCTACCTTTAACCCTTTTCATGGCCAAAAAAGGATATTCAATAGTAAAGATCAGGTTTATTAATTATCAAATACAGCAAAAGGTATGATAGATGGCAAAACCTGCCCAACTATTCCAATGTGCCAATACCTATTACCTAGCGCCTTGATGGGCTCCTCTTAGAACAACTGTTAAGGAGCATTATATCATCGATAACTGTCAATTCAAACAGAAAATAAATAAATTCAGATTATCCAAATCTGTCAAGATTTACACTCATCATAAACGTTCATTCTTCACAAGCCATTACAATCTTGGCACGTGATCATTTCAGGTTGAATTTAGATAGACATAGTTTTGCAAAAATGCCACATAAATCACACTAAATGAAAATTTTCTTGACCACGTAACTGTTAAGCTTTATACGTTTGAATAATAGATCCAGCACATTTTGCTAATCCTTTACAGAAAATAAGGTCACTGATTGCCTGATTCCCTCCGAATTTTTATGATTTTCAGTTGATTGCAATAAGAAAATCAAACTATGCGGCTTTGCCTAAGAACCTGCCCAAACTTAATCCTTCACGGACACCATCTAACAGGCCTTCCTGAAAAAGCTTATCTAGTGAGGAAAACATGGCTTCAATTGCACTTCTGTTTAAGTCAGCCAGTGATTCTGAAGAAACACGCGTCAAATATAGAGCCATGCACGACAAATCTCCATTTCAGGTACACAAATATGCACTGATTTTTACAACGATTTCATTTACAAATTTTTTTTTCAATAACTGGTCAATACTCATTTGATTTTATGGGATCTTTTTATGTCCAACATGCATGTTCATTTGGCACATGACCATTGGAATAAGAGCCCCTTCCCGGGCTTCCTCCTCACTTGACATGGCATGTCCAATTTCTAACTTTTCTTTTTTTGAAGGAAAAAGAGCCTTTTCTCCCATGGTTCTCACTAATGGGGTGCTTGGTCGTATGATAAATTCATAAAAAAAATAGAAGAAAATGGAAATTTTAAAAATAGTAACATCTCTGATTATTATGCTTGGCAAAACACAAGAAGTTTAAAAATTGTAAGGGTTTGTTTGTTACTGTTTTTACACTCCCATGCAGCGTCTTTGCCAAAAGCAACAACTCGCAGGGCTCACCATGTTCGACAAAATGTCTCACCCACCCAGCCCACTTGAGCAAGCCAAAGCTTTGCGCGTGGAGGCCTTGTCACCGTAGCCATGGAGTGGGGCATGGAGAACTCTGTCATCGTCCTCCAGAACTGCATCGTCTCCCCACGCAAGCCCAACCTCGGCCAGAAGAACTCCGTCACCGCCAAGGCCGCATTGACCTTCACCAGAACACTGGCATCTCCATTCACAACTGCCACATCGCCCCCACCAGCAACCTCATCACCATCATGCACAGTATCCCCCACCTACCTAGGTAGGCCATGGCAATACTACTCCGGGCCATAGTCATGCAGTCCTACAGCGACGACGCCATCCACTAGGCGGGCAGGGAGCAGTGGACAGGTTCGCCTTGTCCACCCTCTACTACAGTGAGTACGGAAACACAGGCCCTGGCGCCACCCCAACATGGTGCGTTGGCCCGGTGTCCATCCGTCCATGAGCATGTCGGAGGCATCCAAGTTCACGGTGAGGGAACAGACAGAGCAGAGATGATGGTGAGGGATGTGAAGGGTGGGGGAAAAGGAGATTGTCCTTGTGCATTACAAGAAAAGAAAGAGGTGCCCACCTGTTTTTTTTTCCTTAATAGGTTCATCAAAGGGAATCTCTATCAAGATATATTTTGAAAATATCTCCAAACACCCATTTTTAAACACTTCCATTGTAAATTTATATTTCATTAAAAAAATGGTATTATAATGCAACCAAACACCCTATAAGGCATAGATATGTTAACATGAAAACAGGATGCCTATTAGTCTGGCAATTCAAGGCTTCTCTCAGACCAGGTGTAGTCAAAACCTATCATCTTTCTTCGACAATGCCCAGAACAAAAGCATACCAAAACCAATGTGTAAGCTCAACCAACCATCCTGGGGTGCAAGGTCCCTGTGGAGCATGAATGTGTGGAGAAGCGTGTAGAGGTAATCCTCAAGTATCTTCAGTTTACTTCACCCAGTAGGCCATTCCTCTTCATTATAAAAAATGAATGCAGGCTTACATATATGTAAGTATGCTACAAGAATCATTTAACATAAAATTTCCCCACCAATCGTGCTTTGTTTAGCTTTTCCCAACTAATCATGCCTCATTTGTCTCAGTTATGTTTTCTTATTCAACATATCTCTCTTTTTCTTCTTCACATTTTCCTTTCGGAGAAAGGCTGGGGCGCACTAGCGATCATATTAAACAAGATGGTATTCAAAGCAGAGGTTACCTATTTCTTATTATACCACAATATCACAAAATGTGTAGTCAAGGACTCAAGATAACACTTTGCCATTGTTTAACACCATCATCATCGTTGTCATCATCATTATATCATTAACCACTAAATCACCCATGTTTAACATGCAGACTCTTTGATTACTGCTAGGATAAGAGCCAATACACAAACACAAGAACTTAAATACAACATAGCTAAAACTCTTTTGTTATGCTCTTCCATCCTGCAGGTCTTAGCTGATTAAAATTCATCCATATCCAATCCCCAACATCTCGAATAATAACTTTTAACAACGGAAGATCTTCGACGCTTCAGCCTTATGATGTCCTATATCATTAGCGACCACTGACCCCATAAGTTTTATTGGTCACCTGCTGACATGTTTTGCCAAGGTCATCTGATGTACGATATCGCTGAGTTAACTCAAATTATTAGAGAAGTAGGATGTTACGTTTATGGTTCTTAAATTGTGTGACCAAAGCAACATGAAACCTGATTGCCCTAAACTTTTTGGGCCAAACAACAAAAAATAAAAAGGGGAAGTGGGACTGGGAGGGTATGGTACATGCACATAACCGATTTTTGGTTCTTCTAGACCCTAAGTTCCTTTTTCCTTTCATGAACTAACTTTAAAGCTAGCTGTAAAACACTAAAATATGTGGACTTATCCAAGCCTTTTGACCAACCCCCTGGCCAGTAGGATAATGCTTCATAAGGAACATCATGATAAGTAGGCTCATCTCCTGCGAGTCACAGAACTATTACTGAAAGTAAGATGATAAAAGATTGGCCTTTTGCATCCAATTTCTCCTGAACTGCACCTACATGATGGATTTGAAATCTATTATATCATCTTATGTCAAAATCCAAAAAAAAATGAGGACCTGTCAAGTAAGTCAGGCATACAAAGTTTAGTGCAAGTAAATGCGTCAAAAATCGCACGATCAGGGATGCACCCCGAAGTATTAGATCCAACTTAATTGATGAATTGCAACCAAGCAGACAAGCTTCCTAGCTTCATCATAAAATTGATTTAAGGAAAAGAAAAGCAACTTAAGGTGTATTTGGTAGATTGTAAATCTATTACATGCACAGATTTTACAGAAAAGTTTATTGTAATATGAATGCCAAAAACCACAAGATAATTAGTGAATATGTTTTTTGGTTGTCTGAAGTTTTCAAGTTGAAGTTACCAACCAATTCATTGTTCAACGTTCGCCAGAAAATCTATGCATGCAACATATTTTATGCTATACCTATTACCCAGTGGAACCTTAGTATCATTGGAAACGCCTCAACTTTGAAGGTGACAGTTATCTAGTGAAGGGAAAGAGAAGGAAACTCGCAATTCATGCTAAAAAATGGGATGGAGTTTGCTATCGTGAAGTTAAGATAAGAACCTGAAATAGGAGAGATCTCTGCTTGGTCTCCGGGTCAAACTGCTTCGTCACCCTGTACCCAGGCCTGCCAATTTTTACTGCAATTAAAGGGGGAAAAGAAGAATTACACGTTAAAACCTCATGGAATTTAAAAAAAAAAACATCTAATCCATATCAGATATTCTTCACATGAAACGCCAATATCCCTCAACCAACCCTAATGTGGAAACTCTCCCATCGCGGGGGGAATAAAAAAACCAATCGAGAAGTTAACGAAACCCTAAAAAGTAGTAGACAAGAGAACCAGGAGGAGGAAGCGGGGAGGGAGCGCCTTACCGGACTTGCGGAGGGGGGCGAGCTTGCGCTTGTGGGGCTGGGGCTGGGCGGGAGCGTCCTTGGCCTCGCGGGCGGCGCGCTTGGCGAGATTGGTCTGGTGGCGCTTGCCCTGGGTGTGGGCGAGGTAGTTGCCCTCGTTGTTGTGGAGGGTGAGGCAGAGCTTGCACTCGTAGCTCCCCAGGTGATTGCGCATGAAGTAGGGGTCCTTGGCAAGGTCGATCGTCTCCAGCGCCAGCCGCCGCAACCTCTCCCGCCGGTCGATCGCCTCATTCTGCGCCGAAGCCGCCCCACCGCTCCCCGGCTTCGACCCCCACTCCCGATCCATCCTTCTTCTTCTTCTTCCTCCTCTTCTGCCGCCGCCGCCGCTTCTTCTTCTCCTCCTCCTTCTGCTACTTTCTCTTTGCTCGCTCGTGTGCGAGGAGTTGGGGAGGGAACAGGCGACCCGTCGGCCTGATCCAGTCGCCGATGATACATAGGCAACCGACTCAACTGAGACTCACGTGTGCGGCACGTGTGGGGAGCAGCGCCTTCAGGCGCAGGATGGTCCATTTGGACACATGACATGATGGAATTATGAATTTTAAGGAAAATGCCATAATTTTATTAAAATTTAAAAATATATATATATTTTTATCATGACTTTATAAAATTAAAAATCATATCTTAGTGTTCTATGGGTGTGAAAGTTTTTATTATAATAAATAAAAATAAAAAAAATAAAAAATATATGTTTTTTGATCATGACTTTATTTCGGTTGATTGCCAAATATTACAATCCACCTAAATTTGCAATGTCTCAAATCTTTCTCACTTTTGAAGGAATTAAAGTTCGTTTGCGGTTCGGAGTACATTTAGTATAACCCTAAAAGTTATTACACGCAACAGGTGTCATGTGACAAATTGTTTTTTAAAATGATTATAATGTTCATATTTAAAGATAATTAGTATATTTATTTTTCAGTATTTTAAAATTTTTTATTATTATTTTACTTTTTGAAAATTTTATAAACGTAATAGATGTTATACTATATCAAATGTATCTTTAGGAAATTTCAACCAAAAATTTGGTTCACCTTAAGAGTGAGAGTTTTGGTGGCTCAGTCTACAGCCAAAGTGCCTCACCCCAACTTAAACTAGGAAATTAGATTTAACTCAACTCAAGTAATATTTTCTGCAATGCAACTATGCAGCCTTGCAATGGTGCTAAGTTATTTTGCAATATACATTCTCATGGACCCACATATGCATGAGGAGATATGTGAATCGCCTTTTCACAGATGAATATTGTTATGTATGATCGGCATTAAATGTGGCATACAGATTCAAAGGGGATGACATATATAATGTAAAACTGATAAATACTATATAATATATATTATATAAGAATGACATATACTATGTAAAAATGATATATATTATCTAAAGATTGTATACGTTATATAAGGATGATATACAAAAGAATGACATATAATACGTAAGGTGACGTGTACTACGTAATGATAACTATTTATCATCTCTACACAATGTAATGTCATCCCCGTGAACTTGCACATACATTAAACACATGTTACCCTCATGGATACGGGGACTACTAAGAATGCGTATTGCAAAATAAGCCAGCACCAATTCATCGCTTGTTTACTTCTAATACAACAAATAGTACTCAACTCATACATGATTAAACCGAGTTATGCTAATAAATATGAGCCAGACTGAAATCTGACTTGGCTGAATTCAAGCACCTTTCCCCCTCAAGTTTCGCTACTGCCATATTTTCCGGTGGTGAAAGAGGAGCAGGGAGCGCAAATCGTGCTGCTGAAGGTGGTGCCTGTCGCCCAGGCAGACGGTGTGCGTGCATGTGTGTGTGAGCGGAGTCTGGCGGTTTCTAGACTCAATAAGTATAGGGAGAGCAGCGGAAATTTTCAAAATCACTTCTCATTCGGAATGAGAAAACCTGTGTATGAATGAATATTGTAAAATCTTCCCCCTTCTATACTGTCTGAGTTCAACCCAACTTTACATTCAGAAGATCTCTATGAGAGAGAGAGAGAGAGAGAGAGAGAGTATTTGAGAAGATTGGATGTGTTTTGAACCCGTTTAATATAATTAAGAATTTAATACCCATCAAGCGTTACGTAAGTGCTAACGTAGGAGAGCAGGGTAACTGTGGGAAGAGAATTTAGTGACATCAGAGGTCACATTCGAATGATCGGCAATTTTTACATACGTAAATTTTTAGCTTCCTTTGAATAAATAAGTTGCGGTAAAATTATTCTATAGTTAAACCTTACTCACACCCTTGATGGCATCCAACGACAGAGACATTTTACTGGCAAAAAAAAAATTCAATCTCAAGAGACGTGAATTCATAATAATTTGGACATGCATTGACATTTGACCCAATGCATGTTGCATAATCATCTGGGCATACATGATGGAAAGTTGTCTATAAAAGCATTATTTATGCACTCGGTGCAACCCCTGTCAAATATCAGTTTAGCAGGAGCCGACGATGTTGAAAAAGAACTAGTGCCTCCCTTTGATTTGCACTTTTGTGTTTTGAACGCTATCTGGTGGAAGCAGAAGAGTCACAGATGCTGCTGCAAAAGCAGTAGCTTCTTATTCTTTCTTCGTGTAGCAGTGGTTCTTGTCTGCTAAATTTCGCAAAGAAAAATTCCAATTGTATGCTGTTATATATGTAGCCCTTCTCAAAAAGACAACTGAATTAATGGTGTGAATCGTGTGACGAAGGGACAAAATTACGTGGCAAAAGGCAACTCACAAAATGGTATGTGTTATTTCTACAGCTGTAGATATAGTGTATCAACATCAAGCAGCACTGAAATGCTTACATTGGGGTGAATGCTAAGAAGAGATGTATTACCCAAAATCCAAAAAGTGGAGACAAATATGGAAACGTTTGAACATGAAATTATAATGATGGGGAAAAAAACACGGATTTTTTATTCTTCTCAGCACTGCTTCTTGTCCAGAAAGGGCGCCTTTGGAATTTTTTTAAGTACCATCTCATCTAATGTTGCATAGTGCCTGTTAATTTGGACCATCGCCTTCTCAGCAGCGGTGTCAACATGATCCTCATTTTTCTCATAAAGTATAGGCACTGTGTACAGGAGCACAAAAACTGCAGGCAAAAAACGGTATTGGCAGAAATGAGAATATGGATAACTTTTAATGTGCTGAATCGATTGATAGACTTGAGCCTAAGTAAGCTTTGATCACAATAAAGAACTCAGTTTTCTTCACAAGATTTGCAAACGTACATAACAGGCATGTGAAAGTTTAGTATCAACGGACAGAATGTGCCCACCAAACAGGGAAAATAGTGGCTTGACATTGTCATTCACCACAAGAAAATTAATATATCTCTTCCTCAAACTTTTCCCATCTTCCATGTTCTTGAATATTCATCATACCTTTCGGTGCTTGGATACATTTTTTTATCTCTTTTTTTCTCTCAAATTTTAAAATTAGAGGTAAAATGAGGAGGAGACCCGTTTGGCAAGATCACTCCTATGTTTTTAGGAAAGCATCACACCCTTCATAAATTTCTCCCAAAAATAAAACAACTCAAGATTTGTTGTTATTTTGAGGAAAGCTCTCTCTCTATCTCTCTCCCACACATTCCTTTCTCTTCCACTCTCTCTCTCTCTCTCTCTCTTCCACATATTGCTCTCTCTCCCTCATTTGCTTCTCTCTGAACTCTCTTAAAAACAACAAAAAGTTTACCGAACAGGAAAATAATCGATACATAGTAATTTTAAAATTCAAATCAAAGCTTTTAATGAAATAAATTCAAAATAACCTCAAAAGCAAAAACGTCCCCAAACACCCTATAACACCACCTTCCTTGTCCAAATAAAGCATCCATTATAAGTACACTACACCCAGCGGAACTGAAAATTCAATAATCACTTAACGGATAGCATCCATTATGAGTACACTACACCCAAAGGAACTGAAAAATCAATAATCACTTAACGCATAGCCTCTAAAGGCCCAACCGCCCGGCAACATGGGGCTTAAACACCATCAACAAACCAGGCTGATGTGTTGGTATTTGGACACAAAATAACTTGTAAAGCTGGTATATTGGCCAGGAATTGCAGCTGATAAAATCATAATCGGGCTGACATAAGAAATCATCCTTACTCTGTTTCACATGTTTCAGTGACTTATAGCTATCTTGTATAGTGCATCAATAAACCTACCCACCACACGAAGTATCCTAGTTTAAATTTAGATTGCCCAAGGAAAGAGAAAAGAAGCAATTGTGGGAATCATGAGAAAAATGATGCACCACTAACTAACTTACTTATGTAGACGAGAGTCAGAAAATTGAACCAACTTCCAACTATGGAGAGAGCCCACAAGCCGAGAATAACCTGCAAACAAAATCAAATGTTAAAGCCCAGAAAGAAAGGGAAATATTAAAGAAGAAAGGGACACAAGAACAAATCTTTAGCACTTGAAATATTACCAGAAGAAATTGCTTCAAGTCCCTCCCTGAAGTAACATAACGGAATGTTGCAAAGGCTTCGTTAATTTCATATCTTACAGTACGAGCAATGTCCAGAAACATGTCTTCCGGTAAAATAACTTCCGGAAACTTTGGAGGTGATCTGAGATCCAAAAGAACATTAAGAGAAGCACAACTCTACCTAGATGTCCAATCAATGAAGAAAGTGACAGTATTATATTCTTTTACAAATTATGTAACAGAAGAAAACAATTGATTAAATCAGTTTGCTTTAACAACAAGGCCTTTCATGGTCAAATAAATTCAGCACAGTGGACCTGTGTAAAATAGTCAAGGCTGTCTTTGAGACTTTTTTTGAGCTGCCTTCCCTTTCAATGCAGTGGCAATAATTCCGCATATGTTTTATCAAATAGATGAGAGCAAATCGAAATTCAAGGGAGTACATTCTTGATTAAATTTGGGGCAATGCTACCATGTTACATGAACTTATCATTACGCTGACAGAGACGGTAAGATACACAAAAGCCACACTCTGATGCATCTAATTTGCAGAAAATATTCCTAAATTTGTCTAAAAAGTGGCATCATGATCAGGTGGATGTCGAATGAAATGATGGAGAATTGAAATGCATGGCAGAGCAATGTGAAAGAGGAAAAATTATGTAACATTTGACTGAACAAAATATGAATAGTCATATAAACCTCAGACTTGAACACTACTGAAAGCAAGCCAAACAATAACCAGACAAAGTACAATCAAAACTCAGAAAAACAAGCAGTCAATAAAAACAAATAGCTGTAGAAGAAAGAAAAAGGTTCTTACATGTTCACAAATGATGATGCATTTGACCATAGAAACAATACAGCAAGCACCAATATAAGAGAGTGGCAGAGAAGAGTGAGCAAGTGATAACCCATCCATTCAAAGAGAAGCCAGACGACTGTCCCACTGACAAGAATGCTAGCTGTTATCTGCTTGTTTCTCCACAGTATAATATCAGCACCTGGAAAAGGGGAAAAAATTGTAATTGATCGCTTGCCAAAAATGGGTGCGGATTACACCAAAGTTGTCCAGTATCAAATCTCTCTCTTTCTCTCTCTCTCTCTCTCTCTTTATATATATATATATATATATATATATATATATATATATATATATATATATATATATATATATATATATATATATATATATATATATATATATATATATATATACAGTCCGATGCAATGTTGGCAGCGGACAACCAAGGGCGGCAAAACCCCCCATCTCTATACTTTAAAACATAATAAAAATTATTACAAATTTTAAATATTTAATTACTTCCTTTAGAGTTTTTCTCATTCTTTGAGCTTAATTTCCACCATTTGATTGTTAAACTCAACCATAGCTAACTCTGGGTGTGCAGAAAACTAGTTTAAAAATTAAAAAAAATAATAAAAAATAGGAGATTTGTCTAATTAATTTGTAACGTTGTTCGCATCTATTCGAGTTTTTCTGTAATCACTTATTTAAGCGGTTTAAACCCTGAATCTTAGAAAGCTTGCAGCTGACAATAAACGTTCCCATATACGTGTCTGTGTGTAACGCATTATCACTTTAAATTTGTGTAACTCATGCATTTATCTGGCATAGCTTGCCTTCTTAATTTCCTTCTATAATGGCATAGATGAGTTATAATGGCATACATGATCAGGATGGAATATTCTATTATGGATGATAGAATTGAAACGATGAAAGAGAAGGAAAGCCACAGGTTTTCTATCTTACATTTTCCACCTCCGAGCACCGTATGTACAGGTTCCTTCCGGCCGAACAAGCGCTTCTTCTTAGGAACCAAGGTGTCCTCATCATCGGAATCTGATGAAGAAGACGAGTCGTCCTTGTACTCATGGATCTTTTCATTAATCTTATCCATCAGGGATGCATGCTCCACAGTTTCTGACATTTTCCTCCCTAATCCTCAGATGGGACCACAAAATCCATAATCAACAGAAAGCACATTGTCTCAAGTCCAGGAACGGGAATACAAAATCCATAATTAACAGAAAGACAGAGGAGATCTATGGGACTAAGAAAATCAGAACAAAGGAAAGAGGACAATTAAACCACTACCAAACATATCTCACTTATGGAAGAGTCTACAGAGGAAGACCACAATAATACCAAGAAATTGCATAATATTGTGGAAAATGGAAGAACAGGGAAAAACAGAAAATAGAAGGATCCAAAGAAACTTTTAAGCAATTCCATTGAGCATATCACCAATAGCCAAGAACAAAAAAAGAAAAAAAAAAGAAAAAGAAAAACCAGTCTCACCAGCAATCGATCATAATACTAAAACATCACATCATAAAAGAATTAAGAAACCATATTATATCCGAAAATGAAACCTAAAAGACAAAATGATTATAAAAAAAAAGCTAAAGATGTATTTCCACATTGCAGAAATAGCAGATCAACCAAACAACACAAAAAAGAACGGAAAAAAACGGAGAAAACAGGAGAAAACTCAAGCATAAATGAATCCAACACGTAAAAAATCAAGAACATCGACAGATCTCCATCAAAAGCACCTACAGAGATCGAAAACAGAGACGGATCAGGCATTCTCACCAAGGGAACAGATCCGATCACGATGTAGGTCTTCTTCCTTCCTCGAAGCAGAAGAACCCCGCGCTTCCCCCCTCTTCGTCGTCGCCCTTCGCTCGCTATTTCTCTCGGCCGCCTCAGACTGGGAACCAACAGAATGGACGGGGGGGAAGAAACACAAAAGCGAGAGCGGAGAAGGCGGGCCGCCTTTATATAGCCTCTGGCCGGGCGGACCGGGCGCGCACCATGTCACCACCTGACAGTTGCGCGCCGTTAATGCGGCGTAACGGAGGGCCGACCGCCGTGAAACGGGTTTTCCAAATTTAAAAGTGGAGGATGAAATGACGGTGCTGCCCGCCAGGTTTGTCGTAAAGTGGCCGCTATGTCCCCGTCGACGTGAGACTGCAGGAGGCCGGTTACGTTAATAAATGGTGACGCCGTTATTGTAACGGCCGGAGCAGCCCCAACCAGGTGGCTTTTCTCGAGTGCAGAAGCCTGAAGTAGGTGGCATCAATAAGATCAACGAAGATTGGTCAAGACAGATTATCACACCAAGTAAGAAGATATTTTTAATACTTTGGTTGATTAGAATTATCAATCTATCTTGGCCAAAGAATTTTATTTTGAGAAAAATATCAATCGTGCTATAGATATCAAGGGATCCGACTAGGGTCAGATTTGATATATAAAAGCTAAGCTCGAGTTCAATTATAGGAATGGAAGCCTAACTTCTTATTTTAGGAGTTGTTTAGAGTCCATCCCAAAAAACCTAATATTAATCAGTTTCTGGGTTTGTGCCGAGTGTTTACGGTGTATAAACATCAATTCTACTTGTGTTCTCATGGATGCATGAACAGAACTGTGGCGTTGGGAGGTCCAGATGCACATGATTTATACGATCTCGTTCATGCATCAACCTTTAGTGTTATCAGACGCATGTATCCCTCATACATAATAGTATAAGGGTAATATTTACATAATAGTATAAGGGTAATATTTGTTTGCACTGCTCGGCTCGAGCAGCGTTGTCTGATCTAAAGCGTAGTTGCTCGTTTTCTCTCTGTTTTTTTAGTTTCTTATTAGATTTTTAAATTTTTTTAGAACGTTGACCAAAAATTCGACAATACATCCGAAAAATTTGGGTCGGCCCCGAGTTAGTTGTATATTTAAAAAAAATAACTTTTGGTACACACTTCAGTTTACATGTAATTTTCTTTTTCAAAAAAATATGTAGTCAACTCGGGGCGACTCAAATTTCTTGGATGTACCAGCAGATTTTTATCGGACGCTCTAAAAGAACTTAAAAATTTTGACAAGAAAAAAAAAAAAAAAAACCAGCTCCATGCCATCCAATCTGTTAGGTCAGATGGCAGTGCCCAACATGGCCTGCGATGTGCCGAGTAGTGCAGCAAGTATTATTCTAGGTATTTTTATACATCAAGAATTCCGTCTAATTAGGCGAACGTTTTACGTCCGCCTGATTATCCAGAGAAATAATCCGACGGATCAAAATATAAAGATCCCAACGGTGCTTTTAAGACTACATAGTAGAAGAGTTTTAGGCTCCAATCAAGATTGAACTTGAGACCTCTCATTTAAGAAGTAAGTGGTGAACCAATTACCCTAGGCAGCTAGTTCATTTGTTTGCTTTCATTCGTGCGCGAGATAATAACCAGATTGATTTATTGTCACTATGTCAACTAATAATAGTGCACTATATATTATATAGAATAACTTACATATGCTTTTGTATGTATAATGTAGAATGGGTTTATTGATTTTTCAGATCGGAGAATGTTTGCTGCATCATGCGTGGTGCTGAATCTGCTGATGGCCACGCCGTCTACTGGCAGCCATCAGGTTCAACATGCTCGGCATTTTTTTTATAATTTTCATTATATGGACGGTGTAATCTTGAAGATGGGCGCGCACTGGTGCTGACTTCTTACACCGTGTCTCTTCAAATTTGGATTCAACTTTTGTCTAACAAGTAAATGGTTCAAGTTTATTGTTGAAGTTGAACTCGGAATTGAAATAGGCTTAAGAGGTGTTTGGCAAAGCTTCTATTTGTAAGAAATTTTTTTATCTTTTACACATAAATCAAATTTGTGTTAAATATTTTTCTTGAAAAAAATATATTGTCGGGTCGGCGTCAATCCGAACAACCCGGATGTACCGTCCGATTTTTTATTTGACGTTCCAAAAAATTTTTAAAAATTCAAATAAAAAATAAAAAAATAAAAAAATGTCTCTCAAAACCCCCCTATAAACTTAGACGGACTGCACAGCAGCCGTCCAATCCACCTAGATTAGACAGTTGTTGTGTCATATATTGCTATCCATGCTCGATTACAATGCATGACATTGTAACAAATATTACTAGTAAAAGTAAGACACGTTCAGAAGATCAAATGAATGTGAACTCCTCCCAAGATACAATGACGTAAGAGTGCACTCTAGGTCACTTGGTCAAAAAAAAAGTGCACTTTATATTCACTCAAACAATCAACCTAAAAATGAGCTTCAAAATAAACTTGTAAGGGTTTTAGCAAATAATTCCGCTAGTTTCGTGGGAGGTTTTTTTACTCGTAGATAGGGTGTTTTTGCCTGTACAATGATCATATAGGGAGCTTTTTTTTCATATATACATTTTACAGGGTTTTTTGCATATATAAGATTTTTCATAAAGTTATTTGTTGAAACCCCTAAATTACTTTATAAAATCCATGCACTATTTTACAAATGGGCCAATTCCAGACCTTGATAAACTTACAGAAATTATTAAACTTTTATTTAACATGAGAAGTGACAAATTTGTTATTAGACAAATCAGTATGCACAAATCCAAAAATATCAGGTCCAACTTGATGCACTCTTTTTATCTTGCTGCATACCTTTAGTAAATGTCTAACATACTTTATCTTTTTACCTTTTTTGAATCCCTGTACACGGGGATCTATAAGATTGGAACTAATGAATGGCAGGTGACAGTTGATGGGTCAATTGAGTTACTTCATTTGATACTGATGAAGGCCTATGCCATAACCTTTTATTTTGCAAAAATGTTTCTCAGTAGGAGCTAGGAAGCCTTTTAGGGGGTTGAAGCATCTGCATAATGTCTCTTTGTGGGATTGAAATCGTCTACTCTATTTCTTCTACATCACTTATACTCCACTCATTTTGATTGATTCAATTATTTCAGTGGGAGGAAAGTGGAGCCTAAAAAAGAAGAAAGTTCTTATTTTTTAAAGATTGTACATTAATCAAAATGAGTAAAGCACAAATAATGTAGAAGAATGTATTTGTACCATTCTGCTCTCTTGTGACATGTATTTGTTTCCCCGGTGCCATGTTCCTCTGAGACTCTGACCGTCTGCTCCACTAGTACTCCACTTGCCACGATTGGTCCACATAATGTAATTTTACACAATTAGAAATCATGTTCTTGATCAAGTTGCGGAGCCACCCACAAGCCCCCTACTTGGCAATTATTGTGGAAAGGAAGGGACACTAATAAGGCCTCTTTTGGCCATCCAATCAACTTCACAATGAAGCCCTGTTAAGATCAACATGATAACAATCATGGCCCCAAAGGGGTTTAATCAGATACGCATGCTGCTGTGTTGTCGTGTACCTTCAAGTAAATTACAAATAGTAGATCTAATGAAAAGGGATTTAATTTAATAAATCTGATAAATGTGTGAAATTTCTCAAATATGATGAGCAACAGTACTGAACTGTTGAGATGAACCCGTCCAGAAATTATTCTTTCCGGAAGCATCTCCCAGTCCCACGGCCAGTTAAACTTATGCTGTTTGTGCGACCACAGGCACGGAGCATCCAACTTTTTTTAATTCGAGAGGAGGATGTGGGCCGCCGGCTGCTTTCCCATTTGTTTCTTTGTACTCTTTTGTTTGAATGAATGAAGGCAAGCCTTTTAATGTTAAAAAATAAATAAATTGGAAGCTTTCTTTTGTAGTACAGTTTATAGGATGTGGGCCCGGCGTCAACTAACGTTGACCGAAATTAACCCAACCATCCCCAATGTTTCAAATTTACTGTCCGTTTCCCACGTAATTAAGAACCCACCCTAACAAATGTTATTAGACTAGTTTCAAATGCGTGCTAAGCACGGTATTTATGTGAAATTATTTAAAGTATATAATAAATTTAATTTTAAGATAAAAATATCATATTGATTTAAATAACTTCATCTTAATAAAATTTTAATTTTAAGTAAATAATCAAGTATAAAGATATTTTTTATGAGAAATATTAACTTTTAATTTTACTTAATAAGGATTCTAATCTAAACGTATTTTGCTCACATGCTAAACAGCATTTGTGCTAGCTACGTAAGTTTAATGGAGATAGCTCAGGAGATTCAAAATAGCGTTGGAAAAGAAAAAGAAAAGTAATAACATGCAGTAAATAACTAAGTACAAATATAATTTTATATAAGGACTACGGCGAAACTATAACAACGAGTAAATTAAGTAAAATATTATTCGAGTATAATAGATGACCATAGTACTTCTACGTAATAAAAAATTTAACAATACCATTATTGAAAAATAGATTATTCATTAAAGGTATTGTCGATAAAAGTTGATTTCAAGTAAAGATATAAAAGATATGCTTCTAACTTTAAGGTTTCGAGTTGTCTTATTTGTTAAGTGGCTTATTGTATATATTAATATACTTAAAAATATTAAAATGTTATATATTATAACTAAAAATATTATATGTGATTATAAATACTAAATATTATATGATATGATAATTATTAATATACAAAAATTAACATAATAAATAAGAAATATAAATAATATACAACAAAAAAGTATACAACGTATGAGTTTAATAAATTTATAAGATAAGTTAAATAAAATGGAGTAAGATAAATATTTAAGAATAATATCATTTTATATTTAGTATTAAAATAATTTAAAATTTTAATTTATTTTATAATAATTTATTATAATATAATTAACTTATAATATAAATAATTTAAAAATAATATTTTTATTATCAAAAAGTCCGTCAGATTTGGAGGGTTATGCTCCCTACTCTCCTGAGTCAGTCCATGAGAGAGAGAAAGAATTATTATTATTAATAAGTTGTTTTAAAATAGATGGGAACGGAAAGAGTTATGACCATTAGTGAATTATTTTGAAATTGATTGAGTGCAAGTTATGGTCATTAATAAGTTATTTTGAAATTAATGGGGGTGAGAGGAAATAATAATTATGGACATAATGACAACCATAACGTTAGTATTTTTCATGACAACCATCTGTATTTTTTTTTAAAAATAATGACTCAATTGATCGAGTATGTAATTCTATATGTACAATGCCAAAATTCCATTCTGAATAAAATATGATATTTCTTTTCAAAAGGAAAATGTTTTATGCAAATTCAAACCTAATAAGGTGGTTATTTCGAGCTAAAACTAATCTTTGAGAAACAGAGGAAGGGGTGTGGCAGATTAAAGACGAATAGAAGGAGAAGTTTTTAGATTTCCTTTCAAGCGAAGGCCAAGGGATGAAATTAAGATTATAAATGGGTCAGCGACGAAAATGGAAATAGGTATTTCTGTTTTCATTTTCTATATGAATATCGAAAATGGAAGCAAAAACAGAGATACATGTTTCCGTTTTTTTATCTATTTTTCATATGAAAGCGGAAACTAAAATAGAAATGGATTGTCTATAAGACACATGCAATGCAATGTGATACTTTTTGTAAGTCACATGTACTATACATTACTCATCATCGAATATCATATTCGGTATATGTAGTGTGATGTCTACTGTATTATGTTAAGATAATATCTCTGTTGTTTAATATCATATTAGACAAAAATAAGAGGGAAGACCTATTCTTCTTTATAAAAGTGTTATCATTTATCAAACTAAAGTATCAACAGTACATTTATTTCGTGTAAAACTAAAGTTCAAATCTTTGATGGTATTAGTTTGTTTTTGTGACAAGAGAAAAATATATTTGATAATATACTATTAGGATAAATATTAAAAAATAAGATACAAAAATTAGTATTTTCACTTCCGCATCCATTTATTTATTAGAAACTTCAGATTCAAAAGCACTTCGGAGTCGAGAAAGGACGACCTCCTTTTGTGTATTTCTGCATTTATTTTTAAAATATAAAAAACGGATCGAAAATAAAAAAAGTCAGAGTACCATTTATAATCTCACATGAAACCAACGGTTCTCTGAGTTCAATTCCATAATAACCGTCCTTGAAGGCTCAGACTGTTCACAAAACCTATTAAGAACTTGAACGACTTCATTATACAACTTGTTCACAAAGCCCAGTGCGAACTGCGAACCCAGAAGAAGCAATATTTCCTACCAATTTGCTACATATCATATGAACATCAGACGGGGAAGAAACAGCTAACGAAGCCATCAGGCTCCCCTGACGCAGATGTCCTGCATCATGTGCTTGAACTCGCCGAAATCCACCTGCCCGTCGTGGTTGCGATCCACCGAGCAGATCATCTGGCGGACGCTGGCGATGTTGCCCGCCTCCGCCATCCCCAACTTCCGCAGCACTCCCTGCAGCTCCCCCACCGAGATAAACCCGTCCCCGTTCTCGTCGAACACATTGAACGCCTCCACCAGGTCCGACTCCTCCGGCTCCGCAGCCGCCACCCCCTCGGCGATGTCCCCGAACAGGGCGTCCCCCAGGGCCCGGTGGAGTCCCTCGAAGTCCTCGAACTCGAGGCCGTCCCGGCCGGGCCGGATGTAGGCCGCCACCACAGACTCGAGCTCCCCGGCGTCGGCGTCCAGGCCGAGCCGGGCGAGTGCCTGCCGCAGCTCCACCAGCGTGATCTCGCCGTCCCCGTTGTTGTCGAACAGGTCGAAGACGCGGCGGAGGCGGAGCGTGTTGAGGCTGGGGCTGCGCAGGCGGAACGACGTCGCTGGCCGCCCCAGCCCCGGCCTGCGCGGCTGCTCTTGGGCTCCTTCCATCACCATAAACCACACGCACACAAACACAAGAGAGAGAGAAAGAGAGAGAGAGAGAGAAAAGAGGAGGAAGGATTGGAGTGGAAAGCGTTGAGGGGGGTCGCAGTGTTATGAATGGTGAGAGGAAGAGGGTGCTGGACCACTTTAAACACCGCGGGAAAACCGCGTCTTTTAACGCGGAGAGCTTTTATCAGATAAAGAAAAAGCGTAGGGCGGAGAACCTTCCTCGATCATGGTCTTAATTTCCTCCCTTCGTACGGGGTGACGTCTTCTCTCCGGCAGCCAGCAATCTATTGGAAGCTTCCGTCACCACGCCCGCCACAAAGGTTGCAAGGAGAGCAGAGGAGGGGAGGAAAGCGACCAGCCATGTGCATGGTTTGCCACTTTCCATTGGTGTCCCTTTTACGACTATTTCATCTCTTCTTTTATTTAATTACTTTCCCTTTGGAGTCTAACGCTCTGGAAGGTCAGGTCAAGGCCGTTATCTTATTCTTTATTTTTTCAGAGAATGTTCCATGTATGTAGTCATCTATAAGAAGTTTTCTGATTTATATGTGTACGTCCCTATAAACATTTCACTATATGTCTTCAATAGTCTTAGATTCTGTTAAATCATTGCATGTGTCTCCATGTGCTCATCGTCGTTAAATAATATGCAGTTGGAGAGATGCAAATGACTGACTTATGTATCCTCAGGTTATCATATCTAAAGGGGATGCGAGAATATTTTAGATGTTTCTGCAATTATCGATATTTTTTGTCTAATCTTTACGACATATATAGTTACCCCAGGATTATGAGATAGGTATAATTAGGGGTGCCAACCTTCAGTCCAGCTCAGCATGTATTAAAGGAAATTGGAATGTCCCAAGTGACATAAAGTGAGTTGGATTAAATTTGAGTTGACATTAATTAAATATGGATTGAGTTAGACTAAAAACGGGTTGGTCCAATTTCAATTATTGACTTTTACAATAACTCATATAAAAAGTGAAACACTTCTAACAAATCATTTATAAACAGGACCAGTCCAATCCAACCCGCTCACTGTTGAATTGGAGTTGGATTTGGGCTGAATTTAAGTTAAATTTGGGTTGGACTACTTAGAACTTGGGTTAAACTATAATTATCACATAGCTCAGTCCAGCCCGCCCAATTTACATCCCTAACTATAATCATAACAAACTAGTGGAATTTAAGTGTATCAAGGAAAATAGAAGGTCTATAAAGATATATGGATAATTAAAAAAAAATTCAAGGAGTTGGGCAAAAATAATCCCTTTCTTTATTTTTAGTTATATATATATATATATATATATATATATATATATATCCCTCAAAACAACATATTTGCATGTATATCTCCAATTCTCCCATATTATCATCAACACGCCTGCAATCTTCAAAATGTTGCATTTTATATCTCTTAATCTAATGGTTTGACATAAATACTCTTAAATTTACTAATATCCTCAGTATATTAAAATCTTGCATTTTGTATCTCCGATACCTCCAACGATGTCATTATTTATGCAATATTTTTGACATATTCGTTGAAATTAACCTAAGTTTGACGGGAGGAGCATAACTGGAATATTTTGAAGATTGCAAGAGTATTGATGATAATATGTGAGAATTTGGGGTATGCATACAATTATAATATTTTTGAGGAGTATATATACAAAAAAAATCCTTATTTTTACGTCCTCATCAACTTCTACCCATGCCCATTCGTTCTTGCCATCCCCGTCAAGGCGTCAACCCCAGAAACCAGATCCTCACATCACATGTGCAAGAATTTGTTCATGTCCAGATAAGGATGCGCCAGAAAATGTAGATACCGTAAGATTCAATATTTGCATCGTTATTCTTTACATTACAAGGAATTTAGAATAGATATTTTAGGATTTTTTACATATATATTGATGAGGCAGAATCCGATTCGTCCCATTAAAACAAGTCCAAACCCCGTTCAGCCCAGCAGCAGCAGTACAAGGCCTTCAGAGAGCCTTCGGCTCATCAGCGGCCCAACAGCCCTCGGCCCATTAGCGGCACCGTCACTCCCGGCCCAACAGGCTTCAGCCCGTCAGCGGCCCATCAGTCTACGGCCCGGGAACAGCACGGCAGCCCTAAGCCCAGCAGGCTTCGGCCCATCAGCGGCCCAACCCCCTTCGGCCCGATAGCCGAGTCTGGCCCACTCCGGTGGAGGACTAGGCACTATGGCGGTTTACCAGTAAGCCCGCACATAGTCCTATATCGGCTACCACCGTTAACCATCCTCTATCCTCTGCTATAAATACACCGCTATTTATTGCCAAAGGTATGCTCTCTTATGCCTCCGAGACCCTCAAGGACCATAGTCCAAAAAGCATTAAAGCTACTCTTTGCCTTCTGAATCGAATCTTCTTCAGAAGCTAACTTAACCGTCGGAGGGGGTTCCTAAGGGCCGAAGCCCGGGACTCCTGCTGACCGGTTTCTTCTTCTTCTTTCCCTCCTGCAGGGGCTCGGTTCGAATCATCGCCGACCTCCCCGAGTCGGTCTCGGCCGCCGACCTCGGACTTCTCCCACCGGTCTCGACGTCGTGCGCCGGCTGCCCCTCGACCGAAGGAGACTCGATTTCGCGCCGCCCGGAGGAGCCTAGGCTCCACTTTCCGAAGACAAGCCAGCATCCGACCGAGCCACCCTCGGCCTCGGACCTTCGGCTTCGCCTCTGCCTCCATCGCCTTCCGGATCCCTGTCGGGCCTCTCATACCGATCCGACCCAGCTCCGGATCCCAGAAACTCCGGATTCCATCTTCGGAATCCGGTCGTGATAGCTTCGGCTACATCACGTGGCGCCATCTGTGGGAAACCAACAAACAAGTCATGTCTCAGCGACCTGTGATCCGACGATCCGGACAAAGCGAAGCAGAGGCACGGGAAGCCTCGGCGCAGATGCTGCCTTCCGAAGGTGCCCCTTCTGCCCCGCCGAGCATGCCTCTGCCAGTCATACCGGAGTCCTTCGCTGCGGAAGACCGAGTGGGGATGCTCCAACAGCAAATGGCCACACTAGCAGCTGCCGTCACCTCCCTAGCGCCTCTTCAGGAGATGGTATCCGCCATCGCCCAGCGCGTAGGGCTGATGGGACAACTTCCTCAGCAGGCGCCGCTCCCCCCACTCTACCCAGTGCAAGATTCCCTGTTCCGGCCGACGCCTACGCCGGTTTCCCCCGACGAAACCGCTACAGCGCATAGCGAGCCCTCGGCGCTGCCTGCCCGAGCTCCTCGCGCTGACCGCCTGACGGAGCAGGGCTATGCTTCGTCGGAATTCCGCCCAGCACGGACCGGAGGGCAATGAGTCGCCACCTCGACCGCCCCGGACCTGGACCGGCGGCTGACGGCAATGCGCAAGGAAATGCAGCAGATGGTGTCTCGGCCATACGGGGCACCTCTTGCCAGCAACATCCTGGAGCAGACCCCGTTCACGGCGGAGCTCCTGGCTACCGAGGTGCCTCCCAATTTCAAGCTGCCGAAGGGCCCTCTCTACGACGGAATGACAGATCCGGTCTGTCATTTCCAGAGATTCAACGCATACCTCTTGGTCCGAGGGGTCGTCGAGGCAGTCCGCTGCCGACTTTTCCCCCTCACCCTTGAGAAGACCGCCCTCACCTGGTTCGAGACGCTGGCCCCCAACTCCATCCACTCCCTAGTCCAGTTGGGCCAGTTGTTTATCGACCAGTTTTATGATGCCACCCGGCAGTGCAAAACCTCCGCCAGCCTACTGACCATCCGGCAAGGCCCCACCGAAACTCTCCAGGAATACTTCACCAAGTTCCGGACCGAGGCCGCCCAAATCCCGAACCTCGACAGCTCGATCGCGGTCTCGGCCGTGATCAACGGGTGTCGGGACGAAGGGCTCCTCGGCTCCATCGAGAAACGCCATCCCCCTACCTTCCAGGACCTCGTGGCCCGGGCCCATAAATGCATCAACCGGGAGGCCCTGATGATGTCCAGAGGTAAAGGCGTGGCCGAAGCAGCCTCAGCGCCTGCCCCCCAGGTGGTCCGACCTCGGCCAGAAGACCAAGAGCCCTCCCGAAAGCGATATCGCCGGGAGGACTGGGACAGGGAGAGGCGACGGGACCCACAACTGCGGTACCTACCCTTACCTGCTCCCCCTTCCCGAATGCTCATGGAGGTGAAGGGCATGATCCGGCGACCAGATCGCATCAAGACGGATCCTCGCCGAAGGGACCTCGGCAAATACTGTGAGTATCACCGGGAGATCGGCCACACGACGGATGAGTGCCGGCAGCTCCGAGAGGAAATCGACCGCCTCATCCGGGAGGGAAGACTGCCACAGTACCGACGAGAGCAGCCCCCGCCACAGCGAAACCGGGACGTCCCTACGACGCCCAGGCAGCAACAACCCCCGATGGCAGAAGCCGCTCCTCCGCCAAAGGTCACCTCGGCCCCGGTAGAAGCATCCCATCAAAGACCCAGTTCTGAGTCTATCATGATGATATCCGGAGGGCCGGGGGAAGGATCAAGGCCACGGCAATGCAGCTCTGCCACTATAGCAGCGATTGACGTCGAGCCGAAACAGCCTCGCCAAGAAGATATTACCTTCGGCTCAGAGGACCTGACTGATATTCAGGTCCCTCACGACGACGCCCTCGTCATAAATGCTGTAATAAATAGCTATGATGTACATCGAATTTTTGTCGATAATGGAAGCGCCCCAAATATCTTATTTTACGATTGTTTTGAAAAAATAGGATTGAGTGAGGCTAATATGAAGCCTCACCGGGGCCCCCTCTTCGGTTTTAACGGCTCGCCCTGCCGAGTAGAGGGCATTATCCGACTCCCTGTAACCTTAGGCTCCGCCCCTCGGCAACTAACCGTTGAAACGGACTTTACCGTTGTAAAAGTCGATTCGGCCTACAACGCCATCTTCGGCCGAAGGCTAATCGGCGGGGTCGGAGCCGTGCCTTCGTCTTTCGATCAAAAGCTGAAGTTTCATACCAGCCATGGAATAGGCGAGGCCAGAGGAAATCAAGAAGCAGCCCGGCAGTGCTATATGATTTCGGTCAAAGGGAAGGCTGCAGCCGAAACCCTGGCGATCGAGTCATCAGCCGAGGCATCTCCGGGAGAAGCACTCCTCGCCATTCCGATTCCGGGAGGCGAAGGACGAATCCTGATGATAGGCTCCGGCCTAGAGAAGACCGAAGCAGAGAAGCTCACCGAGTTCTTGAAAAAGAATCTCGACGTTTTCGCCTGGTCTCCGGCGGACATGCCCGGGGTTGACCCGAAGGTAGCAGAGCACCGACTCCATACCGATCCCGACCAGCCCCCGGTAAAGCAGAAGCAGCGCACCTTCAACTAGGAAAGGAGAGCCGCCATCCAAGCCGAAGTACAGAAGGGGCTGGACGCCGGACACCTCCGAGAGGTGCATCATCCGGACTGGATCGCCAACGTGGTGATGGTGCCAAAGAAGGATGGCAAGTGGCGAATGTGCGTGGACTTCACCAATCTCAACAAGGCCTGTCCGATGGATAGCTTCCCGCTGCCTCGGATAGACCAGGTGGTGGACGCGACCTCCGGCCACGAGCTCTTAAGCTTCCTTGACGCCTATTCAGGCTATCACCAGATCCGGATGCATCCGGATGATGAGAGCAAAACCAGCTTCACGACCGACCTGGGTCTATACTGCTATACCCGGATGCCCTTCGGTCTGAAGAACGCCGGCGCGACATATCAGCGCCTTGTCAATAAGGTGTTCGCCCCGCAGCTCGGCCGAAACATGGAAGTCTATATAGACGACATGTTGGTCAAGAGCCGCATTGCTGCAGAGCATTTGGCCGATTTGGCCGAGACATTCTCCGCCTTGAGGCGGTACAAGATGAAGCTGAATCCGGCCAAGTGCGCCTTCGGGGTAGCCTCCGGGAAATTCCTCGGCTACATGGTCACTCACCGAGGGGTGGAAGCTAACCCCGAGAAGGTTTCGGCCATCATACAAATGCGCCTCCTGGCAAACCTCCGAGAGGTGCAAAAGCTGAACGGGAGGATTGCTGCCCTGAGCCGCTTCATGTCAAGGGCGGTAGATTATTGTTTCCCCTTCTTCAAGCTACTGAAGAAGGCCAATTGCTTCGAATGGACGGATGAGTGCCAGACAGCCTTCAACCAGCTGACGGCCTACCTCTCCAAAGTCCCCATTCTGTCCAAGCCGGTCCCCGGGGAGCCTCTGAGCCTGTACCTCGCGGTCTCCGAGACGGCTCTCAGCGCCGTCCTCGTCCGAGAGCAAGAGGGCGTTCAGAAGCCAGTTTATTATACCAGCCGAGCCCTTCAAGGAGCAGAACTCCGGTATCTCGCCCTGGAGAAGTTGGCTTTAGCCCTCGTCTCGTCCGCGAGGAGGCTCCGGCCTTATTTTCTTGCTCATTCATTAAAGGTTCTCACCGACCAACCCCTGAGGCAGGTTCTCTCCCGGCCGGAGGTGTCCGGCAGGCTGGTGAAATGGGCAATTGAGCTAGGAGAGTTCGACATCTCCTACGCACCTCGAGTGGCAATAAAAGCCCAGGCATTGGCGGACATCATCGCCGAACTCACCCCCGGCGCTTCCTCGGCACTTCAGCCGAAGGCCGACGCGCTCGAAGCAGAAGAAACTTCGGCTCCTACGCCAGCAGACGAATGGCAACTCTTTGTAGACGGCTCCACGTGCTCCACGAGCAGCGGCGCAGGGTGGATCCTGGCATCGCCCGAAGGAGTCGTCACGCAGTACGCCTTGCGTTTCTCCTTCCCAGCAACTAACAACGCCGCCGAGTACGAAGCTCTCATTTCTGGCCTCCGGGCCGCGAAGAAGCTCGACGCCCGGAACCTGAAAGCCTTCAGCGATTCTCAGCTGATCGCTAGCCATATTTCCGGGGAATATGAGGCTCGGGATGCAATAATGACATCTTATCTCCAGGTAACTCGCAAGATCCTCGCTCAATTCGATTCTTATGAAATCGTGAGGATCTCGAGAGCCGAGAATGCCCGAGCCGATGCACTTTCCCGGCTGGCGTCGACTCAAGACGGGGGAGGAGGCCGAATGATCCTAGTGGAGGAACTCGCCGAACCAAGCCTCGGGGAGCCTGAAGCCATGCAAATCACTGAGGCCGAAGCCGAGACATGGATGACTCCCCTCGTCGCTTTACTCCTCCGAGGAGAAGTCCCGCCAGACTCCAGGGAGGCGAAGCACATTCGGCAACGCTCATCCCGTTTCCTCCTTCTGGACGGACTGCTATACAAGAAGTCCTTCGGCCGACCACTGCTGCGGTGCCTCGGCCCGATCGAAGCCGACTACGCCATGAGAGAAGTACATGAAGGGGTATGCGGAGCGCATGCGGGAGGAAGGGCCCTGGCTCACAAGCTTCTAAGACAAGGTTACTGGTGGCCGACGCTCCGAGAGGACGCTTTAGCCCTCGTACGGCGCTGTGACCAGTGCCAGAGGTTTAGCTCCCTCATCCACCAGGCAGCCACCCTTCTGACTCCCTTATCCGACCCCTGGCCTTTCGCTCAATGGGGAATCGACCTCCTGGGGCCTTTTCCCATCGCCACCGGCCAAAGAAAATTCCTCATCGTAGCAGTAGATTATTTTACTAAGTGGATAGAAGCCAAACCCCTCGCGTCAATAACTGATAGCAATGCTTGGAACTTCGTATGGAAGTCCATCATCTGCCGGTTCGGCATCCCCCGGGCCATCATTTCGGATAATGGAAAGCAGTTCGACAGCCGACGGTTCAGCGACAACTGCGCCGGCTTCGGCATTCTCCACAAATTCACTTCGGTAGCTCACCTTCGGGCAAACGGCCAGGTTGAAGTTACCAACCGAAGCCTGCTGCAGGGACTGAAAACCTGCCTCGGCGAAGCCAAAGGCCGATGGGTAGAGGAGCTGCCAAGTGTTCTGTGGGCCTATCGGACAACGAGCCGAACTCCTACCGGCAAAACTCCATTTCGCATGGCTTATGGGATAGAGGCCGTTATTCCAGTAGAAATCGGCCTCCCCTCTCCTAGGGTCATGGCTTACAATCCGGAGGCCAACGAAGAAGGCTTGAAAGATCATCTGGACCTCATTGAGGAGACCCGAGACAGGGCTCGTATCCGGCTGGCAGCTCATCAGCAGCGCATGGCCAAGTACCACAACACTCGAGTGAAGCCCCGAAGCTTTGAAATCGGGAGCCTCGTGTTGAGGAATGCTCATGCTTCCAAACCGGCCGAAGCCTCAGGCAAGCTTGCCCCCAACTGGGAAGGGCCTTATCGGGTCAAAGAAGTAATCAGACGAGGGGCTTATCGGCTGGAGACCCTTTCGGGCCAACCTCTCCCTCGCACCTGGAATGTAGAGCGCCTTCGGTGTTATTTTATGTAAATCGCTTTTCCCGGACTTCCAGCCGGAAGGTATGAATAAAGGTCCCTTCTTCAGGAAGCATGATATTTTCTCTAAGTCCGTGTAAACCGTACCGGGAGTGGCTTCGGCCATGCAAACCGTATCGGGAGCGGCATGGTATTCTAAGTCCGTGTAAACCGTACCGGGAGTGGCTTCGGCCATGCAAACCGTATCGGGAGCGGCATGGTATTCTAAGTCCGTGTAAACCGTACCGGGAGTGGCTTCGGCCATGCAAACCGTATCGGGAGCGGCATGGTATTCTAAGTCCGTGTAAACCGTACCGGGAGTGGCTTCGGCCATGCAAACCGTATCGGGAGCGGCATGGTATTCTAAGTCCGTGTAAACCGTACCGGGAGTGGCTTCGGCCATGCAAACCGTATCGGGAGCGGCATGGTATTCTAAATCCGCGTAAACCGTACCGGGAGTGGCTTCGGCCATGCAAACCGTATCGGGAGCGGCATGGTATTCTAAGTCCGTGTAAACCGTACCGGGAGTGGCTTCGGCCATGCAAACCGTATCGGGAGCGGCATGGTATTCTAAGTCCGCGTAAACCGTACCGGGAGTGGCTTCGGCCATGCAAACCGTATCGGGAGCGGCATGGTATTCTAAGTCCGTGTAAACCGTACCGGGAGTGGCTTCGGCCATGCAAACCGTATCGGGAGCGGCATGGTATTCTAAGTCCGTGTAAACCGTACTGGGAGTGGCTTCGGCCATGCAAACCGTATCGGGAGCGGCATGATATTCTAAGTCCGTGTAAACCGTACTGGGAGTGGCTTCGGCCATGCAAACCGTATCGGGAGCGGCATGGTATTCTAAGTCCGTGTAAACCGTACCGGGAGTGGCTTCGGCCATGCAAACCGTATCGAGAGCGGCATGGTATTCTAAGTCCGTGTAAACCGTACCGGGAGTGGCTTCGGCCATGCAAACCGTATCGGGAGCGGCATGGTATTCTAAGTCCGCGTAAACCGTACCGGGAGTGGCTTCGGCCATGCAAACCGTATCGGGAGCGGCATGGTATTCTAAGTCCGTGTAAACCGTAACGGGAGTGGCTTCGGCCATGCAAATCGTATCGGGAGCGGCATGGTATTCTAAGTCCGTGTAAACCGTACCGGGAGTGGCTTCAGCCATGCAAACCGTATCGGGAGCGGCATGATATTTTCTCTAAGTCCGTGTAAACCGTACCGGGAGTGGCTTCGGCCATGCAAACCGTATCGGGAGCGGCATGATATTTTCTCTAAGTCCGTGTAAACTGTACCGGGAGTGGCTTCGGCCATGCAAACCGTATCAGGAGCGGCAGGATGTCCCTTCGGATCATATGAACCACGTTAGTGAAGGCCCCGGCCGTATATACTATCTGTGGCGATATTCTGTCAACTTCCTATCCGAACCTACATCGGGTCTCGGCCTTGCAAACTATAGCATACAACGACAGGATCTCGGATTTCTGAAAAGCCAGATTCGGTCGATCATGCACAAAACATCAAGGTAAAGCCAAAAACACTTCCTGTATTCACAAAAAAGGGAAGTACAAAACCGGCCATCCACCTGGCCGCAGGCTTACGGTAGAAGAAAAACAAAAAACCGGGGCAGGCCCCCGTATCAGTTCTCGGCAACCCCCTCCTCCTCAACTTCAGGTTGGTTTCGGCCAGGAGAGGGAGAGGGGGAATTGACGATCTGCACGGCCTCAGGCGGGGCAGCTTCGACAGGGGCCTCCTCGACCGGAGCGACTTCGTCACCTTCCGCCGAGGCCGGGGCCCTCTCGGCCATAAGCCCCTTCCACCAGGATAGGAGCTCCTTCCCTTCCTCGTCCGTCGGCAAGACAATCCCGGTCAAATCCACGGTCGGACAGGTCTTCTGGGCGGCAGCTAGCCCGATGTCGAAGACCGAGGAGCCGCTAGAAGCTGGGCCTGGATTATCTCCTCGGCATAGTCCGGGCCGGCCTTATAATCGGCCACGGCCGAGTCCACCGCCTCCTCTAGCTCCTGCTTCAGGGCCGACATCTCCTCGGCATGGCGGCGATTTTCCGAAGCCCGTCGGGCGTCCTTGTCCTGGATCTGGGCCTTAAGTGCCCGAATCTCAGCCTGGGCTGCAGCAAGCTCCCGCTCGGCCTTCTCCTTCTCCCGCTCGGCCTTCGTCTTGGCCTCGGCAGAAGCGCGGGCCTCTGCGGCCCTCTCCCCCAGCTGGGCCCGCATCCGGGCGTTCGTAGCTACAAGCCCGTCAACCATGGGCTCGATATTAGGCCCCGCCGAAGGGCCCTCGCCCGAACCTGTCGAGGCTGACGCCCTCTCGGCCTCCAGAAGCTTGTTCCGGAGCAGCTCCTGATGGTGAAGCAGGACGCTGCCCGTAACCGCGGCCTGCGAACCGAAAGCAGACGAGGATCAGCAAAACTTGAAGCAAGCAAAGCTAGATTGAAGCACACTCATAAGCTTCTTACCTGGACCGCCAATCGGGCGCCCATCGCCGCCAGATCGGTGACCGAGTGATCCTTCAACTCCACAAAGGCCGAAGGGAGAGTGAGGCAGCGAAGCAGACGGAGGCACGTCTGTGAGTCCTCCATACTCTCGTCTTTGTAGATCCCCGGCTCGGGGACCCACAATTCGTGCTCCTGCGCGCGAGGCGCCCGCGACCCGGCGCCCTCATGCTCTGCCCCTGCCATCGCGGCCGGAGGAGAGTCGCCCCTCAGCGCCTCGGGGAACGCCAGCCTTGTGGCCCTTCGGGCCCGGCGGTTCTCCTAATCAATGGGGCGGGCTCTACCTCTTCAGGCTCCTCCGTCCGGGGCCGCTTCGACAGTCGGCCGCCCCTTCGGCCGGTAGACTTGGTTTTTCGCTCCCTCTCGAGAGCGGCGGCGGCAGCACGGCCCTCGGAGGAGGCCGCAGTCATCGGAGCCCCGGCCCGGGCCCTCGGAGCCCCTGCGCCTCGACCAGACCCGCCTGCCGCCTGCGGGGGTGATGGCTGGCCCTGGCCGCGCTGCTGGGCTATCCGGATGAGGAGGCCCTCGATCCCGGACATTGCTGCAAGCAAGAGAAGAAGTGTTAGAAACGAATAACACAACAGCTGCAAACTCAAAACCGACTTACCCTCGGCCGAAGCTTCTGCAACCTCGTCGGCCGGAGGAGCGCCCTCGGCGCTTCCTTTGCTGCCCTGCGGAGTCTCCCCGGGAGGAAGGTAGGGGAAAGCCCGCTCCGGATCGAACCGAGGGTCCGGCCATACCCCGGCATCCACAAATAGCTCCGCCTTGCTGAGGAGCCCCCAGATGTTGTACGGAGCCATGGCCTCGATGTGGCCCACTAGGGTGCTCTGGGTGGAAGTCAGAACGGGAGGATCGGAAAGGCCCGCGGCCAGCGGTGCCCATTCGGTAGGGAAGGGCCACACGCTCTTCTCGTTCTCCGGCAGAGAAATGGGGATAAACTTCCTCTTCCAGCCATCGATGGACGAGGGCTTCTCGGAAAAGATGCTTCGGCCAATACGAGGGACGAAGCAATACCATTCGGATCTCCCCTGCCTTTGGATTTTGAAAAGGTAGCGAAAGATGTTGATGGAAGGAACAGTCCGTATACGGGCAAACACAGCCAAAAAGCCGTATACGGTGCGCCAAGAATTGGGAAAGAATTGGGACGGGGCCAGTCCGTAGAAGCAAAGGAGGTTAATGACGAAGGTGGGGAGAGGAAGACGAAAGCCCGCCTGGAAGCTCTCTTCATAAATAGAAAAGGTACCCGGGCGGGGAGTATTGGCCCTGGTGTTGGGGCCAGGCCGATAAGGGGTCATCCACGAGGGAAGCTGGAAGTAAGAAGCGATGTAGCTAACCGCTTCATCTGAAAGGGCGCAGGCTGCCTCCGAAGCAGTCTCGAGACGACGACGTCCCGAGGTGGAAGCCTGGCCCGGGGTTTGAACCTCCTCGGACCCCTTGGCCTCGGAGGCCTCGGCCCCGGAGGCCTCGGGCTCTCCGGACATCGCAGAGGCGAGGGAGTCCAGAGTAAGGGGAGATGACAGAGAAGACTTGGGGGAATGAGATGGAGTATACTCCTCGTCCGAAGGGGTAATCTCGCTCGAAGAAGAACTGTGGGGCATGAGGTCGCAAAGAGGGAGAAAGGAGATCGAGGCTTACTCTCAAAAGGGAAGAGATCTCTCCTGGATCAAGCACAGCCTCTCAAGCCACCCAACTCCACCAGCAAGCGCTCCGAGAGATGGAGATCTTCCCGCAATGGCCAGCAAGCTCGGACGACGCCTTCAGAGAGCTAGCCTTTCGCCAGAGAGGAGGGAGAGCTCGGGTGATCGCAGAGCAACGCAGGCGCGGAGGCAAGAAGAAGAACAGTACTCTGCAAAGGGCTCCTATTTATAGGCTCCGTTCGAAGCCCTTCCCGCCGAGGCCGACGGCCGAGATCGTCCCCGTCGTCTCGTCGCTTCTCTCGGATGCCCGCCACGTGTACCGTCCTTCAGCAATGATGACGGACGGACTCCGGGACTTGAAGCAGAACGATCAACGGCCGAAAGCGCTCCGACCCTTCGGCTGATCACTCGGATGCCCGCCACGCGTCCCGACCCGCGTGCCGAAGAAGGGAGCGGCGGCAATCCGAGCAGGACCTCGGGCAGAGGGCCGAGACGATCCGCGACCCGCGAGCGGTCAGGATCTTTTTGTGCTTTTAACGGAACGGCCGGATGCGCGACGCATGTCCCGTGTTTCTTCGCGAAGCGACGCCCGTCCCGTCTATTTAATGAAAACTGACACAAGTCAGAAGGCTCGGCCCTTCACCCTCATAGGCAAAGGCCTTCGTCGCCACCCTGAGTGAAGACGAAGCAGCTACTTAACCCTCGGCCGACCAAGGGCACCCTCTTTTTCAAGAAAAGGAACAAAAAGCTGCGGATAAAACACCTGTTACGCTATACCCCAACAAGCTTCGGGCTATACTCTCGCCATCTCAGAACTGAGGAAGACAAGAGTGGGGGGCTATGTGATGAGGCAAAATCCGATTCGTCCCATTGAAACAAGCCCAAACCCCGTTCAGCCCAGCAGCAGCAGTACAAGGCCTTCAGAGAGCCTTCGGCCCATCAGCGGCCCAACAGCCCTCGGCCCATTAGCGGCACCGTCGCTCCCGGCCCAACAGGCTTCAGCCCGTCAGCGGCCCATCAGTCTACGGCCCGGGAACAGCACGGCAGCCCTAAGCCCAGCAGGCTTCGGCCCATCAGCGGCCCAACCCCCTTCAACCCGATAGCCGAGTCTGGCCCACTCCGGTGGAGGACTAGGCACTATGGCGGTTTACCAGTAAGCCTGCACATAGTCCTATATCGGCTACCACCGTTAACCATCCTCTATCATCTGCTATAAATACACCGCTATTTATTGCCAAAGGTATGCTCTCTTATGCTTCCGAGACCCTCAAGGACCATAGTCCAAAAAGCATTAAAGCTACTCTTTGCCTTCTGAATCGAATCTTCTTCGGAAGCTAACTTAATCGTCGGAGGGGGTTCCTAAGGGCCGAAGCCCGGGACTCCTGCTAACCGGTTTCTTCTTCTTCTTTCCCTCCTGCAGGGGCTCGGTTCGAATCATCGCCGACCTCCCCGAGTCGGTCTCGGCCGCCGACCTCGGACTTCTCCCACCGGTCTCGACGCCGTGCGCCGGCTGCCCCTCGACCGAAGGAGACTCGGTTTCGCGCCGCCCGGAGGAGCCTCGGCTCCACTTTCCGAAGACAAGCCAGCATCCGACCGAGCCACCTTCGGCCTCGGATCTTCGGCTTCGCCTCTGCCTCCATCGCCTTCCGGATCCCTGTCGGGCCTCTCATACCGATCCGACCCAGCTCCGGATCCCAGAAACTCCGAATTCCATCTTCGGAATCCGGTCATGATAGCTTTGGCTACATCATATACCTTTCAAAATACTGTAATTGCATGTATATTCTCAATTCTCACATATTATCATTAATATTTTTGCAATCTTCAAAATGTTCTATTTATGTCTCTTCCGTCAAACTTAGGTTAATTTCAACAAAATATCTCAAAAATATTACATAAATCATGACATCGTTAGAGATATCAGGTACAAAATGTAAGATTTTAGTATATTGAAGGGTATATATGAAAAATATTAGTGAATTTAAGGATATTTATGTCAAACCATTAGATTGAGGGATATAAAATGCTATATTTTGAAGATTGCGGATGTATTGATGATAATATGTGAGAATCGATGGTATACATATAATTACGGTGTTTTTTAATAGTATATATGCAAAAGACCCAACATTTTATTATCTCTGCTACCCTATTCTACGAAAATGTTACATATTTTCATCACTGTCAACGCCGTTTGCTGAAAATGTAGTTTAAGGACAGAATTGTTTAACGTGCCATCAAAATTTACAATGACCTTTCTATAGGATTATATATACGTATACATATAATATTGGGGATTTGCATCAGTATATAAATTTCCAACGGCATATAATTATTTTTGTCCTTAAACCAAACAGCTGGTGGCTGGGAGTACTGCATGCGAAGGCATCACGATGTTTTTGTAGAATCTAGAGATATTAAAGATAATTACTTCAGTTTTAGAGGTATGAGTGCGAACATGGTCTTAGACTTAAGATTGCCAACCTCGGAGATTATAGAAGGGTAATACTTACTGTAATGTGATTGCCAACCTCAGTTTTATCGGCGGATAGGACGGTTGATGTGCAGCCCGTCTAGATTTAGGGTGGTATTTTCTCACTCTTTTGATTTTCTGTTTAGACTTTTTAAATTCTTTTGGAACATCAAAAAATCAGAAGGTACAGTCGGATTGTTCGGGTTGGCTCTCATCCGACTGTATATTTTTTTTCAAAAAAAATTGACAAAAACCTCGATTTGTGTAAAAAATAATTTTTTAAAAAATTATGTAGTCGGATCATAGCCGACTCGAGCAACTTGACTGTACCGTCCGATTTTTTATTAGACGTTCTAAATTTTTTTATAAGAATCAAATATAAAATAATAAAAAATAAAAAATACACCCCAAACGCAACCCTAAATTTAAACGGCCTGCAAAGCAACCGTCAGATCTAATTGGATCGGACAGACTGTTGTGCCATATATTGCAATCTATGTATGACATTGCAACAAATATTACCCATTATAAAATTATATCTAGAACTCAATAAATTATTAACTCCTTTTTTTTTCCGGTACAATGTCGTATAAGCACGCTAAAGCATCTGTAAAGTTAAATACCAACGTCAAGAACGTTCTGATGTGGCAGCATATTTTTATTAAACAGTTCCTATCTAGATGTTAGTAGGCTAATTTTGACATAATTTTTTGGTATTGTCGATGTGCTTTTATCTGTCACAGTTAGACTATTCAATATATATATATATATATATATATATATATATATATATATATATATATATATATATATATATCTGGATATAATTAAGTACATAATGAATAAAAAATGTCACAGATTTTAAAACTAAAATTCAGTTATTTGGTGTTTTATACCAAGAGATTGTTGTATGATGCATACAAGAAATTAACAGAAAATGAGAAAGGCAGTTGTGGTATATGCTTGAAACTAGAGGAAAGGACTCAGATCTTATATGACAGTGTTTTTTAAGTATACATGTTGTACTATCATTTAGTCTTTCGTGGTCAGATAATAGAATATCCACCGTGTTTGGCAGAGCTTTCAATTTGAAGTACTTTTGTATTTTCATTTAGTTATTCTTCATGGGAATATTTAGATCTTGGAAATCATTTATGCAGTATTTTATGTGTCTTTTAATTTCTAACCAAAAGCTACAAAGTAAAATTTTCTATATTGAAGAAAAAATAAGGTTATTATAAAAGAGTTGATTTTTGTAATGTTACAACAAATATGACTCAGAAGTTAATAAACTGGTGGGCCATATCCAACCTACTTTTTAGAGTTCTGTGCTTCTGTTTACAATGAGTAATATTTGTTGTAATGCAAACATCCAGCCATCTGATGAAAGTTTTGAACAAAAGATTGTTACAGCAAGAATATATTTCTTTTTTTTTTTTTTTTTAAACCTCAAAGGGAGGGGACAGTCCTAAGGGAGCCATCCACATCATAAGATAAAGCATCAGATGATTAACAAAATGTAAAAAAAAGAATTTAATTTTTTTAAATGTCTGATAAAAAATCAACAATAAGATGGCTCTTTTTGGGTTGCCCCCTTCCCTTGAATTCTTAAAAAAAATAAAAAAAAATATCACTTGCTACGGCAGCTGTCCAATAAACTTTTGTCTGATGGCTGTGTGGTGAGGACACAAAATATTGACAGACTCATTGTTAAAAACTTCTGAAACAACAGAATGAAACACCTCGCCTTGCCTCCAAATTAAACTAACCGTACTTTTAACAATTGGCTGGTTCAATCTCCTCTCAAAAACGTATTAGAAATTTATATGTTGGGTGAGGGTGGTTCAAAGAGATCAAGTATTTGCATTGTCTCTTAAACCAGAGAGGTTCAAATCTCACAAAAATCTCTACATCAGAATATTTTCGGCCAATTAGTGGGCCACCTCAGGAAAGGGAAAAAACGTATTAGAATATTTTCTCACAATTGTAATGCACCTCTGCGTGTTCGACCAATTACTCTATCAGGCTATGCGTTGCCATTTCGGAAGTTGTAAAGGATGGCTCCATTTTAATTGGAGAATAGGAGAAAAATAAAGACGAATAAGGAGATAATAAACTTAATTTTATTTTGACATACAGAATAGTTTATACCGTACAAAATAGCATATCGAAAGAATAAAGATAATATGACATTCCACTTTATACTCAAGAATTACTTATTCTTCTTATTCCGTCAATGGCCCCACAAAACTCACACTAAAACACATCTTATTCTAGTAAATACTATTCCATCAGTGAACCTCATAAAATAACTTATTCTACAAAGAAGGTGGGACTTAACATTTAGAGCAACCTCTTGGAGTTCGTCATTGATAATTTATGAGGCTTGCATCTCGGACGCACTATCAACATGTTTCCAAGTGGAAGTGTGCTCTTCGAACCATCTTAGTTTATGGGCCAGCAGCATGAAACAAAGTTGCAACCCACTGTTCAAGGAAGATGCCATTAGCACTTACTATAGTTCATTTTATTTCTTGGTTTATGTTTTCTATCTTCATTTTACTGTTTGAATGAAAAAAAGAATACTGTCAACCATGGGTTATATAATCTTTACAGCAAGTGTTTATATTTCTTTTTGGGATAAGATTTATAATATGATAAGCCTTATTAGAGCTCGGTACATGTATGACTCAAGTGCAGCTTAGGTGGCTCCAAAATTTCCTTTGCATATTTTTAAAGAGGTGAATGCAATAACTTTATGTTGACAGAAAAGTAAAAAACATATTTGTACCAGGGCCAAAGAAAATGGAGGAGGCGGGAAATTCCATGTGCCGTTGACGCTGATTGAGAACATGTCCTAAGGATAGCTGCATCAAGAGAGAGAGACCTTAAAGACAGGAATTTGACCTGCAGTCCAAAAAGAAACCTGCAGTTTATTTTCGGTCCACATCCCACATTTTACTATAGCCGATCCTCTTATTTGACGTTTTATCATTTTCGGTCCATAACCCACCTTCCCGTTAACGGACGTTCAGATTAGCTGCCTTAAATGACAAGATTACCCTCCATGGTAAAGCTTCCTTTATTACATACGTTGAAGTATCTTCTGACTACTTGTTAAAAAAAATAAAGCTTAGGGTGTGTTCAAATTACCACAAAAACAATGAAATCCTTGGAGTCTAAAATCATAGTTTTAAAAACCAGTGTAAGCAAAATCCGAATTCTGTTGTGCAATCATTTTCTCTGAAAACCAACACAGAGAAACCATAAATAATAATTGGCAGGAACTGTGTACTCAAAGAAGAATTGGAAAGGACTGCAAATGCATATTAATGTGAGCTACTGAAATATTGAAGATAGTAGCCTATTAATCTCATATTATAACAAAAAAATCCAGCAAAGGCACGTTTGGAAGATAGAGGATCGATTCACAAGATCAAGGAAGTGTTTGATTCCTAGGCTACCAATTCATAAATCACCCATATATATAAAATTAGCAAGAAACCGTGAAGCGAATAGCTAGGTACGTTGGCGGTAGCGGCAAGATTAGTAATCAAGATTTCCCCTAACAAGAACGACGGCCTAACTAGAGGGACTAAAACATATAATCTAGCAGATGCTAAGGCCGCAAACTAGCCAGCAACCAAGGGAAAAAGGTCCCAACCTATTGGATGAGGAATCTCTCTATAAACACTTCCTAAACAACCAGTGGAGGCTATATGAAAGGGATAAACTTTAGGCAAAACACAAACCGATGGCAGGCGTGTTTTATATGAAAAAAAATAATAAACTTTTAAGCAGCATAAATACAAACAGAGGGTGAACATTGCCAAATATTAAACGCCAATAAGATTCATGAATTGATTATGTAGATTTCTCTTATCTCAGGTAGTGGCGCAACAAGAAACCTAGATCAACCAAGGAATGAAACCAAGAAAGCCAAGAGCACTCGAATGGGAAACGAAGGAGCAAAGAAGCCGTAGGAGACCGATAAGGGCACACCTCCCGCAGGTCCTTCACGGCCCCGCCGCCCTGCCTCCTCACCGCCGTCCCGCTTGCCGCAGGTCCTCCACGGCCCCGCCTCCTCGCCACCGCCCCACTTGCCATAGGTCCTCCACGGCCCCGCCGCCCCACCTCCTCGCCGCCGCCGCAGCCACGCCTCCTGCCTAAGGTTGCCGTTGCACCTGCAGCCCCTGCTGTCGTCACTAGGTTGGGAGGGGAGATTGGGCGAGGGGGTAACAGGATGTGACAAGAGAGAGGGGCGAAGGCGTAACAAGAGGGGCGAGAGGCATCATGGGTTGGGGTGGGGGAGATGGGCATCACGGGTTTGATGGGGGGTGTTTTGGGGTTTCTATTTTTCTAAACGGTCTCAAACAGCAAAAGTAAACGAAATGGATCTGTAGTTAAAACCGTAGACCTAATGTGATGTTTTCTGATAAAATGACCGAAAATTATAGTTGACTTCCTTTTGAGACTGCAGATTCAAAATCCCCCTTAAAGATGAACTTTTATGTGTGGAATGGTCAACAGTGATGCTTCATCGTCTATTGGGACTTGGACTAGCTCAATGGGAAGGTGGACATACTTGAGTGCTACATAGGTCTAAGCCTAACTGATTAATTAGCTACACAAGTTATTAACAATTCTACTTATACTTCAATCAAACAAGTGTTAAAATAAGAAAACTCCTCCTGTTGTTTAACACTTATTTTAACACTTGTAAGAGAAGGAAACAACTCAACAAGTGTTCAAATAAGAGAAGGAGTGTCCTTTTTATTATTAAAAAGGAATTTTGTAAATCTTGAGATATATTGAGAGATTGCATTAGATCTCTTTAGAGAAAAAATGAAAATTCAAAATTCTCAAATCTTTAGAGAGATTTTGTATGAGTTTTTAGTCTCACATTGTCTTTTATGACGTGGAATTATAATTTATATAATTTAGAGTCCTATAGAACACTTATTCTGTAAAATTAGATGGGGATGTATAGACCACACGCGCGCGCGTTGTGCTGTGCCATGCTCTCTCGGGCTTGGACTTCGGGAGTCCTTTTATTTTAAGTGAGAATTTTTGAACTTTCATAATTCTCCCGTAAGTCTAAATCTCAACAGTCATATGCATTCATCTCTGTTTTGTAGCGTCTTAGACGTTATAGAAGTGGGAGATGAAGGAGATCTAATATTAAGACTATAAACATCTCCTCCTGTAGAGGTTTGATGATTACTGCAAAGTGCTCTTTCTCTCTCTGTGTTCTTGTACTTCTTCTCTCTTGAGGCTACTAGTGAACAAGACTTTATTCGAAGATCGAACTCTCCAAAAGTGCGTCTAAAAAATCGTGATGGTTGTCATATCCTAGAAGGAGACTGCCGTTTCCTTCACACTAGTATAGTGAGGGCGAAAGCTTTTCAAAAGAGAGGCCAATGAATGTCTCAACTGATAAGTTTTCTAATCTTATTTCATTTGTTCTTTGTATTCATTCTATGTATGTGTGGATTTGGTCAATTTTTAGATCGTGCCTATGTAATCTTGATAACATGATTATCTCGTATATTTCTAATTGCATGTTTATCATATTTATGCATATGATGTTTAAAGACATCCATCCTATTTTACTTACATCAACAAGTTCTATTTGAAATTTTTAAATAATAAAAAACTACACAAAAAAACTTCCAAGAATTAATGTCATTTCCTCGAAAAGCCCAAACCTGTTTTCAAATAGAAGTTGTGCTAGATATAAGGCCTCCAATTTAAAACTTTTCAAATAGAAGCTATGCCAACCAAAGTTCACCTTAGGGTGTGTTATTTGCAACTTTTAATTGGATGCTCTACTTTTATCCTTCATTTTTAATATAAATGACAGTATTTGTAACTAATTTTAAGTGATTATATAAATCAATTTTTTACTAATAATTTTATTCTGATCACAATTTAGGAAGCTCTAATTTAAGCTTTCGGCTGAGAAAGACTCTATAAATGGCTTCTAAGGCCTAATATACTCTGAAGAAAAATTGAAATATATGAAAACCCAGAGGTTCAGCTGTGCCCAACACGCTTTAGAGCTGGTTTACACTATAAGCCCTAATTATTTGGTTGCACTCCGACACTATGGTTGGGGCAAGGGCTATCATTAAGCTTTTATATTCTCTTTTACTTACCAGGAGATAAGATTTTTGTAATTCTAGTCTTAGTTTATGGCAATCCCAAAAGAGTGATTGACTAATGTTACCAATCGAATTTAACTTGGAGTTGGATTTCGTCATTATGGGCCATTTCACCTTCGGTTCTCTCCCCTCCACAGCTATTGCAATCACAAAAGATTATAACCCATGGTTGACAGTAAAATGAAGATAGAAAAAATAAACCAAGAAATGAAATGAACTACAGTAAGTGTCTTCCTTGCATTGAGTTATCATTTAGTTTCTTTATGATTGTGGTATAATTGAGTTATCATTTAGTTTCTTAATTTCCTATTGCACTCCTAGACTATATAGTCCTAGCTAATTAATTGGTTACGAGATTAGAGTGGCGCGTGCAACCCTAATGAAGGATTCTTGATAATTGCAGTCAAGGGTTATATACTGGTCTATTGTACGATTGGCATACTCCTATTTATCATTATGCCAACAGAACAGAATTTATAGGGAACATAAACGAGGTAATACTGATGTTTAAGAAATGAAAATCTATCTTTTTATCCAAAAAAAAAATCATATGAAGAACCCACATAAAATGTGAGAAAAGAAATCAGGTGTTTGCGGCTATCGTCTGTTGAGATACATGCCCTGGGTAAGAAAAGTGAGGAAATTTTAGAGGCTTATTAATTACTTCAACTTTTTTACGTCAACTGACTTAACTGTACTTATTTCTGCGTCCACCACTGTACGTCGGTACTGTCACGCCAAATGATATTTTCCTCCAAACATGCTAATTTGCGTTACAGAAATAAGACATTAATTTTAACGAACCAATTAAGTTCAAGAAACAGGACGTGTCCGTAGGAACTTGCAGGCACCGATTGATTCTTCGTGAAGGGAAGGCAAGAGAGAACTCAGACCGATCTCTTACACTTCCATATTTTTTTAAACCAAAAGTGGATTCCATTCGTTTCACCACTACGCTTAGCCCACCCTGGTGTCCAAGGTAGGAATGGCGTTCTCATCCTGTGTTGGGTATCCCTGTCAGCCCCTACGCAGCAAGCTGGGCTCCCAATGCCTGCAGATGAGCATCGGATTCGCCTACCTAAAGTTGTTCATAGGAGCATGGAAAGGAGCTTTCACATCTTGGAATCTCATCTCCTTTTGATCCCAACATCCACCTTGTTGTGCCCACGCTTTCCTTTCCAGTGCTTCACTACTCTCCTCACAATCCAGCTACCCTCTCCTTGTCGAGAAAACCCTAGAGAAATGGCCAAAATTCGGATTGAGGTCTGCATGGTCTCTGCAAGGGGTCTCCGCCGGTCATCTTCTCTTTGGAAGCCCCACTGGTTTGCTGTCGGGTGGATCGATCCCAACAGCAAGTACTGCTCCAAGATAGACAGCTCTGGGAGCCCAAACCCGACGTGGAACACCAAGTTCTCTACTTCCATTGATGACACCAAGGTGAATCCCCAGGACTTGGTGCTCACCATAGAAGTGTACAGAAGGGAGCCCGTCTTCCTCAGAGAGAAGCTGCAAGGAACTGCGACCGTTGCGCTGAAGGAATTCTTGGGGAAGTTTGCGAATGGGTCAGCCAATGATCAGGAGGTTGGGAGCTTCCAGTTGAGGAAGAAGAAATCTGGGAGGCCCCGGGGGTTTGTGGATGCTTCTGTTCGCATCTCCGACGGGACTGACGCTGCTCCCAGGCATGCAGGTTTGTAGCTTTGCGTTTCTACCACTGTTTCTGCAAGGAAAAGGACATTAATTATTTCATTCTAGGGTTTTCTATTTTTTTTTGTTGATTTTGTCTTCAAATTTTTCTTGCAACTACTACGTTAAATTATTTTTCTAATTTAAATTTGGTGATGGTGATAGATCCTCCATTTTAATTCATGACTAAGACATGTAATTAGTTACAACCCATCAAGTGTCAATTAAATATCTTTTTGTAGGTTAAAAGCCAAATGAAAAGATCACCGATATGGTGATCGATCTTATTCGAAATAGGAACATCAGATTTGAAACATTTTTCTTCCACGGTATATATACTTGTGGAAGTCACACATGTATATGTGTCGCTTTTATGTTCACCAACAGCTGTTACAAAACCCCTAAGACCAACATTTTCAATTTTGATTAGTCTGTTCTTATGAAAACCAAAATCAGGGAAATTTGTTGCCATATAATTAATTAAAGTTTGGATTTTATTTTGATGCATGTTATAATGCATCAATTCTGATACATAAAGTGTGATATGATATTGTAACTTTCGGCATGCAACATGTCAAATGCCCAAGGGTTATAATTCTTTAAAACTATATTTTTATAATATTTTTGGTTATTTATTGGTTAAAAACCTGCAAGAAGTATGCCTAGCATCCTTTCATTAAAGTGACTCATCCACGGAAAATGAACTAATAATTACTACCGCAACACATTATGTAACATTATTACGCGCGAATGCATCAGTAGTCCCCCATTACGCTTAACCAAATATTGGCAATATTATTGCCGAATTCAAATTTAAAAACTGAGAAATCGGTGCCTCAACTTACCATCCTAAAGAGCTCAATGGATACTCATTTCTAAAAGAAGAATCTTTGGAACGCTCGTTCATGCAAATTTATTTCTTACACTTATCCATCACAAATAATCTATAAAGATAATAAAAGATCTTCCTTTTCCATGATTAGCCTCTCATTTCACTCCCTATTACAAATTCCCCAGAGGGTGCATCTGCTGCATCCTTTGTTGGAATTAACAATAGGAAATCATTTATATAAGCCCAAAATAACATGGAATAAATAAAAGATAGATTTTTCATAAAATCATCTAAATCAAGTCCAAAAGAATAAAACATGCACGGTTGTGCAACAAAAATTGAATAGCATAGAATCAGAAAATTTAGCCGAGCCACTTTTCAAGAAAACTCTCTTTAGAAAAGATATCGCTCACATCATATTAGTGCAATGGAGTTTCACGATCTTCCCCAAAATAGAATAACTACGCAATCCAATAGTCACACTACAGATCCCACCTCGAAGATGATCTCAGGAGATCTTTCTTCTTAATCTTTCTTCATAGAAGAAAAATAAGAAGAATAGAGAGATTAGAAAAGAGACAGAGAGAAAGAAAACATGCTTAAGGTGAAAAATCCAACCAGATAGAGAGATGTATCTATTCATCTTCCTCTCATATACCCATATGAGATGAATGAACACATTCTCATCCGTAACGTATCTAAAAGAGACCAAGTCAAATGGGACTCAAGATCCCTATGAACCAAAAAAATGGCCCAACTTGGGCATGCCTCCAGCTTTGACCCGGCCCGAGCCCATGCTGGCGCACAAGTGCATGTGTGTATTGTGGTTTAACTTTTTCTAATTCCTTAAAACAAGTTATTAGGAAGTCCAATAAATAATTAACCCACAAGTTCTCTTGTAATTTTTTGGTATTGACTAAAATTCTCATACCAACTTGAAAACTAACACACACATAAAAACACAGAATTCTCCCAACTCACTCATTTTTTTCAAACATTTCTAATTTTCTACATTGCAGGCAGTGGAGACGAATTTGGGAACTGGGACAGGAGAAGTGGCATCTCCCTTGCCATAGACGACGGACCAGTGGTCGCCTACCCCTCCCACCCATGGCGACCACCAGACGGCGAATACGGAGACTACACCACCCCAAGCTATCCCTACCACCAAGAGGCACCGGGTTATCCCCACAACCAGCAAACACCTCGCTATCCGCACGCCCATCAAACGCCAGGCCTTGCACAACATAACACAAACGCACCACCACCTGTAGCAGAGCCCCGCCGCCACGGGACGCCGCCGCCGCCCCCGCCGCCATCGAACACCGGCTTCATCCCCTCGTTCTTCCCGGGAATAGGCCGGCTGCCGGAGAGCTACATAAATCTGCCGAACGCGGGGAGGACGGCACACGGCAACGCGCCTGGGTATGGAGCGGGTGTGGGAGCAGGGGCTTTGGCGGCGGGCGCCGTCATCTTTGGCGACGACTTCATGTCTGGTTCCCAGTTCCCACCCGGCTTTGGAGGAGCCAGCCTCGCCATTTCCGCTGATCCCCCTTTCTAATGTTCGTTTCTAGTATGAACAGGAAGCCGTCTTGTTGCAAAATAATGTGCAAATGTGGGATCGAATTTAAGAGGCGAGTTTGGTGTGTGGTAAAATGATCTAAAATATCATAAAAGCATGAATGACTGAGTTCCAAAATCAGTTGATCTATAGCTAGCTAGCTGCATTAATCTTTTTATATATTTTGTTTGATTGTCCAACTAAGTTATTGATTTTAAAACCAAATGATCTAGCTTTGTCGATTTAAATCCATTGTTTTCAAAGGTGGCATTTTCACAACGTTTAACATCAAACCAAATGAGCCCTAATTAATAAGTGAATAAGCTTCTTGGTCTGATGCATCTTAAACAATACCTGCTGCTTGCAACCTCATACACGGTTATATTTGCGTTTCGTAAAGACTTCTTCCAAGTTTGCACTTTGAAAAAAAAAATAAACATGATACTGAGGTGCTTGTGAGTTTGATTCAAATACCTGTACTATATACATTTGATGAAAGAAAAAGTATAGCACATTTCTAGTCGACCCCTTAACATTGAAGGGAAACTGGGTATCCGCGCATTAGTCTTGACAAACTAGTAGTTCAACGACCCTACCATCTCTGCCTCTACCCCATGTCCATCGCAGCTCTGTAGGGAGGGGGGAGGGTTTTTTCTTCCCTCCGGTAAGAAACGGAACACCCCTCCCCCCATTCCATCTCCCTTGGGAGGAACAATCTCCTTTTTAAGAGGATTTTGCAGGTATTTAACCTAAAACCATCTCCCCTTAGGGAGGTTTCTTTGTTTTATGTTCTAGTTTTTTATGTGTTTGTTAGATCTCATCGGAGCAAAGTCATCTCTGTTTCAAATCGTTTGTTATCCTAAAGATTTTGGGTAGGTCACCTCTTATCTTCCCCATCCTGGTTCTTCATTCCTTCTGTGCTTGGTTGTTGTCTTGCTTCAATAATTCCCACGGTTGGCTTCTCCATCTATGGAAGTTCTCCATATATTCGCCCTCTAGTCGCTTATCATGGTTTTTAGTTGTATCTTATGGAGCTTTGTTGAAGATGCAAAATTATTACAGTGCAGTTATTGTTGGGTACCATTATTGGGGAGATCTCGGCTTATCTGCGCGCCTCCTCTCAGAAGTGTGTTCTACGAGATCCCTCTTATTGCAGATCTTACTGCCCCTTGGATGGTACAACTTTGGCCAGTCTAAGGAGGAAGCCTCCATTGTGGGATGCGGCTTCTTCAAACCCTTGACTTTAATGTGCTGCTCTTCCAGCCATATGCAAGAGTTTGATCTCTACAATAAAGGTTTCTTCGTTATATCTATCTCATGCTTTGTACTTCGCAGGAATGGGCGTGGGTATGGGTTGCATATGACTTTCCTAATGGGTTCTCACTTTAGTCTTGCTCGATGTATCATGTATAAATTAATGCAATGAGATGGCTTGTTTATTGCCCAATATATATATATATATATATATATCCCTCTCGACTGAATTTGGGCCAACTCGATGCGGCCCAGATTCGGCAATTGGATATTGGGTTAATTTCCTTGTCCAACAGAGCCGCCGGGGACGTAGTTGTAGTTGATCTCAATTTTAAGGGAAGTATTGGTTACACCGCCCGCTATTGTAATGCTATCAGATCGATGGATTGAAGCGTATGCCGGTATGCGTGATGTTAGGTTCCACTTTTATTGCAGAGTGCAGCGATCTCACACCATCTGATCTTATCGAACGACAGGTGTGTTGCCCTACCACAGTAAGTATTTCTTTAAATTTAATTCAAGTTATCCGATTTTCCTACTATCCAACATATTTGGCTTTATTACAAGTTGACACGCCTATATGCATCTGGTTTGAAGCCAGCTGATTTGTGTACTATGGAGCTGGCTTGTCAGTTTCCTTTAAAAAATTATAGAGGTTTTGTAAATAACTTCCTAAAAGATTTTATATTTGGAGATAACCTCCACCATTAGTTTACTTTGAATTTCAGCTGAAGATATTGTTATATATCTCACATAAAATATGTGAAAGTTATTAAATAAAAATAATAATGATAATACACTAAGTTAAAATACAAATACCTCCAAGAAAAATCATAGACATCTACCCATAAGTTTATTGTAATTTTACTTTACAAGTACGGTTAGCATTGAAAAAAGTATTTCTATTTAAAAATATGTGCCATAAGTAAAAATAATTCTTTTGATACTTAATATTTACAACAAGCTAACCATGGATGTCTATGAAATTATTCTTGTAAGGCATTTGTACTTTAACTCAGAGTATTATTAATATTTCCATTTAATAGCTTTGACATATTTTATATATGTAGAGTAATACTATTTTAACTTAGGTGCAAAACAAATCACATAGTTAAGGGATTTATATTCAAACACCACCATAGCCAAGGGTACACTAGAAAATGCAAAATGACAAAAATATTGTTAAATCATAAAAAAAAGTATTAAGGGAAGGGATCTATCGAAATTAAGGTCATGACTACTGAGAAAGAATCAAATCAAATGGTTTTATTCATGGATCTTTCTAACTTTCTCCAACATATTGAAAAGATTGAGAAAGTCAATTATTCACATCCAATGGTAGAGGGTTCCTTAAAAAGTTAAAAGGAATAGTAATGCTTTACAAAAATTCGGTAGTTCCACCCACAATTGGTGTAAATGCGTACAGTTCAGAGAGTGGCTTCACTGCGACATGAATGTATATGATGTGACAAGGAGTTTTACTTGTTGCACCGCAGCAAGTTGAGATGGAATGGACAGCCCAGCCTCATTCCTCAACCTGGAACCCGCATATGGTCCTGCCTTCCGCTTAAATGTGTCTTGACGTTAGTGAAAAAAAAAAATTACCCATAGACTATGCTCTTGGCTCGTATCATAAAATATTCGAGAGCATCCTAAAGCTCTCGACTGCATCAAGACGCTCTCGAGTACATACATACTCTGAGAGCATACTTGAGAGTGTCTTTATAAGCTCGAGAGCTCCAAGATACTCTCAAAGAGCATAGTTTGCAGGTATATTTTTTTTTATTTTTTCTCTTTTAACGTCAGAACGATTTTTAAGCAGGGGACAAGATCATATGCGAAATCTAGACGATGACTCATTCCACCTTAACTTACTGCGGTGCAGCAAGTAAATTCCTCGTGACAAGTCAAGTCTAGGAACATGAGAGACAGAACCCATGATCTCCTTCAAAAAGAAAAATAATATATATACAAAAGACAATTACACATCAGCCAGAGTGAAAATAATAGACTTAAGTACTTCACCTTTGTGATAATTCCAATTACTCGCCATGAGATCATGTGGTCGATGGGTAATATATTCACCTCGGGTCAGTGTCGTAGAATGTACTAGTTAATTCTCACACAAAGGAACCCAGCTTTCTTGCCCTGTATAATCCACTAGCGCAGAAGAAAATGGGTAAAAGAGTTGATGGCCACTGGCGTTGGTCAAGTCGCATTCCCTCTTCCCAAAACGCACATCCAACGAGGGTGCCAGGGGGAACATAAAGTTCAGGAGAACAGTTCCAGTTGACAGAGAACACTAGCTTTCTTCAGAATGAGAGGCTCTCCGAGCCGGGGTGCACTGCGCCTGGCCATTGGGAAGGCGGCATATGTGTCCTCTACGAAAGATGCCCCTGGAGGACAGCAACAGTGTGGCCTCCCCATAGTGACCAGGCGTGATGCACGACTGGTGCTAAAAACCAGCACTCATTTCCGTGTATCTGTAGAATGCACAGAGAGGGGATGTCTAGGGTTTCCCAAAGTCTAATGGACACAGGAACGCGAACTGCAAGAAACTCCTAGTTCCCAGTCGACCGTCGTCGTCACTACAGTGATATTGCGAGCTGCCAAAAGGCTCCGAGTACAGAAGGGGGGATGTTTAGGGTTTTAAGAGGCAGGAAACCCAGCCAACTGGGTACAGTGAATGATGCTTTCCAACCAAAGCTGCTCAAACCACAACCCCGCACGCACACACACGCAGACACACAGAGAACCTCTGCCGTAGCAGGTTAAGCATTCTGATAAAACCAAGGGATGGGGTCTTGAAGGCAAGAGAAGGAGGGAGCTCCCTTCAGTCCAAGCACGGGAGGAAAGGGACGGCACCATCTCCCGCTTCATTCACTCATTCACAGAGTAGCACTCGCCACTTCCATCTCTAGCTGCAGCTCCGTTGAGATCGAGGTTACTCCGCTTCTGTTTCTCCACTGAGTGTTTGAATGAATGAGTCGGCAGATAGTTCAAACCCTAAGACCTCCCGGGAGTGGACTGAAGGAAGCTCCCACCGTTTCTCAAATCCTTTTGTGCTATAACTAAAGCCCTGGGTTAAAGTCCTTTGTGCTACCATGACCAAGCATTGAAAAATAATAAGAAGAAAAGCTTCTCCTGCAAAAACCATAAACTACAGTAGAGACAAAAAGATTGACAATGAGAAAAGTAATTTATGATGTATGCAAAAGGTTATAATACTCTCAGCCTCTAGTTAGCAAGTCTGACAGCAAGACACACAAACCTGTCTAAAGGTGTTTTGGAGACATGAGGATATATGATATGAATTCAGTTGAAGTAGCTGAAGTGATCCTCCTGGACATACACCTCCAAAACTATATGTGAGAGAAGCAGGGAGAGATTATTAGTCAACAAGCAATTTAGATATTAAACATGCATGCTTCATAAACGGCATGAAGCTAGTCCCCTCTTCATGCACAAGAATTTCTCATGGACGATTAATCTTGAGCTTAGATACTATCCGAATGTCCCAACGATCAGAATCAATATCTTCGGAAGTTCAAAGATCCCTCTTTTTTATGATATGTGGTGTGTAAATGTAAATAGATAAAGATCAGAAGAATTAAAAATGTTAAAAATATTTTTTTTCTTCTGTTTTTTAGCTGTCGAATTAAGGTGTACCTTATACAGACGTGTAGATAAACTCGACCCCGATTTCAAAACATAAATTTTAAAAAATAATAAATAAATAAACTTGGTGCACACCCAAGGTGTGTACTAAGTTCAGATGTGCACCAAATATTTCTCAAAGAGTATAGATATATGTTGGCCTCAATTTTTGAAGCATAAACAGGTGGGGCATATATAGCTCTTATTTGAACTAAACCTTGTAGACAGACAGAAAGGTAGAAGGATCGGTAATCTAGAACCGTAGACAGGTATAATGCAGAAGCATCAGCTGTTAATTAAAATACCGTGTTTGAAATCTCCACCCTGATGCAACCTGCGACCATTTTCAAACCTGCTGTGACTCGGGACTTTTAAGCACCCTATAGTTTGAAATCTCCACCCTGCTGCAACCTGTGACCATTTTCAAACCCTAGCTCCACCTAATGTCAAACTATAGGATTCGTGAAGCAAGAGATACTAATACTATTCATGATGAGATTGATTCACAAAATTAATGTAGGGAAACTATTTGTTGAAAGGATCGATCCCTTTCGTGGGGAAAGGAAAAGGAACGGCCGGGGGCATAAACTATAACCTACATAGACATGGAAAAAGAGCAACATATCAAGATCGCCAGTACAGATCAAACTTTTTCACATTTTTTAAAGTTCAACTCAAGACTTCTGTAAGGAAAATATAGCTAAATGGCAAATGGAAATATCTGATAGAAAATGATGAAAGCATCTGCTTTATTACCTCTTTTAAGCCGTCTGATGAGGTACATGTGGTTGTTGAGAGCCTGTTACCTATTGAATGTGCTGATCCCAGAAAGGGTAAGATTTCCAAGCATATACATTACAAAGATAATAAAACGAACTCCAAAGAAGAATACTAGCTCATTCAAGACTTCCTTCCAAAAAAAAAGTCATCATAACCTTCACAGAAATGTCTACAGTCAGATCACATTCCAATAGGGAAGGGAAAAAGGATTCCACATACAGCAAATTAAGTACAAAGAGGAAAACAAATGTGGAATACAGTTCACCTAAAGAGTAGGAGGATGTAAGATTTTTGGTCGAATCAGAGAGCAAAAGAAGCATATATAAGGCGAACACAAGTGCAGTGACAACAAAGGAACTATGAACTAAAATAGAGAAGGAAGGGAAGCTGGAGGGGGATGTTGCTTGTTCTCTTCCTCAGGGGAAGCAGGAAGAGATGAAATAGAGAAGGTAAGCATCGTTGGCCATCACAAATCATACCTCTGCAGCCAATGAGGACACGCTGGTTGCAAACCTGAGAGGATCTTTCTAAGCTCCGCGTGATTGGCCAGCTGTTACGGATAATGGAGAGATGCCCTCAGAGAGAGAGAGAGAGAGGTGGTGTATCAAATACAAGTGCAGTGAGGAAGTGGAATATTTTGACGGATTTGTCTTCAGAAGGGGTCGGATGAACAGTGATCGCCGGGTACAGGACGGCATATCTGAGGACTGATGGGATTGGGATGCCATGGGCCATGGCAGATGTCAGCCAGGGGTAGTACAGCTGTTGTGAGAACACCTGAACGGTAAATGACAGGAATTTTGGCTGGTGGCTGACTAGAACGAATCAAAGGCGACCCGTGATTTGGCCTCGATCAGTTTAAATTCCATTGAGATCCTCATAAGTCATGGTCTAATTTTAAGATATATATAATATCAAATGGTCTAAGCAAAAATCTCAGTGATCCGAGCTTTTGATCAGATGCATCGCGAATCCAACGTTCATCCAATGAGAGATTTTGTCAAATTTATTGACTCAATTTAAAACAGTCTAGTTTGAGATCCCACTAACTCGATCTAAGATTCTACTGGTCCAACTCAAGATCCCATATCATCTAGTCCAAAACTTACTGACCAGTCATGTTTATGACTCAATGTCCGAATGACCCCACTAGACAAAATTTCTACTTCCGCCAGTGATCAGATGAACATCGATTTGAACAGCAACCGACTTCCCCAAGAATGGAGAAGCTTAGTTAAGATTCATACATTACCTATTAGGTCGCCAAACATATTTTATTGGACAGTTAACTCACTGGTTTCAGATACTTATATATAGTCCTTCTTAAATAGGAAAAATTCGAATCTCACAAGTGTAATTGTCCTTCTGAAGTTGTTTTTGCACCAAGCACAATTACGTATTCTGCCTATCAGGTGACGATTCTAGGCCAAGTTACTATCAAAAGAAGAAATCTTAAAGGCCACAGCCTCATACATGGTGTGCATGTATTTAGTGGGAATTGAATCTATGAATGAAAATTTCATATATCAACTGAATTGTGGCCAGTTAATAGTACCCAAAAAAATTGATTGACACTGTTAAAACTGTTTAATTACTGGCGTACCTCCTCACCGGCCGATTATAGGCTGCAAACTGTATATACGGTGTGCAGTGTGCACCCAGTCAAGATCAGCTAAACTATGGTGCGAGGATACGACTTCTCAACGTTCGAAGGCAATTTAAGCAATTCCCCCAAGTAATGTGACAGTACTCCCACTGAATCTGGAATTTGAACCACGTAAAACGGCCTGCATGCAAAATAGCCAAGAAAAAACAGAAGAGTAGGGCGGATGTAGCGTAAGGAATCGTATGTACCCATAAAGCAACTACCAAGAACACTGAGAAGTGTGAATCATACCAGTATCCACAGAAGACCTAATAAGTTAGAGGTAGGATCGATGAAGAAAGAAAGTAGGCTATTAAAAAGAAAAGTGAGAAGAAAGGATGGATCAGCCAAAGAAGATGCAAAAGTAACGGAAAATAAGAAACTTTATGATGTATGTAGTTCAGACAGCGATCTAGTGGTTAGGTCTTACAAACCACAAAACTCGGATGTTGAGTTTGAAGGGGCCCAAGATAGTACTGGTCACAACAAAAATTAACCAATATAAGATTATTACGTAGCTGCTCCAACATTAGGACAGTAAAATCGACGTAAAATAAGATTAGGGTTTAGGGTATATTTGGGAAGGAACTCGTATACCCCCTATTAAAATGGTCATAACTTTGCATTCCGATGTCAGAACTCATATTATGATCTCATTTCGAAAAGGGCATCACAGCTGTTTTTGGGGATAAATTCAATCATTTTTCTTTCCGTCTAATTATATATAGGAAGATTCTTTTTCTTTACTGTTTTATAAAACTAATTTATTAGCTTGTTTGTCGAGTTAGACTTAGAAGTTGCTATAATTATAGAAATCATTTAATTATCTCTTTTATGAGACTCCGTAATGAATTACCGTTACTACTTAATATTTTTTTTATTTCTTTGCTCCTTATACAAAGGGGCGTAATTGTAACATGAAAATCGGTTGTTTTAGTAAATTCTGAGCTTTCTAGTTGAACGGATGTTCTCTCTACTTCTTCAACTTTGTACTTTCTTCTTTTGTCGCTCTTTCCTACAGAAGGATCGAGAAACAAGAGAAAGAAGAATGAGAAGAAAGTAAGATCACCCAAAGAAACATAAGAAAGAGAAAATTGGAAATTCGAGGCAATGTATGAACTTTGAACCAGAAACACCAGTTGTATCTGCTGATTTCCTTATGAGTATTATGAACATGCCAGCCCCTGAATCAGCCAATATTATACAAGGCATTTACAGCAGTTGCCTGTGGGGCATTTTTTTTCTTTTTGTGGAGAGAACACAAATGGCCACAGGCCTGTGGGCATTTACAACAGCCACCTGTGGTCGATCTTAAAAGAGAGTATTTAGGATGGGGTCTACAAATCTGGGGGAAGATATGAGACAGCGAAGTGGCACCCATCATGAGGTTGATGGTGTACTCAGCACCCATAAGGGAGGAGAAGAAGGTGATGCGAAATGTATGGGCATTCAGGAGCAATGCACTCCAACACAGCTTAATTGAGATTTCAATTTTTGCTAGAACCTCTGCAGGTAATTGATATTGCTCCTAAGAAAGTTAGAATGTGCTAATTGTAGGAGAATTAAGAAGGAGAGAGACTCCAAATAATGTGTTTGGCTGAATGCGGGTATTGGGTTAAATAAGAATCCAAACTGTTCACTTTATATACCTGCTGATCACATCAAACTCATTTGAAATTTTATGTATTAGAGACTCGACGAAAAAGTTAGATATTAGATTCATCAGAACACTGTACATCCAACATGCGAACCTCCTCATAAGAGGAACCTTCGATTAACATTGTTGACGGAGTAGGGCCAAGTTGATCCATCCGACTCTCAGCCTTTAAATTGACGTCCAAGGCGACTTAACGGGTCTGACGTTTGTGTACCAAGTGCAGCCCACAACTTTGAAGTTAGCCCAAGCCCAATTTGACTGGTCTTACGTTTGTGACTATGACTGCAAACAAACTGATCAATCCACTCGCTGAATAGTTGTGGGACGGCTGGACAAGAGCTCGACTCAGTTCGTTTATTAAGCTAAATAAATAAGTTTGAACAAAAATTTGAGCTCGATTCATTAAACAAGTCAAACTTGAACATAAACAAATTTGGTTCGATTATGCTCATAAACAAACTTGTTTAAGTACTCGTTTAAGTAGTCATTAAGATCTTTTTTAAATATTTATTTAATTATTCTATTCATGAATAATCTTAATTAATTAGATATATATATATATATATTCATATCTTATACGAGCTTGCAAGCTACTCAATACTCGGCTCGAACTCATTTAATATGTAAATGAATTAAGCTTGAACAACCATCATAAAAACTCAGCTTGAATTCGAACTCGATTAAAATTAATCGAACCAAGTTTGGACATAGTAAAACTCGGCTCGACTCTGTTCATTTGCACCCCTATTCGTGAACCAAGTCCAACCTATATGGTTTATTAAGGCCGATCTATGGCCAACTTTTCTTAAAGAGTAATACTTCTTGCACCCCAAGTTTTTTAACTTTTTAAGGTCGGACTCATCATATCTAACATGTTCATACGAGCGATCTCCAATCAGACAATTTAAAAAAATAAAAAATAAAAAATCAAGTCTCAATGAATAGTAAAAAATATATTTAAAAGACCGAACCTAATAAAAGGAGATTCAATTTTTTATTTTTTTAGCTTTTTTTAGATCGTCTGATTAAAGATCAGACATGTCAAACATGATGGATCTTACATTTAAAAAAAAAATAAAGTAAAAAATAGGATCCATCTCAAGTTTTTTAAAACAAACAAATTTAGGCTAGAGGATCATTTGAGCGCAGGATTCAGATCATATGAAAATTCAATTTTTATTTTATTTTTATAGTCCTTCCACCTCCGACGATGATAAGGAGTAGTCTTCCAACTTTGACAATTTTTAGAAGAAAAAAGATTTACACCCGACTGAAGAATAAGGCGTCCTTATTCCTAGAGTTAAACTTGCTGCACCACATGTATGGGGTGTAGTCAAAAAAAAAAAAAAAGGTTTTTGAAATACTTTATGATGGACTATGTCATGCCCAATATGCCTCTGATCTGATGATCCAAAAAGATTTAAAAATAAAAAATCAAGTCCAACAAATAGTGAATTTTGAGTTGATTGTTTATTTTATAAACATTTTGGGTCATCTCATTAGAGCGGTTGTACATTCGTGTCGAGCATGTAGACCCGACTTTAAAAAAATAATAATAATAACTTAGATCGGATAGCTGCTCTGCATTGCAGCGCAATTGGTGCAATAAATATAACTGATGTAGGGGATGGGAATGCAAACAGGTCGTATTCAATAAGAAGATAGATTCGTGGCCGTTTCTGTTATATTATTGGTTTAAAAAAACTATCTATTAACTATCTTATAACGTAGTAATTAGTCGAACAATTGGATCTTCATTGTACTGTAGGTATTTGATTATAAAAAAAAAGTTGACCCACTTCATTGTACTGTCGCTAATTGGATTATCCGTTACCATTTGCATTTTTAGTCTTTAGGCCTGCAAAAAGGTCGAAGTGGTTTGGGGGATACCCTCATCTGTGTGTGACCTACTGTTAGTGGCGGACGCAAAAATTTTGTCCAGCGAGATTATTCAGACATTAAGTCATAAGTATGATTGGGTCAGTGGGGTCTTGGACTAGGTTATATGAGATCTTGAGTTGGACCAGTAAGATTTTAAGTTGGGTCAATGGGGTCTCAGACTAAACTGTATTGGACTTGACCAATAGACTTAGCAAAATCCAGTAAAATCTCGAGACCCCATTGAGTTAACATTGGATCCATCATTGCCCTTTGTGATTGGAGGATGACCTTTTATTTCAAATCCTTTGGCAGATCTGATCGGGTCGAATTAACTTATTTTCTCTCTCATTTGCAAGTGGCACAAATTGGATCGGGAGTTACTATGATCTACATGTGACCCACTTTGCCGCAGATTGGGTGGAGTTTGAAACAGATTCTACTACGGCTCATAGAATAAAGAATGAACACTTTGATGACCAAAGTTTATACGTAATAACATACACATATTGTATCTAACCTATTTATATTTTAAAAAAAAAAACCTTTGATATACAAAACATATTAAAATCTTAAGTCTTTAATTAACCGACACTAAAATAACATCTTCTATCAAGAATATAAAGTAATTGGAAAGCTACAACTAATATAAATTCATATCAAATTTATAATCAATTCACATTTATTCCAAATAAGATATTTTAGTGCATCAAGGGGATATAGATCAAGTAACTTTCATAATATCGAACAAAATGTTAAACAATTTAAATATAATTCTTTTATAACATACGGATTAGAGTGGATATCCATAGATATCCTAGATTTGTAATTAGAAGATTCAATCTAATTCATAAAGACTTTGAATCAGAATGGTTCGAAGTGGATTAATTTAAGCTCAATATATAATTCACTCTATGGAAGATGCTGGCGATGACTTTTAACATATACGTTAAACCGATCCGTAATTTTGCGGAATAAATCTGATTTCACGGATCAAGGACGAATTGAATCGGATCCATTTGCAAGCGTACTAGTCCGGGATATCTCTCTCTCTCGTCGGCGGCTACGATGTTGGGAATATCTCTCTCTCTCTCGTCGGCCACTATGATGTTGATCTCTCTCTCTCGTCGGTGACTATGATGTTGAGTACGTCTCTCTCTCTCTCTCTCTCTCTCTCTCTCTCTCTCTCTCTCTCTCTCTCTCTCTCGTCGGCGGCTACGATGTTGGGAATATCTCTCTCTCTCTCGTCGGCCACTATGATGTTGATCTCTCTCTCTCGTCGGTGACTATGATGTTGGGTACGTCTCTCTCTCTCTCTCTCTCTCTCTCTCTCTCTCTCTCTCTCTCTCTCTCGTCGGCGGCTACGATGTTGGGAATCTCTCTCTCTCTCTCTCGTCGGCCACTATGATGTTGGAGATCTCCCTCTCTCTCCTCGGTGACTATGATGTTGGGTCTCTCTCTCTCTCTCTCGTCGGTGACATGGATGTAGGGGAACCGCACGTAGGTAGAGGCGACAGGAGGGGCCGACCACTACAGCAGGGCATGCGGGCTTGACGCCGGCACCACCGACTGCTCCGCTGTGCAAGCAGGAAAACGCCTGCTTCGAGCTGGACATGCAGCTGCCCCACGCCTCCTTTGCCTTTAACAACCATCCGGAGGGGAGCCAAACAGTCTAGTGAGCGCGCGCAAGCCTCGTCTCCCCCTCGCCACATCTTATGTATAAATATTCACTTGAACTAGCTTTTGTGGTGAAATTATATATAAACTATATATTAGGTAACTAAATGTCCAATAAAATATACATAAACTACTGTGCTGTCGGCAGGGAAATGACCACCATTAGATTCAATCTGGGCTCAAGATTAATATATGGGACGCTACAGTCTCTTCAATTCGACGGAAGCAAAGCTAAGGTTTGCAGAATTAATGTTCTAATTTATAATTTTTTGATTGGAAGTTAAAAAAGTAGCAAAATACTACAATGACTTTCGAGATCAAATTTCTCTCTATAACTAGATAAGAAGTGGTTCCCTTAGTTAAAAGCTGAAACAAATACAACCTTAATTACTTCTCAACTTATAATTAAGAATTATACCCACCAACAACTCTTTCAACATTTTTTATACTAAAAGCAGAAGTCATGAACAACTTCTAACTAGAGATTTCGTGAAACGAACCCTAAATTTAGCTTGCACAGGCAGCTGTAAGCCGTAAACACGATTCTATATAGAATTTGATAACAATAAAGTCTTATTCTAAAATTTAAAATTCACATCCTATGTCTACGTTTGACAAAATACAACTCCCAAGCTGATGTACTTGTGAATGAGACCGAGTCTTGAGTTCTAAAAAAAACGATTTATGAGAGAGTCTTTACCTTCATTTGGTAATAAATATTCAACAAACTGAATATATATTTTTTTCTGTCAGGTAACAAAAGAACATATTTTTTCTGATTCGGGCTATGCCTATCCGTAACCCACTTCGTACGCGAGTTCCCACGCCCAACCCGGCCCAATGACAGACGACAGTTCAGACTAGCGCCCGCGTGACCGCCCACGTACGCAGTACGGGATGAATGATCATGGGCCCGGCCCATATTGTATGAGTAAATGGCCCACCAATTATCTGAAGAGAAGAATTTGCTACACGGACAGTGTAGCACACCTGCCATCCAATCCGATGAATCATACAGCACGGTTGTTGCACCCTCTGAAACTCTGTATGTCCATCTAATTGGATAAAAGACGCGAGCAGTGCAGCACGTATTTTTATTATGAGAATAATTTGCTGCACCATTAAAGATAATTACGCCGCCTGGCACTGTAGCTAAGTTTGAAAAAAAAAAAAAAAATTTCTTTTAAAACCTCTCATGGTATCAACCTGACCGTAAAATCCGATCTTGAATCGGAGGAGTCCAAAAAAGATGAAAAAACAAAAATCGACCCCAAATAAACAATAAAAGATAAAGATCAATTTTCAATTTTTCATCGTTTTTTCACTCATCCCGTCCAAGATCAAATTATAAAGTCGAGTCAGATCAATTAGGAGGTTTCAAAAAAAATTTAACTTGGTTGCACCGTCAGGTGATGCAATTGTCCCTAGCAGTGAAACAAGTTATTCTCTCCTATTATTTGAAAACTTAGGTCGGAGAGAGGTAGACAGCCCAGCAATTGTGTCGCGTGGGGGCACCTGATCGCGGCCACCATCATTCGTGCAATTTGAAAACAGTTTAATGAACAGTAAGTAAGAAATTTGAAAATAAAATTTGACACTGTCAAACAAGATTTTAACATTATTATTGTGGAATTTAAAATATTTAATTTTTTGTGAACCAATGAACTAATGTGGTACTTTTTCACTCACATCTCACACGTTTGGATTCTCGTGATTTTTACCCTTTAGGTTGTATAACAACCTGCTATTTTTTTCTCTTTAACTTTTTCTATTAAAATACTTTTGATTGGATATAAAACATTATAAAATAAAATATTATGAGATAATATATTAACGTCAAACCAAAGGAACCCTTAAAAGGTTAGGTCAGTTGAGTGGTGATACCAAATGGGCAATGATAACTACGGCAGCACAGCTCCACGGGGAAAAGGAGGTCATTGGAGGGTGGCGTTTGTTGTTCTGTTGTCTGCGGGCAACCGTGGGCCGAAGCCGTTCGGATTTAACGTCAGACTGACGTCTGCTCGACCGTCCAACTTTAACGCCCGGTCGTCGTGCATTGGTCAATAGGGCTCAAACCCGTCTGGCCCACCCAATAGACAAAATTTCCTTGAAACCCCTTGCACTTGAATATTTGCAACTGGATACAGCTAATCTGCAGACGACAGGCTGGCCGAGGCAATTTTATGCGTTTCAAATTTTGTTGGTTTGTTGACAAATTGTGTTTTTATTAGGCTCTAACTATTAAAATATGAAACAAGTTGATCTCGTCTGATAACTCAGTCTGCTCTGAACACACTTAAATGTTAATAACCGTAATTAATTTAATACTTACTAACTTAAATTTAGGCTATTACTTATAAATTAATCAAGAGACATAAACACATTTAAATAAGGCAATGTATGTACGTGAATATATAGAATCATGACCAAATTTTAACCAAATTTATTTACAAAAACACGCGATACAAGTACATTTATATTCATTTGTCTGTCAGTAGAACTCAAATTTTCTCAACTTTATGTTGCATTTTTCAAATCAAATTCAATCAAACTTCTTGTCGGTTCCACGAACGCCAGTTTTAAGGAGGACATGAGCACGGGCCCATAGCGCAGTGACATTGGGTGCCGCTCACCGCTCCCACTCGGAGAACAGATCGCGGGATCAATCCCGTCGGAACCCTCTCCTTTATAGGAGGATTTCTCACGATTTTCGTGGACACTTCTCTTTCGAGTACAGAAAATTACTCTTCTTTCGGAGGGATTTATTTAGCCTTGGGCCGGCTCGATCCCAACTCGTCTGAGTTAAATACCTTGTCTCAGAACCACTGGACTATTGACCAAAAAAAAGTTCTAAGGAGGACATAGAAGCAAAAAAGAATAGAACCCGGGGCTAACATGACAACGGGAGCAGTGGCCGTTAAAGCTGCACCCGCCGGGCGGGGAAGCTTCCGTCTACAAACAAAATGACGAGGGCAATTTCGTCATAGAAAATGACAGCAGGGTTTTGCCAGTGCTTTGTTTCTTTCCTGCTGCTCTGCTTTGCGCTCTATCTCTCTCTTCTTTCTCTCTCTTCATCTCTCTCTCTCTTGTAGAACATTACTTCGTATTTTCCTAGGGTTTCAGGTTTCTGCAGATCCACCACCTCTGCCCCATCCACAGATTTTCTTTTTTCTTTTTTTTTCCTTCCAACTTCGTCCCCTCCGATTCGATCGTTGCAGCAGATTCGATCTCGCCTGGTTCCTCCCTCCTCGGCGTCTGTTGCTCGTGGAGGGCTTCGGTGGGGGGATTCCTCGCCATTTGTTGCACCAGATCCTGTTAGCGCAGCATTCCGTGCGGGTTTCGCCGCCGATTTGAGCTATGTTTCAATCGGGAACCGCTGTTACCTCTCCGCATTCCCGGTAAATTTGCGGGTTTAAGCTTGGTTTACCGGCGGGTGATCCGGTTCTGGGTGCGGTGATGTGGTGAGTTGCAGAGAGGGAGATATCGCCGAGAATTAGGGGCTGTTGGCTTCTTGCGGTGGGGTGATTCGGCGGCATTGTGGGGGATCCGGGGCTGCGTCGAGAATCTGGTGTGGCCAAGGCGTCGTGCGGCCGCAGGTACTCGTTTTTGGAGAAACCCGGGTTTTCTGTCATTCTTCTGGTTCTCTGTCTATGAGGATTTCGCATGCATTTGCTGGTAGAAGGTTCTTCCAGCTAATTCAGCGATAACATGGTTACTGAAGCTCAATTGAAGGTACTTGTGTTTCCAGAATCTGTGCTACTCTGATTTGCTCGAATGGTTGCTTGCTTCCCTTGATTTGTTCATATAGGAGTTGAACATATTTTTTCCAGTTTTTAGCTGGAAATGGCGAAGAACTGTTGCATATGTTGGTACGCGACTTTGTGAGAGATACTTTGAAGAATTTGAGGTTCTCTACAGGAAAGTAGGGTGTTTGAAGGTCGTCCTGTTCTGCGAAGTTGTGATCTTTTGACTTGTTAGAGGGCTCAGCTAATGGTGTCTGTTTGCTCTTTCGTGGTCATCATCCCCTTCCTTGGGATCCTGTCATCCTACCAGTTCAATGCCCAATCGCCAGCACAACCTTCCAGTACCTCTGTCAGTGCTGCCCGGTCGTTGGATGCGCTTCTTCAAGATTATGCTTACCGTGCGTTTGACCGACCCCTGACTGGAGTGCAGTATGATGGTGATGTCCCGTCCAATATCTCTGGCATCAGGGTCTCTGTGATGAGGCTCCGGAGTGGGAGTTTGTGGCTTAGAGGTGTTCAAGACTTAAATGAATTTGAAATCCCTATCAGAGTGATCGAGCAGCCATATGTTCCGAGGCTTGCATTGGTTTACCAGAATCTTGGTAATTGGTCTTCAGTCTTTTACCAACTTCCTGGCTACACATTTGTAGCTCCAGTGCTCGGCCTGCTTGCTTATGAAGCAACGAATTTATCTGCAACCAACTTACCAGTACTTGATATTCTGGCTTCAGAGAAACCCATCTCGATTAGGTTTACAAACATTAGTCCGGCAGCAAGTGGATTGACCACCAAGTGTGTCTGGTTTAATTTGGATGGGGCACCCCAGCTAAATGATTCTGGGCCAGGAAATATCTGCACAACATTCCGCCAGGGGCATTTTTCTATTGTCGTCAATTCTAGTGAGCTTGCTCCTTCTCCCGCTCCCTCTCCCTCTCCAAGCCAAGGAACACCACCGAGCATAAGTCCTGGTCACCATGAGCAGGGTAATTCCAATACTTGGAAAATTGTCGTCGGAGTGGTTGGGGGCTTCCTGGCCTTGGTTCTTTTGGTGTTGCTTGTTATATGCATAAGAAGATATAGGCAACACAAGAAAATGAAAGAGATGGTACAGCATGCCGAATCTGGAGAGGTGTTGCAGAAGCAAAGGATTGGAGATGCTCAACTACCTACAGCTTCTGTAGTACGGACAAGGCCGACCCTTGAAAATGATTTCACACCACAGGTTTCTGCCACTAAATGAGAAGATAAACATTTTCTCTTTTAGCTTGCAACTGTGGGAACAAGCGTGACTTTCCTCAAATGTCTGATATGTACAGGGACATTAGACAGCCATAGCCATGTTCCGTATGCCCGAGATGGAGTTTGTGAAGTTGTTTTGGAGCTCAAAGTTTGTTTAACTCAGACGACAGATTCTTTTGGGAAAAGTTCCTCTAACTGTCTTTAAATTGTTTATTGCGTGATTATCATTGATTGCACATTCTTGTGGGGGCCAGTGTCAAAGAGCCGAGCAAACAATGGAGAAGAAAATTCTTCCCATGTTTTGGCTGGAATCATTTTCACTGTTTGGTTGTTCTACCCTGGGATGCAGCTGCCAATAAAGTTGAGATGTTTTGCCTTTTTTTTCAACAATGCTCATTTTCTGGTACACTTGCTTTTTTCACTGTTGTGTAGGTCAGACGTGAAGGTAATAATTCTTCACCTGCAAATCAGCCCGTAATCCCAATCAAAAATGCTGCCATGAGGAGGGGATTATCTTGAGCACACTTTTGATGAACATCTGACTATACAAAGTGTTGTTGAGATTTTAACTGTTTGTTTGCAATCATCCTTGAGATGTTGCATTTGCACAAAAATCCCAGCTTAAGAAAACATCTAGTCATGCATCCTCCTGTTTTATCCCCTTGATGAATTGATTGCTAATAAGCATCTCCGCAAGAATTCTATCAATATCATGTGGGAAATTCTCTTAACTTTACAGCAGTGTCTAGTTTCATGTTGTATCTGAGAATTTATTAGCATTTGATTTATATTTTGCAAAATGATGGGTCTTATGGCCCTTACCACTATATAAAATCAATTGCATGTGTTGTGGCTTACATAGGCACCATGAATATAGTCATATTTCTTTCTGGTGCCCCGAAACTCCCTTATGTTATGTATTAATGTTTTTTCATGCATAGTGGGCAGCTAGATAAGGGGACTTCTTAAGAAGATATCATAAAATAAATTGTTGACCTGAGCCGGTAAGGAAAATGTGGTGGGGGGGTGGAGGAAGGCAACTTGCATGTTTACAGCTAGGAGAAGGATACAGAGAAGACCTTAAAATAAAAATACTATATATGGCAAAAGGAAAGAGGATTCATAAGAAGACTTTACTAGTGTTTATGTACCTGTAATTGCTTTATGAATAACTCTTTAGGATGAACACCACACGTGGCTTCTATATAGGCACCAATGAGTTCATGCCACCATTTCGTCTGTGGTAGTCTGAAATTTACTATTTTTTTCTGAGTACCCATTGTTTATTATTTTCTTCAGAAATGGTGTTTGAATAACATTCTTTCATGTGTAATGGGGAGATAGTTAAGATGACTTCTCAAGAGTATATGTCAGAATATAAGCTGTCAACCTGGCCTGGCAAGGATCATAGGAACAACTACCAACCAACTTGCATTTGTAGAACTAGGAAAAGATGCGGTGAGAAGCTTAAATAAATAAAAAAAATCTATATGCAGAAAAGAAAGAGGATTCACTCAACTAGTGCTTTTGTATTTGTAAGTATGTGCCCTTTTGGTGCAGTCTCACTCCCCATGACTCCACCTATTCATAAGCATGAATTAATGAATCATGAGTTTCTCTTCTCTGTGTAGGTAGGGACCCAGGTTCTCTTCCCCACAGAAAAGTACTGGCAAGAAAAAAACACATGCCACTGCGAAGGCACTTGGCACCATGTCACTGTGGACTGTGTTCTGAATCTTCAGACTATAATAACATTCTGTGTTCTCACTATAACAACATTCTGTGTTCTAGCTACTGGGCTTTGTGGAAATTGGGAATCATTTCAAGTTTCGGGACTCCTCTAATATTAACATGCTATATATTTTGTCATGTAAGGGGGAACCTTCATGCAACGGTGATGTTGCTCCGTTGTAATCTAGAGGACACGAGTTCATATTAAGAACGGCCAACCCTCTGATACAACAGTAGATTAACGGGAGCCTTGTGTGTGGCATTGGGCTGCCGTTTATATATTTCATCGTATACATTGATCAAATAATCCAGCTGCAGCTATCAAGGCAAGGCATTGTCTGGCACACACCGTGCTAGAAGGAAGCAATAAACAGCTGTTGCCCTGTTCAGGTGACGAGTTGCTAAGTATTGTCAGAGTGCATTTTGCTTCTAGTTTTCCCAAGTGATTCATCTCTGATACAACAGTAGATTAATTTTCTTGTGGACATCAGTGCGGCTCATATTTGTAAATATTAGGTATCAAAAAAAATGGTGCATTATTAGCTCATGTTCAAATTCGGCACTGAGTCAGCTCGTTTTGTGCCCCTAATTATTGGGGCAGTCTCAGCGATACACTTGTGCCATAAAGTCAGTGATACGCAGGTTCGTGTTTGTCTTCGTGAAATCTGGGACATAACACCAACTTAGCACAAAATCTAGTTCTATATGATTAAACGAATTTGCTATGACTGTAAGCCTGCTTCTAAATCCCAGCCTACCCAATAACTAGGGTTCCATTTGGATCAATAAAAAATGTGGAATTCAATGTGCTTTGATGCCCATCGGAGTCATAAAGCTCTGTACGTTTTTGTAAAAACCATGAATTATTGGAGATACCGTTAACAACCATAGAAATATTCCTTTTTTTCTTAGGGTGTGTTTGGCAAAACTTTTACTTGAAAGTTACTTTTGACTTGCACTTCTTACATAGAATGAGTTGGGGGAGAGTGGGTTATAACTAATTTTGATTTGTTACAAAAGTTAACTTTTTCATAACAATCACACTTTTTCTCTAATCTTGGAAGCTCCCCCTTATAACTGTTGGTTGGAATCCAATACACAAGTAAAATACTACATAAATAGCTTCTGAGATCTAATGGTTTCCATAAAAAATAACTAAATGAAAATGCAAAAATACTTTCAAATAGAAACTGCGCCAAACACGACCTTAATTAATAAGAAAGAAAAAACTGTTCCACTGCCATCCAATCTCTGTAATGAGGCAGTCTCTTAGAAACATTTCAAGGCACATTGAATTGTAATGTGTTTTGATATTACAGCAAGTATTACTCTTCAAATAGTTCTGCAATCTTAATCTACCGTGTATTAAGTCAGGCTAGGATAACTCCCTCACTTGGGCCATAACTGCTCTACACGTACTATATGCTACACAACGACTCCGAAATGAAAGAATTATGTAACCTTAATCCATTGGTATTTTTAGGTTACGAGGCATCAAGCGATTTTTCAAACTACAGCTTACACTAATTTAAGAATTTTATTTGTTGATTATTATAATATTTTGATTCCTACTTACATGATGTGACTTATGCAGAGACTCGCTCTCACCTTTGTTCTAAGTTCTTCCGTAATTTTTTTATATGGGGAAAGAACCGCAAATTCACCCATTGTCAATTCTTTTATTTCATGTTCCCGGACGAAGTCCTAAATCTTACCCTTCTCATCTTATTTCCAATAATTAATAAGAGAAAAATGCAAGGGAACGTCAAAGAAATATACCCCTATTCAATAGAAATAAAAACTCTCTTTATGTAGTAGAAACTAGTCCCCAACAGACGGACAGCTACAAGTTTGAAGAGAGAACATATTTACCCAATATTTCTGGTTGAAAGTTACCCTTGGTCTTCCATAAAAAATACGAAATGAAAGTAGTTACAAATAATTTTAGATAGTTACATTGGTCTTACCCTTTCCAGTATACAAGTTTGAGATTTTTGCAAATAACCTTCTAAAAAATGTAATATTTGTAGATAACCTTTGCATAATTTATATTTGCATATAATCTCCTAAACTTTAGAAGTATTTGCATATAACTTCTTTAACTATAGGATTTATTTTGAATTTTAGCTAAGTTAAAATATTTTTATTCCATATAAAAACAGAATTAATTTGTTTGATGTTAAATATATACAACCACCTTATGAGTAAATGTTTATGTTATTTTTCTTGTGAGATGTTTATATTTTAATTGAAGATATTATTAATATTTTTATTTAAAAATTTCACATATTCTATGCAAGTAGCAATATTTTAATTTAAGTGAAATTCAAAGTAAGTCCATATAGTTGAGAGGGTTATATGCAAATAATACCATAGTTAAGAGGATTATATACAACTAAATAGGGAGTTATTTACAAATATGACATTCTTTAGGAGGTTATTTGCAAAAATCCCTACAAGTTTAATTCAAAGCTTTTGGTTAAAAATCACCAAAGCACAGCTTCCAAAATCTCACGTCTTCACAAGATAACTGGAATAAGACTTGTGAAATCTCAAGAACACTTCCAATTGAAGAATGTGCAAACACGCCCCAACCATTCAGTTTAAAATCTGCCTCGGGTTCTGCAGAGCCGTAGGTCTTATCTGATTAGGTATATTTTCTAACCGGATTGAGCACTATACTGTTAAAGCTTCAAGATCCGTCTGCAATTTAAGAAGCTTCATCTGGAAGAAGCTTTGGTAAAGGCCGTCCACATTATCATGGAAGCTGAAAATTGCTTCCAACAAAAAACCAGCCAGACGACCCCTTGATCCCATGGACACATTTAGGAGAAGCTAGTTACAAGGGTGTTCACCGTTTGGTTTGATTTGATTTTAGAGAAATATTAAAAAACTCAAATCAACCTACACAAACTTGCAAACTAAACCAAACCAAACAAAACACTTTTCAAAGCAAAGTGAATTATTTCGATTTGGTTCGATTTGGCTATCGTCATGAGATATTATCTCTCTAATAAATCTTCAACAATTAAATAATTTATAGAATAAATAAATAATTCTTATATATGAAGATTAAATAATTATTTAATTATTCTAATTAACTTGTAATAAATGATTTAAGTATATAATAATAAAATAAATTAAATTATTTTAAAATAAAGAATTATATTACTCTTTACACGTTAATTTAAAAAAACTTATACTGTACTTTACATATGAATGGAAGAAGATATTCTTAATTTAAATAGCAAGGATCATAATATTTCATTATAGTAAATAACTTTTATGATTTTAATTTAATATATACAACAACTAATAAATATTTACATTAAATTCATGTCCTTATAAGTAATTTGATTTATTCGATTTGATTTGACTTACGAAGAATAAAAATTAAATCAAACCAAATTTTCTTGTTCGATTTGGTTTCAACCTAAACCAAAATTTTTAAGACTTACAATCAAAACCAAACCAAACTGAATGAGTTGATTCAGTTTGATGTTTCAGTTTGAACCAAATAGTGAACACTCTTAGCTACGATAAGCATAAAATATGTATTAGTGGAAATCTGTCCTAAGTCTAGAGATGCATTGCCAATGCACCCTATCTGAATTTTGAAAGAAAGGAATGCAGACAAATCTGCAAAGAACCGCATCAAGATGGTGCCAACGGCCCACCAAAATTTGATGCTTTGAGATTTAGGCTTCCCGTTTACTTCCACCTAAGAAGATGGGAAACTGGGCTTACCAATCTTCAAACCGAGCTGTTGACAACAAGTGGTTTAGGTGCTCTTTCTGTGAGGCATGTCGTGCACGGGCGGTCAGAGCACACACCAACAGAGACTTGTCATCGACTATCACAAGAAGGTGCAAAGAGTGCACACCCTATACCAAGGAAAAAAAGGGGCATGCCCTGTTTATAAGCATAAACCACCCTTTTAGATTACAAACGTACGATAGACATACACACCATAAAAGCACCCACATGCTTGCACGAAATCATTGATGAATGATGAGTACAGTGAAGAATTCAATCATTCCCACAAACATGATCCCACAGGTAATTACTCATTCTTGTAATGTGTGGAATCATACCAAAACACATTTATTTAAAACAATAGATCGCAAAGTATACCCAAGATCCTGCGACATGCATTGTCTAGTCATAATTCATGCTGCATACTAAAAATGGAGTGTGTAGAAAAGATGGCAAAATAATACAGGCAGAAACACCAGACAGAAGTTCGGTGAATGGATGGCCTTTTGAAGATTAAAGACATTACTTGCATATCTGAACATTGCTCCCTTGTCCTTCCTGTGCCAAATCATCAGTTCGAAATGAATACTTTTATCACAGATTTAAATAGTACATGCATCCATCAAACAGAAAGCAGATCCATCAAACAGAAAGCAGGTTTTTCAAAATCAAAACCCTTTGGATGATGGAACCATTATACTGCGAACTCTGAAACTAATTCACAAGATATGAATGATCATTGTGAGCTTAAGCAGAGCTGGACACTCCACTTGTATGACACCACTATTTAATCCAATCTATAGCTAATGATTGACTAAAGACGACCAAGGGCCAGCATCGCCAAGTTAACTCTAGTCCATTCAACAGAAGCATCAGATCGGATTATCATTAATTCCTGAAACATATTATTGGTTAAGTACTAGGAAAACACAGCCATTGATCATCAACGGGCAGGATTGTATGACATTATATTAGATATATATATGGGATAATCAAGGGTTATTTCCCAGGATATCCTGTCAGGAGGTAGAGGGCTTTTCTATTCTTTGTTCCAGCACTTCTGGGAGTTTATGAAGGATGATCTTTTGTTGCTATCCATGAGTTCATTAAGTGTAAAGCTCAAGCTTAGGGGGCTGAATAAAACAGTCCTGGTCCTTATTGTGGAGAAGGATAGTGCAGATACCTTGCAAGTGTTCAGGCCCGTCAGTCTCTTGAATAGGATATACAAGAGAGGCAACCCCAAGATAATTTTTTGGTGGTAATGTATCCATGCTATGAAGTGAAGTACCAGTAGAGAAAGAGATTAGTGATCAAGCTAGACTTTGATAAAGCTTATACCATGGTCAGATGGCATTGCCTCTTTGAAGTCTTGAGACTAATCGCATTTGCTATAAATGGGTTGATCAGATGAGAACTCCTATTAGTTCTGCGAGATTTGCATTGTTGGTTAATAGGCAATCTACTGGTTACTTCCACTGTGGCAGACATCAGAGACAAAGGGATCCCATTCCGAGTAATTGTTTGTGCTAAGGTGACTACTAGAGCTTACAGAAGAGGTGACTGGATAAATTTTGGGAAGAATCTTGATGGGAATCCAAGAGTTGCGGGAGCAAAGCCACGAGTCTATTTTATATTTTATTTGGCCCATTAATTTGGGTTGGGCTGGACCTGGGCTGGCCCACCTTAGCCCAACTTATTGTAAGCCATCACAGTAATTATATCATGACCTATTTCTCTGGCCTGTAATTAAATTAAGTACTTTTGAGGAGCATAATTTTTTCAATTCTACATCTGTAGACTTGGATGGGGTTTTTTTATTAGCTTGTTTGGTGCATCGTAAAATGCTGTAAATTCTCGGTTTTGAAATCATTAGTTTTAAAATCAATGAAAATAAAATTTCTGATTTTAGGGGTCAATAAATTTTTAAAATATGACAATTTATGACACCTCAAACATACGAAAAAGTAACATAAAATGATTTGTAACAAACTCCAGATATAAGGAAATTTATTTTTAAAAATTTTTTAAAGTCAGACCCACATGTCGCATGCATCTGTACAGGCCGATCTTCGATCGGACAACGTAAAAAATTCTAAAAAGTCAAAAACTATTATTTAGTTCCACCCATTAAGGGTATCTTTTACTATTCATTGGGGCTTAATCTTTTATTTTTTAGATTTTTGGGGTCTTTGATTGAAAATTGGTCTATACGAACACGTGGGATATGCGAAGTCCGACCTTTAAAAAGTTATTTTTTTAATATTGGTTACACGTGGACCCCCAACCTTAAAACATTAACTCTTTTAAATTTGTTGCAATGCCCTATCCTGCAACAGCAGGGGCATTGAGGCAAATATTACTCCGTCACAAAATTCCCATTTATGTTGACTTGCTATTTTGATTCAGAACCGAAGAACATGTGCAGAGATCATTTTGGGCTTGCCTGGGCTAATGCGAGCTAGCCAAAATACAGCCCAGATTTGGAATTATATTGACCCACTTTTAACCCAACCCAAAATCATAATTACGGGCCAACCCAACAACTGCAACGTCGGGCTGGGATGGGCTAGGTTGCAGGCTGGCCCGCCCAGCTTACACTCCTGGTTAGCAATGAGGGAGACCTACAGATCATCAATAGTAAGTTGGACGGCTGAAAGGCCTTCTGACCTACAGAGGTAGAATTGCGCTAGGCAAGGCAGATTTGTCCTCCATACCCATATACCTCGTCTCTTTCTAGGAATCCAAAGTAATAGCTCAAAAACTTTCTTCCATTTAATGTAAACTCCTGGCATGGAAATGGAGGAAGCAGATGTTGGCATCACATGCGTTGGGGTAGAATATGAAAAAGTAGGGAGCAAGTTGCCTGGAAATCAGAAATATTTGTTGTTTTAATTTGGCTTTGAAGTGTAAATGGCTTTGGAGACAGGGACACACGGGTGACGGGACTTGCTTATGTCTGGTAGTCATCAGATGGGAAATACTACAGAAAATTCAAAGTGTGGGACATTTTGCCCAGCATGTCCTCCACCGTTTCTACTTTACAGAAGGATATCCTTGGCATAAGGTATATGGCTCATGCAGCCATGACCACCTCTCTTAGAGATGGGTAGAGGATTCTATTCTGGCAGGAGAGAGAGAGTGTAGTAACAAACACTTGGCTGCCGCATTCCGGAGCTTATATAGCCTTTCGTGTGATGCTGATGGTGTTGTAGGCTTGTTTTCTTTTTTTTCGGTTCTCTAGCACAGTGGCTAGGAGCTAAGTCCTACCCAAGCCCACCAGGGATCGATCCCTGGTGGGCACCCTCCCCACCCATACGTCCAATGCCCAGCTCCCACTGAGCTACGGCAGCACGGACATGTTTCGTGTGATCCTGATGGTGTTGTAGGCTTGTAGATGACATGTTTCAATCAGAATGATAGGCAGAGGTTGGACACCTCCAATCTGGAGGAGCCCTCAGGATGATGAGATTGATCAACAGAGTAGCCTTTTATCCTTACTGTGTGATTTTGTTTTATACTATGATCAGTATGATAGTTGGCTATGGTCCTAGGAGAAAGATGGGAGATTACCAGTGAAGTCTATTTGTAGGATGCTAGCTGAGAAGGGTTTGAAGATGCCTTAATGGCTTAATGCCATCACGTTTAGATGCTGTGCAATCCATTGAAAGTGAAATTCTTCATCTGAAGAATTGTTCATGCTCAGTTACTGACCTGTGATACATTGGCCTCTTTCATGATGGGGATTAGGATCACTCACTACTTTTGTCATTAGATAAGTGCAAGATTCCAATCCAACCCTTGTGAGGAATTATCCACTTGGAACCCCTGATAAACCCGCATGATTGTGTCCAAAAAAGCATCTACAAGTTATGGATTCAGACCCTCCATATATGGTCCAGCACCTTTTCACATTTTTCAGTATAGGATTAATCCAGTTAATCCCTATGCCAGCTCCTCAACATAGAGGTGAAATAAACTTCACTTGTTTCAAGACAAATCCAAAATGGTAGAGTAGCTCGGTTCCTCCATTTTTAATCATGTAACGGAGTTGGCTTGGTGGCTTGGTTATTCTTCTATTTTGGCTTCTTCGTCTAATTAAATCTGCCTCACAACCTTGGTGGACTTGGCAGATGGGCAGATGGGGACATGGGGTACCTTTTTGGCTGTGGTGATTGATGGAGTTCCTTTTTTTCTTTTGGGAAGCCGGGGGAGGGGGAGTACTCTGTTTCTTAGTAAGATTTTTTGGGTAGTATTCATGTGGAGATTCCATTTCAAACATGCACATTGTTCGTTTTCCTTTAATGAATTAGTGGTTCAATCCACTTTCCCAAAATAAAATCAGTCAATCGAGTTCGAGAACTAGTGTATCTATTTCCTCATCTTGAATGAAGAGGACATACATAGTGTCCTTATCTAAACCCAAAAGGTTAAACTTGTATCATGGCTTTCTCATATAACCTAAAAAATGCACAAATTAACAGAATTTTGATCACTCTAGTGTTTACATTCCTATATGCCATGAAAGGTAACAAATTATGTACATCTTCTAAATAATGTATATGACTTGATGGTCCGTATAAAAGCTCATAGGGAAACTCCAGAAGTACCATCCTCCCCCGAACAGTAAAAGATAATTTAGAGTCTTGGAAGGAAAGTCAGTTGTGCATTCAATCTAAGGACAACCAAGTGCCACGAGGCTCCTGCCACCGCAGCATCTAGGAGGTTCAACTATAGGCAGCTTTATTCCTGTTTTGGTAACAAAGTAACTGTTGCACTGAGGCCCCAATGGGATAGGCATTCGGTATAAGAGTAAAATGTAAATACATGAGAAAAAAACTAATACAAAAGCAAGAAGTTCTTTGTCGAACAAAAAATTCAAGAAAGTAGCTCAAACGAAAACATAAATAAACAAACCAGTAAACTGCTTGACTCAATTAGCCCATAATTTCCAACATATACTACCTGAACATGAAATTGAAGGAGTTTTCCAGCATCAAGCAGTGAGAAAACAAAGAAGCAAGCAACATGATTCAACTGTCATGTTGCAGCATGTTTAGGGGTTTGAAATCATTAGAAACCTTGAAATGAAGGCTGGGGTCAGCAAGAATTTTCTAAAAGATCCCATCATAAATTCCTTCAATGAAACATTATCAGAAAGGAAGAACTCAACCCAACAAAAGACGCAACGAAATTCTGCTCGCATTTATAGTTGGCATCTAGAACATACTTAGGACTTTTTTTTTCTGGTGTCAGCCTTCACATCTTCCGTATTTAGGCATTAACACTTGAAATATGCTAGTTTTCTAACTCGTTTATGTGATAAATTGGGCAATGGAAGGCAGCTCATCTGTCTCTTTGCACGTGCGTCTCACCCTCTCTCATACCCACACTTCTCCCTCCCTCTGCACACACCCTCCCTCTTTCCTCCCTCTCATCATCATCATCATCTCTCTCTCTCTCTCTCTCTCTCTCTCTCCACAGTGTGAAAAAAACTTCAAAATGAAAGTTCTAGAGATTTAACCAAATAGATAGATGTGACAGTTATTCATCCTTGGACCCAGAATGACAGTTAGTGTCAACTCTGGGGTTTCATGATCATCTGACAGGTCATTTAAGAAGCACGCTTTTTTACTTTTAAAATTAGTCTGTCAAAATATGGGAGGAAAGCATGAATAAAGTTGGATGCATCCTTGTCCCTCCAGTTCAACACAACCATGAATCAGCAGGCTAGGTAACAGGTTAGATCTTCCTGGTTCAACCACTAAAACCATGCAGCCTGAACATATTGTGACACATTTGAAGTGGTCGAAGGTTCTATGAAGAAATCAACCTGGTCTCACCAGTTGGACTGTGTGCTTCAACATCTGACCCCCAGGTTGATGCCTTCTACTCATAGGCATCACATAGGATTGACAGCTTTATAGCGAGTAGGATGGTGTTAGGACATTGTCACATTGATCAGCCAGAGATCAACATGCCATGAATAAGTGAAGAATAAGAAAATGCCATACAAGATGATGAGGACAATATTTTATAGACTATTTTACATATTAGCAGGTTAACTACGACAAGTTACAGGCTGTTGTCCATCCAAAGATGGCTTACTGGGGTTGCAGTGATCTAATAAGACTACCAGCAAAGGTTCTTATCAGCAGAACTAGCTATGGCAAAGTCTTACCGAACATTAGACGGTAATTCAAGGAATCTACAAGGATAGTCATTCATCCCAAATAATTCAGAGGGCTCAATCAGTATCAACCAGTTCTGATCAGGAAGGAAATCAGCCAATTCCTGGAACATTGAAAAAAGATTAGGTCAAGGTCTCCAGGTTGGCCAGACACAATAAAAATGAACTTTTATAGATAATTAAAGAGGGCCAACTTTTCAACAAAGTAAGATAGAAGTTTAGGGATTAGTGACCAGTTGGAAGGAAAGGCAAGGATGGCAGTGTCGATATCAGTATCGGGCAGAGCCGAAACTGATACGTGTCGGTATTGGTATCAGCTGTATCGGCCGATTTCGGCCCAGTACCAGTCTGATATCATTAATTTTTAAAAAAAAAATTATGATCCAGTTTTGGCCCAGTGTCATACCGGTCCAGACCGATACTGGTACATATCGACCTATTGACCAATGCTGCCAACCATGAGGAAAGGTATACCATCTAGTCTATGTTGCTTTGGAGGAACCAAAAGCATAGGCTATCAATTGGCTGGGGCCAGTCTACAGGCCTGCCAAGGTTGGCGTGCACTCAGGCTGAACCTGGACCCAAGTTTAGGCCTAATGGACAGGACTCGGGCTTTGTTCCATGCTCATTTTTTAAATAGGTGACACCTAGGCTTAAGTTTTTGGTGCAACACACCTTCTCAATATGATTAAAAAATTATCATACTGTTCATAAGAATAGTATGGTGCATGTATAAGATGTTGCGGGATGAATATGTCTGTACGGTAAGCTGAATGCACATGTTAGGACTTTGAATTTTCTTTTCTGGTTCCCAAAAAGTTAACTTATTGACCCCTTTGCTCACAGAATTCAGGTTGATCCACTGTCTTGTCATCTTCCTTTCAAATATTCATCAACTGCAGTACAATTGACATTCCAATGAAAAGGGAAACAAATAGAAGGCCAAAAGGTTGAAGTACTTGCTTTGGTGTTTAGGAAACCCATCTTAGTAGCAGGAGTGCTCATGACCAATGTTTAAAAATGTCTAGGCAGGCCAAGGCGGTAGAACCACCCACTGCCTAGGCGGACTGCCTAGTCGGCGAGGCGGGCGCCTCATTACGAGGTGGTTATTTGTTAGTTTTTAACATTTCACACAAAATTTATGTACCATTTGGCCTGGCTAAACATATTTTCATTTCTAGTAACATTTGAAAAAAAAAGTTATGTACATTAATCATAAATAAGGAATAGTTGCGACCTATTTTCACTTTTCATACAAATTATAAGAGATATAAGATAATGCATAACCAAAGATGAAGATCAAGAGTCACATTTGTTCGAGTAATATTGTTGCATCTAAATAATTACGCGTGGAATGTCATATAAGCCATCATATAACTATATACCAAGATTGAGAATTATAATTATTGTATACTAGATATGTGTTGATTAGGCCTGTATATATATATATATATGAAAAACATACAAAATACGACCTTAAAGTGGAAAATTAGTGAAGAGTACAACCAATAAATACAATGCTAGAAAAGGGATGTGAATACTATTCAATTTGATACTTTCCCTATTTATCGGTGTATAGCTAATGGAGCCTCTTTCTTAATCATGAATCTAACCATGAATGATATCTATGGAAATATCTTAAAGTCTTTATTATAAGTTTTCTAGTTATACCGAACATCTAGAGATACAACACATACTATGTAATATATTATCAACGACATATAGGTAATTACATATTTACATGAGAAAAACCAATAAGGCAAAACTGTCCAAAAAGGTCCGAGGCAGAAACCTTCGAGGCGGCCAACCCATCCACGGCACCTAGGTGGGCTGCCTAATCATCTAGGCGGCCACCTTCTAAAACAGTGCCCATGACATTACCTTGCCTAGTTTTTCCTTAGATAATGTGCAATACAAAATGAGAATTAGATTGTTCAAGTTATTTTCAAGAGAAATGACCATTTCAACACCACGCAGACTTTGAACACCAACTGGATTAATCATATTTAATAAGACAAATATCACAACAGAGCTAACAAAAAGGGCCATCATCAAAACAGATAACAAAAAGGGCCATCATCAAAATAAAATAGGCATACTAAAAGCTTTCAGTTCAAAGAGACAGAAAAATGTTGGACAGTCCCGGAACCATCCAACTTTTGTGTCAGCTTAAACTTTTTTCTTAAGAGAGCACAACATTACAGTTGATCGCTATCATTAAAGATAAGCATGTAGTTTGACCTACAAATATAATCAACCCATGTAGACATGACCTCATGAGCTTAGAAATTTTCAGCCAGCATTGAAGCACTCAAACTCTGGTGCCGCACCAATGCACAGGCCGGATGATGAAATTCCTGACATCCGTTTCTAAGTTGTAGCATAAACTGATGCCCTGGCACATATGCCTTAGCACAAGACAGGTGCTGTTCCAGTTTACTCATTTAATCCTTGTGGTGAATGCTAATGAATTCACAAGAATAGAACAATCTATTTCCATAGTCAATGAAGAACATTGTTGCTAAAGTAACATCAGCATAAGTATAGTCTCCGCATGGTCTACAGTCGCCCAGGGATCCAATTGCCATAAGCAACCTCCTAATTATAACGTCAGTGAGGATATGACATCCAAAATGGGTCAACACGCATGAAAAAAAGAACCACATGATGAATATTTTCATTAATTCAAATGAAAAACCCTCCACGAAGCCTGCAACACATCTAAAAGGAGAGAAAGAAACAAACTTTACAGCAAATGCGATCAAATAATGTAACTCGTGACAGATCTAAAACAGACAATCAGCTAATTAGCCAGGACTATGAAACCATATCCTAAGCATATAGCCATCTTCAGCGCTGCCAAAGTGGAGAGCCCAGAAGCAAACCCTGATCCTCCAGAGGATGCGACAAGGGACACAATCGGAGGTACATGAGCTATGCTTAATATTAAACAACCCAACGGAACCCTAAAAAGATTTACTTGACAGCAGAAAATTGCTAAGAACCCCGCCCGAGAATTTCTCAAAACGAGAAGCCGACGCAAGAAGACACAAAGCACAAATATCACCCAGCAAAGATGCAGAAATTAGGCTTCCCCACAAACGGATCGATTAATCAAAAACCTAGCCACCAAAACTGACCTAATTTCCCGCGGCGGAGTACTGCTCCACAATCTTTTTGTCCCGCCTCTCCATGGCCACATCCCAGACATCGTTCCCTATGTGCTTCGGCTAGAACACATCAAAAATCGTCCAATTAGCGACCAATCCAGAACAACCCTAGGCAAATGCGAGGTCCCCCGGATGCGGGAAGAGAGGAGATCAAAATGGAGCATTTCGTTACCCGTCCATGCGCCGCCCTGTGGATGTAGTACTGAGCGTTGCCCATCACGCAGAGCATTCCCGCGATGATCCCCAGTGGAAGAACGGCTTCCAACCAGAACAACTTCACCATCGCCAAATTTTTCTTGCTGCTGCTCTCGTGGATGCCGCTGCTGCTGCGAATGGGGGCACCCGAATGAGGGCCCGAGAGGGTGTTCGGGGTAGGAACACTGTGGCAGGATGGTTCGGATTCGGATCCTACTTCCTACTGAACCATTATCTGGTGTCCAAACCCAATAAGAGGTTATTTAGTTTGACATAAATTACAGTAAAATGCTGTAAAATACAGTGTATTATGTCTCACAAAAGTGACATGTTTTACAAGGTTTTATAGTTTTTTTACATCAAATCAAAAGCAATGAAGTTAGCTGCTATAGTCCTAGGCATGATCCGCTCATGAATCTTATCCAGGTCAGAGAGCGTGCGGGGATATTCTTGTGTTAGCTTCTATATTTAGGCCTTGTCCGGAAGCAACTTAAGGGTGTGGATGGAGTTATTATATATTTTTCGTCATAAATCTTTTATCATAAATGTATTTACTTAAACTCATATCTAATTGTTCTAGTGAACATTATCAACTTTACATCATGATTTGCCGTACCGGATCAATTCGTGCCGATTCGGATGACTCGTACCGTATCACGACGAACCCGAGTCGGTGCAGCTCGATCAAGTCTGTAAGATTTAGAAGATCTTTAGTATGCGATTCGAAGAGTCTGTGCCAATCGATCCAACTCGTACTAAATCATGATACATCCGAGTCTTCTGATTCTTTGAGTCGACAAACCCTGCTTTACAGAAAATTGTTCTATGGTAAATTTGAATGAGTTTATAAAAGACATCTACCAATTCCAAGTCACTTTATGTGAAATAGGTTCATGAAGAGATTTTGAGGTTATGACAATACGGAAGGATTTATGGTAAATAGATTTTACCCATTCGAATTAGGATTGTTCCAGTAGATGAGTTTACAGATGGTCATACAAACGGGCCTGAAGTTAATTATTGTTTGTTGGGCTACACCATCATGTTGCTACACAGTGCAACAACGTAGGATGCAGCAAGTATCACTGATCTTTTGCGACATAGTTCAGTGTCACCATGTGTCTCGGAGTGCCCATGGTGTCTAATGCCCACGTGTCATTAAATAATGTCGGCTTGCGCATGTGGACGTGTGTTAGGAATAGTTCTACATTCGAGATTCATGAAAACTATCCATCCATATGATGATATGACCCTTAAATTTTGAGTTGAACATTGAACAAGTCCAACAAAAAAACGTTTACATGATATCAAAGTAAGTGTCTTGTCCAACTTTATCTTTCGATTTGCACCACCTCCTCTCATCTAATGTCCACAGCTCATCTTGGCCGTGAGGGAGAGTGTTGAGGCAGGTTTAGTCCTACATCAGTTAAGATGGACTGTGAGAAGTACATATAATCTTGGACCATTCAAACTCAACACCTGAGTTTTGTGATTTGTAAGACTTTCTCTCTCACACATCGCTTATTTTTTATATCTCTTCTTTCAACTCAAAGAATTTATATTTCTCAAAATACTCTCTCTCTCATCCTGTAATATCTGTTAATATATGTGCTCTCTTTTTTTTCCTCTCTCCTATCTTTTCAACTGTTAATTTCTTTCTTTTACTTGTCACATATCAACTAATAAATATCAAATTTCTTGACTTATGAATATAGATAGAATGAATGCATCTTGATTGACCTGAAGACCATGGACGAGGCCTTAACTAATTGGACTTGCAGAGACGTCTCTAGACTGAGGTTTGGCATTTTGACCATGAGAATTTGGAACATGGCAGCACCCTTTTTAATCTGTCTGCCTTCAATAAGTGGTCACCGAGCCCATGGATATTTGGGCCTAACCTGATCAAACATGCCATGACACACACAGCAATGCGCCAGTAGCAATGGCAGTGAAAAGATTGATACGCGAGGAGAAAGACTTGTGGCACATGTGACCACGCATTTTGATTTTTTAATTTTTTTTCTAATCATCCAATTAAAGATCGAATGATAAATTAGGATGGCCTTTTAGGTCGATAATTTAAAAAAATATAAAAATAAATGGTTGCTGCTCTGATATTGCAATCTATGTAAACTTTCTATGTCCAAACATTGTAGCAAGTCTTTCTAGTACTTAATGAACACTTGGAGTATCGGATCATGTGCAGGTATAATCTTTTTAGAGTTTTTGCAAATAACTTCATAAATAATATTGTATTCATAAATAACCTCTTATATGATTCGTATTTGCATATAACTTTTTTGGCTATAGTATTATTTACATATAACATCTTCAACTATGTAAGTTTATTTTGAATTTCACTTAAATTAAAATATTATTATTTATATAAAATATATAAAAATTATTAAATATAAATATTAATAATATCTTCAATTAAAATATATACATATCACAAAAAAAAACACAGAAACATCTATTCATAAGTTTGTTCTATATATTTAACATCAAAAAAAATATTTTTATTTTTATGTGGAGTAAAAATATTTTAACTCAAGTGAAATTCAAAATAACTTACATAGTTAAGAAGTTATATGCAAATACTATTAAAGTCAAAGGAGTTATATGTAAGTATGAATCATGTAAGAGATTATCTACAAATATGACATCTTTTAAGAAGTTATTTGCAAAAAAAATCTTTTCTTTTCTTTTACTATTATCCAATCTTAAACAATTGGTCACCAAAGCCCACTTAGACTTGGGCCTAACCTCAGTAAAATGTTACAACATTTACAAGAGAAGAACTTACTGCACTTATGGTGCAGTGAGGCCCACGTGGAATACTCTCTCTAATTAAAAAACTTCATCTGGACATCCACATGTCCCCTACAGCATAATAATAACGTCTAACGTGCGTTGACGTCGACACACATAGGCGCCTCTTAAAAAAGAAATTTATTTTTGTCCTGATTTTTGAAGAGCATATTCATGCTCTCGAGAGCATATATATACTCTCAGGAGTATATACAAAGTTTGGGGATAAACATGCTCCCCATATTTTGTACATGCTTCGGAGAGCATGTACATGCTCTCGAGAGCACATACTCTCTAAAATTTGTATATGTTCTCGAGAGCGTGTATATACTCCCAAAAAAATTAAGACGAAAGTAAATTTTTATTCTTTTTAAGGGATGCCTATATGCACTGACGTCAACACACGTCAGACGCTATTATTACGTTACAGAGAGACATGTGGAGGCGCCAAATGACATTTTTTAATTAGAGGATGCATTCCGACCGATATAAAATGAGTGTAACTAATTTAAGTGAAAATGGCTATGATCTACTTATTAATGAATGCCCCAACAGTTTTCATTGTATAAATACAAGTGCAAAAATACTTCCAGTACGTAATATAGGTTTGGTATTAAGGTTCGCCGACTCGAAGAGTCAAACCGACTCGGATCTCGCATGATCCGATATGAGCCAGGTCGACTCATGCCGACTCGATCAAGTCACATGGAAAAGTTCTTCCAAATCGTACAAGCTCGGTCGAGTCGCATCGACTTGGATTCGTCCTGATACGGTACAGGTCGTCTGAGTCGATCCGGTACGACAAACCATGTTTGGTATAACCGTTTGGTGTTTGGGCCTATCCAGATCCAGCACACTCACAAACTCGGAGTAATGCTTGCTGCACTGAAGCTGAGTTATCTTGCAAGATGATTGGTCCAACTAGATAAAGGGCACGTAGGTTGGACACAAATATTAAACGTGAATGCAAGATTCTAATGTGACAAATATGCATACGCATGACATTTTTCATAGACATGATAAATATCATTTGTCATGTCTAAAAAATATTTGTCATCTCTACGTATCTAGGTACAATTTTTTTGACTTTACATGTGTGACAAACGGTTCATAAGCATGACAAATAATATTTGTCGTGCCCACGAAATATTTGTCATGCATAAAAGATATTTATCATCCTTACATATATGTGTATAGATTTAGAGACATGATAAATATTTTTTTACACGTGACAAATACTTCATAGACATGACAAATGTTATTTGACATGCTCATAGAGTATTTGTCATGCATACACACATTTGTCACATCTAGAATCATGTACTCCTATTTAATATTTGTGTGGCCCACTCGTTAAAAAAGATGTTCAACTCATGTGCCCCTTATCCAGTTGAATCAGTGACATTTGTATTGCAAGATGACTCAGCTTGCGGCATTGGCCCTCAGTGCGGCAAATATTACTCCCGCATAATAAAATGTCCTCCTCTCTCTCTATATATACAATAGTTTTATACATAAAAAAAAAAAACCCTCTCAAACGAACACAAGAAAGTTTATCTTGAAAATAAATAAAAATTGTCACCGTCAGCCAGATTAATGAGGAGACAGCGCCAAGACGATCTGGGACGACCGCAAGGACAACGTTCAGCCTTTAAACATGCCGCTGTGCTGGTCAACATTAACCAGGGTCGTTGTATACATTTATTTGTTCATATCTTCCTTAACATGCCCCACATGTATTCTCGCTTGATCTATGGGCGACTGTAACCACTAATAAGACTGTTAAAAATAGGTACGCACATGTAAATAAGTTCATTTTAGACTCATTAATTTGATACCAATAACAATTTTATTACCATATGTTATACAAATTTAAATTTTTATGAATTTGAATATGAAATTATTATTTTAATTATTTTTTAATGGTACAATTAATTAAATATGTATAACTTTTCCTGAGCAGCGAGAATTCCAATCCTAATAATGACAACGATTCTCCTAAAATTTATATGCAAATGACTTTTCTGTATATTCACAGGTGCTCATTCGAGTCTTGGAAGACTCACCACAGGGAAAAGTATTATCTTCATAGTTTCGACCTTTTATGGGAAGTACTTGGACATAAACCTTTATAAAACCATAGATCAATTCCTACAATTCCACACATTAGAGTAGGTGAGAATTGCACTCATAGCTTCCATAAGAAGTTCTAAGGTATCTTTGAGTCACAAGCATGTATATTAAAATTTATCATAAATAGTTTTTTTTTCTTGACTCTATTTATTTTTTTATGTCAAGTGAGTAAGAAATAGACTCAAATCTCAACTACTTATTCTCTTATTCATCAACTTTCTGGGATCTAATATAAGTCTGAGTATATTCAATTTGGATATAAATCTAATATAAGTATGAATACATTCATTTTAGATATAAGTCGATCTAGATTTGTTCCAATTAAGTTCCATATGTTTTGCGAGTGTGAGTAAAAATTAGTTGGTGAAATACTTTTTATATTCTCAAAATATTTTCTTTTTTTACCTAGTTTATTTCCCAACTATTTCTCCACTTCTCCTACGGAAAAAAATATTTTCCATGATTCTATTTTTCACTTTCACATATTTCTCTCTCTCCATCCATAACCTTTCTTTATTTTTTATTTTTCACTTATTTTATTATGAGAGTTGTAAACATGTACTTTTGTGTCCTCGTAAATGCTTTGTGTAATTTTTTATTTCTTAAGAAAACAAATACTTCTGGTGATTCTCCACTTTCTTAAAAATAGTAAAAACGTAAACACCCCGTGTCCCTCACGGGCTTGCACTTGACACGAAGATTCCAAGGACGCGTTTGGAGCAGTCCAAACGTTAAAATTCGAACCAGCTGCCTAGTACAGTTGATTCATTCATCTCCCTTACAAAAGGGAGGTTGCAGGTTCGATCCTGATTGTGCCTAAAAACCCTCAGCCATATGGCCACAGTGTTGTTGGAAAAATCTCAGGTTCTGATTGAACCCCGGTCGCTTGTAAATAGTTGTACAGACCCGGCCTTCGGATCCCTGCCCAAAAAAAAAAAAAAAACGTTAAAATTCACAATCCCAGATGTGCGCCGGTGAGTTTATTAGCGTGGGCAACCGGACAATTAAGAAATAGGTATTCCATGGCGTGCCGTGTGCGGTAGGGCACGTTCAGTAGAATCAGTACACAAGTTAAATTCGTGCATGGTGTGGTGCAATGCAGCATCTTTGCATGCCATCTTCCATTGAAGTGTTTGAATCTAGGTTTTTTTAATGATCTTTAAGAAAAATTTATGTAAACTAAGTTGCCACGATTCTACTTAGAGGGACTGTGTTTTGAATATGAAAGTTACCATTAAGAAAATTGAAATTTTCCTTTTAAAAGAAAAAAAATCACTGTGATGGAAAGTTTTTATAGTGAACTGTATAGAGGCGTCTCTTTCCTATGACTCTACTTTGGCCCTCTTTTTCATATGTAGTACTCGAGTCCATCCACACAAAACATATATAAGAGACAACCACTTATGCAGCAATCAATAACTCATGGGTTCTAGTCCCAATAGGACCGGATTGTCCAACTATCCCATCATCGGTTAAACTAGATCGTCCTGGCCCATTTAAGTTTAATAGAATTGAGACACCACCAATTTAATGGTAAATCTCCCATTTACTCAAAATAATAAAGAAATATTTGTTCTTTGGATAAAATTTTTATGTTATTAATCTATAAGCCCATTGGTTTCTGTGCCAGTACTAGTAGTCTAGTAGCACAGTGAAGACTTGTTTGGTATCTAATTAAAAGGCAATCGCGGCCCTTCTTCGGTACCAGCATATAATACACCCAGTTAATTAAGAACTAGTACCACATGATGTTAAGTTTAATTAGGTTAGGAGGCAGCCGGGGGCACACCTTGTTGCAACCCACACATGCTGTCCCCGTCGGCCAACGTGCTCATGCCCTCCTCTTTTCTTCTGAAACAGGGAATCCAATGTTGTTCTTGTCTTCTCCCTCCCCCATCGCTTTCATTTCTCCACCTGCGCCCTCTCTAATGCCATGCATGGCTTATCTTGGCTTATATATGGGGGAGTGGATGGTAACTAGTTATTTATCATCTACTAGCTAGCACGATGTTAATTATATATATATATGTTGATGAGATTAATCTGTCCTTCTCTCTTCTTCTATATGTACTAAATGACCGGAGATTATAGATTTTCTTCATTGGAGGAATTTGAATCTACTCTCATCCAAAAATTTCTCATTTCAGAAGAGACTGTTTTTCTTGTTTATGTACATCTATTCCTTAATTGGAGGATTTGATAGCAGAATAGGTTATCTAAAATTATTTATATCGGATTGTTTATACCAAAATAATATACGTTTCTCTTTAATAAGGGTGTGAGGTGCACTCGCATAATAAGTAGGATAAGTAATTTTTTGGTCTAGAGTGAAGTTGCTTATTTTCCTTATCTAGAGAATAAACAAGTATGACGCAGTATAATTTATTCTGCTTATCAAATTACAATTATCTTTATTTTAAGGATAAAACTCCTTATTCTTCTCCTATTCTTCTATCAAAGTGGGGCATAGTGAACAATTATTTTAGGTTAGATGATCTTGGTGAGATAAATAACTCACGCCAGCTTAACGAGGAAGTATATGATCAAATCTCAGGTTATGTGAAGAGGAGATCTACGTCTCAAAAATTGCAAAGATTAATACCTTTATATTTCTCACAAAAGGGCAGAATTTGTGGGGGCGAACTTTACGGCGGGAAAATTGTAAAACTGGGAAAATTGACAAGGACGAACAACTCTTTCAGTGGCTCATGAAAGGCGAGGTTTTTTGCTTATCTCATGTTTACAAGATGGACAAGTTTGCATAACAGGCTCAAATGACTATATTGGAGCGGAAACATAATTTTAGAAATTTGCAATCCTTCACAAAAAAAAAAAACACTTAAAAAAGATGTGTATATATATGCATATACATAGTGTTTCATGTGTATATATACATACATATACACATGCATGTTCAGAAATCCCCACCCCCCATCAGAAACGATCCCTTTTGGAATCATCATATATAATTGCCTTAATAACCATGAAATAGATCATACATATATTTTCACTTTTCAGCTGAGCTACTGTCTAACTCAAGTACAAAATGGCAATGACACTTATACAGAAAGACAAAAATTAAGGAATAATTCCTTAACACTTAAACGATAAATCTATTATTTATTATCTTAATTTGCTAACAATTTCCAAAGGATATTATCACAGTAACTGACCAGAGGAACACGGCTATAAATTCTCTTTGAATTTCTAAAGGTATAACAATCAGCACTTTCAGAGATAACTTTAAATATAAAATAAAATTATACGAGTAAATAACTATATTTACATGTAAAAAATCTTTTTTAAAAGTTATACAAGTACATAACTATATACACATGTAAATTTTTCATGTCTCCAAATGCAAGTACAAACTGTAGAACAAACATTCACAAGGAAGATGTGAGAAAGTTAGTAGTCCCCCCCCCCGCCCCACTCTCCACTCCTTCATGTGAAGACATTTAAAAGCACTCGCTGCCCTCCTACCCCACCTCGTAACGCTCCCCTCCACCACCCCTTTAAAATTGACCCCCCGAGTCTAGACAGAACCCATGCAGAAGCCCCCAAGAACGGACAAACCCCCCGGTATCCAAGGCCTGTCGCCCCACGCTGGCCCCATCCAGTGAATCCAGTGCCCGATCCAACGGATGCCATTTGTGGACTTCAAGAAGTCGTCATGCAATGCGTCCGTCGTGCAGTAAATAGTCTTCCGAACAGATCAGAAGTCGTCATGCGTCGCTTTCGTCGTGCGGTAAATAATCTACCGCACAAATACTCCTATTATCACTACGCGCTGTATAATTAATTTGAACTAGAGTTTGCCGTATATTGCTGACTCGTATCACATGGTATCTTTTTAAATACGAGTTGATATGGAGAACATGATGTTTAATTTCAAGATGCTGTCGAGATCATAATTTATTAAATATTTTTTTTATTATTTTTTTAGTCTGCACACTGATATATAGATGACGATTGATACGTATTTAATGGAAAGGCAATAGTCACAGAGACTTTCTGGATGACACAAAATAATAGAGAGATTCATTCCAAAACAGCGTGGAATGAATTAATAAGTATTACCCTTCAAAAATATCTAGACTAAATTGGACATAAATACAAGTGCAAAAAGTTCTCTCTCATTATATGTTTTTTACTTTTGAGTGACAGCTAATTGGAGAGATATTTTGTATTTACTTCTACCCATCACGTTTACACAATTTAATGTGCACAGAAGCCCGATTATTCTGCAATTTCACATATAAGACGATTATGTCTGTAAATTATTAACCTTTATTTTTAATATCTTTACAGTTTTCAAAAATTACATCCATACCTTCCCTTCGATTTTAGGACAGAAATGATTAATATGTTCTTATTTTTTTAATTACCTTTTATACATGTATCCTTGTGATCTTCCAAATTAAGTTGCACATGTTCTCTTATTTAGGCGCAAATCCTAAAGACATATTGGTCATTTGGCCCTTAAACCAAGTGACATCGACAGCGAGGACCCACGTACAATTTTCTTATAAAGAATATGGAGACAGTTAAAAATAAGAAGTTGATCTTAAGAACATTATAAAATACAAATTCGAGAGATTAATTACAAGCACACATTTACAAAAATATCTAACACTTTTGCGGTCTCCCCTACCCCCTGCCGTCACTGTTAATGAGTGCTCAAAGATCGCAATTTGCTCTTATTAGATTTGTGGAAGGCGTCCATGGCGATGGCTTGAGATGGATGGGCACATTGGGATCTTGCGTTCTTGGTGTGCATGGCGCGCTCGCCGCACCAGCTTGCGAGGACCCATCGACGCGGCTCTCGCTCCCTCCACGAAATTACGTTTCTGTGCCACCTTCCTCTCTCTCTCTCATGCTGTAAAAAGTCCCATATAACGCGACCTCCCCTCTTCTATAAACCCAGAACAAGACCTATTTAAACCTCGTCAGGGAGGACCCGAGGAGCCACTCGTTCCTATGCGCGCCCCCTACCCTTTTCCCACTTCTATTCCCTTTTCGCCATCTGGGTTTGCAGCAGACTCGCGATTAAGGGGAAAAGGCCTCTCCTTTCTGCGCCGGACAACAATAGAGTTCTAGCAAAATCAACAGCTTTTCTGTTCTTCTTTAGCGTTTTCCCCCTTTCCGAATTTGTTACTCCATTTCAGATTGTTGTTTGTGCAATAAGCTTGTTAAGAAAGCCATGTCGGGGTTGTATACTCCCAATTTCTCTCCTGCAAGAGCCCTTTCCCCACAGATAAGGGGCACCACAGAGATAGACAGGTAGGGGCTCAGACTTGTCTAGAGAGCAGTTCTTTTGATTTATTTCTTCTCTTGTTCAGCTGGATTTTTTGTGTTTTCTGATTTTGGGTTTTTAATGATATAGTCAGTACTTAGCAGAGCTGTTGGCAGAGCATCAGAAGCTCGGGCCCTTTGTGCAAGTTCTTCCCATATGCAGCCGATTACTCAATCAAGGTCAGTTTTTGGTGGAGGTCCTCTTTGTGTTGCCTATATTATAGTCGATCTGGGTGCCAAGTTGTTTGTAAATTTGCTGTTTTCGGGGTGGCCTAGTTTTATCATGGCTCAATGAAGATATTTAGTCTTCTCTGGAGTCCATTTGGTATTTGGTACAATTGGACAAGAAAGGTTTTGTTCCTAAAGAGCGTTGTGGAGATGCCTTAAGGTGTTCATAAGATTTTCTTTGCCGCTTGCTCTGTTTTTAGTATGGGAACTGAGTTATATCATTTGTCAGGGAACAAGAGGTTTCCATGTTATGGAGTCCTTTTCTCTTTCCACTGATGTCCTCTAATATAAAGATGTGGTGTTTAAGGGCATAATAAGGTGGTTTGTAGGGTATTTGTTTTAATCTAATTCAATGAGTATTTTTTGACCATTTAAAATGATTTGATCATCTATCAAGAGAATGATGACTTCCTGTTCACTACAGTTCAACATATTTTGACAGTCTTTAGTTTGTTTTCATGCACGGGCCTATGTGAATGAAGTTTAAATATGTTAACTTAATTTGTTGATACATGTGACAAGTATATCTGGTTTAGATGATATGATCATCATGGTTTTTATGTTTCATGGTAACTCAACTTTTGTACGAAGGGATTTAGAGGGCGTAAAATTTCTATACTTGTCAAAATTCCCTTCTTGATCTTTAGTAAATATGTGGTACTATATGCTTTCCAAATTGAGTTACGACATTTATTATAGTATGTTTTTGAAGCATTTCGCATAATCGGTGCTAATTTTATTTTCAGAGTTTTGATATCATTGTCATCCACATTTATTTTGACCGGTTGCATAGACACAGTTTTCTATATTCATTTCTTGTATGGCAAAGAATATAAGACCATATCCACCCCAAGTGTGAGTTGGTTCTGCAGAGCTACAACTTTATGATTCAAGGATTCACCTGTTTTTTATTCTTATGTTAACAAAATCTGGCTTTTAAATTATCTCTAAAGGGCATAAACCTTATACACATGGACTAGGCTTATCCATATATGAGATACGTAAGGAGTGTTTGATAAACGGTACTTCTTGTTCTTCATTAAGGGATAACTTTTATCTTGTTAAAAGAGAGTATTAGGAGTGTATATACACAGATGTGCACATGTTTTTCACCAAACAAGAAATTTATCTCTGACAAATGAGAGTGTATGATATCTAACTAGTACATATTCTTCAACATTCATCACGAGCAAAAATTCATCTCCTTAGTTTAGCCCATGTTTAGGTACAAGAGCCTGCAAGTGTCCGTGCTAACTAGGTAAATCTGTTCCACATTGTTTTTGGATATCATCCCAATACCTTCACAAGAAATAAATAAATAGATAATTCATGTGTGTAAGTAGATGCATCCTCCTGTCTACTTGTCATTTCTAGCTGAACAGATCACTGTGGAGCATTTAACTGAAATCACATAAAATGATGTGTGTATGATTAAAGAAAATAGGAAGAACATATTTCCTTCTTGGTGTTTGATAACATGCAACATGGGACCATGTCTTGACATGTGTGTCAAGTGTTGACACGGAACTGTGTGTAAGCTATGAAATAGACTAAAAACTTGGCACATGAACTGAAAGCTGAAATTTGGGTGTGGATGCCTATGTGCTTGGCATGGACATGTAAAGCATAGCTGTCAGGAGTGTCCCTCAAATTGCTGCTAAGTAAGCCTATTGGTTTCCTTTTTGAGACGGATGCAACGATTAATATGTCTACAACAATTCTAAAGGAGGTTCAGCTTGTCCTTTACAAAGTCTGAGACATATATGGAGCTTGTTCTATCACATGGACATAGGATCATATTTCAGTCCAATGATCTGTTTCTTGTACAAAGGAGTAGTGATGACTATGAATTCCAATACCAAGCTTCGACTGGACACAATATTACTGCAGACCCTTCCCTGTCCAAAACATCTTTGTTGAGAAGTTCCAATTTCATTTGTGGAGGGTGTCAGATTGAAAGTTGTTTCATAAGAATTTGCTTAATCTTTGATCATTGGCTAGATCCTGAAAACCAAGGTTATAGATATGCCTACAAGAGGACCTGTTTTTTTCTCTTTATATAGCTATTATGAGTATGGGGGAAAGTTTAATTATTGAGGATTCTCTAGGATTGCTCCTCTTACTACCTATTAGCCTCCAAGAGGCTTGTTCAGACTTCCCATGACCAAAGTTTGTCAGCACTTGATACGAGTCCTATTGGGTCAATGTTTATTTATGAGCTAGTGCTTGATTTTGATGATTCATACGTAGCTAAGGTCAAGAATATGAGTGATATTGATCTTGAGATGGAATCTCTACTAGGATCAAGAATAAGAGGGAAATGGAGGAGGAGGGGGGAGGAGTAGGATAAAAAAGGAGAAGAAGAAGACAAGGAGGAGGAGGAGTAGCAAGAGGTGAAGGAAGAGGAGAGGTAGAAGGTGAGAAGGCTGATAGAGGAGGAGCTCTCCAACATGTTGAGATGCATTGAGATCTGGAAAAGTAATTCTTGTACATGTGTAAATATGTTTTTTACATTGTTATTATTATTAATTTATTATTACGTCAATTTAATCATATTGAATGATTAAGCACACAAAATTTAAAGTTTTATCTAAAAGCTATAATATTAGCATGATCTATGGCCATTATTCCCAATCTCTCTGAGATCTATTCTCTTTGGCTTTCCTAGATGGTGCGGAGATCCAATATGGCATTCCTTGAACAAAATACATGGTCAGAGTTAGGGCTGTCAAAATGGGTCTAGATCCATTAAAGGACCCATTAATTTTAGGTCTAGGCATACCCATTTACACAATAACCATAGTATTGTCATGTCATATATTAATTTTGTAATCAGATTTCTGTGAATCTGGGCCTGAAATTGGGCCCATTTTTCAAGTACATTAGAGTTTAAGATAAATAGATTCTTCCTTAGGCCCATTTATCTTTTAATGTGAAGAAATTAAGGAGTGGACCCAAGACCCAACCCATTTACCCATTAATTTTATTGGGCCCGATACGGGCCGGGTATACTCATTGTGGAAATGGCCTACTCACACCCACACCATTTACAAATTACAACACTAGTCAGAGTTTTCATCAAATAATTAGATTTATAACCAAATTCAAATAAGTGATCCAGACTGATGGAAAAAACATTGTTTGGGATTTTGCATTGTTATATTCACATGCATGGTTTATTTTCTTAATCTAGAAAGTCATCCCCAAAATTAATGTTACTAATTATTAGGAATTCTCATGTGGCTGTGTTGTTAAACACTTTTTGAAGTTGCTATATACCGAAGCAAAATGATAGCATGCCAAGTACTGGCGACATATTCAAGTGCCCGCTATGGATCACAACAGATAAAAAATTGCTAAGGAGGATTGTAAACATACTAAACCATCTACTAGTGCTGGGATTGGTTGCATACTTCCAGTAGCTGCTCTTTACTTGCTCACTAGGAGAGCAGCTAACCATCATTAAGTGCAAGCATCTGGTCTTGCTGATCTGGTACTGCTATGGTAGATCTAAGAATTTTGTGTATTTGTTTCTTCCCTTGTTTTATTGTCAGATAATTCCTGGTTTTTTAAGTAGCTACAATGCATCTCTGCACTTGGATCTTATGGTTTCATATGACAGTTGCTTGAATAAGTGATTCTTTAAATTGGTGCACTTAACACTTGCAAAAGACAGTTCTTTTTGACATGGGTATTTATTGTTCTTCATTTCTTTGTAGAGATTATGCGTGTCTCTGGCATGGTTTCCAGTCATGGGTTTAGTGACTATGACAGGCTGCAATATCGAAGTCCCAGCCCCATGGCTTCTGCAAACCTCCTTTCTGATGTTGGGGGAGCAGGTTTGGGTGGTTGGGGTGGGTTACAGCAGGAGGTGAATAGCCACAGACTTTCATCATTGCAGGATTTACATTCTTACTCTATTTTATCTTTCCTATAGAAGTTGAATTTCCTTTTAGTTTTGTTGTAATATGTCTCTATGGTGGGAGGTTCTGGTAGATAATAATATGTAAGGAAAGTTGGAGACTTGATGCCTTTCTGGTGAAGGAAAGGGTAACAGGTGTAAGGCTAACCTTTTTCCATGATTGTAAACATGGATGACAATATTTTGTGGATTCTGTGAATTTAAATAGGAAAAGAAGGATATCAGAAGATGTTTCAATGAGTGTTTTTTTGATAGGCATAAAAGGAGAAATAATTTACTCGAGACAATGTTACCTGTGTAACAGCAAGAGATTATGTCCAGTATGTAATCAAGTATGCGATCCTTTTAACCTTCTGGCATACTTGATTCTAAATGAAAGACAAGACATGACTATCCTATCAAAGTTTAAAAGGAGACGGTATGGGTAACCTCTCAAAATGAAGGATCTGGATTATGGTGATTTGAGGATTCATTTAAGTGGTTGTTATCATTTTCTAAAAAAATGGAGTAAAAATACATATATAGCTCCACCAAGTGCCCAAAATCCCATCAGTAAACCCCAAAAATCTATAAAATCATATGCAGAGTACTGCACTTATTTGGCAAAATATGGGATGAGTTCCCCTCCATTCTCTCACTATAAGCATTACATTTACCCTAAAAGCATAGTGCCTCTAGTAGAAATGTTCCCTGATGCCTCAGAACAATACTTTTTGGGGGGTTGGGGGATGCAACCCCAAATTTTCCCATCATTTTCATTTGCCCGACCAATTTTCATGTGTTTTGTGAACACAAGAGAATGCTAGTTGGAAAAATATTTCACGTATTCTCTATATATTCCATTTTTTCCCTGAATCTCATTTCCCTAGCTCTCCCTATCGAGTAATAGGAAGAAAGAAATATTTTTCACCCCTCTTCCCCTTCACCCTACCCCCAATGTGCCATTTTCCTGCAAAATCTGCAAAAAGCATGTGGTCTCTTTCCCATAAATCATTTTCTGTGATTCTTCATCTTCCAGGGAAGTATTTCTGTGATTCTCCAATTCCCTAGGAGATCGGGGAATGTAACCGTCCCCCACACATGGATGGTAGTATCAGCCGATACCGATACGTATCAATACATACTGGTATCTGTGGGTACCGATATGGATTTGGGGGGGGGGGGGGGGGGTTACCCCGATACCAATCTTTACAATTAAAAAAAAAAATGTTATTGCCCGGTACCAAACCAAGCCAAAATGGGCTGGCACCAGGCTGATACACCCGATACTGATATCGATACGTATCTTGCATGTTCTTTGATATCCTGCAAAATGCACTGGAGAACTCTTGATCCTCAATTCTCCATGTAATTGCATGCAAAAATTTGACCATCATAACCTATTACCATTCAAAAACCATGATCTGTTTTAACTCAAAAGAAGTCCCTCCACTAAAATCAGGGCTCTTCTTGGGTTCACATTCCAAGCACACGCCATTGTCCTTCCAATATATTTACTTACGTGTGGCTCTGTTAAGATCTTTGCATATTCTATGCATTAAGATGGTAGGTGGACTGAAGCATTGGATCAACTTCGAGTAAATGCATCATATCTCATCATTACTGTTTAGTTAGAAACTGTTGTGGATGTGTGTGTTCAGTGGGATAAGAGAGACGTTTGGAGGTTAGAGGAAGAAGAATTTGGCCATTGAAGCACACAATCAGTGCTAAGTTTGTTTCAATGATCTTTTTCCTTATCATAGGAATTCCCATTTTGTTTCCTTTCCTATTAATCCTGGTGCGAAAATGAGAATTAGCACTCAGGGAGTTTTCCAATTGTTATTCCCTTTTAAGGTGGCAAAAGCCACATTTCATTGAATAATGAAAAGTACAAGAACAAAAGCCCTTTCTAGCTATAGACACTTATTGCCTATGAAATCAATGGACAAAGAAGCTTATTTAAAACTATACCCAAACTATATAAGGAAGGTATTTTGATTGCTGATTTTCTACATCCACCCAGATCTATCAGGGTCCCCAAGACCAGCAACTCCAGCCGCCCCATGCTTCACAGATTGCAAGTACTCCACAGAAAATGAGAGGGCTAGGATAGCTCATTATAAACCTCCTAGTATTCCATCCTCACCAAATTACCCAAAGGATAGCTTGCAGTGTGACCCTTCTTCTCCAACCCCAATAAATGTTCCACTGATGAAGCTCTTCAAGCTCATGCCAATTCAGCTGAAGGGATTGTAATAAATTTTACCAAAGTGCATTAACAATCCCACCCCTAGGAGCAGGTGGTCAATAGTTTCCTTGGCGATATAGCAAAAGGAAAATGAGTCTCTATTGATGTGCAGAATAACTTTGACCTGATCGCAAGTGGACATACCACCTAGGGCAACCTTCCAAAAAAGAACTGATTTGTTGTAGGGTTGAGCCTGGGTGTTACTTTGTTTTTCCACCAGACTTGAATTATCTGATCAAAAAGTTGCTTTTCCTGTCTCTGCATCTTCATCCTTAGGTTAAATGACAGTAGGGTAAAATAATGAATGCTTCTCTATTGAACATTAATAATAACCCCATATATACATTAGCATACAAGACGAATCCCAATACAAGTGGGAATAAAACTCCTCCCTAATACCGATGAGAATAGGAAGCATATGCACTAACCTGAGTACAACTAGTGTCCACAATCCTAATCTAAGATAGATCCCGATCTAAATAGATAGGACTCTACTAATCTTAACGTTAGTAGAACTAGGAGCTTATATGTATCATACAGTAATCTCTCTCTAACAACCCCCTCAGGTTCATGGTGATCTTTGACAAGATTTTGCCAGCCAATGACTTGAGGTGCAGAGCTACCTGAGACTAGATGAAAAGGTCAGCAACTTGCTCAATAGGATAAAGAGTAAATGAGCAAACAAGTAGAGTAAACAGAGGAAGGTGCAGTCATTCTTAATAGGCATCTCTGCTCATGAAGACCAGATTGCACTGATGTCCTAATCGAAAGGCATATGGAGTTGGGAAAGTGATGCCAAGATCACAAAGAAACAACATAGCTGGACAACCTGGATACAAGGATGGAACTACTAAGTCAATAAGCTGACTAAAGTATTTGTCTGCTGGCGCTGTGTGCTGAACTCAACTTGTTGAGCAATATGTAAATCTGGAGCCATGTTAATAGAAGTAGAAACTACTAAAGGAAAATGATTGAAATGAATAATAGTAGCTATAAGGCATGGAGGAGGAGACCTTCTAGAACATTGGGAGTAGTCCTGAATAAGATGTCATCATTGCAGACAAGAGTTGGACTATGAACATCGACTGGAATGGAGAGAGCTAAAAGGGGAAAAAAAGATAGAATTGGATTGGATGCAGGGGTCACCATAGATGCAGAAGCTATAGAACAAAGATGAAGTCTAATGGAAATAAGGCTCAAAGGAAATATGTACACTAATCCAAATGGGACTAGTATCCCCATTCCCCAATCCTACTCTAAGTAGGATCCTGTTCAAAATAGTACTAATAGGATTTCATGAATCCTAATCTAAGTAGGACTGACGTGTTAAGTGTATAGTATAATAATCTCTATCTATTACACAGATTAACAGATATCTTGTTCCAGTCCACAACCGTCACAAGATTACAAATCCATCAGCTTCATCTTTAAGGACTCTTCTAAACTGCAAATCCCAGCTTTTGATATCCCCCACACAATTGCAGAAATGATAGATCTCCCTTCCTTTGTCTGCCAACCATATGTAAAGGTTACTATGGAGAACACTAACAGAACATTAGAGCACTGAGTGTCTCAACGCCCAGCCCTGCTTGTAGTACAGTCAGGGATGCAAGAAGCTGTACACTCTTGCCACCCCCAATTGGAATATGGAATTTCTACTATGAACAATGATCTTCTATCAAAGTGGCTATGGAGGCCAGGAGATGACAAGGAGATCCCATGGGTAAAGATCGTTTGTGAGAAGTATTACAGAATTGCAGGCCTTGGTGTGACTACCTTCTGTCCCTTAAACATTATTGTCTGGATGGAGGAAGTATCTGTGTTACCTTCGTAATCTCAATCTTAAAGCTACTGCAAGACAAGTGACCTTTGATTCAGTGTTTTGCCTTTGGAAGGGTAGAGGGTAAGCGAGATTAAGATGTTCTTTTGGAACTTGAGGAAAATGGGACATAAGGACAGAGAATCACAATAATATCTTGTTTGTTCTTTCCTCTGTTCCCTTCTGGTGTATGTATACTTGGGGGACCTGAGGCGAGGTCATTAACCTTACCTGGGTTCTTGATGTCCAGATACTTTTCAGGAGAATTGTACCAAACTTGGAGCATGAGATGGGGTTTGCTGTTGGTATAATTTGTTGTAATGTGGGGCTCTTTGCATTTTCAGTTCACTTGGCAGACCTGGAGAATGCTTCCTTGAGGATCTTGGGCTTGTACATGCCTATCACAGAAGTGGCTTGGGAGCTATGAGCCACTTAGGTGCAGATATCACTTCCTAATTGATAGGGAGGTGATCTTGGGGTCAATCGAAATACTGATGTTAGGGAGGTTACAGATGTCGAATCTTTCATCCTTTTTTTGTGCTTCACCAAAATTCTATGGGGAGATAATGCTACAGATTTCATGGCAGGACTCACTGTATAGTGTATTCTATTTAATGGATGTTTGCTTAGTTCTTTTCTTTGCTTCGGTCATTCTCACGAACCTGTGAATGTTTTCTAGGCTACCCCTGCATTCATTGCCTTTATATAATTTGCATTGTTACCGCCCAACATTTGCAGACTGTTTTTATGTGCACAAGTTTTTGTTTTCTTTGTTTTTTGGTGAAGTAGGGAGAAGAGAAATTGATTTTATTTCAACATCTGGCATTACCCTTAAATGTTTTATCGTGTTTTTATTTTCTGGAACCTTTGTTTTACCTGCAGTTAAATTGACATGATTTTCATCTATGAACAGAGATTGGGCCTTCCACATGGAATGTCAATGGATTGGCAAAGTGCACCACCAAGCCCTAGTTCATATGTTGTCAAGAAGATTTTGCGCTTGGAAATTCCAGTGGATACATATCCAAATGTAAATGTTTTTTTTTTCATTTTGATAAACATATCAGGTGGCTTTCATTCTTGTATTAAAATTCACTTTATATGGCACAGTTTAATTTTGTTGGACGGCTCCTTGGACCCCGGGGTAATTCACTGAAACGAGTGGAAGCCTCTACAGGCTGTCGTGTATACATCAGAGGAAAAGGCTCCATAAAAGATCCAGGCAAGGTATATCATCTTTTATGGAATTTACACCATCTATGGAATGTTGTTCTTTAATGAGACAGCTCTTTTTGCGAAAAAAATGTTGGATAGAAGTGCTAATTTTGAAGTTTGAACACTGGTTCCACTCAAACCTTATTTTGTTTATTGGTGGTATAGATGCTTCGTTTGTATATGTGATCTCTCAATGAGCACACATGGTTACTTTGTCTGATGGACTTGCTGATACATGGTTGGCAGTGTCAGCCAATACCAATACCGATAATGGGTGAGGACCAATACTGATATACAGAGGGGCACCCTGATAAGGTCATTTAAGTTAAAAAAAGATAAGAAAAAAAAACCTGGATCAGACGGTACTGAGTCGAAATGGGCCGATACCGGGCCAATACACCCAATACCAGTACCGGTAGATATCGGTATCCACCAGTACGTATCGGTACACTGGTACTAAAAAATTATACCAAGTAACAATACCACTACTTCTGTTTATGACTGCAGTACTGCTGCTAACCTTGTACAAGTCTCTTAGTAACTTGATGAGGTTCTACATCCAAGCCAACTCAGCTTTCTCATTCCTTTGTGGTGAATAACGGGATCCTTTTTTATTTTAAAGGCTTTTTAAGGGATTCTAAATTTCTGTCAGGTTGGTCAGTCGATCATAAGCTTGGGCCATCATTATAGCAACAAACAGTTGGGAGTGAATGAGCTAACAATTTACCAAAGTCCCTGTGGCTCAGCGGTTTAGGCTATACCCTTTCATAGGAGAGGTCTTGGGTTAAAGTCTCACCTCCCATGGTTGTGCAGGAGGGGATTTGTGGTTCGTGGGGCCTATTCTTGTCTGCTTCCTACTGGGGCCCATGGGAGGATTATTGCTTCCTAAAGTGGCAGGGACCACCCTTGAGTTCAGAATAATCGCTAGAAGAAGGCGGAACTATCGAGGCTATGCAGAAGAATTCCCTACTTAGAGAGAACTGTGAGTGCCCATTTGTACTATCTCCACTGTAGAGGTTTTTAAATATATCTAAAAGAATGAGCCAACAGTTTGGCAATGCTTTTAGACTTTTGTCATGGCCAATATCATATCATCCCTCAATTAGCTGGTTTAGTTAAGTACGTAGCCAAGTTAGATTTGAAGAAGGAACAAGCCTGTTAAAAATCTTACACTATCAGCGGAAAGTGAACAAAAATCATTGGGTTTACAATTCAAGTTCCATGACCGAAGAGTGATGTTTGAAAGCTCCTACTGACTGCAGGTGTCTAGACAAAGGTACAGGCGCAGATATACTGATGTGTGAAAGAAATATTTTAGGCAACAACTAGCCAAAGAGTCTTTTTAGAGTGACATGCACAAACAATAATACATGAATTAATGTTCAGTCCTCACTCCTCAGTTACTTATAGTTTATGGATTGCCTGACAAATGTTCTCCTGATGGTATTGCCATTTCTATGAATTCAACAATACCTCATGTTCTATTACTAAAAGTTTCAGTTATTCCTGCTTCTCATATTGATTTAAAGCAGGAAAAGATCTGGATTTGTTGGGAAATTTTTGTGCATTATCTTAAAAGGCTTTTAGGAGCCTTTGGTGTATTTCTACCTGTCCTTATTCTGTCTTCAGTAGTTTCTCCTATTCTGTCTTCAGTCACTTCTCTTGTTCATGTCTGAAGAACCCTTTTGCTATCATTTTACACAAACACAGATGAAACTGACATCAAAAGATTCCCAACTTTTTGGCTAGTGTCTTTACTTTTCCAATCTTTGAATCTTAGTCAGTTTCCAAAGTAGTCTCAAAATCCTAAACTCGTTACTGTAGCTATAAGATACATTCAAAGTCCAAGAGGATTTAACAAGGAGAAATGCTACAGGTGGTTGCATTTTTTGGTGGACCATGCCAACCCAAACGATTGCACACCATTCACTGAGATTTTAGTGCTTAGTTTCATAGGGTAACTTTAATTTTGCATTTATACCAATACTGGAACTCCACAATTCTGCACAACATTTCAAACTAAAAATATTTTGAATGTTGTTTACTTGCCTGATTTCCATCAAAAGGAATACAGTTACCTATTTCCAGTTTGCATATCCTCTTCTCCATTTATCTATGAAAGATAATTCAAAGAAAAAGGAGATCCTCTTTGATTATCATATGCTTTGAGATTTTTTTTATATAATTATAGTGCACGTGCACAAAAAAAGTTGAAATTAACGGTAGGTGATGGAACAATATCAGATGTCCTGTAACTTTGTCAGATTTAAGTCAAGAACCACATTGATGGCTTATTAATCTCATGATCAACATTGTGAATATGTTTGTTTGCTCAAAGTTGGCGAACGTTGTTTAGCAGAGTTACGACCTCAGGCACTGGATGTTTTTTATTTTCCTGTCATTGTTCACACATATGCCATGTGCTGTAATTGTTAACATAGTATGAGTCTCATGTTCAACATTCTGAGCATGATTATTCTCTTGAAAATTAGCTGAAGTTGTCTTATCTGCACCTTAACAGCGAGTGTTTTAAAAACTTGCTAGCCCCATTTTCAAACTGCAGATGGAATGGATCTCTTGTCAACTGCTTTTTTTGTACTTTATGTAAGTCATGTTCTCTAGCTCCTAAGTCTGTTTTGGCATTTTGATTTTTTTTTTTTTCCAACACTCAGGAGGAGAAGCTCAGAGGGAAGCCTGGCTATGAACACCTAAATGATCCACTTCACATCTTGATTGAGGCAGAGCTTCCAGTCAATGTTGTGGATACAAGGTTGAGACAAGCACGGGAAATCATAGAGGAATTGCTTAAACCGGTGGTATGCATTTCCTTTTCATAGTTTTATTGAACAGCATGTTTTAATAGTCGGAACATAAGCCATGTAGCATTTTTTACCCATTTTCATATAATCGGACGGAGTAAATTATTGAGGTGTCCCTTGCCTTGCCCTAGGAATGTATAATCTCTCTCGTTGCATTTTATGTCATGGTCACGTTGCACATTGCACTATTGACATTGTCTTGTTCTTATTATTTCATGTGCCACTTTCAAAAAAAGTTTATTTCATGTGTACCATTTTTTGTGAACTATAATGGACCTCAAGCATAAGAGCCACTATAAAATACGTAATTCCTTCAAGGGAAGGTTGTAGACTTCAAATCAAGACTTAGTTTTAATAATCTCTTGTTTCATGTTCCATCTTCTGTATGGTAGTTTATTCCAATAGGCTTTTGAAATAAATGCTTTTGGAGACATGATTATATGAGATGCAGCTTTGATGATTGCATCATTAGTACATGATGCATCCAAATTGCTTTACTTTTGGGTGGGAACCAGAAATTTAGGTGCAAGAAATTAGCTGGCTATGTTAAGTTCATCTCTGGGTACGCCATCTGTATGAACAAAAAAAGGTTACTTGTGAGGGTCTGAGGGATCCAAAATGGAACTGGAGTAAGGTCCCTCACAAAATCCATTTGATTGCAGACTGGCCAATTTATTAAACGTTTCATCTTTTATCATGACGTAACAAAAGGATGGGATCACACTACTTATCGGTGGTCTTTAAGTTTGATCCAACCTGGCTGATTTGAATTGGAATTCATCGATTTTTCAAGCCATGGGTTTGAGGCAATGAATTTTCATGCTACTAATACTAGATTTAGCTGCGGCACACAATCCTCTGCACCTCTAGGTGTGCATATCGTACTAATTGTGCATTTTAATTTAATTATTTGAGATGTTATGATCTATCCAATCCTTACAAGTTGTCATTTTGGCCTTCTTATTTCGGCCTGCCCACTGCAGGATGAGTCCCAGGATTACTTTAAGAGGCAACAGCTACGCGAACTAGCCATGCTAAATTCCAGTATTAGAGAGGACAGCCCTCACCCAAGTGGTAGTGTTTCTCCCTTTGGTAGCAGTGGAATGAAACGTGCAAAGACAGGGAGGTAGAAGATTGTTTTCTTGGCCGGCGTGTTTCTGAAGTGCCTTCACACTGTCGAGTAGCACTTCCAAAGGCTGTAACTTCAAAAAAGGTTTCTGCAAGGGACGACCATGACAAGCTTCTGAGTTTTTTCTGCTAGTGGAATTTTTGGATAGAAGGAAGGAGGGCACATTGCATTACCTGCAGAAGTAGCTCATCCCTTTGTGCGTGGTAGTCTGGTAGCCTGGGATCAATGTTAACACATTCTGTTTAGTAGTGTTGTGTTGCCAACCCTGTTCTGTGATTGGCATGGCAAGAAAAAGGTGTGCTAATGGGATAAGTTTTTATTTGTTTATTCTTTTAGTCTAATTATTAACGGTTTTGAGATAGTACCCCGCTTTGATCCTATTATAACTTGCCCAGCTATCATACTCAGTTAATTCATGTATTTATTCTGGACACCGGAGTGTCTGTGCTGTTGTCAGTCATTACCATAGTACTGTGCGGATGCATGATCAATGTATTTGATGTTCCAAGAGCAAATGTGGTGTCATCTCTGGACCTGGTTGTATAGTATGAATCTTTCAAGAGAGATTTTTGTGAATTGTTTGTTTATACGGTTTCTCTGTCTTGTTAGTATACTTATTCAGGCTACAAAGGAGATGGGGCTACTACCAAAATGGATCTGGAACCTAATACCCATCTTATGATTCTGAACCTGCTATTTGCAGGTCCGAATATATCCATTTACATAAAAGAAGACCTGTTCCGCTCCTATTAAATAAAGAGTAATGCTCGCTGCAACACGGATCCCAGCATCCGCGGCACTGCCATCCGATCTTTATCAGGCATAATAATTAAAAAAAAAAAACTATATTTATAGATTATCTGAACTTGACATCTGTAGCAGTCTGATTTGGAAATATTCCACACTGCACGATCTAAGACGTCAAATCAGGATGCGATCTCGTCACTACACGTGCTTAAGTACACGTGCATGTATTTCTCCAATAAATTTTACATTTTTTTAAATTGTCCAATCTAAGATCGGATTGTAAAATATGTGGAACGTGATAGATTCTACTTTAAGATTTTTTTTAAAAATATATATATATTTTTTGACGGTACCACACGTATTACTCCTAAATAAAATGTTTGATGAAATAGTTGTAAGTTTGGACCCAAAAAATGGCGCACTTCTCAGTATGCAAATTTTGGACAACTTATTTCTCAGACACGTTTTGCTTACAGCAAGGCAAATGACCTACGCCGGGTGGCCTTTTGGTTTAGAATATTTTGCATTTTATATTTGGGCTTTTTAATCTTTAACCTGTAATTGTAGATTAAGATATTAGTTTAACTCCTGGACCATGTACCTGCCCTGAATAGACAGGAACATTAGCACACCCATTCTGTTCCAATAAATATTGCCCATCAGGAAAATAGACATACATATGCAACTAAAACAATGCAAGCGTGAACATAACTTGTGTCCGGCGTAGCTTCTTGTGCTTTCAACTTTCTAGGATTTGCCACATAAACTCACGTTCACGTAAACAAAATGGTACATCACAAGGTCCTCAATTTAAACGCCTAGCAGTTTCAATACGAACTTATAGCACACAGCATTTCAGTACCTTTCAACATATGTAACACATAAAAGGGGTGTAGTGGTCAAACTATATCAGCCTCTCCAATTATCCTTCATTCTCCTAATTTCCTTCAGCGCTTCAACAGGAGAATGGCAGCCAACTCTTCCCTGCACAAATGGGCAGTGTTTAAAGTTTGAACTCCACAACACCATGTACTAAAGTACAATAACGGCATCGTTTACATTTAGGGGCTGTTTGTTTGAGTGTAAAACTTTGTAAATCACCGGTTTCGAAATCACTTGTTTCAAAAGAAGTGAAATTTTCTTGTTTTAGAATTAGGAAATGTTTGTTTAGTTGTTTGTAAAATAAAACAAGAGGGATGTTTCAATCTTCTTGTTTTGGTTTACAGTGGGTCTTTGCTGTAAAACAAAACAAGGGAATTGGGCTGTCAAGTGGGCAGACAAGGCCCAGACAAGATTTTGTTTTACATCATTCCAAACAACTAAAAATACTGTAAAATGAAACAATTGTTTCAAATTACGCTGTTTTAAGTTAAAACAAACAACCCCTTAAAATCTCCTTTTTAAGAATGTGAAGATAAGAGATTTGTAAAAGAACAATAGAGAAGAAAAGTACACAAACCAGTACGATTGTAGTTACGAAGGAACATATCAAATGCAACTTAATGTTCCCAATACGTATATAGGCAAAGGAAATAATATTTGTCCAAACGTCGATATATGATACCCAGACCATATAAAACATTTATTTCATGACCTTCAACTCTACATTTTTACAGTCTCGATAGGCCATTTCCCACGGTTTTGAACAGTCATCTAGCAATGACATTGTAGAAGTTGGCACCACGTGTCCTTTTATACTAGGGACAATTTCTGCCCGTTACTCCGAAGTCATGCCCTTATTCTTTCCTCAAGTTACACAAATGCAATGCAAATCTCCATCAAATCCACCAACTAACCTTCCTATCTATGGTTCCCTCATTTATCACTAAAATAAACAGTTGTGCATCATAGCATTCTCATCTTTTTCCCTCTGCATCTATTTTTTGTCTATTTTCAAAATTCCTAAATCATTGGCTAAGGCTATTGAATCTGCAAGAAGTTCATTCTTTTTTAGTTGGGGGTAGTAGGGAACACAAAGGTATTCACCTCATTAAATGGGGTAATATTTGCAAATCAAAAGATCAAGGAGGTCTGGGGGTGTGCAGTATAGAGAACTTCAACAAAGCTTCGATAGCAAAATGGCTTTGGAGATTAGGGGAGAATATAGAAGCTTCATGGGCCAGAATTGTCACAGGAAAATATTTTTTTTCCAGACCAACAAGTGGTGCTTGCAACCGGTCAGCTCTTACAACTTGTCACCAATTTGGAAGTTGAATGTCAAGAATACAGAGTTACTCTCTATTTCTATAGACTTTCAAGTGGGGAATGGGGAACACATTGCATTTGGGAAAAATAAATGGTTTTCAGAAAGAAGGTAGATGGACCAGTTTAGAAACTTATTCAATAGTGTTGTGGCCAATGAAATTAACTACACCATTGCTCGAGTGATGAATTCTATAGGGGAATTCTGCAACCTTTCTCTAAGAAGAGACCCCACAAGAGTAAAGATGGAGGAACTTATGGAGTTATTGAACATTATTAGTCAGATTCGTCTGCATGCTAACCAAGAAGACAGGAGGATCTGGAAGTGGGATAGGAAAGGTAATTTTTCTGTTAATTCCCTGGCGAGATTCTCGGAAGATGGTGGAACAAGAGTCTGGTTGTATAATCTAGTATGGAAGAGGAAGGTGCTAATTAAAATCAAAGTGTTTTGTGGAAGATTGCATGGAATAGACTATCTACCAGCAGTAGGATCAAAAAGATTTTTAATATAAAAGATTCAAGGTGTATCTTTTGTGCTACTTGTGAAGAGGACCAGTGTCATTTGTTTTGTTCATGTGGCATCGTCACAATGCAATGGAGAATATTGTGCAGAATCTTCGGGCATTACCTGAATGGAGCATTCATCAGTTCTGGAATCGTTAAAGTGGTGGGATGATATCTGTCCTGAACCTGGGTAGAAATGGGTTTGGTCTTTGTTCTGTCCAGCCATGTTGTGGACAGTGTGGTTAGAAAGAAATAAGAGAAAATTTCAGGGGGATTTTAACAGTTCCTATTATATTTTGCTGAGAGCCATCTACTGGGTGGAAGATTGGGCTAGAGCTGCAAATATGTGTTATCAGATTTACTCTGAGATGGTGGACAAGGCTCGACAGTGGAAGTTGTTCATTGGTTGAGTTTTCAGTTGCTTGATTTATTTTCTGGTTAAATCATAGCATTTTTATACTTTTCTTGTAAGGGGTAGGACTGAGTTACCCCTGCTGGGAGTTTGTGATTTCTTTATGTGAGTGTCTACTCTTTATGTACTATTTTCTGACATTCCAATGAATTGTGACTTTTGTCACCTTCAATTTTTTTTTTTTGAAAGATGCCTTGCTAGAAACTAAATAAGCAGAGACCAATGAAGGAAAAGCACAAGACCTGTATCTCCGGCAGATCAACACGCATGAATGGATTTATTTCAAATTCTTCCTCAATGGTTGATGGAATAGTGGGGAGGTTGGCCCGACGTTGATGCTCAGCCCAGGAAAGTTTTTGCATAATTTTCTCATTTTCTGGTTCAACAGTTGCAGCAAACCGCAGATTTTTTTCTGTGTACTGAGCAGCAAATCCAGGTGTTAGCCTCAGCTTTAAAAAATATAATAACCGAGTACAAATACACCACCAAAATCAAAAGTAGCAGTCTTAATCTATCACTACTCAGACACAAAAAGCCACTTAGATTGGTCCATAGCAGAAATCGACATGACAGCATATGCTTTAAAAAATAGAGATTTATGAACTTCAGGATTATAGGGACAAGAAAGTAAGACTCCCAACTAAAAGTTGCGTGCACTTGTTTAGATGGATGTTGTGGGATGGCCCAATAATGGAAGCATTAAGGCTTGTTGAAATACAAAGATGATAAAAAGCTAAAAGTTTTACTGTCTGGAGCATTCTGCGCTAATTTGTATGCATTATGAATGTTGAGCAGAAGTCTCTCTCTCTCTCTCTCTCTCTCTCTTCCCCCCCCATTGACCTTTGGGGCCCACTCAGGTGACGTGTCAAGGCAGGCCCGGACAAAGTCTAGACACATTGACCTGCATAAATAAAACTAACGTAACTGTGTAACTGCCACTTTGACCCATTAGCAACTTCTGTTGTAAAACATGGAACAAGTAGACTTGAACAACTTCTTCCAGAGAAGGGCCAAACTTGTTTATAAAAAAAGCTGCTCCCCGGAAGCCAGTTCCATTGAGATAACTAAATTCTTATTCATGGGCATATCACTCCTACAAAACCTGTTTCCTTATGTAACAAAGCCATTAACAAATTTGGAATTTTGGAGTTAAGAGGTAAACAGAAATATTAGAAAAAGCTCATTTCTGGTGTGCAGTAACCAAAAATGAAAGCAAGAAACACCATTCATTTTCAACATTGTCCATGCGTCAATGCTATGTTTATCAGACAGATAGGCATTGATGCTCGAGTTTATAGGAGCATGTGTGAGACCTCCTTTTTTATTAAAATAAATCTTTAGTCGGATTTGAAAATCTTTGTGAAAATCTTAATTTAAAAAAAGAATTTTTAAGTTTTGAAAACATGTTCTTCTTTCTTTTAAATAGACTTCTAAGATTAATCCTCAAAGTCTAAATTACTTATGGATCGACTATGGATCCATGTTCTTGACCTCTCCCCACTGACTTCGGTCAGAGTTAATTACATCAATTAATGATTGATAACCCTTGATTAACCATCCAATAAGGCTTATAATGAAAATAGGAAACAAGCAAAGTTAGATGCGAACATATAAGTCATTTTTTTGTTCCTTTATTAGAAATATTCATGAGATATCTTTTAAATGATACTTAAAGGATCTTTGAATTCTTTTGAAAAGACGCAACTTATTTGAGGGATGTCCTTAAGTAGTGGGACATGGGGGCCGCCTTTTTTTTTTTTTTTAAAGCCATTCAACCAGTATAAATGAACCAGAGTTTAAGGGTTAATCCACCCGTAGGAAAGAATCAATTCAATTGATGATTACCCCATTGGTATAAAGTGAACAAAGAATTATTCTTATTAATTCTTTTATGAATAGGTTAACTACGACTTTGTAGCCTATCCAATCAGTAGGACCGAACCATAAAAGTCATTGGTTACCCTATCAATAGGGATGAACCAATAATTATAACTTTTTGTCACTCTACCGATAAGAGTGAATCATTAACCAAGTGGGTAGTCCAATAATAGGATAGAACCACTAAACTTAGGTCATTCAACCAGTATGAACGAATTTTTTATATATATTTTTATATTTCTTTTATTTTAAAACACTTTGGTTACCTTATCGATGAAGATGAATCAATTTTTATTAATCTTATAAAACATTATTTAGTGTAGCTCATTTTTAATAAAATAATCCTTAGATTATATGACCGCTCTACCAATAAGAGAGAACCATATGATCTTATAGTTATTTTATTAAAAATAAACCAATCCTTTTTTATTTTGGAATTTTGGTCATCCCAAAGATGAGGATGAACCAAATTTTTATTTTTATTTTTTATGGCCAACCAAATTGTATAGAAGAACCAATTAAATGATTTTTTGATTTTTTAATTGATTAATTAACAAATGTTCAACCAAATGGTATTGAAGAGTCAATTACAAATTATTTTCTGATTTTCAACTGATTAATTAACAAATGGTTACCAAATGGTATGGAAGAACCAATTAAGAATTATTTTTTAATTTTTAACTGATTAATTAACAAATTGTCAACCAAATGGTATGTAAGAACCAATTAAGAATTATTTTCTGATTTTTAACTAATTAATTAACAAATGGTCAACCAAATGGTATGGAAGAACCAATTTAAAATTGTTTTCTATTTTTTAATTGATTAATTAACAAATGGTCAACCAAATGTTATGGAAGAACCAATTAAGAATTATTTTCTGATTTTTAACTGATTAATTAACAAATGGTCAACCAAATTGTATGGAAGGACCAATTAATTTAATCTTGGTTAATTAACAAATTAATGGCCAACCAAACATTATGGAAGAACCAATTAATTTAGTTGGTTGATTAACAAATTATTGGCCAACCAAACATTATGAAAGAACCAAATTAATTTAATCTTAGTTAATTAACAAATTAATGGCCAACCAAACATTATGGAAGAACCAAATTAATTTAATCTTGGTTAATTAATAAAATAATGGCCAACCAAACATTATGAAAGAACCAAATTAATTTAATTGGTTGATTAACAAATTATTGGCCAACCAAATATAATGGAAGAACCAAATTAATTTAATCTTGGTTAATTATGTAAATCACATGAAGAACATAAAGAAAAAATTTTATTCTAAAATTCTTTCCCAAAAATACAAATACAAGCCTTAAAAAATAAGCCTTCTTCTTCCTTCTCTTTTTTTTTAGCCTTGAAAAACTAGGATTCTAGGGTCCTTTTCTTTGAAGACTGGGCCTCCCTTTATAGGGCTTTGGAGGCCGGCCGGGGGGGGGAAGCCCTGGCCACCGGTGGCACCCCCCACCGGTGCCACCTAGGCGCCGGTGGGAGGGGGAGGCATGCAGGTGAGAGAGAGAGAGAGAGAGAGAGAGAGAGAGGGCTAAGGAAAGAGGGAGACAAGAGATAAGGAAAGAGAAAGGGAGGCGGATGGAGGGAGGGGAAGGAACGGACCGACCGGTCCCACAGGGGAGGCCGGTCGGTCTCCCCCTTCCTTTTTTGGTTTTTATTCCTTCCCTCCTTGATCTCTACCCTTCTTTTCTCTCTCCTTTCTTTACAAGAATTAGGGCTGGCTGGCTCTCCCTGGCCTCCTATGCGTGCGGCTGTTGCTGGTGCTCCCTGGTGCTACTGTTGGTGCCCTGCTGCAGATCTGCTTGAAGGAGGCTTCATTGGTGGCTGATTTGGCTCTGTTTGGGGGGCTGGTTTTGCAGCAGATATCAAGGTACTTCTGCTCCTTTTCCTTGTACACAATGCCCATGTATTTTGCATGCATCTTAAACCCTAGCAGCCTAGGTTGTTTAGGATAGAAACCCAATGCATGTTTGCATTTTTTTTGCATGCAATCATGTGTATACATATGTATATAGAAAAAAAAATCTCTGTATATGTATTGGAACTTTTTTTTTTCAACAGTGTGTTACAATGAAAAGTTGTATATAGGTAGGCTTCCTCAACTCACTCATTATCTTTGTTCCATATGGGTTTCTTAGAGGACCCACGCTTATTATTTCGTGCAACTATGAATTTGTTCATTGAATAGAAACCGCTAGAATCAAGGAATTCCGGGACGGATCGGGACCCACCGATCCCGATCCAAATCGGGATCAGATCAGCCGATTCCGGCTGAAATCGTCCGGAATCGCCGGGGACCGGCCGATTCTGGCTGGATTGGGACCCGCCGATCCTGATCTGAATCGGCCGATCTGGATCGGGATCGGCCGATTCTGATTTCCATGGCAGTAAAGAATGAAACCAGTACCTCATGCCCACAGTAAACTCTGGTGGGTTTTGGCAGTGACCCCAGTGTCACACAGAGAGATTGGTACATCTGTTCTGCAGTGCCTTCAAAAAACTTCCCACAACCAGCAATGAACTGCAAAAGGATACAAGGACATGAGCTATCAGACATAGATAAACAAAAAAGATGAAATCCTATATTCAAGGCAGGAACAAAAACAAACGTGGAATAATTCACAAGCAATTTGAAACAAAGCAATAAAAATTAAGAAAATGATGCAAAATAAAGGATACATTAAAAACTTTGTTTTACTCACGAGTGTGTCTCCTGTGAACACGGCTGGAGCCTCATCATGTTTACTCGATACGAAGTAACTAATGTGACCCTTAGTGTGGCTGGAGAATAGCATCACACCAAAAGAATCCATGGTCAATGGGTTATCATCTATTGTAAAGATTATATGAAGCAATATAAAAATCCAAAAAGCATATCAATTAACAAGATAAAAGAACCCATGATTAATGGTTATCATCTTTGTAAAGATTATAGAAAACAATATAACATCTAAAGACTATATAAACCAGCAACATAAACTTTCCAACTTTAAATACAAAATTCAATCTTTATATGTGGTAATACAGAAAGGGATGCATCAGTCATTTGAGAAGGCAAGGTTACTACAGCATGAGGTTTTAACACTACATGCTTATAGGCAACATTCTAAATTTTCTCAAGAGTCTTCAGACCAAAACATTGTGCACTGCAGTAATGATGGAGGAGATCCATATCATCTTGTGATTAGGTGTTTTTTCAGTGAGAATTATGGCAGATCATGGCAGAAATTGCTCATTTTGAACTATTATCCTCGTCCATCCTTGACACACGGAATGTTTTTAGTAAAAAAGAGGCAGATAATACCTAGAGGCACCTGCAGAAAGCCAGCACAATTATTCCAACATCTGGTTTGCTGGTGAGTTTGGAAAAGGAATAAAAAAAAGATGATATTCCAATGAAGAAGAGAATTTGCTGAAAATGTATGTGCCTCCATCATCACTATTATATGCCTTTGGAGTCGAGCAGAGCAACCAGAAGAGCTATGATGAATTTTATAAAGGAAGAGACTTAAGAGAGCATTGAAACGATGTCATCTTTCTTTCTTTTTTCCTTTTTTTAAGAGATCTGAATCCGAAGCATTTTCTTTTCCTTTGCGTTGGTTTTTCCTTTGTGTGTGTGTGTTGTGGATGGGTTGGGGGGGGGGGGGGGGGGGGTAGTAAATCAAACTCTCTTAGTTACAATGTTGATCACTAGTTAGTTGCAATCTGCATCATATATTCCATCCATAGGTCTAACTTATATTTATGAAACATGTTTAATAGATTCAAAAACATGCCAGACCACCAAACTAAACTTCTGATTATGTCTGAGATAGGAAGTACTAGGTACAAAAAGTAAACCTCAGCAATGCGTCAAAGCATGAGTAGCCACAATAAATACAGAAAAGACCATGGACAAAAAATGACATAGTACATCAGCTATGCAACAGAAGCATACCAGGGCGTGTGCAGGGCTAGTATCTCAATATCTGATCCCAATGATAGCTTATCACCATTCTCCAACTTGTTGGTGCAACCCTTTACGTTGTCGCTCGAACCCCCAAAAACCTTGATTCCAGGCACTAGCTGCTTTATCTTATCATTTCCACCAGCATGGTCCCTGTTAAAAATCATAATTTGAAGATAATACAGTGGAAATTATTATTTTCAACTCACCACATTCTAGTAAGGAGAGACTATTAGTTATTCTGTTTTTTCCTACACAACGACATAAGTTGAGCATAACTCTGTCTTCTGCTAACATCATCACCATCATCATCATTATAACTGACATGCTGTTGTTGTCATCGTTGTTGTTACTTTTCACTTTAATTTTCCTTAAGAAAATTTGTGTTCAATTACAGGTTAAAAAGTTGCCTTGGCTTACCCAATTAGGCGCTTGAGACATATATACTTAGATAACAAAATTGAATTATTTAAGTACAATATATGTTGATAAGTAGGGAAAGAACAGGTGTTTAACAGATTTCAGTAGCAAGAATTATCTTCTTCCCCCTTTGTTGACCCACATGAAATTACCTAGCTAAGACTTTGTTTCCATCAACTTGGCTAAATTCAATGATGGATACAAGTATGAGAAAAAATTTCCCTTCGCCATCCTACATTAACCCACTTTATGTGATGCCTATGAATGGCCAAGCTAACATGTTTGGATCCCCATGAGACTAGTTCTTGGGAAGGATAACTAATTTCTTAATAGGAGGTAGCATGCCATAATATCCATATTCATTTGACTATTGATGAGAGGGAAAACTGTTTGGTAGTTTAGACGAAGAGATGAACATCAATGTTTGCCTATATCTAAAAAGAAGGAAGAAGACAAGATTGATGTAGAGGCATAATGTCTTTAGGTTCCATGTCCTTGAACTTCATGAAGAATTATATTAATTATTCAATGAACCATGTTTAACATTGGACTATATCCAAGTCCCTAAATGCAAGATCTTTAGTGACTGTGATGATGCAATTGAAATTGCCATATGTTAAAGCTCTTTCGCACATATGGTCACGCAACATTGCACATCAGATGCCTAGTTCAAACTTCTATCTCGTCAAACAAAAACTGGTGGCCTAATCAAGGGAAATGAATAAGCCAAACAATTAAATGTAGCCTCAAAAGACCATTAGATAAAAAATTTTCTTCCTTTGAAGTAAACTTCATACCTATATTTTTTGAAAGTGAAACTTCATACCTATATGATAAATTAATTCTAGAATGTCATAAAAAATAAAACCGATGTTGACCATGTATCTACCGCTTTGAAACAGGAATCTATAGCGATAAGTAGCCATCACATGCACAAGAATTATATGCATGTTGCTAGTAACAATTAACTCACAAGAAAGACATATGTATCTATTACTTTATTAGGAAAGTTTCTACAATCACAAAGACAAGCTTCATATCCTAATAATACTAAGTAGATCATGTGGGATTAGGATGGATTGATGGACGTTTACCATGGTCGAGAGCCTGCAATCCAGACTCCAGTTGTTAGTTTTGCAAGGCATGGCAATGATCTTTTTTTTCCTTCTACGTAAGACCCCAGCTGTGTATAGTGGACTTGATTTCGAGGCCTTCTACAACTTTCACAGGGTTTCCCGATCAACTAGGGTATGCCTTGAGGCCCATGATGCCCTTGTATGGAAGGCAAAATGTAAGTCCAGATCCTTAGTTGTTACCATGTGTCCAAGAGACCTCAGTGGAAAATGGAAATAGTATTACTTGTACACATGGTTAGTTACCCAGGTTCAGGGGTAATTATCTTATGGATGGAATTAAAACACCAGGATCTTTTTTCTTTTTTCATTTTTTCCCTTTCAGCACATGACCACACTATTAAGGACATATGATGAATATTTGCAATCTTGTCAAGTCCTCCTCCATATGCTGGTTTAAGTCAAACAAATGTATCTATTACACAACCACTGATTGAAATTAATGAATGAATTTTGACAGAAAATCAAGGAAGGTTCTACAGAGAAGGAAAAGAGCCTGGCAAATTTACCATTGTACTCTTAAGGCAGTATAGAGGAAAAGAAACAACTATATATCTCTTAAGCTCCAAGGACTGCAGGAGAAACGCTAGGTGCTTTACAAAGTAGAGGTCCATTAGCATCACTGTGAATGGCTTTTCTGTGTCAGAAAGATCAGTGGTGGTTCATGACAAGTGAGGACTACATGTACATTTTCTTCACTTCCGGAATTAGTGTATCCTATGACATGCAGTGGACATATGTTTCAGTAATTTGATCGAAAACTAGGTGGCAAAAAAAGGAAGAAAACTTCAACAGAAGTCATAAAGAAAAGTTTGAGGAAACAATCACTAGAAAAAGGAGGGCAAATGGCCACTTTTTAGAGGACCATTCTGGGAGTCGGATTCTCCTTAGGGCGTGGGCATTGTTAAGATGCTTATACCATTCTACTTCCTTTGACACCCTCAAATCCCAGCATTCGTTTCGACATGGATGGTATTACATACCTCTCATGTTCCCATCTCCGTCATATTTTTATCCTTTCCAAGAAAGAAAGGAGGTCCTTCAGCAATTGGATTCTATAAGGAGTCGTTTCTTTTAGAAAGGGAGTGTTGATGACAAGCAAGGAGGACATGATATCTGTTGGGGTAGCATTTGTAAAAGCAAGGAGAATGGGGGCTTGGGGGTCAAAAGCTTGGAGGAGTTCAACCTAGCACTTCTTACCAAATGGCTGTGGAAATTTGGCACATTAGACTCAGGGTCATAGGTGGACGTTGTTCGTCAGCTCTATTACCCTTCTCCTAGATCCTGGGATGTGTGGGCCTGTTTCTACTTGCAACCTGTCTTAGGTGTGGAAGCGCATCTTGTCCTCATTTGATATCCTTCAGGCAGGTAGACAGATGATCCTTAGAGACGATCAGACTTGCCTCTTTTGGTCGGACAAACAATGTGATGGTGCTGCTCTTTGTGATGCATTCCCCAGACTATTTGCTATTGCAGCTCGACCTGAGGCTCCTGTAGTAGATGTTTGTGATAGTGGTGGGGTGTGGGCACCGTCTTTCAGAAGACAGTTCAGAGATGAAGGGGTTCTGGAATTTTGAGCAGCTCCTCGGTAGGTTGCAGGGCTTCTCTCTTACCAATCAACAAGAAAAATGGGTGTGGAGATGGAATTCAGATGGGAACTTATCCGTTCGGTCTACTTATCGAGTTATCTTGATGGAGGAATTAGATTTTCTTTCATGTGTCTTGTGTGGAAGCCTAAGTCTCCCCTCAAGGTGCAAATCCTTCTATGGAGGGTCTCTCATGGGCAGATCCCCACCCGGGATAGATTGGCATGCCACTTGCAGAATCTGCCTACTGCGTGCTCACTCCATGGAGACGAGATATTGATCACCTCTTTGCTGGTTGCTGTTTCTCTCTGGAGGTATGATAGATGGTCTTCGATAAGATGGATATGGCGGCTCCGCATTTCTCCTCAACTGGCGACATCCTTCTCTTTTGGACCACCCTTTGGTTTCCAAGAGAGGATCGTTAGACTTGGTGGCTGATCCTTCATGCTACAATCTGGGCCATTTGGGGCAAAAGGAATAGGAGATTCTTTAAAAAATGAAGCCCTTGTTCTGGAGAGGGTGGTAATCGAGTGAGATAATGGGTTTGGACATTTTGTATAGGGAATTGCTCTATTTCCTCTCTTTTTTGCACTTTTGGGAGGTGAGCTTTGAGGGGGTCCTTTTACACCATATGGTGTCTTTTGTAAATGGGGCTGAGTAACTATAATGAAAGTATACTTGTACATACCCTTTTCTTATATTATTCATACAAATGTGGTACTATCCACTTTTTTAAAAAAAAACATTTCCAAGAAAGCGTATGTTAGTGTTTCAGTTCACAAACTTTGCGTGGTTCTTATCAATCTGGCAGCCAACAATCTGCATACAACAATTAAAAGCCAGAAACTCCACTGGGTATACAGTGGACTGCAGATGTCAATCTAGGCACCAAACAGAGAAATCCATGCGAGTCAGTTTATTACGGTGGGAACGTCACGTTCTTCGCCATTATTGCCTAAACTAAACATCGTTTTACGACATTTTATGATGTTTTACAACATTTTACGGCAAACCAAACGATTGTTTTATAGTATTTTCTTTATGTTTAGAGCGTCCTAAATTGTTGGATTTCAAGATCGATCGACCCGTATAACATTCTTTTTTATCCAATTTTGGTTTTCAATTCAAGACTACCGAAAATCATCGTTTCTAAAACCGATGGTTTCAAACCCGATACTTTACAGTATTTCAAGTCAAACCAAAACTAAGGAAAATTGGAAGATCTGCGGCACCGAGCAAAAGGACGGTGCGTGGGGAAGACCAGTGATGGTGCGTGGTGAGCACAAGCTTCAGATCCGCCCCCGCTTCCCGAGCAGCTTGCAGGACCTTCTCGGGCTCCACGGGGTCAACGGCGGCGGCCTCCCTGGATTGCTCGTCCACGATCCTGCAACGGACAAACGCCGAACAAAGATGAGGAGGTGCTGAAAACGAGAGCAGCGAGAACAAAGATTTGAGAAGGCCGAGGCGTGGCACGCAGTGCGTACAGGTAGGCGTAGTTGTCTTCCAAGCAAGGGATGTGAGAGATCCTCATCTCTCCGCGCGGCGCTTCCACCCTTTCCCTTGCTCTGTCCCTCCCTCACTGCTCACTACCTGCTCGAGGAAATGCTTCAAAGAAGAGGAAGAGGAACCAGCACAGCGATTTCGATGGGTTACACGTGTCTGTTGGGAATCTGCTTTCCGGAGCTCTGTGGGTGTTCCACGTGAGTATATCCGAAATTAACGCTATCGGGTGGAGACTTCAACAACGCATCGGTTCGGAACGCTCCGGCGTTCTTCGACTTTTGTTCTACCGACAACTTGACAGAATCACAGAAATATCGAGAGCTTTTGGGATATATTCTTGTATCTTTGACGTTTACAATTATAACTCCTGCCAATAATTATTATTTTAATATTCTTATAATCTACAAAAATAATATTTGATTTAAGAACCGAAATGACCTTTTTCTAAAAATGGCAGAAATGACCAATTTGCTCCTATAATTGTGCACTTATATCTAAATCTTAAAGATTACAAAAGAATATCTATTAAAAAAATGTCATATCACGTCAGCTTTTAGATTAGAAGGATTGAACTTACAGAAGATTTGATCATTACTGTGACCTCCCAAATAACCATTAGAAGATCAGATTATTTCGTAATCCAATAATCCATGAACATTTTCGAACACTGCAACATTTTGTTGCACCTACTACAGTATCCTAAGGTTCCTGTTTCTCCGAAAATTGTTAACACTCTGTGTAAACACGAAGGGAATTAGGAAAGAAAAAAAGAGATTTTCCTAGAACCATGAATCTTGGGGGATTGATTTCTCTCTCATCTCATTTGAAAAAAAGAAGATGCAGAGAGAATCAACTATTGCACATTTTAAAGCACCTGCTAAATGTGATACATGTCTTCCATAAGTTGAAGAGAAGTGACAAAAAAGGAAGGATGTCCAGAGCGGATTAATGGTTCCCAAAAATAAAACTAAAAAGGTTATTTCATGGAAAATGCTTGTTTTCTTTGATTAAAGATTTAAATAAAATAAACAATTATGGAATTTTAATTATTTCTTGGTTAAAAAGACCATCTCAAAAGTTTTTCTACTTAGGATTTTTTAAGGAAAAGAACTATGCTTCTCCGTCTCTTGATCTCCTTAGCTACAAATGAAATTTGACCTTCACCAGATTCGGCTTTTCCTCCAATTTCTAACCATGAAATTTTAATTTTTACAGAAATATTATTTAGTCCAACAAGGAGAAAAATCATTTCCTTCTGAATAGAAAAACTTAAGACCGGAACCCAACCTCACACTAATCACTTCCTTACCTCACTCTTATGACGAGATTTAAACCCTCTCCGAAATCACAATGCTGTGATGTCGAACCTTGTTAGACATCTGATTTCGTACCTTACATTTGAAAAAGGAAAGAAAAATATTGAAATACAATGTAAACACATTCTTATCGCCTTTTAAATATCCTTAGTGGGAAGATTCTCTTAAATCTGTTTTCTACTGATGACGACCGATATTTCTTCTAACATTTAGAAAACAAAGCCTTTATTCATTTCGCAAACGACTATAATGTAGTTACAAGGGTCATTACTCATTAACAAACAAAAGAGGTAATCTACACCAAGACTCTCCCTAAATCCTTTCACGTACACTTCTCCCACCTCAGTATGGCAGATTTGGTATGGATACAAGATAGATCCGTGACCATATCGGCTATGTTCTCAGTTTAGAAAGATTATTAATTTATTGACTTATCAATTAACAATCAATCGAATAATCAGGTTATTAGTGTCGACAGGAAGGAACTTCTATTCATTACCTTATTCGACATCGGTTAATTCATTTGCATCCCAATGGCATGCTCTTCCAGTGCATCACGGAGTCTCTCACAACAAGGAACTATTCAAGTGTACGAGTCCACAAGGTGTAATAATTCCTCTTCAGAGAGGGAAGGCATTAATCATAAACTTATCATGATAAAATATTATCCTCTCAAGGTAATTTCTATGAATTTTCTTTTCACAGATTCTTTACATACATCACGCTGCTACTTTGCCGCATGTGAGCATCCCAGCCAAACGGGTAACACCGTTGGCGCAGAGCTACTTTACAGCCTCGGGCGCAGAATTGCAATAAGGTGTATGCAAACACACCATCCTGGTGGACATCAGACACAGGCAGGCAAACCCCAGGCCCATCAAAAGCCCGTAAATGCTGTTTGCCGCATCCAGCCTCGTCGCTCGCCGGAAGACACTTCCAAAGACCGGAAGCAACACACCGCAAGCAAAAACCATTAAATAATCCAGTCCACTGTAGTCGATACCAGCAAGTATAGCTCCGATGGCGGAAGTTGGCCCTGCAAAGCCAGTTATGGCTGCGGCGGCAAGTGCTGCCCGCCAGCTTCCAGTGGCGCCAAATATGCAACTGGCCACTGCGGCACCGCGAGGGAGCCCGTGCAGAGAGACTGGGAGGACCATGTGCCGGCCAAGTCCATAAGCCCTCGGAGCTGCCACGCCGAGTGCAAGTCCTTCCGCTAGAGCATGCAAGAAGACTGCTCCGCATGCAAGGAGTGACTGAAGAGTAATAACACTCACAGAAACTCCTGAGGACGATGCAAGTTCGTTGACAGAAGCCTTCTTGTGCTGTGAAAGTTTCAAGACGCTAGAAGTGGAGACGTGGAAGAACACAGAACCAGTAGCAAGGAGTAATATAGTCATAAAGAAGCCCATCTTCCAGGAGATCAGTAACTGCAACGGCCTCCAAGCAGCCAGGAGAAATGCAATGCCAGATGACACACCCGACAGAAGGGCATGTTGAAGGTGGAATGCAAGAGCAAATGCAACCAGGATGATGCCACCAAACAGTGGTCCAAGACCAAACAGAAGTGAAACCAAGAAGCCAGAAGCATCCTCTGAGCTGCAACAAACAAATTCGAGAAAGGTGAACACACTTGCAGAGTCATTTGTTTTCCCTTCCTCTGATAGGAATGGGGTTGGGAGAAATAAAGATTCACGGGGTGGAAGGTCAGTTTCAAGGATGAGTTGGCACTTGGCAATATGGATGTTGTTCACTAACTGTTTCCTACAACATGGACGCAAGAGATATGCCAGGCGGGACACTAAATGAAAAAGGAGCAAGACATGCTTTGGGAAACAGGGGAGATGGAGAGGGGTTTATTGATCGTAACTGATGCTACTTATCACTTTCTACCTCATCAACATACTGGCTTTGAACCCCTCCTTTCACCGTAGAAACATTTATCCCTGACTACTGAAGGAAGACCAAAGGCATTCATACCAGATTAAAAGAGCCATGGGTTCATTTTCACCCGCATTGAGGAAAAGAAAATTTATGTCAAGGAAATAAGAGCTCTATCAGGTAGTTACCTGTAGCCATGGCTAAAAGTTTGGAGCACAGTGCTAAGGGTCTCCATGAATGCCACAGCAAGTGTAGCAGAAGATGCAACTTGAGAAGGAGTGGCCTCCTGGAATCAAAATAAAAAGGAAGATCAGTTACTAGAAAAATAGCCTGCAAAATGGAAGATAACAAGCCCACAACCATCAGGGTGCAAATTTCATGGAATCTTAACAAAAAAAATAACATCTGCAGTTTTCTGACAAATCTCTCCATTCCTCAACTAAGGAGTTAGGAGATTCCATTCTGGAACAAAAAAAGTACAGTCGCCTACTTACCTTGAAAGCATCAGGAAGAACCTCTGCAATCACCATCCAGATCATACAGCCAGCAGCAAAGCCCGTACAAAATGGCAGAAATTTGTTGAAAGCATCAGCACAGAGAAAAGCGGGGACGGCCACTATGGGCTAAAGTTAAGATGGAACGAAAAGGAAATAAATGTTAGAGAACATCTTGATCAACAGAAGTTACAAAACCTAATCCACTTCATCTATAAAAGAAAAACAAGCCACATACAAATGTAGACACTTATGGTCCAAACAAATAAAGGCCTCAATTTTTTGTGACAATCTCATACTTGCATCCCATCAGAACCAAGATTCAGGATATTCAGAAATGATTGTTAACTCTTTAAGAACAAAACATCAGATTCTGGTCACATCTAAACCATAAGGTTGCTCCACTGCACCCGGAATCACAAAGGCTCAAAACTGGAGCATGAAAGCAAGGGTAAGGTTGCATTTGACCCTCCCCAGACCCAGCAGTGGTGGGAGTGGGGAGCCTCAGGGTCCTAGGCTGCCCTTTTTTTTTCTGGCCATATCTAATGTTATCAGATTTACCTGGAAAGACCAAAAAAAGGGGAAAGATTCTCGATGACCAAACCTCACATCCACAATGATGATGTTCAAATTTCTCTGTTGAAAGACAAGTAATTTACTGCACATTATCATTATGCAACTGCTATTATCAACAGTGTTACGTGACAGATGATAGATTTCTTGTGGAGGGATGTACACAAGTTGGCAGCCAAGTTCCCAAAAATTACAGCGCATAAAACAAAGAAGATTACATAATCATTGACGCAAGCTCTAGATACAAACAGACTTATAAGACTGTAGCCAAGGCATGAGCACAATCACTGATGTATAAGATTTTTTAATGTAATCTTGCTCTAAAAGTTCTATAATGCCAAAACCGTAATTGAAATTTGATGGTAAAGAGAATGACCACAAATGCCACAATAATCTGCATATGGCAGATCGAGGCGTCCCATGTCCAATATCCATCATATAATGTTGTTGACCAATCATTAAGTATGGTACTCCCTGCATTACCTGAGGCAAAGATGTAATGATGCTCCACAACATTGCATTCTGTGGTGAGACACCTCTAGACGCAAGGACCATGCTAACAGCTAATCCTTCAGGTATGTTGTGCACCGCTATAGCCAAAGTTACCAGCAAGCCTTGAGTCAGTCCTTTAGAGCCAGCAAAAGATACTCCAACGCCTGATCCCTCACCAAAAGAATGTAGAGTCATTATTCCAACAACAAGGATAACTTTACTCGCATCAGCGCCTTTGATGTCCAACATGCTTACTTCACCATATTGCTCAAGAAACTGCAGTAAAAAAAAAAAAAGTGCTTAGAGGTATTATTTTTCTTTCAATTACTGAAAAGTTGTTTCGTTCAAGGAGACCAACCACTGTGATAAAATGAGATGCCAAGATTTAAACAATGGATGCTCAATGCTCATTAATATTTAATTCACTATTTTTTTTTACTGACAAAGGTGGGATAGTATCATAACTGCCAATGAGAATAAATCAGAAAGTGCAGAATCAATCTGCCATGATGTGAAATAACAAAAAGAAGACAAACAAAACATCCACCACACCCCAAAAGCAATTACCTCACTGAAGAATACAACCTCTCAAATGTGCTCCCCATCTCATTAAAAATGTTTAAATTTATATTATACATCTGTGATCCACCCAAAAAGTGTGTTATTTGCCCTTCCCTATGCTCTTTAGATCGTTCTTATGTTTATCTTTTACCTGCATGACATGCTTGTTCCCCATCTGGAGCTGAAGCACATGTCAGCTCATCACTTTCGCATACTCACTCTTTGCTGACCCAACAAGAGAACTCTAGCTAGCTTTTTCCTTTGGGTTTCTCTCCCCGTCCTTCTAGTCACTTAGTCAATCTATCAACAATTACCTAGATAGAATTATACAATTACCCAGATAGAATTATACTTTCTTCGAGTTTTGGACAATCCTATTACAAAATCCATGGTTATGTGCTCCCACTTCCATTCTAAGATCTCCATAGCTTGCAATGGTACTCTCGGCCTTTGATGCAATTTTCACATGTTGGCAAGTGAGACACTTAGAAACAAACTCTGCGATGTCCTTCTCCATATCAGACCACCAAAAGTTCCTCCTCATATCCTCGTACATCTTGGTACCCCTTGGATGAACGAAAAACTTAGACTTGTGAACCTCATCCATTAATTCCCTTCGAAACTCGTCATCATGTGGAACTGGAACACATAATCTGCCTCGAAACTTGATAGCTCCCTCATCACCCTGTGAGACATTAGGCTTGCCAATCAACTCCCGTGTCTTAGTGTCTTCCTTCTAAGCTTCCATGACTTTCTCCAAAATAGCCAACTGAGCTAAGAAACAATGCCCACCCTTGGCTTCTGGTGTGCAATCAACATTTTCAAGCATATCCCAATCTTTGTGCAAAGAATAAAGCCATAAGTTTTTTACTCAAAGCATCATCAACAACATTGGCCTTGCAAGGATGCTAATTCAATGAGAACTCATAATCTTCTAGAAATTCAACCCATCTCCTCTACATGAAATTAAGCTCCTTTTATGAGAAAATATACTTCAAGTTATGATGATCAGTGAAAATCTCATATTGCACTCCATATAGATAATGCATCCAAATCCTTGGTGCATGAACAACAACACCTAACTGTAAGTCATTGGTTGGGTAGTTCTTGTCATGATCTTTCAACTGGATAGAAGCATGATCAACTATCTTCCCATTCTGCATCAACACACAGCACAAACCCTTTTTAGAAGCATCAGTGTAGACAAGAAAACCATCTAGCCCACTAGGCAAGGTCAAAACTGAGACTGTAGTAAATCTTCTCTTTGACTCTTAAAAGCTCTTCTCACACTCCTCGGACCATATGAACTTGACACCTTTCCTGATAAGCTTGGTCATCAAAGTAGCAATGGATAAAAAACCTTCTATGAAATGCCTACAATAACCTGCAAATCCCAGAAAGCTCGTAATCTCCGAAGCATTCTTAGGTGCCTCCCATGAAAGTACGGCATAGCCGGATCTACATATATTTCATCCTTGGAAATCGCATGGCCAAAGAAAGAAACTTGCTATAACCAAAACTTACACTTGCTAAATTTAGCATATAGTCGATTATGCCTCAATAGGTCCAAAACGATCCTCAAATGATCAATATGTGCATCAATACTTGGAGAGTAAATTAGCACATTGTCAATGAATACCACCAAAAACTGATTCAAATATGACTAAAAAATAATGTTCATCAAATCCATAAAAGTAGTAGGGGCGTTCATTAGTCCAAAAAGCATAACCACAAACTCAACGTCCATACCTAGTCCGAAAGCAGTCTTGGGTATATCCTCATCCTTAATTTGCAACTGATGATATCCTGACCGAAGATCAATCTTAGAAAAGGCTTTGACTGACTACAGTTGATCAAACATATCATCAATCCGGAGCAAGGATATCTATATTTGGTGGTCATCTAATTGAGTTGACAATAGTATATGCACAACCTTGTAGAACCATCCTTTCTTGCGCAACAAGATCACTAGGGCTCCCCGGTGACACGCTAGGACAAATGAAGCCCTTACTAAGCAGCTCATTTTTTTTCTCACACACCTCCTCATACTTTGGGCTTTGACATTTCTCCATCTGCTAACTGATCTTTTGAATTCTCTATACCTCTAAAATTTGGTCTTCCAAGCCAAACCCAAATTGGTAATGCGAGGATTTCAATGATCCCAGATATTAACTTATGTGATGATTAATCAAAGATCGATATATGTACATCTAAAAACATACTTTATAAAAATAACATACAAGAATATAAGTATATCTACATCGACAAACATACTTTATAAGGTCGCTGAGAAAGCTCCAGGGCCTGACAGTATTCCAATGTTCTTCTATCAACAATTTAAGGAGACTAGTGAGCGATGGTTGGGAGCGAGAGCAAGAGTGAGTTAGGTGTGAGTGATGGTTGCGAATTGGGGGAGAGAGAGGGTCTGCTTGCAGATGGGCCGTGGAAGACCGTTTAGAGGAAACGGCGGGGTCGTGATGGTCAGAAGTTTCAGTCTCCACTCCCGGTGGACAGAGATTCTTACATCAGGTGTCCGAGGAGAGGGCATTGGGCTAAGGATTGCAAGGAAAGGGTCTGTTGTGTTCTCTGCAACGTTCAAGGCCATAAGAGCTCTTCATGTTCTCTCAGGCAGCGCTCCTCCCCTGCTGCTCATTCAGAACTGAAGCCCAAACTATCCTAAACTAGAATCTTGATTCCTTGGTCGTCTGCCATCGCTGGGGCACGATCTTGGTTGGAAGGCTGTTTGGTTGTATCAGTGTCGAAGGAGCATGCTAAGCTGTCAACACCGGAGGCTTTTAAGGCATTGTTGGAGGCTATTCATCAATTCATCAGCTCTGGCCAGAGATCAAAAGTTGGTGGATTGGGGAACTGGACCAGTGCTCCTTTCTGATTAAGAGTCCTTGTCCATATTGGTTTTCTCCTGCGATCAAAGCTCTCCATGGCTGGCGGAGCATAGTGGTGTTCAAGTGTTTGCCTTGGAATGCCCTGGTGTCTACCCACCCTGTTCCACAGGGCTGTAAGCTGTGGATTTAGATGTCTAGTATTCCACTCCATGTCTGGAATGGGGAGACATTCCAGGCTATTTGCTCTAGTTTTGCCCTGATCAAGGAGATAGATATGCATTCTCTGGATGGTTCCCAGCTCCTATTTGCACGGGTCCTTGTGGAGGTGTACTCGGAGGAGGAAGTTCCTGAGAGAGCGTTAATCCATGTTGCGGGAAGAGACTTCTGGGTGAAGATCATGAAGGAGACGTCGTTTCTCTCTAGATCAGATAAGGCGAACGGGATGGACTGGTCTTGGGCGGAGGTAGTTGCGGAGTACAGGATATTCCAGGGCAAGAAACAGGGCTTGGGTATTGGCCTGACTAGTTGTTCGCAGGGTGCTTCTTCTGAGTTGATCGAGTCAACCCCAATGACTCAGCAGTCAGAAGAGGCAGGGAAGAGCCTGGGTTTAGCCAGGGGAGGAACTCACCGAACTTCCAAAGCGTCGGTTCAGATTCTTCCTCGGGCCAGGCAGCAGTTTGGAACCTGGGTTCCTGTGAGCCAACAGTTGGATGAGGAGGTGCCGAGGCAATGTGGGGATGTTGCACTGCTTGAAGCCAGGGCTGTGGGGTGGATTTCGTCAAGTCCCGAGGCTACGGTTGACGGGCTCATGCATGCACGATCGTCGGGCTTATCGGGTGGGGAAGAGGAACAGTATCGGGCTGTCGGGGCGGGTCCAGTTCTAGCAGTTGAGACGGATCCTGACTTATCATCCGACCAACCGGTTCAAGCCTTGTTATGTATTGCTGATGACGATCAGCCCGTGAACCGGTTTATGGGTCCTCGATCGATCGGGGATTTTTCAACTGTTCATCTTCTTCCCCTGGCTTCTGTAAACTCGCTGGGTAAGACGCTCGACGGTGAACTAGGGAAAGTTCCTCTCACGCCGACAGGTCGAGGGGAAGCTTCCAAGACTGAGCCTAAGGACATCCCCTTACCTGTGGACAAGAACTGGAGGATATCTATAATGCCTCTGGTCCCTGCTATTCTCCTTGCTCATCCAGTGGCGTCTGTGGAGCGAAGGAACTTCACCATTGGTGAAGTAGTTTCTGGGGATGTACCGAGACAGGTCGATGAGTTTGATATGGACAGTGCTCAACTGTCTGTGCAGCCCGAGGTATTGGCGATCCAGTTGCCAGGGTCCGGAGATTCAGTGCAGGGGAGATCCGGCAAAGGATTATCCAAAGCCATTGTTCCTTAATCTTCCACTTCTAATGGGGGTTATGAACAATGGGTGGACGATATTATGAATTTTGGCAGGAAAATTGGAGTGTCTTTTTAAGGCAAAGAAGATGCAATGATCAGTTTTATTAAGAAATTGAGACGGACAAAGGCATTGCAGAGTTCCTTAAAGAGGAAAGGGACTGGTGGTGGTGTGAAAATTGGGAAGAGGGAAGTTAATTTTATTAACAAAAACGAAATTGTAGATTCCCTTAGACCCAAGAAGCTGGGGGGCTTGATTTTGTTATAATGTTATTGTGTTCTTGGAACATTAGAGATATTAATGGGGAAATGAAGAGAAGGGTTGTCTGTGACCTTGTCAGAAGTCATAAACTGGATTGCATTTGTCTACAAGAGACTAAGATGGAATCTGTTGACGGGCAATTCATCAAGCAGCTTGAGGTTCAGTGTTAATTGATTGGGCAATATTTCCTGCACAAGGAAACAGTGGCGGTCAGCTTATCATCTGGAATGGAAACAGATTTAAAGGGAGGATTTGTGATAAGGGTACATTCAACATTTCTGTGATGTTTCATGCAACAGTTGGATCGAAATCGTGGGTTGTTACCTCAGTCTATGGACCTCCTTCTCAGCAGGCCAGGATGGAGTTTTGGTTAGAACTGGAAAGGTTAGCTATGATTTGTAAAGGAATGTAGTGTTTACTTGGAGATTTTAATTGTTTAAGATACCCTTGGGAAATAATTGGCAGTCATAATTGGAATTCATATATGGAGAGATTTGGAGCTTGGATCTCTTATCATAGAATGATGGATCTTGAAATCTCTAATAGAAAATTCACTTGGTCTAATCTTCAAAGAAATGCTACCCAATCAAGGTTGGATAGAGTATTGGTTTCAACATCTAGGATTGAAATGTTTCCTGGTTCTCATGTTCTAGGGCTGAACAGGATGGTTTCAAATCATATTCCTTTGCTTCTGAGGACTAGGGAAATGAAAAGGAGGCCTAAAATTTTCAGGTATGAGCTAGCTTGGCACTTGCATGAGGACTTCAAGGGGCTAGTTGCAAAGTGGTGGCAGGAAGAGGAGTTGTCCCATCAAGCGGCTGCCTCTTTTTCTAAGAAGTTAAACAAGGTGAAGATAGCCATTAAATCTTGGTGTGCAGTGACTTTTGGAGCATGTTCTTCTACCCGGCTGCAGCTGACTCAAAAAATTGATGGATTGGAAGCAAAAGCTGATGTGACTGGATTATCTGAAGACGAAAGTAAGGAGCTGGCTGATCTTAAAAAGGAATACAATATGTTGCTACTAAGAGAAGAGATTAAGCGGAAACAAAGGTCGAAAGAGTTGTGGCTGAGAGAGGGAGACAAGAATACTAGTTTTTTCTATGCAGTTGCAAGTGCAAAGAAGAGGTCCACGAGAATTGATCAAGTGAAAGTTGATAACAACTTGGTGGAGTCTGAGGAAGAGATCAAGAAAGTCTTTGTTTCTTTCTTCGAGAACTTATTTAAGGAAGACGAGTGGTGGAGGCCTTACATTCAGGAGGGAGTTTTACACAAGATAAAAGAAATTCAGGCCAATGAATTGTCTGCCCCACTCTCAGAGGAGGAAGTCAAAACAGCAGTGTTTAGCATGGAAGCCAACAAATCACCGGGGCAGGATGGGTTTTCCATGGGTTTTTATCAGTATTTCTGGGATATTATTAAAGATGACTTGATGAAGGTGATGAATGAGTCCCATGAAAGGCCTCTGAGCATCAAAAGATTTAATTCCACTTTTATTGTTCTTATTCCAAAGTGGGAAGGGGCCGATATTGTGGCTGACTTTAGGCCCATTAGCCTCCTCAATGGCTGCTATAAAATTATCACTAAGGTGCTAGCTAATCGACTTAAGAATGTGTTGAAGGAGGTGATTAGTTCTAATCAGGCAGCTTTCTTAAAGGGCAGGTACATTTTAGATAACTTCTTGACAGCTCACGAAACCATTGTTTCTCAAAAAAACAGTAGAAAGGAGGGAGTGCTAGTCAAATTGGATTTTGAGAAAGCTTATGATCGGGTAAGCTGGTTATGCATTCAAAAGACTTTAGGAGCTATGGGTTTTAGCCATAAATGGATTGGTTTGATCATGAGCTGCATATCCACTGCTAAATTCTCAATTTTGCTCAATGGAGAACCATGTGGTTATTTTAAAAGCTTGAGGGGTTTGAGGCAAGGAGATCCGATGTCTCCATTGATTTTTATCTTAGTTGGACAGATTCTAAGTACCCTATGGGATAGGGCAGCAACACAAGGATTGGTTGATGGTTTTTCAGTAGGGAGAGATGGTTTCTTACTCTCACACCTTCAGTTTGCTGATGATACATTGCTTTTTTCCTCTGGCAACGAGGCTATGATCACAAACATGAAGAGGTTAATGATTATTATTGAAGCTATCACAGGGCTGACCATTAACTTTCTGAAATCTGAGGTGGTAGGTATTATTAATTTGGGCCCGGAAAGAATTCAGGAATTTGCTGACTCTTTTACATGTAAGGTGTCATCCTTCCCAATTTCTTATCTAGAGCTCCCTCTCTCTAATGTTCAATGTAAAGTCAGGGATTGGGATGACCTCATTAAAAGGTTTGAGCAGAGATTGGAAGGGTGAAAGGCCAGGTTATTATCAGCTGGAGGAAGATGGGTGTTATCTAAATCAGTTCTTTCATCTTTGGCAATTTATTATCTTTCTATTTTCAGAATTCCGAAGAAGGTCGAGAGAATTCTTGAATCTAAGAGAAGTCTTTTTTTTTTGGAAGGAGGGAGGAGAGAATCAAGAGCTTTGCACCTTGTAACATGGGATAAGGTTTGCAGTAGAAAGGATCAAGGTGGGGCAAGCTTGGTAAAGATTGCTACTTTTAACCAAGCTTTATTGGCCAAGTGGATTTGGAGAATGGGAGGAGAGGTAGATGCTTTGTGGTCCAAAATCATCAAAGGAAAATACTACCATGGGACTTCTAGATGGAATTTACATCCTACATCCTTTTCTAATATGTCCCCAATATGGAGGAATATTTCCAAGATGGTTGATTTGATTGCCCCCTCAATTTCTTTTACCGTGGGTAATGGATGCTCGGTCAAATTCTGTGAAGACAAGTGGGTATTTTGAGTCAGCCTTTGGCAGTGGCATTTGCGGACTTGTATCTAATTTCAGAGGATAAAAATAAGTTTGTGGCTGAGATGTACACATACGGACAGTCCAACCCATGGACTTTGAACTTTAGAAGAAATCTTACAACTCGGGAGATCCAACAATTGGTGGCTGTGCTGAACAGTATTAAAAATTTTGGGCTGCAGAGTAACTGTGAAGATTCAAGATTATGGATTTGGAATCCTAAAAGTACTTTCTCTGTTTATGCTCTAATAAGAGTAATTACTGACAGTGGGGTCAGAGTGCCTTCGGGAAATCTAGTTTGGTCCAAGAATTTACCTTGCAAGATCAACATTTTTCTGTGGAAGATTGCTTTGGGTAGACTACCAACCATGGATAGACTGAGCCGGTTCATTTTCTTGCAGAAACTCAATTGTTTCTTCTGTGGCAGATTTATTGAGAATGTGGAACACTTGTTCTGCCATTATGGAATTGTTCAAGCATGGTGGATGCTGTGCTGCAACAGCCTAAATATCAGTTGGGTGGAACCTTCTTCTGTGCTTCAAATGCTCGATGGATGGGCTAAGCTTTGTCCTCCAACCGAGAGGGAACTGTGGTCTCTTATTCTCCCTGCATTTTTGTGGGGAGTGTGGACTGAGAGGAATTTTAGAAGATTTAAAGATGAGTTTGATAGCTTTTCTAACATTTTGCGCAGGGTTATTAGATGGGTTTCGGAGTGGGGTACAGCAACTAGGGTTTTGGGGGACCCGAAATCCTCCACTATTTTTTCTGTTTTGAGGCAGTCTTTGAGGATGTTTGACTGATCACTGTATTTTTCTTCTTTGTATTTCTGTTTTCTATCTTATCATCTTGATAAGATATGGGGGAGAGTTTTATTTCATCCTTGGAGAGGGGCTTTCTTATTCTTACTCGTAAGGTGTTTCCTGTGTGTTTTCTGAGCAGCTTTGCTCCTTTATGTATCTTTTATTTAATTATCAATGAATTGTGATCTATTGGTCACCTTCAAGAAAAAAAACATACTTTATAAAAATAATATATAAGAATATAAGGGATGTACTAATTATGCTTAATTGGATTTGGTGTGGTGTCATCTAAAAACATACTTTATAAAAATAACATACAAGAATATAAGTATACCTACATCGAAAAACATACTTTATAAAAATAATATATAAGAATATAAGGGATGTACTAATTATGCTTAATTGGATTTGGTGTGGTGTCATCTAAAAACATACTTTATAAAAATAACATACAAGAATATAAGTATACCTACATCGAAAAACATACTTTATAAAAATAATATATAAGAATATAAGGGATGTACTAATTATGCTTAATTGGATTTGATGTTGTGTTAAGGCATCAAATCTCTTGCGGCAGATGTTTTAAATGGTTTGGCTAATACATGTGGAAACTCTCAACTGGCACAAAAGGCTTGAAAGAATTGAACACTTAGCTTGGCTAAGATGTGATCCCCCTGTCTAAAAACGTACTTCATATAAATAATATACAAGAATAAGTATATCTACATCGAAAAACATACTTTATAAAAATAATATATAAGAATATAAGGGATGTAATAATTATGTTTAACTGGATTTGATGTGGTGTTAAGACATCAAATCTTTTGTGGCAGATGTTTAAAAATGGTTTAGCTAATACATGGAGAATCTCTCAACCGGCACAAGAGGCTCGAAAGAAGTGAACACTTAGCTGGGCTAAGATGTGATCCCCCCCCCACCATCTTTTTTTATAAAGGGGGGTGGTTTATCTGAGGGGAAACCCACCCCACGACTCGCCTCAGCATAGTGGTGGTATGGTGCCGACCTAGACCTGGGCACGGAATGTGACCTCCGCACCCACAGGGCTATGGCATGGTTGTAGTAAAACCCTCAGGGTGACATGTCACACCCGCAGAGAACAAAATCCAGGCTTACACCTGCGAACTTCCTACCTTGATGCACACCGGGTGTACGAAGGCGGGAGTCAAACTCGAGACCTCACCTAAGTGAACAAGGTCCTGGACAGATTAAGACATGAACTCTTGGGTAGCAATTATTAGAAATGTAAATTTCAATGGATTCCCTTGTTTCCACTGATTCCCAGAATTGAGGATGTTTCAAGGTCTTGAAATAGAGACATGGATCCAAGGAATCCAGATCTAAAACCTTCTCGTTTAGCGCAAAAGGGGGAAACAAAGGGATGAACCTTCAAATGGAAAGTTGATTATGCTCTCTCTCTTTTTTTCTAAGTTTAGCCATATCTACTGGCCACAGTTTTTATGTATAATGGTTTAATTACACCACTGCCCATTATTACTGTTTTGTGGATCCCAAATACCTTGCAGTTTACATGAGCTGAGAATGGGGTCAGCTGAGATAAGCTTCAGACCATGGTGACACTTTTCTCTAGTGCCGCTCTTGGTTAAGTTGCTAATTGGAATAACTCACTGGAAGATAATAATCAATCAATGGCAAATTATGCTTCAGATGGATAGAAAATCATTTCACTTGATTTCTCCCAGTCCCAGGAACAAAGGAAAAGAGCATGTTCCCACCCCCCACTCTCCCAGGGATTTGCATATGATAAGTTGATAACTACTATTCACGAGGTCAGTCTTGCACTAGTTCTCTCCGGAGTCCTCTACTTTGGCCAGGCTATTAAAGCCTTAGACGTCAATTGTTGATTTCAGAAGATGTGATTTCGGTTAGCTGGACTGTAGGCAATGTTAACAAAAAATGCTGACCTGAGACTATTCAGAGAAAGAAAACTGAAACACTCAACCAGGAAGCAGAAAAACATGTCAGAAAGCATGTCCATGTTTAATCACACCAATTTCATTCAGTACATCCCCCAAAACTTCACCCAGAAAGAGGAAAAACTTTAAGCAAACAAAACTCAACCAAGCACCAAAGAACCTAGAGCAAAAGAAACTCCCCTAGATGTCTCTGCAGATTAATGCAAGCCTTTTTACACAGCTACAATTACAAAGGGAGGCTAATATCTTTACTTATCTGACACTGAATCATGTTTTCTGGCTCCTCATTGGACCATCTTATGGATGTCACAAGATACCGGTATCCATCATTCTTTGTGAGTGTTTTTTGAAAGTGGATAGTGATGCCATATATTCTTTAAAAAAGTAATGTAAAGGTGCCTTGTGGGGTTATTTACTGGCACTCTTGGGTTATTTACAAATATATTGCTTGCTGACTTTTGAATGCATTGATCAGCAAGTGCTTCACATTCTTTTTCTTTTGTCTTGCATGTGCATTTGCATCAACACTATGCCATCTCAATGTGCACATTATCCTCTTGGAGATGAACATCCACCCCAAGTTTATTTTAAAAAAAATAAAGCATAAATAGTGTGTCTTTATCAAATCACCCAGCACCAGACAGTTCACCGTCAAAAAGGTAAACACACTTTAAACAATAGTGCTTATAACATTTTCAAAATGCCTGAGCCGGGAAGCTTGCAACCCTCTCAACTTCCTAAACAGACTGCAGATGCCAAGACAGCTGCTCCAACTCCAAGTGGTTTTTCTATCGATTTCAAAATTTTCAAACTTTGTATACATTGTATGATTCGACAACCAATGGATCTATTTGCTATAAATTTTAAAACATGAATAATGCATCATAAAAAGATAGACGCAATAAGCAAAGCACTGACTGCAATAACCAAATTTTGATGTTGTTCCAAGAGAAACAAAAAAAGACAAATCTAGTTAGACTCCAAAATTTTTATTGTCTATCCGATGCATAAAATCAACATTAAATTAAAATTTCCACTCATAAAGGAGAACAATGATACATGCATGAGAAAGGGCCTCCATAAATGTGCAAACATTAAAGGTCAGATCAATTCCAAAAGGTTATCTACAAGGAGGGAAAAAAGTAAAAAACTGTTCAATTTCACAAAATACAGATGTTAGAATCACAAAAGCAAACAAAGGAGCATTAACAGAAACTTTAATGTGTTAGCCTTTCCTTGATAATGGAAGCAACTGAATCCTTGGGATAGCTATGGACTATTGCTTCTGAATAAATAAAGGGAAGAGAGTTAACTGTTTGCACAAATGATGAAGAAATGCAGATTGAAATCTTCATAAAATATGCAGGACGTGGAAAAAAAGAGATAGAATCATCCAAAAAATAAAGAGAAGGAAATGTCACAGAGAACTAAAAGAATGGTAAAACACAATCAAGAAAAGTTTAAAAGAAGTAGTGAACATCCAGGCAGTGGATTCGATCTCCTGGGAAGAAAGAATAATTTGAGCTTCAAATTAGTACAAGATTACCTTCTTGCATAACCAGATGAAAATTCCTCCAGACAATATCCCGATAACAACCCAACTTCCACTGTTAGAGCTCTGGCCTTCCTGCACAAGATCAAAGCTTGCAGCCAACATTACCCCAGCTGCAAGACCATTGCAGACACCTGCCCACTGTGGCTCTAGATCTACAAAGAAAAATGGAACTGCACCCAGCCCAGTAGCTGCAGCCATTGCAAGAGTGAACCATGCAACTGTCGATACTGAAACTCGTCTACTGTCAACTTTCCTCTCATCATACCCATGGAAATTAAGCTCAGAATTATGAAACCCATCTTCTGTAACTCGACCATCTATAACAGTACTCTCTAAGTATCTATGTGGAGCTTTTTGTATCCTCTCAACAACTTCTTTTTCTGATACCCCAATGGCAGAGCCAAGCAGGCATACATGAATCAGCAAAACAAGGAAAAGTACAGACACTGAAGCCATAATTTTCTATGTAAAAGTCAGTTCAACTGGTTTGATCTTGATATCCCAAAAGAATCTAAAATGTTTTTTGAATAACACAACAAAAGGATGTTATCTGATCATCTTTGTACTGTAACCTCACTACCTCAGCTGATCGAGAATCCAGATAAAGACATATGTTGACACCTACAAGTACAACCACATATGCTGGGACACTAGAGCATATGTTGGCAGAATAAATGGCAATGTTCAAATCTCTTCCATGAAAAGGAAAACATTTCGAGTATCGAATAACTTGACATTGCTGGAAACCTTCATGGCAGCTTTATTTAAAATCATCACGTCAGTAACACATTCCGTCCTCAAACTTCTATCATTTCTGATATCCGACATAATGCATTACCAAAAGAGCATAAAATGAAACCTGAAACAGGAAATCATAAAATCAGCAAAACCACTTTTGCTTCTCGAATTGCATACTCCAAGAGAACTCAACACATGGGAGCCATCAACCATCAGGTGCCTTTAAGCAGATACAGAATGTAGAAAGAAGTAAAGGTGACTTTAACCGTTAATGAAAGCAAATAGTATCAAATAATTGTGGATAATCCCTAAGAACACAGAGTCAACAGACACATCTGCTACTTAGTTAAGCAAAAACACATGAACCCTTACTTACAAACCAAACTGACCAGGTACATACACACCATGCTGAAGCAACAAAAACGGGATAAAAAATGCATCGTTTGAAGGATCACATTCCGATAGAACACAAAAGAAATGGCAGAGATAATCCAACAAAGAAATTCATGAAAAAAACACGTATTGTTTTCCCATACAGACCAGAAATTTGACACCAACAAGCCACTTCACAGATCCCAGAATGTTGTTACCGAACCCTAGCAACGCAGATGCGAACCACGATCATAACCAACCATGATTACCTCAGCTGAGCCCAAAAAAACCGATGAATTTAGCAGATTGTGGTCAGGTGACAAAGGAGCAGAACCAAATCCCTCGATCGGAAGAACATGAAAATAGAAAGAAAGCCCTCGATCCTCCCCAGGAAACAGGCCCGCAAGAACCCTAGTTTTCCCGAAGACTTCAGCAACTGGAGAAACAGAGATATCCTAGCAAGTAACAACCCTAATTTTAAATTATGAATATCCGGAGGATAGGGCGCACGCTGTTTTGGGGGAAAAGCGGACCAGAAAACCGGCAAAGCGCCGCCCCAAAACCGCTTACCGGGGGCGGAGCACGGTTTCCGCGGATGGAGAAACCGATCGGGCGGCGCGTGAAGTGGCGCCACGTTTCCTGGTTTCCAGCTGACGTTGAATTTTTTTGCAGGAATGTGGGAGAGACGGGGTTTTGTGTGCAATTTTCGACAAATTTCGGTCGGGCCCAGGAGAACATGGTATCCGGAAATATTAATATTATTATTATATCCTGGCCCAGTGGGGTTGGCAAGTCGAAAGGTGGAAGGCCGACTCCGGGTAACCGTCGTACGCGGGATTGTTACTCGGCTGACGTGGAGCCTCGGATGGATGAGTTGAGAATTTGATTGGATTGTACCTTCGAGGGTCCCCGCGTATTCAGGGTGAATAGCTCAGTTGGTAGAGTATATATCTATATGTTTAGAAAATCATAATTTAATTTTAATAAAAATTTAGTGTTTTAAAAAGAAAATATCCAATAAATCTGCCTAATAAAATTATTATTATAGACTTAATTGATCTTTGGGGAAGTAATATCATGACATAAAAATCAAACAATAGAGAGAATTTTAGACTTCCAAACTTAAATCTGCCACTCTACATAAGTTGGTTCCGGTTCTTTTAATTAGGTGATGGAAGATGATGCGGACACTTCATATTTATAGATAACATGAGACGTCACGAATTTTAAGGTGTTGATGGTCTACAGTTTTGAGTGACTCGAGTTATGTTAATTTAAACAACTTTATGGTGTTGATTGACTACCGTTTTGAGCGAGTCGAATTATCATGATTTTATCTAATACAATTAATATATATCTTTTACCAATATAAGAGGCTCAACAAAATTACAAAGAAAACCTCCACGCAGCAAATTGTGCTCCATTTTGAAGTCGTTTTAGCAGTTTTAAGAGGTTATATTCTTAAATCTGAAGTGATAGAGATAAAATTCAGCCCAGCCAATAGAATGACCCTATCTTACTTGAGTGCATTCTTTTAGTAAGATATGGTGACGTTTCAGTCTAGTATTATCTTTAATACGAGCGGACAGCTAAGTATTGTGGGCATCACCTTTAAGCCTTACTACTAAGACTTTAGTTCAGAATGGGGTCAATTATTTTTGAGTTCATAGATGGCGTGGTGCTGGTAAACCAAGGTGTGGTCTGTAGACTCTGTATTATGAGTACGGTTCTTTTTAATACGGGTATGGACTGAACTCAGTCAACACAGAGAAGAAAGGAGAGAATCTTTTATAAAAATTCTTATTCGGTAATAGAAAAAACACCATATGAGAAGGGTTTTTGAAATCTTCCTATCTCTTTAATGACTGAGTTCGATCCAAATTCGGACGTAGAGAATTTATATTCCTGTCCTATAGGCGAGAAACAGAAAAAGGAGTGCAGATTTTTTTTACTGTTGGCACACTGTCTTATTAATCAGAAAACTCTACAGACTTTGAATTTTTACTTCACATATTACTCTTCTTAATCAAGCATAATATGCTTAGACTCGAATCGGTCAGTATATGGGAGGGACAAGATAGGATGAAATCCTCGCCAGTGCATCGGGGAAGTGTTGACAAGAAAGAAAGAGACTCAAAAAAACCCCTTCAAATGATGGCGAACCAGCGCTATCAAAGTACAACCTTAACAATTTTATTTATTTATCACATTAGAAGGGGAAAAAATGCCAAAGGTGTGTTTGAGGATTGAGGGGAGAGATTCCCAGGTTTCCTACATAGAGAAGGGAAAAGGAAATAACGTCACCTAGCACATATGGTCTAGCTATCCCTATTTTCTGATTTATACATATACATATATGTACAAATTGTATGCTATGCCATGTGAGTGTTTTCTTTAACAACAATAGGATAATTCATATTACTATAGACACCAAATACTTTAAACTTGTCATTAGCCATGGGAGCCCTTCTCCCAGTTGAGATCTTTTTGCATCACTCTAGAAGATTTTAAAGATTTTAATTTGGTAAACTTAACTATGAAAATGATAAAACACGAGCCTAATGTTTCCTTTGGACAGCGCTATTTCTTTTCATTATGGTTAATGTAATGTAATTTAGATTTCGCTAAAGATAAGATACTTATTCCAAAGAGCCTAAGTCAAGGAGAAACCATGGCAACCCCTCGATTCATTAGACGTGGTGCACCATCAGCATATAACATCTATACTTCTGTTAAATTCCAAAGGAAGATTTGCACTTCTGTTCTATATCATATCCACAAGTGAATTACGAGGGGCCTTCCAGATTATATTATTTCTAGGTCATACATGTAACATGTCTTTTGACTTTTGTTAATTATTGATACGTTTGTCAAGGGTTATATAAATGCACCATATGAGTCGCTTCGAAAAACTATAAAAAACCATTCAAACTACTATAGGCTGTCCAATACTTTAAACCCGCCGTTAACACCATGCCATTATTATTAATTAGCAGTTCGGACTATAACGATGTAGGATTAAGGTCAAGTTAAATAGCTGCTTAAATAGACATATAATCCTTTTAAGTGAAAAGTCTCTCCTTAACGGTTTGTCGAAGTGTTGAGTTTTAATTCTCAACACAACAGCTAACCACAAATTATGGACACCAACACCCCCCCCCCCCCCCCAATCCCATATTCCGCAGGTGAGAATCTATTAGACACGTGTACGCCATAGGATAGTCCTCCTCTCACTCAACCCTTCTTTAAGCATCAATCTCAAAGGATCTTATAGACTTACAACTTGGCAAAACTAGTTTACCGACAAGATCATGATAAAATAAGAAGCATAAAGTTGGTGGTTTTTGAATAGGCATTATAAAGGTTATTGGGCTGTTCAACTCAAAACCTTTTAGGTATTAAGTGGAGTAGGCACCACTATTTTGAACATATGTTTTATTTTGTTGTTTTCCATATGAAACTATTATAACACATCCCCTCACGTGCACACCAATTTTACGTTCTGTCGTGTGAACCACAAATACAAGGTGCGTGGCCCTATTCATAACCTTGGGATCTAATATCATATTTAAGCTATTGGATTATCCAACTCAAAATCTTAAAGCTTGAGTAGATTAGACACCACTGTGTTAAACACATGTTTAAGATAGGTTTTTTTATATATACCCCTATGCATTTGTAATATACCTTTGACTCTCACCTATAGTTATAAATATCCCTAAAATCTTTGAAAAGGTTGTATGTATACCCTTCAGACTTTAAGTGAATATGTTAGGACCATCAATTGTTGCTGAATTCAGGGGTACATATACAAAACTCTCGATGCGGGGAAAAAAAAAAAAAACAACCTTAGATCAAGATTTAAAGGCTATAAAAATTCAAAAAAAAACAACACGTTACACACAATGGAATAATTCCATCCACGCGGAACAGGGCTCTACACCGAGCGGGCCCACAGAATCCATGCACCACGCGGAAGCCCCATTCCACGCTTAGGCAGAACTGTTCCACCACGCGTGGTATGTAAGCCGTCCTATCTTTTTCTTTTGTTTTTGCTTAATTTTTTCTCCTCCTTCCTTGCTCACATCCCTACTCTTCTATGAATTATGGGCGGCGAAGGCATCGTAAACAAAACTTTAATTTAAAAAAAACTAGAATCATTAGATTAATATCCAACAGCTCACTCTTTCCATGTGATGGAGTTGCACCAACTATCTCCATCTCACTGTAGCATTCTTATCTCTCTCTCTCTCTCACTCTTTATATTTATACAGATATATATATGGGAAAGGATAGAATGCGCACTGAGGAACCTTGAAAACCCACCCTTCCCATTGTAAAAAAAATATTTTTTATAATCTTTGAAATATTTAAATTGCCTCCTTAGGGTTGATTCCATCCAGGGGTTTTAATTTTCACCGTCCGATTTTGACGATCAACTAGAATCGTCCGATCGGGCATATCAAACATCAACATTTAAAAATACCGAAATATAGTTGAAAAATAGAAAATTCGTCAAATTAACCGTTATGATTGATCTAAACTCCATGAGTTTTAGTTTTTGATCCCTAAACGACGACGTATTATATATATATATATATATATATATATATATATATATATATATATATATATATATATATATAGTTAAAGAGAAATGCTAGAATGTAATTTGCTACAATGCATGGCCCATAAATATTAAAAAACAATAATTAAATATTCAATTATCTCCCTTAAGGTTATTTCCATCCTTAAATCTTTATCTTGATTATCTAATCATATCCAATTGTGAAACTCAATCGTAATCTATTATGTAGTGCACATTTACAACGTATTAATGAATTCAATTAAATTAAGTTGAACTAATTAACTAATTATGAGAGTCTATTAGTGAATTTAACTAATTTAATTTGATCTAATTAACTCACTAGTAAAGACCTATTAGTCTATTTAGGTAAATTAAAACAATCCATTAACTTAGTTAAAAATATGGGTTCATATGTGCTAGACAGTAGCATAATAAAATGATAGTGACTTTCTGTAAAATAATTCGGATTGAGACGTGGTTAGTACCATTGGAAAAATAAAAACAATATCTATAATGTTGTAGAAGATCATTTTTACTAATTCAAATGTTTTAAGGGTCAAAAATAATAATGTTCAATTTTAAAAAGAGTTGCCCACATAAAACTAGTCTTAATCGAATTAGGATTTGAGTTAGGAAACAATAAGAAGTATAATTAAAGTTAACCACAACTTAAAAAATATTATAAAATATATTTGAATCGGATTAGAAGTATAACACAATAAATTTGAGTATGTTTAGTACTCTAAGTCGTAGATGGAAAGTCATACTTAAAATCATACTTGAACTAAGATTCTGTATACATATTTACTTAACCTAAGTCTTGTATTTTAAGTATAACTTTACGTATAAAATTCTAAATTAAATGAGACAACTCCTATTGAAAAGCTAACTCAAATTCTACAACTTTTATGAAGATCATATTTTCAAAATATATCGTTTCCTAATTCGAATTTGAAGGTCTTTGGATGGGAATACAATCTACTAGAAATCTAAGTGAGTTCTAATTCGAGTTTGAAGTTTATCTACAATGAAAGGTCTCACTTAAAGTAAACTCGACTCGAAAATGATGGAAAGAGTTTGAGAAAGATTGGGATAGAAGAAAATACTATTTATAATCACCAAAATTCATGCACACCATACTCTAGCAACAATTTTACTTGAAGAGTCTAATTTTTATGTTGTTCTTGAGAGAAAAAAAAAAAAGAAGGTTATTAGACTGCAAGGGGTGACTCTTCAATGTGGGAAAACATTTTTTAGGTCTTAAAAGGTGTGGATAAAAGGTTAGAAGGGTTAGAGGTTGTAAAACTTACTTAGAGGAACGATAAGATCTACTAAGAATCGATCTTTCTTCAAGAAGTAGATAGATAATTCTAAACATGATATATTTTGTATTAAAAATTATATTATTGTTAAAAATTTACAAAAAGTTAATCCATTAATAAAAAGTTTGATTTATATGTCTATTTTATAATCACTAAGTTTCATATTTTTATGATTTTATTTACTATTTATTATATAATTATTATTTTAGCATATACAAACTATCCATTCAATATATTTTGTTTCTAATTGTAATCACCTGAGTTACAGATATTTATTATTTTTGGTCCGATGTCTAATTGAGTTAAAACTTTCATAAAAGTTGTTTTTGGATGTTATCTTCATGACCAATAAATTTAAGAATTTTATAAATTTATTTAATATTTATTCTATAATATTCTTATTGGACTATGCAATTTATCTGAACAATTTTGAAATCCTAATTTATGGACTTTATACCTCACTCAATTCATGTCTAAATCATGTCAAATTTTATAGAGATATTTATTATATAGTCTTTGATATTCTGTAAAGTTTGAGAATTTTATGTGATATTTATTTTATCATTTGTTTTGATTTACTAAAGTTCTATTAAAGTTGACTTTTCGAAATCAATGTGCGGATCTAAAATCATATCAAATAAATAAATAAAATCATGAAATTTTGCCAAAACTTTTAGTTTGATCTTATGAGCCTATTCACTATATTTTATTATTTTATGAATCTATTGGATATTTATCTTAATTATTCTTGTATTTTATGTCTTGAAATTTGAAATCTAGGCCAAAAAATTGTGAGATAAATTTTAAAAAATTCAAAAAATTACTCATATCCTAATAAATATATTTTGACCATGCTTAATTAAATTTAACCTAATTTGAAATTTTAGATCATAATATTCTTTATTATGACATTATACACGACTCTATGTGAATAAAGAATACTAAATCTATTTGACTCATTTTATCCATTATACGCCTATGAATTTATATCTTTGATCTCCTTAAAATATGTGTGATCTAAATATATAAAATATATGTACATAAATAGTGCTACCGTAGGAGAGTTTTGGACTAACTTTGTAAGCATTTGCAGGGTAGGTCAGAACCTATAGGCAATGGGTATATGGATGAGGTATCCGCAGTTTTATGTAGTAGTTAAGATCTTTGTGCCGTTTGTCTAGGTGCATTGATATCTATGTAGGTTGCTCCTTATGTTATGGTTGGACACATGTTCAATATATTGAAATGAAAATATGATAATTAATATGTCCTCTGAAATGATCATCATATTTAATTTATGTTATGAAATTTGATATGATCTTCTATACTCATATGTTATATAAATCACTTATATGGTCAGCCATATTGATATTTGATTAGGTATCTATATCATTTTTTTATTAGTCTCTTGATCAACCTTTGTCCTTTTAAATTCGATAACTATGTTTTATTTTGATTAGTTTTTCATTCATGATCTTATGACTTTGCTATAATTATTATTTATTATTTCTAATATCACTAGTCATCTATTATATCTCATCTGAGTAAGTTTAGACATAATATAGAGAAGCTAGAATTTGTAAGAAATTTTATAAAAGTCCCACATCTACTACTGTTCAATCAATTAAAAAAAAAAAAAAAATTGTCAAACTTGAGTCCCACTCTAACTCGATACTGTTCAACATAATAAAAATAGTCGTCTCTAATATCTATTGTAAAACTTTATCATAGTGATGTCTTTTGCTTAGTTTAATTACATGAACATTAGTATGAAATGATTAAATCATATTACTTTTTCTCTTTTTATATATGTGTTTGTGTAAATGTTCCATAATAAAATTGTCCTTCTATAGGATTAAGATAATGCAGCTTGTTCCTAGAAAAGAGGAAAATGTGACATCAATGTAGATGTATAAAATAATGCAGCTACTCTATATTTTTATTATTCTTTTTGTTACATTAATTGAGACATTTAATTATTTAATTGAATATATTTTTACAAAAAGTGTTAATTATATATAAAATAATGCTATTTTACATGCTTTTGATATTGTTTAGTTATTTGATCAAATGACTGGCGCTAAAGTTATTTTAGATATTTTTTATGGTTGAGGTATTTAATAAGAGTTCTTTAGTCAAGTAATAAAATAACTGTGAATGAGTGTTGGTAAGAAGTGTGCCAAAATATAAATATATGTATAAGTACTAAAAAGATATGTTAAAAGTATGTCAAAAATTAATCAAGTATATATAATAAAAAATAATTTCATCAAAAAACGTTAAAAATAAGCCATGGATAACCTATGTAGAACTATCTATGTACTTAAGTAATCACTAAAATTTGCATTTTTGTTTTATATTTCATGAGCATTTCCTAATCGTGTAGGAAAATGATGAAAGGATTCACGAAATTACTTCTAAACTTTTCCATATTCCTTGGAAGGTGTTGAAAACTACACTCTCATATTGATTTTTGCTATTTATAGTAATCATGATGCGCTAAGTAAATGACGATCCTAATCTTGTTGACCACAAGAAGATGGTAGAACTCTAAGCATTTTTGGAATTTTCAGCAACAATGGGAGTTATGGAGGGGCGATTCCCCTGGTATCCTTTCATTTTTGGATATTGAGATAATTGAACCATAAGATAGAATCTAAGTCTAACCACCACTAACTCCGATTTTAAAATCCAAGTTTAATGATTTGTTATTAGTAACTGTCTTATTTTCAATTTCTGATAAACCAATAGCCTTTGAAATCTACTAAAAAGGGATTAAAAATTAAGCTTTTCATCTCCTCAATCTAGAGACAATTTTAGTCATTTTTATCAATATATCAAATATAAAGAAAGATCTTATCATAATTTATATAAAAGTATGAGCTTCATTGATTGCTAATACGCATAAATAACCTACTCTCTAGAAGGTACAGTTTTACTTCGTATATATAATTGACGAAAGAAATTATGTTAAATATCACATGATTCAAAGTATGCAAAATTTATTAGTTTTTTTATCATAACCTATAATAAAAAATTTGTCATTATTTCTTACTTTCTATGAGTTTTTCACTAATCATCTGTCTCTTGTTTTTATAGAAAGATTTATCTTTTGCTCTTACCATTAACTGTGATTAATTTTTTTATAATTCTCAAATATTTTTTTTGTCCTTTATCAGAACATGGTAATATATCAATATGTTCATACCATAGTTAACAAATATCCAGCTGGTATCGAGTAGTTAGGAGATAGGGAGGGATTGTATAAGCAAACCTATGTAATGGATTCCTTTTCAATTTATATGAACTATCCTTCCCATTACAATAGGGATTATACAAAAAAATAAAAATATTATGATGTTTAACACTGAAATTTTCTTAATACCCACTTGCATTGTTGTCTTTTCTGTATCCACGAACATTCATGGTGGGCACATCCGTGAATGTGCCTTGGAAAAAAAAACTTTCACTTCTATACGTTCCCAAAAGGCATCCTAAGGTCCGACACCATAATTACGAATTTGCATGAAACTCAGACATGTCTATAAAAGTTGATTTTTGAAAAATGTAGAACATCCAACAACAATGTCCGAACGAGGCCTTACTGTGTTAACTATGGACATCTTAACATAGTAAGACATCACCGTATTGACAGATCATTATAGCTAATTATAGGAGGTCATAAAAAATAAACCTCTCAATGAAGAAGAAGATAGAAGATCAACAAAACTTGATAGAGGATAGAAATTAATGTACGACAGAAGTGTTCTAATTTTTTTTTTCATTTATTATCTAAATATTTGACATGATGCGATACTACAGTGGCTTTTGGAAACTATTATTGTAGGTGACTTTCAATCATTGGTAAAAAGATGGGGAGGGGAGGGGAGGGGAAAAGGAAGAGACAAAGCATTTAAAGCAAGGGGAAGTTATTTTTTTGAAAAAATCCATAGATTTTAAATGTAAAGAAAGAAAGGAACATGGGAAACATTTTTCTTTATCTCCTTATATTTCTCAAAAGTTCATACAACCCAGCTTTTCTGGGTTTTGAATGATTAGGGTTGTACTATGAGGAGGGGAGGGGGAGAGCTACTTCCATAAGCTCCTGTTAAAGACGAGATTATTGGTCGCGAATAAATCTTAGAGATGCCTTCTATTATACTCACCTTCAATTTCTGTCCAAAAAAAATAATGTCGGAATGGGGCCAAAGATGTCTCGAGGAGTCCCACTCCGATACTTAAGTCAGAAAGAGAATATGAGAAGTAAAATGATAGAATTAGTGAGCTTCCCTTAACACAAGTCCAAAAAGAGTATGAAGTATAATGATAGAATTAGTGAGCTTCTTTTAACATTGGCACCGAGTACGAGACTCCTCGAGACATCTCAAGATCCACTATGATTTTTCTAGACAGAAACCGAAGGTGGGAGCAGTAGAAGACCTCTATTCTCGAGCCAGTGATTTCATCTTCAATAGCTCTTATTTTCTCATGGCTATTTCAAGTGTAGCCTATGTCATATTCCTTGAACTTGTCATATTAAAATTTAATTATTTTAAAATAAGAATATAATAAAAATATTTTTATTTTTAATAAAATAAAAAAAAATATTTTTACTTTTTAAAAATACAACATGTAACACTTGCATCTCATTATCAATATTTTAAATTGAAGATCATATTTAAACTAAAATTCAGCACTTTCAAAAGTGCGATCATCAAACTTGTGTCTGAAGCTATCTCGTCTAAATAAAAAAATAGACAATGAAGGTGCAATATAGTAATTCAAATATTTAAATTTTAAACATCTAAGGGGCGTGTTTGGGGTATTGCAGTTGTAAGGATTGAAGTTTCGGATCCGGTTATCGGATCAGTTTCGGAGTCGGATCCCCTAGTTTGGGTCTTTATAGAGCTGAGACTTTGGGTTCATTTTCGCGTTGAGCTTGCTCGACGCATTTCAAACGGCGTCTAGCAAGGTGGACGCGTTTTAGGTTGTGCCACGTGGGCGCCACGTGGGTTGGTTTTAGACCGCGAGAGTACGGCCCCGGTCATATATCGTCTGAATGGCGTCTTGCATGGTCGATACCATTCAGAGTACGGCCCTGACATGTTAGTGTACGACCGATCTTGTCGTTTGAATGGCGTCGATCTTAGACGACGAGTTTTAAAATGTTTCAGTTTGACCCCGCGAACTCCCTTCCTTTCCCTCATTCTCTCCACCTCTCTCTCTCTCCTCCTCATTCTCTCCGATCTCCAGCGTTTCCCCCTCCCCTTTCTCCTTCCCTTCCTCTCTTCATTCCTCATCTCCCTGCACTCCATCAACCTCCTAATTTCATCCATTACCACCACCACTTCTTCCGCGGCGCATTTCTCTCCGGACGGCGGCCGACGTCCCGGTGAAGTAACGACGTCTACGGCGGTGTGTGGCATGGCGGTTCGGCGGCTTGGAGCTCGGGAGAGTTCGAGTAATCGGTAGGGTGACGATCCTCGCAATGTTTCATTTAAAATCATATTTTTTCCGTTTTTGAGCATGTTTAGAGGACTTTTTTGGTGAAAATACTAATTACATATATTGAGGAATGACGGGTTTTAATGGATATTTAGGTTCTCCTCTTCCTCTTCTATTTTGTGGTGTTTTTTGTAAATCCCGCCTTGTGACTTTGGGAAAGGCGGAAGGAGAACCTGTATGTCAGGGTTAAATGGCGTCTGGAGACAGCGACGTCATTTAAAAGGCGGCTTCCACTCACGACGCAATTTAACCCCAGATAACATACTATGTCTCTGGACTGAATGGCGTCCAGGGATAGCGACGCCATTTAAATGGTGACTAACTTGAACGACGCGTTTTGGGCCATCTTCTGAAGCCAATTTTCACATGAACCAGTTTTGGAGACTTGAATGACATCAGTCTTGGGCGACGCGATTCAAGACAGAATCTCCTTAATTCCTGCAATTAACATGTGTTTACATTGATAGATAGTTTGGTTAATTGCATACTTGAAATCATACTCGTAGACGATGAATTCTATGTAATCGGATCGCACCGTGTTGCGTTTTGTGCGATCATAGGCCTACAGTGACAGTTGTTAGCGCTTAGGCACCCCGTGTCGTGTGGGAGTGACACGGCGCTAGTGTGAGAGTAGTGGGGTGACGCCGATAGAGAGAGTCACCTAGTGTACCCCGGGGTATAGCTAGTACTGGTGTGGGAATGGTATATTCGGATTGTCACTCGTACTGGGAGAAGCAGAACCACATGTAGCCTGTCAGGTCAGAGTAGCCAGCGCGCTATTCGAGGGATTGTTGTTTGGTCTCAGCGGGTCGGTGTTTTCCGTATTCGGCCGTGTGGTTTGCGTATTTAGCCGAGACGTTGGTTGTGGGCTCCTTGACGAAATAGTTTCAGAGCTGTGCATGTTACATTTTGACTGCATACGTTTTATATCGAAATTTGAGAATTGTGCTTACTGCTTTACTTATTTAAATTATCTACATTTGTGTTGTTGCACTTGTGGGTGCGTGAATTGGGTGGTGGGGATTGAAGGATCCTTACTGAGTCTTTTCGATGAGACTCACCCTTGCGATTTTCAGGTGAGGGTTTCAGACAGGCGTAGCGAAGAGAGTGTTGGTTTGGGTTGCGTGCCAACTACCGTTGTTCCGGAGTATGCCCCGATGTAGTTGTTATTTCATTTTCTGGCATATACGCTTAATTATTTCTTTTTCAGTTTGAGTATGTAATTATTTGTTAAGTCGAGTCGAATTGTAATAATTTTCAATTTATGTACTTCCTTTACAATTCGATACGATGTGAATGTTTAGCTTAGTTTATCATTTATTTTCCAGACTTATCAAGATCCTGGTTTGGCTCCAAATTTAATGATTCGGTACCCATTTAGTAATCGGATCTCCGATTATAAGGTGGCGGGTCGTTACAATTGGTATCAGAGCATTCGGTTTAGCAAATAGATGAATAACTAGGTTAAATGTTGTAATTTCGGCAAACAATTACATTATCCCGTACAGGCACGGCGGTAGTGTAGGTTTTAGGATTCTAATTAGAACTTTTCGATTTTTGTGATTGTAGGCAATTAGATGGCTCATAGGAAGAGAGTGCAAGTTATTAGGGAGCGGAGAGATGTCCCTAGTAGATCTGAGGCCGGTAGGCCGAATATGGAGCGTTTTATGGAGGCCATGATCTACACGATAGCTAGATACCAGACTCGAGACCCTAGTGAGAGTTCTAGTGCTTGGGGAGGGCCTTCAGCTGCTCTGAAGATATTCTTAAAGCTGAAGCCGCCTCATTTTACTGGTCGTCCCAACCCTGATGAGGCCGTTCATTGGTTGAGGGAGTTGGAGAAGACCTTTGATACTATGGATTGTACGGCAGTTGAGAGGATTCCGTTGGCTACCTTCATGTTGAAGGATGATGCCTATGACTGGTGGACCACTTTGAAGAGTTTGTCTTATGTGGATAGGAATCTCAGAGAGATTCCATGGGAGACATTTGTGTAGGAATTCAATACGCAGTATTTTCCTAGGCATGTCCAGAAGGCCAAGGAGAGGGAATTTATGGAGTTGACCCAAGAAAGCATGACAGTGCTTAAGTGCCAGATGAAGTTTGTTTTGCTTGGGAGGTTTGTGCTTTTTATTTCAGGAGACGAGGAGCGTCAGACTGAGAGATTTGTGGATGGACTGAGGTCCAATTTGAGGAGTTTTGTGGCATCCCACTGTTGTACAGACTTGGCATCGGCGGTTAGGTGTGCCGCGGCAGTCGAGGCATAACATGATCAGTCAGCTTGGGAGATGGGATTGACTATTCAGGAGCCAATTTATGGCAAGAGAAAGATAGCAGCAACAACAACTCCTTCGTCCGGATCAGGATCGTCTTCACTCGGATCGAGATTCATGAGGTTCTTTCGAGGTGGTGGCAGCATCAGTGATAGCGGTGGTAGTAGCAGATCTAGACAGAGCCAACAGAGTCAGTCGGTGTTCAGCATTCAGTAGGAGGCAACTCAGAGACTTCCAACAGTTTGTCGTCATTGCGGTTGTACTCACGGTGAGACTCAGTGTCCTGTATTTTCTAGGAAGTGTTACACTTATGACCAGCATGATCATTTGGCGAGATATTACCCGCAGGAGCATAATTAGGAGCAGGGTCCAGGTGATCAGAAGAAGCCCAGGTGATCACAGGATCCAATGGTTACCACTTAATGGAAGCTACAATATGTTGCAGCGCCTTTGGTGCCACAAAATTTGCGGTGGCGGGTGGATAGTTTGGAGTGCGTAGATTCTCTTCTACCGGTGATTTTGATGCTAAAATATTTTAACATGGTCTTAAGAAATTATTATTCTACACGAATCTATTAATATTGGTCTCCATGCAAAAGATACTATACGTGGAAAATTTATTTACCATGGCTTAGTGAGCATGGTAACAATGATATCCATACAAGGACAAAAAATAATGATATATATTAAAAGGAACCAAATCCGACCACCAAGCGTTCCACGGTGGACACTCCCATTGTGGATTCCCATCTTGAAAATTTTGTGTACCCATGATTTCCGTATGACAAGTGAGATTAGTGGAATAATCTATGGCAAGTCCTATATGTTCATACTTTCAAACCATCTTCAAAATTCAATTCAACCATTAAACTATGACCGTCACCTAGAAACTAGTGACAGAGTATATTTTTGTTATCAAGTAGTAGGAAGGCTTTTGCCTATATATATACATATATAAATGCAAAAATATCTAAAGTTTTTTAGCATATTTTGTTAGAGTTCATGGTACTTTAACGAGAGGGGTATATAAGATTAATCTTTGTGAAGATTTTGAAAAGAGTAATACTTGCTGCAATTCTATACATTGCAATCCACGTATGACACAACGTCCGTCCGATCCAGTGTGCAGTTCGAGACTTTTTTTTTTTAAAAAATTATGTTTGAATTTTTTAAATTTTTTTAAAACATCTGATCAAAAATCAGACGGTACATTTGGGTTGCAACTTGACCATATAAGTTTTTTTTAATTTTTTTTTTTACTTTTTACATGCAAATCGAGATTTGTGTCAATATTTTTTTGAAAAAAAAAAAATTCAGTCGGATGGGGCCAATTCGAGCAACCCGATTGTACCGTTCAATTTTTGATCGGACGTTCTAAAAAGTTTAAAAAATATGAACAAAAAATTAAAAAAATTAAAAAAAAAATCCTCTAAACGCCCTTTTAAATTTGGACGGAGCTGCTGTGTCATGCATTGCGATCCACGTGGATTACATTGTAGCAAGTATTATGCTTTTGGACGTTGCGATCCACGTGGATTACATTGTAGCAAGTATTATGCTTTTGGACGTATCTATAATAATATGTTTAAATTAGTATACATGGAAATATGATTATGTTTTGGGTATATATACAAAAGATTAAAAAATATCCCGACTCTTCTCCCCATTCGAATGAGAAAGCTGTTCCAAGTGTCTAGTTTCCGCGTCCGGAAAAAGCAAATGTGGAAGGCACCGGTTGCCGGTCCAGAAAGGCAAAATAAATTGCAAGGGGGTGGGGGAGAGCCGGCAGGCCCGCCAGCGGCCATCCATTCCCCCCTCCCCCATCTCACTCCTTGAGACGCGAAGCCGCTGCCTCGCTTGCAGCAGCGGAGCCCCTGCTCCGCGAGAGTATCGCCATGGCCGACGGCAACGACTACGAGCAGGCCCGTAAGCGGCGGATGCAGGAGAATCTGAAGCGCTTCGAGGTAGAAACCCCATCGGCTGATGTGTTCGCTTCCGAAATCTTGTCTTCTTTCTCTCTGTCCCTTTAGTTCGATCTTCTCACTTCTCGTGTTCTCTGTCGCTTTGATTCGATCTTCTCATTTCTTGTGTTCTTCCCCGTCGGGGGGGCTCGAATAACGAGTAGCACAAGGGTAACGATTCCAATGGGAGCCCCGGGCCAAATGGAGCTGTAATGCGTTTCTGCCAGTACGGTTGTTATATAGGAAGATTCTTGCGCTTATTAATCCCTTATTCCAGTTTGTTATTTATTGGCATTACGAGATGTAGGGTCGGTGCTCAATGTGTCTTCTCGGGAATCTCCATTCTTTGTGGTTGTTGTTGTAGTGGGAGCATGGTTCCATTTCTTGCTTCCCTCCGATGTCCAGTTTAGCTATATCTGTTGAAGATTGGTTCTCTGTTTTTTTTTTTTGCTTCATCCCTTCTTTCTCCTCCTTTTCTTCCTCCTAATGTTATCGTTGTTTTCTTTTTTATTTAATTTATTGCTTTGGGAATAAATGTACATACATGAGGAAGCTTACATTAGCAGGAAAAAAATTTAAAACCATAAATAGAGTTGTCAATAAATGTTTTAACTAAAGTGTAGTATCAAAAATAAGATATATCAAATGAGCACTAGTATGAGGCTTTGGAATCAGTAACCCTACCGTTCCATAGACTTTCCTGAGCAAATGTTGCGGTGGTTTAATCTAAGCCTAAAATTCCGTAGAAGTCCATATATTAACTGCCTTAGCTAACTAGTATACATTGATTCTTTCTATGCCATTGTTACCCGGTATTTTTCCTCCTGACTAGTTTTTCAAAACAAATGTTTAGCAGGGCAAAGGAGGCCACGCAAGTGTAGTTGGTAGATGGTTAACTGTGGAGGGTTAGGACTGGGACACACAGTACCCTAGTTAACTGGTGCCTTGGTTCAAGCTAGCCATTTTCCTAAGTTAGTTGCTGGAATGTTCAGATGTGACCAACAATCGATCATGTTCTGGCAACAGCAACATCCTTTGAAATGGAACAAGTTATCTGTATACCTTGTTTTTATCCTAGTTTGACAGGGAGAACCAAATCCATGTCCAATATGCTGTAATATGTCTGGCATTTGCTTCATGAACCACAAAATGATCGGAATCAGTTGGTTACAGAGGTTCTCATCCTGTTGGAACACATTTAGAAACTAAAACTTTCTGAGCTGTGTATACCATGTGTGTGAAATAGCAAACTGTGAAAAGGAAAATCCAACACAGTTTGAAGCAGTGGTGAAAATATTGTTACTTTTATGAGTATATTGAGGTTTTAAGTTTCCAACTGTGAATGAATGGAAGAAGTCTAACACTTGTAATAGACATCTCAAACACCTGCTTATTCCTTGCCGAAATTGTATTGCTTGTTTGTAAGATGACATGACTTAACATCTAATCCCCCCTTCTAAAGATGGTTATGCTTTGTTTTCTCTGACCCCTTGTCACCATCCACTTCCCCGAGGACAACAAAGTTCATTCCTATAAAACTTTTGCTGATGACATATTCCTTTGTCCTCTCAAAAAGTACATAAGAAGAGGCTCATAGATGTACACCAGTCCCCATAAAAAGAAAACAAAGAAGAAAGAGAAATTGTATACCAGAATTCAACCATATTTTATGCTTCTCAGTTGTTCATATCTGAGCAAGGAAAGTGGTGAAAACCAGTGTTAAGGGGCATAATGCAATGTGCTTCTCACAAGAGAACATGTATGCTTCTTTCTTGCACATAAAATACAGCTCCACTGAATTAGAAAAATGCAGTGCTTTGAAAATCCCACTCTAGACATTGGCTCCAAAATGGGACGAGTGACTTAATTTAGTTGCCTGCACATTCTTTGTACTTCAGACGGTCAATAGGAAAATGAGACACTGAAAAATATTTGCTAAAGCTATCTTTTTTTTAACTGAAAGATCCTATAATTGTCTTTTGGTGCTTCTAAGGAATCCAGATCATTCATCCCAAAAAAGAGAGAGCTAAAAGTGTAATATAATGTTACTTGTGTATCCATGGATGCGAATATGTTGGATGATGAGGGAATGCCTCCGAGGGAACAACTATCAAATGGAACTTACAGTGGCACTACTGTTTAATTTTCTCACTTTTTCAACAAGTGAGTTGGAAATTTTGGGGGCAACATATACTTATATTCGTCAAGGGTGTGTCTTTTATGTATTGAGCACATTCAGAAGATCTGAGCACAAGTAGTCCATGCAATGATTTAGTAAGTGGATATTATGTGCATCATGTGATAATGTGATGTGAAATGTTTTATTTTCTTTCCAAGAGCTATCAAATTATTAATGCATCATATTTTCCAATTAAGCATGTGTTTCTTTATACTATATATATACTATGCCTGCCCAATTTTCATCCGCTGGCAGCAGATCCTATTTTCTAGGAGCGTTGCGGCGCCTAAATTTCGTGGGAGGGTAAGCCTGGCAAGGAAGAAAGGGAACTAAAATTAAAAAAATAAACAAAAAACTGCACTGTCCGATCTTTGATCGGACGGTGCCCAGTGCACACCCACACGAGCCCGTGCGAAACGCAGGCGTGGACCGTGTTTCGCGCCAAAGGAACTGCCCATGCAGAACTATTCCCCTCCCCCCTTTTTTGTTTATTTGTTTTCTTTAACAGCCATTGGATCTATATCCAAAGGCCGTGGATGCAATCCGCTGCCAGCAGACTAGACCCTGGCAGCAGATTTTGTCACTTTCCCCTCTCTCTCTCTCTCTTATATATACATACATACATACATATATATGCATATCTGGTCTTGACCTGTCTTGATAATTCGTACTTGTAATCCGGTCATTCTCATTTTCATTAACAAGAAATGATGTTCACATGTTTTTGCTATTAATAGAAGTTGTGGCATATCTGTCAATAAGCTTCAATTTGAATTACTTTCTATTAGGTTCTATATTAATATGCTGCTTCATTCTGCAATCATTTTGGTTAGGATTTGGGAATTGGGACCATCTCAAAATCACTTTTGGAGGTTGTGAATGTTGAGCGCAGGCTACTGGTAAGGCTACATTCAGATGAAGTTTAAATATTCCCTGTAAGCTAGTTTAATTGATCTGTCCCTTTTGGGAATAGGCGTATTGACTTTCCATTGTCATCCTTGTGCATTTTCTTGACTAGTTTGTTTATCTCCTGGATTTTTTCTTAACCAGAAATTTTACTTGCTTCCATTGTGCAGAAAAACATTTTAGGCATCTGCACCTTCACCACTTTATGGGAATATGTGGGATTTTAAATATACTCGTAAAGTAGATGACTAGTAAGGACTTTTAATATGTGCATTCCTTCTCTCTTGCAGAACTGTCATACAAGTTCCAAACAAAAGAAAGACCTTGAAACTTCAGAGTTGAGACGATCTTCAAGGGCTCGAAATATGGTTTCATCGTACAATGATGACAGAGTAAGATACACATGTCATTAATCAGACGTTATTGACAAACTGTCCGAGAATCAAGTATGCTCTCTCCATAAAGCATGAAAATATACGCTTAAAAATTGGAATATACTTTTACGTACCTGGCCTTCAATTTTATTGTATGTAAAAATAGTGCAAGCATACAATTTTCTGTACTTTTATACATTTGATGTCATGTGGTTTGCCTTTATCAGCATATATCTCTGCTTGAAATCATATTCGCAGTTGCATGAACAAAGTAAGAAAATAAATCTTTAATGATGTAAAAGGAACGTTGCATTTGTGTCACACAAGTGCATTTCCGGATGTTTTGGAATTCTTGATAATAGGCAATGTACTTTGTTTGGTCATATGAAGTCTAAGTAAGGTTTCTCTCACCAGGGTTGTCAATCATAAAAAGAAAAATGTTGACGAGTGAAAGTTGCACTTTAGACTATAGATTTATGTTGACGTTTGCCGGGGGAGGGTGTGTAAGAGTAGGTTGGATGGATATGTAGTCAGAGGCGTGAGGCGATTAGGGGTTCACCTCAGTCTCAAATGCATAGGTATTGGCGTAGGTATTTGAGGAGACATTTGAAAAATATAAAAAATTCAAAAAATTAAATATATCATTAAATATGTCAAAAGCACATATAAAATTCATACAAAATGACTTATTCCTCTACTTAAATATAACCAAATAAATTTAGAAGCTACCAAATTGGAAGAAAGTTTAATCAAATCAAGATGTAATCAACAAATTCATACAAATTTTGATGCTAAATAAACACACCGTAAATGCAAATTTATTAAATAAGTGCTCGGGTAGAGAGAGAGATGGTAAGAGATTGAGAGAGAGAGAAAGAGAGAAAGAGAGTGCACTGCCCTTATCTATTCTGCCTCTCTTGCTGTGGACATCATTGAATAGGAAAGAGGGCTTTGAGCCCTCTTGTGAGCTTTTTTTTTTTTTTTGTGTGTGTGTGTGTGTGTGTGAGAGAGAGAGAGAGAGAGAGAGAGAGAGAGAGAGAGTCATATCACTATGACACACACACACAGACAGACACAAACACACAGAGAGGGCTTCGTGCCCTCTTCATCTACAAGTTATAGGGGCTCTGAGCCCACTGTAACTTCAGAGAGAGAGAGACTACCTCGTGGTGGAAGAGGAGTGCTGGAGTCTCCAGATGACATGTCGGAGAGTGACGACCACCATGTTGGAGGATGTGCCAGAGTCGTCAGAGCCTTCTGTCACTGTCACGTCTCCTTTCGATGTCGGAGTTGGAACCTTCCGTCGCTAGAGCCAGGTCATGCAAAGGGAGGGATGGGTCTTAGGGCTCGGGTGAAGAGAGGACTAAGGGTTTCGATCTGGGGTGGGGGGGGGGGGGGTGTTGGGGCGCTCGTTTATATGCCTAGTAGGTGGGTCGGGTCACGGGGGTTTGGGCAGATGGACCGCAAGTTGGGCCGATAGGGGTGAATGAGGCAGGAAAAGCGTACTAAGGTGATCACCTTAGATGACGAAGGCGTTTCCCATGATCACTTAGGTGACAAACCCCAGAGCGAGGCACCATCTGAGCGCTTTGCCTCGCCTCATCGCCTAGGTGATCGCCTTAGTTGCCTTTAACTACATAGGTGGCTGATTGTACGGGCATCAAGAACATCACTGAATGTAACCTTGCACTCCTTACCAAGTGGCTTTGGAAACAAAGCATGGCTGACATAGGTCTTTGGTTGAAAGTCATCCGGCAGAGATACTATAGGAAATCTAAGCTTTGGGATGTGACTTCTCCCTCTTTTCACAGGCTCTCCCATCTATGGAGAAGTATTCTCCAGGTGGGTGATAATCTTTAGGCTGGGACACAGGTTTCCCTTGGTGATGGGGCTATAGGTGTAGGTGCTTCTTTTGGGTTGACAATTGGTGTAATGGTGCTTGTCTTTTTATCAAGTTCCTCATAGTGTTGCCTTCTTTCCAGAGCCTATGACGGTGGTAGCATAAGTCTTTGAAATCGACAGTGTACAAGCTGGGAGTGGTTGGCGTCCATGCTTCAGAAGGTAGTTTCAGGAATACACGATAGATTAAGCCAGCAAGCTTCTTCTCCTCTTGACTTCATGGTAGATTCTACCATGCAGAACAAGTAGAAGTGACGGTGGCCAGTGGGAGGTCAAGGGGACTTTCTCCATTAGATCCACTTACCATGTCATTGCAGACGGAGGACTTAGACTTCACTTTGCTAAGCATACTTGGTCACGTACAAGTCCTTTGAAGGGCAATGTTCTCTTATGGAGGATGTCACATTGTAGGTTACTAACTTGTGACATCTTGGCCCTATCTTTGAGTGGGCTTTCCATATGTGCTGTCTACGCAGGAACAAGGATGAGATTGTGGATCATATTTTTACTGTGTGCTTATGCCTGGAAGTAGTGGCAGCTCCTTTTGACCAGTGGCGGACGTAGAAACTTTGTTCAGTGGGGTCACTCAGGGTCACTCGGATCATTCTTAAATTTATTCATATTTTATTTTGGTTATAATAAAATATTAAAATAAAAATAAAAATAAAAATATTTTAATCATTATAAAAATAATAGACTTCAATAAAAATGATACACTTCGTTACGAGGAATTTTTTTTTCCAAATGCACTCGACGAATTTTTTATTAAATCATAAATATAAGTCATAATACTATGTAAAATATTAAGTGAAACTGAGATCCGAGTGGGACTGGGGTCCTGTGGTCATCTAAACAGTGGGGTCACCTTATACCAAAATTTGAAATTTGCCTTATTAAATTAAGACTTCTAAGAAAATTTTAAAATTTCAGTGGGGTCTTGGGACCCCACTGAAATGGGTTGGGTCTACCACTGCTTTTGACAAGCTATGTCATCCAGTCTGACCATGTGGAGATATGTCTTTGGGTGCCGAAGGGTGACCATCAGATGCAGTGGCTCGTCCGAATGAGTGATTTGGGACAAGAGGAACAGGAGAATCTTTTATAAAGAAAGCCTGGTCCAGAGAGAGTTGACACCTTTGTTTGTGATAGGGTGAAGGAACAGTTGAGAGCTTTTGCAGTATGGACACTTGTAAATCCTCCTTTTTTATGTTTTTGTGAGGTTACTGATTGAAGCACAATCGTGTTGGTTTTTTTATTCCTACAGAAGTCAGGCAGTACTGTAAGTTGGGCTTTTGGCTGTACATAGTATTGTACTGTTCATACTTTTATCTTCTTTCATTACTTCTTTTCATTACTGTCTTTAACTTGCAAAATGTAAGCTTCTTCTGATTGATGGGGCCAGAGTAGGAGGTAGAAGAAGAAGAAGATAGGGAGAAGCCCCAGATAAAGAAAGAGCAGGGTGGCAATCAGGTGGACAAGGCATGTGGGCAGTGGGTGAGGGTAATTCACAGGCTATGGCCTGAGGGACGGCTGTCCCCTCTGCCTTCGTGCTGGTGTAGGAGGGAAATATTATCATAAGACAGACCCTTATGTGACAATAAAGAACAACTAGTCATACAAGTAAAAGAATAGACAAACCCCATGAGAACATTTTATATAATTTGGTTGGTTCTGTCCCAGAATCAGCAGATCTAAGTCTGAGCCGGCTGCTTAATTTCAGTTTTAGCTAGTCGAGCAGGAATGAGCTGGTTTTACGGGCCATGTCCACATCAAAGTCTTAATTGAATTTGACAAGCTGGAACCTTACTCTTTCTGATTGTCATATTCATCTCATGGTACCGTCAGTGGGAAACTTCCTTCTGGATTATAATTTGACTTGCCAGGTAGTTTTTGGTTATATGAAGCAAGTTATATTACTAATCACATCTTAATTTCTGCAGGTTGATGTCCTAGACCTTTGTTCTTACAAGAAAAGGTATGATAATGGATCACTTAGTCAGGCTGATTCATTATTTAAGGCTACTTGGACCTTCTGATTAACAGATATGCTGGGAGAACTGATACTGAAGTAAGAGTTGCTTCATATGAAGAGCATAAGCGTGCAGTAATAAAAGCAGAGAAGATTCAGTGTAACCTGAATTCTGGCAACCCATCATTTATTAAATCTATGGTTCGCTCAAATGTCTCCAGTTGTTTTTGGCTAGTAAGTTGGCACTTCTATTATTTTTTCTGGGGCTTCAGCACATTGATAACACAAAACTGAGCTTACGGACATCTGTTATACTGTGTGTACTAGGGTCTTCCATCAAGATTTTGCCAGAATCACCTGCCTTCACATGAGGTGAAAATGGTACTGGAGGATGAGAATGGCTCTGAATATGAGGTCATCTATATTGGCAGAAGAAATGGTTTGAGTGGTGGGTGGAGAGGCTTCTCTCTTGACCATAAATTGGATGATGGGGATGTCCTGGTGTTTGAACTCTGCCAGCCATCCAAATTTAAGGTACTATTTGAAGGGATTTTTAGAATTTTAATAATGACTTGTTGGTTTTGTCATGCTTAAATATCATGTATTTTTGTGATGTTGTCCTTAGTTATTTTGCCACATTTTCTTGGTTTTATCTTGACATGCATGAAACCTGTGTATGTATTTTCACCTAGATACCGGAGACACTTTCTGCAAATGAACATAGGTAAGAATGCACAAAATTAGCCCTCCCCAGATCCTGCAGTGGCAGGAGCCTCATGATATTGGGCTGCCCTTTTTCTACCTAGGTTATGATGCGGGACATAGAATGGGAAACGAGACGAACAGCACGGAGGCCGTAGTAGAGAGAAGACGACTGGGGAAGAGGAAGAAGAAGGGGAAGAAGAGAGGGGGTGGGGAAGAAGGGTAGCACAGGGGCGTCACAATCCAAAGGTCATCCCATCACAGGATCGCACAAGCACACACTGGCCACACAGAACATTCCACTCTCATCCATTAAAGCTCATCATTTCATTCAATATCATTCATTGCCCTCCCTAAAAGGAGATACAAGAGTATATATAGGCTCCACTAGAAACCCTAATAGAACCATAGCTCAACAAAGACCATAATGCCCCTAACTCCTAATAGAGAAAAACGTGCAGGAAAATAACAGAAAAATGGAAAAGTGCCTAAACAGACTTCAAATGGGCCATTAAAATCTAGAAAAATAGGATACTAATTAGACATCATAACTACTAAACTTAGACATTAATAAAAATAAAAATACATAACAATAAAAACAATGTGTCAACGGTCGTCCCGTCAAAGTCGAGGTCTCTTAGTACCCCGATCTGTGCCATCCACGAGTCTGCTCCTGCATCAGGTTAAGCTCAAGGTGACTAAATTGCATATGCCTTTTAGAGTCTTTTTCAGTATCATGGAAAGGGTTGCAAAGGGAACTCTGGTGAAACGAATTTTTTTATGCTTTTTCATCTAACTAGAAATGAAACAAATCTGACTGGTCTCTGATGAATTGGTACAAAACCATATTGTGATGACTCATTTTTGAAACCACATTTGAAGTTTGATCAGTTTCTACCTAAATTTGGTTCTGGCAAAAGATTCCATTTGTAACCAGATTATTAAGTCCATATCATTATACTATCTGAAGAAGGATAATTTTGACTTCATGTCTACCCCCACCTAATGGTCTCATGATTCATGATATTTACTATACAGATATTGCTTGGTTGTATTCTTCCAGATCCACGTTGTTAAAGCAATCGGCCAGTCAAGTCAAGATACTGGCGTTAAACCCTCTGATGCTGAAAGAGGGACTACGGGTCAGTCTGTTACAGGGCAAATACAGTTGAGAACTGGATCTTCAAAACGAGTAAAAAGGCCTCCAAAACGCAGTGAACTGATGTGACAGAGACTTGTTCACTTCATCCGGAGGTGAGATTTTGTTTTGACTTCAGGCTAAGAATCGACTTATAGGCTATGTTATCTATCAGTTGGATGCTGTGCAATCCATTAAGCAAATGATATCTGATGTCTTTTGTTCTCGCTTTTGTGACGCGTCTTGTACGTGCCCCCTCTTGTTTCAGTGTCATATGCGGCAACTGTAAGAACTTGTCATGTTATGTAGCATTTTGATCACAATGCAGTTCAACTACTTACTATCTTTCCACTTCCCTTGAAATTTGAGGTTTCTGGATCTATCTTTTGTTATCATGAATGTGTATACATGTATAGATGTATGTATATATTTTTTCTCATGTGCGTGCATGCGTATGTGCATACATGCGTGCACAGTGTAAGTTATTTTTAAAATAATTTTTAAATGCACCATTGTTATAGACCAAATTGTCCCTTGGTCATCGATGCAAATTTGTAGCTCGGACTCGCAGTTTGAACATAATTTTCCACTTGGACAGGTGAAAATAAATTCTCAACTAAAATACCATCATTTTGACTGAAAAATATCAAGTTGCGTGTCTCTTTCTGCGAGGAGGTTTTTTTTTTAAGTCTTGCTTGCTGCACCGGCTGCCAGTATTTTTAATTTTTTTTGAAATTTTTTTAGGTAGATCCTATTATGTCTTACATGTTGATACAATCGATCTCTGATTGGATTATCCAGAAAATCTGAAAAATAAAAAATCTAGTCTTGATCGGATATTGGATTGTAGAGGCATGTAGGTTGGCTGGAGCCCACCGGGCAATATAATTTGTAATAGTATCATAATGTGAAAAGACCAGTTAAAACTAAATGTACTCTTGTAAGTTTTTAACCATTCTTGGGATTAAGAGCAAAACTTGCTGCAGCGTGTGGGATGTGGTGCAGCCGTCTAATCCATTAAAACGAATGGCTGCAGTAACAGTTCATTTGTTTGGTTTTTTTTTTTAAATCTTTTAAACTTTATTTAAGGTCAGTCCCACCACATCTGTACACTTGTTCGATCTGAGATTAGATTATATGGATGTGACGGGCACGGTGGGGTCAATCTAAAAAAAATTAAAAAGAAATTATTATTTTTTGTACCACACTTCTGTGCAGATTACTCTTGAGAAATGCAGCAGCAAATCACCTTTGCACTTAGATAATTGAATAAAAAACAATATTTTCTGCAATGCTTTGAGAAATAAACAGTGAACAATGGAGGTTAATGTGCTAATTCACAAATATATGAATTGTAAACTGTGATTCTGTGAATATGACGAGTGCCACCGTAACCAAGATGTAACTTCTCAATTATGTCGCCCCAATGATAAGATGCCTAATCGATAGCGACTCGTTACGATGTGTAACCTGATGCATGCGTTTCACGTGGGAAGACACATCCCGATGCTTATGAAAGTTAAAAGAAATGCTAGATGCCTCATTATTTAAAGAACATGCCCATTACTGATTATGTTTATTCAGAGTTAACTCATGCAAAGGACTTTGTTAACTTTGCTGCAACAAGGGCACGACAAACAATTTATCAAGACATATCTTTTAATAAAAAACATTCCTGTAATTCCGAAGGCGTGTTTGACACAGCTTCCATTTGAAAACACTTTTACATTTTTATTTAGTTATTTTTTTTTTATAGAAGTCATTAGATCTTAACAGTCATTTATGTGATATTTTACTTGTGTTTTGACTTCCAACCAAAAATTACAAAGAGAACTTTCAAAATTAGAGAAAAAGTAAAATTGTTATAAAATAGTTGACTTTTATAACAAACTAAAATTAATTATAACGTCTCTCTCTCAACTCATTATATGTAAGAAGTAGAAGTCAAAAGCAACTTTCAAGATGAAATTTTGCCAAACATGCCCTGAGCTTCAAATTATGTGTCAACTACTTATTGACGAGTGCCGATGATGGGTTATGATGGAACGGTGCGAAGGTGGAAGTAAGCTACCATTGGCGATGGTGGGTGAAGACAAGTATCTCGAATGGAGTTGGTGATAAGCCGACTGTGGCGGATGATGACAATGGTTAGTAGCAGTGGCGAGCGTAATGCCACGTGACGGTCATAGATAGGGTTAGGTGATGAACCTGATGGAAGGTGATGACAGTGAGATCCCGCTCCATTGGTGAGAGACAACTACATATCCTCAAGACTTCCACGTCCCTAAAGATTCTAGTAGAACTCAGAAGTCCTTAATTTTTTAAGATTTGTAATAAAACTGTTTACCAAAAAGTCCGAATAGAATACTCCCTCACAACTACAGAGATGAGTTAAGTACTATCAAACGCCATCCAAAATCGGGGTTCAAACGAGCTCAGAGCCACCCCGGAAGAAATGATTTTTGTTTTCCGTAGATCGGATATCACTTAATTCTGGCAACATGCATAAAAACAGACAGGCGAGAAGATCAGTCAGCATTCAAAATCAAAGCAATTTCTTTAGTCATTCGACATTTGCAGACAATACTACTAACATATTGATAAACATTGACAACAGGATTTATACAAAAGTGCGTTAAAGCCTGTCGATTTTCCTTCCTCAATATCTTGGGTACCAAAACATGCCCTTAATTCCTTCTGGATCGGCTTCAAAACCTAGATTTCTATAGAAATCTACCACTGCATGAACCATAGAAAAGAAATACCGCTGTCAGTGTGACTGCTGTTGTGCGAGCACTGAATACTACTTTTTTAAAATAAAGCCAAAATCACACTCTAGAGACCAAGGAAAAGAAATCAAAGCACCCAAAAGGCAACATGTCCACCCAAATCCCCAGAAAGGAAACCCCCAGCTGGCAGAAACAAACAGATCATTTAAGCGACTCTCATCTGCACAGATATTAAATGGTCACCTGCCGTTTGACCTCTTGCAACCAGATGCTCTTTGCCTTGATCTGGCAGCACCCAAAGCATATGATAACTTTAAATTTTAGGATGTCTAACTAGATCCATCCAATTGGGTGCCAAGGTTTATGAAAAGCATCTTTTGTTGGTTGATTACTTTAGCAAAACAGAAGAAAAAAACAGACATAATCCAAGTTTATCTTCAGTGCCGGGAATGCAAACCAAAAAGGCTGGTATCTGCTTTGTAGTTTGTAATATTGTATGCAGTATGTACCAATTAGAAACAAATACTACAAACTTGCACCAATATTATCATCAGATAAATGACAGAAGATGTTACCCATGCATATTCACACAAACAAGGACTATACAGTTAAGGGACCTTTGGTTGGCAACTTGGAATATGGTGTTCAAAATGCACGAAAAAAAACATGAAGGCTCATTCAGTATCCTTGTGAATAGAACTGCTGATCCATTGGCATGACCCAAACAGAGACCGAGTTTGAGAAACCCACTTGTTATGGCAGACGGTAATCGGTAGAATGTGTTCGACCCAAACAACCTTCAGCTCATGGGGTTGAGGTCAGGAAGTCATCTAGCTGAACCAGTTTAAGAGAGCACTATATAAATAGTCAACTCAAACTCAAACTGACCTTGTCTGACACAAGACATGTCACATCATTGTTTTACACCTGATCCGGTGTCAAATCAGATTAGGCCAAGGTTATTATGGTTATAACCCAAACATGAACCAACCACTAATCTAATCTGAGAGGGCCATTGCCATTTCTACCTTAAAACTATAACATGATGCAGTTCTGCGTTCATACCTTTATCATCTGCAAATAATGTGACGTTTCCGATGTCTCTCTGTAGCAATGCCCTAATCATCTGCTCAACAAGAGCCTTTCCAAGCCCCCGACCCTGAGACATAGACATTGTTAAAAATAATGCAATTAACAGACCCCTTTTATCTGAGCTGCTCCACACACGATCTAGATGCGTTACTCACCTAACATCTGTTTTTCTTTTTTCTTTTTTCACTGTGCATACATTAATCTAGGCAAGTTTACACTGAGTTATGGTTAGCAGCAGCAGGCATGTCTCACCTGATAGGAAGGATCAACGAGGACATCCCAAATTGTAGCATTGAAGACATGATCTGATGTAGCGCGGGCCATGCCAATAAGTTGCTTTTGATCACTTCTCTCTGTCACATAACTTCTCCACGTATAATAAAATGATCATTGTTCATCTAAATAAATTTTAACCACAGATAATTCCAATTTTGTAGAATAGGAAGAATCGGCTCAGGCAAAGTGAAAGAATGGTACCATGATAATAAATATGAATGATGCAAAATACCTGTGCCAGGAAACTTGTTTACAACATGCAGTGTAGCGACCATGTAGCTATTCTTCAGAGCAGTAGCTAGTTTTGTTAGTGGCCTTCGAGGCCAACCCACCTGTTCAATTCATAGTATAACCATCACCGATGAACAGTGATGAAGCTTGGAACTTTTGCTTTGGGGCTGTTTAGTTACTAATGTAGAAAGCTATTCACAAATAAAATTGAAACAATGTTTCCAGGTAAACAGATAAAATACTGCTACTAAGGAAAATATACTTAAATCATCCATATAAAACTTCAAAAAAAGGACAAATAAGAATAGAACCACCTGAATATTTGTAACCGGTGTGGCAGTATAAGACGGCAAACCCTGATAGCAGGTTATGGCCATTTCACATGCTGATTCCAAACTGGATGGGCATATCTCCGGTGTGCCTTAGGAAGAACAAGATTAAACAAAGGGTGGGACAATTTTGTGAAGGTTTCCACGCAGACGAGGGGCGAAATAGGATGAGGGATTAGTGCTAACAGCAACTAAGGGGATGAGACTGCATGGGGGAGATTGATATGTTGGCTGAAGGCAAAGGAGCTGACTCATGGATGGGCAACGTTGCTGCTCCACGTTGCTGCCTCTGCAGTTGGCTGCTGACCTCTGTAATAGACGCGGCTATGAAGGCTGGATGAGAACATGCATGGATGCACGTGCTCTTCCCAACAATGAGAGCGGACTGTGGAGGGAAGGAACAAGGGAGAAAGCAGAATGGAAGCAAAGAAAAGGGAACACAAACAGGGAAAGGCGTTCGGGCTTCACATCTCATCGGAAAGAAAAAGGGTAAAAGACCAGTGATCTCCAGACAAAATTGTTTTCAAATCTTTCCACTAAAAATCACTCTCTTTCTTTGATTGAATCATGCACATAAACGGTACAAATTGCATGTTTAAATTAGACCCTAATTCAAAGAGTGGCTCCTTTCCAACTCTTAAGTCAAATATTATCTAAAATGGATTCAAAGTATTTAATCTATGCTAATATGACCCTAATAAAGTACCGCCTAAAATTATGACGTAGATCAGAGAAAAAAACCTAGCTCTGGTAACTCCCATTGAGCCACAAACTTCACTCCTCGTCTGGCGGAAGATGTATAGAGAAGTGTATAGACTCGCCATGCTGGACTCTGATGCCCATCCTTGTTCAACAGTTGGCACACAGCTCCGTATCAACCGAATGATGCCTTCATACTTGCACATGATCAATATAGAAGCAGGAAGGAAAAGATAGCAACAGGTCATTAAAGATATTAATGTGCCTTCTGCTGAAATCATCAAGGGTGGGGTTACATTGGATGGGTGAGAGAGAGAGAGAGAGAGAGAGAGAGAGAGAGAGAGAGAGAGAGAGAGCAACGGGTATTATTTGATAGTATACCTACAGAAAGGTGCATATGGATGCTTATCGGATGAAAATGACTTGAAGAAGAGCAGACAGGGACGGTGGTAGTGGCAGCAGATATGATGGCAGCGGCAGTGGATACTGGACATGTTATTCGACAGCAGCACTGCTGCAGCAGTAGCATACTAATGGCAGCAGCAGTGATGAGAGCAAGTGGTTTGCGGGGAAGGGCAGCATGTACAGTACACTCCTTGTAATGTTGTGGATTTGGCCCATGTGAACCATAGAATTCGTAGAAAATATAAACCAGACAATCATTTTACATTCCCTCTTGGTTATGAATCAGAAGCCATGTGCCTGAGCATTTAGGCCAACATGCAAGTCCTCTATTGGCGGTAAGAAGCTGCTTTTACAAGAGTTCCCTTAACCCCATTTACCGCACAGTGAAAGTTCTAGGCTTTCATAATGCTGTACAGTTTTTAAGTTAAAGAGGATTTCTCATGCAACAGTAAATATACCATGAATTTATTTTAAACTTTATATAAAGTTATGCACCAGTGTTTGCTTACTGATCTCAGAGAATTTGTCTTGAGAATAGCATATTCTTCAAACTGGTCAAGGCAATGCTTCAGATTGGAGGCACAAGGTCCAGACATAAATATGTAACATTAGGGTTTGTAACATTGGAGGTACAAAGTTCAACCTGAGGGTAGAAGAGTTTGGAGCCCTTGTTTTAGAAGAAACCTAAGGGATGAGGAGATTCACGAGCTGGTGTCGTCTATGCTTATGCTTCTACAAGACTTCATGGTTGATCCAGATATTCCCGATTCCTGGAGGTGGGGGTGGGATTTCAAGGGGGACATTCTTGGTGAAGTCGGCATACTTCATTGTTGTGGACGGGAGCATGACTCCTTTCCTTCAGCAGATCTGTGCTCCTAAAACACCATCAAAGGTCAAAGTTCTTATTTGGAAGATTTCCATCAGCAAGCTTCCCACCACTGATAGGTTGATTCGCTCTGGATGTGACATCGCTGCAGCTTGTCCTCTATGTGGAGACGACGATGAGTCACACGATCATATCTTCTTGTCTTGTCATTTTTTCAGGGAGGTGTGGCAGGTTTTGTTTGGCATTCTACACCGGAGCATGCATATAGGCAATAACGTGGAGACCCTCATCCAGCAGTAGTCCTCTGCCACTCTTAGTAAGGGAGATAAAATCATGTGGTGGATCATTCTCCATGCCACTTTATGGACTATTTGGACGGAAATAAACAAAAGGATTTTTAGGAGGGAAGCTTCTAATCCAGACATAGTGGTATCTTTCATTTGTAGTAGAGTTAGGAAGTGGATGAGCATTTTTTTGTAAATTGCTAGTGCCTCCTTTCTTGTTCTCTTGGGGGGCATATGCTAATGCACCCTCTTGGTGCTTTGTATAGCATGGTTTTGGGTGTCCTGTACTCTATCCATCCTTTATAATCCTTTTTTCATTTTAATACAATTTTTTGGTACCATACACTTACAAAAAAAATGCAACATTAACATTATATTTCAATTAACCATTGCATTAATGCAGTTTATCTAAGTATCCAATTCAAGTTTCTAAAAAAATATGTGAATAACTTCATCTAGATTGAATAAAAAAAGATAGAAACTCTAGGCCTAGTATGCTCAGAAACACAACCTTATCACATAATGCTTGGAGATCATAAACATCCACATCTCCGCCTGAAGAGAAAACTATTTGCTCAACTGCACCATCTGGCTGTGTGCTTTCCACAAGGACAATCTCTTGCAGTGGAGGTTCCTCCTCCTCAGGGAGTGTTGAGGGTGGTTCAATTACTTCTGTTGCGCTATCGTTCTTCAAGAAGCTGTAAAACCGCAAGCACAAACGTATTCACGTTTGGAAGTTAAAACAGTGGTAGCAGTGGCAAGGGAAACTAAAAACTAAGCAAGCATCCAAAAAAAAAAGAACATATTGTGGTATTGTTCTTCAAGAAGTTGCAAAACTGCAAACACAAATGCATTCATGTTTGGAAGCTAAAACAATGGTAATAGTGGCAAGGGAAACTTAGAACTAAGAAAGCATCCAAAAATTGAACATAGTAGTTTGAGAGATACATGTCAAAGAAACCAAAAGGTCCATCAGTTGGCACATAAGCATCATGTGGAGAGCCTGCTGAAAGAATCTTTTGTAAATACCAACAAAACATGTGCTAAAAGATCATATGCATTTCAAATATTATATGTATGCTCCCATATCTGCACAAACTAAGCAAACAAGAGAGAATAGAAAAAAAAACTGCTAACAGATACTTCCCTCTAAACTCCCAAACCAGCGTCATTGTTTCAATTGTCCTGCGAAATTCTGTATCATGACATAGTGCAACCGATAGCATCAAGTGATCCTTCTATAAAAGGGCAGTCCAATGCCATGAGGCTTCTGCCACTGCAGGGTTAGGGGAGGGTCAATTGTACGCAGCTTTATCCTTGCTTTGCAACTTCTTGCAAAGAGGCAGTTTCAGATTTAAACCTGTGACATACAGGTCGCAATGGAGCAACCTCACTGTTGCACCGAGGCTTCCCATCATCAACTAATCTTTAGGAAAGACTCTCACTCTTCATTAGCTCACCCCCCCCCCCCTCCCGGCCAACCCGCGGTCAAAAAAATGAAAAATCACAACATTTTTGAAGAAAGTAATCACTTGTGTGCATCCATTTTCCAAGCAGGACAATGCCATGAGGCTTCTGCCACTGCAGGGTTAGGGGAGGGTCAATTGTACGCAGCTTTATCCTTGCTTTGCAACTTCTTGCAAAGAGGCAGTTTCAGATTTAAACCTGTGACATACAGGTCGCAATGGAGCAACCTCACTGTTGCACCGAGGCTTCCCATCATCAACTAATCTTTAGGAAAGACTCTCACTCTTCATTAGCTCACCCCCTCCCCCTCCCGGCCAACCCGCGGTCAAAAAAATGAAAAATCACAACATTTTTGAAGAAAGTAATCACTTGTGTGCATCCATTTTCCAAGCAGGACTTCTTCCCCTCCACCCCCCCCCCCCCCCCCAGTCTTCCTCTCTCCATTTTTCCCCTTTCTTCTGCACCATGCAATAGCTGTGGTGCTCTGCTGTGAGACAGCCCTTCTGTCTGGTCGCATTCTTCCTCATGGTCAGCCCTTCTGTAAGGTGAGAATATCTTGCTGCACTGCCAGACAATATTACCCCACCTGGCGGTGCTTTTGTTTTTTTTAAAAAAATGATTTTTTTTAAAGGCCCCGACCTGCCCGACCTGATGTTTTTTTACTGTTCATTAGGAGTCGGTTTTCGAATTTTCATCTTTTTTTGGATAGTCCGATCCAAGATCAGATTGTACAGTCAGGTCGGGCACCATGAGGAGTCTGAAAAAAAAATAAAAGCACCGCCAAGCGGCGTAATACCACCTGGCGGTGCAGCAAGATATTCTCCTGTAAGATATATGAAGTATGAACCAATTCCACGTACCTATCGATGGTACTTAACACCAACTCACCTCAGCAGCAGCAGCAGCTTTGCTCACCTTTCTAGGCCATACATTTAGTGTTGTTTAGAATGAAGATGAATTCCCTTTACCAGTCTTCTTCAGCTTTTAATTTGTTGATAAGAAAACTAAAGATTTTGAGCTTTAAATTTTGATTCAATGGTACCATTTACTAGGGGCTTTTTTGTGTGGAAAAAATCGAATTGCACCACCAATTTTATTAAAAAATAATAAAATACATAGAAGTAGTACAATCAAATCAAGATAGAAGAGGTGCCATTTCCTAGTTACTAAACCGTTTAGCTCAACCTCCATCTCCACTATTTTCTCAATTTGTAGCCAACAAGGTTATGATTCTATGATTCAACTATCATATGCCAAGTATAATACAAGGCACAAGCAGTACATGAAAGTTATAATGCAAAAAGGTGAGTGATGAGAATCTAATGCTAAAATGTTAGACTATCCTTTACCCTACTCTTGTTGGCCATCCGAGTTAAGAACAAATAAGTTCAAGATATCATCTTCAGAAAGATGAGGACCATTTATTAAGATATGTTGGGTGCAATTGTAATTTCAAATAGAACTCAACTGAGCAGATGTGGAAAATCAAGCACATCTCATGTGAGACATGAAGCATGTAGGTTCCCACCTCTAGAACTATGGTGGCCTTTTCTTAAGCATGTGTCTGGCAATAAATGAGGATATTTGAAGACCAGCCTAATGGAAGAGCTTTCAGAGCTCCCAGCTTCATATATATGCTGCTCAGAATAAGCCCAATGTCTATTATTAAGATTTCTAGGCTTTCATTCTCTTTTATTCCCTTTTTTTCTACATGAGCAGTTTTGATTCACCCCTTTTTCCCAAATATACCCCAATCAAATAATAACAATGGATATATCATTCTACACGTCAAATATGCACGCTTGAATCCATAGTGTTGCATTAATAATCCTGTTAAAGCAAATGCACTGTACATTTTCGTTACCCCGATCTGATGGAATCCCAAAAATTAGCCTTCAGTGGACAAACTTTCATCATCCTTTTCCCTGCAAACAAAGTTGGAGAACATAAATAATGGCAACTATCTACAAAAACGAAATGTTGTCACTGATAATCACTTAGTGGATCATGAGAAAAATTGTAACTGATATCACTTAATGGATTGTGACCATGAAGCAGGTAGGATGCCAGCTTTTGGCCAGCATGTTTTAATGACATATAGCATAGAAGATAAGTCCCTATGTTAGAATATGGGTTTAAAAGCTTTAGAAGAGGAGATACAGTTTCTGGTATAAAACAATCTTCCTTTTGTTGCCCATTCATTCTTCAAGCCACAATAAAAAAACTTCCATTTGTTATGTGGAAAAAGTTTATGCATCAGTAGCTTTAAGACTTTAGACATGAACACCAAGGAAAAGAACACTCAAAAAATTGTAAACTAGTGATTAAAATTAGATTGTTCAAAAAATTGGAGGTTGAAAGTTTAGCTACTCATGCTTGTGGTAGTTAAGCAGATCATAATTAACCTTCTGATGGCTTGCATATAAAGTCCAACATTTTGACCCTCCAGATGAAGGCATGTGGGATATGAGACCATGCTACTCTCCATATGAAACCTTGCAAAAACTAGGTCAACAATTGGTTTTTTCAAGATATACAGGTACAAGATGCACATCCAGATTGGAAACACAAAATTAAAGCAAGAGAAACTGACCAAGTAATGAAGTGCATGGGAAAAACCAAACAAGGAGGGTGGTTCTTCCTCGGAAGTCAAGAAAGGAAAGGAAGGAAGACTTTTTAACTGTGGTCTAAAAAGAGCTAATGAGTAAAGCAAAGCACAGTTAATTCTAGTCTACCCAAACAAAGTCTATAAGCATTCCCTCATGATTACATCAAGGAGACCCAGACAACAGACGCTGAGCAACCTTTACTCTTGACTTGATAGAAATCATCAACATTTCATCGAAGGGAGCTAGAAAAAGCCTTATCATGCCGATCAATATGAGTTCTGCATATTTAATCATTGTAGTTGCCATTGACATCATCATTACCACCATTATAAGCCGTATCCCATCAATCCGGGTCAACTTGATTGATGCAGCCCAAGTGGCGTTGATGTGGCTTGAGTATGAAGATAAGAAGAAACAAAAGAGAACGAAGAGTTTGAGTTGGAATAGGACGTTCAAGTTGGAATCTGACACCCTATCAGTAAAACGGGCATAACTTTCCGCCCGGGAGTCAAATTCACGTACAGGACCCCAATTCAGAATCATCATTTCGAGAGGATCAACGTGCTTTACAGCCTACAGCCATAATGGATCATTTTCCAAGTCAAATTCCATCGATTTGGAAGCAAACCGATCAGTTTTAGTAAAAAATTGCTATTTTTAGTAACTTTTCGGACAGGGATTAGGACTTAGAATTTGATTCTGACATTGATCCTTTTGTAGAAGTTGTTTAGAATTTGGCTTCTTTCATCTGGTAGATTTTTCGTTTTCTCTAGTGGAAATCAGAAATTCACGTCTATTTATAGACGCCTATGTACGGAATACCAGCTGAATGATATTTGATATTTTCCAATTTTTGTGAAGAGTTGTGAGTTCTCTCTGGTTATTCTTCTCTTCTTCATGCTTTCCATTCCTCTGAACCTTGCACAACCAGGCGGTTGCTTCAACTGGTACCAAAGCAAGGTTGTTCTTCACCACTTTGTTGTCGCCATGCCTCCAAAGCATGGAGTTCTTGCACCCGAGCGCGACATGAAGGAAATCCAGATTGAGGAGTTGCAAAGGGAGATTGAAAACCTCTGAATACAGCTTGGAAAGTGTTAGAATAGCCCCACATCATAAAAGGGACAAAATAAACAATGGTTAAATAGATGGTGCCTACTCCACTCAATGCCTTAAGGTTTTGAGTTGGATGGCCCAATAACTTCAACATGGTATCAGAGCTCATGGTTGCGAACCAGCTTGCGCACCCCGTATTTGTGGTCCACGTGACAGAGTCTAAAATCGGCTTACACGTGAGGAGGCGTGTTAGGATAGTCCGACATCGGAAAATAAACAATGGTTAAATAGATAGTGCCTACTCCACTCAATGCCTTAAGGTTTTGAGTTTTCCAGTAGGGGAGTATGGCAAACTAAGTCAGAGGAACGAGGGTCCCTTTGAGATTGTGCAGAAGATTAGTGACAATGTCTATAGGTTGAAGCTTCTAAGTCATCTACGGACTTTTGATGTGTTCAATGTTAAACACCTGATGCACTATATGGGTGATTCTTCTGATGAGGATTCGAACTTGGGGACCAATTCTTTCGACGATGATGATGCAGCCCGAGTGGTGCTGATGTGGCTTGAGCCTGAAGATAAGAAGAAAGAGAAAGAAGAGTTGGAGTTGGAATCGAGCATTCGAGTTGGAATCGGACACACTATCAATAAAACGGGCATAACTTTCCGCCCGGGAGTCGGATTCCTGTACAAGACCCAAATTTGAAATCCCCATTCCGGAAGGATCAACATGATTTATAGCATGTGTCATTTTTCAAGTCAAATTACATCATTTCAGCAGCAAACGGATCAATTTTAGTAAAAAATCACTATTTTTTATAACTTTTTGGATAGGGATTAGGAGGACGTAGAAGTTAATTTTGACATTGATTATTTGCATAAGTTGCTTAGAATTTGGTCTTCTTTCATCTTGTAGATTTCACGTCTATTCATAGACGCCTATGTACAAAATACTAGTTGAATAATATTTAAATTTTTTCAATTTTCATGGAGAGTAGTGAGTTCTCTTTGGTTATTCTTCTCTTCTTCATGTCTTCCGCTTCCTCTAAACCTTGCGCAACTAGGCGGTTGCTTCAACCCAACGAAGGATCCAATAATTTGCAAAGTTTCCAACCAGCTGCTTACATGATGGCAACCTTTACAAAGTGGTGCCACGATGGTGGCCACGGCAACTCCGGAGAGGAGGTCTGTCAAAATTTCAGACGCCTCATGAGACCAGTTGGCAAGTAGAAAATGTCTCCTTGGTCGCAGCTTAAGTTCATACAGCCAGAGAGCAGGCCCCAAAAGTCCACCTAGGCTTTGTAAAGAGTATAGACAAAGAACTTGAAAGTAACAAAATGGGAAATGGTGGAGCAGCTTTAGGCTTAAAAAGCAACATAAATAGATGGCAATGATTCTCCCAACGAATTGGTATCTAGACCTACAGTAACAAGTGGCAGCTCCTTTTTTCTTTTCTCGTGTTTTTTTTTTTGGAAAGTAAGTGACAGCTCATTTTACTTTAATTATGCTTTGTTGAAAGAAGGCGCCCATTTCAGATGGAACTGCTCCCATGTCAAAACCTTTATTGAGAAACAGAGGTGTTACTGGCATTTCTGCATGCTATTATTAGCTAAAAAGAATACCCATGAAAGGGAACACTGCCGTCAGAAGCAATTGAAAGCAAAGAACACCTTATATTTTGTTGGTAAAGAAACTCACCCGGCATCAGCCGTATATGTGGATTTGGAGGAACCGTAAATCTGCCAGGTACTTGAAAACGGCAAGAAAGGCAATGAATCCTGCATCTGACACAAAATATATTCAGCCCACGCATCATACAAGCTTCTTGGAAGGATTATCTGCTCAAGTTCGTAACACGCTTTCTGCTAATTGCCCGCGCAAAACAACCCCCTTAACACCCACTGGCGAAGAAATTGGCAAGCCATGCCCAAAATGTTCTCGCCCAAAAGCTCAAACTCCTTTGTGACGCCTTCCAAGGAATGACAAACCAGGTAACTAGCGTGCAAAAACCCTAGAAAACGGAATCCCATCTTTGGGTGCAGATTCCTGCTGGGATCGCCGTTTCCCCTTCCCCCGACCCCATGCGCGGGAAAGAAGAAGAAGGGGAAGAGGAGGAGGACGGAAGGACTGGGGAAGAAGAGAGAAGGCCTACTGTGTAGGGGTGTAGTGCGTGCGACAGGGCAGCGGCGAGAAGCGGGGGCGGCAGCGTGCTGCGGCGGCGGCGGGCAGCAGCGCGGTGGCTCCCGCCATGCCCTCCTTCCTTTCTGCGATGAAGTGGGTGATAACGTTGGGTTTGCTGGGAGCGGAGGGGGAGGGCGACGCAAAGAGGTGGAGAATTATAAAGGGCATATCTTTTGCCCCACCCCCCCCCCCCAAAAAAAAAGAAGATAAGGGGATATCTGTATGGATGTAGAAAGGGGATATTTTCTCTTGCCGTCTGGGTTGATGTGGACATATATGAAAATATGAAATCTAGACTGGTGATGTGGTTAATCTTTTATTATTTGAGTTTCTTAAAAAACGACACCTAGTTCAGTATTTTAAATTTTAAGCCGATATAATTTTAATTCTTTTATTTTCAAAGTAATATTTTTTACATGAATATATTACTCAAAATGATATCTAAATAAAAAATAAAAATGTTGATATCATGAATATACTTTATATGGAGAGAGAGAGAGCGCAGCGTACATGAGCTAAATTTTTTATTACTTTTTTAAATCTCATTTTTCTCTCCACTGTTCATCTTTAATTAGAGAGGAGATTTTAATGTTCCAAGATAGTGGGAGAAATTAAAATGAGGAAAAATTCTAACAAATAGCCACTTGTCTCATTAACTTTTTTCGATTATTTCAAAAGCCCCCATTTCGATTTGGAACACTTGGTAGATGCACATTTAACTTCTCTACTCCTTTTGGATTCTCATAGAATCTTTCAAATATTAGATAGTAAAAAAATCCACCTACACATCCCATGCATCCTACTGCCTCCAAACAAATACTGCCTGAATTTGAGATGAATACATGCAGCACACGACCCGCTCGTAAATTTGTAACTTAATTTTTATTGTGGTGTTTCCATGCCACTAAACATTTTTTTATTCATTAAGGAAGCATTCGTATTTTTTCTCAATTAGTTGGGAAGGAGAGTCAAGAGAAGTGTATATCTAAAAAAAAAATACATAATGTAGAAGCATATGAAATATTTCTCCATGTGACAAGTTAGAAAAAAAAATTATAAAAAAATAATATTTTGAGAATATGGAGATTATTTCTTCAACTAATTAAAATTCCATCAATTCCAATTGAATGTGCAAAAACAATTTAGATACTTTTACATATAAATGCTAAATCTATACGATTTTTGCATATACAGCCCTAAATTCACCATTTTTTATAGCACAATACGTTGATATTCATGATGTTTTGATAAATTGTAAAATTACAACTTGAGGAAGTTAGGAACACTTGCAATAATATGCTGGAGTCAGGAGTATATGTATAAATATACTACTTTACAAAGATATATACACAAGAATTCTTACCTCTCAATTCTCCACACTGTTTCTTTACAAAAGTATTATTGTTGCATAGTGAGTGATGGCACGTGATCTATTAAAAGCGACGTGTTCACGTCGTACGAAAACAAGTTTCTACTTAGTCATTTTTATGAATCTGCTGGCCCCTCGTTCTTATCAAGTAAGATAAATATGTCTTCTCCTCGTAGTGTGATGCGTTGGGTGTCACAATCTACCCCCTTGCTTGTCAAGGCTCTATCCTCGGCACGGTGGGGCTGGGGGGGGGGTCTTGGGAAGGCTTTGTCTCTGGCACATTGGAAATTACAATTTGAGTTCATTGTTTCAAGTATTTTCTTAGAGTCATGCTTCATCTTTTCCTCTCCTTTGCCATATACATTCACAACCCCTACTCAACTCCTTGTGCCTTTCTTCTATTCTCCATCTTCTTCCCATTATCCTCCCCCAATCTCTTTGTCTAGCCATATGCTGCCACCATCCCATGTGATGGTTTGTGCCAGCATCACTTTGATCGAAAACTCATTATAGCCGAGGTGCTGCATGCGCAGGAGGCCAGTGAGACCCTAGGAGCTCTATCATGTTGTCCCTAGTTCCACTGTTTTTCTCACCTTCTGGGTTGTTGATGAGCTCCCCACAGTCTTCTTCCAACATTGGTACATCTAAAAGGACTTTATTGCATCCTAGAGGTGATCTTGTTGTGGGCTTCACACTACGTTGTGGCTAGGCTTAGTGGTTGTCTTCAATGTCTTGCATGGGAGTGGATTATGTATTATTGCCGTTCAAAAAAAACTTATGCCTCACAAAGGATGAAAATTAACGAGTCTAGTTCCATTCAATGGCTTGCTAGATGAGGCTTCAATCAAGTACTATTGGAATCCTATCTAATGGTGCACTGATATTAAAGGGGAACTCGACTCAAAATTAATGGGGCCCTAAGCAATTGGGCAAGTAGTTGCAAGTCATAACTAATATGAACTTGCGAGATCCTTGATATAATAAGGAAACTATTTCTAACTCTTTTATTTGGTCTAAAAAAGTCTTATATTAAGTTAAAGTTTATATTTTAAATAAATAAAAGTTAACATAAACTTATATACAATTAACCACATGAACTTTCTGGTACCAACAAGACAAGGATCAGTCTTCTGACATAGATCCCCAAAATAGATTCACACATCATACAAGGATACATGTCCCTTTTTCACTTCACCCATCAAAAATAACCAAAATATCAATGGATCACTTACAAAGGGATAATACTCTTTGCACCGTATTGCAGTGTCATTGGACACAATCTTTTTTTTTTTTTTAAAATCATCCGATCTTACATATGGGCTGTAATATTGAACTCCGGTGGGAGCTGGAACGACTCCTAGCTGGCAAAAGGCATGGTCTTCGGTTCCGAGGCAGGTGGGAGCTCCCACCAACCCCCAGGTTCTCGTTGCTAGAAACAGCGGAACTCCATTTCGTCTTCCCCCACCCCCCCATAGCTTCTCTGCCTTTATGGCCATGTGATCGCAATCTCTGTTAGAAGCTAGCCATCTACCTGCACCATTGCTATCTAGTAGGGTTGCTATGGTCTTGCCCCAAATTTGGGATTGCATGTTGTGTTCGTGGCGGGGCTCGTCGGTCGGCGCTCATCCTCGTGCCCATGGCATGACTCTTCTGAGCCCTCGGTTCAGACCGCTTCTCCGGCGATGTAGGCCGCTTCAGCCATTTGCTTCCTATGCTTGCTCCTTGAAGGTCCATGATCTCTCGGCTCTCATTGTACGGTGGCCAACTCCGATGATCAATAGCACTGTCCAACATACTTCATCCCGACTCTCGTGTATTTTTTGTTAGTGTCTTTCTCCCTTTTGTACGATCTTGGCTCATGGGTTACATGTTCTTTGTGTACGTATGTATGGTGGCTTGCTTGTACTCCCTTTTAATATATTTAAGACAGTTTTATAATTTTGTTGACCAAAAAAAGACTCTCGTTGCAGGCTTGCAGCAAGCCTTTACTTCTTAAAAGAGGCGTTCCGACCATCTCACCCCGTGCCAAATGAGCTATAACCCGTCTGGCAAGTTTTTAGGCTGACATCTATCAATTTTGATCTGGCCTATCAATTTCTGAGCCTATTTCCAAAAAAAAAAAAAAAAACTCTTCCGACGTCAGGGCTCGGTTAAAGGGTCAACTCAGATTGACTGCCCAATCTCCTATTGGTAAACCCGGATAAAACCTGACGCCAGCTCACCAATCTGGCGTCTGCTCAGACCAACGATAAAAGCCGAATGGGTCACCTGTTTCCCGGCGCAGCCGACGAAGAGCGGGGTGGATAATTTTACCCCTCCGCGGGACCTTCCTCTCCCCGGCGTCACCCGCGCGGCGACCGCCGGGGCACCGAGCCGTACGTGGTGTTTTCGCTCCCATTCCTTTCTCCACGCCGCCACGCTTTCCGCGTAAACCCTGTATCGTCTACACGAAGCTCTGCGCCGAGGCCTCTTCTTTTCTCGCCGCTTCCTCAGGATCCTCCCGCGATCGTGGCGAATTGATCGGCGTGGAACGATCTTCTAATCGGAGGTGATCCTTATGTTATCTGTTTGTTGCGCGCAATCTTGTTGTGTTTTCGATCTAAAACAAGTCGGAAATGGTTTCCCACCCGATCCCAGATTAGCTTCCTAGGTTGAAACTTGGAGGAAATTTGCCACGATTTTCACAAATTTAAGTTTACCTGCAAATCAAATGTTTAAGGAAGGTAGAACCGGAGGATTTTATGACCTTTTTCTGTCTGGGAAGTTTTTTTTTCAAGTAGTTGGTTCTATCTACAGTAGGAGAGGGATGTTCTGGCGCAATTTCTGAGTGCGAGGTCTTCACGTAGGCAAGTACTTTCTCTGGCAAGTCCAGTGATCTTATCTCTGAGTAGGCTGAGGTAGTACATCTGGCTTTGTCTATGCCGTCCTGCTGGTCAACTTCCGGTTAGTAGGATTTGCCGAGTGAAATTTCTTGATTCTGACGATGAGGAATCTATCTCACCTCGGGCTCATTTGTGAGCTCTCTGTTCAGTGTTATTTGAAACTGCAGTTCACATGCAATTTAATGAGCAATCAAGATTTGCCGTCTCACTTTTTGATGCAGTTTGGGTCGTCAAAAGAGAAGAAGAGAAGAAAGCTCAGAGATATTTTGGCGGGATTTTGGGTAGAATAGAGATTGGGCGAGTTTCTGAAGCAATTTGCCATATCGTAGAGAAGAGAAAGATGTCTTGGAGAGTTCCCAGTCTACATGAGCAATTCCCTAGGTATTTCAAACAATGGACTGATTTTAAAGTTTTCAACTGGTCCCTTAGTCCAAAGGCAGGCAGCGGCATCCAACAAACATTGCCTAAGTTTCCTTTGTTAGGACATTTTTCTCACCATGACAGAGCCTCAGCGTTAGATTTGCAGCAGATAGTAGAAACTGGCCAAAATGTATGGTTCCTATCAGGATCAAAGCTTGATGTTCTCAGATTTGCATGGTTATGTTTGGATATATGTTAAAGATGTTCTCATGGGTTAACCATGTGTTTTATTTGACAGTGATCTTTGTGGTTAATTTCTTGTTACGAGACCACATTTAGTGGCCTGTTGAATACTTGGAGAGTGATGCAGTCGACAAGATTATGGTTTTAAAATACATACAAAATCGGCAAGAAAGTAACATGCTTCTGTATGGAAACAGTCATTTTGGAGTGGGATTTGTGAGTATCATGAAAAAGTATATTTACATTCATGATGATACAGTGAGATGAAATCAAGGTTTGTCATCTCACTTCTTGGAAACATCACAGGAGGTTAAAAAAGAAGAGATCCCTGAGAGATGGAATTTTCCACTATTTTTCTCCTTCAGATGGGAGAGATGACAGCCTAGTTTCTCTCCCTCTATCTCTAAGTATGCGGCATTGCAATCTATCTTGTTGCTTATCATTGTGCATCGAGCGTGGAGCCTCCTTCCAGAATTAATCTTACTTATATATGGTCACCTGGGTTTGTTGGTGTAGCAACTAGCCGCAATTCTGTTTGCTGTCCTGTGTGGCTATGCTTATATTCTCTTTGCCAATTGTACCCATCTTCTGTGGCCATGGCTTTCTATTTCAGAGTAGACGACCTATTTATAGGCAAGTTTTGCTTTATCCTCAGTTAAAATGGAATCTTTAATTTGAGACATTGGTCTTCTCCAACTACACAGAGGAAGCCATGCTGATTCGCTGAATTAAATGTGCCAAGTGATTGGATGTTGCATGAGGCTTCTGTGGCTGTGAGGTCTAGGGAGAATCAATTGTATGCAGCTTCACCCCGGCTGTTTGCAAAGAGGCTGTTTCTCATTTTAAACACATGACCTTCCATGTCACAATGGTGCAACCTTACCGTTGCACCATGACTCATGGAATCTACCAGGTATTGAGAGTAGACATCCATCTCAACACCCATATATAAGTCCAAATACTTAAGTTTGAAGAAAATGATAAACCTTTGAGGAGCTATGAAGACTATGAAGTAGGTAATTATTGTGCAATGCATGGTGATGGTCTAAAACCTCGGGTTGGAGGCGGGAACCAGGGTTTGGGCGATAGAGGAAAGAAGAAGAAAATACAACTTCATCATCTATCTTTCACATATCATGTTGTGAGCCTGCCACTGAAACTTATATAGAGATATCCTCTTGTTATCCTATTTAAAAGCCTTAATTTACTTATGATTACTTTTGGCTAGCATGCAAATTTTAATGTTTCTCATCCTTTCTTCATCGCATTTTCGCTCTTTTGTGGTCTACCTGTTTTTCATTTTCTTTTGCCCATGTTTGCTTTTTTTCCCCTCTAAATCTTAGGGCTTTGGGGTGTTTTGTCTCACAGGAGTGTTTATCAATTAACCAGATGGGCAACTGCTTTTCTTTCAAGGTTTGTCTTCCCAGTTCTTTTAGCACTCAAGATTGCAACATTTGCATTGTTGGAGTTTAATCTTTCATTTGGCTTAACATATCTCTTGCTTTGTCCCCTTTTCTGATTTTATAAAAGTATGGAAATATAGTGTTGGGATTTTTGGTAACTCTATAAAGAAGAATCTCATATTGCATAAAATCCCCTATAAAATGCATATATGCAAAATATGGACCCCCTATATAATCATTACATATGTAAAGAAGAACACCCCCCCGATTAAGCAGAAAACCTCTTGTAAAATGCATATATGCAAAAGACGATAATCATTGTATGGATAGAAAAATCCATGTGGTCACTTACAAATTAGGGTTTATTTCATAATAAAAAGAAAATTTAGGGAGCTTTCTGCATATATGTATATTACGGGAAAAATTTCAGCATATACAAGTTTGTTTACAGGGTTATTTACAAAAATCCCTATATTTGTCTTTGTTTCATCTTTTATGTTTCTTATTTTGAGGTACTAGTAAGATGATTTATTAGTGTGTTTTATTGGTTTGTAGAGTTCTCACATGCTGGGCACCAATTACTGGTTCCTTCATTTCACTGTTTACTCCATTTCAACTTCAAAATTTCTAATAGTGGATGCTTGTGTATATTGGTTGTCTATTTTGGCTAGCCACTCTCTATGTTACCTCTGATGCAGTCCATTTATTCAGCAGTTATGGGGAATTTGTGGGAATAAGATGATAATCATAATGATCATAATCATTATAAAGCTTTATCCCATTTGTCTGGGGCAATTGGTATGCAGATGAGGACATTCCATCATACATCAAACTTATGGATGGTTATATGGTCTTGTGATCAAAACTGTGGTGCTAAAATCATATTTTTTATGTTTTAAAACTTAAAAAGTATTTGTTCTGATTGTACGGTGTCCTTGTCTTAAAAGAATGTTGCCATTCCATGAGCTCTTGTAAGTTTTGGCTATTTCATATTGCCAACAGCGTTGCCTGGCTTGTTTTTGCAGAAGAATTCCGGTGGATATGATTCTGATGAAAAGATAGACTTCAAGAGTGGAAATGTGCATGTTATAACTAGCAAAGAAAGTTGGGATCAGAAGATATCAGAAGCTAACAAAGATGGCAAGATTGTAAGTTTTTGCGAACTTTGAGATTCCTCTTCTGACTGATTACATGTTAGCGTTCTTTGAAACTAACCTCGTTTATCCATTTAGTGCCATAAATCCAAGGGTACTTGGTGATGAATATTGTGGTAGCATGCTAATGCAATCGAGACTTTGTTCCATGTGGTTACTTACACACCATTTTCATGAGCCGTCATAAGACTCGCAACTGCACCTCAGTGCCCGTCAAAACTGCACTGTTTGTTAATAGTCATAGCTGATGTCCATGTCCATACAAACACCTGAACTCTCCGAAGTTATCTTAGAGGCATTGTACATGAGATACAAGTGATGATCCCAAAATGTGAACAAGGTAATAAAGAACTGGATTGGGTCCAGAGTCAGTTTGTTATGTGTTTAGTAAGTAAAAGTTGTGTGCATATTTATATGGTAGAAAGTCTATAATGTCAGTTATTTTATCTTAGGGAAGGGCAGCCCAGTCCGACGGGACTCCTGCCACTTGCAGTGTCTGGGAAGGTTCAGGTCAATTGTACGTAGCCTTTCCCTTGATTTTTTGCAAAGGGTCTGTTTCCAAATTAAAATAAAAATAGAAGGTATGATAAGAAACCCTTATGTACGAGGATAAGGATAAGGTTGAGGATTTGGTTCTTTTTAAAGGGGAAGGAAAATGATACAGCTACTATTTGCCACGATAGGTAGCCTCTTGCATCCCTAGTTGTAGCAATCACTCTGGAAAATAAGGGGAAAAAAAGTAAAAAAAGTGAACATTTGATGTGTAAGGATCAATAATCATTCATTATTCTTTTGTAATATTGTGAATAGACTTTATGTATCTTATCTTTTTCCCTTTGTGTTGTGGGAGTTGGATAGTTTCTCATTTCCCTCGAGATATTTCCTTCAAGGAGAATGGAGGGCCATTTTTTTTCCTGCCTGCATCATCTTATTTCTAGTGTTATTGTGAACAAGTAAAGATCAAATAGAGTTCGGATGTGTTTCATTCCCAAGAAAGTTTGTTCCATGAGGTAGCATGCCCCTTGTGTTGTTGGCATGTGTTTGGGAAATTGGTTCAGCCAAGTTAAGATAGCTCTACATTCTTGCAGGTTATATTAGCTTTTGTTGTTCACTAGCATAAGAATGATGTTACATTCTAACGTCTAATGCACAGTCTACCTCAATCCTTTTCAGGTTGTGGCAAATTTCAGTGCATCTTGGTGTGGCCCATGTAGAATGATTGCTCCCCTCTACAGTGAACTCTCTGAGAAGTATGCTTCACTTGCATTCCTGACGATAGATGTTGATGAGTTAACAGTAAGTTCCTTTTTTTTTTTTTTATCTCCTGCTTTTTTCTTCTAAGGCTTGGATGTTTGTTTGGATTACAACATTTTGCACACACCAGTGACTTTGCTTAGTGATGGCTTATAATGTCTCTTGCTGTATTAAGAATCCATGGGTTGGGTCATTCTTGGTGGGTTGTTTTGTTAGGGTCTTGAGCGTGGAACTCGAATGGCCTGAGTTAGGAACCCCTTGGGTATAACAATGATGTGTGTAGTGCAATTCCAAAAAGAGTAATGCAGGTTCTGCATGCATCTGGGCTCATCCCATCCTGTTTGGAAGGAAGAGGGTGCGGACATTCAAATCTTTCAGGTCCAACCAGGATGTGCATACTGCATAGTGCAATTTCAAAAAGTGTAACGGAGGTTCATGCATTTGGGCTCATTCCGTCCTGTTTGGAAGCAAGAGGGTGGGGATACTCATACTCCATGTGACGGCTCGACCCTTGTGAATTTATATTCTCAAACGTACACAGTAATGGACCCGTCACCCGAACCAAGGTTCGTCGTAACTAGGATTAGTTTGGATTGATGGCACAAAAGTACGAATAAGAATAATAATGGAAATCACAAACTAAAAGATATTATTATTATTGGTGTTGTCATAAATACACATGTACTTGAACACACTGACAAGAAGGATATAAAAGTATGATATTATATAGCCTAGAAAAAAGGCTCAAAATACACCAGTTAAGACGGTACAGACCACTAGTAGTGATGTAACTGGTGAAGCCGGAAATGCAGTCTTATTGTGGTCGATAATTCTCTCCTAAAAAATATTTAATTAACTTTTATGAGTTTCATACAAAAACTCAGTAGGGATTATTTACTCTGCACTGATCCAATATTAAAGATCAAAAGTCCTTTCGTAAACAGTTTAAGTAGAAGAATGTGGCGTTAATCAAATAAGCACATAAACCGTGAAACGTTTCATTGAATCGTACATGAATCATTTGAAATAACCATTATAGATCATAAGAACATCTGCAATATTGTCTCGTCATTTCATCGTCAGAGTGAATAATTGTTCTAAGATTTTCAGACTTGGTGGTCAATAAGATCACAGTCGTCATGTTTAATACTTTTCTTATGATCCCTTTGTTAGTGTTCATCATGTTCTTTTTTCATAAGAAAATAGGAATGGATCGTAAGTTCATTATAAGATAATAATCATCATTGTCACATCTTAGAACATGTCATGATTGGTCTTTTACCGTCAAAAGTTATTTTCATCTGGATGATAATCGTTGTAAAGTATCTTTTTATTGGCTCATTAACTACCGTAAAATATTTCCTTTTCATCGGCTTGTAGTAAAATGGCTTTTCTATTTATGAAATATTCTTTCTTATGCCTCCATGGTTATAGTGGTTAATTTGTCTTAAGAAGCAACATGGATAACCTCCGACTAGCGGTCGTAAAATGGATAAGCAGGTCGTCCATTGACGGTCCTCTCAACCTCTATGTGTTTGCCCCTGAGAGTTTTTGGACACTCTTCCGGGTGAGATGTGTCTTTAGGCTGACCTGAGGATGTGGTTTCGATACCACATAGCCTACGCCGTAGTCAAGAGTGCCCTTTAAGTAGGGTCTCTACCTCTTGTCTACATCGAGAATGTCTGGAGTCTGGACACTGACCCTATAAACAAAAAGTCGCTCCATTCCCAACAACACCAGTCGTAAGGAGCAAGACTCGACTATCCCTTTATCCCTAAGGATAGATCGTAGAGCCCATCCCGCTAATATAATAGTGTTCTTTTTTTACCATATATGTAACTTTTGAAAATAACATATCTATGTAAGATTCTCATACTTGAAAATAGTTGAAATCATAGCGAAATCTTAGACATATCCTAGGTCTAGTTTTATATCATCATCTTTTGGTAGTTGCCATACACAACAATTTTAGAGAAAGAAGAGTGTAATACAATTTTATTACTGTCCTTTGACATTCCAAAAGTGAAGAAAACAAATGTTAATGTACAAAAATCTTTCTGTTTTTAGTTTGCAAAATGAACTAGACTTAGAAGATAATACATAAGTTTATTTTGTCAAAACCTCTTTATAAGAAAATATTTTCTTTTGAGAAAATATTTGGACATTATCTCTTCTTAAAAATTGCTTCTTTTTGAAAAACCGATCTGATAGAGTCTCGTATTTAGAAATGACATTTAGAATCTAATCTGAATGTCAAATCAAATTTTAAACTATAAGTTGAAGGAAGTAGGACAGTATTACCCTACCTAGAGACGATTCCACTGTTGGTCCGACCTTGAGCCGTCACTAGAGCACCGTGGTGTACCACTGCTGCAATCCCCAACTTCTCTTAGGCTGGATGACCCCTTTCTTTTCTTTCTGTTTCTTTTTTTTTGCAGTTCGCTCACTCACTCTCTCTCTCTCTCTCTCTCCTCTTAAAGGGAGAAGATAAAGATGAGGGTAGGGAATGAAATGCCCCCCTAATGATTGCCTAGGGGATAAGGACATGAGGTGTCCCCCCTAGGTGCCCCTTGAGGGTTGGAAAGGGTGATGAGGTGTTTGGTGAGGTGTCCCTTCTAGAAGCATGAGGTGTCCCCTTGGTATGTCCTTCTAGGGTATAAAGAAAAGACAGAAGAGATGGGCTGTAGGTGGTGAATAAAAAACCCATATAAATTCTTTTAAAGGCCTAGTAAGCCCATTAGTAGTTTTAAGAAAAATTTCATTTAAACCCTAAGTTTTAAAATACTTTATTTTCTACTTTTAGCTTTTAAGAATTATGTTTGTACTATAGACTTGTAATTATGCCTTTTAAGGGTTGATTTAGATTGTAGAGAATTAAATCAAGATCTCATCCTTTTTATCTCTTTTGCATTTAAGACCATACACTTTATATTATTGCATAAATATCCTACAGTTTACGTGCAGGTCCTTACACTCAACCCCCCCCCCCCAAAAAAAAAAAAAAAAAAAAAAAAAAAACTGAGAAGAAAAAGGGAAAGGAAGGGAACAATTGGAAATATGCATAGATGTTTATTTTCACGTACTGGCATTCGCTTCTATAACACCATAGCAGCAGAAGCTTAAGATGGATTCCTCATTGATCCACAATGTCCACAATGGCCAATGTGGTACTCTCGTTAGCAGCCATGTCCTGTTTTCCTGGAAACTGGAAAGGGGGATTGCTTGCTTAATTAGTGTAGGAGATAATGCGGGTGATTGAACTGGTCATTGCATGGGCTGCAGATGTATAACATGATTTCAGATGCGTGCGAGTAAGGTTGAAGTCCCCACCCCCACCCTCTTTTTTGGCTTTCTTTTTGGGGTGGTGGTGGTACATTTTGCTTTAGTCTTTTAAAACCTTTGTGCTGATTTTGGTTTTCTCTGCCAAGTGCAGCCTAGGATTTGTGCTTATCTAAATCTTGCTGTGTATCAATATTGGCATGAACCCCTTTCCCTCTTATCCTTTGGCTTTACCCTTATGGATGCTTATCTTCATTGGCTGATGGAGATGGAGGTATTTCACATTTCAGATCATTTGATTGATTCATTTGGAAGAAAGTTTGGACGGTGCAAGTGGTGCCGACTTTTATGCAGGCAGTAGTTGCAGATTGCTAAGGTGCAAAGTATATAGTATTATAAGGTGGCACAAATATTTCAGTAAAGGCATGAGTGGGTTTGTCTCATAAATTACTGGCACTGTTGCATGGACATTTTGGTTCCATCAATTAGCAATTGTTTCAATGATGCTTAGTAGTTTGTATTTTGCTTATGTTCAGTTGCATGTCCCTGGAAATGTGGAACTTGTTCTAGGCTGTTCTAGGCCTCCAGGAAACCATCTTTTGCTTCTCACTTTTTTGGTGTAGTCAGTGGGCAATAGGTGCAGATTCCTCAGATGGTTCGTCTCAGTTTTATCAGGTAGCATCAGTATCTTAGTAAAAGGCATAAACAGCTTCATTTCAAACATTACTGTACTGTTGCATGGACATTTAGGTTCACCATTCAGCAATCCTTACAGTATTGTTCGGTATTCCATGTTTAAAATGCCTATGTTCTGTGTCCCTGAAAACTAGTAACTTGTTCTAGGCCTCTAGGAAATTTTTTGGTATAGCCAACTTCTAACTAGGGGTGCAACTTGGATGGCTGGGCTGGGCCAAGGGCCTGTTTGGGCCAGTCAAATTTGTTCTAGCCTAGACAGTTAAGCCCATCCCACTATTGCAGCACAAATTCAAAATATCTATCTTGGCTGGAGAAGACTGGCCCAGTTTCTTCCACCACCAGCAGTAGTTGGCACTGAAGAGGTCAGGACAATGAACTTTGATGAATGCAATGAAGTACCCGTCACTGTCAGGGCAGGTGGTGTTCATCTGCAATTGTAGGGACAGCTTCCTACAGTTGCAGGGACAGAGTCCTCCTTGTTGGAGATGGTGAAGAACACAATATCATATTTGATGCGTACCCTACATGCTGAAGCTGAGCTACAGTGACAGTGAGCCTATCTCCACTTTGTCACAGTTTGCAATTTGCATGGCACAATGCACTTCCCGTGGTGTGCAGCAGCAGGTGTTGAGAGAGGGGTTGAGCAGCTGCAGATGGATATTGACACGCAAGCAGTCTTGAGGGCGAGGATATTGAGATTCCGGAGGGGGTGAGTGTGACCAAAGGAAGAGGAATGCAGTGATGGAAGAGAGTGTAGGTGATGGGGAGGGAACAGACCGGCGGCCTGTTTGTGGGGTGGGGGTCAGGCCTTGGATTAGTAACAGATGAGGCAATGAGCTTATCTGGCTGGACCAGAGGTGGGTTTGTTAGGTTGTCAGATGCTTAGGTTGCTTACTGCCACTGCTGGTGTCGTATGTGTATGGGAGCTCTGGAGATCGTGGCTTCTGGTATCAGATTGGAAGGTGAGGCATCTGGCCCACAAGTGTGATGGTTGGTGTGCTGGACCAGCCCTCCCTGGACTGGGAAGTTTGGGCTACTGAATTTCCGCCTACCCGACCATGTGATTTCCAGTCCAAAGCCCAATTCACCGAATTTAGGTTAGACCATGAGACATCTACGTTGCATGTCTCACGTCTAACTGATTTCATTTGTGTTTCAGCCTGGAAGCCATTTTGTTCCAATCTCCAGAAAGTTTTAAGATGCCCTCTTCCTGAAACAAATGAAAATTTTAAAGCCGTTAAAAGCTCCTTCCACTTTGATGTGATTACTTCCCAATTTGTAGGAGTGTGTTATTAGTTCAAACTGATATTCTTTGCTGACTTAGGCTGTGTTTGGTGCAGCTTCCATTTGGAAGCACTTTTCCACTTCCATTTAGTTATTTTTGTGAAAGCATTTGGATCTTGGAAACCATTTCTATAGTATTTTACTTGTGTTCTGGATTCCAATTAAAAGCTACAAGGTGAAGTTTCCAAGATTGGAGAGAAAATGAGGTTGTTATGAAAGTGTTGACTTTTGTAACGAACTAAAATTAGTTATAATCTCTCTCCCTCAACTCATTCTATGTGAGAAGTGGAAGCCAAAAGTAATTTTCAAGTAAACGTTTTGCCAAACACAGCCTTAATTGTCAGTGAACCTTTTTTCTGGGGGGGGGGGGGTGTTGGGGTTCTCATGCCCAAATTTTTGTGAATGGAAAAAGTTGGTGAAGCAAACTGAAAGGCTATTACATGGTGTGTTCCAGGAGTTCAGTTCTTCATGGGATATTCGAGCAACCCCAACGTTCTTCTTCTTAAGAGCTGGGCAGCAGGTGGATAAACTTGTGGGTGCAAACAAACCAGAGCTTCAGAAGAAGGTGGCCACTTTTGCAGACTCATCATGCCAGTGCCCTTAATGGCTTATAAACATCTTGTGGGTAATTGTCCTTTGCAACTTAGATCATGGAAATTGCAAATGCTGTTCTTGCCTCGCTGTTTTATTGTTGCAATATTTTGATAAGTTGTTTTCCTTTTTAAAATTTTGGGGATGGGGATATTTGTAGACATGTAGATATGTAAGTGTGTTCGTGCATTATGTTGGATCATGCGAAGAGGTCTGGCGTGCGCATTGTGCAGTATTTGTAAGAGATGAGATATGTGAATATTTAGAAGTCAGCGTGCACAAAAATGCAGTATGCATGAGGCCATGTACTTGAGTATCTTTGTTTGTCAGAACTTGTTTGATAAAAGAGCTCAGTGTGATCAGAGTTTGGTGCTGACAAAAGAGTTTTAATATCTTTTTTTTTTTTTTGGAAGGGTCCAGAGGCCGAGTATGTACAACTATTTACAAGCGACCGGGGTTCTAATCGGAACCCGAGATATTCTTCTAAAGTTGGAGATAATTCCGGTCAGGTCGAGGGGTCCGCCTAATTAGGCGATAATTCCAAATCCGTCTGATTTCTGGGGAAGTAATCCCATAGACTAGGAGATAAATATCCCTACAACACCGAGGCTGCAAGGTTGGAGGGTTTTTAGGCCCCAATCAAGATCGAACCTGAGACCTCCCTTTTGCAAGGGAGGTGGTGAACCAACTGTCCTAGGCAGCTGGTTCAAAGCTTTAATATCTTTAAGAGACGGCTTGTATCTGCTCTAATCGGATGAAGTTGCCATTTTTATGTTGCACACCTTGAGTTGTCAGAGTTGCAAATAAGAATATATTAACATGTCATTTGGTGTGCCATAAAATATTATAAAATCTTCTACAATGCCGTCAATTGATATTTTCTTATGTTTGGATTGATGTAAAGTATTTTACTGTGTTTTTCATGTGATTGGAATGTCATAAGTTGTATTTCAAAACTAGTTTACTCATAATAATACTCTTTGTAGCTAGTTTTGGTTTCCAATCTAAAGCCAAAGTTAAGATCGGAGGTTCCATATCCGATGAGTTTAGAAATCAGAGAATTTTCACCAATTTCAAAATTATTAATTATAAAATAGATATTTTATGGTATTTTACATGCGCAAAGTGTTTTGATGGTTTTAAATTATGTTCAACCAAATAAAAAGAAAAGGGGAGTCGCAGAGTAGAAAAGTTAGTATTGCTGGAGTCTTTACCAGTCAATGTCGTGTATTTATCTCATGCTTTGTCAATGACTTACTAGTCAATAGTCACCACAACCTTGAAGCCTGCCAAAGAGTTTATAGGTCAACCACATTTGATCTCCCTTACATAAAGATCTAGGTTATTTATAGGTCAACCACATTTGACCTCCCTCCCATAAAGAAGATCTTAAATGTGTATCTCAAATCTCCCTATCAGCGGTTGTATAGGAAGAGAGATTTGTCTCCTAAATTTTTAGGGTTTCATATTTGACTGCTTTCTGTGTCAGCCCCAATATCGAGACTCCAGAACTCCAGAACCATTATAATTTATATCAGCCCTAGTAACCATTGTGAAAATGTGACGTTTACGTGAACGTTTCGCTGTGAGAGAAGTTACAGGACCCTAGCATGGAGATCTTGTTCGCAACATTTAAGCATCATGCTGTTCAACGTAGTTAAGATTTTTTAAAAGGTCGGGATGGAAACGAATTATTAAATAATTTGCATTACTTATTGATAGATGAAATCTAAAGAGTATTTTCAATTTATCTCCTATTATAAATATAGGTTACTTTTTGACCTTTTATGGTATTTTGATCTTTACGTGGAAGCTAGTATTTTGGTCTTTACGTGGAAAATGTGATAATATAGTGACTATCTTCTACTCTCTTTTCAGGTTCTTTAATAATTTGAGTGAGAGAAATAATCCCCTGTATCTGTACTACTATATAGAAAGATGGGAAAAGAATATTAATCCTACTTCGTTTATTAAGGATAATTTTGATCACCAGAGATTTCAACTTTTGGTTACACGTCAATTTACTTAAGAGTTTTCTTTTCTCTCTTTTCTTTTGATTGACATCTAATGATTGTAATTTGCATAAGAAAAATTGTATCTACTCATCACACCTGCCTCTTTGCTTTTAAAATTCCCACAGCCTTCTGTAACTTCTGCACATTTCTACTCCTCCGTTCTGTTTCTATTTTCTCTCAATTTCATTTTAATTGGACGTCTTAGGAGAGTATGAATTAGCTCTAGACTGAAGATAGAAAAAGTAGGTGCACTATGATTTTGTTATGAAAAAATTTATTATCATTTTCCTCTTTTTTCCACGTTGAAATTGGAGAATAAGGATCCAATGTTCAAATAACTTTTTTTGACAATAATGTAGACTTCTTAAATTGAAGCATATTGTATAGTGAATAATTCCTATAAATCCTTTCAAATGCTTCTTAACATTAAAAATTTATCCTCGATATCCATATATATATATATATATTACAAAATTCATTTTTTAAAATAATTTAAACTTTGTTAGGGTCAAGTTGATTCGAGGACATGAACCCAACCTGAATTTCCAAGCTTGCGTTCATACAAAAATACAAGCATATACGTATAATAGGCACAACAGGTCGATGCATAAATTTCACAACAATATTATACACAATTTTTAAAATTAATAAACGTATAGTAAAATGTGTAACATCAAACTACAGCTTTTGTCACCATTACAAATTCCGCGTTTTTATGAACTCGAATTTTGACAAAGTGCGCGGGTTTCTAATAGCATCGCTCCTCAAACACTTAAAAGATGATATTCTTGATCTCGGTTTACCAACCGAATACATATAAAAATATTTAAATTTACATATATTTCATTTTTATTTTATAAAAAATCTTAAAATGAAAATCCTCAACAGGAAATTATTATCAAAATTGTTTCGCCATGGAATATTTCAATTTTCAAAAGTTTAGCATCCATATTCATTTTTATTTTTCAAATTTTAATTTTCTCTTACTCATTCATGGACCAAGAAGATCTAGAATCTGTTTGATTGAACTCTTAAATTTATACCTTTAGCATAAAAGATAAATTAAAATGATAAATAATTATTTTTGAATGATTTCATAAGTTAGAATTTCTTCAACAATTCTATTTTAAAATTGAAAAACTCTAATTTATATGTTTTAATTGTAAACTAAAGATAGGATATTCATATTAACCACTCTTATATGTTAAATTTCAAAATGTGATCCTTATTTGCATATTGTCCAATATATCATCCCAATATGTATGATATTTTAAAATTGCCACTTTGATGGCATATTTGATATTATAAGTATTTCATGCATGCCACTGAAATGGCATATTTGATAGATATATGTTATATATACATATAAAAGAGTCTGCTGTCACTAGTGGCAGAATAAAAATGGTACCACCTACTCTAAAATCATGTTATTCGACTTCTAGTTTTCTATCTAAACCGTTGAATCTTCCATACATTATGAAAGTAAGGCACATCTAAACAATCATTCAAGTTTGACATCTAAAAGTTACAGATTAGACAGTACTAGATATAGCACTATCTAGGCCACAGATTTTGTAAGCTTTTGATGCACAGGATGGAATTCCCCTCGTATGTGTATATATATTATATATATATATTAACGTTCAGGATATAAACTGTGTTCGGCGCTAAGAAGTCGGAACTCCCCACCACCTGGTCGCCCAGGCGTTTGCACGGCCGAGGATTTGGGTCTTCCAACCCCATTTGGTTCAGATTAAGAACTGCACCTGCGTTGGAACCCTAAGGTGCGAGGTGATGTGCGATACTCTGAATCCCCACCTCATCCTGTACCAATTGTCTTGCGGTAGGCTCCGAAATCGCGGTCCCTCCAGATGTCATGCGAAGGCGAGGAACCACGGCGACTTGATCTGGGGGAGAGGCCCCGATGCTTCCCTCTGGAAGCCCAGCGAGTGGGGAGCTCATCCGCCCCGGGAGTGTTGGTGGGTAACTGGAAAAGTTGCAACTTTCTCTGAGTATCCCAGCCTTCTGCCCCGTGGACGCTTCGGGGTCAAGCGTAGAGGACGGAATTCCACCTGGGTTGGCAGGAACTCGGGCGATTACCAGCCGGAGAGGTATGAATCTCTCAAAGACGTCATCTTTTCGGGTGTCAGTGATGGAGGGGTGGAGAATGGTCATCTGGGTCCTGCGAGGAAGGAACAAGAAGAAGGAGATGTGAGCACTAGAGAGGCTTCAGCTGCGTCCAGTTTTGATGTTCTCGAATTGAGAAGGGCATTGGAGAAGGAGGAGAGGGAAGCGGGGAGCACGGACGGATTGGAGGACGAAGATAAGAATCTCATCCCTTCTGAAGAATTTGCGAGGACGGTTTCGGACTCGGGAGATGAGAGCAGGGTTGATCGGGTGTCCGGTTCCCGGAGTGGAAGGCAGATGTTGAGAAGATCAAATTTGATAGCCAAGCAAGTGATCAGTGTGCAGTCTGCTCGTAGCTTGGGTTTTATCTCGGAGCTTTGGGTGGATACCTCATTGGTACGGTTTATATGTGTTTTCCAAAAGCTTGAACTTTATGAAAAAGGATAGGAGAGTCCAAGGAATTCCCTTTGTTATTGGATTTTGCCGACCATTGCCTAGGGGAGGCTGCATGAACATAAGTTTTGAACTGTGTTCATTCCCTTTGTTTTTGTTTTTTTTTTTAAAAAAAATTGATGGGATACTGTTATGTCCTCTTAGGATATTGTGGATGTCAAAATTCGAAAGCATTGTGCTTCTGTGATTTATGTCAATTACTTTTTGTGCATAATATACCTGCATTAATCAGGTACCTTGGCACGTGGATGATAATGGGATGGGAAGTAACCTGCTGTTTGGACACTGTTTATTAATTACACCACTGTTGGCAGATACTGATATTTCCACTAATGGACTCACAAAAACATGAGCAGTTTTTATAGTTGCACTTTATGAACCTCTACGCCTTCCATTCGTGTAAATCTGTCTAGAGCTGCTAGCCTGCAACCTGCTACTTTTTTAATTATATGAGTATTCCGTATCATTTTTTTTAAAAATGAGCAATTCCATCTGCATCCATAACATTAATCCAGCTGTATTCTGCAAACAATCAAGCATTTTGCCTCATCCTTTTTGGTTTTCTGGTTTCTTTATTTCTTTATTCCTTTTTCAAGTATGATGACATCGCAACTGCTGGAAGGTGTTTATATGTCTTGCGTGAATTTTGCCTTCTCTTTTGGAATCTTCTTCTTTTCTTAGCATGATCTTGACTGATGTCATTCTCTTAAGATGCAACTCGGAAGATGAGGTTCCTATGGGTGGTGGCTATGTTTTTCAAATATCATGAATGAATACCATATTACACGTGCATATTCCCTTGTTTTCATTTAATAAAATTTGTGGTACTATCCACATCCGAAAGAAAATAGGCCTAGACCAGAAAATGCTAAACTTGGTTGGAATTAGCTAAGGCGTACCTGTTTTTTTTTTGACTCTGGACTGATAGAACTGGTGACAATAACCTGGAATTCATTTTCCAAATTTTTGTACTGTATTTTATAGAAAGGGACAGAACAAGCCATATATTCACTGAAAAAGCAGTCCTGTTCTGAGGTTGGGATGGAACCTGCACAGGACCTTTTCTGGTTTTAACATCTTGCTCTGCTCCCACTTAAATATCAAGGCATCTCTACAACCGAACCCATTTGAATGGGCAAGGTGAAAATCAAATATCAAGACATCTCTACAGCCCAACCCATTTGAATGGGCAAGGTGAACATCTATAGGCTTCAACTAAATCATATGTCCCCTCCCTCCCTCCATCCCTCCCTGAAGACAAGTGTGACAAGCAAGATCAAGCCACAGAAAACATCATATTCTGTTTAGAGTCTTTACATGTTTGACACTATTTACTGGTGTGTTTCTTGTATTCTAGTGATAGAGCAAGTAATGCAGTTATTGATGGTGTGGTCCTGGTAATTTACTGCAGTGGATTGTCACTGCGATGGAAGTGAGGCCAAACTTGCTGTCTGGAGAAATAGAAAAGCTTCTTCTCGAGGATGTGCATCAGGTACATCAAAGATTCTAATAACACAAGTTATATATATATATATATATATTCTTGTGGATGCAAGTAATGCTTTTGTTCGTCCTGCTTGATATACATACATATGTAAGTATGTATATATATATATCATCTACTTAGGTTTTTCAAAAAGATGCTGCATCAGAAAAAAGTGGGGACGAAAAGTTCTGTGCGCTGGTGTGGATGTAAATGCACTTGAGGTTTGCATGAGACAGCAAGCAAAAATGAAATAACGAAGTCGCCAGGAGTATGCTTGTAAAATTTGCACAAAAAATGCTGCAAATTCACTTTAGTTAAATTGTTTGTCTTATTATTCCTTGCATCATTATCTGCCAAGAGATCTTTTAATCACATCTTTTGGAACCATTATTGGACTGACTTTTAGCGTCTCACAATATGTAATGTGGGTTCATGATTCTTCACCTTTCTAACGTGGACTTATTGAGCCTTTTATTGTTTATAGGTAGGAGATGTGGTGCTTGTTCAGGATGAAATAGTGATGGAGAATGAACTTAAAATGATTGGCCTTGATGCCTTGGTATGAAGTATTTTCTGATTTTCTTATGAAAATCATTTTTTTGCTCATGGTAATATTTTAACATGCACCAACACTTAGATTGTATCTTTGTCAACTTAATGCTAACAAGCAGGAACCATCCCATCTAGCTCCTCAATTTTTTTCATTGTTAATATCTTAGAGTCGAGCTAGCTTCATTTGGAACTAACTACATTTTCTTTATTAGGTAGGATATAATGTTGTGACGTCTGGGCGCCGCAACATTGGGAAGGTGTGAATCACCAATTTTATCTGGAATGTTCTTCATGTGTTACTTTGATAGCTCCATTTCCTAAATTACTTTGATCTTCTCATTAATTTTCTATGTTTAAGGTTCGCGGCTTCAATTTTAACATCAACTCTGGGGCCTTGGAGTCACTTGAGCTTGACTCATTTGGCATGTCCTTAATTCCAGCTAGTTTGGTATGCGTGTATTGAGAATCATACGTAGTGACTAAGAGATATTATCAACTTCCAGCTGTGACTAGATTTTTTTGTTTGTTTAGGTGAGCACCTATTGTTTAATGGTGGAGGACGTGACTGAAGTGGTGTCTGATACTGTTGTGGTGCATGAAGGTGCCGTATCTCGATTACAGAGACTAACAAAGGTACTTGTACAGATGATAAACCTGTTTCCCAGAACATTTATCCCGGGGTAACTACTTTAAATGGCGAGTTATAGATTATTCACCCTTCTAGGAGTAGCATTCATGAGAATGGTGTATTGAGAGTTCTTTCTTTGGGATTTCCCTGATCCTTTTCTCTCTTGATGGTCTATGTAAAACCTTAAAAAAAACAACAATGGAGATCTATGAAGAAGATAAAATTATATGAACCTAAATTTGACAATATCTTGAAGAATCTCCTCCCTCATGTAAGGAAACTCAGTGCAAAATTCTGTCCCAGAAAATCTCCTAGGCCTTAAAAACTGTCTCCCCGCCAAATAAATGTGTCTCACAGCTGTAGTCTATCATGTAATTTAGGGAAAAAATAATTTCTACATGCACTTGGTGTTACATCCCATCCCAACCCCCCCACCCCACCCAAAAAAAAAAAAAAAAAAAGGATAGGAGAGGAGAGTATGGAAGGTATCATCTCTCGACAGGAACCAAGCCCCATACCTACATTCTCTTGGTTAGTATTGATATTGTCTCCATTGATTATTCATAATTGTAATATAATACTACTCAACATTTGTAGTTTTCTCCAGCTTTCCCTATATCACACTAATAGCTCATCAATCCTCTATTTCTGAAAGGGCATGTTAGATCGGCTTGCTTGTTGGAAGTAGGCGTAATAAGTCTTGGGAAAGGTAGAGAAAAGGAAAAGTTAGCATGGGAAGTATAGAGTGACTATACCTTTCTACTTCATTGCTTCTATTTTGAGCCCCCTTTTCTGAATATGCTCTTATGCTGGCAGTCATTGTGCAGTCACACCATAGATAGTGGGCAATGTGGTTTTTCTGTCAGAAAACTGTGGATATGGTTGTTAGGCAACCATATAAAGCTTTCTGATGAAAATAATGATAATTTGTGCTCCGGATTTTCTGTGTTTAAGAATCAATCACATTCTCCCTGTAAAGATTGTTTTCAATCTGAGGACTGCCTTCTGGCCCTTCTCTGCTGGTAAGGGTTGGTGGGATCCTATTTAAAAATCTTTACCAGTAATCTTGTTTTCAACTTGCGCGAGCTTGATTTCTCTGTTTGTGACATCCTCGCCCCCCCTTCTCCCTTCTGAAAAATGCCATGTCTTTCTGGACTTGGGATAGGGCTTATGGGATGCTCCTAAGTCGGAGGCTTCTTGGGTCGACGTCGAAGATTTTGCTGACTCTAGAAGGCGTACAAATAGGTCGGTTCGCCATCGAAGCAGGGGGCCAGATTTCAGCAAGCGAAAATTCCAGGATGATTGGGACCTTCCCATGGACTTTTAGGGAGGTTAGTGGCTTTGGTATTTATCTTTACTGTTTCTTACTTCTTTTTTAACCAACATTGTATATATTGTACAAGCAGAAAATTCAACCTATGAATGATACTTCTGTTATTTATGGAAGTCTTTTTTTTAATAGTCACTCCCTGGAAATTTCTGTTGGCGCTTGCTCAGCTGGGAGCGAGAAGCCACTGTTATGTTTTGGTGTAGAGTAATACTTGCTGCACCGCATGCGGCTGCTGCATTGCATGAGGTGCAAGCCCTTTTTTCGAACTTTTTTTAAGGTCGGGTCCATCATTTTCGGCATGTCCATATAATCTGATCTCTAATGAGATGATCCAAAAAAGTCTGAAAAATAAAAAATCGAGCCCCAAAGAGCTGTGAAAAATGTCCTCAATGGGCTGCATCTGATAAAAAGGGACTCAATTTTTATTTTTTAGATTTTTTGAGTCATCTAATTTAGAGATCGGATTATACGGACATGTTGGACATGATGAACCCAACCTTAAAAAATTTCAAAAGATTAAAAAAAGACTTTATCCCATGTGATGCAGTAAGTATTAATCTTTGGTGTATATGGTCTGTTGTCCTACGTATGTGGTTCTCAAAAGTATGATTGCCGGTCCTACATTGTAGGGTGCATCCACAAACAAAGTCCATCGAGCAAATTCTGCTTTTCTCGCCAACATTTTCAGATTGCTCATGTGGACAAGTATTTTGGGGTTGTTTGTTTTAATGTAAAACTTTGTAAATCATCGGTTTCAAAATCACCGGTTTTAAAACTAGTGAAGTTTTCTTGTTTTAGAATCAGAGAATATTTGTTTGATTGTTTGTAAAACAAAATAAGAGAGATGTTTCAATCTTCTTGTTTTGGTTTATAATGGGTCTTTGTTCTAAATCAAAATAAGAGAATTGAGCTGTCAAGGTGGCAGACAATGTCCATACAAGATTTTATTTATATTATTTTACATCATTTCAAACAATTAAAAATGCTGTAAAAAAATGTTTTAAGTTATATTATTTTACTTTAAAACAAACAACCCCCTGGTGGTGCTCATTTTAAGGTGTAATTGTCATGGTTGTGTCAGGGCCTCTTTCATGGTTGGGAAGGAAAAGAATTTACTTCAAAGTAGAGAAATTGTGATGCCAAAAATATTTTGTAGTGCCAATGAATGTACGGCAGTTTTACAATATAGCGGTGATGCAAACTAAATAGCAATACCAACGTATATGCATCGCAGGGCATGCTACAAATATCATGGAGTTTTATAACGCATAATATATTTTTAGGATTATTTGCAAATATATATATTTCATGGTCGCACAGTCTTATCGTGTATTTCTAAAGTAGGAATTTTTTTGCATATGTAGTCGAAATGAAATTTCGAAAAATTCCATCCTGGATTTGCATTTGCACGTGTACTCAATTGTAAGCAAAGACACTCTTCCGCTGTCACCCTCCGACGTTAGTTAATAAGCTAAGTAGAATTTAAAATACAAAAGCATCCTTTATTTTACCCATGGCTGAACGCCTGAACCCAGTTCAGCTCAAGTTATATTAATTAGATTGGTCTAAATTATTTAGAATACTCTGGGTTAATCATATTGACCTAAATATCTCCACAATTAGTAGCTTTTGTGTTTGGGAATGTTTCTTGCACCACTACGCTGTATAATGTTGGATCATGCAAGTGATGATTTTTTTTTTTTTTTTTTTTGACTATTTGATCATATGGGAGTCAAGTGAGATGAACCTCGAGCTTGATTTTTTTAAAAAAAATAAGAAAAATTACATCATATTATTGTCTGATCAAAGAGATGGGATGGCCGTGCCTGTGGCCCGCTCAAATTCATTATTTCGAAGTTGAGTTGGATTGGAGTGTAGTAATCTATCTATAGTCTACAGTATACTAATAAAATAGAGTTTCGAATCATGTTGATGCGGCAGTCCGAGATGCTTTTCCTCTAAAAAAAATATTAAACAATGTTTAGAATAAATTATTAATACTCATAACCATTATGATTATTCTTTTTCCTTCTCACCTCTACTCATTCAAAATAACTCATTAATGACCATAATACTCATCTCACCTATTTCAAAGTCACTTGACTCATTTCAAAATAACTCATTAATGACCATAATGCTCATCTCACCTATTTCAAAACCACTCATTAATAGTCATAATTATCTCTCTCTCTCTTTCTCTCTCTCTCTCGGACGAACGCAGAGAGTGGGGGGCCATGACCCCCCAAAATTAAGAAACTTTTTTATAATAAAACTATTATTTTTAAATTGTTTATACTATAATTTATTTTATTATAATAAAAATATTATAAAAAAAATTATATTTATATTAGTATGAAATATAAAATAATATTATCCTTAAACAATTATCTTATTCTATTTTATTAAAATTATCTTATAAATTTATTTAACTCATATGTTATATACTTTTTTGTCGTATATTATTTTTATTTATTACTTATCATGTTATTTTTTATACGTTAATAATTGTCATATCATATAATATTTAATATTTATAGGCACATATAATATTTTTTTAGTTATAATATATAACATATTAATGTTTTTAAGTATATGTACTATACTAATAAAATAGAGTTTTTAACTTAACTGATGTGACACTCTTATATTCTTTCCCGCAAAAAAAAAAAAAAAAAGAATATTAGGAAAAGTCATCAATGCCTATAACTATTATGATTATTTCTTTCCTCTCACCCTCACTCATTTCAAAGTAACTCATTAATAGTCATAACTCTCACCCTCATCCATTTCAAAACAATGCATTAATACTCTTTCTCTCCATCCATTTCAAAACAACTGATTGATGATCATAACTCTCTCTCTCTCTCTCTCTCTCTCTCTCTCTCTCTCTCTCTCTCTCTCTCATGGACAAACTCAGGGGAGGGGGGCATGACCCCCGAAAATTGAGAAACTTCTTTAGTAATAACAATATTGTTTCAAAATTTTATATTATACTTTATTTATATTATAATAAAAATATCATAAAAATATTTTTTTAAATATATTAATATTAAAATTCAAAATAATATTATTCATAAATATTTGTCTTACTCTATTTTATTTTAACTTATCTTATAAATTTATTTAACTCATGTTATATATTTTTTGTCGTATATTTTTTTATATTTATTATTTATTATGTTAATTTTTATATGTTAATAATTGTCATATCATATAATATTTAATATTTATAGTCACGTATACTATTTTTTAGTTATAACATATAACATATAACATATTAATACTTTTAAGTATATTAATATATATGGTAAGCCACCTAGTAAATAAGACAACTCGAAACCCTAAAGTTAGAAGTATATCTTCCGTATCTTTACTTAAAATCAACTTTCATCAATAGATCCTTCGTGAATGATTTGTTTTTGAATAATGATATTGTTAATTTTTTTATTATGCGGAAGTGCCATGGTCATCCATTGTGCTCTAATAATATTTTACCTAATTTGCATATTGTTATGGTTTCATTGTAGTCCTCGTACAAAGTTATGTTTATAGTTGGTTATTTATTGTATGTTACTATTTTTCTTTTTCTTTTTCTTTTTAAATACTATTTTAGATCTGTTGAAATCTCTTCATTAAACTCACATATCTAATACTAATACAGTTTAGCATGCAAGTGAAATGCCTTTAGATTAGAACCTTTATCAAGCAAAATTAAAAGTTTAATATTCTTCATGTAAAATTATCTTTATATTTGATTATTTGCTTAAAATTAAAACTTTATTAAGACGAAGTTATTTAAATCAATATGATATTTTTATCTTAAAACTAAATTTATTATATATTTTAAATAGTTTCACATAAATGTCGTGCATCACACGAGTTTGAAACTAGTTTAAGCTAAATAAGAGTTGAGCTGAAGTTGAACTAATCCGTCTTCAATTGGAATGATCCAGCCCAGTTTGCACAAGTTCCATCCCTAACTGGTGGTGGTCTCCAACATGTTAGACCCCTCCCCATACTTTGCATTGAGACCCTTCACCTGCATATTGAGCCCCAATTTGTTTGTAGAATAGGTTATTCGGAATAGCGTATACTAGAATAAGGAGCGTTTAGCTTTGATAGTTCTGTAGGACTTATTGGCGAAATATGAAGGATAAGTAATTCTTGGTCTAAGGTCGAATTGCTTATTTTTCTTATTTTAGTATAAACAATTCTAATACAGTATAAGTTATTCCGCCCATCAAACTAGAATTAACTTTATTCTAAAAATAAGGGACTTTATTCTTCTATAATTCTGCAAAAGACTTCGAGAATGATTTTGATCTTGAGGCCTTGGTTTAAGAGTATTAGCACCAGCATCGGAGAGGGTCACGGCTTCCGTCCTTTCAGAGGGGAGCAAGCTCAACATATTTTGAATGGAAAATGTCGTCGCCAACAATGCTGATCTCCATTGGTATCTGATGAGGCAGAATCCGATTCGGCCCATTAAAACAAGCCCAAACCCAGTTCAGCCTAGCAGCAGCAATAGAAGGCCTTAAGGAAGCCTTCTGCCCATCAGCGGCCCAATAGCCTTCGGCCCGTTAGCGGCGCAGCAGCCCTCGGCCCAGCAGGCTCCAGCCCGTCAGCGGCCCAAGAGCCTTCGGCCCGTTAGCGGCACTGCAGCCCTCGGCCCACCAGGCTTCGGCTCGTCAGCGGCCCAACCCCCTTCGGCCCAACAGCCGTGTTCGGCCCACTCCGGTGGAGGACTAGGCACTATGGCGGTTTACCAATAAGCCCGGAACATAGTCCTATATCGGCTGTCACCGTTAACCATCCTCTATCCTTCGCTATAAATACACCGCTATTTATTGCCAAAGGTATGTCTCCGTGACCCTCAAGGACTATAGTCCGAATAGCATAAAAGCTACACTTTGCCTTCTGAATCGAATAATCTTCAGAAGCTAACTTAACCGTCGGAGGGGGTTCCTAAGGGCCGAAGCCCGGGACTCCTACTGACCGGTTTCTTCTTCTTTCCCTCATGCAGGGGCTCGGTTCGAATCATCGCCGACCTCCCCGAGTCGGTCTCGGCCGCCGACCTCGGACTCCTCTCCCCGGTCTCGACGCCGTGCGCCGGCTGCCCTTTCGACCGAGGGAGACTCGGTTCCGCGCTGCCCGCCCGTCGGCCGGAGGAGTCTCGGCCCCACCTTCCGGAGGCAAGCCAACCTCAGACCGAGCGACTCTCGGCCGCGGATCCTTAACCGCGTCTCTGCGTCCGTCGCCTTCCGGATTCCCGTCGGGCCTCTTACACCGATCTGACCCAGCTCCGGATCCAAACTTCGGATTCCAGCTTCGGAATCCGGTCGTGATAACTTCGGCTACATCACGTGGCGCCGTCTGTGGGAAACAAACAAACAAGTCATGTCTCAACGACCTGTAACCCGACGATCCGGACATAATGAAGCAGAGACACGGGAAGCCTCGGCACAGCTGCTGCCCTCCGAAGGCGCCCCTTCTGCTCCGCCAAGCGTGGCTCTGCCCGTCATACCAGAGTCCCTCGCTGCGGAAGACCGGGTGGGAGTGTTCCAGCAACAAGTGGCGACGCTAACCGCTGCCGTCACGTCCCTCGCGCCTCTTCAGGAGATGGTATCCGCCATCGCCCAGCGCATGTGGATTGCTGGGACAGCTTTCTCAGCAAGCACCGCTCCCCCCACTCTACCTGGTTCAAGATACAAGGTTCCGGCCAGCGCCCACACCGGTTTCCCCCGACGAAACCGCTACGGCGCGTAGCGAGCCCTCGGCGCTACCTGCCCGAGCTCCTTGCGCCGACCGCACAACGGAGCAAGGATATGCTTCGTCAGAATTTCGCCCGGCCAGAACTGGGGGACAATCGGTCGCCACCTCAACCGCCCCGGACCTGGACCGGTGACTGACGGCGATGCGAAAGGAAATGCAGCAGATGGTGTCTCGGCCTTACGGGGCGCCCCTTGCTAGCAACATCCTGGAGCAAACCCCGTTTACGCCAGAGCTCCTGGCTACCGAGGTACCTCCCAATTTCAAACTGCCGAAGGGCCCTCTCTACGACGGGATGACAGATCCGGTCTGTCATTTCCAGAGATTCAACACATACCTCTCGGTCCGAGGGGTCGCCGAGGCAGTCCGCTGCCGACTTTTCCCCCTCACCCTTGAGAAGACTGCCCTAACTTGGTTCGAGACACTGGCCCCCAATTCCATCCACTCCTTAGTCCAGTTGGGCCAGCTGTTTATCGACCAGTTTTATGATGCCACCCGGCAGTGTAAAACTTCCGTTAGCCTACTAGCCATCCGGCAAGGCCCCGCCGAGACTCTCCAGGAGTATTTTACCAAGTTCCGGACCGATGCCGCCCAAATCCCAAACCTCGATAGCTCGATTGCGGTCTCGGCCGTGATCAGCGGGTGTCGGGACGAAGGGCTCCTCGGCTCCATCGGGAAACGCCATCCCCCTACCTTCCAGGACCTCGTAGCCCGGGCCCACAAGTATATCAACCGGGAGGCCCTGATAATGTCCAAAGGTAAAGGCGCAGCCGAAGCAGCCTCGGCACCTGTCCCCCAGGTGGTCCGCCCTCGGCCCGAAGATCAAGAGCCCTCCCGAAAGCGATATCGCAGGGAGGAGTGGGACCGAGAGAGGCGACGGGACCCGCAACAGCGGTACCTACCCCTGCCTGCTCCCCCATCCCGAATGCTCATGGAGGTGAAGGGCATGATCCGGTGACCAGAGCGCATGAAGACTGATCTTCGCCGAAGGGACCCCGGCAAATACTGCGAGTATCACCGGGAGATCGGCCATACGACGGACGAGTGTCGGCACCTTCGAGAAGAAATTGACCGCCTCATCCGGGAGGGAAGACTGCCGCAGCTTCGACGAGAGCAGCCCCCGCCGCAGTGAAACCGGGACGTCTCTGAGACGCCCAGGCAACAACAACCCCCAAAGAAAGGAGCTGCTCCTCCGCCGAAGGTCACCTCGGCTCCGGTGGAAGCATCCCATCAAAGACCCAGCTCTGGGTCCATTATGATGATATCCGGAGGACCGGGAGAAGGATCAAAGCGCCAGCAGCACAGCTCTGCCACTATAGCGACGATCGACGTCGAGCCGAAGCGGCCTCGCCAAGAAGATATTACCTTCGGCTCAGAAGACCTGGTTGATATTCAGGTCCCTCACGATGACGCCCTCGTCATAAACGCTGTAATAAACAGTTACAATGTACATCGTATTTTTGTCGATAATGGAAGTGCCCTGAACATCTTATTTTACGATTGCTTTGTAAAAATGGGATTGAGTGAGGCGAATATGAAGCCTCACCGGGGCCCCATATTCGGTTTTAACGGTTCGCCCTGCCGAGTAGAGGGCATCGTCCGACTCCCTGTAACCATAGGCTCCGCCCCCCGGCAGCTAACTGTTGAAACGGATTTTGCCGTTGTGAAAATCGATTCAGCCTACAACGCCATTTTCGGCCGAAGGCTAATCGGCGGGGTCGGAGCCGTGCCTTCGTCTTTCCATCAAAAGCTAAAGTTCCATACTAGCCACGGAATAGGCGAGGCCAGGGGAAATCAAGAAGCAGCCCGGCAATGTTACATGATCTCGATCAAAGGGAAGGCTGCAGCCGAGTCCCTGACGATTGAGTCATCAGCCGAGGCGTCCTCGGGAGAAGAACTCGTCGCCGTTCCGGTCCCGGGGGGTGAAGGACGAACCCTGATGATAGGCTCCGGTCTGGAGAAAACCGAAGCGGAGAAACTCACCGAGTTCTTAAAAAAGAATCTCGACGTCTTCGCCTGGTCTCCGACAGACATGCCCGGGGTCGACCCGGAAGTAGCGGAGCACCGGCTACACACCGATCCCGACCAGCCCCCGGTTAAGCAAAAGCGGCGTACCTTCAATCAGGAAAGGAGAGCCGCCATCCAAGCCGAAGTGCAGAAGGGGCTGGACGCCGGGCACCTCCGAGAGGTGCATCACCCGGACTGGATCGCCAACGTAGTGATGGTGCCGAAGAAGGATGGCAAATGGCGAATGTGCGTGGACTTCACCAACCTCAACAAGGCCTGTCCGATGGATAGCTTCCCGCTGCCTCGGATAGATCAGGTGGTGGATGCTACCTCCGGCCACGAACTCCTGAGCTTCCTCGATGCCTATTCAGGCTATCACCAGATCCGAATGCATCCGGAGGATGAAAGCAAAACCAGCTTTACGACCGATCTGGGTCTATATTGCTATACCCGGATGCCCTTCGGCCTGAAGAATGCTGGCGCGACATATCAGCGCCTCGTCAATAAAGTGTTCGCCCCGCAGCTCGGCCGCAACATGGAGGTCTATATAGACGACATGCTAGTCAAAAGCCGCGTTGTTGTAGAACATTTGGCCGACTTGGCCGAGACATTCTCCGCACTGCGGCGATACAAAATGAAGCTGAACCCGACCAAGTGCGCCTTCGGGGTAGCCTCCGGGAAGTTCCTTGGCTACATGGTCACCCAGCGGGGGGTAGAAGCTAACCCCGAGAAGGTTTCGGCCATCATACAGATGCGCCCTCCGGCCAACCTCCGAGAGGTACATAAGCTAAATGGGAGGATCGCAGCCCTAAGCCGCTTCATGTCGAGGGCGGCGGATTACTGTTTCCCCTTCTTCAAGCTGCTGAAGAAGGCCAATAGCTTCTCCTGGACGGATGAGTGCCAGGCAGCCTTCGACCAGCTAAAGACCTACCTCTCCAAAGTCCCCATTCTGTCCAAGCCAGTCCCCGGGGAGCCTCTGAGCCTTTACCTCGCGGTATCCGAGACAGCTCTTTGCGCCGTCCTCGTCCGAGAACAAGACGGCATTCAGAAGCCAGTCTACTATACCAGCCGAGTCCTTCAAGGAGCAGAACTCCGGTATCTCGCTCTGGAAAAATTGGCTTTGGCCCTCGTCTCGTCCGCGAGGAGGCTCCGGCCTTATTTTCTTGCTCATTCGGTAAAGGTTCTCATTGATCAGCCTCTGAAGCAAGTCCTCTCTCGACCGGAAGTATCCGGCAGACTAGCAAAATGGGCGATTGAGCTAGGAGAGTTCGACATCTCCTACCCGCCTCGGGTAGCGATAAAAGCCCAGGCATTGGCCGACTTTATCGCCGAACTCACCCCTGAAGCTTCCTCGGCATCTCAGCCGGAAGCCGGCATATCCGAAGCCAAGGACACTTCGGCTCGCATACCGGCGGACGAATGGCAACTCTATGTAGACGGCTCCGCATGTTCCACGGGCAGCGGCGCCGGATGGATCCTGGCATCGCCCGAAGGGGTCGTCACGGAGTACGCATTACGCTTCTCCTTTCCAGCCACCAACAACGCCGCCGAGTACGAAGCCCTCATTTCCGGCCTCCGGGCCGCAAGTAAGCTTGGCGTCCGGAACCTAAGAGCCTTCAGCGACTCTCAGCTGATCGCCAGTCATATCTCCGGGGAATACGAAGCTCGGGACGCAATAATGGCATCTTATCTCCATGTGACTCGTAAGATCCTCGCTCAATTTGATTCCTATGAAATTGTGCGGATCCCGAGAGCCGAGAATGCCCGAGCCGATGCTCTTTCCCGGCTGGCGTCAACCCAAGACGGGGGAGGAGGCCGAATGATCCTAGTAGAAGAACTCGCCGAACCAAGCCTCGGCGAGCCTGAGGTCATGCAAGTGACCGAGGCCGAAGCCGATACCTGGATGACTCCCCTCGTCGCTTTTCTCCTCCGAGGAGAAGTCCTGCCTGATTCAAAGGAAGCGAAGCACGTTCGGCAACGCTCATCTCACTTCCTCCTTCTGGACGGGCGGCTGTATAAGAAGTCTTTTGGCCGACCGCTGTTACGGTGCCTCGGCCCAACCGAAGCCGACTACGCCATGAGAGAGGTACACGAAGGGGTATGTGGAGCACACGCGGGAGGAAGGGCCCTGGCTCACAAGCTTCTAAGGCAGGGATACTGGTGGCCGACACTCCGAGAGGACGCTTTAGCCCTCGTACGACGCTGTGATCAGTGCCAGAGGTTCAGCTCCCTCATCCACCAGTCAGCCACCCTTCTGACCCCCTTATCCGACCCCTGGCCTTTTTCTCAATGGGGAATCGACCTCCTGGGGCCTTTTCCCATCGCCACCGGCCAAAGAAAATTCCTCATCGTGGCGGTAGATTATTTTACCAAGTGGGTAGAAGCCGAACCTCTCGCGTCAATAACCGATGGCAATGCTTGGAACTTCGTATGGAAGTCCATCATCTGTCGGTTCGGCATCCCTCGGGCCATCATTTCGGACAACGGCAAACAGTTCGATAGCCGTCGGTTCAGCGATAACTGCGCCAGCTTCGGCATCCTTCATAAGTTCACTTCGGTAGCGCACCCTCGGGCAAACGGTCAGGTCGAGGTTACCAAACGAAGCCTGTTGCAGGGACTAAAAACCCGCCTCGGCGAAGCCAAAGGCCGGTGGGTAGAAGAGCTACCAAGTGTTCTTTGGGCGTATCGAACTACGAGCCGAACCCCTACCGGCGAAACTCCATTTCGCATGGCTTATGGGATAGAAACTGTTATTCCTGTAGAAATCGGCCTTCCCTCTCCAAGAGTCATTACTTACGATCCGAAGGCCAACGAAGAAGTCTTGAAGGATCATCTGGACCTCATAGAAGAAATCCGAGATAAGGCTCGCGTCTGGCTGGCGGCTTATCAGCAGCGCATGGCCAGGTACCACAACACTCGAGTGAAGCCCCGAAGCTTTGAAATCGGGAGCCTCGTGTTAAGGAATGCTCATGCTTCTAAACCGGCCGAAGCCGCAGGAAAGCTTGTCCCCAACTGGGAGGGGCCGTATCGGGTCAAAGAGGTAATCAGACGAGGGGCTTATCGGTTAGAGACCCTTTCGGGCCAACCTCTCCCTCGCACCTGGAATGTAGAGCGCCTTCGGCGTTATTTTATGTAAACCACTTCTCCCGGACTTTAGCCGGAAGGCATGAATAAAGGTCTCTTTTTTCAAGAAACCAAGGTATCTCTAAGTCCGTGCAAACCGTACCGGGAGTGGCTTCGGCCATGCAAACTGTATCGGGAGCGGCATGAGTTTTTATTCTAAGCCCGCAGGTAACCCGATCCGAGGGTGGCTCCGGCCATGTATACCGGATCGGGAAGCGGCAAGGTATCTCTAAGTCCGTGCAAACCGTACCGGGAGTGGCTTCGGCCATGCAAACCGTATCGGGAGCGACATGGTATTCTAAAACCCGCGGGTAACCCGATCCGAGGGTGGTTCCGGCCATGTATACCGGATCGGGAAGCGGCAAGGTATCTCTCTAAGTCCGTGCAAACCGTACCGGGAGTGGCTTCGGCCATGCAAACCGTATCGGGAGCGGCATGGTATTCTAAAGCCCGCGGGTAACCCGATCCGAGGGTGGTTCCGGCCATGTATACCGGATCGGGAAGCGGCAAGGTATCTCTCTAAGTCCGTGCAAACCGTACCGGGAGTGGCTTCGGCCATGCAAACCGTATCGGGAACGGCATGAGTTTTTATTCTAAGCCCGCAGGTAACCCGATCCGAGGGTGGCTCCGGCCATGTATACCGGATCGGGAAGCGGCAAGGTATCTCTTAAGTCCGTGCAAACCGTACCGGGAGTGGCTTCGGCCATGCAAACCGTATCGGGAACGGCATGAGTTTTTTTTCCAAGCCCGCAGGTAACCCGATCCGAGGGTGGCTCCGGCCATGTATACCGGATCGGGAAGCGGCAAGGTATCTCTTAAGTCCGTGCAAACCGTACCGGGAGTGGCTTCGGCCATGCAAACCGTATCGGGAACGGCATGAGTTTTTATTCTAAGCCCGCAGGTAACCTGATCCGAGGGTGGCTCCGGCCATGTATACCGGATCGGGAAGCGGCAAGGTATCTCTCTAAGTCCGTGCAAACCGTACCGGGAGTGGCTTCGGCCATGCAAACCGTATCGGGAGCGGCATGGTATTCTAAAGCCCGCGGGTAACCCGATCCGAGGGTGGCTCCGGCCATGTATACCGGATCGGGAAGCGGCAAGGTATCTCTCTAAGTCCGTGCGAACCGTACCGGGAGTGGCTTCGGCCATGCAAACCGTATCGGGAACGGCATGAGTTTTTATTCTAAGCCCGCAGGTAACCCGATCCGAGGGTGGCTCCGGCCATGTATACCGGATCGGGAAGCGGCAAGGTATCTCTTAAGTCCGTGCAAACCGTATCGGGAGTGGCTTCGGCCATGCAAACCGTATCGGGAACGGCATGAGTTTTTATTCTAAGCCCGCAGGTAATATGATCCGAGGGTGGCTCCCGCCATGTATACCGGATCGGGAAGCTGCAAGGTATCTCTCTAAGTCCGTGCAAACCGTACCGGGAGTGGCTTCGGCCATGCAAACCGTATCAGGAGCGGCATGGTATTCTAAAGCCTGCGGGTAGCCTGACCCGAGGGTGGCTCCGGCCATGTATACCGGATCGGGAAGCGGCAAGGTATATTTCTAAGTTCGTGTAAACCGTACCGGGAATGGCTTCGGCCACACGAACCGCGTCGGGAGCGGCAGAATATCCTCTCGGATCAAATAAACCACGTTAGTAAAGGTCCCGGCCGCATATACTATCGGTGGCAACATGTTATCGACCTCGTATCCGAACCTACGTCGGGCCTCGGCCATGCAAGCCGCAATTAAAACAACGACAAGGTCTCGGATTCAATCGTTCATGCACAGTACCAAGGTAAAGCCAAAAGATACTTCATGTATATATACTGCAAAGGAAGTATAAAATCGGCCGTCCATCTGGCCGCAAGCTTACAAAAAGAAGAACAAAAACCAGGACAGACCCCCGCATTAGCCCTCGGTATTCCCCTCGTCCACATCAACTGGGCTTCGGCCAGGAGATGGGGAGGGAGAATCGACTATCTGCACGGCTTCGGACGGGGTGGCTTCGACAGGGGTCTCCTCGGCCGAAACGGCCTCATCACCTTCCGCCGGGGCCGGGGCCCTCTCAGCCGCAAGCCCCTTCCACCAGGACAGGAGCTCTTCGCCTTCCTCGTCTGTTGGCAGGGCGATCCCGGTCAGGTCCACGGTTGGGCAAGCCTTCTGGGCAGCAGCCAGCCCGATGAAGAAGACCGAGGAGGCCGCTAGAAGCTGGGCCTGGATTATCTCCTCGGCGAAGTCTGGGCCAGCCTTGTAATCGGCCACGGCCGAGTCGACCGCCTCCTCCAGCTCCAGCTTCAAGGCCGACAGCTCCTCAGCATGGCGACGGCTATCTGAAGCCCGCCGGGCGTCCTTGTCCTGGATCTCGGCCTTAAGGGCCTGATTCTCAACCCGGACCGCCGCCAGCTCTCGCTCGAGCTTCTCCTTCTCCTTCTCCCGCTCGGCCTTCGCTTTGGCCTCGGAGGAAGCCCGAGTCGCCGCTGCCTGCTCCTTCAGCTGCGCCCGCATCCGAGCGTTCGCAGCTAAGAGCCGGCCGACGCCAGACTCGAAGTCGCCTCCCGCTGAGGGACCCTCGCCCGAGACCACCGATGCCGACGCCCTCTCGGCCTCCAGGAGTTGATCCCGGAGGAGCGTCTGACGATGGATCAGGACACTACCCGTGACCGCGGCCTGCGGCCAAAAACGGACAAGGGTCAGCAAATCCGAAATAAGCTAAAGGAAAGCTAGATTGAGGCACATGAAGAAGCTTCTTACCTGGACCGCCAATCGGGCGCTGATCATCGCCAGATCAGTGGCCGAATGGTCCTTCAGCTCCTCCAGAGCCGACGGGAGGGTGAGACCGCGAAGCAGACGCAGGCACGTCTGCGAGTCCTCCACGCTCTCGTCTCTATAGATCCCCAGGTCGGGGACCCATAGCTCGCGCTCTTGCACGCGAGGCGCCTGCGGCCCAGTGCCTTCCTGCTCCGCCCCCGCCATCACGGCCGGAGGAGAGTCGCCCCTCGGCGCTTCGGGGGACGACGGCCTTGGGGCCCTTCAGGCCACGGCGGATCTCCTAACCAAGGGAGGGGGCTCTGCCTCGTCAGGCTCCTCCACCCGGCTCCGCTTAGACGCACGACTGCCCCTTCGAGCGGCCGATTTACTTTTCCGCTCCCTCTCAAGAGCGGCAGCAACAGCACGGCCCTCGGAGGAGGCCGCTGTCATCGTAATCTCGGCTCGGACGCTCGGGGCCACGGTGCCTCGTCCCGACCCTCCTGCCGCCTGCGAGCGAGATGGCTGAAGTTGGCCGCGTTGCTGGGCTATCCGGCTAAGAAGGCCCTGGATCCCAGACATTGCTGCAAACAGGAGAAGAACACAAAGGTTACAACTCAAGACCGACTTACCCTCGGCCGAAGCTTCAGCAACCTCGGCGGCCGGAGGAGCTTCGGCCGGAGGAGCGGCCCCAGCACTTCCTTCGTTCTCCCGTGTAGTCTCCTCAGGGGGAAGGTAAGGGAAAGCCCGCTCCGGATCCCTCGTCGGGTCCGGCCATGCCCCGGCACCCACAAGCAGCTCCGGCTTGTTGAAAAGCTCCGAAATATCATACGGAGCCGCGGCTTCGATATGGCCCACGATATTGCGCTGGACGGAGTTGAGGGTGGGAGGATCGGAAAGGCCTGCGGCCAGCGGTGCCCACTCGGTAGGAAAGGGCATGGCCGTGAATGGACGAAGGCTTCCCGGAGAAGATGCCTCGGCCTAGACGAGGGACGAAGCTATACCACTCGGATCTCCCCTGCCTTTGAATTTTGAAGAGGTAGCGGAAGATATTGACCGAGGGGATGATCTTCGTATGGGCAAACACAGCCAAGAAGGCGTAGACTGTGCGCCAAGAATTGGGAAAAAATTGAGACGGGGCGAGCCCGTAGAAGCAAAGGAGGTTGATGACGAAGGTGGAGAGAGGAAGACGAAAGCCCGCCCGGAAGCTTTCTTCGTAAATAGAAAAACTACCCGGGCGAGGAGTATTGGCCCTGGTATTCGAACCAGGCCGATAGGGGGTCATCCAGGAAGGGAGTTGGTAGTAAGAAGCAATGTAACTGACCCCGTCATCCGAGAGGGCGCAGGCTGCTTCCGAAGCAGTCTTGGGACGACGACGTCCCGAGGAGGAAGCCTGGCCCGGGGTATGAACCTCCTCGGACCCTTCGGCACCGGAGGCCTCGGCCTCTTCGGCCATAGCGGAAGCGAGGGAGTCCAGAGTAAGAGGAGATGACAGAGAAGACTTGGGGGAATGAGATGGGGTATACTCCTCGTCTGAAGGGGTAATCTCGCTCGAAGAAGGACTGCGGGGCATATGGTCACGAAGATGGAGAAAGGAGATTGAGGCTTACCCTCAAAGGGAAAAAGATCTCTCCTGATCAGACGCAACCTCTCAAGCCGCAGAACTCCCCCAGCAATCGCTCCGGGAGATGGAGATCTTCCTGCGATAGCCGGCGAGCTCAGACAACACCTCTAGAGGGCTAGCCTTTCGCCGGAGAGGAAGGAGAGCTCGGATGATCGCAGAGGAACGCAGGCGCGGAAGTAGGAAGAAGAACAGTGCCCGGCGAGGGGTTCCTATTTATAGGCATTGTTCGAAACCCTTCCCACCGAAGTCAACGGCCGAGATTTTCCCCTTCGTCTCACCGCCTCTCTCGGATACGCGCCACGTGTACCGTCCTTCGGTAATGATGACGGGCAGACTCCGGGAATTGAAGCAGAATGATCAACGGTCGAAAGCGCTCCGACCCTTCGGCTGATCACTCGGATGCCCGCCACGTGTTCCGATCCGCGTGCCGAGGATGGAAGAGGCGGCAATCCGAGTGAAACCTCGGGCAGAGAGCCGAGATGACCCGCGACCCGCGAGCGGTCATGATCTTTTTGTGTTTTAACGGGGCGGCCGGATGCGCGACGCGTGTCCTGTGCTTCTTCGCGAGGCGACCGTTCTGACGGAAAAGACGACGCCCGTCCCGTCCTTTTAATTGAGCCTGACACATGTCAGAAGGCTCGGCCCTTTGCCCTTAGAGCTAAAGGCCTTCGTCACTACATCCCGAATGAAGACGGATAAGTGACTGCTGACCCTCGGCCGACCGAGGACATCCTTTTCTCAAAAAAGAGAGAGCAGAGCCTCGGGCAAAAAACCCTTTACGTTATCTCTCAAAAAGCTTTGGGCTATACTCTCGCCATCTCAGAACTGAGGAAGACAAGAGTGGGGGGCTATGTGATGAGGCAGAATCCGATTCGGCCCATTAAAACAAGCCCAAACCCAGTTCAGCCCAGCAGCAGCAATAGAAGGCCTTCAGGAAGCCTTCGGCCCATCAGCAGCCCAATAGCCTTCGGCCCACTAGCGGCGCAGCAGCCCTCGGCCCAGCAGGCTCCAGCCCGTCAGCGGCCCAAGAGCCTTCGGCCCGTTAGCGGCACTGCGGCCCTCGGGCCAGCAGGCTTCGGCCCGTCAGCGGCCCAACCTCCTTCGGCCCAACAGCCGTGTTCGCCCCACTCCGGTGGAGGACTAGGCACTATGGCGGTTTACCAATAAGCCCGGAACATAGTCCTATATCGGTTGTCACCGTTAACCATCCTCTATCCTTCGCTATAAATACACCGCTATTTATTGCCAAAGGTATGTCTCCGTGACCCTCAAGGACTATAGTCCGAATAGCATAAAAGCTACTCTTTGCCTTCTGAATCGAATTATCTTCAGAAGTTAACTTAACCGTCGGAGGGGGTTCCTAAGAGCCGAAGCCCGGGACTCCTACTGACCGATTTCTTCTTCTTTCCCTCTTGCAGGGACTCGGTTCGAATCATCGCCGACCTCCCCGAGTCGGTCTCGGCCGCCGACCTCGGACTCCTCTCCCCGGTCTCGACGCCGTGCGCCGGCTGCCCTTTCGACCGAGGGAGACTCGGTTCCGCGCTGCCCGCCCGTCGGCCGGAGGAGTCTCGGCCCCACCTTCCGGAGGCAAGCCAACCTCAGACCGGGCGACTCTCGGCCGCGGATCCTCAACCGCGTTTCTGCGTCCGTCGCCTTCCGGATTCCCGTCGGGCCTCTTACACCGATCCGACCCAACTCCGGATCCAAACTTCGGATTACAGCTTCGGAATCCGGTCGTGATAGCTTCGGCTACATCAGTATCTAAAGGTCACAAATTCAACTCTCATCAACTATTTACATTCCATGTATTTGTGTGCAACTTTTAAGAGTATTTTCTTCGATGGTCCAATTGACTTAAAATGATTATCTAATTAATTGAAAAGTTCGCATTCGATATAAAATTATCCTAGATAAGAGGACTTTTGAGAGTCAAATCTCTTCTACTTAGAAGAGACTGTAAAGAATTGACTAATAAGTGGCTTGTCTGAAAAAAAGAATGGAACATACCCTCAATGATAAAAGGGGGCACATCCTGTTTGAGGGCGGCAGTGCTACCTTTCAATGGGGGTGAAGTGAGCACATGTACTCCTCCCTTGCCTTAACGTTCGGCAACATGCAAAGCAGCAAAGTGGGGGGCGCAGGCACACGAAGGTCACATCCGGACATTCCAGCCTCCCACTTTACAAAGTTCTACTTCATCTTATTGGTTCAATTATTGTGGTAGGAGGAAAGTGGAGTCTAATTTTTTTTTTTCTATTTTTAAAAAAATTTAAACTAATATAAATAAGTAGAATACAAATGATGTAAAAAAAATAGAGTGGACGATGGAGTTTGGCACCTCTTCGAAAGAGGTTGCCAGGAGATGGAAATTATATATATAAGAATTAATTCGCGTGTGAGGGCTATACATGTCAATGTTAATCCAAGATTGATTTTTGTAGATTTATTTTAACAAATGCATATATGCAAAAAAAATTAATCCCCTTCTAATAAATAATATATTGCAACCTTATCATACTTATGACCACAACTTTCCTCTCAAATGAAACGTGGTGTTTCCAGTGTATTGAGCTTCGTGTGGAAGCACACAATCTGAGGCAGTGTCATAATGAAATATCAGCTTGTAGACTTAACAAAACTTAATCCGATCTATGGATTTTAAGTTTCACTCACATCATAAGTTCTGAAGAGTAGGTCAAATTTGGGTTGTCATTTTAATTTATAGCCATGGATCACATCTTAATGTGTTACTCTTATTTCTAATCCATCCTTATTAGATAGTTTATTCCAGTTTAATCAATTACAAGTCTGAGCGGATATTAAAAAGGTTAAAAGTTTGATGTTTGAAAGCTTCAGGATCCCTCTTGACCAAAAAAAAAAATCCTCTGCCTCTCTATTTCTCATTCATCTATCTTTCTCCTTACATAAATTTCAAAAATATCAGCATCAGAACTTATATTATACTAACAATTTATACGCTAACTAAATAAACATTAATCCCCATTTCTCATTTGCTTATCTATAAAACATCTTTTTACACGTTTCGTGTGTTTGGCAAGTGGAGATTTTGTTCAATGATGAATTTGAATGAACTTATACGTAATTATATGTTGAAAGTAGATTTTATCTGTTTTTTATTTAAAAAGTAATATAAGAAGACATTTGTATTTACAGGTAATATTATCTGCTAATTTAACCTTTAGTACGTATTATCATGCCCTATATGTTCGTATGACCAATTTGCGATCAGATAATCTAAAAAATTTAAAAGTAATAAAAATTAAGTCTTAATAAATAGTAAAAAAGTACCCTTAACGAGTTAAGCCTAATAAATTAAAAGCTATTTTTTTTTATTTTTAATTTTTTTAATATTATTCAATCAAAAACCGAGTTAGACGAACATATAAGATATAATGAAATTGACTATATTTTTTTTTACAAAAATTATGTTCATTTTTTAAACCACATTTCACTTAATGCAATATGGTGTGCAGCAAGTATTCCTCTTGCCGGCCATGGAACGGGATCCGGATTCGATTTGTACAAAGTACAACCATTTACATCGGGTGCCGTCTCTCCGGGTGCCATGTCGACATCGCGACGTCAGCCCTGGGATTTGCTGGGCCCCGGTTTTCTGAAATGTGGGTTTTCCCGCCCAGGCCCGCCCTGCGCTTTCCAATTTCATCGCTGGAGGCGCGATAATCGGGAATATGGGGCCCACACATCTCTGACACAACAATGGGGTTTCGCCCTTTCTGGATCCTTTGGAAATGACCAAAATATCCAACCCTTACTCTGATTAACGATAATGCCCCTCAGATCTGAGTAAACATAAATGTCAGGGCGGGGCAGCATGATTAGAGCCCACCTCTTTAAAATCTGACATCTAAATGAACGGATTTTAAGTTTGTTAGGGATGGAGTGTCAGATACTAACATCATCCTTATACAAATTTATAATTTATTTTACTTTAAAGATTATTGTGACGAAAGTACCTACGCATTCCACCAATGCTTGGTGTGGACTTCTTTCAAATCGAATAATACTAAAAATTTCAGCGGATCATTTTTATTTAAATTGGACTAAATCAACTAATCTTGTGCGGTTTATAAGAAACAAATCTTCAACATTCGTATTGTTTGATCTTGGATTAAATAATTAAAAGAACTGAAAAAATACACTCATACAGTCAATCTAAACCATCAGATCATACAGATGCAATATTATACGTGGCAAGAAGTATTATTCAATTCCAATTATAAAAAAAACCCTGACAAGTGCAACCCATGGAGCGGAGGGTACTTTGGTCATTGAAACGACGAACGCGGTTTAAATACAGAGAGTTGGCAACGCCTTGCATAGAGAGGGAGACGCTCGACCTCGAGCTGTTCCGCCCAGATTTCTATTTTTGTTCTTCTTTCCTAATCTGATCTCCAGAAATCTTTGATCTTGTTGCGGTCACCGGCGGCAGAACAGTCGGTGAGAAGCCTTGGTCTTGCCCACTTCGGAAGTCCTCAGTGCTCACTAGCTGGTTCGCTTTCTCTCTTTGATCCCCTGGTTCCAGCTGTTCTCGTGAATTCAAGTAGATGGGTTCTTTTCCGTCCAAGATCTGTTGTTCTTTGACTGTGGGAGGGAGCTGATCTGTGGTGCCGTTTGTTTTCTGTTCTTGTTTCGGTTTCCCTTTCTGTTGCTTGTGCAGCCGGGGGTTTCGAGGTGAAGATTTCTGTGTTTTTTCATATTTTTATCGATCTCAAATGGTGGTTTTGATTTCCTTTTCTTTTCGTGCTTTGTATCTGAAGTATTTTTCTTTTCTCTTCCGTATTTTATATCTGAAGTGGTTGCTCCGTGTAGATCGGCTGTACTTTTGTGTTAGCAAGCTTTTTAATAATCTTTTTCTGTTAAATTTGTTTGCTGTAAATTTTTTTTGGGTTCTAGAATGTGTTGGGATGCACTGATTCGTCGCTATTTGGATTGCCCAGTGTCTTTTTTTTTGGGGTCTAGCAGTTTCATGATTTTTCTGTTTGTTTGGTGGTATCCAGGTGGAACTTGTTGAAGAAGTACTTGAATCCTTCCAATTGCCAACTCGATAAGGTAACCTGCGTTTCGTGACTGGATGGCACGCTTGGGTTCTATCAAAATATTTTAATGTTGTGCCTTAATTCTCATGACTGCTGCCTCTAACTAGCCCCTTAAGTGTTTATTTTCACTGTAAAGCAGTGCAAAACACCGTAAAATATCATATCTTACATGTCATGCAAATACTGTATTCTATGGTGCTTTTCTGGCATTTTACGCCAAGCCGAATGAATCCTTAAACAACGAGGGAAAAAATGTCTGACAAGTAATTGTCGAGGGTTCGAAGAAAAATGGCCCTCATATATGTTGGAACGTACAATGGGACCAAATCTGTTGCGAGGGTGTTCTTGTACACATGCATTTGTTTAAATGACCACATCTGTTGCGTGACTAATTTGTAATATGGAAGGTAATGGTTATTTTTAAATTGTTGTTGAATTTCTTGATGAAAGAGGACCAAAAGAATGAATATGGAAACACACATAAACCATTGTTCCTTCGGATCTACACACTGTTTTGGCTCAGATTCCCTTTATGCTGATTTACCAACAGAGTGAATTGAGTTTTGTCAAGTGATGATAAAAAGATAGCGCAGAATAATTTTTTTCAAAATGTTTGATGCCACATGCAAATTCTTTTTATTTTTAATCCCTTGGCCCACCAATCTCTGCGCGGATAGAAGGACATGGTGGAAAGAGTTGCTGTTTGTCTTTACTTGCTTTTACATCATTATCTGATGCATGCGATATACACTGGAAATGCCACACAATCTTTAGATGGCTGTGACTAAAAGTTCTACCCCATGCTTTTTGTGTGTCTTTCTGATGTTCAGTTAGGAAAAAGAACAAAGTTTGTATGGAATACCTTTTTTGTATGTCTTCTTTTCATTCTTTGCTCAATAAAAAGTGCACTCTGAGTATTGTTATAACTTAACTGGTCTTCAAATCAAGTGCGAGTGAATTCAAATAAATATGAATGTAATAAATATATGGGTTGAATTTATTGCCCTCTTCCTATGTTCCCGTCCACCTGGTGTAGTAGGAATTCATTGGATTGCATTGTTAGGTTGCAGTCATTATTTATCTTTCAAATTAAGGCACCTGAAGACTGCTGAATGAGCAACTTTGCAACGATTAATGGCAGTCTTCAGGCCTCCCTCAAAAAATTTCCCTTTGAAGGAATTTTAGAAACTTTCTCTGATAAAGGCCTATCTGTTCTAGAAATACTGTACTATTTCAGAGATGGTGATCTGAGGAACTAGTTATGTTGAAGTTTACCTAATGCAGGACATGAATCTTCATGAAGTTCACCTCAATACAGAACATTAATATCATTTGCTTTCTCTTGTAAAGGTTATTAATATTTACTTGTGCCATATATTTTGGATCTCTGGGGTGGTGCTAGCGAATAATAATTTTTCCAAGTATCATCATATCAGAAGCTTCTCTGCGCTTCCACTGCATGTTTGATGCAATACCCTTGGGAAGTGTTTTTCTCTATCATATACTTCTGCTATGCACTACTAACTTTAGATCATTCTGTCATAGTTGTCCTTAGTTGAATTTATAGCTTTTTGATATTTCTCTTGTTTTCAATAACAGAGAGGTTGACCGGGTAGATTTAGTTACAATTGAGGGTCAAGTTATTTTTAAAAGTTACAACTTTCGATGTTTAGGATCTATTATTCAAGATAATGAAGAGATCTAGGAAAATGTCATTCACAGAGTCAAGGCAGGTTGGCTGAAGTGGAAAAGTGCATTTGAAGTCCTTTGTGATCGACGAGTCCCCTTAAAATTTAAAGGAAAGTTTTATAGGACAGTTGTGAGACCTGTTATCTTTTATGGTTCTGAATATTGGCATGTGAGAAAGGATCACATGCAAAAATTGTGTGTTGCTGAGATGAGGATGCTAAGATAGATGTGTGGTAAAAATAGAAAAGATAAAATTAGTAACGAATATATACGTAAGGACTTAGGGGTAGCTCCCATTGACCTCAAGTTCAGGAAGAATAGGCTACGATTGTTTGGTTATGTACATCGTCGCCTAAGTTCAGCACCAATTAAGAAGTGTGATAGAATTAGAATGGAAGAGGGTAGAAGACATCGATAAAGACCTAATATGAGGTGGTTGAATGTAGTTAGAAAAGACTTGGTGTTGCTCGGTGTTACTTCTAATTTACCGTTGTATAGATTAAGGTGGCAGGACATGATTCATGTAGCCGACTCCAAATAGTTGGGATATGGCTTTAATGATGATGATGATGATATTTCTCTTGTTTTCTCATACTTGGGTTTTTACCATTCAATCCTCCATGATTTGTACTTCCCTTCACATAAGAAGGAAGAAACAAAACAAATGCATTAATTTTAGAGCTACTAAATATTTCATAAAGTAAAGAGAATCTGATGTCTGATCTTGCTGGTATGCACGTAAGACTACAATTATGGTCATGCTGTTCTTAGAGGTCTTGGTTAGGCTAATGGTTAGCTATTCATTTCATTCTCAAGGATGATAAATGTGATTGGTCACCATGAGAATGTTGTGGAACATTTCCCTCTCTGAACAGGCAATTCATTGGGCGTTGTAGGGTGTGTATTTATTGTTCTTGTCACCATAGTCGCCAATATAGAGACAAAAGCAGGAACCAACATGTTAAGCAAAAGTGGGAAATGCTTAGGCTGTCAACATTTCAAATTACAATTATGGCGAAATGAGAAAAAAAATCTGAGAAATGGGAAGTGAAATTCAGTATTTTTTAGGATGTTAGCAAGTTTCTCAGTAATTATGATTGCCACATTTTGCCCTCAAATATGCACCGAGTATTAATTTTAATATGTTAGTGCTTCAAACTTACCCATGGTTTGATGCATCTGCTCTTCTCTTTTGTTTTCCTTTTTCCCGATGTATTTTATATCACCCTTTCTTTTAAATAGCACCTCCTTTCTCTTGTAGGGTTTTTTTCAACTAACGATGTGCTTGTAATTTGTTAACCTGCCCGAAAACCCTATTTTTGTTGTCTTGTGTTTGGTTGGCAGAATTTTACATAAATATGAGTTTGAAGTTAAAGGACTCTTTAGTTATTCACCATCTTTGGTTTTTGAGAAGCAATGCCAAATTGAACATTGGAGGATTAGAAAAAGTTCCATGGTTTTGTCATCTAGTTGAGAATGTGGGTTTGGGGCAGAAAAGGATTGGGCAAGTGAAAATTAATTATTGTTTTAAATACGAATTTATCATGTAACGTTGCCATTTTCTAGTTTCTATTTAATCAGAAATGCAGGGAGAAGAAAGCTGGGGCAGAAAATTTATGTTGCATCTTAATGGAATCTCACCGTTTGAAGTCTAGATGTGTGTCTAATTTCAATGAGTCACATCTTGCAAAAGTCTATCAGATTTTAATTGAAAAACCCTCAACTTTTTAAACAATACATAGATAGCTTGCTTTATAAGTATTTTCCCCTTGAAACTGATCCAAAATATCCTTCAAAATATGGCAGCCATAGCACATGCATTCCTTAATTATCATTATATCGAATCTGGATATTCCTGTACATATGGTATACATCTTGAATTGTTCTTGTTAATATATTTGTACTCGTTGCTAATTGAATTTAGCTTCCAGGATGAGCTTATTATATAATCCATTGCCTTTTTTTGTCCATAGATTTGGTGCTGAGAACAATGAAGGGGATGGTTTCTAGAAAATCACATTCCTGGTGGTGGGACAGTCACATCGGTCCAAAAAACTCTAAATGGATGGCTGAAAATCTTGAAGGTAAAGTTATCCACAACTGTTCCCTTTGGAATGTGGCAACTGAAAATAAAACCATCTTGTGTATTTATTGGTATTGTGACTGAAGACCTCAATTCTTAATTCAACATGAAAAAATACTTAATTTCAAAATGAAATTTGTCTTCTCAAGGTTATTTCAACTTATGTGAACTCATCAAATTGTTCCGTTGTGAACAGAGATGGATCGTTGTGTCAAAGAAATGCTGAAAATGATAGAGGAGGGAGATTCTTTTGCTAAAAAGGCAGAAATGTATGACAAGAAACGTCCAGAGCTTGTATCCCATGTTGAGGACTTCTATCGTATGTATCGTACTCTTGCTGAACGTTATGACCATGTGACTGGGGAACTTCGCAAGAATATTCCGTCAGGCCTCCAGTCTCAAGGATCTGCTGATGGTTTGGATGTTGTATCTGAGTCACTATCTCCGTCCCCATCTCCTCCTAAACAAACCCCTGACCAGAAACTTTCTCAACCCAATTTGAAGGGAAGAGCTGCTGGATTTGATTTCTTCCTTGGATCAGGTGGCAGCTCTGATTCCAGGAAAGGAAGTGATGTCTCAACGTCTTCAGAATGTGGATCTGACTTGGATAGTGACGAAGTCCAGGAGATGAATGGACACCTTGACCCTGATCATTTGTGGCGGAGGGTGATTGAACTGGAATCTGAGTTGAGTGATATGAAGGCGAAGTTCCAGCAGCATGAGGATTCTGCCTGCAGAAGCATGGAGGATAAGGATAATGAGGGTCTCCTTTCCAGAGTTCAAGAGTTGGAGTCTGAACTTACGGCGGCAAATGAGAAGCTTCGAGCTTCACAGGAAGTGATTGAGCAGCTGCAGCAAGACCTTGAGAGGAGTGCACAAATTGAAGCAGAACTAAATCTGGAAAGAGAGCAGAGGTCACAGTTGAAAAGTCAGGTTGTCACATTGGAAGCTACCATATCAGACCATAAGCATGAAATTGAAGAACTGAATGCAGCACATTCTGCCACTGTTGAAAAACTCAGATCTGAGATGTCTGACCGTGACCAAGCCAACCTATCCTTTGAGATGGAGATTGCTGCTCTCCGTGACAGATCTTCCCTTGAGAGGTTCTCTCTTGAAGCTGATATTGCAGATCGTGAGCATTCTATCTCAGATTTAAAAGCATCTATTGATAGATTCACACAGGAGAGGTTGCTGCTTGAATCTAAAGTCACAGATCAAGAGCTCGCTATCGAGAAATTGAATGCTATGATGACAAGTTCCTCTAAGAGTTTCTCTGAAGAGAAAATGCAGCTTGAGTCAGAGATCTCAAGGATGTCAGAATCTCATGCATCACTTGAGATGAAGCTTGCTGTACTTGAGGATGAGAAAAGACAGCTTGAGGTTGAGAAGGGGGAAGTGTGTGCCTCAAATGCAAAACGAGTGGAGGAACTGAATCAAAATCTGGACTCGCTTAAGTTGAAATGCGACAGACTGTCCTCAGAACAAGATGAGCTTAGTGCCAAGGTGTCCACACTTGTGAAAGAGGTCGAGTGTCGAGATGACCGAATCCAGAAGATGGACACCCATTTGCAGCAGCTGCATGTACAGCATGTGCAGCTGATTATGGAGACTGAGAATGCCCAGAGGTTAAGAAGGGAGATGGACAAGCGTGTTAAAGATCTGGAGGTAGAGGTGGAGAGCCAGAAAGCTATGATATCTGATGGTGCTGAAAAGAAGAGGGAGGCAATAAGACAGTTGTGCTTCTCACTTGAGCACTACCGTGATGGTTACAACCAGCTCCGGCAGATACTGCTTGATCACAGGCGCCTTCCAATTATGCTTACCTCATGAAACTTCATGGAACCAGATGATCTTTATATAATTGTTAGTTTTGTTTCTTTCAGCTCTTGTTAATAGTTGTGTTATCATTTTAGTGTTCTTTGCGTTCTTTCCCCTTGGCTGCTTCTTGCAGTAAAAGCTGTCGCTCCATACATTTCTTGCTTTTCTGAAGTTGCATGTGGTGATGTGTCATATGTTAACTGTAAAAGCTTTCCTATTCTTTCTCTCACTGGTGGATAGCTTGGTTTGGAATTCTTCTTTTGTGCTCCTAGGGATACTTTCAATCAATTATGCAATTCTGAATTCCTTTTTGAGGTTTGAATCCTAAAGTAGTTTTATAGGAATAATCACGTGTTAAACTGGCTTTCCTTGTAAATTTCGTTGGTCATTTTGTTTCCACAGTAGATAGTAGGGCTGTCAAAACGGGTTCTAGACCTGGGACCAGACTTGTTAGACTCGGCAAATGTGGGTCTGGGTATACCCAATAACTCAACAGTAGACCTGTTAATCATCACTAGCTCAAATTCTTCATATGAATTTTGTGAATCTGGGTCTGAAAATAGGTTCATTTTTATCTGTACAGGAAACAGATCATATCCAATTTCTTCTTAAACTGATAAAAAGAAGCAGAGCCAATAACAGACCCATTTGCCCATTTACCTAGGAGTATTAACAAGTTTGTTTTGGGTCTGGGTCTACTCAGACCTGGCCCATTTACAGCCCTACTGGATAGTTTGTCTATTGTATGATTCATTTTGCACTTATGTCAGTAAGAAAAGGCAAAGAGACGAGTCATACCTGTTTCAATGCCTACTTAGATACGGTAGTATAATTGTCATTCATTTGAATGGAGTGGAACAGATGATATGTTGTTGCACCTCCTTAAAGAGGATGCATCATGTCTTAAATGTGATGTACTATCTGGTCTGTGAATCGGATGGCAGCTATACTCAAGGCCTAGGGGCACGTCGAAACGAGTATTATTAAAAAATGATTATCTTGAGTGAATAGCAAGCAATGTGTTGTTTAAATATGAATTTTAGAATAAATACACAAAAAGACACTCCCAAATTTGGGCATTTGGCATGTTGGTGTAGCATGTCAAATTGGCTAGTCATGTGATTAGTTTTGTAAGAAATTTAAAAACCTAATGGATATTCCCAACGTCAGTTTGTGCTTAAAGTACTGTTGATATTGTATGTGGTGTTCTCACTTGAAATTAGTATTTCGTTACCGAGTTCACTCGTGTGGAAAGAGCAACCCTTTTGTTGGCTTTCAAATAGAAAAATATGTTCTTTTTTGTGCCTCGGTAAAGTAAAAAAGAAAGAATGTATTTGATAATAATGTACCCAGTGTTACATGTCTGCTTTTGAAATATTTTTATATGTTCTTTCTTATAACATTTTTAAAATATTTATTATTAAGCCCCCAATTTTAACCAATAGCCCTTTGCTCTGTCTAAAGGACGTTATATACATTGTTGAAGCATTCAACAAGGCGTCCGAGCCGAACCCAACAGACGTCTATAGGAGAGTTTAGCTGCAGCTGTTGCAACTTGCACGCTCAGAAGTTCGATCATATTTTTTACAATACAAGTCATTGGATCATGTGAGAGTATGATTTTTTTACAATTATTTGATTAAAGATTGAATGCTAATAAATCGAACTCAAATGATTCCTGAACAGGACAATTTTATTAAAAAAAGAAGAAAAAGGAAACACTTTCTGTGCAACACTCCTTTCAGTGGCTGGGCAGCTGGGATGCCCTCGGGGGTTCTCATCATTTTTTCTGTAGGATGCCAGAGTGGGGTCCTCCGAGCGGGTAACCAGCCAAAGCCCAGGTGCCAGTGTAGCAGAGCCACATTATACATCTATTCTGATAGGTGTGTGGAAGTTTCTATTGGTCCGGTGCAACGTGCCCGGTCCATAAAAGGTTGTGTTCCACAGTTCAGGCTTCCCATTCGCAGCGTCTGCAGGCTTCCAGTAGCTAACAGTGGGGTCGGCATTAAATGGCACGATCCGATGGCCCAACGAGTCGCAAGTGGGCCAACCTTTTTTTTTTTTTTTTTCTTTTCTTTTTGACATCTAAGATTAACTTCATTCATTAAACAGAACTGAGGAGTGAGATGTCATAAATTGCGGCCACCTGACCTATTAAAACCCCTCAACTATCTAGCATAAATTGCGGCTAGCCATACTTGCTGCAATGTACCGGACATTGCAAATCAAGCGCGGATTGTAATCTCCAGAGCGCTGCCACCTGAGCACAACCGTGTTTTTTTTTTCCATTTTTTTAAAGAGGTGAAAGTCAAGTTAATAAACCATCTCAATTTTACCTCCGTACCATCCGATCAAAGATCAAACGACTAAAAAAGTAGAAGGCCGTGGCTTGTCCCCGTAGCTACCGTTTGGTTTAGAGTGATCTTTACCCTATGTTTGATAACTATTTCCTTGCAGAGGAATGCTATTGTCTTATTGTTTTTATCATTTTATTTGTCATACTCATTAAGAATTATTTAGTTATTTAATTTTTTAGGTTTTTGTTGACGATATTTTGACATAACTTTTATTGTAATTAATATATTTAAATAAAATTTTTGATTAAATAATCAAACATTTCTCAATGAATAGGATAAACAAGAGTGGTATGATTTATTTGGAGTTAATTTCCGTTGGATGCTTTCTTGATTTATCATAAACTCACACATATTTAAGCAGCCCAACCAAACATAAGTTTATAAAAATAAATCCAGGATAAAACTGTTCGCTTTATCTTAAGTTGCATCTAAACAGGAGTACAGGACTATTAACGAGTTTGGTCTACTTCACGTTAATAGAAGAAGCTCGTGTCTAAGACGTGGGTCCCGCAACAAGGAAGGTGGGCGCCAAGTGCAGAGCATACATGCTAGCTGCAGTGCTGTGCCAACACAACGGTTGACCTGGACACCCCGCCTTGGTCAGCGGGCGCGTTTAATTCGTCGCAGTGATCACGACTCCACGCGGGTTTCGCGGTTTTGACTCCGGCAACCTTCATCAGGCTTTTCCCATCACACCAGAAGAAGAAGAAGAAGCAACTGGTTCAAGGCGCAGTTGTGTGCTTCCATTTAACGGAGCAAGTATGTAAAGAAGGAAGTCAAATAGTCTCTAAGAAGGTGGCACGGGGCAGGCGTCAACGCCGGAAGCAGTCCTCCTCGGTTCGCTTCAGGCTTCCCCTCACCTCCTCATCCGGTTGTCCGACAGAGATAGAGAGAGCGTGTGTAGAGAGACGGTGGTGAAGACCAGGAGAGAGAGAGAGATCTAGAGAGAGAGGAGGTGAGGAACTCGGAAGACTTCTTCAGAAGCCACAGCAGGTCAGCAAGATTCGGTCCCTCCCTCCCCCGTTTTCGTATTGTAATGGTGTTTTGATTCTTCGATACGTATAACTGGTGAGGTCAAATCATCTTAATTGTGCCCCTCCCTCCCTCGTTATTAACATGTTGTGCTATGGTGCTTTCATGCGTATAAGATGATGAGGTCAAATCATCTTAATCGTGAGTGGTAGTAACCTGGTAGCCCGCGACGGTGGATTTCACCTTAATCTTTCTCTCTCTCTCTCTCTCTCTCTCTTTAAACAGCAGTGTTAGGATTTTAGGAGCGGCAACCTGAAACATCAACAAGAAGAGGTACGAGGAAATCCCCCGTTCCTCCTCTTTTCTCCTTCCGTATGCCCTTCTTTAGCTTCTCTGCTGGATGGTTATCTTATGTTTAGTTACCTTTGGTTGGCCTACAAGTGGCTTCAAAACTCGACCTGACTGATGAATTCAATTAAAACATTCATTGATGATTACATATAATTCAATTAAGATATTGTAGGAAAGTGCAATTTCTTGTATTCTCATTTGAAAATGTGAGAATTTGGATTTAAATTTTTGGGGGGGAGTTCCAATCAAAGAAAAGGAAAGATTTTTTTACCTATCTTTTTCTTTCTTAATTCTCCCTTATATCAATAAAAATTAAATTATCTACAAAAAAAAATATTTGTTTGTTATGCTTAATATCTTTTTTAGTTTAATTTGTATCTGTTTTGTTATGCTCAATAGTCATGAGCTTCTATGATGAAGGAATCATGTAGAACAATGTTCACTAGTGCTTCAGAAAGAAAATGGAGAGGAGAGTATTCTGTCTAAACGGCAGGATCCTTTCTTTTTCTTTACTACCCTCTTTGCTTCTTCCTGTTCGTAAAGAGCCTTTCATGTTCCTTTTTTGGGCTGCCAAAAGCCTGCAAGCTCCCCTCTGGGATGTTTGAATTAATTACTTCCCAATTTCCCCACTGGTCCACTAAAACTTCTATTCACGAATGATATCGATATTAGTTGATTTAGTTTGTGTTGGACTTCACTGTTCAGGCTCTAAGCTAGCCTATGGTTTAATTTACAATTCCCCATGCAGGACTTAACCAAAAAAAGCTTGGTACCCATTTACCTCTTTTTTAAAAAATAAAAATAAATTTGGAAGGTCAAACTGCTAATCTTTAGAGTATTGGATTCTTAAGCCCTTCCAAAAATATATAACTAGAGCTCTCTTTCAGATATTCCTCTGATGCATCGAATTCTTGGATTTTTCCTTTCTATTCTCCTGTGCAAGGTGCTTGTTGTTTCTCATGAATGTGAATCATCCGTCATGATCTCTTTTTCACTTCTCAATTAGAGTAAAATTTTGATAGAAATTATCACCTTGTGTGCAGGAAGCCGTCTTATGATATCATGAACCTTACTGGGAGACATTGATACCTGTGGAAAGCCGGATCCTGACCTTTCTGAGCATTGAAACATCAGGCTGTTCACCGTTAAAATTGCAGGCTGGTTTTATTTCTTCTGAACGGCTATATATGGCAAGTGAGGCCCCTAAAGCGCGTTTTGTTAGATGCCCCATATGCCGACGCCTTCTAATGGAATGTGTTGAGGTACCCGTGTACAAATGTGGGGGGTGTGGTACAATTCTACAAGGTGAGCAATTCTGTTCTTGTCTTTGTAGTTACTTGCTGTTGTTTGTTTTGTTGCAAAAGTTTGTGCTTCTCCAGTTTTTAAAATACTGATCACTGAATTTTTGTGATTTTAAAATCAAGGAGCACTCCAGTTTGATACCTATAAAACATATGAAAATAAAACAAGGAAATACACAGATTATCTGGTTTCGATTTATGGTGGTTCTTGTGGAACCATAATAAGAAAATGTGTCCCCAGGTGAAACGAAACACCTAAAAATACTGTAAAACGAAACAATTCTTTTACATTTCACTATTTTTGCATCGAAATGAACAACCCCAATTTGACACCAGTCCTGACAGAGTTCCCTATCCAAACTGCAGCAAGAACTGGGCATGCCAGCCACAGAAGAGTTCCTATTGCAGTTCTTTGTGAAAACCCTCCAAACGCAAACACCGAGAACAACTCTAATGAGGAAGAATCTAATTTTTCAGAGGCGGCAGAACTTGCAGCATGCAAGGAGAATGTGGATGTGGAGGCAGGCTCAACATTTGTCTTCCCAAATTCAACAGGGCAGTCAGCAGTGATGGGTCAGGACACAACCTCTGTGTCTTCTGCTCAACAGTCTCAGGTGGATGGTTCTTGGAAGCTTAGCCGACATGGTTCTGTCAACTCCAGCGTAAGCTACAAATCGGTAGAATCCGCAGAAAATGTGATTAATTCTGAGGAGGAAACGTTTGATGGGAATGCTGGGCATAGACAGATTCATAGCATGGGTACTTCGAGTTTTAGAAGTTCTCATGCTTATGACAGCAGCGTCTCTTCTGGCGACGACATCTCCGGCAAACACCAGAAGTATCAGCTCCTATCAAGAAGAACTTTTAGAAACAGGAGGCCTTCAGAGCCCAACAGCACTGCAACAAAAGGTGCGGAAGAAGACACCAGTGTGGGAAAGAGGCAGCAAGACATTGAGATGTGCAATGCAGGTGCTCTTGGCATCTCTAGCTTGAAACAGAGATCGTCTTCAAGATATGCTGCTCATACTTCTGACCCGGATGATTCCGTAGATTCTGAGAATCTCTATCCTGTGCAAAACGAAGTGGGAAGCGATCATCTGTCGTCTCTGTCCAGGTCTCCGTCCAGAGAGTCGACCTCCCTGGAGGATTTTCCCTGCAACAGCTCAGGTGGTGTTCAGTCGACCGGGTTGGGGAGTCTCCAAAGTGACCAAATGGAACTACCCAGGAGGAAGGATTTGCTGAGAGATCAGCCTGCAAGGCCTTACGCCGGAGCCCGAAGAGGCGATCGGAGTGTTGCCATTGGAGGCAACAGGCATGATGGCCACCGGCCTTTGTTTTCCTGTAACTTTGGTTCTGAACAGGTACCCAATCTACTCTACACTGGAGACATGATGTCTCAGTGGCCTTCCAGAGTAGCTCAGCAGTACCAGTCGTCTGGAATGCCCTTCTCTCGACAAGGCAACGGTTCTTGTTTACCTCATCATCACCACTCTGAATCATGCAACATCCGTGTCCAATTGCCAACAAACGTCCATTGCAGGGGGTGTAGTTCTCATACGAGGTTCCATCCCTCTATTGCTGCAAACCCAGGGTGCTCCGCGGACCGCGATGCCGCACTTCGTCACAGGAATGAGGCCAGTGACCATGACTGGGGGAGGTCGCCCTGCAAAGAGAAGCGGCAGTACCGGAAGCGCCGGCACTGCAGGCCGGTCTCAGGGGGTGCACCCTTCGTCGTCTGCAACAGCTGCTTCGAACTTCTCCAGCTCCCTGTGGACTTGCTTGTTTCCAGAAGGAGATGCCATAAGCTGAGATGCGGAGCTTGCTTTCAGGTTCTCACCTTTCTGTATGATGGACGTCATGTTGTTCCTCGTAATAGTTCCCAGTCAGATCCTTCCTCGGGAGTGGCTGATAAGGCAAAGCATGAAGCATCTGCCATCCAATCACATGGCTCTCCTCAGGAGGATCCAGTTTCTTACTCTGAAGAATACGGCCCCCTTCCCAGCCAAAGCTACCCTACTGATGGTGAACCAGCGCCATACAAACCGAGGAGTTCCCCAGCATACAAGGGCAAAGGACGATATGAGCTAACAATGGGTCCTCCGCTGCATCATCTTTTGGGGGATGAATCTGCCAGAAACCTGATTTTTGTACCCAGTGATGAAGACGAAAGATATGGAAGTGTGAATATGTCTCGTTTTTACAGAACTTCGGATGATATGGATTTCGTTGAGGGCTACGGGGGAACGGCAACGAGCTCTACTCGTCGGGAGCATTCAGCAGTGGGGTATTCTCCAAATCATCTAGAGATACGCGAGGAGAAGGAACAGGTAAGGAGATTGGCTGGTGCAAGAGGAGGTCCTCAGCTCCATGGGTTGAACAAAGGTGGTATAGACGAGCTTAATCACGGATTGGAGAACATGAACATGAGAACAGACAGAAATGGAAGAAGACCATGGTAGTTGGTAATGAACGCTGGTTCTATGTTCCAATACCGGGATCCAGTGTAGTCACTGCACGCGACTGCCCAAATCCCAGTTTCTTAATTTTTGTATGGCTTATGTGTATATATGTTAACGGGTTATTCTTTATCCCTTCATTTCATTTCATTCCTTTCATTGATTGAGGACCATGTGTATACTTGTTTTTGTTCATTCAGATTCAAGTGGAATGGAATCATTATTGTTTTAAAATTGTTAGAAATACATCTTTTCTAAGAGTTGGAATATTTGCGGAATTGTTAGTCTTGTCTTCGTAGTAATTGTTATAAATTGAAATGGTATTCACGGTATCCTCGCAGTTACAGTTCGTCAACAAATATTAGTGTCCAATTGACTAGTTGGATAAAAATGTTCCTATAAAAAAATTGTACCCTTTTGACAAGAGAGAAAAAGAGAAAATTAAAAATGGAGAGAGAGAGAGAGAGAGAGAGAGAGAGTACTTTAGGAGAGAACAAAGGTATTTTGGACTTTCTAATTATTTTAATTAAAAATTAATTAGAGTCAAATAAGGTATATTAATAGAGTGTTTATGGACGGTGATCATAAAGATATTTTCATAAGTAATACAAGACAACAAAATTATTACAAATAATATTAAAAAATTTGATAATTTCACAAATTCTCTCAAAGAGAACATATGCAAAACATAATTATTTCAGAACAAGTTCCTTTCTTGTTTGGCATCAGCTTTGTGAACTTGTGAAGAGAAACAGTGTGTCAGTGACCTCCTCGCATTGCCTTCCTAGTTCCCCGAGAACAAGAACAGAACTATAAAACAAATAAAGAGATCATTGTAGTGTAAACCAAACGGTCTAAAAACAAAAAATGCAATGTAAGGGTGTGTTTGTTAAAACTTCTATTTAAAAGTTATTTTTGTTTTCGATTTCTCATATAGAATGAGTTGAGAAAGATGTTATAACTAATTTTAGTTCGTTGCAAAAGTCAATTCTTTTATAACAACTTCACTTTTTCTCTAATTATAGAAGTTCTACTTTTATAACTTTTGATTGGAAATCAAAACACAACAAAATACTACATAAATGATTTTTAAAATTTAATGACTTCCACAAAATATAACCAAATAGAAGTATAAAAATATTTTCAAATAAAAGTTGTATCAAACACACCCTAAACCAAACTACCTAAAAAAGGCCGACCAAATAAAAGAAAAGGAAGTAGACAAAAGTGGAGGGCCCTCCGTTCAAAATGGCCATGTTTCTCCACCCTCTCCTTCTCCGGCCACCGCCTCATCAGGCTCCACGCCCTCCACCTCTTCCGCCGACTCCTTCACCACCACCACCACTAGCTCCTCCTCCTCCACTGACTCCTCATCGGAATCCAAATTAGGATCCAGCGTCGGGAAGTCGAACTTCAGATGGACATTTTGTAGGACGTTATGGTACAATAGCGCCGCCATGTTCCTAAACATGAGCTGCGACATCGGTAGAGCTCCGTTGTCGGGCCTCTTTGTATCGTTGCATGCTTTCAAGGAGACCTCGATGGGAGCCAACGTGCTCCAAACATTACGGAGAAGCATAGTTGGCGACGTGGATATCATGGATGTGAGGCAGTTCCAGTGGGGAACGCCAAGAGGGGAGGTGGTGGTGAAGCAGCAACAAGGGACATCCATGGCTGTGGAGAACCTGCTTCCAATGCCCGTGGCAACCCTACAAGGGAAGGGCTAATAAGGGTGCGTGGAGGGGCCAACTGACGAGGGGTCGGGGTTCCCTCAGTCACATGAATGAGGGAACCCCTTAGTCCCCACTGAGCACGGGAGGCACACAACTCGGGCACACCAGAGGTAGGCCCACCTTGGGTGCGCATCGCATCCGAGAAAGTACTATTCTCTTAAACCCTCCACAATGGAGGGCGCCGTAAAGTAGGCCTTGTGACCGAGGGGGAAATCCTGAGACCGTGAACCCGCCTATAGAATCTCTTAGGTGATGACTCCCCCAGTGGGGAGTCTGGTTTCTGTCAATAGGATTTTGGAGGGAACTCTAACAGTAGTTAGTGAGAAAATGTCATATGTAAAGTTGGTCTGTCGTTTGAGACGTATCTCATCCATTTTGACAATTTTTTTCCTCTTATCGATTCAGCAGATTTCAAATACTACACAGAACATTAAAATACTACGCAAAATACTAAAATACTACGCAAAATATTAAAATACTACGCAGAATATTTAAATACTACGCAGAGCACTTAAATACTACGTAGAGCATTTAATACTACTAAGAGCACTTAAATAATACACAAAGCATTTAAATACTACAAAGAACACAAGACTACAACTATAATTTAAAATACACTTCAACATATGGTGATAATTATGTGCTCTTGGTAGTATTTAAATGCTCTACGTAGTATTTAAGTGTTCTTGATAGTATTTAAATGCTCTGCGTAGTATTTAAGTGCTTTGCGTAGCATTTAAATATTTTACGTGGTATTTTAGTGTTCTGCGTAGTATTTGAAACATGCCGAATCGGTAACAGAGAAAAAATTGTCAAAGTGGATAAGATGCATCTCGAACGGCGGATCAATTTTACACATGACGTTTTCTCACTGACTACTGTTGGAGTTCTCTCCAAAATCCTACTGACAGGAGCCGGACTCCCCAGTGGGCAATTGGGGGGGGGGGCACCTCCGTCGCCACCGAGACGTCCTCCACTACTGGTCCCTTGCTGGTGTCCCCGGTCCGACGGCGCTTCCATCGTGTGCAGATTGTTTGCCCTGCTTGCCTTCTTCCTACTACTCTTAGAGTTTCTCGGCCGCTCTCTTTTGCCGCCTAATGTGCTCCATCCTCTCTTTAGCACGTGACTTAGTGGTTTGAATACTTGAAAATGAGTCATAGAACCGTATTTTTGGTCTAAATCTGTAAGTTTCAAGTCTAAAACCTTTTGAACTACATCTATCATGAGCCTATGTATCGAACTTGCAAGTCATATAAACTTGCTTGAGCTCATGGCACACTTAAACCCGTTAAACTTCGTTAGCCATCTTAGATGCTCTACTCGAACTCGACGTTAACTAAAATTAGTTAATTGCTTAGTGCCTTGGAGGAAAAAAACGATCTTGTTGTCGTTGGGGACAACTTAATCAGTTGTCGCGAGTAGGTCTGACTTATTTTAATGAGATTTATGACGTATTTGGTAAAACTTCTACTTGTAAATTATTTTTGACTTCTACTATTTACATAGAATGAGTTGAAGAAGAAAAATTATAATTAATTTTAATTTGTTACAAAAGTCATTTTTTCCGTAACCATCTCTTTTTTTCTCTAATCTTTAAAATTCTTCCCTTGTAACTTTTGATTGAAAACCAAAATACAAGCAAATTATCACATAAATAGTTCCCAAGATCAAATAGTTTTCATAAACAATAACTAAATAAAAATACGAAAGTACTTTCAAATGAAAGCTGCACCAAACACGACGGATGCCACCAGTTCCGTAAACGATTTTTTGCCGGACCATGTGAATGGACCCCTGTGCATCCTGCACTATGATCTGGAGATTCTGGACAGCGGATACGAAATCGAAACAAGGTCCGAGTGCATGTGCTAGACATTTTTTTTTTGGACTTTGCATGTGCTAGGCATAAAAGAGATTGTTCTTATCTGGCAATGCTGAAAGGAGGGGTTCATTTCCTTCCTTTAAGCTTGCCGGCCACCAAATATATATTCTTATCAACATCCAAACCGTCCCTCCACAGTTAGGCTTGCATCGCCTTCAATTAATCCGCACGAGATCATCTAGACCTGGTTCAATTGGACCGTCCAATATTTCTATACACATCAAAACGAACCGTAGATAAGCATATATGAATCATTTACTTTTAAAATGATATATACTTTGAAATGATGATGTGAACAACGTATATGCGATTCGTTTTGATGTGTTTAGAGACGTTAGACGGTTCAGACGATCTTGTTACTAATTAAATAATCATCTCATTGGATCGTTATGCTCCAACCAAATGGTCTTACTAATCGCATGCATCACATCTTTCAAAAAGGTGAAATTCTCGTTTCTCCCTTTGCAAATTTCAATAGTCGAACTTTGAAAGTTTAGCGGCACGGAAGGGATCTGTCACTAAGTTGAAAGCTATGTGTCACACGTGCTAAAACTGGCACGTGGAGAAATCTGTCTCCCGTGGCAGCCAGAGTGGGATCCTATGCAATGTTGGAAAGTTAGTGTGGTCATATGGTTTTAGAAAAGAGATCTTCTAAGAGTAAGGTTGAGCTGAACTCAGTCAATACATAGAGGAAAATATTTTAAAAAACTCTCTTATATAATGCTTCTTTTAATTTCTAATAAAAAGTGATTTTGAAAAATTTTCTTCCCTCTTTATGCATTTACTAAATCTCAACTAAACCTGTACTGACAGGAACCGTACTCATGATTTTCACGCTGTGTCAAAATTAATTAATGTGAACGAGTGGCTTCTATCACCACTAGATTTGGATGCGTGACACAAGGTGAAACCAAGGAGAAGGTTGTGGAATTCATTAAGCATCCTCTATTATTATTTAATAAAGAGAGTGAATCACCTAGCTCAGTGTAAGTATATAAAGAGAGAATTCTTACAGTTGTTAATTGTGTGTAGATGACTAATTAAGGAAAGCTATAGTTCTCCTCTCTCTCCCTCCAGTGGCATATATAAGTAGAGAGCTAGAGTACTTCCCTGCATATATATAGTTGCTTGAATCTATGCCACATCTATGTCACTTTAAAGATTGAAACAATTTTCTCCATGTTGGAGTGACTATAATAGTTTTACGTCAATTAATTTTAGTTGTGGCCAATACTTATAATCTTGGACTCCTTCAAACTCAACAATCAAATTTTGTGGTTTGTAAGATGATATTAAAGTAGGAGCCTAGTCCAACTTTATCTTCTAATTTGCGTCGCCTCTTATCTAATTTTCACGGCCCATCTTGACCGTGAGAGGGAGTGTTGGAGTGACTATAATACTCTTACATCAGTTAATTTCAGTTGTGACCCGTGCTTATGATCTTGGGCCCATTCAAACTCAACACTCGAATTTTGTGGTTTGTAAGACTCCACACTGACTGACTGAGGTGATGCATAGATCTCTTATTTGAACTGTGGACAATAAGTAGCTACATTGATGACGTGCAAAAACTTCTCACCGTAACGCACGGGAGTGCAATATTCGTCTTGCATTAACAATGTTGTTCCTGAATTCGTCATTTATAGCCAACAATCGCTAACGTGTAGTCTACATTGGATCATGGGACCACTCCGATCGGTTCTGGGACATCTACGTCAGTGCTGGCCCATGTGTTATTGTTTGGCAAACACGTGAAGAAAGTTTGCGGTGCAGAAAAAGATGTCCTTTTTTTAGTTAATCGTAAGATGGCTCTACAGTTCTCAACTATTTTCGGCACCCTCCAAAGAAGATATTTCAACTTCTCATTTTCATCATATATTTTCAGCACCCTCCGGTTGCACGTAGGGAGTGCGTGTCTTAGGCCAAAGTATTTTTATATTTTTATTTAGTTATTTTTTATGAAAATTGTTGGACCTTAGAAATTATTTATATGGTATTTTATTTATGTTTTAACTTCCAACTAAAAACTATAACGAAAGAGTTTTCAAGATTGAAGAAAAAGTGAATTTGCTACGAGAGAGTTGACTTCTGTAACAAATTAAAATTAATTATAATCTCTCTCCCTCAACTCATTTTATGTAAGAAATAGAAGTCAAAAATAACTTTCAAGTAGAAGTTTTGCCAAACACGTCCTTAACTTTCATAGTGACTAAGATCTCTATTTTGATTTAATGATGAGAGTTCAAGTAATCCTTTTATATGTATATATATAACATGAATTACCCGGTATTTGTTGCTTCCCTCTGTTGGAGCATTCAGCAGTTGGATTACTTGGATATTCTCCAACTCATCCGGAGCTACCAGAGGTGAACTAGTATGTAGGAGATTCTCTCTCTTAACTTCATTTCATTACATTACTCGTTTCATCAAGTGATGACAACGTGGATGCTCCTGAACTAACTGTTTAGGACAGTTGGTTCACCATTTGCCTCTCAATTGGGAGGTCTCAAGTTCGATCTTAATTGAAACTTAAAAATCTCCAATCATACAGCCTAAAGTGCTGTTGAGATCTTTATCTTCTGGTCTATAAGATTATTTTTCCAAATAATTAGGCGAACCTAGAATTCTCGTCTAATTTGGCGGACTTCTCGACCGGCACGAAACTATCTCTAAACTCTAGAGGATATCTCAGATTCGATCCCTAGTATTTTGTAAATAACTGTACATACTTAGCCACTGTACCACTAATCGAAAAAAAGAAAAGAGACAACGTACGTCGATGCACCTCTTTCATACATGTTCATGCGGAACCCCATATATATATATATATATACATATATATATATATATATATATATATATATATATGTATGTATGTATGTATGTATGTATGTATGTATGTATATGTTCGGCAAGATTTCAACTTAATGAACCTTGTGAAGGGAAGCTTTCTCGCTCCCCCTTATTTCCTTCCTACTTCATCGTGAATGGAACTCACAGAAACAGAACATATGGCTCAACTGGAACCCTCATGCACATCTAACAATGGCAAGCCCTATGTAGAAGAAGAAAAGGAAGAAGACGAAACGGGAGAGACCCCTGGTCACGATCTCAGGCTCATTCGCCCACACGTTTCTCGGACATGGCCTCCCCTTTCAGGCAGCCCTCCTTCTCCACCGCCCTCTCCAAAACCTCATCCTCGTCGTCCTCCTTGTCCTCCTGCTCAGACGTCTCCTCGTCGGAATCCAAACCAGGCCCCGGCGTCGGAAACTCGAACCTGAACCCGGCCCTCCGATGGCCCTCCCGCACGACGTTCCGGTACAGGAGCGCCGCCATGTTCCTGAACGTGAGATGCGGCATGGACAGAGCTCCGCCGTCGGGCTTCTGCTCCTCTTTGCGCGCTTTCAGGGAGACCCCGACGGCTGCGGAGGGGCTCTTCACATGGAGAGAAGGCAGCGGCGGCGGGGAGATCATCGACTCGAGGTGGTTCCACTGGGGAAGGCCGGGAGTGGAGGTGGCGGTGAAGTAGTAGCAGGGGGCGTCCATGGCTGCACAGCAGAGTCCTGCTGCCACGCCCATGACGACGCAGCCAGGTGAGCGTTAATAAGGGCGGAGAGAAGGGCGCGGGGGTGCACCCAACATGCATCAATGATCGGGAAGGGTGGCATCAGACGTGGCTTGAAGGCGACGTGTCACGTACGGATGCTGGCCAGTGACAGATTTGTCCGGATCCTCCGGAATTCGGATCTCCTCGGTAGGAGCTTGGATCCTACTCCAGCCAGTGAAAACACGTCATGTGTAAAGTTGATCCGCCGTTCGAGCCACATCTCATCCACTTTGACAATTTTTTCCCTGTTACTGTTTCAGCAGGTTTTAAATACTACGTAGAACACTAAAATACTACGCAGAGCATTAAAATACTACGTAGAATACTAAAATACTATGCAGAGCATTAAAATACTACTAAGAGTATTTAAATACTACCAAGAACACATAATTACCACCATATGTTGAAGTGTATTTTAAATTATAGTTGTAGTCTTGTGCTCTTGGTAGTATTTAAGTGTCATGTGTTCTAAGCGTTCTTGGTAGTATTTAAATGTTCTGTATAGTATTTAAGTATTTTGCGTAGCATTTAAATGTTCTGCGTAATATTTTAATACTCTGTGTAGTATTTTAGTGTTCTGCGTAGTATTTTAATATTCTGCGTAGTATTTTAGTGTTCTGCGTAGTATTTGAAATATGTTGAACCGGTAATAAAGAAAAAGTTGTCAAAGTGGGTAGAATGTGTTTCGAATGGCGGATCAACTTTACACATGACGTGTTTTCACTGGCTACTGTTGGAGTATGATCCAAGCTCTTACCGAAGAGATTCGAACTCATCCTCCGTGTCAAAAGTAGACCAGCACCGTGATCTTAAGGCCACGTCGGACTGCGAATGTGGTCGATGCAGGACTTGAGAGGTAAGAAAGAATTGATTTTGGTAGGTTTACCTCAGCTGCACGGTGCTAAAAGGTTTGTTTAGGGACATGACGTTAAAAAAAAGAGAAAAGGATTTTGAGAGAACGTAAAACGAAAACACTTTAAATAAATATTTTTTTAGATTAACTATCTTACAGCCTATGGTCGCTTCGGGTGTTTGATGCTAAGAAGTTTAGTTCAGGACGTGAAGTGAAAAAGAATTGATTTTTGAGGAATCAGGGGGTATGGTAGAATTTAGAATGCAGGACATCCACCTATCCACAGCTCAAGTCATCGACATATTTTTAACTTCTAATATTTGACAACAACTTAATTTAGTCATCAACATGTACCTTGTATACTGCATTTGACATCAAGAGCTGCTTCAAAATTCTATTTGCGATGGCATAAGCCATTGAACAAGGTTATCTTTAGTGGCAACTATCACTTTCAACTTATAAATATATTTTTCAAAAAGAAAAGAAAAAATAGTGGTAGCTCCTGTCTTCTTCGACGGCTGCTAGTCATCAACGATCCGTCACTCAGGACGAGAGCCCTAATTTGCTCATAGCTCGGCCTAGGGCTTCCTAGTTGTCGACAAAAGCTTTCGTCCGCGGCTTCCTTTATTTTGGCGATGGTTGCAGGCCGCCAACAAATTCAACTTTTTTAATGGCAGAGAAAAAAAGTCAAGTGTAATATTGATTTGAATCAAAATCTTATTTAGATTCAGAATTTTGACCTTTGTTCATATTTTATATTAAGATCCATAAATTATCTTAAGTTATGCATTCCCTACTACAACTTACATAAAAAACACTTTGAGGGATGTGCATGAACCCATTGTATACCCACCATTGTTTGGACGGCACAAGTGGCGCAAGTTCATGTGCCGAGCAGGGGACCAGTCCATGATTAGTACAAATTTTGCATCACCTTCAAAGCTAGCTGATGTGCTGCATCGCTTGGACCTAAGAATGTGGATCAGGTTCATCTGTCCGGCGGCTTTGAGAAGAGATTCTCTCAATGCATGTTTGGACGGGAGTCCACTAATACTGAGAGGGGGAGGGTCTAGATCATTGCCAACTTTTGGCATCATATGAGGAGTGTTTTTTGCAATGTTTGACTCCCTTCTTCTTCTCAGTATTACTAGACTTCGATTTAAATGTATATTGGGAGGATCTCATCTCCAACAGTTTTGTCGTAATCACAAATTTGGCGGGAAAAATGTCATTTTTTTGCTTTGCAAGATAGCTCTTGTTCACCAATTGTCGTCAAAATTTTGGTGCTACCAAATTTCAAAAATAAAAGTTTTGGTGCTACCCATATAAGTCATAACATATCCTTTCCATACTCCTGTGATCCGTATGCCAAGGACGGGAATAATTGCCTAGTTTGCCTCTCTGATGGGAGGTGTCAAATAAATCCCCATCTTTGCACTGGCTTCTCACTGGTGGGAGCAGGTTAACAGGGGAGAGACAGAGGGCCCTCCTTGATTAGAAATCTTACAAACTACAAAATTCAGGTGTTGAGTTTGAAGGGACCTAAGATCATAAGCAGTAGCCACAACTAAAATTAACCGATGTAAGACTATTATATAACCGCTCCAATACTCTTCCTCATGGTCAAGATGGGCCGTGGAAATTAAATCACAGGAGGTAGTGCAAATTAGAAGATAAAGTTGGGTCAGGCCCTGCTCTGATACCATCTAACAAACCACAAAACCCGGGTTTGAGATTTCATCTTGGTATTAGAGCGTTGATCCTGGTCCTGACCTCTTTCACCTCCCCTTTCATTTCCACGGCCCATGGTGGCCGTGAGGGGGAGTGTTGGCTGTTGGCCCATGGTTGTCTTGGACAGTTAGTCCTATATCAGTTTCTAAATTATGGTTCCAGTGCATATAACTCTGTGCCTCTGAATCTCAACACCGGGGTTTTAAGATTTCATTTAGAAATGACATGCGCACCTTAGTTTGAAAGTGAAGTGTTTAACTTGTAGAAGCTGTCACGTGAATCAAGAACTAGTGAACGGCACTCACTGAACTAGCTGCCTAGCACAGTTAGTTCACCTCTTGTCTCTTAATTGGGAGGTCTCATGTTTTATTTTTGTTTGGAGTCTAAACTTCTCATGAAATACTTATTCCTGATCCATAGGATTACTTCTTCGGATGATCGGATAGACCTAAATTTCTCGCTAATTAAGTAGAATTATCGATCAATTCGAGATTATCTTCAACTCTAGAAGATCTCTCAGACTTTACCCCCGATCAAAAAGAAATCAGATTCTCACCCTATATGGCTTTCTCAATCTAAAATAAATTAGTCACCCATAAGTGGGCAGTTCTGAGACTCACATCTTCTGAAGAAGAAAATAGGCTAAAAACTTATAAATTTAGGTTCACTATATGTTAAAATCCTACATACTAGCTTAACGCATATGATGTTCCAAAATTACCGAGGTAGTGGCATATGCGTATGATGTAGACTGGATCTATCACGACCAGATCCCGCAAACGGGGATCCGAAACAAGGAGGATCCGGAGCCGGTCCGGATCGAACGGTGACGAGGGGATCCGACGGGGATCCACAACAGGGTGAAGCCGAGGCTGTTTCGGAATGAAGAGGATCCGCCCGCGGGGGGCGCGATCTGCCGCCGGAGCTGCTCTTGGATAGTGAGCCGCTGCTCCTTCGGTCGGACGAAGGCGCGGCGCGAGCAGGAGCTCCTGTCGGCGGAGCTGTAGACGAGCGTCGGAGCAGAAGCCGGAAAGTCCGAGATCGGACGGGGGGACGGCTCTCTCTCCGACGAGGGGGTCCGAAGGCACCTTCAGCGCGAGGCCGAGTCTCCTGGCGCGGGGCGACCGACGGGATTGCCCTCGGACGGCGAGTCCGAAGGCTACTTCAGCGTGAGACCGAGTCTCCTGGCGCGGGGCAGCCGGCGTTCGGCGTCGAGACCGGGGAGAGGAGTCCGAGGTCGGCGGCCGAGACCGACTCGGGGAGGTCGGCGATGATTCGAACCGAGCCCCTGCAGGAGGGAAAGAAGAAGAAGAACCAGTCAGCAGGAGTCCCGGGCGTCAGCCCTGGGGAACCCCCTCCGACGGTCAAGTTAGCTTCTGAAGAAGATTCGATTCAGGAAGCAAGAAGAAACAGCTAGAACCCTATTCGGACAGTAGTCCTTTAAGGGGTTTCGGAAGCTTAGGGGGGCATCCGTTTTTTTCCACCACCCCCTTGGCCATAAGTAGCAGGATACTTATAGCGGAGGGTAGCGGATGGTTAACGGTGGCAGCCGATATAGGACTAAAAGGAGGCTTACTGATAAACCGCCATAGCGTCTGATCCGCCACCGGAGTGGGCCGGATTCGGCTACCGGGCCGAAGGGGGTTGGGCCGCTGACGGGCCGAAGCCTGCTGGGCCCTGGGCCGCCGTGCTGTTCCCGGGCCGTAGGTTGGTGGGCCGCTGACGGGCTGAAGCCTGCTGGGCCGGGAGCGACGGGGCCGCTTATGGGCCGAGGGCTGCTGGGCCGCTAACGGGCCGAAGGCCGCCGGAGGGCCTAATACTGCTACTGTTGGGCTGAATGGGGTTTGGGCCTGCTTCAATGGGCCGAATCGGATTCTGCCGCATCACATAGCCCCCCACTCTTGTCTTCCTCAGTTCTGAGATGGCAAGAGTAAAATCTGAGACCCCCTCGGAAGAGTGATACGGTATATGCTTCGTTTGAAAAACCTTTGCTTTGTATAAAAAAGCCGCTTCAGGTCGGCCGAGGGCTGTTGGCAAACAGCTTCGTCTAAGGCCGGGACCTTGTCGGAGATACCTTCGTCTTATGTCGAGACTTGGTGTACATAGAACACCATGTCGCTTCCCGATCGGTACGGGTTATTTGCGGACTTAGAAATATACCGTGCCGCTTCCCGAACCGGTACACATGGCCGAAGCCACTCTCGGTTCAGGTTACCTGCGGGCTTAGAAGAACCGTGCCGCTTCCCGATCGGTACGGGTTATTTGCGGTCTTAGAAATATACCGTGCCGCTTCCCGAACCGGTACACATGGCCGAAGCCACTCTCGGTTCAGGTTACCTGCGGGCTTAGAAGAACCGTGCCGCTTCCCGATCGGTACGGGTTATTTGCGGACTTAGAAATATACCGTGCCGCTTCCCGAACCGGTACACATGGCCGAAGCCACTCTCGGTTCAGGTTACCTGCGGGCTTAGAAGAACCGTGCCGCTTCCCGATCGGTACGGGTTATTTGCGGTCTTAGAAATATACCGTGCCGCTTCCCGAACCGGTACACATGGCCGAAGCCACTCTCGGTTCAGGTTACCTGCGGGCTTAGAAGAACCGTGCCGCTTCCCGATCGGTACGGGTTATTTGCGGACTTAGAAATATACCGTGCCGCTTCCCGAACCGGTACACATGGCCGAAGCCACTCTCGGTTCAGGTTACCTGCGGGCTTAGAAGAACCGTGCCGCTTCCCGATCGGTACGGGTTATTTGCGGACTTAGAAATATACCGTGCCGCTTCCCGAACCGGTACACATGGCCGAAGCCACTCTCGGTTCAGGTTACCTGCGGGCTTAGAAGAACCGTGCCGCTTCCCGATCGGTACGGGTTATTTGCGGACTTAGAAATATACCGTGCCGCTTCCCGAACCGGTTACACATGGCCGAAGCCACTCTCGGTTCAGGTTACCTGCGGGCTTAGAAGAACCGTGCCGCTTCCCGATCGGTACGGGTTATTTGCGGACTTAGAAATATACCGTGCCGCTTCCTGAACCGGTACACATGGCCGAAGCCACTCTCGGTTCAGGTTACCTGCGGGCTTAGAAGAACCGTGCCGCTTCCCGATCGGTACGGGTTATTTGCGGACTTAGAAATATACCGTGCCGCTTCTCGAACCGGTACACATGGCCGAAGCCACTCTCGGTTCAGGTTACCTGCGGGCTTAGAAGAACCGTGCCGCTTCCCGATCGGTACGGGTTATTTGCGGACTTAGAAATATACCGTGCCGCTTCCCGAACCGGTACACATGGCCGAAGCCACTCTCGGTTCAGGTTACCTGCGGGCTTAGAAGAACCGTGCCGCTTCCCGATCGGTACGGGTTATTTGCGGACTTAGAAATATACCGTGCCGCTTCCCGAACCGGTACACATGGCCGAAGCCACTCTCGGTTCAGGTTACCTGCGGGCTTAGAAGAACCGTGCCGCTTCCCGATCGGTACGGGTTATTTGCGGACTTAGAAATATACCGTGCCGCTTCCCGAACCGGTACACATGGCCGAAGCCACTCTCGGTTCAGGTTACCTGCGGGCTTAGAAGAACCGTGCCGCTTCCCGATCGGTACGGGTTATTTGCGGACTTAGAAATATACCGTGCCGCTTCCCGAACCGGTACACATGGCCGAAGTCACTCTCGGTTCAGGTTACCTGCGGGCTTAGAAGAACCGTGCCGCTTCCCGATCGGTACGGGTTATTTGCGGACTTAGAAATATACCGTGCCGCTTCCCGAACCGGTACACATGGCCGAAGCCACTCTCGGTTCAGGTTACCTGCGGGCTTAGAAGAACCGTGCCGCTTCCCGATCGGTACGGGTTATTTGCGGTCTTAGAAATATACCGTGCCGCTTCCCGAACCGGTACACATGGCCGAAGCCACTCTCGGTTCAGGTTACCTGCGGGCTTAGAAGAACCGTGCCGCTTCCCGATCGGTACGGGTTATTTGCGGACTTAGAAATATACCATGCCGCTTCCCGAACCGGTACACATGGCCGAAGCCACTCTCGGTTCAGGTTACCTGCGGGCTTAGAAGAACCGTGCCGCTTCCCGATCGGTACGGGTTATTTGCGGTCTTAGAAATATACCGTGCCGCTTCCCGAACCGGTACACATGGCCGAAGCCACTCTCGGTTCAGGTTACCTGCGGGCTTAGAAGAACCGTGCCGCTTCCCGATCGGTACGGGTTATTTGCGGACTTAGAAATATACCGTGCCGCTTCCCGAACCGGTACACATGGCCGAAGCCACTCTCGGTTCAGGTTACCTGCGGGCTTAGGAGAACCGTGCCGCTTCCCGATCGGTACGGGTTATTTGCGGACTTAGAAATATACCGTGCCGCTTCCCGAACCGGTACACATGGCCGAAGCCACTCTCGGTTCAGGTTACCTGCGGGCTTAGAAGAACCGTGCCGCTTCCCGATCGGTACGGGTTATTTGCGGACTTAGAAATATACCGTGCCGCTTCCCGAACCGGTACACATGGCCGAAGCCACTCTCGGTTCAGGTTACCTGCGGGCTTAGAGAAAACCATGCCGCTCCCGATACGGCTTGCATGGCCGAAGCCACTCCCGGTACGGTTTACACGGACTTAGAGAAAACCATGCCGCTCCCGATACGGTTTGCATGGCCGAAGCCACTCCCGGTACGGTTTACACGGACTTAGAGAAAACCATGCCGCTCCCGATACGGTTTGCATGGCCGAAGCCACTCCCGGTACGGTTTACACGGACTTAGAGAAAACCATGCCGCTCCCGATACGGTTTGCATGGCCGAAGCCACTCCCGGTACGGTTTACACGGACTTAGAGAAAACCATGCCGCTCCCGATACGGTTTGCATGGCCGAAGCCACTCCCGGTACGGTTTACACGGACTTAGAGAAAACCATGCCGCTCCCGATACGGTTTGCATGGCCGAAGCCACTCCCGGTACGGTTTACACGGACTTAGAGAAAACCATGCCGCTCCCGATACGGTTTGCATGGCCGAAGCCACTCCCGGTACGGTTTACACGGACTTAGAGAAAACCATGCCGCTCCCGATACGGTTTGCATGGCCGAGGCCACTCCCGGTACGGTTTACACGGACTTAGAGAAAACCATGCCGCTCCCGATACGGTTTGCATGGCCGAAGCCACTCCCAGTACGGTTTACACGGACTTAGAGAAAACCATGCCGCTCCCGATACGGTTTGCATGGCCGAAGCCACTCCCGGTACGGTTTACACGGACTTAGAGAAAACCATGCCGCTCCCGATACGGTTTGCATGGCCGAAGCCACTCCCGGTACGGTTTACACGGACTTAGAGAAAACCATGCCGCTCCCGATACGGTTTGCATGGCCGAAGCCACTCCCGGTACGGTTTACACGGACTTAGAGAAAACCATGCCGCTCCCGATACGGTTTGCATGGCCGAAGCCACTCCCGGTACGGTTTACACGGACTTAGAGAAAACCATGCCGCTCCCCGATCCGGTATATGTGGCCGGGGCCGCCCTCGGATCGGGTTGACGCGGTCTTTGAATAATGCCGCTCCGATCCGATACGAATGGCCAGAGCCGCCCTCGGATCGGGTTGACGCGGTCTTTGAATAATGCCGCTCCGATCCGATACGAATGGCCAGAGCCGCCCTCGGATCGGGTTGACGCGGTCTTTGAATAATGCCGCTCCGATCCGATACGAATGGCCAGAGCCGCCCTCGGATCGGGTTGACGCGGTCTTTGAATAATGTCGCTCCGATCCGATACGAATGGCCAGAGCCGCCCTCGGATCGGGTTGACGCGGTCTTTGAATAATGCCGCTCCGATCCGATACGAATGGCCAGAGCCGCCCTCGGATCGGGTTGACGCGGTCTTTGAATAATGCCGCTCCGATCCGATACGAATGGCCAGAGCCGCCCTCGGATCGGGTTGACGCGGTCTTTGAATAATGCCGCTCCGATCCGATACGAATGGCCAGAGCCGCCCTCGGATCGGGTTGACGCGGTCTTTGAATAATGCCGCTCCGATCCGATACGAATGGCCAGAGCCGCCCTCGGATCGGGTTGACGCGGTCTTTGAATAATGCCGTTCTTGGTCGGCGGATCGAGTCCTTCATCTCCATGAGCATTTGGGAAGGGGAAGCAGGCAAGGGCAGATGCCGCTGTTGCGGGTCCCGTCGCCTCTCTCAGTCCCATTCCTTCCTGCGATACCGCTTTCGGGAGGACTGCTGGTCTTCGGGCCGAGGGTGGACCACTCGGGGGACAGGCGCCAAAGTTGCGTCGGCTATGCCTTTACCTTTAGATATCATCAGGGCCTCCCGGTTGACATACTTGTGTGCCCGGGCTACGAGGTCCTGGAAGGTAGGGGGATGGCGTTTCCCGATGGAGCCGAGGAGCCCTTCGTCCCGACACCCGCTGATCACGGCCGAGACCGCGATCGAGCTATCAAGGTTTGGGATTTGGGCGGCCTCGGTCCGAAACCTGGTGAAATACTCCTGGAGAGCTTCGGTGGAGCCTTGCCGGATGGCTAATAGGCTAGCCGATGTCTTGTACTGCCGGGTGGCATCATAAAACTGGTCGATAAACAACTGACCCAACTGGACCAAGGAATGGATGGAGTTGGGGGCCAGTGCTTCGAACCAGGCTAGAGCAGTCTTCTCGAGGGTGAGGGGGAAAAGTCGGCAGCGGACTGCTTCGGTGACCCCTCGGACCGAGAGATATGCGTTGAATCTCTGGAGATGACAGACCGGATCTGTCATTCCGTTGTAGAGAGGACCCTTCGGCAGCTTGAAATCTGGAGGCACTTTGGTAGCCAGGAGCTCCGCCGTGAACGGGGTCTGCTCCAGGATGCTGCTGGCGAGAGGTGCCCCGTAAGGCCGAGACATTATCTGCTGCATCTCTTTGCACATCGCCGTCAGCTGCTGGTCCAGATCCGGGACTGTCGAAGTGGCGACTGATGGTCCTCCGGTTCTGATCGGGCAGAACTCAGACGAAACACAGCCTTTCTTTGCCAGGCGATCGATGCGAGGGGCTCGGGCAGGTAGTGCCGAGGGCTTGCTGCGTGCTGAGGCGGTTTTGCCAAGAAAAACCGGTGCGGGTGCTGGCCGGAGCCTCGCATCTTGAACCGGATAAAGTGGAGGGAGCAGTGCTTGCTGAGGAAGCTGCCCTATCAGTCCATGCGCTGGACGATGGCAGACACCATCTCCTGAAGAGGCGCTAGGGATTTGACGGCAGTTGCCAGCGTTGCTATCTGCTGCTGGAGTACTCCCACCCGGTTGTCTTCCGCGACAAGGGACTCTGGTAAGACTGGCAGAGTCGCACTTGTCGGAGTACAAGGGGCGCCTTCGGACGGCAGTAGCTGTGTCGAGGCTTCCCGTGCCTCTGCTTCGCTCTGTCCGGATTGCCGGGTGACAGGTTGTCGAGACATGACTTGTTTGTTTGCTTCCCACAGACGGCGCCACGTGATGTAGACTGGATCTATCACGACCGGATCCCGCAAACGGGGATCCGAAACAAGGAGGATCCGGAGCCGGTCCGGATCGAACGGTGACGAGGGGATCCGACGGGGATCCACAACAGGGTGAAGCCGAGGCTGTTTCGGAATGAAGAGGATCCGCCCGCGGGGGGCGCGATCTGCCGCCGGAGCTGCTCTTGGATAGTGAGCCGCTGCTCCTTCGGTCGGACGAAGGCGCGGCGCGAGCAGGAGCTCCTGTCGGCGGAGCTGTAGACGAGCGTCGGAGCAGAAGCCGAAAAGTCCGAGATCGGACGGGGGGACGGCTCTCTCTCCGACGAGGGGGTCCGAAGGCACCTTCAGCGCGAGGCCGAGTCTCCTGGCGCGGGGCGACCGACGGGATTGCCCTCGGACGGCGAGTCCGAAGGCTACTTCAGCGTGAGACCGAGTCTCCTGGCGCGGGGCAGCCGGCGTTCGGCGTCGAGACCGGGGAGAGGAGTCCGAGGTCGGCGGCCGAGACCGACTCGGGGAGGTCGGCGATGATTCGAACCGAGCCCCTGCAGGAGGGAAAGAAGAAGAAGAACCAGTCAGCAGGAGTCCCGGGCGTCAGCCCTGGGGAACCCCCTCCGACGGTCAAGTTAGCTTCTGAAGAAGATTCGATTCAGGAAGCAAGAAGAAACAGCTAGAACCCTATTCGGACAGTAGTCCTTTAAGGGGTTTCGGAAGCTTAGGGGGGCATCCGTTTTTTTCCACCACCCCCTTGGCCACAAGTAGCAGGATACTTATAGCGGAGGGTAGCGGATGGTTAACGGTGGCAGCCGATATAGGACTAAAAGGAGGCTTACTGATAAACCGCCATAGCGTCTGATCCGCCACCGGAGTGGGCCGGATTCGGCTACCGGGCTGAATGGGATTTGGGCCTGCTTCAATGGGCCGAATCGGATTCTGCCGCATCAGCGTATAAACATTTCATATATGCCATTTGATAGATATGCTATTTTGTAAAGTACTATGCTAATATGTAAATACGTATGACACTTTTGAAGTTAATATACAAGAGCGGTTAATATGAGAATTATCCCTATTGTTTTTTAGTTAGTATTTGGTTAGCAATGACTATGATTTTTCACTGGGTCAAAAAAAATTACAAACAAATTTTTCAGCAATATTGAGTTTTGTTCAATCTAGACTCTAGTGTGGTAGAGATTTTTCTTTTCTTTTTTTGATTTAAAGAAGGAAAGAAGATGGACATGATTGACGGCTGAATGAGTACCGCATGCAGCCCACCTAACATTGTATTGTATCCGTCTAATAAATTTTGGGGTTTTTCTATACATACCCTTACGTTATCACATTTGATATATATATATATAAACTCTGGCATATTGTTCTAAATACTCCTAACATCCCTAAAGAGATTGCAATCATATATTTTCATCAACATGCTATGAACTTCAATCAAATATATCAAAAAGATTTCATAAATTCTGATGAAGTTAAAGTATATATGTAAAATACTATATATATGGAAGAAAGGGATACATATAAATACCGTAATCATTGGGATATATATATATGTATACGTCAAATTTTTATTGGATGTTATAATATATATGAAAAATTGAACCTCAATAAATAGTAAAAAATGCCTTTAATGTGTTGAACCCAATAACACTTTTTGATTTTTCAAATTTTTTAAATCATCGATCGGAGATCGACCTAAAAGGACATGTAGGGCACCTTAGGCCCACATAAAATTTTTTTTAATTTTTTTTTTTTTTAAAACCAGTGCAGCACTGAAGTCAGTGCAATAAGTGTTACTCATCTTTCAAATAGAGATGTTTTCTTTCCATCCTCAACCCATCAAAAGTCTTTTTGAGCTGCGTTTATTGTTTTAACCTTTGACTTCAATGTTAACTCTCTCGAATAAGCCAACATTAATATTCTTTTTAATTTTAATTCGCATTCTAACTTTTGGTTTTAATTTTATTTCTAATCCTTTAGCTGGAGTAAACCATGATTCTGACGATTTATCAGAAGCTTCTCTTCCCCTTCAACTCATCAGCATTGAACAAACTCGGAGGACTAGTTAGAGGGAGGTGAAGGGCAGTTCAGTCGATGTTAAAACAAGATCTACTGGACCTCTTTCTTCAGATCTTTGTATAGTTTTAAGTACATACAAGTTGAAGTGTATTTAAACAAATTATCTATTCACCGTCTTTCCCATATATGTAAATATGCACATAAAGGGCTAGAAAAAGAAACACAGAGAACAGCACTAGACAAAACGCACGGAAAACACCATGGCTCTCTTTCTCTTGCACGCATGGCAACTGATGGGGGTGTCCATTGGTCCGTGGGGGTGGGGAGTTATTGGTGGTTCTCCATGTGGGCGCCCACTTTTGATCTTCTCCTTTGATTCTTACGATAGATCCTTCTTCTCCGTTAACTGTGACTCAATCTGGGATGCGGCAAGGCTTGCAAAGACTTTAGAGTCTATTTATTTTCACGTAAAATGGGCCACATAAAAAGTTTTTCTTGAAAAGTATATCTCAGTCATTTGTTTGATAATCCGTAAGATTCAAGTCAACGGAAAACTTAATTCGTTGACTCTTTCTTTTTCCTGATTTTAGTATCCATAAAATATAACGGAATGTCCTCTTCCAAAAGAGTTGAAAATATTTTTGTGATATTTTGTTTTCATTTTTCTTGTAAATATATTTTCTTAAAAAATATTTTTTCTCACATTATATTTTACGTGTAACCAAACGGGCCCATTTCGCGTCTGACTTTCCAAATGCTCCAAAGGACGGCTACCAGCTACACACGGCTGAGGAGTGAAGGCTTAATGTTTGGCTCAGATTTGTCCAGGTTGTTCCATAGCCGGACCCAGTCTGCCATCTTGTTCCTGCTGTCATTAGGGATAAGGGCCAGTGGGGAGTCATGGACAAGAACCATGTTGCATGCTGTTTGCCACTGCTTTGATCATGTGTATCCTCTTTGACCCATTTTCAGGTGCCTGGCTATTTGATACTTCCTCCCAGATTGGAGACCAACAGGAGAACCCGACCTCGGTTCACCCTCTGTACTCGCATTGCAAATGGCTTCCCCGCATCTCGAGCTAGCCTCCCCAGCTCCTTCTCATCTGCATCCTTGTCTGACCTGCTTTAAGAATTAGACGAGTGGGAGTTTAATGGAAGCAGGGACCAGGGTGAATGCTGTAGGAGGACAGGTTCAAGGGTTAAAAGAAAGGCAGTTGGATTGGATCAGAATTAGGGGCTTGCTTGTTCTATCGTAGAACTTTCTCACTTCTCTGGTTTTAAAGATCAGTGTTCTTTATTTTTGTTTTGTGTATTCTCTTACTTTATCTTCATGTGCTTTATAAACATTCAAATAAAATGGAAATAACTCGGCAGGCTGGAGCGCTCCTTGTCCAGGCAAGATCATTCCCCAAGACGGTTTATTCAGTGGGAACGAGACGAGATCCTCTGGACCTTCTCTTTTTGGGCTTTTGTGTGTCACGGGACTTATGAGAGAGAAGATGAATCAGTCATTTGATCTTAAAATGATAGGATACTCCCATTACCTCCTCTACCCCCTTATAAGTCTAGGGGCACACAGTGACTTAGAGGAGGAGGTCCAGAGAATCTCGTTCCTTCACAGTGATGGATGCAAGTTTCAATGAGCTAATGTCGGCCCCACACCCATTTGCTGCCAGTGAGAGGGCAGGGTTATTTTGAGGTCCATCAAATTGGAGAAGAGAACCTCTGCGCTCCAAACTGCTTTCAGGTGTCTTTTTTCATGCAAACAAAAGTAAATTGGTCATTAATACGGTAAGATAAGGGAAGTAATAAATCTATTTCTAGTATCATGTGAGTAGATCGGAGATGTAGAGGATTTCATCTTGCCAAATACACCTTCCTTCGGGCTAGAAAGAGTCCGATATTGCCTAAGCCCCACCATCGGCCAAGGCACCACACAAGCCCTCTCCTCCCTCTTCCTAGATGACCTGCCATCTTCCCTCTCTCTCTCTCCTTCTCTGGTTCCGCACCTTATTGTACGAGTGAAAAAGAACCCAACAGATTCATACTTGGGGGTTGTTTGTTTTGCTGTACTTGTTTCATTTTACAATGTTTTCCAGATGTTTGATTGTATGTAAAATACTGCAGTTCAAAATACTATCGGCAGGCTGTCGGCAAACGTGGCACCCCAAACCCTTTGTTTTGGTTTCTAGGCCGCACCTTTGGGAAACCAAAACAAGAGATTATGCTGTGTTTTGGTTACGGTAGAAATGCTTCCTGTCACTAGGTCCATGCCTTGTTTTGGTTACTGTAGAAATAATCCCCGTTTTAGTTCTTTTCCTCAAATCACTTTTAAGTCGTACCATAATGTAGACGATGAGGAAGGCTCACATATCTTGTATGATAATACAAACAACGGCAAAAGATTCAGCCAACCCAATGTTTGATATGATAAATTGCTATTCTTTCCGTACGTCATAACCTCTGGAAATTAGTATATAAAATATTTCTTATTTTTTTTCAACTAATTTTATATTACTTAGAAAATAATATTATTAGTATAAGCATGACAATAAAATGAAAGGTAACTTTGCCTCCCAAAATTGGAGGTGATATGATTCAAGATTTCAGCAAAACCAAACAAAGTACCTTGTTTTATTTTCATGTGTTTTGCAGATACCCAAACAAAGTATTTTCTGGTTTTAAAACCACAAAAAATTACTGATCCGAAAACCGGTGATTTTAAAACCGGAGAATTACAATATTTTACGGTGAAACAAACAACCCCTTAATCCAAACCATACAGTGCCACCGCTTATCAGAAACCAAGGAATTAGGCCTCCACTGTTAAACAGTACATGGTTCAGGACTGCAACATCCAGTTCTGACGGTAACAGTTAATGCGCTTTGTAACAACGTTTTGTCAGTGACCGAACTCCATGGCATAAGGACATGGAACACAGGATGCTCTGAGATTCTACATAAGATCAACATATAGGCCCCATACAATTATTTTGTGATGGAAGTCCTTTAATTGGATGAATGACTAGAAACTGCAAATCTTAAATGGGTCAAAACTGAAACACAATACATTGATCTAACAGAATTTCCAATGATTGTTGCACTCAACACAGGTGACAAAAGTAGTCATAGGCTCATCTGCACTCCGTGTCTGCATCTGATAGTAGGTTGTCTTCCTTTTACCACATCGGCCACACTTAAACTGATCAGTCGTAGCTTTAGCTGGTCCTCCACGTTCGCACTCGAAGATTGCTTTGTCTTTGATCTGCTGATTCTGCTTCTTTCTTTCATCACTAGCCATCTCCTCAGGTGTCATGCTGATGAGCTCCAATGGACTGACTTGACCAAGGAGAACCCTTCTACGCAGATCTGGGTTCTTGCCATCTTTCATGTTGAACACTATTGATCTATATTTTGCCTTCTGTGCACCATTAGAACGGCCTAACTTTTCAAACATCAAGGACTCCACTGAAACTGCCACACGGATTGGATCACATGCTGCTACCTCATTCTTGATGTCTTCAGGTGCCTCGCCTTGAACTTTAGACAATGCCTCTGCAATAATTTCACGGAATTTGTCTCGCAACTCGTCATTGCACCTAATCATCGAACTAAGTTTTGAAGGACGAATTTGAAAAGAATGCTTCTCTTCCATTATGACCTTTTCAATCGTGACACATTTATCTCCACTTATTTTCTCAACCCCAACACTTTCATTGTTACCAATATTCTCTACCTTGATAGATCGTGAAAGATTATCATTTTTCAGCCTCTCATGCGAACCATTCCTCTCTAGTTTCAGATCATTCGGCTTTGAAACTATCTCAGTCTTGACACTTTGAAATCTCTCCACTTTAACAGTCATGGCTTCACCAGATTTTACCTCAGCCTTTCGTGAAGCCTTGTCCTCTGAGATGTTTTTCTTCTTACTGTTTGTTGCCTCCTCGATGACTAAATCTTTCCAGTACTGGCGCAACTCTAAAGCCACAGACTGGATCTTTTTTTCAGGACATTTTGTGAGACAAAGAATTCCTTTGCCGACCTATATTCAGATAATTGCCAATCAAAACATGCATATGGTATGAAAGATGCAAACTACAACAAATTGAAAAAGCATGATATTCATCCAGTATGGATGCTCTGTGCAACATAATATTTCTGGAAAGAAAGATAAGCAGCAAAAAATTTAATGATGTCGGATTGACCACAAATGTAGAAGATTAGATATTTCAGAATGTCTTAAAAATAAAACAAGATCATAGATCTGGATAATATTTACAATAAGAAATCATCTAAGCAGCTCAGGAATTAAGCAAGATTTTGAAGGAAATGGCCAATGCAAAACATAGAAATCAACGTAATGAAAGAAAGAAGTTAAAATCATGGACGCCAACTTAAAACAGAAAAGGATGAACTTACCTTATGTTCAACATCAATAAGGCTATAACGGAACACAGGTCAAAATCTTATAAACTGTAGACGGATCCAATGTAATGATTTTTCTGAGATAGGAACCTCATTATTTCCTTGATGAAAGGTCAAGGAGCAAAGAACCCCCAGGTGATCTAACAGTCGCCATGCTGATAGACAAAACAAAATCAGTCATGGAAAAGAAATCTAGGACCTATGTAGTTAGAGGCGTGAGGCGACCGGGGTGTTGTCTCAGCCTCAAACACCTAGGCGTTCGAGGCGACATTTTTAAAAATAAATAAATAATTCAGATATCTATATACAATGTCAAAAACACAAATAAAATCATCGAAAATGACACATTCCTTCACTCAAATACAATCAAATAAGTTTAAATCAAGCCACTTGAAATAAAATTTAATTAAATCAACAATATAATCAACAAATTCATAGACATTTTGCAACTAAATAAACCCACGATAAGGAAAAATTATCAAGGAAGTGTTAAACAAACACAATACTAGATAAGTCTATTACAACATCGATAGAGAGTGAGAGAGACGGAGGGAGGGAGGGAGACAGAGAAACTGAGAGAGACATAGAGAGGAGAGAATAGTCGAGACAGAGAGAGAGAGAGAGAGAGAGAGAGAGAGGGACAGAGACAAAGGAAGATAGATAGAGAGAGGGGGCTCTGAGCCCCTATGAGAGAGAGAAAGAGAGAGGGTGAAAGAGATAGAGAGAGGAGGCTCCAAGCCCCTATAAGAGAGAGAGAGTAGTTGAGACAGAGAGAGAGAGAGGGTAGTTGAGAGAGAAAGAGAGGGCGAGAGAGATAGAGATAGAGGGAGAGAGACGGAGACAGAGGTTGAGAGAGAGAGAGAGAGAGAGGGGCTCCGAGCCCCTGTAAGAGAGAGAGAGAGAACGGAGAGAGAGAGTGACAGAGAGAGGGTGCAATCGAGCGAGAGAGAGAGAGGGTGGGGGGAGAGAGATAGAGATAGAGAGAGTACAATCGAGAGAGAGAGAGAGTGGGGGAAAGAAAGAGAGTGAAGTTGGGGAAGAGAGAGAGAGAGAGAGAGAGAGAGAGAGAGAGAGAGAGAGAGAGAGAGAGAGAGAGAGAGAGATATTAGGGCTTACTTGCTAGAGGAATCGTTGGAGTTGGAGCCTTCCGTCGCTGTCGCCAGAAGTCTTCTTCGTCGTGGCTGTCGTCGGACTAGAGTGCCGTCGTTGTCGCCGGACTAGAGTGCCGCCGCCGTCGTCATCGTCACAGATCGTGGAGGGGGAATATGGGGTCGGGCTTGGTGGGAATGGGCAGCGGAGGAGGTGAAGGGGGGATCGGGGGTAGGGTTTGATCGGGGGGTGGGTGGGTTAGTGGGTTAAGATTTATATAGCATAGATAATGGGCCCTTTTGGCCAGCTCAAATGGGCTTGTTTGCACCGGGGTGCTGCGGGTGAGACGATACGAGGTGAAGAAGGCGCCCGAGGCGTGCTGAGGCGAGCGCCTTCGGGATTGAGGCGATCCCATCGATTGCCTAGGCGACGAAAGCCAAAGCGAGGCGACTTACTATCGCCTTTCCTCTCCTCTCCTCATCGCCGCCGCCCCCCCTAACCCCCCCCCCCCCCCCCCCCCCCCTCGTCACCCAGAGAGAGAGAGAGAGAATCAACATCATAAGGATCCTGTCAACTCATAGATGTGTACCAAACAACTTCCAGACAGAAGAATAATGAGACAAATATTCTACAGCTCCCCTCTCCATGCAACAGAAATGATGTTCAGATGGCAAAAATTTCTCATCCTAGCAAGCTGGATTTCTTAAATTGCAATTTCTAAGCCAGTCCCTCCCTTCCTCCCCTTGAAAAAAATCAGGAAAAAGAAAAGAATCTGACATGATAATGTTTACTCGAGGTGTTCCTCACCTAACATTGGATGTAGCTTTACCAATAAACAACATTTAACATTAATAAACATATTCTTTAAGAGAGTTTTAGTATAAGGCAACCTTAAGATGATAGAATGACCAGATAAATGCATATCCATGACCATTATGGGGAGAAGAAAGCATGCAGGAGGCAAGTCACATGCAGGGGGAAAGTCGAAGGACATAAAACATATTTTCCTTAGAGGAAATCAAGTATGGTGAAATAGAAAGATTCCTGCTGCTAACATCAGGTTAAAAAACAATAAAAAGGCATGTTTTGCCTGTAGCAAGAGAAACAGTTTATGATATGAATTGGAAATGAATCCCAGAAATAGTTTGCTAAAGAAAGCATTTACAAAAATCTAGGGCATACATGGTTCCTTTAAGAAGTAGAAGTTCCCAACAGAATGAACCAAAAGATGCCACCAAAACAGTGACTCCTCCTCCACAGACGATCATACAGAATTGGGTCTGCATGAACTGGGAACAAGAAAAGTAGAAGGGTCTTGGAAGAGCTTTTTGAATTTTCTCCTGGAGGAAAAATTGTTTTTGAAATGATATCCCATGGATCCCAGCAACAATTAAATGCATGGGAATGTCAGTTCAAATATATATAAAAAAGGGGCACAAAGCAATATCAACAAAGAAAGGGTCCCAATAAAATTAGCAAGAAGCCATTATCTCTGACTAAATAGATATGTCACAATCTTTGAAGACTTGGAAGTAATAAACCTGAAAAATGGACAGGATTGGTTTTGGGGTTGGGGTTGGGGGGGGGGGGGGGGGGGGGGGTGGATGTTTGTTGTTGTTGTTCTGTTGGCAACCCACGCTAGCCCGAAGTCACCTATGAGTTGGCTTGGAATTAGACATTTAGCCCATCCAATCATACATCAAATAACGCCAAACTCAAATTCAACCCAATTTTACTTCTGCCAATTTCATCGTGGTTGAGCTGGCCATAAGTCACTGTTGCATCTTTGTTTGGCCAAATTGTCCTGAACTTGTTGCTACAAAGTACAGAATAAAATGGTCACCGAAAGCTGTTGCAAATGAGATCGGAGCTGAAAGTGGAGTCTGCAGACCAGGGCTTTTGATTGAGGTAATATATCCTCATTGCTTTTGATTGAGGTAATTTATATATCCTCATTGGATCAACCTAGGACCTCCATGGAATGTTTAAGTACTTTGCGATTAACATGGACCCAACTGAGATTGGGTTTGCTCAAGATATTGAGTTTGACATAAATCAAGGTTCGTCTTATCGCTGATTCATATCAGATAGTATCTTCCCAGATATACCATATCAATCCAACACGGTCTGACTCGCACAAGTCGCCCGAGTGAAGCTCATGAGTTTGTTTAAAGTAATGACTTTAAGCCACATTTTAGAGAAATTTACGCTATTAATCATAGTAATGAATATTGTCCTGTCCCTGCTTATCTCGGCCGGGACGTCCCATCGCAGTGAGAAAACGGGATGAGATAGCTTCTTGTTTGTCCCACTAGTCATTCTGGTCTGTCTCGGCCCGTCCCGGCATGTCCTAGTATGTTCTGGCCTATCTTGGCCTATCACAACTAGAATGTATTTTAACCTAAGATTTTCCTAACTACTTAAGCTCTTTGCAAACTTACTTTAGGGGGTTCATTTGATGATATACTCCTTTATAAACCCATAAATCTATCCCAAATACTTTTATTATATTAATTTTATATTATTTCCACGTTGATAGGTTTTGTTTTCATATTATTTAATGTATAGATATGTTTTATATTTCCTGGAATATGTATGGAAAAAATTCTGGGACGGGGCACTGGAATTGTTCAGGACACCAGGACGTCCCATCCCAATAGAATAATGGGACAAAGTCCTAGACGAGATTGACAACTATGCTATTAATCGATAAAAAAGTATAATTTTACTTATCAAATAGGAAAAACTCAATTTAAAACAACCCATTAAGCATGTATGAGTCGGCATGATCTAGTTTGACTCGTAGTGTGCTAGTGGATTGAACTCACCCAGATACGAGTCGACTCATACGAGTCAGCACGATCCGCAATGATAAAGCAAACCATGACCAAAGGTCCAAAACACACTTTGGGCTGACCTGAATTGAAACTTGGGCTTGAAAAAAAAATCCAACCCCAATTTAACCCAAACCTAAACAGTAAAAATCTTATTGGCTTTGGCAGTGTTGCATGCTGGGCTAACCGTATTCCTAACTTGGCTTTGGCAGTGTTGCATGCTGGGAAACCAGCATACATAAATTATACCCAAGTACCTAACGTGAGAACATTGATTACACATATTAAGATTTTTAAAGAAGAGTGCAACACTTCTACCACAAAACAAGCTTTCAAATTCTCTTGATGACTAAAAAACTGTAAACTGGGAGTTAAATGTTACCTTCTACAGTAACCTTTTGTTGACGGTTTACTGAAAATATGAATGGACTCAACTCCATTCAAACAATATTTAAGGCCCGAAATGGCTTCCAAACCTTAGGAAGCTGCACTTATACCAAAAGAAGTTTGCCAAACATAGTCTACCATTGACCTTGGAAACTGGCGACTCATCACTTAGGTCAATTCGGAAATATAAATTTACATCAGCCTCACAGAACAATGTTTCATGCCAAGAGTAACAAAGTGCCCGTATTACCCAGATGAGAAATTGAAATCCTGTCTAACAGGGTGGCAGTGATTCACATGTTACAAACAATGCTTCCCTTACACAAAATTTAAAGATAAGAGTCTCCATGGTATTGCTTCTCTATCTAAGTGAAGCAATCAGAAACAATCAAGTGACGTTAAGCTACATGTAACATCAGCAAAAATTGAAGTTCATAACCAGGGAAAGACCATTATAATGGACATTTCAATGCAACACCAAATGCCTTTGACACCTCATGACATTAAATTCCTATGAGCAAAAACGGTTTTGTGTAATGCGCCTACAAAGGAAACCAGACATGCATAATCATAGTGGTGCAAAGCGCATCATTGGCATGTAGAACACACTGTACTATTAGTCTAATAGCTTCACTATTAAGAGGAAAGTCTAAGAGGCGCTATCCTGTCTAGCCAGTATGCTGCTAATAACATCCGATTGAAAACAATCAAAGAATTCTACTTTCTTCAATAACAAATAAATCCATGATTGTTCGTGTATCAGATTAACTAAAATCAAGGGGGGGGAAGTCCCATTTAGCCATCCACGGCAAAGTGGATACACAGCAAGACCATAATCTACATCGAAAAAGGAAACGAGAGGAGGTTTTGACCCATCATCCAGAACCAAAACCAAAAATAAAACACCAAAAGACAACAAGAACATATTCTACTCGAAAATAAAAGGACAAGACGAAAATGGACAATGCCCATCTCGCAGGAACACACACAAAAAGAAAAAAATAAAGAAAAAACCGAAAACTCCCAAGAAAAAGGAACCGTAAAAGCGAAAAAAACGAAACAAACACAGAAATTTCAAACAATAGAGAAGCTCAGAAAGAGATCCAAGAACGTGAAGAAGGAGAAGTACTGCGTGCCTTCGTGGCCACAAGCTCCTTCATCGTCAATGGCAGCTTCCTCAGCCGCTTCAGCGCGTCCAAGCACCGGGCGACCTCCGCCGGGCCTGCACCCGCCGCCGCCGCAGCTTCTCCCGCTTTCTTGGCGACCTCGAAGATCTCCAGGATCTCCTGCTCCATGGGGCCCAAAATCTGACCCACTCGTATAGCAATTATTTTTATATGAGCAAAGAAAATGTTCTGAGAATAAAATAATAACAAAGAATTGGAGGATAAAATCTGCTGGTAACGACTGTGGGGAATCCGAGCAGGAAAAAGCGGAGGTGAGTGAATGGGTCTAAACCCTTGACGACGGGTAAAAGAAGCGCCACGAGAAAGCGTGGCTTCGTCATCTACGTCGATCGCAGGGTCATCAATTCATATCGGGTCAAGAAGCGGGAGGCGGAGGCCGCAGTTCTAACCCGTTTGAAGAATGGGTAAGCGGATCTCCGTATGCTTCAGTTCTGGCCATTTGAGTCCCTTTATTTATTCGATAAAATCTTTTTTACTACCGAATCGAACCAATGACCCAAAATTTGAGTTGGATTCACGTTCTCCTAGCGCATACTTAAATGCTCGAACATCTTTGCTTGGGTGTTGTTTCGCATGCCGCCAACAACTTCAAGAGTAATGCTTATTGTATTGAGAGTTATTGCAGTAAGTTAAGTCATCTTGTAATACAAGATGACATTAGTCCACTTAAATAGGAATCATATGAGTTAGATAATTTTCTTTACAAGTGAGTTATATAAACATTAAATGCGAGTGCAGACATGACAAATACATGTGGCCTTATAAATACTATTTGCCACACTCACGATACATTTGTCATGCTTAAAACATATTTGTCATCTCTACGTACACGTGTATAGATTTTTATTTAAATACTTTGTAAGTATGACAGTTCCTATCCATATGTGTAGAGATTTATACGTGTGACCAAATATTTTTCAAATGTGATACATACTCCGTAGGTGTAACAAATAATATTTCTCATACTCACAGAGTCTTTGTCACACATATGTACAGTTGTCACACTTTTAACCTTACACTCATATTTAACACTTGTGTGACCCGTTTGTGAAAAAAACTTCTACTTAAATGTGACATCTTGTATTGTAAGATAACTCAGTTTGTTACACTGAACTTCAATGCAACAAACATTACTCCAAATTATAATATCGTAAAAAGATATATAATATTTTTTTTTATATGAAGGCTTTAACTGTGAGTTATTGAATTTTAAAATCTTGCTAATCCACACAATGATCAAAGTTATTTCTTTAAACAAAAATTAGTTTGTTGTTCGCATGAGATATATTCTTCACTCTGGCTTATGGAACTCATAAGTTTATCCATGAGAAGATGCGAAATCTGAAAAACAGGATCTTGGACCTCCTCCATTAGGAATCAGGTAGGACTATCTTACAATTGTTAGTCTTCCTATTCAAACAAAGTCTCCCAGCAAAACTGGATTTTGCATGTAAGTTATCAGAGAGGTCCCTCAAAGAGTTAGCCCAAGGGCTATTATCTGCTTTGGTTATAAATTTTACAACTTTATCCTTAAGAATACACCTTTTTTGTGAGGAGAGATTCTCACCCTCCTCTGAATAAGAGAGGTTCTCTCTAACAAAAGATTAAATTATGAGACTACGTTTCATTGGTCAACGGGGATAATACCTCAATAGTAAAAGTCTGCCACCTCTTCCCATTTGAGTTATTCAAAGTTAGTTTTTTTCTCTACAAAAAATGACAGAATTGTAAAGTCACCTACATGGTCAGCTTATATAGCAATACTTTGGTGATGAGAACCCACAGAAGCTACCTTCATTGACAACTGATGCAGGACTAGTCTGATCTCATTGCCAAATAATTTCCAATTACTGCAAACCAAAGTCCAAGGTTTTGGTTTTTTGTGTGGACTTACTTGACAACCATTCAAACAAAATACTCGTTTTAAAATGGAAAAAATTTCACCAATCTGGTGATGTTAAAGTCAGAGAGTTCTGAGTTATGACATGTTTACGGCAAACCAAACTACAACTTAGGACCTCAAAAGCAACTCCTTACACTTCCCCCGGTCCTGCTTTAAGCTTATAAAGGAACATGTTTGCTTCAAGGGCTTCAAAAACACTCTTTACATCAACCTAAACTTTTTTTCTCTACAACATTCTCATTACATATCATTTAGTACATGGCACATCAGAGAATAACTCACCACGTAAAGCCTTCTAGTTGCGTGTCATCTAGAGCAGATACGAGTGATTCGGAGACGGTTATAGTTGGACCTCGAATGCAAGTCTCTCGTGCTGCTTAGTTGACTCGATGGATCCTGACGCATATCAAGTATTGTTAAATTGGAACTTTCAAGTCGAGACGGGGCACAATTCGAGCTTAACTTGATATACCGTGGTCAGGAGAATAGATCAAAGGTATCAAAAAAGATTTAGCTTGATCATGATTAGTTATATATAATTTTCACATCATCATCATTGACGTCGCCTTATCGATCTAGTCTGAGAGATTGATCTAGGAGATTGAAACTACTTTCGTTAATCAGCTGAAACGTGATATTAACATCACACTTCTCGACACAAAGCTTTACATGCAATTGCAGTCACGTAAAGGACAACATTCATACCAACTCCAGTCCAGTCTTTTGGTTATTCCCTCGGACCCTTGTTTCGCCTCTTTCTTTCGATGCTTTTTCCCTCTTCCCAAAGAAGGCCCACCCACTTCGAGAACGGGCTAGACCACAGAAAATTTTAAAACATAGCAAAACTAAAAATCTTTATATTATGTGATAATTTATGAGCAATACCTGTAGTGGATACGTCAATTCAATTAACATTTTCAGATTGTTATTGCAAATTCCAATGGCGACAGTTTACCGTAACCTTTTTTATTTTTTGAGTTTTTAAGTTGGGTTCTTTTAACATCTAGCAGCAGAATGAGATCCGGAATGAGATTCTCTGGATCTTACAATATCCTGTCACACGAGTTGAGGACAATTTAGTCCAAAGAGAGGGAAAAATATAGCAATAGGTGTAACATGACAACAATATCCTCAACTCATGTGACAGGATATTAGAAGATTTTTCATGGTGGCTTCAATTTCTGATGTCAAATTGGAAAAGAGAAGAAAACCCCTTTTTTGGGTGGCGGTTGGGGGGATGCGAGAGTCTACAAAACCGCGATGCCCATCTATGATCTATTTTCTTTATTTTGTACCACAAGACTGGTCTTGACCCAATCCCATCCTTGTAACCTGATTGGCGAACAAGCATCGACGGGAGCAGGCAGAAAGATACATAAAACAATTACAACAGCAATTCGAAAGCCTCAACCGCTTGACCCAGCAGCGTATACCTTCTGAGTTTTTGATCGACAGATGCTGGATTCCTGTCCACAGCAACTTTGGATTTCCTGCCTGCAAAAGAGAACTAATATCTGATCAGTCACCAATCCCGGGTCTCAAGGTCTCGTCTCGACAAGCCCAAGATGGTGTTTCGCATCATTTATGCAGGAGTACATCTTATAATGCAGAGCATCCTTTTAGTCAAAATGATCAGCTCAAAGAAAGAGGTCGAACCATGCCTCAAAAGCCAACACACTGCATTCTGTTGTTCTAACATCTTTAGGAAATACTGCTCCATAGACATGCCTAATTGATCTTATGCATGAACCCCAAGTCCAAAAACAGAGCTTGTTACACAAATAGGATCCTGTTAGAACATGAAAAAAGAGTAAAATCATTGCTATGGGACGGTATTGTATATTCACGGACGTAAGAGACTTTTGTAGCTGTTCACTCCAAAGAAACATGGGGGAGCCAAGGGCATGGAAAAAAGTATAACGGGCTGTCAACGTCATGTGAGCCTTTCCAGGTTGTCAAGTTCCACACAAAGAGAACACTATACAGAATGGACCTGAAGTCCATTTAGGCCAGTTTGCGAGCAGGAAGTCCTTACATGGAGAAGCTTGCTGGGAAATAACTACAAAAGAATATAAGATTATGTCATCAGCTAAACTATTCAGGCAGCTGAGGCCAGCTCCCTGAAAGGAAATAGAAGAAAAGGTCCAAACAGTAATGAATAAAGGAATGTAAGCATCCACTGACACTCGAGGAAAGCAAATTCTCATAATTGGGGTGATATTCCTGAAATGATAGAACAGGGTGTCAAGAAAATGAACATTTAGAGAGGTCAAGGCCAGATGGGTAGCACGAGAGATTTCTCACCAAAAAAAATTTGCAATTTTTTGCTTTAATCTCAAATGAACAAGCCAGTGGCATGTTAACGTGCAATATGGAAATATCAAGATTTTCAAATAAAAAGAAATATGGAAAGCTCAACACTATCCATGTTTCATTTCCTGGAGGAACTTCAAGGGAAAATAAAATCACTCAGGTTGTAGAATCACTGTCAATCCTGGAAAAACAAGTGAAAATATCATTCTTTGAAATCCCTGGGCAGAATAGAAGCCATCAAAAAGGGACAAGTGGAAGGATATTTGAGGTTTCTGCAGAAAGAAAAATGCTGCATGAGGAGGTTGCGCTTACAATATTCAGAACATAACTTCAGAAGGGAAAGACAGTAGGCAGATCAATTATGCTTTAATGTGTAGAAGAAATAAGTACGCAGAAGTGATGCAGTGGCAGACTAAGGGGCAACATAGAGAAGGCCGCGTGATGGGTTGGAGACATGTCTTTTCACTATTGGAGTACTTTATATGTTTATTTGAGCCTTTGGACACGAATAAGGCCCATTTAGTGTCTTTTTAATTGTTGTCATATTTTTTGCATATTTGTTTCCTATTTTAGGAGTCTTAGGAATACTATAGTCTATTCATGTACTAGGGCTCCCCTTTTGGGAGGCCTATATATGCTCATGTATTCCTTTTGGGGAAACCTAATGATTAGCCAAGGAGGGAAATGGAAGATTTGTCTTGGCCGCCACAGTGGTGCATGTGTGTGGAGCCCGTGAAGGGCCTCTAAGCAAGGTAGGGGTGTGAAGCCCTTGCTGTTCATCTTCCTCCTCCCCTCTCCTTCCTCCCCTGCATCTTCCTCTTCTCCTATCCCCTGTCGTCCCCTTCCCTTGGGTTTCCGAGCCTTTTCTCTACTTTCGCCCTCATTGTCCCGCATCAAGAAGTGTTTTGGAGCTCTTCGATATAGAAAGAGCTTCTTTCGGCATTGTTAAGGTTGTTGTTTGGGTAATGGATACGACTTCTTCAGCTCTTAACCAAGGATGATACTTTAATTTTATTTGAATATCATCTCTAGACTACAGAATTAGGTGGAGGTGCAATCCGTAAATCAGAACAGTATCACAAGGATTAAGTCATTAAAATCACCAGTATAGTATAAAGCATTGAAGTTTACCGACCAGCTTGAAAGGAAAGCATTTTTTTCACATGATTCTATTGAGTCACATGCATCAGGAGATAGGCACTACACAATGTTCGAGACATCTGGCAGATCAACATATGTACACAACCCTGGGAAACAGGTCAGATCGTTTCCCTTTTATTGCCAAGAAATGTTCAGTTAAAATGACAAATACCTAAGATCCTTGTGGAAAACTATTTTGATTATGCAAAATTAACTATGCATGAAATTATAGACTCATCAATGTTATCAAGGAATGAAAAACATACAAGTTATCATTTTCCTTAGCAATTAAGCATGTTCCTAATATTCACTGAAAGCAAAAAAGAAAAAAAGATCAACTCATCATGAGATTACATCCAGTAAATAATGGCTTTTAATTTAGTGGATGTACTCTTATCATATTCAGCTTCCTTTATCCATTCATACGAAAGATGATTTAGTCTGTAACTTACTGGATGTTTTGAATTTTCATTGCCTTTCCAATTTTTTGATGCTCTAATTCTTCTATACCTGACACTTTTTGCTACACAAAAAACCAAAAGTCTTACCAGTATAGACCACCTGTGACACCAGACCCATAGTTCCCACCAGTGGCAGGAAACATTATTCCCGTTTATCCTCCTCAAGACTCTCTCCAAGTCCAAATACATGATCTGTACCACTTGCATTCTTCCTTTCTTTTCTTTCCAGCTTGTTCATTGTATCTCCTGTTATCTTTGCACCACTTCCAGTAAGTGAAATTGCCTCTTCGTCAAAGTCATCACCTGTGTCCTCTGAATACGCATATCTGCATGTAACCATAGGGGATATATAACTAAAGAATAATCTTGGATGGAGAAATAGAAAAAAAAAACAGGAAAAACTCAACTGTGAAATCTATTCATGCAAGTATTGAAAAAGATAATTCATCACAGATGTAACAGTAGCAGCACTCCAACAGTCTGTCCTTTTCTAAAGCTTATAAGAAGGATACAGATCCAATTTTATTTGAGTTTTTAATTTCCAGATATAGCTTCTGCAGGATCCCTCACAACTAAAGGATACATTGGTTTCCAAACACATTCAAAGTCCCCTACTCAGTGTATATTTCCTCTACACAGTGCATACACATAGATTGGCAAAATCGGTGACCATGGTTTCTCCAAAGTTTAACTATAAAATGTTTCCAATGGAAGCCTAACCCTAAAACCTATTCAAGTATGCACTGGCTCTCTTCTCCCTTCTCAACTTGCAGCTTGCCATCTTCCCTACCAAATCTCCCCCTTCTCCCTGCTGGATCTGTCTCTTAAACTTTATCTCTGACATTACTATGATCATTGAACCTTTACGTATTCATAAAAAGTCTAAACTTCATGTAGATGTATATTTAAGCTGAGTTTCTCACAGTGCTATGATTGTTAAACCTGTACATATTGATAAAATATTTAAGGGTTTTTTGCATACATACCCCTTAAATACACTGTATTTGTATATATACCCCCAACTCTCATGCATTAGCATCAGTACTCCTGAAATCTTTAGAAAGTTGCACTTATACCCCGCAATCTAATGATTTTGCATAAATACCCTTAAATTCATTGATATTTTGCATATATACCCCTCAACTCAACTCAACTAAGCTTTAATCCCAAATTAATTGGAGTCGACTATATAGATTCTCTGTCTCCACTCTAAAAAGTTTTAAGCTACCTCTTTCGAAATGTTTAAAGCCTCTAAATCATATTGTACTACCATCCTCCAAGTTAATCTAGGTCTACCCTTTCCTTTATTCCCTTCTTTTATCCTAATATGCTCCACTGTTCTAACTAGAGCCTCCATAGGTTTACGCTTAACATGGCCAAACCATCTCAATCTCCCTTCTCTCAATTTGTCCTCAATTGATACCACTCCCACCTTTTCTCTAATATACTCATTACGAATTTTATCTAGCCTACTATGCCCACATAGCCTAGTACGTCCGCACACCCACCTTAACATTCTCATCTCTGCAACACTCATCTTGGAGACATGTTGCTCCTTTATCGCCCAACACTCGCTACCATATAACATTACAGGTCTTATCACCGTACGATAGAATTTTTCTTTCAACTTCGTTGGGATCTTATTAAATCATCCTTAACTAATGCCCAAAGGTAAGGGCTTACTGCTGATTTTTGATGCAATCCAACTGAAATAGGAAAATATCTTGTTTCCCCACCAAATGTGTAGACACTAGTAGTTGCTCCTTCGCACGTCTTTTCACACTTATATGTACCTAGTAGATACTTTCTTGCGCTCCAACACCCACCACAAGACATCGCTTAGAACTCTATCATAGGCCTTCTCCAAATAGATGAACATCATATGCAGATCTTTCTTCATATCTCTATATTTCTTCATCAAGCTCATAATGAGAAAGATAACTTCCCTGGTTGATCGACCAAGCATAAGGCCGAATTGGTTGGCCGAGATAGTTGTATCACAGCATAAATGATATTCCACAACTCTCTCCCACAGCTTCATAGTATGACTCATGAGCTTAATTCCTCTATAGTTTGAGCAACTCTAGATATCTCATTTGTTTTTAAAAATAAGTATAAGAGTGATCTTCTTTCATTCATCTGGCATTTTTTTAGAGATTAAGATCTTGTTAAACAGTCGGGTTAACCATTCCACTCCTACATCTTCCAAACATTTTTACATTTCAGTAGGAATTCTATCAGGGCCATAAACTTCCTAATATAGTTCACATTATGTTCTATTGTACATTCTATGCCCACTATGTTTCCACAATGACTATCATTAAAATATTGTCAAAATAGCTTCTCCACCTTTCTCTGATGTCCTCATCTTTCACTAAAACTTTTCCTTCCCTATCCTTGATGCACCTAACTTGGTTAAGATCCCGACATCTTCTATCTCTCATCCTTGCCAATCTAAATATCTTTTTCCCCTTCCTTAGTTCTAAATTTCTCATATATCTTTTCAAAGGCCTAAGCTCTTGCCCGACTAACGACCTTTTTTACTTCGTTTTTTGTTATCTTGTATTATTCATAAACCTCATTATTATCACACTTTAGCAATCTTTTATACCATTCTCTTTTACTCTTCACTACCTTTTGTACCTCCTCGTTCCACCACCACCTCTCCTTCGCCGGTGGGCTATGTCCTTTAGACTCTTCAAGCACTTTTCTAACTACTACTCTAATCTTTGATGCCATATCTATCCACATAGTATCGGCCTCTATATTCGACTTCCAATCTCCCATCTTGAGAAGTTCATTCTTAAACATCACATGTTTCATCCCTTTTAATCCCCACCACCTTGTCCTAACTGCAGTGTTCTTTCTAAATGTACCCGACCAGCTCTTGATCTCAATATCTAAGACCACTAACATATGTTGACTTGTTAAGGCCTCTCCAGAGATAACTTTGCAATCCTTGCATAGAGCACGACTTGTCTTCCTTGTGAGAAGTCAATTTAGTTTCTATTTTGCCTACTTTTAAAGATCACTAAGTGAGATTTCCTTTTTAGCAAATTTCATTGATTAAGTCTACAAGATAGTGCAAAATGAAAAACTTATATGAAGAAAGGGATGGCAGGTAATAGGAGGTGAGTTGGACAAAGGGAGTTGAATGCAGTAGGCTAAGTGAAGGCAGATGCAACTTAGGCAATGAAGTAGGTTGAGGTAAGCCAAAACGCCTCGCCCACCTAGGGGATGAAGTAGGTTGAGGCAAGTCAAAACACCTCGCCTCGTCTCATGTTCGCCTCACTCACCTACGCACTTCCCTACGATGTCTATGTCAAATGTTTGTTTCTTTTTTAATTATGTGGTATTGTTTTATCTTATTTTTAATTATTCCAAATCCAAAGTGGCCAATGCTTCTTTTAACAATGTCCAATACCCTTTTTCTCTTACATGCTACCATATTTTTTCCTATTTTTGATGATTCGTAAACCATTTACTCCTTATATGGTCAAATGGCCTTAGGACACTACATGTTGGACATGATTAATGCTTCTCAAAGTCTTACATATGATTATCTTGGATGTTCTTTTAGTTTTCCTTATATTACCATTTTCATTTATGAGAGAACGCATCGCCTAAAGTGCCTAGGCGGTTGCCTAGGCATTCAAGGCTGAGGTGAACCCCTGGTCACCTCGCTCGGCTCTTGCCTCTGACTACATAGATGCAGCAGGAAGAGATCTCAGCTGGGGAGAAAAAATAGACTCAACAGAACCTAAGATGAAGAGGTGTGATAGGGCATATTTTCAAGGAACGTAACATTGAGGGAGTTGCAGAGGCATCAAGCTACAAGTTCCTACAAAACGATAAACCTTTGTACTAAGTTGTACCTAAAGAAAACGCAATGTACAGTAGGGAAGTCAACAGAAGTGGTTGGCCTATTTTATCCCCATCAAAGGTTGTTTTAAAGTTTAGAAAATAGACCAATCAGAATCAGCCATATCATACAGGGAAAGAAAGTGGGGAAATTTTCCAATTACTTCAGCATTATCCAATTGTATTTCTTCTTATGCCTGAAATCTGAGATTCACATCCTAAATCAAGCTACGTAACATAGAATTTCCAAGTAATGAATGCAACAGAGCATTTGCTAACCACAAAGATGATGTCTGAGTGGATGACATGCTTACAACTTTACTCTTCTAGTTGATTCTTGTTTTGGGGGGAACATGGACAGCACCACAGTATATTAAATTTAGAAAGAAAAAGGAAGGTACAAGAGAAAGGAACAAAAAAACTCAGAAATTCCCTCTATACAAAAGCACCAAAATGGTGCACCACTCAAGTCTCCCTCAAAGAACAAAAAAGGAGCTAGAAACATCCACATTACTAGGCTTTCGCCCACTCCCTGATGACAAAAAAAAAGCCATTCTCTACCCTAGTTTGTTTGCAGAATAGGTTATCTGGAATTACTTATCCAGAATAGCATGTACTAGAATAAGGGACCTTTAGCTTTGATAGTTCTGTGGGGCTCACTAGCGGAATAAGAATAATAAGCAACTCTTGGGTCTAGGGTGGAATTGTTTATTCTCCTTATTATGGTATAAGCAATTCTAACGGTATAAGCTATGCCGCCTATCAAACTAGAATTAGCCTTATTCTAAGAATAAGACCCCTTATTATGCTCTTATTCTCCTATCAAACAGGCGCAAATAGGGGTGTTCACTATTCGGTTCAAACCGAAAAATCAAACCAAACCAAACCAACCAAAATTTTGGTTTGGTTCAGTTTGAAAGTTGTTTCGGTTCGGTTCGGTTTACAGAAGTCTCCAACCAAAAAACTGAACCAAACCATTCAAACCGAATTTTTCAAATTTAAATGTATAAATATAAACCATTCAATTGTACACCTTCATTTGGACCGACTTTAAACGCTTTTACTTGGACCGAAGCCCATAGTCACTCACCAATAGGTTGGAGTTACTTTATGGGCGGATGGTAAGGCTAGGTCCCGTGCAACGTTTATAGCAACTATGGGCAGTAGCTTTTTTAAAGATCCCGATGTAGGACTAAAAACCCACATGCCCCCACTACTTACTTGTGGGGTAGTCCATTGTCCCTTGGAGCCTTTCACTACAGCTTCCTCTCTCTATTTCTCTCTCTCTTTGTAACCGCTTTGGGGAAGGAGAAACGCCACAGTGCAAAAGATTTTCTTGTTTTCTCCGGCGCCAGAGCCAAGCCCAGGGCCAATTGGAAGCGCAAGAAGGGTGTGGACAAGCGGAAGAAAGCAGTCGCTAGTGGCGGCGCATTGGGATCCGGCAGGGTCTCCGGGTACAGCTACCAGCCGCCGACACTGCGCGAGCTCCAGCTGCAGAACCACGCGAAGGCGCACAGGTTCTACCCGAAGAAGAAGTTCATCAGATTCCGCCCCTTTGCCCCCCGCAACACCACCTCCTTCATCATCTGGGCCAAGAAGTCCGGCGGGATCGCCCCCTTGTGTCGCCGTGCCCAGTGATGCCCGTGATCCTACCAACCCCCAAGTTTTCGTCGTCTCGCGAGGGCCTGGAAGACATGGCGAAGGAGTGGGGCGTCGACGAGTACGGCTCCATGAAGGGCCTCATCTGGCTGCGGTCGCCGACGGGGAACGAGATGATTAGGGGGGAGGAGGAGGGCGACACGGACGACGGGGGGTCGAGCAAGAGCGACGTGGAGGAGCACGTGGAGGTGGAGCGGCAGCTGGACCGGCTCACCGTTTAGTCTGGTATCGAAAAAACACAAAATGCCAGGTCCTGAAAACTCCATAAAAGAAGCCCCAGCCCCACGACCTGCGTACAGCCGAATAACCATGCCTAGACTCGAGTTGCGGGCTGCATCAAGTGGCGAGCGGTTCAAGTTAAACCAAACCGAATCAAACCGAATATATTCGTTTCGGTTTCTCTCAATGACTCGGTTTGGTTCGGGTATAAAAATTTCTTCAAAAATCGATCTGACCCAACCCGTGAACACCCCTAGGCGCAAATTAGGATCAAAGCTTCTTTCTTGAAAATTCTTCTACTCCATTCTCCCCAAATAGCATTTTAGTTGATAAAAAAATATTTGAAAAATATGAGCATATTTACTTTATTAATAAGTTTATATATATACATATATATATAATTTTCTAAGAAATGTTATATAGTATAGTATTATATATAAATAATATAATGTCTTAAAATCAATATATAATTTTATACAAAATGTAATATATTACACTATAACAATGAGCCATAACAACTAATATAAGAACCCTACATGAAACAATAACACCATGTGCACACCATATACTATCACCACAATGTAGTATTAGAATATGAAAAATCTAAATCCTAAGCATCAGTACACACATATATCAGATATATAGGTTCTTCCAGATTTAACTGAGAATAATGATACTATTGTACAGCCTTGAAGGAAGTAAGCAAGCACAACTATTAAGCAAACTGACTGACATTCCTTAATTTCAGTACTCAGCTACAAAAAAGTCTTTAGAAGTGCAAGCATATGCATAAATGAGCTTTTTGTCTTCAAGCTTAGACTGTCCAGGCCAATTCTTATTCGAGTTGGGTAGTTCTGAGCTTCGACTTGAAGGCTTATAAACCAACATTTATTTTCTTGAAATCTTTTACATTTAAAGATACAAGCTCATTTCACGTTCACCAACTTCAGCCAAAGTGATGGAAACAAGCTTTTTATCATGTGGTGATCATCAGTTATCAGACTGATGTATTCACATCTTGGAATAATTTGATCACCAAACATTTCTCTTCTTTCAGTTAAAACGAACACCAAGACTATGCCTTTCAGCAGTTTAGGGGAGAATATTTGATCCCAGACATATTCATGGCACTGATCTTAACAATCAAAACCATGAGGAGGCCCTAAAAGTTGCATTCTCTGCCAGTGCATAGCAAAGAGACAGAATGGAGAAAGATAAAGCACGGGATTACCTGGTTGGATTCCACGAGGGTGCCCAAAGAATACAGATAACTGCAAGAAGTGCATATGAGAGCACATTCCAGAATGCCGGGATGATCCAAGCTCTTTGCCATAATTCACTCAGTGGATCAGTTGCATTAAAATATAACTGCAAAACCATAAAACTTCAAAACCTGAGCTCAACAATAGCATGATAGACAGAAAAAGCAAAAGAAATATTTATCACATGGCTCACAAGATGGGCGTGGAAATGCAAATAAAACATGTTTAGATTTTGAGGAGAACCGTTCATCAAATAAACACATTTTACCATGAACCAGAGAATTATTGCATAGGTCCAAACTCCCTTTCATTTGAAGAGTGATGGAGAGACCCTTTAGATAGCAAACCAAGAGTAAGATAATTTAAAACCATCTAAACCATTCATCAACTGCAACATATTCTGGTCATGAAAAGACAATATATGCAGACAAAACTATTAGCATGTCTGACTATCTTCTCATTTAGTCAAAAGAGACACAGAAACCCTGGGCAGAAACATTTTGCTAGTTTTGCATTACCTCATCAATCGTAACATATTTTCCTCACGAGAAGACTAAGTATGCATACAAAACTATCTAGCATGTATAAATAAATTCTTGTTTCATTGGATAGATGGATGCAAACCCGGTGTAGTTACTCTTTCCAGTTCAACATTACCTCACAAAAGAGATGTGACTTTGAAGTTTAAGGTTTTGAGATGAATGACTAAGTACTAGTAATATCCTGAATTATATTTCAAAATGCAAAAGGAATAAATACATACCTCATAGCCAATCCACGCAACTGAAAGGAGAACAGATATAGCAAGGGAATTGGTAAATTTCCGATACAGCTCCAGTTTGGCCAAACTCCTTCGTAGCTGGATATAACGCCCACCAATGTAGTAATAAGCATAGCCATGAAATAAAGAAAATGCAGAATCTTCAACAAGGGGGTATCATATTTCAAAGCAGGATTAAAAATAAACCTTCTTTCAAGAAGATGTCATGCATCATGTATGAAACACCCAGTTGCACTTAGATAATGAGAAATAACATTTCACTGGTTCATTTCTAGTGAGTCTAACAATTTGTTCTGAAATAGGCCAAACATTAATACACCGTGAAGTTCCACCAATCGACCAATAGACTTATGCACCATCATGTTGATTCATTAAATGAAATGCCTGTCTTACGATCCTTAGTTCTGGCATATATTATCTTCTTAGAGAGTGAGGGGATGGTAGGGGTTCCAGCAAATAGGATGGAAAAGTATACTTTGCGTGAAAAAATGTTTTACCAATGTTAGAATAGAGATTTAGGAAAATAAACAGTTACAGAAAACTTCTCATTCCAAGGGTTGGAAAATTACCTCAAAAGCTTTCCTACCTGTAGACCTAAGAAAACCTTTTTTTTGGCTTTTTCCAGAGACCCCTAATCATGGAATTTTTCCTTTTCCAGAATGCCTTTTGCCTAGGAGGAAAAGTTTTTCTTTCCCAAAGAATAAAAAATTATCATAAACCCCTAACACACCCTTAGGTTCATAATAAAATTAGGCCGAGATTAACATCGTGAACTTAATGTTAAGCCTGCATATTTACACACCTATTGCTGTCCCTTTTCCTGACAAGCAAATGCCTACATAGATTGGCTCAAACTGACAAATTATGATTAGGCAGCAAAGGTTATGCATATGAAAACAAACCTAATACCAATCCATGTTGTAATTCCCAATGGAAAATGTACAGAACCTAAAATTTTCACACTAGCTAGCATCTCTGTAAACATATTTTTCCTTTACTGTGAAAGGATACCCCTTCACTTGTGTAAGAACCCACTAAAATAAATGGGAGTACATATGCAATCAGAAAGAAAGTTAGGATTAAAATATATTTTTTTCCTAAAGACTATCAGGCTTCAGGTAATGAGTAATGCTTGCTGCAATGCCCCCTCCACTCGCAATGGGGGATTTGCAGTGGGTAACCCGAGGTCCCCTGCCCGACCGTACAGTGCAATGCCCGATCAAGCGACCCAAAAAAATATATAAAAAAATTGTTATTGGGCTCGGCCCATTAAGGGGCATTTTCACTGTTGATTGGGTTGATTTTTTATTTTTCGGATTTTTTTTGGTCGCCCGATCGGGCAGTGCACTGTTCGGCCGGGTAGGGGACCTCGGGGCTGACCTAAAAAAAAAAAAATTCTTTTACCAACTGCAATGCCCCCATTGCGATTGGAGGGGGCATTGCAGCAAGTATTACTCTCAGGTTATAAGTTAATGGGCCTTAGATTTAAAAACTTTAATGGGCCTTTAATAGATCATCATTGGGTTAAAATATTTGAGTTATTATAATGTAGCGGACTGTTAATGGGCTGTGTTGGGCTTGTGTTATTGGGCATTTGATGGGCCTTTAATGGGTCTATTCAAGGACTGTTTTTGGGCACTCAAATTTGGATTTTTATTGGGCCTACTTTCACCCCACATATGAAAAGTTGTTGGGTAAGTTTTCTAAAAGATTAATGGGCTGCTTAATGGGTGCATATTTACCCAAACTAACTTTAACTTAGACTGTTAGTTATAGATCAATTAGTGATGATAATTAAGTTTAAATGATGGTATAATAAAGAAGACCTAATAGACTAATTAACGGTTTAATGGGTAGGTTGAATGGGTCAATAGACCCCTAATAAACTAGGGTTAAGAAGCCCTTAGTGGGCTGTTAAGTGGGCCAGACCAGGCCCATTAGGGCGAGGGCAGTTCAGTCCCTTGTAGACTGAACCGCCTCTCACCCCTATAAAAGGAGGGGGGGGTGGCCAGGCCAGCATATTGCTGGCTGGCGCACAGAGTTAGAGAGGGAGAAAGAGAGAGGGAGCACCAGAGCAGGGGGCAGGGGGGGGAGAGGCTGTGAGAGCTAGACAGAGGCGGTCTGTTAGAGAGAGAAAGAGAAGAAAAACAGTGAGAGAAAGGCAAAACAGCTAGAGGGAGAGAGAATTTGAGGATGATGAAGAAGAACAAATTGGAGAAGAGAGAGATTGATCAAGACTTGAAGAAAGGAGGAGGAGGAGGAAATAGGGGACTGCAGCAAGGCGGTTTGTCAACAATTGGAGGCTGCAGCGTCGGTTCATCTCCGGCGCAAGCAAGGAGACTTCTCTTAATGCTAAGGCTCACCTAGTTGAGGTAGGGTGATACTACCTTAGTTTATTCCCTTTTTTGGGAGGGTTTTGGGAGGCTATGAAGGGTTAATTTCCATGCAAAATAAGGGGGAACTATGTCCGGTTATTTTTTGTTTTAGGAAATTTATAAAAGGAGTAAGGAAATGATAAAAAGGATGTTCTAGTGGTGTATTTGTATGCTGTCCATGACTGTTTATAGTGTTTTCTCCCTATTTCAGTATGTATTATATTTGGCTAGGTTTATTTGCCCAAACATGTGAACAGATGAAGTTCAGTTTATAAAAAATTAAATAAAAGAACCTAAGCTTTTGACATGCTTTATGTTATTTCAGCATGTTTTCCGATGGTTTAACTATCATCTTGTAAGAAGCATGCTAGTGCATTTCAGCATTGATATAAAGACCATGAAGAGCTACGATGAGCCTTACATTAATTCCACATGAATTGTTCTTCAACTCAGAGGACACGACAATATCAATGAACTTGATTTACTGTCTAAAATAAGTGATTAGCATGAGAAGTATATAAGACCTTCTTCCCTATGTTGAGAAAAGAATCCGATGGAGTAAGTCCATCCAAGACTCATATGAACAATGAAAAGAAAGGAAGTTTTGGAACCAAGCTCCTTATGTTATATAGCTAAATACTGTTATTTACTCCAGTATGATTTATAAAATATCCCATGACCTTTACGATGACCCCAAAATGGGGGACAAAAGAACAGTAGGAGGCACACTCCAATGCACTCCCTATGAAAATAAAAAGCCTTATGAAAGAAAATGAAGGCAAGAAAGCCTTCCATGATTACCATGAACCCCTATATTGTTGTTAAATGATGATTTGTCTTTTTTAAGAAAAGATGTGACATCACTTCATTAGTGGGATGGGCCCACAAGATCCATCTCCTAGGGATAAGGGGACGCGCGGGTCAAACTCCCTAAAGATGTGTGGCGTCGAGGCATGGAGCATCTCTTCTTTTAGTTACGGTTCTAAAATCTATGTTCAGGACCTTGACTTAGGCAGAGGATGGTAGTGCTACTTGAATGCACTCGTGGACTGGGGGTATAGACGTTGCAGCAACAGTTAGGGCGTAGAATACAGACCCGGCTTAGCCCATATTTCCCGCCTCACCCATTAGACTTCCAAAAACTTACTGGGGTGGACAGGCAGAGGTGAGAGGTCGGTCGGGGGATGGCCTACTTAGTCACTACGACCGTTAGTGAGTGATTATCCCCGTCACTTCGGGTCAAAGGGTGAGTCGTCCCGTCAGCAAAATAGCTAACTATGAACTCAAGACTTGTTAAAAATACAAATCAAATAATGACTCAACTATGAGACCCTATGATGATAACTTGCAATAAGTATCTTTATATTTTCTATATTAGTATGAATTACCACTAACTATTAGGAGACAAGAACACAAAAGGCTAGAGCATATGAAATGCTTAGAAAGAGAAAAGAAAAAGTGTACTTGTTATCATCTTGTTAATACTTCGACTCCGATTTCATGTTGAGTTTACGATAAATGCACTCCATGTTAGTTTAAGAATTATTCTATGAATTGTGTATGTAAAGTGAATGTCTTTTAGTGAGAGGAGTGAATGGGGTGATGAGTTAGGGATAACAGAAGAGATGTACATGATCCCTAGTCCCTACTGAGATCTCTTTACGAGTTCTCATAAAAGATAGAATGATGTTTTTCAGGAAAAGAAGACAAAAGTTAAGACTAATGTACATTTGAATCAAGTATAGCCAGTTTAATTTATTCCTTGGGATATGTGTTTTATTTCCTTGATATTTCTGCTGTATAACGGACATGACCTGCTTATTGTTCTTTTACATTATTGTCTCTTATTATTTTATTTTTGCATTTATCTCTTAAGACTAATGTACATTTGAAAAAAATCAAGTATAGCCAGTTTAATTTATTCCTTGGGATATGTGTTTTATTTCCTTGATATTTCTGCTGTATAACGGACATGACCTGCTTATTGTTCTTTTACATTATTGCCTCTTATTATTTTATTTTTGCATTTATGCACCTACCGGAGATCTGTAAGTGGGACGTTAGTACGTTACAACTTGGGACAATGCCTTCTTGTTTTTTTATTCCTTTAATATTTCAACCCCTACAAGTAGTTTCATTGGAATAAGCCTTCCTACTCTAACTAGTTACAGCCTCTCAAGATCATAAGATAGTGTATTTTATAGACACTCCTGAAAGTTTGAAAAAGCCCGAGTATTTCGAAAAAAAACTCTGCAGATGGTCTTCTTCAAATGAAAGTGATATTATGGGGACTTTTCACTAAAAAAGCAGATTTTTCTCCCAAAAGAAATTATGGTTTGCACCATCTTTAAGGGAGGTCCCTCACAAGACTATGCAAGATTGACTAGATTGCAAAGACTGAAATCCAAAAACCCAAAATGCATTCTAGTTTGCTGTGATGGCTTTGGGATCAAAATTTGAGACACTTACTTTAGATGTTGTTTGACACAGGGATAAGAACTTTATGATATTTTTTTTCTGAAGGTGAAGAAATCAAATTTCATTAAGGAGAAAAGAAAATGTACGTGAATGATGCATCCAATCTCTCCCCATTATGTAACCCAGAAATACATTTATATTGCCAAAAAATTACAATTTCTGAAGCTTGCCCCTAGAGAATTCCAAGATGGTATTACTTGCTAAAATTGCCTCCCCAGTTTGCTGATCCTCTTCTTATCTTGGTGTCCGGTTCCCAAGTGCATAGCCCACCCTCAATTTCCTGCAGAAGTTATCTGCCAATAGCATTGGTCTGTTGATTGACTTGATTCTACCCAGAAACTTCCACATATCCTCATATGGGCATCAGCTTGGATGCTAACTATGTCAGCAAGCCGTTCAATTAAGCTAAAGTTAAGAAAGGACAGGGCTTCTACGATAATTCCTCTGATGACATTGGCCCAAGGCTTTTCGTTTGAAAATAGCAGGTTTGAGGATTTCTGGACTTCCTCTGCAAAGCTGGTTGTCGAGGAGGATTCTCCCACGCACATTGCTCCCAATTTCTGCCTCTCTAGAGGATAGCACCGATGATTTTAATTGCCACTCCAAGCTCATTGTCATGAACTCCATTGCCATGAATGTTCCCCACTATTTCAAAGTGCCAACAAAACCAGTTGGCTTGCTTGGGGACTTCAAGGAGATGATGCTTCCATAGGAGTCCCTGGAAGAGAGCCTACACACCTAACATTGACTGCTTGGATGAGCAGTGTGGGCTTGAAAACCCAACGCACCTTGCTCTCCCCCACAGAAACGGGAGGCAAAGGATGAGGGATAAATTCCCCCTTACTCTGTCACATGAACCAGTGGTCGTAACTCGTTTGATTTCTAGAGTGCCAGATCCACACAGCAATGCGGCCTGAACTCTGACCCAGGTGACTTACCAAAAACACCTCCTCGTACCTGAATTCAATTGAATTTGAATCCAAACCAATCGCCACAGGATGGTCATCTTTTTCCGAATGTGGATGGTACCATTTGCATAATATACCACAGGAGGGCTATAAGTACTCCAACTCCAAAAATCCCAATCTATCCTTCGTTGAACCCCTGAACAGCCATCCCATTCCTTCAGCTGCCCTCTAGGGTTTCCAGGCCAGCATCCCAGATCCACACCTTGAAAGAGAAACCGCGGTGTTTGACTTTTAACAGCACTCAGGTATCCCTCAGCACTCTCTCATCCACTCTTATCACACAGCCTACATCCCACCACTTGCAATACAACCTCCCTCTACTATTTTGAAAGTGGATGGTACCACGTGCATTATAAAAGAAAAGAGAGCATGTACAAAAGAGGATATACAAGAACAAAAATGTTACTATACAAAAGCACCAAGAGGGTGCAGCTCTCCATCAACTCTCACCAAGACAACAAAAGAAGGGGGGATTACAATGATCCACCTTATAGAACCTCCTTCCTCCATGAGCAGTGGGAGATAGAAAACCCCTACCCAAATCAAACTGGATGCCTTCAACACCTTTTCTCTGACCCCAGGGACAGAGTAGTCAACCTCAATATTTCTTCATTCCACATGTCCAAATCTCCCCTGCGAACTCTCTGGTAAGGCACTTGACCAAGAGGCATCCATCACATAGTCCAAGAACTGATCTCTCCTCATTTCGACTCCAAAGGTCTTAGGCTCGCCTATGCTAGCACCTAACCACTGGCGGGTCTAAGAAACAGGTGATGATAGCTCCAACCATCTTTCCCTGCAGCCTCCATAGTTCTGTGTCCACTGGGATGCACATAAAAACCTTCTTTGCACTCCCAAGTGAACCCTCATCCCCAGAATTCTTTCCTCACCATCTCCCATGGACCATTCACTGGTCCACCGCCCACTTCTCTGCAGATCCTTTACAGGACATCACCTGCACCTCACCATCTTCCCCATTTCCTGCTTTCTCTCCCCTCCTTCCCATTTCTCTCTTACCCATCCTCTTATCCATCCTTCACTTGTCCCCCGCTCTCTCCTCACTTCCTCAGGGAACAGATTCATGCTATCTATTATGATAAGAATTCATTGCTATGGATAATTCATCTGCGGGATGATTTATTCTTAATTTAATAGTACGTTGTTCGAGCCTTAATCTAGGATGAATTTAATTCTGGCGTTATTCATTTAGGGTTTTTCATTCTTAAACCTAAAAAAACAAAGTTCAGTTTAGAGTCCATGAGATGACTTGTCCCTAGGTCCCAAGCGAAGAACTCTTGACAAATAATCCCGATTGAATCACACTTATCCAATGAACCTATCACTATCGCCATACCAAGCAGGGCCTAAAGACAGTTAGTGGATTAAAACACACCAAAATTCCACTCTCTGAAGGTCAAATCTTGCATCTGAAAGCAAAATTCAACAATTTCAGCATGACCTTCATGCCCCCATCTATATTAAATGCCTAGTCCCAGTAGCAATAGTATTTGTGATCATATCTCACAGCCTGCAACACTTTGAGAAATCATGTATCAAAATTGTCAATCCAACTGACAGAGATGAGAACTGAAAGCCACATCTTGACCTTAATGTGATTCATCTGTTGATGATGCTAAAAGACATTATAAGAGGCAAGATAATCTCCATGTTGTCAGAAAGTGAATGAGGAATTAGAGCTTACAGATAGAACAAAAATGTTGCAGGAAGAAGACCAACATCTTTCCTCACATTCTTTCATGAATAACTTAAACGGGAGTGGCATGAGAGCGAAACCTCAAGCTTCCTCATGTGAAACAGAACCTTGTCACATGGTCAAGTCAGAAAGATATTGTGTAGTCAAGCTGAATACAAGCTATGAACTAGACATACATAATCGTACATAATCTTGACAAACATCCTTTTAAGAACGTGTTAATATCGTAAAATATTCACCAAAGTTACAAAAACAGTAAATTTGCAGGTATCCTATAAACAGATACACTTCTAAAAATACTAGAAGATAATTACCAATAGAGACATTTATACTGAAGAATTGTTTAGATCAGGCAAAAGATGCAACATTTTGATTTTAAGCACATAATTATCTTTTCTTGATATAAAAGCAGACATTTACCTGGAGCTTTTCCAGAGTTTTTGACAATGATGAAAATATCCAAACGATAAAGCACGCATCCAAAACAGCAACTGGTAACACAAGAAACAATCTTGCTTTTCCAGAAAAGTCATTGATGTTTCCCAAATGTTCAACAAGCTCAAGAGCTTCTGAAGCCACAAAATATATCACTCCCAGAGAAACTACTTTGGAAGTTAGTCCACCCAGTGTTGGCCTCACAACCCCGTAGCCCATAGAAACTGCAAGAAGGAGGAGGCGGGACACTGTCTTTTTCACAGCAGTGAAAGTTACAGCCCACAGAGTAATGCCCATAGGTCTGGCACCAGTTGAGTTAAAATTTACATACTCAAAATACCAAAAAGCCATCTCGCACATTCCAAGAGCAATCACTATCGTGATGTGATAGTGCAGCTGCAATAAATCTTTCCAGAATTGCACAAACCTCATGAACCAGAATAGACCAAGCACAAGATATGCCAGCGACATGAAACCATAGAAAGTCATTAACGGTGACATCTTTCCAGGTAGATACCCTTCAGGATTTCTCCAAACAGTTCTGCCCGTAATTGTTGTACCCTTAAGTTGTGGGTCACAAAACATAAAATATAAATAGTACATGCCTGTGCTGTTTATATAAACAGACTGGGTTGGCATGGGAGCTTCTTCACTTGTTCCATCGAAAAAGATCTGTACACGTTTTGGCCACTCTGGATTTTCCGGATTTGGCCGGATGATTACCTCTCCGACCTTACAAATATTCTGCTCATGCAGAGCTGGTGTACAGCATATGACATCAGAGTTAAAATAAGACCCACCAATCCAATCCCTGTCCCGAATCTCAACAATAATAGCTTCAACTAATCCAGTCTTTTGCTGCATGGCATGATGTGCCAAGGCTGACTCCTTGGGCCGCTGAAATATCACTGATTCAAACCTACAACAGCATATAAAATAATAATGAGACAGAAGAAAAAGAAAAAGGTTACCCAATAGAAATGAACATTTTACTTTGATTCTTGTCATAGAATGATCCTTGTAATTTGATTTTCATGCTTTACATAAAGAAAAAAGCAATTGTGTTTTTTAGCCATACATAAATGGTCTAAGCATTAAGTGCTCTTCCATATCCAAAAAGATTCTATCGGTTTATGTCAGATGTCAATCTGACACAACCTCCAAAAGGAAAATACAGAAAAAATTAGGAACAGTTTGGTAGTATATCAATCCATAAAGAGCCAATCGCAGCTTGATCATAGAATTAAGGGAAGAAAGAGCAAAACAATAAATATACAAGGGAATGAAAGCATGCTAACCTGATTGGCTTGATATGTAAGATGCAGGCTAAGAAATGGAATCCGGAGTGATGAATAAGTCTCAATGTCTTAAATGCTAGATTTTTTTGGCCCCAAATCTAATTGCCAAATCTAGTTAGACCCCATCTCTTCTCTGCACGTACCATGGTTGCTCATGTCAAGAATTCTGGAATCACTAGGCAAGAGTTCACGAACTACATAAATTTTCTGTTTGGAAGTAATGAATTACAGAAGTATGCAATAAAATTTCTGGATAAAACATGGTGAGAACGATCAGCACAGATCGGCCGATCAGATCGAATTTGGGCCAATATGATCCAGTCCTGTGCCCTGATCCCTCAATCTGGGCCAAGGATCAGCCATATCGGGCGACCCCGCACCTGGATCAGGCCGGATCAGTCTGGATCGGACCGATCTGTTGCACCGTTGGCTAGCTGTTGGGAATGGTTCCCAATGGCTAGTTTGGGGTTGAGAATGCCTTGTAGGTCGATATAAACCCTCCAAGGCCACTCTCCACCACCACCACCCAAGGCATACAACTCCCTCTCTCTCACCTCTTCTCTAAGATCTTTCTCTCTCTAAGTGTTCTCTAGATTCTACTACTCTTCAAAACTCTCATTTGTACTTCATGTTGGCTTTTGGAAGTGGCACCCTACAACGATCAGATCAACTCTTCAATATGTTTTTAGTAAGTTGTCTTTCTATGACAAACACATGCTCTCTCTAGCATCTTTATCTCTCTGAAACTTTCTCTCTCTCGTTCTCCAACTCTATTAATTCATTGTAACTTTTTATTCTATTAAATACATTAGCATGACGATTCTTAACAGTAAACAGAATCAGTAAGCTTACCATGTTATGCTTTCGAAGAAAGTTAATAAATGTGAACCACTCTTTTTCACGAGAATTATCAGTTCTAGATACAAGTGACAATAATGGTACCCGATCGTCTACATTTTGCATTAAATCGCATTTCAGATAGCGTCCATAAAGAACCTGTCAATTTTTTAAAATGTAATATCTCTCTTTGTCATGACAGCAAAGAAATAATTGGAATCCATACCCCCTTTGATGCAAGGTCACGTTCCCATGGTACAAGATTGTGAATTTGTCCAAGAGTTTATGATCTTTTACTATAAGAATGTGGCACTTATATCAGAGGGAGTATGGATTCCAAACATTTCTCTACTGATGTTAAAGAGAGGAGTTACATTCACACACAAAAAAAAAAAAGTCAGGTTCTTTATAAACGATATCTAAAATACAATTTGGTACAGAATGTGGACAATTGGAGTACCTTTATTGTCACTTGTACCCAGAACCTGATAATCCTCACCAAAAAAAGAGCGGTAGATTTCTTAATTTTCTTCAAAAGTATAACATGACAAACTTATTGCTTTTAGTTACTACTGAGAACCTCTAATGTTAATACATTTTAAAAAATTATAATAAATTATTAGAGTTAGAGAGCAAAAGAGAGAAAATTTTAGAGAGGGAAAGATATATACATATATATATATATATATATATATATATATATATATATATATATATATATATATATATATATATATATATATATATATATATATATATATATATATTGAGAGAGAGAGAGAGAGTGTGTGTTATAAGAGACACTTACTAAAAAAAACAAATAGAGTGAAAAAGTAGACTTCGAGAGCAAGGGAGAGTGAAGAAATAAAAGTTCCGCAAAGAAAATCTTTTTACCATTAGAATTGTTTCACATTTTTTATTTTTTCTAAGCACTTAAAGGAACAAAAAATTGAGAGGGGGATCAAACCGGACTGGTTTGTGATCAAATCGGATCAGCAGATCCAATCGGTTTGGATCGGGCTAATCTGTGCTCGATCCTCAATCCTTCCTTCCTTGGATAGAATAGGAAAATTTGCAAAAGATCAGCTTAAATACAAACTTACAAATTCATGTAACAAGCATCAACTATAGAATGCTAGAAAGACAGCAAGTGTTGCATACCGATGATGTTAAAAGCCTCGATATCCCAACTGGCTAACTCTCTGAGATGTCCACAACTCTACACATGATGTAGGTTAGGGTTACCATGAAGCGCGATTGAATATATCTAAAACCATCTTGAATCATATTTTCATGGTATATAACCAAGAATACTTACACCCCCGTCTCCCCCCAAGCCTAACCACCTATGACCTACTCTTTTCTACCATATACCATCCCCGCTCAGAAAAACCATGCTTGTAAGACATCAATAAAGATAGGTCTGGTACTCGAACTTGACTTTGAGAAGCCATGCAACAGAGTTAGCTGGGATCCTCTCTTCTAGGCATGGAATGTAGAATCGGCCAATCCCGATCCGAATCAGCCGATTCGGATCGGGATCGGCAAGTCCTGATTCGGCCGATTCCGACCGATCCGATCCCGATCCGCCGATTCCGGCCGATCCGATCCCGATTCGGATCGGGATCGGCGGGTCCCGATTCGGGGACCTGATCCGACCCGGAATTCCTTACTTCTAGGGGGTGTTTGCATTCACTAAAAATTCCCCGGGAAGTATTTACCCAACTAACTTTCATATGTTTTGCAAACACGAGTAGAAGTTAGTTGGAAAAATACTTCTCATATTCCCAAAATGTTCTCTTTTTTACCAGGAAGTATTTCCCCACCCCCTCCCATGGGAAAATATTTCCCGTGATTCTATTTCTACTTTTGTGTCTCGCTCTCCCTCTTCCCACGTTGGATCCTCTCTTCACTTTTTATTTCCCACCCATTTTCTTGTGAGATTTGCAAACATGTGTTCGTGTTTCTTGGGAAAATACTGCCCGTGATTTTTTACTCCCCGAGAAAATACTACCCGTGATTCTTTACTTTCCAGGGAAACGTTGAGAATGCAAACACCCCCTTAGGTGATTGAAAAGTTGGGGTATAGGTGGATTGGATACATTAGATCATGTACCACTACACCTAGGATGGCAGTTAGGTTTAATGGGGAGCCTACAATTTTTTTCCCATAGTAAGAGAGGCCCTAAGTAGGGGGATCCAATGTATCTTCTCCTCTTTGTCCTTGTTACTTAGTAAGCTAGTAGAATGTGGAGTACATCTACGGGTGTAAATGAGTCGAGTTCGGATCGTATCACATAAGATCTGAATTCACATCCGAATTTTTTAAACCGCCCCGAATTCGAATCCGAAATGTGTCAATGGGATCAGATCGGATTCGGATCACCAAACTTCCTCCCACCTTGGTTTTGCTAGAGTCTTCGGGGGAGGGGAGAGGAAGGAAGAGGGTGAGGCAAACTAGAACCATTGGAGAGGGAGGGTGGTGTTCGCAGCACCCACCCCCACCCCATCTTCTATGGATTTGAGGCGCCAGAATGCACAATCTCCAGCGACATTCAACCTCCCAAGTACCCCCAACCTGCCACGGTGGCGATGGATGCTCCGATTCCGCCAGCCCCTACTTCTCCCTCCTCTCTCGGGTCGGCACCGCCGCCGCCGTCAACAACCCCAACAAGTAACCCTGCGTCAACAGTGGCTTCTACACTTCCATCCTCACAGCAGCTGCCGCAGCCATCTTCCTCCTCCTCTTCCTCCCGTTGCAGTCCAGGCCGGTGACCAGGTGTTTCCAAATCATAATCTACGCCAAGAGCATGGGACGACGGAACCCCGACGGCAACATCCTTGACTACAGTTGCTTCCACGCCCGGCAATGCGCCCAGCACTCCCAACGACAGCACCCGTGGAACCCCCCAACGGCAGCACTGCAGCATCGTGACAGCGGCAACTTCTATCTGGGCATTGGCATCAATTTGCCCACCCGGACAACATGAGACAAGGGGCTTGCAGTGACTACATCCTTCATCCCCTTGCCTGGCACAGTTGATGTCGTCACCGTGGAGTAGAACAACCCTCCGTGCCAAATCGTCACCGCCGCCATCGTTGTGCCCACCGATGTATCGTCGCCGGCATCATCGTCATGTGGACCAGGCAGGGCTAGCTCCAAGGGCTGCTCGGCCACAGCGGCAGTAGGGAATTTAAGAACCCTAGATCCCCCATTTTGTGCTTCGAATGTCAGGCAATCCGAAATCAGGTCCATAATGAAACCCGATGTTGACCTGCGATGTTCTTCCGGATCAGACCCGAATCTGGATGCAGTTAATCGGGTCGAATACAGATCAAGCTACGGATCTTACGGATCTGTTGACTAAGTAGAGCTGAGTCCTCAGCCTCATGTCAAGGCATGCAGATCACACCTCCAATGTGCAACATGCAATTGCATGATAATGACATGTTAATGATCTTTTAGAACAAGAAAAAGATAGGTTAATCAAGGTTAAAATTTTAATGATTGCATTTTTGTGAAAATGTATTTTCTACATTTTATACTGGTCCAGCTAATTCTCAAACTCTCCATCTCCAAAGCATTCTAAGATCTATTCAATCTTTAACCCACCAATTTCTCATCAATCAATATGATGTCATCTATGTAGCACATTTTGAGGGCTTCATTTCGAGTCTCCGTACCAATGAAATTTCAGGTACCCACTATGCATGCTAAATGTGCAAGCCGCATCCAACCGACAAGGCCAAAACTTATCATAAGCATTGTGGTGCACAGGTTCTTGCTTGTGATTTCAAGAAAGCTCTATTGTCATGAACACATCTCTAAGATTTGTTGATTTGCTCCCTCATGGATACAATGTCATTGACCCATGGTGACCATTCTTCCTTTTGGCCCATAAAATCATTTAAGCTTCCTACAAATTAATATGGACTACTGCAAACCCATCTCCCCCATCTTTCCTGCATACTTCGTTTATTTAAATAGACCGGAAGACTACGGGTTATGCTCCTAAAAACATACAAATTTTCTTAATCATTCAGGGGATGCAGGGCCAAAGTATGCCCCAGTGAATAAACATTTTACAGAAGCGAATATTGGTGAGGTAAAATCAAATGGATTAGAGAGACATTTCACCAACTGCCATGAAGTTCAAAAATACAGGCTCTGCTGCCATTTGGCCTATTTGCTGAATCGAAACAAGAAGATACTATCGGCGCAGAATCCACAAGGCACAAGTCAAAGATGCAACAACCGATTCCATCGGACGATTTCGGATCTTCCCCCCGCAGAACACCAAAAGCGCAAACACAACAAGTGTTTGCTCACAAATTTCAGTTTCACCCAGGACGAGCAGACCAAGAACATCAAATGCCAGCGGGCACCGACACACCAGTGGACAAACGAGCTCGCAAGAGGAGAAAGCACCAACCTGATGGAGGACCTCCCCTCCCCGGAGGTGGCGTTCCCGCGGACCCGCGACGCGTACAGGCCCTCGCTGCCACCGTGGAAGAAGAAGGAATTGGAGCGCGGGGCGAAGGCCTCGCGGGCGTAGTCGTGGACCGAAGCCGAGGCCGGGGAAGGGGAGCCCCAGAGGAGCAGAAACCCTAGGACGAGCCCCAGGGAGCGCAGATCGGGAGGGAGGAGCTCCCCTGGACGCATCCCGCCCTGCCGATCCTGCTCTGCTTAAGGTTTTTTCCGCGTGCTGCTTCCTCTCCCCACCTCTAATGGCGTCCGAAGGAAGCAGAGGGGAATGGGATTAGCCGAGAGGAGGTACACAAAAAAAAGCGACAAGTGAGAGTAAAATGCCCGTTGAGGTCAAAAACTGGAGGCTTATTAAAGATGAAACTTCTGGTTAACCCCGTGGACCGTACTCGGTTAGGCACCTCCGATGCCAATGCCACCCCTATTCCAGTGGGGATACCAGATTCGGATTATCTAAATTTTTTAAAGAGTTGAATCAGATTACTATTTATTTTAGATTAAAATAATTTGTATTTATCTAAATTAAAGACTATAAAAAATATTTTTTATTCAAGTGGATTTTTTTTCTAAAAGCTATCTGCATCGGATGATGTATTTGGCCATAGGCAGGTATCCATGAAATATTATTCACAAAAAGTGTACCTGATTTACTTTTAATAAAAGTGCAATTTGTTAGGAATAACGAATGATGTCAAGACTTTTAACTTGAGTCATTATAAGTCGTTCTCTCTTTCTTTCTTTCTTTTGGAATAACTTATTCTACTTATTCTCAGAATAAATTCATCTAAATTCAAAATAAGAAATATGTGTTATCAAAGTCAAATTATCTATTCTCAAAATAACTCAATAATTTGTGGACATATGTCGCTACCAAAGTGAAAGAATGTTGATACTTTTATATTGCACTTTTTATTATATTTTTATCATTTTATTAATATCATGCTATTTTAAAATTAGATAATCTAAATTTTACTTTGAAAATGAAGTCATTCAAATTGTATATCAAATTAATTTTACTAAATAGATAAAATGATAATAAAAATGAGATATGATAGGACTTCAATTAAAATATCATTTAACAATTTGTATAATATATTTCGTAAAATAATTGGATCAAATAATTAGATAATTAATTAATTATAAAAAAAATCATGCGATAACATTATTCTTAAATTAAGGAGCTGAGGGGATGAGATGGAAGATGTGACACACAAATTGGATTGCAACAACAAATGTACACCCTCAATGCCTCAAAGACATTTTAAACGGTACGTGGGATTGGGCATTGACGTGTATCATTGTGAGTTGCCACGTTTTTTTAGTTCGGGCGTTAAGATTCTAGAACAATCGTATTTTGCTTGTAACGTTTGCGCAGTGACCGAAAACTCGGGTTCAATTTCAATTAGATTGAAGATCCAATCGAAATTTAAGTTTCATTTGATAACAATTATATCTCTAATTCTGAATCCTTAAATTCTGTATAAATCTAAAAATTATAATTTTTTTTCAAACAAAAAAAAAATATATGAATTCTTCACGAATTTAGATTTTGTTTCATGTTGAAAAGAATCACTTTTTGATTCCTACCAAATCCAATGAAAAAAAGATGAGAGGAAAATTTGAGGACTCTAAAAAGGTGCATCCTCTTCTTTTTCCTTTTTTATCATTTTAAAATTTCTAAAAATGAGTAATATAAGGATGCAAATACCTTTTGATGTTTCTTCAAATTTGAATTCGCGTGATATTTTTAAATGAGATTCTAAAAGTAAATAACTTTTTCTAAAATTTAAATTCAAAAGATGATGATGTGATTCTTTTTAGAATATGAATTCTTCCTAAATTTAAAATTCAAAATCATTACCAAATGAGGCTTTAAACGGCTTGTTAGAGACGTCATAGAGTTTATTAGTTAAGTTTGCACTTGAGTCTGATTGGCTTTAGCTTTAGTTTATTAATTCAATTTTAACTTAACTAATTAATCCGACCCGACCAGTACATGACCAATTTAGATAAAGTAACATACAACATGCATATAAATGTGTAAAGGAGTGCTGTGGTGTGTTTCATTACACTGCGCGCGACAAAAATTGCATGTAGTGTGTGCCATCGGATTTTCAATCGGATGGGCGCGCAGCACAGGACGTTATGTTAGAAACTCTTAAGTATAAGAGTTTAATTTTAATTTCTTACGCGTAAGAATCTCTAATATAGCATATGCATATACTTTTTAAGTTGGCTCATGCATATACTTTTTAAGCAATGGGACTACTTTCCTGATGAAAATTAGATCTGAATAAAGCAGTGATAAAAGTGGGACTACTTTCACGTTGGCCTTTCTATTTGCCTTTTAGTGCTCTTAATTTATGATCATTGATGATGCTAGTGCACAATCATACAAAGTGGCAGTTCATTTGACTTTTCTGTCATTAACATCATCATCTATGGGATGGATTGGTTTAATTTAAAATATTATACAAAATCAATTTTTAAGTTACTGCAAAAATAACACTAATTTTAAAAACATCATTTTATAAAATCAAAATTTGGTTTTCAATCATTTTGTTTGAAAATTAGAACTGAACAAAAAGATTATACTCAAGTCTATACATGTGATTTGTTGCAGATCGGGGTCAAAATTTAATCCAAATATTATTGCGGATCGTGTCAGATTGGGCTAGTATTTTTTTCCTAAAAATGAGGATGACAGTGATTGAATCATTGGATGGCTTAATCCAAATGCAACCCATTTTTGTTCAATTTGGAACGAGTGCGAATTGGTAGATCTTACTGCGGATTATGAACTATAAAATAATATTAATTTAAAAATTAAAATCTATTTATATAACAATGATACAAGCTGAAATAGCATTTTAGAGATTATATTATTATCAAAATACTGAGTAGAATAAAGATTCCACTCAAGAAAGAAACTCAAAAACTTTAGAGCTAAGGTCCGATTATGCTATTTATGTTTTTGGCCTTTTAGATATTAAATCTTACCATCTGATTGCAAGTTTTTTGTTTGACTAAGGAGAGACACATGAGCTATATATTCATTAATTATATATAATGATATTTAGATAATTTAAACATAACTTGTCTATACAATACAGATCGGAATGGATATCCACGAGTATAAGCGGATCTATAGATTAGAGATCTCATCCGATCCATAATGATGTGTGGGTTAGAGCGGATTGGATTGAGTTTTCTAATCCATAAGAAGTGCAAATGAAATACTTTTTGACTCAAAACACTTATCTAATTCATGGACTTATGAATTGAATCAAAATATATAGATCAGAAGTGGATTAGGTTGCAAGTGAACCTGAACACTAATTTTTGACACACTTAGATAGCAATCATCCATTAGAAGAAAATGTTCTTACCTCCTTCACACCTTTATCAATTCTATCCTCCAATATGTGATTGTTACCCGAACGTGTCAAAAACTTGTGTTAGAAAACCGTGGAACTATACACTTTTATTAACCCAATCCACTTGACATCCCTAAACCTTCCCTATTCCCTGATCCGGTACATTGCTAACCCACTTATCCAAAAGGGAGCCATCTTCCCTACGTCATTTAATGGCATTAACTATTTGTAATATATATAAAATAAAACCGGGTGCATCAAAATTTGGAGGTATCCTGCTGGGCATGAATGATTGATTATAATATCCATCCCAACTCACCGGATCCGGATCTGAGGCATTAGCATTCTCTGTTTGACTTCTAAGACCGAGTTTTTTTTTTTTGTGTGTGTGTGTGTGTGTTTATCAATATAGTACGGGTCTACAGGCTTCGGTCTCACGGCAAACGTTAGAAGACACATAAACTATGTTACACGTTATTCCAACTCGGAGTATTAAGAGGCAAGAAGAAGAATTATAAACTAGAGAAGGGCTGCAAATAAGTCGAGTCGAGCCGAGTGTATTCTGTTCAAGTTGATTCGATTAATTTTAATTGAATTTGAGTTCGAACCGAATTTTTATAATGATTATTCAAACTTGATTCATTTTAAATGTTAAACGAGCTTGAGTATCGAATAGTTCGAGAGCTCAATGAATGTATGATATATTTAATTCAAAATTTTTATTTTAAATATGCAAATTCAGGTTAAACTACGGCAAGTAACAAGTTATTTGCGTCCTTAGTTATTTGATAAAAAATTCTATAAGATATTAGAATATCTTATTAATTAAGATTATCTATAATTAGAATAATTAAATGAGTGCTTAAACGAATTCTTAACGAGTACTTAAATGAGTTTGTACACATTCACGTGTGTTCAAACTTGAATCGTTTAATGAACCGAGTTCAACTTTTTATTCAAACTTGTTTAGTTAACTTAATAAATGAGCCGAATTGAGTTCTTATCGAGTAATCTTACGAGTTATTGCTTGAGTGTATTAGTTCATTTGCAACCCTAAACACTAGGTGCGTAAATATCGGAACCGGTTTAGTTAGCTTGGCATCAAGAATTAGGGGGTATCATCCGCAGCATTGGCAAAATCACAAAGTTAACCTCCTATTTGGAACTGATCAATGCCATTATGCCAGCTCTAAGAAGGTGATTGATGCAGTTGGCACTAATCTGTGATTCTGTGAGGTATTGCTCACTTGTCTCCTGCCCTGTAGTGCAATGGGACATCATTCAGCTCAGTGGCGCAGCCAGAAACCTTTGGGGGGGGGAGTGAGGTTAATTAAATAATTAACAAAAAATTTATAATTAAAGTATTTTTTAGTGAGCCACAAAACTTTATATATTACATGTTGAATATTGATTTTTACAAATTTATAAGCCATATAATCATGATTTATAAATAGTTCAGACATCAACAAAAAAAAATGTAAGCTGAATTCAAAGTCGCAGTATCACAGTAATTAACAATTTATAGAGTTAACAATTATAGTAAAAGTTCTAAAATAACATGCTTACCTGAAATTCGAAAACATCATTCCGATCCAGACTCTTCCCACGCAAAATGCTACCATGTCATGCTGTCCTTCCAATTTCAAGAGGCCGATGTGACCGTTTTGGCCCGCGAGGAGAGAGAGAGAGAGAGAGAGAACGCTGGTTTTCCCTTGGAAATACTAGAGATGGGAAGTGTGGGCATTTACCGCTTGAATGTAGTTACAAGAAGAAATTTTTTACTTGGAAATACTATGGTTGGAAACTTAGGGTGGCCTTTTGTTTTGATATACGGTATATTGTAGTTGGGAATAAAAGAGTTCCTTATTTTCATCTTGGGGTAAGAATATTTAGAAACTTATCCCACAACAACAAGTAATATGAATTCATTAGGATCTAGACTCGCAAAAATTACTGCTTCAGTAAAGTTAAAAGAGGAAATTGAAAATTGAAATCGAAATTGGGTAGTTTTGTGATTGGAGGGGCAAATAAAGTATTTTTTAGGGCGGCAATTGCCCTCCCCCCCCCTACGCCACTGATTCAACTCAAAAAAAAAAAAAAAAAAAAAAATCAAAGTCCCGTCCATGAACAAATATTAAAAAATATATTTAATGAGTCGAATAGAATAATAATTTAGATTTTTTTTTTAATTTCATTTAATCAGAGATCAACCTGTGCTGACAGATGATGTATGTTAGGACCGTACTGTTAGACGGTGCAGCTGCACCGTCGGTTTAAGAGGGTGAGGAGAGCGCATATATATGCTTGGGGGATTATTAAATATGAATGTCATTCTTGAGTTTAGGAGCTTGATGACCTTATAACTTCCTTATAACTAGGGACTTGACGATGAGGAAATATGCCAACCCATGAAGAGAAGAGTTTGTGCCAACGTTAATATGGAGAATCCCTCAGTAATTAAGTATTCCGAGCTCTCTCCATGCTCCTCTTTTTGAAGGTTTCTGGTGCAGGCTGATCAGAATTCAGATAAATAAAAAAGAAATAAAAAAAACTCACTTCACCGACATCTCTCACCTAACACACCCCTAAAAACCCTAATGCTAACTAATTATTCATGCATGCTCACTCGTAAGTTACATGAACGAAGCTGATGAGCTAGCTAGACTAATTAACTCAATTTGGATTGGCATATATTAAGACTCTCAAATTAATTGAAGAAAACTTAATACTAATTGAACCTGATCGGTCCAAACAAATTCGAGTCCTTAGAACCAACTAAGACAGGGATGCAATGGATCCCATGATCTAAGGCAACTGGCTTCTAATGGATGTGGTCCAACAGGCTTTGACTTAAGATATGCAACACTCGGTGCATGGTACAGAAGGCTTTCAGAGGTAATATCCGAGCCGGCCCCTACCGTTACTCATCTTTTGTATGCTGATGACATAGTCCCTCTTTGGTAAGGCTAATGCTTGTGAGTTAGCAGAGTACCTGAGATGTATGGAAACTGGGTTCATTAGTGGTGGATGCAATGGATCCTGGGACCCACTGAATTTTTCCAAATTTATTGGCTTAATCAAAAGCAGTCTTGTCCGGGACCCCACTAATCCAGTTCAGGAGTCTAACTTAGGAACTTACATGATCTAGTCAAAGACTCCACTGACCTAATCTTACTTATGACTTAACGTTCGAATGATTTTACTGGACAAAATTTCTGCGTCCGCCACTGAAGTTCACCAGCTCTCTTATTTGGACGACAAGATGAAAGCAAAACTCTCCATGTGGAAAGCCAAGACACTCCCTTGCGGGCAAGATTACCCTTGTAAATTCTGTTTTGGTGTCTATTCCTATCATGTTATGGGCACCTGCCTCCTGAAGATGACCATTGCGAAGTTGAACTCTATTATTATGTGTGCTTTCCATTGGGGTGATACTGCTGAACAGAAGAAACTTCATCTTTGTAATTGGGACCACGTTAAGAATCATAGGCATCCGGGGGGTTTGGGTATCCGGGACATTGAGCTTCTAAATAAAGCTTGTATTTTAAAGTTAGTATGGAAATTTATGAATGAACCGGAATCTGTGAAGGATCTTCTCTTTTAAGTGTGACCCAGCTAGATTAGTTCGGATGGCCTCTTCTCTGAATTATCACTCTGAACAGGATCCCCTATCCCTAGAGGATAAGATCCTCCAATGGATCAAACCTCCTTTTGCTTCTAAAGATCAGAAGGATATTTCTCATCTTGCCAAATGTCTTGCTATCTGTTGGCATTATGGAAAGCCAGATGCAAAAGACTAATCGAAGGGAAGTCTCTCAATCCTTTGCACATTGTGAGAGAAACTATATCTGAATGTGAATTTTGGTTGTCCCATGGCAAATTGGATTCATCTGCTAACTTTACACTTCAAAAGAAGCCGTTGCACTGGCTTCCTCCTCCGCAAGGTTTGTTCAAAATCAACTTTGATGGGGACTCCTGCTCAGGAGGGGCTGTGGCCATTGTTATCAGAGACTATACTGACCTACTCAGATCCTCTTAAGGTGGAAGCTGCTGCTTTGTTCGAAGCCATCAAAATATCCTTGCAGTCTTACCCTGCCGCCATTGAAGGTGATGCCCAGGTCATCATTTTTGCATGTCTGAAGAAAAGGGATCCACCTTGGAAAGTGAAGCAAATTGTTGAAAATTGTCAGCTTCTACTGAAGGATCAGGTTACTCTGTTAGATTTTGTTCCTTGTAACTGTAATGCTGTGGCTCATGCCACAGCAGAGTATGCCCTTACCTCTGGTCTAGATGGTTATTGGTCCCCTAATACCATTCCCCCTGTATATCCTCTGTCCTTGCGGCAGACCTGCATTATGTTTTCAAATCAAGTGCAGTTCTTCTCAGTACGGATTTGAATTGAACTCAGTCAGTACAAAGAAGGAAGGAAGGAGTCTTTTATAAAAACTCTTCTTCGGAAATGAGAAAAACACATATGAAGAGGTTTCTTGAAATCTTCTCTTAAGTTCGGTCCAAACCTGAACGTGAAAGATCTCTATTCTTTCGAATCTTATTAAATGAATGGAAGTCTTTTATGTGTACTAAAAAAAAGGATGCAGAAGGCTTTTGTGCACTGTGCGCGTGTGCACCTGAAAATTGAGGATCTCCTCTCCTCAAAAGATACTGCTGAAGTGACAGAAAAGGTTTCTCATTTTCTTTGCCAGCATGACATGGCTGATTTTAATTAGTTAATGATCACTTTGTCAGATTTAGAAGAGAAATACTACTTGTTGTACTTGCTCTTACAGCCGTGAAATTGTGCTTAAATGTGCATCATATAATGATTGGAGCATCTGTAAATGCGGTCTCACTTGTAACGTATTATTACAATAAAGGTCCGTTTGGTTATAGGTGGAAAAGATTTCTTAAGGAAATATTTTTACGTGAAAAATGAAAACAAAATTCCTCATTTGATACTTATGAAAATACTTTTAGTTTCTTAAACAATAACATTCTACCATGGATGCTAAAATCAGAAAAAGTGGAAGTCAATGAATTAAGTTTTCAATTGACTAGAGTTTTATGGATTACCAAATAGGTGATTGATATACTTTTCAAGAAAAGTTTTTCATGTGGCACATTTTACATTGTAACAAACATTTAAAATATAATCGGGCGGAATGATTTTCTAACAAAACACATTTACAAGATAAATGAAAACAAAATTGTTTATTTGGTGTTCATGAAAATATTTTTACCTCTTTTGAAAAAGGGCATTCACTCTTATTCTATGGATATCAAAATCAAGAAAAAGAGGAGGCGACAAATTAAGTTTTGTTTTGACTTGAGTTTTACAGATTACCAAATAAGTGATCGTTATATATTTTTTAGAAATAAATTTTCTGTGAACCATTTTACGTGAAAACAAATGGCCTGTAAATACTTTTCAACATACATATAGTCAATTGGCGGCGATAACCCTCATTAAAAGCTTTTCCTTAATGTGGGTAAGAAAACTAGTGAAGAGAAAAATCCGTCCCACTACTCCTCTCCTCGTAGGATAATTTGTTTTCCTCTTTTCTTTTCATTGCTTATCACCATAGCAGCTACGATGTCATTGATGTGCAACCACCAACCAAGTATGTGTGTTCATCAGCCTGCATATGTGATCATGACGGGTACATGTGACTCTCTCTCTCTCGTACCCACTAAAAAGACGTAAGCTAAGTTGCTTGTGGATATTACATATTCCATGGACATTAATTTGTAAGTAAGTACGTACACCACATGTTGGTACAACGTCCAACATTATCATGCACCTCCGATCTTCATATGAGCAGTTTCAATATCCTTAGAAAAAATAGAGTACACATACTTATTATTTGTCAATGAGTGATACTGCACCACTTCATCGTGTACTGGAACGAGTCCTCTTATTCTCTTGTGCCACCTGAAAATTCCACATGACCCTTATCCTCATTAAAGAAAAGCTCAGAGCATCATACGTTTGAGAGTTTGGGGATGCTCTCAAACTATCTTTAAGATGCTCTCGAGATCATAATCTATTGAATACTTTTTTTTTTTTAATAAATTTGATACCCTCCATATTGACACGTAAATGACGTAGAAGTATGTTTAATAGAGGGATGGAGTCATGTGTGCTTTGCAAATAACACAAAAAATAAGAAAATTCGTTCCAACTCAGTATAACAGTGCAGCAAATATTACTCTTGTCAAATTAAGAATGCTCGTTGAATTCCAACTTCCAAGTGCGTTTGTTTGCTTGTGATGATCTTTTTTTTCCAGGATGTTTCTAAACGTAAGCAAAGTTCTACTTGGACCATCTGAATTTTCAATTTTATGGTGGCCCCACCTGTGGCAAGAGGAACCACCCACTCAACTAAGCTTACAAGCAGGATCAAGTGTGGCACACATTTGTGATCTTTTATTTGAAAGTGATAATATGCGATTAGTAAAATTGAAACTTAATAATACTTCTTCAACTCACATAGTGTTCATGAATGACACAATTTGTTGCAAAAAAATAAATATTTTATAAATTCAGATTTAATCACATATTTTTTAAAAGAATTGTGTTTTTAAAAATCATTTCATTACATTACATAATTTTATATTCTATATTATGTAAAAATTAAATTTTATACACTAAAAATGAATATTTCTTTTATTGCTTTTTTCCACAAAGTTTTAGCTTCTAGACCCAACTTCTCCCTTTTCCCACTTGATATGTAACACTAGTCAGATCAGAGGTATACGTTAATATTTAAAAATGGGAAAATTTTCCCTAGACCTTAAAATCTTTACAAATAACTCCATGCTTTACGAAAACTCCCCATATACCCCTAAAATTCCTAAGTATCCTATGCAATACTCCCATCGTCAATGCCCATTCACAGAACTTAACCAACATTGGGTTAAGTTGGAAAATGTTTAACCTAGCCCTGCTCTTTGGTGTGGGTGAGGTGCAAGCAACCCACTCCTGCTCCTAGGCTATTCCCCCTCTTTCCCCTCTTCTTCCACCTTTTCTCTTCTCTGATGCCGAACAACAGCTAGCACCAACACCAGTGGTCACAATAGCAACTACCACCGGCGTGTCCGGTGCTCTTCTGCCCCTCCACTGCCCCTCCATCACCAACTTCAATAGCGACACCACGTCCCCCCCTCCTCCTCGATGATGAGCTTACTGTAGCGGTCGTTGTCGCGTGCCAGGGAGATGCGCGAGGCAGCCGCATCGGTGTGGTTGTCGAGGACCCATTGTGGAGCTTGGCCACCTTCTCCCAGATGAGGCAGAGGATGGGCTTATTGGAGGTGATGGGCAGCAGCCTAGATAAGCATCGTCGTCGTCATCCCCGCTGCGGCTGTATGCGGTGGAAACCCGCAACAATTAGGAGACTTTGCCGATGGAGTTCTCCAGTTGGGAGGACATCTTCTTGAAGGCGGCGGCAGCAGGGATGATGGTGAAGACATGGTCGACGAGGCCGTGCGTGGCACGACACTTGGCCGCCAGCATCAGAACCTACTATATGTCATCCTTGATGCATCGGGAGGGGGGCTCGTACAGATCCACTCGCCCCGCCTGTCGTAGAAACCCTGCCATCCGCTCTGCCTTTGCCTTCAACTCCATACAGTCCGTCAGGAACGATGCGTGCACATCATCTGCCATCTTCTTCACCTAGTGCACCAACTGGATCGACGTCTACAGAATCTTCTTCACCTCGTCTGCCATGCTCGACCCCCCACCACTGCCACCCCTTCCTCCTCCTACCCAACTCCTCTTGCCACCACCATCGCCCTACCCTTCAACGAACCACCGCCATGATTCCACCATTAGTAACACTAGACCCCCCTCCACCATTAGTAAAACAACAACACCACCACCAGACCCACCTCCAACATCCAAATCCCTATTAACCCCACGCTATGATGATGGTGGAAGACGAAGAGGCATGGGACGCAGGAAGATTTTCCCAATGCTTTTGATCCAAAGAAGGCAATTCACGATGAACGATGAAATGGGTCTACAGGGGGCAGAGATGGGCGATGGCTGCGGGCGTGTTATGGTCATCTCGTTGCCGATCTCCTCTGTCTTCCTCCTCATCCAAGCTCTGCAATCCCCGCACACAAGGGAAAAGATAAAGTTACGGTTTTCTTAATAGGAGGACATTTTTATAAATTCCTGACATCCATTTGCTCTGTTTAAGAATAAACTGGAGAATATTCTTTCTCCATATACGTCTACAAACCACATGTATATGAAGACCAATATTTAAGGATTTTGGGAGTACATGGGGAGTTTTCGTAAAGACAGAGATATAGGAGTTATTTGTAAAGAATTTTAAGGGTATAGAGATAATTTTCCCTTGAAAAATTAATGTTGACTAAAACAGATCCTTAATGTACATGTTAGTGCGGAATCACGCATGTGAAGGGCCGTACCTTGTATCGTAAAAAGCCTAATACTTTGTCAACAACACCGGCAGAGTGTATCTGAGCAACTTTTTCATAAAATGATGGATATGTGGCAAGATTCATTAGTTATCGAGTAGAGGATCGTTTGATTTGACATAAAACATATAGTAAAATATAAATTTTAAAATTACTAACTTCAGAAAATTCTGAACTTTAATGTTCGATAATTTCAAACTAATGTCAGAATTAGATAAAAAAAGATGCCATATATATCGGTATGATCTCGTAATCTAAATTTTACGGTGCTCTAAATACAAAAAATATCATAAAATAATTTACAATATATACTCTAGGCATTAGAGATAACATTTTGGATTGTTTTATGATAACACACCAAATAACCCTTAAATAAAAAGCAACAGATAGTGGAGAATCCCCAAGGTTTCCTTTGCCGGCTTCAAAACTATATCCATCCAAACCGTCCAAAGGGTTAACGTTGGACAGGTCCACAGCAACAGCGACAGGCTCTTCGTTTCCAACTTCTGAATTCATGGAATTGCCAGCACCAGCAGGTCCTGTGGTGGCCAGGTCACACTCTCCTTAATATAGACTGGAGTCCCTTTCTAAAAGAAAGGGATGCTAGATTAAGAATCTTTTGACGTTATCATTTATATATTAACTTGTCACCATTAATATAATGTTCTATTCATCAGAGTTTTAGAGTCCACTTTGTTAGAATTGGACTCTGTTCACTTCTATAAGATGACCCATCGCGCTTATCCGCATGTGATTCTTATCTTGACTCTCTCTCTAGCATGTGGTTATACTTGATTAAAATTTTACAGCCCTATACTAATATATAGGTGAGGATAGTCCTATGGCTAGTTGTTCTGACCCATCTCTTATGTATGTCGTGAGTAGAAGGTGTCAATCAGACCGGCCAACCAGTGGTTCAACTCAACTCAATTTATATTAAAAAAAAATAGGTTGGCCAAAGTTATATAAATTGTGTTGGGTTAAATTTATGTTGACATTAGTTAAATCTGAATTAAGTTAAACTGAAAATCGTGTTGACCTAGATTAATCTATTGACTTTTACAATGACAGGACCTGTCCCAACTCAACCCAATCCAATTCACTCATTGTTGAATTTTAAATTGAATTTAGGCTGAACTTAAATTAGACTGGACTGTTTTAAATTTGAATTAGACCTAAATTATTACATAACTCAGCCAACCCACCCAATTTACATCCCTAGCCGTGAGTGAGTCCCCAGTTTCTATCTATGGTCATATATGTTAAGACTCTCTGCTGCACCATCAGATAGAGGGGAGCAAAGATGAAAATAAGATAACATTTTTAGGAAAGACGCTCCCACTGTTCACACATAACGTCCTTCAACCTATTCATATCATATAGATCGACTTCATAATTAGAATATGATTTTGCATAAGTTTTTCAATCTTAATTCACTATTATTAATAAAATGTTGTAAATTTAATAAATTTATTAATTGACTCCAAATATCAAATAATCTAATTTTCAAAACAACGCTATCGACGGCCTTGGATTTTTTTTTCTTCTTCTAGAGAACAACGCCATCCTTATCTGCAAATGGAGGATGTAATTAGAACAGGTAGCAAGATGATGTTGACGCGATGACGCCCGCTGTGAGGCCCATTGTGATGAAAGAATCCATGGACTTATGTGACTTTTTTTGCTTTTATAAAGAATTTTTTGTCCATGTTGTGAAGGGTCATCATCTTTTATGATAAGGTGCCTACTCACCTTCATATAATGTTCTTGTTAAAATTAAAAAAATTAAAAAAAAAACTAATGAAAGAGCGAGGAAAAGGCGTGGCTGTGGAGAGGATTAGAGCAGTCCACATCATAAGTGTGGACATAATTATACGTTTCACATTGAGCTAGTTGTGACATAACCAGATCGAGCTAATAGATGTCTCATGACGTCAACTAGTATGACGCACCATTGTGATGACATTAGTACGTAGGAGAATATCCTGGGCAAAAGCTAGATTTTTATCTTTAACACAAAAAATATTATATAGAAGAAGTGATTATGTCATTAAAGTATTTAGTCGTTCATCTCAAAACAGTAAGAAAGAGTGAAAAAGATTTTACTATTTTAAACATATTTCATTTTAGAGATTTTTAGATGTTACCGCTTATAACATGTTTTATTAAGAAAGAACCTCCCTACTCTTGATATTTATTTGTAACACATCGTGATCTCATGTTATTTGGTGATCCGTCTAGAAAAAATAAGAATAAATATTTCAAGTTTAGAGAAAAAACTTAAAGAGGAGATCATCGAATAAACATACAATTGTGAGGAGGTGATAAATAAATGTCAGAATTAAATGTCCTGATCCCTAAATATGATAGGTAGTAGAGAAAAAAAAATTAAAAATCTCTTTATTTTATTTCTAACTAATGTAAGACTATTCTGATATGAACTCTTGTGTGGAAACATACCGATTTAAAGTCTGTCACATATAATATAAGGAGTATGACCTAAAAATATAAATTTACACTTTAGGATTGTTTGTTTTAGCGTAAAACAGCGTATTTTGCAACAATTGTTTCATTTTACAGTATTTTTAATTGTTTGGAATGATGTAAAATAGTGTAAAGTGAAATCTTGTCTGGACTTTGTCTGCCTATTTGACAACCCAATTCCCTTGTTTTGATTTACAGCAAAGGTCCACTGTAAATCAAAACAAGAAGATTGAAGCCTCTCTTGTTTTATTTTACAAACAACCAAACAAACATCTCCTTATTCTAAAACAAGAAAATTTCACTTGTTTTAAAACCAATGATTTTGAAATCGATGATTTACAAAGTTTTACACTAAAATAAACAACTCCTTTGTTATCATAACAGGGTGCCTAATTTAGAACCATTTGACAATGAATAGAGAGATTTAAACCAGTTGACAATGAATGGAGAGATTTATTTTATTATAAGTGTTGGAGCGACTATATAATAATCTTACATTGGTTAATTTTAGTTGTGGTCAGTGCTTATGATCTTGGGCCCCTTCAAACTCAACATCCGGATTTTGTAATTTGTAAGTTGGTATCAGAACAGGACCTGACCCAACTTTATCTTCTAATTTGCGTCACCTCCATATAATAGTCTTATATCGATTAATTTTAGTTGTGGTCAGTACTTATGATCTTAGGCCCCTTCAAACTCTACAACCAGATTTTGTGGTTTGTAAGAATAAGCAGACAATTTTATATGTATGTAAAACTTAACACCTCCCTCACATTCAGATCACGAAAAGTCTCACAACATGGGAGGCGTGGAGGACAACAGGGTCATAGTAACAGTACTAGGAGATGAGACATCTTATCGGATAGTTGAGTAAATGGTAAGACAAAATCTTTCATAGTAGCTATATTAATAGAATCATAATGTAAGAATTTTAGTCGAAAGTGAAAGAACGAAAAAAGAATGTGTCCGAAAGCTTAGCATCCTCTTGAATCTACATTAAAGTTCAAAAAACACTTCTAATTAGTTGGGAGCAGCCATTAAAAAAACTAATTTTTACAGAAAGTTTTGATATAATTAAGAGTGAGATTTTTCTCAATACGAATGCGGATTGAACTCAGTTGATATAAATAAGAAATAAAAGTCTCTTTCTTAAGAACTCTTCTTCGAGAATAGAAAAAACACCATATAAAAAGTTTTTTTTTTAAATATTTTCCTTTCTACTGAGTTCCAACACTGAATGTAGGGGATTTCTATTCTATAATTAACGGTGGAAACCTGTTCCCTGCAACGTAAACAGCATAGCAAAGATGGCGAAGCTTCGGCTTAAATGGCATCGAAACGAAGTTGCCGGGAGGGGTCCGCCCAGCACCGCGCTGACGCCACGGCCTCCACGCCATCAAGGTGACGACTTTACCCATTTGAGGTGGTAGGCGGGCCCAGCCCCTGCTTCTTCCGGGCTTCCCTTTTGTAGCTTCCACGGATCCCTCCACAGCCCACGCCGCATCTCCATAAAGGGCTCACAAAGCCTCCTTCCCCCCTGCCCACACCGCAATTGAGCACTAAACCCCTGGTTAAACCGATCACAGAGAGGTAGAGGAGGAGGTGGGCAGGCCTGGAGGAGGAAGAAGGAGAGATAATTAATGGCAGTTGCCAACCCGAAGATCCCGCCGGCGTCCGACCTCGACGCGGCAATCGGCGGCGTGCGCCGAGGTCGCGAGCTCGCCGCCCAGCTGGTGGCCGTCCTGCGGAGGATCCCGGGCCAGCATGACGGGCTGGACGAGGCTGGGGAACTGGCCGAGGAGGCGCTGGCGGCCTTCTCCAAGGCGCTGTCAGCGTTGGACTCGGGCGACTCGGCCGAGTCGGCGGTGGCGCAGCCGCCATCCCCTGAACCGGAGAACAGAAAGACCCGACCGGCCGTCGAGCGGAGGAGGGGCCAGACCAGGAGGTGATCACCTTATTCCCATTTGCTTCTACGCGAAGGCATCGAATAAGTGTAAAGGGTAGCTTAGTCATTTCACTTCCCGGGAGGCATGCAATGCCATTGGCTGCCTTGAAGATGACCTGGTCCTGGCCAATAATTAGCAGAGGGGTTTGTCTCTTTTTTGCAAGACGACAGAAGTGTCCCTGACCTCTTCAGTGCTCGTGTGCGTCTCCTTGCAGGTCGCAACCGTACGCATGGACAAAGGTGGCAGCCAGGACACTGGAGGACGGCCACACTTGGAGGAAATATGGGCAGAAGGAGATCCATGGCGCCAAATACCCAAGGTACCCAAGATTTTGAGCTAAATAATTTATTATTGTTCGCATGACAGAACTTAAATTAACGTGCACATGCAAAAGGCTTGTTGATTAAGAAATAACAGGACATTTGGTTATGTTATGGCATCCTGCTAGCTTATGTACTGTCTTATGATGTTGAGATGGAAGGTCTTAACAAAAACAAGTGTGGCCATCTAAGATAGGAAATGGTCATGTCAAACACTGTAAACAGCCCTTTTGGATGCTATGATCTTCATAAAATCCACCTCAAATTAAGCAAGTTGCGCATGAGAAAGAATAAATTAGCTAGAAAAGAAGAGTGTGGTGCAACTTTTCTGTTGGGATCTGAGTTGTTAATTGAAGCAGTAACCTAAACCCTGGTGTCCTATGATCATGCTGCAGATGCTACTTCAGGTGCACCCACAAGCACGACCAGGGATGCCAGGCAACCCGGCAAGTGCAGAAGTCCGAGGACGACCCCTCCATGTTCGTGATCACTTACTTGGGCAACCACACCTGCAAGAAGCCAATCCTGTCCGGCGCCGGAGAGCCCTTCTTGATCAGCTTCTCCGGAGGCCGAGACCCCGGCCTGCAGGCTGCCTTTCCCCGTCAGCGGGAGACCGAGGAAGACGCCCTGAGCAGCCAGGTGAGCCGCAACGACTCATGCTCCTCCCCGGAGTACCTCATGCTGCCGGAGCTGACGCCGCTGGAGTCGTCCGTGCCAGTGACCGGGATCTCCAGTCCGGCGTCCGACGTTGCCGGAGACGTGACGTCGGGGTTCCTGGGCGTGGACTTCCAGTTCGAGGACATGCTCGGCCTGCAACATGACGACCTCAACTTCGTTTACTTCTGAGAGCTCCTCACCTTCCCATACTTACATGCAGTTAGAAACTTTTTAGAAGAAGAAAGAGAAGAAGAGCAGCTTCCTTCCATCTTTTTCCCCTTTTTTCTCTCGTCTTTACTGTAAATAGGGAAGGAATCCCTTGGGTTCCATCAGCAAGACACATATATTCCGGTCTTGTTCCTCAATTCTGTTTCCCTTTCCATGGGCACAGAGATGAGATGAGATGTATCAAATTGGCCATCAGTTCTATAGCTAGTTGGGATCCTCAAACCATGATTGTGTGAAAATTTTCTGTCCCACTTGTAGAAGCTCTCTATCTCAAGTTACATAGTTTCGTACGACAAGTTCTACAGGTATAGATCAGATGTGACTTAAATTCATCTCATCCACCATAGTCTTAAATTTTACGGCTCTCTCTACCAACCAAATAAAGTTTAGACTAAACTTATACTTTGATTGTCGAAGTGTGTTATGCAGACTGAAAACTAATGAGTTATACAACGATAACTTGGGTAGCTAATTCGACCAAAAAAACTGAATAATAGAATTGATTTTTATTAACTAGACACCTTAGATATTCACCTCTTTTATCGAATTCATTAAGATAATATTTAATTGATTCTCTTTATTAATTTTTAAAGTATCGTCGGATCAAAAAGTCGCTTGTTCTGAAATCCTAATCAAATATAACTTTCCCAAATTAGCTGACTTCCATTATCTAAGAGCCAAAGAGGGTAGTAGAACTTCCTTCAAATAATTAATTAACTGTTGCTGTGGATCAGGGTCCTGCAACCCCACCAACACGAGGAACCAGAAGAATTAAAGTGGCTCCATTATAGATCACAGCATCGTCGTCCTGTTCACATCATCACCTTCAGAAACGTACAATACAACCTATATCCCACGGTCCCACCAAGCGCCCGTTCCATATCAGAAGTAGCCACGGGTGAAACTTTCCAACAGGTGGAGGGGGTGGCCAGGAGAGAGAACGAGGAATGGCCAGAAGAGCTTTGTTTGCACACGAAGAAATTCCAAGGAACTTTCCCTGTGTGATCTAATGGGAAAGGGATAAGTTATGTGGGAGCATGGAGTTATAGACAGGATTCAGATTGTCTACTCTACTGTTTTAGCTGAATCTCACTAATGAATTGAGCTTATGCTTCTTTACAAAAAGTTCATTCTTTTTTTGTCATTGATCACTTAGAATCTTTAAAATATAAGAAGGTTTTTTTTTTTTTAGGTTTCACTTTTTCATTGTCTTAATGAATGAATTTTCATACAAATGATGCAGGAACAATGGAGTAGAGGATCATCCAATGGGCGAGTTGGCAATGACAGAGGCAGAAACTTTGAGAAGCTGGGGCAAACACGTGTATAAATTGTCCTTGTACTATACATATAAGGAGCACATTTAATTTAGACGAGTACTCCTCCAAAACCCCTCATCTCTATGTAGAAAATAAATAAATCAAAATCATCATTTTTATAAAAAAGAGAAAGGCTTACTGAATCGTTACACCATTTGCCGGTGCTTTTAAAATAAAATTTTCTTTTTGGCTTTTTAGAAGGCTCCATTTGTCCTAATGACCATACAATCCAAAGACTTTTTATTGTTCATTTAGGGTTAGTTTTTGATTTTGTAAATTTTTTTAGGATTGTCCAGTCTAAGATTGGATTGGATGATCATGTAGGTTGGAGTAGGACCCATCTAAAAGAATTGAAAAAATATATTTTAAAACACGGCAGCCTTAGGGTTGTTTCTATCCATGAGAGTTTAATTTTCACCTCTCAATCTTGAAAATCAATTGTAATGGTTCGGTCGAATGCACATCAAAAAATAATATTAAAAAATTAAAAATTCATCAAAGTAACCCTTAAGACTGATCCTAAGAGTTTTAGTTTGACTTTCAACGAAGGACGCACTAGAATGGACAACTACTGAGAATTTCAATCGGATAGTGAAAATCAAACTTCACCAGGTAGGAACCTACTTAATGGGGCATTAGAATGTTTTAAGTTTTTTATGATTTTTATTTTTTTAATATTGAGGGAGTTAATAATCTACATGCATTCACTTTTTCTAAAGAAATGCTACAAATGAAGAACTCACAATGGGATATCAATATCATAGACTTGGGTCTTGAAGCACGCATGATGTTTATATTGGAAAGGTAAACTTAATCTTACAAAAGGTTTATAGGTAATTATAGTCTTTATGTGTATTTCCATAGACAAATATTTTAAAAAAAATATATATGTAAAACAAGTTTCATCAAGCAATAAGGAGCAATAACTTGCTGGTATTTAATTCGGAAGCCAACAACATCTAAAGTATGCAGCTAGCAGGAAAAATGGGCACTCACTAATTCTTAGGAACTTGGGGGCCAATAACTTACTGAAGTACATGTAGGAAATAAACAGCAGACAACTCCCCGTTTAGGGCGGTGCTGCCAAAAGTTTGGGCAGGAGATGGTGCGCGTGCATCACGTGTGGAAGAATAGATGATTCTAGATATACATGAGTAATGCTTATTTATGCCATGCAGATTAGATCCTGCAGTGTGATTTTTTTAACAATTAATAATATGAAAATCGAGTTCGGATGGTTTTCAAATTTAACAATTTCAAAAAATAAAAAACTACCGGTTGCAGAGTTGTAATAAGCATTGCACTTCTAATGAGATATGGTAGTGTACCATATTTAAAAGGTTATTTGCAAATATAACCTTCTTACATGCGAACATGTGGAATTAATACTCTTATACTCCGCTGCATAAGAATAAAATATTTCTACAATTATTTGTCGTAATGCACTATAAGATGAATATTCTTCACTCCATTAGTTACAATCTAATCAAAATTGTAAAGTATCCATAATATCTTAATTGATAAGTAAACGTAAGTGCAAAAATGCACCCATTGCATAAGCATAAGAACAAATGCTATATCTATAAATAACTTCTAAAAATTTAAACCCACATAAATGCTACAAAAAGAATCATTTGATAAAAGAACCAGATGGTTCTTGAAAATTATGGTATAACACACTTTTGAAAGTATGATAGACCAACATGATAGTGTTGAAACCAAATACAACAGCAAAAGAGAGTATCAAGGTTGAGGAGTTTACAGAAAGCCATTATCAAATTTCAGAGAGGATCTACACAATGCGAGGTATCTCATGAACTATGAAGCATGCAGTAGTTACTATCCTTAGTACTTATGAAAAGATAAGAGGCCAAACATTTAAACAAACATAACTACATCTTTAAAAAAATTCCATGAATATCAAATGCAACAATCATACGAAGATAAACAAAATAAATAATAATAATTTAAATTTAAATTTAGGCCATCTTATGTTAGTAGGACAGAGTCCTAACTTCAAGTCGAATAGATTGTCTTGGCATTGGATGAGCACTCGAGCATTGAGATCAACATATGATGTCATATATAAAGGCAAGGTAAGATGACGGCCGATAGAACTATTCTCTTTGGTCAAGTAATAAACAAACTTTGACATCCGAATTTGCTTGAACACCTATACACCTTTGGGCCAGCTAATGTTGGATAGAGAAAGACGTGTAGAGGCGTTGCAGCGCACCGTATCCTAGCAGTCGAATCGTGTAGCAACAGTCTCTTTTTTATTTTATTTTTTTTGACCGTATGATTTAAGATTGGACGGGTACAGATATCGAATTGAAATAGTCTCCATAAGTTGACAAAATTTTTCAGAAATAAAAAAAGTTGGATGGCTGAACTGATGTCAGATCAAAGTGAGCTGATGGCAGCTCCCCAGGCAGTGCAGCAGGTCTTTCTTAGGCCTCGTTTATGAATATATAGTTCTACTTCAGGTTTGACGTTTTCATATTCAACTGGAATGTGAAAAGTACCAAAAATATTTCAAACGAAAAAAAGACAAGTAGATTCTACCAGAATTTGGGTTTCGTTCGTATTGAAAAAGAATTTCTTTTCGATTCTTGACGTATCTTTTGGAAAGGAGATAGAAAGAGAATATAAGGATTCAAAAAAATAACATCCTCTTTCTTTCCCTTTTTCTTGTCATAAAGTTCATAGAAAGGAGTAATATAAAAATATCTTTTGATGTATCTTCAAGTGTGAGTTTTCATGATATTTTTAAATGAGATCCTAAAAAATAAACAATTTTTTTTAAAATTTGAATTCAAAAGATAATGACGTGATTCTTTCTAAAATCTAAATTGAAGTATTCATCCAAAAACTCTGAAGTTGATTTTCTTTTTAAATTAGGGAGAAAGTAACATTGTTAGGGGAGAGTTGACTTGAGTAACCGCCAAAAGTTCGCTATAACATTTGCTTTTATTTAATAAATTTTGTGTAAAAGGTGAAAGCTAAAGATTACTTTCAATTAAAACTTTTGGCCAACATAGAATTCTTTGCCTGCTGCGCGGTTAACCAAAAGGGAAACCATCTCCACTCTTCCACATGGGAGAATAGAGCTGCTGTGGCTTCTCCCAGGGAGGAAGGGAATAATAAGGAAAACGGTTTTGTGACTTCTACATTTGACACCCACATTTGACATCAGACATATGACACAAATTTTGGAAAACGGTTTTGTGACTCTCACTTGACACCCACATTTGACACCAGACATATGACACAAATTTCAAGATGAGTAAACGGCAAATACAAATTTGAATGGCAAATGCAAATTTTGAAAATTGTGTCTAGTGTCAAATGTGAGAGTCACAAAACCTTTTTCTGAATAATAAATGGCTCAATCTATGGAGGGAAATCTCCCATCTAATGTAGTTATGACCACCTTTCACCTTGCCGTGGGAAAAGGATTGTCCCATACTCCAGTGTGTAATTGTTAGCAACTGCAAGTGTAGAAATTTACAGTACCTTAGATAGCCAGTCAACTCATTAGCACTTCCCTCTATCATTTCTTAAATCATTTAGTACATGATAGGTTTCTTAAGACCCTATTTGTTATCGCATAGACACTGCAGTAACTTCATAAAGAGATATCTTCATCTCTCATATTTCTTCTCAAGCAAGCTAATACACCATAGATGTCTAGTGTAAACGGAGATGATGAATCCCCTGAAAAGAAGACTTTAACGTTGCTTTTCACCTCAATCCAACTGCACTCGGGCTTTTTCTTTAAGCCTTCCTTCTTCGTCACTATTCTTGCTGTTGCTGCCTTCTCCATTAACCTGCTTTCTCCATAGATATTCCACAACTGGATGTGACTGCCATCCACCCTCTCATGCTCTAGTCTTAGTAGATGATCTGCTGCTACTTACCCCGACCTCTATGTTCCCATAAGCTCTTCAGGCAGATAGCAAACACAGCCAAACACTCGCATCAGCATCGACTGGCATATCCCTTATGAAACAGTAGGCCTCGTCTATGCGCCCGGCACGTCCAAGTAGGTCTACAACATTTGCATAGTGTTCCATTATAGGCAAAATGATGTAGCTTCTCCTCATGAGCCAGAAGTATTTGAGGCCTTCTACTGTTAAACCTAAATGGCTACAGGACGAAACAAGGGCAAGAAAGGTGATTTCATCAGGTGCCACCTCTAATCCTTGCATCTCCTCAAACAAACTTATTGCTTTATGGCAGTGCCCATGGGATCCATATCCAGAAATCATCGAGTTCCATGACACTGCATGTAGTTCTTATCGGCATCTGTTTGAAGACGATGCATTGAGCATAACTCAAGCTTCCACACTTGATATACATGTCAAGCGATGCATTGACTACATGTACATCACATTCGATCTCATTTCGTACTTGGTAACCATGAATCATCTTTCCTTTCAGTAAAGCTGCCGACAAGGAAACTGCAGCAAGAATAGTGGTGATAGAAACCAAGTCGGGCATCAGACCAACTTGGTGTATCCGGGCAAAAGTGCTAATGCAGCAGTCAACTTTGCCATATTGGCTAAAGCCCAGCTAACATTGAATTCCAAGACAAGATTCTTATGCGGAATGTTGGAGAACACCTTTGCAGCCCTGATTGTGCATACATGTCTAGAAGCGCACAGCCCACATAGGCATCTGATTCCATCCCACACTTTATGGCATAACCATGGATTTGAAAACCTAGTTCTATACATTCGAACCTGACGCAAGTGCAAGCCATGGCTGCAATGACTGCAGAATCATGTTTCAATCCTTGAATCTGCATTGGCTTGAGCACACCTAAGGAATCCTCAAGCTTCTTGTTCTGACAAAAGCCAGTGTTCATTGCTCCCCACACTACCACATCCTTTTCTTCAGTTGAATTGAAAACTGCACCAGCATCATCAGTCTTTCCACAGTTCATATACATTGTCAATAAGGAGCTCATTATGATAAAATTATTGAAATTTGGTCTCTTTATCAATTGGCTATGAATTTTCCTTCCAGAATCATGAAGATCAATCATGGCGCAAGCAGCCAAGACACCTGAAACTGTGAAGGAATCGGGTTTAGCACCGACACAACGGATGCTATTGTAAGCAGCGAAGCCATTGCTGGTGTAAGCAGCAAGCATTGCATTGCATAGTTCGATTGTTTTGTTTGGTGCTCCAATGAACACCTTAACTGCACTTCCAATTGATGCACATTTGCCATACATAGCCAACAGGGAAGTACAGACATAAGGATCAAGCTCAAACCCTATCTTTATTGCATCGCCGTGAATCATCTCACCAAAATCCAATGTTTCTCCTTAAGAACATGCAGTAAGAAGGCTTGAAAACGTTGCAGATCCAACTTCAACATCTTGATCTTCATGACAGCATAAAGCTCCAAGCTTTTCTCCCACAACCCGGCCTTTGAAAGACCCCCGATCATTGCATTCCAAACATATACATTCTTCTCATTTGTCGTATCGAATACTCTCTGTGCCCTTGACACCTGGCCACATTTTGCATACATGTCAATCAACGTGGTTCCAAGGAAGGAATCCTGATCCAATAAGTTCTTAACAATACAAGCATGGATCTGCCTACCATGCTCAAACTCAAAATAATCGCTACAAGCACTAAGGAGAATGCTCATCGAGTACCCATCAGGCCTGATGCCCGAGAACTGCATCTGAAGGAAGCAAGAAAGCCCATCCTGTCGACAGCCATGGAGGAAAAACCCGTCAATCATTGGAGTTCCATGTGGTGGCATCTCTCTCGGGCAATTCAACAAACATCCGGACGGGCGTCATCCAGGTGGCCACATTTACCATACATCCATGATTTAAAAGACACGGATACGAGTGTCAAGTGTTGACATGGATACATGTATCTGATACGACAAATCATTACAAATAAGATACGAAGACACAGAAATAATATAATTTTATACATTTAAAATTATATATTTAAGTATTAATACATATATTAAAAAATTAATAAAAAATTAAACTATTGGTATAACTGTTAGTAGATTATGTAAAAATTAGAATCTAAGAATTTAGACTTAAATATAGCATACATAAGAAATGGTTAATAAAATATGTTAAATAAAGACTAAACACAATTATCCTAAACCCACTATGACTTACACTCATCCATCTTATCCACAGAGCTCAAGTCCAACCTTAGGATTGACGCAACCTCGCTCCAATTAATAGGTCTCTTACCGTGGGTAGGACTCTCACCTCATCCAGCCGGCTTGTTTCACATTAAATGTAGTTACCAGAGGGAAACGGGAAAGACGGAATCACGCGAGAGATGGGAAGCTATTGAACATAGCGGAGGGAAATTGGAAAGAAGGAAGCACGCAATCGATGAGAAGCTGACGGGGACGGTGTCGACACGTGTCTCGGGATAATTCTCCCGTGTCCCCCTAATCACAGCCATACATGTTGATCAAAGAACTTGCGATGTAAGGTACGGACGGAAGCCCTATTCTGATAACAGCACCATGGATAGACCTGCCGTGGTACAAATCCGAGAGCAAAGTGGAGGTTTTGAGGAGTGAAGGGAAGACAAATATGCCCAGTTGCTTTTGAGTGGAGAAGCTTCTCAAATTTGGAGCTTTTTTGTCTGCAGCCCTCTGTGAACCGGCCATGTGGCATGGCTATGGCAGGAAAGGGGCTGCTGTGATAGAGGGTTGTTGAGAGGCCTCTCAAAGTGTGTTTCTTGAGCTGCATGACATTTTTGTTACCAGAGACAGAGAAAGTACAAGGGCCATACAATTGCTGTCTCTATGCATACTGTATAGTACCCCTTGAAGCTAAAATGAGATCCTTTGTGGTAGAGAGAGAAACAGATCGTCTAGACTTCAGCTCCTACCCCCCCATTCATAGCGGGCCAATGTGAATTAATCATTTGCTGCTTGCTGCACTGTATGAGTTGCTGCACAAAAAATAAGATTTTTTATTTTTTAATCTTTCATTATGGCCACACCATGCCTTTGACGTTTCTAATAATCCAATCTTCGATCTGACAATTTAAAAAAATTAAAAAATTAAAAATTAAATCTTAATGAACGGTAAAAAAAATCTTTAATAGACTGAACCCAATAAATTGAAGCCTAGTATTTATTTTTTAAAACTCTTTTGACCATCACATCAAAAATCGGATTATACAAACATGTAGAATATGTGGGACCGACATAAAACAGATTTAAAAAAGAATGTCATTTTTTATGTCGCACCTCATGTAATACACGAAAGATCAAATTCACTGTGACAAGGCCTAAGGCATCTTATTTTATTGAGGATGTGTTGGGAGTTTAGGAAAAAAGTTTGCCGTTTGGGAACACTAGTTTTCTTAGGATAGAGTTTCTGCAAAATAAATAGCTATGGAAAAGTTTTTATCTTTTGATAAAAACTAAAGATAAAAACTTTCTCAATTTTTTTCATACCTCTCAGGAAAAAGTAAAGGAAAAAAATCAAACTTCTCTCTCACTCTCTATAGATCATTCTCTCATCTCGTAAGTACCGTTGAGATTTAATAATCACTCGCATGAGATTTGACTCTTCCTAGTAATCTTTGACTGAAAGATTATATTTTCTCAAAATAAATTTTATTCTCAAAAGCATGAATTTGCCTTTCTCAAGAAACAAAAAGTTTACATAAACCCCTGACATGCTCTAAGAGACACAATGGCCTCATACAGGTCTTGCCAATATTAGAAAGAGACAATGTGGACCTCGTTTTAGTAAATTCCTTAATATCTTCTTACATAATTTAGAGTATTTTAGTTATTTAAAATAAAATAATAGAAATTATTAGAAAAATATAGAATGACAAAAATGTTCTCCAACTATGTGACAGGCAGTGACAAATCATCTCCCACCAATCTCGTGGCATCTGCCTATTTGCAGGATCTCGGTAACGTGGCTAACTGGATTATTAAATCAAGTGATTGACTTAAGATTGACTCCTAGTTAATTAGATTCACATGTATTAGTAAAGGTGTGATCGTACCCATCTTCTAACATCAAAAAAATACCGATTTGACACAGACGGAAGAAGATAATAACTGACCATTGTGTTGAATGATTAGGCATTTGACTCAATTATAACTTAAAAATATATTCTTGGCATTTTTAAAATGTGTAAAAAATATGTTAAAAATACACTACTAAATTAATTTCACATTTTTTAATATCACCCAAACGGATTGACCACTGAATTTGATCATGTTATTTAATCCTAACATTGTTTGGAGCACATGCATATTGGTTAAGAAACTTGGATTCAGCTGCCTCTGGCGGTTAGCTTTCCTACCTGCCCCAGGCTACTCTACTTTTGCAACCCAGTGCTAAACTTTTATTAGTCATTTAAATCATCATTTCCTCCAAAATGGGAGATTCATCCACACCACCACGATATCTGCCTTCTTCGGACAACCATTCCAAACTCAGAGAACCTATCTCAAAGAAAAATATTTTTCCTACAGACTCTAGTACACTTAACATGGAACTCCACAAACTCAAGACAAATTCCTCCACATTGCACGTATGAATGTTGACGGTTGGAATTGTTCTGATACGTATACATGTACATTTGTCTACATTTTGATCAGTACATCTCATCTTTGTTTTGAATTTGGATATAAATGAGATTAATTAAACTATCTACATGTATAACTTCAAAATCAAACATATTTGAACACAAGTTAGCCAAGTATAATCCTCGAAAAATAAAGGTACTGCCATATGTTTGGTTTAACATGATGTTTATCCTCGAGGATTTATAATTTATGTAAGAAAAAAATCAGTTTTCTTGGTTTATTTCTCAGTAAGTACGAATAAAGATACTGCAAACTACATACAATTTTTATCTTCTCTTCGAAGAATTTATTTGGAAATATTTTTTTTAAGAGAGAGTGAAAGTAGACTTTTTACACGTGTCACATCATCTGTTTGAAGATTAAAACACTATAAAATTTCAACATTTATAATAACCAAAGTTAAAACTCATTTATGTGCAAAAACTAAAGTAATTGTAGGGTAAATGATGTAAACTAACTACTATCGCTGGTCTCTTCTGTTTATACTAATCAACAGGCAACAACTAAAACACTCCCAAGTCGGACGAAATTGGAGGGCGTAGGTACGAGCCTGCAGAGAATCAACAATGGAAGATTTACCATATATCTTTCTTTCATCTTGCAGCAGACACTCCACAAATTAAACAATAAATCTGTTACAAATGATGGACTCGGGACGAGACACCCAGAACATTAGAGACAGAAGAACATCAGATTCTAAAAACAATTTAAGAACCGCTGACCTGAGTATCTGATTTGTTTATGCTGGGCGACCAATTTCTTTCTCAATGAAAAAGAATGCAATTTTCTTCTGACGTCGCAATCCAAGGTCTTAAGACCCTGCATCATTGGGAATTGCTCAACAACTCGGGATCGCATTCTTTGTATGGATGGAAAAAGTTTTCAAATTATATCACTATACCATTCCCCTGGACGAAAAAAACCGGGGACTAGATAGATCAGACCAGACCCTCGTTTCCTTCAGTTTCCACATCTTTAGACTTCTTCAACCTGCAATTAGGAAAGTTGGCTTCATAAGAACTCAGGATGGAACAAATAATAACGGTAAGTCTCCAAACATTCACAGGACATCTTCATATTCAGAAAAAGTAAAGGCTAGCAATCTCTCTCTTAAGTACAGATCCCATATTTATTATTCTTCCAGTACTTCTCTTTTACTGTTGAAAAGACAGCTGCAATGATAAGAACACTATGGTTGATGCCTATTTAAACAAGAACGCGGAAGAATGAACTCGTTGAAAGCTTTCTCTTAAGGGCATGGTTGGCAGCAAGGTAGGAAGAATGGAGGATCGGGCATGGATCGACCCGCTCCAAACCGATCGGATCGGCTGATCCGATCCGATCCTCGCCGAGTCCAAGCCGATACGGACCGGTCATTTATTTTTTATTTTTTTTATTAAAAAAATTGGTCCGATCTTAGAACGATCCTATCCGATCTTGGCCTAGACCGGTAGATCGAGGATCGAGATCGGACCGGTTCGGGTCAAAACCGATCAGCGGCCGATCTGATCCGTACCGATCCTGCCTTCCTTGGTTGGCAGTATCGGCCGATACTGATACGTATCGGCCAATATGTATTGATATTGGTGTGTACCGATACAATATTGAGGGATAGCCCGATACCAGTCATTTGTATCAAAAAAAAAATAAAAAAAATTATTAGCTGGTATTGGACCAAAATGGATCGTACCGGGCCGATATGCTTGATAGTAATACCGGTACAAATTGGTATTGGTACTCCCGATACCGGTACCCATACCTGTACTGCCATCCTTGCTTGAGAGTTGTCTATTTCATTTGTCTAAAAAATCCCCACGTTTACATTTGTTAAACTTGAAACATAGTAAATTTCCCAGTGAGGTGAGGGATATTATGTGGTCAACACGACGCCCTATTATCCAGTGAATGCATAATTTTCACCTTCACCTTTGGGGTAAATGTTAGGGGTGTAAACAGGTCGTATCTGGATTGAGTTTTTAAAGATTCGAATCGAAACTGAAATTTTGAATCTCGTATCTGACCTGCATCTGAGATAACTATGAGAAATGAGTTTGAACTTGGCTCAAAACCTGTATTTTTATTTGGATTCCGGATCAAATTCGAGTTACACCATAGCCACTAGCCAACACAATCCCCTCCCCTACCCCCAACCCCAACCTCACCCAGCAGCCCACTCCAGGCCATCCTTTCCGCCCTCCCCTGCACCCATCCTGGCATCGCCACTATCGCAAATGGCGGACCTGCTGCCACCATCAATAGCGTCACGGAGCCCTGATGAGCATCGTCGAAGACATGCTCACAAGAATGCACCCCCCCCCCCCCCCAAAGCACCATGCTCCCACCACAGAGCCCCTGCTGAGCACTGTCCGGGCCTCCACAATTAATCTGTCCATGGTGCTACCTGAATGTGCTCCTGATCGTTGCCGATGCCAACGGCGACCTCCACATGATGGTGACCACCTCTGCAGCTGCCCCCTCCTCTTGCTCTGCCACCTTGAAGAATGCCTTCTCCATTTCTCCATCCACGATGAGAACGACCTCAAAGCCGCCGCCAAAGAGGACCGCAGTTTGCAGATGTTTAGCAGGTCGATGGTGCCGCTTGAATGGGCCCCAATTGAGGATGACGCAGACGCCTACCGCCAGACAGCGGCCACCTCCATGCCCCCTCCTCCCACTCTGCCATCCTGGAGAATGCCTTCCCCATCCGCAACAAAAATTACCTCGACACTGCCGCCGGGGAGGACCACTGGGTGCAAATGTTTAATAGGTCCATGGTACCTCTGAATGGGCCCCTGAACAAGGTCGACAACAACACTGACCTTTGGATGGAGGCCACCTTCACCACTGCCCCCTCCTCCCAGTCTGCTGCCCTGGAGAAGGCCCTCCCCATCTGCAATGAGGACGACCTCGACGCCATTCCCAGGGAGGACCGCTGGCTGCAGCGGCTGCTGGAGAGCACTACCACCTGGATCTGCCCGGATCTGCCGGGGTGAGGATGAGAATGGGTGCCTGGAGGCTGAGGATGCCCTGGAGGAGCAGCCCGCTGGATCACAGAGAAGAATCTAGATGGGGAGGGGGCATTGCTGCTGGCAGTAGAGGAGGAGAATGTTGGGGAGGAAGAGGAGGAATCCAAGCATGAGACTTGGATCATGGGTGCCCCGAGATCCAACCCGTGTCTTTGTGATTTCGTGGCTTCTGAAATCCAGAAGTCTGACTTCTCGGGATTTGAAAGCGGCGATCCAAATCTGAAAACTAGTTAGGACTCTGATCGGGTTTTGGATCCGGCAGATCGGTTGATACCCCTGGTAAATGTCACTGGTACAACAAATGTACAATTTTTCACCCCCTTCTTAGCTTTCCAATTAACTGTCCAATTAAATACATATTTTTTCTCTCACACAGACAAATCATCAGATCCTAACAATACATATTTAGGGGTTGTTTTAATCAAGTTAGATGTTTCAAATTTTTTGTCAAGATATTAGGTAAATTCCATAAACTTTTGGGCACTCTTGTTAAGTTTCTAAAACACGATGTGAATTAGAATCGAGTAATCAGAGAGGACCTTGGACTCTATGAGGGCAAAGGAGAATAAGATAACATCTGTGACTGAAATTACAGTAAGCAAATTCAAAGTACTAGTTATAACCTGAGGAAGTCTCATCAACTCCAGAACAGCTTTTTTTGGGGTCAACTCATTGTCGATTATACGTGCAACAGCTGTCAAAACTGGCATTTTTACATTATATTTCTGAGCTAATGCAATAACAGCTCCAGCAGTTGAGACACCTTCAGCTACCTGCACTCAGATATGGTCATTACTCCAGCGAAATAATAGCAAAATAAGTGAGACATGTTTGGGATGTAGAACACCTGCTTCATTGAACTAAGTATATCATCAAGCTTTTCTCCTGATCCTAGACGAACACCAACAGTTCTGTTTCTTGAGAGATTGACAAAACATGTAAGCATGATATCACCAGATCCTGACAAACCAGTCAGTGTTGTTGGTTTTGCTCCCATCTTCACACCAGAACAAGATCATGTCAGTTTTCCACATGAGTACATGTTGCTCAGGTGCATGCTCTCTTGCAAGTTTAGTTACATATGAACTATCTTCCCATCAACATAACCAATGATGAAGTACACATGAGACATCATGCTGAAACATTATACTCCAATTTTTTCTACATCCATCATAATATAATAAGGATGTTAAAAACGGCCGTTAGAAGGACGTAATAAAACCCTGACCGTAAAGAATAATTTTCCCACTTTTTAGAATTGCAATCAGAAAATAACATGGAAATTCGAAAGGCTGCACTTCAAAAATAATCTTAAGAAAATGTCAATTGTTTAGATGACTAGAAGTGCCCTTGTGAGCTTCTTCAAATCGGGGTTAATATTCCACTAATGAAATGACAGAATTTCCTGATCCTACATGACCAAATTCAACACGACAATAGGAACTTGAAAACAAAGTAGAAAATACGATGAGTTCATCATAGCAATAATATAGACAAGAAATTAGGAAAAAAAAAGATAAACTGAATATTTCTTGACCTAAATACCTTTGTGGCCAACCATCGTATTTCAGAACAGCCTTGTGAAACAAGAGCTGCCATGCAGTTGTTTCCAAGATTCATTCCTTCTACAATTCCTGCTGCTATAGCAAGCACATTCTTCAGTGCGCCTGCAATTTCCACTCCTGTCACATCACTGGAGGATCACAGATCCCAGGTTAAAGCACCATCATTGTTATATCATCATGTGTGAACTAGCATGCTTTAAATGAAAAGTAGTTGATAAGCATATGTCCATGGTAACTAAAGTTATATACTTTGATCCGCTGGCAGCAGATTGAATCAAAGGCATTTGGATTTAGATCCAAAGGCATCTAAAAATCAAAAAAAAGAAAAAGAAAAAGAAAAAGAAAAAGAAATTTTGGGCGCAGTTCAGCGCAGGCACATGGGATGCGCCCCACGCCCTACGCACCATCCGATCAAAAGATCGGGCAGTGCGTTGTTTTTTTAATTTTATCCCCTTTCCTCCTGGTCAGGCCTACCCCTCCCATGAATTTTGGGCGCCGAAGGCACCGCAACACTAGATCTGCTGCCAGCGGATGGAAAAAGGACAGCGCATAGCGCATAGTATCACGACCTTAAACTGCACAGTATGTTTCAGCTCCATCCCCATGTTGGGAAAAAAAATAAAAATCACCATAAAATTCTAAATATTCAATTACCCCTAGTAATTTTCACCCCTTGGAACTTAATTTCACTGTCCAATCATAACTGAATTGATTGTAGCCGTCCAATTAGGTGCAAGAAAGTTGGATGAATACTAAAACCCCATAGGATGGGAACCCTAAAGGCAATCTGACTAATTTTATATTTTAAAACTATTTTTCATGATTTTTTGAAAATCGGATTTGCAAGTATATGATGAATGGCCACGATTAAGTTTCACGATCGGATTCAATCGGATTTGAAAATAAAACCCCAAGGGATGGAAAAAACCATAAAGGGGGTGATTGAGTATTTAAAATTTATGATAAATATTATTTTTTTAATATAGGGAGGGGGGGTCAAAACAGTGCATGCAGTTTGACTGCACGCACTGTAGGAAAATCAGTTACTCACATACTCTTCTTTGTAAAAACTGCAGTAGATTTAGACAAAATTGGCAAAAGTCCAATAGCGGCCACTGAAAGTTTGAGATTACCTTCAACGGAGAGAACACGGCACCAGGGGTGACAGTTTGACATTACTTTTTCTTATTGACAGAGAGAACATAGCACCGGGGGTGATAGTTTGACATGGAATTGAAAGGGCAGCTTGAATCTAATTGTTAAATGAAAGATCAATGAAACAAGGTATTGCTCTAGTTGTTTCTCATCTGTTTTCTTCAACCACTTCCACTAATATTCATTAGAACTGCATAACTATTTTAGATTTGCCACAGATGTAAATGACTTGTGCTACTCCAGTTAATCTAAAACAGTGCCTTCTACATGATTGGTGAAACGATGAGCTAGAAACAAACTTTCTTCCAACCATGACAATCTGGCAGCCATGCCATGAGACACTGTCACACTTTCCAATGTAAACACAAGTTTATCCTATCTCTTGTAAAGTGTATCATATTGACAGTCTCATCCAAGGTCTTAGTTGCCTGTAAGTCACCTATCCTGCTCCAGGATCCAGAAGTAAAGAAAATGTGAAACAAAGATCAATCATGACAAATGTTTAGGACCTTTCCTACCTTGATGAGCTGATCCTCAGGTGAGGGGAAGCTAATAACTGCTGAGTAGCACTTGCCAATTTTTTGTCCCTTGATGCCACCACCATTGCTGTGAGATGTAACTGATTGTGAGAGAGTATCTTACAATGCACATAACCTGACAACTCAAGCTGAGTGTACTGTTTCAAAAGTACTGTCATAGCAATCATTTCTTTTCTCTTCTTTTTAGTAGTAGAACAGTTTCATGTTCATTCCATTTTGCAGTGAAACTCTGAGGATACAGTGACTAACTTTAATCCAATAGATGATGCTGAATACAGAACATGATAGGCAAAGGGGGAAAATGGTCATATGATAAACTGCTAATGGATGACTAACCTGTGGGTAATTTCCTCATCAATTCCGATGCAAATGATGGCCCTGACAACACAATAAATGGTTGTCGAGGGTTTCCCAATGCTTGTGGAATAATTTGAGACATTGTCCTTAAAGTATTGAGTTCCAGACCTTTACTGAGAGATATGAATGGTAAATTCGGATCCACATGCTCTGAAATGCCTTCAAGAAAAGATGAACTGAACTGCCATAAAACATAATACTTTAGAAACTATTTATGCGTTTATGGGACAGTGTTTGTTTGGTGCAGTCATCAAAAAGGAAAATATGTGATTACAAATTGATTGAATATTATGTGAGACGATTGATTCTCCACATATCATGTAGTAACCATACTTTCCTGCAATCAGAAGAAGAGAAAAACAATGAAATTGCACATGAAAGAAGAGGGTCCTGAATTACCTGAACAGGGACTGCATGCAGGCAAAAATCGGCTCCTTGTATAGCAAGCTTTGGGTTCGTTGTTGCAGTGATATTTTCTGGCAGCTTATATTCTGGGAAATATTTGCTGTTGATGTAAAAGGCAATGTTAGCTGCCAAAAATATGTAGACACTATTAGGGGTAATTTTCCCCTCTCATTACTTTTAGCCAAGGATGGGATTATATTCTATGTAGAAGGAGATAGATACAAGAAGTAAGAAACGTGCACACAGTCAATACTCTCTTTCCCATAATATACACTGCAAGAGGAGGTGGGCAAAGAGAAAGCAATGAAAAGGACCCTGAAATTGCAACTGTCAGTCCTCTATACAAGATTTATTAAACCCTTCAGCCATATTACAACACAAGAAGAACTATGAAGATTTCTGAATTCAAAACATCCCTCCCATAGAGTCAATTTTTGGACAAAGCAAAGAAGAACTTGAGCCAAATTATGACATTAACATGAGAAGCAGCGATTGGGGTCATGAACATGCATTTCTTAGAATTAAATTATTGCCCATACCTATGCAAATAAGGTTCCTTAGATGGTGGTTCTCCGAGTTGAAGAACAATTCAACATGTGGTTTATGTAAGGTAGGTAAGTCATGGTGAGTGAGGAAGAGAGTGGTGAGCGAGGAGGAGGAAGAAGGTCTGGGGAGAGTAGCGAGAAGGGGAGAGGGGAAATGTCTGTTGGAGAGGTGGATTCTAGTGCAGGGTAAGAGAGGTAGAGCTTCTTCTTCCCCAAAACAGAGGCTTCCAACTTCCGAGCTTCCAGTTGAGGAAGATGTTTGCATTCGGTGGTTGGGGAAGGGTCATTGGGAGAGAATTTGCAAGAAGAAGATTTGTTGTTTATTGCGTAAGGGTGAGGGCCATACGAAGAGGTCTTGCCCATCTAGAAGATTCCAGGAGAAGAGTCTGCATTCACAGAGTCAGGTGAATGACTCTGATAAAAGGAAGGGGAAGGGTGTGTCTGACTGTAAGACCTTACCTGAGCTGATTGAAATTCCATGGTCGCAGGAGGTGGGCCTGGCTAGGAGAAGACTGGAAGAGAGTGTGGTGGTATCAATTTCGAAAAAGGATTCCGGGAAGGATCCTCTGGTTGAGGTTGATAGCAGCAGGCTGTGCTCCTCACCACAAAAGCTTTGCCAAACTCGAAGGGATGGTGGATTAGTATCTTCGGTCCATCATCATTTATCGTCAGAGCTTTTGACCGGTCTGGAAGGAGATTGCATGCTCAGGGAGATCAGTAACCTTGAAGGAGCTTGCATTGTCCTCTTCTTGGAAGATTGAAGACAGTGCATTCCCGGATACAGGGGGTCTTAGGCAATGGTGTAGAATTCATGGTATTCCTTTCCATCTTTGGAATACTAATACTTTTCAGGCCATTGTTTCTCCTTTTGGGATTCTCAAAAGTGTTTATGCAGAATCTCTTAAGGGGCAGTGCTTCAAGTATGCTCGAGTTATTCTTGAAGTCCAGAGGTTGGATGATATCCCAGACAAGGCCAGGATTTTGGTGGGAGGATCAGTCTTCTGGATCAACATTTGTATTGAGGAAGAGAGAGATTATTCGGAGCCAAAGCAAGCTTCTAAAGACCCTCAGTGGACCTGGACCGATGTAGTTGCCGAGTATAAGAGATATTGGAGGAACAGGGATGGCAGCAGGGAAATAGGGGAGTTGCAGAGCAAGTCCTCGCAGGAAGTTTGGAGAAAGAAGAATTCAGAGGGAGGGGCGGCCAATTTCTCTGGATTGAGCCTCCTTCTGAGTCATGTTCAATCAGGAGGACCAAGTCGGGAGATGCATGCTCACCAGGGGGCAAGTGGGAGTGGAATGATAATTTCATAGTTCCGAGGAGCTTAGGACCTCCAGATGGCTTGGGGGCAGAGAAGAAGCAGTCATCAGAGAATGGTCTTCTTGAAGATGTTGCGGTTATCGAAGCCAATCTTATGGGGGATCTTGGGGGGGAGCTCCAAGGCTGAGGGCGGAACAGTGTGGGTCGAAAGGGTGGCGGGCCAAGAAGATACACAGTGTCGGATCTTAGACCCGACGGGGTTCGTTGTCCCATTTTAAGTCAATCCGATCTGTTAAGGGCGGATTTTGACTAAAATGTGGACCGGCCGGCTTCTTCATCATCCAGTCCCTTGAACCAGCGAGGTGTTGGACCTGGGATCAAACCATTGTCTTCCTCGTGAAGATGGTAGCACTGTGCTTCGGGAGAAGAAACAGAGTACCGGATGGGAGGTTTGTGCTCTTCATCCAGGGAGCCGTTTGACCGTACTTGAAGCTTCTCTGATGCAGCTCAATTCGAATGATGGTGTTACCGAGACTTCAAGGTTTTCTTCACAACCTGGTGAAGGCAGTTCAGAGCTTGTCTATGGAGGTAAGCAGAGCTTGCAGGCGGAACCACGGGTAGCTCGAGCTGGAAATGGAAGACCTAGCTTTGTTTTGGTGGATTCACATGTCTTTGATAGGTCAAGGGAGATGCAGTGCCAACATGAAGGTGAGGAGGGAGTGCAAGGGGAGGTTGTAGCCTATGTTCCCGTGACAGAAGATTTTCAGTCCATAACAGGAGTGATGGTAGTGGTCAATGATTAACCACTTGTGGCCATTCCAGGAAATAATGCTTTTCTAGCTTTACGCTTCTATGATGAGGAGGAGAGTTGGATGCAGGAGATTGTGTCTCTTGGAAGAAGAATAGGAGTGTCCTTCAAAAGGAAAGAAGAGGTGGTTCTTAGTTTTCTGAAAAGAATGAAGAGGAATGAAGCTTTGCAGAACTCTATGAAAAGAAAAGGGGCAGGTGGTGGTATTAAAATTGGGAAGCGAGAACTGAATTTTGTGAAAACTAATGAAATAGTTGATTCCTTGAGAGAAAAGAAAGGGCAAAATGATGGTGATTAGCCAGAATACATCATGAATATAATCACATGGAACATTACAGGACTTAACGGTGACCTCAAAATGAGGGCAGTTAAGGACCACTTACATTCTTTTCTGCCTGACTGTATTTGTGTTCAGGAAACAAAAATGCAGTCAGTGGAGGATACAGTTATTAGAAGAATGAGTGGGTCTGTTTGAACGGAATATGCTTTTGTGCCAGTGGATGGTCTAAAAGGGGGGAGCTATTGTTGTGGAAAGGAAACATTTTTCAGAGCTGTGTGTGATACTGGACAGCTCTATCTCCATATGTTTTTCATGTAAAAAGAGTAGTAGCAAATGGGTGCTCACTTCTGTATATGGACCGCATAAGGACCATCAGAGAGAATGTTTTTTTGACGAACTGCACAGGTTATTTCAGTCATTTTCTGTAGCATGAGAAGTGGTGGGAGACTTCAATAGTGTCAACTATCAATGGGAAAGATCGGGGGTGCAAAGATGGACCAAAGAGATGGAGTGGATCAACAACTGGATAAGGGAGTGTCAGTTGGTGGACCTGGAACTGCCGAATAATGTTTTCACAGGGTCAAATATGCAGCAATGAAGTATACAGTCAAGGATTGATAGAATCATCATCAATACAGAATGGTTAAGGCTGGTGCCGTGTACTTTTGTGAAGGGTCTTAACAGGGCAGTATCAGATCACGTTCCTTTATGCTTGTTGACGGGAAATAAAGAGAAGAAGAAAAGGACTTTCAGGTATGAACTGGCTTGGCATGGGCATGAGGGATTTAAGGAGATGGTTAGCCCATGGTGGAGAGAGGTACCAACTGAAGCTTTTGCGTCTTCCACTTTCTTATCCAAGCTAAGAAGGGTAAGAAATGGTTTGAACAAGTGGGCCAAGGATACTTTTGGGAAGTCAGCTGTGGAGAAAAAGAATATTCTGCATATTATTGACGTTCTTGAGATCAAGGAGGAGCAGGATTCCTTATCTGAGCAGGAAGAGAGAGTTCCTTATCGGAGCAGGAAGAGAGAGAGTTGAGATTGCAGGAAAAAACTTTATAATGAGATACTGCTGAGAGAAGAAATCAAATGGAAGCAACGTGCAAAGGAACAATGGCTTAGAGAAGGGGACAAGAATTCCTCATTTTTCCATGCACTGGCCAGTGCAAGGAAGAGGTCTATCAGAATTGATCACTTAAAGGAAGGAGAAAAACAAGTTGATAACAAGGGGAACACCCAAAAGACAGTCATCACATTCTATGAAAATCTGTTCAAAGAGGATTCTTTGTGGAGACCACAGGTGGAGGAGGGAGTCTTACCCAGATTACAGGATGATGAGGCTTAATGGCTTTGTTCACCTATTCAGGAAGATGAAGTCAAGATAGCATGCTTCAGTATGAATGCCAACAAATCACCAGGTCTGGATGGGTTCTCACTTGTCTTCTACCAGTTTTTTTTGGGATGTGTTAAAGGAAGACTTAATGAGAGCTGTTAAGGAGTTCCAAGAGAGACCTCTTAGTGTTAGAGGTTTTAATTCAACCCATATTGTGCTTATTCCCAAGAAAGATGGGGCTGATACAGTTGCAGACTTCAGACTTATTAGTTTATTGAATGGATGTTATAAGATAATCATTAAGGTGTTAGCTACAAGACTCAAAAATGTCATGGTAAACTTAGTTGGGAGGAATCAATCAGCTTTTTTGGGAGGGAGATACATTTGGATAACTATATGGCAGCCTATGAGGCGATTCATTATCAAAAGGCTAGGAACAAGGAAGGTTTTCTCCTCAAACTGGATTTTGAAAAAGCATACGATCGAGTGAGTTGGCAATGCATCATTAAAACACTCGGTCTTATGTGATTCAGTAACAAGTGGATTGGTTGGATAATGAGTTGTATTGCTACACCAAGATTCTCTATCTTGGTCAATGGGGAACCATGTGGATATTTTAGAAGCCCTAGAGGCTTGAGGCAGGGGGATCCGATCTCCCCACTCATTTTTTTGTTAGTAGGACAGATTGTGAGTTCTTTGTGAGAAAGAACAGCCAGTCAAGGACTTGTGGATGGATTTTATAGAGGCAGGAATATATTTCAGATTTCTCATTTACAGTTTGCAGATGACACATTGATATTCACTTCCGGGGACCAGGATAGATCAAGTGCTACAGAACATCAAGAATCTGCTCTTTCTTATTGAAGCCATTACTGGTTTGAAGATCAATTATGGTAAATCCGAAGTGGTAGGTGTTCATGTGGAGCAGGAAAGACTGATGAATGTGGCAACAGTGCTGGGTTGTAAGTCTTTGCATTTCCCCATTAAATATCTTGGTCTTCCTTTGACTGATGGATCTATAAAGGTTAAAGAAGGGATGGGCGGATAAAAAAGTTTGAAAGTAGACTGGAAGGTTGGAAAGGAAAACTCCTTTCAGCGGGAGGTAGATGGATCCTTTCCAAGTCTATCCTATCCTCATTGGCCACCTATTTTTTGTCTATTTTCAAAATTCCTAAATCAGTGGCTAAGGCGTGGGTCTGTGCAGTATAGAGAATTTTAACAAAGCTTTGATGGCTAAATGGTTATGGAGATTAGGGGATAATACTGAAGCTTTATGGGTCAATTGTCAGAGAAAAATATTTCTTTTAGGCTAACAAGTGGTGCTTGCCACCTGTCAGCTCTTACAATCTGTCACCAATTTGGAAGTTCATTGTCAAACATACAGAGGTACTCTCCACGTCTACATTCTCCCAAGTGGGGAATAGGGAACACATTGCATTTTGGAAAGAGAAATGGTTCTCAGAAAAGAGGTTGATGGAGCAGTTTAGAAACTATTCAATGTTGTTGTGGTCAATGAAATTAACAATTCTATTGCTCAGGTGATGAATTATGCAGGGGAATTCTGCAACCTTTCTCTGAGAAGAGATCCCACAAGGGTGGAGATAGAGGAATTGATGGAGTTAATGAGCATCATTAGTCAGATTCATCTCCATGCTAACCAAGAAGACAGGAGCTCTGGAAGTGGGATAGGAAAGGAAAATTTTCAGTTAATTCCCTGGTGAGATTCTTGGAAGATGGTGGTACCAGAGTCTGGTGGGGTAATCTAGTATGGAAGAGGAAGGTGCCTATTAAAATCAAAGTGTTTCTGTGAAAGATTGCATGGAATGGATTACCAACCAGTAGAAGGACCAGTGTCATTTGTTCTGTTCATGTGGTATTATTAACATGCAATGGAGAATCCTATGCAGAATCTTTGGCATTACTTGGATGGAACAATCGTCTGTTCTGGAATTATTAAAGTGGTGCGATGATAGGTGCCCTGAACCTGGTCAGAAAGGGGTTTGGTCTTTGGTCTGTCCAGCTATGTTGTGGGCAGTGTGGTTCGAAAGAAATAAGAGAATATTCCAGGGTGGATTTCAACAGTTCCTATGATATTTTAATGAAAGCCATCAGCTGGGTGGAAGATTGGGCTAGAACTGCAAATATGGGTCACATCATATTTATTCTGAGGTGGTGGAGACGGCTTGACAGTGGAAGTTGTTCATTGTTTGAATTCTGTCTGATTTATTCTCTGGATAAATCATGTCTCACTTTTGCACTTTTCTTGTAAGGGGATAGGGCGGTGTTATCAACTGGGTGGTTGTGTTCTGATCTCTTGAGAGGCCCACTCCTCTGTTGGGTGTTAACTGTTTATGTAATCTTTCTGTTATTTTAATGAATTGTGACTTTTGTCACCTTCAAAAAAACTTATTGCCCATACCTGAAAGCAATAAATAGAGAAGCATTATTGACACATCATGGTAACCAGGAAAATAAGTAGGTAAGTGAAGATAAACATACAGCTATTCAGCAATTTTCAGTAATCTTCTGCTTTCTGTTTTTCTCTCCAGGAATTTGGCACTACTTAGTAAAGGATTAAAAGTATAATCAGCCTTAATAGCTTTTCATAAATCCTCGTACGTGACAGTAGATAGATACGTGAAGGTTTCATAGTTTTGCATTAACAAAACTAAGGTTTGTCAGATTGGTGTTTTTCTCTTTATTTTCAGGTATTCATCTTTTACAGGAGAACAAATTAACATTGTCTGATCATGATTCTTTTTATCACTTAAATTATCTGGTAAAAATGGATAAGGTTAAGATTCTATGAAAGATGTTTAAAGTTTCTCTGGTTATAGCAAAAGAGCATTAAGTTTAATAAGTCATACCATGAAGTTATAGGAAAGAGTGATAGATAGAAGATTAAGGCAAATGACAGACTCCAGGTTCTATGCCAAAAAGACCGACTATTGAACCGACTTCCCTATTCAGATAATTCATGAATCAATTATTCGAAACAACACCCCAAAAAAGAGGAATAGTTCTCTTTGCGATTTTTATCAATTTTGAGAAAGAAAAGGATTAATGCCAGTTGGTCAAAATTAGAAGGAAAGGGATTCCAAGAAGTTCTTGGAATCAAGAAGCAATAACTAATGTGAGGACAGTTAATGGAAAATAGAGGGATTTCCCAATTTACAACTGCTTTAGACTCCTCTCTCTCTCTCTCTCTCTCTCTCTTCTCTTGCCATTGTTACAGATGAATTGATTGAGGAGAAGCCTTGGTGCAACAGTATTTTCTCCATTGTGACCTGGAGGTCATAGGTTGAAATCAGCAAAAAGCAGGAGGAAGACTGCATGCAATTGACCATCCAAGACCCTGTTAATGGCAGGAGCCCCGTGGCACTCTGTTGCCCTTTTTTTAACAGATAATTGATTGCATATACTAAAGGGAAACTGTCTTGGCATATGTTATCCTCAAACAACGTGATTCTCGTAGAAACAATAAAAGGTAGAGTACAAGCTCAAGTATGGAAGTATACCTCAAAGTCCAAGGGGTTTAAACATAGTAGTCAATCCCGTCCCGTCCTAGCCTGTCCCGGCCGGGACGTCCCATCCCAGTGAGAAAATGGGACAGTACAGATTCTTGTTTATCTCAGTCCTTGTCCCGGCCTGTCCCGGTGTGTTCTGGCCCGTCCCGGCCTGTCCCAACTAGAATTTGTATTTTAACCTGATTTTTCTAACCACTTAAGCTCCTTCTAAACTTAATTTAGGGGGTTCATTTGATGAGTATGCTCCTTTATAAAACTATAAATTCATCCTAAATATTTTTATTGCATTAATTTTATCTTATTTCCATGTTTGTATGTTTATTTTTTATGTTCTATTTCAGATTTGGAGAATCTGTCAAATCCAATCTGACCTAAAATAAGATCCAAACCCAACCAATCTTAGTGGTTTGCACTGGATTAGAATCGTAATCTAGCTACAACAAAATATGGCTTACTAATGTTTCATGATTGTTGCTTAAAAGCAGGATTCACACATTTTGCCATCATTCTTACTTCCAGAAATATTCCTGCTCCCCTTTTTCCTCCCACTTCTAAAGAAAACTTGAACAGTAAAGTGCAACATCCCCTGCTTCCACCTCGTTGACATTACTGATTCCATGCCCTCTGTGCTTCTAAGGACTGTTGTATTCCAAGTAGGTTAAAGGTAATCCTATAGAATGGCAATCAAGTTGGCCACATTGTAGCATGGAATGCAAAATCGGCCGATCCCGGCCAATCCCGGGCATTTCTCCCTTTTTTTTGGTGGCCAATTCCGGCCGATTCTCGGCTGATCCGATTTGGCCAACCCAATCCGGATCATATCGGGATCGCCGGGGTCCGATTCGGCCCCCCGACCCGATCCAGAATTCCGGTATAAGAGATAAAAGTCTGACATGAGCACTTATGAAGAGGTATAGGCACCATTACTATGAGGAGTCTTAAAGGAAATGGGGAAGACTGAAAATGACTTAGATGGAGCTATGAAGCATGCATGTTGAATGTAGATATGACGTATGATAGAATGGAATGGTGGGATAGGCTAGGCACCTCACCCAACTCTGGTGAGTAATGATAATGACAATAATGACTATGGCAACAACAATGAAGATGATGCTATGGGCACCCTATTTGCCCCTTCAAAATGAGGCACATCAGTTATCCTTTTGACATCCAAAAGCAATCAACATTTGCACATGTTTGCTTGGCAATTATTTTGTAGTTTGTCAGACAAAATTGGCATATTCTAAAGGAAATTTTGATAAAAGCCCCTTGTCAGAAGTCTAACATTGTTTCCCACCCCTTGTCAGCCTTATACTGTATGTTATGCCCTTCCTTTATGGAGGCGTATTTTTCATTCCTTCCTATAAACAACCATTAGTTTTTTTTTTTTTTTTTTTTTAAATTAACGAAGTCCAACTTTACCCCTCTTTAATTTTTGTTCAGCCTATAACTTATGACACACTATACTTTAACATTGACAAGAAATGCTAACATATTTAAGTGTTAAACATCTGAAAGCACTAGCATCTTAAGTGTAACGACCCGATCCAATCCTTGTAAGGTATTATCCACTTTGGGTCAAGCCTGCATAATTGTCCCTAAAAGGCACTTTACAAGTTATAGATCCAAATCTCTCATACATGGTCCATCAACTTTTTTTCCTTTTACAATATGGAACTAATTTGATTCATTTTTGCCCCAGTCCTCAAATACAATAGTGGCTCCACACCATGACTACTCCACTATGAATTACTCTGTAGGTAACTCTTTCCTTTGGTCAGTAACTAGATCATTACAGGCCCATCAGCTTATACGTGAATAATCCCTAAACTAGTTCATATCATGCTACATAGGTCCTACTCTAATATCATTCTATAATGACCCGATCCAACACTTATGAGATATTGTCTGCTTTGGGATAAGCCTATATAGTTTTGTCCCCAAAAGTTATGGATCCAAATCCCTCACATATGGCTCAACAATTTTTTTCCATTTTTCTTTTTCAATATGGGACTAATCTGTTTGATTCCTGCCCTAGCCCCCAAATAAAGTGGTGGCTTCACACTATAACGGATTCATTCCCACTTGCTTTGTGGCAAGGTTTGTCGACTTGCGGATCCGAACTAGATCGTATCTTCTTAGATATTGTACGTTACCGATCCGACTCAAACGAGTTGCACAGGTCAAGCCAATAAATTTGTCAAAAGTAACAAGTTCAAATCATGTTTTAGAGAAATACACTCCATTAATTGATTTAAAAGTATAATTTTACTTAGTAAATGAGTAAAACTCAACCTAAAACAAGTCATGATGTATGTATGAGTCAGCACAATCCAATCCGACTCCACCTGTGCCAACAAATCAGACTCACCCAGATATGAGTCGACTCGTACGAGTCGGCATGATCCGGTACGATACAGCAAACTATGCTCTGTGGGTAGCCCTTTCCATTAGCTCATCTCGTGAATAAGTTAATACATTAAGTGCTAGCATCTTAAAAGATTAACATCTTAAAGTGTTAGCATCCTATCTGCACTACCAGCTCCTTAGGCGGACAACACAAGGAAACATTAGAGCACCTCTTTCTTTCTTGTCCCTTCTCAATGGGGATTTGGAAGCTGCTTTTTGATAAATTAGACTTTGTGCATTCTATCCATGCATCTATGAAGACCTTTTCTATGGATGGAGGAGGGATTGGAAGGCCAAGTATGACCGCAAAGTGTGGTGGCTGGTGCTTCATGCCACCCTTTCGCCCATCTAGGGAGAACGCAATGCCAGGGTCTTCAAGCAAGAGTCTAAGTCTAAGGATAGGCTAGTCTCTTTTGTTTGCGCCAAGGTTGTTGAATGGCGTAAGCTTTTATGTAATGCTAGCACCCATGATTCACACATTGCCTATTTTGGCGACTCGTGCGCTTACACCTTCTTGGTGTCTTTTGTTCGAGAGCATTTTTTTTTTTATACTTGTCCTTCTTTTATTTCAATATACTTGATAATACCATCCACTTTTCAAAAAAAAAGTGTTAGCATCCTAAAGTGCTAAGATCTTAAAGTATGAATACCTTGAGCTGTTAATATCTAAAAGTGTTAACATGTTATAGTGGTAACGTCCTAAGGTGTTAACATCTTAGCAAGGTAGGAAGAATTGGGGATCAGGCACAGATCGGCCCAGTCCAAACCAATCGATTGGCCGATTCGATCCAATCTTGACCGATCCCAAGCTAATCCGGACCAGCCCCCCATTTATTTTTAACTTTTTATTAAAAAATTAGTCCGATCCCACCCTGATCCTGATCGATCCCGGACTGATCTCGGCCAATCCCGACCTATCCTGTCTGATCCTTACCGATCCCGGCTTAGATCGGTGGATCGGGGATCGGGATCGGGATCGAACAGGTTCGGATCAAAATTAATCGGATCGGCCGCTCCGATCCGATCCATGCATGTCCTGCCTTCCCTGCATCTTAGTGTTAACATGTTACAATGTTAATATCTTAAAGTGTTAGTGTATTAAAATGTTAATGTCTTAAATGTTACCCCATTGAAGTGTGAAAGTATTATAATTATAGGGTGAATAAAAATGCAAGGAAGGTCAATGGCCAGTTACCAAAATGGTTGGAAAATGAGTCTCTCTGTAAAGTAACGGTTGTCAGCAGAAAGCGAACAGTTGGTGGGAAATAAAGTCAGACTTCTAACAAGGCGCTGTAATTAATTTTTGTGCTCTACATGTTACTGAAATATCTTTTAGAGCAGATAAGGATAAGATACATGACGAGGAAAATATCTTGGCATTTAATTTATCTATTATTAATTTCTCATTTCCAAGCAAATGTAATGTAGCAAAATGGCCTAACATGTTGCTTTCAAGGCGACCACCTAGGTTTGACAATACATTTTAATTTTTTATACTATAAATCTTTTCTAATGATCTAGAATCAGATCTGAGTTCTTGGATTTAGAAAGAGGCACAAAGTATTTTGATATAAAGATATGTTTGGCGTGAGGTCATGGTAGCGAATCCCACCCTGTGGACATACCTGCGGCAGGCACCAACTCGGTGTTCATGTGAGTTCTGACCTCATGAACTTCGCCGGCCAGGGGGGTGTACATTAATGCCCGAGAGATGTTTGGCAAGCCTATGACTTCGGGTACTGGTGATGCAAGGCTCGATCCTGAGTTTGTGGGTTTACTCTTAGAATTTTTTTTAAAAAAAGTATTTTGATATAAAGATATGTTTTCTAGGCTTTTCAAGTAACAAATAAAAAGCAAATATAGGCTTGTTCACATTTATGCTGAATTTATATTTTCAGGTTTCCTTTTCACAAGCTGGTGTGGAAAACACGAAGCCCATTGAAGGTGCAAATTCTTCTATGGAGAGTCGCTCATGGGAGGCTGCCTACTTGTGACACTTTGGCAGCTTTCTTGAATGGTATCTCGATCACATGTTCTCTTTGTGGTCTAGCTGATGAATTTATATGAACTATTTGTTTTTGAATTGCCCCTTCTCTTAAGGAAGTTAGGGAGCTGGTATTGGCGCAAATCCATTATGTGTATCATTTGCCCAATACAGTCAACTTGTAGCTCCAAGGATGGGAGAGGAGTGGAATTCTAAACAAGATGCCAAGATTTGGTGGCTCATCCTACATGCAACAATATGGTCCATTTGGGGAGAAAGGAATGCCAAAATCTTCAAGCAGGAGTCCAAGACAGCTGAAGGATTGTCCTCTTTTATCCGTGTAAAGCCACCGAATGAGGAAGACTTTTGTGTTCCGTTATCCCCTATCAGTCTGCTCTTTTGTCTTCTTTGGGAAGGGTTTATTCACACCTACTTGGTGTCTTTTGTATAGGGAATTTGTGTGAGTAGTCATATTCTACAAATGTATATTCCCTTTTCTTTTGATACAATTGGTGATACAATCCACTTTCAAAAAAAGGGTGAATTTATATTCAATTTTTTAACCATCATTCTAATATAAGATTAAAAATTAAAATCTCTTTCCAAATGTGAAAATGAAATTCAAATATGGAATTATAATGTATGATATAAAAAAGAAGAAAAATGATCACTAATAACAAGACTAGGAGGGTGAACCTTGGTGCAACAGCAAGGTTGTGCAATTGTGACATAGAGGTTATGGGTTCAAAACCGGAAATAGCCTTTTTGAAAAAAGCAGAGGTAAGATTGCAAACAACTCCCTCTAGGACCTGTGGTAGTGGAAACCTTGTGGAACTAGGCTGCCTTTAGGTGGGCACTTTAAAAGCAACAAGTTAGACCAATGCACCATGCTGATTTTGTAAACAAAAAATGAGAAGAAAAAAAAAAGCCAAAATGTATACAGCTGAACATTTCCATATTGAATATCTCCTTATCTTGATTCACTTGGAAAACATCCGATAATATTTTGAAAATTAAACCGTTCAATTCACAAAATCTGATAAACTGAACTAATATGTATGGATTGGTTCTAGGCGCAAGATGGGTAATTGATAGGAACTTGTTTCACAAAAGCATATTGTAATCTGGAAAACTTGTGATCCTACATCCGGTCCCTAATCCTTACTGTGTTCTTTTTTCCGAAAGAACTATCTCGTCCTTAATCCTTATAGTTTTTTGTTTTTGAGAAAAAACATGGCTTGTACCACCAATTTTATTCATAAATAGAGGAAGTACAATGCATTACCGGACAGGAGAGATTCCTATCCCATCAAAACAACGAACCAGGAATTAATCCTTCTAGTGTTGAAGACACATTCTTTTCCTATGCAATCAATATTCTCCATTTTTTTCCCAAATAGATGGATTCTACAAAGAGTTATTACCGTTTCTTGTTTTCTCTACATGGTAATATCTATATTCATATCAAATCATCGTCACTGAATGACAATGCAGAAACTGACAGAATGTGCATATAAGGAAACCACTCCACCTCAGTGAAATCATCATGCCAGCTGTGGAATAACACAAAGATAAAGAGAGAGAAAACGCAGTCATGTTATCATGGCTTGTGTACCCTGAACGAGTCAAAGTGGCAGATAAGTATCAAGATCAACCCAATAAAGAATCTAAAGTACATGTAAACAGAACACATTTGCTCAATGGATACATGAATATACAAAGAACACATAACCAATACAAACAAAGAACTAGGATCTGCTTGTGCATTTCACCAGTTAAAATGGCTTTCATTGATGGACTGGCAGACATCAGCATTCCTAAGGAGCACGCTAACTTCCATCTCGGCCTTTTTGCTCGCGATGTGAGCTGCCATCGCGGTGCCGAAAGATCCCCCTCCAAGGACCACAACCTGATCGACGAACAAAACCCTAGTTATCCATCCATGATCCCATACCAACATGCGCGACTAATAACTGCAATCATGCATGAACACATATCATTTACCGTCATGAGAACAACCATGACCGAAAATGCAGAGGGAAAACAACACAGGAGACGAAGAAACCACCTTCCTGGTCCGTTCCAGGACATCGGACGTGGCCTTGGACCGCCAAGATCGCGACCAGCGCACCAGCTTCTCCCACGCAATCCGCACGACGCGCCGCCGGTCCTTGCCCCCTTCTTTACCGACGCTGGTCTCGGAGACGGGAGTGCTCGATCCGGGACCTCCCTCTGCGGGATCGGGATCTAGGGTTCCGGCGGCGGAGAGGGAGGAGGAGGCTGCAGAAGTTGAGGGAAAGATCTGGGAGCGGGGTTTAGCCATGCGAAGTGATGTTGGCCCCCTGTTGGACGGACAGGTAAGGGTGCTCCGGCGAGGGGAGGAGAAGGGTGAGGCGTGTAGGCATGGCTCCGCCACCACTGGTGCGGCGATGGCCGCCATTGCTGTGACCTGGCGAGCTGCGAGGCAGGGGAGGAGGGGGAGGGAGATCAGGCTTTATCCGTTTCCCGCGCTGGTGCGCGGGTCCTCGCCCCGCCGATGCGAAAGAAGACGGAACGAAGAAGAAGAAACGGCGGAATTGAAGGATCACACGACACGGTCACACGGATGCTCGGCGGTGGTGGCCGTGGCCGAGTCCATTATGGATTGTTGGGCCGTTTGGGCCAATCAACCGGTGCAAACGTGCTGATTCGGTTCAGACGTTAGTCGGGTTTGTGAGTGTGCCGGATCTGGATAGGCCAAGATACCAAATTGTCATACCGGCCCTAGGGATTTTTCTGTACGTATCCTAAAAGTCTTTTTATTTATGCTTGAACCTCTAGTATGGTCTACAATTTTTCTAAAATTTCCCTAAATGTTTCATGTGTATTTTTATCATAGATCATTAATTAACATTTGAGGATGCGAATGACTAATTCGACTTATGTTTAGTCATTGTAATTGCTATCATATTAGGAAAGCACATGATCATCGAGGGTAACATAGGTATTTGATGATAACTGGCATTGTTTTTTCTGAGAAAGGACTAATGAGATACTTGTCCCACGGTCATGGGCTTTGAAGTAGATGGGTATAATTGCAATATTTTAATAAAACTTAAGAATATTAAAGACAGTACGATATTTATAAGAGTATATACATTATTAGAAGAGATTTTAGGAGTATAATGATCGATCATTAGTTTTCAATCCAATAGTTCATTTATAGATAAATTGGTATTCAATACATCATATTTATATTTTATATTATATTAATTTATTAGATTTTTATATATAAGTCCTTAAATCTATTGATATTACAAATAAAATTTCTTAATCTAACCATTTGCAAATAAACCATCACAATCGCAATTTTCTTACAAATAAGTCATTTTAAAAGCTTATTTATAACACTCTCAGGAGTTTATTTTTAAATTTTATGAATCTTTCACTAATTCATGGTAGATTGTGGAGACTTGTGTGTAAATAATTAAATTAAAGTAATATATTTGTAATATTAAAAAAGTTATAGAAATTTATATGTAAAAAATCCAAATTTATTTATTCTCAATAGGCTGTCGACTATTAATTCTGACTATGCACATAATCACTACCTTATTTCATACGATTGTGCGCCGGTTAGAACATGCCGTTCACAACTATTAAGATTTTCATCCCTATGGTTGGTTGCATAGGGACTTGCAGTTTCATCAAGTTTTTTTATTAGTCTTTTATTATTGAAAAATAAAATATACGCAAGTTGGTAACGATAGGATGCATATGCATAGGTCCAGAGTCCAGACTTCATACTTGTGCCTGGTCGTAGACTTACATTTATTAGAAAGTCTACATCTCTCATAAACTGTAAATAATTTGATGGGAGAACCAGCTGTGGGCCAGTTGGTTTTTCATCTTGCCTCTCAATTGAAAGGTCTCATGTTCAAATCTGGTTGGACTCTAAAAACTCTCCAGCCATGCAGTCTGTTCGTGCTGCTGGATATATTTATCCTTAGTCTGTGGGATTACTTCTCCGAAAATTAGTTCGACCTGAAATTCTCGCCTAATTAGGCGGACCTTCCGACTGGTTCGGATTTATCTCCAGACGCTGGAGGACTTCTCGGGTTCCACATATGTGCTATACACTTGTCAATACTTGGCCTATCTGCCCCTTGCAAAACAAAAAAAAAAAGTAAATAATTTGATGGAATATTATTTTTATATTAAAGTCTACTTTGATAACTATTGTATAGCTATCAATAAACGCACATACATATGATGAAATTAAGTGTAATTAGAGTACGAGGGAATAGTTGTGGTAAAAGAAACCAGAATATCTATTTAACTTTGGAAAATGATACAGTGACACCATTTTCTAACATAATTTTTGACACAGTTTATGTGGCACACATATATATATTAAAAAATACAACAGTTAAAGATGTAGGACTCTTACACTTTCCTCTAATGCGTGTGTGCAACTTAAGTTGTGTCAAAAGTTATATTAAGAAAAGGTATCAATATACCATTTTTCTTTAGCTTTTATATATAATGACTAATACCAACCTTGAATAACAAGAGGACGGGACATTAGCTGCATTAACCTCCGCACGTGTTTGCCATCCAAGAACCTTAGGAAATTGGGTAGACTTAGCACCACTTTGATTTGTAAATAGGAGAAGAATAAGGGAAGAATAAGTTTTATTTAACTTTGACAAGTAGAATAGTTTATACCGGTGCAGAATAACTTATTCGGAGAATAAGAAGAATAAACAATTCGACTCTAAACCTAAGAATTTGTTATCTTTCTTATTATGCTAGTGGATCTCAAGGAACTATCAAAACTAAGTACTCCTTATTATAGTATACGCTATTCCAAACAAATTGAGACTTAATGACTAGCAATAAATTTAACACCAAACCCTGCTCCATTTGTTAAACAAGACACGGCAACACCAGTTGGTGTAGTCTAAGAAGAAAGGTCATTAAGATTTACTGGATTCTTAGAAGTATCATGAATGTAGGATTAACTATTATACATCTAAAAAATACTTGGGTAGCTTGCTGGCGATGACCAAATAAAGAATTTCTGAACAATCGATGTGCTCTAAGGGTGACTATGTCAAGGATGCCCAAGAACCGTACAATACTTCTGGCGGAGCTCATTCCGTGTACGCAAGAGTTAATAAAGAAAATTTATATTTTATACTTCCTAGTTCAAATTGTACACTCCACCCTAGTTTTCCCTCTCTAACAATTTTCAATCCATGGTCCGAGTTTAAGAGAAATATGTGATCGAGTCTAATTGGAACGTTTTGAATACTAAGATAATTCTAGATCATTTAATATATCTCCTATATTTACATATTCATGTTTAAACTACTCAATAGAATACAAAAGAGCTGTTAAACGAATATGGCCACATTATTAAAGAAGTATTAATCAAGTTCAAAACATGTCTATCCATGAACATAAAGGACCTATGCATATATACATTCTCGAGGGGCAAATCATCCAAAGGTCCACTATGATCAATTGTCTTTTACATTACATTAAAATTTTAAATTTAGAGTAAACTATCTAACATAAAAATAGTTGCACAAATCATAATAAGTAGCGATATCATCCAACCTCCAAAGTAGCTAAGATTGGATTGATCTAAGAGACCACCAAGGCTAGATTCAGTGACACCCATCAAAAAATAACCCTTACATGGATGACCTCAGCTCCATTAGATCCCTCCCAACTTCAAGGAAATACTAGCCACATCGGAATTAAATACTTTCCACTACCTAGTACCTATCCACTGTGAATCAGTTGTCTAGGACAGTTGGTTCATCACTTGCCTCCTAAATAGGAGTACTCAGATTCGATCTTAGTTAGAGCCTAAAAACTCTTTAATCTTGCAACTTAAATTTGGGTTGTAGAGATCTTTATCCTCTGGTCCGTAAGATTACTTCTCCGAAAAATCAGGCGGATCTAGAACGTTCGCCGAATTAGACGGAATTCTCGACCAATGCAAAATTCTCTCCAATTTTGGAGGACATCTCGAATTTCGATCTTGGCCGTTTGTAAATTTCTGTAGATACTTGGCCACTGTGCCACCGACTAAAAAAAGAAAAAAAAAAAAGAAAAAAGAAATAGACATGGGTGAGAACTCCATCAAAGCCGAATATTACCACGCACATTCCAACCGGATGCACATAATGGTCTGTGCGGGAGCCAAGAACGAGGGACCACCTTGCCTCTCGAATGTCCCGGCGCAGTGCGCCCGGTCCAGAATCTTATTACCACACAAGGTTCCGGTGCATCCACGCGGTCCAGCTTGCAGGCTTTCGGCCACCGAAATTAAAAACCCGTTTTTTTTCTCCGTCTTATTTGGCGCAATCACAGCACACGCAGATGCACCCAGTTTAGGAAGGAGTCCATACCTGTCGGCTCTCTTCCTCCCTCTTTCTTCGCTGCTGTGACGACCCTTCTCGCGTAGCTGCAGCCCCAAGGACTTCTCCTCCTCGTTCTGGGGTCGGGAGTGCGGTGTTCTTCTACCAAAAGTCGCTCCTTTCCCTACCTCTTCTCCCTTTTTTGATCTGATCTTGCAAGGTATGTTCGCCGGATCTTGTGTATTTCCTCGAGTTTTGATTTGGGTTTCGCTCAAAATCCAATCTTGGTGCAGATATCTGAAGAATAGGGGGCGTTTAGCCACTGATTTGGAGGTTTTGGTTCTTTTTTAATTCCTCCCTGGTTGTCTTTTTTTTTCCCCTACGGCTTCGAAGAAAGACGTGAAATTTTTTTGTGGTTTGGTGTTGGGTTTCTGGTGTTCGGCTTTAACCATTGTCGTCGTTTGCTGGCATTACATGTTTCAGGGGGAGATGGGGCACCATCACGACCACGGCCACCACCATCACCACCACCACCATGAACGTGATGGCCCTTATGATGACCCCTTCTTGGCGTGCTGCTGCTGCCCCTGCTATTTGGTGGTCTCCTTGTTCAGAGGGATTGGGAGGTGCTTCTTTGTGGCTTGTTACCCGATCTTGCAGTGTTTTGGCCTCGACGAGTGCAGGCATCACCACCACCACAGCCACTTTCATTGAACATGTGAAGATCCCATCATTCTTCCGAGTATAACAATTATTGTTTCCTGTGGAATTTATGGATCACCCATGTGTTCTTGAACTTTGATTTGATTAGGGTGATTGGAATCTGAATTATGGCATATGTTGCATTGATCGATATTAATAGAGATCACCCAGGATGATGTTGGTTTTCTTGACGTACATCTCTACATATCAGTGCTAGTTGTCTTCACATCTCATTAAGTCTGGAGTTCGTCTCTTGAGAGATGAAAACATTCGTCATGGCTCATGTCTCACTGGGCATCCATGATCTTTGGACGGCAGCTTTGGGTGACTGCAGGAAGATCTCATAGCATATAGCTTTCTTCAGTGAAGTCTTTTATTTTGTTCTTTGATCAATCAAAATTATGTTAATCTGCAATTCAGTGGTCTGTATACCAAAATTAGAGAGTTCTCTTTGTATTAGAGCAATCTCTCTAGTCGCTTGCTACGGCAAGTTTGGAGAGTTATACTTGCGTTACAGTAAGCTCTTCTGGTGTACTTCAATGGCAATTTCTTTGGCTCTAAACTGTGTATGGGTGGATGGTACACCACACACTTGCTTAAAACATACCTAGCTGGACCTTCACCATCTTAAGCTCTGTTGATACGACAGGATCCTGATTGCTTGAAAGCACTATGCAAAAATGGTGGTGTTGGTGGTCTCCTGTTGTTGTCCGATATCCATAGACTAAAAAGACTCCCTGGCTGTCCACTTGTGTGGGGGATCGTCCACTGTTAATGAGATATGATTCATGTGAAATGTAGTTTGTCAACATGCGTTGCAGGTGCACCATCGACATGTAAAGCGTTTTTATTATGTCAGGCATGCGAGACAAGCTGGCACCAAGGTGCTTCCAAAAGGGAGGAGAATCACGAGAATGAAGGGTAATCAAACAGTATTAGGTGGAATAGAGATCCCCTACATATGGGTTTGTAGTGAACTCAGTCAGTAAAGAGAGGGAAAGTTTCAAAAAATCACTTATGTAGTACTTTTCCCATTTTGGAGGAAGGGTTTTTATAAAAGACTCTTTTTCCTACCCACTCTGTACTGACTGGAACCAACAGCTGAAAGACTGCCAACCTTGACGTGCACATAACTTATTAACCTTGACGTTATTAGGGATAACGTCTGGCCGATAACTACAAGGGAGATCGTGTGGAGCTGAGCTGTCCCACAAGCAGCTGTTTCCCTGTTTCCCTGACACAAGACTATAATCCAATGGAGAAAAAAAAAAAAAAAAACTGTAGCAGAGCTATCTAGAGGGCCTGGGTGAAGCAATTCCTACTTGTTGGTCTGATGACATAGATCCACTTTGACCTTCATCTTGAACGTTGAAATCGCACCAGCACTAAGCACCAATTCCCTTTCATTGGTAGAAAATTAATAATATTGCTACCAAAGTATCATCAAAGAAAAATAGTACAGTAACACTATTTCCTAACATTATTTTTTGACATGCTTATAATATGTGATTGTCATTTAGACGTGTCAAAAAATAGTGTTAAGAAACGATGTTATTATATCGTTTTCCATCATCAAGTTTGCACTTCATTATGAAATGAGTTCTACATTCTGTCTATTTGCATTTTATCTTATTTTCGGTTGCACCAATTATAGAAGGGAAAGCTTTTGGTGCGTTGCATTTATATACACCGAACCAATGGCCACACTTCAGACGGTAGCAAGTAGCAATGTGGGGGATATGTAAGAGCAATGTTAGCATGACGGAAAAGTTTTCCTAATTTTCTTACCCTGCTATAGGAAGAAGTCTAAGTTGAAGACTTATTCACAAATTTATCCACTGCAGTTACTTTCACTTTTTATATCCAAGCAATCAATACACCCACATCAGGTAGGTAAAAAAATTGGGCAAACTTTCCCGTATGGATAGTATTACCCATATGTAACGAACTCTATTTTGGATTATGGATCCGTTGTTCTGAAAACCAAGTGTGCAGTTCATTGTCCAATACTGCTTTCTTGATTACTTATATGCCAATCTTTGGTGAACCAGTCATCATCATTCATCATTCAGGGTTCGAGAGCTCTTTCTTTACGTATGAAAACATAATCCAGGACAAGCGACGAACCACATAATAGGTATTGTCCAATAGAAATAAGCTTTAATCTTCAAGCACCACTTTGATAGGAGGATGAATTATTACACAATGGTTTATTCTGGATCGTTCATATTAGAATAAACGATGTTTTGATTTGACAATTTGTAGAATAAATCATCCTTATTTGACTATATTTTGCCGTCAAAATGCTGCCAAAAGAATGAAAATGTGGTCCCCATATCACACCTCCGAAACTGGAGATGAAGGGAGAATGAGAACAAGCTAATCTTTCATTTCTCTTATAATGCCTTCGCTTGGTCTTTTACCACCCTTGCCCTTGCCTTGCTACCGTCCTCTCCCTGAACTGAAGGATTCTTGGACAGAACCAGTGGCTAATAGAGAGAGGAGAAGGAGAAGGAGAAGGAGAAGAGATATTTGGATGGCCGACTCTGATGGCTAACCCGAGGTAGTATCTTACACAATACCTCGATTTCTTTTAAACTCTACTATATCCCTCCCACATGATTATCCAATTAGGATAATCTTTGACTAGGTAACCCCCCTATTATTGGGCGTGTTGGACACTAACCTACTGACATGAACACATGTGCCTAGAGAAGCAAGTGATCTTATCCCTTACCTCAATGCTCGCTTCTATATCTTAGCATCTAAAATATGATAGCAGAATCACCAGGGTTAATAGTCCAAACTACACTCCCAAACCGTTGACATGCGATGGAAGTTGCGGCCTTCTGTCGGGACTCCGTGTGACGCGTTCCTTCTAGCTTGGCCGCATGCGTGCACCCGAGTGCAATTATGTCGATGCCGTGTACAAGGGCTTATAGATTATACTCATACTTACGAGAGGAATTCCCATGTACACCATACTTTATAGGTGTTCGAGCATAGACGTTGGATAGCAGGGTAGGTGTGGTAGGCGTGGCAGACCCCTATAAACATCACATAATAGTTGAGAAAATTACGACAAGAATGATGGTAACAAAAGGTCTATTTGAATTGTTGTGATTTCCAAATGTATATGTAGAGTAAACAATCAAGCTTAATAGACTAAAAATGTATAATCTTAGGGGTGGGCCAGGCCAACACTGGACCCAGGAAAAAATAGGCTTGGCGCGGTTTTAAGTCCGAAGCAGCGCGAGGTAGTCCGTGCGCACGCGCACGCACACGTATGGAGGCGGTGACGTTCATCAGGAAGAGTCGGATAGCTAACGAGATCTTCGCCAATCGGTCTGAGGCACCGGGGCTTTCAAAAGTATAACTCAACTATGAGTAATAGTTACTGCAACGTCCCTAGTTGCAGCAGTGCAGGATATTACAATAAGTTAAATTTCATTTTGATTTTTTTTCAGATTCAATCCTATAGATTCTGTGTCCATACATTACAGTCTGATCTTTGGTCAGATGATCTACAAAATTTTAGTAAATAAAAAAGTATTATTAATCTCAATCCATTAAGAATATCTTTTCCTATCCTTTTAGGCTTGATTTTTTATTTTTTAAAATTTTTTGGATCGCTCAATCGGCCAGCAAACACGTATTGAAAAAATAATTTATTTTCTAACTACTGCAATATATATATATATATAGAGAGAGAGAGAGAGAGAGAGAGAGAGAGAGACTGCGTTAGGATATTCTGCACGTGCATACTCTAATTTTCTCTTCAGTGGAAGCACGTCGGCAAAAATAATCCTCCGCTCGGCATCCCCAACATCGGAACTATGTTTCTGTCTAGAATTTGAAAACCGATGCACCGGCATAAACGCATGATCAACTGGAAAACTAAAGAATGGAGAATGACAATAGCTACTACTTAAGGTTGATATTTTACATTAACAGGTAAGCAAATTAAACAACGGATAGAACTGCTTACCTGAGGGCCTCTGATAAAGAATGTCTGAATGCTCTCACTCACTTATTCCCGGAGGATCTGGTAATAGCAAACCTCACTGGGGAAGGACGGGGTTACGTTTGGAGATGCAGCCAATGTGACAAGAATGCCAAACTATTTTGTCTGTCACAAAATATACCTTTCTCATCATAGTTAACACAATGACTTTGCATTGTGGCCAACAGAGTGACAAGAAAAGAAAAGGTTAGGCATACAAATTTACTACAGCACAAAATCCTTTCCTAAAATATGCACAAAGATTCTCTTTGTTGTTCCTGATCAAGAGGAGTCAAAAATATGCTATATATCTCCGTTTCTGTTTCTGCAGGATTCATAGTTCGTCAATCAGACTGAACAAGCATTTTCCCTTTTCTTTAGAGGGAAAATTCTTAAATAATTTCTTCTCCTTCCTTGAGATCAAGAAATAGAATGTGTCCGCATTTTCACTTTCTTGCATTGTATCTAATCATCCCAATCTTCCCACTCATTTTTATCAGAAGATCTGAAAGTGACTCCATTCCCTGAAGCACTTTCCCGTTTCTCTGGAGGTCTTGGCGCTGCTTCTTCATCCCAATCATCGTTCCAACTATCGTCCCAACCATTTGCCACATCCTCATCAAGTGGTGCAGTGGATAGCTGTTGTGCGCCCATCTCGAGCTGTTGGTATGCGACTCCAGCATCAACTCTTCTTCTCCTCTTCCTGAATTTGCAACAAGCCCAAGTACCTCCAGCGAAAATGACTGTCAGAGATACTAAATAAACACCATATATTGGAGTTACGTGGTTGGCATAATTTGGAATTCGTTGGAGAAAATTTGCAGCAAAAGTAGATGTTGCCGGCATATCCAGAATGCAATCTCCATTTCCTGCATTTAGGACTATGCGCACTCCCTCTGCAGCATCCACATCGAACCCGATCTAAAACAGAAATTAATATCAATGAGAACACAATTCAATACATTAAGTCGAAGAACATATGAAGTAGACAACAGAATTCAATACATTAAGTCGAAGAACATATGTGTAGACAACACTACCATACTTCTTTGTCGCTAAAGCATTAGCGTATTATTTGTCAATGAGAACACAATTCAATAATTATATGTTTAAATGTACATTCCATAATGAATGGACACTGTCAAGCTATCAGACTATTGTGTGGTAAACAATGGGCAGGACATCATATATCTAACAGCCAGTGCATAACCGCAAAAAGGCATCTGGAAGTTTCAGATGAAAAGTTTCATTGAAGCTGGAAAAGCTAACAGACAGGAAAGTGTCAAGTTCAAAGCATGAGCATAAAGCCAAACAAAGAGGCTGTATCACTCCGTAGTTTGAGGTAGTGGAGATATTTTTTATCGTGTCACAAAACTGGTGGATCTTCTTTCTTTAAAATATTATGTCCACTGCCAGATCTTTTAACAAAAGAAGTTGTCGACAATTGTACCCCGGAGCTGATACAAAAGATACCAAGGACGATGAGGAAGATCTGAAGGGCACTTCGGACAACTCAGCAGATGAGGTTTGGCGTGATGCCATTTCTGCCCTTGTCTCCCAAGTTATGGATAGCATCTGAAGAGAGTTGGAATTCACAGAGGAATAAAAACATTTTCCTCCTTTGAAGGTCGGGCAGTGAGCAGGGCGGAGATCAGGCGGATTCGCAAAACCAAGAACAAGAAGTCATTCCTGCCTTTGAAGGCCGGGCTCAAAATGATCCTTTAGCAAGAAACCATGACGATGGAGGCAACTCAGATGCAAATTTGGCAGGATCACCGTTCACCTCCACGGAAGCTGGGGTGCGAACTCAGAAAAGTCAAGCATGAGAGTGAGGAGAATCTGGAAAAGATGACGACAAAAGATATTGGTAAGTCTCTGGATCGTGAGAAGAAGGCTCCCCTTGTAGGAGCCTTCCTTTCCTCAGAGACAGTTTGGCTTCAATGCATGATGATGACTCCTGCTCTTCAAATAACCTGAGAGCAGCTTCTTCATTGCAGACTGATGCGGGACAGCAAAGGGGAAAGATGGATGAATGGCTCAGAGGCCAAAGGAAGAGGGGATGACAGGGGCTGAAGAAGACGAACAGGAGAATGAGGGGGTGGAGGAAGATGACCACAGGGGCTTCACACCCCACTAACAGCCCCATCTTGGGGTCCTCACCAGCACACAACGCACCAGGCGGCAGCCAAGCTTTCTTCTTATCTTCTCATCATTAGCTTCCCTCAAAAAAGGGGGAGTACATGGGGTATATATAGGCCCAAAGAGGAAGCCCTAATAGCCAAAATCACCATATTACCCCTAGGACTCCTAAAAGGACAAAATACATGTAAAAAAATAAAGAAAAATAGAAAAGACCTCAATTGGGCCTCTAATGGGCCAAACAAAATACAACATGGATCTTTGGCTCCGTTTTTCTCTAATTCCTGGATTCCCATCACAAACTTTAAGAAAAGCTGGCATTCAGATTCAAAATAGAACACAATAATTATGCAAACTTTGAGATGATAACATGGGCAACAGAGCAGCTTGGAACAAGAAGACAAAGGGACAAAGGAATTTCACAGTTTATTGAAAACTTTTAATAGCTTTCACTAGGATGAGAATTGTTTTGACATCAAGGTTTAAAGATTTCTCTCTAAGATCACTATGTTACATACTCAACTCAACTCAACTAAACCTTGATCCCAAATTAATTGGGGTGGGCTATATGGATTCTCTGTCTCCACTTTAAACGATTTTGGGCTACCTCTTCTGAAAGGTTTAAAGCCTCCAAATCATATTGTACTGTCCTCTTTCAAGTTAATCTAGGTCTACCACTTCCTTTCTCCACATCCCCCATCCTAATATGCTCTACTTTTCTAACTAAAGCCTCCCTAAGTCTACGCCTAACATGGACAAACCATCTCAATCTCCCTTCTCTCAGTTTGTCATCAATTGATACTACTCATACCTTTTCTCTAATAAACTAATTACGAGTTTTATCTAGCCTAGTATGCCCGCACATCTACCTTAACATTCTCATCTCGGCAATTCTCATCTTAAAAACATGTTGCCCATTTATCGCTCAACACTCGCTACCATACAACACTGTAGGTCTTATCATTGTATAATAGAATTTTCCTTTCAGTTTCGTTGGGATCTTGCGGTCACGCAAGACTCCCGTGGCAAGTCCCACTTCACCCATCATACTTTAATCCTAAGGCTAACATCCTCCTCGTATCCTCCATCTTCTTGGAGGATCGAACCAAGATATTTAAATAAGTGCTTTAGGATATTGTCATCCCATCTAAGTTAACTTCTTGTTCGTCTCTCCGACCTTCACTAAACTTACAATGTATGTATTCTATCTTAGTTCTACTTAACCTGAAACTCTTAAACTCGAAGGTGCTCCTCCAAAACTCTAGTTGTCTATTAACTTGTTCTTGCATCTCATCTATCAACACAATATCATCCGCAAATATCATACACTCCGGAATGTCTTCTTGTATATCCTTTGTTAAATTATCCATAACTAATGCTAAAAGGTAAGGGCTATTGCTGATCTATGGTGCAGTCCAACTGAAATAGAAAAATTTGTTTTCCCTCCAATCATGCGGATACTAGTAGTTACTCCTTCATATATGTCTTTTAATACTTGTATGTGACTAGTAGATACACTCTTGCCCTCCAACATCCACCGCAAGATATCTCTTGGCACTCTATCGTGGGCTTTTTCAAAATCGATGAACACCATATGTAGATCTTTCTTCATATCTTTATATTTCTTTATCAAGTTCATAATGAAGATAAGTTTCATTGTTGATTAATCCGACATAAAGTCGCATTGGTTGGCCGAGATACTTGTGTCAGAACGTAAATGATATTCCACAACTTCATAGTATGACTCATGAGCTTAATTCCTCTATAGTTTGAGCAGCTATGAATGTCTCCTTTATTTTTAAAAATAAGTACAAGAGTGCTCTTCCTCCATTCATCTGACATTTTCTTAAAGATTAGGATCTTGTTAAACAAACGGATTGATCATTCCACTCCTACATCTTCTAAATATTTTTACACTTCAATAGAAATTCCATCATGACTACAAGCTTTACCTACTTTCATCTTATTCAATGCTTCATTAACTTTCGAAAATCTAATCATTCTAGTGTAGTTCACAGTATGCTTTGTTGTACATTCTATGTCCACTATGTTTCCACTATGATTATCATTAAAAAGATTGTCAACGTAGCTTCTCCACCTTTCTCTGATGTCCTAGTCTTTTACCAAAACCTTTCCTTCACTATCCTTGATATACCTAATTTGTTAAGATCCCGACATCTTCTCTCTCTCATCCTTGCCAGTCTATAATAATCTTTTCTCTTTTCTTGGTTTCTAGTTCCTTGCCAATCTACATATACATATAGAATGATGATTATAACAATCTACCATCATCTGGGCTCCCTTTCCACCAATAGGGCACAAGAAAAGAACGTGTTGTTCTCATATTATCCAATTGATGGGGTAGCTGGATAGATGATCTACATATCTCCTCTATGACAGACTCCATCCTATTCTTTTCCTTCATTTCCTCACATAACCAATCTTCTTCCATGAAACCCAGTTGGTCCTTTTATCAGCTGTTCTATGTAAATAACCTACCGCGAGGTACCTCTTTGCTGGCAACCATAGATAAGATCAGCTGTGAACAGGCCTCAAACTAACAGGCCCAGTCATGGTTGTCTTTTGCTGCAGGACATCCATCAGCCTCGGCAAGAGGCTTATGAATAGGGGGCCTGCAGCTACAGGCTAGCAATGCCACTGCAAGTCACTTTCCAGCAAGAGGCTTGGGAACACTCCCCAGCAGAAACAAAATTAACAATGCTGCAATGGCATTTTGATCAATAAAAATATAAACATAATTCAATTGTAGAAGGATAAGGAATCCAATTTTACATTTCCAGTGTACTTTCAAGATAGAGAAGTACTTCTACCTGGAGACACTTTTAACAGAAGTACTTTTGTGAGAACTGCTTCCTAAAATTTCCCAAATGCAGCCTAAGGAATCTGTTCTTGCCCTCTAAATTCTACATCCTCTACTTATTTGAAATAAAATTGGTGATCTAATCCACACTTATTTTCCAAAAAAAAAAAAAAAATCAGGTAATTCTCTGTTAAGTGTCCTCTTCTGAAGAGGAGTGTAAAGTAAGTTGGTGCAACAGTGTACTCCAAATTATCCTGATTAAAATAACACATTTTCCATTGGAAACTCACCATGCTCAAACATCTAGCCTTTGATAAGTTAGGGATGTGAAACTCCATCAGAAGATTCAAAACTTGATGGGGATCTAGGACCAACGCACCATAATGGAGCGTATTTATCACCATCAAAGGGCCCTTCCAGCTTCGTTTGGCTTGGAGGCTCATCAAAGCCCCTTTGTTGCATGGTATATTTTTAGAGGAGTCCGTAGATATTTTATTTGGCCTATTTGAAACCCATTTAGCATGTTTTCTATTTTTTTCTGAATTTTAGGTGCGATTTTCTATTTTTTTAGGGATTGTTAGTGCGAATAAATAATATTATTTATCTAGTTAGTGGTATTTTAGTCCATAGTTGAGTTAGGGGTTTGAGTTGGAGTCGGATTGCCTCCTAAACACTATATGTATAGATGTATGGTCTCTTTTTAATTTATAGATGAATTATATTCCGATTTTTGAGCTATTTTCTCATGTTCTTCTTTGAGACAGAGAAGACGACCCTGGGTCGGAAAAGCCTTACAACAGGCTAGGTGAAACACCCGAGGATTGTGGGGTGGGATGCCTCCGATCGTTCCGCATCAACTTGGTATCAAAGACCGATTTCAATCTCTACTAGTACCCCTCCTCGCCGCCACACCACCACCCTTCTCTCTACCTGCTGCATTCTCTTTTCTCCTCTTTTTCCTGTTTTGTGAACAGTACCCAAAAAAAAAAAAAAAAAAAACAACAACAACACAGCCTTCTATCCCCACCATCGCACCCTTTCTTCCCCTCTTTCTCTCTTTCTGATTGTGGTTGTTGACCGTGGATACTGTAGTTACAGTACTCACGCCATGCTACATTACCCGGGGTCTCTTCCTTGCCCCTTTCCCATTTTTCCACCGCACTCTTCCTCTCACTCGGTTAACTTTCTCTCTCTCACTGCGATTTCTTCTCTTCGGGAATCTCTCTTTCTCTCTCCCAACTATCCCACATCTTCTCTCTCTCTCTCCCTCCCGATCCCTTGTTTGCGCGGAATAGGGGCAGGTGGAAACCAGTCCACACATTTTGCACAACCCGCACGCCCAAGCACGGGTCCGGGGGGCCGAGCCGTCTCCGCCAAGGGGGACTGAGCCCCTCAAGCCCAACTGCACCAAGTGTAGCCCAGGCCCGCACCTGGTCCACCTCCTGCAGACCCTTTTTGCAGCAGACTGGTCCTAGCCAGGGAGCCTTGGATCTGCAACAGTACCCTGGGCCCTTCCACTATTCTCCAGGCACTACTGTGGCTGCTGCCTTGCACCGCTTCCTACGGTCCACCCATGGACGGCTAGTGCACCAACCACTTGTGTGCTCTGTTTTGCATGTCCGTCATTATTGGCATCGTCTAGCTCTCAGATGACCAGCGGCGCCTCATTTTGTGTGCCATCCCTACATACTTTTCAAAGGAACATCCATGCTCCGATTCGCTTACCGAGCACGTTATTGGGATCCTCACAACGAGGCCGACCTTATGCAGCACCCGTCTGCCAGCGCCGTTTTGTTTTGCGTGCCCACCCTTGAGGCCTACGCTCGACGTTTAGGGCAGTGATTTAAAAGTCGGCCACCTCGCCGACTAGGCAGTCCGCCTAGGCAGTTCATACCCCATTCCCGCCTAGGTAGAAACCGACTCGTCTTCTTTTATGATATTTTAGTTGGACATCTTCATCTTTTGTTGAAAGACCTTTATGCTCTCACCAGTAACTCACACATGGCCTTAAAAATTGTCTTTTGTATAAATACATCTCATTCATGTCGCATACCCATAAAGGCCACGATGAACGGTTCACTTAGTCTTTGCTCAGGACACAAACTCGTTATTTGCCCTACTATAGTGATTAATGGGGATTGCAGTTATGTGGAGACTTTCCTCATCCATAAAAGCTACAATTAGCGACAGTCATGGGACTTCAAAGACTTTGTGTTTGATATTATATTATTCTTCAAATGATAGTTACTGTCTTGCAGCAAATTAGGATTTATAATTGAATTTGATATTTTATTATTTTATGATGCTTCTATAAATAAATATGAGATGTCTATGGTCGATAGCATTATCAATTAATGGAGTATAATAAGAACTTCAAAAAAAAAGGTTTGGAAAAAAATAGTTGGCTCAGAATTGAGGCGCCCGCCTCGCCGCCTAAGCAGTAACGGGATTGACCAACTCGTTCCGCCTAGGCATTTTTTAAACATTGGATGAGGGCACCCACGTGCTCCGTTTTGCATTTTGATTGCATTGTCGGCTTCCTCGTAGCGAGACTATCTTTGTCCAGCACTTCATCAGCCAACGACACATTTTGCGTGTCGCTCCTACGCACGCCGTGGACATCTGTTGACACGTCTCGAGGCCTACTCCAGTTGCCTCGATTTGTGTGCTGACTTTCGGACGGTCTTGATTACGTGTTTCCTAAGACGATGACCACAAGCTATTTGAGCATGGATTGAGTTCCACTAAAGGATGACCTAGAGAAGATTGCCTTGAGGAATGGCATTCTGAGCCTACCTTCCAAAATGGAACAACCAAAAGAGGAGGTTTACAAGGCCGACCCAATGCCTGGTTGAGGAGTATTACAACCAAGTGGAAGAAGTTTATGAGGCCGATTCAACGCTAGCAATCGAGTCCAAATTGTTGGAAGCAAGGCTAGATGTGATTCTCAAAGTCCATTTTGAGGTGAGTTCCACATTTGTGGCTGAGCAGGATGAGCCGGGGATGGAAGAGACAATCGAAGATATGGTCGATCAGCCAAAGGTCGTTCAGGACACCATCACACGATTTTGACCACATATGGAGTAATATTAATGCACAGTTTCAACATCGAAGTAAGGCTCTCATCTACATGGTGATCTCAGTGGCATTAATCATGCTTCCTTGCTTTACTGCCCTCATCATCTCCCTGTGGATATTGTCGCATCTTAAAACTTGAGGTCAAATTTTCTCGAACTGGGAGAGAATGACGGGGATCCAAGACCAACGCACTATGATGAGTCGTGCTTATTACCGTCAGAGGGCCATTCCAGCTTCGTTATGGCTTGGAGGCTCGCCAGAGCCCCTTTGTTGTGTAGTATATTTTTAGAAGAGTCCGTACATATTTTATTTCACCTATTTGGAGCATGTTTGCTATTTTTTATAAATTTTAGGTGTGATTTTGTATTTTTAAGGATTTTAGTGCGAATTTTTGCAATACTTATCTAATTAGGGGTTTGAGTTGGAGTCGGATTGCTCCCTAAACACTATACATATGGATATATGGTCTCTTTTTAATTTATAGATTATATTATAAATTTGAGCTATTTTCTCGTGTTCCTCTCTGAGACGGAGAAGACCACCCTGAGACAAGGTCAAAGAAGTCCTACGACAAGGCCGAGCAAGACGCTTGAAGATCGTGGAGTGGGACACTTTCCATCGTTCCGCATCAGAACCAAGTTACTATTACTTCTTTTTTGACAGATCTATTGACTTTATAAACTTTTGCCAATAAATGATTAGCTATAAAAATATTGCTTTCATGAAATATCCCTTTTTGTATTGTGGAATTACTAATATGGTCTGATGGATTCTGACATTCTGTGTAAAGCAAGGTTAAGAAACCCGGGATCGGGTCCCGGATCGGCCGGTCCAAAACCGATCGGATCGGCCGATTCTGATCCGAGTCAGCCCGATCCTGACTGAGTCAGGCTCGGCTGATTCGGATAGCAGAAAAAAATAGAAAAAAAATGTTAAAAAAAATATAAAATACAAGTCTAATGCATAATTGTGTTGAAATACATTGATTTGAAGTACATAAGATGTTGTTGGACAAAAAAACCTTGAATAAACTTACATATATGATTATGAACTTACATTTATTCCAAACGTACATTATACTGAATGAACATATGACTTACATACTCAGTCCATGACATATAGCTCTGGTAGTATTGTTCATATTACATCACATACCGGCTATAGTCATCCGTATTGGTATAAATGACTGACAATTGTGGATATTCTAGACAACCCCCTGAATAGTCGGATGTATCAGAATGTTGAGGAGGGTAAACTACATATCCAGTAGGCTGACTATACCCTTCGTATGGAGAATATGATGATGCATCTAATAGTTGCTCCTGATATTCTCTCTCCCTCCTAAGTTCTTCTTTAGCCTCTGCACACTGAGGAGCTTTATCTTTGTCCTTCCTCCTTGATCTGCTGAATGTTTGAATGGAAGATTCTTCACGTCCTGCTCTGCTACCATGATGTTCATCTTGGGTAGCATGTGTGTATTCTTTTTCTCCAGTGAATTGAATTGGTGGAGGTGGGGCTAGGGCACTGGTAGCATCTCCGCCATCCTCAGAACTGTCGGAACTCGTCTTTGATGTCGAGTCATTTGATGTTTGATATTGGACCTCATCACTTGGTTCTGGCGTTTCATCCTCTTCCTCGATAGTCTCCAGATCAGCAATCTGAATTCCAGTACCACTCTTCCTTTTGCTTGGTGTTTGTTTTTTGCTCTTCTTCTGACGTTTTGGAGGAGGAGGTTAAAAATCAGTAAGTAATGGAACATTATCTAACTCACCTTCCGCCCATTCCCGATCATTTGGGTTGAATTCAGGCTCATTTGAGGTGCTTGCATCAACCCATGCATTTAGTGGATGTTGCTCCTCGAACAGCTCATCCAAGTCTATGGGTTCTTCTGCATGTGTCGTCTCCGTAGCTTGTCTGAAAATTCTCTCTTTCTCCTGCCTTTGAAGGTTCCTTATGAGCTCCAGATTTTTTAGCTTCAACCTCATGTTATAATGACAAGAATACTAGCTTCTCTAGACGGCTCGACTTCAATCTATTCCTTTGCTTGGTGTCAATCAAGCCAAAGGTGGTCCAGTTTCTCTCACAACCTGATGAAGAGGTTGTTTGACTTAAGACCCGAATTGCGACATAGGCTAGATCTTCATACCCATATGCTTTTTCATGATCTAACCACCAGTCAGCTGTAAATAGAAAATTGGCCATGTCAACAATGTGCAAGTTATAATTAAAAATTAAGTAGAACATCTAGTTAATAATTTTCAAACCTATACTCAAAATTTTGGCAGCTCTTTGAGCAGTACTTGTCCCAAAGTGGTATAACATCATTCTGTAATCATGTATTTGCTTGCATGCCATTATCACTCTGTCCTCATCTGCAAGCATGCGCTTAATAACAGACTTAGCCCCTATCAACACTTCCGAGCAACTATCATAGTTATCATTCTTCCCATCAATTCTAAACATGTACTGAGAGTTGAAAAAATAACCTAAATAAATAAGTCGAAGTTAGTTATTACTTAAGAGAAATGTGTATACAAATAATACATATAGAAAGTTAGTAGCTTACCAGCTGCATGAAGATCGTGATGTAAAGTGTGTTCCCAACGTCTGTCTATTATGTCTCACCACTTCACATAGGTTGTTGGATTGTTAAGTTGAATGAACTCCTTAGCTCTGTCTATAGCTTCATATAAATATCTCATATCCGATCTTCTTTCTCCATCACAAGATTGCAAGACATGGACAAGCGGTTCTACAATATTTAACACCGCTTGCATCCCCTTCCAGAAGGGTCTAGACTGAATTAGATCAGCCACTTTCTTACCTTTCTCTCTGACCTTAGTTGGTACATGCCGCAATATGTGATTCTCCCAATCTTCCGACGCCACCATCCTAATCAAGTTGTTCTTTTGTTGACTTAAACTATCTAGAGAGATATATTGAGATGCAAACCTGGTGGCTCCTGGACGAAACAATTCTCTTCTATGAGTATGTGTGTGCATGATATCCAGAATGTTGTTGTGGTTGTAGATGAATGTGGTGATAAATCGACCACTCTTGACCACTCCATCTACCATTGGATCAGAGCAAATGTCTTCCAACATCAAGTCAATACAATGAGCAGAACAGAGAACCTAGTATAGATGTTCTCTCTTCTGCATCAACATTTGTCCAGCTAACTTGAACGCCGCTACATTGTCCGTAACCACTTGGACAATCCTTTTTCGCCCACTTCTTCCACCATTTGATCCATAAATTCATATAGGTACTGGGCATTCTTTATTTTTCCAAATACATCAATAGACTTCCAAAATACGGTTCCGGCTTTACAGTAAATTAAGAAGTCGATCATACTTCTTCTTGTTATCCCTGTAAAGTTCCAAACGTGATAAGAAATCAGAAAGAGACCCATTCTGATTAAGAAAAAATGAAGATAAGATAAGAAACTGAAGATAAGATTTATGTACATGTCCATCCATCGCACATTAAAGTACATCCATACTCATCCCAGATCCTTTCAAATGATTTAATGTATGTTCGGATGTCATCAACTTCCATATCCAAGTACTTGTTGTATATCTCATATTGGGAAGGTCCCTCAACCCCTTTGCCAACTTCTTGTATGGTCTCGATCATAGACTCATAATATAGCTCCTTGGCAGCATTAGCAGAGATACTGTTATAGAAAAACTACCTAGATGTAACTCTCCCTATCTTCTCCTTACAAAGTTTTAAGTTCTTGAATGCAACAATAATAGAAGGTTGTTTATCCTTCTTCTTGATGAGGAAGGGATCTATTGGACCTACTCTAGGATCTCCAGCTCTAGTGAACTCCTGAGGCAGCTCCTCGCATACATTAGCACTCATGCCGGCGCTAGTGCTCTCTTGTGCAGAAGGTGTGGAGCCACTTCCTTGTCCTCCATATCTTCCAGTTTGCCGAAATAAGTCCTCATCTGCAAAGGACCGCCCGCTTGCTTCCATTGCACGTCACAATTCAGCTTTAAATGTAAAAGAAAAAAAATTAATCTACTATAACTATTTGTCTGAAAACGTTAAATGAAGAACATGAAAATAAGTTAAATAAGAAACTTATATCCCAATCATCAACATTTATAGGTTGATTACTTCCACAAAGCCGGACTCCAGCATCAGACCTTCGCGCTGGTTCAGACAATTCCTCTCGAATTTTCTGTCTTCTTCTGGCAGTCTTGCTTTGCTTGATTCCTTCTCCTTCATATAACTTCGAAATTGGATCCTAACCTCTGAAGAAACTCGAGCACATGTTGCAATTTCACCTTTTATTCCAACAAGATGTTGTTTGAATCGGTAGACCCCGCCAGAGACGACCCGGTTGCAATCTTTGCATTGTACCTTTCTCTGGCCCATGTCCACCGGTGTGCAATGACCCCAAGCAGGATCAGGGCTAGGAGGATTCCCAGATGACCGCTCAGCAGCACCTTGAGATGCCATTCCTTCACAGCACAAGAAGATGAGAGATCGCGGAGCTTGTAGTAGACTAGAAGTGACCTCGTGGGAGAGATGGAGAGAGAATTCTATGATCGAGAGAGTGGGAGAGAGAACAAGAATGTTAGGAGGCTCAAAGGAAATTTGTGGAGCCTTAAAAGGGCCTTGGGGGGGTTTAAATAGACCCCCAAGGCCCAAACTAGCCGTTGCTGGCCGTTTGGGAACGGCCAGCAACGGCTAGGTTGACCCCCAACGGCTAGTCAAACTAGCTGTTGGGGGCCGGGTCGGGCCGATCCTAGCCGACCCGGCCCGATCCGGTCTCGGATCGCCCGATCCGGCTCGGATCGCCCGATCCGAGTCCTGGACTCGGCCAGGTTACTCGGGATCAGCATGGACGGCCCAAAACCGGTCCGACTCGGCCGATCCGTGCCGATCCGAGCCGAGTTTTTGAACCTTGGTGTAAAGCACTACCATTGCACAGATTTGATAATAAATTGGCAACTGCATTGTCCAGCTATTTGAGGAGAAAACATATTGTATAGAATTCTTCCTACAGTTCTATAAGCTAGTTGGAGGGAAATGGTAGAACGTATAGAAAGGAATTTGAACAATTAAGGCATTTTAACAGGTGCTTAATTCCAATAGCAGACGGGCAAGTGGCTAACCAGAAGCTATAACTTGAAGGGTGAACAAGGTTGTTGATATGCAGCAGAACTGGAAATTATCTGTCAAATGAAACCTCCTAGCTAAAAAAAGTCTCACCTTATCAAAGTATTGTCTGAGAGATGTGATTTATATATGTATTATGAATGATTGCTCCCCTATAAGTCACTCATCATTGTAGCAAAGAACATACAAAATGTAATCTTCTTCTTGTTCCATCTTCTATTAGTGAATAGCAATCACCTCCAAAAGAGTAAATAACTCTTCTTCAATTAACAGAGCCTCCTTATGTACTTTATTTTGGTTTTATCAAGTCAATCACAAGAGTTTCAAACCAAACACAATTTTCAATGTGTCCTATCTAGCTCTCTCTTGCACTTCATTCTGCTACTTCGGTCGAACTTGCTTTTTGTTACACACATACACATATTCTGATCAGGCTTTCCTATATACGTTTCAAAGGCTTGATGCATTGAACTCTCCTATTTTTAAGAATATATTCTGGTCAGGCTTTCCTGTATATGATCATTCATAGATTGTCAAGTGAAGGGCCTTAACCATTGAACTTTGCTATTTTTAAGAAGACCTATGTTTCACAGTGAATTTGATTTTTACTTCAACTTGTCCATCCAATACCACAACCAAGTAGGCGGACAGTTGAAAAAAATGTCTTTTTCTTGGATCCATGCATAATCCCAGAATCAGACAATGGAGGCTGTTCATTTTAATCAATTAGTCCAATATTTTGATGAATCAGATGGGTCTGGTAACGTCAAACCAGGGTCATCTTGATGGATTCCAATATCATTTTCAATCCTCCGGCAAGGTGAGTCCTGCTTGGCATTATGCAGTTGCAAAAATGCAACATCCACACCTACGTTAATTGTTGTGAAGGCTGGGAGCTGCCATATAGGGATTTTCTTGGTGCTATTTTGCACAAAATTACAAATATTCCCCAGTAGAACATGGCAGAAAAAAAAAGGCAAGGATAGAGAGAGATTGATTCAGACCTTTGATCTCTTGTTTTGTGGTAATACCAATGTCTTAACAATTTCCTCAAATTTCACAGACGAAGGTGCTGAGATATCCAAATTGAGAGAATCTTTCCCTTCATTTTGGACTAGAAGAGACCACCTTTTAGACTCTGCAGTAGGAAAACCACAAACATGTAAAAGTGACATTAACACAAAGTATTAAAAGAACAAAATCTCTTGATTGGCTATAAAAGGAAATTAAAAGGCTAGATCAAAAGACCAAACCAATGTGTCTACATTTGATACAGAGAAAGCAAAGCAAGTTCCAATTGCAAATTTCTGAGTGTTGGCTCCGCTTCAGAGTAGATGACCCTTAAAAAAGCTTAGGCTAAATTCATGTTGGAAGACCTGGTAACTACCCCTTCAACACAGCCGGCCTGACTACACCACCAGCCCATGCCCATGCCTCTTAATGATTTCCACTTCATGCGCATGTCCATTTTTTTGTTTTTGGATTAATTACATATATAACCCTGTTACATAACTAATTACACTTTTGCCCCTCTTATTTTCACCCTATTATTAATAACCCTACTGAATAAAAATTTTGTCAAAAATTCCCCTGCAGTTAACTTTCGGTAAAGATTCCATTTTCAACCATTAAATATAATGTGTGGACAAAAAATGCCCCTACAAAAAGGTGTCTTTTATGGGCATATTGTGCCAAAGAGAGATAGATGGAAGGAGAGAGAAAGAGAGTTTAGAAAAGAATAAGGCAATCCCAAAAATCCATCTACACAAGATACACAATAACACTGGTAGTGGGAAAATCTCTAGCTACCAGTATCCCAAAATGGAAGAGTGTTAACATCATTAAACATGAATTTTCATTCCAAAATCTGGTCACCTATTACGATAAACACCCACTCTGAAATCATACTTTCACTGCTTTAGAAAATCATACAGTCCCCCCCCCCCCCCCCACACACCAAAAAAAAAAAAAAAATCCACAATGGCCTAGAGACTGCACGCAAGATCAGTCACCACATTTTATCTTGAGTGCCCACCTTTTCCACCATGTCAGGGAGCCAATCGTCTCTTCCCATCTTCTGAAATGTCTGCAGCCATATCTCATGAGCAAAGAAAAAACTCATAAATGTGTGGTCTACTGTCTTGCTCACCACTTAAACATGTGCTTTTGATGTCTTCCAAAGAATGTGCAACCTGTTTGCCATACGAATGGTTTGCCATCTTTTAAGATCTTTCCAAATTCTCTCTTAGATCACTACTTCTTCAAGATCACTCTACCCTCCTCTCTAGCATATTGAGATGACACTGGGATCCAAGAAAGCAATCCTCGTACATAGGTAGATGCATTCTTACATTGTTATTATTGTTATTACTATTGTTGTATCGATCTAATCATATTGAATAGCCAAGAGCATAAGATTTAAATCTTTTTTTTCTAAGAAATAGAAGATCATCAAGATTCTCTAACCTGGTGGTTCCAATTTATCCAAGATCTCTTTGCCTTTCAAGGCAATGCCAAGAAATGAGATGTCATTCCTTTGCATGTAAGAAGCCTACCATGAGATATCCTTTGTAATAAGATCTTCGCTGTTATAGGGCACCTTGGAGGCAAGACCAGAGAAGCCATCAAATGATGAATCCCTCCAACTGCAATATAGCCATATGTTGATCTAATAGAGAACTTGACATTTTTCTCCCACGTCCATCCTCATTGACCCACTATTTGTTCATCTGGTTTCCACTCATCAAGTTGAACAAGTCTACCAACTGTATGATTTTCTACTCTTCTTGCAAGCTTCTTTGGAGCTTGAAGCCCTTCCCTCATAAATAGGCCTATTGTCAGACACCTCAGTTTAGCTGCCAAAGGGTCTGAACTGAGTAAAGGGAACCACCCCTCCAAAGGACTAGCTTCACACCATCTACCCTTCTACAACCAAATCCTCAATCTGTTTCCCAGGTTATCAGGTTAATTTCTATACCTGCTTGCACTATGCTAGCCTGAAGAACCATTCTATAAGTGTTTTTTTTTATAAATTGCTCAATGTACCAAGCTGAATATCTCATACTCTGGATCTTCTATAATATTTCTGTTATATCTCGTTACAACCCTCTTTCCTGTATGCCCAGCTTTCATGACCATTTTCGCTAAAGCACCAAGTTGAAATCCTTGATGTTCTTAGTGTCCAGAAACACAATTTTCCTTGCTTTTACAAACTTTCCCTAGTTAATATCATGCCACCCTCTATATCAGCCCTTACTGCCATGACAAAAAAGTGAACAAATAGAATACAGCACCTTCACCATTGGTTCTACATCCAGAAGATGGCAAACGCCATAAAGGGAGGTTGTTAGAGAAGGGCGATTTTGTGTCAGTCTAAATGGAAATGGGATAAGATCTCTTTTACAAAAATTTTCTTTGATGAAATGAGATAAGATTTCTTTTACAATTTTTTTCTGTGTGTTCCTTGGTTCATCTAAATAAGTGATGCAATGGTTGGTCCTTAGGATTTGTCATGTGACTCATGTCTATTATAGGTCTTCCCCCGTTTTCGTTAGAGGTCCAAAGGTCGGGTGTGCATTTGGGAGGAGGGTTCTACATGCTGTTTTCTTGTTTAGCTCTAAGAGGTTATGAGGCTTCCCTCTCATCCTTTGATCTATACTATTTATTCTCTTCATCAATTGCCTAACGGAATTGAATTCCAAACATACCCCCCCCCCCCCCCCAAAAGAAAATCATATTCTTTGCCCTTCCCAAATTTAAACTTTGAGAAAGATCCAACTCTGGGAAAACAAGAGCGTGCTGCATGCATTCGTTACTTTTTTCCAGTAATCAGAATACAAAGTTTCCAGGCCAAGTTTTTATTTGTTTAACAAAGGTATGAAGTCAACAGAAACAACGATCGATTACCAAGAAGCTGTTACGGCCTGTGTGAGGGGCTAAGGTTTAGTCCCACATTGGAAACTAGACTGGGGTTGATGACCTAATAATAGTTGAGAATAGGCCTCCTCAGTCTAGTTTCCAATATGTCCATCTCCTCCCATAGGCCGTAACAGAAGCTTGAGTTAAGCAACACTTTGTGCAATGTATAACTGTATAATCTAAAAGACAAAAAAACTCGACAATTTGAATTACCATTTTGGGGCTGTTGAAGACAAGCAACCAAGCCTTTAGTATGACACGTACGCATAGTTGCCTTGCACTCAGCATTTTCTTGACCTTTTTCTTTTGAAGCATCCGGGCCAGAAGAGCTACCAGACGGTTTTTTCTTTCCTTTCTCCTTGTCATCCTTCTCATTCATAGGCGTTCCTTTCCCATTTTCATTTGGTGCTGGATTTGGAAGTTTTGCCTCTGCCGGTAGAGGATGATCGCCTGACGGAGGCGGTGGACTCAAACGTCCATCGGAGGCCGGTGAGCTGTGTGAAGGATTGCCTGGGGGTGGTGATCTATTGACTGGGTTTCCTGAAGAAGACGGTAGCGGATTCACCGGTCCGCCCGGAGCAGGTTGTGGATGGGCGGAACCGACCAACGTTGATGCAGGATTCAACGAACTTTCTACCACCGGCGTCGAAGGTGAGGCCTTCTGTGGCGCTGCCGGAGGATTGGGAGGAGCATGCGACGGAAGTGGAGAATTTGGTGGATTGCCCAGTGGCGGTGAGTTCTTAGTGACCGTGCTTGAGCTCGAACCGCTACCTTCTACGGGTAGTGCAGGAGAACTTTGCGATCCAGCATCCTGTGACAAAGGCCGAGCTCAAAATTCCCGTTTCACCAGGGACGACTCCCATAGCAGAAACATAGCAAAATTAACCAAACAAAAGACAGTTCCTAATTCCTACCTTTCCCGACTTGGATCCCTCTCCTTCCTTCTCCGCCATCAGAAGCCGGAGCCTCCCAACGGCCTCCCCATCGCGTACCCCCCCAGCAACCGAGATCAGCAGAAGCCCCGCCAGAACGCCGAAGCACACCCTCCCACCCATCCCAGCACCTAGGACTCCTCCTGGTCAAACCCTAAACCCTAACCTTTCGTTCTACGGCGCCGGGAGAGCGCCCCGCCCGAGCAGCCGATCGAGGAGGCGCCCAAGTGCATCATCTTCTCGGCGAATTGGAAGCGAGGAAGACCGCAGACGGAGGATCCAGCATCGCCGGCGGAGGAAGAACGAGATCTGGGAGGCTTCGCGGCTGGGGAGATCTGAGGAGGGGCAGGGGATTAGGGTTTTGATACCTTCGATTCCGCGAAGAGCACGACGGAGGAGGAGATGGAGAGAAGAATGGGAACGCAGCCGCGAGATGTTGAACTGGGAGAGGGAGGTTTCAGTGCTCCGAGTCTCCGACCGACTCCGGGGTAGTTTGTCCTTTGAACGGGGATGTCCAGGGTGGGTATCTAGCCCGAGAAATGGGCCCCGCGGGAAGAGATCCGAACCGTTCATGTTTTGTATGACCATGCGGAATTACGGGGAAGGGGATCTGCACCGTCCAAGGTAGTTGGGGACTTCGGAGGTTGGTGTACGCCAAGGCGCATTGCGTCTGAACAATCAAACGAATACTACGATACCTCGACGCGCCAGCTCATCCCACATAGCTCTTAACGTCGGTCTGCGGGTTGGCTGCGGTGATCGGGAAAGTCAGCCAACATTGGGCCGGTCAATTGCAGCTGGCGTGCGATTGGATGAGATCAACCTCTTTTGTCCCGACTTTTGCCTCCACTCTTTGTTTCAAAGCACAGTTATGCCAGGCCACATGGAACTGGGGTACGTTTTATTTTTTTTATTTTTTTGTTCTAATTTTTTTATTTTTTAAGACGTCCGATAAAAAATACAAAGATACATACCGATAGTTCGGGTCGGCTCCAATCCGACTGTATATTTTTTTCATTTTTTGTATCTACCAAAATTTTCGGGTAATAAAAAAATATTTCAAACAAATATATATAACTGGGTCGAAGCTAACCCGACTGGTTGTACCTTCGAATTTTTTGATCGGATGTCCAAAAAAGTCGAAGAAGAAAAGAAAAAAATAAAATGTGCCACAGTACCATCTGATCACTTGGATCGGTTAACGATGAGGGGATCAATGTAGGTCACGTGGCATGCACTGCTCCCCTCCAGTACAGCAAACATAACTCTTCAAAGTAAGACTCTGTAAATCACTTGTTTCAAAATCATCCATTGTAAAATCAATGAAATAATATAATTTTAAAATTAAAGAGCTCTTGTTTGTTTTTGGTTTACATTAAGTCTGTCATGTAAATCAAAAAAAGAGAATTGGACTATCAACTGGATAGATAAAATCTAGACAATATTTCATTTTACAGTGTTTTGCGTCATTCTAAAGATCTAAAAAGAACTCAAAACAAAACAATTGTTGTAGATTGTGCTATTTTATACTGAAACAAACAATCTCTAAGTGTAAGTGAGGATGGAACTCAGTAAGTGCAGATAGAAGAATTTTTTTAAATAGCCCTTCCCATGAGCGGCTTTCTTGAAAAATGCCCTCCCTTCCTTTGCACTTACTCAATTCCATCTTCATTTGCACTTACAGAAATTTGACTCATCTCCTTAGGATGAATGCAAACAAGTTATTAGGTGTCAGAGGATAAGTAAATATCATGTTAGTTTCACTTTTCTTATAAGTCAAAACTGACAATGGTCTAGACCATAGTTAGTTAAATACAATGCGGATATTATACAACAAAAATATGTTATGATATCATTCAATTGAAATTTTGAATAAGACAATTAAAGTTTAGAAAGAGATTAAGAAACATCTATACATTTTTATCAACAATTTTATAAAGTTAAAAGAACAACCATAATCATATAATAAATAGTTATTAATCAGATTATGAATTTTTGTCAATGAAAAAGTGAGTTTTATATAATATAATCTCATATTCTATGATATTTAAGTAGCAAAAATCTTATTCTAATTAAATAATATAGTGTATTAACGATAAGTATTATATGTTTTTGTGTTATACACGGAATAAAATGGTTCGTGTAAGAAAAGAGAATATTTCCCTATCTTTCAATTCGGTGCGTCATATAGGAGTTTTATGTGGAAATTCAAAAGTACGTGTGTGACATATGTATACTATATTTAACTAACTATGGTCTAGACAAAGAGATTCAGAACATCCGAGTTTGATTGTGGATGAGTTTCAATTGTATCTTTTTTAACCAAATGGAGTGCAACCCAAATAAATATTTTTAGCTCAAGTTCATTTTGTCCGACATATTCGTACAACCTGATATTCGATAAGATAATACAAAAAATTCTAAAAAAATAAAAAATAAATTCTTTACTGGGCTCGCACCATTAAGAGTATTATTTTTATTATTCATTGGGATTCAATTTTTTTTTTTTTTTAAGTTTATGGATCAGCTGATCAAAGATTGGGTTGTATGAATATGTTGGACCTGTTGGATCTGACTTAAAAAGGAAAAAATACAATATGTTTTTTTCTTTTTAGACTGCATCCCATGCAGTGCTTTGAAAGTAGATGGATGCCATTTGTAGGTGGGCAACATTGGTGAATGCCCATTTACGCCCTAGGTGATTTAACTAGTGATTATATTTTAAGACTAGACTATGGAAGAGGTTATTTTAAAGAGTAATAAAGCAAATATTCGCTTTTCACATTATGAATTGTGAAAAGTTGACTTCTTAACCTGTGTATGTGATGTTGTAATTTTATATGGGCCTCCCATGCTGCCATCCAATGTTCATAGATTATAAAGAGAAAAACATTCGAGAAAAATAGCTGGGAGTAATTGGACCCTTTCTGGCAGAAGTGCCTTTAGATTTAAAAGAATTAATGCTAGTCTGATCTCAAAATTAAAGCTACTATACTAGGGGGTCAATTGTAGAAATATCCTTATTTTGAGAATCAAATTTCAACAGCTCCTTCATAATAAAATAGATTTCTTTTTTTAATAACATAATTAAGTACTCGGTCAAGTAAGTTCAGGCTTAAGTGCTGACACATTTTCTCTCCTTAATAGAAGTTTCTTTTTCACACCCAGACTACCTTGTCAACCTCTCCTAAGAATGAAGTGATTGACTTGGGATTCCCATCACGTAGAGAAATAGAGGAGTCTAGATAGGCATAAACATATGACACTCAATTCCCTCGTAACGTTGGTTGATCGAGCCTAACAAATGTACTAGAGGGAAGAGGGTGGGGGTTTGGCGGGAAACTTTTTTTCAAAAATTTGATCCTCTCTCTCCAGTGATTGAGTTCGATTAACCACGGTACTGAAAGGATCTAGTTTCTAAACATACGGTAAATGCCTCCTTTACACTATAAGAGGTGGAATCTAATCTCAAAGTCTCATGAGAGGAGAGGCTTTATGCCACGAAACCACATATTATTTGGCCATAATAAAATAAATTTCATTTATACACTTTTTAAACCTAAGATTAGGTGGCCATAATAAAAATAGATTTCATCCATACCCTTCTTATATATGCACCAAAAATGTACGTGATATATTACATTAGAGGGAAGGTGCACGTTTTAATAAATAAAAACGTGCAGAAAATCATCTTTTTGCACGTTAATAGAAACATGTAAAAAAATCAATGTTTTAGAAAGATATTTTTACAATTGGGTTCACGGGAATTATGTTATATTAATAGTTACCTAACTATTTGAGCATTAAGACTTCTGTCCTTTGGTAAGGATATATAGAGCCTCATCTATTATTATTCTTTAATCTTTCTCCATTCTATATATATTATAATGAAAAAGACCATCTATGTATGTGAAACTATAGTAGTCTTTGGGTCTTTTTTGGAAACTTATTCTCATAAAAATTAGGAACGAGTTCACTAAAGTATCTTTGGTAAGATATGAGAAATAAGGAGTCGTTCTAGAGAGAATAGAATGTTTATAAAATCTTTTCGTATTCAAAAGACTTTTCCTCAAAAGCATTGCTTCCTTCAAAATAATGTCCTTCTTACCTCTCACATAAGATAATATGCATACTTTGGCAAGTTTGTGACAGACAACCTTGTTCTTTATCTACTTTGTTATTTTTTGATATTAGGTCGGATATCTAGTCGATACTATTTTATATTAAAATAATAATGTTAAAAAATGTTCTTGTATAGTTTGAAAATGATAACCAAACAGTATTCTCATTCTAAAGACGTGAAAAGAAGAGTGTCTTTTTGTCGCTTCGAAATGAGAAATAATTTTCATGAGTATATGTCAAAGATAGCATATGTCAGAGCCATCATGCAACTTGTTAATTATTTTATTATTTTATAATAGTGTAATCCTAATTAAAGATCACATCTCAAGATAAAAGGTTTTCAATACTAGTTTTTAAGGGCCTCTTAAGTCTCAAAATCCTTCCAATAAACTATAAACTAATCAGAAATAAAAATTAAAGAAATGGAATCTTAAATGAAAATGGGAGACAACCTATCTCAATTTTAGAAAGATGTTGATCAAGATCAGAATCTTATTTAAATACAAAAGACTACCATCCAAAAATTTTGTCTTCATTCATATTCTATCCTTAGCTTATCTCCTAGTTTGATCTTACGTTTTGTAAATTTGGCATCCCAAACTCAACCCTTGCAACCCTCCTCAAAACGACGGTCGTGGTCATCATCAACACAACGGTAAGAACAAAGCCAAAAAGAATAGCTGAGTAGACTCGGATGACTCTAATAATAGGCATTGCCATCGCTAATGTTTTGGAACACCATACTTAGCTCAAATCAATAACAAGAGGGAAAAAATGCCGCTTATACTCCTTTAATGCTCAAAAAAAGGGGACCTTACATAATTAAGAAAGGGAAAAAATCTTTTATTCTAAATCAGCAGGCTTTAGGGCCGCTAAATGACCTCCGCAGAGGATCCAAAAAGCAAAATGGGTGAAACAAAATTTGAAAAGCAAAAAGCCAAAAGCCAGAAGCAAAAGCCACTGAGATAAACCTACGCGGCTGCCCTGCCCACCACCGGCAGCTCGCCCTCGTTCCTCTTCTTCTCCCTCTCTTCCTCCCCCTCACGAGGCCACGGCGGGAGTATGGCGGACTGCTGCTGCGCCTCGGCAATCCTCCGGAAGCGCTCCTCGCTGGTGCCGAAGGCCGCCGCTAGCTCCGACCCCATCATGGTGCGGAGGATGGAGCTGGCGCCCACCAGGAACTGCGGCCGGTTCTTCCTCTCTGATGTGGTGAATCCGAAGAACTGCATTGGCCCGCTCCGGGCGGCGATGTGGCAGAAGGGGAAGTAGCGCGGCACCCAGAAGACGTCCCCCTCGGTCACCTCCGCGTCCATGGCGGACGACCCGTTGGGGAAGACCACCTGCACCCGCCCCGCGCCGCTCAGCACGATGCCGTACTCGGCCGCCGTGGGGTTGACGTGGGGGGCCATCATGGCACCGGCAGAGAGGTTGACGAGGTAGACGCCAAGGCCGGAGTGCTTGAGAGGGGCGTAGTCGCTCTCGTCCAGCGCGGTGCTCCAGCCGTAGTCGTTCTTGAAGTCGGGGCTGCGGTCGTAGAGGTTGTAGGATGGGGGGGCGGAGTCGGCGGCCTCCTCGTCGCCGCCATCGTTCTCCTCCGCTTCTTCCTCAGTCCACATGATGAGGTCGAGGAGCTTCCTCCATGCCCAGGTCTTCTTCGCGTCCTCGTCGGCGCCTTCGTCTTCGTCTTCCACTCTCTGGGTCTGCGCCTTCGACTTCAACAAGGAAGCCAATGTCTTGCCGTGCTCTGCAGCGTCGCCCTTTATGTACACGATCAGTCCGCATCCTTGCTTCATGATCGGAGGTGACCTTTCAAATCCAAAGAGACACAAGGACAACATATTAGTTAACATTGTTACTCTTCATCTGCTTAATCAGAATCGCATTTGAGAGAGAGAGAGAGAGAGAGATTCTTACGTTGAATGCTGCAGTAAGAGTGTGAATATCAAAGCCGGAGAGAACCGATGTGGGATTTGACCCGCCGCCGATGAAGAAAGTCTGAGCAGAAGAAGCCACAGAATTGATGACAAATTGCAAAGCCGAACGAAAAAAGTCTCGCAAGCATGCGTGACTGCTCGTGGAGCCTGAAGGTATTTTAAGGCGAGAAATTAATGTAGAGGGCTTGCCTGGAACATGCCGGATCCCAAGCTCTCCGAGGTGTCGATGCTGCAAATGATCTGTACCCTCTGGCCACTGCCTGTGTTGGCTATGTAGAAGGTGGAGCCGGCGGGGATCCTGTAGATATCTCCGATCCTGAGTTGCCTCTCCACCATCCGATCGTCATCGATCAACCCATCCTTCGCCTCACCTGCATAACATGCATCAGCATCATGTGCATATGATAGAGCTTTTTTACTCACCACACACACACAAACAAAGGGGGGAGAGAGAGAGCGAACCTCTTTTGATGAAGAGAATCAAGCTGGAGTCCATGTACTGGGGAACGAAGAGGCTGTTGGGCTCCATGGAGACGAAGCCGATGTGCATGGGGGTGGGCCACCCCCTCCACCCGAACCCCTTCACCACCCTCATCTCCCCCGCCTCCGTCTTCACCACTTGCTTCGACTTCTGCAGTAAGAAGAGCCCCCCCTTCTGCTCGCTTCCACCGCCATGGTGGCGTCCTTTTCCCCTCAGCTCGTACCCGGTCACACCTGCCACCGCCCAGGCGGCGAACAGCAGCACCAGAAGCAGCGCCTCCCACCGGGACCCCATCGCGCCCGTGGCCTTCTTCCTGTTCTAGCTTCCTCCTTTGCGGTCCTCCTCCTCCTCTGATCTGCTACCTCCTCTTCTCTTCCAGTGGTGTGAGAAAGGAAGGAAGGGGCGACGGCTTAAATAGGCAGAGGGGGTGCAACTTGAAGACGAGTGGCAGGCATGCATGCGAGCAAAGGGGTTTTATGTGGAGGCTGTGGACACCTGCTTGCGGATCAGAAATTTACGCATTTTTCCTCTCTGACCGTATACTCTGACATTGGCATTTCTACCCTCCATTAGCCTCCAGAATTACCGACATGTACATATCTATGATGGGTCAGCCCAACTCTGGAGAAGTACGCGTCCGCATATTAATCCAGGACATTTGAAAGAAAAAAATGTGACAGCCGATTGGGCAGGCCGAATGCTTGCATCATCGACCCCTCTATCTTTTTAGATTCATCTTAAAAAGTAGAGGTGCACCAGTTGAGCCAAACCAAGCGCTCAACTTTAGTTCATCTAGCATCAAGCCAAACTTTTATCGAGATTGAATTAGTTGAATATTAATCAAGCCAACTACAGCTCTCTTCAAGTTTGGTTCATTTCACAATCGAGCTTAATTGAGTTCTTTGAATACAAAATAATTTTAATCTCATCGAATGTTTACAAACCTGTTTGAATTATTTTAGATGAATGAAGATTTGATCTTTATATTTAGATATTGGTGGTGAGAGAGTGTAAACCTTGCTGACCCAGAATGGTCTAATGGTGCACGGCCCAGTAAACCACGGCCCAGCAGATGGAACATATCGCCGGCTTCATCACTGCCAGGGCAGAACTAAGGCCCGGACAAGGTCTCGGGAAACTGACTTCCCGAGATCCCGAGAGGCCAATAGGGGTTCGATTGGCTGGAAGCCCATTCGAGATCAGGCTAACCGCTTCCAGAAGAAAGTTCCGTAAAATAAGGCAACCTACCCAAATGAAGGAAGGCCCACGACGCCACGTCTCCGCGCCTCTTGGGAATTACAATTTTCTGAACGAGTAATACTTGTTGTAATGCTCAGATTGTTGTAATTTAATGTTCGATCTAGTGGAAAGGACAGCTGCCCAGTATCTTACTGGACAGAAAATGTGTCGATTTTTATTTTTTAATTTTTTTGGGATGTCCGAACAAAAATCCGACTGTGTAGTCAACGAGTTTGAGTCAGCTCTGAGCTGATTGTATATTTGTTTTTAAAAAAATCATTTTTTATATGCACGTAAATGAGGTATATTTTAAAGTTTTTTTCAGAATATATATATATATATATATAGCTCGGGACTGATCCAAATTCGTTGACTATACTATTAGATTTTTTATCGGACGTTCCAAAGAAATTAAAAAATCTAAAAAAAATAAAAAAAACCTGCTCGCATGCTGCCCAACGAAACATTGGGTCGTCGTCCGATCTACTAGATTGCAATGTCCTAAATATTGCACCAATTATTACTCTCCGTGGATCATGGTCTTGAACCTTTGCGGAAGACACACTTCTCGGAATGAGAATCCCTCTACCCTACATAAGGGAAAGAACCCTTCGGGAACAAGTACGCTTTCTCTTATACTAAAAATCCCTAACTATTCTCACTCGGCGACTGACTTGATTATCGGAGGGTCCTTCTCCCAACTCGATCAGGCCCCTTACACTTCTTTATCTAGGCCACTACATAATGTCCATTTTCCTGTCCTACAAATCTTACTGTGAATCTTATTGGGGTGTCAAATCAAGATTGTACACCTCATGTCAGTGGCAGATGTAGAAATTTTATCCACTAGGTTCACTCAAACAATTTGTCTATCATGTCGTATGCAATTATGAGCCCCGTGAGCGTCTCCTATTTAGGCAATTAAAATCATATTTGTTTAGAATTTGAATTAAGTTAAGCAAATTATCAAAAAATAGAATTAAATATTTAAATAAGAGATAGTGACTTAATTGTTTGATCATTTCATTTTCTATATAGAAGACATAAATTTTATACTTATAAGAAACATTTATTTTAAGTTATTTTATATTTTTCCTGAGCTGAGGGTGCTGCGCTAAGCTGGAATCTAGGTCAGTAGGGTCACGAGGCCTGACCCAGTGTGTTCATATATGAGTAGAATCTGTATTAAGCCTAAGCACATTAAAGAACTTTGGCAAGTTCAGTGAGGTCCTGTGACCCACTAGACAAGTGCCGGGTCCGCCACCGGTTGGATCTTGGGTGAATCCGAAGAAGACGCAGACTAGGCTTCCTGTCATTTTTTTCCACCGAAGAAGACCCTGCGTCCCGTACTCGTTGGGTCTCTTTTTCTAAAGCCGCGTGGGTCCTCATTATCCTGGGCTCCACAACCATCAAGGGGAGGTTGGGGTGCTGGGGAGACCCCTGTGGGCCGGGACATCTCAGCCATTTTTCTGTGCAGTCTGTTAGAGGAGGTGGCCATGGCGACGAGCCCGTGATGTCCTCACCTCTGTCTGGTAGCTTTGCTCTCCACTTTGAGCTTCTCCGGTTCGACGGACACCTTGAGGCAAGGCGATGCCATCGTCGATGGTCAAACGCTTATCTCCGCAGGGCAAGTCTTCGAGCTGGGGTTCTTCAGCCCCAAAGCCTCGAGCAACCGCTACGTTGGCATATGGTACAAGAACATCACCGTCCAGACTGTGGTGTGGGTGGCCAACCGCGCCAATCACCTCACAAACACCACTGGCGCCATGCTCACCATCGACGGCCAGGGGAGCCTGTTGCTTCTGGATGAGAAGGGCACCTCCGTCGTGGTGCTGATACAGGGTTCTACTACAGATAGAAACACCAGGAAGGCGACCCTCCTGGACGTTGGCAATTTCGTTCCGACAGTGGCGGGTTCCAGACAGACCCTGTGGCAGAGCTTCGACCACCCAACCAACACTTGGCTCCCCGGGATGAACCTGGGGAGGAAGGGCAAGCTCAACCTGCTGCTGACCTCGTGGAGGAGCCCCACAGATCCGAGCCCCGGGGATTTCCTGCTCCAAGCCAACGGCACCGGGCTGTTCGTCTCCCATAAGGGAGTCCATTTTGGCATAGCGAGTACACCGCCCTGTTCGATGCCAGAAACGTTACCAAGGACCTGTACCTCTTGGCCAACGTCAGCTACGTTAATGAAACCGAGACAGAAGAAGCATACCTGATTTACACAACCAGCACCCCTTTCTTCCCGAGGTTTGTGGTCGAGGTGCAAGGGCAGGCCAGGCTGTGGGCGTGGGCCTCGCAGGAGTGGACATACCCTTCGTCGGCGGCGGTGGTGGCTGGCAGTGCCTTGCCCACCTGGCAGCCTAACCGGACCTCAAACACGAACTCTTCTGTAGGTGTGTCTCTTCCTCATCTGGCACTCTTCCGGCTTAATTCTGAAGTAGTTCTTCACGTAGCCTCTGGATCCTCTGTTTCTTTTAGTATGAGCTATTTATGAGTGATTTCTTCCTTAGCCAGCGGTTAATTTAAAGGGCTTCTCTCAGTCATTATCTATACCTCAAGCCGACTTCCCTTATAAACTCAGTTTGGTTGCAAAGTCTTGACAGCACCTCAAACAAAATGGTTGGCCGCAAAATCTTCAATTGGACAATTTGAACTCGAAAAAAGAAACTCTAACTTGACCTGAAGAAGTTTTTACCAGCTCCGTCCCCTGCAAACGAAGTTTCTGAGCTTGACGCTATATCTCCAACGTGCCTAAATTTATATGCAAGTGCTAATGGACTTCACTGTCGCAGGCGACACGCCAAAAACCCAACGAGCTCCTGGTCCGGGGAGCCTTTATCCTTTAGATCCCTCAAGTGAGAAGCCAGGAAATGATCCAGGTGGTGGAAGAAAGCGTCTGCTCTTGATAGCTCTTCCCACTATCTTCGGGATAGTTCTTCTTTGTGGAGTTTGCTTCCTCCGGAGAAAACGTCAAGGTACGTACTACGATCTTTTAATCCAAAACTCCGCTTTGTAACTAGACTAGATACTCCCAGAATATTAATATCGGTTATCGTAGCCAAACAGCCATAATTAATGTACGTAGCAAAGATGAGCACATCGCTCCTCAACCAAGAGCATGTATGTTCTTAATTTGTAAACAGGGGATGAAGAGGGAACCGGTGGGGAGCTTTTGTTACGTGCGATTGGCATGCACGGAGCAGTCACCTACAAGTCTGTCGATGAAAATGAAGGCGGAGGCGAGAGGGCTCCAGAGATTCATGTGTATAGCTTCTCCAACGTGTTGGCAGCCACAAATAACTTCACTGACGATAACAAGCTTGGAAAAGGCGGGTTTGGCACAGTTTACAAGGTGAAAGATGCATGCGTATTCAGTCCCAAAATGTTACCCGATATTGATATTCCACTAGTTATTATGATTTGTTGCCATGTTGGTAGAGGGGTGTCAATGGGCCAACCCGGCCCGGCCCGGCCCGACGATAGCCCAATTTGGCCTGCACGTTGGCCTGGCCCGGTCCAGCGCAGTCCGCAACCTCTTTCCAAATCTAGTGGGGTCCAACTCAGCCCATGGGTGACCCGTTTCTCTGATTTCGACGAAGAAGAAACACTCACCCTCGCACTCGATGGCCATGCACACCTAAAGCCCCAGCTAGACGCCAGCCGCAGTAGGAGCCCTCCGGCGGACCCTCCTCCTCCTCAGCATAGTCATGATGCTCCTTGGCGGCACCGCCGGCTCCTTCTTCACCCGCATCTACTTCCTGCACGGCGGCGCGCGACTGTGGCTGACGAGCATGCTGCAGACCTGTGCATTCCCCGTCCTCTTCCTCCCCCTCTCCGTCTGGTACCTCCGCCGCAGGGGGCCGGCGAGCCAGGCGGGGGGGGGTGGCGCGTGCGCAGAAGAGAGCGAGAGCTGCCGGGGGAGCTGATCGGGAAGAACGCGAAGATGGACAAGAGCATGCTAGGCGATCTGGAAAACCTCCCCGATGACATGACGAAGATGGCCCGGATGATAGACCAGCTCCAGGTCAACGACAGGTTTGATTTCCTCCACCGCAATCCCCTTGTTTTATCTAAACTTATCCGTCTTTAGTTGCTGCTACTGGGAAATTTGAAATTTTCCATCTGATTTGATACTTGTTGCTGTTGTTGTTGGTGGTGGTGGTGTCTGCTTGCCTAGATGTGTCTGCTTGAAAGGGGGAAACCGGGGCGGCGGGGCGGTCTTCTCCATGACGAGCCGAGCCGCCGCGACATGCGTCGCCATCGGCGCCATGACCGGTCTCGGCTGCTAGCTGTACGTGTACGGCTCATCGTCACCGCCGGTGTCCACCACCGTGCTACTGAGCTCAACCCAGTTGGCCTTCACGGTGGCGTTCGCCTTCTTTCTGGTGGGGCAACGGTTCACGGCAAGCAAGGGAGCCGCGTGCGGTAGATCAGCCGGAGGTTGGGAGAAAAAAGAAAGAAATCTGAGTTGGCTAAGTCCTGATCCGAGTTGGCCCGAGTCAGTCCACAGGCTGAAAAACTTTGGCGCGAGTTGACCAACAGGTTCAAAACTGGGGTCTGAATCTGAACCTGTTCGTGGCCCAGCCCGTGAGCTTACAGGTCAACCCGTCTCATTGACAGTCCTATTGGTAGTGTGAATGTTGTCTAATTAGGTCAATTATACATCATTTAAGATATGCTGCATCTCTGTATTATGGTGATGTCGATGCCCAAAAAAATTGAGATAAGTACTCTCATGATTTACTATGCACGCCACGATGCCAAAAACTCTGAGATAGTTACCCCGGCTGGATTGACAGGGTCCGCCGGCTGGGTGAGCCAGATGACTGTTTGGGCTTTTTCCAAATTGCGGGTTGGGTTGTAATCTCCCATTTGTCCCGCGGGTCCAAATCGGGGTTAGGCGAGAGTCGGGCTAGTTAGTATGGGCCCAACTAGAACCCCACAGGTCTCTCGTTTTGGTTGTGGTGTTAATTTGGTGGAGCTCACTTATTGGAGTAGCAGAGAGAGTACGTAAGCTTAAGGGGAATTCTCGATCATTGCCATCAGTATCAATTTTACTGAAGTTATTGGACTATCTAACTTAAAACCTTTATGATTTGAGTAGAGTAGGCACGTGGACCACGAACGGGTGCGCGGCTAAGTTCGTAATTATGGACTCTAATATCATATTAAAGTTATTAAGTCATCCAATTTAAAATCTTAAAACATTAAGCGGAGTGTTTAAAGATTTATTTATTGTCTCTTTTCCCATGTTGGAGCATTCTAACAATTTCTGTTGTCTTTACCAGAAGATTCAGAACCTTATCCCTTGACTACATTAGACCTTGGAAGTGCTAACCAGCATCTGCGTTAATTTGTAACATTCATCAAAAGTTTCTTAAGGTTGATTGCCCTTGGATTCTCAGAACACCCATAATTAACGTACGTGCTGCGTCGCATTAAGGAGAGCAGAGTTATTGTTAGTGGGACGGCCAAGCAATCCCGTTGAATCGGGAGGTTCTCGTTCCCCTCTGGGTCAAGGATGGACAAGGGTTATCCGCGTAGGGTAGAATCCCCCATCCAGATTTATCTTCTCCTTCTCTCTCTATTCTCCACTCTCTATGAGAAAGTATCCTTCAGTTTTTCTGCCCTCTGAACATTTATATATATATTTTTAAGTTCATTACCATCTGGTCGTTCCTGTCCATTTGCAACAAGCAAGTCCATAACTGAACATTAATTTCAGCATGGCCTCTAGTCCTGAGTGACCTCTAATGACCTGTTGTGGAGGGTGGGGATAAGAAAATTACTACAATTTGCTAACGCACAGATTATTTACATAAATTTCTCATCGCAGAAAACATTTATTGGACTAGTTAAATTGTTTCCATCTTCAGGGCAGATTGCCAAACCTGCAAGAAATAGCAATAAAGCGACTTTCCACGCGATCTGGACAAGGGCTGGAGGAGTTTTAAGACTGAAATTTTACTTATTGCTAGACTGCAACACAAGAATCTAGTCAGGCTTTTGGGTTGCTGCGTTCAAGGAGAAGAAAGGTTGCTTATCTATGAGTACATGTCCAACAAGAGTTTGGATTTCTTCTTGTTTGGTAAGTGAACTTTTCATTGTTATGCTCACTGTAGAGTGTAGAAACCAGCTCATCCACTACAACTGAAACTTGGTAAATTGTTACTACCTAACATATATGTTTTTTTTAAAAAAAAAAACACAGATCCAGAAAGAGCTGTGCAGTTAGATTGGGGAAAACGGATCCACATAATTTAAGGAATAGCTCAGGGGCTTCTTTACCTTCACGAGTACTCCAGGTTGACAATTATCCACAGAGATCTCAAGGCTAGCAACATCCTTCTAGACAATGAGATGAATCCAAAGATATCGGACTTTGGACTGGGAAGAATCTTCAGCTCAAATGAACACCAAGCCAATCCTAACAGGATTGTCGGCACAAAGTACAATGCACTTCCACGCCCATACTTGCATTCTTAACTGAGAGGTACACAACACAGGAAAGATGCCATCCAAGTCCTGCAGCGGCTTGTTCCACGAATGACATGACATTTTCTGCAATAGAAGACAGATGAAGGATCTCTCTCTCTCTCTCTCTCTCTCTCTCTCTCTCTCTCTCTCTCTCTCTCTCTCTCTCTCTCTCTCTCACACACACACACACGCACACATCTCTTCAATAAGATTTGAAGGTAAACTCGAGACTAAAGACGAATTCTTATCGTCTATTTTTTCCCTTTTAGTTAAAGGGCCCATTAGTTAAAGAGCAGCAATCTCAAGGCCGAAGTGGCCTTTCGTCTGGCCCACTGTGACAAAATTGATGGATTCATGGACCTAATTAATCCTATGTAGTAAATCTTTGAAGTGAAATATCACTTCGATCTGGAGGCCGCTCAATTTGGTCCTTAAAATTTAGGCATCTCCACAAGTGTCAACTCTAGAGCTTCACCAATTTTTACCATAGTAATATGTATATGCGTCTTTGCTTACGCAAGAAAGGTCCGCTAGCTCGAAAATTTAATTCAGAAAATATTCAGATAGCAAAGTCAAAACTATTGTTAAATAAAGTTTCGTTGGTGTCACACAGGAACAGCAATTTCGTAACATTTGTGGGCTAAGAGGGCGGCAATGGGCTTCACGATCTCCAGACAAAATGCCAAACTGACAAACTTATGTTTGTTTTACTTTTTCAGATCCTTCGAGTAGCAAGCCAAGCGGTGGGGAAGTAATACTTGCTGAATTGAGATGTCAATTGTATTACCCTCAATGCAGTAGATAAATAAAAAAGTTTATTTTAAAAAAAAAAATTAAATGGACACCGAGGTGTCATACACGTCTGTACATGTTGATCTATGATCGGATGATCCAACCAAATCTGAAAAAGAAAAAATCGAATCTTAATGAACAACAAAAAATACCTTTAATGAGACAAGTCTAATAATGATTTTTGAATTTTAAAATTTTTTAAGTTATTCAATCAGAGATCAACTTATACAGACATATAAAACACTTTGAGATTTACTTCAAAACTTTTTTAAAAATATTATTTTTTATTTACCCACTGTATTAAGGCTCAGTAGGCTCAGTGCAATTGAAACAAGTATCACTCGATGGTGAAAGAAAGTAGTGGCAGCTCTTGATTGCTCTTCCAATTGACGATTGTACTGTGTGGAGTTGGCGTACGTTGTTTCCTGCCGAGAGGTAACGTGAAGGTATGGTGCTGTAACGAAGGCAAGGAGTAACAAAAGGACTGGCAAAGTTAGTAGTTTCGTTTGGGTGGACGATGTGACGTAGCGATGGAAAATCTCAAATTATTTAATTCAAAAGTTCTTAGCCGATGTACAAGTTAACAGAAGGAAGTGAACTAAAGTTCATTGTATCGTTAATTTGTATTGGATTATATCTTTTCAGATATAATACAATAGGGATCCAATCAGGTCAGATTCGTATGAGTTAAAATCAATGAATTTGTTAAAAATAATGAATTTAAATTATATTTTAAAATATACATTATATCAATTGATATAAAAATATATTTTTTGCTTATCAAATGAATAAAACTCAATCTAAAATAAGTCATTATATATGTATGAGTAAGTACGATTCAGTTCGATTCGATCTGTACCAACGAATTAGATTCGTCTAAATATGAGTCAACTCGTATGAATCGGCATAACTTAGCAAACCATGGAAGGAACGCTCAGAACCCCTCCATTAGAAATTGCAAAGGCATCATTAATTAGATTGTGCTTGAGTATAAAAGATCACTCTCAATTGAAAACTTCATATGCACTATTATGTAGCGAGTATGATCATGCATGGTCATTCATGATAAACAGGGGATGAGGACAAGAGTCGTGAGGAGCCTTTATTACGTGAGATTGAAGTGGATGGGGCGGTTGCCGACAAGTTTGTTGACGTAAATGAAGGGATTCCATTTTTTTTATATCATTGGTATTTTATTCATTCTTATTGATTTAGAGTTTTTAAAAAGTAAAAATTTTGCTATTTTTTAGGTTTTACTTTTTTTTACTATAATAGTTAACTAATAAGATGAAGTAGAACACCAATAATTTAAGAAAGATGAAGTAAACTATCTCAATCCGAACGAAGGTGGAGGCGAGAAGGATCCAGAGATTTGGGTGTACGCCTGGCTTCTTCAGCGTGCTGGTAGCGTCAAAAAACTTCTTACTTTTTTATGGACTAGTTAATGACTTAATCTTACTTTTTTATGTCAGAAACGTTTATAGAACTTTTTTATTAGAGAGAGTATGTATATAAACCAATGTTCCCTCTTAAGTAGACGATCTCTCTAAATTAATGTTTAAAATGCACTGTACTTCTTGCAAAACAATGGACAGATGCTGTTCAATCAATTGATGGGACGGCAGGTGCACATCAAGGTGTGTTTGCGCAGCATTCAATTGAAAGTGTTTTAAATTTTTATCTAATTATTTTGAAAGATTAAAAAGTTAAGTATTGAAGGTCACTTTCATAATATTTAATTTATTTTTTAATTTTTAATCAAAAACTACAACTTAGAACTTCTTAAATTAGATGAGAAGCGGAGTTGTTAGAGGGATTGGACTTTTATAACAACTTAAAATTAGTTATAACTATTTGAGTCTATCATTTTGCATGTTATAAGAGAAAGTCAAGAGTAATTTTCAATTAAAAGTTTGTCAAACCCACAAAGATAATGCAATAAATGTATTTTTATTTAGAAAAAAACGATTGATGGTGCATCCGGTAGTAGCAAATTGATAACTTCGGGAATATAATCCAATGAGGACGTTGTACATGCTAAGTTATACATGAAACAGTCCGGAGTTAATATGCGAAACATTCGGATAACACCAATAGATATGAAAGCCATCGTTACATACAGGTTAGTTAATGTCATTAAGGAAAAACAATTCTCCAACAGTTTCTACTGTCCAGAAAACAAATGACTTTAATATGTATATAAGTCAATAGGTGCTTAAAAATAAGGGTCTTTTGCATATATGCCTCTCAAATATACCATATATGCATGTATATTCTCAACTCTCATGTATTAGCATCAATACTCTTGAAATCTTTAAAAAATTACACTTATACCACTCAATCTAATGATTTTAGATAAATACCCTTAAATTCCCTAATGTTTTGCATACATACACCTCAAATCACTAAAATCTTGCATTATGTACCTCCGACACCTCTGATGATGCCATAATTTATGCAATGTTTTTGACTTATTTCGTTGGAATTCACCTAAGTTTGACATGAGCAATATAAATGTAACATTTTGAAGATTTCAGAGATATCGGTGATAATATGTGAGAGTCGGAGGTATACATTCAAATACACCTTGAGGATTAATATGCAAAAAACCCTAAAAATAATAAGCCTACTGACATGATTATAAAGGAAATAACGATCATGAATCACATGTACAATTCTGGAAGAAAAGAGAGTAACGTAAATAGCATACCAATATCAAGCCATCTGATTAACAAAACTACTTTGTAGGTTGCACCCTTGCCTTAATTAAGATAAGGTCTATGCATCTTTTCTTTTTAGGTGGATCAACACATGGGTCGAGTGCGATTGATGCTTCACGCGTAGAAGTTAACATAATGCACTACTTTTGCTCTACCTTTATCTGCTGATCTGCTATACTGTGAATCTTGTATAAGCCAATACATAATGCGCCTTCGTAGTGATGGGCTGTCATTCTGGGTGTCTGGGCCTTAACAGAGAGGCTCTATAGGTATGTCAACCATAACGATGGTCTGTATGCCCAACTCGTGAAGAATGTACACTGATTCAGTTGCCAACCAGTAGGGAAAAAAAATCTTGTCATCGAAAGCTTAACTTAGAGAGGAAGAAATATGCAAGGGTATGTAGGATAATATTGAAATATGCATGGCATCTTTTAAGTTAAGTTTAACATATAAGAGTGGTTGACATGAGTTTATCCCACAATGAAACCACATGGCAATTGTATGATGAACAAATTAGATTTTTTTTTTTTTATCAAGAATGATTCTTTATGCATATATATTTGATCTCCAGCTATATTTGAAGAGCATTTTCATGACATATATTCGTGCGAACAAGATAAAGATGGAGACGAAAGTGCATATGTAGATGATGTCTTTGCCCTTTGTACGCAACATGCATGCATTCGGTTGCATCAGACGGACTTCGTAGAATTATTGATCAGCTCTCAATGTTACTCTGACATTCTATAGTTGCCTTTGTAGTAGAGAATCTATGGTTCAGTGATATTGATTCTCACCGTGTAGAAGAATTCTCAACCTAAGGAAAATTAATGTGTCCATTTGTACTCTCTCCATTATGAAGCTTTGTGACTAAAAAAATATGTAACTACATATACCTGGCTTCATATGGATGTCTTTCCTGGTCCGTGCAGTGGCGATTATTCGGAACTCAAAGTTTCACTGTAAGGAGTGGTATTCTTCTCACGGACGACTCCACCAATAGGAAACACTCAAGACATAAACTCTCATGAACCTATGACCTCGTTTGCATCCGTTGAGCTATAACTCTTTGGTGCTCTTTGGTCATGATTTATTATTATGAACTCTATCTATTGTTATTCTTAAGATAATTAACAAAGGATGATGATGATGATGTCAAGAGTACCTTAAGCGTATATAATAAAAGAGTAAGAATAACGTTATCCTTATTCTATACCTGCCTGCCCGCATGGTTCTTGCAGTGCACGCAACACAGATTGTCTGCTGTGTGCTTCAACCATAATCAATTTTTGGTATTTTTATTTACTCATAATCATGTGACATGCTTGCAACTTCATGTGCTTATCTGGCCCGTACGTCCCTCCCAAATAAAATATTTTATCCCTTCTTCAAATTGAACCTAGCTAAGAGCCCCTAACTTATGCAATTTACCTTTCCATTCGAATATTTTTACCGTTGACCATATTACTTCTTACAAATGGTAATTACTTTATGAAGTCAAAACTCTATGCCCCACTTTGTTGCAGAATAAGTTATTACGTGGGGCCCACTAACGGAATAGTGCATATTAGAATAAGTCATTCCGCTTGTCAAAACAAAATTAAGCTTATTCTCTACTTATTCGTCTTTATTCTTCTCCTATTCTTCAATCAAAGTAGTGCTATGAGAATAAAGAAACTATGTATTGAAGTTATTGAGTCATCCAACTCAAAATCTTAAGGTAATGAGTTGAGTAAGTACTATCTATTAAGCACTTTTTGATTTTGTCATTTTTTCGATGTAAGACTATTCTAATATGTCCCTTCATGTGCAAATCGATTTTAGACTCTATCATGTGGACCACGAAGACAAAATACGTGACCCAATTTATAACTATGGATTCTAATATTATATTGAAGTTATTAAGTCATCCAACTCAAAACCTCAAGATATTGAGTGGAGCAGGTATCAACTATTTAAATATTTGGTTGTTTTTATCTCGATGTGAGACTATTCTAACACACCCCATTCACAAACAAGTCAATTTTAAGTTCTGTCACATAAACAGAGAGGGGCTGCAGTATCCCGTTCCTTTATAACAGGCCACGTAATCTCCCGAGCTCATAGAGTTTATATTTCACTCCATGTTAATATTTTTTTTACCAAACAAAAGAATTAGTGGATGACGAAATAATTTAGTCAAGATTACATATTCTATCCTTCCATTACCCAGCCGAGCCCCAATGTTTTAAACCCATGAATCCCTACTTTATTAGCTTATATTTTTAATACCCATTTCCCCAGCGTGCTCTCGATTACATGCCGCATACCACCTTGGCTTCATGATTGAAGGCAAGAAGAACGCCCTCTCGGAGAGAGCCAACCGTCCCTGTGGTGGTATGAGAATCTTAAATTATTGGTGGTATCCTTATCTCATCTTCTCACATGGGACTGGTTCACAGTTGCATGCCTTTAATTTAGTGCCCAGGACACGCGAGGTGATTATGATCTGCACTTTGGGGGAGTTGACATAGATCAGGGTTTGGATTTGGAATTGGAATTGGAAGGTGGCGTGAGCATCCCGTCATACACATTTGAACAGTGTTAGTCGCAATCGTGGCCAGGTGGTGGTGCTTGTCATCATGGCCCGGCAGGTCAAGAGGTGGCCCAAACCATCCGACCCACTCGGCTTTGCGATGGTAAAGTTAAAATAAAACACGTTACAGTGGCACATTATGTTTTTAGCACATTTATTAAAATTATTTGAATATTTAGAGTCCATGTGATCTCATGTAAAATAGACTACATGAAATATTTTTCTCAAAGCATATAGCACAATAGCCTATTTGGCAATCCAGAAAACTCTAGTTAATAGAATTTTTAATTTGTTGACCTTGATTTTTCCTATTTGGATATATCTAGGATGAGACAGAATGTCCTTTTTTCCAGTAGTTTAAAGTACGTTTATAAGTACCAAATAACATATTCTATTTCCACTTCATATAAATTGTTTTTTTACTTTCCTTTTCGTTCTAATATGTTTTATGGATAATGCATCCTAAAATCAACACAAATGAAAAAAGGACGAAATGATGTCGCATATGCAATAGAGATTGCCTACTTCTCACAATATTAGGGAGAGGGTATTTATGTTTTTGTTCTTTTTTAACGAGCGTTTATTTTGGTCTGTGCCAACTACACTCAAATTAATTCTCAATAATGAGAATGAAAATTCTTCAACCAGAATTAGAGAAATATCTAAGGAAATAGATATGTACTTGTATTGTTCGGATTATCCTCTTCGTGGCCCCCTGGTGTCGTGGTATCAAAATTACTCTTCCAATATATATATAAAAAAAGATCTTAGTCATTTTTTTACAAAGAGAAAAAATCTTCTCAGTACAATGTTAGACATGAGTCCAACAGTATTGAGAGGGGAAGAAAGTCAAACATTGTAAAAAAATTCTTCACATCATCTAAAAATTTTACAAATATATAGATCTTCCATCTCTCATTGTTTGACTCCTGTCCAACCCTGTATTGAGAAGATATCTTCTCTTTTACAAATAAGAATTTATGGGATGTTTAGAAGTACTTCTTTTAAAATCACTTTATGTTCTCAAGAAATTTCATTTAAATTCTTGAAATTGGATATTTTAGTAGTTTTTAAGAAAGCCATTTACTGATTAACTAGAAAGAGCACCTTTCCATGTGAACGTCCCCATCTCTTCTACCTCGGTCGTTGCTAGTGCCTTCATCCACCATCACCCCCTGCTCCACGATGTGCTTGACATCCTCACCACATATATAGTATGACAGTGGATTCTAGTGAACTTCGTCTGACACTGGGTATATATTGCAGTGCTGCCAGTGCACCTGTGGTGGTGGGGAGAACAGTGAACAGTATCAAGTAGTTTGACCAGTCGTGCTCAGCTCAGCTGGACGTGCGCATCTACTTATCAAGTTCTTGGCCTTACGTGAGTTTGAAGGGCACCTGGTATCTACTTTTAGAAACTCATTCTCACATAAAATAAATAATGAAGTCACTTAAGTTTTTTTAGAAACTCTTTCAAAAAAGCATTTCGAGAAAGAATGGATCATTCTAGAGAGAACGAGAACGACTTTGAAGTCTCCTTCTAATAATGAGAAATGAAAAAGAATTTTTAAGAACGGATTTTTCTTCCTTCCCAGAGTACAAGCCACTCCAAGAAAACATAAGTTTTTCTTAGATAAAAGTTATTATGAAAATTCAAAATCCTGTGTGGATTAATGTTAACTCTGAATTGGTTGTCCTTGGAGAGGGAACGTGAAGCTTAGTTTTTTTTTCTCCTTAAAAAAATCGAAGTCTAAAATTAGGAAACTTTTAAAGTAATTTTTCTTTTATTTTTTCAAACCTCGAACCTAAATTTTTTTTTTCTCAAAAAGTGAACCTTTCCATCCGATTTTACCAAACCCTAAACCCACCAACAAGTTGTACACGTAGGTGAAGGGGTATCCAAAGCAGGGTGAAGTGAGCAAGAGCCTGAGCCAAGCCAAGATCGGATATGGTAGGAAGCCTTGCGGATGGTGACGGATCCAGGTTCATCCCACTGAATTTGTCAAATTCATTAGTCCAATTCAAAGAAATCTAGTTCGGAGATCCCACTGATCTAATTCAAAATCTCACTGATCTAACTCAAGACCCATATGACCTAGTCCAAAATCTTACTGACCCAACTGTATTTATGACCTAAGGTTTAAGTGATCCCACCAAATAAAATTTCTACGTCTGCCACTGTTTGTATAGGTGTTTGATCTCCAAGAGACTGCAACAAGGAGTAGCAGAGAGTCGCAAAGGAGGGAAGAAGCCGTGATGGAACTTGATTTTTTTAAAAAACACAAGGCTAAGAAGCCAGAAGCTCGCCATTAAAAATGTTTACAGTTAGGCCAAACGGTCAAAAGCGCTGTTTCCACCCTAGAATAAACTGACCGAGAAAATAATCATAGAAGCTCAATCAAACATCTTATTAACTATTATGTTTTCTGAGTCTTTTTCGTCAACATGCTCTCGAGAATTGTTCATTCTTGAGGTTCTACAGCTTAAAATTTCACATATGACGCTATGCCCTTGGTATATTAGTTGGAACCTTGGCCATTATTATAAGTTTACTTGCTGTCAATTTAACGTTTGAAAAAAATTCTCATGCGGTTTTAAAGATGTTTAACATTACATTCAAGCTTTTTTAACGATAGAATGGTGAAAATTCCCTTCACAAGTGTAAAAAGTGTCATCGACAATTTGGTGGTGTCTCAAATGCAGTTGAGTTGGAAGAACAATAAGTGACGATGCAACATAGGGATACACAGGCAGAGGTAGTAAGGGATTTCTGTAAATATATCTTAGAATTTTATTTAGTGAATTGATTGTCTTACTTGTAAATTAATTTTTAATAATCTCACTATTTCACAATAATGGTAAAAATGCTCCTGCTATCACTATCCATCAGCATTATGTTAAAATCTCTTATCTAACCTATTTAATTTTTAATTAGAGTTAAATATAAACTATTCTTATTCTTTTCTTAACTTTTCTCTCTCTATCTCTCTCCATCTATCTTACTCTCTCTCTTTCTCTTTCTTTAACACAATGTTAGTTAAAAAGAACTCCTTTTTATAGGAATATTTGTAACATCTTTAATGGAGGTTGATTGTAGAGATACTTTTGCAAATATTGTAATGCAACAAAGTTATTTAAAAACAATGTGAAAATAAAGTCCGTTCCACAAATAAAATCCTAAGGAAGGTATGTTTTGCAAAAATCTCATGCAGCAATACCAAGGGTGCAGAGAAAGTTATTTGGTTAATTACATGAAAGAAGTTTGTTTAAGGCATTGGTTTAGGTTCATAACTAGGAATGCAAATGATAACTGGTAAACCGATTATTTGAGTGATTTATTTTATAGATCAGTTAACAAATAGTCTTTCTAACGGATAAGCATAAGATAATAGATACAAATTCCTTTTAATTAAATGTATGTACCTACTAACAATCTAATTATTAGACTAAACACTAGTTTATAGGTCAACTAATGGATAATCTTTCTGACCATAGGATAGTGAATACGGTATAGGTATACCTTAGCCACACTATAATCCAACCCATTTGCATCTCTACTCATAACACTTCGTCTTTCGATTATAATGAAAGTAGTCTAAAAGCTACTTTTCAAGGGGGAGAAGGAGAGTTTAGAGGAGTGGCAAAAGATGAAATGGTCATATATGGCCTGTCCCTACTCTTTAATTCCCCTTTTTATTTCCCTCTTAATCCCTCTTCTTTATCTAGTGCTCCTTCTCTTAAAACCTGGTCCTTTTCGCCTTCCCAAGATACCCACTGCAATTGATGAGGACTTCATATTGTTTCTAACAATGGTGATAAATTGATAATGACGACGACCACCTTCTTACATTTTCCTGCTCACTCGTTAGCCATCAGATTGAGATCATCTAGACCCATTTCATAGATCTTTTTCAAGGCCCTAAAATCTCATTAGAGGAAAAATGATATTTATGAATAAAGTTTTACTTGTTGCACCATAGGAAGCTAATGTGGAATGGGCTTCCTTGTCCCATTCCACCCTCTGAAGTGCGCACATGGATCTGTCCCCTGCATAAATGCACCTTGACATCAGCAAAAAAAAAAAAAAAAAAAAAACTTACAGGTTGTACTCCTCGAGTGCATCTTGAGGTACTTGAGAACATCCTGACGCTCTCGAACGTATGAGTGCACTAGACTCATGCGTTGGAGAGTGTCCTGATGCGCTGAAGAGGTCTATGATGCTCTCGAGCGCCTCAGGATGTGCCCTGAAGCACCTCGAGAGCATCCTGGCGCTCTCCAACGCATCAGTCCAGTGAACTCATATGTTGGAGAACGTCATGATGCGCTCGAGAATGTCAAGAGGCTCTCGAGATCGCACATGGAGGGAGAATTTTTTTTGTTAACGTCAGGACGCATTTATTTAGGTAGACAAACTCATGTGCACGCTCCAAATGGTAGGACTAGAAGGCCCATTCTACGTCACTTTGATGTGGTGCAACAAGTAAAACTCTTGTGAATAAAGTAGAGTTTCTTCCATTAATGAGTTACCTTTTTTATCCATTGAGATTTAAGGGCCTTAGGGAATGGGTCCAAATTATCTCAATCCTCAGCTATCACCACCCTTCGCCATATATTTAATTTGAAAACAGATTTGTCTTTAACTTTGCTTGTCTCCAATTATTCAAGATGAAAGACTCATAATAAGTAGATACAAGATTCGTAGCCATATCGAAATTAATATTTTAAAATTTTCAGTGACATCATATTTAATTCATTATACTTCTATTATGTTCTAATAGAAGTACAGAAAATGTCTATAATATGTGTCTAATTTATGTACAATCATTAAGAAATGTGAATGCTTGTACATAACTTCTAAATTTTTTAGGTAAACAAGTGTATTTACAAAAACGAAAAGATGGGTTAATCCTGAAATGCCAATGCATGAGCATGACATCCGTTAGTTGAGATCTAGATGACGTAAGGCATGAGATCCGGTGACGTATCCGGGAGCTGGTGGGGACCAAACGGGCGTCGTTGCCATTGCGGATGGCCTCCCTTTCAACGCCCCCACTACTGCCTACCAGAGGAGCGGAGGCGGCGAGTGCGTCGGCGTCCGGATCAACTCGAACAAACCCTCATCGAGTGGCAGGAGACGCCACCCAGAGGTGGGAACGAACAGCGGGCTGCCGCTATGATTTTGACAGCCACTCTCGCCACTTTGCTTCGGAAGACGGGAACAATAAAAACCCAGTTAACTAGCATACTTTGATGAATTTGATGGATTCAGCGTCTGGTTCACGCGCATAGGCTCCCCCTTTCACCTCCCACAGTTATACATGAGTTATACATACATGCTGGGGATTTGTCCCGCGTATTGGTAGGGTCATCAACGGATAGTCTTTAAAATTTGATATCCTCTGGGCTAGTTTATTTTGTGGACGTAGTATTTTGGATTTTTTGTTTTCGGATCTCTTTTTATTAAAATAAAAATAATTTACTTTGAGTGAAATAAATAATTTAATAGAATAAATAATTCTTATGTTTTAAATGGAATGATTTATTCTACTTATTCAGTCCCACTTTGTTTGTAGAATAAGTTATTACGCGGGACTCACTGACGGAATAAGAAAAGTAAGTATAAACCATTTCGCGTGTCAAATCAAAATTAAGTTTATTCTTTTTTTATTTGTCCTTATTCTTCTCATATTCTCCGATCAAAGTGGCGTTCAAAGAATAACACGCCCGAACTTAGAATAACAAAGAATAACGCGTCCAAACTCCGTAACCGAATAAGCGGAATAACACATTTATTTGACGTTTATTTTTAAAACAAATTGTTCTTTAGGAATAAGATAATAGATATAATTTTTTCTGATTAAATTCGCATGACACACTAAGACCTAATTATCGAACTGATTGTTAGTTTGTATCACAATTAACCGATAGTTTTTTTAAATTGATAGCATCGTGGAATTACCTCAGGTCTACATCCTCATCGACCCATTTGTATTCTTACCCAAAAGAATCTTCTTATGAAGGTGGAATTGTTGCGAGCCTTGTGACTGTGTCGAAGATTCTAAAGTGAGAATTGGTGAGTGTTCATTCATAGTGTCTCCAGTTTGGAGGCTTTATAAATAGACAAATATTATTATACCACACTTTTTGTCATTATCTTTATCACATTTTATTGGGAATTATTTGATCATTTAACCAAAAAACTCTCATTAACTGTATTAGTTGCACAAAAAATACTATCAAAAAAACTTTAATAAAAATTATTTGATTGAAAGATCAAACTATTTTGAAACAGTGTGGATAGAAAGGATAGAAAAAAAATATAGTGTAATAACGTTCCTCAAATAGGTATACCTGACTAAAAAAAGATCAATTAGATAGATTCAAATTAAACTTTCATGTATTCTTTTCCCAACCCTCGGCATGTTTAGTAAGGTTTGAACTTTGGGTTTGTAAGAGCAGGGCTTGCTGCATCATAGAAGAAACTGGCAAATCTTTTCATGTTTTCTTTTTCTTACCCTCGGCATGCTCATTAAGGTTTGTTAATCTGAGTTGTCAGATAACATAAACGTATAATCATTTCTTTTACAATTATCTAATCAATAATCAAATAGTACATGCATCATATTCTCTAGATTAATAATTAAGAAAAGATACTATGAGCTGATCAATCTTAAAAATCAAAGGGCAACATTTCTCATGGTCCAATCTATGCTAAATCGTACTAAATCCATAAAAAGTGACATTATGGGTTTAAAAGAAGTTGGTTGTGGGGAAGGACCTGATTTAGGGATACAAGTTGCTAATATCATATCATAGATTGAAACACTTTCTATTCGTTTCAAATATCAAGGAAATATTTTGTTAGTAAAATGTAAGTTTTACTTATTTCTTTGATAATTTTTAAAAAATACATATATTTTTTAATGTAGTAGTCCAGTAATTAAGTACACATTAGCTCCAACTCAAAGGAACTAAGTTTCAACCGATCATTGTGTAGAGATTCCTCCTATATAGAGAAGATAAACGCATAAACCGTTCAAAGACGAGAAGTCCACCAAAGTAAGTGATGTGGCCGGGAATTACCATCCGCCCATACACCGAGACAGGATCGAATTTAGAAATAATTTAGTTGAGATGGTACACGTCGCGTGAATAGAAATGAACTATTGGACTCCCGTAGGTTCAAAACTGACATCATCTTTGGTACAACAGGCTGCAGCTGGATCGCTTTGCCAATTGTAATCTGATGTCAGCTCCAATCACCCTTACCAATGAGAGGAAGGAGTTAGCCTCTCCAAGTTGGCATAGAAGTCAGCCGAACCAACCTCGGGAACATCAGGTGGACAATATTTTTTTTTTTTAGAAGATAAGTTTTTGGCTGGGACGACAACAATCGTATTCTCAAAAAGGCCCACTAAAATCTAATAATTGTTTGCATTCCCATAAAGGCCACAAATTTGAGGAACGTTATTATAGGAAATAGACATTCGAGGATGGTGGAATTAATTGTTGGACTATGAAACCTGCAGGAAGCCTATTCCATGTGTAAGTCTTGGCCCATTTTTTAATGCTTCTCGGGCATTATTGAGCCTTGGACATTATTGATCCAAAAGTGGCAAGTTTGGTAATGCATGTCTAATCATTCACCCCTCAGCTCATCTAAATGCCTCTAAAGTTTTGAGAACATTTAATTTAATGATACTAACCTATTTAATTTAGATATTTTAACTCTTCTAGTGCTCATTTCCGTAACCAATCTTATGTGGCTGGAGAGCATGCAAAGCCTTATACTTTTTTTATATACTTACTCAAATTTTCTCACATATCTTGCAATGAAGTATGCTACTTATGTTATTGTGCACACTTTGTTGGAAGGCTTTGGCAAAGAACTATCCTGATCGTCTCTAACTAATTTGAAAAGATCAACGTGCAGACTGATATTTTATTAGCACCACGTGATAAAGAAAAAGATCTACGAGGTGCAATTTGATGGTTCTTTGGTTTGAGAGAGAGAGGAGAGAAAAGAGCGAATGAGGAAACGGGTTCCGATGGTTAACTTAAGGTAAGTTCAATTCTTCACTTTAGTTTCCCTTTTATAGAGACTATTCTATTAACCATCTCCGCCCCCTCTTCGGAACCGCTTCCGAAATCTTAGGGATCGTGGGAGACCAAGTCTCCATGTTTATCCCTGCAACAGACTCCTAATTTCATGGGCTTTGATGGTCATCTCTATCTAACATCTCCCACTTGACCATCAAGACCAAATTATTCTTAATACACTCCCACTATCCGTGAGATGTATTGGTGTTCTTACACATTCTCACTATCTGTGAAATGTATTTTCAAATCAAATGATTCTTAATACACTCTCACTATCCGTTAGATGTATTAAAGTTCTGACACATTCTCACTATCTGTGAAATGTATTTTCAATTTTTGTAAAGAAAATTTCCCGACTTATATATTCCCAAGTCTCATTAGACTTACATGTTTGACAAAACTTTCTACCGGTATACTTTTTGTCAATGGATCTGCAATCATATCACTGGTGGGAATATAAGTCACTTTAATTTCTCCTTTTTGAACAATATCACGTATATAATGATATTGAATTTCTATGTGTTTTCCTCTAGAGCTATTCGCTCTACTGTTAATCAAGCTAATTGCCGCCTGATTATTACAATAAATCTCAATTGGTTCTTCTACCAAGTTGAGATTTAATTCTGTCAAAAATCGTCTTATCCAGACTGCATGAGTGGTAGCCATGCTACATGCAACATACTCAGCTTCCTGTGCATATCTTGCAACACACCCTTGTTTCTTACTACTCCAAGAAACAGCAGCACCACCAAAGATGAACAAGTGTCCCGAAGTAGACTTTCCGTCATCTTTATCTTCTCCGAAATCTGCATCGGAATAACCAAGCACTTCTAGTGTATCTGCTTGATATATTAATTTGTGGTGCAAAGTACCTTTCAAGTACTTCACAATCCTTTGAACAGCTTCCCAGTGTGCTGAACCAGGATTACTTTGATATATGCTTACTAAGCTTACTGCGTATGCTATGTCAGGCTTGGTACATAGCATAGCATACATTAAGCTTCCGATTGCTTGTGCATACGGCACTTGCAGTGTATCATGTCCTTCTCTAGGACATTGCTCTTTACTTAATCGTTTTTCATGAACCAACGGCGTTGGTGCTGGATTGCAGTTTTGCATTCCAAACTTCCTAAGTACTTATTGTAAATACTTATCTTGATTTATACTCAACATTCTAGACTTTCTATCTCTTAGGATTTGGATTCCGAGAACATAGGATGCCTCTCCCATGTCCTTCATCTCAAATTTCTCACTAAGCTCAGACTTAACGTTATTCAACATTCCTATGTCATTTTCGGCGAGCAAAATATCATCTACATATAAAGATAATATAATGAACATGCTCCCACTCTTCATGACATATACACAATTGTCTAATTGATTTGGAACAAATCCAAGTTGAATAACAACATTATGAAATTTGAGATACCATTGTCTAAAAAACTGTTTCAAGCCATACAAAGCTTTCTTAAGTTTACATACTTTATTCTCCTGATCTTCTACCTGAAAACCTTCAGGTTGTTTCATGTATATATCTTCCTCTAACTCTCCGTTAAGGAATGCAGTCTTGACATCCATTTGAAAAAGTTCCAAATCAAGATGCGCAACAATTGCTAAAATCATCCTTATAGATGCAAATTTAGCCACAGGAGAATAAGTTTTTTGAAAATCTATACCTGGCATCTGAGTAAATCTTTTGGCAACTAATCGAGCTTTATACTTGTCAATAGATCCATCTACACGGATCTTTTTCTTAAATACCCACTTGCAACCTATAGCCTTCCTATTCTTGGGTAATTCACATAGTTCCCATACATTGTTCCTTTTTATGGAATCAATTTCTTCTTCCATGGCTTTTCGCCATAGATCAGAGTCTGAAGATTTCAATACATCATTTAGATTCATTGGATCTATATTATTATCCTCATTTATGTTTACTGTTAGACATTGTAAGGACTGAGGTTTCGGGTTCTGTATTCGGGTCGGGATCGGGCCGGATCCCCTGGTTTGGACCCCGTGGGGTCTTGTGATTTCTGGCTGAATGGCGTCAGTGCTCGTCGACGCCTTTCAAAAGGCGTCAGGGTGTGTGGACGCCATTTAGGTTCGCAGGATGTTGTGCCACGTGTGCGCCACGTGGGCGGTTTTCGGGCCGCGAGAGTACGGCCCCTGTCATTTCGTCTGAACGGCGTCCAGGTGGGTCGACGCGATTCAGACTGTGACATCTGCGATGTCAGGGCATGGCACCAGAGCGTTGTCAGTACGGCTGTCCTGTCAGACTGATAGGCGTCTACCTCGATCGACGCGTTTTAGTTGGTTACGGATTGACCCCGCGAGCCTCCCCTTCTTTCCCTCATTCTCACCTTCACTCTCTCTCTCTTCGCCCTCTTCGCCCTCTCCGACGCTCTTCTTCCCCTTCCCTTCCTCTTCTTCCTCTTCCACCACTCCAACACCACCTTACCTCTCACCTCTACCTCCACCACTTCCTTCGCGGTGTTCCACTCTCCGGACGGCGGCCGACGTCCCGGCGGAGTGGCGGCGTCCTCGAGGGTACCGGCGGCGGTGTGCGGTGCAGCGGGACGGCGGCACGGAGCTTGGCGGAGTTCAAGAACCGGTAGGGGGACGAAACCTTGCATGTGATGTTCGTGTGATTCTCGGCGTGACGTGATGTATTTGGGGCTAGATTGAGCATGTTTAGGGGGTTTCTTGTGGGAATGGCGGTGTTTGTGATCGTGTTTTCGTAAGCATGATTGTGTGGTTGAGCTTCTCTCCTTCCCCCTTTGATTTTGGGGTTTTCGGGGTGCTTGGGGTTCAAGGGAGAAACCCTCGGTTCGAACCAGGGAACCTGGTTTCTGGCGATAAACAGCGTCGTCCCTGGTCGACGCCTTTCAAAGGGCGTCTGGGCAGCACGACGCCTTTTAGAGGCAGAAATCCCCCTGTTCGATGCTTCTTTGAATAGAGTTCCTGGTGCTAAAAGACGTCATGGGTGGACGACGCCTTCTAGAAGGACGTCGGGCCACCATGACGCCATTTAGGCAGGAAATGCCCCCGTTTGAGGGTTCTGCAATCTGGAATTCTGGGTTGAATGGCGTCGGGAGACCCTGACGCGTTTTAAACGGCGACTTCATTGGTGGACGCGTTTTAAGGGATAATCTGGCTTTTAATGAATCCGTCTGTGGAGCTTGAATGGCGTCGACCTCGGTCGACGCGATTCAAGACAGGAATGCTTAACTCTGATTATTTGATACATGTTTCACGGTGGGATGGTTCATATGCATGCCTTGAGTTGTATACTGAGACTGAGGACTTCTGCATGAATGAGATTTCATCATCTGTGGGTGTGTGCTTTAACCGTACGTTGAAACTGGGGTTTACTGTCCGAATGGAATGACAGCATGTTATATATGTGTGTGTGTGCTCATACGACTGTGGATCGATATGGCTGTGGTTTCCGATGTCACCATGGACCGGTGGGGACAGGGTCGTGGTGTCTGTGAGGAGGGGTACATGTTGTGGTTTACCTTTAGCTGAGGGAAGCAGAACCACCTTGAGCCCGTCGGGCCGGAGTAGCTGGTGCGCTATCCGAGGGGTTGCTGCTTGGCCTCAGCGGGTCGGGTTTCCCTTGTTTGTCGTGACAGCTTCCGGCGTGTTTCTTGCTGTGGAGCTGGTGGTGTTACTGGTGGGAGTTGGTTTACCCTTTAGCCATTGGGCCTGATGTGACCTTTGATCAAGGTTACGAGTGGTACCCTTAGCCCTTGGCCTGATGCAGCCCGGGAGAGTTGGGTTTGCGGGTAGTTCCTATAGCTTCGGCTTGACGGGGGTTCGCCGGTCCCCAGGGCCCTCCTGGAAGCGCTGAGGCCTAGCGTGGAGGCAATCCGGTGGTAGGACAGTAGTCTAGACTGCTTGTGTGCACACGTAGCTGGCAGTGGCGTACACTGAGTCCAGCTAGTCCTAGTTTGGCTCACTGCCTCACCCTACAGTGCCCCGGAACACTGTAGGGGTGGACAGGCGTGAGCAGTGGTGGTAGTGTTGGGAGGCGACGTTTGACTTCGGTCGACTGTGTGGTTTAGTCGCCTTGTGGACTTCGGTTGTGAGACTTGACCCTGTGTTGGGTTCTTCGGGTTACTTGGTACTGTTCTTGCTACACTGCTTATCGTGCGTTTCATGTCTGAGTTGAGTACTGTGTTTACTGCTTTACTTAATTGCCATATATTCCTGTTGTTGCACTTGTGGGTGTGTGAGTGGGAGGCAGGGGATCGGATGATCCCTACTGAGCCCAATTCTGGTGTGGCTCACTCCCTGCGGTTTCAGGTGTGGACTTCGAGGCGCAGCGGTAGCGTGGTGTCTTCTTGGTGTGCGGACCAGCAGCTGTCTTAGTTCCGGGGTATGCCCCGATGTTGTTGTACTTTCCTTTTGCCTGTACTTATTTAATGTGTTGGACATTGTAAATATTGTTGGACTGTATACGGACATTGATATTTTCCCTCCTGCGTACTCTTTTACCTTTGTAGTCCGTGTGATTGTTATATTTAACCCTGTTTAGCACTTACTCCTCCAGATGTGTTGTGTGAGATCCGGGTGTGAACCCGTAGTTAATGGGCCGACATCCATTTAGTGACCGGGTCCCCGGTCATAGGATGGCAGGTCGTTACAGACATGAAGGCTCACATAAGTACAAGTGATAATCATCCATCCACGCTGGTGGAGTTCTAAGTCTTTTATTGCCAATTACAGGTTGATTTTCTTGCGTTTCATTCAAAGGCATTTGTTCATCTTCCACATTTGGTAGAAGTTCTTCTTCGATTTCTAGATCATTTATAGGTAAATCATTGTAATAGTCATCATCTATTACACTTAGAGGTTCTTTCTCATGATGAGATTCCTCTTCCTCTACATTTTCTAGAAATGTAGCATCCCTATATTCAATGATTCCTTTTTCCTTATCGAAGAATCTATATCCTGATGATTTATCACAATAGCCTATGAATCGACACTTCAATGTTCTGAAGTCTAACTTGTCTCTCAGTTGATTTGGAATGAGAACATAGGCTACTGACCCCCATTTCTTAAGATGACTTATTTCTGGTTTCCTCCCATTCCACAGTTCATAAGGTGTACTTTCGATAGATTTAGTGGGAATTCTATTCAATGTATAATTTACCGTGAGCAATGCCTCTCCCCAAAAATTCTTCGGGAGTCCTGAATGCGATAGCATGCATCTAACAGCATTCATAAGCGTTCTATTCTTTCTTTCTGCCACACCATTCTGTTGTGGCGTATAAGGCATAGTTACATGCCTCCTTATTCCATGCTCTTGGCAATATGACTCAAATTCCTTTGGGTTGTATTCCCCTCCTCTATCTGTTCTTAACACCTTAATGTTTTTACCCAGTTGCCTTTCTACTTCTGCTCTATATTTCTTAAAACAATTAAGAACTTCTGATTTAGCAGAAATAAGATATACATAGACATATCTGGAATAGTCATCTATGAATGTTATGAAATATTCCTTTCTATCATATGTTTTTATACTTAATGGTCCACATATATCTGAGTGGATCAACTTTAGTAATCCTTGTGATCTATGTCCTACTACAAAAGGTTTCTTAGTCATTTTACCGACTAAACAATGTTCACATGGTGACAATTCTATCTTAGTTAATGGCAGTAGGTTTAATCTTATCATTTGTTCCATTTTAGATTTTCCAGGATGTCCTAATCTAAAATGCCACAGATCACATTCAGACAGATGACACAAGGAATAATTTATAACAGCATCATTAATATTATTAACTTATGTGTCCACAACAGGAATATAAAATAAGCCATGTTCAGGAACAAGTTTTCCCATGGCAAAGACCTTTTTGTTCTTTCCTATGGACACCATTTTATTATAGAATCGGACTTCCAGACTATTTTTCATGAGAGCAGTTACAGACAATAGATTGCGCCTAATACTCGGCGCATAACAGATATCCTTGAGGACCATGATGCTGTCCCCAAGATCTAAACGATATGATCCAACACCTTCTACATTCAGGTAGGTGTTGTTTCCCATGTACATTCTTTGCTCTCCAAGTTGCAGCTGCTTGAATTCCACCAGCCCTTTCTTTGTCTTTGCCACATGACAAGTTGCGCCAGAATCCATCCACCAGTCGTTGGTGTCGATAATCACAGCATTGCATTCCGTCAAACCGACGAATTCACGTTTGCTGGTTCCCCCTTTTTCCGAGTGTTTACCCTTGTTTCCGTGCTTTTCAGGACAATTGGCCTTGTAATGACCAAATTTGCCACATGTGTAGCAAGCACCACGGGGAACCTTTTTGCCTTTATAGTGTGATTTTACTTTGAACTGTGGCCTATTCGGTCCAACAGAGTGATTTTGACTTTTGTTATATGCTGATGAGGGCTTCTGGTGAATAGCATTCACTTCCTACAAATTCAGCTCTTGACCTTTCCTACTGGCAATGATATCCTGCTCAACTGCTAACCTAGTTGGTAAATCAGTGACACGAAGAACGGTACCGCTCATCCTAAGGGTTGTGGCAGCCATATCTAGTGAAGATGGCAGACTGTCGCCACCTGCATTCTCTCTGGAACCTCTGTTCCAGCAGTAGAAAGATCTTTAGCCATAACAATCATTTTATTCACATGTTCTATGACGCTATCGCCCTCTTACATACGGCAAGAATTATACCGATGCAATAGGAGCTGAGTATTCACCTCAGAAGTGGTGTCATACTTCTCCTTGATAGCATCCCACAATTTCCGGACAGTCTCATAAGTTTCAAAGAATTTTATGAGGTTGTCCTCCATGAACATTAGCATCAGGCTTTTAGCCTTGTTGTCATCTGACAACCATTGCTCTCTTTTCCTGATATCTCCCTCTTCGGGATTATCAGTCAATTCTGGAACAGTACTGTTAAGTACATGTTCAATATTATCATGAATAAGACCATATCTAATTTTCCTATGCCACATGTCATAATTAGTACCGTTCAACTTGTCCAATTTAGCCAGTTCAGAAGCAATGAATTTACTAGCCATTTTAAGTAGGACAAGGCTAAAGCTCAATATACATAATTTAACAATTATGATTTGTAACACAAATAGCATTAAATCATGCATCATTTTGTATGATTTGATACAACAACTTAGCAGAACAAATTTTCAAATAACTAATTTACACAAATGATATTCAATTAAGAATTACTTAATATCAAATTTATTTTAACAGCAATCAAAATATAATTTGAATTTTCTAAACAGAAATTAAAATGATAATAATAAAGGAATGTCAATTAAGTTGTAACTAATTATAAAATTGTATTTATAATCGATTTATCAGGCAATAACTTAATATGAAAGGATTAGTTATAAACAATGATGCAGGTTATGATAAACACCAGATATTTAACTAGATTATCTTTAAGCAATAATCACATATTCGAATTATATCAATTAAATATCAAATATGTAAAGTTATAACACTAAAAGAATCTAACAAAGCATATAAGAAATATTAAATAAAATACATATGAATCTAGAATCTGCACAGCTACACATATCACCACATACACAAAAATAATCTGCAGCAGCTTTAACAGGAGGTACGAACCAGTCTTTTCAAAATAATAATATATATATATATCAGTTTAGTAAATCAAGAGTCCAAAACAGATGCTGAAAATTAATACAAGTCGTGTGTGGTGAAGAGGAGGGTTGATTTTAAATTATAAATCTGAAGGGGCAATAAAGATGCACCAGAATGCTTTTCAGGTGTAAAGTATATTATATGATAAAGGTTAGCAGCATTAATGGCTTCTTACAACAACATGTGTGTTGGGTGCAGTGCAATAACAACAAACAAGAGATTTAAATAATCTGTGACAGGGATATGATTTATATATCGTGTTAACAGGTGTATTTGGAATGCAAGATGTGAATAAAATATTAAAGGATGGCAGATCTGACAAGTGTATTACTTCTCCACCTCTTCTTTTAAAAATATGACATGGCAGAACGTGTAGCAGGTGAGAAAATGGATGGATGTTACTATTTCAATATGGTTTTAATACTCACTCAAACGAGTTCCTGAGTCCCTATTATCTCAAACGTAAAGACAAAAGGTCATGGCAGAACTTGGATCGTGCTATGGCTAAGGAAGCTCCGGTGATGTGCGGCAGCGGCGGCGGTGCTGCGGTGGGCTGCGGTAGTGCGGCGAGGACAGCGGCGGTAGGGACTGCGGTGTGCGGCAGCGGCAACGGCAGAACACGGCCGGTGCTGCGGCGGGCTGCGGCAGTATGCGGGGTGAGCCGCGGCGCGAGGGGGAGCAGCGGCGGGCTGCGGCGGTTCTGCAATGGCGGTGCTGCAGCGGCGATGGCACAGCGGGCTGCGGCGGGTCTCGGCGGTGGCTGCGACGGCGGTGCTGCAGCGGCGATGGCACAGCGGGTTGCAGCGGGCTGTGGCGGCGAACCAGCAGCGGTGGGTGCGGCCGGTTGCAGCGCGTGGAGAGGCCGGCGGTTGTCCGCGGCGGCGGCGGTGCTGCAGTGGGCAGCGGCGGTCGCGGCAGAGCTGCGGCGCGAGGGGAAGCAACGGCGGTGCGCGGCGGCGCTGCAGCGGCGGGGGCACAGCGAGCTGCGGCGTGAGGCAGCGGGAAGCGGCGGTGTGCCGGCAGCAGCGGGGTTGGCGTTGGTGCTGCAGCGGCGGCTGTCGTGCGGCGAGATGCGACGGGCTACGGCCGTGGCGGTGGCAACGGCAAGCAGCTACGGTGCTGTAGCGACAGTTCGTGGCGGTGCTACGGCGGTGGCTCCGGTGCGAGGGCAGCGTGGCGGCTCCGGTTCGCTGCAGCGGCAGCGGCGGGACGTGGCGGCGGCGGCGCGAGGACGAACCTGCTCTGATACCAGTGATGGTTCTTTGGTTTGAGAGAGAGAGGAGAGAAAAGAGCGAATGAGGAAACGGGCTCCGATGGTTAATCCAAGGTAAGTTCAATTATTCACCTTGGTTTCCCTTTTATAGAGGCTCTTCTATTAACCATCTCCGCCCCCTCCTCGGAACCGCCTCCGGAATCTTAGGGATCGTGGGAGACCAAGTCTCCATGTTTATCCCTGCAACAGACTCCTAATTTCATAGGTTTTGATGGTCATCTCTATCTAACACAATTAACATTATAGAATGTTCCCTTGCACAAAATTGGTATAAAATAAAAGGATCATAAAAAAACTAAGCTTGTAAGACTTACGTTAGGTTGCACAATTTGTAATTTCACATTGATACTAAGTTTTCCTGGTATCTTGGTAGACTATGAGATGGTCTCATAATAAGGATAATAAGTGAATAATCTTCCAAACAAGGGAGTTTTCACATATATACCCCATATAGGAAACAAATCTACGCAGAATTCATCTTACAATTATACTTGTATACGTAGTCTTCACACATGAATTTACGTAGCTTATGCATTGACTAGCATATGATCAGTTTTTTCTACTGTTAGGTATGATATTGTCATCAAGGTAAAAACACCACCTCGTATCTTGATATGCATAAAATTATGATTTGATAGATATTTCTATAACACACGCATCTATAATTTTTTATTAAGATATTAGAATAAATAATTCAATGATTCTTCAATATTTTTACTAATATTCCTTTTACATTTACAAATTCTAAACATGGTTGGATCGAATGTACTTCGCCGTATGCATATAAAAAGTATATGTGAACGCATATACTATCAGATGTATTTAAGGATTGTTTATCAAATAACATGATTTAAAACAATAATTTTATATAGTGTTTTAAGATATTTGATGTAATATAAAACAACATGTTATTTGTATCTTGTCCATTTCTTTATTTTGCTTTTCAAGGGAGACCAACTGTAAATCAAAACTTTTAACATTCTCTTATTTTATTTTACAAGCAACCAAACAAATATGTTTTGACTTTAAAATATAAGATTTCATTAATTTAACACTGATGAACGTATAATTTTATATTGAAACAAATAGCTCCTGCACCTTCCGACCTTATTTATCGCTTTAACGTGTCCAGCATATGTATTTGTGCCAAATACGGGACATCTGGTCAGTAATAATCCCACAAAATTATAGAGCCTGATGTAGACTGGATCTATCACGTCCGGACTCCGAGGCCGGAATCCGGAAAAGAGGATCCGAAGCCGGTTCGGATCGGTATTGCTGAGGCCCGACGGGGATCCGGAAGGCCGAGGAAGCGGAGGCGGAGACGAGGGTCCGAAGGCCGAAGGGCGCTTCGGTCGGTGCGGACTCGTCCTCCGGGAAGTCGGGGCCGAGGCTCCTTCGGCGGGCGAAGGGGCGGCGCGGATGAAGCTCTTTCTTGGCAATACGGCCGACAGGCGATGAAGCCGGACGAAGGGACGGCGCGGGGCCGAGCCTCCCGTGGCGGGGCAGCCGTCGGACGGCGTCGAGACCGGGGAGAGGAGTCCGAGGTCGGCGGCCGAGACCGACTCGGGGAGGTCGGCGATGATTCGAACCGAGCCCCTGCAGGAGGGAAAGAAGAAGAAGAACCAGTCAGCAGGAGTCCCGGGCGTCAGCCCTGGGGAACCCCCTCCGACGGTCAAGTTAGCTTCTGAAGAAGATTCGATTCAGGAAGCAAGAAGAAATAGCTAGAACCCTATTCGGACAGCAGTCCTTTAAGGGATTTCGGAAGCTTAGGGGGGGGGCATCCGTTTTTCCCACCACCCCTCCTTGGCCACAAATAGCAGGATACTTATAGCGGAGGGTAGCGGATGGTTAACGGTGGCAGCCGATATAGGACTAAAAGGAGGCTTACTGATAAACCGCCATAGCGTCTGATCCGCCACCGGAGTGGGCCGGATTCGGCTACCGGGCCGAAGGGGGTTGGGCCGCTGACGGGCCGAAGCCTGCTGGGCCCTGGGCCGCCGTGCTGTTCCCGGACCGTAGGCTGGTGGGCCGCTGACGGGCTGAAGCCTGCTGGGCCTGGAGCGACGGGGCCGCTTATGGGCCGAGGGCTGCTGGGCCGCTAACGGGCCGAAGGCCGCCGGAGGGCCTAATACTGCCACTGTTGGGCTGAATGGGGTTTGGGCCTGCTTCAATGGGCTGAATCGGATTCTGCCGCATCAGAGCCAAAGAGAGGTTTCAGATAAGATTTTGAGGGTATCTTTGTCACATAGTTAGCTAGCCAAAGTTAAAAATCACGTTGTGTTTTTTTTTTTTTTTGAACATGAAATCACGTTGTGTTAGCACTTACCACAAGGGAGGGGTACATATGGTATTTAATCCGCACATAAAGGCATTCATACAATTGAGATTCTTGAATTGCTTGTTATGTAATTTTACATTTTTTTGGAGCACAGATATGTCAAAATCTTAGATGAGAGTAATACTTGTTGTATGCACTGAGACAACAAGAATCATCTTGAAATGCAAGATGTCATTGATCCAACTGAGTGGAGAGCACATAAATTAGGTAACTTTTTCAATGGATGAGCTATACAAACATGGTAAATATGTGTACATGACAAATATTCTAAGGACATAATAAATACTATTTGTCATGTCTAAAAAATATTTATCGTGTCTATAAATTTATACACATATGTGTAATGATGATATTTGTCATGTCAAAAAATTTGTACACAAATACGTAGAGATGATAAATAATTTTTAAACATGATAAATATTTCGTAGACATGACAAATATTTATTATATCTACAAAATATTTGTCATACGTACACAAATTCGTCACGCTCAAAATTATGCACTTACATCTAATATTTATATGACCCATCCCGTTGAAAAATTATTCAACTCATACACTCCTTAGATCAATCACATATTACACTGTAAAAGGACTCCGTTTTGTCACGACCAAAAATCGGACTTAGGTTTTCGCTAAGTCTTGACTACTCGGGGGTGCTGGGAGGGGCGGTATGGTTGGTGAAGTCTTTGAATTGCAGTTAGATGACGGAGCTGAACTATGTCCAGCGGGTGGTAAGATTGCAACCTCTCTCGTTCGGACCCCCTCAGCCACACTTTAGTTGTGTGGCCGCCGCGTGTAGGTGTGACCTAACGCGCTGGTGAGTTCCTTCGTGGAAGGAGCCAGACTTAGTATCGGCGGAAGGCCATGCTAAATGCGAGGGGATTATTCGGAGGAGACTGTCTCCTAGGGTTGCTTTGCCGTAGGCTATGCCGCGCAGGTTAATCGAGGCAAGTCCCGTAGGTGGCCGTCTCCTCTCCTGGTATGCGCAGCGCTAAGCATATGCCTTGCATGCTTCCATGAAAGCAAGAAGTTAGTGTTGCTTGTCCGTGCGCATCTCCCGCAAGGCGGCGGTGGCCTTGAATACTGAATGAACTATGAAGTAAGCTGTGCATCGAGGGAGATCTGTTCGTGCGATGCCAAGTCCCGTGAGACGGCGGAGGACTTGAACTTCGGAGCAACCGTGGAAGCAGGATCCGTGCAAAGACGAAGGACCCAGTATATACAAGTTCGTGCATGAAGAGCGGTGGCGGCATGATGTATCGACACAATCCCGCTGAGGCGGCGATGTTGTAGGCTAAGTGTTGGCCAAGTGAGGACCTTTAAGTGTAACTAGCTGGACGGGACCTGGGCTATGCCGTTCACCCTCTTGCAACGTTAGTGGGTTGAGGATCGGCTAACCTGAGATGGACCTAAGCGAGGAAGTCTAGGCGAAGGCGCGATGCGCATAGTTGACATGCCATGAGCGAAAGTGCATTGCGGTTGCGAGAGTTGCCTAGGCGAAGGCGCGTGACGTAGAGCCGACAGGCCTCGAGCGCAAGTCCGTATGACCGGAGCAAGGCACTTAGGTGAGGTGCTATGACTAAGACGCCGATGACAATGTGTATGGGCGCAGATGTTGGCCGGACCCGAGGGACGACCATCTCGCGTATGCGCAACCTGCGCGAGTGTCTGGAGTTTGGCATGACGAACCTCTCCGAAAAGATTTGTGCGAAACCTTCGGACTGAATACTTGGACACTACGAAACTATGATATGATGCAAAAAATTTAAAAGTTGGTCTCAGTATGTGCTTCCGCCACCGAAGTGCCGTACAGTATCGCCGATAACTTGAACTTTCCAAAATTATGCCGTGACATTTGCTGCACAAAGTACAGCAAATACTACTCCGACAAAACGCTCGAACATGAGCGGAGGGCCGTTGGCCACTGGCCACTGGCCATGGCATGATTACGGCCACTGCTTCAGGCCTGCAGCCATCGACCAACCACCGGTGGGTGAGAGACCAAATCCGACGTGGACGACGCGCACGCCTCTCTCCCGACCAATTTTTGTCTTCTTCCAAATGCCGGGGGAGAGCACGGACTCGGACGGAGCGAACGCAGGCTCTCGTGTGCGTCCGAGCGCAGAAGTTCCGGAGCTCCCGGCCATGGCATCGAACGGAGCGTCCCCATTCGCCCATCAAATCAAAAATATTACTTGCTCTGCGCGGAATCCACAGAAACGCATCGGTGGCGGGGATCGCCTGGACTGCAGCGCCCGTCCGCTTGCGGCGGTCAAAAGCCGAGCTGCGGAGCACAACACCACCGGCCCTGCTCCCCCCGCCCCTCGCCCCTGCGTGGTGTCCGTACGACCGGTCCATGTGAAAACTTAGTGGCGTGGAGGTTAATTACCAATTCTGCCCTCGTCGCCCAAAAGTTCACGCCCGTTGAAGAATAAATTGTTTGCTTTGCATTATTAGTGTTCTAAATTTTGTTAAGAGTGCTTGTCCCTAATCTTGGCCATCCCGGGTCCAAAGCAAGATTGCGGCCAAAGGACGCATCTTCGAGGGTTAGCTAATTGATTTAAAAAATCGTGGAGAGAATAATTCCATACCAACCAGGAACGTAACGCTGGACGGTACATGCCCTATCTTTATCACTTAATATTGTTAAGAATAAATGTATAATAAAAATCAGATGATCAGGTAACTACTATATGTATACATACGTGAACGTCTTGATGTGTTACGTTTAAGGAGGAAAATATCTACTTTCGAGATATAGTGATGTATTAGTTCTTTCGAATTTAGATAGTTCACAAAATTTTTTATTTATACTCAACATGCATGTAATGTGTACAGAGGTAAATTTTATACGTGGAGCTAATGCAAAACGGGGAACAAGAGGTTGATGTGGATAATAGGTATATAATTGAGGTTTCATTTATAAAATAGAAACAATAAGAAACATTGCCGTAAATTGTGATACATATATATATATATATATATATATATATATATATATATATATATATATATATATATATATATATATATATATATATGTATGTATATATATACATATATAGCATTCTTATCTTTATTCTATTTTTTAAAAGAAACATCCTTTATTTAAGCTTCAAAATTAGTAACGTTCTTGATTCTTATTCCTATCTTACTTTTTAAAAGAAATATCATTTCTTTAAGCTTCAAAATCAGTATAACATTCTTATATTCTTACAAATCCCAAAATTCGGATGTTGAATTTGAAGGGCCCAAGATTATAAGTAACCACAACTGAAATTAATCGATGTAAGATTATTATATAGCCGCTCCAACACTCTTTCCTCACGGTCAAGATGGGCCATGAAAATTAGATAACACGAGGTAGTGCAAATTGGATGATAAATTTGAAAAGATAAAGTTGGATTAGGTTTTTGCTCTAATGCTATCTTACAAATCACAAAATTCAGATGTTAAGTTTGAAGGGTCCAAGATCATAAGCACTTATCACAACTAAAATTAATCAATGTAAGATTATTATATAGCCGTTCCAACATATCTTTATTCTATTTTAAAAAATAAATATCCTTACTTTAAAAACACACGAGTAGTCAGCTAATGTGGTACTATTTACTTCTTCAACTGGCTGCCATCGTTGTCACGAAGGAACTAGAAGAAATCCTCTCCCAACGGGAAGACCACCAACTGAGACCCCATCCATCGGACGGTCATTAGTTAAAGACCCAGCTATCAAACGGTCAAGACGGTCGCCGTATCGGACGGCTGGCGATGCCGCAGGGAGGGACGTCCGAGAAGCCCATTTTCAAAACGACCGATCTCCTGTGCTCCTTTCTTTCCCTTTACTCTCAAGTCTCACTCCGTCACCACTTCCAATAATCTGCTCGGTAGCAACCATAATAATTACCCCCCTCCGCCCGTTAGGACAGCAAGCGGCAGTCTGGCTTGTAAGAGGAGAAATCACAGTTTTAAGTAGTTTACTCGGAAGAATTCTAGATAGAGAAAGAGAGTCTAGAGAGAGAGAAAAGCGTTGTTGTTGTGGTTTCTGGTGTTGGGGCCTGACTTGAAGTGTCGTGCATGCGTCTTTCTCTGTAGCATCTCTCTCTGCATGCACGCGCCCCCGTCCCCCTTTTCCTCCTCTTCTCCCTCCCCATCGTCGGCAACCCTCGAATCTGCTCCCCCTTCCACTTTCTCTTCGCTCTCTCTCTGTCTGTCTCTCTCTCTATATGTCTATATATATAAATTCCAGCCCCACCAGATCAGCTCCCATCGCTTCCACGGAAGCTACCTTCGTGCCGGAGAACAAACCCTCTCTCACCGTCTCACGGATCTCGGGGCTGCTACGCCGGCGGCTGGAACCTACGCCGGCGTGAAGATGGCCTTGGCTTGGAGGGTTCTGGGTTAGAAGAGACCCGAGGGGAGGAGGGCGCGTGCACGGTGTAGCGCGGGGTGGAGTGAGGGAGGGGGATGGCGTCGGCGGCGCCGAGGGGCTGCATGAACGCGGCGTGCGGCGCGGGGGCGGCGGCGGGGGAGTGGCGGAAGGGGTGGGCGCTGAGATCGGGGGGATTCGCCAGCCTATGCGGCAATTGCGGGTAAGTACGGTCGAATTCGGCGGCTCGCCTGGTCGCCTCGTGGTCGGATGGTGCGGGCGGATGTTTCGCGTTCTTGTTTCCTTTTTCTCTTTCTTAGGAAAAAAAATTTCTCTGGAAAAATTTGGATTCTGGTTCTGGGATTCTTTCCTGCTTTTATGTGAGCTGGGATCATTAAGGTGGCGTTCTGGGGTGTCCTAGATTTCCAATTTTAGGTAATTTTTGTGTTGTGGTTCCTGGTTTAGCGGCTTTTTTTGGCCATAGGTCGTTTGGGGTTTATTTGGAAAATGCTCTGTTCCCCCTTCGGGGGATTCTGGTCTTTTCAACGTTAAGCAATATTTCATGTGGTCATGTTTCCTTATATTTTGCCGGATTGTGGAGTTTATATAACTTCTTATCTTCATGTTTGCGCATGATTTCTGCGCCTAGGCTATGATGTTGTTTTTTATAATTTCTGTTGAAAGGATTTGTTTTCGTACTTTTCGTTTTCTGTGGGTAACACATGGAATCACGAATCGGGTCCCCCACATTAGCTTTTACGGCGTCTTTGTATATTCTGTTCTTTTGGATGTTCACTAGTAAATTCGAAAGGTGTGACTAATTGTGCTGCATAATTAATTGCGGAGGTTAGCATCTGACACGTGCACTAAATGCCACTCTGGATCAAATACATTTTCTGTAATAATTTGACTCAATCTGTTATTAACAGGCGATTTTACTTAAAAAGTGTAGCTTTGACCAAAATTTCCACAATTACGAAATTTACGTGTCAGTTGGTGCATTATAAAATGCTATAAAATGTTGTAAACAGTAATACAATGGTGTTTTCCTTGTGTTTGGAATGCTGTAAATCGTTTTGCAGTATTTTTTCCTGCATTTGGTTTTCAGTCCAAAATCACCACAAACGAAAACGGGTGATTTCAAAACTGAGATTTTACGGCATTTTACGACTCACCAAACGACCCCTTAGGTGATGGGGAGGTACAACAGAGTGATTGTTCCATTGTGACTTAGAGATCATAGCTTTAAATTGGGAATACCATCTGCAAAAAAAATAGGTGTAACGCTGTCTGCTATTGGCCCTTCCTAGACCTAGGCATGTAGGTGCATTTGGTAGTGTGATGACAAAATTTGGCATGCTAATTTAAATGTTAAGTAAAACTTTATGCTGCATCCAGTTCTTGTTTAGCAGAAAAAATATTATGTCAGCACTTGTGTGAGAGAAATAAATAGGCAGCAGTAGAGAAATATCTCTTAGTTCAGCCCTCCACAAGAAGAATGAATTTTGACTTCCTTGCTTGGTGAATATTGGTTAACTTTAAGATTCTGCCTGTGGTATCATATATCATTTTGTTCTGATCAGATAGGTTAAATAGATCATCTGTCCAGTAAACTTTGTGGCTATGAGAAGTAAATCCATTCCTTAGATTATCTATAAAAGCTGAATCCAAATTGATGGGATAATTTGCACCTCCACAGCCAAGTTTGGGGATAACAGAGATGAGACTAGGAATAATTTGTGCTTTTGGCAAACCATTTCCACCTCATTTCATTGTTAGTTTGGGGACAAGGATAAGCATTTTGGATAGGGGTAGATTTGTTAATGAGATGAGTGTTTGGGGGCATTTTAGAAATAAGGTCAAAATGAGGAGTTTAATCCAAAACTTTGGAGGAGGGTATATGTGTGAAAAGAGGGACATCTTTCTTTTCCCATTAATGAAATTTGAAAAAGAAGTGGGAATATGCTTATTCCAAGTAGAAGTGTGAATCACTTATTGTGCGGATATTTTTATTGTAACCTTGAAAGTTTGAAAAAACAGGAATATTAGGGGGGCCCGATTGAAGAGAGGGTTAGGCATAATTTATCCCATCCTCATTGTATTCATTCTGATTCACCCATATTGCTAATAGTTACAGCCCCAAGCAACAGTGTTTTTCTGAGAAGTATATTTAACTAGATGACGAAAAAGAGGAAAAATCTATGAAATAACAATATTCGCTGTACTAACCTTACAAAATACTTGTCTTTTTAGTGTGTATCTGGAAAGAAACAGAAATCTTTGTGAAGCACACAAGTACCATCTTCCATACCAAAACCATGAATCCCCATGGAGGATTGGACGATCCTTTTTGTTTTCCCTTTTTTAACCATATCCACTCAAACAAAAAGTGTTATCATCATCACAGAGTCTTATCCCATCAATTTGTTGCTGATCTTGATCTTGTATGGCTGAGTTGCAAAGATTTGAACTTTGATTTTTTGGCAGCTGTCATCTGAATTGCAACCTTCCATTAGTTGGTAGGAAAGCATATTTCAGGAAAGTCTTATCAAAATTTGAGTCTTCCACACAGTTTGTGTTTATGTTTCTCATATCTGGAATCAGGTGGCAGACTTTTCTCTTCGGCCAACATCTGTTCTGGTAGGATTGTGTTTTAGCACACATGGAATTGTCAAAGTTGGAACAAATTTTTAATGATTCTTTAGCTCTATGATTTACTATATTCTCTCTCTAACAACATTATTTCCTATGTATGTGCACCGTATGTTATCTCAAACCTGGTACTGTGATTAAATTGTGTAGGTTGTACAAACCTGAGAATAATCATGGATGATTTAAAATGGCTTCATTCAATCCACACTTGCAAAAGCCTACTTAGATCAGGGACTAGTATCTAGGTCTTCAACCTGACTAAGATAACATATCTAGATTTGTTCTTTAAGTCGGTCCCCAGATGAGCTTGATCAAGGTAGTTCTTCTCCACCTTACTTGCAGCTAGGGATGTAAGAAAGTACCTGCTGGCTTGGGTCTATATCCTTTGACGATCCTATGAATATGATATTCTTAACAACATATAATTATATATCGATAGGTGTATCTCCTTATCTGGGAAAAAAATATTTGGAAAGAGAAATAGCTCTATATTTTAAGTTATCTTCTAAGAAAATAACGCTAATGTGTTTACAGCTCATACTTCCTGAACATGAAAAATATGGTTATCATGGTTGTCCATGAGGTTGTGGGTTCATTCTGCTCGTTAACAAGTGTCATGTGCCTCATTGAGTTGTCCAATTTAATTGTCGATTGCCTTGCCCTGGGTTAGTCAGCATCGCTAGGGTGTTCTACTAGACCTGTACCCATCTTGTACATTAGTAATTCAGCATTTATTATCTAATTCATGTTGTATACTTTAAGAAGTCATATTACCTTCATCATCAGCAATGTATCAAGAAACTGTTAACCTTTTGTTTGTGAATAATCAAATTCACAGTGAATATCACATTCGCAAGTTTTCCCATTGCACTTTGTTGACATGTGATTATGATGGATGGTAGGATGGCATATGATCAATTGATTTTCTGTGACATGTTTCATGGTAAAGAATCTGGTTGGAGGGAATGCAGTTCTTGCAGCAAGGTATTGTCAGTCTTACACTATTTTTAGTGGTATTCTCCATATCCTCTTTTCTATGACCATCTAAAGATTCTAATGTCTTAAAATGATAAATTGCAGCATCTTCACTGTGGATGTATTGCTTCAAAGTCTTTTATTGTGCTACTGGATAATGGGGGAGTACAATGCATTAACTGCTCAAAGAATTCAGATATCCCTGCAGTAAGATTAACACTCGTACAGCTGTAGTTTACCCTGATTAAAGCATTCAGATCATTAGAAAATGCATCTTCTAATTGGTTCCAGTGAGCAATTTGGATGATAAACAAGATTAAAGTTGTTAGACATATGCATACAAAACAAGAAATGCTAAAGTAGCTTGAATGCTTTACGTTGGTTTCACCAGCTTCTGGTTTGAACTGTGGAGACTATCCTTGCATGCCCAAACATTTTGTTTCCTAGAATATTCATAGATCCATTTGTGAAGCTTTCCATAGCCCTGCATAAATGTTATAATCTGAATATCCTAGTATTTCATTGCCTATAGTCAACAGCACTGAATCATTTTGTCACTTTGAATCTTCAGTACCAGTGTACCACTGATTCATCAGATGCAGATGAACAGAGGAAACATTTGATGTGTTTTTAGCTTGTGGAAGTTGATTGCTTGCTTTTGGGGGGGGGGGGGGTTATTTATTGAATAATTCAGAGCAGCTTTTACCAGTTACAATTTTTTGAACGTCAATTCAATTTAACACTGATAAAATGCTAAGCTTGAGTATTTGTTGAAATAAAAAGGAATTATGCCTGGTTTGAAAGGAAGCACATAATTTCAGGATTTTGGATGATAATTAGCCAAAAAAAAAAGTGGGATCACACACGAAAAATCTAAGAGAAAATTTATCAGGTATCTAACTGTAAAATTTGAAATGTGCTAGTTTCAGCCCTTTAAAATTCGAGGAATGAAAGGCAATCTGGATAGTTAGTTCTCATGTCTGTTTTGTCGATGTGTATCATGCCACCACCATGTCCTTTCTGGCTATAGCTCAGGATACAACAGTTGCTTTCCACTGTTAGTAAGATAGAAAACGGTCATGAAGCATCTACCAAAAGCCTAAGGCATTGTAGGTCCTTTTTTTGAGGTGAGTCCAGATCTTTCTGCATCTCCCAAATTCATCTTCTAAATGATTGCCTATGTTCATAAAAAAATCATTACCTATATTGTGCATGTTGCTCACTGGAGCATACGTACAACAGAGACTTGTTGCCTGAGGGTCATGCACATCCAATGTACACAGCTCTTTGGAATACAAAATAATAGCAATTGATGATAGTGGCATGCTGCATCTGTTCCATTATTGCCTGCTTCTTATAGTGTTTGCTCATGGATTGCCACCTTTTTCAGCACTGGTTTAGTCCTTTTAATGGAAGACCTATAGTTGATTGATTGACATTTTTGTGGTTCTAAGATATGGTTATTTCTAAATTGCCTGAGCATCTGCATCCAGGTCCAGGGAGAAGTCTTTCAAGACTCATTGCTGCAACTCTCTCATAGAGGGCTAGGTCTATCTGGAAGAAGCTCGAGAGATGAAAATCGAAATGATTTTGGCACATCGTCAGGGGGTAACTCTCTGATCTATGATCTATCTCTATTTACTGCAGTAGCATGGTGACAAACTCTATGTACAATATTCATGCATGTAGGAAGAAATATCGAGTGTAAAGGACGGAGCAGTACTCTTCTGATCCACAGAGATAATGTAAATGGTTCTTTCAAGCATATAAAACGAGAAGAAGTCATACTCTCTGTTGGAGACATAGGAATTACAAGCTTCCCAGATGTAAATCAAACAGTCATAACTTCGCAAAGTTTGAAAAGGGATGATAATAAATACATTATGACAGACAAAGGAACGTTTGATCCATCAACCCAGGGATGCTTGAGTATTGGTTTAGGAACTTCAAACCCAGGAAACATGGTGGAAGCATTTTCTAGCTCAGGAAATTCACATCTTTCTCTTCCGATTCCCAATTTGGTGGCTGAAGGAAGAGAACAAAATAAATCTCAATCTGCATTTCAACAAGTGCAGAGGGCCCGACATCTTCTTCCCAAGTCTCTTAAATCAAGCCTTCTACCTGGTTCAGAATCGTCAAAGGAGGCCATCTCACATATGCGCGTTGCTAGGCCACCTGGTGAAGGAAGGGGACGAAATCAGCTACTTCCCCGTTATTGGCCAAGAATCACTGACCAAGAACTACAGCAAATATCTGGAGAGTATCCATTATCAATTAGACTTTGGAGATCAACAGTGTCCTCCTTTTCCTTCTGAAATCTGGAGGCAACTGAATGTTATGGATCTAATTTCCTTGCGTTAATTTTTCCTGTTTGATGCTACTTTGGTTTCCTTAATTCTGCCAACTTCCAGCTCAAACTCCACGATTGTACCATTGTTTGAGAAAGTTTTAAGTGCCAGTGATGCTGGTCGCATTGGTCGTTTGGTTCTCCCTAAAGCATGTGCAGAGGTATGGGTGACAGCTTTTGAGTTATCTTGTTGAACTTTGTTCGGTTTTCCCCTTCCTGCCTACCGATGTTCTTAATATTGATTCCTGAGGTTAATGCATGCTCTTCCAGCCAAAGATCTGTCTATTCAATCAACATTCTTGATATTGATTCCTGAGGTTAATCTATACTCTTCCAGCCAAAGATACTTTCTATTCAACTCTACATCATTTCGCATGGATTTTGTGCAGGCATATTTTCCTCCAATTTCTCAACCAGAAGGCCTTCCACTAAGGATCCAGGATGCAAAAGGAAAAGATTGGGTTTTCCAGTTCAGATTTTGGCCAAATAACAATAGTAGAATGTATGTATTGGAGGGAGTAACCCCATGCATACAGTCCATGCAATTACAAGCTGGTGACACAGGTATTTTATGCTTTTGGCTCAGTGTGATGCATAGTTGTCAATCCCGTCCCAGTCCTTGTCCCATTTTTCTACTAGGATGGGACGTTCCGGTGTCCCGGACAATTATGATGTCTTTTGTCTGGAATTTTTTCCATACATATGCCAACAAATATAAAACATACGCATAAAATAAATAATCTGAAAATAAATATATAAATAACACAAAATTAATGCAATAGAAGCATTGAGGATAGATTTATGGGTTTATGAATGAGTATATTCATCAAATGAACCTCCCAAAATAAGTTTATAAGGAGTTTAAGTACTTAGGAAAATCTCATGTAAAAATACAAATTCTGATTGGGAAAGGCCGGGACAGGCTAGGACGGGCCGGGATAGACCGGGACAGGCCGGGACAGACCGGGACACATACTAGGACAGACAAGAAACTGTCCCGTCCCGTTTTCTCACTGGAACGGGACGGGATTGACTACTATGGTGTGATGTTAACATATGGATTAAGTTTTTCATATAGAGTCTAACTTTATTGATTTATAGATGTGCTTTTTTAATGGGGTCTACGTATATACTTGTGTACATTGATATGTTCATGTCCTATGTCCATGCACTAAATGATGGATGCATTTCGTATCTGGTCAAGGAGCTGGAATGGTGTTTTAAATGTTATTCCTTTGTGGTTCTTCCATCCTAGTATTATTCTATGGGTAAAAGCTGTTTCCATAATTTAAGCAAATCCAGAAGGTCCACCACCACGGCTGAAACAGTGGGGAGCTGTAACTCATTATTGACCACCCTTTTGCCGGACTCATCATAATAGCTTAAAAGTGCATTAGGGATGTTTGAACTCGGATATTGCAGAAATTAGAAAATACTTGTGCGACAATTTGAAATTACATGTTATGTAAGAAATTAGTTTACATTGTACTGATGCTGTGGGCTGGATATGTAATTGTTGGGCTGTATATGTAATTGGTTTCCAGTTATCGTATTGATTATAGAAGGGGAGATGTTGAGAGAGGCTTTGCCTTCTAAGAAACAAGTGGAAGATGCCTTACTGAGACTTCTTTTACTATTTGTTTTTTTTCATTTTGATGATGTAAGAGATTTTATTCTTGTGTTGAAGGGAATTGCTGGTGAACTCAGTGAAAAGTAAGATGACCGAGGAACCACTGCATGGATGCTAGAATGGAAATACGTCTGATGTCTTCATTATTTAAATGTCAAGTTAGTATGGTGAATATAGCTTATAGGTTGATGATTGAGTTGATGGTGTCCTATTTTCTGGGGTGAAAACCTTGAAGTTATTGCCAGCATTGCATGCACAGTGAAGTCTGTGCATGTGCAGTAAGCTAAGCTCAAATCCAGCAATCAGGTTGGGTTTGGAGACGTAGAGGGTCAGTTAGACCTATGATTTCCTTGGGTGAGTAACAAGCTTGTCAGTTTGTGTTCCTCTTAGGTTGGCTGTTATGACTAGGTTGTTTTAGATCCACAGTTCATTTGCAAGGTGATATCTTTCTCTATCTATTTTTGAAGTAGGGAATGTAACTCCAAATCTAATGATGTACTGACTTAGTACTGATGGGGATCTAGATCCTACGTTCTAATGTCGCTGCGGCGGTTCGAGAACGATCAACCATCCAGATAGCCCTGGTCTCTCTTCGGCTTGGAGACGATGTGCCCGATTGATTAAACTTAATTTAGGGAGTTGTTTTCGATTTTTTGATATATTTTCCTTTATTTTAGGGATAGATTGACATTTATTTTTAGTAGTAGATATTTCTGTTATTTTAGATCTTTACGGGGTATAATTGCAAATAATCAATTTTTCTCCCCGTAAAAGGGCAGCCCCTGTACATTTTTGTTCAGTGAATGATGATGAATTTTTCTCAAGATGAAGAAATGAAAACCCTAGCCGTTCTGTCTCTTTGTGATTCTCTGCAATGGAGAAGATATCCTGTGATGGGGTCTATTCTGCCCTGCGATGGGACCAGGTGAGATGCATGAATATTTTCCCTCTATCATTCTGCATCAAGTACGGTCCTGGAGTGAAATCTTATATGGTATAAATAACTCATTCTCCTTGGTAGGGGCATAAAAAATGTATCCAACATGACTGAAGTATTATACCTACTATCCAGTTTATGACAAAGAAAACATGTTTGAACAATTTATATAGAAGTTGTATAAGAAGAAACCCAGTGTACAGCAGATTAAAATGCCTTACGTCTGTGTGATAATTCTGAGCTGGAGTTTGATGAAGGGTAGCAGGGGGGAGGTAGATTTAATTAATCAGATATGAACATGCTGAAACAGGACCCACTCAGTTAAAAGTTGCTGAAGTGGTCTAGACATGCTTCTGCCATTTCTCTGTGATAAGGTGGTTACGTGTATGTGTGTGTGTGTGTATATATATATAGGGTTGTGATACTATGTGCTGCCCTGTTTAAGTGTTTAAGTCCGCTGGAAGCAGATGCTATTTTGTAGGGATGTTGCGGCGCCTTTGGTGCTAAAAATTCATCGGAGGGTCAAGCTTGGCGGAGGAAAAAGGGGACTAAAAAAGGAAAAATTATAAATAAAAAATGGGCCACCATAGGAGTACCGGTGCCCTACATGCTGCGTGCCTCGTGCAAGCACACGGTGCGTTCCGCCGCGCCTGTGGTTCTCCACGCGCGCTTGCACACCTGTTCTCTCTTTATTTCTATTTCTTATATAAAATGTGGTATGTTAGATTTTAATCTGACGGTTTTTAGTACAATCCGCTGCCAGCGAACCAAACCCTAGTAGCGGATTGTATCATTTTCATATATATATATATATATATATTACCCTCCTTAGGGTTGTTTCCATCCTTGGGGCTTTATTTTCACTGTCCGATCGAATCCGATCATTAAACTCAATCATGGCCGTCCATCGGGTACTTGCAAATCTAATTTTCAAAAAATCATGAAAAAATAGTCAAAAATAGAAATTCGGTTAGATTGCCCTTAGGATTGTTCCCGTCCCTTGGGGTTTTAGTATTCATCACCAACTTTCTCGCATCTGATTGGACGGCTACAATCAATCCGGTTATGATCCAACAATGAAATTTAAGCTTCAAGGAGTGAAAATTACCTTAGATGGGTAATTAAATATTTAGAATTTTATAGTGAAATTTGTTTATTTTAACTTGGGGGTAGGGTTGAAATACATCGCGTGGTTTGGCAGCACGGATGCTAAAACCGCAACACAACACTCCCTATATATATGTATATATATATATGTATATATATATGTATACATATATATATACATATATATATACATATATATATATATACATATATATATATATATACATATATATATATATACATATATATATATATATACATATATATATATACATATATATATACATATATATATATATACATATATATATATACATATATATATATATACATATATATATATATATATATATATATATATATATATATATATATATATATATAGAGAGAGAGAGAGAGAGAGAGAGAGAGAGAGAGAGAGAGGAGTACTAGGGAGCATTTTGCTAGAGTGTGTACGGTAAAAGTGCACTCATTCGCGGCTGTCCGATCAAAGATCGAACGGGCATGGTGCGCTGGGTGCCATGTTAGAGACTCTTACGCGTAAGAGATTAAAGTTAAACTCTTATGTGTCAGAGTCTCTGACATAGCGCCTCGAGCACGTGCGATTTTACCACACGCATTGTAGCGAATGCACCCGAGCATCTCTCTCTCTCTCTCTCTATATATATATATATCTAGTGAGGTTGCTATTATATATATATATATATATATATATATATATATATATATATATATATATATATATATATATATATATATATATATATATGGTGAGGTTGCTACAATGCATGCACTTAAATCACACGCATTGTTTTGACCCCATCCTCATGTTAAAAAAATTAAAAATCATAATAAATTTTTAACTATTCAAATGTGGCCCTTAAAGTTATTTTCATCCCTTTGGGCTTAATTTTTACCATCTGATCGTAAGGCGTTCAATGCTAGCCCTCTAATTGTACATGTGTAAATTGGTGATAAGTACTAATACCCCAAGGGATGTGAACAACTTAGGAGCTAATCTGACAAAGTTTCTATTTTTTTACCTTTTTTTTCATGATTTTTGGAGAATGGGATTTACATGCACCCAATGGACGGCTCCGATTGGGTTTCACGATCGGATGGCTAAAATAAACTCCCAAGGGATGGCAACAACCCTAAGGGGATAATTGGATATTTTAAAATTTATGAAGTTTTCTATTTTTTACTATGGGGATGGGGTCGATAACCGCACGCACTGCAGTAAACCGCATTCTAGCATCTCTCTCTCTCTCTCTCTCTCTCTCTCTCTCTATATATATATATATATATATATATATATATATATATGTGTGTGTGTGTGTTATATATACGGGCTATGGGCTCTTGCCCTCATATTCAAACGGGAAGCTTTTGTTATTTTTCCTACTACATCTCTTAACATGGTATCCGAGACACCAACCTCAGCACAACATATATCCCCAATTCCTTTACAATGTTCCATTCCTCTTGTTGCCTCGAACTCCACCTACATCTTTTCTCTCGCCTGTAAGTGCTCCATTCCTACAATGGAGATTTTTCCATTTTTATCAAAGTGGATAGTACCACAATTCTATAGAAAACAAAGGAAGTTAATTACATGGTAAATGAAACCAAAACCCCAAAAGAATGACAAACCGGGCGGCATAACAGCCTATCACAAAAAATTTCCTCCGTGCTAAACCCAAAAATTATGCCCACCAGGCAAGACAAAACGAAAGTACACCTGTAGCAGAGGTTAAGGTCTCTAACACGATTTCCCCCTGGGATTTCATCACATTGGGAACCCCTTTGTGTTGTCCTCATTGCAGCCCATCAATTTTCATCATCGCTGCTGCTGCTGCTGTTGGCTTCCATTGTCATTGCATCATACCTTGTCGTCTTGTCTTTCAACACCTCTGCACATTTTGTTGGTTCTTGCTCCTACATGATTCTTCATGGCAAGTTGGCCATCTCCTGCTGTTGTAGCTAGATCCATTGTTCGACATAGATTTCCTATATCTTTGCAACTTCCACTCTCCTTTCGGCCCCACTTGATGATTTTTCAAGATCAGTAGAGAGTAGTTCCCATGGGGTTCCAGAGATTTCCCTGTTGTGATTGCCTTTTTTTTTGCTTCGTGCTGCTGTGTCACCATCAACAGACATTGCTGGCTGGTTTTCATCACTATTGTTTTGGCATATCCAAGGGATGCTGCTGGTCCATCTGCTGGTGCTACCGCTGTTCCTGTTGGGACACCTTGAGCTCGCTGTTTAAGACACAAAAGATACCCTGCTTCCGGGGATTATCACTGCTTTCAAGCGAGATGACATTGTCCGTCCGCATTGCGGACATCCACTGCTGCCATTACAGTCATCAGAAACCAACAACAATCCCTGTCGCTGCTGGAGCCAGCCCATCTAGTGCTTCTCCTGCACATATCAGGCATAGAAGAAGGATCATTGGTGGCTTTTAGACCCATTTCATGCCGTTACAGCTGCCATCGTCTGTCTTCCATTGCTGCTGCTACTATTGGGAGGTCACCAGGCCTTTCCCATTGTCTTTGCCGCTATTGCTTTCATGTTCATTAGAGAAGCTTTCATTATTTTCTCTGCTACACCTGTTAATTTTATATAAAAAATGTTGTGTGCTGTTGAATAGAGATTTACATTATTATTCCTAGTCATAAGAAGGTAAATTTATTTGCAGTAAAAGATCATCGACATCTCTTGTTTCTCAGAGAGAAAGAAAAAAGCAACATGTTTGCGGGCTCTACACTTTTCCGATGTTACACTGTTGGCCTTCTGTTTGGACCTGGACCTAGATCTCTCCTATCGGATTTTTATTTTTTGTTTTATGGAGAAATATAGTTTGGTTTTATTTATTTCATTTCTTGGACTATGAGAACTTGGAATTAGCCCTCAAGGAGTCCATGACTTCGAATCAGGTGAAGATTCGAGTATATGACCTCTCTTCATTAGCCTCGGTCAGTGTTAATTACATCGAGCAATTGCTCGACAACCCTTAATTAATAGTCCGAATGATGCCCTTCAAACCATCTATACTACCACACGATATGCACACATATGAAGGCAGCTTTTATATTAAATCCTTGGCCTCTCCCAAGTCTTTTAGAGTATTTGGATTTGTTCCAGCGTATTAGGATGGACTCCTAAGTATCTAAATTCACTATAAGTGTTTTAGGATGGGTTCCCAATGTTCTAAGATTGGTTCCTAGCATTTTGGGCCCATGAGGGCATCTTTGTAATTATGTCAAATTAGGGATATAGGGTTAATATGATTATTTTATGGGTGAGATGTATTTTTAATGACTTAGAAAGCTTACAAGACCCTAGGAATCATTTTAAGGTTGTTTTAAGTATATTTAAGTCAAATGGGTGTTTTAGTAATTTTACATTAAATAGGGTTTCTAGGCATTTGCCATGTTTTTAATATTTTTTATGCTTTTTGCTGAAATTTTTAATTATTTTTAGTGCATCAGGGGTATTTTAGTAGTTTTACCAACTTTAAGGTTGGAAGGTATTTAGGGCATAATAGAGGTTTTGACATTTTTTAGGGATTTTTCTATGATTTTTACAGATTTTTATCATGAAGAGGGGTATTTTAGTAATTTTCATAAGATTCTAAGGGTGTTTAGGCCATTTTGGGAGTTTTTATATTTCCTGTATTTTATCTTCTGTGCTCACTGATTTTTACTGGTTTTTACTGATTTTTATTAGTTTTTTATAAGTTTAAGGGTATTTTAGTATTTTTAATTAAGTGAGTTAATATATGTTATTTGGATGGTATGTTTTATTAATTAGGCTTGTATGTATGTTTTAGGACTTAGTTAGATTTGGGGAGAGGCCAAGGATATTTAGTGATATATTCTGTTAAGTGTGTATTTTGTTAATTGTTTTATTAATTATATTTATATATATGTGCCTAATCGTTATTAATATAGGTGTTACTTAGACATAAACCCACTTGCATGATCACATGAACATACACACATGCACATAAACATAATGAAAAGATTCAAAATTTCGGCATAGGTTCGCCTTATAAAAGGGCGATATTACAATAAAAATTCGGTAGAGTTTTCCCTAGGAAAACTTTAGGAAGAAACAACCTAAGAGGCCTCCTCTACGTGCTTTGAACTTATGTTAAATCACTAAGTTCGGGTCTTCAATTCAGCAGCACCTTCCCTAGCGTTTTTCGGGCCGAAGAGACATGTCCTTTCACCTTCCATGAGGGGGGAATTTATTGGCCTTGAGGGCCATATCCGTTGGGGGGGGTGCCACCGTAAAAAAATTCCTGGTGGGGGGTGCCACCATAATTAATTTGAGGGAGAGAGAGAGAGAGAGAGAGAGAGAGAGTGAGAAGAATTAGAGAGAGGGGGGAGGCCCGGTGGACCCCCCCCCCCCCCCCCCCAATCGGTTGAGAAACAAGAGATGGACCTTTTTGTCCTTAATTGGGTCCCTTCGGGAGCATGACCAATTAAGTCTGTCGGGGCACTTCGTTTTTAAGTCCCTTTTTTTTTTTGTAAATATATTGAATTCTATAGCGTTGGGACCTCTTTTTGTTGTTGACGCTCGGGGAACTCATGAGCCTGAGCGTAATACAGCTTCATATGACAGCTATTCAAAAGAGGAAAAGTCAAATTACCTTTTTCGTCTACTAGCTTATAGGCGCCGCCTTCGTAGACCTTGCTTACTATGAAGGGCCCAATCCAATTTGGCTTGAACTTGTTTTTAGGTCGGGAGGCCATGACATCTTTCTGTTTGACCATTATAAGGTCTCCTTTCCTTCACATGCCTATCGAATGCTCGAGACATTCGGACTTGATATCCTTGCAGGCGCTAATATGTCCTCAATCTTTCGCCCTCAAGGTCGGACAACGCCTCGTAGCACCTTTGGATCTCACTCGTATCGCCCTTCTGTCATTTTTAATGTAGGGCGACCCTATAAGATGCGAGTTCTATTTCTATTGGGACAACATCCACTCCATAAATTAGTGAGTATGGGGAGCATCCTGTTGGGGTTTTGTAGACTATGTGATATGTCTGTAATGCTTCATGCGTCTTTTCGTCCCAATCTCGCTTTCGCCCTTTGCTGATCTTCACCAGAAGCTTGCATGGGGTCTTATTGAATGCTTCCGCCATCCCATTGGCTTGAGAATAATATATCAAGGATGCATTCCATCTGGAATTTGACCGCCATTTTGTATATTGTCTGATTTTTGAATGACGTGTCATTATCTGATGTGATCCGGCTAGGTGTCCCGAATTTGTATATGATATTGTGCCTGACGAAACGTGCTATAGCTTCGCATGTCACCTCTTTTAACGGGACTGCTTCCGCCCAACGGGTGAAGTATTCTGTTGCGGTAAGAATATATTTGCATCCCCTGGATGAGGGTGAGAAGGGACCTACTACATCCATTCCCCAGTGAGCAAAAGGCCATGTGAGGGCTATTGAGTGTAGCTGATTGGGCGGCCGCCTGTGTATCGGCCCGAAAGCCTGACATTGAGAGCAACTCCTTGCCATTTTCTCGCAGTCAACGAACATTGTTGGCCAGAAGAAGCCCTTAGTCTTGATGTTGATTTTCATTTTTGTGCCAGACTGGTGAGCTCCACATATTCTGGCATGAACTATTCATTATTTTACGGGTTTCCTTGGAGAAAGGCATCGCAACAATACTGCGTTTTTATCTTGGGGGACCAGACGAGATAGTAAACTCCGTTAGACCGTCTTCTTTGTTTATTAAGGTAGGAAAGAACCTCCTATGCCTCACAATGAGATTCGCCTCACCTGTGGAAGGCAATTTTAGAGCGGCAGCCAATTTGCCCAAGGCATCAGCCTGAGCACTTTAGCCCCTTCTCACATGCTCTATTTGAAGGTATATAATTTTTCACTTAGCCAGACGGCAGCTGCATGCTAGGCCATTAGTTCTGCTTTTCTAACCTAAAAAATGCCAAGGATTTTCCGAATGATCAGGAGAGAATCCCCATAGACCTGGATGCATCGGACGCCGATTTCTAAGGCGACTTCTAGCCCCACGATCAGAGCTTCATATTCTGCCTCATTATTGATTAGGGATTCCACTAGAGCACATGAATGATGTAACATATAGCCTTCTAGAGTGGCGAAGACCAGGCCAGCTCCCACTCTAGTAGTTGATGTGCCGTTTGGCTTCGTGATGGTTTTTGAAGCACCATCAAAATATAGCTGTCATATTTTTATTTCTGCCTGTTGCATTTCTAACATTCTTTGTGCAGACAAGACTTCCTCATCGGGTAACTCATTATTTAGAGGAGAATTTTTAGGAATCAAGTGTGCCGCTAGAAATTCGGCTATGCCTTGTCCTTTTATTGCCCTTTGAGGGACGAAGGTGATATCAAACTCTATGAGAGGTAAGGCCCATTTCCTTAGCCTCCCGGACAGCACGGACTGGGGGAGTAGAAATTTTAGCGGATCAAACCGCGATATGAGTTTGATTTTGTAAGCTAGCAAGTAATGCCTCAACTTCTTTACGGCAAATACTAATGCAAACACATCTTCTCTGTTGGAGTATATCGGTGCTCAAGACCCACCAACATTCTGCTAAGATAATAGAGTAGATGCTTCTTTCCATTCTCATTTTCCTGTGCTACTAAAGCTCCCAAAGAAGCATCCAAGGCTGCGATATAGAGGATGAGCGGCTTGCCTTTTATAGGTGCCCCCAATACTGGTGGTTTGAGGAGGTACTCCTTTATGTCATCGAGGGCGTTTTGACATTCTTCGTCCCAGACAAAGGGGCTCCCTTCTTTGTCAATTTTGAGAAAGGTCTGCACTTCCGGACAAATTGGAGATAAACCTCCTAATATAGGCCAATCTACCTTGTAAGGATATGAGCTCAGTCAGAGTTCTAGGAGGAGGCAGCTCCCTAATTGCCTTGATCTTGTCGGGGTCAATCTCAATTCCCCGGTATCTGACTATAAAGCCGAAGAATTTCCCACTGGAGATGCCAAAGGTGCACTTCATGGAATTCATTTTGAATTGATATTGGCGAAGCCTTTCAAACACTTTACGCAAGTCTTCAAGATGATCCCTCTTCTTTGCGGATTTCACGACGAGGTCGTCAACATAGCATTCGGCCAAATTGTGTAACATCTCATTGAATATTTTGGTCATTACCCTTTGGTAAGTAGCACCAACATTTTTCAGACAAAGGGCATTCTCTTGTAGTTGAATATTCCTTTTAGGGTTCAGGAGGCCGTATGATTTTTATCTTTGAGGGTCATCTTGATTTAGTTGTAGCCTGACGGCCCGTCCATAAAAGACGAGGCTTTGAATCCCGTAGTGACATCCACCATAGTCTCGGTGATCGGTAGTAGAAAGTCATCTTTGGGGCATGCTTTATTTAGGTCTCAAAAGTCGATACAGACTCGGACCTGGCCATTCTTCTTTTTCACTGGCACAATATTCGCTAGCCATATTGGATTATATGCATTCTTCAATGAAGTCGACCTCCCACATCTTGTCGACCTCGGCATTCACTTTGATTTCCAGTTCTGGGCACATCCGCCTCTAAGTTTGTTTTACTGGCTTAGCATCGGGTAGAATAGATAGCTCGTGCTTTGCTACCGAAGGGTCCAAGCCGGGCATTTCTTTATTATTCCAGGCGAAACAATCTTTGAACTCCTATAGGAGCTTTGTGTATGCCTGTCTTCCTTCCTCACTCAGGAGGGCACTAAGGAAGATTGGACGGGGGTCCCCTGATTCACCAAGGTCGATCTCAATCAGCTCATCGATCGTGGCTTGTCCTTCATCTTCTATTTCGTGGGGAGCTGGTCGAAGATTGACGAAGTCCTCTTCTTCATCTGTATCGGACACATAGACCTCATGCCATGCATGCTCTTCTTTTTCCGTGGGCTCAGGATCTGGCCTTAGAGCTATGCATTGGAAGGCTATATAATCTGCCTATAGAGGGCCCTCTAAGGAAGAAATGAGATCTCCCTGCTCTTCCTTATCAGTATCATGCTGCTCTTTTGGGGTTTGGGAAAGTCCTGCCGGACATGGTTCCCATTCACAGATGGAGTTCGCCTCCCCTGAAGTTATTTTGACAGGCATGAGAATTTCTTCATCTTCCTCTCCCGAACTATCAAATTTTGTATCATCAATTTGCTTTTCTATCTCAGACAAGAGCAGACTCACCATATTGACTGCATAATGGACAGAAGGTCTGCAGCGCCGCCATAGCCTAGGCCTTTCCTATCTTGGTGGCAGTCCCCTGGCCTCGATAAGATACCATAACTCTCGAAAGAGTTTGCTTCTTACTGCGCTCTGCCTTTCTGAGATATTTTCACATTTGCTTGATATATTGGGGCATATCGTCCATTTCTTGGACTTCCTCTTCAATTTCTGGCTGGAAATTCTTACATCCGAAGCCATCTTCAAGAGGGCTCTCAGGCACTAAATCTCCCTTGTAGAAAACGATCTGTCGTCCATCTTTGTGCGGGACGATCAGGGTCTTCAATTCTTCCACTATGTGGATTTCTATTTAGGATGTGAGCGTTATGAGGTTGGAAGGTAGACAAATGCCAGCCTCTATCTCCCTATTGATAGTATTGGCCCTCATATTAATGGCAGGTTTGTCAAATTTGGCCGGCCTCCGATTGGAAGGGCCATACTTCATTTTTCGCCTGAACTTGGCCGCCTTGGCCTCATTGATTGTTATGCCTCCCTCCTCATCAGAAGGCTCTTCGACTATTTGCTTCCCCTTACGGTGACTTTTGCTAGTTGCAGGGTTCTGATGCTTTGTCGAAGTACAATTGGGCATCTGCTAAGTAGCAATCGTATGCTTTGAATGGCTCCAGATCAGTAAATATTCAGTGTTGTTCGCCATCCTTCATATATTTGATGCATTGGTGGAGAGTAGAAGGCACCACCTAGTTCCTATGCAGCCAGGGCCTGTCTAGCAATGTTTTGAAGGAGGTATTGGAATCAATGATGAGAAATGACACTTGGGTTACCCAATCGTCTAGCATCAACTCCACATCGACCCGCCCAAAAGCTTCTTCTGTTTCTTGGTTGAATCATGATATTATTATACCTTGCACTTTCTTCATATAAGGCGTGAGGTACAACGCTTGGAATATTTTAAGAGGCAATATCTTTACAGCTGATCCTGAGTTTATCAGTATTCGGTCGACCTCTCGACTGTTGATCTTGCCCCGCATATATAGCGGTCTATTATAGCAAGGTGATGATAGCAGCATATCGTCATCACTGAAGATCACAGTGAATTGATATGCCTCATATGTTTGAGCTCTGATTTTGGCCATGTGGGCCTCATATGCTTCAGGATCTTGAAGGGCGGCTGGCATCCTTTTCACTGTTTGCAACACCTTTCGATCTGCCCTAGTACGGGCTTGCTCGATTGGAGGCATTATTTATGCCATACTGTGAAGAGTCTCCTTCAGGGCTTTTGGTTGTTGTATGGCTGTCGGGGATTCCTCGGCTGGCATTTTCCCATCTTGGGAATCAATTTTTACTTCTTCATCAAATAATTCCGCTAGGGCCTTAGCTCTATCCGCAGGGTCAAGTTGAGCTGAGGGACTCATCCCTTCCTGCCTTATGATAGGCTTTGTACCTTCTGGTTGTTGGGAATGGTCCTTCTCGTTAGATGAGGGGTAGAAACGGACATTCCCCCTAATTTCTGGTTCTTGAACTGGCTTCAGGGTCTCCCTCCTAGAATAAATAATTTTATTTTGGTTGGCCAAAACCTTGCCTCTACTACGGCCGCCATTGCGGCCTCGGCCTCGACCTTTATTCTGGTCATGTTGGCCATTTCTCTTTTGATAGGTGGCTAATGAGATCCTGGACTTTGGCGAGATATATCTAACCTCGTTGTCCGAGATATCTTTGGTATCTTAGAACTGAGTCGACACCATATGACAGGATTGGTATTGTCGTTCCACTTTCTCCATTGTCAGGCTATCATCCCAGAATATACTGGCATCATCCGGGATTGAAAGGCCATCCTCATCATCTATTTCTATATGACTCCGGAGCTCTAGCAGCCATGCCTTTAGACGAGCACGCCTCTCAAATTCTTCTTATGGGATATACCGACTCAAAAAAATATCTTTCATCGGCTGGCTATGTTGATATTCCTCCAATTCATCAATGATCTTTTGGAGCCTTTGAAGTGGCGAAATTCTGTCCTTGGATGTAGCTATGGCATTGGCCAAAATTTCCTGCCTTTGCAGCTTTCTTTTCTCATTTCGTTTCCATTTCTTTTCATGTTTCTTTCTCCTTGCTGCTGTTTGATGAAGCAGGGTTGGGCTGACATTTTCGGAAGTGGGTCGAAGCTGACCACAGTCTTCCCTTTTACCTTCTTTGCTTGCGATGATTTGGCATGCATGGGCTTCTTCTTTTCCACTTTGGTCCAGTGACCTTCTGTTGATCACGGTCGAGAGTGACTTTGATAGCTTGCTCGATCACCGCATATGCCAACATTTGATATTCGTCGAATATCTTATTTTCCGCCCTCTTCGAGGAGCTGGTCCCTTGAGCCTTTTGTTGTCGCCTTAGGTCCAACATTTTCATTTCTCTACTGACCACTGCCACGGTATCAATGGCGGCTCTAGTATGGAGAGTGGGAGGCCTATCTAACACCATTCCTCTGTACTGATAAGGCGGCTCTTCTTGCTTGGAGCTGAACAGCTCCTCTTCTAGAGCTTCCATGAACTTTTTAACATCCAAGAAAATCTTGTGAATCATATTCACATGATAGTTGATTGTATGGGGTTGCGGGGGATCAACTAAATATTTGCCTATATTTATTTATCCTTCTTGGATTAGCTTTTCTGCCTCATCCGTGAATATGAAGTAGTGCTTTATGGATGACCAAGAGCGCGATGATAATGACAATAATTAGGATCATCCGTCCTATGCATTTCCCCTTTCCTTCTTGACTTAGGGAGAGTAATCACTTTCTTCCTCATCAGCAGGAAGAGTTCATAGACCTTGTCCTTTGGAAAGGAATATGACTTTGCAAGCCTTTCCCTTAAGGTTTGAGAGCTTTTGAAGCGTATCCCTGCTTCTTTATCAGCCACCTGCTTGACATAATGGCTTTTTCCAACTGTTTTTACACCTTCCCGGTTTTTTGTTTGGAATATTGTTTCTTCCTAATAATGGGTGTCTGGCACCCCATTTGGGTCCAGAGCCTATTTGCCCCTCTTCCTCGAGGGGTGGTCACCCTCTGACCCTGGCTCTTTGGATGAGAAGAATCTATTGACTTTGTCCACTGCTAGGACTTCTGTAAATTATTTTAAGAGCCCTTCCATCATCTAGGTAAGTTCTTCTTGTTGGCATGAAAGTTGCCCCAGGCTTGCTTAGATTTCTTCCAATACGACCATGATCGACCCCTCCGGGGGTGGGGTTGCTGGGGTGTATGTTGGTGTTGCCTCACGCTCCAGGGAGGCTTTCACCTCTTCTTCTTCATGATGAAATCCTGATGAGCTCTCACTCATGTATATGACATTGACAACAAATATTTGTTTGGCCTTCTAGTGGGACTGGAGAGGACTTATCAAGTATTTGCTCATTTCCACAGCTCCTTTTTGGATGAGCTTTTCTATCTCATCCTTACAAACATAGCAGTCTTCTATTACATATCCCAACATGCGGTGGTACGGACAATAATTTGGCTCATGCACCCTACCGGCCTCAGCGGGCTTTTTGGGCTCTGAGAGTGACAAGAGTTTTACCCGCATACATGTTTTAAACATCTTCTTTGTATGCTCTCTGGCAAAGGAATAAGGTTTCCTCATCTTTTCATTGAGAGAGGCGACTGGCGCTCTCCTTTCTCCTTTCTTATTGGCCATTGATGCACTAAGGCCTTCTTTGCCTCTATTCTTTTCCACAGCTGAAGTAAAATCAATTGTATTTACTTCTTTGGAAGGGGCTCCTCGTTCCCTCAAAGCCTTCCCCTTATTGGGAAGTACAACGGGATGATCGATGAAGAACATCTCAATCTCCATTACTATATTATTGAGCTAATCAAAATTTTTGACATTGGCGCCTATCAACTTCTCATTTATCTCGGACTTTAAGCCCCTTTTGGACAACCTCATTGCGTCCTCATGGACTGGGGGGTTGTTACATCTTATACTAAGATTTCGCCATTTTTTAATATAGTCAATGGCGGATTCATTCTTTTCTTATTTGAGTGTCACCAATTCAGTGATGGTGACCTTTCGCTCCGATACTTTGAAGCGATCAAGAAATTTTTTTTGCATTTCCTCCCAACTACCAATAGAGTGGGGCTTTAATTTGACATACCATTAGAATGCCGTACTTGTAAGGGAAGTAGAGAAGAATCTCAGGAGGTAGGCTTCATCAGTAGCTAACTCTCCCAGTTAGCTCATGTAATGAGCTATGTGCTCCTGAGCCGAGCCATCCCCATCATATCTAGTAACCTTGGGGCGCTTACTATAGTCCGGTGGAAGCTTTTGAACATATGATGGACTGGGAACGACACTTTGTACAAGTCGAACGTCCTTATCTCTTCGTCCTATTCAGCCCATAGTTATCAATTTCGTCCCCGTCCCATTTTTCTACTGGGACGGGACGTGCTGGCATCCTGGACAATTCCAGTGTCCCGTCCCAATTTCTTTACATAAATATTTCAAAAATTGTAAAACGCATATATGTGCAATAAAATAACATCAACACCACTACATGACATGAAAATAGCAAAACATTAATGTATTCTACCTTGATTTAAATTGAGAAAACATGAGTAAGTAATAGACACCCCAAGAGAGAGGGATCGAGATGGGATTGAACCCTATTATAGCCATGTAATTCTTAAATATACATTATATACTTATATTACAAAAATATCCCTAATTGAACCCTACTTTCAAATCCTGGCCGGACCACATGATTCCGGCCGAGATACCCAGGACGGTCTTGGACACACCAAAATTGTCGGGTCAGACCGGGACAGGGGCTAGGACACACTGCTTAGTGTCCCGTCCTGTTTCTTCATTGGGACGGGGCATTCTGACCTGTCTCGGCCAGGCCGGGATGAAATTGACAACTATGGTTCAACCATCTTGGCTTCAACAATTTGCTTAATGAGATGTTTTTGCGATGTCGTTGCATCATCGGCTGAGGCATGCGATTGCTGAGCATTGTTATTGGGCTTTTCGACCCTATCTTCCTGAATTTGATCAGGGTTGAAATTGACCTCAATAGCATGAGGTCTTATTACCGCAGGAATGGGCATGGCCCTTGGCAGAGGTGGATTCATTGAAGGGGTTGGGGCTACTCTCTGCTGCTCTTCCATTTTCTGTATCAGGTCATATAGCAAGTGTAACGACCCGCCACCCTATAATCGGGGATCCGATTACTAAATGGATACCGAATCATTAAAATTTGGAGCTAAACCAGGATCTCAATAAGTCTGAAAAGTAAATGATAAACTAAACTAAACATCTCACATCACATCGAATTGTAAAGGAAGTACATGAATTAAAAATTATTACAATTCGACTCGACTCAGCAAATAATTACATATTCCAACTAAAAATAAATAATTAAGCATACATGTCTGAAAAGGAAATAACAACTACATCAGGGTGTACCCCGGAACAGTGGCTGCTAGCGCACAACCCGAGACGAAACCCTCTACGCTATGGCTGCCGGAAACCCTCACCTGAAAACCGTAGGGGTAAGTCTCATCGAAATGGACTCAGTAGGGATCTTCTGATCCCCACCACCCACTCACGCACCCACAAGTGCAACAACACAAATATAGACAATTAAATAAGTAAAGCAGTAATCACAACTCCCAAAGATTCTCAAATTCCGATATGAAACGTATGCATTTGTAAATGCAACAGGCACAACTCTGAAACCACTCCACCACGGAGTCCGCAACTAGCATCTCAGCTAAAACACACAAATTACGCAGCCGAACGCGTAAAACACCGACTCGTTGGGACCAAACAACAATCCCAATGATAGCACGCTTAGAGGTGTTCACTATTCGGTTCAAACCGAAAAACCAAACCGAACCAGCCAATTCGGTTAGGTTTGGTTCGGTTTGAATTTAAATTTTGGTTTGATTTGAAACCAAACCCGATTAAGAAATTTGGTTTGAAACCAAACCGAATTAAGAAATTTGGTTTGGTTTGGTTTCTCTTGCTCATAAACCAAACCAATCCGAATAAATCGAATTACGTTAAAAGGGTGTAATATAAGTATTAAATTCTTAGATTAAGTGTGAGTTTATGTAAATTATAAGATATAAAATTTTAAATTATTTTCAAATAAATACTTTTTAGATTGTAATCTTGTACAAAAAAGGTGTTAAGTCCTTAATAAAATAAGATGTTTAACTATAATAGTCTATTTCGTGACTTAAACCTCCAAATGTTTTTTAAATAATATTTTTAATAACTATTTTAAAAAAATATTAACGTAAATTATTTAATCATAGTGGCCTATTATAAGGCCCAAACTGCAAACCAAACAGAACCAAACTGAATTATTTTGGTTTGGTTTCAAACTATTACGGTTTGGTTTGATTCGGTTTGACTCTCTACTTCGGTTTGGTTTGGTTTCTAAAATTTTGCCCTTAAATCAAACCAAATCAAACCAAACCATGAACACCCCTAAGCACGCTGGCTACTCCGGCCTGTCTAGTTCTAAGTGGTTCTGCTTCCCCCAGCTATGAGTGACACTCCGAATGTACCACTCCCACACCGGTACTAGCTATACCTCGGGGTACACCAGGTGACCCTCTATCTAGGCGTCACCCCACAACTCCTACACCGGTGCCGTGTTACTCCCACACCGTCACATAGTGCTTAAGCACTAACAACTGTCACTCTAAGTCCACGATCGCACAAAACGCAACACAGTGCGACCCAGTCATGTAGAAATCCTCGTCCTCGAAGTACGTTTTCGAATATGTATTTAACCAAATTATTTAATAATATAAATACATGTTAATTGCATGAATTACTAAGGTTATGTCTTGAATGTCATCGCTTGTGGACGACGTCATTTAAGACCCCTAAACTGGTTCATTTTTCGCAGATGCTGGCCTAAATGGCATTGCCTATGGCCGACGCTATTCAGCTCTTTATCCTACACTGACCTCGACAACCGAAAGAAATAGGTTGTAAATAGCGTCAACTTAGGTCGACGTTTACCGCAAATAGTGTCGACCTGAGTGGACGTGTTTTACGCCTAAAATCGAGCCAAACCGAAGGGTCCCTCTTTTCTCTAAAAACACTCAAAAATTCAAAAAAACACAAAGGAGACACGAGGAGAGGCCCAACAATCCAACTTATTTCTTGAAAAACAAAAAATGTCTAATTTCATCAAAATCCCTTTAAAACATACTTTTCTACCCAAAAACTCTACACACAACACATGCTTTAAAGCGGAGAAAAACATGATTTTAAATAAAACACAACGAAAATCATCACCCTACCGGTTACTTGAATTTTTCTTTGCCCCTAGCCGCCGAATCACCACGCCACGAGCCGCCGCCGGCACCGCCGTGGACGCTGTCACTCCACGGGGACGTCGGCCGCTGTCCAGAGAGAAATGCGACGCAGAGGAGATGGTGGTAGTAGTGGTGGGAGTTAGGAGGTTGATGGAGTGGAGGAAGAGGAGGAATGGGGAGAGGAAGGGAAGGAAAAGGGGAAGGGGGTGCCGGAGGTGTTTGGAGAGGAGGGGGAGGAGAGAGAGAGTGATGGAGAGAATGAGAGAAAGAAAAGAGGGCTTTGGAGCGTCAACCGAAATTTGCTAAAAATGCGTCCAATCAGACTACAGGACGAGGTCGTACACTGACAGATCTCTGAATGACGTCAACCATGCAAGACGCCATTCAAATGATAAAACCGGGGCCATACACTCGTGCCCCAATGCCCGCCCACGCGGCACCCCCGCATGGCTCGACGCAAAAAAGAGTCCATGCCTCAGTCCCACAAAGGTCCTAACCAAGGGGTCCGACACCAAAACCAACCCGATAACCGGATCCAAAACCTCAGTCCTTACAGCAAGGCCCTTAGATGTTGATTTTCCTGCCTCATTTCCTCTATAGTCTGAGGCCGGACTTGATCCTACGGTTGCTGTTAAGCAACTCCAGTATCTTGGGCATTTGTTGCACCTTCCTCGGCTCCTCTAGCAGCATCACCAATGTTAATTTGGGATGGCTCTACCCCCTAGCCAACTCGGCCTAACAAGCGCATAGCTTGCTGTTGGGATCCGGGCGGAACGCGAAGAACGCAGCGGAAACGAAGAACAAAAATTAATCCCGCCCGATACCCGCTGATCCGATTCGGAACGAAAAACTCAAACCGAAAAATCGAGTTCGAATCTGATTACCGTGCGCGGATTCGAATCCGCTTCCGTTTCGGTTCCGTCGAGGCGATGCCGCAAGCCGCACAAGCGTCCGGCCTCCAACGGTATCCACGCGATCCTCCGCCGTGGTTCGTCCTCGATCCCTCGTTCGTTACAGCTCGCTCGCTGAAGATCCGTCGCTGCAACGGTTGCGGAAATCCCGCCGACAGGAATTCCCGACTTTCGGGAATCACACGCGGCGGAGACGGAAGCTGTTCTGGCGCGTCGAACGGGACGCCCAGAGGAGGAGAGAGAAAGGGGGGATGACGGCCAGCAAGGAAAATCCTGGAGCTTGGCCCAGGGTTTTTCAACAGCGTGTATATATATTAAGTCGGCGCGACTTTTCACAAAAGTCCCCGAGTTAATATAAATCCCACTTATGTACCACCGACTGAGAATCTTATTGCGTGTGACCCTCTAGGCCTATTTACCAGTCCGGTTTTCAGCCCGTTAAGTCCAATAACTAGTTATTGACTTATTGTAATTAATTAATATCTATATATTAATTAATTACTTAACCGAATTGACATCGCATGTGAATTTGGTCGGACTTTTGATCAAGTTGGATGCCAAGCAACACCGCATGATCCCGGAAGGTAATGGGGTTCAACAACCCACTCATGGAACCTGTCCGTCCACAGTTACCACGTGGCTATAATCCTTCGTTCGCACAATGCTCTCGAGTTAACCTAGGGTATGGTCAACTGTCAAACCCTAGATGGTCAACTCACTTGAATCAGACTCCGCTGTACAATATCCGAAAACCACTTTTCTGATATTGTTTCTGCTCTGGCCAGAGACTCCTGCGGATCTACTCTAGAGCATTCTCTCTCCAGTTACCTGAGAGCGAACGATCCTTTATTGAACACACAATCACTTTCGAAGGTCTTCCGCTGGACCCGATCTTTGACTATTTGAGATCCCGTGGATAGGGATTCGTAGGTCAAGGTCAAAGTCCAGAAGTCCACCGACAAGGTGTCTTTAGTGTCTCAAGTCCAAGGATCAACCACGCTACTGTGACGATGAATCAAGCCGATTGACAGTCAGGTAAATTACCATTCGGCGATTCATGTCGGATCAGTTCAGTGAACTCATTCCCCAATGAGCACCTACAGGCTTACCATTGTGTCTCCACACTAGTAACTAAGGAGATCAATCACCCTCATCATATGAGCTGGAATAACCTGTACTAGTCTAACCGGATGTTTGATGTCCTTCTCAAACATCCTACGACTAGGAACAATTAAGAATATGTGTTTATAAGTCATCAGTCTCATTATTATGATCTCATCATAATCTGATGACTATTGCACATATTCATGGACTTCATTATGCGCAAATATAAATATGCCAATCTACATAATGAATTTAATGCCATTTATTAGTGAACCAGATTGAAATAGGTGCCTTATGATTGGCTTAGAGGACACCTATATCCATCAATCTCCCACTTGGACTCAAGTCAATCACTTTCGCATTTGATCTCCATCAAATCTAGGTGATGCTCACATAAAGTCTGTGACTAAGACTTGGTCAGGGATCTGCTAAATTATCTACAGATGGAATATTTCCATTACGTTATTTCCTCTTAATTCTTTGTCTCTGAACCTGTGAAAGAGCCTCAGAATGTTCTGTAACTTCTGAAGAGACCATGGCTCGATCACTCAATTGATCGCTCCCACTGTTGTCCTACAACAACGAGATTTAATCAGAGACCTTTTAGAACTACATCTAGTTCAGGGATGAACCTTTTCATCCATATTGTTCCAATAACAGTATCACTTGTCTATGTCGTCATCTTAATATCGAGTTTTGGATTGGAACCATTCCAATCCATACCTTTCTACTAGAGGGTTGAATCTATTATTTGACTTGAAATTTGAGTCAATTGTTTCAAATCATCCTCTCCATATACGTGAATGCATCCTTAACACTTCTCAAGTGCTTAATGATGCATTTCACTCATGTATCCTTTTAAGGAACCTTTTCTTTAAAGGAATAAATTCCATATCTCAACAATTGAGACTGGTTATGAAATTTATGGCAAACATCTTGACATACAGGTCAATATAATATCCCCACCGATCTATCTTAATAGATTCGTATTCCAATACGTGGGATATTATAACTAAATCCATTATGGAGGAAAACATGGTTAATAATGTTTTCACTAATAGTAACATCCTGAAGTCATTCTTAATGACTTCGATGTTATTATCATAAAGCATTACTAAAGCGACCGTGCTCCCACTGTCCTTTCTGAACACACACAATCCGTGATCATTTTTAATGTTCACATAATATTTGACCATTAAGTCAAAAACTTTTATTACAACTTAGGAAGTTTCAGTTTGATTCAAAATAATTTTGAAATCATAACTTGCTTCCTGGATATTCTAAAAGCTTTAAAGGTGTATCATATACATCTTTACCTCAATCACATTGAGAGGATGCTTTTGATATCTAACTGTCATCATCTTATGATTGGCAGTATTGACAAGTATAATTCTAATAAACTTATCAATCTCAAAGTTGTAATGACAGAGAGCATCATCATCATAGATTTTAGATTATAATCTATTTTGAGCTCCTCTCACCTTGCTAAATTAAATATGTCAAACATATCTTTCTAGTCACTGAGAGAATCTCAAAAATCTATGAAGCTCTCTGATGTGTGACATGAATGGTTCCAAACAACTAAAGATTATCTAATAATCTTATGTTAACTTGTGAATCTAGAACATCTTCTAGTTTTATCAGCTCCCACTGTCTTCTTTGAGGACATATTCCTCTTCACAGAAGACAGCTTTCAGGACGACAATTATTTCATTATCGTCTGGCCAATAACTGTAATGTCCAAACTCTTTAGACATTCACAATTCACATCATGATAATACGTGACTTTTAAATCAGGTTTATTCATAATTCACATCTCATATGAATTATTTGGTTTCCATATCTTATATAGACACACACTGACTAATTTGGAACCATCTTTAAAGTATGGACATCTAATGTTCATACTCATGTTCAAAAGGACAAGAATCAGGCAAATCTTATTATGTATTGCATCATATCTTAATAAGGTGCAATTCTTCATTCTATCATATTTCTATGATGCACAATGAGGATTAATCGAGCGAGGATACAATTATCCTCTTAATGATTTATGTGAATCATATACCTGAGTATTAGTTTATTTGATCAAATCGAAAATTCTAATACTTCACATTGATCTTATACCTTAATTTCTCAGATGCATTCGACTTATACTTCAGTAAGTACATACAGTCGAATCATTCCAAGAGTAAACTATAAGGTAAGTCAACAGTAGTGATTATCTTGTGGCCTTTGAGCTATTTATATCAATATGTATCAGCATCAATAATTTCTTATTGTACAATCCTGTGTACAATACTATAGATAATCAGGACTCACACAGTTCATTTCTATAGAAGACTTGTGAACATTCATCACATGAAATGTCACTTCAAGAATCTATAGTGTATTGACTGATTTGAATAACTATTATTCATTGTCAGTCAACGTTATTCTTCATTTCTCATGCAACTAAATAACAATTATTTAGTTTCATATTTGACTCGTATAGACATACAAGGATTTACTGTCTAACAGTAATCTATGAACAATAGTTGAGTCTAACTCAACACTTACATTTTCTCGATTTCCTTTTACTTATCTAAGTCTGCACACTATCGCAGCTCTGAGAATCATTTCCAATATCTCATATTGGATACGCTAATTCTCCAATAGACATGTAAAAGACAATAAATGAAACTTCTTTCAAGTTCCATATCCTTTTTGCCTTTACCAATATCCTTATATTGGTTGCAGTGGGAGAACTGCTGCTTCTCTATCTCAGCTGACTTTTCTTTATCCTTTTAGGTGTGGGTTTGACCGTTTAAAGTCTTATCACTTGCCTTTCTCAAATGCACATCATAAATATCTCTTCTTCTTGGTCTATCCAAATAAGAGATTTCATGATGATCATTGCCTTTCATTAAGGCATACCATGAGCACCTCTTCACCTTGGTCTATCCAAGTAAGAGGATTCATGATATCTGATTAGGATAGTGACTTTCACTTGGCCCTGAAGACGTTCTTCAGAGTTTTTCTAGTCAGTATGAGTATGAGAAGTATTGGCATCCAATATGCCAAAATCTCGAATAGACGACATTTAAGTGAATCGAAGGAAATAACGTGATTTAAGCATATAGTTCTGATAATTCAATTATGGTCTTTTATCTTGAATTATTTCCCACTATTTTTCGACGGACTGTATAACCTTCAGGTATACAGAACGGAAGACTCCGACGGTCTTCTAGTGAGGATCAGAATCTCCAAGAATCACAGTATGACCTCGGGTAAACACATAGTATCATACCATTATCTTAGAGCAACCATCTCATGGTAATTGCAACTCCTTGCAATATCCGATCTTATTTCGGCTCCCAGGTCTTTAATGGTCCCGAGTAAACACAGTAGACCATTATACCTAGTCTAAGCTTTACCATCAATACGCGACAGAGTAGAGTAAGAATGCAGCTCCCGGGTAAACGCGAGGATAGCTACACCGTTCCTCTATTCTAATCTCAAGGCATCATAATGCCATAGTTAATAGTCATTTCATCAGATGGTGGCAGATCTCGGGTAAACACGTAGTATCTGTCATCACTGAATCAAGTTCAAAGAACTATATTGATGGAGAGCCACGCGGTACATTCTCAATGACTCGCGCTCCGACTTAGACTTTATGTTGAAGGTTTTGTTTATGTTAAGTTGGTCTCATCCTAGGTGATAGTTTATAAATATATCGAATATATATAACTATACCTAGATATTAGCAATCGATTCATAATCAATAATTAAAAGCATGCATCATCCATACATGTTCATTATGTGGTCATGGACAGCACGGTGATTAACTGGAGCCAAACAATTAATCACCAAAACTATATAACATTTATATAATCTAAACATGCAAACGCATAGCCACTGGTGATCTCATCTCCTGTTGCCTTCCTGGTTGCATTTGTGGATCATCCTCGCCTCTTCTCGGTCGGCGCGATCAAATACAAATATTATATATTTTGAAATAATTTTCAAATACAAATAAATTGTAAGAGAAAGCCTTATGACCGAGTACAATAACAGAGGGAGATAGAATTACAATGGAATGAAGAGAGGGAGGCACACAAGCCTCATTAATTAACACTTAATTAATGTACATCACATCCCATAACAATCCACAAAATCACACACCATCACATGATATGAAATTTAACTAAGTGTATGTCCATGACCACCATAAATTTTAACCATCCACACATGATAGAACACATCACATGAAGGCTAAAATTTTGAAAATATAATAATTTTGGCTTTCTTAAAACCTGGGTACCAATCAAAATTGGATAATTTGAATTTTTGAAAATCTTATTTTCTAACATGTAATAAATCTAATTTAAAGCATTAAACACATCAACATGTGCACACAAAACTAAAATTAAAATTCTAAAATATTCCATGCATTATTTAGAACAATTCTAAATTAATTAATCTAACATTTAGATTAATATTAAATCACATTAATAACAGTTATTAATGCGAAACAATCTAACATTTAGATAGAATTAAAAATTCCTAAATAACATTTATAAAAGAATTTCCAACTCAAATTATTAACCCCTTAACAACTTCTTGTTAATAAACCCCTTTATTTAAATCATATTTCTCAATAACCATTATTAAGAAATAGTTAATTAGAACATTTCTAATTAAAATAGTTTAACAATTAGACTTAAATAATCTCTTAATAACATTTATTAAAAGATTAATTATTAAGTAGATTAGATCTTCAATATTTAATTAAGGGACCCTTGAGAATATTAATTAGCTTAATAACTATTAGTAAGCATTAATTAATCCTTAATAACTTTTATTAAGGTTAATTCTCAAGAAACAATTAACCCTTGAATAACAATTATTAAAAGTTAATAAAACACTTAATAACTTTTATTAAATGTCCCTTAATCAAATACATAATTTCATAACAACAATTGCTAAGAAATTAAAATAATCTAATTAGATAATTAAAATAAAATTAACAACAATTGTTAATTAATTTTAAGATCAAAGCATTAATCTAATCACTTATTTAGAATGTAATTAACAACATTTGTTAATATTATTTAAGATCATGACTTAAAATAAATTAATAACATTTATTAAATTAATTTAAGAACACATCTTAAATAATTCCTCATTCTATTTAATCAAAATGATTTAACAACATTTGTTAATGTTATTTAAGATCACATCTTAAATAAACACTCCAATTTTAAGATCTCATCTTAAATTAACCCCCTTTTAATCATTCAGATCAAATATATTAAATTAACAACAGTTGTTAATTAAATTAAGATCATATCTTAAATAACCTTTTAATTAATTTTATTAAAATGATTTAACAACACTTGTTAAATCTAATTAAGATCATATCTTAATATTAACCCTTAATTAACTAGAAATTATTTATTAAAGTCTAAAAAAATTTTAAACTTTATTTAAAGCAATTCTCAGTTAATTAGAAGTGGGTTAAAACATTAATAAAAAACTTTTAGAGGGTTAATTGGGGTTTTGGGGTTTAAATACAGGTTAAGGGGTTTTAATGGGCTGGGCTGATAGGGGATTTGGGCCCAATGGGCAAGGAGGGCTCAGATCTGCCCCCCCCAGTCCTAGCCTGGTTCGAACCAGGTAAGGTTGGGCTCGGGCCTGGGCCCAGGACCACCTGGCTCAGCCAGGCCAGGTGGCTGGTGCGTCTGGGCCGGTCCCGGCCCCCCGGTCGAACCGGCGCGGGGCCGGCCGGTCCAGGCGCAACAGGCCAGGTTCGCCCAGCCTTTAGGGCTAGGGTTTCCTGGTTCTTCCCAGCCACCGCCGCCCCCTTTCATGCTCCCCTCCGGCGCCGGTGGGCCAGCAACTGACCGGTGATCTGCAGGGGCTACCCCCTTTTACCATCCTCGACGCCGGTGATCGCCGGCCGGCGAGCCTCGTGCCGCCGGTAACCCCCAAAAGGAGCTTCAAAACCGGCGGTTTCCCCTTTTTTTAAATTGTTTAAAAAAAACAGAAAACGAGGCTCGAACACCGGCCATAAACAACAACAAAAATTTTCGAGAACATGAAAAAATAGTTGGTCGCACCAGCAAGCAAGAGGATGGTGGCCGATCATGATTAAACCCCTTACTATGTCCCGGAAATCCGGTTCTTCATCTTCATGAAGAACACCATGAATCCCCAAAACTGATTTTTCTCCACAGAAATTTACTCTAAATTTTATCATTCATCCTATGAACAAACTCGTGTGCGAGAAAAATAAATTTACGCATGGAATTCATTCTAGAATATTAATTTAATCGTTCCGGAGCGGATCAGAGCGGAACCTGGCTCTGATACCACTGTTGGGATCTGGGCGGAACGCGAAGAACGCAGCGGAAACGAAGAACAAAAATTAATCCCGCCCGATCCCCGCTGATCCGATTCGGAACGAAAAACTCAAACCGAAAAATCGAGTTCGAATCTGATTACCGTACGCGGATTCGAATCCGCTTCCGTTTCGGTTCCGTCGAGACGATGCCGCAAGCCGCACAAGCGTTCGGCCTCCAACGGTATCCACGCGATCCTCCGCGGTGGTTCGTCCTCGATCCCTCGTTCGTTATAGCTCGCTCGCTGAAGATCCGTCGCTGCAACGGTTGCGGAAATCCCGCCGACGGGAATTCCCGACTTTCGGGAATCACACGCGGCGGAGACGGAAGCTGTTCTGGCGCGTCGAATGGGACACCCAGAGGAGGAGAGAGAAAGGGAGGATGACGGCCAGCAAGGGAAATCCTGGAGCTTGGCCCAGGGTTTCTCAACAGCGTGTATATATATTAAGTCGGCGCGACTTTTCACAAAAGTCCCCGAGTTAATATAAATTCCACTTATGTACCACCGACTGAGAATCTTATTGCGTGTGACCCTCTAGGCCCATTTACCAGTCCGGTTTTCAGCCCGTTAAGTCCAATAACTAGTTATTGACTTATTGTAATTAATTAATATCTATATATTAACTAATTACTTAACCGAATTGACATCGCATGTGAATTCGGTCAGACTTCTGATCAAGTTGGGTGCCAAGCAACACCGCATGATCCCGGAAGGTATTGGGGTTCAGCAACCCACTCATGGAACCTGTCCGTCCACAGTTACCACGTGGCTATAATCCTTCGTTCGCACAATGCTCTCGAGTTAACCTAGGGTATGGTCAACTGTCAAACCCTAGATGGTCAACTCACTTGAATCAGACTCCGCTGTACAATATCCGAAAACCACTTTTCTGATATTGTTTCTGCTCTGGCCAGAGACTCCTGCGGATCTACTATAGAGCATTCTCTTTCCAGTTACCTGAGAGCGAACGATCCTTTATTGAACACACAATCACCTTCGAAGGTCTTCCGCTGGACCCGATCCTTGACTATTTGAGATCCCGTGGATAGGGATTCGTAGGTCAAGGTCAAAGTCCAGAAGTCCACCGACAAGGTGTCTTTGGTGTCTCAAGTCTAAGGATCAACCACGCTACTGTGACGATGAATCAAACCGATTGACAGTCAGGTAAATTACCATTCGGCGATTCATGTCGGATCAGTTCAGTGAACTCATTCCCCAATGAGCACCTACAGGTTTACCATTGTGTCTCCACACTAGTAACTAATGAGATCAGTCACCCTCATCATATGAGCTGGAATAACCTGTACTAGTCTAACCGGATGTTTGATGTCCTTCTCAAACATCCTACGACTAGGAACAATTAAGAATATGTGTTTATAAGTCATCAGTCTCATTATTATGATCTCATCATAATCTAATGACTATTGCACATATTCATGGACTTCATTATGCGCAAATATAAATATGCCAATCTACATAATGAATTTAATGCCATTTATTAGTGAACCAGATTGAAATAGGTGCCTTATGATTGGCTTAGAGGACACCTATATCCATCACTTGCTTCATTTGACGGGTTATAGGCCCGCCTCTTTTCGTCAGGATAGCAACATCATTTGACTTCTCCGGCTAAGAAGACTACCGGTTAGTGGTGCTAAAAGTATAGCATGTGTATATACGAATGCCATCTTCTGTCATCTTGGCAGTTATGTTCTTCTTTGGGTCGGTCGGACAAGGGCGCCCAACCTTTCGAAGACAGATGTCCGTTTTTTGACAGTTCATATGCCTTATAGGCACCTTTCCTTTTCTGGCCCTGTTGAGGACAGGGCCAAGTTGTTGGACCGGCTGTCTGCCTCACCGGCTATGTAGGTTGGTGAGGCTGTTGTTCTGTTAGGGTGGCCCTAGCCTGGCGTATCTTGCGGGCTTCTTTGGTCACTCACATCTTTTTGAGGCGGAGGTTTTGGTCCTCCTTAGAATTTCCCCTTGCGCGGGGCATAACATTGCCCCCTGCTCGAGGCATGGCAGATTTTGGTATAATTATTGGCTCCTGTCGGGCAGGGGCCTTTGGGATCCTCTTCTTCTGTTTGAAGGTTGCCACGTCCTGGCACACCTTCAATAAGATCCCGAATCAGTTGCAGACCAGAACCGTTGGAATATGTCGTATCTTGGGAATTATGGACTTTTTGCCATCCAGACAAACGCGTATGTTTTCCACAAGTATTGTCTTTCCCATCCTAGACGAGTTTGGTGGGGAATTCCTGTACCTCTACCTCCTGTTGGATGAGTAGGCTGTAGATACACTGATAGTGTTGGCAGTAAAGACCTGTCGAGGTCGGTCACCGGCATTGTTCTTTTTGGCGCGAGAAGTGCGCCTCTTCTTTGTCTTCTCCTAAGTGGATTCCAATGCCGGAATGACTCCCAAAAAGTAGGCAGATCCGATTGTTGGGTTCTCGGGTTTCTCCGGATCTCCTGCGCAGCGGAAGTAAAATGAAAACGGAGATCCGTTCCCGTTTCGAAAAATCTAAAACCAGATTATCGGATAATCAAATCTTACCGTGTGCGGATTCGAATCCGCAACCGTTCGGTTCCGTCGGTGCGACACCGCAAGTCGCGTAAGCGTCCGGCCTCTAGCGGAGTCCACGCGATCCTCCTCGCGACGGATCTCCTTACGTTCCTCGTTCTTCGCAGCCACGAAACCTCTGTCGGTCACCGCGACGCCCGGACGATTTCTCGTCGAACGGGAGTCAGAGAAGCGGCGGAGTAGATCCGGGGATCCGGATCTGGCCTGGGGCGCTAGAGAGAGAGAGAACAGAGGAGGGGGCGGTTAAGGTTAGCAGCAGCTTGGCCTACTCAGCCCGTTCGCTACATTTTATACTAACCGCGCGATTTTTCATTAAAATCCCCGGTTTATATAAAACTCACTTATTTATCCATCGCCCTGAGAATCATTTGCGTGTGACCCTCGAGGCCCAATTACCAGTCCGGTTAATAGTCCAATAAGCCCAGTAACTCCTTATTGGCTTTGTTAATCAATTAATAACTCTTTATTAATTAATTAATTAATCGAATTGATGTCGCACATCAAATTCGACTGGGCCTCCGATCACGTTGGGTGTCAAGCAACACCGCGTGCACTTGAAAAGTATCGGGGTTAAGTAACCCACTCTTGAAACCTTTCCGCCGACAATTACCGCGTAGATATAATCCTTCATTCGTACAATGCTCTCGAGTCAACTCAGGATATGGCGTGCTGTCAAACCTTAACCGGTCGACTCACTTGGATTGGATGCCGCTGATGAATATCGGAAAAATTTCTTTCCCGATATTATCGTCCGCCCTGGCCAGGGACTTCCGTGCATCCTTCTTAGAACATTCTCTCTCTAAGTACCGAGAGCGAATGATTCCTTATTGACACACAATTTCCTTTGACGGTATTCCGTTGTACCCGATCCTTGGCTGTTTAAAATCCCGTGATTAGAGATTCATAAACCAACGTCAAAGCACAGAAGTCCACCGACAAGGTGTCCTTGGTGTCTCAGGTCAAAGGATCATCTACGCAACTGCAACAATAGAATCAAGCTGGTTGACAATGAGGTACAATACCATCCAGCGATTCAGTCGGATCAATTCAGTGAACTCATTCTCCAATGAGCACCTACAGATTCGCCTTAGTGTCTCCACACAAATGACTTATGAGATCAGTCACCCTCATCGCATGAGAAGGAGTAATCTGTACTAGTCTAACCGGATATCCGATGTCCTTCTCGGATATCCTCCGACTAGGAACGATTAAGAATATGTATGTTTAAGTGATCAGTCTCACTAGTATGATCTCATCATAATCTGATCACTACCACACATATTCACGGACTTCATTATGAGACGATAATTAATACGATTTACACATAATGAATATTATGTCATTATATTAATAAATATGAACGAGATTACAAAGTCATATTGGCTTGTAGGCCACCTAAGACTAACACCGATGACTGCGGGAAAATTCATGAAGCTAATTGGGGTAGTGAGGTACCCGCATTTGGCATGGGTTGCCACCACGAGTGGGCCGTAGACCACCTTTGCCGCCATCAGAGTCCTTTCCTGCAGAAACTTAACCACCTGCATAAGATATGATGAAGTTAGTAGTAGGGATATGGTGAGGACATCACTAAACGGAGAGATGAAGGGAAAGAGAAGTCTTACCGGTCATGCCACCTGTTTAGACTTGGGCCTAGATCTCTCCTATCGGATTTTTATTTTTTAATGTTTTGTTTTATTTGGAGAAATATATGTCGATTTTATTTATTTTATTTCTTGGACAATAAGAACTTAGAATTAGCCCTTAAGGAGTCCGGGACTTCGAATCAAGCGAAGATTCGAGTATATGACTTCTCTTCACTGGCCTCGGTTAGTGTTAATTACATCGAGCAATTGTTCGACAACCCTTGATTAACCGTCCGAATGATGCCCTTCAAACCATCTATACTACCACACGATATGCACACATGTAAAGGCAACTTTTATATTAAATTCTTGGCTTCTCCCTAGTGTACTTGGATTTGTTCTAACGTATTAGGATGGACTCCTAAGTATCTAAATTCACTCTTAAGTGTTTTAGGATGGGTTCCCAATGTTCTAAGATTGGTTCCTAGCATTTTGGGCCCATGAAGGCATCTTTGTAATTATGTCAAATTAGGGATATAGGGTTAATATGGTTATTTTATGGTTGAGATGTATTTTTAATGACTTAGAAAGGTTACAAGACCCTAGGAATCATTTTAAGGTTGTTTTAAGCATATTTAAGGCATAGGGGTGTTTTAGTAATTTTACACCAAATAGGGTTTCTAGGCATTTACCATGTTTTTAATATTTTTATGTTTTTTCTAAAAATTTTAAGTATTTTTATTGCATCAGGGGTATTTTAATAATTTTACCAACTTTTAGGGTTTGGAGGGTATTTAGGGCATATTAGAGGTTTTGACATTTTTTAGGAATTTTTACAGATTTTTATCATGAAGAGGGGTATTTAAATAATTTTCTTAAGGTTCTAAGGGTATTTAGGCCATTTCGGGAGTTTTTATATTTCATGTATCTTATCTCTGTGCTCACTGATTTTTACTGATGTTTTATTAGTTTTTATTGATTTTTATAAGTTTAAGGGTATTTTAATAAATTTCAATTAAGTGAGTTAATATATATATATATATATATATATATTATTATTTTTTAACCCAGGAACTTATCTAGGATCCTGGGCCGGCCCTTTGGATTTTATATCCTTAAAATTTCAAAATACAAGGGGGGGACATACCACCTTACCCTTGAGAGAGTACATCGAAGAACCAAAATCCCTCTAACAAACCTAACCCTCATAAACGAAGATGAGGGAGACCACTTTTATCAGAAGTGATCTCACTTTTGACAATAGAAGGCAAGGAAGAGGAGACAAGAAAAGTCTGATTAACCTGAGAATCACATGAGTGGTTGGCCAAGGCATCAACAACTCTATTGCCTTCTCTAAGCACATGACGAAACTGGAGGTCCATGCCACCTTTGAGATTGCAAAAATCACTCCACCAGGGGAAGAGGATCCAAGGGACAGTAGCTTGAGCAGCATTGATCAAGTTGATGAGGACTAAGCAATCAGATTCCACAATGAGGCAAGAGTAACCCTGCTGAACGCACATCTGAAGGCCAAGAGTGATAGCTCTGAACTCTGCAACAATACTGTAAGTGTGACCAAAGAATTCACAAGCAGTAAGAATAACATTACCCTTATCATTTGTAAGGATGGCAGGACCTGCAGAATAACCAGGATTACCTTTACTGCAACCATCAGTGTTAACCTTTAACTTACCTGTAGAGGGAGGCCGCCAGCTAACAAACACAAGTAAAGAAGGAGAGAAAGTATCAACTATATCTAAGGATTGCAAGAAACCTCTCTGAGCAGTAGAGGAGGAGGACTTTGGATGATACATAGCAACAATATCCTTCAAGAGGCAAATACTCTGGTGCAAAATGCTTTGTTTACTGCAGTGATTACCATCGTATTTTGTAGAGCACCTAGCTTTCCACATAAACTAAGCAACAATAGAAGGTATAGTACCCATGATAAAAGAGTAGAGAGAAGTACCTGAGGCGAGACCGATGAAAGAGCAATAAATATGATCGAAAGAATCCATCTGAATTTGGATATTGCAATTATTTTTGAAAAAGTTCCAACAGTAAACTGTCCAATCACCACGAGCAAGAGTATGATTAAGAGTTTCAATAGAGGGGGTGGCACAGCAAACACATTTAGAAGCTAGAGATATGCCAATTCTTTGGATATTGATATCGAAGGGCAATATGTGAGCGAGAGTCTTGTAGATGAAGATGGATATTTTTTTTGGGATCTAAAAGCACCAAACCCATTTAAGTATAGAGATAGGAGTAGTGTGATGTCTGACAACCTGCCATGCTGATTTATAGTGAACAGACCTAGAGAGTTAGGTTTCCAGATAACCCTGTCATGACCTTGAGTGATACAGAAAGAATCAGCATAGTTTCTAATAATAGAAGTGACATCATGAGGCAAAGAAAGAAATAGAGACTGTCCGGAGGTGATAAAATCATGAACCAACCAACTATGAGTGTTGCTAATGGCGTCCCATTGATCATCATAAATAAAGTCCCTCAAGGGGCCATGACCTGTCCAACCATCAAACCAGAACAACATGTGGCCTTGCCCAACAAGCCAAAAAGAGTTATCAATAATCCAGTGACGTTGTTTGAGGACACCCTTCCAATTAGGAGAACCAGTGAAAGGGCAGGTAGAGATATGGTGACTCTTAAGGTAGGTGTTATTAATGTAATCACCCCAAATCCCTTTCTTAGTATATGCCTTCCAGTAAAGTTTTACCTTGAGGGCAACCCCAATATCATAAAGAGAGCGAATACCAAGACCACCTTCAGAAGTAGGCCTAGACAGATGCTTCCAAGCAATCCAATGCCTACGAGCACCTGTAGAAGAAGATCCCCAGAAAAAACCAGCAAAAAGCCCTCTCTAAAGAATGGAGAATACTCTTAGGAGGGGTGAGAACAACAAGTATATGTGTAGGAATAGAACTAAGTACATGCTTAATAAGAATTAATCTACCACCAGGCGAAAGCAGATTAGTTTTCCAAGAAGCCAACTTTTTCCTTACCTTATCTAGCAAGTTCTGAAAGTAGATAGCTTAAGCTGCACCCTTAAATATAGGAGCACCCAGATAAGTAATGGGAAATGACCTGTGAGGAATAGAAGTCCTAGCTGCAATTTGATTAATTCTCCATGTAGAGGTGTACCCAGCAATATAAAAGGAACTCTTGTTCATATTGATCTTCTGACCTGAGCATCTCTCATAAATGTTCAAGAAGGCCATGAGCCTACGTAGGGAACCCTGGGAAGCATTAGTAAAAATGATGGTGTCATCAGCAAATAAAAGATGTGAGATAGTAGGCCCCTTGGTGAAAGTGGAGTAGGGAGTAACGATGTCTCTTTGAAATAGATGTTGCAGACCCCTACTTAGAGCTTCTTCAACAAGAATAAAGAGGCTAGGAGCCAGTGGATCTCCTTGCCTGAGGCCACGAGAAGAAGCGAAGTAACCACCATTAGTGCTATTAAGAATGACAAAAAACCAGCAGTTGGTGAAAAGGCCCCTAATGAGGTTGATCCAAAGAGAAGAGAAACCAAATTTGTGAAGAACATCAAACAGGAAAGACCATTCTAATATGTCATAGGCCTTCATCATGTCTAATTTGAATATAATATTATGACCTCTGACTTTCTTAGAAATGCTATGGGTAAGCTCCTGAGCAAGATAAATATTATCAACAATATCTCTACCTTTAACAAAGGCTCCCTGGTAGGGCAAGATGAGAGTAGGCAATAAAATGGATAAACGCTTGCATATGATAAGAGGGATGATCTTGTAGGTGAAATTGTATAAGCTGATGGGTCTGAAGTCCTTCAGATTAGTTGGAGAATCACTTTTGGGGATAAGCACAAGATGTGTAGAGGTGTAAGCTTTCGGAAGCATGCCTCCTTTGAAGAATTCAATTACCGCCTCGTATACATCAATATAAATAATATCCCAACAGTAAGAAAAGAATTCACCTGAAAAACCATCAAGCCCAGGAGCACTTTCAAGACTTAGGGAGAAGACAACTTCTTTAACTTCCTCCATGTTAGGCAAACACACCAAAGCTTCATTATCTGCATATGTGACAAGAGTAGGGATATACTGCAAGATACCAATGTTATTCATGTTGGTAGGCTCAGAAGTAAACAGATTTTGGTAATAAGATATGGCCATAGAAAGAAGAGCAATTTGGTCGGTCACATGATTCCCTTGATCATCATTAAGTATGTGAATAAAATTTTTCCTTCTTCTTTCACAAACAAACGAATGAAAGAAAGCAGTATTTTGGTCACCTTCCTTCAACCATTTAAGATGAGATTTCTATCTCCAAAATATTTCTTGGCAGATAAGGATTTCATCAAGACTCTTCTTGGCTGCAGTCAGCTCATTATAAGCAAGATCATAAGGGTTGCTATCCACCAAGGTCTGTATAGCATTTACTCTCTCCTCAGCTTGGAGAACATGTTGAAATATATTGCCAAAGGTGTTTCTATTCCAAAGTTTTAACACCGATCTAAGTCTCTTAAGTTCACCACTGAGCCTGTAAAGAGGAGAAGCATGGAAGGGCTGACACCAAGAAAGATTCACCACATTCATGAAGTCATTGTGCCTAGTCCACATGTTTAGGAATTTAAAGTGACCAACTCTGGAAGTAACAATATGATCATAAGTAAGCAAGAGGGGGCTGTGATCAGAGTTAACAGGATGAAGGTGGTCCACAGTAGAGCTGAAAGTCGAAACCCAAGCAGGATTGGCCAAAGCTCTATCCAGTCTAGCTTTAATGCTATTATTACCTTGTTGCCCATTTCTCCAAGTGAAAGGAGGACCAGTGAAGCCCACATCCATGAGGTTAGCATCCTGTGAGAAAGAGTGGAACGCTGTCATAGAAGCTTGCTGAGGTGCATTGCCACCACATTTTTCATGTGAGTAAAGTACCGAATTAAAGTCACCAATAATCATCCAAGGTTCAGGAGTGGAAGAAGAAGAGATCAAATCGTCCAAGTTGTGCAATCTATCAGAGAGTTGGCAACTAGCATAAATGAATGTAATATGATGAATCACAGTGCCAATAATTTTAAGAGTGATAAAATGCTCATGTGAGGTAACCACTTGAACAGAAACAGAAGAATGCCAAAACACCCAAACTTTGCCAATAAGATCACCGCTAGATAGGAAATGAGAAAGACCAATCTTAGTAGAGATGCTGAGCATTTTAGAATTCTGCACCATAGGCTCTAGAATAGCAGCAAATTTCACTTTGTGAGTCCTGCAAAGAGAAACCAATCTGCGAATGGAAGGAAAATTGCCAACTCCTCTGATATTCCAAGCAATGCTACTAGTCATTAAGGAACAATATATTTTTTTGGGGCCCGGGTGAGTCTAGCACTCTTGCGTTGGACCGGAAGCTGAGGAGATGAGGTCTTCTGAGCACCTGTAACACAATCTTGTGGTACATTATCAGGAGAAGTAAAGGATTGCTGAAATTGTTTAAGCCCAACCAAGTGTTGATTATTATTTCTTTGAGTAGACATTTCTAAATTTAAGGCTTCCAAATCAGTAGTATAATCCACACCATGGGAATCCACATCAATAACAGCTTGAGAATCTTGTTCTAAAGGCAGAGCAGAGAAAGGTATCACCTGTTTGCCGGCGCTTGAAGAGTTGTGAACTTTCAAATGAGATGCCTGGGCAACCCCATCATTAAGCGTATTTGAATCCACAATTTTCACAAGGTGTCATGTATTGGGTTAGGCCCAGTATTAGGGATCAAAGGTTGGCCTTGGATACTAGCATGGTCTTGTAGTTGGACCGGAGCTGGCGGACAGGCCTGTGAAGTAGTCTGCTGAGGATGCTCATGACCGATAATGGCTTTGGACTGCCTGGGCAAGAACATGTCAGCCTGCATGGGAGGTAAGTTAGGAGCTTCAGTAAGGGAGGTCCTCGTGACCATGGTAGAAGAAGCACCCGTCAGCTTGGAATTTGGGGGAATAGGGGCAGCAGAAACTGGCACGACAGGGATATCCAAACTAACATCCAAGGCCATAGGAGCATCACCAGCCTCACATACAACGTCAAAAGGATTAGAGGTAGAAACAACATTATTAGGGACCTTAGAAGACTTAGAAATCCACCTTTGTTGTGAGCGTTTGCCTTTATTTATCAAAGAAGTATTTTCAAAGCTATGTGAATCTGGTTTACCTGTGGTCCGAGCAAGTTGCTGTGGAGAGGGATTAGGGGGGGAAATAGGCACCTGATCTTCTTCCTTGGATAGCTGGTTATTTGGAATATTCTTAGGGTTCTTGCGACAGGAGGTAGCACCATGACCTAAAAGATAACAAGAAGTGCAATACTGAGGTATGTTAGCATACTTAACAGGTTGCCAATATCCGGAAGCGCCACCAAAACCAATCCAAATTCTATCCGGTCGTAGTTGAAGAATATTTAATTCAACACATGCATGAGCAGCCGAGGCATTGGTAAATTGAGAAGTACGAAGAGCCACTTGAAGAACTTTGCCAATATTGCCAGCAATGGATCTAATACAGGGTTCATGAAATAAGTTTGGCTTGAGAGCTGGAAATTCCACCCATATAGGAACGATAGGCGGTTCAGTACCACATTCGAAGTCTTGTGTCCATTTGAAGAAGCGGAAGAGATAACCCTTGATAAGGAGTTGTTCGCGAAGTAAAATCTTCAAATAATCCTCTTCCTCAGTGCAGCGTAGAAGGAGGTGACGACCATCAAGGGCACCAATAACAAATTCAGATTTGAGTCCCAGTCATTGGGTGAGCAACTGTTTAATATCAGGATATGGGGGCCTCCCATAGGGTGTTTTAGCGACAAGGGCGTATTTGAATGGAATAAGAGTGCCTTCGATTTCTTCAGGCGTAAAAAACACTGCAGGTTCACCCGTGTCCGTGAATGTGGGAGCGTGAACAGGGGGCTTGACATCAGAGAAAATTTTAGATTCGGCAAGGGCTTTAGCATAACTTTTTCCTGTAACAAGAGGAGGGTTAACACCAGTCATCCTAGAAGAAATATGGTCTAATTTGTTACCAATAGCCTGTCGAATTTGAGTATTAGGAGGACTGACAGACTGAGGATTTCTGGGCCAATTCGACGAGTATCTCTGTTGGCTGGGTACTTTGACACCTGCGGGCTTGTGAGTCATGGAGTTCTTGGACGGAGATGGATCAGTGCCTGAGTGGGATTTAAGTGGGTCCTGACGGGCATGCGCACTCTTCGCCACACTCAGATCGATATGGTCAGCCGTAGTAGCGCCATTGTTGGTCTTCAGTCCCGATAAAGTTGTAACCTGGGGGGCCTCAGGCGCAGCCTCATGCGAACATGTAGGATCCTCATTGATACCTTGTGTCGACTGGTGGGTACTAGGATTAATTAAATCCAGAGCAGTAGGGTCAGCATCATACGCCTGGCCATGAGAATCTCCATGAGCTTCATCATGAATAGGGACAACAACACCTCCATCAGAAATAGGAGCAGTAGAACCTGCAAGAAGACAAATGCCAGAGTTGGAGTTAGTATTGGGAGCAGCAGCAGCCGTATCTCCATGGTGGCCAACTGTCGAACAGTTGGTGTGCGTGTCTTCATTAGGGGATGTGGACGTATGCGCGACACCAGGCGTCGAGCATGTGGCGATATGCAAGGGAGACGCTGGAGCTGTGCGGCTGGGGATAGGGAAGGTCTTCGTTTGACCACAAGATTCTACAGTAGGCGCCGTCTTGTAGTTTTTTAGGTGGCTGGAGATAATGCCATCAGGGGGGAACGTGTAGGAGCAAACGGCCAAGGGAGCAGCCATGTTCTTGAGAGATCTTGGAGCAGTCTTTATCAAATGTGGATTTGAGAGATCCCCATGGATCGAAGACGGCTGGGAGAGAGTGGCCAAAGCAGCGTCCTGCTGGGCGACACCAGGGCCGGCGACCTTGCCCCACGCGTCCGCGGATGTGTCTTCCGCAGCGTTAGAAGGGCGTGAGGCAACCCGGTTGCAGATCTGGGTACAAGAAGCTGGTTGAGGGGAGAAACCAGACAAAGAAGGATGCTCCAACGCTGCCCCCGAGGAAGTCGGTTGGGAGCCAGCATGTGTTCGAAGGAGAGCAGATTCAGAGGCACCAAGAGAGGGCGCCGTAGTGCTGCTGTCCAAGTGACTGGGGATGGCCGCCGATGGAAGGATACGAGGGTCAGCATGTGGCGGCTGGTTTGCAGCGTTCAGATCCCGCGCGGGGTTAACACCACCATGAAAAAGGGAGACAGAAAGCTGGGAGGGGGGCACCCCCCCCCCCCCCCCCCCCCCTGGCCGGCCATGGCCGGTCTTGAGGGAGGTGACCGCAGAGCTTCTCTCTCTAGAGAGGCTAGAGAGAGAGCGCTAGATATTTTATACTTTTCTTCCTTGCATGCAGCTTGCTCGATGAGCTAGTTAATATATGTTATTTAGGGGTATGTTTTATTAATTAGGCTTGTATGTATGTTTTAGGACTTGATTAGATTTAGGAGAGGGGCCAATGATATTAAGTGATATATTCTTTTTTAAGTGTATATTTTATTAATTATATATATATATATAATTATGTGCTTAATCATACTAATATTGGTGTTACTTAGACATAAACCCACATGCATGAGCACATGAACATACACACGTGCACACAAACATAATGATGTTTTATTCAAAATTTCGGCATAATTTTGCCTTATAAAATGGCGATTTTACAATAAAAATTCAGTAGAGCTTTCCCTAGGAAAACCTAGGAAGAAACAGCCCAAGAGACCTCCTCCACGCACTTTGAACTTGTGCTAAAGCACTAACTTCGGGCCTTCAATTCAGCAGCACCTTCCCTAGAGTTTTTTGGGCCGAAGAGGCGTGTCCTTTCACCTTCCATGAGGGGGGAATTTATAGGCCTCAAGGCCATATCTGGTGGGGCGGTGCTGCCGTAAAAAAAAAATTCCGGTGGGGGGGTGCCACCGTAATTGATTTGAGATAGAGAGAGTGAGAGGAATTAGAGAGAGGAGGGAGGCCCAATGGATACCCACCCTCCGGCCAAGGAGCCGGTGAGGGGTCCCCCACTGGTTGGAAACCGGTGGTGGCTGTCCCACCCCTCTCCCTTCTCTAAAGTTTTCTTGTCCTATTTTTTTAATAAATGAGGGCTCCTCATTAACTCCAATCCCCTCTTAATTATTGGGCATGTGTGAAAAGGGGTTTCTTTGGATTAATGGAGGCTCCACTAATCATGGAGGAGCATAAAATAATACCCCCACTAATCATCTCATTAAATACCCATTAACCCCCCTCTCTCGCTCTTTTTTTTTTTAATTTAAAATGAGGAGGGAGGGGGGAATGGACCCCAGTGGGGGGGGGGGGGGGGGGGGGGGGTCCACGAACCGGTGCCCCCCCCCCCGGTCCTCTCCTCCCTCTCTCCCCATTATTTAAAGGGAGAGGGTGAGAGAGAGGGGACCACTTGCCCATTTTTTATCTTCTTGCTGTCCTTTTCTTGCTGTGGAGGTTTTTTGGGTTACATACTTAGACCCATGTTGGACTTTTATTGGGCCTATTTGGACTGTGTTTTGGCCACCATTTGGACTACACATTGGGCTGCCCCGGGCCTGTTATTAGGCTTTCTTTTGGGTTGTCCTTGGCTCTATATTGGACTATATTTGGGCCCTTATTTTGCAGTCCTTTGAGCCATATTGCTGCAACATATCAGGCTATTTAACGAGCCCATTTCGCGAGCTTATAAGGGGCTGTTTTGGGACAGCACATCGGAGACATTTTGGAGCTATCTTCCTTAAGGTATACTCCCCGTCTTTGTCTCTTTTTTCTTATGCATGCATGCACATGGCATACATGTAGACATATAATTTTTATATTGCATGAGTACATGCATAGCATGTTAGATATTTTTCATGCACATAAATATTTTTTGGGTCAACAGCTTCCTCCTCTGGTCCAGCGACCATAGCTATGGTTGGCTAGGGCTTTCTTTATAGCCTTAGTGAGTGGAGAAGACAGCTTGTTTATGGATCCTTTTATACTGCACGCATGAATCTATGTGGGCTTAAATATTTTGGATCTGACATGTTAGTTTGGATCCATTTAACTTAAGGGTTCGGTTGGTTCACTTCTTGAGAAGTCCATGCTTTAGTTCTCTTTTATTCCACCAAAAGGTATCTTTATCTAAGTCGATTTGAGGTTTTTCATAGCATTAGTTCAAGTCTTTTCTCTAGGCAGTTTGAGGTTTCCTCAAAGCCCTTACATTTAGCCAGTTTGAGCCCTTTGTTTCACAGGTCCAAGCCTTTACATACAACAATTCAAGCCCAATGGATGGTACTTCTAAACGGTGACTCTTTGCAAGATATATATTGGTGGTAATGGGTAAATATAGTTGATCTATGTGACTTTGTAATCACCTTGCCGTGTCAATGAGCTCGTCTTCTATTATTGAACATTGTTCCGAGTTCCTGCTATACTTGTTGGTTGGTGATATTTGGACATTTCTTTTTATAAAAAAGCATTCATCTGTCCCTGTACAAAGCTACATTATTAGTGTCATTTTTCTTCCCTTTTGAGAATAGTTGTGCATTGTTAGGAACAACTGCCATCATTGGAGTCTGGACAACCCATGCCTCAACCATTGTTGTTTTGGAGCGATCTTCTTGATTATGAGCTTAATATCTTAATAATGTGCTGTGGATTGTCATAGCTTTACACATGTTTGTCATGATCTCCACATTTATGCTATTTTTCTGACTTGGGGGCTCTCTTGCAGTGACCTTCAGCCGTATAGATCCTGAGGGAAAACTTGTTATGGGATTTCGAAAGGCAACAAACTGTGTCCCTCTGCAGGTAGGAGTTTCTTATCAGCTTTTATGGTGAGCTGGTGTGAGTCTATGCTGTTTTCAGCTTGGAGTTTTTACTTTTTAGCTGACTTTTTCTGATCATCTTAACTTTTAGCAGGATTCACAAATTTCAGCCATTGCTAATGGCAATGAAAGTTTCCTTTCGGGTGTTATTGAGAACCTACCCATTGTAAGTGGTTACTCTGGTCTTCTTCAGTCACTGAAGGGAACTGTAGGTCCCCACTCAAGTGGGTTGTTCGAGCATCCAATTCCAGCAGATGGGTTTACTAAGTCGGATAAGATTGCAAGCAGGCTAATTGAAGGATTGCCATTGCAGCCTTTGCTAATTCCAGAGAGGAAAAGAAGCCGTAATATTAGTTCCAAAAGCAAGAGGTTGCATATTGACAGTGAAGATGCTCTTGAATTGAAGCTTACATGGGAAGAGGCACAAGAATTGTTGCGTGCACCTCCAAATGCTAAACCTAGTGTTGTCATGATTGAGGATCATGAATTTGAAGAATATGAAGTAAGTCCAATATCTAGTCAAAATTAGACGAGGTTTGCCTTATTTTGTTAGGCGCAGATTTGCCTTATTTTGTCAGGCGCAGCTTTGATTCTTCTTTACTTAGACATTTAGTTTTATCATTAATAAAAATACTTCCAGGCAAGGATGGCAATCTCGGTATCGGTATCGGTACCAGTGGGAAACGATACCGATATGTACCGGTATCGGCCGGTACCTACCAAAAAAATTAATAAAAAAATATTTTTTTATTTTTTTATAACTACAAAGACCAGTATGGGGTAAGTCGAGTTCTACTCTATTCAAGCTTGATTTGACTACTTTTAATTGAGTTCGAGCTCGAGCCGAGTTTTTATAATGATTGTTCAAGCTTGATCATTTAAATGTTAAACGAGCTTGAGCCGAGTATCAAATAGCTCACGAGCTCAATGAATCAATGATATATTTAATTCATTTTTTATTTTAAATATATAAACTCAAGCTAAACTATGGCGAGTAGCAAGTTGTTTGTGCCCTTAGCTATTTGATAGAAAATTCCAAAAGATATTAGAATATCTTAATAATTAAGATTATTCATGATTAGAATAACTAAATGAGTACTTAAAAAAGATCTTAATGAGTACTTAAAACGAGTTCTTAATGAGTACTTAAACGAGCTTGTTCACGAGCAGAATCGAGCCTAATTCGCTTGTGTTCAAGCTTGGCTCGTTTAATGAATGGAGCTCAAAATTTTGTTCAAACTTGTTTATTTAGCTTAACAAACAAGCCAAGTCGAGCTCTTATCGAGCAGTCTTTCGAGGAGCTGTTCATCAAGCGTATTGGTTCATTTGCGCCCCCCCCACCCTTCCGTACCGATACGTATCGGTATCAGCCGATACTTCCATCCATGCTTCCAGGGGCATAAGTAAAAATAAAGTAGTTAATAACACTAACATGGCATTTTCTTTTTATTGCTCAATTATTCCTTCACTTTCTTATAATAAATTAGAGTATCATACCTTATAGTCGAGCAGATCATATGCTGTGTATAGTTCTCATTCCTTGATGATATTTATCTTCTCCGTTTTGATGGCTTATTAAGGACATTTTGTTTATCTGGGAGTAAACCTTTCCTCTATCCCAAATGCCATGAATTTTGTCCCTTCCTAGTTTGGCCGGTAGTCAAGAGGATGTTTAGAAGCCTGCCTTCAAATAGCTGAGCACCGTTGGGGTGGCCTCAACTCAAGGTGTAGCTTAGGTGTCTTCTAGTGATGTCAGCTATTTGCGGGTGGCACGTTTCCCATTCCAATTTCTTGTCTAAAATGTACACACATTTCCAATTCCAATTTCTTGTCTAAAATGAGAGTGGCAACGTGTGTACCCATTTCCTTCTTCACAAACCCTAAAAGAGATATGGGTTGTGCATTTGTCCTTTTTGATTTATTGTGTGTCCCTATCCTGGGACTCACCCTGATAACACACACATACATATTGGGCTATTGCCGTTATAGTGATTAGTTGGCTACATTGTCTCTCTCACCACTTCATACTATGGTACTGGAGATGTAGAGACCCTCTCTCTGATGCATTGTGGAGACTCTGCTCGAGCTCTATTCTCACCAGTCATTCTCTGCTCTGTCCTAGGACGTTCAAGTCTACCCATTAATTAACCTATAAGCTAATGGTCAGTTCAATAGTCAGGTTATTAGTTACCATTTGCATCCCTACCATCCTAAAGTTCTTGGCTTCGAGTGGCCCAAAAGCTACGCATTATCAGTTCTGCCATGCAAGGTCCAGCTTACCAGCTTCTTGTGCCATCCTTTAACAATTTGGATCAGACAGGGCTATTCCAGCTCACAATTATCAGATCTAAAAAGTCTACCTAAAATTTCTAAACCTTTGTCATAACTTGAGGATAAAATTGTTCATAAAACTGCAAAAATGAAAGGGATTGTGTTTGCTGAAGAGAATATAAAGTCCTGATAGGAACCATCAAAGTTTTATGCATTCATAGTCGAGGTGTCTGTCTAATATTCGGATATCATATGCTTTTGCCTCCCATCAGTTACCTAGGTGGTTTGTGTACGACAGAGTGATTGTATGAAGAAGTTCTAAGTCTGAATTGAAGGCTTGTGTGGCAACTATGAAAGTGATCTTTATGAGGAGTTCAGGAGCTACTATAGAATTGATAGTCTTAGGGCTTAGGGATGGTCAATGACACATTTCATGACAGGGACACACTCAGACAAGCCTTTCTGATGGTAAAATCACACACATGACAAACCTTCTAAGAGCCCATAGTATGTTAAAACTGAAAGCTTTTCAACAGAACCAGAGTGCTGGTTCTGAATTCATCTCATGTACGGTCTCTGTCTGTTTTTGGTTCACCATGGAGTTTATTCATGAAGCTGATACATGCATTTACTTTTGTGCAGGACCCTCCAGTATTTGGGAAGAGAACCATTTTTACCATACGGACTTCTGGGTATGGATCTATATCATGTAGCAAGCCATAAGAGATTATGTGGGAATACATATTTATGTAGACAAGCATAGAAACCAAACTGGAATGCGGGAATACATATGTATGTAGGCAAGCATAGAAACCAAACTGGAATGTCGTTAGTTGTGTCCATCATTTGTGTGTGTGCATGTTTGGTTACCTTCTCTTGCATGTAGATACACATGGAAAATACGTGAGAGCCTCTTTGACTAAAGATTCTATAGGACATGGAAGGTGCTTAACACCATCATTCTTGGAGGATGGCATTTCCACACATGGAAGGAGCTTAACACCATCATAATCCATTCTTTCATAGAAAATACATGCTGCTGGTTCAAATTCAGTCCATGTGCAACAGTTGTATCCAAACTACTCATGATTTATGACAGCAACGAAATGTCATATGATGGACTTGTTTATTTGTTTATATTTTCAGCTAATTTAATGCTCAATTACCCAATAATGGTTGTTCAGGGACAATGATCAATGGGCTCAATGCGACAATTGCCATAAATGGCGTAGACTACCTGTGGATGTGCTGCTCTTCTCAAAGTGGACATGTGCAGATAATAAATGGGACACAAAAAGGTCAGTTGTAATGACTTACCATGGCATTATTTTCATGATAAGGGATTCAATATCTTGGCTTATCCATAGAATACGAACATGTTTGTTTGTTCCATACTGGAAAAGGCATGTTTACACAAGGAATGGTTGGTTGCCTCTGAATGTGTTTGTTAAAGTTGAGAGTTTGATCTATGCGAACGTTACAGTGAATATAGTTGAGTTGGATAAGGAGCATGCTTACTTTGTCAAAAAAAAAAAAAGAGTCAAACCAAGCAAGAGCATTAAAGTATGCCTCATTTAGAAGGCGACAAAAATTGCTATTCCCTTTCTGGTTGAGAAATTGTAATTTATCATCTCTTGAGTGATAAGTGTGTGGTTAGCTAGGGTGTCCCTGGAAGTGATGCACCGCAATTTTCCCCCATAAAGACCAGTAGGCAAGTGTTCTCAGTTGTGGAACTTCGATGAACAGGTTATACATTCAGCCACATCAGATATAGGAATTCTAACTAGTAAGAGGTAGAGTTGATAGAACTAATGAAACATAGGAGGATTGGCAGTGCGTCTACAAGAAATGAGATGAAAGGTATCTAAAGCAAAACAATTGATGGCTATAGTCTATGCTGCATAGGTAAAAGTAACTGTAGAAATGATAGATATTAGCGTATGATGCATAGGCAAAGGTAACTGTAGAAATGATAGATATATTAGTATAGATGAAGATTTAAATGATAAAGGTGCAGAAGACAAGAGGGATGGTTAACTTGTAACATTGGAGAGCTTAGTAGCAGGATTCACTCTTTTGCCATCATTTCTGCTCCCAAAAGCGCTCCCGCTCCCCATTCCCACTCCTACTCTAAAGGAAAACTTGAATGGTAAATTAGATAACCCTCCTCTCCCATCTCATTCCCATTACTGTTCCCATGACCGCTGCCTACAACTATAGATGAGACTACAGAAGGTTCAAATGCTAAGTTAGAATGTTACATAGAAAACTTAGAATCTAAGCTCCACTTTGTTTGCAGAATTTGGCAGACTAAGGCCGCCTTATTCTCAGAATAAGCTAAATTCTGGTTTGATAGGAGGGATTTGGTGTTCCCGCGAAGAATGACTTATTCCCGGAATTAGGTGAATAAGCAATTCCACCCTACACTCAAGAAATTGGTATTCCATCTTAGATTCATCCCTGCTATCAAAGTGAAACACTCCTTTTTCTGGAATAAGCAATCCAAAGTAACTCATCACATCATAACCCATTTTGCTATCAAAGTGAGGCTAAATGTTTTAAGATTAGTTGAACTAAGTCAAAGTAAGTACCTGAGGGTAGGGTTATGATTGATGGTCAAGTTATTTCTAGAGTAGTAAATTTTGATATCTAAGATCCAGTAGTCAAGAGAATCGAAGAATTCAGATTCTTCAAGATGATATTACATGTAGGATTAAGGTAGGTAAGATGGAGTGGGAAGTGTGTCTAGAGTCTTATGTGGTCATCGAGTAATGTTGAAGCTTAAAGGAAAGTTTTATAGAACCATTCTAAGACTTGCTATATTGTATGGTACTGTTTGATGGAATGGAAAGGACATGTAAACTGTGTTAGAGGTAAGGATGTTGAGACGCATGTGTAGAAAGACTAAAAATGGCAAGATGTGGAGTTTATGTATGTGTGAGATTTCCATTGATGTTAAGGAGGAATAGCCGCAAATGTCTTGGGCACTTGCACCATCATCCAAGTTCAGCACCAGCTGGAAGGTGCAACTAAATTCAAGTGGAATAAGACATGGCTTTTCTAGGTTTACCTATGAACATGACACCAGATAGAACAAGGTGGCAAAAAAGGATTTGTGCAGCAGACCCCAAATAAATGGATACATAACCTCTTGGATTTGGAGCACACTATCAAATCCTTGCTGGTGGAGTGGGCAGAAGGATGAGTCAGCAACAGTGTACCAACAATTGCCTGTATAATTAAAGAAGATATAGTGAGAAAAGCGCAAGGATCCCTGGCCCCTAAAAAACCAGGATGCTCATATCAACTTCTGATGCAGGAGCAGACTAATGGGCAACGTAGGGTAGGCCATGTGATGACTTGGAGATATGTCTTTTGGCTATTGGAGTACTTTGTATTTTATTTGAGTCTTTGGGACATGAATAAGGCCCACTTGTGGCCCATTTAGGACTTTTCCTATTTTCCTATATTTTTTCTGCACTTTTTCTATTTTTAGAGGGCCTAGGGGTAACATGGTAATTTTGACTGTTAGGCTTTCTTTTGGGGGCTTATATATATCCTATGTATGTGGTGAGGACACCAGAGCTACAGTCCGGTTCCGTCCAGACCTCGTCTACTGCCGTCGGAGAGCTCTTCCGGCGTCATTGTGGCTTGGAGACGAGTTAGGGCCTATGTGAGACATGAGACACCATTATTTGCTTTTATTAGGACCATTTATGGTCCATTATGTATTTTTCTAATTTTTAGGACCTTTAGATGCGTGGATCGTAACGGTAGAGGATGGGAATGTTAGTTTTAAGTGGCCTACAAGCCAATCTGACTATGTAAATCTCGTTCATTTATTAATATAATGACATAATATTCATTATGTGTAAATCGCATTAATTATCGTCTCATAATGAAGTCCATAGATATGTGCTATAGTGATCAGATTATGATGAGATCATACTAATGAGACTGATCACTTAAACACACATATTCTTAATCGTTCATAGTCGGAGGATATCCGAGAAGGACATCGGATATCCGGATAGACTAGTACAGATTTCTCCTGCTCATATGATGAGGGTGACTGATCTCATAAGTCACTTGTGTGGAGACACTATGACGAATCTGTAGGTGCTCATTGGAGAATGAGTTCACTGAACTGATCCGACTGAATCGCTGGATGGTATTGTACCTCACTGTCAACCAGCTTAATTCTATTGTCGCAGTTGCGTGGATGGTCCTCGGACTTGAGACACCAAAGACACCTTGTCGATGGACTTCGGTGTTTTGACCTTGGTTTACGAATCTCTAGCCACGGGATTCTAAAACGCCAAGGATTGGATACAGTAGAATACCGTCGAAGGGAATTATGTGTCAATAAGGAATCATTCGCTCTCGGTACTTAGAGAAAGAATGCTCTAGGAAGGATGCGCGGAAGTTCCTGGCCAGGGCGGACGATAATATCGGGAAAGTAGTTTTCCGATATTCATCAGCGGCATCCAATCCAAGTGAGTCGACCGGTTAGGGTTTGACAGCATGTCATACCCTGAGTTGACTCGAGAGCATTGTACGAATGAAAAATTATATCCACGCGGTAACTGTTGGCGAAAAAGTTCCAAGAGTGGGTTACTTAACCCCGATACCTTCCGGGTTCACGCGGTGTTGATTGGCACCCAACGTGATCAGAGGTCCGGTCGAATTCGATGTGTGACATCAATTCAATTGATTAATTAATTAATAAAGAGTTATTAATTGATTAATAAAGTCAATAAGGAGTTACTGGGCTTATTAGGCTGTTAACCGGACTGGTAATTGGGCCTAGAGGGTCACACGTAAATGATTTTCAAGGTGATGGATAAATAAGTGGGTTTTATATAAACCGGGGGTTTTTATGAAAAATCGCACGGTTAGTATAAAACATAGCGAACGGGCTGAGCAGGCCAAGCTGCTGCTAACCCTAGCCGCCCCTCCTCTGTTTCTCTCTCTTTGTGGCGTCCCAGATAGATCCAGATTTGCTCCGCCGCTTCTTCGACTCCCGTTCGACGGAAAATCGTCCGCGCGTTGCGGCGATCATTGCGGCGACCGCATACGGTAAGAACTGATTATCCGATAATCTGATTTTTTCGATTTTCAAAATGGGAACGGATCTCCATTTTTATTTTTATTTCCGCTGCGCGAGAGATCCGGAGAAACCCGAGAACCCAACAGGGAAGCCCATAGGACAGGAGTTACAAATCTCACTATTTATATGTATGTTGTTTCAGAATAAGGGATGAAAAATTGAAGAGAGAAAAAATATACCTGTTTGTGCGTATTGGCCTCTGCGAGAGACCCCCCCCCCCTATTTTTCCCTTCCCCCCCTGGCGTTCGCTGGAGCCCCGGTCACCGCCGCCATCGCCAACCGACGCCGTCTTCGCCATCCGCCAGCCCCGTCGGAGCAGGCATCTTCATCCCCGCCAACTTTCGCTGCTGCCGTCGCCCCTTTCTTCTCTCTTCCGGTTTCCCTCAGTCAAGGTGCAGAATAGAAAGAGAAGACGAAGAAGAGGAGGGGGCGAAGCCATCACCGCATCGGCGTTGTCCCCACGCCTCCCACTGCCGCCGCAGCCAAGCTCGCCGCCAGCCCAGGCCGTCGGTGCCATCGCAGTCCGCCGCTGCCCTTTCCCACTTCCCGCTAGCCGCCTGCGTCGACGCCGTCGTCGTCCCGCCCAGCAGTCGCCGCCGCCCCGCCCACCGGCCGCCCCACCTGCCTTTGCCTCCACCCGTGTCGCCAGCTGCCCTCATACTGCTTTGGTGCGGCTAGGTTGAGGAAGAAGAAGCCATAAAAAGAAAAAAAAGAAAAAGAAAACTAGAAGTAGGGGGGAGGAAAATAAGAAGGCTCGTGCCTTCTTTAGTGAACCTGGTCAACTTCGTTGACCTAGTTCAGCTGACTCATGGAGCATTGGGTCCGAACCCAAAACCCCTTGGTTCGAGCCACCCTATTAAAGATTCCAACCAGACTTTAATTCTACTTGATCTGACCAGGTTCTAACAAGTCAAGTGGTCCGAGCCATTTGATCCGAGCCAGGTTCGATTAGGTCAAAGCCAGGCCCGATCGGGTTCATGGTGGTGTAACAAGTGGTGCAACTATAGCTGTTATCACACCGCCCTCCTATAAAGCTCGTCCGGACTCCGATTCACGCGTTGTCTGCACCGTTGGATTCATCTTGACGAGGTCATCGCAGATACAGAGTGCAATGTCCTATAACACATTTCCTGAGGCACTCTTCCAGCGACATTTGTGCCGCTGCTAACCCGTCAGCTGCTGTGATTACTACCCCATATCATTTTATTGTGCTTATTGTAGTCTTTTACCTTCCTGCGAGGAGTGAGCCATTATTTTATTGTATTTAGAGGGTGGTACACAAGCACCGAGTGATCTTCTCTTACGCACCAGCATGGACGTACGTGCTAGTCCTCTCACCACGATTTGCTTTTATCTGCCGCCGAATCGTGAGATAGGACCTAGCCTGTGATTCATCATCACTGTTAGCTGTAAGTGCGTTATACCGATCCCGAAATCTGACAGAACTTTAGGTGGATTTAATTCCTAGACTTGTGGTAGTTCTTCAACTACCAAACGGTCCCACGTTTCCTCATCGCGAGAGGGACGGCAACTCAGCTACTTCTATTTGCTGGCGTGGTTATTTAACTAAACAATTGTGCGACTAGACTGCATCTATCTAATAATTTAATGCTTGTTGTTGATTCCTACCACTGCTAGTGAGTTTGTTAGCTATCCCGCATCAGTATGTCCAAAAGGGCAACCTAATGATTGCCAATGATTGGAATGGAAAGGGAACTTTTATTGCTACCGTCACCTTTGTGCTTGTGAGGTGAAGGAGCCATGAAGGGTCTACTCGAGGAAAGGGGGCGAGATGCCCCTGGTTCGCATCAGCTTGGTATTAGAGCCCAAGCTCGATCCCCTACTCATCTTCCTCGTCACCGCCGTTCAGTTCCCCTCTCCGGCTGCCCTTCTCTCTTTCGATCCCTCTCTCTCTTTTGTGTATGTTACTGTTCCGTAAACAGTAACCACATAGGGGACCCCGCCACCTTCTCCTTCCGTCAAAGAGAGATAGGAGAAGAAAGGTTGAAAAAATAAATAACATAAGGGGAAGAAGTGACCACGCACCTGCTCTGCCGTCATCATCTTCACCCACCCCCACCGGGGCCACTGTTGCTGCTAACGCTAGGCCCCGCCGGGGTCGCCTTCGCTGCCCACTACCGCTGCCGCAGCTGCCGGGTGCGGCTTTTTTGCTTCCGCCGTTGCCAGCCGGTTGCATCGCCCCCGTCACCCGGTTCCATCGGAGCTGCTGTCGCCCGGCTTCACCGGAGCTGTCGTCATCGTCGCTGCCGCTGGAAGCCCCTGCTGCTGCCACCTCTGTGGTTATTCCCGCTGCAGCCTTCTACAGCCGCTGTCCTCCATCGCTGGTCCAAAACACCACCGCCATTGTTGTGACCGCCGACCGCCGGTGCTGCCACAATCGCCCGTCCGAGGGCTGACATCGCCACCCTGGCCCTTCCTCCCTATCTATCCCTCGTATGCTTCCTGTTGGTTAGAGTTTGGGTGGAAAGAGAGGTGGGGAGGGAGAAGATAAAAGGGGCCCCGTGCCCATTAGTTCAAACCTGATCCAACCAGGTTTGATCGGGCTCAAACCAAGGGGTCCGAGCCTTTGGTTCTACTTGGTCTGCACCATACGCACCCCTGCTTTGCTCCATTGGGTCCGGCCTTTAAGTTATCAGCCTGGTCTAACCATGTTCCATGAGTCCAAGATTGGTTTGAGCTGCAGCACAGGGTCCGAGCCGTGCCCCACCTTAGTCCGTTGTAGTGCATCAGACGGTGCACCAGGTGACTCTTAGCACACTACCATGGCCAAAGAGTCATCCGGACTCCGATTCGAGAGCCACTTGTGCCATTGGGATCGTTTCAGCGAGGCTGACCTCATAGTACGTCTATTCGCCAATAGTGCATCTTTTTGTGTATCGCCCTTGCACGCTTCAAGAGGACATTTGTCCCCTTGTTCTGGGTCCGTTTTGGACTCCGATTTGCATGTCTTTGGTGCCTGATCTCGTCTGAGCGAGACCAATCCAGTTTCAGTGTATGACAGCTCCGAAAGTACCTCGTTTTGCATGCCACCACTGCATGCATATCGATGTCACCCGTTTGGGTTCTATTTTACAAGCCGATTGCATCAGTGGATTCCACTCACTGGACAACACAAGTTGAGATATGGTATCATGCTTCCCCTTTGTTTTTGTACTCTAGTTAGTTCGGTTACCAAATGAGAAGGTCATTGCTTTGAGATTTGATCTGCTCCGATGTGGCAATTGTGTTTCTCAAGGAATTGTGGATTTATTATCTCAAACTGGTGAAATTGTTGTTGAGCACGACCATGCTTTTGTTGAGTTTCATGCGAGATGTCAAGAGCGCACTCACTTCACAGATTTTATGTATTTTGATGGAGCTTGGTTTGAGATTTATCCATCAGGAAGCATTTCCATCATTGTAGGGTCTGAGTGGCTACAAGAGCGGCATGTCACCATGAATTCTGAGCAATCTAAGTGCATTCTACAGCCGCCACACTTGCAAGATAATTTCCTCTTTGAGGCTCATATTTCTACAAAATTAACATCGACACCTCTGGAACAAAAAGTGACTAAAGTGGAGTCAACAACCCATGCATGTGCTACACCTATAGTTGAGAATGCCTTAGATCCTGACTTGTTTATCAAGTCTGGACTTTGTTTGATATCAAGTGATGTATTTGAGGACAGCTCGTTGTTGACAGTTGCTAGTAAGCTATTTGATGTGGATTCATGGGATCACAATTTATTTGTTGATTCTGGGTTGCACATGCTCGATCTTTTTGAGTTTGATGCTGACTTGTTACTCATCGGTGATCATGACCTAATTTCTCCATAGTCCAGATCCTCTGTCAGTTATGGAGTCAAGATTAGATTTTGTTGATCTGATATGGCAGACTTTCTGTGATTTACGTACAGTCGAGCCATTCGTGATTCTGGATATGATCCTCTGCTTGGTGCTCCTCACAGTTGATCCAATCTCCCACATCTATATATTGGCACATTTTTGAATTCGAGGGCGGATGTTTTCAAACCAGGGGGATTGATGCAGGAGCAGACTAATGGGCCCACTTGATGTAGGGCAGGCTGCGTGATGGCTTGGAGATGTCTTTTGGCTATTGGAGTACTTTGCATTTTATTTGAGCCTATGGGACATGAATAAGGCCCACTTGTGACCCATTTAGGACTTTTCTTATTTTTCCTATATTTTTTTACACTTTTTCTATTTTTAGAGGGCCTAGGGGTAACATGGTAATTTTGATTGTTATGGCTTCCTATTTGGGGCCTATATATATCCTATGAATGCCCAAAAGGGCAACCTAATGATTGCCAATGATTGGAATGGAAAGGGAACTTTTATTGCTGCCGCCACCTTTGTGCTTGTGAGGTGAAGGACCCATCAACTGTCTGCCCGAGGAAGGGGATGAGATGCCCCTGGTTCATCCTCTTCCTCCCCTCTTCTTCTCCCATGTTCGTCCTGTCATCTATCTCAATCTTCCACCTCCAACCTTGGCCTTCGAGCCATTCAAACCCCAACCTCCCCTTCACCCTTCTCTCCCTGTCCTGTGTTCGCCTAGCCAAATCTCCACTGCCATCATCACTGTTCATCCGCCCCCCCCCCCCCCCCCTTCTCTATATCGCATCAGCTTCAGTCTGTGCTCGACTGTCCATCCATGTGAAGCCCTCACCTTCTATCAGCCCCTTGACAGTTCCCTTGGGATCTTACGTCTTTTTGAGCTCCAGTCAGTAGCTTCATTCCTAACATCAAGAACACCCTTGTGGCTGCATCAGAGCATATCCTTCTCTCCAATGGAATCCGAAGGAATCTGGTGAATATAAAACCCAATGCCGCCACCCCCACCCCCAACCTGCAATTTTGAACCCAGGGCCTCTGTGTCACACTGAAGCAGCCCTACTGTCACACCGAGGCTTCCCCTCCCAAAAGAATCTGGTGAATGTAGTGAGTCAAAAAGTCTACTATTGTGCTGCCTTCTGCATGGGCCCATGTGGGGGCCAACATGCAATGTTTTGAATTTGAAGAGAAGTTGAAGTCTTGGTACCTATATTGGTTCAGTATGTTTTAGGAGATTTTAGTGAGTTGTGTTGGTAAACAGAAACAAGGTTAGTGGCTTTGGTAAAGAAAACAAGGAACAACAGAACCCCCCCCCCCGCCCCCCAAACATTACTGCATACTGAGATTTCCTCTTAATTTCTAATGTTATATAAATAATAAAAGAGATGCCGTCCATGAAGCCATCTCTTTTTCTTTTTCTCTTTGCTTTTTCAAATAGTGGCTAGTGTCTTAATGGCATAAGGAATGTGAGGGAACAGATGTAGGAAGAGTATTGGAGAGGGAGACAGAGAGGGGATAGGGGGCATGTGGTGTGTGGAAGAAAAGTAGGGTCATGGGTGGCGGAGATGATAGTTGCTTAGGCAGCTACGCGATGAGGATATTTGTAGATACTTTCTTGGTTAGTTCCATAGTTGTCAAGGCCGGCGCCTAGGTGTCGCCTAGGCAGGATGGCGCTACAGGCCTCTCAGGCAGAGATGAGCATGAGCGCTAGGCCACCTAGGCATGGATCCGATTGGGTCAGACCCATGACCACGCCTGACCCTACTTTTCTTCCACCCCAAACATTACGCCTGACCCTACTTTTGCAAAGATTTCAATCTCAGTTGGCAGGTTGGAAGGAGAGATTTCTTTCCTTTGGAGGGCGGTTGACTCTGTGCAAGTTGGTTCTTGATAGTTTGCCGCTCTACTTCATTTCTATCTTCTGGATCCTCAAATCAGTTGCTGGACAGCTAGAAGGCATTCGTATAGATTCTTCTAGGAAGGAGTCACTGATTGTGCTAGGGGAGGAGGATATGAGGTGTGTTGGAGGAGAGTTTGTAAGAGCAAGCAAAATGGGGGGCTCGGTATTAAAGATATTTGTGACTTCAACTCGGCCTTGCTGACCAAATAGCTTTGGAAGCTTGGAATTATTGATCTGGGCTTTGGTTGGATGTGATTAGAGAGAAATACTATTCTAAGGAGAGAGTTTGGGATTTCTACCTGCATGTGGAGTGTAAGGTTTCTAATCTTTGGAGAGGTTCTTGTCGGCTTCAGACGTCATTACTGCCGCTTCTCATGTTTTGGTTGGTGATGGAAGGAATTTTCATATTTTTAGATTGATAAGTGTGCAACCTGTTTCCACTCTCTTTTATTTATCCCAGGTTTATTCTCCATTGCGGCCCATCTGGGGGCTCGGGTGGAGCATATGATGGACTGTCGGTCCTCTGAGGGCGTGGGTGTTTGGTCCCCTCACTTTAGAAGAAATCTGAGATAAGAGGAGATTTAGGAATTGGCAGCACTCTTACAAACCCTGCAAGATTTTGTGTTTGATGTTTCTCACCTTGATTCTTTGCAGTAGGGTTGGGATGGCTGAGGGATGTTCTTGGTGAAATCAGCCTATAGTTTACTTGCAGATGGTGGGATGTGATCACCCTTCTTTTGCCAGATCTGGGATCCCAAGTACCCCTTGAAGGTCAAGATTTTAGTTTGAAGGATTGCTATTGGGAGACTTCCCACCTCTGACAGGCTGATCAGGTTTGCATGTGATGTTTCAGCTACTTGCTGCCTGTGTAGAGCGAGTGCATTGACCATCTTTTTGTGAGCTACAGTTTCACTAGGGAGGTGTGGAAGGCAATCTTTGATAAGCTTCATCTTGTTAAGACATCTATGGCTGAATTTATCTGCCAATGGTCATGTTGCTTGCCTTTGAGGGCTGATCATATAATGTGGTGGCTGATTCTCCACACCACTCTTTAGGCTATTTGGTCGGGACAAGAGAATTTTAAGAGGGAAGCTGCTTCTCCAGCTAGAGTCATCTCTTTTATTTTAAATAAAATGAGGGAATGGATGAAGGTGTGGTGTAAAGAACTTGTTGATACTTCCACCTTTTTTGTTCTTTTGGAGGATGTATAGTGTTTCACTGCCTAAGCGCTTTGTAAAGTGACTTTTTTGGAGAGTTTTATAGTGCCCTTACTTGTACATCCCTTTTAGTTTATAATCCTATTCAGTGGTACCGTCCACCTTATAAAAAAAGAATATTTGCAAGGTGTTAGGATAGTCTCAGATTGGAAAAAAGAGAAATCAAACATATGTTTAAAAGAGAGGTGCCCTCACCACTTAAAGCCTTAAGGTTTTCAGTTGGACGATCCAATAACTTCAACATGGTATCAGAGCTCATACTTGTGATTTAGGCCATGCACCTTATGTTTATTATAGTTCATATGATAGAGCCTAAACTAGCTGCACACGAGGGAGCATGTTAGAATAGTAAAGGGACAAATCAAAAATATATTTAAAAGAGTGTCTTCCCTATTCAATGCGTTAAGGTTTTGAGTTGGATGGCCCAATAACTTCAATATGGGATCAAAGCTCATGGTTATGAACTGGGTCATGCAGCTCGTATGGTGAGGACACCCGCGCATGGACCCGGTTCGACCCGACTCGCGTGTACCGTCGGAGGAGGACGACTGCAGCCTACCCAGCATCTCTGTGGCTCGACGATGGGCCTCCCTAGTGTTGGCATGTGTTTATTGTATTGAGGAGCAGTTAGGATTGATGTAAGGCCCATTATGAGGCCCAGTTATCTCTTTTTACTTATTTAGCATTTTCTACATTATGTTAGGGCTAATTATGTCATTTGTAGTTGTTAGGGTTTTTTTTTATTATTATTCTATTTAAGGCACTGTAGCCTCTTTTGGAGGGCATTGAAGAATTTGAATGAAAATTTGCAGCCGCCGTCTCGTGCATGTGCGATAGTGCGGGTTCGGTCTTCCCCTCTGTCTTCGTCTTCTTCTCCGTCTTCTTCTTCTTCTTCTTCTCCTTCATCTCTCTCCTCACTCTTTGTGTGCACGGGCCGCTTCTTCCCTGATCCACGTTCGCTATCTCGGGAAGGAGTCGCCATCCCGCGTCGTCGGTACCGCCGGTCGATTCCTCGCGAGCCCTATCGGCCGCTGCTCCCCTCCACCGTCGGCTCCGGAGAGCCCTCCGGCTAGCCCGACTCTGCCACCCAGCCCGGACGAGCTTCCCGCGAGCTCTGCCCTTCCACCCCGGGCCGGACGGGACCCCGACGGTGCTCGCCGTCCGCCAGCACCCCTGCGCGCGGCCCCGCAAGTCCCCTCCCCACCGCCGCCGTAGGCATCGGAGGCCCTCCCCGCAGGACGCCGTCACTGCCGGGTCCGGGATTCCCTTCCCGCAGGAGCCATCCCCGCACGGGCCCGCGGCGCGCCGGCGGCGACTTCCTGCGAGCCCCACCCGTGGCACACGAAGCCACCGCACGCGTAGCCGAGGCAGGACCTCCACGAATCCCACCGGCGGTGCGCAGGTCCAGGGAGGGAGGGGGTCACTCCCGCACCCTGGCGAACTTCCTGCCGACGTAGGCCCCGGAGGTTCCATCCCCTGCAAGCTACCGTCGCCGTCCGTGCCCGCAAGGACCCCACCTCCCTGTGGAAGCCTGCCGCCGGTCCGCTGCCTCCAGGCCCGACGGCCTTCACGCGGCGCCGTCCCACAGTGCCCTCCCCGCGAGCCTCCCATCCCTGCAGTACGCGAACCCGAACCAGACCCTGCGGGTTCCGGCTCTCGTCCACCAGCAAGTTCCGTGGCTTCTTCTCACCACAGACGGGTTAGACGTGTACGGAGCAAAGGAGCAATCCTGACGATAAATCCCCCTAATTTCCAGAGCTGGGACATGTTACGAAGATGCTGACGAGCTCGCAGATTTACGTCGTACACACTCGGAACCCCACTTAACAGTGGGCCGGTTAGTTCGGAATGGTCCTTGTCCCCTTTGACTTGCTCGTTTATTATATGATCATGAATGTTCCCGTGCCAGTGAGTTAGGATCCCTAGCTCTATATATTTGATATTTGCTGCCGGCTTGTGAGTGTGGGATCCCTCCCGAAGTCACCACTTGAAAATATTGCATGTGTTGACGTTGCCCTAGTGTTGGTGGTTCTCACTACCATCGATCCTGTTATTTTTACCACTGTGAGCGGACGATACTCGAGTAGCATGCGACTTGCGTGACGTGGTTATCTCCTTGAAGACATGGACTCTCGATGAGTATTTGCCGTACCTGTACACTACATTGGCTGGTTTTCGGATCGTGACACTAGATCGGACCCGTGTCGGTAGTCGTCCCGCGTCAGTTTTGGTATCAGAGCCGTAGGTTGTGGCTAGGGCGTCTTTGTTGCATTTTTATCCATTTATTTTGTTCATCTTGTTAGTTTTAGCGTGTCTCCATCTAGTTAGTGTCTCACTGTGTTTAGTGGATCCATATCCTGCATATTAGTCGTTTAGGTGTCAGTTTATGCATATTGTCTCTCTGCCTGTCTTGCATGCCTACCCGTAACAGTGCGATTTTCCACATGTCTGCACCCGCGTCAGGTTCGCAGGCGGGGTCCCCGGATGTTTCCGATTTAGCCGCGACAGTTAGTCGGCTCGTGCAGCGCATGGATTTGTGGGACCAGCGCCAGGCGAATGGGGGAGGTTCGAACCGCTCTGGTGAGAACCGAGTTGATGATTCGGAGCGTACGATTCAGGACCTAGCAGGTCACATGGGTGCTCCAGGGGTTCTTGCCCATGCCCCAGTTCTCCGTCACCCGGGACATCCTGTCCCGGCCGTCCATGTTCCTCATGATGAGGCCCTTCCGAGGGCTGATCCTATTGACGATCGGCGTCTTGCCGATGACGGGGTTGATTATGATCCGCGTGATGAGTTGATAGACCAGGTTGCTGCGCGTAGACACTTGAGGCATCATAGGCAGCGTGAGAGGTTTGAGGGCGCCGATCAGAGACGCGCGAGGCGTCAGGTGGATGGGATTGATCGTTATGATCACTGGGATCTTCGTGACCGTGATGATCGGTTAGAGCGACGCGGTCAGGACGTGCGATTCGATCGACACGATCGAGAGGATCGACACGACCGTCGCGATCGAGCTGAGCGATATGATCGAGGTGATCGGTATGATCGGTATGCCCGAGGGGTTCAGCCCGAGTTTGGTGAGGCGCCTAGACGCCATCGACGTCCGAGAGATCGAGATGATCTGGACGATCGGGATGATTTTGAGGAAGAGCGGAGGCCCCATCACGTCCCGAGGGACCTGGATGACCGTCGGGCCGCTCGTGCGGATGCTCCCACTTTTGACGGGTCCTTGGACCCGAAGATTTATCTTGATTGGGAGGCCAGCATGAACCGCTACTTCGATTGGATGGGCATGACTGACGCTCGGCGAGCTCGGTTCGCCATGATGAAGCTGACAGGCCAGGCTCAGACTTATTGGTCGAATGTCGAGGACCTTCTTGAGCAGCGTCGGCATGATCCCATTGAGTCGTGGGAAGACATGAAGGTTAAGCTGAGAGAGAAGTACCTTCCCCCGACTTACCGCCACCGCCTCATTGATAGGTGGCAGAGCATCACACAGGGTACTCGCACTGTTTCTGAGTACATTGCCGAGTTTGATGAGTACCTGATGAGATGTGGAGCTCGTGAGGAGAGCGCGTTGACCCTTTCCCGTTTTCGGAAGGGTCTACGTCGTGTGTATCAGCAGGAACTGTTCCGTCAGCATGTGACGACCATTGAGCACGCCTATCAGGTCGCGAGAGAGATGGAGCAGTTTGAGCTTGAGGCGGATTCACCCCCGCGTACTCGGCCTCCCTACCAGCGCCCCATTGATCAGCGCGCCACCCCGGGGTTGTCTCAGAGAGCTCCCGCCTTCAGGCCTGCTGACCCCAGTCGTCAGGACCCCCTCTCTCGCCCTCGTTTTCCCCAGAGAGACCCGGTGCCCGCCTTACCGACCCCCCCTATCCGTCCCCCTGTGGGAACCCCGCCACCTAGGCGGGAGGATAAGGGGAAGGCCCCGATTAGAGGAGAGTCCTCCCAGGAGGGCGGATCCCGTATTCGGTGTTACAATTGTCAGGGATTTGGGCATTTCAAGTCTCAGTGTCCGACTAGGGCCATGGTCATGGGAGAGGTGGACCCAGAGGAGTACCAGCCCACATTGCAGCCTGTGAGCTATGAGGCTGGAGATGAGATGGCGGATGATTTTCACTCAGAGGGTGAGATCGTGGGTTGCATCCAGGCTCAGTTTCTGAGGGATGGCGATACTGAGGAGGGTCTTAGTGAGGAGAGGATCGGTGTGGTTAGATGCATCTTGACCCAGCCGAAGGTGTGTGATGATTGGCGCCGCACTACTATCTTTCACACCTACTACCGTGTTGATGGCAAGGTGTGCAAGGTGATCATTGATAGTGGTAGTTGCATCAACGCAATCTCCACTAATGCCGTCGCCCGCCTTGGGTTGACTACTGTTGGTCACCCTCGTCCTTACCGAGTTTCTTGGGTGGATTCTACTTCTATTCCCATCCAGACGAGGTGCCTTGTTCCCATTCACTTCCCACCATACGAGGACGAGATCTGGTGTGACATTCTTCCTATGGAGGTCGGGAGTCTTATTCTTGGCAGGCCGTGGTTGTATGATATGGACGCGACCCTTGAGGGCCGGTCTAACACTTGCATATTCCAGTACGGCGACCTGCTCATCACTTTACAGCCCTCCCGACCTAGGGCATCCTCTCAGCAGGGTACTTCTCAGGGGAGTTCTTCAGCATCCCCGAGTACTCCTTCACCTCCATCAGGTGGTGCTACCCCTTCTAGCACCACACCTGTTACCTCGGCTACTACTCTCAGCACGGCTATAGCGAGCACATGTTCCAGTTCCCGTCCGACCAGATCGGGCATTACAGGCACTCGGGAGCCTTCCCTCCTTGGCACACCTCCTACTGTAGCTTTACAGCTTATCTCTGCCAGGGAGCTTGAGCATGATTTGATTGAGAGTGATCCGGTGTTTCTTTTAGCGGTTAGAGAGGTTACTGCCGAGACCCCGAGTGAGCACCCTCCCGAGGTCACCTCTCTTCTCCATGAGTTTCAGGATATCTTTCCTGAGGATCTTCCGGAAGGTCTGCCACCTATGCGTGACATCCAGCACGCCATCGACCTGACTCCGGGAGCCACCCTACCCAACCTGCCGCACTATCGCATGAATCCTAAGGAGCATTCTGAGCTCCAGAGGCAGGTTGAGGAACTCCTGGCGAGGGGCTCCATTCGCGAGAGCATGAGCCCCTGCGCAGTCCCCGCACTTCTTGCTCCAAAGAAAGATGGCACTTGGAGAATGTACGTGGATAGTCGCGCGATCAACCGCATCACGGTGAGGTATCGTTTTCCCATTCCCCGCCTCGATGACATGCTTGATATGATGGCGGGAGCCACTGTGTTTTCCAAGATCGATCTGAAGAGTGGCTATCACCAGGTTCGGATTAGACCTGGGGATGAGTGGAATACAGCTTTCAAGACGAAGGATGGACTTTATGAGTGGTTGGTCATGCCCTTCGGCCTGTCCAACGCCCCTAGTACCTTCATGCGGCTCATGACTCAGGTATTACGACCGTTCATTGGCACATTTTTGGTCGTATACTTTGATGATATACTTATCTATAGCCGTTCTAGGGAGGACCACTTGGAGCACCTTCGGCAGGTGTGCATTACTCTTCGTCGAGAGAGCTTGTATGGGAACCTTAAGAAGTGCGCATTTATGACAGATCGAGTGATCTTCTTAGGGTTCATCGTGTCATCTGAGGGCGTCTCCGCTGATCCCGAAAAGATCAGAGCGGTGGTAGAATGGCCTGAGCCGCAGTCTATCCATGATGTGCGGAGTTTTCACGGCTTAGCGACGTTCTACCGTCGATTTATTCGCGGATTCAGCTCCATTACGGCTCCGATCACTGATTGCATTCGGAAGGGAGCCTTTCTGTGGACGAAGGCGGCTGCTTCAGCCTTTCGTGACCTCAAGGAGCGCATGACCCAAGCACCTGTCCTTCGCTTGCCTGATTTTTCGAGGGTGTTTGAGGTCTCTTGCGACGCTTCTGGTGTCGGCATAGGTGGGGTTTTGAGCCAAGAGGGCCATCCCATAGCATACTTCAGCGAGAAATTGAATGATGCTAAGCTGAAGTACTCCACCTATGACAAGGAGTTCTATGCAGTAGTGCAGGCTTTGAGATATTGGAGACACTATCTGCTACCGCAGGAGTTCGTATTATACTCTGACCATGAGGCGCTCCGGTTTCTCCATGCCCAGAAGAAGCTAAACCCGAGACACAGTCGATGGGTTGAGTTTCTTCAAGCTTATTCATTCGTCCTGACTCACAAGGCGGGTGTGGAGAACCGCGTGGCTGACGCACTGAGCAGACGATCTTCCCTTCTATCAGTTGTCAGTGTGGAAGTCACGGGATTTGAGAGACTGCGGGACGAGTACCCTACTTGCCCCGACTTTGGTCTGATCCACTCGGCCCTGCAGTCCGGGCCCTCTAGAGAGCACAGTGAGTACGTCCTCCAGGAGGGCTATCTGTTTCGTGGATCCAGGTTGTGCGTTCCCCGGACCTCGGTCCGCGATTTCTTGATGTGGGAGGTTCACGCTGGGGGTCTAGCCGGTCACTTTGGCCGGAATAAGACCATTGAGCTTGTTGAGTACAGATTCTTCTGGCCGAGCATGAAGCGCGACGTTGCTCGCATTGTTGCTCAGTGCCGCATATGCGCTACGGCAAAGCAGAAGAAGCAGAATACTGGTCTTTACACCCCTCTTCCCGTGCCGGATTGTCCGTGGCAGGACATTAGTATGGATTTTGTCTTGGGCCTGCCACGAACGATTCGAAAGCACGACTCTATCATGGTCGTCGTCGATAGGTTTTCCAAAATGGCACACTTTATCCCCTGTTCGAAGACATCTGATGCGTCTCGAGTGGTCCAGTTATTCCATGAGAGTGTGGTTCGTCTGCATGGGCTGCCCAAGACCATCGTCTCGGATCGGGATGTTCGATTTGTCAGCTATTTTTGGAAGACCCTTTGGCACTTGATGGGCACCAAGCTGAAATTCTCCACCGCCTATCACCCTCAGACCGATGGACAGACCGAGGTCGTCAATCGGAGTCTGGGTGACCTGCTGCGGTGTCTTGTGGGTGAGCGTACGCGAGGGTGGGATCAGATGCTTTGGCAGGCTGAGTTTGCATATAATAGTTCGGTCAATAGGTCTACAGGCATGTGTCCATTTGAGATTGTTACAGGTTATAGGCCTAGGGGACCCGTTGACCTTGTTCCTTTACCCATCCAGTCCCGTACGTCCGAGTCTGCACAGTCCCTGGCTGATCATATTAGGAGTCTGCATGAGGATATCTGTCGTCACATTGAAATCAGCAATGAGCGTTACAAGCAACTGGCAGATGCACATCGACGACCCCAAGATTTTCATGAGGGAGATTACGTGATGATCAGGGTTCGACCTGAGCGGTTTCCTTCCGGAACCGTCAAGAAGCTGCAAGCTCGGGGAGCCGGCCCCTTCAGAGTGATAAAACGGATTGGACCGAACGCGTATGTGGTGGATCTACCATCCGACTATGGCATCAGCAACACATTCAATATCTCAGATTTGGTGGCCTATCGGGACCCGGCAGTGATACCCAGTGATCCGTTTGAGCCTTCTACCCCCCTTGCGAGTGACCCCACCCCAGAGTGTCCACTTCCAGCCTCCTTACCAGCACGGAGAGAGCAGATTGATCATATACTGGACGAGCAGGTTGTTACTTCTAGGGATGGGGCCTATCAGCGCTATCTGGTCCACTGGAGAGGACGGCCACCTACAGACGACACGTGGATCACACGCGAGGAGCTGCAGCAGATCGACCCGGACCTTCTGGAACGATATCAGAGTGGGCGAGACCCATACTAGACAGGGTCGAGTTCTTCCCAGCCGGGGAGAATTGGTGAGGACACCCGCGCATGGACCCGGTTCGACCCGACTCGCGTGTACCGTCGGAGGAGGACGACTGCAGCCTACCCAGCATCTCTGTGGCTCGACGATGGGCCTCCCTAGTGTTGGCATGTGTTTATTGTATTGAGGAGCAGTTAGGATTGATGTAAGGCCCATTATGAGGCCCAGTTATCTCTTTTTACTTATTTAGCATTTTCTACATTATGTTAGGGCTAATTATGTCATTTGTAGTTGTTAGGGTTTTTTTTTTTTATTATTCTATTTAAGGCACTGTAGCCTCTTTTGGAGGGCATTGAAGAATTTGAATGAAAATTTGCAGCCGCCGTCTCGTGCATGTGCGATAGTGCGGGTTCGGTCTTCCCCTCCGTCTTCGTCTTCTTCTCCGTCTTCTTCTTCTTCTTCTTCTCCTTCATCTCTCTCCTCACTCTTTGTGTGCACGGGCCGCTTCTTCCCTGATCCACGTTCGCTATCTCGGGAAGGAGTCGCCATCCCGCGTCGTCGGTACCGCCGGTCGATTCCTCGCGAGCCCTATCGGCCGCTGCTCCCCTCCACCGCCGGCTCCGGAGAGCCCTCCGGCTAGCCCGACTCTGCCACCCAGCCCGGACGAGCTTCCCGCGAGCTCTGCCCTTCCACCCCGGGCCGGACGGGACCCCGACGGTGCTCGCCGTCCGCCAGCACCCCTGCGCGCGGCCCCGCAAGTCCCCTCCCCACCGCCGCCGTAGGCATCGGAGGCCCTCCCCGCAGGACGCCGTCACTGCCGGGTCCGGGATTCCCTTCCCGCAGGAGCCATCCCCGCACGGGCCCGCGGCGCGCCGGCGGCGACTTCCTGCGAGCCCCACCCGTGGCACACGAAGCCACCGCACGCGTAGCCGAGGCAGGACCTCCACGAATCCCACCGGCGGTGCGCAGGTCCAGGGAGGGAGGGGGTCACTCCCGCACCCTGGCGAACTTCCTGCCGACGTAGGCCCCGGAGGTTCCATCCCCTGCAAGCTACCGTCGCCGTCCGTGCCCGCAAGGACCCCACCTCCCTGTGGAAGCCTGCCGCCGGTCCGCTGCCTCCAGGCCCGACGGCCTTCACGCGGCGCCGTCCCACAGTGCCCTCCCCGCGAGCCTCCCATCCCTGCAGTACGCGAACCCGAACCAGACCCTGCGGGTTCCGGCTCTCGTCCACCAGCAAGTTCCGTGGCTTCTTCCCACCACAGACGGGTTAGACGTGTACGGAGCAAAGGAGCAATCCTGACGATAAATCCCCCTAATTTCCAGAGCTGGGACATGTTACGAAGATGCTGACGAGCTCGCAGATTTACGTCGTACACACTCGGAACCCCACTTAACAGTGGGCCGGTTAGTTTGGAATGGTCCTTGTCCCCTTTGACTTGCTCGTTTATTATATGAACATGAATGTTCCCGTGCCAGTGAGTTAGGATCCCTAGCTCTATATATTTGATATTTGCTGCCGGCTTGTGAGTGTGGGATCCCTCCCGAAGTCACCACTTGAAAATATTGCATGTGTTGACGTTGCCCTAGTGTTGGTGGTTCTCACTACCATCGATCCTGTTATTTTTACCACTGTGAGCGGACGATACTCGAGTAGCATGCGACTTGCGTGACGTGGTTATCTCCTTGAAGACATGGACTCTCGATGAGTATTTGCCGTACCTGTTCACTACATTGGCTGGTTTTCGGATCGTGACACTAGATCGGACCCGTGTCGGTAGTCGTCCCGCGTCATCGTATTTGTCATGGTCTATGCAACATAGTTTAAGTTAGCCTGCATGTGAGAGGGCGTGTTAGAATAGTCCTACATTGAAAAAAGGGTCGAAACAAAATAAGTTTAAAATATATGGGTCTCTCCACTCAATGCCTTAAGTTTTGAGTTGGATGGCCTAATAATTTCAATATGCTATCCTCTTTTTTGAACATGTTTTTGATTTGTCTCTTTTCTAATTAGAACTATTCTAACACACCCCCTTACGTGCAAGCTGATTTAAGCTATGTCATGTGAACTATGGCAAACACAGGGTGTGCGGCCTGAATCACAACTATGGGCTCTATACCATATTGAAGTTATTGCACTGTTATTTTAAGTGGAGAGGCCGCCTCTCTTTTAAATATAGATTTGTCCCTTTTCCAATGTGGGAATATTCTAACATGCCTCCTTACGCAGACTGATTTAGGCTCTATCATGTGAATTATGAGAAGCATAGGGTGCACAGCCCAAACTAAAATCATAGGCTCTGATACCATATTGAAGTTATTGGGCCATCCAACTCAAAACCCTAGGGCATTGAGTGAAGAGGGTACCTTTCATTTAAACATATTTTAAGTTTGTCCCTTTTCCAATGTGGGATTATTCTAACACGTCCCCTCGTGTGCAGGCTGATTTAGGCTCTGTCATTGGACCACAATAAATACGGGGTGGACAGCCCACTCCATAACCTGGCTTTGATACCATATTGAAGATATTAGGCTATCCAACTCAAAATCTTAAGGTTGAGTGGAGAGGACACCTCTCTTTTAAACATATTTTTAATTTGTCCCTTTTCCAACGTGGGACTACTAAGGTAAAGGAAAGCTTAACCATAGTAACTTGTTTGATCAAAGTTTGTCTGCCTTACATGTTGATTTGCTGAAAATATTTTTGGAAAGAAATACTGATGTGCCAGTTTAATTTTCTGACATTTCATTAACGAAATATATTCTTGAGTTATATAGCTATTGGACTGCATTTTTTTCATTTTTCAAACGCTTAGCTTAGATTCTTTTCATTCGACTGTCATGTTTTCTTCTCTGCAACATGCACAGATCCTTTTGTTCTGCTCCAGAAGAAATAAGCCAAAAAGAACTACAAAATCTTCTTCGGCTTAATGCAGGTATGAATACTTGCACTTGGAATCTGCGTGAATCAGAAGATGTTGTGCAAATATTATTGATTGAGGTTTACTGTCTGAACAATGGTCAAAATTGTGGGGACAGCACGGATATGGTTTCCACATAAATTAAGTACAGCAAAACTTGCAGAAAGCATTTTATTTTTCTCTTGTAGCATCAATTTGCTTCTAGACTAACCGAAATGTCATATGATTAAAATGCTTTATCACATATTTCCCTGCTTGGTCTTTGTCTTCCGTTGCGCATCTTATGGTGACACAGTGTCATACCCTGGACATGCGACTGATACCTGCTTATATTCATTGGTCTTTTTTTCCCCTTTTGTCTGCTTTGCCTTCACAGGATCACAACTTGTTGAGTGCATGAATTCATGTCTTTCTTTACGAGGCATCAGGACTTAAGTATTAGCGGATGCCTGCTCTAATCCATAGCCTGATCTTTTGTCTAATGTTACAAAGGGTCACGTCACCATTTTGAAAGAACAAAAATTGGCTAATATTGGCCAGCTTTACTATCATAAGCACAGCATGATCCATACTAGAGACCTAGGATTCAGTTTTAGTTTAGAAACTTAGTTTTAGGGATTTAGAAGAGAGGGACAAGTGGTTCCAAACAGCTTTCATAAATGCTTAGATTATTGCTACACATTTGATAGATGGTAGACCTGCTTTTAATTACATATTCTATAAGTTACTCATCCTTTGTGGGACCTAAAAAGTCAGAGTGAAGGAATCTCGCTGTGGAAAATTTAGAATCGGCAGCAAGTGGAAAACATAACTTTTTGTCAACTAGGCCAAACAAATTGCAAGATCTTACAAGGTGTTTAATTTACAGGAGCTAAAGTAGGATGAAAATCTAATCCTAGTTGTTCTTAATGTGATGGGTTTGAACTTTGCTTTCTCTAAAGATGACTTACTCAATTGTAACAGAATAGGATATTTTTTAACTTCTTAAAAGAGTTCTACTGCCCCCTTAAAGTTGGTTACTACAACAATAAATTACAGAATCTCTAATAAACAGCAATCAGACACATCGTGCCTGATTCTTGACAGTGATGTTCTTACACATACTTCTTCAGATTTAAGGAAGCGGAAGCTTTCTTCAAGTTACAAGTCAGCTGTTACAGAGAGGGAGGAATCTGGTCTCGAGACTCTTGCCACTGCTGCAGCCCTTGGGGATGATCAAAACCAAGCCACACCCTCCATAGCTGCAACCACCAAACACCCCCGGCACCGCCCAGGTTGCACATGCATAGTGTGCATCCAGCCCCCAAGCGGAAAGGGCCCCAAGCACAAGCCTACATGCACATGCAATGTTTGCATGACTGTGAAGCGCCGATTCAAGACACTCATGATGCGGAAGAAGAAACGCCAGTCCGAGCAGGAGGAAGCCGAGACACATAAGAAGCCTGCATGGACTAAGGATGACGCAGAAGCAGATGGCTCTTCGAAAAGTGGGTTACCCCTAGATATGATTCCTCAAAATGAATCAGAGTCTGGGTATGACAGGGTTGCTGCTGAAATGGGCAAAAGGCCGCTAGACTTGAACTGCCAACCTGAGAGGGCTGAGGATCCGCAAGCAGGCCCGGTACGTTTGAGTATGATGAGTCTTTTTCATGTGGCAAACCTCCCTTTAGAGACGTACCTGAAGCAGAATGGCCTTACTAGTTTAGTCTGTGAGCAGCAAGCAAGCTCAAGCTCCCATGCCCTGCCGCAAGCTCCGGTAGAGAGCGAGGGAAGGACGGCTGAGGAGAGCTGCTTTGCTCCTGCTGTCAAAGAAAAAGAGGGAGCCACCGATGAAGGGTGTTCTGGTTCAGACCAAGCCAAGAATGGTCCTGCTTGATTTCTTCATTATGTTTTTCTTGGTTTTCATTCTTCGGCTTCAGTGGAGGTTATATGAGTGTAGAGTATATTGTTCCATAGCCTGTTTAACTTTTTCCCCCTTTTTTTTCCCGCTGCCAGATATGTATGTGTGGGGAAATGTTCAGTAGCAAAAACTGGAAAATGGTGTCTTGAGCTTTAAAGTAATAGCACTTCAAAAATAGTGGAGTGGTACTAACAGTACTTACCTCCTGCTAAATAGGCACAATGTTTTACGTATTTCCCACTGTTCAAACAACTTCATTGTCCGTGCTATTTTTGTCAGAGAAGATGGGGCAATCATTGGAAAGAGTGCCTAGAACAGTAAACGGAAAGTTGTTTCTGTATATAGTCTTTGCAAAGAATTAAGCTAATGAAGCTGTTTAATGATGATATTTTAGCATGGTTGTCAGGATCGGCCGCCGATACTGATAAGTATCAGTATCGGTGGATATCGATATCAATACGGGGGCTCTCTGATATCGGTCATTTAAGTTTAAAAATAACAATAAATAAATTATATCAATCGGTATTGGGTCGAACTAGGTCAGTACTGGCCTGTACGCTGGATACCGATATCGGTACGTATCAGTATCGATATTCACTGGTACCGGTAGTGATACTGATATTGCCATCCTTGTATATTAGGGAAAATGGCACAACTTTGATGTAAGGAGCTCAAATTAGGTAACCAGGATAAATCATCATCTTGAATATCTAGAGTCCGTATTAGCTCCAGCAGGAAAAATAGCCTTACTGACATTAAGGTTCGTTGAATTAGGGTTAATGGATTTTTTAATGATCTGAAGGTGGTCTATGTCAACCATTTAATTCGTAACATAAGTACTACCAAACGTGCATGGACAACAAGTTGGTCAAAATTTGGCTGCAGGCTGTGCTTTTACAGCCACATTTTTCCAATGGACTTGTCAACCTAGATTAAGGGCATATATGGCAGAATATCTAGGTAGAAATCACATAAAAATGAGTTTAAAAGGTTGTAATTTAATTTTAGACAGTTATACAAGTTTTTTTTTTTTCTACCAACCTTATATATACTTCAATGTAGAAACTTCAGTCAGGAGTTTTTGGTTGGAAACCAAGAACTAACCTAAAAATTACAAGACTTCTAATTTGAGTCCTTCAATGGGGAGTTCTCCCTTCGTTGCCGAGGGTTTGCTCATTCAAATCCCAGGACCGGCGAGGAATGCGATCTATTGTTTTGTCCTCTCATAAATTATCCGTTCACTATGCACTTAATCGGCAAAATATAACGTTTTCCATTAGACTCAGATTTGTCCAGATTCTCACAAAATCTATCCATGACGCATCCTCCAAACACGAAAGTAAAATTCTTTCCAAACGGGACTCACTCATCCAGGCCAGCACGCCGAGAGGACTTTGTAAACTTTATTCAAACACCAAAAAAGGGGGAAAAAGGAAAAAAGAAAACAACACTTCCAGCAAGTCAAATCTCCATCCAGAAATCGAGACCGGCCATTATACAACCCATCGGCCATCTACTTTCTCGTATGACCGAATCAAAGGATTCTCCTCTGTCAAAAAACTCATCAATTCATTTACAGAATGTTTACACTTCTTATCTACAACTGTGACATCCTTCCCTTCTATATTGCTTCCCAAGGGGTGGATGAGTAGAAGAAAGACAATTTCTTTCTATACCATACTGAATCATCATATATAAGACGCCACAATAGCAAAAGATTTTTAAAAAAGGGAAAAAATATGTGGTATTACCAATTAGAACCCTTCCACCCCTGTCCTCCACATTGGCCGTGGCGGTGATTTCCTTGTACTGGTTGACCGGTTATCTTCCAGTGATATTGTCGAAGAACATGTATGAGGAGGAAGGGGTAGATTTATTGAAGGCCTTGGTGGTGACAATGGTACTGATGGTAGGGTTCCTGACGGTGATGAAGGTGAAAAACTTAATCTAGGTGTCGGAGAAATGACTCCGCTGAAGCTTGGAGACCTTAACATCTGCTTTCCAGCAACAGCTGCAGGCTCCTGAAGACGAAATCTGCAAGAGTACTTCATGTCTTGGACATCATCAAGGGCTTCAACAATTGATCTCATCGTGGGCCTTTCTGAGGGATCTTTTTGGAGACATTTTAGGGCAATGTCTGCAACAGTTCGAGCAGCTTTTGGAGGAAACCGCCCTTTCAGCCGAGGATCCATTATAAGGGATAGGCGGCAATCGTCTGTTAAGTATGGTCTACTCCATTTCACAAGGTTTCTCTCTTCCTTTGGGTGGCGGGAATCAAGATTCTTTCTCCCAGTGAGCAATTCCAGGAGAACAATCCCAAAACTCCAGACATTACTCTTTGGTGTAAGCAATCCTTTCTCAAGAGTCTCCACTGAGATGCTTGCGACAGCCTGCATGAATGAGATGCATGGTAAATTAGTACAATGAAGCACAAAACAAGGAATAGAGAAAAGACAAAGGAAAGGAGAGGAATGGAAGACTGGAAGAGAGAATGTGCAAACAAAGGCAGTCTCCGTTGTTTAAAAAAAAAAAAAAAAAGAATTTCATGTGAGGCATCAGTAAGTTTTGGACGGAGTTCCGTAGCAACTGAACTAGTGTTCAGTTAATGACTACTCAGGAAAACAGAGTTTTCTACTAATCACTTAGCAAACTTCTGTAGAAGGTACATAATAGAATAGGAACCTAAGCAAAGAGCAGGCTTGATATATCAAAGGAACATAACAATGTGCAAAATAACCAAGAAATGGCAGGACAATCATACACGACTAGAAACATTTTTTTCTCAAGTGTCATTAGTCAACAAGCATCAGATATTAGCTTCAATCATGAGCTTGAAAAAAGTCCTTGCAAACAAAAAAAGGACTTGCACTCTAGTAAGCTACAACACAAAAATACCAGGATGTCAATCTACATAGGATTATCTAGTCTAAATTGCCCATGATTTCAATCTACTTTTAGGGGTATTCAGATAAACATAGAACAAAAGAAACCAATGTTTACCCAACTATTAAACACCAATGATGCATTTGAAACAAAAACAAGAACCACTAATAAACATCAGAAAGAGAGCAAAAGTATGTCAATCTGTTCAACAAAGAAACATACAGAAGAATTTAAGATCTCCGCCTCTGAATTGTAGGTCACGCAACCATAGCCTGATAGCTTTGCACTAAAATCTTTATCAATCTGTATATTTGTTGTAGAGAACTCGTTGTACATAGCCTACAATTATGACACAAAAAATTGAAAATAATCAGTCAGATAAACCTTATATCACATGCAATTCAAAACTTTTATATAAAATATGAAGTATTCAGGGATTTGTCCACAACTAGGTATATTTTCAGAATGTTATTTGCAATAAATGCAAATTGATATTACCAATCTGGATACAGCTTATGTGGCAAATCAAGCCATAAATGCAAGTAAAAAGTTAAAGGGAAAAAAATTAGGATAATGTTGAAGCTTGTGGCTACTGCATGGATTTCCCATTTCCACCTGTCTTCTTAGACTATACAGGGATTTTCCCAAGTAGAAATAGTTATTAGACAACACCAAAAGACTTATGGTTTAGCAATAACAAGGAAAAGGATAGTTTCAATCATATAAAGCACGTACAAAGGCTAATCATTAAAATACCATCAACTACTTTAACTGTCAATATGGCTGTTGTAAGCTGCAATTGTTATACACAAGTTACAATTTGCAAAGGATTAAAATAAAACTAACAAAGATTTGAAGAGCATTTAACCATAGTGTAACATTCATTAAACATCATCTCCAACCAAAGCAGAATAGACTGTCACCGGAGGAAAGTAAAGAGAGAGTGTCTTATGTACCTGAAATGGCCCTTCCTCGTGCAAAAATAAAAGACCTCTAGCAGCACAGAGTGCGACCTTCATCCGGGTAGCCCAGTCAATGGAAGGCCCCTCGGATCTCCCATGAAGTAATCGATCTAAGCTTCCATGATAAAGCCTCTCGTAAACCAGCATTCGTTGATCAGAACCCTCACGTGCATGGAAACCAAGCAATTTACACAGCAGTGGATGTTGCAAAGATGCAATCAGGAGTACTTCATTCACAAAATCCTTTAATCCCTGTAAGATGTGGCATGCATATTTTATCACATTGATGACATTCAAGAAAGTGATTTCCAGTGATAATGGAACTGGATGGCAATCAAGGAACAGAACAACTTCGACTAATGACCCGCAAGACAATGCCTAGGAATTGAAATTTCTTAAAGTTAAAACCCTAACTTTGCACATGTACATTGTATAAACATGATGATCGGGCATATTTGTTCTCTACTGATAAGCACCATTTTTCTGAGGTAAAACAGAAAATACAGGACCATCAACAAGGAAGAAGCTGAGATATGTCTGGTTACAGACAATGAGCCCATAACCATGCACGCCAACCTAACTTAGACAGTTGACATTGCCAGTGAGCCAAATAATGAAAAATAACTATAAAAATTGCATATGATTCTACTTACATCTTTAAAAAAAGTGCATACAATACAAGTATACAACAAAGTCAAACATGCCCCAGAATATGAAATATAGACTTTTTGGAATGTCTTAATGCAAACTAATTATATGTAAGTTTCCTTAAAGCCAAACATGTCCCAGAATATGAAATATAGACTTTTTTGGAACATCCAAATGCAAACAAACTATATCTAAGTTTAAGGAAAAAAAAGAAACATCAGGTGCATCTCAAAGTTCTCGTTAAGTACAAAATCAACATAAAATGGCATATATAGACATAAACTGTTTATGGAAGGAAAATGGTGGCACATTCTACCTGCATAGATGGAAGAAGACGTGTGACAGTTGCTTCAAGCTTCTTAGAACCCAAGACATCATCACCAAAAGAAGCTACATAAACCACGGATGAAAGACCCTCTGACACACATCTATCAGATGAGAAATTCTGACAAGCAGTAGCAACCTCTTCAAATGAAAAGTTTTTTAGGCCCCCTAATGGTGGAAGGGGCAGAGGGCCAGAACTAAGAGCAGGATTGCCGGAATTATTTGCTTTGAAGCTTCCCATATTCTTCAAAACAGTAGTACCCTTAGGTGACGGAAGTGGGAGAGGTTGTGGACTTGCAACCCGCTGATCCTTTGCTGACACTCCACGACTCTTGTATTCTTGCTCTTCGAACTCAATTGATGAGAGGTGATCTTGGTCTGCCACATCTAGACTAGAAGGAGCGGATAATGCTCTAATTCTACTGTTACTTATTCGATTAACCACTTGATTGGGTTTGGCTCTGTTCCTAAAACTCGGAGGAGCAGATTGAAGCGAACGTCCATGTGTCTCTGGCTGAGGGACTGTGGCTGGAGGTTTCTCCTTGACACTGGTATGTTTCCTGGAAACTTGATTGGATTTCTTCTTCATACTTTTCAAAACTGTGAAGCAACCCATACTATTTGGCTTGACCCAACGTTCAATACAGAAAAGAAATTTCCTGAAAGCAGAAACAATATTGCAAATTATAGAAATGTCCTGTAAACAAGTGCATGAATTCAAAGAGGAGGCAGCAAAGGCTGAAAATGAATTAAACCAACATAATATACAACGTTTACATCCGCTAAACAGTACACAGCATCAAGGGTATAACAGATTTCACCATGGAACAGCTGAAGAAGAAATTCATCATAAAACAATAGCTAATAAACTTAGAAGGAAAAGCCAATTCGCTCTGTAAAATTAATCATCTTAATGACAAGTGACGAAGGAGCTGTACTTTTTTTGGAAATAGAGAGATCCAAAGAAAGATAAAAGAAACACGGTGCAAAGCTTCTTCTCATAAACATTACATGTAGAGGAAAAAAATTATAATGCTTCAAGCAATAAAAAACATAATTTAATAATTAGGTTCAAGCTGCAAGAATTTCATGAAAATTAAGTATCAAGAAATTAATGAAGCACCTTTTGTACTAGTAAAAGAACTTCAAATTCACTGCCTTTATTGCTTAGTTTTAAGTAACAGCATGAACAACAAAAGTTACTAGGCAGTGATCTACAAATTTTTAAGATGTCAAACGCATATGGGTAATCCACGAAGTGCTACCCCTTGGAGCATGATTTCCAAAAATGGTTCTACCCAAAAAAAATCTACAAAACACAAAATTGGCAACATATCTCGCTAACGTATCTAAAATGACATTGCTTTCCAACAAAAATCCAAATTTCAAAGCAGAATCCGCCAAACTCTTCAGAAAAACCAGCAAAAGTCACGTAGACGAAATCCATACAAGACAAATCACGAACACGATAACAGAACTCCACAAGCGCACGGCAACATTCCCAACAAACTTAACGCAACGAAACAACCAAGAACACGCGAACAACTCGTACGAACAACACAACACAAGCAATCGAACCCACAGAAGCCCAAACTCCACCAAAACCATTCAAAAGAGGACTCCAAAACCGAAATCACAACCAACTACGCCAAGCCACCATCCATATCAAATCCAATAAAGCAACGAAAATTAACAAAAAACGCATTAAAAATATGCCCAGCAGTCGAAATCCTACCCATCTTCCGCGCGCAAGAGCAAGCAAGCCTTCCACTCCACTCGTAACAAACAAAGCGGCAGAAAGATCGCAAGAAGGAGGCAACGGATCATACCTCCGTGAAATCGCCGCCAGCGCCACCAATCCCGATCAAAACACGAGAGAGAGAGAGAGAGAGAGAGATCTAGACGGCCCGAGGAATCCAAAGAGACAGGAGAAGCGAGAAGGGAGAGCAGAGAGAACCCTAGAGAAGAAGGCGAATCGTGTGGAAGAAAGGGGGGAGGGTAGAGAGAGAAAGAGGAGGATGGAAGACAGAGAGAGAAAAAAAAAATGGGGGAAAAGGTTGGGGGCTAGTCAAAGGTCTGTAGATATCGGGGAATTTTTAATCTAAAGAGGAAATGAGAATGGGGAAATAAAAAATGCCGTGGGAACGGGAGGAGCTTTTTTACCGGACTACCCTTGGCTGATCTCCATATTGCTGACGCGTGCCATGCGGGGGGGTGGGGGACCATTTCTCTCCTTTTGCATCCATAACCCTGCTACGTGGATGATTGTGTGTTTAGGCTTTCTAGGGGTGTATTTGTGAATATATCCTTATGCTGTGATCACCTAAGCGGATGTTCTTCACTTAAGTGAGGTTGGCGTCTCATTTCCTTCTTGTAACCATTTTATGGAATTTTTAGTGACAAAGATACGAGTATGAATACCTCAAAAAACTTGTCCTATTCCTCTCATGTGAAAGTAGTTATGCATTCAATTTCTTGTAAAGATATTTTGCTTGTTGTATCTTCACATTTTTTTTCTTGGTTCTTGACATGTAAGTTTGCTAGTAAATGACTTTGACAAGCTGCTGTTAGAAATTTTGTTCTTTTTTCTTCATTTCAATTTTTGAAGAGAAATATTATTATACCACAATTTTATCTCATTTTTAATCACACTCATCCCAGGAGCCATTCGATCAATTCATTTTAGAGCTCCTAGAAAATGTATCAATTAGAGAAGGTTATGTCAAAGATGACTTTAATTTGCGCCATGTGATCCAATGTTAGGTGACATTCAACGAATGCAGTAAAAAGTGTGATAAAAGGTACACTTCTCCCCTATTTTTTACATTGGAGAACTTAAGTAGATTCATCTTTTTTAGATGAACATAATTAGTAACATAATTTGGAAGAAAGTGAAAATAATAGAATGTAGCAGAATGAGTCTATAGTTGTTACACGGTTCAATTGTTTACACCAAATATCAGATACTTGGGGAGATTTTCACAATTGCGATAATAGATAGGGCAGCTGTAGAACTTCTAAACCCAGGGAACGGGTACGGCACGGCATTTTTGTTAATAAATCGTTAACTCATGGCAAATGGAGGAGGGAGATGTGTTCTAAGGAAGAGCCAGCATGATGTAACCTCCCATTCAAAGCCGGAAGCTGGTCCTCGGCAGTTTTAAGTTCCAGTCAAAGGTACTGATGGCGATTGATTTTGACCACTTGCTGGACGTCCGATCTTGGCTGAGGTGGAAGCATCTACGTCTACCTATCCCCTTCAACAACAGCTCCTTTGACCGGTCCCCACCATGGACATTTCTGTTGCGCCAAGATTGGTACAAAGTTGATTCGTGATTCATTACGAGAGCGGTCCATGATTAGGTTAATCATTCTAGCCAAATCTGCACTGATTAGTTCAAATCAAGTGGAATGCGGCTCGTGAGAAGGGGGCGAGGGTGAGCGTGGAGTGTCCCAAGGGGGTTCGGGCATTGTCAGCCGTCTGATGGAGATCAGACGAACTATGTTTAGATGAGCGTCACATCATCATCGTTGAGCCTAATCTCATTTATTTGGAGGCTGCTACATGGATGATGCCAAGCACTTTAATCTATCTTAAACAGACTTAGATCAGCATCATCAGTTAAGTAGACTAATGAAGATCAACATCTATGTTTCATTACTTTGGGATATTGCAGTACCACTGTAAAGATTGAATTAGATGATTAAGATGATCGACTCCTTATCTAATAAGGAGTTGAGTAGTTTTAGTTTGATGAGGCCTATCAAAAGGGATATTTGTTGATGCTGATGAAATTCATTTAGGAGTCGTTTGGTATATCGTAGAATACTATAAAAATTAAATAATCATAAAATAATACTTTTTTATAGGTAGAATACTATAAGTTAGTTTATATCACTTTTTTGTGGAGTTGCGAGTTGGAGCTTGGAAACGAGTTTTGGCTCCCCAAACATGTTTACCATACATTTTGATTGATCTCAATTTTAGTGTAATACTTGTTGCAATGAATTTTTTTAGGCCGGCCCCAAAGTATCTTACGCAGCCGTATAGTGCAATGTCTGATTGGGCGACTCAAAAAAATTTAAAAAAACAAAAATCCTTATTCGGAAGGAGAATTTTTTACTATTCATTGAGTCAATTTTTTATTTTTAAATTTTTTTTGAATCGCCTGATCAAGTATTACATTGTATGGCCAAGTAGGAGATCTCGGGGCCGACCTAAAGAAAATAATAATAAAAAAAAATTATCCACTGCAATGCTCTCATTATGATTGAAGAGGCATTGCAGCAAATATTACTCTAATGTTAGTCATGATACATAAAATTTTTAGAGTCAAGGATATCATTATTGTATATAATATAAGAGGAACAAGAATGTATCGGTCCAGGGGTAAGGAGAGGGTTGAGGGTGAGACAAGAGAGGAAAGTGTCTTGAATTTTCAAAATTTTTGTTAATAATAGAGAGGATTGTGACATTGTTAATGAAGGTTCAAAATTTTTGTTAAATCTGTTAATCATAAAATTTTAATACATAAGTATTGATATTAATAAAACATAATCAATCACTTACTACTTATAATAATATAAAATTATTAATAATAGAATTATTTACTAAACACAAAAACGAAACAACCCATAAGATTTTAATTTTATTTATTAGAAACAGAAAGATGACAGTCCATGCCACCCTACTCTCAAGATCAGCACGTTGCTGGATTTTTTTTCAAAATGCGCTCGATTCAAATGGTGGATTACCTAACTTGTGTGAGAAAATTTAGGCATTCTCATTCTTATTTCCAAACTCCATCCATAATCCATCCAATGAGCAGACCACGTACAAAAGTAATTAATTGCTAATGGAGAATAAAAACTCTATACCATACAATGTTGATTGCTTCACAATAGAACCGAATAATAAGATAGGGATTTTTGCCATGCACTCCCTGTCAGAGTAGCCTACTTATTTCCTACTCCCTATGAGAAAACCTCTTGAGGCTCCCTATTTTATCAGGAGGCTTATTTTTCACTCTCCCACATCATCAAACTTCCTACAATACCTAATTTATCTTCCTTGTCCTATTCGTCCGGTCATAATAAAGGTGGCATCTTGTCTTTTTGAAAAATCTATACTTTTTGTCACTTTACCTTTTAACTTGAAGTATTAAAGTGACAAGATATTAAGTATTAAAACGTTAAGGCATTAAAATCTTAACATGCTATCTTATATTTAATTCTTTAAGTCTTTAAAACTTAAACGATTTAAGTTATTTAAAAATTAATACATAAGCGCATAACATAAATATTTGATTTTTAAAGAAATTATAATTTAATCATACCTTTTTATCTTAATATATTTTTCATGAATAAATCTGAAAAATTATGATTTAATTACTTTTTCATCTTAAGATATTTTTATGAATAAATCTAAATTTATTGAAAGAATCTTTAAGAACTTATAAATTTAAAGAGTAGCAATATAATTACGATTTAATCACGTATTTTTTAAGAAAAATATATCTTCCTAAAAGAAACTCACTCTTGATATGTGTATGTGTGTGTGTGTGTGTTAAACTTATATTTCAATATTAACCTTGTTGCATGCTATTTTATCTTGAAGACAACTCTAAGTATAAAATAAGTTAAGATTTTAAGTCTTTGATTTTTAAGATTAAAGATATTTAAGACTTAAATAATTAAGTAATTAAATAATAAGGATTAAAGTCCCGAACACTTAAAAAAACAATGCGCATGTATTTATTTAACTTTTTAATTATAAGTCTTTCACACTTAAGGTTTTAATACTTTAAATGTTGAAAGGTAAAGCTCTCAAAGACTTCAACTTTTAAAGTATTATATGTATCTATTGTTATACGCTATCTTATCTTAAAGATAACTCCAAATATAAAGAGTTAAGTAGTAAGGATTAAAATCATAAATACTTAAACAGCATAACAGTCATACATTACGTTAGCCCTTTTATTCTAAATCTTTAACACTTATGACCTTAATATTTTATATCTTAAAGTATTAAGTTCTTAAAGACTTCAATTTTAAAGTATTATAGTATAAATATTAAATTATTTTATCTTTTAGCTTATGAATGTTGTATCACTTTCTCTAGGACTATGATGGACGCAAATGTCACTAAGTCAAGATCCAAAAAAAAATCAATCAAAGAAAAAAAATTAAGTCGTCAAAAAAGTTTAAAAACTTCATGAAAAAATCATCAAAGATATGTTAAGTTTTTAATATAAAGATATGATAAATTTTTAATATATAAAATATAATTTTAATATATAATATAAATACATATAATATAAAAGAGTAAATTCCTTTTAAGAATGTATACTTTTCTTGAAAAAATCGTGATTAAATCGTAATTAAATCACTACTTTATGAATTTATAAAGATCTTTAACAATCTTTCAAAAAATTTAGATTTATTCATCAAAAATATAGTTTAAATAAAAATGTGTGATTATGCGTCTATGTATTAGCTTTCAAATAACTTAAATCATTTAAGTTTTAAAGACTTAAAGAATTAAGAATTAGGTAATATACTAAGATCTTTAATACTTAACACCTTATCACTTTAATACTTATATTCCCAACTTAAAGGGTGTAGTAGCAAAAGCATAATTTTTCCGAAAAGAAACTGCTGCCTTTATTATGACGGGATGAATAAGACAAGGCGGGGTAAACCGGGTATTGTAAAAAGTTTGATGATGTGAAGGGGGAGAAAATAAGTCTCCCCATAAAACAGGGAGCTCCTAGCAACATCTTTTCCAACATGGAGCAAAAAATAAGTGGGCTCTCTAACAGGGAGTACTGCACGGCAAAAATTCCTACAAGATATGAACTTATTTATCTCCAGGATGTTATCATATTCAATTACTGTGTAATATCATCTCCTTCTAGAAATGTCAAATTTTGAGGTAAAGTTGCCCAGATTTTTGTTGTTTCTTCACAATTAATGGGATTGGATTTATCCACACCGTTAACTTGTTGCCCAGAGTTCTCAACTGACAAGTTTGGTTGAGAACTCTCCAAACGCTAGAAATGTCAAATTTTGTATGTGACACTCTAAACAAGGAATTAAAAATTTTGAGGTAAAGTTGCCCAGATTTTTGTTGTTTCTTCACAATTAATGAGATTAGATTTATCCACACCGTTAACTTCATGCTAATAAATAGGTGTCAAGAAAATGTTACCTACGTAACCTGCATATATTCCATAGATAATTCCTAAGTTCGGTTGTACAATTAATAAAAAAAATAATAATTCAACCATAAGTTGTTAGCTAGTAAGTCCAAGTTGATTAGGTTGAATTCATTTAACCATTACCTGAAGTTATCAGCTAGCTTGGCTCTCTGAGAATTAATTATCCAATAAGTAAGCTTTGTTAACCTCGAGGCCATTTTCCACCTTATCCATCAACAAACAAAACACACTTGAGATGAAGTTTATACTTCATGGCACAAATTAAATCCATTTTTGTCATTCCTTTGATCTATTCACTAGTGCGTAGTCCATGTTATTAACATAAAACAGGTTTTCATTTGGGGGATTTCAACTTGTGATCATGAGATTAGTGATCATTCTTCTTTTCATGGGTGTTTGAGTAGCCAAACTTCCATAATAGGTTATCAGCAATGGAAGCAAGGATAAATAAATTTAACGGGTTTTACAAATAATCTCCTAAAGAATGTCATATTTGTAGATAACCTCCATGTACGATTCGTATTTACATGTAACCCCCTTAACTATTGATGTAGACTGGATCTATCACGACCGGATCCCGCAAACGGGGATCCGAAACAAGGAGGATCCGGAGCCGGTCCGGATCGAACGGTGACGAGGGGACCCGACGGGGATCCACAACAGGGCAAAGCCGAGGCTATTTCGGAATGAAGAGGATCCGCCCGCGGGGGGCGCGATCTGCCGCCGGAGCTGCTCTTGGATAGTGAGCCGCTGCTCCTTCGGTCGGACGAAGGCGCGGCGCGAGCAGGAGCTCCTGTCGGCGGAGTGGTCTTCGGAAAGTCCGAGATCGGACGGGGGGACGGCTCGCTCTCCGACGAGGGGGTCCGAAGGCACCTTCAGCGCGAGGCCGAGCCTCCTGGCGCGGGGCGACCGACGGGATTGCCCTCGGACAGCGAGTCCGAAGGCTACTTCAGCGTGAGACCGAGTCTCCTGGCGCGGGGCAGCCGGTGTTCGGCGTCGAGACCGGGGAGAGGAGTCCGAGGTCGGCGGCCGAGACCGACTCGGGGAGGTCGGCGATGATTCGAACCGAGCCCCTGCAGGAAGGAAAGAAGAAGAAGAACCAGTCAGTAGGAGTCCCGGGCGTCAGCCCTGGGGAACCCCCTCCGACGGTCAAGTTAGCTTCTGAAGAAGATTCGATTCAGGAAGCAAGAAGAAATAGCTAGAACACTATTCGGACAGTAGTCCTTTAAGGGGTTTCGAAAGCTTAGGGGGGCATCCGTTTTTCCCACCACCCCCTTGGCCACAAATAGCAGGATACTTATAGCGGAGGGTAGCGGATGGTTAACGGTGGCAGCCGATATAGGACTAAAAGGAGGCTTACTGACAAACCGCCATAGCGTCTGATCCGCCACCGGAGTGGGCCGGATTCGGCTACCGGGCCGAAGGGGGTTGGGCCGCTGACGGGCCGAAGCCTGCTGGGCCCTGGGCCGCCGTGCTGTTCCCGGGCCGTAGGCTGGTGGGCCGCTGACGGGCTGAAGCCTGCTGGGCCGGGAGTGACGGGGCGGCTTATGGGCCGAGGGCTGCTGGGCCGCTAACGGGCCGAAGGCCGCTGGGCCCTGGGCCGCCGTGCTGTTCCCGGGCCGTAGGCTGGTGGGCCGCTGACGGGCTGAAGCCTGCTGGGCCGGGAGCGACGGGGCGGCTTATGGGCCGAGGGCTGCTGGGCCGCTAACGGGCCGAAGGCTGCCGGAGGGCCTAATACTGCCACTGTTGGGCTGAATGGGGTTTGGGCCTGCTTCAATGGGCTGAATCGGATTCTGCCGCATCACATAGCCCCCCACTCTTGTCTTCCTCAGTTCTGAGATGGCAAGAGTAAAATCTGAGACCTCCTCGGAAGAGTGATATGGTATATGCTTCGTTTGAAAAAACCTTTGCTTTGTATAAAAAAGCCGCTTCAGGTCGGCCGACGGCTGTTGGCAAACAGCTTAGTCTAAGGCCGGGACCTTGTCGGAGATACCTTCGTCTTATGTCGAGACTTGGTGTACATAGAACACCATGTCGCTTCCCGATCGGTACGGGTTATTTGCGGACTTAGAAGAACCGTGCCGCTTCCCGATCGGTACGGGTTATTTGCGGACTTAGAAAAATACCGTGCCGCTTCCCGAACCGGTACACATGGCCGAAGCCACTCTCGGTTCAGGTTACCTGCGGGCTTAGAAGAACCCTGCCGCTTCCCGATCGGTACGGGTTATTTGCGGACTTAGAAATATACCGTGCTGCTTCCCGAACCGGTATACATGGCCGAAGCCACTCTCGGTTCAGGTTACCTGCGGGCTTAGAAGAACCGTGCCGCTTCCCGATCGGTACGGGTTATTTGCGGACTTAGAAATATACCGTGCCGCTTCCCGAACCGGTACACATGGCCGAAGCCACTCTCGGTTTAGGTTACCTGCGGGCTTAGAAGAACCGTGCCGCTTCCCGATCGGTACGGGTTATTTGCGGACTTAGAAATATACCGTGCCGCTTCCCGAACCGGTACACATGGCCGAAGCCACTCTCGGTTCAGGTTACCTGCGGGCTTAGAAGAACCGTGCCGCTTCCCGAACCGGTATACATGGCCGAAGCCACTCTCGGTTCAGGTTACCTGCGGGCTTAGAAGAACCGTGCCGCTTCCCGATCGGTACGGGTTATTTGCGGACTTAGAAATATATCGTGCCGCTTCCCGAACCGGTACACATGGCCGAAGCCACTCTCGGTTCAGGTTACCTGCGGGCTTAGAAGAACCCTGCCGCTTCCCGATCGGTACGGGTTATTTGCGGACTTAGAAATATATCGTGCCGCTTCCCGAACCGGTACACATGGCCGAAGCCACTCTCGGTTCAGGTTACCTGCGGGCTTAGAAGAACCGTGCCGCTTCCCGATCGGTACGGGTTATTTGCGGACTTAGAAATATATCGTGCCGCTTCCCGAACCGGTACACATGGCCGAAGCCACTCTCGATTCAGGTTACCTGCGGGCTTAGAAGAACCCTGCCGCTTCCCGATCGGTACGGGTTATTTGCGGACTTAGAAATATATCGTGCCGCTTCCCGAACCGGTACACATGGCCGAAGCCACTCTCGGTTCAGGTTACCTGCGGGCTTAGAAGAACCCTGCCGCTTCCCGATCGGTACGGGTTATTTGCGGACTTAGAAATATATCGTGCCGCTTCCCGAACCGGTACACATGGCCGAAGCCACTCTCGGTTCAGGTTACCTGCGGGCTTAGAAGAACCCTGCCGCTTCCCGATCGGTACGGTTTATTTGCGGACTTAGAAATATACCGTGCCGCTTCCCGAATCGGTATACATGGCCGAAGCCACTCTCGGTTCAGGTTACCTGCGGGCTTAGAAGAACCGTGCCGCTTCCCGATCGGTACGGGTTATTTGCGGACTTAGAAATATACCGTGCCGCTTCCCGAACCGGTACACATGGCCGAAGCCACTCTCGGTTCAGGTTACCTGCGGGCTTAGAAGAACCGTGCCGCTTCCCGATCGGTACGGGTTATTTGCGGACTTAGAAATATACCGTGCCGCTTCCCGAACCGGTACACATGGCCGAAGCCACTCTCGGTTCAGGTTACCTGCGGGCTTAGAAGAACCGTGCCGCTTCCCGAACCGGTACACATGGCCGAAGCCACTCTCGGTTCAGGTTACCTGCGGGCTTAGAAGAACCGTGCCGCTTCCCGATCGGTACGGGTTATTTGCGGACTTAGAAATATATCGTGCCGCTTCCCGAACCGGTACACATGGCCGAAGCCACTCTCGGTTCAGGTTACCTGCGGGCTTAGAAGAACCGTGCCGCTTCCCGAACCGGTACACATGGCCGAAGCCACTCTCGGTTCAGGTTACCTGCGGGCTTAGAAGAACCGTGCCGCTTCCCGATCGGTACGGGTTATTTGCGGACTTAGAAATATATCGTGCCGCTTCCCGAACCGGTACACATGGCCGAAGCCACTCTCGGTTCAGGTTACCTGCGGGCTTAGAAGAACCGTGCCGCTTCCCGATCGGTACGGGTTATTTGCGGACTTAGAAATATATCGTGCCGCTTCCCGAACCGGTACACATGGCCGAAGCCACTCTCGGTTCAGGTTACCTGCGGGCTTAGAAGAACCGTGCCGCTTCCCGATCGGTACGGGTTATTTGCGGACTTAGAAATATACCGTGCCGCTTCCCGAACCGGTACACATGGCCGAAGCCACTCTCGGTTCAGGTTACCTGCGGGCTTAGAAGAACCGTGCCGCTTCCCGATCGGTACGGGTTATTTGCGGACTTAGAAATATACCGTGCCGCTTCCCGAACCGGTACACATGGCCGAAGCCACTCTCGGTTCAGGTTACCTGCGGGCTTAGAAGAACCGTGCCGCTTCCCGATCGGTACGGGTTATTTGCGGACTTAGAAATATACCGTGCCGCTTCCCGAACCGGTACACATGGCCGAAGCCACTCTCGGTTCAGGTTACCTGCGGGCTTAGAAGAACCGTGCCGCTTCCCGAACCGGTACACATGGCCGAAGCCACTCTCGGTTCAGGTTACCTGCGGGCTTAGAAGAACCGTGCCGCTTCCCGATCGGTACGGGTTATTTGCGGACTTAGAAATATATCGTGCCGCTTCCCGAACCGGTACACATGGCCGAAGCCACTCTCGGTTCAGGTTACCTGCGGGCTTAGAAGAATCCTGCCGCTTCCCGATCGGTACGGGTTATTTGCGGACTTAGAAATATATCGTGCCGCTTCCCGAACCGGTACACATGGCCGAAGCCACTCTCGGTTCAGGTTACCTGCGGGCTTAGAAGAACCGTGCCGCTTCCCGAACCGGTACACATGGCCGAAGCCACTCTCGGTTCAGGTTACCTGCGGGCTTAGAAGAACCGTGCCGCTTCCCGATCGGTACGGGTTATTTGCGGACTTAGAAATATATCGTGCCGCTTCCCGAACCGGTACACATGGCCGAAGCCACTCTCGGTTCAGGTTACCTGCGGGCTTAGAAGAACCCTGCCGCTTCCCGATCGGTACGGGTTATTTGCGGACTTAGAAATATATCGTGCCGCTTCCCGAACCGGTACACATGGCCGAAGCCACTCTCGGTTCAGGTTACCTGCTGGCTTAGAAGAACCCTGCCGCTTCCCGATCGGTACGGGTTATTTGCGGACTTAAAAATATATCGTGCCGCTTCCCGAACCGGTACACATGGCCGAAGCCACTCTCGGTTCAGGTTACCTGCGGGCTTAGAAGAACCCTGCCGCTTCCCGATCGGTACGGGTTATTTGCGGACTTAGAAATATATCGTGCCGCTTCCCGAACCGGTACACATGGCCGAAGCCACTCTCCGTTCAGGTTACCTGCGGGCTTAGAAGAACCGTGGCGCTTCCCGATCGGTACGGGTTATTTGCGGACTTAGAAATATATCGTGCCGCTTCCCGAACCGGTACACATGGCCGAAGCCACTCTCGGTTCAGGTTACCTGCGGGCTTAGAAGAACCGTGCCGCTTCCCGAACCGGTACACATGGCCGAAGCCACTCTCGGTTCAGGTTACCTGCGGGCTTAGAAGAACCGTGCCGCTTCCCGATCGGTACGGGTTATTTGCGGACTTAGAAATATATCGTGCCGCTTCCCGAACCGGTACACATGGCCGAAGCCACTCTCGGTTCAGGTTACCTGCGGGCTTAGAAGAACCCTGCCGCTTCCCGATCGGTACGGGTTATTTGCGGACTTAGAAATATATCGTGCCGCTTCCCGAACCGGTACACATGGCCGAAGCCACTCTCGGTTCAGGTTACCTGCGGGCTTAGAAGAACCCTGCCGCTTCCCGATCGGTACGGTTTACACGGACTTAAAGAAAACCATGCCGCTCCCGATACGGTTTGCATGGCCGAAGCCACTCCCGGTACGGTTTACACGGACTTAGAAAACCATGCCGCTCCCGATACGGTTTTCATGGCCGAAGCCACTCCCGGTACGGTTTACACGGACTTAGAAAACCATGCCACTCCCGATACGGTTTGCATGGCCGAAGCCACTCCCGGTACGGTTTACACGGACTTAAAGAAAACCATGCCGCTCCCGATACGGTTTGCATGGCCGAAGCCACTCCCGGTACGGTTTACACGGACTTAGAGAAAACCATGCCGCTCCCGATACGGTTTGCATGGCCGAAGCCACTCCCGGTACGGTTTACACGGACTTAAAGAAAACCATGCCGCTCCCGATACGGTTTGCATGGCCGAAGCCACTCCCGGTACGGTTTACACGGACTTAGAAAACCATGCCGCTCCCGATACGGTTTTCATGGCCGAAGCCACTCCCGGTACGGTTTACACGGACTTAGAAAACCATGCCGCTCCCGATACGGTTTGCATGGCCGAAGCCACTCCCGATACGGTTTACACGGACTTAGAGAAAACCTTGCCGCTCCCGATACGGTTTACATGGCCGAAGCCACTCCCGGTACGGTTTACACGGACTTAGAAAACCATGCCGCTCCCGATACGGTTTGCATGGCCGAAGCCACTCTCGGTACGGTTTACACGGACTTAAAGAAAACCATGCCGCTCCCGATACGGTTTGCATGGCCGAAGCCACTCCCGGTACGGTTTACACGGACTTAGAAAACCATGCCGCTCCCGATACGGTTTGCATGGCCGAAGCCACTCCCGGTACGGTTTACACGGACTTAGAAAACCATGCCGCTTCCTGATCCGGATCACATGGCCGAGCGCCATTCGTCGGATCAAAAAGGACCCGCGGTCTTTCAGAAAAATTATCATGCCGATCCGATATTAATGGCCGGAGCCGCCCTCGGATCGGGTTGACGCTGCCCTTGAATAATGTCGCTTTGGTTGGTGGATCAAGTCCTTCATCTCCATGAGTATTTAGGAAGGGGGAGCAGGTAAGGGCAGATGCCGCTGTTGCGGGTCTCGTCGCCTCTCTCAGTCCCATTCCTCCCTGCGATACCGCTTTCGGGAGGACTGCTGGTCTTCGGGCCGAGGGTGGACCACCTGGAGGACAGGTGCCAAAGTTGCGTCGGCTACGCCTTTACCTTTAGATATCATCAGGGCCTCCCGGTTGACATACTTGTGTGCCCGGGCTACGAGGTCCTGGAAGGTAGGGGGATGGCGTTTCCCGATGGAGCCGAGGAGCCCTTCGTCCCGACATCCTCTGATCACGGCCGAGACTGCGATCGAGCTATCAAGGTTTGGGATTTGGGCGGCCTCGGTCCGAAACCTGGTAAAATACTCCTGGAGAGTTTCGGTGGAGCCTTGCCGGAGGGCTAATAAGCTGACCGATGTCTTACACTGCCGGGCGGCATCATAGAACTGGTCGATGAACAGCTGGCCCAACTGAACTAGGGAGTGGATGGAGTTGGGGGCCAGTGCTTCGAACCAGGTCAGAGCAGTCTTCTCGAGAGTGAGGGGGAAGAGTCGGCAGCGGACTGCTTCGGTGATCCCTCGGACCGAGAGGTAGGTGTTGAACCTCTGGAAGTGACAGACTGGATCTGTCGTTCCGTCGTAGAGGGGGCCTTTCAGCAGCTTGAAATTGGGAGGCACCTTGGTAGCCAGGAGCTCCGCCGTGAACGGGGTCCGCTCCAGGATGTTACTGGCCAGAGGTGCCCTGTATGGCCGAGACACCATCTTCTGCATTTCCTTCTTCATCGCCGCTAGCCGCCGGTCCAGGTCCGGGGCGGTTGAGGTGGCGACTGACTGTCCACCGGTTCTGACCGGGCGGAATTCGGACGAAACAAAGCCTTGTTTTGTCAGGCGATTGAAGCGAGGGGCTCGGGCAAGTAACGTCGAGGGCTTGCTGCTTGCTGAGGCGGTTTTGCCAAGGAAAACCGGTGCGGGTGCTGGCCGGAGCCTCGCATCTTGAACCGAATAAAGTGGAGGGAGCAGTGCTTGCTGAGGAAGCTGTCCTATCAGTCCCATGCGCTGGACGATGGCAGACACCATCTCCTGAAGAGGCGCTAGGGATTTGACGGCAGTTGCCAGCGTTGCTATCTGCTGCTGGAGTACTCCCACCCGGTTGTCTTCCGCGACAAGGGACTCTGGTAAGACTGGCAGAGTCGCACTTGTCGGAGTACAAGGGGCGCCTTCGGACGGCAGTAGCTGTGCCGAGGCTTCCCGTGCCTCTGCTTCGCTCTGTCCGGATCGCCGGGTGACAGGTTGTCGAGACATGACTTGTTTGTTTGCTTCCCACAGACGGCGCCACGTGATGTAGACTGGATCTATCACGACCGGATCCCGCAAACGGGGATCCGAAACAAGGAGGATCCGGAGCCGGTCCGGATCGAACGGTGACGAGGGGACCCGACGGGGATCCACAACAGGGCGAAGCCGAGGCTATTTCGGAATGAAGAGGATCCGCCCGCGGGGGGCGCGATCTGCCGCCGGAGCTGCTCTTGGATAGTGAGCCGCTGCTCCTTCGGTCGGACGAAGGCGCGGCGCGAGCAGGAGCTCCTGTCGGCGGAGTGGTCTTCGGAAAGTCCGAGATCGGACGGGGGGACGGCTCGCTCTCCGACGAGGGGGTCCGAAGGCACCTTCAGCGCGAGGCCGAGCCTCCTGGCGCGGGGCGACCGACGGGATTGCCCTCGGACGGCGAGTCCGAAGGCTACTTCAGCGTGAGACCGAGTCTCTTGGCTCGGGGCAGCCGGCGTTCGGCGTCAAGACCGGAGAGAGGAGTCCGAGGTCGGCGGCCGAGACCGACTCGGGGAGGTCGGCGATGATTCGAACCGAGCCCCTGCAGGAGGGAAAGAAGAAGAAGAACCAGTCAGCAGGAGTCCCGGGCGTCAGCCCTGGGGAACCCCCTCCGACGGTCAAGTTAGCTTCTGAAGAAGATTCGATTCAGGAAGCAAGAAGAAATAGCTAGAACACTATTCGGACAGTAGTCCTTTAAGGGGTTTCGGAAGCTTAGGGGGGCATCCGTTTTTCCCACCACCTCCTTGGCCACAAATAGCAGGATACTTATAGCGGATGGTAGCGGATGGTTAACGGTGGCAGCCGATATAGGACTAAAAGGAGGCTTACTGACAAACCGCCATAGCGTCTGATCCGCCACCGGAGTGGGCCGGATTCGGCTACCGGGCCGAAGGGGGTTGGGCCGCTGACGGGCCGAAGCCTGCTGGGCCCTGGGCCGCCGTGCTGTTCCCGGACCGTAGGCTGGTGGGCCGCTGACGGGCTGAAGCCTGCTGGGCCGGGAGCGACGGGGCGGCTTATGGGCCGAGGGCTGCTGGGCCGCTAACGGGCCGAAGGCCGCTGGGCCCTGGGCCGCCGTGCTGTTCCCGGGCCGTAGGCTGGTGGGCCGCTGACGGGCTGAAGCCTGCTGGGCCGGGAGCGACAGGGCGGCTTATGGGCCGAGGGCTGCTGGGCCGCTAACGGGCCGAAGGCCGCCGGAGGGCCTAATACTGCCACTGTTGGGCTGAATGGGGTTTGGGCCTGCTTCAATGGGCTGAATCGGATTCTGCCGCATCAACTATGATGTTGTTCGCATACACCCCCCTCAGCTATATGAGCTTCCTTTGAATTTCACTTAAATTAAAATATTGTTATTTTATATAGAATATGTGAAAGCTATTATATAAAAATATTAAAATTATCTTAAATTAAAGTGTAGACATCTCATAAGAAAAATCACATAAACATCTACTCATAAATTTGTTGTATATATTTAACATGAAAAAATTTATTTTTACTTTTATGTGCAGTAAAAATATTTTAACTCAAGTGAAATTTAAAACAAATCATATAGTTAAGGTGGTTATACGTAAATACCACTAAGGTTAAGGGGGTTATATGCAAATATGAATCATGTAAAAGGTTATCTACAAATATGACATCTTTTGGACGGTTATTTGCAAAAAAAAACCCTAAATTTAATCATCAGACTGACGGACTGAATTTCTTATAAGGATTTTTTGCATATAAATTATCCTTAAAAGTGAATTGGCAAAAAATTCATTTCTGAAAACATATTAACACACATATCATTACTTTTAACGAAATATTGTAAAAATGTCATCTATATACATATCATTACTTTTAACGAAAATGTTGCAAAAATGCCATCGTGGTTAACTTTTATATAGCATTTTTATAATATTTCCCTAAAAGTAGTGATATGTGTGCTAATATATTTCTAGGAATAGTTTTTTTGTCAATTCACTTTTAAGGATTGTTTATATGCAAAAAATCCTTCTTATAATTATCACTTAGTGGTTAATCTGCTTCCCTAATAAAATAAACATCAGTTGGGTCATTAGGCCTATTCATTTTCTCTGTTATTTCATATTATTTTGTGTTTGATAAATTAAGAAAGGGTTAATAAAAATGATTACAAACGGATGATTCTCATTTTCTTTCCCAGTTCAAAGGGATCCTCCAATTAAAAGAAAATTTGATCACATTGGTAGAGTATTCTTTTATGTGGAGGCCTTTCACACTGGACCTCCATGTGGTATAAAGTCATGGTCCAAAATTGAAATCATGATCTTGTCTTTTCAGAGTGGATTATGTTCATCATTGATGCATTAGTCTCAGTATTGATTTGACATCTTGTTAATGACACACTAAAAAGACGTTCCTATTTATCAGAAACCGTCCATCTGATTCCAAAGACTAATATATCCTTTATTTTCCCAATACATGAGTGTGAGTACAATTCTTTGACATATTTAAGATGTACTATTATTTGCACTGTTGCTTCATTGAGACTATAAGATCGTTAATTGGGGGAGAAATTAATATATAGAGAGAGAGAGAGAATTTTAGATTCTCCCAAACTAAACTTTTAAAAATGAGACAGGCGTCATCCTCATATATAACATCATATTTTTTAAAAACTTAAAAAAATATAGTGAAAATATTCTCAATGTTAATTTAGTGCATTATAGGTTGCTCACATGAAAACAAACTTGCATGCTTGATAAATAAGAGGACTCAACAGCAAATTACCTAGGATAACATGTAACATCTTATAGATAATGAATTGTGGCCTCTTTGTTATCTAAGTTGTTTATTTTGTTGCAGGATATCGTAATCCTCCGACTTTTAGACCACCGTGTTAAGATCGGTGTCTTTTTTTTTTTAATTGTAAAATTGTGGATACATTTTTTGGATGAGTATAAAATATCTTAAGGTGAAGCAAAATTCCTTATATTTAGACTTCTGCTAATTCCGAGTCAGAAGTTAGAGCTAGATAAAAGTAATGACTGATAGAATTTTGAAACTCAATAATTTATAATTCTTCAAATGTAAAGAAGATATTACAAACAATATTTGACCATATTTTGTAGTCCTAAATAATATACTCATAGAGTTAGCTTGGTATAAAACATATTTTACGTCAAATCAAATAACCTCTAATAAAGCAAACAACACTTACTAGGTGCATGTGTTCTATTTGGTCCAAAGCATTTCCCGTTCTTGACTACTACGTGGGTCATGAAGTACTTACTGATTGGACTCCTTTTGGACTGTCCTACCATAGAGGATGGAAATGAGAGGTAGGTTTGTGGACACGGAGGTGTGATTGGTGAACGTAATGATGTGAACACCTAATCTCACATGTGGCATTTGACTAGATGAGGGGTGGATGGGCAGCAGCCACACTGAGGACTAGAGAGGAGGTCGGATACATAAATAATTGCATTTCTAAGGTAATTTTGGGTGAAGCCATTGATACAAGTATTTTAGCAACAAAACTCTTAAGTATCCTTGCAAGATAAAATGTTTTCCTCTCCTTAACAACTATATTGCGATGATGATAGCTTGTTCAATGAATGTCTAAAGAAAGGCGATTAGACTTGTATCTTGAAAGGGAATAGTGGGGTTCATCTTTGTATCTTGACAAACTTACTTAGAACAATTAGATTAGGCGATTAGATTGTAATTGAAAATTTTAAAAGAAGTGAGATTTATAAGTCGAGGGATTACATGGTCAACAAAAGTAGGTCCAATTCCTTTTAAGTCAATTGCAATCCTCGATGATTGGATTGGTCATTGTCATCCAAATTGATTTTATCAAAAAGGAAAAAAAGATTTGCCAATTGTCAAGACACCTAAGTGAACACACCATCCCCTTTTAAGTTGCTTCTTTGTTAATTTCAACAACCTCAAATACTAGAATATTTCTTTATAGACATCACTGAACAAGCTATTCATCACTGTAGCTGCTATAAGGGAAAGAAAACAATATTTTTGCATACAAACTTCTCTTAAGAGTTTTATTGTTACAGAGATTATACTACAAGTTCCAAAGTCTCATGAGGTAAGTGATTATGGGTTTAGGGTGTAGGGTTTGTTTGGCGCAATTTCCATTTGCAAGTATTTTTGCACTTCTATTTAATTATATTTTGTAGAAGTCATTGAATCTTGAAAGTCATTTATATAATGTTTTACTTTGTTTTAACTTTCAACTAAAAATTATAAGGGTGAAACTTCTAAAATTAGAAAAAATGTGAAGTTGTTACGAAAGAGTTGTCTTTTGTAAAAAATCAAAATTAATTATAATCTCTTTTCCTCAACTCATTATATATGAGAAGTGAAAGTCAAAAGTAACTTTCGAACAGAAGTTTTGTCAAACACGGTCTATATGTAACATTTTTAACAAAGAGTTGCTGCATACCTGCTGCCTATGCTTAACCAAAAGTCTCTTCCTTGTCATGTCTTGATTTCAAAAATTATGCATGGTGAAATAAAATGAATATAATCTTTCTATTGGTGTTGAAACATGGCATCGTCGAAAATCTAATGTCTCGGAACTCAATTTCATTATTAATGATAGAATAGTCTATTGACATGAAATCCAAAAAATAAATAAGATGTCACACATTTACATGGTAAGATTTTGTAGATCTCTTTATTCACTACGCTCATGACATGATTATCATCAAACTTCCATTCTTCAAGCCTAACTGTAACTTCTTTTCTTCAAGCCTTGCAACTAACACAAAGTAATGCTTTAGTCAATACTTAAAATTTGTTAGGTATGAATCTTAAGACTCAACTTGGTAGCGAATAAGGCTTGAAATAGGTCCATTATTTTCCTTATATATGCCTCTTATTTTGTAAAAATGACTTATCATGAATGAGAATGAGTTGCTCCCGAAATATATGATATAAGCTATTCCGAGTAAAAAGGTGAAATGACTTATTCCAGCTTAAATTATTATAAGTTAAAATATGTGTACAATCAGAATCTTCCTTATGTCGGTATAATCAAGCCAGAATTACTCATCTCAGAATAGTCAATTCTACAAACAAAATGAACCTAAAAGTAAAAGAGATCCAGCAGGTAAATCAAACAATTCTCACCTTCTCGATAAAAGTTTTATCAAATAACTACTATAAAATTAGAATGTTTTACACATAAATAAGTGCAATGTTAAGAATTCGAATAGCTCAACTGAGTATAACCTGCCATACAATCAGATATGAAGATTAGTCTAATCTCACTCCAACAACAAAAGAACACCATTGAATACAGATAGAGTGACATGAATAGATTTTTACTTCATATTATATCCAGACATGCATCTAACTATGAACATGAGCCAACAGAATGATAAAATATAGAGTTGAACTCCAAAGCCAGTCACGGTTGAATCTTACACGTGATGGTACTCCAGGAATTGTCACCCTACCTTAATTAAGAATTTTCAAATATTGCTCTCGGATACCCAATTATATATATTTTAAAAGGTGAGAAACAGTGGATGAAACTGATTCGATGAAGAAGAGATCAAGTCTTCTTTACGATTCTTTTTTCTATTGCTCCCCAACCCCTGTAAAGCAAATAGTAAAGTGAACAGTAATGACATGTAAATTTGAAAAGAAGTATATTCACTAGTCCATTCGTTTTCGGGAGAGAGTTACATATGAAATATTAATTTGTGGAGGGTAAATGGCCCTATGAACACTTAGCTATAGAAGATCCAAGTTAGAATCAGGGTAAGGATTTGAGCTTTCTGCCTACATAAACGATTGTTTTACCCGGGGTCGAAGGTTCAGCTTAATGAGGCAAGTGTTATGGACTCAAGTTGATCTTCAAAGAAGTAATCTTGTAGACATGGAGACAAATAATTTTGCAGCACATTAAAGAAGAACAATATAAAGAATTTTTAGGCTCTCGACTAACTCGAACTTGAGACCTTCCAAAATGAGATAATTAAGGGTGTTCACTATTTAGTTCAAACCCAAAAACCAAATGGATCAGACCAATTATGTTTGGTTTCAATTAGTTTAATTTTTTAAAAAAAAATTGGTTTGGCTTGAAACCTAACTTCATTAAGAATTTTGGTTTGGTTTTCTCCTGTTCACAAACCGATCCAACCAAATAAATAGAATAACTTAAAAAGGCAAAATACTAGTGTGAAATTATTTGGGTCATAGGCATGTATGTTGGTAAATTCTTAAAGATAGGAAGGTAGTATTGCACTTTTGAATTTAAAGAATAGCTCATATCCATATGCATGATTGGGATTTATAAAAGGCCAAATCATACATTTATGAGTAATACTTATTGCAATGCCCTGTCTACTGCGTGCAGGCGCATTGCAGTGGGGTTTTTTTTTTTTCAGTTCAGTCCCAAGGTGTCTTAGATGTTCGTATAGGTCGATCATCGATAAGACGCCTCAAAAAATCTAAAAAATAAAAAACAAGTCCTAATGAATAGTAAAAAATGCCTTTAAGCCCAATAATGGCTTTTTATTTTTAATTTTTTTTGGGATATGAGATCAATGATCAGCCTATACAGATGTCTAGGACACCTCAGTGCCTTGCAATTAACAAATATATATAAACTTCTAACTTAGATGCGCCCCATCAAAAATCCACCCACCCAATAATAATATATATATATATATATATATATATATATATAATTTTTTAAATATTCGAATAGGGCCCTTAAGATTGATCCTATCCGCAGGGTTTTAATTTTCACCGTCCACAATCAATCGAAACCATTCGATCAGACATGTAACAAAAATTAATATTAAAAAATAAAAAAAAATAAAAAAAATCATCAAATTAGTCCTTAAGATTGATCTCATCCCTTGAAATTCAGTTTTAATTCATAAACGACATCGCATTTGAATGGACGGCTACGATTAATTTTTTTGATCTAACGGTGAAATTTAAATATCAAAAGAGAAAAAACACTTTAGAAAAAAGATATTTAAATATTTTAATTTTTTGATAATTTTTATTTTATTTTACTTTTGAAATCAACATAGAAAATTTGAGAGGAAGATAAGAGAGAGGCGCGAGACATGTTATATATATATATATATATTACACACAATTATAAGATGTGGTCCGACCGTATACTAGCCGAGACCCTCCGAGCAAGACCGAAGGGCCCCACGCCATCCCACTCCGCGCAGGACAGTTCCCGCGTGGAGCGAGAATGGCGTGAATGGGGCGCGCCCCGCGGGGGATGTGCTCACGCGGGGCGGGAAGGTGCGGAAACCTCCGATCAACGCCGCTTGTGGAAACTTAGGTAAACACAACTGCTCAGCACGGTTGGTTAAAGTGCGGAAGACTTAAACGACAAATGCTTCTTTCGTAGCTGATCATCCAATGAAAACATGGGTCACATTTTTAAATATTACACTATTTACATTAAAAAAATTGCTGCATTGTCAATATAATGTCGGTGTAGCTGTAGCATGCCCACTTGGTGTGCGTGGATTTGAAGACTCCCAATGCCTCCTTGCAAGGGTAGTATAGTGACCCACATGCATCCTTCAGATGCACCACTCGTCTCCTATGAAAAAGTGCAACGATTGCACGTCGTTAGATCGGTAGGTAGGTGTACTGTACCTCCTATACTTGTTGAGGCAAATAGTTAGATACGAAAGAGCTAATGGCAGGTACTTATTTGGAAGTTGATCATCTAATGAAAAGATGGATCGCTTTATTACATTTTTCAAATATATAATACTAATAATATAAAGATGAATGCTTGTTACACTGCCTAATGTGACAGTGTAACATATTCACCCGCACTCCATTCAATCAACAGCTAAAACATGTTACCTTGCATCCACCCTGTGGAGTAATATATTGTAGCTATCACACACCAGGCATCCCTTCACGGCACAAATATTTCTCGGGAAATGCTAATGCGACGGAAAGCTTTCCCATTTTAAAAAACTCTACTGACATGGCCACTAGGGATGCAAATAGGTAGGTTTCGGTGAGGTGAATCTTAAGTAGATTCATGACCGTATCTATTATATTATCGATTTAGAAAGATTATTGATTAATTGATCTATAAGGTAGTAAGCAGTCAAATAATCGGATCCTCAATGTATCATATGTATTCCATCATTTAAACAAAAAGATCAATGCTTTATCTGCCATATAATAGTTTAAAAAAATTATTTTTAATTGATTTATTAAATAACGGTCAATGAGTTATCGGTTACCATTTGCATCCCGAATGGCCGCACTTTAGTCGGTTGGCGTCTTTCTTATGAGTTCGGATCACCTCAGTAGGAGGTTGGTCCGAACTCAATCAGTATCCATTGAGGGGGGGTCCGAATTTAAAATTCGAAAAATACTTCATCTGGGCCCCACTGCATTAAATGCAGCCCCCCTCCCCCAGTGGTTACTGAGGGTGTTCGGACCAACCTCCTACTGAAGTGATCCGAACTCCTTTCTTATACGCGCCTCGTTACCACCCACGGTAAGCTCTGCTTTTTTTCTCTGAAGAAAAAGGAAAAGTATGATTGCGCTTCCCATCAGCTTAGCATTTCTCGTACTTCTCGTTCCCGTCAGCATAGCATTTCTCATATTTCTCCCAGCATAAAAGTTTGTTCCGCTAACATTCCCTCACCAAAAATATGATCGCGGCGTCCTACGCAAACTCGTGGGCCGTGCGAGGCCACGAGCCCAACCAAACTTACCCTCCAAAACGCCCACCCTTTCACCCTGAAATAACGTGCATGCCTTCCCTGGGCGGAGAACTCAACACAGCACAACGACGATTCGTCTTCCGACGCACGGCCCAGCCAACCAATAGTAGAACGCCACGCCATGCTCGTTAGTTGCCCATTGGACAGGTCCACTGCGCCATGGCGCATAGATCTTTCTCCCAAAACCCCTCCTCTCCCTGCGCCAACAGGGAGGAGGGTGGGCACGAGGCGCTCCGGTTCTTGTGATGGTCCGGGCGAAGCGCATGCGCAGCTACCTTTCCCTGGAGTGGTAGCTGGCAGGTGCCTGAGTGGAGACAGTTGCCACGGGTTGGTGCGGAGCTTCGGCATGAGAGTTATGACGTTCACTACCAACCACACCCGGCTCACATGCCACGTTAAATATTTCCAACCCATCTCTGAAGCCTCTCAGCTTCTAATCTCTCTCACAAAAAAGCTTCAAGGCAGAGCTCCTCTGCAGTAGTGTTCTTGGGCTTTTACTCCTCTGATCCGTTCCCGTGAAGAAGTCCTATCAGTAAGTATGCTGCTTCAGTACCCCTCCTGGGTTTTCCTCCACACACTTCTTCAATAGGATGCCTTCCTTCCTGTCTAGGCCTGCTCCGTGTTCTAACCTGCAAGTTTTCTGCTGTTTGCAGTGGGATCTGAAACGGTGATGGTGGACGGCATCCCGTTCCCTCCGGAGATCACAGCGGCCAAGCCTCTCCCACTCGTGGGTCACGGTAAGAAGAGTACCGTTTCTCTCCTTTGTTTAACGCCTATTGTCCTGATCACTAGGATCAAGTGGGTACTTCAAGTTCTCGTTGTCAAATGGAAACAAGAGCTTAGCTTTCATGACTTGATTGAGTCCGTTGGGCAGAGATCTTTCCTACTGTCTCAGCTCAGAAAAGAACATAGCATATAGATTTGCATTAAACGTAGGTTGTTTGCATGACCCACTTGAGCGGGAAGCTGCCTTGAACATGTCAACTTGAGTTTACATTTGTTATATATCATGTTAAAGTTGAAGTCGGCGATCTCGGATCCAAGGTCGTTTCTCTTCTGGTTCACTCTTCTGGTGAAATTTTTGGTTTCTGTGTTCAATTGTTCTGGCTAAAACAGACAGACAGTAAAACAATATGAAAGCTGAAAACAGAACCCTTGAGAAGCCTTGAGACCTGGGCGGGCTTTATTACTCATTCAAGGAAGCCATTCTCCATTTCCCATCTCTTGCTACTTGCAACCAGAAAGATGTCACAAGGTCCTTTTTTTTTAAGTGAACTTGGTTAAATTTGTGGAAGCAAGGAGAATCTCTTTGAGCCATTTTTGCATTGGAAGGTCATCCAGAATTAGGACAGAGACCTCATTAAACGTAGGTTGTTTGCATGACCCACTTGAGTGGGTAGCTGCCTTGAACATGTCAACTTGAGTTTACATTTGTTATATAACATGTTAAAGTTAAAGCTGGCGATCTCGGATCCAAGGTCGTTTCTCTTCTGGTTCACTCTTCTGGTGAAATTTTTGGCTTCTGTGTTCAATTGTTCTGGCTAAAACAGACAGACAGTAAAACAATGTGAAAGCTGAAACAGGCACTGAAGAGTTCAGCATTTCACATCAATAATAGAAGGCCCTTTCCCCTATGAGATTGTCTTCCAACATAAACTCTCAAATGGAAAGCAATTATCTCATCGTTCCTTATGAATGTCTTCCTCAGAACGGTAGTCTGGAACATTAGATGGCTTCCCAAAATTAGCAGGTTCCTGTGTCTGTTGCAGAGAGGACCCTGTGAAACCAATCAGACTACAGGCATGTTTGGCAAAACTTCTATTTGAAAGTTACTTTTAGCTTCCACTTCTCACATAGAATGAGTTGAGGGAGAGAGATTATAACTAATTTTAATTGGTTACAAAAGTCAACTCTTTTATAACAACTTCATTTTTTCTCTAATCTTGGAAGCTCTCCCTTATAGCTTTTAATTGGAAGCCAAAATACAAGTAAAATATTATATATAAATGACTTTCAAGATTTAATAATTTTCACAAAAAAAATAACTAAATAAAAGTGCAAAAGTGATTCTAGATAGACGCTACGCCAAACACGGCCTACAACATGCATGGCAGTTGAGGTAGTAGTAGACAAATAACCGCTCCCAGCGGGTTCCTGTTTCGATCATGTTTTCTAGGGAGAAATTGATCAGGTTCAAATTGGTTTCGCAGGGTTTAGCTCCATCTTGTGTATTAGAAATATGCACTAGATTGATGAATAGGAATTTCTTTGCAATAGCAGGATACATAGTCTCTGACAAGTGGCAAAAATACATGTTTTGGGACATGGGGTTAAGGCAGAGGCTTTAGGATTTCCAAAGTATTCACCAAGTTACTTTTGGTAGTACCATTTGTATTGTTTTCTTTCCTACTTTACTAATGCATGAATAATTTCTACTTCTCCCAAATATTACTGTAGATTCAGCTTTAAGATTTCTCTATTACTTCTTCGGTCCAATTTGTTTTGCATAGTTCATATTGCAGTGGACTTCTTACCAAATCTCTGAAAGTGATAACCATGTTTAAAACCTCATTGGGGTACATTTTTTTGTATAGGTATCACCGACATTGAGATCCATTTCCTTCAGATTAAGTTCACTGTCATCGGGGTTTATGTGGACAAGGACGTCATCAAACACCTGGAAAAGTGGAAAGGCAAGAAGGGAAGCGAACTCAAAGAAGATGATGCCTTCTTTGAGGCTCTCGTCTCAGGTAAAATGAGAGCTAGCTGTAATTGTTTGAAACTTTCTGGCTCATCTCCAAACCAAGCAACCAAGCAAATTCTAGTAGCGGTGGGGATGAACATTTCATTTGTCCCTAAGTTAATCGGGCTCACCCTTTCATCCCATAAGACCAATCAAAATGAAACCAAATTGATCAACTGAAACAGACATCGTGTTCTACGTTGCACAAACTAGATTAGGCTCCCTTTGGCACAAATTAAGGCTCTGGTTGTTGAAACCCTGGGTTATCTGGCTGCAGCTCCCGTGGGGAAACTACTGAGAATTGTGGTGATCAAAGAGATAAAAGGCTCCCAGTATGGTACACAACTGGAGAGTACTGTAAGGGACCGGCTTGCTGCTATCGACAAGTACGAAGAGGAGGAAGAAGAAGCCTTAGAGAAGGTTATCGAATTCTTCCAGTCCAAATACTTCAAGAAGGACTCAGTGATCACCATGAGCTTTCCAGCAGCACCCGAGCCTGCAGAGGCAAGTACTTCTTCTACACATGGGTCTAAACTTACATCAAACAGGACCACTCTTCTAGTCTTCTTGTCTCTTGTACAGTTTTATGTAGCGCTCTAACACAGCCTGCGTAGTTTTATCATATAGATCACATTCACGACAGAGGGAAAGGAAGACGCAAAGATCCAGGTCGAAAATGCGAATGTGGCTGAGATGATCCAGAAGTGGTACTTGGGTGGCACATCGGCCATATCACCCTCCACTGTGGAGTCCCTTGCAGAGAACCTTGGGCGGCTGCTCTGTCAGTAGAATTCTCTTTCAGGAGTGATGGTGAACTGCAAGTCAGCTCAGGAGTAAAACCACCAACCTAGAATAAAAATGTCGCTTTCCCAAGAGTTCCAATGTTTACTCTTCGCCAAGTTTTAGGGTAGCATTTTGGCTTTGATTACTCTAAAACACTGCATGATGTGTGAAAAAAAGAAGATACGTGGTATGATGCTCAAAGCATATGTTCATGTCCCTGGCCCCTGCCATTTTTCCAGATGCCTAATGATGGTCCTTGTCCACATAAACCCCGTTGGTAGTAGGGGTGTCAATCGGCAGGGCCAGCCTGTGGCCCATTCCAATCCAGCCCATATTAAAGAAAATTGAATTGGTTTAAGTTATATAAATTGAGTTGGGTTAAATTTGGGTTGACATTAGTTAAATCTGGACTGATTTGAGTTGAAAACGGGCTGGTCCAATTTAATCTATTGATTTTTACAATAATTCATACAAAAAATAAAATACTTCTAACAAACTATTTATAAACAGGGCCAGTCCAACCCATCCCACTCACTATTGAATTTGGATTGAATTTGGGTGGAATTTGAGATGAATTTGAGTTAAATTTAGACTGAATTTAGGTTAGACTAAAATTAGGTTGGACTATTTTGAATTTAAATTAGACCTAAATTATCACATAATCCAATCTACTCAGCAGTGAACTTAATCCCAAGGAAATGGATATCAATGTCTTTGATACATGTACAAAGAATCCCAATAAGGTTCCTATGTATGGGATCACTCCCAAACATCCGATAAGAAGTCTATTGCCAAGTGGACAATGGAGCATTCGAATTAATGCAAGTGAAAACAAATTCTAATTTGAGAAAATACATTGGGAATTAATGAAAGAGAAATCCAATAGGAAAAAGAATGAGGAGTCTAGAAGAAGTGAATTTGCAATATTCTCAATTGCTTGGAAAAAAAATGGAAATCATCTTTCATGGAAAATCATTTAATAAAGCAAATTAAAGAGGAAAGAAATAAACAAATTAAGAAACTTATGTTGTGCAAATGTCTTTATTCAAGAAGAATTCTGAGATATCCGAGATCTATTTTGATAATTGATAAAAGACAGTTGCAAAATGGGAGGCGGATAGGTTGATGGGAGGTTTTCATTGGAGAATTGCAAGGTATGCATCGTTTGAAATTTAATGAGAGAGAAGCAAGAGTCCAACAATTATGTGCCAGGTCTACGCTTGAAGTTTATGGTAGGAAAGCGCGTTTGGATCATGACGTGTTCGGACGTTGTCAGTCATGTCTAATCTCTAAAAACGTTCGTCATATTCTTAAAAAGATGTTTAGTTTAATTAATATAAAATATTATAAATCACGATTTTTATATAACATCGAACATAATATTTTAGCATATTTTGCAACAAACCAAATGACCCATGAGTAGATCCCAGAATATTAGTGTAGGCTTCCAAGGCAACACCATGAAGAAAAAAGAAAGGGTAACGAGTCTGCTTTCACTGACATTGAACCTGTTGAAGTATTTCCATTCATTGAAATGAATTGGCGAAGAGCTCAGGTCGATTCAAAAGAGGCAAAGAGTAGGTAATTTGAAGTAAAATAACATTAATGCCTATCCTGTTCATTTGATGATTATACAAGAAAGGATGAATATATAAAGAGAAGAGATTTTCTCAGTACATGTTTAGACTAGAGTCTAAATATTGCAAAAAGATTCCCATGTAATTTTAAAATTTGACAAATACTTGGACCTTCTCCATCTCAATACTATTAAATTTTGGTCCAAACGTGTACTGAAAAAATCTCTTCTCATATGTAAAAGGCCTATCCTAGCTTGATAGTCCAATGGACACTTTTGCCTCCCCCCACGTAGGGAGGGCGGAGATTTGAGCCTCCCCATTGTCGCGCTGATGCAGAACGGGGAGGGAAGAGTCCGTGCCATCGTAGGAATCGTCATCTCTAGCGGAATAGTGCACTTACTTCTTCTCCTATACTTTGAGAGGATTTGGTGGGATTCGAATCCAAGATATTTGTGGATGGTTGAGCTCTTAGTAACACCGTGTCACATGTGAAATGACAAACAAAACCATGTCTAAAAGGTTAACCTAACAATTAATTTGGACAGACTCTAATGAGACATTCGAAATTAGGCATAATCATTTAAAAGCTTCCACACCCAACACATCCCTGAAAAATCTGATTTTGCAGAACCAGTTATTTCCAAACGCACTCCCAAACACTGTCGAGGAGAACTTGGTACCTCACTCTACAGATTGTTCAGGACCAACCAGACATGATCAACTTGTGTGCATATCACACTGACGTTGATGAAATAATCTAAAACATAAAAAGGATCATTCGGGATCAAAGTATTACATGAATGGTTAAGATTTTCTTGCACATATGAAGGGCTGAGATTTTCTCTCTTTAAAATGAGCTAACGTTCCAATCAAAATTCTTGATGGTGGCCATTGTCCTCCTCATCAGCAGATATTTTCTTTATGCTTTTGGAAGACAGGACAGTCACATATGTGCGGTGGTCCCCATCAGTTTTTTTTGTTCTACGCATGGTAAAGTGGAGCACGATGGCATAACAATTGACCTCTCCCTTCTTCTTCTTCTTCCCCTCCTTATCCTTGCCATTTTAACTCCTTATCAAACGTAAGAAACTGCCGTTACCAGGGTCGCAGTGTGAAGATAGTAATCATGTTTCCTTCTTCATCATGCTCCTTTCTTCTTGCAATCCAAAGCACTTGCCACTTCTGTATGGTAGACAGAGATCGCTTCCTCTTGCCTCCTTATGCCTGTAAAAGTCCCGGAAGTAACGAGCAGCCCGCCCTGCCGGTCGTCCTGCAAGAGGAAAGCATGTTGAGTAGATAGGGAACACTGTGGCGAGGTGGAGATGGGCGACAGGAGCCACTGGGGTAGGCCTTGGTCTCTTAGAGGAACGCACAGCCCCACTTTCAGAAAGGAACATGCATGACCAGGTTTATGGTTCTTAAGATTTCTCCTCCCTGTCTCGCGACAAGGCGCAGCGCGCTTGCACCATGTAAGTGGAGGTCTCGGTCAGTCCCTGGTGATGGGAAAAGAAATGAGCAAATGAGCGGAGGTCTGAGTCTCCGGTGACAGGAAAATTAAAAGGAAAATTAAAATGGATTTAGGCACAAGAACGCACTAAGGCCTACTTTAGATGCAATTATGATTGTAAATGACATATATGTTTGTGCACATAACACCCGGAACCGTGCACAATGTGTTGCCCTCCATCTAAGGCTGCAAACGGCACTGCTCCATAATATCTCGTTTCGACTTGTTTACTAAGTTAAATGAGTAAATTTGAATAAAATTTTGAATTTGATTCGTTAAACGAGTCAAACTTGAATATAAGCAAACTTGACTCGACTATGCTCGTGAACAAGTTTGTTTAAGTATTTGTCAAGAGTTTCTTTAGATACTCTTTAAGAATACGTTTCCATACTCATCAAGAATTTATTTAAGTACTCGTGTGGTTATTTTAGTCATGAATAAACTTAGTTAATAAAATATTTAATATTTTATAATTTTTTTACCAAATAACTAAACAACCTGGTTTTCTCCAAGATTTGGCCTCAGTTTATAAATTTAAATAAAAAATAGAGTTGAATCTATCATCAATTCATTGGGTTCACGAGCTACTCTATATTTGGCTCAAGTTTGTTTAATTTCTAAACAAGTCAAACTTCAACAATCATCATAAATATTCGACTCAAAATTAATTGAATCAAACTTGAACAAGATAAAAACTTAATTTGACTTGACTCATTTGCACCCCTACTAAGTTGGTGCGCACAATCTGATATCTATTTTATTGATGTATGCGACTTTACCTGTCAGGTCAGGGTAAGGTCCTCTCTGTTTACCCTAAAATTCTGTCACTCTTGACCCTCATCCGACCAAAGCCACCTAGCTAGGGTAGAGTGCCAGTTCTCATTGTTACATGATAAAATCGTTGTTGTTAGTGTAAAAATGTGTCATGAATATCGGGTCTGCAATGAGATGATCCACGAATGTACTTTTATCTGGTTGATTATGGTATAGAATATTATCTTATTTTTTATTAAGGCTTTATTTAGTTAAAATAGTATAAAAAAATATACATGTGTCTTTTATCTGAGGAGTCTAAATAAAAATTTTCTAGGCATTTCCACTTTTATAAGATTTTGAATTTAATACACTTGTTGGGCATTTTTTGACATACGACTCCAGTACATTTGTCTATGAGCCAAATTGGGACTAAATGTTCAAAGTTCGAGCTATGATGGACTCTGCCTATCTTGGATCCGGACCATATAGCTAGGCGTGTAAAAATATGTCGTACAATAATACGAAAGGGCCTCCACCTCGAGTTACATGAGTCCAAACCTCTAAAAACTATAATCATAATATGTAGTATTATGATATAGTATAGAAATTATAGATGTTAACATAGTAAAATCTGCATCATGGATCATTGTATATTGAGCTTGAACCGAGTACTAAGGTGTGTATCGGATCAGACCGAATTGGGAGTACTTTAGTTTCTGTATTTTCAATATTCATTGGACAAGGTAAATCTATGTAAGATTATTATGTAGCCGCTCCAACATTCTTCCTCACGGTCAAGATGGGCCGTGAAATAACACAAGGTAGCGCAAATTAGAAGATAAAGTCGGGTCAGGCTCTACTCTAATACTATCTTACAAATCACAAAATTCAAGTGTTGAGTTTGAAAGGGTCCAAGATCATAAACGCTGGTCACAACTGAAATTAACCGATGTAAGACTATTATATAGCCATTCCAACAGTAAACCAGTTGGGATTTCACTTAAAAGCCTGGTATGCTTTAGTTTTTGTTGCTTCCTGTCAAATCATCACGGAGAGATTATTAGAACCACTGGTATAAATAAAAATTAAAGCTTGCCTTTGAAAAATAGTCTGAAAAGTATGAAGTAACATTCTCAAGGTAAAATGCGAATAAATGTCCAACAGCTTTGATATTATCTTCTGCAAGTAGTTCTTAACGTTTTATAATATTTTAGCCTCATGTGGATGATATAGACAAACCATCTTCCACTGTACTAAAATTAAGGAATACTCAAACCAATAATCTTTTGTTTGGTTGTTCTATATAAATACAGTTTGAATTTATAGTTTTGGGTATTCCTTAATGCTAAGTTGGTTCAGGAAAGTCCATCTCCAGTGGAACTGGCTTAAAAAATACATTATGGGAGGCTTTGATTTATTATAAAGTGCCAAAAATAAATTATTCTCTTTTTTATACATGTGTTTCCGAAATAAAAATTTTCATAAGAAATTGGATGCAACATAATGTCGCTATACCTTTTTAAGATTTTACCGCATTACCTTTAATTTTATTAGGAGGTTTATCAAATAAACTGAACAGTGTGAAAGTTTATTAAAACTATCAGAATTATAGAGAGCCCCAGACATGACAGACTGTAAGAGGCCATATCTAGAAATCCTAAAAAGGAAGAAAAAGCCCAACATCATAATTCCCATTCTTTCTGGCGATAACTGGAGTTCTCATTCCTCGTGAATATCATATACATAAAAAGCGAAACAAATGTAGAAAAAATTGCGAAGACATCCACAACTATAACATGTTTCACAGTGTGGCAAACAAATCTTCAAGTTTCCGCAACAAATTTCCCCTGCGACCCCGGCTAGAACCCGGCCACCATGCCGCCCGGCGTCACCAAGTTGCTACCCCACGCCCGCCGTTCTCCGCCAGCTCGCGCCCCTGCGTGCGCTCCCCCGTCGAGCAGGGAGTGCCGGCAGGTGGGACAAGAAGAGTGCTTGGCCAACCACGTATCGATGCAGCCCACATGGAAGCCATGGTTGCACAGCGGCAGCACCCTCACCTTCTCCCCGTCAGCGAACTCCCCCAGGCATATGGCGCAGTCGGTGGCGGGGATGCCCGCCCCCTCCCCGTACACCGCCACGGGTATCTGCCGCAGCGCCCTCCTCTTCAGCCCCGTTGCCGCGAGCCTCGCGGCCGCGCCCTCCGGACTCCCAAGTGCCGCGTGCCGTCGCGCGCACCGCAGCAGCGCGTTGAAACCCAGAGCGCAGACGACCGCGCAGATCATCGCCGCGAGGATGATCAGCATGTTGGTGTCGCCCCCGCCGGCACCGGGCACCGCCGACGGCGGCGGCCACGCCCTGTTCGCGTCCAGGAGCGCCCGGCTCATGGGTTCTCTTGCTTGTAGCAGGATTCGGCGTGGGAAGGGAGAAAGGCGCGATTATGGGCGGCGCTCTCCAAGCTAGGAATTTGGTAAGGAGGGAGAACAGAAAAAGACGAGAACTTTACTACTTTTCTTCACTCCTTGCGTTCCAACTGAGATCAGACAAGGAAGACGGGTTTCTCTTGCTGTTCAGGATGCTTATGAGGGTTCCTGAGAGGTAGAGATGCTGGTGAAGGTGGTACCATTACTGCTGTTCCTTTGTTCTCCTCTTCTCTTCCCTTCTCCTCCCTTGTAGGCTCGCTGAGAGGAGTGGACCTGGTAAAGAAGAAATTAGAAGCCTATAGCTGCTACTGCTTACCTGGGAAGCACTCGGTCACTCTGTTCTTGGTTCACAATGGTGGCAGTGACTGTAATTTTCCTTTTTCTTTCTCTTTCTTCTCACACTGGTGAAGAGTTGGGTGTGGCCAAGAAAGGGGAAGCTGGTGATGGGAACTGGAAGTACTTGTCCAACGGGCTGGAGCCTGGAGCTGCTATTTCTAGTCGTACTGGATTGCGGCAAAGCACATGAGAGTGGGGCTCACGGGTGGGTCCATTGGGATGGGAATGTTGGGGGGACAAAGGCAAGCAAGAAAGGAATCGTGAGTTTATCTTTAAATATCCTTATCACCCGTTTAAGGGTTCTTAGTAGTTTTGGATTATAAAAAGCAAATTACATATGCATTCACTTGATAAGAATTTAGAATCACAAAAATAGCTCTTGACATGGACTGCACTCCCTTTAATGTTATTGAAGAAGAGGATTTATTCAGTAAGGGGGTCATTTCATTTGACTGCCAAGTGCCAACAAACGTCTCTTAAAGCTGGTAGAATAGTTAGATCAATTATAATAGTGACAAACTATCCAAGGTGCTTCAAAAGAATACACTGATTCTTAACTTGAGGAACATGCTTATAAATTTTATGCTTATAAATTTTTTATGTATAAAGAGGTGCCTAACTTTGCATCTATTTAAAACGATATTGTGCAATTGGATTATTATGAAAGGACAACCATGCAAATAACCAGTGGATTAATTCAGGAAGATGAGTTGAAAGCCTGAAAGCAGGGAGTGGAAGGGGTGTAGGGATGGGGGAGCCAAGGAGCACAATCTTTTGGGGTCAAGTAATTCAATTAGTTAGGTATTTACATATGACTTTCAGTCAAGGGGTTTAAATTAAAATTATCTCGATATTTTTTAGTGCAGCTATTTGCATATATACTCTGGCTATTCCACACGCATACAAGTGACGTTTCCAAATCCAAGACCATCACTGAAAAAGTGATCCGGTAGACCTCACAATTCATGTGAGAAGCAATCATCAACTTAACAAATCTTTATATAGAGAGATTAGGAGATACCAATGGAACTAAAAAAATTGTTAATTTTTGAGATAAAGCATAACGCTCTGGAGAGAGACAAGATCCTCTATGCTGTGGTGCAGTACGCCACGATCAACAAAGAAGCCTCATAAGTCTAATCTATGATTTGCGGGACACGGACACGTGTGTCAGACACGATAATACTTTAAAAATAGGACACGAGGATACAAAGAATATACGAATATATACACATGAATATCTAGTTATACATATATATAATAAAATATAATTACTATAATTTATTTAAAATAAAAATGATATAACTAAAATATATTGAATTTTATTATGTAGACAAGTATTTTGGGAAGATATCTTAGGTATTCTAAGAAATCTCTAATATTTAATTTAAAATCTTGAAATAGAGAATTGGACATAAGTGTCTGAATATCATGTCGTGTCCGAGTGTCCGACACGAGGCTCTGACATAAATAGAAGTGTCCACCAAATCACAGGGCCTAATCCTCCATGACATCCCTCCATTGTCTAGGCTCACTGCACCACGGCGCACGGAATCACGACGGGCATTGGGTGTGTGATTTGTGATTAAACAAACCACTAAATATGCGTGTTGCTCGCCTTGAGACGTCCAGACAAGCTAACCAAGTGTTCATGAGCTTAAAACAATTAAGCTAAACAACCTCCATTATCTGAATCCTGGGAGTTCCACCGTACTATTCTTTGTGGACGTCGCCTTGATGTCTTGAACGTTACCATTTTCTTATGTCACGCTTTTGCCGTGGTGGTCCCGCTCTCCGGAAGCGTGATCTGGAAGCCCAATACCAACACTTGGGCTGCTGGATGTTTCCTCTTTTCCAAGGCTTCTAAGTTCTAACCTTTGTTTGTCGGTTTGATAATCGGATTGCTAATCTTTGGCTAATGTTTGCAGCACTGCCCCTTGGTAGATTGCAATATTTTGGTACTCTAGACCTCAATCCAGCAGAATTGTTTTATTTGAAACGAATATTGAGCTTGGAGATTGTTCAACTTCAACTTTTATATCGTTCTTGAACAAGATGATTATAACACAATTAAAAAAAATCACACTTCTGTGCAATCCTTTTTTCAGTTATATAAATCAGACGGTCAAGAAACAAGTTATATACAAGCAAGTAAGATTCGAACCCTGCCAAACACGTCCAAAAATGGGTCAAAGCACCACCCAAAGACAGAAAAGTAAGGAGACAAACTATATACAGGCTATGTACAGGGATTATGTGGAGTGTGATCCAACTATTGAGGACATGCACTGTAGCAACCGATGCCACACGCACGTTGCAGGAAGTGTTAATGGATTTTTATTATTCATACATATTTCAAGGTGTGATTAAATGTTGAATAGCCAAGCTGCCATGCTGATCTGCAACTCTTTTTTCAGCTCTACTCTTTTCAATCTTCTTAAAATCGGACGGTGGGAAGAGTTGAATTTAAGTTGATATTTTTTATTTTTGAATTTAAGTTAAATGTGGCCTCATTTGGACTATTTAATCTCAAGATCATACGACGGAGATAAGAGTGACAAAGAATCTAATTAAAAAGCAATGCGCGCAATTCGACGGTTCGGAGTGTGCAAGAGTGTGCGATTTTTTTTGTTATTTTGTTTAACCGTTTGATCAAAGGTCGAACAGGATGGATGCCTGGCTAGGGTATACTCCAGCTCAAAAAAAATTAAAAAAATAAGAAAAACTACACCGTTCACTGCCATCTAATCTCTCAAATAGAATGGCAGCGCCAGTGCGAAGTAATAAGTATTTACTCAAACAATTGGTGACATTCATTACCAATTGCCCAATAAAAAATTGGACAGTTACATTTAAAATATTGCATCAAAGGCATGTTACTTTATTTTTAAAAAAATGTCAATGATATATATGTGGTAATGATTGTCCAAACTTTTGATTGGACGATTTCTGTACGAGTGGCAACATTTTTGTTGCTGATATCGTACAATGGCATGTTTCACTGACCATGAGGGCTAATTTATCCAGACATGGGGTGGCCAAGACCAAGAGAACTCCCACCTTCCCCACGGACACCTTAGCTTTTTAACGAACACCTTGCTGACTTCTCTAGTGACTCTAGCGGCACTTCCAATGACTGTCTCAAGGGGGGGGGGGGCGGGGTGGACTACCTCTAGGACCCTCCTCCCCTAGGCAAGATTTTGCTCCTCACTTCATGGCCTCATCCCTTCCCCCTCTATCCCCCCCTTAGCCCTTGACCTTTCGCCCTTCCCTTCCCCTCCCTTTTCACTCCTTACGTCTATGTCTTCCCTTCTCCTCCCCCTCTACTCACTCCACCTCCACCCTTCCCTCCTTAGTTTTGCCCCTGGTGGATTCTTCTTTTGTAACCTTTTAGGTCTTCTTTCTTCTGACGTCCTTAGGGATTTCACCGGAATTTGCTTGCGGCTCTTGCTTCCTATGTTTTTTTGTTCTCCCTTCTAAGCTAGTTATTTGTTCTTGTGTTTTCTATTATCTTCTCATCTCTACCCATTAGATCATCCCCCTCTTTCCAGTGGTTTTGCTCCCTGGTCTATTAACGACACCTAAAGCTAGCATTGTAGTGGTTTAGTTGGATAAATCCCTTAGCATATTTATCTGTGGTGGAGCCAGTGGCCATATTCCGAGCTCAAGTTCTAGATTACATCACACACCCAACTTATCAGTGTGTTTATTCGAACTCCGTCTTCATCAGCTCGCTTTTGCTTTTCAACAACTTGATGTTGTCTGACAGAGCATGTGGTGCTTCTCCCCCTTCTCCGGTTATCTTCATGGACCCCTACTCTATGCGACTCTTACCGGTGCTCTGCTTCACAGCCGCCCTCGTCTCTGGCAAGGATCTATCTTCGGCATTTGTGCTCTAGACCAGTTACTATGTTTTACCCATCGTATAATTGTGCTACCTTTGTACTATATCCCCTGTGCTGCTCTATACGATGCCGTGTTTCCTATTGGTGTTGTCTTTTCTCCTTTTCGCTACTTTGTAATCGACGTTTCTAAGTAATGGAAGCTCTTTATTGATTAAAAAAAAGTCATCACATAAATCTCAATATTCTTATTCCATAAGGATGGAAGCAATTATTATCACGTACACCCTTTTTGCTATGAAAATTAAGAAAGTATTGTCCTAGGAGGACCATGAAATGAACATTGTAGTTGAAAGAACTACTAACAAAGTGTACAAAGTCATTACTCACTAGCCAAACCGTTCGTTTGACTTCATAAACTATTGTTCAAGTGTAGTAATATGAATGGACACCCTCTCCATTCTCAACGGGGAGGCGCGGGTTCAACCTGCTAAAAGGTCACCCTTGCGTGTGGGGTGAAACAGTGAGCGTTGTGCGAAAATATCCCATCTTTGGGAAAATTTTGGCAACTGCCAGCGTCGATCCCTGCTTACTGTGGCAAGTGTTCTAGTGCCCAACCACTGGGCTATCGCCCCTAAAGAAAAAAAAGGGAAGGTTCATAAACTATTGGCATATTCTCATCCCATGAAGGCCCTTGTTTCTGCCCAGCCATGGGGGGAAATGTAGGAGGCTAGAGGAATTGAGGCATCAAAGGACAGGAAGGTGGACCTAGACCCCCATTTTTTTTTTATGTGTTTAGTTAAGATGTTTATATCATAGTTAGTTAAATATAGTATTATACACATATAATTCACGTACTTTTGAATTTACAAAAAAAAACTCCCGTACGCCTCACCTAACTGAAAGATAGGAAAAAACACTCATTTTTTTTACACCAACCATTTTATCCTCTTATAATACAGAAACAATTAATACTTTCTAAAATAAGACTTTTAGTAATTAAATATCATAGAATATGAGATTATATGATACAAAACTCACTTTTAAAAAACTCATAATTTGATCAATAAATATTATTATATGAATATAGTTGTTATTTTAATTTTTAAAATTCTTGATAAAAATGTGTACATATTTTTTTGAATTGTTATTAGTCTTTTAATTGCTTGACAGAATTTTTGACCTTCTTATTCAAATTTTAAACCCAACCATATCCGAATTTTTGTCATATAATACCCGTATTGTATTTAACTAAACTAGGGTCTATATACATATACATACTAGATTTAATTAGGGTTAAGTTGACTCAAGGGATAGGGATGTCAATCAGGATGCCCTATTAGCCGGGGTCGGTTTAGATAAGACTTCGGCCACAAAAGTAACCCAACCTTAAACTTTGGCCCAGTCCAGTCCAGCCTAACCTGAATGACCCGGCTTGGCATTCTAAGCCTGACCTGTTAAGCCAGCATCTTCACCTGCTCTTTGTTCTTCCAGTGCTACCTCTCTAGTGGCCAAGACACGATGTGCTCGAACCTGTGGTGAGGTGGGTGATCCAATGTTCTTGTATGAAATTTTTTATGGTGCTTAATGTCGTTGAGAGTAACAGATGTAATAATATGTAGCTAAATTTATCGGTACCTCGTTTTTCCTTAGATTTCAGACCTGTCAGGCCGAGTACTAGCTGCAGAAGAATCTATGTTATACAGCCAGATGTATCTGTTGATCACTTGATCCATCTTCCTTGTGTGGATGAGAACAATGATAATCGTGTAAACTTTTGAAGTGGGTAAGGTCGGATTTTAACCATGCTAATAAAAGTAGACATGTCCTGTCAAAAAAAATAAAATAAAATAAAAGTAGACATGAGCCAGGCTGCGTCCCCGTTCACTGATACCCCTATAAGGGAGCAACCTGACAACTTGATGTGGGCTAGGGTTGAGAAATGCTCAACTTGGGCCTAACCTTACCTGACTCAACCTTAAATTAGCTTAATCTTTTTATTTATTAGTCAGATATATTTACAAAACCTCCAGAATAGATATGGTACAAATAAGGCATTCATAATTCACCTTAAGTACAGAATTCTTCTGTATATCGCAACAGCTTCACCTTCTTCGGGTGACCATTCTGAATTTGAGAGTCGAAGTCTCACCGAAAGGAGCAGGGTTCTTTCATGGACCCTGTTGTTTATGGAGAACATGACACAGACTTCACAAATTTGTGAAACAAATCTCTCTTTTCTATAACTGCAGTGCAGGTGGGACTTGAACTCAAGACCTCTCCTATAACAGGGGAGAGAGAACCTTGTACCATCAAACCACAGGCCCTTCAACAATTCTTAAATGGCTCAATCGAATTCCATTGTCAGGTTCGATCTAATCAAATTGGTCCGTTCATATGCTTGGCAGCCCTATAATCTTGCAACTTATCGGATGTGATGGAATTTCCATCCAATACTCGTCACACCACTACCTTCTGCCCCTTACTTCAAGTCCTCGTTTCAATGAAATGGATGCTGGAGCATTTAGTTATGCCCGAGAGTAGGGCTGTAAACTGTACCATTTACCCAAGACTCGACCCAGACTGTACCAAATAAAATGGGTATGATACATCCCATACCTGTTATAATTCGGGCGGGTATGGGTCTACTCTGTCCTGAAATCTTTAAAAGAATCATGGTTCTGGTTCAGTTTTATTAACGGGTATGAGGTCAGACGCTCTAGAACAGCGTACCGGCTTGCCACCGCTCCCCACGTCCCCACCGATCCTTAGTAACAAGGTGATGTCACCGTGTGCCAACATCAACCAGGCGTTGTCAGGTTCCCGGTGAGCCTCTGCAGCGCCGCAGCGGCCCTCCCCTTCACTCATGTGCTCCCAGTCTCCGGGACCTGGACCAGTGCCACCACCACACCACGAAGACTATGGCGAGCGGTACGCCTCCACAGTAATGATGGCGGAGTCCGCAGCCACAACCTCCTCTTGGACATCCCAATTACTGGACTCGAGGAAGCCAGCGGCGTCGGGGTTCAGCTCCATCTCTCTTCCTCGACAAGCCTCTCCCAGCCCAGACAATTCTTTTGTGGAAAGAAAGAGGAACCCTTGATCCAGATTCCTCCCTTCGCCATCATGGAGGCCTCTTTCAACTGCAAGGACGACGACAGCAATAGCAGCGGCAGTGACAGCAGCAACAGAGGCCAACCCATGGCGGACCAAGAGGAAGTCGCTAGCGCCCCGCCTGAGTACGCCGCCGCAGCTCCCCCTCCTCCTGCTCTTCGCCCCCGCCATTCTTATGCCCGACAACACCAAGCTCAGCCCCACGACAGCCTCCACCTGGCCCGCAGCCACCTCCTCCTCGCCATCTCCGAAGAGAAGGTACGATGCTGCAAGCTTTGTTTCCTCCATGATCCCAACACCACGAACTGGCGCATACCTAACGATCCCACCCCCGCACATGACTGTTTCTTTCTCCTGCAGCGGCCGGCGGTCCGTCCAGAAGCGCGTAGTGTCCATTCCCATAGCCGACGCCGACAGATCTCGCGCCAAGGGCTGCAGCGAGGGCGCCTCCCCTCAAACTCCTGGACCTGGCGCAAGTACGGGCAGAAACCCATCAAGGGCTCCCCCTACCCCAGGTAACAACAACAACCACCCCCCACACAACTCCAACAGGAGCCAGGACCACCTCTCCACTGCCACTATTTCCATCTCCATCCCTCGTCGACGACTGTGATGGCGCCGCACTTGCCGTCCTCGCGGAGGGCGTCGTGTTAGGCGGCCATGCTTGGGTGGACATCTCAGAGTCACCGCCGAACCTTGGCTCTCATCTAGTCACTTCGCTGGTGCTGGTGGCCTGGAGAGAACGATGGTGCAGGTGTAGGCACGGCCTTCGCTACGTAGAACTCTTCCAGTGCCCAAGGTCAAGCTTGGAGGCCACCAAGTCACCTTGCTCTGCATGAGCTACTTCTTGCTAGGGTAGGACTGCCAGCACAGTTGCGGGCAAGGAAGGAGGCCTCACCAGCGGTCGAGGTGATGACCCGGAGGAGGGAGGACAGCACTAGGTTAATGTCATCACCTGAGGGGGACGGAGTGAGGGCGAAGCAAAGCTTGGCGAGTTTAATGCTGTGGTGCAGATGTTGTTGTTGCGGGTCTACTATCGAGTACACGGTATTGAACCAAAAATATGACTGCAAACTGGGTCTGGTACTTAATGGGAACACGTGGTAGGTGGTTCGGGTCTAGTTCGGGTATAATCTATCGGATGCAATTTTGGGTTTGCTCTAACCCGACTCAGACCCACCCAATTGACAACCCTATACGAGAGCATGGCTAGTCCATTTCAATCATCTTGCATACACAACTGACCGACACAAACTAATGATGCTTTTTTTAGGTCAAATTTTCAAATTTTCTCATGATATAAATCTTTTGTGGTGGATATTAGACTGAGTTCAACCTCGGAAGGAGGAGGAGGGAAGGGATGGTTAGTGCAAAAATCTCGACATCCTCACATGTAGTGAGGGGTATATTGGGTTTGAAAGGCCATTGCTTTGAACTTGATGTAGTGCCTATCCTAGATGACTTGTATCTCATATTTTCTTATCTCTTAAATTAATTTTAAATTATCATTAAGTTGTTAATTACTTGTCAAAAAATTATGTTGTTAGATTTCAAATCACTGAATTAGAGACCCCAGCAAAATATCACCCATAAACAACAGATGAAATACATCCCCTGCTGAGGTTTTTGGCCAATTGAAGAGTAAAAAATAGTGAAAGCAGTAACCAAGCCGACCTTTCTTGAAGTCACAAACATGGTGACATAATTGTTGCCGGCAAGTAATTAGAGCTTCCCTTCAACAACCCATTTCAGTCCGTCCTCCTTTCTATCAATATGGCATCCTACGCGATCCAATCACTATCGAGGGGATCCACCAAGTTGCATTGGACGTACGGTGATGGATGGATCCGGGGACCTAGAGCGGGCCAGGTTTCGACGGGCTTGGCCGTTGGATTTCGACCGTCTCTCCCCCTTCTCCTCTCTATTTTTTCAACTTAGTTTAACCGTACACATTTATGAGCCGGTTATTGTTGAAACCCGTCTATCTTGTCATCAAAAATAGAGTTGTGCTCATCCATTGACTTTGTTTTATGTTGAACGATATTTCACTATATTTCATTAGTTAAGGATATTTAAAAAACAAGAAACTACTTTCTCGGCTCCGCACTTCTCTTAGTATAGAAAAAACAGAGTACATGAGGAAAAGTGATAGATGCCGGATTATAGTTGGTTGAGATTGCCGCTCTTTTTGTGATCACACGGCTGGCCATGCAAATCATCGAATATTTCCCCAGAGACAGTGGCCGTTCGATGATTGAGCTCATTCTAACCTTCGCTTGTTCCTAAAGCAGGTCCATCAACAGCAAGGAACGGTCAAGATCATGGCATAGATGGATCCGAATTGTCAGCCTTTTAGTGAAAAGCTGATCATCTACCGTACGTTTGGGAGGCAAATATGCCGTCCCCTCCCTCAGTTATATGGGAGGCTTTTGCAAGAAGAGGATTTTTTTTTATGAAAATTTAGATATTTTACAAGAGCATGGGAAATTATAATTCAATCACACTAATTATCATCAAATGAGTTTTATCCGAGTAAAATAATAGACGATCTACTTCACCTTACCCTTAGGAAGATTGTTAAAGTAGAATAATGAACAGTTTCTGAATTCTGATTGACTAAGAATTCATGGTTCGGCGACATTTAACTTCTCTTTCATAAGGCGGTGCCTGTTAGATTCTGAACATTCAGTGGGGTGGCAAGTGCATTGTACACCTAATGCTATATAAAGATAACTTTAAAATAGGGGGAAGGAGGGAATCTTATGTAAAAACTCTTTCTCGGGAATAGAAAAAGTATCATATAAGGGAGTTTTTTGAAACATTCTCTTCTCTGTACTGACTGAGATCGGTTCCAACCTGCACATGGAAGATCTCTATTCTTAAAATCGTCCTTTAAGTGATGTGCCATTTCTCTCTGTTATAATATTTTATGTATTTAATTCATACTTTAAATTACCAAACTACCTCTGAGAGGGGAAAAGTGAGAGAGCCTGTCGATAAATTTATTTTTGGCATCTATAGATGTCATGATTAAACAATAACTTAAATATGGTTAGGTTAACATAACATGGATGGTTAGCTTCTGAGCATCCGAGCAGGTAGGTGGTGGCAGGAGAGGGCCATCCATTTTTTAAAAAAAACATTGTAAGGAGTATATTTACAGTTTCAACCTTTTTAAAACATATATCTAACATATACTCAAGTAACGTTTAAAAAAACTTAGATATCTAGTATGCCTTCTATGGAATTTTTTGTAATTAGTTTACTTGGATTTTATTAATTAAATACTTGGATTTTCTTAAGTAAATAAGAAATTTTATGCATACAACCTTTGCATTTGATGTTATTATAGTTGTTCCGTCTCCAAAACAAAAGTTCTTTTACTCCACCATTGCTCCTAAATGCTGGAAAGAAGGATGAATAGATATTATAGACTCCAATGATAGAGCACTAATAAACACCTTAAATAGTGAAACCCCAAGAAGATTAAAATATTATTTGTTTGAAGTGCCAGCAAGTCTACTTTCTTTAGTTAGTTTGTTTTGTGAATATGGTATTCCAGATTTTTTGTGCCCAAATCTTTCATACTTCGAACAACAAAACTTCTCTTTAAAACATTTTTTCTTATTCTAGGAATAAGTAACTCTCATACTTTAGGTGAATTGACATTCATGATCTTCATATATATGTGCAAGCTAGACATATGATTAAATTAAATCGTAGATTGCCTGAAAAAGCCTGAATGTGAAACTCACTTGCGATCTAGATTCTGATTTGAACCAATAAGAACACAACAGTACTCAAGAAAAAAAAGTTTAAATTCTACTACAAAATCTAATGTTAAGAGCACGTTTGAGAGTAATATTAGATAAGTCAAAAAGGAGGGAACAAGAATCTAACAGATCCTTTTCATCTAGAATAAGTTCAACCAAACATGTTATTACTTTCTTGAAATATGTGAAGATAGTGATTATAATAAATTGAAGAGAGATAGGCTGAGGCGAACAATGATTACATGTTTTTTAAGAAGTTGAGATAGACGTAATTACTCCCAAAAGCACCCTAAGTACCCATGAACATAACATTAACCTGACGAGGTACGTACTTCATCGCCTGTGTAATGATATATATGTCATCACCTAATGAAACCAATTTAACATGTTTCTCGCAACCTGTTATTACGGATGAAGAAAACACGAAGAAGAAATTAGTGGCGCTTAATCAGAAGATGAGACGTACTCCCAATTGAGAGCGAGAGCATACCTGCAAGCGGGCGCTCATTCAACCACAATAAATTATCTCGTTTACGTGTCCAATCTGTGGCTCCGTCCATGCAATTCCCAACTACCTTCACCCCTCTCATTAATAACATATCCCTTCCTCTACTCTCTGTGGGACGAGGCTACATATGTATGTGTCTAACAACCCCCCAGCACCACTGCCACTTCCTCCTATATAAACACCCCCTCGCTGAGAGGGGCTGCAACACCCCAAGGCAACTCACTTCTTGTGTGTTTTCGGCGACGTAGAGTGTCTAACCAAAGTAATTAGCGACAGCCCCCCACTTCAGTAGTCATGGCTGCCAAGGGCTCTCGTGCGTTCGTAGCCGCGGCTCTCATCATGTGCCTCCTGGTCGCCGCCGCCTCCCACGCTGCGGCGGCCATCACCTGTGGGCAGGTGGCAGGCGGCGTCGCCTCCTGCTACAAGTACCTCCAAGGCCTTGGGCCGCCCCCGCCCCCCTGCTGCGCAGGCGTGCAGAAGCTCAACGCGGTGGCCCAGACCCCCGAGGACCGCCAGGCCGCGTGCAACTGCCTGAAGGACCTCGCCGGCAGGGTCCACGGGCTCAAGCCTGATCTCACCCTCCAGCTCCCGGGCAAGTGCGGCGTCAGTGTCCCCTACCCCATCAGCACCACCACCGATTGCTCCAAGTGCGTGCTCTCTCTCATCCAGCTGTGCGCTCTCGTAGTCTCTTATTACGTATCCTCCCACCTGTGCCATGGAAGCACCAAAAGTTTGGCTGATACGGCTACGTCTTTTGCAGGATTCACTGAAGGCTCCTTCCATTCTGCATGGGGCCATACATGCATCTATATAATACGCTAGTAGAGCTTGAGAGAATAAAGATGGAGGCGGCGTCTTCTCATGCGGCTGCTCCTGGTGTGAGGGCGCCCCTCCCGCGTTCTACTTCTATATATATACCCTTCGGCTTCTATGATATGATCAGCATGGTGTAGGCCCTCGGAGCCGGACGTGATATGACATGCATATTTTACTGCTGAGTGTGGGCGCCTCGGCGCTCTCCTTTGGTTATTTATTCGAGACTGAGAGTAGCATCTTGCTTCGTTATTGTTACTGTCGCTTAGTACGTGCTTGTGTTCTTCCTATTCTTTTCTTTTTATTCCTATTCCTTTTTTCTTTGGTTTAAGGGAGTGAACTAATATGAAAAACGGCTAACAAACCCTCCTCTTAATTATAGTGTATCCCCGCTAGAAAACACCGCTCATTTGGTGTCAGACTTTGGGTGTTCGTGGCAAACTGTCCATATCGCCTTTTAGAGGGTAGACATGATCAAATGAAGCTTTACTGAACGAGATCTCCTTAGACACATGAGATCTAACTGTACTAGGGTATATCAGTTACTTATCCTTAAAAATGACGTGCGCCCACGGCTCAGTTCATGTATATGGGGGCGTTGGACGGTCCAGACTCACACATCCAGATGATCCTATTCTAAATTATACTTATTTTTTAGAAATGTTTGTTGCAGTGCAAGACATGTGAGTGTTGTCCAAATAATCGCAAGGCGTGCCTTAAGCAGGTTCGACAGGGTGTAAGTCATTATTTTTATTTTTATTGTAAATTTTTTAAATTTTTTAGAGTGTCGGATCGAAAACAGAACTGTACATCTGGGGGGTTTGGGTTGCCCTAGACCAGATTGTACACTTTTTTCATCAAATATTTTTTTAAAAAAATACAGAGTCTGATCTGAATTGACCTGAGCTCCCTCCATCTAACGTCTGATTTTTTATTCGAAGTTTCAAAAAAATTTAAAACATCCACAAAGAAAACAAAATAAAAAATAAAAAACGGCATGCACCCCGTCGAGCTATATGCAGGCGCGGTTGTCCAATCAATTAGATAAGACGGCATTGAGCACCACAGTAAAACAGTGCAGCATGCATTGCTCCTCCTTATTCAAATGAAAAATTGAAGTCAGGGAGAATTGCCTCTGTCTTGCTTATCAGAGAGTGACTTATTTTCTCTTCCCCTGTTAGATTTTTCCTTGCCATCAATTCCCTACTTGTGGGAAAACTTATTTTCTCTTTTTCCATGTCATCAAACATCTTAAAATATTCACTTTACCTTCTTATCGTATTTATCCCGTCGCAATCAGCGTAACAAATATCTGATTTTTTGAAAACCTCACGATTTAATCATAATTTTTCATCTTAGCCTATTTTTTAGGAACAAATCTCCATTTATTGAAAGAATCTTAAAAATCTTCACAAATTCAAAAAGTAGCAAAATAATTACAATTTAATCCCGTATTTTTTTAAAAAAATTATACTTTCTTAAAACAAACTCATTTATTTTTATAATATATATTTTTAGATTTTTACATCATATTTTAAAATTCTATTTAATATATAAAAGAATTTACGTATTTTTTACGATTTTTTCACGGAGTTTTGAGATTTTTTGTCGACTTGAGATTTGTTTAGTTAGATCGGTTTTTTTTCTCAAAATGCCGACTTGGTGACACTGATCACAATAAAGGCAATAGCTTTTTTACGAAAGAATTACGATTTTACCACTCCACCTTTTAGCTTACAAATTTAAGTACTAAAGTGATACTATGATAATATTAGATCATTAAGGTATTAAGACTTAATATATTATAAGATATTTAAATCTTTAAGTTTTTAAAACTTAAATTGTTTAAGTTATTTTAGAGTAAATACCAACGACAAAAACAATGAAGACATGCGATTTCTTCAAAGGGATATAGCTATTCCTAAAAGAGTGTAACATAAATATGTGATTTTAAGAATATATATTAGATTGTCAAAGTGATACAAAAAGTTTTTTATAAGATTTTTTTTATTCAACATCATCATATCCACATCATCTTCTATATATATATATATATATATATATAAGCCACAAGTTAATCACATACCTGTTAATTTGTGAATACAAGTATTAAAGTGATAAAATTTCATTCTAAATTTTAAGAGAATAACTTGGCTAGGCGTTAAGCCTCAGGGTCGATTTTTTTTTTTCTTTTTTTTTTATCATTCGATCTACGATCGGATTGTACGGTCAGATAAGGTGGGTAAGAGCCTTTCAAAAAAAAAAAATCCCTTGGTTGCACTGCCAAAGTGATACCAACGACAATACAATGAAACATGCAAGTTCTTCTTAGGGATATTGTTATTCCTACAAGAGTGTAACATAAATATGTAATTTTAAGAATACATATTAGATTGTCAAAGTGATACAAAAAGTTTTTTATAAGATTTTTTTTTATTCAACATCTTCACTTCCACACAATCTTCTATGTAGAAGTATATATATATAAGCCACAAGTTAATCACATACCTGTTAATTTGTGAATACAAGTATTAAAGTGATAAAATTTTAAGCACCACTTTGATTGGAGAATAGGAGAAGAATAAGAGCAAATAAAGAGAGAATAAACTTAATTTTGTTTTTGTAAGGAATCGTCATGAACGCAGCGGAAATAAAATTGATTCCATTGTATCAGTTGCTGGGGTCGTAAAACGGACATTAAAATTTTAGCGGGAAGAACAATTCTTCACCTTTGCGGGGTTTCGAATCTCCCGTGGATGATGCCGACTCGGTAATCGCGCACGCGCACGATCTCTAGAGGTATCCACACGACTTCCCGCAGCAGACGCGATTTCCTCCTTGACTTGAGTGCTCCGACCAGATCTCAAATCCACCATGTGCGGAGAGAGACAGATCCACTCTAAGAGAAAGAGAAGGAGAGAGAGAGAGGAGAGAGAGAATCTGGGGAGTAAAATTCGTCCAACTAACCTTTTACCACTCCCCATTGGCCCTCCTTATATAGAAATAAGGATAAGCACAAGAGTTAATCCTCATGATTATCCAAGAGTTTGACCTTGGATAATTCTCCATTAAATCTTCATGTTTATCCTGCAGCTTTTCATAAAAACCCAGATAAGCATGAAATTTAACATCTCTCACCGTCTGACGAGAACTCTTATGTGTGTGACCCTCTAGACCCATATATCAGTCCGGTTGCAGGCCCATTAAACTTAGAGCTGTTTCTTGAGTTTAATATTTATTAATTAACATTTAAACATCATATGTTAAATGATTAATTTAATAAACAAGTAAATTATCATCCGATGAATAATTCACTTGGCCTTCTGATTATGAACAGCACCAAACACTATCTCATGATCCCATAAGATATAAGAGATATTGTTCCCTTCAATTGAACCTTTCCGTCTGCCGATACCGCACAGATATAATCCTTCACTTATGCAATGTCCCGATAACGCAAGGGTATGATTTTATAGTCAAACCCTCTATCGCATTATCCAGATGGATTCCAGTATACAGTTAATATCTAAAAAGACATCTCTTTCATTTGACCGTGGCCAGGGATTTCAGTGTACACATCCATAGGACATTCTCTCTCCAGTCTTATACCAAGAGTGAGTGATCCCTTGTTGTTCACTCAATTACCTTCGCAAGCTTTCCACTGTATCTGAAAGACCGATTATTGTGGACTTAATGGTTAAAGTCCACGAGTCAGAGAATCAAGATACAATGGTCTACAAACAAGGTATCATTGGTGACTCAGGTCAAAGGACCAACTGTACTACTGCAACGATTGAATTTCCTGGTTGACTAATAGGTATAATTACCATCCATGAATTCTTATTTGGGTATGTTCAGTGAACTCATTCTCTAATGAGCACCCACTTATTTGTCTTAGTGTCACCACACGAGTGAATGTGAGATCATTCACCCTCATCATATGAGCAGACATAACTTGTGTCGATCTTATTGGATATTTAATGTCCATCTCAAATATCCTATGATCGAGAACTATTTAAGACAATTGCCTTAGGATATTGATCTCACTATTATGATCTCATCATGATTCAATATCCCATACATTTGTCTATAGACCTTCATTACGATAGTCGTTTGCGAGAACTATTAAATGAAAAAATAATTGCCTTTATTAATAATCTTGAACTAGAATGTACAATGATTGGCTTTGAGACCACCCAATTCTAACAGCTTTGACAAACGGAATGACTTATACCGTACATAATAGCGTATCCGGAGAATAAGAAAAATAAGTCATCCCACCTTATACTCAAGAATTGATTATTCTTCTTATTTTGTCAGCGGGTCCCACAAAACTATCAAATCGAAATATCCCTTATTCTAATATACGTTATTCCGTCAATGGGCTCTTACTTATTCTGCAAACAAAGTGGGACTAAAAGAATAACTTGCTGCACCGTCAGGCATTAAGCCTTGGAGTTGATTTTCGATTTTTCACTTTTTTTTAGATCGTTCGATCTAAGATCGGATTGTACGGTCAGATAAGGTGGGTCGGGGCCTTCCAAAAAAAATAATAATAATAAAATTTCCCTTAGCTGCACTGTCAGGCGGCGGCAAGATATTCTCAAATTTTAATATTAGATCGTTAAAACATTAAGACTCAAATTGTAAGATATTAATTCTATAAGACTTTAAAACTTAACTATTTAGGTTATTTGAGAGCTATCACCAACGCAATAACAATGGAAGCATGTAAATCTTTCTAACATATATTGCTACTTTTTAACTTGCGAATTCAAGTATAAAATTGATAAGATGTTAAGTATTAAATCGTTAAGTTAATAATACTTAATACATTATAAGATTCCAATTCTTTAACTCTTTAAAACTTAAATTATTTAGGCTATTTGATAACTAACATCAGTAACAATATCAATAGAAGCATGTAATTCTCTCTAATGGATATTGTTATTCGTATAACTTGATTGACTCAGTGCTTTCTCTTGAGGTTACGACGGTGAAGGAGTTTATGTTATTGGTGATTGGGATACAAGACGAGAAGCAATGGTAGAACCCAAGTGAGCAGATATCATTGACCGCTATAAGGATATTCATCAAGTTCTATTCCAAAATGATCAAATTGTAGATAATGTCACCTAAGTCGGGATTTGAGAAAAAAATCGATCAGAGCAAAAAAAAAATCTCAAATCGGAAAAAAATATGAAAATTTTGTGAAAAATCATGAAAGATACATTAATTTTTTTTAACACGTAAAATATAAATTTAAAATATAATATAAAATTTAAGAATATATATTATAAAAATGAATATGTTCCTTTCATAAGGGTATACTTTTCTTGAAAAGTACTTGATTAAATCGCTATTTTCTGAATTTATGAAGATGTTAAAGACTCTTTCAATAGATTAGGAATTATTCTTAAAAAATATGTTGAAATGAAAAGGTGTGATTAAATCTTATTTTTTAAAAAAAAATCGCAAACTTCCATTATGCAGTCGTAGGAATGGCAATATCTTTTAGATAAAATTGTCTACTTATATTGTTATAGTTGTTAGTATTTGCACTCAAATAACTTAAATAGTTTGAGTTTTAAAGACTTAAAGAATTAAATATTTTTAATGTATTAAGTCTTAATGCTTTAACGATCTAATATTAACATCTTATCACTTTAATACTTGAATTCACAAGTTAAAAGATAGAGTGGCAAAATTATAATTTTTTCGGAAAAAAAAAAGTTGTCACCTTTTTTGTAACAAGAAGAATAAGATAAGTGTCTTTATTGTGACAGGATGATTAGGACAAAAAAGGGTAAATTAGATATTTTAAGAAGTTTGATGACATGAAGGAAGGAGAAGACAATTCTCCCCATAAAGTAATTGGTTGGTGCCAAGGCAGAAATCTGTCAAAGAGGAAAAAATAAGTTAGGTTTTTTGACAGGGAGGGTAAAGTAATTATCTCTTGAAGTTATACTTCAATGTATGGTGAGCAAGGAATTTATGAAAATATGCTCTTCTTTAGAAAAGGAAAATCTTTTTTTTTTTAGACCAAGATGAATAGATATTTATTCTCCTAAATCTCTAATTTTAGAAGAACAACTTTTCAAAAAACAACAATAAAAATCAGCTCCATATTAATAAGAGAAATGGAAGACAAATGGCATAAATAGTTTAGTGATAATTTCATATTAACCACTATTGTATACTAAATTTCAAAATATCATGCTTATTTTCGCATTATTATACATAGCTTTATAAGACAATAGGACAAGAACTTTTAATCTTCCCCTCAATTTTAAGGAGAGTAACATTTCAGTACAATGGGGTTTAAGAAAAATATTTTTTTTAAAGTTGACTTCAAGATGTCTTATGTCAGTAAAAGTCGATCTTCGATTTGACAATTCAAAAAAAATGTAATCTTAATAAACAATAAGAAATACTTTAATGGGTAGAGTCCAATAAGAATTTTCATTTTTTATATATTTTTTAATCATCAGATTGGAGTTTGACCTATACAAACGTGTAGGACACGTCGAGACCCATCTAAAAAAAAATAAAAATATTTTTTTAATCCACTGTATTGTCCCTCAATGTAGTACTGGGCCAGTGCAATAAATTTAATTTTTTCAAAGAAGAGAGAACTCCATCTTGCACCCTCGTCGAGGAACATAATGCTGACCCTCCTTCGGCCTTCTCCGATTATGTCAAATGGATAATTCATCTTGTGTAAAAAAGATCTCACGTTAATTAGGTGTTGACGTGGGATGTTACACTTTAGTAAGGAACGCAGGTGGTTGATTGTTAGTTGTCGTGCAATGTTTTAACATTTATTTGACATATATCCATATACAAATTATTAGAATAATTTTGTATTAACTATTTTTATATGTTAAATTATGAAAGTGTTCTCCTTATTAGATATTATCTTACATACCATCCCAAGTATGTAATATTTCAACATTACCACTTCGATGACGATATTTGATATGTATAAATATTTCATACATGCCATTGAAATGACACATTAGATAGGATATCTATTTCAGAGATGATGCTAGACGTTTGACGGGATTAGGGCGTGGGACTCCGACGCAACAAATCCCTCTTCCTTCTCCACTCTATTTTTTCAACTTTGTCAAACCATACACATTAATGAGGCGGTTAATTATAAAAACATGTCATCTTGTAAGATAAAAATAAGGTCTTAATCATCCACTTTACTAACTTTTTTTATGCGGCCTAATATTTCACACTATTTAATTAGCGGATACTTAAAAAATAGAGTAATGTTTGTTATACAGAGGGTAAGTGTAATAAGTTGAGTCATTTTGTAATACAAGATACCATTAGTCTATATGGACATGTGGCATATAGGTTGGATAACTTTTTACATAGGTGGACTAGACAAGTATTAAATGTGAGTACATAATTTTAAATATAACAAATATATGTGAACCTGACAAAAATACTTCATGGACATGACCTTTTTTTTTAACGTGGCAACCCAGTAGTTTGGCACACAAATTCCAACTCAAAGGAGCTGGGTTTGAACCTGCCAGAGTATAGAAATTCCTCCTATATAGAGGAGATAAGTACATAAACCGTCCAAAGGAATGAAAAGCCAGCCTAAGAAGACAACATGGCTGAGAATTACCGCATGCCCATGCATCAGGGCGGGATCGAACCTGAGATCTCCCCCTCGAATGAGAGGTGGTGTCTCAACTGCGCTATTCGCGTAGGACTTCGTATGTCATGTCCACAAAATATTTGTCAGATCCGAAAAATATTTAGCACCCCCATAAAATTGTACACACATATATAGGAATGACAAATACTTTTTAAGTATAAGAAATACTTCGTGGACGTGATAAATTGTCATGCCTACAAAATATTCGTTACGTCTGAAAATCTATATCCAAATATATAAAAAGATAAGCATTTTTTAGGTATGATAAATAATTCGTGGGCATGACAAATAGTATTTGTCAGTTCCACAAAGTATTTGTTATGCCCATAATTATATAACTATATTTAATAATTGTCTGGTCCACACATGAAAAAAGTTGTCCAACCCGTGTTTCACTTTCCCATGTAGACCAATGGCATCTTACATTGCAATATAACTCAACTTGTTGTACTCACTCTCGGTACAACAAGCATTACTATAAAAAAATGAAAGACTTCTTTCTCAGCTCTTCACTTTTAAGACTACAAAGGAACCAATACAGTGGATGAATAACTCGTAAAAATACTTAATTTGAGCTCGTTTCATTAAATGAACCAACCTTGAATACAAGCGAATTCGGGTTTGGCTCAATTATGTTCGTGAGCAAGGTTGTTTAAGTATTGGTTAAAAACTCATTTTAATATTCATTAAAAATTCATTTAAGTACTCGTTAAGATCTATTTTAAGTAGTCAATTAATTATTCTATAATGAATAAGCTTAGTTAATAAAATATTTAATGTCTTGTATAGTTTTCTATAAAATAATTAGAGGTGCAAAAAACTTGGTACTCACCATAATTTGACCGGAGTTTATCAATTTAAATTTAATTTTTTTAGATTAAATCTATCATAAACTAAATGAGCTTACAAGTTACTTGATACTTAACTCAAGCTCATTTAATATCCGAGCCAAAGTTGAACAAACATGATACTTGGCTCGAACTTGAACTCAATTAAATTAATCAAAGCAAGTTTGATCAGGGTAAAACTTGGTTCGTGACGAAGGAAGCCAGTGGTCGGGCCCCAAACCAACTCAGGTCATGCGGCCCAGTTAACACCGACGACATGTACTTGTTAAAAAGGGAAAGAGTACGGGCAATGGTCCAATATCGATTGCCTCACAAAGTGCTCGCCAACTCCCCCTATAGAGAAGTACGCCCATCAAATTGAGGTAAGTAATTTTTCCTTCTCATCGGCCTATCTTTTTTTATCACATGTCAACTACTGACTTGACTGTCAGAAGCCCCCCTCCCCTCAAGATTTAAACCCCGGGACTCCCAACTGATGCCATGTGCTCTCGAGTGCAAATTACCACTGGCCCAACATCGGCCCAATCTCATTCCCCATGGTATGAGACCCATGTGTCCTAGTCGGTCCGTCGTAACCTCGGTCGCGGCAGCTTGTTTAAGTAAAATTTAGATAATATAAAAAAATAGAGTAGATGAATAAAAGAGATTAATGATGGATTATAGTTGGTTGAGAACTTTTTTGTGATCACACGGCTGGCCCTGCAAATCATCAAGTACTCCCCCAGAAACATTGGGCATTAGATGATTTTGAACTCATTCCATACGTTTTGGGTAGGCAGATCAGATACGTCCAAGTTGGACATATCACTATTAGTTGACATTTACTGTCCCAGAGGTAAAGGCACTGGCAAGTGCCAATGTTTGAACACTTCGCCGAAAAGAGCGTACCCGCAGCAAACAACGAGAGGCATGCTGCAATAAGTTCTTTTTTTTTTGTCTAAAATAAAATTCCTTTCATTTAACCATAAAAATGTACATCAAAGACTTCTTATAGTACCATTCGTGCCAACCCATACCCCATATGTAAGCATCATACATGACTATACCCCAAATGAGAGCCAAGATAGGACGCTGATGTACATGAAAAAGACAAAGGAAATAGATATTGTAGCGATCTGAGCCGGTTGCTGCTCTTGGATTGGGCTTGTTGGGAAAACCAGAACTGCAAGGAGTCTTCGTTTGAGAGCGAGATACTCCTCTTACTGATGGGCTGCATTTAACTTCTAACAGCTTGGGCAGATAGGAGCGAGCCTCATAGAGCATACCCCATATACGGAATATGGAGAACGTGTGCAAATAACCGAGGTTCCTCGATGCCAAAGAAGAACTCAATCTAACTGCACTAAGAATAGAGATCAAACAACCGACGCCTTCTACAGGATACGACACAAAAGTCGTGATAAGTTACTATTCAGATTGACGAACAGAACGGGGGAGACAACAACGGGGATAAAGGCAAGGTATTTGAGTTCCAATAGGAACAAGAAATTGAGGCATATAGGTGAAGCAAGTCCAAAGAAGACTTTGAGAACAAAAACTGAGTTGAAGTGAAGAAAAGACAAGATAAACAGCCGAAACTGAAACTAACCTATGTTGAGAGACAAATGAGCCAAAATCAGGAAGTCGATACATACTTGACAAAGCCTCTCGAAGAAGCTACCTTCTAACTATAGACAGATCCTCCCGGAGGGAGAAGAACTAATAGTCGCCTGATAGTGCCGCCAAGTAGGAGGATGAGAAGTCCAGCACCGTCAACTTGGGAAAAGATGGGTGGGGGGGAGCTCACGTTGGAGACTCCCCCACCCGCAGGGTTCGACTCCTAGGGAGACGAAGGTTCCGTCGGAGTCCAACTCTACTTCCACATCCGCCGCAACGCCTTTACTGACGCTACTCCGAAGGAATTCTGTTATTTGACCTCTACGCTCAGCAATACGTTCATCACGCATGGAAACGCACGGATATAATACTCGCAAAGTGTAGTGTGCCTCTTTGTTATGTGCCTATCACTATTAACTGCTACATGTAACATGAAAAAACAAAAAACCAAGTGAAATCCAACCTTTATTAGCTGCTACATGTAACATGAAAAAACAAAAAACCAAGTGAAATCCAACCTTCATCTTGGCAGACTATCAGTTGAGATAGGAGACAAACAAATAGAAGAAAAGTGGGGAGGGAAGTTCGTGTACCATTCATCTTAATCATGTTCGCAGCAATAATATTGCTATCAACTCCTGTGACGTTATCCCAAGGATATTAGATGAATTTTGAGCTTTATGGGTATCTGATTATCAGTTGACAACTTTGTATGTATGAATTGTACTCAATAGACTTATATGCATTAGCAAAACATTATTCCGTGTTCGATAGGAAAGTAGTTTTGTTTCTTTAATATTATGGTCATTCATATCCCAACAAATCATAATCAAAATAAAAACAAAACATGAATTGTATCTTATTCATAGTTTCAAACTACTCAGCTTTTTGAAAAGATAATATAATTGGATTAAATAAAGTTGTTAACAAAAATAGCAAATGACCTATATATATATATATATATATATATGAGGGCGCCTATGGCATCTTAAATTTATGGAGGGATAAGACTTGATAAGTAGGAGAAAGTTTTAAAAAATAAAAAAAAATATAAAGACTGTGTGATCATTAAAAAAAAAAGGAAAACATAAAGATCGTCTAGTCAAATATACGATGGTGGTAGAGCGTGGGGCGGGTGGCCGTCCTGTGAAGCTCAAGTCTCACTTTGTTTGCAAAATAAGTTATTACGTGGGGTCTACCGACGGAATAGGATATACTAGAATAAGAGGTGTTTCACTTTGATAGTTTTGTGGGACCCGCTAACGGAATAAGAGGAATAAGTAATTCTTGGATCTAAGGTGAGATGACTTATTCTCCTCTTATTCCCCGAATACGTTATTCTGCAGCGATATAAGTCATTTTGTTTGTCAAAGCAAAATTAAGTTTATTCTCCTCTTATTCGCCCTTATTCTTCTCCTATTCTCCAATCAAAATGGTGCTTGGTGCTTCTGTGTCGCATGAGAACGTCGGGAGCTTTGTAGCACATACTGCACGGACGATTTTTGTCTGGGCAAGGGAAGGTTTTTGCCTTTTTTTTTTTAAGTTAGTCATTGGATGGAGATACAAAGGCACAACAACTTGTGGTACACGACAGAACCTGGGTAACGGATTGTATCATTTCTTTCTCTCTCTAGATGTCCATAAATGTATTTAACTATTAATCTACTAATAATATTAATCCTAACAGTTTCACATGCTCTTGAGGCAGAGATTTATAATCTCGTTTATACCTCCACACTCTCTCTTTTCCTGCGAATAATATAACAATTGTTGAAATCTGTATTTTTTTTAAAATTAATTACTTGGTCTTTGAATAAATCCATCTACCAATACCTCTAAATAATTTAAATCATACTATGCATCAATTTATTTTTAAATAATTTTTATTAAATATTATTATTTGATTGCCTTTTTATTTAATTTAACGTTCATTGCACAAGCATTTTTACTGTATATATAGATATTAGATCCGTCTTATACTTTAATATTCTTTGTCATGTTAAGTACCCTTTTGTATATGCACTTTTAATAAAGTGGATTTCTTCATTTATGTTATTACCTTCATTTATCATTTGTTTAGTTTATAAGAACTTCAAGAGTAAAAAATTAAACTTGCTTTTGTTAAGGTTTCTCACAAAGTCAAAAAGGCAATATATATATATATATTCCTAATCTCTTCTGTTTTACTATATATCCTCTTAAAAAAACGTAAATATGACACGTCAATGACATATTTAACAAAGCGTCGTTTAGTTTTGATCGTACTCAAGTTCTGAAGATTTAACTTGACCTTATTTTGTACAAGGAAATACATCATAATATAGGAGATTAGAGGATATACTAGCATATAAAATATGATATGATTATATTGTAACCTTTGAAAATATAGTAAAACTTCCCCTCCAATTCAATTATTCATTTAGAAACCCCCAATCCCCCCTGAATTTGGTCTAAGGCCCCCAAAATGTTACGAAAAAGGTGTTACAAAAAGTTCTTCAAAAGATTTTTTTTGTAAGAAAATTGAGATTGTCGGGATTTCTTTGTAAATAATCGTATGATGAGGAGTTTTTTGTAATATCACAAGTTTGAGAGTTCGAAAAGCCCATAAAATATTTGGATGAAACATATAACATGATATATAACGTAAAAAATTAAGTGGATGTTTTTGAATATCAAGACGTTTCAGGTATAGGTGTATTAATTAAAATTATAGTATATAATGTAATGCCTATGATTGTAGGATATTTGCAGAAATATAATTATAACTTTTAAAGGTGTCGGAAATACAGATATATAATACGCGTATTATACGCATGCAGATGATGCGGTGAGGCCGTCGCGCGCTCCATCTAATATACCGCAGATATACAATACGCGTATTGTACGCGTATAATTCGCGTACGGATGACGCGGTGTGGCCGTCGCGCATCTATAATCTATAAATAGAGAGCCCCCATGAAAGCTTCGGCTACACGCCTTCGAGGGAGAAACTTGGCAGGCTAATGGCGGTTTCCGTTCCTCTTCTCCTCGAGGTAAACTTTTTTATTTGCTCTAGTTGCTTCTCCCATTCCTCTTCTCCTTCTGAATCTCCCATTCTTCTTGTTCTTCTAAATCCGTCCACAGAGGATCCCTGGGAAGGAAGGAAGGAAGAAAGCAAAGGTTCGGTTCCTATCTAAGCTTCTTTCAGTGAGTGAGCATTCCTTACGTGCCAGATCTACAGGGATCTTCTAGATCTACAGAGCCCCCTGCAAGCTACCTCGGAATCTAGGTTTTGCTTCCGTGGGTGGGGATAAACCCACCTTCTAGATCTGCAGAGATCAAGACCCTGCAAGCTGCATCGGACTCTGGGTGGACATTCTCGACCTTAAAGCTCCACAGAGATCAGGACCCTGCATCGGAATCTGGATGCGAATTCCACCATTTTCTAGATCTACGTACGGAGATCAAGGCCCCCGTAAGCTACATCGGAATCTAGGGTTTGTCTATTCTTAGCAGCGTCTAATCTTTGCCGGCACGCAACTCGAGGATAGCATGCAACTCTCCTGCAGATCTTCTTCGGGACGCTCAGCGGCAGGCCATCGATAATGTCAAAACCAAGATCCAGGACAAGGAGGGGATCCCACCGACCAACGGAGGCTGATTTTTACCGGCAAGTAGACGGAGGACGGTTGCACCTTGGCAGATTTTACAACAGCGTCGAGAAGGAGTCCTCCCTCCACCTGGTGTGCCCCCATTCTCCCCGGGGGGTTGGGGGGGTGTTGGGGTGCGGCATGGAGATCATCGTCAAGACCCTCGCTGGGAAGACCAGCACTCTGGAGATGGCGTCCTCTGATTCAATCGACAATGTGAAGGGCCAGATCCAGGACAGGGAAGGGTCCCTCCGGACGAGATCGAAGAGGCTACATCTCTGCCGGTGAGCAGCTGGAGGGATGGCTCCACGTTGGCAGATCACAACAATTTCCAGAAGGACTAAGGAGACCTTTCAACGCTTTCTCTTCCCCGCTCCTTGCGTTTGATCATTCTGCGGCTTCTTGCCCGTTTCTTCTCTCCGCTCTGCTCTTGTGCTCTCAATGCAGAGAGTAGCCCTTCTGTGATTGATGATGGGAAACGTTTGTGACGTACTGAATGTTGTTGTGTGTGTCCATTCTATTTGTATCCAATGTACTTTTCTGAACGTGCGCAGTTCTGTACTTGGTGAAGTGCTGCAGCATTAATTTTGTGGATACCATCTCTTCAAAAGCAGATGGCTGATCTGCAATCACTACAAACAAATAAAATGGATGATATGGATTTACTATGTATCACTTATATTGACGACCTTACCATTATAGCTGCTGTGCTGTTTTTCTCTGAGTCATTGGCTAAATATTTGAGCATGAGGTGATCAATCTCTTATCTTCATCCTTTTGGTGGATGCTTTATGACACCAGATACATGAGTTATAAGTTCTAAAAAAAGTAATACACGTGACCATTATCTTAGTTGTTGCCCACTTCTCCCGACATTTGTTAATGAATGTTGCTTTGTCTACCATTATCTTAGTTGTTGCCCACTTCTCCCAACATTTATTAATGAATATTGCTTTGTCCTGTATTGTAGGTAAAGGCTGTGGAAAAGAGAGAATAAAATTAGAGTTAGAGAGTAACTCAGTTTCAGATTAGCACACTTTTCAAATTTGAGCAACAAAGATTTACAACAGTATTCTGACATCTTTTCTTCCTGATGCTGTGAATACGAAGGGTTTAAAGAAACTGTTAATTCTCTTGAAAGATGGCTTACAGAGATGGTAAAGAATTTGATGTGACATCTCATTCACTTGGTATCCCCGAAGGGATCAATTCTCAGATGGTTCCAGCTTGAATAAGCAGTACATTCCTTCTGAATATGATCATACTTGGCTGCAGCTCCAAGCTCAGACAGTCAATAATTTTCGTTAACTTGCTTCTTAACTATAACTTTAAGAGCAGCTCTGGGCTTATGATACCAACCCCCCCACCCCCCTTGTTGTGGGTCAGTTGGTCTCATGGCATCAGTAAAACCTTATTCAATGACGAGGGTTTCTGGGAAAAATTGATCCTATTTCTTTTGCTGTGGAGAGCTTCTCCTGCAAGGAGTCTATTCTCATTGCTCAAAACCTTAATTCTCATAAATAGGCAGGATAGACAACCCTAATGCTCGGTGCTTCCGTTTGACATCTCTTTGGCTGTGGTCACTCACAAGTTTTGCTGTGTACGGCTGACTTGAAGGACTGTAATATTTCAAAATTTTTGATAGAGGCATTTTCTAGAAGTTGGTATTAATTAATGCATTGACTCTTTTCAGCCTTAGCAATGTACATTGGTCTTGATTATTCATATAATTTGCTATTTTATAATTAAAAAATCTTTGCAAGTCTTTTATTGACTGGTTTAGAGGTGCATGTCCCAAGGATTCACATCATAAATGGGAGTGTTCTTCATCATTATGTATTTGGTTATTCAAGTTTCTTTCCATAAAGGTGATACTTGTTTTTTCGCCTGATGTGTCACTTTTGTTTGTTCTCATTTCTAGGGTTACATTTAAAATCCAAGTGCTCACTGCAGATGTAAGAACAGTTGCTCATGTTTAGCCTCTAATGTGAATTAGTACTGATTATTGAGATCAAATACTATGCAAACTAGCATAACTTTAACATGTAGCATATGGCTAATTATTACTCTTCACCATTTCATATTATGGATAAATAATCATTACTTCAATTGATATAAATGTTACTTTTTCAATTTTAGAAGTCATTTAGCTTCCATTTTAAGTATAATGCTTAAGTCAGTTTTACTAGCTTCTTTATTACCGCATTAGTCCTACTATTCTAGGTATTGCATTCTAAGTTTCTTTGTCATATAGTTTGCAATACACCTCATTCTGATTTTTCATGTATATTCAAAGTTGAATTTAATTGAATATATGATTTTCAATATATACATACTTTGTAATTTTATGTGCATTTAGATACACAAATTGCATTTTCTTCCTCGTTGCCTTGTTTGTCTTTGTTTGTTCAGTTTGCTTTGTTGTTCACGTGACAATCTTGCATAGTGAGTTTTTATTGATATGATATGCTTGCTCACACTTCTCTTGTTGCCTTTCAGAGAGACTGGACAAAGTGAAGACAAGAAGGGTAGAAAAGTGCATGATATGTCATCTTTATTTTCTCACTTTTTGTTTTGTTTTTTCGCTATATGAAACCTTTTTTTTTACCCTTCTCTATTAGATCTCTTGAAGAACTCTTTTAACCTACGATGGGACACCATTGCTTTATGCTAAGACTTGTTGATATAGGAGATATGGGCAAGTGGTGAGGCTCCTGCAATGAGCTGATATATGGACGTATTCTTTCTCAATCTTTTGCTAGTTCTTTTTCAGGTTTCATGCCCTAGAGCTGACACTTGTCTTTTCTTTTCATGTGTGTCTCATGGGATATGCCTTGATGATATGGGAGATATGAGAAAGCTGTGGGGCTCATTTATGCTGGTTAAAGGGAGCTATATGCAACAATCCCTCCTATGCAGGGTGCTATGAGCTTATACATATAATAGGGGAACATTTGTTGTCAGCATGTTTCTGGTTCTTTTTTTAGGCTTCATGTCTTATTTTGTGTCTCATAGAGGACAAGACTTGTTGATTTAGGTGACATGAGTAAGCAATATGGCTCCTTTATGGTAGCCAAAAGGAACCATATGTTGAGTTGCCTCCTGTACAGGTTGCTATGAGTTGATATATGGGTTTATTCTTTATCAGTGTGTTTATGATTCTCTTTCCAAGTTTCTGTCTCATAGGACAGAAACTTGTTTTTCATCTCATGCGTGAATTTTATTTGCTTGCATTTCTTAACTGGAAAAAGAGGTAAAGTTTGATTTGAAAATGAAGAGTGTTGTTGATTATACTTCAATCTATTTTGCTTCTATGGGGCAGTCTGTACGTTGCAATTCTGCATCTTGACATTAAAAGTGTGGTGGTCCCCTATTTTATGAGAATCTCTTGTGGTGCTCGAACTTGCAACGATATGATAATATGTTAACAATTGAAAAATAGGGAAGAATATGTCCTTATAACAACATCAAATAAATAAATTATTTTCCCAATAAAAACATGTATATAGGACTTACCTGATGATTGAAATTTGTGTCCAGTTGATAGTAAGTTTTGTCTTTTCTGACATTGAAATTCAGGTCCTAATAACATCTGAAATAAAAAGCGTGTGAGTCAAGGCTCAGTCAACCTCTAATTATTTACTACATATGTTTCTGCATCTGAAATTTACTACATTTGTTGCTGCAAAATTTAGAATTGACATGCACAAAAATAGCCTATTCCATGTTTGGAGTTTCTATCCGTCATTTCTTGGTCTACAATTCTTCCAAAATTTATAACCCTAAACATTAGAGATGGTTCTTCGTCGTAATTTTTCTGATTCACAGTTATTATATTCTTTGCATTCTGTTCTTCATGTCCGTTACTTGGTTCTTTCTAGCAATTAGACAAGTGGGGTCCTTTGCATCAATTTGAATCGGTAGCTTATGAAGATATGTGATGACCAGGCTATTGGGGTCAAAGGGTAGAGAGTAAACTCGCTAGGTGTTGATGTATGTTCTGCACTCCTGCTAATCTGCTATGTGCCGCAATGTGTTTGTGCTTTTTCTTGTTGCAGGTTGTGAAGGAGAGATGCGTTGTCTTCAGCCAGCACGTGGGAGATTCACACTCTACATGCGTGCGCTAGGGATGGTTTTCCTTCTTCACATGGCTTACCTAGTTGCAAACAGTCTAATGTCTCAAATTGGGCTAGGAGATCGTCAAAACTTGTGATGCCGCTTCCCGAGGGTGAAAGTTGGTGAAGTAGTCTCTTTTGTTCTATTAATTCATATTTCTTGAGCATGTGATTTTCATCCTAGTGACAATGTTTTTTTTTTCTATTTGTTTGTTTAACTTTTTTTTGCTTTCATCTATCTGCAGGTGTGTGACATTTATTTGTGGGTAGGCTGGTGCTTACACTGTTGGGCTGTAGCTGCCAAGTATGTTGGAGATGACAAACTGCTAAACCACTACTTGGGCTGATTTAAAGAGGTAATAATCCCTGCAAACAGCCTTGGTGCTTGTTTTTATTCAGTTCTTTTCCTGGGTACTCAAGAAGCTGTTGTGCCCTCCATGAAAAGTAAGCTTTGCTCAGCAATTGTCATTGCTCACTATATAGTTTATGAAGAAGCAAGAAGATCTTGAAGCTGGTTTTGTTTGAGTCATGGATTATTTCTGCAATTTGCAAGATATGACCCACTGTACTAATTTTAAATCATTTTTTTGTTTCTTGTTCTCTAGATCTTAAGTCGACTTAAAATTTGATGGATACATCTTGTAACGATAATGAAGATGGTGATGGTACTGACCCTTCAGAAATATCTATATCTTTTTGTGATGCCATCTGATGTCATTGTAATGGCTATTTCCATTAGTTATTAAGCTTGGTGTTCTTAATTTTGATCTGGGATACGAGGGTAACCCCACATAAAAACCCTTATGCGTAAGTGTGGCTAAGGCTCTTTGATGGAATTATCCTATGGGGGGATCACATATTGATGCATAGGAAATGATTTGTTGGACAAGTACAAGCATAGTTGTCAAGGCGCCAAGGTGACCCCAGGCATTCTCGGGGAGCCTAAGTGCTTTGGTGTTAAGGTGGCTGCTTAAGCGACTAGTTAGGTGCCTCTTTAAAATATATATTAAATATATTAGTATTAATTGTAGATTCATCAACATTAATAAAAAATGGTAATAAAATAAACTGTAATATGAAAATTGAAAGAAATTAATCACAAATCAATCTACTTTGAGATAATTGACATGAACATATGTGAGCATCACATGTGTCTGTGTGTGCGACTATGTGCGAGAGTCTGATAGAGACTGTGAGAGGGCCTTGTCTTTGATAGAGAGTCTCTGTGAGAGAGGGATAAGAAATTAGAGAGAGACAGAGAGTGAGAGTGAGAAAGATTAGAGAGGGAGATAGAAGGCTTCTGCCCTGTGTGTGGCTGTGACAAAGAGAGACAGAGAGTGAGACCAAGAGATACAAGAGATGGAGACGTTGTGTGAGAGAGAGAGTGAGGGAGAGAGAAAGATCAGACAGGGCTTCGACATTGCAACTGTAAGCTTCTAGTTCTTTTTTCAGGTTTCATGTCCTAGAACTAACATTTTTTTTTTGTCTCATGTGTGTCTCATAGGACAAAGTTTGATGATACTGGATTTATGGGTCAGCAGCATGGCTCCTTTATGGCAGCCAAAGGGAACTATATGCTTGGTTGTGCCATGTGCAGGCTGCTATGAGCTGATATATGGGAGTATTCTTTGTTAGTGTGGACCTGGTTCTTTTTTCATGTTTCATTTCGTAGAGCTAACACTTTCTTTTATTTGGGTCTTGTGTAACTTCTTTTTATTTTCATTTCTAGAGTTACATTTTAAAAACACATACATACTCATTGCACATGTGAGAGCGGTTGGTCACATTTAGTCTGTAACTGAATTGTGTTGATCAAGTGCCCATGCAAGAGTTAGGTAACATAACTTTAGCATCTGGCTTATGGCTAAATAATCTTCACCATTTCTTTTTATGGATAAATAAGCGCTATTCCAACTGATATAAGATGTTACTTTCCAAATTTTGAAGTCATTTAGCTTCCATTTAAGATGCTGAGGTCAGTTTGACTAGGGGGAGTTCACTATTTGGTTTGAACCAAAAAGCCAAACCAAATGAGGCCAAAATTTCAGTTTTGGTCTGGTGTAAGAGTGTGTTCGGTTTGGTTTGGTTTCCCAAGTGTTTTGACCTGCAGAAACTGAACCATGCTTTTAAACCGAATTGTAAATTGTTCTATTTTTTTATATATCAAAATTGGCTTCATTTTTTGGCCAAGGCCCAAACATCCGCCATGTACCCCTGGGCTGATGATGAAGAAAGATTGCTGCTGGCTGGGAGGCTTTATAGAAGCAGGAACATGACAGCGAGCACTGAAGGATGGCCATGGTGGCTTGTTCCCATGTGTTTGCAATTAATCTCCTCTTCCCTTCCCAATCCCTGCTCCCCACCTCTGACCCATCTCCTCCAGCATCACCTCCACTGGGAAACATCTCCTGCCTCCTCCTGTCTATTGGACACCCCTGCTGGCACGCTGAACATAGACGGCTTAAAGTGGTAGCACACCCTGCCGGTATCTCCTACATCAGGAAGAGGATCTTTGTTCCTAGCAGTCACACCGGGTGCAATGTGCATACCAGTGTGTGGACTACTCTGCGCATAGTTGTACTGGGTTTTGTTTAGTCCCACATTGAGAAAATGGAAAACATATGCAGCCAAGAAGTCTATATACTCCACCTGAAACCCTGAGCTTGGCCTGATCAAGTGGGCTTGGACTTGAGCTGTGCAGCAAAACCGAATTAAACCATATTTGTTCGCGCTTTGGGGTTTGGTTTCCGTTGTCCACTTATGTTGGTTTGGTTTGGGAAATTTTCCCTATAAACCAAACCAAACTGACCTGTGAACACCCTTAAGTTTGAGTAGTTTCTCATCAGTGTTACTATTCTGGGGTCCGCTCTCTTATCCTTCTTTGACAGATTGTTTGTAGTACACCTCATTTCTCAACATCCAGCGATGACCAATGCTTAATGGATTTTTCATGCATGTTCAAAATCGAATGTGGTTGAATATGTGGCTCAATTTTTGTGTGATATTAGTGAGGTTTTTTCTTGCAATAATGCTCATACTTGTTGCCTTTTAGATAGAATTGGACAAAGGGAAGATGAGATGGGGAGAAAACTGTACATGTCATCTTTTGCTTGTTTTTTTTTTTTTTCTCACTGTCCCTGTGGGGAGAGGCTCTCTTGGCAATTGGTAAGATCCATGCAGAACAGAGGCTGCTCTGCAAGGGCTTGACATTACCCCTATAATCGAAACACTTCGCTTCTTCTACTTTTTTTTAGGAGATACTTAATCCCACAAATTTTCCACTCGTCGTCAAGTTTTATCTGTCAACTTGTTTCCATGTATTTCTAATGGTGGGTATACATCATAGAAGGATGCTATTTTTTTCCTTGCTCTTAGAAGTGGGTTCTTTATTGGAACCATAGACATTTTTCCTCTCCTAGCAAATCCTAGATATTTATAGTTGAATTGAAATTGCTCAAAGAAGTTTAGCACTAGCCGTTATTGTTAGTGATTTGCGAAGTGGATTTTTTTTCAGTTTTATAAATTCTTACCCTTTGTATTTCCTTGGGTCTCTCTCTCTCTCTCTCTCCTTTTTTGATAAAAATGATTGCCCTTCTTACTACATTTACATACATTTCTTCCTGCTCATCCCTCTCCATTATATCTCTTGAAGACTATTTAAACCTATGGTGGACACAATTGCTTTACGCACGATAGAATAAGACTTGCTGATATGTGAGATATGGGCAAGCTGTGAGGCTCCTTTAGGGTGGTCAAAAGGAGCTATATGCTAGGTTGCCTGCTGCTGGCTGCTATGAGCCGATGTATGGGAGTATTTTTTGTCGGTGTTTTTCTTTTTCAAGTCTCAAGTCTTAGAACAGACACTTATCTTTTTGTCAGGTGTGTCTCCTGGGACAAGCCTTGATGATACAGGAGATACAGGTTAGCAACGCAGCTCTGTTATGGTGGTCAAAAGGAATATGCTTCATTGTCTCCAGTGCAGGCCGCTATGACTGATGTGTGGGGGTATTTTGTCATTGTCGTTCTAGCTCTTTTTTCAGGTTTTTTGTTGCAAAGCAAATGCTCGTTTTTTGTCTCATGTAGCCCCCCCTCCCCCCACCCCCCCACCCCCCAAAAAAAGGAGAAAAAGAAAACGAAGCTTGGCATTGTTGTATCTTTAAATGAATTTTTATCCTTTGATGTCTTTCTGAAAATGATTTCTGTTTGTTGCTTATGTTTTCTCCTCCTCACCACTCTCCATCGGATGTCTTGGAATTTGGAAGAACTCTTTGACCCATGGTGTGCTAACTTTCCCATATGACTACTGGTTTGGTGTGACATGCAGTATTTTTATTTCACTCTTTGTTGGGTCTGATCTGCTTTCTGCAAACCTACCTCCATCAGATCTCTTGGAAGACACTCTCTAATGACCCTAGCTTGCTGGATAAGACTGTTGACCCTAGCAGGGCAAGTGCTTTTTTTAGAAGGTGACATAAAGTCACAATTCCATTGAACAATGAGAAAAGAGTACAAAGAAAGCCCAAAAAGGCATCACAACCTGGATAGGACATTCCCCCATCCAAGTCCCCATATAAACTCAAACGAAAATTACATATTCTGTTTTATCAAGAAGATAAAACAGAGTTACAGATTAAAGAAAACCATCAAGAAAACAGTTCTCTCCACAGTCTGGCCTTTTCAAGAATAACAGAGCACCCTTCATTAAGAATACCAGCAGCTCTTCCCCACTCTTCCACCCTTCTAAATGTACTCTTCAATAATTCATTAGCACTACTGAATTGATCACTGAATTTCTTCCTATTTCTTTCACACCAGATAGTCCACAACAGGGCCGGACATATGAGGAACCACACATGTTTAAGATCTTTAGAAGGAGATAGTCCACCAGCTCAAAAGTTCCAACACAGAAGAATGCTCCACCCAAACAAGTCCAAATAATCTACGGAGTGTCTTCCACTGAATAGTAATTATACCACAACCACAAAATAAATGCTTTTGGTCTTCCTCAAGGAGTACACAGAAAACACATAAAGGACTACCAGAGAGATGAAGCTTCTTAGCCCTCATTCCCGTAAGAATTCTAGTCCAAGCAAGCTTCCACAAAAGATCCTGATCTTATTTGGAAGATGGTTAGACCATACTAGATCCTTCCACCAAACCCTAATGCCACCACCATTCAACAATTGAACCAAAGACTTAACCGAAAACTGCCCGTTTTTTTTCCATCTCCAAACTCTCTTATCATGCACCTCTCCACAAATCCTAACTCCACTGATTAGATTAAACAGAGTTAATAGTTTCTCTGTTTCCACATTAGTTAGGTTCCTTCTCAAGAATAGATTAATTTGGCTTGCATCACTGTGAGATAATATACATCCTCAGCCGAAACCTCTTGATTATGAGCAATGTTGAATAGATTGCTGAAGTGCGTAGACAAGACCAAGCTGGAGCACCATTTGTCTTTCCAAAATTGTGTATCACAGCTACTGGCCACTTGGATATCGTAGGAGGTGACCATAAAATCAGCACATTTAACAACGTTCTTCCATATGGGAGACAAATTGTAGCTGGTTGGAGGATAGAAGCTCCATTTATTCTCAAAATGAAAATACAAATCCTTGACAATCACAGCCCAAGAGCATCTGAGCACTCCCCTCTTCTCCGCAACCATTTAGCTAGCAAGGCTTTATTGAAAATGGCAGCACCACAGAGGCCAATGCCACCTTGCTCTTTACTCTTACACACATTTCTCTAGTTAATCAAATGAATTCCTCTCTTTCCCCTTTTCCCTTCTGACCAAAAAAAAGAACTCCTAGTTGATTTAATATTTTTTTCCACAGTTCTAGGAATCTTGAAAACAAAAGCATAGTAAATAGCCAATGAAGAAAGAACCGACTTGGACAGAATCAATCTCCCTCCTGAAAGAAAACTGCCTTTCCACCCTTCCAATCTACTCTCAATTTTCTTTATTAAACCATCCCAATCCCTAACCCTTATAACACCATCCGATAATGGCAAACCCAGATATTTGATAGGGAAATTATTGACTTTGGCACTTTAAGGAACTTGCAATATCCTGTAGTCTATGTTGAGGCACATTCAATCTAACAATTTTTGATTTCTCATAGTTGATCCTCAGACCCGTAATGACTTCCACCAAAATTAGCAATCTTTTGATATTATGAATATCCTCGTGAATCTGATCTCATGGAATATCAGGGATACTTTTTTCCAAAAACTTTATAGACTGTGTTGTATTTCCTCCTAGATTGCTAATTTAGGTGGGGAAGCATATTGTTTCATCGTGAATCTGATCTCATGGAATATCAGGGGACTCAATGGGGATTTTAAGGTGAGAGCTGTGAAAGACTTGGTGCAATCTCTTCAACTGGAATATATCTGCTTGCAGGAGACCAAGATGATCAGTTTAGATAAATTCTCTATAACTAGATTAAGCGGGTCTATACTAAATGAGGCTGTTGTTCTCCGTACATATGGAGCTAAAGGAGGGCAGTTGGTATTGTGGAATGGGAACAAGTTTGAAGGTAAAATATGTGATGTGGACAGATTCAGTATCTCGGTTTCTTTTAATTGCAAGAATAGAAGCTCTATCAATGGCAGCTGGGTCATTACAACCAAGGAATTCCGGATCGGATCGGGTCCCCGAATCGGGACCCGCCGATCTCGATCCGAATCGAGATCGGATCGGCAGAAATCGGCCTGGATCGGTCGGAATCGGCCTGGATCGGTCGAAATCGACTGAATCGGGACCTACCAATCCCGATCCGAATCGGCCGATCCAGATCAGGATCGGTCGATTCTGCATTCCATGATTACAACTGTGTATGGTCCTCACACTGTTCAGCAGAGGGATACAACACAGTCTATAAAGTTTTTGGAAAAAATTATCTCTCTGCTGAACAGTGTGAGGACCATACACAGTTGTAATCATGGAATATTAGACGAATCAACTACCCCATCTTCTACTTGCAAAACCCCTACCATACTGTCACAGACCCAGTCATCCCCTGCAACCCGATTGAAAGGCTGACCGGCACTCATCTCCGACCTTCCTTCCTCAGTCCACAACAACACTCGATCCTCCTGGCCAATCTCAGAGGAAGGAGTATTACAGACTTGAGCACATAAGGTAGGAAACATCCCTCCGCTGAACGGAGAAAGCTCCCTTCGATACTCTGTTTTCCGAACTTAGCTTCATTGCCAGGCACTCGGGGAAGACGACGACGGTTTGGAGTCGGCTCAATTACGGACGGCTGAACCGGTCCAGTAAGATCCCGGTTCGAGAATAAGTCAGGATCCAATACGTAAGGGTCGTTAAGAATCGGATCCCCTACCAATATCAGATCCACAAAAAACCGACCCTGCACATGATCATCTTCTTCGCCCGAAACCCCAACACCAGCACACCCTTGAAGAGCCTTAACCAAACCCACCTCGGGACCACCATAGGGGGCCTTCACCATACCATTTTAGAAGCTATCGCCCTCCTTGATATCACTAGACTGCTCAAACCTACAGTTCGAGGGATCTGGGAGTTTCCCGAGAACCCCTTTACCTCCATGGGACCTAAGAACCCCGCAAACTTGAATGCCTCCTCCTAAACCTGCTTGACTCTTCATGTCCATTTGACTCAGCTCGGCTGAGTTCGTCAGATTAGGGGCATTCTCAGACTCGATCCCATAAACACCTAGGACTGAAGGATAGCAACATTCCGGCTCCCCTGTTTCAGCTCCATAATCTCTGTTCTGCCTATGCCTTCTATACGCAGCCACCACATCAGCCCAGGACCATTCTTGCTCAGCAGGTACCTTGCCAGTATCTTCCACCTCAATGCGAACCCAAAATGCACCACGCCCTGCCGATATTTTGATCTTATCAGGGATATCTCTCCTATGTTCAATGGATAATTTAAACCGAGCAAAGGGAATGTTATCCCCCCTGAGCCCATTTCCATCCACTTCTCTAAGCCTCCCAAACTTGGAGCAGATTGCTTGGAACGTATTGATGTTCCAAGATGAAGAGGCACCCCCTGAAGTCTACACCACAATTCAATACCATTCTCTACTGGAGAAGTTTCGACATCCACCCTCCAAGGTGAAAAAGACACAAAGACACCCTTCTTCACCTCCAACCTTCCACTGGAACAAGCAAGACTCCTCCACGACTCTGAGTCTGTTCTTACTAAAAAAGAACAGAGACCCAGTCTTCGATGCACCAGTTCCGCACTTCCGGCCAGTGTTTCTGCAGACTGACCCTTACCTCATCACAATCCACTGTTTGCCCATTAAAGTTCTCCCAGAAGGAAACAACAACACAACTCTCTAGAGCTCGCTTAGCTGGTTCAACCTCTAGTGACCATGGGATTTCCACCATGCCAGGATAAACCTTCTGAGGGGATAATCTACCTGAAATAGCAATCTGACCAGTATTCAACTGCACCTGCTTGTCGCTCACCACTGACTTTCTGGTAGATTGCCGAAGAGAAGGATAATAACTTCTTCTATGTCCAACAACTTCTCTACACACAACAACATGATGACCCTTACCCAGGCAACGGATGCACACATCTCTTCCTACAGGAAGCTATGTAGTTAGAGGCGAGAGGCAACTGAGGCGAAAAAAAAATATTTATAATTTACTTATTGTACAAAATGTCAAAAATACAAATATAATCATACATAATGACATATTCATTCACTCAAATTATCAAATATAACCAAATAATTTTAAATCAAACTTAATTGAAATAAATTTTAATCATTCAAAGATGTAATCAACAAATTCATGGACATTTTGCTACTAATTAAAATTCACCATAATGAAAATTTATCAACGAAATGCTAAGTAAACACAATATAAATGTACAAACAGACATAGAGAGAGAGAGATTGAGAGAGACAGACAGACATACAGAGAGACAGAGAGCAAGAGAGAGTGAGAGAGACATTCAGAGAGAGTAGGGGTCGGGGTAGGGGAGAGACAGATAGAGAGAGATAAAGAGACATACAGAGATACAGAGAGCAAGAGAGAGTGAGAGAGACAGATAGAGAGAGTAGGGGTCGGGGGAGGGGAGAGATAGACATAAAGATATATAGAGAGACAGACAAATATAGAGAGTGGGGGTCGGGGTCGGGGAGAGACAGAGAGAGAGGAGAGAGACAGACAGAGTGTGCGTGAGAGAGAGAGAGACAAAGAGAGAGGGAGAGACAGAGTGCGCGTGAGAGAGAGAGAGCAAGAGAGAGTGAGAGAGACAAAGAGAGAGGGAGAGATAGAGTACACGTGAGAGAGAGAGAGTGAGCAAGAGGGAGTGAGAGAGAGAGGGATAGACAGAGTGTGCGTGAGAGAGAGAGAGAGAGAGCAAGAGAGACAGAGTGTGCGTCAGAGAGAGAGAGAGAGCAAGAGAGAGTGAGGGTGAGACAGAGTGTGCGTAGAGAGAGAGAGGGGTGATGAGTGAGAGAGACAGAGAGAGGGACGAAGAGACAAACAATGAGAGTGTGTGAGCGGCTGAGAGAGGGTTTACCTGCCATCGCCGTCGCCGGAGAAGTAGTCCGTTGCCGCCGGAGACGCTTCCCGCCGCTATCGCTTCTGTTGTTGCCGGTGTTGCCGGAGAAGAAGCCCGCTGCGCTCGTGTCGGGGGGCTCGGGACGCAGGGACGGGTTAGGGTTCGGTTTGATGTGGAGTGAAGGGGGGAGGGTTATGTACGCTAGGCCGGTTTCGTATGGGCCTGAATTGAACCGGACGCATATTGGGCTTGGTGGGCTTCTTCTCCTAAGTTGGGCCTGGTAAGGTGCCAGAGGCACTGAAGGCGGCGAAGGCGCGCCTAGGCGAACGCCTTGGCGAACGAGGCGTTTCCCACGATCGCCTAGGCGAAAAGCGGGAACGCGAGGCGCCATACCAGCGCCTCGCCTCGTCGCCTAGGCGTTCGCCTCGGGCGCCTTTGATAACACAGACAAGAAGTCCAACCGAGGCCGAATTCTTCCGTAGGCCATAGCTGCGAGCACCCTTCCCCTGAACAGCAGTCCAACCTTCCACCTTACTAGGTGAAGGTCTGCCGGGAACCCCTCCCCCATTCTCTTCACTCCGTGCTCCTGACATCGCACCTTCACACTCTGCCTTCTCACTTCTTGAAAGCATCTCAGAAGGATAAAAGCGAAAAGATCTCATAGACATCTCAACAAGGTCTTAGAAAGTTTTGGTGATTTTCTAAAGAAGCTTCCTATCTTGGAGAGAGCAGGGGCAAGTCACTGAGACCTGAAATTTGCTGTTGTCATTTTTTTTGGGCTGTGACATAGAGGTTTTATCTTGCATAGCATTAGTCCAATTTTTTCATCTTTTAATGTTTTTGATGTATTGTTTATGATTGTGATGTTATGATTGGACAGACTTGCAGACTTAGGCTTGTTGGTGAACAGTAAAGCCCTTTGTTGTGGCCAAAGAAAATTGTACAATCTTTGTGGTTTGCATTCCTACTTTCTTTGTTGTATTGTTCACAGTATACTTCATCTCTCAACATCCAACAATCAATGCATAAGGGACTTTCATGCGTGTTCAAGTTTGTAATTTTTACTCTAATATTTGCCTTGTTGGTCTTTGTTGTCTAGTTTGTTTGTTGTTCATGTGACATCTTGCATAATGAGCTTTGTATTTGATAGGATGCTCACACTTTTCTTGTTGTGTTTTAGGGAGACTAGACAAAGGGAATGACAAGAAAGGTGGAAAATCACATTACATGCCATCTTTGTTTTTTACTAGCTCTGTGGGGAGAGGTTCTCCTTGGGAATCTGGTGAAATCCATTCAGAACGACCAACAACGTCCCCCACCCCCCACCCCCCCACCCCCACTCCCAAATAGCTGAAACACTTCTCTTTTTGCTTTTGGTGTTTTGTCTGCACTGGATCCCATAAAATGCCCACTTGTCATCAAATTCTGTTGACCAACTCGCTGTTGCACGTGTATTTCTAATGGTAGGTATACATCATAAACAGATGTCATCTTTTCCTCGATATTATAAGTGGATTCTTAATTGAAACCATATACATTGTTCCCCTGCTGCAGACCCAAGATATTCATGGTTGAAGTTTTGCATTAGCCATTATGTTGTTGGTAATTTTCCAAGGGATTTTTTTCCTGTTTTATAAACTCTTATCCTTTGTGTTTCCCCAGGGATTGTTTGGTATGTTTTTTGAGAAATGATGCCCTTCTTCTACATTTGTCGATATTTTTTTCCTATTCATCCCTCTCCATTATATCTCTTGAGACACTTTGACCCATGAATGGATACAATCGCTTTGTATGCATGATAGAATAAGACTTGCTGATACATGAGATAAGGGAAGCAGTGAGGCTCCTTTATGGTAGTCAAAAGGAGCTATATGCTAGGTTGCCTGCCATGTGGGCAGTTATGAGCTAATATTGGGTAATATTCTTTGTCAATTTTTTTTCTGGTTCTTTGTTCAGGTTTCATGCCCTAGAGTTGGTACTCGTCTTTTTTATCTCATGTGTGTCTCATGGGACACGCCTTGATGAATGATACTGGAAATATGGGCAAGCAGTGGGGCTCATTTATGGTGGTCAAAGGGAGCTATACGCTAGGTTGCCTCCAGTGCATGGTGCTATGGGTGATATGTGGGAGTATTCTTTGTCAGCGTGTTTCGGAATTTTTTTATTTTTTTATTTTTTTTAAGGTTTCGTGTTTACAGCTGACACTTGTTTTTGTCTCATGTGTCTCATAGGACGGGGCTTGATGATTCAAGAGGCATGCTATGCAACCTGGCTCCTTTGGTGGCCAAAGGGAACTGTAAGCTGAGTTGCCTCCAATTCTGGCTGCTATGAGCCGATATATGGGAGTATTCTTTATCAGCATATTTCTGGTCAATTGACAGTTGTTTTTTTGTCTGACTTTTGTTTGTTTTCATTTATCAACCAGAAAAAAAGATGTGAAGTTCCACTTAAAAACCAAGAGTGTACATGCTAATTGCACAGCTAAGAATGGTTGTTGGTTCTAATGCCCCTTCAATCTATGTTGCGTGCTGATTCTGCATTCTGACATTGAAAATGTAATGGTCCCTATTTTATTAGGATCTCTGGTAGTGCACAAATTTGAAACAATATGATGATAGGTTAACAAATCAAAACTGGGGAAGAATAAGTATGTCCTTCATATGACAGTATAGAATAAATAAATTCATATCCTGATGAGAATGTATATACTGGCCACGGCTTATGGCTTGTATCCAGTCAATCAACAACTTCCGTCTTTTCTAACATTGAAATTGAGGTCCTAAAAATATTTAAAATAGGAATGGTGTAATTTATGTAAGCATAGGACACAGTAGAGGTCATCCAAACACTAGTCAACCCCCAATTGTATGAATTTAAGATTTATTTCTACGTTGATACATTCTTAAATGAAAATTAAGACAAATGTAAATGGTTCACATGATAACATAGTATCAACAGTATAGAAGAAGGAAGGAAATTAGGGAGGAGGAGCACTGTTCTGTTATACAGGACTAGGACAACGATGAATTAGTATGGAGGGCCTCAAGAATTGGTGTACAAATAAATGGGAAAGTAGGCCAGTTCCGGAAAATATGCTCTGAGTGGCACCGTAGAACATACGGGCAATAAAGCGAAGGGAGCAAGGGAACTGAGGAGCTTGGGCAAGGTGAAACATTCAAAGATAAACAAAGATTTTATTTTTGGAGAAAAAAGAGGTGATCAATGCAGTCAATGATATTACTGTCATGGAACATTAGAGGTTTAAATGATGGAGGAAAGTAGAGGGCAGTTGTTGAACCAATTTTTTTTTTTTTAGGAACATACACTAGGTTTTTTTATAAGCCCATGTGTATGATTGCATCTAAGCATATGCATGCATATCAAATACATATATTGCATATAGATCTAATTCTAATTCTTGCAAAAAATATATATATACATGCATATACTTATGTGAGATGCATGTAAGCACACATAGATATGTATGTGTATGCAAAAAAAGAGAGAAAGAAGAGATGCATACAGATTGTTTTGGTGCATGCAAGAACAAAAAATCAACAAAGAAACAAAGAAAAGGGATGACAACATACCTCAAGGCAGCAGCAAATCTGCACCAACACTATCCCTCCAACAGCAGCACCAAGGGCAGCCAAGTAAGCTCCAACAGCAACCAATCTGCAGCAGGGAGCTTCACCACTGGCCAGCAAACTGCAGGGGGATAGAGAGAGGAATCGCAGGGAGAGAGAGAGAGAACCGCAGGGGGATTGAAGGGGAATAAAAAAAGAAAAGAAAAGAAGAGATGAGGAGGGACCGGTCGGCCTCCCCTTTGGGAGCCGTCGGCTTCCCATCCTCCCTCCACCTCTTCCCTTCCATCTCTATCTCCTTCTCATCCCTATCCCCTTCCATCTCTATCTCCCCCTCGTCCCTATCTCTTCCTCTCTCACCTGCAGTAGTCGAAGACCCCCCCTATCGGTGCCTAGTTGGCACTGGTAGGGGGTGCTACCGGTTCCGCCCCCCCCCACGGCCTCCAAGCCTATAAAAGGCCCTCCATCGGCAGCCTCAAGCCCCCCGGTTCCAGTGTGCAAGGCTCCCCCCGGCTGCCCCCCGGTTCCAGTGTGCAAGGCTCCCCCCGGCTGCCCCCCGGTTCCAGTGTGCAAGGCTCCCCCCGGCTGCCCCCCCCGGATCCCAGCGTGCAAGGCTCCCTCCAAGCTTCGAGTTCCCGGCCTCCAGCGCTCCAAGCTCCAACCTGTACGAAACAAGAAAGAAAGGAGGAGAAAGAAGAGAAGGCCTATACTTTAAGGCTTGTATTTGTTTGAAAAAAAAAAAGAAGTTTAGATTTTTTTTATACATGGATGAATCTCTTTATGGGTTGTTTTTTTTTAGATGGTTCTGCCATATTGGTTGGTAGGCCATCAAGTTGAAAATCATAAATTAAAAATTATGGTTCTACCATATCGGTTGGTCGGCCATTAAATAAAATAAAAATAGAAAAATAAAAAATAATAATAAAATTAATGGTTATGACATATCGGTTGGTCGGCCATTAAATAAAATAAAAACAAAAAAATAAAAAAGGATAATAAAATTAATGGTTCTTCCATATCGGTTGGTTGGCCATTAAATAAAATAAAAAATAGAAAAATAAGATAATAAAATTAATGGTTCTTCCATATTAGTTGGTTGGCCATTTAAATATAAAATAAATAAAAAACAGAAAACAAGTTAAATAAAAATAATGGTTCTTTCGTATTGGTTGGTTGGCCATTAAATAAAAAAAACAGAAAATAAAAAGATAATAAAATTAATGATTCTTAAATAAAATAAAAACAAAAAATAATAAATTAAATCATGGTTCTGTCATATTGGTTGGTTGGCCATTCAATAAAATAAACTTAAATAAAAAATAAAAAATAAAAAAATTAAAAACAATGGTCCTTCCCTATTGGTTGGTTGGCTATTTAATAAAATAAACTTAAAATAATAAAACAGAAAATAAGAAATTAAATTAATGGTTCTTTCATTTTGATTGGTTGGCCATTCAATAATAAATTAACTTAAAAAAATAAAAAATAAGAAATTAAAAATAATGATTCTTCCATATTGGTTGGTTGGCCATTCAATAAAATAAACTTAAAATAATAAAACAGAAAATAAAAAATTAAATTAATGGTTCTTCTATATTGGTTGGTTGGCTATTCAATAATAAATTAACTCAAAAAAATAAAATATAATAAATTAAATTAATAGTTTTTCCATATTGGTTGGTTGGCCATTCAATAATAAATTAACTTAAAAAAATAAAAAAATAAGAAATTGAAGTAATGGTTCTTTCATATTGGTTGGTTGGCCATTCAATAATAAATCAACTTAAAAAAATAAAAAATAAGAAATTAAATTAATGGTTCTTCCATAATGTTTGGTTGACCAAAAAATATGTTAATCAACCAATTAATTTATTTAATTTGTTAACCAGTCACCTAAGCAATTAAATTAAGTGGTTAATCAATTAGTTGAATTAACAAAATCTGTGAATTAATCAATCAACTAATTAAATTAACAAATTTGTTAATCAATCAATTAACCAATCGAATAAATTTGTTAAATTAACAAATTTGTTAATCAATCAATTAACCAATCGAATAAATTTGTTAATCAGTTAATCAAGCAATTAAGTTAATTGGTCAACCAATCAATTAATCTAACTAACTAAGTTAACAAATTTAGTAATCTACCAATTAATTGAATTAATTAAATTAACAAATTTGTTAATTAATCAATTAAGTTAATTTGTTAAATAACCAATTAATTAAGTTAACAAAATTTGTTAATTAATCAGTTAACTTAACCAATTAAGTTAATTTGTTAAGTTGTTAATCAACTAATTGATTGAACATATTTGTTAACCAATCAATCAATTAAGCAAATTAAGTTGTTAATCAATCAATTAAGTTAAGTTGTTAATAAACTAACTAATTAAATCAATAAAATCTGTTAATTAATCAATCAATTAACAAAATCTGTTAATCAATCAATTAAGTCAACTAATTAAGTTAATTTGTTAACTAATTTAACCAATCAAATTAACAAATTTGTTAATTAATCAATTAATTCAACTAACCAAGTTAAATTATCAATCAATCAACCAATTAAATCAACATGTTTGTTAATTGATTGATTAATTCAACTAATTAAGTTGAAATTATTAATCAATCAACTAATTAAATGAATAAATATATTAATTAATCAATTAATTTAATCAATTAAGTTAAATTGTTAATCAATCAATTAATCAAATCAACAAACTTGTTAATTAACCAATCAATTCAACCAATTAAATTAACAAGGTTCTTTCATGATGTTTGGTTGAATCAATTAATTTAACAAATTAAGTTAAAATTGTTAATCAATCAATTCAACTAACAAACTTGTTAATTAACTAATTAAGTCAACCAATTAAGTTAATTTGTTAATTCAATCAATTAATTTAACAAACTTGTTAATTAATCAATTAACTTAATTTGTTAATTAATCAATAAATTAAATTAACAAATTAAATCAACATGGTTCTTCGATATCGGTTGTATGACCAAGGTCTTTTTTTTCAAATAAAAAAAAAGTAATAAAAAAAAATCAGGTACATTTATACTGGTTGAATGGTTTAAATTTAGTGGTTCTATCATATTGTTAGACTGACCACTTGATTAATGGTTCACTGTTATTAGAAGCGTGACCAAAGATTATGATTATTGATTCATCCCTGTCAATAGGTATAATCAGTGACTTTTATGGTTCTGTCTTAATTAGGGGTCAGGTTACGAAGTCGTGATTATTCTATTTATAGATGGACCAATAAGAATAAACTTTTGTTCATTTTTATCGATAGGGTAACCATTAATTAAAATGGTTATCTCTTACTGATGGATTAATCATTAAATTCTGGTTCATTTATATTGGTTAAATGACCTAAAATAACATTGCAGTTCTTAATTATGTGGCAGCCTTCATGCCTTATCAGTTAAGAGTATCTTTTAAGCAGTCTATTTTTCCTCAAAAGATCTCAAATGAGAGAACATGTTGCTCAGATAATCCTCCATCCTTTTAAATGATACTTAAAGGATAATTTTCAGGAAAGATCTTTAAAATACTCACTCCTTTGTTAGAACTTCAAGATCTTTTAAGTATCTTTTAAAGGGTACCCATGGACTCCTCTTTACTAAAAAAGAATGAAAAAAATGACTTGTATGCTGTATTCAATTCATGCTTGTTTTTCATTTTTTTCAAGTCTTAATTGGATGGTTAATCAAGGGTTGTCAATCTTTGATTGGTGTAATTAACACTGACCAAGATCAGTGGGTAGAGGTCAAGAATACGGATCCACAGTCGATCTAGAAGTCATTCAGATTTTGAGGATTAATCCTAAAAGTCTGTCTAAAAGAAATGAGAACATATTTTCAAAACTTAAAATTTTCTTTTCAAATCAAGATTTCCACAAAGATTTTCAAATCCGATAAAGATTTCTTTTAAATCAAAGGATTTTTTCAAAAATCGAAAATGAGAGTCTCACAGCAGTCAAGGAGGCTACGAGAAGACATTGTGTGGATATAGTCTGTTTGCAGGAAACAAAAATAGAAAAGGTAGAAAAAGACTTCATTCACAGAATTGTTCCTTTTGGTGAATCAGATTATTTGTTTAGAAGATCTAAGGGACAGTTGGGAGGTCTGATAATTGCATGGAATAAAATGAAGTGGGAAGGTACGTTGCTGAAAATCGGTGAACATTCAATTTCTATAAAAATGAGTGATACTAAATGTTCATGGTTGTTATTAGGTGTTTATGGGCCACAGTTAATCCAAGATCAGCAGATTATGTGGACATAATTATTTGCATGCCAGGATAAATTTCATCTGTTGTGGTGTGTGATTGGTGATTTTAACCAAGTGAGAAAACCAACTGAAAGGAATAATAATTCTAAGGTGAATAGGGTATGAAGCTGTTTAATAAATGGGTTGAAGATTGTGATCTTATGGAGATTGAAATGCCTAATATCCAATTTACTTGGTCAAATGGGAGGCAAGCACCTTCAATGTCCAAGTTGGATAGGGTACTCGTTAATGAGGGATGGGAGATATTGTTTCCTGATGCCAGGGTCTATGCGCAGCCAAGAGTGGTTTCAGACCATAATGCTATCTTCTTAAATTGCCATAGGAGGAAAAGTAAGAAAAGACTTTTTCGTTTGGAAAAGGTTTGGATGTACAATGATGAATTAAGAAGTTTGGTGAAGGAATCGTGGCAGCAGGCAGTGGGGACACATTCTGCAACAAGAATTCTGGCTTTGAAGACGAGGAACATCAAACAGAAAACTAAAGTATGGGCTGATAAGTGGCGACAGGAGAGGTATCATCATGTGAATAAATTAATGGAGACTTTAAAGGAGTTGGATTCTGTTGAAGAGAGCAGGCTTTTAAATCAGCAAGAACTGTTGAAGGGATTTTCACTGTGAAGTCTTATTATGCTGTGCTGGAGGGAGAGATGCCTAAGTACTTGAAGAATGATGAAGTGTGGAAATAGATCACCTTTCAAAGTTAGAGTATTTATGTGGCTGATGTATGAAAATAGGATAGTTACTAAAGTATATAGGATTAAATGGTGCCAAGAAGATGATATTTTGTGCTCCCTATGTGGCAGCAAACCGGAAGATGTTGATCACATGCTAGTCACTTGCCAGGTTAGTCAAACAGTTTGGACTACTATCGGAGAGCTCTTGCATTTTAAACAAAAGTTTCAAACAGCAGGGGAGATGTGGTCTTTCTTCAAGCACTTGAGAGCCAATTATAATCAGAGGATGCATAGAAGACTTGTTGGGATGATTCCTCATGCAATTTGCTGGAGTATTTGGAAAGAGAGAATTGATGCGATTTTCAGAGGAAGTAAAATCTATGCGGAAAATATTGCTATTAGAAGTTTGGCATTTTTGTATACTTTGGTCTAGACATATTCTAGGGTTTTCTGTTGACAATTGGAAAAAGGGATTTAAATAGTTAATGCCATTGTAAATTTTTCTTTCTTGATGGGATAGGAATCTCTCATTGTCCGGTTTTGCATTGTACTTCCTCTCTTTATGAATAAAATTGGGGTACAATCCATGTTTTTCTCAAAAAAAAAAAAAACCATAGTATGTCATATTTACAGTTTATATTTATCTGCCACCGAAGAACGGAATGTGGGACTGAAGCACAAATAAATCACATAAATCACCCAGAATCATAAAAGTATGTTCATATTCTGTTTTTGGAGTTTCCACCCATCATTTCTTTGTATATTCTTTTAGAATTTATAATACTAGATGTTAGACATTGTTCTTCATCGGACTTTTGATTCATAGTTGTCATATTCTTTACATTCAGTTCCTCACGTTCATCAGCAATTAGGGAGATGGTCTTTTGCATCAATTACACTAATTAGCTTCTGAAGATTAGTGATGACCAGAGTGTTGGGGTCAAAGTTAAAAGAGTAAACTCACAATGGGGTGGTGTCTGTTCCATTAATCTGCGACGCATGCCATGTGTTTGTGTTTTTTCTCGTTTTAGGTTGTGAAGGTGGTGTGGGTTGTCTTCAGCCAATGCATGAGAGATCTGTGCTCTACATGTGGTGCTAGGGACGGCTTTCCTTCTTCTCAAGGTGGACCTAGTTGCAAACAATATAAATGTCTCAAATTGTGCTCCAAGATTGTCGGATATTGCGATGCCATTTCCCAAGGATCAAAGTTGCTGAAGTAGGTTTTCTTTTATGTTAGTTCATATTTCTTGAGCATGTGCTTTTCATAATTGTAATGTTAATACTTTTTTTTTAACAATGTCTGTGGAATCAAATATGCAGATTGAAGAGGCAGCTTGGTAAATGTCAAAGAGGCCGGGTTATTAGCATTATTCCATACGCAATATGATGGAGTTTATGGAAGGAAATGAATGAAGTGGTTTTAACACATGTTTTCGAAGGTGAGTAACACTTATGTTGAGAACATTTGTCTTAAAGTTGTCAATTTGCTCTTTAATTGGTCTAGGTTTATTTTAGGGATTTCCCTTGTGTCTTGGCATAAGGAGAGTGGTGTTAAGTGATCCTTACCTTAGTCTTTTTTTTTGTTAGTAATCTCTCCTGACATATGACTGTATTTACCTCTCTTTATTTAATAAAAGTGATGGTACACTCCACACTTTCTCACTTTCTCCGAAACAAATACTTTTTTTTTTTTTGCCTTTTTTTGCGTGCGTGTGTTTGCAGGTATGTGACATTTATTTGTGAGTGGACTGGTGTCTACGCTGTTGCGGCTGTAGCTGCCAAGTATGTTGAAGATGATAAAGTGCTAAATGACTACAGTACTTGGGCTCATTTAAAGAGGTAATCCCTGCAATCAACGCCACATTGGTGCTTGCAGTTCTTTTCCATGGGAATTGGGAAACTAGGTGTTCGGCATGAAGCAAGCTTTCATCAGCAGTTGTTCTTGGCTTTAGAAACTGGGATTTTGAATTATGATGTACTAATTCTGCCAACTGCTTAACCAAATTGATGGGAAGAAAACCACAGGCTTTGAGACGTGATAGACGAGTTCGAGGGTCTTTACTTGTTTCTTATTATGGTTTGGCTAACACGTGGGAGATTCACGCTCTACACGGGTGCGCTAGGGACGGTTTTCCTTCACATAGCATACCTAGTTGCAAACAGTCTAATGTCTCAAATTGCACTCCAAGATTGTCAGAGCTTGTATGCCACTTTCATCCTTGATGAAAGTAGTTTCTTCTGTTCTATTAGTTCATATTTCTTGAGAATGTGATTTTCATAATAATGTCAATGTTTTTTTCCTGTTTTTTGTTTACCTGTTTTTTGTTATCATCTATTTGCAGGTGTCTGACATTTACTTGTGGGTGGGCTGGTGTCTACACTATTGTGTTGTAGCTGCCAATCTAGAGATGACAAACTGCCAAACCACTACTTGACATGGTTTAAAGGGGTAATCCCTGCAAAGAATGCCACCTTGGTGCTTGGTTTTATTCTGTTCTTTTTCTGGGTACTTGAGAAGTTGTTGTGCCCTCCATGAAATGAAGTAAGCTTTCTTGAGCAATTGTCCATGCTTTCCATATAGTTTATGAAGATGCAAGAAGATCTTGGAGCTGGTTTTGTTTGAGGCATGGATTATTCCTGTAATTTGCAAGGCATGACCCATTGTACTCATTCTAAATCCTTTTTTGTTTCTCGTACTCTAGATCTTAAGTTGACTTAAAATTTGATGGATACATCTGGTAATAATGATGAGGATGGTGATGATAGTGACCCTTCAAAAATATTTATATCTTTGTGGTGCCATCTGGTGTAATGCCTATTTCCATTAGTTATTAAGCTTGGTGTTCTTAATTTTGATCTAGGATACGTGTAACCCCACAGAAATACCCTTATGCGTATGTGTGGCTAAGGTTCTCTGATGGAATTATCCTTTGTTGGGCAAGCGTCTACAAGCAACGACTGTGAAAAGTTGAGGTGTGACATTTTTGGGGGGTTTAAATTGCTGAGGTTCATTCTGCACATCCTGTTTTGGACATTTTTATACTAACCCCAATTTGTTTGCAGAATAGGTTATCCAGAATTACTTATCCAGAATAACGTATACTAGAATAAGGGGTGCTTAGCTTTGATAGTTCTGTGGGACCCACTGGCGGAATAGGAAGGATAAGCAATTCTTGGGTCTAGGGTCGAATTACTTATTCTCCTTATTCTAGTATAAGCAATTCTAACGCAGTATAAGCCATTCCGCCCATCAAACTAGAATTAACCTTGTTATAAGAATAAAAGGCCTTATTCTTCTCCTATTCTCCAATCAAAGTGGCGGCTACGAATTGCACAAATCCCTTGCATTCTTTACTTCATCTTGCTTGAAAGAAACTAGCCAGAACATTGCTTAACATTGATGTGCTTCTTAAAGGTTCCTAAACCATGGAGATATGGTTACTTATGTTACATATTAAAATATAAAAATTCTCAGTTTTATAATTCTTACCTTTGAGTTTTATAAATTTCTCAGTGTGAATCCTTTATGACTGCCAGAGGGAGTGATATGCTTGGTTGCGGTGAGCTGGTATATGAAGTATACTTTGTCAGTGTGCTTCCTGTTCTTTTTTCAAGTTTCATGCCATAGAACTGATCCTTTTTTTTTTTTTGGCTTGATGATTCTGGAGATATGGCTTAGCAGCATGACTCCTTTGTGGTGGCCAAAGGGAACTATACATAGGGTGCTATGAGCTACTATATGGGAGTAGTCATGTCAATGTGTTTATGGTTTTCTTTCAGGTTTCATGTGCTACCTTACATTTGTTTGTTTGTTTGTTTTTTTTCTCGTGTGTGTCTTACAGGGCAAGGCTTGATGATTCAAGAGGCATTGATAAACAACCTAGCTTCTTCCAGGAACTATTCGCTGAGTTGCCTCGAGTGCAGACTGCTATGAGCATATGGGAGTATTCTTATCAGTGTATTTTTCCGCTTTGAGCTAATATGTGGGAATAGTCTATGTCAATGTGTTTATGGTTTTCTTTCAAGTTTCATGTGCTAACTGACATTTGTTTTTTTCTCTCGTGTGTGTCTCACAGGGCAAGCCTTGATGATTCAAGAGACATTGATAAACAACGTAGCTTCTTCCGGGAACTATTCGCTGAGTTCCTCGAGCAGACTACTATGAGTATATGGGAGTATTCCTATCAGTGTATTTCTGCTTTGACCCAATATGTGGGAGTATTATTTGTCACATGTAAGCATGCTAATCAATGGTGATATATGGTCCCTTGCTACAATTAGCAGAATCAATTCGAGTTCTTTCTGCAGGTTGTCTTTTCCTTGGGTTGTCTGGAGCAAGTGCTTTTGCTGTCTTTGTTGTTAACCTGTTACTTTCTGCTTTATTCTCTATCAGAATTCCCTCTACCACAGACTTGTCATTGGGGGGAAGAATGAATCCATCAAAATCATTACTTTATTCTACTTCATCCTCTACGAGTCATTAAAAGACACCATTTTCACAATTTCCTCTACTACAAACGTTCAGAGAAGTGGGCAACAACTAAGATAATGGTCAGAAGTATTACTTTTTTCAGAACTTATAACTCAGATATCCAGTGTTGTAAAGCTTACAACCAAAAAGATGAATAAATGACACCATTGAAACCCTTATTCAGTGAAGAGGGTTTCCTTGAAAGGCTGATCTTATTTCTTTTGCAGTGGATAGCTCCTCCTGCAAGGAGTCTATTCTCACTGTTCAAAACCTTAGCTCTCACAAATAGCAGGATAGATAACCCTAATGCTCCGTGATTCAGTTTGACGTCTGTTTGGGTGTGCTTACTCACTAAGGTAGTTAGGTTTGGTTCAGCTGATTTGAAAGATTGTAATACCTCAGCAAATTGACAGAGGCATATTTTTAAAAGTTGGTAGTAATCCATTATTTTTTTTTCAGCCTTAATTCAATGTATATTGGTATTGGTTGTCCATTATATACCTTAGTCTTCGGAATTTTTTTTTAAAATATGAAATAGTAAGTTTTTTATTCACTGGTTTAAAGGTGCATGTCCATGGATGTGATTCACAAATGAGAGTGTTCTTTGCCAATTTATATCTGGTTCTTTCTTCAAATTTCTTTCATAGAGCTGACACTTGTTTTTTGCACTTCTTGTGACGTTTGTTTGTTTTCATTTATAGAGTTACATTTAAAAACCAAGACCATACATGCTCTTTGCACATATATGAACAATTACTCTTAAGTCGGTTTTACTCGTTTCTTTAGTAGCGCATCTGTACTACTTTTCTTGGGTTTGCACTCTTAACTTTCTTTCTCATATTGCTTGCGATGCCTCATTTCTCAACATCCATCAATGATTCATGCATAATGGATTTTCATGTATATTCAAATTAGAATTTAGTTGAATATGTGATTTTGTATAAACAGTATTTTTTTAATGTGGAGGCTACAAAGTATAAAAAGGAAACATTTACAAGTAAGAGAGGGCAACAACAAAAGTCTCCCTATATAAAAGGCACACCAGGATAGTGTAAAAGATTAATTCCTATCCCCGAAAAAGCCAAAAGGAGAAGAATTACAATAATCCACCCTACATGTAAACTTAGCCCCTCCTTGACCTTCCCACACACAAAACGGAGAACACCCTATGCGTGGAATTGGCGTATCAGTTTGTAGTTTTATGCACATTCAGATACACAAATTGCATGTTCTTCCTCATTGCCTTGTTTGTCTTTGTTGTCCAGTTTGTTTCCTTTCTTTTTTTCTGGAGACAGCAGAAAGGTGCAATTCATTAACGAAAAACAAAAGCGAGTACAATGAGAAAAAGAAAAGAGGAATAGAGTACCAAGATGGTAGAGACATTCCTCTCCTCAAACCCATCAACCAATACGATCTTCACCTCAGTTACAAACAAAATTTGTCCCAATGCTACAAATTATAAGGATATGAGAGTCTTCGATCAAATACCCTGTGGTGTGAAAGTTCCAACCTACCAACAGATGAAGAGTAGTTAGTGCCAATGGCCTCAGCTGAGTTAGCAAACAGGTTTTTGAAAATTCAATTATTCCTTGCTCTTCAAATAACCCAAAGCATAGCTGGTAAAATCATATTCCATGGTTTCTGCTTTTGATAGATCATGCACAACACTGGTCATCACTTGATAGGGTTATTAACATTGTAGAACTGCCTGTCGTGTTTAGAATTCCAAAGAAAATCTTTCACGAACTTTCTATGATACCATATTTCTTTTTTTTGGGGAATCAGGTTTGGAACAAGAGTTTGCCGATGAAAATCAGAAATTTTTATGTGGAAGCTGGCGTGAGTAAGTATTTCTACATGTGTGTCGACAAACTCAAATGGATTAGGAAAAGGACCAAAGATACATATATTTTCTGTGGGATGTTTGTGGAAAATATGGAGCATGTCCTCAAACATCCCACAGAAAATATATGTATCTTTGCTCGTTTTCCTAATCCATTTTAGTTTGTCGACACATGTAGAAATACTTACTCACGCCAGCTTCCACATAAAAATTTCTGATTTTCATGGGAAAACCTGATTCCCCAGTTAACCCTTCTGCCCCACGTATTTAGTAACTTCTCAGCTGTCGAATATAAAGGCCACCTGGATCCTATTTCCAAATCCTAACATCCCTTTCCTCTGCTTATAAGTGGCTATTCTCCAAAGTAAATAAATAATTTCTTCCTCTTGCAGGTTTCTAGAGAAGGTCCTTGCCCTGACTGTTTCCAATGTTTACGGATCTTTTTTATTAGCCGTAGGAGTGATATTGTGTACAAAGCTGGATATCTCTCCTAAAGTGGCATCTGCTCTATCCAAACGTCCTCCCAGAATCTGGTAGAGCCACCAGTACCAACTTTGACATAAGCAGAAAAATTGAAGAAATCCATGTTACTAAGAAAAAACTTCTTCATATAGGAGACATGGATCTGTTATGTTGAAGTCCATCGGACCATTTAGCATTCTCAAAGGAGTACTTCTTCCTTATGATTTTAGCCCAAAGAGCCTCTTCATCCCTATCCACTTTCCATATCCATTTTGTCAACAAAGCTTTTTGAATGGGTAGAAGGTCTGCTCCCCCTTCTTCTTTCAATGTGCAAACATACTGCCATCCAACATTACCCCTTTTCTCTTGGCCCTTTTCCTTTCCAGAAAAAGGCTGCTCTGATGGATTCCAGTTTGTGGCACACAACTCTTGGTATTTGGAAGATTACACAGGAAATAAATAGCTAAACAAACAAGACCACTTTGGATAAAATCCCTTTGCCTCCAGCTGACAGAAGTTTGCCCTTCTAGCCCTTTAATCTGTCTTCAAACTTCTTTACCAATGTATTCCATTCAGAGCACTTGATGGTCCCATCGGTTAAAGGTAAACCCAGTTTATTTCATTGTTCATGTAACATTTTGCATAGTGAGATTTTTATTTGACATGCTCACACTTTTCTTGTTGCCTTTCAGAGAGACTAGACAAAGTGAAGAGAAGAAGGGCAGAAAAGCATATTACATGTCATCTTTGTGGAGAGAGGTTCTCATTGGCAATTGGTCAACTGCTTTGCTATAGCTCGACAGTCGACATTATCTCCATGAGTGAAACACTTCTCTTCTTGTACATTCTTTTTCAGTCGATACTTTATGCCATAAAATGTTCACTTGCCTTTGAATTTTGTTGGTCAACTTACTGTTGTACGTATATTTTCTGATAATGGTAGGTAACATCATAAAAGGATGTTATTTTTTCCTTGCTCTTGGAAGTGGATTCTTCATTGGAACCATAGACATTGTTACTTGGATAGAGGAACCTGGATATTTATTTATACTACTTGGTGATTTGCAAAGCAAGAAGATTTCTTTTAGTTTTATAAATTCTCGCCCCTCTCCATTAGATGTCCTTAAGGCTCTTCAAACCTATGTCGGGACATGATTGCTTTATGCGAAGACTTGTTGACATGGGAGATATAGGCAAGTAGCTCCTTTGTGGTGGTCAAAAGGAGCTATATGCTAGGTTGTCTGTTATGAGTTAATACACGGGAGTATTCTTTGTCAATGTTTTTCTAGTTCTTTTTCCAGGTTTCATACCATAGAGTTGACACCTGTCTTTTCATCTCATGTGTCTCATGGGGTAAGCCTTGATGATACGGAAGATACGAGTAAGCAGTGGGCTTGTTTATGGCGGTCAAAGGGAGCTAAATGCTACGTTGCCTTCTGTGTAAGGTGTTGTATATGGGAGTATTCTTTGTCAATGTGTTTCTTGCTCTTTTTTTTCATGTTTCATGTCCTAGAAGTGACACTTTTTTGTTTTTTTGTCTCATGTGTGTCTCACAGGGGACAAGGCTTGTCATTCAGGTGAAAAGATTAAGCAACACAGTTCCGTTATGGTAGCCAAAAGGAACCATATGCTGATGTTCCTCCTGTACAGGTTATGAGCTGATACATGGGAGTATTCTTTATCAGTGTGTTTAGAATGGATGCTTGTTTTCTTCTGTTGTGCGTGACTTTTATTTGTTTGCATTTCTCAACTGGAAAAAGAGAGGTGAAGTTGCATTTTGAAAACCAAGCATGTACATTTTATAGTTTCACTACTGAGAACAGTTGTTAATTAATACCCTTCAATTTATTTTGCTTTTTAGGGGCTGTTTCTACTTTACAATTCTGTATCTTGGCATTAAAAGTGTGACAGTCCATGAAAATCTCTTGTAGTGCTCGAACCTATATCTTGCTTATAACAACATAAATTAAATAAATTCATATCCCAATGAAATTTTATATATTGACCATACCAGATGATTTTGTGTCCAGTCCATCAACAAGTTTCAACTTTGCTAACCTTGAAAATCATGTCCTAATAAACATTTAAATTAAGAAGAGTGTGAGTCTGTGTAAACAGAGGAGTTAGAGGCGTCATCCAGGCAATACTGAACCCCAAATTATTTAAATCTAGAAGTTGTTCCTATAGTCTGGAATGAAAATACTAAGACAAGATTTGACATGCACAAAGATCATCTGTTCTGTCTTTGGAGTTTCCATCCATCATGGTTAGACATGGTTTTTCATCATAATTCTTCTCATCATAGTTATCATATTCTTTGCGTTTTGTTCTTCATCTTCGTCACATGGTTCTTTATAAAAGTTAGAGTGGTTTGCATCAATTGAATCACTTACTTATGATGATTTGTGATGACAAGGCTGTTGGGGTCAAAGGGTAAAGAGTAAACTCACTAGGGGTTGGTGTGTGTTCTGCAATTCTGCTAATTTGCTATGCACACAATGTGTTTGTGCCTTTTCTTGGTTCAGGTTGTGAAGGAGACATGGGTTGTCTTAGGCCAACATGTGCGAGATTCACACTCTACACAGGTGCACTAGGGACAACTTTCCTTCTTCTCATGGCATACCTAGTTGCAAACAGTATAACATCTTAAATTGTTCTTTGAGATCGTCAAAGCTTGCGATTCTACATCCCAAGGTTGAAAGTTGCTGAAGTAATTTTTCTCTTCTATTACTTCATATTTCTTGAAAGCTTGCGATTCTTCTTTATTTTGTTTACTTGTTTTTGCTTTCAGCTATTTGCAGGTATGTGACATTTATTTGTGGGTGGGATAGTGTCTGTCTTCACTATTGGGGTTGTTGTAGCTGCCAAGTATGCTGGAGAGAAATTGCCAAACACTACTTCAGTGATTTAAAGAGGAAATCCTCGCAGACAATGCCGCTTTGGTGCTTGGCCTATTCAGTTCTTTTTTTGGCTACTTGAGAAGCTATTTTGTCTGTCCACCACGAAGTAAGCTTTCCTGAGCCATCGCTTTCCATATAGTTTGTGAAGGGGAAAGAACATCTTGGTGCTGGCTTTGTTTGAGGGGATTACTCCTGCAATTTGTAAAGACATGACCCATTGTACTCCTTCTAAATCATTTTTTATTTTTCATACTCCAGATCTTAAGCCAACTTAAAATTTGATGGATACATCTATTTTTTTTAGAAGGTGACATAAAGTCACAATTCCATTGAACAATGAGAGAAGAGTACAAAGAAAGCCCAAGAAGGCATCACAACCTGGATAGGACATTCCCCCATCCAAGTCCCCATGGAAGCTCAAAAGAAATTACATATTATGTTTTATCAAGAAAATAAAACAGAGTTACAAATTAAAAAAACCATCAAGAAAACAGCTCTCTCCTCAGTCTGGCCTTTTCAAAAAAATTAGAGCTCCCTTCATTAAGAATACCAGCAGCTCTTCCCCACTCTTCCACCCATCTAAATGTACTCTTCAATAATTCATTAGCACTACTGAATTGGTCACTGAATTTCCTCCTATTTCTCTCACGCCAGATAATCCACGACATGGGCGGACATATGAGAAACCACACTTGTTTAAGACCTTTAGAAGGACAGATAGTAGTCCACCAGTGCAAAAGTTCCAACACAGAAGAATGCTCCACCCAAACAAGTCCAAACATGTGCAGGCTGCTCTGAGCTGATATATGGGAGTATTCTTTGTTAGTGTGAACCTGGTTCTTTTTTCATGTTTCATTTCGTGGAGCTAACACCTTTTTTTTGGGTCTCATGTGTGACTTCTTTTTGTTTTCATTTCTACAGTTACATTTTAAAAACACGTACGTACGCATTGCACATATGAGAGCAGTTGGTTACATTCAGTCTTTAACTGAATTGTGTTGATCAAATGCCGTGCAAGCTAAGTCAGCTAAGACAACTTTAGCATCTGGCTTATGGCTAAATAATCTTCACCATTTCTTTTTATGGATAAATAAGCCCAATCCCGACTGATGTAAGATGCTACTTTCCAATTTTTGAAGTCATTTAGCTTCCGTTTAAGTATAATGCTTAGGTCAGTTTGACTAGGGGAGTTCACTATTTGGTTTGAACCAAAAAGCCAAACCAAACTAGGCCAAAATTTCAGTTTTGGTTTGGTGTAAGAATGTCTTCGTTTTGGTCTGGTTTCCCAAATGCTTTGACCTGCAGAAACTGAACCATGATTTTAAACCAAATTATAAATTGTTCTATTTTATATTTCAAAATTGGCTTCATTTTGGGCCAAGGCCCAAACATTGCCACTTAACCCTGGGCTGATGAAGAAAGATTGCTGCCAGCTGGGAGGCTTTATAGAAGCAAGAATGTGACAGCGAGCAGTGAGGGATGCGATGGTGGCTTGTTCCCTCGCGTTTGCAATGGATCTCCTCTTCCATACCCAATCCCGGCTCCCCACTCTGACCCATCTCCTCCAGCATCACCTCCACTGGAAGACATCTCCTGCCTCCTCCTGTCTATTATTGGACAGCCCTGCTGGCACGCTGAACATAGACATTTTCGAGTGGTGGCACACCCTGCCAGTGCCTCCTACACCAGGAAGCAGATCTTTGTCCAAGCAGTCAAACCAGGTGTAATGTGCATACCAGTGTGTGGATTGATCCGCGCATAGTTGTAGTGGGCTTTGTTTAGTCCCACGTCGAGAAAATGGGTAAATATGCAGCCAATAAGTCTATAAAATGACCCCACCTGAAACCCTGAGCTTGGCCTCATCAAGTGGGCTTGGACTTGAGCTGTGCAGCAAAACCAAATTAAACCATATCTGTTTGGGGCTTCAGGGTTTGATTTCCGATGTCCACTTAGGTTGGTTTGGTTTGGGAAAATTTTCTTATAAACCAAACCAAACTGACCTGTGAACACCCTTAAGTTTGAGTAGTTTCTTAAGTGCTGCATTAGTGTTACTAATCTGGGGTTTGCCCTCTTACTTTCTTTGACAGATTGTTTGTAGTACACCTCATTTCTCAATATCCACCGATGACCAATGCTTAATGGATTTTCATGCATATTCAAAATCGAACTTCTTGAATATGTGGTCCAATTTTCGTGTGATATCTTGCATAGTCAGGTTTTCATTTGCTATAATGCTCATACTTCTTTTGTTGCCATCTACATTAGACAAAGGGAAGATGATAAGGGTAGAAAACTATTACATTTCATCTTTTTTTTTTTTTTTTTTTTTTTTCACTCTCTGTAGAGGAGAAGCTCTCTTGGAAATTGGTAAGATCCATGCAGAACAGAGGCTGCTCTGCAGTGGCTCGACATTACCCCTATAATTGAAACACTTCTCTTCTTCTACTTTTTTCAGGAGATACTTTATCCCATAAATTGTCCACTTGTGGTCAAGTTTTGTCTGTCAACTTGTTTCCGTGTATTTCTAATGGTGTGTATACATCATAAAAGGATGCGATTTTTTTCCTTGCACTCCTACTTTCTTTGTCATATTGTTCGCAGTATACTTCATTTCTCAAAGCCCCACGATCAATGAATATGGGACTTTCACGCGTGTTCAAAATCGAATTTGGTTGAATATGTGATTTTGCCTAAATATTCGTTTGTAATTTTTGTACACTCTAGTAAACAATCCATCTTCTTCATTGCCTTGTTGCTGTTTGTTGTCTAGTTTGTTTTATTGTTAATGTGGCATCTTACATAATGAGCTTTGTATTTGGTATGATGCTTAAACTTTTCTTGTTGCGTTTCGAGGAGACTAGCCAAAGGGAATGACAAGAAAGGTAAAAATTCATACTGTGTGCCATCTTGTTTTTTCACTACCTCTGTGGGGAGAGGTTCTCCTTGGCAATCTGGTCAAATCCATTGAACAGGTCAGAACAGGGCTGCTTTGCAGTGGCCAACCTGCAACAGCTGAAAAACTTCTCTTTTTGTTTTGTTTTGTTTTTGTTTTGTTTTGTTTTGTTTTTTTTCTGTTGTTTATACTGGATACCATAGAATGTTCTAGTTACTATCAAATTCTGTTGGCCAACTCGCTGTTGTACGTGTATTTCTAATGTTAGGTATACATGATAAATAGATGCCATCTTTTCCTCAATATTATAAGCGAATTCTTAATTGGAACCATAGACATTGTTCCCCTGCTAGCAAACTGATGCGGGACAGCTAACAGACTCACTGGCGTTGATAGAATTTCAGCAATAAGCATTTAAAAGTTAGACAACTGTAGTCTAATCGCGCAATAGTCCAGTTAGATAACCACGCCTATAAGTAGAAATAGCTGAAAAGCCGTCCCTCTCGCGATGAGGAAGCGTGGGACCGATTGGTAGTTGAGAAACTACCACAAGTCTAGGAATTAGGACCGCCCAAAGTTTTGTCGGAACTCGGGATCGGTATAGCGCACTTACAGCCAACAGTGATGAAGAATCACAGGCTAGGACCTATCTCTCTATTCGGCGGCAGATAAAAGCACATACGAGACAAGCAAATCGAAAAGAGAAGGTTAGCACGTACCTCCACGCTGGTGCGTGGGAGAAGATCACCCGGTGCTCGAGTACTACCTACCAAATACAATAGAATAATGGCCCACTTCTCGCAGGGAGGTAAAAGGCTACAATAAACACAAATAAATCGATATGGGGTGGTAATCACAGCAGCTGACGGGACAGCGACGGCACGAAAGTTGCTGGAAGAATGCCTCAAGAAGCGTGCAGCAATATCAGCACTCCGGGATATCGGCATGCAAATCAAGGCGGCTTGTGTGGACCTTGGAAAGCACAATCGGAGTCCTCGGTATGCGCGCAGAAACGGCACGCAAAATGAGGCCAAATCTGGGTCACAACGCTCTGAACCAAAGTAGGCGTCGTCGAGACGAATCTAACGCCGCAGACGGCACGCGAATCGGAGTCCGGACAAGCTCCGTACGTGGGAGGTGCACTAATAGTCCCAGTTGCAACACTGTTGCACCCCCACGAACTAGATCGGGTCTGGCTCAGATCGGATCAAACCCTGGCCCGGGCCGTCAGGCTTTAGAACCTGGCTGAGTCAATTAGAAAATTTAGAACCTGGTGGAGTTGGCTCCTCTGTTATCAAAGGCGTGCGAGGCGTTCGCCTAGGCGATGAGGCGAGGCGAGGCGAGGGGTTGGCGCCTCGCTTTCCCGGTTTTCGCCTAGGCGATCGCCGGAAACGCCTCGCTCGCCCAGTCGCTCGCCTAGGCGCGCCTCACACGCCTTCAGCGCCTCAGGCCCGGTTCGTTTGGAGCCCACCAGCCCGCTACGAAGAAGCCCACGGCCCACTACGAAGAAGCCCACTGTTATAAGCCTACCCCCCTCCACCGGTTACCCTAAAACCCGCTTTCACTGCGTCCCGACACAAGCCGAGCGGCAGGCGATCGCGGTCTCCTCTGGCAAGGATACGAGCGGACATCGGCGGGAACCGACTCCGGCGGCAGCGGAGAACTTCTCCGGCGACGGCGACGGCAGGTAAGTCGTATCTCTCTCCCTCTCTCTCTCTCTCTCCCGCTCTCTCTGTCTCTCTCGCACTCCCTCCTTCTCTGTCTCTCTCGCACTCCCTCCTTCTCTGTCTCTCTTGCTCTCTCTCTCTCTCTCTCCCGCTCTCTCTGTCTCTCTCGCACTCCCTCCTTCTCTATCTCTCTCGCACTCCCTCCTTCTCTATCTCTCTCGCACTCCCTCCTTCTCTGTCTCTCCCGCTCTCTCTGTCTCTCTCGCTCTCTCTCTCTCTCTCCCGCTCTCTCTGTCTCTCTCGCACTCCCTCCTTCTCTGTCTCTCCCGCTCTCTCTGTCTCTCTCGCTCTCTCCCGCTCTCTCTGTCTCTCTCGCACTCCCTCCTTCTTTGTCTCTCCCGCTCTCTCTGTCTCTCTCGCTCTCTCTCTCTCTCTCCCGCTCTCTCTATCTCTCTCGCACTCCCTCCTTCTCTGTCTCTCCCGCTCTCTCTGTCTCTCTCGCTCTCTCTCTCTCTCTCCCGCTCTCTCTGTCTCTCTCGCACTCCCTCCTTCTCTGTCTCTCTCGCATTACCTCCTTCTCTGTCTCTCCCGCTCTCTCTCTGTCTCTCTCGCATTGTCCCCCTCTCTCTGTCTCTCTCGCACTCCCTCCTTCTCTGTCTCTCTCAATCTCTCCGTCTACCTCCTTCTCTGTGTCTCTCACCCCCGACCCCCTCATTCTCTCTGTTTGCCTCCCCCGACACCCACTCTCTGTCTCTGTGTCCTCTCTCACTCTCTCTTGCATGTCTCTCTGTCTCTCCCCTCCCCCGACCCCCACTCTATCTCTCCCGCTCTCTCTGTCTCTCTGTCTGTCTCTCTCAATCTGTCTCTCCCCTCCCCCGACCCCCACTCTATCTCTCCTGATCTCTGTCTCTCTCAATCTCTCTCTCCCCTCCCCCGACCCCCACTCTATCTCTCCTGTTCTCTGTCTCTCTGTCTGTCTCTCTCAATCTGTCTCTCCCCTCCCCGACCCGATAGTAGTCTCTCTGTCTCGCTCACTCTCTCTTGCTCTTTGTCTTTACTGTTTACAGGTGGACTGTGGACGTTGATTTAATTTTTAAGATGACCACACCAACCGGAGGTTCGTCTCATTCGTCTAATCAAGGGCCTACCGAAGGGAAGGGGAGAAATAAAGATCCAGGCTGGAAATATGGTACTTTGGTGAATCCAAATAATAGGGACTGCGTAAAATGCAACTTTTGTCAGAAAGATTGTAAAGGAGGGATCCACCGGTTGAAACAACATCTAGCAGGTACTTCTACAAATGTGACAGTTTGCTTGAAGGTGACACCCGAGGCAAAAGAAGAAATTAGACAATATATGGAGCAATCAAAACAATCAAGGATTGAAAAGAAATGTTTGATTAGGGAAGCGGAAAGTCGAGATGATATTTTTAGAAATTCAGTTTCCAAAGATTCATCATTTGAGGTGAATCAAGTTGACGACATTCTTGCAAAGCCTCCTCGGATGAAAGGTCCTTTAGATAGATTTTGTACTCCTAATCCTGAAGATTCAAAAGGCAAATCTATCAAGAATAAGAAGCATGAGAAGGAAGCACGAGAAAGGGTCATTCAATACATATCTAGGTGGATGTATCAAGCTGGAATTTCATTCAATACCGTGCGTCTAAATAGTTTCCAAACAATGTTAGAAGCTATAGGACAATTCGGTCCGGGATTGAAAGGCCCTACCTATCATGAAGTTCGTGAGACCCTTCTCCAGAAGGAGATTCAAAAGACTCAAGAAATAGTAGATTTACAAAAAGCCAGTTGGGTGAAGTTTGGTTGTACTATCATGTCTGATGCATGGACAGATGGGAAAGGCCGTACTTTGATAAATTTTTTGGTCAATTCACCTACTGGAACTGTGTTTTTGAGGTCTATTGATGCATCTCAATATGTCAAAGATGCAAAGTTGTTGGCTGACTTATTGAACAAGATAGTTATAGAGGTTGGTGCGGAGAACGTGATACAACTTGTCACAGATAATGAAGCAAGCTATGTTGCTGCAGGAAAAATGTTGATGGCAGCCCATCGTCAGTTATTTTGGACACCATGTGCTGCCCACTGCCTAGACTTGATATTGGAGGACATTTCCAAGGTGTCTCCAATCAAGTCAACCATTCGGAGGGCAAGGATGGTTACTACATTTATTTATGCACATACGAGGGTGCTTGCTATAATGAGGAAGCATACAAATGAAAAGAATCTTGTCCGTGCAGCTGTGACTCGCTTTGCCACAAATTATTTGAATCTGCAAAGTTTGCTAGATTGTAAAGATGGTTTGAGAAGAATGTTTACATCTAGTGAATGGACAAGTAATAATAAGTGGGCAAGAAAAATTGAAGGAAAGAAAGCACAAGATATAATTTTGAAGACTCAGTTTTTGAAGGGAGTTATTTATGCACTAAAGATATTCAAGCCTCTTGTCATGGTTCTGCGCTTAGTTGATGGAGAGAAGCCGTCAATGGGTTACATTTATGAAGCCATGGAACGCGCCAAGGAAAGTATCAAGAATGCTCTGGATGGAAAAGTGGACAAGTATGGTCCACTTTGGGAGATCATTGATAGGAGATGGGATTTTCAGCTTCATCGTCCTTTACATGCAGCTGGATACTACCTTAACCCTCAATTCTATTATGCAAATCCAGAGATTGATTCAGATGATGAAGTGAAGCAAGGACTATATGATGTCATTGAGAAGTTAGTTCTTGATCCTAATGTACAAGATGAGATTACCAAGGAATTGGCATGTTATAGGAATGCTATGGGTTTCTTTGGGAGAGAAATGGCCATAAGACAACGTACCACATTTAATCCTGGTATATTTCTATATGGACTACTAGTACATTTATTCATTAAATTCTTTTTGATGTGAAAATTAAATACTATTTGCATCTCTTATGTAGTTAATTGGTGGGTGGATTTTGGGAGCAAAACTCCTAATCTGCAAAAGATGGCCATTCGCATCTTGAGCCTCACTTGTAGTGCATCTAGCTGTGAACGCAATTGGAGTACATTTGAACAGGTTTTGATTTTTATTAACTTTCATTGAATAATACATGTTATGTTCTTTTATTCTATATTAATCTAATAATGATATTTTTCTAGGTGCACACTAAGAAAAGGAATAGGTTGGAGCAAAAGAAGCTGAATGATCTCGTGTTTGTACAATACAACCAACGCCTTCGAGATCGCTTTTTACGTTTCCAACAAAGTGAACTTGACCCTATAAGCTTAGAAGATATTGATGATTGTAATGAGTGGATAGCACATCCTCATGATAATGAAGATGTTGTACATGAGGATGAAGACCTCACATGGTTCGATGTTGAGATTGCTGCAGGAATTGGTGAAGAAGAAGGTCCACGTACAAGGACATTGTCATCAAAGAAACGTTGTTTAGGGAAGGGGAAAGCAGTTGCAACAAGTTCCACATTAGAGTCTATTGATGAGCTTGAAGTTGGGTCTGATGATACAACAGAGGACTCTGAAGTTGAACTTCCACTTGAGCAAGATGAGGATTCCGAGAGTGATGAATGAGTGAGGCTTGAGAGTTGTGAAAGGAATGTATTCATAGGCTTGTTAGCCTTATTTGGAAATGTTCGCTACTTATTTTCTTAAGGAACATTTGAATGTTGTAATAGACTTATCTTACATTTCTACATTTATATTGTGTTTGCTTAGCATTTCATTGATAAATTTCATTATGGTGAATTTAATTAGTAGTAAAATGTCTATGAATTTGTTGATTACATATTTGAGTAATTAAAATTTATTTCATTTACTTTGATTTAAAATTATATGGTTATATTTGATAATTTGAGTGAATAAATATCATTATGTATGATTATTTGGCTATTTTGTATAATAAGTAAATTATCAATATTTTTTTTTTAAAATGTCGCCTCAAACGCCTAGGCCATCGCCTAGGCGTTTGAGGCTGAGGCGACCCCCCGATCGCCTCGGTCGCCTCTCGCCTCTGACTACATAGGTTGGCTCGGACCACCCTGGTCATTGGCTCGAGCCAACACGCCCTCGGTTCGTGCTAAGCCCGATCAACCTGGTTTGACTAGGTCTTCACTTAAAAGGGCACGATCCCTTTCGTTTCCTTCTTCCTTCTTCTCCTTCTTCTTCCTTTCAACACGAACCAGACAGGGGATAGGGCTTGGGCAGACGGCTTCGAAGGCGGCGAGCGGCGGCGACGGTGGTGGCAAGCGACGCCGGCGGCAGCTGGAGCAGGCGACGGTGACGGGCGAGACAACGACTGCGTGGGGCGGCGGCAGCGACTGCGCTGGCGGGGCCAGGCGGCGATGGGGCAGCGGGCTGTGGCGTCGGCGGGGCAAGGCGGCGATGGCTTCGGCGATGGCGGGGCGTGCGGAGCAGGCGTCGGACGGGAACGACGGCGTCGGTGAAGGTGGCGGCGGTTCTGGTGATTGGTGATGATGCAGGGCAGGGCGGTTGGTGGGATACAGAGAAGAGAGAGAGGGTAGGTAGGAGTAGAGGGACTGGCCGGCGTCGCACCGGAGGGGGAAATCCTCGGCGTCGCACCGAGGACGAAGGAGAAAGAGGCTCTGTCGCAGAGGCCCACAATCACACAACATGTAGATTTCTTTCTATTAAATTCTTCATTATCTTATTTTCTAAACGAAAACAACATACATATAGGGGGGATTCCATAATGTCTGCCCCTTCCCCTCCTACTGTTACACATCGAAAATCCCTAAAAACGGAAAAGATACATAACGGACCATAAATGGCCCTAATAACAGCAAATAAAGAGGTCTCAAGCCTCACATGGGCTCCAACTCGTCCCCAAACCACAAAGACGTCGGATGGATCCTCCGACAGCGGTAGACGAGGTCCGGACGGAACCGGACCGAGGCTCGGGTGTCCTCACCACAAACCCTAGATATTCATAGTTGAAATTGCTAAAGGAAGTTTTGCATTGGCCATTATGTTGTTGGTTATTTTCCGAGGGATTTTTTTTTTCAGTTTTATAAACTCTTACCCTTTGTGTCTCCTCGGGACTGTTTGGTATGAGTTTTAAGAAATGATTGCCCTTCTTACTGCGTTTGTCAATATTTTTTCATGTTGAACCCCCTCAATTATATCTCTTCAGACCCTTTGACCCATGACGGGATACAATCACTTTATGCATGACAGAATAAGACTTACGGCGCTAAAAAGGAGCTATATCCTCGGTTGCCTCCTATGTGGGCAGTTATGAGCTAATATAGGGGAATGTTCTGTCAATTTTTTTCTGGTTATTTGTTCAGGTTTCATGTCCAAGAGCTGTCACTCGTCTTTTTATGTCATGTGTGTCTCATGGAACAAGCCTTGATGATACTGGAAATATGGGCAAGCAGTGATCATTTTCTGAGGAAGAAATTAAGGCTGCAGTTTTTAGCATGGATGTCCATAAATCTCCAGGACCAGATGGATTCTCAATTGGGTTCTACCAACATTTCTGGGAAGTTATTAAGGTCGAAATTATGGCAGCTGTTAGAGAGTTTGAAAGGAGGCCTTGGAAAATTAAATCTCTTAACTCTACATTCATAGTCCTTATTCCTAAGAAGGACATTGCAGAAGAGCTAGGGGATTTCAGGCCCATAAGTTTACTTAATGGCAGCTACAAGATCATCTCAAAAGCTTTGGCAAATAGACTCAAGCTAGTGATCAACAGTGTGGTGGATACTAACCAAGCTGCTTTCATTCAAGGCCGTTTCATTCTTGATAATTTTTTGGCTGCTTATGAATGTATCCATGATCAAAAGAGCAGAAAAAAGGAGGCTGTTGTGTGTAAAATTGATTTTGAAAAGGCGTTTGACAGAATAAATTGGAACTGTTTGTTAAAAGTTATGCAACTGATGGGATTCAAAAGGACATGGATAGAATGGATAAAAAGCTGCATAGGGACAGCGAAATTTTCCATTTTAATCAATGGAGCCCCATTTGGCTACTTTGATAGCTCGAGAGGACTCAGACAAGGTGACCCCCTATCACCTCTTCTCTTCATTATAGTGGGACAGGTTATGAGCTCCATGTGGAATAAAGCAAGAGAATGTCAAATTATTGAGGGTATCAAAGTTAGAAGAATGGAAGAGGAGGTTACCCACCTTCAATTTGCTGATGACACGATTTTATTCTCATCTACAAAGGAAGATAAGATGGTCAATTTGAAGATTCTGCTGAAGATTTTTGAAGCGGTGATTAGACTTAAAATCAATTTCACTAAAAGTGTTATGGTGGGTATGAATGTTCCAGAAGACAAGATGGCTGTTTTATCAAATCTGATCAATGTGCAGCTAGTTACCTTCCCTATTTCTTATTTGGGTTTACCACTTTCTGACAGGAGGCTTAACAATTGTGATTGGAACCCTTTGATTAGGAAATTGTGGTCCTAAAAAGATTTATCATAGGAATGGTGTAAGTTTTATGTAAACATAGGGCACAATAGGGGTCATCCAAACACTACTTAACCTCCAATTATGTAAATTTAATATTTTTTTCTACCATCTTAAATGAAAATGCTAAGACAAATGTAAAGGGTTCACACATTTATCGTTCTACATTACGAGATAACATAGTGTGACATATTTACAGTTTATATTTATATATCTGCCACCAAAGAACGGAATGTAGAACTAAAGCACAAATAAATCACATAAATCACCCGGAATCGTAAACGTATGTTTATATTCTGTTTTTAAGTTTCCATCCATCTAACAATTGTAAAAGATTGACGGATCTTGTGGTGCCATTTCCCAAGGAACAAAGTTACTGAACTAGGTTTTCTTTTATGTTAGTTCATATTTCTTGAGCATGTGCTTTTCATAATTGTGATGTCAATACTTTCTTTTTTCGTTTTTTTGTTTGCCTGTTTTGCTTGCATCTGCTTGGAGGTATCTGACACTTATTTGTGAGTGGGCTGGTGTCGGTGCTGTTGGGGCTGTAGCTTCCAAGTATGCTGGAGATGATAAAGTGCAAAACCACTACTTGGGCTCATTTAAAGAGGTAATCCCTGCGATCAATGCCACCTTGGTGCTTGGCCTATTCAGTTGTTTTCCATGGTAGCTGGGAAACTAGGTGTGCCACACGAAGTAAGCTTTCCTGAGCAATTGTTTTTGGCTTTAGAAACTGGGATTTTGAATTTTGATGTACTAATTCTGCCAAGTGTTTAACCAATTGGTGGGAAAAAAACCACAGGCTTTGCGACGTGGTAGACAAGTTTGAGGGTCTCTACTTGTTTCTTATTATGGTTTGCTCATGCTCTTGCCTTGTCCTTATTGAATTCAACAAACCCCAGGGTTGAATTTATCCACACGGTCAGTGAGTTGCTGTTGGGAAGTATACCAGGCCAAAAGGCCATGGTCTTCATTTAAGGAAAAGGTTTTGCGGGGATTTTGCATGATTTGCATTCCCAAAATTGTTATGATAATAACCAACAAAAATTGAAACTCAATTTAATGTTGTACATCCCACCAGCATGATTTGCATTCCCAAAATTGTTATGATAATAACCAACAAAAGTTGAAACTCAATTTAATGTTGTACATCCCACCAGCATGTGCACAACTGAATTTGGGATGTACTTTGGGTCCAATTGGTTAGGTGTAAAATGCTATGATTGCAAAGATTTTTGGGAAAAGTTTGGTATGATGGATGCTTTGGTATCCTGGAGAGCTTAAGTCAATAGAAATGTCTAATTGTTGACCATTCTCAAATTTCGATTTGGGTGTCCGCTCGAAGAAAGTGTATATGTTTTTTCTTCAGAACTGGAGTTGTTTCGGACTTTGTCCCCCTCTCAAAATCTGGACAATCATGGACTGCTCCATCTTTCCTGACATCCCTGCACATAGGCAAGCTGCTCCCTCCTCTCCGTGCAACCCCTTGTCCCTTGGTATTGGCAGGTGCTTCCACTTTTCTTTTAACCCCTGTGCTCACAGGAGCTTCTTTCCCAAAATATTGGCAAGGATGCCAGCTATGGCAGGGCAGGAGGCAGTGCTTGTTGATCTGGCTCCGTATCCTTTTAATTATGCATGTTTTAAAGTGTTTCCATGTCTTTTCATTACCACCTATTTTGAAGTTTTATTGTCTTCTTCCATCACATATATGATTCATTTGTAGTCGTGTTCATAATAAATAAACCAGTTTTGAAGATACTACACATATGATTCATGTATAGTGATCGAGGTGGTGTAAAGTTGCTTATTAGTTTCATTTGCTGTTCAACCAGGTGAATTGCTTTCTTTAAAGATCTGGTGCTTAGTTAAACATTATGGAAACTTATTACATGAACTGAACCTATGCCCTTCCTTCTTTGTTTTCTTTTATCATTATATTTTTCTGGGTGATAGTTATAGGTTATCTGCTATCTGATAACTTTAGTGATAAGATAAGGATGGTGTTGGGTCAGCAAAATAAGAACAAGGTGACTATGGACTTTAGTTTTCCAGTGTTGCTTGATTTCTCCATGTTGCTCAATGTGCTAAGTATCAAGGTTTGCCGTATTGTACCGGATGGGGCGGACTCGTACGAGTCAACTCATACTTGGGATGACCTGATCCGCTGGCACGGACCGAGTCGGATCGGATCGTACCGTCTCAATATAATCATACATACATAATGACTTGTTTTAGATTGAGTGTTACCATTTGATAAGTAAAATCACACTTTTATATGAGTTAATAGAGCATCTGTCTCTAAAATATAATTTAAACTTGCTATTTTTTTTATTTTTTATTTACAAACTCATGGGTTTGACTCGTGCGAGTCGGACTGAGCCGATCAAAGTTGGATTGGTATCGTACCGTATCTAAGAAGATCCGATCCGATCCAATCCAAATCAACGAGTCGGCAAACCATGCTAAGTATAGATCTGAATTAAAGTGATTTCACTGATAATGTCAATTCTTGCTTGTTATGGCTTCCTTTAACTAAGGTATTGAAATACTCTTGGTGTCCTCATCTGAGATTGGGTTCATTTGGTCCTTTCTTGCCCCTTAATCATTATCATCTGACAAAATCAATCACATTGTCTTTTGCATGATGCATTTTTCTAGTGTAGACCCTGCCAATGTCAGCCACCATTTATGAAGATGCTTTGGATTCTTGATGCGGCTTCTCTAAAGTTCCAAAACTTTAATAATAACTTTAATGATAAGGATGGTGTTGGGGAAGCAAAATAACAATGAGGCGACTATGGAATTTAGTTTTTGATTGTTGCCTAGTCTCTTCATGTTGCTCAAAGAAATGCTAAATATAGCTCTGAACTGATGGCATTTCAGTGATATGTAATTTCCTTCTATGGCTTCCATAAAGCGCGGTATTGACAAACTCTTGTTGTCCTCTTCTAAGTTTGAGTTCATTTGGTCTTTTCTTGCCTCTTAACCCTTATTGAGTTGCCATGTTACTGCATTATATGGTCTGGATACATAAATATATTAACACTGTGCAACCCTTGTTTCTGTAAATATGAATGGCTGCTATGGACCCTCTCTTCTTTAACATTATTCCTCTTGAAAATTTGCAGATGACTGTAGCTGTGCTTCATCGGCTGACTCAGGTCGGCGTTGTGGCACTGAAAGATCATCTTACACACAGATCAGATTCATGTCAAAAGCATCAAAGATTGTCTGCAACATAATTTTGAAGTTTCTATTGCGGATTCTAAAACAAGTGTGGCATATGATCCTAATGTATAAATCAAAGGCCAGAACTGTTCCTTATCCACTAATCTCTTATAATGGGAACATAGTTGGCTCAAGGGGTTGACTAATGGATGCTAAAGTTCCAAATGTCAACCCTACAAGAGGTCAAACGGTTGAATATCCATAAAGATTAGTGAATAAAACTTACCTCTGTAACTCATTCAACAGAGCATTTTACCATCCATGGTAATGAATTAGAAGTACTTTTTTGAATGTGCCAACTGGTGATTTTTCTGTGAAAAGATGAGTTCTGCACATTTGAGGAAGAGGCATGATGAAGATGAACACATGGGAACACCCGTGACCCATTCGCAGTTGATGAGGTTGATGGTGTTTATCCAACGTCAAACTCTGCTGGTCCAGAAGAGAGACTTGACATTTAAGAAGAAACAAGGGGAAAATCCACAGTAAGTGCCCATGACCCATTTGGGTTTGATGAGGAGGAATTGGGGACCTCGGGGTGGGAGAGATGTTAGCAATGAAGCAAGAGACATTGGAGAAGAGTCAACGTGGTTTTTGGTTGGTTGGTGATTGGAAAATGGACCAGAGCTCCTTCTAAGTAGCAATCCTGAATCAACTAAGAAAGAAGACAAATTCTGATAATTCACAACTGTAGTCATCATAAATCCTCTACTTCACAACTGTAGTCATCATAACTTTATTTCCTTTTCTGTTGTTACAAACACGTGCATCTTTACTTTCGTAAATGTTCATCTCTCACCATGGTGATCACCCCAAGTAGTATGCAACTGTGCGAATCAATGGCAAATAGTTTTTGCATTATAGAGACCTTTGATGGTGGATTAGAAGTTAGAGATCGAATAGACTATTTTTGGAGTACTGAAGATGGTGGCTCCATTCTTATTTTTCCACCGGGAGCAATAGATCCCTCCTGATAAAATAAATACTTATCATACATAATATTAAAATTAAAATTATTTGAATATATAAATTAAAAATTTGAACACAGAATTATAGATTTATGTACTATATTAATATTTTATTCAATATTTATAGGATATTCCATATAATAATACAATATAATTTTATTATCATATTTCATATTATTTATTACTTACAGAGTTCAGTGTCCTTGGTGAGCATGGTAGCATGCATCATTCTATATAGGTGACTAATTTTTCTTAGTTTTCGTATCCCGCTGTGGCATTTTTCTAGAGTTAGTAATCCTTGTATATTCATATTTGATAGGGCTAATGATGTTCTTTCAGTTCCCTTGGGACAAAGGGGGGCACAACATTAAAGCCAGCTTATTCTTTGAACCCATTGCATTGCAGGTTAATTTGTGTATGAATCACAAATGGCACTTCCTTATTTAATATGTTTTGTTGATTGTAAAGTTTCTGAATTTGTGGTGTGATAGATCATAGATCATGTGATCATCATACTTTTTGCAGATTCTGATGGATTTAACAAACGACAACCCTGTGTGTTGTGAGCAAATTGTGTCATGTCGAGAGCCTGGCACCTTGGCTTCCTTAATTACAAGCCACTTCCCAGCATTTGACTTCCCCCAACCTGTTCACAATCAGTTGGATGAAAGTATCTCAGTCTCTAAGTCAAGTGCTAATGCAGGGCCTCTAAAGAACAAAGATCTTAGTGATTACAACTTAGATTTCGTTGTGGTTATCTTGGGATTGCTAGTGAATTTGATGGAGGACATACAAAACAGGTCATTTTGTTCCCATTCTCTACTACCTGTGGTGGTTATGATTTCTTATTATGATGTTTATCTCCAGATTATTAGTTAACAAAGCATGGATAGATATTTTTCCATGATAAATATGGTTGATTGATAAACATGTTTCTGATTTTCTTTCCATGCCATTCATAAAGAATTCCTTGAATTTTGGCAGGTGGTGATGGTTCTCTCACCATAGTGAAAATGTCAGAGAATGTTCGTGAGCACAAGTTGATTATTAATTTTTTTATTTCATTGTTTTTTCAGTGTATGAGAGTTAAAAAAAAATGATACCCCACCCGGGCGGTGTGCGACAGGCTCTTGTCCTATCTGGAGGGACCAACAGTGAGGCTGGTCAGAAAACTGTTCAAATGATGCACCAAACTGGGCGAGGACAGAGTCCATGTGCATTGGCTTGTGAACCTGCTATCCAGATACACACTGGTTGTGGAGGGTGGGAGCTGAATAAACAACCTTGTTTCCTGAGGTGAGCTTCATGTGCCAACCAAGCCACCCACCTTTTCTTGTTTATGTTGGTTATTAAAGTTTTCCTGTGCAAGCTATTTAAATCTTTGGACACCTTTTCTTTGTCACTCTGATTCAATTACCTTTTTTTCCTCTGTGCTTTCAGCATAATGTAGGAGTTGGATACATGCTTATTCTTTCCACTAAAATGTGCTAGTGCTATTCTCTTTACCTCAGCAAGAACTATAATGGAGTCAATTAGATAAAGCTTACCATCTCAAAAATCATTGGCAGGTCATGGCTTGCATCTACAAGTGCTTTAAAGGCTTGTTCAGGAAGGCAAGAAGATAGAGATAGTCGCAAGGATGTAATATCATTGTTGTGCTCCGTTTTTCTTGCTAATCGAGGCACTGATGAGGTCACAAGAAAAGGGAGCCTGTTGTCATGTGTGAGTAAATAGCATGACTGATATTGTGATTCAATATTCGACTTCATTTTTATCTGCACCATCTTGTTGTAAAAATATTGTTAGTTATAGGCAATTGGATATTAGATCTAAGCATCATTCTGACAATATAGCTGCACAGCATATTAACATGAAAAAGAACTGTCTTGTGTATAGTTGAGGCTTTTGAGTTTAGATTACAGGTGTCCTCTTGTCTGGACTCTCAGTTAATTTCTTTCTGAACGCAACTGTTGACTTTCCGCCTTACAGGACAGTTTTATCATGGAGGATCACTCGTGTCATTTTTTATGGCCCTGAAATAATCATATTGACTAGCAAGTTATACAATCCAAATCAAATCTGTAAGTGTGTTAATAGCATGACAAAGCTGCCTTGTTACAAGGGGAGAGAGAAGCTGAAATGCTGATAATTTGAGCTTATACAGCTTTGTTCTATGGAAATTTTCTTGTACTCTTCATGCCTCACTTATTATTGGTATTCAGATATGGTGACCTACTATTGCTAGTTGCCTTCCAGATCACAACTTTGAAGTCCTTGTGCCTGTCCTGTAGAGATTCGTGGTAGGTCGTATCCAAATGGTACAAGGTAACTCGTGGTTGTCTCAGTTATTTCCCACACTTTTTGTATTCTCACTGGCCTCCCAGTAGGGAACAATTAGATGACTTTTCGTGGGTGACACGTTAAAGTTACTGATTTCTCACCTATTGAGAGAATCTGCTTCATGGTCCTCCTGAACAGTATGGAGTCTTTTTGGGTTGTAAATTTTATTTTCCATACCCAACTGACCATGCTCACTTGGTACCCTGGTTGGGTTTGCACAGGACTGGGCATGCTCCTTTGTTCTGCTTCATTCCATGTTTCTGTGGTTCTTAGGAATTTTTTGTACATGGTGGTATGTTTTACATATATCACATTTTAGAGCATAAATTTCTCAGTTGCATAAGTTCTCGCCCTTTGCTTCCTTGGGAGCGTTTGGTATGCATTTTAAGAAACAATGTTTGGTATGTGTTTTTAGGACGCAAGTGCCTTTCTTGTTTTGTCATTTGTATTTCTTCATGTTCACCGCTGTTCATTCAAGACTCTCTTAACACCATTAGGTCTTATCTTGGCACCTATGAGTATTGACCTTACTTTCGAAAAAAGAAGACTGCTGTCTTACTATGTTAGGATGTGTTTTGTTTTCACTTATATATATACAGAATTTTTTTTTTATGCATTTTATTTTTATGTGGACATGTCCAACCGGTAACCTAAGAGCTTGCATCCTGTATCAAAGCATTGCACTTTTTCAATGGTAAGCCTTAACTTGGTTTCTTCCTGCAGTTGGATGATCAACAAAGGTATAACAATTCTACACAATGCCTGGTCCCTTGCATTTTTTTCATGCTAGATGCAGTAAAGTTATGCATGATGGGACAAGGCTTGATGATGTAGCAGGCGTGGGTGAAGTGTGTAGCTTCTTTGCGGTGGCCAATGGGAATTATACACAACACCGGTGCCTTCAATGCTGCCTGCTATGCTTGCACACAGGAAGTATTCTTTGTCAGTGTGTTTTTAACAATAACTTATTGCACTTTATGTTATCAAAGGTGATCACCTCGCTAGCCTAGGCAATAAAGTTGGCTGAGGCGAGTCAAAATTCCTTGCCTCACCTCATATTCTCCTCACTCAGCTAGGCACTTGCCTATGATGTCTAAGCCATAAGCTTGTTTCTTTTTCAATTATGTGGTGCCGCTTTTTCTTATTCTTAATTATTTTTTGTCAGTGTGTTTCTAACAATAAGTTGTTGCACTTTTTGTTATCAAAGGTGACCACCTCATTCTTCTGGACAATAAAGTAGGCTGAGGCAAGCCAAAACACCTCGCCTCGCCCTCATATTCTCCTCACTCGCCTAGGCACTTGCCAATGATGTCTATGTCATACGCTTGTTTCTTTTTCAATCATGTGGTATGGCTTTTTCTTATTCTTAATTATTCCAAAATGGCTAATTCTTCTTGTCCCTTTTTCTCTTATTCTTAGAAATGATCAGTGCTTCTCAGAGTCTTACATATGATTATCTTGGATGTTGTTTTTCATTTTTCATGTATTATCATTTTGTCCTTCATATAGTGATACATGGGAGAACACATCAGCTAAAACACCTAGGTATTTTAGGTTGAGGCACGAACCCCCAGTCGCCTTAGTCGCCTCTGACTACATAGGTTGCACTATGTTTGGCACATTAGGTATCCGAGTCCGGCAGGTAAGGAAAATTTGCATGCCAGATCAATGTTGATGCATTTTACTAGTGTAGACCCCACCAACGTCGGCCACCATTTATGAAGATGCTTTGAATTCTTGATGTGGCTTCCCTAAAGTTCCAAAACTTAGTGATAAGTAGGCAACAAAATAAGAATTAGGCGACTATGAAATTTCGCTCAATGAAATGTTAAAGCTTTGAACTGAGGTCATTTCAATGATATGCTGATTCCTGTTGTGACTTCCATAAAGCAAGGGTATTGACAAACCATTGTTGTCCTCTTCTGAGTTTGAATTCATTTGGTCTTTTCTTGCCTCTTAATCTTCATTATCTGTCAAAATGAATTACAGTGTTTACTGCCTGGCAGACCAGTTTGGCACTTTAGGTATCCAAGTCATGTAAGTAAGCAAATTCTGCATGTCATATCAATGTTGATGCATTTTACTTGTGCTGCTCCTACCAATATCGGCCACCATTTGTGAATATGCTTTGAATTTTTGGTATGTTTTCCTTAAGTTCCAAACTTGCAACCACCATCAGCATTTACTGCATGGGAGTTTAGGTCTACATGCTATGTAGACAAGCTTTCTAAGTGAGAGGTTCTATTTTTTATCAGTGTCAATGAGAGATTCTGTTGTTATCAATGTTGGTGCAATTTTATTGTTGTTTAACTTTTTGACACTGGGTTCTGTCTTGCTGTGCTCTAGGCCATTGGATTAGGCTTCGGGCATTTTATTGTCAACATCTGAGTTTTGAATTCATCCGATCTCCCCCCAAGAAAAAAAGAAAAAGAAGTCCAATAACTTGTTTTCTGTTATGTCTTTGTATGCAAAATTTTGTCATGCCTTCTTGTCATTGCCCCTGCAATTGTAAAATCATCTCTTTATTTGCTTGGTCTATGGTGTGAAACACAATGATGGAAGGATTTTAACTGCCATTTTCTAAGGCAAGATGTTGCTGCACTATTCGCTCGTGTTTTACACCTAGTGGTTATAATTTCACCTACGTTTTTGCATGTATGTAATTCCACATGTAGGCATTTCATGTATTTATTATTTCCTTCATTTGGAGCTACTACACTTATGATTGGTGAGAAATCATTCTTGTTTATGACCACAATAGTATGTTAAGTTTTCTCTGTGGATTCAGTCAGATGAATTCTTGTCTTCTAAGATTCAAAGCTTGTGTTCAACTTCAACAAAACTGGTAATGTACTAACCTTTGCCATATGGAGGATCATTTTTGCACATTATGCGGCAAAAATCAGCACTTCCGGACAAATGCACCAGACTGAGCATTCTCACTTGGTACCAGGGTGGGTGGGTTTACAGAACTGAGCATACTATTTTGTTCTGCTTTCTTCCATCTTAGAGATTTTTTGTACATGGTGATATGTTTACAACTTTACATATATCTCATGTTAAAACATAAATTTCTCAGTTGTATAATTATTGCCCTTTGTTTCACTGGGAGTGCTTGGCATGTGGTTTAAGAAACAACTGTTAAGAAACAAGTGCCTTGCTTACTTTTGTCATTTGTATTTCTTCCTGTTCACCCCTCTTCATTCATGACACTCTTAACACCATTAGGTCCTATCCTGGCACATATGATATGACTATTGACCTTACTTTCGAAAAAAGAAGACTTCTGACTTACTGTGTTTGAAGTGTTTTGCTTTCACCTATATATCTTCACAATTATTTTTTTATGCATTTTATGAGGACATGTCCAACTGGTATCTTAAGAGCTTGCATCTGGTGGTATCAATGCATTGTACTTTTTCAATAGTAGGCATTGAGTTTTTCCACCAGGTGGACGATCACAAATGTATAACTGGTTTCATCTCCTTTGGTGATATAGGAGGCATGTGTGAAGTGGTGTAGCTTCTTTGTGGTGGCCACGGGGAATTATACTTTTTTTCTGACAGAAACACTGGGAATTATACACAGGTGCCTTCAATGCAGCATGCTATGCTCGCACACAGGAAGTATTCTGTCAATGTATTTTTAACAATAGCTTGTTACAGTATGGTCCTTTCTTCTGCTTCCATCTCCTAGAGTTGACACTTAACTCTGTCTCACACGTGATTTTTATTCTTGTTTGTTCTTATTTCTTAGCTTGAAGATGAGGCGAAGAATTCTATTTTAAAACCAAGGGTATAAGTACAGTTGCCCAAGTATGATCAATTGTTGGTTATAATGCCTCTTAAGTTTAATTCCCTTTTGGACAGTTTATTTATGTACATTACAATTCTGCTTTCTGTCTTTGAAAAACTTTTGAGTAATATTTAGATCGAATTGATGTATGGGGAGGTAATTTATCGAAGGAGCATCATCTGAGCAGTGATTGTCGGAAGATGCAGTAGTATGCCACATGTTTTCCTTATATTCTCTTCCCAGTCTTTATGATTAGAGCTACAAGAACTTTTTTCCTCATATGTTGCTTTTCGTTTTGTGCAATTTGCTACACCTCTCTTTTGTCTACTGTACTCCAGGTATGCGGAAAACTAAATCACTGGAGAAATATGTTGCTCCTGTGCATGGATGGTCAAGTTAACTCTCAAGCTATTTTGTGTTTAAATTTCAATGGTTAATTTATCCATTTTACAGGGAATGAATATACGTTATTATTTTTTTCCCTTTTTGCTTTTCGTGAATTGAATCGAATCTTAACAACCATGACCCTTTTTTTTTTTTTTTGCATTGTTTGCTTGCATATTACAAAGTACAACTTAACTATTTATGTTTTCATTGAGCTGATTATGTAAGTTATGGCTGTAAATGTTACTCCAACTTTCTGATTTCTGATCGTTGTTTCTAATATTTTGGAAATAGATGTAGAAATACAAAAAATAGATCTTCTCTTTTTTATTCTGAAGTCCTTCCGAATCCTGATTTTCTGATAAAAGTGTATCTGGAAGTAGAAACGTTTGTTCCCGCATCTGCTCTCCGATATTTGTTCCGACAATATATTATTATTATTATTCCTTTGCCCAAGAACTACCTAGTCACGTCAAGGGCTTGAACTTTACTTCTAGCGAGGTAGCTCGAGTGCCAATAGCTTGGTTGGATAGAGGACGATACATTAATAAAGGGAGCTAAGGTCTTCTTATTCTTGTCTGGTGTGATACTAAATAATAAGAATACCATCTTAGCCTAATATGATGGACATCACATTAAATATGCATTATATGTTACACAATGAGGAATATCATACATTGCATGAGACTTGTAATAGGCATAACATTCTATGTGACTTGCAAGTATTAATACCTGTGAGTAAGGGGGGAAGTGGAAATGGATACTTCCCCATTTCCATTTCCGCTTTCATATAGGAAACGGATGCCGACAAAGCTCCTATTTCCGTTTCCTATACCGCGTCCATTTCCGATTTTCCATCTGGGAAATAGAAGCGAAAACACCTATTTCCTTTTCGGTCTCCGACCCATTTACAGCCCTAATGTAAAATTTCCTCTTTGTAAGGAATATGTGGACTCTTATCAAACATTTGCAGTTGGGTGTTTTGGATGTATACCTCTGACTTTGTTGTTATCTAACATTGTCCCTGTTAATTCATCAAATGTTCACTACACCTTGAAATGCAATGTATTTTACCTCCATATGAGAGAAAGAGAAGAAAATGAGAGCATTTTCTTTTTACAAGTTTTACAAGAGTGGACTTCTATTGTTCCAACAATATATTAGTACTTATATATTTTTTTTCTTTTCACAAGAACTACCTAGTCACGTCAAGGACTTGAACTTTACTTCTAGCTAGGTAGCTCGAATGCCAATAGCTTGATTGGATAAAGGACAATACATTAATAAAGGGTGCTAAGGTCTTCTTATTCTTATCTGATGTGATACTAAATAATAAGAATACCATTTTAGCCTAGTATGATAGACATCACATTAAATATGCATTATATGTTACACAATGAGGAAAATCATACATTCCATGAGACTTGTAATAGGCATAACATTCTACATGACTTGCAAGTATCAATACCTGTGAGTAAGTGGGGAAGTGGAAATGGACACTTCCCATTTCCATTTCTATTTCTGCTTTCATATAGGAAACGGATGCCGACAAAGCACCTATGCCCGTTTCCTGTACCACTTCCATTTCCGATTTTCCATCTAGGAAATGGAAGCAAAAACACCAATTTCTTTTTAGGTCTCCGACCTATTTACAGCTCTGATGTAAATTCTTCCTCTTTGTAAGGAATATGTGGACTCTTATCAAACATCTGCAGTTGGGTATTTTGGATGTATACCTCTGACTTTGTTGTTATCTAACATTGTCCCTGTTAATTCATCAACTGTTCACTATACCTTGAAACACAATGTATTTTACCTCCATTTGAGAGAAAGAGAAGAAAAGGAGAGCATTTTCTTTTACAATTTTTACAAGGGAGAACTCCTAGCAGGTACGTGCAAGTTGGCTTTCTCCATGTACACCTTTGAATTTGTAGTTATCTGACATTATCCATGTCATTTCATCAAATTGCAACATACCCTGAAATGCAATGTATTTTTACCTCACTGTCATGATCTGTCTCCCTCAGATAATCGCGGTTGAGTTAATGCAAGTCAACTGTAAAATGACAATGATCGTAGTATGAGAGGAAGAGGGGAAAAAGCATGAATAGTCTTTTACAATTTTTAGAAAGGTAAAATTGTTGTAGAGAGTCTTCGTATATCCTCTTGTACCAAGTGATTATTCTATCCAAGCTTATCATTTAGTTTTCTCTAACTTTCTTGAGTGTGCATGATTCTGAGTGTATAGGCAGACATCCTATTACACTTCTGTGTGCACATTTTGAGTTAATCTTTCTTACTTCAATTCATGTTGCTTATGTACAGCAAACAAATTTGCTTGGAATTGATGTATCTTTAGAAGTCGAGTACGGGTGGTCTCCAAACTCAATGATTTACAAAAGAAAAACTAAAAATATTTGACCTTGCAGTGCCATCTGACATTGCAGTCCACATGATTACAATGTATGTAATATTGCAGCAAGCATTACACATTACTCTTCATATAATAGGCACCCAGGAAAATGATTCTGCAGCACAACCTACTCCTCACTTGCTATGTGCTTATCCTACAATCAGACTGTAGTCCAAGTAATTACAGTCCACTCTTCCACATCAATACTTTGTCCTCGAGGCTTCTGGACTCTGTTAGTCTGGGATATAGGATTAATTTAATTCTTATGTTTCTTGAAATTAGTTATATATTAAGTTTAACTTCAGTTTTTTAAAACAGTCAGCAAAACCCTTTTGTTCCATCTTGGAAGTTGAAACCTAGCTCAGAGCTCAGCCTCTGCCGAGGGTTAGAGAACAGTTGTTCGATTCTCCAGTAAAAGGAAAAAGTAGTTTTTTTCTTCCTTTTTGTAGATTTAAAGGTCAGCAGAGACTCTAATTTCATCAGTATATTTGGTTGTTCTATGCCAGGAATGCGATTTTGCAAAAATGGGTGCCATGACATTAGGTCAGATTATAATAGCATGATAATCTGTTCTGTGGGCAACTCTCTGGTCTGAACTACGCACCTTGACTGTTTGCACAACATGTTGGTCTGCATCCATGAGATCATTAGCTTATAAAGATTTGTGGTGCCCTGGCTGTTTTGGGTCAAAAGAGTGAACTTGCAAGGAATTGGTGCGTGTGTGTGTTCCTCTACTCTGCTACACACACGGTGTTTGTGTTATGTCCCTTGATTCAGGTTGTGAAGGAGCCCGTGACCAAAGTGTGAGAGATTCCATGCTCTATGTGGGTGCGCTAGGGATGGTGTTCCTTATTCTCAAGGCGCACAAACTTGCAAACTATAGAAATGATCTCAAATTGCGCTCCAAGATCATCAGAACTGGTGATGCCTGCCTCTCCAAGTATGTTGCTGAACTATCGTTTCTCTTTTTTTAGTTCATTTTTGTGAGCATGTGCTTAATTTTGTTAATTGTAATGTCTATACATTATTTTCCTTTTTCTGCTTACCTGTTTTTGCTTGCATTTATCTGCATATGTGTTATTTATTTTTGATTATGTGTGTCTCATGTGTTGATGATCCAGGAGGCTTTTTGTATTATGTGTGTCTCATGTGTTGATGATCCAGGAGATGTGTAAGCAGTGAGGCTTGTTTATGGTGGTCAAGGGAAGCTATATGTTATATTGCCTCCAATGCAGGGTGTTATGAGCTGATATATGAAAGTATTCTCTGTCAGTGTGTTTCTGATGCTTTATGCTGGTCAAAGGGCTATACACAATGATCCCTCCTGTGCAGGGAGCTATGAACAACTATGGGTGTATTCTTTTTCAGTGTGTTTGTGGTTGTTTTTCTAGGATTCATGTTCTAGGGTGACACTTTTTTTTGCCTCATCTGTGTCTCACAGTGACAAGACGTGCTGATTCAAGTGATATATGAATAAGCAACGGACCTCCTTTATGGTAGCCAAAAGGAACCATATGTTGAGTTGCCTCCTGTACAGGCTGGTATGATCTGATACATGGGTGTATTTTTTTATCAGTGTGTTTCTACTGGCTCTTTTCAAGTTTCCAGTCCCACAGACACTTGTTTTTCATGCGTGAGTTTTATATGCTTGCATTTCTTAACTGGAAAAAGAGGGGAAGTTGGATTTAAAAACAAAGAGTATTTCATTTTAGTTGCACAAGTGAGAGCAGCTGTTGATTGTTACAGCTCTTCAATCTATTTCGCTTCTTAGGGGCAGTCTTTACACTGCATTTCTGTATCTTGATATTAAAAGTGTGGTAGTCCTTACTTTATGAGAATATTCTGTGGTGCTCAAACCTGAAACAATTATGATAATACGTTAACAAATGAAAATATAGGGAAGAATATGTCCTTATAACAACGTACAATAAATAGATTATTATCCCAATACAAATATGTACATTAAACTTACCTGATGATTTGGTGTCTGGCTGATCGCCAGTTTTGTCTTTTCCGACATTGAAATTCAGGTCCTAATAATAACACAAGGTTCAGTATGTGTCATCCAAGCACTACTCAACCCTAATTATTTAAATTTAAGACCTGTTTTTGCATTTTGGAATTTAAATTTAAATTTGTTCTACACGATTTAGAATTGACATGGACAAAAATAGCCTATTTCATTTTTTGGAGTTTCCATCATTTGTTTCTTGTTGTACACTCTTTTAGGATTTATAACCCCAAATGTTAGAGATGGTTCTTCGTCGTAAATTTTCTGATTCACAGTTGTCATGTCTTTACATTCTGTTCTTCATGTTCGTTACTTGGTTCTTTATAGAAATTAGAGAGTTGGGGTCTTTTGCATCAATTTCACTCACTAGCTTATGAGGGTTTGTGATGACCAGGCTCTTGGGGTCAATGGGTAGTAAGTAAATTCACTAGGTGTTGGTATGCGTTCTGCAGTTCTGCTAATCTTCTATGCGTGCAATGTGTTTGTGCTTTTTCTTGTTGCAGGTTGTGAAGGAGAGATGGGTTGTCTTCGGCTAACACGTGGGAGATTCACGCTCTACACGGGTGCGATAGGGACGGTTTTCCTTCTTCACATGGCATACGTAGTTGCAAATAGTCTAATGTCTCAAATTGCACTCCAAGATTTTCAGAGCTTGTGATGCCACTTTCATCCTTGATGAAAGTAGTTTCTTCCATTCTATTAGTTCAATTTCTTGAGCATGTGATTTTCATAATAATGTAATTGCTTTTTTCCTGTTTTTTGCTATCATCTATCTGCAAGTGTCTGACATTTACTTGTGGATAGGCTGGTGTCAACACTATTGTGGCTGTAGCTGCCAATCTAGAGATGACAAACTGTCAAACCAGTGCTTGAGTTGGTTTAAAGGGGTAATACCTGCAAACAATGCCACCTTGGTGGTTGGTTTTATTCAGTTTTTTTCCTGGGTACTTGAGAAGTTGTTGTGCCCTCCATGTAATGAAGGTAAGCTTTCTTGAGCAATTGTCCCTGCTTTCCATATAGTTTATGAAGAGGCAAGAAGGTTTTGGAGCTGGTTTTGTTTGAGGCATGGATTATTCCTGTAATTTGCAAGGCATTACCAATTGTACTCATTCCAATCCGTTTTTGTTTCTCGTACTCTAGATCGTAAGTTGTCTTAAAATTTGATGCATACATCTTGTAATAATGATGAGGATGGTGATGAGTGACCCTTCAGAAATTTCTCTCTCTTTATGGTGCCATCTGGTGTCATTATAATGCCTATTTCCATTAGTTATTAAACTTGGTGTTCTTAGTTTTGATCTGGGATACGTGTAACCCCACAGAAAAACCGTTATGCGTATGTGTGGCTAAGGTTCTTTGATGGAATCATCCTTTGTTGGGCAAGCGTCTATAAGCAACAACTGTGAAAAGTTGAGATGTGACATTTTGGGGGTTTAAATTGCTGAGGTTCATTCTGCACATCCTGTTTTGGACACTTTTATACTATAGTTGAATTGCACAAATCCCTTGCATTCTTTACATCATCTTGTTTGAAAGAAACTAGCCAGAACATTGCTTAACATGGATGTGCTTCTTAAGGGTTCCTAAACCATAGAGATATGGTTACTTCTATTACATATTAAAATATAAAAATTTCTCAATTATATAAATTCTTACCTTTGAGTTTTATAAATTTCCCAGTGTGAATCCTTTATGATGGCCAGAGGGAGTGATATGCTTGGTTGCTGTGAGCTATATGGAGTATTCTTTGTCAGTGTGCTTCCTGTTCTTTTTTCAAGTTTCATGCCATATAACTGATTTATTTTTATTTATTTATTTTTTGCCTTGGCAATTTTGGAGATCTGGCTTAGCAGCAGCATGACTTCTTTGTGGTGGCAAGGGAACTATACACAGGGTGCTATGAGCTGCTATATGGAAGTATTCTTTGTCAATGTGTTTATGGTTTTTTTTAATGTTTCATGTGCTACCTGACATTTTTTTTTTCCTCGTGTGTGTCTCACAGGGCAAGGCTTGATGATTCAAGAGGCATTTATAAACAACCTAGCTTCTTCAGGGAACTATTCGCTGATTTGCCTCGAGTGCAGACTGCTGTGAGTATATGGGAGTATTCTTATCAATGTATTTCTGCTTTGTGCTAATATGTGGGAGTATTCTTTGTCTCATGTGTAAGGATGCTAATCAATGGTGATATGTGGTCCCTTGCTACAATTAGCGTAATCAATTCGGGTTCTTTCTGCAGGTTGTCTTTTCCTTGGAGTGTCTGGACCCTGGAGCAAGTGCTTTTGCTGTCTTTCTCTTTAATCTGTTGCTTTCTGCTTTATTCTCTGTCAGAATTCCCTCTGCCGCAGACTTGTCATTGGGGGGAAGAATGAATCCGTCAAATTCATTACTTTATTACTTCATCCTCTATGAGTCATTGAAAGACACCATTGTCACAATTCCCTCTACTACAAACATTCAGAGAAGTGGGTAACAACTAAGATAATGGTCACAACTATTACTTTTTTCCGAACTTATAACTCATATATCTATTCTCATTGTTCAAAACCTTACCTCTCACAAATAGCAGGATAGATAGTGCTAATGCTTGGTGATTCATTTTAACGTCTGTTTGGGTGTGCTCACTCACTAAGGTAGTTAGGTTTTGTTCAGCTGATTTGAAAGATTGTAATAACTCAGCAATTTGAGAGAGGCATATTTTTAAAAGTTGGTATTAATGCGTTGATTCTTTTCAGCCTTAATTCAATGTAGATTGGTATTGGTTGTTTGTTTAGTCTTCAGAATTTTAAAAAATATGAAATAGTAAGTTTTTATTCACTGGTTTAAAGGTGCATGTCCATGGATGTTATTCACAAATGAGAGTGTTCTTTGCCAACGTGTATCTGGTTCTTTCTTCAAATTTCTTTTCGTAGAGCTGACACTTGTTTTTTGCACCTCGTGTGACGTTTGTTTGTTTTCATTTATAAAGTTACATCTAAAAACCAAGACCATTCATGCTCTTTGCACATATATGAACAATTACTCAAATTTAGTCTATAAATTAGTGGTAAGAGATCAAGTGGTATGCAAGCTAACATAGCTTTAGCATCTCATATGGCTTAATAATCTTCACCATTTCATATTATGGATAAATAATCATTATCCAATTGATATAAAATGTTACATTCCAATTTTGGAAGTCATTTAGCTTCAATTTTAGGTATGATGCTTAAGTCTGTTTTACTAGTTTCTTTAGTAGCTCATCTGTACTACTTTTCTTGGGTTTCCACTCTTAACCTTCTTTCTCATATGGCTTGCGATACACCTCATTTCTCAACATCCACCAATGATTTATGCATAATGGATTTTCCTGTATATTCAAAATAGAATTCAGTTGAATATGTGATTTTACATAAATATTACTTTTTTTTTTTAATGTGGAGGGTACCAAGTACAAAAAGGAAACATTTACAGTTAAGAGAGGGCAACAACAAAAGACCCCCCCCCCCCTATTATATTATACAAGGCACACCAAGACAGTGTAAAAGATTAATTCCTATCCCCCAAAAAGCCAAAAGGAGAAGCATTACAATCATCCACCCTACATTTAAACTTAGCCCACTCGTTGACCTTCCCACAAGTATTACTTTGTAGTTTTATGTTCATTCAGATACACAAATTGCATGTTCCTCATTGCCTTGTTTGTCTTTGTTGTCCAGTTTTTTTTCTTTTTGGAGACAGCAGAAAGCTGCAATGTATAAATGAAAAACAAAAGCGTCTACAAGGAGAAAAAGAAAGGAGGAATAGAGTACCAAGATGGTAGAGACCTTCCTCTCGTCAAACCCATCACCCAATACGACCTTCACCTCAGTTGCAAACAAAAATTTTCCCAATGCTACAAATTATAAAGGAGTCTTCAATCAAATCCCCTGAGATGTGAAAGTTCCAATCTACCAGCAGATGAAGAGTAGTGCCAATAACCTCAGTTGAGCAAGCAAGTTTTTGAAAATTCTATTTTTCCTCGCTCTTCAAATAACCCAAAGCATAGCTGGTAAAATCATATTCCACAGTTTCTGCTTTTGATAGATCATGCACAACACTGGTCAACACTTGATAGGGTTATTGTAGAACTGCCTGTCGTGTTTAGAGTTCCAAAGAAAATCTTTCACACACTTTCTATGATACCATATTTCATAAAGACATGCTCGATATTTTCCTCAAACATCCCACAGAAAATATATATATATATATCTTTGCTCCTTATCCTAATCTAGTTGAGTTTGTCGACACATGTAGAAATAGTCACCCATGCCAGCTCCACATAAAAAATTATGATTTTAATGGGCAAATTCTAGTTCCAAACTTGATTCCTCAACCTTTAAGCCCCATGTGTTTAGTAACTTCTCAGCTGTCATGACTACATGAAGGCCGCCTAGATCCCATTTCCAATTCCTAACATCCCTTTCCTCTGCCTTGAGTGGGTATTCTCATTCTCCAAAGTAAATTAAGAATTTTGTCCTCTTGCAGATTTCTAGAGAAATTGATGTCCCAATAAGCTCCTTGCCCTGACTGTTTCCAAAGTTTAACGGTCTTTTTTATTGGCCATAGGAGTGATATTGTGTACAAAGCTGGATATCTCTCCTTAAGTGGCATCTGCTCTACCAAATTCTGGGAGGATGTTTGGATTGAGCAGATGCCACTTTTTTTGCCAAAAAAAAAAAGAGACTGGCATCTGGTCTATCCAAACTTCCTCCCAGAATCAGCTGGTAGAGTGACCACTACCAACTTTGATATAAGCAGAAAAATTGAAGAAATCCATGTGACTAAGAAAACTTCTCCATATAGGAGACATGAATCTATTACGCTGAAGACCATCAGACCATTTACCATTCTCAAGGGAGTACTTCTTCCTTATGATTTTAGCCCAAAGTGCCTCTTCATCCCTGTCCACTTTCCATATCCATTTTATCAACAAAGCTTTATTAAAGACTTGAATGGGTAGAAGGTCTGCTCCCCCTTCTTCTTTCAATTTGCAAACATACTGCCGTCCAATATTACACCTTTTCTCTTGGCCCTTTTCCTTTACAGAAAAAGGCTGCTCTGATGGATTCCAGTTTGTGGCACACAGTTCTTGGTATTTGGAAAATTACACAGGAAATAAATAGCTAAACAAACAAGGCAACTTTGGATAAAATCCCTTTGCCTCCAGCTGGCATAAGTTTGCCCTTCCAGCCCTCTAATCTGTCTTCAAACTTCTTTACCAATGTATTCCGTTCAGAGCACTTGATGGTCCCATCGATTAAAGGTAAACCCAGTTTGTTTCATTGTTCATGTAACATTTTGCATAGCAAGATTTTTATTTGACATGCTCACACTTTTCTTGTTGCGTTTCAGAAGACAAAAGTGAAGAGAAGAACAGAAGAAAAGCGTACATGTCATCTTTGTGGAGAGGGGTTCTCATTGGCAATTGGTCAACTGCTTTGCTATAGCTCGACAGTCGACATTACCTCCATGAGTGAAACACTTCTCTTCTTGTACATTCTTTTTCAGTCGATACTTTACCCCTTAAAATGTCCACTTGCCTTCAAATTTTGTTGGTCAACTTGCTGTTGTACATGTATTTTCTGATAATGTAGGTATACATCATAAAAGGATGTCATTTTTTCCTTGCTCTTGGAAGTGGATTCTTCATTGGAACCATAGACATTGTTACTTGGATAGCGGAAACTGGGTATTTATTTATACTTGGTGATTTGCAAAGCAAGAAGATTTCTTTTAGTTTTATAAATTCTCACCCTTCTCCCTTAGATGTCCTTAAGGTTCTTCAAACCTATGTTGGGACATGATAGCTTTATGCGAAGACCTGTTGATACGTGAGATATAGGCAAGCAGCTCCTTTATGGTGGTCAAAAGGGGATATACGCTAGGTTGTCTGCTATGAGTTGATACACGAGAGTATTCTTTGTCAATGTTTTTCTAGTTCTTTTTCCAGGGTGCATACCGTAGAGTTGACACCTGTCTTTTCATCTCGTGTGGCTCATGGGATGAGCGTTGATGATACAGGAGATACGAGTAAGCAGTGGGCTCATTTATGGTGGTCAAAGGGAGCTATATGCTACGTTGCCTCCTGTGTAATGTGTTGTTTATGGGAATATTCATTGTCTGTGTGTTTCTTGTTCTTTTTTCACATTTCATGTCCTAGAAGTGACACTTGTTTTTTTTGGCTTATGTGTGTCTCACAGGGGACAAGGCTTGTCATTCAGGTGAAAAGACTAAGCAACTCAGTTCCGTTATAGTAGCCAAAAGGAACCATATGCTGATGTTCCTCCTGTACAGGTTATGAGCTAATATATGGGAGTATTCTTTATCAGTGTCTTTAGAATGGAGCTTGTTTTTTTGCTTATGCGTGACTTTTATTTGTTTGCATTTCTCAACTAGAAAAAGAGGTGAAGTTGCATTTTGAAAACCAAGCATTTACTTTTTATAGTTTCACTACTACTGGGAACGGTTGTTGATTATATATAATACCCTTCAATTTATTTTGCTTCTTAGGGGCTGTTTCTACTATACACTTCTGCATCTTGGCATTAAAAGTGCGACAGTCCCTGTTGTATGTAAATCTCTTGTAGTGCTCAAACCTGAAACAATACGACCATATGTTAAATAAATTCATATCCCAATGAAATTTTATATATTGACCATACCTGATGGTTTTGTGTCCAGTCCATCAACAAGTTTCAGCTTCGCTAACCTTGAAAATCATGTCCTAATAAACATTTAAATTAAGAAGAATGTGAGTCTGTAAGCAGAGGGGTTAGTTAGTAGGCGTCATCCAAGCAATACTTGACCCGAAATTATTTAAATCTAGAATTTGTTCCTATAGTCTGGAATGAAAATACTAAGATAAAGTTTAGATTTGACATGCACAAAGATCATCTGTTCTGTCTTTGGAGTTTCCATCCATCATGGTTAGACATGGTTTTTCATCATAATTCTTCTCATCATAGTTATCATATTCTTTGCATTTTGTTCTGCATCTTCGTCACATGGTTCTTTTATAAAAGTTAGAGCGGTTTGCATCAATTGAATCACTAACTTATGATGATTTGTGATGACAAGGCTGTTGGGGGTCAAAGGGTAAAGAGTAAACTCACTAGGGGTTGGTGTGTGTTCCGCACTTCTGCTAATTTGCAATGCACACAATGTGTTTGTGCCTTTTCTTGGTTCAGGTTGTGAAGGAGACATGGGTTGTCTTAGGCCAACACGTGCGAGATTCACACTCTACACAGGTGCACTAGGGACAACTTTCGTTCTTCTCATGGCATACCTAGATGCAAACTGTCTAACATCTTAAATTGTTCTTTGAGATCTTCAAAGCTTGCGATTCTGCTTCCAACGTTGAAAGTTGCTGAAGTAATTTTTCTCTTCTTCATATTTCTTGAGCATGTGTTTTTTTCATAGTAGTAATGTCAATGCTTTTTTTCTTCTTCATTTTGTTTGCTTGTTTTTGCTTTCAGTTATTTGCAGGTATGTGACATTTATTTGTGGGTGGGTGGTGTCTGTCTTCACTATTTGCAGGTATGTGACATTTATTTGTGGGTGGGCTGGTGTATGTCTTCACTATTGGGGTTGTAGCTGCCAAGTATGCTGGAGATAAGTTGCCAAACCACTACTTCAGTGATTTAAAGAGGAAATTCCCGCAAACAATGCGGCTTTGGTGCTTGTCCTATTCCATTCTTTTTTTGGCTACTTGAGAAGCTATTGTGTCTGCCCACCAAGAAGTAAGCTTTCCTGAGCCATTGCTTTCCATATAGTTTGTGAAGGGGCAAAAAAATCTTGGTGCTGGCTTTCTTTGAGGGGATTATTCCTGCAATTTGTAAAGGCATGACCCATTGTACTCATTCTAAGTCATTTTTCATTTTTCATACTCCAGATCTTAAGCCAACTTAAAATTTGATGGATACATCTATTAATAATGATGAAAATGGTGATGGTAGTGAACCGTCAGAAATATCTCTATCTTTGTGGTGCCATGATGTCATTAGAATGCCTATTTCCATTAGTTATTTTGATCTGGGGTATGAGAGTAACCACACAGAAGAACCTACCTTTTTTAGATTGGCGGCCTTTGTTTTGGACGTAAATGGTGATGCATAAATGCAGAGATTGTGGTATGAGTCCTAACATATGCAATATTTCAACCTACTTAGAAGTTTCATATACTTGTGTACCACAAAATTATTGATAACACTGAAGGACAAATGTACGATTTAGTTTGACATGCTATGCAGGTACAACCACCATCACTGATTAGCACATGGGATGGGAGTTTAGTTTGAAAGGCTATGTAGACAAGCTTTTTTAATAAGACATTCTATCAAGCAGTGTCAATGCCGTTTTACGATTGTTGAACTTTTTTGATGCTGGATTGTGGTTGGCAGTATCGGCCGATACCGATATGTATCGGCCTATCGGTGGGTACCGATACCATACTGAGTGGACCGATACCGGCAGATACTGGCTCGGTATTGGGCCAAAATGGACCCGATACCGGCCGATACTGGCCGATACGGCCGATACCGATACCGGTACGTACCGATATCGGTACCCTCCGATACCGGTACGGCCATCCTTGTGCTAGATCCTACCATATCGTGTTCCACACCATTGGATTCTTGATAAGTTTTCTTTAGTTTAGTTTGTATGACCATGCCAGTGAATTTGGATAACTTTCACTATCACTTTAACAAGATTATCTATGTCCAATGGCATTAATCTCAAAAGCATGATAATCCTTGGAGTAGGGAAGGAATGGAGTGTGGAACGGAGCAGGGTGGAGTGGAAAAGATAGGATTCATGCAGAGAGTGTGTAGATGATCAAGGGAGAGGTATCAGGAGATCTATGCAGCGAAATGGCATCTTTGAGGGTAGGTGTTTCCGATGCCTAGATAAGAATCATCGGATTGGGGAGTGTCGCAACACACTCGTTTGTTGGCGGTGTGGAGGATTAGGGCACAAGAGCTTCAGATGTTTGAAGAGGAGGGCTGATTCAAGCGTTGGGATGAAAGCTGATGTTCATGAAGACAATTGTCATACTGTGAGTTCGCTGCATACAAAGGAAAAGGAGGACTTCAGCGGACCTTGTGTGGAAGCCCCATGGTTTCCATCTTATAGCAGTAACAGGAAATTTTGTGAAAGTTGTCTCTGGTTTGTGTGGGTGTTGTGGTATACTGGAAGGCATGGTCTCTAGAAGCAGAGGCTTAGAAGTGCGGCAGAATGCTGGCAAGATGGTGTAGGCATTCCTTGGCACTTGTGGGATATGGAGGTATATAAGGCGATCGTGGCACCTTTTGGGAGGATTACTAGGGTGGACAGGAAGATTTTAGACCGGGATATTTGCACTTTGCTCGAGTCATGGTCACTGTTGAACAGGGTACCGTGACACCAACATCAGTGAGACTGCGGTAGGGCAATGAGATATTCTGGATCAAAATCGAGTTTGAAAATTTAGAGCGGGATGTGCAGGAGGATCACTGGACGTACAGGGAGGTGGCTATGGTGTATAAAAGTTACAAGGCGGCTAGGGTTTCTGCAGGGGTGGATGAAGGGAGGAAGAAGAAAGAGTCAGATAGACAGAAATCAGATGTAGTAGTGAGTCCGAACTCAGGCCAGAACAGAGTTGAGCTGGGTTCCTTGGTTCAGACTCGATCAGAGAAGAGTAAGCAAGAACCGGTCGAACCATATGTGCTGAATTGGGGTCCATGGTCGAGTCAACCTGATCGGGTCGAGCTTGATGCTACAAAGATGACGATTCTACCCTTGGGGACAAGGAAGATGGCTTTGAAGAGGAAAGTTCTTGAAGGGGCATCCTGGCTCAACCGAAGTACGGGGAGATATAAATATCCTTTAGTATCGGAGCTGGCGAGGGAGATCCGGCGCACGACGAGGCTGGAGCGTAGAACGAAGGAGGTCCGAATCCTTCGGAGGGGAGGAAGACCTCGAAAGGTAGGGTCTCTTCCACCTCGTCAGCTACGGAGATGGAGATGGCAGAGGTAGCCAGTTGGGGAGATTCTTCCAGGCGCCAGCTGGAGGTGAAAAACAAGTAAGTGCCTTCGACTTGTACCCCCTCCATCCTCATCGCGTCTCCCTCTCTCCTCTTCTCACGCTGCTTCGATCGCTGACGATCGACAAAAGAATGCAAGTCTTGCTCTGATTCCTGTTAATGTGCCGTGCCAGCAGTATAGAAGAAGGAAGGTATGGAGGAGGTGAAATACTCTGTTTTACAAGACTGGGACAACGAGGAATTATAAAGGAGGGCTTCGAGCATTGATTTGCAAATTAATGGGTAAGTAGGGCAATTCTGGAGAATTTGCTCTGATTTGTCGGGCAGTGTAGAATATTCGGTGAATAGAACGAAGGGAACGAGGGAGCTGAGGAATTTGTTGAAAGACAACGAATTTGAGAGAAGTGCAGGAATTTTTTGTCGAGCAAAGGGGTGATCAATGCAGTCAATGATTATATTGTCGTGGAACATTAGAGGGCTGAATGATGGTGGTAAGCAGAATGCAGTCAAGGAAATCATGCGAAGATAGTTTGTGGACATAGTCTGCCTACAGGAAACTAAGATGGAGATGGTGGATAGTGTCTTCATCAAGAGAATTGCACCTTTTGGGAACCTGATTTTATTTTTAGAAGATCTTCGGGGCAGTCAGGGGGAATTATAATTGCATGGAATAAAATAAAGTGGGAGGGCCATCTGATGGAAATCGAGGAACATTCAGTCACAGTCAAATTGTGTGATTCTAGTACAAAAAGTACATTGATGTTATCAGGGGTTTATGGGCCTCAACAGATCCAAGATCAGCAAGAATTGTGGGCAGAGTTATCTATGTGCCAGAATAAATTTCAGATGCCATGGTGTATTATTGGTGATTGCAACCAAGTGAGAAAGCCTTCGGAAAGAAATAATTATTCAAAGATGAACAGAGGCATGAAGTTATTTAATAACTGGATTGAGGAATGTGCTCTTATGGAGATTGCAATGCCAAATGTCCAATTTACATGGTCAAATGGGAGACAGACACCATCAATGTCTAAATTGGACAGAGTTCTCGTTAATGAAAGATGGGAGAGATTGTTTCCTGATGCTAGAGTTTGTGCTCAGCCAAGACTTGTTTCTGACCATAATGCTATCTTGTTAAATTGAGAGTAAGAAAAAACCATTTCGTTTGGAAAAGTGTGTAATGATGAGTTTAGAAGTCTGGTGAAAGATACATGGTATCAATCAGTTGGGGAGCACTCTGGAACAAGAATTCTTGCATTGAAGATAAGATTCCTCAAACAGAAAATGAAGGTATGGGCTGACAAGTGGCGTCAGGAGAGAGATGATCATGTAAATAAATTAATGGAGAAATTAAAGGAGTTGGATAAAATTGAAGAGAGCAGGCTTTTGACTCAACATGAATTGGAGATCAGATCCAAGGTTATATCACAGTATTCAGATTGACTTATTGAAGAAGAGATCAGTGGAGGCAAAAATCCAGAGCAGTGTGGTTGAAAGAAGGTGATCTTAATACCAGATTTTTTTCACCAGGTAGCAAATGGAACTAGGAGGAGGAAGAGTATATCCATTATTCAAAACAAAATGAATACATCGATGATGAGGACAGAATAGTAGAGGAAGTCATTGGTTTTTACACAGAATTTTTTTCAAGGGAACAAATATGGTTTCCAACCTGGTCTGACCCTGGGATTTATATTTTGTCCACAGAGGAACAAGCTTCTCTAGTTGTTGAAGTGACTGAAGATGAAGTCAAGAAGGCAGTGTTTTGATCTGGGTGTGGATAAGGCGCCAGGACCAGATGGCATTCCGATTTGTTTCTATCAGTCTTTTTGGGAGGTTGTCAAAAATGAGGTCATCAATGCTGCAAAGGAATTTATTTCAGGTGATGCTAGTTGTGAAGCCCTTAAACATACATATCTTCTTTTGTTACCAAAGAAGGACAATGCAATGCAACTGAAAGATTTTCGACTCATAAGTTTACTTAATGGGTCTTATAAGATCTTCGCTCACATCCTTGCTTCTAGGTTGAGTAATATTTTGAACAGTGTTGTTCAGCCGAATAAATCTATATTTATTCGGTGCAGGAGATTGAAGGATAATTTCCTTTTAGCTCATGAGGTATTATTTTCTCTGAGGAAGAAAGGAATAGAAGGAGTGGCTTGTAAGCTTGATTTTAATAAAGCTTATGACAGGGTGCAGTGGAGTTGTTTATGGATTATTTTGGAAGCTCACCAGTTCCCTCCTCAATTGATTAGTGTCTTGAGGAAATGTGTGACCACAGCAAAGTTTTCTATTATTCTCAACAACAATGTTTATGGATATTTTGCAAGTATAAAAGGACTCAGGCAGGGAGATCCACTTTCACAACTCCTATTTGTTATTGTGGCCAATATATTGAGTAGAATGTGTTCAATGGCTGAGAATAATGGTTGGATCAGGGGAGTTCAAATCTGTAGGGGTCAGTCTGGGACATCTCATGTTCAGTTTGCGGACGACACATTGTTATTCTTCAAAACTGATATGGATAACATGAAGATTATGTCCTTTATATTGAAAGGATTTGAGGCTTGTTCAGGGCTGAAAATTAATTACGATAAAAGCTCAGTTATACCTGTCAATTTGGGGGAAGATCAATGCAGGAATGTTGCAGATATTCTTGCATGTGGCATAGGTAAACTCCCAATCACTTATTTGGGGTTACCTTTGAATGATCGAAGGGTTAGTGTAAAGGATTCGGAACCTATCATTCAGAAAATCCAAAGGAAATGGTCTTTCTGGGAGCCCAAACAACTTTCTCTTAGAGGCAGAATTACGTTGATTAATTCTGTGCTCACTGCAATTCGAATGCATCATCTTTCAGTTTTCCTCGTGCCAATTTCTGTATGCAAATAAATTGATAAGATCAGGAGAAGGTTCCTTTGGGGTGGGTATAATCAGAACAAAAGAGGTATCCCGCTGGTTAAACGAAGGAAAGTTTGCAAATCCAAGGCAAGAGGGGGACTGGGGGTCAGAAATCTTTGCTTATGGAATGTGGCGCTACTGGATAAATGGTTATGGGAGCTACTGGAAGAAGAACCTAGCTTGTGGAAACAGGTTATCATTAACAAGCATTATATGCCTAGATGATCTTTCATTTACAAAAAGCAAATGGATCTAGTATGTCTCCGTTGTGGACAGATATCATTAATTCCAGCAGTCTCTTTCAGAACCACATATTTCATAAAGTGGGAAATGGGCAAAATATATTCTGGAAGGATAAATGGCTGGGGAACAAAACTTTGAAAGATTCCTATCCTCATCTGTATGCAATAGCTGTGGATCAGTGGTCTTCAGTGAAAGATTGCTACGAAAGTTTTGAGAATCATATTCAGTGGAATGTTAAATTGCGCAGAAATCTGAAGGATGAGGAGATAGAGCAATTTTCTTTGCTGTTGAAGGATTTGTATTCTATTTCAATTCATATCAATGCTTCTGATAAATTGATGCGGGAACCAAGCAAAGGGAAATTTATTGTGAAGTCATTTTATTTTGTTTTGGAAGGTGAAATGTCCAATTATATGAAGAATGCTGATGTGTAGAAGATCAAATCACCTTTTAAAGTTAGGGCATTCATGCGGTTGATGTACGAGAAAAGGATAATAACCAAAGTCTATAGATGGAAATGGTGTCCGGAGGATGTTGTGTTGTGCTCATTATGTGGCAGCCACGCTGAAGATGTTGATCACTTACTTACTTGTTACATGTCATGTTAGTAAACAAGTCTGGACTATTTTTGGGGAATTCTTGCATTTCAAACCGAACTTTCAAACCACTTTGGAGATGTGGATGTTCTTCAAGCAATTGAGGTCTCAATATAACCAGCGGGATTACAGAAACTGTCTTGGTATTGTTCCTCGTGTAATCTTCTGGATCATTTGGAAAGAAAGGAATGATGCGATATTCCGGGAAAGTAGAATTTATGTTGATAATATGCTATAAGAAGTTTGTCGTTTATGTATAGTTGGTCTCGTCATATTCTCGGTTTTTCTGTTGATAATTGGATAAAGGCATTTAAATAGATAATGCCATTGTACTATTATTTTATGTTTCTGTTGGGATAAGAATATCTCCTATCCTGATTGATTGTACTTCCTCTCTTTTTGAATAAAATTGGTGGTACAATCCATAGTTTTCTCAAAAAAAAAAAAAAATCTCAGAAGCATGATCATGGAAAGCTAGTATATGGATTTTTTGTTATGTGGTTCAGTCGTTGAACTTCCTTCCATGCATCCTTTTCTGGACCGCTTTTATAGTAGTATTTCATGCTATTCCCTCTTATGTTGTTTACAATCTTTGTGATTATGGCTACCAAAACATTTTCCTAATATATATATATTTACTTTGTGCAGTTAAAATGCACTTTTTTACATATAGTCCAGCAAAGTGAAAAAGAATGACCTAAGTTGTCTTCTTAGTGCATAATCAGAAATAGGCTATTGTCTGTGTGGCAAAGGTTTGTTGATGGGATTCCTCTAGGGGGGGTCAGGTAGAACTGATGTACAGGAAATGATTTGTTGGACAATCATCTATGAGCAATGACGAGAAAAGATGAGGTATAATATTTTTTGAAGGTTTAAATTGCTAAGGCATTCCACACATCCTGTTTTGGACACTTATATGGTATAGTAGAATTACTCATATCCCTTGTATTCTTTACAATCTTTATGACTACTGCTATCAGAACATTTTTCCTAATATATACTTGTATACCCTTTTGTATGTATTGTAGTATTAGCTAACAAAGTTCCTCATGTTTAATGACTATTTTTTGGACTTCTCTGTTCTGCTTCACCTCATCGTTTTCAATAGAACTAGCTACATTGCTTATAGCATTCATGTGCTTGTTAAGGATTCCCAAATCATGGAGATATGGTTACACATTACATATTTTTGTGTGCATCACCTTGTAAGCTATTGTAGGTTTGTTACTTTATTTATTTATTTTGGTTAGACTTAAAGGACTTAGGATGAGCCTTCAGGGAGTCTAGAAATTTGGATCAGGTGTGGATCTGTGAATTCGACCTCTCCCCACAGACCTTGGTCAGTGTTAATTATATCACTTAACTGATTGACTACCCTGGATTAAGCGTCCAATTGATGTCCTTCAATAAAAATCATGCACTAAGGCATTATAGGCTTGGAAACTCCAAAACATGTCACCCCATCATTTATAACATGTTCATTTGACTTCCTCTTGAATCATTAAAGGATAATCAAAAGGGGTGCACATGGCATATTCATAACATTCCAATTTTAAGAGATCCTTAGAGGATACTCAATTAATGCACTTACGAGGATCCTTTCTTGTACACTTTAAAGGATACTTAAGGGTTTGCCATGCCATGGTAATGGTATTCTTCTTTGAGTCCCTTAAAGGTAGAGGACATCTTAAAGGATACTCATTTACATGGGTGTATCTATAACATTCCTATTTGAACCCTTAAACGATACAATGTCAAAAGAATTAACATGCACTATTGATCATTTGTTATATAGGTATCCTTTAGGAACATGAACCACCTCTAAGTATCCTCCAACCTTTGAATATCCTTTAGTGTGAACTTTTGGACAGAGAATGGCCCACTAAGCAATCTTAATTTAACGAGTATTAACGAACTTCATTTTTAGAGCAACAATGCAAAGTCTCATTGACAACTTGATTGAACAAAGTTTACAAGATATATTTAATTCAATTTTTTTATTTTAAATATATAAGTTCAGACTAAACAATGGTGAGTAGCAAGTTTTTTGCGGCCTTAGCTATTTGATAGAAAACTTTACAAGATATTAGAGTATCTTATTAATTAAGATTATTCATGATTAGAATAACTAAATTAGTACTAAAAAGGATCTTAATGAGTACTTAGCTCTTAACAAGTATTAAAATGAGCTCTTAACGAGTACTTAAACCAGCTTCTTTATGAGCATAATCCAGACGAGTTTGCTTGTAGCTTGACTAGTTTGATGAATGAGCTCAATTTTTTGTTCAAACTTGTTCATTTAGCTTAATAAATGAGCCGGGTTGAACTCTTATCAAGCAGTCTTACGAGCTGTTCTTCGAACGTGTCATTTTCAGCCCTATGGGTAAGCAGTGTGAAACCCTTGTGATGGCTAGAGGGAGTGATATGCTCGATTTCCTCCTATGTAGGCTGCTGTGAGCTTGTGAGCTGATATGTGGAGTACAAAACAGTGTATTCTGGTTCTCTTTTCTGGTTTCATGTCCTAGAACGGACTTTTTTTGGTCTCTTGTGTGTCTCATAGGACAAAGCTTCATGGTACCGGGGATATGGGCCAGCAGCATGGCTTTTTTATGGTGGCCAGTGTGCAGGCTACTATGAGCTGATATGAACTATATGCTAGGTTGTGTCCTGTGCAGGCTGCTAGGAGCTGATATGTGGGAGTATTCTTTGTCAGTTTGTATTTGGTTTTTTTTTTCAGGTTTCATTTAGTAGAGCTAACACTGGTTTTTTCTCTTTCTCACGTGTGACTCCTGTTTGTTTTCATTTCTAGAGTTTCATTTTGGAAACAATGTGCATGCATGCTCAGTTCACATAAACGAGCAGTTGGTCACTTTTAGTCTTCTAACTGAATTGTATTACTATTGAGATCAAGTGCTATGCAAGCTAACTTGACTTTAGCATATGGTATGTGGCTAAATGGTCTTCACCATTTCTTTTTATGGATAAATAATCATTTCTATGATTGATATATAATGCTAGTTTCCAATATTGGAATTCATTTGGCTTCCATTTTAAGTACAAGGCTTAACTCAGTTTGACTAGTTTCCCTCTAAATATTAATAGGATGTTTAAACGGACATTCAGATATATCTGTCAGATGTTCTACCCTTGATTAAATGAATATCTAGATATGTCCATTTCCTCACCAAACATAAATCAGATGATTAACAATTGCTAATAATTTTCCTTTCGCCCTGGATATTAATCATATATTTGGATATGTTTGTTCAATGTTTTGATTAAATGAAAATCTAGATATATCCATTTTCGCTTCAAACGTTAATCGGAGGAGTATTAATATTTTTTTTCATTAACATTTATTTATCATTAAATGGAGCATTGACATGTCCCATTTATCCCATGCCTGGGCTGGGATACAAAACCCAGGCCAAGAGTGGGTTAAGTAAGTTTTATCCTGTTTTTCTCCCAGATAACATAATCCACTAGTCAAACAAAAAAAAAGGGTTAAAATTGGGATAACCCAGGTTAATTGGATGCTATCCTCAACAAAACAAGGCCTAAGCTGCTCTGATCTTCTCTATACTTTGCCAAGTTACAATTTTTCTATGCCTCATTCATAATGATTGACTTACAAATTGATACTTAGAACTATTCAGGTTGCTATTGCAAGAGAACTGATTGCAGAAAGAAGAAAATTAGCCATCAAGGAAAAAATATTGGGATGCTACCCCTGCCCTGGCTAGGATCATGTATGTCCTGCTGGATGTAGAGCTTACCTTAGATGAGCAGGAATATATAAAGGGTACCCTTTGATACGTGGCATAAAATCACTTCCAGAATGGAAACCACCGTTCAAGCGAAGACTCTGAAGCTGATCGTCTTGTTCACTGGTGCCATGATGCACATTGTGCTGCTGTAACTTGTGCAAAAGCTTCTCAAGTAGTGTTAGTTGTCCATCATTGTTTTTTCATCACACGTTGTCATGATAGCAATTCATCCAGCATTGGCTTCTTTCCGTTTATCTTATTGAATGCCTTTATGAAAACCATAAATATTATCAGGTATTCAGTAATGAGCAATTTTTGCATGCAGCTACAGACATGGAAGAGATGGTTTGGGATCAAGGCCTGCTAAAAGTGCGTGGAGATGTGTCCTGGTGTGAGTGGGAACGTTTATGCATTCCTCTTACTGTATTGAGTATCAACAGACTGGTAAGGTGGAGTACCCGTTAAGAGCTAAATCGTTTGCAATTTTTCTTGTAGACCAGCCCAAGAAAGTAATAGAAGATGGCAAAATGCACAGTGAAGGTCACCCTTACTCTCTGATTGAAGTGCAGGATGGCATGGCTCATCTTTCTTCTAGCCATGGAGAAGTCCCCTGAATCAATGTTTCTGTCCTATGGACTATGAAAACTTACTAATGACCATGTGCAAAAGGCCCGTTCAGTAGCCAAAGGTAAAGCCAACCCCTCCTCCCCCTCTCTTCCTGCATCCATGGGGAGCGGGATGTGCATCTTTCCTATGTAAGAAGCATGGTACTTAAACATAGCCTATGCCATGTTTACTGATTTTCCCGTGTCTGGGTGGTTTTCTGTGTAGTTTGTGAAGAGGCAAGAAAACCTTGCAACTGATTTTGTTTGTGGCATGAGTTATTCCTGCAATTTGCAAGGCATGACCCATTGTACTCGTTCTAAATCATTTTTGGGTTCTAGTATTCCAGTCTTCCTGATCTTAAGTTGACTAAAATTTGATGGGTAATAATGATGAGATGGGGATAGTAGTGACCCTTCAGAAATCTGTCTGTCTTTGTGGTGCCATCTGGTGTCATTATAATACATATTTCCATTGGTTAATAAACTTGGTGTTCTTATTTTTAATCTGGCATATGAAGAATAACTGCATTGGAAAGCCCACCTTTCGTAGACTGATGGCGTAATATGTGCAATATTTCTGAAGTTCGAGGGAACTTTTCCTTCTCTTCTGTGGGTACACTAGCATACATAGAAATATTATTTAAATGTGCATCACAAAAATATTGATAACATTGAAGGACAAATGTATGCTTCATAATAATATAATGTATGGTTCCTACTTCGACATATTGTGTAACTGTGTATAAATGATAACGTTGAAGGACAAATGTATGGTTCATAATAATATATGGTCCTTATGAACTTGTTCGTCTTTTTAAGACGTTTCTTTCATGGATCATCATTTACTTTTGGTATAATAGACCCTTAATAAGAAAGCAGGATCCTTAAATCGAGATGCCTCATATATAGAGGAAAATATCCTTAATATGTTATTGGTACTCATTTTGTTTTACTCACCCATTTCATGATATGAAATGAAGGTAATAACCTTTGGGTAATCTTCACTCTATATCTTAGGTTTGTCACTTTGTAAGATATGTATGTGGCTGTGGCAATTTTTCCTCTATATCTTTGGCATACACGTGTCCATATGCATGCACATTGGAAGGGTTTTTGCTCCTACCCATTGTGGCTGTTGCAGATATGATTAGTGAGTTAGTCCATCTGGTGCACTTAAAGTAGTTTATTCTTTTGCCATGTGATGATATTCTCCACTTTTGTTATGCAATTTCCATTGCATGTCCGATCTTCCCCATTTCTCCTTCCACTTGTTAAGGCAAGCTTCAATCTGCTTGATTTATATTTTTTGAGAAAAAGAAATGAGTAAATGTTTTGAACTGCCCCAATAAGAAAACGTTTTGAGCTTCCCCTTTGTTTTCGTTTTTGTGAAGGTAAGAATTTGCTGATGTATCATTTAATGCAATTGTGGTACTATCCACTTTCAGAAAAAAAAAATGCTGATGTGCTGATACAACACCTATATTCACCCTTTTGTTTAATATAAAATGAATACAATAAGCTTTGGTCATAGTTTCTATCGTGTGATGTTAGTGTGCCATCTTAAGATAGCCAGGTCTTGGATTGACCCTCCTTCCATCTGGTGAAGGTAAGGGGTATCTGGAGCACTAGTATGTCGTACCGTTTCCATGAATACATGGTGAAGGTCCATATCCTTTCAAGTACGCATATGTTGAAGTTTCTCCTTATCTTTTCATTTATGCCTATTTGATGTTTTATTAGTAAGCTTTCCTGAGCAGTTGTCATTTGATTTGGATATTGGGATTTTGTATTTTGATGTACTAATTCTACCAACTTCTTAACCGAGTAAGTGGGAGAAAAAAACCACAAGCTTTGAGATGTAGACTGGGTTTGGGGTCTATTCCTGTCTCTTATGGTGGATTAACTCACTGAATTCAACCAACTGCAGGATTCAATTCATCTGAAGGCCAAATCTCAAGTTAATTCTATGTATCCTGTCAACGCATGCATAACCAAATTTGAGAGATACTTCAATCTATGTACTTTCTGGCAGCAGTTCCAAACTTTGGTCACCAGTAAGCTGCATTTGATCATGTATTTGGTTGCTTGCTCCCCTCCTCTCAATTTTTTAGTCCTAGGAAACCGTTTTTATCCTCTTTATGTTCTGCATCATTTGATCCTATTTGTGATGATGGCTTAAAGATCGATCCTCACACTAAGAGTTCTGCCTATGATGACTTACTCTTTCAAGTCAGATTTATTTGCCTTGTGGAATTCCCAACAAACTTCTCTATGGGAGAGCAGGATATCTGTGAGCATGCTCCTTAAACAAATTATCTGCCATTTAATCATCATTGTGATATATAAGTTGCTGATGGCTTTTTAGGTACCTCTTGGACAACTAAATGTTTTCTCAACTGGTTTCTGTCACTATTCCTACTTTTGTTAGACACGTCTGCAACAATGAGCAAGTTGGGAGGAAGTTCAAGGAATGATCGAAGTCGGTAACTTCGAGGACCCAAAGCAATCTTCAATGTTGCAGCAAGTTGCTATTTGACAATGGAGGTGAGCATGTGTGTTTAACCCATGTTACTGTACAGTGATGATGATTGCTTCAGGTAAATGAGGCAGCAAACATTCATAATTGATAAGTTTGTTTAGAATTTTAGTCAAATATTGAGTTTTCCAAGATGCTTGGGACAAGCAAGGATCTAGTACAAACTAGGTTGTGCATGGTGGCAAAAAAAGAAACTCAAACCCATATTTAGAATCAGATATTTGATGAAAAGCCCTGTTTGCATGCTTATTTACTTGCATTTGATTGATAGCGTGTTAATATGACCGACTAAAAGTTGGCATTCATTTATGAATGTCGTGTTATGAGAGGACGAAGAGAGGAGCTTGGTTGCTGTTGCTGCTGCTCACTACTAATGGGGTATGGTTGGGGGCGCGCGGGATCGGGTGGGGCCCGAGGGGCTATAGGCCCCGGTGGGTTGGGGTTGCCAAAGTTGACTTTGATTTGGCATTTGAAATGGTGAGTTTGATTCGGTTATATCAAACCTGACCTCGACCGCACGCCCTGTTGGACGCATATCACGCCCAATCCACCCAGCCGTGTCATGTGATTAGTTTTGTAATTATTTTTTAAACATAATTAAAAATATTAAATATTAATAAAAATAATTAAATATAATAAAATTCTTACAAATATTAATAAAAATAGCAAATATACACATGCTATACACACAATGATTTAACTTATATTAAATCCTCAATTTATTTATAAATTATTTTATTAGATCTTATTATTTGATGGTTCTTTATTTATTTTAACAGGCATTGCATTTGCACTTTTTACTATACTAGTGAATCCGTCTCATACTTTAATATGCTGTCATATTAATTGGATTTGTTCGTTTGTGTTACTACCTTCATTTATCTTTTGTTTAGTTTATAGGTACTTAAAGAGTAAAAAAACTAAACTTGCTTTTGCTTAGCGTTCTCACAAAATCAGAGATATACTATATATTTTCTTAAATCTCTTATGTTTTACTATATATCCTCTTTAACAAACCTTAAAATTGACACCTCGATTACATATTTAACAAAATGTCATTTTAGTTTTGACCGTACTCCCAACTCTAAGGTTCATTTTGTTTGTGGAATAGGACCAGAATAATCGGTATAAAAGTCTTATTTTGATTTGATTGAGGGTATGTCTAATTCCTCTAATTCCTCCAACTCTCCATACTTACCTGGAATATCTAATTCCTCTAATTCTTTCAATTTTACTTTTTATTTCACTCTTTATTTCACTTATTCCTACCAAATCACTTGAAATAGCGCAGTGTAATTCTCTTTATTCTTGGTGGAATACCAACAATTTATCAAATCGTAATACCTCTTATTTTGGTTTAAGAAATCTCTAGAATCTTATTCTGGTTTAAGTTATTCTGCAAACAAAGTGAGCTTAAAAGATTTATTCCTTACGAGGACATTCATTGTAATACAGAAAATATAATGTTACGCGTAGTAGTATAAGATATATACAGAAAATATAATTATAACTTTTAAAGATGCGGGAAATACTTATAAATCTATATAATATGCCTATTATACGCGTATTATTCGCATGCAGATGACGCTGAGGGGCTGCTGCGCACTCGATCTAATATACAGATGTATACGCGTATGATTTGCGTGCAAATGACGTGGTGATGCCGCCGGGCATTCTATCTAATACAGCATGTACCATGCGCGTAGTATACGCGTTCGGATGACGCGGTGTGGCCGTCGTTTATCTATCTATAAATAATGGGCGCCCCCATGAAAGCTTCGACTATGCCTTCGAGGGAGAAACTGGTGGGCTAATAACGGTCTCCATTCCTCCTCTCATCTTCTTTCCGAATTTGTGGTCCTTTTTCTTTTTCTTCTTCTTCTTCTTTCTTTTTTTTTTTGGCTGTCTGTTTGCTTCTCCCGTTCCTCCTCCCTTCGAAATATCCCATTCTTCTCGTTTTTCTAAATCCGTCGAGAGGATCCCTGGGCTGGGAAGGAAGGAAACGAAGGTCCAGTTCCTCCTGTATAAGCTTCTTTCAGTGGGTGACCGTTCCTTACCTGCCATATCTACAGGGATCTTCTAGATCTACAGAACCCTGCAAGTTGCATCGGAATCTAGGGTTTTGCTTCCACCGTTGGCCATTACCCACCTTCTAGATCTACAGAGATCAAGACCCTGCAAGCTGCATCGGACTCTGGGTGGACATTCCCGACCTTGATCAGGACCCTTCATCGCACTCCCCCACTTTCCCGATCTACATGAGGAGACCAAGACCTCCGCAAGCTACATCGGAATCTAGGGTTTCTTTTCTTAGCAGCGTCTAATCTTCCCCGCAAGCAACTCGAGGACAGCCGCATGCAACTTGCCTGCACGGGACGCTCAGTGGCAGGACCTTCGGGTTGGACGTTGAATTCTCCCACCCGACCAACGGAGGCTGAACAATATGGAGACGGTCGCACCTTCGCAGATTTTACAACGGTATCCAGAAGGAGTCCTCCCTCAACCTGGTGCACTCCCATCTCCCCGACGGGTGGGTGGGTGATTGCGGTGCGGCATGGAGATCTTCGTCAAGACCCTCACTGGGAAGACCAGCATTCTGGAGATGGCGTTCTCTGATTCCTTCGACGGTGTGAAGACCCAGATCCAGGACAAGGAAGAGTTCCTCCGGATCAGAAGAGGCTACATCTCTGCCGGCAAGCAGCTGGAGGGTGACCCCACCCTAGCAGACTACAGCCACATCCACAAGGAGTCCTTCCATTAATGCTATTTGTCTTCCCGGCTCCTTTCCTGCTTCTTCTGTCCACTCTGCTGTTGTGCCTTCACTGCAGAGGGGCCATTCTGTGATTGATGATGGGAAACGTTTCTGATGTATTCAATGTTGTTGTCGTTGTGTGTGTGTGTATGTCCTTTCTATTTGGACACAATGTACGTACCTGAACTTGTGCAGTTCAGTAGTGGCTGATGAATAGAACCTGTAGCATAGACTTCGTGCAAACAAATCAAATGGATATTATGGATTTATCACTAATCTGGACCTGCTTTTCTTATACATGATCATAACCTTGTAGCTGCTATGCTGTTTTTCTTCTCTGTTAGCCATTGGCTAAGTTTTTAAGCATGATAGGCTCAAACTCATTTATTCATTCTTTTGGTGGATGCTCTCTAAAAGCTGTGGGTAAGCTTGAGGACACTGGATACATAAGAGTTGTAAAAAAAAGTAATACATACATTGACCATTATGTTGGTTGCTGCCTGCTTGTTCCCACGTTCATTGATGAATATTGCTTTGTCTTGTATTGTAGGTGGAGGCTGTGGAAAAAACAGAATGAAATTAGAGTCAGACATTACCTCAGTTTCAGATTTACTACATTTTTCAGATTTGACCAACAAACATTGATAATTGACATCTTTTCTGCTGATCTATGAATATGAATAGTTTCAAGAACTATTAATTCCCTTGAACGATGGCTTACAGAGACAATAAGAATTTAACGTGACATCTCATTTACTTGAGAAGGGATTCTCCAATGGTTCGGGCATAAATAACAGTACATTTCCGCAGAAGATGCTTATAGTTAACTTCAGCTCCAAGCTCAGGTAGTCATGAATTCTCACTGACCTGCTTTTTAAACTATAACTCTAAGATAAGTTGCTCTGGGCTTGTGAGTTGTGATAACCCCCTGTTGTGGGTCAGTTTTTTTCAAGGTGACCATTAGTCACATTTCATTGATAAAGTAAAGAGATTACACATTGACCGAAGTCAATACGGACACTAACTCAATCTAAGTTACAGAATTATCCACAGGATAATAAGGAAAATTACAAAAAATTCTTCTTGAGCTTCGTTACAGCAAATAACAAAGAAGAATCTTCCATGTTGTACAGAAGCCCAGTAGCTCTCGCCCAATTATAAGTCCACCTCGCAGCTCTAGCCAAGATATGATCTACTTGTCCAATATTGTCCATTGATCAATGCATAATTGATTTTCATGCATATTCAAAATCAATTTTAGTTGAATATGTGATTTTGCATGCTTACTACCATCGAACATGTGATTTTGCAAAATTACTACTAGTATGTAATTTTATGTGCTTTCAGATCACAAATTGCATTTTCTTCCTTGTTGCCTTACTCGTCTTTGTTGTCCAGCTTGTTTCATTGTTCATGTGACATCTTTTCATAGCAAGCCTTGTATTCAATCTGATGCTCACACTTTTCTTGTTGTCTTTCAAAAAGGCTAGACAAAGAAGGGCAGAAAAGTGTATTACATACATGTTATCTTTGTTTTTTCACTATCTCTGTGGGGAGAGGTTCTCCTTGTCAATTTTCAAATCCATTTAGAATGGGGCTGCTTTGCGATGGCTCGACATTACCCTCATAGCTGGAACACTTCCCTTGTACTCTATTTTTTAGTCAATACTTTCATCCTATAAAATGTCCACTTGCTTTGTTGGTATGTTGGTATTGTACTTGTATTGTATTTCTAATTGTAGGTATACATCATAAAAGGATGTCAGCTTCTTTGTGCTTGCTCTTCGAAGTTGATTCTTTGTTGAAACCATAGATATCATTCCTCTGCTTCAGATCCTAGACTTTTGTAGTTGTTGGTGATGTACAAAGGGTGAAAATTTTCTCAATTTTATAAATTCTTGGCCCCCTTCATTAGATCTCTAGCAGACTCTTTAAACCTGTGATGAGAGACGATTGCTTTATGCTAAGACTTGTTGACACAGCAGATATGTGCAAGCAGTGAGGCTCCTTTTTAATGGTTAAAAGGCGCTGTATGCTAGGCTGCCTGCTTGCTGGTATATGGGAGTATTCTTTGTCAGTTTTTTTTTTGGTTCTTTTTTCAGCTTTCATGCCCTAGAGTTGACGCTTGTCTTTTCAACTCATGTGTGGTTCATGTGTTGATCATACAGGAGATGTGAGTAAGCAGTGGGGCTCGTTTATGGTGGTCAAAGGGAGCTATATGCTACATTCCCTCCTGTCCAAGGTGTTACGAGCTGATATATGGGAGTATGCTTTGTCAGTGTGTTTGTGGTGCTTTTTTCAGGTTTCATGTTCGTGAGTTGACACTTGTTTTTTGTCTTGTGTCTCACAGGGGACAAGGCTTGCTGATTCCAGAGACATGAGTATGCAATATGGCTCCTTTATGGTAGCCAAACAGAACTATATGCTGATTTGCCTCCTGTACTGGCTGCTATTGGCTGATATATGCAAAGTATTCTTTATCAGTGTGTTTCAGGTTCTTTTTTCAAGTTTACGTCATAAAACTGACACTTGTTTTGTATTTCTGTTTGCACTGCTCAACTGGAAAGAGAGGTGAAGTTGCATTTAAAAACCAAGAGTATTCATTTTAGTTGCACAAGTGAGAACAATTGTTGGTTACATCCTTTCAAATTATTTTGCTGCGTAGGGGCAGTTTATACATTATAATTCTTCATCTTGACATTAGAAGTGTAACAATCCCTATAACAGTCCCTATTTTATGAAAATATCTTATATTGCTTGTATTTGAAACAATATGATAGTATGTTGTTAACAAATGAAAAATTGGGAAGAATAAGTATGTCCTTATAACAACATAGAATAAATAAATTCATATCCCAATGAAAATATATATTGACGATGCCTAATGATTTTGTGTCCAGTCAAGCAACAAGTTTCATCTTTGCTAATGTTGAAATTGATGTCCTAATAACATTTAAAATAAGAAGGGTGTGAGTCTATGTAAACAATGGGCTTCATAGGGGTCATCCAAGCACTACTCAACCAGTCAACCCCCAACTACTTAAGTCTAAAACAGGTCTCTACATTCTGAAATGAACATATTAAGAGTTCAGTGACATGCACAAAAATCACCTGTTCCATTTCTGGAGTTTCTATCCTTCATTTGTGGTACACGTTCTTTTATAATTTATAATACTGAACATTGGATATGTTTCTTCATCATAATTCTTCTGATCATGGTCGCCATATTCTTTACATTCTGTTCTTCATGTTCATCACTTGTTTCTTTATAGCAATTAGAGAGGTGGGGCTTTTGCATCAATTTGGTTCACTTGGACGTTTATGATAACCAGGCTGTTGGGTCAAAGGGTAAAAAAAACTCACTTGGGATCGGTGCATGTTCCTGCACTTCTGCTATTTGCTATGCAGGCAATGTCTTTGTGCTTTTTCTTGTTTCAGGTTGCGAAGGAGACAAGGGTCATCTTTGGATGACGTTAGAGATTCACACTTTAACCTGGTGCGTGCTAGGAATGACTTCTTCTCGTGGCATACTAGTTGCAAAGAATATAATGGTTTCAAATTGGGTTCCGACATCATAAGAGCTGGTGATGCCACTCCCAAGGATTATAGTTGATGAAGTAGTTTTCTGTTCTATTAAGTTTATATTTCTTGATCATCAATGTTTCATAATAGTAATGTCAATTTTTTTCCTTTTTTGTGTTCCTGTTTTGTTTTCATTTGTCTGTAGGTATGTGACATTTATTTGTGGGCGGGCCAGTGTCTGCGCTATTGGTGCTGTAGCTGCGAAGTATGCTGGAGACGACAAACTATTAACCACTACCTTGGCTTATTTAAAGAGATAAGCCCTGCAAGCAATGCCACTTTGTTGCTTGGCCTATTCAATTCTTTTCTTGGGTAGTTAAAAAGCTCTGGTGCCCACCGTGGTAAGCTTTCTTGAGCAGTTATTGTTGCTTTCCATATATAGTTTGTGAAGAAGCAAGAAGATCTTGGAGCTGGTTTTGTCTGAAGCATGGGTAATTTCTTGCAATTTGCAAAGCATGATCCATTGTACTCATTTCTAAATGATTTTTCATTTCTCATACTCTAGATCTTAAGTTCTGTTAAAATTTGATACATACACCTAAAGAGGACGGTGATGGTAGTGACTCTTCTGAAATATTTCTATCTTTGTGGTGCCATGTAGTGTCAATATAATGCCTATTTCCATTAGTTTATAGCACGTGAACTTAATTTTAATCTGGGATATGAAGGGTAACCACACAGAAAAACCCACCTTTTTTAGACAGGTGGCCATCATTATGGTGATGCATCAATATTGAGATTGTGGCATGAATTACATATGTAATATTTATAAACTTTTACGCGAGAACTTTTTCACCTCTTCTATAGGTACACCAATGTGCTCAGAAATATCGTATAATTATGAATCACAAAAGTATTGATTAACATTGAAGAACAAATATAAGGTTTACTTTGCCATGCTATGTATTGTAGGTACAACTGCGGTCGGTGTTTACCATGGGCATTTAGTTTGATGTGCTATGTAGACAGGGTTTGTGAGTAAGAGATTCTATCCTTGTCAGTGTCAATGCCATTTTAGAATTGTTGAACTTGTTTAACATTGGGTCCTGCCGTCTTGTGTTCCACGCTGTGGATTCTTGATAGTTTTTCTTTAGCTGAATTTGTGTGTTAAAATTCTGCCAGTGAATTTGGAAAACTTTCACTTGGACTCTCACAACATTGTCTGTATCGAGGTGCATCATTCTTAGAAGCAAGATCATCGAAAGCTGGGGTGTATGAATTTTTGTATGAGATACTGAAGTTCGTTCCATGCATCCGTTTTTGAACCACTTTTGTAGTTGTATTTCACTTGATTCCCTCTTATGCTGCTTACCACTTTGTGACCATGGTTACCAAAACATTTACTAATATAATTTATTTTTTCTTTTGCGCAGCAGGGTGCACTTTTTTATCTATCATGCTCCTCTAGCAAAGTGGAAAAGTAACCCAAGTTGTCTTTTTTTAGTAACTTTCTGCTGTTTTACATAACCAGAAATGGGCCGCTCTATGTGTGGCAGATGTTCTTTAATGGAACTATCATCTGGGGGGGGAACACATAGAACTTATGGATGGGAAATGATTTGTTGGACAACTGTCTATAAGCAATGACTGCGGACACTTTTGTAGTATAGTAGAATTGCACATTCCTTGTATTCTTATCTTTGTGACTAATGCTATCAGAACATTTTGCCTAAGATGTACTTTTATTCAATCCGTTCGCATGTAAAGAAGTGATTTCTGCTTCACTTCATCTTGCTCAAAGGAACTAGCTAGAACATTGCTTAACATTGATGTGCTTAAGGAGTCTCAAACCACGGAGATATGGTTACATGTATAAAATTTCTCAGTTTTATAAATTCTTACTTTGTGTTTCCTCAGGATTGTTTGGTAATTTTTTTCCTTAAGAAGTGAGTTCCCTTCTTACAACATCTCATTTATATTTTTCCTGCTCACTCCTCTCGATTATATCTCTTAAGGACTCTTTTAACCTTTGATGGAACACAATCACATTATGTTTATCAGATTTGATGATACAAGAGATATGGGTAAGCAGTGTGAATCCTTTATGATGGGTAGAGGGAGCAATCGGTTCTGCTGTGAGCTAACATATGGAGTATTCTTGTGGGTGTGCTTCTAGTTCTTTTTCAGGTTTCATGTGCTTCTAGTTCTTTTTGCAGGTTTCATGACCTAGAACTGACATTTTTTTTTGGTCTGATGTGTGTCTCATAGGACAAAGTTTGATGATATTGGAGATATGGGTCAGCAGCATGGCACCTTTATGGCAGTCAAAGGGAACTATGCGCTAGGTTGTGCCATGTGCAGGCTGCCATGAGCTGATATATGGGAGTATTCTTTGTTAGTGTAAAACCTAGTTCTTTTTTCAGGTTTCATTTCGTAGAGCTAACACCTTTTTTTTGGGTCTCATGTGTGTGACTTCTTTTTGTTTTCATTTCTAGAGTTGCATTTTAAAAACACATACATACTCATTGCACATATGAGAGTGGTTGGTCACATTCTGTCTTTAACTGAATTGTGTTGATCAAATGCCATGCAAGCTAAGTCAGCTAAACATAACTTTAGCATCTGGCTTATGGCTAAATAATCTTCACCATTTCTTTTTATGGATAAATAAGCCTAATTCCGACTGATATAAGATGTTACTTTCCAATTTTTGAAGTCATTTAGCTTCCATTTAAGTATAATGCTTAGGTCAGTTTGACTAGGAGAGTTCACTATTTGGTTTGAACCAAAAAGCCAAACCAAACCAGGCCCAGGTTTGGTTTCTGTTGTCCACTTAGGTGGTTTGGTTTGGGAAATTTTCCCTATAAACCAAACCAAACTGACCTGTGAACACCCTTAAGTTTGAATAGTTTCTTAAGTGCTGCATTGTTGTTACTATTCTGAGGTTTGCTCTCTATCTTTCTTTGATAGATTGTTTGTAGTATGTACTCATTTCTCAACACCGACCTATGACCAATGGTTAATGGATTTTCATGCATGTTTAAAATCGAACTTCTTGAATATGTGGTCCAATTTTCGTGTGATATCTTGCATAGTGAGGTTTTTATTTGCGATAGTGCTCATACTTTTCCTGTTGCCATCTAGATTAGACAAAGGGAAGATGAGAAGGGGAGAAAACTATGTTACATTTAATCTTTTTCTTCTTTTTTTTTCCCAACTATCTCTGTGGGGGAGAAGCTCTCTTGGCAATTGGTAAGATCCATGCAGAACAGAGGCTGCTCTGTGGTGGCTCGACATTACCCCTATAATTGACACACTTCTCTTCTTCTACCTTTTTTAGGAGATACTTTATCCCACAAATTATCCACCTGTGGTCAAGTTTTGTCTGTCAACTCGTTTCCGTGTATTTCTAATGGTGGGTAGATCATAAAAGGATGCAATTTTTTCCCTTTCTCTTAGAAGCGGGTTCTTTATTGGAACTACAGACATTGTTCCTCTGCTAGCAAACCCTAGATATTTATAGTTGAAATTGAAATTGCTTGAAGAAGTTTTGCATTAGCCATTATGTTGTTAGTGATTCGCAAAGGGGGGTATCATTTCAGTTTTATAAATTCTTACCCTTTGTGTTTTTCCTTAGGACTGTCTTTTTTTGTTTGGATAAAAATGATTGCCCTTCTTACTATATTTTCATTTCTTCCTGCTCACCCCTCTCCGTTATAATCTCTTGAAGACTCTTTAAACCTATGGTGGACATAATTGCTTTATGCATGATAGAATAAGACTTGCTGATATGTGAGATATGAGCAAGCTGTGAGGCTCCTTTAGGGTGGTCAAAAAGAGCAATGTGCTAGGTTGCCTGCTGCTGGCTGCTATGAGCTGATATATGGGAGTATTTTTTTGTCAGTGTTTTGCTTTTTCAAGTCTCATGTCTTAGAACAGACACTTACCTTTTTGTCAGGTGTGTCTCCTAGGACAACCCTTGATGACACAGCCGATATGGGTTAGCAACATGGCTCCTTTATGGTGATCAAAAGGAATATGCATGGTTGCCTCCAGTGCAGGCCACTACAACTGATATGTGGGGGTATTCTGTCATTGTGTCTTTGCTCTTTTCTTAGGTTTTATACTAATACCCATTTTTTTTATCTCATGCAGCCTCCACCCCCCCCCCCCCCCCCCACCCCCACAAAAAAAAAGAGAAAAAAGTAAAAAAAGCATGGCATGATGTATCTTTAAATGAATTCCATTGTCCTGCTCGGATTGTGTCTTGATGTCTTTCTGAAAATGATTTCTATTTGTTGCTTCGTGCTAACTTTCCCAAATGACTGCTGGTTTGGTGTGACATGCAGTATTTTTATTTCACTCTTTGTTGGGGGTCATCTGCTCGCTGCAATCCTACCTCCATCAGATCTCTTGGAAGACACTCTTAATTCATTGGACTGTAGCTTGCTGGATAAGACTATTCTAAGCAGGGGCAAGTCTTTGATGTCTTTCTGAAAATGATTTCTATTTGCTGCTTCGTGCTAACTTTCCCATATGACTAACTGGTTTGGTGTGACATGCAGGATTTTTATTTCCCTCTTTGTTGGGGGTCATCTGCTTGCTGCAATCCTACCTCCATCAGATCTCTTGGAAGACACTCTCTAATTCATTGGACTCTACCTTGTTGGATAAGACTATTGACCCTAAGCAGGGGCAAGTCTTTGAGATCTGTAATTTGATGTAGTAATTTTTTTAGTCACATAGAGGTTATTTAATCTTGCATAGCATTAGTCCATTTTTTTTCACCTTTTAATGTTTTTGATGTGTCTAATTGTTTACTATTGTGATGTTACGATTTGACTGACTCGCAGACTTAGGCTTGTCGGTGAACAGTAAAGCCCGTTGTGGTGGCCAAAGAAAATTGTACAATATAGTGCTTCCAGTTCCACTTGCCATGAACTCCTTTGTGGTTTGCACTCCTACTTTCTTTGTCGTATTGTTCGCAATATACTTCATTTCTCAAAGCCCAACGATCAATGAATAAGGGACTTTCATGCGTGTTCAAAATCGAATTTGGTTGAATATGTGATTTTGCCTAGATATTAGTTTGTAATTTTTTGTACACTAGTACACAATACATCTTCTTCTTCGTTGCCTTGTTGCTCTTTGTTGTCTAGTTTGTTTATTGTTCATGTGACATCTTGCATAATTAGCTTTGTATTTGATATGATGCTTACACTTTTCTTGTTGCATTTCAAGGCCAACCCGCAATGCTGAAACACTTCTCTTTTTGTTTTGTTTTTTCTTTTTGTTGTCTATACTGGATACCGTAGAATGTTCCACTTGCCATCAAATTATGTTGGCCAACTCGCTGTTGTACATGTATTTCTAATCATAGGTATACATGATAAATAGATGTCATCTTTTCCTCAATATTATAAGTGAATTCTTAATTGGAACCATAGACATTGTTCCCCTGCTAGCAGACCCTAGATATTCATAGTTGAAATTGCTAAAGGTAGTTTTGCATTAGTCATTATATTGTTGGTGATTTTCCAAGGGATTTTTTTTTCTTTTTTATAAACTCTTACCCTTTGTGTTTCCTCGGGATTGTTTGGTATGAGTTTTGAGAAATGATTGCTCTTGTTACTACGTTTTTCGATATTTTTTCCTGTTCATCCCTCTCCATTATATCTCTCTAGACCCTTTGACCCATGATGGGATACAATAACTTTATGCATGATAGAATAAGACTTACTCATACAGGAGATAAGGGCAAGCGGTAAGGCTCCTTTATGGTGCTCAAAAGGAGCTATATGCTCGGTTGCTTCCTATGTGGGCAGTTATGTTAGTATAGGAGCATATTCTTTGTCAGTTTTTTTTATGGTTCTTTGTTTAGGTTTCATGTCCAAGAGCTATCACTTGTCTTTTTATCTCATGTGTCTCATGGAACAAGCCTTGATGTTACTGGAAATATGGGCAAGGAGTGGGGCTTCTGTATATGGTGGTCAAGGGATGCACTAGGTTGCCTCCTATGCAGGGTGCTATGGGCTGATATATGGGATTATTCTTTGTCAATGTGTTTCTCTTTTTTTTTCGGTTAAGGTTTTGTGTTACAGCTGACACTTGTTTTCTGTCTCATGTGTCTAATGGGACAGGACATGATGATTCAAGAGGAATGGGTATGCAGCCTGGCTCCTTTGGTGGCCAAAGGGAACTACATGCTGAGTTGCTTCCTATTCAGGCTGCTATGAGCATATGGGAGTATTCTTTATCAGTGTATTTCTGGTCAACTGACAGTTGTTTTTTTGTCTGACTTTTGTTTGTTTTCATTTGTCAACCAGAAAAAAGATGTGAAGTTCCATTTAAAAACCAAGAGTATACATGCTAATTGCACAGCTAAGAATGGTTGTTGGTTCTTATCCCCCTTCATTCTATTTTGCTTCTTAAGGGGGCTCTTTGTACGTTAGAAATCTGCATTCTGACATTGAAAATGTAATGGTCCCTATTTTATTAACATCTCTGGTAGGGTGCAAATTTGAAACAATATGATGATAGGTTCTCTTAGATCTAAGAAGCAGGGGGCATGAAATCTGCTTAATGTTGTTATGTTCTTGGAATATTAGAGGGCTTAATGGGGAAGTGAAGAGAAGGGCGACAAGTGATCTGGTGAGGAATTAGAGACTGGACTGTATTTCCTTGCAGGAGACTAAAATGGAAAATGTGGACGGACATATCTTCAAGCAGCTTGGAGGATCATTGTTAACAGAATGGGCTACATTTCGTGCACAAGGAACAAGTGGGGGACAACTTATCATATGGAATGGTAATAGGTTTAAAGGAAGGATTTGTGATAAAGGCATATGTTCAGTATTTCAGTTACTTTTAATGCAATGTTTGGTTCAAAGTCCTGGGTTGTTACCTCAGTCTATGGCCCTCCTTCTCAGCAGGCGAGGATTGAGTTTTGGCAAGAACGGGATAGGTTGGCTTTGTTATTTCAAGGAATGTGGTGTATTCTTGGATATTTTAATTGTGTAATATATCCTTGGGAGAGAACGGGCTGTCAGAATTGGAATTCAGATATGGAGAGATTTGGAGCTTGGATCTCTAATTGTGGGATGGTGGATCTTGAAATCCCAAATAGAAAATTCACTTGGTCCTACAACTACATGGTGTTCAATCAAGACTGGATAGGGTGTTGCTTTCAGCCAAGTGGATTAATAAGTGTCCCATTTCTCATGTTTTAGGTTTGAACATGATGGTTTCAGACCATATACCTTTGTTGAGAACCAGGGAAGAGAAAAAGAAAGACTAGAATTTTCATATATGAATTAGCTTGGCACACACATGAGGACTTTAGGGGGTTGGTAATTAGTGGTGGAATCTTCTAATCAGGCGGCTGCTACATTTGCTTACAAGCTGAAGGGGGTGAAGTCAGCTATTAAATCATAGAGTGCAGTGACTTTTGGGGCAGTTTCCTCTACTAGATAGCTGCTTATTCAGAAAATAGATGCATTGGAAACAAGAGCTGATGTGGCCGGGTTATCTGATGAAGAAAACAAGGAGCTGATTGAACTTAAAAAAGAATATAATTTGTGGCTGCTAAGAGAAGAGATGAGGTGGAAACAGAGATCAAAAGAACTGTGACTGAGAGAGGGGGATAAGAATACAAGATTTTTCCATGCAATTGTTTGTGCTAAGAAGAGAGCTATGAGGATTGATCAAGTGAAAGTTGATAACCAAGTGGTTGAATCAGAGGAAGAGACTAAGAAAATCTTTGTTTCATATTATGAGAAGTTGTTCAAGGAAGATGAGTGGTGGAGACCTCACATTCAGGAGGGGATTTTGCCAAAGAAAGTCAGGCTCATGTTTGTTGGTTTTCTTTCTTTTGGGACCTAACCTAGCTATCTCTCCTATCGGATTTAGAAGATCCTATCGTTTTTTGTTTTATTTGGAGAAATATAGATCGGTTTTATTTATTTTATTTATTAGACTATGAGAGCTTGGGACAGGGAGTCCGGGACTTCGGATCAGGCGAAGATCCGAGTATATGACCTCTCTCCACTGACCTCGGTCAGTGTTAATTACGTCGAGCAACCACTCGACAACCCTTGATTCCGTATGGTGCCCTTAAAACCATTTATACTACCACCCGACTTGCATGCAAGTGAAAGATAACTTTTAAATCCTTGGTCTCACCCAAGTCTTTTTAGAATATTCGGATTTGTTCCAAGGCTTCTAAGTATTTAGGATTAATTGATTTCGGGGTATCTAAAATCTTTAAGGTTGAAGTCTTTTTAGATCTTCAATATCTCATTTAGAGTTTAAAAATCCTTAGGGTATATTTTGAAATTGTTTTGAACAAACTTATGCTGCAGGGGTATTTTAGTAATTTTTCCTCGAATCGGGTTTATTTAGACTTAGGGTTCACATTGCGATTTTGATCATATTAGGAGTATCTTAGTGATTTTTACCCTTCATGTTAGGTCTTGGAGGGTATTTTAAATATATGGGTTATCTTTTCATTTTTAGAATTTTTCTTATGATTTTTGCAGCTTTTTATCATATAGGAGGAGCATTTTAGTGATTTGGTTAAGTTATGGGGGCATTTTGGTCATTTCAGAATTTGTATATTTCAGATTTATCTTCTTTCTGTTTTTTAACCTTTTTTTTTTTTTTGACCAATTCTTATATTTATTATGTCAATTTCTTAGGTGGGTAAATATCTTTTATGGTCAAATATTTTAATTATTAATTCTGTTTTTTATTGATTTTTATTAATTATCACTACATTTTTTGACTTTATTTACAGATTTTCATTAATTATTGCACTTTTCAGTAATTAATTAAGATTATTAATTAATTTTCAGAGAAAATTAATTAGTTTATATTCATGTTTAGATTTTAATTATCCTTCCCATGTTTAGAAATGAGACCAAGATTAGATTATGAGGATTCATAGATTTTTTTAATCAGATTTTTAAAATAATTAGAAAATTAATTACATGTATTAAAAGAAATAATACAACGTATTAATTATTTAATTTTATGACACACACATGCATACAATTTGACATAAAAGAGTCCTTTCATTATTTCGGCAGAGTTCCGTCTTATAAAGAAAGCTTTTACAACAAACAAATCGACATGGCTTCCCCTTAGGAAGAACCTTAAGAGGAGAACCCTCCGGGACGAGAAAATGCAAACCCGGGCAAAGACACCGGGTTTGGTCTTCAACGCAGCAGAAACTCCCTTTAGAATTTTTCCACTTTAGAATATATGGAGTGGGGTGTGTCGTTTGAGGGCCCTGGGATAGGGCAAAATTTGGGCCCGGTGGGGGGTGCCACCGGTTTGCTTCTCTCCCCTCTTCTTTTCTTTTCTTTTTTTTATTTAAGAAGGGTGAGAGAAGAGAGAGAGAGTGGGGGGGGGGGGGGGGGTCCGATGGGCACCCCCACCGGTTCCAACCGCCAACCGGTGGGGGGAGCCACCGGCCTTGGACCCCCCACCGGTTTTGGGAGCAAGGGTTCCCTTCTCCTTCTCTCCTCATTTTTTTGTTTTTTTAATGGGGTTTAGCCCATTAATTACCCCCTTGGCCAAGTGTGAATGGCGGTTAAGATCTCCTTTAGTGGAGAATTAATGAGGGTTTAGTGGGGTTCTTAACTAGGTGGGGTTTAAGAACCCATTAACTCTCCCCCCCTAATTAATCTCCCCTCTCTCCCTTTTTATTTTTGAATTTTAAATGAAAAGAGAGAGATAGGGAGGGAACCCCCCACCGGTTCCTCCTTTGGAATCGGTGGGGGTCCCCCCACCGGTTTGACCCCCCTCTCTCTTCCCTCCCTCTTCTTTATTTAAATAAAGGGAGAGAGAGAGAGGGGACCACTTGGCCTCTTTCCATTTTGGGACACTTGGGGATTTTTTTTTTGCCCATTTGGAGAATTCTTTCCTCTTTTGGGTTGCAGATTTGTGAGTCATGTAGGACTGATTTTTGGGCATCATATAGGAGCAATGCCGGAGCTGTTTTAGGCTTCTTGCAGGAGCCCCGACCAAGGCATCTTAGCCTAGGTATATCTTTTGCTCCATTGCCTTCCTAATGCTTGCATATAGGCCTATGTATTCACATGCATATAGTAAAGGTCTTCATTTAACATGAACAACCATATCATTGGTGAATATGCTTGTTTATTTCTTCATCATTTTACATAACATAGGCTCACGTGAATATGCACACATGCCATGCCATGTATATTTTCCATAATATAAACTCACATCATTGTGAATATGTACCATGTATATATATATTTTTTGTCGCACAATCATGTGCATATGCATGCTTTGAACAACGTCATTGCGCATGAAGATTTTTCGGGTCAACTGCTCATGAGTTGTGTGTTCCATTCTCAAAGGAGGAAGTTAAATCTGCAGTTTTCAACATGGAAGCCAATAAATCACTAGGACCGGATAGTTTTTCTATGGGGTTTTTATCAGCATTTTTGGGATACTATCAAAGAAGACTTGATGAAGGTGATGAGAGAGTTCTATGAAAGGCCACTGAGCATTAGAAGCTTTAATTTCACTTTTATTGTTCCTCTCCCAAAGCGGGAAGGGGTTGATTCTGTGTCTGATTTTTGACCTATCAGTCTTTTGAATGGTTGTTATAAAATTATTACCAAGGTGCTAGCTAATTGGCTCAAGAATTTAGTTCAAATCAGGCAACATTCCTTACGGGTAGGTATATTTTGGACAATTTTTTGTCAGCCCATGAAGTCATTGTTTCTCAGAAGAGCAGTAGAAAGGAAGGTGTATTAGTTAAATTAGACTTTGAGAAAACTTATGAACGGATAAGCTGGTTGTGCATTCAAAAAACCTTTAGTGCCATGGGGTTTAGTCATAAATGGATTGGTTGGATCATGAGCTGCATATCCACTGTTAAATTCTCAATCTTGTTTAATAGAGAATCATGTGGTTATTTTAAAAGTTCACGGGGACTGAGGCAAGGAGATCCTATGTCTCTACTTATTTTTATTTTAGTGGGACAGATTTTGAGTTCCATATGGGATAGGACAGTAACACAAGGGCTGGTTGATGGTTTTCAGTGGGAAGAGATGGTTTTTTGTTGTCACATCTTCAGTTTGCTGATGACACTCTGCTGTTTTCTTCTAGTAATGAGGCTATGCTTTCAAACATGAAGAGATTATTGATTCTAACCGAAGCTATCACTGGGTTGGCTATCAATTTTCAAAAATCTGAGGTGGTTGGCATTAATTTGGGCCTAGAGAGAGTTTAGAAAATTGCTGATTCATTCACATGCAAGGTGCCTTCATTTCCAATTTCTTACCTAGGTCTTCCTCTGTCTGATGTTCAATGTAAAGTAAGGGATTGGGATTATCTTATTAGAAGGTTTGAGCATAGATTGGAAGGGTGGAAGGCTAGGTTTTTATCAGCTAGAGGAAGATGGGTGCTATCTAAATCAGTCCTCTCATCTTTGGCAACCTATTTTCTCTCTATTTTCAGAATTCCGAAAAAGGTGGAAAGAATACTTGAATCTAAGATAAACCTATTTTTTTGGGAAGGAGGGAAGATGGATCTAAGAGCTTTGCATCTTCTTGCATGGGATAAGGTTTGCAGGAGGAAGGATCAAGGTGGGGTTGGCTTGGTAAAGGTTGGTACATTTAACCAAGTTTTATTGGCCAAGTGGATTTTGAGAATGGGTGAAGAGGAAGATGCCTTGTGGATAAAAATCATTAGAACGAAGTATTACCATGGTTCATCTAGATGGAATTTGACTCCAATCTCTTTATCTAATATGTCTCCTATATGAAGGAATATTAGCAACATGGTGGATCTGATTGCCCCTTCTATTTCCTTCCAAGTAGGTAATGGGAGCTTAATTAAATTTTGGGAAGATAGATGGGCGTTGCACCAGCCTTTGGCAATGGAATTCACAGATTTGTATCTTATTTCTGAGGATAAAAAGAAATATGTAGCTGAGTTATATTTATATGGGCACTCCAATCCATGGAATTTGACATTTAGAAGAAATTTAACAGCTCAGGAATTTCAACAGTTGGTAGTTGTGCTGAACATCATTCACAGATTTGAGCTACAAAGGAACTGTAATGATACAAGACGATGGGTTTGGAACTCTAAAGGAATCTTCTTTGTGAATGCATTGGTAAGAGTGATTAATGACAGTGGAGTTAGAGTGTCCTGGGAACCTGTAGTGTGGTTTATAATCTTACCTTGTAAGATCAACCTTTTCCTTTGGAAGATAGCTTTGGGAAGGTTACCAACCATGGACAGGCTCAGCAGGTTCCTTCCTTTGTAGAAGCTCAGTTGTTATTTTTGTGGCAGTTTTATTGAGGACGCAGATCATTTGTTTTGCAAATCAAAACTAGGGAAGAATAAGTATGTCTGTGATATGACAATATAAAATAAATAATTCATATCCTAATAAGAATGTATATACTGGCCATGGCTGATGGCTTGTATCCAGTCAATCAACTCTTTTCTACATTGAAATTGAGGTCCTAAAAAGATTTAAAATAGGAATAGTGTAAGTTTATGTAAACATAGGGCACAGTAGGGGTCATCCAAACACTACTCAACCCCCAATTATGTAAATTTAATATTTGTTTCTACATTCTTAAATGAAAATACTAAGACAAATGTAAATGGTTCGTATATTTATCATTCTACATTACAAGATAACTAGTGTGACATATTTACAGTTTATATTATATATCTGCCACCAAAGAACGGAATGTGGAACTAAAGCACAAATAAATCACATAAATCACCCGGGATCGTAAACGTATGTTCATATTCTGTTTTTTGAAGTTCCCATCCATCTAACAACCGTAAAAGATTGTCGGATCTTGCGATGCCATTTCCTAAGGTGCAAAGTTACTGAACTAGGTTTTCTTTTAGTTCATATTTCTTGAGCATGTGCTTTTCATATTTGTAATGTCAATACTATTTTTTGCTTTTTTTTGCTTGCATTTGCAGGTATCTGACATTTATTTGTGAGTGGGCAGCCAAGGAAGACAACAACAGCCTCAAGGAATCTGCAGCAAGAAGCCTCTTGCCAGCCTCCAACGGCACCTCCAGCAGAACTGCAGAGAGAGAGAGACGAAGCCGCAGGGTGAGAGAGAGTGAGGGGATCGCAGGGTGAGAGAGAGAGGAGATCGCAGATGGGGGGGGGGGGGGGGGGGGGGACAAGAAAAAAAAAGGAGACCGGTCGGTCTCTCCTTGAGAACCGCCGGCCTCCTTCCCCTCCTCCATCTCTACCCGATCCCTATCCTTCTCCATCTCCAACTCGTTTCATCCTCATCCTCTTCCATCCTCATCCCTATCCATCTCTATCCTTATCCTCCCTCTCATCTTCATCCAGCCCCCCAAACTGCAGCCCCCAAATGCCTATAAAAGGCCTCCATCGCAGCAGCTCAAGGCCCCCCGGATCCTCGTGCCTAAGAGCCCCAAGGTTGCTCCCGGTTGGAAGAAACAAGAGGCCCCAAGGCTGCCCCAGCGCGAAGAAGAAATCCCCAAGAGGTTTTGCAGGGATTTTCTATGATTTGCATTCCCAAAATTGTTATGATAATAACCAACAAAAGTTGAAACTCAATTTAATGTTGTACATCCCACCAGCATGTGCGTAACTGAATTTGGGATGTACTTAGGGTCCAATTGGTTAGGCGTAAAATGCTGTGATTGCAAAGATTTTTGGGAAAAGTTTGGTATGATGGATGCTTTGGTATCCTGGAGAGCTTAAGTCAATAGAAATGTCTAATTGTTGACCATTCTCAAATCTCGATTTGGGTGTCCGCTCAAAGAAAGTGTATATGTTTTTCTCCCCCTCTCAAAATCTGGACAATCATGGACTGCTCCATCTTTCCTGACATCCCTGCACATAGGCAAGCTGCTCCTTCCTCTCCGTGCAACCCCTTGTCCCTCAGTATTGGCGGGTGCTTCCACTTTTCTTTTAACCCCTGTACTCACAGGAGCTTCTCTCCCAAAATATTGGCAAGGAGGCCAGCTATGGCAGGGCAGGAGGCAGAGCTTGTTGATCTGGCTCCGTATCCTTTTAATTATGCATGTTTTATAGTGTTTCCATGTCTTTTCATTACCACCTATTTTGAAGTTTTATTGTCTTCTTCCATCACGTATATGATTCATTTGTAGTCATGTTCATAATAAATAAACTGGTTTTGAAGATACTACACATATGATTCATGTATAGTGATCGACGTGGTGTAAAGTTGCTTATTAGTTTCATTTGCTGTTCAACCAGATGAATTGCTTTCTTTAAAGATCTGGTGCTTACTTAAACATTATGGAAACTTATTACATGGATTGAACCTATGCCCTGCTATCTGCTATCTGATAACTTTAGTGATAAGATAAGGATGATGTTGGGTCAGCAAAATAAGAACAAGGTGACTATGGACTTTAGTTTACCAGTGTTGCTTGATTTCTCCATGTTGCTTAATGTGCTAAGTATCAAGGTTTGCCGTATTGTACCGGATGGGGCCGACTCGTACGACTCGACTCAATATAATCATACATGCATAATGACTTGTTTTAGATTGAGTGTTACCATTTGATAAGTAAAATCACACTTTTATATGAATTAATAGAGCATCTTTCTTTAAAATATAATTTAAACTTGTTATTGTTTAAATTTTTTTTACAAACTCATGGGTTTGACTCGTGCGAGTCGGACTGAGCCAGTCAGAGTTGAATTGGTATTGTACCGTATCAAAGAAAATCCGATCCGATCCAGATCAACGAGTCGGCAAACCATGCTAAGTATACATCTGAATTAAAGTGATTTCACTGATAATGTCAATTCTTGGTTGTTATGGCTTCCTTTAACCAAGGTATTGAAAGGCTTTTGGTGTCCTCATCTGAGATTGGGTTCATTTGGTCCTTTCTTGCCCCTTAATCCGTATCATCTGACAAAATCAATCACATTGTTTTTTGCATGATGGACTGATGCGGGACAGCTAACAGACTCTCTGGCGTTGATAGAATTTCAGCAATAAGCATTTAAAAGTGAGACAACTGTAGTCTAATCGCTCAATAGTCCAGTTAGATAACCACGCCTATAAGTAGAAATAGCTGAAGAGCCGTCCTCGCGATGAGGAAGTGTGGGACCGTTTGGTAGTTGAGAAACTACCACAAGTCTAGGACTTAGGACCACCCAAAGTTCTGATGGAACTCGGGATCGGTATAGCGCACTCACAGCCAACAGTGATGTAGAATCACGGGCTAGGACCTATCTCTCGATTCGGCGGCAGATAAAAGCACATACGAGATAAGCAAATCGAGAAGAGAAGGTTAGCACGTACCTCCACGCTGGTGCGTGGGAGAAGATCACCCGGTGCTCGTGTACCACCCACCAAATACAATAGAATAATTGCCCACTCCTCGCAGGGAGGTAAAAGGCTATAATAAACACAAATAAATCGATCCGGGGTGGTATCACAGCAGTTGACGGGACAGCGGCGGCGTGAAAGTTGCTGGAAGAATGCCTCGGGAAGCGTGCAGCTGTATCAGCTCTCCGGGATATCGGCACGCAGATCGAGGCGGCTTGTGTGGACCTTGGAAAGCAAGATTGGAGTCCTCGGGATGCACGCAGAAATGGCACGCAAAACGAGGCAAAATCTGGGTCACAGCACTCTGAACCAAAGTAGGCGTCGTCGAGACGATTCCAATGCCGCAGACGGCACGCAAATCGGAGTCCGGACGAGCTCCGTACGAGGGCGGTGCACTAGGGACCCAGTTGTAACACTGTTGCACCTCCAGGTGCACTGTACTGAACCCAATCTTGATCTGACTCGACCCAAATTGACTCAGGGTTAGGGCCAGGATAGAGCCCAGTGGCTCAGCTACGGCTCGGACCGAACCTGGACGGAATCAGATCTGGTTCGGATCCCATTGAACATGGCTCGAACCATGTTGTGAATGGCTCGAACCACTTCCAAGTGGTTAAGTGGACCGGGTCAAACGAAATTGACCGGACCACTTGACAGGGGCGTAAACCCTTTTTCTTTTTCTTCTCCACCCTTCTTCTTCCTTCCTTACATGCACGAACCAGTCAGGGGATAGGGCTTGGGCGGACGGCTTCGAAGGCGGTGAGCGGCGGCGGCGGCTGCGGCGGCGATGGCGGTGGCAAGCGACGTTGGCGGCAGCTGGAGCAGACGACGGTGGCGGGCGAATCCGCGACTGCGTGGGGCGGCTGCAGCAACTGCGCTGGCGGGGCCAGGTGACGATGGCTCCGGCGATGGCGGGGCAAGCGGCGACGGCGGCGGTCGTGGCAGCAGGCGGCGGAGCGAGCGGCGATGGTGTGGAGCGGCGCTGGTAGTGGCGGCAGGTGGTAGAGCCTGCGGTGACTGCGGGGAATGATGGCGATGGCGATGGAGATGGTGGGGCAAAGCGGTGAAGGCGGGGCTTGTCCGGCGTCACACCGGAGTGGGGATTACTCCTCGGCGTCGCACCGAGGTGGTTCTCCGGCGTCGCACCGGAGCTTGGAGGGGGGGGGGGGGGGTCTCTCTCACAGAGCCTAATCGCACACAGGTATTTTTTTCTTTTCAAACATTCATCCTCCTATTTCCAAATGAAAACAGCATACATATAGGGGGGATTTTTGTAACGTCTGCCCCTTCCCCTCCTACCGTTACACATCGTAGATCCCTAAAACAGAAAAGATACGTAACGGACCCTAAATGGCCCTAATAACAGCAAATAAAGAGGTCTCAAACCTCACATGGGCTCCAACTCGTCCCCAAGCCACAAGGACGTCGGATGGATCCTCCAACGGCGGTAGACGAGGTCCGGGCGGAACCGGACCGAGGCTCGGGTGTCCTCACCAATCCTCCCCTACTGGGAGGAACTCGACCCTGTCGAGTAAGGATCGTTGCTGCTCTGGTAGTGCTCCAGGAGGTCGGGGTCGATCCTCTGCAACTCTGCTCGAGTGATCCAAGTGTCATCTGAAGGCGGTCGTCCTCTCCAACGAACCAGGTATCGGTGATGTGCACCCTCTCGAGATGTAACAACCTGCTCATCCAGTATATGCTCAATCTGCTCACGCCGAGTAGATAGTGGGGCTGCAGGTGGACACTCTGGTGTGGGGTCACTCTCAAGGGGAGGAGAAGGCTCAAATGGATCACTGGGAATCACTGTTAGGTCCCGATATGGTACCAGATCAGAGACATTGAATGTGGAACTAATGCCATAGTCTGGTGGTAACTCAACAACATACGCATTGGGCCCTACTCGCTTCAAAATCTTGAAAGGACCGGCTCCTCTAACTTGTAACTTCTTAACGGTCCCAGATGGAAACCGCTCAGGTCTGACCCTGATCATGACGTAGTCATCCTCCTGAAACTCTTGTGGACGTCGGTGTGCATCTGCCAAACTTTTATAATGCTTATTGCTGATTTCTATATGACGACGGACAGTGTCATGCAAGCTCCTAATATGCTCAGCTAATGACTCGGCAGACTCTGACACACGGGCCTGACTAGGCAAAGGGACTAGATCCAAGGGTCTTCTAGGTCTATGGCCAGTGACAATTTCAAAGGGACTCATACCTGTAGACCTATTGACCGAATCATTATATGCGAATTCAGCATGAGATAGGATCAAGTCCCAACTACGCGCATGCTCTCCTACTAGACAACGCAACAGATCCCCCAGACTCCTATTAACTACCTCAGTTTGCCCATCAGTCTGAGGGTGATAAGCTGTGGAGAACTTGAGCTTAGTGCCCAACAGATGCCATAAGGTCTTCCAAAAATAGCTCGTAAAACGGACATCCCTGTCCGTGACTATGGTCTTTGGTAGCCCATACAAACGGATAACCCCATCAAAGAACAAACGGGCTACTCTAGACGCATCAGAAGTCTTGGAGCAGGGCATAAAATGAGCCATCTTCGAAAACCTATCGACAACCACTAAGATGGAATCATGCTTTCGGACCGTTCGTGGCAGGCCTAAAACAAAGTCCATACTAATATCCTGCCACGGACTATCTGGCACGGGGAGCGGAGTGTATAATCCGGTATTCTGCTTCTTCTGCTTAGCCATAGCGCAAGTGCGGCACTGAGCCACAATGCGTGCCACGTCGCGCTTCAGACTAGGCCAATAGAACCGGTGCTCCACCAACTCGATGGTCTTATTGTGGCCGAAATGACCGGCTAGACCACCTGCATGGATCTCCCAAACTAAGAAATCACGGACTGAAATCCGCGGGATACACAGCCTATCTCCACGAAATAGAAATCCCTCCTGAAGAATATAATCACTAAACTCTCTGGAGGGTCCAGAATGAAGTGTCGTGTGGATCGGACCGAAATCAAGACAAGCTGAGTACTCCTCACATAGTCTCTTGAACCCCGTGACCTCTGCGCTGACAACAGATAAAAGATACGCTCGACGACTCAGCGTATCGGCCACACGATTCTCCACGCCCGCACGATGTTTGAGGACAAATGTATATGCCTGGAGAAACTCTACCCAACGGCTGTGCCTTGAGTTGAGCTTCTTCTGGGCATGGAGAAATCTGAGAGCCTCGTGATCAAAGTAGAGAACAAACTCCAGAGGCAAGAGATAGTGCCTCCAATAACGCAGAGCCTGGACTACCGCATAAAATTCCTTGTCATAAGTGGAATACCTCAGCTTAGCATCATTCAATTTCTCGCTGAAATAAGCAACAGGGTGACCCTCCTGGCTCAATACTCCACCTATGCCAACACCAGAAGCATCACAGGAAACCTCAAACACCTTAGAAAAGTCTGGTAATCGAAGAATAGGTGCTTGAGTCATCCGCTTCTTGATGTCATGAAAGGCTAATGCAGCAGTCTTGGTCCAGACAAAGGCTTCTTTCTTGATGCAATCAGTGATTGGAGCCATAATCGTGCTGAACCCACGTATAAAACGACGGTAGAATGTAGCCAAGCCATGGAAACTACAAACATCGTGGATATTCTGGGGCTCAGGCCACTCTACTATCGCTCTAACCTTCTCAGGGTCTGCAGAAACACCCTCATTGAATACAATGAACCCCAAGAAGACTATCCTGTCAGTCATGAATGCACACTTCTTGAGGTTGCCATACAGCTGCTCCTTTCGAAGGATGGCACAAATCTGATGCAAATGGTCCACATGATCTTCCCTAGTCCGGCTATAGATGAGAATATCATCAAAATATACGACCACAAATGTCCCAATAAAGGGTCGAAGAACCTGGGTCATTAGCCGTATGAAGGTACTAGGGGCGTTGGATAGTCCAAAGGGCATTACCAACTACTCATAAAGACCATCCTTCGTTTTGAAGGCCGTCTTCCACTCATCACCTGGACGGATCCTGACCTGGTGATAGTCACTTTTGAGATCAACTTTGGAAAATATAGTGGCTCCCGCCATCATATCTAACATGTCATCCAAGCGGGGAATAGGAAAACGGTATTTGACCGTGATTCGATTGATTGCACGACTATCCACGCACATTCTCCAAGTACCATCTTTTTTTGGAGCTAATAGTGCGGGAACAGCACAAGGACTCATACTCTCTCGAATCGAACCTCTCCTCAGGAGCTCCTCAACCTGCCTCCGCAACTCGGCATGCTCAGTGGGGTTGAGCCTATAATGGGGCAGGTTGGGCAAAGTGGACCCCGGAATGAGATCAATAGCGTGCTGGATGTCACGCATAGGAGGTAAACCATCTGGCAAATCCTCTGGGAATACATCCTGGAACTCCTGAAGGACAGCAGCAACTTCAGGTGGATGCTCAATCGAGGTCTCCTCCTCCATAGTCTCCCTGACTGTAAGGGCATAGATCGTATCACTCTCGATACACTCTCGTTCAAATTCCCTTGCACTGATCAATTGAAGAGTCTTAGATGGGGGGTCTCCAAGAATAGAATCCCTATGCGTGGGAGTATTACCCGAACGAGTCGAGCTAGGAGTAGCAGAAGCTTTAGATTTGACAGGACTGGGTGTAACATATGAGGCTCCAGAAATAGCAGAAGCACTAGGAGAAGAAGTGCTAGTCTGAGTAGATTCCTGCTGAGCAGATGTTTGAGGCCGGGAGGAGTTCAAAGTGATGCGGCGAGTGCCAAACTGAAACACACAAGTGTTGGATCGACCGTAAAGAACGGCGTCCATATCATAAATCCAGGGCCTGCCTAAGATAATGCTCCCAACCTCCATAGGCAAGACATCACACCAGATGAGATCATCATAAGGAGGAAAATGAATAGGGACCAAACATCTCATCCGAATAGGAATGGACGTCGAGTCCACCCAGGACACACGATATGGACTCGGATGGTCCACAGGGGTCAAGCCTAGGTGTGCAACTGTATTCGTGGAGATTGCGTTGATGCAACTTCCACTATCAATGATCACTTTACACACCTTGCCATCATGTTTAAAATAGGTATGAAAGATCGCGGTCCTACGCCAGTCATCACTGACTTTGGGCTGGGTCAAGATGCAACGGACCACGCCCAATCTACCTCTCTCTGGAGAGTCCACGAGACCCTCCACAAGGTGGTACTCTCCCTGAATACAGCCAACTATAGGATCATCTGTTTGAAACTCATTGGCCATATCCTGATCTGCCTCATACTGAACCTCCTCAGTGACTAACGGGTGCTCTTCCGACTCAATGCCATCTAAAGTCAAGGTACGGGTAGGACAATGAGATGCATAGTGACCATATCCAAGGCATCGGAAGCACTGAGTATGTGGACCAGCAGTAGAGGACTCTCCAGTCATGGGAGCCTTCCCTCTATCCTCTCGTCGGAAAGGTGGGGCTGCTGCCTGGGGACGAGCGGGAGGGGTAGGAAGTGGTGGCGGCTGCTCTCGGATAGGAATACGGGGTCTGGGAGCAGAAACCTCCTGACGAGACGGATCCTGGGGGCGGATCATGGGTCCTCTCTGTGGGTAAGCAGGTGCACCTCGAGTGTCAAGAGAGCGCTGAAAAGGGGGCCTCGGGCGTTGGAAGGGCTCACTCTCAATCTCTAATTGCTCGGCCTCGAGCGCCACCTGATAGGCATACTCTAAAGTGGACACATCCCTCCTGAATAACTCGCGCTGAAAAGCGGGTCGTAAACCCTTCCGAAAGCGTGAAAGGGTCATCGCACCCTCCTCTCGAACACTACACCTCAAAAGATAGGTATCAAACTCAGAGATGTACTCAGCCACGGTACGGTTTCCTTGGGTGAGATTCTGCCACTTATCAATAAGGCGATGACGGTATGTGGCAGGAAGGTACTTCTCCCGAAGTTTCACCTTCATCTCATCCCATGTCTCTACGGGCTCCTGATATCGCTGCCTAAGAAGGGCTTCTACATTAGACCAGAAGGTCTTAGCTTGGCCCATAAGTTTCATTTTGGCAAATCGGACCCGTCGACTATCAGACATCTCGTACCAATCAAAGTAATGATCCATACCAGCCTCCCAATCCATGTAGATCTGGGGATCCAGGGATCCGTCAAAGATAGACGCATCCACCCTGACATTTTTGATGGCCTGATAATCTAAATCCCCATGATAGGGCCTACGCTCATACTCAAAGTCTTGGGCTCGCCTAAAATCAGGGTGAGGACCTCTCCGTGCAGGCGGAATTCGATGAAATCCATCATCAATTGCCTCAAATGGATCGTCCTCATAACAAGGGTGGCGACCTCTTCTATCATCATATCGAGCGTGGCGAACAGCCGGGGGAGGTGGGAGTGGCTGACGCTCAACCCTCACGGGTCCTTGATTCGGGATTCTCACATGATCCTGTGGTCCACGGGGAACTCCTTCTAATACAGTGACTCGGTCAGCTAAAGCCTGAAGGGAATGATCAGTTTGAGTCACCCTATCATGAATTATTTTGAGTGATCCTTCCATTTGATCAAAGCGTTGACCTAAAGTATTGTGGAGCTCACGGACCATACCTGATAAGTCAAGAGTAGACTGGACTCTAGATTCAGTTTGAGTTTCCTCAGGAGATTCATTGGGTGACCTAGTCATGGATGCAAATGGATGATACTCAGTACCACTACGCGTGGGCATGCAAATCACTATGACCCAATCAAGACTCTCAACTGACTCCCTAGACAAGTTGAACCTGGCTCTGATACCAAAAATTGATGCGGGACAGCTAACAGACTCTCTGGCGTTGATAGAATTTCAGCAATAAGCATTTAAAAGTGAGACAACTGTAGTCTAATCGCATAATAGTCCAATTAGATAACCACGCCTATAAGTAGAAATAGTTGAAGAGCCATCCTCGCGATGAGGAAGCGTGGGACCGTTTGGTAGTTGAGAAACTACCACAAGTCTAGGACTTAGGACCACCCAAAGTTCTGATGGAACTCGGGATCGGTATAGCGCACTCACAACCAACAGTGATGTAGAATCACGGGCTAGGACCTATCTCTCGATTCGGCGGCAGATAAAAGCACATACGAGATAAGCAAATCGAGAAGAGAAGGTTAGCACGTACCTCCACGCTGGTGCGTGGGAGAAGATCACCCGGTGCTCGTGTACCACCCACCAAATACAATAGAATAATTGCCCACTCCTTGCAGGAAGGTAAAAAGCTACAATAAACACAAATAAATCGATCCGGGGTGGTATCACAGCAGTTGACGGGATAGCGGCGGCGTGAAAGTTGCTGGAAGAATGCCTCGGGAAGCGTGCAACTGTATCAGCTCTCCGAGATATCGGCACGCAGATCGAGGCGGCTTGTGTGGACCTTGGAAAGCAAGATTGGAGTCCTCGGGATGCACGCAGAAATGGCACGCAAAACGAGGCAAAATCTGGGTCACAGCACTCTGAACCAAAGTAGGCGTCGTCGAGACGATTCCAATGCCGCAGACGGCACGCAAATCGGAGTCCGGACGAGCTCCGTACGAGGGCGGTGCACTAGGGACCCAGTTGTAACACTGTTGCACCTCCAGGTGCACTGTACTGAACCCAATCTTGATCTGACTCGACCCAAATTGACTTAGGGTTAGGGCCAGGATTGAGCCCAGTGACTCAGCTACGGCTCGGACCGAACCTGGACGGAATCAGATCTGGTTCGGATCCCATTGAACATGGCTCGAACCATGTTGTGAATGGCTCGAACCACTTCCAAGTGGTTAAGTGGACCGGGTCAAACGAAATTGACCGGACCACTTGAAAGGGGCATAAACCCTTTTTCTTTTTCTTCTCCACCATTCTTCTTCCTTCCTCACATGCACGAACCAGTCAGGGGATAGGGCTTGGGCGGACGGCTTCGAAGGCGGTGAGCGGCGGCGGCGGCAGGCGACGCCAGCGGCTGCGGCGGCGATGGCGGTGGCAAGCGACGTCGGCGGCAGCTGGAGCAGACGACGGTGGCGGGCGAATCCGCGACTGCGTGGGGCGGCTGCAGCAACTGCGCTGGCGGGGCCAGGTGACGATGGCTCCGGCGATGGCGGGGCAAGCGGCGACGGCGGCGGTCGTGGCAGCAGGCGGCGGAGCGAGCGGCGATGGTGTGGAGCGGCGCTGGTAGTGGCGGCAGGTGGTGGAGCCTGCGGTGACTGCGGGGAATGATGGCGATGGCGATGGAGATGGTGGGGCAAAGCGGTGAAGGCGGGGCTTGTCCGGCGTCACACCGGAGTGGGGATTACTCCTCGGCGTCGCACCGAGGTGGTTCTCTGGCGTCGCACCGGAGCTTGGAGGGGGGGGGGGGTCTCTCTCACAGAGCCTAATCGCACACAGGTATTTTTTTCTTTTCAAACATTCATCCTCCTATTTCCAAATGAAAACAGCATACATATAGGGGGGATTTTTGTAACGTCTGCCCCTTCCCCTCCTACCGTTACACATCGTAGATCCCTAAAACAGAAAAGATACGTAACGGACCCTAAATGGCCCTAATAACAGCAAATAAAGAGGTCTCAAACCTCACATGGGCTCCAACTCGTCCCCAAGCCACAAGGACGTCGGATGGATCCTCCAACGGCGGTAGACGAGGTCCGGGCGGAACCGGACCGAGGCTCGGGTGTCCTCATCATGGACCAGGTAAAGAAAATTTGCATGTCAGATCAATACGGATGCATTTTTCTTGTGTAGACCCTGCCAATGTCAGCCACCATTTATGAAGATGCTTTGGATTCTTGATGCGGCTTCTCTAAAGTTCCAAAATTTTAATAATAACTTTAATGATAAGGATGGTGTTGGGGCAGCAAAATAACAATGAGGCGACTATGGAATTTAGTTTTTGATTGTTGCCTAGTCTCTTCATGTTGCTCAATGAAATGCTAAATATAGCTCTGAACTGATGGCATTTCAGTGATATGTAATTTCCTGCTATGGCTTCCATAAATCACGGTATTGACATACTCTTGTTGTCCTCTTCTAAGTTGAGTTCATTTGGTCTTTTCTTGCCTCTTAACCCTTATTGAGTTGCGCATGTTACTGCATTATATGGTCTGGATACATAAATATACTAACACTGTGCAACCCTTGTTTCTGTAAATATGAATGGCTGCTATGGACCCTCTCTTCTTTAACATTATTCCTCTTGAAAATTTGCAGATGACTGTAGCTGCGCTTCATCAGCTGACTCAGGTCGGCGTTGTGGCACTGAAAGATCATCTTACACAGATCAGATTCATGTCAAAAGCATCAAAGATTGTCTGCAACATAATTTTGAAGTTTCTATTGCGGATTCTAAAACAAGTGTGGCATATGATCCTAATGTATAAATCAAAGGCAAGAACCGTTCCTTATCCACTAATCTCTTATAATGGGAACATAGTTGGCTCAAGGGGTTGACTAATGGATGCTAAAGTACCAAATGTCCACCCTACAAGAGGTCAAACGGTTGAATATCCATAAAGATTAGTGAATAAAACTTACCTCTGTAACTCATTCAACAGAGCATTTTACTATCCATGGTAGTGAATTAGAAGGACTTTTTTTAATGTGCCAACTGGTGATTTTTCTGTGAACTGTAGTAGTTTAAAGATGAGTTCTGCACATTTGAGGAAGAGGCATGTTGCTACTGTGGGACCTGAGGATGAACACATGGGAAGCACCCGTGACCCATTCGCATTTGATGAGGTTGATGGTAATTATCCAACGTCGAACTCTGTTGGTCCAGAAGAGAGACTTGCCATTTAAGAAGAAACAAGGGGAAAATACACAGTAAGTGCCCATGACCCCTTTGGGTTTGATGAGGAGGAATTGGGGACCTCAGGGTGGGAGAGATGTTAGCAATGAAGAAAGAGACATCGGAGAAGAGTCAACATGGTTTTTGGTTGGTTTGTGATTGTAAAATGGACCCGAGCTCCTTCTAAGTAGCAATCCTGAATCAACTAAGAAAGAAGACAAAAATTATGATCATTCATACTGATCTGAGGCTGAAGTAGGTCCCAACCTTTTAGAGGACAGTCTCCGGACCGCAGTCAAGATAAATCCTCTACTTCACAACTGTAGTCATCATAACTTTCTTTCCTTATCTGTTGTTACAAACACGTGCATCTTTACTTTCGTAAGTGTTCATCTCTCACCATGGTGATCACCCCAAGTAGTATGCAACTGTGCGAATCAATGGCAAATAGTTTTTGCATTATAGAGACCTTTGATGGTGGATTAGAAGTTAGAGATTGAATAGACTATTTTTGGAGTACTGAAGATGGTGGCTCCATTCTTATTTTTCCACCGGGAGCAATAGATCCCTCCTGATAAAATAAATACTTATCATACATAATATTAAAATTAAAATTAATTGAATATATAAATTAAAATTTTGAACACAGAATTATAGATTTATGTACTATATTAATATTCTATTCAATATTTATAGGATATTCCATATAATAATACAATATAATTTTATTATCATATTTCATATTATTTATTACTTACAGAGTTCAGTGTCCTTGGTGAGCATGGTAGCATGCATCATTCTATATAGGTGACTAATTTTTCTTAGTTTTTGTATCCCGCTGTGGCATTTTTCTAGAGTTAGTAATCCTTGTATATTCATATTTGATATGGCTAATGATGTTTCCGGTTTCCAAGGATTCCTTTACCTTTCAGTTCCCTTGGGACAAAGGGGGGCACAACATTAAAGCCAGCTTATTCTTTGAACCCATTGCATTGCAGGTTCATTTGTGTATGAATCATAAATGGCACTTCCTTATTTAATATGTTTTGTTGATTGTAAAGTTTCTGAATTTGTGGTGCGATAGATCATAGATCATGTGATCATCATACTTTTTGCAGATTCTGTTGGATTTAACAAACGACAACCCTGTGTGTTGTCAGCAAATTGTGTCATGTCGAGAGCCTGGCACCTTGGCTTCCTTAATTACAAGCCACTTCCCAGCATTTGACTTCCCCCAACCTGTTCACAATCAGTTGGATGGAAGTATCTCAGTCTCTAAGTCAAGTGCTTATTCAGGGCCTCTAAAGAACAAAGATCTTAGTGATTACAACTTAGATTTCCTTGTGGTTATCTTGGGATTGCTAGTGAATTTGATGGAGGACATACAAAACAGGTCATTTTGTTCCCATTCTCTACTACCTGTGGTGGTTATGATTTCTTATTATGATGTTTATCTCCAGATTATTGGTTAACAAAGCATGGATAAATATTTTTCCATGATATTAAATATGGTTGATTGATAAACATGTTTCTGATTTTCTTTCCATGCTATTCATAAAGAATTCCTTGAATTTTGGCATGTGGTGATGGTTCTCCCACCATAGTGAAGATGTCAGAGAATGTTCATGAGCACAAGTTGATCATTCATTTTTTTTATTTCATTGTTTTTTCAGAGTGTATGAGAGTTTAAAAAAAAAATGATGTCCCACCCGGGCGGTGGGCGACAGGCTCTTGCCTATCTGAAGGGACCAACAGTGAGGGTGGTCAGAAAACCATTCAAATGATGCACCAAACTGGACCAGGACAGAGTCCATGTGCATTGGCTTGTGAACCTGCTATCCAGATACACACTGGTTGTGGAGGGTGGGAGCTGAATAAACAACCTTGCTTCCTGAGGTGAGCTTCATGTGCCAACCAAGCCACCCACCTTTTCCCGTTTATGTTGGTTATTAAAGTTTTCCTGTGCAAGCTATTTGAATCTTTGGACACCTTTTCTTTGTCACTCTGATTCAATTACCTTTTTTTCCTCTGTGCTTTCAGCATAATGTAGAAGTTGGATACATGCTTATTCTTTCCACTAAAATGTGCTAGTGCTGTTCTCTTTACCTCAGCAAGAACTATAATGGAGTCAATTAGATAAAGCTTACCTTCTCAAAAATCATTGGCAGGTCATGGCTTGCATCTACAAGTGCTTTAAAGGCTTGCTCAGGAAGGGAAGAAGATAGAGATAGTCGCAACGATGTAATATCATTGTTGTGCTCCATTTTTCTTGCTAATCAAGGCACTGATGAGGTCACAAGAGAAGGGAGCCTGTTGTCATGTGTGAGTAAATAGCATGACTGATATTGTGTTTCAATATTCGACTTCATTTTTATCTGCACCATCTTGATGTAAAAATATTGTTAGTTATGGGCAATTGGATATTAGATCTAAGCATCATTCTGACAATATAGCTGCACAGCATATTAACATGAAAAAGAACTGTCTTGTGTATAGTTGAGGCTTTTGAGTTTAGATTACAGGTGTCCTCTTGTCTGGACTCTCAGTTAATTTCTTTCTGAACGCAACCGTTGACTTTCAGCCTTACAGTGACAATTTTATCACGGAGGATCACTCGTGTCATTTTTTATGGCCCTGAAATAATCATATTGACTAGCAAGTTACACAATCCAAATCAAATCTGTAACTGTGTTCATAGGATGACAAAGCTGCCTTGTTACAAGGGGAGAGAGAAGCTGAAATGCTGATAATTTAAGCTTATACAACTTTGTTCTATGGAAATTTTCTTGTACTCTTCATGCCTCACTTATTATTGATATTCAGATCTGGTGACCTACTATTGCTAGTTGCCTTCCAGATCACAACTTTGAAGTCCTTGTGCCTGTTCTGGAGAGATTCGTGGTAGGTCGTATCCAAATGGTACAACGTAACTCGTGGTTGTCTCAGTTATTTCCCACACTTTATGTATTCTCACCGGCCTCCCAGTAGGGAACAATTAGATGACTTTTTGTGGGTGACACATTAAAGTTACTGATTTCTCACCTATTGAGAGAATCTGCTTCATGGTCCTCCTGAACAGTGTGGAGTCTTTTGGGGTTGTAAATTTTATTTTCCTTTACCAACTGACCATGCTCACTTGTTACCATGGTTGGTTTTGCACAGGACTGGGCATGCTCCTTTGTTCTGCTTCATTCCATGTTTCTGTGGTTCTTAGGAATTTTTTGTACATGGTGATATGTTTTACATATATCACATTTTAGAGGATAAATTTCTCAGTTGCATAAGTTCTCACCCTTTGCTTCCTTGGGAGCGTTTGGTATGCATTTTAAGAAACAATGTTTGGTATGTGTTTTTAGGACGCAAGTGCCTTCTCGTTTTGTCGTTTGTATTTCTTCATGTTCACCCCTGTTCATTCAAGACTCTCTTAACACCATTAGGTCTTATCTTGGCACCTATGAGTATTGACCTTACTTTCGAAAAAAGAAGACTGCTGAGTTACTATGTTATGATGTGTTTTGTTCACTTATATATATACACAATTTTTTTTATGCATTTTATGTGGACATGTCCAACCGGTCCTAAGAGCTTGCATCCAGAATCAAAGCATTGTACTTATTCTATGGTAAGCCTTAACTTGGTTTCTTCCCGCAGTTGGATGATCAACAAAGGTATAACAATTCTACACAATGCCTGATCTCCTTGCGTTTTTTTCATGCTAGATGCAGTAATGTTATGCATGATGGGACAAGGCTTGATGATATAGCAGGCATGGGTGAAGTGTGTAACTTCTTTGCGGTGGCCAATGGGAATTATACACAACAGAGGTGCCTTCAATGCTGCCTGCTATGCTTGCACACAGGAAGTATTCTTTGTCAGCATGTTTCTAACAATAACTTGTTGCACTTTATGTTATCAAAGGTGATCACCTCGCTAGCCTAGGCAATAAAGTTGGCTGAGGCGAGTCAAAATTCTTTGCCTCGCCTCATATTCTCCTCACTCAGCTAGGCACTTGCCTATGATGTCTAAGCCATAAGCTTGTTTCTTTTTCAATTATGTGGTACGGCTTTTTCTTATTCTTAATTATTTTTTGTCAGTGTGTTTCTAACAATAACTTGTTGCACTTTTTGTTATCAAAGGTGATCACCTCATTCTTCTAGACAATAAAATAGGCTGAGGCAAGCGAAAACGCCTCGCCTCGCCCTCATATTCGCCTCACTCACCTAGGCACTTGCCAATGATGTCTATGTCATAAGCTTGTTTCTTTTTCAATCGTGTGGTATGGCTTTTTCTTATTCTTAATTATTCCAAAGTGGCTAATTCTTCTAGTCCCTTTTTCTCTTACATGTTGTCACATTTTTTCTTATTTTTAATGATTCTTAAGACCATCCATTATTTATAAAAGTAGTGGATGGTCTTAAGACATTACATGTTAGACATGATCAGTGCTTCTCAGAGTCTTACATATGATTATCTTGGATGTTGTTTTTCATTTTTCATGTATTATCATTTTGTCCTTCATATAGTGATATATGGGAGAACACATCACCTCAAACACCTAGGTATTTTAGGTTGAGGCACAAACCCCCGATCGCCTTAGTCGCCTCTGACTCCATAGGTTGCACTATGTTTGGCACATTAGGTATCTGAGTCCGGCAGGTAAGGAAAATTTGCATGCCAGATCAATGTTGATGCATTTTACTAGTGTAGACCCCACCAACGTCAGCCACCATTTATGAAGATGCTTTGAATTCTTGATGTGGCTTCCCTAAAGTTCCAAAACTTAGTGATAAGTAGGCAACAAAATAAGAATTAGGCGACTATGAAATTTCGCTCAATGAAATGTTAAAGCTTTGAACTGAGGTCATTTCAATGATATGCTGATTCCTGTTATGGCTTCCATAAAGCAAGGGTATTGACAAACCATTGTTGTCCTCTTCTGAGTTTGAATTCATTTGGTCTTTTCTTGCCTCTCAATCCTCATTATCTGACAAAATGAATTACACTGTTTACTGCCTGGCAGACCAGTTTGGCACTTTAGGTATCCAAGTGTTGGACCCTTTATAAAGAAAGGGGGGAGGAGAACCCCCCCCCCCCCCCCCCCCCCAACCAGTTCCCAAACCGGTGGGGGGTCCAAGGCCGGTGGCCCCCCCCTCCGCCCCCCCCTTCCTCTCTAACCTCTCTCTCCTCTCATCCTTATTAAATTAAAAAAAAAAGAGAAAAGGAGAAGAGAAAGAAGCAAATCGGTGGCACCCCCCACCTCAGAAATTTCCGGTGGGTACGCCTCCAAGGCTTATAAATACCCCCCAAGGGGTAAGAAGAACTCCTTGCTCATCTTGGCCCAAAAATTCCTCTGCCCATTTGAAGACCAAATCCGGTGCTCTTGTCCGGGTTTGCTTGGTTTGGAGGATATTTTTCGTCTCGGAGGGCTCTCTTCCTAAGGTTTATTCCTAAGAGGAAGTTCTGCCGAATTTATATTGTAAAATCACCGTTCTATAAGACGGGATTATGTCGAAATAATGAATGAAATACCAATATTTGTTCTTTGAGCATATATGTGTGCATGTGTGTTCATGAATCTATTACTTAAGTAACACTATGTTATTATATTTTCACATACATAATTAATTAGTTTAATAACTAATTAAAATATATAATTAAATGTTCTAAAATATCTTTGGCCTCACCTCATACATAATTAAACCTAGACTCATAATCAAAACTCAATAATGAAACATTGAGACATAAAACAATATACTTAAGTTAAAAAATAACTTAAATACCCCCCATGCTTAATTAATTAATAAAATATGTAAAAATTATTTAAAATCAGAAAAATTCTGTAAAAATCAGTATACTCAGTGAAAATCAGAAAACCAAATCTGAAAATTACATAAACCCAAAAATATGACTTAAATATCCTTCATATATCCAATTAATTAATAAAAATCAGTAAAATTAATAAAAAAAACAGTGAAATTCAGTAAAAACCAGTAAAAAAGGGAGAACCAAATTTGAAAATATATAAACTTCTCGAAATGACCAAAATGCCCCTAGAACTCAATGAAATTACAAAAATACCCTCACCCATGATAAAAATCTGTAAAAATCACATAAAATTCTTAAAAAAAAAATCAAAATCTCTCTTATGCCCAAAATACCCTCCAAACCTTAATAAGATGGATAAAATTACCAAAATACCCTTAATATGATAAAAAATAAATAAAAATCTCAGAAAAAATATAAAAATAGACTCTAAGTCTAATAAATTCTATTTAAAGTAAAATTACCAAAATAGCCCTATAACTTAAATATGTCTAAAATAATCCTAAAATACATCTGAAGGGTTTTCAAGTTTCCCTAAAATGCTAAAAAACTTAGAATGACCATAATGACCCCTAACGCAACATAATTACAAAAATATCTAAAAAATAGACTTTAAGTCTAGAAATCCAATTCGGGTAAAATTACCAAATACCCTTACAACCCAAACACACTTAAAATAACTCTCTCCTAAGGTTTTGAAACCTTCCTAAAACATTAAAACTCATTTCACACACTAAAGTGACAATAATACCCCTATACCTTCCAGCTTGGCATAATTACAAAACTACCCTTATGGGTCTAAAATATTTGGAATCAATCTAGATAATTCGGAGTCAATCCAAAACCTTTTAAAAAGTTCCCTAATCAATTATAAACCCATCCTAAACTAGGGTGAGGCCAAGAGCTTAACCTAAAACATATCTTCATATGCATGTACTGCATGTAGTAGTAGTGTTGCATGTTATAAGGGCATCAACGGACGGTTAATCAAGGGTTGTCGAGTGGTTGCTTGACGTAATTAACACTGACCAAGGTCAGTGAAGAGAGGTCATATACTTAGATGTTTGCCTGATCCGAAGTCCCGGACTCCCTGAGGGCTAATCCCAAGCTCTCATAGTCTAAAAAAATAAAATACATAAGACCAACCTATATTTCTCCAGATAAAAACAAAAGACCCAAAACACCAGGATTTTAAACTAATCCGATAGGAGGAGACAGCTAGGTTAGGTTCCAAACACCAAGTCATAAGTAAGCAAATTCTGCATGTCATATCAATGTTGATGCATTGTACTTGTGCTGCTCGTACCAATATCGGCCACCATTTGTGAAGATGCTTTGAATTTTTGGTATGTTTTCCTTAAGTTCCAAACTTGCAACCACCATCAGCATTTATTGCATGGGAGTTTAGGTTTACATGCTATGTAGACAAGCTTTCTAAGTGAGAGGTTCTATTTTTATCAGTGTCAATGAGAGATTCTGTTGTTATCAGTGTTGGTGCGATTTTATGATTGTTGAACTTTTTGACACTGGGTTCTGTCTTGCTGTGCTCTAGGCCATTGGATTAGGCTTCTGGCATTTTATTGTCAACATCTGAGTTTTAAATTCATCCGATCTCCCCCCAAGAAAAAAAGAAAAAGAAGTCCAATAACTTGTTTTCTGTTATGTCTTTGTATGTAAATTTTTGACATGCCTTCTTGTCATTGCCCCTGCAATTGTAAAATCATCTCTTTATTTGCTTGGTCTATGGTGTGAAACACAATGATGGAAGGATTTTAACTGCCATTTTCTATGGCAAGATGTTGCTGCACTATTTGCTCGTGATTTACACCTAGTGGTTATAATTTCACCTATGTTTTTGCATGTATGTAATTCCACATGTAGGCATTTCATGTATTTATTATTTCCTTCATTTGGAGCTACTATACTTATGATTGGTGAGAAATCATTCTTGTTTATGACCACAATAGTATGTTAAGTTTTCTCTGTGGATTCAGCCAGATGAATTCTTGTCTTCTAAGATTCAAAGCTTGTGTTCAACTTCAACAAACCTGGTAATGTACTAACCTTTGCAGTATGGAGGATCATTTTTGCACATTATGCGGCAAAAATCAGCACTTCTGGACAAATGCACCAGACTGAGCATTCTCACTTGGTACCAGGGTGGGTGGGTTTACAGAACTGAGCATACTATTTTGTTCTGCTTTCTTCCATCTTAGAGATTTTTTGTACATGGTGATATGTTTACAACTTTACATATATCTCATGTTAGAACATAAATTTCTCAGTTGTATAATTATTGCCCTTTGTTTCACTGGGAGTGCTTGGCATGTGGTTTAAGAAACAACTGTTAAGAAACAAGTGCCTTGCTTACTTTTGTCATTTGTATTTCTTCCTGTTCACCCCTCTTCATTCATGACACTCTTAACACCATTAGGTCCTATCCTGGCACATATGATATGACTATTGACCTTACTTTCGAAAAAAGAAGACTTCTGACTTACTGTGTTTGAAGTGTTTTGCTTTCACCTATATATCTTCACAATTATTTTTTTATGCATTTTATGAGGACATGTCCAACTGGTATCTTAAGAGCTTGCATCTGGAATCAATGCATTGTACTTTTTCAATAGTATGCATTGAGTTTTTCCACCATGTGGACGATCACAAATGTATAACTGGTTTCATCTCCTTTGGTGATATAGGAGGCATGTGCGAAGTGGTGTAGCTTCTTTGTGGTGGCCACGGGGAATTATACTCTCTTTTTTTGACAGAAACACTCGGAGTTATACACAGGTGCCTTCAATGCAGCATGCTATGCTCGCACACAGGAAGTATTCTTTGTCAATGTGTTTTTAACAATAGCTTGTTACAGTATGGTCCTTTCTTCTGCTTCCATCTCCTAGAGTTGACACTTAACTCTGTCTCACGCCTGATTTTTATTCTTGTTTGTTCTTATTTCTTAGCTTGAAGATGAGGCGAAGAATTCTATTTTAAAACCAAGGGTATAAGTACAGTTTCCCAAGTATGATCAATTGTTGGTTCTAATGCCTCTTAAGTTTAATTCCCTTTTGGACAGTTTATTTATGTACATTACAATTCTGCTTTCTGCCTTTGAAAAACTTTTGAGTAATATTTAGATGGAATTATCTTCATCAAGGGGTGTCATGTATAGAATTGATGTGTGGGAGGTAATTTACCGAAGGAGCATCATCTGAACAGTGATTGTAGGAAGATGCAGTAGTATGCCATGTGTTTTCCTTATATTCTCTTCCCAGTCTTTATGATTAGAGCTACAATAACTTTTTTTCCTCATATGTTGCTTTTCGTTTTGTGCAATTTGCTACACCTTTCTTTTGTCTACTGTACTCCAGGTATGCGGAAAGCTAAATAAATGGAGAAATATGTTGCTCCTGTGCATGGACGGTCAAGTTAACTCTCAAGCTATTTTGTGTTTAAATTTCAATGGTTAATTTATCCATTTTATAGGGGAATGAAATACGTTATTATTTTTTTCCCTTTTTGCTTTTCGTGTATTGAATCGAATCTTCACAACCATGACCTTCTTCTTCTTTTTTGCATTGTTTGCTGCATATTACAAAGTACAACTTATGGGGTGTTTGGTTGCTTTATAATGTAACCTTTTCTTACAAATATATATTTTTATACTGAAAATATATGAAAAGAGGTGTTTGGTGACACTATTAAAATATATTCTAATAACATTCTTCACTCATAAAACATGATAAAATTAAAAAGACCGGTGACCCTAGTTTATTTTTTGTCACGCACAACAGGCTTCCCACCCGTCCTCCCCGCCCTGCCCTACCCTCATCGTCCAGATCCACTCCTGACCAGCCCACCCACGCCACTGGTGGATCCATCCCTGCCCGCCCACCCTTGCTCCTCGCGACCACCACTGTGACATCGTCGGGTTTCCCACCGCTCCCGGCGACCTTGGCTTCCCGGCATTCGACAAGAAGCGCATTTCCTCTCCGACCACATAGACTTCTACGGCCACCCACCCCACGGCACGAGCCATCCCCTCGGGTGTTCCCTGGCCATCCGCCTTGGCCCTCGCAAGCATGTCCAAGATCTCTGCATCGAATAGGTTGTCGAAGAGCCTGTCGGTCCCGGCTACGATGATGTCCCTTGCTTCTATCTCCACACAGATTCTGTTCGTGCTCTCCGGCGGGTCCCCTTCGGCCACCTGGTACGGCCGGTTGAAGCCGTGCTTCTGTGGTGACGAATGGTACATGATCTTGCCGCTGCGCACCACCAGGAAGCCTCTGTCGCCCACGTTCACGGCGCGTAGGAGCCACCCGTCCACCACCCCGATGCACGCTGTGGACGTGCCCCTGGCGGTCGTCCTCGCAAGCTCCCTCTCCAGCACGCCCTCCAGCGCGGTCTCAGCGTCGCAGTGCTACGACACGAAGCCGCCTCCAGCTCAACCTCGCACAGGGACATGCCGTGCGAACTCCCCGGTGTCGACGCCGCGCTTGGTCCAGCCACTGACCCCGTCAGCGACACCAAAAGCATCCAACGCCTTGCTTACGAAGTGGGCATCCTCGCCCCGCGGGTGTTCCCCTTCCTTGCCAAACATGATAATTGCGTACAGTTTATAATTTGAAAATCTTTCTACTTTTTATTTTAATATTTTTTTATAACAAAACTATATAAAATATTAAAATACAACCAAATACCCTATTAACTATTTATGTTTTCATTGATCTGATTATGTAAGTTATGGCTGTAAATGTTACTCCAACTTTCTGATTTCTGATCGTTGTTTCTAATATTTTGGAAATAGATGTAGAAATACAAAAAATAGATCTTCTCTTTTTTATTCTGAAGTCCTTCCGAATCCTGATTTTCTGATAAAAGTGTATCTGGAAGTAGAAACGTTTGTTCCCGCATCTGCTCTCCGATATTTGTTCCGACAATATATTATTATTATTCCTTTGCCCAAGAACTACCTAGTCACGTCAAGGGCTTGAACTTTTCTTCTAGCGAGGTAGCTCGAGTGCCAATAGCTTGGTTGGATAGAGGACGATACATTAATAAAGGTAGCTAAGGTCTTCTTATTCTTGTCTGGTGTGATACTAAATAATAAGAATACCATCTTAGCCTAATATGATGGACATCACATTAAATATGCATTATATGTTACACAATGAGGAATATCATACATTGCATGAGACTTGTAATAGGCATAACATTCTATGTGACTTGCAAGTATTAATACCTGTGAGTAAGGGGGGAAGTGGAAATGGATACTTCTCCATTTCCATTTCCGCTTTCATATAGGAAACGGATGCCGACAAAGCACCTATTTCCATTTCCTATACCGCGTCCATTTCCGATTTTCCATCTAGGAAATGGAAGCGAAAACACCTATTTCCTTTTCGGTCTCCGACCCATTTACAGCCTGAATTGTAGAACTAACATTGGTTTTTTTTCTCTCCCACGTGTGACTCCTGTTTGTTTTCATTTCTAGAGTTTCATTTTGGAAACAATGTGCATGCATGCTCATTGCACATAAACGAGCGGTTGGTCACTTTTAGTCTTTTAACTGAATTGTATTACTATTGAGATCAAGTGCTATGCAAGCTAACTTGACTTTAGCATGTGACATGTGGCTAAATGGTCTTCACCATTTCTTTTTTTGGATAAATAATCATTTCTATGATTGATATATAATGCTAGTTTCAAATATTGGAAGTCATTTGGCTTCCATTTTAAGTACAAGGCTCAACTCAGTGTGACTAATTTCACTCTAAATATTAATAGGATGTTTAAACGGACATTCAGATATATCCGTCAGATGTTCTACCCTTGATTAAATGAATATCTAGATATGTCCATTTCCTCACCAAACATTAATCAAATGATTAATATTTGCTAATATTTTTCCTTTCGCCCTAGATATTAATCATATATTCGGATATGTTTGTTCAATATTTTGATTAAATGAAAATCTAGATATGTCCATTTTCTCTTCAAACGCTATTCGAAGGAGTATTAATATTTTCATTTCGCTCTGAATATTAATCAAATGATTAAACGGATATTTAGATATGCCAGTCTAATGTTGTAATCTTGATTAACATTTATTTATATTAATCAGTAATGAGCAATTTTTGCATGCAGCTACAGACATGGAAGAGGTGGTTTGGGATCAAGGCCTGCTAAAAGTGTGTGGAGAGGTGTCCTGGTGTAAGTGAACGTTTATGCATTCCTCTTTACTGTATTGAGTATCAACAGACCGGTAAGGTGATACCCGAACAGAGCTAAATTGTTTGCAAATTTTCTTCTAGACTAGCCGAAGAAACTAATAGAAGATGGCAAAATACACAGTGAAGGTCCCCCCTACTCTCTGATTGAAGTGCAGGATGGCATGGCTCATCTTTTTCTAGCCATGGTGAAGTCCCCTGAATCAATGTTTCTGTCCTATGAACTATGTACTAATGACCGTGTGCAAAAGGCCTGTTTAGCCAAAGGTAAAGCCAACCCCTCCTCCCCCTCTCTTCCTGCACCCATGGGGGGGGGGATGTGCATCTTTCCTATGTAAGAAGCATGGTACTTAAACATAGCCTATGCCATGTTTACTGATTTTCCCTCATCTGGGTGGTTTTCTGTATAGTTTGTGAAGAGGCAAGAAAACCTTGCAGCTGATTTTGTTTGTGGCATGGGTTATTCCTGCAATTTGCAAGGCATGACCCATTGTACTCGTTCTAAATCATTTTTGGGTTCTAGTATTCCAGTCTTCCGGATCTTAAGTTGACCAAAAATTGATGGGTAATAATGATGAGATGGGGATAGTAGTGACCCTTCAGAAATCTGTGTCTTGGTGTCATTATAATACATATTTCCATTGGTTAATAAACTTGGTGTTCTTAATTTTAATCTGGCATATGAAGAATAACTGCATTGAAAAGCCCACCTTTCTTAGACTGATGGCCTAACATATGCAATATTTCTGAAGTTTAACGAGAGAACTTTTCCTTCCTTCTGTGGCTTAGCATACGTAGAAATAGTCTAAATGTGCATCACAAAAATATTGATAACATTGAAGGACAATTGTATGCTTCATAATAATATAATGTATGGTTCCTACTTCGACGTATTGTGTAACTGTGTATCACAAAAGTAATGATAACGTTGAAGGACAAATGTATGATTCATAATAACATATGGTCCTTACGAACTTGTTCATCTTTTTAAGATGTTTCTTTCATGGATCATCATTTACTTTTGGTATAATAGACCCTTAATAAGAAAGCAGGATCTTTAAACAAGATGCTTCATATATAGAGGAAAATATCCTTAATATCGTATTAGTACTCATTTTGTTTTACTCGCCCATTGCATGATATGAAATTAAGGTAATAACCTTTATGTGTAATCTTCACTCTATATCTTCGGTTTGTCTGTGGCTGTGGCAATTTTTCCTTTCTTTTGGCATACACATCCATATGCATGCCCATTGGAAGGGTTTCTGCTTCTACCCACTGAGGCTGTTGCAGATATGATTAGTGAGTTAGTCCATCTGGTGCACTTAAAATAGTTTATTCTTTTGCCATGTGATGATATTCTCCACTTTTGTTATGCAATTTCCATTGCATGTCCGATCTTCCTCATTTCTCCTTCCACTTGTTAACGCAAGCTTCAATATGCTTGATTTATATTTTCTGAGAAAAAGAAATGAGGAAATGTTTTGAACTACCCCAATAAGAAAACATTTTGAGCTTCCCCTTTGTTGCCGTTTTTGTGAAGGTAAGAATTTGCTGATGTATCATTTAATGCAATTGTAGTACTATCCACTTTCAGAAAAAAAAAATGCTGATGTGCTGATTTAACACCTATATTCACCCTTTTGTTTAATATAAAATGAATACAATAAGCTTTGGTCATAGTTTCTATCGTGTGATGTTAGTGTGCCATCTTAAGATAGCCAGGTTTTGGATTGACCCTTTGGTCCATCTGGTGAAGATAAGGGGTATCTGGAGCACTAGTATGTCATACCTTTTCCATGAATACATGATGAAGGTAATATCCTTTAGTCATATTTATAGTTTGTATTTTTAGTGTTCCAAATTATGATAAATGAAGAAGTGATAAGTTTCACATGTCCATATCCTTTCAAGTATGCATGTGTTGAAGTTTTTCCATATCTTTTCATTTATGCCTATTTGATGTTTTATTAGTAAGCTTTCCTGAGCAGTTGTCATTTGATTTGGATACTGGGATTTTGTATTTTGATGTACTAATTCTACCAACTTCTTAACCAAGTAAGTGGGAGAAAAAAACCACAAGCTTTGAGATGTGATAGACTGGGTTTGGGGTCTATTCCTGTCTCTTATGGTGGATTAACTCACTGAATACAACCAACTGCAGGGTTCAATTCATCTGAAGGCCAAATCTCAAGTTAATTTTATGTATCCTGTCAACACATGCATAACCAAATTTGGGAGATACTTCAATCTATGTATTTTCTAGCAGCAGTTCCAAACTTTGGTCACCAGTAAGCTGCATTTGATCATGTATTTGGTTGCTTGCTCCTCTCCTCTCAATTTTTTAGTCCTAGGAAACCGTTTTTATCCTCTTTATGTTCTTCATCATTTGATCCTATTTGTGATGATGAGTTAAAGATGGATCCTCACGCTAAAGAGTTCTGCCTATGATGACTTACTCTTTCAAGTCAGATTTATTTGCCTTGTGGAATTCCCAACAAACTTTTCTATGGGAGAGCAGGATATCTGTGAGCATGCTCCTTAAACAAATTATCTGCCATTTAATCATCATTGTGATATCTAAGTTGTGGATGGCTTTTAGGTACCTCTTGGACAACTAAATGTTTTCTCAATTGATTTCTGTCACTATTCCTATTTTTGTTGGACACATCTGCAACCAGTGGCGGATCTAGTGCATAGAGTGTGGGGTCCCAGGACCCCACTGAACTTTTGAAGTTTTAGAGGCCCACTTCAAATTTAGGTGTCCAGGACCCCACTGGCCACACACAGGAACCCACTGGGCCTGTCCGATCGTGCAGCCCGCTTAGGTGGGCGGAGGCCCAACCAAGGCCCAGTCCATTCCCCGTCCCTGCGCGTCTCCGCTCCGCTCGAGATCCCGTTCGTTCCTCTCCGAGACTCGTAGAGCCCTAAGCCCCCTAGGCAACTGCGCGGCTGCGCCCCCAAGCCCCCCACCCCACTGGCAACCCGGCGGCAGGCGGCCACCGGCCACGCACTCTCGCCCTTTGTCGCTCCGCTCTCCGCCCAGCGCCGCCACGGCCGGCGGCCCGCTGCCCTCCTCCACAGCCCCTCCGTGGGTCCGCCCAGCCCCGCCCAACCTAGCCCGGCTCCGCCCGGTCCATCCCCGCCAACCGCCCAGCCCAGTCCGGCCGGTTAACCTCTCCACCCCCCGCCACTAGATCCGCCTCGCACTGCCGCCCTCACCCCAGCGCCGCCGCGGCCGGCGGTCCGCTGCCCGCCACGGCTCCACCCAGCCCAGCCCTGCTCTGCCCGGCCCAGCCCCGCCGGCCGCTAGCACCGCCAACCGTCCAGCCCGGTCGGTCAACCCCTCCGGCCTCCGTCGCTAGATCCACCTCGCCCAGCCTGCCCGGCCGCCCGGCCCAGCCCCTCCGACCACCAGCCGCTGAGCCCAGCCTGGCCAGTCACCCCCAGCCGCCTAGCCCGGCCTGGCCGGTCACCCCTCCGACCGCCAGCCGCTGAGTCCAACCTGGCCGGTCACCCCTCCGACCGCCAGCTGCTGAACTCGGCCTGGCCGATCACCCCCTCCGCCGCTGCGGCCTGCCCTCCAACTCCGGCCACCGGCTGGTCCCCCATCGCGCCGCAGCTGCTGCAGAACCAGAACAAGGTTAGTTTTTTTTTTTTAATAATAAGATTAACGCACATGGGAAAAAAATTGTGCATAATTTTTCTGATTTATTTTCTCAGTCTCTCATATGTTGACTTGATCATGGGAGAGTTTTTTTTTTTTTTTGGAATCAGATTAAGGACTTCTGTGAGATTTTTTTGTGTACCATTTTTGTTCATCTTGATTTGTTTTGATTCTTTTTTTTTGTTCTCTTTATTTCTAGTGATTTGGATTGTCAGTACAATTTTAGGGTTGCAGTTATGACCATTTATGTTCTGCACTTTTGCATTCCTTGTTGTTTCCTGTGGGTTATTCTATGGTTTTTAAAAACCAAGTTAAAAGCAGCGTTGCGAAGCTATGTCTGAAGATAATTAATGATCACTCAGTATGTTAATAAAGCAGGTTCTCCTTCTAGAATGGCATACCTGAAGTTTCTTTTTCTAACATCTTCTACAGACATTGGAGAGCATGCAAGCGGATCCAATCGGTTAGGGCCAAAGTAATTAAGATCTGAACCGAACTAATATCGGATTCTTGGATCAAGCTTCCCCTGACGGAAGATGATCTTAATTTGTGGCTGGAATACGGGGTCAAATCTGTATTAATTAGTGCACATTAGAGAGGTGAGCATCACTATTTTAGAGTGACTCCAAGTTGTCATTTTCTTATGTTGGTTTATGATTAAAAGGCAATGGAGAGACATTTGATTAATTCCTCTCCCTTATTGATAGGCACCTCTCCGATGTGTACATTTGGACACCTATATAATCCAGACTTTTAATTCTAAAGGAGATCCATCAACTATAAGAAAAAAATATACTTGTTTCTGGAATTTTTAGATCTCAACCCCCAACCTAATCATATTGAAGAACGAATTATCCTATTTTCAATATTTATTTTTAATCAGCCTGCAATTGCACGCTCATTGGATAAAACTTCCTTTTCTTGATTTTTCAAAAATTTAGAGGGGATTATTCCTAATTTTTGTGAGGACTTACTGAATTACCTGAGATGACCCTAGCTAGCTAATAGATACGGATATTTAAAAATCGCTTTTCTATTTCTTTTTTGCCTCATGGACCCAACTACAGATCTACTTTGATGAGTCCGTATTCTGATTCAGATTAATCTAGATTGGATCCGGAAACAATTTCAGATCCAAAATGAGTAAGGTTGGTGGCCCGTTGCTTCATTGTGATGGACCCGATTCTCATGGTGGGCATCCTTCACCACTCCCACAAAGAACAAATCATGCATCATCCGCATTAAAGCTACCCCAAATCAAAATCAATTTGGATGGAAGAGCATTAAGTGTGAAGCTTTCATATTATGTTGTTCTATCATATATGTTTGCATGAACACAAGAGATGTGTATAAGAGGATTATATGACGATCTTAAAATTGCAACAACACCTTTAGATATATCCTTCACCTTTATATTATGTCAATTTTATATTTATCCTAGTTGTAAAAAGTTTAATCTAATATTTTTTACTTGAAAGTCGAGAAAGATAAACTTTTATTAATTTTGAAAATTTTATCTTTCTTTCTAGGTTTTCGATATATGAAGATTGTTGACATTGTGAAGTGGACAAATCAAGGTATCAAATCCACATAAGATTTTCTTCAATTTTTATGATCTTGCGAGCCTGGGTGGTGGCTCATTTATATTTTATTTTACTTTTCTTAGATGTTAATTTTTATGATCCAACGAGCCTGGGAGGTGGCTCATTTATATATTATTACTTATTTATTTAATGTTAAATGTTTGTGATCCAGTGAGTCTGGGTGGTTGCTCATTTATATTTTATTTTGCTCTTCTTAGATGTTATATTTAATGTTAAGTTTTTGTACTCTTTTTATTCATGTTGAATGTATTTTTTGGAAAAATTTGAATGTATTTTTTTATTATTATTGAAGTGTATTATTTTTTATTTATAGTGAATGTATTTGTCAAATAAATCGCTCAGTCTAAATGAACTCTATTGTTGTCCTAGCGATTGAAATGATAATCGATCGATGATCCGAATATTTGACCGATCATTAGCTTATAGCCTTATAGGTCAATTAGCAAATTATCTTTTCAAATCGATATTCATAATGGATAAGATAATGAATACACATTATTTTTTATCGAATGCATATGATATACTAAGATTTAATTATCTGACCGATTATTAACTTATAGGATCGTTGACGGATAATTTTTTTAAACTGATAACTTAATGGATACGGTCATGGATCTACCTTAGATCCGCACCGAATCCGACCCGTTTACATACTTGGCTGTCCCACTTTCAACTTGATCCACAATATTCAATCTGAGGACCCCACTGGACCAAATTTCTGCGTCCGCCACTGTCTGCAACAGTGAGCAAAGGTGGGTGGAAAGTTCAAGGAATGATTGAAGTAGGTAACTTGGAGGACCCAAAGCAATCTTCAATGTTGCAGCAAGTTGCTATTTGACAATGGAGGTGCGCATGTGTGTTTAACCCATGTTACTGTACAGTGATGAAGATTGCTTCAGGAAAATGAGGCAGCAAACATTCATAATTTTTAAGTTTGTTTATATTTTTAGTCAAATATTGAGTTTTCCAAGATGCTTGGGACAAGAAAGGATGTAGTGCAAACTAGGTTGTGCATGGTGGCAAAAAAAAGAAACTCATAACCCCATATTTAGAATCAGATATTTGATGAAAACCCTGTTTGCATGTTTATTTACTTGCATTTGATTGATAGCATTTCCAGGGTACTGTTTGATATTCTTTTTGAGTTCTTGACATCTTATGGATATTCACTTTCAGGCTTTCTGCAAAGAAATATTATAGTTTTTTTGTTATTTGTCATAACTTTACATATAGATTCGCCATTTGTCCTTGACAAATCAAGTTGACTTGGAACTTCTGAATTATATGCTGTTTTAATTTTGCTTTTCCGTTTATGCTAATCTGTGCATTTTGTAGATTGTGCTTTTGCAGTCATCAATGTTATGTAGCTCTTATTTTCGCCCTCAGGGATGGTTAAAAATGGCTTTCCTTCATTTTGAAAGTTTAATATTGTAGATTGGCAGAGCATAATACTTCTCTTGATTGTTTTAAGATCATGCAGAATGCCACATTTCTCAGTAAAGATAACCAGTTATGCAGAACGATTCTTTAGATGCTGTTTACTTACAGGTTTTGAGTTCGGCCTCAAACTCATTTCACAAGGTCATTTAGTTGGAACAAGAACAAAGGTAGACAATGAAGGGTTGCCTCTTTCCTTTGTCAGGCTAGTGGTAAGTGCAATCATTTTTTTTTTTCAGGTAGTTGAACCATGCACAGAAATTTATGTTTTAAAGTTCTGATCTGTTTGATGCTAAATTATGTTTTCTTTTTTTTCTTTCTTCTTTTTTCTTTTTTTTTCTGTTTGTTTGCGCTGTTGCAATCTGGATTTCTTGGTAGATCTTTCTTTGCATCAAACCTATTTCTTCATTTCTATGAAGAAGCGGAGTTCCCTCTTGAAAGAAAGGTTTGCCATATTGCTATGTTCTCAGATGCGGTATGATACCAATCTGACTTGGGTTTACTCGGTCCGACACACTAGTTACACGAGTCATGCCGATTTAGTTTTTTTTTTTAATTCTTATTTTATGAATAATTATGATAAATATAAGTCCAGTAATTTATTAATGACAATGACTTTTAAGTCAAATTTAGGATAAACCTACTCTATTAATCAATATAAAAATGTAAGTTACCTATTAAGTTGGAGAAAAGTTCAATTATTTACTAACTGGAAAAAGGAAATTGAGAAAAAAAAGGTACTCATGCTGAATTGCAGTTACCCGTGCCGGATCTTAGCATATTGCACAAGTCAACACGAGTCACATATGAGTCGCATCGAGTCAACAGTAATCAGTCTGAATCATGACGAGTTGGCTTGAGTTATCATCCAGATACAAGTTAACTCGTACGAGATATGATACGGTAAACCATGCTCAAAAGTGTGCCACAATTACTATGCTAGTACTCTTCCGATTTCATCCCAAAGTAAGGTGCAGACTTGTAATGATGACGAGGATGGTGATGGTGCCTTCATAAATATGTCTATCCATGTGGTGCCCATCTGGTGTCATTATAATGCCTATCTCCTTTAGTTAGTAAAATTGGTGTTCTTAGCTCTACTCTTTGATATGATGGATAACCACATAAAAACCCACCTTGTTTTAGTCTGGTGGCCTTTGTTTTGGACGTAAATGGTCATGCATCAATACACATTATGGTTTGAGTCCTAAAATATGCAATATTTCTAAAGTTTGAAGAGCACTTCTCCGCCTTTAGGTACACCAACGTAGTTTGAAGTATCGTATACTTTTGTATCACAAAAGTATTAATAACATTGAAGGTCAAATGTAAACTTTAGCTTGGCATGCTGTGTAAAGCTGAAGAACCATGATTGGGGACAAGTGACAGAGAATCATGATTGCAATTTGTAAGTAGTTTTTACAGGTGACAGAGAATCATGTTTGTAATTTGTAAGTAGTTTTTGCAAGTCACTTACGTATGCGTATGCTTAATTACTTCTGTGGTCTTTTCCAACGCCCCCATCTCTCTCCCTCTCCGCCCCCCACCCCCCCCCCCCCCCCCCCCAACCACACACACACAAACCTCCCCCCAAATGGCTATCTAGTTCACGCGCGGTTTGCTGCTTTATGTTTATGTAAAAAAACTTCACCTTATGGCCTTCCGGACAAGCACTTTGACACATCATTAACATTATGATTTTTAGATTATAGCGAAACAAAATTGTTGTGCAGATCTTAAGGAAGAAAAAGAAATCAAATAGAACCAATTACTGGTGCCTGTAAAATATAATGAATCATTCCTTTTCAATCTTCTAGTAATGATTGTTTATTATTATCTTCTTCTTGCATCAGATTGTTTATTGTTGTCGTTGCACTTAACCTATTGTCTCTAAATTCCTATTTTTTATATTCTTCTTCGTACACTTAATGTAACAATTTGAATCGTTAACAACTTTATACATGTGGATAGCACTCGCAAGTCTTTGCAAAAGATTGGATGCATTAACATAACATTATTTAGGAGTAACAGTATTAGTGATTTAATATTTATAGTCATTCGTATCTCAAAAACTCATACTAAATAAAAAACACAGCATAAATTCCTACTCATATTCATAGTTTCATATTATTTAGCTTTTGGAAACAATAATTAAGGGTTTTTATTAATTTAATTATATTTAAATAAATATTTAATTATTTAATCATATTTTAAAAGTAATAGCAAGAATAGTCACCTGACATCTCAACCGCTTTGGACGGTTTTAAAATAAGTGAACATTCGCTGTTTTGAAATCAGACAGCACTTGTTTGATTACTTGTAAAATAAAAACAAGAGAATGCTTAATTTTAATTTATAGTGGTTCTTCTTTGGAAACCAAAATAAATAAATGGGCCTGTCTAGATAAAATCCAGATAAGATTTTATTTTATACCATTCTATATCATCCCAAACATAAAATCAATGTAAACGAAGTTTGATTATGTTGGATTACATTATTTTACATTGAAACGAAAACAATCTTTTCTAACTTTCATTAAGACCTCAAGCCTTTCGTGGTAGTGGTACGCAAGTTGCCTGTTCTCTCTCTTTCATACGCTATAAGCCACAATCCTCATGAGCACATGTTTGTCTCACCAACTGAACTTGGAGGCTGTTTGGATTGATGTAAGGGTGTAGTCGTGATCTCTCTACATATAGAGCCTAATGCTACAATATGCTCAAACAGTCAAACCGTACCAACATTCGAGGGTTTAAACCTCTTAATTAATGTCAAAACTAAACTCCCAAGAGATGAGAACAATTCTAAAGAATATTTGGAATACTTTCTTTTTTTATGATTTCTTAGGTTTTTTTTGCATTCCTTCATGGCTATAATTAAATTCCATGATGGAACGGCTATAAAATAAAAAAAATCACCAAAAATAGAAAATTACTCTAATTAACCCCTAAAGTTGTTCTTATCCTTGGAATTTTAGTATTGACCACCAATTAAGTAGTTTATATTAATGTTGTTCTTATCCTTAGCATTTTAGTATTGACCACCAATTAAGGGTTTATATTGAGTCCAGTTTAGTCGTATTACACCATTATCGCCGGTCTACCTCTTAATTGCTACCCGAGGGTTAGAAGAAAAGGTCACCAAACAAATCAACAACTAGAGGTCTCTTTAAATCCTTATAAGCAGGTTTGAGCCAGTTTGGTTGTTCTACCTGTTATGAAAATAACGATATGTCCTTGGCTCCTGATTGTTTCTGATGCAAGTTTGTAGTCCTTTTTTTTTTTTTTTTCTTAAATATGATGTTACTGATGTTAGAAATCTTCGCTAGGTACCAAATTATACATCATTTCTGATGTTAACAATTCCTGCTATTTTTATTGAAACTAGAGTGAGGTTTTCGTTTATATTTCTGCGTTACTCTCTTGATTCATTGAAGAAGCATTGCAGGTTATCCAAACGGCATGACAATTTAGTATTCCTAAAGGTAAATATCAAATTAGAAAAATATTACTTGTATTTAGGAATTGAAATAGCAATAGATAACTCAATAATTTGACCGACTATTAATTTGTCAATCAGTTAATATAAAGTAATGGATATAAGTCTTTCCTAAACTAAATGCTCATTGAATTTAATAATCTGATTATTTGATCAATTATTAATTTATAGATCAATTAATGCCTGGTCTTTCAAACCAATCGCATAATGAGATCAGATCATGAATCTATCTTAGAACCGTACAGAATTCCAACCATTTTCATCCTTACTTTCCTTAAATTACTCTTCTAATGTTAATCAACCAAATTTTTTGAGTAATACTTGCTGCAAGACCCCCTCTTGTTGCAGTGTGGGCATTGCGGTGGATAAAAGATATATTTTTTATTTTTCTAAGCAGGCCCCCTATACCCCATGTACTAATACAGACCAATCTCAGATTGGATAATTAAAATGTTTAAAAAATAAAAAACCGAGCTCTCATTGAGTAGTATAAATGTCTTTACTTGGCTGAGCTCGATAATAAATCTTGATTTTTAAAATTTTTGAGATTGTCCAATCAAAGATCGGCCAATGTGAACACATGGGACACATATAGGCTGACCTTAAAAAAATTTAAAAATAAAAAAAATATTTTGTACTCAGTATGATGTTCCGCATTGCAGCAGTGTTGGCATCGTATCAAGTATTACTCAGTTTTTTATTACAATAATATAACAACACTCAGCAGATAGTGACGGTGGGAAGAGATTGCCATCAACCATTACCCATGAAAACGCAAGCATTAATGGGCCGGCCCGGCCCGCGGATTCGGGCCCGGTAAAATGATTTTCCTTTCCCTCCCGCGCCTCTGCAAATTCTTCTGCGCGCCAAAATGACTAAAAACGCGAAATCATCCCACGCCCGCCATTACAAGAAGCTCCCGCTTGCGCTTGCTCGCCCAACACGAACAATAACCCCGTCATCTCCACCGCCTCTCCTCCCCCTTCGCACCACCATGGCAGTGCCCCCGATCTCCCCTCCGAAGAACGAGCTGGCAGCGTCCGCGGCCGGCAAGGCGGGCGCCAAGCGGAAACGCCCGCACCAGGCCTCTGCTGCCGGCGCCTCCGACGCCGCTCCCTCGCCGGCCTCCAAGCGGAACAAGTCACCTGGCGTCCGGGTCATCGGCGGCAGGATCTACGACTCCGAGCTTGGCAAGACCTGCCACCAGGTATGGACCCCTCCTTGCCATCCCCTCAACCCCGAGATGTACAACGTGCCCTTGTTTTGCGCTCTCTGAGGCGTTTTTTGTGGGCTTGCAGTGCCGCCAGAAGACCATGGATTTCTCGGCTGCCTGCAGCAACGTCAAGGGTGGGAAGAAGCCTTGCCCCATCCGGTTCTGCCACAAATGCCTCCTTAATAGGTGGATCTCACCGTTTGCGCCTTGCTTTCGCTTTCTTTTCTGGGATCTGGATGGATCTATACTGTTTGCACGGTTTGTGGATGAAATGTTTGGTGATTTATCTGACGCAGGTATGGGGAGAAGGCGGAGGAGATGGCGTCCCGAGAGGACTGGTGCTGCCCCAAGTGCAGGGGGATCTGTAATTGCAGCTTCTGCATGTGAGTTGCTTCTTGTATTTTTTCACACGTGATGCTAGTAGGTCCTCTTATCGTTTTGAAATCTTTGTTGTGTGCTTGGTGGGTGGATGATGTGTAGGAAGAAGAAGGGCCAGCAGCCCACTGGAATGCTTATACACACTGCCAAGGCAACTGGATACTCCTCAGTTTCTGAGATGCTGCAGTTGTATCAGATGCGCTCCGAAGCCAAGGACGTCGACCAGGAGGTGAATGCTGTGTCGAACAGGCCGCACTCTTCTGGCAAGGTCTGCTTACAACCTCTCCTCGCTTCCTCTTAGTACTATAAGTTGTTATTCTAATTGATGGGTTGTGCTTATGGTGCTTCGTCAGCAGCTGGTTGCTTCTGGAAGGAAGCAAGGCAAGGAAAATTCTCCTGCACCAAGTAGGATACTGGAGTTGGTGGATCAGGCTACAAAGCCCAGTGAAGAGAAAGGTGAGATAGTGGATGTCAAGGTGAAACGGAAGAGCAAAGTGCCAAAATTGAAACGGGAGAACAGTAATGGTGTGATGGGCAATTTAACAAAAGGTAAAACAAGAAAGAAGGAAAATTTCGCGAGCAAGAATATGAAGAGGGGAACTCTGGTTAAAAGTGAGAAGAAAGATGATGTGGTTGATGAAAAAGAAGCAGTGTCGACAGATTTCAGTGGTAAGAAAATGTCTATGAATGATAGAAAAGCTGGATGCAACAGAGAAATGCAGGCTTGCAATGGAAGTAACATTGTTGAAGAAAAGGGAGATTTGCATAAAGATAAGAAGAAGTGCATGAAGAAAAGACAGATGGATATAAGGAAAGCCTTCTCAGATGGTAATGTAAAGGACACATTGAATAAAGAGGGTGGAAATGGTTCTGAACCTGCGGTGTCGGTGAGAGCATGCAAGGAGAACGAAGATGCCCTTCCCAGTGTTGCCAATTCTCTAGATTCAGTTGTAGTGATGCCTGAAGGCACACAATTAACAGCTGTTGCAGGCGTTGAACTGCAGGCTGAGGATGTTGGACCAGCGTTGCAGTTCTTGGAGTTCTGCTCTGCTTTCGGGAAGGTAACTTGCAGAATTTTTTCAGCATATGGATGAATTACTGACAAATGTTGCTTTCTGAACGGCCAAGTGGGGGGAATTGCTTATGGCTTGTTTGAGATAGATAAAAATAATGTTGTCCATCATGTTTAGCAATACAAGTCTGTTTCTAAAGTCCCCATCGTAATTTAAAATTAGTCCTGTATCTAATCCACGGATGGAAAAATTGTTTCTGATTTTTGTTAGCTTTAGAAGCCTGTTTCTGAAAATTTCCATTACAATTTCACAATTTTGTTCAATGTAACAATTCCTACTTCAATTATTGATTTATTTTTTATCAATTTAGGTACTGGATGTAAAGAAAGGCCAGCCTGAATCTGTTCTTCGAGAGCTAGCCAGCGGGCGTGGTGCACGTCGGGGATTAAATTCTTTGATAATCCAGTTCTACATTAAATTGCTCTCTAGGATACAAAAAGAGGAGGGCGAAAGGTATAAATGTTCTTTTGTCAGAGTAGAACAAACATTTAATCAGTTGCAACAATTCACCTCTCTTCTTTATACTTTTTAGGCCTTTATCCTGTTCGGCAAATGATGGCACTTGGCAGAAGGCTCTTAAAAAGTGTGTAACCGAGTCTCAGTGTGCATTAAAGGAATTGCCTCTGGACTGGCTTAATAAGGGTGCAGCAGGATATGTTCATTTACATTTGTCAGAAAAACTAAGACTCTTGAATTTTCTTTGTGATGAGCTTCTAGGCACAGAGTAAGTGACATTTTATATCCATCTTATATCCACGTTTTTAGATCTATTTTTGCCCATTTGCTCTTGTTGTTTTCTCTGATATAGAGAAATGAGAAATTGGATTGATAAAGAAAACATGGGATTTATTGAGGGAAGAAGAGAAGCTCGAGAAAAAGTTCTTGCTGCAAAAGAGGAGGTATGTAAATGGTGTGATATATGAAGCTGTAGAGGATTAATATTGTCAATTTTTTCATGGGCTTGTTCTTTGTATGTGCTGACATGTACATGTGAATCTACATAAGAATGCATGCATTATGTACTCTTTTTTCACCCATAGGAGAAGCGCCTCAAGAAAAAGCTGAAGGATGAAGTTGCGGAAGCTATGCTTCAATTAAGAAATGGGGCTCCTTTGACTATTTCTGAACATAAGGATCTTGTTTCAAAAATAAAGACGGAGACGGATAAAGCCCACTCTGAGGTGCTTGGTTCTTTGGATATCTTCCGTAAAAGTATGTTTTACGGTTTGTATTGCCATACAAAGTAAAGTTTGTATTGCCAGTTCTATGTATGTTTTCCTTTCTATTCAGAGTTCTGTGTATCTTCCTTTGTATTTCAGCAACAATAATGCCTTCAATCTAATCTTAATGTGTAGATATGAGTTTCATATGTTCTTCTGTACATCACTTAAAAAGTAGAAATGAGATTGAATCATTTGTCCTTTGTGACCTATGTGTTATCAGGCTTTAAGATGTCTATAGCAATTAAAATATGTTTAATTAACTTCGCATGTGAAAAAATGACTGTTTAAGGTCTTTAGACACAACCGCATCACACTTATTTTTAAGACTCTCTTTCGCAAGTTACTCAGTTACACTCCCTCCCCCATTTTCCCACACTGATTGAGAAGCTGATTTAGTCTAGAATCTACTATAAGCTAGTTAGATAATTGTAAATTCTCTTCACTTTCCTTCCTCAGATGCCTATTTCATCTATTACTTTAGTTAAGTACTACGTATTGGGTCTGTAATTTACAATTATACTCTATGACACATTGGCTTTTATTGTATAAAGTTTCCTTTTTCTATATGTCCAATTGTTCTCAAATTTCCTTTTTGTTTCAAGATCTCCATAAAAGGGTTTGCTTTGTTTTATTACGATTCTAACAGAGAAACAAAGATCAGATGCCGTTCGGACCGAGCCTATATTGTTAGAAGGGGATGGTCGAGCGTATTGGAGATTGAAAAGCTATGATAGCTCACGGATCGTGCTTCAAGGTGTATATGCATTGTTGAATATACTACTTTTTCCCCTTTGGTTGGCATTGAAAATTTAATATTCCGACAGTGTTTCTTGCAGATATTGGCAACTGGGGTTTAATTGTGCCTGAAGATAAGTGGTTTATATATGATGATCAACAAGAAAAATTGGTTGAGAAGCATCTCCATTCTTCAAGGTTAGCAAAGCTTAGTTGTTCTCCCAGTGTGATGTGGTTGTTTTTCTTTTTTGTTTTTTTACCCTTTCTTGTTTCATCTTGTTCCTACTTACTTTCTGGAATCATCCTCTCTGAACATCTTTCTTTAACTTTTCCTTTCTACTATTTCATAATCTATACCAATAGAATATAACTTCATTATGTCATTTCATTTCCTGATTAGCGTTTATAAGGCAACTTTCTTAACATTAAGTAATAAGATAATGTCGTCACATATGTATCAGGACGTAATTGAAACATCAATGTATTGTATACTATTTAAAGGTAGTTGCCCAGGTCCTTAGTAGAAGATATTGGTGCCCTTCTTTGGGTCTCTCACTTATGCTCCAGACACCACCTGAAAGTGTTATTGATCTTCTTACTTACATGCATGGTTTGCCTTATCGTATCGGATCGATCTGACTCGTACGAGTCGACTCGTATATGGGCCGACCCGATCCTCTGATACGCATCGAGTCAGACCGGATCATGCCGCTCATACATGCTTAATGGAATGTTTTAAGTTGAGTTTTTTCCTATTTGATAAGTAAGATTATGTTTTTATATCAATTAATATCTAAAGTGTGACTTAAACTCATTAATTTTAACAAATAACTCATTGATTTTAACAAACTCATTGGCTGGACTCGTGCGACTTTTGTGAGTCGGCCCGAGTCAGATCGGTATCATACCGTATCTGGGAAGATACGATCCGATACAGATCAGCGATACGACAAACCTTGCTTACATGTCATTGAAAACCCAGCTGGACATTCTAACAGCAAATAATTTAGAAATAAAAAACCATGTAAGTTGTTGGGTTTTTCAAATCTGTCAGTTGGAGTCTGGTTCTTCTTTGGGGTGGGTGTATGTTGTGTTATCTAAATTGTTCTGTGCACACACAAGAATGTGGGAATTGTTACTATCTAAAGCCATTTGGAGGCATCAAATGTAGAAAAAAAAGTTGGTAAGCTCAATAAAAATTGAGAAGCATCAATTCCATACACGATGTTTCCTGGCCCTTCTTCTTTGTGTGCTCTGTTTAGTCTCCTTGTTATTGCAAAGAGTTCTGTTTAGTCTCCTTGTTATTGCAAAGAGTTGAATTGTACCTTTTTGGCCCATTGTAATTATCCTGTTTTTGGCTTTTTAATTATAGCTATTCACATTTCCAGTGTACAATAATGCTAGCTCTTTATTTTTGTATGTAGTCTTTGGTATCTTTTGGAAACAAGAGAGAGAATATATTTTGCCTAAAATCAGTTTTTAAGGCAATCATTGGAAAGTTTGACTTTGATAGCCATTCATTGAGTTGTGAAAATCTCATTTGGATGGGCAAAAGGTAAAAAGTAGATTTAAAATTCTATTTACTTAAAAATGTTCATACTTTTTCTTAACTTTTAAAGATTTTGTGGGCATTTTGGTCCATTCCTTACTTTCCAATCATTTGAATCCCTTTTAACTTTTTCAAAACCCTACTTTTTCAAGTTTTTGGACTTGCTCTCCCCGCTCATGCCTCTTTGCCTATATCTCTCCTCTTGTCTCTCTATAAAGATTTTCTATAGTGACCAAACTGAGACAAATCTACTTCTTTTGAAAACACCATTCAAATTTCAATCATTGGAATTCAAGGAATTGTGTTTCCAAACAGTGCCTTAGAGCTTATTTCACATTATTAGACTGCATCATTGAGATTGTTAGAATGACCTTGTGTCATAAAGAATGACCTTATGTCACAACACAATTCTTAATCCTTGCATGTAGTTTTGTGGTGTCTTATATTCTATGACATTTATTTTAAAAGTGAAAATAAGGACTTAATTATTCTTCCTATGCATGCATAGTCAGTCTTAAAAAATGACTATAGTAATATGAATACATTTACTTGGGAAAAGCATGTGTTAGAATTATTTAAATATAAAAAAATAGAAAAGCTCTAGTTACCACTTGGCAAGTTTGTTTTGCACCTCTGAAGAGGATTGAGGACATAGTTGTGAAACCCAAAACCCTAGGCAGACACCTAGGCGTCGCCTTGACGCTTAGGCTTCGCCTTGGTGCTCAGGCAGAATTCCAAGTCCAAGGCATTGCACTGCCTTTGATAGGCTCAAATAAAGTGGGTTGGGCAGGGTCCTAGGCGGCCCAAGGCGGAGACTAAACGCCTTGGTCCACCTGGGCCCGAGAAACCCAATACGTTAATGTATCGGATCTCACTTCAATGCGTGGACCCCTCTCCCCGATCACTCATGACCCTTAATTCCCTCCCCTGTTCGCTCTCCCCCCTCTTGTTCCCCCTGAGGTTTCGCTGTACGCTCTCATCACCGCGCACTGCCAACCTTGGCTGTCATCCACCGACCTCGGCCGCTGTCTGCGGACCTTGGCCGCCCTTTTCTACTGCTGAAAAGTCTGATCTCCCCCACTTGTAGACCTGTCGCTGTCCGATGTCTCCCATCACTGGCAAATCTGCCTGGTGCCTAGTGCCTGGTGGTGGTGCTCGCACATGGTCCTTCCTCTGAATTCTCTACCAGCACCACGTCATCGACATGGTAGCAATGCTTACCTACAGCCTCATTTCCTCCTCAGACCTCACTGCCAGTCCCACGTCGTCATGAAGGATGTCGTGCCTATGTTGTCGTCAAAGTAGTGGTGCTCTCTCTTTATATATACAGCATATGAGGTGAGGGGAAAGCCCCCAACCACCCCCACCTAAACACAAAATTGCCTGGTCATTATTGCAACCCTTCCCTTCTCTCTCTCTCTCTCTCTCTATCTATCTATCTGAGTGAGAGTGAGAGATGCACAAGCATATGCTCTTTTTAATATTTTTTGTTGACTGTTGTCTAAATCTGTATTAGGTAATTAACTTTTTGTATTTTTGTTACTGTTTTAGTATTATGCAAGGGTCGCCATATCGCTAATCCATAGCGGATCATATCTTCTTAAATACGATATGATACCAATTCGATTGGGTCCAACTCGTATGGGTCAGGCTGATCCGTGCTTATTTTTTTATTTTTTTCAGATTTTTTAATTTTCTGAATAATTATGACATAAATAAAATTTTAACTCCAATGGTTTATTAATGACATTGACTTTAAGATAAATTTAGAAGAAATCGACTCTATTAATTAATATAGAAGTGTAAATCACTTATTAAATTAGATAAAAATTTTAGTTATTTACCAATTGGAGAAAAAGTCTAATTATTTATTAAATTAAAAATCTATTTAATAAGATATAAGTCATATTAAGTCACATTGAGTAGCCTTGAGTCAGATCACAGTGACCCAAGCCGGATCGTAGTATACTGCACGAGTCATCATGATTCACATGTGTCACATCGAGTAGGCTCACATTCGAGTTGGTACGAGTCAGACTGAGTCACACCAAGTCAGCTCGACGACTTGAACCGTCCCAATGACTTGGACTCGTCTAGATTAAATAAATCATGGTATTATGTAAGTTAGATTAAATAAATCATAACCAACTATTCTTCTTTTGTATAGTTGTTTAACTTGGATCATCAACTTTCTTTCAACTATTCTTCTTTTGTTATTATTTATAGTTGTTTAACTTAGATCATCAACTTCCTCTCTTTTATATTGGTTGTTGCCTTTTTAGAAAATGACTGGAGATTTAGCACCACAGCTGAAATTTTAAGTGTGGTGATTAATTTCATTTTATACATTCAAGCTTTTTTCTCATTGTAATTTACTTTTTTGCAATTTTAGATTGAAAATTCTGCAATTGATAGATATGTCATATTTTTGTTGTTAATTTTTATATATGTCATGCACATTTTTAATTTTTCAAGGGGGAGCCGAAGGTGTTGCCTAAGCGGTCGCCTTAATGCCTAAGCGTTTAGGCTCCCTGAAAGTGCCTTGGGTCGCCTTGTCACCTTGACAACTATGGTTGAGGATGCTTGATCTTGCATTTTATAAGCAGCCCAAGTTCAGCGTAGGACCCAACAGTTGACTTCAATTTTCAGGCCCTGGCCCGTGCTTGGGAAAGCATGGGAGGGAGACAAACTTGTTGTATCATTGTGTTGTCACCAACTTGGTCTATGGGGTTTGGGGAGAAGACTAGTTGGCTGGTGAGACAACAAATGAATAGGAAGTCTTCATTGTGTTTTCCAGAATCATATGCAGTCATAGCTTGGAGTCCCATATCAGCCTGAATAGGCTCACAAATATCTCCACAGGTGCATTGGGAGCTATCACTTGGACAGTCGTGATCAGAGTTGTGTTTTGGGAAATGGCAAAGATGAGGATGAGAGGGAGCAGGTGGCAGAGAATGACAAAACAAGAAGGAATAATGAGTAGGCGTTATGAAGAAGAAAGGGGGGTGGGAGTAGGGTTACAGCCTATCTTTTGGGCTGATGTTATGGGCCCAATTCAAGCTCAAGCCTGGCCTGGATGTGTCAGGCTTGTGCTTGAATTAACACTGCCAATTTGTCAACAATGCAATGCATTTGAGGCAATGTGTTTTCTTATGAGTCAATATGAAGGAAAAAAATAGTAGTACAAGGGGGGGGGGAAAAAAAAAACTTATGAGATAATCATATGTAAGACTTTGTGAAACATTGATCATCTCCAAGATGTAATGGCCAACTTGTATGACACATAAATACTGGATCATATTAAAAATCATTAGAAAATAAGAAATAATGTGGCAGCATGTAAGAGAAGAAGGAAAAGAGGTGGCAACATATAAGAGATAAAGGATATTGGACATTGGTAAAGGAAGCAATAACCACTTTGGAATAATTACAAATGAGAAAAGTAGTAACACATAATTAAAAAGAAACAAGTATTTAGCATAAATATCATAGCAAGTGCCTAGGTGAGTGAGATGAACATGGAGTGAGGTAAGGTGTTTTTGGCTCGCCTTAGCCTACTTCATCGTCGAGGCGAGCGAGATGATCACCTTTGATAACATATTCTTATGTCTTCTCATCTTTGGCTATGGGCCTGAGTTAAGATGTACATTCATAAAGATTCTAGGAAAGGATTTTGAAGTTCAAAAAGTTCTTTTATCTTGTGTTGCATAGAAAATCATGCCTTGTAATCTACATATCATCTTTCTTCTAAACAAAAGAACTAAAATGCTTGAGAACAGTGTAATCTAAGTATACATGAAAGATGAATTATTGCAATTAACTCTTGGTCTCTAGCTATTCTAGAGAAGATCACAAATCCTATTTCATGATTGCCTTTTCCGCTTTTGTTTTAGTTTTACCCTAGAGTCTAGGAGAATCTTCTAGAGTTTCCTTCTTGTTGCATGAATATAAGCTAATTATGGTTATGCTTATTTTATACATTCTTATGAATATAATTCAAAAGTTATACTGTTGCTCATTATTTTTACGTATTTGTCTTATTACTAATTATAAAAATATAGGAGCCCATTCTGAATTTTAACTTTTAGATGATGGCTTGTCTTGGTGTTTTCTAATATTAGTTTTTGGTAATTAAAGAATAACTAGGGTCTCACTTAGATATTTTGTCATTCAGGGCATTAAAGTCATATTATATGGATGTAGACTAAGACAATCTATTTGTAGAATAATTGAGGGCACCTTGGGTAGCAAGTTAAAAAAAGTATGACTTTTGCTTCGTTCAAAAACTTTTTAGATATTTTGAACTTATAGTGCCCTGATTGGTTATTTTGAGTGTTTGACATTTTAGTAATTTTTCCTAGAAATAATTAGTTTTAGTAAAGTACATTTAAAAAGAATTAAAATATCTTATTTATGCTGCCATGTAATGGACAATGTGGCATCACTAAGGGCATGTTTGTTTGCAATTGGGGAGCCCTTGGCTAGTGTGCCAAGCTAGTCAAGGATTAGATTCCCGATGTGCCCATTTTTATTAGATTCCCTTAAAATCTAAGAGAGGAGAAGATATGAAATGAGATGTGACAAGTGTCATGTTTTAGATTTTTCAGCTTTTGGGGACATCAAAAAGCTTGATGGGATGTTTGGCATATGTTTTCAATACTCCCTTTTCTAGCTTCCCTAAAAGATTGGAAATTTTGAAATCCGCCTCTTATTGAAAACAAATGAGCTCCACGTAATCCAGCATAACCTAGAATTGCTTTTGGAGATTATTACAATGGATGTATTAAATAGATATGTCGTGTCTTGATCATAGTTAATTAAATATGTTATGTGTATTACATGGCAAAAATATGTTTGGATATAATTTGGTTTAAAATTTGAATGAGATTGTCAAACATTTGGTCAAACAATCAAAAGATTCAAAAAAGATTTGGCAAGACATATAATTTTTTTAATCAAGACTTTAAAAGGTTAAATAAAAATATAATCACGTAATAAATAGTTATTAACCAAATTATGAGTTTTGTCAATGAAAAAGTGAGTTTTTTTATCATAAAATGTCATTCTATGATATTTAACTAGTAAAAGTCTTATTTTAATTCAATAGTATTAGATATGTAAAGTATTCAACATTTTTTAATTATACATGAATAAAACAGTTGGTGTCAAAAAATGAGTATTTTTCCTACATTTTGGTTCAGTGAGGTGTGTGGAAATTTTATTCAGAAATTCAAAATTATGTTTATTACATGCGTATTATACTGTATTTAACTATGATCTTGATTTCTTAGAAAATCACATGAATCCATGCACTACATTGCGAATTACTTTAACACATCAACGCATTTCAACATGCAGTGGGGCTATTGCTGTTATATCTATCCTGTTTCTATTTGTTTCATTAATGCATGGTTCCTTCTTGCATCCTTGTGCTTGATAATTAATTGTTTGCTTCTAAAGGTTATATTGATGTTGAACATTTTATAAGCTGATACAGCAGGTTATGGCTATCGTTGACAGCTTACCATTTTCTTGGGCAGTGACGATACTCTTATGCTCAGCTTAAAGGTTTCGCTAGGTGTTTTAGATTTCCAATGTATTTTTTTTCGTGTCGATCATTATAGATGGTAGCCTTGATGTAACATAAGGTTGCTCCATTGCAACTTGGAGGTCACAGGCTCAAATCCAAAACAGCCTTTTTGCACAAAGCCAGTGGCCGTGTTCAATTGACCCTTCCAGATCCTCCAGTGAAGGTAACCTCGTGGCACTGGGCTGCCCTTTCTATATCCAATGACTATGTGTTCCCTTTGAGGGCAAAAAAATATTAGATCAGTTCAAACAACAGTAACCATGCACAATTCAATAATATTTTGACGAGTTTGCATATGATTTTATCTGATTATATTAGCCTACGGGTGTGACATATTCTTCCCCTGGTCAAATATTTTTAGGATGTATCATACTTTATATGTGTTCTGTTTCAGGAATCAAAAACGCGTGAGACAGAAGGTCTTGAAATCAATAATATTTCACAGCTGCAAAGATTATGCTGAAGATGAGCTCCCGAAGAACATTTCACAGCTCTCCAAGAATAATGCTTGATTCAAGGTATTGTTAATGCTCATCATTTTCTTGCCACGTGTGAAATAATTCTATTTGTTTAGTTTTTAAAAAAAAATCAAAGAGATTTCATATGCATAACTTCAAGTGAAGAAGGGAACTGAATGGAATTCTGAGACATTCCTAAAAGTTTGGAAAAATTAACATGAAGATTTAGATTTTTACTGGTGCCCCATCAGGAATGTCATGTTCCTCTGCGACGGTGCTTGTGCAAATTATATGGTCTGTGCAAGTGAGCTGTCATAAAAAATTATTCCTATGAAAATTATTCCTATGCTGACAGATCTAGTACAGATGTGGAAAAGCTTTCCATTATTATGTACTTGCATATTGGTTACTCATGAGTTATTACATCTTTACATCTTTTATCGTGCTGGAATCTGTTTTTGTGTTTTGTTTTGATAGTTAACTGTTCAGGAATTGTGGACCTCTATTCTTAGTGCTTACATTGCGGCTATTGAAAACTTTATTTTCTCCCACTTGATGTCAAAAAGGTTTTAACTTGGTGAAGATTCATCACTATTTCCATTTAAATTGTATTTGGGCCAGTAGACATCGGATGGTTTCATCCCCATAGTTAACTGTTAAGACTATGGTTATTAGATTGCACATATAGGCTTGTGTTATTCTTTAGATATTTCATTATCATTTCTTCGAACCTCTTTCGTCCTGAATAACTAGAGGACCAAGTGTAAACATACCTGAATGCCTAATAGAGGAACAATTCTATGGAAGATAAACATGGCATTTTGACGTTATCTTGAAGCAAAAACTTGTGGACGTGGTCTGTGGGGCCTTAGAAGTATAATGGGCTTATAACTTCTATGAGAAAATTTTGTAGAAAATTTTGTGATATTATGTTATGGTTTTTGTTGGCAAAAATCATTCAGTCCCACGCCGCACTCGGTGCCTCTGTTAGTTCTTGGCTTCTCCACCCATTAACTTGAGTTTTGGGCTGGTGATCCAGTTCAGTGACAGTTCCAATACACATTGTAGACGTTTCGAATAGTTCTCACTCGTACCGAATGGAATCTCATTATCCCTTCAACCAGTAGTAGCCTTGCTGTAATTTTGCATTTGACAAACTTTTCCTTGGGCATTGTAAGCTCAAAATATCAGACTGATACTGATATTTCTGATGTTTTTACTTGTCAAATGTCCTCTATTTCTTATTCAAACAGAAAATAGACTTATTCTTGATATTGTAATGCAGGCTATGCTAATGTTCCATATCAGGTTATCAAAAACCATGGACACTAAATTTATTGGGTAGTAAACGTATTTGTGCGGACAATGTTCAAGAGATTTTTTTGACGCTTGAGCAAATGTATGGTGTTTCCAATCCTTGGTCGTTGGCATTCAAGTGAGAAGCTTGTGAATCCATCACTAATCTATCCAAGAGACAGAATTTGTCCAGGACTTGTTACTTGACTTTAGTGTTACTTTAATTGTCCTTTTGCGTTGTGTATATGTAGTAACATGATTTTCCTGATATAAACTTACTTATCGTTGCACTGTCAATTGCTGTTAAGGCATAATCCTTGTTTTGTTATCGGCATATGTTCAAGGATTGTCTACCTTTTACATTGATGTTCTAGGGACATCTGGAGCTAAGGCATTTACTTCAGCATCTGTTTTACTTCATAGGATGTGGGGCCTTCCATACATAACATTAGCTGCAGCATACAAAATCATTTTAAAATAAATGGTTTTGGTTTATGGTGGTTTTGGATTGAGAATTGAAATTAATTAAAAGGAGGGTTTTAGGGGTTAATTAGTTTTAGAATATGATAATTTACCACACTCCAAGTTTACTAAAAAGTAATGTAAAATGATTTATGGCAATTCAAACATAAGAAAAATGTCATTTTATGATTATTTATGATAGTTTACATTTTTTTATGATACATCAAATAACTCCTAAATAGGTGAGAGTGAGATGGTTATGTAGGATTACATTTTATCAGGTCTTGACAGATTTATGAATTTAATTGTAATAACAGGGAGGAGTTCCTACTCCACGAGTAAGCTTCCTAACTACAGTTCTAGAGTGTTCAGATTTTTTTGGGACAAGAGGTGATCTTCGTCTCGTTCTCCAAACGGTTGTCCAATATAATATCCGAGGGTGAAATATTGTTTGCTATAGTTGCAACATTTTCCTATAATATTGACGTCACATAGAAAATATTCCTAGGCCTGTACTACGTTCACTTTATTACGAGATTGTGCTTAGGTAAGAAAATTTTGAACTTATTTTGTCTTCTTTGGGTGATTATTTTAAACTTAAAGTTCTATTATAGAGATAAACTTTCTTCCATTCTCATGGGTTCTGCCACTTACAGGTGAGCGCAAGTCTTCACAAATTTCTAGGGCACATTTTTCTTGTACAATTGATTGAGATGAGATTTGAATCTATAACTTTTTTATGCAAGGAAAATTTATTATGGTTGAGTTATACGCCCTGGGTGTGAGTTAAAAAGAAGAATAAGTGGAGGAGCGGATGGGCGTTGTCCTTCGCATCATGAGTAAATATAACTTGGAGAATATATGGGATACTCGCACATCACGGGTACACATGACTTGTAAAACATACGGGATACTCATGGATTAGTGGGTTATAGCTACCCTCCACTTGAGACATCTGACCCCGTCATGACCTCTGAGGCCAAGGACGGTAACAACAATTGCATTTCTCAACTCTGACATCCTCCGTTTTTAAGATGACAAAGTAATTCAAAAGTCCATTCCTTATTCTCAATGGCAAAGCTTTCTTTTTTTAAAGTATTTTATTTTTCAAAAGTGTCAAACAACTGCTATCAAAATAAAATATTCCTTACTTGGCATAAACAATCCAGAATAAGTAATTTCGGTATGACATATTTTGCTATCCACGCTCATAGAATTGGAAGGTTAAAAATCTGCCAAAAAATATTTTTAATGAAGACTTAGACTTCATCAAAAAAAAGCTTTTCCTAATAATACATTGATTTCAGGGTCCCTCGATTCTATTTTGCGTGCGTTCAAGACGCATTTTCCTTCTTTTGAAAGAGGGAACAGGCTAGACTGTAGAATTTCTCTGTTTAATCTGAGATTAATCCCCAGATATTGACCAAAGATTAGAGAAATATGTGCACAACACAAAGTATACATGCATGATATTTCGTCTGCCTTCCATTCATTTGTAGCTGGTGCAGAATTTGAAGAGCAGCTTTCCTCAGATGTGGGCTTCTTGGTTAAGAAGGCTGGCTGCTTAGGTGCCCGACGACCTGAAGTGCTTTCACTTGTAAACATGGCAACTACTTCTGCCATGGTCGGCCTATCTCCTGCACACTCTTGAACGCACATCAGCCCCACGTAGTTGCACCTCGACACCTCCGCTCGGGCCATGAACTCCAACTGATGGATCCGTCGGTTCCAGCTCCTTACCGGCATTCCAGAGTTCCCATGCCTGAAATAAAATATTCCAATATAACATGACCAAGTGGTGAACGTAAAATATATATGAAGAAAAATAATATATTTTGTTTTGGCTGAGATCAGCTAGCTTTCGGTTACTTACATGGCCGAGGAGGCTCCGAGGAATGGGGAACTGATGATGGGAACCGATGCTCTTTCTTCCACTCACAATCTCAAGAAGCAGGACCCCGAAGCTAAAGACGTCGGATTTGATGGAGAAGATGCCCTCCATGGCGTATTCAGGAGACATGTACCCGCTGGATGTAGGTTAACAAACACATACACCGCATGACATGCATGGAAGGCATATATAGTACTTCTTATATGAACATCTATATGTTCAGAAGTACTTAATGATTATGTGAAGGATTTTATACTTACTGATGCAACCGAGACAATCACGGATGGTTCTCGGATGCAGGATCTGAGACTCAGAAGAAGATCCGAGATCGAGAGGAATCTAGAGCATGCGAAGGTGCTTGCAAGGAACAGAAGTTTCGTCGGCAAGGACTCCGGATATGGTCCCATGGGACAGTCAAGCTAGTTATCGGAAAGAGAATAAGAATGACATGTATTAAGAGGAAAAAAGAAATTTATGTTATTTACCTTTTCTGATGTAAGTAGTATTCTATTTATAAGGAGTAGGTGGTAGAACCTTCTTCACGGCAGATGATGTGAGACTATTCATAGATATAAGAGCGCACATTCTCAAAACGTTGATGGCTTCTTTCTCACTATTGGACCGAAAGCCCACATCCCTTTTGACTCCGGATTGGGCCGAGTCAGGGAGGGCCTCGCCTCTCAGTCCAATCGGCCCTTGGCCCTCTTGATCAATTTGGCCGTCTCTCGGCCCATCTATCAGCCCATTTACATAGCCAAATGTGGCTTACTCTATCATAGGGCCCTCTACTCTCAGCATGCCCTAGATTGTTAAGATGTCGGGAGCAACGCAAAAGTCTACTGAACACTGACCAGGATGGCAAGTAGGATAGTAAGTTTGTGTTCCGAAAGATGTGACCAATCTTCTTGGATTAGAGGTCTGATACCGAGAAGAACTTGGTGACTTTCATCATATCTGAGAGAAAGTGACCGATGTATTTGGACTAAGCGAAGCGTGCGTCTTTATTCGGGAGGAATTCAGAAGCAGGAAATCGTACAACCAGCCGATTGACTAGGCCGAGGTAGAATTTTGACCATCGTTTCAAAAGACAAGGACGCCAAATCTTGGAACTCATTAGTTTGAGGTTTCTTGAAAATACCAAAGTAGATGCATTATCTAGGTTAGCTTCTTCCATCAATTTAGTTCATTCATCTTCTATTTTTTCTTCATAATGGAGCTATGTTGTTCGAGGATTGAGGAATTAAAGCCTCAAGTGAATGCTATCAAAGAAAAGCCTTTCTACGTGGATTATGTCCTTGAATATCTTCAGCATGGAAGGCCTCTCGACGATCAATTGGAGGTCGAAAAGGTTTGGTTCCAAGATCATTAGTTCTTCCTCATCAATAGCTAGATACATAGGTAATTGTTTGTCCAACCATTATCAAACTGCCTCAATCCACTTGAGGTGGAATAAATGATTTAAGAGAAAAAAATAGTTTTGTAACTCACACATTTGACACCAGACATATGACACGAATTTTAAAATGTGATGAAAATTTGTGTCATGTGTCTGGTGTTCTAAATGTGGGTGTCAAATGTGTGAGTCACAAAACTGTTTTCCTTTAAGAGACATATGAAGTCATATGTGTAGTTATATCAAATGGAGGTCACTAGTCAAAAGTCTACGTACCATGGTTATGGGTAGTCTACTCTTCCAATTAATAGGACTATCTGGCCTTTGTACACCGATGTGACTGATGCGATAAGAAATTCAATCAATCTATGTTGGCGCAACCTTGATAGCACTAACTCCCTTAAGTTAGTGCCCCCCCAAGTGAATCAATTTGCTGAGTTAGAAGTAAACGGATTCAGATATCTTTATCCGGATCCGTTTCAAATTCATATCTAGATAGTCATATTTTTATCTGAAAAAAAGATATCCGACTAATTATAACTGGATATCCATTTATGACACACTTAGTAAATGGAGTAGTCACATAATTTTTATATTTGTTCCATTTAAGATCTACTTCGGATTAGATTTATCTAATAGTTATAATTATCTATATAATCTAAGATCAAAAGATTAATTTAATATTAAATATGTGTATATTTAGTTATATATTAATATTTTAATAATCATTTTATATCAAATAAGTATTTTTAATATTTTATGTTAATTTTTTTTTTAATGATAACTAGTTCAAGTATTCATATATTAATTTATATTTTTAACTTTTTGATGTATTATTTGTCTCAAATATCATTCTCTAAATTAACTCCCAAATATCCGGATATTATGTGTATCCGCTCGGATTCCAGTGAATATCCGTAATCTAATATCCACTATGTCTCCGGATAATAAGAGGAACGGTTACAGATTATTCATTTAACATAAATGGACAAACACGAAAATAAAATATCCTCTCCTTTACAGCTCTAGTCAGAACAACCTCCTAGGGATCTCGACTCACCTGATCCTCTCTGGGTGGATCATCGACTCAGTCAAGGCCCATTAGGGGTACGCACCTCCCAACCTGTCCTTGTTTTACTAGTCTGTTCGACCTTCACGAATCCCTGATCTTCACACTTGCACTCTTCAACTTCTTTGATCTTCGTCTGTCAATGTGTCAGCTTCCGTCAAGTATCAACGTTTAGTGGATTCTGCTTTTGGTCTCTTTATATGTTAGGCTGTGGGATCCGTAGAGGATTTGGTGACTCATGCCGCCATTGTGTGGACCTCTCGTGCATCGCCGGGTATAAGGGAACTCATGAGAGCCCTCATCATCATAGGCCAGCCTAGAGTCTTCAGCTTCCTATGATGTCACAACTTTGTCGCCAACAAGAGACCCAAAATATTAACCCAATGGTAAATTAATCATTTTGCATGTTAACGATGCTTTGAATTCAACAAACAATAATGATGTTTCAAAGTGTATAATCCAAGTGTAGAAGACTCGCATATAAAGTTATAAACGAATGCCTCTTTTGGTTATTGAAAATTTGAAACCAAATAATTGAAACTTACGTTTCCATTTTGTAAACCCAAGTATCCAACCCGAGATGTCATTACAAAAAGACCATCAGCTTTTCTTTACAAACGCACATGTTTAAAATATTCAACCGCTCCTTTGAAACGAGGTCTGAATTTGTGAGTCTAAACTGTTCAACATCCCTCGGACACATAAAACCGAGCCGCCAACGCCTCCCGAACACATAAAACTGAGCCATACATGACACATAGATTCAAACGATCTCATCCCTCCAACCTACGAATTAACAAAAATCCTTTGTTCTATTTTGTTTGCAAAATAAGTTATTACGTGAGATTGACTAACAGAATGACGCATACTAGAATAAGGGATATTTTAGTTTGATAATTTTGTGGGACCTGCTAATAGAATAAGAAAAATAAGTAATTATTGAGTTTAAAGTTAAATGACTTATTCTCGTTATTCTCCGAATACGTTATTTTATCAATATAAATCATTTTACTTGTCAAAACAAAAATAAATTTATTCTCCTTTTATTCATTCTTATTTTTCTCCTATTTTCCTATCAATGTGGCGCTTCAAGTTTGAAACAAGGTCCACCCGTAAACGCTATGTCACTCCATCGCCACTTTCCGAGCCCCGTCGTATCGCAATTAGATGCGCTCCACCGTACCGATATAAAAGGAGCAAACTTCACTGCTTTGCTGCTCCTACGCTGCACTCCTTCCACCTCCGCGCCTCCCGCCAGTCGTAGCCGCGGAAAAGATGGGGTTCACCGCCGGCGCGGCGGTGGTGTCGAAGTCGGACACCACGCTGATCAGGTCGCCAGCCGACCGGCGCCTTTACAGGGTCCTCCACCTCGACAACGGCCTCTGCGCCGTCCTCGTCCACGACCCCGAGATCTTCCCCGACGGCCGCCCCGGGGCGCCCGAAACCCTAGCGGAAATGGAGGAGGAAGATGGGGAGGAAGAAGAAGGGCACGACGGGTCGGAGGAGGAATCCGTTTGCAGCGGCGACGAGGAGGAGGAGGAGGAGGAAGGAGAGGAAGAAGACATGGAGGACGATGAGGACGAGGATGATGAAGAGGAGGGCGAGGAGGAAAAGAGGAAGAACGGTGTTTTGCATACTAAAAAGGTCCATTTGATGTGAAACTAATGTTTTATCTTATTTGCTCTTTTGTTGTAGGAAGGTAGAAGTGGCTCTCTTTCCATGTTTTAATTTCGTTTCTTTGGCTTGGATGAATTCATGGAATTGCGAACATTTATCTTATCTGCGTCATTGTTTGTTGCTAGGCTTCAGGATTGGGCCCTCTGGGTTATGAGCAGGGGAGATTTCTTATTGCCATCACTTCTGTTCTGTCTATGTGTGAAATAAAATTTGCCTTCATAAAGCGGCTTATAGTGTTTTACCTGTTAGAATTTCCTTTGATCTCCCATCATTGGCAAAACTGTCTCATGAAGTCTTCTAAGGGTGTGCTTGGCAAAACGTTTAGTTGGTATCCACTTTTGGCTTCTACTTTTAACATAAAAAATGTCGAGTAGAAGCAATTATGACGGGCTTTGGATAGCAATAGTCAATAGAAGTCAAACCTTCCCTAACAACTCTGTTTTACCAAAAACATGGGAAGCTCTAATTTGGAGCTTTGGGTTGGAAGCCAAAGATATAACCAAAACAATAGATAAATGGCTTCCACGGGCTAGTTTCTCCCCCCTAAAAACCAAAAATGCCTACAATTGGAAGGCATGCCCAGCTTCCACGGGCTAGTTTCTCCCCCCTAAAAACCAAAAATGCCTACAATTGGAAGGCATGCCCAGCACGGCCTAAGAATGCTTTATGCGAAATTCTATTGTTTGTAAGTGAGAGAAGCTACACCTTATTAGAGACAGTGAGGGAAACCTGAGGAGTATGTTGATAGTTCTAGTCACCATACTTTTGATTGTAAGATGATATGCATGGTAACTCATTGCCATCTGCAACTTTCAATAAGAAATGCACATTCATACATAAGCACATAAATATATCTTGTACATTCAATAAGTGCATGAATATATATTTATGATTTCTGTGTCTTAGGCTATTGCTGTATTGTTTTCAATCATACGGTAGAGGTCAGATTCCTTTTCTTCATGTTTATGAGTCCCTTTATTCAAATGTTACTTCTTCCAGGCTGCAGCTGCTATGTGTGTAGGAATGGGCAGCTTCTCAGATCCACCTGAAGCACAGGGTCTTGCACATTTTCTAGGTTTGTCTTTCTTTCTTTTCTGTTTGTAGGCCCAACTGTTAGGAACCACATTAATGTATTATTTTTCATCATTTTTGTTAACATTCATGAGTAAGAGTGAGCTTTTTTCTGCATGTGTCTATGACAGAGCCTTGCACATTTTCTAGATCCATCTTATCTTTTTCTTTTTTTAGTATCGTGGATGGGATATCTATGTTTGTGTTCCATTCTTCACATGATTCATTAAATACATGGAAAGAGCTTTTATTTGCTTGTGCCCATGTCATTGCTTTTCTTAGAGATTTTTTTTCCCTCCTATAGACATGAAGAACTGCCTTCATTCATCATGATTGTCATTGATCATTTGAAGTCTAGTGCATCAATCTATTATTGGCTCAGAATTTGGAAGACCAGATCTCAAAGATCTCTGAACTTTTTCATTAACTGTCATAATATCATGTACTCTGCATTTGTCACACCAAAAGAACTAGCATATGCTGGTTAGTAATATGCATTGTAGTTCATGCAGTGTGGGCACACAACCGTTCTATTGGTATTGAATATGAAGTTGAGTGCGAAAAAGAGGATGAAGTTGTCCTTGAAGTGGTGATTTCATAGGCATGTTTAGTTCGATGTAATGGCTTCCCATTGGTTGACAGTCGATACCATTGTTTTTGAGAGTGATTGGTCTACATCATGATACTCAACATTTTGGGAATTGTCACAGAGGTGTCAAATTGTTGCTTTAGTGCTAGTGACAAATTAGTATTTAAGACATTTTTGCAGTTTGGGTGGAATAGAATGATGATTCAGTTGGTAAGCAGAGGTAGCTCAATGAATCCCGAGTCATCATTCTAATGAACCCAAAAGTTCCATTGTATCTGTTTAATGGAGAATGTGGAATGGAGATAGACTAATGTTTTATATGAGAACCCTCACTTTGACTTTAGAGAGTTGATGCATGATGCTGCTATCATCACCCATCTCTAGATTTCAGAGCATTATGATCTATTTGTCATTGATCAGATCGTTAATCAAGTCATCGAGTGTTAATTTGTTTAATTACTTAGATCATCATGATGCCATTAATTGGTTAAACAAATGCTTGGGACTATATTCAATCTGTTTAATGTGTCCAATTCCAGATTTGGCTGAATTGCATTAATGGGTATTCTCTGATCTAGTACCTATCAGTCTGGGCTCAAGGGATCATGATTTAGTCTCCTCGACCTGACACTTACCCAGAGCCAAAACAGGATTCTCCTCATCATTCCCCCTGCCCAAACAAAAAAGAAACAGGGGAAACAATGTCTCCTTGCATATGAGTCGAGCATTTATTCATTCCAGCTTATCCTGCACCCCATTGTTCATCAGCTGTCATTTATGGCTAAAATATAAGGTTTTTTTTAATATCTATAAGCTTTTTATGGGCCAAGTTCTGAGTAGCTTGGGTTGCTGAGACAGCTTGTATTTTGCAGAACACATGCTTTTTATGGGAAGCTCCGAGTACCCAGATGAAAACGAGGTTTGTTATTATTCTTCTGTTTGGCCCTGAACTTATCATTATATTTGAGTTTAAGCTGTTTTCCCACTTTGACTCCACATGTGAGAAATTGAACTCTTATCTAATTGACCATTAGCCTTTTATGCTAACATACTGGGAACAAACTTTTTGAACTGCCTTTATGTTGAAGAAGTATAGATGACAATCATTTAGTGCAAAGTGAATGGAGATACTACTTTAGATGCAGAACATGAGTTAGTTATGAAGCTGCACTTTTTCACAGAACCTTAGGCATTTCATGAGTCCTTGAGTTGGTTAAATCAGTTCTATTATCAACGTGTCAATCTCTGCTGTAACTAACTTATGCTGTCCTTGATTAGATTGTTGCATTTTATGAATGAACCCCTACACTCTAGCTTAATGCAGATTAATCTGTTCAATTATTATATTTATTTACAACCCTGATGATCTTTTGAAGTTCCAAAGGAAGCACTCCTTTTTAGAACCATTTCAAAACAGAATTCCTGTGAAAAAAATTATCCCCTTGCAGACTATACCTTGGCCATTTGAACAGTAATGATGAGGAGGATATTCTCAAGGGAGCCCTTTGCTTGTTAGTTTTTTTATAGATAATGGAAAAGTTCTGTTTGCAAAGAGTGCCTTGTTACATTTCATGTGTGTAATTACTGACACGTTTATAGAACCATTTTTGACCTCGTATGGCTATTTCCCAGATCTTTTCTCTGTGATTTAACCTTTTTGTTTTCTAGTATGATAGTTACCTGTCCAAGCATGGTGGCTCATCAAATGCTTACACTGAAACCGAGTATACCTGCTACCACTTTGAAGTTAACCGAGAACATCTCAAGGGGGCTCTACAAAGGTGTGTGCTGATTTTTTTTTTCATGAATAAGTTACACATCTATGTTATATCATTCATTTGTGTTGGTAGTGCATAGGAGAGAGCTCTCAAATTTTTGGATATGCTTTCAACATAATCTTCCATTTTTTTAATTTAAATAAGGGCATAATGCATGTAGGCCCCCTTAGGTTCCTCAAGGTATTCTTTTAGACTTGTGGGGCATTCTTTCACTTTTTCAGAATATTGCATATTTAGGTTACTGTAGAAACTCCCTGGTGGAGTTGTTCTTGTTGGGAAGGGCTCACCTTTTGTACTTCTGTTTGTGCACATGGATGCTTCACATTTATATAAGAGCATTGTGTTCTTGCAGAATTTGGCCAATTTATTGATGGACCACGCGTGCCAGTACCATGCCCACTTAACATCTGACAATGGAAGTTGTCCCAGGTAGGGGTGTCAATTGGGCGGGCCAGCCCGTGGCCCAGCCCAACCCACCCCATACTAAAGAAAATTGGGTTGGCCCAAGTTATATAAATTGGGTTGGGCTAAATTTGGGTTGGGTTGGGCTGAAAATGGGCTGGCCTAGTTTAATCTATTGACTTTTACAATAATTCATACAAAAAGTAAAATACTTCTAACAAACCATTTATAAAGAGGGCCAGCCCAACCCAACCCACTCACTATTGAATTGGGGCTGAATTTGGGCTGAATTTGGTCTGGGCTGAAATTGGGCTGGGCTATTTTGCATTTGGGTTAGACCCAAATTATCACATAACCCAGCCCAGCCCGCCTAGTTTACATCCCTAGTCCCAGGAAAGCTCTTAAGAGTGTCACTGGTTGCTTTACTTTTGGCATAGCACATGTTCTCTGTTTATCTTTTTACAATATTCCACAAAGCCATTCTTTACCTTGTAAAATCTGATGGATGTGTAAAAAGAGGAAATAATGTACTGTTTTCAGACATTTCATTGGGAAGTCTTTTGGCAGTCAAACAAAAATTTCCTTGCATTATCAGCAAGCCTTCTGTCAAGTTAGTTTATGTTTGGCTGCATCTGTTATTCAGGTATGAAGCGAGGGTCTGACCTGCAGATGGTTGGCTGGGAATGATGGTTGGGATCAACACTTAAGTGAGAATGTTGGGGGTGGTTGAGTTTGTTGAGCCAGATGCTTAAAGAGGAAGTCTTTTAACTATGTTGCAACATGCATAATTATCATGTATATCTTAAACAACTGGGTCAGTGAAAAGGAGGGGGGGTTACGCCACGGAGGGAGAGGATCAACAAGGATAAAGTTGAACAAGGGTACTTGAACATAGTAATACAGACCCCCATGTAAGATATTTTGGAGCTTCTGGGTCACTTGAACATAGTATTACAGACCCCCATGTGAGATAGTTTGGAATTTCTGGGTCTATGTATATTTTACAGTTTGTTTTTTGAGATTCTATTAAGTCTTGAATATAAGATAGAATACTTGGAACCCGTTTCGAAGCTTGTAAGAACGATGTTCTTGACAGCAGCAATGTTACCAAGTCAGGATATGGGAAAAAAAATTGGCCCCAAGAAAATACCTCAAATTGGCAAAAAAAATCTCAAAGCTTTGTGAATGATCATGAAAGAAATGTTCATTTTTAATATGAAATTAATTCTTTAATTATAATGTAAATTTTAAAATGTATACTATAAAAGTTTTTTTGTACTACAAAAGTATAATATAAGGTGATCTTGTTTAAGCATGATTATCTGAACAGTGCATGATTAAATCATGATTTTTTTTAAGAATTTATGAATATTTTGAAGATTCTTTCAATAAATCATGGTTTATTAATGAAAAATGCATTGAGATTAGAAGGCGTGACTAAATCATTTTTTCAAGAAATCGTAAATTTATGTTACACTGGACAGCACAAAAAACATGTCACTCTTGCTTTGTTTTTGCAGATTTTCACAATTTTTCATTTCACCCTTGGTAAAACCTGAAGCCATGGAAAGGGAGGTACTAGCAGTTGATTCAGGTAGTTACATCGTAACTAAACTTGCTGTCTTCTTTCTTCTTTTGTTTGTTTTTCTATTCTGATCCAGATGATCTCTTTTGTATTACGTTACCATGCAGAATTCAATCAGGTACTGCAAAGTGATAGCTGTCGACTATTACAGCTTCAATGTCATACTGCTGCCCCTGATCACCCTTTTAACAGATTCTTTTGGGGTATGCTCAGTGACCTTTGTTTTCTTATGTTGCTATTCTTTTATTAACACCCTGGTGCTCTGATTCTTGCAGGGAATAAAAAAAGTCTGATTGATGCTATGGAAAATGGTGTTAATCTGCGTGAGGAAATTTTGCGACTATACAGACAAAGTTACCATGGAGGAATAATGAAATTAGTTGTCATTGGTGGAGGTCAGGCGTTGCTTAACTTTTGCAAATAACATTAGTATTATACTCTAGAATATGTTTGATTGCTTTTTGATGTGCACTGTGTTTTTATTAACATTTTATACTCTTATTCTTCTATTGTATTAGTGCAGAGACCCTTGACACTTTGGAAGATTGGGTCATAGAGTTGTTTGGTAATGTCAAAAAAAGTGCCCAACTGAAGGTGAATGCTAAAAAGAATATGCCGATTTGGAAGGCTGGGATGCTGTACAGGTTAGAGGCAGTAAAAGATGTTCATGTCCTGGATTTAACATGGACATTGCCATGCCTTGATAAAGAATATCTGAAGAAGCCAGAAGGTTATATATCACATCTTATGGGGCATGGTAAGTTATTTCATAACTGTGTATGATTTCAGTTCAATGAAGGCACTATACAACCCTACTGTCTGAGTTTGAATATCGTTGGAATTGCGACATATATATGGTAGCAGTTGACATAGTTCATATTTTGCATACTACCATTTAGGCAACCCCCTCCAAAATAATCTTAGAAATTGCTTGTTAGATTTCTGATCTATGTCCAATCTCCTCAAGAGGTACCTTTGACAAACTCTTACATATTTGGTCTGTTTCTGTCAGTTGTTCATTATGATGTAGGCTGCTTGTATTATAGCTAATGTGGCTAAGTAATTGCTTAGTTTTTCTACTCTTAAAGCTTTAACCTATTCTAATCTTCATTTATTACCTCTTATAGGTGTATTCCTGTTCTATGACCTTCATTTACTAGTTAGTTTTTCTACTCTTAAAGCTTTAACCTGTTCTAATCTTCATTTATTCCTCTTAGAGGTTTAGTCCTGTTCTATGACCTTCATTTACTAGCTGTGATAATCAACTGATGGGGCAGGGTGTTGTTTTTCAGAGGGCAAGGGAAGTCTTCTGTCTTTCCTCAAGGCCAATGGTTGGGCAACTTCATTGTCTGCTGGTGTTGGTGATGAAGGAACACATAGATCTTCTATTGCATACATCTTTGTCGTGTCTATTCATCTCACGGACTCTGGCTTAGAGAAGGTAAAAAGTTTTTTAAAAAAATGTATATTTACCTTTTCTCTTTATGGTCAATCTTGGAGAAGTACTTTGAATGTCTTTTTCCTGTGCATGCCACTCCTCTGGAGAAGAAATAAGTAGAAACAAAGAATGAAAATGTCTTCAACTGCCCGTTCAATTTTCAATTTCCTAGATTCTTCAAAGTAGAGTGTGAGATGCTACTGATTGAATGACCTAGCGATCACTGAAATCTGATTGCTTCCCTCTGTAAAGAGTAATTAAAGCTTGTAAATGCTATTCTCCTGGAGTAGTACCGGAGGCTGTAGTGTCAAAAAGAGATGCTTGGTGAATTTCTCCGGTGTTTGTGTTTTTCCCTTAGTTGATTGCTGGCCTGTACTCATGCATGGATGTAGCGATTTAGGTCTTTTCTTTGGTCGTTCATTAGAGTTTCCAGCAATGCTGTCAATGGCCCTCAGTGAAAAAGAGATGGCTGAATCTACGCTTTAGAACATTGTGTCTAATTGAGATTCTGGGTGATTTCTTAGTTTGGATATTCATTGCAATGAGGGCTTGCACATAGCCAGGTAGGTCTTTCTCAGTGGTCGTTGCTGTTAGAGTTTGGAGGAATTCTACAAATGGGCCACCCTTAATGGAATCCTCTTTTCTCAAATACATCCAAGCAGGAGATTGTAACTCATTGTACATTTCGTATGCACATTGGGCAAATTCAATCTTGCACCAAGCATTATTTCACCTCTTGGGTCGATGACATTGTCTTCTCTCTAGGCACCACTATCGAAAACCTTCTATCAATATAGCGTTAGTCAGGCTCAGTGAAGAGACCATGGATGCAGCTAAATTTTCTGACCTGCTGGCCAACCTGACATTTCCCATTACATAGGTGGTGCCCAATTTTCTAGGCAGGGCAAATTTGTAGCGGAGATTGTCATGTTGTGTCCCATGAGAATAATTGGGTGCTGCTGTCTAAGCTCATGCATGCTGCCTGTCAAAGGCGATTGCTTCTCTCACCTAGGCAATGAGGCAATGAGCCAAAGATGCCTCCTCTGATCTCATGTTCATCTCAGTTACCTAGGCGTTCACCTGTATTAGAATTAACACTTTATAACCCTGAGTTCCTAAAGTCAGAGGACAAATCTCTGATTTTTCTGAAATGGGCTGTGAACTGAATTGCAGAATATGACAGCCATTTAGATGTTGCCAAGAATACACCATCTATGTCCAAGAATATGCCATCTAAGTTACTCCATCTTCTAAGAAAATTTCTGTTTGACAGAAAATGGTTTAGATCAAGAGAAATTTTGACACTAGAGTGAAATATCTGACCCCATTGTTCGAGGAAGCCCTAACTAGAAGTCATGCTGTTACCCCCATGGAAGGAAGGATCGACATAGATCGGATCGGATCGGCCGATCTGATTGGTTTTTGCCCAAAGCAGTCCGATCCTAACCAGCTTCAGCCAATCCAGGGCAAGATTGGTCCCCGGATCAGCCGATCTGGCCGATCCCAACTAGCTTTTGGGCTCCAACTCTAGCATGTGCTAGAGGGCCTCAAATGGTTAGTTGGGTTTGGAAAACCTGAACTTTTTGTGGAGTAAATCAAAGTTAAATTAAATTCTGACTTATTAAGGTTCAGTTCTTCTTATCAGATTGTTCAAAGAAAGCAGCTCTATTGCTTGCTTCCTTCTATTCTTTTTTCATAAGTCAAGCTGGCTAGCCAAAGCTTCTTGAATCACTAACTCTTTCTCATCCTTTTGGCCCATGACTTTGAGTTTACCAACCGAACATGGAAGTTCTTCCTCCATTTGGGGTTTCTACATGAGACGGGGCCAAGTCCTGAATGTATGGGTCACAGATTGGCCATAGGAGTACTCCAGGATATACACCAGGACAACTAACGTCGAGCATATGACGATGCCGCTCATTTTCATTTCGTGGAAGTCCCTGGCAGAGAGAAGGGCTGCAGGTGAGTGCATTCTGCTTCTTAGGGTGCAGAAATTGTTCCTGTGGGGGCATGCGTGGCTGCTGGGTATAGATGAAGAAAGGCGGGCCACTTGAATGGGGCGGCTTATTCTCTTAATAGGCGGCAAGCGAAGCTGAATAGAAAAGGGGATCAGTTGTTGAGTGCCTTTTTAGTCATCAATAGAAGGAGGGTCTCATGTGGGGCTAGGATGGCTGGCAACAAATATTGCTAAAAAATGATGAGACGGGACAGATTGTCAACGGCTGCAGCAGGACTACCAGAGGAAAGCCTGCCCCCTCTAGCTAAGATAGATAGATAGATATTCCCGATGCACATACACTTGGGATGGGAATGGTGCAGCCCACATGCATCATTTGATGAAAGCACTTCAGTCTAGCCTTTTTGATGAAAGCTTTGCTTGGTAGGCATTGCCTACTCATCCCACACCCTCAGACAATGCAATGCTCTGAACACGAAAGTTTTCAGCTCAGCCCCCTTCTCCCATGCGGAGTCACAGGCAGTGCCCCGAAAAAAAGCACGGACGAGCCACATATAGGGAAATTTGCACGTGTGGTTCTTGCTGGGGACCCTGGTATATTGTGTAGGTCCCTATAATTCGAGTGAGATTGTCACGGCGCAAAAGCCACCTCCTTTCTTAGAAAAGAAAATAGCAATCCCACTAAATGGATGAAAGAAACTATCTTTTTGGATAACCCCATGTGGATAGTATTACACTGGTAAGTCAAAAAACGACAGATCCCTTGGCTTAATGAGCTTTCAGCAAAATAAATGAGATGATGTCATCAAGAAGTTTTTGCAAATGTAGTGGCAATCAACTTTGATATGTTCGGCCTAGAACTCTTGCATGAAAAACTGGGTTCGAGAGAACTCTCGAGTTGAAGAGTTGCTTACTTTCACTTTCACTCTATTAAGTTCTAAACCCAGTTTGGCTTATACTGGCTTGTGGCCTATAAATAGACCCCACATGGCCATTCCCACCCCCATGTCACCCGTTCTCTCTCTCTCAGCACACACTCCCTCTAAAACCCTCTTTTGATCTTCACTTCCTCTCATGTTACCCTCCCAAACTCTCATTTGTTTTTAATATATTTTTTTGATCCAAATTATCTTCAGACATTGTAATACGTTTTTTTATATTTTTACAACTTTTTTCACTTTTTTAATTTTTTCATGCATTCTGTGAACATAAAGGAGGAGTTGGCCCAGATCGGTTCAGGATCAATCCGGATCAGATCATAGTTGTCAAGGCGCGAAGGCGACCTAAGGCATTCTCGGGGAGCCTAAGCGCTTAGGCGCTAAGGCAGCCGCTTAAGCGGCGACTTAGGCGTCTTATTAAAATATATATTATTATTAATCATGAGTTCATAAATATTTTAAAAAATAGCAATCAAATCAATTTTAATGTGAAAATTGAAAGCAATTAATTTATGATGAGATAATTGACTTGAACATATAAGAAACAAATCAATCACAATAAATATTAAAAAGAGAGAGGGACTGTGTGTGTCTGTGTATGTGTGTGCCGTGTGGGGAGTTGGGACTGGGGACAGACTACAGAGGGTTGTCTGTGTGTGTAACTGTGTGTGTGATAGAGAGAGAGAGAGAGTGGAGTGTTTGACAGTGTGAGTGAGTAACGTACGATTGTGTGTGTGACAGTGTGAGAGAGAGTGGAGAAAGATAGAGAGCTTCGGCCTTGTGTGCAATGTGCGACTGTGTGTGTGTTAGACAGAGAGAGAGTGGACTGTGGGAGTGAGAGAGAGAGAGAGACAGGGAATGCAGCGTGTGTGTGTGATGTGTGTGAGAGAGATAAAGAGAGTGGACTGTGTGCGTCTGTCGTGTGACACAAAGAGAGAGAGAGAGAGGAGTGTGGAATGTGTGTGTGACAGAGAGAAGAGTGGAGTGTGTGACAGAGGCTTCGGCCCTGTGGGTAGTGTGCATTGTAAGAGAGAGAAAGAGAGAGAGGGAGTGGACCGTCGGCACTGTGTGTAGTGTGTGTGTGTGAGACAGAGAGGGCTTCGGCCCTATCTGTGTGAGAGAGAGAGCCGAGAGGACTCATCGGATGCGGCAGCAACAACTTCAACTTGGCGGTAGAGGGGGGCGAAGGAGGATGGCGTTGATCAACAACGGAGGGGGGCGAAGGAGGATGGCCGATGGCGGCATGCTTCAGCTCAGCGTCGGCGACGTCTGCAAGCGTTGATTGACGACGGCAGTTGGTGGTGTTGACGGCAGCCGGACCGGAGAGGGGCGAACCCTAGCTCATTTCTCGCGCAGATCGTTGGTGGTGAGGAGGAAGGGGACGGGCGTCGTCGAGGGTCGGGCACGAGTTGTGCTCGTTTTAGAGGTTAACGGGCGGGAGGGCGGGCGCGGGTAAACGGGTTTAAGTTACGGGCGTAACAATGGGCGGGTTTAAGTTACGGGCGTTACGGGCGAGGCGAACGGGCTGGTTTAATGGACTAAATCGGACAAGGCAGCCAGGCGCCCTGAGTGGGCCGCCTGGGCTGCCTTTTTTGGGCCCATGAAAGGCGCCCAAACGCCTAGCTATAGTGCGAGCGCCTATACGCCTAGGCGTACGCCTAAGCGGCGTCTTGACAACTATGGATCAGATTGGATCGTCCAATCTAATTGGGCAGACCCAGACTGATCCGTGCCTGATATAATTTTTAGGGTTTGAAACAGTCAAAAAATATGTAATATACACATATGAGAATGAATAGTAGAGAAGCATGCATCAGGGGCATGCGGCAGCAGCAGATGCACCAGCAGAGGCTAGCGGCGGCGGCAGAACCAGAAACAACATGCAGCGGCAGTAGGAGAAGCAGGAACAGCATCATGCAGGAGCAGGTGCAGCAACAGAAACTCCAGCAGAAGCAGGCAGCAGCAGCAAAAGAAAAAAAAAGGAAGAGAAAGAGAAAAAAAAGAGATGAGGATGGAGGGGGAGAGTCCACCCTCTGGTGGGCTTTTTCCACCCTCATAGGGTGGGAACTTTTCCCATGTTCAGTGGGAAGAGTCCACCTGCAGGGTGGACTTCTCATCCTCACCGGGTGGAGAAGTCTCGTCCCACCCGGTGAGGGTGGGAGCCATGCGCCTCTCCTCCTCTTCTAACTATCCTAGGACAGGTTAAAAAAAGAGAGAGGAAGGAGCCCACCCTTGGGTGGACTCTCCACCCTCACCGGCTGGAAGATTCCCACCCAGTGAGGGTGGAGAGGTCTGCGCCCCCTTCTTTCCCTCTCTAACTAATTCTAGAATTAGTTGGTTACATAAAAGAAAAAAAGGAGGGCTTTTAAAGAAGGATTTCACTGTTTTACTATTTAGAAATAATATAAGTAGGAAAATAAATGTGAACAGTGGGTTTTTATATAAATTTGCCCACATACCTCCACTGAATTCTTCTCTAATTGCAGCCCAGTTAAGGTGGAGGCTTAACTCCTGCCCAGTGAGGGTAGGATCTTCACTTAAATTATTTACACGGGAAGTAAGTGTTCCATCCGATGAGGGTGGGCCCCTGGCCCCCTAATCACCTCCTACGGAGGCAATAAATACCGCTTTAGGGGGTCTCATTTGAGGGGAGGAGGACAAGGGTCAAGGTTAGTAACTCCTTTCACAAGAGTGGTAGGCACAATCCCCACTCTCCCTTCTTGTTTGTTAAGTGTTAGGACATGGTCCTACACTTATATTTAGGCATGTTTTAATCTTATAGACATGTCCTAATGTAACATTATTATATCTATCATGTCCATTGGCCATGATATAATAATGTATAGAGCGTATTGTCATATGGTCTTATGATCTTATGATCCTATGACCTTATGAACTTATGCATATCAATAACATATGATCAATCATGTAATCATATGTGGTTAATCATGCCCACAAAAATTAGTAGTCAATTGACCAAATGACTTAATGATTTGATGACTTAATCATGTCGGTCATGTTGTGGTCGACTAAAACCCTTTTTTGATCGGGCGATCATGCCACATGCCCCTCGACTCGATCTTATAATCTAACGGTCGAATAGCTGCGATACCGATGAAAATTCAGATCCAATAGTTAGGTCTTCATGATCTCGACCTGATCTCATGATCCAACGGTCGGATCGTCTCGATATTTACTGAAATCCAGATCTAACGGTCGGATCTCTGTGATCTTGACTTGATCTTATGATCCAAAGGTCGGATTGTCCTGATATTGGCGGAAAATAAGATCCAACGGTCGAATCTTCACGATATCAACTAAACTTAAGATCCAACGATCAGATCGTCGTGATTCAATTGAAGTTCAAATTTAACGGTCAGATCTTCTAGATCTTGACCTAATCTTAAATTCCAATGGTCAGATCGTCACGATCTTAACCAAAATTCAGATTTAACGGTCAGATATCCTAGATCTTGACTTAATCTTAAATTCCAACCATCGGATCGTCACGATCTCGACCGAAGTTCAGATCTAATGGTCAGATATTCATGATCTTCACCTGATCTTAAAATCTAACGGTCGGATCATCATGATCTCGACCGAAGTTCAGATCTAACGGTTGGATATTCATGATCTTGACCTGACCTTAAAATCCAATGGTCAGATCATGACCATCTCGACCGAAGTTCAAATCTAAAGGTCGGATCTTTCAGATCTTGACCCAATCTTAAAATCCAATGGTCGGATCGTTACGATCTCCACAGAATTTCAGATTTAACGATTGGATCTTCAAGATTTCGACCTGAACTTAAAATTTAATGATTAGATCTTTAAGATATTGACCGAACTTTAAATCTAACGGTCGGATCCTCATGATATCAACATGATCTTAAAATTCAATGGTCGGATCGTCACGATATCGACCGTATTTCAGATCCAATGGTCTGATTTTCATGATTCAGATCTGTTACTAAAACTCAACGGTCCCATCATGTTCAATCATGTCTATTACTAAAGTCCAATGGTCTGATCGCATCCGATCAGGTCAATTATCATAATTCGACGGTCTATCGCCCTCAATCAGGTTCGTTACTATAATTCAACGGTCCGATGGTGCTCGATCAGGTTCGTTATCATAATTCAACGGTTCGATCATGCTTGATCAAGTTTGTTACTATAATCCAATGGTCTGATCACACTCGATCAGGTCCATTATCACAATCTAATGGTAATGATCTTTTGATCTCAACCGTAAACTGTAATTCAATCGTCTGATCTTTTTTTTTCTCAACGGTAAATGTAAATTTAACGGTCTAATCTTTTTGATCTCAACCGTAAACAATTCAACGGTCTGATCTTTTCGATCTCAACCATAAACTTCAATTCAACGGTCTGATCTTTTTGATCTCAACCCTAAACCTAAATCTAACAGTCTGATCATTTTGATCTCAATCGTAAACTTTAGTCCGACGGATCTTTTTTTTCTCAACCGTAAATTTCAATCCGACAATCTGATTTTTTTTTTTTTAATCTTAACTGTAAACATAAATCTAACGGTCTGATCTTTTTTATCCCAACCGTAAACTTAAATCTAATGGTCTGATCTTTTTTATCTCAATCGTTAACCTAAATCCAATGGTATGATCTTCTCGATCTCAATCGTAAACTTCAATCCGACGGTCTAATCTTTTTTATGTCAATCATAAACCTAAATCCAACAGGTCTGATCTTCTTGATCTCAACCGTAAACTTCAATCCAACGGTCTAATCTTTTTGATGTCAACTGTAAACCTAAATCCAATGGTCTAGTCTTTTTTGTCTCAACCATGAGCATAAATCTAACAATCTGATCATTTTGCTCTCAACCATAAGCTCTAGTTCAACAGTCTTATCTTAATGATCCCGCTTGTAAGCTCAAATCCAATGGTCTGATCTTAGTGAACTTGACTGTGGACTCAAATCTAATGGTCTGATCTTAGTGATGTCAACAAAACACTCAAAATTTAAGGTCCGATCACATCGACATGACCGTTAATGCAAATCTGATGATCTGATCACACTAATCGTGACCATAAATGCAAGTTCTACGGTTTGATTACACAGTTCGAGACTATACTTGCATGATCAATGATCTGAATATGGCATCCGTATTGTGAACACAAATCTGTCACATTGGTTGATCATTGTGATCAGAGTTTTGTCATATTGTGATGCCTTTATCATTTGGGTATCTTTGCAATCTATAATATTTCAGATTAATGAATGTTCAATTCATTTCATTTAGTATTTCTATTATCTGTGTATTATGCCATTCTTTTTTCAATTTTGCACAAACTTCATTTATTGTATAACTAATTTCAGTATCACGTATGAGGAGTTAATCAAAGGTGTCCAGTGACTTCACTAGTGTAATTAACGTCGACAAAGGATGATGGAGAGGGATCCGAATACAAATCCATACTCTTGATTCAACATTTAACTCATCATTCATGAGTCACGAATCTAACATAATTTTTATATAAACATATAAAATTCTTTTTATATTTTTATATTTATCACTCCCACACTTGGTTCCCCCACCCTAACTTCTGACCCCTTAATACTCTAGGTGCCATTTCTTTTTTATCCTTGGCGCAGGTAAATACGTGTTCCACCCTCATACATTGCCAATTGGGGGTTCAACATTAAGTTGTGAAAAGTTGTTATTTTAGAATTAAGGGGAGCATAATATAAAAGATGACAATAGATATTGAAACGGACATTTAGTATTTGATGCATTTTCTTGTTATTCTTGTCTTGAATACTATGAGTACATGCTGCTGTTTTCTTTTAAATCTTACCTGTGCCTGCTATTTTATACTGCATTTTTGCAGCTTTATACAGTCATAGGGGTTGTCTACCAATACATAAAGTTACTACAAGCATCTCCTCCACAAGAGTGGATATTTCAGGAGCTCCAAGATATAGGAAACATGGAGTTCAGATTTGCAGAGGAGCAACCTCAGGATGATTATGCTGCCGAGCTCGCAGGTTCATTTACCATGACTTTTTTGCTTCCTCAAGGCAAATGCTGAAAATACATTTTATCATTTTTGCCTGGAGACTCTGGTGATGATTTTTACACCCGTGACTCCAATTTGGAGGGCTTCAGTATGTTTCCCTTCATTGTGGGGTGCTTCGTTTACACCCTGGATGTGCTGCACCAGTTGTATATACATTGGAAAGCGGATGTTACTACAATTTTATTGATGAATGAAAAATGGGCCCTACAAGTTTAATTGTAAATGACCTACAAAATTCTCACTCTACAATATGACAGCATCTGCATAAGTCCGCAGTGCAAAATAGAAACTCACGACAAGTTTGTATGAGGCCTCCCTATCCCACCAGCTTATATAACAAGGGAGCAGTATGGCCACTATCCACACAAGTATTGCACCCTAGAACCCCATCACAAGGTGATGCACTGGATTTTGCTAAACCTGTGTTTATGCATCTAAGGAAACATCACCTGGGAATTCTATATTTCTGTCACTTGATCATCAAATGATGATAAAGAAAGATGATAATGTTACCAAGCTTTGAAAGTCTGAAAAATCTTTTGATCTTTAACCCTTAGAGCATCAATTACTCGATGTTGCAATGCTTGTAGACTATTTCTACCACATACCCTATCTCCCCAAACTGTTAGAAATTAAATTTGGTAGATCTGGGTCTTCAATTGGCAATGACGACATGGTAACATGGTGAATATTTCATTTTTTTTTTCTTCCTGAGACAGGATCGTACCTGTGGGAAACCTCAGTTGGGGGGGGGGGGGGGGGGCGCAGCTCTTGGGCCAGATACCCGAGTCATACCGAGGCCGGTGGGGTTCAGGGTAGCTTCTAGGACAAACACCTGAGTCATACTGGGTAAATTGCACAGCATGTGGGAGGTACAACATGCTGTGTAAACCACTCTGGGGGAGCATAGCACTTGAACCCATGACCTGTGGTAATTTAACTTGCAGAAGGCCGGGGCCTTACTACTATGCTATTCACCCGCCACTGAAATTTCTAAATGTGTTATCAGATCATTGTCCAAAGTGCAACTAATGCAAAGTCTGACTATTGGTGATTTTCTTCTTTCACCTGTCTAAAATGTGATTTTTGTGCTGTTTTTAACCATTTTCTTCAGGTTACATCTTATCTTCTTCATAGCAGATTTTTCTATCCAGGAGCCTAAGTTTCTCTCTCTCTCTCTCTCTCTCTCTCTCTCTCTCTCTGTGTCTTTCTCTGATAGGTGTGTCTCTCTCTATGATTCTCATCTAGATGTCTCTTGCTTGCTCACCCTCACCTGATTAGTTGTGATGTGGTGGGTTATGATGATGTCTGTTGCTCGCTTATTATCTCAATTCTCCTCAACCAAATGCCATCCTTACTTAAAGCAGAATTGCCAAATAATGGGGTTGGAGTTCTGATTGTGACTATGTCTTAGGCAAGGTTCGCTGTGTCGTTGATCTGTACGAGATCGTATCTTCCCATATGCAAGTTGGTACTGATCCGACTTGGTCCAACTCGCACAAGTCACATGAAGTCGGGCGAATTCAGCCTAATGAGTTTGTTAATGGCAATGAATTTAAGTCACATTTAAGAGAGATGTACCTTATTAATGGATATAAAAGTGTAAATTTACTTACCAAATGAGAAAAATGCAATCTAAAACAACTCATTATGTATGCACGAGTCGGCATGATCCGGTCCAATATGATGCGTGCCAGCTGACCAGACTTGCCTAGATATGAGTTGATTCATACAGGTCGGCACGATCCGGTACAATACGGCGAACCATGGACTTGGGTTTCTTATTTCTATTTAGGCTTTTTAGTTCGCAGGCACCTTCCTGATCACCTAAGCCAACACCATGAGTGTAACACCATTACAATGCAAGCATGGGCCGATGGAACCCAGGTCCAATCCTAGTCCAAATAGAGGGTATGGTCTGGATGTTGTATTGTGTGAAATACTGCCTTCTCATGTAATTTTGTTTGGCAATAAGAACCATTCCTGAAATTCATCCTTTTAATGCTTGTTTTTAATGAAATTTCCTTAACAAGCAACTAAAGCAACGGCCTTCTTTTTTTGGCAGAGAACTTGATGTTCTATTCAGAAGAGCACATCATTTATGGAGAATATGCTTTTGAAGTCTGGGATGATAAATTGATAGAACATATCTTGAGTTTTTTCACTCCTGAAAACATGAGGATTGATTTGTTGACAAAGTCTTTTGATGTTCAGTCACATGGTAATGCTCTCCCACTTTACAATTGTTTTCTTGTGAGCATGTTAAAAGTTCAAAACCTAATTTTTGACTTGATTAGTCCATGGAATAATGCTATCTTCCAAAGTCAAGTAATCTTAGCGTAGTTGCCTTGCTTATTTGAATCTGGTTTAACCTGAATGTCTCAAAAAGCAGTAAAAACAGTAACCCATCTTGGTGAATTTGATATTATATTAGGTTGATCTACTTTGTTCATGAGTGTTGCCATCATAAATTATCTGTCTTTCTCTCAGGTTGTTCCTACTACAGAATTGCTGTACTCTGCATATTTTTCTTTTTCTTTTTTCGCATCACTTGTGCAATGTAGTTTTTTGCAGGTAGCTATGTCAAAACGTTCAGTTGATTTATTCATGCCTTATCTGCTTTTCTTACAGTTCGGTTTTGATACATGTACTCAAATGCTGAATAGTCATTCTTATTGTATGTTGCAGCTATTCAGTATGAACCATGGTTTGGTTCACAGTACATTGAGGAGGAAATTCTGCCATCACTTATAAACCTATGGAGAGATCCCCCGGAAATTGATTCATCATTGCATTTACCTCTAAAGAATGAGTTCATTCCTTGTGATTTTTCTCTCCGTAATTCTAACTTGTCAAGGAATACAGCAAATGCAACTCATCCAAAGTGCATAATTGACCAACCATTTCTTAAGCTTTGGTACAAGATTGACTTGACTTTCAATGTTCCTCGTGCAAACACTTATTTCTTGATATCTGTGAAGGGAGCATACAGCAACATACGCAATTGCATTTTGACAGAATTGTTTGTAAATCTTTTGAAAGATGAATTGAATGAGATTTTGTATCAGGTATATTCTCTGACAAGCTGAATATTTGCATGCAACTTCTAATTTGGCAGTTTTGGGAGCTCCCTTTTTTCATACTTGTATATCCTTTCTTCATTTAATACATTTTGTGGTACCATCCACTTTCAAAAAAGAGAAACTTCTAATTTGGCAGATGTATTCCAGATATGACTTTTACATTTCTGCTCTCATATTGGAAGTGTTCACTTTGAGTGAATCTATTAGTGTATGTTTTAGCACACGCTTTTTGGATGATAAGTTCTTTGTATTATTACACTGCACGCATTTGGTATTTATGGGTTTTAAGATCAAATCTTAGCTAGTGTCTTGGTGGAAAGGCCCTCCTAGGTGTGACAGTATAGTGCAGACCCCTGTGTATCCTGATACATTGTGTAACATTCCAAAAATTGAAAAGTGAAGATTACAGGATCAGAGTTGGACGTGTGCTCAAAATGTAATACATTTCAGAAAAGCATATGTTGAGTCACCATCTTTTAGGATTTTGCTTATTTTGCAGAGGGAATGTAGAAGCCTCTCCGTGCTGTTTTTTAGAAGATAACCATCCCCACCTAGCCAACACTTCCTTGAATGACTCCTAAGTCATAAGCAATAAATGTGTAGAAATTTCAGTAAAGTTTCTATCTCTAGTTAATCGTTAAATTGGAATGAGATTTGACTGTTATTTCTCTCTGAACGAACTTCAGCTGGACATGTGCATCGTTCAATTCCATATGCAAAGCCCTTGACTTATCTTGCTTCTTCACACAGGCTGGTGTTGCAAAACTTGAAACATCATTAACGATTGTTGGGGACAAGCTTGAGCTGAAACTCTATGGTTTCAATGACAAACTATCGGTTCTTTTATTGAAGATATTGACTCTGTCCAGATCATTCTCTCCTAGAGCAGACCGTTTTATGGTACAAACACTAGTACTTTTCTGATTTCATTTTCTATCTTTTGAAGCATTATTTTCCTAACTTGTTTCTTCTGCGCATATAGTTACTAGAATGTGGATAAGTTTGATACAAACATTTGTAAGATTATATGCTTTGCTAAAAGCATGAAGCTGTGACAGGTTGCTTAAATATGCAATGGAGTTTCTATAAGAATGTATTTGTACAGGAGTTTGCAGCAAGGCTCAACTTCTTGAAATAGCGCGCCCCGCCCCTACGGAAACGCCTACGCTTGCTGCTCGCTCAGTGTCAGTAGAAGGGAAGAAAACATGGTCACGGATTAGGAACATGGCTCGCCTTACGAGTGTTGCACTTCACTCGCTGCTCGCTGACTCGTTCATTCACTTGCTCATGAACTCGCTGCTTCGCCAGAAGCGACTAGTCGCCGCAAGCGCCTCCTCCTTCGGAGGCTTAGCCAAAAGCGACGAAGGGGGGGAGCTGGGGAAGAAGGCCGACGATGGCAATGAGAGGGGGAAGCTGTCGTAGAAGCTTTGCCCCTTGCTTTACATAAATTGTTATGAACTGACTAAATGACGTTATTCCCCCGGCTAATCTAATGGTTCCCCTCAATCTTCTTAATAAGAACGAACGCCGCCATCCTTCTTATTCAGAAACCCATTTAGGGGGCCTCGGCCCGGGAAGGGGAGAGTGGCCGAGTGGTCAAAAGCGACAGACTGTAAATCTGTTGAAGGTTTTCTACGTAGGTTCGAATCCTGCCTCTCCCACTTGTTGTAGACTTTAGAGAAGAGAAAGGAGTTTCCGCGTAGGAAGGCCAACCGAGCGAAGCTCTTTCTTTTTTGTTTGTGGCCGTGCAATTGTTTCGTATGTTAGTTAGAGAAGTTGGCGAACTACTTATTTCTTTATGACCATCGATATCCAATCCCAACGAGAATAGAAGCGAGTCGCTTCTGGCGTCGGCTTGTAGTCTCTGTAGCCGGCATTCCTACACGCACGCGCCCGCTACCTCCTTGGTTCGGGACGAAGCCAAGCCGATAGAAATCGAAGTTTGGGTCAAGATCAATTCGTTCTTTTTTCTCTGACAAATGGTCAGGGCCGGTCCACAAGAGATCAGAAATTTTTGAAGAAAAAACAAGATGTTTCTTTTGTCCCTTCCAGGCGATCAGAAAATCAAGAAATGGTTGATATATTCAAGAGGGATGTTCATTCAGTACCGATGATTATAGTACCGTTCGGGGAGTCGAGAAGCCGCAAGCGCCTTTTGATGTCTATTTGCCGGGCTGCCCACCTAAACCAGAGGCAGTTATAGATGCTATAACGAAACTTCGTAAGAAGGTCTCTCAATAAATCTATGAAGAGGACAGGCGATGTTTTACTACCAATCACAAGTTGAATGTTGGACGCAGTCTCATACTGGATCTTCTGGCGGATAAAAAGGGTGGCAGTTCCGGCATTGACAGTAGCATGGAGGAGTTTGCTGACTTCATTCAGGTGGCCAGTCCGCTCCTCTGGGAGGATATGACGTTACTTGGACCAACAAGGTGAAGCAAACATTCAGCGCAGGTTAGATCGCTTTCTGATATCCCATGATTGGGACATCACGTTTCCCCATCCAAGGAGCTAGTTCCCGATCCATCTCTTAACCCCCCAATTATGCTAAAAGCTTTCTCGACGTTTCCAACCCTGCCTTTAATATTTGAGATGATGTGGCTTCCGCATCCCAACCTCCCGGATTTCATCCTTAGCAATCGGCCAGCCACCAGCGCTAAGGAGGCAAGGCTTCCCGTATTGTAAAAGCATGGAGGTAGTTGAGGAAGATCGAACCAGACGGGGACTCTTGCAGACTCCAGCTAAAAGAACTGAGAAGTATGAAATACCTTACCATAACAAGTCCGAAAGTCAAATAGCCTTTAAAAAAACAGAAAGATAACTTCCATCTAGACCTATCCAGTGCAGTGATCCATGGGTATGGAGCACAAAGCAAAGGCTAATGAAGAGCACACCTTTGAACGTCAAGTAGAGGACACTATTACCATAAGGCCAAGAATGTCAAGCCGAAAGGAAGTGGAATTGCCTAGACGCAATAGAGGCCTGAACATTGATCTTTATAGGGATATAGTACGAGCAAAGTCATCTCGAAATAGCGTAAGAGATATCCGAAACCCCTGGAGGATCAAACTACTGGATGAAGAAAAAGCAAATAGGTGCCTTGATGGCAAGTGGCCCGGATCAAGAATATGCCGAGAGCATACTGACATAAGGGAGGAGGACGGCCTGACACCGACCAGTAGATGTCCATTTGGACTACTCTTTCGACCATCTTTCGATTGTTAATACGAGATATAAGGACCGCTACTACAAGCAGTACTACACCTTTGATCGTGAAATATCGATTGCTTGTTGAACCCTGTGAATCAGGTGAAAGTAGGATACTCAAAATTCGGGAGTCAAAGAGTTTCATAAAACGTTCTTGGTGGAAAAAAATGTGAGTGAAAGATCCCACTGAATCGAAATAATGTAAGAAAACAGTCACAGGTGAGGAAGCAGCCAAGTTGTTTTTTCAGCATGTTTGGAAAAATGGGTTATTGCCTAATTAGATTATTTCAGATAGAGATAGCCTAAGCCCTTTTTGACAATCTGCTTCGTGATGTCGATGTTCGAATGACGTACGTTAAGCATATGTTCTTTGATCAAAGGGTACTTTCTTCACTTCGTTCCCTTGCCGTCCGTGAGGCTGATTTTCAACTTGAAATTCTATCGATGATAGAGGGCTACTCCGTAAGTCTGGCTGGATGGTAACTGATGATGAGCTCCTTTCTGAGTATCCAGTTGGACGACTGGTTTTTCCGGTTTCCAAGAGGTGTCAAACCAGAAAGAAAGATACTGGTCATCGACTTGTTGAAGTAGTTCAACAAGGGCACAAAACCAAAACAAGAGAAACAGCTCTTCCGCGGGGAAATTCAGACTCTGGAGATTTCCAGTGTCTTCAAAGGCCTGGTTCTCTAATCGAGAAGATGAAGGAAGGTTCTCTTGGATGGAAGTAGCCTCGTCTCGTGGCGCCCGGTTATTGAAGAGCATAGCGGAAGGCCAGCACTGTCTTCTAAGAGGGGGGCAAATAGCAGGATAAGCTGCCTGACCGTTTTTTGTAGTATTCACTGGGACGTTTTGTCAATCGAGGCGCCACCTACGATACTGACCTTTTGCCGGAACTGGACTAATGTGCTATAATATATTTAAAGAAAGAGCACGGGGCGGAAGGAACCGAGTGAGACAGGCAACCATGCCCGGGACAACGACCACGACTGGGAAAAGTCCTTTCCCCCTGTTCCTGACGGCTTAAGCCCCGTACCTTCCCAACCTTCCGTCCCTTCCATCCCTTCCCTCCCGTCCAATCTTGAAAATAGCATTAACGGGGGGAGCAGTCGGTTGAGCAGCCGGCCCCCGGGGAAGTTCCTCCAATAGCGCTTTCTCAGCCGGTTGAGCGAGGGCTTCACACCTACGATGAATCTTCGGTAATAGTTCACGAGCCCTAAAAACGAACTCACCTTGGTAGGTGCTTGCCACTCCTCGATGGCTCTGATGCCCATCCGAAATCCCATGGGACTAGAGAATTGGCAGGGAAGCTAGCTACATCGTTCAGAACTTCTCCTTACGACACAAAATCGCTCTTCGGCTCGATACCCTGCTTCTTCTCCGGCCGGAGCTGGGTTTTGCCACAAACCAAGGGCAGACAGCTCAAAAGTGGGATCACTCCTATATTATTGGCCAGCGATCCTAAATACCAGTTTCAGCATCTTAAAACCCAACATGGAGGCTGACCACCAGAGAAGTCATCAAGGGTCTCTTTTTTTTCCCCTAGGGTGGTGACATGGCTGTGGGGTGGGGGACACTCCTCATGCCTTGCTAGGAGAAACCCAAGCCGACCTCTCCCTGAGGAGGCCACTCCAGTGAGAGCCAGCTGTTTAAAACCTACTCAACCATCACTAGGGCTACAAACGAACCAATACATTCAATGAACAACTTGTAAGACTACTCGATAACGGCTCGACTTGGCTCGTTCATTAAGTTAAATAAACAAGTTTGAACAAAAAATTAGGCTCAGTTCATAAATGAGCTCAAGTTTGAACAAAGGTGAGCTCGGCTCGATTATGCTCGTGAACAAGCTCGTTTAAGTCTCGTTAAGAACTCGTTTATATACTCGTTAAGAACTCGGTTAAAGGCTCGTTTAAGTACTCCTTGAATTATTAAATTCAGTACTTGTTAAAAACTCATTTAATTACTCTATTCATAAGTAAGCTTAGTTGCTAATGTATTTAGTATTTTATAACGCTTTTTTATTTAAGTACTCATTTAATTACTCTATTTGTAAATAAGCTTACTTGCTAATGTATTTAATCTTTTATGAAATTTTTATCAAATAATTTAAGGTTTATGAAATGTAATAGATAGAAATAAAAACTATAGGGGTTAATGGTTAAAGAATAATAATTATGATCCTTTAGAGAGTAGTTAAGATGGAAGGAATGGTGGAATATTGAGTTGCCGTGCAGAGGTTGTGTAGGTTCGAATAATCCGGTATTGGATGCTTCAGAAACTTGATCGACGGAGAGCTTCTCTAAAGACAGCCGACACCACATTTGAGTAGGGGTGTTCACTATTTGGTTCAATCTCGAAAAACCAAACCGAACTAGACCAAAATCACGGTTTGGTTCGGGTTGAAAGCTGCCTTGGTTTGGTTCGGTTTGAAACCCCCCTCAACCCGTAGAACCCAAACCACCCAAAAAAAACGAATTGATGTATTATATTAACTAACAACCTCCCTTTAAAAGGGACTCAATAGCCAGCATCTTCCAGCCGTTGCCCATGTCACAACGAATGGTTGTATTCTTGAAGACTATAAGGAGCAGAAATAAACTTCAGATTCCGGTGCCGGACTAAAGGAGTTGAAAGCCTCATGCGTGAGATGGACTTGTGTGCATGGCAGTGTGGGTTTAGTCCGACATTGAGATTTTTGTGAAGGCTCCATGCAAAAAAAGTTATAAATGAACAGGTGGCTGTGAAGGCCCCTCATGTCATCGAGTGTGCTGGGCATGGGCGTTGTCCCACTGATGGCCCATAGAAAGTGTATTTATATTGATAAAATATGGGCAGGGTAGGTGTATCTGGGATGGCAGGCAGCTGGACTGAGCCCAATGAAAACTTGATGTGTGGGTTTGGCGCCCAAAGGAGATTGAAACTGAACCAAACCGAACTTTTTCGATTTGGTTTGATTCGGTTTATAAGAGTGAATCGGTTTGGCTCGGTCTGAAAAATTCTTCCCCTAAACCAAACTGAACCGACCCGTGAACACCCCTACATTTGAGGGCCACTTGAGCGGAGGCTTGGCGGGGCATCTGAGTACAGCACTGAATGTTGCTTGCCAACTGGGAACAATCAGTTTTTTATAATTTAAATGTTAAAATTTTAAGCTGAGTTCACTGGTTTTCTGGGGCTTGAGCTCGCAAGCTTGGCTTGAGCTCAACGAGCTTCTAATCAAGCCGAGTTTGAACAGCGAGTCAGCCTGCTCATTCGAGTTCGAGCTCAACGAGAAAAAATCTAGCTGAGTTTGAGGATGGTAAAACTCGGCTCGGCTCGACTCATTTGCACCACTAACCATCGCCATACTGGGTAGTCAAGACAAAATCCTGGGGTGTTTGGGAAATTCCCAAACCATGCAAACCTCACATCGGTTGCAGTCTTGGGTGTCCTTGTTTCAATGGTCAGCTTGGAAAATTGTTTATGAGGGGGAAAAAGACATTGGCACCATTAGTGTGAAGGAAATACACTGAAAATTTTGTATTCTTTGTAGGCTAAAAAAATAGTCTAGAGTGCAAAAAGGTATGCCTAAATACGTTTTTTATTTGAAGAATAGTCTAGCATGCCAAAAGGTATGCCAAATCCGCATGTTGTGAAGAAAATTTGGAGGCTCAGAAACTGAACTTTGGGTGAGCCTGGCATGTATGTTTATACCCCAGATTAATATTGTGCAAAAGGCTCCAGAAAGGCCCCCTAGGTTTGATAAAGGTGTCAGAGAAAACACAACTGTATCATGCTTTACCTCATCTCAATCCATTGAGACTCATTCTGTATATGGGTCGACATATGATTAACCATCAATAAAACATATGTATACATGTAATTGTCTACGCCCAACTATCAGAAAGGTTACTGGTTCCTTTCTCAAATACACTGCATACATCAAAAGGGATACCGTTGAGATCCTCTCAGAGAATGGATCTCCTTCCTGAAGAACCTAGTCCCTAAACTGCAACCAAGCTGATGCTTGGAATCACATGGAAAATGGACTACTTATTTAACCATTTCTAACAGAGATGATATTCTTCTTTGGAAGTGGGGGCCTTTTTGATCCCGCATGTGCAAAAACATCTGTTTAAAATACTTTCAATAATAAAAGTGCATTCTGCCTTGTCCTCACATTGGTGAAAGGCTGAGAAAATTACATTTCTTGATATGCAACCTGATGACAAGGAATAATTCTTTGACAACATTCTTTTTTTCATCTGCATTGACCTTTGACCATTATTCATTATTACCTGAATCTAGAATTTCTATTCAGGCTGTTTTTTCCCCTTACCGCCAAAGCATAACCAAGCAGAAAAAGATACAATTGAACCAAAATCAATTACCATGAAGATTCTGCACTGGGATGAAAGGCCAAGCAAGGCAAAAGACGCAGAAAATTGCATATCCCAACATGTATCCAAATTACAGGGATGATGTTTCGTTGAGAGGGTAGCTGGTGATCCTTGCACCCAAATGACAGCTTGTTACCTCAATTGCCAGATTTTAGAAGTTCTATCCAGGTTGTTTTTTCTTATTGTATAACAACATAGAAAACAGAAGAAGACAGAATTGAATTGTAATGGCCCGATCCAACCCTTGTGCCACTTTGGGTTAAGCCTGCACAGTTTTATCCTCAAAAGGCACCTCACAAGTTATGGATACAACCTCTTCATATATAATCCAGTAACTTTTTTTCATTTTTCGATACAGAACTAGTATGGTTCATTCTCGCTCCAGCCCCCAGACACAGTGGTAGTTCCACACTGCAGTGGCTCTACACCGCTTCACTTGCAGGTAGCTTTTTCCTACGGGTAGCCTTTTTCTATGGATAGCCTTCTCCTTTTGCCCGATTTGTGATTGGGTCATTACAAGTCCACCAACTTCTACGTGGTTCGTCCCAGAATCAGTCCATATCGTACTAAATGAGTCCTGCTCTGATACCATTTTTTAACGGCCCAATCCAACCCTTGTTAGGTATTGCCTGCTTTGGGCCAAGCGTGCACAGTTTTGTCCTCAAAAGGTGCCTCACAAGTTTAGATACGGCCCCTTCATATATACCCCCGTGACTTTTCCCGTTTTTTGATATAAGACTAAACTAATTCATTCCCACCCCAATCTCCAGACATAGTGGTAGCTCCACACCATGATGGCTCCACATCGCAGCAGCTTCACACCGCTTCACTTGAGGGTAGTCCTTTCCTCTTTCCCAACTCGTGACTGGGTCATTACATGAACTAAATCTAATATGCATACATTCTACCCTGCAATGAAAAATCCAAGCAAGAGATTACTGCCTGTTTTGTATTATCTAACTCTTTGCAAGATTTAATTAAACAATATTTGTGATCCCTTATTACTCGGATGTTTTAATCATTCTACCTTTCTTTAAAATACATGATCTATTGTTAAATTTGTATCAAGTTGATGAATTATGCTGCACATTAATTTAATGCCTGGTTTGCCATCTCTCCTGAGATGTCTGAGATCTCTCGAGTATCTCTCTCTCCAAGGGTCCCAAGACAAAGCTCGACCGGGATCAAGAATAAGAGGGAAGGGTAATAGGAAGGAGTAGGATAGAGGAGGGGTAGGAGTAGGAGAGGGGAAGGACGAGATGAGAATGCTGATAGAGGGGACGAGGATGACAACTAATAAGGAGTTTTCCAACACATTTAGATTGCATTGAAATTCAAGAAAGCAATCCTTGGATATGTATAGATATGTTTTTGCATTCTTCTTGTTATTATTGCGTTTACATACCTAAAACCAAAGGCTTTCTTTGAGAAGCATAAATGATCTGGCCATCATTCTCTCTCTCTAAAATCTCCCCTCTTTGGCATTTTGAGACAATGTCGAGATCTAATATTGCATTCCTTGTGTATGTATATATATCATACATATGTACCTATGATATATATGCATATATATAGTGTTGTTATCATACATTCATGTCCCAAGATTTTGTCCCTATCTCCCGAGATTTTATTGAGATCTCTCTGAAATCTCTTCTCTATGACCCTCCCAAGATGAAGCTATGATCCGAGATGGCAAACCTTGATTTAATGTCATGCTTCCATCAAGACATGTGCACTACTTTCTTTTATTTTTGGCATAGTTGTTACTTTATGTCCTGCAATCAGGTAATTAGAGAAGATATGGAGAGTTGGTTAATTATGCTTCTTTTAAGATGCACAAGCTGCTTTCTTTTATTTTTGACATGCTTGGTAACTTGTGTCCTGCAATCAGGTAATTAAAGAAGATATGGAGAGGGCATTAAGGAACACAAATATGAAACCTTTGAATCATTCCTCATATTTGAGATTACAAGTCCTTCGCAAGACATTTTGGGATGTCAATGACAAGCTGTTCATCCTTAATGACATCTCCCTTACAGATATGAATGCTTTTATTCCTCAGCTTCTTTCCCAGGTAAACCTTCTAGTTCCTTCTTCCTTCTGAACCTAGTTTTTGCTGAGAAAGTCTTCAAAAGCAAAAAATAAACAAGATATTTGCATTTAGATTAGTGATTCTATGAGAAAGTATGAAATGAAGTACACCTTATATAAAATTGGCAGCTGTACATTGAGGGGCTCTGTCATGGTAATCTTTCTGAAGAGGAAGCAGTCAACATAGCGAACACCTTTACCAATACTTTTTCCACACAACCATTGCCAGTTGAACAGAGACATCAAGAGCATGTTCTATGCCTACCCGCTGGGGCCAGCTTTATTAGAAGAGTACGCGTGAAGAATGAGTTGGAACTGAACTGTGTGGTTGAGGTAAACCCCTGCCCTCTTTCTTTCACACATAGCATGAGTTTTTATGCATAAGGCAGTTGTGATTGTCAATGGCCTGTTAAAACTGACATAAACACCTTAATCACAATATTGCAGGATTTATTTTCAAAAATACCTTTGCTGTGGGAAATGCATGTGCATTTCGGTTCAGTTTTTTAACTTTTTTTTGTCATTTTATGCTGAAAATAGGTTTAACCTTCTCAGTGCTAACTGGGCATGTGTGGAAATGAGTTAGTTGATTGCCCTTATTTCATAAAACCTTGACTCAAATGAAGAATCCTATCCTGTTGGAGACATAGTTAATGTGGTGATGAATTATCATGCTAATGTTTAATTCCACCTACATTTGATGTCCTTTTTTTAAATTTTTGTTGTTGTACATGTCATAAAGAAGTATCTGGTCTTCAACCAATTAGGCTTAAGGTTTTATTTGATTTTCCTTTGCAGTTGTATTTTCAAATTGAGCAGGACAAAGGGATGGAATCCACTAGGTTGAGAGCCATCGCAGATCTATTCAGCAATATAGTAGAGGAGCCATGCTTCAATCAGCTTAGGTAAATGTATGGCTTTGCTTCCCCCACCCCCTAATTCTTTCTTTCTTGCAGACGATCTCATGTAAGATACTGTTAGGAAATTTATGTGTGGTTTTCCAAGCTAACTGAATTTTCTTATTTCTATTGAATTTTATAGAACAAAGGAGCAGCTCGGCTATGTGGTTGACTGTGGTACACGAATGACTTATCGTGTTCAAGGATTTTGCTTCAGAGTTCAGTCCTCCAAATATAGCCCATCTTACCTGCATACTAGGATTGCAAACTTTGTGTACGGTCTTGAAGAGTTTCTGGTAGGCCCAGTTTGTATTGGTGATGTTAAAGCTCCTTTTGACACTACTGCTTCTGTGTTTGTTGTTTGGTCTCTGAAATTTAGTGTTTATTGGCATATCTATGACAAGGAAATCTGATGCAGATTATCATTTAACGTCAACTGTTTATACATGCAATGAGTATGTCTACTTGTCATACATGAAGCAGGATATGACAAAGAAATATCCATTAAAAATTGTTGTAATGGACCTGTCTGGAGATCATTGAATAAATGCTTTGAAATGAGTTTGTCTGCAAGGTCACTTTCTGAGATACTAGTTCCATTCATTTGGGAAGTATTGCCCTTTTTGCTTTGAAAATCTTGCTCCATCTACTCCAGAAGTAGTAGTCTGTGTTTTATGTCCAAGGGATATTTGTCTAAAGAGGATTGCAGTTTCTTATTTAAATATCAAGTCAAAAACTAGTGGCACTTTTTATAGAGTGATGCTACGAGGAAGTCATTGCACTCATGCTTGCTGCTAGTGTTTTTCCCACAATACTAGTTGAAATATTCTCAAGCAGTCCATTTCTTCATTATCCTCTTTTTACTTTCATGCATTATATGCTTATGACATATATGTTCCCTTACTACTTTACAGAATAAGATCGATGACGAGTCATTTGAGAATCATAGACATGGGTTGATAGCAGAGAAACTGGAAAAGGACCCATCACTTTCATACGAAACCGGTCGTTATTGGAATCAAATTGTGGACCAGAGGTATGTATTTTTTCCCAAGCACTCAACATTAGGCAGGTTATAGTCAAAGCTTCTTCCTTCTAGACATCTTCAATGAACATTCTGTTAATGGAAAAAGTTTACTATCATTTTCAACATTATTGTTTTGATGGACTATGATATTTGGTGCTTCTGTTTTTCTGAAAATCATTTTTCTGATCTCTGGCAAGTAAATTCTAGAAATCAAAGATGATGAATTAACTCTGATATGCTATTCTGAAAATACCACATCTGGAATTTTGACACCATCAAGGTTGGTGGTGTTGATGAATGTCAATGAATGTGCTATTTGTGAGATCCATCAGAATTGATGAGGACATGATTCTTGCTGATGATGAAATTTCATTACAATTTTGCGATATAGGTATTCTTTTGATATGTCAAATGTGGAGGCCGATGAGCTTAAAAATGTTCAAAAGAGTGATGTTATTGAATGGTATAACATATATTTGAGGCAATCATCCCCCAAGTGTCGACAACTTGCAATTCATGTCTGTGGCTGCAACACTAGTATGAAAGAAGAAGCTGGAATGGGCAACGAGTTCGGGGAGCTTGTTGAAGACCTTGATTCCTTCAAGACGTCCTCTGTGTTCTATTCAAGTCTCTGTTGACTTTGGTGTTCAGTGTTAATCAACAGAGTTATTTAAAGTGGGCTAGAATTTGTTGAATTCGTTCCATTGTATGACTTGGCGGACTGATCAAAGTTAATCGATCAATGTTAGCCTGTGTATTGTGTAATGTCCCATTGTTTTCATATAGAAATAAAAATATTAATTATTTTCCCAAGACTTTGATCATTTTATTCTTTTTTTTTTTCTGAACTGTTGTAATTTTCTGTCTTTTTTGTCACTCTAAAAATGGGCAACAGCCTGCTCATAATCTGTTCAGTGCCTCTTATATTCTTCTTTTGTTAAACCCAAGATTCTGCAAAAGCATATGAAATGGCTGTATAGAGTATAGACTATGTTTTGCCAGCTCATGCAAAAGCATAAGAAAGGCTGTACATATTCTACCAAACATTTGCCAAACGATTAAAGATGGAATGGTTCAATTAATTCTGTCATGGTTCTATTATTTCTTTGGTCAGTATGTTCAATCATTCTCATTTGCTGTTCAGGTTAACAGTGAAATTACTCTGCATTTGATTCATTCTAATATAAGGTTCTGAGTTCTCATTTGTTGATAGGTCATCTATAGCAGTATAAACTGCATATTGCATGCTGATCACATGGGTGCAGGGACGAAGGTATTGCGGGAAAGACCTGTAGGTATCCAAGATAGTAATCTTGGTACTGCTTTTTTGAAGCACTAATTTGAACATGGCTCGTCAGATTAGAATGTTGGTAGTTCACATGTGGGGAAGTTGTTGATTAAACTTCTGCTTGAAATTGATGAAACTTAAATTGCCTTTTGGATACTGACCCACAATTTTGCAAGATGCAGGTTAGAACACCACATAAAATGTTAGGATGGCCACATTGATATCTTGATGGGGGCTTTATTGTCGTTTCTTAAGTTCAGTCTTTTTTCATCAATTTTTGGTTGGTGGAAGGAATGGAAATAACTCACTGGCTGTAAATCTGCAGCAGTGTATACGGTGGAAGCATCCACATTATGATGTCCAGAAAACTGCAGACATGAGATCCCCTGTAATTTTTAGTGACAAATTAAGCTGCTGCCTCTTCTTGGACCTCTATGGCGTGTGGCTCTTTGTCGAGATCTGTTCCGAGAGTTCTCACTCCTGTGGTCTCCATCTGATCCACAATTTCTGATCTCAGTTGTCTTCTTTTTACATTGTTCAGATTCTACGAGGAACTGACTGGATGTGGAGATGTTTGCTCCTTGGGACCCACTGTCTAACTTGTGTTCGCAAGATATAACATGGCACCACATGTTCTCTGTAGACGTTAATGTTGGAATGCTCCCTTCACTCAATCTAATGATGTTTGCCAAAGGGAAAGGGTTAAGCTCTTTGTTGAATTATTCTTTGCTCCATTTATCTTGCTGCCGCCTACACCGCCGTCTATTAGCTCTATATTTTATGGTGTTATACTTGCTGCACATGCAGTGCAGGCCTTTTTTTTTTTTGGAAAAACTTTTATGGTGGGTCTTATCATGCAGACATTTTCATACAATCCAATCTTTAATTAGATGATCCAAAAAAAATAAAAATTAAAAAAATGAATTGATGAACAGTGATAGTTTTTTATTTTTTTATATCATCTAATTAGAGATCAGATTGTATAGAAGTTGGACACGATGAATTACTGTTACAGCCGTCCCATCAAATGAATCGGATGACTGACTGCCTGCATGCAGTGCAGGCTGCACCTTTATTGCACACGGTGCAGTAAGCCGCACTCTATTATATCTCAAGATCAGATGCGTTAGGAAGTCAATTAAGGGTTATTTGGTCTGTCATGAAACATTATAAAACATTGCCGAATGTCTTAAATTCATTGTTTATTTTTTTTATGTTTGGAGTACTATTCTATGGTATTTCAACTTTTGTGGTATAAACTACTGGGTTTTAGAGTTGTATTGATCCATGGTGCACTTGTTTTATCTAATTTTGGTTCTCAGTCCAAAATGACTGAAAATCAAAGCTAAGATGACTTCAAAATCAACATTTTGGAGTATTCTACGTCCAGTCAAACGACTTTAGTTGTTTGAAATACCTTGAAATACTGAGCTGCCTTAGTATGTAATAAGTGAAAAGGAAAATGCTACGAAAATATCTTAGGTTTACGGGTTCGTTGTTGTTTAGTCTGAAATTTCTAATACATATATGCAGAGGGTCAAAAGATAACACGGGTCAAAATATACTTTATGTGAAAATAATTGGCAGCTGCTGCACATCTTCCACTTCTTTAAGAGCTTTATCCTTTTTTCCCCTCTTTTGTGCGAAGACTCTGCTCATGCTGTCTTCTTCCTAGTCGTTTACTATATCTTAATTCGTAAATGCAACACAAATATCTGAATTCGTAAAAGCAATAGAAAGTGCTTCGAGCATTAAAAGCAATATATAACACAAAGTGGGTTTTTTTTGCATCCATAGAGAAAGTATCCATACGCCTCAACTCAGTCACTTTCTCTCCAAATTGTTATCAAACTCTTGTTGATCGAGTGCAGTCTTCTGGATCTGTACATTATTAATTGATCAAGAACGCCGTTTCGGTAACTAACGCGAGAAAGTTTTTGCATCCCAGTACTTGAAAAAGATATGGTTCTTCCACACTTTGGAGACGAGATCGGCAATGGTTACGTGAACCAGGAGAAATGCTGAGTGCAATCCACAAAATCTGATCCGAACAGAAAAGTAGAACGAGTTGGATGTGGGTGGATTTTTCCCAGCCCCTGCTTATATGGTATTAAAATTAGACTTCAAGATTTTGACGATTGGTACGTGTTATAAAGATCTAAGAAATAATTTACAGCTTCTTAGAGCGTGTTTGCCAAAAATTTTTTACTTGGAAGTCACTTTCGGCTTCTTTTTTAAGATAAAGGTCATATTTGGTTCAGCTTTCAGTTGAGAGTACTTTTAAATTTCTACCTAGATATTTTGAGAGGAAGAAATTAGGTGTTGGAAGTCACCTATAATGTTTTGGTTGGTTTTTGGATTACAACTAAAACTCTAACTCGTAGTTTCCTAGATTAGAAAAAAATAGTGAGATGATCAAGGAAGAATGGACTTTTGTAACTACTTAAAATTAGTAGCCACTTCTATTCAAGATCACTTATTAAAAGAGGAAGCGAAAAAGCTCAAGTGCTCTAATGCACATGTTATTGAGTTTTACTCTCTGCATTGCATGCAGTGCAGTGAGTTGCTGCGCTCCATATGGTGTGTTTTGAATTTTTGAAATTTTTTTAGGTTGGTCTGGTCGACACTTTTGTACAGTTTGATCTCTAACTGGACAATCTGAAAAATGAAAAATTAAACCGTTCATTTGGTTCGATTTTTTATTTTTCAATTTTTTCTGGACTGTTCAATGGGAGATCAATATGTACAAAAAATGTTGTCTATAGTGAGACCGACTTAAAAAAAATAAAAAAATGCTACTGTTGCAGTCTGCCCGCACAAGGTGCGTGTCAGCCCGAGAGCGGCGCAGCAAGCAAAACTCATTATTATTCGAGAGGATAACAGACCCCAGCCATCTCGACGCGCGTCACTCATGAGTCAAGCGGAATTGTTGAGGAGGAAAAAATATCAACCTGTCAAGTTAATCGATTGAAAAGAGGACCGTCTCTACATGATTCAGAACCGCCAAATTTATATCGTCTCAAGTACTGTCTAAATTCCAGAAGACAAGAAGCATTGAGATCCTCCACATGCCTAAATGCACGGGTGACAACACTGCAACTGGCCACCGGCCACCAGCCACCAGATACGGCCTGGCAACCGGCGAGTATAACCTTGCTGCCCGCCACACACCCGTTGTCTGCCACCGGTGAGCACGACCGTTGCCGGCACCACATGCAACCATCTGCACCATTGAGGGCTCCATGTGGCTGCCGGCTGCCCCTCCCCCCCCCTGTCATACCCGTTCGCCATTGCAAGAAAACTAGTGTCACCACCTTCCCTGTTGTCCATTTGCACTTGTCTTCTGCATGTTGGTGCTGTCAGCCGAGTCTTAAATGTATGACATGACATCTAAGTTGATTTGAACCCTGATTATAAGGAAGATAAATTGATGCACAGACTTTGCGTGGCAGTTGGCTGAGGACTAACTTTGCATGGCAGTTGGCAGGGGATTGAGGGGGCGTTCGGTCGCCAAAAGCTTTAAAAAAAAAAAAAACTGAAGAGGAGCAATTAGCATATTCTCTAAGAGTCTCAAAAAAAAGTTCATATCGAAAAAAATGCCACATATACGCTAGTCAAGGGATGTTAAATAAGATATGCGATAATGAAACCAAAATCTAATGACTTGGCAACACCTTATTTTGTTTCTTTTACTATGTATCTTTTCATAGTCCGAATCACCTATCGCCGTGGTTAGGTTTGTAAATAGAGTTTGAGATAAGTTTGAACTCGGGTCATCCTATATTGTCATGAAAAATATTCACGTAATCTTAATTATAGTACATGAATTATCTAGACTTTAAGAATACATGGACAAAATTTTAATGCATGAATTAGATTGATGCTTCCGTTATAACTTAGGGTGTTCCTTCGGTTGCATTAATTGTTATATCTAGATGATGCATGATCATGAGATTTTATGGATGGCATGAGTTAATTGTTAGTGTGATCATTAAGATAATTTACATTTATTATGATAATGCATGGAATCTGTGTGACCTAATCATAGAATATTTATGGTGCATGATTCACATAATTAATGAATGCATTAATTATTTAGTTACTTGGGATTATGTGGTGTTGCAACTTATCAAGCAAGATGAATTAGATACTCTAATGATATGAGTATTAATCAAGGTAATATTGAGTCCATAATGAATGGTGCGGCACCTTTATTTATTTTATGCGGTAGATCTGATGTAGTAAATTTCCTAGAACAGTGATATAATAATTACTATATTATTTTTCAAAGTATTGTAAAGAGATGTGTTTATGCATCAAACATCTATCGGATCTATTTTTACTTCGATTTGCATGCATTCATGTATCTATTATATATGATTATCACGTGGATATAGGGAAAGCATCTCTTACTATATTTTTCATTGATTATTAAAGAAAATTTTTAAGAAAAAAATTCTTATAATTGATATTTTTTAATTAATTAAAGTATTATTTTTCATGAGAATGCGTCTTTGAGATTTATGTTTTTATTGTTAATTGATTGGAAGTACTATTTAATTTATGTATCGAGGTGATGATTATGAACCTAGCAAAATTTTCAATCCGAGATACGTATCGCAAATTATTAACCAATTAGTTTAAAGATAGAAAAAGTTTAAATAAGTGCCTATTTTTTTTCAATATGTGCAACTTATGCATTAGTAATGACCACAAAGGATTTGTATCATGAGTTGTCCAATCAAGATAAGTTGAAGAGTGATAATTACGATATGTGGCATAAAAAGATCCAGTAGTTTCTTAATGAGAAGAAGGTACTCGAGACCTTGACTAATCTGATGTTGCCTCTATGAGAAGATGTGCCACTTGCTTGTATCAATCGTGACAAGGAAGCATATGATAAGTAGTTTAATAAGGGCAAAAGTGCGTGCTATATTATGTTGAGTTGTATACATGATGGCCTTATTAAAGAGTTTGCGAACTTTAAGACTGCTAAAGAGATGTGAGAGCAATTGAAAGTCCAATATAGTGGCACATCATCAACGAGGCTGAAGGCTCTGACTTTGAGGTTCAATCAATATGTGATAGACCTCAGGCATTCTATGACAGAATACATAAAGGTGATGTCTTCAATGATCAGAGAGTTGAAGATAACTAGAACTGAGCTCTCCAATGAGTAACAGGTACTTGCCGTGTTGAGGTCCATGTCTGATTCTTCTTGGTAGAATATCAAACTAATACTGACTCATAACGAAAGTCTTAAAACTTTTAGTAATGCTTCACGTCATCTTGAGTTTGAGGCGAAGCGCAAAGAGACGATCCGTCTTTGTGTACTGAAGGTTGATGCTCATGAACGCAAGAGAAAGCGGTCTATGTGCAACTAGAACATGAAGAAGAATAATACACAGCAAAAAAATGATGAGATGAAGAGACCTAACTATAACCAAAAGGGTAAACGTGGCAAGAGTGGTAAAAGGGACATGAACCAACTGTAAGAATGCCAATGATTGAACAAAGCGGGTTAGACTTATCTCCATGTTTATGTAAATGTGCATGATAAAAATGACTTTATTGCTCATAAAACTCCCCTTGAATTGTAGACTGAGAAGCAACTAGCCACATTACTCGTGAGAGAGCCAGGTTGTAAGATTGCAGACGAATACCAGCTCAAAGCCAATAGATTACTATGAGGTTTGATGCTCAAGACGGAGTCCTTAGAGTTGGCTTTTGTCACATGGAACTCGATGCAGTCTATGTTCAATTTTAGGCACTTTGATATCTTAGGTTGCTCATTTAATTCCCTTGGAACTATATTATCTCTTTAATTTGGTTAGTGTCTTTATGGTCTTAATCAATTTGTGAAACAATATGGAATTTGAATGTAATGATTCTATTTCATTGAATTTCTTCTTAAGTATAATTTTTTTATTCAATGGAATGATTTATGGGATTGAGACTATTAGTGTCTCTTTATAAGATGAATTGTATATTGCAGAAAAGTCTGTACAAGCCTTTTAATGAGGGCCAAAAGGGCTTCTCCTTACATTCTTTTGAATTGTTGTGGTCAGATAGAAAATGCAGTTATACGAGTTGCAAGATCATATGAAAAATGCTTAATCTAGGCAATGGAAGAAAGACGTTTCTTCCTTTAAAGAATGTTGAAAACAGCGGGAGTGTTCAGATAGACAATGAGAGTGAACTACTCACTGCCTCTTGTAGTGTTCCTTTAAGATGTTAATGTGTCTACATCGGAGTAGGAAGTTTAAACCTCATCTAAGATGGAAAGAGTATAAAGTTGATCAAAATTACATAAAAGTGACTTTTCTTCACTTGTGGGTAAAAGGACTCAACGATACTTTAAATCTGAAAGGCTTGATTCTTAGTATTAATTAAAGTCTCATAACAGAGGAAGAATTAGAAAGGTGTTCCTTAAGTAAGATACTAAGAATCTTATTATCTAGTATGCCTTGATCAGTGGATATTATTTTGCTACTTGCGCATAATTTGGTTGTGACAGTATATCTCTTTGAGTGAGATTATTAGTGCACCTATATAAGAATGCCACCATGTAGTGATTGGTTCACTCATACAAACGATCGTGTCGTTATGAGAGTGAGCATGACTTCGTGCTCAGTAGGAGCATGATTTCACGTTCAGTAGGAGTGTAATAAGAGTTGTAATCATCTTACTAGATGGTTAAGATGAGATTGATTGAAAATCAGTCGGACATAGATTTATTTTTCCATGCAACGTATGATAAACGAATCTAATGAGAGCCATGTGAGCAACTTAGATGTACTTAGTGGAGCGCAAGGTTACAAGTTTGTATAGTGTATAAGCGTAACATATCTTGTTTGTTGCCCCATCATAACATACAAAATCATACTATATATAGTATTTTGACGATTATCAGAGGAGTGACTGAATGGATCTATGTTTCATCACTGTATGAAACCTCGGCACTTTCTTGCATCCTTTGGGACTATGTACCTTATCATGAAATGGACATGCGAAGTGTTACTTTAGCATGTTATCTAAGGGCCGTGAGTCATCCAGTCCAACAGAGCATGTCTAAGAAAGTAGTCAAGTTTAAGTAAATTGACATGTGTGGCATAAGATAAGCTGACTTGTATTACACATGTATTGTTCTGACTCTTTGTTGCCCAACGGTTATGATGGATGTATCCAACATAATCATGAATGCAGACAAATAATTTGATAAATTAAGGTAGAGATCCTATAGGGATCATATCAACTTGACATAGTGTGAGCTTGTGGTTTGAGATATGATACGAGATTTGAAGTTGCGGTGTTACGTTAGTCAGGTGATGAGTTAATATAACACTAAAAATGGTGTACCCAATGCACGAGGCTCCCACCATTCTAGTCACGTCATCATTTTTTCATATGAAAGGAAGAGTTAGAGGAGATTTTTAGAGGATATTTTGTTGACCAATGTATCTGAGTGCAAGACGTAGATAGAGTTCGAGACGAGTTGAAACTTAGGTCACCTACATTGATGTGGATAGAGTTATGATGGAACTGAATTAAGACTCAGTAGAGTCCCCTCTCTATGTGAAAAGAGGATTTTAGTGTCACCACCATATATAAAGGGGTACACTGGATAAAACCAGAGGCTATAGTTGGTATCTCTTTCTCCCTCTCTCTCCGAGAGTCTCCTCCTTCTCTCTCTTTTCTTAGGGTACTATAATGACCCAATCAGCTAACTAGTCCAATAATTATGCTATTTGGTAGACTTCTCAGAAAGATCACCTATCTTGGGACTTCTTCCAATTGAGCACGCTTAATTTTAGAATTCTTTCTAACTCGAACTCCAAAAAATAACTAATCGGTGTTGTTGATAGTCTATTGATTTAGTCTATTTAACATATTCTTATATGGGGTATTATAATATTACAATTTACCCCTCTTAGAAGCCTAACGTCTTTATCAAGACCATATCATGCATAGCCCACAACCAATCTACATGGCAGGTAGATTATAGAGGTGGCCCCCACAGGATCAAGAGATTTCCTATTTTTATTCTAGAATATCCATGGCTTGCATCGGTCCACCTGGCCTTTGATGCTCAATCTTCACATGTTGACAAGTAAGACATTTAGAAACAAACTCTACAATATCTTTCTTCATGTCACACTACCAAAAATTTCTCTTCATGTCTGTATACATTTTGGTACTCCCTGGGTGAATAGAAACCTGAGATTTGTGAGTCCTATTTTCATAAATCAGTAGACTATCAATAATACTGACTAGCTAATTTTTGAAGCTCGAGTTGGAAAAAATTCTAAAGTTTTAAGCATACTCAATTGAGAGAAGTCTCACGATGGGTGACCTTCTTGGGAAGTCTACCAACTAGCATAGGTGTTGGGCTATTACAAATGGTATCAGAGTCACGAACTAGCCGGAAGTATGGGAACTAAGTGTCACACAGGGCAAAGTGTTACACCATGAAAAGATTATCCTAGAGTATGAAGTCACATAGTAAGAGCCACCTCTTGAGCCTATAGGGGCCACCTCTAGGATCCTGCCTGTCTGGTGGATTAGTTGTTGGCTATGTGTAATATGGTTCTGATGAGGACGTCAGACTTCTAAAGGAGGTAGATTGTAAATATCTCATATGATAATATGTTAAATAAACTAAATCGATAAATTACCAATAACACCGACTAGTCATTTTTTGGACCTCATGTTAGAAAGAACTCCGAAGTTAAGCGTGTTCGGTTCAGAGAAGTTCCAGAATAGGTGACCTTCCTAGGAAGTCTACTGACTAGCACAGTTATTGGGCCAGTTAACTGATTAGGTCGTTACAAATACCATCTCGAGACCTCGAGATTTGCTGCGCAAAATTTTGTGGGGGGCTCTAATAGCCTCCCATATTGTTGAGGACAATCTTGCCACTTCCACTACATTGACTCTACGAGGATCTCCTCCGAGCTTCGATTTCAAGTAATTTCTTGTGTGTGTGTTGGTAATTCTGAACAAGGTTAATACTTTATGCCTCACTTGGATAGCAAAAAAAGGCAGAATAAAGAGGAGTTGTTCACAAAATAAGCCAAATTTTGATTTAATAGACAATATCTGTTATTTTAACCTAAAATGACATATTCTCGGAATATGTGGAACAAGTCATTGCCTTCTACGCCTAAGAGGAGAATGTGGGACGAAGCCGTCCTACACACCCATTTGTTTTTATTGGAGTTCGACCTAACTCAACTAGGAAAAAATTTGATTTATGAACATTAAGTGAGTACTTAAATTGACTCAAAGTTTAAAATGGCAAAAAATATTTTCCTTTTTATTACAATTATGGTAATTATTTGAAATTGAAATGTAACATTATTTTTTATCTCGAATTCTACCAAGGATCCTTCTCAAACTAATTCTCCTAAAAGTTTCCATCTTCCCTTCAATTGCTTAGTCAAACTCTAACCACAGATCTTAACCATTCTTATCTTATTTGTTCAGAACTTAGTCATTATGATAGTATTTTGCAAAGATGACCCACCGAATATCTAAATTAGCAAAAGTATTCTTCATCAAGATTGAAGTTAATTTAAGTATATAACCAATGGATCTAATTTCACTTCATTTATATATCTAGATAACAAGTTATGATTTTTGAAATATTTACTATTGAATTAACACGAAAATAATTTATTACGGGGTTGTGTAGACCATGGGCTATTGGGCCGATTAAACTATCTAACTCAAGCTTATATTCTAATAAACTAGAACAGCATAATTAACTTGCAAATATGCAAAATAAAATGTCGAACACAACACTTCTATCTTGGACAAAGGCTGGCTGTTGCGTGGTAATAAGATTTTAGTAATTGTTTTAAGTTTGTTACTTATTTTAATGTCCATAGACTAGTTTTCGTCCAACTCTAACCATTAGAGGGTGCAACTTTTAACACTACAAAATCCCAACCTCAATTTCTTCTAGGAAACCACTAGAGCACATTTATACATGTTCCATACATCAGAAAAACGCCTCAATTGAATCCAACTTATGCCAGTCTGTGCTGGTTTGGTTTCGTGGCTCAAAATATATTAGTGTTCTTCATGGCAACCACATCAAAAATTTGATAGTTCCTTCAATGGCGTCGGGCCCGGCCGGCGAGGTGGGGAGGCACCAAGCTGTGATGATGCCGATGGCAACGCGGGGAATTAAGTAAGCGACCCCCGCGGCTTGTGACAATGGAAGGCAGGAAGGGATAAAAACCATGTCAGATCTCCGATGGGCACCGCGGTTTTAATGTGCAAAGTCCAAAACGTAAGGTCAGATGCCATTATCCTGTACAGTAAAGTTTGCAGATTGCAAGAATTGATGTGTGATCCGGTATCCTCCTTGGAGAAGAAGAGGGGGAGGATTGGAGGAGGAGGAGGAGATCACATAAGCGTATGGAAGAGTGGTAACTTCGATTTGCAATAATTTCAATGATATTGCACCGTGATAAATGGGATAATTTTATATTAACCTCTTTTGTCTGTTAAATTTTGGAAATGCCATGCTTATTAACATATTTTCCTACATACTTTTATAAAATATTATATCTATCAAATATGTCATTTAGCAGCATATATGAAACACTTGTACATATTAAACATACCGTCAAAATGGCAACTTTGAAACGAGGATTGTGTGCATGATAATATGCTACCTTGAAACGAGGATTGAAATAACGTTTCGTAGAATCAAAGGCTGAGAGACCCTGGGCACTTGAACTGGTACATAATACGTATTTTTGCAGTGTTAGCAATAGGAAGGGGCACTTTTCTCTTTTTACCACCTATCTCAGTCAACAAGAAAATGAAAAGGCAGGAAGATCTGCAGAAATAACTCTAGAGAATCTCATAAATCGACCATCCAGTCATTAGGCCGGAATCGTCTTGAGATGATGATATGATGACAGTAACAACAACAACAATAAGAAGAACATGGCTTCTAACTACCGGTGGACCACTTTCCAACTAGAGGACGCCACGGAGCGGCGAGACCTGCGATCATATCCAAATTCCAACATGTGGACAAGCGGCGGGAAGATGATGGGAGGCCCACCACCACATGGGTGCCTGTTTGGGCTCCCACGGTTTTGGGCTTTGGGCCCCACGCAAGGTGCAGAGAGCGCAGGACAGGAGGTGGGGAAGAGGGGACTGCTCCGGCGGGCACCTCACAGTCACAGCCATCAATGGGGCTTCTGGAAAGCGACCCATCCCCACCGCCTGGTCAGGGTCCAGATGCAAGTGGGCCCGCATGAGACCGGCGCCTGTGATGGGTTTTTGGGCCCAAAACCGACACCCATGGTGGATTGAAACCCACATGTCCCGGCAGGGGGACAGGTTGATCCAAGACCGGCTTGTGGTGGCCCATCTTGCTGGGAATCAGGATCACCGGGTGTGCTCACCCGTCTCCGTCGGAAAAGGAAAGGGGCGACCGGCGGCTCCGGGCAAGTTCCCCTTATCTGCCCGGAAGGGGAGAAGAAGGATGAAATGTGTATGTGTTAGCAGCCATTCTAGGAAAAGCCTTTGCACTGGGGAAAGGGGATGAGGTTTGTGTGCATGTGTTGTTAGGGTAGGGTATCGTTGGAAGATTATTGTCGAAAAAGTGACCCAATCAACTGTTTATTCTAGTATTCTTTTCTTTTTTTTTGACCCATGTTATTCTAGTACTAGCTCGTGCCATGCACGGGAAAATATTAGATTTAAATAAATATTTTTTTATTAATATAAGTCAAATTAACTTTTATAATAAAGTCAAAGAATTAATACATCAATTTAAATAAAAGATCTATTCAAATAGGAAAATAATATAATAATATAGTTTCCTAACACAACTTTAGACATAGTCTAAGTGTCACATACACATTGGAGGGAAGTGCAAGTGTCCCACACTTTTGACAGTTACATCTTCTAATATATGTGCTACCTAGGTGTGTCAAAAGTTGTGTTAAGAAGCGGTGTCACTATACTGGTTTCCTTCAAAATAAGTTTGTTCCTCTCTTTGGCTCACGCGTTACATTCAAGTCTCCAAACCTTTTAAGAGGTAGCTGCTCTCCATATTTGATATGTTAGAATATTACTCTCTTCAATCAAGCTCAAGAAATTCCAATCCATTCAAATAGAAAAAACTGCCCAATTACTCAATTGAGGAAGTTAGGAAGTAGAACTTTAAATTTTGCAAAGAATAAGATTATGCCACATGTTTTTTAGTAGGAAAATTTGAAGAAGGAAATGGAGGGCCAAGTATAGAATAAGATATTAAGATGTCTTGCCCCTATGCACTATATAAGAAGTTTAAATCAGATAAATTGGCATTCCTACTAATAATCAATTTTCTAATAATCATTTTTTTTCAATGGATTGTTCTTGTTCATAACTTTGTCATGATCTCTTTAGCAAGAAAAACTAAAGAAGGAAGTGGAGGGAGGGCCGAGTATATAAATTCGTAGCAGTATCTGACTCTTGAGAGAGATTTTCTCATGTATAAGAAAGTCGTCAATATTTTATGCCAAAATTTAAAAATAGGAAAACAAAATCCTTTATGCATATTACATATTTGAATAAATATTGTCCTTATTTCTCTCTCTCTCTCTCTATCTCTATCTATCTCTCTTCTTTTTCTCAATATACCTAAATATATGTATACACACACACATAGAAAGAGAGAGAGAGAAAATTGCAACCTAATTCTTCATAAATATAAAAACGGAAAGTAGAGAGAGGGTCCTAATTCGTCATAAAGAGAGAGAGAGAGAGAGAGAGAGAGAGAGAGTTAGTATTTCAAAATATAAATGTTGAGAAGTCTTAAAGAGAGAGAGAGAAAGAGTTATTCTCATGCTGCTATATATCATTGTTGTAGTTTTGGCAGGAAAACATGAACTGTGTTAGGATAATTGTATAGTGTGGGGGGAGAGCCGGTATATAAATTAATAGTACATATTATGCATGTGTATTACATATTCCTTTTAAATGAAATCATATAATAATTTGTCTGCATGTACTTATATATGCACATGTACTATTGTAGGAAAATAATGATGTGTATGCCCTTATGGTATTTGAATAAATATTATCCTTATTTCTCTCTCTCTCTCTCTCTCTTCACTTTTTCTCAATATACCTAAATATATACATACACACATATAGAAAGAAAGAGAAAGAAAACTGCACCCTAATTCTTCATAAATATAAAAATAAAAAGTCGAGAGAGAGGGTCCTAATTCGTCATAAAGGGAGGGAGAGAGTCATTATTTCAAAATATAAATGTTGAGAAGTCTTAGAGAGAGAGAGAGAGAGAGAGAAAGTTATTCTCCTACTGCCACGCGTCGTTGTTGTAGTTATAGCGGAAAAATAAGAACTGTGTTTTAGTATAATAGTATACATTCATGTATCTATACTTATATTGGAGATGTTAGGGGGCTTTCTTTGGATATATTATTGACTTGCTATTCAAGGATATAGGATAAGAGAACAATGAATTTATCACTTGATATAGATGTAAGGTGGGTGCAAAGGTGAACAGGGGATCCACTTACGAAAGAAAAGGCTCATTTCTTTTGGGAATGGGAATAATTTGATGAGTTTTCCTCTTCATCGAAGAGGGCAATGCAGAATATGATGCGAGAGGAAGCAGGAAGGTTGTTCTTGATCGAATAAATTTTTGTTTAAACCAAATTTTCGTTTGAAAGATCTTTGTAGACGTTTTCCTCTTTCCAATATGGAGAAATAGATAACTGGAATGCGTTCTTGGATTGAGTTGTCAAGATACATCAAAGAAGGTGCATGCCCGTATTATCAAATCATCGTTTGCACTGAACCAACTATCTAGGATAATTGATTTATCACCTCCCTCTCAAATGAGAGGTCTCAGGTTCGAACCTGATTAGAGCTTAAAAGCTCTCCAATCATGTTGGGATATTTATTTCCTAGTCTGTGGGATTACTTTTCTAGAAATCAGACGGACCTGAAATTGTCGCCTAATTAGGCGGACCCATCGACCTGGCTGAAATTATCTCTAACTCTAGAGGAAAAATCTCAGGTTCCGCTCGGATTGGAATTCCGATCACTTGTAAATAGTTGTACATACCTGACCACGGGGCGACTTTCGGGAAAAAAAAAAAAAAAATCATCGTTTGCATAGCATTTCCCACTTGCTCTTTTGCTGCTGGGGCGGGGAGTAGGGGTGTTCTTGGAAAAAGAGTCTTCTTTCTTGTGCATCATGTTCCTAAAAAGGACATCTATTTCAAAGATGTTTTAAATGCAAATTATGTGTCTTCTTGTTTTAGTACTTCAGAAGAGCGAATTTAAATAAAAGTTAGAAAATTTAAAAAAAACGAATAATTAAAAATCAAGAAAAGATATGGTGATAGTTGAGTACCGAAAGAACAACTAGTTGCACTTCTATTTTCAGGAGGGGGAGGACATCAGTTAGAGGAGAGTCAGAATAGTTAGAGATATGAATTGGTGAGAGAAAGAATGGGTATGATAGACTTGTACTCTCATCGGTTTACTAGTTTGCCTGTAACACAATAAGCAAAAATTCTACTTTCATGACCAAAAAGGACCTTTCATTATTCTTTCTTTTTTAATGTGAGCACAATACACAATGACTTCCTGAAAGGAGTTATCAATAAACCTGCTTGATGCCTTTTGTTTCATGGATACCGTGAACAATAAGAATTCTCTTTGAAGTATTTTTTCTTATTTTAAGAATAAATAATTGAGCCTTTTAGGTGAGTTAAATTATTTTGCTTATTCCAAGAATAACAAGTCGTCTTATTCGATCCTTATTCTCCAAACAAACCGGCCCTTAATGGCTAGCAGTAAAACAACATTCAAGACAAATTGGAAGGGGGAAGGGAATGAGAGCTGAGGTTGTGACAGGAGACATACCCTAGTAGTTGTGGGGTTCCTCTAATCCGATTAGAATACCTTTACAGATGCCACATCTGATTGTCCCCATCCGAGATATCCAATCCCCATATCTAGTTGACAAGTATATTATGGCATCCCGCGGGGATAGTGGGCATTGCATTGCGTATGTTGTTGCTGGATCCTTCCAAAGTTGGTGAAAACAGCCCACGAGTTGGAGAACGCAAAGCCCGGGAGTGCCATGTGCTCCTAACGTGGTGGGGCTCACAAACTCAAAAACAAGTCGTCTCGAACTCTCTTACTAAGCATGATGACCATCATAATAGTATACCTACCTTATCTTGTGGGAAGAGTTTTCTATGCATGGAACTCTTAAACAATCATGCATATGTGAAAATCTTCCCACATTTACGAAGATATGAGGTATCAAAATGCACATGATAAGGTGGTGGCAAATGATCTTAAAAGGTTTTCTTATGATAGCAATTGATTTAACAGTTTCTTATACCCAAATCTTATTGTCATCTAAAAAAAATGATAGAGTAACCACGTTTTCTAATGTTGTTCGTGTGACACAGGTCTAAAATGTCAAAAAAAGATCTTAATCGAGTCGGACAAACTACTTTTAAAATGTTTTTATACTTGAAAGTCTGGTATCTATTTTAAGTGTTAATAAGTCATAGCTGGTATCCGTTTTAAGTGATATTAAGTCATATCATTTGTCGATGTTTGTGTGATATACGTAAGATTCCTTGGGAGGATGTATGGAAAAAAGAATCCAAATGTGTAGCGTTTTCAAATATGATGATGTTGGACAAAGTGAATACATATATGCTATTAGACAACAGGTACTTGTTTAAAATTTGAATCCTGAATAAATATGAGACGATGTAATTTGATTTGTCGTCCATATATTAATGTTTCAACACGAGCCACCAACACGCGTACTTCAAAGCTTTTGTTTAAGTAATATTCTCTTCTCACCGTTAGCTATATCAACCGACACGCTTGACTTGTATGTGCCAACAACCACAATCTAACCCTTGGAATCCGGATCCCCTGGGGCCAGGGTTGGCATGGACTCTACCCTAACGTGTCTCACCTTCCTATTAGTGGGGACAGGCGGAGCTGTAGATTAATAGTTGGAAAAATAATTCCTAAGATATTGTTTTAACGTGACTAATCATACAACAAATAAAACTCGCAAACAAACAGTACCTGGCTTAAACTTGTGTAATGTTCTAGTTTCTTGTATCAATAACAACATTAAGGACACTAGGAATGTAAATTGGACTGACTGAGTTAAGTTATGTTATGTGATAATTTGAGTCTAATCTAAATTCAAAATAGTCTAATCTAAATTCAGCCACAATTCAATAGTGAGTCAGTTGGGTTGGGTTGAGTTGGCCTGGCCTTATTTATAAATGATTTGTTAGAAGTATTTTAATTTTTTTATAAATGATTATAAAAGTCAATAGATTAAATTAGATCAGTCCGTTTTCAACTCAACTCAATCTAGATTTAACTAATGTCAATTCAAATTTAACTCAACTCAATTTATATAATTTAGATCAACTCAATTTTTTGTAATATAGATTGGATTGGAACTGAGCTACAGGCTAACCCGCCTGATTGATATCCATAAAGGAGACTGATAAACTAGTGTCCCGTTAATTAAGTAGCAACAGTGCATGTGATGCTGCGCGCCCTTTCTTGAGACTTGGAGAACGTCAGCCGGGAGATGACAATGAGGCTTTTCTGCTTCCGAAGGCGACCTCAGTGTTCAACTGAACACATCCATGTGCTTCTACCCTATTTTGGAAAGAAGAAATAATTTAACAAATAAAAGATAGCTTCACATTTAAAATTTAGATATTGACTGGGTAATAGGAAGGGGATTTTTTAATCATTTTTTATAGTTGCGTCAATTAGAGGCTTGCAAAATAATGCTCAAAATCATTTTCCTTCTTTCAAAGCTTTTGACTACGATGCAAGTTCCCTAACATCTAAGAGTATCTTTAATAAGCTACTTTCTCGAGATAATTTTTCATTTAAGAGCGAGAACTAGAGATGAAGATTTACCTGATGATATTGATGAACATTTTACCTGATGATATAGGGCATTCGACAAGTTGAATACATGTGGAAATCTTGCATAGCCTATCATTACAATTAAATAGCTTATTCTGTTATAAATTTATGTATATACATATTTAGATGCTTCCAACCATTTATTCCTAATTACATGCTCTCCATGTACATTTCTCCTAATGACCCCATTTTTGGGTCAAATTAACTTCCACATAGACAGGCTTCTCTTGGGTTGAAGTCTTTGTTTTTTATTCATTAGAGGGAAGACTTGGACAAGGTGTCTGACGCGGGTTATAGAACACATGAAACAAATACACGACTTTTAAAAAATATATAAATTTAGTGAGAGGCCTCCAATACTGATAAATGATAAAGAAGTTATCAATTCGACTTTTACCGTCAATAGAAAGAGATCTATGCATATATCTTCTTCCACAGCCACATGAATACTACATCCAAGTGTTAAAAAAACGCTATCGTATGAACCCAGACCAATCATATTTAGAACTCACGAATAACAAGATTTTTTTTATAATTCCTAAGCTAATTGAGTTGCTTTATCGTTATATCGTTAGCATCTCTTATTAAGTCATCTATCCAGGTTTGATGCAACAAGTCGTTGCAACAAATATAGAAAACAATGATTTCACAAAAAAAAAATTAAAAAAAAAAAAGGATTTGAGTATATCTCGAATGAAGGTTGCATTAAAAAGATACAAATTTGAAAGAAAAAAAATCTAAGAACGTAAAGTTAAAACATGGACGAAATTAAGCGTGTATGTAGATTCTATTTTGCAGGGAAATAAAATTTTGATTCTAATCTTTTTTTTTTAATTTCTAATGTCCTAACCTTTACATAGATGATATGATATGTGTAAAAGCTATCTCTTATTAACTGTGAAACACAAACACAAGTGTGAAGTGTCCACATAAGCAAAAATATCAGACGCTACAAAATTTTAAAAATTATCTATCAAATTATAAGATCTCAACTTCATTTTAAGTTTTGTTTAACATAAAATTTTTAAATAATAAAAATTAATAACATATATGTTTGTTCTATCTTTTCAAATGAATTCAAAAGAGGGAGTAGGGCTGCAAACGAGTCGAGCCGGTTGTACTATGTTCAAGTTTGGTTCGATTAATTTTAATCGAGTTCGAGTTTGAGTCGAGTTTTTATGATGGTCGTTCAAGTTTGGTTCATTTAAATATTAAACGAGTATGGCCGACTATGATGTATTTAATTCAAGTTTTTTATTTTAAATATATAAACTTAAGCTAAACTATGGCCAGTAACAAGTTGTTTCCCTCCTTTGCTATTTCATAGAAAACTCTTAATGAGTATTTAAATGAGCTCTTAATGACTATTAAAACTATCTTTTAACGAGTATTTAAACAAATTTGTTCACGAGCATATTCAAACCAACTTCACTTGTGTTCAAGTTTGGTTCATTTCATGAATCTAGCTTAAATTTTTGTTCAAACTTATTTATTTAACTTGATAAAAGAGTTAAATCGAAATCTTAGGAGCTATTCATGGAGCATACTTGGAGCCCTGGGAGGGAGAGAACAAAAAGGTTATCTAAGGTAGGGTGGTAAATGGATACGAATAAAATTCGGGTCCACTCCGGATTCATATCCGGATAGTCAGATTTTTATCGGAAAGCGATATCTGTCGGACTATAATCGGATATCCATTTATAATCCGTTTCTGAAACGGAACAATCACAGAAATTGCGTATCTGTTTCGTTTAAGATATGTTCCGGATTAAGTTTACCTAATAATCATGATTATATATATAATCTAAGATCAAATGATTATTTTTATATTAAGTGTATGAATATCTATTTATATATTAATATTTTAATTTAACTATTTTTACATCGAATAAATATTTTTAACATTTTATGTCAAGTATTCTTTTCTTTTTATAATAATTACTTCAAACATTCATATATTATTATATGTTTTAAATTTTTGATAAATTATTTCTCTCAAATATCATTTTTAAATTAACCCCTTAATATACAGATACTATTCGTATTCGCTCCGAATTCGGAGGATATTTAAAATCTAATATTCACTCTATATCCGAAATATAAATGAAGCGGGTATAAATTATTCGTTTAACATAAACGGACGAATAGAGAAATGTCGTATCTGTTCAGTATCCGTTACTTTTACAGCCCTAATCTAAGGTCAAATACAGGGAGGGTCAGTTGTTGCCGGGTTCCCCATTTTCCCCCGGATTCTCCGCCCAATGACGCCAACTCTATAGGCGAGGATCGCGTGAGAACGGCCGCTCACCCAACTTGACCGTGTCGTGAAATCACTGGATCATAGTCGCATCCACAGTGTGAAAATTACGTGACTACCGACGGACGGTGATGCGAGTATTATATGTCTCAGGTATAGTTAAAACACCCCACCCTTTATTTAAATATTAACAATACTCTGCTAATAAAATAGCATATTTCAAACACGTATTTATTTATCTAACTTATTACAATGTGATGATTAGGGCTGCAAGTTTGGCGGAAGGTAAGGTTAACTCTAATCCAACTCACCATACCGAGTTAATTAGAGCTTTAACCCGATCATAGCTTACCCGACTCAATCCAAATAACAATTTTTCCAACTTAATTTAACACTAACCCCGACTTAAAATGCATCCAACAACCTAATAGTAATCCGAATAACTACATCACAAAAATTAATGTACTTATATATCATATTTTTTCAGATTTTCTTAAGGTCAAGTTGACTGGAAGGTCTAATCGGACTCAATTTAAAAGGATGTTAGAGTAAATGTGGGCTTCATTCGAGTCCAACCAAATCGAAATTAGTGTTAAGTTCAATCCGAAATGAATTTCGGTTTGAACCCATGTCGATTCGGATTGCCCCGTTCAAAAAGTTGCAGCCATAGTAATAGCATTCCATGGTGCAATGCAGTCATTTTATCTTTGATCAAACTGTCTCATTTTCAAAATATTCAAGTGCAAAAATTTAGGTAGCTTAAGCTTTAAGTTTGTTTGATTTTTGGATTTTTTTCTTTCACAGGCTGTCCGATCGACGATGAAATGACCCTTAATGCCACGACATTAGGAGGCGCGGTCACCGTAACATTAACTAATATTATTCATCACGCACCTCTTTTGGCATCTGTAGAAAAATCGGTGGTCAAGAGAAAGGAAAAAGGAGGAAAGAGAAAAGAAAAATGTGCGGCCGGGGGGGGGGGGGGGGGGGGGGGGGCAGAAGGAGTGGGCCCAGGGCGCAGAGAGGGGCTGAACTTGAGACCGTTGGGCTGAGGGGCAAGGGGCGGGGTGCATGTGGGTTGTTGGGCCCATGAAAGGGGCCGGCCTGAGGGGTTGGTAGACCCTGGCCGAACATTTGCATGTGCGCCCCCGATTTGCACAAATTTGTTATTTACTGCGACCTGTTCGGATGGAGAAGGCCGGCCCAAAAGGAGAGAACCGCCCAATTCGTCTCTTTATACAATGTGAGGAAGGGTAGGACACGTGACCACCCCCCACCGCGACCCACCCTGTATAAATACGACCCCACACCCTAAGCTCTCCCCACCACGACGAAACACAAACGTTACCTCTCCCGCCCCTTCCCCCTCCCTTCACTAGCTCCCTTCTCTTCTTGAGAAGTAGTTTCCTCTGCCCTCTCTAGAAGGAGTAGAAGGAGAAGAAGAAGAAAGCAATGGCTCTCCTAGCTCCACTCTCCTTGCTCTTCTTCACCCTCTGCATCTCCATTCGTGGCTCCCTTGCCGACGGCTTGCAGGGCGGCCATGCCACATTCTACGGTGGCGGCGATGCGTCGGGCACAATGGGTAAGCTTCCCCTTACCTAATAAACCTTTGGGAAAAGAGAGGGGGATCAAATGCCAATACCCCGTTGAAGGGAAGTTTACTGATGAGATACCTAACCGATCAATGGCTGAGCTACGAGCCCACGTTTATTAAAGTATTAGATCGTTCAATTCAAATTTTTTAGAACAATGAGTAGTGTTACGTTATTTCTTAACAAATGTGAGAGTATTCTAAAAGTTGTTACTTGGGCGCAGGTGGAGCTTGTGGGTATGGCAACCTGTACAGCCAAGGATATGGGACGAACACGGCGGCCCTCAGCACCGCCCTGTTCAACGAAGGGCTCAGCTGCGGCGCGTGCTACGAGCTGACCTGCAACGACGACCCCAGGTGGTGCCTGCCGGGGACCATCACGGTGACTGCCACCAACTTCTGCCCGCCCAACTATGCCCTCCCCAACGACAACGGCGGCTGGTGCAACCCTCCCCTCCAGCACTTCGACCTCGCCGAGCCCGCCTTCCTTCAGATCGCCCAGTACCGAGCCGGCATCGTCCCCGTCTCCTTCCGCAGGTTGGGAATACTATACTTCATAAAAGGCTCTACCGTAATTATCTCGTCTCTGTCTTCAGTGCACCACTAACGATGGGGACGAACCCGCTACTGCAGGGTGCCCTGCGTGAAGAAGGGTGGCATAAGGTTCACCATCAACGGGTTCTCCTACTTCAACCTGGTGCTGATCACCAACGTGGCCGGGGCCGGGGACGTGCATGCTGTCTCCATCAAGGGGTCCAGGACGGGGTGGCAGGCCATGTCCAGGAACTGGGGCCAGAACTGGCAGAGCAACGCCTACCTCACTGGCCAGAGCCTCTCTTTCCAGGTCACCGCCAGTGACGGCCGCACTCTCACCAGCTACAACGTCGCCCCCGCCGGCTGGCACTTCGGCCAGACCTTCGAAGGGAGCCAGTTCTGAGGAGTCACGTACTCACCATCCCAACCCGGCCGGTTATTACCATTCTACTACTACTGTTTGCCAGCAGCAGCAGCAGCAAGAGGTGGAGAACGCATTTAACAGAGGGAGTTCTCCAGTATCAACAGGAGGTCAATTTAGCTGATTCGTATATGCTGAGGTAGCTCTATTAGCGCCCGCATAGGCTTCTTATAAAGGAAAAGATTGCGAGATGGCTTCTTTTGCGATTAGAGTAGTCGTTTGCTTCTTTTTATATATATATATATATATATATATGAGTACATGTGTTCATTTATATGTTTACATGTGTAATTATGTACTAATGATTTGGCTGTTAGTGTAAGAGGCCAAGCCCTTGTATTGTAGAAACGTGGGGGGAGGGGGTAGAAGATATCGCCCCCACTCACATGGGGTAACCCGTGCATGTGGGGGTAGCATATCAACTGGGGATTCTGTGATGTACTGTGGCCATGTGACCTGTTGCATCTAATCGATCGTATATATCTACTATTTTACAAAGTTGAGGCTGTGCTCTTTTGCTCTCAGGATATGATGGGTTGGGATTTGTACTTTGTGGACATGGATGCTGTCCGTCCTCTCTCTCTCTCTCTTTCTCTTTGTTTGTGTCGTGTGGCAATCAAAGCAATCCGAAACGTGAATTGAAGGCACCATTTGGTAACAAATTATGGGTCATATAATCTCCATCTTTTAAAAAGGTACAGATTTTAGTCATGAGATTTTTATTTTTATTTTGACAAGTGAGAATCTCACAATCTTATTAGACATTTAGATACTTCTTATAGATTTTATTCTCTTGTTTTTATTTTTTTGATAAAAGAAAAAGAAAAAAAATCCCTTGTAGTGTCTTTTTTCCATCTCCTCAAAAACCGTATAAAAACTGAGATCGTCTAATTTTTAGAGATTATACTCATAGTCTATATAATCCATTGTATGTATCTACTATTTTACAAAGTCGGGCCTGTGTGCTTTACCTCTCAGGATATGATGTGTTGGGATTTGTACTTAGTGGACATGGATGCTGTCTGTCCTCTCTCTCTCTGTGTCTGTTTGTTTGTGTTCGCGTGGCAATCAAAGCAATCTGAGTGAAACGTGAACCGAAGTAAAGAGGGGACTTTAAAATCAGGAAAGTATCTGACTTATTCGAATCGGGGAAATGTGTGTCATACTACCAGCAATCATGTCTGGGGATATGCTTGCATTACGAGGCAATTAGCATTACCTTTTTTTGGGTAGACGGAAAGCATACTTCATTAGGAGGTAATCCTAAACATTAATACTTTAGGAGTTCTTTGAATTTATATAAAATATTGGAAATATAAAATCAAAATCAGTAATTTCGCAAAAGAATCTTTAATAGTCTTCTATCATACCATGATCGAAGTTCTTGTCTTCACTAACTCTGAACCATTAATTTCGTAATCCAAACGCTTTACTCTGTCATGACAATTCGAACAACCTCCAAAAATAAATAGTTCTAGAGTTGCCCCTCTCTCTGATGCCTTTTGCAGAGTTGCTGCACGGCCATGGGGTGTGCTGGTACACCCAAAAAGACTTTTCTTTGAAATTTGTGTAGGTCGCCTCCAGAATGCCCTACGTATCTGTCGTTGATCGAATAAGTCAAAAAATTAAAAATTAAGTCCCAGTAACCGTAGAAATTGTTCTTAATGGATTTAGCTCTACGAACACATTGAAAATTCTGGAGCAACAAAAACAATTTTCTAAAAAAAAAATATTTTGGGGGTGTACGATCACCGGTGCAGCACCCCACGGCAATGCAGCAAATTTTACTATTCTTGCAAACGTCATTAAAATGTGATCTTATGCGGCGCAAAAAGTATAGCTTCATGTCTTCACTCACATAAGTCAGAAAAAATTAATCATTTATAGACAAATTTAGAGAAATGATGAATTATGTGAGAGAAAGCAGACAAAAGCACACTTCTTTGGAGGTGCGAAAGACACCATTTCCATCTCTACTTTGTCTAAGCAACCCACTGCAATATAGAGCTTGGTTATAACTTATAAAGTAGACTTCAAAGCCCTCAACTAAACTTGGAAACGCCTGATCTAAAGGAGAAAGATATGCAACTATCGTGAACCAAAAGGATGATTCAGGACCAGAGAACCCTGCTGATGGGTCATCCCCGTTGTCCAGCCTCATCGTAAGGTCTGTGGCTTCGTTGCGTCAAAGCTCTACTCATTGAATGAGATCAGGTGTCTACAACTTAACAAAAAGGAAAATGGAAATCTGACGAGTAATTGACCATTAACACCCACAGATCGTAGTTCAATTGACTGCAGATGCTCATCTTACAAGCTGAAGAGTGAAGAGCATGTTCAAATTGGCGAGGGTTCTTTTTGAAGCATAAACTTTACATTTGACATTAGAAAAAATCCACATTTTTGTACTATCTAAACAAATTCGAACAGTAGGAAAATCTAGACGAAGGGCAAAAGATGACCTGTTACACCATTCATGTGGAGACCAAAATGGATATAAACATATCAAGGGGTTGTTTGTTTTAGCGTAAAACTTTGTAAATTACCGGTTTCAAAACAAGTAAAATTTCCTTGTTTTAGAATTAGAAAATATTTGTTTGATTGTTTGTAAAATAAAACAAGAGGATGCTTTAATTTTCTTGTTTTGATTTACAGTGGACTTTTACTATAAACTAAAACAAGAGAATTAGGCTGCCAAGTGGGCAGACAGACCAGACATGATTTTACTTTACATTGTTTTACATCATTCAAAACAATTGAAAACACTGTAAAATGAAACAATTATTTTAAATGACGGTGTTTTACGTTAAAACAAATAACTCTCAAGTGTGAACGTTAGTAATGAGATTCATGAGCTTTTATTTACATTTTATATTGAGATTATCTTTCTCAAACGCAACCCAGCACCGGTGAGGACTGCGAGCAAGGCAACACCCTACATCGCGCACCTAACTAACTACAAGGCTTAACTTTAGAAAATGGAGCTTGTGATACGAGCATTGGGTCGCGGGTACCTTGGACTTAACTGTTTATTCCACGCCTAGAAGTATCCCAGTTACTAGGGCAACCTTGTGATAGAGGGAAATATTATTCACGAATGTGAATTATGATTAGCCTCGCTTTGTAATGAGATGTCAGTCTCCTCTCCTGACAGTACTTTGTCCCTAGTGGTTGACTTCCACTGTGTGGAGCTTTTCCATGCAGCTAGCCAGATGGTAGTGCATTAGAGAATAAAGGGCCGACAGTATGGGCCCAATTTATAGAGTATAGTTCCTGTTCGAAGTCTTTCTGATCCAAAACTGAGTGGAAGAATCACATTATTACCTACATCGGGGTTGATCCCTGCCCAACTTCTTGATAGTTCTGAAGAACGTACAGGGCAGAGACTGCTTTAGATTTGAGCGTCTCTCAACCGTCTTGACACTGCACCTGCTAATAGCCTAAAGTCCAATTGAGCACATGGGCAAGACCGCATGGCGATCGGATTAGATGATCAACTCGGTTACCGACGGCCGTGATTGGCTGGCTCTGGGAAGAAAAAGAGGAAAAAAAAACTTACCGCTGATGTTGTAGACGTTAGCTTAAAGCAGGCCCCTTCCTGTTCGAGTCAGTCACGGTCCTTAGTGACTGTTCTGCTCATCCAGCGCACCTATCTAATCCATTCTCAAACACAGGATACTGCTATATTGCTAATCAGAAAGATTGAATGTTAAATCTAACATAAATGAAAGGGTACAAAATCTGTGGCACAAAAAGACTTTCATGTAAGCACATATTTGGCAGATCACCATATCCTGGTGCCTAATGGTCACTTTACAGAAGCTACACATTTCCAAGGACCCGTGTTATGGCCCACAAGTTGCCCTCTAAACAAAGGAGGTTACCCTCTTCCCACGTACATAAACCTCCTCAAATGTCACGAGTTCATGCATAATACACACAATCATGTAAATAACATGATTTAATAATTTAGTAATGAATACTTTACTCTCAAAACAATCTTCCCCTTATCAACACCAAGCTTTCCTCCTGTAACAACCCAATGTCCAGGTGAATCCTGTGGGCCCTTGCTTACTTCAGACAAATCCACAAGTTTTGTCAGCTTTGCCACGGCATCCTTTGAGCTCGAGCTCGACTCATTCAAATCTCTAGGATTCCCACTGGAAGACCGTTTCAATAGATCACATGAATTACCTGGGTTGTGGTCCCACAAGGATCTCCTAATAGTGCAACCTGGAACTTTTGAATAAAGAAGTTTCATGAATAAGACATTCTTATTCCCAAAGTCCCAAACTCCAAGCTGAGCACCAGTGACTATATGCACCCCAGATAGGTCTCTGATGAAGGTCTCATTATTCTCAACTGGAGCTGTGCTGACATGGGAGAAATTTTTCCACCTAACAGGTTCAAACCATCGGCTATCTTGCTCCTCAGGTCCACACCACTTAGGTGCACCAATTGCAACATGCATATCCCAATGAGGTTGGAGGATCTTTGGAAGAGAAGCAAGATGTTGAACATGCACGCACAGCCGGTTTTGTTTTACTCCTTCTAGTGATAATTGCAAGCCTGTGACTGGCTTACGGCCAACAGATACCTGCAATTATTTTGTTCACAGACATCACGAACTAAAAAAAAACATGACAGCAAGTTTAATTAAGAAATTGCAGTGAGTGCAGCTTTAGAGCATAGTTAAACATGGAGGATGAAAATCAAAAAAGGAAAACAGTGGAAACTACCTCTGTACTATCTATCAGAACTTAGAAAAAGGAAGCAAAATGAAAAATGTATAGCCATCAAAACAGGTGAGGCAGAATTCTTGTGGAGTCAATTTTTGTTCCTAATACTGATATAGAAATCACCTGAGGAAAGGTAGTTTGTTTTAGAATGATATGCATGTTGGTTAAAGCAGCATATTATTTGCCCTTTAGTTTAGTTATTTCCACCCACTTTCACAGGCAGCAAAGAGACAAAATATATCAATTCATAAGGTAACAGCTGTTATCCCAGGAAGGCAAAGAATATGGCCTTGTCTGAGCAAAAATGGGGAACAAAGAGGCTCCCAGATCTTCCGGGAAGCCTACCAAAAAGACCTTCCCCGCAAGCTAACAGTGCTCATTAGTGACTTATAACATCTCATCTGTAACCAAATCTATGCAGTTTCTGCTCAACACACTTCCACTTTCATTACATGCACAGAAGTGTGTCAGTGATACTTCATCTATCAACCTCAGATATTACATAAACCACAGAAGTCAGGTAGCCTTTTTCTGATAGCCTATAGATCAAACTTCTATGAAGCACATCCAGTATAACTAGCAACCATGAAAAAAAAAAAACATTAAGCGAAGTTGCTGAATACATACCTGCTCTTGGCTTACATAAAGTTTCTGGCCCATCATGCTGAATTGCAGGGAAGGGCAAATGGGCTCCCTCCTCTGATGTCCTGGAAGGTTGTCTTTAATGGGGGCCCATATTCTAGGGATCTGAAACTCTAAGAAGTATCGCAACTCCTCGACTGGAGGTTTGTCTGCAAAACATGGGGAAAAAAACATAGTTCAAGCCATCAAAGAAACATCAGGAAGACCTATAGGCACATATTCCAATACAAATGAAAACTAAAATTAAACAGTGTCTAAAATTCATACATTCGAGGTACAGTGCTATTGCACGTGTGAGATGCTCATTTCCAGGGACTCCATCAAGGAGAGAAGTAATTGGATAGAAACCCATTTCAATAACATCAGGAGCCATGTACACTGTTTTTGCCCAGTCAACATGACTCTGCACAAGATCATCACCTCCCCTACGCCTGAAAATGACTGTAACATCCTGCATCACTAAAACTTTTAGACAAATGAAAGATGCATCTGAACATGTATCAGTAAAACATTTAAGGCCTTCACATGTTTCATTTGACAATAGTCAACAAAGCATGTTAACATTTTCACATCTTTCCAGAAAAAGGGACTACCACAGCTGCAATTTTATCTTACGATGACGAAGGCCATCTATAGTATGAACATTTATCATGTCACACAGGAAACCTACAACCATGAAATTCTTAGAGATATGTCCAATATATACTGTGCCAAGGAAGACATTACAAGCTCAACTTTCTTATGCATTTGATTTCATATTTCAAATCTTCTGGAAGGTGGTCAATGATCACATTTCATTCATAAAACAGTAGAAAGTATATGTAACCCCAAAAACTCATCAGAAGATCTCTTTGCAAAGAATAAAACTAAAAAGCATAAAACTCTCCTCCGGGATGGTAGACTGACATTCGAGCACTTGCCATACACCTCATTACAACAATGCCTTTCCCAATTACATAGTTCCAAGAGAATTTGTGACCCACTCTTCTAGAATCCCCAATGACAACCATTTATCAAGTGAATAGACCTGCAAACAAGAACCTAAGGGCAGTTGAATTCTCATCTGAGAAGCCTATGACTCCTCTCTCCAGACATCCACAGGCAGCGATCTTCTCTTCTTGGGCAGAGTTGTTCCCAATCATGTAGAGCACTGCTGTTCGATGTGGCCATCTACTAGACAGGTTCCAAATTCAACTTCCAGAGATCATACTACTACATGCACAAATGGGGGACTCATGGTCTCATTCCCCATGCTGAACACAGTTACCCGTTATATCCTTCTTAAGAGCCTTAATCCTGTCACAAGTGTCAACCTTTCCAGAGCAGGCTTCCATATAAAGGTCTGAACTTTGACCAGGCACTACTTTTGTCATGCCACCTTAACCTACCATTTCCTGCAGCCACCAGCCATAGTAACCCTGGTCACTGATTTAGCAGTGAATTTTCCAGTTTTTTCCTATCTTCAGACTCCTCTATCTTCTTTGCCTGGAATAAACTCAGTATTTTTCAGTACTGCAGTTAGTTCTGTAAATTGTCTGATTTCATCTTCAGTGAGGCCGCTTCTAAATGTCACATCCTGAGATCATGTCTCCAATACTCTGGAATAGCCTGTTTATTCTTTCCACCCTTCTGCACAGCAATATAATATTTTCTGGAATATGTGCTGAAATGACATTTGCTCCCCCCATTTATCTTTCTAGGATAGTGTATCCTCCCTACTGCCTATTCTACATTCAGCCAAGTAGGGGTGTTCACGGTTCGGTTCAGTCCGGTTTTTCAAGAAAAGTCTTCAACCCAAACCAACCCGAGTGACTCACAGGAACCGAACCAAACCAAACCGAACAAATTCAGTTTGCTTCGGTTTAAACCGATTTAAACCGCCAGCCACTGTAAGTAGCACCTGGCGCCCAGAGAACAAAAAAAAAAACGGGTAAGGGTTTCTTTCATACTGTTTACGAGGTCTTCTGTTTTCAATTTCTCCGATCTTGTACTAAACATAACCAGCCCACCCACCGCTGCACAATGCATGAAAGGAAAAAGCAGTTCACGTGATGCCCCCACACCCAACAACCTCTTGCACGACATCCAACGCATCTGTGGAACATGCTTGCTTTTGCACTTGGTGCTGAGTACTGTCAGTAGTGACATGTGGATGTTTAAACATTGGGAAGGTAAAGAAACTGGTTCAGAACGTAACTATAAATGTTCCCACCATGTCCAGCCCCAGCCGACGAAGCCCAGTAGGCGACAGAGCGGGCCTTGGCCCAAATAAACGTCTTCACATCATAAAAAAATGACAACAGCTCGGTTTGAACAGTTCGGTTCGGTTTTTATGGGTTAGAACTTTTGAAAACCGAACCAAAGCGAAATATCTTTTAAACCGAACCAAACAGAAATTTCGGTTTGGTTTTTCGGTTCGAACCGAATAATGAACACCCCTACAGCCAAGCTTAGGATCTGTTGACAAAAGCCATTTAGTCCCATACCAAGTGTTCATGAGCCATTCACACCTATATCAGTTATGGGACTTTCCAACAGCTAACTCAAATTGGAACGGCCGTTTGGTCTAATAACAGAGTAACTCTGACAGCTTGCGCCTGGGTTTCTCCCATTGCGCCCTGCAGTTTTAGTTCTCCCACACCATGTGTTGAGAAGCCATTTAATGCCCATCTTAGGTCTATGCCTCCCCACCCACTACCTCGAGTTTGGGGCTAGTGGTTTGGTTTCAGTGACAAAATAAGATCTTTATTAGCCAAAATTGCTCCCCAAATTGGTGAAATGCAGCTCCCCTTAGCCGGTACCAGATCCCATTCTCTGCAGCCATAAGGATACTTTGACAATGTTAATCCAAATTCTTTCCTGTTCATTTCCCCCTCTCCATAGCCATTGTGAATGAAGAACTCTATTGATCAACTCCGTAGGAATCAATCCTGGAATCCATACTACCGCAGAGTTTCTCACTTAGGCAATGGCCTCTTATCTAAGTCCCCTTCCTTTCCAGAAAAGGCATTCCTGGTTCAATTCACTTTTCAACTAATGTAGAGATCTTAAAACTAACAGGAAATATATAGCCAAGCTCAACCATATAGCTCTAGAAAAAAATCCATCTACCTCCAGCAAACAGTAATTTTGTCATTCCTCCTGCACGGCTGCAAGCCTTTTGTCAAAGTTCTTAATAACAGCACACCAATCCCCACATCTGATATGACCTGAAAGAGGCAAAAAAAAGTATTTTGATCGGCTCTTTCATCATGCAGCATGCCTAATCACAGTAATTCTCTCTTGAAAAATCAATGTTTATCCCTGCAATATCATCTAGAACTTTAAAAGTACTTTCAAATTCCAAATCTTGACAACTTCATTGAGAAAAGTAGAGTACCATATGCAAACTGCAGATGGGTAATCAATGTTATTACCACCTACTTTAATGCATTCAATGACCCTTTGCCTCTCGGCTCTGCTCCACCAAAACAAAATGTGAAAGGGATAGGGATCACCCAGCCACCTCACAATACCTCCCAAAAACCATACTGAAGGCTTGCCCCCGCCATTTTCTGCAACCACCTTTCATAATAACCCTGATTGCTTATTAAACTGTAAATTTTCCTGTCTTTTCCACTTCCAGACTCTCTTATAAGCAAAGACTAAAATCCAATAATTCAGCATGTCACTAGCTATGTAAATTCTCTGATTTCATCTACATTGAAGCCTTTCTAATTGTCAAGCCCATGAGATCATGTCCCATCTACTTTGGGATAGCCCGTTCACTGTCTACCCCCTTCTGAGTCAACAGTAAAGTTTCTGAATCCGTGCTGAACAAGCATCTATCCCTGCCATCTATCTATTCATCTTCAACAAAGCTTCCAATCAAACTCATTTGCTAAATTGCTGTCCAAATTGGTTAAATATAATTACTATTAGCTCATACCAGATCCCATTTTTCTACAGCCATAAAAATCATGGTTTGCAGAACCAGCCATTCAAACCGGAACTGGCAGTTCCGAATCCAGTTTGAACTGGCTGGTTTTGGCCAGTTCTGTCCCGGTTCGGCCGGTTCCATCCTAGTTTGAACCAGCTGGTTTTGGCCAGTTCTGTCCCGGTTCGGCCAGTTCCGTCCTGGTTTGACCCGGAACCACCTCTGACTGGTTCGAGTTCCACTCCTGGTTCTGCAAACCTTGACAAAAATACTTCCCTCTAACAATGTTGATCCAAATTGTTCCTTCTGCATCCCCAATTCTCTGTGGCTGTTCTGAAAGAAGAGCTCTGTTGATTGCCTCAATTGGAATCAATCATACTAAATGACAAATTTCCAACTGATTAGGTGACAACCACTTACCTCATAAGAACAAACAGCTGAACAAAGATGTACAGAAGAAAATGGTTTCTCAACTTTCGATTTTCCTACACAAATCATTTATGAAACTAGCTCATTGCCCAGTGTTCTTCACTTCTAAATTGAGGGTGCTACCACATGCTTCACCTGCCAAGGATTGCGACCTTGGAACTCAGCACCGTCTCAGTGGATAAGAGAGAAGAGATCCTAGAGAGGTCTCAGAGAGATCAAGAGATAATTCTACTCCTCTTCCTTTTCCTTCTCCTTTCACCCTGTTCTCTCCCCTACTTTATCTCAGTCTAAATTTCACCTTGGGCCCTGGACAGCATTCTTAGAGAGATTTTGAGAGATGGCGATACATGTGACCTTGTGAATCTTTTCCTCGCACTAGCTATATATGAGTGGTCAAAATTGAACTTCAGCCAATGCACATGCCTTGGGATAACATAACACTTGTGGGTTATGTGAATGTACTGCAGTTTTTACCTCAAATAAGTAGTTGATAGCTCAGCAACAGCAACAAATCCATACTGCTTCAGAACAAGAAACTCCAAACAGTTCCTTATACTGTTTCCATTGAATTTTTAGATCCATCATTTCTATGAATACAACATTTTCCTTTCCAGAATTGAAACAAGGTAAAGAAACTTGGCCAGTTTGCAGTAAATTCATCAAAAACTCAGGAGAGTTGTAGCAAATCCCATAAGACTACAAGTTTGTAAGAGCGTCAATTTGGACAAGATAAGCATGACCCTTGGGAGGGTTGGCTCAAGACCTTCAGTTGGCAACTGAAGGTCGCAAGTCCAATTCTCCCAGGGGCACAGGGTTGAACTGGGAGCCCATGGGTCCTCACACTCCCCGTGGAAGGTTCCCCGAGGTGGGTTTGACTGACCTTCAAGCTCCCCTCAGCACTCCAAGACTCAGACCACACACAGTTGTGGCTGGAGCAGGGGTCAAGTTAGTATGACGCCGAGGTGATTGACATCAAAAATCGAAAAACAAAAATCAACTTAGACAAGATGATGTAAAGATGCCACCCACCGCACCACACATTAAGAGAAGTTCTCTAGGTCCAAAGCCAATATACTGCGCAAAACATGAATGATTTATGTATGTTCTCCTTCTTGGAGACAATAATTGGTGGTCCAGTAGGCTCACACCCTGAGGTGATCTCCAGAGACCAAAATTTGAACACCCCCCCCCAAAAGCAGCACACACACGGGAGAATGTGGAGTTGGTCTATGGCATGCTATCTATCCATGAATCTGAAGTTTACCAATATTTTGATATCCCCATTTATCATAGTATTTCACACAAGAAGGCAGTTAAGGATCATTCTGACAAAAATGTTCATGAAATCATGAAATTTATTTCTCCAACTGCTGCAGCCCAACAGCAATTCTCTAACATTCTACTGGGCCCTGAGAGGATCTCAAGTCCATAGACATTGTAATCCAAAACATTAACTAAGCTAATAAAATAATATGATTGGGAACCTATGGTCACAAGGTTGAAAAGTTCACACATCTCCGTGTGCTCAGATGATGGGGCGTAAGGTTGAAAAGTTACCCATTCAATATCTGGGACTTCCATTGCATTATAATCAGGTGGGGATATCAGATTGGGAACACCTCTGGAAACAAGGATGCATAAGAAGCTATCTTCTTAGAAGGCTAAGCAGTTTTCTTGGGGGGAAGAATTATTTTATTGAATTATGTTCTAAGTTCGTACCTGTGGGAATGATATTTTATCAAAATATAAAAATGAATTTTTATATTTTTGATGTGGATGTGAATATTTCGTTTAATTCGCGACTCGTAAATAATGAGTTAGATTCTGAATCAAGCGTGTGGATTTGAATTTGGACCCCTCTCCATCGACCTCGATCGATGTTAATTACACCAGTGAAATCATTGGAAACCTTTGATTAACCTCTTATACGTGATACTGAAATTAGCTATGCAATAAATAAAGTTCGTACGAGATTGAAAATTGGCATAATACACAGATAATGCACATAATAAGAGAAATGAACAGAACTTTCATTAACTTGGAATGTTACATATTACAAAGATGCCCGGATGACCAAAGGGGCATTACAATACGACAAAACTCCGACTATAATGATCAGATTATTACATCATGATTGCATATGTAACTGATACAGCCAATGTGACAGATTTGTGTTCACGATCACATATTTCCTATTTGGATCATCGATCATGCAAGTATAGTCTCGATCTATGTAATTAAACCGTAAAACTCACATCCATGACCAAGATCAATGTGATCGGATCATCATATTTGTACTAACGGTCGTGTCGATGCGATCGGACCTTAAAGTTTGAGTGCACGGTTGAGATCATTGAGATCAGAATATCCAATTTTAAGTCCGTAGTCGAGATCACTACGATCAGACCATTGGATTGGAACTTACGATTGAGATCAAAAAGATTAGACCGTTGGGCTTAGGTTTACGGTTGAGATCAAAAAAAAGATCGGACCTCATATTTATGTTCATGGTTGAGATCAAAAAGACCAAACCGTTAAATTGAAGTTTACGGTTGAGATTAAAAAAAAAAAAATCAGACCGTCGGATTGAAGTTTACGGTTGAGATCAAAAAGATCAGACCATCGGATTGAAGTTTACAGTTAAGATCAAAAAGATCAGACCGTCAGATTGAAGTTTACAGTTGAAATCAAAAAGATAAGACCGTCGGATTAAAGTTTACGGTTGAGATCAAAACAATCAGACCATCGGATTGAAGTTTACGGTTGAGATCAAAAAGATCAGACCAACGGATTGAAGTTTACGATTGAAATAAAAAAGATCAGACCGTTAGATTGAAGTTTACGGTTGAGATCAAAAAGATCAGACCGTCGTATTTAGGATTCAATCAATATCACAAAGATTCAACCGTTCAATTTGAGTTTCGGTCGATATTGCTAAGATCTGACTATTAGATTATAGGATCAGGTCGAGATCGCAAAGCTCTAACCACTGGATTTGAGTTTCGATCGATATCATGATGATCCGACCGTTGAATCTAAACCTCGGTCGAGATCATGTCGATTCGACCGTTGGATCTTAAGATCGGGTCAAGATCTGGAAGATCAGACCGTTAGGTTTAAACCTCGGTCGAGATCATGACGATCCGACCATTAGATTATAAGATTGGGTCAAGATCTGAAAGATCTTACTATTAGATTTGAACTTCGGTCGATATCGGAATGATCCGACCGTTTGATTTGAAGTTCAGTCAATATCGGTACAATTCGACCGCTAGATCTGAAGTTCAGTCAATATCGGGACGATCTGACTATTGGATTTGAATTTCAGTCAATACTGGGATAATTGACCGTTAGATCTGAAGTTCGGTCGATATCGAGACAATCCGACCGTTGGATTTGAAGTTCAGTTGATATCGGGACAATCCGACCGTTAGATCTGAAGTTCGGTCGATATCGAAACAATTCGACTGTTGGATCTGAAGTTCGGTGGATATCGGGACGATCCGACCATTAGATCTGAAGTTCAGTCAATATCGAGACGATCCGACCGTTAGATTTGAAGTTCAGTCGATATCGAAACAATCTGACGTTAGATCTGAAGTTTGGCCGACATCGGGACGATCCGACCATTAGATCTGAAGTTTGGTGGATATCGGGACGATCCGACCGTTCGATCGAAAGGTCGATCGATATCGGGATGATCCAACCGTTGGATCTAAAGTTCGATCGATATCGTGACGATCCGACCGTTGGATCTAAAGTTCGACCATTAAATATGTGATTAGGTCAAGATCGTGAAGATCCGACCATTAGATCTGGAATTCGGTCTACATCGGAACGATCAGACCGTTGAACTAGAGACAAACGCAGTAGATCAGGGTCACGATGGACCGCACCACGATCGACATGATTAAGTCATTTGATCAGTGGGCCAGGTTGTGGATGACTCAATCAATGTGATTAAGTCATTTAATCAGTGAATCTATGGTTAATCATATGTGATTAACACCTATGACACGAAATTCCAATGACATATAATTTAAGAACACATGATTTAACAACATATGTCTACAATTTATGTCATATTGACCAATTATGTGTTAATGGACCTTATGTCACATTAACATAAACGTGACATGTGACTTAATAACATGTGTCATATGTTTGTATCACATAAATAAGTTACATGTTAATAGACTTTATGTCACATTAACAAGTTACATGTTAATGGACTTTATGTCATATTGACATAATTGAATTATTGATTAAATTACAACCTCCTGAATGTAACCCCTAGGTGTAATTAATCACATATGATCATTATATATAATGTGACATATATGATCATATTATAATGTTTATATTATGTCACGTTATATTTATGTCACCACGGACATATAACATAACATAATATATTAAAATATTGGGTTAAGTTAAGACTTAAACCCAAATCAAAAAAGAAGAGAGGGGGCCAAAGCCTACCACTCTCAAAGCTCAAAGAGTTCTTACCACAAGGAACTCTTAAAACCTGCCCCTTCTTTTCGTTGTCCCCAAATGAGCCCCTAGGGAGGTATTTATAGCCTCGTAAGAGGCAGTTAAGGAGCCAAGGAGGCTACCCTCACCGGATGGCAGTTACTAAAAATAATCTCACTTCCAAAATTTTAAAAAAATGTAGTTACGGGAGGAAGAAGGGGGGCGCACATCCCCCCCACCCTTACCGGGTGGATTCCCCTCAGTGTCCTACTTAGAGTAGGATTCTTTTCCCCTCCTCTTTTTACTAATTCTTTCCTTTTTTTTTTACCCTTTTACTGTACATCTTTCCTTCTTCCTTTTTTTTACTAATTCCTTCTCTCTCTTTTTTACCCTTTTACTGTACATCTTTCCTTCTTCTCTTTCTTTTACTAATTCCTTATTTCTTTCTTTTTTACCCTTTTACTGTAGCTTATCTCTCTCTTTTTTTACTTGGACAGTTACAAGAGAGAGAGAGAAGTGTGCGCATGGCACAGCCATCCTCACCGGGTGGGCTGCATCCACCTGGTGAGGGTGGAGAGTCCATGCATGGGTGAACTCTTTTCCCCCCTTTTTTTTACTCAGTGTTTTTTTTTCTTTTTTATTTACTATCCTTGGATAGTTGGCAAGAGGGGGAGGGTGCGCATGGCACTCGTACCCTCACCGGGTGGTATTTTCCCACCCGGCGAGGGTCAAGAGTCCACATACCCCCCATCTCTATCCTTCTCTCTTCTTTTTTTTCAATAAACACCAGACCGCCCCGTCTTCCTTTTTTTTTTTCTCTGTGCGCTGGGTTTCTGCTGCTGCCCATGCTGCCGCTGGCTTCTGCTGCCACTCCTGCTTCCCTTGTCTGCTACTTTCTTATTGTTGTTGCTGCTGCTTCTTTTTTTTGGTTTCAACAGTACCCCAACACTTTTTGTCCATATTTTACATGCCTCAAAAGGTGAGAAAAGAATTAGACAGAATTCGCAGATTTTTTTCTTTGGGGTGGTATGAATGACAGACAAAGGATATTCCATTGATTAAATGGGAGATGAACTGTAAACCTGTTAAGAAAGGGGCTTAGGAGTAAAGACTTGTGCAATATGAACTTGGCTTTGTTAGGAAAATGGTTAAGGAACCTTCTTTCAGAAGATAAAAACTGGCGGAAGATGATCATTCTTCAGAAACAGTAGTGTGTTTCAGAAGTTCTATATACGACCTGAAAATTGCACAAGAATGACTCCTATATGGAAAGGCATCCTGAAATCAGTAGAGTGGTTAGAAAAAGGGATCCAAATAAAGGTTGGGAATGGTCAAAATACTCTATTCTGGTGGGAGAAATGGACTGGGAATTACTTGCTCAAAAACAGATTTCTGGTTATCTTTGCATTGGTAGCAAATAAATGGTCTACAGTTCAAGAATGCCATTGCAGTGAAGGGTCTTCTGAATATTGGGAATCATCCTATGCAGAGAATTGAAAGATGAAGAGCTGGATGAATACTTAATTCTGATGGAACTCCTCAATAGCATTCATCTTTGACACAGAAACCAAACATCAGGTTGTATAGAAGAAAGATAATGGCAGTCAAGAGGTTGTATATGCCAATTGATGGTAATATGGACTCAGAGAAATACGGGGAAGTTTGGAAGGTTAAATCTCCACTGAAATTCAAGGCCTTTATGTGGCTTCTTTTTGAGAAAAGACTGCTTACTAAGATCTATCGGAAAAATGGGCGCAAGATGCAGATACTACATGATCATTGTGTGGACAGGGAGCAGAGGATGTGGAGCATTTATTTATCCAATGTTCCTTCAGCAGACAAGTCCGGAATGTTCGACATATCACAAGACTACAGTTCAATTTGCAGAATATTCAGGAGACATGGGCATTTTTTAAAATGCTTGGTGCTCAGTAAAGCAACAAATCAAGAAGCAAGATGATTCTTCTCATTCCTCATGCTGTATGTTGGAGTTTATGGAGGGAACGGAACAACACCATTTTCAAGGGAAGTAGTCCTTATATTGAGAATTCATGTCTTAGAGCAGCTTTTCATTTATATAATTGGAGTAGGTTTATTTTGAGAATTCATGTAGATGCGTGGAGGAGGGAAATGAATTTCAGTAGAGTGTAGTTCTTTGGTTTTTTTTGCTTGTATTTTTTCGTAGGTATCTGTCTGACTTACATCTTTATTTTGGTTGTGCTTCCTCTATGTATGATTTAATAAAAGAGAATAATACCGGCTGCCGGTATTTTTAATTAAAAAATAATAGTTTTTTTGGGTCAGCCTTATGGTGCCCTACATGGTCGTACAGTCCGATCTCGGATCGGACGACTCAAAAAAAGATGAAAAATCAACCCCAAATGAACAGTAAAAAAATTGGGGTCGGTTTTCGATTTTTCATCTTTTTTTGAGCCGTCCAATATGAGATCGGACTGTACGACCATGCAGGAGGGGTTGGGGCGGACCCAAAAAAATTTCAAAAAGTAGTTTTCTTTTTAATTAAAAACACCGGCAGCTGGCGTAATACCGGCTGCCGATGCAGCAAGTTATTCTCTTAATAAAATTGGTGGTACAATCCACTACTTTCTCTTAATAAAATTGGTGGTACAATCCACTACTTTCTTCCAAAAAAAAAAGGTTAATTTCATATTAACATCCTTATATGCAAAATATCAAAAATGCCACTCTTGCTTAAACAATATCATATAGATTATACTATCATATTTGCCACTAAGGTTAATGTATGTTCGCAATGGTTAGAATATGCCAAGAATATTCTCTAAAATTGTTAGAACTTAACGGATGGAGGAAAAATGACTAACCTGCCCCCTCCCAGTGTGTGGTCAGAGAGAGAGAGGGAGGAGGAGGAGGAGTAAGAAGAAGAAGAAGGGGCTACTGTCACCTACACACCATGAGGCACCCGCCCTCCCCTCTTGGTCCTCCAATTGCCTCCCAGCTGCCCTCCTCCACCCCATCTGTGCATCCTCTTCCACCTAGCTTATGGTTCCGAATGGCGCTGATACAATGCAATGTTTGACTGATGCTGGCCCTGTTGTCCACTATGAAATCCCCAACCTACAAACACCATATGCACACATTTTATCTCCAGGATTAGGTTTTTCTTGCCCGCAAAGGTTTCCCCCTCCCAGCTTGATCACATGCTCAACCTGCAATGTGGCATGGTATACGGAAGGTGAGGTGGTGATCGTAGATGACAAAATTGCTGGAAGGGAAGCAGGCGAGGACCATCACCCTAGGTCCATGACCACCTCGATGAGCTGGCGAAACTCCAGGTGTGCACCCACCCTCTCTCGCATTCACTCCGATATGGAGCCCATCATCGTCATCCATGCCATCCCCCACTGCCGCTAGAGCGAAGGGCTTCCCCTGTGGAGAGCACCGCAAGTCCAATGAGGGAAACCTCCAGAGAGAGAAAGCACAACGTGTGGGGAAGTGGGAGAGAGACAGAGGAAACAAGCAGATTGGGGTAATCGGACCCAACAGGAGTGGCGGGACTGGTACAGGCGGCATTGGAGGGGGTGAAAGGAGTTATACCACGCTTTCCCTCCTCACAGAGAGCGGCGACAACTTCTATGGTAGAGTGCAACAGCAACTTCCATTGCTAAGAAGACCTGGAGTAGTTGTGACGCTGCCTCTTCATCTTCTTCCTTCTCTTTGCTCTTGCTTGGCAGCAATCTAGGTAAGGGTCTGGTCAAGGGGAGCAAAGTGGGGAGCCTATATATGATATTGTCTAAGTAAGAGTGGCATTTTTTGTATTTTGCATGTAAGGATGGTTTATATGAGCTTAACCAAAAAAATAATATGACAGAAAGGGGAACAAAGGAAGACAAATCAACGGTAAGACCAACATACATACTTTGACATACTGTGCGCATGGTACAAGCATGCACCAATTCAATATCTCAACAAAAATGCCAGGTTACTAAATATATTCTCCCAATTTTCTTAAAAGCAGCACATGGGCACAAATTGTAATATGTCAAATCAAGATCACACTATGGACGGGGAGATGGCAACAGGTACATACTTCTTTTCCAGTAAGATAAGGAGAACTGGGAGGTTGGGGGTATACTCCTTGACTGTTGAATAAACCAGGATCCACGGCCTACAGGACCAAAAAAGATGACATTGTTTTGTCACCATAAACATATCAAGAAAGGTAGCTAAATGGCCAAAGACATTGCCTGATAGCAAAACACTTGCCTTATCCTTTAACTTCATTGGACCTGAACTTGTACGAGTTCCATTATCCAAGAACCTTTGATCACCAACGTCCTGAATGTAATTTTTTATCTCAAGGACTGACAAGGGTGATGACCTTTGTTGCTTGACATAAATTACATCCTTACCCCCGATGGTTACAGAAGTAACGACATGAGTGCCATAAGTCTCAATAAAGCTGTCAAAACAAGAAGAATAACTAAACAAAATGCATACTCCAATCTCCTGATTAAGTACCATATAACTGACAGTCATACTACCTTGCTAAAGAAGATGGTTCCCATGACAGTGGCACAGCACGCTTGACATCTTCTAGTAGTGAGAAAGGATATTTCATTAACTGTACTTTACACAGTGAGATGAACACTCCATCCATGGCAAGTTTTTTTGTAGCTGAAGCATCTACCTCTTTCGTGCCAGTAAGGCTAAATGCAGAATTAAAGCTGCCAAGGGGAACATTGCCTGACAGAAGAGCCTTTCTGTTGAAATATTCTGCCATCTGCGGAAATTCAGATCAAACAACCACAATTTTACATGATCCAGTGGGCTTTTGTTTGACATAACATAGTTCATCCTATTGACCTAATTATTTCTTGGTACGACTCAACTCACATTTTAGAAACAACATAAACAAAAAACTCCATCTTATTATAAACATAACCCAAGTGTACTCATTCTCTACAGAGTTGATAAACACCAATATATGAGAAAAGGCATGTTCTATCTAAAAGAGGTTGTCAATTGCTTATGCTTTTGACACACACAGAGAAAACAAAGAACTTAACAACATGAGAAGCAGAAAAAAAATGAAAACATCCAAACCAACGTATTAGAGTAGAGGAAATAACTTTTTTTGAAGTGGTTGGGAATAGTGGAAATTACTTAGGTGCTAGAAACTTAGTAACAACTTCTTAGTCCCAAAACATCTAGAACCAACTTATGACTGTGGTCTCAGATGAGATCATGAGAGTTGATGTTTACTATAACCAAGATCCAATATCACTATCATGATCTCTATACCTACTCCACATCCAAAAGCATTTCCTCCAGTGACAACCACTGAAATTGAGTCTTAGTTACCTGCTCGAAGCAGGTTGCAACCTGTTAATAAAAAAATTCAACAGCCTTTCCATTTACTTAATTATTAGAGGCATTAACTTGCTCGCAACTCAAACTTCTTGGTCATGCTGCTGCTCCTCAGATAGGCTGCTGTTGCTGCGGTCTGCTGTGGCATAGACCGATCGCTTGCCCTTTATACCTTCTTCAGGCTACTATGCACTGCTCCCACATTCAGGTGGCGTCACAGGGAGAGGACTATGAGAGAAAGGGTTGGACATCATGACCTTTGTGACTCAAACATTGATGGACCGTGGTTCAATCACGTGCTTTTCTTACTTAAGACAAGGAATAAAGTTGCTATACCATTAATCCATTTGTTCTTCTCAGCGAAGTCAAAGAAGCACTGAAGAGGATGAAAGTAAGTAAAACTTGTAGCCCTGATGGAATTCCTATTGAAGTGTGGAAATATCTAGAAGATGTAGGAGTGGAATGGTTAACCCGACTATTTAACAAGATCCTAGTCTCTAAGAAAATGCCAGATGAATGATGGAAAAGCACTCTTGTACCTACTTTTAAAAACAAAGGAAACATCTAGAGTTGCTCAAACTATAGAGGAATTAAGCTCATGAGTCATACTATGAGGCTATGGGCGAGAGTTGTGAAACATCGTTTACGTTGTGACACAACCAAGGTTAAGAAATCCGAGATCGGGTCCCGGATCGGCCGGTCCAAAATCGATCGGATTGGCTGATTCCAATCCGAGTCAACCCGATCCTGGCCGATCCTGGCTGAGTCAGGAGTGGCTGGATCGGGTAGCAGAAAAAAAAATTAAAAAAATAAGAAAAATGTGAAAAAAATATAAAACACAAGTCCAATACATAATTGTGTTGAAATATATTGATTTGAAATATATAAGATGTTGTTGGACAAAAAAAACTTGAATAAACTTATATATATGATCATGAACTTACATTTATTCCAAACGTACATTATATTGAATGAACATATGGCTTACATACTCAGATCATGACATATAGCTCTAGTAGTATTGCTCATATTGCATCACATACCGGCTATAGTCATCTGTATTGGTATAGATAACTAAAATTTGTAGATATTCTAGATAATCTCCTGAATAGTCAGATGTATCAGAATGTTGAGGAGGGTAAACTACATATCCAGTAGGATGACTATATCCTTCGTATGGAGAATACGATGATGCATATGATAGTTGCTCCTAATATTCTCTCTCCCTCCTGAGTTCTTCTTTGGCTTCTGCACACTAAGGAGCTTTATCTTTGTCCTTCTTCCTTGATCTGCTGAATGTTTGAATGGGAGATTCTTCCCGTCCTGCTCTGCTACCACAATGTTCATCTTAAGTAGCATGTGTGTAATCTTTTTCTCCAGTAAATTGAATTGGTGGAGGCGGGGCTGGGGCACTGGTAGCATCTCCACTATGGTCGGAACTGTCGAAGCTCGTCTTTAATGTCGAGTCATTTGAGGTTTGATATTGTACCTCACCACTTGGTTCTGGCGTTTCATCCTCCTCCTTAATAGTCTACAGATCAACAATCTCAATTCCAGTAGCACTCTTCCTTTTGCTTGGTACTTGTTTTTTACTCTTCTTCTGACGTTTTGGAGGAGGAGGTTGAAAATCAATAAGTAGTGGAACGTTATCGTGGGAGAGACAGAGAGAGAATTCTATGATCGAGAGAGTGTAAGAGAGAGCAAGAATGTTAGGAGGCTCAAAGGACACTTGTGGAGCCTTAGGATGGCCTTAGGGGGGTTAAACAGACCCCCATGGCCCAAACGGCCAGCAACAGCTAGTTTGACCCCCAAAGACTAGTTTACTAGTTGTTGGAGGTCGGGTCGACCCGATTCGAGCCAACCCAGACCGATCTAGACTCAGATCGTCCGATCCGAGTCCTGGACTCGGCCAGGTTGCCTAGGATCAGCACGATCGGCCCAAAACCGATCCGACTCGACCGATCCGTGCCAATCCGAGCCGAGTTTTTGAACCTTGGACACAACTATCTTGGCCAACTAATTCGACTTTATGTCGAGTCGATCAACCATGGAAGCTATCTTCCTTACTAGGAGCTTGATGAAGAAATATAGAGATATGAAAAAAGATCTACATATAGTATTCATCGATTTGGAAGGCCTATGATAGAGTTTCAAGAGATGTCTTGTCGTGGGTGTTGGAACGTAAGATAGTATTTACTAGGTATATATAAGTATTAAAAAATATGTATGAAGAAGTAACTACTAGTGTCCGCACGGTTGGAGGGGAAACAAGATATTTCTCTATTTCAATTGGAGTGCATCAAGGATCAGCAGTAAGCCCTTACCCTTTCGTATTAGTTATGGATGATTTAACAAAAGATATATAAGAGGACTTTCCGTAGTGTATGATGTTTGCGGATAATATTATGTTGATAGATGAGACGCAAGAGGGAGTTAATAGAAAACTAGAGCTTTGAATGAGCATTTTAGAGTCTAAGGATTTCATGTTAAGTAGAACTAAGACAGAATACATGTATTGTAAGTTTAGTGAAGGTCGAAAGGGTGAAAATGAGGGAGTTAACTTAGACGGCATGACAATATCCTAAAACACCCATTTCAAATATCTTGGTTAGATCCTCCAAGAATATGGAAGGTGCGAAGAGGATGTTAGCCATAGAATTAAAGCATGATGGGTGAAGTGGAGACTTGCCACGAGAGTCTTGTGTGACCACTAGATCCCAGCGAAGCTAAAAGAAAATTTATATTGTACGACGATAAGACCTGCAATGTTGTATGGTAGCGAGTGTTAGGCAATGAAGGGGCAATATGTTTCTAAGATGAGTGTTTTCGAGATGAGAATGTTAAGGTGGATGTGCGGACATATTAAGCTAGATAAAATTCGTAATAAGTATATTACAGAAAAGGTAGGAGTGGTATCAATTAAGGACAAATTGAGAGAAGAGAGATTGAGATAGTTTGGACATATTAAGCGTAGATCTAGGGAGGCTCCAGTTAGAAAAGTGGAGCATATTAGGATAGAGGAAGGGAAGAAAGGAAAGAATAGACCTAGATCAACTTAGAAGAGGCTAGTACAATATGATTTGGAGACTTTAAATCTTTCAGAAAAGGTAGCCCAAAACCGGTTAGAGTGTATTCTAGAGAATCCATATAGCCGACCCCTATTAATTTGGGATTAAGGCTTAGTTGAGTTGAGTTGAGTCGAGTCCAGACCTGGCCAAACACATATGCAGCTCATATTTTGATAAACCCAATTGAGGTTGGTGGATTATATGCAAGCAATAAGAACTAAGCAAGAAGACTGATTGAACCCACATTTACAGTATTGTTTAGTTATTATTTGTATCTTAGAAATCAAGCCACAAGTTTGAAAAACATGTCCATAAATTTCAACAGAATTGTATAGCTTCTATTACATGTATTCAGTATTTTTCTTGTACCCTTTGGACTCAGTACCTCACTATATGTGAGTATATTTATTAATTTTCATAACTCTACAGTTTTTCCTTGTGTATCCAGCCACCAATGTTCAATGTTCATTTAACCAATCGCCCCATTACCTATTTCTATGAGCATTGTTGGCCTTATTGGTGCTGTAGTACACATCAAATCCATGAGAAACGAATATGCATCATTCTGACTTTAGTTATGAATGTTATACTAAGTGGACTCATATCATACCATATTGACCCAACTTGACAATCAGATATTCTGAAAACCAATCCAACTTGTATTAGTCCAACCAAGTTGATCCAAGATAGCCAACCATGTCTACGAGTTTCCTTTCAACTCCTTGAAGCATTCCCTACCACAGTACATTTCTTTTGTCCTTCCCCAGCCCCTGAACATAAACAACTCCTACAAGATCTTCCTTCCAAGTTCCAACCAAGCAAGAATTCTGGATAGAACAGGAAGATGGTGCGAAGGACAGAGCCCAATCTTCTAGGGATGGGGGTTCAAGAGGAAAGAAAACATTAGAGACACTGCATGTCACCTTGTGCTAATTATCTGGCATGTCTGTCTCTCTGCCATCGGGAGTCAATCCCAACCTTTCTACCAGTGGCTTGTATTTAGTTGATGCATCCCCTTAACGAGCCAGCAATTTCATCACTTGAAATATCATATGCATCCACTGGGTGATCCTACAGTTCTGCTGTCTAATTTGGTAATGGATGATTAATCATAGTGAAAGCCATTCTATGTGCAAATGAAACTGTAAAGTTGCTCTTCCTTGTCCTTCCAATAAGGTGACATGTATGTCTTCTCTTTCCAACCCCTCCAAATCCAGGATGTCCTGGCTGTCTCCCTCCCCCATCTGTTCATTAAGCTCATCAGGACTTGGTTTTGGCCATACTCCTTCATATCTACTCTTCCGAAGAATCCTGTGGGCTTAGCAACAGGACAAAGTTGTCATTATCCTTTGATCAACAGAATTTCATCTCTGAAGTTAATAAGCCCTGTAAAATGCCCACGTGATCCAATGGAAATTTTATTCCATGTTTACATAGGTAAAGATACAAGCATGTCTGACGTGGTTATGAGGCGTTGGACTAGTAATGCTAAAAGTTCAGGACTCATGGTTCTGTTAGGAATTCATATGCTATCAAGTTTCCATGTTAGATCAAGATAAAATTACAATGTTACTTATCGTTAACAAAATCTCCCATGTCCATCTCCATTAGCCCATGTTCTATGCATCAAGCATCCGCCTATAGTGCCACCCGCCCCCCCCGCCCCCAATCCCCTCCCTCGATTTCTTCTCTGGTAGGTTACTACTAGATGTTGAAAGCCATAAGGATCTATCCTCAGAAATCTCTGCAACATCCGCCAAAGGGTCTGAGCCAACACTGTAAAACTGAGGATGTCTCTCCATCAATGATGTATTGTTGCACCTGTCCTTTCAAAACAGAACCCAATGTTGTCTTCAAGTTGACCTCATACATGACTACCCTTTATTCCAAGTAGGGCTGTCAAAATGGGCCCAGGCCCGTTAACAGACCCGTTTGGACCCGTTAGTTATGGGTCTGGGTATACCCGTTTACCCATTAAACTTTCTATTGTCATACATTGCAAAAATTTGTGAGCTAATTTTTTGGAATTTAGACCTAAAATCAAACCAAATTATCTGGCACATAGAGATTTAAGATAAATAAATTCTATACCAGGCCCATTTATCTTTCAACATCAAATAAATAAGAAGCAGGTCCAAGACCCGACCCATTTACCCATTTACCCATTACCCTTATTGGGTCTGAACCGGGTCCGGGTCTATTCACTTTGGGCATGGGTCTACCCAGACCCGAACCGTTGACAGCCCTAATTCCAAGCTTCCAAGATACTATTGCACAAGTAGGAGATATTGCTCAGCGCTTATCCCATGCTCCAGATCTTTTATGGTACGTCTGATGGATCACCTACACAGGGAGACCCTTCTTCTTTGTACCCAGCTTCCATAACCATTTACACAAAATGGCCAAGTTGAAGTCCCTAATGTTCTCGATGGCCAAACCACCAATCTCCTTATTGAAGTTATTGGGCCATCCAACTCAAGACCTTAAGGCATTGAGTGGAGTAGGCACCATCTTAAACATATTTTGTTTTGTCACTTTTCCAATGCGGGACTATTCTAACATGCCCTCCACATGCAAGTCGCTTTTAGGCTACGTCACATGGACGGCAAAAATGGGGTGCATGGCCCAATTCATAACCATGAGTTCTGATATCATATTGAAGTTATTGGGCCATCCAACTCAAAACCTAAGGCATTGAGTGGAGTAGGCACCATCTATACTAAATTTTTGTTTTGGCCCTTTTCCAATGTGCGACTATTCTAACACTCCTTAATCTTATAAAACCTAACCCTAATTAATGTCATATCATCCTCTACATCGACCCCCACTACCATGGCAGAAAAAACTTCTTCTAAATAGACTCTAACTTCTTAGGCAATGTCTTTGGGCTCCTGAACAAGTAATGGACAGGAAAGCTGGCCAGCACTAACTTGACAATGCACAAAGCCAAATCTTGCACCATCAAAGAGAAGTCTCCCTTCCCCTTACCAACTTGACCTCATGTTCTGCAGCCTCCAACTGATCACCAAAATGGATTGAAATCATAGACAAGGGCAATCCCAAGTATGACATCTTGCACCCCAGAACGACTGCAGCCCACCTAACAACCTTTGTGCCCCTATTAATTCCCATAGTCAAGTTTTTCATGAAGTTCATCTTCAAACCAAAAAGAAACTTTTGAATCCCACATCCTCAGTTACTTTATGCAGCATGTCCATCCAAAGATGTCTACTTATACAATGTCTCTAAATTTTTTTAGCAAATTGTGGACCTTACTTTCATCGAAATGACGATTCCCATAAACTATGCAAAAGGCTAACCTATTAATCACTTTTGTTTCAGATTCAGCACTGCCAAAACAATGGATTCATGGGATTCATCACCCTAATCAAGATGCAAATAGATGCAAGAACCAAAACATTGCTGCACATTGTTGTGCAACATAGTGACAACTGCCGAGCATCACTGTACCACCTTATACCAAAAAATTCATTTTCAAAGAAAAAAAAAATGTAAAAGATTAACTAAGAAATGGAAGCACTTTTTTCTGAATTTCCTAGATGTAAAATGGAAACACCCTTATTTGAGCAACTTTGACACTTAGGATGCTACAGTATACACACAAAAAGGTGACAACATGTGCAGAATCCAAAATGAGATGATCAAAAGGCAAAATAGTTACAAGAACCAGAAAAATCAATTAACAGCCTATGAGTAACCAAACGACAAACAATAACCGACATGGAGTATAACAGTCTTAGCTAAATGTCGTGAATATTCCTTCATCTCACCTCGAGGAAACTGCAAACCCCGGTGCTCTCGCGTCTTGTGCCCTCCAACAGACACCTCACATCCCTAGAGACCTTGGGCACAACCAGGCCCTCGAACACCTGCAAATCCCTCGTGTGTTCTTCATCAACCTCGACAACTGTACTCCCTCCAATACCCTTGCAATAGAGCAACCTTGTGTCATAGTTCACATCAAAACCCTTGCCCAGAGCCCCGACTGCGTTCTGGACAGCTATGAGTGCTGCTGCATTATCCTCCATTTTCATCACACAGAAATAACACAAGTAGCTTATTTAAGAACAAATGACACAAGAAACCAGTACAACACCCTGTAGCCACAAAATCCAACCGCTCACATCTCAACGCCAAGCCCACAACCACCCACTGGGAGGTAATCCCCAAAGGAAATGGGAACAGGCGGACCTCTCCCTCCTATCCATACCCAGACCCAAATAACAACGTCTGCTTCCTCTCAATAAAAAGTCTACTCAGCTTTTTCCTCCAAACCATAAGATCCTGCGCTTCTCCAAGGAAACCCAAAAGGCCAACTCAAAATCTGGAAAAGGAATCTTCAATCTCCTCTCTCTTGGAGGCAAAAGCAAAATCCCCGCAGAGCAGCTGGCGACTGGCTTCCTGATTGAAATCTGCACAGAAAAGAGGGACCCCGGCCAGGAGAATCCCAGTTTTGGATTCTGCTGCCCTCTCTCTCTTCTATTTGTCTCTCTATCTCTCTAAAAAATCAGTACCAACGAGAGCAGGGGGGTCTGGCTCCTCGTCGCTGCCCTCTGCAGTGGTGGGAGGAGAGAGAGGCATTGACTCCCGCGAGAAGGCCCCTTGGTTTTCTCGTCATTTTCTTTCTTAACTACTCGCACCATAGCTTTCAATGGGCGGAACCCGACCGGGCCGAGAAAAGTGTGTTGACCCGGTTCTTGTGTGCCTGGGGCTGGGGCCGAACCGGACTTGTACTAAAGTGTAATGTTAAATCATTTTCAGAACGAAAAATTATCACTGTCGGATTAAACGCGTGCATCATTTAGTATGCATTACGAATATTAATGATATGTAGAAAGATTACAAGAATCCTTTTGTATGTATTGAAGTGCTTTTTAACATAAAAAAATTGCATGTGATTGATATTTTTAAGCGATAATTTTTTTACTCACTACTGTTGTATGCTAAGTTTTGAAATTCCATACTTACTTGCATATCACTGTGCATACCTTCTTAATAGGTATAATGTTTTAAAATTACTGTGACAGTGATGTATCTAATATCTATGAATGCTTCATATCTGTCACCGAAATAGCATATTCCATACAACTGTTTGTCAAGATACGTAAGATAATATACAAATAAATATGATATTTTTAAATTTTAACTTGTCAAAATTATTTAATTTTCATTCTAATGATAGTTTAAATGTAAAAAGAAAAAAAAATCCTTCACGTGGTATGTTGGTCTAGATCTGCATTGTTAATGAGGAGATGGAGAGAAAGAGTGCATATATAACATTATTAATGATAGTAGACCACCTAAATAAGGGACGAAGCAAGCGGCCTAATCCTGCACGAACCGATCCATATATCGTTGATGCGCTGATGAAATTTCTACATATGATCTGAACAAATTATGTATCTAAAAGCAATTTCTATATAATGAAGATATGTAAATTGTTGAGAGAGAAATCCGACTTCTCTAGATGAGGTTAGACTTCCACGAGATGAGACAATGAACCTTGTAATCTATGTAGGCTGATGAGTGTCTGTGACGTAGACGAAGCCCATCCTCAAAATTTGCCCAAGTGTGCAAGGAGGTTGAGTAGGCCGAGAGTCTCGGCCGAGGGGCCGAGAGGCCAAGAAGTCGGGGGGCCGAGAAGCCGAGGGGCCAAGAAGTGCAGAGGCCGAGGCCGACTGATCGAGGAGGCTGAGAGACCAAGTCCCCACTTGAGTCAATAGACGAGTGTTAAGGCCAACTGGACGAGGAGGCCGAGTAAGTCGAGAGCTCGAAACCGACTGCTCAATGAGGCCGAGAGGCCAAGTGACTTAGGCCGAGGACGAGGAGGCCGAGTGGCTGAAGCCGAGTAAACCGAGAGCTCGAGGTCGACTGCTCAATGAGGCCGAGAGGCCGACTGACTTAGGCCGATGACGAGGAGGCTGAGTGGTTGAGGCCGAGTAGGCCAAAGGCTCGAGGCCGACTACTCAATGAGGCCGAGTGACTTAAGCTGAGGACGAGGAGGCCGAGTAGGCTGAGAGCTCGAGGCCGACTGACTTAGGCCGAAGACGAGGAGGCCGAGTGGCTGAGGCCGAATAGGCCGAAAGCTCGAGGCCGACTACTCAATGATGTCGAGAGGCTGAGGCCGAGTAGGCCGAAAGCTCGAGGCCAACTGTTCAATGAGGACGAGAGACCAACTGCTCGATGAGGCTGAGGGGCCGAGGCCGAGTAGGCTGACTGCTCAATGAGGCCGAGAGGCTGAGTCTCCACTTGAGTCGATGGACGAGTATTAAGGCCGACTAGACGATGAGGCCAAGGGCCGAGGCCGAGTAAGCTGAGAGCTTGAGGCTGACTACTCAATGAGGCCGAGAGACCAAGTGACTTAGGTCGAAGACGAGGAGGCCGAGTAGGCCGTGGGCTTGAGGCCGACATGTGCACTGAGCAAGAACGTTAGTAGAGCCTCGGATTTTATCTCAGGAAAGACCCCTCCGACGCTCAAGTCAGAACCATGACATGTACAAAAGGTGAGTAAGAAGTGGAGAACCCATTTTTTCTTTTTTTTTTCTCCTTCTTGTTTTGCCTTTGGGTCCTTTTTATAGGAAGGAGTAGGTGAGCACTTTATGTTGCATCTGATGTGGGACTATTTTGCTTATATCTTGTAGAAGAGACACATGCTGTTAGAAGGGAACAAAAATTTCCCTCATCATAAATTACCTTTTATATGTTTATTATGCGGAGGTACAACCTCCCAACCGTTGAATCCACGGGCGGTTACATATATACGTGTGTAGTGTACTAACTAGTAACACATGAGAGTATTATATTGTATAACCTCTTATAAGATTTTTTATAATATATGTTATGTTCATTAAAATATTAAATATACGGACAGGCATATATAATGATACAAAAAATGTACTTTGGCTTATGTGTCATCAAGTCAAAGTCTCTTTTTTATGACAGTTTTTGTACAGTACAGACACATATAATAATTCGAAATGTACTTTTGGCTTATATGTCGTCAAATCTGTTTTTACGGAAAATAAATATATATATATATATAAATGAATTAAAAATGCATATAAACCCCACCCCCCCGTGCATCAAGCTAGCTCTTCTTTGTTCCCGAGAATACGACTCTGCACGCATGTCTGCAGACTAACCAAACACCGGATTTTTTTTGACCTATTTATTGGATTTTTAATCCAACTTATATTTTTAATCCAACATATTTTTAAATATCAACCTTTTTAATCCGACTTACATTTAACTTGTAACATAACATGTTCAAACCAGTTTAATCCAGCTTTAATTTGTTATATATAATATCTTTTAAAATAATTTTAAAGACAAAGATTAGAAGACCAAATTTTATTCACCTTAAGGAGAAGTTAAATTAAATGAGTCCAACTCAAATTTAACTAAACAAAAATTAATATGAGTTCATGCTGAATTTATCTCTAGATGGTTCAGTTTGGCCCCCTCGGCTCACATCCGCTTGCCCATGTGATCGTGGCACGCTAGCCGATTAGTTTGGGAAGCTTACATCTAGCGCTGCAGAAACGATAAGTTGGCTTTTTGTGAAGAATATCGCAATCCGACGGCGACAACCCTAGCATTAAGACCCGCGCCGTCCGGACCAGTTCAGATTTGCCTACCCTTCACGTCACCACCTCCCTACCCTGCTGTGGGACCACGGGGGAAGGCTCGGGAGACCGGGAATCCCGCCAGAGGTGGGAATCTACGGAGACCGTGATTAAAATTGGGGATAATTTCATGTCAACCACTGTTATCTGTTAAATTTCAAAATGCCATATTTATTCACATATTATCTTACTACCATTTTAATATTATCTATAATATTTTGAGGAAATTCTTACATATATACCTCTAAAATATCTCATGTTCACATCTATACCTTCAACTCTCACGTATTGTTATCAATATCTTTAAAATCTCATAGATATTGTGATTATATCTTTCCGTCAAAATGTCATTAAATAAAAATAAAATATTTTTCATGTATATTTATAAATTTACTAATATTTTAATTATTTATCGGATATTATTAGAATTTTGCATATGTACTCCTAATGTTATCCAGATTTACATAATCTTTTTAGCATATTTCAATGGAGTTCACATTATTTTGATGGAGGGGCATAACCCGATCTTATTTAGATTTTAGGGATATTAATAACGTTATGTGGGAGTTAGGGTATAGATGCAAATACAGTGTATGTCAGGTATATATATGCAAAAAATCTTATTTCAAATTTGTCAATACGTTTGATATGTATAAATATTTCATGTATATACTAAAATAGCATTTGTGATAGATATTTTATCGTGTGAGGATATATAGGACGGTATGAATAAGCGTGTCATTTTTTAAAATTACGCATATAAGAATGGTTAATATGAAATTATCTTTTACAATTATAAAGAATCCAATAAAAATAAAAGAATTCGTATAAATGTATCTCTTTTAGAATTTTACTTTGAGATTTTTGCATCTATGCCCTAAACATCATATTTGTATCTATACTTGTAACTCATACATATTGTTTTCAATACTGTTGAAATTTTAGAAACGATACAGTTATATCCTCTGTCAAAATGCCTTTAAATTAGACCTAAATAATTTTCATACATACCCCTAAAATACTAATATTTTGTGTATACATCCCTCGATCCACTAAAATTTTACATGTGTACCCATAATATTATAGATATTTCCATAATCATTTTTACATATTCTGTTGGGGTTCACGTTATTTTGACGGAGGGGCATAATCTAACATTTCTGCGATTTCAGGGATTATTAAAAATAATATGTGAGAGTTTGGTGTATAAATGCAAACATGACATTTTTTAGGGTATATGTGTAAAAATTATTTTACTTATGCATTACTTTTTAATAGTTCCATTGCATCACAATGGTTACAAAAATATTCCATTAAACATGCAAGGAATATTTTTTTTCTTCAGTCACCAAATTTAATATTTGAATAAAAATATGATAGTAAAAAACAAGTTATGTCAGTTACCAATTTATGAGAGATAGAAAGTGAGGTAGATGGATGAGAAGAGAGAGAGTTGATAAAAAGATGAGGGTCTTTTAGATTTTTTTAACCTTTGATTAGAAGTTAGCTAAGATTAGGTAATATATTTTGACATAATACTAATAGGTGGTGAGAGCATAGACAATTATGATGCTGCAAAGTTACTAAAAACAATACAAAATAGAAGAACAAGTAGAAGGAATGGATGGATAAAGATAAATAGTAGGTGTAGTTAAATATAAGTTTTGTATGCTAAGTTTCATATTAATCACTCTTGTATGTTAAATTTCAAAGGCATCCTTATTTTCATATTATCATACATACCCTTACAAGGCAATATATTTATCAAATGTGTCATTTCAATGGAAATACTTGTACACATCAAATATACCATTGAAGTGACAATGTTAAAATATTATACATATTAGGATGAGATGTATGATAATATGTAAGTAAGAATGACATTTTTATAATTTAACATACAAGAGTGATTAATATGAAAATTTCCCTAAATATAAATGCATATACATACATAATGTTAGTTAAAATGTATGTTCAGATTAGTTTAATCTTTATGTAGAGTACTTGTATTGCAATTGATATTTTTTCCCATGCAAATGCACATTAATTATTATTTCATTATATTTTTTTCAATGCATTGCAGTTAATATTTGATATTACTACTACTAATGGATGTTTGGTTATACTCGATTAATTTTGATCTTCATATATTGATAAAGTATATTGTTGTGACAAATTCAATACACTGATGCAGGCCTGAACCTATATTGAAAACTTTGATAGACAAAAAAAAAACAACTCATCTCCTATCCCTTTCACACCTCTAATTTTCTCTTTTACCTTCAGCCATTTTCATTTTGTTCCTCTCATACCAATTTTAATATTAATATTATAGATCTTAAAAATATCAATATAAAGATAATATTATATTAGAACTATTACTCTAACAAAATAGGACATAAAATATTATGTAATAGCATCCGTAAAGTATAAATAATATATAGTAAATATTAATATAGTGTTCGAATAAAACAAATTGGCTAGAATATGATAGATGGATACACTGTATTAAAGCTAATGGAACATATAAGGCTTGCTATGTGCATGGCATGAAGAGATGAGGAGGTACGGTAGGTAACTAATCATACTATCGGCGAATACTCAAATGAGAAAGGAAAGCGGTGGGATCCAAAATAGACAGAAGAGAAGTATGATGTTGCAAAATACGTTTGTTATGTAACAAGGAACAAAATGTAGATGTTTAATTTCCTCACAAGTGAAGTGAAAAAAACATCGTTCAAATGGTTTCCTTTTTCTGCATGAAAAAAAATGTCATTCAAGGTTGACATTTTCATCTATTGACAGAAAAGGGCAAACAACACCTGACGCATACATTTAAAAGGGGTTTTTGAATATATGTGCCTATAAATTACCGGATTTGTGTGAATATCTTTAACTTTTACATCTAATTATAGCTATCTCTAACATCCTAAAGATTGTGATAAACCCCCCCACCAAAATACCATGAATTATAATGGAGTATGTAACAAAGATTCAAATAGTTTTGTATATGGACTCTTAAATTCACTTTAAATTTATATACGTATCCATAATTTCACCACAATTTACATGAATATTTCTGATATTTTCAATTCATAGAGTAATGATGTGGTACGGCAAGAGTAGTTAGTGCGGTTTAACCGCACATCGAAGATGGGAGAAAAAAAGTTAATTCAGGGAAAGATAGAGGTGAGGATGGAGGAAGAGAATAAAAAATAATAATAATAAAAAGATGAACCTTCCATGACGTGCGCGCACCTCTCGCTCCACGCGGGAGCAGTTCTGCTCTGCGGAACGAGAAAGGAGAGCGGGGGATTTTATTTATTTTTGCATCCGTTAGATTAATCTAACGGTCCATTTTTTTGGTGGGGTGGAGCCGCACTAACTGTCTTCACCGTACTCTAGCATTTGTCACTCTATATATATGTGTGTGTAGAGGGTACTTTATGGGGTTATGTATATGACCCAATTAAAAATATTACTTCTTACCTATGTCTATAGATTTTCTACACAATGTTTAATATTGACACTAAAAAATTTATAAACTAATTTTATATATGAAAGTAGAGTACATATTTTATAACTAAGACTCGTAACATTTTTTAAACATCTTCTAGGTGAATAACCAAAAAGGAGAGATGTATGTACGTTTCTCCAAACTTATTATATGTTTTTCAAGAAATGGTGGAAACCAGCAAACACTTTTAAGGCCTATTTGGATGTGGACCACCTTTTTTTTTTTTCCCTTTTTTTGCAACCATTTTAAGAGCCCGCGCCGAAGTGGTAAGGACAATTCACCTGTTAAAATAGAAAATGTCTTTTCGGCACAAGTTCGAATACAGAGTGAGACATCCTATCCCTCCAACTTGTTGTAACTGCTTTACGCATAATGGGAAAGCCGAAGAAATCTTATCCACCCCCACCCCAACGTCTCAGCTACCAACTAAGCTAGGCTATGAATGCATTTAATATTATTATCATCTTAATTTGAATGATAAAAGTCAAATTGAGAAATGCTATTGGGCCACATCTTTTATTACTTTTCTTACCACACTTGTTGACAAATCATTTGATCTCTTGATCAAATGATTCTCATTAAATTTATTTTTTACACATTTTTTTGTACAATTAATACAGTTAATAAAAGTCATTCGATCAAGTGATCAAATGGCTTCTAGTGAGTATATTAAAAAGTGTGGTATAACAATATTCTCCATGTCAATTTCATTATAAATTCACTCAAATTTTCTCATATAAACACTCATAAATGCAATTTCCTTATATGCACTTTGACTTGGTCCCAACAAACTCTCTCAATCCACCATAAATTCAATTACGTTTACACAAAATAATCAAACATGAGTTAATAGAAGGTAAAATTATAATAATTTTACCTCTATTTTTTTCGTTGCATCTAAACGGTAAGACAAATTTGGTGATTTGTTGGGATGACTTTCTGAAATGATTTTCCAAATTATCCTGGGCCCTACCATTTACCACACCAGGGTTAAAAAAAGGGCAAAAAGCCAAAAAATGTTGCAGGCTTTTTTTGGGATCCGATAAGTCGGTAACCCATTCTATCTACTTCGCTTATGCTTTCCTTTTCTCTTGTACAGGGTTTCAACAAAAGCGAAGCACACAGTGAAGCGACAGATCGCAATCTCATCTCACTATTCGTATCATGCCCCCTCCCCCCACCCCCCGCAGTCCCCACGCGCAGACGCCGACGCGATCAGATCTGGGTTCGCCAATGCTCGAATTCCTCTGAAACCTGCGTAATCTCGGCCCGCGGCGGTGTCTTTTTCCGATTCCGCTGCGGCGGAGCTTATCCGTCGGCGCCAATCGCGGGTGGTTCCTCTGGTATGAGGTCGGTGCTCGATTAATCTCTTGTTCAGTGTTCGTTGCTACATTTGGGGTATTCGATCTCCGGCAACCGGGGATTTGATCTGGTGTGGGTTGTTGCGGATGTGCAGATCGAGAGAGTGAAGGTGTTACCACGATCGGGGGAAGGAAATGGGTGCGGGCGAGGGGTTCCAGCTCGGGACCATCGGCGCCCTGAGCCTGTCGGTGGTGTCGTCCGTGTCCATTGTGATCTGCAACAAGGCGCTCATCAGCTCGCTGGGGTTCACATTTGGTGAGAGATCTGGCGTGCTTGACTTGGTTGGATTCTGTGTTTTCCTCCTGTTCCTTTTTTGATATCGGCGTGTTTGATTTGTTGCAACTTGCAATAACATAAGTGTTGTCTCAAGCGTACGCTAATGCTTAACACATTTTGTCCTGTTTTTCTCATGACTTTATTCGCTTTTTGATCGGTACCGCCTCGAACATCGTGACGTTAGTATATATAAAAAGTTGATATTTATTCTTCATCTCCTCGATCTTCTCCTGGATTTAGGTTGGTTAATATAGTTTGCGTTACTTTCGTAGAGGTCAATTGGGCATCCAAGTGAAAATGGGTAATGAACGCAGCACGTATTCATCGAAGTGCGCATACCAGATATGGATGCTTAAAGTATTAATTGCTAAGTTTTCCCGATGTGGGTTACTGAAGAAAATTTGCTGGGTTGTGAGAATCGGTGGGATGTTGAATTTTCAAAGGTGAGTATTCAGATGGTATAAATTTACCATAAAAAAATGAATATGGCCACGAGATGTAGCGTCAGCCGTGGAATAAGGGGGACGTTGATGGTGTTTATCAGATGATACCATACCAATGTTTATTGTTTTAAATTCTTGGATCATAACATGCACATAGCTTATTGAATTCCAAGTGCAAAGATGAACCGCTGAAAGAAAATGTCTGCCTATGTAAACATAGCATCCATTATCTGATTGCATTAACTGCACTTATCATTCATGCACTTTCTGTTAGTCCTCCATCCTTCATCTTCACTTTGATCTCTTTTGGTATTTATGCAATGTATGGTTCTCTTTGTTGTCATGCCATTTTTCAATTGATTTGCTAGAATGGAGGAATTTATGTTCGACTCCATCAATAGTTCTATGACCATGTTCCTCCCACTATCAACTAAGTAGCTACCACATCTTGCAGTGGAAACCACGAACATTATAGGAGATTAGCCCATCCTGTTGTAGTTGAACTCTTGCATGGTTTTAACAAGGCGACTGATCCTATAGTACTGCTTTATGTTTCAGCCACTAGTATCATTGTATGCCTTTTTTTTGGTTACTCTGGATTTTGCTGAAATTAATTTCTGCCTATGCATATTTGTGTGCCCAGATTTAGACTTCATTTGCACTGGCTATCAGTTTCTTGAGCTGCCACTCATTAAGTGCTATCTCCAGTCATAATGGTACAAGAGTGGTAGTTATTTTATTTTCTTTTTGGAACCTGTAGGGAAACATGCAGTAATCTTACCTCAATGGGATGCATAGTCTATAGAACATGATACGAGCATAGCCTATTCTTTTGGCTTTTGGTTGGTGGAATTCTGGCTTCTAATGGAAGGAGGCCAACCAGCTGGATTTCATTAGGGTTACTCTAATGTTGGTTTCATTTTTGAAATTGCCAGAATCCGCCTACTTCCTCCAATCAACATGTTTTCCTTATAGACAAAATGCACTTTGGGGTTGGAGTATACATGACAGGAGGCGGCCATTGCCACCTACATGATTGACGGTAAAGAACCCACCTAGTTGTGTTGCATGTCTAGTGACACATTCAATGTTTACCTAGTGTTAGAAGCTATGCTAGGCCTGGTTTGGACTTGGGCTCGATCAATTTTGCAGTCTTTGAGTCAAGTTTTGTGTGGCATCTAATCAACAGGTTCAACTGGTCCTGGACGTTAGGAAGAGAAATCCAGACCAAGCTGGGTTTGGGTTTGACTTACCTGGACATTGAGAGGTCAGACTAATTGTGCACTCTGGTGTTAACATCAATGACATCTGCAAGAACTGATGCCTTGTCCCTACTCATCTTGCCGAGTTAGTAGGATTCAACTGTCATAAGAGGGCTCCTATTAATTTCCGGAGCTGGATGGGCCCTTTTTCTTTTTTTTTGAGATGGGGTGGTACCTGCAGGAAACCCTGGCAGGGGCTTGGGGGGAACTCCCGAACCGAACATCCAAGTATATTGGATAAACCAGCACAGGCTGGGGGCAGCTTTCGGGCATGGCACCCTAGTATGCTGGGTAAACCGCTAGATGGATGGACATCTTATTGGCTCAAACTAGAGAAAGGGTGACTTTGTGACCTTGATGATGCCAACTTAGTTGGGCCTCATCTAGGTGGGTCCAATAAGATGGCTTGATGACCAAGATGGTCATCCATCCATGGAATTCCGGATCGGGGTCCGCCCATCCTGATCCGATCCGGGTCAGATCTGGACGATCATCAGGAATCAGGCCGATCCTAGATCGGCCCGATTAAAAATTATTTTAAAATTGAGAAAAAGTGAGAAAAAAAATCAGAAAAAAGAAAAAATCAGAAAACATTAGAAAAATATGAGCACGTTATTCAATGAATTCACAATAAAGAATGAACACAAATCATACACATCTATCAAAAAAGAACATTAAAGATGATTAACTCGCTAATAGTTCACTAATTAAAGAACAAGTTATGAAGTTTTTAACATGAAATTTATGACAAAATACCTTACAAAGATCACATTTGTGATCCTTCATCATCCAGCATACTCAATTGAACATTAATTACACAAATTATACAAAAGCCCCAAACTTGAAATCCTAATTACGGTTAAATTTGGAGATTTTGTGTAATCACATCCAATTAATGCCACAATTATGTGCCACCAGATTCTAATCAACTCAATTGAGTGTTGGCATAGTCAATTGAACATTAATTACTCAAATTATACAAAAGTCCCAAAATTTAAACCTTAATTAGGGTAAATTTGGAGATTTTGTGTAATGACGTCCAATTAATGCACAATTATGTGCAGCCGGACTCTAATCAACTCAATTGAGTGTTTGACATACTCAATTGAACATTAATTACACAAATTATACAAAAGCCTCAAATTTTAAATCTTAATTAGGGTTACATTTGGAGATTTTGTGTAATCACATCCAATTAATGCACAATTATGTGTAATTGGACTCTAATCAACTCAATTGAGTGTTTGGCATACTTAATTGAACATTAATTACACAAATTATACGAAACTCAAATTTTAGACCGTAACTAGGGTTAAATTTGGGGATTTTGTGTAATCAACATTTATAAGTTTTTTCAATGCTAAAGATTGATAGATCTACACCGATACGGGCGACCCCAGTGAAAGTCTAGGGGGAACAATGACTTTCCCCCCAGAATCGGATTGGCCATGGCCTATCCCAATCCGAATCGGCCGACCTGGATCGGGATCGTCCGATTTTGCATTCCATGCCCTGGCCGATCCGGGGTGACCCCGGTGAAAGTCTAGGGGGAACAGTGACTTTCCCCCATAATCGAATTGGCCATGGCCGATCTTGATCCGAATCGGGATCGTCTGATTTTGCATTCCATGCATCCATCTTAATCACCTAACACAAAATGAGAACCTGTCTTTAAGTTGCACGTTGAGGCGTAGATAATCATAACTGGCCACCACCTACTGACATGTGACTGGAGAATGAGCCTGGCCGATCCGGATCGGGATCGGCCGATTTTGCATTCCGTGCATCCATCTTAATCACCTAATTCGAGCATGCTAGAAGATAAATACAAAATGAGAACCTGTCTTTAAGTTGCACGTTGAGCATGGATAATCATAGCTGGGCACCAACTACTGACATGTGACTGGGGAATGAGCCTGCCATATACTAACAGCCCGGTTGCCAAAATCTGTAGACATGGTTGATGATATAATCATTTGAAAATGGGTTGTCCTGCAATCCCTACAAAAGTTGGGTTCTGGTGGGCTTTGTTACTCACTACAATTTGAGATTGGACTATGTCACTTGGATGGATCCAGTTCAGCAGGGCCCACGTTGAGTTGATGCCGTCAATGTCAACAAGACATCTTCTCAGCTGAAAGCCAGTTGAATGGCTCGGTCACTGAGATGATGATGAATAAACATAGGAGCTGTCAACTCATCACGGTGGGGTTTGTTGGAGTGCAAGATGGCTCCAACACTATAGGGATGCCATGTCCACAATGATCTGCTGGCCAATTCCTTTGTAATCTGGATAATGACTGCAAACTATGGACTATGTTACTGCAAGTACCTATGGACGAGAAGGAGAGACTTAGCAGAGAGGTTGTGCGAGGCTTGTGAGCTTTCTAGGCCCCTACTTCATGAGTCTGGATTCTTTAGTACTTTTGTATTTATATAATCTCACTCCCACTGTCCACAATGTGAACAGAACTGTATCTCCTATTTGCCAAAAAAAAACTGCAGATTGAGTCCTTTCAGATAGACAACTGCCTTCTGGAATTCTGTCTTTCAACATATGTTGAGAGGGCCTGGATTCCTTTTTTTGGCTTAAGTTTGTGGACTATATGCTTGCCACTGACTAAGCATTACCAATTTGTAAGCTGTACAATGAAGAATAAAAAGAAGGGTTTTTTTGAATATATACCCCTCAAATACACCATATTTGCATGTATATCCCCAACTCTCACGTATTAGCATCAACACCCCTGAAATCTTTAGAAAGTTACACTTATACCCCTCAATCTAATGATTTTACATAAATACCCTTAAGCAAGGTTTAAAAACTCGGCTCGGATCGGCACGGATCGGCCGAGTCGGAGCGGTTTTGGGCCGACCGTGCCGATCCCGAGTAACCTGGCCAAGTCCAGGCCTCGGATCGGCCGGTCTGAGCCGGATCGGGCGATCCGGGACCGGAACGGGCCGGGTCGGCTCGGATCGGCCCGACCCGGCCCCCAACGGCTAGTTTGACTAGCCGTTGGGGGTCAAACTAGCCGTTGCTGGCCGTTCCCAAACGGCCAGCAACGGCTAGTTTGGGCCTTGGGGGTCTATTTAAACCCCCCCAAGGCCCTCCTAAGACTCCACAATTGTCCTTTGAGCTTCCTAACATTCTTGCTCTCTCTCCCACTCTCTCGATCATAGAATTCTCTCTCCATCTCTCCCACGAGGTCACTTCTAGTCTACTACAAGCTCCGCGATCTCTCATCTTCTTGTGCTGTGAAGAAATGGCATCTCAAGGTGCTGTTGAGCGGTCATCTGGAAATCCTCTTAGTGCTGATCCTGCTTTGGGGTCATTGCACACCGGTGGACATGGGCCAAAGAAAGGTACAATGCAAATATTGCAACCGGGTTGTTTCTGGCGGGGTCTACCGATTCAAACAACATCTTGCTGGAATAAAAGGTGAAGTTGCAGCATGTGCTCGAGTTCCTTCAGAGGTTAGGATCCAATTTCGAACTTACATGAAGGAGAAGGAATCAAGCAAAGCAAGTACTGCCAGAAGAAGACAGGAAATTCGAGAGGAATTGTCTGAACCAGCGCGAAGGTCTGATGCTGGAGTCCGGCTTGGTGGAAGTAATCAACCTATAAATGTTGATGATTGGGATACAAGTAAGTTTCTTATTTAACTTATTTTCATGTTCTTCATTTAACGTTTTAAGACAAATAGTTATAGTAGATTAATTTTTTTTCTTTTACATTTAAAGCTGAATTGCGACATGCACTGGAAGCAAGCCGGCGGTTCTTTGCAGATGAGGACTTATTTCGGCACACTGGAAGATATGGAGAACAAGGAAGTGGCTCCACACCTTCTGCACAAGGGAGCACTAGCGCCGGCATGAGCACTAATGTATGCGAGGAGCTGCCTCAGGAGTTCACTAGAGTTGGAGATCTTAGAGTAGGTCCAATAGATCTCTTGCTCACCAAGAAGAGGGATAAACAACCTTCTATTAGTGCTGCATTCAATAACTTAAAACTTTGTAAGGAGAAGATAGGGAGAGCTACATCTAGGTGGTTTTTCTATAACAGTATCCCTGCTAATGCGGCCAAGGGGCCATATTATGAGTCCATGATCGAAACCATACAAGAAGTTGGCAAAGGGGTTGAGGGACCTTCTCCATATGAGATATACAACAAGTATTTGGATATGGAAGTTGATGACATCTGAACATACATTAAATCATTTGAAAGGATCTGGGATGAGTATGGATGCACTTTAATGTGCGATGGATGGACATGTACATAAATCTTATATTCAGTTTCTTATCTTATCTTTATTTTTTCTTAATCAGAATAGGTCTCTTTCTGATTTCTTATTACGTTTGGAACTTTACAGGGATAACAAGAAGAAGTATGATCAACTTCTTAATTTACTGCAAAGCTGGAACCGTATTTTGGAAGTCTATTGATGCATCTGGAAAAATAAAGAATGCCCAGTACCTGTGTGAATTAATGGATCAAATGGTGGAAGAAGTGGGCGAAAAAAGGATTGTCCAAGTGGTTACGGACAATGCAACTGCGTTCAAGTTAGCTGGACAAATGTTGATGCAGAAGAGAGAACATCTATACTGGGTTCTCTGTTCTGCTCATTGTATTGACTTGATGTTGGAAGACATTTGCTCTGATCCGATAGTAGATGGAGTGGTCAAGAGTGGTCGATTTATCACCACATTCATCTACAACCACAACAACATTCTGGATATCATGCGCACACATACTCATGGAAGAGAGTTGTTTCGTCCGGGAGCCACCAGGTTTGCATCTCAATATATCTCTCTAGATAGTTTAAGTCAACAAAAGAACAACTTGATTAGGATGGTGGCATCGGAAGATTGAGAGAATCACATATTGCGGCATGTACCAACTAAAGTCAGAGAGAAAGATAAGAAAGTAGCTGATCTAATTCAGTCTAGACCCTTCTGGAGGGGGGTGCAAGCGGTGTTAAATATTGTAGAACCGCTTGTCCGTGTCTTGCGATCTTGTGATGGAGAAAGAAGATCGGATATGAGATATTTATGAAGCTATGGACAGAGTTAAGGAGCTCATTCAATTGAACAACCCAACAACCTTTGTGAAGTGGTGGGACATAATAGACAGACGTTGGGAACACACTTTACATCACGATCTTCATGCAGCTGGTAAGCTACTAACTTTCTATATGTATTATTTGTATACACATTTTTCTTAAGTAATAACTAATTTCGACTTATTTATTTAGGTTATTTTTTCAACCCTCAGTACATGTTTAGAACTGATGGGAAGAAGGATAGCTATAATAGTTGCTCGGAAGTGTTGATGGGGGCTAAGTCTGTTATTAAGCGCATGCTTGCAGATGAGGATAGAGCAATATTGGCATGCAAGCAAATGCATGATTACAGAATGATGTTATACCACTTTGGGACAAGTACTGCTCAAAGAGCTGCCAAAATTTTGAGTTCAGGTTTGAAAATTATTAACTAGATGTTCTACTTAAATTTTAATTATAGCTTGCACATTGTTGACATGGCCAATTTTCTATTTACAGTTGACTGGTGGCTAGATCATGGAAAAGCATATGGGTATGAAGATCTAGCCTATTTTGCAATTTGGGTCTTAAGTCAAACAACCTCTTCATCAGGCTGTGAGAGAAACTGGAGCACCTTTGGCTTGATTCACATCAAGCAAAGGAATAGATTGAAGTCGAGCCGTCTAGAGAAGTTAGTATTATGTCATTATAACATGAGGTTGAAGCTAAAAAATCTGGAACTCATAAGAAACCTTCAAAGGCAGGAGAAAGAGAGAATTTCCGAACAAACCACAGAGACGACACATGTAGAAGAACCCATAGACTTGGATGAGTTGTTCGAGGAGCAACATCCACTAAATGCATGGGTTGATGCAAGCACCTCAAATGAGCCTGAATTCAACCCAAATGATCGGGAATGGGCGGAAGGTGAGTTAGATAATGTTCCATTACTTATTGATTTTCAACCTCCTTCTCCAAAACGTCAGAAGAAGAGCAAAAAACAAGCACCAAGCAAAAGGAAGAGTGGTACTGGAATTCAAATTGCTGATCTGGAGACTATCGAGGAAGATGATGAAACGCCAGAACCAAGTGATGAGGTCCAATATCAAACCTCAAATGACTCGACATCAAAGACGAGCTCCGACAGTTCTGAGGATGGTGGAGATGCTACCAGTGCCCCAGCCCCAGCTCCACCAATTCAATTCACTGGAGAAGAAGAATACACACATGCTACCCAAGATGAACATCATGGTAGCAGAGCAGGACGTGAAGAATCTTCCATTCAAACATTCAGCAGATCAAGGAGGAAGGACAAAGGTAAAGCTCCTCAGGAATATCAGGAGCAACTATCAGATGCATCATCATATTCTCCATACGAAGGGTATAGTCAGCCTACTGGATATGTAGTTTACCTTCCTCAACATTCTGATACATCCGACTATTCAGGGGGTTGTCTAGAATATCCACAATTTTCAGTCATTTATACCAATACGGATGACTATAGCCGGTATGTGATGCAATATGAACAATACTACCAGAGCTATATGTTATGGGCTGAGTATGTTAGCCATATGTTCATTCAATATAATGTACGTTTGGAATAAATGTAAGTTCATAATCATATATGTAAGTTTATTCAAAGTTTTTTTGTCCAACAATATCTTATGTACTTCAAATCAATATATTTCAACACAATTATGCATTAGACTTGTGTTTTATATTTTTTTTACATTTTTTCATATTTTTTTTCTATTTTTTTCTGCTATCCGAACCAGCCAAGCCTGATTCAGCCAGGATCGGCCGGGATCGGATCCGATCCGATCGGTATCGGCCAATCCGATCGGTTTTGGACCGGCCGATCCGGGACCCGATCCCGGGTTTCTTAACCTTGCCCTTAAGTTCACTAATATTTTGCATATATACCCCTCGATTCACTAATATCTTGCATTATGTACCCCGACGCCTCTGATGATATCATGATTTATGTAATGTTTTTGACATATTTTGTTGCTATTCACTTAAGTTTGACGGGAGGGGTATAGATGCAACATTTTGAAGAGTCCAGGGGTATTTATGATAATATGTGAGAGTTGGGGGTGTACATGCAAATACGGTGTATTTGAGGGGTATATATGCAGAAAACCCTAACAGGAATCTAGGAATGCTTACGAAAAAAAAAAAAACCTTGTAGAGGAGAAAAATGGTAATCTAACTAATAATGGACTTAGAAATTCGGGTGAATGAAATGCAAGGATTTTTAGAAGGGAGACCAAGACGTCTGAGAGGTTGGTGCCTTTCATTCATCAGAGGATGAGGGGATGGGGCAGGGCCTATATAATGTGAATGTTACACAATCCTCTTTGTTGGTTCCTTTTGGGGGCAGGGTGTGACACACCTACTTGATCTGCTTTTCTAGAGGGAGATTTTTGAAAGATTATACTTTTTCACACTTGTATATTCTGTGTTTTTATTTAATATGCATTGCAGTGCCATCCACTTTTGTAATATGCAAATGTAGCAGGTTTTTACGTAATAGCTGAAACAGAGTTTTGAACACTATTCTTGAGGATCTCTTTCTTCATGAAATACATCTACATGTTATTTCACTGTTCTAGAGGTGGCAACATGGTCTTTGACTAAGGCTATGACCTGTGCTCAGGAGGCAGGTAGGTATTGCTTGTATGTTACCTGTTCAACCTTGGGTTTCGCCACACCGATGCACCTGGTCCTGACTCTTCATCTGTGAAGATTGGGAATTGGTGAATGATAGTGGGCTGCAATCATGGTGGGTGGGAATAGGTACTGGGTTTAACAGTTACATTTTTTTTTTGAATACAGATAGTAGACCCATGAGCCCCGTACCACTGGTACCCCGAGCTGTAGATCTAGCAGTTACAATTCATGTTTGCATTGCCTGAGAACAGCCGCCCCCAGATAGAGCACAATTATTCAATGTCCCTCTGACAAAGGGATAAGTTACTACTGCAAGAATGTTTGAGGCAATCAAAGTTTGTGTGCATCTTTGCTTGTCTCTACACAGTCACACTTTTCACTGCCTCTTTTTAGAATATGAATTCAGCATATGATTCCAAAATGTTTGCAAAACTTAATACTTTCATGTTTTTTTAACAAGACATGGCTTCTTTAATCTACCATTATGATTTGTTCACATCTCTCTGGTCTTGCAGCCACAACTTTGACGAGCTGGCATCTTCTTGTCACATTTTGTTCCCTGCATGTTGCATTATGGATGAAACTATTTGAGCACAAACCTTTTGATGCAAGAGCTGTAATGGGCTTTGGTATTCTTAATGGAATTTCAATTGGGCTTTTAAATTTGAGTCTCGGTTTCAACTCTGTCGGATTCTATCAGGTATATTCTATTTAGCAGCATTTTGCGTTGTATTTCCTGGTGAATATTCTGAGGCTATTTTTAACTTTTGTTCCGTACTGTCTTGGGAGATTATCAGTTACTTTGGATTAGTCTGCTGTTGAACCCAAAAATAATCTTATATGCAGATTTGCACCATATAAGTATGCTTGCATGCATATACGACACATACTCACATCGATGTGGGATTTTCATAAGAAAATACATATACATAGGCATGGCGATATGTTCATAAAGGACCATGTTAGGCAAAAAATACATATGCCTATGATATGGATGAACATCAAAATGCATAAAGTCACGGGCTCGCATTACGAGGGCAATGGGGTAGGGAACATACCTAGGCCAAGAAGGCTTTGACCAGATTTTTTTTAAGGAGCCTAAGGCAGCCCCAAGTCTTTCGTTTCGGCTCCCAAGGTCAATTTCCGAGCCGCCGTTGCAACCCTCGATAACGAGACCCGGAAGGAGACCCTAAGTGCAGCAACAAGTGGGGCACAAAATGCTGCAAAACAGAGGTCAAAATCAGTCCCTAGGTGGGTTAAATTCAGTCCCAAAGTGGGCTGAAATTTGTCTCGGAGTGGGACGTAATTGGTCCTAGAACTCCCCCAAATGGCCCCGAAAGGGAGGCCCAATAATGGGAGAGGCAGGCCCATTAAGTGGCCCAATGGGGGAGCCCGAAATGAGGCCCATTAAGCCCCCCGGATGGGCCCAAATTCAGTCCCAAAGTGGGCTGAAATCTGTCCCGGAGTGGGACGTAATTGGTCCTAGAACTCGTCCAAATGGCCCCGAAAGGGAGGCCCAATAATGGGAGAGGCAGGCCCATTAAGTGGCCCAATGGGGGAGCCCGAAATGAGGCCCATTAAGCCCCCCGAATAGGCCCAAATTCAGTCCCAAAGTGGGCTGAAATCTGTCCCGGAGTGGGACGTAATTGGTCCTAGAACTCGCTCAAATGGCCCCGAAAGGGAGGCCCAATAATGGGAGAGGCATGCCCATTAAGTGGCCCAATGGGGGAGCTCGAAATGGGGCCCATTAAGCCCCCCAAATAGGCCCAAAATCAGTCCCGAAGCGGACCGAAATCTGTCCCGAAATAAGGTAAAATCAGTCTTGAAACTTACCTAAATCAACCCCGAAACGGAGGCCCAATGATGGTAGAGATAGGCCCAATAAATGGCCCAATGGGGGAGCCCAAAATGAGGCCCAATAGGCACCTCTAACAGGCCCAAAAAATCAGCCCCACAAGGGTATTAAACCTGCAAACCAGAGAGCAGAAAACCTCCAAAAAAATTCCCAGCAAAGAGCATGTGGACCCCCTCTCTCTTCCCCCCTTATTTAAATAGGAATGAGGGAGGTGGAGGAGAGAGAGGGGGAGCCGGTGGGGCCCCCCCCCCCACCGGTTGGGGAACCCCCCACCGGTTCCAGGAGGGAAACCGGTGGGGGGGGAGGAGTTCTCCCTCCACTCTTCAGATTTTTTTGAAATTTAAAAATGGGGGGGTGTTTAATGGGAGAATTAATGGGGGATCTTAACCCCATTCACACATGGGTTAAGAATCCCATGTGGAACCCTCCTTAAATCCCATCCCAAACCCCTTTCACATGGGGCCAAGACATGGAATTAATGGGGTTAAACCCCTTTCACATTGGCCTAAAAACCACTAAAGACCCAAAATCTGAAAACTCCTCATTAAATGGACCTTGAAAAGAGCCAAGGGAGGAGGAAAAAGGGGAGGGGAAACCGGTGGGAAGACCCCCCACCGGTTCCCAACCGGTGGGGGGTCAACCGGTGGCACCCCCCTCCACCGGTTGGAACCGGTGGGGGTGCCCACCGAACCCCCCCCCTCCTCTCCTTTGTTTGCCCTCTCTCTCATCCCTCTTGCCATGCATTGGCCAATGGGAAATAAAAAAAATAATAATAAAAAAGGGGAGGAGAGAGCCTATAACCGGTGGCACCCCCCCACCTTGCTCCATCCGGTGGCACCCCCCACCGGGTTGAGAATTTGGGCCTATAAATAGGACCCCGGGGCTCCCTAAATGAAAACACAAGGCATGTACATGCACACATAGAGAAAAGCCCATACACAAGGGTGAAATTGTGAGAGAGGGTGCTGCCCATTTGAAGACCAAATTCGGATTTTTAAACCCGAGTTTGCTGCGATTTTTGGAGATCTTCTTTCGTCCCGGGGAGCCCTCTCTCCTAAAGTTCAATCTAAAGGAGAAGTTCTGCCGGATTTTCCTTGTAAAAAATGCCTTACTATAAGGCGAATTACTGTTGAAATGAAATCTGAATTTGTGTGTTTATGTGTGTCATTTAAATTATATAATTACCGTCATGTTTTAAAATAATATACATATATATATCTAATTTCCTAAAGCTAAAAAAAAAAAAATATGTGAACACTCTCAACTTAACCTTAACCTCACTCCATAAATAAATAAAATATAAGTTCAGAAATCTTAGTAAAATCATGTTTAAGCCCAAAATGATTTATAATTAATTAATTAATAAAAATTCACAAAATTAATTAAAAAATCAGGAAAAACCAGGAAAAATCAGTAAAATCTGTAAGAAAACAGTAAAAAAATCTGAAATATAGTACAAAAGTCATAATAAGCCCAAATACTCCCACATGCTTAATTAATTAATTAATTAATTAAATTGATCAAATTAATCATAAAAATGAATAAAATTAATAAAAAAATCAGTGAGTTAAAAAATCTGGAAGAAACATAAATCATTAACGATATATTTAAGACTTAACGTAAAATTATGAAAATACCCCTATGTGTAATATTTACATATATAACCCCGAGAATATTAAAATTCATATCATGAGTGGAATCTCTTCCCATATAACCTGAATATCAATCCTAAAACATAATAACCCGGTTTAGGGTAAAATTACTAAAAAACCCTCATACAATTAAAAATTGATTTTATAACTCCCATAAGGTTCGAAACCCTTTAAAACTTACCCCTATATACCTATAAGTTACTATACTTTCATAAAACCCCCATAATTCATAAAAACCCCCAAAAGATGCATAATTGCAAAAAACCCCCTGTGGGATTAAAAATTTGGAATTAATCCATATAACTTGGAATTAATCCACCTAACTTGAAATCAGTCCAAATGACAGGGAATCAATCCTAAGTCACATAAAAATTGTCCCTAAACCGGGGTGAGGCTAAGGATCCAACCTAAAACATGCCTTCATATCCATATGCATGCGCTGCCTGTAGTAGTAGTTTTGCATGATTAAGGGCATCATACGGACGATTAATCAAGGGTTGCCGAGCAGTTGTTCAGCGTAATTAACACTGACCGAGGTCAGTGGAGAGAGGTCATATACTCGAATCTTCGTCTGATTCGAAGTCCCGGATTCCCTGAGGGCTAATCCCAAGCTCTCATAATCCGATAAAATATAAAACCGACCTATATTCCTCTAGATAAACAAAAAAATGGATTTCCGAATAATCCGACATAGGGAGGAGAGATCAATGTCTAGGTCGAGTCCCAGACCGGAGGGGTCCGGGAAACGGATCCCCCGCAAACATCTGCTTATCTGTTTACACATCTTTCTCCCGTCTACTTTGTGTAGTAATTTCCCCTTAGGGTTGTTCCTATCCCTTGGGTTTTAGTTTTCACTTCGACCGTAAAAGTCAATTGTAGCCATCTGATCGAGTCCACACAAAAAAAAAAGATTGTTAAAAATGTTAAAAAAAAGTCAAAAATAGGTGATTGCTCTGATTAACCCCTATGGTTGATCCCATCCCTTGGGATTTTAGGTTTGATCCCCAGTTAAGGGTGCGCTCAATTGGATATGACTATGGTTGAGTTTTATGATCTAATGATGAAAATTAGATCCAAGGGATAGAAACAACCCTAAGTATTTTAATTTTTTTTATGATTTTTTTTAAAAGACAGGGAGAGGGAGATTTCTGGTGGGGCACATTTAAGTTAGATGTGCCCCGGAGTGCACTAGATCCGCCCACACCCCCCTGTATGATACAATCCACTGCCAGGGTTTGGTCTGCTGCCAGTGGACCATATCAAGGACCATTAGATTTTAATCCAACAGTCTATATTTTCAAAAAAGAAAGAAAAAGAAAGAGGGAATGGATGTGTAGGCGAGTGTGGAGGCATAAATTGCTTCCGTGCGCATCTCTCCTGCGTGAAATGCGGGGCCCACCCCGTGTTCCATGCAGGTGAGGTGGAGCGCCCTGTGCGCTTGTGCGAGGTGTGCCCATGTATGTACGTACGTACGTATGTATATATGTAGCATATATGCATGCATCTAGTGCGGCCTGGCCGTACAGTAGTTTTCATCAGTGGATCTGATCCGAAGGTGTAAAAAAAAACACTAAAGATGGCCTGTTGCTGCGGATCTGATCCGACAATTTAAGCATTTAGTCTTAGTTGTTTGATTTTACATGTATAAATTGGTGATGAATACTGAAACCTACGTAGTCAGAGGCGAGAGGCAAGCAAGGCGACTAGGGGTTCACCTCAACCTCAAATGCCTAATGCCTAGATGATTGCGTAGGCATTTGAGGGGATGCAATCTCTCATAAATCACAATGAAGGAAGAAAATGGCAATACAAGGAAAATAAAGAAAGCATCTAAGATAATCATTTGTAAGGCTTTTAGAAGCATTGATCATGTCCAACAAATATCATTTACTACTCATAAGTAATGATGGGCTTATGAATCATCAAAAATAAGAAAAAAATGTGGTAGCATGTAAAAGAAAAAGGGAACTATATATTGTTAAAAGAAGCATTAGCCACTTTGGAGTAATTATGAATAAGAAAAAGCAATACCTATTTTCAAAAAAGAAAAAGAAAAACAATACCATGTATTTAAAAGAAACAAATATTTGGCATAGACAGGCAAGCACCTGAGTGAGTGAGGCGAACATGAGGCGAGGCAAGGCGTTTTGGCTTGCCTTAACTTACTTCATCACCTAGGCGAGCAAGGCGATGACCTTTGATAACATAGACTGAAACCTCAAGGGATGGGAACCACCTTAAGGACTAATTTGACAAATTTCCTATTTTTGGCTATTTTTCATGAGTTTTTTTGAAAATGGGATTTGCAAGCACCTGATGGATGGATAAGATTGAGTGTTACGATGTAGGACAAGGTCAGATGATAAAATAAAGCCCCAAGGGATAAAAACAACTCTAAGGGGGCAATTGAATATTTAAGAATATATATATATATATATATATATATATAAATGGCTAGTCTGTTATCAAGTAACAGAGAAACTTTATGTTAACACTTTTTGAACACTCGTTTTTTGTGTTGCAGCACCTTCGGTGCCCAAAATCCATGAAGGCGTGGTGGGTGATTAAAGGAAGGGTGAGATTTGTTTAAAGAAATTTAAAAAAATTACAGTCATCTGATCCAAGATCAGATGGCTTGTCGTGCCTAGTGCGGCAATTGCGTTTTTTTTGTTTTGTTTTTTTAAACTGTTAGATCAAGATCTAACAGTCAATTAAAAAGTGTTAACATAACGCTTCTCTGTTAACTAATAACTTAGATGCACCCCCTCTTCTCTATCTTAAAAAATAAAAAAAATCATGAAAAAATTTAAAATATTAAAATACCCCTTTCTAGGTTGGTTACCACCTTTTGAGATTTAATTTTCATTGTTGGATAAAAAAATTCGACTGTTGCCATCCAATTAAGTGCGTCCTTCGTTAGTATCAAAACTAAAACCCCAGGGGATGTGATCAACCCTAAGGGTTAATTTGACTAATTTTCTATTTTTGACTATTTTTTTAACATTTATAAAAGTTTTTTTGATACGTATCAGTCCAGATGGCTCAAATCGTTTTTCAAGATCGGATGGTGAAAATTAAAGCCCCGTAGATGGGAACAACCGTAAGGGGCCTATTTGAATATTTAAAATTATATATATATATATATATTTTTTTTTTTTAAAACACGAGGAGAAGATGGTTTCGAGGGGGGGCTCATCTAAGTTTGATGAGCTTCGGGGCTCATTTGATCTGTTATATATATATATATATATATATATATATATATGTAATATAATATAGTATAATATATAATAATCTATATAATAACTTGCTGCCCGGCAGCAGGTATTTTTAAAATTTAAACATAATTTTTTGAATTTTAGGTGGGTCCTATTATGCTCTACATGTTAGTACAATCCGTTCTTGGATCTGATGACCCGAAAAAATCTGAAAAATCATTGGGACTCGGTTTTTGATTTTCAGTTTTTTTTGGGTCGTCCGATCGGAGATCGAATTGTACGGGCATGTAGGTTGTGTTGAGGCCCACCTAAAAAATTTCATATTTTTAGGAGCAATTCTGGCATGACTGGAAAGTTTCTCCAGTTTTCTTACCATGTTAAAGGGAGAGGCTCAAGTTGAGGGCTTATTTATAAATTTACCTGCTGCAGTTACTCTCACCTTTTATGTCTCAACCAATCAAGTACACCCATATCAGGTGGGTAAACAAATTGGAGAACCTTTCCCGTCTGGATAGTATTACCTTTTTTTTATTTTAAAAACATTGGCAGCCAATGTAACACCGGCTGCCAGTGTAGCAAGTTATTCTCTCTCTATATATATATCAATGCATTTATTGTATATAGAAAATTCTTATATATATCAATGTATTTATTGTATATAGAAATAATTCTTAAATATTTCTTCTTTATCATTCAGCTTATAGGCATGTTTCTATCCTTTGTATTCAGATGGGGACATGGCTTTTTTTGTGTTTACATATTGGGTTTTTTTGTGTTTACATATTGGGTGAAGTTTCAAGTGCTTCTTTTACTGTTTTGGTTGTATAGGCCATTCATGACCTTGAAACTGGCACCTGGATAAATGTGCAATGGTGTCCCACGAAACTTGATATTTTTCTTCTTTTTATACTTATTCTCTTCTCTATGTTCTTATGTGAATGATAGATGTTTTGTTTTTCTTCTTATGTGATAGAAAGAGGTGGTTCTCTTTTTATATGTTAAAAAGACAAAGTTCACTTATATTTCTCCTCTCATTTGAATCTAGATGACAAAGCTGGCAATCATCCCATGCACTGTTCTATTGGAGACTCTTTTCTTCAGGAAGAGATTCAGGTTTGCTTTGGTTGAATTTCTCTGGAGTTTTTGTATGTTTGCTTCGATGAACAGCTTTGTTCTAGTCACATAAGGTATGGCAAGTCCGCTTGGTATCAGACACTAGCTGAGAGCCAAAAATTGAGTCATGTTATGCCAACTTGTCAGCACCTTGGATGGCTTATGCCTATTGGGAAGCCTCTTGTTTGAAGTGTTGTGATTTGATCCCAAGGGATGCAGGTTTGTCCAGGAACTTGCACGAGCTTGTAGCAGATTGAGACCTTGAAGCTACAAAACTTCAGCTGGCAAACCCTAACTAGACAAGATCCTTTTTTTAGAGAAAGCGCAAATTACTGTGGGATTGAACTATTAAATTGTCTAACTTATGTGTGAATGAATTCTTTCCTTTGAAAAGAATATATGCCTAAATATGAAGAAAATATTCGCCGCTCTGAAGTCGTGTATGACAAATTCCAGTTCCCCAAGCCCACTTCAGTAATTGCTGAATGAATGAGAGTGCCTGCCATCCCAGAGAGAGCTAGTTTCTTCAGCCTTTGGAGAGTTTAGTTGTTTGATAACTTTTGATCTTCCTCACTAACATGAGCTTTTGGAGAGTTTCTTCAATGCTTCCGGATTGCTCCTTCTGTTGATCTTTTTTTTTGCTAATCTCTTGGTATTTTTTCATTTCCCTGAGATTTCAGGCCAAACTTACCAACAGCAGCAAGTTCTTAGTCAGACTAGTCATCTAAGAAGCTGGAAAAAAAAAAACGTGCAAATCAGTTCTTTCCTCTTTTGTGGTACATAATGCATGATGGTGTTTTGGCTGTACATCCTGAGTACAGTGGTGTCCTTAAGTTTATTACTGTGTAATATGGATACAATCATACTATGTTGAATCTAAGGAGATTAAAATCATTGAGTTATATGGCAGGGGTATTCTTGTAAATTCTTTCTGCAGTTGCTTAATTCACAAGTTAGAATCATTAGAGTTTGATTTACAATTAGTAGTGCAAATTTGGAAGCAAATATATATATTTTCCCACTGCATATTATAGAAGCCCTGATGGCCAAGGCGTGATTGTTGGTAAGGAGATTGTGTGATGACGAAGGTATGATGTGATTTTTCTTCTTGAAAGTGCAGTATAAAACTGTATTCCTTGCATGGAGCCTTTCCTCCTAGGTGCAAAATTACTTTGCATGTGAAGCCGCCTACTTGGGGTTTTCCTTCCACTCCCTCTTGCTTTGTTATCCCCACATTAACAGAGCCTTTTCATCAACTGGCGACCTGTGGTCTCACTGGAGTATGTCATACAAACCTGTTCACCGCAAAGAGGGAGTGCTCATATTCACACTTGTGCAACCCCATCCAGCTGCTCCATCTCCTGGTCACACAATGACACCTTAAGTTTGTGGTTTCTAAACTTAGTGTGATAACAGCAGGTGTAGGTGTGATCTGAGTGGCAATGGGATATGAGAAGCCGTTTTCATCAAGTTCACCAATGAGGGTCTTCAGATGAGTCATAAACATTGACCTACGGTTAGAACCCTTTCATCCCAGTACATGGTGGCATGCATCAGAAACCCAAAGCCGATTTTTAGCTAAACCAGACTTGAAGGCGGCAGAGGAAGCATAGAAAAACAGAGAGGGCTCACAGGTTAGAGCTGCCCCTGCCGCCATCTGGGGCTTTTGCTGCTTCCATCCAAGCAAAGGCCTGCCTCAATTACATGTTATTAATTCAATTATGGGTTTTTCCATCAACCAGCTGATCAGGCTATTTTTTGACACCTGATCTGTTTTTTTCGAGAAAAACGTGATTGTACCACGAATTTTATTGAAAAATAAATAGAGGAAGATCAAGGATAGGAGAAGTTCCTATCGACTAAAAAAGAAATAGCAACTAAAAAGGCATATACTAAGTAAATGCTCTTATCCAAGAATCAAGAGAAATCCCAATAATATGATGAGACCAACTATACAAAAAGGACAAACTTCTGAAGGAAACATTTTCAATGTAAATTTTACTTCCCCGGACTAGCACGTCATTCCTCTCTCTCCATATGCTCCAACAGATGGCATGAGGAGGTAGAATACCTAGTTGTATGCATTCTCACTCTCAATTGCTTGAAAAACTTCCACATCTCCAGAACAGATTGGAATTTAGGATTAAAGTCTAGCAATTTAAATTTTTTTTTTTCCAACTGCTTGACTCACTTGGCAGCATACTAATAAGTGGTCCACATCTTCATTGTAGAGGCCACAAATCGAGCATAAAATGTCATCACTAGGGCACCATTTACGCTTATAAACTTTTATAATAATTCTTTTCTCATACAAGAGCCACATAAATGCCTTAACTTGGAGTGGAGATTTTTACTTTCCACACATCCTCATTCTTCAAGTAATTAGGCAACTCTCCTTCAAGCATTGAATAATATGACAACTGTAAATTTCCCTTTAGATCCCCAAATCAGCTTGTCTGGTTCAACTGTGTCAATACTAGCTGGACACAATGCACTCATCAGTGAACTGAACTCTTCAATTTCTTCATCTTTCATACTTCTGCGTGTCTAAACGCACCACTGAATATTGTTTTCTTCATATTCAAAGCATTCATTCACTGTACACCACTGATTGATAGGTATAGCATACAAGTATGGATAAGATTCCATTAAACATTTCTCTCCCAGCCATCGATCTCCCACAAGAAAGTATTCTGTCCATTTCCCACCTTGTAGAGTGTATATTTCTGGAAGTGGATCCCTGCCTTGATAATGTCTGCCCAAACTGCCGACATGCTGGACACATTAGCAGTATGTAAGTAAAATCTGTACCGCGACTGATAGTGCTTATGATAAATCACCCTTTTCCAAAGACTGGCCTCTCCATCCAACAACTCCCATAACCATTTCCCCAGTAGTGCTAGATCCCATAGACGAAGATTCTTAATTCCCATGCCACCTTAAGACTCTGGCATACAAACCTTCTTCCACTGAACCAAATGAATTCCTTTGCAATTTTTATTATAACCTCCCTAAAGAATTTTCCTTCTAATTCTGTCAATTTTCTTGCATACCTCAGCTGGAATAAGAAACACTGATAGGTAATGCATAGGAATTGTGGTGAGTACTGAGTTAATCAAAGTTATTCTTCCTCCCAGAGACAGAAACGTGGCTTTCCAAGCAGTCAACCTCCTCTGAATCTTCTGAATTATAGGTTCCCAATACTTGGCTTTCAGTTTTCGATTAGATAATGGCAGACCTAAACAAGTAGTTGGGAATTTCCCAATGCCACAATCAAGAATATTAGCAATCTGCAAGCACAATTCTTCCTCCATATTCAGACCAATGATAGAGCTTTTATCATAGTTGATCTTAAGACCTGAGCATGCTTCAAACCCTTTCAAAATAAATGACATAGTCTTCACATAGCCAATATCTCCTTGAAAAAATAATATTGTGTCAGCAGCATCCTTAATATTATCCAGCCCTATACTTTCACTTTTCAGTCTAAGCAGACAAATATAACTGAAAGGAAAAATAAAGGATCAGCCAGGTCCATACTAGCCCTACATCAGTTTGATACAAGAGCTTCTTGTCCTGTGCATGGTTTGCCATCTGATATAGGACTGGCCATCCACAGGATGGGTACTGAAGGTGTCTGTTCGGCATGCTTTCATCTTTATTTTGACAAAACAATCCTTGGATAAGCTTACCTCCCAGGCCCGGGTAATGGGTTGGGTACTCACCCAGTGACAAGGCAAGAAGGCAATGATCGATACATCGAGGGAGTAGTGCCCGTCTCCAGAAGTAGATGCATCACAAGTCAGGGAGTGGTTACCATGCTGTCAGATAGAAAAGACCGCTTTTGAAATCCCTGTAAACTAGTTCTAAAGTTATCGTTTCTGTTCCTCGAGACTGAGAATCATAGCTGAAAAAATTAAACATTTGCTTCTTCATTCAATACTTTGCAGCTTCACTATTTTTTTTTTTTTTTAGTGGCAAAGCCACAAGTATGTATTAAAAAGAAGTCAATGCTGCTCCGCTATTTTTGAGTGGCTGTGATGCACGATCATGTGTGATTCCTTTCTATTTTTTGTCCCCTTGGTAAGTAGAAACTTGAATGCTGGTATGTTATTCTACCTAATGATATAGCACCGATGATCAAAAGATTTTCATTCCTGCCTCTGCAATTAGTTCATCACCACTGCCACACTTTTCGAACTTCTCAGTGGCTTATTCTGAATGTTTGCTGCAATTTCATATTCTAATTTGTCTTGATGAACTGATATTTTTCTTCCTCACTGTTCCAGTCGAAGTATCCAATTGTCACTTGCAATCCTTCTTTTAGGTGTCGGGATTGCAACTGTGACAGATATGCAGCTGAATGCTCTGGGATCTGTTTTATCTCTTCTTGCGGTTATCACAACTTGCATTGCACAAATTGTATCCTTTGGTGATGATTTGTTCTGCAATACTTTCTCTCCTTTTTACACATTTATCATGAACTAATTTCAAATCAGAATTTGGCAAAGACCTGCCGGATGAAATATCTTAAATAGGCAAAAAATCTGAAAGCCGCGTGAAAAAATTGTGTAAAAAGTTTAAAATTTTAACATGTATAGTTTTATAATATAATATAAAATTTTAAAACATGTAGTATAAAAATGAGCAATGTTTTAGAAAAAATATTATTTCTCTGAAAAGTGTATTATTAAATTATGACTTTTTGAATGTATGAAGATTTTAAAGGTTCTTTCATCAAGTTGCAGTTTATTTGTGAGAAACAGTTTGAGATGAAAAGTGTGATTAAATCACATCTTTTCTAAAAAACATCGTAAAGTTATGATGGCATCAACTTGAACAACTACTACTATAGAAGAGTAAGCTTTTAATCTTTTCGGCCTGGTAAGTCTGAGTGTCGAAACTTGCTGTTTGTATTTTATGTTCTGCAATATTTTCTGGCTTTTTACCATTTAGCATGAGCTGTGACAGGTGCTATCCTGCTGAGGTCTGAATTTCCTCTCTGTATTTTGGAAAATAAGACTATATAACTAAAAGCTCCTATGACCTGCATCCTCGCATGGAAACTCGTGGAGTATTAGGTGTGCAATACATATAATATATAAATTTGTATGTCAAATATGACATTTATATCAGACATAATGGAATACATCAAAAGTGATTTTGTTAATTGGTAATTGTCCTTAAATCGAGAGGCTTAACCTTGTTTATTTTGTTGGCTGTCTAATTATTTGAATTTTGTAATGTCTCATAGTTATCGATATTATTGATGGTCTGCATGTAATTTGATGATAATTCAGTTTTTGGCTATTAAATAGAAATTCTTATATTTCAGTTATTGATGAGTAGCTTGCTGGACAACTCAACACAGTTACCAGAAAACATACAGACACTGAATTGATGCTATACTACTATATGGGTTCAGATATATCTCTGGTTGCTCTTTAGCCCATAGAAGGCTCAGATTTTTTGACATTGGTTTTTGTTTAGGGCCTTAACTAGTTCTTCTCAGATGACAAACACTATTCAGAAGAAATTTAAGGTTTCCTCGACCCAGCTGTTGTATCAATCTTGCCCTTATCAAGCGATGGTTTTATTTATTGCTGGTCCATTTCTTGATGGGCTTTTGACAAACCAGAATGTTTTTGCTTTCAAGTATACACCACAAGTCCTGGTAAGCAGTTAGGGATTCATGAACTGTTCTTACTCCTATTTTAGAATTTCTGCCATGTTTTTGCAGGTTGTCATGGACAGTGAAAAAGGAAAAAGAATAATTCTCACATATTTGACTTTTTATTACAGGTCTTCATTGTGCTCTCTTGCCTAATCTCCGTCTCTGTCAACTTCAGCACATTTCTGGTCATTGGGAAAACATCACCAGTTACCTATCAGGTCTTGGGGCATCTAAAGACTTGCCTGGTTCTGGCTTTTGGCTATGTTTTACTTCGTGATCCATTCAGCTGGAGGAATATATTCGGGATTCTAATTGCATTGGTGGGAATGGTTCTATATTCTTACCTTTGTTCCATTGAGAGCCAGCAGAAAGCTAATGAAGGTTCTGCTCAGTTGCCCCAGGTAAGCCCAGATCTAGTTTCTTTCTCCTTTTTGCTACTTTCTGCATCCCACCGACGTGCAGAGGAGGAAAAAAATTATTAAAGACTGTAGAACAATTGGAAGTAGAGTATTCAATCAATTCTATGATTTCTGTATAATGTAGATACTGGTCTCATTCTCTTTATAGGTATTTGAAGGTTATGTACATCTTGAAATGGATGTAATTCCGTACAGAGTTAAGTATTCATATTTTTCTTTTGCTGTTGACACCGAAATAAATGCTATTGACAGATGTCTTACCAATCTATATATCACGTTTTGGCCTGACTTTGACTTTGCTTTTCCTTTTGTTTCTGTATGTTGTTTACTCCAGTCTATGCATCCTTAGTAGAATAATGGTAAATATTCTGTGCTCAAGTTGACTTTGTAATGCGCATCTGTAAATCATATGTACTTTACTCCGTTCAATTTATTCTTAAAATTTTCATGCCAAGTAGTGTACAAGTGCTCTTAACCCTTAATCCCTCTTAATGGAGTGGTTGCTCCTTCAACCCCTCCCCCCTTCAAATTATACTTTTCTTTCTTATTGTTTTCTTTTTTTGTATTTATCGTCTTCCTGTGCAATGCCCATGTTTTTATGGAGCCAATACACATAAGGCACTGCCCTTAGCAAGCAAAAGGCTTCCTAGATGTTATGGAGAAGAGTTTGTTTTCTTGACAAAACATATAAGAATAGGATATTAAGGGAAAGGAAGTGCACACCTGCTCAATGAGGGGAGAGGCTATGATGTGAATTAAGATTTTAGCAAATCTTTTGGAACATCTGTATCTGTTTCATGTATTGTATTTTCTTCATCAGGGAAGAGAGAGCCGCTCTGCTTCCGGCATTTTCATTTTCAGCTTGCAGAGAGGGGGGATGAAATTCCTCTTCCCATGCCAAATCTACTACTTTTTGTCCATGATGGTCCCACTTCTTAATGTGGCTCTAAATCTCAGATGCCAATCTAATAAGGGGTCTCATTATCATTGAGTGTGTGATTGACTTACAAAATGGTGTTATTTGGACTTCGGTCTTTCGAAGAAATTCCCTATTCCTCATTCTTGGCATGAAGAAAACATTATTAGGAAGCACTTCTTAGAATGTAACCTGTTTTGACTAGGATTTTGGAAATGAAAATGTCTATGACTTTCTAGGAAGGCCCTCAAAGAATCGTTAGCAGATTGTCATGAGCACTCATTCTTATGGTGTAGAATGGGTTTCTGGACTATTCTAGAGATCATGCATGCTAAAATGTTATTGGATGGGTCAAGGCAAATGACTGGGTTGTGTTGCACATTAATCAAAGCTTGGGGATGCGACCTTGCGTACCCATATTAACATTAAGTTGAAAGGTGTTATTTTCTGTTTTATCTGATTCCTTTGCTATGATGAAATATGAAGAATGTATGTTTTGTTTTGTCCCCTTGTTTGGTTCAACCACTTAAAATACTTCTGTCATGTTCCCTGGTAAGTTTCAGAGAATATGACGGAAGTTTTTGTTTGATGGTTATGGTGACGATGATACGATACCGGTTTTTGTCCACCATCAAAGTGTCTTGGAAGGTGGAATCTGTCAGTTGATGTTTTATTTGGGGAAAGTTACACAGTATTATGCTGCCCTCCACTGCCTAGGTAGTTGTAGGGCCACTTAGTTAGATGGTGAGGGATTTGTGCCTTGCGAGTGATACCATCTATTTATGGGGATCACTAGTAAGAAATAATGATGGTCGGTGTTATTCTGATTTATATGAACCTTGCCTTGCCACTGCAGCAGGGACCTCAAAAAAAAAACCAGTAGAGAATGGTATGCAAATTAGTCCTGCTTTTTTGGTGCATGAAAAAGGGCCACTTTATGGGGTTTGGTCCAAATCCAAGTAAATTGCTCCAACTCCTTACTGAACTGAAATAGCATCTTTTTGTTACCATTTCCCACTGTGGATGTAAATATGAGGCTATGATGTGAATTAAGATCCTTCCATGGACTATTGAGCTGTCTAGGATGTGTAAATGAAGCTGTTTATAGTTTTTGATGTGAAAAGGGAAAATAATACATTGATTTGTTCCTCATGTTTCCTTTGTTCCTTTCAACTATGATAGTTTATGCATTTATACAAAAAGAAACATGACTAGAGGAATGCTACAGTACCATATTTTTTTCTTCTAAAACCACAGATTCTGTGGCACTGATCGTGTCATCCAATTGTTTGACCAGATGGCTCCTATGAAATGTTTCCAGTGCCAAAAAATTGCCTTTAGTAGGAGCCATCCAATCAAATGATCAGATGGCTCCTGGTGAGTGTGGCAAAATGTGTGATAAAAGGGGTAGACATCATAGCTTAAATCAAAACATCATGTCAACTACTGACCACCAAACATGAAAACAAAGGGAAGTAATTAGGGTCGTGTGCTAATTCACCCTTCTTTAAATGTTTACTAGGCAAAGGAAACTGAAACTGATCCTCTGATCAATATTGAAAATGGAGCAAGTATCGTTACTGATGGTGTGGTCCAGAAAGCCCCAGTTTGGAGCTCAAATAAAGACCTGCACGCATGAAATTTGTCTTTGATCCTGTTAGCGTTGAAGTCATCTCAGGAGTCGAGAGATCTGCACCGACAAAATTTAACTGGAGTACCCTGAGGCCGCACCTGTGTGGGTTCAAGATTCTTATCGCATCCATGATAGAGTGCAACCTTAGGGGGTATCCGACAGGGTGAGTTTTTCCCCCCCTTTCTATTTTTGGTAGCAGTCTTATGTTTTTGATGTATTAATTTTTAGGCCAGATTAATGTTTGTTGGTATGGGTAAAGCACAACTATTATTTTAATTTTTAAATCAGTGTCATGCTGTGAAAAGTGATAAGATGATTCACGTTTCTTAGCATTTCCCTCGGCAAAGCCAATTCTCCAGTAAACGTTCTGTTTACCAAATGGAAACCTGTTCCTATGTCGCACTACGCTTGTATCAATTAGAAGAGAGAAACGAATATGAGATATGCATATATACATATATGTATTAAATTTGAACAAGATTATTGTTATGATATTTCCATAATGCTTCAATGACATGATTGAAATGGTCGTTTTGTTTCTAATTCAGGGATCTTCCGAATGTCTTTTTAGTTCTTGGGGCATGAAGCTAAACTTTCCTATAATCCACTTCCGGGTTCTGTTTCTGGACCGACAGACTGTAGCACAGTTGGTACCAAATTGTAGGGGGGTTAGGGGGATCCCAGGTTTGAAGCTGGTTGTGGTGGGTTTCTTTCAATTTCTATGAACAGACCCTGCCACTGCGGCAGGGACCCAATTTTTTTTAAAAAAATCCTGTTTCTCGATGAAAAGCTACTTTTAGGAAGGTGATTAGTATATCGTCATAAAAGATGAAAACATGCGAACATAATAATGGAAGGAGTAATACTTGGTGCACCACATCGACGCTGCATGCAAACTTAAAAAATTTTCTATTAAATTTTTTTAAGGTTGGCTTTAATATGCTTTGCATGTTTGTATGACCCGGTCTTTGATTGGATAATCTAATTTTAAAATAAAAAATAAAAAATTAAGTTCTAATTTATTGACCTTGGCTCATTTTTGACTTAGTAAGGGTTTTTTTTTACTGTTTATTGGACTGTTTGATTTTTGATTTGTAAATTTTTTTTTGAGTCGTCTGATTGAAACATGTATGAATGGTGGGGTCAATTTAAAATAAAAATATATTCATTTTGTGTGCAACGCTTGGACGGTGCAGTACATGGTACTCTAGTGCAATGTCACCGAGTCGGGAATCAGGAAGAAATCGACCCGATGAAAAAATCTCAAATTGGAAAAAAAATTGAAAATTTTGTGAAAAAAATCGTGAAGGATATGTCAAAAAAGTCATAAATTTATGGTACACTTCTCTAGCGTAAGCCAAAGAAAGCCATGTTAAAATCAGTTGGGTAGGGTTCAAATGGCTAAACTTAACTATGAAAAAATGTCTCCCATTGGTTTCATTCATCACGCACCTCAAAACATGGATGAACAAGCTTTTACTGACGATCGACGAGGAGCTGTACCCTCAGATAGCCTTGCTGGATTATGATTCTACCTTGCATAGAAATGCGCGAGGAATGAACTCACAATCAGCAGATTCGCGGTGTATCATTTGATGGAACCAGCTGTTATCTTGCCGGGGCAGTTGCAGTTGCAAATCGTCGGATTAGGTTATTAATTTATCATGAAAGCTAGTCGTACCGACTGACTCATGGCGAAAAGCTAGTCATACCTCAGCTACAGAACCAGGTTTTACCTTTGCCTCCCAAATGAGAGGTCTCAGGTTCGATTATAGTTGGAGTCTAAAAATTCTTCAGGATAGGTGGATTTATTTCTGGTCCATGAGATTTCTTCTCCAGATAATCAGACGAACTTAAAATTTTCACCTAATTAAGCGGATTTGTCGACCAGTGCGGAATTATTTCCAACTCTGGAGGATATCTCGGTTTCCACTCATATTGGAAGCCGGTCATTTGTATATACTTGTACATATTTGGTTACTGTGCCACCTTGCCAAAAAAAAAATGGCAGGATACATGTCTTGCTCCTTAACTTTTAATAAATATATGTATTTTTACCCCTATCCTTTGAAATGATCAAAAAAGGATATATAAAGGTTAAATAATTGAATAAGATTGTGTGTTAACATAAGTTTAATCTTCTATCATTTCTAGAGAGAACAAAGAAATATTACTTTCAAAATATGCATAAGTATAATTTTTTTCTAAATAATTCTTATAAATTTACATGTAAATCATGTGACATTTGTGAAAATGAATTTTACAAATACGGTTGCAAACGGGTCGGAGACGGAAACGGAAATGACACTTTTCGCTTCATTTCTTATAAAGTTTATCGAGATTTATTGGAATGGAAATGGAAATGAGTGCTTCCGCTTTCGCATTCATTTTTTCTTTTAAATCGGAAACAAAAATGGAAGTGAATGAAAGTTTCTGCTATCATCATCACTGTAGTAAGAAACTATTTTAAATCATGATTACTATTTACAAATTCTTGCAATCTATGAAGTTGGAATTTTGAATTTACTTTATCTAATTGGTCTAAATCTACATACGAGTTTTTCCGAACCGTGCACCATAAAATCACTTAAACTTTAAGAAAGTTTTCTACCTCTTACTACAGCCTTACTTTTGTCAAACTGTCAAGATCTATTCTCACCGTTAGATAAGGTGAGCCTCATTTAATGGGTTTAATTTTTATCTTATAAAATAATATATGTAAGGTACATGATAATTCGCAAATGAAAATGGGGTTAGCGGATGCAGAAACAATTGTTTCCGTTTCCATTTTTATTTCTTATAACTGAATGGGTACTCTTTAACGGATTTTTGTATCCATTATCAAAAAAAGAAGGGTGGATAATCAGAACTCCAATATCTATTTGTAGGCTTGCTTGCAACTAGTGAATGAGGTAGAGAAGGGGTTAAAATAATGGTGTGGGTAATAAGATATGTAATTATATAATTATGGTTGGAGATTTCATTTAGAAAGAGAATTTTAAATAATATATAAATCGATAGCTAATACAAGCGAAAGAAAATGGATGGATACTTAGATAATTAGACTGGAAAAAAGTGTATCCTTTTCCTTATCTTAAACCGTTTGGATACAAATAGTATCATTATTCTTATCCTTTAAATTATATATTTTTATGACCTTTAAACTCCATAAATGGATGGATAAATAAATTTTCGAGTACCATCTACATCCCTACATGTAGGTGGCAATCTACTGACATGGATGCTTAAGAGAGAGAGAGAGAGTGACAACATAGGAGAAAAGATGACCGGTCCACCTTAGATCCACATCCAATCCAACCCATTTGCATCTCTACTTTTTAGTGATGCCAAATATATATCCATTCATTTTGCTAGGGTTACAGGAGAGCAGAGAGAGGATAAGAGATAAACGAAAGCTCCTTTTTTGGAGGGTAAATATTCTAATCTTAAGCGAAGGAGCATGATGACAAATATTTGAGATGAATAATACTTACTGCACCACATGCGGTGTAGCAAAACTTACGTGGATTGCAACATTTAATTAGGTTACACCATTGTTCAACCTCTTCCCACTCTTTTGACTGTAGAAACATGAATGGGCTGGTAATTTTGACAGTATTTATTGTACGTCTTGTCCCCTCACATCCCTTTGAAGATAGCATCTTTTTATCTCAAAATTACTCTCTCGCCTCAGCCTGTCATGTACCACTATATCACTTCTTACTTGGTTTTATCACTTTCTATATAATTTTATTGTTTTATATTAATTTTATCACTTTTTATGTAATTTTATCACTTCCCGTTCATCTTTATCACTTCCTACGCTACAAGGAAGCGATAGAAGTGCGTAAGAAGTAACAAAGATGAACATAAAGTGATAAACTGCGTAGGAAGTGTGAAAACTAAATAAGAAGTGATAAAACTGTGTAAGAAGTGAGAAAAATGAACAAGAAGTGATAAAACTATATAGAAAGATAAAATTGTGTAAAAAATGTTAAAAAATAAACAAGAAGTGATACAACTCGAAGAAAGTAATAAAGTGGTAGGTGACACATTACCGAAAAAGGATATTTTCAGAGTGAAGAGATACTATCGGACATGAAAAACAATAAATATTGTCAGAAATGCTAGCCTGTTCATGATTGTATAGTCAAAAAGGTGAGAAAAGGGGTGGACAGGTGGTGCAACATAGTTCAATGTTGTAATTCATGTAAGCCTTGCTATATTGTATACGGTGCAACAAGTATTAATCTTTTGAGATTAGAGGTATGGAGATCATTTTATCATGGGGAAGAGTATAGAGATTATTTGTTAATATTTTTATGTATCTAATTTTTCTGTTGACTTCTGCTTTTAATACGAACAATATTAATCAAGTATGTGCTTATAAATGTGTTTGAAAGTAAAAAGGTGATGCAGAAAATATCTAGATGTCATCCTCTCATAGTAATTGGGCTGAAACTTGTGAAAATTCCAAAATATTTATAATTAGAGCCTATGCTAAATAGCCTAAGAATTTCACCGAGTGTTTCAAAATATTTCAGTTGCCTATGCTAAATGGCAACTATCAAGCTGCTGTAAATATGACAAGGGGCCTCAAAAACATTTATACAAATTACGATAATTTTTCACCTTCTTTGGCCTTGCGTCCAAAATTCCCCACCATGACAGTAGCTATAAAAACATGAACCGATCCTTCCTCGACCTGGATTTCAAAACTGATGACCTGCAACACATTAACAGTTATTTAGGTCGTCCAAGTTCCTAGCATGTAAATGATCTGAAGAGGAACTTCGGTAATCGTTATGAAAAAATACAAGTTGCTGTAACTTAAATTATTTAAACTCGTTTCCATAAATGTACTTTTTACAAATTGTTACTTGAATTTTCCGTTTAAGAATAGTTGAGTTTATGGTAAACTTGCGCCAATCCCGATCAAAGATATAAGGTCATCTTGAACATAAATCAACCTCAAATTAGTTTTTGAGAGTTGTAATGGTCGGGAACGCGTTTAGTATTCGACGGCTGCTACACCTGTTGAGGGATGATGAAGACTCTGGGGATTGCCTAGTCCTACAAGAATGTGTCAGGGGATCCTCAGTTCTTGGCGAAGGAAAACCTATGATAGTTAAGTCAGTTATGAGCCTTGGGGTGGTGTGAGAGGTGAAAGACTTCTTTGGATCTTTTTTGGACGGTTGGTTGGACATTAATTTCTCTATTTGAACGAATATGGATCGATTCCACGCACGACGAGGATACCGAAAGAGTAATACGCTCACAACAGTCACGCGCAAGATCTCCACGCCCAAAGGGTGTGAGAATTCCGCAGTTGAGTCCCGCTGGGACTCGAGCTACGATAGTCCCGTTGCAAACAGGATAGGCGTTTAACTCAGCCACATGTTAGGGACGATACCTATTGGACCACTAGGGGGTGAAGGAGGTTTTTAGATGCATAGTTTTTCCTAGAAGCTCAACTGAAGTATTTATCTTGAAAAACCAATTTATTAGGCTCATCCCATTAAAAGCTTTTTTTTACTATTCATTGGGGCTTGACTTTTATTTTTTGAATTTTTTGAATTGTCGGATCGAAGATTGGATTGTACAAATATATAAGACATAATAAGGTAGAACATAAAAAATGAAAAAAAAATCCTCATTTTTGTGTGCCGCATCTTATGCAGCGCAACAAATATTATTCATTTACCCTGCACTACCTGTAGAGGGAGGAGTATGAGATTCGTGTCTGTGGTTAGTGCTCCTTATGTTAACTAGGCTCTAATGTGGATAGCCAATATAGCCATATAGCGATGATGGAAAGGGCTCAGTATCTTGCTCCTACACTCCGTCATATAGTCTTGCTGTCAGGAGATTAGATGCAATATAATGACGTGTACCTTTCTATGCAGCAAATAAGATAGGATGTTGCTGGGTTAGTGAAGATTGCGATGGTGCTCCTCGTCATTAGGTACATGCTATTAGATGAAGACCCTAGGATGTATCAGAAGGAGCCCCATCTTTACCCTTGCCACATACCGGGTTGGTTCTCGAGATTATGTTTGTTCGTTTATCATTCCGATGTTTCAAAGAGATGATAGGATTTTCTTGAATAGCTTGACGGACCGTGATCATCGGGGCAGTTGAGGGAAGTGGGTTCTCAATCGTGATGATGGGCCAAAACCTATAGGGGGCTTCATGGGGGCTCATGAGGGCATTAATCTTGCCTTATATTTGGAGGTTTGTGATTGATGTAAACCTTAGTCTTGTTTTTAAGGACTTTATAACTATCGAGAGTGAAACAAAATATCCTCCTTACAGGACGATGTTGCTCTATTGGAGCTCCAGTGGAAGCTATTAGGGGCGATTGACCGTCGTAGATCTTTTGAATGATGAGGAGCTTTGGGTCTTATGGGATTTAAGGCATGTTTGACACAACTTCTAATTGGAAGTACTTCTAGACTTTTATCTAATTATTTTGTGAGAAAAAAATAAGTTTTGGAAGCCATTTTTTATGGCATTTCATTTATTTTTTTACTTCCAACTGAAAGCTACAACTTGAAGTTTCTTAAATTGGAAAAAAAATGGGGCTATTAGGAGGGATTTGACTTTTAGAATAACCTAAAATTAATTATAACCACTTGAATCCATCTTTTCTCATGTTATAAGAGGACGTCAAAAGTGACTTTTTCAATTATAAGTTACACACGCCCTTGTTGGGCCTTAGAAAGCTTCCATAGGTGAAGTTAGGACAATAACCGACGTGGACCTTCTTAGTATGCCGCCTATGATTGTGGGCAGTTTGAGCTGCTTCTATTAACCCCTATTAGGCTGAGTGGGTTTCTCCCCTTATAGGAGCCTTTTGAAAATAAATGGCGGGTATGGAAAAATGGCAAAATTTTACTTCAAAACATTTTCTACCTCTAGATTTAAGAATTTTTTTTTCAAAGAAAATTTCAATTGTATCTTCCACTCTCCATAAATCTTTGTCCCTGTCTTTAGCACAGTCGAAGATCAATATTAACCTATACAAGATTTGACTTTCTTAATAACTCCTAAACTCTGCATAAATGTCCTATCCTCTCTTAGCAGCGTTGAAGTTTAACATTAGCTTACGTGAGACTAGATTTTTTTTCCAATAACTCTTAACTGTAAAATTTTATTTTTTTATAATATCTTTTAACTTGAGAAGAATTTTTTTTTTGTTCCTAAAGAATAAAAAAAAATTCGTACACCCCTTTCCCTAATACAAGGGAATAGTGAGACAGGTTTTATCGTATCGGGCCGGGTCGGCGCGAACCAGAAGCTCGGATGCCCGGTCCGGTCCAGAAACAATCACTATAAGTAATCGTTTAGACGCTTTCTTAATCCACCGCAGCCAGCAGAAACCCTAGACGAGATCCGGAGTAAAAACTCCGCTTCGCGGCTGCTCTGATCTCCGCAATGGTGAGCAATCGGAATCGCCTTCCTTGTCCGATCTGATCGATCTGCTTGTCTCGTCGTCTCCAATCTTCTTCTATCCCATCACTTGTCTCCGCCGTGGAGATTTAATCTCGCTGTGTCTTCGTGCAGACGTTTAAGCGCAGGAATGGCGGCCGCAACAAGCACGGCCGCGGCCACGTCAAGTTCATCCGCTGCTCCAACTGTGGCAAATGCTGCCCCAAGGTGCGCCGCTAATCTTTCTCTCCGATTCTTCTGATGATTCATATGGAAGAAACTGTGTTGGAAATCCAGATGTTTTCTTAAGATTTTGAAATGTCAACAGATCCCCCCCCCTTCTGATTTTGTTCTTTCAATTGGTTAGGGTAAATCTTACGGGTTACATCCAAGAGCTCCTTGCTTTTCGACTTTTTGTTGGTCCTTGCTATTGTTTTGTTAGAAGCGCTAGTTTTTATTTGTTGAAAGATGAATTTACGAGTTCAAAGCTGCCGAAAACCTGAGAATCTTTTTATTTTTGCTGGTGTTCTTTTTGTGTTGTTGTTGTGAAGGACAAGGCCATCAAGAGGTTTCTTGTGAGGAACATTGTTGAGCAGGCAGCAGTGAGGGACGTGCAGGAGGCCTGCGTCTATGAGAGTAATGATGCTTACTGCTTTCTTTTGGTGTTTTTTTTTTCAAACATCTTTTATGCCTCATCTATTTTGTTTGTGTTGTTAAGATTTGTATCGGTGTTTTAGGTTACACGCTGCCAAAGCTTTATGCGAAGATGCAGTACTGTGTTTCTTGCGCTATACACTCCCACGTGGTGAGGGTGCGCTCTCGTACTGACAGGAGGAACCGTGAGCCGCCACAGCGCTTCAGGCGCAGGGTACTCTTCTTAATGTCTCAAATCTCTCCTTTCAACAAATTTATTTATTTTTGGCTTGGCCCCATTGACTGGGTTAACTGGTGATGGTTTTTCGTGTGTATGTCTTCTGGAAAATATTTATATTTTGAATTTGTGATGTTTTGTATACTACCGTGTGATGCTCTTCAAATTACAGAGCTTTGTTGTAGTGTATGTAAACTTCGTGGTTGCATTCTGTTTTAAATAGAATATTCTGTTGAACAGATTATTGGGATTGATTGTTGTATATTAAAAACATTTGGGTTGGTAGTTTTAATCTTTAGAGCATTTTGTGGCAGGAATACTGAGGCAAATAATTAGACGTTGAAAAATTTAGTTGGCAGTTTCAGCTGTTTCTTGGTGCATGTGCTGCTTATAGTAGTACCTTTTTGTTGCAATGGTTTAGTAGTATGAGGTATAATTTATGTTTAAAAGATATTCTTTTGACAATAATTTATGTTTAAAGATTTTTGGAAGTTAAAGATGCTTGTGTCCTTGTCTCTGGGGGATGTTCTGTGATTGTTGCTGGTTGTGAGTTAGTTTGAGATGTAGTTTGAATATTTCTATTGACGTGTGCCATGGCAGATTAGTTGCTGTGTCTGAGAGAAAATATTTGGCATACAATCTAAATCACCATGTGTCTTTAGCCAGAGGAAAACTTGAACTGACACTTTTTTTTAATTTTTTTTGTCTATCATTTTTTTGCGAATAATTGCTTTTGCAAGGCGTTGCGTTCATTGAGAATCTTTTTGCAGTGGATGCGTCAACAAAAGCATAAACTAACATCTTTGATGGCACAGGAAGCCCTTTCTTTTGATGACTATTCTTCTTATAGTTGTCAAAGACAGAATGTGCATATTCACCATTTGCATCTTTCTATATTGGCTCCGAGTGTTTTTGAAGCTTGTGCTAACAGGTTTGAAATTGAGCAGATGTTCTCCCCATTTCATTCTCCATAAAATTGCTCACTGCAGCTTAGGGCTTTGATCCAAGTGATGAAGACTGGGGATCATTTTATTTCTGTATCTGTTACTTCTTGCCATCAAGTTTTATCTTGCATCTCCCAGGAACCAGGATTATTTTGGTGCTTCAACAACGTCCACAATTACCTATGGCTGCAGAACAGTTTGTGTAAAATGTTCTGTTTTTCTTCTTTCATTGAGACACTACTCATACTCCAAAGGGTGTAAGGTTTTCTAGTGCTGCACTGTCATTTCTCTGCATAATGCATTGCCGCTTGGTAGCTAATGGTTTTTCTGACTTGTTATCCATGTACTATATGTTGTCCTGATTTCAGACTTTCTTCTTTTCCTACCCATTAGCCTTGTAATTACTGGTGTCTTACGATTTTTGTTTGCATATTATTATTATTATTTATCTGAGACCATGCATTCTGTGTTGATTTTTGCTGTCCATATGCCTAGGGCTGGCAATGAGCCGAGCCACTTGCGAGCCACTCGAGCTCGGCTCGAGTTGAGCTCGACTCACCCCAACTCACTTGTTGAAATGAGCCGAGCTCGAGTTATACTCAAAGCTCGAGTTATACTCACCCCAACTCACTTGTTGAAATGAGCTGAGCTATAGTCACTTGCGAGCCACTCGAGCTCTGCTCGAGTTGAGCTCGACTCGCCCCAACTCACTTGTTGAAATGAGCCGAGCTCGAGTTATACTCAAAGCTCGGCTCATTAAACTAGCCGAGTCCGAGTTCCACCAACTCGGCTCATTGGCTCGCGAGCTGGCTCTCATCAAAATGAACATTAATGTTTTATAATGTTCTCCCACTCTCATACTCGTCACCATCAAAGCCCCCACCGAACCGCAGCACGTTTGTGACCAAAGACCAGTTTGGTATTTTATAGCCAGTATAAAATTTTTTAGGAACCCGGTACAGGACTAAAGGAGCTGCCCAACTGCCCAAGCCCCAGGCCAAGGTCCTTGGGACTTTTAGTCCTGTACCGGGGAAGCCTAAATGTTACCCCACCTGCCCTCCTATAAATAAACTTCCAGGCCTTTGTTCATGGGTTTTAGTCTATAACAAAGTTTAAATGGGCCGAGTCTTTCAAAGATTTGGGACGTAAAAATAGATGGGCTTAATCCTGTGGACTGGGCTCGTATTGGGGTCGAGTTTGGCTCGAGCTCGAGTTTTTTCATTCGAGCCCGAGCTCGAGCCTTAGTCTGGGCTTTGATGAGCTCGTAATTTTTGTGCTGAGCCGAGCTCGAGCTTGGTTAAGCTCGGCTTGGCTCATTGCCACCCCTACATATGCCTATATTGGGTTGTCATGCATGGGAATATCTGTCAACTGTGGTCACCAAATCTTATTGGATCTTGTTTGTTTGTTTTTTAGAGATGTCCGTCGTGTATATCATTCTTGTAGAATATTGAATTTTGATCTAATATTTAACTCGGTGTGCTACAAATTGATGTCTGAAGCTCTGATGAGAAGTTGTCAGCTTGTGTTTTGTAACTGCAATGCTAAAAATCAATGGTCTATTTTCCTTTGCGTTTCTATTTGATTAGTTAAGCTTTTGACTCTCAAGCATAATCTGAAAAATGCTGATTAGAGATTTTACTGCATTTCGAAAGCTAAATTTACGACGTTTTGACTTCTCTACTCATGTTCACTAAAGCTGGTTATTTTTCTTGATACTAAAACGTTTCTTATGTTGTTGCAGGATGATTTTTCAAGGCCTGGGCAGGGAGGACCACCACGCCCAGCTGGAGGTGCCAATCCAGTTCGGCCGTGAAGAAATTCGGATTCATTTAGTTTTGTAGCTGTTAAACAGCGAATGGACCGATGTTTTCAAGTATGGATCTGCATTTCTGCGAAATCAGTTTGGATGGAAGGATGTATTGGGAAGACTTGCTTTTTTTGCTTACTGCTCGGAATGATTTATTTCACAATTTCTTTTTGCCAACAAGTTTTATCAATGGTGACTTATTTTAATTATTAGATGAAACATGTCAATCTGTTCTAGGTAGCTAAACTGTTAACGATGGTTATTTCTCGCTGACAGCTCGGTAGTCAACCTCAACATTTTCTTGCATGTGGTTTTTACATTTGTGTGCTTGATGAGCAAGGAACCAAGGGCATTGCCTTGTTTGAGATCAAATTTCGTCTGATACTGATTTGTGGAGAATTACGAGAGAGCAAAGCAGTCCTCGGATTTCCATGGGAGTATTTTTGGTAAAGATCGATCCGAACTTTGCTTTGTTGAGGATTTGCCCTGACCATTGTGACCATGGATATCCAGACAAGATAGATAATCTTGCATCTCAGATTCAGTGACTTTACCAAGCAGCGAACTGTCATTAGCATACAATGAACCTGAGATGGTAGGAGCCCTAGGATTTACCTTGAACCAAATGATCTTTCCCTCATTAACCTTCGAATCAATCAGCTTGGTGAGCATTTCATTGTAGGGAATAAAGATAAGGGGATGGCGGACACCCTTGGGGAATAACCCCTACTGGAAACAATAAAACCCACATTCTCACCATTCATATGAACAGAGATGGTGGCAATGGAGATGCAGGACATGATCAGATTAACCACCTTAACAGAGAAGCCAAATTTTCTCAGCACATGAGCAACAAAACTCCACTCTAATTTATCACGTTTTTAAGATATTGAACTTCAAGGCAAAAATACCTCTTTACCTTTCTTGATATTAATGGAATGTACAATCTCTTGAGTGACCAGAATGTCGTCTAACATCAATCTCTAGGGAACAAAAGCGGACTGCTTTGGAGAGACTAGCTTGTAAAGAAGGGATTTAATTATGATAGCTAAAATCTTGGCACAAACTTCATATGACGTTAGAGAGACTGATGGGCCGGTGGTCTACAGGAGATGTTGCTGGCTTTTCTTGGGAGTAAGAGTGATATTGGTATAGTTTGGGGGGTATAATTACACCTGGGAAATTTTTTGCACAAAAGTAATCACTTCTTATTGGACAATGCTCCAATAATGTTAATAGAAAATAGGAGGAAGGCCATCAGACCCTGGGCACTTCCTCTCGGTTTCATACTAAAGAGAGCAGATTTTATCTCATTAGGGGAGGGAACCACCTCCAACATCTGATTTTCCAGTTCAGTAACTTGCTGAATGCTGATGATGACCAAGTTGTTGAAGTAATTAATAAAACTGTGTTCTTAACAATCTACATTTCATCAATCCTGGAGCCATCATCCAGCTTAAGACCTGAGATTCTTTCAAATTCCTTCTGCAAAGGACAGATAGGTGGAAGAATTTAGCATTCTTATCACCATCAACAAATCAATGGGCCTTTGCGTTTTGCGTCCAATGTTCATGTTCCTCTAAGAGAGCCTGCTTAGAGGACTTACGAAGTTCATTCTTTTCAGCAGATGGTTGACCCAAATCAGTATTGTTAAGTAGGTTCCTCAGCTTATCAATTCTTCCCTGAGCATTTCTAAGGGCATCCTTATTCCGTTTCCTCAGCTTTGAGTGCACAACCTTAACTTTATTTACAAAGTTAGAAACAAGTTTGAGAGATGCCTGCTAGGCTTGGGAGATAACATCAGTGCAAACTTGTCTACTAGACCAAGCTGACTCGAACATGAAAGATGTGTCTCCCCTCCTGGTCTGCCCTTCAATGTTGAGTATAGTAGGCTAATGAAAAGGCCTGTTTGTTCATGGAATAAGAGATGCAGGAGATGTAACGAGGTATAAAGAGCCAAGGTGAAAGATTTCGTCACCTCAAAATACATGGTAAAAGTAGATAGATAGGTTGTATCACTATTTTGTCATGCATTTTTATTTTGCAAAATCTCTGTAAGCGATCCCGGAAGACAGTTTACTAAACTGAAGTCCTCGTTTGGTTGAGATTTTGCATTCTACGTTTTTTTAAAAGGGTAACAACAAATTCTAGTATGGGGTGAGATTGAAACCTAGCGAAAGTTGTGATTAGTTCTCAAAATATAGGAATTTTCGCCTCCTGTATGTCCAGTGCTAAGCTGCCGAAGAGAAAGGGTGTGATGAGCCCCCCTCCACACACTATGGAAGCGGAATCCCAATTCCACGACCTTCCCCATTCAGGGGAAGGTTGAGTGTCCACTGTGTTGAGAGATTTCTCATCCTATTTCAGTTTCACAATTAGAAGTCCGAAAATTGATGTATGACATTCTCGTTTGGAATAATTAATGTTTGTATGCATTATATAACATGATTAGGCCCCTCCCCCAGTCCCTTTTAACATTATGCAAGGTTAATACAAATACCAAAACCAATGCCCGATGTGCCAAATTCCGAACAACAATACAACCTAGCTATGTAGGTGCACTGAAATATGGCCCGAGAACATGTAGTTCCCTACCTCGTGTTACAATCGCTTGTGAATAAGAGGCCTCGATAACAAAACCTTCCTAGAGAACCCTAGAAGACGCCATGTTATTTCTTTCAATGATCACGACATCTTCTCCCTGGTGGCTGTGTTAGTGTGCTTCCTTCTATTTGTGAGTAAACAAATGGTGAGACAGTGGAGGCTGACCAAGCTAAGCATGGATATAGCGTCTCCAATATTTCTTTGTTTCCAACGATGAGGACAATACTATTATTGGGTTTTTTTTTATTATGATTTTGATTTTTTAAAAAACTTAAATTATGAAAAAATTGATAGTAAAAATAAGAGCTACAGAGTCTCTACACATGCCTCGTCATCTATATGAAGACTAGGAATAGCACCAACAAAATTTCATTTAAATGTAAGAATTAGTATTTTGATTTTTAGATTCGTATTCATATTTTATCCAGAAATTGCTCCAATCATTTCTTTAAATTTGCATCTTTAGTGCAGCCTCGGGCAACAATAAATTGAAGGTGTTAATTACAGGAACTCCTGCTATCCTTTGAAATACCTTCACCAACAGAGAGAAAATTAGGGACGCAAATTAACAACACTCAGAAATAAGGCATTACCAGGTCACTGCAAAAATAATGTTAGTTGCAAAGCCCCAAATTGTTTTAGACCATAGTTCCCCATCTACCCTCCCATCTACAATGGAACTCTACAATCACTTTCAGAGATTCACAAAACAAGAGATGATCTTTTGTCATCCAGGAAGTGTCCCAAACAGCTACAAATGTAGTGAGCATACCACGAAGCATATGCTCAGTCGCAAACTATGAAAAGAAATAGAGAAAGGAAGCAGATTGTCGTGTGCAGACCAGAAGCATGCGCCTGGCAAAACCAATCTGAGTAATCTGATCCAACCCTGAACCAGTCAACCTGTCAGTTTTTTTGGGTCAAAGATTTTAAAAGTCATATCAAATTCGGATGAGTTTTACTTGTGCCACCACCAGCGGTGCGGTAATTATTTTCTTTTAATTTTTTTAGGGTAGGCCCTAATACATCCCATATGCTCCTGTAGGCTTATGTTTGATCGGATGACTTCAAAAAATTAAAAACTGAACCTCAATGATAGTTGTTGGGTCGGAGATTCGTCCATTCCAGATCAAACGGTCAAAGCTTCTTAGATCACAGAAGCTCTTCGTGTTCTTACAAAACAGACACTAGGTCAGAGAAGACCTCCGATTGCGATCCGGAGAAATTCTTTCCGATGTCTAAGTCAGAGAGTGCAGGAATAAGGAGGAGGTAGAAGATTCAGTGTAGAACGTACCTCTCTTGAGGGAATCAGGGGGTTCCTTTTATAGAGAAAAATATGAGACAATAGCCGTGTCTAACCGGGGAGCATACGGCGAGAAATTAGACACAACCTCCAGACGGGATGGGACTCTGGCTTTCTCTTATCTGCTCCGGTGTTGACGAGGAGGAGAGTTCTTATAGCCGAAGGTGTCCTGGCGCCCTCAGGACATTGGGGTCCGCCTCAGATTGGGGTGCTTCCTGTTGGAGCCTGGGTTCATGGGCTTACCGGTTGAGAGGCCCATCAGATTTTGTAGCGAGCAGGGATAGTCCTTAACGGGCCAGCCCACCTAACAAATAGGCTAGCAGAACTGAGCCCTCTCAATAGTAAAAAATACTCTTAATAGACCAAGCCCAATTATGATTTTTAACTTTTTAGATTTTTTGCATCATCTAATTGAAGATCAGCCTATATGGACATGTGAGGTAGATTGGGCTCACCTTAAACAAATCTGTTTTTTTTTTTTTAAACCGATGTAGAAAGTAAAACTCTATTTGGTCAATTGAGATTAGATTTTGATGCAAATTTTACACCAGATTGACTTAGAGTCGAAAAGTCTTAACATAACTCCATGCAACTCAGTCTAGCCGTGCCTTTTTCCCCTGATGTACCTTGACCTGTCTCACTGTCTGGACTAGTGTCAGGGTATAGGTAGCACAAGTATAATACGACGTGGGTCAAGTCAGATTAGTCAAGATAAATGAAGATATTTCAAAACTTTCAAGAAAGATTAGTCAAGGTCCCAAGTTAAAACAGATACTGTGGCTTGTTTTCTGCAAGAATTGTCTACGACAAGGAATGCTCTTTTCTCAGTCATAGCATGTCTCAATATAAAAGCGCTGCTTGCTCATCGCCCATGCCTCTTTACATTTGTTACCAGCAGTTCTTTGGCACATCCCGAGTCCAAGCCGCAGTTGCCCATAGCGCACTTACAATAGGCAGAGGAACACCAAACTTTGTCTTGAGGCGTCTGAATGTGTTGGGGTATAAATACCAAAACAAAGAAAACATCAAACCATTAAATTTAGAATGACTGGACACATGAAAACTCTTTGGCAAAATTTGCCCCAGAGCATTTTACTGTATCAAATGGGGATTTCTGCACAAACACCATTTGGGGAACAAATGGTATGAGTTGACAAAGTTCATTAAATTCTTGTGATCCAACAATCATTAAGAACTTCTACCAATGCTGTTGTTTCACGTGTTAAAATCAATCCATGGATAGTTTATTTAGACTAATGAATTATTACTCTTCCCGACACCACAATTGCAAATGGAATCCGCCAAGTTATTTATGATAATTATACTAGTTATATATTCAGGTATTATGATAATTTTTCACTGACTAGTATACATTCAGCTTCCTCCAATGCGTAAACTCCTCCCATTTACTTATAATTAACATATATTGGCAAAAAATACACGAGTCTAGAAATGACCAAGTAAATGACATTGTTTCTATGGCTGCCACCACACCAAGAAGGGTGTGCTCATCCTAACTGGTTTACTCCCCCAGTTAATTACCAAGTCGACACTAGAATTATAGTCATCATTACAGAGAGAGTTGCAGATTTTGAGGGCAATCCCATTGAGTGCATGGCATTTAACATCAGTCCACCATAGCCCGTTTATTGTGTGGAATCTCATGATAAAGAATAATAGATATATAGACAGTCAAGGTTTGAGCACCAGTCTAATAATCATAAATATGGAAACAAGACAACATCAACAAAACTTGTGGCAAATGAAGTGGTAATAGAGCTTGCACAGGCCAGAAGCAAAAAATAAATCACTTATATTAACGGATCTGCTCGTTGAGAACATCAGAACTAACTCTGTTCATGCTACACAATATGATTTTCCCCATCTGACGTAAAACAATGCATGGACATAGCGGTGCAGTTATATTTACCTTATATCATTTCCTTGTAATCTGGATGATTCATTCTTTATGGTGAAATGTGCTTCCTAATAGACCATAGACCAGAAGTTTATTGCTTTTAAAGATGATGCAGTTTCCGTAACTTTACATTTTGATAACTTTTTCAGCCTTCTATTTTGTGTTTTCTCTATTTTCTACATTTTTAGGGTTGAGAGAACTATATTAACAGTGTATCTAAAATTCTTTACATACTTTGTTATGAGTTCCTTCGGTCTAGACATCGATTCTTATTTCTTATCAGGGTCTTTTTCACATTGCTGTTTCCCTTGCACATCCTGTTCTAGAATAGAGCTTCTTCCACACTATGGTTTACCTTGAATGGTTGAAAGCCTGTATACCTGTAATCAAACAAACTATCACTTTTACGAGGAAACTCACTGTACATAGTGACCGATAACATGATACAGTTTTAGGATGATGTTTAAGCCAACAGTAGGTTATTAGATGGATGTAAGTTCAATTTCTTAATAAGTAGAGAAATGGATAGTTTTGGATATAATCAATAACCACTGATGGATTTTAAGCTGACGATTCATATTAGATGATAGTTTTGGTAAACTTATTTCAATCAAGATTTTAGTTTGCACGGTGCTATAGAATCATTTTTATGATTCAAATGGATTGTTAAATTTATTCTACAATTTTGCATTACTAAATAGGTTTAAATTTAAATATATTATTACCTCACTTGAAGAATAATTATTTTTTATTGAAATCTGATTTTTTTATAAAAAAGTATGTTAAGTTGCAATTAAAAATTAAGTTTCATAAAATGTCATTTCGACTATTATTTGTACCTCTTGAGGAATAATTCTTTTTTAATTCAGATTTGATTTTAAGTAAAAATCATTCGTTAATTTATACTTCAAATTTAAGTTGCATAAAGTCTCAATTTGATCGATATTTGTTTGATAATCTAGATATGATTGATCCCCTCTCCGCTCACGCTTGCGCTCAGCCTTTGCATATATTTTGGGTAGCAGTTACACTCAAATTAAGCAAGGCTCTCTCGGAAGTTGATGCAGAGGTGACAGGGTGAACCTTCTCAGCTCCTACAAATATGGAATAGGACACGATAGCTCACTCACGGAATCCGAGTCACTCGAGTCTGCTGTGATTTCTTGTCAATCGAGATGCGGCTTTGCGTTCCTTTTTGGGATGGCAATTGCATTCAAACCAAGCAAAAGCAATGCCAGCAAAGCAAGGGACAGGTCGAACCTTACAACCCCCCCCCCCCTCACACACACACAAAAAAAAAAGAAAAAAAAAAGAGACCATGAATAATGGTAACCTAGAGAGAGGATCTCAGTACAGTAAGTCAATTCACTTGGTTCTGCCGCAGTTCCTTAGCAATCTCTATGCACGTCGCCATGGGGCAATTTGTCTTGATAGCATTCAAAGCAATATGTGACCGGCCTGCTGCGTATCCTTCCTGAAAGAAGGAAAGAATGAAAACATCATGGTTAATGAAATAATAAAATCTCTGTTTGATCAACCAAATTGGCTCACTTACTTAACTAAGTGAACCCAGCTCAAATCTGCAGTCGTAATGGCAACACCAGCTATGGTGGTGAAAATTTGAAACAACATACTTTTAGTAAAAGACGATATAGATGTTTTGATCGATAACCTTTCTACTCTGAACAGAACCTATGATTTGATATATACTTCTATGTCAGATAGATACTCGAACACGATATGACACTAAGGACATCTATGTCAAGCCCTCCTTTTAATATTTTGAAATAAAAACTAAACACTTCTTAGAATGTCTATTCGTATGATAACATTCAATATATTTTAGGCATATCCTTTATGTTTTAAATTACTTTCAGTAACTATATATATATATATATATATATATATATATATAGATAGATATACACATTGATATGTATGTACTTATACATTCTGGGTCCTCGCTTGTTTTTAAGACATTATCGTGCCCAACACGTCCGTGTCGACACTTAATATCCGTACCTGTGTCCTAATCATAGCACAAAACCGTTCGCAGCAAAATAGGCCAGCATCTACAAGACAGAAAGACAGTGAAGTACCTTTTGCAATGTGGTGATCATGGTGCTTAGTGGAGGTGAATTTACTTTTGCTCGACGGGCAATCTGGAGATGACACAAATTATGTCATTTCAATTTATAGAAAAACTTGGACAGTGACCAGCAACAAAAATGTTAAGCAATATATGATTGGAATAAAGCATCACCTCATCAAGTTTTATGTACCCAAATGGTAATCTGGGGTCACTTTCCTCCAGCATCCTTCTCAGAAGTTTTTCTAAATTATCTCCTCCTTTCTCCGAGCATGCCCATCCCAATTCCCCAGCTTCTTTTAGTATTTCCCCAACATAATCAGCATCATGAAGAGGTCCGGTCCACAAGGGACCTGAGACAACCAGTGATCGAGAAACCTAAAACCAGCAAATAAGAATGGTTAAAGAAGACAATCGAACTTGTCCCATGACTTAATGCAGATCGTGTATAAAATGGATACCTTGTGCCACAACTAAATGTTGAATGTGTATGTCAAATGCTTCAGTGAAGGCCAATTTCCATAAAGAAAAGGGTGCAAAAATCAATGTCTATTAAGGATCCTCACTTGATTTTGACCGATGGAAAGACATTTAATCATTTATATTAGTTTTGCAGACAAGATGTATTTATCGGCACACTTGCTAACCCTGGAGTAGAATTTTCAACTTGCTGACTTCAGCAAATAAGTCACATTATTTCATGACTGAGTTTAATTCCCTATCAATAAACCATAGAAAACAAGTAAAACAAAAAGGAATAAAGGATGATGTTATGGACTTGCCAATCACAAGAAGTCATTTTCCCACCTAGAAAAAGCATATGTTTTCCAGGGACATGGACTAAATTCTGCCAGAATAAAAAGAAATCTAAACAGGGAAAATGTATAGAGAACATACTTCAGTACCTCTCCCTTGCTGCAAGGACAGAACATTTGCCCAAGTTCTTCCCAAGAAAATGCTTGAGAATGCCCACATTTATTGCAATAGCTGATGAAACGATAATCACTACAAAGAGAAACAGTTCACAATATAACATCTGACAATGACTAGAAACCCTAAGGTAAGGAAACTAAGAAAAAGGAAAAGTCTTCACAAGTTCTCACCTAGTGCCATGGAGCCTTCCACGGGTCACACGAAACATTACTCTGAATAAAGGTCCATGATATGAATAATAAGAAAAAAGGGGTAGGACATGGAAGCCTAGAGCGGTTGCTTCACGTAAAGCTCCACCTATAAGCATTCGTAGACCTATCTCATTCGAATATGGCATTGGACGAATATATGCTCCATATGAAGCTAAAGAACTAAACGAGGAAAGATAACAGAGCAGTTACAAGCATGATATGAAATGTGAACAGACCAATCAAGGAAAACATCAATTAAATGTTGATGAAATTCTAATTGCTTGAAAAGCTATAAACAAATTATGCATGGTCTAATATAAGATGTTTCAGTCATCAACCAAATTAAAAGAATTCCACAGAAAAGTTTGTATATAGGGAAAGGATCAAATGCGCCCCATGGCGCATCTGATATAGATGTGCCCTGCCCAACCTGCTATCCAATCTCTGAACCAAAAAAAAATTGAAAAGTGCCCGCCCGTGTAGCGTGCCACGGGCACTTTTCAGAATTTTTCCTGTAAGCCAGAAAATCAATATAGGGGAAACTGAAGACCAACAGGTGTACTTCTACAGTGATTTTTGAAGGGTCAGATTGGTGTACTGTTGGAATTTGTTTAGCTTTTTAAGCATTTGTGGGACAAAGTTGCTTCTTTCATGACAGTTCACTGAATTTTAAGACTACTCGGTACCTTAAAGTGGAAAATGAGCTTTTATTTCATAGAATTATATGCCTATGTAGGATCTTTGCTGTGTTATATTCTTCGTTGTATTGTTCCTCTAAGTTGCATAATACATAAAGATGGATTAACTCAGCTCCAGAGAACCCTGTGATGGCTAAAAGAGCAAAACAGAGACAAAATTATGCTATGGAAGAAACTACAAATGCATCCTGTTAGGTAACAAGAAATCAAATTGCCAAGCATAGAAGAGGTTATTGCATAGAAGAGGTAATCCTCTGAGAAATGATTGGAAACAAAAGACTGGGATCACAGTGAAAGCAAGCAATTAGACTATAATTGGACCCATCAGTGAAAATATGGCTCCACCTGCAGGCCAGTAGGTGAGATGCACTTCATGCAAAACTTGCAAATATAAAATTCTCCTCTCCCCCTCTCCATGCATTCATTCTAGGCAAATCAAATCAGTTCCTGCACCTTCAAAGCATAGATGCATCATGGAAGTCTGTTTGATCTATTGAACCACTTCTAACATATTGTTTTGAATGCTTTATCATTTCTGTGTTGCCAAAAATATCCAATATATGCCAACAAATGTGTCCTTGGCTGTTTCCTCTTTCATACCCTACATCATTTTTCATTACATATCAGCAGCATGTCTACATTTAACCAAAGCTGCATTGCCATGCTGCATTCGGAAATAGGTTATCACCCATTCACTCTAACAAGGTACTATAGGCATTTTTCAGTTTTCTGTTCCATAGTTTTTTCCTTCACTTTGGAGAACATCTCTACCATGCAAAGACTTTTTAGGAATGTCTTCTAATCACTTTTACAATGCATTCACTATCTGTATAACGTTTATGCTGCAAACATCTGTCAAAAATCAGGTTTTGGTATGTGTTCGTCATCATCATCAATCCCCACGATCCTTTGTCATCTTCAAGAAACTCAGAAGCATGCTTAACTTTTTTATCTTCCAGTTGTGTACTTGATAAACACATCAAACTTCATCTTCAAAAGAATCAGGTACGACGCACCCAAGCATTCCCTCATCACGTTGATTTCCAGATGCAGGGGAAACCTATTGATATGTGCACTAAACGTACAGAGAAATACGAGCTGATGCACATGCTACACTTAACGTGTTCAAAATCTGAAGAGGAAACAAATTTATTATGTAAGATTATCGGTCATCATTCATCAACCAAATCGGATGTCTCATAAATATAAAAAGAAAAAGAAACATATACATCTAGCCAAAACATAAGAGTGCAAATTGGGAATGTGCCATTAACTCTGGGCATCACCCTAAGAATTAAATGGGTAAAATTGCTTCTGATACACTCAAGTTGCTCTTGAGAGCAGGAAACCTGCAAAAACTTGAAAAATATCACGTTCTTTTGTATTAATCGATTATTTCTAAAAAAGCTGTCCATCAGCACCTAAGAAGAAATGATACCTTCAAACAGATTCAAACAATTATAATAAATTTCTTAAAGCAGATTCAAACAGCCAGACACACGTGATTCAGAATCTTAATACTGGATAAATTCCAACTATGACCTGCATTCTCAAAATTATCCTAAAACTTACTTCTGAGGCCGATGCCCTCCCGACGAATACCCATCGGTAGACGTTAGATACAACAATCCCCCAATCTTGACGGCCGCGATGGCGGACCTCAAGAACGAAGAATCGCTCCCAAACGAGTCTATATCCACCAGATCGAAGAACTCCCTGAACAGATAACTCTCCGCAAGCACCCTGTTCGCATCCATATGCGAGATTACCCACCTACTCCCTTCGCCCTCCTCCACCACGCCGCTCCTGGCGAGGTTCGCGATGACGACGCGGCGGTGCTCCTCGTTGGCGTCGTTGGCCCACACGAAGCCGGCGCCCGCCTGACGGAGGTAGCGGAGGGAGCGGACGCCGCAGCCGCACATGGCGTCGAGGATGCGCGGGGCGCGGGTGGTGGAGCGGGCGTGGAGGATGGCGGAGAGGACGCCAAGGTCGCGGGCGATGGCGCTCTCGCGGCGGAAGAAGGAGGCGCCGGTGTCGAACTCGACGCCCCGCTCCGCCTCCAGTGAGCAGCGGAGGGCGTGGTGGGGGGCCTTGGGAGGAGGCGGCGGGTGGCTCGGAGGGGAGGCGTGGCGCCTGGTGCGCGGGGAGAAGGGGAGAGAGGATAGGGTTTGGGGCCGGGGAAGGGAGAGGGACGCCATGGCGGGAGAGGCCAGGGCTCAGTAGAGAGTGGCGGGGAATCTTATGTGAAATTGTGAATTTAGGGATGAAAATGGTAACGGATAAAACTTATCGGTGATGGTCCTTTTAGACTAATATGAGTAACGGAAACAATAACAGATAAATATCTTGGTAACCTGATTATAAGTAAGCAGAATGCTAATATTTCATACTTTTTGTCACCTCATTTTATCACTTATAAGAGGCAAGTGCCACATCGATATTTCTTAAAGTTGTCTCCATATAATAATAAGTTATAAAATGCTCACATGACACTTATCTGTAGATGACAACATAAAATGATTAAAAAATATAGAATTCTTAACATTCTTCATCTAATTTTAACTTATAAGTCAGTTAACAAATAATATTTTAAATGAATAGCATAACAGATAAAGTTGAATCTCTTTTGGATCGCCAGTGGAGTGGTCCATTTGATTGATATGAATTTGTCCTCCTTCCCCTTTTTCATTGTTTTTAATCATTTAATCTTTGATCAGATAATACAAGTTAACTCTTTAGATATGTCCTTTTGCCTCGGGATTAAAAAGAAAAAATATACTTACTGCAGTAACCATCACATCAACAAAAAAAACTGTATTTATTGTAACGGTCGTTACTGACCTACATTGCGGCAAGTATACGAGTCAACATGTGTATGAGATGATGCTGTGTCCTCGAGTCTGTTTTGACAAATTCGTTAATATAAGTGAATTTGATATTTTATCTATTCAAAAGACGACTTATTCTTAACCTTTTTAAGTGAAGATACATCGGAGAGTTGATCTTCGACATCTCTTGATGGACGGAATCAGGAGTTTAAACTTTGTCACGTAATATCCATGGTGATCGGTGAGGCGTCCTCAGGTTTAGTTTTTGTTACTCTTTTCCCACCTTCTCTTCTTGTACCACTCGGATGGGACAAAGGAGCCATATCACAACGGAAGCCTGTTTGTAAAAACTTTCGTACGGAGAATTTGCCGGGGACAGATGCTGTGATCATTCAACTGTGAAAGCGCCGGTTTAATAAGAGTAGAAAAAAGAGTCTTATTCTTAAAATAAGATTAATTCTAATTTAATAGATAGAATAATTTATACCACGTTAGAATTACTTATTCTTTTTATTCCGCCAGTAGATCCCACAAAATTATCAAAACTAAAGGTCTCTTATTCTAGTATATACTTATTCAGGATAAATAATTCCGGATAATCTATTCTGCAAACAAATTAGGGAAGATTACTTATTCTAGAGCATTGCAGTGACAGAACCAAAAGAGAAAACATTTGAACATTGGCCTCACCACTTTGATAGGAGAATAATAGATCTTATTCTTAGCATAAGACTAATTATAATTTGATAGACGGAATAAGTTATACTGCGTCAGCATTGTTTATTCTTTGGATAAGAAGAATAAGTAATTCCACCTTAGACCAAAAAATTGTTTATTCTGCCTATTCCGTCATTAGGCTCCAGACCACTATCAAAATGAAACCTTCTCACGCCACTGTCAAAATGAAACACTCCTTATTCTGATCTAAACAATTCCAGTCTAAGTAAATCTGCTATCAAAGTGGGAAATCTATTCTGCTCCGGATCTGGTGATAAAAATGATCCGCTAAACTAACCTCGAGCTGCCATCGTTAGCATGTCAGCTAAATGTAGCTGGTGTTTAACATCTTGCGATCAACTCCAGTTTCGGTCGCGTGTATGCCTGTGGTGTAGCGGCGCATCTCCTGTGCTCGCATATGGAGCGTCGCAAGTTCGACTCGTGCTTTTTCCTCCCGCGTAGATTTCCGCCCCTTTTCGGGTGCGTAAAATCGAGAGGAGGATCCGGGGTTGGGGGGGAGGGCCCGGGTTCGATATCGGGTCCTAAAGGTAGGTTAGCTTGGTCCTTGGCCGTTTGAGCCACGTTTCAAAAAAAAAAAAAAAGAGAACTCCAATTTAGGTCCTGGCGGACCTAAAACATATTTCAGCAGTAGCTATAGATTTAGCAGCAGTACATCCGTATTTGGTTACTTGCGGGCTTTGTTACAATGTTTCAATGACAAACACAGCAAACCCCAATCTGGAGTAAAGAAATCATCATCGCACCAATGCTGCACAACCATCCTTGAATCATGTGGATCGGATGGCATGCGGTCACTACACAATGTGCAGGGTGCAGTGAGCTTAACCCCGTGTACGCTGCTGTCCAATCCGCAGATCAGATTGGAACATGGGTGCGGCTGCACTGCCAAAGTAGGCAGTGTAGAGATTGTTCTCCTTGGAGTAACACTCAAAACGGCGAGCATAGAACTTGACATTCAACGGTTAACTTATTGGCCAGATAACAGCTTAGTCGAAGGTCATTGATTCTCAAAATTTTAACAAAAAACTCCAAGAGATGCACACATACAACAGCAGTGCATATTGTACATTTTGGATACACTGATAACTAGAGCTTATCTTGAAAACAGCCAATTAACTGGAGTAACGAGATAACGTGGGTGTAAGGATATACATGTGACAGTCATGAGAATCAACTTGAGCTTCAAAGGTGCCGGCTGCATTCTCTGACAAAACTTTGTGCTGCCAATGAAAGGTAAACATGAGTATTTGAAGCTATAAAAGATGCATTCCTCCTAAAGTAGACATGAATATTTAACTAAGAACTTGTGGGAACACACGCACAGATAAAAAACCTCCTCCCATCTCCAAAAGAGAAATCTGCAGCTCAAGTGCACATCCAAAATTTGTCATGTCTGTCTAGGATAGCTATAATCTCTATCTCGACCTTTAATATCTCCTTGTACTGACATTCAGAGTTGAGTGAATTCTGCCAAGTTTGCAGAATATGCCTCAGGCTTTGAGTGTCTCAATTCGCATGTCAACTCTGCCCTTGCATTGTGGCAGCTGACCATTCTGGTTTCCCAATTGTTTTGGCTTCCGATAGCCAGGTTAGGACTTGAATACTCTGGGCAGTCAGCTAAAAAAAGGTATTTTAAATTATGATAACCACATTGGGGGTAATGCCCAAAAGCTTATAGGGTGTTTGAGAACAATTCTCGTTTAGAGGCTATTTCTCTTTCAAAAGTTGTTTCATTTAAAATTTTGTTCTAAATGTTGAAAACGATGTATTTTATCTCCTAACCTGTTCGGCAGACGAGTATAATTTTTAAAACTTGTCATAACATTTTTGGTGTATACTTCATGCAAAAGATAACACATATTTACAGAATGCTTCCAACATCATCTTTTTTCCAACTAGGTTGTTGCATTCTCCTCTTGTTCCACTTGGAAGGTTGGTGCATTCTCCTCTTGCTCCACTTGGAAGAAGGTCAATAAATAGATGCAAGATGATTCAGAGAAACACCAAAATCACTTGTTTGATCAAAAGAACAAAAATGTTTACGCAATCATCTTATCCTATCCCAGATTCTGAAGAACAAGGGCAGCCATAGAAAACAAGGGTAGCAAAGGGAGATATGAAGGTAAGAAAGAAGAAGAAGACGACGAGGAGGTAGCAGCAGAGAGAGAGGTGAAGGGGAGAAAGAAGAAAAACTAGAGGTCAGTATTGCACGTCCATGGCTGGTGTCAAGAACAAGGGCAACAGCAACACACCCACACCCATACCCACAGAGAGAGAGAGAGATGAGATGAAGATGAGAAGAGAAAAAGGACAGAGGAGAAGAAGGTGGAGGGGCTAGGGGAAACTGCAAGAAGCAGGTCCCAGCATTCCCAAAAGAAAAACAACTCTTGAGGTGTTTTTTTCTCTTGAGATAGGTTAACAAAGGAAAAGACTCCTCCCTAAAATTTGGAAGAGGTTTTCTCAAATGGGGTTCAACATCCACTTTTATCCTAATATTTATTTCGTGAAAGAAAATGCTTAAAAAATGTTTCCAAATGCCCTATTTGTAGCTAGGAGCCTATGACAGAATGTGATAGGTGCTGCATTAGGATCAACTGATTTGATGTCAATAAATAGCAAATATTTCCTGACCCTTCTCCATTATAATGTCAAGCTAAGCTTACAAAAAAGATACGCACAGAAAAATGACTTAGCAAATTGCAGCCTCCATATTTTTTTTTCCTTTTGCTCACAAGATACCATATAGTCTCAAAGAAAAAAGCATGGAATTAACATGGTTCATGGTTGTGACATGTTCCATGGGAAATCGTTGAAATCCAGGATCACTCAATGGGAAATTCCATAATCCCAAATATCTAGTTAACAACACTGTTGTCTTCATGCATGTGACGTGACAAGAAAGAATGTTTATCAATTCCAAGAACGGTTGCAGTTATAGACCAGTCTCTCACCTTCCACAGATCTCTTATGGAAACATTAGTGGACTGATCGAGGCCAAACATTTCCCATCTGGCTGTAATGGTAACAGTGCTAGAACATCGATTCCACAAGGCAACTATCAGGCAGTTTCCGGATAGAGGACCTGCCCATACCTGGGAATCACAATGGCATCAGAAGAGTCACATCCACAGTGAACAGCAAGCTTATAGTTTTTATACATAAAATTCAGCAGTAGAACAATACGTAAAAACCCATGATGTATACTATAGAATTTGCTGTTCAATAATGAAAATATTTGTTTTCCAAATGTGTAGGGCCACAAGAGAATTTTCAAATTTACAAAGAGGAAATGTTACTGTAAGAACCTGGCTGCAACCATTTTCTCCTGCAACTGAAACTTTTCTTCCTTGAACACCAAGAGGATCTGAATGCCAGGATTCAAAACATACAAATCAGTCTCTGGTTTTTAAAAAAGCTCACCAAGAGGGAATTTCAGCCATAGAATATGTAACTATGAAAACAGCAACATATACATGCATGATGCTGTTGTAGCCTAATCATTTGAAAAGAAAGACAAGTAAACCAAAGAGATATGCAAAATTTCAAATTAGATTCGGTCCCACCAACCTTTTTTTACCAAGTTTAATGAAAGTCCCTGTGACGTGCCTGTCACTAGGACAATGGATGAAAACTGGATCTTTTACCATCATGAAATATTAAACAGCCTTGGTCAACATGTGAACATCACGACTTATAAAAACTCATCCAACATTATACAAAGGTAATGCTCCCAATAAGAAGTGCATTAGAAACATCCAGTTTAGGGAAAGATCTCACTCCGTGCGCTGTATCTTGATTTAGCTAACCAAGTATAAACTATTATAGTTACTCAAGGAAACACCACATTGTGATTTTTACTTTCTGCAAAGCAAGTAATATGGCAATGCAATAATTGAGAAATAAGAACTTAAACATCAAAGTACCAGCAAAGGTCCCCATGAAGATTGACCCAAATTGCTGACCCAATGCCACATGTCACAAGTTTTTCATGGGTTGGACAAGAATGAATGCAACGGAAATCAGATTATGTCAAAATATTCAACATTTGACGTTTCCTTTAACTCAAAATCCTCTGTTTAATGATTCACTGTGTCCAACATGTGAAGATATAGGATTCTATTCCCTATGCCAGGGGTATGTTTCAAAGGGATTTCTCTATACAATTGGGATCCAATTGCAGATTTGCCACTGCCAGTGCATTTGCACGTATCTCAACTTTGCAAATCTTTATACGGAAATCTGTCACCCAGGTCTAAGAGCCATCGGTTGCCATTTATATTGTCTGTATTATTCCTTTCTAACATATGAAATTTGGATTTTTTTTTTTTGGGGGGGGGGGGGGGGGGGGGGAAGAGAGAGAGAGAGAAATTTTTGTAATTTCAACTTTCAGCCAAGGGACAACCAAAGTGAGGTTGAGCTAAAGTAATGTAAGGCAATGAAGGGTGTACATGCAAATGCACATCTTGCAATGACAAACATCAATTTTACTTGTAAAAGTGGTCTATACGCAAAACCCCTTTTTAAAGTCTCAAATTTGACATATTGATGCTTTCTAATCAAGTGTACCAAACATATTCTGTCAAAGAGACCATTAGCGATTTTCAATAAAAAAACTGAAAGGAGAAAATTAAGACATATAACAGGTGTTACAAGAATTGGACATAAGGGCAGACTGAAGAATAATCACCTTGATTTACAGAAATGACCTCCTCATTGCTTAAGATGTCCAGTGTCTCGGTCGTCATATTTCTTACATCACAACCAATCAAAAGAGGAGCCTGAAAAAATACTAATCAAAGGTCATTCAGGAGAAAGATAAAACAGATGGAGACCTAATTCAATTGCATTCAGCTAGTTATACACTCAGGTCTAGCAAAAAGATAAGCAAGCCCAAGAACTTTATATATGATTGACCAAAATGGAAGCTAATCTTGAAGATCCAATTTCATAATTAAAAAAAAAAAACAGTTCACCACAGTTATTTCTGATATAGTTTGGTTAGAACTCACTAATTATAGCTAGAATGCTACACAAAGCCGACAACCAAACATCGAATAGATCAGCATTATTTTTATCCAATATGATAGAAAACTTACATGCAGAATGTAATGAAGCTCACAGGCAAAATCAAATCGATAACAGGTGAAACCTAGCAACTATCCAACACAAAGGAAATCACCTTCATTAAAGCCCAGATGCTGAAATGTGCACGATATTCATTGTATGTCATACCCCCATTTCCGACCTCTAACATATCAGGATCTATCAAGACAAATAAACTGACACACCATGAGCTTGCTGCTAAAATTTCTACATATGAGAAGCAAAAATTCAACAGAGTTAACAAAGATTATAAGCAAAATTTTTATTACCATTCCATCCACCTGGCCCTGCATATGATGCCCACTTGTTATTGAGATCAGCAATGGTAGTAATGCTAATGGCAGAAGAAGTACCAGCAGTGCAGATGAGGTCAGTGAAGTTCATTACAATAGGGAAGCCAAAAAGAAAGCTCTGTCACCTTGCCCATGAGTCATTGATGTCATCTGTTGTACGCCAACTATTTCCAACAGTTCCAGCCCATAAAGCTGGATCATCAACACCCCTGTAAAAGACAATCTCTGCAATATCCATTAAGTGAAAATTTTTAATTCAAAATAAAAGATGAATGAATTACCATTCACAGAGTGAGTAGAAAATGGTTCGCCCAGTTGCATTTAGTGCATCACGCATTGGAGGATAACTGAAAATGGGGAAGATCCATACAACAAAGCAGTAAGCAAAATAAATTCTTCCTGAAGAGAAACCAGAACAACAGCCCATACCGCTTCTTTGGTTCGATCCCCAAATTGAAACAATTATCATACTTCAAATAGTCAACGCCCTGGATGACAAACACAAAAACATAAATAGTGGTGAAGCAAACAGATAAGCAATATATATGAACGAATTACAATCTAATATTGATATGAATTCAACACTAGTAATTAAAAACAGGTTGTTTGACTGAAGATTCCATCTTCAGATACACCCATCACCACCAATGTTTACAAAGGTGTATATGAAATCCCTTGAAACAGATCACATAAACTTACCCAAGATGCAAAAAGTTCTGCATCGTGTTTCTCATGGAAAAGGGACCCAGGTCGCATTTGGCATGTAAAAACCCTGAGAGTTGCACTTCATTGAGAAAGAAGTTGATAAACTGAAGGCAAGGTCTTAGTCTCTAGTTTTAATCTTCGTCCATACTTTTAAGCCTAGTTAGAATCATTTGAAGTTCTCAGTCAACAGTCTCCATGCCATACCCAGCGTCAGAATAAATACCAAGCTTTAAGCCCTTTTCATGTATGTAGTCAGCAAGTGCTTTGATTCCGGACAGAAAAGTCTCTTGGTTGGCAACCAAGTCACCCTACAATCACAAACATAATATTTATGGGCAAACATCAATACAAACGGTCTCCTATGAGGGAATGGAGAAAAGGGGACGGGGAGGATAGACATTCAATAATTCGATACTGCACCAATCCAAAGAATAGTAAAGGAAAAAGCAGACCATGCCATGTCCATATAGGCCAGGTTTTAATTCTTTTATCCTAATAATGTTGAAAGTAAGTAGGAGGCTCTTTATTTTCAATTGTTCAACTAATAAGAATGACTATAACAAAAGAACTTGGAATAAGAAATTCAAAGTTTCTAAATCTTCCTCTAAAAACTCTGTTCGAACTCAATACAATATAGGCCTATTTCTAGCCAGTCCAATATCAAGAGTTGCATAAATATCCTTCGTATACCACAATACTGGTCAAAACCGCATCACAGAAATATGTCAAAGACCATGAAACTAAGAGTTTGACCATACCTTAAGGTTTCTTAAAGGAGCTGACCAACAATCATCTGCAGTGATGACAAAAAGTGAGAGTGCACCAAAAGATAGATGCATAGAACAGCAATAAGAGCATCTCAGTAATTACCAACGTTGACATATATATAGCCCAGGTCGGCCAAACCAGTTGAGATGAGTGCATCAGCTGTAATAGAGAGAATGTTAGCATCTAGGGAATCACAAATATGATAACACTTGTGAATTCCTTGACAAGCCATCTTTGAGAGGCCTTTGCATATATGGCCACCTAGTATCCTTTTCTTCTGCATGTAGATGGGTATCTATGGACGAATGAAGAGCACAAAAAGCGAGACACTGAAATAAAACTGATGAATGCTGAATATGGATGCTTAAAGACTTGTTTTGAACCACAGTAGAGAATGGGATGAAAACTTAATAGTGGTGGAACATGATTCTAATAGAATGACACGTAAGGCATCTTCTAACGACTATGCATATTTTTGCTTAGAATATGGAGAAACCACAGTTTTAAAAGTAGTCCGGGGAATGAGCATTGGTAGCAGCAGATCAAAACAGACCTGTTTCCATAATAACTGTTTCATTGATATTGCATGCAAAGAAGTTCCAACTGTTCCATCTGTAAAACAAAATCGAAGGGAGAAAAAGGTAATATTACCAATCAAGAGTGCAAGGATCTGCCCAAAGTGAAAAGTTATATGTTAAATGGATAATCCACATCTGCTCTGTGTATGATTTGGATTCGGAGCCGATGTGAATTTCAGATATTCACTGAATTTGGAAATATACGAGAAAATGTTCAATAAAAATTCTAAAAGATTTGCGAAAAGATTTGTCATATGACGTATGATGGTTTCGAAAACTGCTTCGGAAAAGAAACTTAAATAAGATATTATGATATTGATAGCCATTATATCAAAATCCAAGAGAAGCAAATATAAGATTTTCGTCCCTGCTCCATTTATTGAACTGATAAAAAAACAGATTCTGTTTATGATCCATCCAATAATCTTTAAGCAATACTTGGTGCACGGCCAGCTACATCACCAAAAAAAAAAATGTTTTTGAAATTTTCTCAAGGCCAGCTCCACATGTCTGTGTCCGTACACATCCTAATCCCGGATCAGATAATTTAAAAAATAAAAAACAAACCTTAATGGTCGAACGGATCTACTAATAACAGTGTTTTATTTTTTAGAATTTGTAGATCATTCAATTGGAGATTAGACTGTACTGACACTTGGACGTCGCCCAACTTTAGAAGTATTTCAGAAAGGGAAATTTTTTTGATTGTGTAGCTGAACTGCAGCGTGCAGTAAGTATTACTGTATCCAGCCCATAGTTAGTTACAAACTCTATAATACATGTATAATATGCGTATTTTTTAATTCCCGAGTTAAACTCCCGTACGTCGCATCGTATCAAAAGATAGCAAAAAATACTTGTTCTTACACCAACCGTTTTATTTAGTATAATACAAAAACGTTTAATACTTCTCATTTAATACATCAGGTTATTGAATTAAAATAAAACTTTTACTACTTAAATATCATAGAACATGATATTATATGATAAAAAACTCACCTTTTCATCGACAAAAACTCATAATTTGATTAATACTTATTTATTATATGACTATTTTTTTTTTTTACTTTTTTGACAATTTTCATATAAAATTTATATATGTTTTACTGTATCTTTTTTAAATCTTTTAATTATTTAAAAGAATGTTTGACCGTCTTATTCAAAATTTAAACCGAATTATATCCGGACGTATTTTTGCGGTATAATACCCGTATCATGTTTAACTAATCAGGATCCAGCCTCGTATCTCGGACAAAGATTTTATCCCTAACCATTGCAGCCCTACTTGATCTCTTTTTAGTTTATGCAAAAGACCATTAAATGCCACAGAGTACCGCATTTTCTTGGGACACAATATTCGGTGGTGTTTTACGGAATTGTACAGCATTTCACGACAAACCAAACGATCCCTAGGGAGGAGGAGAGGGTATGCATACCCCATCTGAGGAGTGCGAGCAAGGCCATTGTCGAGCTGTAGCTTCCCATAGTTGGACGTGTCGAAAGGATGTCGCTGGTGCCGAGACTCCCAACTGTTCTCCCTCTCGAGGCTCGTCGCTTCTTTCAGCAGGGGAGGCGTCCTCGCGGCGAACACCACAAGGGAGATCGTGGGGAGGAGACAGAGGAGGACAGATAGAAACCCTCGCGCAGGCATCTCCCGCGGCATCCACCTCACCGCCTACTCTCTGCTCTTCCGTCTGCCTGCGCTGGATCGAGCATGCGGTGGGTGGAGTCCGTCTGCTACGCACGAGCCCCGCGCGCGCGCGCGAGAGAGAGAGAGAGAGAGAGGCAGAAGAAGAGTACCACTCCCTTCTCAGGTGGCAAGGGCATGCATTAGAGGCAGCAAGCAGACTCTGAGCGAAGCAACGCGGCTCCCTTCTGAAACCCCACGTTTCCTCTGCCGTGCCGGCGTCCGAGGGGAATGCTTTGAGGTATCGCTTGCGGATACAAAACGGATCCGGTCCGGTTGGCCCCTCAGGCTGTTTGGTTACACGTAAAATATAGTTTTATAAAAATAAATTTTAAAAAATATATTAAAAAATAAAATTTGTCATTTAGTATGTAAGAAAATAATTTTAGTTCTTTTAAAAAAAGACATTCGGTCTTATTTTACAGATGTCAAAATTAGAAAAAAGAGAAGTCAACAAATTAAATTTTTTGTTGACTTGAATGTTACGGATTACAAAATAAGTGCTTGTCATATATTTGTTCGATTTTTTTTTTCCTGTAATCTATTTTACGTAAAAACAAACGGAACCTAGGTTCCTGATCGTTTTTGTTAGTGAGATGCATTTACAAGATTTCTATATTAGAAATAGTACTACATAGGTACTCACTATTTTTTTTTTCCTCGGAAACGAAAAACAAAACTATACAATCATAATAACTTCACCTTCTTAAGGAGATCATTCTAATTTTGAAGGTCATATCGTAAAGAGTAATATTTTTATCCAAGTCCCACCTCCTATGAAGAGCATTGAACATAAGTTTTTAAGAACGTGGACAAATCTCCTTGCTTGCACAGCTACTAGAGGTAAGATTTAAACTCTACACTCTTTAAAAGGAGAACATCTATGCCATCCAGCAGGGTTGCAAGTATCCGAGTTTTGATTGTTTGGCTTATTCCGGTTTCTGTACAAGAACCACCTGTTAAGTTATCAAAAAATAGAAAATAGATCTCCAATAATTATCAGAGTCAGAAATAAAAATAGTTGTTTTCCCGTCCGTAAACTCATTTTCATTTTAATTTATTATGTATTTTATATATATCATTTTACAAGAAAAAATTGAGCTATCAGATGGTCCCTTTCATATACAACGGCCGTGTTTGAACACAGAAGGGGAAGTAGGGGGTATGGCCTCACAAACTTTCAGAAAGACCCCTATACTAAAGTATGTATCTAGTTTTAATATCTTATAACACATTTATTACACATTTACTCATATAATTCCTGTAAAAAGTTACAATTGTGCACATATGTTTTCTTATCTTTAACCTATTTTAACAATATAAACAACCTCAATCAAATTGATATTATTCTACAGATAACCTTTGCATTAAAGAACTACATTGTTCCTTTCCTCCCAAGGAATTCTTTTGGCTCCGCCACGGTCTAACCGTGAAGATATCGCTTGACACAGAAATAAGGCCATGGTAAGAATAATGAACCTTTTTAAAGTTTAGTGTGAATTTGTAGTGTACGGTTTGGTGGATTCATAATATTTAGATTTAAGTTTACACCAATATATAAAGTAGATTTCAAAGTTTATAGATTACAAAAATTTACATAAATTGAGGCCTTGTAGATTTGGAATTTTTAATTATTAGAAGACAATTATCAAAAGTAGATAGTAAATGTGATTTAAAACATATTATAGTGATGACGATAACGGAAACCTCCATTTCTCGTTTTCATTTTCGATTTTTGATTTAAAAACTAAAATGGATACAAAAGCTAGAACATTCATTCCCTTTTTAATTTCTATCTTCGATAAATTTTTAAGAAATGAAAGTGAAAAGAGCTCAAGAGCTCAATGAATCTACGACACACTTAGTCCAACACTCTTTTAAATTTAACTTTATAAACTCAAGCCAAGCCATAGCGAGTACTAAGCTATTTACGTTCTTAGTTATTTGATAAAAATTTTTACAAGATATTATTAATTAAAATTTTATTTATAAATAGAATAATTAAACGAATACTTAAAAGAACTCTTAAGAAGTACTTAAATAAGCTTTTAACAAATATTAAAACGAGCTCTCAACAAACACTTAATTGAGTTTGTTCATGAGCATAATTGAACTGAGTTCACTTATCTTCAAGTTTGTATGAATTAATAAATTGGGCTGAAATTTTATTCAAATTTACTTATTTAGATTATGCCGGAGGAAGTGCACAAAAATGCACTTTTCAAAACTTAATTACAGAGAATCTCGAGAAGTAACATGGCGTTCCCTTTAGATGGGGATAGAGTCACACATGTTATTTATTTATCTACTTAAACAGAGGCTTAAGAGACATTAATCTGAATCATCTGACTAAAAAATCAATCCTCCGAAACATCTGATTAAAAATTCAAAGCCACGTTGAAAAGCGTGACATGCATAATCCGCAGAAATGCAGGATATTTTGGAAGCATAAATCGACAGTCGTCAGAAATCAATAAAATTGTCCTTGTGGATCTACGTGAGGTGAAAAAAAAAAAGAATGGCATCCCATCGCAAGAAAGAGACATTGTCTGCACAATTTAAAATTTGTAAGCTTTCGTTGATAGTTTTGTGATATGTCACCAACTCACTTGTAATCCATAAAATTTGTGGGCTTTCCTTGTTTCATGTGGACTTTAATTGAAAACTTGAGCCTATAAGTAACTGTTGGACGCGGCAAAAACTGTAGCTGGACTACTGGCCGACAGATCATTATGTAGCTTTTCCTTTCCGGTGACACGGAAGCAGGCGGCTGCTGGCTTTCGACTCTGCTTATTCATAGAAAGGGACATAGTTGGCTTTGCTTGAGAACGAGCCAAGCCGGTTCGAATACCACTTTGCTCAACTAAAAGTCACGTTTAATTTTATATAAAATTGAGTGCATAAAAATCTTTTCTCTAAAGTGTGGAATAATAGTTTATTAATTATCTAGAGAATTTTAGTTAATAAAAATTTTAGTTTATTGATTTTGTTTTTTTTTTAAATTTTGACATCCGTGGGATGAGATAGAATGTCATTTTCTAAGGCAGCTGAAAATATTTTCATGGATACTAAACTAGAGTTCTCCGAATAACCACGTAAGTCAGTGTGTTATGCTTTTTGGAAAAAGCCTTCCATGCATCCTATTTTACATGTTGACTCATGAATCAACCCATTCAACAAAGATGAGTCTAATTCGTTTCATAAAGATGAAGCTCGAACTCAGCTCCTTTGTTAATGACACTCAAAAATTCATTTAAATTTGGCCAGTGTACTTGCTAAATGAGTCAAGGTAGTTAACGCAAAGAAAGAGCAGATATACTGTTCAACGGAAACCTTTAGCAACTTGAAGACAAATATTTCCTCGAAACAACAGCAGTCATACAGTTTTCCGTCTCTTTTCTCTAATCATTTGCCAGTGGCATCCAACTATATTACAAAGTTCAAAACTTGGCAAGTCTAACCCCCCATTTAGCTATATACCTTGATAACCTGGAGAAGATGCAGTCATCCACACCCAGGGGAAACACCTTCATCTGGAGAAGAGCCTGGAGAAGAAGTTGGACGACTTGGATCTCTCCAAGCATGCCGTGTGAGCGTATCTCCCAAGGTTGTCCACCTGCCTCGGCTCTCCTCTCGTGTCCTTCTTGCAGATCCTGCAGGTCTTGTCTACCCACCCTTCCTCCACGTATTGCCCTTCCACTGGCATTCAGAATCAAAGTTAATTAAATAGGGTACCAGGACACTTTAAAAAATATATAATTTTCAAAACCTATAATTGTTCTTCTTTATAGATTCCTACAATTTTTATATCCTTATTAACATTGTTGGTAGCATTGATTGGTATCGATTTCGAGGGAGGGGGATTACGTTGATGCCAGTCGCTAAATTAAAAAATAATGGTATCGACCGGTATCGGACCGAAGCCGGCTAGTACCAGGCCGATATTGGTTTGGCATCACCGATACTGATACTAATACGTGTTGGTATCGATACCGACTAAGACCGATATCAAGACTATTATCTTTACTTATTGATTTTTACAATTATTTAAAATATTTTTAAAAAATCTCTTTTTTGACACTTAAAAAAAAGGGCCACTGAAGCCTCCCTAAAAAATTTCTTTGGAGAATTTTTTTTAAAGTTGATTTAAGCATTGTGAGAAGTTATAAGAAAATATGAAGATTACAGGAATTTTTAAGAAATATTGAAAGATTATATAAAGTAAAAAGTAAAAATCTCAAAAATATACATTCAGATCCAATTTGATTATGTTTTAAATTAGACAGACAAAAACTTAATTAAGCAGCTAAATAATGGCAAAATTGTATAGCATATGTATTAACAAGATCTAAATTTTTTGAAATGAAAACATAGCTGCATAATGAATAAATATTAATCAAATTATGAGTTAGCATTTATTTCCAATCATATGACATCATGAACTGTGAAATTTAAGTAATTATAATTTTATTTTCAGTTGACAATATGACATTCTAAATACGAAGCATTGAATATTTTTAATCATTAATTCATAAAAAATAAGCGTCAACTAAATATCTACTTTTTCTTACATGTGCAGTGTCCGCAAAATTTCATTGGAAAATTCAGATGTACGGATTAATAATAGATTTAGTTGTCTGATTGATATAAAAATACTGTAAAATATCATATTTTATCTCACAAGAATATAATTTTTGTAAGAGTTTAACTTGCAGCTTGTGTCTTTATTTTAAAATAATTTTTTATTTTTTTTTGGTCAGCCCTTTAGTACGTACATGACTGTACCAGCTGCAGGAGCAGCAACTAAACTCATATTTATAATATAAAACAACACCTAAGTATATATGTAACGAGCAAACATAACTGACTAGACAAGCATGTAAAGAGACGGATGAAAATAAAAAAAAAGGAAGAAGAAATAGCAACGTAAGCTCAAAAAAGAAAAATCACATCGCAGTCGCAAGAACTGGGGAATCCAAGCCGAATTATGGTTGCAGTCGTGATCGAACCGCGAAGGGTTTTTACTTACCCTCGACATACGACTTGAAGAAATCCTTGTAGGTGCCCCCAATCTTCCTCCTGAGGGCTCCATACTGAAAAAATTCCACCCAGAATCACCATGAGCAACTCGATGGTAATTGGTAATCCACAGCTGTAGGGTTTGTACATGCGATCGCAATATATACCTGCTCTCTGGTCATCCTTCCGCCGGACCTGGTGGCGTCCCTGGCCTCTTCGAGCAGGGTGGCGTCCTCGGAGGACCTCACCTGGGAGAAGTCGAGCGCCTCAGCTACGGTCCCCAGCAGGGACATCATGCTGCCCTTCTTCTCCTTCTTCTTAGACTCCCCGCCGTCTGGGGCCGCCGCCTTGGCCCGGACTCCCAGGATGCCGACGGCGGGCCTCCGGGGAGATGGTGCATCGGAGGGGAGCCCCGCCCAGCGCTGCGAAGAGGGGAGCGGGAAAGCCCTCGCCGCCATCGCCATTGTCCTCCTCGAGCTTGCCCCTGCAAAGACCGTTAAGGGGCGCCTCACCCTTTTTATGGAGGGAAAAGTTTGGGGAGCTCGGAGGGAATCGTGGCCGTCCAGCGTGAGATTAGAGGTGAAACGTTATGCCACGTGGGTCTCCACGATCTGTGGTGTGGGGAGTGGGACGTGGCGAGTTTAAGGGCTCGTTTAAAGTAGAGGGTGAGATTTGAATTGGTAGGGTCTAGTGGCGCTAAATATCACATGTGAATGAATGCAGGGGATTTATTTGTGGGCAATCGAGTGGTGGAGGACTAACGGGGGAACCGAAGAGGAAGTCGAGTAGACTTGCAAGTTGTTCATGGAGTACTTTAGTCTTCTTATACTCCTAACTCGAACAAAATAAAATATTGTGAACGCCCATAAAATGACCAACATCTCCTCGGTTTGCGATTGAATGACCAACGTCTTCTTGATTTCAATTCTTTTCTATCTATTCCGCTTGAAATTTAAATTGTACAATAAATAAATAAATATATATATATATATATACACACACACTAGTAAAACTATCCCACCATGTGAGATCCACAATGATCGCTCGCTTCCCTTTTCATACATGAACCTACTGATTCTCTTTCTTCTCTTATCTTGCATATCTCACACATACAAACTCTCTTGCCCCCCCACTAGGGCTGTCAAAATGGGCCCAGGCCCATTAACAGACCCGTTTGGACCCGTTAGTTATGGGTCTGATATACCCGTTTACTCATTAAACTTTCTATTGTCATACATTGCAAAAATTTGTGAGCTAATTTCTTGGAATTTACACCTAAAATCAAACCAAATTATCTGACAGAGATTTAAGATAAGTAAATTTTATACCAGGCCCGTTTATCTTTCAACATCAAATAAATAAGAAGTAGGTCCAAGACCCGACCCATTTACCCATTACCCTTATTGGGTCTGAACCAGGTCCGGGTCTATTCACTTTGGACATGGGTCTACCCAGACCCGAACCGTTGACAGCCCTACACCCCACTCTCTCTTAGCCAACTGCCCACTCACTCTTGGACTCTCTCTTTTTTCATTTGTCCTGCCATGTGTCAACAAGTGAAACCTATTTTCCTTGGTTTGTTATTATATGTAAGGATTTGGGCACCTTTAGAAAATATCTTATTTAAGTCTATACCCTCAACTCTCATATACTGTTTTCAATACTCTTGAAATCTCAAAAATGTTACAACCATGCCTCTCCATCAAAATAACGTGAACTCCAACCGAATATACCAAAAATATTTTTTAAATCTTGATAATATCAGGGGTCATATGCAAAATTCTAGTGAATTTAGACCCTCCTCAGTTGCCAATTGCCATCATGGTATCTTTGCTATCTGCTTCGCTACTTTAGAGATCAATGCTAATTTTGTTTTGTCAGATCAGCCCAAAAGTACTTATGCCTTCTGTTTTAAGTCACAATTAACAGTGCAAGGGCTTCAGAGAGCTTCTGTTCATACAATGTACACCATTCCAACCTCAAGAAGTGATGCCGGTGGCACCCGGAGAGCCACATCTGGGCCTCGGCAATTCCTCCTCAAGAAATTGTAGCCTAGGTCAATAGCAGCTTTCCTCAGTAGTGAAGATCCTGGCTTTGCCTTTACATGTGAATGTCCAAGTATGAATGCAGTTCCAGCCTCACGTGCTGCCAGCAATTCCTCAAGCTCCTCTCGGACATGGTCGTCCATTTCTGAGGTGTTATCATCCTCTAGATGAAACCGCACCCTTTTCACTGGTTGCACGGGCGCCATTTGTATTCCATCTCCCTCGCTTGAGAATCCCACAGATACACTCGCTGCATGGATGCTCTCTTCAATCTCGTACACAGGTCGAGCTGCAAAGATGCTCATCCCAACAACAGTGAGGCCATTGTCACCACCATTTGTTGATTCACTAGTCCGTGCCTCACCATATGGTGCATCAAGACAGATGAAATTGGCTAGGCTGGCAACAAGCTGAGATTCAAATGAGTCAACGTCCTGATGGACATCCCGGTAACCATACCGCACAATGCAGCGATAAGATCTGTGATCTGGGGGTCCCACACGGCCCACAAGATACCGTTCAGCAGCAGGAACATAAGGAACTGGAACAGACTTGACACAGACAAATACGAGGACACGGTGGAAGGCTGGAAGGTTTGTCACAAAGCGAGAGAAGTTAGCAGGAATGCCAGAGATCAGGTCCGTGTAGACGAGTCCAATGCCTGGGACACGAGCAATGCCTAAAGAGGGTCCCAGAGCAAGAAGCCAGTCTAGTGAGACCTTGTTGTGGAGATCAAATTCATACTTCTTGATAGTAGCATAGTGCCAGACAAACATGACAGTCATAAGAAACAAAGCCAGAAGGATGGGAAACCAGGCACCCTCCCGAAACTTGATGAGAGAAGCAGAGAAGTATAGGGCTTCAAGGGAACCAAAGAAAAGGAGAAAACCCAGGGCGAGGATTGGAGGTTTTTGCCAGCATAATATCATGACTAATGAGGTGAGGCATGTGGTGACCAACATTACTGTGATAACTGCTAGACCTGCACATATGCAAATAAAGAAGTGCTACTGTCAGACTTAATGTTAGTAAATGCTAATTTCAAAAGATTAAGGCATAATGTGGCTTCTGTGTTTTGTACAACAAGAATAAGCTACTTAGATTTAAATTACAAGTTAGTCACATGGTAAGAGTTTTCATGATGTCTAGGCTTCAGAGAGTTCCATGAAATGAGTTATCCCATTAATGCCAACACTAGGTTCCTTATCTTTTTTTCGGTGACCACTGTTCTGTACATTGGCTCCAGTGATATATAAAAAAGGACATCGGCACTAAGAAAGAGGGTTAAGAAAGAGGGTTCCATGATTTTTAATTTAAGGTGATCTTAAAACTCAAGGTATAAGCAGCCATGGATTGCTATCAAACCTTGAAAGAATAAAAGACAAAAATGTATTAATTATGACTTATAACTGAAAGTTGGGTCACCCAATTCATTGCCCATGTGTTTCTTTCAAGACAGGAATGTACTAGTTATAGCTTAAAGAGGGTTACCTGATGCGTTGCCCATGTGTTTTGTGTCCCTGAATCCAACAGCTACTGCGACGCACAGAAACATGAGCATCCAATTAATCTCCGGGATGTAAATTTGGCCGTGTATTTTCTCGGATGTGTGGACAACCTTGACCCTCGGAAAGCAACTAAGTGACTGACTCTGGTTTATGATAGAGAATGTCCCACTGATGATCGCTTGGCTACCCACGACAGCAGCAAGTATCGCCAAAATAAGCACAGGCCATCTCACACTTTCTACAAAATATAACACACCCTGTCATAATTTGTATCATATTTCCAACAGGTTAATTCCCAGCAAATTAGAGATCTATGTCTTCCTTTCTGTTAAAATAACAAAGAAATCAATGGTGTGAGAAAAAAAATCATTCAGAACCTCATTGCAAAATAATAGTGCGATGAAGAATATTTAACTAGTTTTGATGAGTGATAATGCTTCATGTGGGTAATCCAATGAACTGAACCTGACAACTAGTTCTGTTAACATTCAGGAAAAAAAATGATTCCACTAGTTCTTCCTTTAACAGTACACCTGAGCACGAAAAAGTTTGCACCCATGAATTATAGTATGGTACTATGGTTCTGGATACATTTATTGAGATGGTGGCGGATTTGGGGTTGGGTTGTTAAGGGTCGAGAAACCTTATTGATGGGGATCCAAGGGCTGGAGAAACAAGACCAATGGCCCATGTTGTATTTCATTTGGCCCATTAGAGGCCCACTTGGTGTCTTTTAATTTTTCTTTAATTTTCTGGTAGCTTTTTGTCATTTTAGGAGTCTTAGGGGTATCATGGTCTTTACATGTGTTAGGGCTTCCTTTTTGGGGCCTATATATATCCATGTATTCCCTCTTGGGAAGGGGGCTAATGATTGGAATAGAAAAAAAAAAAAAAGGCTGTTGCTGCCGCCTCTGTGCATGTGTGTGGAGCCCGTGAAGGGCCTGTGTGAGAGTAGGGTGTGATGTCCCAGTTCCTTCTCCCTCCACCCCCCCTTGTTCTTCCCCTCTTCTTCCTCTTCTCAGCCCCGTCTTCCCTTCTATCTAGGCCTCCGAGCCATTCATCCGAGGTGCCTCTTCCCGTCCCGTATCACTTATCCAACATCAGCTCCCAATATGTTTGCTTCCTGCAACTTTATGCAGTAGGATTGAGGTGTGCTGATGGAGCAACCTTTTCTAAGTGCTATTTATAGTTGTTTTATAGTTGTCGTGACCCTTTGTGCAAGCATTTAAAAAGGTAAACTCAAGGAGTTAAATCTCTTGTGAAACATAAATGTCCTTGGAGGCTTTTGTCTCTCCTAGTCCCATTCATTTAGGCAGCAGCTTTCGTACAATATTTCTTGCCTCTCCTCTCTTCAAGAACGGCACCTGTTGTCCTGTCAACTTGTGACACATTTGGCACATGTGATACACATCATCAAAAGCCTTGTAATCGTTGTTCACTCCTCAACAAAAAAGGAAGTATTGCTAAATGCTAACAGAAAATGTCCTCTATGAACAACCTATTATCTATTTATATGTGCAGACATTTGTCAAACTAAAGGATATTGGAGGTCCATACAGTCTTTCTCAGGGAAAAAAAACCCAGGAGTCCACATGTTTTTCTAACCAATATCAACTTTAAATCCAAAGTTATAATGTATTTACTACCTTTTGAAGCCCTTCTGAGTTGCAAACTCTATTGCCTTTTTTACCAACCTCCCCTCCCCCCCCCAACACTAGAATCTGAAAGTTCATCATATGGTTGATCACTCACTCAGTTCATCGTATGGTTAATTTAGAAAACATTACATCTATGACAAATAGGATTTCGCATGTACCATTCTTTAACATTTTGGAACAAGTCATGGATGATTAATGCAAGAACATCTAGAAAGCTGATCAGCACTACTTGAAGTTATAAATATACTACAATCATGAACAGTATAAAACCGCATTTTCATACACATGCATCAACTTATAAAAACTGAATTCTAGTGGGGCACCTTTTATAGCCATTTAACATTTTTTGAATCTTTTCAATGTATTTCAACTATTTTCCTCTAACGGAGAGACAGTGTCTTACAAATCTCACACCTTGCTTCATTAGATGATTGGTGATTCACCTGCATATCTCTGTCCTTTGAACGCATATGAGATAGAACATGATGAAATGTAGATATGTATAGAGAATGGTCCATGCACTTTAAAACTTAATTATATCCTCAAAACTTCAGAGATAGATAGCATTCAAAAACATTCCAAGGTTCAAGCCAGCTACTTTCATTATTTAGAGTCATTAGCCTAGACCTCAAGAGAAAATACGAAAGTTAAGGAGACAGGCAACAACCTTACCCTTCATAGATTTTTTTTGAAAGTGGATAATACCACAATAGTGTTAAAACAAAAGAGAGTTACGATGTGGATGCACAAGTATAAGAATCATCCACCAATCACCCCAATAAAAGAAATCACCAAGATGGTGTAACCAACCCTCATCACTCACCAAAATGAATAAATATCATCTTTCTATCCCCAAAAAAGGGAATGAATGACATTTATTTTCTGGAGTTCTTCATTGGATTATCTCTTGTATGTGGCATTGGATTATGTAAACATGAAGAAAAGGGTTTTTAGTCTTTTTTTCGCAAGTGGCTATTGCTCTGTTCTCCCCCAATTGTAAAATGTAATCCCTATTTAGAAGGTTGAAAGGGAAAAGTACAGCTCCTGTGAATTTTGCATGCTTCTTTCTATTGAGGAAAAAAAGAGAGGAAAACTAGTATTACCTTTGATTTCAACTTATTGTATGATTTGGTTACTGAATACTTGCTTACTAGGGGAGAAAACTTCTCATCCTTCAGAAAGAAAATACACAAATGAATTATGATGATTGCAGGAAGTCAGCAGTCACTAGTGCTCGTCTAAGCAGCCCCTTGGCTTTCGTTCAAAAGTTTGTATATTTAAACGGCCGTACAATATTTGACACTGTCATCACACATGTTGTTAGGACAACTGGCGTCGTTAACAGATAATTAACTCTCCACAAAGGACATTTCGCATCATTAACGTATCATTAACTCACAAAAACCGACAGCCCCGGGCCACAAAAACCAACCCTCATCACTCAGATTATATGGCCCTTTTTAACATATAAGCCCCTATAATTTTGTGATATTACAAATAAGCCCCCCTAATCTAATTGTTTACAAATAAACCCCCACAATCGCAACTTCCTTACAAATAAAGGGCTTATTTGTAACACTCTCATGGGCTTATTTGTAAGCTTCAGGGGCGTTTCACTAATTCACAGTAGATTGTGGGGGCTTATTCGTAGATAGTCAAATTAGGGGGGCTTATTTGTAATATCACAAGATTATAGGAGCTTATATGTAAAAAACCCTTTCCAAAATCGAAGATAATCCTTCTATATTGAACAACAATATTCTAGACCCACCAAATGAGAATCTTTGGAAGGAAAGCTGCAAGGATATACAATATTTCTTTTCAAATGATTGACACATGATTGTGCCTTTTCAAATCATGAAACAATAGGTCCAATTCAGTTAAATTTGTAACAAGTACACGCATAGCTTAAGGAAAGAATAAAAAATAACATTCTAGAAGAGAGTTCAATGTAACTGTATAATGCATCCGTTGATGCATAATTTGAACACAACAAGATCCCTAAACACTATACTAAGAAATAACCCTAGGGCCTAGGCTGAAAGCATCCTCTCAAATTAAGGCTTAAGGACTTGCTGAATCAAACTCTTATCGCATGTTGACATCACTACAGACTAATGGAATTTTATCAGAAAAAATAGTAACTATACAATAGACCCACAAGAAAATAAAAAGAAAAAAAGTAATTAATATGCGCTGTCACCTTGCACTACCCGCTCTTAATCTTACAGACTAACAATAGACAATGTAGAGACATTTGTCAGCTAATGATAAACTGATACATCATAGTGCATATGGTGAATAACTTTCTTATGTAATCTTAAGGCAGAAAGTAGCTTTCTTTTGGCTTTACAGAAGTTCTTTGCCACTTTGCTGGATTCATATCTAGAATCATTGAAGAATGAGTGAACAATTACCTGGAACTGAAACATAAAAACCAATCTGATAGCTTGAGTATATCTGATGATGCTTTGACAAATAAGCAGCTTGGCCCATGTATGCCAAAATCAAAGCTGGATAAACGAGCGAAGTAAAAGCAATCTGCACTTCACAAATAGTAAAAGATAATTGTCATGAAATTAAGCATGAAGTAATTGCAAGAAAAAGTATGCGGAATACCTGAATTGCAGTGTATGAAAAGTGGCCAAGATCTGCAAACATTGCCTCTGAGCCTGCACAATGATTTAGCATATTGTATAATTAGCTGTTCGCGGTTTGCCATTTAAAGTAAAATTTAGAGTAAATCTGTTTCTCATGAATATTCATTTTTTTCTAAGCCCCCCATTAAAGAACACTTTGTCTTGTTTCTCTATCAACAACATAGCATTTCCATCCTGCAAAGCACTTTGATTTTAAAAAAAAAAACATTAAATTCACTTTCAATGGTGTATAACATGCACTTCACAGTCATGGTTTCAATAGTGTATCTACTTGTATCTCAAATGGAATGGATAATCATGTAAATCCAGGTTTTGCTTAGTCTGCAAGAGATAATATCAGGAAGCATCAAGCAACAGCACTAAAGTGGTTTATTATGCGAGATAAAACCAGAGTTCACCAAGTTGTCATATCTGGTATTGATGAATCCTGCTGAAATTACCTGTTACGCAAAGTAGAATTCCACCCAAGGACATCCAACCACCTTTCTTTGTCTTCCTCAAGAATTTATACATGTAATAAGGAGAGAGTGCTTGATACACATGTGGATTCCAGTGAATAATGTTGTATATTCCCAGTGTGCTGAGGCACAAAAGCCATAGTAATACAACTGGTGCAAACAGGAAACCAATGCGATGTGTGCCATAATGTTGAAGGGCAAACAAACATATCAATATGACACAAGTGATGGGAACCACAGCATCTGAAAGCAGGTAGAACACAAAGTCAAAGTCCAGAAGAATGCTATGAGCAGTTACAGAAAAATATGTGGTTATAATCCAGATGTATCAGAATAAAATAGAAAAAAGGTACTTGATGTCGCTACTATTTCAATTTAGCTGCCGTCTTAAAGTTCTAATGCAGAAAATGTGAGTTAAATGAAATAGTTCCACTATGCAAGTCTCTCTCTCTCTCTCTCTCTCTCTCTCTCTTTCTCTCTCTCTCTCTCTATGTTCAACGTGGATGGTAGTGTTCTTTTGTTTTATTGGGAGATTTTGTTGTCTTCTCCCCTTGCCTTTGTAAATGTTCCTTTTCCTTTATAATATGTGTGGTGCTACCCACTTTCAGAAAAAAATTTGGATGGTAACACTTGTATTATATGTGAAAAGAAAACATATACAAGTAAAGATGAAAAGAGAAGAGTCCCTATACAACAAAAAAAAAACCAAGGTGGTGGGCTCTTCAAGAACCCTCCCCAAGAAAACAAAAGAGGGAGGAGTTTTGAGTATCCACATTCCATAACACCTTGCGCATTATGCAAGTCTTGCACAACTAAAAGGAAAAAAAAATCCCATTATCTCAAAAAATATGTTACTAAATTCGGTAACATTCTTTCATTTATAAGAAGCTTGAATAATAAATAAAGCTATAAGTAAGAGATGACTGTTAACCGATCAATTCCACCATTGTGTTCAATACACTATCGATAATTTGACAAGAACAGGAAAATGAAAAACCTGTTATCACAAGTGTCTGAGCTTACATTCATGGTGACCTTTGGACATAGACAACTCCAAACCTGAAACTGCAGAAAAGACTGGAAACAAAATTTTGGTTTCAGCAAACTGCTTGATACACAAGCACTCAAAAGAAGGAAAAGGAAAGAAACACAGAAATACCTGATATAGCTGGAGTTAGTACTCCATCCCCAATTACCATACAAGTGCCGAGCATAACTACTATTAACAAAGCAGTATGCAGATTTTTATGCCTCTCAAGAAAAACTTTGACCTTAGACTTATCCTTTGTCTCAGGGGGGCTCTCCAGTTTATATGTAGAGACTTCCTCATCTGCAACCTGTCTGTTGGGTAGCAAGCTTACATTGGCATGCCTACAAATCAAAGAATAAAGTGCAAAGGTGCCACCTGAAAAGTGCACAAACAAGCTACTTAAAACTGCTCTGCTAAATAGGATAACGAAACTTGACTGTTCGATCCTCTGGCTTACCCTCTCCATTGTCATCAGCTCTAAGGACTATGAAGACATACTTGCAAAGAGGCACGAGAGTAAGAGTCCAGAACACAAATGAAAGCACACCAAAGATCTCTTCATTGGTCTCCGAATGGGTTATGTCTTCAGCAAACGTGCTCTTGTACACATACAAGGGGGAAATGCTCAAGTCTCCATACACCACCCCAAGGCTCTGATATGCCAAGAGCAAGATGGTCTTCCAAGACTCCTGAACAGATTTGAGTTCTCAAGTTTCAGGACATTTGAAAGAAAAAAAAAATCAAAATTACACACCGTCATATTTCTGAACCTTGTGTTCCTCATCATGAAAAACAATCTTGTGTACATTTTTCTGGTCATACCAACGACAAAAAAATGCCCACACCTACAACCCGCAATATAGAATTAAGAAACAAACCTTTGAAGGGCTCGAACTCCTCCCAGACTCGGGATCCATCTTCCTGAGAAGAGACAGCCTTCCACAGATTTTTGCCTCCTACGATGCTGCTTCCATGCGGGCCTCTGTGGGGTAAACAGCCAAAGGTTCTTAGGAGCTAAGGGGCCAAGGCTGCAACAATAGAATAACATAAAAAGGAGAAGCACAGGATATGGGAGAACAAGTGAACGGCATACACAATCCACACTTCACCATGACACCCAACTCCCCATTTCCACCCTATTCCCCATACGCATGCCAGTCCCCATTAATCCCCCACCAAAACACCTCCATAAAAGAGAAGAGTGGCTGCCATACCAGGAATCCCCACCCTCCGTAGCCATCGACATTGAGCAAGTAAGAGCTGCGCTACTCTGCGGCAATGCCAATCAGTTCTCATAAACGCGCAAGAGGACACGGACAGGAACAAGAGGCGGACACACCCATGTGAGCTTAAACGCCAAGAAGAACAACTCCAAGCCCCCGTCACATGGACGACAAGGCCACTGTGACGGCCGCCCTCTTATGTAAAACAGCAGCAAAGATAGGATCTTGCAACAGGAAATGGAAGGGAAAAGAGCCAAACGGCAACAAAGACGGGATTTTGCGACAGGAAAAGGAAAGGGAAAGAGCACCAGAGAGAGAGAGAGAGAGAGAGAGAGAGAGAGAGAGAGAGCGCAGTACGTGTAAAAAGGAACAGTGGGGGAAAGGGAGCAAGGCCGGGGGCGATAAAAGAAACCCAACCAAATGGGTGCAGATAGAAAGCAACAACACGTGAGGGATGTGGGGCCATAGAACATCCCCACATGTTCCGGTGCTCTTCATCACCCTCACAGTCCCCCACGCCAACCCCAGTCGACCAGTCCCAGGGATTAACTGCAGTGGTGTAAATGAGCTCCAGGATAAATCTAGGAAGCGAAACCGACCCACGTCCACCCCCACCTCTCTTTATGCTTGCACATGGGGATGGAGGGTGGTGAGGGTGGTCTTGGACAAGCTGATGGAAACCCATTTGGAATACTGCTTTAGCAATGTTTCTAGTTAAGCTCAGATTTGTTTCAGCTACTCCTTCACCAATTTTGAAAAATAATCAACAGATTTTGCAGGAATTCACTTTTTATTAGATAATAAGAGAATCTAAGATAAAGAGTGAGAAAGAATGAGAAGATATCACATATCTTACACATTAGTTAATGTGCCAAAAATATCCTGCGCATTAACCAATGTATCAAAAAGTGTAATCATTGCTTCAAAATCTTATTTGTTTGCATCTAATTTTATTCCAAATTTTCCTTCTCTTATTATATTTTTATTTCTATAATCTAAATACAGCAACTGAAACAAACGAAGCTAAGATACTTTTTCACATCACATCACTTTTTGTTACTTCATATATGCTAAAGACTGAAGGTAACATTTGTCCTTAAAAGCGAAAATCACATTACCCAAGAAGAGAGACAACTTGCCAGTTGCCACTTTAAAACACACGAAGGAGAAAGAGAGTAAGTTACCAATTAACCAACAAGACTCATCAGACATTTTTCCGTTGGGAGGGGAGGAAGAGGAGGTTCTCCTAGATTTACCAAAGGCCAAATAAGACCATTGCTAGTAACTGTGGACATACACTCATATGTAGAGTATATTAAAGAGATTAGTCAAACAGTAAGGTAATGCTTTCCTAGTCAAAACCACACTACCCAATAGAAGAGACAAAACTCTCCACTCAGAAAATGGAGGGAGGAGGGAGAGAAACTTGTCCACTACCCAGCTTGACCCAAGGACCATCTTCCTTCCCACTTCAGCACATTGGGAGGACAAGAGAAGGCCCTCAAAGACTTACCAGAAGCAAGAAAACCTACTACTACTACTGGTGAAGGAGTTGGGAAGGTGGGGGGAGGAGCACTTTAGGTGGGGGTTAGGAGAGGGAAAACGACGCCTCCCTCCCCCCCCCAGTCATTCACCCACTTTGCGTACCACTCCAACTCTATCTGGATAAGGAAGCCCAGCCTCCCTCTCCCCCCTCTCTACCCTTACACCTCCTTCCCCTCGAGGCTAGCATGCTTCCCCCGACGCCATCTCCTTCCTCTGATCCCTCCGGGTTCTCTTTGTTGGGCACCGCACCAAAGACGTGAAAATAAGGACTTCCTCGCACGTTACTACGTTACCTCTCTGGAGCCCCACTGCAAGCTACACAAGAACAATCTTGTAGCTCTCCCCTTTCTCCGCGCACCTCTCAGCCTCTCTTCCGCGTCAGCTCAGCTCACCCCACCAAGCTCCAACTTCCAACCTTTATATCCGCCCACCTCGGTTTTCTCAACTTCCCAGCCACGCGATGCCGTCCTCCCTTCCCCGTGCTCCTCCATGAGAGGGGAGAACTTGCGAACTGTGGAAATGGAGGGGTGTGCTCCTCGGCAACTCCGTGTTTGGTTTGGTTTGTGGAGAGGGAGGGAAGTGACGTTTTGCAGGTCCGGGAGTCGCGGCGGTTTCAAGAAGCGAGCCGCGTCCAGACCAACATTAAAAAATTTTGCCCAGCTGGGAGCCCTGCGCGTGGGAGGCTGGTAGCGGTATTCACGCACGTACAAGGTGGAAATGGACAAAAAACTCTGCCACTTCCTCCCTTTCGGTCCCTGAAATCTTTGCAAGATTGAGAACCAACTTACATTAATCTAATTTGCATTTGGACTTGAATGATTTTATCAAATACAGATATTAGTTTTAAATCTGGGTAAGAAGATAAATTTTCAAAAGTTTTAATATATGTAATTCTAAAATATCAATGTTTCAATATAAGTTAAAAACATTAAACATACACTAGAGGAGCAATGCAAAGTTTCAAAATATCCGAAAAGAGACTTAGCGACTTTTACGGTATCTAAGTAGGGCATGCTTTTAACTTTCATTTAATAGGGTTAAAACAAACTTTATATCTACTCTATTTCGACGGTGCCCCTGTCCCTCCAAGTCCCCATCCTCATCCACTCTTTTGTGCAATCTTAGTCCTTCTTTGATAACTAGATTACTTGCTCAAGGCATAAATTACTTGTCCTAGAATAAGAGATATACGTTGATAATTAAATTAGTATTACAGTATATTATAATAAAGAATAGTTAAACAATATAAAATTAGTATGAACAGTTCATATGCTGGCTAAAATAAGCCATTCGAGTTTTTTTTTTGATCAAATTATTTCAGAATATATGTCATTCATACAAAATAAGAAATCCAAATGGCTAAAATGAAGAAGTTTAGATAATCCAAATAAGGTATCTAATTTTAGACTTTTTTTATTATGAAAGAAGACCTTATGATTTAAAATTAGACGGGCAAGTTATTCCTAAACAATAAGAATGGAGGATCTTAACTTGTTTCTTCTAATCAGTTTCCTCCATGGCTGATTTCTCTAGCTCAACTGCGCGCCCATGACTAATGTATCATGCAGGTTAATACGTTAGTAGTAATTAGCCGTATGCAAATCATAAAATTCAGGTGTTGAGTTTGAAGGGCACAAGACCATAAGCACTGCTCACAACTAAAATTAAACAATGTTGTTTCAACACTCCTCCTCACATCAAGATGGACTGTGGAAATTAGATAAGAGGAGACAGTGCAAATTAGAATTAAAAGATAAATTTGAGAAGATAAAGTTGGACCAAACCTTGCTTTGATACTATCTTACAAACCTCAAAACTCGAGTGTTGAATTTGAAGGGCTCAAGATTATAAGCACTGGTCACAATTAAAATTAACTGATGTAAGATTATTATATAGTTGCTTCAACAAGAAACCACAAAAAAGTGAGTAGGCCTCTTTCATGTAAGAAAAGTTCCAACCATACTTATTTTGAATACGAGAAACGCTAGTTGTTTGCACCATACTTTGTACCACACTTATTCTGAGTTGTTTGTTCACTCGATTCAGAGTATCTTGAATAAATATAGTACTTCCAAAAAAAGGTTGTGTCAAAATTAAGTTTCAAGAACTACTTGATCAAATGATCAAATTACTTCTAATGAATATAGTAAAGAGAGTAGCAAAAATTGTAACTATTTTGTTATTTCGTTGCTCCTTGTGGATATTCTAAAAACTTTAGTTCAAGCTTTTAGATAATTGCCTTTATTTTCTGATTCGTAGAAAGCCTGAACTTCGTTCTTGAGAATACAAATACACGAGAAATTTATGTTTCATTATCATTCTTACCAAATATGAACTATCTATATTATCTTCCAAATATGTTCTAAGTTTCTTTTCTTATTGGGTATGAACTAGGTTATTTTTCTACTACATATGAACTATCTACCAAATAAGAATTATCTATTCAAATTATTATTTGTATATAAATGTGAATACTAATACTGGTATGCATGTGTTAGTTCCCATTTGCTTTGTTGACATTCTTAGAACCATACACTGGGAGTCCAATAAGGTGACTAGCTCAGTTGACACATCCTCCCAGTGGACGCATATCGAATTAACATTTCAGCATTAATAGGAATAATTTTATTTCTCTTCAAATAAGATTCATGAAGTCCCACTTTGATTGCAGAATAAGTTATTCGGAATTATTTATCCGGAATAACGTATACTAGAATAAGGGGTATTTCGGTTTGATAGTTGATGAGGCAGAATTCGATTCGGCCCATTAAAACAAGCTCAAATTCAGTTCAGCCCAGCAGCAGCAGTGGAAGGCCTTCAGGAAGCCTTCGGCCCATTAGCGGCCCAGCAGCCCTCGGCCCGTAAGCGGCACCGTTGCTCCCGGCCCAACAGGCTTTGGCCCGTCAGCGGCCTACCAGCCTACGGCCCGTGAGCAACGCAGTAGCCCTAGGCCCAGCAGGCTTCGGCCCATCAGCGGCCCAACCCCCTTCGGCCCGACAGCCGCATTCGGCCCACTCCGGTGGAGGATTAGGCACTATGGCGGTTTACCAGTAAGCCCGGAACATAGTCCTATATCGGCTGTCACCGTTAACCATCCTCTATCATCTGCTATAAATACCACGCTATTTATTGCCAAAGGTATGTCTCCAGGACCCTCAAGGACTATAGTCCAAATAGCATTAAAGCTACTCTTTGCCTTCTGAATCGACTCTTCTTCAGAAGCTAACTTAACCGTCGGAGGGGGTTCTTTAGGGCCGAAGCCCGGGATCCCTGCTGACCGGTTTCTTCTTCTTTCCCTCCAGCAGGGGCTCGGTTCGAATCATCGCCGACCTTCCCGAGTCGGTCTCGGCCGCCGACCTCGGACTTCTCCCACCGGTCTCGACGCCGTACGCCGGCTGCCCCGCAACCAAAGGAGACTCGGTTACGCGCCGCCCCTTCGTCTACCGGAGGAGCTTCGGCCCCACTTCCGGGTACAAGCCAGCTTCCGACCGAGCCACTCTCGGCCTCGGACCTTCGTCTTTGCCTCTGCCTCCCTCGCCTTCCGGATCCCCGTCGGGCCTCTTACGCCAATCCGACCCAGCTCCGGATCCATAACTTCGGATTCCAGCTTCGGAATCCGGTCGTGATAGCTTCGGCTACATTACGTGGCGCTGTCTGTGGGAAACAAACAAACAAGTCATGTCTCGACGACCTATAACCCGACGAGCCGGACATAGTGAAGCAGAGATACAGGAGGCCTCGGCGCAGCCACTTCCTTCTGAAGGCGCCCCGTCTACTCCTCCGCAAAGCGCGGCTGTGTCTGTCATACCAGAGTCCCTCGCTATTGAAGACAACCGGGTGGAGGAGCTCCAGCAGCGAATGGCAACGCTGGCTGCCACCGTGACTTCTCTGGCGCTCCTGCCAGACGTGGTATCTGCCATCATCCAGCACATAGGGGTACTGAGCCAGCTCCCCTACCAGGCACCACCTCCTCTCTTTCGCCTTATTCAAAACGAGAGATTTCGGCCAATGTCTCCGCAAGTCTTTTCCGACGAAGTCATTACGGTGAACAGCGAGCCCTCGGCACCGCCTGCCCTTCTAGCGGCTCGACCTCAATTTACGAATCAAGAACCTTCACGCATGCGATATCAAAGGGAGCGGGACCGAGGCAAGCAACGGGATTCGCAGCCACGGCACCTACCGCTACTTGCTCCCCCTTCCCAAGTGCTTACGGAGGTGAAGCATATGCTCCGGCGGCCACAGCATCTCAAAACTGATCCTCGCCGAAGGGACCCTAGCAGATATTGTGAGTACCATCAGGAAACCGGCCATTCGACTGACGAATGCCGGCACCTTCGGGAGGAGATAGATCGCCTCATCAGAGAGGGCCAACTGCCACCATATCGGTGAAGACAGCCTTGACAGAGGCGTAACCGGAAGCTCTTGTAGCAGCAAAGCAACGTCCACTCTCGGACAAGGAAATCTCGTCTCAGCCGAAACCGTGCTTCTAAAATGAGCAAGGGGGTGATAAGGGAGGCAGTCCAACGAAGGGCCTATCGATTGGAAACCCCTTTAGGCCAACCTCTCCATCATACCTAGAACATGGAGCGCCTTCGGCGCTACTTCCTGTAAAATACTTCCCTCAAAGTTCAGCCAGCAGACATGAATAAAATTTTCTCTGTTCGAAAATATCATGTTCGGCACGATATTTCTAAGCCCGCAAATAACCCGTACCGATCGGGAAGCGGCATGGTTTTTCTAAAACTCGCAGGTACCCTGATCCGAGGATGGCTTCGGCCATGTATACCGGATCGGGAAGCGGCAAGGTATATTTCTAAGCCTGCAAATAACCCATACCGATCGGGAAGCGGCATGGTTTTTTTAAAGCCCGCAGGTACCCTGATCCGAGGATGGCTTCGGCCATGTATACCGGATCGGGAAGCGGCAAGGTATATTTCTAAGCCCGCAAATAACCCGTACCGATCGGGAAGCGGCATGGTTTTTCTAAAGCCCGCATGTACCCTGATCCGAGGATGGCTTCGGCCATGTATACCGGATCGGGAAGCGGCAAGGTATATTTCTAAGCCCGCAAATAACCCGTACCGATCGGGAAGCGGCATGGTTTTTCTAAAGCCCGTAGGTACCCTGATCCGAGGATGGCTTCGGCCATGTATACCGGATCGGGAAGCGGCAAGGTATATTTCTAAGCCCGCAAATAAACCCGTACCGATCGGGAAGCGGCATGGTTTTTCTAAAGCCCGCAGGTACCCTGATCCGCGGATGGCTTCGGCCATGTATACCGGATCGGGAAGCGGCAAGGTATATTTCTAAGCCCGCAAATAAACCCGTACCGATCGGGAAGCGGCATGGTTTTTCTAAAGCCCGCAGGTACCCTGATCCGAGGATGGCTTAGGCTATGTATACCGGATCGGGAAGCGGCAAGGTATATTTCTAAGCCCGCAAATAAACCCGTACCGATCGGGAAGCGGCATGATTTTTCTAAAGCCCGCAGGTATCCTGATCCGAGGATGGCTTCGGCCATGTATACCGGATCGGGAAGCAGCAAGGTATATTTCTAAGCCCGCAAATAACCAGTACCGATCGGGAAGCGGCATGGTTTTTTTAAAGCCCGCAAGTACCCTGATCCGAGGATGGCTTCGGCCATGTATACCGGATCGGGAAGCGGCAAGGTATATTTCTAAGCCCGCAAATAACCCGTACCGATCGGGAAGCGGCATGGTTTTTCTAAAGCTCGCAGGTACCCTGATCCGAGGATGGCTTCGGCCATGTATACCGGATCGGGAAGCGGCAAGGTATATTTCTAAGCCCGCAAATAACCCGTACCGATCGGGAAGCGGCATGGTTTTTCTAAATCCCGCAGGTACCCTGATCCGAGGATGGCTTCGGCCATGTATACCGGATCGGGAAGCGGCAAGGTATATTTCTAAGCCCGCAAATAACCCGTACCGATCGGGAAGCGGCATGGTTTTTTTAAAGCCCGCAGGTACCCTGATCCGGGATGGCTTCGGCCATGTATACCGGATCGGGAAGTGGCAACGTATATTTCTAAGCCCGCAAATAACCCGTACCGATCGGGAAGCGGCATGATTTTTCTAAAGCCCGCAGGTACCCTGATCCGAGGATGGCTTCGGGCATGTATACCGGATCGGGAAGCGGCAAGGTATATTTCTAAGCCCGCAAATAACCAGTACCGATCGGGAAGCGGCATGGTTTTTCTAAAGCCCGCAGGTATCCTGATCCGAGGATGGCTTAGGCCATGTATACCGGATCGGGAAGCGGCAATGTATATTTCTAAGCCCGCAAATAACCCGTACCGATCGGGAAGCGGCATTGTTTTTTTTAAAGTCCGCAGGTACCCTGATCCGAGGATGGCTTCGGCCATGTATACCGGATCGGGAAGCGGCAAGGTATATTTCTAAGCCCGCAAATAACCCATACCGATCGGGAAGCGGCATGGTTTTTCTAAAGCCCGCAGGTACCCTGATCCGAAGATGGCTTAGGCCATATATACCGGATCGGGAAGCGGTAAGGTATATTTCTAAGCCTGCAAATAACCCGTACCGATCGGGAAGCGGCATGGTTTTTCTAAAGCCCGCAAATAACCCGTACCGTATCGGGAGCGGCATGGTATTCTAAGTCCGTGTAAACCGTACTGGGAGTGGCTTCGGCCATGCAAACCGTATCGGGAGCGGCATGATATTCTCTCTAAGTCCGTGTAAACCGTACCGGGAGTGGCTTCGGCCATGCAAACCGTATCAGGAGCGGCATGGTATTCTCTCTAAGTCCGTGTAAACTGTACCGGGAGTGGCTTCGGCCATGCAAACCGTATCAGGAGCGGCATGGTATTATTTCTAAGCCCGCAAATAACCCGAAACCGGGAGTGGCTTCGGCCACGCAAACCGCGTCGGGAGCGGTAGGATATCCCCTCGGATCACATGAATCACGTTAGTAAAGGCCCCGGCCATATCAACTTCCTATCCGAACCTACATCAGGTCTCGGCCTTGCGAGCTACAGCAAAAACAACGACAGGATCTCGGATTTCTGAAAAACCAGATTCGGTCGATCATACACAGCATCAAGGTAAAGCCAAAAAACACTTCCTGTATTCACAATGAAGGAAGTACAAAACCGGCCATCCACCTAGCCGCAGGCTTACACAAAAAAAAGAGAGAGAAAGAAGAAAAATAAAAACCAGGGCAGCCCCCGCGCTAGTTCTCGGCTATCCCCTCCTCCACATCAACTGGGTTTCGGCCAGGAGATGGGGAGGGAGAATCGACTATCTGTACGGCCTCGGACGGGGTGGCTTCGACAGGGGTCTCCTCGGCCGGAACGGTCTCATCGCCTTCCACCGAGGCCGGGGCCCTCTCGGCCGCAAGCCCCTTCCACTAGGACAAGAGCTCTGCGCCTTCCTCGTCCGTCGGCAGGGCAATCCTGTTAGAATTAGGTGGCCTCAAAGCCAATCATTGTACATTCTAGTTCAAATTATTAATAAAGGCAATTATTTCTTCATTTAATAGTTCTCGCAAACGACTATCGTAATGAAGGTCCATAGACAAATGTATGGGATATTGAATCATGATGAGATCATGATAGTGAGATCAATATCCTAAGGCAATTGTCTTAAATAGTTCTCGATCATAGGATATTTGAGATGGACATTAAATATCCGATAAGATCGACACAAGTTATGTCTGCTCATGTGATGAGGGTGAATGATCTCACATTCACTCGTGTGGTGACACTAAGACAAACAAGTGGGTGCTCATTAGAGAATGAGTTCACTGAACAGACCAAAATAAGAATTCCTGGATGGTAATTATACCTATTAGTCAACCAGGGAATTCTATCGTTGCAGTAGCACAGTTGGTCCTTTGACCTGAGTCACCAATGATACCTTGTTTGTGGACCATTGTATCTTGATTCTCTGACTCGTGGACTTTAACCATTAAGTCCACCATAATCGGTCTTTCAGATACAGTGGAAAGCTTGCGAAGGTAATTGAGTGAACAACAAGGGATCACTCACTCTTGGTATAAGACTGGAGAGAGAATGTCCTATGGATGTGTACACAGAAATCCCTGGCCAGGGTCAAATGAAAGAGATGTCTTTCTAGATATTAACTGTGTACTGGAATCCATCTGGATAATGCGATAGAGGGTTTGACTATAAAACCATACCCTTGCGTTATCGGGACATTGCATGAGTGAAAGATTATATCTGTGCGGTATCGGCAGACGGAAAGGTTCAATTGAAGGGAACAGTATCCCTTATATCTTCTGGGATCATGAGGTAGTGTTTGGTGCTGTTCATGATCAGAAGGCCAAGTGAATTAATCATCGGATGATAATTTATTTGTTTATTAAATTAATCATTTAACATATGATGTTTAAATGTTAATTAATAAATATTAAACTCAAGAAACAGTTCTAAGTTTAATGGGCCTGCAACCGGACTGATATATGGGCCTAGAGGGTCACACACATAAGAGTTCTCGTCAGACGATGAGAGATGTTAAATTTCATGCTTATCTGGGTTTTTGTGAAAAGCTGCAGGATAAACATGAAGATTTAATGGAGAATTATCTAAGGCTAAACTCTTGGATAATCATGAGGATTAACTGTTGTGCTTATCCTTATTTCTATATAAGGAGGGCTAAGGGGGAGTGGTAAAAAGTTAGTTGGACGAATTTTTACTCCCCAGATTCTCTCTCTCCTCTCTCTCTCTCCTTCTCTCTCTCTTGGAGTGGATCTGTCTCTCTCCGCGCATGGTGGATTTGAGATCTGGTCGGAGCACTCAAGTCGAGGAGGAAATCGCGTCTGCTGCGGGAACTCGTGTGGATACCTCTAGAGATCGTGCGCGTGCGCGATTACCGAGTCGGCATCATCCACGGGAGATTCGAAACCCCACAAAGGTGAAGAACTGTTCTTCCGCGTTAGTTTTAATGTCCGTTTTACGACCCCAGCAACCGATACAATGGAATCATTTTTTTTATTTCCGCTGCGTTCTTGGCGATTCCTTACAGTGGTATCAGAGCCAGGTTCGCTGGTTCGGTTGTAAAACGGCACCGTTATGCGTGTTTTTCTCGTTATGCGTGAAGAACCCGTATTGTACGTGTTCTTGAGTATAATCCGATTAAAAATGATAGATTAGTGTTCATATGATGATCACGATCAATTTGATTATTTTTCTGTATTTTTCGGATTTTTATTTGGGTTTTTCGGAGTTCTTCATGTGATGATGAACCGGGGTACTTCGGCGGCTTCGCACGGGCATTCCAAGTGTTGGAATGGCGGCCCGGATGTCTGGATCTATTGGTGAACGCCTCGCCCAGACCCTCCTGCAGTCTGAGGGCGAGACGGCTGGGGTCGGCCGCACTGCTGGGCTATCCGGCTCAGAAGGCCCTCGATCCCAAACATCGCTGCGAAAAGAAGAAGTGTTAGAAACAAATAACACAACGGCTGCAACTCAAAACCGACTTACCCTCGGCCGAAGCTTCAGCAACCTCGGCGGCCGGAGGAGCTTCGGCCGGAGGAGCGTCCCCAACGCTTCCTTCGCTGTCCTGTGAAGCCTCCCCGGGAGGAAGGTAGGGGAAAGTCCGCTCCGGATCACACCTTGGGTCCGGCCATGCCCCGGCACCCACAAACAGCTCCGGCTTGCTGAAGAGCCCCCAGATGTCATACGGAGCCGCGGCCTCGATATGGCCCACGAGGGTGCTCTGGAGGGAATTAAGGATGGGAGGATCGGAAAGGCTTGCGGCCAGCGGTGCCCACTCGGTAGGAAAGGGCCACACGCTCTTCTCATTCTCCGGCAGAGAAACCAGGATAAAATTCCTCTTCCAACCGTGAATGGACGAGGGTTTCCCGGAAAAAATGCCTCGGCCGAGACGAGGGACGAAGCTATACCACTCGGATCTCCCCTGCCTTTGGATTTTGAAGAGGTAGCGGAAGATGTTGACCGAGGGAACAGTCTGCATGCGGGCAAACACAGCCAAAAAGGCATAGACTGTGCGCCAAGAATTGGGAAAAAATTGAGTCGGGGCGAGCCCGTAAAAACAGAGAAGGTTGATGACGAAGGTGGGGAGAGGAAGGCGAAAGCCCGCCCGGAGGCTTTCCTCGTAAATAGAGAAACTACCCGGGCGGGGAGTGTTGGCCCTGGTATGAGAACCAGGCCGATAGGGGGGTCACCCAAGAAGGGAATTGGTAGTAAGAAGCAAGGTGACTGACCCCGTCATCTGAGAGGGCGCAGGCTGCTTCCGAAGCAGTCTCGGGACGACGACGTCCCGAGGTGGAAGCCAGGCCCAGGGTATGAACCTCCTCGGACCCCTCGGCACCGGAGGCCTCGGCCTCTCCGGACATCGCAGAAGTGTGGGAGTCCAGAGTAAGAGGGGATGACAGAGAAGACTTGGGAGAATGAGACGGAGTATACTCCTCGTCTGAAGGGGTAATCTCGCTCGAAGAAGGACTGCGGGGCATAAGGTCGCGAGGATGGAGAAAGGAGATCGAGGCTTACTCTCAAAAGGGAAAGGGTCTCTCCTGGATCAAGCGCAGCCTCTCAAGCCACTGAACTCCTTCAGCAAACGCTCCGAGAGATGGAGATCTTCCTGCGATGGCCGGCGAGCTCGGACGACGCCTTCAGAGGGCTAGCCTTTCGCCGGAGAGGAAGGAAAGCTCGGATGATCGCAGAGGAACGCAGGCGTGGAAGCAAGAAGAAGAACAGTGCTCTGCGAGGGGTTCCTATTTATAGGCACCGTTCGAAGCCCTTCCCGCCGAAGCTGACGGCTGAGATCTTCCCCGTCGTCTCACCGCTTCTCTCGGATGCCCGCCACGTGTACCGTCCTTCGGTAATGATGACGGACAGACTCCGGGAATTGAAGTAGAATGATCAACGGCCGAAAGCGCTCTGACCCTTCGGCTGATCACTCGGATGCCCGCCACGTGTCCCGATCCGCGTGCCGGAGAAGGAAGAGGCGGCAATCTGAGCGGGACCTCGGACAGAGAACCGAGGTGACCCGCGACCCATGAGCGGTCAGGATCTTTCTGTGTTTTTAACGGGGCGGCCGGATGTGCGACGCGTGTCCTGTGCTTCTTCGCGAGGCGGCCGTTCTGACGGGAAAAGCGACGCCCGTCCCGTCCATTTAATGAAACCTGACACAAGTCAGAGGGCTCGGCCCTTCGCCCTCAGAGACAAAGGCCTTCGTCGCCATCCCGAATGAAGACGAAGTAGCTAATTAACCCTCGGCCGACTGAGGGCACCCTCTTCTCAAGAAAAAGAACAGAAAGCTTCGGGCAAAACACCTGTTACGTTATTTCTCAACAAGCTTCGGGCTATACTCTCGCCATCTTAGAACTGAGGAAGACAAGAGTGGGGGACTATGTGATGAGGCAGAATCCGATTCGGCCCATTAAAACAAGCCCAAATCCAGTTCAGCCCAGCAGCAGCAGTGGAAGGCCTTCAGGAAGCCTTCGGCCCATTAGCGGCCTAGCAGCCCTCGGCCCGTAAGCGGCACCGTTGCTCCCGGCCCAACAGGCTTTGGCCCGTCAGCGGCCTACCAGCCTACGGCCCGTGAGCAGCGCAGTATCCCTAGGCCCAGCAGACTTCGGCCCATCAGCGGCCCAACCCTCTTCGGTCCGACAGCCGCATTCGGCCCACTCCGGTGGAGGATTAGGCACTATGGCGGTTTACCAGTAAGTCCGGAACATAGTCCTATATCGGCTGTCACCGTTAACCATCCTCTATCCTCTGCTATAAATACCACGCTATTTATTGCCAAAGGTATGTCTCCAGGACCCTCAAGGACTATAGTCCAAATAGCGTTAAAGCTACTCTTTGCCTTCTGAATCGACTCTTCTTCAGAAGCTAACTTAACCGTCGGAGGGGGTTCTTTAGGGCCGAAGCGCGGGACCCCTGCTGACCGGTTTCTTCTTCTTTCCCTCCAGCAGGGGCTCGGTTCGAATCATCGCCGACCTTCCCGAGTCGGTCTCGGCCGCCGACCTCGGACTTCTCCCACCGGTCTCGACGCCGTGCGCCGGCTGCCCCGCAACCAAAGGAGACTCGGTTTCACGCCGCCCCTTCGTCTACCGGAGGAGCTTCGGCCCCACTTCCGGGTACAAGCCGACTTCCGACCGAGCCACTCTCGGCCTCGGACCTTCGTCTTTGCCTCTGCCTCCCTCGCCTTCCGGATCCCCGTCGGGCCTCTTACGCCAATCCGACTCAGCTCCGGATCCATAACTTCGGATTCCAGCTTCGGAATCCGGTCGTGATAGCTTCGGCTACATCAATAGTTTTGTGGAGTCTACTGACGGAATATGAAGAATTAACATTTCTTAGGTCTAAGGTGGAATGACTTATTCTCCTTATTTTGGTATAAGTAATTCTGGCCACTTTGATTGGAGAATAGGAGAATAATAAGGAAGAATAAAGGAAGAATTAGTTTAATTTAATTTTGACAAGCGGAATGACTTATATCGGTGCAGAATAGTCTATTCGGAGAATAAGCAATTTCACCTTAGACCTAAGAATTACTTATCCTTCTTATTCCGCCAGTGAATCCCACAGAATTATCAAAGCTAAGCACCCCTTATTATAGTATACGCTATTCCGAATAAGTAATTCCGGATTAACCTATTCTGCAATCAAATTGAAGCTATAAGCCTCAATTTGATTGCAGAATAGGTTAATCCGGAATAACGTATACTAGAACAAGGAGTGCTTAGCTTTGATAATTCTGAGACCCACTGACGGAATAAGAAGGATAAGCAATTATTGAGTCTATGGTCGAATTGCTTATTCTCCTTATTCTCCGAATAAGTTATTTTGTACCGATATAAGTCATTCCGTTTGTCAAAGCTAAATTAAGTTTATTCTCCTTTTATTCTTCCTTATTCTTCTCATATTCTCCGATCAAAGTGGTGCAGTACCAAAGAAAGGACAAGCTTGCAAAGTTATATATACATAAGAAATGTTTCCTCATCAGCTTTAGAAGTAAAAAGGAAACTACTTTTAATTTTAGCACACATTTTTCCGAAGCTTTTCTTCCTTCACCAAACCCGGTTATTTTTATGTTGGTATCACCTCACTTAAAATAAAGCCGTCTTATAAGAACGTGACTAATCTAACTGGAATCCTATGACGTGCTGCTCTTTACTTCAATACAGAGAACAACAGTACGTGGACCTGTTTCTATGATACCTACTCCTCCAATTAAGAAAGAACAATCTGATTCTATGAGATCCTATAATGCAATTATTTACCAATAAATTAATAATTTGAATCTCTATGATATATTACAGAAGAGTGCGGTTCCTCGGATGTGGATTGAATTCAATCAGTACAAAGAGGAAAGAAAGAAATCTTTTATAAAAATACATCAGGAATGGGAAAAACACCATATGATGGAATTTTTTGAAGCATTCTCCTCTTTTTGCAGATTGAGTCGAATCCAAATCTAGATGTAGAGGATCTCTATTCATTAGAGAATCAGTAAAGATGGCTCAACTAATATTATTTTTTAACAATGTATGGTCTCATTTTTTTATTTGCTTATGTCTTCTATGAAAATTTTTACCTCGTAAATGGATGCATCCGCTTATTAAGATTATTAATTAATACCTCATTTTCGAAACAATCTCGTCAAGTTTTAGCATCAATAGGCAGCTCCGTAGTAGTTGGACTTTCTTTTCAAATGATGCGTCACAGGTCCAAAGACTTTTGGACACGTAAAATGCCTCCATGCAATCCGCATGAATACTTCTCTAGTGAAGATTCAGAGTCCAAAAATATCATCTGTATAACTTTATTCACCATCTAAAAAAAACGGATTGCAGCATTTGAGAAAAAGTGTCAGCATTCCTAGATTTTAATTTTGGACCTGCTTTGTCCATGGACAATATAGTTGGGATATATATATATATATATATATATATATATATATATATATATATATATAACTCATTAGTCAAGTATTTATATTATTTCCTAAGAAGAAAACATTTGAACCTATAAGAATGCCAAACTGTTAGATATTTTTTCACACTGAACACTGAACATGACTTGCTCGTGGTGCAGCAAGTCTGTCTGATCTGATCTGAGTTGATCGGATGATTTATTATTATTTTTATTTTATTTCATTTTTAAAACATTAGATCAGTTCCATCATATCCGACACTTACGTACAATTTGATCGTCGATTAGACAATTCAAAAAAATCTAAAAAATAAAAAATTAAACTGTTCGTTGGCTCTAATTTTTATTTTTCAGATTCTTTGGAGTTGTCCGATCAATTTAAATTGTACGGCCGTGTCAGACATGATAGGGCCAACTTTTTTTTTAAAAAAAACACCTCGCAGAATACAACAAGTATTACTCAAGAAAGAAATCTAATGAGGCTACATCATTCGCGTGAAGATGCAAATGCACCTGATAGAACCAACCCACCAGTGCAGGGCACGTGCACCAGTGATTAGGTAACAAGGATATTATGATTCATGGCAGTTGCGTCCAAACATATACAGATATCTCTATCTTAGATTACATCTCAGATATTTTATCAATCAATCTACCAACATAACTAGTATATACCAAAATAAACACATAAAAAGGTAAATGTTTGCCGGTGTGATAGAAATTGCCTTTTTTTTTCGTATGAGAGATACTTTTGGTCCAATTCTGTGTTTATTTTATATGCTCATAACTTTTATGCTAATTTATCTTTATTTTCTAACATGGGATTCTTATCACTCACTTACCCAAGAATATATAGCCTATGATAGCCTTCTCAAAAAAAGAAAAAAAAAACCATAACAGTGGGGTTTTTTCTCCTTTTGACAGGATTTCTTAAAATAATAAACCAAAATTAAGAGGCTAGGATGTAACTTTAATTTCTCTCTATCCAGAAAAAGGTTCTCATTTTGGGATGGATCTTTCTCCCTTTTCTTTCACATGGCCATTGGTATCACTTTCTTTTTGAAACTTGCACTAGAAAAGATGACTAGAAAAGATATTTTGATCCTTCCGCGCCTACAAACTTTGGTTCTAAACAATTAATTATTTTTTGTTTTAAACAATTAATTATTTTCTTCGGACTGACATAGTTCAGTGGTACTTCAGTACTCAAGGATGCATGAATTTCAAATTGGTTAAGCCCTTCTTTAAGAAGCTAGCGTCCAGTAAACTTTAAAATAATTGTCTATGCTGCAAACCATTCATTGTTCTCTTATTTTTCCGAGAGAATTCTTAAAACAATAAAAAGATGTTGTTTCATCCATGATTTGTCGCATCGAATCAACTCGTGCCGACTCAGACGACTCGTATTGTATCAGGACGAATTCGAGTCGGTACAACTCGACCAAATCTATACGATTTAGTCATTCAACTTGTACGAGTCGCCACGAGTTGACTCGACTCATACTAGATCATGAAATGTCCTAATTGATTTGACTCTTCGAGTCGACGAATCCTGGTTTCATCTATATCTAACTATACATTGATTTGGTGTGCTTTCCTGAGTTTAACTGCTGAGATGTCTTTAAAGAATTAATTGAACGTGCATGTGTTTCCGTCGAGAGAACGAGAGATGTTAGCACAAAGTTGCTGATGAAACATTTTAGGTTGGCCACGTGTTAGCATATGCTATATGATCTCTGATCATTTACCCTTACTCTTGCACAACAGAGTCTATCTTCATCTAGAAAAGAGACGATGGTCTTGAGTGGGTGTCTGGAGTCTTCAATTCCCTATCCTCCGATTCTTGGGGGGGGGGGGGGGGTGTAATTTTTAAAAAAATAGATATGTAGTAGCAAGTTCTCTCTCCTCTTGCAACATGCTCATGTTAGTCAACATCAATAAAAAAAAATAAAATTAAAAAATAGAATCTCAGACTTCTTTGAGTTTAGCATTAGCATCATTTATTTTTTTATTGAACAGTTTAAAAAAGAAATTAAAAAAAAAAGGAGGAGGAGAGGAACCCCTTTGTTCTTTTTCCTCAGATGCGCCAAAATATGAGTGGTGTCAAGGATAGGGTACTGCGGTCCACTGCGGATCCACACGCTCATCAGTGAAATCTGCTATATAACAGAGAAATAGAGATGCGTTGTAGGCACCGTCCGATCGTACAAGGGTACATGATCAAGCGCTGTGGAATGCAGACCAAGATTTGCTAATCAGGTGGCTCTTCGCCTGGTATCCCATGTCTAAGCCCCACTTTCTTTTTCTGAATCAGTACAGATATTTACATGTGATTAAGAGTAAAATCTGAGGGATTCTTTATAGTTGGAGGTGATTTAAAACTGATTGATAATTTTGACTATTTGGCGAGAAATTTAAGTTCATCTATAATCTTACTGACTGAGGGTAAGTATCTCAAGAAAGTTTTTAAACTTCAATCAAGAATAAAGTCTGAAATCTCCCAATTAAAAGGCAAGAATTGAATCAACTGCACTAGAACCAGGAGAGATACCTCATTATATTTCCCAAGTTATAGAAGATGATGTTCTGAACATGGAATGAAAGAGCTCAGACGCTCGTCCAATTCTCCACAAAAAAAAAAACCAGGCATGCCATAGCTAAGATTAGAAGAGACTAGGGTTGTGCATAATTCGGTTCATAAATATGTTCGGTTTGATTCAATTTCACAAAGTTGTGAAACTAAATTGAATCGAATAAATCGATTTTTAAATTAATAGATATCTTATATTAGCATTATATATATAAATATCTTTATATTTTAATATCATATATATTTATATATAAATATATATGTTTAACATTTAATTTTAATATTAAATACACATATCTATATATATACATTTAATATAAATGAAATATAGAATTTCAGTTTGATTCAATTCGGTTTGGTTTCAAGTGACAATTCGCTTCAGTTCAACTTAGATGATTTTTTTTCCAAAATCGAACCAAATCGAACCATGTACACTACCTGTACCACTTATTGCTCTAACTTTTTACTTTTTTAGGTGAAGAAAAAGAAAAGGTACAATCTTATGATAGTTTTTATTATTGTCTTTTTTCACTCACCTCTATTTAAAAAAATAATTGATTCACTCCTACTATTTAAAAGAGATAATCAATCCTTCCTCTTTTAATTTGGCCATTTCCCAGTTTATCACTTTCAGTTCAGATTTATCATTATGAAGTATGAAATTATCAGTTGCAAGTACATTTTAATCACTTCTAAATTCTAATTTTATCACTTACTATATAATTCAATTTTATCACTGATGTAGACTGGATCTATCACGACCGGATTCCGAGGCTGGAACCCGGAGAAATGGATCCGAAGCCGGTTCGGATCGGTGTTATTGAGGCCCGACGGGGATCCGGAAGGCCGAGGAGGCGGAGGCGAAGACGAGGGTCTGAAGGCCGAAGGGCGCTTCGGTCGGTGCGGGCTCGTCTCCGGGAAGTCGGGGCCGAGACTCCTCCGGTGGGCGAAGGGGCGGCGTGGATGAAGCTCTATCTGGCTGTATTGCCGATAGGCAATGGAACCGAAGCCGACGGTCCGAGGCCGGAAGGGTCTCGGACTCGGCTTGCTCTTGGATAGTGAGCCCAAAAGCCCTTTTTGCCGGACGAGGGGACAGCGCGGGGCCGAGTCTCCTGTTGCGGGGCAGCCGTCGCACGGCGTCGAGACCAGGGAGAGGAATCCGAGGTCGGCGACCGAGACCGACTCGGGAAGGTCGGCGATGATTCGAACCGAGCTCCTGCAGGAGGGAAAGAAGAAGAAACCGGTCAGCAGGAGTCCCGGGCTCTGGCCCTTAGGAACCCCCTCCGACGGTCAAGTTAGTTTCTGAAGATGATTCGATTCAGAAGGCAAGAAGTAGCTTTAATACTTTTTGGACCGTAGTCCTTAAGGGTCTCGGAGGCAAAGAGTTGCATACCTTTGGCAATAAATAGCGGTGTATTTATAGCAGAGGATAGAGGTTGGTTAACGGTGGTAGCCGATATAGGACTATGTTTGGGCTTACTGGTAAACCGCCATAGTGCCGGATCCGCCACCAGAGTGGGCCGGACTCGGCTATCGGGCCGAAGGGGGTTGGGCCGTTGAGGGGCCGAAGCCTGCTGGGCCTTGGGCTGCCGTGCTGTTCCCGGACCTTAGGCTGATGGGCCGCTGACGGGCCGAAGCCTGTTGGGCCGGGAGCGCCGGTGCCGCTTAGGGGGCCGAGGGCTGCTGGGCCGCCGATGGGCCGGAGGCTCCCGGAGGGCCTGATACTGCTGTTGTTGGGCTGAACGGGGTTTGGGCCTGCTCTAATGGGCCGAATCGGATTCTGCCTCATCAATCACTTTCAACGTAAATTTATCATTCTCAAGCACATTTTTATCACTTTATGTGCAAACTTATCACTTCCAAATAGAAATTATCTCTTTTGAGTATTTTATCACTTCTTATGCAAATAACGTAATAAAATTTTGAAAGTATTAATTTCTGCTTGAAAGTGATATATTTGAATAGGAAGTCATAGAATTGTATTACGATAAATAGCAAGTGATAAATTGAAACACTAAGGAATAAAATTGAAACACTAAGGAATCGACAAAAATACGCTTTGAAAGTAACAAGTTCACATGAGAAATCATGCAATTGTGCTTACGAAGCAATAAATTGAAGAGCAAGTAATAAAACTGAAACAATTAGGAAGTGACAAAAATACACTTTTAGTAGTAATAAAAATACGTCTAGAAATGATATTTTAAAGTTTAAAAGTGATAAATCTGTGTTGAAAGTGATAAACTAAGAAGTGACTAGACTAAAACATGAAGTAATCACTTACCTCTTTTTAAATGGTGAGATTGAATCAATTACTTCTTTTAAGTAGAGGCGAATAAGAAATGACAACAATAAAAAATTGCCAAAGGACTGTACTTTCTCTTTTTTTTTCTATTCAGAAGAGTAAAAAAAAAAAAAAAAGTGAGATAGATGGTGAGAGGAGGTGAAATATTGTAATCCATCTTAACCTCTCTACACTATATGTGGTGTAGTAAGTATTACTCTTTTTTTTTTTCTTTGTTATGGAGTACGCAGTAACGTCACGCACGCACTCACATCATTAAAATGTATAAATTGCTAGTATATTAAATCTTTAAGATTTTTAAATTTTTAATCTACTCACAATATTTTCAAAACATACTATCATGAGAAGATCAAATGTGATTTGCTAAAGTTCCTGAAATATATCGCATCTCTTCCTGTATGGCTGGTTGATGGCACTTGTCATTAACATGACCTGTGGTAGCCCACCAAAACCTAACGTGAAGAATCTCATTCCTATTGTTACGAAAAAAGTAATACTTTGTTGCAATGTCTTTGTGTGTTGCGCGCAGGGGCATTGTAACGAGTAAATACATTTTTTTTTTCTAGGTCGGCTCTAAAATTGTCAGAGGGCTATCTTTGGCATCCATTATTTTTTCTAACCGTCCGTACAGTGCAATGTTCGATGAACATTAAATTTTTACTGTTCATCGGAGCTCAATTTTTTATTTTTCAAATTATTTTGGATCGTCTGATCGGGCATTACATTGTAAAGATGGTTACGGCACCTTGGGGCTGACTTAGAAAAAAAATATTAAAAAAAAATATTTACCCACTGCAATGCCTCTGCGTGCAGCATGCAGGGACATTGCAGAAAGTATTACTCATGTTGAAAATGTCAAAAGGGATGTAAATGGTATCCGAAAATCTATTTATTTTATTTGTTTTTGAAATTTAAAGGTCTTAAAAGAATATAGTTTAAAAGATAAAGATAGGGATATTATCTGTATCAGAATAGTTTAGGATAAGGATAAAGAAGTATCTTTTTTCGAGTCTAATTATTCGAATATCTGTCCATTTGCTTTCACTCATCTTAATTATTAACCATATCTTATTTAAAACTCTAATTTCTAAATGAAATCTCCGATCATGTACCTACACAGCTGCATATGTCTTACTCTCCCTAGCATTCTTTAACCCCTTCACTCCCTCATTCACTAGGACTATCTTAGACATCCATTCTTAAAAATTCTCTCATTCTTTATTATAGGAAGTAAAAGACATTCTTCATTATTCATTCTTAGAAAGAGAACAATTATTGAATATCATTTCTAATTTGTGCAAGAATTCCTTTTCTAAGACAACATTAAGTCCAAGCGAAGTAATGTTTTTTGGGAGTAGGCTTTTCGAATATGAGAAGTAGAGTTTAAAGTCATTTTCATTCTTTCTGAAATAACCCATTCTTTTTCATAAGGATTTTCAAAATGATTACCAAAGATATTTAAGTGGACTCATTCATCATTTTAAGTGAGAATGAGTTCTCGAGAATGGATGCCAAATATTATCTAATTTGCAAGGTTCATTTTCACATATATCATATGATTTACAAGTAAATTTATAAAAACTATTTAGAAAGAACTAATATATATATATATATATATATATATATATATATATATATATATATATATATATTTTTTTGAACATAGGAATCCTTAGTTCTCTTTAGAAGAGGTAGAAGATTAAACTTATGTTCACACGTACTATCATCCGATAATTTAACCTTTACATATCCGTTTCCGATAATTTCTTATAATATAAAAAGATAAAAATAAAAATATACATGCTAGTTAAAAAATAAAGATAAGAATAAATCCACTATTCGACCCTATACGTATTTTTACGTCCCTACTTCTATGTACACATTATAGGACCCACTATACCAATAAATTAGACTCGTGAGTCTCGTGACAATCTAGAAGATAGAGCTGAGGTGATCCCAAAAGTTAAATAACGTAAAGCGGTTGTTACATGTTGACATTTGTGAACTTGTGCTGATATGATGATTACTGGTCAAAATGGTTGGTGCGTGACATCCTTAATAAGCTAGAGGTGATATTAATATTAGAAAACTCTCAATTTTATTTATGTGTTGCCATTTGTAGTAGTGAAACTACACCTACTTTGATGTTGGAAACTATTATTATAAAACTATAGGCTTTGCTGGGTTGGGGTTCTGGAATCTGGATGATGTAAAGGAGAAGCTGGATCCAATGAAGACTTTTGGACTCTTCGGGCCGGCCCATCGAGAAGGAAGGGAGCAGCATTCATGGGCCTGTCAGAGTTTTTGCGTTGAGTCGCCCGGTAAGCCTTTTTTCTGGTTGAGTTGCAGGGTAAGTTTGTGAGATCCATGTTCTAACAAGATCTCTTTGTTAATAGGGAAAGGGATCCACTGGACATTTTACTTTGTGCCTCTGCGAGTCTATCATTTTATGGTCAAATGATTCATTCATCCTCCTCTCCCATGTCTGTAGAAGTGTACTAAGGTGCATGAGAGGAAAACCCAGAAGATCTCATTTCTATTAATAGAAGGAGCATGGGAAGGATCAAGGATGGCTGCTAGAAGGGAGTATCTCTCGTGCCTTGCAAGGAGGGGCAGCGTGACTATTAAACAGTTTATGGCACTCAACTAATGATTGGGAGTGTGGCCAAGGAAGGGGCATGGGGAGGGAAGAGGAAGGGCTTCTCAACGAACAAAGCTTGCTTCTTGATCCACTGAGAGTTGGGGGTTCCTTCAAGGAGTTAGTCATGCAGTCGATAATAAGGTCGGCTAATCCCTTCTCAATTGTAGCACTTGAGGTTTATTGTCTATAATTTAAAATTTGGTGTAAGTTACACATAGTCGATATCTATTCAAAGTTGAGCAATGACGTTCATCTATAGAAGAAGGTCTTTTTTTTTTCTTGCAAAAGTTCTTCAATATTCACTTGATATGAAGAATTTTTTTTGTACAAGAATCCCAAAGAGGCTTCACCACTCAATCGAACGAGTACAAATAGGCCTATTACAAAGGGTGCAAAAGATAGGAAAGAAGGCTTAGGAAGGACTCAAAAGATAGGGGAGATGGCTCGAAAAGGTTCTCATCTACCTTGGTATGATCGCTGTTTTTGACGGTTCTCTCATCGGAGCTCCGAAGATTGGTTGCTGCTTCGGCGGCGAATCCTTTGGTTGGGGGGGGGGGGGGGAGAGTTTTTTCTTCGGGAGGCTCCCCTCTCCCCCCCAGTGAGTCCTCACATCCCCCTCCTTCCTTGTCTCCATGGTTCTCCCCCCTCAATTGCTTCTACAGTCTTCCTGCCTACACCTCTTTCCATCCTCCTGTAGTGTTGCTTGCCCTTCTCCCTTCTCTTCTTGTTTTGGTTTTTATGTGCACATTTTTCTGTGACCTCTTTAGGGTTTGATTTGGTGCCCTTTGGGTCTAGCCAGATCTCGGCATCAACTTCTCTTTTTGCTTCTCTTCCCTTGTGGTGTTTTTCCTCATCTTCTTCCCATCGAACCTTGCCTGCTGTGGCTTAGTTTCTGTGGAAGCACGTGGTTCCCTTCTCTTCGGAGATTCATTCGAGATGGATTTGGCGATTTTCTTCGAGCTTGAGACTCGGGGCTACTACCCACACCCATCCATGCGGCGTGCTCATCCGAGTTCAACTATCTTCACCAACTGACCTTTATGTCTGTAGCTATGCGTGCCATTGGGAGGAGACTGTGATGCTCTTTTCCCTCCACTTCAAATCTTAGATGGAAGATCTATGTTCTTTGTAGTAATCTTGGATGCTTGGACTTCACCGACATTTCAGCTCATCAACGACGGTTCCATTTGTGCTAAGGCATCTCGGACTAGTGGGTCCTTTTGTCTATGGTGTTCTTCTTTTACCCTCCATGTTGTACCCCCAACTATATTTTTTTGTTGGGTTCCCTCTTGTTGTCTTGTCTATGTACTCTCACTGTATGTTCCTTTTCTTAAGTAATGGGTATTACTGTTATTGACTTAAAAAAAAAAGGAACGAGTTCATATAAGATGAGACCATTTTGAACTTGGGACAACCTAATTGGCTGGCTATACTTACTATTCTCACTTATTCTGGTTAGTCCAATTGTATCTTAAACCACATTAAATCAGCAAATTTCTAACAAAATGCTTGATATAAATATAACTTAATATTTAATGCAACTTCTGAAAAGTTATAACTGGACTAATGAATAAGAGACGAGATCTTCTACGCCTTCGTCCCCTGCACTTCCATGTACCCCCAAACACATAAGAGAAGGAGAAAATGAATTATTTGACTGTAAAATGATAGGCTATCCTTCATCACCTCCTCTCCCCTCTGTTTGGGGGCACATAAAGTCATAGAGGAGGAGGTGACTCTAGAGTATCCCGTTCCAATAAATAGAAGTAGAAATAAGGGATCTACAGGTATTGCATTCTAGTTTTGACCATGTACTGCCACGGGGCAACATTTATTTGAGATAGTGGGGGGGTTTTAATGTTCTAAGATAGTAGAAGTTAAAATGAAGAGAAACTCAAACAAATGGTTAGTTGTTCCATTGAATTATCCTTGAAAATCTCAAACTAGAATTTAGAATATTTGACATTTGCTCATTCAACTTCTCTCTCCCTTTTAGATTCTGGTAGAATCCTAAAAAAATAGAATGGGAGAATACACCTGTACATATTTTTATACAAAATCCAATGCACTTAACCATCCCAAACAAACACTGCCGCCACGAGTAGGCGCAACTGCTTGGTGGCAGTAACGTGGCACTCCCATTGGCCGGTGCAATGCGCCACCATTGCCTCTGCTTCCCGCACAAACCGATCGCCCGAGGCCAATCTCCCATAGGCCGCAGGGAACGCACGGATGGGATTTTCCACGCTGAAACCCGGAAATACCCCTTTCACATCGGCAACAGTTCACATCGGCAACAGCTCCGGAACCGATAACGATTCGTGGGCGCAAACGTTTTACCAGTAGGGGCATTATCGCTACTTACAAAAAAAACGAGGGCATTTCACACACGGACCTTTTCGTCAAACCAGCCATGGCAACCTTCGCCACCCCCTTCCAAGACCGGAGAAGGCCAAGGGAGTTGGGGGGGGTGGGGGGTGGGGGGTTTGCGTTTGGGATATGCGGGGGCACTTTTCGATCTTAGTTTGGCGTTAGGGATTCGAAGATGTCGTGCATCTATAGCCCCCTTCCTCCCAATTCTGCTCGTGTTTTCTCGAGAACGGCAGGGCTCGCTCCGTCCAGGTCGAGGCCGCTGCAGGTACGCTGCGCCATCGGGGGTAACTCTTCTTTTCGTCCCAAATTTGTCTTTGGCTGTTTCTTTTTATGTTGTTTTCATATTTCTTTGGATCTTTGTTCAGCTGCGAGTGTCTTCGCTGTGGAGTTGAGCGATTTAGATTTTGAGTACAAGTTTGTGCTTTTGTGGAACCATGATGCTCGGGTGGATTAGGGACAGGGGTTGTCTGAATTTTTTGAACTGAAGTAACTGGGAAAGATGTTACATGGGCATGTGGAAGGACTAAGAAAAGCACAATTAAAGTTGGTAGTTTGGTGGGAATTTACTGCAATGTAACAGGAGTAAAACGTTGGCTTAGGGGTTGCTTGGATTACTGTAGAATAGTAACATTCTTCGACTTTGAAGTTGCTGGTTTTAAAAAAGGGAGGCAAAATTGCTTAATTTGGTCGAGGGCCGCTTTTGACGAGTTTGAAGACCAGGAATTTCTTCGTGAAACCGTCCATCCTGATTTTAGAAATTTTTATGTCAATCCGAACAAAGAGTATCTGAGGATTTCATTATTTTACAGCAATTTGAACAAAGGGAATCCAAGAGTTTCAGTGTTTTGTGGTATTTTACGAGAAATCAAATGGTCTCTTAGTGCAGATTAGAGGCTTTCATTTGAAATTGGGGAGACGGGTGGTAGTCTTGGCCCATGGATTTGTTAGAGAACCTGAATGGGGATTATGATGAACTAGTTTAAGCAATTTTGGAGGATTTGTTCAATTTACTCTTAGGGGAGACTTGGAGGATGAGTTTAACACTGACTTATGCTTTACAAGCGAATGAGACACATAAGAATAGTCCTGGACTGGTGTGTGTATGTGTGTGTGGTTGGAGGGCGAAATTCTGCACCCCCCAAGACCAATCTTTTAGTGAGCCAGCACAGCTATGGATGAGTTCCCATAGTAGAAGTTGCTTAATGTATAACCGTATTCATTGTTGTTGAACTATATTTACTCAATGAAGAATCATAATCTATACCGTTACTTGATCAGGTTTTGAATCTTATTCAGAATTCAACTTCAAAAATTTTCAAACATCAGTGGAACCACCGGCATTCACATTAGGTCGTTGTGTAACTTGCAATCACACATTCCTTAGCATTTTGAATGTCCAGTTGATTCTCAAATCTAAGCATGCTTCGTCACATCTAATCAATTCCTTGGCCTTTCAAGCTTCACAATACAGTTTATATCAGTCTTGCAAATTCCAGCTAAACCATTCCAGAATCCAGCATACCCCCTCCCCCCTACACCCTGCCTGGGCTATTTTGTGGCTGCTTCTGTCCGCCCTTCTTATCTTTTGCCTATATCTCTTTCTTCTATGTAGCCTCACATTTGGACTAGACCAGCCACTGTAAATGATGCTAGTTCTCTCATCCTTGCTGCAGATTCATTGAGCCAAAAATTAATTTCCATCCTTGTACTCTGTTATATAATCTTCTTGCCATTGAACCTTTGGACATGCTTATCTCTGTTATACTGATCTTATGGATATGCTGTTCCTCCGCTGTCAAGCTTTCAGTACTGTGAAGCACAGCTGGGCTTAAAACTTTTTATATGAAAAAGTCCCTTAAGCATTGGGATTCTTTGACCACAGATAGTTGGAAACCCATTCTGATTTCTTCAGAATTTCACTGGAAGAAATTTCTCTATTCCGTTGAGTACATTGCACTACTGTGATTTAATGAACTTGGTTCTGATGTTTGGTCTCTAATGCAGAAGCAGTAAAATCCCATTCTGTTACAAGGCAAGCAGCAGTTACCTAAACAGTCAGGTTGTGCCTGATTTGTTCAATTCTTCCTGCTGATATCATTTTGCTATTTTGCCATTAAATCAAGTTGTTCTGGTGAATCCATCAGTTTATATGGTGATTTTGTTTCGCATTTGATTTTTCTCAAGGTAATTGATACTTTTGAGTCTTAAGCCTTCTTTTTAATATCCATGAGGAATTGCGATCCTTGTTAGCTAATACAAGGATAAAATTGGACGTTCACTTTTCAAGCTGTTCTGTATCTCCATCTCTCCTGAATTTGGCTAACCTGGTTGTTGGTCAACTGCATTCTGATTGCACCTGCCATTATGCGTGCTTGTCCTTTGTTAGTGCTCACTTATCACTTATCTCATTGATTTTTTTAATTTTCTTGAATTGACCAGATATCAGATGTGGACTTTCCCAAGCAATTATTTGCTGTATTGCACATTATAACAATATTGCTTAAATCATAAATTTTAACCTTATGTTTTTATGCTCAGAATTTGTGGTGGAACCAAATGTCGCTGTTGCTACAGAGCCCCTCTTGCTGCAAGCAGTTCATGGAAAAAAAGTGGAAAGGCCCCCAGTTTGGCTGATGAGGCAAGCAGGGAGGTACATGAAGGCAGGTTTAATAACCATTGCATATTTGTGATTTCCATCTTCTTTGTCACTATCATGCTTATTCAACCTCTTTCTTTTGCATTTCATCTACTTAACCCAATAAAGTGGGAACCCAGAGACCATACATGCTGACATCGATTGGTTATCAAAGTGTGATTATTACGTTGTTCAATAAAAGAAGATCCATTTATATTGCTTCTACCATTTTCTACAAACCACTGGAAACAAGATTGGAAAGACTCAATTTCTGTCATCCAAGCATTTTAAACAAGTTGGGAGTCTTGGGATCGGTCTTAGCAAATAAGTCAAGCATATTCTGAAAAACATAAATAATTGGTCCTCAAAAAAGGAAATAAAAGAAAAAAGGACAATAGAAAAATCACTCTGCATCAATTGGTCCAATTCTGATGTAAATTGGTTCTCTACTAATTGGATTCTTCAATTCCTTGTTCTGTTGAGGTATCGCAGTATTATCTGTCCATATGAAGGTCCACCTACTTTTCAAAAAATCTGTCTATTTGAAGCCAGTTTGAGCCTAAGTGAAATTATGACCTTAGTTACCTCAAGACTCTGCTTGTTGACATGTATGCATATACGGATGCAATGTCCATGTATATAACTTATCTTTTAAAGGGTGTACCAAGTGTTAGAGATACAATACACAATGTGAATGATGTTCTGTAAATTTTTGGCAGTTACTACGTTGTTGTCATCATCATCAAAGCCTTGTCCCAATTATATGGGGTTGGCTATGTGAATCTTGTCCCACCATTTTAAGTGATCCAATGCCATATTTGTAGTTCAATTTAGGATATTCAAGTCTTTTCTTACTACCTCATTTTAGGCTTTCCCCATGTTCTTCTATGCTCCACCACTCGAATTTGATCACACATAATTGGCACTGGTCATGGATGACGCTGCACGTGACTGAATCATTTGAGCCTATTTTTAAGATTAACGTCAATAGGAGCTACACCTAGCTCTCCATGTAAATATACATTTTGATTCTTTGTCCTTTCTAGTCTTTCCACACATCCATTCCAGCATCCTCATTTTTGCAATACAGAGTTTTTGTACATGTTCTTTCCTTAGAACTCAATATTCAGTTCCACACAACATAGCAGTTCTATAGAACTTCTCATTGAGCTTTCAGGGTACCTGTTGACAACATGGGACTCTAGATGCATTTCGTCACGTCAACCAACCTGCTTTAACCCTATTCATGACATCCTTTTGGATCTCTCCACTCTCTTGAATAATAAATCCTTCGGAAATTGCTACTTCTAGAAATAGCTTGAGTGTTTGACTATCGATCACAACCAAATCCTCTTAGTCTACCATGTTGGAAGTTGTGGGCAATTAGTTTTTGTTATTGATGAAACATTTAATGCAATAATTGCAAGCAAGGTCTAGTTGCTTGACATAAAGCGTGTTGTTCTATAAACTCTTAAAAGTATGTTCTGAAGGTTTTTGAGTGTTTTTCTCTAAAGATTTGGAGCATCTACCCCTTCCTCCTATATCCCGTCAACTGATACAATAAGCTACTATCAGCCCAAAGACATATATTACACTATGATATCTGGCGATAACACATTTCAGCCATATGCACATGAGATATTGTTCAAAGGGGGAAAAACTGCCCATCAATCCAGCATTTTATTTCATGTTGGTCCAAAAACTTTGTAAGCATTATCTGCATGCATTTTTCTCGTATGCTTATGTGAGACTTGGTTTTTTGAAATCAATCTTTTCTTTTGAAAAGAACTTAAAAGATTTTAGTTTTAAAAAGAATCATTTTTTGTTAAGTGTAGACTTTGAGAACTTAGGATTAACCCTCATGGACTCTAGGGTTTTGGATCAGACAAGTGGATCCGTAAATTTGACCTCTCTCCACTGACCTCGAGCAGTGTTAATTACGCCAATCACCGTTGGCAACTCTTGATTAACCGTCTGTTGATGTCCTTGAAATAATAATGTACTAAAGTTTGGAATATTGAGTCACACCACATCATTTGATTGATCTTTGTGTCAAACACTTTTGAACTTGATGTTCATTTTGAATCCCTTTTTGAGAATCCTAAAGGATAGTTAAAGGATGTCACCTCACATAGAGTGCATATGAGCTTGAGACCTTTAAAGGATACCAAGAGAACATATCTTGGGCAAGATTCTTCTTAGCATCCTTAAAGGATACTTTTTGGTTTGATAGTATCCTTTAAATATCCGTTATGAAACTCTAAGAGTTCATGAGGATTACTTAAGTGTAAAAAAAAATCTGCTTCTTCCCTCTTTTATCTTTTTTTTGAAGATTTGAGAGAAAGAGACTTGATCAATGGGACATGATGGCCACCACTTAACCAAGACAATTCCTTAAAATAATAGTCCTCCAGCTAATATGAAGGGACCAAAGTTAGGTAACTTCAAATCTGATTTAAATCAATTAGTAATTTGAGCGAACATATGAAATAATCAAATTGAACACATCCACAAGTCATGCACAATTTCATTAATAACATTCAATTAAATCAAATTTCGGTTATTCCATCAATGGGAATGAACCACAATTTTACAAACTTTTGGCCATACCAACATTAGGAAAGACCAAGAGATGCACTTTGGTCACTCCAATGATATGAGTGAACTACAAACTTAATGGCCATTCCACTAATAGGGATGAACCATAAATTTAATGGCTATTCCACCAATAGGAATGAACCAATAAAAGGACTTTGGTCACTCTACCAATAAGAGTGAACCACAAATTTAATGACCATTTCACCAATAGGAATGAACCAAGAAAAGGACTTTGGTCACTCTACCAATAAGAGTGAGCCACAAATTTAATGGCCATTCCATCAATAGGAATGGACTAAGAATTTAACGGTCATTCCACCAATAGGAATGAACCAAGAAAATGACTTTGGTCACTCTAGTAAACCACAAATTTAATGGCCATTCCACTAATAGGAGTGAACCAAGAATTTAATGAATTGAAACATCGGCCATTCAATCAATATGAATGGATTATTCTTTTAATGAAACTACGGCCATCCAAAGAATATGAATAGAATGTTTAATTAATTAATATGGTTACAATTGATACAAAATTAAAAGGTTTAAGGTCCTCCTTGTGCCACTCACGGCGAGTCTTCTAGGTGTTGATGAATGGAACTCGGATGACGTTTCAATGACTTGAATCTTCACCAAACAAGGCGGCAGCACTCTGTCGGGATCTCCTAAAAGTTCTCCCTGTAGTAGCCCCTCTAGGGGGTATTTATAGGGGAGAGAAGAAGGGGGGGGGGGGGTGTTGTGTGAGAAAATGAGAGGAGAGGAGGGTGCAGCTACACGCCTACACCCCCACCGGTTTTGGGGGGGGGGGGGGGGGTTGCCACCGGTGGCTTCTCCCTTCCTCTCTCTTCTTCCCCTTTTTTTCTTTCCTTCCCTTCTTTCTTTTTATTTACATGCCCCCCTCATTTTCTTCTTTTTTTTTTTTTTTTGTCATTCGAAATAAAAACTGCTCAACAGCTTACCAATAGGTTTAGTTATTGGCATTTAAATTAGATTTTTAGTTGTGCTCTGTTGAACCAAAAAAAAAAGAGAAGAAAAAGAGGGGGACACATACCTCAAAAACTTGCACTCCAAGCCTCCATCAACAGCAGAGAAGCAAACACACCATAGAGAGGGAGGTAGAGCATGCAGCCGACCCTAATTATCCCCCCAATCGGTCCTCCTTTTTTAGGGAAAGAGAGAGAATAAAAAGAAATAAAAGAAGGGGAGAGAATAAATAAAAAAAAAGAGAGGAAGGAAGGGATCCAAAAAATAGTAGGGCAGATACTGTAGCGCTACAGTACCGTGTTACAGTACCGCGCCCCTCCCCCCCTTTCCTTATATCTTTCTCTCCCTTTCCTTATCTCTCTCTCTCCCTCTCACGTATGGTAAACCCCCCCCCCCCCCCTCCAAAATCCTATAAAAGGAGGCCAAGCCTCCAAAGCAAAACCCCCCGAATATGTACAAGCTTTGCAGCAAAAAAAGAAGAGACGGCCGTGCCGATTGAAGGTTTGTAATTTTTTTTTTTTGGTGTAAAAAGAGGGGAATAAAAGTCTATTTCCAGTTTCATACCCTTGTATTTTTTTTTATAAATATGGTCCATTCATATTGTTTGAATGGCCATTATATTTTATATTCTTATTATGTTAACAAATAAAATAAATTAATGGTTCTTTCATATTGGTTGGTTGGCCATTCAAATATAAAATAAATATAAAAAAAATAAAGAAAATAAATTAATAGTTCTTCCATATTGGTTGGTTGTTCATTTAAATATAAATTAATTTAAAAACAGAAAATAAAATAATGGTTCTTCTATATTAGTTGGTTGGCCATTTAAATATAAATTAATTTAAAAAAAACAGAAAATAAAATAATGATTATTCCATATTGGTTGGTTGGCCATTCGAATATAAATTAATTTAAAAACAGAAAATACAATAATGGTTCTTCCATATTGGTTGGTTGGCCATCCAAATATAAATTAATTTAAAAATAAAAAAAATTAAATAATAGTTCTTCCATATTAATTGGTTGGTCATTTAAATATAAATTAATTTAAAAATAAAAAATAAAATAATAGTTCTTCCATATTAGTTGGTTGGCCATTCAAATATAAACTAATTAAAAACAGAAAATAAAATAATGGTTCTTTTATATTGGTTGGTTGGCTATTCAAATATAAATTAATTTAAAAACAGAAAATAAAATAATGGTTCTTCCATATTAGTTAGTTGGCCATTTAAATATAAATTAATTTTAAAAAAATAAAAAATAAAATAATGGTTCTTCCATATTAGTTGGTTGGCCATTCAAAGTTGCTAATCAATTAATCAACCAATTAAGTTAATTTGTCAACCAATCAATTAATTCAACTAATTAAATTAACAAATTTGCTAATCTACCAACTAATTCAACTAATTAAATTAAAAAAATATGTTAGTCAATCGATCAATTTAACCAATTAAGTTAATTTGTTAATCTACCAATTAATCAATCAACTAATTAAAACAACAAATCTGTTAATTGATTAATTAATTCAATCAATTAAGTTAAAATTGTGTTAATCAACTAATTAATTTAATTAATTTGTTAATCAATCACCTAACCAATTAAATTAAGTTGTTAATCAATCAATTAAATTAACAAAGTCACTTAACCAACTAAATTAATTTGTTAATCAATCCCTTAAATCAACAAAGTTGTTAAGTCAATTAATCAATCAATGAAACAATTAAGTTAATTTGTTAATCAGTCAACCAATTTAATTAACAAACTTGTTAATTAACCAATTAAGTTAACCAATTAAGTTAATTTGTTAACTAATTCAACCAATTTAATCAATAAATCTATTAATTAATCAATTAACTTAACCAATTAAGTCAATTCATTAACCAATCAATCAATTAAATTAGCAAAATCTGTTAATTAATCAATTAACTTGACCAATTAAGTCAATTCATTAATTAATCAATCAATTAAATTAGTAAAATCTGTTAATTAATCAATTAACTCCGCCAATTAAGTTAATTTATTAATCAATCAATCAATTAATTAGCAAAATTTGTTAATCAATCAAATAGTTTAACCAATTAAGTTAATTTGTTAATTAATCAGCCAATTAAATTAATTAAGTTGTTAATCAATTAAATAACTTAATTAATTAAGTTAATTTGTTAATTAATCAATCAATTAAATTAACAAAATATGTTAATCAATCAACCAACCAAATTTGCTAATCAACCAATTAAATTAACATGGTTCTTCCATATCGGTTGGATAACCAAGGTCCTTCTTTTCAATTTTTTTTAAAAAAGAAGACTTATATGCCTGTAATTAATCTTGCTTATTCCTACTTTCTTCAATCCTTAATTGGATGGTTAATCAAGGGTTACTAATCTTTGATTGGTGTAATTAACACTGACCAAGGTCAGTGATGAGAGGTCAAGAATACGGATCTACAGTCGATCCAGAAGTCATTTAGACTTTAAAGACTAATCCTAAAAGTCTGCCTAAAAGAAAAGAGAACATATTTTCAAAACTTAAAATTCTCTTTTCAAATCAAGATTTTCATAAAGATTTTCAAATCCGATAAAGATTCTTTTCAAATAAAAACATAATAAAACTCAAGAAGGGAGTCTCACATGCTCTTATCCAGCTTATGTGGTTTAATTGGAATTTCTTTCTTAGGCTTTTCTTGAGATAAATACTTCTTTGAACATTCATGATAGCAGGTTCTTTTCTTTATACTCAATTTGTCAACACGTGTATTGAATTACAACTTTACATGAATAAGTAAATGGTTATTTTCCATTGAACATATTTGCAGGCTGGCACTGGACATTCTGTCTATTGTATGAGCATATCAGCCTTCTTTAGATTAAATGCTTTCTATTTAGTGTCTGATTGTATACTGATGCCATCTACTGTTTTTCTATTTGACAGAGTTATCAGATGCTTTGTGAAAGGTACCCTTCCTTTCGTGAAAGATCAGAAAATGTTGATCTAGTGGTTGAAATTTCTCTACAACCATGGAAGGTTTTCAAGCCAGATGGGGTGAGATCCTCTATTATATAGTCTGTGAAGCTTTCATGCTGTGCTATATTCCTATCCTTCTGCAGTACATAATTTGATAAGACCATTGCTGATCATGTGCAAAATCTGAGGTTGTGGTTCCTATTCTTGTTCATTCCTTCTGACACAGTTGCACAGGTCTCTTTGTGTCTACCTAGGGTGCTCTTATTGCAAGCATTTCAGGTGTTAAATTGTGCATTTTCTTACTTTCGGAACATCCACAGAGAATTGACAGAGTTATCATATTTATTGATTTTTGTCTTAGATGTAGAGTTAGAAAATTGTTAACTAATCTATGTATGGTATATGCCTTTATGGTTATAAAATTGTTAACTAATATGTGTATGCTTGATGTCTTCGTGGTTCTTCTTTGACTTTATGTCTAGTTTCAATGGTTAAGAATATACTCGCACGAGTATTTTCTTCAGAAATTTTTATTTAAATATATATTTTTATTAATTATTTTTATGTGTAAATTTTCAGTTAACTAAAAATAAAAATAAAAATGATCTAACAGATGATGTTTAATTTATTATTTATATGTGAGAGGTGACTATGTATAGAAATATTTCATATATTCATAATTATGTAGTTCTCATATAGAAACAGTATACATACAAATTGTTGAAGAATGCTTGTAAAATAAACCAAAAGCCTATACATAAAAAAAATCCTATGAAGCTGTATTTCTTATTTTATACTTCAAATTACATACATGTACATTTCATTTTAGTGGAAAGGACGATTCAAGAATATATAAGAAAATATCATCCCTTTTATGGCATGTAAAAATAGCAAATATGTAATTATATCAAGGGGAATGTTTAGTTTAAAAGTATTCTTTGAACTCAAAGGAAAGAAACTAAACAATAAAAAATCTTAAATTACTTTTATGTGACATGTAAAAGACCATATGTCATCATGCTTCTTATGGTAGTAAATGTGCCCCCCAATAAAAAAATTATTATTTAGGCTAAAAATAGATATGAAAATAAATAGTAGTAAAATAAAAATAGACCTAGTAATGTGATCATCAAATATTAATAAATTAAATGGTGAGCTTGTCATTGTAGGGCATATGCGTAAATAGATTTTGGTAAGAAATTAAGAATATAATTAGTTTTTACAGTAAAGTAAGCTTTGCTTTATCCTTAATGTCAAGAACTGCTATATCACTGAATATTATTGATAATTAAAATGTGTTAGTATATTTAATATAGACTTATATAATTGTGTTTTATATTTGAGTTATATAATTCTATATAATTTATTGTTAATACATAACATGTTAAGGAATGGGCGAAAGTTTTTTGTAAAGTGGATAATTCGAATTCCACTCTTTTTCATCTTTTGGGTGAGAGTTGAGTCACCTACTTGGTGTTCTTTTGGGGAGATTTTGTTGCTTTTCTCCCGTCTCATTTTGTAAATCTCTTTCTATTTTATAATACATGTGGTACTACCCACTTTCAAAAAGAAAACATCAGAATATTATGTATATAGATATACTTTGGAATCTTGTATATGCAAAAAACCCTCTATATTTTACCCCTAAACCTTCTTGCCCTATTTTGCAAGTGATGTGAATGATGACAAACTTGATTTCAGAACTCTTTATGTATATAATGATTACATAAGATAAGATATTTTTTTATATAGTTTTTACAAGTAGACTTTTGCTTGGTGATAGGGGTTCCTTACCTATAAAATCATTTGCATATACACATTTTATAAGATACATTAAGCTTTGAGAATCAGTGTGCTGAGCTGGAGGATTGAGTACATGTAATGTTCTGGTTTTTTGGAAAGAAACGGCATGGTTTTCCATGTCTTGAATGTTGTTTATCTCAGGTGGCAAGCAATATATGAAACATCGAGTGGATGGAAGATAATATATGATGCAGGACAGCTACCGATATGTATCCGACAACTACCAATGATTCAAAATCAGCATCATTCACCATGGTGGGCAGCAAATGAGCATAAACGAAGGCAGTTTTCCATGAAAGTAAATACGCTATGTCCACAAGGAGCTAGCTCAAAGGCTGTCCCCTGCAGCGGGAAAACGAGACGGATCGTGGGTTGTGAGGACTATCACGGTGTAGGGCCACAATACACACTCAACCATCATAAATCGATGCCAAAGGGACAGGTCACTCACAAAATAAGCATATTCGACAGTGAGAGTTTAAATGTAGCTAGGATCCTAGTTCACATATGCACAGTGACAAATGTAACCGTACAATAGACAATCAAGAGGTAGGGGTCGGGTTTATCTTGCTAACCTGCCCACTGTGAGAGTGGGCACGAACACCAATGCAACTGGATACCCATGCCCACCCGCTGTATGGATCGAGCAGCTGGTCTAGCTCTGCTGTAGATGCCAGGGATTGCAGGAAGGGCTTTACTGGTAGCTGGGCCCAGATCACGACCAAATCAGCCCAAAATCACCTGGGGGTTGTGTGGGCCAGCGCCGCGTGGAGGTGCGACGGACGAAACAGGGTGGCGCTGGCGCGGCGAGGACAGCATGCTGCCATGTGCAGGGCGGGCGAGGAGGGCCGAGTTCGAGGGCGTGGCTAGAACGACGAGCCGGACCCCACAAACTCGCTCGAGCGGCCACATGGCAGAGCGCATGGCATCGGCGGGTTTGGGACGGGACGGGTGCAGCATGGTCGACGATGTCGATCCCGTGCGAACGCGTCAGCAGCGCTGTGTGACAGGTGGCGCAGTGGCGGGCTTCCGCACGATTCACTGTGTGGCGGTGCCGCCTGGGATGCCCAGGCTCGATTGATGAGGTGGACAGCAGCAAAACACGCTCGCTCGCCGCGTGGGCAAAACGGGCCGGTTGCGCACGAACAGCGAGGTCGGGAGGTGGTGGTGGGGGGGGGGGGGGGAATCTGTGCACGCGCCGCGTGCACGGGTGTAGAGCGGGAGCAGCCTGCTTGGGTGCGGGCGACGAAGACCACCACGCGAACTCGGTGGGGCCTCTGCGTGGCACTAGCGATGATGACGGCGGCACCCTCCCTAGCGCGTAGCGATGAACATGGAGCGAGAGAGAGATAGGTGATGGAAAGGGGAATTGGGATGAATGGCGTGGAGGCCGAGGGCGAGGTAGATGATAGGGGGAGATGAAGAGGAAGAGACATGGGAAGAATAGAGAGGGGAAGAAGAAGACGAAGACACAGGGCTTTGCATCCGGAATAGCGTATATTAGAATAAGGGGTGCTTAGCTTTGATAATTATGTGGGACCCACTGGCGGAATAAAAAGGATAAGCAATGCTTGGGTCTAGGGTCGAATTGCTTATTCTCCTTATTCTCCGAATAAGCTATTCTGCACTGGTATAAGCCATTCCGTTTGTCAAAGCTAAATTAAGCTTATTCTCTCTTTATTCTTTCTTATTCTTCTCCTATTCTCCAATCAAAGTGGCCTAGGAGACTGGCCCATCACGGGCTCACATAGCACAATGGCGGCCACAGAACTTTTCCATCCCTTTCAATCATAGGTCATCACTGGCTTTCCCAAAAGGGATACAAGGGAATATATAGGCCTCCCAAAAAGGAAGCCCTAGCTCATCAAAAGACAATAATGTCCCTAGGCTCCTAAAATAGAGAAAAACGTGCAGAAAAATAGGGAAAAAATAGAAAAGTGACTAAATGGGCCCCAAGTGGGCCAAATACATGTCCAAAAGGCTCAAATAAAAATATAAGGTGCATCAATAGCCACAGGAAACATCTCTGAGCCACAGTGATGCATGTTTGCTGCTGATGTCTGGCGGCGACGATAGACGTAGGCCGGAACCTGGTACGTGCGCGGGTACCAATATATTTCTGTCAGATGCAGAAGTTGACGGTGTAGAGGTTAAGATAATCTGCAATTGAAAGGAGGCATCTTGACATTTTTTTTCCTCTTTTCAAGGTTTCTATAATGGGTAAATAATTGATCCATATGCTTTTGCATTAACCTATCATCTGATTTTAGATTGCTATTTTTCTTTTGTGTATTAGATTGCTATTTTTCTTTTGTGTATTAGATTGCTATTTTTCTTGTGTAACTTGATTAGTCTTCTAGGTTGACCTTTTTCTTGTCTAATTTGATTACTCCATCTGAAAACCTCTCCCTCCTTTAATGTAAATGTGTCCTATTTATCTGTTTGCATGCTTTAGGTGGCGTTTGGGAACTAGGTTTGCACTTGGCTTCCAATCATTAGAAAAAAGGTGGAGGCGACAAGGGGGAGACAAAAAAATTTAAAGAGGGAAAAGTGGATTTTTTTTCAAAAGCTATGGGACCTTAAATGTAGAGAGAAAGGAACATGGGAAGAATTTTCTTTTCTCTCATATATTTTTCAAAAGCTCAAATAACCCAGCTTTATCAGCTTTTTTGAATGATTAGGATTGTACTATCGGGGGCAAAAGCTATTTTCAAAAGCTCCTAATTTCTCATGGCCGTTGTCAAACGTGGCCTTAGATTTTAAGCATGGTCTGTGTTACCAAAAGCAGTCGAGGCAACCGCCAGGATGATGTGCAAGGTGAGGCATTGACATGCTGTTGTTACCTAGGTGATCACCGAAAATGCTCAAATTGCCTAATCGGCTGCCTCTTTCTCCACCTTGGTCTTCTTCATACTACCCTGGCCCCGATTGCAGCCTGGTCCAGTCATCCAAACCCCATTGTGTTTGGCTCACCCACCCGGGGTATAAGTAAACCCATCAACTCAACTGTCTAAAATACCTTGATGCATTTGACCCCCCAACACTGAGCCATAACCCTAACCCCCTGTGCTGTGATCTTGCAGACTGCCCATCAGAATCTGGCGATATCTCCGAGTCTCCTCCGACTCCAGCAACATTCCGTGGTTCCCCAAACTCTGGCCACCTCTCTTGGACATCTAGGATCTCATGTGTCTCTCTATTTTGGCTGCCTCTCATGCATGCCCCAGCAAGTTCTTGCATCTCCCCTGACTTTGCATGTCTCCCAACTCCAGCAGTCTCTTTCACTCTCACTCTCTCTCTCTCTCTCACACACACACACACACACATGCACACTCTTTTTTTTTTTTTTGCATTTGGTAACAAAATGTCACCTCAAATGCCTAGGCGGCTGAGGTGATTCCTTGGTCACCTCGGTTGCCTTATGTCTTTGACTACATAGAGCACAATAAAGTTCATCTTCATTTTTTTACCGATTAAGATCCAAGTGCCCTGGATGCTAGCGTAGTTTGTAAATAAAAGGGAAGCACCTACCTAACATTTGCAGCATGTTCAGAGGCACCCAGTTAGCCATTTGATACCACAATTGGTAATTTATATCATACAAAAGGTAAAATAAGCAAGGTCTCAATGTATTTAAACAGTCTGAGGCTCTACTTCCTTTCTTTAAATTAATAATTTTACCATCACAAAGAGGACACTGTTTGTGTATTTAATTTACATAAAGCAGCCATTCACTATTAGTTTCAGTTTGTTTCCTGTTATTTTACTGGTTCTCGTAACTTTAACTGCACAGTGAAGCTTGGTGTGCCGGGTGTAATTTCTCTGTTTATTGTAAAAGGGAAAATCTGTGATTGTTAATCCCCTTGATCTCCTTAGTAACCTTGTTATCTATTCTTGTGTTCCAACTACTTCCAAGTATGTATTTGCTGTTATCTATTTTTATAATTGTGTAATTCACAGTTCTCTATCCGGAGTCTCCCTTGGTTGTTTTGTATATTTAATTGTTATTTCAATCATTGTTTGCAAATTTGTATAGATGCTGTTTTGCATTCCTTTGCTCAGCTCTGACATTTTGGTTTCTGTTGCCATTTGTTCAATGGCAGGTTATTTTGTTTTCAGACATTCTTACTCCTCTTCCTGGGATGAATATACCATTTGACATTGTAAAAGGAAAGGGGCCAATTATACAGAGTCCCATAAGGACAGCTGCTGATGTTGATCAAGTGAGAGAATTTATTCCTGAGCAGTATGTTCCATATGTTGGTGAGGCATTGACAATTTTGCGTGATGAGGTGGGCGTTGGGCTTGCTGTATTGTTTGGATTTACAAAGCTAACAACAGTTATTTGTCCTCTTTCTTTCCATTTACTATGATTCAAGCTTGGTGCTTATAGTTTCAATTGTTATGATTCCCTATTTTCACGTGGTCAGGTGAAAAATGAAGCTGCAGTTTTGGGATTTGTTGGTGCCCCATTCACCCTAGCATCTTATGTTGTTGAAGGTGGTTCCTCAAAGCACTTTTCAAAAATAAAGAGTCTCGCCTTCTCTCGGCCAAAGGTATTTCTGAAATTATCTATTCACTTTGCATAGTTTTTTTATTCTATCATTGCCTATGGGAATTGTATATTTGACAAATTTTCAATACGCTTTTTGGAACCTGGTTACCTGGCAATTGCGAAAGCTGTCACTTTCTCAGTTAAGAATAAGAAGGCTTCTTGTCATTTTCTGGTTAGTACGGGCTAAATAAGTAACCCCATCAGTGATCCCCCTCCCCAATGGAAAAAGGGAAAAAAAAGAATGCTGCAGGATCATCATCCTTTGGCAGAATATTTTCACGATTCAAATGTTCAAAAACATGATTTCATTGCTTGCTTTCTGTGCACCCACTTGTGAACATGAGTATAGCCTTCATTCTTTTGGCTGGATGATATAATGATTGTTATCATTGTGGAAAGATTGATTCATCTTTTCCTATTCCTGTCCAGGTACTGCATGCACTGTTAGGAAAATTTGCAAACTCGATGGCAAAGTATATTCAGTACCAAGCAGACAATGGGGCTCAAGCAGTGCAAATTTTGATTCCTGGGCAACAGAACTCAGCCCAGTGGATTTTGAAGAGTTCAGTCTCCCTTACTTAAAGCAAATTGTGGAATCTGTCAGATTGACACATCCAGGCCTACCATTGATCCTTTATGCATGCGGTTCTGGGGGATTACTTGAGAGGTTCCTGTTAACAGGAGTTGATGTTGTCAGTTTGGATTGGACTGTTGACATGGCAGAAGGTAGGCGAAGATTAGGTCCAGATGTGGTAGTACAGGGGAATGTGGATCCTGGTGTTCTTTTCGGATCAAAAGAGTTCATCACCAAGCGAATTCATGACACAGTAAAGGCGGCAGGTACCAGCAAACATATTTTGAATCTTGGCCATGGTATTGTGGTAGGAACACCTGAAGAGAATGTTGCACATTTTTTGAAGTTGCACAAGGACTCAGATATTGAACATCCATTCCTCAATTTTTTTTACAGGAATCTTCTACTTGTTAATGTAAAGGTTAAATTTCTTATTAGCATTGGAGATCAGTCTGACACAATAAGGAGATGATTTCTTTCTTGTTTTCATTTTGCAATGAAAATGTTGATATTGGTAGGTGGTGTTATTGGATGAAATCCTATCAGCAGAGTGGAGGTTAAAATTGGGTGAAGGACAATGGGAACAAACGAGCCACCAGGAAATGTGAATGAATACTACATCTACACTTCTAGATTAGAGCTATAAGATTTTTTTTAGTCAGTAGATAGATATAAGATTGCAAATCGTTATCTTTTATTTAGGTTACCAAAGTACTAATTTTTGGGTACAAAGGGTGCTGTTTTCATATGTAAATTTTGATTTCTCCGTAGTTGGATAATGCAAGAAAAAATTTCTACGGATTTCCTGTTGTATTATTCAAAGTTTTGTTCAGATAATCGTTCAGGTACTTTGAATTGTGCTTTGACAAGTCAGTTACAAGTCAAAGACGCGGTCCAGCGCACTTGCAGGATATGATCTGATCGTGCTCTTTTTTAAAATTTTGTAACTGTCCCATCAAAGATCAGACGGTACGGATGCTGAGCTCCAGCTTCTCCTAGCTCAGCAAACTTTAAAAAAATAAAAACTCGTTGCCGTCCATGGACGACAACACTGGTATGGTGCAGCAAGTATTATTACATGGCAAAGAACCATATGAACGGCATACAGTTAGATTTTAAACCTGTTCCACATCGATTTAACAGCGGCCAAAGTTTGAAGATGTGCTGTCATGAAATGATAGTTTAGTTTATATTGATGCAAAATCTTATTCCCCGTTAAGACGTATTTCAACCCCCATCCGAAAAAGAAGAAAAATAGGACGGTTTGTCAAAAGCGATTTTGGAATTTGTTTTGTTTAAACTATTTTTATCTTTACAGAATGTGAAATCTTAGTTATTTTTATCTTTGAATTATATAATCTTAGAATTCATTCTTGTTACTTGAATGACAGTTTTTGTACAAGTCTTGAAGATCGTAAGGAATCAGCTTTTGTGCACATAGGCTGAAAAATTAATGAAGATGACAGTGGAAATTGTGAACCGCATTCAGTAAGGCCTAACAGCAATTTTGTCTCAAAACAGTAAAGCAGCTAGAGAACTAGTGTAAAATTTCCTCAATATTAACGAGATTTGCTCCTTTTTTTTAGTTTTTCTTGGGGAATCAAATTGTATCCTCATTGGTGCAGCATCTTAATATCTCTTATTTGCATAGAGCAAGATTCGCCGTACTGCTGATCCATATTGGATCGTATCTTCCTAATCACAGTATGATAGAGATCTAACTCGGTCTAACTCACATGAGTCACACAAGTCAAGTCGAATTTGCTAAAAGTAATGAATTCAAGTCATATTTTAGAGAAAGTATCATGATATAAAAAGTATAGTTTTTCTTATCAAACAAAAAAAAGTCAATTTAAAATAGTCCATTATACATGTATGAATTAGTGCAATCCAGTCCAACTAGGTGCGTGCTAGAGGATCGGACTCACCCGTGTAAGAGTCGACTCGTACAAGTCAACACGATTTTGACGATACAGCAAACGATGGCATAGAGTATTGTTTGTTTAACAGCTCAATTTTTGGGTAGCATACAATGCAGCACTAGGTTGCATACTTGTGTGATCCGATAGCTCGGATCGTGCGGGCACGTGATCCTTCTTTAGTAATTTTTTAAATGTCCGATATTTACGAGTGTTAATGTTTAGATGGTCTCCTAATTCAACTTTTTTTTTTTTGTGAAATTTTTTTACCTATCATTGCGTTGCCATCTTTGCTGGGTTCACATTGCCCATCTTGGTGGCAACAAATTTTTTTTTTTTTGAGTAGCACTTGCTGCGTCACATTGGTGCTAAATCGGATGGCAGTGGGTAGTGCAGATTTTTTTTCTTTTAATTTTCATCTGGGGAAGGCTCTCAACTTGGCATGTGTACCATCAGATCTTTGATGGGACGATTAATCTAAGTGGTCGGGACACGCCGGTGCACTCACTGCTAGCCGTGCAGTAAGTATTATTAAAAAAAAATTCCTCTTTTTTGATGTTTTCCTCAGAAAAGGACGTCCGCTGATCTCACAAGTGCGTGAAAAAAGGAAGCTTCCCAATGTAAATATCTGGGAATAAAAAACGTAAAAAGAACTAAAATGCGTATGCATACGTGTATGATATGAGTGAATGAGCTGGACGTAGGTGACATGATTTATACAATTAGCACATAACTGTACAGCATCATAAAGCTGTATTAATTTATACGATAGCATAACGATGCTCAACATAATGACAGTTCATTCAATGATAACATACAATAGATCGCCGAGCCCACATGCCTTAAAATATATAAAAGACGAATACTAATGTACGAGCTTTCTATAATTTCTAGCACATTTGATCATATTCGTTGAGATGGGATTTGACATTACTATTTCTATAAATTGATGCAATCTAATAGAGCTTCCCAATCAAATGACCAATCGATTTATGTGAAAAAGCGTAATTAGAAGACTGTGAGATAAATTTACTTTTGGCAATAGAAAGCACTTAATGGAAAATATTTGATGAAGATAATAAGATATGTTATTTTAGTCTCTGCGATCTTCAGATTTATTTTAAATTTTCGTAATTTTTGAATTCTCCTTAAAAGGAATCCTCAGACTAATAACTGCATGTCAAAAGCAAGGAGTACATTAGAAATATTCACAAAACATTCTCTACATATTCTGATAAAAATAAAGTACATGAAAGATATATTCCATGAATATTCTTTCTTTCTTTTGACGATTGCTAATCAGATGGACTTTTTAAAGGAAGGTTCAAATACAAATAATTACATGGGATCAACACGAAAACATGAAAAGTTAATAGGGACCGAAGAGTAAAAAATTCTTTATAAAAAATGTCATAAACCAGTATTGGCGTGCTGGACCCTTTGCCTATCCAAGGTTATCACCTTCCCTTCCCCCTGATCCATTTGCTCATACGGCACGTATGATGAGGCTAAATTTAATTACCTTTTCTCCAAGTGGGCATATCATAATTAAAAAAAAACAAAAAGCCTCCCAAATGGGACAAGGAGGTTTAAGCACATGGTTGGTGGAACCTATTCGGGCGTCTTATTCCCATTCCGAGTTTTCTGTTCCTTTGTTTAGATCATTAGGTGCCGACGTTGCCGGCCGCCGCGCACAACGGAAGACTCAAATTTGATTCGGCCCTCTATGGTGTCTTTGTTTATCTAATAATTTATAAATGGAGGACTGATCTGTGGCAGACTAGTTTAAGCTCCCATTTGATAATAAAATAACTGTGAAGAAGAATATTCTTTTAAAAATAAGTTATTCTGTTATTAATTATATTTTTATTCCATGAAAACGGTAAGAATAATGAATTTTTTAGTACAAGATAGAATACCTGGTTCTTTTGCTTTTATTTGAACAAAAGTTCTAAATACAGATTATGTACCTTTTAATGGGATATTATACTCTCAAATATTCTACTTGTCAAATGATGTTTTAGTATTGATTATTGGATAACCTCTTATTCCGACCTTTTTATTATGTTATCAAATGAGAGCTAAGAATTTAGCATCAATAAAATAAAAATTACAAGTTTATGACCTACGTTTTGTGGTAGAAAGCAAGAAGAGAGACCATGATGTACAATGAAAGACTAGAATGTGGAAGAACGGTTGCCATGGGGCATGAACAGATATGGAGTTCTTGATCTAGGACACTGCCAACTGGAAAAAGGCATGTAAAAAGTTTATAGCCAGACGGTAATTGATTAAGAAAACCATCTTAAGGGGTTGCTTGGTTACAAATCATATGTACGATTATGGTTGTGGTAACCTAATTTTGGATAACTTTTGTTTGATTATGAAAAAAGAAAAAAAACGATAACAATGTTTTCTAATACTATTTTTTCACGCACTTAGGTGACAACTTTCAATATGTGATTGTCACCTAGACACGTCAAAATGTAATGTCCGAGAAAACGTTGTTTTTCGAAAAATAAAGTATCCTTAATTATGGTCTAGGTCATCACGACAGAGGTTTCCGTTAGTTGGTCTAGGCTAAAGCGAGTCTTTATAACTACAAGCAAGTTTGTGGTAGTCTGAAAACAAAATGAAAGTAAGATTGATAAAGTTGTGATTATGATAAAGTATTTATAATAATAAGGCTATCATCCTCAAATAACAATGTATCATTATTGTCCTTTATAATATCATGAACCCCCGCCTCTAATGATAACACATCTATATATCCCTACTAAAAAGAATAATCATGACCATTTTTTCTCTAAACAGGATATCCAAGACATTTTAATTAAATAAAAACTTCTATTGAAGTAAAATTTAATTAAGCTTATTCACATAAAAATCTTAGAAAGAACTTTCAACTTTATAAAATGATAATAAAATTAAGATTTTTATTTTTCAATTCCAATAATCTTCTAATATTTTTTATGAACTCCTATAATATTTATAGTTCCTTAAAACTCCCCACAATCTTTGAATCGTTCTTAAAGAGTGTCTCTAGAGGGATTTTTTTAGAGAGAGTTGAGGGGTCTTTAAAGGACTTTTGAGAAAATTATAATAGGACTAATAAAGAATATAAAGATTTTAGAGATTTATAAAAATATTGAAAGATTATAGAGACTTAAAAGGAAATTTTCCTAAAATTAGATATTTTTCAAACTGAACAGAAATTTTTGTTATTTCGAATTTTCCATGGGCAAAATGCTGTTGAACCGTTAAAAAGCGTTCCGACGGATGTCGGTAAGCCCCCTTCTTTTTACAGGTCGCACCGTCCAAAAGCAACCGATGAAGTCTAAAAACGGCTATCCTGCCCGTAAGTTTTGCACGAATCGAGGGTTTTTACGTAATAGTAGTTAAAAAACGTCCACCACCCATATATCTCCGATATAAGAAGGCGGCGACGGGAAGAAGAAGGGGGTGGAGCAGAGAAGGGGGTGAATTGGGGATTTGGGTTTGCTTGGCCTTCCCGATCCCGATCTCGCTTTCTCCTGTTCTCCCATTCTTTGGTTCGTGTTCTTTTGGTCACCCTTGGGATCGAGATCGGTGTTCTGTTTGAGGGTTCTGCCGGGGATTTGTCCCTTGTTGGTTCTGCCACCGGAGGTAATTTCTTGCACGATTCGTGTGGTTCCTTTCTTTTTTCTAGGATTTTTCGTGACGTGTTATTCCAAGTTTGGTTTTTTTGGATACCTGGCAGCTGGAAGCGGAGAATTTCACCTTTTCTGATGCGGATTAGTGTAGTTTTGTGGGATTTTTGTTTTGGTGCTCATCCTGTTGATGGGCATTTGGTTTTTATTTTGAGATTGAGAACTCTTTTTATGTGGTCTGATTCTTTTCGGATTTCTGTTGGCAAAATGGAAATTTCATTGGGGTCTTCTAATCATGTTTTGAGCAAGTGCCGTGTTTGGGTCTATGCAGCCGTCGTTCTTATGTTTTTGTGTTTAGCTGTATATATCGTATATGCCGTGAATGTATCGCCTATCTTTTTTTATTTTTGGATGTCATCCAATTCTGTTTTGTTGTCTGCTTGATTTGTATGCTGTGGAAATTTCCTCGTTTGTGATCATTGCCTGTGAATTTTGTTCTTCTTACAAGCATTTCAACTCCGGTAAGAATATATTGGCCTATCTATTCTTGTTTGTCTTTATATTTTTTCACATTCTGTTTTGTTATCTTGTTGATTTATATGCTGGGGAGGTTTTTTTTAATACCCTTTGTGATTGTTGTCTATGAATCCGTACCTCTTACACGGATATCAAAATAGGTCAAAGTTAGCTTGTCTCACGGTCTTAGAAAATAATTACTCCCTTTAACTGGCGAAATTCATGTGGAGTACAGTGACATTAATTGGGATTCTTTTCCCTTGTCGTCATCCTTGTTCGCATCTTCTTTCTTCTCGCACAAAGCTCAGCGTTTTCAAAGCAGTGGAAGAAGGGATTGTATTTTTCCTTTTCCCCCGAAGTTTATGCATTGATCTCTTTCGGATGTGAATGTTATATGTGATTTTAAGAATTAAGGGCACTGCTAAACTTCAGTTTTGTGTTATGTAATATGATTTTAACCAACTCATTGGGCATATTCAGTATGATTTATTTGTGAATCGTACATGACGATACTCAGTTTTTGTAGATGTTCTTTCTTATGTATACTGCTATATATATTGCTGTTGGTTGTAATGAGCATGTGCAGTGCATGATTAGTTGCTTTTGTTCTGCAACAGCCAGGGAGCTACAATTGGTCCATGATGGGGTTTAAGCTTTTTTCTTAAGGGCAGCTGTTCTGGTTGTTCTTGTCGACATCAATATCATTATGATTTGCATAAATCATTTAGAATTGATCCAGCCATCTTTTAGTGTGGGTGGTTCCTCTTGACTGAAGTTTATGTCATTGTTCCTTTTGTTGTCTTTTTCATAATTCTAAGCTTTATAGTTGCTATTGTATTTCTCATAAGCTATTGTCCTTAGTTGACTAAAGGCTTCAATCACTCTCTTAGATATTGAACTAATCTTTCAGTGTTGCTTCTTTTTCAGCACTTTGTGATTGGCACTGGGGGCAACAAGCAACAGGGAATGCTGAAAGATGTGCTTTCATGCTAAGAATTCCTTCTCTGAGGTGAATGAGGTAGTAGCTTCTCTTGAGCTGCCATTCTTCATCCTTGATGGGATCGGATTCAGCCAATCTGTGCTCTGTGCACAATTGCATGACAGAGCTACAAGTCCAAGAAAAAGTGTCGTGTTAAATCACGACCTTGGTGAAGACGGTTGACCTTCTCTAATCTTAAGGTCCCGCTTGTGGATACCCTTATATTGTACCAGCGGGAGAGGCATCACTTCTAGTATTTAGTTGTCATAAGCGAGAATGAACAATAAAGGGAGCATTTTGTTGCAAAGGTATGAATTAGGGAGATTATTAGGGCAAGGAACTTTTGCAAAAGTATACTATGCGCGCAATCTTAAAACTGCTCAGAGCGTTGCAATAAAAGTGATTGACAAAGAGAAGGTATTAAAGGTTGGATTGATGGATCAAATTAAGCGAGAAATCTCGGTAATGAGATTGGTGAAGCATCCAAACATTGTACAGCTTTATGAGGTCATGGCTACAAGGAGTAAGATATATTTCGTCATGGAATACGTGAAGGGGGGTGAACTCTTCAACAAAGTTGCGAAAGGGAAACTCAAAGAGAATGTTGCTCGGAAATACTTTCAGCAGCTGATCTGTGCAGTGGACTTTTGCCATAGTAGAGGTGTTTATCATCGTGATCTGAAACCTGAAAATTTGTTATTGGACGAGCAAGGGAACCTGAAGGTTTCTGATTTTGGTTTGAGTGCACTTGCTGAATCCAAGAGACAAGATGGCTTGCTTCACACCACTTGTGGAACTCCAGCTTATGTTGCCCCTGAGGTTCTCAGCAGAAAAGGATATGATGGTGCGAAAGCTGACATTTGGTCATGTGGGGTGATTTTATTTGTTATGTTGGCAGGGTATCTACCTTTTCATGATTCTAATCTGATGGAAATGTATAGAAAGATTGGGAAAGCAGAGTTTAAATGTCCCAGTTGGTTCTCCACTGATGTTCGCAGGTTGTTATTAAGGATCTTGGACCCAAACCCTGCTACTAGGATATCTATAGAGAAGATAATGGAAAATTCTTGGTTTAAAAAGGGCCTTGATGATGTGAAGACGGTGAAAGATGCTGGAAAATGTGAAGGCGTTCCTATGGATGCCAATGCTGCAGTTGGCTCTTGTGACAGTAATATCATTGAGGGGAAGGAAGAGTCTGTGAAACCTACGAATTTGAATGCTTTTGACATCATATCTCTGTCCACAGGATTTGATCTATCTGGTTTGTTTGAGGAGGCTGACCATAGGAAAGAAGCACGTTTCACTTCTATGCAGCCTGCTTCGATCATCATTTCAAAGCTGGAGGACATAGCCAAGAGATTGAGGTTGAAAGTAATGAAGAAGGATGATGGGATTATGAAACTGGAGGGATCAAAGGAAGGAAAGAAGGGGACATTAGCAATTGACGCGGAGATCTTTGAGATTACTCCTACGTTTCACCTGGTAGAAATAAGGAAGTCTAATGGTGATACCCTGGAGTATCAGAAAATATGGGAGCAAGACATTAGACCAGCCCTCAAGGACGTTGTCTGGGCTTGGCAAGGTGAGAAGGTGCAGCAGGAGCAGCAGAGGTCTTGAGTACACGCTCAACTTTTCTTCCTCCACCACCCCCGCTCTTAAAATTTATGGGGAAAATCACTCCTTGTTTATGTAATTTGACGGTCATAATATTGTTTCTTCCGGGACCATGTTTGTATGACGTTTAAGTTGTGTTGCATTCCAGTACTTCTTCATATAACTGTGACTAGTGGCTTGTAGGTTTTGATTCATTCCATAGCCTAGAAGTGGTAGAATTTTTGTAGCAAAAATATTGCTTCTAAAAATGACAAAATCGATCCCTTAAATTATATGGCATTTTTCTTTCTGGTGTTTTTCTTTTGAAAACTTATCTTTTTGATAAGTTCAGAGTCTCTGTCCGCTGTTAATGTACACGATATATCAGCTCTGATTACATCCTTTTTTGTTTAAACTTGCTGGATGATATAAACACATTACTCAAACTCCTACGTGCTAGGTTCCCTGCAGAATCCTTTTATATAGAAATTGTCTTTGAAAAAAAAAATGCAGCGGTTAAGATTATGGCAGAAGCGAGGCTCAAATAGTTCATCTCTAAATTCTGTCACTAATGTAGCTGGCCACTTCTGTGTTTGGCCAATAAGAAACTTGTACGTGGAATCAGAAAGGTATGTCTCCTAATTGGAATGAATTACGGGATCAGAATCAAAGCTGGAAACAATTGAGTTCAACGGACTTGAGAGTTGAGAGCATAGGACCATAGTTAGTAAAATACATGGAAACTTGATGGTTATCATGGCTGGGAGGCTCAAAGTCAGGTGGGAGTGTTCACAATTTGATTTGGTTCTGTTTTAAAGAAATTTATGCAACTTAAATCAAATCAAATAAAATATCAATCATATAGATTTGGAACCAAATCAAATGAAATTGAAATAATTTAATTTTAGTTTGGTTCAGTAAAGCCTTTATGGTGAGCCTTTTAACGTCCAGATAAGTTTTCAACAATTGAACACTTATATAATGAACATATAATTTATGTGATTAAATATTAAATATATTAAGTAATAGTTTTAGTGGGCCTTTAATGCATGATTTAGATAAATGTAATTTTTGTTTTTTGTTAATATTAAGCAAATCATTTAAAATATAGGCCCGTATAGGTCTTGACACTTTAATATAACAAAAAAATCATTTATACTCCAGCACTTTACACTGGATGGAGGATGATGTTCTTAATTTAAATAGAGAGGACAGTATTGCCTATTATATTTTATCATTTTACTTAAATGTATGCAGGCAACATTAGAAATTTATACTAAGCTTATGTCTTTTTATGTAATTTAGTTTGTTCCATTTGGTTTAATTTGAGAGAAGTAGAAACCAAATTAAATTTAAATTTGTTATTCGATTTGATTTCAACTCAAAACTAACCAAAATCATAGCTAATTCGATTTAGATTTGGTTTAGACCAAACAATGAACACACTTAAAGTCAGGTGTGTTCTCAGGAACAATTCGTAAATGTGGCTCAAAGAGTTCCAACAACAGTGTTATCCTATTATGCAGTTGGTGGTTAATGCTAGCGGGCAGGTGAGTAGTTGCCTAGGCTGACAGGGGAGGAGCGAAAGCCAAGTAAAGAAAGGCAATCTTAGATTGTGCTATGAACGAACGAGCCAATGCTATCTTAATACAAGAAAATGGCATGATTCAGTAGATGGGACGTTCAGATTGAGGGCAAGGCAGAGAAGATTGCTCATGCTATCCTTGGCTAAACATCCCCTCCACAGCACTATAGAACTATTGTCCTGGCTTGCCAAGTGCGCTTGTCCAAACACTCATCTATCTGTGCTGCTTTTCTTGCCAAAACTGGAGAACGATCTGGACAAACTTACTGCTACCCAGAACAAATTGTCAACTATGTGCGACCCTCCTACTCTTCGAGTTCAGACTGTTGTGGGTGCAGTCCATTTAGATCTCCTCTTGTGTTTCTTATACAACACAATGATTCTTCTTTCTGTTTCAGCGAGGGGAAGTTGTTATAAAGTTGCTTCTTGCTTTCAACATTCAGAACAGCAATTAAGTAGCAAATCGGTTCTCCCAGGCAGCAACCGCGTAGGTTTTATATGCTTGATGCAATCATTCAGAAACTATCTCTATATTGGATAAAAAAAGGATGTACCTAGTGCATGAGACTCTCACTGTTTGTGGGATTTGGAGAAGAGATGATGTACATACATAACCTTACCTCTACTAGTAGAGAGGCTGTTTCTTTGATTCGAATCCGTGACCTCTAGGTCACAAATTATCTCTGTGTTGGATCTTAAGCAAAATTCATTTTTGCACTAAATAGAAAAACATATTAATAATACCGTTCTAGGTGCATCCACCAAGTATCATAACAACTCAAAGTTTGGAAATTAGCAAGTGAAGCCATGTGTTCAGCACTGTATCGCATGTTATTATACATGGTTTTGCTTATGCAAGACAATAAACAAACATATATGTTGATAGCATTGTTAGTATATATATGAACTCTGTCTTCTTTATGGAGTTGCTGCCATCCTCTAACTTTTCTTAGAATAAGAGTTGATCTTAGATGTCTGTCCAACGGCCTCAAGTTTGGGAGTGCCTCACCAGGTCCCTTGCGTATGCTACGCGTCCTAATCTGATGAAACGATGTTGAATGAGCCAAAAGCCTCTTTTGGAAAGGATATTGCCGAGAAGTTACCCCACGAGGAATGGTATCTTACCCGATTAGGGTGGAAAGAGACCAACATCTGGAAGCATCTCCACTGTGATTTGGGTAGAACAGGAGTCTCTAGACAAGGTAATGAACTTGATCCAATTAGTTGTCCTTTTGCATCCATCATACGATGCAAACAGATACAAATATATCTGTTTCATATTCGCATTCGCATCTGATTTCACCGAAGATGAGTACATATTTTACATTCATTTTAAATATGGTCATTTTAAAATATCCATAGGCATAATTTTAAAAGATCCGTATTAGAATATAATTTATTCGTATTCACATAATTCTTATTAAATAAGAAAATCATATGTTTAACATGATTTTTATTTTTAAAAATTTGATGACATTAAAATTTAAAATAAATGAGGTCTTTTTCTCCTTTCTATGAACTTTTTACTATATCTGATTTACATCAATATTCGTATGTGTATGTAAAATATTAAAACAGATATGGATATATATATTCGATTTGTATTTGCTCGGTTTACATCCCTATTCTATATATATATATATATATATATATATATATATATATATATATATATATATATATATATATATATATATATATATATATATATATATATATATATATATATACCGTGAAACTTCACATATGTTTCCTTCTCATCGTCTCACCATGAGTACATGGGGTGTCAATCGGGCGGGTCAACTCGTGGTGGTCCAGCCTAACTCAACTAATATTAAAGAAAATTAGGATGGCCCAAGTTATATAAATTGAGTTGAGCTAAATTTAGTTGACATTAGTTAAATTTGAGTTCGGTTGGGTTGAAAACAGGTTCACCCAGTTTAATCTATTAACTTTTACAATAATTCATATAAAAAATAAAACACTTTTAATAAATCATTTATAAATTGAGTCAGTCCAACCCAACCCAACTCACTCATTACTGAATTGAGACTGAATTTGGGTTGAATTTAAATTAAATTTAAACTGAATTTAGTTGAATTAAAATTAGACTGAACTATTTTAAATTTAAATTAAATCTAAATTATCATATAACCCAACCCAATCTTTTGCTTTGCTTGACATTCAGGAAAGAGAAACACTGGTTGCACCATGTGTCTAACACTGTCTGCAGGGTAAGATTGGACATCGGACGGCTGTGGTAGAAGTAATTTTTTTTAAGGTCGGCCTCATCATACCTGACACTTCGTATTCAGGTTGACCTTAGATCGGATGACCCCAAAAATTTTGAAAAATAAAAAATGGATCCTAATGAACAGTAAAAAATTACTATTCGTTAGGGTCGATTTTTTATTTTTCAAAAATTTTTAAATCATCTGATCGAAATTATATGAACATGTAAAACATGATGAAGTCCATCGAAACTTTTTCAAAAAACTAAAAAATAAAAAAATTGGCTGCACCAAGTGCACTGTGCAGCAAGTAAAATGAATAGAATTTGAAGGAGTACTGCATCCATGCATGGACCATATTAGATGCAACTCGGTGCATTTAATCTGCCTTTAATAACAAGTTAAATAACAAGGCGATGTAACTCAGCATGCATCACCTTGTTAACTATATATACATATAGATATTGAGTCTCATTTTTATATAAAAAATATTTTTTTTATAAAATTTTAAATATTCAGTCACTTCTTTAGAGTTCTTTACATCTCTTGTGACTTTATTTTGATCGTCCAATTATAGATCTTAGCCGTTTATCGAGTATACATAAATTTTGATATTTAAAAATCGTAAAAAAATCATCAAAAAAATAAAAACTTTGTCAGATTAGTCTCTAAGGTTGTTATCATCCCTTCATATTTTAATATTCATCACCGATTTACAAATATAAAATCGAACCGCTTATGTTGAAAGTCTCGTGATCTAATGATGAAACTTAAATAAAAAAAGATGAAGTTTATTTTTGAAGGAGAATTAAATATTTAAAAAATTATGATATTTTTTAAAAAAACATAAGAAAAGAGTAGCATTCTCACCGTAACTTCTCTCTCTCTATATATATACCTGTAAAACATCACATATATTTGCCTCTCGTCGTCTCACATCATGGGTGACGGATGTCACGGTAACAGAGCCGTCCTAGTTCATGCCACCTCTCCTTGCCTGCATGAGAATGGCAGCATCTACGTCAGGAAAACATGCGCTCCTTTTCCGAAATTAGGGTCACTTCATGCCGTGCATGTGCTGTGGTGCATTATGGATTTGAGTGATCGAGAACCCAGGTCCCGGAATTACTTGGGCTCAGAATTATCATTTGATCAGGATAAATATTGGTTAGTGCGGAATTATTTCTTTATTTATTGAGAGAAAAATATTAAACTTGGTTTAGAACCTTAATCTTCTCTACTTGTGTATATATTAGGTCAGTTGAGTCATCTTAAAAAAAAGATTGAGAGCTTTCGATTCCTCTTTTTCTTTTTTCCAGTTATTGTCCAATCAACTGACTCTACTCTATGTGGGTGTTCACCCACGGCATGAATTCGGTCTTCTTTTGTAGTGAGGCGACCCTTACCCTTTTCCCTTTCACACACAATAAAACATAAATAAATCCCCTTTCCTAATGTCACCATTATTAATCCTCCTATGGTCGTCTGTTAATGCCATCATGCTGCCGGCTCTACTGCCGATCGAGCTCTACGGCCGGCTCTGTTTGTTTATGTTTAATGAAAGGTATCTATGCTTTAATGACAAAAAAAAAAAAAAGTATATGTAGACCAATCCAAGAGAAAGGGAAGAGTATACGAGAAGCCACGGAGGTGTTGCATTCTTCAAGAACCACTTAAACATCAGAATATATTAGACTCATCTATGATGACGTATCTACATGTTGGACCGAATTGGGAGGTGTTCATTGAATGGCGAATCACATACGGTGCATGTGAGGGGTAAGGTACACCTTCTTTCTATGGGTACTGATTGAAGTTGATATTATAGTGGGAATAATTTCATGATTTCTACCACATGCTCCTTGTCTAAAGAAGATGCATGGTTAAATTGATTATCCCTTTGATGTGCGAGGACGTACAAGTATCTACTTAATTATTTTGAAAGTTTAAAACTGCCAGCAATCTACATCTATAGAAGATTATGTCCAATCGATCTCTTAGGACAATGGTTAAGGAATGAGATGATACTCCACATGCATTCAAAATCACAAACAAAATTAAATTAAGACAATCTAGACTAACCAGAAAGAACAAAAACAGATGGTGCAAGAAATAAGTTGAGATCTCATTCCATGGCTTAGCGGTCACCACCATAGCCACTCCTTGTGAGCCTGCAGAGCAAAGTAGTGACTTCCTTTTTTGAAAGAATAGGCCAATGGTTGCATGCATTAATGTCCCACTCTCTGAGAAGAGGGGATCAAATTTGGCCGAAGCAAAAAAATAAAAATCGAATAAATGGAGTAATTCATATAAATCATGATAAATTGGAATTGATCTTGTGCCCTCGAGAAGGGATTGAATGTCCATTGATCAGGCTACTGTTAGGGCACAACAAAGTAGCTAGCGACCAGCAGTAGGACATCATCTTGCACTAGCCAATAGATGGCACTAGGGGTGTCAATCGGACGGGTCAGTCCGTAGCCCAGTCTAACTCAAGCCATATTAAAAAAAGTTGAGTTGACCCAAACTATGTAAATTAGGTCGAGTTAAATTTCAGTTGAGCTGGACTGAAAATGGGCTGGCCCAATTTAAACTATTAACTTTTACAATAATTCATACAAAAAAAACTACTTCTAACAAACTATTTATAAATATGTCAGTCAAATCTAACCCACTCACTATTGAATTGTTACTGAGTTTAGATTAAATTTAGGTTAAACTTGAGCTGAATTTGAATTGGACTAAAATTAAGTTGAGTTATTTTAAATTTAAGTTAGACCCAAATTATCACCTAACTTACTTCAACCCACCCAATTTATATCCCTAAATGGCAGCCGTCTGGGGTAGATCACGACAATCGCACCACCGGTCCCCAACCACCGAATAGGCACTCGCATCTATTAATCCCTTCTCCACTCTTGATAGATGCACCTCGGGGCATGTACCTATCAGCATATGCATCACTCGCCTAACGTTTTATGTCCATATCCACACCGGAACCGTGGCACATAAATGTGGTCTGTGTGTACTCTATAAATGGGACCATTTCCTAATTTTTGTTGATTTGATTCAGTCGATGGACAACGGAATTATACCATTGTACAAACTTTGATTTAATTTGTTTAGAACAAAGGAATGAGGTTTTAGATTATAAAAAGTCACAAGGATTTACAGTCACAAAGATTTATGTTTATATGGGACTGTCAAAAAGAGTCTTAGACCTAGCATCGGACTCAGCCCTGGTAATTTCATTTGGGGCATACCCGCATGCGTAATATTAGACTCATTAGCTTGATGTTACATAAAATTGTGATCGCATTATTATAAACTGAGTTCAAAATTAATTTCATTTTTCAACTATAATATTATAATTTAAGACAAATAGATTCTTTCTTGAATCCATTTGGAATTTAGTATCATATGTGCAATCAAGAAACGTACTCGAGTCTAAATCTCCGTTAGAAAAGGATCCATCCAGTGCGAATCTTCACAAGCTTCATGCTTATATAATTATTCAACAATCTTCTCGCAGGATCTATTATAGGTCCAAATATGGGGCTGAACATAGGAGCGTCAAGTCAATCGGACGGGGTCAACCCATGGCCCAGTCCAATCTAATTCATATTAAAAGAAATTGAGTTAGTCTAAGTTATATAAATTAGGTTGGATTAAATTTGAGTTGACATTAATTAAATTTGGATTGGATTAGACTGAAAACGAATTGACTCAATTTAATCTATTGACTCTTATAATAGTTCATACAAAAAATAAAACACTTCTAATAAGCCATTTATAAATAAGGTCAGCTCAATCCAACTCAACTGAATTTGAACTGAATTTGAGCCGGACTACAATTAGATTGGATTATTTTGAATTTGAGTTAGATCTAAATTATCACATAACCAGCCCAATCCATCCAATTTACGTGCCTAGCTGAACCCATTCCAACTCTACTGTCAATATTTCAATAACTGAAAACATATCAGAAATTGGGTGCACCAGAATTGTGCATTTATTCTTGTTGTCACCACACCACAACGCTTGCAACCTTACTTAGACCACCATATCTATTCTGAGGGGGGGCTGCAGCTGCTCGGGTAGACCACGTACTCTATATATATATATATATATATATATATATATGTATATCTTGGAGCCATGCCCACCTCTGCCACCGGTGCTTCTTCTTCTTCCTCTTCCTCCTCCTCCTCTTCGCCCTCCATTTGTTCCAAGATGCTCTCCGGCAGCTCGGATGTAGGGCAGAGGGTGCCCATCCGGCTAAGGCAGGACGACAAGTTCTGCCGCAGGCTGCTGTCCAGGGAGAGCTCGGCCACCGGCACTGGCACCCCTTCCTTCCGGGTCTACTACGGCGTCGCCTCCGGCGCCGTGCCCTTCGTGTGGGAGTCCGAGCCGGGCACCCCCAAGCACGACTGCAGCGGCCCCGACGGCGCCCCCTCTCCTCTCACCCCTCCACCCTCCCACCAGTGCAGCCCCGGGAGGGCGGCCTCCCACAGAAAGCCCTCCCGCGGGGCTAACCTCGTCAGAGCCATCGTTCCGCGGCTCGCCCGGAGGAAGGGCGGCGGCGTTACGCCGCTAGCCTCGCTGCCGTCCTTCCCCTCGACCTCGCCCACCTCCTCTTTCTCCACGACGGGTTCCTCCCACCGTCGCCGGCGGAGAAGGTCTCCTAGCACGAGGACGTCGGCACTTACGTCCGTGGGAGATGAAGAGTCGGCTTCCTCCACGCTGTGCTTCGGCATCCGCCATGGGAGATTCCGGGCAGTGGCGGACGCAGGAATTTGGTCCAGTGGGGTCCTAGATTGAGTACTGTGGACCAAGTTGAAGGTGGGACAACCAAAGATGCAAACGGGTCGGATTCGGTGCGGATCTAGAATAGATACATGACCGTATCCATTAAGTTATCGGTTTAAAAATATTATTCATTAACGATCCTATAAGTTAATAATCGATCGGATAATTAAATCTGAGTGTATCATATATATTATGTAAAAAATATTTAGATTATCGATCAACTACCATTTGCATCGCTAGGAAAACAATATAGTTTACTTAGACTGAGCGATTCATTTGAAAGATACATTCACTACAAACAGAAAATAGTACACTTCAATAAAAAAAGTACATTCAATTTTTTCAAAGAAATACATTCAACACGAATGTCAGCAAGAGTATACTTCAAAAAAAAAATAGTACATTTCATTACAAAGTTTTCTTACAATTGCACTCGACGAGTCTTCATATTTTGAAACAATTCAATAATAGACTCATTGCTCACATTCTCAAACAAATCTTTTTCAATATATGTTACTAAACAATTATTCATCCATTCATCACATATGCGATTCCGCAATTTACTCTTCACATAAGTCATTGTTGAAAATACTCTTTCAACACTTGCAGTGGCCACTGGTAGAAGTAATGCTAACTTGATGAGTAAATATACCTTTGGATACACAACATGCTTCTTTGTCTCTACTAATTTTTTTGAAAGGTCACCAATGCCTTTTAAATTTGAAAATCTCTCATCTGATGTCACATCAAAAATATAATTTTCAAGTTGATTGTGAAGTATCATGAGATCAGTAATGTTAGGAAACTCAGTTGAATAAAGTCCAGCTAGCTTAACCAATTTTTCCTTGTCAAAAGTTGAAAATGATTCACAAGGACTTAAGCAAGCTACACAAAGAAGTAGTTCAGTATTTGTTTCATTGAAACGGCTGTTCAATTCTTGTAATTGCATATCCAGCACAGTGTAGAATAATTCAACCTGATAATGATACAGATTTGTGATGCATGGAGCTTTACGTCGAGATCTTCTAGGAAAAAAATATTGATGGTCCATAGTAGGAATATGAATATCTTCTTTGTTACAAAATGAACAAACTTCTTGTAAAAGATCATTCCATCCTTCATCCCTCATAACTTGCAACCGTTGTTTAGAAATCTTCACAAGTGACATGGCGTTAACTATATCTTGATCTTTTCTTTGCAATGCTATTGACAACTCATTTGTGATAGCCAGTACTTTCATCATCAAGTGTAAAAGAAAGGCGAAATCAAAACTTCTCATTGTAAACAATAAGCCACGTGCTTCACCTTTTTGTTCAAAGGTTCCTTCTTGATAGATAGTATTTAGTACCTCCATTACAGAAGAAAACATAGCAATCAAGTTGATGAGACTTTCATAATGAGAACCCCAACGGGTATCACCAGTTCTTTTGAGACTCGTTTCTTGATTCAAACCTCTACCACTATAAAGCTCACCGTTATTCAAGGCTTCTATAACACTAGCAGCTTGTTTTTCTCGAAGAGTATCTCGACGTTTGCAAGAAGATTCAACCACATTTATAATTTGAGCAACAACGGTAAAAAGCCAAGACACATCACCATGACTTTTAGCAACAGCTACAAGTGTCAATTGAAGTTGATGAGCAAAACAATGAATATAATATGCTGAACTATTCTCTCTCATAATCAAAGCTTTAAGTCCATTAAATTCGCCCTGCATATTGCTAGCTCCATCATAACCTTGTCCCCGTATTCTTGATATACATAATCCATATTTCACAAGAATACATTCAATTGCAGCCTTAAGTGACATAGCAGTAGTATCAATAACGTGAACAATACCCAGAAATCTTTCAACAATAAAACCCCTCTGATCAAGATAGCGTAAAACCAAAGCCATTTGCTCCTTACCAGATACATCACGAGCCTCATCAACTATTATCGAAAACAAATCATCTCCACATTCTCTAATGATTTCATTTGTTGTTTCAATTGCACATGCACTTACAATGTCTTTTTGTATATGAGGAGCAATCATCTGGACATTCTTAGGAGCATTATGTAATACAACATCATTTAGAGATTCATTATGATCTGCAAGAAATCTCAAAAGCTTAAGAAAATTTCCTTTGTTACATGAATGCTCAGATTCATCATGTCCACGAAATGCTAATTCTTGACGCAAAAGAAATCTTATGCAATCTATTGAAGCTTGTAAACGCATTCGATAATCAGTCTTCATTTGTTCTGATTGTTTAGAAAAAGCCACTTGAATACTTTGTTTCTATCTCATCAAATCATCGCATTTCTTTACAGCTATGTTATGTGAGCTATTAGGACCACCAATATGAACATCTAACCTTTCTTTCTTGTTCCAAGCTGAAAAACCCTCATTGATAAAAGAGTCACCACCAGATTGCTTTCTATAATCAAGTTTGAACAAATAACAAGATAAACAGAATACAACATCCTTTGCTATACTATATTCCAACCAAGATTCATGCTCATCAAACCAAGAAGGAACAAATCTGCGTATTTTTCCACCTATAAATTTCGAAGGAAACTTATGGTTACGAGGTTGACAAGGACCTCTCAGGATATATGCTCTTCTCACTTCATCTTGCAATTTAGGATGATACTCTGATATCTTTTTTCTTAATCTTGGATCTGGTTCTAAAGAAGTCAAATCAAATGACTCTTCTAGTTGTGCTTGACTAGTAATTAGATTTTGTTCTTGCACTTGATCAGCAGAAGAAGATTCTTGCTGGTTATGTCGTGAAATTTTAGAGCTACTCGAACTTCCTGCATTGTCTTGATCTTGACTTAATTTTATCAAAAATCGTCTCATCCTAATAAACAAAATAATAATTTGTATGGATCACAAACATTAACATCTATGAAAGGCAAAATAAAATATAAATGAGCCACCACCCAGGCTCACTAGATCACAAACATTTAACATTAAATAAAGAAATAATAATATATAAATGAGCCACCTCCCAGGCTCGCTGGATCACAAAAATTAACATCTATGAAAGGCAAAATAAAATATAAATGAGCCACCACCCAGACTCATTGGATTACAAATATTTAACATTAAATAAATAAATAATAATATATAAATGAGCCACCTCCCAGGTTCGTTGGATCACTGAATAAAATAAAATAAAAATGAAGAAAATCTTATGTAGATTTGATATCTGAATTGGCCACTTCACGATGTCAGCAATCTTTTACAACCTATAGATATTGACAATCTACAAAGGAAGATAAACTTTCCAAAATTAATAGAAGTTTCTTCTCAACATATAAGCCTATTTAAATAAGTTGTTTACAATGGTTTTAAATCACAAATAGCAAGAAAGACCTGAAGTGGATAATGCCTACTTATTTAGACCTGAAGTAGATAAAAGATAGAACGGATGAGCAAAATGTCCTCCTTATTTTAGCATGGATAAAATATATATATATATATATATATATAAAATAAATGTGCATAAAAGTTGGAATACATATCCAACTCTTATTCTCGTTTGAGTGATATCGGAATTTTTAAAGTAATCCATAAAATCTGAATTCCTTTTCGACTATTAATTTTATATTTATCGGTAGTCTTTTTGTGCGATTTCATTACAAGAAACTAAAAATCAAGGGTTTTAAAGCTAATGGTTTTAAAATTTGAGGATTATGATGTTTTTGTTTTCACTAATTTGAGAACCAGCATTTTTGTCTAGTTTTATGTTAAACTAAATAACTTTTATAAGATGAAGTGGATCGTTTGCGGCCCAGGATGAACTGGACGCGGTAGGTGCCCACTTAGAACCGAACATTGATCTTATTATATGAGCCAGTTTTCTTAAAAATATGAACTAGACGTCCTATTTGGTACTTTGGTAGCACTTAAATAGGCAAATCAACGAAAAATAAATGCATTGACTCCGTCAAAATCCTAATTTTGACGTCCTATTTGGCAGCCAGTCGGGTGCCGTTTTCAAAGAAGAACCTGACAGATTTCATTTTGCAGTTTATACAAGTAACTTCCTACAGGATTCAAAACATTCAAGTATTTGGCCTTTCAATAATACATATGAATGTTCTCATTTTCATTTTTCTCGTAAATTAATTTCCTTAGAAAAAAATTTAACCTTACCTTGTTCTGATTCTGCAACGGAGGGAGGCGGACTGCGGACGCCGGACAGGGCGGAGGCCGGAGGGGTCTGCCGGTCTGGGCCGTCTGGCCTGGACTGGATCTGGATGGAGCCTGGAGGGCAGCGGCCAAAGCCCAAAGCCAAAGGGCCGCCGGCGCTGGCTGCGGCGGCGCTGGGCAGATCCGCAGAGCGGCAGAGCCGCAGAGGGGTGAAGGGAGGGAGGCGGCCGGGGCGGAGCCGCGGAGGCCGGAGGCGGAGGCCGGAGGGGGCCGGTGGCGCCGTGGCGGTGGCCGCTTGCTGGAAGCCTGGAATGCTGGGCTCAGTGGGCTGGGCTGGGCTGGGGGTCCGGCCGTCCGGGCGGAGCCGCAGCGGAGGGGTCTGGCCTGGCCTGGACTGGAGCCTGGAGCTGGAGGGCAGGCTGGCAGCGGCCAAAGCCAAAGGGCCGCCGGCGCTGGCTGCGGCGGCGCTGGGCAGAATCGGCAGATCCGCAGAGGCTGAGCGGCAGAGCCGCAGAGGGCCAGAGCCAGAGGGGTGAAGGAAGGGAGGCCGGAGGCGGACCGCGGACGGGGCAGAGGCTCGGAGTCGGAGCCGCGGAGGCCGGAGGCGGAGCCGCGGAGGCCGGAGGGGTCACGAACTCACGATGCTGGGTTGCCTTTGCGGCTTTGCCGACGCCGAGGCCCGAGGGGCTAGGGTTTGGGAGTGGCCAGTGGGAGCTCCGAGCTCGCACAGGAAGTCAGGAACAGACGGGGTCGTCGCCGTCGGGGTGGGCCGGTGGGGAATGGATTGGGCCTGCCTTCGCGCTCGGTTGGGCCATTGGGCGCTCCGCGCCTCCGCGCTCCGTTGGGCCTGCCTAAGTGGGCTGGGCGATCGGACAGCCCAGTGGGTTCCTGCATACTGGCCAGTGGGGTCCTGGACAGTAAATAATGGAGTGGGCCTCTAGGATTTCGAAATTCCAGTGGGGTCCTGGGACCCCACTGGTTGTACACTGCGTCCGCCACTGATTCCGGGGATGCTGCAACATGGTGATTGTGAAGAAGGCGTTTTTGTCGATCGTTGGCCACGGATCCAGTCGGGTTGTCTAAATTTTGAGGTGGAAAACTTGAATCTCCCATAATTTTAGATTAGAAATGCTATTGTTTTTATCATCTTACGTCCCATACTCAATAGAAGCCATTTTATTAGACTCTTCTTAAATAGATTAATCGTAAGAAAATTTGTATCAAAAGTAATTTTAATAAAAGTTATCTAATGAAATAATCAAATGATTCTCAACTAGTATGATAAATAGGATAGTAAAAAATACGATACAATTAATAACATATTTTCATTTTAAGTAAGTTGAATGAGTTGATAATTAGAATCAAGTTCTGATTTTTGGGAGTTTTTATTCTTTTTCTCGCATGCAACTGAAAGAGGATTGGTTTTCGTAACTCTTCGAGAGTATGTCTCACATAAATGAGAGTGAAATTGAAAGTAGAAGTTGTGCGTGGCTCAATCTTAAATAGCTGTTAACTGAATTTGGTCTTCTTGATAAGCCGTAGAAGATTAAAATCCCTAAGCTGTTGTATTAATGTCGAGGATCCGTTTCAGATCAATTGTGGCAATGAACCTCCTCTGTTTTTGTAATGGTGATAAAGCCCGTATTACAAGAGATGTACGTAAGCTACGTTTTTCCCCATCATCTTTATATCAGAGTTCACATCTATCGGGGAAACATAACTATTTAATTGCTAAAAAGATTGCCAACTGCTGATAATAGGTTATGCTTTGGTGGATAATTTTATTTATGTTAGAGAGCCATGTCGGACACTACATGACACTCGGACACTTGTGTCTAACCCTCTACTTCAAGATTTTAAAGTAAATGTTAGAGATTTCTTAAAATACTTAGCATATCTTCTCAAAATATTTGCCTATATAATAAAATTTGATATATTTGAATTACATCTTTTATATTTTAGATAAATTTTAATAATTATATTTTATTATATATATCTGTAACTATGTATTCATGTATTCGTATGTTCTCTATGTCCTTGTATCCTATTTTTAAGATATTGCTATGTCCAGTAGCGGACGCATAAACTTTGTCCAGTGGAGTCCCTTGAATTATTCTTAAATATATTGATATTTTATTTTTGTTATATTAAATATTAAAATAAAAAATAAAAATAAATATATTTTAGTCATTATAAAATTGATATATTTCAATAAAAATGATACACTTTGTTACGAAGAATTTTTTCTTCCAAATACACCAACGATTTTTTTATTGAATCATAAATATAAATCATAATACTATGTAAAAAATTCAGTGGAATTGAATTCCGAGTGAGATTGGGGTCCTATAGGTCATCTAAAAAATTTAGTAGGATAACCTTATATCTAAATTTAAAATTTACTCTTATTAAATTAAGGTTCTTCCAATAAAATTTTAAAATTTCAGTGGGTCCTGGGACCCCACTAAAATGAGTTGTGTCCGCCACTGGCTATGTCCAACGCACGTGTCCGTGTCCTACAGATCATAGGTAATAAGTGAGTTGCATGAGAGACCTTTGGACTACGGAACACCTAGATTCCGGCGAAGGATTTGTGCTCCAAGAACGTCCAGTCAAAAGAGGGACAAATTTATTTATTTAAATAAGAATTGACTGTTCTTGTAATCGGACTAAGTTGATGAGAATTTTCATAGCAAAGATACATTTTATTAGTGACTAGCAGAGTCTCTTGGGTCACATGATTATGAGAGATGTCATAAGATTATGAGTCCGGATGATCATTCACCATTAGAATTTGATGGCTCTAATTTGGGGTAGAAGTCACTCAAGGAAACATTATCGACAACAATAAAGTGACCTTTTTGGTTGGTTGCGTTAAGCTAGAGCTAGTGAACTCTTTCAGTGATGTTACTAGTAATATATAGACACCAGTTCATGTTGGGTCAGTAGATTATAGAGTTGTTTGTTTGAACGTAAAATAACGTAATTTGAAATTATTGTTTTATTTTACAGTATTTTTAATTATTTAGAATAATGTTCGAGCCAGTGGTGACGCTTAGGTGATGGTATTTGGGAAGTTTTTAGGTGTTTTCTGTAGGTAGTATTTTGGTTGTTAATATAAATAGGTTGGCTCTTGTGGGTTTCAATACCTGGTGGCTGGAGTTGGGATTTGTCTCTAAAGACTTGAGAAAATTATGTTGACGTTATCAAGTCCTCATACTCTTATCTTCCCTTTTACTGTTGAAACGTTTATATGATACGATGTCCCAAGATTTTACAATTTTTTGGATAATAATTATTTAATCGCGCCTCCTTTATGGTTTTTTTAAATACATTTGTCATATGCTTAATCCTAAGATGATCGCTTAAAAGTATTTCTTATTATTTGAATAATTACTTATATGTGTAAGATAATAATATTGACCATTCTTCCTTGCGTTCTTCTTTGACTATTGTAAGTGTTTTGCAGAATTTTGAATTGTCTCCCCTGGATGATTTAATCTAGAACTCAAAACTTTTTAGCAAAGCGAAGAAACATAAATGAAAGGATTAGGATTTGATTGAGTAGAGAAGAGACTTAGGGTAGGTTTTGATTGAAAATAATTTTGAATTTCTTTAAATTATAACCTCTTAAATTAGAAAAAAAGTATCATCACGAAAAAATAGTTTTTATTTATTGCCTAAAATCGATCATAACTACTTTACTGCAACATTTTTTTTTTGTGTTGAATGCAGAAGTCAAAAATAACTTGGACACATTCTTTAAGTCGCACAACTAACAAGAGCACCTTATTTTCTCTTTCTCGCCAAGGCAGCGTTTGTTAACGCTTGCTCACCGATTCCAAGAGAGTAGATTCTAAGATGTGACTCGTAGCATAAACAAAGGCTCTCTCTTCTCCCAGGATTCTCAAAAGTTTGAATTCTCACCGTTAGAGAGAAATCCATCCTACAACAGCTTCTCCCACTATTGAAAAAAAAAAAAGATAGCTGGAGAATCCGCAGGCCAAGGAACTCTTTTTGGACCCAGATGACCATATTATCCATGCTTGTGGGAAGTGTGCAGGTGCTCATTTACCCAGGGTAAAAACGTATTGTTATCTGGTAAGAATCCAACCCAGAGATAGTGTTGCCAAACGCCTGCATTAACATCCTGGCAAATCCTCTGTGCCCTATCAGCTGTACTGCAGGCTTCCTACATAAGCCTCCCCCCTCCGCAGTGTTGAGAAACACTACCTTTAAGCCTTGTTTGGCAACATCGTTTGGAAAGGGATTTCAACGATTAGTGGAAGACGAGGAAACATATGCGTTGATATTTTTTTTCAAATTCAAGATGAATTTTTCTCATGTTAATTTTAGAGGTAGATAGGAAGAAAAGAAGAGAGAGGAGTGAGAAGAAGTTCACTCTCATAAACTTTTGAGATTTTGAAAATTAGATTCTCATTATTAACGTAGATCTTTCACCCCTAAAAGGTCAACATTCAAAAACATTAGTTTTTCATCCTTGTTCCCAAATACCAACCTTAAGAAACGAGATTCTTTGAACCTCTTCTCTTCAAATCTTTTTACACCCATAGATACATGAGGGGATGAGGTGTAATTATACTTCTCAATCTTTATGCTTTTCAATCATTTCGAACAAATGACTTATTTACCCTCCTTTTATGCATCCATAAACATACAAAAGTTTAAAGGGAGAGGTCCATAACATATAAAGTTAATGTTGTGTAAATGTCTTCCATATCTTAATTATTTGTCTGACATGTTGATATACGATTGCAAGAGTATTTCTGACCATTGGGCCGATTGTGTACATCCTCATAAATATCCTTTGATGACATCTGTTTTTTTTTTTGACATTAAAACAGCCTACATTCATTCATTTAAATATAAAGAGCATTACATAACGGGTACAAGAGACTCTGACAAACATAGTGGTGACATGAAAAAGAGAACAAGTGGGTACAGATAAAGGCCATACAGAGGTCGGCTGATCTGCACTAGATCAGATACACCTCAAAGGTAAAAAGGGAGTCCAGAGGGTAATAGCCAATGTAGCACAGTAGCAAGGACCAAAGGTCGCTCGAGTGAACAATACTAGAGAATCGCCATGAACACGACCAAGCTAAGGGAAGAGAGAATTCTTCCATGGAGAGGCTGACACACGATGATTGGAGAAACTGCTTCATCAGAGCGGTTGAAAGAAGGGCAGGCTCGGAGACGTATGTCCACGGGAACATACGGAATAAGAACAAGAACTCGAACCTCCACTTTAATCTCCAAGATCCCATGTGAGGATACACATAGAACTTGAAACCTTGATGAAATTGGGTGTCGGAGATGCTAACAGGTCGCCAGATCTGCACAAAAATCACAACACAAAATAGAAAGCCGACAACATGAACAAACGAAGAGAGGAATTTGGAACAAGACGGACAATTATATCACCAGTGTCAGAAGAGAAGGATTGGGCCAACTTCTCACGATCACGTTTAGGATCTTGTCACTTTTTCTGTCCATCCTTCCAAATTTTACGTACATGTTGTGTAAGGGTAGAGTTCGAAACCTTTATTAAAAGGGTTTTTTATTTTATAAGTCTTTATAATCTTATGATATTACAAATAAGTCCTCATAATCTGATTATTTACAAATAGATCCCCACAATCATAACTTTTTTACACATAAGCCCTTTAGGGGTCACAAGAATTTATTTGTAAACTTTAGGGCCTTTAAGATTGTAAGAGTTTATTTGCAAACAGTCAAATTAAGAAGACTTATTTGAAATATCAAAAAACTATAAGGACTTATATGTAAAAAACCTTTATTAAAAAGTGTTTTTATTTTTCAGTCTCTATGATCTTCTAATATTTGTTATAAATCTCTATAATATTTATATTTTTTATTAATCTTTATAATTATTTAAAATATCCCTAAAAGACCTCTCAACCCTCCTTAAAACTTTTTAAGAATGATTCAAAGATGGTAGAGAATTTAAAGAAAATGTAAAGATTAAATAAAATTTATAAATAAGATTAAAAGATTAAAAAGTAAAATTAATGTAGAGAATTCGAGCTAACTTCTTACCGGTGTAGGGATCATGGTCCCATTCCGTCAAAAATACGTTCCTTACACCCTTACGGCTGTGGCGATGGCTTGCTTCAAAAGGAGGATATGCTTTATCCCCGGCTTGAGCCAAGCTAGACCTATATCTTATATTGGAGTATTACTAACTGCAAAGTCTTGGAATATTGCAGCTGCAACCTTATTTCGACCAAGAGATAACTGTGGCGCCATCCAAGAGGATGCCGCGGGTCCTAGAAGATATGAGATTAGAGAGTAGTTGCAGTTATAATATTCAAATATTTCTTCCTACTTGATTTCTATTTTATAACCTTGCATACAAGTCCTTTGCCCCGGATTCAAAGAAATACTTGCTTTACCTAAGGGCATTGCATTTGATCGGATGGCAGTCAAGAAATGTATATTTTTAAAAAGTATATATAATAAATTTTAAGATTAAATTGTACCGTCCAATCTTAGATCAAATAGTATATATATATATATATATTGCGCCCAGATGTGTGAGGCGCTTGCTTGGGGGCTGCCGCCGGACAAAGTCGGTGCAAACCAACTGCCTAGTGCAGGTGGTTCACCTCTTGCCTCTCAATTGGGAGACTTTTTGCTCCATTCTTGATTGGAGCCTAAAAACTCCCATAGGATACTTATCCTCGGTCCATAAGATTGCTTTCTCGGATGATCAGGTGGATCTAGATTTCTCGTCTAATTAGGCAAAATTATCAACCAATTCAGAATTATCTCCAACTCTGGAAGATCTCTCAGGCTTTGCCCCTGGTTACCTGTAAATATCTGTACCCATTCAAAAAAAAAAAAAAAAGACAAGATTGGTGCAACATTGACCCTAATACGGCAAGCATTTCTCCGGTTCAAAAGTCTGGGCAGAAAGCTTGACCCTGGCTATGAGGCAAGTTTAGCTCAGCTCAACTAATGTTAAGTCCATAAGTAATACTTCCTGTAATGTCTTGGATATTGCAATCCACGTAGATTGCAATGTCTAGGGCATGGTAGTCCTGCCCAGCATCTTGCTCAGCCGCAAATGGACAAGTTTTTCATTTTGTTGTTTTTTACATTTGTAAATTTTTTTTAGAACGTCCGATAAAAAATCTGATGGCACAGTCAGTGAATTCAGATCCACTCTAAGTTGACTATATATATATATATATATATATATATATGTATATATAAAATTAACTTTCTTTTGTGCACTCAATTTAAGCTTTCATTGTTTAGTTAAATTGGACTTCAAATATGACTTTTATATGATATGTTTCAAACGGTTTCAATTGTTGGAGAAGATATTGTCATTTTTAGGCTTAAAAAATAAATTGTCATTTTAAATATTGTGAATAACTAATAAGTTGCGTTGCCTAAAGTAGCACATTAAACTTTTAACTTAGAAGTTTAGTCAGCTTGGAAATGACTTCAGACTGAATAATGCTTGCTGCAATGTTTGGGACATTGCAAGTCAGGTGGATTACAATACCTTAGGGGTAGTTCCCGTCCGCCATTGGAAATGAGTTAATTTTTATTTTTTTATCTTTTTGAACTTTCTTTTAAAAGGTCCGATCAAAAATTGGACAGTATAACCATTAAGTTCGGATCAGCCCTGAGTTCACTATATATTTTTTTAAAAAAATTTAAAAAATATCTCAATTTAAGTGCAAAAAAAGTTTTTAAAAAAAATATATGACTAACTCGGGACTTGACTCAAGTTCATTGACTGTACCATCTGATTTTTGATTGAATGCTCTAAAAAAAATTAAACAATTTGAGAAGAAAACATAAAAATAAAAAGTTGACCCATTCCCCAAGCAAGAAGGAGCTGTGCAGCCGTCCAATCTATCGGAATTGGAGGGCGGCTCTTGAGGTATTGCAGCAAATATTACTCCTTCAGACTATAACCAATATTTTTTAGGTCTTCGAGACGGGCTTCGCATGCATTAGAGATGATCAATTTGGTCTATTGGCTTGGGCCTCGGAAAGAAAATTCTAACCGCAACTGACCGGTTAGCGGAGCAAGGGGGATATGACTGGTGTCTCTCTACTGGGCCTTGGGGCTTAGGGCCCAATAGAGAGAAAAAAAAGTCCGAAGCCAGAGCCCGAGTCTGATCCCGAGCCTGAGCCTGAGGCCTGGCACAGTGTGATGCGCATGTGCGTGATCTGTATATTCCCATCTAAGTTTATAGAACAGCTGTAAAGATATTAGCCTAAACTTTAAGCTACAAAAGACAATGTAAGATTAAAAACCTCTCTTAAGATTTGCAAATTTTGAATTTTCATTTCCTCTAACAAAATTCAAGACCTCAATATATCTTAGGATCTATAAGATTTCTTTATTAATTTAAAAAGAATTTCTGTCTTATTTTTGAAAAAAATGTTGAATTGAGAGACCACTTCAACTCGATTAAAAAAATCATGTAATCCCACGATCTGAGCCATCAGATCGTGCACGTGCTGCAACGCTGGCTGCAACGTGTATTTATCTAGAAGATAGGCACAAAACGACACCCTCGTTCAGAGTTCCATGGTGGGCCTGGATGTGGGATTATCATAACTGGGCTCCACCCACTTTCCACTTGCTCGCTAACGGGCCTACCATACTAAATAGGCCACCCACCCATGGCGGCAGAATATGTCGACTTGTTCGAGGTGTAATATTAGTTTTATTTGCTGCGTTGCATGCGGCGTAGATCACATGATGCGCATGATTCGACGGCTTAGATCACGCGAACATGTTATTCATTTTTTTATTTTTTTAACCGTCTGATCTAAGATCGGATAGTACAGCTGTCGAGCTAGAGTCCTCCCGCACCTTAGTAAATTAAAAGTTAAAAAAAAAAAAAAACTAATTGCACCGCTCGCTGCTGTCCGATCGCTTAGATTGGATGATAGCACTGATGCGGTGCGGCGCACACCACACCCGCAGTGCAAAAAATATTACTAAATATTCTACACACAAATGCGGAAATTAATGGAATCTAAAGTTACAGTAGCCGACCATCAATGAATGGGAACGCAGTGGTGAGCCCACCAATTGCTCACTATATTACATATTTTATGCTGTCAGCAGATCAGGTCAAATAGTGCAAAATTAAATGTCCAGCTCCGTCTCTTCATCATCACGAGGTTCCCGGACCAAGTTGGCCCCAACTTGTGGGGGATGTTGTCCTCGACGATCACAGAGGAAAAGTCCGTACGATAAAATGGGATCCTCTCAACAGCCTTACTGATGGAAGTAAATATGAGATGACATAGCTATTTATAGTTTTTTTTTTTTTTCACCTAGAATCAAAATTCTCCCGAAAGAAATTTTCGCAAAATGATCTTTTTATCCTTAATAACTTACATCCCTAAGACTACCAAGAGGATGACATCTCTTCTTATAATAGCGTAAAGTTTCTTGGTGTATGTACTTCTCCTAGCTAGCGAACTTGCAAATTATACCATAACAAATAGGAAAAAACGTTGCAATTAGGTCGATGTTGGCATACTCATAGGATACAAAACTGTATCGTTAGCAGAGATGAGGGTTATACTTTGTCAGAGATAAGGGTTATACTTTGTTGAGTTGGGGCTGCTTAGGGCTAGTTTGTGCAGTGTACAATTTTTTTGTTATGATGATAGTCGTTTGAAATTTCATTTGGCTAGGTCAAATGACTTTAGATTGTTGCTCTAATGCGTTTTAATTATGTCAATACCTTGTCTTCTTAGCATTTTATGTTGACAATATTTTTGTTGAATCCTCACATTTTACGTACATTCTTGTCAACTTCTTCGTCCCCTCCAAAAATAAAATCTATCAAAAATTCATAAAAAGAAACGACCTTGAGATTTTCATAATGACTCTCCCTGACATACTTAAGTAATTAGGCTTCTGAAAAGATATGGGATCCTCTCAATAGATTTACTGGCCAGAGTCAGTAAGCGTGAGAGAATCTCAACACATACCTATAGAAAACTCTCTGAGGAATCAAAAAGTTTTAAAGTATTGAGCTTCAAGTACTGGCGTTATATGGGTCATCTAAAAAATTCAGTAGGATCACCTTCTACTTAAATTGGAAATTTACTTTATTAAATTAAGATTCTTCTAATGAAATTTTAAAATTTCAGTGGAATTCTGGGACTCCACTGAAATGGGGCTGCGTCGCCACTGCCTGTAAGTATCCCTCTCACACTTATTGACTTCTATGAGAGGATCTCCATTTTTTGGGAAAAAAAATCTTCTTTTATCTTTACTGTTCTTTTAAAAGTTCTTGACTATATTTTAATCATTAACATCTTACGCCATAATCATTTTCAAATGTTACCATAAACTTATTTGAAAAGAAAACGTGTTGGAAGTTCTTTGATCAGGCTGCAGTGACTCTAACAGTATTCTTGCACCACGTGACATAATGGTCTGAAATGAACCCTAGACACAGGTGGGGAATTATACAGAAGGAACTTACATGAGAGCTAGCCTCCTTACGCCATTGATACATCTCCAACAATAAGAGTTAGGTTTCAAGAGTCTCTTTCTTCCTATACACCTCATGATATGGAAATGCGACCTTCTAATTAAGCCAAATGAAGTAGACTTTCGTGTAAATCTTTCCCATTTGAGGTTTAGAAGATCTAATTCCCATAATATGGGATGTCTTGTGGATCCTCATTAATTTATACTTGTGAATCCGACGATTGCTTCTCCTCCACCTTGCCCTCCATCTCCGCACTTGAGGTGATCTCATTGGTCACTTCAATGGTCTCCTTCTTGTAGTGGTAGCCATGTGACACCCACAGGAAGCCCACCAGGTTAACGGCGGCGATGGCCATGAGGAAGCCGTAGTAGTAGTCCAAGTGGGAATCATTCAGGTTGTCGCCAATCCAGCTCTTTCCCCCGTGTCCCCTCGTCACCTTGTCCACCACCGTCACCAGGAGGCTGTTGAGGAAGTTTCCCATACCGATGCTGCTGGTGAAGAAGGTCGTCCCCAGGCTCTGCATGTCCTCCGGTGACTGGTCGTAGAAGAATTCGAGCACCCCAATGGCGTTGAAGACGTCGCCGACGCCCATGAGCAAATACTGGGGGAGGAGCCAGAAGATGCTCATAGGCACCACGTCCTTGGGGCCGACCACTCCATTGGCCGTGATGACGTGCATCCTCCTCATCTCCACCAGGGAGGCGAGCATGAAGACCAGAACCTGGATGCCGAACCCTATTCCAAGCCGCTGCAGCAGGGTGATCCCTCTGGGGTTCCCGGTGCGTCGGCGCATGAGGGGGACGAAGTAGCGGTCGTAGGGGGGCACGGCTAGGAGCATGGAGATAGTGATGAAGCTCCCCAGGGAGGCCGCCGGGATTTGGAAGCTGCTACCGAGCCTGCGGTCCAGCGTTGTGCCCTGCTTGACGAAGAGGGTGTTCACCTGCGCGAACATGGTGCTGGGGACGAGGGTGGTCAGCCACACCAGGGCCATCCTCAGCACCAGCTTCGTCTCCTCCACTTGGGTCACAGTGCATGGTTTTGTGTTCTCCAGGGAGCCTTCCTTTATGGCTGCCTTGTCAAGAAACCTAAGAAGAGGAAGCAGCAAAAATATAAATCCTGATCAATACGCACTAAACAGGAGAGAAGTTAAACTCTATGTCACCCAATCTAGAAGAATGTAACTGTGCCACTCCTTTGTCCATGCATCTTATTTATCACCTTCGTCTATTTAAAAATTAAGACCAGAAGCCGAGAGCCAAGCTTAAATCTTAATACCCACATTTGTTGATGAATCTAGTGGAATTTATAATAAATTTATTTTATATCAAACTATGTTATTAATATCTAGATTTGTTTATGCTTATCCAGACGAGGCTCAAGATACTCTTGCATCAAACTGTGGTTCATCTGGTCAATGAATTAGACAACTTTCTATAAATTCCTTCTCCTGTCCTCCATGCACGCATTTCAGAGAGAGAGAGAGAGAGAGAGAGAGAGATTTGCAAGTTGCAAAAGAAGTGGAACAAAAAGCAAGGGCAGAAGCAGGCAGCGTTGTCGACAGTGGTTTCTTTGTTTGGTCGATGCAAGTTAAATGTTAGTGTACATGTTTGACCATAGAGAGAGAGATGTGCAGGTTGCAAGAGAAGTGTGGAACAAAAGGCAACGGCAGCGATGTTCCACTTATAGGTAAGGCAAATTAAAATGGAAAGCAGTGGAGGGTCAGCAATGGTGAATGCCGGGCACCGGGAGTGCGGATGGTAAAGCGCAAGGCATCTGTGATCGTGAGTGAAGGGACGCTCCCTTGCATCCAACCCATCCCCTTCAGGAGAGAGAAGGTGCTGTAAGACTTGGCGAGGACCTCAACTTTCTAGCCCGGATAACCCTCCAGTGATGCAAAGCCTACTCCGTCAACACACAGTACGTGCAACACATGGAATGCCGGGCACCGGGAGTGCGGATGGTAAAGCGCAAGGCATCTGTGATCGTGAGTGAAGGGACGCTCCCTTGCATCCAACCAACCCATCCCCTTTAGGAGAGAGAAGGTGCTGTAAGACTTGGCGAGGGCCTCAACTTTCTAGCCCGGACCAGTGATGCAAAGCCTACTCCGTCAACACACGGTACGTGCAACACATGGAACTTCTCCGTACTGCAAGCTTAGGCTTTTGGCTACTTCCATCAAAGGCATGGAAGCTTCAACAGAGAACAAGAAGGCAAGTAAGAACACAGTGAAGGAAACGACGCTGGAAAGGAATGTCCTCACCTGAAGTCGGGCGAGTAATGCACCCGGCGCTTTCCAGTTACCACAAAGTCATGGTGGTCGAGCTCGTAGAGATCTGTGTGGCTCGCTGGCAGCTCTAGCCTGCGGTTGCTGAAGGCTCTGAGGAGAACGCTAAAGATCTGCTTGGTGGGGTTGTCAGTCTTCCTGACCTTGTGCCTGTAGCAGGGCGTGCCCACGTAGAAGACGAAGAGGGAAACCATGAGGCCAGCGGTGGGGATGCCGTAGCCGAGGCCCCATCCGAGGTTCTCCTGGACGTAGACGAGGGCAAGCGTGGCGAGGAGGCCGCCAAGGAAGGAGCTGAACATCCACCAGTTGAAGAAGGAGGCCTTGAGCTTCTTCTCGCGGGGATCGAAGTCGTCGAACTGGTCGGCGCCGAAGGTGGAGATGTTGGGCTTCGTCCCTCCAGCGCCGAGGGCGATAACATAGAGGGAAGTGTAGAAGAAGGCAATCTGCGACGCCCTGGCCTTGCTGCAGACGCCGTTGGTGCAGGTCGGCCTTAGCGACTTGACGGACACTGCCAGCGTCAACAACGCCATGCCCTGCGCAAGGACAGACCTCCCTCGTGTGAGTGGGGTGCACCGATATTACTTAATTACTACACAGTGTACACACAAATTAATGTGATCCACGTGGTGATTTAGCGCCCTAAAGCGAGCCTTTGAAGCTAAGGCACGGTTAGTCGCACCTTAATGCATAGAGGTCGTGGGTACGTAGCCTCAACTGATCAGTGGCTACCATCAAATTTGAGGACGTAATTAACCTTCAATAATATGGAATAGCCAATATATCTAGACCCATATATATATATATGGATGATAAATTATCTCAGATTTGATAGCACTAAATGAATTTGACCCAAAATTTTTTGTGATGCCCTCGCCTTAGTTGGATAAAAGTTCACAGGTCCCGGCCCTATCAGACATAAGAGTGCGGTTCCTCTATGTCCCCCTTTGGAGGGGGACTCGATCGGTAAAAAGTAGGGGAAGGAGGTGGATTTTACAATCACGTGGGAAGTGGGGTGAGGGTGATTTTGATACTATTTAGCCTTCTCTCCCACATTTTACTGACCGAGTCCCCTCCAAAAGGAGATGTAGAAGATCTAGTTCAACGTATAAATAGCAAGTTTGTGTATCTTAAGAAATAAGGGCAACGATGGAAGACCATCAAAATACTTCCGCTCAATGTATGTCTTTAGTGGACCCTTGCACATATTTTAGCTGTATTGAGAGTACTTGGACCTACTTTCTGGATCTTTACTTGTGTCCTTAAATGTCATCAGAAAAAAATATATTATTCATTAATTCTTCCAATTAAATTTAAGGGTCCATGTAAGAATCGGAAATCCAAATGATCCAGATTCATCTTTATTCAAGATCTCTGGCCACAGGGAACATCACGAATAATAGTAGCATTCAAGAGAATGCTGTTTTGTGATCCTAACATTTTCCCCAAGAAAAGGCATAGGAGTACGGTGCACCTCAATAATTTCAGTGATCATAATTGAAGCGCTCCCCACATGTGGGGACTTCCTCCGAATGGTTGTTACCTTTCACCATCATGGACATCAATGTGCCGAGAGAAGAGCGGATATTCCTCCTTTTTAATAGAATATCACAAAGCGAACAAGACAACAAAAGGAGAGGAAGAAAAAAAAGGAAGGGAAGAACACCCGGCAAGGCATCACTTTGAGTCTGGATTCTGTCAGTACAGGTTTAGTGAGAACTCAATAAGTGCAGAGAGAGGAGAGGAAATTTCTCAAAAACACCTTTCATTGGGATGACAGAAATCGTTCGTGAGAGAGTTTTTTAAAAATTTTCCTTCTCTACACTCACTACTCACTGAATTCGATCTAACTTTACACTTAAAAGGATCACTATTCCATCCCGATGTATAAAATGTCAAGCACCCCATCGCCGTCACACAGGGGTTGCAGCTAGCAGTGTAATCCTGGGGTGAGCGCACTGATGGCACTCTTCTGTAACCCCCCCTTCCCAAGAGGTGAATTATGAGGCCACCTGCTGCCAGAGTTGGGTGTGGGGTGTTAACTAAAGGGTTCTGACTCTATGACACTACTGGGTGCGCGTCAATAACTATATAAGCTGACCCCAAAGCTTTATTGGTGAAGACAGAAAACTTGACGTCAGCATTGATATATAGATTAATGTGGACTAGTTATTAATTTTTTGAAGAGCAATGTTAAACGGATGGGAAATTTCAGGTCTATTTTACAATTTTTCCCGGAGTAGTTAATGAGAAGAAACGTACCAAATGCATGTCAGCCAGGGTAAAGCAAAAGGAAAAGAGTTCCCGTCTCCGTAACGTTTGCCTTTTTTGAATATCGATCTATTAACGGACGCTGAGCAAACATCCAAATGTGTTAATTAATAGCTCTTACCAGGACGTAGATGAGGGCGGAGACGGTGAAGGTCCAGAAGCGGCCGAAGTAGGTGTCCGCGATGTAGGCGCCGAGGATAGGTGTGATCCACACGGAGCCCGACCAGTTGTTCACGTTGCGCACAGAGGTGACGGTGTCCTCGTGCAGCTGCGTCGTCAGGTACACCACCAGGTTCGCCGCCACTCCATAGAAAGCCATCCGCTCAAAGGCTTCGTAGCCTGCCAGAAAAATATTCCTTAGTAAATAAAAGTATCTTCCTGTCTAACAAAGTCGTTGTAGTATAGTGGTGAGTATTCCCGCCTGTCACGCGGGTGACCCGGGTTCGATCCCCGGCAACGGCGAGATCTCTTTTATTGAACTCTTCTAACACCTCTCTCGGCTTCGCTTTCCCCCTCATTTTACTCTGTTATCTCTTCATGGAAGAACATGCCTGCCGTAGGAGAGTGACAGTGTGGAAGAAGAAGAGCTGGGGGAACAGAGGCCATCTTCTACCTACTCCTTGATACTTTTTTGAACTCTTCTAACACCTCTCTCAGCTTCGCTTGCCTTTTTTTTTTCCGCTCATTTTATTCTGTTATCTCTTCATGGAAGAACATGCCAGCCGTAGGAGAGTGACGGTGTGGAAGAAGAAGAGCAGGGGGAACAGAGGCCATCTTCTACCTACTCCTTGATGAGCAAAGCGCTGCCTCAATCCCTCGTTCGAACATGTTAGGCGCAGGAGAGTGAAGAGAGTGTGGAGGAAGAAGGAGAAGAGCTAGCAGAAACAGCAGCAGTAGAAGAAGTCCTGGAAGAAGAATAAAAGAGGAGGAGCAGAGGTTACCTAGAAGGAATGAGCAGGCCTTCCATCTCCCCGTCCGAGAGGCAACAACGGGGCGCCCACGGAGATCCACCGTTCCGTCCTGTGTGAAGCCTTTCCCTTCCATGACAAGAGAGAGGGAGAGAGGGAGAGAGAGGTGAGGAGTAGGAGTACAGGTGGGAAGGGATCAAGAAGGAGAGAAGAGAAGGATGGTGCCTAAGAGGAGTGAAGACGAAAGCGGGGCGAAGGAGATCACGGTACATGGACTAGCTGCAGACTGCAGCTGTCACCCTCTTCCGGTAATAAATAGGTGAAGAAAAAGTTAAGTTGTACCACTTTTCATAGGGGAATAAGAGAAAAATAAGAAATTTTATTTTTAAAATAAGATTAATTATAATTTGATAAGTAAAATAGATTATACCACGTCAAAATTATTTATTTTTAAATAAAAAAATAAGTAATTTCATCTTAAATTTAAGAATTATTGTTTTTTGTTTATTTCATAGTAAACCTCACGTCACTATTAAAATGAAACTTTTTTTACTTGAATATAAATAATTTTAATATAAATAATTTCGAATAACCTATTCTATTATCAAAGTGGGGCAGAACAGTTCCACATTTGCCCACGATACTGTTATCATTGCCCCTCACATCTGTCCATTTTTAGTTTTTCCTTTTTTTTCTTTCCCTCTTTTCCCTGTTTACCTCTTCTTGTCTGGTTCCACTTGCCCCAGCCCTGTTATGTTTCTCGGGGTCCAATCGTGGAGGATGAGTTGAAGGTTATATGTGACGTCTACAATAGACTAGTCAAAATTAGAAGACACCTTGGATGCTAGGCTGCTTGATTTCAGTTAATACTTATCTAGAATCGAGTCATAATATAGTTTTTGTTAAAGAATTTAATAATTATATTTTTTTTATACTAGTAATAATTCAATAACTAGATGAACAGTACTCTTAGGAGATCTAGATCAACTTAAACTTAACGTCCTGTTTAGTTGGAGCATAAGATTTAATATAGTATCAATTTTGATATTGATATTTGTAGCGGTCGAAAATTGGTCGGACAATGATGATCATCTAATCGAAGAACCCAACTACTCGATGATATTTGTTTGGTGGTAAAAATGCTCGTAGTAGAACCTGCAAGAGGTGGAACAGAGGCGTCAGAGAGTCCTCCGGTCCGCCGGAGAGCAAAACCCTCCGATGCGTAAATTAGGTTCACGAATGTGAGAGATTGCTAGAGGTTTGTCATGCTCGAAAAAAAACATACCTTGCTCTGGAGAGGTCCAGATATTATATGGTCTCTCTCTTGAGATGTCATGGGGACAATTTCTTTAAGGAGAGCGATTCGTCCATGATCGAATTTCCTTGATTTGGAGAGATCGTGAGATATTAGGCAAGCCATAACTTTTCCATAGGTGGATGGGGCGGATCTTGCGGATCTTGCAGACCTGCCCTAAATGGACGGTTAATTTCGTAGGATCCGCCTGATAGCGAGGACTGTGACAAAGTGCCTCTAGGAAGGCCTTTCCAAGGTCTTGGGTGATCTCAAGAATGAAGTCTGGACTTCATACTGAGAGATCCAATGTCTTGGGCCCAATGGGCCCAGAATTCGGCTCCTATAAGTCGGGTCGGAGCTCAGACTGTAGTGTGACCCTTTGCGTTGTCTCTGAAGTGCAGTGGGCTCTTAGGCCTACGTACTTATTGGGTTAATCTGGGCTGAACCCAATTTCCCCTAATCAATATTCTTATGATAATGAGTATAAATATTAAAATTGATATGATACAATATTTTGGTATTTGGTTGATGTTATAACAATATCAAAAATGATCCAAGAGATTGTTTGGATGATTTTTACTATCAATTTAATTCGCTCTAATAATTATGTGGTCATTGGTGTGTCGTAAAATGTTATGAAATATTATAAAGTTATTATAAAATGATATTCCTTTTTACTTGATGTGGTAGAAAATAATTTGCAATGTTTTCAAAATCCTATTAACTCATGGCATCCATTTTATCTAATTTTAGTCACTTTAATACTATTTTCAAATAATAAATTAAAATTAAAAATTCGAGCTGTCACAAATTTGTGGTTTAAATTTTTGTTTTTCTATCCCATTCATAGTTTAAAACTACATAAGATCAAATCAAGTATTTTTGTGTTAATAAATTTAAACTTAATTGAGGAATCTAATTTACATCAAGTATTTTAAAACAACCCATAAAAGTTGTAACTTAGAAAAAACTTCTCCTATGCAACGTCGGCAAATGACCTTTCTTCGACGATGGTGCTTAACGGGGGTAAGTGGGATCGGGTAGGTCTTAAGATTTCCATATTGAGTAGTACTTGCTGCAATGCCCATGCATTGCATTGTAATTCACGTGGATTGCAATGCATCGACAGTAGCCGTTTGACTATTGTGCAGTTTGTCTGGGTCTTGGGGGAGGGGATTTTTTATTTTTTGTTTGAATTTTTAAAATTTTTTAGAGCATCCGACTAAAAATCGAGTAGTACAGCTGGGTTGCTCGGGTTGGCTTCCACTCGACTGTATATTATTTTTTTTTTTAAAAAAAAGCACAAATCTCGATTTACGTGTAAAAAATAAAAAAAGTTTATTTTAAAAAAATATACAGTCGGGGCCGATTGGAACAACCCGACTGTACCGTTCAATGGCCCATGCATTTCATCTATTAATGCTGTACAGCCTGTCTGGGTTGGGGGGGGGGGAATTTTTTATTTTGTTGATTTTATGTTTGGATTTTTTAAATTTTTTTAGAGCGTCCGATCAAAAATTAAACAGTATAGCTGGAGTGTTTGGGTCGGCCCTCACTCGACTGTATATTTTTTCTTACAAAAAAGAAAAGTTGGCACAAACCTCGATTTACGTGTAAAAAGTTAAAAAGTTTTTTTTAAAAAGATTATATAGTCGGTTCAGGCCGACCCAAACAATCTGGCTGTACCATCTGATTTTTATGGGACACTGCAATTTCTTTTTAAAAAACTGAACAAAAAATAAAAATAAAAAGTAAAAAGCCGGGCTTAATTGTGAATGAATTTTAAAATTAATACAACCCATCCAAATACCTAAAAAAAACTCTTTCACTGTTAATGTTAAAAGTGATACTAATACTGGACTCTAATACCGAAACCAAACAGGACGTAAAGAATCCCAAAATATATATATATATATATATATATATAACTGATTATTTGTCTCCCATGCAAGTGAGGAATCTCATTCTGCTTGGAGTAAAGTGTTTTTATTAAAATGGATGTTTGGGTACACCGTTAAAGTGGTGGGAGTTGTACGTACATGTGACCTCTTCCTGATAATGGGAGGTCAATGTGTGTTGAACAATGGGCTTGGGGACAAGTAATGTGGAGCCAGTAACCTTTGCGAAAGAACGCATTTCTATATGAAGTCCAACATGAAAGAAACTTTTATAAAAGTTTTAATGTGGATAGATTCATGCATGACTTAGCCTTCACATAAATATCGAGTAAAGAATTATTTGTTGCCATTTTCATTCTTTTTTGGACTTTGGTGATTGTAGGTGCGTATAGGAATTAATGTACACACTTCTTTGTAATTTATTAGGTCGTTGCATGTGACCTCCCTTGATTAGATGCAATTCCACACGCATCATCTACCTAGTATCCAAATTATTGACGGATATTAATTACCACTGTTTCCGACTAATCTTTTTTATTGACAGGTATTGTTTCTTCTGGTCTTCTAATCCTTTTTTTTACAGTGGGTTTGACTGAAAACTAAAAGCCCGGAAAAAAATAATTGATAGGCGAGCTGATCTCATAGGTTCAAATCGAAATCCAGAACAGACAGATTAGCACACCACTTAACGGCACAAGAAAACAAAGCCTGAAACGGGCATGTAATTAGCACGTACGCCAAGCAGGGTGGGTGGTGTGTACCTGCATGCCCTGGACAAAACGGGATTTGGTATCCGGACATGGCGTACGTGCGGCTTTTCTGTATAAGGCCGGTGGCGTTTGCGGCGGGTAGCGTAATCGCCCTTCTCCGTCTCCTCCGGATCCGGACACTTTCGGCGAGCGCGAGGCCGACCTGGCCATGGCTCCAGACGAATCGCGCCTCCGTCGTTTTCACCAATTACCACCGGGCACTGATGCGCGTGGTCACGATTCCTGACTGGGACGGGGCGGACGGCTCCAGCCGCGTGACCTCCTCATCTGGCGTCGCATTTAAGCAAGATTCGTCGGCTCGACGAGTCGCACCGACTCGGATCTCCTATGATTCGGTACGAGTCGAATCGTGTCGACTCGTGTCATCTCGTACGAGTCGTATGGTCAAATTGTATAGATTCGATCGAGTCGCATTGATTCAGATTCGTCTTAATATGGTACGAGTCGTCCGAGTCGGCACAAGTAGATCTGATACAGCAAACCCTGCATTTAAGCAACCATCGAGTAGGGTGATCAGTGGTCCTGATTTAGGGATGTAAACGAGTTGAGTTTAATGGAGCATTCAAGTTTGGTTTGATTAAGTTTAGTTATAAGTTTGAGTTCAAGTCGAATATTTATGATATTTGTTCAAATTTGACTCAATTAGATGGTAAACAAGTTCGAGCCTAATATCGAATAGCTCGTTAGCGCAATGAATATACTATATATTTAATTTAATTTTTTAAAATTTAAAAGTTATAAATTCAAGCTAAATCATGACGAATACCAAGTCGTTTGTACCTTTAGTTATTCGATAAAAAAATACTATAAGACATTAAATATCTTATTAATTAAATTTTTTATTCATAAATAAAATAATCTTATGAATTATTAAAAGGTGTCTTATTTAGTACTTAAATAAGTTCTCAATGAGTATTACAATGAGTTATTAATGAGTTTGTTCACGATCATAATCAAATTAAGCTCGCTTATGTTCAAACTTGACTTGTTTAATCCATCGAATTCAAATTTTTGTTCAAACTTATTTATTTAGTTTAATAAATAAGTCGAGTTGAGTTATTGTGGAGCAACCTTACGAGTTGTTTATCTAACGTATTAGTTCGTTTACAATCATATGTAGAGTCATTAAAGACTTGGACGATTTTTATACGTGTCCTTGTAATTAAATTAATATGTTTAGGAAGATTATGGTGTCAAATCCTTTTTCAAACTACCATTAATCTTATATAATATAAGAACAACTGAGAAAAAAAATGAGAATTTGCGCATAGCTTCTGATCTTTGACATCGGGTGAAAATGTTGGTGCCAAGCCTGATTATTCAATTGAAACATATTTCAATGAAGACCACATGTATGTATAAATTTCGACTTTTTATAACGTTTACGCTATGTAAAGCAGAGAGAGAGAGTAAATCAAACCTAAGCACAAGAAGAAGCAGGAGAATGCTGTTTCTGCCACATTCAACCCTTTGTCAAAAGCCAAAGGGATGGCCTTAGAGAACAATCCTTAGGCATACTTTTCAGTGTGAGGCAGTCCACTCCCATGGTCGCCGTGGGTGTATGAACATGAAAGTTAAGGCTGCAATTCGGGTTGGATTAGTCCGGGATAATATCAATCCTAATTCAACTTATATGTAAAAAATCTCAATCTTAATCCGACCCAATCCAACTCCAACCCGATGCCTATCAATCAACCTTAACTTAATCTATTGATAAATCCTTCAACTCAACTCGACCCATGTAACCCGACCTTCATTGGGTTAGATAAGATTACAACTCACATTCTCAAGCATATTTTCTGTCATAATATTATCCATCTTAACCACATAATGAAAAAGATGAATTGCAACTTATTTACATGATTTTCTATAGGAACCTCTCTACATGCACATTGTCATTTATGGTACTAAAGTTATAAGATAGCTTTTATAGTAACGGGTTTGAGTTGGTCCGAATTGTCCGACCCCTTCATCTCACCCAACCTGTTTAGTCTCGGATTGATGATTGCCATAACCTTAACCTAACGCAACCTATCATTTGTCGGGTTAATTGGGTTCGCAGGTCGAATTTAGCTGTGCGGATTCGGATTAATCCGCCCAATGTTGCAGCCCTAAGAAAAGTCATATGTTAGTCATGAAAAGCTGCCACGTAGTACACACCTTTAACTAGCTAGCTAGCAAGAGTCGCTCGCCTAAACAAGAGACTGCATGATTCTTCATAAATATATCAAAAAGATTACTATATGTAAGGGTCGCTACTAGGGAAGAGAACACTCCATAAATAAAAGAGAAGAACTCTTGAGAAGGAAAGAAGTTATGATTATCTATGTGCATTTTGATTACCAATTATGTCTAGCTAATCATACCCACCATGCATGTCTTAAACTTATGTGTGCTGTTCTTCTCGGTGCGGGTTTAAACTGAACTCAATTAATACAGAGACGGAAAGAGATAGTCTTTCATAAAAATCTCTCCTTAAAAATGAGAAAAATACCATATAAGAGATTTTGTTTAAATCTTCTCCTCTTTTTACTGATTGAGCTCAAGCCAAACATGCATGTAGAAGATCTCTATTCTACTTAAGTTCATTTCCTTTGAAATTAAAAGAAGATAAGCTTAAACAGTAAAGATATACCGAATCAGCTCCAAGATCTCTTCTTCATGCAGGGTACACGAGGACAAGTCCATAGGAGTTATTACGAACCTTAACAAATTAACGCGAACTTTATGACGTTCCATATTATAACTACTACGCCTGCGCGTGTGATGTATGATCAAATTAATTTCGGGCAACTAACTGGTGTTGGTTTGGCGATCGGTCGTACTTCAAATTAATGGGATGCATGCGTGGACAGCGATTCGTCAATACTGGCAGGCAGGCGCGCTACAACTGCAATATCTTGGTTCCTTCCCATTCACATATGTATATAAATGCCCTCTTGGCGTTTATCTAAACTGAAACGTCCCCCGCAAAGCTCTACCTCACCGTCATTACTCTTGTTTGGACTAAAGAAAAGATAGAGGACGTGCGGGTGTCTAATTGGATGCGAAGTCCATCTCATATGGTAAGAGTTATATATATATATATACACACACACGTAAAAAGTAACATGTACGCGAAAGGACTTTTCTACATTATGTGCCTAGTTGATGCCTCTCATGCTGACTGAGTATCATAGAGGATCAGCTTCTCTTTACATAGATAGAGAGAGAGAAAGAGAAAGAGAGAGAAAGAGAGATAAAATAGTGCTCCTATACAGCCTGCGGTTTGACCATATCCACGGTTCAAATTTGAAAGAGAAAAAAAAATTTGTTGCAGTACGTTTGGCGCCAAAATTCACGGGGTAAGAGCGGGTGACAAGGAGGAGAAATAAGTAAAATGGGTCGTCGGATTTTTGATCCGACGCGCAACGTGCCTTCAGATCTTTGACCGTATTTAAGGTTCATGCCGTATTTCAATATTTTTTTCTCTCTATCTCTTTATATGTATATAAAAGAATGTAAACAGCTCGAATATATGTATATCCATATTTGTTTTATATGAATATTGATGTAAATCAGATATAGTAAAGAGTTCATAGAAAGGAGAAAACAACCTCATTTATTTTAAATTTTAATGTCATCAAATTTTTAAAAATGAAAATCATGTTAAACATATGATTTTCTTATTTAATAAGAATTATGTGAATACGAATAAATTATATTCTAATACGGATCTTTTTAAATTATGCCTCTGGATATTTTAAAATGACCATATTTGTATCCATATTTAAAACGAATGTAAATTATGTACTCTTCTTCGGTGAAATCAGATGCGAATGCGAATATGAAACAGATATATTTGTATCTGTCGCATCCATATAATGGATGCAGAAGGACAACTAATCGGGCCAAGTTCATTACCTTGTCTAGAGACTCCTGTTCTACCCAAGTCACAGTGGAGATGCTTCTTGATGTTGGTCTCCTTCCACCCTAATTGGACAAGATACCATTCCTCGTGAGATAACTTCTCGGCAATATCCTTTCCAAAAGAGGCTTGAGGACGTTGGACAGACATCTAAGATCAACTCTTACTTTAAGAAAAATTAGAGGATGGGAGCAACTCCTAACAATGCTATCAACATATATGTTTCTTACTTTGTTTATTGTCTTGCAGAAGCAAAACCATGTATAATAACATGCAATACAGTGCTGAACACATGGCTTCACTTGCTACTTTCCAAACTTTGGGTTGCTATAATACTGGGTGGATGCACCTAGAAAGGTATTATTAATATTTTTTCGTATTTAGTGTAAAAATGAATTTTGTTTAAGATCTTGCATAGAGATAGCTTGTGACCTGGAGGTCACGGATTGGAACCAAAGAAATAGCCTCCGCTAGTAAAGGTAAGTTACGTACATCATCTATTTTCCAGACTCCACAAATGGTGAGAGCCTTGTGTGTTAGGTACGTCCTTCTTTTATCCAGCATAGGGATAGTTTCTGAATAATTGCACAAACATATAAAACCTACGTGGTTGTTGCGTTGCCTGGGAGAACCGATTTGCTACTTAATTGCTGTTCCGTAGGTTGAAAGCAAGAAGCAACTTTATAACAACTTCCCCTCGCTGAAACAGAAAGAAGAATCATTGTGTTGTACAAGAAACAGATTTACACAAGAGAAGATCTAACTGGACTGCACCCACAACAGTCTGAACTTTGAGGAAGAGTAGAAGGGTCCCACAAAGTTGACAATTTGTTCTGGGCAGCAGCAAGTTTGTCCAGATCGTTCTCTCGTTTTGTCAAGAAAAGCAGCACAGTTAGATGTGTGTTTGGACAAGTGCACTTGGCAAGCCAGGACAATAGTTCTACAGTGCTGTGGAGGGGATGTTTAGCCAAGGATAGCATGAGCAATCTTCTCTGCCTTGCCTTCTACCACAGCTTCAATCTCTTGCTATAATGCTAGTTGGATGCTGCCTCAGAATGAATAAGCCTTAATCATCTTTGCATCTGAAGAACCATAAAGCTCTGCATCGATCTTCATTTGTGATATAGGAGTCTATGTGGATTCTAATAAACATAGCAGTGGCTCCTCTGCCTCTTGAACCATCAACATTTAGTTTTCAAAGGTGAGACTCAATGGTATGCCAATAGGCAGTAACAACAGTTGGGGCTGATCAGCAATGTTGGTCTTTCAGGGACTCCCGACAATTGAATTCTGACTTGGCTTTTCTGCTAAGAACCTAAGGGTGAGTGCCTTTTTTTTTTTTCCTCAAGGGTTTTAGTGCACCATGCTTTCCACAGATGCCATATATACAAGTAAGTAACTTCTCTTCAGGAGTGGAGTAATCCTTACCTAGCCGGTTGTTCATTAGAGAACTTAGCCACACAGCACGGGCAACCTCTCATTCAAATAGAATGTGTTGGATGGTTTTAGCAATTTTGTTACAACTAGGGCAATATCTGTCTATATATGGAAGGATTATGGTGATTGTGGTGCAACTCGAAGATGTTGGAGTTGGAGCTCAGTTTTCCATGATACTATTGTACTATGCACACTGGGTGGTGAAGTTAGTATCAAAGTGTTTTGGACTAAATCAGATGATGCATGTTAGCTCTTGTGAGCCGAGTGGGATACTTTGTGTGGCCTCCCCAGTTTTTGCGTCGAAATTAAGATTGTGGATCAGACTAGAGTTTCAAATATTCTTGTTGCACATAGGATCTGAGAGCTTTTCAGGGATAAACAACCTCTTTTGAGGACTGGTTTCTGTTGGACCCAGTATGCTGGTGCAACTGGCCACTTTGCACTATCAATTTTTAATACACCATTACTAACTCAGAACATCCCAGGTCAACGAACATCTTCTAGCTTTTTCGAGTCTCTCAAAATGGTTTACATAGCTTCTAGTCGCTCTGAGCAGGCAAGACAGAGACTTTGGTGGCCTTTGATCCGACACCAGCTAGTTTCATTATAGCTGGCTTGTCATAGGTGCAGAAATGAGTTGTTTTCAAAGTAGTGCTTTGAAGATCAGAGCGGAGATCCTAATCTTCTCCAGTGTGATAGTTAAAAAACTGGATAGATCCTTATCTTCTCTAGTGTGATAGTTAAAAACTGGCTAAGTGCCATTAAAAAAAAAACTATAAACGCCACTTCTTAGTCGAAGTCCAACCTGGACAGATCATCCATGGTCCTTTTTATAATTGTTGGATATGTCTCACATTAGGAGGGTGTCTTAAGTTTGGAACAGTTACGGGAGGTTTTTCCGTGGAGTCCGAATGAAAAAAACCTCCCTTCTTTGAGTCAGGGATAGTTCTATCCCGATGTAGTCCGATGCAGGAGTATTTTAGAGCTTTGTGGGAGTTATTTATATACTATTACTTAGGAAAACTTGCCCAGAGACTGAAAAACAACAGACGACGGCTGTCGGTTCTTGCTAGAACTGCGTTCTTGTACATATTATTGGAAAAGATTAATGCAAGATGATGATGAAAGAGTCGAACTCCGTACACCTAGGTATTTTATCGAACCATATAGATCCTTGTATGTTGTCTCTCTCTCCCTCTCTTCCTCTCTCTATCTCTCTTTATAGTTTGTTCTCTCTTATTTGGTGCGTATGTCCAATTGCATTTGTGAGGCTAGTGAGAACGCTCCCGCATAACAATATTTCTGGTGAAGGACGACCCCAAAATAAAACCTTGATTTGATCCACCTATTCATGCAGATCTAATTAGATTTTGAATGTCTAAATCTGAAACAAATTTCTAGATATTTAATCTGATCTATAAATTTTTTAATTAATACGTACGTACTAGTCTGTTTGAATAATTCTATGTTTTCTGTTATTTTAAGAACTTGACATGGCTTCCCATTTGAATTTATGTTAGGTCCTTGCGTTTGAGTTTACATGTTACAGTTATTACAAAACTATACACAATTTATGAAGAACTGTGTATTATGTTACTTTGAACCAGATTCTTCAATTCCCGTCACTTGCTTTTGAAATTGCAATAGAAGGGACTGTAGTTTTCAAAGGGTTAGAACCTGATCATTTTTTTTGAAACATGACCTGATCAATTTGAATTGATCTACCAAAACAAGAATTAATCCCAAGCTAGTGCTAACCTCAGCTGCTAATCAAATGGGTGCTAGGATGTCGCATATGCTCTGGAAGTCCCCTTTAAAGATCACTACATGCTTCATGCATTTCAGTTCCTTATCTCATTCTCACATTTTTCAAATATCCATTGACGGGACACCTTTTTCAGCGGATAGACGTACCAAAGTGTTTTTTTTTAAAACCAGATAAACGTACCAAGTTGCTATGCAAGTCTTATCAAAATGTGATGAAAGATAGTGGTAAAGTCACTTTTAGAGGCGACCCATCTGCCTAGGGCAATTGTTTTATTACCTCCCTTCCAAATGGAGGTCTCATGTTCAAACCTGGTTGGAGTTTAAAAATTCTCTAATTATGCAGTCTTGGTACTGTTGGGATCTTTATCTACATCTATGTGAGATTACTTTTTCAGAAATCAAACGGATTTGGAATTGAATCTCAGTCGCTTGTAAATAGTTGTACATACCAGTCCATTGGACTATATTAAAAAAAAGAAAAAAAAAGTCACTTTCAGAGGCTCTTTTCATTCCCATAATGGAAGTGAAAAGCGGGCATACTTCCTCAATAGGAATAGTCACAAATTAAAAAATATACTTCCAGTTAAGAATTGTTAAAAAAAGCAAACACTCATGAAATATTCTTTAAATTAATATTAAAATAGACAGAAATACTTAAAATTTCTCTAAAAAATAAAAAATCTAGTCCTAACAGTAAAAAATGACTTTAATGCGTCGACCCTAATAATTTTTATTAGATTTTTTTTAAATCATCCGGTCGGAGATCAAATTATACAGATACATAGGACATATTCGGGTGACCTAAAATGATTTAACTTGTTTTATTTTGGCTGTACTGGCATTCGGTATTATGCCGGCTTTTGATACAATGATTAAAACTCAATATTTAAATAGGGGTATAAATGGTTTTTTAAGACTGACTTAAACTAAACTCATGGTTAACTATAGTAAAATTAAGCAAAACTGATGAAAGAAAATGGCTAGGATTAAAAGCTAAAAAGTCTAAATATATTAAGACTAAGATCCAAATATGTAAGATATATTGACTTATTTCAAATTCACTATGTTGATAGGATTCGATATCAGAAAAGCTCATGTGGCACTTATCTTTTATAAGTGAGTAAATAGAATATAATATATTAGCACTTTTCTTACATTCTACGTAAATTGATGATTATCAGTTATTATCCACATCTATAATTCTATGCCACAAGCATCCATGCGACGACACAGACCCATCACCAATAAAGGTTCCCATTTTTTTTGAAATAATCATGGCTTCCACGAGATCTATTTGTTGCACAGCCTCCTGAGTTGGGGTTTGGGAAGTGGCATCCACCTGTCAACCTCTCATAACATGGTCCACAAGAAGCCACGCCACCCGGTTGACCTCGAAGCCCCGGATCGACCACTTTTATCGCGTCGGAGAGTCCAAACACAGAGCGATACAATGTCAGCTTGTCCGGAACCCGACGCCGCCTGGCCGTCGGATCAGTGGATAACGCCATCCAAACCGTCCGATGTGATCTGTAGGTCCGCCGTGCGTGTGGAGCCTAACAGTGAACGCACGATCGGGGCTTCTTTTCGGATTCGTGGGCCCGCGCCGGTGCCGCACGAGCGGGTCGAGTGGGGAAGATCGTGTCCAGTTTGGGGGTGAGACGAACCGGGCGGTCACATTACGGGCCATGTGGGTTCGGCCCCATCTCGCGAGATCGGTTCAACCGTGGGTGGGTGGGGGGAGTGGGTAGCTAGGGTGACCTTACAAGGCCTTGGTTGGCCAATGCCTATTTAAGGGTTGGAGACATGGTGGACTCAAATCACCAGTGTTTCAGACCATCATATGGGGACTTTTATAGTGGGACAAGGGACTTCGTTACCAATTTTGATCATAATTTTGAGAAAAAAATGTCGGCCGTTGAATGAATAATGGTGAAAAAGATAAAATTTTAACTTTTTCACTGTTTGCTGCAGCGATCAAGTGTTTACATTCTCTCCTCATACGGTGAGTTTACTCCATATAACCTCTTGGTAAGTTAGGAGAGCCTAATAGTTTCTGTGTGCTATTTAATTTATTGGTTTCCTTTTTCTGTGTTTATGGGTTTCAGAGTGGAAAAACGTGTGGTTTCTGATGATAGGGTCAAGGTCTTATGAGAATCGTGAAAGAGCTGGTGCGACGGAAAATGTTATCTAATTTTTTTCCTCATCAGAGAAAGGACACAAATTAAGAGACTTATTTGCAAAATTCTTGAAAAGTGGTTAATGATGAAAAACTTATCCTCTGCGCTCACGTCAGCTGGGTAAACAAAATGGGGAATGTTTCCGATCTGCCTAACATTTTCCATTGCGAAAAGTAGCGGCAACACGATATGTCGCCAAAGCACTCTTGAAAGCCTTATAGCCGCACATGAGCAGTTGGTCTAAATGAAGTTCGAATTAGGATATTAAGCCCAATAACTAAAAGCATTTATTGGCCTCTGAATGTGGAGTTTAGGCGAGTCAATGCCAATGAAGTCAGTTGAATTGAGTCCCGAACTCTCTAACGGTTTGACGTCAAATAATGTGAAATATTATAAAATGCAGTTTGCATATATTTTATGTTTTGCATAAGTACCATATTTTATAACATTTTATGTAAATCAAACATCATATAAGTGGATCGAAAATTTTAGTGACCTGTTTCATCATCCGATCTTGAATCCCCATAGACTTCCAAAAATTTATTGACCACTGGAGACCCTTTTATGCTATCCTACTTGATCACTTAATCCGTATCCTATATTCTTCTCTAGGAATTTATCGACCACTTAGGACTTTTGTACTTGGAATCTGATTTATTTGAAGGTCCTTGCAGGTGATCCTATGGGTGATACATATACCATGTTTTTGTTGACTTGATTTTGATGATGACAAAACTAATTCTCAAGCACGAGATCATGTAAGAGTGTCAAAAGTTAAAAGTTCCGAAGAGTGTGTGAAATCTCTAAATCATCCTAGGTAAAGTGAGGAAAGGTTGAGAACAATTTTGAGGAAACTGTCCAATTGGAAGATTAAACCCGAGAAAATAACCGACCACTTATGACAGTAAAAATCATCAATAATAGACCCTTTTCACTCTAGTGGAGGGGTCAATAAGCCATAATTGCAGAGTAGTTTGAACTTCAAATCTCTAAAAGAAACTTCTCTCCCAAGCCTCTATTTTCTTAGAGAGAAGAATAAGAGAAAAGAAGTGTCTCTGAGCTCCTTCCCAAGTTGCTCCATCACCATCTTCTTGGTGGGAATAGACTTCCTTACGCCTGCAGCAGTTAATTTCTCTTTCTTTCTCATCAAGATTGAATCTTTAGTGTGGCATGATGTGCTTTGCTTTTGATTGCTCTTTGACTTGAAGCTTTACAAGTCTTGTGTGGTGACCTTGACAGAATGCGTGGTGATGTAGTGCCTTAACTAACATTTGCCCTAGACTTATATCGAGTACGAGCCACCATACTTGGGTGGTGGCGAGAATTCCCAATAAAATGTAAGAGAGTGGACATAGACCAGAAAGATTGGGCCCAACTATTATAAAACTTATTTGCCATTGTGTGGTTGCTTCCAGCGAAGATTTAAGCGTTGATGTGAAGGTTAAGATCACAAATAATTGAGACTTATCATTTCGTATCTATTGCATAAAATTGCCTTATCATCTTCTTGCGTTGTACCGGACGGTCAAATTCACGTACATTAAACTTTCTGACTTTCGGAATATATATGGTTGGTAGTTAGATGCCACTCACATTGTAGAATCACCTCCTTGCCTATTAAGGGGATGAGATCAGATGTTGACGGTCCTCACTGCACCGTGGAGTCCATGTAACCCTCGTCCATATGTTAACGCACCAGCATCTGGTTAGTTTTAAGCCAAACAGTAGGGCTGCAAACGGAACAGATATGACATTTTCGCATCCGTCCGTTTATGTTAAACTGATAATCTGTATCCATTTTGTATCGATTTTGTTTATGATTCAGATACGGAAGGAATATTAGATTTCGGATATTCTCCGAATTTGGAGTGAATACGGATAATATTTGGATATTAAGAGACTAATTTAGAAAATGATATTTGAGAGAAATAATTCATCAAAAAATTTAAAACATATATTAATATATGAATGCTTGAAGTAATTATTATAAAAGAAAAAGAATACTTGACATAAAATATTAAAAATATTTATTTGATGTAAAAGTAATTAAATTAAAATATTAACATATAAATGGATATTTATATACAAGTAATTATTATAAAATAAAAAGAATACTTGACATAAAATGTTAAAAATATTTATTTGATGTAAAAATAATTAAATTAAAATATTAACATATAAATAGATATTTATATATTTAATATAAAAATAATCATTTGATCATAAATTTTATAAATAATCATGATTATTAGGTAAACTTAATTCAAAATAGATATTAAACGAAACGGATACGGGATCTCCGTGACCGCTCCATTTAAGAAACGGATCATAAATGAATATCCAGTTATGATCCGTCGGATATCTCATTTCAATAAAAATCTGGTTATCCAAATATGAATTAGAAGTGGATCTAAATTTTATCCGGATCTATTTGCAGTCCTACCAAACAGAGGGGTTATCCTCTAAGTGCTACTTACTGGTTGCTTCTCTGTTTATATGCTTCAGAACAGAAAATGTGACAAGTATCCTCATAATACACGAAGGACTTTAGAACAAAGATGCCCACAACACGATGTGTCCTGACGAGTGTTTGACGCATCAGCTAACATGGACTCCATGTGGCATAAAGTGAACTGATGTGTTCGATCAATAATTCCGTCCTAGAACAGGGTCCAACGGGGGCCACGAGTACATCATGGACGAGTAATTCTTGCTGTAATACATGACATTACAATTCGACGTGAATTGTAATATTATGCACAACAGTCGTCCGATCGGACGGTTGCTGTGCAGCTTGTCCATTTTAAGGGGGATGGGTGGTGTTTTTTTTTTTTCGTTTTCTTGTCGGGTCTTTTAAATTTTTTTGAGATGTTCGATCAAAAATTCGAAAGTATATTCGGGTTGTTCGGGTTGGCCCCGACTCGAATCTATATATTTTTTTCAAAAAAAAATTGGACATAAACTTCAATTTACGTGCAAAATATTTTTTTTTTTTTAAATATAGATTTGGATTGCTCGGGTCAGTTCCGACCTGAACAACCCGGATATACTCTCGGATTTTTGATCGGCCGTTCCAAAAAAATTTAAAAAATCTAGCAAGAAAAAAAAAAAAAAATCACCCCAACGACTCCCCCTCATCGGACGGCTGCTGTGCATGGTATTACTTGCAGCAAGTATTACTCAATACTTGCTGTAATGCATGGCATTGCAATCCAATGTGGATCACAATGCATGGCACAATAGCCGTCCGATTTGGCTTGATCGGACGGCTGTTGTGCTGCCCGTCTAATTTAAGGGGAATCGATTGGGAGGTATTTTTCATTTTTTTTATTTTTTTGTTGGATTTTTTTAATTTTTTTAAAACATTCAATTAAAAATTCGAGAGTATATCCGGATTGCTCAGATCGACTCCGACCCGATTATGCACGTAAATTTTATTTTTTTTAAAAAAATATACAGTAAGATTGGGGTCGACCCGAACAATCCGGATGTACTTTCAAATTTTTGATCGGGTGTTTCAAAAAAATTAAAATTAAATCAACGTTGGATTGCAATGCATAACATTGCAGCAAGTATTACTCTATGGACAGATACTGGGAGTCGAATGCAAAGATACTTTTTACTTTCTTTATTTTTCTTCCTTTCTTAAAAAAAAGCAAACTGGAATCAAACACGGGAAGAAGAAGACACATAAGATTTGAGGCTGTAGCCAAAACATTTTGCTAAAAAACAATAAAAAAATTGGGATAAACAAAGCAACCGTAATCTAGATAGAGATTTCCCGGACTAGCGTGCCTCGCAACTTTCTCATCAGAAGGTGACTTGTGAAGAAGACTAGCAACTTCAAAAGGCAGAGGAGGAAATTGACCAAATCGTGGAGAAGAAGTTCCTTATAGGAAAGAAAGGTCGACTTACGGAAGATCGCTCGCGTATACAACAGATGACAGATCAATATCATCGTATCTCTACTATGTCATTGAATAATACTCATTTTCTTCACGTAGATTTACTTACAATTCTCCAATCCTTAAAAAAAGTAAAAAATAAAAAGGAAAACGTTCATTTATTTTCGGAGATTGTTAGGATTCAAATTAGATGATGAGTCATCGATCACTAAGCCTTCTTGTTAGTCTTTGCGAAGAAAATAAAAGTTGACTGATCGAGATGATTCTCACGATAAATAGTCTCCCACCTATCTTTTATGAGCCAGGATTAGTAGTCAGAAAAGATCACTCTAGTGATCCCCGTTGTATCCTTTTCGTGCAAAAAGAATTCAGACTCTAGCTAGCAATCCAATTGTATCCTTTCCATGCAAAAAATATTCTTTTATATTACACTGAGTAACATTTGCTGTACTAACCCTCGCAGTAGATTAATAAAAAAAAATTATTTTTTGATTTTTGTTTTTTAAATGGACTTTGAGATGTCCTATATGTCCGTACATGTTGATCTCTTATTAGATGACTCAAAAAAATTTTAAAAATAAAAAAACTGTTATAAGACTCGACCCATTAAAAGCTTTTTTACTGTTCATTGATGTTTGATTTTTAGTTTTTAAATTTTTTTAAATCTTTCAATTGAAAATCAACCTATACAAATATGTAGGACATCTTGAAACCCACCTAAAAAACATTAAAAATTAATTTTTATTAACCCATTGCACTGAGTGCAATACTGACCTTACTCATATTATACAGCTAGTGGTGACAAGCGCAGATCATTTGAGCAAGTTAGATTACCCTATTTTAAGTTCTCATATTTAAAAATACCACCCATGTAGGCAATACTATGGCATTATGTGAAAAATCTGCTACTAAGAGAGAACTGCTGAGGAAACTCAATCTCCCGCTAGGAAAGTCTAATTCTTGGCCACTGCGCCACATGACCCAAAAAGGGTAGAAAACAATCTGAGGTTAGTAGATTTTGTAAGGTGAGGAAAGTCGAACGTATTACTCCATAAATGTCATGATTTGCTCCATCTGACCATCTGCTTACTGTATTCAACGCAAATTTGAAAGATGCTAGCATCTGAAATGACAGGTTTCCTTGAAGTAGAAACACTTTATACAAGTAGGATTGCATCCCCACTGCAGAATCTCCATTTCATGTCAGAGGCCATTGGTCATATTAACCAGGGGCAGTTGAGACGCTGCAAAATCTCCAGCTACCTTCTATCCATTTCATTTCGTACTATGTACAAAGGTCATAAGATCTAATCCACAGATTACCTGCAGCGGAAGGTGTGCGCTCAACTGTTCTATTCTAGTTCACTCTCCGAGACAATCTCCTCCGGCAGCTCAAAAGCGTCAATTTCTGCAAAGTAGGCTTGCTGTTTCTCAATGAATCCCCGTGGTAGTGTGAGCTGCTCTTGAACGATATCCTCAGACAGTGTATTGTCACTTCTGCAGATAAAAGTTAACAAAGTTCTAATTTTGATCAAAAAACAGAATTTCATCTACAATGTGCTCCATCATGCACGTTTAGCGCAAGCGCCAGAGCTTTTGATTGATAACAGGTCTAGTCCAACATTCTCCCAGAGACCCAACGGCCTACCATGCATATATATCAGAAGCTGCAGTGATGCATTTCATGTTCAACAAGGTCTTCCACCCACCAGGAAGAAAATAATAGATGCCAAAATGCAAGCACGTGCCAAATGCAATAAAACTAAGCTCAATTGTGAACCAGAACACATTTATTTTTAGCTGATGTTCCTGAAGCACACGAGGATGGAAACAAAAGATTGCAGGATATGGACTACAAGTACACAAACATGGTCCTCAACTGTATCAGAGTATACAACACGAGCACAGTGCAATTAAGCTATCAAGGAAACATGTGAAATATTCATTCAAATGTAACTTCCATGCAAAACTTAGTTATATATGTTCAGTAAATTCTGTAGGTGACCAAAAGTTCATCTGGTATTCCTCGTGAAAGTAAACACATTCTCTGCTTCCACATTACGCATAATAACAGTAGCTTTATCCAGAATAAAGGTTAGATACAGAAATATCAGCATAGGTCATAAAGTATGTAGGCTACTCTGTTTTCAATCAGTCCATTAAATGCACATCATCAACAATCATACCTAAATTTCACTCTGGATAGAAGAGTAAGAGTCAAATGTCAAAGTAAGGTTTGTGTTTTCTCAGTGGATTCAAATGCATAAGCCAGCAATGCAATCGTATTGATGTTATTGATGGTGAGGAAAAAGAATTTCCAGCCAGGATACGTTATTATATGTAAGCTGTCACTAGACCATTCCCCCTGTCCTAAATCACATTACTGGTTTTTACCCAACATATATATTTACTTCTCTAAGGGACTGATCTTCTGTTGTATGATACCTGAATCCCAATGAGAACAGATCATAAACTTTCCAATAGGAGCCTCCTTACATCACCCAATTGCAATGTGAAGGGATGCAAAATAAGTTGCAAGGTAAATACGGAGAACAGACTAGGCACAACAGGCCTGAAATTAAGCAAAGACAAACCTTCTTAAATTTTGGGTAAGGAACCAAGCGGGAACCATGATGATCAGCACCTTCATGTATCTTCTGCTTATCCCTATTTTGGGGACATTGATGATAAGAAATGGAATCTGACTTTAGATAAAAGTTTTACAAACAGAGAACACCATCATGTGCGGAACATAAGAACCATGTATCCTCATATTTCTTATGTTATACAGAAAGCATACACAGACATATACAATCTAAATTCACTTGAGCATTTATGAGTGCACTTAAGAACAACAAAATATAGACAAAATCGGATAGACAACTGTCTCCTCCTTTGCAGATTAACGTGAAGAAGAGCATACCTGTTAATTGTTCTACTGGTTGAAATTAAGAATTCTACAAGATATAAAATGTGCAAAAATTTCCTTAGTGATAAAGTAATATTATTTTGAGGAATAATGCCATAAATTTTGTTCTTATTTTAAGCAATCAAAAGCAACAAGCCCCTATTAATATATGCAACCTCAACTTATTAATGAACTTTTAGTTACCATTTTATCATCCCCTAACATTCAATACTTCACTAAGTAAACCTTCTCAACCCTTGAATCCTTCCCATGATCGAGTGTAAGCCGTCATCTCTCCCAATCAAAACTCCAGCATCAGTGAATACATCAGACAAGAAAGTAGGATCATACAAATATCCCTTAACTCACCACAAAGTGTAATATGTCTCAGTAATTTCTTGCACTTTTGCTTAAGTTGCTTGAAAATTGTCAACATTCACCCTCGTTTCACCTCCTTAACACTGAAAAGTGGAGTAAAAGAAATTGATATAATTCCTTCATGTAACTGTCTCTTGGTGGATACCAAATGCTTAGCTGATCACCAATTCTCAAACATATAGACACATCATAGGAACTATTGGCTTTTGCATCAGCACCTGTAACCAGCAAAAATTTCTATTATGCTACCTGATAATCACATTCACCTTTTGGGGATCCAATAAGGAACCAAAAATGCTGATCTCTTTGTTTGAAATTTGGAAGAATTGGATGAGTTGAGGTAAACATGGGGGCTCTGGATAGTTGATGCAGAATACGAAGCAAAGGATCCCTCCCCCATTCCCTTTTGCTTTTATTAGGCCAATTTATGGCCCATCATGTTTTTTAGGAGTTACAAAAACAGGAATAAGGGATGGGAAGTCCTAGAGTCAGGGAGGGAGTTTAAGAGTCAGGAGTTACATATCTCCCTATATGTATGTCATTTTCAGAGATGGAGAGAAGATTTTGTTGAAGAAAAAAAAAAAAATTACTTGTTTGTTCGATTGTTGCCTCTGTGACGGAGGCCCTATCCCTCTTCCTCGGTGCGACGTCGAGGTATCCTAACTGGTGTGACGCCAGTCCCCTTCCCCTCCCCGGTGCGACGCTGGGGAATCTCTCCCTACCGGTGTGAGGCCAGTAGGATCCCTCTCCCACTCCCCCCCCCTCTTCCCCTTCGTCCCGCATCAAGTTTGGTATCAGAGCCTACCTCGATCCCTCATTGCGCCGCCGCTTCGTCGCCGCCCTTGTCGTCGGCTCCAGCAACACCGTCGGCCCCGCTATCACCGTCACCGTCGCTGTCGCCACGAGCGCTAGCCCACCTCCACTGTGCCGGCCCCACTGCCACTGTCCGCACCAGCCCGACCTCCTCCCACCCCGCCAGAACTAGCATCACCGTCGCCGCCGGTCTCCTACCCCGTCGCTGCCGCTGGCCTCGGCGCCTCTGCCGTCGGCCTCCTCAGTCGTCCCGTTTCTGTGCGTGGTGAAGAAGAGAACAGAAGGAGAAGCCGAAGAAAAGGAACGGCTGTCACCGCTGCCGCCGGCCGGCCAGCCACCTCTGCTGCACACCTTGCCGTCGTCACCCGCGGCAGCCGTTGCCATTGGAGTCGAGGCCGCCTCCCATCACCGAAGCCACCAGGGTAGCCGTCGCAGCCCCACGTCGTCGTAGTCACCATCGGCGACGCCGGCTTCCACCGCCTCCACCACCGCTATCGCGGCCGCCACTGGCCCTCCACCGGCGCGACTGCTGCGTCAAACTAACTTGATGCGGGACGAAGGGGAAGAGGGGGGGGGAGTGGGAGAGGGATCCTACTAGCCTCACACCGGTAGGGAGAGATTCCCCAGCGTCGCACCGGGGAGGGGAAGGGGACTGGCGTCACACCAGTTAGGATACCTCGACGTCGCACCGAGGAAGAGGGATAGGGCCTCCGTCACAGAGGCAACAATCGAACAAACAAGTAATTTTTTTTTTTTTTCTTCAACAAAATCTTCTCTCCATCTCTGAAAATGACATACATATAGGGAGATATGTAACTCCTGACTCTTAAACTCCCTCCCTGACTCTAGGACTTCCCATCCCTTATTCCTGTTTTTGTAACTCCTAAAAAACATGATGGGCCATAAATTGGCCTAATAAAAGCAAAAGGGAATGGGGGAGGGATCCTTTGCTTCGTATTCTGCATCAATCTCCCCTGGTTCGAAAAAACTCGTCCTCGAGTTTTGAAATGCGCCAGTATAATCAAGCGGACGATTGGATCATCTGTGGGAGTCTTCAAGTAGATAATCATATAAAGAATCACCACCCAGTCTGCTGTTTGTGAATCACAGAAAGTCTGCCATATCATATCCACGGGAGACTGTAGCAAGTCATACATATCCTCGTGCAGAGTAGCTATCATCACATCTTCAGTAAATGTTGGATGAGGTTTTGAGTCAGCAAAAATATCATCAGTAATAAGATGTAACTCTGCCTCAACAAGTAAGTCATGATCCCATGAGATAATAGGAACTGGTGCAGTATCTGTGCAAAACACATCATCATAGATGCGATCCAATCCTGACCGTCTAAATAATGCGTGATCCCAACTGTGAACCACCCATGAGGCATCAACTTCGAACACTGTATCATCAATCAAATGTAGTCCAGAAGCAATGAATAAATCGTGATCCCAACCAGTAATAGATGAGGGGGCCATTTTAGCTAAACAAGCTAATAACTGTTGAAGCTTCTCCTGAGTATGATAAGTAGAATTGAGAATGCGAAAGGACGTATGGTATCCCTCGGGTCGTAAAAGACAATCCCGCCCTGTGGGATCAATCACAACTTGTCGCACGTCCATCCATTCTTTGCCCAAACTAATATATGAACCCTGTGATGTAACCTTGCACCATGCATGATCATAATATCTGACAGATCGGGAAATGCCTTTGTCCTCTAGAAGATGGGAAAATTGCACACAAGCTCGGTCTCCAGAGACAACTATATAGTCCGTATGGGATAGAGAATCCACAATCGATTGCGAAATAAAATTACCAAACGGACTTGCAGTAAGAAACATCCTGGCTTGCATAGAATCGGGTAGGTCCACCTCAAACGTAAAGTCCATCGTGAGGAAACGTACCTAGGATTCCGACTTGTGAGACAAATTGGTCTAGATAGAGCAGATGACGTGCAAATCAATGCACCACTAGGTGAAGAAGAGCTGACGAGGTTCGTCTTGCTGCTGGGATGCCAATGGTACGATCGGTGCGCAAAACGGGGCACAAAAGATCACCTCGATATGTGTGCAGTAGTGGCACGCAAATCTATGCAAATCGGATCTGATGTGTGCTGAAATTAGATAGGCCTCGCTGAGACGAATCCAAAGTCACTGACAAAACTGTGAACACAAGTGTCCTCGTAATGCGTGCAAGTGCGGCACGCAAAACAAGGCAAGTCTGGTTGCTGGCCGTTGTGAAATCAATGCATCGAGAGACTGGCACGCAAATCGAGACGACTGACGTGGGTCTCGAGATGTGCGATCAAGGTCCTCGATATGCGTTCTGAGGTGGCACGCAAAACGAGGCAAGTCGGAGACGCAGCATTTTGGATATGGGATGGCCTCGTCAAGACGAACTCAACGAAGCTGACGGCACACAAATCGGAGCACGAACGAGCTCTTGCATGAGGGAGGTGCGATAACGGCTCCAATTGCACCACCCGACCGCCAGCAACGGACCCGGACGGCACCCTGGCTCGGACCAGGACTGAATCAGGTGACAACCTGGTCGAACCAGAAGGTTGATTGGGTCCTTTGAAGGCCAAGTGGCTCAAGCCAATCGCACCTAGCTCGGACCAGATCGCAATAGGCTCGAACCACTGGACGTGGCTTGGACCACATTGCTGTGGCTCGGTCCGAACCGGGTCAAACCCGGTTTGACCGGGTTAGATCAAAAGGGCCACGAACCCTTTCGTTTTCCTCCCCCCTTCTTCTTCCTTACCCTAACCGCACCGGAAGGGCACGAGGGCAGCGGGCGGCACAGGTGGAGGCAGAAGCGGGCGGGACGGCGGGGGGCGGTGACGGCCGGGCGGCGGTGACGGCAGGGTGGCGACGACGGCGGGGTGTGCAACAGAGGTGGCTGGCCGGCCGGCGGCAGCGGTGACAGCCGTTCCTTTTCTTCGGCTTCTCCTTCTGTCTTTCTTTTTTTTTTTTTTTTTTTTATTATTATTATTATTATTTATCAATTTCATCCTCCATTTCTAAACGAAAAACAACATACATATAGGGAGTTCTGTAACTCCTGACTCTTGGAGATCCCTATCAGACTCTTAGACTCCCCCCCTTATTTACGTTTCTGTTATCCTAGAAAATATAAACAAATATAATGGACTATAAATGGTCCTAATAAAAGCCAATAAAGAAGCTCCCAACATGCATGCATCGTCTTCTGCATCAATCTCCCCTGGTTCGAAAAAACTCGTCCTCGAGTTTTGAAGTGCGCCAGTATAATCAAGCGGATGATTGGATCATCTGAGGGAGTCTTCAAGCAGAGAATCATATCAAGGATAAACATCCAGTCTGCTGTATGTGAATCACAGAAGGTCTGCCATATCAGATCAGTAAAATCCGATCCTGATTCCACAACTAACAGAGAATCCGAACTCTTTGAAGAAATAAGATCATGCCCACCGCTGCATAATAAGTCCTCATCGGAAACAACAATATCGAACATGTGTAACCCAGAATCCACAAATAAACTGTGATCCCATGAATCCACAATCAATAGCTCACTAGCAGCTGACAACAATGGACTATCTTCACATACATCCTCTGATGATTCACTGACGACCAACGGTACTGAATTAGTCTCAATCACATCGTCCGTTGTTAAATGAAGTCCAGAATCCATACATAGAGTACTATCCCGATCAATGTCAACCGTAGGATCAACACTAGCACCCTCAGTATCAACTGTCACATCTGATTGATCATCTTTTGTAGTTGGCGAGACTGTATCAAACAATTTGGACGGTGTTCCCATTACCTTAGGAGAATAAAGTGACGATTCCGGAAACGTGAACTCACGTCCATCAAGATGAGGATGTACAAGGGAGCATCGACGTTTATCATAATCCACTGTCGCTTGGCGTTCTGATAGCCACTCTCGACCCAAGCAAATAGAAGAGCTCCATGGATTTATAGTACACCAAGCTCCATCCACATATGTAGTGGAGTGTCCCGTGGTGACACCTTTAACCCGCCGATAAAACTCCACAAAAGCCTTATCACCGTCTACAAGAATCTCGTTCGTCTTCAACAGTGAATCAACAATATGTTGGGGAATCACATTATCACTCGCTCTCTCATCTAATATCAATGTCGTCCATTCTCGATTCGGCAAGAACACAGCGAAACGGAAATAAATGGAAGACATGTTGCAAGAGATTACCCCAAGGCTCCAATTATGATAGAATCAATCAGTGGTCCACAGAACGAGGCGTCGTAGGGGCAGCACCACTCTGAAATTGAGTCCGTCTTGCTGAGATGAAACCAATGACGCGATCAATGTAAGAAACGGAGCCCAAAAGATGACTTCGATATGTGTGCAGTAGTGGCACGCAAATCAATGCAAATCGGGTCAGATGTCTGCTGAAACTGGATGGGCCTTGCTGAGATGAGACCAATGTCACTGACGGTGCTCAAATCGGAGTCCGGGACGACTTCGAAACGGTGAACACAAGTGTCCTCGTAATACGTGCAAGTGCGGCACGCAAAACAAGGTAAGTCTGGCTGCTGGCCGCTGTGAAATCAAAGCACCGGAAGATTAGCACACAAATCGAGACGGCTGACGTGGGCCTCGAGATGCCCGATCAAGGTCCTCGATATGCGTACTGAAGTGTCACGCAAAACGAGGCAAGTCGGAGACGCAGCACTTTGGATCTGGGATGGCCTCGTCAAGACGAACTCAACGGCGCAGACGACATGCGAATCGGAGTCCAGACGAGCTCCGTACGTGGGAGGTGCACTAATAGTCCCAGTTGCAACACTGTTGCACCCCCACGAACTAGATCGGGTCTGGCTCGGATCGGATCAAACCCTGACCCGGGCCGTCTGGCTTTAGAACCTGGCTGAGTCAATTAGAAAATTTAGAACCTGGTGGAGTTGGCTCGGACCACCCTGGTCATTGGCACGAGCCAACACGCCCTCGGTTCGGGCTAAGCCTGGTCAACCAGGTTTGACCAGGTCTTCACCTAAAAGGGCACGAGCCCTTTCGTTTTCCTCCCCCCTTCTTCTTCCTTACCCTAACCGCACCGGAAGGGCACGAGGGCAGCGGGCGGCACAGGTGGAGGCAGAAGCGGGCGGGACGGCCGGGGGCGGTGACGGCCGGGCGGCGTCGGCAGGGCGGCGGTGACGGCAGGGTGGCGACGACGGCGGGGTGTGCAGCAGAGGTGGCTGGCCGGCCGGCGGCAGCGGTGACAGCCGTTCCTTTTCTTCGGCTTCTCCTTCTGTTCTCTTCTTCACCACGCACAGAAACGGGACGACTGAGGAGGCCGACGGCAGAGGCGCCGAGGCCAGCGGCAGCGACGGGGTAGGAGACCGGCGGCGACGGTGATGCTGGTTCTGGCGGGGTGGGAGGAGGTCGGGCTGGTGCGGACAGTGGCAGTGGGGCCGGCACAGTGGAGGTGGGCTAGCGCTCGTGGCGACAGCGACGGTGACGGTGATAGCGGGGCCGACGGTGTTGCTGGAGCCGACGACAAGGGCGGCGACGAAGCGGCGGCGCAATGAGGGATCGAGGTAGGCTCTGATACCAAAAACTGATGCGGGACAAGGAGGGGGGAATAAAAGTGGAGTTTAGAGGAGGGGAACCAGTCGGCGTCGCACCGATGGAAAGGCTCCGGCGTCGCACCGGAGCTGGGAGGGAAGGCTCTTCGGCGTCGCACCGAGGAGGGAAAGAACCTTGGTTCTCTCTCGCAGAGAACCGTTTCTGCACGCACAATACACAGGTAAACTTTTTTTTATCAATTTCATCCTCCATTTCTAAACGAAAAACAACATACATATAGGGAGTTCTGTAACTCCTGACTCTTGGAGATCCCTATCAGACTCTTAGACTCCCCCCCTTATTTACGTTTCTGTTATCCTAGAAAATATAAACAAATATAATGGACTATAAATGGTCCTAATAAAAGCCAATAAAGAAGCTCCCAACATGCATGCATCGTCTCCCGCATCAATAGTCCTACTCGGTTGTTGAGAAGGCGACCACGTGCTTACAAGGCAGGGCATCGCCACTTACCCAAGAGGTACCTTTTAAAGGAAAAAGCTGTGTGGTCCACCATCCTCAATGGTGAGGACCGAAGCAGACAATACCTGAAGGGAGCCACAAAACCTTCTTGCAACAGGATGCTTCCAAGTTTGTTTGTTCCCTTCTTTCCAATTTATAGTTCCAATCTAACGGCCAATGCCATGTGTTTCACTGAACATAGGGAAGGAAAGATGTTATATGCATAAACAGTATAATGCAGTCAATGATGACTCCAGCAAACTTGAACAGACGCCAACAAAACATAGTTGACAATATAATCAAACAAGAAAATTTGACCAAGTGAACTAGAAACATGATAACATTTCCACTTTCGAGAACGTACAATCACATATATCAGGGTGCTTCAAGAAGAAAACTCATTAATAAAGAGTATTGTCACAAACCCAAAACTTTTGATCCTTTCAACTGATTGGCAACTTGATTGTAGCATACCCACAGGCTTTTGCTTCCTTGCCCTTTGCTGGGTCCAGACTGCAGAAGGGTTGGAGATGTCCCAATCAACAGGAAGAAATGTTGAAAGAAGAACAAGCAGCTGACAAACTCCCTCCAAATCTCACATAGCTCAAGGCATGCAGGAAAAGCCTGAAACAGAGTTGTACACTTGTCTTGAATAAAAAGTTAAAACTAACACTGAACGTTAACGTGCAAATCTGATAATGCTTAAAAACTGCAAGGATAAACAAAATAAAAAAATACCAGGATTTTGGGCAAATTGTAGGCTATTCAATTCTCAAGTCTTTGGAAGAGATCCAGAAGCAGGATAACATCACCTAAAATCTTCAGTCGGGTTCTAAGACCTTCTTACAAATCAGACCATCTGATACACTTCTTCAATAAGCCAAGCAGCCATAAGCAACAGGAATATGTCTACTCTAGAGAGCAAGTTGGTCCTGCCCGAGACAACACTCACAAGTTTAAATGCCACCAAATCCAATCTATAACTAGTTATTTGAAAACAACCAGAAATTAAAAGATTGAAAACTCTTTTAATGAATGTTCATAACAAACTGCACCACATCTTCTTTGCAAAGAGAGGCTTGTTATAAAGAAGTTCAAGTCTCCCGCATCAAACCCTAACTTCCACAACGAAGCCCAAAGCCACTACCACAAAGATCTGAAACCAAAATTTAGCTGGACAAAAACCAATCAAACATCGATATCTGTCTCCCCACCCTCCCGGGCATCAAATTCCAGGACCACCGATGTCCTCCGTCACAAAAGGGTTCCCCCAAATCCTCCACAAACACCAAACCGAAGATTCCCATTAACGAAACACACGCATCTAAGATCTAAAAAGGAAAAAGAAAAACCATGAAATGCACGCATCAGCCATTCAAACACCACACAAAAAGAAAAAAGAAAAAAATAGAAAAACCCGAGAAAATACCTGAATCCCTTTCCAGCCGGGATGTGGAGGCGGACGATCCGGCCTTCCGGCTTGGGAGATTCTCTGAGCTGCAGGATCCGATGCTACTCTCCTCGTACGCGATGGAGATCTCGTCGTGGGGCGCGGCGAGGGCGCGCTTCGGCTTGGAGGAGGAGGAAGTGTGGCGGGCGGCGGCGTTGGAGACGTCCGCCAGGGGTCTCCGCCTCTTCGGCGGGGGGGCCCTCCCAGACCTCTTGAAGCGATGGAGCAGCTCCGTTACTGGAGCGGCGCGGGGAGGAAGGGCGTCTGGGCGCCTTCGAGCTTCCATGGAGGCCCATCGGCGCCGTGGTCTGTGTACTCAAAGGAGGTGGGGAACGGGCGTGGCGGGAATCGCCCCTGCGAGGAAAGGCAGGAGGAGGGAAAAGGAGGCAAGGGTACACGTTGTCTGCGCCATGGCGCAATGCACCGGCATTGAAATGTGCAAAAAATTAGCTAAACAGTGTAAATCACTTAAAAGTTGAAGTCAATAGATATGTAATTTAAGGGGTGTTTGCCAAAACTTATATTTGAAAGTTATTTTTGATTTTTACTTTTTACGTAGAATAAGTTGAGGGAGAGAAGTTATAACTAATTTTGATTTATTACAAAAGTCACCTTTTTCATAACAATTTTACTTTTTCTTTAATCTTGAAAACTTCTTCCTTGTAGTTTTCGGTTGGAAGTCAAAACACAAATAAAATATCAAATAAATGACTTTCAAGATCTAATGATTTCCATAAAAAATAATTAAATGAAAATGCAAAAATGTTTCCAAATGAAAGCTGCGTCAAACACACCCTTAACGTTTGTTTAGCGTGCTGTAAAATAGCGTAAAATTTTCATTTTGAAATCGTCAGTTTTAAAATTAAGGAAAACAAAATTTTTGATTTCCGATCTTGATTTACTTGAATCGAAACTAAAATCACTTAAAAAAGAATTATAGAGGTCGACTGATTTTAAAATTCGGTAGTTTACAACACTCCAAAAATATGAATAAATAATGTGAAGAAAAATTTAGGGCAATCCAAACATAGGGCAAGTACTATTTTGTAGTAATGTACAGTGTCTTAGGGTATTCTACAACACATCAAACGACTCCTTAATTAACAAAATAATTTAAAAAGTAACATTGTTCAAAAGAATTTTCATCTAGTTTAAAATTTGGAGTCATTTAATAAGGTTAGATAATTTGGTATCATTCAATAATAATATACGTGTATTTTCTATATTGGTGGGGCACACAATGCAGTGCGGTGCAAAAGAACCTGAGACAGGCTTCTTTCAAAACACGCGTCGACGGTTAGTTTTAGACATTTACGTGCATTCCACGGGAATTAGTTGTGTTTTACTTTGCGTCCTCATATTCCTTATATTATCAGATATACCCTCACTATAAACCCTGTTCATCTGTTGTCCTATTATGAGGCATTGTTTGTTGGCCTTAAACTTTAGAGAGGTTAAAAGACTAATATGCCCTTATTTAACCTCCTCAATAATCATGTAGACTGATTATATATATAGTATCCTTCAAATCTTCAATAGTATGTTATATATGACCTCCTCGTCACTGAAATACTTTTACTTTATATTTTACACCTTAATTACTTTCCAATCTAACATTAATACTTGACTTCCGGGGACATAAGTTAAATAATGTTACTTATTTTGAGGGTGAATGTGGGAATATAAGAAACGTGAGGGTATACCTTAGAATTTGGAGGATTTTAGAGGTATATAAATATATATTTATTCTTTTGTTTTGTTATTATTGATGAAGTATAGTTGATCAATGCCTAATAACTTTAATATGACATCAGAGCATATAGTTATAAGCTAGATCACATCGTCTTTGTGTTGTATATGAGGAGACATGTTAGAATAGTCTCACATTAGTAAAAGTATCAAAATAAAATATATTTAATAGATGATGCCTAATCCACTCAATGCCTTTACTTAGATGGCCTAATGACTTCAATGCTACTCATAATCTACATTTAAAGTAGTTCTATCTTCAGAGGCATGTCAATCGATCATGGGGACATTTTTCGGATCGTGGAGCGCTCTTTTATTTCACGGAGTACAAGTTCTAATAGTTCGAATTCACTGTTAAATGCTAATTAACTGTTTACAGAAAATTATTTGGGCAAGTTGAACCAAATTCAATATTATGATTAAAATAATTATTGGTAATACTTATAAATCAAGATTAAGTTGAGGATTGGAGGAGAAGACTTAAGATAATTCTTTACAACTCGTGCAGAAAAAACTCCTATCCCACATGGCGATGATCAACAAGTAGAAGATTTGACTGCATGCGTAGACTGTTTAGCTATCTTGATTAGTTGAACCAAATTTAATATTATGATTAAAATAATTAGTCAAAATACTTATAAGTCAAGATAAAGTTGAGGTTTGGAGGAGAAGACCGAAGATTCTTTACAACTCGAGCAGGAAACTCCTATCCCACATATGGCGATGATCAACAGGTAGAAGGTTCCGCTGCATGCGTAGTATGTTTAGCTATCTTGATCTCCCCTCATGTATTATGTAAGTCGGATTTAGACTGAACTCGTGAAGAAGAATGCGCAAGGAGATCGACGAGATCTGCTTCAGACAATTCAATTCCACATGACTCTAAACCATGTATGATGATTTGCACATATGATGACTAGCTATATATGTTTGACATAATTAATTTTAAATATTTAGTAGATTTGAGTTTGATCAGACCAAATTTTATCAGGTTCAGCCTGAAAATGAACTAAGCACTATCGTGAGTTTGCGCTAACCCACTAAGTTAAATGGGATAGAACTCGAATTAAGATGTTGCAGGCTAGTTGAACTTGGTTTTGGATTGAAGCAGGTCAGTAGGGTCTTCATCAGAGAAAAGAAAGGGTAAGTAGGGTAGCCAATTGTGGTCGATCCCATGGTTAACCTAACTAAACCCACCCGACTAATTGTGTCCTAATCAAGTATATTACTTACATAAAGACCCATACTAAAATGTCTAACAAGAGCCATCCGATATTTGTCCAGATGATTCTATAAATGTAATTAAAAAAAGTGACAGAAACATTGTGTATATATATAATAGCGTTTCCTCATGTAATATGGATCATGATCAGCATGTTTGGTCACATAGCTCACTTGAAGGGTCTATGTTACCCTATTGATAAGTGCTGATGGACGGGGGTACAGCGCATGCGGTAGAAAGGAAACTAAAAGTCTTGATTTGGGGAAAATGGGCGAAGGCTAAGTTGCTTAGGGGAAGCCCACATGAACTTGTGTCTGTTCTAGGTGAAACAACAGTGGAGACATGGCCTACGGCAAACATATATCCGTGCTTCTTTGTAGGGAAGAGTCCGAGGCCTAACTCAGCTTGGATCAAGTCTATGTTACCCTTTGAATAGGGTAACAAATTTCTGCAAGCATGAGAGAGAGAGAGAAGGAAAGTTCTATTCTCGCTGTAGCTTCTAAATTCCTTGTTTTATCTCGTTGAATTGTACTAGGCAAACCTTACCTAAGTTCAGATCACAGAGTTTGGAAAATTAGACATATATCTAGATAAGTTCATTTTAACCTAAGGTTTTTATGTTCCACATAGTGGCGCGCGGATCCAACATTTATTCAGTGGGGTCTTAAGACTCCACTGGATTTTGTCAAATTCATTAGCTCAATTTAAAGGAGTCTAGTCCGAAACTCCATTGACCTATCCAGAGTCACACTGGTCCAATCTAAGATCCCATATAACTTAATCCAAGATCTAACCGATCCAACCATACTTATAACCTAATATCCGAGTGACCCCACTCGACCAAATTTCTGCGTCCACCATTAGTCCCGCAGGTCAATCATCCCTCCTGTCTTGATTAACTTACACTTATATACTTGGAGCAGGTCGAGCTTAGGCCATTCATTCCTCACAGTTTTCCAAGTGACAAAGATGATGTTCTAGTCTTGTGAAAATCTTGGCATATTGGGTCCATGGGTTATAATTTTAACCTTTTCAGTCAATTGCGTAGACAACTTCCCCAGGTGGTAAATTATAATATCACTCTTCCAAAACTGCAATGATATGTATATACTTCTCAAATAAACCAAAATGTGAACATACTTGGCTTCACTGTAACCTGGCATTTCTTCTTATACCAGGTACGAGATCGCGGGACGTGTTTCTCATTGCAACGAGGAATTTTCTTTAGAAAGTGGAATCTTGTTCATTAGCAAGGATATTTTTACTTGTTTACAACGATAATTTGGTCAATGTAATTTTCTTTAAACATGCGCTGCCTTTGCAATCAAATATCCTCAGAATGCTCTAATGAGGTATATGTAATGCCTTTACCTGAGGGAGGCATGTGCACATTGGCAGATCCAATGTTCATCAGTGAGGTCTTGAGATCTCACTGAATTTTGTTAAATTCATTGATCCAATTTAAAACAATCTAATTGGGGACTCTACTGATCCAGTCTAGGATCTCACTGATTCAATCCAAGATCTATATGATCTAGCCTAAGATCTCACTGACCCAGTCATCCTTATGACCTAATGTCCGAGTGATTTCACTAGACAAAATTTTTACGTCCGCCACTGCATGTAAAAATTTAGGTGTGTAAGGAGTGGATATATAGAGATAATTCTCTTCCTTAGACATGTTCTTACATTCGAGTAAATAGGTGAAGCATCTATGCATGAACCCTAACCTGCACTAAGCTACACCAGCGCATTATTTAAGCAGAGTTCAAACCCTAGCTCCCTGAATCATCTAAATGGAAAATTTAACCTACAAGACCTAATCCATGTGGAAATGCATTTGCGCAAGAATCCTATGCTCAAGACCTATCCATGTGGAAATGCATTTGCGCAAGAATCCTATGCTCAGATCCACTGGTCTCTTCTGCTTGAAAATTTTGGACTGTTCAACCCTAATCCCTGCCATCTTCCGTTTCACAGGGATTTCAATGTGAAGAATGGGTCATGTGAATTGAAGCGCTTGATGACATATACACGTGAATTGAAGTCCCACATTAGAGCCGCATGCCACTTATCTTTTTTCCTTTTTGCGGGCTAAAATAACCATAGATATCATTTACTTTGGGAACTTCAAATCTGTATCATTTACTTTCGAGACTTCGAAATCTGAACTACTTCATCTTATTCATTGGTTGGCAAAGAACAGAAAATAAACATAAAGCCTTCACTAGAAAGCTTGCTTAACTCATTACAAGGGAAGCTTGAGATATGTGTACGAGAGGGAGGAAGAGAGTGTGTAATGCACTGGTTAAGGATGGAGGCACTGAGATATGGTGATAGGTATATCCTACTCACTCTTGCTCATTAATTTCCTTGCAATTCTTAATAGCATGCAGCACCGCTTGCTTCACCACCTGTGCATCCACGCTTTCAGCTTGCCCTTCGCTCTGTAGGAAAAGTAAGCGATGAGAGGGTTTTATGTATATCTTGTATATATATAAATACACGCACACCCACTAAAAGAAATACGTGCCAGCAGAAAAATAAGAAGGCATGCATGTAAGAATGCAGCCAGCTTTTGTCGTAGGCCTCTAATATCACATGATTTTGGACTCTTCGTAAGCCTACTAACACCCACAGTGTTTGTATTTTGTTCGCACCCTCAGCTTTTACTTGCAGGTAAAAATCCTTGGGCACATATGTTAGCATACATGTACACTCATGTATGCATGCAAAAAGGGGAATGAGATCCTTTGTAGAGATTTCTTTGCGTACTGTCATGGTGTTGAGCCAATCAAAATACATCGTATACATGGTACATGACTCGTACAATATGATTTATCTGATAACTTATAGTAGATATATAAGACCTTAGGAAATATAAATAATGGTTTTTAATTGGCTTGACAGTGGCATACACTGGAGCAATGAAATCTAATGCACAGGATCTTACCTCTAGAGAGGCCCTTAACAATTTGTGAACAAGTGCATGCAAGAGGGAAACGAAACCCACTCGATTACCCTACATATATAAATGTATTTATTGTGTTTATATGACGAAAGCACATGCGTTTTCTTACACACTAGATATATAACACCATGGGATAATGTGTAACTAAGCATGGTAAATTCTTCTATAATAACTAAAATTATCAGGCATATTGTTTAGTAATTTACATCAGTGGCACAAGATGTCATGAATGGATGAAAGCATTTGTCTTTTTGGTCAGATTCTCTTAATAATCCTAGTGCTTCGACCTATGTGCATGTGCTCATTGTATGGAGAACGAAACTGTTTTACAAATGAACTGATCTCTTACTTCTCCACCAAAAGCTTCTAGACGGAAAGGGTCGGTGCAAGAAACCCTAGCGTCAAGAACATCTAGGCCCAGGTCTTCAAACGCCTCCAGTATAGACACAAGTAAGCCGGGGCAGCTCTTCTCTGAGAACACGTTTATTAAGAAACCCTTCTCCACGGTTTCAACAGTGACCTGCCGAGGCATCGAGATTAATCAAAGTCTCTAGTGAAAACGAGGTGAAAAGTTTGAGTAAATATGCACACAAGTGATAATAACACCCAAGCATACCATAGGCAAAGTGTTGTCTTCAGTACTGATGCCTCTTACAGTACTTGCAATGTCCTCGTTCAGCTTCTCTACCTTCTGCTTCAATTCCTTGATATATTTGGATGCGTCCACAATGATCGAAGTCTTATTTAGCTGCCACAGAGACACGCCTTCATAATTAACTATCATGGAAGCGTCATTCTTATCAGCAAATATTGAAATCTAAATTAATGAAAGAAAGAATACGGGTATTTGAAGAGACAAATATATATTAGTTTGATCGTGCACCTTAGAGTTGAGGAAATAAGGGTGTGTAGATACTAGCTATATGCTTATTCAGTTGTCTGATTAGCTACTTGACAGGGGATTCCACTCTATCTTGAAATGCTAGGACTAGAAGGCAGTACTCTTGTCTGCTTAGCTATGCACAAATTTGCCAAACTTCTGATGGAAATTAAGAGAAAGAAAAACCCATTCATGTGAAGTAGATTAAACTCCATTAAACTCCGCAGTAAGCAGATCGAAATCCATGGCAAGGTTAAATAGCTGAAGATCGAAAGACGGAGACACTTTACTGGACATCTAGAAACTTAAAAATATCAAAGTAATAAAGTGATGATACAAACGAAGAATTTTATAGAGGCTTGCTATTATAGATATTTAGTTGCATGACAAAGAAAAGGATGGAGAGAAACTAATGAGAAACGAGGGATAAAGAAGAGACCAAGAGGGATAAAGAAGAGACCAAAATGCACTGAAGGAGTTCAAGGAAATTAATAAGAGACCAAAAGCCTATAAAAGTGAAGAGGTTCAAAATTTTGAGCAACTTACTGCATGGGAGTTGGTAACCGAGCGAAGGAGCTGCAGCTTCTCATGCAAAGTTGCCCTGTTTTGCTCCCTGGAAACCATCTCTCTCTCTCTCTCTCTCTCTGCAGTCTGCTTATAGGGAGAGCTCTCCAATCTATACCATCCCTCTGATTCCTGCCCACATGAGTTGCCTAAAACTCCTCAAAGGAGTTATATAATAAGATCTCCCTCTTCAAAACGAAGGTAAAACAAAACATGCCCATCTTCTAATCCCTGGACAGCGCTGTTCTGCAATAACGTGGAAATGAGAGTTTTTTTTCTTTATCTTGTGGTAGTCATTTATTTTCTTATTCATGTAGACTTTTCAAGTGCCGGCTCAAGTTATAGTGAACAGATTAGTTTACCTATTAATTTTGGCATAACATTAAAAATAGAAAAAAATATAGGTGAAAAGCGGATTATTATTTATTTTGTTTTGGTTGAGCTTAAGATTCTGCTACATTTAAAAAGGAGAGAGAGAAAGGCTTTCCCTACTGAAAGGAGAGTACCTCTTATAAAGGAGATAAACTAATTGTGGAACAGCACGTAAAATCATGTTCTTTTCATCTTTAATGAGCTAGTATCTTCATAACTAGAAAACTCAAACAACTCAAGAAACACTTATGCAGCCCCTCAACATTCCCCAGCCCTGCAAACAACAAAAGAGCATAGGAAGGAATGCACGTTACATTCCACCGGTCCCTCCTCTACAATAACTAAACTGTTCTCAAGTCAAGAAGCTCAGCAACATCCGTATGAATGTTTATGATCACTTGGATCACAGCACCATCACCTGTCTGTCTCTTTCACCCCCCCAACTTGTGCCCCCCCACATTTAACAATCCCTACTAACCATAATAAACTAATGGGCAGAAGAACAATCCATAACAAACAACAACAAGGACAGCAATAATTGCAGTGTTCGTAATACTCATCTACTACAAAACTATAGCCTTACAAGTTCTCCTCAGCGAGAGAGAGAGAGAGAGAGAGGGGAGGAGGGAGGAGGTGGTAACTAAGGCATGCATGCAGACAAGAGAGAGAGGAGGTGGTAGCACTAAGGCATGCAGACATGAGAGATGATGTGGGGGCATGAGGTGTGGGTGAGATGGTGGTGGGACAACGCGGAGAAGGCAGCTGGGGGAGAAGAGAGAGGAATCTGCTCGTGAAGGGGGAGCCATGGAATCAGTTGCGAAGGCGTCCAAGAAGGGATTGGGGTGTAGTGCAGTGCAGCGTTGTGGCTTGCAAGGGTCATTTGGGTTTGGGTGAGCTGTGAATGCCTCCAAAAGCCCCTCACGGGGCGGGTTTCCCCTCCGTCGCCCCTTTGTCGAATTGCGGCGGCCACCCCCGCCCGCACGTGCCGCGTCCCCTACCCTACGTTACCCATGTCACTTCTGCCAAACATTAGGGTTTTCAATAACTTGGTCCGTGTGGTTGGGAGTGGATTACTTAAGTGCTAGGAGGACAAGGAACAAGCTAATTCTCCTTTATCCCTCTATTTTTTGGTTTACAATTTACAACAGTCAAATCAAAAAGTTCAGATATGTATGGATTGTAAACTTGAAAAGTTACTTTTAGTTTCCAAATGAGTTGAGAGAGAAAAGTTATAACTAATTTTGATTTGTTACAAAAGTCAACTTTTTAGTAACAACTTCACTTTTTTTCTAATTTTGGAAGTTCTTCCTTTGTAATTTTTGGTTGGAAGGCAAAACACAGAAAATATCACATAAATGATTTTCAAAATTCAATGATTTCTATAAAAAATAACCAAATAAAAATACAAAAATACTTCCAAATAGAACCTACGTCAAACACGACCTTAAGCTGATCTCTAAATTTGATATTTTTATTTTCTAAAAGAGACTAAGTTTAATTAATAGCAACTATCTAACCTTAGAATTAAATAGCTCACATCGATCCAAGTCGACCACACGCGCAGCAGGAGGGGAGAGGAATCCGTTGTCTCCTTTGTCTAAAGCGTGCTAATTAAATATAAGTGGCACCTAAAGTTGGGGATTGTAAAACTTCCCTCTTCTCTTTCACTGAAGTGATCCACTCCAAATACGAGCACATCGTGAGGTCATATATATTTTTGGTGCGGCTTCAACTAACATTGGGATTCTTTACTGTACCTTCTATGTCTGTATTTTACTTTATTTATCTATATATTTTGGAAGAAAAAATGTAAAAAAGAGAGAGAAAGTAGGAAAAATTTTTACTTCCAAGTTATGTACATGTATATATAGGTGGTCGAAATTAGTCTATAGTGCGCGGACATGAGCCAAGGGATCGAGCGGGATAGTGGTACTCGGGGACTACGGGGGTAAACTTATAAGAGAAAGTAGCATTTGGTTAGGCCATCTAATTAGTATAGAAGAAGTAGTGGTAATGGCAATGTGGGAAGGCATTAAGGCAAGGTTGCTTGTCAAAAATGACTGTCTATTAATTCAGATGATGCAAAGAACATCATTCATTATTTGAGTGTTTAGTTATTATAGTGAATTCCTTTTATTAATATCAATTTTGATACGGATGCTAAATGTTCAGTTATGCTCTATCAATTGTAATATGTGTAAACTAGTAAAACTGTAGAATCATAACAAATTTAATACACGTCCGAACTTGTATTAAAAAGATTAGAACTAATCTTCACATGCTCCCTCTTCTCTGCCTTTTACGCCCTTAACTTTCCTTTCTCCTCTTTGATCATCCACCGCTTTCTTCTAGTATCAATTTTATTATTAATATTATACACCTCACATTGAACTCATAGCTCCACTTTGTTTTGCATAATAAAGGAAGAATAACGCCCCTTATTTTTAGAATAATGTTAATTCTAATTTGATTAGAGGAATTAGTTATCTCGTGTAAAAATTGCTTATTCTCATAATTAAGTGAATAGACAATTTCATGTTACATCCAAAAATTTGATATTCTACCTTAGATTCCACCCCACTATCAAAGTGAAATATTTTTTATTCTAGAATAAGCAATCTAGAAGAACTAATCCCATCGTAACCAATTCAAGTTCGGGTTGGCGTGGCCTCGGGCGCATTAGTTAACCTAAGCATAGCTGAGCTCAAGCTTGAGCTCAATGAGCGGAAAATATTTTATCAAACTCAACGAAATGTATATACTTCAGAATATCTAGTTCAGACTTGAACTCAAAAAACTCAGTGAAAATTAGTAAAAAAAACTAAAAATATTTATGCTATTATATAATCATGTGTATAACACCAAAACGGTGTATTAGTTCTTTCTCACGCTTTTGATCACATTACATTGTAATAGAATGATCAATCTATTTCTTCGCCTCTTTGCCAAAAAATTAAAATTTTCGTAGACAATAGAAAGATATTTTAAATTCCAATGACCATCGGATATACTTGACCAGGTCTTGAATAATCAAGACCCCTCCCCCCCCTCTTTCTTTTTCACGTAAGCAAAAGGTAAAAAATAAATATACATTATTAATTGAACTAATGAATTGAGTCGAGCCGACCAATGAGCAGCACAGCTTGTTGCGAAATCTAGTCCACAATTTTCTCTCGTCAGTGAGGTGTTATAAACAAGTGATTAAAGAATAATGAACATGTAATTAGGTAGTTATGTAATGGATAATGGCTAAGATGATCGAACAAGGATCAAATAGGCAATCGGTTATGATATATTTTGTTCTTTTGGCTTTTCCGACATTATCAAGGTACAGATAGGTATGTTTATCTTTATATTAAAACTACTATCCTTATCAGTCTTTTAAGTGATGGATAAAGGTTTGGCATCTTAAGTTTCGGGAAGGTATCACAGCTCTTCTACCTCTGGTGACTTTGAGTTTGACAAGATGGGATAAATTGGATTACTTTGGAACTGAACTTGTTTTACATAAGCGTCTACACCCCGTGCCAAAATAAGACGATCCAGGAAATGACTCAGGGTTAAGAGTCCATTTGATTTCATGTAAAATAGACCGTATGAAAAACTTTTCTGAACAATACAGTTCATAGACTTATTTGGTTATTCGGAAAACTCTAGTCAACAGAAAACTTAATTCATCTCCTTTTCTCAAAACACACCCTAAGTTTCCCATGACTTAGATGTCAAGTTATTCTGCATAGCTCATGTGACAAAGTTATACAAGACAATTTAATTAATGTATAGATAGATCCCAGTTCATTAACATAGGCAGACTCATCGTGAATGTCGCAGAAAAACAAATCCTCTATTAACAAATTATGGGTAATAAAAAACAGATAAGAAAAACAATAAGAGAACAATCTCGGTGCAGCCAATGATGTTGTAGTTAATAGTCAGATTCCAAGAAGCATTGTAATTTGAAGTAATTTATAATCCGCACTAACACAGAAGCAGTATGTCATGTTCTTGACAATTCATGTACGTTAAGTAAATTCTCACCTTAACAGGTCAATGTATCCTCTACCATACCTTCTTTTCATTCAGCTTTATATCTAATCTGAACAAGTACATTGAGGCGTATATAATTGATTTGAAGTTTAAACACATAGTCTTAGGTGGGTTGAACATATGCATCACTTTTTAGTTTTGTGTGGGTTGAAAAGTGTAATCAAATTGTAAGTAGAGGACGGTAAAAGCATTCAAGGGAAAGTCTGAAATAAGAGTTTGATATGTACGTTAAACAAGCAGGATAAGGCACCCAACATGTATGCACATACATCCTTGCAATACTGAGGTGAATATAAAACTCCAGTAGTACTGAGAGGAACATTTACGAAATTTTTTTTTCATGGGAAACTTTTTTATTCTCTCATGAGTGTTGATGGAGTTCGATCCACCTTTATACTGAGAGGAACTGAACTCCTAATGTGGTGCCTGTCGCAGGTGTATTGCAGACCGTTTGACCTTGGCGGGCAGTCCTATTAAAATATGATCAGCAATGGTCCTTATTTTTCGGTCTCAACGATCTTTAAATATTAGATATTAGTCTCTACAACCTTCATATTTCTTTTAAACCCCTAACAATTGCTGAATGTTCCTTAAAAAAATCCTTCTGATTAGTAACCATCAAAAATAGAATACATTAAAAATGTTATATTTTTCATAAAAATATAATATATGAAAGAAATCTTCTATAAATATTCTTTTTTAATGATTGTTAATTGGAAGTTTTTCCTAAAGAAGGTTCAGAGATTGTAGGAGTCTAAAATAAATATAAAGATTGCAAGAACTAGTACCGAATATCGAAAGACCGTAGAGATCAAAAATTCAAAAACCGATCTAATATAGTCCGTAAGTCTAAAATCAGAATAACTTCTTCATAAAAGGCACACGTAAGACTGCGTATGATTAACCATTTCTATGCTTTATGGTGGCAATAAAGTCATGACATTGGGATGATCTTTGTTAATATACAGACTAAAATTATTTGATGAGCTATGATGCCAATATTCATCAGACTGACAGGATAATTATGATTGGCTGATTGATACTGGAATTCATGTACTTTCCAAATGCCGGTCAAATTATTTGATGGAGATGGCTGGAGGCAAGAACACAGTAAGTTCTGAGGTTGTTGGACGTACACCATAATGTCCACAAACTCTTTTGACATAACCAGTGATGCTGTTCATGCCCGAATGCATATAACAAAGAAAACTTCTAATGGTTTTGGCACACTGGGCTGCTGTGGCACTGTCTTACCAATGGTCATGCCAGTTTTCCTTTCTCAATTTGTTTGCAGAATAGGTTATCCGAAATTACTTATTTGAAATAACATATATTAAAATAAAGTGTTTAACTTTGATAATTCTGCATATGCCGGAATAGGAAGGATAAACAATTCTTAGGTCTAGGATTGAATTGCTTATTCTCCTTATTTTAGTATAAGCAATTCTAACGCGGTATAAATCATTCCGCCCATCAAACTGGAATTAACCTTATTTTAAGAATAAGGGGTCTTATTCTTCTCTAATTCTACAAACAAAGTGGGCCATTGGAAAAGTACAATCACATGCCAATGTGTCGATGAGAACAAAACGAGTAGTGAAAAAAATTTGGACGGGAGATAAAGGATGGCAAAACTAGACTATAAGACAAACAAAGAACTGGAGAAGATAAGATAAATGCTGAAGACAAGAACTTTGGTTGGGTGGGTTGGCTCCACGGTATGCAGAAACTACTATATATATTTTGGCTTTAGTATACGGGGATTAAGAGGAAAATATGAAAACAGGAGGAAAAGGACAGTACTTAAAGTCCGTTGAGTGCATGAAATGGAGGAGTTGACATGTTCTGCAAACAACAAACACATGCAAAACCTTGTTTGCAAGTGTTGGGTCCGGATCATGTAAAGATTGGACGGCAAAACTATTTTTCTCACTGGAGTTATATAACCATCTTCAATTCTCACATTAGTACACACATATTACTCATTTCCTACTGACATGTTTGAGTTGACACTATTGAGACTGTGCTAGCACATGTGCACAATTTGTAGGAACGTCCAGCTGTGATGGAGAGGATACTGGGGTCGAGTATGATTAAATTTTGGAGCTTCTTATCAACCAACCACGGCATAGCAGGTATTTATTTCTTCATGGGACACCCTCTTGGGAGCATCAAACTTGCAATTGCCAGATGTCCTGAGTGGTCAAAAGATCACATGACTAAGACTTGAGGAAGGGAAGGAGCATCATCTACTCTGAATGTTCACAGATGCACAAAATAATGTTACTATTCTAAGCTTAAAAATGGATCAATCTCTGTGTACACCCTTTATAAGATGAAACTCAGCATTATCCAGTAAACTTAGAAGTGTGTTCTAGCCTCTGCTTCATGGGCTCTGGCTCCCCATGGAGAATACAGCAGACCTCAAAAGTTTCCTTGCATTTCTTTTTCCCAAATGATAAGCTGGTGACTACAGTGCTTGTAGTTCACCCGTGAATTCCGTGGGCCATACAGAGTGATCCCTTAATCCACAGCCACTGAAGCACGCAACCCCACCATCGGCAGAAGGAGTTGAGGGAGATTAATCGACCCATCAGTGGTCTTGGTTGTACAGCAAGAACGAATCATGTAAAAATGATAATTAACCTGGTTTTGAGAATGGTCCATGGTTAGGGCACTTAGTTGAACTGGTATAATAAAACTAGAACAGTCCATGCGAAAACTCCCAATAAATATGCTGCAGAAATAATTTTAGGCAGTGCCTTGAGGTTGCCTCCATGAAGACCACATTTGATGAAGCCCATGAACAAGATCATCTCAGTCAGTAGACCGCTTAAGAGACCAACAGAAAAAAAATGGACTAACAAATGGCCATTAAAATGAACAGAGGGAAGGGCAGGCAATGAAGCAAAATGACAATGGCTAGACACACATGAGTTTGCTTATCATTGTCAAAAGAGACCTAGATGCTTACTTAAAACAGAGAAATCATCAGGGAAATGGCACTTCGAATCCAGAAAAAATGAGACCTGATTTGAATGACTCAATTTACTGTAGGGGCAAGAGACATAAGATGGGGACCACTAACAAATATCCCCATAACAGTCCCAGAGTAGAGGTTTGATCAAAAGTGGCGTGCACAAATGGCACTTGCCATTACTACATAAAATCACTAATAAATTACTCAAGTTGATAGATAATGGCTAAACAAAAAGGAGGGAAACCATTACTGAAAAACTTAATGACAATTGCTGAAAATAGAGCAGGGGACCATCAAGTAATAGTGGTCCCCGTGGCAGCATGCTTGAACAAAAATCAACAGTAACCCAAATGAAAAAAAGGATTGAATCAGTGGAGAGTCACATTGTTCAAAGTCATCTTCTGACACAGTGATGCCTAAATCATAAACCCATGTATATGACTCTCCTACCGTCTTCAGAGGAAAACATACAGTATGAAGACAAGAAGTAAGAACTCATTAACCAGGATTAAATTTGATGCTTTGCCTTTCTAGGATTTCAGTAAGCTTTTCCTTTTCACGGTAATAGAATCACTTAAATTGAATGACTCTGTCCATTTGCTAAATCAATGTAAGATCTAGTAAAGATAAACTGTGACAATTAAGCCACATCCTATGATAAATGCATCAAGTTAAGTATTGACCATTATCCTACATAAACAAATGATGAACAGAACTTTATTACTGCTGATCACAGCATATATGAACATCTAATTATTGGAAAATGTCAAAAAAATTTCATTCGAACATTAGTTATGGTTAAGAGTCACAGGTTTATTAAAGGAATTTATCGAGGATGATCAAAATATTATATACATGGATTTCTACATATGAGACATCCTACAAATGGTTTATTCATGTACTCATAGAACCTTACTCTATAAAATAAATTTTTTGAACTGTTATGAGATAATAGAATTTAGATATGCGTAAAAATTCAATTGACTTTTCAATTTCAACCGGGACATCAAATAAAAAAAGAATTTGATTTAATTTTTTTTACTAAATTTATTAATTAAGTCAATTGAATAATTGAAGAAATTCCATTTGCTCAATGAATTATTACCAACCATCCCTTTTCGTTTGTTCACTACTTCTTATGAATCTAAAACAAAAGAAAAAGGTGAGTGATTTTATCTCGACCTTTGGAGAAAAAAAAAAAAAATCTCTGGTGAAAGATATTATAGATCATAATCACCTCTGGTCAGGTTTGAAATATTAGTCGTAATCCATATCCTTATAACCATAGTGCCGTAAAATTGGGTTACTGGCCCACAAACAATGCTGCTTGTGGATGCATCATTTACTATTCATAGTTAGCTTTAATTCATTCATGATATTCAACCACTACCTGATGCAGGAAACGATGCATGCTTGGAGCTCCCATGTATTTACTTTTATTAGGTCTCTTAATGGCCCATTATGTCTTTATTATTTTCAAGGAGTTATAGAAACATGAATAAGGAAAGTCCTAGAGTCAGATGGAATCTCTAGGGTCAGGAGTTACACCTAGTCTCTATATATGTGTATGATGTTTGAAGAAGAGAAGAGATGAATTATTAAAAGAAAATGAACTGATTTGTGTGATCTTGGCCTCTGCGAGAGAGAGCTCCAACACCCCCCCCCCCCCCATCTTCCTTAGTGTGACGCCAAGGAACCTGTCTCCGGTGCGACGTCGGGAACTCCCCCAATCTTCTGGTCCGAGGCCGAGGATCCCTCTCCCATTCACCCATCTTTCACTTTGTCCCGCACCAAATTTGGTATCAAAGCATACATCGATCCCTCACTGCGCCGCCGCTCCATCGCCGCCCCTGTCATCGACTCCAGCAGCGCCGCCGGCCCCGTTGTCGCCATCGCCGCGAGCGCCAGCCCGCTCCTCATCGCAACCAGCCCCCACTGCAGCAGCAGCCCGCCCCGCCGCTGCTGCCCTGGCCCCGCCGCAGCCTCCTTGGCCACCACTGCTGCCAGCCCTAACCGCCGTTGCCATCGGATCCCACCGACGTTGCAAATCTCACCGAAGCCACTGCCGCCTTCGCCTTTACCCACCGCCGTCGTGGTCGTAGATGGAGCCCGCAGCCGCCATCACCGCCAACGACGTCGCCGCTGGCCGCCGACGCCGTCTCCACCTCGCCCCGCTGCCGCTGGAGCTGCCAGCCCCTATAGCCGCCAGCCCCCTTCTCTGTTCGTATTGGCTAGGTTAGGGTGGAAGAAGAAAGGAGAGAGGAGGGCAAGGAAGAGGCACGTGCCTCTTTAAAGGGAGTAACCTGGTCTAGCCCGGTTGCTTGACTTGGGTTCGAGCCACTTTCAAACTGGTCCAAGCCACGAAAATTTGGTCCGAGCCCTAGCCGAACCCAGGGTTCCCATTTTTAATTACAAGTGGTCTGAGCCACCTGACTCAACCTTGAGTCCAACCCAAGGACAGTTTGGGTTGAATCAGGTCTAGACTTGGTCCAGTGCAGTGCACCTGGTGGTGCAACAAGTGTTTTTATCGCACCGCCAGCGCCACGATCTTGTCCGTACTCCTATTTGCATGCCGTTTGCGCCATTGGGTTTGTATCGATGAGGCATTTTCAGATCCAGTGCGCTGCATCTCCGGTCTGCCTCGTTTTGCATGCCACTTCTATACGCATATCGATGACACTGATCGTGCATCCCGAGACTCGCATCAACCGCCTCGATTTGCATGTCAATTTCCGGCGCGCTGATTTTCGCAGCGGCCAGTGTCTAACTCGCCTCGTTTTGCGTGATGCACTTGCACGCTTTACGAGGACACTTATGCTCGCCATTCGAGGTCGTTTCGGATTCCAATTCGTGCACCACCGCACCGTCGGGTTCGTCTTGACGAGACCGACCTAGATCCGACATGCTAAGTCTCTAACTTGTCTCGTTTTGCGTGTCACTGCTGCACGCATATTGAAGTCATTCTTTGGGCTTCGTTTCTTGCACTGATCGCGTCGTTAACTTCGTCTCAGCAAGACGGACTCAGCTCTAGAGTCGTGCTGCCCCTACGACGCCTTGTTATGCAGACCACTGATTGATTCTATCAGAATTGGAGCTTTGGGGTAATCTCTTGCAACATGTCTTCTATTTATTTTCGTTTCGTTGTGTTCTTGCCGAATCGAGAATGGATGACATTGATATTAGATGAGAGAACGAGTGATAATGTGATTCCTCAATATATTGTTGATTCACTGTTGAAGACGGACAAGATTTTTGTAGAGGGTGATAGAGCTTTTGTGGAGTTTTATCGGCGAGTTAAGGGTGTCACCACAGGACACTCTACTACTTATGTGGATGGAGCTTGGTATACTATAAATCTATTGAGCTCTTCTATTTGCTTGAGTCGAGAGTGGCTATCAGAGCGCCAAGCGACAATGGATTGTGATAGACATCAATGCTCCCTCGTACACCCTCATTTTGACACGTGAGTTCACGTTTCCGGAATCATCACTTTATTCTCCTAAGGTAATGGAAATACCGTCCAAGTTACTTGATACAGTCTCACCAGCTACAAATGATGATCAATCAAATGTGTCAGCTCATACTCAAGATGCTAGTGTTGATCCCATGACTGATGATATTCAAGATGCTACTCTATGTATTGAGTCTGGACTTCATTTAATGGCGGATGATGTGATTGAGACCAATTCAGTACCGTTGGTCATCAGTGAGTCATCAGATAATGTTGTGTGGGATCAGAGGCTCATTGTTGAAGCCGGATTTGACTTACTTTTTGAATACTCGTTTGATGTTCCAGATGTCCAGTACGATTCCTTATGTCTTGTAGACGTTACTTCATATGAGTTTGACTTGCTATGGTGTAACTTTGAGGCCTATTATCAGTGCCACCTTCAGCTCCTTACCCTGATGATCTGTATGCAGTCGATTGTGCACTGTTGGTCTGTGACCCCCTTGCTCCTCATATGGCTTCTTCGACATTTCAAAACTCGAAGACGAGTTTTTTCGAACCAGGGGAGATTGATGCAGGAAACGATGCATGCTTGGAACTTCCATGTATTTGCTTTTATTAGGTCTCTTAATGGCCCATTATATCTTTATTATTTTCTAGGAGTTATAGAAACATGAATAAGGAAAGTCCTAGAGTCGGATGGAATCTCTAGGGTCATGAGTTACACCTAGTCTCTATATATGTGTATGATGTTTGAAGAATAGAAGAGATGAATTATTGAAAGAAAATGAACTGATTTGTGTGATCTTGGCCTCTGCGAGAGAGAGCCCCAACCCCCCCCCCCCCCCCCCCCCCCCATCTTCCTTAGTGCGACGCCAAGGAACCTGTCTCCGGTGCGACGCCGGGAACTCCCCCAATCTTCTGGTGCGAGGCCGAGGATCCCTCTCCCATTCACCCCCTCTTTCCCTTTGTCCTGCATCACTACCCCATGCTTAGGATTTGGAGGCTGAATTCCATAAAATTGTTGGGTTTCTATCAACTCAGCGACCAACAGATGTCCAAATACCTAACATATATCCCTACAGGCTACACAAAGAGACCACCTCATGAAAGTGGTACTAGCTTGCTTGCAGTGAGAGGTGCAAAACATGGAATTGTTAGCCATGAATCTGGAGCTTTCAATTGGGAGGGGGGTAGCATATCCAATCCCCAAGTGAAAGGTCACTGTATATGACTTCACAAAGTCATTGCAAGTGAAAAGTGACCTTGACGCCGGGTTTAAAAATTTATGCTCACCGGGAAAAAAGTTTAATTTTGTGGTGATAATTTTAAATCCACTACCACCATATTACCATTGAGACTATTCCTCATTCATAGAGCTAATTGAACAATGTATTGTCTTCCTTCATAACAATCCACCACCTCAATCTGCCAGCCAATGTCCCTAACTTCTGCCCTCAACCTGTTGCCATGGCTAATCCTAGATGCCAAGAACTTGCTAGCACCATATTGTTCGGAACCACCATATTATTACCACCTGACCTGTAACCTGCAGTTGTTCCTCTTTACCACCAACAACCATTCACTACCGTTTGCATCTGCCAATTATCACCACTGCCACCATCCATTTTCTTGGAAGGTGGCCAATGGCCACAATTCGTAAAGTAAAACAAAACAAAACAAGCTCTGGTCACAACAGAAGTAAAGCTCGTACTGCGGTGGTAGCGAATATGCCTGTCCCCAACATTACATAGGTCCCCATAGGGCTACCAAGGTGCCACACATTGGTAAGCTTTCTAGTAGTTTTTCCACCATAAATGTTATGTAGGATTTGGCAAGTTTTGATGTAGTGGTGAATAAGGATGTCAGGAAATTTGATTCCTTATTTGCCACCAGCTGTTATCTGCCAATTCCAATCCTTTTAGCATCAACACTCCCACTACCATCAACACTTCTCACCTGCACCCCCAATTACCACAACCTTTCTTTTTTTTTTTTCCGAGAAATGATAGTAACCACCAATTTTATTAAGAAATAAAAGGTAGTACAACCAAAGTGAAGAGGAGAGGTTTCTCTGACACGACAGAAAAGCAACAGTAAAGGAAAAGTTTTTAATAAATAAAATACAGCTTGTTTTCCAGAGCTGTTATCTGCCACCAGCTATTATCTGCCTCAGGGACAAGCCAAAAACAAACTGGCCTTCTAATACATATAGGCTTTGTCATAAGGGGCTCCATCTCTTCCTCCCTTCCACATGATCCCATTAGTTCTATATGACCTAGTTGGCAACTGCAGAGTTCCTGAATGGACCAAGCCAGGGTGGCCTTGGCCCTAGTCAACAAGTGGTGGGTTCAGCTGGATCCAAATTTGGCCAGGACATGTCATAGTGACACCATAATTATATTACTGCCGTCAAACCAAACCAGACCACTGCCCCTATCACCCTACTGCTGCCAGTCACCATTGTATCACTAGCCCACATTGCTTGAAGCTTGGCATGATTTGACTAAGATATTTCTGAAAAGCAAGTGGTCAGAATAAAGTCAAATCTAACTGAACTTAAGAATACATGAACGTGGTTGGCCCAATATGGGCAGAACAAGAAAACAAATGGTAAAATCTTCTGGTGGAAGATGACTTTAGAGAAAATCTTTACCTGTGAGAGAATTGACACTTCCGTGCCAGCTTTGGCGGAAGGTTCTCTTCACGGCTGTCTCCAAGAATTTGTGGATCAACCATTGTACACTGTGGAGTCACCAATAGTGTTGGTTGGTTAACTTTATCACATAGATGGTCATGATTTGCATTTACAAGTCAATCGATAGCATGATGAATGTTGGCAGTAAACTATATCATAGAAATGATTCTAATCTACACTCACGCTTCAATTGACAGCACATTGAATCAACCTCTAGCACAGTAGAAAAGACTGAGCACTGGAAGAGGACTCTCCAAGTTGTAATCAGGGCTACATGGCATGGTTGACAGTATCGACCAATATCAATACATATCGGTATCGGTATTGGTATCGGTGGGTACTGATACGATATTGAGGGATAGCCCAATCCTAGTCATTTGTATTTAAAAAAATAAAAAAAGAACTTTATTGGCTGGTAGTGGGACAAAATGGACCGGTTTTGGGCAGATATGTTCGATATCAATACCCATATGTATCAGTACTGGTGCCCCCGATGCTGATACCGATACCAGAACTGGCATCCTTGCTACATGAAAGGAAAGGAAAATAATTTTCATACGACCCTTGGAGCCCACTTTTCAGTTACTAACAAAGTTTTTCTATCGAATGAATGGCATTACTTTACTCATGGGTATCAAACCGGAAATCCTGAAATATGGAAGGGGGGAAAGTTTTATTTCTTGAGCATGTTTTCAGTTACTAAGACCACCTATCAAATAAATGGCATTACTATATTCATGGGTTTATGATAGAGAATTATGAAGGTGTCTTGAAGCCATATGCAAATTGATAAGATTTGTTAAGGGCTGAAACTGAAAGGGAGGGGGTTGAAGCATAACTTGTGGAGTGCAGATTACCAACTTTGGAGATTGCCATAACTAGTGCTGAATAAGGGGGGATTCCTGATGTGGTTTCTTTTATTTTTCAATCAATTGTAAATTTGTCAGCTTATATAAAGCGGAAAAGATGCATGTCTTGGGATATGCATAAATACATTGTGTCAACACTGGAATTGAGAGTCACTCATGGTTCCCAATAATTCAGCTTGACTAAGGAACCCAGATCATGGAAATTTTGGCTTTGATTGTTGGATATCTGATAGTCCTATCACAGAAGAAAAATGATAACCAAGATAAGTAATCCTCCTGTTCCAGCTTCCTCTGAACACAAGCACACCCGCTCCCCCTCCCCCCCACCCCCCTCCCACAAGACACACACAAAACACAGTTGCATCTTCCCCTGCATAACTTCGGACTTAGAGTTAGGGATGCACATAGACCCGATAATCCCAGTCCTGATTGGGTCTCAACCTAGTCCCATTCCCAACCCAGTCACAAAGTAATGACCCATGGAACTGGGGTGGGATTAAACCATTGGACCCAGTAAAGAAAACACGGGTCAGGAATGGGTCGAGCAAATTTAATCCCAGTCCAAGCCCTAGGACCTACCAATTTATTGTATGGATTTTAATATTTCAGATCCAGTCCTGATTTATTAGTAAGTAATTTAATCTCTTTTACTAATTTTATGTGATTAAATTTCCCTTTTTGCTATATGATTTTTATGGCTTGCAGACTCCAACAACATGGAATTTTTTTAAGATTAGGTTTTCTTCCTTTTCTTCATGGTGAAGGTCTCGCACGTCTTCAGCTTTTCTCCTTCTTCCAATTCTCAACTCCCAAGTCCCAACTCTCAACCATCAAGTCTCTTACCTTCACTGAAATGAGAATCTTTGTTCCACAAAAGACAATTGGAGAATCATAATTTGTTTATGAAATACTTTTATTTCAAGGCTTTTTGCTACATAAGATTTTTCTACTAGATTTATTATTATATTTGATTTTTGAATTATGTAAGTGACAAGACCACCAAAATACATGAGACGGTTTACTAGTATGCTATTAGTGCACCTTATTCATCAAAGAGAGAGTATGATTTATGAGTTATAATGTAAGGCATGTTGGAGTTATGAATGAAAATGAAGTCAAATGATGAGTCAGTTTTGGCCTGGTTTCAACGTGCCATTGATGGGCCGCGCCAAAGATAGTAAAAAAGGACTCCCAACCCAGAGGTGCCCACATGGGATCACTCTTTCTTATGACTCTAAAGCCAGTCCTGAGTCCTGACCCACATCTTGAATGAGTTGGGACTTGAGAGTTCAGACAACTTTAAGACCCATACTTTTCTTGTGTCGGGCTTGGGACACATGGGTGCCAGTCCCCACCCTGACCACTTGTGCACCTACTTAGAATATCTCCTACTCATTTGCTTCATTGGTTTCCTATTGAATTGATAAAATGTTAGCTTGCTAAGCAGGCAAATAGTACCTGTGATAAAGAATTAACTACAAACATAACTGCAGTAGGAGATCGTCAATACAATGTTAGCAGGATAAGCTAATACTCCCATGAAACATAGCCCAAAACATTTGCCAACTGATTGGCTGATAACAAGCCCAAAACATTTGCCACTGATTGGCTGAATAACAAGGTGACACAGGAATTAACTTTTGTAAACATTTCTTTTCCCTATACTGTTAGTCACAACTCACAAGGAACATAGGCCTTTTGTTTGATGGAACAACATCATATGCACCTGACAATTTTCCACCGAATGGCAAACAGAACAACTCTAGCAAGAGTTCCAACATATAGAAGGAAATATTTTTAGGATTACAATAACATTGGTTTTAGGGATTGAGCAAGCCTGTGAAGTGTGAACCAAGTGAAATCACCAAAAGCACGACCTTGAAAATCTCATTCCTAAATTGCAGTCCATCCTACATTACTGTGTGATCATTTTCTTTGAAGAATAGACTTTTGGGCTTAGCAATGATTTCTGATGTGGTCGATAGTTAAGCACCACCAAACTTCAAGTATACAGCTGTTGCATTTGCTTCTGCACCAACAGGACCGTCAGTCAAGATAATTGACATAGGATAAGTACACTCCATAAAATAGATAACATTGAAAGACATTCAATGATGCACAGGCTCCCCAGACGGATTCTTGAGAGTCTGCTTCTGCACAGACTGAATCATGAATTAGACTGAGTCATTATAGGCCCACCAGCTTTTGCATGTTCGTCTCCGAAACCAGTCTGTATCGTACTGCCTAGGTCCTGTTCTGATACCATTATGTAACGCATGTACTCCTCCAATCTAACCCTTGTGAGGTATTGTTAGCTTTAGGCCAAGCCCGCACGATTTTGTCTCTAAAAGATGCCTCACAGGTTATGGATACAAATTCTACATATATAGCCCAGTAACTTTTTTCCGTTTTATGATATAGGACTAATCTGGTTTATTCCCGCTCTAGTCCTCAGATGCAGTGGTAGCCATAGAATGCAGAATCGGCCAATCCCGATCCAGATCGACCGATTCAGATCGGGATAGGCAGGTCCCGATTCGGTCGGTTCCGGCCAATCCCAGCCGATTCTGGCCGATCCGATCCCGATTCGGATCGGGATCGGTGGGTCCCGATTCGGGGACCCGATCCGACCCAGAATTCCTTGGTGGTAGTTCCAAACCATGGTGGCTCCACACCGTGGTAGCTCCACACTGCTTCATTTGCAGGTAGTCCTTTTCAATAGGTAGCTCTTTCCTATAGATAGCCCTCTCCTCCTGTCTGGCTCGTGACTGAGTCATTACTCTAAGAGCATTCAAGTCTCTTTGGATGGGTTCAGGGTGCTTAGATGGGTTCTATTTATAAGGTAAAGGAGGTTGGCCATGGGAACATCCGCCTAGCAGTATGGCTTTTTTCTTCCCTCCTTTTCTTTCTTTCCCTTTTACATGTTCCTTCTTTCCTTCTCCCCTGCCCCCCTCCCTACCAGTACTTGGGCTCTACCTCTCTCATCTACTTTCTCTCTTTTCTTCCTTTCCTTGGTGTTGTGCACAAAACCCTAGGTAGGATTTCCTAGGGAGGCTGCAGCCTCTCCCCTCTCTTTGGCTGTGCAGCTGCTGCTGCCTTTCTTGCATGGGTATTTTCCCCCCTCCTTCAATTTCTTTCTTTTCTTTCATGCACAAAAACTGTAGGTAGTTTTTTTCCCCTTATAGGGTCAGTTGCCTCTGCTGTTACTCTTTTTATTCGTTCTTCTTTTGGGTTCAAACAGTCACTCATGCGACAAAGCACTGTCTTATGAAATGGATTACTTTGTTAATGTTCTACACCATCAATGTGATCACTAGTATGGTCCATTCTCAAGTTGTGGTAGGGATTTGGTGGATGATGACAATGGTAATGTTGATGATACCAAGTAACAAGCTGTCAAACCTAAAAATACATGAAAAAGTTAAAACCAATTTTGAATGGAACATACTATATGTATAGTAATCCCAAGTCTTAAGTTCCACAAGGGACCAACTGGGGTTGGGAGGCAAATTTGGTTTGGAGACATTAGGTACCGAAGGATACACATATTTCACATAAGAAAAGAGGTGACACATCTAATAACAGAAAGCAGTGGCAGGCCAATACTGTGTACAAAGGGATGATAGACAGATGACAGCACAGACCACCTCCCAATAACAAATAAGACTCAGGTAATGTCTGGTAACGCAAACTTAAAAGATCTGAGTCTCCCAGAAACAGATTTTCCACTGTAGAACTGGTGTCAGGGATTGCTCAGATGAGAATCTAAAAGGAAGATTTTGTTTGGTAATGCATGCTCCCTACAGATTTTGGCCATGAACAAATGACCTCTTTACCCTTCCATAAACACCAGGAAAAAGCTTTCTTTTGTTGGAAGGAGAAGATATTTAAATCACAGGTAATTACTTCCATTTTAAGGGGTTAAAATCATAAAGAGCTCTTTAAAGACGTGACAACACAACAGGGATTCTACCAGTATCCTATGTTTTTCAGATTCTGAGAGAGGAACTGTGGGAGAGGGTTTATGTCCACCGAATGTAATCCGATTCCTCCAGAATCTCAGTATCCACTGCCATTTGCTAACACTATTTGGCATGTCAGAGCTACTCAAAAAAATCTATCAGTAAGAATTCTAACCTTCTAGTGTTACCAAATGTTACCCGAGGAATAAATCAACCTTATACTGAATGAAAGATAGAACTTTAATATGTGTAGCAGCAACATGTGAGATATGAACATGAGTCGTTTACCTGTAGGAAATTAAAGTGTTAAATCATAGGAAATAAAAGAAAAGACCAGAAATGACTCCAAGGTTCCAATACCATGTAAATTTTCTACAGTCTCAAGCAACCATTAAGAGGGAGAGGGAGAAGTTTGTATCTCCTAGGTTGTCCTTTAGCATTTCTAAATTTACTTTCTGAAGAGATACATTAAAAAATACAACATTTTTTTACTGAACTGTTTGCGGGGAAAACCCGACCTGACCTATCTCTCCTATCGGGTTTTGGGAAGATTTATTGGATTGATTCCTTATCTTTTTTTTTGTTTTTTTTGTTTTGGTTTTATTTGGAGAAATATAGGTCGGCTTTATTTGTTTTATTTATTGGACTATGAGAGCTTGGGATTAGCCCTCAGGGAGTCCGGGACTTCGGATCAGACGAAGATTCGAGTATATGACCTCTCTCCACTGACCTTAGTCAGTGTTAATTACGTCGAGCAACTGCTCGGCAACCCTTGATTAACCGTCCATATGATGCCCTTGAAACCATCTATACTACCACACAATATGCACGCATGTGAAAGATAGCTTTTAAATCCTTGGTCTCACCCAAGTTCTTTTAGGTTATTCGGATTTATTCCAATGTGTTAATGTTTGTGCCAAAGCTTTTAGAACAGGCTCTTAAGTATCGAAGATTCATTTCCTTTAAAGGTTTTGGGATTGATTCCCTCTCGTTTAGGGTTGATTTCGGAGTATTTAAAACCCCTAGGGGTATTTTTGTAATTATGTTGCATTGGGGTTATTGAAGTCTTTTTAGGTCTTTAATATCTTATTAAAGGTTTGAAAATCCTTAGAATGTATTTTGAAGTTATCTTGAACATACTTATGATGCAGGGGTATTTTAGTAATTCTTCCTCAAATCGGGTTTATTTAAACTTAGGGTCTATATTGGGATTTTTATCATATTAGGAGTATTTTAGTGATTTTCACCCTTCTCATTAGGTTTCGGAGGGTATTTTAGATATAGGAGTTACCTTATCATTTTTTAGGATTTTCTTATGATTTTTACAGATTTTTATCATGTAGGAGGGACATGTTGGTAATTTGGCTAAGTTCTGGGGGCATTTTGGTCATTTCAGAATTTGTATATTTTAGATTTATTTTCTTTCTGTTTTTAACTGTTTTTTTTTTTAATTTTAACCGATTATATTTATTTTATCAATTTCTTAGGTAGGTAAATATCTTTTATGGCTAAATATTTTAATTATTAATTTTCTATTTTTTTACTGATTTTTATTAATTATTACTGTATTTTCTGACTTTATTTAAAGATCTTTATTAATTATTGCACTTTTCAATAATTAATTAAGATTATTAGTTTTTTTTATAAAGAAAATTAGTTAGTTTGTCTCAAATATTCATATTTAGGATTTCATTATCCATCCTATGTTTATAGATGAGACCAAGATTAGGTTATGGGGATTCATAGATTTTCTTTAATCAGATTTCAAAGTAATTAGGAAATTAATTACGTGTATTAAAAAATAATACATGGTATTTATTTAACTTAATGACACACACACATGCACACAATTTGGCATAAAGAAGTCATTTTATTATTTCGGCAGAGTTTCGCCTTATAAGGAAGGCTTTTACAATAAAAATTCGGTAGGACTTCCCCTTAGGAAAAAACCTTAGGAGGAGAACCTCCCGAGACGAGAAACTCCTCCAAAACGCAGCAAACCCGGGCAAGGACACCGGGTTTGGTCTTCAACGCAGAGTCTCCCCCTAGGACTTTCCCACTTTGAAGTGTATGGAGTGGGTATGTATGTGTGTGTGTTTGCAATTGAGGGCTTTGGACCCTATTTATAGGCTTCAAATTGGGCCCGGTGGGGGGTGCCACCGGGGAAGCCTACAGGGGGGGGGGGGGGGGGCACTGGTTCCTTTCTCTCTCCCCCTCTTTCTTTTTTTATTTTTTATTAAAGAGTAAGAGAGGAGAGAGTGAGTGAGAGAGAGTGGGGGGGGGGGGGGGGCGCCGGTGGGCACCCCCACCGGTTCCAACCAGTGGGGGGAGCCACCGGTTTTGGGAGCAACCGGTGGGGGCTCCCCTCCTTCCTTTGGCTCCCTTTGGCTTCTTTAATGGATTCAAGAACCATTTTATTCCCCCCCCCCCCCCTTTTTTTTAATTAATCTCTCCCCCCCACCTTTTTTATTTGAATTTTGAAAGAGAGAGGGAGGGAGAGACCCCCCACCGGTTCCTCCCTTGGAACCGGTGGGGGTCCTCCCCCCCCACCGGTTTCTCCCCTCCCTCTTTTTTATTTAAACAAAGGAAGAGAGAGAGAGGGGACCACTTGGCCATTTGTGCTCCTTACCTCTTTGGGAAAATTTTCTTTTTGGGTTTTGGAGAATTTCTTCTTTGGGCTGCAGATTTTTGAGCCATGTGGGACTGATTTATAGGCCCATTTGGACCTCTCATTGGGCTTTCATATCGGGTCCCTTATTGGGCCTTCATAATTTGCTATTAGGCCTTCATTGGGGCTGTTTTGGGCCTATTTTGAGACCAATTTCGGGACTATTTTGAGTCCCCATTTCGCAGCATTGGGAGTATTTTCGCTGTTGCATTTTGGGACTCCCTATTGGGCCCATTCATTGAAGCCATCGAGCCGCTCAAGGGGCAGCATATAGGAGCTTCCGGAGCTGTTTTGGACTTCTTGCAGGAGCCCCGATTAAGGCATCTTCACCTAGGTATATATTTTGCTCCATTACCTTCCCTATGCGTGCACATATGCCTATGTATTCGCACACATATAGGAAGGATTTTTATTTAACATGGACCCCCATATCATTGGTGCATGCTCATTTATTTCTTCATTTTTACATAACATAGGCTCATGTGAATATGAACATATGCCATGCCATGCATATTTTCATAACATAAACCCATATCATTGTGAGTATATATATATATATATATATATATATATATATATATATATATATATATATATATATATATATATATATATATATATATTCTGTTGCACAATCATGTGCATATGCATGCTTTGAACAATGTCATTGCGCATGAAAATTTTTCGGGTCAACATGAACATATCAACTTCTTCAGCATTACTAAGTTTACTTCATGAAGAGAGATTATTCAAGTGGCTTTTCATCTTTTTCGTCAACCTGGCGCAATGTTTCAATATGCTGAATTTGTGCATGACGTAAAATAGCAGATGCAGAGAATATGGCTTTGGGATTGGCAAACTGTTCTGTGAATTTGGACTGCAGCATAAGGTAAAAGTATTTCCATATTTTTCTCAACATGCAGGCAAGAGATATTATTTACCAATGAAAATCAAGACTCCCCAAACTATCTCTTAATCTTCAACGGTGATCAGGTATGAGTTTTGTCCCATCAAGAACGTTCATGGTCTTCAATCCAAAATCCTAGGATGATCAGAGTAACAGTTCACTGCTGAATGATAAAGAGGAATCTTCTTGTTGCCTCTGGACAAAAAAAACTCATATCTGCCTATAGAATAGCACATAGTCCTGCTTAGTTTTCTACTGGCAGGGATCTATGGAATTTATACAGCATTCTTATACTGGAAAAATCCCAACTCTTTCAATTGGCGCATCGAATCTGTTGAAGAACATTAATATGGAATGAGAAAATGACATTAAATTAAATTTCAACTGTATTTTAGATGTTACTGCAGTGAACAAATTGATATTATCGCTACATCAAAATGGATGTCCAAAATCCCAAAGCATATGAAATAGTAAGCACTAAGCACAAAACCATAATTTATTCAAAAAATGCAGAATAAGCTATGAAGTTAAACTGGTTATAAGAGACAAAATATTAGAAAAAATAATTGATATTTGAAAGAAAGCCTCGTGATACCACTGAGACAATAGAAACAGAAACGAGAGGATGTGATGTTGACTAACCAACTAAGGGATAACATAATGGTTGTGTGCAAAAAGATGCATACCTCCAGAGAAGGGAATATGCTTCATTAAATATGTTTTCTGCTTATATATTGTGTAAGAATTGGCATTAAACATAGACTTCAGTATTTCCTCTTTAAAAGCTGATGCAGATATCTCTGACATTGTAGCCTTCTGGTCTAGATTAGATGTTGAACTGAAATCATGAATCTTGAAACTTCCATGGGCTAAAGCCCCACAGTAATTCATCTAGGTAATGGTAGCATACAGAAAATATGGTATCAATCCAATCCAGGCATAGAGGAGAGCAACTACATGAAGATCAACTACTGATCCTTGCTTCTTACCCCATGTCCTGCAGTAGAACTCTCATGTTGGGTATGTAACCCCACTTCTTTCATCTTCACCTTCAGAACCTCCAAGACATTATATATCTCTTCTTTCTTTGGATGTTGTCTGTCCCTAGAGAAGAACTTATGGACTTCTCCTCTTATGACAATCCAACTAAATCCAGGTTCCTTCTTCACACCCTTTTCTTTCATTTCATTCCTCAAATTAAGCCCATCCATCAAACTTCCAGAGTGAATGTAAGCATTAGATAACAGCACATATGTTGCAGAATGTTCTGGTCTAACTGAAAGGATTTTCTTAGCCGCAATCTCTCCCAACTCAACATTGCCATGGACCCTGCAAGCTGCCAATAAGGTCTGCCAGACCATTTCAGTTGGCTCTATAGGCATGCCATCAATAAATTTCATTGCATCTAGAAGGCGGCCTACACGACCAAAGAGGTCAACAACACAGTTATAATGTTCCATCTCAGGTGAAATGCCATATTCTTTCTTCATGGAACAGAAATATGAAAGACCTTGCTCTACCAGTCCCCCATGACTACAAGCAAACAGAACGCATAAGAGTGTAGCAGCATTTGGCCTTACGCCAGACTTCTTCATCTCCTGAAACAGCATAAGAACACTCTTTGTTAGGCCATGCTGTGCACAACCAGAAATTATTGCCGTCCATGAAACTACATCAGGATTGGCAATCCTCCCAAAGACCATATTTGCATCATTTATGCTACCACATTTTGAATACATGTCAATCAAAGCACTCTCAACACAATGGTAGTCACTAAAACCAGCCTTGCAAAGAAGACCGTGAACTTGCTTTCCATACTCAAATAGACAAAGACTGGCACAACAAGCAAGAATACTTGCGAATGTAAATTCGTTAGGGGTAATTTCTTCATCTCTCATCAGAGAAAACACTTCCAGAGTTTTCATTCCTTCAGTGGACTGGGAATAACCAGCTATCAAGGAAGTCCAAGAAACCACATCTCTTTCCTTCATCCTTTTGACAACCTTTTCAGCTTCCTCTAGGGACCCACATTTAGCATAAATATCAACAAGCGCATTATTCACATTTAACACTCGTAAACTGTCACCAGATTTGATAAGTAATCCATGAAGTTGTCTGGACAATTGACATGATTTCAAAGCAGCACAAGCATTCAGGAGACTAACATACGTGAAATTATCAGGCCTCACATCATTCATATGCATCCGAGTGAAGAGCCTCAGAGCTTCTTTGCTGTCACTGCCTTGAGAATAACCTGAAATCATTGCATTCCATGGCATATTCAGATGACAGTTAGCAAAATTCTCGTTGAACACAGATCTTGCTTCCTTCACATACCCACATTTTGAGTACATATGAATAAGTGCAGTACCGATGACAACATTAGAATCCAAAGCTGCATGGGAGACATAAGAGTGAAGCTGTTTACCCTTGGTGATGTCCCCCAACCTCCCCACTGCCCTCAACATGCTAGCAAAAGTGTAAGCATCTGGCTCAAAGCCTTGCTGCTTCATCATAAGAAAATGATCAAATGCTGCTCCATCCATATCATTGAAAACAAACCCTGATAGCAATGCATTCCATGAGACTAGATTGTGCTCGTCCATTGTCCTAAACACCTGGACAGAACATTGCGTCTCACCCAGCTTCGCATACATGTTAATTACAGAGGTATTTACAAAGACGTCACTCAAAAACTCACTCTTAGCTATCTGCGCATGCACTGCCCTCCCCAGTTTGATAGACCCAAGTCCAATACAGGCCCGGACGACCGCAGAATAGGCAAATTTATCTGGCCGAATCCCGCAGTTTTGCATTTCAACAAAGAACTTGCATCCATCCATGAATAAACCATTATCCGTTGATGCCATGATCATCACTGTCCAAGAGAACACATTCTTGTCTGGCATTGCGTCAAACACCCGGCGAGCATACACGAAGTTGGCGAATTTAACGTACATGTGAGCGACGTGATTGAACAGAACCACGCCATTGGCCGGGTTCTCTCGAAGAAAATCGGATTTCAGCAGGAACCCATGAATGGATTTTCCTTTTCTGACGGACCCCTTCGCCCCACAATCGCGTAAGAGATCGACAAAGGCTTGACTTCCGGGCTCATCTCTTGCTTCCCTGACCAAAGATCTCGCCTTTCCAATGGCAATCGCGTGGGATTCCTGGGCCAGCACGGTTGGTAAGCTGATAGCCGAATTCGCAACCTGCAGGGAAAGATTTCGCAAAAATTGTAACAATGTAAACGTAAAAATTTGAAATCTTTAGATGGGTAGCAAGAACTAAAGAAGCTGTAGGAACAAATGCCGTGCCGCCGTTTAATGGGCGATGGCGCTCTGCGTACTCTGGCTGTGAAGTTGGAATTTGAAGGCTTGACGGTCGGGGCAGAAATCAAGAGTCCAAGAGCGAGAGAGGAGCCAAACGCCATCTAAAGCTCGTCTGCCCCGATAAGCTTTTGAAGGGATAAACGGTCATGGTGGTGCTCTTCCATGCATAGGACATAGAAGTGAAGGAACAAATGTTATTTTTTGGGTTTTTTACATGATTAACTCAGACGAATTCCCTTTTTAGGGTTTTTACACGTAAGAATATTAAAATAAGTTCTCTTAATCTTACTATTTACAGATAAACTCTTACAATCACAACTTTTTTTACAGATGAATTCTTTTAAGGGTTTATTTGTAACACTCTTATAAATTTATTTGCAACTTTTAGGAATCTTTCACTAATTTACGGTAGATTGTGGAGACATATTTATAAATAATCAGATTATGAGAGCTTATTTATAATATCAAAAAATTCTAAAAACTTATATATAAAAATCTCTTTTTTTAAGCCTAAAATTAATGTCTCTAATTTTGACGTTATCCGAATGAGGGCAAAAAAGGACACAAAATGCTAGGTCTCAATATATCCCCACTCACGTGAGTTGGAGGTAAAATTGACATTTCTCTTATACTGCGGGGCAGAAAATCTCACCCTTAAAAAACATACCCTTCTCCCCTTACCCGTACAAAACTTAATCATAATAAAGCAAAATACGAAAGCCAAACATGATATTACATTTTTTCTGTTTGTTGAGAACTATTTACAAACCACTATTTAAACTAATTCTTCTTTCTTAGGATTTTTCTACACTGTCAAGATGATTTTATGTTCTTTAGAGAATCATTTTGAGCTCAAAGGTTCCATGGAAAAGAGAAATATCCTCTCCATGGGTTCTACCACTTTCAAGGAGCACTTTGACATGTCTTGGCAAACTTGTGAGTCAAATTTCTTCTCTTACATAACTCTGAAATATAGAATTTGAACTCATATTTTTTTTCTTACAAAACAGAATCAAATGTCGACGAGTCATTGGCTCTCTGGCGACAAAATATCACACATGAAGTGACGTGTAACCCTAAAAATATGAGAAATATTAAAATTAAGAAATTGATAAATGCATCCAATCAATTAGATGTCCAACTCATTAGGCGTCTATCAAAGATACAGTCTATCATTGAAAAGTCCAAGTTTTTTTTTAAATTAAGTCGAAGAGATTTTAAATAAAAATTACGATATTTAAAACGTGACAGACGACGACGTCTAAGACGGATACCTATTGTGTGGCCAGCCAAACTTCTATTTATCTACATAAAGGCTTCATTTCATCTTGCAAGTTAAGCAAGCATAGGACAACTGAAGTGCTCAAATAATTAATAGTGTTTGAGTATAATACTTTAGGAGAAACCTGTTTGTCTCTCTTATCCTTTGGTAGTACAACTTTTTATCATTGGCTATTGTTTTATTACTAAGGGTGTGTTTGGTTCTACGTAAGATGTATCTGAATGGAATTTGTTTTTAATAAAATAAATTTATAAAGAGAATAAAAATAAAATTTGTCATTTAATGCGTATGAAAATCTTTTCAACGGCCATAAAAAAAAAGCATTTCATTTCATCCTATGAATGTCAAAATTGAGAAAAGGGAGGATCAACGAATTAAGATTCATGCATAATATATATATATATATATACCTTCCTTGCAGGAGAAAGAAAAAATTAGTGAATGTAACGGAGGCTTCCATAGAACTGACAAATATAATTTGTATGTCATTTTATTTGAAGTATGATCTTGATTAAATGATACATTGAATGTATGGATGTTATCACGTTACTCATTTTTTTTTTGTTGTCTTTATTATGGTAGAACAATAATTTATCATTTTATTTTAATATTCAAATATTTTTAGAAATAATATTTTGCACAAGATTAACTATAAATGAACTGATACAATTCACTGGCATATTTTCTTTATTAGCATGATATAAATCTTATTTATTTGATAAAAGTAAAGGAAAGAATGAGGATAAGGGAGTATCCTTGAAAAAAAAATTTAATCACAACTGATTTTATTTTTTATCTATTTTTTCCTTTTACCTTTTTTCTCCTTCGTACATAGCGTGGGTTTTTTGCTAGTTGCTTAACTACTTAATAGCGTTCGAGTGTAATACGTTAGGAGAAACCCGCATTTATCTCTCTTATCCTTTACTAGTACAACTTTTTGTCATTAGGCCAAAATTTTATTAACAACTAAGAGTGTATCCGGTTCTACGTAAACAATATTCGAATGGATTTTTTTTTTTGAGAAAATAAATTTACAAATAAAATTTATGATTTAATGCTTATGAAAATATTTTCAACTGCTTTAAAAAAGACATTCCGTTTAATGCTTATGAAAATATTTTCAACAGCTATAAAAAAGGCATTCCGTTTCATCCTATGAATGTCAAAATTGAGAAAAAGAAGGATCAACAAATTAAGATTCCCGTTGACTAGAGTTTTACATGTTATCAAACATATCATTATGCTACATGTTTTCTTAAAAGTCTTTCATGCAACATCTTTTACACAAAACTAAGTGGATCCTAAAGAAAATCACGTTCTTCCTTTCATTTCGTGTGGACAAAGCTATTATTGTGGAGATATGTTGACATGATTTAATTAATCATGATGGTTTTCAGGGGAAAAAATTCAGTAGTAGTTTCGGATCGTCAGAATAAAAATAACTTTAGCCACCTCGGAGCTCGTTTCTTTCACTTACAATCTTTGGTATCTGAATCAAGGTCATTTTTAAGTTAATGCTTTCCTAAAGCTTCGTATATACGTCAAATGACAAGTGTAGCTATAGATAATTTCTTCTTCTTTGTCTCCTTTAACATAGATGCAAGCTGTTTGATTTGATGTGAAACACCATCAAATATTTTTGTGAGACATAAATACAATGTTGTATTTTATTTTTACTCCTTTTATGTTTTATATTATTTTTACTGTGTTTTAGATCAAACTAAATAACCACTTAGTAGATGAGCACTGAAGCATTCTGCACCACAAGAACGTATATTGAAATTAGCGACTATGAAGCTTTTAAATATTACTGTTTCAACCATTCTCTACCATAAAGTGACATGTTACTATAATCAACTACGTATAGATCAATCGTAATATTTTAATTTTCCAACCGTAACATGTATAGATAGATCAAACGTTTTCCCATCTTCAAATTCGGACCTCTCCGGCCGGTAAACACTTTCGTCATGTTATATATATATATATATATAATACTACTCTCTATAAATAATTTCCTCATTATCATCTTCCTCTTCTATCCTCTGTGTATGTGAAGCACACGTGCATGTAAATAGCCATGAGCCCACGTACACGTGCACTTACATGCACACAAACATACGAGTGCAAACACAGAGGTCAGTTCGATGCAACTTCTGATCAAACTGACCGTAATTACATTATTACAACTAAATAAAACTACGCAGTGGGTTTACTTAGTTTTTATTTAATCCTTGAAGGTCGCGGGCTTGAACTTTGTTAGTCTTGAGAAAAAAAAGAATACATGTACTGAAGTGTCTATTGGATACTAAACGAACACCTCTCATATTTTTTCGTAGACTTAAATATCACTGTACTAGATTTCTCGTTCATTAAAATAATAAACAAGTGCACGCCACTGTCAATTTGCTAGACTCAAAGCTGTGTTATTTTAGCCACGGTTCCGTATAATGACATATATTTCAATTGATTAAGAGGTAATACGAGTCTACGAGGATCAATTTTGCATAGCGAGTAAAAGCCAACGAGGGCTTCACATTTAACTCATCTGTTAAAGTGGCTAGATCCTTTTCAATCGCTAATCAGAATTGCACCATTTTAATAGGGGAAACTTGTGCAATGTGGCATTTTAGCCCTGCTACTGGGCTCTCCTGATCATGTTGATTCAACATAGGCTAGACCTGTAGCAATGGAAAGTAGATCAGATAGAAAAAAATGGTTCTTGCATATAGCTATTACCAGATATCAAATCTGACAGATTGTCTAAAATGATAACAAGGAAAAAAGAACTCCATTTTCATTACAATAGCCAAATATTCAAATTTTAATTGTGATAGTTTTTTGGTGTTCTTTGCATTAAAATAGGAGTATAATTGATATGCTCAAATCATATTGAAATAGTGCACAACTCTTGGGCACTATTTGAAAGAGTGTGGTTCCTCTCATGATAAGTTTAGATTGAATTCAGTCAGTACAGAAAGGAAAGGAGAGAGTATTTTATATAAACCCCTCCGTGAAAATGGGAAAAGCACTCTATGAGGAGTTTTCTTGAAACCATCTCTTCTCTGTACTAAGTGAGTTCAGTCCAAACCTGCATGTAGAAGATCTCTACTCTATTGAAAACACATTCCTCAGATTCTAATAATTGGAATGCAAATGATATTTTCAAATGAAGCAGATTCATTTGGAGTTTGCAACTGTCTAAATTCTTAGAGAGAGAGAGAGAGAGAGAGAGAGAAAAGGGGAGAGAGATAGACGCATTGGGGGAAAAGAAAAGACCTTTTTCAAAAGCTTTAAAAAAGTGAGCTTTAGAAAAAGTAAAAAAGGATTTCAATAATTAAAAAGTGCACATTTGTAAGGAATGACTCAAATGCTTACGAAATGTTTAAAAGTTAAGAAAAAAGTATAGATATAATTAGAATTTAAGTCTATTTTTTACCTTTTACCGTCTAAATGAGATTTTTACAATTCAATAATCATCTATCAAAATATATATCTTTTTTAAAGTCTTTCTAAAAGTTGATTTTAGACAAAATCAATTCTCTCTCTCTCTCTTATCTTCAAAGGATGCCTTAGAGCTGAGTTGCCCTAGTCGAGGTTTTTCTTATGAAGTTGGAGTTTATTTCATTGTGAAAGCCAATTTTGCCGAAATGCTTAGAATTCAAAAACCAAATCATCTTGTTCTTGTCTCTTTCTGTGCAACTTCGAATTATCCACGTCTGATGCCGGTTTAGGATGTGACCTGCAGGTTGGCTGCAACAGACAACACTATAGTGCTATGACAACGCATATGTGTCTGTGTGGAATATCGTGTTGACATATGATTCAATGAACATGGACGCATTCTGCATAATAGCATAGATTAATAGGGTAACTTAGTCCAACCAGCTCAGTGTAAGAAGGACAAAAGGCTTAAGTTTGCCATCGCAACTGATGCGATCACGCCTGCCTGCTCAAATAGAAAAAATGTTGTATATATGGTGGACTTCCATCTTGATGACTCTTGATTGCACTAGGCATCAGCTGTTAGTGCATATAAAAGTGCCGGTGGAAACTTATCAAACTATTCGCACAGCATCCTTCTGATATCTTTGCTATTGTAGGCAGTGTCGGATTCAGCCGGTAGAGCCTTAATTTAATAAGATAAACTTCAAATTTAAGTATAAGGTGATTTTACTGAATTTTTTAGATGACCCACAAGATTTTAGTCTCATTCGGAACTCAATTCTACTGATTTTTTTACATATTATTATAATTTATATTTATGATTTAATAAAAAAAACGTTGAGTGTATCTGAAAGAAAAAAAATTCCTCGTAACAAAGTGTATAATTTTTATTGAAGTAAAAAATTCCTCAGAGTTGGTGTCATGGTGTATCATGGTCTATCACTTGCCCTCCACCTCCTCATGTCTTACATCCTTGATGAAACTAGTGTATGCTAACACGCTCATAAGATAACGCATGCATCCTAAAGCAGTGTGCACTTTGTTAGAATTGTCCGAATAGTTTCATTCCCTTGAGGTTTTGAGTTGAATAACTCGTGCGACAAAACTTAAATCAATTTGCACGTGAGGGCGCATATTTGAATAATATGAATAGTCTCAAATCTTTAAGGTTGTGACTTTAATAACCTAATAGTTTTACTGTAGTACTAAAGCCTATGGTTAAAAATCAGATAACGTACTCCATATTAATAGTGCACATGACATAATTTAAAATTAGTTTGCATTTGAGGACGTGTGTTAAAATAAGTCTAAATAGTCTTACAACTTAAGATTTTAAGTCAGATAACCTAATAATATGGTATCAGAATCTATGATTATGAATTGAAATATACATTTTGCATTTGTGGTCCATTTGATAGAACTGAAATCAACTTACACGCGAGGACACATGTTATAAAAGTCCGAATAATCTCAAACTTTTATTAAGATTTTAAGTTGGATGGCCCAGTAATTCAATACATCTAATAATATTAATATGATCAACAGTGAAATATTGGAGTACATAAAGCAATGGCCATTAATTGATGCATGCTATGCAAACTTGAATATCAAAAAGAGAGATCTTAACTGCCTTAAGAAAGTCTATTAAAGATCATAGCCGCTGCAAATTTACGTAGGTGAAGATGGTTGATTCTAAACCCTCTTTACCATTTATCTCATCAGCACTCACTAGGCAACAGACCTAAAGTAACACCCTCCTTGTACTGGCGTGACGTGGGCGAATTGCAAACATTGTTTTGTGTCAAGCTTACACTCAACTTCCCACTATATTGTATGCCTCTTGGCTACAAAATCACAGTTTCCTTATTTAATTTGAATGAGAAATATTTCTAATCATGCCAACATTACTCTTGTTTCTTCTGCGTAATCATGGACGGATGTGAAAATTAGCTTCCGCATTAGAGAGAAGACATGCTGTTAGTTGGGTGTGACTCAATTAGTTCCTTCAGGGAACTGACCCTTTCCTTATAAAAGGAAGTTCCATTAAGTCAGTGGATTCCACATCCGATTGTTTTGGACCCTTTGGTGATCGCTTTGGATTTTCTACACATCGGCCAACATAGAAGAATATATCAACTAACCCAAAACCAATTGAAAGATCTATTTTTTGATGTAGAACTTTTGATGTACATGTAATCACTAGTTAGAAATGTCAGATGACCATATATATACGTTGTGTCTAATAACCCAAATCACGTAACTATCTCATTGATATATATATACATATATACGTGTTAATTAACAATCCAGACGATCCCATCTCACTTACTTCTCTATATGTGTCATTCATTCAAGCTTAAACGCTAGCTGCCACAAACCAAACGGGTCAATTTCTTTGAGTAGAGATCTTCTTAGTAGTTGTTTGAATCGGAATCTAACAGTATTGAGAGGGAAAAGGAGACTAAAAAATACAAAATCCTATCCTCACGTGATAGTAAAATTTAGATATTTTGACTTCCATCCCCTTCTCAGTACTGCTAGATTTCGGTCCAAACAGCTGAGAGGATCTCTATTCAATTTCTTTCCTTGCTTATTCCCTTCTCCACATGCTTCGTCAGCCACTCAGCGTCATGGAACTAAACAAACATAATGGGTAGTCCTTCTGATCGTTCAACCAGAACAAAAAGAAATGGCTTGAACCACCACAATTTGGAACTTTGGATTAGACGAACTGTTTTCTTTCCTATTTGACCCCAAAACCACTTCATGATGCATTGTACAATAATAAAACGTCTGTGCCTGTCACACGACACGTGTCCCCACCCAATTATAATGTCCTCGCCTTGATGACGTCGGCTCTTGTTTAATAGGTAGGTATTATCTCCTTGTACTCACTCTACTAGGGATTAAAAGGATACTTACCGGGCAGACAATGATGGTATTTTATTACTTTAGCCTTACCTTTTAAGGAAATGCATTTTTTTAGCTTACTGTTATAATGCGTTTTTATTTTTCAAAGTTAGTACAAATTATTAGATACCACTATATGTGAATTTAAGCTCCTTGTTATGCTGTTTCCAAGAAGAAAAGGAAAAAGAAACCTAGTTCAGAACCATATATAACCGTGTATAAATTCTACCAACCAACTAGAGACCTAGTTCCAAAACATAACCATGTATTTCTGAAACATGTGACAGTATGCGTGAACATGGGCTTTATTAAAAAGAAAAAATAAAATAATGTGAATAATGGGACATAGAATAAAGTAAGCATACAATTCAGATTCTACACATTCACAACAAGGCGCGGTTAACAACTAAGATACCACAAGAAAACAAACAAATAATTGGATAATTAGACTCAGATACAGAAAACAGGCCGTGTGTTATCCATGATCATTCGTACTGAAATTATCCTTATGATCATTCGACTGAAAATATCCTTGTCCTCAGTCTAAAAAGGCACAAACTTTGAAGAATTATATATATCTTTATCTTCTTTTTAAAATATTAAAAAAAAAATCAACTGAGTAGATCAATTAACTACACCAAGTGGCCTCTCTTTAGGAGGTTTTGAGTTTAAACTCTGGTTGAGAGTCTAAAACTTTTCTTAAAGACTGCTCCCATAAATACTCTTCTACTTAGGAATAAAATTCAGGTTATATCTGAAGTGGTCTCTTCTTATAAATGTGTACACACTTGGAGCCACCGTGTCAGAGAAACGAAAAACGGATGGACTAACGGATCCTGTGTACCCGTTTACATGCACGTCCTTATCTCGGGGGAGAACAGGGGTGATATCGTAATTCCAACGGAAGCAGCGCTTCCGTCGCGAACGAGGATCCCGCTTCGCTTCGTCCCGCTGTCGCGGCGCTATATCTAACGTATCACCTCACCGCCGCTCGTCGTCTAGAGAGAGAAACAAAGTGTGACAAGAGAGAGAGATTGGGATTTTTTCTCCTGGAAAGAGGCCGAGTCTTCCGCTTCTTTCTCTCTCTAAAAATGTTGCAGAGGCTTCTCGGCGGGAGGCTCCGCTCGCCGTCTTCCTCGCCGCTGCGGGGGGCGCTATGCGCGGGAAGGCGCTTCTCCCAGGCGGCGGAGGCCGTGCCGGCGGAGCAGAGCAATGCGGGGGTCCCCAAGGTGCCGGCCTTCGACTACGTGCCGCCGCGCTACGAGGGGCCGCGGACGGAGGAGATACTGCAGAAGCGATCCGAGTTCCTCAGCCCCTCCATGTTCTACTTCTACAAGAAGCCCGTACGTACAACTCCACACCCCCCCCCCTCCCCTCCCCCGGCCTTCTTCCTTCTCCGCTCTCATTTCTTCGTTAAAACGCCTCTGGTTAGTCGCGACGGGAAAAGATGATCTCGTCAGAGTTTGGAGAGAAGATATACTCGTGCTAGCTTCATCCGTTTTCTTCGAGATTTGTATTATTATCTTCCGAAGATTTCTTGTTCTCTTCCTTTCTTTCTTTCTTTTTTTTGTCGTTACTTTTCAAGAGCTTCTTTCTTTCTTAAAACTAATTTTCCGGGTTTGGTCTCTACCTATCGACAGCAGTACAAAACGAATTCCTTTTTCCGGTAAGTTACTTACCTTTTAATCTCTTTAAATAGAGAGGTGTGCATAATTTGAGTAATTCACAAAAATTAAGTTTTTGATCATGATACAAAGTTCAGAATATTCGATACGGAAATAATTATGCATCATTCGCATATATGTAGTAACTTCAAATAGATCATAAATTAATTTTCTCTTTTTCTTTATTTCTGAAAATATAAAAAAAAAGAATCTGTGCGCGGTCATAAAAAGTCTAAGCCATAACAAATAAGAAGTTATACGACTCAGTTCAACATAATTACAATGATTCTGATATAGCTGGCTCTGGGAAACGTAAGATTAAGATGTACCTCGAATTTAACCTTCACTTACAAAAAAAAAAAAGGCTTCTTTGCCGAGAGATGATCTCGGGTCCCCAATGAGCCCATGTTCGAATGGTCTATGGGGGCTTGACTGGGACGGGCCCGGCGTTTCTGATGGTCTCTCCATCCGTGCTGACGGACTCTAGTGGGCTTCAAGTCTGACCCAACTTCGGACTGGGGCCGGAGTCTTTCTGGGTCCACAATAGTTAAGTCCGATTGTACAAGTTGGGCCATACTTTGCAGGTTTCGACCCGTTGCAGATTTATAGGCCTCACGTCTATGCTTTTGCCGGGTAGGGGTGTTCACTATTTGGTTCAACCCGAAAAATCAAACCGAACCGGATCAAATTTTCGGTTTGGTTCGGTTTGAAAACCAGTTCGGTTCGGTTCGGTTTGTAAACCCCTTCAACCCGTAAAAACCGAACCAAACCGAAATTCCAAAATAACATTATATTAATATTTTTTCAAACTTTGTATCACGCCTAAATCAATAAATTTTCCACCAACCAACCCCTCCACGTACTAAACAACGCAGAACCTGTGTCCCTGTTAACACTTATACAGAAGCATTAGTTTTTACATCCGCCGATCTCAGACTAAACCTGCAGTGACTCCCTGCATAGTGCAGCGCCCATGCCATTCATCTTGGGAATTTTAGTCCGATACCGGACATTTTTTTTTACCTTCTCCTACGTAGGGTCTATAAAGGGAAGGGTCACTGTGTTTTTAATGGCTCGCAGCTGGGCCAGTGGCCCAATAAGAGCTTCAATGCTAAATTGAGTTCAGATATGTATTTTAATGTCAAACTCAAGTAAGTAAATGGGTTCATTAATTTTAATGAAAATTTTCTCCAAATAAGTCGGTTCAAACCGATCCAAACCGAAGTAAACCGAATATTTTCGGTTTGGTTCGGTTCGATTTTAAGAGTGAGTCGGTTTGATTTGGTTTGAAATTTTTTTCTTGTAAACCGAACCGAACCGTGAGCACCCCTATTGCCGGGTGCCCAGCGGAGACTTTATAGGCTTCTTGTCTAATAAGATTACATGCTGCAGCTGCACATTAGATTGTATAGTTCGATTCTTATTTGTATAGGATCCTTTTTTTGCTCCCTTTTGAAGTCCTCTAGGTTAACTTAGGTGGTCTCAAAGTTGACAATTTATTCAAACTTGGAATTTGAGTAATTCCATGCTAGATCAGATGACGGTAAGAAAAAAAAACTCTTGCTCCGATATGAGTTGAGCCGTCCGATCACCTCAGAACAAAATCCGACGGTCATGCATCTGCATGGATGCAGCAACGAAAAATGGTTTGTACACAGCTTGTCTTGTAGCGTTACTTTTGTGTACTACCCCCTCATGAAAAAAGGCTATAATTCATGCAGAAGTCTGTCATCCTTTCCTCATTCTATAAGGAAATTCATTTTATTTTCCCACTCTATTAGACTGACCAGTCCAACGGGTCTTTGAGCCCACCCTGATTTTAGGGCAGACCAATCACACTATTTTGGTCCGAAAAAAAAATTGGTCGGGCTGAAACGTCCAAGTCCCACTCCAAGTTGTGCCCAACCAAAGAAAAGGGAAAAACTGAGAGAGAAATAATAGGGGTGCAGTAAGCAAGAGTTAAGTTTCAGAGGGCCCAATTGGCCGCGTCATATTACAGTGTTGCGACGTGATGCAGCCCGGCAGGATAAGGGGTAAGGCGGTGGTGCCGCCACTACCATCGTTGCCATGGACTGCATCGTCGGCCACAGCCACCCCACGACCGTGATGGACAGCAGTGGTGGAGTGGTGGACGGTCGGCAGGCAATGGGCTGCGACAGTAACGATCGGTGGCAGCAGCAGTGGCTCCATCAATGTGTCCATCGCAATTTGAGTTGAGTAACAGCTATTGCACCGCACGGTGCAGCAACGTGTGTTACCATTTAATATTTTTAGGTAGTTCTCACATATTTATATAGTTCGATCTTTGATTGAATGACTTAAAATATTTTAAAAAATTAAAAATTAAGTTCTAATGAACTGTAAAAATATTCTTAATGGGCCAAATCTAATTTTTAATTTATTTTTTTAAAAATTGTCTGAATAAAGATGAACTATATATATATATATATATATATATATATATATATATATATATATATATATATATATATATATATATATATATATATATATATATATATATGTGTGTGTGTGTTGTGTGTTACATGTAAGGTCCAGCCTAAAAAAATATAAAAACAATTATACTATAGGTATCACACGTGTGCAACAGCAGTTGCATGCATAACAAATGTTCTTTGAATTATGCTTGCTCCAAGCATTCCTCAATTTAGAGGCCTCAAGTGTCTCCTTCCCTCTATAAAGGCACGTCATCACTTTTTCCACTCCAACGCCCCTAAGTAAGTTTGCAAGTGGATTGGATTAATCTGTAATCCAATCCGCCCCGATCCATGAAATCAATCCAATTCACTAAATTATGGATCAAATTAATATGTAGGTTAAAAATCTTCAACCACATTTTATATAGATCGTTTTATGGATTGAGCTCAAGCTAATCCGCTCCAATCTATAAGTCCTTATGGATTGGATCGGACCTTTCGATATAGATCTTGATATCTATGGGTATCTACTCTAATCCGCATGTTATAAAGAAATTAGATTTAAATTATTTAACATTATATTCAATATCATGAGAGTCACGATCTATGTTCCCTTCATTCACAAAATAGATCATTTGGGATAAATGTAAATTAAAATGAATTTAGACTGGTTGTAATTTTTTGATTTCTTTATAATCTTGATTTAAGAGGTTATTATATGTGGGTTAACTAAAGACTTAAGATTTTAATATGCATGTGTAGTAAGTTTTTTGTTTAAAAACTATAGATAAAGCGTATATATATATATATATATATATATATATATATATATATATATATATATATATATATATTATTGTTTATAAGCTTTAATCATCAAAACATTAATTTTTAATATTCTATGACTCCTATTAGAACCCACACTTAATTGCATCCGCTCTAATCCACGGCAAAATGGGTCGTATGTGGATCATGATGGCCTCTGATCTAATCCATGCCACCCATTGATTAAAAAATAAATAAATATAACCTGATTTGATTCAATTTGTCAAAGGATTTGGGATAAAAAATCCATCCTCCAATCTGTAATGGGTCACATATGGATGGAGATATTTCCTGATCTATTCTGACCCATTTGCAACCCTACCCCTGAACAATACTTGTTGTATCTGTCCGCTGTAATTGTGCAGCCGTTGAATCTTGTCTCATATGATTCAAGCTGCTTGGATAATATCAAAGTGAGATTTTCTTTATTCTTTTTTTTCTTGCAACTACCTTATTTTTAGACCCCAATTATTATCATTTCTTCCCCTTCAACATGCTCTTTACTTACCTTCAAGGGTCGTACTTACTGTGTATACCTGCACTCTTTAATCGTGCAGCTGCTACCATCGAATTTTGTCTTATGCGAGTTGAGATGTCTGATCATAAAGATAAGAACGCATTTTTCATTTTTGGGGTTTTTGCATATATAATCTTAAAAAAATTTGTATTTGTATTTATACCCCCAATTTTCACATGTTGTCATCAACATCTTCGAAATCTTCAAAATGTTACATTCGTATCCCTCCATGAAAATAATGTGAATTTCAACAAAATATGCCAAAAGGATTTCATAAATCATGATAACATCGGGGTCTCGGGATTATGTATGTAAATTTTTAGTGACTTGAACCGTACATGTGCAAGCATTAGTGAATTTAGGGTGAATTTCAACAAAATATGTGAAAATATTCCATAAATTATGAAAATATCGGGTCTCAGCGGTGTGCATGTAAAATGTTAGTGAATTGAACAGTATATATGCAAATATTAGTGAATTTAGGGATATCAAAGAAAAATCTTTAAATAGAAGAATGTGAGTGCAATCTTTTTGAAGATTTTAAGAATATTGATGACAGTATGTGATAGTTGAGGGTATAGTGAATATGGTATCTGTCCAAGATATATATACAAAAAATCCTTCTTTTTTTCTGCCACCAAATCTTTAACTCCAAGTTACTCTCACTCTTTCTTCTCTAACATGTCTCTGTCCTCCACCTTAAACACTAATATTTGTTGAAGGCTACCGTGTGGGTGCAGCCACCAAATGCAGTCTCCCATGTGAAGAGAATTGAGAGGAAGTGATGAAATACAGTTTATTATTTTAAGATCAAATGATTTATCACCGTTTCGTTCATGTATTTTAAGGTGCATGTGGACGCGAGAGGAGATCCAGACTATATATTCACGTTTCATCTTGAATTCAAAAAATCTTTTTTTTTTTTTCAACATTCACCGCTGTAAAAAGGAAAGGAATCTAATGATTATGAAAAATAAAAATAAAATAAAAATCTCCCCAACATGATCTGACGGCTACGTCCGCACCCTGCAGCGTGGCTGCAGGAACATGTGAGATCAGGACCGTCAGGCTTACTCTTTCTTTAATCTAGGTGATATGTGGGAGTTCTAACCTGGGTCAGATGTGGAAATCTGACGCTTTCTTTAACCCATTACACCGTTACAGTGTAGATTACTGACGTTTAGGTGATGATTGGCATCTAGATATGACCCGAATGATATAAGATTCTTCTAATCTCATTTTCATTCCCATCACTAATTTATATTCTTTTTTTAGTGTTGGGATGTCAAACATCTACATGAAATATTTCCAGCTTTATCATCTCTTTTTGTATTGATCCTCTGTACATTTCCATAGCTGTTGAGTGCTAACTGCTTAAGGTATCTGTATTCTCAATTTTTTTTTGGAGAAATTACTTCTTTACTTGACTTTTCAAAAAAATTCAAATGCAAGAAACAATTAGTTGAGGAAACAATCTTCATATTTTAATTTTTTTTCCGAAGCTTAATTACTTTCCGGTTTTCATAATTTTATGTCCTGCACTTTTTTTATTTTTCAAAAAAAAAAATTCCCATGATTCTCTAATTATAAAAAAAATAGTAACAATGCAAAGTAAAGATTCACACGTTGTGAGCAGATCGACTATTCCCTTTGGGCATCTAAATGTCTCTTTATTCCCAATGTTCTAATGTTTCCTTCCTTCCTGGCGTTTCGGATCGTGCAGTTAAATGTGGTTGATGGGAAGATGCAGTACCTGTTTGACGAGGATGGCCGCAGATATCTTGATGCTTTTGGTGGGATTGCCACCGTTTGCTGTGGGCACTGCCACCCGGAGGTCGTCCAAGCTATCATCGACCAAACAAAGCGCCTGCAGCATTCCACCGTCGTTTATCTAAACCACGCAATTGCAGACTTTGCAGAAGCACTGGCTTCCAAGCTCCCTGGTGATCTCAAGGTGCACAACATTCGCTTATGTCTCTCACACACAACATGTTGTGTTGTTGACACCTCTTTCCTCGGAACTATTGAACTGTGTACTTTAGCGTGGACGTAAATCATATTCAAATGGATTTTTTTAAAAAATAAATCTACAAAAAATGAAAGATAAAATCTATGGTTTAGTATTTGTGAAAGTATTTTCATATGCTATCGAGAAAGGTATTCCATCTTATCCCGTGGATATCAAAATTAGAAAAAGGGGATCAACCAATTAAGATTTTCATTGATTAGAGTTTTTAGAATAAGTTATGGCTCTATATTTTTCGGAAAAGTCTATTTTACATAAAACCAAATAGACCCTTAATATTTGTTTTAGGTTGTATTTAGCATGCTTCCAGTTAAAAGTATTTTTTGTATTTTCATCCAATTATTTGGGAGAAAAAAATAGATTCATTTATGTATTGATTTAATCATTTTTTTAACTATTAACTAAAAGCTACTAATTAGACCGTCTCGAGTTAGAAGAAAATTTAGTGTTGTTATGGAAGGTTAAAGTTTGTAACTACCCAAATTAATTGTAACCATATTCACTCAATATTTTTTTTTTGGTATTGAAAGTAGAAGTTATGAATGACGTCCAACTAACGAAACACGCCCTTATTTTTCTAACTTTGCTGTTTCTAGGTCGTCTTCTTCACAAACTCTGGTACAGAAGCAAACGAGCTTGCCATTATGATGGCTCGTCTGTACACTGGTTGTCATGATGTCATATCAGTGAGGAATGCATACCATGGGAATGCAGCTGCGACAATGGGTGCGACTGCTCAGTGTAATTGGAAGTTCAATATTGTACAGGTAAGCCCTTATATAGTGCATGATCTAGTTATCAATGTTGGGTCGAAAACTTGGTTCTATATATGAGAGCTATGTAGAGGGGTTGTTCTATTGGAAAGTTAAAGGAGCTAAGATATCGATGATTACAATGCCACAAGAGTAGTCAAATTTTGGAAATTCCATGATTTAATCATATTTGTTTCATCATAATATACTTTTCTGAAGTAACTGGTGAATTATTGAGAAACAATTAAAATCGTGATAAAGCCAGTAACAGTAGTACTATTGAATTATTTATACATTTAATGATGATTCTTTTTGCAGACTTTTTTCCCAGTTTTAATTTTTACTTGAATCAACACTCTGTCCCTTTCCCAATTCAATTTGGTGGTACTGAAAGATAGAAGCCACTAAATTGCATGTAAAATTATGTTCTATTCTCATGTGCCTACCAGACAGGAGTGCACCATGCCCTGAATCCAGATCAGTACCGAGGTGTTTTTGGATCAGATGGAGAAAAATATGCCAAAGATGTTCAAGAGCTCATCGAATTTGGAACTTCTGGGCATGTGGCAGCCTTCATTTCTGAAGCTATCCAGGTGCTCTTTTGTTCATATCTCCGAAGTAGTCCGTTTGTTATTGCCTTGGAGCCTGTATCATCCCATTTTCATCTTCTGATCACTAATGTGTATGCCCTGTGCACAGGGAGTGGGGGGAATTCTAGAACTAGCGCCAGGTTACCTGCCTGCTGTGTACAAAGCCATCGGGAAAGCTGGGGGTCTTTGTATAGCAGATGAGGTCCAGTCTGGATTTGCACGCACGGGGAGCCATTTCTGGGGCTTCGAAGCCCACGGCGTTGTACCTGACATTGTCACAATTGCTAAGGTGAACTTTCCTTCTCCACTGGAAGACTCCGCTCGCGTGCACTTACAGTTGTTATGACACAACGATTTCTTCAACATGTTTTCTATGTTATGCCTGTGACAGCTAGTTTGGCTTCTGATTGAGACATTTCGTTATGATTTCAGCAGAACAAAATATTATGTTAGTGGTGTCTTACATTAAGATACGCTAGGGTGACGCAATCTTAGTGAGGCTAGGACAGACTTGATGGAACAACCGAGTCCCTGACTTCCCTTTGAGGGGTCACAAGTTCATGTCAATTGAGAGTCTCAAAGTTTTTTCTGCTGTTCGGCCAAGATGTACTATGAAATTATTTCTTTTGATCCGTGAGATTATTTTCTCGAAGATCTGACTTAGGCCCAGAACTACCACTTAGACGGAATTGTTGGTGTCGTACATAATTATCTATCTATTAGGAGAAAATATTGAGCTTTACCATAACTTATATTTTAATCTCCTGTATATGTGTGAATAATATCTATCCAACTGAGTCATCATGTCAAAGATAAAAAAGACACACTTGATGATTCAATCTCACTGAAATTGTAACAGGTTCAGTTCACGGTCAGCACTTGGACTTTGGTCCATAAATAGATCAATATTATATTGTGTCTAGTTAGACTCTTCTTGTTGCGTCTTATCTTCAAATAGCTTTTGCACTGGTTTGGCTTTTCTAATCAACTTATGGCCGGACATCTTGTGCCGTTTGTCGTCTTCTACCCACAGGGGATTGGAAATGGGCTTCCCATTGGTGCTGTGGTCACTACGCCAGAGGTCGCACAGGTCTTGACCCGACGCAGCTACTTCAACACATTTGGTGGGAACCCTGTTTGCACTGCTGGTGGGCTTGCTGTTCTTCGAGTGCTTGAAAAGGAAAAGCTTCAAGAGAATGCTTTTGTTGTGGGGTCCTATATGAAGGAGCGTTTAAAGCACCTTCAGGAGAAGCACGACAGTAAGTATTGTAACTATTCTGAGACAGGTTACCATCTACATCAGTAATAATAACCATAAGTAAGATTCCTTTTTCTGAAGCGAACGTCAAGTCCATGATGGGTAGATCTTGCAGACCCCGTGGTAAATTACCGGAATGTTCAACCATTCTGACACAGTGGCGGATTCAACGTTCATTCAGTGACCCCATTGAATTTTATCAAATTTATTGGTCCAATTCTAAGCAGTCCAGTTCAAGACTCCACTGACTCAGCCCAGGCCACTAGCCCAACCTAGGACCTCTTATGACCTAATTCACTGACTCAGTCATGCTTTGATCTAATGTCTAAGTGACCACACTGGATAAAATTTCTGCGTCCGCCACTGTTCTAACATGTTAACAATTTAACACCATTGTTACTACACAGATATGAAGCTGCTTTACATAAAAATTAACACGAAACATGCCTGTTTGAAGGGGAGATCAGTTTACATTTCCTGTGGCTTGGTTAGTAGCAGATGCATATTTCATACAATTTGTCTTTTTGGTGACTGCAGTCATTGGAGATGTGCGGGGAAGAGGTTTAATGCTCGGAGTGGAGCTAGTCACGGACAGAGAAACCAAGACCCCAGCCAAAGCGGAAACACTTCAAGTCATGGACCAGATGAAGGGTACTACTTTTTTCCCCTCTTCCAACAATTCTTATTTTGAGGATGATACGAAATGGATCTGTCAGCTAGTAGAGTGTCCATGGTAATTGACAAGGGAAAAATGTACATGGTGATCTAAGGAATTACGATCTAGAACTCAAAACAACAAGATGAAAGGCAATTTTTCTTCAGTGTTTGCACAAGCATCTTAGGGTCTCATTGTGAAAATAACTATGGTAAAATTTGAACTAATTATGTTGAACATCTTCAAGATTTTTTTTTTTTTTTGAATTTTCTCTTCCATTGATCACTTATGAATGAAATACTTTATGTTACCATGCTAACCTTGTGGTCCTTTTTGCCGTCCATGCCCATGGTTAAGCCTCAACCCAAGTGGGTGCAAAGGTAAATGTGCACATTTTTCAGCGTAAGAAAGGTTTAGTGAAACTATACTTTAAACATTATCATTTTTGCTATTAAACTCCTAAGCTCCTATATATTAACAAAAAATCCGTGTGTCTTAATTACCTTTCTTGGAGTTCAGTTGTGGATTTGAGTACTATACTAGCATGCAATTAATTATGTATAAATATTGAAGTGTGTGGACCCTTCGGGGTAAATGTTTTGGTCAGTTTCATCGAGTGTAAACCTTAATCTGAGTGTAACTGGGTTAGAAGGATGATGGTAAGCTGGGGAAAAATATCTGCATTTTTTAATGTAACATAGCGTATATATACAGTTGCCTTTTTCATAGAATAATTTCATTTTGAACTAAACACATATCAATATGTATGTTGAAAATGCCTTATCTTTACTGTCTGCTCTCTGCAGAAATGGGTGTCCTGGTTGGCAAGGGTGGCTTCTACGGAAACGTATTTAGGATTACTCCTCCCCTGTGCTTCACCAAGGAAGATGCGGGTAATTATTCACTCGGTTCATGATTAGATTATCTCCTTGCAACATCGTGTTCATCTTGTTTAACGACTATTTTTTACTTTCCTCGCTGCAGACTTCCTTGTCGACTCAATGGACCTTGCCATCTCAAAGCTATGAAGGCTTTTCTGTAGTATTATGAATGACTGCTTATCTGCAAATAATTGCATGTACATGTAGAGGTGAAATGTCTTTAGTGTGCTTGTTCATAGTATATAAGCAAAGATGTGATCTCATGGAAGGAGATGATGATGATTTGAGTCAGGATGATGGTAATGATGATGATGATGAGACGTACCACCTCATTGTTTATGATATTGGAGAGTCTGGATCCAGAGCTGCTCTCCTACATGCTCAGTTGTTGCCTTCCCAATGTGCGAAGACATGGCTTCTCCTCTATATATATATACATTTTGCTGTTGGAACCATCACTGTATTAAGCAAGTTTGGGATAGTTACCAGGGTTCCAAAAATAAAACTTTTACTGTGAGTCCCAAACTTTGAGCACATTGCACTAACTGCAAACTGAATCCAATGGACCAGGACAGAGCCAATGGGCACCATATTATATCCATGCCTTCTGTTTTATTCTTAATTAATGTGAAACTATTCTAACAAATATGATAACCCATGTTGCCTAAACTACTACATACGTAAAAGGAATTGGTAAGGATAAGCTTTCATGATTCAAGATATCCAGAGAAGATTGACACTGTTGGATCAAATTATTTTATTTTCACCTTACAACTGACGTCAAGTATGGTTAAAAGTATGATAATAATACATAATTTACCTTTTTGCCTCTTTCTTCACCATTGTAATCACAGATTGTCCAGTCATCCGGTCAAAAGCCTATTGTTAAATATATCATTTGAGTGAAAACAAATATACTAAGTACCAGTTAAGTGTAGAAAAATGAATGACAACAATATTCATAGATTATATATATATATGTATATATATGTTGTGGTGCAACCAAGGCCATCTGTGCAACTTGGTCGCATGGTATATTTTGACTCCACCCTTCATATTGAAAAAAAATTAACATAAAATTTTAAATATTCAATTACCTTCATAGGATAATTTTCATCTTTTAGAACTTAAATCTCACAGTTGGATAATATCTGAATTTATTGTATCCATCTAATTTTGTGCGAGTTAGTTGGTGATGAAATATTATAATCCCAAGGGATGGGAACAATCTTAAGAGCAATCTGACTAATTTTTTATTTGTTGATTAATTTTTTATAATTTTTAAAAATCGAGATTTGCATGTACTCAATGAACGGCTAAGATTAAGTTTTAAGATCAAACTACGATTGGACGGTGAAAATAAAATCCCAGAGGATAGAAATAATCTTAAGAAGGTCTATTCAATATTTGAAATTTTTTGAAGAATTTTATTTTTTTTCAAAATAGAGAAGGTGTCAAAAAGAATGAGTGCAACCTGGTTGCACAATGTTACAGTACTTCCTGCACATTATATATATTATATAGGGGGTCATTTGCATATATACATTATATCAGAATTATTTTTCAAATGCAGAGTTATTTTCTTAAACTCCTAAATAACTTTTTACCTCACCTACATTTTTCGTAGTTCTTAATTAGTGGCACAATTGATCTTTTGACCAACAACATAGTCTCTAGTAGGACTGCAACTTTAGGTGGCTCAACTCAAAACTCATGTTTGTTGAGTCGGGTTGAACCTAACCAAGTTGGAATTAATTGGATTAAGATTGATGGATTTTTCAACTCAACCTAAAATAGGTTAAGTCAAATTGCAAATCCGCCAACCTGATCTATTCCAAATCTAACATTAACATATAGAAATAATAACTTGGATCATGAGAATATAAATCCGACGAGAGTTTCCGCTGGTATTCAACAAGTGCGGACGAAAGAAGCTTCAAACATATATACTTCACGACTCTGCTTTCGGGTGTAAAATAGTAAATATGCGTCCGCACCATGTCTTTTTTCTTGGTGGGTAATAATGGCACCGTCCCCATCCCGTCCAATAATTGGTTGCTCTCTTCTAAGTTCAAACATTTTCCTTTTGATATTTTAAACTTAGGATCAACCAAGCAAAAATTATATTAGTATTTTTATTGTACTAATTAACAGATAATTAAACAGCGCATATATATTTGAAGATTTTATATGTTTTTAATTCTATTCTAGTATTATATTTCTTCATTTAGAATCATTTTCATTCATAGTTGTCAATCAGAAAATTTTCATTAGCTTGTACGCATTGATAAATGATATTGTCTACTATGGAAAATTATCTATTAAGTGTGCATGCATATAATATATAAATAAAAAATGCAGCATAATTATGTATTGCAAATGCAGGTGACCGAGTTGCAATTTTCAACGTGGAAGAAGAGTACATCCCACGGAATATCTGAATCGGAGGGATCAGACAAGAAGTTATCATTTGGACAGCCGCCATGCTACTGGAAGTCAACACTAGCTGGATATATATTGTATTAAAATGATGGACACATTTTGCTTTCATAACCGGATAATTAGTATTAAAAAAAAAACAAATTAGACAACATAAATAAAAATAAAATATAAAAAATGAACAGCATTAATATAGTCTTCTAATTAGGATAAGTGATTTAATTTTTGTAGTCTAAAAAGTGCTTATCCTAGTGTACTCAGAAATAAATCCTTTTCATCCGGAAGAACGGATCTGATTAACCAAATAAATCATCCTATTTAATTGAATTATAAAATCATAAACGCTGGAAAATAAGAAGCTATCCACCACCAGCAATGACGTAGGGTGGAGCAGCAACAACAGAGGAAGAAAGTGAAGGGCAACTGCATGCGCGGACGCCGGCGAGGATGTATACCCGTCCAGGTGCCCCCATTTTCCAGTGCGCGCCCCAAGCTTGTGGAGTCCCTCTCTCTCTCTCTCTCTCTCTCTAGATCTGTGTGTGAAGAGCGGAAGAGAATGGCGGGCAAGGGCTCTCATAAGTTCCGGTCGGACCCGGAGGATGCACGGGCAATCTTCTCTGATAGTAGACAAGGGGGGTGGATTACCTTTCCCTTCATCACAGGTCTCTCTCTCTCTCTCTCTCTCTCTCAGCACGCATACATACGTGCCCATGGCCTGCTTCCATAACTCCTCTCCCCCTCTCCACCCAACCCCGCTCAAGCAGGGGGGGTTGTGCACGTTTGTGTGTGTGTGTGTTTGAGAGAGAGAGAGTTGTAGTTTGGGCCGGGGGGATGAACAGTGCACAGGTAATTAGCATCAGTAGGCCCGACGAGGTGAAGATTCCCTTGGAAGGGAAGGAAGCATCTCCCGCAGGTCCTTATTCTTAGTGTCGCCTGTGTTCATTGAGCTCCAATAGAAAAACATAAACAGCTAGTTCTTGATGCTGCAAATTTTAAACTGTGTCTCCGTCAAGGTCTGCCGTACTGAATTCACTCGTATCGACTCAAGTGACTTGCATCTTATCAGAACGAATTCGTGTTGGTACGACTCGATCGAGCTTATACGATTTAACCATGCGACTCGTACAAGTCGGCACGAGCTGATACTAGATCATATAAAATCTGAGTCGGTCCGACTCTTCCAGTCGAAGAATCCTAATCTCCTCTCTTGATAAATTTGTCCGGTATTAACTGTCCAATCTATTGATCGATCAGCCCTCGGCTTGCATAATGGGAGGAGAGAGAATGAATCGGCTGCCTTCTTTTCTTCGGACCCACCTATTTTAGTGATCACAATCCGAGTTTAATTTCTCTTGTGAAGAAACTTGACTAGAGGACATTAATGGCTTTGATCCGCATGCAGGGAGCTTGATGGGGTTATCTCTGGCCCAAAGTGGGGTGTCAAGCAACCTCACCGTCTACCTCATCAAGCAGTTCAACGTGAAGAGCATCGACGCGGCACAAATCTCCAACATAGTGAATGGCTGCACCAGCGTCGCCCCCGTCCTCGGAGCCATCATCTCCGACTCCTACTTTGGCTGCTTCACCGTCGTCGCTGTCTCTACCTTGGTCTCCTTTCCGGTAATCAAGATTTTGACCCCCCATTTCTCCACCGTTTGTGGCATTTCTTTTTCAGTAGCTGGAATCTTCAGGCACACTTGGCCGCCGGTACTGTTGCATTTGTCCACATCTCACTTTCACACAATACGATAGAGTAGATGAAGTTAGAACATTGGGCTTCTTAATTTCCCTAACAGTCACGTAGGTCTTAATTATGAATAGTATTTGTTGCATAGGTTGGGGTGTACTACACGACACCGTTAATTTAGATGTATAACTAACTCTCTTTTGAATAATACTTGTCGCATGAAGGTGCAGTTTACACCGCCCTTCAGTGCAGTGGGTAATAAAAAAAAAAAAAAAATTAAGTGAGCCCTGAGGAGCGACTTAGAAAATTCTTAAAAATCAAAAATTGTTATCGGGTTTAGCCCATGAACGGTATTTTTTATTATTCATTGGAACTCGATTTTTTATTTTGCAGATTTTTTCTGAGTTGTCTAATCGGAGATCGGTCTGTACGGATTTGTAGGACATCTTGGGACCTACTTTAAAAATAATTTTTTTATTTATCATTGTACTAAGGGATAGAACAAATCGCACCATCAGTACAGCAAGTATTATTCCTCTCTCTTAAGGTTACCTCCACCACTTTAATTTAAAATAAATAAATAAAGGAAATTTTCTTTGCAGCCTTCCGATTGAACGCATTCAAAGAGTTAAACAATTTTAAGATAATAAAACAGACGAACCTATTGAAAAGGCTTGACCTTTCATTTCGTTTTTTCGGATTTGATTTTGTTGCATGCTTGCCTCACCATACAATAGACAAGTGTCTCCCTCTGAAGACGGCAGTGTTCAAGCAGCAGTTGATCTTACTCCTCTGAGATACTCCCTTAAGTTATCATCCCTTCATCATCATTATTCATTGAATTGTTCCAAAATCACCATAATGAGAAGTTCATTGCATTATATGTATTTGTGCGAATAGGAGATGAGGAGTATCTTAAGCCCCACTTTAATTGGAGAAGAAGAAAAGAATAAAGACGAATAAAGAGAAAATAAGTTTAATTTTACTTTGACAAGCGGAATGTTTTATACTGTGCAGAATAACGTATCCCACTCTAGATTCAAGAATTACTTATTCTTCTTATTCCGTCAACGGATCTCACAAAACTATCAAATTGAAATACCCTTTATTCTAATATACGTTATTCCGTAAAGTGAATCTCATGTAATAATTTATTCTGCAAACAAAGTGAGACTAAGAGAATACAAGTATTATCCTTTCTATCTCTGCTCGGATCACCTATGCTGGGATACAAATTAAATACTATAAAAATTTAGAGTCGATGATCTCAATCTATTAAATAAAATACTACATACACGCTTTGAAATTTAGAATATTCTTGCTCCAAACTTCTCTTCATTATGTGTACAAGGTTTGGAAAAGAACAGGATCGATGCAGCTCCAATTCAAAGCAGTCTGGCTGCTGGAGCTGATGCCTTTTCTTGTAATTTTAGAGAGCACCCCCTAAAAACTCTGCCTAGGGAATAACGCTTATCACCCTGATATATATTTATGACTCTTAGCAATTCCAAGTAATTTAGCAAAACACCCCGAATAATTAAGGATAAGCCCTTCAAATTGTTGGAAGAGGGGTTTTACCAAATAAATGTGTTACTGGGAATGACTAACAATAAATATTATGATTAGTAGATCAAATTCCTAAATAAGAGAAGTGAAGAGATTGATAGCTAACACCCCTAGAGGATATATATTGATATTTTTTAACATGTCAAGTAAAACTTCAAAACGTTCGCATCACCACAATTCATTGCACGTCTAATTATCATCCTGGATGGCATGCCTTACAAGTGTGATTTTCCTAATTATATGACCCAATATTCTCTTCTAATAGCGGTTCATGTATGGTCGCCGAGATTAGTACACTTTCCGAAGGCTCCACCATAGAGGCGGCCTTATATTTTTATGAGAGCATAGTTTGACCATATTTTGATAAAGTTAGGTTCACCAGGGGACGAAATTAACTCTACCACCGACTATACTTCTTTGGAAACATATCAAATAATTACTAATGTCCATATGGATATGACAAGTGGCTAAGGTTGTAGCACGGCGTTGAAAGAGTCATTTGTAGTTTTATGTAGGCCCACTAGTGTAGGCCCATTAGCTTAAATCTTTAGAGTTCACCTAAATGGGCTCATATTCTAAAAGGACCACACGTTGTCTAGTTGCAAAGTCTTTCTAGAGTCTTACTATTCTAGAGCTCTCCCACACTAAGTCTAGAGAAGTGTGGATCCCTGGAAGTGTCTAGTATGTTATACTATCTTATACTACATGTACTTTTTAGAAGAGTCTAGAGTGAGTCTTAGAGTGTGTTTGTTATTAATATTGATGACAGATTTTTTGGATAACCTAAGAATAAAGCTTTTTAGAATTGGAATAAGGGGTAGGCAAAACAAATGTGATTCTGTCTTGTCTATCGATTTCTAGGTGGTGGCACATTCTTCCATGTGCTTTTTGCTGATGTGGCAGCATTAAAAAGGAAAGAAGATGGTGTGAACAGATTTCCCTAGAATCTAGAAAAAATTAGATACTAGGGAAATCAGCTTGCTTTCTCATGCCACACACTAGCCGAGGTCATAGAAATTGATAACAAACACACCCTTAGAATGTTCTATAGGATCTATAAATAACATCCTCCACCAAAAGATGAAGACAAGTTGCAAGAATCTAAGTGTTAGCTAGTATAGCAACCCTACAACTCCTCTTATGTCCTTTTCTCTTTTGCAATAAGAAAACTCGCTTTCTTTAAAAGTTTACCTTCCCAATCTCTCTTTTTGATCTAATTTTATCTAACTTGTGTTTCTAATCCCTCAAATAAAAATCCACTACGTTCCGTTGCTCAAGAAAGAGATAGATCGAAGCACGTGGCCCCTAATCAGCATGCGCTGGCCTGCTGGCACCCCCAAAGGGAATTTGCCTATTGAGACTCCAATATCACACATTGTTATCAGGACATAGGGAGCTTTAATCAAGTCATGACCAAGATAGATAATTGCTTAGCACATAATTTCAACTGAATAATATCTAATTTATAAGTTGAAATATTTTCATCGAGGTCAATAAGATTACTTTCTTTTCTTAGTTGGAGTGAATAAGACGTCTTAATCGCCAAGACTTTAGCCATCTCTGTTGCAGCACGATCGAAGATGAATCAAATTAAGAAAGTATATTTTGTAAAATTTGAAAAGAAATATACTAGCTATAAGAAGATGCACTTTTACGAAGACACACTTACCCAGAGATGTCGCATTCTGCTCAAAATCAATCATTAAGATCAAATTCGGCTATTGAGATTATCATTTCGGTTATAAAAGTGGACTCCAATGAAACTTTGCTAAGGAAGGAATATCCGTTGTATCGCCTCATTACATTTATATATCAATCAGACTTGGTCAATGCTGTTATTAACTGGACTCGATCAGTGTTGAGAGACTTTTTTTAAGAAGAAACTCCGTTAAACTTTTCTTATTCTTGATGAAAAATTTTGGTAGAAAAGTTCCTCCCTCTCTCTCTCTCTCGCTAAGTACAGTTGTGCTGCGATGGCAAGCCATATCTGATGGCTGCACTTTCTCACACAAGAGGTCCAGTGGATGTCTACACACTGACAGGCCCGTTGACTGAAGGGTAGTATGCTGCGTACCGACATCGTCTAAGACTATTTTATCTGGATATTGATCGATGTACTCTCCAGACTAAATAAGGGAGGACAAAATGATCTTGACTATCTCGTTCCGTATGCTGCACCACTTATATCTATATAGAGAAGAGATCCGTTCAGTACGTGTTTGAACCGGAATCCGGTAATACTAAGAGAGGGAGGACACTGGTGTTGGTCAAAGTTTAGAATCACTTGAAGAAATTTTTTACAATGTTTGACCCTCACTCTCTTTCTTCTTAGTACTGCTGGATTTCGATCCAAACATGTACTTATATCTATATGGTCTGCACAGTTTAACGTCAGTCGGGCCAGGGCATCAGCTCATGGTGAGCCCTATCCACTTGTTGGAGTCAACGAGGCATCTAATCCGCACTTTAGCATTCAAAAGCTTCCATGTTCATGTTTTTCGTAAGTGCTGTGTGTTTTTCCCACTTGCAGAGCATGATCTTGTTCACGCTGACCGCCACCCTGCCCTCACTGAGGCCGATCCCATGCGCACCCGGGTCGAACACCTGCCACCCGGCCTCCACCCCGCAGCTCGCGGTCCTCTACGCCGCGGTGGCCCTGATGTGCGTGGCCGCAGGGGGTACCACGTTCAACACGGCCACCATGGGGGCCAACCAGTTCGACGCCCCCAAGGAGCAGGACACCTTCTTCAACTGGTACTTCGTGGCGATGTACGCGTCGTCGGTGGTGGGCGCCACGGCGTTGGTGTACGTGCAGGATAGCGTGAGCTGGGGGTGGGGCTTCGGCGCGTGCGCGGCCGCCAGCGCCGTGAGCGTGGGCGTCCTGCTGCTGGGGACGCGCCACTACCGGCAGCCCAGGCCGGCGGGGAGCCCATTCACGGGGCTGGCCCAGGTGGTGGTGGCAGCCGTGAGGAAGTGGAAGGTGGCGGAGCGGGCGGAGGATGTGGAGTACTACTATGGTCCTGGCGCGCTGCACGTGCAGGTGCAACCTCCGCGGCCTCCCACGGGAAGCTTCAGGTATGAAGATGATTAAACTTGCATTAGTACGTTTCTTCCTTTCTTTCCTTCGGCTGTTTCCATTATCTTTGGTTTGCTTCTTCCGACTGGTGCGCAGTGTTGGGTGATCCATGCATAGTGGGAACTTTGGGCGTAAGGGGTAGTAATTAGGACTAAGAAATTTTGTTCAGTGAAGTCAATGAAACAATAGATTAATGAGGTCACTTTATTAAACTGAAATCAGTGGACCAGTAAAATCATTCTAATAAGTCAAGATCAACAAGTCAGTCATTCTAATATGCCAAAATTAACATAAAATTTACAAAATCTAATAGGTTAGGACACCCACTGACCATAAATTGCGTCTGCCACTGAAAGGGAGAGGAACGTTTCTTATATATTGAGATCACTTGGAACCCCTCTCTTAACTTTTGTGACCGCTAAAAGCAGTCACAAAAAACATTTGCGACCAATCTTTGAACCGGCCGCAAATTTTGCTACCGCTAATAATTAGACTATTTGCGACGGTTAAATGCTATAGCCGTCGGTTAAATGATGCGTAGTCGCAAATATTTCATTATTTACGACGGCCTTTACTTTTAGCCGCCGCGAATAGTCGACTGTTTACGACGGCTTCAGTATTTAGCTGTCATGAATAGTCTAGTCGTCACAAATAGTCGCCGTTGCAAATAGGCAACTATTTGCGACGGCCTTTGTTTTTAGTTGTCACGAACATTTTTTTGAAAAAGTTAAAATAATATGAAGAAAGCACACTACAAATACATGTGAATACAAACATACAACATACACAATACAAACTATCAAATTATATAAAACCACAATACAATAGATGTCAAAAGTATCATATAATAATAGAATATCTATCAATCTAAGCCAAAAATAGGGCTCAGGCTCATCGTCCTCCTCTCCCGACGACCCCTCCTCATCCATTGCCTCCTCGTACGAGTAAGGAGAAAAATATTATTATCAATAAATAATTTAACATAAGTTAACAATTCAATAGTATGATGAATATATAATTTCTCTTAAATAATTACCAAACTTCCCCTCTTCTTAAAATCGTACCTCTGACTCTTCTGCTGTCGACCCATATGCCTCAAAATGGCCGTCTGCTGCCACAGTCCGCTGAAAAGTAAAATGTTTCTGCATATTTACAAAATGTTCATGTGAATACATAATATGATTATTCAAATAATGTTAACAAAGAAACATTTAAATTTATAATGTTATAACAAGTATATATATATATATATATATATATATATATATATATATACTTAACTTTAATAACATGATACTCAGTTAGCTTTAATAACAAAATACGTAATTTAAACAGTTAATATAATATGAAAAGTACTACAGATAATATATTAATATGAAAGGTAAATAATTAAGTAAAATATAATAATACACTAGTATGATACTTAAGAAAAGTAATAATAAATAATATACATGTACAATACTATAATGCTCAATTGAATATTTGTATGTACTTACTACAATGAATAAAAAATAATATCTTAGAGGGTTAAGTGTGGATCAACAGGAGTATTTTAGTAATTTAAAAATAGTTAACCTATCTTTGACTAATGCCAACTTGTCTTAATTTGAAAGTTATCTCGAGATAACCTATTTTATCCAAAAAAGTTATGTACGTATCAAAGCAAAATGAGGGTTAACCCGGAATAACTTTTCCCTCTCAGTTAACCTTTTTTTTATTCTATCCCTCAAACAAAACAAAGAGGGCTTAAAGTGCAAGTCTGAACTAGCTTCAGTGCAGGAAGAGAACATTTTCAAAATACCCTCTCATGGACGGCTTTTCTCCTTCACGGGTTTTCTGAAACAATTCCCTTTCTTATCTCTCTGTACTTATTGGGTCCCAACTGAACCTACACTGATTCATGCGTGTGTCTTACTGTTGGTGGGGATCAGGTGCTTAAACCGTGCTGCGGTGAAGACGGAGGGGGACACCAACGCGGATGGGTCCCTAGCGAAGCCCTGGCGCCTGTGCACGGTGGAGCAGCTGGAGGACCTCAAGACCATCCTCCGGATCCTCCCCCTCTGGTCCACCTCAATCTTCCTCAGTGTTTCCATCGGCATGCAGGCCAGCCTCACCGTCCTCCAGGCTCTCACCGTCGACCGCTCCCTGGGCCCCCACTTCTCCGTCCCCGCCGGCTCCCTCATCGTCTCCAGCCTCGCCGCCACCGCCGTCTTCCTCCCCCTTCTCGACCGCTGCGCCTTCCCGGCGTGGAGGAAGCTGAGGAGTGGCCGCAACCCGACCCCCCTCCAGCGCTTGTGGAGGGGCGGCGCATCCGAGCAGTGAGGTCACACCACCTGGCGGACCTGCCGGGGTCTACAGTGCCCATGTCGGTGCTCTGGCTCCTGCCGCCTCTGGTGCTGGTGGGCGTGGGGGAGGCCATGCACTTCCCCGGGCAGGTGGAGCTCTACTACCAGGAGTTCCCGGTGGCCCTTCGGAGCTCTGCGACGGGGATGATCGCGTTGATCGTGGCGCTGGGGTTCTACCTGAGCACGGCGGTGGTGGACTTGGTGAGGAAGGTGACGGACTGGTTGCCGGACAACGTGAACGCCTCCAAGCTGGACAGAGTGTACTGGATGCTGGCCGTCGGCGGAGTGCTCAACTTCTGTGCATATATGATGTGCGCGAGGTTGTACGAGTACCAGAGCGTGACGAAGGGGAATAAGAACAAGGAAGAGGTGCCAGGGGGCATCCTCGAGTGAGGGAGGATTCCTCGAGGCCTTTTGTGGAGGGGATCAGTGATGGTTGAGGGAATAAGGGAGAGTGCAATTACGCAACATTTTCCTTAATTTTAGTCATCGTTCCCTACTATCCTCCTTGTTTTAGAGAGTACTGTATGTTCTTGATCTAAATGCTGCATGCATGGCATCACAACACAATATTTGAAGTTATTTTATCCTTGAATTTTAATTAATAAATTGAAAATCTTTTATGCCATCACATATATATATCGACTCGCTATGATCATTAAATTTCGTGATAAATCAACTTATTCAAAACTATTACAGAATTTTAGGGAGACTTAATTGTACCTAGCTTTATCGATCCTTTGTTTTTGAGAAGAGGTTATTAACATTCTGATATTTATTTATAACTCTTCACATTGCAGATTAATTAATAAACAACTTTGAAAACTAAGCACAAATTCTTCAAATTTTTGCAAAAAATAACTCAAGAAAGAAGCTTATAAGATAAATATATATATCTAAGTGTGGAAAATAAAAAATAAGTATTAGAATTAAAATGGATATCGAAGATTTCCAGGGGGTGAGATCCAAGGTGAAGTGCAGCAACGTAGCTGCAGCAAGTGTTATTCAAGAAAAAAAAGCCATGGACATCTTACTTGAACGGTGAAAGCCTGAGGCATTTAGGATCATGCTACGTTCAACGAAAAGTAAGAGATAATTTTCACATTAGCCACTCTTGATGTTAAATTTTACAAACTCCATGTTTACTTATACATTATCTAGTATATACTTGCAAAAGAATACATCCAACAAATACGCTATGTCAAAAACATAATTTGAAGACATTGTACATATTAGGAGAATAATGTAGAATAATATGCGAGTAAAACACTGCAGTTTTTACAAATGTGATTTAAGAGAAATTATTTTTAGAAATAATATAAACATTGGTTTTAATTTTAATTTATTTTTAAGAAGACCAAAAAGTTGTAGACAATTATCATCTCCGGACACCCATCTTTCCATCTTGACGCACTCGAAGGAAGGCATATATACTTCTCTTGTATTCAACCAAGAAAAATACCTGCTGCAACCTAGGCTGATGGCAGCATCAGCAGTATAATCTTTTTTTTTTCAGGGAAAAAAAAAATTATCAATCTGGGGGCCGTCTCTATTCAATTTAGGCACTATCTGAGTTTTAATTGAATTTTTTAAAATTGTGAAAAATGAGATTGCACCTACATCGCACGTCAGGGATGTAACCAAAAAAAAAAAAAAAAGCAGGCTGCGGCACGTATTTCTCGTTGGGCTCGTTTGGGCCATCTTGTTTTACGCGTCCATCTAGCAGTTCTCGGCCACTACGCCCATTACTATATGGATCCATCGTCAAGTGGAGGCATCGTCACGTAGAGGCATCATCAGGTAGCTCGACGGTAAGTATTGTAATTATTTTGAGACAGGTTACCATCTACATCAATAATAATAACCATAAGTAAGATTCCTTTTTCTGAAGCGAACGACAAGTCCATGATGGATAGATCTTGCAGACCCGGTAGTAAATTACCGGAAGGTTCAAGCATTCTGACATAGTGGCGGATCCAATGTTCATCCAGTGATTCCACTGGATTTTGTCAAATTCATAGGTCCAATTCTAAGCAGTCCAATTCAGAACTCCACTAATCGAATCTAAGATCTCACTGGCCTAACCCATGACTTGTCGGTGATATCATTGAAAACAAAAGCTAAGCATGAACATGAGCATGAGCATGAATGCATTTTACGAGATTTATATCGTACAGTGTCAATAGACTATATTATATGCAAACTTTACTGGAAGAGACAACGCTGAGAGGGTGATTTACATACTCAGATGCACCTTTTCTCGCAGAAGTGCTCCAACCAATTTCTAGAATGCTGGGATTCGGACGTAAATTGGGTGGGCTAGACTGAGTTATGTGATAATTTGGATCTAACTCACATTCAAAAATAACCTAGTTGGGTTGACCCTGTTTATAAATGATTTGTTAGAAGTGTTTTACCTTTTGTATGAATTATTATAAAAATTATTAGTTTAAATTGGGCCAACTCGTTTTCAGTCAAACTCAGCTCAGATTTAACTAATGTCATACATTACATAATTTGGGCCAACCCAATTTTCTTTAATACGGACTGGATTAGATTGGGCTACTGGCTGACCTGCCTGATTGACACTCCTAGTTTGGATCAACTTTATATGCAACAGCTACACTATTTCTAAAGTTTGAGTCCCCAATGAAATGTGGGGGAGGAGGGGTGGTGGGTTGGACTTTGATCAAGATGATGAAGTGGGAAAGATATAAAAGCTGATTCCATCTATGTTCATTGATCTAAAAGTTCCCTTTGGTTGTGCCCTTAATAGAAAGATAGGAATAGGAAGAAACGTGAAATAAGAAGTTTCATTTCTTGGTAATAACTGCATGCTATAAATAAAACCTTTGGGCAAATTATCTTTTGAAAACCAGGACAACCGTCCAAATATTAGAACCACTGGTAATTCTGGTTCTGATCTTCCGTTGCCTCATTGAAAATTTTCTATTATCCACTTTCAGAAAAAGAAAAAAAAAGGAGCATTCAAAACTTTCCATTTTATGGCCATTTCCAATCACACATCCTATTTGATTTAACCATAGAGAGTACATCAGACATTTTTGTGCATAAAACATTGTCAGAAATAAAACCGCTGACATATTATTACTGCGATTGCATTTATAAGTACATCATATATCTTTATTATTGCTCGTAGTCTTCCAAAAAAAAAAAAGACTTTGTAATTGGCTTTTGTCCAATCTCAGTAAATTTGACCACAGAGAGTGTTGGTTATTTAACTTATTATAAAAATGCTTCCTAAACGATATGAAATTCAAAATCGTTACACTTAAAGAAAGAAAAGAAAACATTATAAAGTAAGGTTAACTTCATATAAACCCTCCTTAAATGCAAAATATCAAATATACTCCTCTTATTTACAGAATATCATATATACCCTCTTATAATAACATTCTATCAAAAATGCCACTGGTGGATACTATTTCATTTTAATGAAAGTATATATGATATTATAGAATATCATATATATCCTCATTATGATACATTCTATCAAAAGTGTCACTGGTGGATATTATATCATTTAACAACGGTATATATGATATTGTGAAAATAAAAGGGTCTATCTGATATTTTGCGTGCAAGGAAGATTTATACAAAATTAATCTTATAAAGTGTACATTATTTTAAAATGTAAAAAAATGAAAAATATAACAAGCACATATTTCGTTCTCAGAACTCTGCTATGGCAAGCCTGCTGCTTGTTGCTGTGACCAGCAAGTGCAGCCACAACGGCTGCAATGCTTGCTGCTACCGAGCACTATACTCTCTGCTTAGGGGGCTACCGAATAGAGCACTTGCTGTTGGGTGCTGTTGCCATGGAGGAGGAGATGGGGAGAGACAGAGGAAGCACGCTAAATCGGAGAAGACACTCTTGGAGGAGAGCAGTAGGGTTTTGTAAGCACATTCAAGAGTGGAGTCGAAAATACTTACACAACGGACAGTTTTCAAACATACACATCGTCTTGTATTAGTCTTAGTAAGACGGGTTGTGATATAAAATCCAAATCCCAGCATATTTTGACTAATGGATGTCTTAAGCTTTCAAATCCCTCAGAAGTAGAAGTGGATTCCAAAGTAATCAAAAATCCCACTGGGGATACAAGCGATGTTGCTCTGGAAATATGACATTCAAAAAACAGATGTTGGACATTTTCCAGAGGCTGCTCACAAGAGGGGCAAAGTTAATCTACAGCTGGTAGGAATTCTAGTCTCCCATTCAAAGGCAGAGCATTTTGAACACATTTACAAATGAATAAGATAACTTTTGGAGGAATCACGTTGCTTATCCATGGGTTCCGAATGGCATTCCAAACTTGGATTAGAATTGGAGGATGGTAGTCTCATGCTATCTCTGAGGAATTTATAAAAGCTGATTTAATGGTGAAATTGTCCATCTTCAGAAGGCAGCCAAACAAGCTGGTCTTGCTCCAACAAGAATGCTTGGGAAATATAAATTCCCAGGATTGCTTTGACTATGTTAGGATCAAACAGTTGAGAGAGTTTGACTTTATTCCAATCACCATCACTAATGAGTTCAGCAACACAACAGGTAGAGGATCTTGGAACGCCGGATGTGGGGAGAGAAGATCCAATTTATTAGGAATCCATTTATCCCTCCATACCTGAGTGCTGCTGCCATTCTTATCCGACCACATTGTCCCCCTCCGAAGATCATCTCTAACTTTGAGAATGGAAGTCCATGTATGAGAGCACCTACCAGGATTTCATCACGAGGTCAAAGGCTTTCTGGTGATAGCCAACGACAATGTGGGAGCATGAAAATTCATCTCCGGTTTAGGATACATGCAACAATTTACAGTTCCAGTTGCAATGTAATCTGATAAAATTACACTTTCAGATCCCTCAGAACTAGAAGTGGATTCCAAAGTACTCAAAACCACACTCGTGATCACTCACGACTTTCATCATGATGTTGAAGGTTTTCTGTGGTGATAGCAACACAACAACGTCGGAGCATGAAAATTCATCCCGTTTAGTATATAAAACAATTTATACTTCCAGTGAAAATAACCTCCAACTCACCATTACTGATCCACACCCCCACACAACCCCCCCCCCCCAAAAAAAAAAAAAAAAAAAAACTGATGTGTTTCTGTCGAGGTTCATATGCCTCGTCTACCATTGGTTATTCACAGAAGCTCTGGTAAATATCAGACAATCCTTTCCTTGTCTTGGCATTTGACAATCCACGCGCTACCAACCAGCCCCCATTCAAGTGTCCCACATTCATATGTTTGCTTCACAGAAAGCAAAAGAGATTTTTAAATCTTCAAATGCAATATCATTTTTTTTTAACCTAGACCATATGAATCCAAGAGGTGACGAAAAGAACGATCATCTCTGTGGTTCACGAAGAAGAAATGTATTCATTATCCAAGATCATAAGCAAGTTACCATTTTGGGTAAACAAGCTGAAAAGTCATCTAGTCAAGATGAGATCTCACAAAGCTAAAACTCATGCAGCTTGTAACCGATTTCTAGGATAAAGTAGCTGAAGGCCCTGTTCTATACAAAAGAGTACTTGGGCATCATAACCTCCATTATAGCTTTATTCTCTGATTCGATTCCTCAGCTAAAAGGTATGAGGACTACATCCACTTATAGACTTCCTTCAGCGCCATTACTCCCATCAACACCAAATATTACATTTGGCCAAATTTCTACAGCTAAAACTTGAAAATAACGTCACATTGTCTCACATGTCAGCTACAATGCTCACATTAATAAATGGAATAAATGCACTGTGATTGGCCAAGGCAGAGCACCCCCCCTTGACTTACAACACACCTGAGTAAGAATTCAAACAAGCCTGCAAAATAAGACCAAAGTAACCTGTCAGCAAAAGTGCAAATTAGTAAAATAATAAGGCTCAACCTTTGAAAGGGCTCCAACCTGTGAAATGAACTAAACCAACGTTACTGCATATTCTCCTGAATAAAGTTTGATTCCTTGTATAAATGCGATAATGATACTTCATATCTACCTGTGATAAGAATATGCATTTAGTTCTGAAATTACCCGGCTAATTTTCAAAGGAATATTTGAGAAAACTCATGCTACCTCTTTCAGGAACACCACTCGCGGGCATTTTGAAACATACGCAGCCATGGACTTGGACCTTTCTTGTCAACCTTCCATTCTCTTGGAAACCATGGGAACTGCCACATCATGAAGCAGCGCTCAGGATGAGGCATCATAGCCAGGTGTCTTCCATCAGGTGAACACAAAGCAGCAATACCCAATGGAGAACCATTTGGGTTGAAAGGGTAAATCTCTGTATTCCTACCATCATCATCACAGTATCTTAGCGGAGCAAGGTTAGACTCTAGAATACGATCCAGCAGCCCAGAATCAGGAAAATATGCCCTCCCCTCTCCATGAGCAGACCAAACACCCAAAGTACTACCTTGCATTCCTTTGAACATTATGGATGGAGAATCTCCTATATTCACACTTGTGAAACGACACTCAAATCGACCAGACTCATTGTGGATAAACCTCGGCTGAGTCACATCCCCACCTATGCCCAGAGCACCACCTACATCAGATCCAGGAACCCAGCCAAGAAGAGCCATAAGCTGACATCCATTGCAAACGCCAAGGCTGAAAGTATCTGGCCTGTTGTAGAACTCCTGAAACTGTTGTAGGAGAGGCTGGTTAAACCGTATAGATGCTGACCAACCCTTTGCTGAATCTAGTACATCTGCATAGCTGAAACCTCCTACAAATGCAATTCCACGAAACTCCTGCAATGAAATGACCCCACCCAACAGATCAGACATTGTGATGTCCCATGGTTCAAAACCAGCAGCATAAAATGCAGCAGCCATTTCTCTATCCCCATTGCTCCCTTCCTCGCGGATGATCGCAACTTTTGGTTTCAAATTGGCAATCATAAACTTCTCATCTGTGAATCTGGGGACAAAAGATAATGACCAAGAGGGAGCATGCCTGCTCTTTAAACCTTCTTTCTCAAGTTTGACACAGGAAGCCAGTCTCTGGAGACCCTCAAGATGAAAGCTAGTTTCTTCCCACATGTCCCTGAGAAGAGTCATTTCCTCCTCCAGCTGAAGAGCGCCATCAACAGCTATCTCTATTTTCGGTTTCAGTGTAACTTGCCCAATCACCTCACCAGATATTCCTGCAGCTTGAAGTTTTTCCCTTACTATGTCCACATTTCCTTTATTGACCTCAATAATGACACCTAATTCTTCTGCAAATAGAACTTCCATAAGGCTATTACCTCTGGATGACAAGTCCATATGCACACCACAGTTTCCAGCAAATGCCATTTCTAGTATACAAACAAGAAAGCCACCATCACTGATGTCATGCCCAGCAGAGATGAGTCCATCAGAAAGCAAATCCTGAATGGCTTCAAAAGTCTTCTTTAAGTAAGAAATATCATCAATATCAGGGCACTGATCACCCACTTGATCAAAAGCCTGTGCAAAAGCAGAACCTCCTAGCCGACGTTTTCCCTTTGCCAGGCAAATGTGCAATAAAACACCATCATTTCCCAACTTCAAGTCTGGAGTAACTGTCAGTGTAATATCAGGGCAAGTGACATATGCACTGATTACTAGATTCCCAGGAGCTTTTACAATCTCACCTCCAGCATGAGCAGCCATTGAAAGACTGTCCTTTCCCCCATCTATTGCTATTCCCAGTTCAATCATTGCTTCTGACAAAGCTGTAGCAGCATCATACATATCTGCACCTTCTCCATCAAGTTTGGCAGCATACATCCAGTTACCACTTGCTTTAACATCACTGAGAGAGGTGACTTTGGCCCAGACAAGATTTGTTAATGCTTCCCCAACAGCCAATCTTGCCATTGCTTTCGGATTCAATAGGCCTTTAATTGGCTGTTCTCCTATTGCACAAGCGCCACCTGTCAGGTCCATATATGTCTGAGCAATGACAGCAACATCAGAAAGAGGAAGTTGCAAGGCGCCCACAGTCTGCTGCTGTGCCACAAGGCCTGTGACACACCTATCAACTTTCGTTGTCAGGAACCGCTTTGAACAAACTGATGGAAGTCTCAACATTCTTTTCAGAGCATCCAGTATTGTGGTCCCGGGGGCCACATCTAATGGCTCTCGCAATTTATCCACTCGTTTGAACTGAAAGCACTTTTGGGGCATATCACCCAGGACTTTCTCAAGCTCAAGATCCACCACAGGTGGAGGAGGGGGAAGACCATTAGAACGAGACTGATCCACAGCCCAGCTATCCGCCAGCACAATGCGCCCCTCACCATTGATTGTACCAATGACTGCCATAGACACCCTTTCTCTTTCGCATATTGAGCGTAAAGAGCTCTCACTTTCAGGCTTCACCAACAAAGCATCCTGCTCCTGGTACTCAGCACCCCATATCTCTAGAACTGACATGGTCTGGTCACCTACAACTACTGCCCAGATATCTATCTCAGCTCCTTTTGGATATATTATTTCTTTCACCACATTGCAATTCCCTCCAGCCCCCTGATCGTGAATGCTGATAATAGGATTGCTCTCCCCCATTTCGGCACATGCACGGACAACACGGTACAACTTCTGGGCCATTTCTGCATCTCCACGCTGAACGGCATTAAAATCCAATTGTTCATCATTCTGTCCACTCACCATGCTGGAGGCAGCCCCTCCACCCATTCCAATCCGATATGCTGGGCCTCCTAGCTTCACAACAAGCATTCCGATGTCCGGTTCTCCTTTGGATATGTGAACATCATCAATTTGCCCAATCCCGCCACTAAACATTATTGGCTTCAACCATTCCCGCCTTTCACCATTTGATAATCTCATTCCAAATGTTCTTGTGTAACCTTGAATCAGCGGTTCACCAAATTTGTTGCCATAATCAGATGCACCATCACTAGAATCAACCAATATCTGCAAGGGAGAAGCCAAGTTAGATGGATATACGAATGATGGGTCCTCCCAAGGTGCATATGAGCCTTCAATTTGCAGGTTGCCAACACAATAGCCAGCTGTAGAAGCAACAACAAAAGATCCCATTCCTGTTGCATGTGTATCCCTGATACGGCCTCCTGCACCTGTCTCTGCACCGGGGAAAGGTGCCACAGCACATGGGAAGTTATGCGTCTCTGCTGTAAACAGAATGTCAAGGTCACGTTTACAAGTGAAAAGTGGAGATGTTGAACCAGGTGATCCAGGACACAAGAAATTCACACAGAAGCCCTTAATTGCACTTGAATTGTCCTTAAAACCAATGACAGAATTGTTTGGGTTTGCCTTCAAAGTGCCCTTAACAATTTGAAAGAGGGTATTCTTCATGGGCTCTCCATCTATGACGAGTTTACCATTGAAAAACCAATGCCTGCTATGTTCACTATTTGACTGTGCAATGTCAAATAGTTCAACATTTGTTGGATTACGCTTAATATCATCCCTAAAGAGTCTTGTATAGTATTGAAGATCAGGTTCATCAAATGCAAGGCCCATTTTCTCATTGAGCTCCTCCAATGCCTGCCTTCCTCTTTCAATTACTGGAACCACAGTAACAGCCTCTGGAATGAGTTCTGACCAAAAAGATGTTAGTCTGCTGGTGTAAACACATTCTGTCATTCTGTCATGGACCATCGCTGCAAATTCATTAATCTGGGTCTCCTTCAAAGGGGCACTTCCGGGCCTAAGATGCAACAGATATCTTCTTGACCTTTCCATGCGAGTGACTTCTGTCAGTGTGCATGCTTGACATATAGATACAGCATTGGCTGACCATGCTGTTGTAAAGGATAAACGTGGACCAACTTCAATTAACACACAAGATGGATTTAATCTCTCCTTATCCAGGAAACTGTCAGCTTGCAAATTATCAGGCTCATATGTTTCTTTTAGCAGCCACTTAAGTATCGCAAGTTTCTCATTTGATAAAACACCACTCAACCCAATGTTGAAACATTGTTCAGTTTGTAAACCAATAATTTGATGAGAAATCTTTGTTTGAGCCTGTCTCAAAAGTTCTGCAGTTGAATTCTCAGAAATAAGTGGACGGCGATAAAAATGAATAATCTCAGACCTCTCTGATTCACTAGCTTCTTCATCTATTGAATGCTGCATCCCCCTTGAAACCATAGCTTTTGGCCTAAGTACAAGGCTGGGTTGGGTCTTTGATGCAATAGCTCCATTTGCTATGACTGGAAATCGACAGTGAGGTAGAAGGGTACATCGAGTTGTACATTGCCTCCTCTGCCTTGAACGATTATTGAGAAAGAAGCTTTGTCTTTGTGAGCTCTGTAAAAGAAAAAAGAAGAAGAAAACATAAATATCATATAATTTCTGCAGCAAGTTGCATCTTTCTCAATCAAACACAAGAAATAAATAATAATGAACTGACAATTAATCTTGTTCTGGGTAAATACCTGCAAGTGCAAGAACTCCGTTGCTGCAACCTCCCCAAATGTTGCCATAGTTCGCTGCACCAAAAATTGGAAAAAAGGACCGGCATATCATCAGTGAAAGACACAGAAATTTAGATAAACTATGACTAATATGTTACCAATACATAGATCCCATTATTACTACCAAAAGCACCATCTTGGTTAAAAAAAATACACAAGAAAAGATGATACTTAATTATAAGGTCCATCATTTAGCACCAAAAAAAATCAATTTATTAGACAATACAATAGAGCTCGCAGGATCACCCTTAAACCCAATCTTGCTTCAAAATCTGATCTTAAAAAAGTAGAGAGCGAGTGGGTGGAGGGGCCATGGGCATGGGGATGTGGACAGGAACTTATGTTTGAGGGTGTGGATGCTCGGTGCTCACTGGTGGATTGCTGGTCGCAATGTGAAACAGAGGTCTACTATGTAATGTATACCTGCAGCGGGTGGAGACGAGGATGGCCGGTGGCCTGAGGCGGAACAGCAGCGTTGTTGGGGGGGTCACAGGCCGCCAGAGACGAACAGTGGTGGCGATGGGGCTGGACGGCCCGCAGAGAAGCAGCGGCGAAACGGGGGCGGCTGGGAGACTAGCAGCGCGGTGACGAAGCTGGCTGGCCGCAGCTTGGAGAGGAGCAGCGGCGGCGGCGTTGGATCGCAGGCCGCCAGAGAGGAGCGGTGGTAGAGTTGGGGCTGGCGGCCGGCTGGCGTCCCGCCGAGGAGCAGGGGCGAGATGGGGCGGCTGGAAGATAAGCAGCTCGGCGACGGGGCTTGTTGGCCGCAGCCTGGAGAGAACCAAGGCGATGATGGGTAGCCAGCGGCTGGAGGCGGCGATGTGGTCGCCGGTGCCTGGGAGAGGAACAATGGCGGCTAGGCGCTGTGGACTTCCCAGGAACGAACGGGACGAGCACGTTAGGGCCTTGGGATTACTTTTGCATAAAAGTCCGTATGAAAGTAGCGTTTAATAGGTGTACCCGTATAATATGTGTTTTGTACGTCTAGCCTGTAAAAAATACATATAAAATCGTATCTTTCCCAATCGGAGGGTACACTAAAAGTCGGATTCAGTATAGATCTAAGATAAATTCATAATATTTAATATGTTATCAGTTTAAAAATATTATCTATTAATTGTCCTATTTATTAATAATTGATAATCCTTAACATACCATAATATATTCGGTCATAAAATAATTATATCCGATATCTGTTATACATGTTGGTTTAAAAAGATTATCTGTTAATCAACCTATAAACTAATGGCCGATCAGTGACCATTTGCATTCCTAATCTGTACAGTGCGGATGGTGGCTAGCGAGTAAGTAGGCTTTCTAGCTTGCGGCAGTCAATGGAACCTGGCCTTTTGCTCACGTGTAGGATTTCTGAAACACATGGCTTAGAGCTCCGGGTACGGTGTGCAGGAAAAAAAAAAAAAAAAGGAGAAAACGACCACGTGGGGGGTTACAAAAGATCTATAGAGAGGTTGAGAAGAACTACCTTAGCCTTACATTGGATCATCCGGAACAATAACGGGTACTAATAGTCTGCTTACTTAGACATAAAATATAATTAGATAGAAAAGATTTTTTGAAAAAACACATTTACGTAAAAAGTTAACATAAAATTTATCTGGTACTCAGAAAAATATTTTTAGTCTCTTTGAAAAATAGTATTCGATCTTCTCTCATAGATGTCAAAATCGGAAAAAGAAGGAATCAATTAATTAAGTTTTTTTATTAATTAGAATTTTACGGATTACAAAATAAATGATTGAGATACACTTTTCAGAAAAAACTTTTAGTATGACCCAATTTACATAGAAACAAACTGACCCTAAACTATAATCTTCTGCGGCACTTTTTCTCAATATTTGCAAATTGTTACCGTTGGAAGAGATCAGAAGAAGACAAACAGAGTTGTTCTTACCAGATAATTTCTCCACCCTTCAGTTAAACCACCAAACACTAAAATGAACACAACAAAGCCCTACCCCCAAGTAGAAGATACGACCGTTAACGGTTGTGGGAGTTAGCTCAAACGAGAGCACACACTCTAAAACGAGCAATCTTTTATTAGGATGGTAAAAGAAGGTCATCGCCATTCGCCTATGCCGAAACATTCTGTGTCCCCACCACAAAGATGAGCACCGGGCCATCGCCAGTTATCCCTCTACTTCTCGTCCTCGGTCTCGGAGTGCTCCTGTATGGCCCTGCCCAGGTAGACAACTCAAGCTTCGCCTTGGATGCACAGGAAGGCGCATACGTTCTGATGTTCTTTATTCCTCTCGCATTGCTTTTGCTGGTCAACTTCATGAGCGAGATGATAGTGATCCCTGTCCTCTTCCTGCTGGCCATTTTTCTGTTCGGGAATGAGCTCATAGGCCCGCTGGTGGTTCTGTTGATAATGCATTCACTTGCGAAATAAATTTGCTGTATTTAATTTAATTTATAATCTACTCAGCTTACTCTTTTGATATATATGTTCAATTATTTTGATCTTAATTTATTTAATTAAGTATTTATATTCATTGTGATTAGTTGTTCTAACAATATGAACTTTAATTTGATAAGTTACTATGTCATCGTAAATTTGTTATATATTCAGTTCGATACGTTCAGTTTAATATGTGATGTGTGTTAGTAGACTTATTCAGTTAAATCAGAATATGATCATGTCTTATATGCTATATATTAGTTTAATTTGTTCTTGTTACTAGAAAACACATGTGATTTGGTGATTTATATTTGACTATATTTTGTATCATGATCTTATTTGAATTATATATAAAATTATGAATCATATGTATATTTAATATTATCTATTTTCAATTATTATATTGTTAATATTTACTGGGTTTGATTTGCCTACTGAATAGTTATACTCATAAATTCTACTAACATTTTCAGAGACTGAAGAGGAGTTAACTAAGGGACATGACTTTGCTTAAGGAATTATATTCAAACTCATTTAGAAGTTATTTAAGATTAGATTTACTGTTTTCTTAGATTTAATAAGTAAGAACTTGATAGAGTATATATACTTTTATATTTCTTTAGTGAATTGACAGATTTTATTTTCGCTGCATGTTTGATGAAATTTGAGGATCCTGGTTATCGTAATATAATAGAATATTTAGATTTAATGATAGTAAATGACATGTTTATTGCTTGGTTATTTGCCTCTCACTATTCATCTTCGATTTGTACGTTATTTGATTTTATAATTACGTAACTTAAATCTGAAGTGAATCTGAATGATTGAACCGGATTAAAGACGCAACAACATCTCTGTCACCCTTATGGAGAAAAAAAGAAACACTATACCTTAAGGAACATGTCAAACTGCATCTTTCATCGTATCTGCAGGTAACAAGGTTGATTGTAACATGCTTTCTTCCATTGAGTCCACTTTAGTCCAATTCAATGAAGCTAGCTACATTGCCGTGTAGGCGGATCACAGTTTGCGACCAAAGAAGACCAAGGAAACCTGCGGGACATCAAATACCACAAGCAAGCCGATCAATGGTGGTGAGCATGTGGGAAGGTCCAGATCAACAGGTGATGAGCACACCATACAGTCATCTAGTGCTTACATGACTTTCTTAATTTGTTGGGCAGGTACTTGAGTGGGTGTAAGAGCCAAGGCTCAAAATTCCACTAAGCCATGAGCAATCTGCTGTAAAAGTCCAAAACAGATGCATGGTTGCAATCTTTCAAGTCCCAGACTGTGCCTGCAGCTAAATACTAGAATAGCACAATGACCCTTCGCTCTTTGGCAGGAAGCTTCTCAACACCATGAATAGAAATGCCTTCCAAGAGGTTCTTTTGCAAGCCCATGATTCTACTCAAGGCACTCGGCGGCTGCTATATGCCAATATATTTACGATTAATGTAGATAATGTGGTAGGCAACACCTGAGACGAGGAAATCAGAAACAAAAAATTATAAGATAGATGCATCAATCATAGGGGAAAAAATTAGATCACTCTAAAGCGGTCCTATTTGCTGATTTGACTCCATATAAGATGGATGAAGACAATATTTAATAGGGACTTTAAAAGCTACCAAATAAAATAAATCAACAAATGGAATATCCACGTGATTTGCATGACATTGTCTACAGAAATCTCCAATCCCTCTAAATCCTACGTAGACTTGACAATATTCCTCTATGACTGGGTGAGTGATTACAACTAGTCTTTTGCTGACAAAAACAAATGCCATCCTCATCTCTCGTCGGAACAAATTGTATACTAGCTCTGCTCTACCATGTCTTGCACACTAGACGATTCACATATATCATATATATGTATGCACCCCAAGAAGAATTAGCAGTTAATAATATTGATGGGGTAAGCCGAGAACTAGGCCCACGTAGATTGAGAGGCGAGTCCAATTATCCTCCGAATCTATTATAAGATGAGAGGGGGTGATGGTCTTTCGGCTTATTAGCAAGGGGAAGCAGCGGTATATATGTTTTAATGTGACTACTATATATATAAGAATAATCTTATATCGTCAGCAACAAAAAAAAGTTTCTCACCTACTCCCTATAAGTAGGATAGTGCTTACCTTAGAAAGAGGTATGCGTCCTGTGCCATCTGTTGCCCGTGTCTTCTATCTCTATCCTCTTTAAATTTTACTTATTGATTTGATCATCGGAGAAGGTTCCCCTAAGATCACATTCAGAATCCTTTCTGACCGATTATCTCGTTCCAATCTTTTCCATCGATCTTGAATCTCTAGCCCGCGACTACAGCAGATCCGTGAATGTGGCGGCTGCGTCAAATACAATTAAGAGTAGGGCATACGTGTACATGCAAAACAAGAAGCTAATAGCTACTCTAGAACATGACTCAAAAGTCTTTAGAGACGTAAAAATCAACGAGAAAGCCATAGTACATTTCTTGAGAATAGCTGCTAAAATCAGGATCCTTAAAAGCTATAAAGTCACCGGGAAATCATAAAATACGGACGTTCTCTTCGTCTTGCTCCGATTGCAGACAGCCTCTTTTTCCTCCCACGATGCCGAGGAGGTTGGAACTGGGATTGTGGCAGGATCAAGGGTTTCATGCTCGGAAAACTCTAGCAGCTGCTTACCATGCTTCGTCGCAAAAGAATTTCTAAAATCCTTTTACAGTAAGACATTCAAAATCCTCCTAATTTAGGAGGTGTGTTACAACAAATTCTTAATTTCATCTTTGTTAATGACATCATCAGTACACGATTTTAAGTATTGCAACTATATTAACAACGATGGCATAAATTTCTTATTATATCTTATTTATTATAACAAAATTTTACTGTGTTGCAAAAACTTTTGTTATTAATGTCTCAATTTCATGTAGTTTAAAACATACATTTTTCAAGAGAATTAGGGCTGCCCGACGGCCTTGTTATCAGTCCCTAGATTAAAATCCAAGGACTGATATCAATATATGCAAAATTAATATAAAACCCTATTTAATTATATCTATCGGATAACAGGTAGGCATAACACCATTTATTTCCATATTCGCTAATGACACTAATTTAGAGGTATACCTGTTAAAAAATGGAATTGAGAAAACCAATCAAAATCTTAAATATTTAACTAACGAAACATTGAATTATTAAGTTGTCGATTACCATTGTCACCTAGTTCTAATCACACGCTTCGTCGGGTTCAGCAAGGGTCATTTTTTGTTGAAAAGCTCATATAAAACGCATCAGTGATTAAAAAACGAAAAAAGATTATATCCATAGTGTTTCTAGAAACAACCATCTAATTAAATAATCAAACAATTTTTTTCAGTGAACGTTAAAAATAGTATGATACTTTCGGTATCTTTCAGGAATACACAAATCAATTTTTGATGTAGTTCCTGGTATCAGTGTTTTCTTTTCAGTTTAACTCGCCAAAAATCTTCAAATTTTGTTTTCATCATCATATACTTGCGCACTCAAATTTTCTTACAAATCTTAAAATTGCCTTGTCAAGGTTGAAGAGTCCAAGATCATAAGCATTAGTCATAATCCGTCTTAATTGATATGTGACTAATGTCTGGCCAACACTCCTCCTCGCGGCCAATGTGGGCCATGAAAAATGAACGGGAGAAGGTGGCAAGCAAAAAACAAAATTGGGCAAGGCTCTCGTTTTGATATCATCTAACAAATCTTAAAAGGACTCAAGATCATAAACACTTGCCACAATCTGTCTTAACTGATAAGAGACAAATGCCCGGCCAACAAATTTGGAACTTTAACATTATTTTCTTTGGTTACACATCAGTTCTGGCAACAAAGTAACGAATAATCCCAAAGGATGTCTCCGATGGAAACCTTGCACGGGAAATCTAATTCTTGTCCAGCTTCGAGCTCGTACCCCTCATCCTCTCACGAGGACAAGCGCTCGAACCCTTCTTCGTCTCCGGCGCTGATGCCCGCCGCCGCCTTCTCCTTCGCGCTCTGGTACGTGTACACCCGCGCGCACATCACATACAACCCGAAGTTGAGCAGTCCGCCCACCGCCAGCAACCAGTACACTCTTTCTAGCTTGGAAGCGTTCAAGTCGTCTGGCAACCAATCGGTCAACTTCGTCACCAGGTCGACCACCCCCGAGCTCAGGTAGAACCCCAGCGCCACGATCAGCGCGATCATCCCCATCGCGGAGCTCCGGAGCGAAGCGGGGAATGCCTGGTAGTACAGCGCCACATGCCCTGGAAACTGCATGGCCTCCCCGACGCCCTCCAGCACCAGCGGCAGCAGGAGCCACAGCACTGACATGGGCACGACGGACCCTGGGACGTCCACCAGGTGGTGGGCTCTAACGAGGGCCATGCGCCTCCGCTCCACGAGCGCCGACCCCACCATGGCTGCCGCGGTGATGACGTGGCCCAGCCCCACACGCTGAAGGGGGGTCGGGTTCCTACCGCGCAGCTTCCGCCATGCCGGGAAGGCGCAGCGGTCGAGGAAGAAGAGGGAGACGGTGGTTGCGGCGAGGCTGGAGACGTTGAGGGAGCCGGCGGGGATGGAGAAGTGGGGGCCTAGGGAGCAGTCGACGGTGAGGGCCTGGAGGACGGTGAGGCTGGCCTGGATATCGATGGTAACGTTGAGGATGACGGAGGTGGACCAAAGGGGAAGCAACCGGAGGATGGCCTTGAGATCCTCCACTTGCTCCACCGTGCACAGCCGCCAGGGCTTCGCCGTGGAGCCATCTGCGTCGATGTCGCCTTCCGTCTTCACCGCAGCCCAGTTTAAGCATCTGATTCCCACCATTAATGCTGCATTTGTTAACCTCTCATTGCACAACAACAGCTAGCAAAACACACATCAAGGAAAAGAATGTGATAAAAGAATGATGAAAAAAGTGGCACCCTAATATTTCGGATTTATCATGGGAATTTTTCAAATATAATATTATTTTATTACCTATTCATCGAAGTATATTTAGGTTGAAAATATTTTTGAATTTATACCTCTTGTTATCATAATTTTATTGTTATTTAGTGTGTCTCTTCACTAAAATGTTTACACTCTGATTCAAAAATATGTACCATGAAATCAAAAGATAACATGCTCCAAAATTCAAAATATGAGACATGATCTCCTTAATTACCTGAAGCATGCCGTGGGAGTCCGAGGCCGCAGCAACGCCACGCGGGGACCATAGTAGTAGTCCACAGGCTCCGTCGACGGCGCCACCTTCCATTTCCTCAGGGCTGCCACCACCACCTGGGCCAACCCCGTGAATGGGCTCCCCGCCGGCCTTGAGCGCCGGTAGTGGCGCGCCCCCAGCAGCAGGACGACCCAGCTCGCGGCTGTGATGATGGCGCACGCGCCGAAGCCCCACCCCCAGCTCACGCCGTCCTGCAAGTAGACGACCGCCGGGACGCCCACCAAGGACGCCGCATACAGCACGGCGTAGTACCAGTTGAAGAAGGTGTCCCGCTCGCTGGCGCTGTCTAACTGGTTGGCCCCCATGGCGGCTGCAATGAACTTGGTGCCACCCGCGGCTACGCACATGAGGGCTGCGGCGGCGAAGAAGAGTGCAAGCTGGGCGGTGGAGGAGGCCTGGCAGGTGTCGGACCCGGGGGTGCACGGAGTTGGTCGCAGCGAAGGGAGGGTGGCCGTCAGCGTATACACAACCATGCTCTGCAAGTGGTGAGAGGTGTTCAGGGAGAGTTTTTTTTTTTTTTAATAAGAAGTGCTCCGAAAGAGATCATGACGAGAGAAATTTACACTTAGGGTCTGTTTAGTTAGGCAAAAAATATAATTAGATGAAAAAAATTATAAGAAATATATTTACAAAAAAAAAAAAAAAAAATTCATCATTTGATGCTCATAAAAATATTTCCAACTCCTTTAAAAAAAACATTAAGACTTATCTTAGAGATGTCAAAATCAAGAAAAGATAGAATCAATGAATTAAATTATTCGTTGACTAGAGTTTTAAGGATTGCTAAATAAGTGATTGTGCTATATTCTTCGTAAAAAAAATTCCAATAATCCATTTTACATGAAAATAAGCGGACCCTTACTTGATTAACCTTCTGCTTAAGCCTCCGTTTGGCGACGAAATAAATTTACGGAAAAATATCCTTTTGCTTTTTTGCTTATAAATTATTCTTTTCTTTGTTAACTTTTTATTTGACAAAAATAGAAAAAATAAATAATTTTTATAAGAAGAGGATGAAAAATTCTATTCCTTTTCTTCTATTCGGTGGAGACTTTAAATAAAAATCATTGAATTATTTTACCTTAACAGGAATAATCAAATAATCTCTTATTTCAATCACTTATTCTGTTGTCATATAGAGGATAAAGATTTTTATGTATATAAAGAGAGGAAGAGAAAATTCCGGAAATCATGCAACAGAGATGTTTCCTTTAGCAAAGCTTTCGTAACTGTTAGATCTTAGTCTAAACACCACAATTTGATTAGAGATCCTCTAAGTCTGGATTTGGACTAAGTCAGTGAATTCAGAGAGTATTTTTTTGAAAAAAAAGAACTCCCCGAACTTTTTTTCATTCTAAGAAGGTAGCAATTACAACAAAGGGTTTCTCACCCGCCTGGATGGATTTCTCGGAGCTCCTCCTCCCGTTTTCTTGTGTCTCTTCTCCTTTCCCTCCTGGGATCTTCCTCTCTACCTTCTTACAGGTCACAACCGGCCGCTCTCCCCTGCGGGTTTTATTACCCGACTCCCCCTCGTCCATTTTACTGTTTGGTCGGTTTTCCAACGACGTTGTGTTTTGTCTGTTACTTGGAGAATCCCAAGGCCCCAACCACCTCTTGCGGTGTCTTCTTCTCCTACAGTAATCAATATCTTGCTCTCGTTTTTAGTTTGCTCTGTAATTGTCAATACCCCTTTCCTCCCTCACCAGAACCTCTCTCCTTGTCTTGGCTCCTCCTACATTATCATGGACATGGATCCTTCGGAGGAGTCCCTGAACCACCTGGAAGCTGAGGTACTTGATAATGTTCAAAAGCTCTTATCCAAAGAGTCTACAGGGCCCCTGCTTGAGCTGAAGGATGAAGATCTAGTATTATCGTGAAGGTCCACTCGGATATCAAGTCCCGCCCTGCTGGCCTACGTGAATGGATCGCACGGATGTGGAGCCCCAAAGGTCAGTGGAATTTTCTTGACTACTCCTCAAACACCTTCCTTGTCAGACTGTCTAGTGTTGAGGACGTCGACCGTGCATTTGCGAGATCCCCCTGATTTTTTAACGGGGACCTTCTTCTTATGGAAAGATGTACAGTTAACACTCCTCCATCTGAGTACCAACTGAAATGGGGAGACATTTGGGTTAGAATCTTTGATTTGCCGGAAGAGTTCTTATCTGTAAATGTGGTAACCAAACTTGCCTGTCAGTTAGGCAGAGTCTACCCTCCCCTTGAGGGAGCTATCATCTACTAGAGCACGTATGCCAGGATTAAAATCTCCTTGGATGTGAATTCCCCTCTCAAAACCAAAGTTGCAGTAAAGTCTCCTAATGGAGATATCAGGTCCTTTGAGGTTGCCTATGAAAGACTACCAAGATTGTGTTCCTACTGCGGTGTTCTTGGCCATGAAGTTGTTTCCTGTACTGCTCTCTCTCACATCAAGGCTCAAATCAAAACTTCTTACTCCCCAGTCTTGAGGAATCATATGTTGAAGGTTATTAAGTTTGATTTCGACAACTGGCTGAGAGCCTCATATGTTCCTCCCAGTGTTCTTAGGGATAAGCTTTTGGTTCAGAAGTCCAATTCTCCCCCTGTGCCAGCGAATGCCCCCCCTTGCCATATCCAACTCCAGCCAATTAGCAGTAAGGAGTTTCCGGCTCAGAGTGCCAAAAAGAAGCCGATGTTCCCGCTTCAACCTGAGCCTGTGGTTACCCCCTCCCTCCCTCCCGAGTTGGATCTTTCAAATCTCCCGAACTGTACTAGGTTGCTTGAGGACCATCCCTGCTGTACTCTCCAAGAGGGCATTGGGTCAAGTGCTCACCTTGCACAGGCTGGTGAAGCTCGATCAGGTACATCTGTCCCCCTCTCAAGTTTTATCCAGCAGTCTGAAGAATTGTGCTCCTTGGGGCCGTCACTCCAAGTCAATACATGTGCTGATCCTGTTTTGCGGAGATCCAGGGATTTGATAACTAGGACGGCTGTAGATCCTCCTATTGTATGTGTCAATGACCTGGATTCCTGGGATTTGATTACCTCCTCTCCCAATACCCATGTGCCGGCTACCTATGGCACCAGTGCTAGTAACCCACAGTCCTCGAGCGTTCCCATTACTCACTCCCCCTCAAAAAGAAAGGTCAGTTTGCAGCAAGAAAATCAGAAGTATTCGATGGAATTGAAAAGAGCTAAAGGGTACCAATGCTCGTCTACGGACTCACAGGCAGAGCTTCTCTCCCTCACAAAATTGAACTACGCACCTGGCATAGTTATTAAATCTCCCGACAAAAGTAAGTTAAGGTGTGCTAGAAGCAAGAAGGTGATGAGCAGCAATCAACATATTGACTCAACCGAGCTCAAGGAACAGGTCGCGGCGGCCGACCTTAAAATGCCGCAACTTCCCCAATGAAGATCATCGCTTGGAACTGTCGAGGTGTGAAAGGGTCAGCGACAGTTCCCTGCATAAAGCAACTGACCCAATCTATTAATCCGGATATTATGTTCCTTTCTGAGACTAAAGCTAATCTGCAATCTAGTCTTAATTTCTTCAATAGTAGACAAATTCAGGAGTTCCATGTTGTTCAAGCAAATGGATTAGCAGGTGGCCTGTGGATATGGTGGAATTCTTCAATCAACCTCACTGTAACTCACTCGGATAAGAATTGCATTCTAGCGAAAATTGTCGAACCTAATGGGTCACATTGGTTCTTACTGTGTATTTATGCTCCTGCTAAATCTACAGAGAGGAAAGGTTTCTGGGAAAAAATTACCTCTTGTATTCATAACATTAATGGACCTATTTGTCTCATTGGGGATTTAAATGAGATTCGTGGTCAGCAGGAGAAGTATGGGGGAAATTATGTTTCCTTCTCACAAGTTAGGCACTTTCAATCTTTTATTTGTAGGTCAGGGCTTATTGATCTCCTCCACGATGGGCCTGCCTACACCTGGAGTAATGATAGAGCACTATCTTATCACATCAAAGAAAGGCTAGATCGTGCCCTTGCTTGCTCCAAGTGGATCCTCCAATTCCCCAACTCCAAAGTTCTGCATTTGCCCAGGATTGCGAGTGATCATAGCCCTATTCTTCTTAACACTGATGCCAACTCCAACAGAAAGCACTGGCCTTTTAAATTTGAAATCGCCTGGTCACTTCGGGAAAATTTCCAAAGCTCATTGAATAGTATGTGGTCTGCTTCTTCTCCCCTGAGTTCCAATTATCTGTGTAAAATCTCTAGTCTTCAGAGGAAGTTGAGGAGTTGGAAGAGGAAGAATTACTCCAATGCCAAGGTTAGATTGGACCTACTGTGTAATAATCTCAATGCTATTGATTCCACTCCCATCAGTGAATCTAATATTAGAGAAGGTCAGCGTATCAATAAGGAGTACACTCAAGCCTTGGTGGAGGAAAATGCATACTGGAAGCAACGTGCAAAGCTGCATTGGCATAAAGAGGGAGAGAGAAATACCAAGTTCTTCCATGTCTCTGTCCTTTGCAAAAGAAACCTCAATAGAATCTCTGGCATCCAGCTTCAATCAGGTGTTTGGGTGAGTGATATGAGCATTGTGAATGAGATCTTTGTTGAGTACTTCAGAAACCTTTATCAGTCTCAGTCCACTGATAACTCTTTCAGCCTTTGGCATCCTCCTCAGTTGAAGCACAGACAAGTTACCAGAGCTGAAAATCTTTCCATTAGTTGCATCCCTACTGAGGTTGAAATCAAGGATGCCTTGTTTAGTATGGCTCCCTGCAAAGCTCCCGGCCCTGATGGTTTCCCCCCTACTTTTTTCCAGAAGAACTGGGACATTGTTAAGTTCAAGGTTGTGCAGATGATTCAGGATGTGTTCAGGTTTTCCAACATGCCTTGCAGTTTAAACTACACTAACATTGTTTTGATCCCCAAAGTCAATTCTCCAGCCACGCCTATGGACTATAGGCCTATAAGCCTTTCCAATGTCATCTATAAGATCTATGCCAAGATTCTGGCTGCTAGGATTAAACCTCTTCTTACCCGGCTTATTTCCTACAACCAGTCTGCTTTCGTTCCTGGCATATTACTACTTGACAACATCTTGATTACTCAAGAATTGGTCCATTCGATGAAAAACATAAAAGGAAAAGATGGCATCTTCAGCATGAAAGTGGACATTGCTAAGGCTTATGACAAACTTGAATGGCAGTTTATCTTGAACACCTTGGAAAAGTTTGGATTCTCTGATCTTGTGATCAAAGCCCTCATGTTGTGTGTTACCACTGCCTCCTACTCTATTAACATCAATGGACAGAATGTTAGTTTTATTGTTCCCTCGAGGGGCATAAGGCAAGGTTGCCCTCTCTCCCCCTACCTCTACATTCTCTGTACTGAAATGTTGACTCAGCTTATCAATTCTCGGGTGAATGACGGCCGGCTTAGTGCCTTTAAACCTTGCAAGAATACTCCTGCCGTGTCTCATTTAATGTATGCGGACGATGTGGTTTTATTTGGCAGAGCCAGTGAGGCGAATATTAATTCATTCCTTGAGTGTTTCAGCATCTATGGTGCGTGGTCTGGACAATATATCAATAGATCAAAGTCGGGTTTGGCTTTCAGCTGTAATACCTCCCTGGATTTATGCAGTAATTTATCTAACCAGCTCCAGATTCCTATCATGACTAGGGAGCAGACTTATCTTGGCGTGCCATTCTGGCCCAAACAGGGTAGAGTTGATCAGTTCTCTTACCTGGAAGGTAAATTGACTGCCAGGCTCAAGCTCTAGAAGGCAAACACTCTCTCCATGGCAGGTAAAGTCACTCTTATTAATTCGGTTTTGGCTGCCATTCCACTACATGTCATGGGTATGGGATTACTTCCCAAGAAGACTTTAGCTAAATTGAACTCCATTCAATGTTCCTTTCTGTGGGGTGACAGAGCTGATCATAAGAAGATCCATTTTCGAAAATGGGAGGTATTCAAAAAGCATCAACACTTTCGTGGTCTTGGTGTCAGAGATCTGGAGACCCTAAACAAGGCTTGTGTTTTGAAACTAGTTTGGAAATTCATTAATGAGCATACCTCTGTCTGGCTTAAACTGGTAAAAGCTAAATATATGAGGTCATGTTCCTTCTGGGAAGCGAATAGTTCTTCTGATGGTTCAGCCCCCTGGAAAGCAATGCTCAAGGTTAGACAGCTTATGGATAATCTATGCTTCAAAAGAATCCAGGATGGTTTATCTACTAATATTTGGGCAGATAATTTGATCCCTAACCACCTTGGTCCCCCCATTGTTAGGCATCAATTTACGGGGCTTCCTCCTATGTGAGTTTTCCAATTGATCCGTAATGGAAATTGGAATGCCTCCTTAATTTATTCCATCTTCTTTGAAGAATCTACGAAAGCAATCTTAGCCATTGTCCTCCCTCATTACCTGGAGGGTACGGAGGACCAATTCATCTGACCACTTACTGAGGATGGTTGTTTCTCTATTAAGTCATCTTACAGATATCTCTCTGATATTTCTCCTGCCCCGACTGCCTCCAGTCCCAACCCGGTTTGGAAGTGTCTGTGGGATCCTCAACTGAAAAGAATTGTTCCCCCTAAAGTCCTTCACTTCATCTAGAAATGTTTGGTTGATGCGCTGCCAGTTAATCATTGTATTGCCAAGAGAATTCGTTTTGTTAGCAACCTCTGTCAGATTTCCTGCAAGGAAGCGGAAACTGTGGATCATATGCTCTTTAAGTGTGATTTTGCTAGACTTATTTGACTCGGCTCTCCTCTAAACTTTCATTCCTCCGAAGATCTCCGTCAGCTGGATCTTAAAATCCTTGAGTGGAGTAAGCCCCCTTTCACTTATGATAAGAAGGATAGGTCCTTCATGTCTACTTGTTTCTCTATTGCCTGGCATATTTGAAAGTGCAGGTGTAAGCGAGTTTTTGATGGCATCATTGTTAACCCCATCACTGTTATCAGAAGAGCGCTGGCGGATGTAGATTTATGGCTGTCTTCCTCTTGCTGTACCACTTCTCCTGGGATCCCCATTTCAAATTCCCTCAATTGGGAATTGCCGAGCTTCGGTTCCTATAAGATTAATTTTGATGGTGCAGCATCCAGTAATTGTGCTGCTACTGGCCTGGTTATCATAAATTGGCAGGATTACCCCATTGCTTGCTTCTCAAAGATTTCTTACTCTATGGACCCTATTATAGTTGAAGCATTGGCTCTTTGGGAAGCTTTGAAGTTTGCAAACCAGGCTAATCTCAACTCTCATATATTGATTGAAGGTGATGCTGAGATTATTATCCATGCGTGTTTAAAGCTTAGAGCTCCACCTTGGAAAGTCAAGACGATCATTCATAACTGCCAATTGCTCCTAGTTAGTAATTTGGTTAATCTTAGATTTGTTCCTTGCTCTTGTAATGGTGTGGCCCATGCCATTGCTAGACTTGATGTTCGTTCCTTATCTAGGAATAGTTGGAGCCCGTCCAATATTCCACCCTGTATCACCTTTGCTTTATTCGCAGACTTATCCTTTGTTTCCTCATCTCTTTGATATGAATGAATCTTCTCTTTGTCAAAAATAAAAAATAAAAAAAAGTTTTTTTTCATTCTCAAAAATTTTAAAAAAAATTCTTCTACTTCCTTGCGTTAAAAGTCCCAATAAAATCTCCAGACTGAAATCAAAATAAGATGGGACCCACTAAGAGTCGGGTATGCTGCGTGACTTCGGACGTTCACTGCGGAATGTGCTGGCCGCTCGGCGTGGTCGCCTAAGCCGTGGGCCAAGCTAGGCAAACCATATTTAAAAGAGTGGAAATTCTAAACTCAAAAGATTTGAAGATAGATGACTTAATAATTTTACTTGATGCATATTAGGTGTTAGTATATAGTTCTAGTGTGTATTAAGTTTTTTCATTTTTTTTAAATGATATTTTTCGATCTGGACCGAATTGACCTACATGTTTGTCTCTCCAATGTACACCTAAAAAAAATCAACTGAATGAATAGTAAAAAGTACCCCTCAATGAGACGAGCTCAGTAACAATTTTAAAATTTTCAGATTTTTTTAAATTATCCAATCAAATACTCAATTCAATCTGATGCACAGATAAGAGATAAGATCATCCTTTTTTTTTCTTTTTTTTTTTAAGAATGACATAGTGGCCAAGTATATACAAACGAGGCTTCCAATCCGAACAGAACTCGAGATATCCTCCACAAAAATAGATAATTCTAAAAACAGGTGGATAGGTCCGCCTAATTAAACGAGAATTCTAAATTTGTCTAATTATAATCCCACAGACCAGCACCTAATGACTGCATTGCCAGAGAATTTTTAAGTTCCAACCATATTGGAACATAAGACCTTCCATACTCAGTAGACTTCACCAAATGAGAGAGATTGAGAATTTGAGAGAGGACAACCATGCCTATCTACATAAAGCCGCACCAACCAAGTCCTTTTCTAGAAGAAGTTGCCATGTGAGGTAAAATATTGTAAATTAACAGCTATAAATCGTTAATGTTAAAAATCAGCAAATGTCACTGATTTCAAAACGCACAATTCTAATCTAATTAATTCTGATAATTTGACCGAATGCTGCACTTCAAACCAAACGACCCCCTAAAGGTGTCCAACCCGAGAGATCAAGAAGTCTATCTATTCGATCGAGAAAACAAAGATACAACTAGCAACCATTGATCCATCGATCTGGGGTGTGCAAAACGAAAGGAAACCTACGTCCTATTCCATGTAAATTAGAAGAGAGAGAGAGATGGGAGGAACTCAAGAAAGTCATGGGGCGGGTGACCGTGCACTTACCAGGAAGGTGAGGAATGAACAGACGGCGAAGACGGTGAAGCAGCCAAAGTAGGAGTCGGCGATGACGGCTCCGAAGACGGGGGCGACGCTGGCGCAGCCGAGGACCACGTTGGAGATCTGTGAGGCGTCGATGCTCTTCACACCCAACTGCTTGACGAGGTAGACGATGAGGTTGGAGGCCACGCCGCTGGTCGCCACCGTCAGCCCCACCGCACTCCCTGCGCATATATAGCGCCATTTTTAGCTCGCACAGTAACCTTACTCGATCGAGGCTACTTGCTTAAATATGAGGAACGTAGCTAAAGATGATCAGGAAGGCTTTAATTTGGTATCGATCTGTGGTGGGAGTGGGGGTGTATGTGTGTTGGGGAGGGTTGGAAATTGAGAGAGAGACCTGTGATGAAGGGAACGGTAATCCAGCCCCCTTGTTCACTACGAGTTCTCCGTCCCTCCTCCGATGCCTTGGCCGCCATTGTCCTCTCTTTCTCTTTCTCTTTCTCTCTCTGATCTCTCTCACACATAGAGAAAGAGAGGTTTTCCGGCGAGGCCTTCTTTCACAGGCCGCCCTTTTGTTTATCCGCAGATCGCGACCTATAGACCATTTTATTGTTTAAACAAAGATTTCTCACTTTTTACGCTGCCTCCTTTCCTCTTCCTCGCGTTAATGTGACCAGCCTGGGTCATTTCCAAGGTTACAGAAAGTAGGTGTCTTGATGGCACTGATGACATATCATTTTTTATTCATCACGTGGTCCCAGACTCTGACACTATATTTTTTATATTATCTTAATATATATATATATATATATATATATGCGTATGTACATTATAAATCATTGTAATTGTAAGTATGTTCTTTACCTTTTTGTAATACTTCTCACATCCCTACAGTATCTAATTTTTCCATTTTTTAAGGGGGTTGGTTCACGTGGTAGGTGGGAGGCTCGTCCTTTAGTAAGGTGGGGGTGTTTGCTTGTATTATCCTCTTTGGATGATACTATATCTTTGACTAAAAAAGAATGATGTGAATTCCAATCTAATATATTGAAAAGATCTTATATACGTATGCGTGTTTGTAAACTCTTGAGCCTAGATGCAAAATCTAGTGAATTTAATATATACATATGTGTGTTTGTATATATATATATTCTAATCCTTCTAACATGTTTTGTTGACCTTCGTGGTATTTTGACGGGAAGTATAGTCACAATCTTTTTGACGATATCCACCACGTTTATGATAATGTGGAAGAAATAAATATACATATAAACATAATCTACAAAAATTCCAAGTGAAAATTGTCCCGAGGAAATAAACTACACGCTTGAAGTGGCAATATTTATCTTTATCCAGAGTAGAGCAAGTATACCTTTTATCTTAATTACCTTTATCTTCATTTACTTGCATCAATCTTTATCGTTGTCCTTGAAACTGTTTTAAATCTTAACATTACAAGTCTGCATAATTTTGTGCTAAGATTTGTTTTAAAACTTGTACATAAAGAAGGATTTGTCTCGTGAATTCGTGAGAGTCTATAATATTCAAGGGTCTTATGCAAGTGAGAGGACCCGTGAAGAGATCTCCTAACTCATAATAGTCACTTCAATAAGGAGGAAACATTGATTTAAAATATCGAATTACATATTCACTCTTTTAAAGAAGTTCTATAAATACTTCTGACCAACAAAAAAATAGAAAACAATATATTTTCATATATGTGTTAATCGTTTATTTGTCAATTTTCTATTTGGCAGAAGATGGAAAAGTAAATAATTTTTTTAACAGGAAGGTGGAATATTCCATCCCTTTCCTTTTATTCGAGGGAAGACTTCCAATAAAAATCACTGAACTATTATGTTCACTGACAAAATAATCGACTTACTAAATATTTTAATTGTCAGACGGTATTTTAACAAAAATAGTCGAATAATCTCTTATTTCAGTCACTTATTCCGTTGCCAGATGGGGAATTGAGAGTCACTGGATTTCCTGCGACAGACCTTCTGTTCATGATATCCCTGCTTATACCAGGAATCCAGGGGAGAACCGAGTTGGGAAGCAAATATAGTGTTATTTATATTTGATGAGTAAAATACTAATCAAACGTCTAAAGTAGATGTTTTGCTGTATTTGTTTGACTGATCAGTGGGGGAGCGTAGTCCTTCCCCGTCCTCTGCCCTCTACAGTCTAACATCACCATGTATGTCCTCCTCCTCCGGTTCCGGCAAGCATCCCAGGTGCAGGCTGCTGCATGCATCCCCTAAACATCACATTACCTGTTCCATGGAAATATGCTGAACATACAAAGTTTATTTTAATATAAGACTTCCATTTCAACGTAACGTAGAACCACATGTCAATATTTTTTATGAGACTGAGAAATATGTTTCTCTTTTTCTATAAAATAATGGGAGTCCCTGTTGTCATGTGCACAACCTGCGTAAATAAAAGTATTGCTTTCCTTATCAAAAACAGTAACACTTCCTGCATAGAAAATTGGTGCTGTATTGTGCAGTGAGTAAATAAAAAATAATAATTTTTAACTATTTTTAAGGTGGATTCTGAAGTATATTACATGTCTGTACAAATTCATCTATGATCGAATGATCTATAAAAATTTGAAAAACTAAAAATTGTTATTAGGCTTGACCCGGTAAGAATTTTTGTACTATTCATTGGGTTATATTTTTTTCAATTATATTAGTTCATTTGCACACCTACTCTCCTCTCTACACTTATTGCTTTTCACCCATATCTGTACCCAGCTGAAGAATAACAATAATCTCTGGACCTTACTAGCCCAGCCACTCGAAGATGACTAGCTGGGCCTTTTGTTCCGTCTATCTTTGATCAGATAGATCAAATAGCTGTTATAGAAACAGAAGGTCGTATAATTGTAATTTATTTTAGTTCATAATATTAATTAATAAAAAATATATATAATCGAACACGACTATCTTCCATAAACTATACACCAACGCCTCGTCTCCTTGTCATCTTCTTCAGACTTTGGTAACAGAGGATTGCGATCTCCTGCGGCTTTTCTCACCTCACCACACCATCGAGCCCTCCTTTATTCTTCACCCCCCGTATTAATCTCAGATTCCCATTAGCAAGGCAAATCCAGCCATGGCGCCCTTGCCAGTATCACAACCCAGGGGAAGTACATAAACTTTGCTAACCTTTATTGATCTCTCCAGCCTACCACGATCTTAATCTCTTGTTCAAACGCAAGAACCATTCTTCTCCGGATCGCTGATGCCCACCGCCTCCTTCGCCTTCCCGCCCTGGTACGCGTACACCCGGGCGCCCAGCATGTAGACCCCGAAGTTGAGAACTCCGCCCACGGCCAGCACCCAGTACACTCTCTCCAGCTTCGAAGCGTTCAGGTTGTCCGGCAACCAGTTCGTCACCTTCCTCACCAGGTCCACCACCGCCGCGCTCAGGTAGAACCCTAGCGCAATGACCAACGAGCACATCCCCATTGCAGAGCTCTTGAGCGCCGCCGGGAACTCCTGGTAGTACAGCGCCACCTGCCCGGGGAAGCCCACGGCCTCCCCCACACCCATCAGTGTCAGCGGAAGCAGGAGCCAGAGGACCGACATGGGTACGACAGACCCTGGCTCGTCAACCAGGTGGTGTGCTCTGACCACACACATGCGCCTCCGCTCCACCAGCGCAGACGCGGCCATGGCCGCCGCGACGACGACCTGGCCTAGACCCATGCGCTGGAGCGGGGTAGGGTCGCGGCCGCCGCTCAGCTTCCTCCACACCGGGAAGACGCAACGGTCGAGGAGCAGGAGGGAGACGGCGGTGGCGGCAAAGCTGGAGACGACGAGGGAGCCCGCGGGGATGGAGAAGTGGGCGCCGAGGGAGCGGTCGACGGTGAGGGCCTGGAGGACGGTGAGGCTGCCCTGCAGGCCGACGGAGACGCTGACGAAGATGGAGGTGGTCCAGAGGGGGAGGATGCGGAGGATGGCCTTGAGGTCCTCCACCTGCTCTACCGTGCACAGGCGCCAGGGCTTCGCTAGGGAGCCGTCCATGTTGGTGTCTTCTTTGGTCTTCACTGCAGCGCGGTTTAAGCATCTGGTTCCCATCACTAGTTTGTCAGTTTATTGCATACGTACGGTACTCAATAGAACACATCAACGTAAATAAAACACGCTACATACATGGGGAGTAGGAATGTAAAAGGATATATATCGGATCGAATAATGATTTTATTCTTATCTTTTAAGTAACATGTGTATTCTTATTTTTATAATTTTATATTTTAAAATTATCAAAAATTATCAGAAATGGATATATAAAAGTTAGATTATCTGACAATACTATATGTAAACATAAACTTAATTTTTTGTCGCTTTTATAGTGAACGAAGAAATTCTACTTTAAAAATAAACATATATATAAATTACTTCTAATTAAATTTTATAAATTTTAAATCACATGACATCTGTCAAAATAAACTTTGCAAACTAATGATTAAAAGAAAGAAGAGGCTAAAAGAATAGTGTGGACAATAAGATATATAATTATGTAAGTACACGATTGAAAATTTTATTTAAAGATGAGAGTTTTAAATAAGATAGACTAATAGATAAGATGAGTAAAAGCAAATTGACGGATATTCGGATAATCGGACTCGAAAAAAAATGTATTTTTAAATCATTCAGATACGGATAATATTATTATCCTTATCTTTTAACATTTATCTTTTTTAAATTTTAAAAACGGAAGGACAAAATGAATTTTTGAATACCATTTACATTTACATCCCTAATGAGGAGCACATCTTACAAGATGTTCGTCATTTAATTACCATGAAATAATTACATTTTATGTGCTGTCCAAGGAAATATCATTCTAAGAGCATACAGTGAGAGGCGCACGGGATAAATAAGTGACCGAACGATGATATATAGTTTGAGGGAAATTTTCTACAGTCTTCAATTCCTAAATGCCACATGTGCAGCAGACCTGAGAAAAATTAAGGAGGTGATGAACGAATTTCTGCAACCCCGAATTCGTAAATGCCACCCACATGTGCAGTAGACTCGAGAAAAAGAGGTAACTGAGCGAATTTATCTTTTTGTGTATTTTTACTTTTTTCAACTGTTTAATTTTAATCGGTTGGTATGGATACATCAAGCTCCGGTAGACATTTGTGTAATAATTCTTTTTCCAAAAAAAAGCTTTTTCGCTCGATGTCAACAATTTGATCATGATGGTCAGCATTGACGAAGTTACTCGCCTACTGCGCACATATATGACACTAGAGATTAGAGACATTAGTTTCCTCCATTTCTTTACTGAGGGGGATCCACATGCATATGTTAACCGTCGGTAAATATTAGGCAGATCTGTTGGCTATTGGCCCATGATGGTCTTGAACAATTAGTTTTATATCGGTTTTTAAATTATGATTCCAGTGTATATAATCCTGTATTTCTGAATCTTAACACCGCGATTTTGAGATTTCATTTTGATACCAGAGCGTCGATCTTGGTCTTGACCTCTTTCACTTCTCCTTTCATTTTCACGGCCTATGGTGGCCGTGAGGAAGAATGTTGGCTGTTGGCCCATGGTGGTCTTAGACAATTAAGCCTATATCAGTTTCTAAATTATGATTTCAGTGCATATAATCATGTGCCTCTGAATCTCAACACCGCGATTTTGAGATTTTATCTAGATCATTTAATCATTTTTAACAGCGGAATCCTAACCATAGTTAAACGATAACAAAAAATTAGCGAACCACCTACATCCTCTGTTTTGGGTCGTGCAGCTATCGGATCATGTCCCATGTATAATCAAAACTTTAATCGTCACCATACCTGAAGGTCCCTGTGGGAGGCCGAGGGTGCAGCAACGGCACGCGAGGGCCATAGTAATATTCCTCAGGCTCCGTCGACGCCGCCACCTTCTGCTTCCTCAGGGCGGCGACCACCACCTGTGCCAGGCCAGTGAAGGGGCTCCCGCCCGGCCTCGGCCGCCGGTAGTGCCGCGCCCCTAGCAGCAGGACGACGACGCCCGTGGCGCTGGCGACGGCGCACGCGCCGAAGCCCCACCCCCAGCTCACGCTGTCCTCCACGTACACCAACGCTGTGGAGCCCACCACGAACGACGCGTACAGTGCCAAGAAGTACCAGTTGAGGAAGGTGGCCTGGTCCATGCTGCTGTCGAACTGGTTGGCCCCCAGGGCGGCCGTGTTGAACCCGGTGCCCCCCGCGGCAATGCACATCAGCACCAGTGCCGCGAAGACGACGGCAAGCTGGGCGGCGGAGGCGGACTGGCAAGTGTTGGACCCGGAGGTGCACGGAGGTGGCCGCAGCAAGGGGATGGTGGCCGTCAGTGTGAACAGAACCATGCCCTGTAAGCGCATGGAGCAAAGTGTATATATATTGCGGAAGAGATGAGGAGCAGCTGATCACCTCTTGTGGCCATACGGTATGTGAAGGCTACTGATTCCACCAAAGCCACATTTTGGACATCAAAACCATCTACAAGAAAAATCTCAGTGGCTCTATTCTCATCTCTAACTTCAAGTAATATATGTATATTATCCTTATATATTCTTCTCTTTTAAAATTATCAAAAATGAACTATCAAAAATGAACTATACTATGTGCCATGGCATCTTATGTTGCTTCAGGGGTCATTTAGTGTGATGTAAAATACGGTAAAATATACTCTTTTAACTTATTATATTTTAAAATCGGCTAGACTTACATGATCCTCTTGTTTCTCAAATCTTAGTTTTCAATCTAAAACTATAAGAAGATTTTAAAACTAAAGGTTTTATTTTCACTGATTTTAAAACTAGTGATTTCAAAACTAGTATTTCATGGCATTAACCAAACAACCCTTCAAGAAAACAAAGAAATCCTACTCTCCAACTATTAGTATGTACCCGTTCTTCCTAAGTAGCCTTTATAATTTCCATTTATAAAACATGTGATATTGTAAAAATAAACTTTGGAAAGTAGTGAATGACGAACCAGGGCGAAAAGAATGGTGTGGTAATAAGGCATGTACCATCTAGGTGTGTGATTAAGGTTTCATTTATAAATGGGTGAGAAATAAGAGTTATAAATAAGATATAATCAATAACTAAGCTGAGGTAAAGAAAAACAGATGGATAATGAGATACACATACTCAAAAACATGTATATTTTATCTTTATCTAAAATTATCTGAATACAAATAATTTTTTACTCTTATCTTTTAAGTTATATATAGATTCATGTGTGTATGTATGTATGTCCTTTTGACATCTTTAAGCTTCAAAAATGGATAGGTAAATAGACTTTTGGGTATCACTTACATCCCCACTTGCTTTTTGTCTGAGGCAAATTAGTACTCTTGTTATTTTAACCTGTCGATATTTTATGTATTTGTTGCAGTGAACTTTTTCCCGTAATGATTTCCAATGCTCATGGACGATAGAGAGAGTACCCCGGGAGAGCGTCTTAATTATTAAGACTACAGAGAATAATAATAGCATCAACCATCATCATAGGATCAGGTTTATCTAGGGAACATGATATGAAACCAGGAACATCAAATAATTATATATACCTTCAGAATATATCTTAGCCTGTTATTCATTTTTAAATTTAATATATATTCTCATAACAAATCATATCATGTTCACTCACCTTAACTTTGGATGAATTAAGAATAAAAAAGTAACTTACCCTTGTTTAATAAAAATGCTTAGCTTACCTTGAGTTTGGAAGGGAAGAATGCTGTCTTCGTTGCATTTTCAGCAAAACAAGCCAAAGTAGCATAACAAAATAATATTTTTTATTGTCGGAGTGTGGATGAGAATATAAAAGTATAAGATATACAGTTAAGTATAGTAAATTCTAAAGTATGCATATTAATATAAAAATATAAGATATACAGTAAAGTATAGTAATTTTTAAAGTGCATATGCAATTATCCCTTAACATCATATTAACTCCATTGTCCGACGATGATTGCCTTTTTTATAATTTATCCGATACGCTCCATTAACCGGACTCATGTTCGGACTTTCCTCCCCATGTGCTAAAAACTTCAGAAGTCCTCCATGGCTATGACGCATCTAAGAGTGGTCCAATGTTGGCCTATCCCTGCAATGGGCGTCCACATGTTGCATTTTGAATCTCTGTCATGTCAATTCGACATTATTCTTCCAAGTGTAATACTTGCTATAATGTTTCCAGCATTACAATATCAGAGCTTTAGATCCGGTGTATATTCCGCGCGTCCCCGTTGACATACATCGCGGAGTTTCCACTTGTTCTAACTACCAAATAAATGCAGTCTTTCCGGCTTCTCCTTAGCCAACATCTCCATGGAGGATCTCCTCCGTTCAGAGCAATCCTTTTCTGCAAGGGTAATCCAAAGTTCACAAAGCAGAGGGGCAATACTGTGTCCCGAGCAGGAGGCAATGCCATGTCCTAAGTTAAGGACAACTACAAGGAGTACGGTCTCCACCTTAAGAAAATGTAAGTGACCAAAGAAAAAACCCGCAGAATACGCAAGGTTAGGACTATCGAGCAACAACCCCCTCAACTTGCAAAGCTAACGAGAGAAATGATCAACCCAACAACTTGGCATCGCTCTCAGTAAAACCAAAAAAGGAAGAATGCCTATAAAGCGCAAAAACCTGCCCAAAAGCTAAGTCTACAGATCGACATGCGTCTGGATCTTCTATCCTTCTATGTCATGTTCTCCTACTGCCTGCCTATGTTATCCCCTTGTTGTTATTTCCGTCTCTCTGTTGTACTCTAACTTGTTTATGTTTAAATGAAAGGTAACTACCTTTCACCGACCCAAAAAAGTTTGATTTATCAGATGGCAGTGTGGAGGGCTTTTAAAAAAAAAAAAAAAGGGTTTTAAAAAATAAAAATTGGTCACATGCTTGCGTGATATGAGGCATTAGAATGCACAGACACGTCATCTAACTGCTGTGTACGAGTGATGCCCACATCACAGCAAACATTTCTCTTCTTCTCAAATAGTAGTACAATCAAAAAAAAAAAAAAAAAGGAGTAGTACAATCAAAATGACATTTCCTCTTTTTTTCCTTTTTGTGGAAAAGGGATCTTGGACTCTAATTATGGAGACAAGGTCCCCTACCTCACTTTATCTGCATCCTAATGCCTCCATTAACATAAGTAGGTACCGACACTTTAAAACTCAGATGGGGACCCGTAAATTGAAAAAAAAAAAAAACAGAAAGGCAGACTTTTCAATCTGTTTCATCAAAAAGGTACCATCTTTTAAAAACTCATAACATTAATTAAAAATAGACTAATTTAATTTCATTCACATAAAAGCTAGCCGGTCTAAAGTCAAATATTATATTTTCTTTTACAAAACATCGTTTAAAACTATTCAAATTTGAACTTAAAACTGCTACCTAAATAGAAGATAAGCGCATCAGGAAGACACAGTGAATTTTATGATAAAATTTTTTTTAATTATAATATATATTAAATGTTATTTAATTAAAAGAAATAGTCTACCGCAAATACCAGTTTTACGTCTGGACTGAAAGACTCTCATTCAATGGTTGGTCTAGTTTTTGATACTTCTCTTATCCTATCTTAACAAATAATTATTTATCCTTATCCATGTATGTAAGTAGAGACGTACTATGGATAGGGGCAAAGGATCTCTTCCCTAATTAGACCCTCAAAAGCCTCTTACATGATATGATAGTAATTTTATCGTCCCTCACCTTCTCGCTTATCTTATGATCTTATGAATAATTAAAATACTTTTAAACTATGTGAGAGGATATTAGAGGATCGACCATAAATGAAGTTCAAAGAATCTCATTTCCTCTTTATAAAATTTCTTTGATTAGAAAATGAACAAAATGCTTCTTATAAAAAGATAGAGCACTCCTCAAGAAAACTACTTGGATCCGTCATTATGCCATTAAATGAAAAGGAGAGGACTGATCGAGGAAAAGTGAAAAGAATAATGAAAAGTAGAGGACTAAAGGAAAAGTGAAAAGAATAAGTACTCCCGTTACAAACTAAAGAGTCTGGATCTTCTCGATACAAAGGAAGACTGAACTCCAGCAATTGTCACATGTCCTCACCTTTTTTATGTATGAAAAGCCGCCATCTACCTCCCACCTTTTTCTACCTTTCAAAGTCCACTAATAGAACAAATTACAAATACAACTGAGAGTACTTAAATACAACTCTGAGTTACGGTTGTATTTTTATATTTTAAGTTGTTTCAAGGTGTCATTTTTTAAGTTATATCTAAGTGCTCTAAGTAACATAAATACAATCTAAAACATGTGAACACAACCATAATTTTAAGTTGTATCTAAGTGTTCTTTATTGTATTTGCAATTGGTTGCAGCAGTTGGAAGAGGGAGCTTAATAAGTGATGAAAAAGGTGAGGATAGATGGTGGCTTGAGATCGGCAACTTCAAGAGTTCAGTCATCCCTTGCTCTGAAAAAGTCCGGACTCCAAATTAAAAGGACAAGTAGGAAAAGCCATTTGAAAGACTGACAAAAGAACAGCCAACTGATTCAAGATATTTAAAAGGGAATGCCTGTTGCGAGTTAGACAATTGGGGTTCAAGGGATCTTAGTTACCAGAAAGGAGACGCATGCAGAGAAAGCGATGACGGCGAAGCAGCCAAAGCAGGAGTCGGAGATGATAGCTCCGATAACGGGGGCGACGTTGGTGCAGCCATTCACTATGTTGGAGATCTGTGCGGCGTCGATGCTCTTGACGTTGTACTGCTTGATGAGGTAGACGATGAGATTGGAGTTCACTCCCATGCCGGCCAGTGACAGCCCCACCACGCTTCCTGTACGTAACAAGCATTCTTGCACATGATCAACCTTTAGGTAGAGATCAGGAAGCCTTTGCATGTCTTCCGTTCCTCAGCGTGCGGTGTATACCAGGTGGGCGTGTGTGTTTGTGTGGAAGGGATGATTCACAGAGAGAGAGAGAGAGAGAGAGAGAGAGAGAGAGAGAGAGAGAGAGAGAGAGAGAGAGAGAGAGAGAGAGAGAGAGAGAGAGAGAGAGAGAGAGACCTATGATGAAGGGGAATGTGACCCAGCCCCCTTGCCCTTGTTCACGATGGGTCGTCTGTGCCAACTCTGACTGAGATCTGTGAGGTGCTTTGGCCGCCATACTCCCTCCTGTTCTGCAGCAGAGAGAGATAGAGGGAGAGCTGTCTGTCGGCCAATTCCTTAACAAGGCTCACTGTATTTGTATATGTGCAGTGTGTAGAGATTATTACTGTGTTAATGTAAAATAACCTATGTTTTCATCATATCCTTGTCTTCTTCTTCTTGCCATCTTTCAACTTGGCATCACAGCATTGTTCTCTTTTGAGATTCCCTCTTAATTTTTATCTCGCTCTCGGTCCCTCCTTTCCCCTTAACTTGCTTCGTTAGCAAGGACAATCGTGGCGCACTTTCACATCAATAAATTTGTTAAATTGTATTATACGAGTGATATTTGCTGCAATGTTTCTGTCCGCTCTACCTTAGGGGTATTGCAGTCGGAAAATTAATTTTTTTTTTTTTTTGTTTTAAGGTTAACTTCAAAGTGTCTTAGCAATTTCTTACAGTGCCATACCCGATGACTCAAAAATTTGAAAAATTAAAAATCGAGTTCTAATAAACAGTAAAAAGGTACATCTTTTACTGTTCATTGGAGCTCGATTTTTTATTTTTCAGATTTTTTGGATCGTCTGATCGGGGATTGCACTGTAAGGACAGTTAGAACACCTAGGGACCTAGAAAGAAATTTAAAAAAAATGATTTACTTGTTGCAATGCCTCTGAGTGCAACATGCAAGAACATTGCAGCAAGTATTACTCATATTATATTTGTTTTCAAATTTTCTATGTGAATAAGAATCCAAATATGAGTGACTATCAAAATATAAGTCAATATTTACATTCATAATAAACGAATACGGATTTAAATCGGATATAATACAAAGTTCATAAAAAGGAGAAAATGACTTTAAAAGATAAACATTTTAATGTGTGATCAAATTTTTAAGAATAAAAAACATACTATATGATGTAGACTGGATCTATCACGACCGGATTCCGAGGCTGGAACCCGGAGAAATGGATCCGAAGCCGGTTCGGATCGGTCTTACTGAGGCCCGACGGGGATCCGGAAGGCCGAGGAGGCGTAGGCGGAGACGAGGGTCCGAAGGCCGAAGGGCGCCTCGGTCGGTGCGGACTCGTTCCCGGGAAGTCGGGGCCGAGGCTCCTTCGGCGGGCGAAGGGACGGCGCGGATGAAGCTCTTCCTGGCTATACAGCCGACAGGCGATGAAGCCGAAGCCGACGGTCCGAGGGCGGAAGGGTCTCGGACTCGGCTTGCTCTTGGATAGTGAGCCCAAGAGCCCTTTTTTGTCGGACGAAGGGACAGCGCGGGGCCGAGCCTCCCGTTGCGGGGCAGCCGTCGTACGGCGTCGAGACCAAGGGGAGGAATCCGAGGTCGGCGGCCGAGACCGACTCGGGAAGGTCGGCGATGATTCGAACCGAGCTCCTGCAGGAGGGAAAGAAGAAGAAACCGGTCAGCAGGAGTCCCGGGCTCTGGCCCTTAGGAACCCCCTCCAACGGTCAAGTTAGCTTCTGAAGATGATTCGATTCAGAAGGCAAGAAGTAGCTTTAATGCTTTTTGGACCGTAGTCCTTAAGGGTCTCGGAGGCAAAGAGTTGCCTACCTTTGGCAATAAATAGCGGTGTATTTATAGCAGAGGATAGAGGTTGGTTAACGGTGGTAGCCGATATAGGACTATGTTTGGGCTTACTGGTAAACCGCCATAGTGCCAGATCCGCCACCGGAGTGGGCCGGACTCGGCTATCGGGCCGAAGGGGGTTGGGCCGCTGAGGAGCCGAAGCCTGCTGGGCCATGGGCTGCCGTGCTGTTCCCGGGCCGAAGGCTGGTGGGCCGCTGACGGGTTGAAGCCTGTTGGGCCGGGAGCGACGGTGCCGCTTACTGGGCCGAGGGCTGCTGGGCCGCCGATGGGCCGGAGGCTCCCGGAGGGCCTGATACTGCTGCTGTTGGGCTGAACGGGGTTTGGGCCTGCTCTAATGGGCCGAATCGGATTCTGCCTCATCACATAGCCCCCCACTCTTGTCTTCCTCAGTTCTGAGATGGCGAGAGTATAGCCCGAAGCTGTCAAAAAGAGCATCGTAACAGGTGTCTTATCCGAAGCTCTGTTCTCTTTTCACTGGGAAGAGGGGGCCCTCGGTCGGCCGAGGGCTACGCGGTTGCTTCGTCCCCGCTGAGTGGTGACGAAGGCTCGGAGCCGAGAAGCCGAGGGGGCCGAGCCTTCTGACTCGTGTCAGGTTTCATTAAATGGACGGGATGGCGCGTCGCCTCGCGAGGAAGCACGGGACACGCGTCGCGCATCCGGTCGCCCCGTCGAAAACACAAATGGATCCTGACCGATCTCTAGTCGCGGATCGCCTCGGCTCTCTGCCCGAGGCTCCACTCGGATTGCCGCCTCTTTCACCTTCAGTGCGCGGATCGGGATACGTGGCGCGTATCGGGCGGTCAGCCGAAGGGTCGGAGCGCCCTCGGCGGTCGATTGCTTCGCTGCAAGTCCCGGAGCCGGTCCGTCATCATTGCCGAAGGACGACGCACGTGGCGTGCATCTGAGAGGGGCGAGGAGACGAGCGGGACGATCTCGGCCGTTGGCTTTGGCGGGAGGCGCTCCGAGCGAGCTCTATAAATACAAGCCCTCAGCAGGGCACTGTTCTTCTTCCTGCTGCTGTGCCTACGTTTTCTCTACAACCCCCCAAGCTCTTCTTCCCTCTCCTGCGGAAAGCTAGCTTCCTGAAGGCTTCGTCCGAGCTCGCCGGCCACTGTGGGAAGGTCTCCATTCCTTGGAGCACATCGCTGGTGGAGCTGGGAGGTTCGAGGAGCCGCACTCGGCTCAGGAGAGACCTTCTTCCCCCTTTCTGCGAGTAAGCCCCAGCTTTCCTCCTTCCCTTCGTGGCCTTATGGTCCGGGATTCTTCTAGTGAGATTACTCCTTCGGACGAGGAGTATACTCCTTCCCGCTCCCTGCGATCTCTCTCGTCGGATCCCCTCACCTCAGACTCCTCCGCCCCAGCAATGTCCGAAGAACCCGAGGTCTCCGGGACTGAGGGGTCCGAGGCTTCCGGAGCCGAGGTTTCCGGGGCCGAGACCTCCGGGGCCGAGTATGCCGAAGAGGCCCGGAGCCCAGGCCAGGCTTCTACTTCGGGACGCCGTCGTCCGGATATGGCTTCGGAAGCATCCTGCGCCCTTTCGGACGCAGAGGTTACGCGTTTGGTCTCCTACTTCCAGCTCCCTTCCTGGACAACGGTCATTCGGCCTGACTCCGCCACCCGGGCTAACACTTTCCGCCCGGGTTCCTTCTCCATTTACGTTGATAGCTTCGAGGCGGGTTTCCGTCTTCCACTCCCCACCTTCGTCATCAACCTTCTCAGTTTCTACGGGCTGGCTCTGTCTCAGCTCTTTCCCAACTCCTGGCGCACCGTATACGGTTTCTTGAGCGTTTTTGCTCAAGTGAAGATCCGCCCTTCCATCAATGTCTTCCGCTGCCTCTTCAAAATTCAGACGCAGGGGAAGTCCGAGTGGTATTGCTTCGTCCCTCGGGTTGGGCGAAGCGTATTCTCCGGGAAGCCTTCGTCCATCCACGGCTGGAAGAGGAAGTTCGTCTTCGTCTCCCTGCCGGAGAAGGAGAAGGGTTTGTGGCCCTTCCCTACTGAGTGGGCGCCGCTGGCTGCGGGCCTCTCGGATCCTCCTACCCTTACCCCGGTCCAGAGCATCCTCGTGGGTCGCATCCAGATGATGACCCCGTATAGTGTCTGGGGGCTTCTCAGCGCGTCGGAGCGTCTGGTGACCGCCGGGGTATGGCCGGATCCGAGGTCCGATCCGGTGCGGGCCTTCCCTTATCTTCCTCCCGGGGAGACTCCGCGGGGCCGCGGAGGAAGGGCCGCCGCTCCTCTGGCCGAAGCTCTTCCGGCTGAGGATGCTGATGAAGTTTCGGCCGAGGGTAAGTCGGTTTTGAGTTTGCACTTGTTCTCTGTTTTGCTTCTGACGGGTTTTTCTTGCTTGCAGCGATGGCCAATCTAGACTCCCTCCTCGACCGGATATCCGACCGGCGCGGTCCGGGCCGAACACTGACCCCGCCGGCGGCAGGCAGGCCCGGTCGAGGCGCCGGGGCCCCGAGGACCCGAGGCGGGGTCCCAAGGACTGCGGCTTCTTCTGAGGGCCGTGCCGCTGCTGCCGCTCTCGAGAGGGAGCGAAAGTCGAAATTCGCCGCTCGAAGGGGCGGCCGAGCGTCGAAGCGCCCCCGGTCGGAAGAGGCCGTAGATGCGGAGGAGACTCCGCTGATCAGGAGGAGTGCCGAGGCCCTAAGGGCCGCGAGGCTGGCATCTCCCGATGCGCCGAGGGGCGATTCTCCTTCGGCTGTAGCGGTCGGGGTCGGCGACGAAGGCGCCGGGTCGCAGGCTCCACGGGTGCAGCGCAAGTGGTGGCGCCCCGAACCGGGGATCTATGAGGACGAGAGTATGAAAGACTCGCAGACGTGCCTCCGTCTGCTCCGCAGTCTCACTCTCCCTTCGGCCTTTGAAGGGTTGAAGCACCATTCGGTCCTCAGCCTGGCGGCGATGAGCGCTCGGCTGTCTGTCCAGGTAATACGCTTGTAGGCGCTTCAGTCGAGCTTTCCTTCGCTTTCTCTTGATTTTCCTTTTTTCTGATCACTGTTCGCTTTCGGCTCGCAGGCTGCGGTGACAGGCAGCGTCCTGATGCACCATCAGGAGCAGCTCCGGCTCCAGCTCCTGGAGGCCGAGAGAGAGTCGGATGGCTCGGGCGAGGGTACTTCGGTGGTGCCCGACATCGAGCCTCTAGTCGGGGGGCTCATGACCTCGAGTGCCTAGGTGCGGGCGCAGCTGGCGGAGAAGACAGCTGAGGCCCGCGCTTCTGCCGAGGCCAAGGCGAAGGCCGAGGGGGAGCTCGCCGCGGCACAGTCCAAGATCCGGGCCCTCAAGGCCCAGATTCAAGAGAAGGACTCCCGGCGGGCCTCGGAGAAGCAGCGGCACGCCGAGGAGGTATCGGCGCTGAAGCGGGAGCTGGAGGAGGTAGCAGACTTGGCCGTAGCCGAATACAAGGCCGGCCCGGACTTCACTGAAGAGATCATCCAAGCTCAAGTGCTGGCTTCTTCCTCCGTCTTCGACCTTGGGTTGGCTTTCGCTCAGAGGGCCTGCCCGAGTGTCGATCTGACTGGGGTCGACCTACCGAGGGGCGCGGAAGCCAAGGAGCTCCTGTCTTGGTGGCAGGGACTTATGGCCGAGAGGGCCTCGACTCCTGCGCCAGATGATGAAGCTGCGCCCGCTGAGGGGGTCCCCGAGGAAGCTGTCCCTGAGGAGGCCGCCGACGAGGAGGTTACCGCTGAGGAGGCTGCTGCTCCTGAAGCGGTGCAGATCGTCGACTCTCCCTCTCCCTCTCCCTCTCCGGGACAAGCCGCAGCCGAGGCGGAGGAGGCCGAAGCCGAAGAATGACGTGGGGATCTTCCCCGGTTCCTGCCTCTTCTTCTGTTGTAAGCCTTCGGCCTAGGATATGGCCGGTTTTTGTACTTCCTTCTCTATAAATACAAGGAATGTGTTTGGCTTTACCTCGGTGCTTGCGTATGATCGACCGAATATAGCCCTTCAGGAGCCTGAGGTCCTGTCGTCGTTCGCCATAGCTTGTAAGGCCGAGACCCGATGTAGGTTCGGACAGAATGTCGCCACAGTATTCGGCCGGGGCCTTTACTATTGTGGTCCACATGATCCCGAAGGGACATCTGGCCGCTTCTTACGTTTGTCGGATGGCCGAAGTCATTCATGCTTCCGCTTGAGCGAACCCAGATATGCCCCGCCACTTTTCAAATCAGCATACGTGGCCGGAGCCATTCCTGGTGCGGCTTATACGAACTTAGAAAGAATATCATACCGCTCCCGATACGGTTTGCATGGCCGAAGCCACTCCCGGTACGGTTTACACGGACTTAGAGAATACCATGCCGCTCCCGATACGGTTTGCATGGCCGAAGCCACTCCCGGTACGGTTTACACGGACTTAGAGAGAATACCATGCCGCTCCCGATACGGTTTGCATGGCCGAAGCCACTCCCGGTACGGTTTGCCCGGACTTAGAGAGAATACCATGCCGCTCCCGATACGGTTTGCATGGCCAAAGCCACTCCCGGTACGGTTTACACGGACTTAGAGAATACCATGCCGCTCCCGATACGGTTTGCATGGCCGAAGCCACTCCCGGTACGGTTTACACGGACTTAGAGAGAATACCATGCCGCTCCCGATACGGTTTGCATGGCCGAAGCCACTCCCGGTACGGTTTACACGGACTTAGAGAGAATACCATGCCGCTCCCGATACGGTTTGCATGGCCGAAGCCACTCCCGGTACGGTTTACACGGACTTAGAGAATACCGTGCCGCTCCCGATACGGTTTGCATGGCCGAAGCCACTCCCGGTACGGTTTACACGGACTTAGAGAGAACACCATGCCGCTCCCGATACGGTTTGCATGGCCGAAGCCACTCCCGGTACGGTTTACACGGACTTAGAGAGAATACCATGCCGCTCCCGATACGGTTTGCATGGCCGAAGCCACTCCCGGTACGGTTTACACGGACTTAGAGAGAACACCATGCCGCTCCCGATACGGTTTGCATGGCCGAAGCCACTCCCGGTACGGTTTACACGGACTTAGAGAGAACACCATGCCGCTCCCGATACGGTTTGCATGGCCGAAGCCACTCCCGGTACGGTTTACACGGACTTAGAGAATACCATGCCGCTCCCGATACGGTTTGCATGGCCGAAGCCACTCCCGGTACGGTTTACACGGACTTAGAGAGAATACCATGCCGCTCCCGATACGGTTTGCATGGCCGAAGCCACTCCCGGTACGGTTTACACGGACTTAGAGAATACCATGCCGCTCCCGATACGGTTTGCATGGCCGAAGCCACTCCCGATACGGTTTACACGGACTTAGAGAAAATAACATGCCTCCTGACAAAAGAAGTCTTTATTCATACTATGCGGCTGTAAGCCCGGGAAAAAGTGACTTACACATAGTAACGCCGAAGGCGCTCAACATTCCAGGTGCGAGGGAGAGGCTGGCCCGAAAGGGTCTCCAACCGATAAGCTCCACGCCTGATCACCTCCCTGACTCGATAAGGCCCCTCCCAGTTGGGGGCAAGTTTTCCTGAGGCTTCGGCTGGTTTGGAAGCATGAGCGTTCCTCAACACGAGGCTCCCTGCTTCAAAGCTTCGGGGCTTTACTCGAGTGTTGTGGTACTTCGCCATGCGCTGTTGATAAGCGGCCAGCCGGACGCGAGCCCTGTCTCGGGTCTCTTCAATGAGGTCCAGGTGGTCTTTCAGTCCTTCATCGTTGGCCTTCGGATCGTAAGCAATGACCCTGGGAGAAGGAAGGCCGATCTCCACCGGAATAACGGCCTCTACGCCATAGGCCATGCGAAAGGGAGTTTCGCCGGTGGGGGTTCGGCTCGTGGTCCGATAAGCCCACAGAACACTTGGCAGCTCCTCCACCCATCGGCCCTTAGCTTCGCCGAGGCGGGTTTTTAATCCTTGTAGGAGGCTTCGGTTAACGACTTCGACTTGGCCGTTCGTTTGAGGGTGCGCTACCGAAGTAAATTTGTGAAGTATGCCGAAGCTGGCGCAGTTGTTGCTGAACCGCCGGCTGTCGAACTGCTTCCCATTGTCAGAGATAATGGCCCGAGGGACGCCGAACCGGCAAATGAGGGACTTCCAGACGAAGTTCCAAGCGTGGCTGTCGGTTATTGCCGCGAGGGGTTCGGCTTCAACCCACTAAGTGAAATAATCTACAGTCACGATGAGGAATTTTCTTTGGCCGGTGGCAACGGGAAAAGGTCCCAGGAGGTCAAGTCCCCACTGGGCGAAAGGCCAGGGGTCGGATAAGGGGGTCAGAAGGGCGCCTGCCTGGTGGATGAGGGAGCTGTACCTCTGGCACTGGTCACATCGCCGGACGAGGGCTAAGGCGTCCTCTCGGAGTGATGGCTACCAGTAGCCTTGTCTTAAAAGCTTGTGAGCCAAGGCCCTTCCTCCCGCATGCGCTCCGCATACCCCTTCATGGACTTCTTTCGTGGCGTAGTCGGCTTCAGCTGGGCCGAGGCACCGCAGCAGTGGTCGGCCGAAGGATTTCTTGTACAGGGCCCCGTCCAGAAGAAGAAAGTGGGATGAGCGCTGTCGAACGCGCTTTGCCTCCTTCGGATCTGGCGGGACTTCTCCTTGGAGAAGGAAAGCGACGAGGGGGGTCATCCATGTCTCGGCCTCGGCCTCGGCCTCAGCGACTAGCATGGCCTCGGTTTCGCCGAGGCTTGGTTCGGCGAGCTCTTCGACGAGGATCATTCGGCCTCCCCCCCCGTCTTGGGTGGACGTCAGCCGGGAAAGTGCATCGGCTCGGGCATTCTCGGTTCTCGGAATCCTCACAACTTCATAAGAGTCAAATTGGGCGAGGATTTTGCGAATCACCTGGAGGTAAGAAGCCATCATTGCGTCCCGAGCCTCGTACTCCCCGGAGATGTGGCTGACGATTAGCTGGGAATCGCTGAAGGCCTTCAGGTTCCGGACGCCGAGCTTCTTTGCGGCCCGGAGGCCGGAGATGAGAGCTTCATACTCGGCGGTATTGTTGGTAGCCGGGAAGGAGAAGCGCAGGGCGTACTCCGTGACGACCCCTTCGGGCGACGCCAGGATCCATCCGGCGCCGCTGCCCGTGGAGCATGCGGAGCCGTCTACGAAGAGTCGCCATTCGTCGGCCGGTACGGGAGCCGAAGTAGCCTCGGCTTCGGTTGCGTTTAGCACTGGATGAGGCGCCTCGGAGGCGCCAGGGGTGAGTTCGGCGATGAAATCCGCCAATGCCTGGGCCTTTATAGCTACCCGAGGAGCGTAGGAGATATCGAACTCTCCTAGCTCGATTGCCCATTTCGCCAGCCTGCCGGACACCTCTGGCCGGGAGAGGACTTGTCTCAGGGGCTGGTCGGTGAGGACCTTCACGGAATGGGCCAGAAAATAGGGCCGGAGCCTCCTTGCGGTCGAGACAAGGGCCAGAGCTAACTTTTCTAGGGCAAGGTATCGGAGTTCTGCCCCTTGAAGGGCTCGGCTGGTATAGTAAACCGGCTTCTGTATGCCTTCTTGCTCTCGGATGAGGACGGCACTGAGAGCCGTCTCGGAGACCGCAAGGTATAAGCTCAGGGGTTCCCCGGGAACGGGCTTGGATAAGATGGGGACTTTGGCGAGGTAGGCCTTCAGCTGGTCGAAGGCTGCTTGGCACTCTTCCGTCCACTCAAAGTTGTTGGCCTTCTTCAATAGTTTGAAGAAGGGGAAACAGTAGTCAGCCGCTTTCGACATGAAGCGACTGAGGGCTGCGATCTTCCCGTTTAGCTTCTGTACCTCTCGGATGTTTGCCGGGGGGCGCATCTGTATGATGGCCGAAATCTTCTCGGGGTTAGCTTCCACCCCACGGCGGGTGACCGTGTAACCGAGAAACTTGCCGGAGGCTACCCCGAAGGCGCACTTGGCCGGATTCAGCTTAATCTTGTACCGCCTAAGGGCGGAGAAAGTCTCGGCTAGGTCGGCCAAATGCTCAGAAGCGATACGGCTCTTGACCAACATGTCGTCTATATAGACCTCCATGTTTCGGCCCAGCTGTGGAGCAAACACTTTGTTAACCAGGTGCTGGTATGTGGCGCCGGCGTTCTTCAGACCGAAGGGCATTCGGGTGTAGCAGTATAGGCCCAAATCGGTTGTGAAGCTGGTTTTACTCTCGTCATCCGGATGCATCCGGATCTGGTGGTAGCCCGAATAGGCGTCGAGGAAGCTTAAGAGCTCGTGGCCGGACGTCGCATCCACCACCTGGTCTATCCGAGGCAGCGGAAAGCTGTCCATCGGACAGGCTTTGTTGAGGTTGGTGAAGTCCACGCACATACGCCATTTGCCCTCTTTCTTTGGCACCATGACCACGTTGGCGATCCATTCCGGATGATGCACCTCTCGGAGGTGTCCGGCGTCCAGCCCCTTCTGCACTTCGGCCTGGATGGCGGTTCTCCTTTCTTGATTGAAGGTGCGCCGCTTCTGCTTTACCGGGGGCTGGTCGGGATCGGTGTGGAGACGGTGCTCGGCTATCTCCGGGTCAACCCCGGGCATGTCCGATGGAGACCAGGCGAAGACGTCGAGATTCTCTTTTAAGAACTCGGTAAGCTTCTCCGCTTCCACCTTATCCAGGCCGGAGCCTATCATCAGGACTCGTCCCTCGCCTCCTGGAATAGGGACGGCGAGGAGTGTTTCTCCCGGAGATGCCTCGGCTGATGACTCGATCGTCAGGGTTTCGGCTGCGGCCTTCCCTTTGACCGAAATCATGTAGCACTGCCGGGCTGCTTCTTGGTTTCCTTTGGCCTTGCCGATTCCGTGGTTGGTATGAAACTTCAGCTTCTGATGGAAGGATGATGGCACGGCTCCGACCCCGCCGATGAGCCTTCGGCCGAATATGGCGTTGTAGGCTGACTCGATCTTTACAACGGCAAAGTCCGTTTCAACGGTCAATTGCCGGGGGGCGGAGCCCAAGGTCACAGGAAGCCGAACAATACCCTCTACTCGGCAGGGCGAGCCGTTAAAACCGAAGAGGGGGCCCCGATGAGGCTTCATGCTAGCCTCACTCAATCCCATCTTCTCAAAACAATCGTAAAACAAGATGTTTGGGGCACTTCCATTATCCACAAAGATCCTATGTACATCATAGTTATTTATTACAGCGTTGACGACGAGAGCGTCATCATGAGGGACCTGAACATCAGTCAGGTCCTCGGCGCCGAAGGTGATGTCTTCCAGACGAGGCCGCTTCGGCTCGCCGTCGACCGCCGCTACGGTGCTGCGTTGCCGCGACCTTGATCCCTCCCCGGGCCCTCCGGATATCATCATGATAGACCCAGAGCTGGGTCTTTGATGGGATGATTCAACCGGGGCCGCGGTGGCTTTTGGCGGAGGAGCGGCTTCTATTGCCGGGGGTGGTTGCTGTCTGGGTGCTGCAGGGACGTCCCGGTTCTACTGCGGCGGCTGCTCCCGCCGATATTGCGGCAATCTCCCCTCCCGGATGAGGCGGTCGATTTCTTCCCGGAGCTGCCGGCACTCGTCCGTCGTGTGGCCGATCTCTCGGTGATACTCGCAGTATTTGCCGGGGTCCCTTCGGCGAGGATCGGTCTTGATGCGATCAGGCCGCCGGAGCATGCCCTTCACCTCCATGAGCATCCGGGAAGGGGGAGCAGGTAAGGGTAGGTACCGCGGCTGCGGGTCCCGTCGCCTCTCCCTGTCCCAATCCTCCCGGCGATAACGCTTCCGGGAGGGCTCTTGGTCCTCGGACCGAGGTCTGACCGCCGGGGGAGCAGGCGTCGAGGTAGTCTCGGTTGCGCCTTTACCCCTGGACAGCATCAGGGCCTCTCGGTTGATGTACTTATGGGCCCGGGCCACGAGGTCCTGAAAGGTAGGGGGATGGCGCTTCCCGATGGAGCCGAGGAGCCCCTCATCCCGGCACCCGCTGATCACGGCCGAGACCGCGATCGAGCTGTCGAGGTTTGGGATCTGGGCGGCCTCGGTCCGAAACTTGGTGAAGTACTCCTGGAGGGTTTCAGTGGGGCCTTGCCGGATGGCTAGCAAGCTGGCGGAAGTTTTGGACTGCCGGGTGGCATCATAGAACTGGTCGATGAATAACTGGCCCAACTGAACCAGGGAGTGAATGGAGTCGGGGGCCAGAGCCTCGAACCAGGTGAGGGCAATTTTTTCAAGGGTGAGGGGGAAAAGACGGCAGCGGACTGCCTCGGAGATCCCTCGGACCCGAAGATAAATGTTAAACTTCTGGAAATGACAGACCGGATCTGTCATTCCGTCGTAGAGAGGGCCCTTCGGCAGTTTGAAGTTGGGGGGTACCTCGGTGGCTAGGAGCTCCGCCGTGAATGGGGTCTGCTCCAGAATGCTGCTGGCGAGGGGCGCCCCGTGAGGCCGAGACACCATCTGCTGCATCTCTTTGCGTATCGCCGTGAGCCGCTGGTCCAGGTCCGGGGCGGTCGAGGTGGCGACGGATTGTCCTCCGGTTCGGGCCGGACGGTACCCTGACGAAGCATAATCCTGCTCCGTCAGGCGATCAGTGCGAGGAGTTCGGACAGGTAGCGTCGGGGGCTCGCTGTGCGTCTCAGCGGCCTTGTTGAGAGGAACCGGCGCAGGCACCGGCCGGAACCGGGCATCTTGTACTGGGCAGAGCGGGGGGAGCGGCGCCTGCGGAGGAGGCTGTCCCATCAGCCCTATGCGCTGGGCGATGGCGAATACCATCTCCTGGAGAGGCGCTAGGGACGTGACGGCAGCGGCTAGCGTCGCCACTTGCTGCTGGAGCGCCCCCACTCGGTCTTCCGAGCCGAGAGACTCCGGTATGGTTGGCAGAGGCAGGCTCGGCGGGGCAGAAGGTGCGCCTTCGGAAGGCAGCATCTGCGCCGAGGCCTCCCGCGCTTCTGCTTCGCCTTGCCCGGATCGTCGGGTCACAGGTCGCTGAGACATGACTTGTTTTGTTGGTTTCCCACAGACGGCGCCACGTGATGTAGACTGGATCTATCACGACCGGATTCCGAGGCTGGAACCCGGAGAAATGGATCCGAAGCCGGTTCGGATCGGTCTTGCTGAGGCCCGACGGGGATCCGGAAGGCCGAGGAGGCGTAGGCGGAGACGAGGGTCCGAAGGCCGAAGGGCGCCTCGGTCGGTGCGGACTCGTTCCCGAGAAGTCGGGGCCGAGGCTCCTTCGGCGGGCGAAGGGACGGCGCGGATGAAGCTCTTCCTGGCTATACAGCCGACAGGCGATGAAGCCGAAGCCGACGGTCCGAGGGCGGAAGGGTCTCGGACTCGGCTTGCTCTTGGATAGTGAGCCCAAGAGCCCTTTTTTGTCGGACGAAGGGACAGCGCGGGGCCGAGCCTCCCGTTGCGGGGCAGCCGTCGTACGGCGTCGAGACCAAGGGGAGGAATCCGAGGTCGGCGGCCGAGACCGACTCGGGAAGGTCAGCGATGATTCGAACCGAGCTCCTGCAGGAGGGAAAGAAGAAGAAACCGGTCAGCAGGAGTCCCGGGCTCTGGCCCTTAAGAACCCCCTCCGACGGTCAAGTTAGCTTCTGAAGATGATTCGATTCAGAAGGCAAGAAGTAGCTTTAATGCTTTTTGGACCGTAGTCCTTAAGGGTCTCGGAGGCAAAGAGTTGCCTACCTTTGACAATAAATAGCGGTGTATTTATAGCAGAGGATAGAGGTTGGTTAACGGTGGTAGCCGATATAGGACTATGTTTGGGCTTACTGGTAAACCGCCATAGTGCCAGATCCGCCACCGGAGTGGGCCGGACTCGGCTATCGGGCCGAAGGGGGTTGGGCCGCTGAGGAGCCGAAGCCTGCTGGGCCTTGGGCTGCCGTGCTGTTCCCGGGCCGAAGGCTGGTGGGCCGCTGACGGGTTGAAGCCTGTTGGGCCGGGAGCGACGGTGCCGCTTACTGGGCCGAGGGCTGCTGGGCCGCCGATGGGCCGGAGGCTCCCGGAGGGCCTGATACTGCTGCTGTTGGGCTGAACGGGATTTGGGCCTGCTCTAATGGGCCGAATCGGATTCTGCCTCATCACTATACATATGAGTTTCCTTATTTTATAAGAACTATATATGAATACATATAATTTATATTTGATTACAGATATTTTAAAATTATATATACAGATATTTTAAAATAACTACATTTATATTCATATTAAAAACGAATGAAAAATATTTATTCATATTCAGAAACAACGGATGCAAATACGAATATAAAACGAATATATTTGTATTTGTTTGCTCATATTTTATTCTGGAGTAAGGGATAATAAACAATTTGAGTAAAATGTTCATATTAGTTATTCTATTTGGAATAAACATTAGCAGAACCTTCTTTATCATATTTTAATTCTTTTGTTTATTTTATTTAATTAGAATGGCCTATTCCGAGTAAAGCAAGAATAAAGTTATTAAAGTAAAATGAATCTTATTCTAGCACAAGCATTCTCTGATGATTTATATTAGAACAAGAAATTTGGTCATCAAATCAGACTTAAAATTACTAGAGATGGATATACAAAGGTTAGAGTATTAAATAATACGATGTGCGAAGTTAAACTTCTTGTTATATTACATTTAAACTATCTTAAAATACTTTAGAATAACATATTTTATGTCTCATAGAAATGTGATATATTATAATATCTTACGTGAAACTAAAGAGTGATATATACCTGTGCATAAATCCTTTAAAACTAGCCAATCCACTCAATTCCTATATATTCACTAAACATGACGTGACATATGCGAAATGACCAGGTGAATGAGGACTGAGGATAAGGATATTGAAGCGGACAATAAGAAAGTGATATTATTTATGAACAGCTGAAAAAGATGTGGTTAAGTGGCTAAGATAACGAAAAGGATAGCAGATTGGGTGATCGGATAATTAAACAGGTTTTCTTCATCCCAACCTTTCTAGACATAGAGAGTACCTTTGTCCTTGTTTTCAAGCCTCAGAAGGATAACAAAATCTTGCTTTAAAGCCTCAAAAGGATTAAAAAAAAAATACAATCTCGCCTTGCGTCCTTTTAAGTTTTAGAAACGGACGGATAAATGGATATTTAGATAGGATATCCGTTTACATCACGAACCCATAAAGCGCATAACATGTTTTTTAATTAAGAATCTCTAGAATCCAGATTCCAGACAAATATAAGCGTCTGCTCCTGGCCCTGGCAAAGGTGGAAGACAAAGGGGGGCCATTTGCTTGGACACTAGTAAGTAGAATCGAATCCGTTGACCCCCAAATGGCTTTTCGCACGTGATGGTCCATAAATGACATCTGGTATAGGGCCCAAATTTTAGACACATTGTGATGGGTCGCTACCACCGGAAAGACGACTCCTCGATGGACCCGCACAACCGAGCTCAGGAACGTAGCCCGTTTAAGATTACGATTTAATTGTACTTTTCCGTCTTACAGTATTTTTCATGGATAATTCTTAATTTATTGAAAGAATCCTTAAAAATTTTATAAATTTAAAAAGTAGTGATTTAAACACGTATTTTTCAAAAAGAAAAAAACTTTAGAACAGGAGCTCACTCATTTTTATAAAACATGTATTCTTAAATTTTTATTAATTGTAAAATAATATTTTATACATTAAAAATTACCATACCTTTCAGAATCTCGACTTGGAGACATTGGCTACAATAGAGGCTGTTGCACATCCTATGGGTTCGATCCAATAGGTAACATTAGAGGTACTTTCCATTTTATTAAAATTTTTGAAAGAGAGACAACCTTAGAGACTTATTTATACTATCCGATCTTTGATCAGAGAATTTAAAAAAAAATAAAACAATGATCACGGCCTCCCACAATATAAGGATTTAGATGCAGGACATGATCCCACTGCGCACAGTGTTGCCCGCCTACCCATAGCAAGCATTTTCCACTGCATAGAGTAACATTTGCTGCACGTCTGAATGGTGCATCGGACAGCATTTGCTCACCAAACCATCTTACAGGACATGCAGTTGGACACTTAAGAGCGTTGATAAGTGCAGTAAATGTTACTCATTTGTATACGGACGGCTGCAGATCATATTACTTGAGTAACACTTGCAGAATCGTATGGGTTACTGTTCAAAAAAAATTATTTTTTAAATTTTCTTTTATAGTCGATCTCATCAAGTTGGATACGTCCGTAAAACTCAATCTCCAATCAGATTACCCAAAAGATTTTAAAAAATCAAAAACTAAACCCCAATGTACAGTAGAAAAAAAATCCTTGATGGGTCGAGTCCCATAAAGTGGGGCTCGGTTTCCTTTTTTTGTTTGGGATCAGAGATCGGTTTATACAGACATGTCGGACATAATGGAACAGATTATAAAAAATATATATCAAAAAGAATTTAGAAAATTGATTTGCAATCTCATGCGTTACAACAAGTATTACTTGGTTTACTTTTACTTTTTGGGTGTTGAAAGATAAGCAGTCCAAAAAAATAAATTTATTTAAACAATACTACACCATTGAAATGGGGTTGATTTTACGTTCAAAATCATAAAAATCTAATGATAAAGATAAACCTGGGTAACATATGGCAGCATGGTTCTTATCAGGTAAACAGGTACATCTAGACCCAAACTTAAATGAGTCCGAACAGATCTGGTGATAGGTCCAGATCCACTTTGACAGGCTTAGCTGACAATCACATCAGGCCGGATCTGAAAAGGACTGACACAAGTCCTAAAACCCTCATCACAAGGGAAACCACCCAAGATTTGGGCGCTTAAGTTTTCCACTGACCTTGAGCATCCAAGGCATCATTTACACAACTATTTTCCGTTAAATTGCCGCCACAAGTGACCAGGAATAGAACATCTGAGTGCTCCAAGGCCTGTCAATGATACGTCCTTATGAAATAAGTCGCACATCTTATGTATGTCATCTCCACTGTTAGGAACTCTGATGTGGAATGCTTATCCAATACAGCACCAACCACCTCACACAGAACAGCATCCTTGCCCAGCCAACAATGTTTTGATCCATCTTCTGCAGTACCCCAAAAGAAATTAATAAAGAGGCCCCCCGAAATATAATGACCTTTGTTTGACCAAAAAAAAAAAATATATGGTCAATGGCGTTGTGTTGGAGCCACTATATAGTAGTCTTACATCGATTAATTTCAATTGTGACTAGTAGTTATAACATTGGGCACTTCAAACTCAACACTCAGGTTTTGTGGTTTGTAAGATGGTATCAGAGCAGGAGCCTAACTCAACTTTATCTTCTCAAATTTATCTTCTAATTTGCGCCGCCCCCTCTCATCTAATTTTCACGGACCATCTTAGCCGTGAGGGAGAATGTTGCAGCGACTATATAATAGTCTTACATCGATTAATTTTAGCTGTGACTAGTGCTTATGATCTTGGGCACTTCACACTCAACATCCGGATTTTGTGATTTGTAAGACGTTCAGGACAGAGAAGGAAAGAGATAAGATATACACTGATAGGCGCAAAGCATGGAGTCTATGAGGGTGATTTTATCACCTTCACAGATTGGGCATCCAACCCCCAGCTGTGAATTTTCCTCCGCTGTCCACAGCCAACTGCTAGTAACTTTGCTTAGAGCCCGTGAGGACAACTTTATCTTCTCAACTGCTATAACTGCAAGATACTGTACGGGGAAATCCTTCCGCCGATGGTGATGACTTTGAGATCCTACAGTACCTGCTCCGGACGCTGATGTCCTTTTTGGGAGGGCATAGCTGACTCTTATCAAATTCACTAGTTGGCCCGAGGATTCCTCACAATCAGCAAGAAAAAACATTAGAGGAAATGTTATAGACAAGACTATAATATCATAAGGCTCAAAGAGGGGACAAAAGAAAGATGATGAAATATTGATTATAATTCTTTTCAAAAAAATTTGAATGAGACTACAGGAACCAGACAGACGACCTTCAAATATTGAGTAATACATGCGGTGCAGTAAGGTGCAGCCCAAAAAAGTAAAAAAGAATTGAAATTTTTTAAGGTTAGTCCACCATGCTCGACACGTCCGTACAATTCGACCTTCCATAGGATGACCTAAAAAATTCCAAAAAGTCAAAAACCGAACCAGATTCTATGGGCTCGGCTAATTAACGGCATTCTTTCCTGTTCAATGGACTCAATTTTTTTATCTTTTAAAATTTATTCAGTCGTCCAAGTAGAGATTGATTTATACAGATATATCAAACATAATGAAACCAACCGTAAAAAAAAAAAAATTAAAAAAATTAAAAAATTAGGATGCACCTCACTGCAGACGGTAAGGCAAGTACTACCCTCGAGCAATATTTTCAAAACAGATCGGTCATCGAACCGGGAGGCCTTCAATCCGGTCTAATTAGACCAACTGCTTAAAACAGCTATTTCGACCGAACCACTTTCTTCAATTAAATAATATTGAACATATACAAATGGGACATTTATATTTATTTTCTATCACAAAATTCATTATGACTTTTTTGTGTGCATATGTTATGTTTAAATAGCGGTCTTAAATTCAAATTTGAATACTTTGAAATGACATTTTATAAAAGAAAAATTAGTATTGGACATCAGAGAAGCCGATTTTCATGTTAACTGGATTAACTAGTCAGTTTTAAATTGGTTCTCTTGGTTTCTTAAAAACGATGGTTTTTGATATACCGGATCTAAGAAGTTTCCGGTTTAGACTTTTATGGTTAACCGGCTGGTCAGGTCCAATTTTTAAAACACTGCTCTCAAAGTATTTAATATGATAAAAAAAATTCTCAAGTGTCAAACTTTAATTTACAATCCGAACACTTTGTGGATTATAATTCATTGCTTAACTTGCAAACTGGTGATAGATCCACTCTAAGAGAGAGAAAACAATTTGTAACGTACTAATGGGGTATTTGGTTACCCTATAACTTTATAGTTTCGTGGTAAAAAATATATATATACGATAAAGTTCATGATCACTTTTAATACATGCCTAATTATCATGTTTATCAAAAACATTACAATTTAAAAAAATTGCGACAACCCGCTTGGTAATACTTTTAAATTAAGGGATTTTCCCAAATCAATCCCTACAATCTTTCCAAATTCCACATATGTCCCTTACTTCTTAGAATTTTAAATATATCCTTACAATTCTCTGCCGTTCTAAGATATGGGCCCGCCGGTCAGTTCTTAACAGAGGTATTAGATAGGGGTGAATGTAACTATGGTTAAGCTTAACCATAACCTGAAAAGGACCTATGTACCCTTGATTTTATCCGTACTCGGTCTAATCAAGGTGAGCTCTTGTGAGATTCCTGCAGCCGGCTCCAGCAACTCCATGGGGATGTCACCGGACATAGAGTTGTTGTAGAGTAAGATCTGCTCCAGTGACTCCAGCAACCCCAAACTCGTCGGGATTCCCCCGAAGAGCAAGTTGTCGCCAAGGGCGGGCACGGTGAGCCGCCGACAATTTCCCAACGTGACGGGGATCTCTCCAGTGAACTTGTTCTGCTGTAGATGGAGTATGTGCACATCCGTTAGGCGACCGAGTGTGGCCGGAATGCTCCCTGTGAACTAGTTGCCAAAGATGTCCACATTCTGTAGGCTCGTGCAGTTGCCAATGGCCGCTGGAATATCTCCGGAGAGCTGGTTCTCGTACAGGTAGAGTATCTGGAGTTGACCCAGCTTGCCTAACTCGGCTGGGAGACCTCCCGTGAGGCTATTGTGGTATAGACTCAGTGTCTGGAGGTTGCTGAGATTTCTGAGCTACGGCGGGATGGGGCCAGAGAGGGTGTCGTTGTTGAGCAACAGGTCTGTTAGGTCCCGGAGCTCCGCCAATTCGGAAGGTATGGTGCCGGTGAAGTTGTTGCTATCCAGGTAAAGTTGTTGCAGCGACGAGCACGTGGCAAGAGCGGGGGGGGATCTTGACAGCGCCAGGAACTGGAAGCTGGTGGCGTTGGAGTAGATTCCGGAAGGGAGAACGCCGAAGAGGCGGTTGCATGACAGGACCAAGTAGACGAGCTCGCCGAGCCCACCCACCTCTCTGGAGGTACTCCCCTCAAGCTCATTGGCAGAGAGGTCGATCCAGCGTGTCGAGGCAACCCAGCTAAGCCAGCGATGCGGGAATGCGCCCCCCCCAGCTGGTTGTCCATGAGATTGAGGTAGACGAGCTGGTTCAACATGCCGAGCTGCGGCGGGATCTCCCCCTCAAGCAAGTTGTTCACCAGGTTCAGTGTCTAGATGTTTCCCAACCCGCCCAGCTCGGAGGGTATCTTTCCATCGAGAAGGTTCTCCACGGTGGTGAACGCGATGAGGTCGAAGCAATTGTCGAGCTCGGGCGGGATCCCGCCATTAAGCCGATTCTGCTGCAGGTTCAAAGTTTGCACATGTGCGAGCCGGCCGAGTCGCCGAGGGATGTGTCCGGAGAGGTTACAGGAGGCCAGCCCCAGCAACATCAGTTGCTGGAGGTCGCCTAGCGAGTCCAGTATCGCGCCAGAGAGTTCCGCATTGTTGTCGAGTCAGAGGACGCGGAGGGCAGAGAGGTTGCCCAGTGAGGCTGGGATGGAGCCTGAGAGACGGTTGAAGTGTAGGAGGAGGGTGGCCAGGGAGCCGGAGAGGTTAGAGAGCTCCGGTGGGATGGCGCCAGTGCGGCGATTGTCGGAGAGGTTGAGGGAGATGAGTTCGGAAGAGGCCGAGGACGGGGGAGAGGGAGCCCGCGAGAGAGGAGGATGAAAGATGGAGTGCATAAAAACATGCCGTCAGAAGTATTTATGACCTTTGACACACTCAAACGGCAACATTTTCCTCCGTCATCTCTTTTTCGAATGGCCGCTTACCGTAGGCCCATATCTTAGAACGGCGGAGAATTATAGGAATATATTTAAAAATTCTAAAAAGCAAGAGACATATATGAAATTTGAAAAAATTGTAAGAACTGATTTGGGAAACTCTCTTAATTAAATATTTTAACTTTCAAAAGAACAAAAAATATAAGAAACTTTCATAAATGTAAAAAAAAAAAAAAAAAAAACCATCAGCAAATATGAAAGAAAATATAATACAAGTACCATATCTTTTCTAATTCATTATACAATAACAAAAATTATAAAAAATATACGAACTGCCACGTTAAAAACAATAAAGTTGCTAATTTATTATACAAACAACAAAAGTAATTAAAGAATATTAATGACCACGCCAGTTAACATAATCCTCTGACGTTTGTGTTATGTTATCCCGAAATTGTTTTTTAAGTCGACATTGCTCATGTGTACTTGAAAACCGTCGATTATCTTCCTCGTATTCTAGTCTCTCTTGCCTTACTTGGACTTAAGACTCCTTATTCCTCGGATCACTGCTACCACAATGTCATCCACACAAAGTTGAGGGCAGAAAACACTAAAAAATTAGTTCAACTATAAGGGCAAAAGGTTCATGAACAAGAATATCATGACTTCAGGGAGAAGATAAGTGAAGTCTTTATAGATATGTGAAAATCCAATTAACTTATATACAGAGGCACGTAAGTCCTTATGATCAGAAGTCAGAGTTTTCATTGAGTTTCTTCTGTTGACAGACATTTTTTATCACTCTAAATTACAATCTCATGCATCAGAAGGGTACCGGTGTAAATTGTGCAAGGAGACAGGTACTAGCGTCAACTGTGCACGTCAAAATTAATTAATATGACTCGTGGGGACAAGCTATGGAACATATAGGGAACAAAGAACCTAAACTCACAAAACATTAGAATATTGTTTGACATCACTCTTCCCTGTGTTTCAACTGCATATAAAAATCTGGAAGAGGATCAACTGAGGGAATTCTGACTAATACAGAGGGACTGATCCAAAGATTAAAGTATATAAATAGTCCTTGCTTAGAACTGGATCAGGAACCATTGGAAATCCAATCCAGATCTCGTTTGGTTGATTTTAGAACCATGGTCCTGTCCAAAAGATTGTAGAACAACTGTCTAGCGCACACACAAAAATATGACACCTCAAAATCAAAGAAGAATTTGATTGGAACTCTCTCTTGACCAGACCATTAGACCAACCAGTTGTCATTATAAAACTTGTCAGCAGACCAGCTTAATACCCAAGTAGGTTCTATAGGTAATCTCCCATATATATTCTAGCAGCCGCAAATTAATGCAAGTCTAAGTGCAGGCCAAAAGCTGTTCAAGTTGGTGTAAAGTGTAAACATGCTGACCTTGACCTACATAGGATGAGAGTGGAACATGGCAGGTCCTAACAGACTGGATATTTGCTATCCTTTAGAGAGTCATCAAGGAGGAATTCTCAAGTTGTACAGTGAAAATCATAGTGCACAAGGTCCCCACAGTTTCGGATAGTGATATAGTCATGATTCCATCCAATGGTATGTCTGCTCCTGTTTTTTTTTTTTTTTCTCCTTAGTGGAGTTGATGTTTATGTACCAATTATTAGACATAATAGCAAACTAAGCACATAAAATTTTTGCAATCATGCACTTTATCTAGAGGATGAAGTCTAAAGCAAGTAACATATGGAAATATGGAGAGGGAATGCATCAACTGAAACAGGTAGAAAGAACACAGCAAAAACAGAACCTTTTTTTTAATATTGGAAGGAGATATAATAAATCTTATGAAATCTATGCAAAAAGACCTTATGAAATGATATTTTCAGAGCTAGATGATTTTCCTTATGTAGCTAGATTGATTTCTTTTGTCTGGTCAAAGTTTTATGAATAACGTCTAAGGACATATATGAGAAAGAAAATACCAATTTGTGAAAGATTATATAATGAAATAATGGAAAAAAGTGTGTAAAGCTCACAGATTGAAGAGCTCGCTCACCGCTCCAGCCCCCATCTGTATACGATTACGTGCAAAGAAAGATTATAAGATAATGGAATAATGGAAAAAAATATTCTAGATTCTAAGCAATACTACTTTTACATAGTTTATAGTGACTGATTACCTCAAAATCTTTAGCTGCTTGTTCTCTGTTGTAGTTTCCTTTCATTGACGCCACTGATCCAAATCTAGATTCAACTCCGACTGTGCAGACTTGTTCACTTGTACTTCCCTTTCATTGTTGCCACTGATCCTTAACCAGATTCTAATCCAACTGTGTAGACCTATTTCGGATCCAGACTCATGCTCCTTCCAACCTTTCAAAATATGCACGATTCAAGCCACAAATTGTTTTATAAACTGCTTCTGTGCAAAACTATCTGAACTTGAATTTCAATCTTTATTTTTCGAGATAACTATATCCTGCTGTTCTAAAATCAGCACGGGCTTCCGAACTTTCTACCTGCAGAATGAGATAAATAATAAAAACATAACAATCTTGTCAAAACAAAACTCAACAGGCACCTGGGAGGTTCAACATACTTGCTGCCATTCATTCATTACTTGCTAGACATGCTATAATTTTGTGAAATTTTACAATATGGTATTTTATGCAATTCACAGATGGTCAAGAAGTGCAGAGAGATGAACGTAGCTTAGGCATTGAAATATTCATTAGTAGTTCATCATTCTATTTCTTTTTACCATACCAGCAAAGAAGAAGACAGTTTTTCAGGGATGAAACTTTCCCATCCTAATATTTGGGACATTCATGATATATTTACTTTCCCAAAATGATTTAAGCAGTTCAGAAGGTAATTCTCTTAGCTTATCATCTTAAGTGTCCTCAAGAAAGAAACATGAGCATTCTACATTCAAAGATATATCAGTCCCTCACATTAATGGTTCCTGACCAGCACACTGTTTAACCAAAGCCTATTAAGTACTACACTAGCATATGCGGACAGAAGCTCAATAGAAATACAAATACATTCATTATTCATGTTTGGTTGGGAAACTTATGAATAATGTGAATCCAATGAACTTATCCTAATACAAGTTACTAAGAATTTATGTTACAACACCCATTGAAGAACAGGAGTAATTGAATGCCAATGGAAGTGCACCATAACTTACCAACTTTTGTATGCTTTCCTTCTACAACATCTCTCAAGCCAATTTCCCCCCAAAAGTCATCATCCCATTCACATGCTTCCATATTTCAAGAATCTTTCTCATTACTTTGTTCCATGCGTGCATGTCCAAGATAGGCCCATTTGCAAACTGTTGTACATAAACTTCTGGGAGGCATAAACACAAACAGATAGTGGGCATGATCAAATATTAAACACCCATTAGACTCGAACACTGATTTCATGGATTTTTCTCACCTTAGGCATTGGGGCGGTGCTGGTAGCCATCTGCACCAGGGTCATCATCATAGGGGGACTGCAGGATGCTGGAGTCTGGACGGATGCAACGATAGCGGCGTTGGTGGCAGCAGAAGGGAGTGGGTTGGGGACCCGACAGCGACAATCCACCACCTCCTGGACCTTTGCAGGGTCACCGGAGAAGAGGGCCTCGATGGAACCATAATGGCAGTTGTTGACCCAGCCATGTAAGCCTAGCTCCCGAGTGTTCTCGACTGTCCAGTCCCTGAAGAAGACACCCTGCACACACCCCTTGATCACCACCATCACCTGCCATCCATCCCCCCACCCCATCGTCAGGGTGTAGCAGAGATGGAGATGGAGAGGACATGGGGTTATATTTTGATAATATCTGCCAAACACCACTTTTAGTGCAGTTTCACTATAAAAATGTATTTGTAAGCAAAAGTTGCATTACAAGACAACCAAACACACCATTTTAAGTTTCAGTAAAGACTTATCTAAATGTGAACATTGGTTTTAGATATATAGCAAGCTTTGTCCATTTAATATCAAGTCTCTTGTCAATGGGTGACTACCCATTGACAGTGCAATGGATGAACCACATGAGGATTGAATACTATGCCATACAGCTGGATTATTGTCAAAAAATTATTTATGAATCATGTACTGTTTAAGTGTTCCAAATACATGATGTCCATAAGCTCTCTCTCTTTGGTGTGTGGGTGCATGTGAATGTGCGCACAATTGTTAAGGGAAGTGCTGAATGCAAGAAGATGTTCTATGTCTGCTAGTGCATCATACATCTGTGAATGGAACCGATGTACCCCATCCAAGCAAAATAATTTCTACTTTAAATAATCTGAAGTCAAGGAGGGTGCTTATATTGTGGAGATTGAGAGAGCTGACCTTATCATTATATGTCGCTGCCTGGTAGAACAGTTCACTGTTCAAATGCCCTGCAGCACCTAGCATGAACTATGTAAAGGGAGCCCTAGCCAAGTGCTGGAGCGGTTGGAAGCCTTATTTCACGCTTCTTCCAAATGATTTGATCCTTGCAAAGCTCGGTCTTTGGCAAGATGCAGAAAACATTCTTGCATGACAGCCTGGGATGATGGTTGGTCCACCCTGGCGTCTAGATGTGGCATAGAAATCTTGTTCCCAGTAAAAAAAACACTTGTATAATGGCAACTCTCTGGTTCAGACTCCCAGAGCTACTGCCTAGAAGCAATGCAAACAAGTTAGTGACATGAGCTTGCTAGCGATTATATACATGAAGACAGACAATATTAACAAAAAGATCAAAGATTGGAGGAAAAAAATGCTCACAATTGATTGAGATGAACGGAATGTGAAACAGTAATTTGCTTTGTCTTAAATACCAAAACATTTTCCCTTTTGAATAAAACCATGAGCATCAAATCAGTTCAAACGGATTTAGACAAAGAAGATGCACCCATGAGAGGCGACATAACTCAAGGGTCAAGAGTCACCTTCTTAGAAAGACGTGTATCTAAGACTGAAAATGTTTTGTCCCATGCAGTTTTACAATAGAAGAATGAGTCCTGTTGGGTAAAAAATGAGGACTAAACAAACAAACAAAGGAAGCAACAACTCCATCACATAAAATCCACAAGCCCAGGCAGCGAAGACATGAGCCTGAGCAAGGATGGCAATACCAATATCGGTACCGGTATTGGAAGGTACCAATACCGATATGTACTGGTATTGGTATCAGGTGCATCGGCCCAATTCCGGTCCATTTCTGCCCAATACCGGCCAATAATTTCTTTTTTTTTAACAAATGGCTGGTATCGGGCTATCCCCCTACATCGTATCGGTACCCCCACCGATACCCATACATATCAGTATAGGCCGATTCTGCCAACCGTGAGCCTCAGTTAGTGAATCATGCAAAAAAAGGAGTTCTCCTAACTGCCAGCAGTAACAAGGACTGCAATTTTAAATGAAGAACCGTCAGCCACAAACAAATGGATGTATCGATATCGGCCGATACTGCCAACCATGAGCCTGAGTTAGTGAATCATGCAAACAAAGGAGTTCCCCCAACTGCCAGCAGTAACAAGGACTGCAATTTTAAATGAAGAACCATCAGCCACAAACAAATGGATATTACCTCAGTTCTTCTCAAACACATTCGCTAACCACCCTGATGGAGAGGACATAAGCCTCGATTTCATCTCTTATAGTTATTAGGGCAGCAGTTGTAGCCACAATATGATCAGGCTCTGCATCAGATTGATTTGAATGGTGATATTTGAACGCTGTTAATAAGTAGAATGGATATGGAAAACCCTTTCTCTGTTTAACATCCATACATTCATTACTTTGAATAAAATTACCCACAGCCAATAGATTTTCATATAACAGTTGCTGCACTACGCATGAATGAAGAAGGGGCATAGAGACCCTAAGTCCCCTATTTCCTACCCTCCCCCCTTCTTTTCCATTCCTCCCCTCCCTCCCTCTCTCCACGGCATTGCAGCTTCCCTCCCATTGCCTGCAGTCTGATGAGTGGGAGCATAACCTGTGCAACCCCCTTCTCCCCTCCAAGCCTCTCCCCAACCCAAACGCACAAACACAAAAGGTCACAGGTTCCCTCCTAACAGGTATCCTGATGACCAGCAGCATGATTTGACAAGCAACAGTCTTCCCCCCATCTCATTCCTCATCCAATGTACACCCTCCACCCATCGCCCCTGACCCACTCTCCAATCTCTTTCCCATGCAACACCCATGTGACCCCAGAACAGCCTCAAGAGTTCCCATCCCCATTGGGCCACAGCCCCACCACTGTAGCATGCGCAAGGAGGGTCCCCCTGTCTAGCTTCTGGCCCAGCAGGCTGTGCTCCAGTGTTTTAACCCCACAGAATCCCCTGGGACCCTGCTTTCCCACTGTCTGTTGACACCATAATCTTCTTCTTACATTTTAGTTTATTTTTTAAACACTTTTTGTTTATTCACCAAATATCTGAACTCGAACAGTACCAATGGATCTAAATATGGATAAACTACACTCCTCATTCATCAGATATTTGCACAATTGGATATCCATTGACCAGATGTCATATGTGTAAGCAAGAAAAATTGGCATCATGCTGAACTTTTAGTATACATAATGGTCTAGCGACACCTAGACAGCTTACTGAAGATGGCTCTCCATAGCTTCACTCATGTATTTGTGCATCCATCTTCTCAACTGTGCTGCTGGAACACATAGGCTAGTTAATATTCACTGCTTTCAATCCCCTTGATTTCCTCATATAACACCAATGAAGCCTGATATTTTCTTTCCAGGGAATATCAAAAGCAGTCAGATATATGCAGTGCTTTTCTAATTCAATGTACATCTTCAAGGTATTCCTTACACTGTTGTGGTCTGTAATGCATTGCAAACTGTCATGACATGGAGCCCACAGAAATAGATATACCCAGGTGGCCATTACATGACATGTACCTTAAAGGAGTACAAGTAGCATTTCCGATCAAAGACATTCCATTTATTTGGCATTGACAGACATCAAATCTCAAGAAAACTATAACCAGGTGACTTCCAAAGTCTTCGGTCCAACATTCTTCCATTCACCTTCATTGCATTTTCCCCACTGTTTTCCTCAGCATACAACTTACACAGCAAAACATGAGCCGCATCATTGTCTGGCAGCAACTGGAGTACCTTCTCAGCAGCCCATTCCCCAATTTCTTTATTCCTATGAACCCTACAACCACTCAGTAGTGATCTCCAAATAGAAGGACTAGGCTCAAGTGCCATGGTTTCAATGACCTCTTTTGCCTTCTCAAGGTTGCCATTCCGGGCATGCATATCAACTAAGCAGGCATAATTGTGCATGGATGGAGACATCCCATAATGAGAGCTTATAGAATCAAACAACTTTTGCCCCTGTTCCACAAGACCAGAGTGACTACATGCAAAAATTACTGCTACGAATGTAGCATGACTAGGTTCTAATTTGGCCACGTTCATATCCTTAAGAACTTCAATGGCATCAACAACAAGTCCATGATGAGCATAGGCTGTGATAATGGTGTTGAAAAGAATTGGATCATAATCTCCTGAGAATTTTCTAAAAAGCTCCCTTGAGCTACCAACATCCCCACACTTGGAATAGGCGTCAATGAGAGCACTTGCTATGCATACATGCTTCCCAAATCCAGATTTTACAACATGTGAATGGATACATTTGCTTGGGTTGTAAGCAGTAATATTCGCACATGCATTTAGACCACTGCAAATTATGAAGTCATCTGGTTTTTCACCAACTTCCCTCAGACGGTTAAGAAGTAACAAAGCTTCTCGGCCGAATCCTTGCCTCGAAAATACAGATATCATAGCTGCCCAAGACACCAAATCTGGTTCTCTGATATCCTCAAAACTCTTGAAAGAATTTCCGGGCAATGCAAATCTAGTATAAGCATTGATTAATGAACAGCCCACAAAACAAGAAGAACCAAAGCCCATCTTAGTTGCACAAGTATGTATCTGTTCTCCTATCCCCTTATACTCAAGGTCATTGCACGCACTCAAAACATTTGTGTATGTAGACTCATCTGGCATGATACCAAATGTGTACAAATTACGGAAAAGCAGTATTGCTTCAGTGGCATGGTCATTCAAGCTGTACCCAAAGATCATCGTATTCCACGTGACAATGTTTCTTGTTGGAAAGTTTGAGAATAAGTAATATGCATCTTCAATCTGGCCCCACTTACAAAACATATCTATAAAAGGATTTACAACAAGGGAATCATTCATGAATCCAAGCTGGTAAGCGAGACAAAAGAGCTGGAGGCCAAGGGGCATATCACCTTTAGCATCACATAGCTTACATGCGATTGAGAAAGTAACACGACTCGGCTTCAGACCTGTTGATAACATTCTAAAAAACAAGTTCACAGATTTTTTGTCATCCTTCTCCTCAGCAAAAGCTGCCATCATAGTATTCCATGAGACAATATCTTTCTGGCACGTTTGACTAAAGACCTTAACAGCAGAATCCTTCATACCTGTCCTGAAATACATACCAACTAGCGAATTCATTACCATGGTACTGAACTCCATCTGATGGCGGATCACAGCTCCATGAATTTGCTTCCCATAATTCAAATCAATTGAAGTTGAGCATCCCTTGAGAACACTTGAGAAGGTGAACTCATCGCCAAGAAGTCCTTTCTGGTGCATCAGATATAACATTTGCATGGCATCAAGACGACAATCATTCAAGACGTAGCCCTCAATCATTGCATTCCAGCATGCAAGATCAGGGTAGAGTATGCACTTAAACACGTGTTCAGCAGTTTTGATATTCCTACACTTGGCATACAAGTAAAGAAGCGAACTGCCCACAAACGAGTTCACGTCCATACCAATCTTTAAAATGGTAGCGTGAAGGCAAATCCCAAAATTGATGGCTTGGGTAGATGCACACGCACTCAGGACACTCGCAAGAGTAAATTCATTCGGACACAACCCAGTTCTTGTCATTTCCAAGTAAATCTCCAGACCCATTTCATATTCGTAATTATGAACGCTTCCCGAGATTACAGACGCCCAAGAGACAACATTTATCTCCGGCATTTCGTCGAACAACTTAACGGCACTCGTTAAACATTCACATTTCGTGTACATAACGAGCAAATTATTCTGAGTAAACATGCCCTTCGAAAAACCCAACTTGATAGCCTGTGCATGTACTTGATTACCCAACAAAAGACACCTCATTTTTGATGCGAACGCAAGGGCGTTTGCGAGGGCAACCGCGTCTTTCGCGGAGGCAACAGAAACTAGAGGAGCAAAGCGGCCTTGCCGGCATGTTATGCGTGCAAAGGATGAGTAAAGATGGGCGTTCGACAATCGGAAAAGTTCAAATCTTTTCATGGAAAAAGGAGCAGCAGAGAACAGTTGGACGCAGGTGGATGCAGAGAGATGAGGAGCACCTCACCCATCTTCCCCCTCGAGGCGGAGAGGAAGCGTGGGCACCGGCGAGCCTCAGACTGTTTGTCTTCTGTGGTTTGAATGCGAAGCACACGGGCATCTACTGCTGTTGCTAGTGAAGATGGCGCTGCCGTGGTTTCCTACGAAATCTGCTGTTGCTGGTTGTTCGAATTCGCCCATGATCGAAGCAGGAGCATTCGTGCGGTGCTCCCCACAAACAAGAAGAATTCGGTTTGCTCTCATGGAGAGTTGGACGGAGATCCATCCGCAGGTAGAGAAATATTCGTCAAAGATAATAACTGTTAGTTGCATGAGCGGTAGGCATTATTCTGGTTGTTGTCGGTGTTTTTATTTTTAAAAAAAAAAATTTAAATTGTTTTTTTAGTGTACCGCATTATGTCCTATTACGTCCATCTGCTTGAATGACTTAAAAAATAAAGAATAACAAAAATCAATTCAAATATTTTTTAAATTAATTTCATATAAATTTTCCTCGTGCAAAATATCAAATATATCCTTCTTAATTGTGCAATATAATGTATACGCTTGTTAACTTAACACTCTATCAAGAGTGTCAGTGTCGTTATCCTCCGTCCTTTTAACCAAACCAAATATAAGTTAATATTAACCAAAATGTGAAAAAAATATTATGCCCTTAAGTTAAGAACTCTCCAACCCTCTCTCTCTCTCTCACTCTCTCTCTGGGCATTGGAGATGGAGACAATCCTCCTAGTGCGCACTTCTCTCTCTCTCTCTGCACGTTCGCAATGGAGACGGTCTTATCAATGCTGATGTTGCAAGTTTTTTTCAATTAGATGTTTCAGTGGTCAAATATTTATGATCTTTGTCAAGCAAAAAAATATTCAAACCTCACAAATATTCCCCTACGTAAATATTTTTTGTGAGATCACCATTGAAGGAAGAAACTACACAAACCGCATCTTCGTGAGGACAGGTGCATTTACTTAGAGGAATTGATGCACTGAAATCTAATTCAAAGGAATAAAGTATTAAAGATATACTACGTTAAAGTTGTAAAGTCGTAAAAAGTTATGAAAAATCTAATAGTTAATTTCATAAGTTCTTAAGGTGTTCTTTATTAATGCTAAATCTTCTAAAGGTCGGATGGCCCATATAAATCCTGAGTATAGTAGGGACCTCCTCTTCAATAAATACACTGGGTCTGACAAGATCGAGATGTTTATTCATTTTCTATCAAAGAGAGCGAAACAAGACCCACTACTATCAAGGTTTAAAAACAAATCAAAGTTTTCTATAATTTCACAACCAACCTGACTGCAATGTGTGTAGACATGAAATATTCATCTCATGAAAACATAAATAACATGTGCGGCATGAATGAAACCGTGATCGCCATCAAATTAATCAAATCATAAAGATGTTACTCTCTACAATTTAATCAACCTGAAAAAAAAAAAAAAAAAAAACTTCTTAACTTGAAACTGTGATTCACCTTCCTCGCTATCAACCGCCAATAACTAAGAACTTCCCTTCATGTATTCAATCTTCCCCTACAAAAAAAGCAAAGACAAGAAACCAATGATAAAACTATTAGAACTCCAAGCGTGATATCCATATTCAATCATGCAAAACAAATCACAATTGTTCATAAATCGACTTGGGGTATTTTTATTTTTATTTTAAATCCCTCTTTGGAATGGTGTTTTTAGGTTGATGTGTGCATGCAATGAGTGCAAAACGTGGAAAGAAATCTATCTATATGATGTTGGGATTGAACTAATAACAAGTAAATCAAAGAAACAAAAAAGAAAGGAGATCCCCATTGAAGACCCGGCCCGAAGGAGTGAAGAACGTGTGAGTGCTTCTCCTCCTTCTCCAAGGCTCTACCGCAGTGTGGACATGGCGAGGATGAATTCCAGAAAACTTTGGGGCATGATAATGAGATTCCTTTTGATTAGGATTTCCTCTTAAGCACTATTTATAGAGGTTACTTTCTTATTTTCAAAATTAGGTGATGAATCCCATGAAAATCCGAACAACTATGAAAATTGGTGTCAAAATACGTCCAAAATGTCCCTATTATTATCCACCAAAGACGGGAGACTTCTAAAGATAAAATGAAGTATTTTAAGACTCCTCTTATAAGAACAAAACACCTATGAAGTTAATCCGAAGAAAACACCTTATTTTCGGATACACTCTGATAAAACATCCAATTGATTGGACGCCGGATTAATAAAACATTCACAAATAGAGATGCACATCTCAAAACTTGAGAAAATCTTTATTCAGAGAAAAATGGATAAAAATGTCTAGCCCAATAGATGCTCGACAAGTAAAACATACAGCCCACTGGACGCGTTAATCCTGTAGGTCAAAAATTCATGAAAAATCACAATAATCTTAAAAATAATTATCAAAGCAAGATATTATCATTAAAAATATGAAAAGTGTACTCACAATGATGCCAAAAGTATGTGTCTATTATATGTTTAAATAGGGATGGATAATGTCATAGACCGATACAAAAAAAGAAAATTAATTTCCTCGACCAAAAATTATTAGATCTAGGACCACATCTCCAAGAAAATAAAACACTCATATTCTCACCCATGCATTTTCAAATTCATCGGAACCTACTTGTAATCAACTTTTACGACTCCCTCGCCCAACACCCAAAGACTGGCCTCCATGCTTACGTAAGTCCTCCTTTAACTCTCTCTTATAATGTAACGGTTAAACTGCAGTATATGATGCATGTTAAAGTGTTAAAGCTTTATATTTTAGAGTTTCAAGTTTTAACATTTGAAGCTTAGACTTGTATAGTTAAGTATTTTAAGTCTTATCGGTTACTCTTTATCAGTTTAGTATTTTCTCATATTTTTAATGGATATTTCTCTTTTAGACTAAGACTTTTGTGAATTAACCAAGGGTCGTTTGTCAACTAGGTGTCTGTGTGGGGAGAACAGATACATATAACTCTCAAGATTATTGACACGCACGAGTGGCCAATCACTTTCGCTCAACCTTTCCCCTAGTAGGGATCCAGAGACGACTGTGGCATTTTTGCTTGTAAATACATTGAGTGCCTAGCTCTTGGATCTATCAATGGCATGCCCATCACTCAGGCATGTTCAATTTTTTCTCCATTGTACTGTACCCTTTAAATTATATATTTTAAATTATGATCAGTAACGTATTCACGTATTAGATTAAATCTAACAGCTACTAACATGCATTATTCTCTAAGATCACTGACTCACAAGATCCTATTACGGTTGAAGCCTTGGCGTTTTGGGAAGCTTTGGTGTATGCTACACAGGCTAGCCTGTCCGCTCAGATCTCCATTGAAGGTGATGCAGAAATCGTCATTTTGGCTTGTCTAAAGCTTAGAGCCCCTCCTTGGAAGATCAAGACCATCATCAACAATTGTCAACTCCTTTTTGATAAGTCTTGTATTAATCTTAGATTTGTCCCTCGTGTGTGTAATGCTGTGGCCCATGCCACCGCCAAGTTTGCTGCCGCGTCCGGCGCTGGGAATGTTTGGTTCTCATCCAATCTCCCTCTTTGTATCTGCTCTGCCCTTGATGCAGACTTATCCCATGTATCCTTTCCCAGTTGAATGAAATTCCTTTTACTGTTAAAAAAAAAAAATGCATTATTGACGTAGGCGAATATGCCTCTTGCTTGAACAAAATTAGCTCTGCAAATAATCAACGATATCCAATCGCCTGCTCTGATGGAAACGAATGTTGTTAATCTTGGGACTGGCAGTGATGCTGGAGATGATCTCCACAGGATGCAGATGCGGGGGCTGCTGGGCAACATGCAGATGCAGGTGCTACTGGGCTTGAAGTGGATGCTGGTAGTGGCAAGCAGGGCTCACTGCCTTAAGCGCCCTGGAGCTGGGATCTTTCCTAGATGAGGATTTGACACTGGACGAACATACTTAAATCTATTATGTCATCTATGTAAACAGTGAAATCTTCCTTATAATCTGTTACTTTAACTTTATATATGAACTTTACTTTAACTGTTAGTTTCTACAACTTCTCTTTTTGCTGGTATTTAAAAATAACATCGCAATGAACATGCCATATCTACAACTTCTCTTTTTGCTGGTATTTAAAAATAACATCGGAATGAACATGCCATATATAAAGTGTTAAAATAAATATAGACGAAGCTTTTATAAGCCAAATATGATAAAGAAATTTGAACTACTGTCTAGTGCAGTTGGTTCACCCACCTCCCTTGCAAAAGGGAGGTCTCAGGTTCGATTCTCGGTTGGGGCTAAAAAACCCCCAGTATATGGAGGCGGACCCTTCGACCCGGCCGGAATTATCTCCTTTGGAGGAAATCTCGGGTTCCGTTTGAACCCTGGTCACTTGTAAATAGTTGTACAGACCCGGCCTCCGAGCCTACCAAAAAAAAAAAAAAAAAAGATAAAGGAACAACGTCATAAACAATGTATGAAATGTCTCACATTACAACAGCTACATCAGCATTCAATCTTGGCCTATAAATGAAAACATGAAAATTAGACATAATATATCGTTGTCTTTGAACTTGGCAAGATCTTCAATTATGTCCACCCATCTTATACTTTGAATAAAGATAACTACGACGACCACTCTCATGTTCATCTTTAATCACCTTTGTCCGACAGTCATGAGCATTTCAAACGGAGATCTGAGATGTCCGAACTCCTATAGATCTTTAAGCACAATTATATATCACTAGTTACGAAGCTTATACTGCTAATAGAATATAATAATGAAATAAAGTACTTGGTAGGGTGATTGCAAATTTAACCTAGCTAGAAGGGTACCCTTCTTTACTAACAACATGCATTAAAACATAAGCACTCCTAATCCCTAATTCATGCATAATCTTGACGTCATCATTCATGCTTAAGCAAGTTTTCAGATTCACTGATCCAAGCAATCAATACTTAATTAACCATTCAGGTCCATTTAAATGCCATCTTCGAAGAACTATTTCTCTAATGTCCTTAATTCTTATGTCTCGTCAAAGATAGAAAACAAATGAGCCATCATTGAATGCATATCGAGTAGAAATTTTGTCCATTATATGTCTAGAAGATACTACAAGGAATAAGTTATAAATACTTTAATATACATCTAGTTAAAGTGTTAATACTTTAAACGTTTTAGCGTTAAAATATTAACGTGCTATAGTGTCATTTAGAAAGCTTCTTGAACTATATTTTTAGTTAATATTTATAATGTGTTATACTGTTATAATATTATTTAGAATGTGGTTTTTACGATAACACTTTATCGATGAAAGTTTTATGTTTTACTTTTAGTACAACAACTATGACTATCTTTTTTCAGTTTCTAATATTTCAACCCATGTGGGAATAATAAAGACAGGAGAGGCATTGCATGTATTATAAGAAACAGTTAGTAGGGAAGTTAACAGCAAGGGACTCTTGCAAAAGGGAGGTCTCAGGTTCGATTCTGGTTGGGGCCTAAAAATCTCCCAATCATGCAGCCCTCTGGTGTTGTTGGGATCTTTATCTCTGGTCTGTGGAATTACTTTCCCAAAAATCAGACGGACCTAAAATTGTCGTCTAATTAGACGGACTCATCGACCGAACCGGAATAATCTCCAACTTTGGAGGAATATCTCGGGTTCTCGATTAGAACCTCGATCGCTTGTAAATAGTTGTACATAATCGGCCTTTCCCTTTGATGTAGCCGAAGCTATCACGACCGGATTCCGAAGCTGGAATCCGAAGTTTCGGGGATCCGGAGCTGGGTCGGATCGGTGGAGAGGCCCGACGGGGATCCGGAAGTCAATGGAGGCAGAGACGTGGTTGAAGGTCCGAGGCCGAGGGTCGCTCGGTCAGATGTCGGCTTGCCTCCGGAAGGTGCGGCCGAAGTCCCTCCGGCTGGAGGTCGGTCGGTGCAGAACCGAACCACCTTCGGGCGAGGAGCAGCCGGCGATCAGCGTCGAAACCGGAGGGAGGAGTCCGAGGTCGGTGGCCGAAACCGACTCGGGGAGGTCGGCGATGATTCGAACCGAGCCCCTGCAGGAGGGAAAGAAGAAGAAACCGGTCAGTAGGAGTCCCGGACTTCGGCCCTTAGGAACCCCCTCCGACGGTTAAGTTAGCTTCTGAAGACGATTCGATTCAGAAGACGAAGAGTAGCTTTAATGCTATTTGGACTATGGTCCTTGAGGGTCACGGAGACATACCTTTGGCAATAAATAGCGGTGTATTTATAGCGGAGGATAAAGGATGGTTAACGGTGGTAGCCGATATAGGACTATGTTCCGGGCTTACTGGTAAACCGCCATAGTGCCTAGTCCTCCACCGGAGTGGGCCAGACACGGCTATTGGGCCGAAGGGGGTTGGGCCGCTGACGGGCCGAAGCCTGCTGGGCCGAGGGCTGCAATGCCGCTAACGGGCCGAAGGCTATTGGGCCGCTGACGGGCTGAAGACCACTGGGCTGCCTGTTGGGCCGAGAGCTGTAATGCCGCTGTTGGGCTGATTTGTGTTGGGCTTGTTTTAATGGGCCGAATCGAATTCTGTGATGGATATAGGTGTCCTCTAAGCCAATCATAAGACACCTATTTCAATCTGGTTCACTAATAAATGGCATTAAATTCATTATGTAGATTGGCATATTTATAATTGCGCATAATGAAGTCCATGAATATGTGAAATAGTCATCAGATTATGATGAGATCATAATAATGAGACTGATGACTTATAAACACATATTCTTAATTGTTCCTAGTCGTAGGATGTTTGAGAAGGACATCAAACATCCGGTTAGACTAGTACAGGTTATTCCAGCTCATATGATGAGGGTAACTGATCTCGTTAGTTACTAGTGTGGAGACACAATGGTAAACCTGTAGGTGCTCATTGGAGAATGAGTTCACTGAACTGATCCGACATGAATCGCCGAATGGTAATTTACCTGACTGTCAATCGGCTTGATTCATCGTCACAGTAGCGTGGTTGATCCTTGGACTTGAGACACCAAAGACACCTTGTCGGTGGACTTCTGGACTTTGACCTTGACCTACGAATCCCTATCTACGGGATCTCAAATAATCAAGGATCGGGTCCAGCGGAAGACCTTCGAAGGTGATTGTGTGTTCAATAAAGGATCGTTCGCTCTCAGGTAACTGGAGAGAGAATGCTCTAGAGTAGATCCGCAGGAGTCTCTGGCCAGAGCAAAAACAATATCAGAAAAGTGGCTTTCGGATATTGTACAGCGGAGTCTGATTCAAGTGAGTTGACCATCTAGGGTTTGACAGTTGACCATACCCTAGGTTAACTCGAGAGCATTGTGCGAACGAAGGATTATAGCCACGTGGTAACTGTGGACGGACAGGTTCCATAAGTGGGTTGCTAAACCCCATTACCTTCCGGGATCATGCGGTGTTGCTTGGCACCCAACTTGATCAGAAGTCCGACCGAATTCACATGCGATGTCAATTCGGTTAAGTAATTAGTTAATATATAGATATTAATTAATTACAATAAGTCAATAACTAGTTATTGGACTTAACGGGCTGAAAATCGGACTGGTGAATGGGCCTAGAGGGTCACACGCAATAAGATTCTCAGTCGGTGGTACATAAGTGGGATTTATATTAACTCGGGGACTTTTGTGAAAAGTCGCGCCGACTTAACATATATACACGCTGTTGAGAAACCCTGGGCCAAGCTCCATGATTTCTCTTGCTGGCCGTCACCCCCCCTTTCTCTCTCCACCGCTGGGCGTCCCGTTTGGCGCGCCAGAACAGCTTCCGTCTCCGCCACGTGTGATTCCCGAAAGTCGGGAATTCCCATCGGCGGGATTTCCGCAATCGTTGCGGCGACGGATCTTCAACGAGCGAGCTGAAACGGACGAAGGATCGAGGACGAACCACCGCGGAGGATCGCGTGGATACCGCTGGAGACCGGACGCTTGTGTGGCTTGCGGCATCGCCTCGACGGAACCGAAACGGAAGCGGATTCGAATCCGCGCATGGTAATCAGATTTCAACCCGGTTTTTCGATTTGCGTTTTTCGTTCCGAATCGGATCAGTGGGCATCGGGCGGGTTTAATTTTTTGTTCTTCGTTTCCGCTGCGTTCTTCGCGTCCCTCCCGGATCCCAACATTCTGCCCCATCACATAGCCCCCCACTCTTGTCTTCCTCAGTTTTGAGATGGTGAGAGTATAACTTATAGCCTGTGGCCTCCTCGGGGGATAACGTAGCAGGCGCTATCCGAGGCTTTCTGTTCTGTTTAAGAAGAAAAGATGCCCTCGGTCAGCCGAGGGTCAGTAGCCACTTAGCTGTCCTCATTCGGGATGCGGTGACGAAGGCCTTCGCCTTTGATTTCGAAGGGCCGAGCCTTCTGACTTGTGTCAGGCTCAATAAATGGACGGGACAGCCGTCGAATTTTCCGTCAGAACGGTCGTTTCGCGAAGAAACACAGGACACGCGTCACGCATCCGGGCGCTCCGTCAAAAACACAAAGAGATCCTGGCCGCTTGCGGATCGCGGGTCACCTCGGCTCTCTGTCTGAGGTTCCACTCGGATTGCCGCCTCTTCCTCACTTGTCACGCGGATTGGATTACGTGGCAGGCATCCGAGAGATCAGCCGAAGGGTCGGACCGCTTTCGGTCGTTGATTACCTTGCCTCAATTCCCGGGGTTGGGTCGTCATCATTACCAAAGGACGGTGTACGTGGCGCGCATCCGAGAGAGGTGGGGAGATGAAAGAGACGATCTTAGCCGTAGGTTTCGGCGGGGAGGGTTTCGAACTTAGCCTATAAATAGGAACCCTTCGCAGGGCACTGTTCTTCTTCCTGCTTCCTACGCCTGCGTCTCTCTGCGACCACCCGAGCTCTTCGTCTTCCCCGGCGACGTGCAAGCCATTCGAAGGTGCTTCCGAGCGTGTCGCCCGTTGCAGAGTTCTCCATCACCCGGAATCGTCGCCGGGGAGGTTCTTTTTGCTCGAACGGCGGCGCTCGATCGAGGAGATCCCTTTTTTCTTTGAGGGTAAGCCTCAATCTCCTTTCTTCATTCCCGCGATCTCATGCCCCACAGCTCTTCTTCGAGTGAGATCACTCCCTCAGACGAGGACTATACTCCGTCCCAGTCCCCTGAGTCTTCCTTATCTTCTTCTCTTTCTTTGAATTCCCTTGCTTCTGCCATGGCGGACGAGGCCGAAGCCTCTAGTGCCGAAGGGTCCGAGGAGGTTCATACCCCGGGCCAGGCTTCCTCCTCGGGTCGTCGTCGTCCCGAGACCGCTTCGGAAGCAGTCTGCTCCCTCACCGATGATGGGGTCAGATACATTGCTTCTTATTATCAGTTCCCTTCTTGGATGACCCCCTATCGGCCTGGTTCAAATACCATGGCCAATACTCCTCGTCCGGGTAGTTTTTCCATTTATGAGGAAAGCTTCCTGGCGGGCTTCCGCCTTCCTCTTTCCACCTTCGTCATCAACCTTCTATGCTTCTACGGGTTGGCCCCGTCTCAATTCTTCCCCAATTCTTGGCGCACAGTCTACGCCTTCTTGGCTGTGTTTGCCCATATCAGGGTCATCCCCTCGGTCAATATCTTCCGCTACCTCTTCAAGATTCAACGGCAAGGGAGATCCGAGTGGTACTGCTTCGTCCCTCGGCTAGGCCGGGGTATCTTCTCCGGGAAACCCTCGTCCATTCATGATTGGAAGAGGAACTTCATCCTAGTTTCCCTCCCGGAGAATGAGAAGGGCGTGTGGCCCTTTCCTACCAAGTGGGCACCGCTGGCCGAAGGTCTTTCTGATCCGCCCTCCCTCAACTCCGCTCAGCGTCGCATTGTGGGCCTTATTGAGGCCTCGGCTCCGTACAATATCGCGGAGCTCTTCCATGAGGCGGAGCTGCTTATGGATGCTAGGGCGTGGCTGGACCCGTCGATGGATCCTCCGCGGGCTTTCCCTTATCTTCCCCCCGAGGAGACTTCGGGGGAGACTGAGGGAAACGCCGAGGATGCGCCTCCAGCCGAAGCTCCTCTGGCCGCAGAGGTTGCTGAGGCTTCGGCCGAGGGTAAGTCGGTCTTGAGTTGTGCACTTTGTGCGTTGCGGGCTGCTGACCCCTCTTTCTTCTGCTTGCAGGGATGTCTTGAATCAAAGGCCTCCTCAGCCGGATAGCTCAGCAGGGCGGCCAACCTCAGTCGTGGTGTCGTGGCCCCGGTTGTCCGGGCCGGGATCACGATGACGGCGGCTTCCTCTAAGGGCCGTGCTGCTGCAGCCGCTCTCGAGAGGGAGCGGAAGAGCAAGTCGGTTGCCCGAAGGGGCGGCCGACCGTCGAAGCGGGGCCGGGCGGACGAGCCTGGCGGAGCATAGCCCGCCCCGGCGGCTAAAAAATCGGTTGCGGCCCGAAGGGCCCCGATGTCGTTGCCCCCTGAAGCGCCGAGGGGCGATTCTCCCTCGGCCATGGCGGCGGGGGCGGAAAATCTGGAAGGCGCCGGGTCGCAGGGGCCTGGCGAGCAGGAGCGCGAGCTATGGGTCCCCAGCCTGGGGATCTACAAGGACGAGACCCTGGAGGACCCGCAGACGTGCCTGCGTCTGCTTCACGGCCTAACTCTCCCGTCGGCCCTGGAGCAGCTGAAGGATCACTCGGCCACTGAACTGGCACTGGTGAGCGCCCGATTGGCGGTTCAGGTAAGAAGCTTCTTTGTATGCTTCGGTCTAGCATTTCCCTTAGCTTTTTTCGGGTTTGCTGACTCTTATCTGCTTTTGGCTGCAGGCTGCGATCACGGGTAGCGTCCTGATCCGTCGTCAGGCGATCATCCGAGACCAACTCTAGGATACCGAGAGGGCGTCGGCATCGTCGGCTTCAGGCGAGGGCCCCTCGGCGGAGCGCGACTTTGAGTCCAGTGTTGACTGGCTCCTGGCGATGAATGCCCGGATGCGGGCTCAGCTGGAGGAGCAGGCGGCGGTGACTCGAGCTTCTTCCGAGGCCAAGGCGAAGGCCGAACGGGAGAAGGAGAAGGTCGAGCGGGAGCTGGAGGCGGTCCGGGCCGAAAACCGGGCCTTGAAGGCCGAGATCCAGGACAAGGACGCCCAGCGGGCTTCGGATAGCCGCCGCCACGCTGAGGAGATGTCGGCCCTGACGCTGGACCTGGAAGCTAAGGCCGAGGAGGCTGTTCATTCAGCCGTGGCCGATTATAAGGCTGGCCCAGACTTCGCCGTGGAGATAATCCAGGCGCAGCTTCTGGCGGCTTCCTCAGTCTTCACCATCGGACTGGCCGCCGCTCATAAGGTCTGCCCTGCTGTGGATTTAACCGGTATCGCCCTGCCGACAGATGAGGAGGGTGAAGAGCTCCTATCCTGGTGGAAGGGGCTTGCGGCTGAGAGGGCCTCAGCTTCAGCAGAAGGCGGCGAGGCCGTTCCGGCCGAGGCAACTCCTGTCGAAGCTGCCCCTTCCGAAGCCGTGCAGATCGTGGACTCCCCCTCCCCATCCCCTGGCCGGAGCCCAGTTGATGTGGATGGGGAGAATACCGAGGGCTGATACGGGGGCCTGTTCCGATTTTTGTCTGGACTTTCCTTATAAGTCTGCGGCCAGATGGACGGCCGATTTTGTACCTTTTTGGTATATATAGAAAGTACCTTTGCTTCGGCTTTGTATTATGAATGAATGTCCGAGTCTGGCTCTTCTTGTGCCTGAGACCTCATCGTCGTTTAGTTGCGGCGCGTACGGCCGGAACCCGATCTAGGTTCGGATATGAAGTTAGAAAAATATCGCCTCCGATATGGTTTACGCGGCCAAGGCCTTTACCAATACGGTTTATACGATCTGAGAGAATAACTTGCCGCTCCCGATACGGTTTGCATGGCCGAAGCCACTCCCGGTACGGTTTACGCAGACTTGAGAGAATACCATGCCGCTCCCGATACGGTTTGCATGGCCGAAGCCACTCCCGGTACGGTTTACGCGGACTTAAGAGAATACCATGCCGCTCCCGATACGGTTTGCATGGCCGAAGCCACTCCCGGTACGGTTTACGCGGACTTAAGAGAATACCATGCCGCTCCCGATACGGTTTGCATGGCCGAAGCCACTCCCGGTACGGTTTACGCGGACTTAGAGAACCATGCCGCTCCCGATACGGTTTGCATGGCCGAAGCCACTCCCGGTACGGTTTACGCGGACTTAAGAGAACCATGCCGCTCCCGATAAGGTTTGCATGGCCGAAGCCACTCCCGGTACGGTTTACGCGGACTTAGAATACCACGCCGCTCCCGATACGGTTTGCATGGCCGAAGCCACTCCCGATATGGTTTACGCGGACTTAAGAGAATACCATGCCGCTCCCGATACGGTTTGCATGGCCGAAGCCACTCCCGGTACGGCTTACGCGGATTTAAGAGAATCATGCCGCTCCCGATACGGTTTGCATGGCCGAAGCCACTCCCGGTACGGTTTACGCGGACTTAGAAAACCATGCAGCTCCCGATATGGTTTGCATGGCCGAAGCCACTCCTGGTACGGTTTACGCGGACTTAGAGAACCATGCCGCTCCCGATACGGTTTGCATGGCCGAAGCCACTCCCGGTACGGTTTACGCGGACTTGAGAGAATACCATGCCGCTCCCGATACGGTTTGCATGGCCGAAGCCACTCCCGGTACGGTTTACGCGGACTTAAGAGAATACCATGCCGCTCCCGATACGGTTTGTATGGCCGAAGCCACTCCCGGTACAGTTTACGCGGACTTAAGAGAATACCATGCCGCTCCCGATACGGTTTGCATGGCCGAAGCCACTCCCGGTACGGTTTACGCGGACTTAGAGAACCATGCCGCTCCCGATACGGTTTGCATGGCCGAAGCCACTCCCGGTACGGTTTACGCGGACTTAAGAGAACCATGCCGCTCCCGATACGGTTTGCATGGCCGAAGCCACTCCCGGTACGGTTTACGCGGACTTAGAAAACCATGCCGCTCCCGATACGGTTTGCATGGCCGAAGCCACTCCCGGTACGGTTTACGCGGACTTAGAACAGTCATGGCTTTTTGAACAGGAGATTTTTATTCATGCCTTCTGGCTAAATTCCGGGGGAAGTGACTTACATGAAGTAACGCCGAAGGCGTTCCACATTCCAGGTGCGAGGGAGAGGTTGGCCCGAAAGGGTCTCCAACCGATAAGCCCCTCGTCTGATTACCTCCTTTACCCGATACGGCCCCTCCCAGTTGGGGGCGAGCTTCCCTGCGGCTTCGGCTGGCTTAGATGCGTGAGCATTCCTCAGCACGAGGCTCCCGATTTCAAAGTTTCGGGACTTTACTCGAGTGTTGTAGTACCTGGCCATGCGCTGTTGGTAAGCTGCCAGCCGAATGCGAGCTTTATCCCTGGTTTCTTCTATGAGATCAAGATGATCCTTCAAGACTTCTTCATTGGCCTCCGGATCATAAGTAATAACTCTTGGAGAGGGAAGGCCGATTTCTACAGGAATAACGGCTTCTATCCCGTAAGCCATGCAAAATGGAGTTTCGCCGGTGGGGGTTCGGCTCGTACTCCGATACACCCAGAGAACACTTGGTAGCTCCTCTACCCATCGGCCTTTGGCTTCGCCGAGGCGGGTTTTTAGTCCTTGCAACAGACTTCGGTTGGTGACCTCGACCTGGCCGTTCGCCCGGGGGTGTGCTACTGAAGTGAACTTGTCAAGGATGCCGAAGCCGGCGCAGTTATCGTTGAACCGACGGCTATCGAACTGCTTGCCGTTGTCTGAGATGATGGCCCGGGGGATGCCGAACCGGCAGATGATGGACTTCCACACGAAGTTCCAAGCATTGCTATCGGTTATGGACGCGAGGGGTTCGGCTTCTACCCACTTGGTGAAGTAGTCTACTGCCCCTATGAGGAATTTCCTTTGGCCGGTGGCGACAGGAAAGGGCCCCAGGAGGTCGATTCCCCATTGAGCGAAGGGCCAGGGGTCGGATAAAGGAGTCAGAAGGATGGCTGATTGGTGGATGAGAGAGCTGAACCTCTGGCACTGATCGCAGCGACGTACGAGGGCTAATGCGTCCTCTCGGAGCGTCGGCCACTAGTATCCTTGCCTTAGAAGCTTGTGAGCTAGGGCCCTTCCTCCCGCATGTGCTCCGCATACCCCTTCGTGCACCTCTCGCATGGCATAGTCGGCTTCGGCTGGGCCGAGGCAACGTAATAACAGTCGGCCGAAGGACTTCTTATACAGCAGCCCGTCCAGGAGAAGGAAGTGAGATGAACGTTGTCGAACATGCTTTGCTTCCTTCGGATCGGGCGGGACTTCTCCTTGGAGGAGGAAAGCGACAAGGGGAGTCATCCAGGTCTCGGCCTCGGATTCGGTTACTTGCATGATCTCAGGCTCTCCGAGGCTAGGCTCGGCGAGTTCTTCTACAAGGATCATTCGGCATCCTCCCCCGTCTTGGGTTGACGCCATCCGAGCAAGGGCGTCGGCTCGGGCATTCTCGGCTCTCGGGATCCGCACAATTTTGCAAGAATCGAATTGAGCGAGGATCTTGCGAGTCACCTGGAGATAAGATGTCATTATCGCATCCCGAGCTTCGTACTCCCCGAAAACGTGACTGGCAATCAGCTGAGAATCGCTAAAAGCTTTTAGGTTCCGGACGCCAAGCTTTCTTGCGGCCCGGAGGCCGGAGATGAGGGCTTCATACTCGGCGGCGTTATTGGTGGCTGGAAAGGAGAAGCGTAATGCGTACTCCGTGACGATCCCTTCGGGAGACGCCAAGATCCATCTGGCGCTGCTGCCCGTAGAGCATGCGGAGCCATCAACATAAAGCTGCCACTCATCCGCCGGTGTGCGAGCCGAAGTGTCCTCGGCTTTGGATGTGTCGGCTTCCGGCTGAGGTGCCGAGGGAGCTTCGGGAGTAAGCTCGGCAATGAAGTCGGCTAACGCCTGGGCTTTTATTGCTATCCGAGGTACGTAGGAGATGTCGAACTCTCCTAGTTCGATCGCCCATTTCGCTAGTCTGCCGGATACCTCCGGCCGGGAGAGAACTTGCTTCAGAGGCTGGTCGGTGAGGACCTTTACTGAATGGGCAAGAAAATAAGGCCAGAGCCTCCTCGCGGACGAGACGAGGGCCAAAGCCAGCTTCTCTAGAGCAAGATACTGGAGTTCCACTCCTTGAAGGGCTCGGCTTGTATAATAGACTAGCTTCTGAATGCCGTCTTGTTCTCGGACGAGGACGGCGCTGATAGCGGTCTCGGATACCGCGAGGTAAAGGCACAGCGGCTCTCCGTGGACTGGCTTGGACAGGATGGGAATCTTGGAGAGATAGGCCTTCAGTTGCTCAAAGGCTGCCTGGCACTCGTCCGTCCAGGCGAAGCTATTGGCCTTCTTCAGCAGCTTGAAGAAGGGGAAGCAGTAATCCGCAGCCCTGGACATGAAGCGCCTCAAGGCAGCGATCCTTCCATTCAGCTTTTGTACCTCTCGGAGATTAGCCTAAGGGCGCATCTGCATGATGGCCGAAACCTTCTCGGGGTTTGCTTCCACCCCTCGGTGAGTGACCATGTAGCCGAGGAATTTTCCGGAGACTACTCCGAAGGCGCATTTGGTCGGGTTCAGCTTCATTTTGTATTGCTGCAGGGCGGAGAATGTCTCGGCTAAGTCAGCCAAATGGTCTGCCGCGACGCGGCTCTTGACCAGCATATCGTCGATGTAGACTTCCATGTTGCGGCCGAGCTGCTTTGTTGACGAGGCGCTGATATGTCGCGCCAGCATTCTTCAGGCCGAAGGGCATCCGGGTATAGCAATACAGACCAAGATCAGTCGTGAAGCTGGTCTTGCTTTCATCATCCGGATGCATTCGGATCTGGTGATAGCCTGAATAGGCGTCCAAGAAGCTTAGGAGCTCGTGGCCGGAGGTTGCGTCCACCACCTGATCTATCCGAGGTAGCGGGAAGCTATCCATCGGACAGGCTTTGTTAAGGTTGGTGAAGTCCACGCACATTCGCCACTTGCTATCCTTCTTCGGCACCATCACTACATTGGCGATCCAGTCCGGATGATGCACCTCTCGGAGGTGTCCGACATCCAGCCCCTTTTGAACTTCGGCTTGGATGGCGGCTCTTCTTTCTTGATTGAAGGTACGCCGCTTCTGCTTGACCGGGGGCTGGTTGGGATCGGTGTGTAGCTGGTGTTGTGCTATTTCTCGGTCGACCCCGGGCATATCGGTCGGAGTTCATGCGAAGACGTCGAGATTCTTCTTCAAGAACTCGATGAGCTTCTCCGCTTCGGTTTTCTCCAGGCCGGAGCCTATCATCAGGGTTCGTCCTTCGCCTCCCGGAACTGGGATGGCGATGAGTTCTTCTCCTGGGGAGGCTTCGGCTGATGATTCAATCGAAAGGGACTCGGCTGCAGCCTTCCCCTTGACCGAAATCATGTAGCATTGCCGAGTTGCTTCTTGATTTCCCCTGGCTTCGCCTATTCCATGGCTAGTATGGAACTTTAGCTTTTGATGGAAAGACGAAGGCACAGCTCCGACCCCGCCGATTAGCCTTCGGCCGAAGATGGCGTTGTAGGCTGAGTCGATTTTTACAACGGCAAAATCCGTCTCTACGGTTAGTTGCCGGGGGGCGGAGCCTATGGTTACGGGGAGTCGGACAATGCCCTCTACTCGACAGGGTGAACCGTTGAAGCCGAAGAGGGGGCCCCGGTGAGGCTTCATATTGGCCTCACTCAATCCCATTTTTACAAAACAATCGTAAAACAAGATGTTCGGGACGCTTCCATTATCGACAAAAATACGATGTACATCGTAACTGTTTATTACAGCGTTTATGACGAGGGCGTCGTCATGAGGGACCTGAATATCAATCAGGTCTTCTGAGCCGAAGGTAATATCTTCTTGGTGAAATCGCTTCGGCTCGACGTCGACCGTCGCTATAGTTGCAGAGCTGCGCTGTCGGCGCCTTGATCCTTCTCCCGGCCCTCTGGATATCATTATAATGGACCCAGAGCTGGGTCTTTGATGAGATGTTTCCACCGGGGCCGAGGTAATCTTTGGCGGAGGCGCGGCTTCTTTCTCCGGGGGTTGCTGCGGCCTGGCCGTCTCAGGGACGTCCCGGTTCCGCTGTAGCTGAGGCTGTTCTCGCCGAAGCTGCGGTAGTCTACCTTCCCTGATGAGGCGGTCGATTTCCTCCCGAAAGTGTCGGCACTCGTCAGTCGTATGGCCGATCTCCCGATGATAATCGCAGTATTTGCCGGGGTCCCTTTGGCGAAGATCCGTTTTGATGCGCTCTGGCCGCCGGATCATGCCCTTCACCTCCATAAGCATTCGGGAAGGGGGAGCAGGTAGCTGTAGGTACCGCGGCTGCGGATCCCGTCGCCTTTCTCGATCCCACTCCTCCCTGCGATATCGCTTTCGGGATGGCTCTTGATCTTCGGGCCGAGGGCCGACCACCTGGGGGGCAGGCGCCGAAGCTGCTTCAGCTGCGCCTTTACCTTTGGACATCATCAGGGCCTCCCGGTTGATATACTTGTGGGCCCGGGCTATGAGGTCCTGGAAGGCAGGGGGATGGCGCTTCCCGATGGAGCCGAGGAGCCCTTCATCCCGGCACCCCCTGATCACGGCCGAAACCGCAATCGAGCTGTCAAGGTTTGGGATTTGGGCGGCCTCGGTCCGAAACTTGGTAAAATACTCATGAAGAGTTTCGGTAGGGCCTTGCCGGATGGCTAGTAGGTGTAGGTGCTTAGAATGATCGTGTGATTAACATGAAATATCTATGTTGTTTAGTGTAAACTAACCTATTAAAACAGCAACTAAAGTGCAGTGATCGCCAGAAACTTTTAGCTTAAAAGTTTCAAAAGAGATATGATCGCCTACCTTTCAAACGCGGAAGATTGAGTCCTTGGTTCCCCCTTCCTCAGCCGGCTGAAGAAAGAGAGCCCTTTCTTTGCTTCTTTGTTCTTGCTGTTGAGTTTGAGGTTGAGGATCGTCCAGAAGTTATGCTTGATTTCCCCTTTTTGATCTCTTGTTGTTGTTGAGTGCAGCAGAGACAGAGACAGAAAAATGAAGAACTATGATGAGAATTTAAGTAGAAGTAGTATCTGAACTAATCATGATTCTAAGCATATTTAAAACAGCAAACTCACTTTTTTAATGGCTTTGAAACCCCTTAGATTAAGTAGGTTTTTGAAAGATTATGCTGTGGTGTGTGTTTGCATGAAGTGAATATGAAAAATGAAGTTAATGAAGATGAATGCAGTAATAAAAAAAACTTATGCCCAATCGGTTGAAGCTTTGAAAGGATGAAGATCTTGAAAGGGACGCCGACTTCTGGGAATGGCAGCGCTCCGGCGTTACGACGTAGTTGCTTCGATCTTCAACTCGCTATAACGCTATGGCTCAACTCAATTTAATTCTGTTCTCTTTTTTTTTCTTCTCTTCAACATGCAGGGTATTTATAGGCATTTCTTGCGTTCGCGATTAACATAGCAAAAAACCTCAAATTTATCCATCTTAACCGACAGATAAATACTGATTAATTCATCTTTATCTGTAATTATATAAAACGCGTCCACCTTGGCTAACGCCTTTCAGATTAATTAAGATAAGGATAAATATCCGGGAAAACTTATCTTTATCTTTATTAGGTAAAACGCGTCCACGTATGTAGACGTCTTTTATACTAATTAAGATAAGGATAAACATCCGGAGGAGAAGTTAAAACCACTTAGGAAACTTAAAACGCGTCGACATTTCCAGACGCCTTTTAGTTAATTAATAAATTAATTAAAATTCAAATTTAAACGTTAAAACAGGAATAAACTCTAAATGGCGTCCACGTGGGTCAACGTCTTTTAGAATTCTTCATATTTTAACTCAAATTTGAGCTAAAATCAATTTAATTGATTAACTTAAACACATCTGTTAAACCCGACACTAAAAAAAGATTAATAAAAATTAATCAATGATTAATTATCAGACCATTATGAGGCATTATTATATGATATGAAATTTACTCGAAATGACGTCAAAATTAGCGTGTCTACAGTAGGCTGGCGGAAGTTTTGCATTGCCGGGTGGCGTCATAGAATTGGTCGATAAACAGCTGGCCCAACTGGACTAGGGAGTGGATAGAGTTGGGGGCCAGTGTCTCGAACCAAGTTAGGGCAGTCTTCTCAAGGGTGAGGGGGAAAAGACGGCAGCGGACTGCCTCGGCGACCCCTCGGACCGAGAGGTAGGTGTTGAATCTCTGGAAATGACAGACCGGATTTGTCATTCGGTCGTAGAGAGGGCCCTTCGGCAGCTTGAAATTGGGAGGTACCTCGGTAGCCAGGAGCTCCGGCGTGAACGGGGTTTGCTCCAGGATGTTGCTAGCAAGGGGTGCCCCGTAAGGCCGAGACACTATCTGTAAGGACCGAGACTTTCGGATCCGGTTTTCGGGTCGGGCCCAGTAGTTCTGGCCCTGGTGAGGGGCGAGGGTTCTGAGTCGAATCGCGTCAGGACCCCAAGACGCGTTTTAAACGGCGTCCACCGTGGCAGACGCGTTTCAGGTTCTGCCACGTGGGTGCCACGTGGACTGACTTTGGACCGCGAGAGTACGGCCCTGTCAGGTCGTCTGAACGGCGTCCGTGTGGGTCGACGCCTTTTAGACTGAGACTCTGGGTGTGTCAGAGTACGGCCCTGACAAGTTGTCTGAATGGCGTCTGTGAAGGACGACGCGTTTCAGAATCTTGTCAGAGCGGCCGTCATGTCACCTGATAGGCGTCTGTGCAGGTCAACGCGTTTTAGCCAGTTTCTGGTTAACCCCGCGAGCCCTCCTTCTTTCCCTCATTTTCTCCGACTCTCCTTCTCTCCTTCTCCTCCGGCGACGGCGGCGACCCCCTCCTCCTCCTCCCTCTTTTCCTCACACCATTTTGCCTCTCCCTCCACTCCATCCTCTACCTGGCTCCTACCCCTACCACCTCCACTTCCACTGCGGCGTTCTACTCTCCGGACGGCGGCCGACGTCACGGTGGGGCTAGGACGACCTCGGCGGTACCGGCGGCGGCGTGGGGCGAGACAGGCGGACGGCTTGAAGCTCGGAGGCGTTCGAGTGTCCGGTAGGGTGACGGTTCCCACGGCTTTGTGTTTAAACCATGTCTTCCCCCGTTTATGCATGTTGTGGATCCTTGGTTTTGGGGGGGTAGAATGAGCATGTTTAGGAGTTCTTTTGATGATATGGGGGATTTGCTATGACTGAGATTTCCTACGGATTGTGTGCCCCTCTTTCTCCTCCGTTTTTGGGTATTTTGGGGCTGTTTGGGTCGAAAAGGAGAGCCCTCGGTTCCTGGGGTTGAAAGACGTCGTGCATGGACGACGCCTTTTCAAAGGGCGTCGGGCCATCACGACGCCTTTTAGACAGGAATCGCCTGACTAAGAGTCTGCCAGTTTGGGGATTCTGGGACTAAAAGACGTCATGGGTGGTCGACGCGTTTTGAATAGCGTCGGGTATCCATGACGCCGTTTAAGGCAGAAATCCCCTGTTTTAAAGATTTCGGAAAATCCTGGTTTTCTGCGCTGAATGGCGTCTGAGGATGTCGACGCCTTTTAAACGGCGTCCTCTGGCGTCGACGCCTTTTAAGGCCAGATTCTGAAGACTGATTTATATGAACCTGTATATGGAGCTTGAATGGCGTCGACCTCGGTCGACGCGATTTAAGACAGAATCTCACTAATGCATGCCAGTAAAATGTGTTCATACTGCTAGATAGCTGGTTAGCACATGTTTTAGTGCACCCGATAGCAATGGATTCCTCATGATCGGATGGTCCTATGTGTGTTATGCGATCGCGGGCTTTTCACGTGACCGGATCGCACTGTGTTGGGTTTTCAGTTACTGTGGACCTGGAGTGACATTGTAGCACTTTATCACCCTGTGCTGGTGGGGGCGTGAGCACAGCGCCGGTGGGGGCGTGGGCGGGGTGACGCCTAGTGAGAGAGGGTCACCTGGTGAACCCCGGGGTCAGCTAGTACCGGTGTCGGAGTGGTACATTCGGAGAGTCACTCATGCTGAGGGAAGGGGTAGTCACCTGAGCCAGTTGGGCCGGAGTAGCGAGCGTGCTATCCGAGGGGCTGCTCCTTGGTCTCAGCAGGTCGAGGTTTTTCCCACCGTTGTTTGTACGGTCGGCGAGTTCTATCGAGACGGCAGTTGTGGGATTTCTAACGGTTGGCTTAGAATGTGCATGATTATTATATTTCGACCGCATGTGTTCTCACGTAGAGAATTAGATATCGTACCTACCACTACACTTATTACTTTACTATTAGCTGTACTTTACACTTGTGGGTGTGTGCGTGGGCAGTGGGGATCGAAGGATCCCTACTGAGTCTTGTCTTGAGACTCACCCCTGCGGTTTTCAGGTGAGGACTCCCAGCAGACTTAGAGCGGCGTGTGCGGCCGAATGGTGTGCCTTTAGCGGTTGTTCCGGGGTATGCCCCGATGTAGTTGTTGTTTATCTTTGGCTTGTATGTTTAATTATTTCCTTCTGTTGGAGAATGTAATTATTTGCTGTATCGAGTCGCATTGTAATAATTTTAATTCCTGCACTCTTATTTCAAGTCAATGCGATGTGAATGTTTAGCTTAGTTTATTATTTATTTCCCAGACTTACTAGATCCTAGTTTGGTCCCAAATTAATGATTCGGTACCCATTTAGTAATCGGATCCCCGATTATAGGGTGGCGGGTCGTTACACTATCTGCTGCATTTCCTTCCTCATCGCCGTCAGCCGCCGGTTCAGGTCCGGGGCGGTTGAGGTAGCGACCGATTGTCCTCCGGTTCTGGCTGGGCGGAACTCGGACGAAGCATAGCCTTGCTCCGTCATGCGGTCGGCGCGAGGGGCTCGGGCAGGTAGCGCCGAGGGCTCGCTGCGTGCCGTAGCGGTTTCGTCGGGAGAAACCGGTGAGGGCGCTAGCCGGAGCCTTGCATCTTGGACTGGGTAGAGTGGAGGGAGTGGCACTTGCTGAGGAAGCTGGCCCAGCAATCCCATGCGCTAGGCGATGGCGGACATCATCTCCTGAAGAGGCGCAAGGGAGGCTACGGCAGCGGCTAGCGTCGCCATCTGCTGCTGGAGCACTCCTACCCGGTTGTCTCCTGTGGTGAGGGACTCTGGTATGACTGGCAGAGTCGCGCTCGGAGGAGCAGACGGGACTGTAGACACGCTAATTTTGACGTCATTTTGAATAAATTTCATATCATATAATAATGCCTCGAAATGGTCTGATAATTAATCATTAATTAATTTTTATTAATCTTTTTAAGTGTCGGGTTTAACATATGTGTTTAAATTAATCAATTGAATTGGTTTTAATTCAAATTTGAGTTAAAATATGAAGAATTCTAAAAGACGTCGACCTAAGTGGACGCCATTTAGACTTTATTCTTATTTTAGTGATTAAATTTAAATTTTAATTAATTAATTAATTAACTAAAAGGCGTCTGGTAATGTCGACGCGTTTTAAGTTTCCTAAGTGATTTTAACTTCCCCTCCGGATGTTTATCCTTATCTTAATTAGTCTAAAAGATGTCTATACAGGTGTACGCGTTTTATCTAATAAAGATAAAGATAAGTTTTCCCGGATATTTATCCTTATCTTAATTAATCTGAAAGGCGTCAGCCATGGTGGACGCGTTTTAGATAATTACAGATAAAGATGAATTAATTAGTATTTATCTGTCAATTAAGATGGATAAATTCGAGGTTTTTTGCTATGTTAATCGCGAACGCAGAAATGCCTATAAATACCCTGCATGTTGAAGAGTTAAAAAAAAAAAAGGAGTTGAAATCCATTAAAGAGAGAGCATTATTATAGCGAGTTGAAGATCGAAGCAACAACGTCGGAACGCCGGAGCGCTGCCATTTTCAGAAGTCAGCGTCCTTTCAAGATCTTCATCCTTTCAAAGCTTCATCCGATTGGGCATAAGTGTTTCATTTTTGCATTTTCATCTTCATTAATTTCATTCTTCATTCACTTCATGCAAACACACACCACAGCATAATTTTTCAAAATCTACTTGATTTAAGGGGTTTCAAAGCCACTCAACAAGTAAGTTTGATGTTCAATCATATGTCCAAAATCATGATTAGTTCAGATACTGCTTCTACTTAAATTCTCATCATCATTGTTTCTTCGTTTTCTGTTTCTGTCTCTACTGCACTCAACAACAACGAGAGATTCAAAAGGGGAAATCAAGCACAAAGTCAGAAAGACTTCTGGACGATCCTCAACCTCAATTTCAACAGCAAGAACTAAAAGCAAAGAAAGGGCTCTCTTTCTTCAGCCGGCTGAGGAAGGGGAACCAAGGACTCAATCTTCCGCGTTTGAACAGGTAAGCGATCATATCTCTTTTGAAACTTTTTAGTTAAAAGTTTCTGGCGATCACTTTACTGCACTTAGTTGCTATTTTTAATAGGTTAGTTTACACTAAACAACATAGATTTTTCATGTTAATCACACGGTCATTCTAAGAACCTACAGCTTTTTTGGCGATCACGGTGGGACTTGGTCTCGCCATCTTTTAGTTTCTTTTTGTTCTTGCAATCATCATATCGGGCACCCACGGTGCACCATTTGTGTCTCTCGACACGTCCTCACCAATTGGTGAGTGTTTAGTTTAATTAATTTCCCTCGTGCACCACGTGCACACCCCAGTAGCAAGATCTTGCCCTCCCCTTGATTAATTCAAAAAGCTATTTTTGTGATAAAAATGATGTGTGATTGATTGATTTCCTAGTTGTTTAGTTGGTAAAGCATCCTGTTAAAACCTGGAATTAAAAAAAAATTTCATGAGTCGATTGTTTACTGCTTTTTATCCTGTTTGAGGAGGATTCAACCCAGAAAATCCTCCTGGAAAACTGTTTCTGCGAACTGAAAAGCGTCCAGGAGCACTGACGCGTTTCAAAACCGCGTCAACACTTATAGACGCCTTTCAGGCTTCACAGTTTCTCTGCTGTCTGCATCTGCTTCTGCGAAAAATTAAGTTCTGTTTTGAATAGCGTCGACGACCATCGACACGATTCAGACAGTTTCTTAATTTTTTTCAGTTTCCATATTTATGTGGTTTGATGTGCTAGCTACCCATTATTATTAAGCATTAGGGGCCATCCAGGCCGTAGGACATACGCATTGAGGCGAATACCCTCCTTTTCTTAGGAACACATTACTTGACGTCAGCAACTCTCTCTGATTGGGTTGGTCCCTTGATCAGACTAGAGAAGTTGACGTTGAGACCTCCATAAGTCCCCAAAATCAAGGTATTCCTCCTTGATCATCGGGCTGGTTGTACCAATTGAAGTCCTGGTTAGATTCTGAAAGCGTTGAGAGAGAAAGCCCTAGAGAATAACGGTGGAAATTGAACTGAAACTAGGATCCTTTCCTTGAGAGAATTTGAGGTTTAATTGAATCCAAATAACTCAAAAAAAGGAATCTTAAAATCACGTTAAGCATCCACTTGTTTAATTAATCTCTGTGCAACTTGTTTGTCAAATCTTTGAAGAAAAAGAATCTAACATCATGTTGCTACGATCAGGTAGGGACTTGAGTGTGGCTCCAGACGCCATGGTTAATTACGAGGGAGATACTAATGCCCCTCGGGATTCTGAATACAACTATGAGAGTGGGAGAGATGCTGATGCCTCCCGTAGTTCTATCCCCGTTCCATATCGTCTAGATGGGAATGTTCGGACACCTCTTTTGCATCCACGTGATCAATATCCTGATCCTCCTCCGCATGAATATGCGATCCCTAATCCTGATCTTGAGGGGGACATGAATCAGAATGATCCCTCATCCTCTGATCCTACGGATCTCATCAATGCTCTGGGAGTTCTTGCCTCCCGTCGGGACCCTCAGCAGTTCGAGGCGATCCAATCTATTTTGAAGGGGAAGGCACCCATGCAGCCTGCCGAGCCGAACCCTGTGGCTCCCCCTGCTGTTCCTCAGCAACCTTCTTTTCCTCCTCCTTATATCCATCAGGCCGTGGAGGGCCTTCATATTACTTCTCGGCCAGCTGGGCCGCAGCTTTCATCATCTAGGCAACCGGCTAGACCGCAAACGCCTGCTTATCAAAATGCCCTCGGGCATGGCGGAAGCTCTGCCGGACCTCCCCTCTATTGTCCACCCTGCCCAACATACTCTAGGCAGCAGGCCTACCAAGTACCTCCTCCTCCTCCTCCTCCCCAGGCAGATCTGACCACACAAACGCTGCTGGCCAAAATGGAGCGTATGGATGAGCAATTTAATAACCTCCAGAAAATGATGGGGGTCAAAGCTGTGCCAGAGATCAGTCTACCGAGCCTGCCAGTATTCCATCTGCCACCCTCTGAAATGCCAGTGTACCGAAAGTACAACAGTACTGGTAACCCCTTCACACATCTGAAGGAGTTCATGTATGAATCCTCTTTCTGGCAGAATGATAAGAGGTCGTTGGCCTTCTTGTTCAGGAGATCTCTAGAGGGACCAGCCATCGAGTGGTTCTTTTCCTTGGAACCCTCAGAAGTAGAGGATTACGGTATCGTTTCACGCAAATTTATTCAACGATACCAGGACAGAGTTGCACCCTCCTTGTCTATCACGGACCTCATTGAAGAAAAGATGAAACCTGATGAGGAGTTTGTCAGTTTTGCTGACAGGTGGCGAGGTCTGGCTGAAAAGGTGAAGGATCACTTGTCCGAGTCCGAACAAGTGAAGATGTTAATTTCCAATGCCACGCCCCAGTTCAAGCTCGTCCTCTCCTTGAACAATTTGACCAACATGACAGAGCTCTATGAAAGAGCACGGTACTGCCAGAATGCTTTCAAGGACGCTACATTCTCTAGCGTCTTTGATCCTCATAGACCTAGCAGGCCCCTGCCTCGGAAGCCTGCAGTGCCGAACTCTTCCAGCACAGGTCCGACTACCGAGGGCACGCTCTCTCATGAGCAAGTGAGTACCATGAACAATAACTCGCCCCAGTTCGTGAGGAGTCAACAGCAGTACCAGAGGCCACAGCAGCAAGGGTACAGACAGCAGCAGAACCCCCAGTACCAACAACAGTATCAGCGGCCCCAGCAGCCGAACCAGCAACACCAGCAACAGCTACAGCAACAGGTCCGACTACTGAGGGCACGCTCTCTCATGAGCAAGTGAGTACCATGAACAATAACTCGCCCCAGTTCGTGAGGAGTCAGCAGCAGTACCAAAGGCCACCGCAGCCGAGCCAGCAGGGGTACAGGCAGCAGCAGAACCCCCATTACCAACAGCAGTACCAGCGGCCCCAGCAGCCGAATCAGAACCGGCAACAGCTACAGCAACAGCCGCCACGGCAACAGCAGTACCAGCAACCCCAGCAGCAACAGTATCAGCAGCAGCAACAGCCACAGTACCAGCCGCGCGCACCGCCGGCATACCACAATGTCCCTCCTCCTGGTGATTATAACCAGCCGAGAAGACCCCCAGGCCCGAAAAGGGCAGAATACCTGGCACTCCCAGAATCCTTGGCCGATATCTTCAGTGCTCTAATGGCAGCTAATGCCTTAGTTTTGCCAAGGGAAAAGGCCGTATGGCCTCAAAATGCCGATACGTCCAGGTATTGCTACTTCCATAGGCAACCTGGGCACACCATCGACACCTGCTTCCAGTTCAGAGATTATATTCATGATCTCAACAAGCAGGGCGGCATAGACTGGGAGGAGATGAAAAAATATATATCAGCCCTGAAGGCGAGAAGACCGCAACAGCAGCAGCAGCAGCAGCAAGTAAGACCGCCAGCACCACCACCCAATATGGGCATAGTGCAGAATCCGCTCCCGGAGCACCAGAACCAGAACCAAGTTGCTCCCATTCTAACGAACAGCCAGTCTGAGGCTGGTCGTGGGCAACAATGGAGGATAGAGGACTCTTCCTCTCTCTATTCAACGGGTCACATTCAGAATACCGCAGAACAACCACCACGCCGCACCATCCGCATACCTAGGCCACAACCCGTTACCATCATCCCTTTACTGACACCCACATATCACTCACCCGCGCCCAATAACCCACTACCCTCTTTCCTTAAGCCTATTACGCCCCGCACCACTACACCCCCACCATATAACCCACCACAAGCCAACTACGCACCCCTTTTACCATCTAGGCCATTACTCCGCGTACCATTTCCTACTTCACCCGCTACCACTACCTATCCAGACACCATCCAACCATCTAGACCGCTATTACGCGTCCCATTCCCCACTTCACCGACCGCGTACCCATCTACCATCCAACCCTCTAGGCCTTTAATCCGCACCGCGCCATCACCACCTAACCCAACGCCACCGCCTACGCATCAACCCTCCGCACCGCTTACGCCACCCGATTCTGCGGTACTCAAGGTGTCACCCGGATCCTCCACGGTCGAAGAACATGCGCTCCGGAGTGGAAGGATTTTCAACAAGGTCTTTCCTCAGTCCACAGTCAGAGACGGCCCATCACAGCCGACTGAGGAAGCCCATAATGAAGAGAGTGCACCAGGCACTCAATATGACTTGTTGAAACATCTGGACAGAACACCGGCACGGATCACTGTACTTGAATTGATTAAAAGGTCCAAGATTCACCAAGAAGCCTTAATGGAATACCTACAGAAGGTGATGGTTAACGAAGACGTGCCGGTAGAGAAAATTGCAGCACTACTAGTTCCTCAGGGGGATCAGCCCTCAATTACATTCCACACATCGGAACTAGCACCGCCAGCCGCCAGAAGCAAGGCTCTGAGCATCACGGTCAATATCTGCAAAAAGGCCGTGGATGCATGCCTGGTTGATACAGGGGCTTCAATTAATGTTTTACCTCCGAAGATCCTGGAACTGTGCGGTGTGCCCAAGGAGAAATGGCTGCCTAGCCCCATCTCAGTTACGGCATATGACAATTCTACCCGTTCCCCTCTGGGAATGGTTTATTTAAAGGTGGAGTTGGGCCCAGTAAGTCATGCAGAGGTCGAATTTCATATTCTAGAAATCGACCCTTCCATAAATGCCATTCTGGGACGTCCTTATATTAAAACTCTTGAGGCGATTCCTTCTACGAATCACTAATGCCTCAAATTCCCTTATAAAGGACGAATTATTAAAGTGACGAGCATGCCGATCCTTGCTGCTGCTCATACCTTAAATATTAAATCTGCAGTTTTACCTGGCCGACAACCTTTTCTGTCGGTATTACAGGTCTACCGTCCAATGGCTAATCCTTTGAAAGCTGCTACCATTTCTCCATACCCATTAAATGCTATCAAAAGGGGGAAGTGCATGAGTACCCCAGGATGGAGAATCATGATGAAAAATGGCTATCAGCCTGGGAAAGGTCTGGGCACACAGTTGCAAGGCAGGACCACTCCTGTCAAAGATCATCGGGCAGTACCCGGAAACGGTCTGGGCTATAGGCCGAGGAAACTGAAGCAAGACAGGGTTCAGCAAGAAGATGGTCAAGAAATCTTGGAAACAATGTCCACACCACTTAAAGAAGGCCGAGATCCCTTAACATGGACCCTATATACACACTTTGTGAAAGGGCCCATACTTAGTCACGACAACACGGTGGTCATTACTTCATGTTTTGACTTCCATGACATATATGGGAGGGACTTGGCCAGACATTGTTCCGAACTACTTACGTACCAATCCTTGGAGGCTTTGCGGCCTATGAAAAGGAGAAAATTCCATGACCCCGAATGCGAATGGTACAGATGGTTCGACCTGAGGGACCTATACATAGCACTGAACAGATTATTCCTGGATCCTGCAGAACCCAAGTGGCCACCGCAGATCGACGAGCTAATTGAGAGCCCTGGCGCAATCTTTGATAAGCGGATACTACTGTCCGAACAAACTGATGAAGGGGAGCCAGATGACCCCTATGAAGCTGGTTATACAACAGATCTGCTCTGGAGGGGGACATATCCTTCACATGTCCTAATGCTCCATACTCTATTTCGTACACTGCTCTTGACCCCGACTTGGTCGCGGGTCATTACTGAAGACATTCCACGGGCCCCGCCCGTTATGATTACTCTGTCCCCTCGGGACTTTATTCCACAACCTCCTCTCGACCTAGAGAGGATGTATGATCTGATCTGGGACATATTACTATATGATCCCCCTAATCCTCTGGCCTTGGTGCCGCTTCCTCCGTCTGATTCCCCTTCCATTTGTATTCACTCCTGCTTCATGTATAATTCCTCCGATATCCAAAAAAAAACGCCAATTTTACAACAAATTCTTCTCAAATCATTATCGAGGAAACATCTTACTTGTCCGATTGCACCCCATCGCGCGGGTCCGTCGGTCAAGATTCTCTCTTAAACATACTCTGCCCCTCCCCACGGGAGGATTCCCCTGTATTTCCACTTGTATCCCAGGATTTTCATCCTGCTTCATCTTCATTAGGTTATGATAGGCAGTTTAGTGAAGTTAGGAAGTTTAGTTTTAGGCAGGTTAGTCAGGTTAGGAAGCCTAGGAAGCCTAAGGGTAGGCAAATTCCAGAAAGATACCTCCAGGATTTAGCTGATAAATGTTCTTTCTGCTCTTTAATCCCTCAGCTTTTAGAAGATCCAATTCAGATGCCAGAAGATTGTACGGACGATGAGTCAGTCAATGATGGGTACGGGGTATATGAGTTAGTGCATGAAAAGGACCCCATTGTTGAAGATGAGAAAGATGATGAGGACGCAGCTGAGGCATATGCCAGTGGAGTGAAGAGATTTGATGAACCCTCAGCTGCCGTAGAAGATCCCACCAAAGAAATAAACTTAGGGACTGAAGATGAACCTAAGGTTGTCCTCGTCAGTAAAAATCTTTCTATAGAGGATGAGAAGGCAATGGTACAAGTGCTTAAGGATTATAAGGACACTTTCGCCTGGAGTTATGAAGATATACCAGGGTTAGACTCATCTTTAGTTGAACACAGGTTAACATTAAAGGATGGAGCTAGTCCGGTCAAGCAGAAATTAAGGCGATTCCACCCACAAATGGCTTTAAAGATGAAGGAAGAGGTCGATAAATTGCACAAAGCCAAATTTATTAGAGTTGTCCTTTATCCACAATGGGTGGCCAATATAATCCCGGTTATGAAAAAGGACGGGAAGGTCAGAATTTGCATTGACTTCCGCGATCTGAACCAGGCGTGTCCTAAAGATGATTTTCCATTGCCTCATATTGATGTACTCATCGATAACACTGCTGGCTATGAGACGTTATCGTTTATGGATGGATTTTCAGGATACAACCAGATTAAGCTGGCAGAAGATGATCAAGAGAAGACTTCATTCACTACACCTTGGGGAACATATTGTTATGTTGTCATGCCATTTGGATTAAAGAACGCTGGAGCCACTTATCAAAGGGCTATGATGGCAATATTTCATGACATGATGCATATAGATCTGGAAGTGTATGTGGATGACTTATTGGTTAAGTCTAAAACGAAGGCTGAGCACGCCAAAGTTTTGGCAAGGGTATTAGAGAGATCGAGAGAGTATCAGTTGAAGATGAACCCCAAGAAATGTGTATTCGGGATATCTTCAGGGAAATTGCTTGGATTCATTGTCAGCAAACGGGAAATTGAGATCGATCCCAATAAGGCGAAGGCTATCAGAGAAATGTCACCTCCCAAAAACTTGAAAGAATTAAGAGGATTAATCGGGAGGTTACAATTTATTCGCCGTTTTGTCTCCCAGCACTCACAAAGGTGTAAGCCGTTTTACGAGCTTACCAAGCCATGAGTCAAATTCGATTGGGACGATAAGTGTCAGGAGGCATTTGATGGATTAAAGGACTATTTGGCAAGTCCTCCTGTTTTGAGACCACCATCTCCAGGCAAACCATTGATACTTTATATTTCTGTCCTGGATGATGCAGTGGGGGTTGTCCTAGCACAAGAAGATGAAGAAGGAAAGGAGATGGCAGCCTATTATCTCTCTAAACTTCTCAACCCCGCTGAACATAGATATACGGCGATGGAGAAAACATGTGCAGCATTAGTTTGGGTTGTGCAGAAATTGAAGCATTATTTTCTGGTCCATGAAGTCCACCTCATCGCTAGGATGAATCCGATCAAATTCCTTCTGGAGAAATCTGTTCTTACTGATAGGTTAGCGCGATGGCAAAGCTTTCTATCTCAATTCGATATCATTTACATTCAACAGAAAGTGATCAAGGGCTATGCCATAGCAGAACATCTCGCTCATCATCCCCTTCCTCGATTTGATCCAGTGCGATCAGAGTTTCCGGATGAGGAACTGATGTCCGTATATCAAATCAGAGATGATATGTGGACTCTACATTTTGACGGAGCTCTGAATTCTCATGGAAATGGGATCGGAATCGTTCTGTTATCACCTGAAGGTGTCACCATTCCACAAGCCTTTCAGCTTGATTTTCCAGTCACCAACAACATAGCTGAATACGAGGCACTCCTTGCTGGTCTCGAGGCTGCTCATTTCCATGGTGCCACCAAACTCAGGATTGTGGGTGACAGCCAACTAATTCTTCGCCAAGTGCTGACCAAGTATCGAACTCTTGATCCCAAGCTCAAGCCTTATCAAGAACTTACTTCTGCTTATTCAAAGCTTTTCACAAAATTGATCTTTGTCTATGTCCCTAGAAATCAAAACATCCTAGCTGACGCTCTAGCTTCACTTGCATCTTCCCTTGATTTTCCTATCAGCAAGCAATCTGAATCAATCATAGTTCATAGGCGTCTTTCACCCGCCATGAAAGACCCTTCATTTCTTAGAACTAAGGAGAAGTTGCTGAAGAAATTCAAAGATGGAAGTACTGTGGAGAAAAGAGAAATCATGTTGATGGAGCTGTTAGAAGAGATGGATGATGAACAGAAGCCATGGTATTATGAAATTGCAAAATATTGTGAAGATCAATCGTATCCTGAAGAAGCTATAACTGAGGAAAAAAGAGCTATCAGGAGAGTTGCTCAACGATACACCCTAGTTGGGGGAGCATTATATAAGAGAGGTAGTTCCATACGAGATCCTTATACCGTCATACGAGTACAATTAAACAAGGAATTCTCCATTGATGAACATCGTTCAGCACTCCTTGCTCAATTGGAACTTTTAGACGAGAAAAGATGGTCAGCTGCTAATCATGCGAAAGCTTATCAAAACAGACTAGCACGTTTTTATCAAAAGAAAGTCATTGAACGAAAGTTCAAAGTCGGTGAAATGGTCGTTAAAAGAATTTTTGTAAAAGCTGGTGGTCCGCGTTCTAAGCTCCAACTCAACTGGGAAGGACCTTATGTTGTATCACATGCTTTTCCTGGTAATGCTTATCGTCTTGTTAATGCAGAAGGAGAAGAGCTAAATCATCCCTGGAATGGTTTACATCTTAAGAAATACTACCCTTAGGATAAAGAGTCGATCAGTATGGTTCAAAGACCAGAGGAATCAGAAAATTTATAAACTCAAATTTCTTTGTTAGTCTGAATAATTTAACTTCAAACCCATTACTGCACACACTGACACGTTTGATTCGTGAGTAACAAGAGATGCCAAGTCCTGAAGAATATCAAAAGCTTGACTAAGAGTGTAAAGTACAAATCATTCCTTTTAAAGTAAAATTCTGTTTTACACTCGGCCCATGATGTCGGAACGAGGCTTAAAATAGACTACCAAGAATATCCGCCATCTTAGTAGGAGGCCGTCATAAAAAAATGGGGGAGATCCGTTCCAAAGCAAAGTAAAGAAAGAAAAGCATAGAAAAAACAAAAGGAAAAGGCAAGATTCAAAATCAAAAGGCCAATACACTACAAACGTCACATCAAGGCCATGAAATGAAACAAAAGGGAACGCAAGGTCGATAAATACCCCGAAAAGAAAATGACCGAATCCCAACAGATATTAGGGTTGGAAAGGAACATCTTTTTAAGTCTCCGGAACCTTCTCATGGACTTTCTAAATCTATTCTTCTTTTCTTTCTAAAGAGGTGTGCTTCAAACTTAAGGAATGGCTTAGATTGACTAAGGATCAAATCATCAAATGGGATCACGAATGGAAACACAAGTTCAAACACGATGGATTTTAAGTTAAGTTGTTAAAGAACAATTTAGAAATTAAGTTAATAAATGAATATGATCTTTTGATCTAAGTACCACACTGGTCTTTTAGTCAAAAATTCAAAAAAAATACATATGTCAAAAATTCAAAAAAAATGTATATGTCAAAAATTCAAAAAAATACATATGTCAAAATTCAAAAAAATTGCATAGTCAAAAATTCAAAAAAAGTACATATGTCAAAAATTCAAAAAAAAAAGTACATATTTCAAAAAAAAATTCAAAAAAGAATACATATTTCAAAACCCAAACAAAAATGAATATTTCAAAACCACAAAAAATATTTCAATTAGCATTTGCTTGTTGCATTTAATGTGTTTCACTCCTTTTATTTTCAGTGAGCATCTGTTTGCTTGCATGTTGCATTTTGCTTAAGTCTGATTATTCTTATTACCTTTGTTAATAAAGGCTATGCCCCTTGACCATTTATTGAAGGAAAAGATTGATCGACCATTTATTTGGTCAGGCAAGGGGCTAAGCCTAAACAGATACTTAACATGTTTGTTCAAGTCATATACAGGACACAAGGCATGAAGAGCGTTGGAATCCGAGTAGAGAACTATCAGAAACCTGTTTCTGTGAGTAAAAGGCGTCGAGAAGCACTGACGCGTTTCAAGAAAAAACTCTGAGCAAAGCTGGAAATATCAAGAAGATCTCATTGTGGAATTCAAGTCCTAGCCGTGGCTAAAAAGACGGTTATTTCTACCCTTGTATTATTCCATGTAATTATTTTGCATTTGCATTACTATATGATAAATATTTATTAGAGTATACCAAGGACCTTGTGGTTTTGATGAAACTGGAATTTGAGTTCCCCTTCAACAAAAACAGTGATAATTCCAGAGAATTCTTAATCGCACGGATAGGCCGTTGGGTTGTTAATTAGTGAGGACGATGGTTCTACTTTTGTGAAACGGTGCGTGGATAAACAAGCTTCGGCTTAGCACTGAATTACAAGAATTGGTATCTTGACTCATTAATGATAATTTAACAATATTATCCTTAATTAATTTATATTTTATTTGACTTTATATTTTTCTTTTAGCCCAGCATGCATCATGTAGGACTTTGAAATCATTGTGATAAGAATTAATTATTGATTAAGTTTCAGACCATTAATTAAATAATTTCAACATGATATGAAATATTCCATTCGGAATTGAGTATCTTGATTATCTTTGAGGTTCTCTTGAAGATATTTTTGGAATTCTATCCTTTTTTGGATTCTTTATCCAATATTTTTTGTTTTCTTTTAAGATCCATCATGGCTGTAGCACGTCCACATTGGCTGGCAAACGCTCCCCATGATGAAACCTGCAGTGTCTACGACCTGGGGTACTTCCCACTCCGAGGAGGTTGATCGACCTTATTTTATTTCCTTGTCTACTTCATCCAGACAGGATTAATTCCATTGATCTCTTTGAGCTATCTTCATTGATAATTTTGAGAAAAATTCCAGTCACGTGATGTTAAGAGCGTGTCTCATCACACCTTGGCATCACCTTTTCAGTACATTCCATTCCATTTCACTCCCTTGCAAAGACAATGCCAAGGTGAGGCAGCTGTAGACACGCTAATTTTGACGTCATTTTGAATAAATTTCATATCATATAATAATGCCTCGAAATGGTCTGATAATTAATCATTAATTAATTTTTATTAATCTTTTTAAGTGTCGGGTTTAACAGATGTGTTTAAATTAATCAATTGAATTGGTTTTAATTCAAATTTGAGTTAAAATATGAAGAATTCTAAAAGACGTCGACCTAAGTGGACGCCATTTAGACTTTATTCTTATTTTAGTGATTAAATTTGAATTTTAATTAATTAATTAATTAACTAAAAGGCGTCTGGTAATGTCGACGCGTTTTAAGTTTCCTAAGTGATTTTAACTTCCCCTCCGGATGTTTATTCTTATCTTAATTAGTCTAAAAGACGTCTATACAGGTGGACGCGTTTTATCTAATAAAGATAAAGATAAGTTTTCCCAGATATTTATCCTTATCTTAATTAATCTGAAAGGCGTCAGCCATGGTGGACGCGTTTTAGATAATTACAGATAAAGATGAATTAATTAGTATTTATCTGTCAATTAAGATGGATAAATTCGAAGTTTTTTGCTATGTTAATCGCGAACGCAGAAATGCCTATAAATACTCTGCATGTTGAAGAGTTAAAAAAAAAAAAAGGAGTTGAAATCCATTAAAGAGAGAGCATTATTATAGCGAGTTGAAGATCGAAGCAACAACGTCGGAACGCCGGAGCGCTGCCATTTTCAGAAGTCAGCGTCCTTTCAAGATCTTCATCCTTTCAAAGCTTCATCCGATTGGGCATAAGTGTTTCATTTTTGCATTTTCATCTTCATTAATTTCATTCTTCATTCACTTCATGCAAACACACACCACAGCATAATTTTTCAAAATCTACTTGATTTAAGGGGTTTCAAAGTCACTCAACAAGTAAGTTTGATGTTCAATCATATGTCCAAAATCATGATTAGTTCAGATACTGCTTCTACTTAAATTCTCATCATCATTGTTTCTTCGTTTTCTGTTTCTGTCTCTACTGCACTCAACAACAACGAGAGATTCAAAAGGGAAAATCAAGCACAAAGTCAGAAAGACTTCTGGACGATCCTCAACCTCAATTTCAACAGCAAGAACAAAAAGCAAAGAAATGGCTCTCTTTCTTCAGCCGGCTGAGGAAGGGCAACTAAGGACTCAATCTTCTGCGTTTGAACAGGTAAGCGATCATATCTCTTTTGAAACTTTTTAGTTAAAAGTTTCTGGCGATCACTTCACTGCACTTAGTTGCTATTTTTAATAGGTTAGTTTACACTAAACAACATAGATTTTTCATATTAATCACACGGTCATTCTAAGCACCTACAGGGACGCCTTCGGAGGGCAGCAGCTGTGCTGAGGCTTCCCGTGTCTCTGCTTCGCTCTGTCCGGATCGTCGGGTTATAGGTCGTTGAGACATAACTTGTTTGTTTGTTTCCCACAGACGGCGCCACGTGATGTAGCCGAAACTATCACGACCGGATTCCGAAGCTGGAATCCGAAGTTTCGGAGATCCGGAGCTGGGTCGGATCGGTGGAGAGGCCCGACGGGGATCCGAAAGTCGATGGAGGCAGAGACGTGGTTGAAGGTCCGAGGCCGAGGGTCGCTCGGTCGGATGTCGGCTTGCCTCCGGAAGGTGCGGCCGAAGTCCCTCCGACTGGAGGTCGGTCGGTGCAGAACCGAGCCACCTTCAGGCGAGGAGCAGCCGGCGATCGGCGTCGAGACCGGAGGGAAGAGTCCGAGGTCGGTGGCCGAGACCGACTCGGGGAGGTCGGCGATGATTCGAACCGAGCCCCTGCATGAAGGAAAGAAGAAGAAACCAGTCAGTAGGAGTCCCGGGCTTCGGCCCTTAGGAACCCCCTCCGACGGTTAAGTTAGCTTCTGAAGACGATTCGATTCAGAAGACGAAGAGTAGCTTTAATGCTATTTGGACTATGGTCCTTGAGGGTCACGGAGACATACCTTTGGCAATAAATAGCGGTGTATTTATAGCGGAGGATAAAGGATGGTTAACGGTGGTAGCCGATATAGGACTATGTTCCGGGCTTACTGGTAAACCGCCATAGTGCCTAGTCCTCCACCGGAGTGGGCCGGACACGGCTATTGGGCCGAAGGGGGTTGGGCCGCTGACGGGCCGAAGCCTGCTGGGCCGAGGGCTGCAATGCCGCTAACGGGCCGAAGGCTATTGGGCCGCTGACGAGCTGAAGACCACTGGGCTGCCTGTTGGGCCGAGGGCTGTAATGCCGCTAACGAGCCGAAGGTTACTGGGCCGCTAACGGGCCGAAGGCTACTGGGCCGCTGACGGGCCGAAGCCTTCCAGGGGGCCTTTTACTGCTGCTGTTGAGCTGATTTGTGTTGGGCTTGTTTTAATGGGCCGAATCGAATTCTGCCCCATCACCCTTCAAAAAAAAAAACAGCAAGGGACTCTGGGTCAACTCCTCAAAAAGCAAAGGATGTGCGGTAACGTGCGCTCTAACAAGGGACGAAAAATACGCCCCCTCCTATGCTAGGGGGCTGAATTAATTAACGCAATGATTTTTAGGTGGACCCCATTATGTCTTAGGTGATCTTACAATTCTATCTCTCATCAAATCTGACCTAAAAAGGATGAAAAATCGAAGATCAACTCTAATATTTTTCATCTTTTTTCGGGTCATTCGACGGAAGATCTGATTGTGGAAACATGTACAGGTCAAATTGGGGCCACTTAAATACTTTTTACATTTTTTAAACAAATAAAAATATCGACAACCGGCGAAATGCAGACTGCCGATGCATCAAGTTATTTTATTTGTAAAAAATTACACTCAACTTTTTTGCTTTCAGTGAAGGAGGGTTTCTAAAATCTAGTACAAGTCAACTCATATCTAGGCGAGTCCGATCGGTTGGCATGGACCGAGTTAGATCATACCGACTTATACATACATAATGACATATTTTAGATTGAGTTTTACTTATTTGCTAAGTAAAATTACACTTTTAAATTAATTAATATTTAATAGAGTATATTTATTTAAAATATAATTTAAACTTGTAACCTTTGACAAATTTATTGACTTGAGCCGTGTGACTTGTGCGAGTCGGACCGAATCAGATCGGTATTGTACCATATATGAGAAGATACATTTAAGTCCGGATCCACGAGTCAATTGCTCTGTACCGAGAGTAACAGAACTCTAAGAAACATGTTTTTGGACAGGTTATATAAAAAAATTTAAAATATCTAATAGAGATATTATAAGCTCAAAGTATCTAAAAAGTATACTTCTTCTAAAGTTTATATTTATATGGAGCAAAAGCTATAAATATCTTCAATTAGTTCATAAGTAGAATGTCCTCAATTTTGCTAATTATAAAAAGGGTCTTTTGCATATATACCTTTGAAAAACATCGTATTTGCATTTATAACTCTAACTCTCACATATTGTCATCAATATCCTGAAATCTTTAGAAAACTTGCACTTGTACCCTCTGTCCAAAGATTTTACACAGATACCCCTAATTTCACAAAATATTTTGCATATATATCTCTCAATTCACTAAAATTTTACATATGTACCCCAACACCCGGATATTATCATAATTTATGGATTCTTTTTGACATATTTCGTTGAAATTCAAGTCATTTTGATTGAGGGGTATAAATGCAACCTTTTGAAGATTTCATGCATGGGTATTCATGACAATCTGTCATAGTTAGGGGTATAGATGTAAATACAGGATTTTTAAGGATATTTCTGCCAAAAAATCCTTATAAAAATTTGTTATCTCAAACTAATGACCAAAAATTAATTTATGAATAAGTATTATTATGAATAGTTTACTTTATTCATGGTATAAAGATTCAAAAGCAATCTTACGGTGTTTCCTTTTTGCAACTATAAAAATTAGGAGCCTCTTGTCAATTTTCGATTTTAAAGGAATATCTTTTCTTGATAGTTTCATGTTTGCGTCCTTTGTGATAATTAAAGAATAATAAGGATCTCAGTTATATATTTTTTTCTATCAAAGATATAAAAGTCATATTATATAGAATATTTAAAATAATTTAAAATAATATGTTTGTAAGACAATTTAGAATATTTTGCGTAGTATCTCTTAAAAGATATGACTTTTGTTCTGTTCAGATATGAACTTTAAATATTTTAAATTTATATCATTCCTATTAGGTATTTGGAAAGCTTTTATGCCTTATTTACTAAAAGGTCAAAATTCAGATCTTTTTAGGGATACCACTTGGGATGCCCTCAATTATTTTACAAATAGATAACGAGGAACTACGGATAGAACTTACAACAATAATATAACTCCTAATTAGCTATTGATGTCACCCTTCATATTTGTCCTCGTTCTATAATAGTTCTCATAAAATATTTTATCATATTATAGTATTATAATATATGTAACATTCTAAAATATAAAAGAACAAATTGAGTTATACGTGAAAATAATTATTCTTATCCTTATTTTAAATAAAACGATAAAGATAATACCCTTATCCATATTCTCCAGTTTGTACTCCATAAGCTTCAATTAATTTTAGAGTATCCTCTTTTCGTTTGCATCCCCATCCTCGACGCTATGACCTTAGCGCACATTGCCTGCAATAAATAAAGATAAACGAAGAAACACATATAAATATTGTATCATCTGGATTTATTAAGGAAAAGATTATTATTAACGAAAAAATTTTCCCACTTTCTCTCCTAGCGAGAGGGAATTGTTTTCTTAATACCGTAATCTCTCTTGCATGATCTTGAATTGTCAAACTAATCTTTTCATGGCATTATTTTTCTTTGGAAGTAAGAAAATTAGAGATCTTTTCCATCATAGCAGCACGTGGCGGCGGATCCGGCATATATCCGGTGGGGTCCTATGATCTTACTGAATTTTGTTTAATTTATTATGTCTCTCTAATTTTGATTTATTAGAACGGTCGACTATTGATCTCGATCCACTAGAGTGACTTCAATGATTCATTGATTTCGACTCAATAGAATAACCTTATCAATCTATCGTCCTAATGAATGCACTTAACAAGACTTTATAGCATCCACTACTCACTGTGCACCCCTTGCTAATTAAGTCTAGTAAACATTTATTAAACAAATGGAAAGGTTTAATTTCAAGAAAATGAGCGTTGTAGCTGGCCCTGAGATGCTCGTAAATGTGCACTTTTCTATTTGTTTTTATCTATTTAAATCCCCTTATTAAATGGGTTTGACCGCGCACCAGGTCTTTCTTACCCAAAGCGGGAAAGATTTCCATTCGCGCCGCAGCGTACGGACGTTTAATGGATTAAAACAACAGAAAATGCATATGATCTTCCATACAAGCAGAAAGAAAAAAATAATTACATAAGACGACCTCTTTGACAAGAGACTGTAATTATTTATTTCCAGGTAAATAAATATTGTCGAACTCTCATCTCTGCCTCCTTACCACTCCTCCCTTCCAAGCATCAACCCAACAACCTCTTCAATCTAAAACTAACTTGTCTAATTAATGATGTTTCAACCAAATCCAACTCATGTAACCCAACTTATATCGGATTGGTTCGGAAGGAATCAGGTTATATCTTTAATAGTCAATATGTTCTTAACTTTTCTCTTTCATTATCAAAATTTCATATACAACGAAAGATAAATGAATTTATTTATTTATCTTAATAAAGTAATTTAAAGAAGAAGGTACAAATATAATTATATGGATACTATTGAAAACATCTTTGTTCATTTTATAATCTAACCTTTTTAAAGATATAAATGAAATAAAATATATTTTAATAATTTAAGTAATTATTTGCATATATTAATGTCAAATTTGAGTTAAGACGGATTGGTCAACCTTTAACCCAACACAATTTAGCCAACATTAAATTGAAAAAGCTTTCAACTCTAATCCAATCCAACCCTAATTTGATCAAATTTAACCCGACCCCAGTCATCGGCTTTACTTGCACCGTTGCACGGGTTCCACTTAACCCACTCAAGTTACAGCCCTAGCCATGTATAAGTACGCTTGAGTCAGACTTCAGTGCATCAATTTAGGACTGTTTGATTTCAGGATAGGGAAAGGGTTAACCGGAGTTTTCAAGAGAGTCCAATCAAGGTAGTCTTGATTTAATCTATTTTTACTATTCTAAAATAAGTAGTTCCTATTTTAAAATTGAAGTTAATTTAAGATAGGTACATAAAATATTTATTTAAATAATTTATATGAATAAGTTTTATTATTAAAAATAGGAAATATAATAAATTTCATCATTATTTTTTCACATAATTATTAAGTGTACTTTATACATTAAATAATAATAATAATTACTATTTAAATTAATAATAAACTATGATTAACGTTAATTGTTATTCAAATTTATTATTAGTAAATGGAGTATAATATATTTTATCTTAATAATTCACTATCATTAATGTTAATTGATATTAGTTAATAGAAACAATATTAAATAATATTTATTAATATAAATATTTATGAATTAAAATTTATTAACGTTTATTAATAATATGAATTAACGGTTATTAATAATATTTAATAATATTGTTAATAATAATTAACATTTATTACTTAACATTTTTAATATTTAATACTATTTAAATGGAGCATAATAAAATTTATATTAATAATTAACTATGATTAATGTTTATTAATATTTATTAATCAAATAATGTAGTTAATATTTATAAATCATAATAATATGTATTTAATATTGTTTAATATGTATTAATCACAATAATATTTATTAATATTATTAATATTAATTAATCTTTATGAATATGTATTAATCAATATAATATTGTATTACTATTATTGATAATAATTAACATTTATTACTTAATACTTATTAATATTTAAATAAAACATTAACATATGGGTTAACCCCTTCTATCCCACCCCTGGAGGTGGGACACGTTAGCCCGGACTAAAGTCTAGTTAGCACCCATTTAACTCACTTTTAACTCGAATAGATTAATCCCGTAATCAAATTACAAAATGAGTTAAAAGTGAGATAACCCGGGTTAACCCGAGTTATTCACGGAATTGCCCGCAATCAAACAGGGCCTTAATTCCCGCCCTCACGAAGATGTGGTCCGTGTAGTTTCTTCCTTCTGTGGCCAAGTCAACTCAAAATAGTCGTCTTTGCTGCAAAAGTTATTTACATTGAGAAATGCTTGTGAGATTTGAATATCTTTCGCCTGAGAGATATTATAAATGAATAATATTATTTGTTGCAATGCTTCATATTGCTGCACATTGTAGTAAATATAATTTTTTTATTTTCAAATTTATTTTAGGTTGGACCCCACATGCGTAAAACAACATATATATAATTTTATGAGGTCTTAACAACATTATTTTACATATATTTTAAGCAAGATTATTTGACATCCTTTTCATAAAAAAATTATAGATTCAAATCTCCCACAACTGTTACGTTGGAGGAGAGATTTGATCCACATGAGAGCTTACGTCCTACTATTATGTGTGGTGATATCTCCAAATTCATTATGATCACCATAAACAGTGAGAAATCTCTTAATAAAAAATAAATATTAATGTAAATGCCGATCACAAAAGAAGACTATAAAATATTTCTAACAAAAAAAGATGTATAAGATTTATACTACATAAGCATTAGAGTAATACTTGCTGATCACATCGGATGTGGCCCAAAAAGTGAGAAAGTTTTGTTAAACTTTTTTATAGTCAGTCCACCATATTTTATTTACGTCCGCACAATTTGATCTGTGAATAGATGGTTTCAAATTTTTAAAAAAATAAAAAATCAAATTCCAACTTATTGGGTTCGACTTACAGATGTTTTTTTTCTATTAATTGAGATTTTAATTTTTATTTACTAAATTTTTTTAGGACACTTGATCAAGAAATCATATTATATGAATATGTAAGACTTGATGAAGTTGACTACAAAAAGGATAAAAAAATTCTGATTTTTAGGTCGCATCTCATGCTGTGCAGCGGCTGTTGCTCTCTGCATTATTTGGTACTCCCCTTGGCTTTAGTTGACATCAGATCACTGCGCCAGGCTCATGGGAATGCACGTGTTTGAGGAAGTGGGACCACCGCTGGTCAGCAGGCGCACGCGAGGGCGTCGCGGATGTGCACAGCACAACCCCACCTTCTCCGTCCCTGCACTGGGTGCGGCTAACGTACGGCAGCAGCTACGTCCACGTACGATCCGACCAGGTTCACGTGAAAAGGGGCCCGGCGACGCCGAAACTGCCACGTAAATGTTCACGGGATCCGTGTCCGCCTGTACCAACATTTCCAGCTGCAATGCGGGGTCCGAATTAATTAACCAAAATAATAGGTGACTTTTATTGAACTTATAGTACCCTACATGATGGAGATATGTTATTGGACGATCTTTTTGAGAGATCACCGGATCCGTTTTAGTTGGGTCCTACCAAAAAAAAAGGAGTTTTTTCAGGTCGATCAACATTGGCTTGGACAGATATCTAGAGTTACGTTACTGGGTTAATTGATAAGGGTATGTATAATTGGACCCCCACTTTGATGGAAATTAATTACAGTAAACTAATTATCGTCGTCAAAGCCATTAAAAACTTTTGGTTAAGAATAACGATTAATCTCAGTCACCTAATTAATTTGAATGACAAAAGCAAATTACCATCCTTACATCCGATTCGCTTTCAGCTTTCATGAGAAATTGACAATATATAACTTGGAGTAGACCTTACACATTCAATTAAAGTCGGTCGAATATTTTATTGCATGAAATAATTAAGGATTTGTTTGATTATACAATCCGATCCTCACAATTCTGAACTGTCATGATCTGCTGCGTTCAGCAAGATCCGGTAATTAGCAAGTAGGTCCCCTTTTAAACGCTAACAGTTTTTCTTGGCGATTAAATGCCTGGAAAATTTGACCTTTTACCAGCCAGCAACATTTACCTTTACCAATCAGTCCTTTTCTTGAGGACAGCGAGGCAAATAAATGCCTTTTCTGGCAGTGGCAGCAGATCCAGGTCACCCCCTTTGTACGGAGCATGCAGGTTTTGGAGCTTGCGGGGGGAGTAACGCGATGGAATAATTGGACCGGACAGTCGTTGCCACAGGGAGGATCAAACAGGTTCTCAGCTGCATATTGAGGCCATTTAAGATTTCATTTGGACTTTTTTGAAATTAGTGCTTCGGGAGTACTAATGCATGGCTCTGTCGTACGTGGCTCTTCAACTATTCCATTTTAAGAGGCTCTCCTTGCATCACATTAACTATATATTGAATTAAAAGTAACAATAGTTCATTTCATTAATGAGATAAACCATCAAAAGTGAAAAACCTGCTGAGGACAACTTATTAGTCATATATAGCTTTGGTCATATAAAGATTTTATCTGCCCTATATATACCTAAAAGGTAATATTGGAAGAAGGAAATATAATGTGTGGAACGGTAATACTAATACTAACCCTTAAGACTTTGATAAGTTAGACTATATATAAGGTGTTATTTGATAGTTTAAAATTAAATCTTTGCTTTGTTAAAAAAAGTAAAAGATGCCAATTGGGAATAAAGCTATGGAGATTTCTGATGTTCAAGCTTTCATTCTTGTGGGATGGGCTTAACCTCCAACGAGGTGAAGGAAAGTACAATTAAAAAGGAAATTTTGAACCTCCGAAATTGCCAACGAAAAAAGTGCTGAAAATTAGGAATTTACAAAATCAAGAAAATTGAGCTTTTTTTTGTAAACTTAACCTATGTATACATACATCAATCTAAAATGGAAAATAAACCAAACATGATATCGTAAAGTCTGGCATAAAAAAAAAAAACTTTTCTCACTACTTGTGTAAAAACACTTTTCTAATTACTACCTACAAATTGCTAAGGCTTCACAAAATTGTTCAATTCTGTGGAGATGGGAGTCGTCAATATCATGAACATCAACATCAGCACAAGGCTTTTTCCTACATATTGGTGTTCAGCTGGATAGGATCCGAGTGTCCATTTAATTAATGCCAACTCTAACTCCACATGGTGTTCGCACTTTCACTTGGGTTGAGTTTGCGAACGTAACGTGCTTCAAAAGACCCACATAATAATCTCAAGGTAAAATATATACGAAGATCAAAAAATTTGGTTACCAATTTTTGACCCTAGTGATATTATAACTCTAATTATAATATTTTTTTATTTTTATAATACTTTGGCTTCCATGCAAATAAATGTGACATGCATGTCAGAGGTCATCATTTAGAGACGATGACCTTACCTTCATTTCTGATTTTCTCACAATCGAAATTTGTTTAAATGGTGGGAGATTCGACGATTCATTTGATACCAATTTTAAACTTCACGCTCCTGTCACTGATTTTATCAGTATTCAAAATAATCTTAGACTATACCAGACTAAGAAATAATGGTGGGAGATGAAATCTGGATACATGCACCACATCATGTCGTGGGAACTAACGCATGAAAAAGGTTAGAAACTATAATTATTAGGATAAAAATCTCTTTCGGGGATAAAACTTGTATACATATTCTTAGTACTTCACAGGTGCAAGACTACACTTCTAATGTTGTAATATGACTTCATGCGATAAAAAAATAATCTCCATTAAAGACTTTGAAAGGATCTATTGAAAAACTAGAAGACATTGATAAAGATTTCTCATTGTACACATGTGCATCTAGCAGAGAGCAACTTAAGATACCATCCAATCCATTATGATGAAATATATATTTAGAGGTAAACCCATATGTTGCTGGTCTGAATTCTATTATAGACAGTGAGAAGTGAATTATACGAAAAAACAAAAACTTTTGAAGGTGATAATTAAGGGGTGTAACTTTAACATATGAACGGGGGTGTTTAGTTGTTGGAGCGACTATATAATAGTCTTACATCAGTTAATTTCAATTGTAGCCAGTAGCCATGATCTTGGGCCCTTCAAACTCAACATTCGGATTTTGTGGTTTGTAAGATGGTATCAGAGTAGGGGTTTGACCCAATTTTATCTTCTCAAAGTTTATTTTTTAATTTGCGTCGCCTCCTCTCATCTAATTTCCACGGACTATCTTGACCATGAGGAAGAGTGTTGGAGCGACTATATAATAGTCTTACGTCGGTTAATTTCAGTTGTGGCCAGTACTTATGATCTTGAGCTCTTCAAACTCAACACCCGAATTTTATGATTTATAAGATTAGTCCATATCTATAAACGAGAAATGAAAAGGAATCGATCTTGCTCATTTTCTTTACTTAAAACCATTTTTCACCCTAGAATTACGAATAACTTTGATAACTCTGTGTTTTTGGACTGAGCAGGAACTCTGAATCACATATTTGATGTACCAGGGTACGATAGATACCGATTCGTAATTGCTTGTAATCCGAAATTACAACAAAATCACATAGAATAAAATCTATTCACTTCCATTAGCTATATGAAGATAACTAAATCGGTGAAGGATAAACTTAGAAACACTTGGGTACTACCCAAATTAACATGCCTAGCTAGGAACCTCAAAGTAGCTAGACACAACAGTACGAGATGCCTTTCATGCAATATGGAGATCAAACACAATGGTTTGAACTGATAAAAATAGTGAAGTTCTCATTCATGTACGTTAATGAGAAATGCCAAAAATATGTAGTTTGTTTTGTTTAAATTCATGTAAAATGCTAGGATTTGAAATTGTGATTGATTGCAAGCTAACAGAACCTATTTTCACCGATTTGCAAAATAATAAATTTTAGAATACCAAGATCCATTGTTATACGGTAGTCCAAACAAGCTGTTAACTATGCCAAAGCGTGTATACTTGACCCAAGGACAAAATTTAATCAAAACAAAGGTTAGCAGATTGTTTCACTGGTTACACTAACCAACTCATGTTGTATTGTATAAATGCAACATAGATTTTACAAAGGTTAGGATTGTATAATGCAACATAGATTTTCCTGTAAGGACTAACTGAGGAACTTGTCAAATGAAACATGCATGATCTATACATTGAATCTTCTTGCTTCTGCTCGCTAGCACATGATATATATGGTATCTAACCACTTTCGTTGCCAAAATTATTCACATCACAATGGGTGTCTAATAAAGAAAAACAAATAGTGCACCATGGAGGTATTAGGCAGCCGATATTAACATATACATGCTTAAAGTAAGGAATGATATCTGTGTTCTCCCTCAATGGCCGGAGATTATATTCTAACAACATATACGCAAACTTATCTGCCTAAACACTCGTACATCTCCAGGCAGCAGACAGATTTTTATGTCAAGAATGGAAAAGGTGCAAGAGTTAAATCATTGATGACCTTGCAAAATAATGTCATCATGCCAACGAAGTCTTTGTAAAATCATCCTGTAACATGAGACTAAGAACAACACCAGAAGAAACGTAGGAAAGAAGGCATTAAATTAAACTGTGGCTTCCGTATATCTCCAAAGAATATTTAATTACATCTCCAAAGAACATTCTTACTCACCTAGACGATAAGAGATGAATAGATTAATTGATAGGGAGAAGAGGAGAGATGACGATTGCTACTTGTCAAGGAAGAAAAATAGCTGAACTTTAAGCATCTCAATGGGATCTTCAACAGGTCAGAAAGCATGCTCAGTTCAAAAAATATCATCTGAAGACTGGAACTCACCTGCAAAGGACCTCAGACGCCATGCAGTCACATGTACATGATGAACTCCTAGGCACATATAGAGATTAATATTCCAGTCTCATGAGGTGGGGTTGGCTGGATGGAGAAGATGGGCACATGAAGAACTAGCTAACCCTCTGGAGGAAAGGGGAGGGAGCTCCCCTTAGATAGTAATGCACGTGCCCTGCTTCTCCATCTTGCCCAGCTCACCTCCTCTCTCAACGACGTCACAACCAGAGGCTTCAGAGCTGAGGGGATGCCAGTTTCCCTTTACTTATGGAGGAGGAGAAGACCCACGTACTATGCATTCCCTTTCTTTCTTTCCCCTTTTTTTTTTTTTTCTTTTTTTTTTTGGCCTTTTGAATGGGTATTTCCCCTAGGATTAAAATATAGAATCTCAACATCAAGAAATGCGTGGGAAATCAAATAGTGATTGCATAAAATGGCCAGACTACTGAATGGTCCCCCGCATATAGAACAAGTGTATGACGTGTTGTGAAGTCATAGGAGTGTTTTTTCTTTGTAACAAGATCGCCTCCGGTCTTTGGCAGACTGTAGGCGATCAGTAAAGAGGGGGGAGAACGTCGGACGGTCCGTCGAAGACCGTAGGTGATCCGGACTCTTTTTCTTTTGCCTTCCTAACAACACTCATCCACTATTGACCAAAATATCCTCTAAACTGGTGTAGCATCTACAATTAATTCATCCTTTACAGGGGGGCATTTTTTTCCCATCTTTTTTAATTTGACATAGAGAAGGGTCTAGCTTGTGGTAGATCTGATAAAATCTGAACCGATATATTGAACTCTTAAAAAAGGGGATTCAGATCAAAAAATTTGATGACTAAGTTGAGTTAAAATAATTGGTGCATTTGAATTCAAGTTTTACATCTGATCAGATTATGCTTGGATCATAATCTCCACCTGGTCTCATCCATGCTTAACTTTTGTCCAAAACTCATCCTAATTTGAATTAAAGCATAAGCCATATAATTAAGTCTAACCTAAACTTGAGTTGAATCAAGTTAAGATCAAATGACTTGAGTTAATCTCTGCTAGTGATCTCAAGTTCAACATCTATATGTTCAATTATTAAAAATTATATAATTTAAACCTTTTACAGGTGAGGCGCACACAAAAAAAGGTTGTACTCTTTGTTTTTTTTGTTTTTGGTGATTGAATTCATGTGTTTGTAGTGAGAACATGAGCCGCGTGGACTGACAATGATAGACTTGGAGCCATCGACGTGGATGGGAGGGGCCCAATGGATTTATGTACCAACAGCACCTAATTGAGGTGGTGATGATTCTTGGAAGAAGAATACTATTGGAGCACTATATCATTGTTGGTCACATTTTAAGAAGAGAGACCTAATTATACAATCAAATAACTATTTAATAAAAAGATATTCTCAACACATCTTTCTTATGATGAATATGTTCAATGAGAATTGTCTCAAAATGATCAGATAAACATCCAATGAAATGGCATGGCATCCACTACTTTCCATTTGTGAATCGCGTCCTTATCCGGATCATTGAGCCTCACCTGTGAAGTGCGAATCATGTTTGTTGGCTCCCCTGTCGGTTGTTATACATTTGACAATTCTCTAGACAAGACCATCCATTTCATATTTCTCAAAGAAAGCAATAGAGAAAGACCATCACCATCAGAAGTCTCCAAGTTTGATTGATGTATGTACTGGGCACAAGATCAATCAATCAATCTCTATCTCTCTATCTCTCTCAAAATGATTAGAGGCATTTGATTATCATGACAGCACAGTAATCTGTTTCCTTTTGTTGGCAAGAAATAGTTGTTTATCAGGTTGAAACATACATTTTATAAACTAAGGTTCGGACACAGCACGCCGAAATAAATCCGGGCATTATCGTTCATCTGATGACAACACAGTAGTCTTTTTTTTCCTTGGCAAGAAATAGTTGTTTACCAGGTTGAAACATACATTTGTAACCTTAGCATCAGACACAACCGAAACAAATCCGGGCATTATCATTCATCTTAAACCTTCTGGTAGCTTAGAAAGAGGCATATTTCAGCCCGAATCTTAAATATACCCAGTAAATAAATTGGTCTCAGAACAAAACCCGGGCCTACCATCGGTTTTAATCATATCCGAACTGAGTAAAATATCTGCTGCAATGCCCCTCCTAACTCAAAGTTGGACCCGATATATTTTAGCCGCCTATATAGTGCAATGTCTGATCGGGCATTCCAAAAATTTTGAAAAATCATTATTGGACTTAATCAGCCTAGTAAGGATATTTTTTAAGTTTTTTATTTTTACTTTTCAGATCTTTTTGGATCATCCATCAGACATTTTATTGTACGGACATGTAGGACATGTCGTACCCAACCTTAAAAAACTTTCAAATAATTTTTTTGTTCACCCATTGTAATTCTCCCATTACAATTGGGGGGCATTGCACCAAACATTACTCATCTGAACTAGAAAATCTCGGGCACCTCTCTCGGGCTTCGTGACTTCACTTGCAGCTTTTCATCAGCTTATTAACAGGAGTAATGCTTGTTGTAATGTCCTACGTGTTGTATATAGGAGTCTGTTTTTGGTAAAAAAATAAAAAAAATATCAGGACGGTCCTAAAGATCACACGTTCTAAAAAAAAAAAAAAAAATTAAATCCTAAGTAAAAAAAAAAAAAAAAAACTTTTAATGGGCCGAGCCCAACAACAATTTTTTTTATTTTTCAATTTTTTTGAGATGTTCAGACAGACGTCCTCGGGGCCAACCTAAAAAAATTCAAAAAAAAAGTTTACCCACTGTGATGTGCCTCTGTGTACGACACCTAAGAACATTGCAATAAATATTACGGTGTCAACAATCAAGAATCCCCATCCAAAACCTCAAGAAATGGTCCGGACAAGGACAACTCGACTCGATCTCAACTCAAGTAAGTGATGGATAGTGTTTTTGTGAGACGAGATCCTTGTGCATTGTCACACGGTATATCCGACCAATGGGAGAGCACCAGCAGATGAAATGTATTATGGCATAGAAGACGACTAATGGGCTGCTAATTAAACAGTTGAACCGTGCATGCATGCCACGGTATCGAAGATCTCATGTCCACCACTAGACATGCCATCGAGCAATCAATAATGGTACGTAGGGCTATTAACCTGGACTTCATGTGAGGAGCGTCCTTCAATGTGTGGCCCCAAAGTATCCTTCTTTCCTGTCACTGTCATCCAACGCGATCTTGAGATGACTGTGGGTTTGGACATGTAGGGGTACCCTACATGCATTAGCAAATTCAGGGGGAGGGGGGAAGGCCCCCACATCCTTGAGCTCCCATCCTGAGAAAATGAGAATGATACGATCAGGGTTGGCAGCCAACTTGGCATCACGAGTTAAGGGCGTGTTAGATGAAATTTTTGTCGAGAGTTATTTTTTGTTTGGAAATGTTATTATATCATTCTTTTTATTATCCTTGCTATTACATTAATTTATTAGGAGTTGATTGATTATTTGGTTAAAAAACTCTCGTTTGGTCATGGCAAAAATAATTTCAATAAGAATTATTTGATTAAATGATCAAACGGTCTTAATAAATGTAAAAAATAAAATAAAGAAGATGATATAATAGCATTCTTCCTTTTTGTTTCCACCTCTAACTTGAGAAAATAGTAGAACATATATAGTAGATGAAGTTAATTCTTAACAGTTACAGTGTTTTATTGCTCCTTTGTAACTCCATTTTCATGGCATAAGAATCACCGAGGCAAATGCAAACTGTCCTTAAAGAGGTACTTATACATAGGCCATGTTTGGCATAACTTTTATTTAGAAGTATTTTTATATTTCTATTTAGTTATTTTGTATGGAAATCATTAAATCTTGGAAACCATTTATGTGTTATTTTCTTTGTGTTTTAACTTCCAATCAAAAGTTACAAAAGAAGAACTTCTAAGATTGGAGAAAAAGTAAGATTGTTACGAGAGAGTTGACTTTTGTAATAAAATAAAATTAGTTATAATTTTTCTCCCTCAACTAATTCTATATAAGAAGTAGAAGCTAAAAATAACTTTCAAGTAAAAACTTTGCCAAACACGTCCCACGAAAGAAGGTAGACCATACGATAAGTCTCTTTAATCTTTGAATGGTTTTAGTGAGAAGAGAGAAGAGGTGGGAAAGGTCAAGGCTCTCTCGAAATCTATGTGATATTTTCTTCACTTCCCATTCGATCCCTACAATGCAGGGAAAGCTATTCACATTCTTTTTTCTAAAGGACAAGAAGTTTCCAACGATGGGAAATGGAACATGTCTTATGTGCATCATATATTTAAGTCCGGATCTCACAAATTCCTGGTTCCGACTATTAGTCAGAAACTTCATTTTACGAATTCCTTCTTCCCTCGAGTGTTTTTCCAAGCCAGTTCTGTACATGATGTGGCTATTACTGAGCCAAGAATGGAAAGAGATGCTGGTCATCATCTTGGCTAGTGCATGGTGCACATAGTACTATTGCAAACAGTAAGTGGTCAAAGCGAGATAGCTCCACACTTGGTTTCTTCATGCGTTTAAAGGAGGAAGACAATTTCCATTCGTTATCTCTATTGTGAGATGTGTGTAGATTGACTTGACTTTCGAAGGCGTGAGGATCTTGCTCTAACGGATTCGTTATCATGATCAATTCTGCTTCGATATCTTTCCATATGACCGAGACGTGTTGCAACATATTTGTGACAGTACGGCGAGTTAGCAAAACACAAGTGCCTTGGAATTACGTGGTTGCATTAAAGCATATAAAAAAAAGAAAAAAAAAAGAAAGAAAAATCCAAACGCCCTAGCATTAGCATTCATATATAGTCTCAGATGTACTGCACCACTCAAACATGAATTACAACAGGGGGCGAGTCATGGCGATCTGTGATGCTGTAAACGAAGAGGAGGAGGGGGCAAATGGACGCTGAGGAGGGGAAGACTGGGCTGGACCATTCTGGCCGTCCACACAAGGCTCGTGTAGGCCCAAACTAAAGAAAGGAAGAGCAACAACTCATTTCCCTCCAAAGCTAGACATTGAACTGTACAAGGGCGCAATACTTGGGAACATCTCGAATACTAAATTTCCAATAGGTTGGCGTCCCAAGAAGGTAGATTGCTAGAGTCAATCTCACTCCACAAGTAGGGGTGCAAAATGGTCGGATCTGGGTAGGATCCGACCTGGATCCTAATTAGATCCGGACCCGTATTATTGACCCAAGATTCGGATTTGAAAAAAACTCCTTTCTTAAGTCGGATCCGGATTTAAACTCGGAGGCTCTGAGATGGACACACCTCCTGAGCAACTCTCACATATAGCTCATCAGAGGATGGGGTAGCGGGCATGCCATCTCCGACAACGACAAGGAAGCAGCGACAGTGATAGGATGGGATGCATAGGAGCACCGCCGATGGTGCTCGGGTTTGTCAGCTTCTCCCTTTCCTCATCGGCCACTAGGCAGAAAGCTCCACATCCCCTCCAGTGCCTCTGCGATCTGGAGCACGGCCTTGGGTACCAATGGAGGCCATGGCTTCCACCACCTGAGGCAGGGATCCTCAATCAGCTCCAGGATCCCTAGATGGAGGACGACGACGAGGGAGGGCAGGATGCGTTGGCGGTGGCAGATCATCCTCGGCCTTTGGTCGCAGAGGATGGGAGAGGGTCACGGCACCATCGATGGCCCTCGGGTCCATCGGCTTCTCCCCCTCCTCGTCGGCCACTAGGTGGTGAAGCTCTCCATCGCCTCAACAATATCCTATCCAAGGCCCTCCCTAAGGAGAACACTGCGGAGGGCAGGGAGGGTCACGGTGCGCAGCATGGACGAGCATGCGCTGGAAGGGAAGGGGGTCTAGGAAGGAGGGCGGGTGCGGAGAAGGGCATCGAAGTCGGTGGCAGGTGGAGGGGAGTTGGGTGCACAAGATCTGGAGTAGACAGTGAAGGATGTGGTTGCAGATGATGGCAGTGGTGGGGAGGACCTATGGCAGGACAACACTCTTGTCTTGCAGTCGGCGTCCAGTCAGGCTTGGTAGGGGCAGTCGTAGGTGAGGGCAGTGCAAAGACACCCCGGCAATCTCACCGTCAGCACCTCCCCGCCACGGCCGCTGCCCCTGAAGCTTCTAGGATCCCTTCTCTCCCCACCCTCTGCAGCTTAGATGCCGGCAAACCAGAGCAAAATGCCTATGCTCAATAGTTTCGTGTAAAATGGAAGTCCAACGGAGCTCCACATATGAAAAAAGTGGATGTACACCCAAACCTGACTTTAACATGCAGAGATTTGAGAAGGTCTTGTCCGAATAAAATGAATATGCGTGGATCGAATTCGGATCAACTCAATCCGATTATCCACGAGTAGAAAGTTCAAAAAAGACAAAAAATCAAAATAAAGCAACCACTCGCCAAGCAAACAAGAGGAAGTGACCCACTGTCTTACAAAAGATCAAACTATCCATTCAAACTATATTGTGCAAGTACACACTTTTCATTTCTAGATACCAAGCCCCCTATATAATTGAAAGGACTACTGTGGACCCAAGGTACGCACACTCTACTGTCCAAAAAGCCCTATAACTTTTCCTTCTCCGCCACCAGTTGACTTAAGTAGCATAAGGCTCTTCCCCCACACAAATTGAGGGTTCCTCTAACGCTCTCTCTAATTGCAGGCCTTCTCCTCTGTCCTCCTCTGTCGTCGCATCCTCCCTACAAATCTCATCATGGAACTAGAATATAACGGTCCACATCCATACACTAGATCTCGGTTGCTACAAGATTGGCGTCATTTGCGAGAACCCTAACCCGTTTGCTTGCACTTGCCTTACCAAGGAACCATATAGAGCCATAGAATGGAAACTTTTTTAATCCAACAGTGGTTGTTGAGAAGGCAAGCTAATGTTTATAAAGAAGGTCCTCCACCTTACGGCTAACAAGGGTCCTTTTCTTAGTAAAAAGACAAATTGCAACACCACTCTCATGGGCCAAAATAGATGTTATCTTTTTGAAAGAGTCCACAATCCCTTTCCTCAATAGATGCCAACACTATTCTAGTTTGACAAAAAATATTGTTAAATGTTATAAAGCACTATATTTGTAAGACAAAAATATAGTTTATATTTTACATTATTTTACAACATTCTTTAGGTCAAATCAAGTAATCTTTAAGTGAAAAATGAAGACAGCCCAATGATGGGTCCGAAGAAGCTTCACATATGGGGATGGGCAGAAGGATGAGGTGGTTTTTTATGGTAATGGAAAGCTTTCAATGAGTAGGTAGTCCAATAATATGAGTTTTTTTTTTTTCACAACAGAGAGATGTTAGAATCAATTCTATCTCTCTTAGTATATGAAAAAGATAATTACTCTACTAAATTGTAAGAATTTTGTTTTGAATACTCCTTACATGTGACAGGATCTTGTAAAAATAATATATTTTACTGACGTTGTGTTTGTTCGAATTTAAACCTTGCCTATTAACAGAGCATGTTAAAAAACAAACATATATGACAATAGAAAGTGTCAGAGCATCCCCGTTTGCGGGTGAACTAGGCACTGCGGTGGCAGGGGCAGACCCATGATTTTTGTTGGGGGAGGGGGGCAATATAAGTGTACAGTATATTTGAATTATATAATAATAACATATGACATAAATAATAAAATATAAACGTTAAAAATATATTTAAACAATATTTAATATAAATTATCCATCATTATTCCCTGCTATTGTTCTCAATTCTTTAAACATCTAAGAATATCTTTTATCTAGTTTTGTAGTAATACAGCCTTGTTCCCGTGATTTTTTTTTTTTTTGGTATGATTTGGCCAGATATCCAAATGAAAAAATAAATAACAAAAATTGAATCGATGGACAATATCACACCACTCACAGCCCAATCATTTCAATTAGGTAACGTAACTCGATCCAAATATCTCAAACATGTTCAAAGTACGAACAACAATGGCATGATATCAATATAGCAAGTTTTGAATGTTACATATTGAAAATATAAATATCCATCTAATTGTACAGCAAAATAAATATACTTAAACTTTAACTCTTGAAAATAAGATATAATTAAATATATTATAAAGATTTTTTTGGATAATAAATATAAAATAGAAACAAGATCAAAAAAATAAAAAAAGAACTTACAAAACCTTTAACTGATCTTTTTCTATGACGATATATCCACGTATGTCAAAAAAAAACGCTAATTAACAAGATTTTCGGATGGACATTGTAGACACGCTAATTTTGACATCATTTCGAGTAAATTTCATATCATATAATAATGTTTCAGAATGGTCTGATATTTAATCATTGGTTAATTTTTATTGATCTTTTTAAAATTAATTATCTAAATAGTGTCGGGTCAGACAAATATGATTTAAGTTAATTAATTAAATTGATTTTAACTCAAATTTCAATTAAAATATGAAGAAGTCTAAAAGACGTCGACCTGTGTGGACGCCCTTTAGAATTTATTCTTATTTGATATTTAAATTTGAATTTTAATTAATTGATTAATTAGTTAAAAGACGTCTGCATGTCACGACGCCATTTAGATTTCCTAAGTTGTTTCTACTTCTCTTCCGAATGTTTATCCTTATCTTAATTAGTTTAAAAGGCGTCTTTAAGTGGCGACGCGTTTTATCTAATTACAGATAAAGATAAATTTTTCCCGGATGTTTATCTTTATCCTAATCAGTCTGAAAGGCGTCTGCTAGGGGCGACGCGTTTTAGATAATTACAGATAAAGATGAATTAATCTGTATTTATCTGTTGGTTAAGATGGATAAATCTCAAAAATTCTCCATGTAAATATGCGGACGCAAAGAAGTCTATAAATACCCTGCCTCTTGAATGGGTGACAGAGTTAGTGATTGAAGTGATATCAGAGTGAAAATCGAAGCGACGACGTCCAAACGCTGAAGTGCTGCTTCTAGGAGTCAGCATCCTTCTTCATCCGTCCAAGATCCATTGAAGACCAAGGCTTTCCAGGGGCCATCCATCATTAACCTTCAATTCAATTTATGTACTCTTTTTCATATTTTTCATCTCATTAGTCTTACAATCTTCATCACATCACTCCATGCAACACACATAACACTAGCATCATTTTCAAAACCTATTTGATTAAGAGGTTTAAAAGACCACTCAACAAGTGAGTTTTCTGTTTAGTTGCATGTTTAAAACTTTGTTTGGAATGGATACTACTTTTGTCTGAATTCTCATTATTCCTTCTTCTTTCTATTTCCTGCAAGGTACAAAGGAGAATCAAGGGAGGAAATCAATAGCAAACAATACGGACTCTGGACGATCCTCAAGAACTCAACAGCAGCCAAAGTAAGAACAAAGACAAGAAATTGCTATCTTTCTTCAGCCGGCTGAAAGAGGGGAATCAAGAACTCAATATCTCCCACATCCAAACAGGTAGACAATCAAATCTTCCTTTTGAAACTTTTTAGTCGAAAGTTTATGGCGATCACATCACTTAGTTTCTTTTTAATAGGTTTATTTTGCAGTTAAACAATATAGTTTTTTTCATGATAATCACATACTCATTTTAAACACTCACAGACATAGTTTGACCTCTTTCATTCCAAAGAACATGTCGCAAGTGAAAATTAAAATTTTTGCATCCCTCGAAACTTAACGTGGTCATTCCCATATGTTCAAATCGGTGCAAATAAGAATAGAACATTGTGAAGATCGTATCTTCACCTTTGCGGAGTCGCGTATCTCCTGGTCAAGGGATGCAAATGGTTCCTCAGATTAAAGTTGCACAAGCGTCTGACTTAGAGATGTATCCACACGAACAAGGCGATGGCGACGTCCTCTCTATGCATCGACGCTCAAGACAATCTCAAGATCCCAAGATCCCCTTCAACTGAGAGAGAGAGAGATAGAGAGAGAGAGAGAGACTTAAAGGGGGCACCCTGCTTGGGAGGAGGACGGCTAGGGTTTCTTGTTGTTTGGAACAAGAGGTGCCCTAACTTTTTTATTCATAGAAAAATCATATCTTTTTAAAAAGATCTGCAAAATTTATGTTTCGCATTTATATCCTTGCATCGACTTATTCTTTGAGTGTGACCCTCAAGGTCCAATATCGAGTTGGTAGTGAGCCCAATAAGATGATTAAACTCCTTTGATCAATCTTATTATTTCATCCATCATCTAATTAATCAACTCTTAATTAATTAAATAAAAATATAATTAATTATCTCATAATCAATTATTTCATGATTCTATTGAATTTAAGTAAATTAATTATCACATAATTAATTCACGATGGCTCGTAGATCATGGTTAGCACTAAGCAATGCACCACGACCTCCAGACAATACCAGGGATTCATAATCCATTGGAACATGTCCATCATCAGTTATTGTGCAATTTTAATTTCCCACTCATACAATATTCTTGATCAGACTAGAAATATAGTCATGTGTCAAATTCTTGTTGTTTGATTTTATAAAGTTTACACAAATGATCATCAGGAACATAAACATCTTTTTGTCCAGTTGATCTACTATGGCCAGGGATTTAACCTGTGTGTGACCCAATGAAATGTTCTCTCTCCTAGGTATTATATTAGAAAGTGAGTGATTTCTTATTGACTACACAATCATCTTCTTATGCTTTTCATCACACTCAATAGCTGGACTGTATAAGACCCATGGCTAAGGCCCATGAATCTAATATCAAAATGCAGTATTTCACACACAAGATATCTTTGGTGTTTCAAGTCAATGAACTAATTGTACCGCTGCGACGATGAGTTTCCTAATTAACAATTAGGTATAATTAACTATTTAGGAATCTCACAAGTGATCATTCAGTTAACTCATTCTCTAATGATCACCTACATACTCATCTTAGCGTCTCTACATAATTGACTATAATAACAACCACCCTCATCATATGAGCAGATAAAAGTCTATCATAATAATCGATGTCTTTTTTCTCAATTATCTCACCACCGAAAATATTTAGAACTCTTGTTTATAAAAATATAACCTGATTATCACAATCTCATTGTGATCCAATCTTCATTTTATAAATTCAAAGACTTCGTTATGCCTAAACGATGCAATACACAATTATAAATAAACCTAATGAATATTATACTATTAATTAAGCGAATGAAAATATTTAAAATTATCCCGTCACATTTCATGTGATTGATTGTACGGCAATCAATTCCAACAGAAAGTTGGAGAGGAGAGAGTGCGGGAAGAAGAAAAACTTAATACTAAACAATTAACAATGCTTTATCGGTGCTAGAAAGTAAACTAATCTACTTAACTAAGGGAAATTCCCAGCACAAAGAGGGAACGTTGCCATGGAAAAGGAAGGGATAACTTAATAGGAGTTAAAAGTGGGAGGAAGTAGTGGCACAAAGAGAACTTTCTTTATTAATAGGAAGTAAAAGTGGGAGGAAGAGGCTGCACGAGGAGAAAACGTTACCATCGGAACTTCCCAAATGATAACGGATAGTTTTGAGGATCTTAAATTCTAAATTTTAGGAAGGGAGGCCACCTTAAGTAAAATTTTACTTGCGGAAGTTTTGTGGGAAACTTATCAAAGAGATCCCTAAAATTTGGGGAGTGGAGGTGGCCTATGGACAATGACCAAGACTGCCTTTGAGAACCTTTTTTTAAGTAGTTGAAGTAACTAGAAGTGATTTCAAATAAAAGTATTTTTTATCATAGAAGTGAAAAGAGTTTAGGAATACGAAATGAACCTAGTGGTTAGAAGGACTTCTTAATAAGTTTTTATTAAAGTATTCTCATCTTAAATATTTAAATTTTTATCTCTAAAAATTTAGTCTATGATAAATATTATAAATCAAATCATAAAATAAAATATAATGATTTATTTCTTTTTTATACAAATAAAAATATATTAATAAATAATATGATATATTAACATAATTACCAAACTAAATAATTAATATAATTTATGCATAATAATACATGACAATATTATAAATAAAAATTTATAATCATACTACATGAACAATATATAAAAAATTAAATATTCTTATTCATTGGTGCCGCCATAGAGATGATTTATATTGTTGGAAAGAGAGAGATGGACATAAGTGAATAATGCACGGAGTGGGTTTTCTCTTTTCTCTTAGAAGAGAAGTAAAAATAATAAATTCACCAAACATATCTATTTTTTACAAAAATATATATATACTTTAAAAGAAATCATCTAGAAGGACTTCTATGGAGTTTCCAAACGGAACCCAAGGTTGCCAAATGGAGGTGTAAGTCGGGGGCATCAGCTAATGGCATAGTCGAACTTAGATAACTTTTGAATGAGAAATACTTGCCAAACTATCTCCTCGACGAATTAGACAGTGAGGGGGTTATTGCACCAAGTATATATATATCTTTCTGGATAGTAAATATATTGAGTTGGCTCAAAGAGCTGTGTTTGGATTGAACTGAGTCCACTTTCAACCGAGTCCGAAATAGGCTGAGCACGGTTCAAGCATAAACATTACATGCATAAACTACTTATTTGGAAAAATACGTATTTTTTATTAAAATAAAATTTAAATATAAGAAATAATGTATATGTACGATGTAATAGCATGGGTATAAGTTATATATAAATTTTAAAGAAGGCTACATGCTAAATGTACCACCAAACTTTTATTTTTCAAAACTTTTGTGGGGCCATTGCCCTCCCCCACTGGCCATGTCAATGAGTCCAAGCTTAGTCCAGACTCTCCAGACCCACTTAAAAGCTCAATATTACTCATCTGTGATATGTACACACGAATACGTGTCTCAAATGTCAACACGGATACGTGTGTCGGACACGTCAGTATCTTAAAAATAAGACACGAAGATACGGAGTATATATGAATATAGACATATGAGTACGTAATTATATACGTATATAATAAAGTATAATTATTAATTTTTAAACAATATAAATATATCAAATTTTATCATATAGACAAATATTATGAGAAGATATGCTAAATATTTTGAGAAATCTCTAGCACTTACTTTGAAAATTTAAAGTAAAGAATTGGACACGAGTATTTGAGTGTCGTATCGTATCCGAGTGTCCGACACGGCTCTCTAACATAAAAAAATGTCCACCAAATCATAGACTATTACACTCAATATAAATCCTTTAAAATTTTTAAAATCATCAAAAAGATCATATATATGTCCATCCCTTATATTTAACTTGAAATTAAAATCTTCTTGGACATCGCATTTTGTAAAGTAAAAAATTCCTAAGATAACACCTAAATTAAGTATGAATCAATTTATGTGATAAAAGGTTGTACTAGATAATAGTAAGTATGATGAAGTTGAAGGTGTTCTAGAAACATGAATTCTACGAAGTAATTTTCACATACATAAGATTCTTCATAAATTATATATAGAACAGCTTTCTTTTATTTTGAGACAATGGAATGATCAATCTAATAGTCATGTTCAGTGTTGATCAACGTACACGTACACGAATAAATATTATCGATATACACACCATATACAATAATAATAATTTTATATACCTAGCATCTTCTCGGACTTTCAGATTTCGGTTAAGGAAAAGCTCAAATCTAATCTGATTAAGAGAATCAAATTTGGCACAGAAAGATTAAATACAAAGGGTACTTTGCAGAGATCATGCCTGGCCCAACGATCACACTTCAGGCACACGTACAAAGTGCTTAAGCTTAAGGTATGTGAAAAGGAAACACACGCCAAATTACGAGAGAAACCGCCTAGCCTAAGTTTGAGAGTCAAATTTGGGTTGGGCTTAGACATAGAGTTAGCTGGGTTTTGTGTTCTTTCAAGTGACCCTTTTGGTCCAGTTCAACAATTGGTTTCAAATTTTATTTCTCTGGTACTTGCCGCAGTGCAGCAAGCTAGAGTACTGCTAAAAAAATGAGGTAACTTTTTTTTTTTGTTTTTGTTTTTTTTATGGTCAATCCTATCATTCTTTACATATTTGTATAATTCAGTCTTCGATTAGACAATTCATTTTTTTTTTTTAAATGAGCTCTAATTTATTCTGCTTGACCCATTAAGGCTCTTTATATACTATTTATTTAGACTTAATTTTTGTTTCTTATAATGTTTGGGTCATCTAATTAGATATTGGGTTGTACGAACATGTAGATGTTGGTAGGGCCGACCATTAACTTTTTTTTTTAAATTACCTCATTTTTTGGGCTGCCGGCATGCAATGAAACAAGTATTACTCAACTTCAAAGCCAGAAAGCCCAGTACACTTAAAGGATACTATTTTTGTTTATATTGTATATTTTGTTCTTTGTATATATTTTCAAAGAATATTGTATGTGTGAAATGCTCTAAAATATTTCATACATGTAAAAGTGTCTAATTAGAAAATGCCTATTGTATATATTTTCAAAGAATATTGTATATGTGAAATGCTCTAAAATATTTCATACATGTAAAAGTCTCTAATTAGAAAATGCCTCATCATACTTATCACACCCGTCATTAACATCATAATCCAATTAGATACCACACTGGCTCTATGCCTATAAGATGCATGGGAAAATATCAAATTTGAATCAACATGTTTTAATTTTGACTGGAAAACAGAAAATATGTTTTAGTAATTCTTCATAAAGAGAGAGATTCTTCTACTGGAAAAGTAAGAACTCTATTTTAATATTATAATATAGATTAAAGATTTTTTTCAGGACATAATCAAGAGGTGTTGGCGTAAAATATTATAAAATGCTGCAATCCTGTGAGATATAAGATATAATATTTTATGATGTTTTAAAGTACTTTAGATCAGACAAAACCAGCCTTTAAGACGATATATATAAAATCATCTAAACAAAAATATATACAAAATATGCCTCAGTGTTGTAGCCATATGATATTAAACCACTATCCACTGTACGCAGGACAAAAGCTTCTAAAATAAGATTTAGGAAAATAAATGGCTACAAGATTTTTTTTTAAATTTTAAGTCAGAAAATTACTTCACAAATTTCCTGCCTCTGGACTTAAAAAAACCTTTTTTTCACAAGAAAAGAAACAAAAGGCAAACTTCTCTCTCATTTTTCGTAGGTCTCTTTATATGTTTTTTTTCTTGATAACAATTGAGATTCTATATGAACCCTTACAAAATCAGACTTTTCTTAGTAATTTCTAATCATAAAAACATATTTTAAAGACATTTCCTTAACTTTAAGATTTTTTTTTGTAAGGAATAAAATAAAATTATATAATTAACTTCAAAATATCTGAAAGACTTGAAATTGAATTTAACTTTTTCATACTGGAACTTGGATTTTCCTGCAAAACCCTCAGTCGAGTTAAATTAACGATTACTTTTCTTCAAGCAAGTGTGAAAGGTAAGAGTAAAACTTGCTGCACCGTTTTTAATTAAAAAAACCTTTTTAAATTTGAGTGCGGAGTACTTTTCTAAATAAAAGGATTTGAGGACTACACAGCAATGTTTCGATATTTCTAAAAAATAGGAACTGGTCTCCGTTCTCTAGGGTTCCAATTTCTGAGTTCTCCCTCCGCGCCCAGGAGGATTACAAGTAGAAATCTGCAACTGCGTTTCTACTCCAGGGAAGGTTGCTGGTCACCGTTCTCTAGGGTTCCAATTTCTGAGTTCTCCCTCCGCGCCCAGGAGGATTACAAGTAGAAATCTGCAACTGCGTTTCTACTCCAGGGAAGGTTGCTACCTAGAATGGGGAAATCCAAAGGAGAAGGAGGGAGAAGCAAAAACCGCCCCTCTAGTAGCAGGTGACGCCACAATCTTGGTTTCTGTTAATTTACTGAAAAGGATCAATTTTTTTTAGTTCCTTTTTTTTTCTGTTAATTGGCAGCGTGGCAGCTTCGCTGTTGCCTTCAGGAGCTTCTGGGATTGGGTTTGGGGGCTACCTTGGAAGTTCTCGAGTCGAATCCTCTTCCTTCAATGAAGATACCGGGCTTTCTCCCGTAACTCTTTCTGCTTTCTCTACTCAGAATGTATTTTTTTTCTTCTATTTGTTGATGTCGGAATTCTGTGTTTGTATCTTTGTAATTACATGCTCATATCGAAGAGGACAAGAAAAAAAATAAGAAGTTGAACATTTTTCATATGCATACATAATGTAACAGCAAAAGGTGATTCCTTGCACACTTTGATGTTCGGTGTTCTTCTCTTCTTTCCCCTTCCTAAGAAGTCCTTCCCTTTTTTTTTATTCGACAAACCATGGACAAACCCAAACTGGAGGTTCAGTAAATAATTAAATTGCATGGCCCCCGAATCATCATGGGCTTAGCAATATGCGTATCTGGTGCTGCCAAGCTGTAGCTAGCGAGTGCAACAGGAAGCACACCCACGTGCTGTGCCATCCACCACCGTGTGGATTAGTGTTCTAAAAATATGCAAGACAATCTACTGAGACCCTTTACCCGTATGAACAACCTACTATAGAACAAGAATCTCTTTCAAAATAACCCCTGAATATGACAATAAATTCAGACAGCACTGTCCTTGGCATGCGCCAAAGAAGTTTAAGTTTTGTCTTTTGGAAGTGAGTAGGGTCTCTGCAGCCTTTGTAGTAGGGCCTTGGGTTTCCGGCATTTGGTCTTTTTTATTGTTATTTTGATTGGTAGAACTCCCTTTTCCCTTTTCAACAGTTAATAGAAGTCCCTTTTCCCTTTTCAACAATTACAGTGAAAACCGGAGGATTGTCTTCCATAGTACTGTAGCATCTTTCTTTAGTGGTCTTGGCTTTCTGTGCTAGCAGGCCAGATTATCAGCAAAGAACATTTCATCCTCTGTGACAATGATGTTGAGGTGGTCAATGTCTTGATATTAGTGCCAGACTAGTTTTCATTTACTTCATGATGGAGGCCCACATTCTCATGTCATTTTCCTGAGTTGGCAGTTATCACATCTTATGCCAAGATTGCACCACTGCCTGATAACGTCTAAGGCTGACGTGTCTTGCTTTTGTCTGGTGGAGAAGGGTTCAGTAATGAAACTTTTGTCTTGGCCACTTGGAACTTGTGCAGAAATTTCCTTTGTGTGTCATTCCGATCCAGGATGGGGTTTAGCTTCAACCTTTGGTACCAGTTGAAAGCTGTACCCGTGAGTGATGTGGCAAAACCCTAGGAGGCCTTGAATAACTTGAGTTCTTGAGCACACACTGACCAACATTTTGCAGAGAGAGTGTAATAATTGTTCTTTGCCTTGTTCGTTAAACTTGCTCAAACAAAATGCAAGTGAGACATCCAGAATAGCAATATAGAGGATTATGGGTTTGCAATTTAACTCTGTGCTGGAAGTGTGGGCCTTCTTTAAACAATTGAAGATTAAATCCAAATCAAAGAACCAGCGCAATATAGTTGGAATTCTCACTCATGCAGTCTGCTGGAGCATTTGGAAGGAGAGGAACGATGTGATATTTAGGGGAAGTAAATTTTATATTGAGAGTATTGCTTTCGCACCTTATCTTATTTGTATTCTTGGGCTCATTATATTATAGGTGTCTCACCCGAGTCTTGGTTAAGGGCATTTACTTAGTAATTGCCGAATAATGTAATTTCCTCTTTTTTGAGTGGATAGGGACCTCTCCTATCCTTGATTGTACTTCCTCTATTTATTCAATAAAATTAGTGGTACAATCCACGTTCTTATAAAAAAAAAAAAGGAAACAGTGACAATGTGTCGTTAATTAGGGGAGTTTCCGTTGCTTACCTGTATTTTCCCGATCCATATGGGCCCTCCATAGTAGGGACTGATGGATGATTATTTGGGCATATTTTGGAAAGTTGATTGGGGTAATAGATTTTGTCTAAAGTCAACTTTTTAACTAAACATTAGAGAGAGAAATTTTGGTTGCTAATCATTGGACTTGAAGAATCTTATTTGGTTGGGAAAAGGTAAAAAGTGGGATTTGAAATGCTATTTACCAAAATGCCCTTCCTTTTTACTTGAAGTGTAAAAAGATAATGGCATTTTGGTCCATTCCCCATTAGCCAATGATTGGAAGCTAGGTCACCATGGCCAATGTGCCTATCTCTCTCTTCCTCTCCCACTCTCTAGATTTTATATTTTGGCAAAATCGAGAAGAATCCCGGTCATTTGGGAATCCATATTGGATTCCATTGATTGGAATCCACCCAATATGGGTTTCCAAATGATGTCTTAAATGTTTGAATCTAGGTTGGTAGGCTGGAAAGGAAAGGCTCCTCTCATATAGGAGGAGGATGATACTATGCAAATGTTCTTAGATAATGTCCCTAGTTACTCTCTGTCCATCTGTAGGATTCTAAAAACAATAGAAAGAAAGTTTGAGCCTACTCAGAGCAAATTCTTCTGGCATGGTAGTGGAGAGCAGTGCAGGGGATGACATGATAATAGTTGGGCAGAGTATGCAATAGTAAGGTGGGAAGGGATTGACATCAACGTCAGGCTTTTCAACTGGGCACTTCTTGCAAAATGGTTATGGAAGTTGGCATGGAGAATAGAGGCCTATCGATAAAGGTGATTCAGCTAAAATACTAAAATACTACAGGAATCTTGGTCAATCTTGGTAATAGGGACAAGTGTCTCTTTTTTAAGGACATACGGTGTGGGGGTTCTCCTTGGAAGATGAGTTTCCCTAGCTTCATAGAATATCTTCAGAGCAAATGGCGTTTGACTTGTGCATTCAAGGATTGGCCTTTGGGAGTAGGTTGGATCCCCTGCTTTAGGAGGTATTTGGACTAATGTGGGGGTTAGTCAACTGGAAAATTGTGCTTGCTTCTTCTAGGCTGTACCTTGAACCTCAACAGGGAGGATGGTGGAAGTGGAGTTGGGACACTAATTAAAGCTTTTCTATCAAGTTTGCATATAATCTCATTGTGGATGGTGGTACCCATCACTCCCTGGTTAGTTTTTTTTTCAAAAGTGACCCAAAAAAAGTTCACAATTCATTACTAGGATAAAAACTTACATAATTACAGAGAACATAAAAAAGATAAAGGCAGGAAGCCACAGGAAGTCCGGCCAGATGCCAAAACAGGAAATAAAGAAACCCCTCTTATTTTATCCAGTAGATAAAATAAGATAACACAAGAAAACCCTGAACACATATCATCAAAGAATCAGTCTGCTCCATTCTTGAGTCTTGGATAATAGAACTGAGTCTTTCCATGCACGAGAATCCCCACTGCTTTCCCCCAATCCATCACTCTCTTGCAGGCTTTGCCGATAATGTCAAAAGGCACATTATTCTCCGTAGAGAACCTTCTGGAATTCTTTTCAATCCACACACCCCAAAGTATAGCTGGTAATAGCAAAGACGGCAGCTGCTTTTCAGAATTACTTGGACAGATAGATTCCCACCATTCCATCATATCTAGTTCATTACATGGTTCTTTCCAGGGGATATGAAAAATATTACGGATGGACCTCCATAAGACATTAATAATACCATGGTGGCAGAACAAATGAGCAGAAGTTTCCACAAACAGTCAGCAGAATATACATGAGGCTTTCTGGTTCTTAATAATGCTGTTTAGTCTGTCCATGGTTGGAAGTCTGCCCAATAATAGCTTCCATAAGAAAATTTTGATCTTAGTAGGCAAGAGCTTGGACCATACTATGTGATCCCACCTCACACTTACCCCACCATCGATAATGATTTTTGGAGGGACTCTAACAGAGAACAGTCCCTCGTTGCTCCATACCCAGAGCCTTTTATCATCATTTCCTAGATTGAGATGAATACCATTGATTCTTCCCAAGACTTCCATCAGCTGTTCAGACTCCAAATCAGTTGGATTTCTTCTCAGAGGTAAAGTCCAAGAAGAAGTTTCTCCTAAATAGAATTGAGCGATGGGTTTATCCTTATGCTCTGCAATTTGATACAGTTCTGGAAACTGATGCGCAAACGGCAGTTCTGAGCATCATCTGTCTTCCCAAAATTTGACCCAATTACCATTCCCCACAACAAATCTGACTGCCGGGCTAATAATTTCAGCCATTTTGGAAATGTTTCTCCATGTAGGTGACAAGGATGAAGTAGAATTAGGAGTGAGTGTCCATCTGGTTGAGTGAAGGTAGTATCTTTCTCTAATGATCCTTGCCCAAAGAGCATCCTATTCCTCTCCCAATTTCCACAGCCATTTGGATAATAAAACTGCATTGAAAGTTCCAATCTGAATAAGCCTTACACCCTTGATCCTTCCTTTGACACACCTTCTCCAAGTCACTAGGTGCAAAGCCCTTCTCTCTCTCTTGGAATTTGGTGGATATGTAGATGAAAGGACTGTTTTTGAGAGGATCCACCTCCCTCCTACTGAGAGAAACCTTTCCTTCCAGCCTTCTATTCTTTGATGAAACTTTCTAATCAGGTCATCCCACTTCCTAACTTTATTTTGAGCAATTGATAGAGGAAGCCCCAAATACTATTTGGAAACTGAGAGATTCTGCAATTAAATATTTCAGCAAAGCTCAACAATTTTCCTTGAGTCAGATTAATCCCTATAACTTCTGATTTGTCAAAATTTATAGACATTCCTGTAATAGCCTCTGTTAGGATCAACATCTTCTTCATATTCCACAGCTTCTCGTCACTACCCGAGGAAAACAGTAATGTGTCATCTACAAACTGTAGATGTGACAATTGGAGACCATTTCTTCCCAAGATAAAGCTATCCACCAAACCTTGAGATGAAGCTCTCTCCCATAAAGTGCTCATAATTTGACCTTCCATAATGAAAAGGAGAGGTGAGATTGGATCACCCTGCCTCAACCCTCTAGAACTTCCGAAATATCCACATGGCTCTCCATTCATCAAAATAGAGAGTATTTGTGTTGAAATACAGGTCATAATCCATCCATTCCACCTCTCCTTGAAGCCCATGGAACCAAGTGTTTTATGTATGCATTGCCAACTTACTCTATTGTAGGCTTTGGCCAAATCCAGCTTAACAACAACTCCTTTCTGCTGTTTTTCTGAGAATGGATTGCTTCATGGGCTGAAAGGAAGTTATCCAATATATACCTCCCTTTAAGCCTTTCAGGAAAGCTGATTGATTCCCACTGATAACATCTGCCAAAATTGTCCTCAATCTGTTGGCCAAGACTTTGGAAATGATTTTATAGCATCCATTTAAGAGGCTGATCGGTCTATATTCTGATAGAAGCTCTGCATCCTCTTTTTTTTTTGAATTAGAACAATAAATGTGAAGTTCAGGGCCTTAACAGAAAGTGGCCTATCTTGAAATTCTTCCATTACTTTCATTAGGTCCTCTGTGATAGTGTCCCAGAAGAAATGATAGAAACCCATGGAAAACCCATCCGGCCCTGGGGATTTGTTAGCATCCATAGCAAAGATAGCTTCTTTTACTTCCTTTTCAGAAAAGGGACTGCAGAGAGCATCAGCTTGGCTGATATCAATTTTTGGAAGAACACCTTGATCCAGATGAGGTCTCCACCATTCATTTTCTGTAAAAAGCTCTTGGAATGACGAGATAAAAACTTTCTCGATTTGCTCCTCATTATCAATGACCCGATCATCCACTTTAACTTGCTCAATCTTCAAAGATCTCCTTTTTGCACTAGCAACAACATCGAAGAATTTTGTATTACTGTCCCCCTCTTTTAACCACAACTCTTTACATCTTTGTCTCCATTTGATCTCTTCTCTAAGAAGCCTCCCCCTCTTTTAACCACAACTCTTTAGATCTTTGTCTCCATTTGATCTCTTCTCTAAGAAGCCAGTTGTTATACTCCTTGACATTGAGTAACTCTTGATTATCTTCCATGGACAATTCACAAATATCAGCCTTTTTTTTTGGAAGGTGACTAAAAAGTCACATTTCATTGAAAAGGTCGAAACCATACAATAAGGAAGCCCTCGGAAGGGCCAGAAACAAAAACAAAACGACACAAAGATAACAAAAGATTGCTCTACCAAGATGGTAAAGTAAGGAGAACTCAAAGGCAAAGACAAAAAAAATGCAGAGATACCCATGGCTTCAAAAGAGATCTCATGATTAGGCTCTTCCACTGATTTGCCGCTAGGAAGGCACAAGCAGCCTGCCCGAGAGAATGAGAACTCCACTGTTTGATACAATTCCTGACCCACTTAAGTTTATTAGAGAAGATTTTGCAAGCTGAATCTGATTCAGATATAGGAACTTCTTTCCACCATATAGAGACCACCTCCTTGAAGCTTAGATGAGAATGCCAAGTCAATTCATAACTGAAAATCCTTTGCTTTTTGGTGTTATCCCCTGTGCACAGCATGATGGGAATGTGATCTGAAATAGGTCTGTTCAGAGCGTTGAGGTTAGATAAGGGAAACATGTTGAACCATGAAGTGGATACAAGAACTCTGTCAATTCTAGATTGGGTGCTATTACTTTGTAAATTGGACCAAGTGAATCTTCTATTTAGGGATAAACCAAATCCATTAGTTCACTGTCCTTTATCCAATGTCCCAAGTTTTCCATATCCTCTCTCCAATTGTGTGTGCCTGATCTTTCCCAAGGAAATTTCACACAGTTGAATCCCCCAATATACACCATTCCTCCTGAAATAAATTCTGCAGCCTATAAAGTTCCTGGAAGAAAGCTCTCCTTTGGTGCTGACTAGGGGGACCATAAATTGATGTAATGATCCAATGTTTGCTATCTAGAGTACCAGAAAATTTGACAGGGATGCTGAATTGCCCCAAATCACATACCTGACCTGTCATTTTACTCTCATTCCACAAGATCAGTTGACCACCACTGTAACCTTCAGCTGGAAAAGAAGCCCATCCAGTCAATAAGGGACCCCCACTCCTTCTAATAATCTGATCATAACTACAGACATCTTAGTTTCTTGAATACAAACGCAGTCAAGTTGAAGGGAACTAATAAAATCCCGTAACCCTCTCATCTTCAAGTCTTCATTAAGTCCTCTGATATTCCATCTGAGCAGCTTCATTTTGTCAACTGATTCTTCCCTCGCATTTTCTTATCTCTAAGGCAATCCACCAAAGTATTACCGTTGACAAAGCTGAGTTCCCTTTTCCCAATTTTAAGGCCACTACCATTACCTTTTTTCTTTGAACTACTTTGAAGGATATCATTTCTCCTCAACTTTTTGATGAAACTCTTAACAATATCTTCCTTCCCCATAAATGACACTCCAATCCTCCTGCCAAAAAGAAGAATCTCATCGGTCCAGGCATCGATAGGAACCACTTGACCCATGTGCAGAGGACTGGAATCCCCTGCCACTTCCGTGAACGTGGCTCAGAGGAGCCCATGCAGCCATCTTCAATCACCTATCCTTGAGAAGGTAACAATTGAGTGGAAGGTCAAGACCCTGAAGGGTCAACACCTTCTAGAGCTAGACCGCTACCCAACTTTCCAAGACCTCCTGTCTCAATGGAGGGGAAGCCAACTGCAGGAAGCTCCTCTACTGGCTCTGGTCTGTCTCTCCCTAAGGCCGGCGACCGTGGCTGATGGCACGACAAAGAGTGGCCTTGGAAGACCCCGATCTCCTTAGAGGAGACGAGATCAAAAGGAGACCACTCTTCTCGTGTGAAAATGGAATCAGGAACCACTGGAATAGGAGACAGAAACAATAGCAGACAACCGATTGGCCCGAGGAGGAAGACAACAGTCTGGAGATGAACTGTGCGTGGAGAGCAAACCGCCCGACTCAACCGGTAAAACAATAACAGGCTTGGCACTGTTACGTGGGACGGTCCGGTTCAAAGTAAGTTCCGGATCTACCAGTAAGGAAGATAATGGGTAGACGCTCGGGTCGGAGGACCAAAACTATACATCTTCTATGCCCGAGATTATCTTGGGAGGATGCTTGACCCAATCATCCTCGGGACAGGGCGGCATTACACCAGGTGCAACGGCCTTGAGCTCAAAGTCCATGCAGCTTCCTTTCTGCCTAGCTCCTCGAACATCAGGAATGAGATCCGCCTTAGCGACATTTCAGGAACCAAGGCACCTCGGAACAGCACCAAAGTTGAACCCTTCAGCACCTGGGGAATGGCCAATGCTGACGTCTCCAACGGGAACTCTAAATTGAGTCAAGTGAGGCTCAACCAAATCAGTTCCCACATTGAGTTGGGATTGAGTTTGACTATACCTCATAGGCCCTTCCGAAGCCCATATTTCCAGCTCCAGGTGATCTTCTGTTGAGGATCAGAGATCACAAGAGCGGCACCGTCCCTCCCAGCTCTGGTCTCCGAATACAAATATCAACCTTAGCTTGAAGTTCATCCATTTTTTTGCAGAAGTTGCTGTCTAATAGCTGAAGCTTCCCTAAAAGTTTGGGAGCTCCACCTCTTGATACCCCTTCTCACATTCTTCAAATTTTCTGAGAATGTAACAACAACCTGACTAGAATGTTGATCCTCTTTCCACGGCTTAGTGACCAGGTCTCTAAAGTCTTCATGTGTATGCCAGGCCAGCTCATGTCTAAATATTTTATGTTTCCTTTGCTCTTCCTTGATATTCAGAAGTAGAGGGATGTGGTCAGAGACAGTCCTATTCAGGCCTCTTGCTCTTGTCAAGGGAAACAACTCAAACCATCTAGTAGAGGCCTTTTTATCCATGAAGCAACAAAGTCAATAGGGTTTGATTTTGAAGTTAGACTTTCAAAATCCCTATGATAGGGTTAACTGGGAATGTCTCTATCAGGTGCTATTGAAGATGGGTTTGGCTTGAGGTGGGTGGGCCTATCTACTGCCTCCTTTACAGTTCTTGTTAACGGGGAGTTACCAACTGCCTTTATAGTGGGAGAGGTCTCCATCAGGGAGATCCTACGTCTCTATTGTTGTTTGTCCTGGTGGCTGATATCTTTAGTATGATGTGGGAGAAAGCAGTTGCAACTGGTCTTCTTAGTGGGTTCCATATTAGGGTTTAGATAGACAGATCTCCCATCTTCAATAAGCAGAGACACTATTTTATTCTTGGCATATAATGAAGAACAACTACTTGTGGCCAGATTGATTTTGGAATTGTTGGATGAGATCTCTGGCTTGAGGGTGTATTTCTACAAAAGCCAGCTCCTTGGGGTCAATGCTGTAGAATCAGTGTTACTAAGGGCGGCCACTATTTTGGGATGTTAGATAGGGCATTTTTCGATAACTTGTTTGGGCCTTCTTCTCACTCCAGGGGGAATCAATTGCAGAGACTGGCAGCGGGTGATTCAGAAATTTGAGACGAGATTGGCAGGATGGAAAGGGAGGTTGCTATCTTATGGGGGGAAGTTGGTGTTGTACAAGTATGTATTTGATAGCTTCCCATTTATTACCTGTCCATTTTCAGAATACCCAAGTCCACGGTCAAGAAGCTAGAGGCTATTAGGTGTCACTTTTTTGGAAAGGCAATGGGGATAACCTAAAGGGAGGATTTGATATCTCTTGGGGACGAATCTGCAGGAGCAAGGAGAATGATGGATTGGCTATTAAGGGCATCTTGTGTTCCAACCTAGCACTTCTCTCTAAATGGCTTTGGAAATTGGGGACAACAAATTCAGGGCTTTGGTGGGAGGTTATTTGGCATAAGTACCACCTTCGAAGTAGGACTTGGGATCTCATACCAAACTCTCTATTTAAGGTGTCCTATGTATGGAAGAGAGTTCTGGAAGGGGCTGACATCATTAAGGCAGGCACTCTTGTTTCCATTGATAATAGGGAGTCCACCTTTTTTGGCTTGCGGACCTTCCTCCCTTTTTTTGAAGGTGACATTAAGTCACAATTTCATAGAGTAAAAAAGAGGATTACAAGGAGAATGAATAGCCCTAGGGCCAACACCTTCAGGATCGGACGATCCCCGTCCTGAACCCCAACTACCTAAGAAAAGCTGAAATTTACAATGATGTTTTATCAAGCCAATAAAACAAAAACACACTAAGAGCTGCCTATCAGGATATCATATCCTTCCACTTCCTTGCCTTTTCAAAAAAATCAGAACTCCCCTCCTTGAGAATACCAGCAGCCCGTCCCCAATCTTCCACCCATCTAAATGTACTCCTCAGCAGATCATTAGAGCTTCTACACTGATCATTGAATTTCCTTCTGTTTCTTTCACACCAGATGGCCCACAAAAGGGCCGGGCAAATCAAGAACCACAATTGTTTGAGATTTTTGTATAGACAATTAATGCTCCACCATTGGAGGAGATCCAACACAGAAGATTGCTCTACCCAATTGATTCCAAATAATCTACACATAATCTTCCACTGTATGATAATAATACCACAGCCACATAATAGATACTTTTGATCCTCCTCAAAAAGAGCACAATAAACACACGAGAAGCTCCCAGAGATGTGTAGTTTCTTGGCCCTCTTTCCCGTAAGAATTATGCACCAAGCAAGCTTCCACAGGAAAATTTTGATCTTATTAGGAAGGTGATTAGACCAAACTAACTCTTTCCACCACACCCTAATTCCACCATCATTCAACATTTGAGCCATGGAATTGACCGAGAACTGTCCATTGTTGGTCCATCTCCAATTTCTTTTGTCTTGCACCTCACCAAAAATTCTGGCTTCACTGATGGTGTTGATTAGCAATACTAGTTCTTCTGCTTCCTCATCCGTGGGATTCCTTCTCAAAGGCAAGCTGATCTGCCCTGCATCTATATTGCATAACACTTCCTCAACTGTAGCTTTTTGGTGAAGGGTTATATTGAAGATATTGCTGAAAAGCTTAGAAAGGGTCATATTGGGACACCATTTATCTCTCCAAAACTGTGTATCCCTCCCATTTCCCACCTGAATAGTACTCGAAATATCCATGAATTCAGCACATCTAACAATATTCTTCCAGATTGAAGACATATTGTAGCTGGTTGAAGGATAAAAATTCCATTTGTTTTCACCTTGAAAATAAAGATCCTTCACAATCACAGCCCAAAGTGCATTCGGATGTTCTCCCCTTCTCCACAACCATTTAGCTAGCATTGCTTTGTTGAAAGTAGCCACACCACAGAGGCCAATTCCTCCTTGCTCCTTGCTTTTGCAAACATTGCTCCATTTGATCAAATGTATACCTTTCTTATCCCTTTTCCCTCCTGACCAAAAAAAGGAACTTCGAATTGCTTCAATGATTTTTTCCACTGTTCGAGGTATCTTAAATATAGAAGCATGGTAAATTGCCAAAGACGAAAGAACCGATTTTGACAATATCATTTTCCCTCCTCCTGAAAGAAAGTTGCCTTTCCACCCTTCCAATCTACTCTCAAATTTCTTAATTAAACCATCCCAATCTCTCACCCTTAAGTTTCCATCTGATAAGGGCAGACCCAAATATTTAATAGGGAACATCTTCACTCTGCACTTTAAGGAATTTGCAATCTCCAAAAGACTAGGCTGCGGCACATTCAAACCCACTATTTCTGATTTCTCATAATTGATCCTCAGTCCTGTGATAAGTTCTATCAAAATAAGCAAACTTTTGATATTCTGGATATCCTCCTTGCTTCCTGGAGAAAACAATAGCGTATCATCTGCAAACTGAAGATGAGATAGGTGAATGTTGCTCCTGCCTATTCTGAATCCCTCAATAAGGCCAAGTTGAACAGCATTATCCCAAAGAGAGCTAAAAATCTGTCCAATAAGCAAAAACAGAAACGGAGACAATGGATCTCCCTGCCTAAGACCTCTTGAACTGCTGAAATATCCACACGGTTCTCTATTGATCAACACAGAAAACTTAGAGGATGAAATACAGCTCATTATCCATCTAACCCATCTTTCATTGAAACCCATGAGGATCATTGTTTTTTTGAGACAATTCCAGTTGATTCTATCATAAGCCTTCTCAAAGTCAAGCTTTAATAACACTCCTTGCTTATTTCTGATCTTGTAATGATGTATTACCTCATAAGCTGTCATAAAGTTATCCAGTATAAATCTGCCTTGCATAAATGCTGATTGATTAATGCCCACAAGTTTATGTATCACCTTCTTAAATCGGGTTGCTAGGATCTTGGCAATAACCTTATAGTATCCATTGAGTAAGCTAATGGGCCGAAAATCTGTCACTCTATCCGCTCCTTCTGACTTAGGAATAAGAACAACATATGTAGCATTAACCGCTCTAATCCTTTTCGGCCTGTCATAAAACTCCTGCACAAGGTTAACCAAATCATCTTTAATAACATCCCAAAAGAATTGATAGAACCCCAGCGAAAATCCGTCAGGACCCGGAGCTTTATTAGGATCCATACTGAAAACAACCATTCTAACTTCCCTTGCCACTTTGTTTCCCTTATTTGCCATTGCTACCCAGCCTTAAGCATTAGTCGCTCAAAACTTTGACAACACTTCACAGGGGGGTAGAGGAGGTATCTGGTCACCTTGCTTCATGAGGCATATGAGGGAAAGTGAGATCCAAGATGATTTTGGTTGCCTTTTGTCTCTATTACAGGGTTACAACCTTATTTTTTCAACCAAGGATACTAGGAGATGGAATTGAGAGTCTGGGAGCTTCTAAGTGAAATCGGCTTATAAGATGATTGCGGAATGTGGGCAACGCTTTCGCTTCTACAAGCATGACGTTCTTCTTTGGAGGATTTCTTATGGAAGGCTCCCGACATGTGATAGACTATACGGTGTTTAGATGGCTTTCCTACCATTTGTAGCTTGTGTTGGGAGGAGGATGAGTCTGTGGACCATGTTCTTATTAAGTGTGACTTTGCCAAGCAAGAGTGGCAATCTTTGTGGCACAAGTTGCACTTACAACCTAGCTGCTTGGACGATGTGGATTCGGTTTACTCCTTGCTGCTGTTTGGGGCTTCCTATCATGTATTGAGAGATGATGTCAAAGTCTGGTGGTTGATTCTTCATGCTCCTTTTTAGACCATTTGGGGTGAGCGGAATCAGAGGATCTTTCGGAAGGAAGCTTCTACTCCGGAGGAATTTGTAATTTTTTAGAGTTTTTCAGTGAGGGAGCAGGCTACGACCTTTTGTACTTAGGATGTGAATGCATAATCTTTTTTGGCTCTTTTCGGGGTTTCATGAGTGTGCACCATTTCGGTGCCCTTTTGGGGAATCTATAAGGGTGTTCATCCTTTACTCTTGTACGGTTACCTCTTTTTATTTTATATACCATGTGGTACCATCCACGTTTCCAAAAAAAAAGAAAAAAAACACCTAGCGGGACGGACTCTACGATGTATCTCTCGGGGATAGGGGATAACTAATTCTTGCTCCTTACAATTTGTGCTGTCCGGGCACAGAGCATCTCTTTGTTTATGCAGTAAGTGTTTAGACTTGAGACGTTTTTGATGTAGGTAAGGGGTTGGAGACCCTACTTAAAGTGTACTCTTGACTGGGGCATTGGGCTATATGGTGTAGAGACCACATTCCCAGGTCAACTTAAAGACCCATCTCGCTTGAAAGAGTGTCTAGAAACTTTTCGGACGGATAGGTGGAGGTTGGGGGACTGTTAATGAATGGCTTGCTCAGCCACTTTAAGACTAGTGTGGTGCTTGTCCCGTTACTTCTTGATTTGAATAGACCACGATAGCTGTAGAGGCAAACAAAAAGAATATTTTACGAACATGAGACCATTTTACAAATGCTAAGAAGCCAGTTAAAGAATGTTGTACGACGGCTGAAGAGTCGGTTAGAAGATGATTTACGATGATTATTAGCCAGCAAATCCATGGGACCAAGGTTCAAAAACTCGGCTTGGATCGGCACGGATTGGCCGACTCGGACGTGTTGATCCCGTGCAACCTGGCCGAGTCCAGGACTTGGATTGGGCGATCCGAGGCTGGTTCGCTCCGGGTCGGCTCGGATTGGGCCGACCCGGCCCCCAACGGCTAGTTTGACTAGCCGTTGGGGGTCTATTTAAACCCCCCCAAGGCCTTCTTAAGGCTCTACAAGTGTCCTTTGAGCCTCCTAACATTCTTGCTCTCTCTCACACTCTCTCGATCATAGAATTCTCTCTCTATCTCTCCCACAAGGCTACGACTACAAGCTCCGCGATCTCTCCTCTTCTTCTAAATTCATTTACTTTCCTTTGTCAATTTTTTTCTTTCTATACTATTGTTCTCAGCATCTCTATTTACCCTTTGGCAGTCGACGTGTTGTGAACTATGAACTGCTCAACTGTGTAAGGAATGGCATCTTAAGGTGCTGCTGAGCGGTCCTCTGGGAATCCTCCTAGCGCTGATCCTGCTTGGAGTCATTGCACGCTAATGGACATGGGCCAGAGAAAGGTATAATGCAAATATTGCAACCGGGTTGTCTCTGTCGGGGTCTACCGATTCAAACAACATCTTGCTAGAATAAAATGTGAAGTCGTAGCATGTGCTCGAGTTCCTTCATAGGTTCGGATCCAATTTCGAACTTATATGAGGGAGAAGGAATCAACCAAAGCAAGTACTGTCAGAAGAAGACAGGAAATTCGAGAGGAGTTGTCTGAACCAACGGGAAGGTCTGATGTTGGAGTTCGGCTTGGTGGAAGTAATCAACTTATAAATGTGGATGATTGAAATACAAGTAAGTTTTTTATTTAACTTATTTTCATGTTCTTCATTTAATATTTTCAGACAAAAAGTTATAGTAGATTAAATTTTTTTCTTTTACATTTAAAGCTGAAATGCGACGTGCAATGGAGGCAAGCCGACGGTCCTTTGTAGATGAGGACTTATTTCGGCACACTAGAAGATATGCAGGACAAGGAAATAACTTCACACCTTCTGTACAAGGGAGCACTAGCGCCGACATGAGCACTAATGTATGCGAGGAGCTGCCTCATGAGTTCACTAGAGATGGAGATCCGAGAGTGTGTCCAATAGATCCCTTCCTCACCAAGAAGAGGGATAAACAACCTTCCATTACTGCTGCATTCAAAAACTTAAAGCTTTGTAAGGAGAAGATATGGAGAGCTACATTTAGGTGGTTTTTCTATAACAGTATCTTTGCTCATGCTGCCAAGGGATTATATTATGAGTCCATGATCGAAACCATACAAGAAGTTGGCAAAAGGGTTGAGAGGCCTACCCCATATGAGATATACAACAAGTACTTGGACTTAGAAGTTGACGACAAGCGGACATATATTACATCATTTGAAAGGATATGGGATGAGTATGGATGCACGCTAATGTGCGATGGATGGATAGGTACGTAAGCCTTATCTTCATTTTTTTCCTTAAATATGAATGGGTCTCTTTCTGGTTTCTTATCACCTATGGAACTTCACAGGGATAACAAGAAGAAGTATGATCAACTTCTTAATTTACTGCAAAGACGGAACCGTATTTTGGAAGTCTATTGAGGTATCTGGAAAGATAAAAAATGTCCAATACCTATATGAATTAATAGATCAAATGGTGGAAGAGGTGGGAGAAAAAAAGGTTGTCCAAGTAGTAACGAATAATGCAGCGACCTTCAAGTTAGCTGGACAAATGTTGATGCAGAAGAGACAACATCTATATTGGGTTCCTTGTTTTGCTCATTGTATTGACTTGATGTTGGAAGACATTTGCGCTGATCCGATGGTAGATGGAGTGGTCAAGAGTGGTCGATTTATTACTACATTTATCTACAACCACAACAACATTTTGGATATCATACGCACACATACTCATGGAAGAGAGTTGCTTCGTCTGGGAGCCACCATATTTGCATCTCAATATATATGTTTAGATAGTTTAAGTCAACAAAAGAATAACTTGATTATGATGGTGACATCAGAAGATTGAGAGAACCATATATTCCGCATGTACCAACTATGGTCAGAAAGAAGGGTAAGAAAGTGGTTGATCTAATTTAGTCTAGGCTCTTCTGGAGGGGATTGCAAGCAATGTTAGATATTGTAGAACCGCTTGTCCGTGTCTTGCGATCTTGTGATGGAGAAAGAAGATCGGATATATGGGATATTTATATGAGGCTATGGTCAGAGCTAAGGAGTTCATTTAACTTAACAATCCAACAACTTATGTAAAGTGGGACATAATAAACACACGTTGGGAACATATTTTACATCATGATCTTCATGCAACTAGTAAGCAACTAACTTTGTATATTTATTAATTTGCATACACATTTATCATAAGTACTAACTAACTTCTACTTCTTTATTTAGGTTATTTTTTCAACACTTACTACATGTTTAGAAATGATGGGAAGAATGATAACTATGATAGTTGCTCAGAAGTGTTGATGAGGACTAAGAATGTTATTAGGCGCATGATTGAAGATGAGGACAGAGCAGTAATGGCATGCAAGCAAATGTATGATTATAAATTCATGTTATACCACTTTGGGACAAGTACTGCTTAGAGAGCTGCAAATATTTTGAGTCAAGGTTTGAAAACTATTAACCAGATGTTCTATTTAACTTTTAATTATAGCTTGCACATTGTTGACATGTAAAATTTTCTATTTATAACTGATTGGTGGCTAGATCATGAAAAAGCATATGGACATGAAGATCTAGCCTATGTAACAATTCGGGTCCTAAGTCAAACAACCTCTTCATCAGGTTGTGAGAAAAACTGGCGCACCTTTGACTTGATTCACACCAAACAAATGAATAGATTGAAGTCGAGCCGTCTAGAAAAGCTAATATTCTGTCATTATAATATGAGGTTGAAGTTAAAAAATCTCGAGCTCATAAGGAGCCTTCAAAGGCAGGAGAAGGAGAGAATGTTCGGACAAGGCACGGAGACGACAAATGCAGAAGAACCCATAGACTTGGATGAGATGTTCGAGGAACAACATCTACTAAATGCATGGATTGATGCAAGCACTTCAAATGAGTCTGAATTCGACGCAAATGATCGGGAATAGGCGGAAGGTGAGTTAGATAACGTTCCACTACTTACTGATTTTCAACCTCTTCCAAAACGTCAGAAGAAGAGCAAAAAACAAGCACCAAACAAAAGGAAGAGTGTTACTGGAATTGAGATTATTGATTTAGAGACTATTGAGGAGGAGGATGAAACGCCAGAACCAAGTGGTGAGGTACAATATCAAATCTCAAATGACTCGACATCAAAGACGAGTTCCGATAGTTCTAACTATGGTGGAGATACTACAAGTGCCCAAGCCCCACCTCCACCTCTACCAATTCAATTCACTGGAGAACAAGATTACACACATGCTACTCAAGATGAACATCATGGTAGTAGAGCAGGACGGGAAAAATCTCCCATTCAAACATGCAGCAGATCAAGGAGGAAGGTCAAAGGTGAAGCTCCTCAGTGTACAAAGCCAAAGAAGAACTTAGGAGGGAGAGAGAATATCAGGAGCAACTATCAGATGCATCATCGTATTCTCCGTACAAAGGGTATAGTCATCCTAGTGAATATATAGTTTACCCCCCTCAACATTCTTATACATCCAACTATTCAGGAGGTTATCTAGAATATCCACAAATTTCAGTCATCTATACCAATACAGATGACTATAGCCGGTATGTGATGCAATATGAGCAATACTACTAGAGCTATATGTCATAGTTTGAGTATGTAAGCCATATGTTCATTCAGTATAATGTACGTTTGGAATAAATGTAGGTTCATGATCATATATATAAGTTTATTCAAGTTTTTTTGTCCAACAACATCTTATATACTTCAAATCAATGTATTTCAACACAGTTATGTATTGAACTTGTGTTTTATATTTTTTCACATTTTTTTTTCCTGCTACTCGATCCATCCAACCCTGACTCAGCCAGGATCGGGTTGACTCGGATTGGACTCGGCCGATCCGATCGGTTTTGGACCGGCCGATCCGGGACCCGATCCCGTGTTTCTTAACCTTGCGTGGGACAACGATACGTAATGCCACAGGATAAATCTGTGAGACGGCAATACGTAACGCCATAGATATATGAACATCTTGACTTACGATGGCTAAAGGCTGATTTATGAAATTGTTACGACGGTTGACAATCGATGATGACTTATGGTCCCTTCTTATTTTCCTATAATAAAGATATGATAAACATGAAGAAAAGGGATTATGAGATAGTATAGAGGATGACGACTATGACCTCAGTGAACATCATAACGAATGTGGACTTCATGATGATGGTTATAAACCAATAAGATGTTTTCCGTAAGCATTCACACGATGTTTTTGATGACTCTTTTAATGAAAAAGTTAATGAATATGTTTTATGTTAGTTATTTTTGACTGTTTCTCGTATTTATAGTAGATGCATTTTACATCATGATAAGAGTCATTTCAATTCTGCAGTAGAAAATAAATAAATAAAATGTAATCTTATTAAAAGATGAGAGAGCTAGGGTGGTGAGTGTGGGATGGTAGTAGGGATGTAAATGATCCCCACTGACGTCTCAAATATGAGTTCTAATAAAAATCTAAAATATGTTTTTCAGAAAACGAGAATAACAAAGAAATTTAATTCAAGAAGAACTGTTCAGGTATGGTCAATTTAATCATAATTACTGGGATATTTTTCTAAACTTTTATATTTGCTATTATTCAATAGACATGACTTTCTCTTTTGTCGTATAGTGCTCCCTTTTATCATTTTATTTTTGAATTGTGCACCTACTTGAGATATGTAAAGTGGGACCATCATAAGTTGTGTGGCTGTTTAAGAGCCCTTTGAATGTGAACTTGTGAAGGTACTTATCAGCGGAATTTTTATGGGATACTTCCTATTTGTGAGAGGCTTGTACACTTTATGGTGGTATTACACTACTTGTCTTTTTCAAGAGGAGGATGAATCATTGGACCATTTGTTCTCAGGGTGCTCATTTGCTAAGGAAGTTTGATAGCAGGTTTTTTTGTCAAGTTCCACTGTGTTTACTGGCCTCCAGCATGTGGGGGGTCTATTTTGGAGTGAATCAAAAGATGACAGCTCAAAGGGAATTGGATTCTGTGGCTGCTGGTCCTTCACGTGATGCTCTATGCTATTTGGGGGAGGGCGAAGAATAGTACACTCCTTCAGAGGGACGCCAGGTGCCCGAGGGTACTGTTCTTTTGTTTCTGATATGTGTCAGGGAGTGGGTGAATCTTCTTTGTACAATGGATCTTGTCAACTTGTCAATTTTTTTATTGTTAGGGGGTTTTGCTTTGCAGAATTGGCTGATCTTGATTCGAATCGGAATTGATTCCTAGGGATCCAATTTCGGGGGGGGGGGGCACAATCCCCCATGAAAAACATAAAAAATAAAAAAAAGCCTGAATCAGTAAAAAACCAGTCATATCGGGCCAATGCAGGTCAACAGGTCAATGTAGCATTTGTTGGTCGGACCCAGGCCAATATGTCCTGCGAGCTATGGCTTTTTAATCAATGTTTTTTTCATTGAATTTGATTGTTAGTGTGATATCTTTTTATTATTTTTTCTTGATTTTCCTGAATTTTCTCATTTTTCTTATTTTTCAAAATAAAATTCAAGCCTTTTTTCCCCTTTGGAATGGCCGATCTGGCTGATCCGATCCCAATCTCGATCGGATTGGGACACCTGCCAATCCAATTATGCCTGCGTTGGTGTTGCACACTTTTTTGGTGTGGTTCTCCTCTTGTACAAGGATTTTAACAGCAGAGCATCTCTATACTTGTAATATATCTTTTTTCGTCCAAAAAGGAAGTTCTAACTTGTATCCGAGGAATTCAGGATTGAGGTTGATTGCTGAGTCAACATGGTTACATTCTGATCCCAATTCAGATAAGATTGGTGGAATCATCCTGATTCAATCAAGTTGAAGAAGCACAATTTTCAATGTGGAAGATAAATTGCTCTAAGTCAACCAATTTGATCCATCTAAGGGCTGATTCAACTGCTTCCAGCTTTCCCTGTTCAATTTTGGTCTACCTCTGCCATCTTTGAGTTAGTAGACGTTGACACTCAACCAAATCAATCGATTTAGATTAAAGTTGCCACTTTGCAAATCTTCTGCACCATTCACTTTAGCACAAAATTTTCCTGAGCTGAATTCAATTCCCTTGATCATCCTGTTCTATGTTGTTCAGCTTTGTGGGCTCAAAAATATTCTCATCCCCTGTGTTTTAAATGTTTCAGAAAATCATGTAGACTAAAAGTTCAGCACACTTCTGCTTGGCCTTCCTTTTTTTTTTTTTTGGGAAAGTGGATGGTACTTGCCCTAAACTTCCTGCCTTCCAGATTTTGAGGATTATGTGACATCTTGATATTTTTCTATCTATGACTTGTTTCAGCCTCTTTTAAAAATTGCAATTTTCCTATGTAGATTTTGTTTCACTGTATACTTGAAAGTTCCGCCTTATAATATCCAATAGAAAGCATGAAGTAAATGAATGTTTGCATGATAATGCTTCAGTTAGTTCGTCTAAAGTCACGCCACATCTTTTTTGTTGAATGAAAATGTGTCACAGGATGTGGATGGTGAAATGGCACAACATTTAAAGAGACTTGGCCGGAAGGATCCCACAACGAAGGTAGATATTATGTTCTTTTGAGCAGCTTTCTTTTGTAGTTTTATTGGTGTTTTTCTGCTGTACCTTTTATCCATTTATATAATTGATGTTGCATTGTGTCAGTCTAGTTTCAGTAACTGCTATTGTACAGAATCATAGAAAAATTCGGACTTCTTTTGAAAGGAGTAGCTCTTCTTTTTCTTCTTCTTCTTCTTCTTCATCATCATCATTATAAGGCCTTGCCAATCAATTTGGATTGCGTAGAACTTGAGATTCTTACAGCATCGAACAATTTTTCTAGCTAGTTGCTGACTTGATGGCAACATCCCTTTTGGGGAGCCAGATATTAACATGTATCAGCTATGAGCAGGTGGAGACCACCTTATGGAAATATGTTTACAGAGGCAAAAGTAAAAAAAAGAAGAAGCAAAAAATGACATAAAGGAACTACTGCATAAGTGAACAAGTTGCCAAAAAACAAGTTATATATAAATATGAAAGTCTTATTTAAAGGATCAACAAGAGAAATTAAAAGGAAACAAAGTTGTGATAAATTCTTCCTATTAAGATCAAGGTATTTTTGTGGAAAGTTGCTTGGGATAGAATTCTTACGGGTAAGAGGGTTAAGAAGCTGCATATCTCAAATAAGTCTTCATGTGTCTTTTGTGCAATCTTCGAGGAAGACATTAGTCATCTTTTTATGGACTGTGGCATTATTAAAATTCTGTGGGAGGCGATTTGCAGAATTTTCGGAATTACTTGGGTGGATCACTCTTCCGTCATGGACCTTCTTAAGTGGTGGTCAATGGTATGTCCTTTCTCTGACCAAAATCAGCTGTGGTACTTAATTGGGCAGGTTTTGATGTGGACCATTTAGTGTGAAAGGAACAGGAGAAAGTTCAGGGATCAACATGGTAGTGCACTTGAATTACTGAAGATCACTTTTAGGAAAGTGGAAGAGTGGGGTAGAGCTTATGAGATCATTTTAAGAGAAGAGCCCGTTTTGTTGAAGAAAGCTAAAGGGTGGAGATCACTGTTTTTATGAGATTTTCTGTTTTTCTGTTTTATCTTCTTGATAAACCAGTTTTTGTTGTAATTTTTCTGTTTGTTTAGACTGGGTTGGGGGTATGTCCCACCCTGTCTGGGAGTGTTTCGGTTGTGGGGTTGTCTTTGTATTATTCCCTTCCTTGCATCAATAGAATAGTGACTTTCAGTCACCTTCTAAAAAAACAAAGTTGTGAAAAATGAACGACAGAGGTTAAAGATCAAGAAGAAGGAAAGAGAAGGTGAAGGCCAAGCAGCACCACAAAATCCACCAAGCAGAGCACCACAAAATCAACCAAGAACCACTAGATGCATAGCCTTAATGTTATTCTTCCCGATTCCTATGAAAAGCCAATTCTTGTGATAACTGAGAGCACCGTTGAATAATCATACCAGTTCTACTCAGGTTGCTTTGGTCTTCCTCTCATTCTAATTCCTTCTTCATGGTGATAAAGTGGCCAATGTATTCCACATATGTCAATTTTACTTCTTAGGTGTCTACGTTGCAGAGAGAGTAGTGTATATTGTATCCATCCACTACATTGACGAAAGTGTAGCATACATTTTTTTATCTATCCAACTTAAGTACCATATATTTTATTTACTAGCTTAAAGTTTTTGTTTCTGTTATGTCAATTTGGTGTTGGTGCAGGTCAAAGCTCTGACATCTTTAAGTGTACTGTTTAAGCAAGTATCTGGAGAAGAGCTTGTGCAGATTGTTCCAAAATGGGTATGGTTTCTTTCATTACTCGGCAATAGGTCAATCTTTTGTCCCTTTCTGTTGTAACGAGTTTTCTCCTGGCCCTTCTTTAGATCACTGGTAATAGAATTTTTTCGTTGTTTTTAAGAATGACGGTATAGGTTATTCATAATGAGATACTATCATATGATTCTTGTGTTTTCTAATGGTATGTGCTTAGTGGCATGTTTTGTGCAATTTTCTTTGATTCCTTTCGGGCTGTTCCTAAACATTCATGGTCATGTACTTTCTTCCAATTTCCTTTGGATCTTGTACTTTTGCCTGAAATTGCTCCTTAATCCTGACAATGTGACGGTTCTTTTGGATACCGAGGAAAACTCTGCCCAGTGGGGGTAAACCCTGTGACCCACTTCCTTACTGCCCTAAGCTGGTGTGAACCACAACTTCTGCTCCGTGTGGTGAGTGATCTGGAAAATGAAGAGCATATCTTACTTTTTTTTTCCGGTGCTCCTAGTGCAGTGGCTAGGGGAGAAACTATGTACAATATATACACTCAGTGACTAGGGCTCAAAACCCACGAGACCCTGCCGAAAACCAGGCTCGAAGGCCAACAACAACCTACGCACGAGGTGGGGAAAACCGGCGCACGAGGTATGAGTGAAGACACTGGAAATATGATGTATATACATTGGGAATATGATGGGCCATAGGCATGGATGATGGATTTCATTCCATAAATCAGAGACTTTGTGAATCTTAATATGCACTTAACATGATTAAAGAGAAACAAGGGTGCATAAAAGCAAGGGATCTTGTGCTTGTTTTGGTGCTCATTCATTGTCAGTGTTTTTCTGATTACCCTTTTGTTGTGTTTCTGTACTTCTCTGCCTTCTGGGTCCGAATGGCAAGGGTGTTACTTAGAGGCGAATGTGGACACTTACTCCTTGGATCAATACTGAACGTCATCCAGGAGACCTTGGATTTGTATTCGTTGGTCTGTTTGCTTATGTTATCCGACCCATATGTGGTCGATATCTGAGTTGGCGTAACTTGATTTGTGCTTGGATTATTTTGGAAGAATTTTCTGGATCAACATTATTTTTTGATTGCAGCTTGCATTATTTATTAATTCGTTTGTAGTGTGATAAAAAAACACAGTCAATATCACCTGCAAAAACCATGTGCCTACATGGTTGATAACTCAGTATTTTGGTTAATAAGGGAAATGCCTGTGGATCTTTCAGTTTGTTACAATGGCCTCATTGTGTTGTGGTGACTGCTTGTAATTTTTATTACTATTTACAGCTGCTATAACTAGAGGACATAACTTGAAGTAATGGTGTAATTTTGAAGGAGTAATACTTGCTGCACCGCATGGGGTGCATCCTATTTTAAAAGGAAACACATGTTTTGGAATTTTTTTTTGGAGCCCCCCACCTGACCTACATGCCTGTGCAATCCGATCTTGGATCGTAAATCCTTAAAAAAGATGAAAAATAAAAAACCGAACCCCAATGAGCATATTGGGATCCGATCCAAGATCGGATTGTATGATCATGTAGGTTGCCATTGGGCCCTCCAAAAAAAAAAATTCAAAAAAAGATTTTTTTTAAAACTAGGCTGCACCTTATGCGGCGCAGCAAGTTGTTGCCCAAGTATTACTCATTTCGAAGAATGAGGGAAAATATTTATGAACTGTGAACAATATGTTTCAAGAATGGAGAATTGTGGATAAATGAAACTTTACCAATTCAGTCATGTAGACTGTATTCAAAATTTCAAACTCTAGAAGTACTTGAGAGATACTGCTGAATGCTTAATCGTTACCCTTCCACTTTATTAGATATGGATGAGCATAATTGGGGATCACAGGTTTAAAACCTGGAAATTGGACTAAAGTTCAGCTTAAGCAGGCCTGAACAATTAGGAAACATTGTCAGTGGGCCCCATCTGGTTCAAGCAGTCTTCGTCTGGTTTAGCTGTTTTTCAAATAAATACTTCTTTTTATCTCAGTGAATATGCGGCATTAACCACTTTCCAGGAAAAAAATGACTTTAATATTATCCCCTATGACAACTTCCCATTGACAAGACAATGCATTATCCTCTTCAGCCTATCTCCCATGACTTGGCCATGAATTGTCTCTGTAAATAAAGATTGGTGAATGCATCATCCTCCTTAGCCCCATCTCGAGTGACTCAGTTGAGTTTAAATTTGTCTCTGGAAATGGAGGTTACATATTCGAACCAGGCCGGCTGAAATGGTGAGGGATGGGTTGGGATGCCATATTCTACTTGGTGTTTACCTGGTGCCAGCCAGTTTCATCCTCAACATTCACAAGAAGTGCTATCAGATATAAGGACCATCAACATGAATCTGCTGCCAGTACATATGCTCCTCCTGTATCACCCATATCGTAATGTGCACAATAGTCCACTTGGCCTTGTTCTCCTAGCTCATTATTAGATATCACAAGGAGAAACCATCACATCTATGATGGGTTCTGAAGGGGTGTGGAGCAAACCGTGTCAAATGGTTGACCCATTGACGGGAATGGCCAGCACAAGCACCCCTGGAATTCTGGAGTCCAGGGCCGAGGTGCTACCATGGTTGGCAATATCGGTTGACTTTGTTACATATTGGCTGGTACGTATCAGTATTGACCTAGGCCAGTACAAAACCGGGAGTGAAACCAGACCATGCACCCTAAATTAAAGGAAACTAAAATAATGGTAATGGACAGGTACTGGGGTGAAATGGGCCTACACAGCTGGTAGGCGTGGCACCAATAATGGTATATATTGTTCTCGATCCTGTCCGATACAGGGTCCGATACTGCTACTGCCATCATTGAGTCCTACAGGTCTCTGCTAGGGTCATCTACGGCACCTCTGTAGAGAATCTGTGAGATGTCTGAGATGTGAGAGGGAGGGAAATCTCAGGAGAGCTTGCTCTGGGTGTTCTGGGAGAGAAGGGCTTCAATCTGGGTTCAAGACACTATAGGAATGTGACTCCGGGCACTTTGCATAACGTATCTCATGTGTGGAGAGTCATCCTTCAGAGTAGAGATGGCCTTGTGCTGGTACTTATATTTGTATTTGTGATGGGCGCAAGTGCCTTTTCTGAAAGGACAGGTTGTGTGGTGTTATACCTCTTGATGCTAGATTTCCTCAGCTGCTTGCTATCTCCTCTGAGTCGATTGTATGGTTGCACATGTGTTTAGTGGTGCCACTGCCCAAGTGAGCAGTGGCTACTGGCGAGTGCCCATTCTTTGGTGGACAATTGTGCAGTGAGGAAATTTGTGACGTTGGATAACTTATCTTTTTGCAATACTATAGGGTGGATCCAAATGTGGCAGTATCTACAGACTTGGAGTTGAGAGACTGCAGGTGCTGGGAGCTAGGGACTTTCTCTGTTCGGTCTGCCTATATTGTTATTGGGGTGGGACCATTTATCCCTTCGTTAATTTCATTAGGTCATGTAGGAGCTAAAGGTCATGGTATTCATGTGGAGAATTTCTCATGGCGATGAACTTGTGATACACTCTCAGTTGGGGCATTTCTGCTTATGTTGCCTATGTGGTGATCAAAAGGAATCTTTGGACCATGTTTGGCTGTGGATATGCACGAGAGGTTTGGCAACTTCTATTTGACAAGCTACAGTGTTTGTTTCTGGCCTTTTGACTTTGTGGTGTGGCCCCTCAGCTGCGGGGCAAGAGATAGTAGTCAAGGGTGACTGGGAAATGTGGTGGTTGATTTTACATGCCACTTTGTGGGATCTTCGGGGAGAGATGAATGGAAGATTTTTAGGAGAAAAGCTAATGTTTTGGAGAGAGTTGTTAACTTTGTTTGTGATATGAGCAGATGGGCACAATCTTTTTGTAAAGCAGACCATTATAACTCCTAATTTATTGCCTTATTGAGGGATTAGTGGGTTACACACCACCTATGTGTGATTTTTGTGGGCATATAATCCTCCTGGGATGTTATCCACAACTGCAAAGGGGACGAAGGGAACTGGTCATTGCTATTGGGTGCTGTTCTATGTGCTATCTGGAAGGAGTGTAACTCAAGATTCTTTAGGCATGTTTTTTCACTACGTTTCAATATCATCAACCATTCCATTCACCTGCTCAAGTATTGGAGAATCTGCCACTTCCAAGAACCGGAACTTATTCCTTCATGTTATTCTCTTTGTATAAATGGAGAGACTTTCTTTTATAAGTTTCCTTTTAGGGGGTTTCTTTAAACTGCTGTACTTGGGATCTCCGTACACTTTGGCTACTTTCTCCATAGCCTATTTCTTTGTACTGTTCTACCCTTTATTACATCAATTGTGGCTTTGCCACCTTCAGAAAAAAATATAATCCTTATATCTGTACATCCCGTTCTTTTCATTTAATAATATTTGTGGTACTTTTTTTTTTTGGAAAGTGGATGGAGTATTTGTGATACTATTCATGTTCTGAAAAGGAAAAAAACATCAGGGAAAAAACATCACATCTGCAAAAGATACAGGTCTTTTAAATCAGTGGGGCTATCCTGATCCTATGCTGTATAGGAAGATGCTCCCAAGGATGCCATCATAGTAGTAATTACTAATATGTACTGAATTGTCAATCTTGCGGGAGATGCTGATTGATGCTGCACGTCCATAGACTAACTCGTCTATTGGTTCAATAGAAAATTGGCCTCTAGGGGAAAATGTGTTCTCACACTGCCACTTGTGAGATAAAGAAAAGCTGTTCTCATTGAGAAAATCCTGCTTGCATTGCATCTCCAGTCTTAGTTAAAGTAGTAGTCTAGCACTTTGTGAAAGGATGTGAGAATGAAACTGAGGACATCTCCACACAAGGAGTATTCTTAAAGGAGCACCTAGGTACTAATCCTTCCAATATTTGCACCAAAGATGCATGACCTGACCTCATATGGTGGACGCATTTGGAGTGGTGTAAGGTCCTCCAGCACCTCTAACTGTTGGTACCTATAAAGTCCCAACTTTTACAGATCTCCGGTAGGTGCACAAGAGCAAAAACAAAATAATAAGGAACATAAACGGAAAGGAACAACAGGTAGATCATGTCCATCATACAAGGAAATACAAGTAGAATGAACAACATATCCCAATTAATTATATAAATTGGCCATACTTGAAAAATTTTCTTTCTTATGCACTGGAGCTATCTTTCCTTTACTCCATCATTCACTGCGGTTCTCCAAAAAATATATTAAATAGTTTTTATGAGAACCCATAAATTGAGTTCTCAGTAAGGATCGTTTACATCCCTACTAATAAGCCGTACACACCATGATGTTCACTCGCGACTCACATGCATGTTTATGCTTATTGTAATATAACCGATATGCAATTCATGCACAACCACCTTAACACACATGGGATATTCATGTATGATGCCTATGTATGCAATGTATGCATCGTAAATCAATGTGAATTCAAAGCGAAAAATGTTTAACATCATGATAACAACTACACATATTCTTATATTCTTTCTTCTCAGTGGTATTTTATACTAACAAAGAAAATATAAAAGTATTTATTGAAAGTCATCAGCATAAGGTCTCATGATTGAGTCGTTCATTCATTAATCTTTCACTAGATTAGTCGTAAAGTCATATTCTTTCACAAGTCTTGAATTCATAAAGTGACTCATCCTTGTTGACCTGAAGTGATAAGGATAATCATGTACCGGCGGGAATGGTGAGTAGGCCGTTCCTCCTATGCACCTACCACCCCCACAACCTACCTAATCCAGTAAGTCTCCGGAAACCTACCGGGGAGGCTGGAAAGGGCTAGGTTGGGTTTTGCAATTGCTCCTCACTCCTACTGCATCCTAGTCCCAAGTTATGAGTGCACCCAAGAAGGATCTCCGTCCTTCTTCTCTTTGGCTGCCCTAGCCAACCCTCCTACCCAAGGATGGCAGTACCTGTATCGGTACCGGTATCGGAGGGTACTGATACTGATACATACCGGTATCGTATCGGCCGTATCGGCTAGTATCAGCCGATACCTGGTCTATTTTGGCTCAGTACCAGGCCAGTATCGGTTCACTCAGTATGGTATCGGTATCCACTGATACCGATACGTATCGGTATCGGCCGATACTGCCAACCATGTCCTACCCTTCCTTTATAGAGGGTAGGGTGGTGAAGAGGGGAAGGAAATTGTGGCGGAAAGAAGCTCCACTTGTCAAAGAAAGAATGGAAGGAAAAGGTGTGATGGAGGAGAGGGACAAGTGGCACAAGAGAAAGGAGGAGAAGGTGGTGGAAGAATGTGGAAGGGGTGAGGTGGCGCGATGAGGCGGCAGGAGGTAACTTAAGGACTAAATAATTGCTATTTGACCCATTATTTTTAAATAATTGTATATATATATCTCTATTTCTTCACTAAGTAATCAATAACGGTCATTTTTTTTGCTATTTAAGGGTACTATAAACTTTAAAAATTTTACTTAAGATCCTATAAAAATAATCTATGGCATCATAAATCCTAAATTTTTAATAATTGCATTTATATTTTTTAAGAATTATAAATATGCCCTTAAATTTTTGTAGGGTCTTACAGTACCCATGCTCACTTCTTAGTTGCCAGTGTCTGCTGCTAAATTTGTTTGCCCGTCACCCAACCTAATTTGGTCTATTTTCCATATATGTTTGCAATAAGACTAACCGTCTACTGTTCTTGCATGGGTTGATAAAAGCTGTCCTCATTAACGTTAGGTTCTTTACTCAATGTGTACTTATTGTCCTCAAAGAAGGCACCACCCACCAAGCTCACAATTGTAGGGTTTCATTTGGATGTCTTTGGCCCAATTCGGCAAATGTTGGGAAGGTATACCTCAGGGCGGAGCAGGGTCAGTAAAGATTGATGTAGCTTCTCTTCTTCCCTTGCACTTAAAGGCCCTTCGGATGGATTCATTTTTCATCCTATGTGAAATGACCGACAAACACAGCCTTGGAAGCTTGTGAATGAAGAAGTTGCAATATGTGCTGAGAATAATGCGCTGAGATGGTCAGAGATAAGTAATACTGGAGTAGTAGTAAATGGGGTATTCAGGCAGTTCAACAATTGTTCATTTCATCAGCATGGATAAATATTGGGGAATGGCAGATGTGTTTGTGGTTTCAACCGATTATCTTTGAGGAATGACTTTAAAAATATGATCATGTGAAATGGTAACACGCGTAGATTCTGGAAAGATCATTGGTGTGGAAGTGTTCCCTAGGGAGTTTTGTTTCAGAATTTGTGCGACTTATTCACTGTTAAAACTGCTACTATCCAATAAGCTCTATCAGTCATGAGTAGATTGGTTTGGAATATTCAACCAAGGAAAGAGTTGTCTGAAGTTGAATGCATGGATTTCTTGGGACTGCAGCAGATTCTATCACAGTTCAAGTGTATCTTCATGAAGCAGATAAAAGAAGAAATGGATGGGAAAACCATGAGGTATTTTCAATGAGATCTGTGATGATGGGGCTGTAGCATTTGTAGGATAAGCTTGTCTGGTCAGGATTTGTATGTGGAAGATATTGCTTAGAGGAGTACCTACATTTGACAAAGTCAGAGTTTGTCTACCTGGTATGAAGACCTCCTCTATCTTTTGTGGCATGTTTGAGGAGGAGAGTATTGATCCCCTTTTCTTGAATGTGGCATCATTTCAGCTGTGTGGAAGTGCAATTATTGTCCTATAAGCAAGGTTCGTAGAACGGGGATCCGGTTCGGGACAGGCCAGAACTGGCCAAAATTGGCCAGAACCGGTCCGAACTGGCTGGGTTAAACCGGATCAGGAACCGCCGGTTCCAATCCTGTTCGGCCAGTTCCGGTTTGAACTGGCCCGTTCTGCAAACCATGCATATAAGATGGTAGAAATGGTGGCGTTGTCTGCTCCTTCCAGCTTTTCTTTGGACCATATGGAGAATGAGGTACTATAGGATGTTCAAAAGAGAATGCAGGGCAAGTAGAGGATTGCTTTCTTTCTGCCTCTGTTGAAGACCCCAAGAAACCTGTACTTTGCAGATATTTAGATGGGGGCATTTTTCTCCTGAAATTTAGCTCTGTTTTAGTTGGGAAGATGTCCTGATTTATTGCCTCAATAATTCAGTTGGTTTTTCATGTTTTCTTGGCATATTCCTCTTAGCTTTCTTTCGTTGGAATGTGCTGCAGCGATATCAGATGTGTCGGCCTCTGTTAATTGAGTTTTCTTGTATTATGCTTTGATTATTTGCATAATGAAGTGTCTTTTGTCATCAATGAAAGAGTTGATGTCTTCTCTCCTTATCTCATTACACTGGAACCCACTCATGATTGCAGCAGAATAGGATGGGAACATACATGTGGATAAGATGAAGAATACTGGAAAATACAAGAAGATAAATGAAAGAGGAGATGTAAATTTTTTGGGGTGTGTGTGTGTGCTTGAGGCATGTTAAGGGTTGTGGCTCACACTGCATAAAGAAAGGACACAGTAAAGAGAGGAGCATGACAGTCATGGATGGTAGCATCGGTGGGTACTGACACTGATTGGGGGGGGGGGGACCCCGTACCGGTCTTTGTAGCTATACAAAAATAATATATATATATATATTTTTTATTGGCCCAGTACCGGCCGATACCGATATGTATCGATATACGCACCGGTACCGGTTCCGATACCGAGATGCCATCCTTGATGACAGTTGAGGCAAAAGAATCCAAAGTGGTGGAAATAAGTATGGCCTTGCACTACATGGTTTGTGCAGAAGTTCTACAGCCTCACACTTCATCATGGAGGGATGAAAACAGAAAATTAGATGCTCCAAGAATCTTTCATCCACCTACTAGTTGTGCTTCCGTGTGAGGAATTTCACACGGTCAATTGCTTTCTTCGACACAATTTTCTCTAATCTACCATGATCTGCATTCACCATCTTTTATTGCACCATAATTTTACACGCTGGTCATTCTTCAATTCTCCCAATTTTCTTGTTTATCTTTCCTTGGGGGTGGGGGATAACCCCTGTAAGGACTGGGAGCCTTGTGATTCTTGTCTAGGCTTGGCAGAAAAAAGCTTACATTTGCTGGACTTAGGAGGTGACGTGGAATGGCTATGTTTTATATTATATTGTGAAAAGGACCAAACAATGTTTTCTCAAAACAAAATTACACTTTTAGCAACAATGTAATTTAAAATCACCTTCCAAAAAAAAAACAATGTAATTTAAAATATTGGCTATTATGGATGCCTAAAAGCAGACAGCAGTCTCTAAATTATTATATGCTTCACTTTTTTCCAGGCATTTGAGTACAGGAAACTCTTGTATGACTACAGTAGAGAAGTTCGCCGAGCTACTCACGAGGCCATGGCTACTCTTGTCACCGCTGTCGGGTTTGATTTCTTTCATGCCTTGTCATTCCTTCAGTCTCATTTAGTTTCCAAGAGATGTTTAAAATCCTGGAACTGTGGATTAAGATGGGATAGTTGTCATGCTGGCATTATATAACATGAAGATCACTTCCAATCTATTTCATGTTTATGGATAGTACCATGTTCAGGAAAGAATCATAATTTCTTGCCATATGTAATGCTATTTTCATAAGGGGCCAGCAATAGAAGAATAAGCATTCGAGATCCTCAATCTGTCAATCTTAGTACATGAGGCACGATGAAGCTACCCCAGATATCTTGAGCTCCTTGGAGGAGAAGGTAGGTAGGACTGTCAAAATGGGATCCAGACCCATGAATTTTGGGTCTGGGTATATACCCGTATATCCAATAACAGTTTTGTTGTCCTTTATTGTATAAATTCGTAATAAGATTTTTGTGCATCTGGACCTGAAATGGGGCCCATTTGTTTCTTAGGCCTCTTTTGTGTGAAGAAATTAAGATGTAGATACAAGACCCGAACCGTTTACCCATTTACTCGTCAATCTTCTTGGCTCTGGTATGGGCCTGCGTATATTCATTTGGGGGTATCTTGGTGGCAGTGTTGACCGATACCAATATTGGGGGAGGGGGAGGGTTACCCCAATAACGGTCATTTAAGTTTAAAAAAGAGGAAAAAAAAGACTTGTATAAGTCGGTACTGGGTCGAAGTGGGCCAGTACCGGGCCAATACGTCCGATACCGATGCTGGTACCAGTATCGGTACATATCTGTACCAATACCCACCAGTATCGGTACCGATACCAGTACTGCCATCCTTGTTAATAGTTATGGGTCCACCTAGACCTGTACTGCCGACAGCATAGTAGGAGGCACAAATGACCGTGAGGAGCAGACAGATTAGAAGGGAAAGGAAAAAAAAAAGAGCTGGTTGGTGGCTTCTGTCTGTGGATAAGAGAAGCATGAGAGATTTGAAGGAGTTTGTCACTTCAGGGGTTTGCTGACTTGGGCTGACTTGGTCAGACTCGTATGAGTCAGATTGTATTTGGGAGGACCTAGACGGGTTGACTCGGTGCAAATAAGGCCGGGTCAGGCCGAATCAGAACCGAGTTGGACCGATATGACTGTATCTAGAAGAATCCAAGTCGGTACAATCTGCTGAGTCGGTCAACCTTGGTTAGTTCAATCCAGTGTATTCTGTGCATGGAGAGAGGACATAACGTTCGGGGCTGTCAGGATGAAGTTACTTGCTGGAGGTGCAACTGTACGGGCCACAAAAGAGAAGTTTGTTTTCACAGGAGCTCTGCCTCTTACCATTCATCATCAAAGTGCAGAGTACAGAAGAACTGGATTCTGCAGATGCCAATAACAGAGAAATTGAAGGATAAGGATGGTTGCCCTCAAGCCAGTTATTTTAATTACAGTAAGTCAAAATATGATAATGGAGGTTGTAGTGAATTCATATTTGTGGAAGCCCCCTGGTTTCCACAATTCTCAACCAATCTCAGTGACCTCACAAAGTGCTTGGTCAGTGATATGAAGCACTGGACCATCCCACACAGCAGCATTCCTTTTTGAACTCCAAAGAAGATGGCCTGAGGAATTTTGGAAGGTGAATATAATATATGACTTCTGTGTCCTAGTCTTCTTTTGAGCAGAGAAAACTCTGTGAAAAGGCCATGAAGGGAGAGATCTCTATATGGGTGCCAGGAAATTATCTTGGAGGCTGTGGAACAATGGAATGAGGGTTCTGAGGAAGTTTGTAGTTCCTTTTCATTTATGGGACGTTGAAACCTAGGTTCTCATTGCACCCGTTGGAAACTTTGAGAGGAAAAGACAAAAGCACCGTGGACCTTTCAAACCTTGAATATGCTTGGATCTTACATGCTGACCTGAAGCTTAAATGGGGGAATATGAAATTTGGATCAATATCTGCTGTGTCTAGACAGAAGTTTGAAGGGAAAAAGGGCGAACAGCTGGATCTAGAGCGAGGTGGTTGCAGCCTACTGAAAACTCAGGGATCCTGGAGAAAAGGAAAGGAAGAAAGCAATGGGTCTTGAAGGTCTACTCATCTGATCGGCATCTCGTCAAAAGGTGTTACTCTGGTCCTAGTCGACTCGTCTGATCGGCATCTCATCAGAAGGAGGTGTGACGCTGCTCCTCAATTCCCTTGGCTTGGAGGGTCTTTCAGATTCATGTTGTTATTTTATGAGAATTCCATTTTAATAATTATAGAGTAGTTGGGAGATTTAGGGTGGTCAATCCTGTTAGGGTCACAAAATCTACTTCCAGGAACCTAGTAACCAGAAAGTAGTCCTTGTCAAGGAGCATAGATTAAGTAGAAGAATGGAAAGAAGATGGTTTTCTATTATCTCATTCTTCATAGCCACAGTCATTCTTTTTTGAATGTGGACGGTACCAGATGCATTGTATTAATAATCAAAATATCTTACAGAAGCATACAAGGCAGCTCACAGAAAACATATACAGAAACACTCCACCTTTTTAAAAAAATACAGAAAGATATCACACTGCTGTAAAGCCAAAGCACCAAGATTGTGACCCTCTCACACTTCCTCCAACGAAACAAAAAAGGAAGAATTATCCACGCTTGACTTACATAAGACTTGTCCCCATTCTCTAACCCTATCACACACAAAGCAAACAACTTTCTCTGACACCAAAGCTTCCTTCTTGAAAATCCACCGATTCCTTTCCCCCCAAATGGCCCATAAGGTGGCATGAAGAATTAACCACCAAATGACGCGATCAGCCCTTGGAATGACCACGGAAGGCCAATATCGAAGTAGGGAATCAACTGTATCCACTAGCGTGTAGGAAGACACAGCTTCCTGAAAAGGGCTCTCCAGATATCATCAACAAACAGGCAAGAGACAAAGAGATGATCCAAAGATTCTTCATCTACCCCGCAAAGTGAGCATTGATGAGGCACATCACACCCAAACCTTATCAATCCGTCTGCCGTAGGCAATCTTCCATTAGAAATCCTCCAAATTAGCCACAGCCATTCATAGATATCTAATGTTGATTTACATTGGAAAAACATTTTTTTTTTGTCCTATATCTCTTTTATCATATAGGCCATGGACAAATGGTTTCTTTGTGTGCTATCGATCTTTTTACCATTATCATTTGCCTATACCTTGATTGTACTACTAATGCTTTTTTTTCCTAATAAAATTCGTGGTCTAGTCCGCATCTTTTTTGAAAAAAAAAGATCATTTGCCTATTTAGGGCCAAGATTCAAAACAGAAAACCAAGATTTAGTGATGAAATATTCTTAATAACAGCTCATTACAAACTCTTTTTGTGTTATTGATCTCTTTCCCATTTTCATTTGCCTATATTGGGCCAAGCACCCAAGGGGCAAGAAGTCAACTCTCTCTTAGGATCTTGGCAAAATAGCCCCATAACTTCAGGAGAAGGGGTGCCTCCTTAAAAGGGGGTTGCAGTGACGAGGCCCGAGCTACTGTTTATCAAATATGCAGGTCTCTGCAAAGTCATAAGACCATGTATGGGTGCTGATGCTCGCCTAATGCCGGAAGGTCAAGGAAGTTGCTGACCTGCTGACTGTGTGTCAGATGTGAGAGATGACCGAGGCAACCAGGGGTTCGCCTCAGCCTCGAATGCCTAGGCGACCACCTAGGCATTTGAGACGATGCGTTCTCTCATAAATCATTATGAAGGAAGAAGATGACAATATAAGAAAAATAAAGAAACATCTAAGAAAATCATATGTAAGACGTTGAGAAGCACTGATCATGTCCAACATGTAATGGCCTAAGACCATTCACTACTCATATAAGTAGTGAATGGTCTTGGGAATCATTAAAAATAAGAAAAACAAATGTGACAGCAATTAAGAGAAAAAGGTTACTGGACATTGTTAAAAGAGGCATTGGTCACTTTGGAACAATTAAGAATAATAAAAAATAGTACCATATAATTAAAAAAGAAACAAGCATAGTACCACATAATTAAAAAAGAAACAAGTATGTGACATAGACATCATAGACATCATAAGCATAGTAAGATGAACATGAAGCGAGGTGAGGCATTTTGGCTCGCCTCAACCTACTTCATCGCCTAGGCGAGCAAGGCGATCGCCTTTGATAACATAGGTGGTCAATATGAAATTCAGAATAGAAAACCATGATTTAGTGATGAAGTATTCTTAATAACAGCTCATCTATTGTGTGCTTGAGATCTTTGATACGGAAATACATACTTTTGAAGAGATGTTTAACTAATAGAAGAAATATCATACTCACCTCTAAACAATAATTACATAATGGAGTCGATCACTGATGAATGTGCAAGCATATGTTTCATGCTATGTCCAAACTCTTTTAGTTCTCATGTAGATCTCTGTGATACTGACTTCCTATTTTGAAGTATCTCAGAGTCTTGCATGTGCTTGATGCATAAAGCTTGCGATGGGAAATACATTAGCTATGATTTTCAATTCATTGTGATGTTGGTTTTGATTTTGTAAAACCATCATGCATACATATTGCTCATATATTTGCCATCTTAAAGAAACATACTTGTTTTTGAGAACCTGTGTACTGCTGCACTGCATGTATCATAGTCCTGAAGTCCTTTATCACTCTTAATTTTATATCTCTATTGAAGAGCTCATCAATCATTGTCCGGAAGTCTCTAATTACTCTCTATTTTTCCACCGTTTTCACGCAGGAGAGGCTTGGCTCCGCATCTGAAATCCTTGATGGGACCATGGTGGTTTTCCCAGTTTGATCCAATATCTGAAATTTCTCAAGCTGCTAGGCGTTCTTTAGAGGTCTGCAGGTGCATTGTCCCTTGTGTAGCTAACTTAGACTTGTTTCCATTTTCCTTTCTTTTGAAAACAATTTCCTTGTATTATATGCTAAAATGCCACAGAATTCAGACTGATTGGGAATAACCCATATAAACAGCTTCATATCCTCTGAACAAATATCCATTTTTGGTTTTTTCGGTTCTAAGAATGCTAGTTTCTTGAAGTCGTCATCGCCATCATCATCTTGATCATATGGCTTATGGTATCAATTCTGTATTTGCAAGCAAAGTTTTTTAATGCCTATCTGACATCAATCCTTTGTAAGGTGTCCCAAACTCCCTAGATCTGATGCCAATTAAACTAGTCAACTTGCAAAGTTTTTTGGGTAACGGATGTAGTAGTCTGCTGCTTTATTGCCTGAGTGATAACACTGACCAGGCAAGGTGTCTGCACAAGGCTTACTTTTGGTAAAAGATCTTTAAATGCTAGGATATATTTAATATTTATAATTACCGTGCCAATTTTATCTACAGTTCATTGGACATTTGTAATCAGTGACCCATAAAACGTTGTTACCAACCTTTTGTTTAATATTAAAAATAAATCTAGTAGTAAGTCATAAATCAGGCAGCAAAAGCAGGGGGTCTGCATGCTAACTACTGTTGCCCATGCTGACAGGCATCACCTCCCGGTATTCAGGCTGTTGGCAGATGCTGCTGCCTGTGTTCGTGGCGCCAAATGGTGCCACTTGTGCCCAGTGCACACAGGCGCACCGCTGGTTCATGTTGGCAATACCGCTTGTCACGGTGCATGGGCTGCCAATGGAAACGCTACTCCCTGTTTTGGTGGCAAAAACTGTTCATCCACCTTCCCCTCTCTCGGTTCCTGACAAAATCTTGAGGCCTTAGCAACATGGACATGGTGGGTTAGTTAGATCTCCTCAGCTCCTCCTGCTGTGGAATTTGATGCTCAAGATGCCCACGTAGTCTGGTAAAGGAAAGCCTGGCCTACATAAAGCACCTGCTTATACCTATGGGGCAAATAGTGTGCCAAAGCAGCTCAAACTAGATTCTTGTTGCATTAGTCGCATAGATGCTAGGATGCCTATACTTTCTTCCAGGTAATTGTTGCTTGGGCTCCTAGGTGACACTTTGAAACAACATCTGACAGGCAGAAACTGCCATGCTGGTTCTGAATTTCATCTTGTAAGTTAATGCAACGAGAGAGCAAACTCTCAATGTTCACATAGACTTTCAAAAGGGTTTAGAAAAATATGGAAGGAAACAAGTTTTGATATGTAAATTTCTATTCTTCTGGCTATAGCCAAAGAGAGCTAGAATTCAGTCCCCAAATTGTAAATTGCTAAGTTCATAAAGTATTTGTTTTGTACTTATGTGTTTTTCTCCCAAGTTGATACTGCAATAAAAGATTTGTCGAGTTCTTGAAGGTCACAGACTTGAATAACTTTCAGTGGTTTTACTTGTGATCACTGCCCTCTTTAGTTACATATTATCCAGGTCTGAGTAACTGAGCCCAGATAATTATGCATTCTCCCAATATCTGAGCACAAGACTGCTGTTAAGCTGCAAATGCTTGTGCTTGTTCTCATATAAACTGTGACAAAGGATTGATAGGAACTTTCTGAAAGCCATGGCTTTCATATTGCTTTGTTTTCCCTGTATACTGGCTGAGCATATCTACATAGTATGTACAAGTTTATTTGTCTGCCTTTATGGTTCTGTCTATATTATGGTTCGCCATCTCTGGCATCCAGATTGGCTCAAATCTGGAAAAACTATCAGGTCGTACCGCCAGAGCCTGCTTGATAATTCTTATCATGTTCATATTACTTGAAAACCTTGAAAAAGAAGTTGGCTCACATGAGTTGGCATACTGGTCTGGCATTATCTTTGGTTGAAAATACTGAATAATTCTCTTTTTTGGAGAGTACATCTGATTTATTAGCAGATACATCTCTTTTTTGTTTGTTTACAGTGGAAGGCTGGGCTCTTCATATTCCCAGCATGAGGTCATTCACCTAAACAATTCCAATTGAGATTTAGCTTCATGGAACTTCTCATATCAGTGTTACTATGTGCAAGCTTTCTAATTCATTTTCGTTTAGTGATTCATATTCTCTGTTCAAAATGATTTCTCTAGCTATGTTAATTAGTTGGCTTATGTTTCTTGACTATACAATCCAAGCTTTATAGTAATATATTGAAAACAGGCTGCTTTTCCTGCTCAAGAGAAGAGACTGGATGCCTTGGTTCTTTGTGCAAATGAGATTTTCCAGTATTTAGATGAGAACCTAAGGCTTACCCCTCAAGAGTTGTTGGAGAAATCTATGCCTATGGATGAGCTGGAAGATATGCACCAGCATGTATGTGTTTAAACTTCACTCAGTGTCAATCTCTTAAATTGTTATTCAACATGATTCTCCCATAGTTGCTATGCATTTGTAGCTTCAAATTACCGCTGCTGCCACCTCTTGCTTCTGTTAAAATTTAATTGCCAATTTGTGTGTGCAGTTGACTACAAACTCATATATACCTGTTTACTAGTTGGACCATCTCTGGCTTTACATTAGAGTTCTTATCTTCAGGATCACTTTTGGACTTCCGCATTGTTTACAGGTTACCACTTTTTCATGGAAAGCTTATGCTAAGCAGATCACTTACGGACAAGGTTCAAGGAGTCCGGATCAGCCTCCAGAATGGCCAGTCTAAAAGTGACTGGGTTGCCTGATCCTCACTTGATCTGGACTGGTCTCAATTGATCCCGGCAAATCCAAGGTTCAATAGGATCGGCCCAACCCTTGCACGACCCTAGTCAAAAAGGAAAAAAAAAGAGAGCGCAGAGAATACAAAAAATAAATTTATATGTTAAAACTGATAATGTACAACTTGAGCATTAAAATTCATATTTTTAGACACTCTCTCATCATTACTTTCAAAATAAGAAAATCTCTGGTTCTTTTTAGCTCTCTATACCCCTCTATGTAGGAGGCTAAGTATGAGGATGCCTCTGTGTGCATGTGAGCATATGCAGGTGCTGGCGTATGTATAGTACTAAATGGTATCCAAACTTAATGAAGGAGGATTTTATATGCCTAGATAATCTCATCATTTGGAACTCGAGTTGGACTTGCAGGTAGCTGATATCCAATAGAAGTTGAGTTTGCTTGAGTAGGACATTGTGATTGTGACATCCCCTTTCGGGTAATGCCACCTAATCACATACTTAAGTTCTGGTCTTGGGAAGCCTGTAAGGCACAATGTCAAACTGTCCACACAAATCCAAACACACACCAAACATACCATACCAAAATCCACTAAATTAAAACCTGTTTAACTGTTTAAGTATGTAACTGATTTCACAAAACTAAAGTCTGAAAGTTTACTATAAAAACTGAAATTACAACTACATCTGATCCTACTTTCTAATCTACATAACCTCTAAGCCCAGATCCAAAAATTCTAGCTTACATCCTCTTACTGCCCCCTACTGGAATCACCTGAAAACGTAACAACTAATCCATTATTTCTCTAAGACTCAGCAGGTATCAAAACCACATCATGCTTACTAAATAATAAAGTTCACAATTCATATGATAATTTACTAAACTGTCTCACAGGTTATACATGTGTTAAATCTAGCCAAAGACCAACTAAATAGCACGAAAGTTGTTGGATTAACACAACCCATTGTTTTCCTCTAAATCCTAACAAATCACAAAGAGAGTTTCTTATCCAAAGGCCTACTATACAGGCAATCACAAACACATCTCCAGCACACCAAATCATGTTTGAAGGATCAAATTCACATTCATAATTATCAAATTTTAATCTTATGCTTCGGAACCACAACATAAGGGGTCCTACAAACACCCTGGCACCTAGATGAAAATAGTGCCCTGGTCTTGATATCCACGTGGAATAGGAGGTCAATTCCCCACCTTACATCAAACCTAAGTTCAGGTTCAGGAATTTACCTATGACCTGTCATCCATAAGGTCCACATAAATGACTACTGCCACAACATATACTTATTGTGGCTTCATTCCTATAACCCCCTTAAGATGACACTGTCCATGCACATTACAGTTTCTTAAGTTTCAAAATAGCCATCTTATTTATCATAATTTTTCAAAACAGATGTAAGGAAATTCGAATACAAAACAGGATACAGAACGGTGTAATTTTTAAGTACATTAAATCTGCTAATTAAATCATAACAGGAAAATCAGAAAATATGTATAATCTGATGCAAGTTTGATTTATGATGCTTGTAATTTAAACAACATCTTAATCATGTATTAAATCCTCACACATGTAGATTTCATAGTCTTCTAATTATCAAAATAGATTTAAAACAATATAAGTAACAAAATAACATGAATTGGTTTATCATGGACCTACTTTGAAACAAAGATCTGCAGCTAAAATCCAAGAAATCCCCAACTTCTGCAACTGCCCGAGCCCAAGAACCTCTACCTCTTCCTTTTTTTTCCTCAGCTAAAATTCTCTAGGAAAACTGTAGAAAGAGTGGGAAAGTCCCCACTAAAATGTCTAATAAACCCACTGCTAGGCCAGTCATATCTACAATTAAATTCCAGTCGCAAAATCAATTACATAGGTTAAGTCTTCAATTACATATGTTCTGTCTATCGGTTACATGCATTGCTCAGTTAATTGATTACAAGGCTTAATTCATTGATTATATGTGTTTCGGGTATCGATTACATGTACATCAGCTAATCAATAACCTATCGATTATAAGCTCAAGTTATCGATTACATGAGTTCCGCTTAATCGATTAAATATGTGTGTGTTAATCGATTTCGGGTTATTCAGTTAATCGATTATACGTTATGCGGTTAATCGTTTTTGGGTTACTTAGTTAATCAATTACACGTTATGCGGTTAATCGATTACATGCTCTTTAGTTAATCGATTGCAGGGCTTTCAGTTAATTGATTACGTGACTTATTCTGACTTCAATTTCAAGGCTCATGTTAATCGATTATCTGTCTTCAGTTCATCATTTTTGTGCCTTAATTTATCTTTGATTACCAGCTTAACTTAGCTCGATTACTTGGCTTGTCTTTAATCATTTTTTTTTTTTTGGAAAGTGGATGGTACCACTAAATATTATAACAAAAAAAGTTTTTTGAGTATGGAGAAGTATGGCTCTCCACTTCACTCTACAAAAATACCACGACGGTGAGTCATGTATATTCTTCCAAAAGAGCAAAAAGGGAAGAATTAGGGACCAGATCTTTACACCTCATCCACTCTTTCACACTCTTATAGACAAAAGGCATAACCTTATTTTGGGTGACTGCTTCCCTTTAAGTATCCTCTTGTTCCTCTCTGACCAAATAGCCCATAGAGTTGCCTGAAGGACCAGCCACCAAACCATTTTATCCCCCTTATTAAGGAAATGACATGGCCAGGAGCGAATCAAATCCTCCACCTGCTGCTGAAGCGGCCTCACTACTCGAAATTTCTAGAGCAAGGTGGCCCAGATATCCATGGAATAGGGGCATTGAACAAATAAATGCTTAATCCTCTCATTCTCCTCCCCATATAGGCTGCACAGAGGTGAGATTTCACATCCAAATCGAATAAGTCTATCTGTCGTAGGTAGTTTCTCGTTGGAAATCCTCCAAAGAAGATTTTCACCTTCAGGGGGGACTTGGGATCCCTAACATGACGAAAATATGGAAACCGAATACCCCCATCCGCTATAGTAGTATAGGTTGATTTGACAGAGAAGCTCCCCTGAGCTGACCACAACCACAACAAAGAATCTCCACGAGTCACATCCAGCCTGAACTCCTGAAGAGTTTCCCAGAAGAGATGCAAACTCCATAATCTCTGCATCCCTAAGGTTCCTTCTGAATAATAAATTCCAGAGTCCTTTGCCAGCAGACCTATCTACCATTTGCTCCACCAAAGCTTCAGGGTATGAAGCAACGCTAAACAAATTGGGAAAGACTTGTGAGTGAGGCACTGGATTGGCCCACTTGTCCCTCCAGAAGAGACAAGTCTTGCCATCTCCTAAAGTACAACGAGTAGCCACCACTACCATATCAGCCGCCTCCATGATGCCTTTCCACACGTGAGACACATTGTTCTCACTATGAAGCTGAAAGGCCCTCTCCCCCTAGAATAATACTTATGGGGAATCACATCACGCCATAAACCATATTGCCCCGTGCCCAACTTCTAAAGCCATTTAGCCAAAAGAGCCAAATTGAAGTCTCTGATATTTTTAATGCCCATATCACCATTATGCTTACTCTTGCACACCCTTCCCCAACAAATGTCATGAAGGTCCTTCGTAGGGTTATCAGAGTCGCCACCCCAGAAGAACTTGCTCCGAATACTTTCCAGCTGCTTCGCCGCTGTCTTTATAATTCTGAACACAGAGAGAGTAGATCGGCAAGCTGTCCAATACTGCCTGACACAGGGTCATCCTCCCCACATACGATAGTAATCAACCCTTCCATCCCGCCAGTCGGGACTGGAACTTTTGAATAACTAGCTGCCAGTCCCCACATCTAACTGTCGAGGAGGAAAGGGGCAACCCTAAATACATAAAAGGAAAAGAGCCCTTCTGACAGCCCAATATAGTGACCACTCTTCTCAGAAGCACATTTGACACATTAATCCCCAAAACAACACTTTTATGGAAGTTCACCTTGAGCCCAGACACCTCATCCAACAACTCCAACATCAATCTAATAATGTAAATCTGCTCCTCTCCTTCAGAACAGAATAAAATAGTATCATCTGCATATTGAAGGTGAGAGATGGCCCTCTCTCCCACATGCAACTCAGAATTTGAGTCACTAGAACAAACAATAACGGAGACAACGGATCCCCCTATTTGAGCCCTCTCTCACTAACAAAGTACGGAGTTGGCTTCCTATTAACCAACATGGCAAAAGAGGCTGAAGATACACAAGCTCTGACCCATAAGATCCATTTTTCTCCAAAACCCATCTTGAAAAGAGCATCAAATAGGCAAGACCAATTCACTGTATCATAGGCTTCACAAAATCAAGTTTAAGCACAATACCTTTCTTCTGCTGGCTTTTGATGGAATGCAAACATTCCTGAGCTGCCAAAAACCTTTCGTGTATCTGTCTTCCCTTGGTAAAGGTAGTTTGATTTACACTGACAAGTCTTATCACCCTCTCCAGCCGCATAGCCGACATCTTAGTTTTAATTTCATATCCCCCATCGAGTGAACTAATAGGCTTGAATTCTGTCACGGCATCAACAACCTCCTTCTCGGGGATAAGAACAATGAAGGTCTTGTTGATCCCCCTAAGATGGGCCTTCCCCTCCTGAAACTCCAACACAGCCTGAAACAACAAAAGGTGAACAATCTCCCAGTAATGTTAGAAGGACAATAGGGGAAAACCATCTGGGCCTGGTGCCTTATCCACCGCTAAAGCAAAGACTACAGACTTCAACTCCACCAGGGTGAAAGGGACTGAATCCCTTCCCTTTCCTCATATGTCAGAACTGCCTGAAAGCCTTCACTAAAGGAGGGTCCAGGTGTATCCTCCTCTAAAAACAGTTGAGAGTAAAACGAGAGGATGTGAGCACGAATCTCCTCCCTGCTGGTGAGAGCTGATCCTCCGATCTAAGAGTAGAAATCTGGTTCCTCCTCCTCCTTCCCGAAACAATTCTATAGAAATAAGCTGTGTTACTGTCACCTTCTTGAATCTGCCTCTCCCTAGCTCTCTGCCTCCAGTACATCTCCTCCTATGCTAGAAATTTCTGGTACTGCTCGCTGAGTTGCTCTCTTCTTGTACAGTCCCCCATTGCATTCATGAAGAGGAGTCTTTATTAGCCTTAGGCATGTTGATTCCGCTGCCCTACTGTTGCTTCCATTTATGTCCATCAGCTAGTAGCTATATGTTATAGGGCTGGTTTTGCCTACTGTAGGGGTGTGCACAGAGCTGACTCCCAACCCTTTATTCGCTGTGCTGACATAAGCTCCCCTCTTGACCTGCCAAAGTGTGGTTGTCGAGTCTGTGCTGCCTTGACTCCCTGGTGTGACTAAGCAAACCTAATATTATGTCTCTGGTACATATTTTTAGTTTTCTTTTAGATATGTGCATGGAACGCATTCTTATGAGATTCTCACGAGAATCTCAGCCTTGGCCTGTCACCAAGGAATGGAACATGCAAAGTTGGCTCTGAAACCCTTTCCGTGCTTCACCTATTCGCCCAACTGGAGCTGGCTGGTTCGATCAGGCATTTTTATCGTTTGACCCACTTTCCCTCGGCCAAGGGCTTCGTAACCCATTCTTTCCAAACCCCATCCCACCCAGTTCACACCTGGTGCTGTCTCTGCAAGGGTTTTTGCTGGAGTAACTCGTTGTTCCCCTTGTCACTGTCCACTTGCTGTGGTGGACCTAATGCCAATGGACCTGTCATGCACTGGTGCCATCCATCTGTTAGCCAGAGAGGAGGAGAATAAAGAGAAAAGGGAGGTTTGGTCTCCATCCTCCTCCAATTTGCTGCACTTGCTCTACTCCCAGTGCTGTAGTCCATGGTACTAAAAACTGGCTGAACCGGATTAGAACTGGACAGAAGTGGTCTGGTTCCAATATGGGAGTAAATGGCCAAGACCGGCTAAAACTCTCCTTTGAACATGAGCCAGAATCAGAAACGGCCAGGGCTGATCTGGTTCCACAACCCGGTTTTTAATGCTTGCTACACTCTGCCCCCTCCTTACACAGTTGAGTTTTTCTTTTTTATCCCCATGTTTGTTCAAACCTTTTTTTCCTTTTTTCTTTTTGTTTGGGCCCCATCATGTCTCTGCTCCACTTGCTGACCCCATGACCCCTTCTCACCTAAGTCCCCTTTCTCTGCGGCACTCTGGAGTAGTCCTTTGCTTTCCTCTTCTGCCCCTTCCCTGCTGCAGAGTCTTTTGGGTACTTATTTGATTATCCATTTTTTGGCAACTATTTTTCCTCCCCGTTTGGCGTGAATCAGGGCTCCATCCTGCTGCACGCCTCACTGCATCCCTATGTTATCAAAGATGATCGCCTTGCTCACATTGCATGTCAATGAAACTTTCAGACTTTAAGTGCTAAGAATTTGGTACTATCTACATCAAAAAAAAGTACTAAGGATTTGTGCAAATCCAAACGTTAAATGTAAACAAAAGAATAACTCAATAAGCTGTTATCTAGCTATGGTGTGCCCATGAATTCAAGGAAGAACAAAATCTAGCATCTAGGGTTTGCTATTCTGATATACTTGGATTTCTCTAATGATCTACCATGTGTCTATGGAGTATGGACCAGTTGGTTTTAGGTAAATGCTTCCAATTCCAGGTAACCCTAGGCAACTCTCCCCTCTTCACTGTTTCACCACCAAGATCACTGATCCTCCAAGTAGTAAATGTTATAAAGTGGCATGTGTCAAGTTGCTCTCTTTTTTGTGGCTACCGCTATCCTTTTATTTGTTTATCACTTGTCAAGGATGGAATGATTATTGCTCCTGCTGGAGGTGCATTTGAGTAACTAAGAAGGTTTAGTTCTCTTATTCTGCATTATTTTGATAAACAGGAAACCTGCCTATGGTCATGCGTACTGAGCCAGCATTAGCCACCTTCACATTATAAACATAACCTTACATGTGTTAAGAATCTAAATTATTCCTGCTCCATATTTTAGTGGAAAACATTTCTTTAGCTCTATCTTCCTTTTTTGTTTGCCCTGAGGATTCTTCATAATAACATGCTGTGTGTTTTGCAGGTTATTTCATCATCTTTGCTAGCAGCAGCTACTCTTATAGATGTCTTACTAGGGATGAAGTTGCAAACTTATGATTCAGAAAATTTGAATATTGGAGTAAAAGGTGCTACGAAAGCTAGGCAGACTTTCATTTCTTCTGCTGAGAAAATATTTTCTACTCATAGATTCTTTCTGGAATTTTTCAAGTCTAAAAGCCCTCGAGTTCGTTCAGCTACATATTCCATACTTACAAGTTATATTAGGCATATTCCTCATGTTTTCAGTGAAGAAAATATTAAGCCTCTTTTCACAACCATATTGGGTGCTTTTCAAGAAAAGGACGCATCTTGTCATTCTTCAATGTGGGACATGATACTGCTGTTTTTGAGAAAATTTCCAGACTGTTGGTCCCATGGAACTACTCAGAAAAGTTCCTTATCTCGCTTTTGGCAGTTTCTACGAAAGGGCTGTTATGGATCCCAGCAAGTTTCGTGTCCCATTTTGATTTTGTTCCTAGGTGCCATACCCCCTAAAACAGTTGTTGAAGAACATTTTCTTCTGAACTTCTTTCAGAACTTATGGGAAGGAAGAAATCCATACTCTTCCTCTTCAGATCAAGCAGCCTTCTTTGAGGCACTTAAAGAATGTTTTTTGTGGGGATTATTTAATGCATCAAGGTGTGAACTTCGAACACACTGTTTCTCTTTTGGTATTTGCAAGATCTTTCTTTTGCAGTATAATATATAGTTGACTATCTCAAATATGCAGATACATTGCAGAGGAAGAGAGCATATGTCGTTTTCAAGTCAACCTCGTTGATCACATTCTTGTGATGCTTTTGTGGCATGACTATCTGATGTTAAGAGGAAAAGATCAAAACGAACAAATTTCTGCAATATCCAACAGTTCAACCAAGGATGATCCTCGAACGAATTATCCTGTGACCTATGTGCAGGAATTGGCAAGATGCATTATTGGAATTCTTTCAAATGTTGCTTCAAGGAAAAGTACCTTGCTTGATGCCTTTTGTACATCATTTCAGAAGGACTGCTTGGATATCTTGCAGCAAAAAGAGAATTTGCAGAAGTGTTCTGTGCAGATAGAACGAATTGACAACTTTCTCTTGTTACTTGATCAAAACTCGGTACAGAATAATGAAACCTGGCCTCTGAATTCTATGGCAGGGCCACTTTTTGCAAAGTCATTTTCATTGATCAAATCTTTGGTAAGTGTCAAACCATGCATCAAGGGGAAATATTTTTATTTTTTGTATCTTTTTCTTTTTTCTATATGGCGATGCTATCAATGCTATGGTTATCTTTTTACTCTCTTGATGAATATTAATTCTTTATTGCTTGATGAATTATTGCTGATATTCTCATGAGTCAATCCATATTTTTACAAATTAGAAGCTTACGGAGTTGTTTTCTTCTTTCACAAAATGATCATTTGAAAAATGCATCTGCCTCCATCCACACGCAGCCATCGTTTGTATGCATTTCTCATCTACGATGATTGATCTACTCTTAGTCGAGATTTGCTAACAGCCTTGGGATGCTGCAAGAGCTGTGGTGTGTGATAAAAACTTTGGTAAAGTCCTCCTGGCACGGATTTGAAAGTGTACTTGATTCTTGGGAACCCATAAAAATGACATTGAGTAGTCTCTCTTATCCGCATTCATTTGACATTTACGTATATTATCAAAGCAAGCCATTTAGCTAGTCAATTTCATTGTTGTGTTCTACTGGTGAGTGCAGACATGCTTTGCACAGAGACTCTGAAGAAAAAATGCCATAAAAAATAGCCTAGCTGTTCATTCATTGAACTGGTGTTCCATTTGTCTCTAAGTTGCAGCATATGTTACGATACCTCAATTCATATTTTCTCAACCATAGGCCTGATTGTTGAGATGTAATCCATTCCATTGGGGCTGTCCTTTTTTCCAAATTAAAATGGGCTTGAAGAGTTGAGGTTTATGGGTCGAGGCCATTTCTGCCTCAGTATTTATGAATCCACATTTGTTTGGAATTAGAATGAATTCAGTCCATCCACACTTCATTTTCCTATTTATGAATGCAAAAGTCAATATATAAGTTTGTTGTATGGAGTCAATGGACATCTATTTGTTTCTGGAACAAAGTTTATCTGAACAAAATGTTCGTACTATATGTGGAAAGAAACTGTTCCTTTTTATTTTTGGCATCTGAACTGCTTCCTTTACTCAAGAGGAAGCACTTCCCATCATGGTTTGCAGAATCTGGTTATTCTGATCCAAATCTGCTGATCAGAATCAATGGTGCCGATCCGATCTCCTGGGGAAAGCTGATTTGCAAAAGAAAGTAAAAAAAATAAAGAAGGCCTGTATCAGCTTTGAATTATACATAATTGGCTGGAATCATCTAGAATCGGATGGAATCGTGCCGAAAGATTTGTGCCTTTTCTACTTAGATCGATATGATTAGAGGTATATTCTAGTTTGTTTTTTAATTTTTATGATTTCTTATGATTCTTTAAATTAAAAATGAGGTGTTTTCCTTTGGATTCAGCTGATCTCGATCTGGATCAGATTGAGACTGGGCGATTCCCGGTCCTGATCTGCTTCTACATACCTTGCTTCCAATCTGATAATATTAAACCTAAACCCTGCTTATTATGTGCTTAATTAGGTGCTCATGATCACCTAGAAAACTGTGGGTCCAGTTGGCGATAAAGTTGGGTAATGATGTGTAGTTATGGGTTCCGATCAAGTAGATGATGACATAGTCAGCCATCTTGACTCTCTGTTTAAACATTTTTTTCAAAAGAATAAATAGAAACAAAAAAAAGGAAAAAGGAGGGGGGGGGGGAAGAGAAAGAATGGGGTGAGGAGCCAACCGGGGCTCCCCCACCCCCACCGGTGGATACCCCCACCGGTGGGGGGTGCCACCGGCCCCCCTCTTGCCTCTTTCTCACCCCCACTTGTCCCTATAAATACCCCCATGCTGCCACTGCAGAACACAACTTGAGAGCCAAGAAAGGGGAAGAAAAGAAGAGGCTTTGGAGATTTTTTTGGTGAAGAACAAGGAGAAGAACCTTGAGAAAATTTCAATGCGTGGGAAAAATATTAAGGACCCATTTTTGTTGTTTTATTACCTTGTAATGTTAATGAAGATATGGTTCATTCATATTGGTTGAATGACCAATGTTTCATATAATAAAATTGCATGGTTCATTCATATTGGTTGAATGGCCATAAGTTCCATGTTAATTAATTTATGTGGCGTTATTTATGCATGTTAGTTTTATATGGTTCATTCATATTGGTTGAATGACCGTAAGTTTTATGTTGATTCACTTATGTTGTTTCATATTAACTAATTGGTTCATTCATATCAGTTGAATGGCCAAAGTTTTAAAACATGTGGTTCATTCATATTGGTTAAATGGCCAAAGTTTTAAAATATCGGTTCATTCATATCGGTTGAATGGCCAAAGTTTTAAAATATTAGTTGAATGGCCAAAGTTTTAATAAAACATGTGGCTCATTCATATTGGTTGAATGGCCAAAGTTGCATGTTGTTTGCTAAATAAAAAATGTGGCTCATTCATATTAGTTGAATGGCCAAAGTTGCATGTTGTTTGCTAAATAGAAAGATATGGTTCATTCATATTGGTTGAATGGCCATAAGCTTCATGTTATTTAATTTATGTGCTTTCATGTTATTGGTTCATTCATATTGGTTGAATGGTCAAAATTTCGTGGTTCTTTCTTATTGGTGGATGTAGGGGTGTGTACTGTTCCGTATAACCTGATGATCCGACCCGAACCAAACCGCTCGGTCTGGTTCGGTTTTTTATTTAAAAAAATTGGGTTTTTGAACCGAACCGAAGTTAATAGTTCGGTCTGGTTTGGTTTACTTATCTCAAAAACCGAACTGACCCGTAAAAACCGATTAATCGTTAAATCTTATGAACCCGATCAGGTTCGAACCTCCATCACTTAATACACAACCTCCCAACCAACTGAGCCATCATTAGTTTTCTACAATCTTCTACTTCTTCTATTAGACGTGTGTACCTGGGTTAAAATTCCAAAAAAAAAAGGGTTTCAAAACCCCGATCAGTCTCGGTCCTTCAACAACCAGCGACCAGACCACTGACCAGTGTTTCCTCTCGGCTCTTCCATGCTGCACCCACCTTGCGCCGCCGGCCCACCGCTGCTCATCGCCGGTGCTGGGTTGTCAGCGGCCGCTCCAACACCCGCTCCAGCCCCGCAGTTGCCCTAGCCCCCAATGCCGACTATGAGGCCCTGCCGCTAGCTGCCCCAGTGCTGAGATCCGGCCGCCCCAAGTGGATCTACCGAAACCCCAACACCGAGATCCGCCCCCCGAACAACGATCTGTTGAAGTTCGTCGCCGTCGATCCTCTCCGGTGGCAAATCTCTCGAAGCCCCAAAGTTGAGATCCGGTCGCCCCAACGCCGGTCTGCCGAAGTCCATCACCATCGCTCCTCTCCGGTGACTGATCTCCTACTTTTCAATAACTACCAGATCTCCTTTCTTCATGTTTCAGTCCTCCGGATCTGGATATGATTGACATGTACTCGAATGTTGGTGGTATCGAGTCGGCTGCTTCTGTACATTGAACTTCCAATTTTGCTGGCTTATTCGTTGATTTATTCTTTGTCCTAACTTTGGACTTCCAGATGTTTCTAAACAATTACAAATTAGCAAAAGTCTGCAGACAGGTTCTGTACATTATTGAACTGGAGAGTTGCTGACTACAAATATTTTCATTCTTTACTACATTCTTGGATTGTGGTGTATTACTCAAGTAGTAAACGTGAGATCCAGGATAGACAGTTCATTGTATCACATATGAAGTTAGATATCTGTGCATTACGCTATCAGTTACATTTCTTTTCATGATGCCCAAATTTCCAATTTCATTGGTGATGTAAGTTGTGTTCTTTTAAATTCCCAATTTCATTGGTGATTAACTGATTATAAGTCGCTAGTGATCTCCATTTTTGCTTTTGAACAAGCCAAATCCAAAAGCCCAACCCGAACGGTCCAAACCGAACCGAACCGAACTGTTCGGTTCGGTTCAGTTCGGGTTGAATCTAACTTCGGTTCGGTTCGGTTCGGGTTGGAGGATTGTTCGGTTCGGTTTGGTTTTCGAAAAACTAATATAACCCGGACCAAACCGAACCGTGTACACCCCTAGGTGGATTGACTACTATGTTTATGGTTCACTCTTATTGGTAGAGTGACCAATGATCATGGTTCTTGGTTCATTCCTATTGGTGGAGTGACTATTGACTTTTATGGTTCTGTCCTATTGGTGGGCCAGCCATGAAGTTATGGTTAACTATTTATAGAGTGACCAAAAATCATGGTTCTTGGTTCATTCTTATTGATGGGGTGACCATTAACTCATGTAGTTCTTTCCTACTGGTGGATTGACCAATGTACTTATGGTTTGCTCTTATTGGTAGAGTGACTAAAATTATGATTCTTGGTTCATTCCTATTGGTGGAGTGATCATTAACTATTGTGGTTCTGTTGGTGGGCCGATCATGAAGTTATGGTTCGCTCTCACTCGTAGAGTGACCAATAATCATGGTTCTTGGTTCATTCTTATCGATAGAGTGACTAATAAATCAATGTCTTGGTTCTTTCCTATTGGTGGATTGACCATGAAGCCGCGGCTCACTCTTATTAGTAGAGTGGCCAATATTCAATTTTCGTGGTTCGTTCCTATTGGTGGTGGAATGACCATTAAGTTGTTTGGTCCCTTCCTAATGGTGGATTAACCATGAAGTTATAATTCACTCTCATTGATGGAGTGACTAAATCTCAAATGATTCATTCCTATCAATGGAATGGTTAAAAGTGATGCATTATAACAAAATGATTCAAATAATTTGATGCATGTTCAATTCTGCCCACGCATGCTTATTCCATCAAAGTGATTCATTTTATTCCTGTTTTAGCAACGGATTTTAACGCGCGGTTAATTAATTAACACTGACCAAAGTCAGTGGGGAGAGGTCAAGAACACGGATCCACGCTTAATCCAAAATCTTAGACTTGAGGATCGATCCCAGATTCTCAAAGGCTACATCTAAAAAAAGAACATGTTTCTTTTAAACTCCAAAGTTCTCTTTTAAACCTAAAGTTCCCTTTTAAAAAATTCCAAATTCTTTTTCAAGAATGAGAAAAAGAGAAATAAGTCTCACACTCTCTTTATTTCTTTTATTTTTATTTTTGAAAGTGGATGGTACCACAAGTGTATTAAAGAGAAAGGTATAAGAGTACATGTCCATGTATAAGAATGAAAGAACAAAAGCCCCTATACATCCAACAATGACAGAAAGGGATGAGCACGGATCACCAAGGAAATCCCCAAAGCAGCTCCAAGGCACCCCCCCCCCCCCCCAACAGCAACAAGAAAAAAACAGAAGCTATCCTCCCAAGAGAACAAAAAGGGAGGAGTTAGACGAATTCACATTACAACAGAGGGAAGCCTATTCCCTCGCTATGTTACAAATGAAAAGGACGTCTTTCTGGCACCCAAGCTTCGTACCTGAATATGCGGCTGTTCCTTTCCCTCCAAATAGTCCACACAGTAGCATGCAGGACCAGCAACCATGCCATGCGATCCTCTTTACGCTTTGATCTCCGACCACAAACAAGAGGAGAGAAGCTATCAAGCCCACAAGAACCAGCTGAAGGGGTAGCTTATTGATAGGAGCTGCCACTCCTCAAGTGCGAATCTGCTGCAGACAGAAAGGTGGTCCAAAAAGAGTGACAATGTTAGCTAGTAAGTGGACTAGTCTGTCCCTGATAGAAAGCCTAGCATGATAGACCCTCCAGAGCAAGATTTTCACTTTCAACAAACTAGCAAGAACCCAAACATGTGGAGCAAAGGCAAACCTAGGCCCCCCCATCCGCAACAAGGCAGTAGGTCGACTCACCGGGTAGGTCCCAAAAGATTCTAGACTCCAAAGCCACCGGTCCCAAGCTAACAGGGTGGGGTTGAGACCCTCCAACCTTCTGAGAAGTGGACTCAAGACTGATATCCCCTCATCTCGCAGTTGTCTCCTGAAAGAGGATGCCTATATTCCCCTGGGCGCCCATGGTCAAACAACTTAACCACTAAAGCTTTGGGCTTTGAACAGATAGCCAAAAGAGAGGGGAAAGCCGCCGCCGAGGAGGAACCGCCACACCGGGTTTCAAGCAGAAGAGACAAGAGGGCCTGTCCCAATAGAAACCCGAGAGCCAGCTAAAATGAAATCTGGCGCCTTTAAAGTACCTTTGCGCACTTTGGAATGATAATGAGGGGAGACTGGAATCACGTCCAAGTTCTAGCTTCACTATAATATTTCTGTCTTACGATATCCACCTACAAGCTAAAATCCTCCGTGCCAATTTTCCATACCCACTTAGTCAAGAGAGCAAAGTTGAGGTCATCAATGCTCTTACACACTCTTCCTCCATTGGTGTTGTAGCCCCCTATAGGGTTCATCACTTCCATGCCAAAAGAATCGGCACCAAATCAACTCAATTCTGCATGATGGACTTGGGAATGCGAAAAATGAACAAGAAATAAATGGGAAGGTTATCAAGGACTGCTTTGCAAAGAGTGAGCCTGCCACCATAAGATAGCATCTTGCCTTTCCAATGAGCCAATCTGGATTCAAACTTCTGCATGACTTCTTGCCAATCCCTACAGTGGAGCCTTCCTAGAGTGAGGGAACCCAAGTAAGAAATAGGTAACCGACCAATCTGGCACCCTATAATCTCCGCCGCCTCCGCAAATCCCTATCCCCCATATAATTCAGATGCAATGACTCTTCTAAAAGTTCACCCTTAAACCACTGAGGAGGTCTGGCTAATCAAGTATGAATCTGGCCAAATAAAGCTGCTTTTCCCCTCTGAGAAGAAGAGGATTATATCATCAGCATATTGAAGATGAGAAACTTGCATACCTGCGGTACCACCTGGAATCATAGTTTGAAAGGGCTTGAGGCGGTCGCGAGGCACTTTGCAAAAGCCTTACAAGGCATAAACCTTGAGGCGCGATGAGGGGTAAACCTCACTATGTTAGGGAAAGCATGTTAAAGCCATCAAAATAAATTAAATAATGCTAATTGCCATTGGTAATACTATCTCAACTTAAAGATAAGCTCCATACAAATGAACTATGGGGTGAAAGCCATGGACTACTAGTTGGAATTGAAGCATGAACTGCACAATTATTGCCCTCTCTTTTGGTGTTGGAAGTAGAAGAGCTGGTCTTAGTTTGAATCCTTTTATTTTGGTTTACTAATAACCTCATCATTGAATCACATTTTAAAGACAATAAAGTTGATATAAGCCTTAGGTCTACCTTAAAGCATCTTATTGTCTTACCGCCTCAAGGCGTAAGCCTCAAATAAATGGCATGAGGCGTGTGCCTCAGTCAACAAAAGGCGTATGCCGTAAGGTGTTTTCTTAGTGCCTTGCCTTGAGGTGTATGCCTCAGTGCCTTGTGGCACTGCCTTTTTAAACAATGCCTAGAATCCATGGTTCAATCCAGCCACTTTTGCTCTATGTCACATCCTTCCTAAGGTATGAGCCACTAGCAAATAGGAGCTGGCACATAGGATCTTTGTGGGAGACCTCTACTACTACGGAAGAAGGGAGTAGGCTCTCCATTGATAAGGATAAAGGATTAGGCTGAAGAGATGCACACTCTAATCCAACCTATGTTATCCAAGGCGATTGCTTGCTCGCCTAGTTGGTGAAGTAGGGGGAGGCGAGCCAACAACGCCTTGCCTTGCCTCATGTTTGCCTCACTCACTTAGGTACTCCCCGATGTTCTCCATGCCAAATGCTTGTCTCTTTTTCAATTATGTGGTGTTGCTTTTGCATTTTTTTATACCACATGTTTTCTTATTTTTGATGATTTCCAAGACCATCCACAACTTATATAGGTGCTTTATACGAATTGGTCTTTACATATTCGACATGATAAGTGTTTCTCAGAGTTTTATATATCTTTATGTTGGATATTTTCTTTATATTCCTCCTATTGCCTTTTCCTTTACAATGATTTATGGGAGAAAATGTCGCCTCAAATGCCTAGGCACTCACCTAGGCATTTGAAGCTAAGGCGTGCCCCTGGTCCCTTAGTCACCTCTCGCCTTAGACTACATAGAGTCCAACACTTGTCTCTGAAAGCTATCTTACTCAACATGTCGAATAAATAGTTCCAATTAACCATGGGCGGAACCAGGGGGGCCATGGCACCCCCTCAAATTTTGGGAATTGTTATGACGTTAGTTCCTTATCTAAACCTCCGACCCTAACCTCTTGTTAATTGGCCCCTCCAAAGTTTGGAAATTTGATAAACTCTTAAGAAAGAAACCTACGCTATTTAACTTCCCTTCCGGAATTTATGGTAACCTGTTTACCTTGCCCTGTGGCAACCGTATAAAATGGTAAGTTGCATTATTTCACCTCCCTACCCAATAGAATATCTAGTAATCATATAAAATAAGAGCTCTCTGTTTTTTAACCTTCCTTCCCGATGTAATTTACTAAAATCTATCGTAACCGTCTGAATGAAGGAAACCAAATATTTTTTCAACCCAACATGGATCCACAGCAAAGAGAGAAGAATAAAATTGACAAGGTTCTATTACCATTAGGATCCGGATTAGGATTTTGTTAACCAAACCAACTCGTCTTCTTCTCCTTCTATATTGTGTGTCCTTGTTCTTTTACGCTGCAATCCTGCAAGTCTATACAACGTTGCTGGTCTGGTATTATTTTTTCACTGCTGGCCATTTGTGAGTTCTGTTTTCTTGTTGCACTTTGTATTTTCCTAAGGTATGAACCATAGATCTTTCTTATACTACTTATCAAATTTTGATAATTCAAGAACATGTGAAAAATAAGACAAAAATTCCATCTTTTCTTATTCATTTTCTTCTTGTTGCATCTGATTAACTTTTTTCCTTAGTAGAGTCAGAAATTTGAGTTGTATCATGGCAAAACAGAATTGCTGAATGAAAAATACGTGTTGATTGCGATGCCCTTGGCCCATCTGATTTGGAAGATCGGACGGCAATGTAGCATCCAACCCATTCATGTATGGATGGGGCATAGGCCATTGTTTTCATCTTTTTCATGTATTTCTTTAAGCTTTTTAGATCATCCAATAAATAATCGGATAGTATGGGCGGCGGGTTAGGATTGGCCCCAAGCTCGCTATATACTATAACTTTTTGCGCATGCAAATCGAGACATGCACCAAAAAGTTCTTTTTCAAAAAAAATAAATAAATAAAAATAATATATATATATATACAGTGAGCTCAGCTAACCTAAGTTCAATGCTTTTGCCATCCGCTTTTTTTATCCGATGCTTCAAAAAAATTAAAGAAATTCAAAAAAATAATTCCCAATCCCACCAAGCAGAGTCCATAATAGATACTTTTGCTTGTATGGAAGAACGTCGAGCATCATTAAAATAAATTATATTTTTATTTCATATTTATTATCTTTTAAAAATATACAACAAATATTGTGTTGTTGCACTGCGCCCCCCCCCCCCCCCCCCCCCCCCCCAAAAAAAAAAAAAAAAAAAAAAAAAAGGAAAAAAATCCTGGGTCTGCCCCTGCAGTTAACCGTGTCATACACCTTCTCAAAGTTGAACTTTAGAACTAATTCCCTTCCTATGGCTACACTTCATAGCATGAATGCATTCTTGAGCAACGAGGAAGTTCTCCTAGATAAATCTGCCCTTAATAAATGCCCCTTCGTTGCTACTGATAACCCTATGCATCACTAACTCCAGTTTAATGGCAAGTAACTTGGTGATGATATCGTAGCTGTTCTACTGGCTGATGGGTCTAAGCAATCTGCCCCTGCTTTCTTAGGGAGGAGCACCAGATATGTCTTATTGACACCATGCAGATGAGAAGAACCCTCCTAGAACTCTACCACCGCCTATAGTAGAGTAGTCTTGATGATCTCCTGGTAGTGTTGAGCAGTATTGGCTGATGGAGGAGGGCTTCCTAGAAGTTGTGAAGTAGGTGTGGGAGGCGGGCCTCGTGTCATCATCTGTTGTTAGAAGTCTTTGGGCTTTGGTTATGCTCTAGCTAAGTGTGGCACTTCAAGTCCCTCTCGTAAGGCAGCCAAGGAGAGCATCCTTGATCAGCTAGATGGTTTGAATGCATTGGAAGAGGCCGGTCTTCTTGACGAAGATGAGAGGAGCAGTAAGGACAAGTTGAAGGTAGAATACGGGGATATTCTCCTTAAGGAAGAAATTTACTGGAAGCAAAGGGCTAAGGAGAGATGGATCAAGGAGGGGGACCGGAACGCTTTCAGAAGCTTGCCTCCGACAGAAGATGGATCACCTATATCATCCTTGAGGGTTGGAGACCAGCTCTTGATCCATGTTCAAATGGTTGGATGTCATATTCAAGACTTCTTTGCCTCCCTGTTCTTAGCGAAGAATATGTGGCAGTCTTCTTGTGTGGAGGACCTTTTGCCTCAGCTTTAGAAGGAAGTGGAGGCTCTTTCGGCCCCTTTCTCTGTGGAGGAGGTGAGAAGACCAGTGTTTGCCCTGGTCGGGGATAAGGATCCTATTTCGTTTATTTTTATCTACTTCCTGCTGAGATGACTGTCTTGGGGTTCAGTCACTTCAAGGCCCATGCTAGGCTCTTTTAAAATATTTCCTTTACCATGCCAATTCTCCATGTGTGCAAATATTATATCAACAATAGTGCATGAATTCCCTCGCCCTAACTGCTACCCAAGTAACTTTTGACTATTGACTATAGCTTAAAATAATGGAAATACCTTGATTCTCAACAAATTAAAGTGTTGGAGGGTTCAGCCACATGCTTTAAATTCTGAAAGCGTCTTGCATCAAATCGGAACCCAAAAAATGTCCCAGTTCTGAAAAGAAACTTGAGTTTTTAAAAAAAATTGTTAAAGAAATTAGAGAGGACTTGGGAGTTGGGATAAGTACATGCATAAAGGCAATAATTGGACATTCAACTAAATGGTAGGATCATGGTTTGTCGTATCCTACCCGATCATGCCAACTTGCATGAGTCAACTCATATTTTGGCGACTCTGATACATTGGGATGCATGGACTCACTGATGCATCCAACTCGAGCAACCCATGGGCTCACTGATATGCATGACACATCCAACTCGAGCTGACTCGTTGCAACTCAGACTGACTCATGCTGACTCGATGTGACTCGTACGTGACCTTGTGTGATACACTACGATCTAGCTCGAGCCTACTTGATGCGACTTGATATGACTTGTATAGTAGACTTTTTTAATTTGATAATTAATTGGAAATTTTCTCTAATTGGTAATTAATTGGACTTTTTAATCCAATTTAATATGTAATTTGCACTTTTATATTGACTAATAGGGTAGATTTCTCCTGTTGGCTTAAAGTCATTATCATTAATAAATCACTAGAGTTAAAAGTGTATTTACATCATAATTATTGATAAAATTAAAGAATCTGAAAACCAGAAATAGGCTTGAATCGGCCTGACTCATGTGAATTAATGACATAAAAGTAAAGCATCTGAAAAAAAAACACCAAAAAACTAGCCTGAATTCGGCCTGATGGAATGGCTCGTGCTAGTCGAGTTGGCCTGAGTCGGATGGGGTCCGACTTGTATCTGCCAGATCTCGATCTGGTCCAGATCAACGAGTCGGCAAACCTTGGGTAGGATGTTGTGTAGCATCTATCTTTGACTTCATCATCAGGTCACTCCCAGGAAGGATGATTAGTGCTGGGAAAGGGGGCCAGAGTGGTTTAGGGCTGAGTTTCAAGAACCTGGCCTCATGGATGGTGGAGTCTGGCCAGGCTTGACCCACTAACATCCCAAAATTTTATTTTATTCCCATTATCCTCAGGGGGTAGTTTACAAATGATTTTTTCTTGCCGCATATGATAGAGGAGAGACATAATCTCGTTAACTGGCTGTTGAAGTGACGTATCTGCAGTATTCTTCTGTAGTGTCAGATTTCACAAAAGTGACACAAGAATATATACTTAACAGAAAAACACATGTTCTACAGAGCACATTTTTCTTTTCAGCCATTCTGGACATATCAATGCATGTTGCTGTGAGCATTTTGTTTTATAAATTTGCTTGTGATGTATGCTCTTTTTAAACTGTATACAGGACTGTTCGGATGGTGTCAGACTTTTGCATACGATGGTTGACATCTTTGGGCCAAGGACTATGGTGTCATATCTCTTTGTTTCAAGCAAAGAGCATTATGAAAATGTGATCTCTGTTGAAGGTGATGAGAAAGCAATGACTGACATCTTTTTGCAAGCTTTCAAGGAACATTTTGTCCCCTGGTGTTTGCAGATTTGCTCTAGCACTTGGAGGCTTGATTTTTTAATTGCTCTGCTTGATGAAGAACTTTTCCGTGAACAGTGGTCTTTAATCATCACACATGCTAGAGAGATGCAAGAATATCCTGGAACTGATCATATTTGTGTGCTAGCGACGTTGATGGAGAAAGTACGAGTAAAAGTAGATAACAGAAAGCTGGGAACTAAATTGCAACTTAATGTTCTCCATCCAGAACTCTGGCAAAATGACTTGCTAGATTCTGCAGCAATTGCTGTTGCTTGTCAATATCCTCCATTCAGCGAATCTGATGTTCGTTTCCTATGGTAATGTTTCTATGGCTCTTCTTTTATCAAAGTCATATTGTCCGCAAGCAGCCAAGCATTGTATGAGTATCTGCCTCCTAACGCAGCACAGTGACTGTAAATAATGATATGATAGTTCAGGCCTATACAATTTGGATATTTTGAAGAGCAATTTCTTGGTTTCATTTGGTTGACTTTCTATGCTCAAACTTAAATATTTTTTGTTGTATTAACTGATGCAATTTTATGGGTATTTCATATCTTTCAAAAGCCTATACAATAGTTTTTCTTTTGGAAACAGAATAGTACCTACGGGAATTCCCAATGGAGGCTGGGTGCAGCTCCCGCCCTAGACACCCAAGTATATCATGCAAACCGCCTAGCATGCAAGGGGGACAACATGCTAGGAAATGCTCCGGGGAAATGCAGGGACTTGAACCCACGACCTGCAGGAACTTAACCTGCCAAAGGTCGGGACCTATAATGTAGATTTTAAATGCAGTTTTTCTTTGGTTTAGAAAGATATTGACATAATGCCAACTAACCTGGAATACTTGAACTCCTTCCATCCATGGACGGGATAAAGTGCCCACAAGGGAAAAAGCTAGGCAGCTGGTGGGAGAAGTATCTGTATTGCTAATGCTACTTGGGGGAACAGCGGGCAGCAAGCTGTATTGGCCCCCTTGTATGCTGTTAGTGAAAAGGGAAGGTTGTAGGGCAGTCCTGTGGGATTAGTCAGGGCAGGCAACATGGAGATAACTTGAGGCATGGTGACGGTGGCATAGTATGTCTGTTGGTCCAGTTGTAGTTATGCCCACAAGGGAAAAAGCTAGGCAGCTGGTGGGAGAAGTATCTGTATTGCTAATGCTACTTGGGGGAACAGCGGGCAGCAAGCTGTATTGGCTCTCTTGTATGCTGTTAGTGAAAAGGGAAGGTTGTAGGGCAGCCCTGTGGGATTAGTCAGGGCAGGCAACATGGAGATAACTTGAGGCATGGTGACGGTGGCATAGTATGTCTGTTGGTCCAGTTGTAGTTATAGGTAGTCAACAGAGTAATTACTGAGAGTTACAATATTGACCTCCTGCAGAGGAGGTTGAGATACCGAAAGGCTGTCTTAATGACTCAGTTTGTCTTCAGGTGTGCAGGGATGGTGCTGAGTCTGGTACATGGTTTGCTGTATCGTACCGGATTGTGCGGTTCGTATGAGTCAACTTGTATCTAGGTGAGTCTAATCTGCTGGCACAGACCGAGTCGGACTGGATCATGTCGACTCATACATAATGACTTCTTTTAGATTTGAGTTTTACTCATTTTCTAAGTAAAACTACACTTTGAAATCAATTAATAGAGTTTATTTATCTAAAATATTGTTTAAACTTGTTCCTTTTAACAAATTCATTGGCATGAACCCTGCGAGTAGTGCGAGTCGGACTGAGTCGGATCGATATCGTACTATATCTAAGAAGATACAATCCGGTCCGGATCCACAAGTCGGCAAACCTTGATCTGGTACAGGTGTTGAGGGCGATGGAAACTAAATGGGGAGGTTGGTGCCTAGACTAAAAGTGGAGGATGAGGGAAGGATATATATACTGGCCAGGTGCCCTGACAGAGGGATGGCTTCTTAGGGGAAAATCTGTTAATATTGAATAGGGAGAACTAGCTTTTAAGAAGTGGTTTCCTGAGTGTCTTCACAGATCATTAGGCTTCTTAGCTGGTGTGGGCTCAGCTAAAAGAAAGTGTCCTCCATTTATGAAAGAAGGAGGTGGTGGAGAAGCTGCAAAAGTGGCTGAGATGGTGGGGCAGGTGTCAGGTGAACCCAAGTGGATGAATGGGTTTAAGGAATTCCCAAAATCTACAGTTTGGTTGCTGCCGGTGATGGAAGAGTGGATGTGCTACCTATAAAAGTTAAGCTTTAGCACCGAGGTTTTTCCTTTATTGTGGGGCATATGCCATGGAGAAGAGAAAGGAGGGGGTGTGAGATAAACAGGTCTTGGCTTGATCTAGTGAGAAAGGGCGACAGAGATGGCAAGAAGTGACTGGCTGTTTCTGCATCATGTGAGAGAGTGTGAGAGGCAGTGTTGTGCTTGAAGAAGATGATGCATGAGTTGGATGACTCAATTGAACAGACAAGCTGAAGTGGATAGAGAAGAGGATCGAACTTGCTGGAGGTGTGGCAAGTCAAATTGAGCCTTCCTACTCCTTGTGAAGTTCAGATGTGCTGGGTGGAACCAATATGTTCTGGGCTGATGCACAAAGTAGAACCTGATGGTAGTGGATGATTTGTGTCTTCAAAAGGCTTTGGTTTCAGGTTGCATAGTGCCATTCCCAATAGCGTTGAGTAACAATGTTTAGAAAGTGGCCATATACCCTGCAACCCCTACTGCTGAGCATGGTCGAAAAAACTAGCCAATCTGCTGGGTGAACAGGTTCAGAACCTGCGTGACCCAGTCTTCTTCACTCGGTAAATAAAAAAAGTAGCAATGATGTGCCAGAAAGTTAAAAAAATATTATCTTACAATCGGGCAAAACTGGCTAGTTTCATGAAGTGGTCAGTTCCCAGCCCAGTTTTATCCTCGGTAATCATTTCTCATTATTTTGTTTTCAACTGTTGTTTATCATGCTATGAGGATTTATAGCACTTCTTTTGTGGAATGGGCCCAAACTGGTTCAGTTAGGCCAGAGCTGGTTTGGTTCTGGTCCTGAATTGGAGCCATAGGTCGAACCAGCCCTTCCACTTCTGGTTTTCTAGAACTTTCTGTTGAGTTCTATTACTGTGACATGATGTGGAGGTGGCTGATATGCTCGGGGGCCTTTCCTGTAATGTGCTAGTTCACGACTGCAGAGCAGGTTGATTGGGTAGACGGGCCTTCATCCTCAGGATGCATTCTACTGGATGGACAATCGAAAGAAGTTGAAGCGGGAGATGATCACTCTGGATGCCTGCATGGTTGTGAGAAAGACCCACCTGGCTTTGTATCATTTCAGAGTTTATGCAATGTCATCCACAAACGAGCCAGCAATGATGATGGTAAGATGTTGTCTTTGGTGCTGACATGATCATCTTGGTCTGAGATGCAGTTGTGATCAGCTAAAAGCAAACTGAGGCATTCACGTGCAAGGTAGGTATCTTCATGTATGATTCAGAAGATGCTGCCTATCTGCAATGGTCAACAGAGGAGAAAAATGAGCAGGGCCTTCTCAGGCATGAACTGGGGTGGGAAGCAAATCTGGACTACAAGAAAGATTATACCTTTGCAGGCAATCCTGTGATGTGATTTTGGATTAGCCTGAGGGACACACTGACACATACTACAGACAGTTTTTTGTTTCAACAACTTGTGATTGGAGACATGGGAGGGTTTTGGTTTGGTTGGGATGGTGTGTCTTGTTATGTAACTATGAGATACCTTAATGACCTCATCCTGCCCTATTGAGTTATTATCCGTTTTGGACCCGTATAAGTCTGCATGGTTTGGTTCCCGAAGGGTGTCTCATAGATTATGGATATGGGCCCTCCATATATTGTCTAGTAACCTTTTTTCCATTTTTAAAATATGGGACTAATCCAATACATCCCTACCCTAATTCTCATGCACAGTGGTAGCTTTTCGCCATGGCGGTTCCATACTGCACATTTTCACCCTTATGTCTGAGGAACCCTTTCCTAGAGGTAGCCGTCTCCTCCTATCTAGCTTGTGATGGGGACATTATATGTTAATGCAATGACTTGATCTGACCCTTGTGAGGTGTTATCTGCTTTATAGACCAAGTCTACATAGTTTTGTCGCCAAAAACTACCTCACATATATAGCCAATAACTTTTCTTGTTTTTTGCATGGATCTGATGGAATCTATGTCGAATATGAATTTCCATCCTACTAAGGCTTCCAGCTAGCTATTCATCTCTATTACCAATGTGGACGGATATGAGAAGTCAAGTGGATCAATTCAGTTCTATTTTGGGAGTATCACTGGTTCCCTGAGAACTCTTGTGGCACAGTTCAAACACCTTTAGGAGATTGCTACGATAAAGGTAGCTCAGCTCAGCAATGGCAGCACCAGTGGCAGCAGCTCCTCCATTGCCAGTCCCCTCTTCTTCTCTTTCTATCCTACTTTCCTGTTTTGCTTCCCCCTTCCTTCCCCAGTTAATTGACTTAGTTGCAGGGGCCAAGATGTGATTGTTGGAATCCTAAGGCAGAAGACCCAATAAAAGATGGCCAAATTTATATATCAACCCTCTAAATAAAAATGTTTTGCATATTGGTCCCAGACAATTACAAAAAAACATAAAATGTAATTATTTTAAATAAAGTTTTTTTACATATAAGCCCCTATAATCTTGTGATATTACAAATAAGTCTTCATAATCTGACTGTTTTCAAATAAGCCCCCACAATCTACTGTGAATTAGTGAGAGGCCCCTGAAGTTTACAAATAAGCTCCTGAGAGTGTTACAAAGAAGAAGTTGCAGTTGTGGGGGTTTATTTGTAAATAGTCAGATCATGGGGGCTTATTTGTAATATTACAAGATTATAGGGGTTTCTATGTAAAAAAACCCTTTAAATAATTGGCTGCTTTGAACTCGGAATTCTATGAATCAGAGTAGTTATCATTGGTTCTGATCCTGTTTGGCCGGTTCTGATCAGAACCAGCTAGTTCCTAAACCATGAAACAAATGCTCAGGTCCCACATATTTATTTCACATTGTTATATTGCATACACGTACATACTCCCTGCTCATTCATCTTCTGTTCATTGTGTCTGATTCCTTAATTTAAGTAAAGGATCTGTAAATAAATCCTATGGTATTAATACCTTCTAATGTAACCTCTTTGAATGCGGCAGCGCTGTCCTTGGGGGGTCATCAGAAGATGATCAGATTTGCTTTCTTTCTGGAGAAACTGTACGTCTTGTATTTGAAGCAATTCTCAAAAATCTGGTGGCACTTCTTGCTACGTCTTCTTTTAATTGGGTAAAGTCTGCATGCTCTTTATTGCTGATGAGTGAAACTCAGCATGTGATGCAGAAATGTGAGACATCCTTCATGAACACTCTGGAAATGGCTCAATTTGCTTTTGACATTCTTGTTGTTAGTATCTATTGCCTGAAGAGAGTTGATGAAAACTCTGGATTGGTTGCTTCTATTTTAGCTGCAATATTTATTATTGGATGGGAATATAATATAACATCTGAGGTACTTCTTGATTGCAACTTAGAGATTGACTATAGAACTAAGACCAGTCTTGCTGCATCACCAGCTGTTGATGTTTGCCTAGAACAGATTGCTGCCAAGCGGGTTCTCTGGAAGAGAGTTAATGATTTTCAGAGTAAGATAAGTATCTCCTTCTTGAGAAGCCTCAGTTCATTTAATCGGGCAAAACTGGAAGATGTTTTGGTTCAGGCTCTCAGGTCTGCAGTATTTGAGATAGATATCTCCAATGCTGATAGTGCAACTACTTTGTGCTGCAAATGGGTGCTGGATTTGTTTGACCTTATTTGTGGAAGCAGCATCGAGGAGCAACATTTATTAGGTAAGCTATTATCCGAGGGTGTGTCCTGGACTCACTGGGTTGTTCCATTTTCTGGAAGTGGAAGTTCAGCAGCTTCAGCTACTCTTCAGTCTGACAATCTGCAGAACATTAGTTGTGTGAGTAATTCCATTCATAATTTGAATTTTATTACTTTTATGATGCTTCCTTTTTCTAAATATAAACTCTTCTTCCATTGAAATTCAAATGTTTTCGGGGAAAGCTTATGGAGCCACAGTTTGTATATAATTGATGATTATATACTTTTTTGTCTGATTAAATTATATTTGCAGGAATCTAGGCATCAGAATTTTGTTGCTTTTGTTGACAAGCTTGTTTTAGATCTTGGAGTTGATAGAGTCATTGGTGGACTTGTACCAACAACTCATACAGTTATTGCAGATGCACCAACTGAGCATTCTTTATCTTCATTTTCCTTTTCCCGTTCATGGCTTGCTGCTGAATTACTATGCACATGGAAGTGGCAAGGGGGCAGTGCTTTAGAAACTTTCTTGCCGTTATTGAATGATTTTGCCAGAACGGAAAGATCACCAGAAGAAAGCATAGTATATGATGTTGCAAAGATATTAGTAGATGGTGCCATCAGCCATGGGGTCACTGATCCGATGACTTCTCTGAATGCATGGATTGTGTCAGAAGATGAGGTTGAGAATATTGAAGACCCATTTCTGAGAGCCCTCGTTTCTTTGCTGTTGACCCTGTTTATTAAGTATGATGCTTGGACAAAGAGACAGGCTTTTCTACTCTTAGAATATACTGTGGATAGGCTTTTCATCGGCACAGAAGTAAACTTAAGTTGTTTAAAGATTTTTCCTTTTGTGCTGAATGTAATTATTCAACCGCTGCTTACTAGTGATCCTGAGTTTGATGAATCTAAAAGAGCTTCTACACTGGGTTCATCAAATGCTGAAATTGTGCACAGTTATATGTTGAGTTGGCTTGAGAAGGCCACTCATCTGCAACCAGTAACTTTGGGACAAACAAGACCGAATGGTAATGCATCACTTTTGTACCATATTTGATCAAATAGCTTTCATGAATTATGGCATTATTTCCCCTTATGATTTTAATACTATTCTTGCTATTGCAGATTCTGAGGAATGGGTTCAAGTGGTCATCTCTTGCTATCCTTTAAGCATAACAAGAGAAAATAGAGGTATCAAAGTCAAAGCAATTGGGGCTATCAATCAATTGGAAAGAACATCCCTACTGCTTTTATTTCGAAAACAAAGATGTTCTTTAGAAGTAAATCCGTCTATAACAGTACAGATAATGTTAGCAAATTTGATAGCGGTTTCTGTTGGTTACTGTTGGGAGGAATTTGGTGAAGATGACTGGGACTATGTGTCATCTCAGTTGCGTAGATGGCTGGATTCAACTGTTCTAATGATGGAGGAAGCTGCAGAGAACGTTGATGCTGCTGTGACAAGTTTTGGATCTGGTGATGAGTTGGGAAATATTTTGAGCAAGCTTGAACTGGCAGTGCAGATTATAGATCCATTAGCAATAAACATTACGAGGGTTGCACTTATCATATTTTCTCTGTTCTGTCAGCTTGCTGAAATTGGAAAAATGAGAAATACTGAGGTGTTACAAACCATAATATATGAAAAGTGGGAATCTCTGAAGGATAACCTACTGGACCATGTGCTTCGAATATTTTTTGCCAGTGGAGCTATGGAGGCCATTGCAAGCTCCTGTGGTGAAGGGGCATCATCCATTATTGCATCAAGTAGGCTTGCATATTCTCATTTCTGGGAGCTAGTTGGTTTTTGTGTCATTAATTCGCCTCAACAAATAAGAACTTCAGCATTTCAAGCAATGGAACTTTGGGGGCTTAGCAAGGGAACTGTTACAGCATTATATGCTATTCTTTTCTCATCACAACCTATTTCTTCTTTACAATTGGCTGCTTTTCATATTCTTTCAGCAGAGCCTGTTTGTCATTTGTCAATCCTGAAAGGAAGCAGCATAAATGGTAATGTTCAAAGTGAATGTGGCCCTCACCTGTTGAATGCCATTGAATCATCTTTAGATGAATCTATCTGTCTGAGGGATGAGGTTGCATGTATTATTGGGAAACCGGACCCTGAGCTTCTCAAAATGGATTTAGTTTCACAGTTTCGGGTAAGTAACGTGCAATCTGATAGTTTAGTTCATCTCCTAGCATATTCTTCTAGGATTTTAATTAGTTGCTCATGCTTTACATTTGCTCAAAATTTCATTTGCTGTCATAGGTGATTCGTCATAATCATCTTATATGTGCAGGTAAATGTCTTTCTTGCATGGGCTTTGTTGCTGTCCCATTTACAGTTGCTGCCATCTTCTTCCCGGATTAAAGAGAAATTGGTCCAGTGCATTCAAGATACTGTATCTCCAATAATACTTGATTTTGTTTTTCAATATGTTCCATTGAAACTAGGCTCCTTGCATAGTCTGAAGAAGAAGGATACTGAACTCCCTCTTGAAACATTGAAGGCTGCTAATGCTGCTAAGCATGCTATAACTACATGTTCATTATTATTTGCCATCGAGTCCTTTTGGCCAGTTGGGTCTGAGCCAATGGCTTTACTAGCTGGCTCAATATATGGATTAATGATTCGCCTTCTACCTGCATATGTCCGAAACTGGTTTACTAGCTTGCGTGATCGCTCTCTTTCACAAGCTATTGAATCTTTCACAAAAGTTTGGTGCAGTCCTGCTCTCTTTTCAGAGGAATTATCTCAGGTATCTGCTTAAACCTAATAGTATTGTTAAATGACATATGTTCCTGCTCTTTGAAGCCTGACCCAGATTGATGTAAAGAGGCCTTCAAAACATGAAGATGCATGAAAGACTCTTTGGGTGTTTTATATTTTAATCCCTAACATCTTTTGATTTTATGTATTTGTCCATCTTCGGATTAATTTTAACTCCTAATAGTCTGCAAAGATTCTGAAATAAGACCACCTTGTTTATGTTTTGAACAGCACCATTACCTCAACTTAACTGAACCAAGGTTAAGATTAGCTCAGATGCAGAAGTTACATAGAGATGCAAGCCTCTTTCCTACAGCTTGGATACAGCCAGAGTCCTGGTGCACATCCAGACACATACTAGCAGCAACTGTCCGATGAAAATGCAATCTTTGCCAAAAGAATTTGCCGATTGCATAGCATTCGAAAAGGCGTGCACAGGGGTGGCCCATGAAATGATGGGGCTTTGGCCCCCATTGAACTGTGCCATCTAAACACATCCTAGCAGCAACCATCAGATGAAAATGCAATTGTTGCAATTTTTTTCTTTTTTGGCCCATTGCGGAGCATCCAGAAGGGCATGTGCAGGGGTGTCCCAGGAAATGAGAGGACTTTGACACCCATTGGAACTAGGCTATCAGTTTGTGCCTTGCAGCAAGATCTGATGGTCACATCTCACAGCATGATTGGATGTCCATGCTTTATCTCTTGAGGTGGGAACATGGGTAAGCATTGGGTTGGGTAGGATCCTTCATCCTGCCTATTGCACTGTGGCAGATACGATGCTTTCCATGCAGGTAGTACCCTAATCCAAGGATGGGGATCCATTGATTCAATCAGTTTTTGGCCCATCTGTTCTGATCTGAATCCCATCCCCTCTTTTCTGCCCGAGTGCAGCTGGGTTGGTGGGGGGGGGGGGGGGGGGGGTGTTTCTAAATCATCCAATCAATGAAAGTGCAATCGAATGACCATCAATAGTCTGTGTATTGTGGTGCCTGTGTTGCACACCTTTGATGCCCAAAATTCATGGAAGGGTAAGGTCGACTGTTCTTGGAGGAAGCTTATCTTGATTTGTTTTTTTAAAGAATACTGGCTGGTGGATCATTGGCCATCAGATCTCAATCTGATGCCTGATGAAAAATGCCTGATGCCAGGCATTTCCTGCATGCTGGCAAACGCATCCCCCACCTGCATGGGCAAAATCCTTGCAAGGGGTGTATTGTTTTCTCCAACGCTGGTGACATCCCACTTGACTCCACCCAATGTGGAAGTGATGTGGGACAGCTACCTCTAAGGATCCGAACACGGGCTGCAATCCGAGATCAGTATAGAACACCATAAAAGACCGCAAGTAACAGCAAGCAATCACCGTTTTCTAGGAGAATAACCACGCGATAGGGACAAGAAGCAAGCTTGGAAGCTGTCCCTTGCAGTGCGAAGCGACTAGGACTGGCGAGAGTAAGGACTACCAACAGTCTAGGGCAGCAACAGTACAATCAATATCGCAAACTGGACCCTTGGGACGGGATCCTTCAAACTCTCAACCGACATTTAGTTTAAATATAAGACGGGTTAGGATGCCTAACACATGCACGGGAACAAATTTAACCACATACTAGGGAGCAAGTGTGGGTGTGGGTTTTCAGTCGCTAACCTGCCCGCTGGAAAGCGGGGAAATCCGAGGCCTCGGGACCTCGTACAAGGTGCTGTGCATCACCAAAATAGTGCCGTTGAGCGGCAGTAGTGGGCCGGGCTGGGCTGAACAGTTGAACGTCCGTGTGGTGGCGCAGCAAGATTGGAGAAAATGACGGCAAAGACGATGAGGTGTTCCACGAACTCAGCCGTGACAACGCTTGGCAGCGGCGTCGGGCGGGGGAATCCCGGTCGGGCTCGAGCGACGAGGAGTTAGGTGTCGAAACAAGCCTGTCCGTCGCGTGGAAAGGGAGGAGCACTGTTGAACCCTTTTTTATGGAGGGTAAAAAAGTAAAAAAAGAAAATGGAGGAGGGACAAGAAACGAAATTAAGAAAGCCCCACATAAAGAGAGGGAGGGGGGAAAGCTTCACCCCCACCGGTTCCCACTCAAAGTCCAAACCGGTGGGGGGGTCTCCTTCATTAAATACAGAAAGAAAAAAGAGAGAGAGATGGGGCAATAAAGAAAGAAGAAAAGAGGGAGGCCAGACCCCCTCCCAACCGGTTCCCATCTGAACCCCCACTGGTGGGGGTCCTGCCCCATTAAATGCCAAAGAGGACACCCCCCCCCCCCCCCCCCCCCCCAACTGGTTACAAGCACACCTCCCAATGGTGGGGGGTCTCCATTAAATATAGAAAAAGGAAAAAAAGAAAAAGAAGGGGTTAATAACCTCTCCTTTAGTGGATAATTCTTTAATGCTCCTTTAGGGAGAGAGAGGAGTTTTATGGCCCTTTAATGGCCTTGCATCAGAAGAGAGATCTCTCTCTCATTTAATGCCCTCTCTCTCTTACACTCAATGCTCTCTCTCTCTTTCTCATACAAATTAAGGGAGAAAAAGAAAAAGGAAGAGAGGGGAAGAGGGTGGCCATTGGTTGCTTGAACTGGTGGCACCCCCACCGGCTCTATGGTGGTGGGGGGTTCCAACTGGTAGCACCACCACAGGTTCCAACCAGTGGGGGTACCCATCGGCCCCTCCCCTTACCATCTTTGCCCTCTCTCATTCTCTTAATTTTCACGGTGGCATCCCCCACCGTGGGGCTTCTCAAAGTCCTATAAATACCCCCTGTGGGTAATACGAAGGGACATGTCCACTGGCCCATAATTATTAAAGGGGAAAGTCTGCTGGTTTGAAGATACGAACTTAGTCTACACAAGTTCAGCACGCGGAGGAGGAGGAGTCTTTTTTGAATTCCCTTTTTAAGGTTCTCTTAAGGGGAAATGCTGCCAAAATTTCATTGTAAATCCAGCTATATAAAGAGTGTACTATGTCCAATTTTTATTGAAACAATATGAGCATTAGCTTGCCTGATGTTTGTTGTGCAATATGTGATGTATGCATGTTTATGTGTCTTCATATTTAGGCATGCATTTGATTACACGTGTCTAGTCTAAACTTATACCTATGTAATTGCTACTTAGTTAATTATAGGATCATGTATTTAATTAAGAATGCACTTAATTAACCATGTCTTTAATTAGGCTTGTATCTAATAAAACATGCATCTAAGTGACCAATGTATGCACTTAAATGCCCTTGGCCTTTCCCTAAATCCCATTAAGTCCCAAGACATACCGAAGCCTAATGTAACACTTAGCTAATGAAAATGAACACAACTCATGCAAAATATCATTATAACCTCAAATAAGCCATATAATAATGGAGTTAATCTTAAAAACCTAAAATACCCCTCCACCTATAAAAATCAGTAAAAAATCAGAGAAAAATCCCCAAAAATGTAAAAAGCCCTCAACATTCCCTAAATACCCTCAAAATCCTAATTAAAGGTCAAAATTATAAAAAAACCCCTAATGTACTAAAACAGGATGATTTTTTTTTAAAAAATGAAAAAAATATTAAATCAGCTAAAACATGTTAATTACCCATAAAACCCATATTAACCCTAAATGACCAATACCCCTCCAACCCAAACACACTCAAAACAACTCAAAACATCTCCTAAGATTTTAAAACCTTCTTATATCATTAAAATAAATCTCAAACACCAAAATGGCCCTAATGCCCCTACACTCTCCAACTTAGTGTAATTACGAAAATATCCTTATGAGTCTAAAAGACTTGGAATCAATACAGATAACTTGGAATTAATTGAAAACCTTTTAAAAGTCTCCCAACCCATCATAAACCTATCCTAAGCTTGGGCGAGGTTAAGGGCTTAACCTAAAAATGTCTTCATATGCATGTGCTGCGTGTACTAGTAATATTGTACGTTACAAGGCCATTAATGAACAGTTAATCAATGGTTGTCGAGCGGTTGCTCGACATAATTAATACTGACCGAAGTCAGTGGAGAGAGGTCATATACTCTGATCTTCGCCTGATCCAAAGTTTCGGACTCCCTGAGGGTTAATCTCAAACTCTCATAGTCCAAGAAATAAAATAAATAAAATTGACCTATATTTCTCCAAATAAAACACCAAACAAAACAAAACATTATAAGAGAGATCTAGGCATGGTTGGTAGTATCGGCCAATACCGATACGTATCGGTATCGGCCCTTCCCGGTACCGATATTGGGGGGGGGGGTATTGATACTGGTATTTGTAGTTAATAAAAAAAATTATATTTTTTTATTGGCTTCTACCGGCCGATATTGATACCGATATGTATCAAGTATCGATACCCTCTGATACCGGTACCGATATCGGTACTACCATCTTTGGATCTAGGTGCAGGTCCGAACAAGCATGTGGGGCGAGCGGGGCACACAACTGCGTCCTGCTGCTGGGCGCAATAGGGCGACATGGCGGCAGGAGGGTGGGCGATGTGAGCACTGGGGCGCCTAGGGCTACTCCACGTGGTGTCAGTGTGGGCGGGAATTGGCGGGGGGTGACAATGCCCTCGGGGCATATTCGCCCGGGCGGGCGTGTGGCAGTAGCGGGGCCCAACGCTTGCTCAAGTGACGAGGCGGGGGAAGGAGAAATGCCTTGGGTTGCCGTGTGGTGGTGGCTAGGGTGAGAAGCACCCTTTCGTAGCGCACGGGTGATGATGCCCGCCCGTGCCTATGCACGCTGACACGTGGCGTGTTGACGGTGGGACCCGCTCACCTGGTTGGTAGTATCGGCCGATGCCGATACATATCAATATTGGTGGGTATCGATACGATACCGGCCAAAACCCCAATACTAATCATTTACGTTTCAAAATTTTTTTTAAAAAAAACTTGTATTGGTTGATACTATGCCAAAATGGGCCGGTAGTGGCCGATACGCTTGATACCGATACGTATTGGTATTTGTACCCATTGGTACTGACATCAGTATTACCATTCTTGTCCGTTTGGGTAGGCGCTACACAACAAGGATCCTACGGGGGAGAGGAAGACGCAAGGGAAGAAAAGTGCACGATGGCCAAGGTAGAGGAGCGGTGAGGCTTCATGCCTTCCCTTCACGGCATGGTTGGTAATATCGACCGATATCGATACGTATCGATATCGGCCCTGCCCGGTACTGATACTGGGGGGTATCATTACAGGTCTTTGTAGTTAATTAAAAAAAAATAGTATTTTTTTATTGGCCGATACCGGCTGATACGGTCATTATCGATATTGATATGTATTGGTATTAGTACCTTCTGATACCGGTGCCGATATCGATACTGCCATCCTTGCTTCACGGGATCCGCTGGGAGCTATCATTGTATGTAGGGCGGCTGGCACTCAAACGATTTGTTTTTCATTAATCATTCACCAATAATCCTCCCACAAGGGATACAAGAATATATATAGAGAAACCCTAAAACCCTCATGAAGCCCTAGTAACAAAAATGACTAAAATGACCCTATGCTAAGAAAATACAGGAAAATTGTACTAAAAATGCAATAAAAGTAGAAAAGGCTGAAAATGGGCCTCTAATGGGCCAAATACAATCTCAAAAGAGGCATATGTGACCTTGAACATCTCAAGCAACTAAAAAGTTCACGTCAAGCCAGATCGAACTGAGTAACTGCTGGGGCCCTCTGGCAGCGGTAAACGTGGGCGGGCGTCTAACCGGACCCGTGCGCATGTGTCCTCACCAGCAAGCTTTGCTGCTTAGGGGATTCCTTCTGCATCTACACTAACCTTGGATAGAGTCCTATGGTTCTAAGAAGGGTAATAATGGATAACCTCCTCATTACAGGTAATAGAGAAGTATTTGAAGGTTAGTAACAGAGAGCCTCTTTGGTTCCATTTTTCTAAATAGTTGATCTGTCCAATAATGGTTTTGAATGGTCAGTTTGAAGACGATAAACCCAGTTATCTTACCTCTTCAGCCTCTGGTATGGTTGTTAAAGTATTAAGGGTAATGGTTTTGAATGGTCAGGTACTCAAGTTGCAGAAGATAAACCCAGTTATCTTGCCTCTTCAACCTCCAGCTAGTGCGGGGTCTGGGGAGGGTCATTTGTGTGCAACCTTACCCTTGCTTTTTATAAACAACTTTTTCCCCAGTTTCAAATGCATGTACTCCCTGTCACAACGGAGCAACCTTTCTGTTACCCTAATTTTCCTCCTCACAGTGGGCAAAAACATTGGTAATGCAGAATGTTTAAATTTTCATGGTTGTCCGGTTTGGTTATTTCTGTTGAATTTTGTTTGACCTCTGAGACTGTTGCTACGTTTGTGCAGCAGTCATGTTGCTTTCTAAGAGAATACCCCCTCCTCCAAGTAAATTCTTTCATGTCCTTGATATCATTTGAAATTTATGCAAGATGTATGAAAACTTCAGGCATTGGCTATTGTGTGTCAGAGGTTCCTTACTGCTGATAGTAAGTTGCTACTTTAAGTTAGACTGTGACATAAAAGTTACCGTGTTTCACATATGATAGAGAAAAACTGAACAGGTGTTCAGAATTGAGATGGGGCCAGGCTGATCCTTAACTGATTCTATTTCAAAATTTCAGGGTCAACCTGTGATTATGTTTGTTTTTCCTTACCTTGGATAAGTGGCCATATTCATTACTGTTCAATTGTCAGACTGGAATTACCTGTCTTCTTCCTGAAATGAAGAAGAAAAGTTTACCATTTTCATTTTTGGAAGATATCATCATGGCAATTGAAGCTTGTCCCAGCAATCCTTTTGCCATTAGTGGACTAGTGTGTAGCTCCAGTGTACTTTGTACTACTTCAATAGAAGTAATCTTTAGATGATGTAAGTTAGCTAGTTAGTAGTTAGTTTGAACTCACTTGTGCCTGGAAATCTAATAAAACTATTTTTGGGAGTCTCTTCTACTTCATATCATGAAATGAAAAGTTATTGGCATGTTATCTTGTGTAGCTTTGAGATTCTTGGTGAATTTCCTTGCTTTCTATGTTATCATTCCTCTGTATACTGTCATTCTTTCTTTTCTTTTTTGGAGGAAAATTTGATATGTAGGACCAGCTTGATAAGAATAATAAAGAGAGCTGGTATGTCTAGGTAAAATAAGCGTTTGTATGGATACTATACTGAGTAGTGAGTACGAAGTCAAAAGCAGTATACACCCATGCATATTGTTTCCCATTCATCACCTCCTGCTTTTAATATATTGTTACCTTGCACTTTCCAAAAAAATATATGATGTGTGCATGTGTGCATATCCCTTAACAAAGGCAAGTTGATCGAAACATTAATAACAACTGGTTGTTCCATGTTTTTAATTGCTGTTGACAAGGTGAATCTTGGAATGAGTTTCAATCATAGAGTTATTATCATACTTTTTGACTGTCTCAGGCTGTGGATGACGGTTAATACATTTTAAAAAATATGCAGATCAAGGGGGCTTCCTTTGCTGATGATAATTTCTCAGTGATTGTGAACAAGTCTACACTTGAGATAGTTGCTACATATAAAAAAGAGGAGACAGGAATGGACTTGGTTATTCACCTTCCCAGTTGTTATCCACTGCGGCCCGTGGATGTAGACTGCACAAGAAGTCTTGGTGTTAGTGAAGTAAAGCAAAGAAAGTGGCTGCTATCACTAACTGCCTTTGTTTGCAATCAGGTCAATTATCATCCTTTTTATTCTAAATGCTAAATTTACGTTTGTTTTCTTCCTTATCCTTAATTCCTTATAAAATATAGATATGTCAAACTGCATCATTGAGCAAAGTTTTCGGTAGAAAATTTATTCATATGCTGAAATGTGGAGTGAAATAATTGTGTATTAATATAGGTATGTGGAATGGATTATTAGTGCATATCAAACTGCATCATTGAACAATTTTTTTAACAGTGAATAGATTCAAGCTGAATTTGGAGTGGATTATTAGTGAGTACATGAATTCTTTATAGTGTTTTTACTCCACAGGTTGTTGCTTTCTGTTTTAGGCATTCTATGTCCATTATGCTTGGTTCTTTTTGTTCTTGACTGTTATGACTTCCTATAAGAATCATCATACTGTTCAATATTTAAGTTGTTGCGCTCTACTGGTTGCGAATATTTTCTAGTATCCTTGTTCTTCATTTTCTCATCTGTTTCAACATTTTATAAGATTTACATCTTACTGTGCAAATTGTAAAATTCTGCCATTCAAAATTGTATAGATATTCTATTCAAGAGTTCGTTGCAAAATTTCCTTCATGCTGAATAGTTTCATAAGGGTTCATTGCAATGCTCTTTTTGTGTGTCATGACAATCATATTGCTTTGATGCATTCATATCCATTGCTCTTTATATTTTATGTTGGGAATATTTGCATCACCTATATTTGACGATTGAGCTTGTGTAAGAATTTCTTTCTTGGTTTGGGATTTGCTCAGTTCACTATTTTATGAAATTTCTTTATGGGGTTCATGGTTTATCTTGAGTGTTCTAGGCTACAAAGCTAGTTTGATTATTTTACACGTTTCAAGGGTCTTGGGGCTTATGATCATTTTAGGGTTTGGAAAGAACTTTTAAGGGATTGAGGAGGTTTTGAAACCTTGGGGCTTGTTTCTGTGTTATTTTAATTTTTTTGGAGGTCAAATGGTATTTTGGATATTCCAGGAAGTTTAGGGTTTTCAGGATATTAAGTGTGTTTTAATTTTTTGGGTTTTTTGCATATGTACCCCTCAAATACACTGTAGTTGCATGTATACCCCCAACTAACATATTATCATCAATACCCCTGAAATCTTCAAAATGTTGTATGCACACCCTCCCTTCAAACTTAGGTGAATTTCAACGAAATATGTCAAAAACATTGCGTAAATCATGATATCATCGAAGGTGTCAGGGGTAGATAATGCAAGATTTTATTGAATTAAGGGGTATATATGCAAAATATTAGTGAATTTAAAGGTATTTATGCAAAATCATTAGATTAAGGGGTATAAGTGCAACTTTCTAAAGATTTCAGAGGTATTGATGTCAATACATGAGTTGGGGGTATAGATGCAAATATGGCATATTTGAGGGGTATATATTCAAAAAACCTAATTTTTTTACATTTTTTTGGATCTTCTCTGTTCTTTCGTGCATTAGGTGCATTTTGTAATTTTGTAAAGTTTTAGGGTTTTGATGGTATTTAATGTGTTTTAGGTGATTTTATATTTTCGGGATTTTTTTTTACTCAAGTAATTTTGATGTGTGGGGTGTTTGGAAATTTTGGACATCTTGTCGGGCTTGGACGTCATTAGGCATGGATTTTACTTTTTTTCCATAGTTTCATGTGATTTTAATCTTTTTTTTTTTTTGAAGTCTGAGGGGCATTTTGATAAGGGTTGAGTCTAGGTATGCAGCTTATTTTGTATATAGATTATGGGTGTTGGATCTTTAGTTAGGTGTGGTTAAGTTTCTTAATTAGATTGCCTAAGCATTAGGGGTGTCAAACGGATCTCATGATCCAAAACCTGATCTGATTCTGAAACAACAAGGTGGATTCGGGTTGAGGTCCGATCTGAAAAAACTGTTACCAGGTGGATCCGGATCATATGATTTCGGACCCATTTCTAAAATATAGGTATGTCAAACTGCATCATTGAGCAACGTTTTCAGTAGAAAATTGATTCATATGCTGAAGTGTGGAATGACATAATAGTGTATTAGTATAGGTATGTGGAGTGGATTATTATTGCATGTCAAAGTGCATCATTGAACAATTTTTTCAACCGTAAATAGATTCAAGCTGAATTTGGAGTGGATTATTAGTGTGAGTACATGCATTCTTTATAGTGTTTTTACTCCACAGGTTGTTACTTTCTGTTTTAGGCATTCTATGTCCAGTATGTTTGGTTCTTTTTGTTCTCGACTATTATGACTTCCTATAAGAATCATCATACTGTTGAATATTTAAGTTGTTGCCCTCTACTGATTGCGAATATTTTCTAGTATGCTTGTTCTTCATTTTCTCATCTGTTTCAACATTTTATAAGATTTACATTTTACTGTGCAGATTTTAAAATTTTACCATTCAGAATTGTATACATATTCTTTTCAAGAGTTCGTCGCAAAATTTCCTTCATGTTGAATAGTTCATAAGGGTTCATTTCAATGCTTTTTGTGTGTCATGACAATCATATTGCTTTGATGCATCTATCCATTGCTCTTTCTAGTTTATGTTGTGAATATTTGCATCACCTATGTTTGACGATTTTGTGTGAGAATTTCTTTCTTGGTTTGGGATTTGATCAGTTCACTATTGTATGAAAGTGCTTTATGGGATTCTTGGTTTGATCTTGAGTGTTCTGGGCTACAAAGCTATTCTGGTTATTTTACACGTTTCAAGGGTCTTGGGGCTTATGATCATTTTAGGGTCTTGAGGAGGTTTTGAAACCTCAGGGCTTGTTTCTGTGTTATTTTAAATGTTTTTGATGTCAAATGGTATCTTGGATATTCCAAGAAGTTTAGGGTTTTAAGGATATTTAATGTGTTTTAATTTTTTTTTTTACTTTTTTTTTGGATCTTCTATGATCATTTGTGCATTAGGGGCATTTTGGTAATTTTTTAAAGTTTTAGGGTTTTGATGGTATCTAGTGTGTTTTAGGTGATTTTATATTTTTAGAATTTTTCTGATTTTTAAGTAATTTTGATGTGCAGGGTGTTTTGGAAAATTTGGACATCTCGTAGGGCTTGGACGTCATTAGACATGGATTTTACTTTTTTCCATAATTTTGTATGATTTTTAATCATTTTTTTTGAAGTCTGAGGGGGGTTTTGATAAGGGTTGAGCTTAGGTATGCAGCTTATTTTGTATATTATTATGGGTGTTGGATCTTTAGTTAGGTGTGGTTAAGTTTCTTAATTAGATTGCCTAAGCATTTGGGGTGTCAAACGGATCTCATGATCTGAAACCCGATCCGAATCCGAAACAGCAAGGCAGATTCAGGTTGAGGTCCGATCCGAAAAAACTGTTACCAGGCGGATCCGAGTCATATGATTTCGGACCCATTCCAGATCTGATTTCGGGTTAAAAACCCGATCCAATACATGCTGTCGTCCTCCTGTTCCTCTGACCTCATCCTCGTTTGGATCGCAGCCGCGACAAGAGTGGCGTTGCCCGGCGCCGAAGGATGTCCTCCTCTGCCCCCATCAACAGCTTCCTGTCTTCCCATCTCTCGCCAAAACCGGCCCCCTCTGCCTTCCCCTTGATGATGGTTGTCATCAGATCCATCATGATATCTTCATCGACCTCATTATACCATTCAGATTTGTGCTGGTGTCCCCCCGACCCTGAGCAGTTGGGCTTTGCTGCGGCATCACGGGTTAGGAGGGTGGCTGCCTCTTCAGATTGGCGCCAGAAACAGCCCCAGCAACAGGGATTCCAGACTCGTGGCCTCCTCAGATCGATGCCTGGCATAGCCATCGAGGCCACCTCCTCAGATCAGCACCAGGAACACCCCATCAGCAGGGGATTCGATTGGTGCTGCGGACCAGTTCCACCGCATCGGTGCTGTCTCTGTTGTCCATGGCGATGACCCTACCTTGGCGAGGAGGAGGACGACTCCAACCTCCACGATGACGTCAATGTCAATGAGAACTTCCTGCAGTCACTCCGCCGATGGGAGGATGTGAGCAGCTTCCCAAACATGGCGAGGAGGAGGAGGTGGTGGCCAGGGGGAGGTGGAGTTGGAGGACCGGCGGTGCTGTCGGCTGTCAGGAGGCAATGACCAGGGAGGGCGTGAGAGAAAGGGGTGTTCTTTCTGGATCAGGGCAACCCACATAAGGATTCAAATTCGACCCATCTTTTAAAAAGATTTTGGATTCGAATTCGGGTTGGATCAGAGGATTCGAAAATCAATATCCGGACTTAACTGAATCCGATCCAAACCCAACCCGTTTACACCCCTACTAAGCATGGATATTGAAATAAAGGACCAAAGTTAAGGGTGTTTTAATTCTAGTTGAGGTAGATAATGAAGGGGTCACCGCCCAAAAGAGATCCATTAAGATTAAATCCTTTAGTAAATCCTAGATAGATTTGTTCAAATCTGCTAGAGGTTAGTGACTTGAAGGATAAAAATAAAATTTTAAGATTCAAATGAATAACAGACCCTGGTCTAACTTCCAGCAAAATGCCATTCAGTCCAGGATTGACGGAGCTTTTATATCCCCAGAGTGAAGGAAGATGTTCCCAAACACTTATCTCAAGGGTCTGAACAGATTGGTATCTGATCATTCCTCTACAGCTAGTGACAGGTGATAAAAGTAAAAAGATAAGGCTTTTCAGGTATGGGTTAGCTTGGCACCAGCAGGAAAGCTTCAAGGATTTAGTGACCAAAGGGTGGACAGGAGCACCTAGAGCTGACTTTTCTGCTTCTAATGTCCTCATGAAGCTTAAGTGGGTTAGAAAGTGTATTAGGCATTGGGCAAATCAGACCTTTGGGAAAGCAGCAGAGAAAAGACAGGAATTTATGCAACTCATTGAAGATCTGGAGGTTAGAAGTGATCAGGGATCCTTTTCCAAAGAAGATGAACAAGTTCTAAGAGATTATAAGAAACAATATAATGATTGGCTGTTGCAAGATGAGATCAAATGGAAACAAAGATTCAAAGAACATTGACTCAGAGAAGATGATAAGAATACATCCTACTTTCATGCCATAGCAAGTGCAAACAAGAGAACTTTGAAGATTGAACACTTAAAGATATATGATAAGCTGATAGATAAGGAGGAAATTACAGTAAACTTTGTCCAATTTTATGAACAACTTTTCAAGGAGGATAAGTTGAGCAGGCCACACTGGGAAGATGGGTTACTCCCCAAGTTAGAGAAGCTGGAAGCTGATGATTTATGTCTGCCCTTTCAAGAGGAGGAAATCAAAGATGCAGTCTTAGCATGAATCCCAACAAATCACCAGGCGCATATAGCTTTTCGTTGGGTTTTTATCAATCCTTTTGGGATCTCATCAAGGATGATTTGATGAAGGTCATACTGGAATTTCAGAAGAATCCTTCTTGTATTAGATGTTTCAACTCTACCCATATTGTCCTTATTCCAAAATTAGAGGTCGCAGAAAAAGTGACTGAATTTATACCTATAAGCTTTACAAGATAATATCTCAAGTCCTGGCTTCTTGACCCAAAAGGGTGATGGGAGAAATTAGTGGGGAAGTCCCGGTCAGCATTCATGGAAGGGAGATACATTTTGGACAACTGCATGTCAGCTTTTGAAGTTATTCACTAGCAAGATACAGGAACAAGAAGGGGGTACTTTTGAAGCTTGAATTGAGAAGGCCTTCAACAGAGTAAGCTGGCAGTGTATTAGAAGAACTTTGGAGTTAATGGGGTTCAAACAAAAATGGATTGGATGGGTCATGAATTGTATCTTGTCTCCGATGTTTTCTATATTGATGAATAGTGAGTTGTGTGGTTATTTTAGGAGTAGTTGAGGTCTGAGGCAGGGTGATCCCATGTCCCCTTTTATTTTCATCCTCGTTGCCCAGATTTTTAGCTCCCTGTGGGATAGAGCAGCTTCTCTGGGGTTAATTGATGGTTTCACCTTCGGAAGGAGTATGCCTTTCTTGTCCCATTTACAATTTGTGGACTTTACTCTTCTATTCACTTCCGGAAGGCAGGATTACATTCAGTACATAAGCAAGTTGCTTGTTTTAGTTGAACTCATTACACGCCTCAAAATTAACTATGCTAAGTCAGAAGTGGTGGGTATCAACATGCCCTATGTCCAGAAGACAAGATGGCTGGTTTATCTAATCTGATCAATGTGCAGCCAGCTACCTTCCCTATTTCTTATCTGGGATTACCTCTTTTTGACAGGAGGCTTAACATTTGCGATTGGAATCCTTTGATTAGGAAATTTGAAAGTAAACTTCAAGGTTGGAAAGGTTTCCTTCTTTCAGCAGGGGGAAGATGGGTTCTGTCCAAATCAGTCCTCTCTAGTTTGGCTATTTATTATTTATCCATTTTTGAAATACCTAAGATGGTGTGTAAGAAACTGGAGTCTATAAGAGCTGCTTTCTTTTGGAAAGGTAAACCACCGGATGTAAAGGGCGGGCATCACATTGGTTGGAAATTTGTATGCAGAGGTACAGAAGAAGGCGGAGCTGGTTTAACACCTATTTAAAACTTCAATAAAGCTCTTTTGTTAAAATGGATTTGGAGATTTGAAAAGGATGTTCATTCTATTTGGGCCAGAATAATCAGAAGTAAATATTTTTCTCACAATGATCTTTGGATTAGTAGCTTCCAGCTCACTGGATCTGTCTCAAATATTTGGAAGAACATATTGCATAACTTGGATCTCTACAATTGCTCTACTTACATAATTGTGGGTAATGACCGAACTGCAAAATTCTGGGAAGATGTTTGGAAGGAGGGAAGGGCTTTAAAATACAGATTTCCAAATTTGTACAACATTTCAGGGGATAAGAATTCTACTATCAGGGATGTTTGAACTTCTACACCTCAAGGATTTGTTTGGAATTTCAGATTTTGTAGAAATTTTCACTATGAAGAAGAGAGGGAGTTCCTTCAACTCAATTAGTTGCTCCAAGACTTTCAAGAGTTGAATGAGAGGGAAGATGCCAAAAGTTGGAGATGGGATCCAGGTGGAAAATTCTCTGTTATTTCTACAACCAAAGTTCTGAACTCGGGAGGGATTAAGGTCAGTTGGAAATCTCAGGTGTGGATTAAATCTCTTCCCATTAAGATTAGGATCTTTCTGTGGAAAATAGCATGGGGCATATTACCCACGGGGGACAAGCTTAGGTTCCTTACTCCAAACAAAAGAAATTGTTCATTTTGTGGGATGTTTGAAGAAATTGTGGACCATCTTTTTATTAATTGCGGTATAGTGGATGTAATATGGAGGGCTTTTTTCAGAGTCTTAGGCAGTCATCCAAGCAGCTACAATTCGGTAGAAAGCCTTATGACAAACTGGAATCGGATGTGTCCATACCAGCAGGAATTACGTTTATGGGAAACCCTTCTTCCAGCAATGCTATGGGCCATTTGGAGAGAGAGAAATCTCAGAATCTTCAGCAACTAGTTCTCTTGCCCAGCAGGGATTATCGAACATTGTTTTCACTTCGTACAAGAATAGTTTTTTAGAAGATTTGGGCACAAGATCTCAGATTCTGCAACTTTATCTAAATTTGCTCAATGGAAAAAATGTCTTTCTATGAGGGTCCTGATGTTAGTTGTAATGGGTTATATTTTCTGGGAAGGGAGTTTTTTGTGGCCCCTGGGGTTCTTGTAATGTCTACTGTCGTGGTAGACAATTTCTTTGTTTTCCTTTCCCTCTCTTCTACCCTCGTAATCTTTTCTTGATAACTCCAGTGAATGAATGTGGCTTTTGCTGCCTTCCAAAAAAAATCAACATGCCCTATGACAGTTTAAAGGACATTTCTGGTTATTCGAATTGCTCCTGTTCGGCTTTTCCCATCAAGTATTTAGGGCTAGCATTGATTGATGGAACTATTAAAGTAAGGGATCGGGATGCTTTGCTGAAGAAATTCGAAAATGCATTAGAAGGATGGAAAGGAAAATTATTCTCAGCGGGTGGAAGGTGGATTCTTTCTAAAATCGTGCTTTCTTCATTGGCCATTCTACATGTCTACTTTTAAAGTGCCAAGTAGGGCTGTAAAATGGAGCTGATACGCTCTTTCTGCAACTGTCTATTTATCATAAACGGATAATCCGTATCCACTCTGTTTATGACCCAGATATGGAGCAGATATTGTTCCCGTAGATTTTTCGAATTCAGAGCGTATACGGATAATATCCAGATATGTAGAGAGAGTTTAAGAAAGAGTACTTGATTAAAAAAATAAAAATAAAAAATAAAATAAAATAGTAAATATTTGATTTAAAATATTAAGATTCAAAACAACAAAAGGGAAAAATGGCATCGGAGCTGATATGAAGAACAGCGCTACAGCAATCATACAAGATCAAAGTTTGTTCCCTTCAGTTCTATTCTACTGGGTGCTAAGGCATACCTTCTCAGATGGCAGCATCCTATTTTGATTGAGAGCTGCTTGCAGGTGGCAGCAGGCCATTTGCAGCCTGAGCAGTAGCAGGGAAGGCCGGTGGCTGTTTACACTTGCAGGTGGAGGCTGTACCCGAGTGCAGTGTGGCCCTAGCAGCAGCAGGTAGGAAGGGGCATTTGCCATGGGGGAGGAGGGCCAGTGGAAGTGCCATGTGCAGCCTTAGCATGGATTGCGGAATCGGCCGATTCTGATTCGAATCGGAATCGGCGGATCCCGATCCGATTTGGGGAGGGGGGGGGGGATTTTACTGTGCCCCCCACCGATTTCAAAAAAAAAAAAAAAAAAACGGGGTGAATCGGCTCGAATCAGACCAAATTGGGTTCGGATCGGCCGACTGGCCGGTTCGGTCCGGTTTGGCCCGATTCGGGCGCTCCCGGATCCCCCCTTAAGGGGGGATCGGGAGCCAGCAGCAGAAGCTGCTGGCTGCTGCCCTTCCCCCAGCCCCTCTCCCGGCCACCGCCGCCACTCGCCGCTGGTTCCCCCGCCGCCGACCGTCCGCCGCCATCTTCTTCTCTCTCCTCTCTCTCTCTCTCTCTCTCTCTCTCTCTCGTTGAGATCTCGACCGAAAAGGAGGGGGTTTTCACCCCGTCATCGTCGGCCGTCCGTCCGTCCAGGAGCCACCGTCGCCGCTGTTGTCGCCGTCGACGTCGGATTTTTTTTTCATATCCCGATCCGAGTTAGGTATATTTCGATTTATTTATTTTTAAATTATCAAAAAATTAGAAATGATGTATGATTGTGTACATTGTGTAGATCTATTAACATTTAATTAGTGCACAACAAAAATTATTAGTGCACAACAAAAATTATTAGTGAGTTAATTGTCTTTAATGTTTATTTTTTATGGATGTACATGAATTGCATTCATTGTTATTGTACATCCATGGAATAATATGTATGTAACTTTTTCTGATTTTTCCTGATTTTTTTGGTTTTTTTTTCCTGATTTTTCCTGATCAGGTCGGGATCGTTGGGTCCCGATTTGGGGACCTGACCCAACCCGGAATTCCTTGGCCTTAGCAGGTGGGGGAGGAGCGTGCGGTTTACAGATGGTGGCAGGCCAATGAGAGGTTTATGTGGCAATAGTGATGTCATTTGCATCCCTAGCAGCAGCAGGTGAGAGATAAATGGGGAAGGACGGGAGAGCTAATGGCGGTGGGCCGATGGGGGAGGCCAGGAGAAAGATGGTGGCAGCGGGCACCAGATGCAGGTCCGTGGAGGACTTGAGGAGGGATACTACCAGTACCTGGCGGCAGATTGGGGATACAACACAAGGTTTCAGTTTTAGGGTTAGATATTAACCCAACTTTTAGGGAGCACATGGACTGTTAGATCTAGGATCTAACCACTGGGCTTAACTTTCTGGTGGAGTGGATATGCAATTTCCGTAACCACTCCGTTTATGTGTCAGACTATAAACAGATATCCGTTTAGGATCCGTTGGATAACTATTTCGGATAAATATCCACACATTTTGATATGAATTCAGAGCAGATCTGGATCCATTTACAGCCCTAGTGCCAAGGACTGTTGAAGAATTATTGAGAGGGCTAGATGTTCTTTTTTCTGGTCAGGAGGGAAGAGGGAAAATAAAACTATGCATTTGATCAAATGGCGAAATGCGTGCACTGGTAAGGATCAAGGGGGAATTGGTCTCACTAGTATCAAGACTTTTAATAAGGCATTGTTGGCAAAATGGTTGTGGAGGCTTGGGGGAAAGGTCACAGTCCTTGTGGACATCTGTGGTGAGAGAAAAATATTTCCCAAATCTTAGTAGATGGAGATTGATGCCTTCAAGAAGCTATAATCTGTTAAGTGTTTGGAAGAATATTCTCAAAACTGCTGATATTCTCTCTATCTCATCTGAATTCAAGTTAGGGGATGGTAAGGATATTAGATTTTGGAAGGATAAGTGGTTTTCTAATATGTAATTGGGATGTCAGTTCAGTAACTTATTCAACATTGTGGTAAATTCGGAAGCTTCAGTAGCTGAAGTATTTTCTAGTTTCTCTAGTGGTCAGTGGACTAATCTTCTGAGAAGGGATCCTACAGATGTTGAGTTTGTGGAGCTGCTCTCCTTATTCAGTATCATCAACCAGATCAGAATAATTCATGATGAACATGATAAGAGGCTTTGGAGATGGAACAAGAATGGTCAGTTTTCAGTTAGCTCCCTTGTGAGGTTTCTTAATGTTGGAGTCTAGAGTGTGGTGGAAAGAGTTGGTATGGACTAAGCATCTTCCTAATAAAATCAAATTGTTTTTATGGAAAATTGCTTGGAATAGATTGCCTACAGGACGAAGAATCAAGAAGCTGCTTCACATTTATGATTGGAAATGTTCCTTTTGTGCCTTGTTCGAGGAAGATCAGAATCATCTATTCTTGGATTGTGGAATTATTAATGTGCAGTGGATCACTCTCAGTAAGTGCTGGGTATATCTTGGATTGATCACAACTCTGACTTGGATTTACTTAAATGGTGGATGATGAAGTTTCCCGATTCTATCTACAAGGATGTGTGGTATCTGTTCTGTCCTGCTATGGTGTGGGCAGTGTGGTTATCTAGGAAGAAGAGGAAATTTGGTGATGATTTCAATTCTCCAGCTGGTATTTTGAGCATATCAATTCAGTTGGTGGAAGATTGGGGAAGGGCTGCAGGTCTATTATTTGATCATAATATACCTGCAGTTTTACGGCAAGTCTGGAACAGTAGAGGAAGACAAACTCCCAAGAGTGCAGTTGAAAATTTGAGGAAAACAAAAGCCTGCTTTATCAAGCCATTAAAGCAGATGTTTACAAAATTAATTCAAACAGTTAGGAGCTTCCATAACCGCACCTTATTTACAGGTAATTCTGCATATTGTTCATTCTTTTCTTAATGAATTGTGACATTCTTTTGTCACCTTAAAAAAAAAAAAGATGAATAACAGATCCACAACAGTCTATTGAAGTGTCCCTTAAATCAATATGCTTCAGAGGGCTTAAACGTGACTACTTAAGATCCAGTAAGGGGTCCATCAAAGAATTTGCTATCTGAAAACATGTGAGTTTAGTTTACAGTTTTAGAAAATGCAACACATTGATTTTTGGCGTTGCCAGAGTGTGATATTGATTCGCTAGTTACTTGCCATCTTCCTTCTAATCAACCAATATTCACAATGATGATCATAGATGTTGAGGAGGATCTATTGATGGCTTGATGCCTATATTGCATATACATTTTTCTGGGGTCAGTTGAGGCAATTGGCTAAGTATTTGCAAGCAGGCTTAATATCTTTCCTCAATGTTTCTGCACAAGTGCAACCCTTCCACACCTATTCGGATGACAATTTTGGGTTTGGAACCATCGCCTGAGAAATAATCTCACGGACCACATGACCCTGTATCAAGGCGCAATTCTACGCTCATCTATCCTTGCCCCAGTGAGAGAAGTCTAGGGGTGCCAAGTGAGCTCTCAGCTCTATCATTCCTTAGTTGCTATACATGGCAGTGTTATTCTTCAAGAAAAATGAAAGGCATTCTTGGAATTGGCCAAATGTGGAGGTAACTGTCTCTGCGCACGGTAATTCGGGTGTGATCAGATTGCATGAGATGAGCTGTAATCAATCAACATAAGTGGCAGTATCTTAATCTCTTCAATTTGGTACTTCCGTACTTTCCTAGTGCAGTTTTTTTTTTTTTTTGGTTGCCAAAAAGAATTGCAAGGCCATCTATCTGCAATGGTTGGTCAAAATAATGCTTTAGTGGTGTAACAATCGTGGCTCTCAGGAATTCATTTTATTCAGGACTATTAGAGGATTGGGCACTTTTGTGCATGTTTCTCAGAGTACAGTGTGGACCCTCGGCCATTATTTAGGTTTAACTTTGGAGAGGATTCTTTTCCTCCTACCCACACTTGGTACTGTTTTTCTGGTTTCTTTTGCACCTTTAATTTTCCTTGCTTATCTTGAACAGTTTATTGTCAATCTGGTGATTATTGCTGGATAATTTTGATAGCACCCTGTGCTTCTGGTAAATTCTTTTGTTGAAATGCTCATAACTCAAATAATCAAGGCTCATGATCTCACCCAGACACAGATTGAATGCAGCGAAAAAGTATTTCTGGACAAAGTTACCATTCATTGCACTTTGGTGTTTCTGAACAGATTTTACACTTTTCATTTATGCAGAATGGGGCGATAGCAGAGGCTATACGCATTTGGAAAAGTAATCTTGACAGGGAGTTCCAAGGGGTGGAGGAGTGTCCCATCTGCTACAGCATCATTCATACCACTAATCATAGTCTTCCTCGCCTGGCTTGCAAGACCTGCAAACACAAGTTTCATTCAGCTTGCCTCTATAAGTGGTTCTCAACATCTCACAAGTCAACGTGTCCATTGTGTCAGACTCCCTTTTGATCTTTTGATTCTTCCATCCTAGTCACAAGAGTTTTCTACCTGTACATAGGCACCAAAGGGAGAATGGAACATAAGGTTAAGGTTTGGCGAGCTTACGTATTTATAGGATTTATTAGGTTTCTGCATTGTTTTTCCTTTTTACTTTTTCTAACCTTCAGATCGAGTACATACCGGAAAAGCAGTGGGAACGATGAAATATGTATGCCATACCACAATAAAGGGCATCTTCAAAAGTAGTATTTGTTGCGAAATGTCTTTTTTGTTCTTGGGCCAAGGGCTATACTAGCTCAATGGGCCTTTTGTACTTGTAACAGTGTGGGATAAAGTTGTTCAGAGAAAATAGTTGAGGATGTTCCAGAATTAAACTCTTTCTATTAAGAAAATATTGTACATCTTTGGCCAATTTAATTATTTTACTAGAAAACCCACTAACATGTGAATTTATTTTGAACGACGGTGCATGGACCTCGTCCGAGTCCTTACATTTCTCCCGATGGCCTAGGTGCTACTTCGTGATAGTCTTAGGCATCCTCATTAGGACTTGGAACAAAACATCCGGTTCAGAAGATTTCTTGTGTTGCATTGCAGTATGGCCAAAAAAATAGAGGGATACGGCCAAGGGGTCTACGACTTAAAAAGGCTTTAAGACTTCTTTTATAAGAGAGATCTCAAATTCAGGTCTCACAAGGCACGAGACTTCTTTTCTAAGAGGAAGATCTCAACTTCTCTATTTGCACCACTTTAATATTAGAAGGGGTTACAACGAGATTAGTTATTTTAAATTACTTATTTTAGAATAAAGAGTGTTTTTATATTGATAGGGGAATGGAATTTAAGATAGAATATTAAATTCTGAGAACATAGGATCTCATTCTTTTCTAATTCTGCAAACAAAGTGACGCTGTATCTCAAGTTCATGTCTCGTCTCTGAGCACGAGGGAGATCATTTCACATATTGATAGGAACTTTGTATGAATGTTCTCTGCCAATGGAAAAGATTATTGTTGCCTGTGACGATACTATAGTCTGAAATAATTATTCGAAAAAAAGCGAAGCTCTCTCAATTGCGGAGAAAAAAATCATCTATTAGGAAGAAAAAGATTAATGTATATGCTTATGTGAATAAGATCATATGCATAATAAGTATATAAATTGACATCACATAAATGATCTCTTCCCAATAGAGCTGTTGCCTGTTGGTGGTGCTTGAGATGGCATTTTAGGTTAGTATTACTCTTTTATCTCCCGTGTGTGTGCTGCGCCTCAGCGGCGACCGGCGATGCCCCCAAGATGCGCGTCGCCCGCGGCCCCTCCGCAGAGCGGGAAGCCATGCTCCTCATCCAGCGCGCCGCCACACTCGGCCACTTCCTCCAAGTGCACGCCCGCCTCCTCAAGTCCTCCCTCGACCTCAACCCCTTCGTCCTCGCCAAGTTCCTCCGCCGCTGCTTCGCGCTCGCCGCCCCCGACGCCCTCCCCCACGGCAGGTCCCTCTTCGACCGCCTCTTCCGCCCCGACGCCTTCCTCTGCAACACGGTGGCGCGCGCCTACCTGCAGGCGCAGGACCCCGCCGAGGCCCTCCGGGTTTTCCGCCGGATGCAGCTCCGGGAGGGCGCGCAAGTCGACAGCTTTGGTCTATCCCTCGCCGTCCAGGCGTGCGCCCGGTGCCGCGCCGGGGCGGCCGGCGGCGCTCTCCATGGCCGTGCCGTTAAGCACGGGTTCGTATCTGATGTGTTCGTCCAGACGGCTGTTGTGGAGATGTATGGGAAAGTTGGGGATGTGGCGAGCGCTAGACGAGTTTTCGATGAAATGCCCACCAGGGACTTGGTTTCCCACAACGTGATGCTGGCGGAGTACGTGGCCTGCGGGGATGTTGAGGCCGCCCGCTGCCTGTTCGACGAAATGCCAGAGAGGGACCTTGTCTCCTGGAACACTATGATTCATGGGTTCGCCACATGGGGCGACGTGGCTGAAGCGAGAGAGATGTTTGAGAGGAGCTGCGAGAAGGATTTGGTTTCTTGGAGCTCTATGATTTCCGCATATGCCCGGAGCAGGCAGTCCGGGGAGGCACTGAGGCTGTTCCGAGAGATGCAGCTGGCTGGTGTCGTGCCGGACCGACTCACCATGGTGAGCCTGCTCTCAGCTTGTGGCGACCTGGGAGCATTGGGCACTGGCAAGATGCTTCATGAGTACATAGAGAGGAATGGGCTTGAGGTGGACGTGAAGCTTGGGACTTCACTTCTTGACATGTATGCTAAGTGTGGAGATGTTGAGAATTCCATGAAGGTCTTCAACAAGATGAAGGATAGGGATGTCCTCACTTGGAGTGCGATGATCACAGCCCTTGCAAACCATGGACAAGGCGAGCTTGCACTAGGCCTCTTCTCCAAGATGTTATCAGAGGATGTGGAGCCAAACGACAGCACCTTTATTGGCGTTCTCATTGCTTGCAGTCATGCTGGCCTGGTCAGTAGAGGTCGTGCCTACTTCGAATCCATGGTTAACGTTCATAGTATTAGCCCTAGGATTGAGCACTATGGATGCTTGGTTGATCTCTTGGGAAGAGGTGGCCACCTTGAAGAGGCAAGACAGGTCATTAGGGATATGCCATTTGAGCCAGACGCAGTTGTCTGGAGGGCCCTTCTCGGTTCATGCCGAAAGCATAAAAATGTGGAGCTAGCAGAAGACGCTGCACATAAGCTTATGCAGTTGGAGCCTCATACCGAAGGGCACTACGTGCTCTTCTCCAATGTTCTTGCGCAAGCAAGCAAGTGGGAGGGAGTTGCCAACGTCAGGAAGACCATGAGGGAGAAGGGTGTCCAAAAGGTACCTGGAAGCAGTTCAATTGAGGTTGACAGTGCAGTTCATGAGTTTGTTGCCGGCGACGTGTCACACCCTGACAGTAGCAAAACCTATGAAATGTTGGCTGAGATGAACGTTAGGTTGAGGAAAGCTGGATATAAGCCTATGACCTCCTTGGTTTTTCAAGATGTTGATGACCAAACAAAAGAGGACATGTTGGCACAACACAGTGAGAAGTTGGCTCTTGCATTTGGTCTTCTCAGCACACCGACAGAGTCCACCATTAGGATTGTAAAGAACCTTCGATTCTGCGAAGATTGTCACTCAGTTTTTAAGGTCATATCATCCATATATAATAGAAAGCTGATCGTCAGGGACCGGAGTCGATTTCACCATTTTGACAACGGGCTGTGCTCCTGCAGGGACTATTGGTGACATGGAGTGCCTTTCTAAAGGATTGAAATGCAAATAGCATGTGGACCCATCACCTAGTTTATCACTGTATATATGTCAGCAGTACTAAACAAAAACATCACCACACAATGAGATCGCCTATATACCAAGTAATGGCCAGCTGTTACCTCCCGCTGTTCTTGAGGGAATGGTTAGAACAAATCTGTTTGTACATTTGACTGTCCTTTCGGCGGTCTCACGATGGTGCTTGCCACTAAGTGAGACCCATCCACAGGATTAGTGAACAGGGAAGGAAGAGATGTCACTTTAAAGAGATGTTACATGCAAAAAAAATTATGTTTCTTCGAAGAGATGAAACAATAGATTTGAATGAAGCGGCTGCACTTTCTATTGCATACAACTCTTTCGGAAGCGCCACCAATTTTAAACATAATCATGTGCCTTTGTAAATGCGTTAGAGCCAAAGAACCATCAAGAGGCTACAATCATCCGAGTAGACGCCGCCACTGGATGCAACACAATATACTTCAGCTCTAGCAATACTCAGTCCAGAAAGAACAATCAAATCTATTCGTTTTAGAGAGGTGAAGCAGAAGCAACACTAATGTCCCACGGGGTTCAGATTTGACATGGATGGAATAAAGCAGTCTAGGGGGGACCTTGAGCGATGCTCGATTTGAAGGGCCCAAAGCTTCATTGATGCAAGCAGAGAACTCTTGAGCAGCTAACCTATCTCTGTCCAGTTCTGCAGGAGACACCAATATGTTGCACTCACCATAGAAGATTAGGGATGGCTATTGAAATTCAAGGAACTTCCAGAAATTTGCCAAAAGGGGCTTACGATGTAATCTGTAATTAAGCTTTCTTAATAATATGAGAAGCGTAGTGAAGAGTAACATTACTCTTTCAACTATACGTTTTTCCAATGCAGTTTCATTCACCAGTGAGTTAGATAACACTATTCCTCAGGCACATTTAGGCTGATTCAGATCCTTTCGAGGTGAAGATGCCTTGAAAGACCCAACATGAAGAGAGAGAGAGAGAGAGAGCGCATCCTAAGTATATGCTAGACCCACCAAAATTCCCTGTCATTTGGAATTGACCCAATCAAAATTGTATTATCTTACGTAATGGATCCTTTACATGAGCACGGCGTACGCATTAGGCTTGCCTTTCTTCTGCTACACAGCATTCATGGAATCGCAATTGATATCATACACTATTGGATTCTTTGCATGAATATGGAGGGGCAACAGCCCAGACTAATTACTATATGTAATCTACACACAAACTTGAAAATTGAACTACCAATCCCCATTTCATTCAGAAGGGAATAACGAAGCTTCCATCTTTGGCGAGTTGGGCCGGTCACCCTCTATCGTCGTCACAATCTCTATGATCTTCCACCTCTATCAAGAGTGGAACCGGTGGCACCATATTGGCAGCATCACCACCAGGTCTTGAAGGCGACACTTCATCCAGAAGAAGCAACTGGCAACTTTTGCTGCTGCTCTCCTCCTCATCCCTGCCTGGACCTGGCAAGGACGCCAGCTGGGAAGTGGGAACTTGTGCACCCGACTCCAATCCCATCACCGGACTAGTCCCGACATCGCAAGCTACAGGCGGCCGCAGCGATATGGGTCGGCCGACTTCATCATTACCACCACCACCTCCACCATGCTTCCTGTAAAGGCTGTCCTCCTCCACATCATAGGCATTCCCGGTTCTCACCTCCTGAGCTAGGGAGCAGGCCCAGGAGAACATCCACTGCACGTAATCTGTCATCGACCCATCACCGCAGCAGAAGGTGTTTGCCGGGAGTCCGAACCTTCGCCGTATCTTGATCCTCCAGAACCCCCCGTAGAGCAGACACAGCACAGACAGCACCAGGCCTGTGATCCTCACCGCGTGCCTGATCACGGCGTTATGGATGTGCTGGGCAGAGATGGTGAAGATCCAGTATGGGGCAATGAACAGGAGGACAAAGGTGGCAGTGTGGACGTACGTGTTGCCAAACCCCAGCCTCCCCATGTTCCACCCGAAGACGCAACAGGTGCAAAAGAAGGAGAGGAACGCCACTGGCAGGTCGTCGCCGAGATCGAACAGCCCTCCGCTCCACTCCGGCCGGCTAACCGCGACTCTTCGCTCCCGCAGCTTCAAACCCAACTTGCTGTTCTTCCTGAGATTGGTCAACAGTCCCCGGGATTCTCCTTCGCATACGTCAGAATAGTATTCCCTGCCGAGAGGGCTGTAGACAGCGTAAACGCCGGCGAGAACCAGGGCTAGAACACCGAGGACGTTGAAGAAGTATTCTGCAAATTCTGGTCTTTGGCTGCTCCTATACCCCCAGTAGAGTCCACACAGGACGTACTGGGTAAAGCATGTAACGTGGAGGAGGAGCACAACGACTGTCATGTGAGCCCATTCATGGGAGCGGTACGCTCCGTTCTTGCAGTACACCTTCCTGAGCTCGACGATGTCCTCGGGCCTCCACCGGCACAGCAGCACCAGGTGGTGGAACAGCTTCGGGTGCTGGTATAGGGTCATCAGCGTGAAGAGGGCGTTGAGCACCTGGTTGCAGATCTCGACCCAACGGTTCCTCGAGGCCTTGGTGGGGAAGGCGCCGTCCACCAGCTCTGTGAGGAGGAGGAAGAGCAGGGAGAGGAAGCAGGCGACGCAGATGAACCAGAGGAGGAGAGCTACGTTCATGGGGTTCTTGAGCCACTCCATGCACGCCCTGCCGAGGGAGATCCAGTCGATCCTCCTCATGAAGTGCATGGGGAGACGCCTTCTGACGCCAGCAGGGGAAGGGACGGAGAGGGAGGCCTCCTCTCTCCGGTGCATGGCTCGCCGGAAGACTGAGAAGGGGGCCATGAGCAAGTCTACGGAGAGGCGAGCTCTTGGGAGGTCGAGTACCCTGCTGCTACTGTCGCTGCGTTTCAGCAAACTGGTTTGAAGGGGTGAGATGTCTATACGGATGGCATCAGCCCTACGCTTGGGAACAAGAAGGGGAACTGTACTGGGCTTGGACTCGGCGTTGGATCCTCCATCGCAGTCCTCCTTTGCGGTTGAAACCATCGATCGTTGCTGCTGCAAGCTTGAGCCGATCTGATGGTGCTAACTGCTATAAGTGCCAAAGCTACCTGCGCGTGCTTGAAGTCAGAGAGAGAGAGAGAGAGAGAGGACAGGTGAAGGGGCGAGCGGCATACCTGTCATTCAAACCGGGAAGTCAATAGCTACAAGTCAAGATGCCAGATGGTCATCCCCCGTGATGGATGGAGCAAGGCGTCCGACGTGGGAGCACTGGGCAGATGAATTGGATGGTTAGGATCCGCTGCAGTTGACACTCTTAAGCCGGTTGCTGTGCTAAAAGTCGCCCTACTTTAATTGGAGAATAGAAGAAGAATAAGGAAGAATAAAGGGAGAATAAGTTTAATTTAGCTTTGACAAGCGGAATGGCTTATACCGGTGCAAAATAGTTTATTCGGAGAATAAGAAATAAACAATTTGATCCTAGACCTAAGAATTGCTTATCCTTCTTATTCTGCCAGTGGGTCCCACAGAATTATTAAAGCTAAGCACCCCTTATTCTAGTATACGCTATTCCGGATAAGTAATTCCGAATTTACCTATTCTGCAATCAAATTGAGGCTTACTGGGATGTCTCCGGAACCGTAAAGTGGACATTGCAGTGGGTAAAATGAAATATTTTTTTTTTTTTGGTCAGCCTTAAGGTGTCCTTTCAGGTTGTACACTATAATGTCTAATTGGGGGATCTAAAAAGAATCTGAAAGATCATTGTTATTGGACTCAGCTTAATAAGAGGTATTTCTTTTTTTTTTACTGTTCGTTGGGTCGATTTTTGACTTTTCAGATTTTTTAGGTCATCGAATCGAGCATTACACTGTGCAGCTGGGTAAGAGGCCTCGGGACCGACCCAGAAGAAAAGTTCAATTTCTTTTTTTTTTTTTTTAACCCACAATAATACCTTCATTACGATTGAAGGGATACGGTGGCAAATAACTCAAAATTTAAAGCCGACTCTCAACTTCCAACGTCCGGGCTGTCCAGGGAGTGTACACCGCACACAAACAGCTCATGGATCAGTTGCTGGCTTGCTGTCCTGATTTCCCCACTAGACAACGGCTTAATATTTAAAACTAGATAAATCTTCCCCGTTTTCCTTATCCAGCCAGCTGACATGGGTACACGTTGCATTCTGGGTAATACTATCCAAACGGGAAAGTTTTCCCAATTTCTTTACCTACCTGACGTGGGTGTATTTAATTGATTTGGATGTAAATAGTGAAAGTACAGTAGATAAAGTGAATAAGCTGTCCAGTACATTTGGTTCACCTACTTTCTTTACAAAAAGGAAGTTGCAGGTTAGATTCTGGTTGGACTTAAAAAAATCTCAGCCTTATGGCTATGGTGCTGTTGGGATATTTATTCTCTGATATGTGGGATTACTTCTTCAGAAATCAGGCGAACTTGGAATTATCGTCTAATTAGGCGGACCCCTCGACCCGACCGGAATTATCTCCAACTATGGAGGAAAATCTCGGATTCTAATTGAACCTCGGTCGCTTATAAATAGTTGTACAGACCCGGCCTTCGGACCCCTGCCAAAAAAAAAAAAAACTGCAGTAGATAAAGTTGTGAATAAGCCTTCAAGTTAGACTTCAATTGGGAAAACTTTGACATCATGCTAGCATTGCTCTTGCATCTTTTAAGGATAATACCAACATGACAGAAATTTTTTTCCGCTTTTTTAACCCAACTGAAGTGGATGAATGAGAGACGACAACATTTTAAAATATTGTTGCATTTTTACTTGATAATTTTTAAAAAGTTCCTTCACTTAAATTCCTTCCTTAAGAAGGTAAAAAAAATGAATAACTTTTTCAGTCACTCTAATCGTGCTCACTGTTTAAACATGTCATTAACTGCACCTGTTAATTTGTAGAAAAGACCGTGCACCACCGCTTTCCTCTTAAAGTTCGTAAGAAAAAAAGGAAAAAGTTTTCCCTCAACTTAGCTTTCCTCATTGATGACCCAAGCTAATTTTTCCAGTCCACGGTCAGGACTCAGGAAATATCGATCACTAATTATACAACAAATCCCTTAACACACTCCTTATCATCGGTCATCAATGTCAATTAAATGCTCCCCAGGATCATCATAATAAAACGTCCACTGCTAGACTAATATACAATGTGTGTGTGTGTGACGTGATCTAGTAGTTTAAGAGTAGCATTTCCCAATGCTACAACATCTGCAATTAACAGTACTGCTGATACATTTACAAGTATTAACCAAAATTTGCTGTCGTAATAAAGTTAAACGGGCCGAAGATATCACACTATTCTTAAGATCTAGCCTTACCCATTAGTCATGTATGTAAAGCGTGTGCCAGTTGCTTTCAAGTTTCCACAGCATTAAGCAGCTAAGTAAAATTGGATACTTCATACCGTTACAGTAAGACGCGGTCCTTGTACATTCTCGTGAAATCCCATGTTTGGTTGAGAAGGTGCAGATTGCAGTACGTCACATTAAAACACTTGAACAAGAGACCGAAAAGTAAGAAAATATCTACTGCAGCATCTCCCCACAAGTTTATACACGAAATTTCTCGAGGATCTAAGTACAGGCAGCCTGTGGTTTTAATCAGTGGAAAAATATTGTCTAATAGGATCACTCGGACATTAGGTCATAAGCATAATTAGGTCAATGAGGTCTTAGGTTAGATCATATGGGGTCCTGAGTTAGATTAGTGAGATCTTAAGTTAAATAAGTAGAGTTCTGAAGTAGATTGTTTTAAATTAGATCAATGAATTTAATAAAATTCAGTGAAGTTTTAAAACCCACTGGATAAACGTTAGATCAGCCACTGATCCCAGTGATGTACATAATCGTTGTCTCTTCGAATTCGGTGGGCTGTGGGCATAGCCCCATAATTGATCATCTAGAAGGAACCGTACGTCTGCTTGATGGCTTCTTCCCACCCAATTGGACATCAGACGAATTTCGAAGGCTTCAAAAAGTATGAATAGATTGAGACAAAAGTATTATAATTCTGTTAATAAAATCAAAATATGTCGTGTCACAAGTGCTACAATTTAATTTGGCCTCTCGAGCCAAAAGTGGAAGATGACATGATCAGTATTTGTATCGCACCGTCATTCGACGAGTCCAGCAGCTGTTAATACTTTCTGCAACAGGGTAATTTTACATCATGCTATCGAATATTTTAAACTATATATATAATATAATTTTAAGTGATAGAAAGATATAAAGGATACACAAACATAAAATAATGATGCACCTTTTCTTTAAAAAATAAGGATAGGCTTTCTATCTTGTCTGCTAGTTATTCTTTTACATCTATTCACAGGCCGGTGAAAAACAAGAAATGAGGCTTTGGAATGGATGGATGTCTTAGTCATTGAGTAATGCTTTTTACGTTCAGAGTTAGTACAGTAAATTAAGTTATTTTACAACATTAAGATGGCATTACTCTATTTAGACAGAACTTTTTTAAAAAATGGCCTGATGTGGCTGCAGAGAATTTTAGACGTGACAAATTTATGTGCACATAACAAATGCTTCGTGGACATTACAACATCCGAAAAATATTTGTCACATTTGTGGACGTGACAAATACTATTTGTCACACCTACAAGTATTTGTCATGCCAAAAAATTTGTACTCAGATGCATAGAGATGACAAATATTTTTTTATATGTGACAAATACTATATAGGTGTGACAAATTATACGTCTACAGAGTATTTGTCATGTATATATATATTTGTCACGTTCAGAACTTGCATCTCACATTTAGGACTTGTTTAGTTACTTGTGAAAAAAACTGTCTAATCCACGTAACTGTTGCCTAGGCAGATCAATAACATCTTGTCTTATAAGATGACTCAACCTGCTACATTGATCCTAACAAATATTACTCCCTTAGTCATGGGTGCAAAAGCAATGGGCCAAACTCAACACCACGGGCCCAGGTAAAATAAATCGGTGAACGTGGGGTGGCAGGAATCATTTGCAAATATTTTTCATCTAGAAAGCAACATGCAGGAATCCGTTGAAATTTTTGCTTGAGACGATTTTTTTTCTCCTGAATTCAGACTTGGGGACATTGATTTGGAAGATTTTTCTTCCCCTTTTTGGGTAAAGTCCGTCACACAGTAAAGATTGTAATTTAATCTTCGGTGAGCTTTTCATTTCAACTCGCCCAAAGAACATTTTGCTTTCCTTTTCTTGAAAATGTTCCGGCCCTTTTGATCTATGAGGCAGGGGATCCATTAGAAGGGAAGAAAGAAGCGAAGAAGCAATGAGGCTTCGGGCCTAAGGACCTGATCAGCTCAGGAATTGGAAACCCATATCCCATCCTTTAGGCATTCAAATAATGATGAGGCAGAATACCTCCCAAGTGTACCTTTCAATCAAGACTGGGCTACTTGATAGAGTTTGTCAATAATTGACTCTGAGATCTGATTGGTAAAACATTACATCAAAAGTTCACAAGTCAATACATAATAGAGTAATATTTGTTGCACCGGGTGCGGCACAGTATAGTCTGCGCAACACGTGGACAGTCATCCGATGTTTGACACGTCCGTATAATCCGATCTCTGATTAGATGATTCAAATAACTATTAAAAATAAAAAATCAAACTCAATAAATAGTGAGCTCAAAAAAATTCAAAAAAAAAAAATCATTTTTTTGTGCCGCATCTCATGTGGTGCAACAACTTACTGCACCGCATTACCCAATGTCAGAACATAAAAAAAAAAATCAAAATTTCCGAGTGACAGATATGAATCCGTTCTATTTATTGAAATGCCACCCACGGTTGAGAACTTATGGAGATTGAGAAAACTGAGAGACTCTCATCACCGGAGGTCAAATAATATGGCCACTTCCAATAAATATGGGCCTAGCTGGGTGCAAAGTCTAAGGAGTGGGAAGGGTAGCAAACCAAGCTTCTCCGTCTGTTGAATAGAGTGGGTGCAAATATTTATTGTACTTACAACTAACCAGAAGGACGAAGTGTCCTTCACCCATGGCCACGTTCCCCCGTGTTTACTCGAGTCAATGGCAACAGTTGTGGCTAGAGTTCTTATAATTTAGGTTCGTGGGATGCCACATCTGTGTAAAGAGAAGTCCACATTGAAGACCTTGCCAGCCACCTGCTTCTTTAGACAGAGCCTTTCTTCTATGACCTCTTCAGGTCTGCTCTGGACTGGACGAGGCGGAGGACGAAGGCCCTGAGAGAGACTTCTCGGTCCTGTGATCGTCCCTTATTTGGATCCGAAGGTAACTCTCTCTCTCTCTCTCTCTCTCTCTCTCTCTTGCTTTTAGCACCTTGGAAAGATCTGATCCTGTGATCGTCCCTTATTTGGATCCGAAGGTAACTCTCTCTCTCTCTCTCTCTGTATCTCTCTCTCGTGCTTTTAGCACCTTGGAAAGATCTGAACCATTCTTAATGCGCCCATAGAAGTTTGCGTTATCCCCGGGTGAATGAAACTGAGCTGGAATAATTTTCAGTTTAAAGGCTATGTGCATTGTTTGTGAGCATCATTCTCAATAAAGATACTTCTTATACTTTTACCATGTGTTCAGCACTCCTCTTGATGATGGAGATGACTGTAATGAATAAATGTGAAGAAAATACCTGTAAGAGTATCTAGTTACTTAAAATAAAAAAGAACTGTTTGATCTAATGATCAAACGACAGACGACCAGCGTGATAAATAGGGTGGCATAAAGAGTAGTATAATAGAATTCCTCATATATAACTCAATGGACACTCTTGGAGTTGTCCTCATTGGGGATGCAAATGGTAACCTATTATCCAACTGTTTGTTAATTTATTAGTCAGTTAATGGATAACCTTTTTAAACCGATGTGCATAACGGATAAGACAAAGGATATAATTTTTTCTGACTAAATACGTATGGTATACTAAATACATATACAAAGGATATATGACAAATGTTTCATGAACCATTGGATGAGATGTTCCTATATCTAACGGTGTAGAATAACAGATGAGACAAAAGAGAAATGCCAACCTTACCATGTCACCTTCCGTCCCTAATTTTCCTTCCCTCTTGATCCAAACACTCTCCCCTCTCATTTATCAAAAGTACGAAAAACTAAAAATCTCGCTAAACAGTAAAGATCCCAAACTGTTGTTTTTGGTTTCTGTTTTGGATTCACTTCTGCATTTATTTCATCAGTTTATAAAAAAAAAAAAGAATAAAGACTAAAGTACCGGCTCCCCTTTTCTCAGGGTCGTAGACCCGTGTGTCCCAATCAGAACAACGAGGCTCTAGGGGGAGCCGAGTGATTGGACGTACAGGGGGGAGAGAGAGAGAGAGCGATCCGAATTCCAGCAACGACGAGGCGAAGTACACGCCTCAATCTCCCAACTGTCTCGGGCATTTCGGCGAATCTCGGGCGCGTTCAGACCAGATGGGACCGCTGGTGTAACTGGGCCGCAAGTCCAAAGGTACATAGAAGACCCGGTTTCAATACCCCTTCTTCGTTCAGACTTAGGAGTATTCGACTCTCTACTCAAGATTTACCAAAGTTTTTATTAAGGGGTCCGTCACTGATGGAGAGGAGATCCTCTCAGTACATATTTAAACTTAGAGTTCAGTAATATTGCGAACACGAGAATTTAGACATTTATCAAATTTTAAGATCATATGAAATATTTTTTTTAATGTTTAACTTTTTCCCTCTCTTAATATTATTGTACTCAGGTCCAAACGTGTACTGAGATGATCTCTTCTAACTACATTCTCCACCCTTTTATTTAAAGTGGAACATGGGGGGTGGGGGGGAGAAGAATTATATGGAAGCTGTGCTGCTGAGGAGAGGTGTAGAGGTACCCATTTCCACTTGGCCTTCCTCACTTCTGACCTTTCCCCACTTATTGTTATTGCACACGTATACAGACAGAAGCCAAGAACTGAAGACCCTGCTGGCCACCGGCTTCCCCAAGAAAAAGCATTTTTTTTCTGTCGGCCTCTGCAGCTCCGCTCACCAGTGGCCGAGGGGAAGGAGGAAGGCCTTGCCGCAAACGCAGCATCCAGAGGTAAGCCTGCCCCTCTCTCTCTCTCTCTGGTCGGGTTTGACTCCCTCAACACTCAGAATGGATGTGTTTCTAAGACATAATAATAAGTTCTCAAACTCTGTTTTAAGATATATATTCTAGAGCTATTTTTCATGCTGAGCGCTCTCCGCTTGGGAAGGTGGGGGGGATTAGGAAGCCTTCCCCTGTAGACCTTCAGCTCGTGAACCTATCATAATCTCAGCTTCCCTTGTAGACTTTCGGCTCTGAACATATCATAATCCCAGTTTGTCTTCTTGGGGGGAACTCGTAGACTAGATGGTGGTATACCGGGATATAGAAAAAGGCATGCATAAGGTTATCATAATGTTTATACAGATTGATGGCTTGCTTAACCGTTTGAGGGGCATGAGAGGCTCAATTTAGAGGTCTACATTTGTCTGTCCAAACTAAAGTTTTCTGTCCATTTTGAAGGAACTCCCTACCCAGTAGCTTTGGGGGATGTAGTTCCATGCATTCCTTCTTTTGCAAACAGCAATGATGTTAACAAGTACCCAACTCATATTCAAGACCATAGTTTTTGGTTTCTTGGAAAACCCGGAATATAGCTGAGGGAATACACAGTTTGCGATTAAACAGTGGTCAACGGTCTAAACAGTTTGACAATTCTTCTATTGAAGATTTCTCGGGAATGTAGTCAATTCTCTGTAAGAAACAGACAGACAAACCAGATGATCGACGGCTGCAATTCTTGGAGAACAAGAATTCCACGGTGAACTGATGGGTATTAAAATTTTTGTGGAGAGAAGGAATAGAAACCAATGAAAAGCCTAATAAAGTGAGAAGAATAGCAGAAGCTCCAAGTCGGAGAGGAGAAGACACATACCAGAAATCTGGCAACAGCGTTTATGGAGAGAAAACAGAGGAAGCTAGCCGTTTTTTTGTGGGAGATGTTTGAAGCGTCAGAGATTTTACTTCGACTCGTTTAACGAAATTGCAAAATGCACTATAAACAAAATTGTAATAAAGATGAAGCTCATACGTTTTACTGGGTGAAGTTAAATTCTTGATCCAACCTGCTTGATATGGAAAGAATTAGGCAGAGATGGCAAAAGAAACACCACTGTACATTGCTACTCTTTCAAATCTCCTCTTTTTTACGCATAAAAGAGCAAAAGGAGGAGTTATGGGTGGAGGAAAGAGAGGAGAGGAAGGTATTCAAACTCTCAAAATGTGACTTGTAGCAGTGTTCTTGTTTCATGGTAAAAAAAAGTAAAAAAAAAAGTTAGTTTTCTTGCACATGAAAATGAAATTGATGGAACATAGCTAAATATCCAGCATTAATAGAACTACCGGAATTGCTATTAATATAGGTGCTAGACATATGGTAAGAGAGGATTAGTCAGGAGTTGACTACAAAATACTCAAACATGATGAATTTAAGAAGAGGCCTGGTTCAGTGGACTCGACCGCCCGAATCAGTGAGCTGGATCGTACCACGTGATCGCGCACCACAGGAAACTTTCTTCACTTACCCCCCACCGCACTGAATCACTTTTCATTTATGATTCTGTTAACTTATTAGAGGGGTTTGCATTTGAAAAGTGTACCCCTGCGTCACCCCATAATTGATAACACACTGTGATTTGAATTCTTAAAAATCTCAATCTAATCCCACTCAGATTAACAGTAGCAAACACCCCCCTATGCATTTCTACTATGCTGATGTGGCATCATGCTCTGTTCCTTTGTAATCTGTCTGTTTCACATTTCGTTTTTTAAGCAAGTTTTGCTGTGGAGTAAATGCACGAGCAACACGAATCTCCCTTCTGGGCACTTCACCATCACTTTGGATTCTAACCTGCCGTTCTTTCCCTGTCTCTTCCCCCAGGCAATCCGGCCACTCCCAAAGCTGCAATCATGGCGGCTATTTCCACCAGAGAACATCCAGATGGATTCCTGGCAGACCTCTGGGAAGAATCCATTTTCCTCTTGCTCAGGCACCGGACTCCCTAGCTACAAATAATCGTCAAACCAACCCCCCCCCCCCCCCCCCCCCCCAAAAAAAAAAAAAGAAACCCAGAAATCTCTTGAAACAGAGCACCAGTACTTTTCTTCTCCTCAAGATACACACAGAGAGAGATGGCTGCAGCAGATGAAGACGACAACGAGGAGATACAGGAGGAGCCCAAGATGAGCACCCCCACCCGCAGGCTCATGGATTTCATCCCCATCTACATCCCCACAGTGCAAGGGGGTCTCCTGGACGAGGCCCCCCGCGAGCATAGGTTCCTGGACTTCCTCAGAGCCCGCCCCTCGCGCGACTGGTTCCTCAAGTTCGGCTTCTACGGTGGGCTCTCCCCCTTCTCCTTCCTGCGGCGCAGCCCCGGCGAAAGCAGCGGCCTCTCCCCTCCCCGCCCACCATCCGCGGCGCCCAGCAGCACCAGGCGGCGCCACTTCAGGGTGCCCTTCGTGAGGAAGATCAACTGGGACGCCATGGCCATGTCGGCCAAGGAGTGGGTCAAGAACCCCATGAACATGGCCCTCCTCGCGTGGCTGGCCGCCGTGCTCGCTTGCCTCGTGGTGATGCTGCTGGTGGCGTGCGGGGCGCTCAATGGCGCCATCCAGGAGGGCTCACGGAGGAAGAAGTGGGTAGAGGTGGACAACCAGATCCTTAACGCTCTCTTCACCATCTTCTGCCTCTACGAGCACCCCAAGCTCGTCCACCACCTCGTGCTCCTGGCGAGGTGGAAGGAGAAGGACGTTGCAGAGATCAGGAGGGTTTACTCCAAGAAGGGCGCCGCCCGGCCGCACGAGCGCGCGCACATCGCCTTCGTGGTGGCCCTCCTGCATATCACTTGCCTCTCGCAATACGCCCTGTGCGGCCTCTACTGGGGCTACTCCAGAGAGGACCGCCCCGACCTCGGCGAGAACCTGTGCATCGCGGTCGGCATCGCCGCGCCCGTCATCGCCGGGGTGTTCTGCGGCCCGCTGGCCAGGAAGCTGAAGGAGCCTGCGACAGACGAAGAGTCGCAGCGGCGCCAGAAAGCGGCGGCGCCCGTGGACACCAGGCAGGCGGAGAAGGTGGCCGAGAGGGTGCGCAACAGGCGGGTGGTGGTGACCAGGCCCGAGTGGGTGGGCGGGCTGTTCGACTGCTGGGACGACATGGCCGTGGCCTACCTCTCCTTCTTCTGCACCTTCTGCGTCTTCGGGTGGAACAGGGAGCGGCTAGGCTTCGGCAACATGTACGTGCACATCGTCACCTTCCTGCTCGTCATCGTCGCGCCGTTCTGGGTGTTCCATGTGGCGGCGCTCAACATCGACGACGACGTGGTGCACCAGGCCGTGGGGATCGCCGGCATCGTGCTGTGCGTGTTTGGGCTGCTCTACGGGGGGTTCTGGCGTATCCAGATACGGAAGAGGTTTAGGCTGCCCTCTAATGGCTTCTGCTGCGGGCAGCCCAACGTGACGGACTGCTTCCAGTGGCTGTTCTGCTGGGCGTGCGCGCTCGCGCAGGAGGTGCGCACTGGCAACTTCTACGACGTCGAGGAGGACGGCTTCTACAGGAAGGGGTCCCTATCGCCGCCGTCGACAGAGGAGGAGGAAGGCAGTTACAGGCCGATTTTGCTGCCTCTTCACCAAGTTAGGGGCTCCGGGCCGCTGGTGTTTCCGCGGCTGGAGTCGCCCATAAGGAGCTACTCCTGCCCCGCCAAGCTTGGCGCTGTGACTATGGCCGTGCACGGTGGTACCGCCAAGGTTGCTGACCGTAGCGCGGTGTTGTCGAAGGGAGAGGCGGCCATGGAAGAGGGCAGTGTGGCGGTGGTGGTAGCGGCGCCTGTTCAACCGTCGATAGGGAGGGGTGGAACGTAACCAAAGCAACACACAGTGGGGAGAACGGATTGAAACTTGAAAGTTAGTTAAACCCGGTTTGGATCCATTTTCTTAAGGCTTGAAGGATCCGATTTTTGCATTTGTCATAGAGCCCTGTGTGTAATGTTGGAGAATTCTGTCCACATATATATATATATATATATATAAACCACAAAATTCGAGTGTTGAGTTTGAAGGGTCCCAAAATCATAAGCACTGGCCACAACTGAAATTAACCGATGTAAAACTATTATATAGCCGCTCCAATAATAATATATATATATATATATAGCTTTTTTGAGTAAAAATTACTCGAGGTTAAAGAATTCTATCAATATATTTTTTTCACGTTTTTGATAAAAATTATATGAGGCAAACAACACACTGCTTGGTTCCGTAGATGTTGGGAAGACGAGGCCTTACTAGGTTTAGAGGAGCACGCTTCTCCATGCAAGAGAACGTTCTCACTTGGAAAATATTTAAATAACTGAAATTCTTTTCCCATTTTTCTTCTTCATCTCATGTGGCTGAATGGGATTGACTTTTCTTTTGAGTTTTACATTAATTGATGCCTGCAAATTTGTAAAAAAACTCTTGACTTAGACCATTAGTTTATTGGGAGTAATAAAAGTGGGGAAATAATCCCGTCATCCTAACATTGCTCTTCTCCCTTTCAGTCAGGACAATCTTTGCTCACTTGACTTGCCCAAGAGTTGTTTAAAAGGAAGGTTTAAGTTAATGATGTTTTTCAAAACACAAAGTAAAAAAAACGATTTTGAAAGAATACATCGGTGGGACTTATTCAAATCTATATCATGGAAGAACTGCAATGAAAATAGAAGATGACATTTACATTTGTCATGCCATTTGAGGATTAAAGCTAGCAGAAGGTCAAAAAATGCAACTATTGTCCCTGTTGCCTAGTGCAGTGGACACTGGCCTTCCCTCGTCCCTTGTGGGCGGAGTAATCGTCATCTTTGGCGGTATAATGAGTGTCCTCTCTTTTGTATCGATGTTTTTCATCTTTGCTAGGTTTCAATCTCTCCTGGTGGGGAAGGAGTTGTGTGTTAGGGTCACTGCACTACTATTCAAAAATAAATTCTCAAACATAAAAGTTATTATATAAATTGTTAAATATTTGTCTATTGATTGCTTACTCATAAATTATCTTATAACTCTCTTTTTTAATTTCAGTTTATACTTATACTCTTGGTACCTCTATAAGGATAAGCCTCAACCTCCTCTAGACAAAATGACAAAATATTTCTTCAAACTCTATAGTACATAGAGAAATCCTTCATGTAATCCTTTGAGATACTCCTTTAATGAAGTACTTATTTCTCAGCCACCCACACTAGCTATATGTAATCAAAGTGAACTTTTATTACGGTGATCGTGGTGCATTCAAGATAAAGTATTTGAAGTACCAAAGGGAGTAAGAATGGCATCACCCTCAATACATACGGTAGAAATTTGTTTACCTTTTTCAAAAGTCATACTCCCTTTAGGTCAGGTTTGTTTAACAGATTCTTTATTCCGAATTTCTTATTCCTAAGTCTCTTGTTTCTAATTAGAGCAAGGATCATTCATTTTGATGCACTTTTGTTTTATTCTATGAATAAGGCGGAATAAATAATTCTACCTTTTTAGGTGAAATGACTTCTTATACCTTTTTCAGGAACAAGACATTCGAGTTCAGAATAACACATCTAAATTATCAAATTGGGATAAGCGGAATAAGTGAAATACGATGTAATGTTTGAACCTTCTCGGCCAATCAAATTAGGTCTTAGCGTCACTTTGATTGGAGAATAGGAGAAAAATAAGGTCTCTTATTCTTAGAATAAGGTTAATTCTAGTTTGATAGACGGAATGACTTATATCGCGTTAGAATTACTTATACTAGAATAAGGAGAATAAACAATTCGACCATTGACCCAAGAATTACTTATCCTTTCTATTCCGTCAGTTGGTCCCACAGAACTATTAAAGTTAAACATCTCTTATTCTAATATACGTTATTCCGGGTAAGTAATTCCTAATAATCTATTTTGCAAACAAATTAGAGCTAGAATTGCCTTAATAAATTCCTTCTCTCTCAGGTATCCAACTGTATTTATTGCGGTCTTTTATTTGTGATGATCATGGATCATTCGACGGAGATAGTATCTGCAAAGAGCACCTTGGAATAAGAATAAGTGTCATCCTTCTTTTTGTTGAGAGACACAGTGAGAAAGTACATGTCCTCTGTAATAAGAAAAGTTTAACTATGAAAATTTTATCTCAGTGAAAGTTTACATTCATGTGAATGATACTCTTAAGTTTGAGACTATCTTAATCTCATGAACATGTGGGGCACGGAGGGGATTAGGTCAAACCTGGGGAGGGCAAGTGCATAAATTTGAGAAGATTAATGGGCCAGCTGCAATAGGTGAGACAGAAAATTGTTTGGCGGAGGGGATAGGGGTTCAGATCAAACATGGGGGCAAGTGCAGAAATCTGAGAAGTTTAATGGGCCAACTGCCATAACCAATAAAAGACAGAAGAAAGGTGGGGGAAGGGTTCCCCACATCTAACCATGGTTGACCTGAATTATGGATGAAAGTGAAAAGGAATCATACGCACACATTATGTATCTAGCCTTCTAAAACGAATCTAGTAAGGATTGTATAAGATACTGATGTAGACTGGATCTATCACGACCGGACTCCGAGGCCGGAATCCGGAAAAGAGGATCCGAAGCCGGTTCGGATCGGTGTTGCTGAGGTCCGACGGGGATCCGGAAGGCCGAGGAGGCGGAGGCGGAGACGAGGGTCCGAAGGCCGAGGGGCGCCTCGGTCGGTGCGGATTCGTCTACCGGGAAGTCGGGGCCGAGACTCCTTCGACGGGCGAAGGGGCGGCGCGGATGAAGCCGAAGCCGATGGTCCGAAGCCGGAATGGTCTTCGGACTCGGCTTGCCCTTGGATAGTGAGCCCAAGGGCCCTTTTTTGTCGGACGAAGGGACAACGCGAGGCCGAGCCTCCCGTTGCGGGGCAGCCGTCGGACGGCGTCGAGACCAAGGAGGGGGATCCGAGGTCGGCGGCCGAGACCGACTCGGGAAGGTCGGCGATGATTCGAACCGAGCTCCTGCAGGAGGGAAAGAAGAAGAAACCGGTCAGCAGGAGTCCCGGGCTCTGGCCCTTAGGAACCCCCTCCGACGGTCAAGTTAGCTTCTGAAGATGATTCGATTCAGAAAGCAAGAAGTAGCTTTAATGCTATTTGGACCGTAGTCCTTAAGGGTCTCGGAGGCAAAGAGTTGCATACCTTTGGCAATAAATAGCGGTGTATTTATAGCAGAGGATAGAGGTTGGTTAACGGTGGTAGCCGATATAGGACTATGTTTGGGCTTACTGGTAAACCGCCATAGTGCCAGATCCGCCACCGGAGTGGGCCGGACTCGGCTATCGGGCCGAAGGGGGTTGGGCCGTTGAGGGGCCGAAGCCTGCTGGGCCTAGGGCTGCCGTGCTGTTCCTGGGCCGAAGGCTAGTGGGCCGCTGACGGGCTGAAGCCTGTTGGGCCGGGAGCGACGGTGCCGCTTACTAGGCCGAGGGCTGCTGGGCCGCCGATGGGCTGGAGGCCGCCAGAGGGCCTGGTACTGCTGCTGTTGGGCTGAACGGGGTTTGGGCCTGCTCTAATGGGCCGAATCGGATTCTGCCTCATCACATAGCCCCCCACTCTTGTCTTTCTCAGTTCTGAGATGGCGAGAGTATAGCCCGAAGCTGTGGAAAGGGCATCGTAACAGGTGTCTTACCCAAAACTCTGCTCCCCTTTTCTACTCGGAAGAGGGGGCCCTCGGTCGGCCGAGGGCTATGCGGTTGCTTCGTCCCCGCTCGGAGTGGTGACGAAGGCTCAGAGCTAAGAAGCCGAAGGGCCGAGCCCTCTGACTCGTGTCAGGCTCCATTAAATGGACGGGATGGCGCGTCTCCTCGCGAGGAAGCACGGGACACGCGTCGCGCATCCGGCCGCTCCGTCGAAAACACAAATGGATCCTGACCGCTCACGGGTCGCGGATCGCCTCGGCTCTCTGTCCGAGGCTTTCACTCGGATTGCCGCCTCTTTCATCTTCAGCACGCGGATCGGGACACGTGGCGCGTATCGGGCGGCCAGCCGAAGGGTCGGAGCGCCCTCGGCCGTTAATTGTTTCGCTGCAAGTCCCGGAGCCGGTCCGTCATCATTGCCGAAGGACGACGCACGTGGCGTGCATCTGAGAGGGGCGATGGGACGAGCGGGACGATCTCGGCCGTTGGCTTCGGCGGGAGGCGCTCCGAGCGAGCTCCATAAATACAAGCCCTCAGCAGGGCACTGTTCTTCTTCCCGCTGCTGTGCCTACGTTTCCTTTGCAATCTTCCAAGCCCTTCTTCCTTCTTTATAAATACACGGAATGTGTTTGGCTTTACCTCGGTGCTCGCGTACGATCGACCGAATATAGCCCTTCAGGAGCCAGAGGTCCTGTCGTCGTTCGTCATGGCTCGTAAGGCCGAAACCCGATGCAGGTTCGGATAGAATGTCGTCATAGTATTTGGCCGGGGCCTTTACTGTGGTGGTTCATATGATCCCTTAGGGGCATCTTGCCGCTTCTTACGCTTGTCGGATGGCCGAAGCCCTTCATGCTTCTGCTTGCGCGAACTTAGATATGCCTTGGCGCCTCCAGAATCGGTGTACGTGGCCGGAGCCATTCCCGGAACGGTTTACACGGACTTAGAAGGAATACCATGCCGCTCCCGATACGGTTTGCATGGCCGAAGCCACTCCCGGTACGGTTTACGCGGACTTAGAAAGAATACCATGCCGCTTCCGATACGGTTTGCATGGCCGAAGCCACTCCCGGTACGGTTTACACGGACTTAGAGAAAACCATGCCGCTCCCGATACGGTTTGCATGGCCGAAGCCACTCCCGGTACGGTTTACGCGGACTTAGAGAAAGCCATGCCGCTCCCGATACGGTTTGCATGGCCGAAGCCACTCCCGGTATGGTTTACACGGACTTAGAGAAAGCCATGCCGCTCCCGATACGGTTTGCATGGCCGAAGCCACTCCCGGTACGGTTTACACGGACTTAGAAGGAATACCATGCCGCTCCCGATACGGTTTGCATGGCCGAAGCCACTCCCGGTACGGTTTACACGGACTTAGAGAAAGCCATGCCGCTCCCGATACGGTTTGCATGGCCGAAGCCACTCCCGGTACGGTTTACGCGGACTTAGAGAAAGCCATGCCGCTCCCGATACGGTTTGCATGGCCGAAGCCACTCCCGGTACGGTTTACACGGACTTAGAGAAAGCCATGCCGCTCCCGATACGGTTTGCATGGCCGAAGCCACTCCCGGTACGGTTTACACGGACTTAGAAGGAATACCATGCCGCTCCCGATACGGTTTGCATGGCCGAAGCCACTCCCGGTACGGTTTACACGGACTTAGAGAAAGCCATGCCGCTCCCGATACGGTTTGCATGGCCGAAGCCACTCCCGGTACGGTTTACACGGACTTAGAGAAAGCCATGCCGCTCCCGATACGGTTTGCATGGCCGAAGCCACTCCCGGTACGGTTTACACGGACTTAGAAGGAATACCATGCCGCTCCCGATACGGTTTGCATGGCCGAAGCCACTCCCGGTACGGTTTACGCGGACTTAGAAAGAATACCATGCCGCTCCCGATACGGTTTGCATGGCCGAAGCCACTCCCGGTACGGTTTACACGGACTTAGAGAAAACCATGCCGCTCCCGATACGGTTTGCATGGCCGAAGCCACTCCCGGTACGGTTTACACGGACTTAGAGAAAGCCATGCCGCTCCCGATACGGTTTGCATGGCCGAAGCCACTCCCGGTACGGTTTACACGGACTTAGAAGGAATACCATGCCGCTCCCGATACGGTTTGCATGGCCGAAGCCACTCCCGGTACGGTTTACACGGACTTAGAAGGAATACCATGCCGCTCCCGATACGGTTTGCATGGCCGAAGCCACTCCCGGTACGGTTTACGCGGACTTAGAAAGAATACCATGCCGCTCCCGATACGGTTTGCATGGCCGAAGCCACTCCCGGTACGGTTTACACGGACTTAGAGAAAACCATGCCGCTCCCGATACGGTTTGCATGGCCGAAGCCACTCCCGGTACGGTTTACACGGACTTAGAGAAAGCCATGCCGCTCCCGATACGGTTTGCATGGCCGAAGCCACTCCCGGTACGGTTTACACGGACTTAGAAGGAATACCATGCCGCTCCCGATACGGTTTGCATGGCCGAAGCCACTCCCGGTACGGTTTACACGGACTTAGAAGGAATACCATGCCGCTCCCGATACGGTTTGCATGGCCGAAGCCACTCCCGGTACGGTTTACGCGGACTTAGAAAGAATACCATGCCGCTCCCGATACGGTTTGCATGGCCGAAGCCACTCCCGGTACGGTTTACACGGACTTAGAGAAAGCCATGCCGCTCCCGATACGGTTTGCATGGCCGAAGCCACTCCCGGTACGGTTTACACGGACTTAGAAGGAATACCATGCCGCTCCCGATACGGTTTGCATGGCCGAAGCCACTCCCGGTACGGTTTACTCGGACTTAGAAGGAATACCATGCCGCTCCTGATACGGTTTGCATGGCCGAAGCCACTCCCGGTACGGTTTACGCGGACTTAGAAAGAATACCATGCCGCTCCCGATACGGTTTGCATGGCCGAAGCCACTCCCGGTACGGTTTACACGGACTTAGAAGGAATACCATGCCGCTCCCGATACGGTTTGCATGGCCGAAGCCACTCCCGGTACGGTTTACGCGGACTTAGAAAGAATACCATGCCACTCCCGATACGGTTTGCATGGCCGAAGCCACTCCCGGTACGGTTTACGCGGACTTAGAAAGAATACCATGCCGCTCCCGATACGGTTTGCATGGCCGAAGCCACTCCCGGTACGGTTTGCATGGCCGAAGCCACTCCCGGTACGGTTTACACGGACTTAGAGAAAATAATATGCCTCTTGACAAAAGAAGTCTTCATTCATACTCTTCGGCTGTAAGCCTGAGGAAAAGTGACTTACACATAATAACGCCGAAGGCGCTCAACATTCCATGTGCGAGGGAGAGGTTGGCCCGAAAGGGTTTCCAACCGATAAGCTCCACGCCTGATCACCTCCCTGACTCGATAAGGCCCCTCCCAGTTGGGGGCAAGTTTTCCCGAGGCTTCGGCTGGTTTAGAAGCATGAGCGTTCCTCAACACGAGGCTCCCTACCTCAAAGCTTCGGGGCTTTACTCGAGTGTTGTGGTACTTTGCCATGCGCTGTTGATAAGCGGCCAGCCGGACGCGAGCCCTGTCTCGGGTCTCTTCAATGAGGTCCAGGTGGTCTTTCATTCCTTCTTCGTTGGCCTTTGGATCGTAAGCGATGACCCTGGGAGAAGGAAGGCCGATCTCTACCGGAATAACGGCTTCTACGCCGTAGGCCATGCGGAAGGGAGTTTCGCCGGTGGGGGTTCGGCTTGTCGTCCGATAAGCCCACAGAACACTTGGCAGCTCCTCCACCCATCGGCCTTTAGCTTCGCCGAGGCGGGTTTTCAATCCCTGTAGGAGGCTTCGGTTAACGACTTCGACTTGGCCATTGGTTTGAGGATGCGTCACCGAAGTGAATTTGTGGAGTATGCCGAAGCTGGCGCAGTTATCGTAGAACCGCCGGCTGTCGAACTGCTTCCCATTGTCAGAGATGATGGCCCGAGGGATGCCGAATCGGCAAATGATGGACTTCCAGACAAAGTTCCAAGCATTGCTATCGGTTATCGCAGCGAGGGGTTCGGCCTCGACCCACTTAGTGAAATAGTCTACCGCTACGATGAGGAATTTTCTCTGGCCGGTGGCGATGGGAAAAGGCCCCAGGAGGTCAATCCCCCACTGAGCGAAAGGCCAGGGGTCGGATAAGGGGGTCAGAAGGGTGGCTGCTTGGTGGATGAGGGAGCTATACCTCTGGCACTGGTCACAGCGCCGGACGAGGGCTAAGGCGTCCTCTCGGAGTGATGGCCACCAGTAGCCTTGCCTTAGGAGCTTGTGAGCCAAGGCCCTTCCTCCCGCATGCGCTCCGCATACCCCTTCATGGATTTCTCTCGTGGCGTAGTCGGCTTCAGCTGGGCCGAGGCACCGCAGCAGTGGTCGGCCGAAGGATTTCTTGTACAGGGCCCCGTCCAGAAGAAGAAAGTGGGATGAGCGCTGTCGAACGCGCTTTGCCTCCTTCGGATCTGGCGGGACTTCTCCTTGGAGAAGGAAAGCGACGAGGGGGGTCATCCATGTCTCGGCTTCGGCCTCGACCTCGGCGACTAGCATGGCCTCGGTTTCGCCGAGGCTTGGTTCGGCGAGTTCTTCGACGAGGATCATTCGCCCCCCCCCCCCCCCCCCCCCCGTCTTGGGTTGACGCCAGCCGGGAAAGCGCATCGGCTCGGGCATTCTCAGCTCTCGGGATCCTCACAACTTCATAAGAGTCGAATTGGGCGAGGATTTTGCGAGTCATCTGGAGGTAAGAAGCCATCACTGCGTCCCGGGCCTCATACTCCCCGGAGATGTGGCCAGCGATCAGCTGGGAATCGCTGAAGGCCTTCAGGTTCCGGACGCCGAGCTTCTTTGCGGCCCGGAGGCCGGATATGAGAGCTTCATACTCGGCGGCATTGTTGGTTGCCGGGAAGGAGAAGCGCAGGGCGTACTCCGTGACGACCCCTTCGGGCGACGCCAGGATCCATCCGGCGCCGCTGCCCGTGGAGCATGCGGAGCCGTCTACGAAGAGTCGCCATTCGTCGGCCGGTACGGGAGCCAAAGTAGCCTCGGCTTCGGGCGCGTTTGGCACTGGCTGAGGCGCCTCGGAGGCGCCAGGGGTAAGTTCGGCGATGAAATCTGCCAACGCCTGGGCCTTTATAGCTACCCGCGGAGCGTAGGAGATATCGAATTCTCCCAGCTCGATCGCCCATTTTGCCAGCCTGCCGGACACCTCGGGCCGGGAGAGGACTTGTTTTAGGGGCTGGTCGGTGAGGACCTTCACGGAATGGGCCAGAAAATAGGGCCGGAGCCTCCTTGCGGACGAGACAAGGGCCAGAGCCAGCTTCTCCAGGGCAAGGTACCGGAGTTCTGCCCCTTGAAGGGCTCGGCTGGTATAATAAACCGGCTTCTGCATGCCTTCTTACTCTCGGACGAGGACGGCACTGAGAGCTGTCTCGGAAACCGCAAGATATAAGCTCAGGGGTTCACCAGGAACTGGCTTAGATAAGATGGGGACTTTGGCAAGGTAGGCCTTCAACTGGTCGAAGGCCGCTTGGCACTCTTCTGTCCACTCGAAGCTGTTGGCCTTCTTCAGCAGCTTGAAGAAGGGGAAACAATAGTCAGCCGCCCTTGACATGAAGCGACTGAGGGCTGCGATCCTCCCGTTCAACTTCTGTACCTCTCGGATATTTGCCGGGGGGCGCATCTGTACGATGGCCGAAATTTTCTCGGGGTTGGCTTCCACCCCTCGACGGGTGACCATGTAACCGAGGAACTTGCCGGAGGCTACCCCGAAGGCGCACTTAGTCGGGTTCAGCTTCATCTTGTACTGCCTAAGGGCGGAGAAAGTCTCGGCTAGGTCGGCCAAATGCTCAGAAGCGACACGGCTCTTGACCAGCATGTCGTCTATGTAGACCTCCATGTTTCGGCCCAGCTGCGGAGCGAACACCTTGTTGACCAGGCGCTGGTAGGTTGCGCCGGCGTTCTTCAGACCGAAGGGCATTCGGGTGTAGCAGTACAGGCCCAAATCGGTCGTGAAGCTGGTTTTACTCTCGTCATCCGGATGCATCCGGATCTGGTGGTAGCCTGAATAGGCGTCGAGGAAGCTTAAGAGCTCGTGGCCGGAAGTCGCGTCCACCACCTGGTCTATCCGAGGCAGCGGAAAACTATCCATCGGACAGGCTTTGTTGAGGTTGGTGAAGTCCACGCACATACGCCACTTGCCCTCTTTCTTCGGCACCATGACCACATTAGCGATCCACTCCGGATGATGCACCTCTCGGAGGTGTCCGGCGTCCAGCCCCTTCTGTACTTCGGTTTGGATAGCGGTTCTCCTTTCTTGATTGAAGGTACGCCGCTTCTGCTTCACCGGGGGCTGGTTGGGATCGGTGTGGAGACGGTGCTCGGCTATCTCCGGGTCAACCCCGGGCATGTCCGATGGGGACCAGGCGAAGACGTCGAGGTTCTCTTTCAAGAACTCGGTGAGCTTTTCTGCTTCAATCTCTTCCAGGCCGGAGCCTATCATCAGGACTCGCCCCTCGCCTCCCGGAACAGGGACGGCGAGGAGTGCCTCTCCTGGAGATGCCTCGGCTGATGACTCGATTGTCAGGGTTTCGGCTGCGGCCTTCCCTTTGACCGAAATCATATAGCACTGCCGGGCTGCTTCTTGGTTTCCTTTGGCCTCGCCGATCCCGTGGTCGGTATGAAACTTCAGCTTCTGATGGAAGGATGAGGGCACGGCTCCGACCCCGCCGATGAGCCTTCGGCCGAATATGGCGTTGTAGGCTGACTCGATCTTTACAACGGCAAAGTCCGTTTCAACGGTCAATTGCCGGGGGGCGGAGCCCAAGGTCACAGGAAGCCGAACAATACCTTCTACTCGGCAGGGCGAGCCGTTAAAACCGAAGAGAGGGCCCCGATGAGGCTTCATACTAGCCTCACTCAATCCCATTTTCTCGAAACAATCGTAAAACAAGATGTTTGGGGCGCTTCCATTATCCACAAAGATCCTATGTACATCATAGTTATTTATTACAGCGTTGACGACGAGAGCGTCATCATGAGGGACCTGAACATCAGTCAGGTCCTCGGCGCCGAAGGTGATGTCTTCCAGACGAGGCCGCTTTGGCTCGCCGTCGACCGCCGCTACGGTGCTGCGTTGCCGCGACCTTGATCCCTCCCCGGGCCCTCCGGATATCATCATGATAGACCCAGAGCTGGGCCTTTGATGGGATGATTCAATCGGGGCCGCGGTGGCTTTTGGCGGAGGAGCGGCTTCTATCGCCGGGGGCGGTTGCTGTCTGGGTGATGCAGGGACGTCTCGGTTCTGCTGCGGCGGCTGCTCCCGCCGATATTGCGGCAATCTCCCCTCCCGGATGAGGCGATCGATCTCTTCCCGGAGCTGCCGACACTCGTCCGTCGTGTGGCCGATCTCTCGGTGATACTCGCAGTATTTGCCGGGGTCCCTTCGGCGAGGATCGGTCTTGATGCGATCAGGCCGCCGGAGCATGCCCTTCACCTCCATGAGCATCCGGGAAGGGGGAGCAGGTAAGGGTAGGTACCGCGGCTGCGGGTCCCGTCTCCTCTCCCTGTCCCAATCCTCCCGGCGATAACGCTTCCGGGAGGGCTCTTGGTCCTCGGACCGAGGTCGGACCGCCCGGGGAGCAGGCGTCGAGGTAGTCTCGTTTGCGCCTTTACCCCTGGACAGCATCAGGGCCTCTCGGTTGATGTACTTATGGGCCTGGGCCACGAGGTCCTGAAAGGTAGGGGGATGGCGCTTCCCGATGGAGCCGAGGAGCCCCTCATCCCGGCACCCGCTGATCACGGCCGAGACCGCGATCGAGCTGTCGAGGTTTGGGATCTGGGCGGCCTCGGTCCGGAATTTGGTGAAGTACTCCTGGAGAGTTTTGGTGGGGCCTTGCCGAATGGCTAGCAAGCTGGCGGAAGTTTTGGACTGCCGGGTGGCATCATAGAACTGGTCGATGAACAGCTGGCCCAATTGAACCAGGGAGTGAATGGAGTTGGGGGCCAGAGCATCGAACCAGGTGAGGGCAATTTTTTCAAGGGTGAGGGGGAAAAGACGGCAGCGGACTGCCTCGGAGATCCCTCGGACCCGAAGGTAAGTGTTAAACTTCTGGAAATGACAGACCGGATCTGTCATCCCGTCGTAGAGATGGCCCTTCGGCAGCTTAAAGTTGGAGGGTACCTCGATGGCCAGGAGCTCTGCCGTGAATGGGGTCTGCTCCAGGATGCTGCTGGCGAGTGGGGCCCCGTGAGGCCGAGACACCATCTGCTGCATCTCCTTGCGCATCGCCGTCAGCCGCTGGTCCAGGTCCGGGGCGGTCGAGGTGGCGACGGATTGTCCTCCGGTTCGGACCGGACGGTACTCGGACGAAGCGTAATCCTGCTCCGTCAGGCGATCAGCGCGAGGAGTTCGGACAGGCAGCGTCAAGGGCTCGCTGCGCGTTTCCGCGGCCTCGTTGAGAGGAACCGGCGCAGGCGCCGGCCGGAACCGGGCACCTTGTATCGGGCAGAGCGGGGGGAGCGGCGCCTGCTGAGGAGGTTGTCCCATCAGCCTTATGTGCTGGGCGATGGCGGACACCATCTCCTGGAGAGGCGCTAGGGACGTGACGGCAGCGGCCAGCGTCGCCACTTGCTGCTGGAGCGCTCCCACTCGGTCTTCCGAGCCGAGAGACTCCGGTATGGTTGGCAGAGGTAGGCTCGGCGGGGCAGAAGGTGCGCCTTCGGAAGGCAGCATCTGCGCCGAGGCCTCCCGCGCTTCTGCTTCGCCTTGCCCGGATCGTCGGGTCACAGGTCGCTGAGACATGACTTGTTTTGTTGGTTTCCCACAGACGGCGCCACGTGATGTAGACTGGATCTATCACGACCGGACTCCGAGGCCGGAATCCGGAAAAGAGGATCCGAAGCCGGTTCGGATCGGTGTTGCTGAGGCCCGACGGGGATCCGGAAGGCCGAGGAGGCGGAGGCGGAGACGAGGGTCCGAAGGCCGAGGGGCGCCTCGGTCGGTGCGGATTCGTCTACCGGGAAGTCGGGGCCGAGACTCCTTCGACGGGCGAAGGGGCGGCGCGGATGAAGCCGAAGCCGATGGTCCGAAGCCGGAATGGTCTTCGGACTCGGCTTGCCCTTGGATAGTGAGCCCAATGGCCCTTTTTTGTCGGACGAAGGGACAACGCGAGGCCGAGCCTCCTGTTGCGGGGCAGCCGTCGGACGGCGTCGAGACCAAGGAGGGGGATCCGAGGTCGGCGGCCGAGACCGACTCGGGAAGGTCGGCGATGATTCGAACCGAGCTCCTGCAGGAGGGAAAGAAGAAGAAACCGGTCAGCAGGAGTCCCGGGCTCTGGCCCTTAGGAACCCCCTCCGACGGTCAAGTTAGCTTCTGAAGATGATTCGATTCAGAAAGCAAGAAGTAGCTTTAATGCTATTTGGACCGTAGTCCTTAATGGTCTCGGAGGCAAAGAGTTGCATACCTTTGGCAATAAATAGCGGTGTATTTATAGCAGAGGATAGAGGTTGGTTAACGGTGGTAGCCGATATAGGACTATGTTTGGGCTTACTGGTAAACCGCCATAGTGCCAGATCCGCCACCGGAGTGGGCCGGACTCGGCTATCGGGCCGAAGGGGGTTGGGCCGTTGAGGGGCCGAAGCCTGCTGGGCCTAGGGTTGCCGTGCTGTTCCTGGGCCGAAGGCTAGTGGGCCGCTGACGGGCTGAAGCCTGTTGGGCCGGGAGCGACGGTGCCGCTTACTGGGCCGAGGGCTGCTGGGCCGCCGATGGGCTGGAGGCCGCCAGAGGGCCTGGTACTGCTGCTGTTGGGCTGAACGGGGTTTGTGCCTGCTCTAATGGGCCGAATCGGATTCTGCCTCATCAGATACTTTTGTAAAGATTGTAATTGTCTATTATCTTTTCTAATGTATATATACTGTTATTATCTTTTTTACCACAATTGTACTTGGCTTAGTCTTATATGGTGTGATCTTCATTTATATGGATGCTTTTGTTGAAAAAGAAATTACATGTCGCTTAGAACAAATACTTTTATAACATTTTAACCAAACTTAACGATAATTAAAGGTAAATATGTAATTCTTTTATCATAATAAGTATATAAGTATTTTCATTATTTGAGAGAGTGATTTTAGACTTATATGGTATGGTATGGTCTTCATTTATATTGATGCTTTTGTCGAAAAAGAAATTACATGTTGCTTAGAACAAATACTTTTATAACATTGTAACCAAACTTAATGATAATTAAAGGTGAATATGTAATTCTTTTGTCATGATAAGTGTAGAAGTATTTTCATTATTTGAGAGAGTGATTATGTAACTTAGATTTAATTGGAATTAACTCAAAATATGAAATTTTTTACATAAAATTTAAAAAATAAATGTAATAAAAAGCATGTGACAGCATAATATATGTGAAGACCTTCTAACTTTTGCATACATATCCCTGAATTCACCAAAATTGACAGAATTTTTTGTATTCAATTAAAGTTCATGGCATTTGATAGAAAAATATAACTGTAATTATTCTGAAGATTGATGTCGAGTATTTTTTAGAATATATGGGAATCAGAAATGTATATACAAACTTATTAAGTAATTTGCAGTAATAAGTACACAGGAATCCCTGTGATATATTTGCCCCAAGTAATACACTACACCTGCATGGGGTAGGGGTGCGGCACATAAAACCAGAAATTTTTCAATTTTTTAAAGTCGATTCCTTCATACTAATATATTCATAAAACTTGATCTCTGATTGAATAAAGAATTTTACAAAAATAAAAATGGAGTTTGAATCAATAATAAAAAAAATACCCTTTAATAGATCGAACCTAATAAAGCAGATTTTTTTTTAAATTTAAATTGTCTATAGAGATCAAGTTATACGAAAATGGGACTTCTGCATGTATATCCCTAGAAACTAGCATATTTGGATTTATACTCCTAACTCTCATATATTATATGAACACCTCCGAAAACTTCAGAATTGTTGTGGTTATACTCCTTCATTAAAATAACATGTACTCCAACAGAATATACTGGGAATATTTCTTAAATTTGTGTATGTATAATCCTAAATTCATTGATATTATATATATATATATATATATACTTCTAACTTTACCAGAATTTATAGAATCATTCTAACATATTCTGTTAGAATTTACGGCATTGATGGAGAGATATAACGAGAACATTTTTGAAGTTTTTTCTAATTTTGGGTGGGGGGTGGGGATTCATATAAGATATGAGAGTTGGCTGAATAGATACAAATATACTAGTTTTCATCAGTACATATACAAAGCAAACCTGAAGAAAATTCAAATGTCAGTAGCCATGGTGGAGCAAGTTACCCATTTGTCCCTCCTTCCATAATGTTCCGACTCCGCTACCAGTCGAAGACACTGGTTGGAGGCTTGTGACTTATTATTGCGTGTTGCAAAAGTTGTCCATGGCGATTCCTACCTATGATTGGACTCCCCACGTCGTTGCAGCCTACAGGCCCATTGGGTTTGGTGGTAGAGTAATAGGAAGGGAGCACGCAACCCATTGTGGACAAGTAACGGGCAACCTGCAAGAGTTAGTATCTTCTGATGCCGATTGTGGCACTATACTTTGTCCCAACATCTCTGCGAATAGTTAATGATGCGAAATGTCCCTTGCCAAGAGTAAATTATACGTTAATTACGCCAGTTGTCCTAACAACACATGTGATGACAGTGTCAAATATTGTACGGCCGTTTAAATATATGAACTTTTGAACTAAAGCCAAAGGGGCTGCTTAGGCCAGAACTAGTGACTGCAATGCCGGACGGCTGCTGTGCAGCCCGTCTATTTTAAGGGGGAGCGGTTGGGAGGTGTTTTTTGTTTTTTTGTAAGATGTTTTAAATTTTTTCAGGACGTCTAATAAAAAATTCGAGAGTATATTTAGGTTGCTCGGGTTGGCTTCGATCTGAATTTATATTTTAAAAAAAAAAAAAAATACACGTAAATCGAGGTTTGTGTCTATTTTTTTTTTATTTTTAAATATAGATTTAGATTGGGGCCGACCTGAACAACCCAGATGTACTCTCAGATTTTTTATTGGACATCTCAAAAAAAATTAAAAAATACGACAAGAAAATAAAAAAAAATAAACCCCCCCCCCCAACCGCTCCCTCTTAAAGTGGATGGGCTGCACAGCAGCTGTCCGATCAGACCCGATCGGACGACTGTTGTGCATGGCATTGCAGCAAGTATTACTCTACAATTAGAGGCTACCGGGCACAGTCCCGCTGGGGCTCAACTCTGTTGGACCCACTAATAATATATGTTCTTGGGCCTTGGCCGAGATCTGACTAAAGAAAGGTCCCGTCCAGACTCAAAACAGTTTGACATCCAAAATACAACAGTCCACTGTGGGGATCGATCCGAGTCCACTATGAATTCAAGACGGACTGGAACTCCTGCTCAGGACGTACCTGTTCCAACAAAGAAATACTAATCTCTCCAGTCACGTCCAACCATGATCGGTGGCATGTCAAATAAGGGCCCAAGCATCCCTCAGAATACGGACCCTTCCTCAAGATAGTTCTTTCATATTCGGGACTCCACTGTAAGGACTTCCTTGAGTCGACCTCTAACAAGGCCTTGCACGACTGTTAAGGATCCCTCGTCTAAACAATAAAGGCATGCTCTTTAGGACCCAAGCATCTTTTGCTTCCCTCTTCAACCTCATTCTTCTGAGTTAGACATCGGAAAGAAATATCCCAAGTCATCATCGGCAGTCCCTACTGGTGTTCTTTTTTTACAGGTCCGCAGATTTCTGACCTTCCGATATTTTATGGAAGATTTTGATCGTGGTCGACGAGATTTTAATCCATCACTTTTGAAATAATAACTTCTAGTTGTTTTATACAAATAATAGATCATGTCAATTTAACCAACTTGCAAGTTAATGATTGGATTATCTGTTACTATTTGCGTCCCTAATGATAATAAGACCTCAAAAAGTGAAGAAAATCATATGAAAGTGATACAACATGCTACCTTGTTTTGGTTCACTGGTAGGTAGCAGATTGTATCCGTAATTGTAGGATAAAGATCCACCACTTTAAAAAGGCCAAAAAAAAGAAAAAGGGAATAAGAGCACTCGCGGTGGAGGGAACCTATTGCTTTCAGGCGCAAGTGCTTGGGGCGCCCGGCAGGGGTGATTAGATGGTTGTTTTCTTTTTCTTTTTTTGAAATACCCTGTCTCCTCCTCAGGCAATCCTTTGCATGAACTTTAGGCACCTAGGGCACTGCAGCATCCCTAAAGGATCCACTCCCAGCAGAAATAAATAAGGGGTATATGGGTCAAATTCGGTATAAATCTAAGGTACATTCATGGCCATCTTTATTATGTTATCGGTTTAAAAAGGCTTTTCATTAATTGTTCTACAATCTAATAATCCGTCGAATAATCGGATCCTTAATATACTATATGTATTCGGTCATAAAAAAGTTGTATCCTTATCTTGTCCATTATACATATCAGCTTAGGAAAACTGTCTGTTAACTGAACTATAATTGACTAACAATGGATCGAATAATTGAAATATCAGTTACCATTCGCACCCTCACATGGAAACATGTTCATCAGCTCGTAGTACAATGACATAAGGACTTCTTCCACAGGATTTTTCCCCATTGTGTAGAGAGGAAGGTTTTTACTCAAATTTGTGAGGATCCGTGCCTTCGTACTCTTACCAAATTAAGGATGGGAGTTATCTTTTTAGTGAGGTCTTCAATGTCGAATAGTCATCAAATAACAGGTTCGTCGTGAAATTTGTCTTGAAAAATCTATCCATTAAAAAAATGATCAAGTACAAAGATAGATTATCCCATATTAGTAGAATATTAAACATTTGACCGCCATGTAAAAACAATTAAAATGCACATGGCTGTACCTAGGAACCAGCTTCAAGGATTTATGCTGGAGCATGTGACAACTCAATGATTTTGCTCGCACACTGTTTCATAACGCACGTGCGAAGCCAACGACCAGTTAATCGCATAAATATGGTAATGAGCCCTCTTATATCACAGAGATTTGTTTATATGATCAGCTTTAAACCATCAGGTCATAAGGTTACTTTTGGATGTACGTCAAATTTGATCAAGTTTTGTTATAAACTTCTAACAGTAAAATAGGAAAACAATGTCAAGAGATGTCTAACCACTACAAAATTATTTTTATCATCAGCCTAGGGGTGTTCACTATTTGGTTTAAACCGAAAAATCAAATCGAACAGGTTAATTCGATTTGATTTGGTTTAATTTGAACTTCTAAAAATTTCGATTTGAGTTGAGACCGAAACAAATTAAGAAATGTGATTTGATTTAATGTCTCTTGTTCATAAACCAAATCAACTCGAAGAAACCGAATTACGTTAAATAGATATAATATAATCATTAAATTCTTAAATTAAGTATGAGTTTATATAAATTATAAGATATAAAATTTTAAATTATTTTCAAATAATACTTTTTAGATCGCCATCTTGTACAAAAATGTATTGAGTCCTCAATAAAATAGGATGTTTAATTATAATAATCTATTTTGAGACTTAAACTTTCAAATAATTTTTAAATAATAAATTTTTAATAATTATTTTAAAAAATATATTAAAATATATTATTTAACTATAGTGGCTCATTATAAGGCTCAAACCGCAATTCTATTTGATTCGGTTTAGTTTCAAACTATTACGTTTGAGTTTGATTCTATTTGACACTCCACTTCAGTTTGATTTGATTTTTAAATTTTTTATTCTTAAATCAAACCGAACAAACCGTGAACACCCTTAATCAGGGTTGTCAAAATGGGGTTGGACCCATTAGCAGACCTGTTACCGTTGGATGTAAGCATATTAATTTATCCAATAAGTATTATACTGAGAGAGAGGAATGCCGGAACGAGACCAGAGGCGACATGTGGAAACCCCATATGATGATCGGCTGGGATAGTCGCCAATTCCGACAGTACTCCTCGCCGGGTCTCTGGCGAAAGGTTCATCTCCGGCGGCCTCGGCAAGGTGGGGGGAGTTTGTCCTCTAACTAAAGGTTCATCTCCGGCGAGGAGTTTGTGTCCGTCCTTTCTTGTTCTCCTGCCTTTTCTTCTTATTTCACCCTTGCTCCTCCTCCATCATCTGTTCCTTGATCTCTCCTTCTATCACATTTCACCGTCGTTCACTCCCTTGGCCTATCTATTCTCTTCTTTTCTCAACCAGCCTCACCTCCATCATCTTTCCCATTGCACGCCAAACCCCAACCTGCACCCTACTTTTGTTTTGATCCCGTATGGCAAGCCTATGTCCTCTTCTATCTTATTCCCCCACCCCTCGTCTCTCCCTAGTTCTTTTCCCCCTGCCTTTTCCCCCTCTAACCACACATTTGTTGCCCTATTTCTTCAACGGCCCTCCCCTGTCCATCTTCCTCTTCCTACTGCCATCGCCCTCTATCTCTTCCATTCCACTCCACTGCCTCTTGCTTTGTGACTTGCTCTTCCACTCTGAATTCTCGACACCCATCTTTGGGCTACGTGTGTTGGTTCTCTCATTTGTATTTTGGTCTTTTCTTCGGTCGGCGATGCTTCTATTATCTTGCATAGCTTTTGCCGATCAACTAATGATCGAACTCTAGATCTTGGAGTTCTATGGTGTTGCTTGTGATCCAAACATATTCCATACGTCGTTTGCCGGCGTACGTCTCCGAGCATCTACCCCCACTTTGGTTGCCTCGAAAGTGTATACAGCTCCATCCCGAGATTTCTGGCGTTTCAGTGGCCCGCTGAAGGAACCCATGTTGTGTCTCTTCGCTTACTGGATACCGTTTGTACCATCTGTCTTTGAGTTTAGTACTCCGTGTATGCCTGTGACCTTGGCCCGCATGTCGGTCTGTGTACCCTCTTTTCCTTTTCTTACTGATTTCCCCTCCCTTATGTGTCCGAGTAATACTCGTTGCATTGAGGGTGTCAATTGCACTGGCATTGGGTAAATAAAAAATTATTTTTTAAATATTTTTTAGGTGAACCTCTAGGTGTCCTAGATGTCTTTACAAGTTGATCTCCGATTAGACAACTAAAAAAATCTGAAAAATTAAAAACCGTTATTGGGCTCGGCCCATTACGGGTATTTTTCTACTATTAATTGGAGTTTGATTTTTTATTTTTAATTTTTTTTGAGTCATCTTATTGGAGATCGATCTGTACGGACATGTAGGACACCTCGGAGGCCACCTAAAAAAAATTCAAAAGCTATTTTTTTATTTATCCTTGACACCATCAGTGCAGTAAGTATTACGCATATTTAAAAAAAAAAAAACAGAAAACTAACTTCTCCTGTCCTTATTTCTACCCCCGACATTTGTAATCCGACCGCAGCACTTGATGAGGTGCAGTTTAATGCTGCCAGGGAGCAATTGACATCTTACATGCAGTGCAACAAGTATTTCTCATTTTTGTATATTACATTAAAGAGAAAGACTTCTTGTACCGGCAGTTGGCCATAAAGTAGTTGTCGGTATTTTTATTTAAAAAATAATTTTTAAATTTATTTTTGATGGCCCCCCATTATGTCCTACATGGATGTACACTATTTTTTTTACTATTTATGTGAGGTTAATTTTTTATTTTTCATCTTTTTTTGGATCGCCGATCGAGATTGGATTGTATGGCCATGTAGGCCAATTTGGGGCCACCAAAAAATTCAAAAATTAATTGATGATCAGATTTCGTGATTTCGGGCCTAAAGTCAAAGCCCATTTAAAAAAGTGTATTATGGTCTAACATAAATGAATATATTTTCAGGCCCGCTTGTCTTTTAACATCAAGAAAATACAAAGGTAGACTCAAGATCCAAGTCTGCCCATTTATTCATTATTAATGTTATGGGGTCTATTACCTGTCTATAAGTATACACTCATTTCAAGTATGACCAACTTCTAGTACAGTCTTATCTTCGATTATGGTAAGAGCACAAGGGTTGGCTTTTATATATCTCATATCCGTATGGGGACCAGAATACTAAAAAGTCGAGGGTATAAACTAAAAGATTCATTTAGATATAAATTAAACTTTAGTATACGGATTCTTCATTCTTCATTTATTCATTAACGTTTAGCCCCTCATATTACTTTATAGGCTTTTGAAATTGTATTTGAGGATTTCCAGGCTCAAATCCAATCATGGAAGCCAAAATTCTTCGTGATCGTGTCATCTTCAAGATATCACGCATGCAAAATCTTGTGCATTGCATACATGAGAAAATTAATCATGCACTGTTAAGAAGCTAATTAAACAGAAGCACTAAGAAAATATGTCATTTAATTTAAAAACTTACTTTCTTAGTAAAAACAACAAAGAGATCATGTTGAACGTATTGGGGTAAGGAATCTAAAGTGTTGGACGTGGCCTGCTGAAATTATGGAAATATTACAGGAAATGATTTTTTTTTTTTGACATGTACAGATGTTTTCACGTTATTCAATTTTTCATTAGAAAAGGACTCGGGCATAAAAGGCATAAGATGGTCAACATATTAAAGGACTAAATACTAAATAATATTGAGAATTATCATTTATAAAATAATAAGGAAGAGTGGGGGTCTTTGTGTTTTGATTTGGTTTGACTTAGGAGTAAAATTTTAAAAACCAAACCAAATTGAAACACTGAGCTAAACTAAATTAAATCAAAGCGCAAAAACCTTTGAAATCAAATCTTAAACTAAACTAAAATAATTCGATTTAGTTCGGTTTAATTTGCATTTTGGGTCTTATAATGGGACAATATAGCTAAAAATACCATGCCGACATTATCTTCTTAAGGATGATTATCTAATACTATCTAAAAATTATTTGGGAATTTGGGCCTTGTAATGGGCTAGGGCTGTCAAAATAGGTTCGAGACTGGGACCCAACCCTTTGATCAGGTAAATTTGGGTCTAGGTATACCCAATAATCCAATAGTAGACCCAGTAATTAGTACTGATTTAAATTCTCTATATAGAATTCTATGAGTTTGGACCTAAAAGTGGGCCCATTTTTCAACTGTACAAGAAGCAAATCATACTGGATTTCTGTTTTAAGTTGATTTAAGCTGTAATATCAACAAAAAACAGGCAGACCCAATAACAGACCCATTTATCCAGAAAGATCAGCGGGTCTATTTCAGGTCTGGATCTATATATTGTGGGTTTTGGTCCTGTACTCGTACTTAAATCCAAAAAAATTAACATTTGTATTGGACTCTTTAACTTTGTTTGATTTATTCGGAGTTGTTTGATTTACGAACGAGGGAAACTGAGTCAAATCAAAATTGTTAATACGGCTTGGTTTCAATCTAAATCGAAAATTTAAAAACTTGAATTGAACTAAACCAAACCGAATTAACTAGTTCAATTTGATTTTTTGCTTTGAACCGATTAATAAACATCCATAAAAAGGAGTTTTTTATGATAGAAAATTTTAAGTATCACGATCCCTAGTTTGTGTCATAAAGCAGACAGCTAGTGGGAGTTCTTTCTTCATTGAATTAACGAAGCCTAGCAAGATCAGCTGTCGCATTGGCTTCTGAAAGTCCATCAGAATATTGACAACCAGATTTCATCATAAGTTGACAGAAAGCAACCTCGTGAACCATCCAAATGAGTGAGACCAAGTTGGTGAGTCAAGAGCAACTGAGTATCCATTACTTGATTTATAAATTAATTAATTGAGTTACATCCCTAATCATGACCCCGGGATCCTGCTCAAGGAAAGGAATAATGATTGCGGAATCCCACAACCCAAATTTGGCTATATAATCTGCAAGTTTTTTTTTTTTTTTGTGTGTATTAAAAATTTTAAATATTAAAACTTTGTACTGAATTAGGACGTTCATCTTACCACTATAATAATTGCGCTGGAGGATCACGTCTTGCTAATGTGATGGCCATGCTAAACTCGTGAACAACAAAGCTACTGAGAGAAATCATACAGAAGATGGATAACAAACCGGCAGGATGAAGTAGAAAATCCCGCGGGGACCTAGCTGGAAGAATTACTTTGAGCAAGCACTGTTTGTGCACCATTCCAATGTTCTGGGCAAGGTGTACAGCAATCTCAGACAAACAAGGCCAACAAAGAGATAGGTAGACCGTACTTTGTATGGAAAGGAAATAAACTAGTCTTACGGACCACAAAATCCGAGTGTTGAGTTTGAAAGGCTCAAGATCATAAGCATCGGCCACAACTGAAATTAATCGATGTAAGATTATTATATAGTCGCTCCAACACTCCCCCTCATGGCCAAAATGACCTGTAAAAATTGGATAAGAAGAGGTGGCACAAATTAGATGATAAATTTGAGAAGATAAAGTTGGTTCAGGCTCCTACTCTGATACCATCTTACAAACTACAAAATGTGGGTGTTAAGTTTGAAGGGCCCAATATCATAAGCACTAGCCACAAATGAAACTAACCCATGTAGGACTATTATATAGACCCCCCCCCCTTATGGTCAAGATGGGCTATAAAAATTAGATAAGAAAAGGTGGCGCTAATTAGATGATAAGTTTAAAAAGATAAAGTTGGACTAAGCCCTTGCTTTGATACCATCTTACAAACCCAAGTATTGAATTTGAAAGGCCGAAGATCATGAGCACTGACCACAACTAAAATTTATCGATCCAAAACTCTCCAATAGGGAAGACTAGACTACATCTAAGATGATGGAGTGTGGTTTGTGCTAGCAAAAGGAAAGGGGGTTTAGGCTTGAAGGAGACGAAGAGTATGAATGAAGCTATTCTTTTAAAGGTGGTGGGCAGGTTGAGGCAGGGTCCCCAAACCATCTAGACAGAGCTCATCAAGGCGAAGTACTGCCATAACAGACACTTAAGTAGACCTTTCAAGTTTAAAAAGAAGTCACATCATACATGGAGGTAGATGCTGAAATTGTTTTGCAAGACTAGATTTGAGTTTAAATGAGTCATAGGAGATGGCAACCAGGTTAATTGGTATAGGGAAGAGATTGCAGTTTGAGGGATAGGCCGACTTTTATAAATGTGGAAAAGATAAACAAGGAGGAATCAGTCAGTGAATGGATGAACGAAGATAGAACTTGGAACATACAGCTAATGAGTAATGTCCTTCATGAAGATCTGGAGGTGGCTGTTAGAGTCAAGTTAGACCAGCCAGGAGCCAGCCAACATAGCCCAAGACAAGCTTTTCTGGAAGAAGAGCCCCAGTGGTGAAGTCATAATAGCTGCATCAACATACTAGGTCATACATACATAGCAGATGAGAACAGGTAGGGAACAGATGAAACAGTGAGTGGGGCACACTGTGGAAGTGGTCGACAGAACCTACGGTCCAACTGATATGGAAAATAGCAAGTGCCTATCAACTAGAACCATGTTACTTCATAGTACTGGTATTTTACATAATCACTTATGTGAACGATGTCATGGGATGGAGGAGAATATGGAGCATTTGTTCTTTGTGTGCTCTGCTGCTTATCCACTATGGGGGCTATTTACACAATGTGTAGAATGGAGGCAGCAACCAACAAATCTAAATGAATTGTGGAGGATGTCTGTAGCATGGAGAACGAACCGGGATGCATACTCGGCCTGTTTAGCAGTTTATTATCTGGCATTTGTGTAAAGAATTAGCTAGGAACGAAAAGGTGTTTGTTTAAAAACAGGAACACATCTACTGAGCAGGTGTTTGGTATTCTCATTACATCTTCAAAGGGCTGCAAAGGGGATAGGAAACATTGGCTGGCATATGAAGGGAAAAAACTGGCAAGGATGGGGAAAAAGCTCCGATGGCTAACCAGAGAGTTCTTCAAAGGTGATCTCTGTTTCTCACTTTCGTTGTGTGTTCTTGGAGGGCAGGGAACCCCCCTATTAATAGAGGCATAAACCTCCGTTAGCCATCTCCGCTCCCTATGGAAAACCACCTCCTTGTTTTAGGGAACGTGGGAGACCAAGTTTCCAATGGTTATCTCTGCAACGGAGATAAGAATGAATTCCTATTTTTTTGAAGTTGGTGGTCATTTCATTCTAACATCTCCCACTTGACCACAAAGACCATATTATTCTTAATATACTCCCACTATCCATGAGATGTATTAATGTTGTGATACATTCTCACTATCTGTGAAATGTACTATCAGTTATATTATTAAAAAAAAATATCTCTTGATTTATATATTCCCAAGTCCCATTAGATGTATATGTTTGACAAAACTTTTTACCGGTATATTTTTTGTCAACAGATCTGCAATCATATCACTAGTGGGAATATAAGTCACCTTTATTTCTCCTTTTTGAACAATATCATGTATATAATGATATTGAATTTCTATGTGTTTTTCTTTAGAGCTATTCGCTCTACTGTTAATCAAGCTAATTGCCGCCTGATTATCACAGTAAATCTCAATTGGTTCTTCTACCAAGTTGAGATTTAAATATGTCAAAAATCGTCTTATCCAGACTACATGTGTAACGACTCGCCACCCTATAATCGAAGATTTGATTACTAAATGGGTACCGAATCATTAAATTTGGAGTCAAACCAATATCTCGATAAGTCTGAAAAATAAATGATAAACTAAGCTAAACATCTACATCACATCGAATTGTGAAAGAAGTGCAAAAATTAAAAATTATTACAATTCGACTTGACTCAGCAATTAATTACATATTCCAACAGAAAAGAAATAATTAAGCGTACATGCTAGAAAAGAAAATAATAACTGCATCAGGACATACCCCGGAACAGCGACTGCTGGCGCGCAACCCAAGGCAACACTCTCCTCGCTACCCCTGTCTGGAACCCTCACTTGAAAACCGCATGGGGTGAGTCTCATCGAAATGGATTCAGTAGTGATCCTTCGATCCCCACCACCTACTCACACACCCATAAGTGCAATAACACAAATATAGGCAACTTAAATAAATAAAGCAATAAACATATGCATTCATAATAGTAACATGCACGACTTTGAAACGACTCCACTACGTAGGTCCACAACTAGCGTCTCGGCTAAACACACAAACTACGTGGCCGAACGCGAAAAATATCGACCCGTTGAGACCAAACAACAATCCCTCGGATAGCACGTTGGCTACTCCGGCCTGACAGACTCTAGGTGGTTCTGTTTCCCCCAGTACGAGTGACACTCCGAATGTACCACTCCCACACCGGTACTAGCTATACCCCGGGGTACACCAGATGACCCTCTCTCTAGGCATCACCCCACCACTCCCACACCGGTGCCGTGTCACTCTCACACCTACACAGGGTGCCTAAGCGCTAACAACTATCACTCTAGGCCCACGATCGTACAAAACGCAACACGGTGCGATCCGATCATGTAGAAATCGTCGTCCTCGAGTATATTTTCAAACATGCATTTATACAACTAGCGTCTCGGCTAAACACACAAACTACGCGGCCGAATGCGGAAAACATCGACCCGTTGAGACCAAATAGCAATCCCTCGGATAGCGCGTTGGCTACTCCGGCCTGACAGACTCCAGGTGGTTATGTTTCCCCCAATACGAGTGACACTCCGAATGTACCACTCCCACACCGATACTAGTTATACCCCGGGGTACACCAGGTGACCCTCTCTCTAGGCATCACCCCACCACTCCCACACTGGTGCCGTGTCACTCCCACACCGACATAGGGTGCCTAAGCGCTAACAACTGTCACTCTAGGCCCACGGTCGCACAAAACGCAACACGGTGCGCTCCAATCATGTAGAAATCGTCGTCCTCGAGTATATTTTCAAACATGCATTTATCCAAATTATCTAATAATGTAAATACATGTTAATTACATATTTTAATGAGATTTTGTCTTGAATCGCGTCGCCCAAGGCCGACGTCATTCAAAACCCCTAAACTAGTTCATGTGAATACTGGCCTTGGAAGATGGCCTAAAACGCGTCGTGTAAGGTAGTCATCTTTTAAAAGGCATCGCTGTCGTTAGTCGCCTAATCGCGACAGAAACATAATCAGGCCTCGAGGTGATTAACTAAATCGCGTCGTTCAAAGGAGTCACTATTTGAATGGCGTCGTTGTCCCTAGACGCTATTCAATCCAAAGACAGAGTCTGTTATCTAGAATAAATCGCGTCGTGGGTGGAAGCTGCCTTTTAAATAGTGTTGTCCCCATACACCATTTAACCCTCACAGACAGGTTCTCCCTCCGCCTTCCCCTAATTCACAAGGGGGGATTTTCTCCCCTAAAATGCACAAAAACGTCGAAAAATAGGGGAGTAAGAGGAGAACCCAAATACCCAATAAAAACCCACTATTCCACATTCTATAAGATTAATATTTTCACCCCAGAAATCCCCTAAACATACTTCAAAGCGGAAAAAATATGGTTTTAAACAAAACATTGCGAGGATCATCACCATACTGGTTACTCAAACTCCTCCGAACTCCAAGCCGCCGAACCGCCACGCCATGGGCTGCCGCCGGTACCGCCATGGACGTCGTTACTCCACCGGGACGTCGGTTGCCGTCCGAAGAAAAATGTGCCGCGGAGGAAATGGTGATAATAGTGGTGGAAGTTAGGAGGTTGATGGATTGGAGGGAGAGGAGGAATGGGGAGAGGAAAGGAAGGAGAAGGGGGAAAAGTGCGCCGGAGGTTTGGAGAGAAAGAGGAGGAGAGAAAAAGAAGTGGAGAGAGTGAGGGAAAGGAGGGAGGGTTCGCGGGGTCAAAACGAGACTAACTAAAACGCATCGTCCAAGGTCGACGCTAATCAGACGACAAAACGGGTCGTATGCTGACATACTAGGACCGTACTCTGAATGGCGTCGTCCATTCAAGACGCCGTTCACACGATAAGACCGGGGCCGTACTCCCGCGGCCCAAAACCAGTCTACGTGGCGCCCACGTGGCACAACCTAAAACGCGTCCACTTTACCAGACACAAGCCCCAGCCCCACAAAGACCCAAACCAAGGGATCCGACCCCGAAACTAACCCGATAATCAGATCCGAAACCTCAACCCTTACAGGGTGAGTAGTAGCCATGCTACATGCAACATACTCAGCTTCCTGTGTCTATCTTGCAACATACCCTTATTTCTTACTACTCCAAAAAACAACAGCACCACCAAAGATGAACAAGTGTCCCGAAGTGGACTTTCCGTCATCTTTATCTCCTCCGAAATCTGCATCGGAATAACCAAGCACCTCAAGTGTATCTACTGGATATATTAATTTGTGGTGCAAAGTACCTGATGAGGCAGAATCCGATTCGGCCCATTAGAGCAGGCCCAAACCCCGTTCAGCCCAACAGCAGCAGTATCAGGCCCTCCGGGAGCATCCAGCCCATCGGCGGCCCAGCAGCCCTCGGCCCCATAAGCGGCACCGTCGCTCCCGGCCCAACAGGCTTCAACCCGTCAGCGGCCCATCAGCCTAAGGCCCGGGAACAGCACGGCAGTCCAAGGCCCAGCAGGCTTCGGCCCCTCAGCGGCCCAACCCCCTTCGGCCCGATAGCCGAGTCCGGCCCACTCCGGTGGCGGATCCGGCGCTATGGCGGTTTACCAGTAAGCCCAAACATAGTCCTATATCGGCTACAACCGTTAACCAACCTCTATCCTCTGCTATAAATACACCGCTATTTATTGCCAAAGGTATGCAACTCTTTGCCTCCGAGACCCTTAAGGACTACGGTCCAAATAGCATTAAAGCTACTTCTTGCCTTCTGAATCGAATCATCTTCAGAAGCTAACTTGACCGTCGGAGGGGGTTCCTAAGGGCCAGAGCCCGGGACTCCTGCTGACCGGTCTTTCTTCCTCTTTCCCTCCCGCAGGGGCTCGGTTTGAATCATCGCCGACCTTCCCGAGTCGGTCTCGACCGCCGACCTCGGACTCCTCTCCCTGGTCTCGACGCCGTACGACGGCTGCCCTGCGACAGGAGGCTCGGCCCCGCGCTGTCCCCTCATCCGGCAAAAGAGCCTTTGGGCTCACTGTCCAAGAGCAAACCGAGTCCGAGACCCTTCCGGCCTCAGACCGTCGGCTTCGGCTTCGTCGCCTGTCGACAGTACGGCCAGAAGGAGCATCATCCGCGCCGCCCCTTCGCCCGCCGAAGGAGCCTCGGCCCCGACTTCCCGGAGACGAGCCCGCTCCGATCGAAGTGCCCTTCGGCCTTCGGACCCCCGTCTCCGCCTCCGCCTCTTCGGCCTCCCGGATCCCCGTCGGGCCTCGGTAGCACCGATCCGAACCGGATTCGGATCCACTTCTCCGGGTTCCAGCCTCGGAATCTGGTCGTGATAGATCCGGTCTACATCACGTGGCGCCGTCTGTGGGAAACCAACAAAACAAGTCATGTCTCAGCGACCGGTGACCCGACGATCCGGACAAAGCGAAGCAGAAGCGCGGGAGGCCTCGGCGCAGATGCTGCCTTCCGAAGGCGCACCTTCTGCCCTGCCGAGCCTGCCTCTGCCGACCATACCGGAGTCTCTCGGCTCGGAAGACCGAGTGGGGGTGCTCCAACAGCAAGTGGCAACGCTGGCTGCTGCCGTCACGTCCCTAGCGCCTCTCCAGGAGATGGTATCCGCCATCGCCCAGCGCATGGGGCTGATGGGACAGCTTCCTCAGCAGGCGCCGCTTCCCCCGCTCTACCCAGTACAAGATGCCCGGTTCCGGCTGGCGCCTGCGCCGGTTCCTCCCAACGAGACCGCGGAGACGCGCAGCGAGCCCTCGACGCTACCTGTCCGAGCTCCTCGCGCTGATCGCCTGACGGAGCAGGATTATGCTTCGTCGGAGTACCGTCCGGCCCGAACCGGAGGGCAATCCGTCGCCACCTCGACCGCCCCGGACCTGGACCAGCGGCTGACGGCGATGCGCAAAGAGATGCAACAAATGGTGTCTCGGCCTCACGGGGCGCCCCTCGCCAGCAGCATCCTGGAGCAGACCCCATTCACGGCGGAGCTCCTAGCCACCGAGGTACCCCCCAACTTCAAGCTGCCGAAGGGCCCTCTCTACGACGGAATGACAGATCCGGTCTGTCATTTCCAGAGATTTAACACTTATCTTCGGGTCCGAGGGATCTCCGAGGCAGTCCGCTGCCGTCTTTTCCCCCTCACCCTTGAAAAAATCGCCCTCACCTGGTTCGAGGCTCTGCCCCCCAACTCCATCCACTCCCTGGTTCAGTTGGGCCAGTTGTTTATCGACCAGTTCTATGATGCCACTCGGAAGTCCAAAACTTCCGCCAGCTTGCTACCCATCCGGCAAGGCCCCACCGAAACTCTCCAGGAGTACTTCACCAAGTTCCGGACCGAGGCCGCCCAGATCCCGAACCTCGACAGCTCGATCGCGGTCTCGGCCGTGATCAGCGGGTGCCGGGATGAGGGGCTCCTCGGCTCCATCGGAAAGCGCCATCCCCCTACCTTCCAGGACCTCGTGGCCCGGGCCCATAAGTACATCAACCGAGAGGCCCTGATGCTGTCCAGGGGCAAAGGCGCAACCGAAACTACCTCGACACCTGCTCCCCCGGTGGTCCGACCTCGGTCCGAGGACCAAGAGCCCTCCCGGAAGCGTTATCACCGGGAGGATTGGGACAGGGAGAGGCGACGGGACCCGCAGCCGCGGTACCTACCCTTACCTGCTCCCCCTTCCTGGATGCTCATGGAGGTGAAGGGCATGCTCCGACGGCCTGATCGCATCAAGACCGATCCTCGCCGAAGGGACCCCGGCAGATACTGCGAATATCACCGAGAGATCGGCCACACGACGGACGAGTGCCGACAGCTCCGGGAAGAAATTGACCGCATCATCCGGGAGGGGAGATTGCCGCAGTATCGGCGGGAGCAGCCGCCGCAGCAGAACCGGGACGTCCCTGCAGCGCCCAGGCAACAACCACCCCCGGCGATAGAAGCCGCTCCTCCGCCAAAAGCCACCTCGGCCCCGGTTGAATCATCCCATCAAAGACCCAGCTCTGGGTCTATCATGATGATATCCGGAGGGCCCGGGGAGGGATCAAGGTCGCGGCAACGCAACACCGTAGCGGCGGTCGACGGCGAGCCGAAGCGGCCTCGTCTGGAAGACATCACCTTCGGCGCCGAGGACCTGACTGATGTTCAGGTCCCTCATGATGACGCCCTCGTCGTCAACGCTGTAATAAATAGCTATGATGTACATAGGATCTTTGTGGATAATGGAAGTGCCCCAAACATCTTGTTTTACGACTGTTTCGAGAAGATGGGATTGAGTGAGGCTAGCATGAAGCCTCACCGGGGCCCCCTCTTCGGTTTTAACGGCTCGCCCTGCCGAGTAGAGGGTATTGTTCGGCTTCCTGTAACCTTAGGCTCCGCCTCCCGGCAATTAACCGTTGAAACGGACTTTGCCGTTGTAAAGATCGAGTCAGCCTACAACGCCATATTCGGCCGAAGGCTCATTGGCGGGGTCGGAGCCGTGCCATCATCCTTCCATCAGAAGCTGAAGTTTCATACCAGCCACGGAATAGGCGAGGCCAAAGGGAACCAAGAAGCGGCCCGGCAGTGCTACATGATTTCGGTCAAAGGGAAGACCGCAGCCGAAACCCTGACGATCGAGTCATCAGCCGAGGCATCTCCGGGAGAAGCACTCCTTGCCGTCCCTATTCCGGGAGGCGAGGGACGAGTCCTGATGATAGGCTCCGGCCTGGAAAAGATTGAAGCAGAGAAGCTTACCGAGTTCTTAAAAGAGAATCTCGACGTCTTCGCCTGGTCTCCATCGGACATGCCCGGGGTTGACCCGGAGATAGCCGAGCACCGTCTCCACACCGATCCCAACCAGCCCCCAGTGAAGCAGAAGCGGCGCACCTTCAATCAAGAAAGGAGAACCGCCATCCAAGCCGAAGTACAGAAGGGGCTGGACGCCGGACACCTCCGAGAGGTGCATCATCCGGAATGGATCGCCAACGTGGTCATGGTGCCAAAGAAAGAGGGCAAGTGGCGTATGTGCGTGGACTTCACCAACCTCAACAAAGCCTGTCCGATGGACAGCTTTCCGCTGCCTCGGATAGACCAGGTGGTGGACGCGACTTCCGGCCACGAGCTCTTAAGCTTCCTCGACGCCTATTCGGGCTACCACCAGATCCGGATGCATCCGGATGACGAGAGTAAGACCAGCTTCACGACCGATTTGGGCCTGTACTGCTACACCCGAATGCCCTTCGGTCTGAAGAACGCCGGCGCAACATACCAGCGCCTGGTCAACAAAGTATTCGCTCCACAGCTGGGCCGAAACATGGAGGTCTACATAGACGACATGTTGGTCAAGAGCCGTATCGCTTCAGCGCATTTGGCCGACCTAGCCGAGACTTTCTCCGCCCTTAGGAGGTACAAGATAAAGCTGAATCCGGCCAAGTGCGCCTTCGGGGTAGCCTCCGGCAAATTCCTCGGTTACATGGTCACCCGCCGTGGGGTGGAAGCCAACCCCGAGAAGATTTCGGCCATCGTACAGATGCGCCCCCCGGCAAACATCCGAGAAGTACAGAAGCTAAACGGGAGGATCGCAGCCCTCAGTCGCTTCATGTCAAGGGCGGCTGACTATTGTTTCCCCTTCTTCAAGCTGCTGAAGAAGGCCAACAACTTCGAGTGGACAGAAGAGTGTCAAGCAGCCTTCGACCAGCTGAAGGCCTACCTCGCCAAAGTCCCCATCTTATCCAAGCCAGTTCCCGGAGAACCCCTGAGCTTATACCTTGCGGTCTCCGAGATGGCTCTCAGTGCCGTCCTCATCCGAGAGCAAGAAGGCATGCAGAAGCCGGTTTATTATACCAGCCGAGCCCTTCAAGGGGCAGAACTCCGGTACCTTGCCCTGGAGAAGTTGGCTCTGGCCCTTGTCTCGTCCGCAAGGAGGCTCCGGCCCTATTTTCTGGCCCATTCCGTGAAGGTCCTCACCGACCAGCCCCTGAGACAAGTCCTCTCCCGGCCAGAGGTGTCCGGCAGGCTGGCAAAATGGGCAATCGAGCTAGGAGAGTTCGATATCTCCTACGCTCCTCGGGTAGCTATAAAAGCCCAGGCGTTGGCAGATTTCATCGCCGAACTTACCCCTGGCGCCTCCGAGGCGCCTCAGCCAGTGCCAAACGCGCCCGAAGCCGAGGCTACTTCGGCTCCCGTACCGGCCGACGAATGGCGACTCTTCGTAGACGGCTCCGCATGCTCCACGGGCAGCGGCGCCGGATGGATCCTGGCATCACCCGAAGGGGTCGTCACGGAGTACGCCCTGCGCTTCTCCTTCCCAGCAACCAACAATGCCGCCGAGTATGAAGCTCTCATCTCCGGCCTTCGGGCCGCAAAGAAGCTCGGCGCTCGGAACTTGAAGGCCTTCAGCGATTCCCAGCTGATCACCAGCCACATCTCCGGGGAGTACGAGGCTCGGGACGCAATGATGGCTTCTTATCTCCAGGTGACTCGCAAAATCCTCGCCCAATTCGACTCTTATGAAGTCGTGAGGATCCCGAGAGCCGAGAATGCCCGAGCCGATGCACTTTCCCGGTTGGCGTCAACCCAAGACGGGGGGGGAGGCCGAATGATCCTCGTCGAGGAGCTCGCCGAACCAAGCCTCGGCGAAACCAAGGCCATGCTAGTCGCTGAGGCCGAGGCCGAGGCCGAGACATGGATGACCCCCCTCGTCGCTTTCCTTCTCCAAGGAGAAGTCCCGCCAGATCCGAAGGAGGCAAAGCGCATTCGACAGCGCTCATCCCACTTTCTTCTTCTGGACGGGGCCCTGTACAAGAAATCCTTCGGCCGACCACTGCTGCGGTGTCTCGGCCCAGCTGAAGCCGACTACGCCACGAAAGAAGTCCATGAAGGGGTATGCGGAGCGCATGCGGGAGGAAGGGCTTTGGCTCACAAGCTTCTAAGGCAAGGCTACTGGTGGCCATCACTCCGAGAGGACGCCTTAGCCCTCGTCCGGCGCTGTGACCAGTGCCAGAGGTATAGCTCCCTCATCCACCAGGCAGCCGCCCTTCTGACCCCCTTATCCGACCCCTGGCCATTCGCTCAGTGGGGGATCGACCTCCTGGGGCCTTTTCCCGTCGCCACCGGCCAGAGAAAATTCCTCATCGTGGCAGTAGACTATTTCACTAAGTGGGTCGAAGCCGAACCCCTCGCGGCAATAACCGATAACAATGCTTGGAACTTCGTCTGGAAGTCCATCATTTGCCGGTTCGGCATCCCTCGGGCCATCATTTCTGACAATGGGAAGCAGTTCGACAGCCGGCGGTTCAGCGACAACTGCGCCAGCTTCAGCATACTCCACAAATTCACTTCGGTGGCACATCCTCGAACAAACGGCCAAGTCGAAGTCGTTAACCGAAGCCTCCTACAGGGATTGAAAACCCGCCTCGGCGAAGCTAAGGGCCGAAGGGTGGAGGAGCTGCCAAGTGTTCTGTGGGCTTATCGGACGACCAGCCGAACCCCCACCGGCGAAACTCCCTTTCGCATGGCCTATGGCGTAGAGGCCGTTATTCCGGTGGAGATCGGCCTTCCCTCTCCCAGGGTCATTGCTTACGATCCGAAAGCCAACGAGGAAGGACTGAAAGACCACCTGGACCTCATTGAAGAGACCCGAGACAAGGCTCGCGTCCGGCTGGCCGCTTATCAACAGCGCATGGCGAAGTACCACAACACTCGAGTAAAGCCCCGATTCTTTGAAGTAGGGAGCCTCGTGTTGAGGAACGCTCATGCTTCCAAACCAGCCGAAGCCTCAGGAAAACTTGCCCCCAACTGGGAGGGGCCCTATCGAGTCAGGGAGGTGATCAGGCGTGGAGCTTATCGGTTGGAGACCCTTTCGGGCCAGCCTCTCCCTCGCACCTGGAATGTTGAGCGCCTTCGGCGTTATTATGTGTAAGTCACTTTTCCCCAGGCTTACAGCCGAAGAGTATGAATAAAGACTTCTTTTATCAGGAGGCATGGTATTCTTTCTAAGTCCGTGTAAACCGTACCGGGAGTGGCTTCGGCCATGCAAACCGTATCGGGAGCGGCATGATATTCTTTCTAAGTCCGTGTAAACCGTACCGGGAGTGGCTTCGGCCATGCAAACCGTATCGGGAGCGGCATGGTATTCTTTCTAAGTCCGTGTAAACCGTACCGGGAGTGGCTTCGGCCATGCAAACCGTATCGGGAGCGGCATGGTATTCTTTCTAAGTCCGTGTAAACCGTATCGGGAGTGGCTTCGGCCATGCAAACCGTATCGGGAGCGGCATGGTATTCTTTCTAAGTCCGTGTAAACCGTACCGGGAGTGGCTTCGGCCATGCAAACCGTATCGGGAGCGGCATGGTATTCTTTCTAAGTCTGTGTAAACCGTACCGGGAGTGGCTTCGGCCATGTAAACCGTATCGGGAGCGGCATGGTATTCTTTCTAAGTCCGTGTAAACCGTACCGGGAGTGGCTCCGGCCACGTATACCGATTCGGGAAGCGGCAGGGCATATCTAAGTTCACGCAAGCAGAAGTATGAATGGCTTCGGCCATCCGAAATACGTAAGAAGCGGCAAGATGTCCCTTCGGGATCATGTGGACCACGATAGTAAAGGCCCCGGCCGAATACTATGGCGACATTCTATCCGAACCTACATCGGGTCTCGGCCCTACAAGCTATGGCGAACGATGACAGGATCTCAGGCTTCTGAAGGGCCATATTCGGTCGATCATACACAAATACCAAGGTAAAGCCGAAAACATTCCTTGTATTTATAGAAAAGGAAGTACAAAAACCGGCCATACCCTAGGCCGAGGGCTTACAACAGAAGAAGAAGTAAAAGCCGGCCGTATACTTGGCCGGAGGTTTACGATAGAAGAAGAAGCGTAAACCAGCCATACCCTAAGCCGAGGGCTTACAACAGAAGAAGAAGCGGAAACCGGGGCAGATCCCCGCGTCATTCTTCGGCTTCGGCCTCCTCCACCTCGGCTGCGGCTTGTCCCGGAGAGGGAGAGGGAGAGTCGACGATCTGCACCGCTTCAGGGGCGGCAGCCTCCTCAGCGGCAGCCTCCTCATCGGCAGCCTCCTCAGGGACAGCCTCCTCAGGGGCCCCCTCGGCGGGCGCAGCTTCATCATCCGGCGCAGGAGTCGAGGTCCTCTCGACCATAAGTCCCTGCCACCAAGACAGGAGCTCCTTGGCTTCCTCACCCCTCGGTAGGGCGACCCCGGTCAGATCGACGCTCGGGCAGGCCCTCTGGGCGACAGCCAACCCGAGGTCGAAGACGGAGGAAGAAGCCAGCAGTTGAGCTTGGATGATCTCTTCGGTGAAGTCCGGGCCGGCCTTGTAATCAGCTACGGCCATGTCCGCCACCTCCTCCAGCTCCTGCTTCAGCGCCGATACCTCCTCGGCGTGTCGCCGCTTCTCCAAGGCCCGCCGGGAGTCCTTCTCTTGAATCTGGGCCTTGAGGGCCCAGATCTCGGACTGTGCCGCGGCGAGCTCCCCCTCGGCCTTCACCTTGGCCTTGGCGGAAGCGCGGGCCTCAGCTGTCTTCTCCTCCAGCTGCGCCCGCGCCCGGGCACTCGATGTTACGAGCCCATCGACTAAAGGCTCGATGTCGGGCACCACCGAAGTGCCCTCGCCCGAGCCGTCTGACTCCCTCTCGGCCTCCAGGAGCTGGAGTCGAAGCTGCTCCTGATGGTGCATCAGGACGCTACCCGTCACCGCAGCCTGCGAGCCGAAAGCAAACAATGATCAGAAAAAAGGAAAAACAAGAGAAAGCTAAGGAAAGCTCGACTGAAGCACCTTCAAGCTCATTACCTGGACAGACAACCGAGCGCTCATCGCCGCCAGGTCGATGACCGAATGGCGCTTCAGCCCTTCAAAAGCCGAAGGGAGAGTAAGACTGCGGAGCAGACGGAGGCACGTCTGCGAGTCTTCCATACTCTCGTCCTCGTAAATCCCCGGTTCGGGGCGCCACCACTTGCGCTGCGCCCGGGGCGCCTGTGACCCGGCGCCTTCGTCACCGACCCCGGCCGCCACAGCCGAAGGGGAATCGCCCCTCGGCGCCTCAGGAGACGCCAGCCTCGCGGCCCTTCGGGCCTCGGCACTCCTCCTGATCAGCGGAGCCTCCTCCGCGTCTACGGCCCCTTCCGACCGGGGGCGCTTCGACGCTCGGCCGCCCCTTCGAGCGGCGAATTTAGACTTTTGCTCTCTCTCGAGAGCGGCGGCAGCAGCACGGCCCTCAGAAGAGGCCGCAGTCCTTGGGACCCCGCCTCGGGTCCTCGGAGCCCCATCGCCTCGGCCGGGCCTGCCTGCCGCCTGCAAGGCCGGTGCCCGGCCCGGACCGCGCTGGTCGGATATCCGGTCGAGGAGGGCGTCGAGATCGGCCATTGTTGCAAGCAAGAAGAGCCTGTCAGAAACAAAACAGTGAACAAGTACAAACTCAAAGCCGACTTACCCTCGGCCGAAACTTCATCAGCATCCTCAGCCGGAAGAGCTTCGGCCAGAGGAGCGGCAACCCTTCCTCTGCGGCCCCGCGGAGTCTCCACGGGAGGAAGATAGGGGAAGGCCCGCACCGGATCGGACCGGGGATCCGGCCATACCCCGGCGGTCACCAGACGCTCCGACGCGCTGAGAAGCCCCCAGACATTGTACGGGGCCATCATCTGGATGCGACCCACGAGGATGTTCTGGACCGGGGTGAGGATAGGAGGATCCGAGAGGCCTGCGGCCAGCGGCGCCCATTCAGTAGGGAAGGGCCACACGCTCTCCTCCTTCTCCGGCAGGGAGACGAAGACGAACTTCCTCTTCCAGCCATGGATGGACGAAGGCTTCCCGGAGAATACGCTTCGCCCGACCCGAGGGATGAAGCAGTACCACTCGGACTTCCCCTGCCTTTGGATTTTGAAGAGGCAGCGGAAGACATTGATGGAAGGGCGGATCTTTACATGAGCGAAGACGCTCAAGAAACCGTATACGGTGCGCCAGGAGTTGGGAAAAAGCTGAGACGGAGCCAGCCCGTAGAAGCTGAGAAGGTTGATGACGAAGGTGGGGAGTGGAAGACGGAAACCCGCCTCGAAGCTATCAACGTAAATGGAGAAGGAACCCGGGCGGAAAGTGTTAGCCCGGGTGGCGGAGTCAGGACGAAGGACCGTCATCCAGGAAGGGAGCTGGAAGTAAGATACAAGGCGCATAACCTCTGCGTCCGAAAGGGCGCAGGATGCTTCCGAAGCCATATCAGGACGACGGCGTCCCGAAGTGGAAGCCTGGCCTGGGTTCCGGACCTCTTCGGCGTACTCGGCCCCGGAGGTCTCGGCCCCGGAAACCTCGGCTCCGGAAGCCTCGGACCCCTCAGTCCCGGAGACCTCGGACTCTTCAGACATCGCTGAGGCAGGGGAGTCTGAGGTGAGGGGATCTGACAAGAGAGATCGCAGAGAGTGGGAAGGAGTATACTCCTCGTCCGAAGGAGTAATCTCACTGGAAGAATCCCGGACCATAAGGCCACGAAGGGAAGGAGGAAAGCTAGGGCTTACTCGCAGGAAGGGGGATGAAGTCTCTCCTGAACCGAGTGCGGCTTCTCAAACCTCCCAGCTCCACCAGCGATGCGCTCCGAGGAATGGAGACCTTCCCGCGGTGGCCGGCGAGCTCGGACGAAGCCTTCAGGAAGCTAGCTTTCCGCTGGAGAAGGAAGAAGAGCTTGGATGATTGCAGAGGAAACGCAAGCGCAGCAGCAGGAAGAAGAACAGTGCCCTGCTGAGGGCTTGTATTTATAGAGCCCACTCGAAGCGCCTCCCGTCGAAGCCAACGGCCGAGATCGTCCCGCTCGTCCCCTCGCCCCTCTCAGATGCACGCCACGTGCACCGTCCTTCGGCAATGATGACGGACCGGCTCCGGGACTTGCAGCGAAGCAATCAACGGCCGAGGGCGCTCCGACCCTTCGGCTGACCGACCGGATACGCGCCACGTGTCCCGATCCGCGCGCTGAAGATGAAAGAGGCGGCAATCCGAGTGAAGCCTCGGGCAGAGAGCCGAGGCGATCCGCGACCCGAGAGCGGTCAGGATCCTTTTGTGTTTTCGACGGAGCGGCCGGATGCGCGACGCGTGTCCCGTGCTTCCTCGCGAGGCGACGCGCCATCCCGTCCATTTAATGGAGCCTGACACGAGTCAGAGGGCTCTGCCCTTCGGCTTCTTGGCTCTAAGCCTTCGTCGCCACTCCGAGCGGGGACGAAGCGACCGCGTAGCCCTCGGCCGACCGAGGGCCCCCTCTTCCCAGTAAAAAGAGAACAGAGCTTCGGGTAAGACACCTGTTATGATGTTCTTTTGGCAGCTTCGGGCTATACTCTTGCCATCTCAGAGCTGAGGAAGACAAGAGTGGGAGGCTATGTGATGAGGCAGAATCCGATTCGGCCCATTAGAGCAGGCCCAAACCCCGTTCAGCCCAACAGCAGCAGTATCAGGCCCTCCGGGAGCATCCAGCCCATTGGCGGCCCAGCAGCCCTCGGCCCCATAAGCGGCACCGTCGCTCCCGGCCCAACAGGCTTCAGCCCGTCAGCGGCCCATCAGCCTAAGGCCCGGGAACAGCACGGCAGTCCAAGGCCCAGCAGGCTTTGGCCCCTCAGCGGCCCAACCCCCTTCGGCCCGATAGCCGAGTCCGGCCCACTCCGGTGGCGGATCCGGCGCTATGGCGGTTTACCAGTAAGCCCAAACATAGTCCTATATCGGCTACCACCGTTAACCAACCTCTATCCTCTGCTATAAATACACCGCTATTTATTGCCAAAGGTATGCAACTCTTTGCCTCCGAGACCCTTAAGGACTACGGTCCAAATAGCATTAAAGCTACTTCTTGCCTTCTGAATCGAATCATCTTCAGAAGCTAACTTGACCGTCGGAGGGGGTTCCTAAGGGCCAGAGCCCGGGACTCCTGCTGACCGGTCTTTTTTCCTCTTTCCCTCCCGCAGGGGCTCGGTTTGAATCATCGCCGACCTTCCCGAGTCGGTCTCGACCGCCGACCTCCGACTCCTCTCCCTGGTCTCGACGCCGTACGACGGCTGTCCTGCGACAGGAGGCTCGGCCCCGCGCTGTCCCCTCATCCGGCAAAAGAGCCTTCGGGCTCACTGTCCAAGAGCAAACCGAGTCCGAGACCCTTCCGGCCTCAGACCGTCGGCTTCGGCTTCGTCGCCTGTCGACAGTACGGCCAGAAGGAGCATCATCCGCGCCGCCCCTTCGCCCGCCGAAGGAGCCTCGGCCCCGACTTCCCGGAGACGAGCCCGCTCCGATCGAAGCGCCCTTTGGCCTTCGGACCCCCGTCTCCGCCTCCGCCTCTTCGGCCTCCCGGATCCCCGTCGGGCCTCGGTAGCACCGATCCGAACCGGATTCGGATCCACTTCTCCGGGTTCCAGCCTCGGAATCCGGTCGTGATAGATCCGGTCTACATCAGTACCTTTCAAGTACTTCATAATCCTTTTAACAGCTTCCCAATGTGCTAGACCAGGATTACTTTGATATCTGCTTACTAAACTTACTGCGTATGCTATATCAGGCCTAGTACATAGCATTAACATACATTAAGCTTCCGACTGCTTGTACATACGGCACTTGTAGTGCATCATGTCCTTCTCCAGAACATTGCTCTTTACTTAATCGTTTTCCATGAACCAACGGTGTTGGTGGTGGATTGCAATTTTGCATTCCAAACCTTCTAAGTACTGAATGTAAATACTTATCTTGGTTTATACTCAATATTCTATATTTTCTATCCCTCAGAATTTGGATTTTGAGAACATAGGATGCCTTACTCATATCCTTCATCTCAAATTTCTCACTGAGCTCAGACTTAACTTTATTCAACATTCCTATGTCATTTCTGGCGAGCAAAATATCATCTACATATAAAGATAATATAATAAACATGCTCCCACTCTTCATGACATATACACAGTTGTCTAATTGAGTTGGAACAAATCCAAGTTGAATAACAACATTATAAAATTTAAGATAACACTGTCTAGAAGACTGTTTCAAGCCGTACAAAGCTTTCTTAAGTTTGCATACTTTATTCTCCTGACCTTCTACCTGAAAAGTTTCAGGTTGTTTCATGTATATATCTTCCTCTAACTTTCCGTTAAGGAATGCAGTCTTGACATCCATTTGAAAAAATTTTAAGTCAAGATGCGCAATAATTGCTAAGATCATCCTTATAGATGTAAATTTAGCCACATGAGAATAAGTTTCTTGAAAATCTATACCTGGCATCTGAGTAAATCCTTTGGCAACTAATCGGACTTTATACTTATCAATAGATCCTTCTACACAGATCTTTTTCTTAAATACTCACTTGCAACCTAGAGCCTTTCTATTCTTAGGTAATTCACATAGTTCCCATACATTGTTCCGTTTTATGGAATCAATTTCTTCTTCCATAGCTTTTCGCTATAGATCAGATTCTTGAGATTTCATTATATCATTCAGATTCATGAGATCTATATTATTATCCTCATTATGTCTACTGTTAGACATGAAGGCTCACATAAGTACAAGTGATAATCATCTATCAATGATGGTAGAGTTATAAGTCTTTTATTGCCAATTGCAGGTTGATTTTTTTGCGTTACATTCAAAGGTATTTGTTCATCTTCCACATTTGGTGGAAGTTCTTCTTCAATTTCTGGATCATTTATAGGAATATCATTGTAATAGTCATTATCTATTACAGTTAGAGGTTCTTTCTCATGGTAAGATTCCTTTTCCTCTAGATTTCTAAAAATGTAGCATCCATATATTCAATGATTCTTTTTTCCTTATCGAAGAATCTATATCCCGATGATTTGTCACAATAACTTATGAATGGACACTTCAATGTTCTGAAGTCTAACTTGTCTCTTAGTTGATTTGGAATGAGAACATGAGCTACTGACCTCCATTTCTTAATATGACTTAATTCTGGTTTCCTCCCATTGCACAGTTCATAAGGTGTACTTTCGATAGATTTGGTGGGAGTTCTATTCAATATATAATTTACCGTGAACAATGCCTCTTCTAAAAAATTCTTAGGGAGTACTGAATGCGATAGCATGCATCTAACAACATTCATAAGTGTTCTATTCTTTCTTTCTGTCACATCATTCTGTTGTGGCGTATAAGACATAGTTACATGTCCCTTTATTCCATGCTCTTGGCAATATGACTCAAATTCCTTTGAGTTGTATTCCCCACCTCTATTTGTTCTTAACACCTTAATGTTTTTACCCAGTTGCCTTTCTACTTCTACTCTATATCTCTTAAAACAATTAAGAGCTTCTGATTTAGTAGAAATAAGATATACATAGGCATATCTAGAATAGTTATCTATGAACGTTATGAAATATTCCTTTCTATCATTTACTTTTATACTTAATGGACCACATATATCTGAGTGGATCAACTCTAGTAATTTTTGTGATCTATGTCTTACTGCGAAATGTTTCTTAGTCATTTTACTGACTAAACAATATTCACAATGTGACAATTCTATATTTGTTAATGGCAGTATGTTCAATCTTATCATTTGTTCCATTTTAGATTTACTAGGATGTCCTAATCTAAAATGCCATAGATCACATTCAGACAGATGACATAAGGAATAATTCAAAATAGTATCATTAATATTCTTCACTTCTGTGTCCACAACAGGAATACAAAATAAACTATGTTCAGAAACAAGTTTTTCCATGGCAAAGACCTTTTTGTTCTTTCCTATAGACACCCTTTTATTGTAGAATCGAACTTCCAGACCATTTTTTATGAGAGCAGTTACAGACAATAGATTGCGCCTAATACTTGGCGCATAACAGACATCTTTGAAGACCATGATGTTGTCCCCAAGATCTAAACAATATGATCCAACACCTTCTACGTTCAGGTAGGTGTTGTTTCTCATGTACATCATCTGCTCTCCAGGTTGCAGCTGCTTGAATTCCACCAGCCTTTTCTTCGTCTTTACCACATGACAAGTTGCGCCAGAATCCACTCATCAGTCGTTGGTGTCGATAATCACAACATTGCATTCCGTCAAACCGACGAATTCTCTTTTGCTGGTTCTCCTTTTTTCCTAGTGTTTACCCTTGTTTCCGTACTTTTCAAGACAGTTGGCCTTGTAGTGACCAAATTTGCCACATATATAGCAAGCACTTCGGAGAATCTTCTTGCCTTTATTGTGTGATTTTCCCTTGAACTGTGGCCTATTCGGTCCAACACAGTGATTTTGACTTTTGTGATATGCTGATAAGGGCTTCTGGTGAATAACATTCACTTTCTGCAAACTCAGCTATTGACCTTTCCTACTGACCATGATATCCTGCTCAACTGCTAGTCTAGTTGGCAAATCAGTGACACGAAGAACGGTACCACTCATCCTTAGGGTTGTGGCAGCCATATCTAATGAAGGTGGCTGACTATTCAAAATAGTTGCCACCTACATTCTATCTGGAACCTCTGTTCCAACAGTAGAAATATCTTTAGCCATAACAATCATTTTATTTATATGTTCTATAACACTATCACCCTCTTGCATATGGCAAGAATTATACCGATGTAATAGAAATTGAGTATTCACCTTAGAAGTGATGTCATACTTCTCCTTGATAGCGTCCCATAATTTCCGAATAGTCTCATAAGTTTCAAAAAAAATTATGATATTGTCCTCCATGAACATGAGCATTAGGCTTCTAGCCTTTTTGTCCTCTGACAACCACTGCTCTCTTTTCCTGATATCTCTCTATCTGAAGTTATCAGTTAATTCTGGAATAGTACTATTAAGGACATGTTCAATATTGCAATGGATAAGACCATATCTAATTTTTCTATGCCACATGTGTAGACACGCTAATTTTGACGTCATTTTGAGTAAATTTCATATCATATAATAATGCCTCAGAATGGTCTGATATTTAATCATTGATTAATTTTTATTGATTTTTTTAAGTGTCGGGTTTAACAGACATGTTTAAGTTAATCAATTGAATTGATTTTAGTTCAAATTTCAGTTAAAATATGCAGAATTCTAAAAGACGTCAACCCATGTGGACGCCATTTAGACTTTATTCTTATTTTAACGTTTAAATTTGAATTTTAATCAATTGATTAATTATCTAAAAGGCGTCTGTGAGTGCTGACGCGTTTTAAGTTTCCTAAGCTATTTCTACTTCTCTTCCGGATGTAATTAGTTTAAAAGACGTCTGCACATGTAGACGCGTTTTAGCTAATAAAGATAAAGATAAGTTTTCCCGGATATTTATCCTTATCTTAATTAATCTGAAAGGCGTCAGCCGTGGTGGACGCGTTTTAGATAATTACAGATAAAGATGAATTAATCAGTATTTATCTGTTGATTAAAATAGATAAATCCGAAGTTTTTCTATGTTAATCTGCGAACGCAGAAGATGTCTATAAATACCTTACATGTTGAGCGTCATTAAAAAAGGTTAAGTGTAATCTCGAGAGTTGAAGATCGAAGCAACAACGTCGGAACGCCGAAGCGCTGCCATTTCCAGAAGTCGGCGTCCTTTCAAGATTCTTCATCCATTCAAGAATTCAACTATTAGGCATAAGTCTTTTATTTCTGCATTTTCATTTCATTTAGTTCTATATTCTTCATCATTCACTCCATGCAACACACACACCACATTCATTCTTTTCAAAACCTATTTGATTAAGGGGTTTCAAAAGCCATTAAACAAGTAAGTTTGCTGTTTAATTGCATGTTTAACATGATGAGTATAATAGATACTGCTTCTGTTTAAAGTTCTCATCATAGTTTCTTCATTTCTCTCCTTTCTATTTCTGCTGCACTCAACAAGAGAATCAAAGGGGAAAACAATCAAAGTCAAAAGAATTTCTGGACGATCCTCAACTTCAACTTCAAATTCAACAGCAAGAACAAAGAATAAGAAGGGCTCTCTTTCTTCAGCCGGCTGAAGAGGGGGAATCAAGGACTCAATATTTCCGCGTTCAAACAGGTAGGCGATCAAAACCCTCTTTTGGAACTTTTTTAGTCAAAAGTTTATGGCGATCACTGCACTTAATTTCTGTTTTTAATAGGTTTATTTTGCACTAAACAACCTAGATTTTTCATGTTAATCACACTAGCATTTTAAAGCACTCACAGTTTTTTTGGCGATCATGGTGGGACTTGGTCTCGCCATCTTTTAGTTTTTTTGTTCTTGCTATCATCAATCGGGCACCCACGGTGCACCATTTGTGTCTCTCGACACGTCCTCACTAATTGGTGAGTATTTTAGTTTAGTTAATTTTCCTCGTGCACTACGTGCACACCCCAGTGGCAAGATCTTGCCCTCCCCTTGATTAGTTTAAAAAACTATTTTTGTGATGAAAATGATGTGTGATTGATTGATTTTCTAGTTGTTTAGTTAGTAAATCATCCTGTTAAAATTTGGAACTAAAAAAAAATCTGCATGAATTGATTATTTACTACTTTTTATCATGTTTGAGGAGGATTCAACCCAGAAAATCCTCCTGCAAAACTGTTTCTGCGAACTGAAAAGCGTCTAGGAGCACTGACGCGTTTCAAATCGCGTCAATACACGTAGACGCCTTTCAGTCTTCATATTTTCTCTGTTGTCTGCATCTATTTCTGTGAAAAAATTAAGGTTCTGTTTTGAATAGCGTCGACTACAATTGACGCGATTCAGACAGTTTCTTAGTTATTTTTCAGTTTTCAGATTTCTATGGCTTGAGTGCTAGCTACCCATTATTATTAAGCATTAGAGGCCATCCAGGCCGTAGGACATACGCATTGAGGCGAATACCCTCCTTTTCTTAGGAACACACTACTTGACGTCAGCAACTCTCTCTGATTGAGTTGGTCCCTTGATTAGACTAGAGAAGTTGACGTTAAGGCTTCCATAAGTCCCCAAAATCAAGGTATTCCTCCTTGATCATCGGGCTGGTTGTACCAATTGAAGTCCCGGCTAGATTCCAAAAGTGTTGTGAGAGAAAGCCCTAGAGAATAACGGTGGAAATTGAACTGAAACTAGGATCCTTTCCCTGAGCGAATTTGTGGTTTAATCCAATTCAAATAACTCAACAAGGAACCTTAAAATCACGTTAAGCATCCACTTGTTTGATTAATCTCTGTGCAACTTGTTTGTCAAATCTTTGAAAAAAGGGAATCTAACATCATGCTGCTGCGATTAGACAGAGACTTGAGTGTGGCTCCAGACGCCATGGTCAATTACGAGGGAGATGCTAATGCCCCTCGGGATTCTGATTATAACTATGAGAGCGGGAGAGATGCTGATGCCTCCCGTAATTCCGTCCCCGTTCCGCTTCGACATGATGGGAACGTCCGGACCCCTCTCTTCCATCCCCATGATCGATATCCTGATCTTCCCCCGCATGAATATGTGATTCCTAATCCCGATCTTGAGGGGGACATGAATCAGAATGATCCCTCGTCCTCTGATCCTTCGGATCTCGTCAACGCTTTGGGAGTTCTTGCCTCCCGACTGAACCCTCAGCAGTTCGAGGGGATCCAGTCTATTCTGAAGGGGAAGGCACCCGTGCAGCCTGCTGAGCCGAACCCTGTGGCTCCCCCTGTTGTTACTCAACAACCTCCTCTTCACCCTCCTTATATCCATCAGGCCATGGAAGGCCTTCATGTCACTTCTCGGCCAGCTGGGCCGCAGCTTTCATCCTCTTGGGAACCGGCTAGACCGCAAACGCCTGTTTATCAAAATGCCCTCGGGCATGGCGGAAGCTCTGCCGGACCTCCCCTTTATTGTCCCCCCTGTCCAACGTACTATAGGCAGCAGGCCTATCAAGTACCTCCACCTCCTCCTCCTCCCCAGGCAGATCTGACCACGCAAGCGTTGCTGGCCAAGATGGAGCGCATGGATGAGCAGTTTAACAACCTTCAGAAGTTGATGGGGGTTAAAGCTGCGCCAGAGATCAATTTGCCGAGCCTGCCGGTATTCCACCTACTACCCTCTGAGATGCCAGTGTACCGGAAGTACAACGGTACTGGTAACCCCTTCACACATCTGAAGGAGTTTATGTACGAATCGTCTTTCTGGCAGAATGACAAGAGGTCGTTGGCCTTTTTGTTCAGGAGATCTCTAGAGGGACCAGCCCTCGAGTGGTTCTTTTCCTTGGAACCCTCCGAGGTAGAGGACTACGGTATCGTCTCTCGTAAATTTATCCAACGATACCAGGATAGAGTTGCACCCTCCTTGTCCATCACTGACCTCATTGCATAAAAGATGAAACCTGATGAGGAGTTTGTCAGTTTTGCTGACAGGTGGCGGGGCCTGGCCGAAAAGGTGAAGGATCACTTGTCCGAATCTGAGCATGTGAAGATGTTAATTTCCAACGCCACGTCCCAGTTCAAGCTAGTCCTCTCCTTGAACAATCTGACCAACATGACAGAGCTCTATGAAAGAGCACGGTACTGCCAAAATGTCTTCAAGGACGCTACGTTCTCTAGAGTCTTTGATCCTCACAGACCTAGCAGGCCTCCACCTCGGAAGCCTGCAGTGCCAAACTCTCCCAGCACAGGTCCGACTACTGAGGGCACGCTCTCTCACGAGTAAGTTAGTAGCATGAACAATAACTCGTCCCAGTTCGTGAGGAACCAGCAGCAGTACCAGAGGCCACCGCAGCCAAACCAGCAGGGGTACAGGCAACAGCAGAACCCCCATTATCAGCAACAGTATCAACGGCCCCAGTAGCCGAATCAGAACCAGCAACAGCTACAGCAGCCGCCGCAACGGCAACAGCAGTACTAGCAACCCCAACAACAGCAATATCAGCAACAGCAACAGCAGCAATATCAGCCGCGCGCACCGCCGGCATACCATAATGTCCCTCCTCCTTCTGACTATAATCAGCAGAGAAGACCTCCAGGCCCTAAAAGGGCAGAATACCCGGCCCTCCCAGAATCCTTGGCAGATATCTTCAGCGCTCTAATGGCAGCTAGTGCCTTAGTTTTGCCAAGGGAAAAGGCCATCTGGCCTCAAAATGCCGACATGTCCAGGTATTGCTACTTCCATAGGCAACCTGGGCATACCATCGACACCTGCTTCCAGTTCAGAGATTATATTCATGATCTCAACGAGCAGGGCGGTATAGACTGGGAGGAGATGAAAAAGTATATATCAGCCCTGAAGGCGAGAAGACCACAGTAGCAGTAGCAGCAGCAAGTAAGACCACCAGTACAAGCAGCGCCACCACCCAATATGGGCATAGTGCAGAATCCACTCCCGGAGCACCAGAACCAAAACCAAGTTGCTCCCATTCTGATGAACAACCAGTCTGAGGCTGGTCGTGGGCAACAGTGGAGAATAGAGGACTCTTCCTCTCTTTATTCAACGGGTCATATTCCAAGTACCGCAGAACGACCACCACGTCGCACCATCCACATACCTAGGCCACAACCCATTACCATCACCCCTCTACAGACACCCACATATCACTCGCCCACACCCAATAACCCATTACCACCACCCGCCTTCCTTAAGCCCATCACGCCCCGCACTCCTACGCCTCCATCATATAACCCACCGCAAACCAACTACGCGCCCCTTCTACCATCTAGGCCATTATTCCGCGTGCCATTCCCTACTTCGCCTGCTACCACTACCACCTACCCAGATACGCCCTTACCATCCAGACCGCTATTATGCATGCCATTCCCCACTTCACCAACCACTTACCCGTCCACCATCCAACCATCTAGGCCTCTAATCCGCACCGCGCCATCACCACTTAACCCTACGCCATCACCTACATACCAACCCTCTACACCATCCGCACCATCCAACCCTGCGGTACTTAAGGTGTCACCCGGATCCTCCACGGTCGAGGAACATGCGCTCCGAAGTGGAAGGATTTTCAACAAGGTCTTTCCTCAGTCCACAGTTAGAGACGGCCCATCACAGCCGACTGAGGAAGCCCATAATGAAGAGAGTGCACCAGGCACTCAATATGACTTGTTGAAACATCTGGACAGAACACCGGCACGGATCACTGTACTTGAATTGATCAAAAGGTCCAAGATTCACCAAGAAGCCTTAATGGAATACCTACAGAAGGTGATGGTCAATAAGGACGTGCCGGTAGAAAAAATTGCAGCACTACTAGTTCCTCAGGGGGATCAGCCCTCCATTACATTTCACACATCGGAACTAGCACCGCCAGCAGCCAGAAGCATGGCTCTGAGCATCACGGTCAACATCTGTAAGAAGGCCGTGGATGCATGCCTGGTAGATACAGGGGCTTCGATCAATGTTTTACCTCCGAAGACCCTGGAGCTGTGCGGTGTGCCCAAAGAAAAATGGCTGCCTAGCCCCATCTCTGTGACAGCATATGACAATTCTACCCGTTCCCCTCTAGGAATGGTTTATTCGAAGGTGGAGCTAGGCCCTGTAAGTCATGCAGAGGTCGAGTTTCACATTCTAGAAATCGACCCTTCTATAAATGCCATTTTGGGTCGTCCTTACATTAAAACTCTTGAGGCGATTCCCTCTACGAATCACCAATGCCTCAAATTCCCTTTCAAAGGACGAATTATTAAAGTGACGAGCATGCCGATCCTTGCTGCTGCTCATACCTTGAATGTTAAATCTGCTGCTTTACCTGGCCGACAACCTTTTCTATCGGTATTACAGGTCTACCATCCAGTGGCTGATCCTTTAAAAGCCGCCACTATTTCTCCATATCCGTTAGATGCCATCAAAAGGGGGAAGTGCATGAGTACCCCAGGATGGAGAATTATGATGAAGAACGGCTACGAGCCTGGGAAAGGTCTGGGCACACAGTTGCAAGACAGGACCACTCCTGTTAAAGATCATCGAGCAGCACCTGGAAGTGGTCTGTGCTACAGGCCAAGAAGACTGAAACAAGATCTAGCTCAGCAAGCAGAGATTGAAGAAGGTCGGAAAATCTGGGAGACAATGTCTACGCCACCCAAAGAAGGCCGAGATCCCCTAACATGGACCCTGTATACACACTTTGTGAAGGGGCCCATACTTAGCCACGACAACACGGTGGTCATTACTTCGTGTTTTGACCTCCATGACATATATGGGAGGGACTTGGCAATGCATTGTTCAGAACTACTTACGTACCAATCCTTGGAGGCTCTGCGGCCTATGAAAAGGAGAAAATTCCATGATCCTGAATGCGAATGGTATAGGTGGTTCGATCTGAGAGACCTTTACATTGCACTGAACAGATTGTTCCTAGATCCTGCAGAACCCAAGTGGCCGCCGCAGATTGATGAGCTGATTGAAAGCCCTGGTGCCATCTTTGATAAGCGGATATTGCTGTCTGAAGAGACCGATGAAGGGGAGCCAGATGACCCCTATGAAGCTGGTTACACTACAGATCTGTTCTGGAGGGGGGCATATCCTTCCCATGTCCTCATGCTCCATACTCTGTTTCGTACACTGCTCTTGACCCCGACTTGGTCGCGGGTCATTATTGAAGATATTCTACGGGCTCCGCCCGTTATGATTACTCTGTCCCCTCGGGACCTTATTCCACAACCTCCTCTCGATCTAGAGAGGATGTATGATTTGATCTGGGACATATTACTATATGATCCCCCTAATCCTCTGGCCTTGGTGCCACATCCTCCATCTGATTCTCCTTCTATTTGTATTCATTCATGTTTCATGTTTAATTCCTCTGATATAAAAAAAAAAACGCCAATTTTACAACAAATTCTTCTTAGATCCTTATCGAGGAAATATCTTACTTGTCCGATCGCACTCCGTCGCGCGGGTCCTTCGGTCAAGATTCTCTCTTAGATCTACTCTGTCCCTCCCCTCGAGAGGATCATCCTGTATTTCCACTTGTATCCCAGGATCCCTATCCTGCTTCATCTTCATTAGGTTACAATATGGAGTTTAGTGAAGTTAGGCAGTCTAGTTTTAGGCAGGTTAGTCAGGTTAGGAAGTCTAGGAAGTCTAAGGGTAGGCGAATTCCAGATAGATATCTCCAGGACTTAGCTGATAGATGCTTTTCTTACTCTTTAATCCCTCAATTTTTAGAAAATCCAATTAAGATGCCAGAAGACTGTATGAATGATGAGTCAGTCAATGATGGGTACGGGGTATATGAGTTAGTGCATGAAAAGGACCCCATTATTGAAAATGAGGAAGATGACGAGGACGCGGCTGAGGCATATGCTAGTGGAGTGAAGAGATTCGATGAACCCTCAGCTGCCGTAGAAGAGCCCACCAAAGAAATCAATTTAGGGACTGAAGACGAACCTAAGGTTGTCCTCGTCAGCAAAAATCTTTCTACAGAGGATGAGAAAGCAATGGCACAAGTACTTAAGGACTACAAGGACACTTTCGCCTGGAGTTATGAAGATATGCCAGGGTTAGACTCATCTTTAGTTGAACACAGATTGACGTTGAAGGAAGGAGCTAGCCCTGTCAAGCAGAAATTAAGGCGATTCCACCCACAAATGGCTCTAAAGATGAAGGAAGAGGTCGACAAATTGCATAAAGCCAAATTTATTAGAGTTGTCCTTTATCCACAATGGGTGGCCAACATAGTCCCGGTTCTGAAGAAGGACGGGAAGGTCAGAATTTGCATTGACTTCCGCGATCTGAACCGGGCGTGTCCTAAAGATGATTTTCCATTGCCTCATATTGATGTACTCATTGATAATACTGCTGGCTATGAGACCTTATCGTTTATGGACGGATTTTCAGGATATAACCAGATTAAGCTGGCAGAAGAAGATCAAGAGAAAACGTCATTCACTACACCTTGGGGAACATACTGTTATGTCGTCATGCCATTTGGATTAAAGAATGCTAGAGCTACTTATCAGAGGGCTATGATGGCAATATTTCATGACATGATGCACATAGATCTGGAAGTGTATGTGGATGATTTATTGGTTAAATCGAAGACAAAGGCTGAGCACGCCAAAGTTTTGGCAAGAGTATTAGAGAGATCGAGAGAATATCAGTTAAAGATGAACCCCAAGAAATGTGTATTCGGGGTATCTTTAGGAAAATTGCTTGGATTTATCGTCAGCAAACGGGGAATTGAGATCGATCCCAATAAGGCGAAGGCTATCAGAGAAATGTCACCTCCCAAAAACTTGAAAGAGTTAAGAGGATTAATCGGGAGGTTACAATTTATTCGCCGTTTTGTCTCCCAGCACTCACAAAGGTGTAAGCTGTTTTACGAGCTTACCAAGTCGGGAGTCAAATTCGATTAGGACGATAAGTGTCAAGAGGCATTCGATGGATTAAAGAACTATTTAGCAAGTCCTCCTATTTTGAGACCACCATCTCCAGGCAAACTATTGATACTTTACATTTCAGTCCTGGATGATGTAGTGGGGGCTGTCCTAGCACAAGAGGATGAAGAAGGAAAAGAGAGGGCAGCCTACTATCTCTCTAAACTTCTCAACCCCGCTGAACAGAGATATACGGCGATGGAGAAAATATGTGCAACATTGGTCTGGGTTGTGCAGAAATTGAAGCATTATTTTCTGGCCCATGAAGTCCATCTCATCGCTAGGATAAATCCGATCAAATTCCTTCTGGAGAAATATGTTCTTACTGATAGGTTAGCGCGATGGCAAAACTTTCTATCCCAATTCGATATCACTTATATTCAGCAGAAAGCGATCAAAGGCTATGCCATAGCGGAACATCTCGCTCATCATCCCCTTCCTCAATTTGATCCAGTGCGATCAGAGTTTCCGGATGAGGAACTGATGTCCGTAAATCAAATCAGAGATGATATGTGGACTCTGCATTTTGACGGAGCTCTGAATTCTCATGGAAAGGGGATCGGTATCGTTCTGTTATCACCTGAAAGTATCACCATTCCACAAGCCTTCCAGTTTGATTTTCCAGTCACAAACAATATAGCTGAATACGAGGCACTTCTTGCTGGCCTCGAGGCCGCTCATTTCCATGGTGCCACTAAACTCAGGATTGTGGGTGATAGCCAACTGATTCTTCGCCAAGTGCTGACTAAGTATCGAACTCTTGATCCTAAGCTCAAGCCTTATCAAGAACTTATTTCTGCTTACTCAAAGCTTTTCACGAAATTAATCTTTGTCCATATCCCTAGGAATCAAAACATCTTAGCTGACGCTCTAGCTTCACTTGCATCTTCTCTTGATTTTCCAATCAGCAAGCAATCCGAATCAATCATAGTTCATAGGCATCTTTCACCTGCCGTGAAAGACCTTTCATTTCTTAGAATTAAGGAGAAGTTGCTGAAGAAAGTCAGAGACGGAGATATCGTGGAAAAGAGAGAAATCATGTTGATGGAGCTATTAGAAGAGATGGATGATGAACAGAAGCCATGGTATTTTGAAATTGCAAAATATTGTGAAGATCAATCGTATCCTGAGGAAGCTACAACTGAGGAGAAGAGAGCTATCAGGAGAGTTGCTCAACGATACACCCTAGTTGGGGGAGCATTGTACAAGAGAGGTTTTGATGGAGTTCTTCTGAGATGTCTGGATGAAGATGAGTTTTGGAAGGTTATGGAAGGAGCTCATAGTGGAGTTTGTGGTGGCCATGTCAATAGACAGATGCTAGCAAAGAAGATCCTTAGACAAGGATTTTATTGGCCAACCATGGAAGAAGACTGCGTAGGATATGTCCGTAGGTGTGCTAAGTGTCAACTTCACGCCGACAAAATTCATTCTCCTGCATCTTCACTCCATCCTGTTTCCTCCCCATGGCCTTTCTCTATGTGGGCTTTCGACATCATTGGACCCCTTGGCAATCCAGATTCCGGCATCAAGCAAAAATCTTTCATTCTCACGGCAACGGAATATTTCACTAAGTGGGCAGAAGCTGAAGCGTACGTGGAGATCAAAGCATCAACCGTCTGCAAGTTCATCATGAAGAACATCATCACTCGATTTGGAATTCCAAGCACCATCGTCACCGACAACGGACCGTAGTTCGTGTCACAGGAATTGAAGGACCTCTGTAACAGGTACAAAATTGCATTGCATCATTTATCTCCTTATTATCCGCAAGGCAATGGCCAAGCAGAGGCAAAAAATAAGACTTTGATAAAAAATATTAAAAAGACGTGCAAATCTAACAAATTTGCAGACTGGCCAGAAAAATTGGTTGAGGCTTTATGGGCCTATCGAACTTCAATCCGCACGTCCACTAGGCAAACTCCTTATTCCTTAACATTTGGAATGGAGGCGGTAGTTCCATATGAGATCCTCATACCGTCATTAAGAGTACAATTGAATGAGGAATTTTCCATTGATGAACATCGTTCAACACTCCTTACTCAATTGAAACTTTTAGACGAGAAAAGATGGTCAGCCGCTAATCATGCAAGAGTTTATCAAAACAGACTAGCACGCTTTTATCAAAAGAAGGTTATTGAACGTAAGTTCAAAGTCGGTGAAATGGTCGTCAAAAGGATTTTTGTAAAACCTGGTGGTCCGCGTTCTAAGCTCCAACCCAACTGGGAAGGACCTTATGTTGTATCGCACGTTTTTCCTAGTAATGCTTATCGTCTTGTTAATGCAGAAGGAGAAGAGCTAAATCATCCATGGAATGGCTTACATCTTAAGAAATACTACCCTTAGGTTAAAGAGTCGATCAGTATGGTACAAAGACCAGTGGAGTCAGAAAATTTATAAACTTAAATTTCCTTATCAGTCTGAATAATTTAACCTCAAGCCCATTACTACACACACTGACACGTTTGATTCGTGAGTAACAAGAGATGCCAAGTCCTAAAGAATATCAAAAGCTTGACTGAAAGTGTAAAGTACAAATCATTCGTTTTTAAAGCAAAATTCCGTTTTAAACTCGGCCCATGATGTCGGAACGAGGCTTAGAATAGATTACCAAGAATGTCCGCCATCTTAGTAGGAGGCCGTCATAAAAAAAAGGGGGAGATCCGTCCCAAAGAAAAGAATAGAAAAACAAAAGCAAAAAGGCAAAATTCAAAATGTCAAATCAAAAGGCCATTACATTACAAACGTTACATCAAGGCCATGAAATGAAATGAAAGGGAACGGAAGGTCGATAAATACCCCGGAAAGAAAATGACCGAACCCCAACGGATATTAGGGTAGGAAAGGAACATCTTTTTAAGTCTCCGGAACCTTCTCATGGGCTTTCTAAACTTATTCTTCCTTTCTTTCTAAAAGAGCTGTAGTCCAAACTTAAGGAATGACTTAGATTGACTGAGGGTCAAATCATCAAATGGGATCACGAATGGAAACACAAGTTCAAACACGATGGGTTTAAGTTAAGTTGTTAAAGAACAATTTGGGAATTAAGTTAATAAATGAATATGATCTTTTGATCTAAGTACCATGCTGATCTTTTAGTCAAAAACCCAAAAAAAAAATACATATGTCAAAAATTCCAAAAAAAATACATATGTCAAAAATCTAAAAAAATACATATGTCAAAAAGCCAAAAAATATGCATATGTCAAAAATTCAAAAAAAATACATATTTCAAAATCCAAAACAAAAAATACAATCCAAAAAAAACATATATTTCAAAACCCAAACAAAAATGAATAGTTCAAAACAACAAAAAAAATTTCAATTAGCATTTGCTTATTGCACTTAGTATGTCTCATTCCTTTTGTTTTCAGTGAGCATCTGTCTGCTTGCATGTAGTATTTTGCTTAAGTATGATTATTCTTATTACCTTTGTTAATAAAGGCTATGCCCCTTGACCCTTCTATCAAGGATAGGATCAAGTAGTCGGTTACTTAACCAGGCAAGGGGCTAAGCCTAAACAGATACTTAACATGTTTGTTCAAGTTGTATACAGGACACAAGGCATTGGTAAAGTTGGAATTCGAGTAGAGAACAGCCAGAAACCTATTTCTGTGAGTGAAAGGCGTCGAGGAGAACCGCCGCGTTTTAACGTTTAATGGCGTCTGCACGACACGACGCGTTTTAGCTTTTCTGTGATTTACCTAAAATTCTGTGGTTTTTGATGATTAAATTGAATATCTATTTGGAATTATTAATAATTTTGATTGCAGGAAATTCAAGAAAACCTGAGTAAAGCTGGAAATATCAAGAAGATCTCACTGTGGGAGTCAAGAAGTCTCAACCGTAGCTAAAAAGACGGTTATTTCTACCATTGTATTATTCCATGTAATTATTTTGCATTCGTATTACTATATGATAAATATTTATTAGAGCATATCAAGGACCTTGTGGTTTTGATGAAACTGGAATTTGAGTTCCCCTACAACAAAAACAGTGATAATTACAGAGAATTCTTAATTGCATGGATAGGCCATTGGATTGTTAATTAGTGAGGACGATGGTTCCACTTTTGTGAAACGGTGCGTAGATAAACGAGCTTCGGCTTAACATTGAATTACAAGAATTGGTGTCTTGACTCATTAATGACAATTTGACAATATTATCCTTGATTAATTTATATTTTATTTGACTTTATATTTTTCTTTTAGCCTAGCATGCATTATGTAGGACTTTGAAATCATTGTGATAAGGATTAATTACTGATTAAGTTTCAGACCATTAATCAAATAATTCAAACATGATATGAAATATTCCATTCTGAATTGAGTATCTTGATTATCTTTGAGGTTCGCTTGAAGATATCATTGGAATTCTATCCTTTCTTGGATTCTTTATCCAATATTTCTTGTTTTCTTTTAAGATCCATCATGGCTGTAGCACGTCCACATTGGCTGGCAAACGCTCCCCATGATGAAACCTACAGTGTCTATGACCTGGGGTACTTCCTACTCTGAGGAGGTTGATCGACCTTATTTTATTTCCTTGTCTACCTCATCCAGACAAGATTGATTTCCATTGATCTCTTTGAGCTATCTTCATTGATGATTTCGAGAAAAATTCCAATCATGTGATGTTAAGAGCGTGTCTCATCACACCTTGGCATCACCTTTTCAGTATATTCCATTCCATTTCACTCCCTTGCAAAGGCGATGCCAAGGTGAGGCAGCTGTAGACACGCTAATTTTGACGTCATTTTGAGTAAATTTCATATCATATAATAATGCCTCGGAATGGTCTGATATTTAATCATTGATTAATTTTTATTGATTTTTTTAAGTGTCGGGTTTAACAGACATGTTTAAGTTAATCAATTGAATTGATTTTAGCTCAAATTTCAGTTAAAATATGCAGAATTCTAAAAGACGTCAACCCATGTGGACGCCATTTAGACTTTATTCTTATTTTAACGTTTAAATTTGAATTTTAATCAATTGATTAATTATCTAAAAGGCGTTTGTGAGTGCTAACGCGTTTTAGGTTTCCTAAGCTATTTCTACTTCTTTTCCGGATGTTTATCCTTATCTTAATTAGTTTAAAAGACGTCTGCACATGTAGACGCGTTTTAGCTAATAAAGATAAAGATAAGTTTTTCCGGATATTTATCCTTATCTTAATTAATCTGAAAGGCGTCAGCTGTGGTGGACGCGTTTTAGATAATTACAGATAAAGATGAATTAATCAGTATTTATCTATCGGTTAAAATAGATAAATCCGAAGTTTTTCTATGTTAATCTGCGAACGCAGAAGAGGTCTATAAATATCTTACATGTTGAGCGCCATTAAAAAAGGTTAAGTGTAATCTCGAGAGTTGAAGATCGAAGCAACAACGTCGGAACGCCGAAGCGCCGCCATTTCCAGAAGTCGGCGTCCTTTCAAGATTCTTCATCCATTCAAGGATTCAACCATTGGGCATAAGTCTTTTATTTCTGCATTTTCATTTCATTTAGTTCTATATTCTTCATCATTCACTCCATGCAACACACACACCACATTCATTCTTTTCAAAACCTATTTGATTAAGGGGTTTCAAAAGCCATTAAACAAGTAAGTTTGCTGTTTAATTACATGTTTAACATCATGAGTAGAATAGATACTGCTTCTGTTTAAAGTTCTCATCATAGTTTCTTCATTTCTTTCCTTTCTATTTCTGCTGCACTCAACAAGAGAATCAAATGGGAAAACAATCAAAGTCAAAAGAATTTCTGGACGATCCTCAACTTCAACTTCAAATTCAACAGCAAGAATAAAGAACGAGAAGGGCTCTCTTTCTTCAGCCGGCTGAAGATGGGGAATCAAGGACTCAATATCTTCCGCGTTCAAACAGGTAGGCGATCAAAACCCTCTTTTGGAACTTTTTTAGTCAAAAGTTTATGGCGATCACTGCACTTAATTTCTGTTTTTAATAGGTTTATTTTGCACTAAACAACCTAGATTTTTCATGTTAATCACACTAGCATTTTAAAGCACTCACAGCTTTTTTGGCGATCACAGTGAGACTTAGTCTCGCCATCTTTTAGTTTTTTTGTTCTTGCTATCATCAATCGGGCACCCACGGTGCACCATTTGTGTCTCTCGACACGTCCTCACCAATTGGTGAGTGTTTTAGTTTAGTTAATTTTCCTCGTGCACCACGTGCACACCCCAGTGGCAAGATCTTGCCCTCCCCTTGATTAGTTTAAAAAACTGTTTTTGTGATGAAAATGATGTGTGATTGATTGATTTTCTAGTTGTTTAGTTAGTAAATCATCCTGTTAAAATCTGGAACTAAAAAAAAATATGTATGAATTGATTATTTACTGCTTTTTATCATGTTTGAGGAGGATTCAACCCAAAAAATCCTCCTGCAAAACTGTTTCTGCGAACTGAAAAGCGTCTAGGAGCACTGACGCGTTTCAAACCGCGTCAATACACGTAGACGCCTTTCAGTCTTCATATTTTCTCTGCTGTCTGCATCTGTTTCTGTAAAAAAATTAAGGTTCTGTTTTGAATAGCGTCGACTACAATCGACGCTATTCAGACAGTTTCTTAGTTATTTTTCAGTTTTCAGATTTCTGTGGCTTGAGTGCTAGCTACCCATTATTATTAAGCATTAGAGGCCATCTAGGCCGTAGGACATACGCATTGAGGCGAATACCCTCCTTTTCTTAGGAACACAGTACTTGACGTCAGCAACTCTCTCTGATTGGGTTGGTCTCTTGATTAGACTAGAGAAGTTGACGTTAAGGCCTCCATAAGTCCCCAAAATCAAGGTATTCCTCTTTGATCATCGGGCTGGTTGTACCAATTGAAGTCCCGGCTAGATTCCGAAAGCGTTGTGAGAGAAAGCCCTAGAGAATAACGGTGGAAATTGAACTGAAACTAGGATCCTTTCCCTGAGCGAATTTATGGTTTAATCCAATTCAAATAACTCAACAAGGAACCTTAAAATCACGTTAAGCATCCACTTGTTTGGTTAATCTTTGTGCAACTTGTTTGTCAAATCTTTGAAAAAAGGGAATCTAACATCATGCTGCTGCGATCAGGCAGGGACTTGAATGTGGCTCCAGACGCCATAGTCAATTACGAGGGAGATGCTAATGCCCCTCAGGATTCTGATTATAACTATGAGAGCGGGAGAGATGCTGATGCCTCCCGTAATTCCGTCCCTGTTCCGCTTCGACATGATGGGAACGTCCGGACCCCTCTCTTCCATCCCCATGATCGATATCCTGATCTTCCCCCGCATGAATATGCGATTCCTAATCCCGATCTTGAGGGGGACATGAATCAGAATGATCCCTCATCCTCTTATCCTTCGGATCTCGTCAACGTTTTGGGAGTTCTTGCCTCCCGACTGGACCCTCAGCAGTTCGAGGTGATCCAGTCTATTCTGAAGGGGAAGGCACCCGTACAGCCTGCTGAGCCGAACCCTGTGGCTCCCCCTGTTGTTACTCAACAACCTCCTCTTCACCCTCCTTATATCCATCAGGCCAACTGATGTGAGGGGGCGTGAATAAAGATGTTTGTCATTAATTAAAGAAGGTGCACACGGTGATGACAGGTTCTGGCATGCGTGAGGCAAAAGCTGGCAAACATATATAAATATATTATAGTAATGATGGCAAGAGCAGAAACATTGTAGTTTTCTTTACTTGTTGCTGGGAAATATGTTAACATATGCAGGTCCTAGGGAGTTGGGAAAACGTGTTAACAGTTGTAATGGAATGCAAGTTGTGAAGAATTAAAATATTAAAAAATGACAGATCTGACAAGTGTATTAACTACCTTACTCTTTTAAAAAGAAAAAAAAAATTATTCTGACAGGATAGATCTTATTAGACGTTTTGCAGGTAAAAGATATTGAATGTTACGTTTTCAACATTATTTATTACTCACCCAATTAAATAAGTTCTTATTCTCTCAACATAAAGAAGAAGAATGTGCCAGAACCTGGATCGTGAGGTGGCTTGGGGAGGTCTCCGTTGGTGCTCGGCGGTGCTCGACGAAGAAGCCCGACGAAGCCCAGCGGTGCTCTGGTTTGCTGCGCAGCGCGACGCGGTGGAGGGGCAAAGTCACCACAGCGGCGCGAGGGGAGGGTAGCGGCGGGGTGCGGCAGCTGCGGGCAGCAGAGGGCGGCGTCGGTCTGCGGCAGCGGCGGGCAGTAGCAGTTGCGAGCAGAGGAGGGCGGCTTCGGTCCGCGGCAGCGGTGGGCATAGGAAGGCGGCTTCGGTCCGCGGCATTGGCGGGCAGCGGAGGGCGGCGTGGGTCCGTGGCAGCGGCGGGCAGCGGAGGGCGGCGTCAACGGCGAATCCTACTCTGATACCAGTGAAGGGAAAAAAATTGGGAAGGATGGGGAGAAAGCTCCGATGGCTAATCAGAGAGTTCTTCAAAGGTGATCTATGTTTCTCACTTTCGTTGTGTATTCTTGGAGGGCAGGGAACCCCCTTAGTAATAGAGGCATAAACCTCCGTTAGCCATCTCCGCTCCCCATGGAAAACCGCCTCCTTGTTTTAAGGAACGTGGGAGACCAAGTCTCCAATGATTATCTCTGCAACGGAGATAAGAATGAACTCCTATTTTTCTGGAGTTGGTGGTCATCTCATTCTAACCGCATTTGTTTCGATAGTGGGATATTCGGTCGGATTAATATAGAGGAAGCTATTCTATGGAAATTGAGTGGCTCACTGGATAGCAAATTGAGCAAGGATGAGCAAAATGGATAACATATGGAGGGGGGAGCTTCCAACGAAGCTTCTCAATAGGAGCAAGCAAGAACCGGTAGCAGGCTAGCACTGTTAAGTCAGTCTTTTGAGTTTGTGTTGTAACAAAAACAAAGAAAACTAAACTCGTGAGTGCAAAGTACTTTCTAGATATGAATTCCAAATACTTACACAACACTTTAGCCCAATAATCAAAGTTCTAGATTTTGCCGCCAAAGATGATTTGGCCATATGTGAATATGCCCTAATCAGGGAATCTAAACATTTTGCAACACCTACTTCTGGTAACAATATCAAAATTGTCACTAACCTCGTCATCTGATACAGCAAGCACGCACACACCCTATTAGATATACAAAGCCAAGCACAATCTGTTGACACGAACTACTTCCATTTCTGAGCAGACCACACATGGGAAGTCACTTTCGGCCAGGTCACCGCAAGCAAGGGCGGATCTAGTATAGATTCATTAGGGTCCTATGACTCCATTGAATTATAGGATTCTTTTATAGGAAATATAGGCCAGGAGTTATAGTTGCCCCACTAGATCGGCACAGTGACCCCACTGATCTATCCAGCTCAGTGACCCAAGTCCTCCGTCCTCTAATTTGATCCGTAATGTTCAATTTAAATGATCCCACTGAACAAAGTTCCTACGTCCGCCATTGACCCCAAGAGCAAACACAATCTAAATGGCACAAAACCCTACTCAATTGGACGGCCATTAACTTAGGAGTCTGATTTTGTTGTCTTTATTATAGCACCCCACTAAACTATCAACTGTCTGTAGAACCCCCACTGGACTAGACAACTAGACATGAAGGCGACCCGCCGCCCACGAACAACATAAGCTGACTACTCCTCCCCACTTTCTTCATGTAAATCTAGTTATTTTGCCAACCAACGTTTGGCCGGTGGATGTCATTTTCAGGATTTCCTTTTTGCCCTCCATGAAGTAAATTAATAGTGGTAGTAGTACATGTTTCGGTGGATCAACCAAAATTGGATAGTACCGAAAGCTATCACGACTTACGTACCTATATATGGGAAAGGATAGAACGAGTGCGGCGCTCCCCGAAAAAATTCATCATCTTCATTGTAAATATATATATATATACATAAATTTTTAAATATTGAATTAGGTTTTCTATAGTTGATCTCATTCTTGAGGCCTTAATTTTTACTGTTTGATTTTGATGATCAATCGGAGCCGAATATGTATCAAAAACCAATATATAAAAATATTAAAAAAAGTTAGAATATAAAAAAAATTGTTAGATTAACTCTTAGGATTGATCTCATCTCATGTGATTTTAATTTTTATCCCTAAATAACGACATATTTGATTGGATATATACGGTTAAATTTTTCAATTGAACGATAAAAATTAGATCTAAAGAAGTAGGAAATCACCTAAAAGGAGGCATTCAAATATTTTAAATTTTTTAATAATTTTTATTTTTTTTAGAATCGAGAGGATGAGTTTTCAGGTGGGAGACCTCTAAGTTAAATGCGCTCATAGGCGCGTTATATCTACCCCTAGTTTAAATTTGAGGTAGTAGGTGGGAGTTAGCCTGGGTTATATAGACCGTTCAAACAACTCAAGTCAACCTAAATTTGGGGAATACTGTAAATGTGAATTACAAGTTACATATGATGTGTTAAATTTCTAGATTGTGATCCCAACAGACATAATAAATTGTGAATATCTCCATAGAATAAAAAAAGGTACATAAAGGATTCTGAGACAATAATTTACAGCACTTCAGGTAGGTATAAGAAAAATATTAACATGGAATAAATTGTGATAGTCTGAATATAAAAATGTATCATAAAATAGTGTTTAATTTACAGCATTCACAACACACAAAGAACCCTTAATTACTTCAAACTGAGCCACAATTTGCTTGATGAGTTGAAACTAATTTGTCGAGCTGAATTGGAGTTGACCCTCACAAACTATACATGAAAAGTTAATTAACCACTTGATCCTCACAATTCGCAAATTATTACACATATGACAAAGTTACTACTCATGGCAAGCAGCTCTCGTCGAGCCTTCGGCCCCAGGGTTCTCCACGAGCATTTGATTAAGTGATCCGTTTCCACTGCAATTAACGTTTGCATGCCACAAGGGAAGCTTAGGTTAAGATATGGGTCTACAATAATCTAAAATCGCTACATTTCCTCCACCAAGCCACAGAGCGGTTAACAACATTAAACAAGTTGCAAACAAGTCTATCTGCAGAGGGCATAAGATATTCCACTTGTGAAGCCTGGGCTCCATGATATTGCACTTATGAAAAGTAGGGCTTTCTCCTTAATGACAGCACTGTACAGTACGAGTGTCACTTGTGGATTATGATATATCACAATCATTCTTTAGTATATAAAAAAAAGGGGTGTTTACACTGAAATAATTATGCCAGACAGCAAAGCAAAGATTGTTAATTAGCGAGAGCATTTGGATGGGTCAGTGTCGACCCAGCTTTTGGAGAGGTCAGTGTTCCATTCAGGGTTACTTTGACCTCCTCCACACCTGTTTATGGGCTCTCCATTAGCCTGTGCGCAAGCATTAGCCTTTTTTTTTAAGCTTTAGGTTTGCATCCGGTCCCCTTAAGCTCATGATTAAGTTATTTTACGGCCTATTTGGTTGGAGTATCCAATTTGATAGAGTATCAATTTTGATATTAATATTCTTATGATATTGAATATTGATGTAGACTGGATCTATCACGACCGGATCCCGCAAACGGGGATCCGAAACAAGGAGGATCCGGAGCCGGTCCGGATCGAGCGGTGACGAGGGGACCCGACGGGGATCCACAGCAGGGCGAAGCCGAGGCTGTTTCGGAGTGAAGAGGATCCGCCCGCGGGGGGCGCGATCTGCCGCCGGAGCTGCTCTTGGATAGTGAGCCGCTGCTCCTTCGGTCGGACGAAGGCGCGGCGCGAGCAGGAGCTCCTGTCGGCGGAGCTGTAGACGAGCGTCGGAGCAGAAGCCGGAAAGTCCGAGATCGGACGGGGGGACGGCTCGCTCTCCGACGAGGGGGTCCGAAGGCACCTTCAGCGCGAGGCCGAGTCTCCTGGCGCGGGGCAGCCGGCGTTCGGCGTCGAGACCGGGGAGAGGAGTCCGAGGTCGGCGGCCGAGACCGACTCGGGGAGGTCGGCGATGATTCGAACCGAGCCCCTGCAGGAGGGAAAGAAGAAGAAGAACCAGTCAGCAGGAGTCCCGGGCGTCAGCCCTGGGGAACCCCCTCCGACGGTCAAGTTAGCTTCTGAAGAAGATTCGATTCAGGAAGCAACAAGAAAATAGCTAGAACCCTATTCGGACAGCAGTCCTTTAAGGGGTTTCGGAAGCTTATGGGGGCATCCGTTTTTCCCACCACCCCCTTGGCCATAAGTAGCAGGATACTTATAGCGGAGGGTGGCGGATGGTTAACGGTGGCAGCCGATATAGGACTAAAAGGAGGCTTACTGATAAACCGCCATAGCGTCTGATCCGCCACCGGAGTGGGCCGGATTCGGCTACCGGGCCGAAGGGGGTTGGGCCGCTGACGGGCCGAAGCCTGCTGGGCCCTGGGCCGCCGTGCTGTTCCCGGGCCGTAGGCTGGTGGGCCGCTGACGGGCTGAAGCCTGCCGGGCCGGGAGCGACGGGGCCGCTTATGGGCCGAGGGCTGCTGGGCCGCTAACGGGCCGAAGGCCGCCGGAGGGCCTAATACTACTACTGTTGGGCTGAATGGGGTTTGGGCCTGCTTCAATGGGCTGAATCGGATTCTGCCGCATCACATAGCCCCCCACTCTTGTCTTCCTCAGTTCTGAGATGGCAAGAGTAAAATCTGAGACCTCCTCGGAGGAGTGATACGGTATATGCTTCGTTTGAAAAACCTTTGCTTTGTATAAAAAAGCTGCTTCAGGTCGGCCGAGGGCTGTTGGCAAACAGCTTCGTCTAAGGCCGGGACCTTGTCGGAGATACCTTCGTCTTATGTCGAGACTCGGTGTACATAGAACACCATGTCGCTTCCCGATCGGTACGGGTTATTTGCGGACTTAGAAATATACCGTGCCGCTTCCCGAACCGGTACACATGACCGAAGCCACTCTCGGTTCAGGTTACCTGCGGGCTTAGAAGAACCGTGCCGCTTCCCGATCGGTACGGGTTATTTGCGGACTTAGAAATATACCGTGCCGCTTCCCGAACCGGTACACATGGCCGAAGCCACTCTCGGTTCAGGTTACCTGCGGGCTTAGAAGAACCGTGCCGCTTCCCGATCGGTACGGGTTATTTGCGGACTTAGAAGAACCGTGCCGCTTCCCGATCGGTACGGGTTATTTGCGGACTTAGAAATATACCGTGCCGCTTCCCGAACCGGTACACATGGCCGAAGCCACTCTCGGTCCAGGTTACCTGCGGGCTTAGAAGAACCGTGCCGCTTCCCGATCGGTACGGGTTATTTGCGGACTTAGAAGAACCGTGCCGCTTCCCGATCGGTACGGGTTATTTGCGGACTTAGAAATATACCGTGCCGCTTCCCGAACCGGTACACATGGCCGAAGCCACTCTCGGTTCAGGTTACCTGCGGGCTTAGAAGAACCGTGCCGCTTCCCGATCGGTACGGGTTATTTGCGGACTTAGAAGAACCGTGCCGCTTCCCGATCGGTACGGGTTATTTGCGGACTTAGAAGAACCGTGCCGCTTCCCGATCGGTACGGGTTATTTGCGGACTTAGAAATATACCGTGCCGCTTCCCGAACCGGTACACATGGCCGAAGCCACTCTCGGTTCAGGTTACCTGCGGGCTTAGAAGAACCGTGCCGCTTCCCGATCGGTACGGGTTATTTGCGGACTTAGAAGAACCGTGCCGCTTCCCGATCGGTACGGGTTATTTGCGGACTTAGAAATATACCGTGCCGCTTCCCGAACCGGTACACATGGCCGAAACCACTCTCGGTTCAGGTTACCTGCGGGCTTAGAAGAACCGTGCCGCTTCCCGATTGGTACGGGTTATTTGCGGACTTAGAAATATACCGTGCCGCTTACCGAACCGGTACACATGGCCGAAGCCACTCTCGGTCCAGGTTACCTGCGGGCTTAGAAGAACCGTGCCGCTTCCCGATCGGTACGGGTTATTTGCGGACTTAGAAGAACCGTGCCGCTTCCCGATCGGTACGGGTTATTTGCGGACTTAGAAATATACCGTGCCGCTTCCCGAACCGGTACACATGGCCGAAGCCACTCTCGGTCCAGGTTACCTGCGGGCTTAGAAGAACCGTGCCGCTTCCCGATCGGTACGGGTTATTTGCGGACTTAGAAGAACCGTGCCGCTTCCCGATCGGTACGGGTTATTTGCGGACTTAGAAATATACCGTGCCGCTTCCCGAACCGGTACACATGGCCGAAGCCACTCTCGGTTCAGGTTACCTGCGGGCTTAGAAGAACCGTGCCGCTTCCCGATCGGTACGGGTTATTTGCGGACTTAGAAGAACCGTGCCGCTTCCCGATCGATACGGGTTATTTGCGGACTTAGAAGAACCGTGCCGCTTCCCGATCGGTACGGGTTATTTGCGGACTTAGAAATATACCGTGCCGCTTCCCGAACCGGTACACATGGCCGAAGCCACTCTCGGTTCAGGTTACCTGCGGGCTTAGAAAGAATACCATGCCGCTCCCGATACGGTTTGCATGGCCGAAGCCACTCCCGGTACGGTTTACACGGACTTAGAGAAAATACCATGCCGCTCCCGATACGGTTTGCATGGCCGAAGCCACTCCCGGTACGGTTTACACGGACTTAGAGAGAATACCATGCCGCTCCCGATACGGTTTGCATGGCCGAAGCCACTCCCGGTACGGTTTACACGGACTTAGAAAAAATACCATGCCGCTCCCGATACGGTTTGCATGGCCGAAGCCACTCCCGGTACGGTTTACACGGACTTAGAGAGAATACCATGCCGCTCCCGATACGGTTTGCATGGCCGAAGCCACTCCCGGTACAGTTTACACGGACTTAGAGAAAACCTTGCCGCTCCCGATACGGTTTGCATGGCCGAAGCCACTCCCGGTACGGTTTACACGGACTTAGAGAAAACCTTGCCGCTCCCGATACGGTTTGCATGGCCGAAGCCACTCCTGGTACGGTTTACACGGACTTAGAGAGAATACCATGCCGCTCCCGATACGGTTTGCATGGCCGAAGCCACTCCCGGTACGGTTTACACGGACTTAGAGAGAATACCATGCCGCTCCCGATACGGTTTGCATGGCCGAAGCCACTCCCGGTACGGTTTACACGGACTTAGAGAGAATACCATGCCGCTCCCGATACGGTTTGCATGGCCGAAGCCACTCCCGGTACGGTTTACACGGACTTAGAGAGAATACCATGCCGCTCCCGATACGGTTTGCATGGCCGAAGCCACTCCCGGTACGGTTTACACGGACTTAGAGAAAACCATGCCGCCCCCGATACGGTTTGCATGGCCGAAGCCACTCCCGGTACGGTTTACGCGGACTTAGAGAAAACCTTGCCGCTCCCGATACGGTTTGCATGGCCGAAGCCACTCCCGGTACGGTTTACACGGACTTAGAGAAAACCTTGCCGCTCCCGATACGGTTTGCATGGCCGAAGCCACTCCCGGTACGGTTTACACGGACTTAGAGAAAACCATGCCGCTCCCGATACGGTTTGCATGGCCGAAGCCACTCCCGGTACGGTTTACACGGACTTAGAGAAAACCATGCCGCCCCCGATACGGTTTGCATGGCCGAAGCCACTCCCGGTACGGTTTACGCGGACTTAGAGAAAACCTTGCCGCTCCCGATACGGTTTGCATGGCCGAAGCCACTCCCGGTACGGTTTACACGGACTTAGAGAAAACCATGCCGCTCCCGATACGGTTTGCATGGCCGAAGCCACTCCCGGTACGGTTTACACGGACTTAGAGAAAACCATGCCGCCCCCGATACGGTTTGCATGGCCGAAGCCACTCCCGGTACGGTTTACGCGGACTTAGAGAAAACTTTGCCGCTCCCGATACGGTTTGCATGGCCGAAGCCACTCCCGGTACGGTTTACACGGACTTAGAGAAAACCTTGCCGCTCCCGATACGGTTTGCATGGCCGAAGCCACTCCCGGTTGATGTACTTGTGGGCCCGTGCCACGAGGTCCTGGAAGGTCGGGGGATGGCGCTTCCCAATGGAACCGATGAGCCCCTCGTCCCGACACCCGCTGATCACGGCCGAAACCGCGATTGAGCTGTCGAGGTTCGGGATCTGGGCGGCCTCGGTCCGGAACCTGGTGAAGTAGTCCTGGAGAGTCTCGGCAGGACCTTGCCGAATAGCTAGCAGACTGGCGGAGGTCTTGCTCTGCCGGGTGGCATCATAGAACTGGTCGATGAACAACTGGCCCAACTGTGCTAAGGAGTGGATGGAGTTGGGGGCCAGCGTCTCGAACCAGGTGAGGGCGATCTTTTCAAGGGTGAGGGGGAAGAGACGGCAGCGGACTGCCTCGAAGATCCCCCGGACCCGGAGGTAGGAGTTGAACTTCCGGAAATGACAGACCGGATCTGTCATCCCATCATAGGGAGGGCCCTTCGGCAGCTTGAAGTCGGGGGGCACCTCAGTGGCCAGGAGCTCCGCCGTGAACGGGGTCTGCTCCAGGATGCTGCTGGCGAGGGGCGCCCCGTGAGGCCGGGACACCATCTGCTGCATCTCCTTGCGCATCGCCGCCAGCCGCTGGTCCAGGTCCGGGGCGGCCGAGGTGGCGACGGATGGCCCTCCGGTGTGGGCCGGATGGTACTCCGACGAAGCATAATCCTGCTCCGTCGGGCGATCGACGCGGGGAGCTCGGGCAGGCAATGCCGAGGGCTCGCTGCGCGCCGTCGCAGCTTCGTAGAGAGAGGCTGGCGCAGGCACCGGTCGGAACCGGGCGTCTTGTACTGAGTAGAGTGGGGGGAGCGGCGCCTGCTGGGGAGGCTGCCCCGTCAGTCCCATGCGCTGGGCGATGGCGGATACCATCTCCTGAAGAGGCGCTAGGGACGTGACGGCAGCGGCCAGCGTGGCCACCTGCTGCTGGAGTACCCCCGCTCGGTCTTCCGAGCCAAAGGACTCCGGGATGGTCGGCAGAGGCGGGTTCGGCGGGGCAGATGGCGCGCCTTCGGAAAGCGGCATCTGTGCCGAAGCCTCCCGCGCTTCCGCTTCGCTCTGCCCGGATCGTCGGGTCACAGGTCGCTGAGACATGACTTGTTTTGTTGGTTTCCCACAGACGGCGCCACGTGATGTAGACTGGATCTATCACGACCGGATCCCGCAAACGGGGATCCGAAACAAGGAGGATCCGGAGCCGGTCCGGATCGAGCGGTGACGAGGGGACCCGACGGGGATCCACAGCAGGGCGAAGCCGAGGCTGTTTCGGAGTGAAGAGGATCCGCCCGCGGGGGGCGCGATCTGCCGCCGGAGCTGCTCTTGGATAGTGAGCCGCTGCTCCTTCGGTCGGACGAAGGCGCGGCGCGAGCAGGAGCTCCTGTCGGCGGAGCTGTAGACGAGCGTCGGAGCAGAAGCCGGAAAGTCCGAGATCGGACGGGGGGACGGCTCGCTCTTCGACGAGGGGGTCCGAAGGCACCTTCAGCGCGAGGCCGAGTCTCCTGGCGCGGGGCAGCCGGCGTTCGGCGTCGAGACCGGGGAGAGGAGTCCGAGGTCGGCGGCCGAGACCGACTCGGGGAGGTCGGCGATGATTCGAACCGAGCCCCTGCAGGAGGGAAAGAAGAAGAAGAACCAGTCAGCAGGAGTCCCGGGCGTCAGCCCTGGGGAACCCCCTCCGACGGTCAAGTTAGCTTCTGAAGAAGATTCGATTCAGGAAGCAACAAGAAAATAGCTAGAACCCTATTCGGACAGCAGTCCTTTAAGGGGTTTCGGAAGCTTATGGGGGCATCCGTTTTTCCCACCACCCCCTTGGCCATAAGTAGCAAGATACTTATAGCGGAGGGTGGCGGATGGTTAACGGTGGCAGCCGATATAGGACTAAAAGGAGGCTTACTGATAAACCGCCATAGCGTCTAATCCGCCACCGGAGTGGGCCGGATTCGGCTACCGGGCCGAAGGGGGTTGGGCCGCTGACGGGCCGAAGCCTGCTGGGCCCTGGGCCGCCGTGCTGTTCCCGGGCCGTAGGCTGGTGGGCCGCTGACGGGCTGAAGCCTGCCGGGCCGGGAGCGACGGGGCCGCTTATGGGCCGAGGGCTGCTGGGCCGCTAACGGGCCGAAGGCCGCCGGAGGGCCTAATACTGCTACTGTTGGGCTGAATGGGGTTTGGGCCTGCTTCAATGGGCTGAATCGGATTCTGCCGCATCAAATATTAAAATGAAAGTTGATATGTTTGGTTGAAGTTGTAACAAAATATTAAAAATGATACAAGAAGTTGTTTGAATGACTCTTGCTATCAATTTTAATTCGTTGTATAAAGACATTGGAACGAGATTGAGACCAGTTCTAAGAGTCATAATCATCTCAAGTGGATCTTTCTATCTTTTCATCTAATTAAAATTAAGTAAATTGAGCTGCAGTTTATCATGACTATAGTTCAACTAATAATATTATATATGCATTATTCACACATATATATATTTCTGAATAAAATACCTTTACGTAAAGATAAAGAAAAGGGATTTTTACCTTAAGTCCTTATAATCTTTCAATATTCCCTATAAGTCCCTTCAATGTTTACATTCCTTATTAACCCTACAATTATTTAATATCCATAAATGACCTCTCTGGAGGGATTTTTTAAAGGCCATTCAATGATTGTGGTGGGTTTTAAGGAAATATGAAGATTGTAGGATTTTATAAAGAATATTAAAATATTATAGGGATCTAAAGTTAAAATCCCTAAAGACAAACATCCGGTTATTTGACACAAACCACTTTATTCACCTATAATGCAAAAAATATTTAATATTTACATTTAGTACAGTACTATATCATTAAATTTAGCTATTTTTTATTTATTTCTTAAATCTCATTACACATGTTGTTATACAATGAAAACTCGCTTTTGATTGACAAAAATTAATAATACAGTTAACAACTAATTACTCTCTTGATTTTTTATTCTAATTTTTAAATTTTAATAAAAAATATCTATTTTTTTGTATTTTTCTAACATTTTGACTGTCTCATCCAAAATCTACACCAGACTATATCCAAATACATTTTTATCATATTATATCCATATTGTATTTAACTAACTACAGTCATGAACCCTAATTAGCTATGGTCACGACTTTGACAGTGTACATGTGCACTCAAGTGATTTTATCTCCATGAAGTACTATCACTAGAGACGTCCAAGATTAATGCTAAGTTGAAGTCAATCTAAGCACGAGTACGTATTATGGCCCTCTTAGGGTGGGTCAAATTTGAGACATTTTCGTGCTGAAAATGCTACGTACGTACTTCGTGTAATCTCTCTTTGGACGTACTATATCTCTCCACTACTAAATATATTTATTATAATAGATCTTTCTCCATGATAATCATGAAACACTCAACGAAGGATCTTTCTCTTTTGAAAAAGGTTGGAGATCGTGAATTAGGAAATGAATATTGGACAACCATTGTTGTTGATATAGTTCATAATTAATTAGTGAGACATTATGGAAGATTCAGGATAATTGGAGACACAATTGGTGCAACTATTGCTTAATGATATATTTACACTTGTATGTATACTTAATAAAATTTATTTACTTAAATTGATGCTACTAAGTTTGATTAACATTAATGCTTTTTCCTACAAGTTAGTAGGATAGAATGATGACTTACTGGAGAAGCTACTAGCAAATGTTGGACAACTCACAATGAATCATGTTGCTTTTTAACTTCCCTTTTATTTCATATGTGATGTAGACTGGATCTATCACGACCGGATTCCGAGGCTGGAACTCGGAGAAATGGATCCGAAGCCGGTTCGGATCGGTGTTGCTGAGGCCCGACGGGGATCCGGAAAGCTGAGGAGGCGGAGGCGGAGACGAGGGTCCGAAGGCCGAAGGGCGCCTCGGTCGGTGCGGACTCGTCCCCGGGAAGCCGGGGCCGAGGCTCCTTCGGCGGGCGAAGGGGCGGCGCGGATGAAGCTCTTCCTGGCTATACAGCCGACAGGCGATGAAGCCGAAGCTGACGGTCCGAGGCCGGAAGGGTCTCGGACTCGGCTTGCTCTTGGATAGTGAGCCCAAGAGCCCCTTTTTGTCGGACGAAGGGACAGCGCGGGGCCGAGTCTCCCGTTGCGGGGCAGCCGTCGTACGGCGTCGAGACCAAGGAGAGGAATCCGAGGTCGGCGGCCGAGACCGACTCGGGAAGGTCGGCGATGATTCGAACCGAGCTCCTGCAGGAGGGAAAGAAGAAGAAACCGGTCAGCAGGAGTCCCGGGCTCTGGCCCTTAGGAACCCCCTCCGACGGTCAAGTTAGCTTCTGAAGATGATTCGATTCAGAAGGCAAGAAGTAGCTTTAATGCTATTTGGACCGTAGTCCTTAAGGGTCTCGGAGGCAAAGAGTTGCATACCTTTGGCAATAAATAGCGGAGTATTTATAGCGGAGGATAGAGGTCGGTTAACGGTGGTAGCCGATATAGGACTATGTTTGGGCTTACTGGTAAACCGCCATAGTGTCGGATCCGCCACTGGAGTGGGCCGGACTCGGCTATCGGGCCGAAGGGGGTTGGGCCGCTGAGGAGTCGAAGCCTGCTGGGCCTTGGGCTGCTGTGCTGTTCCCGGGCCGAAGGCTGGTGGGCCGCTGACGGGCTGAAGCCTGTTGGGCTGGGAGCGACGGTGCCGCTTACTGGGCCGAGGGCTGCTGGGCCGCCGATGGGCCGGAGGCTCCCGGAGGGCCTGATACTGCTGCTGTTGGGCTGAACGGGGTTTGGGCCTGCTCTAATGGGCCGAATCGGATTCTGCCTCATCAATATGTAATGGAAACTTTTTGTCTTTTGGGTGTTGATTAAATTTTAGTTTGGAAAAAATTTATTTTCGAGCTTGATATTATTGGATGTATGGTATGTTATGTTTGGCATAACATATGGTGTGATATATATATATATATATATATATATATATATATATATATATATATATGTTGTGAATGGATAGTCACATGAATGAATGTACGCGTATAATATGGCAATTGTAAAATAGGTTAAAAATTGAGTATACGAAGGTTCTATTTTTTTTAATTTGTTTATGTAGAACAGCAATTTTATATGGTACGATAAATGCCAATTAACATTTAGTAGCAAATGTATATGCTAAATAAATTTCAAATAAGATTTAGTAGAAAATGTGTATGCTAGTATAAATGCTAATTAATATTTAGCAACAAATGTATTTGCTACTATATTTTTTTAGATAAAAAGTTATATCTAAAATACTATCATCACTCAACTGACGATCAAGATGAGAGGGGAGTATGTAAGAGAATATCCGATCCAAGTGCCACAACCGCATAATAGCACAATAGTCAAGCTGGCCTCACATACGACAGGTGAACACCATTTGAAGACTAGTTTTACTATGGTTGGCAATATTGGCTGATGACTATACATATCGGTTGCTATGCATCGGTATTGTAGGTATTGCTATAATAACATTGGGGGATAATTTGATATCAGTTATCTGTATTCAAAAAAATATAAAAAATTTGTTGACCGGTACTAGACCAAATAGACCAGCATTAAGCCAGTAAATCCGATATCCATACTGGTACATATTATTACTATATATCCTCCAATACCGGTACTGTCAGCTTTACACACGGGTTGCAGGTTTGGATTACGGATGCATCAACTTAGTATGGATATCATGCATGCACATAGACGTGAAGACGGCCTCTCTCCTATCTCATGCCATGCACCATGAACATTTCTTTGTAAAATCAGGTCCGATGTGTCGAAGTACTGCTGCACGTCTGACATGAACTCCAGGGAAAGTGGTGCATGTTGGTATAGTTGGTGACTCCCTGGTGCAACTTTCTTTTGTCTTCTTGAAAAATTCATGTCTCCTTATGATAGCATAGATCCTATTCGCATGTGTGGTTGGGCCAGTTGGCCATCTCCATTTTTCTAGTATTGGCCGCATCCACCTCAATATTGGATACAGCTAGCTAGGATATATATCATTTCATTCTTTAGACAGGAATCCTGTGAATTATTTTGTGATCTTTTCTGTTTTCTGATTCCTCCCCCCTAAGTATAGAGCAAACAAGTCACCAATATCTAATTGACTTGCCTCACCATCTGTGGAATATATAGGAGAGACTGATGTATCCGATGTGAAATGGATGAACTTGAGGAAAAGAACGACGGATTAGTGCTTTAGAAGATCCCGTACGTTCTCCTTGATTTTTCCTTTAAAAAACATGTATTAGTTATGTCAAAGATAAATAAATTTTCATCAATATATACATGTATGACTTGCCTCACCATATGTATTAGTTAAGTAGCCTCAAGTTTTAACTTTTAACATATCGTTAACTTCTTCCTGCTTATTTGTAAACAGGCCACACAGATCGTATGCTTTAAGAATAATGTACTTCGCATTGCATTATGCCTTGTAAAGAGAGAAAAAAAAAAGAAGGAAAATACTGTTCGTGCACTCTTAAAATGTTCCCTCAAACTACTTCTCTTATCTTAACAGCCTCCCGCGATTTATTACGGCGAATTCTAGTTCTGTGACTGTTTTAATGCACTAAAAGGGAGATGATGGGAGGAATATCCTAAGTATATATGCGTTTGAAAACTTTAGAATAACATCCGATGAAGAACTCTTAATTGTGGGTCTTTCATTATTTTCATTAAATTTGTTTTTTTTCTTTGGAATATATAAGGGAGCACTAACTTTCTAATTAACACATTTTCTCAACACAAGATATAAGGACTTAATCATAAAAGTCTTTTCACACTTTAATCAATATTTCACTACAAGATACTACATTTTTACAACAATAGTATATGTGATGTTATGCAACTAAAATGACATATTTGATATTTTGCCTATAAATATGCATGGTTAATATATAATTATCTCATGATTATATGTATGTGACATTCTTGTTATGAAATTCTTTGTGGCTTTAGAACATATGTGGTATAACTGAAAAATCATTAGGATGAACTTGGTGCTCTTTGACATGGGCAGTTGTTCCGGAAATATATACAAATTATTTGGTCATTTAAAATCTTCAGGTAATCAGAAAGTATGCACATTGATTATCTTGGTATCCAGATTTTTGCACCCATATTATGATCAATTTAATTTATAAAAATATGCACAAATAATAAATTTTATCCTTTATCAAACCCACCCTAAACTAATTAAGCTCTTATAAAAAAAGAAAATGATTTAACAGTCCAACCCCACAGTCAAACATCATTTTTTACTCTAACACTTGCGCAAAAAATAGAAGAAGTAAAATAAAAAATGACCCTAATAATAATAAGAACTAGACCGCACCATGGGATGAAACCAACTGAATCATTCCTCTAAAAGGAAAAGGGCGTCGCACACAACCCTCCCTAATTTGTTTGCAAAATAAGTTATCCGGAATTACTTATCCAAAATAACGTGTACTAAATAAGGAGTGTTTAATTTTAATAATTTTGTGAGACCCACTAACCGAATAGAAAGAATAAGTAATTCTTAAGTCTAATGTTGAATTATTTATTTTTTTTATTCTAGTATAAACAATTCTAACATGATATAAACTATTCTTCCCATCAAATTAGAATTAACCTTATTCTAAAAATAAGACTCTTTATTCTGCTCTTATTCTCCTGTCAAACTTGAGCTAAAGTATAGCACGCATCACTACACACTCTCCCTCTCTGCCAATCCTTCCCCCCGCGGCCTCTCCTATATAAGGAGCGACCAGCTGCCCCCTTCCACCTCTCACCAATCACATCCTCCACAAACCTACTCGATCCCCTCCGCCTCGCCCATATATCCTGCTGAAGCAGCGCCACCAACCCTCCATCCGAACTGGCTAACCCGGCGAACTCCATTCTGGCCGAGGAGGAAGACCAGAACAAGCTGGTGGTGGGCGCCCTCTATGAGGCCTTGAACGGCCGCGACGCCGACACGGTCCACAGTCTCCTCGCCCCACACATAGAGTGGTGGTTCCACGGCCCGCCGTCCTGCCAGCACATGATGCGCCTGCTCACCGGGTCGTCCCCCGACGAGTCCTTCGTCTTCGACCCGGTCTCGGCCAACGTCTTTGGGCCGACGGTGCTCGTGGAGGGCCACGGCCGGGGCTGCGGCAGCACCACCTGCCCGGTGGGGTGGGTCCACGCCTGGACTGTCACTGACGGAGTGATCACGCAGGTGAGGGAGTACTTCAACACCTCCCTCACGGTCACCCGGCTCGGCAGCGGTGGCAGCAGCGCCGCCACCGGGTCGACGTCCCGTTGCGTGGACCTGTGGCAGAGCAGCGTTCACGGCGAGAACTCTGTGCCGGGGCTGATGCTAGCGATTTAAGGTGTTCTTTGATGTAAAAGTATCGTAAAATACTGTAAAACACTGAATTCTACGGTATTTTATGTTGAACCGACTCCCCCCAAATATAGAAGGCCGCCGACCCACTTCTAGCGTTGGGGGTGTGTGGTTGTCGCTGTACGACATCTCATCATCTTTACTAGATTGTTTAGAGGAGAATAAAGGGGGCGATGGGATGAAGCAATCCATCTTCCCGAGTCTGTTGTTTCTGGTTTTAGGGCAGTGCTTAGTGCCTCCAAGTCGTCTTAGTGTGTTCTGTGCATGGGTTCGACGTTCGTCTGTGAGATGAAGTTTTAAAGGTGCAGTGTCGTCTCTTTCTGCGTCAGGGTCTGCTAGCTGTTGTTAGCCTCAGCAAAGAGTTTATGTTGTTTCGGTTTGATTGAGCTCTTGATTATAAATAGTAATTATAATGGTTTTGTGATATGACGCTTCTCTTCTTCTTCTTTTTCTTTTGTTTTTCGAATGAGTCCGATTCATACAGGTTTTGTTGGAAAATTTTCAAAATCATCTCTCATTAGGAATGGAAAATTTAGTGTACCAGAGAGTTGTTCAAAATCTTTCTCACTTTGACCAAATTCAGACCAACCTTGCACTAGAAACTCTTCATCTTTTTTGAATTAATACGTCCGGATGGCAATGCAGTCCAATTTTATGACATATATGGTACAAGATATATATTGATGTAGATATATATATTGGGAATATATGAACTATTCAGAAATAAGTCCTCACAATTTACCGCGAATCAATGAAAGGTCTTTAAAAATTACAAATAAGCTCTAAGAATTTTACAAACGAGCCCTTAAAAAAGACTTAGTTTTAAAAAAAGTTGTGATTGTGAAAATGTATTTGTAAACAATTGAATTAGAAAGGTTTATTTGTAAATACATTATATTTATGGAGGTAAAAATATAAATATATCATATATTGTGTTCCCACACTACACATTGGAATCCATGCTCTTGATCGATCAGCAAGTAGCGCGCACAGTTCCTTTTAAACTGTGATAGGAGCAGTGGAGAGGGTCTTGATAAGAATGTGGCCCCGAGATAAGACGAGGATATATTCTTAGATAAGTGGGGAGAATTAAAGTGGATACGAGGACATGAGGGGGAGCAAGGAGAGGGACAATTGTGGAACAAGAATGTGAAAAGAACCCTTAGTTACTATTAATACACGGCTTAGCATGGAGGATAGGAAGGGAATAAATTATAGAAATGCTATCCTCTAAGTATATTTCAATCAGGATTCCTTTCTTGAACCTTTTGTTGGCAGCTGGTTGCCTCATCATCCTCCCCCTCCGAATCGAAACACATCGATCGGGAAGCACGTGTGCTTTTACTTGCAACTCGGACACTTCATATATATTCCTTAATTCTTGTCCCACTACTTTATTTTACATGAAAATTAACATGCAGCAGCATGGCAATTCGACAGAAGTGACAAATGATGGTTTAATCTTAGGAGAAATTAAATTGCCGATTGAGGACTTGCTGCATCCTGCATGCGCATGTGAGACTATCAAGAGGAGCTAGCTAGCACTGGGAAGGGGGTCCTTCGCTTCGAGCTCTCCGAGGAAAAGGAACCGGATGATGAGTGGAAGCATATATTCCCCATATAAAAGGAGAAAGATTTAGGTGGATCGAGCTCGATCATGTCATATTCCTACGTACAAGCTGTGAAAAGCTTCCCTTAGCAAACCTCATTTTTATGATATTCTTTGTAATTCTGTCGATCAATCACCCTTGATGATCACCTAAGTGAAAGTCGTGAGTCATAGGTATATAAATCGATCTTCTTTTTTTGGTCAAAAAACATGGTCGCCTTTTATATAACATACAGAAAGATTACAACATGGAGCAGGTAAACCACATACACATCATAGTCATCCAACAACAAGCAGATACCATACTAAGATAGTCACCAGAACATAAGTTAGAAAGAAATTAAGGATGAGGTTTTCATAGGACGGAGGAGAACCTCCGCGGAGATGCCGGCTAGAGACTTGCCACAGTAGATTAGTTGATCGTACGGATTAAGTTTGATCCATTCAAATATTACTTAGGGGGAGTACCATGCATTAGAATTAATGAAGGCATGCATGCGAATGAACGAAAACACCCCGTGCGTCACGCTGTCTACCAAATACCAAGTGTGGTGAGAACCCTGTTAGATGCCCTTCTCTTCTTCCTAGCTCGCCTTTCTACATAATGTAAAGGGACGCTTCATCCTCAAGTTGTACACAGATAGGGAGAGGAAAAAGCTAATTCTATTTTTGTAATAGTTTATACAACATAAAAAGTATTTTCAAATGATAAGTAATGCTAACCTTAACATCTTTATTTTTGTAAACTCTCTTTCTTGTCCTCTCAAGTTAATTTTCAACTATTTTTATCCCTCAAATTCACTCAAAAACTGTGTATAACTCTTTTAAAACTTTAAAAGTATATACTACACCTTCCGTTTCAAACATGAAGTTAATAAGTGAGAATACATCTCACTAGCTAGTTTTTAGATAATTAGACTAACCACTATATCCAACATAACCCCATTTTTCTATGATGTATCAAACTACAACTTAGTGCTTCGTTTTGGAAGTGAAGAGATCTCATAAATACGTACTTTCCGTAATCCAATATTCCCCCTCAACAATACTGACGTGAAAATAATGAAAACTCAAAAATACCCTCAAACCAACGAAATACATCATAAAGGGTGGTGAAAATCTAACAGCATGTCCAATTAAAAGTGGTGTTAAACATTCATTTAAAGGTATCAAATGTAGCCACTGTGATGGGAAAATTTGTGGACGATCTCATTGGAGACCTAAACAAAGGATGATATAGACATATAGTCTCTTTGGTCCCACCCCCAAGTCGTATAATTGGAAATCAGACTTTAGAAGGGGAAAAAAAGAAAGAAAGAAAAAAGAAAAGGAAAAACTGCCATATCCGTATGTTCTTTTTTTTTTTTTACCCATACCATATCCGTCCATTCAACCCCCAAAAGGCATTTGTTCCAATCTTTTCCGGTTGCATAATCAAGTATAATGGGCCAAAGACTTAAGAGCAGAATCTTCAATTAAAACAAGGGAAATCCTAACCCACTTTGATTGCAAAATAAGTTATTCGGTCGAGAATAGTGTATACTAGAATAAGGAGTATTTTGATTTGATAGTTTTGTGGGGCCCTATGACGGAATAAGAAAGATAAGCAATTCTTAAGTCTAAGGTGGAATGGCTTATTCTCCTTATTCTAGTATAAGTAAAATTATGTGCTCCACTTTGTTTGCAGAGTAAGTGATTACGTGGGGCCCACTGACGGAATGACTTATACTAGAATGAAGAGTGTTTCGCTTTGATAGTTTTGTGGGGCCCACTGACAGACTAAGAAGAATAAGTAATTCTTAGGTCTAGAGTGGGATGACTTATTCTCTTTATTCTCCGAATACGTTATTCTCCACCGGTATAAGCCATTCCGTTTGTCAAGCAAAATTTACCAATATCATATCCATTCATTCAACCCCCAAAAGGCATTTGTTCCAATGTTTTGCGATTGCATAATCAAGTATAATGGGCCAAATAAGAGCAGAAATCTTCAATTAAAACAAGGGAAATCCTAAAGTTGGGCAGTATGATATCCATTATGAATTGCTTTTGTATATTTTTACTTATTTGTTCTTTGTTTTTGCTTATGATTTGTCGGCACAAACAAAAAGTGTCGAGTACCAATATAGATAGGACATTATTTTTTTTGCAAATAAGGCATGAAAGTCTATAACTGCAGAAATATTCATATACATTTAAACATACATAGTAAAGTACAATTATGGTCGGGTCATAAAATCCTGGCATGCACCAGTTTTCTGATTACATCTAGTTACAGAAAATCTTTATCTCTATGTAACCGAAAAAAGAAAGCCTTTGTCTATAGGAAAATGGGATTCACTGATTGACTAGAAATCTCAAGCTGAGCTTGGACACGGCTTTTTCTTCACATAGGTAGATGATGCTACATATGCTCCTCTCTTGACTTATAAGGGAACACATAAATGAAAACATTTCTAAGTAAGTTAACGGTTTTCATGATTAGCAAATGCTATATTATGTTTTCAGTTCCCTGTAAATTCTATTCTTGGAGATATATCTACCTCCCGTTTATGTTTTATGCCAATCACGGGAACCCTTAGTTAAGACTTACTTAAAATATTAAAATATAAATAAAATGAACTCTAATAAGTTGAAACCTATTTAAACTGTTAAAATATAACCAACATATAATCAAATTATTAAAACTCAACATTCAACTAAGTATTTCAAAGAATTGTTGACGTGCTTGTATTGAAATCCCGAAATAGAATGTCCAAGTATTGAGTGTGACTATGTAACACAAATAACAAAGCCCACCAATAGCGAATCTCTGCTCTAGCATTAAGATGCTATTTGCCTCTAAGTGGATTCTTGCATGCCTTTCTTGATCTCTTCATACATGCTAAGATCTGAAGAGCTAAACTGTGAGGTAAGGTGAGAACGATTTGGGCCTTTACCGGGCCAACAGAGGATCATCACCCAACTCTTTTGAGGCAGCTTGGGCCAAGCTCACCGCTAGCGTCCGCCAGGTCAGGCCCAATTCACAAGAAGCCTGGAAAACCCTGATTGGACCGCTTGGTCCAATCAAACACCTTCCTCTTCCTTGCCACCATCCGTTCGTTCCGAATTTCACATCTCAGAACGGGAGTTTTTGACCTCAAAAACAGTGTGTACTCATGCCTTCTCAGATACTTTTAAATTACAGTTGCCTTCTCAGATTAATATCATTAATCTGTAGTAAGTGGGATATCATAATAACAAAAGATCTCAAATGCAACTCATTAAAACAAAGCAACAAATCACTTTTTGAATGAATTCATTTATCACAAAATGTTAGTCCCACTTAGCTTAAGTAAGTTTCTCCCAATCTTTTTGGAAAATTTTCAAGTTAGTCATAGATATTTTTAGATCACATAAATGGAATATTTGCTAAAGTTTGCTCCCTAAGCATATTCTACACTTTGACGTGTACTTTCTTGAAATAATAGATTTTAAATTATAAAAAATACAAAATAAATAAATTTTTATAATATTAATTATAAAAATTTAAAATTACATCTACAAGGTAAAAATAAATTATTTTAATGATTAAATCTAAGGTTCTTTGCAATTGATATTTGAGGATAAGTATTCACTACTTTGATAAATGCTATAATGAGAAAACCTCCGTAGTATATCTATCCATTTAGGTTGTACCTTATAGCATTAATATCACCCCAATTCATTTAGAAATAAAGGAAAAACTTCAGGTATATGTAGGTTGTAAACAGTGAGATATTTGACTACTATTGACATTATATATGAATGTTTATTCTTTTTTCCTTGTCGAGTGATTCATAACATGCTAAATGCTAATCAAAGTTTCTTGATGGAATGAAGAAAGAGTTGTAGGCTTTGATTGTACATTAATTTCTTCATAAAGCATAGTTAAATTTAGAGGTTTTCTTGCTATGAAATCATAGCTTATGTGAAGTTTTCTCTGAAGGAAAGGATAACCAAGCTGACCTATTGAAGAAAAGTTCCTCTTGTGTCAAGGTTCAAAAGACAAATTAATATGAAGAGGTGGCGATTCACAATGATGATGAAAATTAAAGCAAGTGATAGAAATCTATGACGCCTAGGATGTGAATTTGTCTAAGAAAATAGACAAAGAAGGAGTCTCTTATAGGTCCCTTCTATTAACACTACTTAATATGCATTACAAACAATACTCTCTTACATGTCCTTCCTATCAACACTACTTAAGGTGCATTATGTTTCCTTTTAATTTAAGCTCCAATATAATTCCATTATTAAAGGTTTGTGTAGTTTTCAACAGATGAAGTTAGATTATTCTTGTTAATGTGTATAAGATAATAATTACATGGATTTTATGGCATTTATTATGAAGCGATTGCTTAGATATGTATGATTTCCTAAGGGTCTTAAACTCTTATGTAGTATCTCTAGATATTCATCATGTTTTGAGTGGAAATAGATATTCATGAACATCAAAAATTTGTTGATAGATATTTGTTACAGTGGGCATTTGGATACGTAAATTTTTAATAACAAAAGGCAAACTTCATGTGAATGAAAAGAAGACTCAAGATGGTAGGAGGTATCAATTTGACATGTCTTCAAGAACAAAGGTTTTCAACCCAATAATAGGGAAATGTTTATGAGATATCATGATGAAAATGTGAACAACATGAAACAACTATCATCAATTGTCAAGCAATATAATTTGTTTTAGTTTCCTGCTAATATAAGGGATGGTTTGTCTCCACTTCAAAATAGTTAGGAGAAAATGATATAAAGAAGATTTTATGAAGTAAAGACAACCTTAGAAACATACCAACTGTAGGGCACACCTTAACCCTTACAGTTTTCCCGTATTAGAACACACTAGGAGTCCAACATTTCACTGCTAGGAACTGTTTAGATACGTCAAATATCATGTGTTTGTTTCTGAAGTTTAATAATGAGGGTATGATAGTTTTTAACTTTTGGGAATGATAAAGAGCTGTGCATATCTAGATTACCTCAAATAAAAATAAAGATGTGCATATTCTTGGGTCTAAGTATTCAAATATCTATCTAGCTTTCTTTTTCTCTTCACTCACCCAAGTCTTTGATGACATCGATGCCTCATTTACCACCATATTCTCCCATCCCCTATATGTTCCATTGACCTTAATATACGTATACATCGTAATGTCTTAGATGCAGAATTTCTACTAATACATAAGGATAAGACTAAAAGAACACAATTTTTCCTACAAGATAAGATAAAAATAGAATCAGGATATGGGGAAAAAAAAAATTATACATTGTAAATGTCTTAGATGCAGAATTTCTACTAATCTACAAGGAATAGAAAGGGAAGGTTACATTGACACATGGTGTTATCTGGTGTGTTTTGATACATTTGAAGATAAGGATACGTAAGGATAAGACCAAAAAAACACAATTTATCTTACAAGATAAGATAAAAATAGAATCAGGATATGAACCGACAAGTATCAGTTGGCATCTGATATCAAATGGATGTCCAAATGCAACCAGAAGTACATGCCTTTTAAGAGGAAAAAGAAGGCACATGAAACTCATAATCTAGTAGTGCCTCGGCCATTAAAATTTAAGCTCTAATGTCAGAAAATTCAGCAATTGAAAAAGACAATGAAGACAACAGGCTTCAGTCCAGTTTCAAATATAACCAAATACCTATTATTAATACTAATATTTAAATTGTTATGGATACAAAGATTTAATATAGAGTCCATAAGAGATCAATACAAAATTAAATGAAAGTAACGCACACAGATTTTTCCGTAAAATGCAAACAAAGTATACCGCAGATAGCATAGTGGAGCATGGACAGTGAAAGGTTAGACCAAGTCTTAAGTAGCAAAGCATGGATTGGTTGGTGCACAGTCAGCATAGGGGTTAAGAATCCCAACTTATGCACTAAATCTCATCATATTTTCTTTGAATAAATTATTGAAGAATTTTTAAAATCTTCATAAATATAATATATTTATCAAAAAATAATACTTTATAAATTTAAGTTATTTTTATAGTACATGTTTGTAAAATATATTATATATTAAAGATTAACATATCTTTCATAATTTTTCCTATGGTCATTTTTCTTGAATCTATATCTGATCGTAATCATAGCATTGGAAATTTTACCAAGTGCAAAGAGATGCTACTGTTGGGTTTTAATCCAATTAGTGGTCCACTTGTGTTTACTGGGCTGCACACTTGCACACCATTAGGCATCCAATTAATGGAATATGATTGGGCTTTAACCCATTAGGCGCCCAATAAGGATCCTGTAATGGGTAGGATCCTGTTAGAAGTAAGAACGGGACTGGTCCCTCCTCTCTATAAAAGAAGCTTGTGACTCCCCATTAGGTCATACGCATTAAGACGAATAGAGAGAGGAAACCAGTGGAGACAGTGCGTGGGTTTACACCGTCTTCCTGTCCGGAGTTCGTGCGTTCTTGTTCGAGGTCCGCTGCGCGTGGGGATCGACTCCGGCATCGTCTTCCTCTGCGTTAGGGATGGCTTCCGCTCCAGGTATTCCGAAAATCCCCAACAAGTGGTATCAGAGCCCGTGTCGGAATTTTGGGGCTCCGATTTACGGGATTCTTCCCGGTTTTGTTTAAAAAAAAAAAAAAAAAAAAAATTTCAGAACGGCCGGACGGCTGCCGGCGTACCGCCGCGGCCGAGCGCGGCAGCGCCGGCTGCGCGGGCGCGGCACGCCCCGCCGCGGCGGGCGGCCGCGCTGGCCGCGCAGGCCCGCGCGGGGCCGTGCGCGGCCCGCGCGTGGCCGCGCCGCGGCGAGCGGCCGCGGCCCGCGCGCGGCCGTGCAGGCCCGCGCGGGGCCGCGCGCGGGCGCGGCCTGCGCGCGGCGCCCGCGGCCGCGCAGGCCTGCGCGGGGCCGCCGCGCAGGCCCGCGCGGTGCGCTGGGGCCGGCGGCCGCGCGGGGGGCCCTGCGCGCGGCGGCGCTGGCCGCGCGGCGGCGCGGGGGGCCCTGCGCGCAGGGCCGCGTCCGGCGGCGCGGCGGCGCGGCGGCGCTGGCCGCGCCGGGCTGCCGCGCAGGGGGCGGGTTCCGGCGGCCGGTTTCCGGCGGGTTTTTGGGTTCCGGCGGCGGTTTCCTAAATCTGGATTTTCTAAAATTTGGGTTTCCTTAAATTGGAGTTTCTAAACCCTAACCTTCCTTTTTGGGAGGTTGAAGATGATGGGTTTAAGAAACCATTAAGTTTAGGAAACTTTGTATTTAGGAAATTATTGGATTCTATTTGGGTTGGATTTTAAATCCGTAACGGATCTTGGTTAAAGATCATTTGGGTCCTATTTTGGGTATTAGATCCGTTAGGATCTTATTAAGACCCAAATACGGATCCATTTGATCATTCCTTAACGGATATTAGTTAACGGGTTTTGGATTCGAATTCTGGGTACGATATCCGTTTGGATGTCATTAAGACCCGAATTCGGATCCGATTAAGTATTCAACCCGAATCCGTTATTCTAACCCAAATCGAATCCGTTAATCCATTAAGAACCGGACCCGCATCCGTTTATATCCGTTTGTGTATATGTATCCTTTAAATTAAATGATTTTAAATCTTTTTAACTTAAAGGATACATATACACAAACGGATATAAACGGATGCGGGTCCGGTTCTTAATGGATTAACGGATTCGATTTGGGTTAGAATAACGGATTCGGGTTGAATACTTAATCGGATCCGAATTCGGGTCTTAATGACATCCAAACGGATATCGTACCCAGAATTCGAATCCAAAACCCGTTAACTAATATCCGTTAAGGAATGATCAAATGGATCCGTATTTGGGTCTTAATAAGATCCTAACGGATCTAATACCCAAAATAGGACCCAAATGATCTTTAACCAAGATCCGTTACGGATTTAATTAAGACCCAAATACGGATCCATTTGATCATTCCTTAACGGATATTAGTTAACGGGTTTTGGATTCGAATTATGGGTACGATATCCGTTTGGATGTCATTAAGACCCGAATTCGGATCCGATTAAGTATTCAACCCGAATCCGTTATTCTAACCCAAATCGAATCCGTTAATCCATTAAGAACCGGACCCGCATCCGTTTATATCCGTTTGTGTATATGTATCCTTTAAGTTAAAAAGATTTAAAATCATTTAATTTAAAGGATACATATACAATTTTGATAATCTGTTTGTAATTTTAGTTATTTCTGCAAACAGAAACGGATATATTTGCAATTTAAGTTGTTTCTGCAAATTAAAACGGATATGTTTGCAATTTATGATTATTCATGCAAACTGCAAAGTATGTTTACAATTCAGGACTTTTCTGTAAACTGTTCAGACTATGTTTGCAATTCAGTTTTCTCTCTGCAAACAGAAAAAGGACATATATGTAACAGCATGCTATAAACTTGTTAAGTAATCATTTTAATGTAGTTTTAAGCATGATTAATGTTGTTTAAGAATCAATAATTATTGCTGTAAGTTTAGGAGATATTCTTGTGATTATTTGTCTTCTTTACAGTTTTTAATTATGTATGAATATCTCCACTTAAGATTGCATTAATTATTGTGTTTATGTCCTTTTTGCTCATGTTATGTGTTTATTAATGCTATTATGTAGTTTCGTGGTAAATTTTGATTTCTAACTGATTAGTTTGACCACCAAAGTGGCACTAATCACGAGGATTGATAAAATCTTACCATATTAAGTTTTAAATAGCATTATTGATGAGCATTTAGATATTTGTTATCATTTTAATTGGGGGAGGATGTTTTAGTATTCAAAGTGTGTAAGTAGATCACCAAAGTGACCTTATGCATGGAGAATAATAAAATAAACTCGTTAAGAAATTAAAATGATTTCAAATACTTGTGTTCATGACTTGGTTGTAAATTTAACTCCCAAAGGAGTATTTATTTTCATGTCATGAGCAGGATAAAATAAAATTTATTTACATGGCGATTCTTGAGAGTTATGTACCCAAAGGTACTCTCTCTTGATATCAAAATGTTTATAAGTTTTAGTTTTATCACTTAAGTTAATTCGGGGGGGTTCGTCCATGAAGTTATCGGACGACTTGATAAAGTAGTTCTCTTTATGTTGTTGAATTACTTTGCATATTTGTTTGCCTCATTACTTGCAATATTTTAGTTCCATTGCCTTATATGTGAGCATGTGTTTGTTTATTTCAGCTGCTTCTCCTTTGTTTGCACCATTTAATGCTAGTGTGTCGTACCTGAATGGCACTAATTTCACTGAGTGGAAACAAAGGGTACAATTTGCTCTAGGCTGCATGGACTTAGATTTAACATTACGTGAGGTTATGCCGGCTCCACTTACTCCAGAAAGCTCATTGGAACAGCAGACTCATTATGAAAAATGAGAAAAGTCCAATCGTCTCTGCCTTTTGTTCCTTCAGGGACACGTTGGACAGAACATTAAGGGATCTATCCCAGATCAGACTACTGCTAGTGGATTTCTTAAGGCTATTGAGGAACAGTTCATTAGTTCTGATAAGGCCAAAGCCAGTACTCTAATGACTAAACTGTCCTCAATGAAATACACCAGTGGTAGTGTTCGAGAGCATACATCTTATGTTTGCTATGAGTCTAATTTAGTTAATGTTCCTAAGAGTACATGGTGGATTGACTCAGGTTCTACTGTGCATGTTGCCACTCTATGCAGGGATTCCTTTTCCAAAGGCCTCCGAATGAGGGTGAGCGGAGCATCTTTTCAGGAAATAAGACGCGCTCACAAGTCAAGGCCGTAGGAATTTATAGGATAGTTATGGAATCAGGATTTGTTCTAGATTTAGAAGACACTTTTTATGTACCATCTTTTAGTAGAAATTTGGTTTCAGTATCAAGACTTGATTCAAAAGGTTTTCAAGTCAAACTTGGAAACTCTTCAGTTGAATTAATAAATGATTCTATTGTTATTGGTACTGGTTCTATATCTGATGGTTTGTATAAATTGTGTCTTAGCAATGCGATTGAACAATCTCATAACACCCTGCATACTTCGGTCCTTATTGGCAACAAGCGTGGTAGAGTTAATGAAAATTCATCCATGTTGTGGCATAGGAGATTAGGACACATCTCCATTAAGAGGCTCAAAAGGTTAGTGGGAGAAGGAGTGTTACACACTCTGGATTTCACTGACTTCGAGACATGTGTTGATTGCATTAAAGGAAAGCAAACACACACGCCTAATAAAGATGCCACAAGGAGTTCTGGAATTTTAGAAATAATTCACACTGATATCTGTGGTCCTTTTCCACCCTGTCTGACTGGTGAGAGGTACTTTGTCACCTTTATAGATGACTATTCTAGATTCATGTATCTCTATTTACTTCTTGAAAAGGCAGATGTTTTTAATGTCTTTAAGGATTTCAAGAAGGAAGTAGAGAAACAATCAGGGAAAGTAATCAAGATAGTCAGGTCTGATAGAGGTGGCGAGTACTATGGTAGGTATACTGAGATGGGACAAAGGCCTGGTCCATTAGCTAAATTCCTTAAAGAAGAGGGTATTGTACCTCAGTACACTACTCCTGGCAGCCCATACCAGAATGGGGTTGCAGAAAGAAGGAATCGAACGCTTAAAGAAATGGTCAGGGCAATGTTAAGTCATTCTACCCTTCCTTTATCCTTGTGGGGCGAAGCCGTTAAGACAGCTGCTCACATTGTGAATAAGGTTCCTACGAAGGCTGCGCCTAAGACTCCTTATGAGTTATGGTGTGGTAGGAAACCTTCTGTGAGCTATATGCGCACGTGGGGGTGTGCAGCTGAGGCTAGATCATACAGTCCACAGGAAAAGGCTTTTGATCTCAGAACAACCAGTGGATTCTTCATTGGTTATCCAGCGAGATCGAAAGGGTATAGATTCTATTGCCCATCCCATGTTCCCATCATTATAGAAACAGATAAGGCAAGGTTCCTTGAAGATGGCGGAGTTAGTGGGAGTGGACCTTCTCGAGAGATTTCTTTTGAGGAGTTACAGGATCAGGTTGAAATACCTGTAACAACTGACAACCTTGTTCCCATATTCATTCCTCGGAATGAAATCCTAGGGGAGCAAATAGTTGCAGTTGGTCCACCCCAGGTTGCTCCAGAGCCAGAAGATGTCGCTGTTGTTGACCAACCACCTCCTCAGGTGGATCAGGGGCCAACATTGCGTCGATCTGAAAGAGTCAGGAGACCTGCCATATCTGATGAGTTCATAGTATACCTACAGGAGGATAGTGTAGACAGGGGTGACATTGATGATCCAGTGACGTTTTCACAAGCCATGAAGAGTGAAAAATCTGCCTATTGGTTTGAAGCCATGAAAGAAGAGCTTGACTCTATGGCTAAAAACCAAGTCTGGGATCTCGTTAACTTGCCTAAAGGGTCCAAACTTGTTGGATGTAAATGGATATTCAAAACTAAGGTGGACGCTAAAGGCAAAGTTGAACGATATAAGGCCAGATTGGTAGCTAAGGGTTTCACTCAAAGGGAAGGCATTGACTATGATGAGACGTTCTCTCCAGTTTCCAAGAAACTCTCATTCAGAATAGTCATGGCCTTGGTAGCTCATTTTGACCTTGAGTTACATCAGATGGATGTGAAAACGGCTTTTCTCAATGGGGACCTAGATAAAGAAGTGTACATGGAGCAACCTCAAGGGTTTCGTGCTGAAGGTAAAGAACACTTGGTATGCAAATTAAGGAAATCCATTTACGGACTTAAGCAAGCCTCCCGCCAATGGTTTATAAAGTTTAATGAAATCATACTGTCTTTTGGGTTTAAGGAAAACATTATTGATGAATATTTGTACCTAAAGATCAGTGGGAGTAGTTTCATTGTCTTGCTTTTGTATGTGGATGACATCTTGCTTGCCAGTAGTGATCTTGGTTTGTTGCACGAAACCAAAGCTTTTCTTTCTAAGAACTTTGAGATGAAAGATATGGGTGATGCCCACTATGTTTTGGGCATTGAAATCACTAGAGATAGACCCTCAGGCACTCTTGGTCTCTCTCAGAAGGCTTACATCTCAAAGGTCTTGGAAAGGTTCAACATGCAGTCCTGCGCACCCGATAAAGTACCCATTGTAAAAGGTGATAAATTCAGTGAATTACAGTGTCCCAGGAACGACTTGGAAAGGAAGCAGATGGAGTCTATCCCATATGCTTCAGCCGTTGGGAGCTTAATGTACCTTCAGACTTGTACACGTCCAGATATAGCTTTTGCCGTGGGTATGCTCAGCAGGTACCAGAGCAACCCAGGCATGGATCATTGGAAAGCTGCCAAGAAAGTCATGCGGTATCTTAAGGGCACATTAGATTTCATGCTCACTTATAGAAGGTTAGATCAGCTAGAGGTCGTTGCCTATTCTGATGCTGATTTTGGCGGCTGCCTTGATTCGAGGAAGTCCACTACAGGATACATCTTTCTCCTAGCAGGAGGAGCTATCACTTGGTGCAGTGAGAAGCAGAGTATTACAGTGGCTTCCACGATGGCAGCTGAGTTCATTGCTTGTTTTGAGGCTAGTGCACAGGCCATCCAGTTGCGGAATCTGTTTACAGGTCTATCATTTATTGACTTCGTCTCCAGACCTATCAGGATATATTGTGACAATTCCGCTGCGGTCTTCTTCTCTAAGAACAATAAGGCGTCCAAAGGTGGTAGAGCCTTAGACATTAAGTATTTTGCTCTTAGAGACAGAGTGAAGAATCAAGAAGTGTCTATAGAACATATCGGAACGGATCTTATGGTTGCTGACCCACTCACGAAAGGACTACCTGCTAGCACTTTTTGTAGTCATGTGATTCGGATGGGTCTTGTCAGTTCTCTCGATATGTTGTGATTCTTCTATCACTTTCTGCATTTTCCATTGTATACATGTTAGTTATGGATTTTGGTTGGCAGATTGTATATTTAAGTGGTGACCAATAGATAAACATTATGTTTGAGTTTGTCTACAGTTCCATATTTGATGTTCAATTGTAGTAAGTTGGTGGCATTGTGGTACATGGAAGGTGGTGTGTAATTGAATGCATTTGCCGCCATGACTCATGTCATTTGATTTACTGTTCTTGAACCTTTAAGATTCCGTTAATTGGAATGGTGTGTAGTTTTGTTTTATCGTGCGCGCGCATACCGTGATTTTCTCTTCAGGTGTATACCCAGGATGTCAAATCTTCAAGAGTCCTTTTGAAACTATATATATCTATACTATAAGTATGTTTTCAAAGGAAGATTTGATGTGCTTAAGACAAGTTGGACCAAGTGGGAGAATGTTGGGTTTTAATCCAATTAGTGGTCCACTTGTGTTTACTGGGCTGCACACTTGCACACCATTAGGCATCCAATTAATGGAATATGATTGGGCTTTAACCCATTAGGCGCCCAATAAGGATCCTGTAATGGGTAGGATCCTGTTAGAAGTAAGAACGGGACTGGTCCCTCCTCTCTATAAAAGAAGCCTGTGACTCCCCATTAGGTCATACGCATTAAGACGAATAGAGAGAGGAAACCAGTGGAGACAGTGCGTGGGTTTACACCGTCTTCCTGTCCGGAGTTCGTGCGTTCTTGTTCGAGGTCCGCTGCGCGTGGGGATCGACTCCGGCATCGTCTTCCTCTGCGTTAGGGATGGCTTCCGCTCCAGGTATTCCGAAAATCCCCAACAGCTACAGCTTTTGGCAGTTGTAACAGGTAATTAAAATGAGGTGATATGCGCATTTGCACTTGAACATGTTTGCTTTATTTAAATTTATTGGAGGAATGATGAGGTAGAAGACCAGTGGATGCTCACGGCAACATCAGCTGGCAGGATATAAGGGACAGGGAAAATAATGAAAATCGTATGGGAAGTGAACCCGAATAAATTAAAAGATTTTTTTTATATTGATCTCTATGAACATAATAAATTAATTTTTTAAAAAAATTTTAATCTCTACCGCTTGCTTACGTCAAATTTTATTGATTCTACCATAGTTAAATCTGAGTTTAAGTTTAACTCACTCTAAAAAAGTAAGTTGCATCCTTTGTTTAGATTTTGAATTTTACTGGCTATATCGACAGCCAATGTTGCACTTGGCTCTCGATGCAACCAAAATAAAAAAAATTACTTTTTAAAGTTGTCCTAAACATGTCTCACTTGTTCATACAATTCGATCTTCAATCGGACAATCTAAAAAAATCTAAAAAATGAAAAATTATTATTAAGTTGACCCACTAAAGTCATTTTTTACTATTAACTGAGATTCAATCTTTGGTTCTTTAGAGTAATTTCAAATATGTCTGTCCGGCCGTTTGAATATTAGTTTGAAGGATATTCCGCGAATATTTTCTTCTCTTAAAATGATTCTTAATTAGAATGATTTATTATTAAATTATATTAAATTTACAAAGACTAACATAAAATATACGAGATACACGATTTTTTTTTGCAAATTCACTATGTTTATATGAATCAATATCTAAAAAGTCCTAAATTAAAATAGTCCGAATATAATACCCCATGTGAACCCGGGAAGTGAACTGAATTAAAATGGACCGACAGTAATGCATAATGTGAACTGGACGGCCGAGCAGTTTGCACGTGAACCGGTTGATGAAGAATTCTGTTCTATTAGTGATCAGTTATAGATTCTACTAAAAGTTAAAACTCTAAAATTTATAATTAGCATATTCTACTAAAAGTTAAACTAAAATTTTTAATTACCGACTCCTATTTCCGGGAAATAGAGAGCATAAAATGAGAGATCAGAGAGAGAGAGAGAGAGATAAGTCTCCTCTCTTATCCCCGCTAAACTACCCCTCCGATTCCCACTCGCACGCTTTCGGTTCCTAAATTCCCGCTGCCCATCTCCATCTGCATAGGAGATGATCACGTGAAGTAGGGTTACCTTATCACAACAGACTTTTACATCCTAGTACCTCATATTTTACCGTATAGGTAACCTCACCTTATTAAAATAAAACACAGTTTTTAGACCAAATATTCACCATCCTTGCATGCCGCAAGTAAAACTCTTCTTTTCAATCTCCAGTAGTATTGAAGTGGCCCACTGCAGGTCCAGTAAAAAGTGGCCCATCAACTCCAAACAAGTTCACGATCGACATAAAGTTCTGAACATGTTCTATGTTAATTACGGGTCCATGGCACTGCGAAGGTCGTCCCTCAGGAAAGGTTTGGCACCAATCAGAAAGTCCACATGGACCAAGAGTCTGGAGAACCCACCGCTTCCCAGTGCTTATGCTTGGATTACCTAGTTAGCAAAGGGTAATTACCAAGAACTGAAGAATGCTCGGAAGTCGAAAACATGTTCCGTCGACCCTCCAGCATAATACGCTATCAGCTTCTGAGTGCGCTTGTTAGCACACTGCCAATGGACACCAGCCTCGCGCTTTTGAAACTCACCGTCGTCAGATCTGATTTTGGCTTGTTTGTTCTCATAGGAACTTCTTGTTGGGAAATTTAATTTGTAATCAGGAATTATGTAGATAATAAGATCCAAACATACACAAACGTAACGGAAGAATTCAAGGAATAAAGGATTAAAAAATAAGTAAATAAAAATAATATAAAAATGATAAAATCAAGTCGCATACACCTGTGCGAGGCCCTCGGGTTAAGATTTGCACCCCCATGCGCGGGATGATCGCGTAACTTTCAGTGTTGACTTTAAGTTTTGACTTTAACATTTCATAAGCCCCATCTCAATTTCTAAAAGTTACAAAAAAATTCAAAAAAAAAAAACTTTTTCTCTCTCTATCTTCTCTCCCTCTTTCTTATTTTCTCTCCCTAAATTCAAAATAGCAAAACTCCCATTAGAGTTGAAAACAATGGAGAATTAATGTGATTGTCCCCACATGTCCCCTCTTATCCTCCATTAGGTCATAGAAGTTAACCCCAAATATTATTTGCTAAACATGGCCTCCATTCAGGCGGTCTGGGAACCGATCCTTGCCGTCCATCAACCACCAGCATCCCTCTATACTGTCTTCCTGATCTGATCTATTATCGTTAGATCTCTGCATGGTATTGTTTCACTTACTTGTTTTAAATTAATCATGACAATAAGTCCCCTCCCCCAAGATTTTTATTTACAAATATGTCCGCCTAAATTTTCATGGATACTACATCTGTCTAGGTTCTCCCGTGATGCCACGTGATTAGGCGTTTACAAATTAATGAGAAACAAATTAAAATCCACAACATGGCTCATGAGGTGGGGATTGATTCGTTAGAGAGGGTCTTCATTCTACCCTTATCTGGGGCAGTATTTGTAATCGGGTTGGTCTAAGCCGGAGTCCGTTTTGACTCAAGTTAATTAAGGAGCAAAATTAATTATTCAAACGTGTCTTCTAACTTAGTAGTATGACAATCCCAACGAATCCAGCTTGTGATAGAAAACAATATATATCCTTCGGTCCGATCAAGCTACAACTTGAAATATATTCATTCATTATAATAATATCTGTTGATCCAAAACAGCTCTCAAGTCTAGGTGATTAGACCTGATCTTAGATGGATTCATAATTAACTTAATATTTGAGAAATACTTGCTGCACTGTTTATTACGATCATATAATATTACCATTCACATGCAAGTTTCGGTCCCCGAGTCGATTGCATGCATGGAGGAAAGGAGAGAGGAAAAGGATACATAGAAATTACGCCTTGGAACTCCATGGATTGGATCGGATATGGAGGATGCAATTCTGTGTGGAAGCTTTTCTCACCTCAATTTTTAGATTAATCTGATCGAATTTAGTTGATTCATCTAAAGTTGCAACCCTATCAATCAGTGCCAACATAAGCTATTCTTGTCAAAGACATCATCTGATGCCATCCCGGTTGCCCTCGCCCACGGATGCTCTCCTGGTTCAGGTGGCTGACGAGAGCATATTCCACTTTATTAATCCCGATATATACAAAAAGCCAGGGGAACCCATGTTGAAGTGGCCGCTTGGTCTGTGGGAATCTTGAGAAAACAAGAAACTTGGATTCTTGATCAGACGAAATCCCAGCTCTCAATGATGGCGCGGCAGTTGGAGAAAAGTAAATACCTGTCACGGGGGGGCCACCCAAGCCCATTATGTTGCACAACATGTGCTGCATGTTCCATGCCGCCCGCATGCATGCATGACCACACCATGGCGTTGTGGCCTTTAAAATTTCAGGTCAACTCCACGGCCTTCATGTCCTGTTTCCATCTCTCTGGCCTCTTCTTCTTCTTGCTTCTCCCTCTCTCTTGGGACCGTCATCATCATCACCATCAGCTTATCACGATCATCAATAACACGCGTGGCTATGATCACCATCACTATGATGAATACGAGGACAGAGGCAGTCTTCCGTGGAGAGTCCCACGAAGAACAGAAGAGTGTGTGGGAAGAAGGCAGGAGGGGGAGGTGTAGATGGGAGACGGCATGAGGCAGCCTCTTCTGGAATCTTCCCCTCTGAGGGCTCGATACCCGTCTCTGATCCGGTGCATGTACGTCGGGCACTTCCTGGCGAGATGGGGGGCGAGGTGTGTATATGTTTTCATCTTTTCTCCTCTTTGGAGAGTGAATGGTTCATGTTACTGTGTTCTTCTTGGCTTGCACATTTGGATGTTGGATTTCATATAAGTAGGAACGCAACCCATGTTTCAGTCCCTCACTTTTTTGGGGGTTTTCTTTTTCTTTTCCTTATGTGTTGCTTCATCTCTTTATATATAGGTGTGCGAGACACAAAATCTCCTAGTTTTTTGCCGTCTGATTCGTTTCGAGTGTTCTGTATTCCTCCTGTGTTGATCATACTTGCATACGTGGAGGAAAAATCTATTCTTGAATCTTTTCCTTAATTTTTGTGAGAGAATTTGATTAGAATTTTCACTGTGTTTTCCTTGTCACCTCGTTGTCCTCCTCCACCTGTTTGAGAAGATGAGGGAGTTTATGTTGGCCCATGTATTTTACAGAACAGCGGCCGTCTCTTTTGCCGAGCAATGCAATCAGTTCCTTTGTTCTCCTCTTGGAAGATCACAAAACATAGCAGATTTTTTGCCACACTTGACCATATAGACCTATCATCTACAAATTTCAGTACCTATTTTGCTCCTGCAGACTCACAAGTCAAGGGGCTCTTTGGTACCTTTGCCTTCCTGTTTGTGAGTCTCTTTTCCTTTTTGTCCTTCTGGTTGTGTATGATAAAAACATAGAAGCATTTGTTGTGGACATGCACTTGAAATCAAGCTTGTTCTGTGACCTGTTCTGAAGTCAAATGTAGGATGCTGGCTCTTACTGACTGCTGCTCTTAGCACTCGCCACCATGGTTCGCGAATCTTATTGTACAACTAAATCACCGACCCAGAACTTGAGTTAGTGAGTGGAGAGGCACAGAACTAATATACCCAGTGCGGGGACTAAATGGCTTTTGCCAACCCTTTCAATGGAATCTTCTTCTTCAATAGATTGTTACTATCCTTTTCCATGAGGAGAGTCTGACATTGCTGGAGAGGGAATGCCAAAAATGCCTATACTGTCTCAAATTAATAGTTTATTTCCATGCCTGTGGAAGAAATATATACAAATCTATTCTCTTAATTCAAAGGGGAGGAGGATATTGCTGTATCAATACATAAGCGATATGTTTGCAGTTCAAAGTTAAGGTGAGTATTAATCCATACACAATGTCAATTTCGAATAGTAAACCTTCATGCCACAAAAGGGCTTCATTCTGTTGGCGGAAAGAAATGGGTCCTGAAGCCAATGAATGATGCATATGGATATATACTGCCAGATGGTAGGATTAGAACAGGTATTAACTTTGATGCATTTCTATTTCTGTTATAGAATTTTCCTCGTTTCAATCAATCTAAGAGATTCAAAATGTGCAACAAGCCTAACTTATAGCCCGTGGATGTTCTATTTGTAATTATCAATATAAATACCATGAAAGAGTCTAACCCACATTGATCGTATCTTTTTGTGTTTGGGTACTAAATTCTAACTACTGTGTGTTTCTTGTGAGGACACTTGCGCACGGGTCTAGTATGACCCGGCCCACGTCTACCGTCAGAGGAGGACGTCAACAACGACTCTGACATCTCTGTGGCTTGACGACGATTTTCTTGAGGATTGATGAGCTTATTGCGTGTTTATGGATATTGTGGACATGTGTACGGCCCGTTCTTGGGGCCCATTCATCTATTTTCTATTTTTTTTTAATATTTTTCTGCACTATTTTCTCTTTTATTGCAGGTTAAGGGCTATTTTCGTCATTTACGTTTATTAGGGCATCATTAGGGTATGGACACTCCATTTAAACTCTTGTAATCTCTCTTTGAGAATCATTAAAGATGAATGAAAAGAAAAAAATAAGAGGCTTGTTTGAGCTGTCATCGTGCGTTTTGTGGGGGGCTCAGTCCCCTAGATGTGAAACCCCTCCCCTTTCTTCCTTGTCTTCTCTCTCTCCCATTTTCCCTCTCTCTTTCTCATTCCTTGCGCGCCGAAGCCCCTCTTCAACGCCCCGGGAATGCCACCACCGCCTTTGCCATGCGGCCCGCCGAGGACCACGCGGAGAGCAACATCGTCACCCGTGCCGCGAAGGAGGGCACCCAGCATACCCACCAGCCACGTGCGGCCAACCGAGGCATTCCTGCCCAGTGCTGCCCCTCCCCTTGCCACGCGGCGGCCTATCGTCACCTACGAGGAGGGGCATCATTGCTCAAGCCTGCGTGGGCGAGCGCCCGTTGACGCCGCGGGCCACGCGCCATCCGCGTGGGCACCCCCACTCACTGTTGCCGCCACGCGGTGCGTTCGCAGCCCGCACCATTCGGCCTCGTCGCTCGAGCCATTCTCGCGCACCCGCCGCCCGCCCTTTGATCCACGTAGTGGCTTGGGGTGATTTCGCGCACCCCAGAGGCTTCGACCGAGTCCAACAGTGGCCAGAAATCCACTGTTGTGACCTCCCGAGGGACCCCGATATCCGCATTGCCGGGTTCGCTAGCGGCCGTTCATGGATCCTCACCATTCCGGTGTGTGGCCCCACTTGTCAGTGGATCGGTTAGTGAAGATTTGACTCATTCCCTTACCACTTGTTCGTCCATTGTATGGTTAAATATGTTCCCGTGCATGTGGGTTTAGGATCCTAGCTACTTAATATAATCTTATTGCTGGAAGTGTGAGTTCGAGAGACCCGTTCCGTGGCTCTATTTGAGCATGTGGACCATGTTGTTGATGCCCTAGCTCCTAGGTAGTTCTCACTACCAATAATCCTATTTGTTTTCTCACGGCGAAGGGACGGTTCCCGAGTTTACTTGCGAGCTATTTTCGTATTTTCTCTCATAGACATAGGGTTTGTCTGATGATCATTTTGTTGTTCGTTGTGATGTTCTTGCTGATCTCGGATCGTAGTCGCAATTCGGACTCTTAGTAGGTAGTCGTCCCGCATCAGTTTCATATAGATTTCTTATTAATTTTTTATGTCTTTGATTATTAATTTTTATGCATTTTGCTTTGCAGAATGTGGGAATTTTCAGTTGGTTTGTACATGATTAATATCTGGCCAGATTCTTTGCTCTTTGCTGCTATTTATGGTGTGGTGGAGTCTGCATCCACAGCGTTATTTGGCCCATTCATTGGCAAATGGGTTGACAGATTATCATATATACAGGTCTTCACACTCAGACTCTGCAGAATGTCATGTAAAAATGAGAAGCTGTTGTAAACACTTTTGCAGAAGCCTCACATCTACTGAATTTATGATTTCAGGTCCTTCGGCTTTGGTTGTTGACACAAAACTTGTCATTTATGCTAGCTGGGGTTGCAGTAACCACATTACTGGTCTACCGTGATATGATGAGTACAGATGTTGCAATGTTTACACTTCTAGTTGTTATAACCAATATATCTGGTGCTATTGGAGTTCTTTCAACTCTTGCTGGAACCATACTGATTGAAAGAGAATGGTAATACATGCTCATTATAAATTCCTTCTAGAGTAAATCTGTACCATTCTCTAATTCATTGGCACTCTTGTTGTCACTACGACTTTTGCACCCTTGGCATGAAATTTTAATTTTCATTGTTGCTTCCACTGTCTAGGTTTATCTGTCCATTGCTTGTTCCATTTCTTTGTTCCTGTTCCACCCTTTAGAAAGAAAAATACAAGGTTTGATGTCCCATGTAGTCTACACTTTTGAGAACACGGAAAACAGAATTTTGTGGATATTCATTGCTAATTCTTACGAATGGAAGGTTTTTTTTTTTTGGAAACACGTTATCTCCAAACATCTCTCAATGGAATACTCGGTAAGAAACCTGTACCAGAGACACCAGAATGAGAAAACAATAGCTAATGGTTAAGAACAGAACAAGCTAACCTAGAGTTACCATAAATTATTTGGCCCTGTTATACATGGTTATTATTCCATTTACATGAATGCTCAAATATCTAATCAGGTCATAGATCTTATGACAATACAATTTTGATACTTTTCTCCCAACAAGTAAGGACAAACTGTGAGAAAGAGATCACATGTGGATGTTCCCTTTGAGTTCTTTAAGTGCATATAAAATCGATGACTATGTCATGATGTTCAGTGCTTTCTTCATGACCGACTAATATTTTCAAGATTCATTCAGAATCTCTTGCAGATCACCTTTAGCTGTTTGAATAAAGTTCGTTAGCAGGATGCATCATTGGTACTCCCTCTCCCTTCTCTGATCTTTCAGTTTTCATCTTTCTATTTTTAATTGAACTTGCAGGGTGGTGGTGATTTCAAATGGTCAACCTCCAGAAATGTTGACGCAAATGAACTCAGTCATACGAAGGATCGATTTGACTTGCAAATTGCTTGCTCCAGTTATTACTGGTTTTATCATCAGTTTTATATCACTACGAGCATCAGCCGTGACCCTGGCATTGTGGAATACAATATCTGTTTGGTTACAGTATTGGCTCCTGACATCTGTATATAATGGCATTCCTGCTCTTTGTGAAAGCAGCCAACGGAGGATTGCAAAATTGACTACAGCTGAATGCTTGGAGGGCCCATCTACTTCTCAGGAGAAGATAATTATTACTGCCTATAGAGAACGGGATACAATAGTTCAAATGTCTTGGAAAAAGAGAGTCATTGATTGGCTCTCTGAATCTTCTTGCATTGATGTTTGGATTGTTTACTTAAAGCAAGAAGTGGTTCTTCCAGGAATAGCATTAGCTTTGCTTTACTTCACCGTCCTCAGGTAAATATGCCAACAGACATGCTGATAAAACTGAGCACATTTCAGTAGTAACTTCGGACTTTCTAAAGTCTTTTTGCCACATTTTTACATGATGGCGTCTGGATACTTATTCAATGTGTCGATTTGCTCTTCATAAAGAAAACTAGGTCATATGCTCCACTTGCTTAATGTTTAGTGTTAAATTGATTTCTCATCTTCTAGCTACAGGTACTCTTTTATGTATCAGTTATGATAATTTGTTCTGTGGCTTTCTGACATATAAACCCAATTTTTGTCAGATGTCTCTCGCGGCTACATAGTGTGAGCTACACCCTTTTATACTTATGCAATGTGCTTTTATTTTTGGATACTATTACTCAATGTTGTATGATCTCCTATTTCACTGGAGATATGCCAAGGTGTCCATTAGTCAATCCTATGGGTCATGTGGCTAATGGATTCATACAAACTGGAGAATTTTTTTTGCCAACTTGTATTGGCTAATTACCGTCCTAATTTCTGTTTAATGGTTTCTCCAAGCTGAGAATATTTTTTATGTGATATATTTGTATTCCTTTGACAGCTTTGGGACATTAATGACAGCTGCTTTGGAATGGAAAGGCATACCTGCATATATTATTGGAGCAGCACGTGGCATAAGTGCTATTATAGGAATAACCGCAACTCTTTTATACCCCATTGTACATTCGCATATTTCAACTCTGCGGACGGGGTTATGGTCCATCTGGGCTCAGGTAGCATTCGCAGCCACTATTTTCACAATGCTTCTGTCTATTTATAACCTTCTTGACTTGGATGCTAACTTTTATTCATTCCACAAGCACTTTCAGAGAAATTGTTTAGCCATTATCCAATTATGTCAAAGTCTATTCTGTTCATCATAAAGTGTTTTATGGTGGCTCCTCACAAGGTCCATCTTGTGAAGGGAATAAAACATCCACAGCAACCATTTTTTATCATGAAGTTTTTGTCAATTATGGAAACTATATTTATGATAAAAAAAAAAATTGGGATTTATCATTGTCACATAACCTCACAAGCAGCATATATAAGCAATCAGATCTGTACATTCTTTAGGCGGAGTAGTTTTGTTGCTGCTACCATCACTGATATGCTAACATTGCTTTTTTATGCATTGGCATGCAGTGCTCATTTCTATCTGCAATTTTTTATCTAATCACCGTGCGTCTTTCATGATGCATGTTCAAACATGAGAGGTGTTCCAATCAGTTGCAGAACTTGGAAAGCAACATGAAAAAGAAAAGGAATGAGAGGACAGACACTGATTGATATCCCTCTTCATACTCCAGGATTGTTTGTAATAATCAATCTTAAATTGTCCAACTTATCCAACAGTTATAATTCGTTATCTTCAGTGTGGGGAATCTTGTATAGCTTGATGACCATGATGGTTATAGACTTCACATTATTATGATGGTTTGTTGCTTCACCTTTTGATATGCATTTTTGACATAGTAGCACTGACTATAGAAAAACTGAAAACGGAATACTTTAATTAACAATCATAAGGTTTATCTATCATTCAATATCACATCGGTCCTCAGCATGTTCCACTTATATGAGCTGATAAAACAGGAAAAAGAATTAATGATTTTTCAAGGCAACCTACATTCAGTAAGTTTGAACCAAGCGTGAAACATTGATATATTTGATGATTGCAATAGCACAAACTGTGGAAACAGATTAAAACAAGTGAGGCTTAATGGCCTTGATCATCAAATCATCAATGCTGTGGTCTTTCCATTCACCACCTGTAAATATAAAATGGCATGCTTTACCTGAATAATTAAACCTGTGTTTCTTGATATTTTTTATTTGTTAGTAGTCCTATGGAAAAAAAATTCAGCATTCTGAGGTCCATAGAGATTCAAATACTAAATCACAAAATCTCCATTCGTGATGTAGTTTGGCATGTTGTTAATATTAAACCTGCATTTCTTAGTGTCAAGTGGCTAGCTTACATGATCTCAACTTATCTATTTTAATTTTTCAAGAGATCATCTTTTCCTTTAATTTTGTCTAGATTGTGATGTACAAGAAGAAAAACCCAGTAAAAAATGTGGGTGTAAAAGAAACTCTTCATTGTTTCAATTATTACTTCGTTGTCCACTTGCTTTTGGACGTTTGAGAAGAATCCTCCTGTGTTCTGTTGGACAATTTCAGTTTTAAAATCCTTCTATTCTGTTCAAAACTTCGATTTTATGACTTATGGAGCTAACTTGATGCTGATGTGGAGATTAAAAATACATTATTGATGCTGTGTCTTAATTCATGAGAAGTTGACATTTTATTGGAGGTATGTGCACGGGAAACTCTAGATATCATTTATCGGTGTAGAATTCCATAAAACCATAGGCTTCCACAGTCTAGCATTGACTTGAAATGGTCATTTTTTGTATTTTGCATATACCTTATGAATAAGGTTATCACATCTTACATAACAAGCTTGTAGGCACAATAAAAATGTTACTTTTATAACCTGTCTTGATTTTTCAAATGTTTTTTGACACCATGTGAATGCCTGGCATACTTTCTGTACTCTTGATATGCATATGGCCTTTTATTTCCGATGCTATATGTTAGTAATTTAAGGTATATTCTTGGATCCGAGGCACACGGGAAATTACACTTTTTGTGCAGTGATAGAGTTGATACATATGAAAGTACTGTTTGTTTATCCTCGCAGTTGCAGTATCTTTCAGCTTATTTTTGTTCCTATGCTTCCTGCAGTGGGTTTGTCTTGTGGTATGTGTAGCGTCAGTTTGGGTTGAGAATGGTATGATTTCAGCATGGATGCTGATGGGTGGAGTTGCTGTATCACGCCTTGGACTCTGGATGTTTGATTTAGCCGTCATGCAACAAATGCAGGTATGCGCCTTTTAGCCGAGGTAACAATTGATTCATGCCGTGCTCGTTTCGTCTTAATATGTCACATACTTTCTGATGAAGTAATAATTTTGGATGATGCATCTCGTTCTCACACGAATGAGATTATTAGAACGTTTGTTCAATATTAATGGATGACAATGTCTAATTAAGATCATATTCTGAACGCTAGTGTTTAATTTTAGATGCTGCGAAGCTAAACCACATCCTTATTTGGCAGAGAGTTGATGGATTTTTCTTCGTTAGTGATGGCAGTAGTTGTTTCCTCATGACAAAAAAGATGTCATGGAAAATCTAGAAGATCCAAATGCAGTCAATTGAATTGAAAGTTTTATGATCAGACATACCATGCTTGGATAATACGTTTGTATAATGTATTTGTCTAGAGCTGTCATGTTTTAAAAGTTATTGTACTGGAAGCTATGTGCACTTGGATATTACGCATTTGGTTGAATCTTATATGAAACATGGACTATAGCTTCTTCAGAAGTTTGTTCTATCCAGATCCTTTTCATGGTACGTTTTGTTGACATATATGCTTGAAATGAATGGACCAGGATCTGGTACCAGAGTCCGACCGTTGTGTTGTGGGAGGAGTGCAAAACTCACTTCAATCCACATTGGACTTGATGACTTATATCATGGGAATCATCATTTCAAATCCACAGGTCCATTTTTATACTGGTTTTCACGTATATTTTAGAAAACATGCATTTTTTTTTTGTTTACCTCTATTAACTTGCGATTTTTCCTTGTTTAATCACAGGATTTTGGGCAGTTGATAATTTTGTCATTTTTGTTGGTAACGTCAGCTGCCATACTTTATACCTTCTACATCTATCGCGTTCGCAAGCATCTCTTTCATTTTGACAAGTTGTGCTCAAATATTTGCCCTCAAGTCCGGTGGTGAGGCAATTTAACAGAAGTACAAATGCAGAGCACTGCCCTTTTTTTTTTTTTTTTTTTTTTTTTTTTTTGAAGTTATGAAAATGGCCGAGTTATCTATGTATGTACATCTCCCTTGGTTTTATTCTTGGGTGCATCCCTTCCTTGTACAATGTTTTGGCTAGGGAACCTCCAAGGAAGTGAACTTTAGATTGTCAGGTTTATGCTTTCTTTCTTTCTTAGGCTGGAGGTTTGCAGCCCTTCATAGGCGTTGGATATGGCAGGATTTGAACCCTGGTCGCCATATCTTATGCCTTAATTAATAAGAGTCCAACAATTTGGGCTACCAAAAAAAATGGTATTCGGTTTGGACGTAATTGAATTAGTGTTTCATCCTTCACATGGGGTTTGGACAAGAATTAGAAATTGGATGCGGAACAATTCGTTATACCCTGCAACGCTGAACTTAGAAAGAGTTTCTCACTTTGTGAATACGTGCCTCATATAATATAAGGTCCTGTTTGGATGAAACTTAAGAAAAGGCGGATAAGTTTATCATCAACGTGTTTGTCATAAACCCAGCTGTTTTGAGTTTATGGTAAACTCAAGTGAGTTTCTAGTATACCTATTTTTGATAGAAAAATGATAAACGTAAACGTGTTTCCTGCAAAATCAGGCAGAATGCAGATTGCAATGCCCGCAGTGCAGTCATGGCAGATGGCAGCACATTAATTTAAAAAGAAAATGTCAAGTTTGAGGACTATTCGAATTTGACATTTGTCCCATCTTATCATACATTATTATTTTTATTTTTGAATTTTTTTTTATGATGGGCCTCACATATTTGGCATGTCTGTACAATCTCATTTCTGATCGGGCAAGTTAAACTTTTCTTTTTCATTGGCTTAATTTTTCATTTTTAAATTTTTTTCGATCATCCGATCGAAGATTGAATTATAAAGCATCTTGGATATAATGAGATCCATTATAAAAAAATTTCAAAAAATAAAAAGCTTAGATTGTACCCCATGTGGTGCAGCAAACTTTTATTTACTTTTACAGCTCCCGTTGGATCCACATCCACGCTAGCTAGTTTTGGTACCGGTGTCCATGTACCACTCCTGGGTCCAGTTTTGTCCGGGTTTTGGCCCAACCAAACCAAGGTTGGGCATTGGGCCGGACTGGGCCCTTTTGAAGTACGTGTGGGCCCAAAACCCACGCACCGACGTGTGACTCGTGTCGCGCTGCCCGCACATGCTCGTGCGCACACACAGACGGAGGTATGCAGCCATGCAGGGAAGCCTCCAGCTGCCGCTGCATGCGGCTGATACTTGTTACACACACAGAGAGATCACTGTGCTTCCCATTTGGGTTGTAGGGGTGGGAGGGAGAGAGATGATTGGGCGGGCATGTGCAGCGCGTGGTAGAACATGGCTCTGCTTCAGAGCTGGTTGCTGGCGGCCAAAAAATCTGTTCGTCCATCCGTTTCAGTACTTTTGAGGTCGTAAAAGAATATATCTTAAAGAATTAGGACAAGGAAAAGGAAATCATTTGTATGCAAGAAATTTCGGATAAGGATAAGAATATCCCTATTTTCCAGTCTGAGCATCCGATTATCCGTCTGTTTTTTTCATTTATCTTAACTATTAACTATTGATCATATCTTATTTACGATTCTCGTTTCTAATGATCCATTTATAAGTGGACTTCCCAACCGTTTATCTTTCTAAATTATGTGTCTTATCATCGACATCATTCTTTTAATATCCGTTGCTCATTCACTACTCTGCAAGGTTCATTTTCTATAGATGCCATGCATGTGTTTTACATATAAATTTAAAGGGATAACTTAGAAAGAACATATACATATTTATACTCTGAAAACAAGATTCTTTTGTTCCCTCTAAAAATAATATAAGAGCAAATTTATGTTCACACATATATAGTATTGTCCTATAATTCAACCTTTATGTGTCTATTTCTTATAACCATTAGATAAATTTAAAGGATAAGGATACACGAGAATAAAGATACACATGTTAAGATAAGACAAAGATAGAGTACTGTAGCTTTTCACATCCCAACCTATAATACCTTCCAGACCCATTCTTTTTTTTTTTTTTAGATTCTTTAATATTTATTAATTCGTGATTTAATTAAGTAAGTAGTAAAAATTTGAGATGACAATGTCAAATAATAATAGTAATAATTTGAATCCAGATACCACAATGCACAAATAGCTGCTTGCTACAGACAGAAGGAACAAAAGAAAAAGGAAAAGAAACAAATATCCTTATGTTGATAAAGGCCTTGCCCGTGAATGCCAATCGCCTACATGTGCAAAGCTCACGGGTCATACTCCCTACGGATTAAGAAAATGTTAAAGACAGATCACTATATATAGTCCATCATCCTTATCTTGCAAATCTCAATTAATTCTTATTTGACATACGGATCTTGTCTTCTCTATCTAGTCCAATATTTGCCATATATATTAAATTTATATCTTTTCCAATTAACTGTATCTAACTTGTACCTTTCCTTTTACCCCCAAATATATTTATCAACATATGTACAAACTACTTTTTAAGGGTTCGAGATTAAATATTAGAACTTATCACTTCAGTTTGATATAGGAGTCTGTGGCATTAAAGAAAAATAGAGGACGTGTTTGTCAAAACTTATATTTGAAAGTTACTTTTGACTTCAACTTTTTACATAGAATGAGTTGAGGGTGAGAGGTTATAACTAATTTTAGTTTGTTACAAAAGTCAACTCTTTCATAATAATCGTACTTTTTCTTCAATCATGAAAGTTTTTTCCTTGTAGTTTTTAGTTAGAAGTTAAAACACAAGAAAAATATCACATAAATGACTTCTAAGAAAAAATAACTAAATAAAAATACAAAAGTATTTCCAATTAGAAGCTGCGCCAAACACAGCTAGAGAATAAATGCTATCAAAAGATAATTCACACAACCGAGGGAAAAAAATACTCCTGCAGATGAGAGAGATTTCCTCATTGGAGAATAGAAAATTCGGTCGTGTACAGTTACCCTATCAACGATAGCGAACGTTGTTAAAAGACTCAAAACACAAACACATCACCTATTGCTAGAGTATTAATAACTGCTTATGAGGTGTTAGGTTGGTGTAATAGATAGTTTTATATATATCAGTATCAGTTTTGATATTGTTATATATTAATACTAGTGTTTGGTTACACTACATCAATTTTAATATTGTAACTAAAGTGTATTGTAGACGTCCTCTTCTCTCCCTTTCTTCAACATTAATTTTGTCATAAATATTGTGGACCTCAAAATATTAATAACAAAATTAATAGTATAACCAAATTTAAATTCTAACTAAACAGAGCATTAGGTAAGCTTCGGCAAGACCATGGAATGCACCTAGAGATTTGAACTATGTAGGGGAAAATTAAGTACGTTAATTATGCAAAAAATAATTAGGCAGTTATATATTTCGAAGTCACAAAGAAAGAGAAAAACCACCGGATTAGATGTCTAAATGATCGTTCCCCAATTGAGATCAGGATTAACTCTGTCTTAAGAAGCCATTTTTGGACATTATCGGGCCGGAACCAATCAACTTTGTTGATGAAGAGGCGATAATACTATGTTGGCAGTGCAATCCGATGCCACCAATGTGTACATATCGATTAATGCTTCTAGAAAATAAAAATATGTCTGAATGAAAAAAAGGATGGCTTCTGAAGTAAACCTTATAATTAGGGAAACAAATCATAAATTAGTCAACAGGTCCATCTAAGATCCACATTAAATCTGACCCATTTACATTAATCTTACTATTCATAATAGTGTTTTAAGTTACTGATCAAGAATGGAAATAAATAATATAACCGGATTAGCACTTTGTGCAGCCCCAAGGGTCAAAGAAGGTGGTGAGCTAAATATGCGTCACGTTCTTGGGTAATTGCATGTCAACTATCTGTGTTTGGTACACCTGACAATCGCAGAATGGAACGGCTGACCAACCGCATCCAACAAGAAACAGCTCTGACATGCGGCAACCAAGTGTGTATTCTAATCAGAGAAAGAGTTACTGCATTGGGAGTTTTTGAAATAAAAAATTATTTTTAATTTTTTTTAAGAAAGATTCTATTTATGTCCTATTTGACTGCACATTTCGATTTTGAATAAAGTCTGAATTTATTTTTTGTGTTCATTTGGACTTGATTTTTTATTTTTAATTTTTTAAAGGTCATCTGATTTTAGATTAGGTTGTACTTTCGGGTTGGGGCCTATCTAAAATATTTTTAAAAGTATCTTTCTATTTTAAAAACACCCGCAACTGATGTAAGACCACCTGCTACTGATGCAGCAAGTCTTTCTCATTCTAATTAAACTGGCCGACGCAAAAATTACCACCCGCTTCCAGACTGATTTGTCCCATTGTCACATAAATATACGAGTTTTTTCTTAAAAAAATGCACAATTTAATTATATTTATTTAAAACTTAACTTATGTAAAAAAATTTAAAGTCACAATGTAGATATGCACTTTTCAGAGAAATCACATTTTTAAACGAAAATAATTTCATATTATATTAATTTATTTTATAATTTATATTATACTTTAAATTTGTTTTTGTATATTGAAATTTAACACCTTTTCACAATCTTTCTCACATGGTTTATAAAGCTTTTGTCAACTTAAATTTTTTTTTCCAAAAACTAATTTGTTTTCTCAAATCTTGATTTAGTGACGTCCATGTGTCCCAGGGCCTGATTACTTGATGGTTTGAGTCATTTAATTAACTGACTTAATTAATACATTATAATGTTTTACATTGCCAATTTGCCAGGCACTAATCAACTAATTTGATGGACCAAATACTAGCTTCAATGTGGGGGCATTGCAATGCTCTGTATCTGCATGTGATGGGATGGCAACGCTAGAGAAAACTTTTATTACAATAAAAATTTCAAGGGTAGGAGGCAACCCTGGCATTGTAGTACTGTTGCGATACGCCCGCATGCGTGTGCGGGTGCAGCAGGCATTTCTCGTTCCACGTATAAAGACTTATGGCTTTCAATTGAAAGTATTTTAAAATTTTTATTTAATTATTTTACGAGAAAAAAATAATTATTAAAAGTCACTTTTATGGTATTTACTTAATTTTTGACTTTTAACTAAAAACTACAACCTCTGACTTTTTAGATTGAAGAAACAATTGAGTTGTAAGGAAAATTTGATTTTTATAATAACTTAAAATTAATTATAGCTACTTAGTTGAAAAAAATAACTTTCGATTAAAAATTACGTCAAACATATCCTTAACCTCAGTCTATTGGCTGATCCCGCAGGATCAATCTAATCCACTTGTGGTTTGGTTGTATACTAATAGTTTGAGGCCTATAAAGAAAATCTGTGTGCCCAGAATTGATGTTCTCGGATGTCGTCTTCAATATGATCAAATAGATTAATAGAATAAATACTTATTATTGCATTGCCACCCTTGCAGCGCGCTTGGGGGCACCGGGCAAGAACGAGAGATTTGCCAATTTGGTGGGCGCGTGGCAACAGGAGGCGCCAGCTGGAGCTGCGTGCCGCCATGCCCGCTGCGGGGTACATGCATGGGCAGGGCCGTGTCGCTGAACATGCCTGACCTGCATGGTAGGGACGGAAGCCCTGTTTTGCCGAGTGGAGCCACACCACACATACCATAGCTAGGCTACCTGCATGCTGCTGCAGGCAAATTAGAAAAGAGAATAACTTGCAGGTTATGTTGGGTTTTAATCTAATTAGTGGTCCACTTGTGTTTACTGGGCTGCACACTTGCACACCATTAGGCATCCAATTAATGGAATATGATTGGGCTTAACCCATTAGGCGCTCAATAAGGATCCTGTAATAGGTAGGATCCTGTTAGAAGTAAGAACGGGACTGGTCTCTCCTCTCTATAAAAGAAGCCTGTGACTCCCCATTAGGTCATATGCATTAAGACGAATAGAGAGAGGAAACCAGTGGAGACAGTGCGTGGGTTTACACCGTCTTCCTGTCCGGGGTTCGTGCGTTCTTGTTCGAGGTCCGCTGCGCGTGGGGATCGACTCCGACATCGTCTTCCTCTGCGTTAGGGATGGCTTCCGCTCCAGGTATTCCGAAAATCCCCAACAAGTGATATCAGAGCCCGTGTCGGAATTTTGGGGCTCCGATTTATGGGATTCTTCCCGGTTTTGTTTAAAAAAAAAAAAAAAAAAAAAAATTTCAGGACGGCCGGACGGCCGCCGGCGTACCGCCACGGCCGAGTGCGGCAGCGCCGGCTGCGCGGGCGCGGCACGCCCCGCCGCGGCGGGCGGCCGCGCTGGCCGCGCAGGCCCGCGCGGGGCTGTGCGCGGCCCGCGCATGGCCGCGCCGCGGCGGGCGGCCGTGGCCTGCGCGCGGCCGCGCAGGCCCGCGCGGGGCCGCGCGGGCGCGGCCTGCGCGCGGCGCCCGCGGCCGCGCAGGCCTGCGCGGGGCCGCCGCGCAGGCCCGCGCGGTGCGCGGGGGCCGGCGGCCGCGCGGGGGGCCCTGCGCGCAGGGCCGCGTCCGGCGGCGCGGCGGCGCTGGCCGCGCCGGGCTGCCGCGCAGGGGGCGGGTTCCGGCGGCCGGTTTCCGGCGGGTTTTTTGGGTTCCGGCGACAGTTTCCTAAATCTGGATTTTCTAAAATTTAGGTTTTCTTAAATTGGGGTTTCTAAACCCTAACCTTCCTTTTTGGGAGGTTGAAGATAATGGGTTTAAGAAACCATTAAGTTTAGGAAACTTTGTATTTAGGAAATTATTGGATTTTATTTGAGTTGGATTTTAAATCCGTAACGGATCTTGGTTAAAGATCATTTGAGTCCTATTTTGAGTATTAGATCCGTTAGGATCTTATTAAGACCCAAATACGGATCCATTTGATCATTCCTTAACGGATATTAGTTAACGGGTTTTGGATTCGAATTCTGGATACGATATCCGTTTGGATATCATTAAGACCCGAATTCGGATCCGATTAAGTATTCAACCCGAATCCGTTATTTTAACCCAAATCGAATCCGTTAATCCATTAAGAACCGGACCCGCATCTGTTTATATCCGTTTGTGTATATGTATCCTTTAAGTTAAAAAGAGGAATTTTAAAAGATAAAAAATAACTAAAGGAGTTTAAATTAAATGATTTTAAATCTTTTTGGATACATACACAATTTTGATAATCTGTTTGTAATTTTAGTTATTTCTGCAAACAGAAACAGATATATTTGCAATTTAAGTTGTTTCTGCAAATTAAAACGGATATGTTTGCAATTTATGATTATTCATGCAAACTGCAAAGTATGTTTACAAGTCAGGACTTTTCTGTAAACTGTTCAGGCTATGTTTGCAATTCAGTTTTCTTTCTGCAAACAGAAAAAGGACATATATGTAACAGCATGCTATAAACTTGTTAAGTAGCCATTTTAATGTAGTTTTAAGCATGATTAATATTGTTTAAGAATCAATAATTATTGCTGTAAGTTTAGGAGATATTCTTGTGATTATTTGTCTTCTTTACAGTTTTTAATCATGTATGAATATCTCCACTTAAGATTGCATTAATTATTGTGTTTATGTCCTTTTTGCTCATGTTATGTGTTTATTAATGCTATTATGTAGTTTCGTGATAAATTTTGATTTCTAAATGATTAGTTTGACCACCAAAGTGGCACTAATCACGAGGATTGATAAAATCTTACCATATTAAGTTTTAAATAGCATTATTGATGAGCATTTAGATATTTGTTATCATTTTAATTGGGGGAGGATGTTTTAGTATTCAAAGTGTGTAAGTAGATCACCAAAGTGACCTTATGCATGGAGAATAATAAAATAAACTCGTTAAGAAATTAAAATGATTTCAAATACTTGTGTTCATGACTTGGTTGTAAATTTAACTCCCAAAGGAGTATTTATTTTCATGTCATGAGCAGGATAAAATAAAATTTATTTACATGGCGATTCTTGAGAGTTATGTACCCAAAGGTACTCTCTCTTGATATCAAAATGTTTATAAGTTTTAGTTTTATCACTTAAGTTAATTCGGGGGGGTTCGTCCATGAAGTTATCGGACGACTTGATAAAGTAGTTCTCTTTATGTTGTTGAATTACTTTGCATATTTGTTTGCCTCATTACTTGCAATATTTTAGTTCCATTGCCTTATATGTGAGCATGTGTTTGTTTATTTCAGCGGCTTCTCCTTTGTTTGCACCATTTAATGCTAGTGTGCCGTACCTGAATGGCACTAATTTCACTGAGTGGAAACAAAGGGTACAATTTGCTCTAGGCTGCATGGACTTAGATTTAGCATTACGTGAGGTTATGCCGGCTCCACTTACTCCAGAAAGCTCATTGGAACAGCAGACTCATTATGAAAAATGGGAAAAGTCCAATCGTCTCTGCCTTTTGTTCCTTCAGGGACACGTTGGACAGAACATTAAGAGATCTATCCCAGATCAGACTACTGCTAGTGGATTTCTTAAGGCTATTGAGGAACAGTTCATTAGTTCTGATAAGGCCAAAGCCAGTACTCTAATGGCTAAACTGTCCTCAATGAAATACACTAGTGGTAGTGTTCGAGAGCATATAATGATCATGAGAGATATTTCTGCTCAACTGAATGCCATGGAGGTCACTATTTCAGACACTTTCCTAGTCTATTTTATTCTCAACTCTTTGCCTAGCGAATATGAGGCATTTAAGATCTCCTACAACACACATCAGGCTAAATGGTCAGTCAATGAATTGATGACCATGTGTGTCCAGGAGGAAGAGAGGTTGAGAGGAGAGAGGAACAATGTTGCTTTGTTTACCTCTCATAAAGTGAAAAGTGGACCAGGAAAGAAGAAGAAGGGTGTCCAGAAGAAGGGCAAGAAGAAGGACAAGTCAAAAGGTAAAAATGACAAGTGCTTCTTCTGCAAGTTACCTGGACACGTTAAGAAAGATTGTCTGAAAAGGAAGGCATGGTTTGAAAAGAAAGGTAATCTCTCATCTTATGTTTGCTATGAGTCTAATTTAGTTAATGTTCCAAAGAGTACATGGTGGATTGACTCAGGTTCTACTGTGCATGTTGCCACTTCTATGCAGGGATTCCTTTTCCAAAGGCCTCCGAATGAGGGTGAGCGGAGCATCTTTTCAGGAAATAAGACGCGCTCACAAGTCATGGCCGTAGGAATTTATAGGATAGTTATGGAATCAGGATTTGTTCTAGATTTAGAAGACACTTTTTATGTACAATCTTTTAGTAGAAATTTGGTTTCAGTATCAAGACTTGATTCAAAAGGTTTTCAAGTCAAACTTGGAAACTCTTCAGTTGAATTAATAAAGGATTCTATTGTTATTGGTACTGGTTCTATATCTGATGGTTTGTATAAATTGTGTCTTAGCAATGCGATTGAACAATCTCATAACACCCTGCATACTTCGGTCCTTATTGGCAACAAGCGTGGTAGAGTTAATGAAAATTCATCCATGTTGTGGCATAGGAGATTAGGACACATCTCCATTAAGAGGCTCAAAAGGTTAGTGGGAGAAGGAGTGTTACACACTCTGGATTTCACTGACTTCGAGACATGTGTTGATTGCATTAAAGGAAAGCAAACACACACGCCTAATAAAGATGCCACAAGGAGTTCTGGAATTTTAGAAATAATTCACACTAATATCTGTGGTCCTTTTCCACCCTGTCTGACTGGTGAGAGGTACTTTGCCACCTTTATAGATGACTATTCTAGATTCATGTATCTCTATTTACTTCTTGAAAAGGCAGATGTTTTTAATGTCTTTAAGGATTTCAAGAAGGAAGTAGAGAAACAATCAGGGAAAGCAATCAAGATAGTCAGGTCTGATAGAGGTGGCGAGTACTATGGTAGGTATACTGAGATGGGACAAAGGCCTGGTCCATTAGCTAAATTCCTTAAAGAAGAGGGTATTGTACCTCAGTACACTACTCCTGGCAGCCCATACCAGAATGGGGTTGCAGAAAGAAGGAATCGAACGCTTAAAGAAATGGTCAGGGCAATGTTAAGTCATTCTACCCTTCCTTTATCCTTGTGGGGCGAAGCCGTTAAGACAGCTGCTCACATTGTGAATAAGGTTCCTACGAAGGCTGCGCCTAAGACTCCTTATGAGTTATGGTGTGGTAGGAAACCTTCTGTGAGCTATATGCGCACGTGGGGGTGTGCAGCTGAGGCTAGGCCATACAGTCCACAGGAAAAGGCTTTTGATCTCAGAACAACCAGTGGATTCTTCATTGGTTATCCAGCGAGATCAAAAGGGTATAGATTCTATTGCCCATCCCATGTTCCCATCATTATAGAAACAGATAAGGCTAGGTTCCTTGAAGATGGCGGAGTTAGTGGGAGTGGACCTTCTCGAGAGATTTCTTTTGAGGAGTTACAGGATCAGGTTGAAATACCTGTAACAACTGACAACGTTGTTCCCATATTCATTCCTCGGAATGAAATCCTAGGGGAGCAAATAGTTGCAGTTGGTCCACCCCAGGTTGCTCCAGAGCCAGAAGATGTCGCTGTTGTTGACCAACCACCTCCTCAGGTGGATCAGGGGCCAACATTGCGTCGATCAGAAAGAGTCAGGAGACCTGCCATATCTGATGAGTTCATAGTATACCTACAGGAGAATAGTGTAGACAGGGGTGACATTGATGATCCAGTGACGTTTTCACAAGCCATGAAGAGTGAAAAATCTGCCTATTGGTTTGAAGCCATGAAAGAAGAGCTTGACTCTATGGCTAAAAACCAAGTCTGGGATCTCGTTAACTTGCCTAAAGGGTCCAAACTTGTTGGATGTAAATGGATATTCAAAACTAAGGTGGACGCTAAAGGCAAAGTTGAACGATATAAGGCCAGATTGGTAGCTAAGGGTTTCACTCAAAGGGAAGGCATTGACTATGATGAGACGTTCTCTCCAGTTTCCAAGAAACTCTCATTCAGGATAGTCATGGCCTTGGTAGCTCATTTTGACCTTGAGTTACATCAGATGGATGTGAAAACGGCTTTTCTCAATGGGGACCTAGATAAAGAAGTGTACATGGAGCAACCTCAAGGGTTTCGTGCTGAAGGTAAAGAACACTTGGTATGCAAATTAAGGAAATCCATTTACGGACTTAAGCAAGCCTCCCGCCAATGGTTCATAAAGTTCAATGAAATCATACTGTCCTTTGGGTTTAAGGAAAACATCATTGATGAATGTTTGTACCTAAGGATCAGTGGGAGTAGTTTCATTGTCTTGCTTTTGTATGTGGATGACATCTTGCTTGCCAGCAGTGATCTTGGTTTGTTGCACGAAACCAAAGCTTTCCTTTCTAAGAACTTTGAGATGAAAGATATGGGTGATGCCCACTATGTTTTGGGCATTGAAATCACTAGAGATAGACCCTCAGGCACTCTTGGTCTCTCTCAGAAGGCTTACATCTCAAAGGTCTTGGAAAGGTTCAACATGCAGTCCTGCGCACCCGATAAAGTACCCATTGTAAAAGGTGATAAATTCAGTGAATTACAGTGTCCCAGGAACGACTTGGAAAGGAAGCAGATGGAGTCTATCCTATATGCTTCAGCCGTTGGGAGCTTGATGTACCTTCAGACTTGTACACGTCCAGATATAGCTTTTGCCGTGGGTATGCTCAGCAGGTACCAGAGCAACCCAAGCATGGATCATTGGAAAGCTGCCAAGAAAGTCATGCGATATCTTAAGGGCACATTAGATTTCATGCTCACTTATAGAAGGTTAGATCAGCTAGAGGTCGTTGCCTATTCTGATGCTGATTTTGGCGGCTGCCTTGATTCGAGGAAGTCCACTACAGGATACATCTTTCTCCTAGCAGGAGGAGCTATCACTTGGTGCAGTGAGAAGCAGAGTATTACAGTGGCTTCCACGATGGCAGCTGAGTTCATTGCTTGTTTTGAGGCTAGTGCACAGGCCATCCAGTTGCGGAATCTGTTTACAGGTCTATCATTTATTGACTTCGTCTCCAGACCTATCAGGATATATTGTGACAATTCCGCTGTGGTCTTCTTCTCTAAGAACAATAAGGCGTCCAAAGGTGGCAGAGCCTTAGACATTAAGTATTTTGCTCTTAGAGACAGAGTGAAGAATCAAGAAGTGTCTATAGAACATATCGGAACGGATCTTATGGTTGCTGACCCACTCACGAAAGGACTACCTGCTAGCACTTTTTGTAGTCATGTGATTCGGATGGGTCTTGTCAGTTCTCTCGATATGTTGTGATTCTTCTATTACTTTCTGCATTTTCCATTGTGTACATGTTGGTTATAGATTTTGGTTGGCAGATTGTATATTTAAGTGGTGACCAATAGATAAACATTATGTTTGAGTTTGTCTACAGTTCCATATTTGATGTTCAATTGTAGTAAGTTGGTGGCATTGTGGTACATGGAAGGTGGTGTGTAATTGAATGCATTTGCCGCTATGACTCATGTCATTTGATTTACTGTTCTTGAACTTTTAAGATTCCGTTAATTGGAATGGTGTGTAGTTTTGTTTTATCGTGCGCGCGCATACCGTGATTTTCTCTTCAGGTGTATACCCAGGATGTCAAATCTTCAAGAGTCTTTTTGAAACTATATATATCTATACTATAAGTATGTTTTCAAAGGAAGATTTGATGTGTTTAAGACAAGTTGGACCAAGTGGGAGAATGTTGGATTTTAATCTAATTAGTGGTCCACTTGTGTTTACTGGGCTGCACACTTGCACACCATTAGGCATCCAATTAATGGAATATGATTGGACTTAACCCATTAGGCGCCCAATAAGGATCCTGTAATAGGTAGGATCCTGTTAGAAGTAAGAACGGGACTGGTCCCTCCTCTCTATAAAAGAAGCCTGTGACTCCCCATTAGGTCATATGCATTAAGACGAATAGAGAGAGGAAACCAGTGGAGACAGTGCGTGGGTTTACACCGTCTTCCTGTCCGGGGTTCGTGCGTTCTTGTTCGAGGTCCGCTGCGCGTGGGGATCGACTCCGGCATCGTCTTCCTCTGCGTTAGGGATGGCTTCCGCTCCAGGTATTCCGAAAATCCCCAACAAGTTAAACCCAATCTATAAAAAACAACTGTCGGTGTTTTTAATTTATAACAAATGCTTTTTTTTTGAAATTTTTGTAGGTTAAACTCAATTTGTCTTATATGGTTGTCAGTCCGATCTTAAATCAGATGACTCAAAAAAAATGAAACATTGAGTCGAGATCGGATTGTACAACTATATATAGCATAATAGGGCCAATCTAAAAAAAAAAGAAAAGAATTTTTTAAAATTAAAAATATAGACAGTCCGCATAATACCAATTACCGATGCATCAAGTTATTCTCATTAAAAAAAACCAAAAGAGGAAAGAAAGAAACAAAAACAAAGGCTTCGTTATGTAGCAAGGGCTTGGCTTGCCCCGTCGAGGGTTACTATTTTATTGCATGGATAATTAATTAATAGGATACAGTTTAAAGACACATCATCACGGCCATCATTCTTATCCTCCAAGTCTCAATTATTTATTAGTGTTTGGGTTGCGGATCTTATCGTTATCTTTCCACTCCATTATCATGCGTGATGATGATTTCGTGTCATTCCCAATTATCTGTACTCATGTTTCAGTGTTCTTTTCATCCCTCAATATACATAGTTATGAATATATGTACATGCGATATACAATTCAAAAATTTTTAGAGAATCAATCTTTTTGTGAGATCTAACTTAGTCATCGAAAAATTCTGCTCCTCAAGAGACGGAGGGTTCTTGACACATCTTCTTCCTCTTGTAGATACTCTTTTGAGTTTTTTTAGTTTTACAAATATCATCGAGTAGTTGAGAATCTTGATCAGACGGTCTATGTCGTCTGACCAGTTTTCGGCTGTTACATATATGAACACATCCGTTGAAAAGGACAATAATGTCATTTATTGTCTTTATGTTTTTTTTAATGTCGGTTTGAAGAATTTTCAATGACTATTCATATTTTTCAAATGTCTGCTATCCAGAGAGATCTAATTCTGAAGAATGATAAGTTTCACAGTGTTAGCTAAATATAAGAGTTTTTTTATATAAATTTAACGTTTCAGAGGTACTAAAACAAAAAAAATCTTACGTTGTTGATTAGTTACTATATGCCAAAAATGTCTTCGAGATTACTTCTCATGCACTGCTATTACAGTGCAATAAACTCAGTATCGAAATATTCTAATCTATTTGACTAAATAGATTAAATTCATTGGTATCGAGTCTACGGGCAGATGATTAAAGGCAAAGCCCATTTTGAGTGCAATTAGCTTAGCACGTTGAATAATTAACGGGTATCCTTTAGGGAGAGGAGGAAGAGGAACGATGCATCAACTGATCTCTTTTAATTCATTAATTGGACGTTGCGCAGAAGACCCTGAGACTTCTGAAGTATAAGACGAGGGAGAAAGGTGTCGTCTCACCAAAAAAATGTCGGTTTTAATCAGTCGTTTTAAACCCAGTAAAAATAAAATATTTAGAATGTAAAAACCAGTAATTTCAGGCTGAAAATAAACATCAACTAAAAAAGGATTACAGTCAACTGATTTAGAAAAATGACAATTTAAGACACTTCAAACTTATGAAAAATAATGTAAAATAATTTTCAACAATGCAAACATAAGGAAAACATCATTTTATGATATTTTAAAATATTTACAACATACCAAATAATCCCTTTATCAGTGATGATTTCTTCTAAATTCATCTTTGGGCGAAATAAATTATCTCCTCCTGTCATCTTTGGACAAAATGCAGTGTCCTCGCCTGTCAAGAATGCTCGTCATTTTTCCAATGTTAAACTATTTGTAAACCTAGATACTTAATTTTTAACAAGGTGTACGACATTTTCACGATATACAAACAACCAATGTTAATATTAATCAGATAGTTATTTTTTGTTGGATTATATGCAATTAATTATGTCATTTTCGCCATATAGTAACAACAATTAAAGTTGCCAACTTTGTTCCCCTCCCTCTCATCTCATATAAATAACTACACATTCTCATAGAAGAAATATGACTACCCATAACCTCTCATAAAAGAACCAGCTGCCTAGGCAGTTGGTTCGCCATTTGTCTCTCAATTGGGAGGTCTCAGGCTTGAATCTACTAGAAGTCTAAAGATTTCTCAGCCATGCAGTCTAAAGTGCTGCTGGAATTTTTATCCCCTGATCCGTAGTCTCCAGATAATCAAGCGGATCTGAAATTCTCACATAATTAGGCGGATTTTTTGACCGATACGGAACTATCTCCAATTCTAAAAGATTACTCGATCCCTTATCACTTGTAAATACTTGTACATACCTGACGCTATGCCACTGAACAAAAAAGAAAAAAAAAACCTCTCCTGAAACAATCCCAACTCCAAATAATGCATCTTACTCCAACTTCACTGTTCCTAATATATTTTTAAGTAATTACTGCAAACAAATTCCAAACATCCAAAGAAGGAAACAAATAGTATAATCGGATTCGCACCGAAACGTGGCCCCAAAGATCTAAAGGACAGTACTATAGTGGTAAAATGGTAAATATATATATCAGTTTTTGGATAGGGCCTATTTTCCTAGTCAACCAATTTCATCTACACACCCTACAATTTTAAGGTAGAAACCAATTTCGCCAAGCTGCATCCAATGAGAACCCCGTCTCGGCCGCCGCCAGAAATTTGTGGTGTGCTAAACTGGCCCACATGAAAAGAACCGACCACTGAACCGGTCGGTCCCAGGTATGCAACCCGACTCTATCAGATCCTTTTCTTGATGTATTCTATATTTGATTATTTTAAATATATTTACTTATTAAGTAATGCTCATATAAATTTATAAATTTTTATTTAGTTGTTTTATCATACAACTTACCGTGGCAAGGACATGGCATGTTTAATGTTTAAGACACTTGCGGTGGTGTGGTGTGTTCAATTTTGAGTAGTTTTAAACAGTAATTTATAAAAATATAGTATTTATTTTTGAATCATTTGATGTGTACATTGGATTAAATTGGTCAATTGATGCTGATTTTATGATAAATTACATCAAAAGAGACTAACAGTTTTCTTTTCTGCAGGGGACATGTTTGGTGGTGAATATTTAGAAATTATTTTTAACTTTTATTCTTAACACAAAAAATAGAGCAGAGGTAATTAAGATTAGTTTGAGTAGTTACGTAAATCAAATCATTTCTAACAAGTTTATTTTTGCCATAATGTATTTAGAGTTTTTGGTTGACTGTTAAAAACAATATTACATAAATTACTTTTAAGTTCTAGTATCCTCTTCTAAACTACATTGAAATATATGGAAGTCCAAAAAAATACTTTCAGATTTTTCAGATTTCAAAATAGATAAAGTTATCCGGACTCTCTCACATCATGTAAGAATAAGGATAAATTTTATTATTTTTTCTGATAGCATAAAATAGATTTTGGCCATCAAATCTGAAGGGATCAATAAAAGGCCTGGATTGAGATCACTGATCAGTTTATTACTGTCTATGGTGGACCTTAATCTTTGAAAAGGGGACAAGATTACATTTTACCTTTTCTCTGTGAGTTATTTAATAATTTAAATTAAAATCTAATAAATACTTAAAAAGATAAAGAATCAAAGTGGAAAAGGACCATCCGAATCCAAAAGATCTGCCGCATTTTGAACGGCGTCTCCTTCCCTGACGACTCCGTCGGGCGCTTTCCCCGGTGCTCAGGCGCTCCCCGTTACCCAACGATTACGGCATGGGAACGGTTAGTGTGTGGGGCCCACATCAATTGCGGATCTTGATCCGAAAATCATCACGATACAATGTACGCGTCAGAGGCGACGCACGATACACACCCACCTATGTAACCGTTGATGTGGCATTTTGGTGTAGACACCAATAACATAAGCCCTTCTTAATCCCCCAAATTACACTTCTTGCCACTTCCCCAAGTGCGACGGGGCTCCCGGTCTCCGTTGAGACGAGAAACCAAAAATTTAAAAAAAAAAAAAAAAGAAAGAAAAAACAGCGGGAGTTTAGCGGCCGTGGTTTCCGGCATCGTTCGCGGCGAGGGATGGCATTATCGATATTTTGCTGAACACGAGTGGCAGATGTACTACTGCTCGTTCTTCCGGAAGTTCCCGTTGGCAACCGCTTTTATCGGCCAGCCCAGCCGCGTGAAACCTTTTCCGAAGCCACGCTGGCAATCCCACTTCCCTTTTGTCGTTTCACCATCATATCTTCTATATATTTTTTAAAAGCTTTCCCAAATATGCCTCTAATAGATTTGTAACTATATATTGGAAATTAATTTTCTATTTTCACATATCTATATTCTAAAATATAATGAATTTTTTATTTGTAATTTTTATAAAGTATGAAATATTAGGATAATAAGTTAAGTTTATTTGCAAACATAATATTTCCTTTTCTACTAATTATTTCGCGTGCCCAGCCATGGGCCTTTTTAGCCTCCCTTTCCGTCTGTCCTTCTCGTCTTCGTTTTTGCTCCTTCCATTCTTTTTAGAGAGAGAAAGAGAGAAGCGAGAAGAGAGAAGGGAGGGAGATGAGGGAGAAGCGGAGAAAGCAGATCCCGTGAAGGCAGAGAGGAAGAAGCGGCTACAAGTACTCATCTCAGCCTCTGCAACCCACGTCTCCATGGATCCCCGTTTTGCCCCTCCCGTCCCTCTCTATTTCTCCTCTCTGTCCTCCCCCAAAACCCTCGTCGGCGCCAACCACACCTCCGCCCGCTTCTGCTCTCGCTAGGGTTTGGGTTTCCCCCGGCCGGTTCAGATCTCCGGTGCTGTATCAGATTTCTCTTTGGGGTTTTCAATTCTTTCATTCTTTCACAATATCGGCCATGGAACTCTAAGGTTCCGTCTTCTTCCCCTGTCTGTTTGATGCTGTTTCGGGTTTGTCTTTGGGCTTTGGATTCTTTGGTTCTTTGATAAGGTCCGCCATGGAGCCGCCGGCGAAGCACGGCTCCCTGGGGAGCCTCCTTGTGAGGCTTCTGCTCTTCGGAGTGCTCCTCCTCGTCGTCCGCTTCGTCTACGTTGTAACCGTCCACGGCGAGCACTGCGACGCCGGGGACTTCTGCTTCTTCTCCTCGCCGGAAGGTCTCGCGCTGGGGGGCGCCGGGTTGTCCGCCGGCGGCAAGGCCTTCGTCCGCGGCGGCGAGGGGTCGGCGGCCAACCCTGCCTGGTCCAGCAAGGAGTGGCGCAAGGCGGTGGACTATTACTCGGCCATCTTCCAGGATCTGATGGCGGAGGGCTTTGTCTCCGCGGCCTTCAAGGCGATGTGCGTGGACGCGGGGGCGGGACAGGAGGTGTTCGCTCTGAAGGAGATCGGCGTCCCGGACGCCGTGGGGGTCTCCAAAAAGAAAGCCCCCCCTCTGGTCGTCGCCGGTGGCGACCTCTCCAAGCTGCCCTTCGGCAACGACACGTTCGATTTCGTCTTCTCCGGTCGCCAAACGATCGAGAAGTTGAAACGACCGGGGATTCTTGCCTCACAGATTGGACGTGTTGTGAAACCCCAAGGGTTCCTCGTCGTTCATACGTCCTCAGCAGGAGATCTATACAGTCTGAATTCGCTGCTATTTCTCTTCCCTGGGTTCAGATTGGTTAGGAGTCGCGAGATCGATGGGTCGGATCTTTTGGCGGCGCGCGAGCTCGTTTTGCAAAAACAGGAAGGCCATCCGATTCTTGGCCCCTGGAAGAAACAGTCGGAGAAAAAAATGGGTTCGTCGGGTGGTGGATCTGTGAACATATGCACCATTCCGGATCACGACCTGAAATTGTTGCAGTCGACGGAACCTTTGATCAAGGAGGAGCCCCTGAAGCCGTGGATCACATTAAAGAGGAATGTGAAGAATATCAAGTACCTGCCATCGATGGTGGACATAAATTTTAAGAGCAGGTATGTGTACGTTGATGTGGGTGCTCGCAGCTATGGTTCTAGCATTGGCAGCTGGTTCAAGAAACAATACCCGAAGCAGAACAAGACTTTTGATGTTTATGCCATTGAGGCTGACCGAATATTCCATGCGGAATATGCGGCAAAGAAGGGAGTTTTGTTGCTTCCTTATGCTGCCTGGGTGCGGAACGAGACGCTCTCTTTTGAGATCAATGAGGATCCGGATCAGAAAGTTGAGGTGAAGGGCAGGGGAATGGGCAGGATTCGACCCGCCGGAGCTTCCGATGGTTTGTCGGAAGCTAAGGATATGGATAAGATACAAGGTTTTGATTTTGCTGAGTGGCTAAAGAACACGGTGTCTGCAACCGACTTTGTGGTGATGAAGATGGATGTGGAAGGAACAGAGTTTGACCTGATTCCCAGATTGTTTGAAACAGGAGCAATTTGTCTAATTGATGAGCTCTTTCTGGAATGCCATTATAATCGGTGGCAGAGATGCTGTCCAGGGAAGAGATCACCCAAGTACCAGAACACATATGGGCAGTGCTTGGAACTGTTTTCGTCTCTCAGGGAGAGTGGGGTTCTTGTTCATCAGTGGTGGTGACTGAGCAAACCGTCATTTACAGAAACACAGACAACACACAGCATACACTGTAATATTTGCTTGTCATCATTTCTTTCTTCATAGGTTTGCAAGTTTTCTTTTTTGTCTTCCTCCTAAATATAATCCGTTCCCTCATTTGTTGTTCAGAAACTGTGTATTTCCCTTTCGTTAGTCCAGACTGCTGTTTTCTTGCACAGAATTGCAAAGACAGCTTCTATCACGTGTAACATTTTAAGAACCATTTCAATTATGGCCTGTCTGTTTATGTTGTTGTTGGTTCTTTTTTCCGGCCATCTACTTAGCATGTGGTACATAATTGCAAAGATGGCTTCTATCACATCTAACACTTTAAGAACCATTTCAATTATGTTCTGTCTATTTAATTTATGTCGTTGTTGGTCCTTTTTTTGGCCATCTATGGTACTTAGCAAGTGGAAAGACGAAGCTTTTTATCCCCCTTTGCTTATAACACTTTCATGAAACTGTGGAAAGAATCGCATGGGAGAAGGGTGATAAGCTGGTTACCAAGAATTGTCATACATCCAGTGGGCAGAAAAGCTGGGGAGCTTATAAAGAATAATGTAAAAAAAAAAACAAAACCCAAACAGAGGTCCTTCTGAATCTTATAGAATAAAGGCAGTGATAAAGAAAGCAATCATCAGAAACTCTACAACTCTACAGATGGTTCTAAAATAGTTTTGTTGTACTATAGAGTGTTCTAAAACTGATGGAAAAACTCTAGGGTGGTGTTTAGGGAGTAAATCTATGATTTTTATCTTTCTTGTCCAGTAAAACTCAATGTTATTTCAAAGATAGACATGGTAGATTACTGTGAAAGAGGGTAGCTAAACTCCTGAAGCCCGAATGGAATGCAGTAGTTGATTTCTCAGCCATGATGTGTCTCTGTCTAACTCACTTTCTTTACTGAGCAGCTTTGTTAATTCTTTTCTTGCCTGAAATCGTGGAAGGCCATAACTCTGTTTTGTGCTAGCATTACGTTATATTTACAAAGTAGTTCTCCATATTTTAATGATTGAAGAGCACCTCAAAACTCATGGGCTTGTATTATTTTCACGTCTTTCTAGTTATTCCATACAATATAGGGAAGGTTGCCCTAGTCATGGGGTTCAGAAAGGAAACATAATGATGATGGTAATATTATAAAAACAAGTAATCTTAGTAAAACTAGCATGCCAGTTCTTTGGTTAACATCATTGTCATTGGAATATTTGTAATCAATAGTGTTACATATTTGTAATCAATAGTATTAAGTCATTTGGCATCAATCACCAGTCAGTTTTGTATTTACCATTTTGTTCTAAGGAGGCAGCAAAATTTGCCCATCAGGTATTCTCCCTGAAATAAGTCATCAATATACTAGCACCGAGTTCTCACATGACACTGTAATAAGAGAAAAAAGAGGATATTATCAATAAGACCGTGGATCGAGAATCTTCTTTATTCCTAAGCATCTTAGCTCATTTGACCAAGAAACAATTTACGGTATTTAATGATCTTCAATCTTCTCCTAGATTCTTATAGCTCATATGAGGAGCCAAGAGCTATTCAGATGTAGAGGGATCTTTACTGTTCTCGAAGGCTAATATTACCTGTGTTGTTTTTCCTTTTTCTATAGTAGAACACAGGTGTTGTGGGTTCAACCTCAGCTTTGTTGTTGTGAAGGAGATTAAGGCAAGTACTCTGTTTTTCACTATGCTCCATATCCATAAATATGAAGGCCATGAACAATAAGTTTCCTAATTCAGCTTTGCATGATAGTTTCCAATCACCATTCCTGCTTCCTTTTATTCCTTGTAATTTCTGCAATCTTGCTTCTCCAAGTATCAGCTTCAAACATTTGTTATTGTCATTGTTATTATCTTCATCATTTCATCTCCTAAAACTATGACCTGATCAATGTACAAGAGAGCCTATTAAGTTCCTGTTATTGTTATGATCTTCATCATTTCATCACCTGAAACTATGATCGTGAGCAATTTACAAGAGAGCCTATTTAGGTACTAGTTCATGTATTACTGCTGAAAGGTATCATTTGTTCTGGGCATGGTTTTTTATCCTTTTATGTGGATGTAAGCTAACCAATGTTGCTTATGTATGCCTCTTTTCTTGTATTTCGGACCGGCTGCAAGGTGTTTCCAGCAAATAAGCACCATATAGTCTTTTGGAGACCATACAAGAATCATAAATTGGTTTGACTAGCGGCCAATACAGTATTTTTTTTGGCAAAAACAGTTTAGTTGATCCACATTGTCAATATTATTTGTCTAGTAGATAGTGATAACGGAGTCCTTTATGTCTTCTTGTATTTCGTCAGCAGCGCAGAATTGGAAATACTTGATCTTACAGTTGACAATATTTAGAGCACCAGCATAGCACTGCTAAGTAAATCAGCAGAACATTTAACTTTGTCATAAACTAAGGATCGTTACCTCTAGATTCTGCATTTACTGGCTGTGTTTCAATTATTTTCACCATTTTTTATCTGTTTCTTTGGACAATAATCTGTCAACATTCTTGTTTGATGTGGTAAGATAGTAAATTAGGGGACGTAAGAGCCAGCATATGCAACTGAGCTAGGTTATCGTCCAATGTATGGTTAGGCATTTGTTTATGACTCGTGTTCTTATTCCTGTCGTGCTTGTCATGTGCTGATGACCATGGTTCGTTACTGGATAAATGCAATTTCCTTGATCTAGTCAAACAGGTTAGCGATTCAGAATGCTCTTGGAAACCAAGAATTTAGTTCTGTGCAAGCACAAACATCTGTTTAACGGGAGGGAGCTTACTATTTTGATCTCCTGCAGGACGCAAGGCATTTTGATTGAGAATGTAGAATAAAGCTTCAATTTCATCTGACCATCGCAACTCATTTGATAGGATCAATCCAAATGAAGCTCCCGGTGCACAGGAGGCGAATAAGCATTAATACCTATTGCAAGATTTGGCAGCACTATTGGTTTTAGTTAAGTGTTTTGGGATGTTTTAAGGTGGAAGTGTGCTGGATGCTTGCCAGGGGGGTTGTAGGCGTGGTTATCCTCTGCCATTTGCCAATCCTTTAAGTAAGAAATTTCATTTTAGCAGAAGGTACTTATTGACAACTGTATCACATGGGAGAAAGAAGTGCATATGATTTTGTTTCCGAGGGATCGTTTGGTTTTATGTCAAACCAAATACTTAGAAGAAAGACAAACCGTTATATTGTCGGTTGTCATTTGAGTTCGGATTGTTTTTTGCGGTGTCGTGAGAAATGAAAGCCGGCGATGAGGTGTATTCTACCTCAAGAGCAGACATAAAGCCCACAAGTATGCCGGCGTTAGTTAATCGAAGATTTGTCCTTGTTTTATTGTATGAATACAGCGTAGTATTGTACTCTGTGAGCTGCTTGAAAATGTTCGATAAGAAGTTAATGCAACACGCTTGTTTAGCTAAGAATGAGTTTTGAACGAGGTTTCAAGTACTTTTAACAAACAAGTACAAATACATTCATCTCTTTTATGCCTAGAGCAAGAGCAATCTCCTTTCGATAGTTCTTAATACTATTTAAATTCTATCTAATGGTTCGATTATTTTGCATAGATAAAGGATAAACATGTCGGTTGGTACAGGAAGAACAATTTCAGTTCAAACTCGGTACGTAAAATATGGCTCTGTTTGGATTGTTGTATAAAAGGGAAGATTAACAAAGGATTTAGGTCTTCTCTCGAAAAATATTACTTTGCTTATACCTAACGTTGTCTTAAAAAAATATTTTTTTTCACAAATTAGAAATGATGGTCAAGTAATGTTCGCATTCTAAGAATGAGGAATGGGGAATGTCTTTTCACTTCCTATAATGAGGAACCAGAAGGAACTTCTAAGAATGGATCCCAAAGAGTCTTAATGTAGTACCATGCATGGTGCAACATGCACTGAAATGAGTGGGACACAATCTAAACTGTATAGGATCCGTATTCACATATAGTTATTGAGCGCGCAGGGGACCATGCAGCAGCTATTACTTGAGAAGAAACAGTCCACGGTTTTTCCCCTCCCAGTGGGAGCTGTGAGTTTGTGAGAGTGCACATAGATTCTAGACGTTGATTACCTTTTCTGTCAGCTTATCCAACTCTGGGTCCGGGATACTGTACGTCTTCCATGGCAGCTGCAGTTGTTGCCCTCTAAAATGAACAACTTTCTTGAGGGGTCATTTGCCCCCTTTTGGGAGAATAGAACATTGCTGCACTTTACTTTCTCTGTTCAGACCTTATCCAAGACTGTGAGGTTCATTGCCCCTTCCCTGTCCATGCAAGTTTCTTCTGGTGAACAGCCTTCTGATTTCGATTCCATTCCATTCCATTCTTGGCCTGTCAAGAAAATTTACCCCGCGAGTAAAGTGGCCAAGGATGTTCCAAGCTATTTGGAAGTTGTTGGTATATGGATATTGTCTTTTCTATTGGAATATGTAAACCTGACATAAGATGTCATATCAACTTTTTGTTGTGTGAGAGAGAGTGAGGGTGTGGAGGGACCTGATTCATACATCCAGATCACTGTTTGTGTGCTGATTTGGATCCATCATTGCCTTGTTGGAATTTAAAACGATGCCAGCTTATTCCATCTGTCGTATCAATCATCAGAAACTTATTGCTGGTTCTATTGTCTGTTACTTCATAAAAAGTTATTAACTTTGAGGGAAATGCATCTCTTTTTCGTTAACAGGGAGGATACGAATATGAAGACTTATACTGACTGTTTAATAAGAGATTTTTTTTGTACAACTACGAGAATTCTATCTTCTTCCTACGATTCTTTTGAATTTAAAAGTCTCACTATTAAAAAAAAAAAAAATGTTATTTAATAGATTGTACTATCTGTGAAAAACACTCAAACATAGATGCTCACAAATTTATAGAACAAATCTCCTTTCTGCGCAACTGTCGAAAAATGAGACCTAACGTATGACCTCTCTTTTTAAAGAAAAGTCCTTTACTAGGAGCCATAAGAACTAAGGATTCTATATCTCAATTTCTATGAGGTGTGCACCTCATGGTGATCTACCTGATACTTGATTTCGCCTTCGTGCATTTTAGAACTCGTTAAAGTAATTACATCTTTCTCATCTACCTTTTAATATCATGGGCCCCGATGGTTTGTGTATCGTGGTATCTGTTTTAGTCACATGCACCCAATGGTTTGTGTATCATGGTATCTAGCAACAATTAACAGGGATTTTGTTCAATAACGGGTCTGGATAGTAAGTTCGCACAATGTTCGGGTCTTCAATGTCCAATAACAGGTTGGAATATTGCGCAGCGTGAAAGTTCGGATCCATTACAGTTACTGTACCTACGCCTATCACAATCTACTCATATTTTCGGATCTTTGACAGGCCTGTACAGTATTCACGTTTATGTCCATTGGGTACTTCAAAACCGACCCGAAAATGGAAGCCTACATGTAAATAAAATTCTTCTCTGTCTTGCTCAACTAATAGGCCATCCTTTTTTAGAACAAATTTAAAAGAACCAAATCGACCATGGAATGACACATTAAGCCACAGGATTATCCTGACAAAAGGGAAAATGCCATGAAAATAGATTGTCCATCTATCAGGCTATCAAACTAGAACATGTTTCACTTTCTCATGATCATGAGAATAAATCCTATTACCTTTGGTCCAGCAGCTTTCATAATTGAAGAAGAAAACCAATGGGATATTGCTCAAATTATCAGCCGAGACTTGATGTTAGTATCACATATGCATTCAAACATTTGATACTTTGGGTGTCAAGGGGTTAGATACCTTTGGTCAACAAATTAAACTTACCTGTGAAATGCAATAATTATTATACTATATTATATTATATAATACTATATTATATACAGGCATCATAATTGAAGAGCCATGCACGGCTTTGACTCAATAGGATGATCCGGTTTGTTACGATTTGGACCCAATAAAGTATGGGGTATAAAAAGAACCGGGCCTAGATACAGGTTGGTCCAAATGACCCATCACCGATTACCAGCTGTCTTTATCCATCTTATAGCCCAAAAGTGATACTTGCTGCAGACCATCTGATCTTCAAGATTGGATGAATACCTCCTTGCTACTGCCACACGATTGCAGCAAGTATTATTTGTAATTCCAACTTGAATCTAGAAATTGGTCTAACTTAACTTTGGCCATTGAGCCAATGAATGAATGATGCCAGTGTGATCAGAATTTCTTTTGGACTGCTTTTTACCTAGTTGAAATGGGGGTGAAGATATACTTGGACGATATTTTTGTGCATAATATGTTATGCAGATAACTTCAAATTAAGATCTCTTACATCAATCTGATAAGAAAAATTCTCGCCAGAGTAGTACTTTCCTTTAAGAACAGCTTTATCCATGCATATCACCTTCCCTGACTAATCACATGAACATTGATGGACTGTTCCCCTCCCACCAAAAAAAAAAAGCAAATTTTTTTTAAAAGTATGGCCCTCTTTTAGTTTATTATTCATCATTATAATTGGTGATGGCCTCATAAAGGTTGATTACAGGGCAGCTTATTAGTCGGATGGGGACTTATTCTACTATGCCCCAGTCCATGATGAATTAATCATGATTTCATATGCACTTTTGTATGTGGGGCACAACCAAATGTAATGACAGAACATAACATCATATTCAAGACAAAGGCAAGACTCAAGAGTGGCAGCCAATACTTACAATACATCCTGTTGGTCATTAGCTTATGATTTTGCATTCAGATTGCCCCAGTTGGCAGTGATCGCTGCAAGTTTAGCAGTTAGGGTATTCTAAAAAAACAATTATGAATTTTATTTAAAATTTTAAGGACATGTATCAAATGTCAAATATACTACATTTATAATTAACCCAAAAAATTAGAGTTACAAATGACACTAGAAGTCACTAAAGTCCTGTCTAGTGCACCTTATAACTGGACAAACTGAACAGGTTTAAACTATCAAAGTAAAATATGCTCTATTATAAGCTAAAAATCTATATAATTAATTTCACTAGAGGTCATTAAAGCCATGTTTAGTGTACCTTATAATTAGACATATGGACCAGGCTTTCTCTCTCTCTCTCAATTGTTTTTTCCCCCTCTTGCCAGCTATCAGCCATTTGCATGCAGAGATGCAAAATGTGCTCGTGTGTTTAATTATATACTTCCGGTGAACAGGTTTTTGTACGAATAAAGTAAGAACAAAATAAATTTTTAGTCCCTTGGCTCTTGTGACTTTCCTTTCTTGTGGCAGTCTCCAACTCTCTCTCTTCTCTCTCCCTTCTTCTTCCCTGGTTTCCCTTCAATCATATGTTTGTTCACTTCACGAGGTGATGATCCATATATAAATCTAATCACCCCCACGTTCCAATGATATGTAAGAAAAGCCTTAGCTGGTCCAACGGAGCTGTCGAGGCCTTCTAAAATATGAACTGCGAAGGCAACTTCTTCCCCAACTCATCACGAATACCATGCTCATGATCTCCTCAACTTGTGCTGTGTCTTGGCCTAAGTCCTGGTCACTTCTTGTGAATTAAATATTGCGAATATTAGCTGTAATCTTGATCCCACATGATATTAATTTTTGGGTGCCCTTCCTTCCGCAGTCTCAAAGTAGGGTCAGCCACAAGGCTTGACCTCCTTTTCCTTTACCCTATTTTGCTTTTAATTGATGAATGTTCATCAAGTATATAGTTAGCTAGAAGGAACAGCCAAGGAAATTAATCATATATATATCTAGTTATTATTACCCGTTGTGATGAGAACCTCATGCATCGATTAAGTGGTCCTAAAACACTGAAAAAGAGCAGATTTGAAATCATGCAGGGACGTATGCTGATGGAGACGGCTATGGATTGATGTGTTGAATACACGTACATATTCTTCTCTGACTAACAAGACCCAAACTCTTCTTTTTCTTTTCTCTTCGTCCTTGAAAAATGACACAAGATTTTTTAAGCTGCACTCCAATGTGCAACATGTCACAACTTTCTGTTATCTTGGTGATTGAGTTAAGTAAGTTATTAAAAGTTTTGAGTGACTTAAAAAGAGTAACACTCACAAGATGAGATTTTTTGCATCCCATTCTTTGTTCTTCCCATACATCTCCTTTTATACAAGTTTGAGATAATCAAATTGGTCATTACTGAGATAATAACTTGCAAGTAATCCGGCTAGAAGATCTTGTCTCAACATTCACCTCAGTGGACCCCACCTTCTACAAACCAATAATGGGCCTTGCTGAGGGAACAGGAGCCCATCAATGATATTGGGGCACAACGATGCAAACCCATCGGAAATTACAATAGCAATGAAACGAAAAAGGCACTAAATTAAGTTATGCATAAGGAGACAGAACCGACAATTTTTCTTAACCACAAATTGCCATTAATGGGGTGATACGTGATTACAAAACTTGTTGGTTCCCCATCTTCCGTTTTCTTCTCATTCTTCCCTCGTTTCCTTATGGAAATTCGCAATTCCGAACCAATCAACAGAACAAGAATTATCATCTTAATGAACCAAAAAAAAAACACCACAAAATCCCTGCCATGGCCGGTTTTCATGCGGGGACGTAAACTAAGGAAATTGCCCAAATATCCACAACAAAACAAGAACCATGGCAGAGAGTTTTCTAAAGAAGAAAGAGAAGTATACCCCCCATGCATGCACCGGATCTCCTCTCTCTCGGCTAGTCTTCCTTCCTGCCGGATTCTCCAGGAAGACCGTTAGAACTCAATGGCGGCTTAGAGTCCTCCGATATGCTCTCGAGATAAGGTTGCCACACCGCCACTGGGCCGCTCCTCCGGCGACGGTGGCCCCCCTTCTTCTCTGAGAGGTCTGTCAGGTTGTTGCCATCGTCTGAAATCTCGACAGTGGTGGCGGGGGCAGTGGTGATAACGGCAGCGGTGGTGATCTTTCTACAAGGCATAGTCGTCCCTAGTGCTTTCTTCTTCTTCCTCTTCTTCCTCTTCTCCTGAGGAGGTGACGAGTCCGGGATGAGGAAGTAGATGCTGCCTCGCCTGAGTTGTGACTCCGGCGCCGAGACGATGAGGATTCTATGGGGGACTCCCTGAGAGCACGGCTTGGTCAGGATGTGGTTAGGGTTGGCCCTCAGGATCTCGCCGGCGGTGACCGGGCGGCTGAACTCCTCGACGTGGCCGCTGAGGTGGACGACACGGACCACGTCTAGGGCGCCGAAGGGGAGAACGCAGGCGAGGCAGCACCTAAGGCTGTTGCCCATCGGCGACTAATGTTGGTCTCTCTCTGCTCTCTTCTGCGCCCACCCCACCTCTCTCTCTCTCTCTCTCTCTTCCTTCTCCTTTCTTCCGGATAGGTGATGACAACTTATACATGTACAGGAACCGCGAGGCTGGTGCAGGACAGATTTTACCAAACCAATAATAAAATGAATTCACTGGGAAACCCGGAAGTAAGACTACACGTGGAAACGTATCTTTTAATGCTCTTCAAAGAGTCCCTCGTGGAGCCCATTATTTTATAAACTTTTTTTTTTTTTTTTTTAACATTACTAACACGGGAGTAATGCTGGCTGCAGTACTGCCAAACTTAAGATGGCATCCCCTCCGAGGGGGTACGATGCCTGTATACCATCTGATCCATTTGATATTGGATGACAATTATAAAATATTCTTAGCAAGTATTATTCTTGAGAGAGTGTTGGGATTGATATAGCAATAATCACATTATCATTTTTAACAGATTTTTAGAAAATGTAAAATTTTAAATGATCATGTTGGAGGTGGAAAATATTATTTGCATTTTTAAGTTAAGTGATAGGAGATTTTGAATGGAATTGACAAAAATGTCCTTCATCCTTTATGTAAAATACAAAAAGAAAAATTATGTGTTCGAGTCTTTTCACGAAAAGGGGATATCTTTTTGCTTCATAATTGACATTAATACATCTCAAGATACATTTAGGAGAAAATCTTTTTATTACTCTTCGTAAGTCTATCTCCTATATCTAAAGTTTAATCTTTTCGAAATCTAAGATGAATAAAGCTCATTTGAAAATAAAATTATCTAAAATGTGATGATCATAATTTTGACTTCACCGATAAGAATGTGGTGGAGGAACCAAAATTGTCTGACGGCGGATCCCACCAATCACAGTAAGATTTGTAAGAGAGAAAGGAACAATGTCTAAATGAGTGAGCCTGCAACCATAAGAGCGACGTCAGAGGACCCCTCAATTCGTCTAAGGGGATTACCCTCCGATGAGTTAGTTGGTGATCTAAAGATGCAAACACACTAGGGGGGTAAGGGTACTCGAAAGAGTGTACCTTCTTCATAGAGAGTCCTCCTGGATATATAGGGAGTATCGATTTCTTGCAGTTAAAAGTGTGTTCTCCATATGTCACGTTGGACATGATTCTGTGGAGATCTTGGCCTCCCTCAGAGGAAAGTTGAATTGTCCCCAGGGTTGGAATGTTGCCAAGAGTGGAGATCACTTTCCTAGAAGGAATGGATTGGCTTCGACTAGGCTCCCTGCTAAAAGGATTCCAAGTCTAAGTGGGTTTCTCGGGGCGTCGGGTGGTCGACCTTTCGGCACCCTAGGGCCCGTGCCCTAGCGGGTACCTGGAGGGTTGCGTGACGGTGCCTTGGCAGACGCTCTGGGGATGGCCCGCCTCATGGGGGCCTTCCTTGGCGGTTTACCTATGTGGGCCCCGTTGGGCTGCTTTACATGGGCCTTATTGGGCTGGCCAATATCTTCCCTCGATGCTGCCTAGGTGGTTTTCTGTTGTATCAAAGGGTTGGTTGGATCCCTGTAAAATAGTGGGAATTATTCAAATTTGAAATTATGGATTTTCATTTGCATCTCAAAAGAAAAAACTATGAATTCTCATGTAAAATGATTGATCCCCATTATTGATTTCAATATTTTGCATCAATATAAACGAAAAGGATAAATTTTGGTATCTTACATTTACTGAAAGAAAAGAAATATGTATGAGGATCACAGTGTTTGGCTTATGCCAAACTAAACAACTCTTGAATAAAAATTAGCAGCTTTTACAAAGAATCAACATCCTAACAAAGGCAGGAGGTTTTACGCATAAATTATTGTTAGAATAAACATTATATATTTAACATTCCTGCATTCGAATTTTCACATGTATCACCTAAAATATTAATGATGTCAATAATCTTCTTACACACGTTCAAATGATCCTTGTGCATCCAAAAAACAGTCTCCTTGTACATCATTAACATTATTAATGATACATGTAAAATTAAAATACGTGTATTAAATTTATGATTTTCACTTTATATGCAAAAAAAAGTCTTAGAATAAAATATTATTTATACTCTCTTGAGGTACTTTATAACAATTCCGTGTCTCAACTAATATATATTTATTCTGGTGATTTTTTTTTCCATGATAATCTTACAATGCTCAAAAGGAATATATGGTGACAATTTTGATATATCCACAAGACATTTTGTGATGAAGATCAACTTGTTTTGACATATACCTCAATACATTTATATTGAGACCATTGGTGGCAATAGTCTAACTTGAGTTGGCTAACATAGGCTTGGTTTTGGCAAGGATTCCGTCTCCAACGAGCTCAAATTCTACCAAACTCCAGTTGAGTTCAAGATCAAGTTCGCATTTAAGGCTCAAGTAAAATTGATGCATAATTGAGCTCATGGTTTTCTTGTTGCTTCGAATTCTATTCCTATGGAATGTATGATCTGGCATCTGTCATGTCCAACATTAAACATAAACTCATACTTCGCCATAATATTTGTAACAATTGAGTTGGAATCAGAATATATGAGTGCTTTTAAGATTATCTTTAGCCTCCATTCTAAAAAAAAATTCTCATGAAGTAAACCACCTCCATTCTTCATTTTTGGAACGAAAATATCACTCGGCTGTTATAATTAGCTTGAATTTTTGTCAAAAAGTTGATCCCTTAGAGACGAGAATGCAATCGGTAATTTTTTTTTTTCTTGAGTAATACATGTAACAGAGCCCTCTTTATAAAGGCTTTTAAGGATGCAAATGGTAATCGGATTATTTGTTTATAGGTCTGTTAACATGTAGTATTCCTAAATCGATATGCATGATGGTTAAGATAATAAATATATATATTTTTTCTAACCGAGTACATATGCTCCGGCCGATGACAACATAGTGAATAAAGTCACAGATTCACTTTAGATTTGCACCGAATCTGATCCGTTTGCATCCTGAATGAGAATGGACTCCTCTCTGTTTGAACACCTTTATCCAAATGCATACTATCCTTCTTATGTTTAGTCCTTCATTGAAACAAAAAAGATTTTTCAGAAGGGATAAAAGAAATAGGAAATATGTACTACAGGAAAAAGGGACACTGGCAACGGCTGCAAGACCTCACTCACTATTCAAGTCTCTCAATAGTTAAGAATAAAATCGTCCAATACCAAAATAAGATAATATAAAATTATTAAAAGGATAATTTTACTTTTGAATAATGCTTAGTATATTGAGGCACATGATCTGTAGCCTATGCAAAGCCTAATCTAGTCAACAACAACAACAACTGACAAGCACACATGAGTTCCACTTCTGAAGAAACCCTGCAGGTGGTAATTGAGTTCGTTCGTCCGACCTTGGGTGGAAAGCTGATGGGATGAAACAAGCCGTACCAGTTAAAGACCACCCTCCACTTGTTGATGGGAGGGAAGACAAGGCAACATGCTTCTGCCGGGTTGGCCACCCGGATCCCGACCGTCTGATGCTTTTTGGATGGCAGCTGATCGACACGTCCACGTCTGTGTTGGACTGCTCCGCCTCCACGGCCAGGCAATCTTTCCCCATTCCGGGATCTGTGCTTCGTGCTGCTGAGGGGCCTCACCCCCCAGCTAATAACCCTCCGGAGCAAGTTAGACGTGGTGGCGACCGGCCTCTATGTTCTCGTCCCATCTCGACGTCTCTATGGCGGCCTGGGGGAAGACTCTCTAGGGTGGAGCCGGACTATCTGCCTTCTTTTCTTATGCTATATTCTTAATAGGTATTTTCCTACATACATACCCCTATAAATTATCGTACGTCAATGTATACTCAGAACTTCTACTGTTGTTATGAATATCTCTAATATTTTTAGAAAGATTTTGTGATTATACATACCTTTCTTCGAAATGACGTAAACTCCTACAGAATATACATGTTAGAAAAAATTATAAATTTTACCAAATTTAGGAGTACAAAATTTTGATGAATTTGAGAGTCCATATGCAGAAATTTATGAATCTTTTAAACATATTCAATTAGAATTCATGGCATTTCGATGGAAAGGATATATAATTACAATCAAGAGCATTTATAATAAGATATGAGAGTTAAGAGTATACATATAAATATGCACATTTACGGGAATATATATACAAAAATCTCATTTTTAATCCATGAGTGTAAATAAGTCAATTCGTGTGTCATTCATTTTCTTCTGACGTCAATTTTAATTTATAAAAATTATAAATCAAATTTTATAAATTTAAATTGATCCTATTGTAACGTTTTACAACACATAGCCGAAGGGTGCATTCGTACTGGTGTATCACAATAATGGGAGGATAGGGCCTAGGTCAAGCCGGCCCAGGCATAAAAAAAGTTCAACTAGGAATGGCACGAGCATTATCAAGAAAACGACAAGGAAGTTTTTTTTTTTTTTTTTGGCAAGGTCCGAAGGCCGGGTCTGTATAACTATTTACAAGCGACTGGGGTTCAATCAGAATCCGAGATTTCCTCCATAGTTGGAGATAATTTCGGCCGGGTCAAAGAGTCCGTCTAATTAGGCGATAATTTTAGATCCGCCTAATTTCTGAGAAAATAATCCCATAGACCAAAAGATAAATATCTCAACAGCACCGAGGCCATATATGACTAGGAGTTTTTAGGTCCAACCAAGATTGAACCTGGAGATAGGTGAACCAACTGCACTAAACAGCTGGTTCAGAAAACGGCAAGGAAGCTAGCCAAATTAGTACGCAGCTATGTTAATAGGACGCGTTTGGCTACCTTCTTTACTTTTTGAGTAATAAGTGCTACAGTGTCTTCCTTACTGCCATAGAGGCATTATTGCAGTGAGTAAAAGAGTTTTTTATATATATATTTTTAGATCGGCCAGAAGTGTTCTACAATAATTGTTTATAGAGTTCGATTTTTTGTTCTACTCGTGCAACCTTAAAATCTCTAGCACGGCTCTCCCAATAAACTATCTACAACCACAAGTTTGTAAAAAGAACCGCTGGAGAAAAAAAGAAAACAAAGATAATTTATTTGAAAAACTATAGTGATGTCGTCACTTCCGTCAATCCCATATATCAATCTATTTAAAAAAAAAAAAAAAAACAGAATTGCACATGCTCACAAACTGTGCAATCTGAAGCTGCGACGCGCGCATTACAGCGGATTTACTGCAAAGCCACCCGTTTTACCTTCCACCTAGAAGTTTTGCCAAAATGAAATTTTTACTTTTAACATGAAAAACGTTGATCACTTCCAATATGAAAATTGTTGAGTAAAAATAATCATATAAGTCAAAAAAAATTCCTTAGCCCCTTTATTTGCACCATAATTAACGCTCCATTTTAATGGTTTTAGTTGAAAGCAAAAGAATAGCGAAAGATTACATAAACGGCTTCCAAGGTCTAGAGTCCTTCAAAAAATAAACTTATAAAAATGTAGAAATTCTTCCAATTAAAATTACGTCAAGCACCCCCTTGACGTCAATAATATCATTTTCCATGTGCCCTAAAGTTGCTTCTAGATGGGCCACATGTAACTGTTCAAAACGGCGCATCGCTAATGGGATAAGCTGTTATGAACACCGAAGGACGGCTTTGCAAAGATAATTATGATACGACGTAATTAAACCTAACAAGATTAATTGGGCCTACCTACTTTGAATTGTCCCAATATGGCTCAATTGTTCTTCGAATGGTGTTCACCGAATGGCATATCACCATTTCTTCTTCTGATCGGAGAGCTTCCTTAGACCTAGTCAAACCCATACGAAATGGCTAGCCCCAATATTACTCCCAAAATAAGCAATTTATTATTTTTCGTTTACCAGTCCTTACCTTGAAAAGTGAACGGATAGGCTTGCTCTTTAAAAAAAAAAAAAGTGAACGGATATCTCTACCTTCAAATTGATCCCATGAATTCTTTTTGGTGTTGTTTGATGTAACATATTTTCAAATGATTGATTTTAAAGTTCTTAAACTGGGAGTTACATTAGTTTTAGTCTAAAATTAAAACCAGGTAAAATGAATACATCATGATGGTTGGCTATATTTGAATTCTACCAAAAAATATAAAAAATGATACTTTACAGTATATCACATCATCTGATAGCCAAACACCACCAAATCCACTTCTTCGTACGTACCCTGGGATCTTATTCGGTGCACTGAAACATGTCATAAGTTTTCGATTTTAAATTCTTTATAAATTTATGAACGGAGAATTTAAGAGACTATCAAGACGGTTCATTATACCCGAGTATTTACAGCACACTAAAAACATCAAAAACAAGACAACTTCACAAATTTACATCATTTTAGAGCACACCAAACGACAGGTAAGCCGCATCTACTGCATCATCATCTAGATGACGAAACCAACCGAAGTCAGCTAGGTAAAGTTCTTACATATATTAGTATTTCTTATTAATATCATGCACATGCCGACGCACAGATTTACTCATGAGCCACGAGAGATCTTTGCTGGAGTAGTATGAGAAGTACGTATCATACTCGTCTAGTCTTCGTTGTCCCAGAGCTCCGCAACGCTCCTGTATGGACCAGCAGTCTTGTTCACAAAGAGATCTTCCCCTGTGAGCATCCTCTTCTGTGTACGCATAACCCAACACATTAAATTAAAGAGAAACAGCGGACTGCAATGTAAGTGATAACAAATCTCCTATGGTCTCAGTTGGTCCGAATTAGGCTGGTAATTAGACTCAGTACTCTAACCCAACCAAGAGAAGGCAATATCCCTCATTTAGAAAGAAATCCTTACTCGATCGTCAGATGGGTCATGCTGTAGATGATGAGTTTCTTTGCAAAGAAGAATACTATTATATAATATTTGTTACCATCTTAATTGTTTATCATCATATTCATCAAGAGTTCTATGATCGTTTGATCAATGAAGGTCCTCCTCCTGCTCCCCTCCTCCTTGGGAGGAAAAGTCCCCCTCTTGGGGCGGTTTTGTGTAAGGTGGTTCCCCCCTTGGTTTCTTTCTCCTTTCTTGGGAAGGTCTATTTCTCTTATTTGGGAGAGGATTTTGGCTCCGATCGTACTGGGGGGTTCTTGCTTCAGCTCGAATGGAAGATCCTTTCCCGGTGAGATTGGAGGATGTGTCTTCGGCATGCCCGGAGTTCATCGACGGTTCAGCTCTATTAGGTCAGTTGCTAAGACCTGGAATATTGAAGGTGTTAGTGTTGTTCATGCTGTCCATGCTCGCCTAGTGGAGGAGAGCTTCCTCAGCGGATCCAGGGATATCACGGGGTTCCAACTTTTCGTAGATCCTTGGTGGTGCTTCTGTCTTGCGCTTTATCCGTGCTTCCTTGTTGAGGCACGCCTTCAAGCCCCTCTTCTTTCAACTGCTGATAGTTGCAGTCTTTTTCGGCTTTCTTGCCGATATCTGCATGGAGATTCCTCTCCTGCTCTTGGGATTCCTCGGTCTTGGTTGTTGCTGTTGATCTTCTTCTCTTTGCTAGTGGCTGATGTGCTATCCATGTTATGCTTCGGCAATTGCTACAGTATCAGTTCCCCCCCCCCCCCCCCGCCCTTTTTGTAGTAGTTCAGATCTTGCACTGTGGGTATGGGTCTTGTACTGTATGTGGGTATGGACCTGGCATGGTCATGTGGACTTTATTGTACTCTCCTCTTAGCTTTTATATTTAATAGTACTACTCCTTTGGCCAAAAAAAAAAAGATCAAATGGTTTTTATCGAAAGTACTACTTTTGATGTACTCAAAAAAAAAAAAAAAAAAGAGTTAGTATATATGTTTAATGATACGTGAGCACTCTCTGATCGAGTACCAAAGAATGTGGCAAAGATATATATTAACGTACGGCAAAGGGTGTGGTATATATCAATTCCTATTTTGCAGATAAATACTATTGTAAGAGATCCAGAGTCCAAAAATACCTGTTCAGGGATGCGGCTTAGCAAACGGAAGTCTTCCTCGGGTATCTCCCACCCGAAAACTTGCACGTTCTCTTTTATCCTCTCTGGATTAGTGGACTTGGGAATGCAGCTAGTCCCCCTCTGCAGGGCCCATTTCACCAGTACTTGTGCTGGTGTCCTGTTTAGCTTGGTGGCTACCTGCATGCGTTTTAGATAACTAGGTAGATCTTAAATCGTGGCCAGGTCCTTGTCTAGAAAACCAGTGTGTGCCATACACATCTGATAAGGAGTTAGTATATGTCGAACCTCCAAGACACAGTTTGCTCAATACCTTCAAAACAGTGGGATCATGGACAAGGTTTCCGTCACCAATCGAGGATCCCAACGGCGAATACGCCTACAATGGAAGGGATCAAATAACATTAATTGTGGTACGACCCCTCCAAAGGTCAGGAATTAAGACCAAGAAAACAGTACTTATCTGGTTAACCAGGAATTAGGACCAAGAAAACACTACTACTCATCTGGCTAAGTTTAAAGTAGCTGGCACTTATCAAAAGAAGAGAAGTGAGGTAGTTTGCTTGTGGATCTTACAGTAGCATGAATTCGATTATTCCTGCAGTAATCCAGCATTTTGTCATTCCTCCAGCGTGGATGCATCTCCATCTGCGAACCCGAGCAAGAAACCGATCAGATGGTTGGGCAGTGGGACACAATGTAGACATACCGAGGTATTTTGTAGAACCTGAGTGAGTCATGTCTTACTTGGCAAACAGAAGGCATGGTCTGAGCAAGTTTCAACAGCTTCTCGAGCTTCTTCACTGTGAAGTTGCTGACGCCTATGTCCCGAACGAGTTTATCTTGCACCAGCTTCTCCATCTCTCTCCACACACCTTCCATGTCAAAGTCCAGCACTTCGCCCGGTTGTGGAGGCATGTGTGCACCTTCCTTAAGGCGAAAGGGCCAGTGGATCTGCAGGCAATGACCCATGCAGAGAAATTGGCCTTTTCATGCCTCAAATTAAACCACTTTTGGCCTCCACCTCCAACATGTATGCTAGTAGGGTAGAAGAAGATTCAACTACATATTTCAATAGTTACACACTGACACTACACAACCGATCCAATCTTCTAACCCATTTTTTATGTGAATTAAAGCTGTGAGACACAATTAATCCTACCCTCTAATCCATTTTTTTTCTGTGAATTAAAGCTGTTATACAAACTACAAAATTAATCATACCTTCTAATTAATCTCATTTTTCTCTGAATTAAAACTTTAACTTAGAGCTTCTAGTCGAAAATTGAAAGAGCACAACAAAGGAAATAGAGAGGAAAATCACATTGGAAATAACTTCGAGAACAAGAGACAAGTTTCACCATATATACCAGATATTGATCAAGGTAATCAAGCTGTAGATCTTTCAGCATATTGTTCAAAGCTCTCCGAACTCTCTCAGGTGACAAATCAGAGCACCTGCACAGGAGAAAGACCCGGTTGTTCCTGGACATCTCTTTTTCTTCTTTAGAAAAGTGAATAAAGTTCAAATGTTCCTTTTATTCCCAGGAACACCTGATCAACAACCATTTCAGAACCTCATGCCTTCCTTTCATGTGCAAGCCCTACCTAGTTAATCGATCATGGGATCATAACTACAATAGATTATGAATATAGATGGAGAAAGACTAGCACCATATTTTGGAAGTGATGAAAAGATCTTTCCTCTCTACTCCAGCCTTCATAGCAGCCTGCAAACCCTCTCCCACCTGAAAACTCAAAGAACATCTGTGTTACTAATTTTGATCACCAGGTCAAAAACACTATACGACCCGCCTGCTCGAGGGATTCCCACCTCCTTTTGGACCCCGTATTCTGCCGCTGTATCCACGTGCCTATATCCAGCCTGCAATAGTGTTTAGCGTTAATTGAAGCCAATAAGCCCAAGTTGAAGCACAGAAGATCTAGTGATTCTTCTAACCAGGACTACAGGTGCTTCAATTCATTGCAACCATCATGCTTGCCACAGTGACATGGGACAGCGGAGAAAGCGGGGAGTTGTTGGCTGTTAGCCCATGGTGGTCTTGGATAATTAGTCTTAAATCAGTTTCTAAATTATGGTTCCAGTGTATATAACCCAGTGCCTCTGAATCTCAACACTGCGGTTTTGGGATTTTATCTTGATTTCAGAGCGTCGATCTTAGTCCTGACCTCTTACGCCTCTTCATGATTTCAAAGATCTTCTAACCAATGTTCTTTATAAGAAATTTAAGTGTAGGAAGAAGGATTTGAGTAGTTGGGGTGTCAGAGAGTGAGGTGATAGTTGGAGGGAGGAGACGTTAGTATTGCAGGAGGAAGATGGTTGTTGAGGTGATTTTATGAGTGTGTTATTTCTACTTTCTTTAAGATATTCTCTTATTGTGAACTACAGGGATGTTAAAGGTAACTGATGACTGATTATCTGACCATTCATTAGTTTAGCGGCCAATTTTTGGATGGCATTTTTACTACCAATAGATTTGTTGACGCAAATATGGATAATTAATCCGCTTTCTTAATGAACATGGAAATGGACAGTTCTCTTTCCAAAGTGACCATCAGGAATATTTACTCAGAACTTATATCTGCAGCCGGATCAGAACTAATATGTGCCTTTGGATTACAATCTAAGGCCAAATACATGCTTTTGATAATCTTGGTTTCGATTCTAAATTTGTGCTGAGCTATAGAGTAGGGATGCAATTCTGGTGGGTCAATCCGAACTCGAGCGGGCGAATCCGATGGTCGGGCCGAGTTAACTATGGCTGAGTTGGATTAAGGTTGAGGGATCTCTCATTCTAACCTCTTGGATGGGTGGATTGGGTTGAGGATCGGTCAACCCAACCCAAGCTCGACATTAATATATGATTACTTAGATCATTAAAATATGTTTTATTTAATATCTCTTTCAAAAAAATTAAATTACAACATGAATAAAGATGTTTCCAAGCAATATCATGGTTTTAAAATTCAAAATGAACCCAACGAAGGTTGGACTACTTAGGTTAAGTTGGGTTGGGATGTTGTTGGATGAATTGAATTTGGGTTAAATAGATTAAGTTGGGTTAGGTTGGGTCAGGATTGAGGGGCTCTTGATATTGGTTGAATTAGGATTCATCACATCTTGAGCTAATCCAACCCGAATTAAAACCCTATATATTTAGTGTCATTTAGATGAATTCTTATTTTTGTTTCATTCTTTACATGATCAGATAAGTTTATATTTAAATATTTTCACTCTCTTACCAAATAGTTATTTTTAAAATTTAAAATTAATTTGAACTGAATATTATAAGTTAAAGTTATCCCCCAGGCCTGAACTTGAGTCTCATAGGGGCTCCTGATGATCGTGATCAAGTAACGGCAAACAACAATCCGTTGACATGTCCAATAAATGGGAATACTTTCATAAGATTTAATCAACTACGCATAATGATAGAATCGTGCAGTTGATTAAAATCTGTAAAAACTACTGATTGTGAGCCCATTCAGAAATTTCAACTAAAACAGCCCACTTTCGACATCAGTTTAGCATACAGCCCCAAACTGGGTCCAGAGGAAAACTTCCTAGTTGACCCAAGACAGATTTTTGGGCCGACTTTCTTCAAGTCCATGCCTGGACTTTCCCATACACTAAAGTTGACCAATACTTGCTAAAATGCTCCACGGGTGCTGGACCATTTATATTTATTTGTTTCGATGTAAAACAGTACAATTTAAAAAAAATATTTCATTTTATGGTGTTTCGGTTGTTTGGTATGATGTAAAACAGTGTAAACCAAAAGAATAACATTTACAGCACTGACCCTACTGCTACACTGAGGTGGACCCTGAGGTGCCTTACACATCTGTACAGGCCGATCTCTGATCAAACAACTTAAAAAAATCTGAAAAATCATAAAGGTATTTTTGGGTTCGACCAATTAAAGACATCTTTTTAATGTTCATCGGGACTCGGTTTTGAATTTTCAGATTTTTTTGAGTCGTCTGATCAGAGATCGGTATGTACGGATGCTGTAGGGCACTTCAGAACCCACCTAAAAAAATTTAAAAATATTTTTTTTTAACTCAATGCATTGACCCTCAATGCAAGTTTTCAATAGATATCTGAGTTCCGATTATCCGCGTCGTTTCAATCTTTGTTAAAAGATACAAAAATCCGTTAAAGATCACCCGTTAAGTTATAAGAAATGAAGATGGATCTCTGATAACTATAAGAGTCGGAACTCATTTCTGAGTCTGCTAACATGTTTCCTTTTTCAAATTATCATGTATCTTAGACATCTATACATATATTACTTTTACAAGATAAAAATTAAACTCATTAGATAGATATTTCTCATATCCACCGGTGAGAATATCTCTTTACAGGTAAGTGGGAAGCATTTTAAAAATTTAGCATGATTTTATATCACATGTTTGGATATATTCATATGTAGTTTTAGAACAATGGATAAAGTAGATTTTAAAATTTAAAATTTACAGATTATTAATTTTTACATAAATTAAAATTTTGTAGGTTTAAATCTTTTAATTACTTGAAGAAAATTTATCGAAAAGTGAATAGTAACAGTGATTTAAATAGTTTCTTAGTATAGCTAGCAATGATGATAGCATAGACTTCCCTTTACTTCCGATTTCTGACTTGAAAGCGGAAATGACGCGGAAACAAAACACTCACCTTCGTCTTTTGCCGTCTCCGATAACTTTACCAACAATGGAAGTGGAAAGTACCATTTTATTTGTATATCCGACTCGTTGACAGTCGTCAATACAGCATCGGAGTCAGTACAACAAATGTTACTCAAACCAAAATCTTATTTGGACCTTGTCTAAACACTTTGTAGGCCCATTTCTTTGTTTTGATATATCAAGAAGGCCCGCTATCAACCAAAATAACAAGATTTAAGCATTCTCTTATTTTACTTTACAAATAAACAAACAAATGTCCTCTGATTATAAAATTATAAAATTTCACTCGTCTTAAAGTCGGCGATTTTGAAAGTAAAAATTATAGAGCTTTGTACTAAAACAAACAGCCCCTAACATATTTCAACCATTTGTACTATGGTCTTAGATCAGCGATTCAAAAAAAGTTTAAAAATTAAAAATTAAACCCTAAAAATGTCATTAATAGGCTGACTCCATTAATAATCTTACTTATTTAAAAAAATTAATTGTTCAATTGAAGAACAGACTAACAAAGAGGTGAGCATGTAAGATCCGACTTAAAAGAAATTATAAAAATTATATTTACTGCAATATCCAAGATGGGGCATTTGGGATATTGCACCAAGCTATACCATGAGGCATTTCAGCAAATGTTACTCACTAAAGTTTGTTAACTTAACTAACTCATCCCTAAAATCATAAAATGCCACCATTATCCACTGATATTAAGAATATAAAGGTGACCGTTATGCTTTCAAAAGAAAGGATTCGTAGTATTATAATTATTTTAAGAGGTATTTTAAGAGGCACTTGTACGTAAACAAAATTCTATCAGAAGCTTCTTCATGGATAGCAGGGCCAAGATCACCGCCCATCCGATGGAATAATCTTACCTCAACGACGGCGGTAAAGACGGAGTCGGCGGCCCGGGAGCCGGATCGCCAGGTGCCGAGACCGACGGAGGGGATGGCGTGGCCGCTTACCAGCTCGAAGAACCGCGCGTTGGCGTGCTCGAACGACGACTGCGCCACCGCCATGGCCCTCCCGGAGATATCCCCGCCTTCGCCGGCCTCTTCGTCTTCCTCCTCCTCAGAACGGCCGGGCCGGGCCGGGAAGGTGGCAAGAGGCGGGGGTGGTGGTGGTGACGCTGCTGCCACAGGCGATGGGAGCGCTGAAACATGATCTATAAACATGTATATATAGACTGAAAAGGGCGCCGGGAGCAATCCGGTTGTGTGTGGAGACTGGAGATGGGCCACGTCGCTGGCGGCGGACATGACAGGTGCCACGAGCAAGTCTCCAGAGGAGCCGCGGCGTTCCAAGTCTGAACAGGAACAGGCGTGCCGCTCTTCTCCAGGTGGCATTGTAGAACGCATACGTTTCTAGACGGCAGAATTCTGGCGGAGTCCTACCTGGAGATTTTGCTAGGAAAAAGATTTCTGACCATAGCATGGATATAAAGCACTTCGAAGTTAAATTGTTTTAGTTGGTTTTAAACTGTGATTGAAAATTTTTATATCAGTATGTACGGATCTGCTTTGTTTCATGTAAATTATACTATCTACATTTGTTTGGGTTATGGGAGTATTTTGGATTTTGTGAAAAGTCATAATTATATTTTTTTTTTACTATTTAACTTTTTTAAGATTTCACTAAAATCTAAAAAAGGAAAGAAGTTAAATAGATTTATGCCAAACATCTCTAATTCAAAATTGAAATTTTTAGGAGAATTCAAAAAATTGATAAGACATGTGTCGATTTATTTTAATTTTTAAAAATTTTAACTTTTCTCACAATCTTAGAATATTAAAATCTATCTACTATCTCAAACAAACGAAGAACGTTTGCAAAAAAGAATATAATATAATGTCTTATTAAAAGGTTTTAGTCAGCAAAAATCTTAGTTTATTAATTCTCTCTCTTCTTTTTTTTTTTGAGCATCCACAAGATGAGAGTGGATGAAATTCAAAAGAATTCACTTAAATATATTTTACGTAGTATCAGATACACTCTGTAGATTAAACTTTTTTTCCACACGATGTGATGTTATGTCATTTATACGTTTACTGATCCTGAATAACACAGGAAAGATATACTTCATGTCAGCAAGGATATGAGGTGAAATTTTTTTTTTTTCACTCGAAGATATTTCTGATCTTAGGCATGAACTCTGGTCTATCGCTCGCCTTCCGATTATAGATGACAAAATTGAACCAATAATATATCATATGAAAAGGTAATACATGTATACCTAACTCAAACTAATAATTGATAACATATGAAATAAATTAATTGATACAAGAAAAAGCATAAATATGATATATTCAGCATTTCATTATATATAAACGAGTTATTAGCTTAAATTTTTTATAATTGATATAAAACAAAAGTCATCAGACTCTGCGGTATATTATTTGGTATGAATAGTGCTATAGTTCCGGTGACAAACTACCACACATCTCTGATCGGAATGAGTTAGATCCATAGTTTAAAAGGTCTTGAGTCAATCGTGAGACACTTATCAAAAGCGCATAATCTTCAGGCATAATAAGGTTTAAGTCTCATTATTTTAAGAAAAGGATGTTAAAACTCTCAAAGAAAATTAATAGGGCTCATACAAATGAACTTCGGGACTAAAGTCATGGGCTACCCGTTGGCGTTAAAGCATAAACTACCACAGTTGTTGTTTCTCTCTTTTAATGTGAAAAGTAGAAGAGTTGTACTTAATTTAAATCTTTTTATTTTATTTATTTAATAGTATTATCATCATCGAAGTCTATTTTAAAGATAATAAAAGTAAAATAAGTCTTAAGTCTATCTTAAATCATCTCATTGTGTTACTATCTCAAGACATAAACCCCAAATGCATGGCGTGAGATGCTTGTCTCATTTAACAAAAGAGTTTCACTTACTGCAATGTTGCCAAATGCAGTAAGAATCAGTTGGATTGCGCCATCTAATGACGTACTATCATCTATACATGGCACATGTAAACTATCATTTTCATTAAATAAACGTCGACGTCATCTATGTATCAGTGCACATAAAAAGTTGAAATAAAAAAAAATAAAAACATTTACTCACTAAATTGCTCTCGAGAGTATTTCTTTGTTCTCAATAGCATGATTAGACTCTCCACAGCACAATCATTCTTTTGAGAGCATCATGCTCTCTACAGTATCATACTCTCAAGAGCATCATAATCATATTGTGGAGAACTTGATCATGCTCTCAAGAGCATAGAAAATGCTCTCGGAAGTATGATGATGTAAAGATTTCTCTGCAACATTTAGATACTCTCTACAACATCATGTTCTTTAGAGCATGATCTTGTTATAGAGACTCGATCATATCTTCGAAAGCAAAAAAAAACTCTCAAGAGTAGTTTTAGGTAATTTTTTATTTTTTTGAATTCAACTTTCTATATGTACTAATATATAGATGATGTCCACACACATTTAATAGTGGAGACAGTCTCCATATGTCTTATCTAGATAATGGGACATCATTGGGCGGTGCAATCGAACCCACTCTGTCAATGCAGAAAATATTACCGAGATAAACAGCCTGAGATGCATATTTTGAAGTGTTTTCCTAGTCCTTTCCTTGAGGTATATGCCTCAATTCCCTGTGTCACTGTTTTTAAATAACGTAGGTCACGGATTGAATGATTCTTATCAGATTTGTACCGAATCTTAGTTATTTGTGTTCTTAAACAAGCGCTGTATCAATATATATCATTTCACCTACGAACTCGACCCTCTTTCTTAGACACTAAAAAAGACCTTTACTCGTCCTCCTATTCATTGTTTTACTTTCTTTGTTCATTATCGTTTTAATTTCGTTGTTCATTCAAAAGTTGGACGAGATTGTAGTCGATCGTGACACAAGTAGCGGTGAATCGTTCTCTCTCGCCTCAGCAATCATATCGGACATACACATTAAAACAAGAACAAACAAACCATAGAAAAAGAGAGGAAGAAAAAGAGAGAGACAACACACAACAATTTATGTGGTTCGGCAAGATGCCTATGTCTACGGAACTCATCTTCTTCACCACTGTCTTGTATTTATCTTCTCCAAGAACAAGTACAAAAATGTAACCCCACAAAGAACTATCGGCCGCCCTCTGTTGTTTCCAATCTTATGGATAACCCTCCTCCCCCAAAATCAAAAGCTTCAAAATATCCCTGTGTCATGCTACATTGGGCTGAACCCGTCTCAGATTCAAAGACATACCATACTGCGGGCGCATCCCCTGCGCCTGTGCCAGAGAGTAGCATGTGGGACAGGTTTTGCCATGTGGTGCCTCCGGAGCCATAGTAGAACTTATCCTAACTGTTGTTGCTAATTAAGATACCTTCTGAATTTGAAACACAATCCAACAAGATATGATAAGAAAACTTTAATTAATTAGACATATGGGACAAATATAATGAACGAAGTTATATTTGGTTGTGAAGTAATCCGGCGTTAGGAAAGTCGCTTATGCAAATATAATGAACGAAGTTATATTTGGTTGTGAGAAGACACTTAAATAATAATAATAATATCCAAACACTCTATTAACGTTGCATCAAGATTCTCCCTTTGCCATTTTCATGAGATTGGCGTTCTTTTTAAAATTGAATCAGACACTACGACAAAACTGTTCTATACTTTACAGTTTTCTGTAACGGTTTTGCCATACGTAAGAATATGGTTGGATATACATACGGTTTTAATATTATATATTTTTTCTATCCGTTGAGTCACTTGAAATCGTAACCTATCCGTAACCATTTATTGCATATCCTATTTCACACCGTAACTAAATTGTAACACCCAAATTTATTCCTCCGCGCCACCTCAAATTTATTTCCCTCCCAAAACCCTACCCACCCCCAAATTGAGGAAAATCCCTTGCCTCACTTTGTTTGTGGAATAAGCCATGAATAGGATATTTTATTTTCTTAAAATCTTTTAACTCACTTTGGTGGAAGAGAGTGCTTAACCCAGGGTGCTATGGATTATACCAGAGGTTAAGCGGAATAACATCGGTATTTTGAACTCTTTATTCCGTTCTTTATTCATACAGTTGGCCACTTTGATTGGAGAATAGGAGAAGAATAAGGGAGAATAAGAGGAGAATAAGCTTAATTTTGCTTTGACAAGCAGAATGGCTTATACCGGTGCAAAATAGCATATTCGGGGAATAAGGAGAATAAGCCATCCCACCCTAGACCCAAGAATTACTTATTCTTCTTATTCCATTAGCGGACCCCACAAAACTATCAAACCGAAACATCTCTTATTCTGGTATACGCCGTTCCGGATAAATAATTCCAGAGTAACCTTCTGCAATCAAATTGATATTCTACTTATTCTTATCAAATCACTTGGAATAGCGCAGTACAATTCTACTTATTCTGGGTGAAATACCAACTACTTACCAAACTAAAATACTTTTTATTCTAGTTTAAGAAATATCTTCCTCCTTATTCTGGTTTAAGTTATTCTGCAAATAAATTGAGGAAAGCTTCGCTTCTTGGAAGCCAACGCCGGACCCCTCCTGTCGACGCAGACGTCGGCAACCCTCCGATCGGTGGGCCGCCTCGCAGTCATCGGCTCCCCCATCCGCAGGCGGTAAGCCCCATCCCTCTCTCTCTCTCTCTCTCTCTCTCTCTCTATACTGGTAAGCTTTGCGTATTTCTTTAGGATGATGGATTCTTCTGTAGGTGTTGGGCACCGACGATCTCCTTTTCTCAGGATTTTTCTTTAGTCTTGTCCTGTTTCTTCGTTTATTTACAGTATCATCCCAATTGGGGGGGATGGGGGTGGGGTTTTTTGGTTGGCCGATGGTAATTTCTGTAGTCGGGATGTGAGAAATTAGGGTTTCTTTGTTATGCTCTGTGGTGTTAATGTTTACTTGTTGATCCGATGAAGATTGCACGTTTTGGGTGGTGACGCATGGACCCTCCTGTAGCAGTGGCTCTACAAACAATGGAGCTTGGAGGAACTGGCTGGGGCTGTCGCAGTAGAAGAAGCTTTTATAAGTAGAGACCAGGTTCTCCTTATTCTTCTGATGAAGAGAGAGCACCCAGGTTCCACCTTATTCATCATAAGAATATGCTATTTTGGAAATTTCAAGAGGTACACTTATAAATTTCTAATGTCCCATTCTTTAATTAAAACCATTCCATTTCCGTCCATCTACTTTTCCTTTTTTTTTTTAATTTTTTGTACTCGCAAATGGATCAGATCAGAGGTGGTTTGGTTGTTCTACACACAGTTTTCTTCTCTTTTTTTGATGGATTTTTAGCTCGCAATCTTGGAGCTACCAGGTGAGGTGTCAACTTCAGCAGCTGGACAGGAGCAATCCCTTTTTCTTTTGTAACGTCGCGCCATGCTGGGATGGAACAAATGTGGGTTTTGGGTTCCAAAGTTGTCTAAGTTATATCTATATTTAATTGTTTCAAGTTTCAGTGTATGATTGTGTTCTAATTGGGGTTTGAGATTTGTGATGGCTTAAACCAATAGCAGCTGTGTGTTAGATATATAGTTAACCCAAGGCTTTTGTGGATCTGGGCCCTGTCAGGTTTAACCAAACTCAGTTCCACAAGAAGCCCCATTTATTTTTATTAGTTTTCTCTGATATCTAATTTGACCCAAAAATTTTCTTAATCCAACTTGATTCGAAGGCAAAACATATTTAACAGAAACTTGGGGGTAAACACCACCATCTAATATTATTGATGGAGCAATTGACAAACATTGCAAGCAAGCTTTTAGGAACCATTGACCATGTAAGGAAAACCAGTCTCCAATATTTCAGCATCCCTCCTTTGGCCCACCCCCTCCTCAATGTTATTTTACACTTCAACAAATGGTGAATATTTATATCAAGAAGTGATGAACTAGTATTGATACTATGAATTTTTAAAACCAAAGAGGAGCAGCTTGTTCATATACAACAAGTAGTATAAATTTCAGGCCTAACTCTTCCAGGCCGCACAAATTCAACTTGTGCTAGTTTCTTATGCTGGTAGTAGCATCCAGCCAGCAGGGGAGATCATATATATTAGGACCTCGGTCTGGATTGGGACATTATGCAAACTAGTCTAATTAAAATGATCCTACTAGACCTCTCATGGGTTTGCCAGATCCGGGCTAAAATGAAAATGATGAAGGACCTTGTTCATCACTGGGTTGAGTCATCACTGGGTTGATAATTTTTTTCTGATATCTAATTTGACCCAAAATTTTTCTTAACCCAACTTGATTCGAAGGCAAAACATATTTAAAAGAAACTTGTGGTATATTTTAATTATGTAGGTGCCACAACAAACAAATGGCTCAAAATGTGGCTTCTTAGTGTTGTACTACATTTACTTGTTCATACTTCACAATCTTTCTCTCATGACGGTTATCTATATTTTGTATGTTTTCATTCATTTATTTGTGTTATATTATTGTTTTGCTGTACTTTGTCCTTATGATTGACATAATTTTTTTGTCTTCTTGTCAGCTTATTAATGGCTGATTTAGTCGGATAGATATTGATTCATTTCAACATAGGCTAATCAGAGGAAAGCAGCCAAACATTGTTATTGTACTTGAGATTAGAGAAGAGAAAATTGACTATGCATCCAACAGAAAAAAGCCTCAAGGACCCATCACATTTCGAGACGTATATGGGATGGAGGATGGTAAGCGTATTTCTGTGCAACTTAATAAGTTTGGACAACCAATCGATGAGGGAGGGCCACATTATTTAGTTTAAAGACTATGTAAGGTTCTTCTTTTATTTAAATTTTTAAATATAATTATTTATTTAGACTTTGAAAATAATCTTGTGTCAATTTTTTTTTCTTACAGGTTCAACCATATATGGTGTAGTTTGGATGGAGGAGATATTAACCTTATGGTCTTATGGTTCATGGATAATTTTTGCTCCTATCTCTAAAATTTTTTTTGTTGTACTTTTGAAAAACGAATGTGCTATGTAATCGATAGATGGATGTAAATTTTCTTTCCGTGGCGATTTCGTTTGGTGTTGTGATATGTTTTTAAATTTTACAAATGGAATGTATTGACACAAGTATACATTTTGTTGTACGAAGTAATTTATTCAATATTGTGTGCACATGATGGGAATGTACTACACGTACGTTATACTTAAAATGTAGAATGAGTGCATGATTCTGTTACAGAGAATTGATGCATTTCATTTTATGTGAAATGGTATACATAAAAATGATATAAAGCGTATGTGATGTCTAACTACGATTAATTTGTGTGATTATAAATCGTTAGGTATTATTCGATAAGTTATATTCTAACAGTTTGATCAATAAATACTTACGATCTTTTATATAAGTATAGATGATAAGGTGTTCTTCAAACTATTATATTGTAACAGTTTAGTTTGCGTATATTTGCGGTATTTTTCGTACGTATAGATTAATATCTACCTATAGTTATTAAACCAACGGTATAGGCTTTAGCGACTTACGGTTACATAACCGTAAGTATAGTCTATAGGAACGGTTGCTACACGTACGGTTGGTGGCTGTAAGGGATTTCGTAAGTAGAGACATTTACCAACAGTCTTTAGTACACAACTTACGGTTATCTGCTGTAAGTATAGAGTAACTTTGTTGTAGTGAGATATGAAAACGAGTAGAAGCATAATGCAACATTGAATAGCAGTTTATAATTAACCTGCATACGCATGCTAGCAGGAAATCCCTATTCTTCCACCGCCACTACCTGCCTCCATTGTCATCCAGCGGAATGTAGGGGCTTAATTAAAGTAGGAACGACCATGTATAAATCGAGATGTGTCACATTGCAACCTGTAACTTTTGCTTTATTTTTTATTTTTTTAATACAAAGTAGAGTACTTAAATACAATCAAAGACATAACATTATGATATATCATAATTTAAGATATGCTGGAAACTACTGCACAAAAATATACCTCAATGCATATACATATGAACCAGATCCCATAAATACATATGGTTGTATTTAAATGCTTTATCAGGGTGTGTTTTAAATTATGGTTGCAGCATTATGTTCCTAGTTGCATTTAATTAAGTACTCTACATTGTATCGAAAATTAGGAAAATTGAGAATATAGAAAAAGTAGTAGGCCGCGAAGCTACATGTCTCAACAGACAAAGTTACTTTACCTGTATCATTCTATATAACTGGTTACTGTTAGAGTCTAATGCAATTTCTTGCACTGAGAGAATCGGGATTCTAAGTAGTTAGGTACAATTACACATCACTCAGCTAGCCAGTTGTATATCCCTTCGGCATGATCAGTACTAGTTCAGTGTTCAGACATCATATTCTCCGATCCCCCCGCACCTTCAAGTTGGTACGCCACTAATGCCGAAACAAATTAATTATGTTTAATCTTTTGGCTTGAAGCAAGGAAATGATAGAAATTAACCTCAATATTGTTTAGGGCACATCGATCGTAACAAAGGCAAAGAAGATATTGTATCAAGAGGTTAAAAAATTACGGTTCATGTGCATCGTGATTTTTTAACATCAACTAGGCAGCACACATCACGTTGATAAGATGGAAAGCATAATTTTAGTCCTTAATTTATTATGGAAGTTTAAAAAAATTGAGTGAACAATTAATCTTAGCATAGAATTTTCCATGAGATGAAAAAATTGTCGTACTGGCACCATGCCATGTGCTTTATATGACGAAAGCACGTGATTAGAATAGATGATGGTGATGTTCCAGCACTTAAAAATTACTATTAGTATATATTTGTCGAGTAAGAATTAATCTGCTCTACCCACTGGTCCAATGATCGATACGCAGCCATATATATATTAATTTATTTCACTCAGATGATTAGTAATACTTTGTAAACCTGAAAGAGCCGATGGAGAACTCAATCTAATAAATATTAGCTAGTGATAGTTTTAGCTCTGGCAAATCAACCAAACCATACGTAGCCGGATGGCACGGACACTAATTTGGCATCTCGATCGCAAAGTGTCCGTATGAAATCTAGAGAAAATAAAACTGAACAATAAAATGATAATGTATGAATAATACTTGGTTTTGAACCCACAGACTCCATTCTGTACCAGAGTCCCATGGGCACCAACTGCATTGGCGGGATCTATAAAGGAGAAAAAAAAATAAAGCTTGTAAATTTATGGAAAACTTGAATTATTAGAAGTAAATGGGTTAATTTGGCTGTTCAGATCAGGAGGAGAAGAACGGAAGATTCCTTTTAAAGACTAGGTTCTGGGATTAATATTTAAGATAAACGGATATAATTTTTATTGGGACGAGAGATGATAAGGAAGTGAGGGCGTACTTTTTTTTATTTTCCTTTTCTTTTAGCTGTATAATTTATTTCTTTGTTTAAACAATGGTCTATGAGCATCTTCCAAAAACATTACATCACCGGTTCTTCGATGATCCCTCAGGTGTTTCACTGGTACCTAAGCAGAAGAAAATTAACAACCCACTTGCCTTATAACCTCTTTCTTTAGGAGCAAGTGGGGTGTTTGTTTTAGAAAGAAAAAAAAAATGTAAACGTGGGGTAGTTCTTGTACGCAGAAGATACGAGTACTGTATGTCTTTTTCTTATACATCATATTTGTATGTATACTCCAAACTCTCACATATTATCATCAATGTTACTGAAATCTTTAAATATTATGTTTATATTCCTTCCATTAAATGTAAGTAAATTTCAACGAGGGTCATCATGAGGAATACATAATGTAAGATTTTAGTGAATTGAGGAGAATATATGCAAAATATTAATAAATGTTTATGTAAAATCATTAGATTCAACTTTCTAAAAATTGCACAAGTATTGATACTGATATGTAAGAGTTGGAGGTATACACTGTAAATACGGTATATTTGTAAAAAAACCCTTTTCTTATTTGAAAGCAGCAGCATTAATCAGAGATTTGCACCATGTCCAGTACCCTACCAGGCTACCATGTATGTCTTTCCCCTGTTGGAAAGCAGGAATCATACATTTGTACCAGGTCCTGTATGCTACCATGTTCAGAGGACGACCTTCCATGGATGATTCCTATCCATGCGTGACGCAGCCATGTAACATGCGCCTAGTCAAGGGATTCCGAAGGGGAAGAAGAAAACCCACATCAAACATGGGCACATATTCCTGATGGTCTCTTATATAATCCACATCATTAACATGGTAACCATTCATTTGTCACCAAATTTGAGTCGCAACAAGTCGATGGACTGATGATAATACAAGCAATTCGTTCTTTCATTTTGTTCAGCTAGCGATCGAGTACTTCTAGCATCAACTGATCGATAACCTGCGCATTGATTTTTTGAAAGAAGATTGGAGACCATGAATTGGACTCAACATGCATGATCTTAAAACAGTTACCTCACACACTGAAGCTAAAAACTTTTGCTGCACTAAAAGAGGTGATCAATTGCACCAAAACAACCCTTTAGAATCTAAGAAAGCCACAAATCGTCGTAGCAACTTAGTTCAGCTGAATCTATGGTCATTTCCAGATGCAGGCTGTAAGGGCTCATGGGGCATAACATGCTCGAAATCACTTCGGCTATGTCCGACGCATCATTGCGGAGTTCCTTACCCATCACCTCCACCTGTTCACTGCCTTTGTGATCCTGCTGGTCTGGACATCTCGCTGGTGGGTGCCCATAACCCTCTTCGTCTACCTTATCGCGTTCTACCTTCTCTTCTGTGAAGGGGGATGCCGAGGGAGCGCAGCTGCCCTGCTCCATACCAAAATAAAAAGAACCCAGGTCACTTGTGGATGAGGAGTTTGCAGCAACGATGGCGAAGCCGCGTTTGGGGGCGATCTCTGCCATCGTGCATGTGTGCCGCCCGATGTTTGTGACCATGAACGTAGGTGGGTTGCTGCTGTCTGCTTGCTGCACATGTTTCATAGCTTGGCAGCCTTCGTCTTGTCTGTAGGAGCATCTGTAGTAACACCTGGAAATCGCAGCAGAGAGTATGCATCAGGACACAAGTCCTCTGTATGAAACTTAACCTCGACTTTTCCTTTTAACACGTAAAATTATTGGATTAGAGTAGATCTAACTAACGTTAGGGCTCCTTTGTCAACACTTTGATAGGGACAAACACATAACTACTGCGTTAAACTCAACTTTGGCTCAACATGTAAATTATCGGATTAGAGTAGATCTAACTAATTAATAAACTTAGAGGATACTGATCAATCTTCTTTAACCTATGACACCATTCTTTTCCCAAATTTAGGAAGCTTTGGTGGGAAAACCAGAAAGCTACATGAAGTCAACTTTAACCGCTAGCAAGTCTTCTTCCTCTGGACAGGTGAGAAGGAGATGAACGCATGAACATCTGGTGGGTAATCAATCACCTTGGAAATTGGGCTCCATGGATCTTCTTCTCTCCATACTTCCTCCATTGATAAGCATCATTCATGGGCACCGGGGTGGCGATGGTCTGCCCGTCCGGCGGCATCCTCGTCCTGTATGCAACAGCATGAGAAGGGAAATGTTTAGTGTTCAGAATAAAAGCCACAGATTTTTTTCAAACGGAAGCCAACAGCTATATATTGCACCCTGACTGAAAGGAAAATGTTTAATGTTCAGAATAAAAGTCACAAATTCTTCATGGGTCTCAAGTAATCTTCAGGACGTAGGAAGTGAAATTCTGAAACTGTCCTTAATTAGGTGAGGAAATATTATTATCATATGATCAAGTACAGACCTTTTCCTTGACAGATCACTCTTGCTCTTGGTCTGGGTGTTCTTCCTCTTTCTTGTAGGCTTCTCGTTTCTCCAGTTGTTGTTCTCAGAGGGTGGGCCAAGTCTCGTGGCCGTCGGGGTCCGCTTTGCTATGGGGCTCAGGGTGGACAGCGCGACCGCGAGAGACTTCGTGACTCCATCGAGGAGTTCTGCTGCGTTCTCAGACCAGGCTCCGCGGGGCTGCGCCACCGCTGCCAGGGCCCGGAGAAGAGACATCTGCCTGTGCCCGTTGGTGATCTCCTTGACTGCCGTGGCGATATCAAATGGCATCGCCGTCAGTGTTGAGGGCTCCATGCGCTCTCTCTCTCTCTCTCTGTCCCTCTCTCTATTTAAACGCTTCCCTCTATCTATCTGAATTCTTCTCTGTCTATCTCTTTCTCTCTGTCTCTCTATCTATTCGAACTCTTCCCTCTATCTATGTGAACTCTTCTAGATCTGTCTATCTCTCTCTCTCTTGTTCTAAGCTCACCTTGGCCTTTCCCAAGAATTTGAACGATGGCACATGCACGGTAGCTCTTGCTGCAGCCGTCCTATTTATGTGGGAAGACCTATGGCAGAGGATAACATGAAGTATGGAACGAAGCTTCCATTGTGGTTCAGGGAAGCCACACGCCCACAACACTACGCGGAAACTAGGATCTATCCCAGAAACATTGTAGGCTTGAACTAGATGACAAAGATGATTAATCATGTAAGCCATTAAACATTTTTCTTAACTTTGGTTAAGGACCTACCCACAAGAAGCTGACGTCACCGAAGCAGAAGGGATAGCTACTTTTCCCTCAGGTGGAATCATGAGAACTTTTGATGAGTATAAGATAATCATTAGTTTTCAGGGTCCAAGATAAGAGTAAGAGTAATGGTCCAAGATAAGAGTAAGAGTAATACTTAGTTACTAGGTCAATGTACCAGTGGACCAAGCTGGGTCGAGTTAAGTCATCTTGCAAATATAAGATGACATAAGTTCACTTGAACATGATCATACGGGTTGGACAATTTTTTCACGAGTGGGACACACAAATATTAAACACAAATAAAAAGATTTTGAGCATGATGAACATACGTACGTGTGACAAATACTATGGCAAAATATTTGTCATGTATAAAAAATATTTGTCATCTTTAAATATTTATGTACAGATTTTTTTATCGTAGTAAACATTTTACATCCGTAACAAATATTCCGTAAACATGATAAATGATATTTGTCACATCCATAAAATATTTATCATAAGGGAAATGTATTTGTCAACCATAAGTATGTGTGTACAGATTTACAGACATGATAAATATTTTTCAGACATGACAAATATTTTATAAAACTGATAAATAGTATTTATCATACCTACGAATCATTTGTCACACGTATATATTTGTCACGCTAAAAAATTTCATCTATATTTAATGTTTGCATATTTAATTCGTGGAAAAAGTTGTCATATCTATGTGATTATGTTCAAGTGGACTAATGACATCTTGCATTACAAGATAACTCAATTTTACTGTACTGTGTTCTCACTGCAACAAGCATTATTGCCAACAGAATCATATAGGAAATGAGAGAGAGTGGAAGAGTGAGAAAGAGAGAGAGAGAGAATGAAGTATGGACAGATTCACGGGATATTCTCTCCGTTATAAATTAAAGCATATATACGTTCCATGTGTACGCAAGCTTTTAAAATCACCATTTTTTCACCTAGTATACTATAGCCTAGTTGATACTTCCCGTCGTTTTTAAAAAGTGTGACCCAATTTTAATATTTTTGTGCAAAAAGTATCTCATCACAGAGGCAGAGCGTGTGCATTTTGTGAGATTACATTGATATAAGTTCCTCTGTGCCTTTTTTTGGACCTTTATATGCCCATTAGATATGTAGAGTTGAAATGTACCAAGTACTTCCTCATAACAAAATAATTTATTTACCCCATTGTCATATGTTTGGAGACATATAATAATCTAGAGAGAAAGGCCCAAAGATCCCTATCTCGATTACATTGATCTTAGGTGAGAATCAAGTGCCTGGAAACATTATCCAACATAACATAGTGAAAAAATCCTAATTTATGCAGAAAAAGCCCTCTCTGTCTAGGAAGAATACTTTATTTGGCCCAACTAAAACTCTCTTCATTAAACGAGCAATACCGAAGCCCTTTGCTGTCATTTTCTTCGGATGCCAAAAGTCTCCGAAACTGCAAGTGTAGGACTTTATATTGATTAAAAAAGACTCTATGAGGATTTGACAAGCTCTCATCATCAGGGTTTAAACTTTGAACAGATTGACTCCGAGTGCCGTTTCTTTCGGTACGGGTATGGACTTAACTGAGTCAGTACAACTAGAAAATAAGTAAGTATTTTATGAGAATTCCTTCTTCGGATGTGAAAAAACACCACATGAAAAAAAATTTTAAAATATTTTCCTCTCTTTGCTAACCGAGTTCAGTCCAAATTTAGACATAAAAGATCTCTATTCATTAACCAATGTGAACATGTAAGGGAGGAACGGTCAAAGACGTACGGCTGACAAAGGAAAAGGGGACGAAGCTGACCTGAGGACAAGCTTGCTAGACGTCAAGCATAATGACGTGGCAGGAGCAAATTACTAGAGACTAAAGAAGCGTCATTGGGCAAATTTTTCTCTCAGGTTTAGGGTCCTTTAATTTTGCACGAATAAGTTCTGTTAATTCTTTTTTCAAAAAAAACTAATGGATATCAAATCAATTTACTCACTGTTGGAAGAAGTGTCCTTTAAGATTCTCACGTTGTCCACATAAGAAGGATGGCATGGGAATACAAACCTGAACCTTTTTCAAAAAATATTTTTTTTTTCAGTTTTTCTTCACTAATTATTACGATTTGTCTCATATTCCGAAGATATTTGGAGTTTTAGACACGTCAAAGAGCTTTTTGTGTGGCCCTTGAATTTGAGTGTAGACTTAAGCAACAGTGGTTCCAAGTTCAGAGAGCTCAGAGTTGACACCTTGACAAACAAGTTCTGGAAGGGACTATCTGACACGATTGTTACGTAGGCAAAGGTATACTTACAGTCATGCATGCATGGTTATAGTTTTTCCATTATAATTTTACAGCATATATATATCTAACACAGCAATCGAACACCTCATCAAAAATGAACACTCCCATTCTTGTTTAGCATAAAATTACAACTTCTTTAAATTGGAAAGAAAATGAGGCTAGGAGAAAGGGACTATCGAAAATGATTGTTCCAAATTAACAGAAGTTTCACAAAAAACACTATTAATATCTTATCATTCCGGTGTTCTTAGCGCGTTTGTCCTAAGTCTGGTTCATCAAAAACCTCCACCTGTCCCCTTCGGTCAACACGTTTTCGAGTCAAAAAGTTCAGCTTGTTACAGTGATCCAGAGAACTAGATTCTAGTTTTGGACGGAAGCTGCCCTCTCTTGTTATTACCATTCCTTGTCTAAAAGCAATTTTTAGTTATTATACTGCCAATGCAGCTAGACCTTGTCTAGAAGAAAATTTTAGAGCGTCCATTTTTAGAGTTTAAAAGGAAGAAGGGCTCCACATCCATCTCTCAACAAGCAATTTACTTCTTTTTTCGATCCGGTGACTTATTTAGTCAAATATGTACCCTTTTTCTTGAATGAGGAGAATATATATATGAGGGGCTCTTCTGGATTCAAGATCATCAAGTAATTTTTTAAATTGTAATTTATGTTAAAAAATAAATCATATATACGATAACTTTTAATCTCACGACCATTCATTCCAATATACTAATCTAATAATCAGTATAGCTTCTGGTTCCAGTGGTCTAACTTTATATCTTATTAGAGTAATACTCAATACCCGATCTAACGATCTAAAAAAATTTAAAAAATCAAAATAGAACTCCAATAAACAGTAAAAACATGTTCACGTGGGTAAGGATGTGGTTTCGAAAATTAAGATCATTCGTCGGTATGCATAGAACATGTGCCGCACATTTGATACAAGGCCAACTTCAGACCCAAAATAATCTCAGGTTTCATATCAAAAATAAGTGCACCTTTAGTAGAAGAGACCAGTTACGTAGGCAAAGGTATATTTACAGTCATGGTTATAGTTTTTCCATTAGAATATTCTAATATTTTATGGCGAGACTTATTTTCTATCATACCATAAACCTTTAATATGATAACATCTTACAATGTTATCTATTCTCTGATTGGACGACTCAAAAAGATCTTTTAACTAAAAACATCAACAGCAGGTGCAATTACATATATGTAGACTTCTTTTCAAGACTTTAGCAAATAACATCTTGAAGATTCATGTATATATAAAAAGTCCTACATTATACATACATGTAAAAAATATCCTAAACTTTCCTTTTTTCTAAAATAGACTCTAATTTATAAGTGATATAAGTGATGGTAAACTTGGCAGTAGGGGTTCCCTATGAATACAACATGCATTTTATGGAGGATTTTCTACAGAGGCAAGGTTCTTTAGGGAGATTATCCACTAAACCTTTCTTTTTAGGTGGGTTTTCAAAAAACCTTTAAGAAGCTATGCTTAGCCTTTTTTAAGAGGCCCATAAAAAATTGAGTGTGTTAGAGTGGAGTTTATAAATATAAATAGAGATCAAAATTATAAGAGTTAACCTCTAACTATGATAGATTGTAGTAGTGATAACTAAAGAACTCATAAGAAGCTTTAAATTAAAATTTATTTATGCACAGTTGTAAAATTCTAACTTACTGTTGATCATTATAGAGAAATACATTTACTTACTAACTCTTTCTTACATCACATGAAAAAATAAATCAAATATTTTTTGTTATTTTGTCTATGAAATTTTATCTATTTTTCATTTACGATGGACACAATGGCTAGGTAAAAATGACAAATGTTTTTTATAACTATTATAATCCAACTGTTCTTCGTACTCACTATTTGTGCATTAAGTCTTTTTCATTAGGAGCCATAGTAGACAAAAATGAGGATTTGTATACTTGTAAAAGTCATGCTTAACTATTAATTAGCTTAGCAAATGTACAAACTTACAACTCTTCTTACGTGACGTGAGCAAATAAATGAAGCATTTTTTGTTTTTTAATTTTCTCAGGGCATATCTTATTGTACTTTAATTTTTTATGTTTGCATGTGCATGGATGAATTTTAGGCATTGTTTTACAATGATTTGATTAACCTGATCGTTTTTACTAATCATGTTTATTCATCTTGTCTGATCTCCTTTTTTCATTTGGTTTTTTTATAAAAGCTAATTCATATCGATACCAATTTCTCTTTATTAATTATTTTTATTAGTAAAATCTCTTTCATTTATAACCATATAAATATAAAATGAGGATTTCAAACTTATAAAAACTACATAATCATTATAAAACATAAGGATTTTAGCAAATAAACTCTTAAATAACCTTGTAGATGCAAAACAAACAAATAAATAAAATGCATAGAGCAAAAACCCTCATACAATCATTGTATACATAGAGAACCAGAAGGAAGTATTCAGATCAGAAGGAAGAAAAATGAAGAGTTTCAGGGGCCAAGTATGCTCCAGGGTGCGGTTGGAATCAGGAGACAGGAACACCAACTACTTTCATATTAAGGTTCTCAACAGAAGGAATTTCAATAGATTAGTGGGCTCAAGCAGATGGATGGTAATTGGATTACTGAAGAGGTTGTAATCAAACATGACATCCTTCAATTCTTCCCTCAAGTCTACTAGTCAACTCAACCTAGTCCTCCCCAGGGGAATTTGAACCCACTTTCAACTTAAGAGACTGACTTGGGCATAGAACATCATTTCCAAGAGGGATGGGCATCTCCTTGAACGACAACAATCTCATCTATGCCTCTTCTTCACTCTAGAGGAGGTAGAAAGGATTATCGAGAGCATGAAGCCCCATAAAGCTCTAGGTCCCGACGGTTTACCCCCAATTTCTTACCAGAAACTTTGGCATGGTATCAAGAAGTGCATAGTCTTATTTCAAATTTCTATGCCACTCACATTATCCCTCCCGGACTCAACCATACCCATTTATCTTTAATTCCCAAGAAGGAACTGGTTTCTACAGCTGCCGACTTGCGCCCTGTTTGTGTGAGATTAATGTTAAGATGATAATACATTAACATATTAAGTATTAATATTATGGGACAAACAAAAAAGGTGGAAGAATAGAATCAAAATTAAAAAGTAATAGTCAATTACGGAGAAAATGTGAAAATTAAAGTTTCTTCACAAAATAGAGGCCCAGCGGCAGTGAAGAAAAAGCTATCAGAGATTGAAAAAAAAAACACCGACATCTGCGGGAGAGTGGATGGTAGGAGAAGGATGCCAGTAATATGGTAGGAGAAATTGACACACCGACATCTGTAGGCCAAAAAACAGGGATTGGCCGAGGCTGAGGAAAAATTAAGTTGATGAATGAGACCTCACTACTCAAGCTAGTGGAGGGGCTGCTCAGCTGCGGTATGCCTTTACTTGGTACACCCAACTTTGGACAAGGAGGAAAGTGGGAAACCCATTAGGCCACCTAGACTGTTTCAAAAGTTGTGTGAGGAAAAAGTGTCACTATACCGTTTTACAGAGAAAAAAGACCACAGGCAGAAGAATGTACAATCTACAGATATGTGGGGAATGGAAAACAAGGAATGTATAAGATGTTGCCGGCAAGCGCAACTGATAAGACCGCACTGCCCTTGCCAACCACACATCATCCGATCTACTGATAAAACTGCAGTTACAATTGTAATGCTCAGAAGTATGACCACAAATATTGTATGAATCCTATTTGTATAGTCGTGGGGTCCAAACAACTCATCTGGATAGCATCATGGTTTGCCGTATCAGATCGACTCGTGTCAATTTGGACGACTCGTACCGTATCAAGACAAATCCGAATCAACACCACTCGACCGAATCTGTACAAGACCCGACTCATATCGGATCATGAGAGAGCCGGGTTGGTCCAACTCTTCAAATCGACTTACTTTGGATAGCATCAAAAGATTTTAAAATTTAGGCACGACTCGGCACAGGTTATTGTGCGATACGGAACTGCCCAAACTTAGTGGGTCGTTTACGTGCACGTGAAAAGAAACCAGAGGCTAAAGACAGAAAACTTATGTGATGCGGCACCACCCCCGTTGTCCCAGATTCCCTCTTCTAAACTTCCCAACCTGCATAGCACTCCGCGCACAAGGATACTGTGTGGACCTAAACTGCATACGGTCAAAGCAATTTTGCTTACTCAAATCTTGCCCGCCATAGGCCCAAGCCTCACAATTGTAATCTCCTCATTTCTATTTTGATCCACGAAGATCTTCTAAGCTATCCACCTCAAAATTTATTCCGACGCCACGTGGCATGCAGGTCAAGTTACCGTTAGAGACCGAATGTTGTCAAGTCTCAAGAGGCGTTATCACATGTCTATCGTAACTCCAATTGTAACTCCATTTTATCTACCTTGTCTTAAATCCGTCGCTAATGGCGTGCCACAAACTGTGTTTCTTATGCACATGATACAACATTTACCTATTATGCCAAGGAATGGTGCAGAACTTCCGTCTGCAAGGGAGATATACTTGGCATGGCTCATTATGCACCTTCCAAGAAAAAAAATAATCGGTAAAGATGTTCTATGAATCATAGATGACCACTCCGATCATTACAATCAAAAAGCACGCTCCAAGTGAAAAAAATACCTTCGCTTTTTGGACAGATGCAAATGGAGTATTCCATTGGGTGCACATTGAGCACAGTTTTTGGCATTTCATTACTTCACCTCAAAAACTTGGGTAAAACCATCCACAAAATCAGCAAAAAAGAGCGTTTTCCATCTCACGTTTTACGGTCTCATGTTGAACAAAAAATTGACTGTTCGAGAGTACGAGGGTAACTCTGTCACAGGGTGACCAGTGACAAGGTCTCACTCTAGCTCGAAGGACCAATTCCTGCGAAAGGGTGGTCGAAAACACCTCAGGTGATGCTCCAAACTGACGCAGAACAAAGTCTACACAGAGACCGCAAACCACCAGCCCGTTGTGCACGCCAGGTTGCGGAAGGGAATACTACAAAATGACTGTTAAACAAGTTATCTAAAGACTTCCACTAAGGGTCTGTTTGTTTTTATGTAAAATAGGTCACGTGAAAAGTTTTTCCCGAAAAGTATATCACAATCACTTACTTGATAGTCCATAAAACTCTAGTCAAAGGAAAACTTAATTTGTTGACTCCTCCTTTTCCAAATTTTGACATCCATGGAATAAGCCTAAATGCCCTTCTCCAAAGGAGCTGAAAATATTTTCATGAGCACCAAGTGACGAATTTTGTTTTCATTTTCCTTGTAAATGTGTTCCCTTAGAAAATCATTTCCGTCCAATTATGTTTTACATGTAACCAACCAGACCCTAAGTTGGTGTCTATCCAAATTCTGCTGTGCACAAAAGCAACGCTTGCAGAGTTCATTTGACTAACATTTCACAAAGTTTAGGGACTCAGTGTACCTACAATGCAGATTCCAACAACTCAAAAAGGTTTGACTTTGATCATGATTCAAAAGACAAGCCATAATCTTTTTTATAGCACTATAATTGAAATAGAAAAAACTACGGAGCAATCAACTATAGGTTAGATATTTAGAGTCCTTCAAAAAAATGTAGGATTGGTAAAAAGAACTTTTTTATTCCTATATAACTACACCTGAGTGCAACCATAATATAACATTTAGATCCTTCAGTTGATTTATTCTGTCATTTTTATCTGGTGTAATATAAATCAAACAAAATAGAAAAGAAGATTGGCTCAACAAATGCTACTGGATATAACCCCTTCCCTGAACAACAAAAAGATCTTTTTTTTCATTTTACACATACCAAAAGTAGAAGTAAAGGGAAAGTTAAATTTCTATAATTTGGGTATAAACAGCAACTATAAATAAGCTAAAGCTCATACAGCATCTCTAATGCAGGCCTATAGTTATGGAAATTCCTCACTCTGCAAAAGGTCATAATTTTCATTTCAACCCTTCACATAACCTGGAACATTAATGTAACTATAGGTAGTAGGTGCACAACTATAGGTAGTAGGTGCACATCTCTTCCTGAAGATCCGTGACTACATCCATCATAAGCTTCCCTTTGAGCACGTCTTTTTGAACCATCCAAGACTTCTAAACTACTTCTACTTAGTCCAGACTGATTTCCCGGTTTAATAGGGCAGTTTGCAAACCTCCACGAGAGGTAATTTTTTTTCCTACGCAGCTGCCCAACCCCTGACCAATCAGAAATGGAGGAGACTAGCTGCTTCTAAGTTACTGTTCCTGATCTGGAAGATGTAAACATTTCTTTCACCAAAATGGCCCCAATGCTCATGCAACTCCATCCACCACACCTCCTTTGTCATTTTAAGATGCCAAGGCCAGTGCTCAAGGTTCTTATCCTCATTATAGCATAAGTAGCACACAGTCCTCCTCTCATCCCCCCAGAAACTAGCCACATAATCATGGGTGAACCCGAGAATAAGCCACTCTCCATACACAGAACTCAACCTTCACAGGCATGCGGGCTTCAAAATCTAAAGAAAGGAGGCCATTTTGTGCTCCAATCTACAATCATTCTATAGGTGGGTTTAACATTTTGCTGAAGCTTTTGGCCTTTGAACCAAAGCTAACGAATCTCTCAGGTCAGTAATTTCTTCCTCAAGCAGGCATCATTTGAAGGTAGTGATCCAAACTCCTCCCGTTCCCACTCTCAAATACCTCTCCAAGAGTTACCTTAGGTGCTACAACCAAGTTGAAGAGATGGGCACATAGTTCAAGGGACCACTCTCACAGCAAAATTCTAACAAGACCTTTATGTCCATTACCAACCAAGAGAGACACCTTGACTTGAGTCACTTGACCACATCCTTTGTGATAATAATGCCATTCCAGAGGCCAGAGATATTAGATGTGGAACTCGGACGATATCCCAAACCTTGGATCTCCTGTAACACTTCTGAGTAATCATCTCCCCATAAACCTATACCCTCAGTATCCAACTTCTATGACCATTAAGCCAATAAAGATAAACATAAATCTTGAATGTTTCTAATGCCAAGCACCCTTTCCTTCTTACTCTAGCGAGCCTACCCCAACCTATGTCATGCCAACCCCAACATCTATCGCCATTCCAATGCCACACAAATCAGCACCAGAGAGAGTCCATCCATAAGCAGAGGGCACCACTTTGCATAGCACTAGTCTACCTCCATAAAATAACAATTTTGCCTTCCAAGAAAGCAACCTCCTAACCATCCTTTGAATGAGGCTAACCCTGATTTCTGATATGCATGGCCCCTTAAAAATGGGAGTCCTAAGTAAGAGACAAGAAAAGTATTAAATCTCCAATTTATTGTTCAATTTATAAGATTTAACCTTTATTTTTACCAAATATGTCTCTTTTTTCACTTTTTATGTCTATCACATGCTATAAATCATTGTGGACAATTTCTAAGAGAGCTATAATACATCAATTTGGTCAAAAATTTTGGAGAAGTGCTTGTAAGTTCTAACCATAGTGTCTATTTCATGCACCAAAATTCCTTCACTTCTAAGACAAGAAGTACCACCTAAAGGTATTTATATCCCCTATAAAATCCATTGTAAGACTTTGTTTTTTATTTTCTGGCTCCACTTGTCAACCAGCGTCTTGGTACTTAAAACAACAAGAAAGGACTGGTAATCCACCCAAAAGATTGCTATACCAATCTATATTGGCATTTCTTCCTGTCCTAAAGCCTTTTCTTGGTCATAGTAAAGATTTCATTCAGTCTTCAATCTTAATTTTACAGAATTCTTTTTCTCTGTAATAAGTGACCTCCTCAACCTTGGACTCATCCGTCAATCACTTATAGGATAATTTCATATTAACCACTCTTGTATATTAAACAAGGAAAGAAGGATTGGCATGGATCAGATCGGATCGGCCGATCCAATTGGATTTGGCCTGGTCTGATCAGATCTCATGCCTTGATCCCTCAATCTGGGCCGAGGATCGGCCTATCCCAGCATAAATAGGTCTAAGATCGGACTGATCCGGGCCATTTGGAACCCATTCCGATGTGTTCCCAGCAGTTAGTCTGGGAGTGGTAGAGGCTTCGGGATTTATACAAACCATAGTTGTCAATCCTGTCCCCATCCCCTTCCCATTCTTCTACTGGAACAGGACGTCCCAATGTCTCGAACAATTCCAATGTCTAGTCCCGGAATTTTTCTTATATATATTCCAATAAATATAGACAATATGCATATTATAAATAATAGCAGCATAAACATATCACATAGAAATAACACAAAATAGATGCATTAGAAGTGTTTAGGATGGCTTTATGGGTTTACAAAGGAGAATATTTATCAAGTGAAACTCCTAAAATCGGCATACAAATAGCTTAAGGAATTTGGAAAATCTAAGGCTAAAATATAACGCTGGTTGGGATGGCTGGGGCAAGCCAGGACGGGCTGGGATAGGCCGGGACAAGCCGGGACGAACCGGGACACTAATTGGGACAGACAAGAAACTGTCCCACCCCGTTTTCTCACTGGGATGGGACGTCCTGGCCAATTCCAGCTGGTATGGAACGGGATTGACAACTATGATATAGACGCCCTATTGGCCATTCTCTCTCTCTCTCTCTCTCTCTCTCTCTCTATGTGTGTGTGTGTAAGCTCTCAACCTTTTTCACTTGCTCTTCAAAACTCTCATTTGCTCTTAGGTTGAACTTTGGAGGGCAGCACTCTAAAATGATCGGATCAGCTCTCTCTCTCTCTCTCTCTCTCTCTCTCTCTCTCTCTCACACACACACACACACACACAAATTCCCTCTCTCTTGCTCTCTAACTCTATTTTTCCCTCTCTCTTGCTCTTTCTCTTTCTAACTCTATTTTTCTTGTCTCACTTTAACATCCTTCTCTCTTTAAAATTCTCAATATCTTGCTCTCTAACTCTATTTTTTCACCCTATTTATTTTTCTTCTTATCTCAAATTTACATCACCAATTCTTCTCTCTCTTGATTTCCTTCTCCCTCTAACTTTGTCTCTCTCTAACATCTCTCTTCACTTTAAAAAAAAACTCTCTATTCTCTAACTCCTCCCTCTCTAGCATGTCTCTGTTTAAATCTCATATTTTTCCCCTCTCTCTCTCTCTCTCTCTCTTAATTTTTTTCTTAATCTCTTTTTGCATTTGAAGATGTTAGCATCATAGGAACATGAGACAACATCCGCCGCTTCTTGTAGCGACACGAGATGGAACCTTTACACTATTGTAAACATGTCATAACAAAAGGTGAAGTGCAGTTGCCACAATTGGGCAATTTCCAGTGAAGTCTTCCTCCATTTGAAGCAACATATTACTGGCATCAAAGGAGAAGTGAATGCTTACTTTGCTGCACCATTAGAGGTTAGAAATCAATTCAACAACTACATGAGGCAATGGGATGTGGAAAGAGACATCTGCTATAAGGGGCCGAATTAGCGAGGAGTTGACACGGCCATCCGCCTAGGGAATTCATATTCACCTTCCGAGACATAAACCCTGAGACAAAAAAAGGAGGAGGTCCAATGCATTTGAGGATTTCTCTCGAGGTGATTCTTATACACTTACTAGTTACTAATTTTTCTTGTATTTATCCTCCAGGTAAACTACTATGAAACAGAATCCATGACTCGAGGGAAATTAACTTGCCAAAGGGCAGGGCTTATCCACTACGCCACTCACCCGCTACTGAAGAAATTCAAAAATGTCATGCATAGTTGCATAATACCTTACAAACCCCGACAAAACAACAAATGTATCAAATATGCCATTTTAATGGCATATATGAAATTTATACATATCAAATATGCCATCCCGTGGAAATTTTGAAACATTTATACATGGGAGTATGTAGATAATCTGTAAGCAAGCATGACATTTTTAAAATTTAACATAGAAGAGTAGTTAACGTGAATTATCCCATCTCTCATTCAATATAATTTTCAAAGTATATTCTCCATCTTTCAAATATCCACATCTTTAGTATCGAAATTTATGTATCACCTTCATAAGTTCTGATTCTTAGAGGTGTATATTAACTTTTGTTATACCACAAAGACATATTTGTCACCTTCCCCTCTTTTTATTTAGTTTCACCTTCCCTTATTTTTTATGGAGCTTTTTCAGCAATACAACAAGAACCTAATGACGCAAAAAGATATCTGAATAATGTTCATTAGTGTTTTTGCAACAAGAGTGCTGATTAAAATCCGATATATAACAAAACATTATAGAATAAGCAAAGTTGGCTATTTGTGGAAGAACGATAACATTGCTTGATATTCAAATTAGCCCACTAAAGGCCAAATTTCAATGGAAATTGATAAATTTGAAGTAATGAAAAGCAATCCGGTTCAGACAGTAGAATGATAGTGTGATTAGGATCCACTAGCAGCCATTAAATACCTCAATTTGAAGGTGCCCATCAACACACCAAAAAGTTCTGATCTATTGGGCATCCAAAGTCTCTGTAAATAAGACGTTTGGCGCTAATAATAATGGCCCATGCCTAGTTCTTGCATCAACAAATAGAGAAACAACAGCTGCAATGATAACCAGGCATTTCCATTTGTAAAGAGAAAAGATACCATAACCCCATTGAGCCTTTAGACTGCAAAAAAAGGCAGCTAGATACTGGTTTCACTGCATCCCAACAATCATAATTTAAACTGGATAAACAACTGAAATATTAATAAAGTTAGTTAGCCATTTTTAGCAAGACTTAACAGTTATCAAACAGTGAGCAACAAACAATAAGGCAATGAACCTAAAAACGCTAATGATTTTAGGAAGCTAAAGAAAGTTATGAAACCACAGGAACATGGCGATGAAAAGGATAAAACAGATGCTAACATTCCTACTTAATAAGAGGTAACAGCTTAAGGCCTTGTCTGAATGCAAGGCATAAACATGGTTAGGTTTGCTCTAAACTTCCTTTTTTCAGTAACCTTAGTTTCAACGATCTAAAAATGAGTTTATGATAAATCATTCTAGTTTATCATAAACCCAAAATGTCCCTGTAAATGTGTTTTTCTTAAATCTACACTAAATTGGTCTACACAAGTGATAGACTTCCATAAAGCAACCTAGCATTAACACACGTTGAAAACCAAAAATTCCATTGTGTTTACACAGAACAACCAAACAAGAGTTCAGATAAAATGGGCTTATGACAAATGATTTTACAGAATAAGGGTTCAGATAAAATGTGCTTACGACAGATGATTTTACAGAATAAGTTATCATACATCCGTCTGTGTTTTCCATAAGTTGCATCCAAACAGCCTCAAATTATTTTTATATCCATATCCTCGAAATTCCTAACAGTGCAGAAAATTCGCAATTCATTGTTGGATCCAGAGATGCCATCAAATCACTCGGACCAACGTTCGATTCAAAAAGGATCAACTCAGAACTAGATAGCACAAGGTAAACTCGGGACATTAAAATTGGAACGAGACAACCAAACAACCAAAAAAGAGAGATCTGACACTATTTCCTTCAAAACAATAGCAACGAAGGGGAACGGTGCAGTCCATGATGGATAGATCTACAGAAATTTCATCAGATCACGACGGCAACAAGATGGAATACATCTATTTTACGCATTCATCATCCAAAAATGATACAAATAACAACGTTTTCGTCCAGCTCCGCCCCAGATAATACATGTTCTTCTACGTATAGTAAAACCAGATAACACATGTTCTTCTAAATCTTAAATCTTTCTTTCTTCTTACAGAATGGAGGGGGAGACCAAAGGGAAGAGGCTTCCACGACGAACCTCGCGCGATTCAAACCGCCCCGCACACACCCCGGCGAGATCTTCCCCATTAGACGCGCGTGGTCATGCCGGGGCCCGCGGAGGCCGCGGCGGAGGAGGCTGCGTTGCCGAGGAGCGAGAGGAACCCGGAGGCGGTGCCGCTGGGCTCCTGGTCGTCGAGGAAGAGGTCCTCCGGCACCCGGAACGCGCCGTGGACGCAGACGAGGGCCGCGCCGACCATGAGGGCGGAGATGAGCAGGGAGCCGACGGAGGTGAGGAAGACGACGAAGACGGTGAGGAGGACAAGACCGGCGAGGGTCTCGCGGTCGGAGAAGCGGCGGCCGAAGAGGACGAGCGGGGGGTCGGCGGGGCGGAAGAGGTAGAGGAAGCACCAAGCGGCGAGGAGCGTGGCGAGGACGAGCAGGGAGAAGGGGTGGGAAAGAAGGGAGAGGGCGAGGGCGGCAGCGAGAAAGGCAGCGTAGTTGGTGCGGAAGTAGGAGAGGTTGCGGCGGAGGCGGGAGGTGGCGTCGGCGAGGGAGTCGGGGCGGGCGAAGGCGGAGCGATCGGCGAGCTCGTACCAGGGGCGGCGGTTGGCGAGGGCGCGGCGGGCGGCGTCGGAGAGGCGGGAGAGGATGATGCGGAAGGCCGGGGTGGAGATGGGGGCGGTCGGTGGGCCCGCAGCGCCGCCGGCGGGGGAGGGTTGCGGGGTGGCGATGGGAAGGATCGGAGGGGAGGAGGCGGCGGCCATGGTGGAGGACGTGGAGATCTGAAGGGTTTCTTGGTTCCGGTTCTGGATCTGCTCTACTCTTCTGTTCTGTCTAATTCAAAGGGTACCGCTCGGGGAAATATAGCACGTAACCGGAGGAGGAGCCGTGGCGCAATGCGCCAAGAGGAAAATCCATTGGATGCGGATCCTTATTAGGTCAACTTCGGTCCACGTTAGTTAATGGTCGAACTACAACACATGTAACCGGAAGGGAAGCCGCAGGGGAATGTGGATCCGAATCCCCCTATTAGGTAGGTAGAATTCGATCCACACACATTAATTAACCGTCAAATTATAACTTTTGACATCAACTTTGGTACAAAGAAGTTCCTTTTTCTTTTTGATTATCTGATTGTTTATCGAATATGACTTATTTCTGATTATTTATGTCAGAATAAAAAGTATATTAATTTGAAAATACTTTTTAACTTGTGCGGAAATAAGTAGTAGTGTCATTTTACTACTTATTTTGCTTATTCTCAAAACAATTCATCTGATTTTAAAATAAAGAATATGGACTACCAAAATTAGAGGAGACTTATTCTGGGAACAACTCATCCAATTCTAAGTAATCGTGTTAACCATGTTTGACTTATCTAAGATATGGTCAAAATACATTAAAGAAGAATGTCTAACACTAATTCCGTTGATATTTGAATATTGTGATTATGGTCTTCTCTTATGATGGGGACAGATGTTAAAAATTAAAAACACTCTTTTCAGCATCAATGTGAAGAAGGGAACGGTAGAGAATTCTATATGATTTTATTTAGTTCCATTTGCATTTTTTTAATTTACTCGGGCTATGAGCCATGGCACAAAGAAATTAACGACGGAAGAGAAAATTGAGGCGTCTCAGACCAGGCCAGGGCTGAGCCTGGGTTGGGAAAGTTGACCGTTAAGGCGATTTGCCAGCCCCGTTAAAGTAATAACAGGGCCGGCCCACGGGTCTCAAGTCCCAACCGTTGTCGGTGGCGTTTGCCGTATTGTGAGTTAGAATCGAATCAAGTAATAAGCAAGTATTGTAATTAATTGAACATAACTCAATTGATACCATATGATTTCTCTATCTAGAGAGCTTATGAATTCAAATTATATTAGATGCAGGTAGGGCTGTAAGTCATGCCCATTTAACCGAGACCCGGTCCTGACCGACCTATGAAATGCGGGTATGATAAAATCCCATGCCCATTATGGTCTGGATGGTACACGCCCAATTTCGTCCCGTATTCTCTCAGAAATCACGTGTCTCGTTCGGTTAAATAACGGGTATGAGGTGAGGCCCGATAGAACTGTTACGTTAGGCACAGGCTACTCCGGTCCTCCCCATTTCCCTACTCAACGCCCCAGTTTGTACTACCACGACGCCGCCTTGAACGCCACGGAGGTCTCACCATGGCAGAGGAAGAAGGCGACCCTATTGAGGAATCCGGAGTTGAGAAGGGCATTACAGTGCTCTCTGGCAAAAAGCAGACGGCCTTGACGACCTTTAAGGCAGACCTCCTTGGCCATGGAGGAGAAGGGGGAGTCGAGACTGCACACTTTCAGGTTAGCCTTGTCACTGGCGAAGGTCTGGAGGAACTCTACAGCGTGTGTAACGACCCGCCACCCTATGATCGGAAATCCGATCACTAAATGAATGTCGAATCATTAACCACGGTCTCGCATCCGGATCTCATACACACGTTTGGAGAAGTAAACGTTAAACAAGGCTAAATATAACAATCACACGGACTTCAAGAAAATTACAAGTGCGTAGGAAGGAAATTAATAATATCCGTACTCAGTCCAACAATAATTACATAATCCAAAGAATTAAATAAGTACAGGCAGAAGTAAAGTACAATAACATCGGGGCATATCCCAGAATTGAGATAGTTGCTGGTCTGCACACCAAGGAGAATACCACACACCGCCACTCGTCAAGAGGTCCACACCTGAAACCGCAGGGAGTGAGCCACACCAGAATTGGGCTCAGTAAGGATCATCCGATCCCCTGCCTCCCACTCACACACCCACAAGTATAATAACACAAATAAAGGCAATTTAAGTAAAGCAATGATTACTACTCCTAAATCTCGATATAAACCACATGCATTTGAAATGTAACATGCATATCTTTGAAACCATTCTACCAGGGAGCCTACAACTAATGTTTCGGCAAAACACGCCAACCACACAACCAAACGTGGGAAACACCGACTCGCTGAGATCAAACAATAACCCCTCAGATAGCACGCTAACTACTCCGGCCAAACTGGCTCAAGTGGTTACTCCTTCCCCCAGCACAAGTGACACTCCACAGGTACCACTCATACACCGGTACTAGCTAACCCCGAGGTTCAACAGGTGACCCTCTCTCACTAGGCGTCACCCCGCCACTGCTCCCACCGGCGCTGTGTCACACTCACACCGACACAGGGTGACAAAACGCTACAATTGTTACTCTAGATCCACAGTCGCACGAAACACAACATAGTGCGATCCGGTCACGTAAAAAGCCCACGGTCGCACGAAACACAACGTAGTGCGATCCGGTCACATAGAAAACCTCATCCTCAAGTACAATTTAAAGCATGCATTGACTGAACTATCTAACAATGTAAACATATATTAATAGCGTGAATTAATGTGATTCTGCCTTGAATCGCGTCGCCCAAGGCCGACGCCATTCAAGTCTCCTAAACTAGTTCATGTGAAATATGGCCTTCGGAAATGGCCTAAAATGCGTCGTCTCAGGTAGCCGCCTTTTGAAAGGCGTCGCTGTCCCTCGTCGCCTGATAGCGACAGAAGCAGGGACAGACTACAGTTGATTCATGTAAAACGCGTCGTCCTGGGAAGCCGCCTTTTGAAAGGCGTTGCTGTTCCTGGACGCCATTCAACACAGAAATCTATTCTAACAGAAACCGCTTCTGGGACATTTCTGCCTAAATGGCGTTGTCCTAGGAAGCCGCCATTTGAAATGGCTTCGTCCTAGCGCGACGTCGTTTAGGACCAGAATCTGGTTTCCTGCAACTCGATCCGAGGGTCCCCTTTTACCCTAAATTCACCCCAAAACGCCCAAGAGGGAGAAAACGAAGAGGGAAACCAAACCACCATAAATCCTCATGCATAAAAACCACTATTTCCATCAAGAAAACCCCCTTAACATCCTCATTCTACCCTAAAACCCCCCACACACATCAAGCTCCACAACAGGAAACACTGATGAAATAATCACAATATATGCAAGGTTCGTCCTATTACCGGTTACTTGAACTCCTCCTGATTCCGTGCCGCCGAACCGCCGCACCGCAGACTGCCGCCGGCACCCCCGATGACGTCGTCACTCCGTCGGAACGTCGGCCGCCGCCCAGAGAATGAAACGCCGCGAAGGAAGTGGTGAGAGGTAGAGAGGCGTTGGAGTGGTGGAAGAGGAAGAAAGGGAAGGGAAAGAGGGAAACGGAGGGGCGGAGAGAGGGAGGAGAGAGAGTGAGATGGTGAGAATGAGAGAAAGGAGGGAAGGCTCGCGGGGTCAATTTGAAACAGGGTAAAATGCATCGTGCGAGACAGACGTCTATCAGATGACAGAACGGGCCGTACTCTGACAGAGTCTGAAACACGTCGTCCATCAAAGACGCCGTTCAGACGACGAGACCAACGTCGTACACTGACAACCCAGGGTCCTACTCTGAATGGCGTCGTCCAGCAAGGACGCTGTTCAGACGACACGATAGGAGCCGTACTCTCGTGGCCCGAAGCCCACCCACGTGGCACAACAGCAACCTAGCTAAATGGCGTCCACCCAGCAAGACGCCGTTTGAAAGGCGTCGTGCATCTTAGACGTCATTTAGAAGGCATTCTTCAGACCCATCAGGGCCCAAACCAGGAGATCCGACCCGAAACCGACCTGAAAACTGAACCCGAAATCTCAATCCTTACAGCGTGCATGGCGAAGACTTCCTCCTTGGCACCAGAGACAGAGAGAGAAGGAGAACAGCAGCAAGGGAGATGGTCGACACAGCAGAAGACCCCAGATCTTGAGCGAGAGAGACGGTTGCTCACCACCCGTCGCCCCTTCCTCGACCACTCTGACCTCGCTGCCGCCCCCCGCCTTGGCGACCACCCCCACCACGAGCCCCCTCATCCCTCTCCTTCTCTCGCCTATGTCATCGCCCTCCTCCGTGATTCCCATGGCATAGACTCTGATTTCGACGCCTACTGTCACCGCATCCTCATCCGCCTCTCCGTGGCCTTTGTCTCCCACATCCTCGGCTCCTTGGAGCTCCGTGCCCGCCCCGCCACTGCTCTCTACTTCTTCCGTTGGGCGGCACAACAACTCCACTACCCATGCCACCACCTCGATGGATATGTTGCCCTCGTCGACATCTTCACCTCCTCCTTCGTTCCCCCGTTATTTGACCGAGACGCGGTGGTGTGGGATCTGGTCTCGGAGCTCCAAGGGTTCGGGCTCCCCCTAACCCCAACGACCTCTGACTCCTTGATCAAAAGTCTAGGGGCGGCGGGCATGGTGAAGAAGCTATTGTGGGTGTGGCACCAGATGAAGGAGAGCGGGGTTGACCCCTCAATGTTCACCTACAACTGCCTCCTCGGCAGGCTGGTGAATGCTTCCTTTATTGACTTCGGCCAGAAGGTGTTCGACGTTATGCGCTCAGGCAAGAACCAACTCGGCGGCATCTACCCGAAAGTCATCACCTACAACATCATGATAAAGGGCTACTGCAGGGCCGGCAAAACCCGGGCCACCATCGAGATGCTCCACGGGATGGAGGAGGCGAGCAAGGGAGGCAGCGGTGTCGCAGCGGACAAGATCACCATGGTCGACGGGCGACGGGCAGTGGCCAAATAGTCACCGTATGCCAGGTATTTTGTTGGGTCTGTAAACCCGAACCGCAAAATACAGTGCAAATTGGATACGATACTTATTTGCATCCCATGTTAATTGGACCGGATATAGTTTGGGTATTATCTTGTCGCGGCTTTCTTGGAGTTGGGTAAGAACCAATCCATACCCAACCGATTGACAACCCTAGATGCAGGCGTCTTGCGTGTGAAGACGAGATTGTAGGATTTCTCTCTTTGATGGTAGAATTGACTTAAAACAGTCACCTATATAAACAAAATAATAACACTAGATATTGAAATACTCAAAATAAGGGGATTCATGTGAAATTCAAAGCTCTTCCACTGGGGGGACACTGTGAATACTTGCCCATGGAGCAACGTTAATCCAAAAAAATTAGACGAACACTGTGTTGGTAGGGTGCAAGACATATAGGTGAAACTTAAAATTCATCTTTATTTGTACTTGCATTTATATTTAATTTATTTGATATAAATATATGTTTCATATATAATCTAAATATAGATATCTATATGTAATTTTAAAATATCCATATTTAAACCTAAATTATTCTTATTAATGAAATGCTTATATACATATATATATATATATATATATATATATATATATATATAGAGAGAGAGAGAGAGAGAGAGAGAGAGAGAGAGCGCATAAATAAGTATTAATATTAATTTTCCACTTTAATGGTTATTTGGAAATCCAATTTATACTCACTCTGTTTACATCCTTAGAGAGCATGAGAACATGCATTAAGCGACCCAAATGAAATTTCCTTTGCAAGGGGGCTAAAAGCTGTAATCTATTATATGAAAAACATATGAATAAATAAATAACTAAAATATGCATATATATTAGTGATGCAGCTATCTCAACCATTTTGCAAGAGGCCTCGATAACCATCTACCTGAAAAGCGGAATCCGCTTGACGAACCATATGTTAGGCATTAGATTGGATTATGTGATAATTTGAGGTCAACTAAAATTCAAAATAATCTAACCCAATTTCAGTCTAGCCTAAATTCAACCCAGATCTAATTCAAATTCAGTCTAAATTCAACCAAAATTCAGTAGTGAGTGGGCTGGGTTAGGTTGGATTGGATTAGGCTTGCCTGTAAAAAGTTTGTTAAAAGTATTTTTCTTTTTGTATTAATTAATGTAAAAATCAATAGGTCAAACTGGACTGATCCAACTTCAGTCAACCCAACTCAAATTTGACCAATATCAATCCAAATTTAACTCAACCTGATTTAGATAACTTGGACTAACCTAATTTATTATAACATGAACTAAATTGGACTGGACCACAGTCTGGACAGTCCAATTGACACTCCTAATTAGGCACCTGACAAAAAGCGTCATGAAATGCCCAAGCTCAGGCTACACCGCTTCCTTTCCTCTGGATGCGCTACTAGATGCTGTTTGCTTTGTTGAAAAATATCACAAAATACTAAAAAATGTCATACCTGTGAGACAAAAAAAATTAATATTCTTATACTTTTACAGTAACTTAAGCCAAATTAAACCACTCCTAAAATAGCGACCTTTTAAAGTTGTCTTCCGTCTGTTTTGAATCATGTCCTAGATGCCAAATCCCAAACCACATCAGAAGCAATACCTGTTGAGTTGGAATTCAAACATACTCTATAGAAAGAGGGGGCACATTATTAAAGAATGGCACACATCGTTTCTTTCTCTTTCTTATTAAAGTGGGGATGGAATCTAACTCAGTTTGTAGAAAGAGAGTGACACACCATTTCTTTCTGTTTCATTATCGGTTGGAGTGGAATCCAAGCACGATTTATAGACAGAAAGTAGGAGTCTTCTTTTCATTCTCAAACGTGGGTGAGGCTCAACTTCTTCAATATCACACCTACTCAGGATGCCATAGTCAGACAAGATCAAGAAATTTGCAATTACCACTTTCTTCCTCGCATAGTCTGATTTCGGATAACCCACATTCAAACCAGCACAACTGGACCACAGGGATATTGCAAAATTAAACCTGTAGCTTCATGGCAATTACAGAAGGGAGAGGGTAATACTTTCTGTTTCAACTTGCAAAATTAAACCTGTATCTTCATGGCAATTAAACATGTATATTCTCGTCTAGAAGTCCCAGGAAGTTGGCGTTTGTTTAAATCAATGACACAATTTCGAGACCAGCAACAGTTTTAAATCCAACGCTCAAAGATCAGAGATTACGGAATCATCCCTTACGGTTGCCCCCACCTCCTTGAGTGTTCAGAGAAAAAAAAAAAAAAAAAAACGTTAGTACATGCTGCTGCAGCCCTCTGATCAAACCCGATCTGATGGCTGCTGCACTGCAAAAGGTGCAACAAATATTACTCCACAAATAATATTTGGCTTTGGCCATTGTTATCAGACCCTTGACGCTGCTGGTCAATCTTGTACAACCCTAATTTTTTTTTAAATAAAAAAAAATACTGAATTAATGTAACACCTAACTTGACTTATGTACCATCTAATTTTTGTTTGGACAGTTGAAAAAACAAAGATGACCATGCACATACATAATCCGAGCCATCAGATCATATGCAAACACAATTCCACAAAGATGCACAACTTCAATTCCACAGAGATGTACAACTAGCAGCAAGGCGGGTAAATAAGTATTACTCTCAGGAGATGAGCCAGATCTACAAAGTAAAAAAGAGAAATGGAAGCTGACTTATTAGTTCGGAGGGAACAAGGAAATGTGTGAATTTTGACACAGAAAGTTATATTTAAGTTATCAGGAATAGCCCATGTATTTCTCCCACCAAGTATATGGTAGAGCCCATTAAAGCCAGACAATAATCATGCCCCAGAGAAGGGTGTCCAGCTCAACCATATACATGATGATATGGTTAACGCGTTATGAATACTTCTACCACTGGTTCCCCTGTTTTGAAAGAATTTAGTATGAACATGAACACCCCCTTTTGATATGGTGTATATTTATAGGGGTATTAAGTGGGGCTTCATTAAACTACCAGATGAAGCAACAATTGCACTGCAGAGAGTTTCAGCTTACAATATACGTGGCACGGGGGGAGAGCTATATGATTCATGTACCAAAGGAAAAGATCCGGAACATTAAATTTAGACATTCAGACGAGTGGCTACTAAAGAACCTAAAAGGCTCTAACCCGACGCTTCCATATTGCTCGCATACCTAACGGGTAAGCGCGTCCAACTCATCAGCCTCGTAGAATCAGCATCCCCCGCGAAAAGCTTCGCCACAAAACTTAATAAATATATAGGAACATTTTTAACTGCAATTACTGAAGACCATGTGGCAAAAGAAGCCCACATGCGCTCAACAAAGTCTCGCGATCTTTTATATTAGTAATACAACGAGCTCAGTCACATGGTTGATGATGGAGACTGGAGAGTAATGCATACTTGATCAACATGGTGCGCCTCAGGCCCACCTAAGCGAGTTCTTTCCCCTTTTTTTCCTTTGATTTTTTAGGGTTGGGGTTGGGTTTGGATCTGCCTCGTTGGATGGAGACCCCTCTTTCATATTATTCCATCAAGGCGGAAGGATGGTCAAAACTGCTTCCAAGACCTCCCTAGTGGAGAGAGTATGAATACCTTGTGCTATTTCTTTCTTCCATCTTGAGACAAATATTCCAAGCTCAGAAGTACCATCGCAAGGAGCATTAACCTCCCCATGGGTCCCATTAACTATGCATTCAGTAGGAAATTTTAACAAACCTGTTAGACAAATTCTTCCTCCTACACAACTGCCAAAGTGAGACTTAACCCAAAGACCTCTCTTTTCACATGTTCAACTAATGACACAGTTCTATTTCTTCTTAAGTAACATCACGTTATTCATAAATTGCTACTATCAGCACACATAAAAACCCCTGTGCCGTTTCTGTTTGCTTGACATCAGCATAAAGGGTAAACAATATCGCTCTTTATATATACAGAAAGATCAATAATCTAAATGGAAACAGGCTCCAGCATGAAGACCAGTAATTGTTTATACCACTACTTAGCAGCATTCACAGGGAGTCAAAGGCAGAAGCACCAGTTGAGCATCCACAGTAAAACATAATTGAGCAACATAGAAATGAAGAAACATTAAAACACAAGTGAAAACTGGATCACTGTATGCTTTCACTTAAAAGTGGAGAAGATACAACACAATGGGGAGAACAATGTGAACATGTTGTATATATGCTACTTGACAGTTATATAGCAAATATATTTCTAGGGCTAGAGTCCTAAGTAGACATAGATAGTTGGCATTTTTTAGGCAATTTGCATGAGGGTATTCTTCTGAAAGGTATTTTACACGAGAAAACGTGAAACCTTTGGTTTGATAAAGCAGATTACAAGAATTTTGGGAAGCCATATCCGTCCCCTACATTTGATCCTTGAGACAAACATACGAGAATCTCCATTAGTGCAACCACTCATAGTTCTAATAAAAAGCGAAGAACCAATTTCTCAAGAGAATCTTCAAAAGGCGTCTACCATGAATACGGAAAGAGAAAAATAAAATTGTCTTAAACAAAAAATACAAGTAATCTAATATAAGACACATTAACCAAAGCAGTAGCCTAAATAGAACGCACCTGCTTAACCATTAGACCTCAAAAGTTGTAACTAGCAAGCCATAGAATGTGGTAACCAAAACCAATCACAAATTAGCTTTGACTGTTGATCCGAGCATGTTAAATTGATAGTTGTAAGTCCAAGGGCTTATGTTATATAGTTATAGGGTGATCTCTGTAACATAATATTTTGACTTTGCTCTTCTGGGCATACAAAAACACATTTCAGCCATGCAAAATAAGAGATTTAGTCTACCCCATAACAGTGCTACAGACCCAGATAGTAAGAAGACAAAATGCTTGTATCACATCCAGACCTCAATTCACATGATGTAGCATAAAAACTTAGAAAGTGGATCCGTTCCAACCAAAGTAGGAACCCTGCAGAGCACAAAACAATGGACGATTAAAACATCATGTGACAAATAATGACAATATAACAGACAGTGCTGAAAACAGAAATGCAACATAGTGACAGAATAAGAGTAACTTTGAAGCAGGAAATAGGTTTCAAATAGTAACTGATTATTTACATGATCTATTGCTGATGTAAAGCATGTAAACACTGTGCATGTTCTTGGGTCGGATGAGCCTAACAAACAAGAAAAATGAAATGAGAAGACGAAGACTACATAGGACCCATCGTGGGTCAACCAACTAAGTTGAGAAGACTTGCCTTTGTGTCATAAAATTTGAGGAAGAAACGTGACTTTGGAACAGATAACTTGGTCTCAAGAATAGTGGCAATTGCAGCACTTAGCTTCTTGTTCACATCAGGGTTGAGGCCTCCTATAGAAACCAGTTCACCATATGCTGTGGGCTCTTGCGTTCCCCCAAAGGACATAGGGACTGATCCCTTGAGCACTATCATCACATACTGAAAAATGATGAGGCAAACACTAAGATTTCCTATTCAACCCATTTTTCAAGCACAATATGAAACTTCAAACAATAGAAAAGAAGAGGTACATGCTGGAATGAAAAAGGAATATCATCGCAAGATTGTCTAGACAAACTAAATTGGCTGAAGAGAGAGGAAAGGAAACCAGATAGAATAAAAAAGGCAACCGACAATAATGCAAATGTGTTCACACTTCTTGCAAGAAGCCATTTATGAGCATGCAAACCTGTTCAAACTGTCAAATTTTGGATCGACTTAAAAGTGAACCTATGTAAACCAGAAACTGGCATGACCAAAACCCCAACGATGAATCTCAATAATTCAGCACTAAGCAATGCATCCAATGCCACACATCAAATCAACTGTCGTTCCTCAGAAAATACAGATGATATCTCTCTTAAAATTGTTGCATTTCTTCTCAATATAGATTGTCTAGAAATAGAGAAAAGGTAGCCACTGCAGGGTTTCAACTTTCAAGCACTACACGTGATGACAAACAACCAAAGGATTTACAGGCTTTTGGCACAAGAAATATATTTTTTTCACAGATTTGTCAATCATATGTAATTTATCAATTCTGTTTCTTTGTACAAACATGACTGTATTTTAGCAAACAACATTTGGTTGAAAATAGGGATGCAATAGAGCCGAGCTAAGGCAAGCAACACTCTAGGCTCCAGTTTAAAATTTAGGTTCAAGTCAGGCCTGTCTCAGTATTGGCTTAACTCAAGTACCTTGATCTAACTACCATGCAATCATAGTTGTCAAGGCGGTAAGGCGACCAAGGCGTGCTTGGAGTTCTAAACTAAGCGCTTAGTAACCTGTCTAGGCGTCGCCTAGGCGTCAACTTCATAATATAATATATATATATATATATATATATACTTGCTTGCGTGCGTGTGTGTGTACATATATGTATGTATGAAAAGAGAGAGGGGCAGGGACCTTGGGTTTCAGCAATGTGGGCGCCTAGGCAGGCACCTTGGCGCCTTGGGCGCCTTTTCACCTGTTGGAAAGGCGGCCCAGCACCTTGCTGCTGGAAAAGTGCCTGGGCACCTAGGCAACGGCTAGGCGGCACCTAGGCAGGCGCCTTGACAACAGTGTATGCAATTTTAAATTATATATGACACATAGGCAATATTTTCAATAACTACAATGTGTAGGCTTGAGTAGGCAAGTGAGCCTTACTTGTCAGGTACTGGCAAGCTCCTGCTCAACTCAAGACAGCACCTAAGCTGCCAAATCTTGGCTCAGGCTCAACAAAATCAAGCTAAGTCACTGATGTGTAGCTCATGAATTTTATCGGTTATATGCAGACTAGTTGAAAATGGTAAACGTGAATGTAAAAGCAATGATGGATATGTGAACCTACCCTTTCCAACTGAAGCTTTACAATAAATGTGTTTACAACTTCACACTGAAGTTATCAAAGCAATCACCATGGTCACTATAAACATGAGCCATTAATGATGAATACAATCCATTCATTAGCTGCAACTAAACAGGTCCTTAGTCTCCTTCTTTGACAGGTTTGAAATAAATCTTAGTTCCAATCAGAGCCTCAATTTGCCTAGCAACCAAGTAAAATGGGGTAACTTTATCTATAATTCGAATGAGCCAGACTTCATTAAAGCAGATTGCATAGGTGAGCGTGTCAGTAGTCAAGTCGATTTTAACTTCAATTTTCCTCATGAAAATTTACGAAGAAAAAAATCTTCCACAAACAACAAGCTAGAAAGAACAAGATCGCGGGAGGGCAGACCACTTCGGGCTATCAAACAACAAGCTAGATTCTAAGAAAATCTATTTTCAGCAATGGTAGATGCATATGAAAATTTTGCACTCACACAACACTATCAAACAAACAAACAAATTTGTCTTCAGACGATAAAAGTCAAAAAATATAATAGTGTAGAAAACATGATCCCACTAACAGAAATACAAAGATTAAGCAGTTTAACAAAAAAAACAAGATTTGATTGAAAAAATCCCTAAAGATTTAAAAGCCTCGGCAGTACGATCAAAATGGGTGACAACACATCAACATGTGAATAAATAAACAGATAAACAGATCGCAACGGCAAGAACCAACCAAGTGGACGATCTAAATTAGCGGAAATCGAAAAGAAAAAGAAAGGGGGGAATGGGGAATTAAGAAAGAACAAGATCGGGGGAGGGCGGACCGCTTCGGGCTTGCCGACGAGCTTGGCAACGGACTTGGTGGCTTCGGAGAGGATGGCGGAGGTGTCGACGCCATCCAGATTCACATTCGTGGAGAGGTTGAGACACGGCATCTTCTTCTTCCTTCTTTCCTTATCCTCTTCCGCGCTTCCCCCAAAACCCTAAACCCAGCCCTAGCAAGTCTTCCTCGTCCTCTTCTCTCCCGGTAAAACCAAGTCGAACGAGCGAACGGAATGCCCCGGATAAAGCGACCACTTTTGTAGGGCACGGTGGCCTGGTGGAGTAGTACAATTTTAACGAAACTCCTGAAAGACAAATATTTATCGCAACGCCCCTCTAGGCATTACGACATCACCACCGTCCGATTGATGGATCCAACGTGGATCCCACAGAATCTTAGGACCGTAGATGAGACCCCCGCTTTTATTTTCAATCTGGCATTGCAGAAATGGATGCACAGATGTAAAAAGGAAATACTTCTTCTTTTTATGATTTTTAAGGCTTCCAAATTCAAATTTTCTAATAAGAAATTAGACGGGACAGTCATTTATGTATCCATCTTCCGATGTATATTTCAATAATATGTCATTAACTATATCTTTTTTTATCGAAGTCAATTAATGAAGTCAAGAATATGAACCTTTAGCTGTAAAGGTCGTTTTGCGGCCAATGTTTTGATTTGATAAAAAATGATAGGTTTATAGGAGTTAGGATTTTTCCTCTTGTTTTTGTCAAATATGACACTAAGCAATAAGAGCGCTATCCTAGCCTAATGTGTATGTTATAGGCATCAAGATAATAACATCACATTGCATGCATGCTATAATGTACGGGACTCATAATTTGCATTACAATGGTTTTATGCCCGTCCGATGTACGGTAAAATACTAAATTTGAATTAATATATTTGATTTTGATCGGATAACAGAAATTCTATTTTAATAATTCTTCATATATATATATATATATATATATATATATATATATATATATATAGAGAGAGAGAGAGAGAGAGAGAGAAAGAGAAAGAGTGAGTGAGATTCTCTTACTGTCACGTGTCTTGGTTTTAATTTTGGCAAAAAAACAGAAGCTCTATTTTAATATTATAGTATATATTGTATGGAACTTGGAGAAGAGAAAAAGAAAATATATATTTTTATTTTCATTTATATTTTTGTTTTTAAATAAGAAATGAATGCCAAAAATGAAATATGCATTTCCATTTACTACTTCTATTTCTTATATTCCATGTAAAAAATGGAAGTGAAAACAGCTCTCCAATAAAGTGAAAGTGAAAACACTTCTATGATCCATTTATAGCCCTATCTTCAATCAATGTGATGCATAGTTAGTTAGATATTCGGTATGAATATAATAATTAAAAATATGTTCGAATATAATTTGACCTAAGTGTTAAGGTAAATCATGATAATTAGTTTGGCTAACGAAACAAAAGATGATTAAAAAAATATCATATATATAAACTTTAAAAATAAGTAGATATTAATGGAAGATGACTTTTGATCATGTCATTACTTAAGACTTAATGAGGTGTTTGGTTGTGTTATAATATCTTATATAATTTTATTCTAAAAAATAATATTAAAATAAAAATTACAACACTTTTTAAATTATAAAAAGAGTATAATTATCGTGTATTGGTTTCAGGAGGCAAGGGTAGGCAGGGGCATGATTTGAGGAGGCAAGAATAAGATGGGTTGCTGGGGGGTTGCCTTCTTTGCAAAAAATAAAATAGGCTCTACCTTCTTTCTATTTTTATCTTGTTTTATAAGTGAGAGCCTTTATCAAAACATATTTTGATAGTGTCTTTAAACACCTCTTTTAATATATTTTTAGTATAAAAATATATATTTGTAAAAAAAAAAGTTACACTATAATACAACCAAACACCCAATAAGTAATTATAACTTCATCTTTAGCTATGAGTAAGTATATGGTGAATTTAGACTTTAGTCTTTGCACATTCTAACCTTTTATTTCGTAATTGTAATCCTTGTCTTCCCTAAGGTATAGTTGAGAATAATAAGAGACGTCCAAGATTTGTTGAGCCTCATGAATTTCTATCTTTCTTGTGCCCTCATCATTTCATTTTCTCTTCTCTATCCACATAATTTAATTTTGTAGCATAGTATAGAAATGGTGGGATCAATATGCGTGGGATCTCTTTAATCTCATCCATAAATTTCTTGAAGGATTGGTGCTTGGACCCATGACACGAACACTTTCCCCCCATTACTTCGGAAATTTTGGGAAGCAGCATAGGGCACTTTAAATCGCAAAACGGAAGAAAACCTGAATACATTTTGGCATTGTAGCCTCAAAAACCCTAGGACAACTTTGGCACTACTTCATCCATTATCTGCTTGGCAAGAATTCTGTACACATTCTCAGTGGGATGGATGGCGTCAAAGAACATGTACTTGGAGACATCTGGACATGTTGAGCTCAACCTGTTGCAGAGTGGGCCTGACTCCGTTAAACCCGACCCACAACACCCTCTCTTCGTCTCTTCAAGTCCTGCAGATCCAGCACTAGGGTTAATTTGCAAGAATCACAAGTCTTAGAGAAGGGTAGCTGTCCAGTGAAGTCATGCTTTTATTTTTTACTCCCTTAAAGTTGAATCTTTGAGATACTTCTCCCAAATCACTATGGTAAGTTGAGAGTTCCAACAGCCATTTTGAAATGGGGTTCATCGCAGTAAAGAATTAAAAGTGTTTCTTAAGGCAGTGCAAGTAGTCGTGTTTTTTGATCGAGTAGCCTAGTGATAACTGGGGAGGGGAATACCTATATAGGGGGAAGGGACTGGATTCGAATCACGGTGAAAACACCGGATGAAACACAGGAAAAGAAAACATCCATGACCGCATACGGAGTCAAACCCAGATTCTCTCGCATGAAGACGCAAGGGGTGAGCCCGTCGCGCTACCGCGTACTGCTTGTGTTTGGCAGTTTGATGATGCTAACTTCAAATATGCAAGATAAACAAACATAAACCCAAGAGCAATATCCAAAGTAAGTTAATGTACGAGTAAATGATACTTTGGACTGGCCAGTTTTCATATGAACTATATTAAAATATTCAGTTTATAATTGATTCTCTTGATTTTTTGAATATGGTGACTTTTTAATGAACCAGACTCAAAAAGTTTCCAGTTCAGACCTTTTACGATTAATCGGTTGATCCGATTAGGTTTTTAAAACATTCTGCAGCGCACTGCATCACGCATGATGTGACTGTTTAAATCGCATGAGCATGTAATTATAATTCTTTTTTACTTTACTTTCAATATCTGATTAAAAATCAGACAGCCAAAAAAAAAAAGATAACTGTGTTACCATCCCATCAAAGAGATTAGATGCAACACCTCCACAGTAGAGGCCATGCAGCAAGCATCGCTCTTTCTGGGTGAGGGTTCCCTCCATTGGCCCACTGCAGGGCTTCCCTCGATAGAATTATCGAGGAAACGTGCAACCGTTCGCAAGTCATGGGCACGAACCAACTGTCCAGGACAGTTGGTTCACCACCTCGCTTGCAAAAGGGAGGTCTCAAGTTCGATTCTGGTTGGGGCTTAAAAACTCCTCAGTTATGCAACTCGTTTGTGTTGTTGGGATATTTATTTCCTTGTCTGTGGAATTACTTTCTCAAAAATCAAAGAGACTTGGAATTGTCGCCTAATTAGGCGGATCCATCGAACGAGCCGGAATTATCTCCAACTTTGGAAGAATATCTCGGATTCTCGATTAGAACTCCGGTCGCTTGTAAATAACTGTATATAATCGGCCTCTGGACCCCTTCAAAAAAAAAAAAAAAGGTCATGGGCACGGGTCAAATTCTCTCAGTCACCCGATTGAGAGGAGCACCTCAGTCTCAAGCGTGCCATGAGATGGGCATGGCTCTCACCCGAGGTGGGGCCCACCTGACCGGTCGGCTCGTGCAGCCCTATGGGTACAATGGGGGGATTGAGATGTTTTCCTCGGTCGGGTGACTAAGAAAGAGAAGAGATCCTCTCAAAACACATTTAGATCAGCTGTAGTATTGGGAGGGAAAAGGAGGTCAAATATTACAAAAAATGTCTCCATGTGATTTCAAAATCAGTACTCTTAAACACCGATCCAAACATATACTCATAAGATCTCCTCTCACCAAGGGAACCGCCACCCCTATGGACTCTCTCACGTACACACAACACTTTCTTAATATGCATCATCGACTCTCTCTCTCTCTCACACACACATCGCTAGTGCACATCGTCCTCTCTCTCAACCGGCGACGTGGATCAATTGTAATGCGGGAAACAGGAGATGAGGACTTGGTTGCGCCTTACCATACTTCTCGGGCCGTGTGCTGATGTCGAGCAGCGGATCATACACGTTAACGTACGCGATTTTGCTCTCCTGTAGCGAAACGCTCATCTCAGCCAGCAGCTTCTGGAGCTTGCCGTTGTAGACGATAGCGTCGGAGTTCTCTTCGTCTATGCACACACGGTCGGATTGCTCTCCGAGCTTTGTGGTCATCTGCACGGGCGTGCATCCGAGCGGAGGGAGCCCCGCTATAGCAAATCTCCTGCCTCCCTCGTGGTAAACTTCCTGCATGCAAATGCAAAAGGGGAGAGAGAGGGAGAGAGACTGGTGAACAACAAGAAACTACATATATACTATACAAATAATTACTTCTGCATGCATAATGTAGGGGTAGAAATTATACACCTCGATGACATCTCTCACTTTCTGGAGTAGGAAGTCTTGGTATTGGTCTACGTAAAACTGGATCCTCCTAGTGGGTATGTCATAATAGTTAAGAATGAAGTCATTAGTACCAGCACTGATCAAGATGAGGGCACTGTTAACTATCTTTATGGCCTCCTCTTTTCCCGCAATATGTTCAAGCTTGCCAAGGTAAGACTTGAACATCTCCAGCTGCCTCGATATGGGGATAACGCCGGACAAGACCGTGGTGGCGTCGTCGAACCCCGACCCGGCGGAGGCGAAGTTAACGCCGGTGCGGACTTCCTCATCCGACAGCGAAGGGTCAAGGAACGGCGGGCACCGCTGCTTGATGCCGAGGGCGGAGACGAGGAAATCGGGCGCCAGCAGCCCGTTAGAGAACCTGCCGGTGGGGACGCCGCCGTCGATGTCCCGCCCGTACGGCACGTGGTTACCGGCGAATAGGGTGGAGATGTAGTTATTGTTGCCGGTGTCGACGGTCGAGTCGCCGAAGACCAGGAGGGCGGAGAATGTAGGGTTCTTGTTACTCCCCTCAGTGCCATAGCAGCTGCCCAATATGGCAGCAAGGAGTAAGAAGAACAGCAAGAGGGGCATGCATGCCATGGTACTGGTATTTCTGGCCTGTGCCAAATGGAAAAAACAAGCTGGTGTTTGTTTATACTGCATTAAGAATGGGGCTGCAAGGCCATGGGTCGCCTGTTGCAGGGGAAACCTAACATAAGTTGGGATGGTTGGACCTAATGTGGAATGTGGGAGCTTTCTCAAGCTTTAAAGAAAGAAGACGCACGCATAGGCCTGTGCTCCCTGTTACAGATGAAGTTTCTCTTCCATGGAGCCATATATAGTTGTTGTAGAGTGGTTGAGATGGCCTGTGTGACCGGTCAGCATCCACATCCCGTGCATGGCTAAATCAGGGTGGTCCAACCATCCATCGTCCTTGAAGAACACCGGTGCAATGTCAAAACAGTCAGAACCCTCCTGCAGAACCGGTAGGCAGATGGGTTCTGAAAAAGGGATTGGTTCAGCTCCCGTGAATTCCAAAGTTGACAGATTTCATGGCATCCTCTCACATGGAAAATTTTACCATTTTAGCCAAATGCTGTTGTTATCTTTTATAAGTGACAAGGGCTTAGATTACCAGCGGCCTAACTTCTGACAGACGCCGTGAAAATTAGATAACAGGAGGAGGTGACGCAAATTAGAATATAAAGTTGGGTTAGATCATGTTCTAATACCATCTTACAAATCACAAAATCTAAGCGTTTAGTTTGAAGGGACCCAAGATCATATAAGCACTGGCCACAACTGAAATTAACCGATGTAAGATTATTATATAGCTGCTCCAACAACCTACAAACTAAAGTGACCCAACCCAACAAGAAGTTTCTTTGCAGATGCGACGTACTGCATAAAGATTTATTTATTTTGAGATCTAAAAGATCACGTTCAAGCCCTTATCGAGCATACTTATAGAAAACGTACTTTTATTTATGTACGTGCATGGCATTACCTTGGGGTAGATCATACCGGGTTGGGTTTAGTGATCAAAAAAAGATCATACCGGATTGGATTTAACATGAAAGTTTGGCGATCAAGATATATAGTGGTGATCTATCTCTATAACTCAATCCGAGCTCAACGTAAATTCTCTGCACAAGTGGCCGTATGCCTCTCGACACACAACTTGCCTCTTAGATCCTCATACTTCGCACTTGTACTAATTAAACGGTCATCATTCACTAAGCTCTCTTATTAGTCCTGGGAATTAGGAAGAAGCACGTACATGTCTTTATTGGAGAAGAGATCCTTCTCAATACATGTTTGGACCGGAATCCAACAGTATTGAGAGAGAGAGAGAGGGCTCAGATACTTGACACACTTTAAGATCATACGAAGGACTTTTTTAACAATGTTTGGCCTCTTTTCCGTCTTAATACCGTTGAACTCCTGTCCAAACACGTACTGAGAGGATCTCCTCTCTTTTTATTGTCATCCGCAAAATTATTTTGGTGTAAATCCTATTAACTTGAAACCAATAAAAAAAATTAATAACTGAGATATATAGTCATGTATTTCTATTATCGAATTTGAGCCCCCGCAAATCTTCAGCGTCGGACGTAGTTGTCAATAACACAACTTCCCTCACAACTTAATTAATGTATAAGAACATGGCAAGCTTTTATTGGTCAGGTCCCGGGATCAGAAAGGTACGAATGGCTATGTCTGAGGACCCCGATCTGAACACTATGAATGGCTATGTAAGAAAAACCTAGCTACCTATTTGGCCTAGGTCTGAAGAGCGTGGTAGGATGATCACGATGATTTATTTCTTGTACCTCCTTCCTCTGTGGGAGTGTAATTGAGCAAACATTGAGATCTCTGAACCAATTCAGCCAACTGGGTTCATCCTCTTTATTCAATGTGGACTAGGACAAGGCTAGGTTACCATGATCTCAGAAACTCTTAAATATATAGAAAACGACTCTTGTACTGCCGTCTTGTTTCGAAAATCCTTGTGTGTGTCAGAAAATTTTAAATTTTAAGCTTTTCATGCGGTATATATAGTTGCATTGAGAACATGCGTATAGAACGTATTCGGTACATTTTAAGTTGGAACTCACTACTGACTTTTATTTATCTCACATAAAAAAACATTAAAGCAGAATATTTACAATTAGTTTTATATAGTTACAACAAATCAAATCTTTCCCAATAATCATAATTTTTTTTCCTCAATCTTTAAAGTACTCTAACTCATAATGCCACAATCTCCTTGCGCATACCACTCCATTATCCATTTCTTAACCTCGGCGATCGAACCACCCACTCGATGCGTACTGTTCCTCAAGAATGTTAGAAAAACATCGTCAATTCACTATTAAAAAAAGTAACTCTAGTCTAACACAGCCAGAGAAATTGATGTTGCCTAGAAACGGTCAATAAAGAGCCCAGGACGAGGTCCAGTACCTGACCCACCCCCATGAGGCCCAAATCCATAGGCGGCCCAATTAGAGCCCAATCCGGTGCATTGCCATGGGTACACGTCTGGAAGGAACGCGTGCCATTGGGTTGTCCAACTCAGAGATTCCAGTTTTTTGACGCTTAAGACAACGCCTCTAAATAGGTATACATAAACATTAAAGAATGTCATTATTTAATGATTGGATTCTCGACATATTGTAATAAGAAAAAGAGTATTTTGATATTTCAATGAACAATGAGTTTACCGCCCACTATTGAAGAAAACCATAACTTACTCAGAGAAGAATTGTGAGACTTTATATTTTCCTATCTAGAGTACTTAAGCGTACTTTGTTTCAGCTACTTCCCTTGAATTTTAGGGATAAAGGTGGAATAGAGGGGATAAAATCTGAAATAAGGTTAGGTGCAAATAAACAAGATTTTAGAGTAATAATTACACTTTTTATCACTTTAACTAATGTGTAGAACAGATGACACCTTCTCATTCTCTCTCACACATTAACCCAGATTCTCTCACTATCTAGTAAAAAGAGAATTCCAAAAAAAATCGTTGACTTTTTCCAAAGTCTAAAAAGGTATAACTGAAACAAACGCATCTTAAAATTAAGGACATAAACACATCCATGCAACTCAAAAATATTTGAGGATCCACTCAAATTTGAGGAGGTACTTTTTATGTCACTATGTTTTTGTACTTTTATTTAACCCCCTTACCTTACGACTTGAGCATCAAAGTGTCCACACAATACACACACCGCACACATACACATGCGCATGCACGCGCATGCGTGCGCACAAAGAGAGAGAGAGAGGGAGAGAAGTTGTACTTTTACTGTTGAAATCATACAATGCATCCCATTAGTCGTATTATTTCCTATGACAGTCACCACCAATAGGATTCATGTAGGAGTTTTACTTGCTCCATCGCCACATGTTGAGCTAGAATGCGTTGCCCAGTTGCATCCTACCACCTAGAAGCCCACACATGACACATGTCCCCTCATAAGTACATCTTAACATCAATGGAAAAAAAAGAAAAAGAAAATACCCTCGGACTGTGATCTCGAGAACATCATGAAGCTCTCGAGTTCATCATGATGTTCGAGAGAGTCTTCAGGATGCTCTTGAGATCATCGAAGGCAGGATGCTCTCTTGCTCTCGAGACTTTAAAGAGAAGCTCTCCACATCATACTCTTGAGAGCTTTTTGATACTCTTAAGATCACAATCTTAGGATTTTTTTTTATTATTTTTTGAGCTAACATCGATACTCATTTATGGGAGACAGGGGATATGTGTTGTTTCCAAATGACCGAACGTGAGTGGGCAACGCATTCCAACTCAGCAGGTGGCGGTGCAACAAATAAAACTCTTCCTACAGACACTAATGAAGATTACAAGACACCTCAGCAGAACATTCTACACATGGGCTCAAAAGTCCAGTTCATAGATTCTAAGGTATGTTAGGGTAAGAGTTTCTTAGAACTTAGGGACATTCCCTCGGCACCCAAGGACATATATATGCATATATGGAACAGGCCTCTTGGAGCTCAAAGCCGCTTGGAAGGAGTCTTGATCGCCAAGCTCATGAGACTAGATGAAGTCTGATTAGAAAAGACCCTTGAATGTTATCTTCCAAATCAAGGATTAGGAGTGTGCCCATGACCGTCAAAGTAACTGCTTTAAGAGTTGTCTGCACCAAAGAGATCCCCACTGTATAGCTTGACATCCCACCTGATATTGTGGATCTGGACAACCTTGAAAATGGTTGGCACCACGTAGTTAAACACTCTTTAAGTATAGCAGCCAGCTAGCTGAGGGATGGGATTTCCATTGAAAAAACGATAGTGGAATGATTAAGGAGATTAGACTAAGAATGTTATCCCATATAGAATATAAGCTGGTATCCATATAAGAAGATAGCTAAACCTGTAACCATAGTCTTATTTGATTCACAGCAAAGTGTTTCTCAAAACCAAGCCAGAAAGACTAACTAACGTGAAGCAAGCATGAACTCACTGAAAAAGGGTGTATGTACTGAAGATTAGAGAAGCAAGGAGAGAGAAATGAAACAAGTGAGATGAACAAAGTACAAGGGCAAGCAAAAAAGAGTAGGAAGTGAAGATTGATATCAGAAAAAAAAGGAAGCGTGGGGTGCAGACCCATCCTGAAGCAGATCGTGGTGACATAGCTAGGAAGAAGCCATGAAACTCAGGATGGATAGCGCCGCCACCCTGGGACATGTTGTCCGTGGCGCTATCCCTCCTGAGCTTTATAGATTCTTCCTACTTTCTTGATGTCCCTCTTCGCCCTTCAGAAGACCGCCGAAGACTAGCTAGCAAAAATGGAGAACCGGAGAACACATTTTGATGAAGTAAACATTCGTGGTGGAGGAATCGAGAATATATATGAATATGAGAGGTAGGGATAAGGGGCGTGTGGAGAGAGAGAGAGAGAGAGAGCGCCAGGTGAGCTGCACTGGAGAGGTTTGGCTTGGTTAACTTCGACTTGGGAAATGGGGTGTACGAGAGAGAGAGAGAGAGAGAGAGAGAGAGAGAGAGAGAGAGAGAGAGAGAGAGAGAGAGAGAGAGAGAGAGAGAGAGAGAGAGAGAGAGAGAGAGGTGATCAGCTGCACTGGAGACGTTTGGCTTGGTTAACTTGGACTTGGGAAATGGGGTGTCTTTATACAAGGAACCGTCCCTCTAGGAATGTGTGCGTTACAGGGTGCGAGGCCACAAGTAGTGATCACTTACTTCTCTTGAAGCTTGAAGAGCCCAGGTAAGAAAATAATAAGGTTCTTTTTATTTTATATCATCCAATTCTTAGGCCTCAAGCTTTATAATTCCCAACTTGCCTATGAGTAGGCGGAACCAAAGGTGAAGTATCTGATGTCCTTTTCCTTATTCAAGGAGAGATCTTAAAATCACCCAATTACTTTGTTCTTTAATGAAATTTTGGACCCCCTCAATATGTAAGTCGTCAAACGGTATTTTAGAAGTGGTGAGTCTGGTGACCAGATAATTTCATATTCTACCCACTTATTAATCTTTTAAAATGGAACTTCTAAGGAGATTTTGAGAACAAATTTCATTTCCCATAATATGTTAGAGGACAAGAATATCTACTTCACATATAGCAAGATATGTGAGAAGTTTCTTACTCCTTATGGTTGGACTATTGGTCCAGAATAATTGTTCAAAAAAGATGCAAATATTACGATTGAACGAAAAACCTTGTTACCTGAAAATATATATATATATATTGAATATGCTTAAAACTGACGTCTCTCTTTGTTAGAAAGGATATATAAATGCTTGATCAATCAAATTTTTTGTTCAATCAATATTGTTCTGTTCAAGACTCTCCTACATGCATTATTCAACTGCTATGAAGTAGTCAGATTCCCTGAATCATGTATTATGCCACTAATTAGGAGAGGGCTAGTATTGGCGACCCAGATGGTCCTCGTTTCGAATGCCCTCAAGTCAGCGGAATGCATGTTTTACAATATTGGCGTTTGTGAATGTTATTAAGGTTGCGTTTGGCGCAACTTTCAATTGGAAATACTTCTGTACTTTTGTTATAGTGATTTTTTATGAAAGCATTTGAATTTTAAAAGTCACTTATATAATATTTTATTTGTGTTTTGGCAACCAAAAGTTGCATAGTAGAATTTTCAAGATTGAAATAAAAGTGAAATTATTATGAAAGAGTTAGATTTTTGTAATAAACTAAAATTAATTATAATTCTCTACTTCAATTCATTATACCTGAGAAGTGAAAGTTAGAAGTGACTTTCAAAGAGAAGTTTTGCCAAACACATCTTAAAAGATTACGATCTTCTTGGTCTAAGTAAACATCATGATCGTCCATCCCAATGAAAGAGAAAAAACTTAGGCCATCTCCATTGAAATAGGAGCCGAGAGCTGTACACCCTCCATTTACCAAGTGATCTTATGCTACTTCTGAAACCAGTTGCTGTGACTAATGGCTTCTCAGTTACCAAAGAAACAGGCCCCTGGATTATTCTACCAATAGTTCCCCATTACATCAGTAAAGTATCCTATTTCCAAGTGTAATAAGAGTTATACTGGCCTTTTCTAGGACCTATGTATGAATACGAACGTTGTCCCCCAGTATCCTTAGGACCCAGTGGATTAAGGGCACGTTTATTTTCACTAGTGGGGTTTTGGCTAGTGTACGTGAAGTTACTTATAGGATGATTTTCTTTTTAATTTTATGCAGAATTTAAAAGGGGGAGAGATAAAAAAAAAAAAAAAAAAAAGAGACTGTCAATTATCTACTTTTCAAATTTTCAGCTTTGAGAGCATTTAAATTTTTGCTGCGACAGATGTTCATTTATTTTTATTACTACAGTTTTTAATTTTTCTCAAAAATTAGGACCTTCAAAACTCAGTCTTAAGTAGAGTGGATCCTCGCATCCAAGAGTCAGGATGTACCTCAGCTCAGTCTGCTTTCTTTTTATAAGAGTTGAGTTGAGTTGTTACACCATGAGGTCTACGACTCCCTGGTGCATACGTTGAAAGGCGCGGGTAAATACTTGACCAGGTCACGGCAAAACTTAGGCATATGGCCCTCAGTTTGATCTCAATTTTAATGGATCATTCAATAGTTGAAATGTTTCTGTCATTCCACGTGTTATACTAATATATTATATACTTTCTCTTATATTTTCTCAAATTATGTGAGGAAATATTGAAGGGTCTTATTGTAGAAGACACATATCACGAGAATACTTGCTGCAATGTCTCTGGTTAAGTTCATTTGATCAATGAATGGCATGCCGTGGGATTAATATACCCTCAAAGAGGTGCGGTATGTCTTGAAAAATACGTCTCAATCTGTCAATGAGATTGTGATTGAAGGTACAATGATCCGTTTCTCATTTGTCGAAATGAGATCATCTGAACCTTCTCTCTCTGCACCTTAATATTAGACACATAAGAAGAAAGTTGAACGGATCATTTTAAAATGATGAATCGTTCTTCGTCATCACCTCTTCCCTCATGTGTCTTGAGACACAGGTGCATTCAGATTAGGATAGAATTAGGCATACCACCTCCCCTTACATTAAATCTAGAGATGATCCTTTTAACGCTGTTGTCAGGTGGACCATAAATTGTATGTACATCCTTCCCGGTCTTCTCCTTCATTCAAGCTCTGCCATGAGCCACAGGCCTATCTCTATAGGCATCCTGTTACAGAGTTGAAGCATGTACAAGTTGCCAACCATGATGTGGCTGGCAACACAAGCAGAATCACAGGGGAGAGAGGAACAAACGAAAATGTTATCCGGGTAGTAGGTCTTCAAATGGACCAATATTAATTCACACCTACTGAAGTTATTAGACTATTTAATTTAAAATTTAAACTATTCAATGAAGAGATTTCCACTTTTTTAACTATGTTTTAGTTTGTCTCTTATTCAATTAGTACTATTCTAATAATACTAAAAATTTACGGTCAACTTTTCATTTAAGAAAAAGCTGTAGGTTCAAAGATCCCTAGATATAATAATGTCTTTTCCTACAGTCGTGTAGAATTATATTCTTGACAAAGGTTTTAAATCCAAAAATATTGCAACTTGTATGAATTTTCTTTTCCTTTAAAAGTTGTTGGGAAATGCAACTAAATTATCCTATTAAATAGAATATGTTAAGAAATAATTAAATTATCCAATTAAAGGTAATACAACTTACTTATCCCATTAAGGAGAATATGTAAATGTGCGACTATTCACTTCACATGAGCAATAGGCCTCCGAGTGGACTATTCAACACTCCCCACAATTTGACCATCTTACCTTACTGGGCAGACATATTTATCACGTCAGCAAGGTGCCTGATATAGTGTAGAAATTTAAGATTAGATTAAAATCTTATATGTTTTCACACAAGAAGACAATACTCATATATCTTTCTTTTAAAATGTGAACAAATGTATAAATCAAACTTGTTGGGCCTGCGTGAGCGTCACACAAGCGTTAACAATACTTTTTTTTTTTTTTTTTTTTTTAAACTATGAATTGTTCTTTGACGTGTTGGTTGCATAAAACTAAGAGTGATCATCAAAAGATGATGATAAAAATTTTGAACGTCTTTACCATCTACTAACCATGTTTTGGTTTTTGTCACGCCCGTCAAGCCACCCATGCGTCCTCCCTGCAAGCGCCCCTGCCTCACCCTACCCCACCTCGCCATCTCGAATTCTGGATCCGCCCCCGACCAGCCTATTTATGTCACAAAACATGAAATTAAAAAGAAGGATGACCCTGCTTTGTTTTTTTGTCACGCAGGCTAAGCCTCCCACCCGTCCTCCCTGCAAGGGCCCTTGCCTCGCCCTACCCCACCTCGACATCTAGAACTTTGGATCCGCTGCCCTACCCATGCCACGACTGGATCTCCCAAGGCCATCGGCCTCCATGCCCTCCTCGCCACTATTCACCACAGCCACTGAGAATGGGAAGCCTAGGCTTGCCGCCACGGAGAAGGCACTAGTGCCCGGGGTCAGTGGGCTGAGCATCGACACCAACGAGTCCGAGAGCTCTAGTGACTTCTCCAGCCAATGATCTGGGGCCGTCGGGCTCTATGCCCTCCACGCCGCTCTGCGCTAGGGCCAGTGAGAATGGGAAGCCCAAGCTCACCATCGCGGAGAAGGCGCTGGTGTTCGGGGTCGGCGGGTTGCGCACAGATGTCAGCTAGTATGAGAGCTCCAGTGGCTTCCCAGCCGGCGATCTGGGGCTGTCGGGCTCCATACCTTCCTTGCCGCTCTCTACCAGGGTCGGTGAGAATGAGAAACCCAGGTTCACCGCTGCAGCAAAGGCAATGGAGCCCGAGGTGGGCGGGAGAGGGTTGGTTGTGGGAGGGGAAGCCCAGGTTCAGTGCCGCGGCGAAGGTGCTGGTGACCAGGGTCGGCGGGGGAGGGCTGATCATGGGAGGGGAAGCCAGAGGGAGGAGGCGGATGCTTCTGATCTCGAGCTCTAAAGATGGTAGTGTTGTTTGTGTGGGATGTGTCCAAGTAGCCTTTGCCTGTGTCATCATCGTTGTCAGCGCCGGTCTCCTCTCGACACGGTGGAGTCCAAAGGGTTGCACGCTGGCAGCATCTTCTCCATGCACAGGCGGGGATGGTTGGTGGCGGGTTGCAGGACTCCGCCTCAACATTCTCCAACTAGTGTATTGTTTTTTTAAAATTTTTCTTGTTGTTGCCAAACATGATAATTGCAGACGGTTTATAATCTAAAAATCATTCAACTTTTTATTTTAACATAATTTTTTATAAGAAAACTATGTAAAATATTAAAATACAGCCAAACACCTTATAACTAGCCTTAATAGAATGTTGTCTTGATCTCATTCTTCACTTTGATATCTATGACAAGGTGCTTCAAACGTTGAACTACCGGGCTTGTTTTTAGCTTCACAGAAATTATGTTACGTCTTCCTATGGTCAATTTCTGCCGGCCCAGGCCTACCAAAAGCCAAATTAAAGTCGAGGTATTATAACTGCTTCTTTAAGAAAGGCTAACACAGTTGCTGCCCGTGGAAAAACCCCACAAAAATCAAATTAAGGCACTTGATTCCATTCAAGTTACGACATTAATCAAGGCCTCTTCTATTTATTTTGGAGTCACATAGAATGCCATAAAACTTTATAAAAGATAATTAAATAAATGGTACGGCATTTTACATCAAGAGCTGTACACGGATTGAATAGTGATTATATTGTAATGTGAAGGAGACATTGTGGCAAGTACTTCTCAACTCTAAATGATCATGTAGTTGTCAAAACCTATTTCATATGACTACATTATAAGGTGTATCTGACTTAATGATGGGACAGTCGTATCTTTTGTTGTTAACCAAATTTCGTTCTTATCGAAGGCCCCCCGATGCATCGGTTTTAATACTTATAATGATGATAAGCAAGGTATTCACCTACATTAGGATATGCCTCCATGTTGGTCCTTGGTTGTCCATGTTGATGGCGACTAATATGAGGAGAGGAGTATAGAGAAAGAAGGGTGAACGCCTGAAAGAATAAATAAAGGAAGCTAAAGGAGCATAAGAAAGTTGGAGCTGCTCTTTAAACCTTTGGTCAAATTATCATCACTGTTGACTATTTCAAGGCTACCATTTCCAAGTTCAATTCAAATATTTTGAAGGAAGAATATTATGAGATGTCTTTTACCATTCAACTGAAAATTAAAAATTGAGAGTTCCTAGAAGAGTGGAGGAAAATCAGTGAGATTACGTGTAAGAATTGAGTCAGTTAAGTGGCTTGATTATTTTAAATCAATTACATTAGTGGTGTGATTATTCAAAATCAATCACATCTACCCATATTTTAACATTTTTTTATTACCTAAAGTAGAAGTTAAAAGAAGCCTCGAAAGTAAAATGTTTCATAAACGTGCTTGTTTAGGTGGATTAGGTGGGGCTTTCAACTTGGAATCAGCTTTAAAGAATATCCTTTCACTTAAATTTTCTGTTTGATAAAGAATGACAAGAATAAATAGTTTTTTTAAACAGAAGGATAAGATATTCTATCCCTTTTCTTTTATTCAAGGCGAGATCCCAAATAAAAATCATTGGGTTATCCTACCCTCTGATGGGATATTCGACCCCTGAATATTCCAATTGTCAAATGATATTTTAATAGGAATAGCCGAATAATCTCCTATTCTGCCCACTTATTATTCCGTTGCCAAATAGGCGCTTAGGGTTTTGTATTGAGGTCATAAGCTAACCACTTTCTCAAATACTTTTCAAGCATCTTGGGAAGCTCCATTTTGTGGCTTCTAGTTTGAATTTAAAATAAAAAACAGATTATAGAACACAGCTAGCTAATTAAATTACTATATTCGGTTGAATTATTATATCATTTTCATCAGAAAAGTTTTTCAGACTGAGCCTATGTGAGAACAATTTCTTACATGTATTTTTTTAGGAATTGATTTTGGGTAGTAGTCAAAAATAATTAACCGATATCAAGTAGACAAGTCAAACAAAAAAACTCTTGGTGTCTGCCTATACGTGAAATCCCTAAAAAGTTACATCTCTAGCAAAAGTGCTTATATAGAATCCACCTGCATAGGAATTTGATTTGATAATAAGGAGATGATACAACGTATAGATGAGTAATACTTTCTGGGCATTGCAGTGGGAAAAAAGAATTTTTTTTTTCTTTTCAATTTCTTTTTTAGATCGGCTGTAAGGTCCTCTACCCAGCTGTATATATAGTTCAATGCCCGATTGGACGACTCAAAAAATTCTAAAAAATCAAAAATTGTTATTGGACTCGGTCATTAAAGAGCATTTTTTCTGTTCTTTAAGTCCATTTTGGTTTTTTTGAATTTTTTTGGTCATCCGATCGAGTATTGCATTATACGGCCGGATAGGAGACCTCAGGATTGACCTAAAAAAAATCGAAAAAAAAATTCTTTTACCCACTACGATCCCCCCATTACAATCGGAGGGCATTGCAGCAAGTGTTATTCCATATAGATAGATAAGTTGGTAACCCAAGCATAGCACATATGTGTCATGTCTAAGGATAAAAGCTTGATAGAGACCCTTCTTCAACGAGCGCTTCACCCAGACTCAACTCCGAGGGTCCTTCTCTGCCGTTTGGTTTGATTATACATAAAACGTATCCGGAGAGGAAAAATTAAAAAAAAAAACATTACAAGAAAAATAAAAATAAAGTTATTATTTGGTACTTATGACAATATTTTCAACTCCTTAGAAAAGGCGCATTCAATCTTATCTCATAAATGTCAAAATAGAAAAAAGGAGAAACTACAAATTAATTTTTTTTATTGACTAGAATTTTATGGATTATCATACCAAATAAGTGATTGTAACATACTTTTTAACAAAAGATTTTCATGTGATCATACATAGAACCCGCGGGCAAACCTAACTCTTGACACAGTCAACTTGTGTCCACACGAGCTCAAGCCCATTAGGTCAACTCCTTTGACCAACTCCGGGCCCACAAATAACACCAGCCCATCCCCCAAATCACCTCAAACATGAGGGACACCAGCCGCCCCCACACAGTGGAAAATGTGAAGAGAAGTCAAAACAGCTGACCAACCCTAACCACACAAGGATAACATCATAGCTACATGGAGCCTTGGACCCTCTTACCTTCACGCCCGTGCATGCAACGCCAGTGATTGCTTGCATCAATCTTCGACTGCTCAGATACAGGAAGAAGCATTACCTGTCTGTATATATTTCAAAATTCTAGTCTTTAGGTCAAAGACACCGACATAATGTCCTACCCCACCAACTAGGGATGGGTGAGCCTTAGGATATAGGATATGAAATATTAGCAGGCGCTTGTCATAGCTTTTTGAGCCCTTTCATTTGTTGGGTCGGGTCAGGATTTTCTTAGTCACCTAACTGAGAGAATTCTCTCAATGTCCACTATGTGCATGGGATGTGCACCCGAGGTGGGAATCCTGACCCTATCATGGGTCATACTCTGACCAGTATCCGTCAATGACCAGTATAATAGACTAGTAGTGTTCTGTATTGGGTTTTCACTTAATATTGTGATCTACTTGTGGTGATCGCACCACACAAACACACCATAGGGTCCAATTAGTAGAGTACGATTATTGGGCTTAAGCAATTAGATGTTCATTAAGATCTTTTAATAGGTGGAATCCATTTTAATTTAAATGGGACTGATCCCTCCTCTCTATATAAGAAACACATGACTCCCCATAAAATCATACGCATCAAGCGAGATAGAAAAAAAAAAAATCAGAAGGAGACGTGCTCGGGTTACACGCATCTTACGTCCGGTGCTCGTGCACTTCGTGTTCGTGTGGGAGTCGTCATCTTCCTCCTCCGTCTACACTAAAGAGAGATAACTTCCGTTGCAGGTATTCTTACATCCCTAACATCCTGCACGTTATCTTCCTTTGCCATAACTGTGGCAATTGACAAGCCATAGGCTCCATGATCTGTTGTTTGAGAAAAGAGAAAATATTGTGATCTATGCAGAAAATATCCTCTATATTGAAAGATCCTAGATTCTTCGGAGAATAATTGTAACTACTTAACGGTAACACCATTTGGTCCATTGGCCCATAAAAGACACACCATGTATTCCACTAGCTGTTCGATAATGTAATCAAATCTTGGTGAACACCCATGGACGCAGCTAGTCGTACTACCAAATCGGACTGACCTATGAAAAGTACTTAGTACGTGTGACTTTCGCACCTAAAGGAGCAACATGTTGAACAAACCCCTCAAACTTGTAATTTTGGACATGGGTTTCGCGTGTATTAATTGCTTCTTTCATTATTAAGTAAGGAGATTTGTTTTATATAATTATCTGAATTCAGTTAGGTCATTCTTATTCAACATTTTCTATGTTGAGCGGCATCTAATTAAAAGTTTTGTCAAACAAATCCTAGTTTTGCCAGCACATGCCCTGGCGTACTTAGCTTTTATATAATGGGTTTTCAGCTTCTAAGTATAATAATAATACTTTCTTTGTTAGGGTAAGAAGGTTCAAAAAAAAAAACAAGAAAGTGCTTAATCTAAGCATAACTAAAAAGAAAGGTTCAGAAAGGCCACATAAACTTATCCCCATTTGAGGAAGGATGAAGAGGGAGTTGAATATTGCAGATTGCAGCAGCAGTATCATCATCAAAGAGCTTATGAATAAGATCCACATTTCACCTTCCCTGATTGGTTAGTTGGTACACCCAAGATGGTATTGGCTGTTGGAAGTCCTTTTGAATAGTAGGTATGCCTATCTTATTGGGAATCCATCTACCCAACCAGATGTTAGTATTAAATCCATCATGGATGGTCTTGAAAGCACATTTGGAGAAAGCATCACGGAGCTGAATCATAGCATCCCATGTAGGGGAGCAATTGCTGGGTTTAGTAGCTTTCCAAAAGGACCCAAATTTGAAGTGCATGGCCTTCAGGATAACAACCCACAAGGAATGTTGATCACTGAGAAATTTCTAGATAATCTTTAAGATAGAAGCCCTGTTAAAAGTATCCAGATCTCTGATACCTAAACCCCTCATCATATGATGCATCTTACAAAGGCTCCTCTTACATAAGTGGATTTTCCTACGATTATCCTTATCTCCCCATAGAAATGCACACATAATCTGGTTGAGCACATAATTTGGTTCAGCTTGCGAATGAGTGTCTTAGATAGGAGGCCAATTCCCATCACACGAGTGGGTATAGCAACCAGGACAGTGTTGATAAGGGTAATCTTACCAAGCCAAGAAAGACAATCTAGTCTGAAACTTCTCTTCCAAGAATTTACTGATCCACCCGACCTCTTCTAGTAATAAACGGAACACCCAAATGCAGATGATTTTTATCCATAAGAGGGATATTAACTAGTGAGCAAAGATGGTGTTGCAGCATTTTGGGGGTGTTAATGTTGAAATAAAGGGCAAACTTTCTTCTAACTACGCTTTGACCAAACCAAGATTCATACAAATCAAAACAATGCATATACTCCATCATCTTCTTATCCCCAGCCTTACCAAGGATTACAATGTCATCTGCATACATGTTTGTTATTGTGGGGGAGTGTCTATTCAACTTGAAATCATCAATTTTCCCATCACAAGCTTTAGAGTGGATAAGCTGGGTAAGAACTTCAGCACAAATAATATAAATATATGGGGAAAGAGGACACCCTTGACCAAGGCCCCAGCTAGGGAGAATCATAACAATTTGCTCACCATTGATATTAACAGACTAAGTGACCGTGGTGATACACATCATGAATAACCTGATGGCAATTAGCTTCAACGGAAGACCATTCCATTTGTCATAGGCCATGGAGATGTCTACTTTAAGATTAAAGATACATGACTTGCCACTCTCAGATCTCATAGAATGAGTGAGTCCGTGAACAATAAGAACATCATCAATCAAGTTCCTATTAGGAACAAAGGCACATTGATTTGCAGAAACAAGTTTGTTTAAGAGGGGCTTCAATCTCTCAGCAAGGATTTTGGCACAAATTATGTATAACACATTAGAAAGACTTATAGGCCTAAATTATGTGGTAGTAACTGCCGGCTTCTTCTTGGGGATTATAGCAATGTTAGTGTGATTTAGGCCTTGAAGAAGATAAATGCTTGAGAAAACCTATTAAACAGGGTCACAACTTAATCTTTCGCAATCGACCAATATTTTTGGGAAAACTTAGAGGAAGGCCATTAGGCCCCGGAGATTTCCGAGGCCTCATGTAAATAAAGCACTTTCAATTTCAAACAAAGAGGGAATAGATGTAAGTACCTGGTTGTCCTGGTCTGTTAGCTTGTAGTGATCATTATGAAACAAGTCCCATAATGCAAATGAGTGATCTATGCCATTAGACTTACGTAGTTCTTGAAAGTGATTCACAAAGATTTTCTTGATAGCATTTATATGATTAATCCAGGTTCCATTAGCCATTTGAATACCAATAATACGATTGAGGTCCCTTTTGCATAAAATTGAGACATGGAAGGATTTGGAATTCCTGTCGCCATCCTTGTGCCAATGGATTTTGCACTTCGCTTTCAATACTCATTATTTTCCCAAGTAGCCTACTTCAACTGTCTTCTAATGTCCTTACTCAACTTGATGTTATCTGCAGTGGCGGTAAAGAATCAACCATATTGAGTTGCTTGCCCAAAAGGTCCATTCTTCTGCTAGCATTTGAGTAGTGGGTCTTCTCCAGTAGCATAAATTGGATTAAAGTCTTTTGATCTTCTCAAATAGTGATCTTTAATCTGAGGGGGGAGTGAGTCCAAGCTGATTCAATAGCCTCCTTGAGGTCTGGCCTGAGTGTCCATGCTGACTTAAATTTGAAAGGGATTTTTCTCTTGGCCCCAATTCGATCAGTACATATATAGTAGAATACGTCTGTGATCACTGCCTTGTCTTGGGAGATGAAGAATGCTGGCCCTGGGGAATTTTAAATACCAAAGCTGGTTGACAAGAGCTCTATCAATTCTTTCTCTAATGTGAAATTCGGGTTTCCTGTTATTCGATCAGTACAAAGTGGTATATATGTGGCCGCTTTAACTCCAATCACATGTTTACCCTGCTAGGATAACTCATTGTTGTCAAAGAGAATTCACTGGGATATCCTATTCCCATGGGATAGAACAGATTAGCCGGCCTATCCCCCAACCACAGCATAATTAAGAAATGGGACTTCATCAGTATCAAATGAGAAAGAAAAAACATATTCTTTCTATTTAAACCTATTTTGCAAATAAAAAGGTCCAGCTCTTATATAACTAGATTATAGAGCCCAATCTTTCAATACATGCGATGATATTGTCACAATCACACGATAGTGCAGTGTGATATGGAGACCAGATAAAATTAGTCAAAATAATGTAGTAGGATATGAAGACAAGATCTAAATAATTCAGTGCAGGGTACATCCATGAATAACTAGGATACCTGTGATTGCGCATGACAAGCACTAGGATGAACATTTAACAGTTCACACTAGGCCCTTTAATTATTTGGAAATCCTTCCACTTGTGTTTAGGGTGTATTTGATGCACCTTCCTACTTTGAAGAGGAGTGATTCAAATACCGTAGAGTCAAAATATGTTAACTTGATCAAACAAAAGATGAGTGTCACTTGTTGCAACAGCCCATAAATCCTCAAACAAAGACTTGGATGTAACTGGCATATATCTTAATTATTATTCTTAATTGTTATTCTTGTTATTAACTAAGGGCTAGTTAGCAACAAGACATAAAGGAATTACATTAGGAGAAACTACTGATATAATGGGATAAGAGATAGCTTCTACATGTATCACACCATCCATATAAGTCCGAAGATATTAAAAATTAAAAAACACAATGACTACTATCAAAATTTCATTTTACTGCGAAAGTTTCTTGTCCAAATTCTTAGCCTTTTGTCTACATTCTAGTTTTTTTTCTTTAGATTATCTCATTGTTTTTTCCTTTTAAATGTTCGTGTCTCTATAAAGGCAACTAAGATAATGGCTATTGCTTATTGGTGCTACCTATGATTTTGTGGACACTTCTACTTATGTTTGAGAGCTATGTCGGATATTCGGACACGACATGACTCTCGGACACCCGTATCCAACTCTCCACTTCAAGATTTTAAAGTAAATACTAGAGATTTCTTATAATACTTAGCATACCTTCTCAAAATATTTGTCTATATGATAAAATTTGATTTATTTGAGTTATATCTTTTATATTTTAGATAAATTTCAGTAATTGTATTTTATTATATACATGTGTAACTATACATTCATGTATATATATTCGTATGTTCTCTGTGTCCTTGTATCCTATTTTTAAGATATTACCGTGTTAGACGTACGTGTCCGTGTCGACACTTGACACTCATGTCCATGTCCCACATATCATAGGGTGCTACTCATCTCTAAAGATTCACTACATGTCCACATTACCCTCAAAAGGTAGTGCTAATGCTACAACTACACAGCTTTATACCCGTTCATCTCTCCCAATATTAGAAATATGAGAAGGATATAGTTGGACACATTAGAGATTAGAGTGATTACGATGTGAAAAGAATATTTACATGACGATCTTTAAAGTTCACGAGTTTTACGTATTTCGAAGAAAAGCATCCTGTGATCATATCCAACATTTTTTTTCAAGCAATATCGGTCATACTTAGTTAAATATTGTACGGATATTATACAACAAACATACGTCGGTGATGTAGCCGAAGCTATCACGACCGGATTCCGAGGCTGGAATCCGAAGTTATGGATCCGGAGTTGGGTCGGATCGGTGTAAGAGACCCGACGGGGATCCGGAAGGCGATGGAGGCAGAGACGAAGCCGAAGGTCCGAGGCCGAGGGTGGCTCGGTCAGATGTTGGCTTGTCTTCGGAAGGCGGGGCCGAGGCTCCTTCGGTCGGAGATGCAGCCGGCGCACGGCGTCGAGACCGGTGGGAGAAGTCCGAGGTCGGCGGCCGATACCGACTCGGGGAGGTCGGCGACGATTCGAACTGAGCCCCTGCAGGAGGGAAAGAAGAAGAAAACCGGTCAGCAGGAGTCCCGGGGTTCGGCCCTCGGGAACCCCCTCCGACGGTCAAGTTAGCTTCTGAAGAAGATTCGATTCAGAAGGCAAAGAGTAGCTTTAATGCTTTTTGGACTATAGTCCTTGAGGGTCTCGGAGGCATAGAATTGCATACCTTTGGCAATAAATAGCGGTGTATTTACAGAGGATAGAGGATGGTTAACGGTGACAGCCGATATAGGACTATGTCCGGGCTTACTGGTAAACCGCCATAGTGCCTAGTCCTCCACCGGAGTGGGCCGGACTCGGCTATCGGGCCGAAGGGGGTTGGGCCGCTAATGAGCCAAAACCTGCTGGGCCTGGGGCTGCCGGACTGCTCCCGGGCCGTAGGCTGATGGGCCGCTGACGGGCCGAAGCCTGTTGGGCCGGGAGCAACGGCGCCGCTTACGGGCCGAGGGCTGTTGGGCCGCTGATGGGCCGAAAGCTCCCTGAGGGCCTTGCACTGCTGTTGCTGGGCTGAACTGGGTTTGGGCTTGTTTTAATGGGCCGAATCGGATTCTGCCTCATCAGTCGGGATGATAAAATTTAAATAAGACTCAATCAAAGAATTAAAAGATTACAAAAAAGATTTGGCAAGATATCTATGAATCATCAGGATTTCTAAATGTTAAAATAATTATAATTATATAATTAATAGTTATTAATTAAAATGAAGAGTTTTTTCAATAAAGAAGTGAGTTTTTTTATCATATAACCTCATGTTCTATGATATTTAAATAGCAAAAGTCTGATTTTAATTCAATAACATAGTGTATTATACGGGAAGTATTAAATATCTTTGTATTATATGCAAATAAAATAGTTGGTGCCCAAAAAAAGGAAATTTTTTCTATCTTTCAGTTCAGTGCGGCATATGGGAGTTTGATTAGAAAATTCAAAAGTATCCAAATTATATGTGTATAATATTGTATTTAACTAACTATGATACCAACTCACCTTAATGTACCAAGGGTTCAAATTCTTGACAAATGGCATACTTTTGACGTAATCAGCCTCATGGATTACAGGCGTTAAAAAAAATATATAGTAATTAACAAAGTTTTCTAATATAGTATATTAACACATCTTGAAAATGTCAAAAATGTTCACTCCTCTTCCCTCATTACACAGCATATTAAACATATAATTATTAAATGTAACTATTCTTGAATCCTTATATTAATATATCTCGATCATATTAATTTTTCTTGCCTCAAAGATGTAGCCCATAACTGTCTAGAACATGCAGATAGATTTAATTTGAAACTTAAAAAGTCCTCGAAGCTCTTTTATATAATTACATGATAATTGAGGCCTTCAAAACTAGCAATACCTTGTGTATACGATGTTGCCCTCGTCATGGCACGTATTGGGAGCTTTAATGAACATGATCATTAGTTATGCCATTAAATTAAGAGTGCATGATTAATTCCTGATCATTTGCTTACCAAAAACATTGCATGCCTATTCGAATGCTAGACATAAATGAGCTTATGTGAATTTACGGCAATCTAATATGACTAACACTTGCTGCACCGTACCGGGTACGGTCAAATTTGTTTTATTTTTTAATTTTTATTTTTTTTTATATGATGAATCCCATCATATTCTACATGTTCATATAATTCGATCTATGATCTGACGATTCAAAAAATTAAAAAATTAAAAATCAAGTCTAATAAATAATAAAAAAGTATTGTTTATTGGACTCAATTTTTTATTTTTCAGATTTTTTTAGATTGTCCGATCTCAAATCAATCCATATAAGAAGTGTCGAACATGATGCAACCGACCTAAAAAAATTTAAAAAATTAAAAAAATTGATGCTGCTGCAGCAAGTGTTACCCATCTAATATATAGATTATCGTAACTTCAATTTGGAAGTTAAAATGTGAGATTACTGTAAGATCAATAGAGTTCATTATGCTTGAAACCTTAAGTTGAAATGCCCTTGTATCTGCACCGAAGTTCCACGTCACATAGAGGAATCAGATGATAGTTTTTGAACGATGTACTTAATAACCTTGTGAAAATTGAATTATGATAATTACTTCGAACATATTTTTCACAAATTGGATCCCAATGGTTCCTACATGATTAGAAAGTGATAAATCTACGAGTGACTTTGATTCTTCGTCATCTGACTATGTCCACAAACTAAAATGTGCAGACTAGTTTCCATTGATTGGCTTACTAACCATTTTTCTAACCGAAGAAAATTATCCATGAATAAGCAACATCCTCACAAAATCCAAAGACAGGCTAGGCAGAAAAAAGGAAGGTGTGCAGGATTTCCTAGAATATATCTGAAGATGGTCACTGCATTAGCAATTTTGAGAGGAAGGATTTAACCTGTAATCTATTATTACTGCCTCACTTCCTAGATGTTCATGAATTACATATTCTCCCTTGTTATAGATGGACCAAACTTAGACAATATCTATTCTAACTGTGGATAGGGGTGGGTCAACCCAAACCTGAACGGGTCAATCCGATGATTAGGTCGGATTGAACCTGATCAAGTTAGGGTTGGGTTGGATTAGGGTTGGAGGTTTTTAAACCCGACTTTATATGGGTTGGATTGAGTTGAAGTTCGGCCAACCCGACCTAACTCGACCCGATGTTAATATATATAAATGATAACGTAGATAATTAGAATATACTTGATTTAATTTTATATCATTAAATACAAATATAATTTATAATATGAATAAGGATGTTCTCAAATAATAATCATGTAACCATGTGTCTACCTTCTTTTTTATTACTTTGTTAAGGTAGATACATAAATTTACTCATACCTTTATATATGGAATTTTGGTAGTAAGAAAGAAAAGTTAAAAATATAGACCATTAAGAATATAACCCGACTCAATCCGACCCAACCCGATGAAGCTTAGGTTATATGGGTTGGGTTGGGCTAGGGCATTGTTAGACATGTTAGGTTAGGGTTGAGGAGGTTGGGTTGGATGGTGGGTTGGGTTGTGTTAAGATTGAGGGGTCTCTAACATGAGTTGACTTAGGGTTGACCCCAGTCCGCCTTAATCCGATCCGAGTTGCAGTCCTAATAAATTGGGCAGGTTGGATTGGACTGAGTTATGTGATAATTTGGGTCTAACTTAAATTCAAAATAGTCCAGCCAATTTTAGTTCAGCCCAAATTTAACTCAAATTCAGTCCAAATTCAATAATGAGTGAGTTGGGTTGGGCTGGTCCCGTTTATAAATGGTTTGTTGAAAGTGTTTTACTTTTTGCACGAATTATTATAAAAGTCAATAGATTAAATTGGGTCAGTCTGTTTTTAACTCAATCCAGTCCAAATTTAACTAATGTCAACTCAAATGTAATCCAATCTAATTTATATAACTTAGGTCAACCTAATTTCCTTTAATATAAGTTTGGATTGAACTGAGCCACGGGCTGACCTGCCCAATTAATACCCCTAGCTGTGGATGATGTCCCTCCCCTATCTTCTTGTTAAAGAAAAAATTGTGCCGGACTAGATGCTTTTTCCTTCTTTTCTGTCAACTGAATCAGTTAGCAAAACTATATACAAATCCTCCAAAGGTCCAGTTGGATGCTATTATTATCTTAGTTCTTATATAATTTTTAATATTTGTAATTTTAAAAAAGACAAACTCAGTCGGTACTCACCCAGTTATCGACTACGTCCTCTACTTGTCCAGACCAAACCGATCACAGCTTAACATGGAAAGTTCTTATGAAACCTCCACATGGGGTGGAAGGTTGTAGTCTTCAGCTAAATATAATACTAAGTTTGGCCCATTCATTGTCACATGTGATGCATGTTCTGGTCATGTGAAAAGAGTTTCTGAAAAATGCCTTGAATTCTTTACATTTTTGCTGAGAAAATGCATCAAGGAACAGGTTGAGTGAACTTTAATATGATCCTTTGGCTTTTTACATAAAAAACGATCAAATGTTAAGCGACTTTGAAAACCTAATCAATATGTACAAATTCATGTGCAAAATTTCCAACTATGATACACTCCCAATAAAGGACAATTAATATCATGCAAGAATTAAGGTGCTCATTTTAATTAGACGCCAAATACCTCAAAATGTTAAAAAACATTATGTTTTATGTCCCATAGAAGAGTAATGCTTGCTGCACTATATGCAGCCTGCACTGGGACGTGAAGGACCGTCCGATCCGCGGATCGGGATCGGGTGGCATGCAGTGAGAACGTCTTATTTTTTTATTTTTTATTAAAAAATTTTATTTTTTTTAGAGCGTCCAATAAAAAATCTGAGAATACATTTGGAAAGTTAGGGTTGGCCCCAACCCGGTTGTGTATTTTATTTTTTTTAATCATTTGAAGAACACCTCAGTTTACATGCAAAGAAAAAAGTTCTAAAAATAAAATATACAATCGGGTCGTGGCCTTTCCGAACTCTCCAGATGTACTCTTAGGTTTCCTATTAGACGCTTCAAAAAATTTAAAAAATCCGACAAAGAAACAAAAAAAAAAAGACTGTGCTCACTACACACTGTCTGAGCTGTCAGATTAGGCGGCCTTGCACGCAGTAATGCAGAACATGTGCAACCCACCAAGTATTACTCCTAATAAAGATACTACTTTTATAATATTTTATGTCAAATCAGACAACATCTAACTATGACATTTGAAAAAACATGAGAATAAGAATCTCCCCTCAAACCAATGGAATATGCATAGAGACCAGTCCAGATGACCGCACAACATGGCCTCCTGTGGGCTCTCTCTCTTCTTGGAATCCACCAAATGCAGCAACAAAGTTGGAACCATCCAACGGTGCCCCTGTCGTCTTGCACCCATCAACTGCATGATGACCCTCCACTTGATCGTACGGCTCACACTGTGCCGCAAGTTGGGGCTTACGCGACGATCCCCGATGTGCCTCCTCTTCTCACCGGCCGTGATTGCGATCATCTTGTCTCATCATCTAGGACACCCAACTTGCACAAGAAAGTAATTATGAGGGTTTTATTTGCATTTATCTGCCTCTTTATGAGTCCAATTGCAAGAGTAACTACATTAAAGAATAATTAATTGTATATCCCGCCTACACGTACAAAGTCCTCGTCTTGACCCGAGGCCCTATTAACCAAGCCGCACTTAGTTTAAACTTTTAGAGTTTAAGTACATAAACGTGCGGGAAGTCCCATAACATAATTAATTAGATACTAATCTAAGATTAAAATTATTCATATTTGTCCTCGTTCGAGCAGGACGCTGTCTTAACCCCACACATGGGTCCAGATACTAACCGTGAGGGAGGTCCCATGTTGTCTGATGCTCTCCTACAAAGAGTCATACATGTTAACATCTTTCTGTAGGAACGGGAGCAGGAACCAGAGGTCGTATTAAAAGCATTTTAAAAGTACATATACGTAAAAACATCATATGATCCCTACTGCCTTAGGTCCCAAACGCTTGGTATCAGGATAGAAAAAGTGAGGAACAGGGATAAGTCAACTTAAATTAATTTATCCATATTCCTATTTTATGATGCATTTGGTATGTGAGGGGATATGAAAAAAGTTATCATATTCTCTGTTTGATGAAAATGAGGATAATATAGAGGATAAGTTGTGAAATCCTAAGATAACATAGGTATTATAGTATTTTATGTAATATAATTATATATTCAATATACATGTAGTATATTAAATGTAAATATTTTTATTTTTTATTACTCATATCTTGATACACCAAACGTGCTTATCTAAGTTATTGAATTTAATTCTATATTGAAAGCATTTAATTTGTATTACACATAATTAGCATATAATTAGAATATAACAATATATTAAATATGCTTATTAGTACTACTCAATATAATAAATGAAGCCATTATTAGAGTTAATTATATTATTATTTTATAAATTCGATGTAATACTAATATTTATTAGTACTAATGGTATGTAAGGACTAATACTACTAATGTAAGTATTAATACTAATTTAAAATAATAATATATGTTATTATATTATATATAATAATATATTAAAATACTTACTAATGCGGCTTAAGATAATAATATATATTATTATATTATATATAAAAATATATTAAATATGCTTATTAAATTTATTTAATATATTATTATATTATATATAATATATTCTATGGATATCAGCTTGATTAAGATTTCTATTTAATGATACATTATATAATGAAGTTGTTATTAAAGTTAAGTATATTATTTTATAAATCCGATGTAGTACTAATGCTTATTAGTACTAATATTAGTATGTAAAAACTGATACTACTAATATAAGTACTAATATTAATTTAAGTATTTGTTATTATGTTATATATACTAATATATTAAAATATCTATTAGTATTCTTTAAGATAATAATATATATTATTATATCATATAATAATATAATTTTTTCTTTAATACTATATATTAATGTCATTAATTAGTAATAAAGTCATTATTAGAGTTAATTACATTATTATTTTATGAATAAGGAGAAGAGACAAATGTGGTAAGAATGGGGTTAAGGGGCGGAGATAACTCATTCCACCTTTTTTGTAGAATGAGTTATCCCTGTGCTTAATCCCAAAAATTGAATTAAAGCCTTCTTATTCCTAACCCCACTAACCCCTTTATCCCCGTCACTTTTAGATGTTTCAAACGAAGAATGGGGTTAAGAACCCCTTATCTCCGGACTATGTCCATACCAAACAAGGCCTTAGTATGAACACCAAAGAAACGGAAAAGTCCTGGTATACATCCTTCTGCCCTAGGACTGTAGATGCTACTTCGAGTCTTCTGTTTTTATCTATTTTTTTATATTTTAAAGAAGTTAAAAATAATTCTTTTATTATGTATATATATAGATATTTCTAAATAAAACTTTTTGACAAAAAATTAGATGAGAAAGCCAAAATATACACTTTTTCATCTATCCTTTGATATACATTATGATAATATTCATATAATAAATATTAAATATATTTTCCTCTTTTATAAGAAATAATTGATAAGGCCAAGGTCTTGAACATTTAGTTCCAAGGTAGGTGACTCGGCTGCTAATGCCTGAGTTGAATAAAAGGCAACATTTTTGTCAAGAAGAAGAGAATCTTCCTTCTTACTTTTGTCCACATATTATTAGATAAAAATAACACTATCTTATAATATATGCATCACATATATCAGTATGATGGACACCCCTTTATACATCTTACGTGATTCACTACAGGGGACAACCTAAACCTATGATGTGTATGACTTGTGAGTGCTCATGTGTATGAGAAAAATGAAAATAAATATTTTTTGCTTTTAAATTAAAAATATTTTTTATTTTTGATATTTTATGTAAAATATAAAACAAAAATAGTTATTTTAATTTTCAACCCCATTCTATCGAATCTGCACGAGTGCTAATTCGCCTGCATCCTTTGGTGGTGGAAGTTTCGGGATTCGCCCGGTCGACCCCATAATTGACTCTTGACTCTGCAATTCGAGCTGAGTTGATTTGGATTGAAGCAAATTCTAACTGAGCCCTGCAGTTTCGTTCGTGCATATCCAATCTCGAATTCTAATCCTACCCGCTTTGAAAGGAATTTAATTTGACAGAGGTTTTTTTTTCTTTTTAAACTTGATTTGACCTTAACTCGACTCCGTCAAAAATAGATTTTAATTTAATAATTTTTTTCTATCTGATCTGACTTGAATCTAATGAGATTTGAGGTTCATTTGGTGTGCCTCAAAATACTATAAAATATCAATTTTAAAATCATTGATTTTAACATTAACAAGAACATAATAATATAATAAAAAATATTATTTTATAATATTTTACGATATTTTATGATAAAGACCAGACCACCCCGTCTAACTCATACGTCACGAGTGCCCATCTTCAAGAGCAGATCCTGTGAGATCTCATAAAAACTGGATCCCCTCGCCATCCCCCCCACCACCCACACACACACGACACATTTTTTTTAAATTAGACTTGCACACGGAGCCATGCATCCGTATAATGATCATAGGTTTATACTGTGACTGTTTTTTTTGAAAAGATGACTCAATTGATCTGATATGTACATATATGCACACACAAACCCAAAGTTAGAATTTAGAAAAAATCCAATCTTTTTCTTCCAATAGATAGATAATTTTACACAATCAATAATTTCGCTTAATTAAACGGTAATTATGAATCCAAATTGATCTTCCGAAAAAATAATCTTGTGACATTTTTAATCAAATAACTCGAAGAATGTGTAGACTCTCAACTGAGTTGAACGAGATCAAAGCGTCAAATCAATTATTCTACCTGGTTGGTTCATATGTTTGTACTGCAACATGCACCATCCCACTTGCGCCTCAAAGAGCAGCTGTGTTTGGGTCCCCGTGAGCCACTTGCAGAGTAATGTTGGTTTATGATGGAAGCAGTGACCTACGCATTTCGACCAGACCCACGCGTGACACCGAGTCAGACTTTGGGTACAACCTCGGGGCCGACGGCCCACCTGCCCACGGGGGCGACCACTCGAGTCCGCAACTTGTAGCACTCCAGAGCGGACTGTTACCTACATGGCCACATATTGCCAGGCTCCTTTATCCTGTACCTTAATTTCTACTAAGTTTCAGCTTCTAACTGTGAGATTAAAGATTGACAATATTAATAGAGAAGTGAAGTATTTACTTCATCGGGTGGATTGGGGTGGGAATTTTTAGAGGAGGATTGGAAAAATGCGATTATGTTGAGGGCGATTCAAGGTCGGTATCTCGACTGGTTCTGAAGAGGAGTAATGGTATAAAAGCCTTACCACTTGTCGTTGAATGTTGTTAGTGTCACAATGGATGGTTGTTACTTCTTGTTGACAATTATGAGATATATATATATATATATATTTGTGAGCTAATTATATTTCTCTAATCTATAATTAGTTCACTTATGGTTAAGGTGTAGTTTGGTGCACTGTGCTTTTGAATTCACTGATTTTGGTTTATGGTGATTTTAGAATCACTGGTTTTAATTTTAATTTACAGCACACAAAACACAAAAAAAAAAAAAAATTATTTTAAGACTGTTTACGACATTTTATGATTATTTAGAGCACTAAACGACACCTAAAATAAGCATGTGTATTTTTTAAGAATCGACTCTAAGACCTTTGTTTATGTTAGTCTCTCTCATCCATCCGTTCCGTAGGAACACTGGATAAGAAAACTGAGCCAGCTATAGTGACTCAGAATTTTAAAAGACCAGGCCTTGCACTTTGCATGAAGGTGAAACCAGAGGTAGCTGACTCAAAACGCTATTAAAATTTTGAGGTATCCCCTTAAGGACGATACGGTAAGAACACGAGGCATGGAAACCTGGGGGGAAAAGGGTCCCTCAGGATTCTAATTAATTATCCACAGCCCAACAAACCTTCTCCCTCTCTCACTCAACCCCCTCTTTCTACCCCTGCACACACAGCCACTCTTTTACGAGTGAGTTTCTTCTTAATATAGATTTGGACATAACTCAATCGGTACAGAGAGGAAAGGATAGAGTCTTTTAGAAAAAAATTTCCTCGGAATTAGGAAAAACACCATATAAGGAATTTTTTTGAAACATTCTCCTCTATGTATTAATTGAGTTCAGTCCAAATTTGAACGTAGAGGATTATTCATTTACCTCTCGCTCTCCCAATCCCTCTCTACCCCAGTGGCGAATGCAGCCCATTTCAGTGGGGTCCCAGGACCCCACTGAAATTTTAAAATTTTAGTAGAAGAGCCTTAATTTAATAAGATAAAATTTAAATTTAAGTATAAAGGGACCCCACTGAATTTTTTAGATGACCCATAGGACCCTAGTCTCACTCGGAACTCAGTTCCACTGAATTTTTTACATAGTATTATGATTTATATTTATGATTTAATAAAGAATTCATTGAGTGTATTTGGAAGAAAAAAATCTTCATAACGAAGTGTATCATTTTTATTAAGTATTCATTTTTATAATAATTAAAATATTTTTATTTTTATTTTTTATTTTAATATTTTTAATATAACAAAAATAAAATATCTATATATTTAATAATAATTCGAGTGACCCCACTGGATAAAGTTTCTGAATCCGCCACTGCTCTACCCCTCTCTCTATCTCTCAGTATAGATCATTAATTATTCTCAATATTTGATTCCTCTCTTCTTCCCTCTCTGTCTCTCTCTCCCCCCTCCCTATGCACATACAACACCCTCTTCCCTTCTCTCTACCCTTCAAGACCCAATGAGTCCGGATTGTCTTTGTATAACATTAGACTGGACTCTAGTAATAACTAATCGTAAGATGTCATGTATAAAGTAGGTTTGTTGTTCGAGTCCCAACTCACCGAAGTTGACAACTTTTTTTTTGTTCCTGATTCAGCAGATTTCCAATACTCCTAAGAACATAAGATTACAACCATAATTTAAAACACCTCAACATAATATAACACAGAGTACTTAAATACTACCAAGAGCACAAGACTACAGCCATAATTTAAAATACACCACAAAGTAATACAACACAGAGCACTTAAATACTAGCAAAAACATAAGACTACAACCATAATTTAAGATATACATCAACGTAATATTCCTACAGTAATTGAAGTTGTATCCAAGTGCACATTCGGGCGTATTTTAAATTATGGTTATAATTTTGTATTCTTAGTGATATTTAAGTGATCTGCGTTGCATTAAGAATCTGATGAATAAGAAACAAAGAAAAAGTTGTCAACTTTGATGCGGTGCATCTCCAATGCCGAATCTATTTTACACACGACGATGTCCTGGGACTGATTATTGTTGAAATCTAGTCCAATATTATATTGAGACGAGTCGGACTCAAACCCAACACATCTCTGTCTCTCTCTCGGCCAGCTGCAAAGCCCATTGGCAAACGGATCCGCCGCCATGCCCTCAAACAACCACCCCCAGTTCAACCGAGGGAGCCCAATAACGACAGTTTAATGTAGGAGCTACGTACAGTTGAAAAAGAAGGATAAGGAAAGGGGGTCTGGGAGACCCCCCTCACCCTTTTCCTCTCCCTCTATTCTTCAAATAAAGCCCTCTGTATTTATCTATATTTATATTTAGGGAGGAGATAAACGCAACACAGAAGCTCCCAAAAGAACACCAACCAACCTTCCTCCCCTCGCGCCTCCCGTCAGCAGCAGAGTGGAGAAGCGAAGCCAAGAGAGAGAAGGAGAAGGCACAAGCACAAGAGCCCCTCCGCCACAATGCCCTATACACTCCCCAGGTCCTGCCTCCAGCACAAGATCCACACCCTCGGCCCCGGCGTCGTCGCCCTCCACGGCACCATGACCTGCGCCAGCGCCGCCAACCGCGCCCCCGCGCGCTGCACGGCCCACCAGGTCCCCGAGGCCGTGGCGCGCCACCACGAGCACGAGGTAGCCCCCAACCAGTGCTGCTCCGCCGTGGTGCAGGCCGTGGCCGCCCCCGTGGCCACCGTCTGGTCCGTGGTGCGCCGCTTCGACAACCCCCAGGCCTACAAGCACTTCGTCAAGAGCTGCCACCTCCTGGTCGGCGACGGCAGCAGCGTGGGCACCCTGCGGGAGGTGCGCGTCGTGTCGGGGCTGCCCGCCGCCACCAGCAGGGAGCGCCTGGAGGTGCTGGACGACGAGAGCCACGTGATGAGCTTCCGCATCGTGGGCGGCGAGCACCGTCTGAGCAACTACCGCTCGGTCACGACCCTGCACGCCTCGCAGGGCCCGGCGGGGGAGGGCACCGTGGTGGTGGAGTCGTACGTGGTGGACGTGCCGCAGGGCAACACCAGGGACGACACCCGCATCTTCGTCGACACCATCGTCAGGTGCAACCTGCAGTCGCTCGCCCACACCGCCGAGAACCTCGCCAGGCGCCGCGCCGGTACTGCTGCAGCTTCTCCCTGAACAGCAAGCCAGGCGTCCGCAAGAAGCTGTTCTTGGTTTGGTTTGGCCGGCTACGTACCCTCTTTCTCCCTCTCTCTGTTGGCTGTAGCTTCCAGGGTTCCCTTGTGGGCCGGGACTCACCCCCACCCTCACTTGACCAAAGAAAGCAGGATCGTGGGTAAAGAAATTAAGAAAGAAACTAGTAGCCAGTATTAATCACTACCAGGTCATAAGTCATAACTAGATCTTCACATATGAAGCCCTCCTTATTGCCCTTTTAGACTCGACTCCCTGTGTATGTTCCCTTTGTTCCTTTTTCTTTTCTTCCTTCTAAAGTGTAATTTTTTCTTCTCTTTTGTTTCTAGGCTTTTTGGGCATTATGACTAGTAATAGTATGCTGCATGTCAAACATTCTGGTGTTGGATACATCTCCTTGATATGATCTCTATGTACATCTCCTTCTGTCTCTTTCTCTCTTTGGATTATTGTGTTGTGGTAGTATTCATGGACACTTTTTTGCCGGTTCTTAATTCAATGAGAGGATGTAATGGCTAACCGAGGCTCAAGGAGTTGGCCAGTCTTTTGTACTTTGTACAGGAGAAAGGGCTGTCTTTGTTGGTTGATCTGTATGACCGCGTCAAACTGACTGTGGGGGCATCATCCTTCTTTCTTCCTTCAGATGTATTCCCCCAGCCCCCTCTTTCTCCTTTAAATTTATAAAAAAAAAAAAAGACCTCCCTTGTTGTTCCTCTCTCTCTCTCATGTAGAATGTCCAAAGGACCAAAGATGCAACCTTTGGAAAAATAAACGAGACTAGCATGCCTCCCTCTTACCAATCTCTCCATGTGGTTTATAAGTATCGCACTCAAATACGTCGCCCCCAGCAGGTCAATGGTTAAAAGATTGGCGAAGAAGGAAATAAACAACAGCTCCGCCAGCGAGGAACCACGCCGGCAGGCTGCGCCACCCATGGGGTCTAACACCACCAAGTATATATCCCATCGGCGGGCAAAACTCTGATGTTGTCGTCATCTTGAATTGCTTAGATGTTTCAGATCGATGTTTAATACTACTACGTAGCGATCACCTCGTCCTCTCCATATCCACTCTGTAATTAACCTCTCGCTGGTGTGGATGACAGCGAGAGGATCAGATGAAACGCCGTAGTTTAATGGTTACCTGCCCGAGTTCCAGTTTCATTTTTAAATGTGCTGCTCTCTCGTACGATTACGGCCCGCACACCCTGGACTAATATAAATCTCAGTCTGTTCTTTTCTTTTCCAAGGAGGTGAAGGGTCCTAAATTTCTTCCACTACTCCCTGTCCTTCTTCTCCTCCTCCTCCTCCTTGTTCTTGGTGTTGTTACTGCTGTTGCTCTTCTTCTTCTTCTTCTTTTGTTGGTGCATGTGAAATAGAGGGGCTAAAATCTGAGTGGTGGTTTGGAAATGGTGGCAGTGTCCGTCTAGTTCTGGGGAAATGCACGGAGGGGTGCATGTTCCAGTAAACAAGAGCTTTATGGTGATGGGGAATAAGCAGCTGGCTGGCGGTGCAAGTTGGGCGCCTATGTAACCCAACTTGTCCGGAAAAAGAAGTGCAACTTGTGTGGGGGTGGGGGGGTTGGGGGTTGTCGGCCGGGCTCTCTCCTTAACATCTGTCCTTTTCTTTCTCCTTCTCCTTTCCTCTTCTTTTATTTGGCTGACCCTTTGGTTTCGGGACAGGGATGGCATGCAAGTTGCTCTGCAACTTGGGTAAGGTGGGCTTTAATGATCCCAGTTGTCCCGCTCTCTCTCTCTTCCCACTTTGTTTTTATAACACAGTGGTTCTCTCCCCCCAAATCTATGCCAAGACCCCCCACGAAGGTTAATTGAGTTTGGTATTGATACTTTTGATTCAATGCAACAATTTAGTCCGTATAAACCTGTGAAGAATACGTACAAAATAGAAGTATATATGGTCAAATGAAAAAAAAAATCATAATATTGCATACTTCAGATTTCCTCAAACAGGTAGATGGATACACTAGCATATGTGCAATAGGACTAGAGGAGCATAGCTTTGTCACGTTCTGTCGATATCATGCACTTATCTTGTACTTGTTTGATAAGAGGGTGTAAATATGTTCTTAGTGTACCAAAAATAATGTCACAAATGTATGCTATAGGATTAAGATATCATTTTTCATTATAGCCAAACAACAAATACAAATGATGGGTGCACCTGTTCAAGTCCAACCCCGGAGAATAATCTTGAAGAGCTAGCTTCAAGAGGGCCATTGCTGTGCACATCTGTGTGAGTCCTTTGTTTAAGGTTTAATTGTTCTTATTTATTAGGGGTATCCTTTGTTTCTAGAATAATGCATCTCTTTTGGCAGCTAATATTTTTAACAAAATACGTACGGCTTCGTGGTAATCGGCCACCCACATCCTTGATTGGATAATGCAGGGTGGAAATTAGAAAGGGACCACCATGTTGTGAGATGATACCACGGTTTAGGCCATGAAGGCCCCTTGAATGGAGGGGCTGAATCCAAATATTATAGTCTGTCATCCAAGCCATGGGTGCTATTAATTTAATCAACTGGTAGTCCCGGTTTTCCTACCAAGCTTAGGCCGGCTTTTCGTATATACTTAATGCGAGGATCAAAAGTAGAAGGATAGAAGTAGCTTAAATACAGTACAGATAGATCGTTTTCCTGGGTCTGGAGGCTTTCGCTAATCCTTGCGTGAAGAGATTATAAGCCTAAGAATTTGAATGTGAAACACAAAAATTGATACTATATATGAGATTATGGTGCTTAGGGGCCATCAGTGACCTATTAGTAGTCTTAGGTAGGCCCATTAGTGGACTCAGAGGATCGTTTTAGTGAATTTCGGTAGGAGCTTGATTCGTGTCATATGATAGCGACGCGATTTAGACAGACTGAAAGTCGTCGTATCAGGTTGACACCATTCAGCTCAGTAACTCAGTCCAACTTAGATTTATTCATTTTTATCTATGAGGAAATTACTCCACTGAGAACTTAACTCTAGAACCTTATATATATATATATGTGTGTTTTCGCCCCCATGACCCTTTCACCATGTTACCTTGCATAGAGAGAGATTTAGAGAGGGAAGAAAGAGTTTTTGTGAGAAATCTTGGCAGTTCTTGGGCAGTATTTGGAGGGCAGCGCGGGGAAGTTCTCCAAGGGGTGGTGTGCGCATGAGAAGGTGTTCTTCGCCTTACCTAGGTAATCTACTACGAATTTTAGTGCATGAATTGAGAGGCAAGTGATGACTAATCATGTTTCATAAATATTTTTACGTAAAAAAGTTATTTTCAAACTATTTTTCTAAGTACTACGATAGTATAGTAAAAGATGTTTTCAAAGACATAGTTAGATGCATATGAACCTGTATGCATGATCCTTTCCCTCAAAATCTATGAATTTCATGTTTAAATACATGAATATGCTTATCTGTGTTGATTAGCGTCAAGAAACTCAGATGCAACTCGTGATTTGCGCCATTCTTATTGGACACAATTTACCTTCTTATTTGTTAACTCGAGCCCTTATTTTCTCTGCTAAATTTTATGGAATTCTTTATCTAACATGATTCACGTCATGCTGCAATGACACGATTTAAATTATTTTATCATAAGTCTCAGCCTTATTCCTCTTCTTGATTTTTCAATTTTTTTAAAGTCGTCCCATCGGGCATTGCACTGTATGGGCAGGTAGGACACATCGGGGCCAACCTAACAAAAATAAAAATAAAAAACTTTTACCCACCGCAATGCCCCCATTTCTATTGGGAGACGGGGAGGGAGCATTGTAGCAAGTATTACTCATTAATACTGGGCAAAAGTTTAGAATTTTTGTAAAAAATTATGAAACATAGATTATTCTGTGATTTAAAGTGAATTAATGAGGTTTTATCAATTAGGTCTGTCATAATAGTCTGAAAGGTGTCAGGGGATTGTGACACGATTTACAAATCACGTCATCATCTGAACATAACATGATTCATATTATTCTGAACAGTCCCACAGAGAAGTTATTGTACAGCATGTTAATGATCTTGATTATCGCACTATTAGTTATGGGACTTGATGTAGCCGAAGCTATCACGACCGGATTCTGAAGCCGGAATCCGAAGAGATGGATCCGGTGCTGGGTCGGATCGATGTTCGGAGGTCCGACGGGGATCCGAAAGGCGAAGGATGCAGAGGCGGAGCCGAAGGTCCGAGGGCCGAGGGGTCCTCGGTCGACGACTGGCTCGCTCCGAGAAGTCGGGGCCGAAGCTCTTTCGGCGGACGAAGGGGCGGCGCGAGACCGGGTCTCCTCCGTCGCAGGGCAGCCGGCGCACGACGTCGAGACCAGGGAGAGGAGTCCGAGGTCGGCGGCCGAGACCGACTCGGGAAGGTCGGCGATGATTCGAACCGAGCTCCTGCAGGAGAGGAAGAAGAAGAAAACCAGTCAGCAGGAGTCCCGGGCTTCAGCCCTGGGGAACCCCCTCCGACGGTCAAGTTAGCTCCTGAAGAAGATTCGATTCAGAAAGCAAAGAGAGTAGCTTTAATGCTTTTCGGACGGTAGTCCTTAAGGGTCTCGGAGGCTTGGGGAAGCATCCTTTGGGTAATAAATAGCGGTGTATTTATAGCAAAGGATAGCGGATGGTTAACGGTGGCAGCCGATATAGGACTAAAGGAGGGCTTACTGATAAACCGCCATAGTGCCTGACCCGCCACCGGAGTGGGCCGGATTCGGCTACCGAGCCGAAGGGGGTTGGGCCGAAGCCTGTTGGGCCCTGGGCTGCCGTGCTGTTCCCGGGCCGTAGGCTAGTGGGCCGCTGACGGGCTGAAGCCTGTTGGGCCGGGAGCGACGGTGCCGCTTATGGGCCGAGGGCTGCTGGGCCGCTGATGGGCCCGAAGCTCCCGGAGGGCCTGGTACTGCTGCTGTTGGGCTGAACAGGGTCTGGGCTTGCTTTAATGGGCCGAATCGGATTTTGCCTCGTCAGGACTATATGGTCTACATGCATGAATTAAGTTGTTAAATGTATGGACAATGCTATCTTAAGAGTAAGAGTTGTCCAACCAACAATAGTTATCTTAGAAGTAAGAATTGTCCAACTCACAACAGTGTCCTTATAAGGAAAGATTAAGAATAAGATGAACTAAACCCAAAGCAATGGATTAAAATCTTGAAAGTATACTTGATTGCGAGTACGCCAACCCTGAGTGAGATATATGATCTCCCAACTGCGTAGTCGAAGACGTAGTGGACCTTACCTTATCACTGGGTAAAAAAAAAAAAAAAAACAAAGAACTCCTCGTGATGTGATTGGATATATATCCTAGATGATGCATGTTTATGAATATGTTGAATCATGTTATACTATGAACCATATCTCATGTTTAAAAGAATCATGTTTTCATACTTATGAACTCATGCTTTGTATTTTAAATCATGTTAACATGCAAGAGTAGTTGCACATAGCATGACTTAGATGAATTAAATAATATGTTTTAGGATAGAAGCAGGTATTTATGTGATGTAAATTTTGACAAGCATAAATATTAAATCACCATGTCTTTTCATTATAGTTATTTATAAAAAATTGTGGATTTGTAGATTATGAGCTTACTAAGTTAGTTGGGATTCACTTTTGCATACTAAACTATTTTTCAGGCGAGGTAGACCCTGAGGAGAAGGATGAGTCAATGGAGGAGCATGAAGATTATAGTTTTTCTTAGTTAGAAGTAGGCTTTACTTATTTTTAGCATTAATATGATGATGCAATAGAATTAGTTTCAAACTTCGAGTTGTATTTATTTTATGCATATGTAGATATCCTGGATGAGACATTGTTCTTATTATTTCAACGGTCATTTTCTTTTATATAGTAGATATTTCTTGTGACAATGATGGTTGTTTCATGAGATCACAAAATGTAAACGTGTATGTGTACTCTAGAACTAAGTAGATGTTTAGGTTATTCCCACTGTGACATGCATGCCAGTTCGAAATAAGTCGACATGACCGAATCGGGTCGGTGGAGGCATTACATACATTTTTACCATCTAAAAAAAATCAAGTTCGTAGGAGAATTTAAAGTAGAAGTGAGAAATGTCTTCTTCATATTTCACATCATTTGCACTAAACAACAAAATTCAAGACATACATTAATTACTATCAAAATGTCGTTTAGCAACTATATTCTTAAGTTTATATCCACATTTATCCAATTAACTCATGAATTTTTTATTTCTATAACCAAACACTTAACTTTTATGTATGCAACATCTGGCTAAATACTTCTTCAAATTAAGTTCATACATCTTTCGTCTTCTTCTTTTTCTTAACCTTGCATAAATATATTATTAAATTTGTCAATATATAACTGTAAATTATTTTCTTACAATTATTTAAATATCAAGATCTTTTGTCTACTAATTATAATTTTTTGGGGTCAATGCATCAAGAAAGATTAGCTTATATTTTAAACAAGGAAAAGATTATTTTATAATAAATAAAAAATAATTGTCTTATGTCGTTACCAACAACTTTTCAACTATAAAGTAATAAGACATGACAAACAAAGAGCTATTGTCTTTATCTAAATTATGTTGAAAGTAAATTTCTTGACAACAGTTATAATTATCTACTATACTGTCAACATGTAGTTGACCTTTATGTATGCTAACATTTGACTAGATACTTCTTCAAATTAAATTCATGCATTCTTCTTCTTCTCCTTTTTCTTAACCTTAGTAAATATCTTATTAAGTTTGTCAATATATAATTGTAAAATTCTTTTCTTATAATTATTAATATCAAGATTATCTTGTCCACTAATTATGATTTTTTGGGGTCAATGCATTAAGAAAGACTAGCTTATATTTTAACAAGGAAAAGAACATTTTATACTAAATAAAAAAACTTTGGTACCTTTGCCTCTAGAACTCCTCTTCTTCTTTTTTCTAATGATTAAAAGTCAGACCACTGACATCTGTCTTATGTCGTTACCAGCAACTTTTTAACTGTAAAGTAATAAGCATGACAAACAAATAGCTATTGTCGTTGTCTAAATTATTTTAAAAATAAATTTCTTGACAACAATTACAACCATCTATTATATTGCCAACATGTAGTTGGCCTTTATTGACACATGAATGTCCCACTAGGATGGTCATTAATAATTTTAGAATGTTTAATGATTCAATAATATCAACCAACACATGCATCACATTGAAGGAAAGAAATTCATTCTTTAATTTTATTGATGACCTGTAAATATATGTTCAATTGTAAAGAATTTTTTAATAAATTTATAAAAAAAATAAAAATATAATTTATATAGTTCAAGAATGTATTTTAAAAATTAAACAAATTATTAAACATTGTAGCTCATTGCAACTAATGAAGTTTCCTAATTTTATAGGAAATTCGAAATTCTCTAACTAAGAAAATAGAATTAATGAAATAGTAACTTAGGTTGACAACATGACATCTAATTATCCCTGAACTAAGAGACCATGCAATTCAATCATTTAGATCACGTGAGTGTGCGATCTCTTTTTTTTTTAATTGTGTTAACTATCCGATCAAAATTCAAACGATGCATAAGGCAAGTTGAATAGCCCCTCTAGCTCAATATTTTTTTATTTTCTAGATGCACTGTCATCCAATCAAACTGATAGAATGGCAACTTCCCAGATGTAGAGGTGTAAAATGAGGGGTCTTTTAGTCCAACATCGATTGTTGAGAAGGTAGTCTAGTGTTTATAAGAAGGGTCCTCACATTCCTCCCAACAAGAGTGTTTTTCCTATAAAAAGGACAAAATCATGAGACATGTGGGCCAAAGTAGAGAATACTTTATTAGAGAGAGCCCATTGTTCGTTCACTTAGCATTGGCACTATAACACCGTCTGTGAGAATCTCATTCTATATGATATGCTTGCCTTCTCAAGCTGTGTAGAGATATAGAATAGAAGCTCTTTTAGTCTAACATCAATTGTGGAGAAAGCAACCTAATACTTATAAAGAAGGTTTCAGACCTTCCTTCCAACAAAAATCATTTTCCTACAACAAAGAATAAAATCATGAGAGAAAATCATACCAGTAACACTATTTCCTAATACCACTTTTGACACATCTAAGTGACAATCATGGATTGGAGAGGTTATTGGCCCACACCTTTGACAGTCCTAGTTTCTAATAGGCAAAAGTGCTATTAGGAAACAATGTTCCAATAGGCCAAAATAAATAATATCTTATTGGAGAGAGCCTACAGCTCCTCTCAATATCAATCATTACAAATCTACAAGAATTCATAATGCCTGACGCCACAAGTATTTGTCTACATTAGAAGTTAATCGTGTGCATTTTAGTGTTTCACAGTTAAGTAAAATCTATTACAAGAAAAGTAGAGCCATCATCTTTTTTGTACTTCTCTAAATTCTTTTAAGAATCTCAGATTTCAACGTTTTGCCGCTCATCATACTCTTATCAACTATCTTCGTCTAGATTCCAATGATGTGGAATCAAATATTTCTAAAAATGTGAGCTTATCCGACTCTAGTAAAAGTCATCTGGATGCAAAGCCAAAATTCTCTAAGGCATCATTTGACAACAAGTAAACAAGAAGAGATTTTAACAAAAGTGCTTTTTCTGCCACCTCTATATCATAGTACAAATTTTGTCAACAGGTGTCGTTCAAAAATTTTGAAAGAAAAAACATTTGCTGCAACGGTTCCGTTTTGGGCAGATTGCGAAAGCAACTATGGGCCCACAAAATTTTGCTTGAGAGTCCTGAAATAGAGATTTTTCAGCAAAATCTCTAATTCCTCCACAAAAGCTCATTGGAACCTATTTTTAGGGAAAAGGTTCCACCAGAGGCTATTGTGTCTATCTCTCTCCTAATGTTCAAAATATGAACTGTTCGAAATCCAAGAAGAAAAATCGCATTGGGAAACAAGAACCACCCCAACGGGTGATTCCAATGACGAACAAGGTGTACTCTATCATATTCTTCGCTTCATTTTTAAATCCTTTTGAAACTGAAAAAAATCACCAAAGAGACGATAAGCCCAACTTGTTGTGACCTCGGTTGGCAATGCATAAGAACCAACAAGGATAAATTTAACTGGATCCCATTAATTTGTTTGTAAAATAAGTTATCTAGAATTACTTATCATAAACTACTTATCTGGAATAATGTATACTAGAATAAGAGACGTTTAGGTTTAATAGTTCTATGGAACCTATTGGCGGAATAAGAAGAATAAGTAATTTTTTGGATCTAAAGTAGAATTGCTTATTCTCATTATTCTGGTATAAAGAATTCTGACGCACGGTATAAGTTATTCCGCCTATCGAATTAGAATTAGTCTTATTCTAAGAATAAGATCACTTATTCTTCTCTTATTCTCCTATCAAATCGGCACTCTTGCCCCAATTTGTTTGCAGAATAAATTATTCAGAATTATTTATTTGGAATAGCATATATTAGAATAAGGAATGTTTAGATTTAATAGTATGTTAGGTCCACTAGCAGAATAGAAAGAATAGACAATTCTTAGGTCTAAGATGGAATTGCTTATTCTCCTTATTCTGGTATAAACAATTCTGACGCGGTATAAATTATTCTGCCTATCAAATTAGAATTAGGCTTATTCTAAGAATGAGACCTCTTATTATGTTCTTATTCCTCTATCAAATTGGCTTATTTGAATTTACGCCATGTAGCCTCCTCTTGCAGACACAAAATCCAACCAGATTGTCTTCGAAGGACCACCAAATTTCACCCGCATATATCTCACTTAAGTGGAATTAAAGAGAGAGATCAACAGATGCACACACTTCATTTGGACAGACGACCCAGTGGTCAAATATTTATAATACCTCTCAAGTGTGAGAAGTTCGACTCCCAAGTATATGTTCTCACCAAACACGAGTTTTCCACCTGCACAGGCAACTATTCCAGGCAAACCTATGTGAGATTTGAACTGCTGACCTCTCTAAGTGGGGAGGTCATGCGATATCAACTGAACTAGGCCCAGTTGATGGAAACATGCAGGGACACACAGGACACAATTTCTTGCCCTGAATCGATACAAGCAGAACCGGTAGCTCTCACAGGTGGAGAGGCCCTGAGCAACTTGATACTTGTCCTCATCGCCCAAAGTTCACCATTCCTTAGCCTTTCCGAGTGTCGTCCGTATTGTCACAAATACATACCTAACTCCGTGAGCACATGTATTCGCAGGAATCATAGGAGATTGACACCGATTGTGATGGCTGATGTTAGCTCCATTTCCTACTGCCAGTGTAAAGGGTTCATGGCACTTGTTAGCTGCCTCAGCGGACAGCTAGACCAGCCCCCACACTGCATGTCCTTCCCTACAGTCCCTGCACCTCTCACTCTGGCTGTGGCTGGAAAGCCATATTGGTTGGGACTGAATTGGACCAAGGGGCATGTACCGGGTACCTTCCACAAGTGGAGAGGCGTGGGCCATTTGAGACCTGTCCTTGTCACTCAAAGTTCACCATTGCTTAGCCTGTACGAGTGCCTTGTCCGGTCGGCGTCGGCAGACGTACCAACTGGCCAAGTTGCCTTAAGCAGATGGGTGCGCAGGGATCCCATCACGGGGAGAAACCCTACGGAGGGTGAGGAGGACGTGCACACTATCCCGCATGTCTATTGGCTGCACCTCTCGCTCCTGCTGAAGGCCAACTTGCTGTGGCCCCTCTTTGCCGCGGACCTGGTTAAGCACATGCTCAAACTTGAACTTGGCATGATGTGGGTCTAACTCATCCTACACTTCAAGCAACCTGATCATTCGAATGGATCCATCCAAATGTGTAGCTTCGGATCATCATCGTCAAAACCTTATCTCGCTTATTTAGAGTTAACACAGAAATCATATCTCATCGTTTTAATTTATCTAACGCCTTATTTGTAATTTCAACATAACAACGTCAAGTCTTCAACATAACAACGTCAAGTCATTTCTTACTACATGTAACCACTTCATTCTAAGTCTTTCCCGAGTTTTATCTTCCTATACTCTAATTTGATCATGCCTTTTGAATGATGCCGAACTTTATCCATACATATAGAGTAGAAGTGCTGACATTCTACTAGAGGAGTAATATAGTTGAAGATTCTTTAATACGATCGCCTCTAAATTCTAGAGCAACTTCGTAAAATGTTTCCAGGCTCAGTTGTTTTATTGGTCACGGGAAGACCCAAAAGGAAGTTCTATCACGTGAGTGGGAAAAAAACGATGGCTAACAGTTTGTGTTTTAAAGCTTAAATGATGTGGCACCTCTTTGAACATACATATTTGAACGAGTCCATGAGTGAATATGCACGCAACCTTGGCCAGAACGAAAGGTCAAAAGAGCATGCACACAGCTAAATATGTATAAAGTCTTCTGAAAGTTCTGCTCAGAGGTTCTATGAAACTGTCGAGAGCAAGTCCACTCTCGTCGTCGACTTGCAGAAGTCTTGCTAGGTCATGTCTTAATTCGGAACCTTTCAAAGGGCTCTCTTCTCCACTTTTCCCTATATCAATCAGAATTGGGAACAAAACACTTGCTTCGGTAAATAGAATCTAACATCCCTGGTTGCAGCACTTAGGGTTCTCTCTATGTGGGGAATATACAAAGATATCAAATATAACATCCAAGTAAATACAGACTAAAGATGTCTTGACACATACGTTAACAGGTTAGTAATGCGAATTAAACGTACTGACAAAGAATGGTTGCGCTAACAAATACACAAATAAAGCAAAACCACAGCCTTTATATCAGATCCATGCTAAGGATCTGAAACCTCATTTAAACAAAAATGGCATCCACTGTCCACTTGATCTATCACCCTGTGGTTCCTAAAGCCAAACATAAACTGCAACTAATGTCTGGGTCAGACAAAGGATAGCTCAAAAATACAACATAGACAACCTTCTCCATGATGCCTTGTCCCATAGCAATCCCTTCTCTGTTATTAGGCGCCAATGTTCTCAAGCTCAGCAGCCTTATCCATCCTCTTAACAATGCCTGCGATGACCTGAGATGTCATCTCAAATGAGGTAAGAATTAGTGTCCGGGCTCACAATACCCAGGTGGGTACTCAGTTCAGCAACAAACATATCTCTTTGCATTTTGCGACGGATCTGGAAAGATGAAATGGAGAAACAGACAAATCATTGAAGAAATTACCTTTCCAGGGCCCAGCTCATAGCTCTTCTTGAGCCCTTTGTTTAGGAGAGATTTCACAGTCAACTCCCATTGAACAGGACTAGTCACCTGTGATCAGAGCAACCACACAAAAATTAATAATAGTTAATTCAATGTTAGATGAAGTTGAAATTCCGTGAATCCACCTGTCGTGCTAAAATCCTCCTGATGGTATCAGGATCAGAGTGTGGCTGGGCATCCACGTTGGAAATAACTGGTATTCTGGGTGTCTTAATCTCTGTGGCTGCCAATGCAGCTTCCAACCTTGAGACAGCTGGTTCCATGAAGCTGGTATGGAAAGCACCAGCTACAGCAAGACGGACCTGATGTACACAAACTATTCATCGACCATCCAAGTTATCTGATTTTGGTTCTTGGTGCATATTTTACTTTCTCATAGTTAAACCAGCCACTAATAACTAAAGTAGATCCAACAGTAAAACAGCAGAAATGTTCCAACCAGAAAACATTAAATTTGATAATGAAATTCCTATGGAGAAATATTCATATGAAGTAACTCAATCAGTCAAATCCAAATATAGAAACTTAAAGGCTAAAGTATTAATACAAATTCATAGGAAAAATAGCAGAAATGAGATTAAAAATTTGGTCCATGAAAGAATACAGCAAGAACTTATTTTTAACACAAGAATTTGGACAGCTTTGAAGGAGATAAAATATTACCAGCCATGTCCATCGCATGGTTAGATGTATCGTGCTACAGTATCACAATTTCGCCACCAACTCAATAGAAGAGCATTTTGCATCAAACTATCTAAAGATCATTTTCATTTGCCCCCTTTAGGTAAACCTATTTGCTGTACATTTTTTTCCCAGAAGGGTACAGGGGGAAGTGGAGGAGAGCCACCAGCCCTGTCCCCATGTTTTAGGCCAGATTGGGATAGGGTGATCCATGCCAGGCGAGCAGCATGCAGACTCGGAGTGTCTGGACTCTTAACAAAGGATGTGACACCCAAGCCCCGTGCCAACTGTCAATTAAGCACCTGCCCAGCAGTTATGGTTGTAGCATTGTACAATGTGCCTCTCTTGACCAATAATGAATTGTATGGTCATGGCCATCAGATGAACAATGGAAAAGGCCTTGAATTCTTCATTTTGTAGTGTCAAAAGAAACTAAGACTTGGCAAATCTGGAAGGTTCTGATCAGCATGCATTGAGACTAGTACCAGTCAGGTTGGGGGTTGGATATATAGATGTAGACAATTCATGCGGAAGGAGGGAATGTGAGCTCATGACTTAAATATGCATGCCCTACATTAGCAAACATCGTGTTACTGATTCATGTTCACATAAATGTACATCTCGTCTACTGGGGGGTGGGGGCATGATGAAACCTTATAAGACGGACAACACCAAAGGGAGAGAAATAAGATGCCAAGAAAATGAATGACTATCCAGAGATACTTTAGGAATAACAAACCGTCATTCTAGCTTTGAATGATTTTGCCTTGGCTTCTACAGCCTCAACTCCTTTCAAACCCCCTGAAACAGCATAGTTGCCCTGCCAATGTAATTATGTGCCAAGTCCTGAATTAATTTCAAAGTCTACATAGTTCCTACATATAGTTTTAAATGTGAATAAACATTCTTACAGGGCAGAGAAAGTTTGCAATTTGGACTTTATTTTTCTCATCCACATCCTCATTTGCTGCATCACATAACAACTGGACCTTTTCTGAATCAAGCCCAATGACACTGACCATTGCACTCTCAACAGCATCTGCAGCATCCTGAATTGAAAAAGACAAGTAATGACTGCTGAATCATCCCTGCACCTACTACTCAAGGACATGTGAAATGCCTACTTATTAAGCTAGCTTTTCCTAACCTGCATAGCTTCTCCTCTCAGCTTGACAAGCTTCAGACCATCTTCAAAACTTATTGAAAAAATTCAAAATAATAAGTCAGGAGACTGGAAGAGTCATCCAACTGTATTACAAAGTTCAAAGTGAGGAGTGAACCATGAGAAGAAATCTGAACCAGCTACAACACAGTTAGCATTTTCTGAATTACATACTCACTTAGTAAATCATTTATGTTACAGTAAGAAAATGAGGGTTTAAGTCAAAGGATATTTATCTTTGAAGTTAGATGACTCCTGGTCAGAGACATCAACGTGATATGCATAAATTTATACCTGAATGACCCAGCAAATGCAAGTGCAGTGTACTCTCCCAAACTTAGGCCACAGGTGACATCTATCGAGTCAATAATGCCCTGACCTCCATCACAAGCACGTAACACCTCCACGGCAGCTAAGCTCGTGACATAGATTGCTGGCTGTTGAAATTTGTATTTCTCAGAAATATAAAGACGCCAAAAGGTACAGATGAAAATGTTTTACTTCCATTTTTTTTATTTCAAGTGATGTTTCAAGTACCATGACACTCGTTTCACGTCACAAGAGTCTTAATATTTATGACTAACTACAGTTTCAAAAGCATTTAGTGGAAATAGTAACAAAATGTATTAACTTGATAAAATCACAGTTAAAATGCAGTATAAAAAGATCGGCACCTTCTGCAAGGAATAGTTACCTGGCTTATCACAGTTGAATCAAGCTTTTCTTTTGGTCCATTGATACACAAGTCCAGAAGATTATAACTGAAAAAAGGGAACTTATGATTACACTAGAATGACATCATACTACTAAGATTGAGTTTGGGTATATATGAAGTAAAACCTACCCAAGAATGTCATTTGCCCTGTCAAATAAATCAGCTGAAGCTTGCACACTCTGAGCAGCTGTACCCATTCCCACAGCTTGTGCACCCTGAGTCACAATAGAGCAACAGAAATACCGTGCACTATGATCAATAGCTTGCAATATAACCTAGAAAACCTGGATTGTAGACAAAAATGAAGTTTACCAGGGTCCAGGAAACATACGATAGATTATAGAATGTTGAAGAATGTAGAGTATCATGCTCGGTTAGTGCCCTAACAAGATAAATGGCAGAACACCTAATTTAAACTTAAGGAATAAAATTTTGAACATAACATTTTATGTACCATTCTCCAGTGGGTAAGGAAACCAGTATCCGTGTTTCCTCAGGATGGAATAGAGGTAAGAAATGAGTTTGTTCGATTCCAGAAAGAAGCAGCTCCCGTTTCTTTACGGTCTGCATACTCGCAGACAAAGTGGAAGAAAACAAAACTCATTAAGATGGATGCTGATGTAGTTTTTCTCTTCAACAAAAGTCTAAAGAGGATCTCATTTTCCACGGTTTCGTTGCAATGGGTGGATTAGGTGTTTGTGAAAATTTTATAGTAGTTCAGAAAGGAATTTATTTCTGTTAGACTAAAAACTATTACTAGAAAAGCCATTTTTCCATTGTTAAGGTTTGCTTTTTTTCTCAGCATGAACAACTCAGGTCTAGAGGTAGGGAATTTTTGGAGGTAACTTCCAATCCAAGAAAAAAGATTACCATTACCATTTATTTTCTTAAATCTGTATTATTAGGAAGACAATCTTTCCCAGAAATTGACTATTCATCCTTCGCTTTAGGAACCTCTAGCCCACTAACAAGGAGAAAAAAACAAAAAGGAAAACACAAAAGAAGATGTTAAGGTTAGATTTTTTTTTTCCCCTCTCAACGTACGAAGTTTCAACCTCAAAACTCATGAATATGAAAGAAGATTTCATTCACCGTCGCTCATATTGAATGCCTTCCCTCTTGAGCACAGTATTTATGCTGTGTAACTTCACATTTCATGTACCTCGTGTGCACCAAGATTTTCTTTTCAGCCTTATCCGATGAATAGAAGATGGATTTACATCTCCCTTTTCCCTTCTTTCTTGGGGATTAGATTTCATAATCTCCATCTGCCACAGGTGCTGGGGTAAGTAAACATCACAAGGAGAAGCCTATGACTTCACATGTTCACGGTGTCCTATATCCTCAGGCACTGCCTTGCTATAGTTCTCTCTTTGATCCCACGTGTACTTCTGTCCACATTGGGAGCTCATAGCAGGTTTTATAATGCCCACATTCAATTTTCCATGATGATGAAGCAGAAGTGTCATTCAAAGGCTTGTTTTCTAAACTTTCTAAACCCTTTGACATATTTTACTGCTCTAGTCTTCAAAAAGAAATTCAGTTTGAGGCTTTTGCATGCATGACTCTGGTCTCCGAAAATTGCTAACATTGTATCTACTAAAGATGGAATCACCCTGTTGATGTAGTCCTATCTATATCTTATTGTAGCAGGCTACAGACTTCTTCCCAGCATGTCATATCAGTAAAGCACACTTATATCCCCTTTCTTTCTTCAGTCACATAAAGTGACTACAACAGGGTTTCCAGGTGCTTAAATTATTTAATTATCTTGCTCTTATGTGGCATCATCATCTTGATTGAGTCAGAGCTCAGAATAGGCAAGACATGAAGGCAATCAAGGCTCAAACTCAAAAGCCCTTTGGTTGTTAATATAATTAAGTTGGAAAAAAATAAGGGAAATGGGATTTCTTGGGTTATTCTTTCATTCGTCAATTTTCTGTTTGGCAAAAGATGGTGAGAATAAATGCCTTTTGGAGGGTGGGATATTCGACCCTTTTTATTTTATTCGAGGGGGGGGGGGGCAAATAGAAATCACCGGGTTATTCTGCGACGGAATATTCGAACACCCAAACATTCCAGTTGCCAAACGGTATTTTAACGTGGATGATAGAATAACCTCCTATTCTACCCACTTATTCCATTGCCAAACAGGGGCTTAAAGAATAAACAACAACTACTCACAAGAAATCCACAACATGATGGCATCAGCCATAATACAATATGTTCATGATGTAGATGGGAGACAATCATTTTTATCCTTTTTAGGAACTTGCTCACACAAAGAGTCATTAATGAAGAAGGGAAGGGAAATTTATAAAAATACTGTTATGCGCATAGTTTCCAGTGAGGAAACTTACACCAAAAACTAAATGAAGTGTTGTGCACTCCCTATTCCGCATAACATATAAGATAGCATGCTCACGAGTCGCCATCTCAAGCCTCATCCCTCTAGAATGACCCGCCACCTGTAGTGCCCGAAACTGTAGACCAAGTTCCCAATGGCTATTCACCTCAGCAATTTACATATCTAACCTATAATATGACTAACCTACCTAACAGTTTCTTCTGGTTTTAGTTCACAGCACCCATAGATTCACATGTAGGAGAATCCACAACAATTTCCGGTATCATATGCCATTCCCCTATCAAAATCTCATCACCAGATTTCATGTTGAAGCCATCATGAATATCCAACAAACATGAGACAGAGATCCTGTACAACCGGGCAGAGGGGCAAAAATACCTGATCATTCTCTCTCCAGGAAGATAACAACTTATTCTAACTCTTTTTTAATGGATAGGTCGAATAAGATCAGTAAACCCACAGCTGAGCACAAAACCTGAATCAAACTGATATTTGGGACTCATTCTACAAGCGCGCACAAGCAGTGTCACTATAGGAAGTCGAACAACAGCCAAATGGTGAGCAACAAAGGACCTGTAACCAACTACAGACTTGGGGTTCTACAGTTAGGTCAAATTGCAATTCTATCGCATGTCAGTACTATCTATTTTGCTGTTTCAACATTCAGTGGTGAGGAAGTGGTCCAAATTGTCTTCAAAATTGAGCATCTGTAGCAGTTTAATTCACTTAGAGAGAACAACCTGAAAAATGGACTAGATTAAATGCCAACTGCCAACACGCCAAGCTATAACCTGATAGACTGTTCTTAGATAATCTCAAAAAGTCATTTGAAAGTTCTATAATTAGACTCAATCCAAATTTCAATGGCACCCGGAAACATGGTTGGCAGTATCGATCGATATTGATATGCATCAGTTGATACGTATCGGTATCGGTTGGTACTGATACAATAGGGGGTTACCCCAATACTAGTCATTAAATTAAAAACAAAAACTGGTATTGGCCAGCACCAGACCTAAACTGGCCGGTACCAGCCGATAACAAGCCGATACCTGTTTGATACCACCAATACTGATATCGGTACATATCAGTATCAGTATCAACCAATACCGAGACCGGTACAGAGACTGCCATCCTTGCTCAGAAATGGCAGTGCTTCTTTTTAAAGTTAACAATGGAGCTTCATGAAGTCGAAGCATGTGAACCTTAAGTATGATTCCCATTGCCATTTGTTGGTTGGAAAGGAATGGACCAGTAGTGTATATTACCGAGAATAATCTCATTACAGCAATCTAACAAGGTATGTTGGACGTCAACATGTATAATAGAGTGGAATCGATTTCCCCAACCAAGTTAGCATTGGTTTTGGCGGATCATGATGATGATTGTGGGCTAAAGTTGTGGCAAATGAAAGCAAGAATTAAGAATTTTTTTAGTCAAACATGTGGACAACATGATGCATTAGAAGTTCCTGTATAGAGAATGCATTAAAGAAATCAACAATTCAGTATGGCAAAAGAATAAAAATGATCAAACCTTAAAAGAATACAAAACTGCAAAAAGGAACATTAAGAAAACAGTTATTGAAGCTAAGTTGAAGGTTATTGAAGAAATGTATCACAACTAGGAACTCGAGAGGGTGAAAAAGATATGTTTAAACTTGCTTTACTGGTGAAAAAGAATGTTTAAACTTGCTAAAGTAAGTGAAGGGACAAAAGGACAAAAAGAGTAAGGATTTAGATCATGTAAGATATATTAAGAGTGAGGAACTAAGTATTCTAGTTAACGATTTTGAGATTAAAAAGAGGTGGTATTACTTGTTTCTTGCGAGATTGATAAACGGAGATCACTTTAGATGTCATATAAGGAAATCAATGAGTCAATTAGGTCAATAATTATTAGTACAACAGCGGATTAGTGTTTCAAAAGCTGTAGATCCTTTAATAAGGATGAAAGTGGACAAGGCCTTTGGACCAGATGGTATATCTATCGAAGTTTGGACAAGTATAGATGACGTTTCAGATGATAGTTTATGATTTTACAGTTGAATAGGGAAGTAGCAAAGGTGACCTAGACAAAACACAGCCCATGAAAAAGGAATGGTTTATGATTTTATAGTCGAAAGACTGGATTCAAACATATTTTAAGCATTCATTCAAAGTAAAAAAGAGATGAGCTGAAGTTATCTTGAAAAATGCTTTGATTAACCCCTCTTTACATACATGTCCTAATTTTACCTTAAGACTTACCTTCTAGCATAGACAGCATTCTTTCTAATTGTTGAATTTCATGGTTAGCAAGTTCCTTTGCTTCTAAACTTCAAGATATCATGTCCCTAACACACAGAGGAAATACTTCAGCAATTTGCTGTAAGCAGCTCATAATTTCAAGGACAGATGGGAATGCAGGCATTCAAGTTGTTATTGGTAAGGGGCACAGATGCTACCTTTGGTAGGACAGATGGTGTGGGCACCTCAATGGGAATGCAGGCGTTCAAGTTGTTATTGGTAAGGGGCACAGATGCTACCTTTGGTAGGACAGATGGTGTGGGCACCTCACATTGGAGGGGAGGTTTCCCCAGCTTGAAGCCTAATCCTTTGGCGGTGGTAGTACAATTGTTTGATAACAGGCCTTCAGGATGCCTTGAGTAGCTGCATTTGGCTCGTCCCAAGTAATATGGTGCAGTCAGAGTTTTGTTTAGATGTCCAGCTTTCATATACAATGGGCCTTTACCTGTGCAATTGAGGTTGCATTCACTTTGACTTTGGCATTTATTATGATGATTTCTCACAGGACACTTACAGTGCCCTTTTTGGCTAGAAGAAGGATGCTGGCTACAGGATGCTGTCAGAGAATTGAACAGAAGAAGGCTAATTGGAGAAATAAATTGTGACACCAACTGTGGTTGTCCTGGAAAGAAGAAAAGAGCCTCCACCAAGGCAATAAAACCAGCTTTGCCTTATAGGAGAGTAATACTACGGTTGAGAAATAGGGACTCGACTGGTGCATTGTTTATTTGGCAGGATTGAAAAGGAGTCTTATTTTTACGTTTTCTTCCATATAATTGTTTTGATTTTTGAGTTCCAGTTGGTGGGAGAGCAGGGGAGTTCTTTGATCTGAAGTATGTAAGGAACTTCACATTCCTCACTAGATTGTGCACGTTCTATTTTTTTAATAAAATGAGTGGTACAAGCCATACTTTCTTTCTGAAACAGGCCTTCGGGGGATGGCTGGACTCCAGTTTTTAGGAGGGATTTGCGGAACGAGGGAATTTCTCAGCTCAGAGATCATTTGTTAATTCTTAAGGATGGCACATTGAACTCAAGAGGGTGTACACACGGTTGTAGAGATGGGAGAACAGTGAACATTTTTCAGTCATATCTGCATAGAACTTTATTTAGGATGGGGGGAACATATTTGCTTTGACCAAGCAGGTGTGGCTTCCCAAGAGCCCTTGAAGGTGAAAGTCCTTATATAGATTATTTCATGTGATCAACTGCCCACCTGTGGCTGTGATTGGCTTGCATATTTTTTATAGGACATGAATAGAGTTTGTTGCCTCTGTGTAGAGGAAGTCAAATATCTTGATCAACCATTTGTACACTGCTCACTTTCACAAGAGGTTTGACAATTGATTTTTGATAAGCTATGATGTGTTCGATGTCTGCCAAATATTGTGAAGAGGCTACATTGGGGTTCAAACTGGGGTAGGCCCTTAAAGAGGATCATGTAAGTTGGAGGTTGATTCCCTGTGCAACACTTTGGGCTACCAAAGCTAAAAGGACCGAAAGGTTCTTTGCGAGGGAAACCAAGATTCTGGAAAGGGTAGTCTCCATCACATGTGATAGGTTGCAAGCATGGGCTATGATTTTATGTAATCCAAATGAGCTCCATTCATCCTTTTTGGGTTATTTGGGGGGGGTCGCATGTCCATCTTGATGTACGGCTTACTTTATATAGAGGAATTTTTGAGAGCATCAAAGCACTAGTAACTTCCCCATTCCCTTATCAAGTAAACTTGTGGTACCATGTGAAGGAGTAGGCCAAGACCCTGGGGAGTAGGGAGGATGATATTTCATCAAGTCTATCCTCTCCGTTTAGATAGCTTGGAGGCACCACTTTGGCAAGCAAGGCTGAGGGGTTCCTTTAGGAACCTTTGTATGTGGTAGGAGCACTTTTGGGTGTGTTTGCTCTTTGTGTGAGATTGTTCTGGGGACAATATGCTTCTGTGTGGTACATTTTTCTTTTCATATTTGTACATTGTTACCTTTCTCTTTAATGTTACCTTTCTCTTTAATGAACCATTGATACTATCCACTATCAAAAAAATAAAAAGAAATAAAATCATGGTGCCATCCACTTTCCAGAAAAAAATAATAATTTTAAGTAGGAGCATAACATCTAAAAAACAATGCCAATGAAGCAACCGCCAAGAGTCCTCTCAAACTCCCTCCCCTAAGAATACCTCTTCTTAATTATTGAGATCCTGAGGCACCCACCCAAGCACAAGTGGTCTACCTAGTCAATTGTGTTAATTTTTTTTGTGAAAGTGAACAACATATTAAAAAACAATATCATAAGCTTTGTAGTCATTTTAAATAGTTTATTCATTGCATTTTTTTTCTCTTCAAGGATGCATATGTAGCATTTTAGAATTCGTAGTAAGTAGGACCCTAACATGTGGTAGCAGACATATATAAGAAAACTAAAACAAAAGGAAGAAAAACAAAAGGAAGAGAATAGGTAAGAAAAACTGCCTTAATTACTAAAGGAGCAGAGTCCTTCTCCGCACTGTCCCAATTTCCATATCCATTTCCAGGAGTAAGGTAAGGGGTCCAGGTCCTTGATGTCAATCCATATTTATACCCCTCATATCCTCTGCTAAAATATTACAAGTTAAAGGCTTCTAACATCACCACGTCCGACCATAAGGACCTATCCCAAATTTGCAAACTATTGAACTTAAAAATTCCCGTTTCTTTGTTTTGTAACCCCTACCACTCCACAAATGCATCCAGGAAAGCAAATTCTGAATTCCACAAAATATGAGTTTTATACAAATCCGAACATGAATTCAATAATAAACTTTGAATCCTACAAAAATGTGAATTTTATACAAATCCAAAAACGAATTCAACGGGAACAATAATTCTCTCGCTCTCTCCAAGATCGAATTATCACTGCACTCGAAACAAAACCCAACCAACCAAAATCTCCAATCACACTAAATGCCAAATCTTTCCCTTCGAGTTTACCTGACCGGGGAACAGAAATGCGTAATTGGGCTTGTAATCCGCGAAAAGCGCGTCGCCAGCGGCGGAAACCTTGGATCCGACGGCGACGCTCATGGACGCCGCCCTAGACCTCCACGCATTCCTCGGCAACGGCCTCGCCGCCCCATGCCGGGGCAGGTTGGGGTCGGAAATGGACGGCAGCAGAGCCAGGGAAGACGCGGTGATGCTAGAAGCCATCTGGTGGGGAGATCGCGGCAGGCGGCGGCGGGGGAGATCTGCGGGCGAGGGCGCCGGGGAAGGAGGAGATCTAGACGACGCCCGCGATAAGATAGAACGCGCTCGCATGAGCTCGCGAGCACGGCGACTCGCCGAGTTTAAAACAGGAGGCCGGGCGGAGCTCACAAGGCGCAGGCGGAGTTTTCTGTGCGTGGGGACTGGCCACCCCTCACAGGGGAGGGCAGCATCCAACGGTCATGACTGCTCAGGTGCAGCTTCAGGTTGTGAGATATGGTTTTTACGTTGGAAATTCTTTTGTTATAATTGTTTACTACAAATTTTTATGAGAACTTACTCGAAATTTAATCCAAGATATTAAAAAAAGATCAAAAAAATGTGCAGATTTTAAAATTTAAGCTGATAACCTGTTGCACTAGAATATGGACATTTTCGTCTTACTATCATCCTATGTCTTAAGTTTGGTGTCAAAAAAGAGTGTTATTATATTATTTTGTAATTTTTATATACGAATAATTTCATCTTAACCAATACATCAGGCCTCCTCCAGCTAGGGAGAGGGTGCGATCATCAAGACTGGGGAGCGGGACTAGAGAGGGGGAAGAGGAATAGATGGCTGGAAAGGGAAAGGAGATAGTATACGATTAAATAGGTAAAAATATCATTTGGACATAACTTCCATCCGTGGCTTTTTCCTGTTAACAAACACAAATGGGAGTTTTCGGATTTCAATGTGAAACATCTCATCCTTTAAAATCTAAAATTTGAATTTTTAAAATCCCTAAATGTCACAAAATGATTAACAGCACACCCTTATATCCTACAAGCAATTTGCCAAATATATCCTATTGATGAAAAAATCATAGAATGGTTTTGACTTTCTTACTTGGTTTAAAAAGTAAGAGATGCTCATATAGTAAATACAAGTAGGAACTGTAGCTTAATATCATACCTAATCTGCATTGAAATGAACTCACCTACATGAAAAAAAATAAAATATTTGTTTACTTTATTTCGAACTAAGAAAAAAACTACTTCTATTTACTTGGCTTTAGTTAATAGAAGCAATGTTGAGAAATTCTCATCAGGTTGATCACAAATAAATAGTAGTTAGGTTGAAAGATGGCATCCACAAGGTTGTGAACCATACTCCGAAAAAGCCATTAATAATAATTAATTAAATAAAATTTTAATTATATAATATTTATACGAAAACATATATATTATTACTATTCTCGCAACTCTCTTTCCATCCATCCCTCTATCTCTCTTCCTCTCTTTTGGCACAATGTTCCAATAAAAAAAATTATATTTTATAAAGGTATTTTTGTCGAATATTAAATTTAGCAGTTGAAGAAGGAATGCTCACAGCATCCTTAATGGAGAATGAGAATATCTATACATTTCCAAGTATTGGGATGCAATGAGGTTATAATAATATGAAAATGAGATAGACAAATTTGTAACTCAAATTTTAATAAAGTTATTTTTGTAAAAATCTATTTTATATTATAGTTTTTGGGAGCTATTTAATTTTTTATCAAATAATTTTCTCTAAAAGTATTTCAAATGAACCAATAAACTAAAAATTCCTTAGATATTACAAAAGTGCTTTCAAAAGAAGTTATTTAAGAAAATACTTGGGATGAGAGGATCATAATGCACATTTGCATAAAACTCCTTCACACAGGTATCAAAAAAGTTTTATGTGAAAGGATTTTCTACAAATGGCATTCTCACACTTATTGACTCCAATCAATAGTTGTACTGAAAAGATCTCCTCTCTTAAGAAGGATGAGATGGCTCCCAATAATGTGACATAATATATTATTAATATGTAACATAATAATATTTTTAATTATAAATTAAAATAAAAGATATATATTTGTTTATTTAATAATATAAGCATAGAGGAGGATGGCTCATTCAAAGATCTCACGTTATCCAAGCTTGTTCACTATGAGTTCTTAAATCTCTTATTTTTAGTGAGAACAATTAAGTTAAAAATTTTCAAATTGGGTATTTTAAGTAAAATACACATTAACGATATCTATGTTTATATATAATAGTTTTAATTATTTTACTTATATTATTATTTTTATTCTAAGTATAATATTAATTTGGTTATCAAAGCAAGATTCTCTTATTTGAATATAAATAATCTAAGAAATTTACCAAAGTTGCACAATGATTCAATTATTTTTATTACTATTTAGCAATATGCACAATGTAGGATAGGGTTATATGAATAAAAATGTTCATAATTTATTTGATAACTAAAATTTGTGTTCGTGCCATGAAGACTAAACTTATTATTAAGTTTTATTTGATCTTCTCAATTCATAACATTGACTTGGCCTAATCTATATTTTAAATAAATCTAAATTGATTAAGTCTAACCAATCATTTTTATCTATGTTAAGTTATTGAATTCAACTCATTATGTTTGGTCTAGTCTCCTAAGTTAAAAGTTTAAAATGTTGTGCTCCCTTTTCATTCTTTTTATAATTTGTTTCCTTGTCCAAGCAATTTTAGAATGGTCTTATAACATATAGTATATGTTTGAGACATATACTCCTATAAATCAAGGAAGACATTTGAATGATCTCAGAATGAGACATTTGAATGATCATATAATGAGTAATATAGATAGTTAGGACATCATATGTATTTGAAATCTTTTAAATTATTTTATTGAAGAATGTTATAATGACTTTTTTGTCATCATTATTTTTTGCTTAACTTTTTTAAGGACTTAAACTTAAGTTTGAAATTTCTCATATTTAGCTATCTAAATCCGAAGTGAGATAATAAAGATAAGAGTGGCAAAAAAGTAGCAGTGTAGTATTCCTCATCTTTGTTTATCATATATTTTAGTAGATTCATACTAATAAGCATTTTAGGGCTTTTCTTTAAATTGTACATACAAAAATTTTGTTATTTTTTATCTTATAAATTATTTATAGATCTAAGTTGATCATTTTAAATTTTGACTTTCATATTAGATTTCACATTACTTGATTTGTTGTCCAGTCAAATTATATTGGACATTTGAAATTATTTTCTTCACTCGTCACTTTTTGACTTAAATAAAATTTAAATATTTGACAGAAAATATTTTTTTCAATAATCTTTATAGAAGTTAAAAGTATTATAAGACAAAACAACATATTTCACTATTCTTTAGATACTTTTATACTATAATTAATTAAATGTGAAATAAACTATGGAATATATCTAAATAAAGAATGATATATGAAAAGCTCTTTTGCAAATGTGCCTTTCTACACTTACTCACTAGGATCTCATCTCTTATTTTATTGGTACATAAGTTGTCATCTTAATATAATATATTATAATACTATAAATAATTTTTTTATGGAGCTAACTCAATCGATATAGAAGACTCAAGTATAAAATCCATCAGAAACATAAATATAAAAAATCTCTAAGTATATATAATATTTGTAAAAATAACTAAAATATTTCAAAAGATTAAAAAAAAAAAATTACAAAAAAAGACGATGATCTTCCACTCACAATAGAAGAAGTAAATCGAACTTCTAACATCCTTTACTGAGGGATGTTTGCATGTTAATCGAACTATAGTTTATAACCAACAAATATAAATGTTAAAGTGTTCGCATGTTGATAAATTGATATATTAAGACTTATGTTAACTTCTTTATTTAGTACGAACATTTAACATTTTAACAGATTAATTTGATGTAGGTCACATATGATAACTATTGGATTGAACTATTAGAGAGTTTGAATATTTTTCTTTATAATTTAAATATTCTTTTGTAATGAATTGTGATAACCACATACAAAGAAACTTTTATTTATAAAGTGTCAATTTATTCATAATACTTATTGAAAGAAACTCGTTGTAACAAATATTATAGAAATATACATCTTTAACACATTGCACTTTAATACTTTAATAAGTAACATTTCAACCTGCTATTGCTATTAAATAAATAGAAGAGTAAAGAGATAAAAATAAAATTTGAAAAAAAAATAATGTTAGTTATAAAGATGGGTAAAAAATAAGTTTCATAAAAAATTATAACTTTGGTATGTCTTAAGTTCCATTTTAAATGAGAGGTAAAAAATGAGAGTTTTTAGATGTTAAGATTTTTGGGGTCTATAGGACTCATATCAATAATGAAAATCTCTCTAGAGTTTTCAAAAGTTCACTCTCATTAGTTCTTTCTGTCTCTCCTTCATCTCTTCCTCTTTATATCTATCTCTCTCTAAAAATGTAGATGAGAGATTTAACCTTGAATTTGGTAAAGAGCATATTAAGTGAACTTACCTCCCCCTTGTCCCTTCCCAATCTATAATGATTAAAATCTTTTTTCAATATTTTTTCTTAGATATCACTTTAATTCTAATTAGATTATGTAAGTTTGAATGACTTGATCCAATTGAATGTTAAACCTCTTTCTAAAATGCTCTATATTTAATTATCTATGGTATCTTATCTAAGTGGGCTTAGGCATATTAGAAAAGAGAGGTCATTGATAGACTTATGAAAGAGTGATGTTTCCACTATTGCAAATACTTTCTATCAAGGTCGATCTCTTTTTATTTGTTTAACTTCATACATATATGTTGATAAGTATTAGACTATACTAAATCTTCTTATCTTCTTATATGTTTACTTGTGTTATCTAACTGTAATATCTTTTTGCACTCTTAAAAGACTTGGGTTCTATACTTTGACCGGAAAAAAGCTAAAAGTCAAATAATTAAAAAAATAATGCCATGTATCTCATATTTGTACAATTAATTGTTCATTTTTATCATGTGTAACAGAATCGTAAATCATAGACTAAACAAAATTGATATACATTTATGTCTAAAGTTATATAATAAATAAGATTCCGAATATAGATTAGTATGAGACTAGAGAGTTATCTAAGTACATATATAAGTTAAATACCATAAAAAAATTATATTTAATAAAAATAACATTGATAAACAAAATGTTTAATGCACCTACAACTTTTCAAGAATTTAAGTTGTGAGAAATCTATGGCATTGATATTTGAAAAAACTTACATTATTAAATGAACTAAATATAACACATCTCAATATATAACTAACTTGGTTGCACCTCCTAATTGTGTATCTAATTTTTAATTACATGGAAATATTTAAAAAAAAATACAATCATAGTTTTCAAGTGAGTTGTAAGAAATGTCTATGTCTTTCGATTATAAACATTTCAAATTTATACTCTTGTTAGCATCGTGGGCCACATGTATTGAATTTTTTAATCAAATAGTCTGATCGACATTGACTGGCGTTGAATTACGAACAACACATGACGAATATTTCATTCAACCTCGTCAATATAAAATTTGAATGGGATATATGCTTTCATATTATCCATTCATGTATGTTGAATTTCAAAAATGTCATATTTATTTTGTATATTATTTTATATATCATCCTACTATGAATAATGTTTCAAAATTGTCCTTCGATATCATATTTAATTTTCATAAATGTCACTAAAATGACATAGTTGATAGATATATTATTCTACAAGGGTACGTAGGATAATATGTAAATAAGTATGGTGGGTTCAAAATTTAACATGTATTATTCTTTTATCCAAATCAAATTTATTTCTTTTATTTATTAACAGTACTTAGTATGAAATTATCTTAATTTAAATTCATATAGAAATATCTTAGAGTTATATATTCATATACATTTTTAAAATATAAACCTATGTTGTAAAAGTATTAACATATTGATGCATTAATATACTAAAAGCTATGATGGCTGGTTAGTAAACTTAATATGGACATTTAACACGTTAACAAATCTGACGCAAATCATTTTGATGATTATTCAACTGAGCTATAGAGAGTGCTATATTTTCTTTTTTCAATTAAATGCCATTTTATAATGAAATATGATAATGAGAATAAATTTTAGGAACAATTTCATATTCACCACTCATGTACTTTGAATTTCAAAAATGACATGCTTACAATTTAAATAATATTTCAACATTGCCATTTGATGGCATATTTGATATGTATAAATGTTTCATATATGCAACTAAAATGCCATATTTAATAGATATGTTATCTTGTAAGGATATGAAGGATAATATGAAAATAAGTATGACATTTCATAAAAGAGTAGTTAATATGAAATTATCCCCAATTTTTATGCAAAGAGTGTCGTTAGCATATCCATAATATCTATTGAAACAAAGTTATTTCAGCACATAATAGAAATATGCATTTTTAACACTATATGTTAATACTTTAATATGAAACATGTCCATATAGTATTATTATTAGACAAATAAAAACATAAAGATATATAATTTATAATTTTAAAAATTTAACAATTAGTTAAAAAATAGATAGAAAATATGTCTTGCACAAAATTATTGGTTTAATGTGTTTTAATTCTAGTTGAATTTAGATAATTCTGAATGACTTGATCTAATTGCGAATTGGAACAAATCTAGAGTCTTAGGGTGCGTTTGGATGAAATTATATTTTGACGAGATTATCCAATAATCCTGTAATTCCCAAAAGGCATCCAAAAGCTATCCAATGCTTACTTTTTAAAAAACAAATTGTACTTGTCCTTTCCTCTCTATCTCTCTCTTTCCACTCCATAATCCACTTTGCAGTTAAGGAAGAATGGCTCATTTGAGAACGCTTTATCCATATCAAAGATTATGTTCTCTCATGGTAGAAATCATACAGTCCATAAAGTCCATCTAAACGGTACCTTAGTCCAAAAGTTATTGATTTTTAATATTCTATATTAGTTGCCTATCATGTCTTGTTTGGATAGGCTTCCATTATGGTAGATCTCTTTCTCTTAGTTTGACTCTATGGATATTGATCATAACAACCAAATCACATTAAATCTTTTTACTTTCTTGTATGTTTATTTGTGAAGTTGGCTCGAGTTCAAATCTAGTTGGGAGCCTAAAAACTCTCCAAGTCGTTTGATACATATTTGCTGCGGGATTTATATCCCCTTGTCTATCGGATTACTTCTCTAAAAATCGGTTTGACTAAAAAATTCTCACATAATTAGGCAAATTATTCGACCTGAACAAAATATTTTCCTACTTAGGAGGAAAATTTGGACTCCACCTAGAATCAAGCATTGGTCACTTGTAAATGTGGGTGTATTGGCCACTGTGCCACCTTATCCAAAAAAATCTTGTATGTTTATTTGTATAATCTATCTATAGTGTTTTCTTCATACTTTTGAGGGGATTTGAATATTGTGGCCTGATTTCAAGAAAAGTAAAGATCAGGCAATTAATAAAAAATTAATAAAATATAGAAAAAAATAATGCCATATGTCTAATATTTATGTAATTGTTTGTTCTTTTTTATCACACAATTAAAATAACAAATCATAAATCAAACAAATATGACATACGTTTATGTCTAAATATAATTAAACAAAACCATGAATACAAACCGTCTATTACATTAGAATCAAATAGCATACATAATTCTTTTAAGTCAGGTAATTCAATGGATAGGCACAAGGATTCTTGGTTCGAAGATTAGAGTTAAGTCTGTTTAAATGTGAAGGTATCTTTCACAATGGAAGAAGAAATAAACTTGAACGAAAATACTCCACAAGGGTGTGAGAAATCACGCGCAAAGGAGTGAGGAGATTTATTCATGGATGCATAGGTTGGCACGATCCAACCCGTGATCTCTTGGCAATGGAGAAAATATCCAATCACTATGATAAATGTTGGGGGACATCATAAAGGATTCATATTTAATGAAGAATAACATCAATAAATAGGATTTTTAGTGCACCTAAAACTTCTCAAGAATTAAAGTCATGTGAAATATATGATATTTTTGGAATTTTTTCATTGATAAATGGACCAAATATAATGAGTTTTGGAATATAACTGTCTTACTTGCACCTACGTACTGGATGGACTGTCCGGTCTTTAATCGTACGAAGGGTTAAAAATGTATACACACATATGTTTCGAGTGAGCCATGCAGAATATCTATGTCGTCCGTTAGACACATTTCAATTCTCATGTTAACACTAGCAAAGTAAACTACATGTATTTAATTTTTTTAATCGAGTGACTACATTAAGATTGGACGACTTTGAATTGGAGGCACAATGACACATATTTCATTTATCCCACGTTCGTGATGTAGTACACCTTGAGTTCCACACCCTTGGAGAGTTTTTTTGTAAGAAATATTTTTACACTTCATGTTTCCTCCGTCCATCACGCCGCCTTTCAATCTCAATTTTTTCATCGGATATCTCCCTCCCCTATTTGTGCCTGGCCAACTGTGCTAGTCTCGAAGAAAAACATATATTTCATCTAATCTCATCAAATATAAAATCTAAATATATTTAAATATTTTACATATATAAATTATAATTTTTTATGTCTATTATATATAATATATTTTATATTTAATATAATTAAACTGTACTTTATATTTAACAAAAAAAGACTATAATTACATATATAGAGAGAGAACAGATGTGAAATTTGGACTCCGTACGCCCAACGCGTTTTTTAGTATCGCACGAGCTGTCCTGGACCAAATTAACGTCGCCTTTTCTTCCCCCCTTGGCCTCTGGTCGTCTCTGCACTTAGAGAGAGAGAGAGAGAGAGAGAGAGGGAGAGGAGGAAGGGGGGAAAGAGGGGAGCAGAGATGGATCAGATATTGAACAAGGTGGGAACGTACTGGTTCAACAAGAGAGCCAACAAGGAGATCTCTTCCGTCGGCGACGACCTCAATGTAAAGTGCCCTACCCCTCCCTTTCTTTCTCTCCCAATTTTTCTCCTCCTTTTAATTCCATCCCAATTCCGATTTCTGAGACTATTCTGTTTCTTTCGTGGTTAATCTTGATCTTTCGGAGAATTCCACATCTTGGGTACCTGTCCTTTTTTTTTTTTCTTCTGCCGCAAGACGTGTAATTGGGTCGGTAAAAATGAGATTTTTGGGTAATTCCATCGTTCGAGAATCAGATCTGTACCGAGGAACCCTTTCTCTTCTCTCTCTTTGATTAATCATTCGTTAGTGCTGATTCTTCATTAGTATTAAAGTCGGGAAATTGAGAAATTTTGTGCTGCGACTCGATATGAAATATGTTTGGTGAATTTCGACCTAGAGAAGATGAACGATGCAGCTCAAGGAGGCGGATTGGGCTGCGTTTTCTTCACGCTGAACATTTGACTGCCAGTGATAGATATGCTTCTCACCTTCAGAAACATCCACAGCTTCATCAATGGAGGGAAGGATAGTTTATATTTCCGAATTGCCTTTGTGTGGTGAAGAACAACGATGACGTGCTGGTCAGATCTTCTGGGTGGTTGGGAGGGGTATGTAGTTTCGTCGTCTAGACATTTTCAAAGTGTAGGGGATCCCTTGACGGTTGCTCCCTGGTCGCATGAGGAACGAGATCGTCTAGACCGTTTTATCTGGACTTCAGTGCACCCCCAGACTTAAGAAAAGGAACGCAAATGGGTCATTTGCATTTGAAGTGATAGGACCGATCAAGTACAACACCTTTTGTTGAGTCTGGGGCACACCGAGGTCCAGACGATCTCGTTCAGTCGCATGAGGCTAAACTATCAAACCAAGAGGTTGACTTTCTGTCTATCATCTGGGCTTATGGGACCTTTAGCGGACTCTCTCTTGTCCAAAGTTATCTTGCAGTTACTTGGCACACAACCTAGATGGTTCAGTGAGGCAGACAGTGTGTTGAAAAAACCTTGTTGAATCCTTGTGTCCCTCATTTGATCTAGCTGAACCCAGATTGACGGGCTAGGGTTTTATTATTATTATTATTATTCTTGGTTGGATCTAGCCGACCTTAGATCGGTGGGATAAGGTGGTTGTTGTTGTTATGGTGTTTCATCAGCGTGTCATACTAAACCCAATGCATCTAATAGAATGACATTGGACATATAATCATATAGGTTAAGTGTCAACTTTTGTTGGTATGTTTCTCCTGTTCCCATCTTCAGTTTGCCCTGTATAACCATGACGCAGTGACAAAAATCACATTTTCCATGATTATTTTGTCGATCTGGTAAGGTATTATGCCGCAAGCATTTTCCCACAGACATTAATTGGTGAGTCGTAGCAAAAGTACCCTATATTTCTGCGACAGCTTTTTCAGTACCAACTTTGAACTGTGGACGAGCAGTATTTCTCCAGCAGAGTTTTCCTGGTTTGATCTGATTGATAATCCGTAGCCATATGAGGCTGCATGGATTGACTTGGCTGAGTCAGTTTTATCCTCTACACCTCATCAAGGTGTTAGTCAACAATACAACTTGGACGTGACCAATAGATGTGAGCTACTGAAAGCTTCTATAGAAGCACATACGGAATCTACTGTTGAATGGACAAAGCCGTGAAACATGGGATAGGTATCATCTTCACCATCGTAAGTCCTCATTCCATTGCCTGGGTTCAGCTTAGGACTTTGACTACCTAGGAAATTTTTCTAAATTTTCGATTTGATTACAATGTACATAGTGCCAATATTTCCACACAAGGAAATTGGAGGATTTTAAATTTTTACTCCTAGATTATTAAACAAAATTGTGGACATTGAATCTCTGAAGTAGAAAGAGCAGTCTTTTCTGAAACAAAAGGTAGGACACAGTTCATTCAAGAGGTAAAACAGTACAAAAGAGAACTAGGCGGAGCCATCCCGAAGTACAGAGTTCAACCACCTCAAACTGTGCCCCCATAAAGACCCGTAAATGCCCAGCCGCTATAGCATAACTAAAGGAAAAGTAAATGAAACTCCAAATCACTACTGTGGCAATTATAGGTTCCCAAACACACATTGTAATGGATCTGGCGGAAGAACTGGCAAGGGATGTAATGGACACCACTGAGGGAGGATCCAATAATGCCGGACAGATGAGCTGCTCAGTGTTCGCAGAGGCTAGCAGCAGATAAATACTCTAGGGCTTGGAAAGCTTGTTCCTGATATGGAACAGGAGGATAACCTACTGAGCCACGAGCCACTTAAATAAGAACACTTCACCTTCTTCAAAGGAAGTTGAAGGAAAGAAAATGGAGGAAGTGACCACCATTAATCATACAGTACTTTGTCTAGGCGCTAATGATTGTCTTGTCTACCAATTGATGCGGGACAACTAACAGACTCACTAGCGGTGGTAGAAATCAGCAACAAGCAATATAATATTAGATAGAAGCAGTCTAGTTGCACAATCATCGAGTTAGATAACCACGCTAGCTAATAAAAGTAGCTGAGTAACTGTCCCTCTCGCGATGAGGAAACGTAGGACCGTTTGGTAGTTGAAGAACTACCACATGTTTAGGGAATTAGATCCACCCAAAGTTCTGATGGAACTCAAGATCGGTATAACGCGCTCACAGCCAACAATGATGATGTATCACGGGTTAGGTCTCCTATCTCATGAATCAGCAACAGATGAAAGCAAATACGTGATAAGCAAAGTTGTAGTGAGAGGGCTTGCATGTACCTCTAGGTTGGTGCGTAGGAGAAGATCACCCAGTGCTCGTGTACCACCCTCCAAATAGAATAAAATAATGTCCCACTCCTCGTAAGGAGGTAAAATGCTACGATTAAACAATAAAAATAGTATGGGGTGGTAATTGCAGTAGTTGACGGGTCACCGGTAGTGCGTACGTCACTGGAAAAGTGCCTTGGGAAGTGTGCTGCAAAATCAGTGTGCTAAGATGTTGGCACGCAAATCGAGGCCATTGACGCGGGCCTCGGGATGCGTGATCATCGATCCTCGAATGCGTGCAGAAGTGGCACGTAAATTGAGGCAAGTCGGGGCGCAACACATTGGATTTGGGTTAACCTCGTCAAGACGAATCCAACGGTGCGAACGGTACGCGAATCGGAGCCCAGACGAGCTCGGAACGTGGGCAGTGCGCTAACGGCGCTAGTTGCACCACCACGAACCAAGTTGGCCTGGCTTGGACCTGATCGAGCCCTGGCTCGGACCAGGGATGAACTAGATGGCTCAGACCATGTAGCCTCCTGGGACCTGGTCAGACCGGGTTTTAATTAAAGCTTGGTTACCTTTAATGGTGGTCGCTCGAACCAAGGGAGTTGGGGTTCGGACCCTGGCTTGGGTCAACCTAACTGGACCAGGTCAACTCGGGCCGAGTGGGCTTAACTAAAGGCACGACCCTTTCTTTCCCCCTCCACCCCTTTTTTGTTTGTTATTTCTTCTTCCCCAACCTAACCGAGCCAAAGAAGGGGGGCGTCGGATGACTGTGTTGGCTGGTGGGCGGACTGCTCCGACGGCGCTGGAGGGAGGCAACGACGGCGGCAGCAGGGCGGCCGGCCGGCGGCGACGACAGTGCCGGTTCTGGCAAGGCCGGTGGAGGGCGGCGGCAGCGGCTACCACGGCGGGCGATGACGGCGGGGACAGGCGATGGCGGTGGAGGTGGCTCCCGGAGGGGGGGAGGGGGGGGGGCAGTGGTTGCGGCAGAAGCCGGCGACGACGACGGCGGTGGAAGCTGGCGACTGCGCAGGCGGTGCGGGGTTCACAACCTCTCCGAACCTTCCTCTTCTTCTTCTTATGTCCGATGCGGCAGGAGCTCATACTGTGGGAGAAGGAGAGGGGGTGTTGGGAAGAGGGACCTACTGGCGTTGCACCAGCAGGTCGGGTCTTCCCCAGCGTCGCACCGGGGACTGGTTTCCTCGGCGTATCACCGAGGAAGAAGACTCCGTCGCAGAAGCAAAAACGCACAATCAAGTAATTTTTGTTTTTAATAATTCATCTCCCTTTAATTTCTGAAATAACATACATATATAGACTCGATTCTGGACTCCTATCCCAACTCTAAAACCATCCGATCCTATTCCTCACCCATCTCTATCCACTAGCTTTTAATTAGTGCGAAAATCGCACCTAAAAATCTTAAAAAATAGAAAATTACATACTGGGCCATAAATGGGCCTAATAAAATCAATAAGTGTATCTCTATGCATCAAATAGGCCAGGCCTCGTCTCCAAGCCAAAGGGACGCCGGAATAGCTCTCCAACGACGGTAGAAGAAATCCGGGCGGAATTGGACTGTAGCTTAGGTGTCCTCACCACCAGTCTTTCTGCCACATTGTTGGGATAATTTGCCTCTGAGAAAGGCAACAGCAAAGATATAGGCAGTTCCTTTGAAAAGTGTCCACAGTGTGCATTGTATACCTTCTGCAGCTTGCTCAAGGCTGGTGGCATTTCAGAACCAACACATGGAGCTCCACAACAAATCGTGGCCTTCAAGAACATGTACTATTACTGAGGAAGGCCGCAGCATGGCACCTACTAAGTCCATGAGATAATGTCATGGTGATCCAAAGGTAAGGACTAAACCACTACATAAGTGGATCAATTGCATAAAGGCGGATGGTTTTTTTCTTTTCATGGATCCTATGTCTTGGTGTTTAAATTTCACCATCCGATCGTGAGATTCAAACATAGCCATCCGATCAAGTGCGTGTAAAAGATATTTTAAAAAACTAAAAATAAGAAATTATTTTCATTAAATCCTATAGTTGATCCCATCCCTTGGGTTTTAGTTTTCATCATGCCCGTAAAAGGTGGGGTGCATCTAGCTTAGATATAATATGAGTTTGATGTTTGGATGATGATAACATATCTTTATGTGCCGCTGCATCTACCAAGATGCTGTTATTTATGTGGCTGGCTGTTTTTCACTGATTTTAGCTGCTAGGCTAATGGGATTCATCCCTTCTCATACTCTTGCAATTTATGTGGTGGAATGGGACTGTAAAACATGTTCTTCTGGACTGTGACTTCTCAGAGCAAGTTTGGAATTCTTGTAGCAGATGGAGTACAAGTTCTCCTGTAACACTGCCGAGGGTCTTGTCCAGAACTGGCCCAAGTGCTACTGTGTAAACATTTTTGGCAGATTGGAAAATTTTGGATTATTTGCATTCATGCCTTCTGGGTGGCACATACTGTTGGAATAGAACTCTAGGCTGTTAAGGAGAGACAAAGCAGTATCTGGCACTCACAGAGCGTATCACAGAACAGAGAGGTCGCACTCTTCATGTATGGGAGGTAGTTTGCAGGTTGCCTATGCTGGTCTTTCCGGAACTTTGACTGTGGGGCATATGTATCACTATCTGCAAGAACAAGTGAGTTAAACTTCTGTGTTTAGTATGTGGGTGAGAGGTTAGGCTTGCTTGTATGGCTACTTTGTGAGGTTTTTTGGCCTTTTATTGATGGTCAATGGATTTGATGTATCAGGTTTTACATAGTTGTATTACAATCTTCTACATTTGTTTCTGTCAAAGTGACTTGCAATAACCTATGAAATGCAAGTCGTTTAAGAAAAGAAATGTCCTCAAGAGTATAGATGTATTAGGGTATGGAGAATGGACCGATTAGGTTTGTCAATGAGCTTTGTCAATGCATGGGTTGCTCTAGGATGGTCTTAGGCTGTTTTGAGCCCAAGAACTGAGATGGCTGACCTATTCTGTATGTAGGCCTAAAGTTTGAGCTTGATGGGCCTCGAAGAGTAAAAGTTAATGCATTTAATATATTTTTTTTAAAAATTACCGCTGGGTCTGAGTTTTTCTTGTTGGTGAATGCCTCCCTTTAGTCCCATGCCAGGTACTCAAAAACCACTCCATGCCCATGTTCCTAGATTAGTTTTAGGCCTCTCCACCAGGGTCAGCAGTTTGGTTAACATGTTATTGAAGGCAGTTTGCTGATTGGATTTCCCACATTTGGCCTTGCAGTTTCGAGTGTGCCATTTGCATATGACTCCATAGTCATTGTAAAGAGGGGCATTGGTGAAAGCCATTTAGTCCCATACTAGATACCAATGGGTCACTCTGTGCCTATACTAGTTTTGTATCTCTCTAGTAGAAGGCTAGAGACCTGAGTTCTGGGTCAGTTGATCAGTTTCAGTGGCATTTTTATTTCAATATGAAGGCTTTTGTCGAGCCTCAGGAGGTGGCACCTTTAGTGAGATTTGTGAGTTCCAACATGGTCAGGGGTGGGCTTTAAACTTGCTACTCCATGCCATCCAGCTGAGCCTGAACTATCTCTGGCCGTGTTTGGTGCAGCTTCCATTTGGAAGCACTTTTGCACTTCTATTTAGTTATTTTTTGTGGAAGTACTTGGGACTTGGAAGCCATTTGTGTACTATTTTACTTGTTTCTTGGCTTCTAACCAGAAGCTACAAGGTGAAGCTTCCAAGATTAGAGAAAAAGTGAGGTTATTATAAAAGAGTTGACTTTTGTAATAAACCAAAATTAGTTACAATCTCTTTCCCTCAAGTCATTCTATGTGAGAAGTGGAAGCCAAAGGTGGCTGTCAAGTAGAAGTTTTGCCAAACACGGCCTCTATTCAACTTTTACAAGCCTGGGTTGGGGCTTGGCTTGTATTTCCAGGGATGCATTGTTCTGAGCTTAGTACGAGGAGCTTACAATAATCTTTTCCATATAAATTGAACCTCAAGCTACCCCCTTTCCACCAACACACAGAGGAAAAAAAGAGAGGACATGCGTCTTTCTTAAAGCTTTTCTTAGATTCTAGGAGATAACATGTTTATATAATATACAACAGGGAGTTGTGGACAACAACATGCTTCGTTTCACTTATGGCAATTCTGAGCATTCTTTGCTACTATCTTTTTTATTCCCAGAAATCCAGTTGGTTTCTCTCAGGTTCACTGGATTCACTTTTATATTTCATAGGGTTACTTGTAAATGTACTCTGACTTGCAAAATTACCAAATTTTATGTATACATTAAAAGAGGTGATTCCAATGCCTAAACATAAGTGCGTAAAAGCACTGCAGTTATTGTCCAAGAATACGTCACAGCATGTAATGGGATGGGCATTTTTCCACTTATTTTTATGCAGTGTAGGCATTTCATGAACTGATTAGTCACGATGTTATGAATACAAACTCTGGTCAGAATTTAATTTGAGTTCATTAGATTAGCACAGTGTGTTACAGTGCATAACTGGAGGGATAATTTTGCATATAGGTTTGTTCAGTGTTATTATATTATTTGACTTTGCATGTGAGATCATTATGTGTGCAAATAACCGTATTTTATATAACATTCATTTCATGACAGCATTACCTTCTCCTTGCTATTAATTTCCCTACTTGTCGCTGATGCAGATACCTCAATTTCATGTAGCTTAATGAACGGTTATTCATCTTGCCTGTTGCCATGTTGTGGCCTATTTGTTTATGAACATCTAATCAATGTTCCAGCTTTTTGTGTCGAGTGAAAGTTTTGGCATATGCTCTCTAGAATCATGGATAAATTATGTTTTCAATAATTATGTATTCCTTGAATCCCGTACTGACACCATTTCTTTAAATGTCATTAGTCATTGTCTAGCAGCATCGGAGGAGGAGCAAAATGGTTGGTCGACAAAATCAAAGGTGCTATTTCATGCCCGTAGTCCCTTAATTGTGTGCATTTCATATATCCATCTGCTAAACAAGTCAAATGGAATGTACCATTGAGAATAGTATATAAGTGGTTGAACCACTATCTTCTCTGTTTCAGGTATTGTATGAAATTACATCTAATTCCCAGCAAAGCTAGTTAGCTTATAGAAGCAATGCACCTTGGAATATGACACTAAAGACAATATATACACACAGGCAATATGGAAAAACATGTCAATTGCCTTATAGTTCAAACAAGCTCATAACAAGAATGTATACTATCTACCATCAAACATATGATCTACTTTATCTTCCTTTGAAGAGGAACTCCTGTCGTCTTAGGAACAGTTTCTGAATTTTATTCATGTATTTCTACCTTGAGTTGCTTGTTCTGATGGCTCTATTGTCATATCACCTTAACGCTTTGTTGGCTTATTAAACAGTAAGTCTTCTATCATGTCAAATTTTGCCATGTGCAAATCCTCCTATAGCTTCTTTTACATTATCGGACATGTTTTTGTGTATCCTGGCCCCTATCTCTTTCAGTAATGCAAATGTTCTGCTGTCCACTTCAAAACATTCAGTGTATGCCTGTGTGCAGAACCTTTAACACCCTCGTGTGCTTGCTACCTAACATTCATTTTTGACATTTTTGTCATATCACTTCAAGAAAGAAATCTTATATTAGTTTTTCACAAACTTAGGACACAATGTTGCCATTTTGCTGTCAGCATTCACATGTCCGTGTCACCTTAAGTACCTATGGCATCCATCTAAAGCGAACAGTCTGCATCTTTACATGGTCATTTAGCTACAATGAGGGTTCACTGATGCTTATGTTTTCTGTATGGGCAGAATATTAAAGTGGTATCATGGACCTGTAGTGTCTGTTTCTTCTGGTCTATCTGTTGGTCTTGTTCTGTCCAAATATATTTCTGCATGTTATGGCCTCCTCTCTTGCACACGGTGGTAGGTTGCACCCCCTTTTCCTTTCATCATCTTTGGCTTTTCTTCTCAACGTGAATTTGAGTGCTTAATAATACAAGATTGCCTATGGGATTGTAGAACCACTCTTAGTTTCCTTTTTCTAAATGAAGAAATGAATCATGTTTGTCTTTTTATTTCAGTAACCAGTTTTGCTACAGCAATCACTGAAATGCACCATGTGGGGTTGTAAACATTGGGAGACATGATTAATAGGCTAGCTGTGTGTACTGAAGATGTCTAAAAATAATATCTTGTAGATATAGGTGTGGTGATATTGCTTGCCAAGTTAGTTGCATCTTTATCAATAATCAAGTAACCATGGTCCTTGCTACAAGCAGGGAAAATGCAGAAACCACTGCCCGAGCTATTGCGGGAGTATGATATGCCGGCGGGCATCTTTCCCCGGGATGCCACACACTATGAGTTCAACGAAGAGACTGGGAAGTTGACTGTTTTTGTCCCATCCATCTGTGAAGTTGGTTATAAGGATTCGTCTGTTGTTCGATTTCTGACTACTGTGACTGGATACTTAGAGAAGGGAAAGCTGGCGGATATTGAAGGATTGAAGACGAAAGTGTTGGTTTGGCAGAAGGTAACATGCATCTCAACGGAAGGATCAAAGGTCCATTTCACCACCGGTGTGAAGAAAACGAGAAGCAGGGATGCTTACGAGGTCCTTAGAGATGGTATCAGCATAGATAAGTTCTAATTTTTGAATCCGTGCACTATGTATCGAGCCGTCAACCTACATTTTGTGAAAAATCCTTGGGTCATTTGGGTCTATTATGCATACATATCCATTGAAAACAATTCAGTATTGTACCATGCTACCGTCCAAAGTGCAGATTACTGTATAACTTGGTACCTTCATTCTCTGGGGTGTGCGTTATTTTGTGATATAATCAAACTGAGTATGCCCGTAACATGTTCTTTTGTGAGTAGCTGCAAGCAGTTTGCCTGGAAATATGCGTGGCCTGTGTCATTTACCATCGAAGATTAGTGAATATTTTCTGTATTATGATGTGTTCCGCTATTGTGAATTGCAGGCGGCAAGAATTCCTGATGTCTTTGCCCATGCAAGGGATTTTTCTAGGGAATACATTATTAGAAACATATTTACATGAATTTCTTTTTAGAAATGCGAATGCCACATATATCATGTGTACATATGGTTTCTTGTATAGGCGTCTATATGGTATATGGCTAATCCACGCTAGAAAATGTCAAATTTGTCTATATCAATAAAAGCTGGATACTGTATCTTATTTGTATATTATATTTACAGCAATACGATAGATCTAGATCAGGCAATTATCTAAGGTGCCCCCGAAACCTGCATTGCTTGTAACAAGGACTTTCAAAGAACTGATCTTTCAAACCAATTCTTTTGGGTTTTAATGTGGAATTCACTTTGCAGTTTGCAACACTCTACAAAATAATTTATACGGAACACTTGAAATGCTAAAAAATTAGGATGTGTGGAAACTATCTCAATGTTCACAGATGTTGAAGGCATCTGGCCAAGAAGATTTTGTGTACAGTGGTTGATGAGGCAGAATCCGATTCGGCCCATTAGAGCAGGCCCAAACCCCGTTTAGCCCAACATCAGCAATATCAGGCCCTCCGGGAGCCTCCAGCCCATCAGCGGCCCAGCAGCCCTCGGCCCCATAAGCGGCACCGTCGCTCCCGGCCCAACAGACTTCGGCCCGTCAGCAGCCCATCAGCCTAAGGTCCGGGAACAGCACGGCAGCCCAAGGCCCAGCAGGCTTCGGCCCCTCAGCGGCCCAACCCCCTTCGGCCCGATAGCCGAGTCCGGCCCACTCCGGTGGCGGATCAGGCACTATGGCGGTTTACCAGTAAGCCCAAACATAGTCCTATATCGGCTACCACCGTTAACCAACCTCTATCCTCTGCTATAAATACACCGCTATTTATTGTCAAAGGTATGCAACTCTTTGCCTCCGAGACCCTTAAGGACTACGGTCCAAATAGCATTAACGCTACTTCTTGCCTTCTGAATCGAATCATCTTCAGAAGTTAACTTGACCGTCGGAGGGGGTTCCTAAGGGCCAGAGTCCGGGACTCCTGCTGGCCGGTCTTTCTTCTTCTTTCCCTCCTGCAGGAGCTCGGTTCGAATCATCGCCGACCTTCCCGAGTCGGTCTCGGCCGCCGACCTCGGATTCCTCTCCTTGGTCTCGACGCCGTGCGACGGCTGCCCTGCGACAGGAGACTCGGCCCCGCGTTCGGAAAAGAGCTTTTGGGCTCACTATCCAAGAGCAAGCCGAGTCCGAGACCCTTCCGGCCTCAGACCGTCGGCTTCGGCTTCATCGCCCGTCGACAGTACAGCCAGAAGGAGCATCATCCGCGCCGCCCCTTCGCCCGCCGAAGGAGCTTCGGTCCCGACTTCCCGGAGACGAGCCTGCACCGACCGAAGCCCCCTTCGGCCTTCGGACCCTCGTCTTCGCCTCCGCCTCTTCGGCCTTCCGGATCCCCATCGGGCCTCAGTGACACCGATCCGAACCGGCTTCGGATCCACTTCTTCGGGTTCCAGCCTCGAAATCCGGTCGTGATAGATCCAGTCTACATCACGTGGCGCCGTCTGTGGGAAACCAACAAAACAAGTCATGTCTCAGCGACCTGTGACCCGACGATCCGGGCAAGGCGAAGTAGAAGCGCGGGAGGCCTCGGCGCAGATGCTGCCTTCCGAAGGCGCACCTTCTACCCCGCCGAGCCTCCCTCTGCCAACCATACCGGAGTCTCTCGGCTCGGAAGACCGAGTGGGGGTGCTCCAGCAGCAAGTGGCAACGCTGGCCGCTGCCGTCACGTCCCTAGCGCCTCTCCAGGAGATGGTATCCGCCATCGCCCAGCGCATGGGGCTGATGGGACAGCTTCCTCAGCAGGCGCCGCTCCCCCCGCTCTGCCCAGTACAAGATGCCCGGTTCCGGCCGGCGCCTGCGCCGGTTCCTCCCAACGAGACCGCGGAGACGCGCAGCGAGCCCTCGACACTACCTGTCCGAGCTCCTCGCGCTGATCGCCTAACGGAGCAGGATTATACTTCGTCGGAGTACCGTCCTGCCCGAACCGGAGGGCAATCCGTCGCCACCTCGACCGCCCCGGACCTGGACCGGCGGCTGACGGCGATACGCAAAGAGATGCAGCAGATGGTGTCTCGGCCTCACGGAGCGCCCCTCGCCAGCAGCATCCTGGAGCAGACCCCATTCATGACGGAGCTCCTAGCCACCGAGGTACCCCCCAACTTCAAGCTGCCGAAGGGCTCTCTCTACGACGGAATGACAGATCCGGTCTGTCATTTCCAGAGATTTAACACTTATCTTCGGGTCCGAGGGATCTCCGAGGCAGTCCGCTGCCGTCTTTTCCCCCTCACCCTTGAAAAAATCGCCCTCACCTGGTTCGAGACTCTGGCCCCCAACTCCATCCACTCCCTGGTCCAGTTGGGCCAATTGTTCATCGACCAGTTCTATGATGCCACCCGGCAGTCCAAAACTTCCGCCAGCTTGCTGGCCATCCGGCAAGGCCCCACCGAAACTCTCCAGGAGTACTTCACCAAGTTCCGGACCGAAGCCGCCCAGATCCCAAACCTCGACAGCTCGATCGCGGTCTCGGCCGTAATCAGCGGGTGCCGGGACGAGGGGCTCCTCGGCTCCATCGGAAAGCGCCATCCCCCTACCTTCCAGGACCTCGTGGCCCGGGCCCATAAGTACATCAATCGAGAGGCCCTGATGCTGTCCAGGGGCAAAGGCGCAACCGAAGCCACCTCGGCACCTGCTCCCCCGGTGGTCCGACCTCGGTCCGAGGACCAAGAGCCCTCCCGAAAGCGCTATCGCCGGGAGGATTGGGACAAGGAGAGGCGACGGGACCCGCAGCCGCGGTACCTACCCTTACCTGCTCCCCCTTCCCGGATGCTCATGGAGGTGAAGGACATGCTCCGGCGGCCTGATCGCATTAAGACCGATCCTCGCCGAAGGGACCCCGGCAGATACTGCGAATATCACCGAGAGATCGGCCACACGACGGACGAGTGCCGACAGCTCCGGGAAGAAATCGACCGTATCATCCGGGAGGGGAGATTGCCGCAGTATCGGCGGGAGCAGCCGCCGCAGCAGAACCGGGACGTCCCTGCAGCGCCCAGGCAACAACCACCCCCGGCAATAGAAGCCGCTCCTCCGCCAAAAGCCCCCTCGGCCCCGGTTGAATCATCCCATCAAAGACCCAGCTCTGGGTCTATTATGATGATATCCGGAGGGCCCGGGGAGAGATCAAGGTCGCGGCAGCGCAACACCATAGCGGCGGTTGACGGCGAGCCGAAGCGGCCTCGTCTGGAAGACATCACCTTCGGCGCCGAGGACCTGACTGATGTTCAGGTCCCTCATGATGACGCCCTCGTCGTCAATGCTGTAATAAATAGCTATGATGTACATAGGATCTTTGTGGATAATGGAAGTGCCCCAAACATCTTGTTTTACGACTGTTTTGAGAAGATGGGATTGAGTGAGGCTAATATGAAGCCTCACCGGGGCCCCCTTTTCGGTTTTAACGGCTCGCCCTGCCGAGTATAGGGTATTGTCCGGCTTCCTGTAACCTTAGGCTCCGCCCCCCGGCAATTAACCGTTGAAACGGACTTTGCCGTTGTAAAGATCGAGTCAGCCTACAACGCCATATTCGGCCGAAGGCTCATTGGCGGGGTCGGAGCCGTGCCATCATCCTTCCATCAGAAGCTGAAGTTTCATACCAACCACGGAATAGGCGAGGCCAAAGGGAACCAAGAAGCAGCCCGACAGTGCTACATGATTTCGGTCAAGGGGAAGACCGCAGCCGAAACCCTGACGATCGAGTCATCAGCCGAGGCATCTCCGGGAGAAGCACTCCTCGCCGTCCCTGTTCCGGGAGGCGAGGGACGAGTCCTGAGGATAGGCTCCGGCTTGGAAAAAATTGAAGCAGAGAGGCTTACCGAGTTTTTGAAAGAGAATCTCGACGTCTTCGCCTGGTCTCCGTCGGACATGCCCGGGGTTGACCCGGAGATAGCCGAGCACCGTCTCCACACCGATCCCAACCAGCCCCCAGTAAAGCAGAAGCGGCGCACCTTCAATCAAGAAAGGAGAACCGCCATCCAAGCCGAAGTGCAGAAGGGGCTGGATGCAGGACACCTCCGAGAGGTGCATCATCCGGAGTGGATCGCCAACGTGGTCATGGTGCCAAAGAAAGAGGGCAAGTGGCGTATGTGCGTGGACTTCACCAACCTCAACAAAGCCTGTCCGATGGACAGCTTTCCGCTGCCTCGGATAGACCAGGTGGTGGACGCGACTTCCGGCCACGAGTTCTTAAGCTTCCTCGACGCCTATTCGGGCTACCACCAGATCCGGATGCATCCGGATGACGAGAGTAAGACCAGCTTCACGACCGATTTAGGCCTGTACTGCTACACCCGAATGCCCTTCGGTCTGAAGAACGCCGGCGCGACATACCAGCGCCTGGTCAACAAAGTGTTCGCTCCACAGCTGGGCCGAAATATGGAGGTCTACATAGACGACATGTTGGTCAAGAGCCGCATCGCTGCAGAGCATTTGGCCGACCTAGCCGAGACTTTCTCCGCCCTTAGGCGGTACAAGATAAAGCTGAATCCGGCCAAGTGCGCCTTCGGGGTAGCCTCCGGCAAGTTCCTCGGTTACATGGTCACCCACCGTGGGGTGGAAGCCAACCCCGAGAAGATTTCGGCCATACTGCAGATGCGCCCCCCGGCGAACATCCGAGAAGTACAGAAGCTGAACGGGAGGATCGCTGCCCTCAGTCGCTTCATGTCAAGGGCGGCCGACTATTGTTTCCCCTTCTTCAAGCTACTGAAGAAGGCCAACAACTTCGAGTGGACGGAAGAGTGCCAAGCAGCCTTCGACCAGCTGAAGACCTACCTCTCCAAAGTCCCCATCTTATCCAAGCCAGTTCCCGGGGAACCCCTGAACTTATACCTTGCGGTCTCCGAGACGGCTCTCAGTGCCGTCCTCATCCGAGAGCAAGAAAGCATGCAGAAGCCGGTTTATTATACCAGCCGAGCCCTTCAAGGGGCAGAACTCCGGTACCTTGCCCTGGAGAAGTTGGCTCTGGCCCTTGTCTCGTCCGCAAGGAGGCTCCGGCCCTATTTTCTGGCCCATTCCGTGAAGGTCCTCACCGACCAGCCCCTGAGGCAAGTCCTCTCCCGGCCAGAGGTGTCCGGCAGGCTGGCCAAATGGGCAATCGAGCTAGGAGAGTTCGATATCTCCTACGCTCCTCGGGTAGCAATAAAAGCCCAGGCGTTGGCAGACTTCATCGCCGAACTTACCCCTGGCGCCTCCGGGGCGCCTCAGCCAGTATCCAACGCGCCCGAGGCCGAGGCTACTTCGGCTCCCGCGCCAGCCGACGAATGGCGACTCTTCGTAGACGGCTCCGCATGCTCCACGGGCAGCGGCGCCGGATGGATCCTGGCATCGCCCGAAGGGGTCGTCACGGAGTACGCCCTGCGCTTCTCCTTCCCAGCAACCAACAATGCCGCCGAGTATGAAGCTCTCATCTCCGGCCTCCGGGCCGCAAAGAAGCTCGGCGCCCGGAACTTGAAGGCCTTCAGCGATTCCCAGCTGATCGCCAGCCACATCTCCGGGGAGTACGAGGCTCGGGACGCAATGATGGCTTCTTATCTCCATGTGACTCGCAAAATCCTCGCCCAATTCGACTCTTATGAAGTCGTGAGGATCCCGAGAGCCGAGAATGCCCGAGCCGATGCACTTTCCCGGCTGGCGTCCACTCAAGACCGGGGGGGGGGGGGGGGGCGAATGATCCTCGTCGAGGAGCTCGCCGAACCAAGCCTCGGCGAAACCAAAGCCATGCAAGTCGCCGAGGCCGAGTGACCCCCCTCGTCGCTTTCCTTCTCCAAGGAGAAGTCCCGCCAGATCCGAAGGAGGCGAAGCGCATTCGACAGCGCTCATCCCACTTTCTTCTTCTGGACGGGGTCCTGTACAAGAAATCCTTCGGCCGACCACTGCTGCGGTGCCTCGGCCCAGCTGAAGCCGACTACGCCACAAAAGAAGTACATGAAGGGGTATGCGGAGCGCATGCGGGAGGAAGGGCCTTGGCTCACAAGCTTCTAAGGCAAGGCTACTGGTGGCCGTCACTCCGAGAGGACGCTTTAGCCCTCGTACGGCACTGTGACCAGTGCCAGAGGTATAGCTCCCTCATCCACCAGGCAGCCGCCCTTCTGACCCCCTTATCCGACCCCTGGCCTTTCGCTCAGTGGGGGATCGACCTCCTGGGGCCTTTTCCCGTCGCCACCGGCCAGAGAAAATTCCTCATCGTGGCGGTAGATTATTTCACTAAGTGGGTCGAAGCCGAACCCCTCGCGGCAATAACCGATAACAATGCTTGGAACTTCGTCTGGAAGTCCATCATTTGCCGGTTCGGCATCCCTCGGGGCATCATTTCTGACAATGGGAAGCAGTTCGACAGCCGGCGGTTCAGCGACAACTGCGCCAGCTTCGGCATACTCCACAAATTCACTTCGGTGGCGCATCCTCGAGCAAACGGCCAAGTCGAAGTCGTTAACCGAAGCCTCCTACAGGGATTGAAAACCCGCCTCGGCGAAGCTAAGGGCCGATGGGTAGAGGAGCTGCCAAGTGTTCTATGGGCTTATCGGACGACAAGTCGAACCCCCACCGGCGAAACTCCCTTTCGCATGGCCTATGGCATAGAGGCCGTTATTCCGGTGGAGGTCGGCCTTCCCTCTCCCAGGGTCGTTGCTTACGATCCGAAGGCCAACGAAGAAGGACTGAAAGACCACCTGGACCTCATTGAAGAGACCCGAGACAAGGCTCGTATCCGGCTGGCCGCTTATCAACAGCGCATGGCGAAGTACCACAACACTCGAGTAAAGCCCCGATGCTTTGAAGTAGGGAGCCTCGTGTTGAGGAACGCTCATGCTTCCAAACCAGCCGAAGCCTCAGGAAAACTTGCCCCCAACTGGGAGGGGCCCTATCGGGTCAGGGAGGTGATCAGGTGTGGATCTTATCGGTTGGAGACCCTTTCGGGCCAGCCTCTCCCTCGCACCTGGAATGTTGAGCGCCTTCGGCGTTATTATGTGTAAGTCACTTTTTCCCCGGGCTTATAGCCGAAGAGTATGAATAAAGACTTCTTTTATCAGGAAACATGATATTCTTTCTAAGTCCGTGTAAACCGTACCGGGAGTGGCTTCGGCCATGCAAACCGTATCGGGAGCGGCATGATATTCTTTCTAAGTCCGTATAAACCGTACCGGGAGTGGTTTCGGCCATGCAAACCGTATCGGGAGCGGCATGATATTCTTTCTAAGTCCGTGTAAGCCGTACCGGGAGTGGCTTCGGCCATGCAAACCGTATCGGGAGCGGCATGATATTCTTTCTAAGTCCGTGTAAACCGTACCGGGAGTGGCTTCGGCCATACAAACCGTATCGGGAGCGGCATGGTATTCTTTCTAAGTCCGTGTAAACCGTACCGGGAGTGGCTTCGGCCATGCAAACCGTATCGGGAGCGGCATGGTATTCTTTTTAAGTCCGTGTAAACCGTACCGGGAGTGGCTTCGGCCATGCAAACCGTATCGGGAGCGGCATGGTATTCTTTTTAAGTCCGTGTAAACCGTACCGGGAGTGGCTTCGGCCATGCAAACCGTATCGGGAGCGGCATGGTATTCTTTCTAAGTCCGTGTAAACCGTATCGGGAGTGGCTTCGGCCATGCAAACCGTATCGGGAGAGGCATGGTATTCTTTCTAAGTCCGTGTAAACCGTACCGGGAGTGGCTTCGGTCTTGCAAACCGTATCGGGAGCGGCATGGTATTCTTTCTAAGTCCGTGTAAACCGTACCGGGAGTGGCTTCGGCCATGCAAACCGTATCGGGAGTGGCATGGTATTCTTTCTAAGTCCGCGTAAACCGTACCGGGAGTGGCTTCGGCCATGCAAACCATATCGGGAGCGGCATGGTATTCTTTCCAAGTCCGTGTAAACTGTACCGAGAGTGGCTTCGGCCATACAAACCGTATCGGGAGCGGCATGGTATTCTTTCTAAGTCCGTGTAAACCGTACCGGGAGTGGCTTCGGCCATGCAAACCGTATCGGGAGCGGCATGGTATTCTTTCTAAGTCCATGCAAACCGTATCGGGAGCGACATGGCATTCTTCCTAAGCCCGCCGATACCTTGATCCGAAGGTGGTTCCGGCCACGTATACCGGTTCGGGAAGCGGCAGGGCATATCTAAGTTCGCGCAAGCAGAAGCATGAGTGGCTTCGGCCACCCGAAATACATCAGAAGCGGCAAGATGTCCCTTCGGATCATGTGGACCACGTTAGTAAAAGCCCCAGCCGAGTACTATGGCGACATTCTATCCGAACCTACATCGGGTCTCGGCCTTACAAGCTATAGCGAACGATGACAGGATCTCAGGCTTCTGAAGGGCCACATTCGGTCGATCATACACAAACACCAAGGTAAAAGCCGAAAACATTCCTTATATTTACAGAAAAGAAAGTACAAAAACTGGCCATACCCTTAGCCGAGGGCTTACAACAGAAGAAGAAGTGAAAGCCGGCCGTATACTTGGCCGGAGGTTTACAACAGAAGAAGAAGTGAAAGCCGGCCGTATACTTGGCCGGAGGTTTACGATAGAAGAAGAAGCGTAAACCAGCCATACCCTTAGCCGAGGGCTTACAACAGAAGAAGAAGCGGAAACCGGGGCAGATCCCCGCGTCATTCTTCGGCTTCGGCCTCCTCCGCCTCGGCCACGGCTTGTCCCGGAGAGGGAGAGGGAGAGGGAGAGTTGACGATCTGCACCGCTTCAGGGGTGGCAGCCTCCTCAGCGGCGGCCTCCTCAGGGACAGCCTCCTCAGGGGCCCCCTCGGCAGGCGCAGCTTCATCATCCGGCGCAGGAGTCGAGGTCCTCTCGGCCATAAGTCCCTGCCACCAAGACAGGAGCTCCTTGGCTTCCTCACCCCTCGGTAGGGCGACCCCAGTCAGATCGACGCTCGGGCAGGCCCTCTGAGCGACAGCCAACCCGAGGTCGAAGACGGAGGAAGAAGCCAGCAGTTGAGCCTGGATGATCTCTTCGGTGAAGTCCGGGCCGGCCTTGTAATCAGCTACGGCCATGTCCGACACCTCCGCCAGCTCCTGCTTTAGCGCCGATACCTCCTCGGCGTGTCGCCGCTTCTCCGAGGCCCGCCGGGTGTCCTTCTCCTGAATCTGGACCTTGAGGGCCCGGATCTCGGACTGAGCCGCGGCGAGCTCCCCCTCGGCCTTCGCCTTGGCCTTGGCGGAAGCGCGGGCCTCAGCTGCCCTCTCCTCCAGCTGCGTCCGCGCCCGGGCACTCGCGGTTACGAGCCCATCGACTAAGGGCTCGATGTCGGGCACCACCGAAGTACCCTCGCCCGAGCCGTCTGACTCCCTCTCGGCCTCCAGGAGCTGGAGTCGGAGCTGCTCCTGATGGTGCATCAGGACGCTGCCCGTCACCGCAGCCTGCGGGCCGAAAGCAAACAATGATCAGAAAAAAGAAAAATCAAGAGAAAGCTAAGGAAAGCTCGATTGAAGCACCTTCAAGCTCATTACCTGGACCGACAACCGAGCGCTCATCGCCGCCAGGTCGATGACCGAATGGCGCTTCAGCCCTTCAAAGGCCGAAGGGAGAGTAAGACTGCGGAGCAGACGGAGGCACGTCTGCGAGTCTTCCATACTCTCGTCCTCGTAAATCCCCGGTTCGGGGCGCCACCACTTGCGCTGCGCCCGGGGGGCCTGCGACCCGGCGCCTTCGTCGCCGACCCCGGCCGCTACAGCCGAAGGAGAATCGCCCCTCGGCGCTTCAGGAGACGCCAGCCTCGCGGCCCTTCGGGCCTCGGCACTCCTCCTGATCAGCGGAGCCTCCTCCGCGTCTACGACCTCTTCCGACCGGGGGCGCTTCGACGCTCGGCCGCCCCTTCGAGCGGCGAATTTGGACTTCTGCTCCCTCTCGAGAGCGGCGGCAGCGGCACGGCCCTCAGTAGAGGCCGCAGTCCTTGGAACCCCGCCTCGGGTCCTCGGAGCCCCAGCGCCTCGGCCGGACCTGCCTGCCGCCTGCGGGGCCGGCGCCCGGCCCGGACCGCGTTGGTCGGATATCCGATCGAGGAGGGCGTCGAGATCGACCATTGCTGCAAGCAAGAAGAGCCTGTCAGAAACAGAACAATGAGCGAGTACAAACTTAAAGCCGACTTACCCTCGGCCGAAACTTCATCAACATCCTCAGCCGGAAGAGCTTCGGCCAGAGGAGCGGCAGCCCTTCCTCCGCGGCCCCGCGGAGTCTCCCCGGGAGGAAGGTAGGGGAAGGCCCGCACCGGATCGGACCGAGGATCCGGCCATACCCCGGCGTTCACCAGACGCTCCGACGCGCTGAGAAGCCCCTAGACATTGTACGGGGCCCTCATCTGGATGCGACCCACAAGGGTGCTCTAGACTGGGGTGAGGACAGGAGGATCCGAGAGGCCTGCGGCCAGCGGCGCCCATTCAGTAGGGAAGGGCCACACGCTCTCCTCTTTCTCCGGCAGGGAGACGAAGACGAACTTCCTCTTCCAGCCATGGATAGACGAAGGCTTCCCGGAGAATACGCTTCGGCCGACCCGAGGGATGAAACAGTACCACTCGGACTTCCCCTGCCTTTGGATTTTGAAGAGATAACGGAAGACATTGATGGAAGGGCGGATCTTTACATGAGCAAAGACGCTCAAAAAGCCGTATACGGTGCGCCAGGAGTTGGGAAAAAGCTGAGACGGGGCCAGCCCGTAGAAGCTGAGAAGGTTGATGACGAAGGTGGGGAGTGGAAGACGGAAACCCGCCTCGAAGCTATCAACATAAATAGAGAAGGAACCCGGGCGGAAAGTGTTAGCCCGGGTGGCGGAGTCAGGCCGAAGGACCGTCATCCAGGAAGGGAGCTGGAAGTAAGAAACAAGGCGCATAACCTCTGCGTCCGAAAGGGCGCAGGATGCTTCCGAAGCCATGTCAGGACGACGGCGTCCCGAAGTGGAAGCCTGGCCTGGGTTCCGGACCTCTTCGGCGTACTCAGCCCCGGAAGCCTCGGCCCCGGAGGTCTCGGCCCCAGAAACCTCGGCTCCGGAAACCTCGGACCCCTCAGTCCTGGAGACCTCGGACCCTTCAGACATCGCGGAGGCAGGGGAATCTGAGGTGAGGGGATCTGACAGAAGAGATCTCGGAGAGTGGGAAGGAGTATACTCCTCGTCCGAAGGAGTAATCTCACTGGAAGAACCCCGGACCATAAGGCCACGAAGGGAAGGGGGAAAGCTAGGGCTTACTCGCAGGAAGGGGGAGGAAATCTCTCCTGAACCGAGTGCGGCTTCTCAAACCTCCCAGCTCCACCAGCGATGCACTCCGAGGAATGGAGACCTTCCCACGATGGCCGGCAAGCTCGGACAAAGCCTTCAGGAAGCTAGCTTTCCGCTGGAGAAGGAAGAAGAGCTTGGATGATCGCAGAGGAAACGCAAGCGCAGCAGCAGGAAGAAGAATAGTGTCCTGCTGATGGCTTGTATTTATAGAGCCCACTCGGAGCGCCTCCCGCCGAAACCAACGGCCGAGATCGTCCCGCTCGTCCCCTCGCTCCTCGCAGATGCCCGCCACGTGCACCGTCCTTCGGCAATGATGACGGGCCGGCTCCGGGACTTGCAGCGAAGCAATCAACGGCCGAGGGCGCTCCGACCCTTCGGCTGACCGCCCGGATACGCGCCACGTGTCCCGATCCGCGCGCTGAAGATGAGAGAGGCGGCAATCCGAGTGAAGCCTCGGGCAGAGAGCCGAGGCGATCCACGACCCGTGAGCGGTCAGGATCCTTTTGTGTTTTCGACGGAGCGGCCGGATGCGCGACGCGTGTCCCATGCTTCCTCGCGAGGCGACGCGCCATCCCGTCCATTTAATGGAGCCTGACACGAGTCAGAGGGCTCGGCCCTTCGGCTTCTTAGCTCTAAGCCTTCGTCGCCACTCCGAGCGGGGACGAAGCAACCGCGTAGCCCTCGGCCGACCGAAGGCACCCTCTTCCCAGTAAAAAGAGAACAGAGCTTCGGGTGAGACACCTGTTATGATATTCTTTTGGCAGCTTCGGACTATGCTCTCGCCATCTCAGAGCTGAGGAAGACAAGAGTGGGGGGCTATGTGATGAGGCAGAATCCGATTCGGCCCATTAGAGCAGGCCCAAACCCCGTTTAGCCCAACATCAGCAATATCAGGCCCTCCGGGAGCCTCCAGCCCATCAGCGGCCCAGCAGCCCTCGGCCCCATAAGCGGCACCGTCGCTCCCGGCCCAACAGACTTCGGCCCGTCAGCAGCCCATCAGCCTAAGGTCCGGGAACAGCACGGCAGCCCAAGGCCCAGCAGGCTTCGGCCCCTCAGCGGCCCAACCCCCTTCGGCCCGATAGCCGAGTCCGGCCCACTCCGGTGGCGGATCAGGCACTATGGCGGTTTACCAGTAAGCCCAAACATAGTCCTATATCGGCTACCACCGTTAACCAACCTCTATCCTCTGCTATAAATACACCGCTATTTATTGTCAAAGGTATGCAACTCTTTGCCTCCGAGACCCTTAAGGACTACGGTCCAAATAGCATTAACGCTACTTCTTGCCTTCTGAATCGAATCATCTTCAGAAGCTAACTTGACCGTCGGAGGGGGTTCCTAAGGGCCAGAGCCCGGGACTCCTGCTGACCGGTCTTTCTTCTTCTTTCCCTCCTGCAGGAGCTCGGTTCGAATCATCGCCGACCTTCCCGAGTCGGTCTCGGCCGCCGACCTCGGATTCCTCTCCTTGGTCTCGACGCCGTGCGACGGCTGCCCTGCGACAGGAGACTCGGCCCCGCGTTCGGAAAAGAGCTTTTGGGCTCACTATTCAAGAGCAAGCCGAGTCCGAGACCCTTCCGGCCTTAGACCGTCGGCTTCGACTTCATCGCCCGTCGACAGTACAGCCAGAAAGAGCATCATCCGCGCCGCCCCTTCGCCCGCCGAAGGAGCTTCGGCTCCGACTTCCCGGAGACGAGCCTGCACCGACCGAAGCCCCCTTCGGCCTTCGGACCCTCGTCTTCGCCTCCGCCTCTTCGGCCTTCCGGATCCCCATCGGGCCTCAGTGACACCGATCCGAACCGGCTTCGGATCCACTTCTTCGGGTTCCAGCCTCGGAATCCGGTCGTGATAGATCCAATCTACATCAGTAGTACTGATCCATTTGGTACAATGTACAAGTTTAAGGCCGACGTGGATCTGGATCAGAAGATAATCAGCCCGTGTATTTTTTGGTTGTCTGAAAATTTTGAATTATCAAATATTTCTTTAACGTTTTTTTTTTGAAAAACCTATACATATAATAGATTTAAAGCTTGTACCCAATGCATTCCAAATGTTGGGACGACATCGTTTCGCTTCACAAATTTTCTGCCATGCCAATTCCCGTTCACATGATTTGCTCCTGCAACCTCAGAAATCGGACTTGTGTCGTCGAATGGCAGGTATACAGCAAAATTGGAGAATCCTGAAATCGAGTTTCGAAACTGCCAAAACAAAATTTCTAATTTTATTTACATTACCCTCCGGAAATCAGGTATTGTAAATTGTCGACATAGAACACACAATACAATTCGAACCTTTCATGTTTAAGTCCAACAATGTCCTATCCAAAGGGCATCAGAAAATAAAGGAAAGATCACGATCTCCCCATTTCCATCCGCCGCCCCGGTTTATGGGCACATTCGGAAACGTGCGGTCCAAAAGTTGGAGTTGGGAGGATTTGTCTACTCTTTCATTACCAGAAACAATCGGATTGTGGGAGAGAGCAGTGGACGTGGAGATGATAGAAAACTACAATGGCAAGTCAAACTAATTTTTATATAAAAAAGGAGTATCCACTCTTTCTGAAGATATTTCTCTGGAAAAAAAAAAAGAGAAATAAAGTGATCCATATGCAAAAAGTTGATTGCACCAGCCGGGAATCGAACCCGGGTCTGTACCGTGGCAGGGTACTATTCTACCACTAGACCACTGGTGCTGGTTGAAATCTTCTCAAGTCTAAGCATATTCAATTATTTTCAGACTCACAAGAGCCTTGAATCCCACCCGCAGGAGGATCACATTCTCTCTAGAGAAGAAGGTGCTCAAAAGAGGAGACATTTTGTATGCTGTAACTATATCGTGGTTGACTCGGTTGACCAAACAGCCTGCTTGGAAGAAAGCCTCAGAGAGACACCTAAAAGACAGTTAGAAGAAAGACCACAATGCTTCTTTACTTTGACCACCTACTAGCTACACCTTCCAGCAGGAAAAAAACTATTTTCCAACATAATAGTACGTTCTGCTAAACTTACGCATACAATGTGTAATCTGATATTACAACTGGAAACCAGGTTATGGGAGATATATTTACCCAAAAGCTCATGGACAACGGAAGATGAAAGATAGGACTGCACTTCAAACTAGATGACGCTGAGTCCATCACTAGCTTCAGACTCGACTCTCTCTAACACCTATCTGATTTCAGGCTCTATCCCCCTTGAGAGGCACAACTCTCTCCCATGTGAAATCCGGATCATCGCGGCCCAGGTGTCCATACACTGCTGTCTTCTGGTACCTGAAGTTTCCACCTCTCTTCAGGTCGAGGTTAATGGCAATCATTCCTGGCCTAAAATCGAAGTTTTCCTTGATCAAAGCCAATATATACTTGTCCCGTATCCTGCCCGTCCCAAAGGTATCCACAAATAGTGACAGTGGCTCGGGAACACCAATGGCATAAGAGACCTGGACAATGCACCGCCTAGCAAGCCCCGATGCCACAACGCTCTTGGCTGCTTGCCTGGCAATGTATGCACCACTTCGACCCACCTTTGTTGGGTCCTTCCCAGAGAAGGCACTGCCACCATGTGCACCCCAGCCACCATAAGTGTCGCTGATGATCTTCTGTCCGGTGAGCCCTGCATCTCTATGCGGTCCACCGATTATGAACTGGCCTGATGGATTCAGTTGGAAGATGGTTTTGTGATCCAGATACTTTGATGGCACAACAGGTTTGATAACGAGCTCCTTCAAGTCCTCTGCAAGCTGATCATTGGTGATGGACTCGTCATGTTGTGTGGAGATGAGGATGCTGTGCACTCGAAGAGGAACCATGGCACCACCTTCGTTGCGATATTCAACCGTGACTTGGGTCGTGCCGTCTGGCCTAAGCCATGGGCATGTCCCATTCTTGCGTAGCTCCGAGAGCTTGGCGCTAAGCTTAGTTGCAAGAACATGGGTCAGTGGCATCAGCTCCGGGGTCTCATCTGTGGCATAGCCGAACATGTGGCCTTGATCGCCGGCACCGATCTCCTCGGGCTTCTTGGTGAAGTGGCCATGGACACACTGGGCTATATCAGGACTCTGGTGTTCAATATTGACAAGAACATTGCAGTTGTCAGCGTCGAGGCCAACTTCCTCGGACACAAAACCGATCCTTCGGCAAGTGTCGCGGACAATCTTCTCGTAATCGATCTTGGCCTCGGTAGTGACCTCACCAAATACCATCACCATATTCGTCTTGGTGCAAGTCTCACATTCAACCTTGCTCTCGGGATCCTGCTCCAGGCAAGCATCAAGTACTGCATCCGAGATCTGGTCACAGAGCTTGTCAGGGTGTCCCTCATTGAAGGATTCAGATGTGAAAAGGAAAGTGTCCATCTACATTCACCAAGTTTCGTGGTCAATAGAGTCAGAAACACATGAAGATTATACAAAGGCGAAAATGTAAGAACCCATGAATGGTTCTATAAAAAGTCAACAAAATATATCTAAAAGTAGAGCCTTCTTCACTCAAATGCCCCGAAATTTCGAGTTGGTTAGTCCAGTAACTTGGATGGACTTAAAGAAGAAATTCGTACCCAAGAAACATCAACTTGTCTAATCTTACAAGAGCTAGTATGGGTTAAACACCTCTATCCTACATCAGCCTGGCAGCTGAAAATCCATCAGAATCTAAACCAAGAGAAATATACAGATGTTGACACGTCCACGCATGGCTGCTAACACCGAAAGAGCTAATTACTCGAAACATTCTCGCACAAACTACCCAACTGGGGAAGAAGAAGATATGAAGAAACTGTTATCACATGGCACAGACAATTAATAGAACAACAGCTCTATCCATTAAAGGATGAAATAAGATACGCCGGCTGCAGCAAGGAAGGAAGATAATCCCATTACGTACACCTCTATCTCATAGAAGATCATATCACAAACATAATAATAATAGCAATAATAATAATAATAATCAATACTAATAATAATGAGGAGAAGGAGGAGGAAACACCTTATTCCCACACCATAACGTGCAATAGGAAAATTATAAAAAATCAAATAAAAAAAGGGCAGGTGATGGCCTGCAGATACCAGAGCATCAAGCTCCACGCATCGGCGGAGAAGAGAACAACACCTGAAGAATCTAAAATCCAAAGAGCCCCCGCGGCGCCGAACCCCGCCTTCTTCTTTCTCCCCTCTCTGTGCAGGACTGGACGGTAGCTTTTCATCAGAGGCATTGCCAGATGGCCACCTTATAAGGCAACGAGGCAGCAGCTCCTGCATAGTTCCACTCCTGTGAGAGGACACGCGTGCAGGGCGTTCAGCCTCGAATGATGTTAGATTTGACAGCGATTTTATCTAGATGAGTTTTGGTATGTTGATCCCTGTAAAAATCATTTTATACACATATCCATGACTTTCACGTACCATTATTATTAGTTTCGATATCATCTTATGAACGATTACAGTTATACTCTTCCCTATTGCGAACTTTAATTGAATGTACTAATTTTTTTTGTATTTTTTATTGAATTTAAAATGTATGCAAGATCACAGCATCTTGATGGGAATAATATAATCGCAACTTTTTTTGAAAATGTCAAGAATATTCATAAAAATATATGGGTCAAAAATTTGATGCCCTAATTAAACTATATTTTATAGATGCCCTAATTTGATGACTAGACATTAGGTGGCTGCAGCAGCAGTAATTTTTTTTCTTTTAAATTATTTTAGGTCGTCCTATCATGTCTAACACGTTTGTACAATTTGATTTTGATCGGACGATTTAAAAAATAAAAAAAAAAATCAAATCATTTATTGGCTCTAATTTTTAAAATTTTATTTTTATTGGGTCGTTTGATCAGTGATCGCATTATACGGATATATCAGGAATGATGAGGCCGACTTAAAAAAATTTTAAAAATAAAAACATGAAAAATTTGAACTGCACCCCATACGATGCAACAAGCGATGCAGCAAATATTACTCTTTAGAATTTTACTTGCGGCACCGCCACCTACTGAGGTGAAAACGCTACCCAACTACGTCGCGTCACTTGAAAGACCTGCACATGCTCCTACCATAAATGCACCCTGACGTTAGTAAATAAAAGCAAAAAAAAAAGGAATCTATCTTCAGACTGTGATCTCGAAAGCATAAAAAAGCTCTCGAGAGCAGCAGGAAGCTCTCGAGTGAACATCATGCTCTGCTGAGTGTCTTAATGCGTTCGAAAGTTTCAAGATGTTCTCGAAAGTAATTTTTTCTTTTTCTTTTTTCGCTAACATCAAGATGCATTTATGGGCGACACATGGATTATATGCAGGTCTTCAGGTGACGCAATGCAGCTTTCGATACTTCCACCTCAACATATGACAGTGCAACAAGTAAAACTCTACTTTTTATAGATAGTGTTAAGTGAGGCTCAAATTTTATTTAATTTAATATAACTATTTGACTCTACTTTATTTAGGCGTATCTTGATTACGTTTGAGTCATACAAGTCATACAACTTATTAACTTTTAATATTAATTTGACCTTGCCTCGAACGGATCTAACCTACATTGAATCATACAAATTTCACTCAAAGTCTTTAGTTGATCAACATGACTCAACTCTAATGTGACTTAACTGCCACTTATTGCCAGTTTCAGAGCTTAAATGTTTTGGACTTATTTTTCTAGATCTATACATGTCCTCACTCACATGGGAATTAAGGATGAGATAGATCATTTATCAGTTGAGTAATACTTGTTGCAATATCATGCATTATAATCTAACGTGGATTGTAATGATGGCACAACAACCATCTGATTGGATGGTTGCTGTGCACTCCGTCCAAAAATTTAGGAGACGGTTTGGAGATGTTTTTTATTTTTTTTATTTTTTGTTAGATTTTTAAATTTTTTTGGAGCATCCGATCAAAAATCCAAAAGTATATCCAGATTGTTTGGGTCGGCTCCGATCCAAATGTATTTTTTTAAAAAAAATATAGATACAAACCTCGATTTACGTGTAACATGGTTCTTTTTTTTTAAAATATACATTCGGATCGGCGCCGACCCGAACAATCAGGATATACCTTCGAATTTTTGATTGGACACTCTACAAAAATTTAAAAAATCCGACAAGAAAATAAAAAAAATGAAAAACTCCTTCTAACCGCCCCCTAAATTTTTTGACGGACTGCACAACAACCATCCAATCGGACGACTGCTGTGTCATGCATTGCAATCTACGTTATGTTTTCAACATTCTGTTCCAGCAAAGGGCGCCGCTGTGATATGTCCGAAGACCAATCCTGGTTACTCGGCTCTGTGTTTCTTTCTTGTTTCTCTGTTGTATTTCTCCTTCTCCTGTATTTTCAATTTGTTTGATGTTTAAATGAAAGGTTGATGCTTAGTGACCAAAAAAGAAAACCTTAGGCACATGTAAGTCTAAAAAAATAGGTGGAGTGGATCTCATCTCCCATTTCTTGATGACAACACAGTCAAGTGATCCGTACGTTATCACGCGGAGTGAGATGCCTTTTCTATTGGATAGGTCCACTGCACCGTGGTGCACGGTGCACTAAAATTTCTGCAGCTAATGATTATGCCTCGTCGACCGTTATTTCGAGCGCAGACCAAGAGCGGGATCCAACGGTCATGATTTCCTTTGCGGATGAAGCCCATGCCTTATTGTTTCGCTCGTCACTTCTTTGACGTCCTCTGCACCTCCCGTTTGACATGAGTCGAATGTGGCGTGCATACCGCTCAGTTCTACTCCCTACAAAAGAGAAACTATCGAATCAAATTCTGCCACGACATCAGTCCGTGCGCTAGAATGCTGGAACTTAGGGCCGTAAACAGATACGAATACGGAAACACTTGTTTCTGTTTTCTTTTTCGATAAGAATTATTGAAAATAATTGGAATAAAAAACAGATACGGAAACAAGTGTTTTTGTTTTTATTTTCGCTGCACTTTTTTACTCGGAATAGGATTTGGAAACTGGACATGAACATTAGTTGTATTGGGCCTTTTATTTGGGCCTTGGACCGATGAAAACCATTGCAGATTGGGGTTTCCAATATGAAGATTCCCTTCTGCTCTTTTCCCAACTCCTTCCGCTGTAGGTCTATTGGAGCAGGGGGCTTGCACGCTACATCGCCAATGCTAGCACTATGGCAGCCATGTTAAACGTAGAGGCCTTCACCTCTCATGAGACTATCAAACTTTACTCCCCCTCCCCGCACACCTCCACTCCATGTCAGCCTCCATTGCAGACCAGGTCGCCCCCGAAGTTTTATATCCAAGCTCGATCTCCTCTTCTTCCCGGGTGAGGACCAACCACCCATCACCATGGCTGCCCCTCTCGAGGGAGTCGCTCTTGAGGCCCCTATCTCACTTTTACCCACTCGTCAAGAGATCTGCTCTTTTAAGACGTTGTGCATCATGTGTGCTCTTCGGCTATAATGGTGTGTGCACTGAGTTCTACGATGCCACGGCAGAGGGTCGCCTGGAGGTATGCTCCCGGCTGAAGTGCATCCATTGGCTCCCAGTAATCCTAATTCCTACATCCAGATATTTGGTAAAGTGCAAAACCAAACTCATCTATATAAGAGCCCCAAGCCCCCATTTCAAGCCCTGCGCCACGCTCAAGCCGATGCCTGAACCACCAGTTCGGGTTGGGTGTAAAGACCAATAGACAAATTGGAAGAAAACAATAAACTTCTTGTGTGTGATATAATTAATAAATAAAGTAATGAAGTTATTATCGGAAATCGGATACGAAAAGATCATTTTTGGTTTTTGTTTCTGATAGTTATACAAAATTATCTGTTTTCTATTTTCACACTGATTTGAAAAAAAATATGATTTCGATTCCGGTTATTAAGAGTTGGAAGCGAATTGGAAAGTCGGATATCGGGTTACCGTTTGCACCAATTTGAGTGGAACGCCATATCCTGGTAGAGCCGCGGGTCTAGGGGTTATGGTCACCTGCGTGAGCATAAGTATACGCTAACGAGAATTACGAAAAGACCCAGCCCGACGTGGCCTGCTCCACCTGCACCAATTCGCGGAATATCCCATCCTCTTCTTCTTCTTCCTTGCGGGGAGGGCGCGAGGCGGGGGCAAGCCAAAGCGAGCGCAGCGAGAAAGAGGGGGGAGAGAAGGGTTTAATGGCGAGCGCCGTGCTCGGGTCCTCCTTTTCTCGCTCGCAGGGCCTCCTCTCCCCTTGTCTTCTGAAGCCCTTCCGGTCCAGCGCTGCTCAGACGCGGAGGAGGTCGTTTTCCGTCACAGTTCTTACCATCCGGTGAGCTCAGAAAAGCTTGTAACATCAGAATAGCGAGTTTTTGTGTTCGCTACACAGGCGTTTGGTTAAATGCTGCTACAGAAGTTATGTAGTCGATCGTGGAATGCTTCTTAGTTCTCTAGTCTTCATTCTCTATTACTTTAACCGCATAATTTTCTATTCTGTAACAATCTTCAAGTTGAAGAAGATGATAGAAATCCCATGTGACTGGTGACTAATGAAGTTTAGATTTTGGACGATTTTCTAATATATTGGTGCATTTGAGGGTTGGGTTTTGCATTTTGCATTACTTAGCCAAGTGTCGACTCATCATTCTGTCCTGTTAGAGCTCTCCCAACCCCCTTCAAATTTCCTTCTATAAAATGACTGCTTGGCTTTCTTAATCTTTCAAGTTGAAGAGAAGGTGGTAGGAGTTTCATGTGACCGAGAAAGTTTGAATTTTGAACGATTTTCTGACAACACTGGTGCATTTGAGGCATGGGTTTTACATTTTGTATTACTCTGCAAACTGTTGAATTCATTCCATCGTGTTTTATAGGGCGGAGGTGACTTTCTCCACTGGTGCTCACCTCATCCCACACCCAAACAAGGTGTTTTGGATTCTCTCTTTCTTTCTTTTGTATAAGCTTTGTCAAAAGTGCAACAATTGGGCAAATTGTGTTTTTTATGATCACTCTTAACAAGCTCCGGGACTCATGCTGGCACTCTATGCCCATTTCTTGGTTCTCTTCTGATGCATTTGTTGGGTGTTTTCTGCATATGGGCTTCACCCTAGGTTGATCGTGGTGGAGAGGATGCTTTCTTTGTGAGCAGCTACAATGGGGGAGTTCTTGCCATAGCTGATGGTGTTTCCGGGTGAGTGACAGTGTCATTGGAATTTGTCACGTTGTTTTATTTAACTCCTTGTGGCTAAGAGTTTTATCCCTCTAGCAACTCTTTTGCTTGCAATGCAGGTGGGCTGCACGAGATGTTGATCCTGCACGTTTTTCTCGAGAATTGATGTCGCATGCTTCACGTTTTGTTGAGGATGAGGAGGTACTGTAACCTTAAGTTGCAAGAGGACCTAAATGATGAAATTTACACATAAATAGTTTCACAATTTTCAGATATTCTAAATAGTTTGAAGTGAGAAAGGCAGCTTTTGAGAAAGAATTATTCTGTTTCTTTCTAGTTTGAGGATGTTACATCATTAAATCACATGAAGTTTTAATGATTCCTGTGCTTTCATCTTTCACAGTCAACTGTCTTTGTGTTGACATATGAAGAACTAAGCCTGGAAATTCTTTCAAGTTAATAGTCCTTGATGATTTTGGCCTAATGCTTGATGTTTCAGGTCTAGTAGTGACGTTTAAAAAAATGCCCTTGATTTTATAGGTCAATTGTGATCCTCAAATTCTGTTGGGGAGAGCACATGCTGCAACATCATCCATAGGATCGGCTACTGTGTAAGGATTCATATTTTTCCCCCCTCTTTGGATATTAACAATGATGGATTCTGATATGACTCTGCACACTTGCACAGGCTTTAACTGACCATTTATTTCATTTTAATTCATTGTATAGATTCGTTTCAAATCATGGCTGACAGTCATTCTTCAAAATATTAGAAGCTTCCATGGTCACTCTTGCTGACTTAGCACAGCATACTTCCTCAGAGTATTGGAAGCTTTGAGTTGTTTACCGTCAACTTACCACACCATTCTACAATTAAGTTTAAGATTGTCTACATCTTGCTCCAGGGACCCTTTCATTCCACTTCTTACAATATTACCTCTGATTGAACAGACAGGCTGCCTTGTGTCGAAAGCATCTTCAACATCAATATTTTATGTATCTTGCCAAATGGTATACAAACCTGTTGCGACTTCTATTTTTTGTTGCCCGGGCATCATCATTATTAGGAAGACAATTGTCAAAGATAAGACTTTCAACTCTTAGAGTGTTACTAAAATTTTTGAGTTAGTTGTCAAGCAGTTGCCATCCTCCCAATTTCTATTGCCACAAGTCAGGAAACACCAATTGACTGGCAAAGAGTGATCATCAACTGTAAATTCTAGAAACCAAGAAATATCTCCTTGGCATTATGAAATTTAACAGGTAATCCCGATCCATGAAGAAATTTTTATTTGATTCTGTTGACTGGTGAGTTATTGGCTTATCTAAAACTAGAAGCCCACTAATGGTCTTGAAAATTTTCAAGAAATGGCTTGATTTATGTATATTGGGTGCAATTTTTGGTGCCAGACTTTTCTCAATTCTCAACATTTGGAAGTTTTCTGTGTTGTTTGGACATTCTATACTATTTAAGGTTAGTTACGAGCTTATTTTACACATGAGAGGGAGAGAGATGATAGTATCACGTGTTAAACATTACCATTTCTAAACGTTCCTAGATACTGATTATATATTTGTATATATTTGTTGGGGGGGTTATGATCATCTTTTCCATTCTTATAGTTTATTTATCCATGTTTTATTATATTGCTTCTGGGCAGAATCATTGCCATGTTGGATAAGAATGGAACTCTTAAAATTGCAAATGTTGGTGATTGTGGACTTCGGGTTATTCGCAAAGGTAGCACTGTGTGTGAATTCTTGTTCATTCTTCTATTTTACGAGAATGTTGCATATAAACCTTGTTGACAAGACACTAAAGTAGTAAGTTCTTGTTTCATAGGCCAAGTAATTTTTTGTACATCACCTCAAGAACACTACTTTGACTGCCCTTATCAATTAAGCTCTGAGACTCTCAGCCAAACAAGCCTTGATGCTATGGTATGCATTTTCATGTTTAGTTTTGATTCAAAAATACCAGCCTCCCCAACATTCTTTAACAACTTAATCACATTGGGATTACCTTTGATATGGCATAGTTAGAAAAGAGTTAAGTTTACAATCCAAAAGAATACTGCAGCATAAAATCGTGGCCTCCATTTCAGTTCTCCTTTCTGCATATTTCTCCTATAGATGGCATTGCAATACATAATAACAGATATCTGATCTTATCTTTTTCTCCTAGCAAAATATTCCATGTACACAGGTTTAGTTATTAGTCTTATTTATTTATTTTTTAAGCTATAGGCGTCTCATTTTTTAAGTGCAGTTCATGGTATGTTTCCATTTGTTATTCGTGTTACTGCTGGTACAGGCTGCAATTGTGTTTGTATGGTCATAATTAACACAAACTAGATGAACGTTTACTTCAATGCGACAAACATGCAGAAAGCCCAAATCATGTTAATCTTATTGGTAATATTACCATCTATGGATAGTATATTGAGCATGATCTTTTCATGTTTGCATAGTTCTCTTTGTAACCAGGTTCATTAGTCAGTGATATTTATACTGGATATGCAGTTCTGAAATTGGGGATAATGCAGGTACTTTGGTGGAAAAAAGAAAAGTCATAAAACAGAAAGCCTAAAAGTTATAACTATCTCTCTACATGGATAAAATAAGGACATTGAAAGGTTGTACTTCTTTTTTGCAAAAAATGGTATCATTGGTACTCCTCGTCAATGTTAACGTGTTCATGGCTGATGCTTATGTCCATGTTATAAATGTTCCCGAAATTTTTTTAGCTTTCTCTTGTCTATAGAAAACCATGTAACTATCATCTAAGCAAATCCACATGCTTATAACCCTTAAGGGATGATATTCTCCTGCTTTTCCAGTTGTATTGAGTAAACGTTCATCTAGTTTGATTCTTTTTCATTTTTATTTCTTGGATAGTGGCTAATAGACCATGGAGCACCATAGACATTTCATAATAAAATGGTATCAGCTATAAGCTAATTTGGATAGGGAGAAAAAATTAAAACCCTAGTGATTGATATGAAGAATTTTGAAGTTGGGCAAGTCAAAATTACCATTAAACATTTGGGCTATGATCAAAGATATATCACATGCTGACATATTGGACCTACATAGTTACATAGCAATGTGGAATGTCATTTTCCGAAGCGAACTTGGAGAATGCAACAGTATGTCTGAAAAAAAAGATCTTGAATTCCATCATGGATTCAATTCTTTCATTGTGATCCTACACAGAGACTGCCCAAAGAAATTTCACCTACAGAAGACATGCTAATCTGGCTGTTCAAATGTCAAAGTAAGCATTTTAGATACCAATATCATCAAAAGGAAATCAGGGGATCCTTTCTTTGGATGCTGCTGATCAGATTTATAGACCACTAATGAACTGTTGGTAAACTAAATCAATATGGTATATGAACCTATACTTTTGGATAGTTTGCATATTGCTTTGAATGGTTGCTTTCAGCATTGAGGTGGTAAAAAACCTGTTAAGCATTCTATTTCCATAAATCTTGAAATACTTGTGCTGTAATACTGTAGTATTCAATATACCTGTAGCTGTGTCAGTACTCCTTCCATGTGACCTCCTTTTGACCTTCTCTTTTTTCATTGAAAATTGTTATCTTACCCTCTATGAGACAGTTTTTCAAACTTCTGCATACAGGTCTGCAGCATACAATTAATGTCGGGTGACACAGTTGTCATGGGTTCAGATGGCCTATTTGATAACATTTTTGAGCATGAAATTGTTTCTACAATCTCTGCATCAGACAGTGCCGAAAATGCTGGTGGGTTTCTCTATGTACCTTTTGGTACCAATCATTTATAGACATTAGACATGTTTTCTTCCTCTAATTTCATTCTTGCTGCTATAGCAAAGGCATTAGCTGATCTTGCTAGAGAACATTCGGTGGACAAGAATTTTGATTCACCTTACTCCTTGGAGGCCAGAAACAAGGTATGATGCTTAAAATTGATAGTTAACTTTAATTTTCAATTTGATTATCTGGTTAATCGTTTTGGACCAATTTAGCATTCAAGAGATCTTTCATGGATTTACCACTACTTTTCATCAGTGATATAGGAAGTGGCACATAAAAATCTGTCATATGGGGATGTATGATACCCCTGTCTTAGCTGTGATGTGGTGGTGTGAATCACTCTCAAGAAAATATTTTCATTTAACCATCAATTTTAAACAGGGGTTTGACGTTCCAATTTGGAGGAAAGTCCTTGGGATGAAACTCAAAGGTATTATACCTCTCAACTTTATTCGATATAGTGCCATGCATTCTGCTTTCACATTTTCTGCATGTTAAGTGTCTGAACAAATTGCAGGTACTTGTTTACTTGGGAGACAGTCACCAAATTTTCTATTTTGCAGGTGGCAAACCGGATGACATCACTGTACTTGTAGGGCAAGTGACAAGTTCTTGAAAGTATTCCTTTTAAATTGATATCCCAAATACTGTAGCGCATGGGTTACAATGAGGAGAGGATCACTGTGCAGTTACAGTTAGCTTTATTATTACATTCTTTTGCCTTTAAACGCCATGAAAATGGACAGTGCACAAGCATTCCAACAGTGTTTTCTTTATCTTGGCTTTGGTATTCAATTAGACTTCCGATGAGTATCAGACAATAGCATAATTTGAGTTTTGTGTATGAGACAATCGGAAAATTGAGACACAGCAGCTGGCTTAGTTAGTAATGAAGCTTGCCTTAGGAAGGGCGAGGTCATCATGTTCAGTTCTTACGGTGCACTTCCAGATCGAAGGGTCACAGGCTATTTCGCATAGACTTTCTTCTCCTGGCCTCTTCGGCATGCCATGATGTCATCTGTTTTTTTGTTTTTCCCCCTTTTTTGGTTCTGGTGTTGGTCTTTATTTTTAATTTTTATTTTTTCCCTCACATGTTCATCACACTGATGGTTCTTTGGGATTCGGGGAGAGCCTGTCACTGGGACAAGGCATGGGATTTTTTCTCCCTCTTACTCTCAAAAAATATATCATAGTAAGTGTGAACTCACCAAACTGCCCGACATTAAATCTCGGTTTATCAAATAAGTCATTCGCTTCAAACTTTAGGCATATAAGTAGGGATCTGCTCCCTGGTGGATGTGATTATTTGTTTGCTGTTGGGGCTAAGTTTTATCCGATAGACTGCATCTTGGCCCACAGGTTCCTACAATTAAAACTGAAGAATTTTCACTTCAAAATGAAAGGTAATCAGTTATCATATGAACAGAGTTTTACTTCATGAGTGAGGGAAGAATATAATATAGCTCAGTGGTGAAAGTCTGTTTGTGGAAATGTAACCATATAATTGTTCCTGTCCAGAGAAGCTCTGCTACTGATGGTCCAAGCATTGATGAGGCTTTAGAATAGGTATCAGATAGGTCAACAGACATGTTTTTCCACACCACATGCGCTGTGTTTTTTGGTTGAGTCATGTAAGCAAGGTTCGCCGACTCTACAAGTCGGATCGACTTGGATCTCTCATGATTCGGTACGACTCGTGCCGACTCGTACGAGTTGCATGATCAAATCGTATATATTCGGTTAAGTCGCACCGATTCGGATTCGTCTTGATATGGTACGAGTCGTCCGAATCGGCGCGAGTCAATTCGGTACGGCAAACCCTGCATGTAAGTCCGTCAGGAAATACCTCTCAAGCGACCTTCCGAAAGAGGCTTTCTACCCGTAGAATTCATGTAGCATGTAACTATTGGCCTCCATGCAATAATCTGGCAGATATGACCGTTATCGTTTGCACTTTGAGTATCTCAATCACTCGCAGAAATTTTGTCCAATAAGGTCACTTGGACAACAGGTCATAAGCATGACTGGATCAATGGGGTCTTGAGTTAGGCCAGTGAGGTCTTAGGTTGGGTCAATGGAGTCCCGGACTAGTCTACGTTATATTAAGCTAATAGAATTGGCAAAATTCAGTGGGGTCTTAAGACCCTACTATTAACGTTGGATCCGCCATTGTCTAACAATATCATTGACTTTTAGGTTATTTAGTTATTTTCACCTTTTCTCAACAGCTAAGATATTTTCACTGAGTCTATTCATGACAACCCTACCCTGCTCATTCTAGAACAGAGTTAGTTAAATTTAGCCAAAAAAAAAATAGTTAAATACGGTATGGGTATGATGCAACAAACATATGTTCATATATAATTCGGTTTAAAATTTGAATAGGACAGTCAAAAATTTGGTCAAATAATTGAAAGATTTAAAAAAGATTTGGCAAGATATCTAAAAAAAATTTATTGACAATTTTAAGAAATTAAAATAACAGCTATAATGATATAATAAATAATTATTAATCAAAATATGAGTTTTTGTCAATAAAGGGGAGTTTTTTATCATATAATTTCATGTTCTATGATATTTAAGTGATAAAAGTCTTATTTTAATTCAACAATATAGTGCATTAAATGGCAATTATTAAATAATTTGGTATGTGAATAAAACGGTCAACGTCAAAAAGACGAGTACTTTGTCCTATCTTTCAGCTTGGTTCTGCGTATTAGAGTTTTATTCAGAAATTCAAAAATACGTGAATTATACACGTATTATAAAATATTTAACTAACTATGTTCTGGAATGAGATTCTTTGAACCCCTCTTCTTTTGGGTCTTTGTATGCTGATAGACAGTATGGAGAAAGGATAACTTAGGTCATTTGCCCCATGAAAAGAAGGGGAGATGCAAGTACATCTCATCCTCTCACGTGTGATGTGTCTATTGGCATATAAAATCCTAGAGAGAAAGGTTCAGGGGATCTTGTTTCACTCTTTCTTATTCATTCATCATCATATAGAATATAGAAAAGGAGGTTGAGGTGCGTTGTCCTTTTACCGATACAGACGCATATTCCTTTCAACTAGCATAATTTTATTCTGCCTCACTAGCTTCATCCAGACTCTGTTTAATGGACTGTTACATATAACTAACAGAAAATGCTTAGGTATTACAGCTGCAGCTGCCGTCTGATCCCACAATTAGATGGCGCTCTGGTTATTACACCATGTTATAGGGAATGCGGTGGAACTTAAATATGGTGTGACATTCAATCTTGTGAACGGATGGCGGTTGGGGCATTACAATTAGGACTGGCAATGAGCCGAGTGGAGTCAAGTTTTGGATGGCTCATGCTCGGCTCGGGTCAAAGAAGGTTGGTTCGAGTTCGAGCTCGAACTCGGTTCAAGCTTTAGATTTGGGCTCAAACTCGAACCACTCAAATATGGATAGTCACGCAGTCACACTCACACAAGATGAGATGCCTACTTCCATTTGACCAAATTTGAAAATAAAAAAAAATATATTAAATATATCAAGTCGACTCACGAGCCCATGAGCCAAACTACAATAAACTTGAGCTCCACTCATTAAGTCATTTGAATTTTAACCTAGACTTGTGTTCGGCTCGTTTAAGGTTCCAAATCGAGTCGAACTGAGCCGAGTCCGAACGACTCGCGAGCGGCTCGACTCATTGCTATCCCTAATTGCAACAATTATTCCTCCAACAAATAATGGCTCAAACTCATACATCTCTTTCGTTACAGAATTCCCCATTCCTCCTTTTCATGGGTTATAGAAGCTAAAACTCGGATTCCTAACATAACTCTACAGGAAGAAAATGATCTGCGGCGATTGCTCTCTATTTGTATTAGGGGCTCGATGTGCGACAAATGTTCGCCTCAGCTTCATAATTTTTTTTCTTATTTATGAAGAAGATTTGATAGTGATCCACTTAGATGAGACATTTATGACGACGTACTGCACTAACATTGATGTTCCAGGAAGGGAAGAACGAAGGTTATATCAGTAAGAGGAAGCGTACGATTTCAACTTAAGATGAGCAATAAGAATTGGTTCCTATTGTATTGCCGTGAGCGAACGCGTACATACCAAGTGTATTTCTTTATGCTGATTGGTTTGGTGTAAGACATTATAAAGCACTGTAAAACACATTTTCATGAGACATGAAATGTGATGTTGTGGGTTTGTTCCCTTTTCTTTTTTTTGGTTGATTTTATTCACTTAGGATGTACTTTTAGAACTTGGGATGTGCCTTGAGGAAGTCCAAAACTTTGGATCCAATATGCATCCGTAAATTTGACTTCTCTTCACTGACCTTGGTCAGTATTAATTATATCAACAACTAATTGACCACCCTCAATTAATCGTCTGATGATAAAATCATGCACTATCACATCCCAAATTCAAATTAAAAAGTTAAACTGTGACTTATTGTGGTGAGGGACTTTAGGACAACTCATTTATATCCTTTTGAATATCCTCATATTCTTAAAGGATATATATTAACTTGTTTCGCCCTTTATATCTCTTAAAAGATATTTAAAGGATATAGCTTTGCATAATTTATGCATAAATTCCCTTTTGTAATGCTTAAAGGATACTAAAGGATACACATTAGGATGTTAAATTTCCTTTAATATCTTTAAAGGATATTCTTATTCCTTTGATCATCCTTTAGGACGTAACATTCCCATGAGCCATAAAGAACATCGTGTCTTTTTACTTAAAAGATACTAGCATGTTCGCTTGAGAACTGTTGAGGGTTCTTTAATATCCTCTAAGAGAGTACCCTTTAACTCCAACTATCGTTCGAGCATCTTAAAGGACATTGATGGGTTAGAAGAAGATTTGTTGAGAAAGTGGCTCAATTGATCCAATTCGGTGCCCTTTAGTGCACTTTCTTTAATGGATAAAAATAAACCATGTTTGTGACCCATTTTAGGTTAATGGGCTTTTGTTGGATCACTTAAGATCCATTAAAGGCCCAAAAATTATCTATTAGCAAAACTTGTTCCACCGGTGAAGTTATACATATGTATTTCATGATATGACAAGGGTCACTAAGTGGACTCAATCTTGAATGTTCTTTCCATAATGACATTGATACATGATCCAATCATACTTTAACTTAATTACTGAGACATGCTCTCACTTAATCCAAAAAAAAAAAAAAAAACATTCATGACCCCGACATGATAGAGTCATGATATAAGAATTGCTCAAGCTTGGCTGGTTTAGCCGTTGAAAAGGTTTGAGTCAAGGATCGAGTAGCTCAGGAGTCTAATGAATTCATGATAAATTTAGTCAAAAAAATTTTAATTTAAATTTATAAACTCAAGCCAAACTACAGTAAGTACCAATCCATTTGCACCCCTAGTTATTTGATAGAAAATTTTATAAGACATTAAGTATCTTATTAATTAAGTCTACTCATGAATAGAATAAAATGGATATTTTTAAAAAGTTGTAATGAGTGCTTAAATGAACTCTTAATGCGTATGTAAATGACCTCTTAATGAGTAATGAAATGAACTTCTAACGAAAACTTAAATAAATTCATTTATGAACATAATCAAGTCGAACTTGCCTATATTCAAACTTCACTCATTTAATGAATTGAGCTTACCTTTTGTTCAAACTTATTTTTTAAAGGTTAATAAATAAACCGAGCCGAACTATTATTGAGCCCTCTGATGAGCCGTTCATAGAATGTATTAGTTTGTTTGCAGTCTTACCTACCATGATATAACCTGCTGCAGAACAAAGAACCCATCGCATTTGGAAGCAAAATCCGAAGCTACATATGGAGGTTAAAATCCGCAAACACATCCACTGGCGGTTGTTCTCACAAATTGGGCTAAAACAAAGGATATTTATGGCACACCAATTACCAAATAACCCCTAGACCAAAATTAGAGACTGAATAGTTTTCACACCCTTTCTTGTATCCACTGCAACTAGCTTCAGCAGAAGTAAAATCAGCATGGAAGTGTTCAAAAGGCCGTCAAACCAAGTAGGGTGCTTAGTAAACCATGAGAACTAGTAACCCAGTTGGCTGCCATGCATAACATCATTAGAGATAGAGTTGAATGATACATCAAGATGTGTGCCATTAGAAACTACAAATATGATCGCAGGAAACCATGACAACTGGTAATTCGGTTCTATATCCATGTATAGCATCCCCGAGATGGGGCTGAATGATTCATCTGGAGATGTTGTCATTAAGCCAACATAAGCAATGGAAAAGTCAAATTTCAAAACCATTATAGGTAGCTAAAGATATCTGGGTAGCAATAATATACCAAGAGAATCAGATTGGACTGTGTAGCCAAATCATTGCATTTTATACACTATAATCAAGCTTATTTGTTCCGGCAGCTGTAGATTATACAAATAGATCTCTGAATCAACCTGACAAGTGATGGAGAACCTTCTGAAGCACGGCAGCGTGGAGGTAGCCTGTAATCTGTCTTTTTAAACTTAGTGGCATTATACATGGCTTGTGAAGCGCACTGCAATTGTTTGCTTCAAATAACAGTGGCCGTTGGATGGAGTTTAAAACTAAGGCTTCTGTTTGCAGCATCAGGAACCCTTATTGTTGAATTCCGGGAAGAGGGCATACAGGCTTCCCTTTGCAGCATCAGGAACCCTTGTTCTTATTGTTGAATTCCTGGAAGAAGGCTTTTGATGATTCGTAGGCCGACCAGCAGATGGCAGCAGCAGGGGCATGGAATAGCATTCTGGGTATCCATCCTCTCATGAGGCCGGCATAACCATCCCTCCTCAGAATGGTTTTTATGACTTCCACTATGGAGCCACTTGAGAATCTATCACAACCGCACACCCCCTACACCATTTAATAAAGACAAAGGAAAAAACAATTAATACCCGGATGGGAGAATAAATGCACCTTGTATCTACAAGTGGCTACCAACCATTTGGCAGAATATAAAAAGTTACAATAAAAAGCTGTTCAGGTAGAAATTCTCCAAACCACTTGAAAATGAAGGGATGCCAAAAAAAAGTCATTTGTCGAAAAATGAGTGGTCACAGACCTAAAATCTGGAGATGTTATTACTTGGTGATTGCATGATTTGAAGCCTAAACCACGTAAAGAATCTTATTTTCTTCCCTTTAAAAGTGGAAAAGATCACAACTCTATAAAATCAATAAAAGGCAATCGACATGTAAAGTCCCTGAAATTACCATCTGAACCCTTCTTCCAGATCAATCATGAAGCATATAAAGTCCCTGAAATTGCCATCGAACCACTTCACCAATGATAGAATATCCCACCTACGATCCCATCCCTACCGTACAACAAAACTCTGTTAAAAGAACTCCTATTTATGACATTTTGTTAAAAACGTTGTTGCCTATAATCCCTCAGAAAAGCCATAATCTTCATGATTGGTGACGTGCTTGATCTCTTCCTCTTGTCAGGTCATGGGGAGCTTGCAACGCCTTCATTCGTCCTTACCTTTTAGAAAAGGAAGGGAAAGCTTCTTGTTCTTCTATGTTTCGATTCATTCATAGCATACCTAACTTCATGACATAGAAGGGGTGGGTTTATCTATAGGCTTGGCCAAGAAATGGACAGCAAATGACAACGCACCACTTGGCACATTGAGATTGTTCCATCATACATGGTGGAAGCCTACGATTGGCTGCAGTCTTTATGCATTTGATTCGTCCACATGTTGCTGACCAAGCACAAGGTGGCGATGATGAATGAACTCTCATCTGCACAATTACGCCATCTTAAGAAACAGGGGGAGATCCTTTACTAAAAGGCCCCACAAGCCATCCGAGCCTCCGGGATGTCTACCCTGAAATTCTGACTTCCCCTTCAGCTTGGAGTCAACGTGAAAACTCTCTTTCTCAGTCGATCCTTGATATGGTACACCACCCTCTGGATATGCTTTTCAGGACCCTTCAGAGGAAAACCAAACATCCCTGCTAGATATTCGAATTCTCCAACTGAAACATATCTTACATTCCATGCCTCGATAATTAAAGCCAGCTCAGATGCCACTCCCTGCAGAGCAATTCACCTTCCTAAAAGACTGTTGCCTATGTGAGGAGCTACTGACAGATGACATGATCAGTAGATCCATGTTTCTGTTTTGGATTGCAGGACCTCAAATGACAACAAATTCAATTAACGTGGCAAAATTATTTCATTTACTTACCTTCTCTTTCTTTGTGCCATTACCAGTTCCTTAAGTCGGTAGCAATTGTGTAGGACAGACTGGACAGTTGTTTTCATTGGACCAAGGAATTCCGGATCGGATCGGATCCCTGAATTGGGACCCGCCGATCCCGTTCCGAATCGGGATCGGATCGGCCGGAATCGGCCTAGATCGGCCAGAATCGGCCGAGATCGGCCGGAATCAGCCGAATCGGGACCTGCCGATCCTGATCCGAATCGGCCGATCCGGATTGGGATCGGCCGATTCTGCATTCCATGCATTGGACAGACGGTGTATCTGATATGCTGACCATTGTGCTGATTGGCAAGATGCTCTTTGGTAATTTATACGGTAGACTTGAATTTTGGGATTGTGCTCTTTGATTTTTTGAGTTTGTGGATTTATATCACATCAGAGAGTTTCCTATTCACCATCTTTGTGCAGGGACTTATAACATTTAAGAAACCTGGCAGTACACTTACGTTTGAGATGTATTCTATTCATAATCTGAGAGATGCTTTCTTATTTTTGAGGTCTTTTATTTCTTTAAAGGAATTGGGTAGATGCATCATATGTTGATGTTCTTTAAACATTTCAAGAACTCTCTTCTTTTTATTACTTTGATGATGAAGTATCTTTGTGGCCGGATATGCCAATTGCCTGACTACATCTTGTTAATTGGTGCAGGGGTAGCGTCTACGTTTCAAACATAATACCTATATACACCAGCTAAAACATTTTCCAGACTTTCTAGATACTGGAATTACCACTGTCCCCAGAATGTGCATGCATTAGTATCCAGCTTGTGCTGATGGGTAGGCAAGTAAACTGGGTCAAAATATACAAGAAAACCACATTAGTCAAAAGAGATGTCATCAGCCACCCAAAATTTTTGCAATGATATTCATTTCATTAGAGTTCAATCTTGTTTATATCGTTGGGTCGATGTAGTGGAATCCAAACAACTAACTCACCTTCTAATGGAGGCTCTAACCTAGCAGTGACCGAGTGCACTTGATTAGAGGGAAAACTACAACATAGAGAAACTAAGAATAACCTAATTTTTATGTATTTGGAGTTGAAGGTTACATTGATCCATGTTCCAGTCTAGTGCTGATGGATAGACATAGTAGAAGACTGAGTGCATCCTTTAGGGCAGTTGGCATGCAGAGCTATCAGAGGTTCAACATCCACAAATATCGTGAAGGGGGAAAAAGCTCCTTTGTTGGGTCTCATGTACGCTTGGGTTTATCCCATCATTAGCCATCCTAGAAGTCAGGTTACATCCTAGAAGGCCCCTCTGGACAATAGCAGTTCAAAGGCTATCAAGGTTATGAAGGGTTTGGAGCTCACCTTCAATCCTGCAATAAAATGAGAACTGCGGCTCGAAGTCAAATCATTTCTGCTTTAATAAGGGAGTATAGTGAGGTTTGACCATTTGATGATCATATGGATGACATGTTGGCCATCATCCAAGTAACACTTAATTGACCAAAAAGCTCATTCTTGCTTTGCTTAACCAAAGTCATAGGTGATATTTACACATCAGTGTACGGAGAGAGTGACGGTTTACATGCCCCACACCAGATTACAGAAGCCCACTCTGCACCTTGCAATAGTAAATTAACGATTTACCCTGCAATTATGCTTACATGCACCCATCGCCAAGGTAACTAAAAGGTATAACAATATTCAATAAGAAAAATCATATACACAAGTGAGTAAGATAAAGCATTTAGCCATGAACTAACTAGCATTTGCCACTTGATTACACACTTGAGCACACAAACCTTTCTTCCACGGAACACAGAGCCAAGCACAAAAATGCAGACATGGTAAAAGAAAAAGAGAAAGATCAAATTTGCATACAGAGATATAACTACACAGCCAGAGAAAAAACAGAATTATTGTAAAAAAAAAAGGAAAAAATCAAACTTGCGCACACGGATATAACTACACGGCCACTGCCAGACACAAAAAAAGGACAAATATTGTAGAATAAATAAAAAATTTGCACACAGATATAACTACACAGCCAAACACAGAAGCGCAATTTTTGTAGGGAAAAAAATACAGAAAAGGATCAAATTTCCATACACAGGTATAACTAAGCATACCAAATTACAAACAAAAGAGATAGGGAAAGCTTCACCTGGCACTGCAGCTGCGTCTTGACCACATCCAGGGGCGTCGTTACGACCGCCGCCAGCGCCCCTGAGGCGGCCCCCGCCGTGGCGTGCACCACCATCCTCTCGTCATCCGCGCTCTCTGGCGACACCTCCACCATCCCCCTCTTCGCCGCCTCGTAGGTCGCGAAGTGGACCGCCGTGAAGGGGGCGTTCATCACCACCGTGGTCCGGTACGAGGCGTAGAACGCCCGCCAGCCCTCCTCCCGCAGCACCCTCCCCACGCAGTCTGCCACCCCCTTGTAGGGGCTGCTCTGCAGCTGCAGCCGCTGCTTCACCGTGTCCATGGGGGTGAGCACGGCGTCGCTGGCGACCGTGGCCACCACCCCGGAGAAGGCGTGGGCGAGGGGGTTGTTGGGGTTCCCCCTGGAGAGGAGCTCCTTGGAGACCTCGTAGACGGAGAAGTAGACGGCGTGGGCGGGGCCGGCGCCGAGGCCCATGGCGGCGATGCCGCGGTAGAGCCCGAGGGCGTGGCGGAGGCCCAGGGAGGGGCGGCAGGTTGGGGCCTGGGTCTGCACGCGGGTCTTGAGGGTGTCGACGGGGAACATGGCGGTGTGCTCGATGATGCCGGCGACGGAGCCGGCAGCCATGAACTGCCAGAAGGGGAGGCCGTCGTGGGGTGCGTCGGCAGTGGCGGCGAGGTCCGCAGCGGGGGCGGCGGAGGGGAGGAGCTCGGTGGCGTGGAACTTGGGGGAGGCATCCGCCATGACCATGACCAGGTGGTGGTGGACCTGGTGGTGGTGTTAAGGGTTAGCGCGCGGGGAGATGGGAAGGGGGTGATGAGGGCCACTGCCATACAACAGCAGAAGAAGGAAGGAGGGAGAGGGGAGAAGGGAGAGGTCACATCCCCTGCATCATAGATACTGATACTGATAGAGGTTGGGCTGTCGATGGATATCCCAGTTCTTATTATCCGCTCTGTTTTCGTTTTTGTTAGTGGATACACAACTCCATTAAAGATCACCCGTTTAAAGTATAGGAAACGAAATTTGCTAACTCGTTTATGTTTCTGAATGATCGTAACCTTATACATCTATTCACATATACACATATAACTTTATGGCACATATTTAGGTATATTTATATGTAAATTTAGATTAATAGATAAAGTAGATTTTAAAATTTAAAATTCATAGATTATTAATTTTTACTTATATTAAAACTTTGTAAGTTTAAAATGTTTAGTTATTAGAAAAAAGTTTGCCAAAAAGTAAATAGTAATAATGATTTTAAATATCTTCTTAATATAGCGATGATGATAGCGAAAACTTCCGTTTACTTCCGCTTTCGTTTTCGATTTAAAAACGGAAATAGATGCCGAAGTGGAAACACTCACTTCCGACTCCGTTTTCGTTTCCGATAAACCTTATAAAAAATAAAAACAAAAAATGTCATTTTCGTTTCCGTCTCTGACCCGTGGACAGCCTTCGATAGAGGATAGGAGACTTGAGAAAGATGGCAGCTTGGCGGGCTGCTGGTGTTGCGGAGGGGAAGTTGCCCAACCCTTTTAAAACTTTCTAAACCGACCAATTTATTTTAAAGTTTAAATTATTTTATTACATTTTTGAAAAAAATATTATTTAACACTTCACATAGATGAATTCATACTTTCAGTTTTATTGATGTAAACTGCCGGAGTATACACTCTTGCATGCTTAAGAAGGTTCTGTAAGTATTTCTAACTACAAAAGTTAATGTCGTAGCTTTCTTAACCGAGAGAACACACAATATCAATCGAACTATATTTGGTGAATAATTTCACACAATATCAGTCGACCCATATTTGGTGAATAATTTTATCATTTTATATGGTGTGTATATTTATGCATGTATCTGCTTACGTTATGTGAATAATCATAGTCAACAGCATCACTCATATAATATAGTTATATGCATGTGTATATGTTATGAATGCATCATGGTCAACATCGTCATTCTCTTAATTTGACAGTTATTTTTTTATTTTTCTCCTTTTGGGAATGGACGAGGTCAACGTTTTGCTTACATTGTAAGGATAGCCATTTCTCATTTAAAATGATAAGTGAATTTTATCACAACTATTCGAATATATATAATGTAAGTATTTATTAGATACCATCTCTTACACTTTTATCTTATTTAGTGATTAATCTTCCTAATCTCAATATTTATCCCAATCCTCCACACTTTCACATTTATTTGATTAGTCTTAGGAGCTCTTTTTCCAAAAACATGAAGGAATCATTCCTATTCATAAGCGCCGCTTTGATTGGAGAATATGAGAAGAATAAGAAAGAATAAAGAGAGAATAAGTTTAATTTAACTTTGACAAACGGAATGACTTATATCGGTGCCGAATAGCCTATTCGGAGAATAAGGAGAATAAGCAATTCGACTCTAGACTTAAGAATTACTTATCCTTCTTATTCCGCCAGTGGGTCCCACAGAATTATCAAAATTAAGCACGCCTTATTCTAGTATACGTTATTTCAGATAAGTAATTCTGGATTAACCTATTCTACAATCAAATTGACGCTTAAATGTTCATCAAACAGTTTGGGATTGTAGGAGTTTTTTATATGTATCACAATTTAATGTCAACCGTTCTTTGGGGAATGTTCGATATCACTGTTTGACGCACAATTAAGAATGGTCATTTCCCGTGAATTTTTTGATCAATTTGGAAGATGTTTATTAGAAAAGGAGAAGTGTTCATTCCCAATAGGGATGGGAATGTTTTGTATTTTCCTATTTTTTTCAGGGGTTCCAATGCAGAATATAATATCACAAGCGAAGATTGTCCTTGCCTTCTCCAGAATATACTTGCCACTTCAAATGGTGCTCGACAGTGATCGCTTCATTGTGAGGTAGAGGACTTGCGAGAGCGCCGCAAGGAAATGGTAAATAGATTTGGAGTCTTAAATCCACGAAAAGATTTGGAGTCACCGAAGAAAAATTAGATTAAACTTTTAGTCAGCTCAACTGCTAACTTGGCAACCAATCCTCTATAATATGTTAAGCACCAAATGTCCGACAAATGATGAGGCTTCAAATTATGGTTACATAGGAAAGCTATCACATTAGGTCAGAGGTCTTTGGGGACGATTTGAATTTTCAAGAAAGGGAGGGAGAGGGAGACAGGGGAGGCAGAAGAAGAGACAACAAAATTACAGAGAGTGTAAAGAGTAATATTTGCTGCACAATTTTTAGATGTGCGGTCCACGTGGACTGTGCACTTGAGAAGGGAGGCTGACAGCTATCTGATCCGAGAGGACTGGACGGCTGTGCAGCCGCCCGACTACTATGGTGGTAGTCGGACGGTTGACGGTATTTCTTTTTTATTTTTTATTTTTTGAAAAAATTGGAGCATTCGATTCAAAAATCGGATGGTACAGTCAAGTCACTCGAGTCGGGTCCACCTGACTATATGTATTTTTTTGAATAAAAAGATTTTTTTAAAAACACTTCGATTTGGATGTAAAAGATAAAAAAGTTTTTTCTCAAAAAAATTATACTTTCGAGTCGGGCCCGACCCAAGCGACTCGATTGTACCATAATATTTTTGATCGAACACTTTAAAAAAATTCAAAAAATATATATAAAAAAAAAACCGCACAAGTATTACTGTAGTGTAAATATCAACATTTACAAAAACTACGGTATAAACAAGTAAACAACATATTATAATTTACGTAATTAATTTTATTTTATACCTTACGGAGTACATCCTTTTGCTTATAAAGATTCTTGTCAAATAATTCTTAAAGGAATTTTTATATAATGCCCGTTACGACTAGAATCAAAAGTTTGCCATTGCAAGAGTTGCAGATTATTTACGCCCTTTTTGTATGACAATATCTAAAGTAGTCCCCCACCATAAGTAGAGATCTGTCGTAGAAAATGTTACATGCACAAATTTACCAAAAACATTGATCGTAATATGGATGCAAAAGTCTAAGTATGAAGATAATGAAAAGTGTATGTTTTTTATTATATGAAGTTCTGAATCAGCAAACACCTCTTATGTTTAATTTTATTGGAAAATCTGTACATAGAACAAATTTTACAGCGTATCAACGGAACCCTAAAGTAGTGTCTAGGGCCAAACCCTTTCTTATTTTAGTACCATTCGCAGTACTGTGGAATGAGATCTACTTTCTATGTATCATTTGTACTTGTACTCTATTCCATTTTATTAGCCTATCTATTATGATAAAGAGAAAATTAAGATTTGAAAAGCAAGAAGCTTCTAATTCTTAGGAATACTAGGCTAACAACTTGAGCTAAAATTAGGCAATGCCTTGATATAGTACATCGTGAGGTCAAGCTGATCCATTGAAAGCATGTCCTGCCAAACTCCCCATCTAATTCCCTCCTCTGTTTTGATACAGCTATTTTAACAATGATTTTCACATGACAAAAGTTTTGCTTCCTTCGAAAATTTTGGGTACTTCAAGTCCTAAGAATTACACCCTATGTAGAAAATGTTCATTTGAAATTTGATAAATGTCCTTAAATAATTTAACTTAACTTTTCTTCTCGTACATACTGACATTCTATTATGATAGAGTTTCTATTCTTATCCTTATTTTAAAAAGAAGAGAGAATTACATGAATGTCCCTGTTAAAGTTTTATTTACATAAAAAGATTCTTTAAAATGACAATATCATGAATGTTGCCCTTAAAACAAAATTGTCTCAAAAAATTACTCCCTGCCATTAACGTTTGTTACTTAAGTTTCGCAAACTTTAGTTAATTTCTAACTCAACTTGTAAAAGTGATGGCTGTGCCCCTCCCTCTGATTTCAAGCGTGGGAGGTTAAAAAAAAAAAAAGCCTTGTAGCTACTTCATCTGAAATATTCAACTTTTTTATAGAACTTACCTGGAAGGGTAATCGTGATACTATGTCATGCTAATGAGGGTATTCGTAATATTGTCATCAATTTAAGATATCTGATGTAGACTGGATCTATCACGACCGGATTTCGAGGCTGGAACCCGGAGAAATGGATCCGAAGCCGGTTCGGATCGGTGTTATGGAGGCCCGACGGGGATCCGGAAGGCCGAAGAGGCGGAGGCGGAGGCGAAGACGAGGGTCCGAAGGCCGAAGGGCGCTTCGGTCAGTGCGGGCTCGTCTCTGGGAAGTCGGGGCCGAGTCTCCCGTTGCGGGGCAGCCGTCGCACGGCGTCGAGACCAGGGAGAGGAGTCCGAGGTCGGCGGCCGAGACCGACTCGGGAAGGTCGGCGATGATTCGAACCGAGCTCCTGCAGGAGGGAAAGAAGAAGAAACCGGTCAGCAGGAGTCCCGGGCTCTGGCCCTTAGGAACCCCCTCCGACGGTCAAGTTAGCTCCTGAAGATGATTCGATTCAGAAGGCAAGAAGTAGCTTTAATGCTATTCGGACCGTAGTCCTTAAGGGTCTCGGAGGCCAAGAGTTGCATCCCTTTGGCAATAAATAGCGGTGTATTTATAGCAGAGGATAGAGGTTGGTTAACGGTGGTAGCCGATATAGGACTATGTTTAGGCTTACCGGTAAACCGCCATAGTGCCTGATCCGCCACCGGAGTGGGCCGGACTCGGCTATCGGGCCGAAGGGGGTTGGGCCGCTAAGGGGCCGAAGCCTGCTGGGCCTTGGGCTGCCGTGCCATTCCCGGGCCGAAGGCTGGCGGGCCGCTGACGGGCTGAAGCCTGTTGGGCCGGGAGCGACGGTGCCGCTTACTGGGCCGAGGGCCGCTGGGCCGCTTACGGGCTGGAGGCTCCCGGAGGGCCTGATACTGCTGCTGTTGGGCTGAACAGGGTTTGGGCCCGCTCTATTGGGCCGAATCGGATTCTGCCTCATCACATAGCCCCCCACTCTTGTCTTCCTCAGTTCTGAGATGGCGAGAGTATAGCCCGAAGCTGTCAAAAGAGCATCGTAACAGGTGTCTTACCCGAAGCTCTGTTCTCTTTTTACTGGGAAGAGGGGGCCCTCGGTCGGCCGAGGGCTACACGGTTGCTTCGTCCCCGCTCAGAGTGGCGACGAAGGCTCGGAGCCGAGAAGCCGAAGGGGCCGAGCCCTCTGACTCGTGTCAGACTCCATTAAATAGACGGGATGGCGCGTCGCCTCGCGAGGAAGCACGGGACACGCGTCGCGCATCCGGTCGCTCCGTCGAAAACACAAAAGGATCCTGACCGCTCTCTGGTCGCGGATCGCCTCGGCCCTCTGCCCGAGGCTTCACTCGGATTTCCTCCCTTTTCATCTTCAGCGCGCGGATCGGGACACGCGGCGCGTATCCGGGCGGCCAGCCGAAGGGTCGGAGCGCCCTCGGCCGTTGATTGCTTCGCTGCAAGTCCCGGAGCTGGTCCGTCATTATTGCCGATGGACAGCGCACGTGGCGTGCATCTGAGCGGGGCGAGGGGACGAGCGGGACGATCTCGGCCGTTGGCTTCGGCGGGAGGCGCTCCGAACGAGCTCTATAAATACAAGCCCTTAGCGGGGCACTGTTCTTCTTCCTGCTGCTGCGCTTGCGTTTCCTCTGCAATCTTCCAAGCTCTTCTTCCTTCTCCTGCGGAAAACTAGCTTCCTGAAGGTTTCGTCCGAGCTCGCCGGCCACCGTGGGAAGGTCTCCATTCCTCGGAGCGCATCGCTGGTGGAGCTGGGAGGTTTGAGGAGCCGCACTCGGCTCAGGAGAGACTTCCTCCCCCTTCCTGCGAGTAAGCCCTAGCTTTCCTCCTTCCCTTCGTGGCCTTATGGTCCGGGATTCTTCTAGTGAGATCACTCCTTCGGACGAGGAGTATACTCCTTCCCACTCTCTGCGATCTCTCCTGTCAGATCCCCTCACCTCAGACTCCTCTGCCCCAGCAATGTTCGAAGAATCCGAGGTCTCCGGGACTGAGGGGTCCGAGGCTTCCGGAGCCGAGGTTTCCGGGGCCGAGACCTCCGGGGCCGAGTACGCCGAAGAGGTCCGGAGCCCAGGCCAGGCTTCTACTTCGGGACGCCGTCGTCCGGATATGGCTTCGGAAGCATCCTGCGCCCTTTCGGACGCAGAGGTTACGCGCCTGGTCTCCTACTTCCAGCTCCCTTCCTGGATGACGGTCATTCGGCCTGACTCCGCCACCCGGGCTAACACTTTCCGCCTGGGTTCCTTCTCCATTTACGTTGATAGCCTCGAGGCGGGTTTCCGTCTTCCACTCCCCACCTTCGTCATCAACCTTCTCAGTTTCTACGGGCTGGCTCCGTCTCAGCTCTTTCCCAACTCCTGGCGCACCGTATACGGTTTCTTGAGCGTTTTTGCTCAAGTGAAGATCCGCCCTTCCATCAATGTCTTCCGCTGCCTCTTCAAAATTCAAAGGCAGGGGAAGTCCGAGTGGTACTGCTTCGTCCCTCGGGTCGGGCGAAGCGTATTCTCCGGGAAGCCTTCGTCCATCCACGGCTGGAAGAGGAAGTTCGTCTTCGTCTCCCTGCCGGAGAAGGAGGAGGGCGTGTGGCCCTTCCCTACTGAATGGGCGCCGCTGGCTGCAGGCCTCTCGGATCCTCCTATCCTCACCCCGGTCCAGAGCATCCTTGTGGGTCGCATCCAGATGATGGCCCCGTACAGTGTCTGGGGGCTTCTCAGCGCGTCGGAGCGTCTGGTGACCGCCGGGGTATGGCCGGATCCGAGGTCCGATCCGGTGCGGGCCTTCCCTTATCTTCCTCCCGGGGAGACTCCGCGAGGCCGCGGAGGAAGGGCCGCCGCTCCTCTAGCCGAAGCTCTTCCGGCTGAGGATGCTGATGAAGTTTCGGCCGAGGGTAAGTCGGCTCTAAGTTTGTACTTGTTCTCTGTTCTGTTTCTGACGGGTTTTTCTTGCTTGCAGCAATGGCCGATCTCGACTCCCTCCTCGACCGGATATCCGACCAGCGCGGTCCGGGCCGGGCACCGGCCTCGCAGGCGGCAGGCAGGTCCGGCCGAGGCGCTGGGGCTCCGAGGACCCGAGGCGGGGTCCCAAGGACGGCGGCCTCTTTTGAGGGCCGTGTTGCTGCTGCCGCTCTCGAGAGAGAGCGAAAGTCGAAATTCGCCGCTCGAAGGGGCGGCCGAGCGTCGAAGCGCCCCCGGTCGGAAGAGGTCGTAGACGCGGAGGAGGCTCCGCTGATCAGGAGGAGTGCCGAGGCCCGAAGGGCCGCGAGGCTGGCGTCTCCTGAAGCGCCGAGGGGCGATTCTCCTTCGGCTGTAGCGGCCGGGGTCGGCGACGAAGGCGCCGGGTCGCAGGCCCCCCGGGCGCAGCGCAAGTGGTGGCGCCCCGAACCGGGGATTTACGAGGACGAGAGTATGGAAGACTCGCAGACGTGCCTCCGTCTGCTCCGCAGTCTTACTCTCCCTTCGGCCTTTGAAGGGCTGAAGCGCCATTCGGTCATCGACCTGGCGGCGATGAGCGCTCGGCTGTCTGTCCAGGTAATACGCTTGAAGGTGCTTCAGTCGAGCTTTCCTTAGCTTTCTCTTGGTTTTCCTTTTTTCTGATCACTGTTCGCTTTCGGCTCGCAGGCTGCGGTGACAGGCAGCGTCCTGATGCACCATCAGGAGCAGCTCCGACTCCAGCTCCTGGAGGCCGAGAGGGAGTCAGACGGCTCGGGCGAGGGTACTTCGGTGGTGCCCGACATCGAGCCCTTAGTCGATGGGCTCGTAACCGCGAGTGCCCGGGCGCGGGCGCAGCTGGAGGAGAGGGCAGCTGAGGCCCGCGCTTCCGCCAAGGCCAAGGCGAAGGCCGAGGGGGAGCTCGCCGCGGCTCAGTCCGAGATCCGGGCCCTCAAGGTCCATATTCAGGAGAAGGACTCCCGGCGGGCCTCGGAGAAGCGGCGACACGCCGAGGAGGTATCGGCGCTAAAGCAGGAGCTGGCGGAGGTGGCGGACATGGCCGTAGCTGATTACAAGGCCGGCCCGGACTTCACCGAAGAGATCATCCAAGCTCAACTGCTGGCCTCTTCCTCCGTCTTCGACCTCGGGTTGGCTGTCGCTCAGAGGGCCTGCCCGAGTGTCGATCTGACCGGGGTCGACCTACCGAGGGGTGAGGAAGCCAAGGAGCTCCTGTCTTGGTGGCAGGGACTTATGGCCGAGAGGGCCTCGACTCCTGCGCCGGATGATGAAGCTGCGCCCGCTGAGGGGGTCCCTGAGGAAGCTGTCCCTGAGGAGGCCGCCGACGAGGAGGTTGCCGCTGAGGAGGCTGCCGCTCCTGAAGCGGTGCAGATCGTCGACTCTCCCTCTCCCTCTCCCTCTCCGGGACAAGCCGCAGCCGAGGCGGAGGAGGCCGAAGCCGAAGAATGACGCGGGGACCCCCCCCCCCCCGGTTTCCGCTTCTTCTTCTGTTGTAAGCCCTCGGCTTAGGGTAGGGCTGGTTTACGCTTCTTCTTCTATCGTAAACCTCCGGCCAAGTATGCGGCCGACTTTTACTTCTTCTTCTGTTGTAAGCCCTCGGCCGAGGGTGTGGCCGGCTTTTGTACTTCCTTTTCTATAAATACAAGGAATTTTTTCGGCTTTACCTTGGTGTTTGCGTATGATCGACCGAATATGGCCCTTCAGGAGCCTGAGATCCTGTCGTCGTTCGCTATAGCTTGTAAGGCCGAGACCCGATGTAGGTTCGGATAGAATGTCGCCATAGTATTCGGCCGGGGCCTTTACTATCGTGGTCCATATGATCCCGAAGGGACATCTTGCCGCTTCTTACGTTTGTCGGATGGCCGAAGCCATTCATGCTTCCGCTTGCGCGAACTTAGATATGCCTTGCCGCTTCCCGAGTCGGTATACGTGGCCGGAGCCATTCCCGGTGCGGTTTACACGGACTTGGAAAGAATTCCATGCCGCTCCCGATACGGTTTGCATGGCCGAAGCCACTCCCGGTACGGTTTACACGGACTTAGAAAGAATACCATGCCGCTCCCGATACGGTTCGCATGGCCGAAGCCACTCCCGGTACGGTTCGCACGGACTTAGAAAGAATACCATGCCGCTCCCGATACGGTTTGCATGGCCGAAGCCACTCCCGGTACGGTTTACACGGACTTAGAGAATACTATGCCGCTCCCGATACGGTTTGCATGGCCGAAGCCACTCCCGGTACGGTTTACATGGACTTAGAAAGAATACCATGCCGCTCCCGATACGGTTTGCATGGCCGAAGCCACTCCCGGTACGGTTTACACGGACTTAGAGAATACTATGCCGCTCCCGATACGGTTTGCATGGCCGAAGCCACTCCCGGTACGGTTTACACGGACTTAGAGAATACCATGCCGCTCCCGATACGGTTTGCATGGCCGAAGCCACTCCCGGTACGGTTTACACGGACTTAGAGAATACCATGCCGCTCCCGATACGGTTTGTATGGCCGAAGCCACTCCCGGTACGGTTTACACGGACTTAGAGAATACCATGCCGCTCCCGATACGGTTTGCATGGCCGAAGCCACTCCCGGTACGGTTTACACGGACTTAGAGAATACCATGCCGCTCCCGATACGGTTTGCATGGCCGAAGCCACTCCCGGTACGGTTTACACGGACTTAGAGAATACCATGCCGCTCCCGATACGGTTTGTATGGCCGAAGCCACTCCCGGTACGGTTTACACGGACTTAGAGAATACCATGCCGCTCCCGATACGGTTTGCATGGCCGAAGCCACTCCCGGTACGGTTTACACGGACTTAGAGAATACCATGCCGCTCCCGATACGGTTTGCATGGCCGAAGCCACTCCCGGTACGGTTTACACGGACTTAGAGAATACCATGCCGCTCCCGATACGGTTTGCATGGCCGAAGCCACTCCCGGTACGGTTTACACGGACTTAGAGAATACCATGCCGCTCCCGATACGGTTTGTATGGCCGAAGCCACTCCCGGTACGGTTTACACAGACTTAGAGAATACCATGCCGCTCCCGATACAGTTTACATGGCCGAAGCCACTCCCGGTACGGTTTACACGGACTTAGAGAATCCCATGCCGCTCCCGATACGGTTTGCATGGCCGAAGCCACTCCTGGTACGGTTTACAAGGACTTAGAGAATACCATGCCGCTCCCGATACGGTTTGCATGGCCGAAGCCACTCCCGGTACGGTTTACACGGACTTAGAGAATACTATGCCGCTCCCGATACGGTTTGCATGGCCGAAGCCACTCCCGGTACGGTTTACACGGACTTAGAGAATACCATGCCGCTCCCGATACGGTTTGCATGGCCGAAGCCACTCCCGGTACGGTTTACACGGACTTAGAGAATACCATGCCGCTCCCGATACGGTTTGCATGGCCGAAGCCACTCCCGGTACGGTTTACACGGACTTAGAGAATACCATGCCGCTCCCGATACGGTTTGCATGGCCGAAGCCACTCCCGGTACGGTTTACACGGACTTAGAGAATACCATGCTTCCTGATAAAAGAGGTCTTTATTCATACTCTGCGGCTGTAAGCCTGGGGAAAAGTGACTTACACATAATAACGCCGAAGGCGCTCAACATTCCAGGTGCGAGGGAGAGGCTGGCCCGAAAGGGTCCCCAACCGATAAGCTCCACGCTTGATCACCTCCCTGACCCGATAGAGCCCCTCCCAGTTGGGGGCAAGCTTTCCTGAGGCTTCGGCTGGTTTGGAAGCATGAGCGTTCCTCAACACGAGGCTCCCTACTTCAAAGCATCGGGGCTTTACTCGAGTGTTGTGGTACTTCGCCATGCGCTGTTGATAAGCGGCCAGCCGGACGCGAGCCCTGTCTCGGGTCTCTTCAATGAGGTCCAGATGGTCTTTCAGTCCTTCATCGTTGGCCTTCGGATCGTAAGCAATGACCCTGGGAGAGGGAAGGCCGATCTCCACCGGAATAACGGCCTCTACGCCATAGGCCATGCGAAAGGGAGTTTCGCCGGTGGGGGTTCGGCTTGTCGTCCGATAAGCCCACAGAACACTTGGCAGCTCCTCCACCCATCGGCCCTTAGCTTCGCCGAGGCGGGTTTTCAATCCCTGTAGGAGGCTTCGGTTAACGACTTCGATTTGGCCGTTTGTTTGAGGATGCGCCACCGAAGTAAATTTGTGGAGTACGCCGAAGCTGGCGCAGTTGTCGCTGAACCGCCGGCTGTCGAACTGCTTCCCATTGTCAGAAATAATGGCCCGAGGGACGCCGAACCGGCAAATGATGGACTTCCAGACGAAGTTCCAAGCATTGCTATCGGTTATTGCCGCGAGGGGTTCGGCCTCGACCCACTTAGTGAAATAATCTACTGCCACGATGAGGAATTTTCTCTGGCCGGTGGCAACGGGAAAAGGCCCCAGGAGGTCAAGCCCCCACTGAGCGAAAGGTCAGGGGTCGGATAAGGGGGTCAGAAGGGCGGCTGCCTGGTGGATGAGGGAGCTATACCTCTGGCACTGGTCACATCGCCGGACGAGGGCTAAGGCGTCCTCTCGGAGCGATGGCCACCAGTAGCCTTGTCTTAGAAGCTTGTGAGCCAAGGCCCTTCCTCCCGCATGCGCTCCGCATACCCCTTCATGGACTTCTTTCGTGGCGTAGTGGGCTTCAGCTGGGCCGAGGCACCGCAGCAGTGGTCGGCCGAAGGATTTCTTGTACAGGGCCCCGTCCAGAAGAAGAAAGTGGGATGAGCGCTGTCGAATGCGCTTTGCCTCCTTCGGATCTAGCAGGACTTCTCCTTGGAGAAGGAAAGCGACGAGGGGGGTCATCCATGTCTCGGCCTCGGCCTCGGCCTCGGCGACTAGCATGGCCTCGGTTTCGCCGAGGCTTGGTTCGGCGAGCTCTTCGACGAGGATCATTCGAGCCCCCCCCCCCCCCCCCCCCCCCCGTCTTGGGTTGACGCCAGCCGGGAAAGTGCATCGGCTCGGGCATTCTCGGCTCTCGGGATCCTCACAACTTCATAAGAGTCGAATTGGGCGAGGATTTTGCGAGTCACCTGGAGATAAGAAGCCATCATTGCGTCCCGAGCCTCGTACTCCCCGGAGATGTGGCTGGCGATCAACTGGGAATCGCTGAAGGCCTTCAGGTTCCGGACGCCGAGCTTCTTTGCGGCCCGGAGGCCGGAGATGAGAGCTTCATACTCGGCAGCATTGTTGGTTGCTGGGAAGGAGAAGCGCAGGGCGTACTCCGTGACGACCCCTTCGGGCGACGCCAGGATCCATCCGGCGCCGCTGCCCGTGGAGCATGCGGAGCCGTCTACGAAGAGTCGCCATTCGTCGGCCGGTACGGGAGCCGAAGTAGCCTCGGCTTCGGTCGCGTTTGGCACTGGCTGAGGCGCCTCGGAGGCGCCAGGGGTAAGTTCGGCGATGAAATCTGCCAATGCCTGGGCCTTTATAGCTACCCGAGGAGCGTAGGAGATATCGAACTCTCCTAGCTCGATTGCCCATTTTGCCAGCCTGCCGGACACCTCTGGCCGGGAGAGGACTTGTCTCAGGGGCTGGTCGGTGAGGACCTTCACGGAATGGGCCAGAAAATAGGGCCGGAGCCTCCTTGCGGTCGAGACAAGGGCCAGAGCTAACTTCTCTAGGGCAAGGTACCGGAGTTCTGCCCCTTGAAGGGCTCGGCTGGTATAGTAAATCGGCTTCTGTACGCCTTCTTGCTCTCGGATGAGGACGGCACTGAGAGCCGTCTCGGAGACCGCAAGGTATAAGCTCAGGGGTTCCCCGGGAACTGGCTTGGATAAGATGGGGACTTTGGCGAGGTAGGCCTTCAGCTGGTCGAAGGCTACTTGGCACTCTTCCGTCCACTCGAAGTTGCTAGCCTTCTTCAATAGCTTGAAGAAGGGGAAACAATAGTCAGCCGCTTTTGACATGAAGCGACTGAGGGTTGCGATCTTCCCGTTCAGCTTCTGTACCTCTCGGATGTTTGCCGGGGGGCGCATCTGTATGATGGCCGAAATCTTCTCGGGGTTGGCTTCCACCCCACGGCGGGTGACCATGTAACCGAGGAACTTGCCGGAGGCTACCCCGAAGGCGCACTTGGCCGGATTCAGCTTTATCTTGTACCGCCTAAGGGCGGAGAAAGTCTCGGCTAGGTCGGCCAAATGCTCAGAAGCGATACGGCTCTTGACCAACATGTCGTCTATGTAGACCTCCATGTTTCGGCCCAGCTGTGGAGCGAACACTTTGTTGACCAGGCACTGGTATGTTGCGCCGGCGTTCTTCAGACCGAAGGGCATTCGGGTGTAGCAGTACAGGCCCAAATCGGTTGTGAAGCTGGTCTTACTCTCGTCATCCGGATGCATCCGGATCTGGTGGTAGCCCGAATAGGCGTCGAGGAAGCTTAAGAGCTCGTGGCCGGACGTCGCATCCACCACCTGGTCTATCCGAGGCAGCGGAAAGCTGTCCATCGGACAGGCTTTGTTGAGGTTGGTGAAGTCCACGCACATACGCCATTTGCCCTCTTTTTTTGGCACCATGACCACGTTGGCGATCCATTCCGGATGATGCACCTCTCGGAGGTGTCCGGCGTCCAGCCCCTTCTGCACTTCGGCTTGGATGGCGGTTCTCCTTTCTTGATTGAAGGTGCGCCGCTTCTGCTTTACCGGGGGCTGCTCGGCTATCTCCGGGTCAACCCCGGGCATGTCCGATGGAGACCAGGCGAAGACGTCGAGATTCTCTTTCAAGAATTCGGTAAGCTTCTCCGCTTCAATCTTATCTAGGCCGGAGCCTATCATCAGGACTCGTCCCTCGCCTCCCGGAATAGGGACGGCGAGGAGTGTTTCTCCCGGAGATGCTTCGGCTGATGACTCGATCGTCAGGGTTTCGGCTGCGGCCTTCCCTTTGACCGAAATCATGTAGCACTGCCGGGCTGCTTCTTGGTTCCCTTTGGCCTCGCCGATCCCGTGGTTGGTATGAAACTTCAACTTCTGATGGAAGGATGATGGCACGGCTCCGACCCCGCCGATGAGCCTTCGGCCGAATATGGCGTTGTAGGCTGACTCGATCTTTACAACGGCAAAGTCCGTTTCAACGGTCAATTGCCGGGGGGCGGAGCCTAAGGTTACAGGAAGCCGAACAATACCCTCTACTCGGCAGGGCGAGCCGTTAAAACCGAAGAGGGGGCCCCGATGAGGCTTCATGCTAGCCTCACTCAATCCCATCTTCTCAAAACAGTCGTAAAACAAGATGTTTGGGGCACTTCCATTATCCACAAAGATCCTATGTACATCATAGCTATTTATTACAGCGTTGACGACGAGGGCGTCATCATGAGGGACCTGAACATCAGTCAGGTCCTCGGCGCCGAAGGTGATGTCTTCCAGACGAGGCTGCTTCGGCTCGCCGTCGACTGCCGCTACGGTGTTGCGTTGCCGCGACCTTGATCCCTCCCCGGGCCCTCCGGATATCATCATGATAGACCCAGAGCTGGGTCTTTGATGGGATGATTCAACCGGGGCCGAGGTGGCTTTTGGCGGAGGAGCGGCTTCTATCGCCGGGGGTGGTTGCTGTCTGGGTGCTGCAGGGACGTCCCGGTTCTGCTGCGGCGGCTGCTCCCGCCGATATTGCGGCAATCTCCCCTCCCGGATGAGGCGGTCGATTTCTTCCCGGAGCTGCCGGCACTCGTCCGTCGTGTGGCCGATCTCTCGGTGATACTCGCAGTATTTGCCGGGGTCCCTTCGGCGAGGATCGGTCTTGATGCGATCAGGCCGCCGGAGCATGCCCTTCACCTCCATGAGCATCCGGGAAGGGGGAGCAGGTAAGGGTAGGTACCGCGGCTGCGGGTCCTGTCGCCTCTCCCTGTCCCAATCCTCCCGGCGATAACGTTTCCGGGAGGGCTCCTGGTCCTCGGACCGAGGTCGGACCGCCGGGGGAGCAGGCGTCGAGGTAGTTTCAGTTGCGCCTTTGCCCCTGGACAGCATCAGGGCCTCTCGGTTGATGTACTTATGGGCCCGGGCCACGAGGTCCTGAAAGGTAGGGGGATGGCGCTTTCCGATGGAGCCGAGGAGCCCCTCATCCCGGCACCCGCTGATCACGGCCGAGACCGCGATCGAGCTGTCGAGGTTTGGGATCTGGGCGGCCTCGGTCCGGAACTTGGTGAAGTACTCCTGGAGAGTTTCGGTGGGGCCTTGCCGGATGGCTAGCAAGCTGGCGGAAGTTTTGGACTGCCGGGTGGCATCATAGAACTGGTCGATGAACAACTGGCCCAACTGAACCAGGGAGTGGATGGAGTTGGGGGCCAGAGCCTCGAACCAGGTGAGGGCGATTTTTTCAAGGGTGAGGGGGAAAAGACGGCAGCGGACTGCCTCAGAGATCCCTCGGACCCGAAGATAAGTGTTAAACTTCTGGAAATGATAGACCGGATCTGTCATTCCGTCGTAGAGAGGGCCCTTCGGCAGCTTGAAGTTGGGGGGTACCTCGGTGGCTAGGAGCTCCGCCGTGAATGGGGTCTGCTCCAGGATGTTGCTGGCGAGGGGCGCCCCGTGAGGCCGAGACACCATCTGCTGCATCTCTTTGCGCATCGCCGTCAGCCGCTGGTCCAGGTCTGGGGCGGTCGAGGTGGCGACGGATTGCCCTCCGGTTCGGGCCGGACGGTACCCTGACGAAGCATAATCCTGCTCCGTCAGGCGATCAGTGCGAGGAGTTCGGACAGGTAGCGTCGGGGGCTCGCTGTGCGTCTCCGCGGCCTCGTTGAGAGGAACCGGCGCAGGCGCCGGCCGGAACCGGGCATCTTGTACTGGGCAGAGCGGGGGGAGCGGCGCCTGCGGAGGAGGCTGTCCCATCAGCCCTATGCGCTGGGCGATGGCGGATACCATCTCCTAGAGAGGCGCTAGGGACGTGACGGCAGCGGCTAGCGTCGCCACTTGCTGCTGGAGCACCCCCACTCGGTCTTCCGAGCCGAGAGACTCCGGTATGGTCGGCAGAGGCAGGCTCGGCGGGGCAAAAGGTGCGCCTTCGGAAGGCAGCACCTGCGCCGAGGCCTCCCGCGCTTCTGCTTCGCCTTGCCCGGATCGTCGGGTCACAGGTCGCTGAGACATGACTTGTTTTGTTGGTTTCCCACAGACGGCGCCACGTGATGTAGACTGGATCTATCACGACCGGATTTCGAGGCTGGAACCCGGAGAAATGGATCCGAAGCCGGTTCGGATCGGTGTTATGGAGGCCCGACGGGGATCCGGAAGGCCGAGGAGGCGGAGGCGGAGGCGAAGACGAGGGTCCGAAGGCCGAAGGGCGCTTCGGTCGGTGCGGGCTCATCTCCGGGAAGTCGGGGCTGAGTCTCCCGTTGCGGGGCAGCCGTCGCACGGCGTCGAGACCAGGGAGAGGAGTCCGAGGTCGGCGGCCGAGACCGACTCGGGAAGGTCGGCGATGATTCGAACCGAGCTCCTGCAGGAGGGAAAGAAGAAGAAACCGGTCAGCAGGAGTCCCGGGCTCTGGCCCTTAGGAACCCCCTCCGACGGTCAAGTTAGCTCCTGAAGATGATTCGATTCAGAAGGCAAGAAGTAGCTTTAATGCTATTCGGACCGTAGTCCTTAAGGGTCTCGGAGGCCAAGAGTTGCATCCCTTTGGCAATAAATAGCGGTGTATTTATAGCAGAGGATAGAGGTTGGTTAACGGTGGTAGCCGATATAGGACTATGTTTGGGCTTACCGGTAAACCGCCATAGTGCCTGATCCGCCACCGGAGTGGGCCGGACTCGGCTATCGGGCCGAAGGGGGTTGGGCCGCTAAGGGGCCGAAGCCTGCTGGGCCTTGGGCTGCCGTGCCATTCCCGGGCCGAAGGCTGGCGGGCCGCTGACGGGCTGAAGCCTGTTGGGCCGGGAGCGACGGTGCCGCTTACTGGGCCGAGGGCCGCTGGGCCGCTTACGGGCTGGAGGCTCCCGGAGGGCCTGATACTGCTGTTGTTGGGCTGAACGGGGTTTGGGCCCGCTCTAATGGGCCGAATCGGATTCTGCCTCATCAATATCTATAATTTTTTACAAATATACCCTTCTTAAATGTTAATCTTCAGGATTATCTATCTTGTCTTTGTATTATGTTTAGTAACTTCCTTAAATTAAAATAGTGTCAGAGATGCCCCCTGCAGTTAGCCTGCATTTAATGTGCAACGAATATTTAAATCTCATCTACAAAGTTAAATGTTTGGACAAAAATACTTCTATGAAAAGAAGTCTTTTTGACTTGCACGTTTGTCAAATAGAGTGAAAGAGAGGTAGAGAGATAAATAGATAAATAAAAGAGTAAGACTTGATGCACTTGTCACCTATGAAAAATATTTGTGATCATGTCCATAAATCTATACATACGTATAAAAATGACAAATATTTTTAAGCATGCTAAATATTTCGTGGACGTGACAAATACTATTTGTCGTACCTATAAAATATTTGTCACGTTAAAAAATTTGTACACAAATGCGTAGCGATGACAAGTATTTTTCAACCACACCCACAAAGTATTTTCACTTACGAGAAAAAAATTGTCAATCTCATGTGACACCTATTTATTTGGACTAATGACATACTCTCGTTACAACAAACATTACTCTAGAAAAAAAGAGAGTGTACTAAAGATAAAGGTGTTTCGTAGTTTTGTCGGTCAGTGACAACCAGGGTATTTTTGTAAATATTTTGAGGAAACTCAAATAATCCAAATATCACTCAAGGGTTTAAAGATACCGCCCCTAGACATGGCAACGGGGAAATCAGAAGCCCAATTGAACAGCCAATGCTGAAACTAGCCATTGCAAGTCGTATAGCCCGAGAGCGTTCAGTTCGAGGAAACCATCTATAAGGAAAGACCAATTCGAATAAGTTCATGATCGACTTGCCAGAAAAGAAAAAGGGCTCTGAAACAGTACACAAGGTATGCATGCTAAAACAGCTTACTTGCTCATACACAGAGAAATCTATCATGAATTAAGAACGAAACAATTGTAACATGAAGCATATGCACTATTGGCAACTCTTGGCTTAAGGAATTAACAAAAATACAGCAAGACCACTGAAAATTTAATTTAATTATATCCCCACTTGGAGGAGTAATGCTAATTGCACTAAGGGTTAGTGCAGGAAGTTGAATTATCTTGCAATGCAAGATGACATCGGCCCAGATGAGTTGGTGCATATGAATTAGGTAGTTTTTTATTTGGATGGAACCATACAAGTATTAAATGTGAGTATAAGATTTTAGATATAACAAATATATATGTTAATGACAAATACTTCATGGGCATGACAAATGCTATTTGTCGTACTCACAAAATATTTGTCATACTTGAAAAATATTTATCACGTCTATAAATCTGTATACATATATATAAGGATGACAAATATTTTTAGGCATGATAAATACTATTTATCATGTTTACAAAATATTTGTCACATTCAAAAATCTGTACACAAATACGTAGAGATGATAAATATTTTCAGACATGACAAATGTTTATCATGTCCACAAAGTATTTGTCGTACCTATATATATTGTCATATTTAAAATCATGTAACTTCATTTAATATTTGTCTGGTTCCATCCGAATAAACAATTACATAATTCATATGCACCAATTTATATAGACCAATGTCATCTTATATTACAAAATAATTCAACTTGTTACACCGACTCTCAATGCAAACATTACTCCATTAGATACCATATTATTCTTGTCAGGAAGTGCCACTCTCTCTGCAATACCCAGGAGAGCTCGCACTGCAAAGCAATGCCCGAAAGTGTCCGTTGCCAGTGGCCACGGAACTACACCACACGCCATGACCAGCCTACCACCATAGTAATCCACCAATGCACCTCCGACAAGTGGGGACGCCAAGTATCCGAGAGAAACAATGGCTAGTAATCAGAGCATTACTGAACAAAATATGAAAAGAAAATATATAATTCTGTAAATAATTATAAACTCCTAGGGAAAGTATACCTGCAAAATTTTCTACAAAATTTAATCGCCAAAAATCACAAATTAACAACAATAGCTAAAAGATTCAGTTAACACATAGCAATCTGGTCAAAGTTAGCTTTCATAAAATTATTACCAATGACAATACACTGAGATCCTTGTCTATCTGTGGGATGCGGAGGTGAAAGGCTAGGGCTATAGATAGTGAAAGTGACTGAATATAGCATTATTATTTACGTTCACATCTCAACATATTTATCCGTGTTATAGATTGTATTGCGTATTCAAATTCAACAATAGAAGTGTTTGTTGTAGGTAGAAAAGAATTAAGTGAGATCTTTTGGCTTTTCCTTTCTGTGTTAGTGTGCACTTTCAAACACAAATAAAAAAGGATGAATGAGTCATTTGACTCTAAAATAATCAATCATACCCCATCGCTTCTATCTCCGTGTGTCTGAGAAGCACATAGAGACAACAAGACTCGTGGAGGTTGAGAGGATCCCGTCCCAAAAAGAACATATCAATATTATTGGATCCTTACATCCCCACTTAGTTGTACTACTAGTGCCGGAAAAGTCTGAACTCAGTGTGTGGTTGCAGCTTCTAGAGTACTTTAGCGCATATAAGAAGATCAGATTGATAATTAATTAATTTCTAACATAGTTCATCCTTGTAACGAATCTGGCTAAGAGGAACGTATCTGCAGGTAACCTTCAGTTATCATTCAAATCTCCTTGAGAGGTATTGATTACTTGATTATTCAAACATGCATCACATCAAATATATAGTTTCTCCGAAGGTATTTTTTTCATTTTCTAGCATAGTTCATTTTGGTGATTAATGGGTCTGTTAAGGGGAGTATATATATTTGTGCGAAATCTTTATTCGTCACTCTAATCTCCTTGAGGAGTTGATGATTCAAACATCACATCCCATTTGTCTGCCCCAAAGCTACTTGTTTATAGTCGTTGATATGAAGACCACAAAAGAGAATATTCACGCCACTAATCAAACGGGAAGAACAGCACTGGAGGTTGACATAGACATATGTCGACATGAGCATCTCAACACGAACGATCTCTACACAGGTGAAGCACTTACATGTGTCGTTTTCCTCAGTGGCCACTGTCATGGAAATGGGGTTATCTCTGTAAGGGAAAAGCCAGAGTTCCTGTCATGGATGAAACAGAAGAAGACGAGGCAACGAGACGTGATACCTTCCAGTGTCATCCTCACCCTGTGTCCTCCACACGTTAAAGTCTCTCGATGGGGTGTTGTCTCTTTCCTTCGTGTGCTGTGCACCAGTCTTTGGATTTTTTTTTCTCTCATGATGTGAAGAGACCCTTGGTGCCATGAGAGGCTCTTAGCTTCAAGCCCTAGGACTCTTGCGCCTCTTACGCTTCCTCTCATGCCATCTTGTTTTCTTCTCCGTAGATTCTCTACACATCCATCCTTATTTTATTAAAAGCCTGTCGGAGAACATAGATTGTGAGAGACTACTCTACGTTGCAGCATGCATATAGGATGGCTTCTACATATATACACCACAATAAACATTTGAAGACCAAAATGTCATGAAAGAATAAAAGTGTGGTGGTTAGAATCCAAGTGTACGTCAGTTTGACACAGAAATTATTATCTAGATTTTTACATATGCTTTTATTCTATAACATTTAAATTTATATTATTCTTGAATGCAGGATATATAAGCTAATAATGAGTGTACTGCACCTTAAAAGATCATGTTCGTGCACAGTCTGGATGCTTTATGATCACTGTTGGAGGAAGGCAGGCTCTAAGAATAACTAATAAAAAACGTCAAGCAAGATGGATGCGTCTCATTCAACATTTTTAATGATATATAATATATGTATGTAGAGACAGATGAAATCCACCGACTTTATCCACAACTGTAAAACCCCCTTCCCACTTTGTGCCTTATATGAAGTGTTGTGAAGTTGCACGCATAGTGCAATGAAGCAAGTTGTCCACACTGATCAGTTCCAATAATTTAGCCTCTCACAAGTCACAAGGGGACGAAGCACACAGAATAAGACGTCCCCTGAAGGCTTTGATGAAACGAAAGGAATCATTTCGTTCGCATCTTACGGATTCTCAGGGAAATTATCAGCGCGCGGTGTACGTGCACATCAGCGCGCGCGAGTGTGCAGCAAGTGCTGCTTATTCTTTAAGAAAGAGTTTCTCACAGAATGGCTATTTTTGTTTTGGCACCGGTTGGTCTACGTTAAAGGAATGCAAGCAGCTTAACTTTTAGGAATGATTATCCTAAAGGCTGGTTTGTTTGGGGAATAAAGAGTCGAATAAGACAGTTTATAACATTTATTTCGTGAATCCGAGTTTAAGAGTACGGACGCATTATTCTTAGCGCGGACGCGTTATTCTCGACATAAGTGAAATAACTCAACTCACCTAAAATGTTCCAAAGAGAATTCTTATTGTTTTAAGTATAAAAGATCTGGTTATAGAAAATTCGAATACAGTATCCATAAAACAAACCGGCCCTAAAAGTATTTCAGATTCTGATGATATCAGGATAGAAGCAGTACCGATGGCCACTTACAGTGATTTTACCAGCAGCACGGCGACTTTGGCCATTACCAACGGAGCTAACTGGACCCTAAGTAGTAACCTGTGGCTGCTACAAGTGCGACAGCATACAAAGCATGTATTTCTTAAGCCCAATCACTCTTTAATATATATAACACGATCAGGAAATATTCTTTTGTTTTACCTAGGAAATGCATATATCACTCTGCGTTGATATGTTCTGTGACCGTCCAATGGGTAATACTCCATTGTCAAAAATAGAAATTAGGACTAGGAGGAGGAAGTTAATACGATCACCCTAGTTCAACCCTGTAAATAGTGACGAGATTTTCAAATCGATGTTCTACATTCAAACTTTACTAGAATTGCTTAGCATAACCCTATTACGTACAGTTGTAAAGGGATACATAATAATTAAAAGCTGTAAGGATGCAGGCATGATGTATGAAAATATTTCAAGAACGTGGAAAATATAATAGAAATCATGCAAGGTTGCAAACTCAAATGAATAGAGAGAGAGAGAGAGTATAGTTTAATAACCACAAAAGTACTACTTTTTAACATAATTGTTAATCCATCATTAAAAAATAGCATTTTGATACCCCGGAGAGACGGAGAGAGGATATAGTTTAATGACTTCAAAAGTACTATTTTTTAACATACTTGATTTAAATAGCAGTTTGATACCAGAGAAAGATCTCCACTAAATATGTTTTATTTCTTGATAAACTAAACTAATAAACGGCCGATAACTTTTACCTTGCACAATCCAATTCTGGTCGGTAAAACTTCATAGGAAGACTCTACACTTCACTAGTATTAAAATCACCATTTTTAAAATTAGTCAGTTTTTACAGTTTTAAAATCAGAGAGTATTTTGTTTGAATGCATATAAGTACATGAAAATTAACAAAATAAAGGAGCATACAAAACCTTTTGATTTTTTGTTTACAATGGCCGTTTTGTAGAAAACAAAACAAGGGAATGGGCCTTCAAGTGGGTAGACAAAGGTCGGATGGAATTTTATGTTGCACTGTTTTATTGGGCTGTGCATAATTCGGTTCAAACGGAAAAATCGAACTGAACCAAGTGATTTGGTTCGATTTTAGCTCATGTTCGGTTTAGATCGGCTTCACAAAGTTGTTAAACTGAACCGAACTGAATAAACTGATTTTTAAATAAATATATACTTATATTAATATTATATCTATAAATATTTTAATATTTTAATATCAAATACATATTTATGTATAAATATATATATTTTTAAATTTAATTTTAATATTAAATGCATATATATATATATGTTTAATATTAATAAAATAAAGAATTTTGATTTGAACCGAATCGAACTGAAATATTTTGATTTGGTTCGGTTTGGTTTCAACTGGCAATTCAATTTAGTTCGGTTTGAAGAAATTTTCTCAAAAATCGAAGTAAACCGAACCGTGCACACCCCTATTGTTTTATACATTGAAAAATAACATAGATTTTAATATTTTACATTAAAACAAATAACGGCTAAGTCTCACCGCTAATTAAGGATCCTGTTGTGTGCATCTTTGATTTCTATGAGGAGAATAACCCTGGCTCTCACCATCTAACTGAAGGTGAGCAGGTATGTATAACTCCCCAGTTCAACCCTATTAGTATTAATACACGTCCCTATCTAGGTCATCTCCATTAATGTGAAATTTCGTGAGCCTCGAGATATATTTTTCGAGGGAAAAAGCCGACTCCACCGCTAGTACTGGAGCTCATAGTGTGATCCAAGTTGTCGAATCATATGCAAACAAGATTTATTTTTGATAACCATCTAATCAATAATCAGACAATACAAACGTTAATTTGGCTGATTTTTTTTAATGTGAACTGTTTTTAATGGGGTGTTTGGATATATTTTTTTCTCTTCTTCTTCTCTCAATTTTTATTTTGAAAAGAAAATGAGACTTACACCTCCTTTAAATTCCTCTCTCCTATTTTTAAGAGAGACGATATTCTTTCAAAATAAAAATAATTTAATTCTTATTTTTTATTCAAAAGAGATACAAGATGATTTCCACTTCTTACATAACCGCTCCACTTCTCTCTCTCTGATAACTCTTCCACTTTTCTATCTCTCTCACACACGCCTCCGCAACTTTTTCTCTCTCCCTCTCTCTCTATAAAAATTAAAATAAATTTTTGAATAAAATAAATTTTAAAAATAAAATAATCACAAAATAAAAATTATTCCCAAACACCTTATAAGCCTTTTCTTACAACCATCTAATTTTGAAGATCGTAAAACTTTGCAGCAAGTATGCTGACTCACTGCAGCTACGCAAGGAAGAACATTTTTTATTCAATAAATATTTGTCGTAATGCCTTGATGATTTAGATAGTACATATCTGCTGCAACCCCTCCAGGATGGTATGGTGATTGCATGCCATCTGATCTGTTAATCAGACGGCATTGCGGCAGCAATCCTCCTAAGCATATCTCCTTTTTAGAAGGAAAATAACCACAAAAGGCCCATCCAGCCTGACATCTTAAACTTGCCGCTCTCATAGGTGGGTCGGGCCTCCCCGACGAAGCCCATGTCCGGCCCAGTTCCTGTAGAAGTGGTTTGTGCTGCGCGGCCGCCGTTCCTGGAGCAGCCCAGCCAAACCATGATTCATGAGTGGCATGCACCGAGACAGCCAAAACTTCTCTGTATCCAGGCTACATGACCCTAGTCAATTTGTTTGTAAAATAGGTTATCCATAATTACTTATTCAGAATAACGTATATTAGAATAAGGAGCGTTTAACTTTGATAGTTTTGTGGAACCCACTATCGGAATAAGAAGAATAAGCAATTCTTAGGTCTATAGTCGAATTGTTTATTTTCCTTATTTTAGTACAAGTAATTTTAATGCGGTATAAGTCATTTCGCCCATCAAACTAGAATTAACCTTATTCTAATAATAAGAAATTTTATTCTTCTCTAACTTTGCAAACAATGTGAAATGTTTATCATGGTCTTTAGTCCATGACGCAGCACTAGGATTGGGTGCACATCAAAACGAAACCTTTTCTTGGGAAGATTTAAATTTTAACATTAGAATTATGGGCGATGGCCCAGCGTTGGAAGGTGTTAAAGAATAAATTACAGGTTTTCTTGTCTATTATAATTGTTTCTTCAGCTCCAAAAACTTAGCCCCTTCCAAATTCTCGAGGATTAGACCACAAACTGACATGGTTGCCGCACAGCTATAAAATGGAAGAATTTTATTTGCTTATATATATATATACATAAGTCTCAAACATGTCTCACTCTGTACAACCAGATTTGTTTAAAAAAATGGAAATTATTTTGGGCTCGGTTCATTAAGAATTTATTTTTTATATTGTGAGGTTTAGTGTTCTATATTTTAGAATTTTTTATGTCGTCCAATCAGAGGTCACACTATATAAACATATCGATCAGATTGGCCAACTTAAGAAAATTTGAAAAAATATTTTTTTATTTAATTGCCTGGCACTAGCTGCCCGTGCAACAAGTAAAACTCAAAATGGAAGGAGTCAACATGGAGCGGAAGAGTTTCTATCTTTCAAGAGCTGAGCTCCACTTTGATAGCAGAATGAGTTATGACATAATTAATTATGTTGGATTCGGATTGAAATCTAAAGTAGAATAGCAAATTCTTGGGTGCATAATGAAATTGCTTATTCACCTAATTCCAAGAATAAGCAATTCTTACTCGGAATAACCAATTCCTCCCACCAAATCAGAATAAACCTTATTTTGACCATAAGGAGTTTTATTCTTCCCTTATTTTGCAAATAAAATGGAGCAGCGAACTTAAATGTTGGGGTTTCAAAATTGTCCTTTGTCCACTGTCCACATAAACAAGGCAAAACAAGTAAGCTACTTGGTGATTATAGTTAAAACATGATGTGAAATGAGGTTTAAAGAACAATAAAGGATTATGCACGTCCAAGGTACGGAGATGAATCTCGTCAACCACAAATAATGGAGGCTTCCTTTCTATACGTTGGTATTCATTCCAATAATAGGTGCTTGATGCATGTCAATTCTTAGTGGGGAGGCAAAGACAAAGAAAAGCAATGGAGGTAGCCAGTTGAATAACCTATAATTGGATTCCCATTTGCTCTAGTGTCACTACACACAGGCCTAATACTTTAAGCCTAGGTAAATGTTAATAGAGTGCTCAAAAGTAGGTGACCAAGTCTACATCATTATGCTGTTACTCAAAAAAGGCAAGGTTGAGAGGTGACATATGGCTGGTCCATGTAATCCATTGAGAACACAACACAAAAGCCAATTAAAAGTTTTGGTTTAAATCTTTAAATTCTCGATTCTGCAATGCAAAAGGTCAGAATTCACAATTAACGTTAATTCTGACCCGTTGAGTTATTCTGGCTGTCACCGCGTGCAGTGTAGCACACAGCAATACAGCGTTAGATTGTGCACTCCTACAGCTCGTGCATTTTTCTCCCTTTTTTAGTTTTTATTTAACTGTCTGATTTTAATTAGACGAAAGATACCGAATAAGGTGCGCTTCCAACTCAGTAAATTTTTTAAAATAAAAAACATACGTTGTTGCACTGCCACCGGATCAAAAAGATCCAACGACATGTCAACTTGATCATGTACTGGCCCTTGTTCGGCCCATGACAAACCTGCGTTGCGCCAATTGAGCAGGCCCAACAGAGCCAACGTCTTTGAGAAAACCTTGCTGCAATGGCAGTTTTTAATTTTTTAAAAAAAATTAAAAAAAATTGGAGACCTCAACCTACCTGTGTGGCGTACAGTTTGATCTTGGATCGGACGATCTAAAATAAAATTAAAAATAAAAAATCGAGCCCCAATGATCGTTTAATCTAAGATCAGACCGTACAGTCATATAATTCAATTGGGGGCCTCTGAAATAAAAATTCATTCGGGCAACCCAGAGCTAGTTTGAGAAGTGAGGTAAGCATTCGTCATCAGAAGTTCGAGTCGAATTGGAGATCACTGGGGCAATGCAGAAGAAATTGTTCCTCATGACATCCGAGGACAGCAGGATCCTCACAGCATGACATGAATCTATGGAAACCATGAGTTGAACAATAAAAAATGGACTATTTGAGAAATGACGTGATAATATGGAGATCGCCATCGATTGTGGCTAGTGATTAAGTTTAAAAATGAAGCGAATAATCTTAAAACAAAAGCAAAAAATTTGAGAAATACTTATTGCATATGTACGCAGTTGGCCCTCCAATGCACAACTGTAAAATCACATTCACATGTGATTCAATGGCTTGGATCGTGTGTTCAATGACTCGGATCGTGTGTGGACACTCTTTTTCTTTTGTTTTTTTAAACCACTAAATCGAAGATCGGATAATACATAAATCAAAAGCTAAGTGATCCCACAGGTCGATTTTTTTCATCCTTTTTTAATTCATTTGGAGGTTAGCCAAGCCAAAACTCATTTCTATCGAATTGGTTTAAAAAATTAAACCAGCTGTCCAAATATCAGAACATGATCCCAAATTCCTTTTTTCCGACCTAACCACTTAGGGTGGCTGAGAAATGGAGTCTTATAGTCTCTCATATTATTTAATTCATTAATATTGGTTTCAAAAAAATAATGTTTATTTATAGTCTATTACTGACAAGTAATAGAGCCCCCTTTGCTTAACTACAAAGAGGGCCAAAGACTTTTCAATGCAAATCAGAAAAGGAAAAAGAAAACACACACACACCAAAAGAAAAAAAAAAAAGGCTTCAATGAACCTAAAGGTTTTCGTTGATTGGCATTTACTCCCATATTAGGTAGACATGAGGTGTTCTATCGTTTTGTAACACTTATGGGAAGGATGGATTATGAAAAATTCATCTCCTTCTTGTTAAAAAAGTACATGTTTTAGTTATAAATTTTCATAATCTCACTTGGCAAGATAAGTGTTTGTAGATTATAACTTTTGGAGGGATATTTACTTTATTATCCTTACTTTTGTTGATAAAGAAGAAGAAAGAATATCTATTATTATCTTTTTCTCATGTTCTCCTCGAAAGCTATGTAAAAGTTGAGTTCTTTAGCTTTTGGAGATTTTTGAGCATGTCTTTCCCTCTCCTCCTTCCCAAAATCTCATTCACCCAAGCCAATGTTTCTTGACTCATTTGATTAGAATTATGTTTTTTTTAATGGTTTCCAATCATTGAAAAACGCATAATCTAAAAGCCATCTCAGTTCTCTGACTCTAATGAATAGAAGTTTGCTAGAGTCCACAAAGATGATCTCATCTCCTGCTATGGCATGCTCTTAGACATGAGATGTTCTAAAAATCTCTGACTCTAATGAATGGGAGTGCACTGAAGTCCAAAGGATGATCTCATCTCCTGCTATGCTATGCTCCAACTATAGGAGCTGATGAACTTGTAGTGTTAGACAATCTAGGCCACCAGCAAAAGGATTACCCACCGTGAACGATTCCGACGTAATGCCATCGTTGGCATATGATCACCCTGAGGTCATTGTTAAAATCGAGAGAACAAGGCATCCAAACGAGAGGAACAGAAGAGATCATTCGTCTGTTATGTGTCGCAATCTACACAAATGAAGTCATTAATAAGTCTAGCCAGGCACCCAAAGATTGGAAAATCCTTGCCAAAGAGGCAAGTTATTATCCTTCCTAAAACAAAAGGACTGACAAGAAGTCATTGCACCGCCAAGAAAGGAAATTAATCAGGGAAAAGAACAGGAAAATGCTATCATCAATATGACCTAAAAACCTTCGTTACCTTTTCTTACACAGGATGTGGGTAAATCTGATTGGTTCCTTTCTACGCTTACACTACTTACCCATCATGAATTTGTAAAACAGTTTTTCATCAATATGCCTCTTGAGTAACACTTGCTGCAAAATGCCTCTGCTACTGTGCACTGCGGGATATTACAATAGCTAAAAAAATACTTTTAATTTTTTTATTTTTTTAAAGATCAGGGTCTACATGTCCTACTTGTTCGTACAGCTCAATTTTTGATCGGACAACAAAAAATATTTAAAAATAAAAAATTGATATTGAGCTTAACCCATTAAGATTTGTTGTATTGTTTATTGGAGTTCTAATTTTTTATTTTTTTATTTTTATTTTTTTAAATTTTATCTCATCCAATTCAAATTCGGCTATATGACACATAGGGCATGTGAGTCCAACCTTTAAAAAAAAAAATGAAAAAAGTAAAAAATATTTTTGTTACCCACTGCAATGCTCCGTATCAGCAGAGGGCATGGCAGCAAGTGTTACTCATACTTCTTTAAAGGGGTGAGTAAAAAAGGTGGGAATGGTTTTTAGGTCACAATAGCGTTATTCAAAAAAAAAGGTTTAAAAATGAAGTACATATGTTAGAAAATTTGGAAAATACGTACATTTACAAAGAAAATTTTGAATTCATCAATCTACTATAGAAAGAGAGAAGATTCTTAGTGAGAAGCTTCCAAACAATAAACTCTAGGGCGTTCGGAAACGGTATCGATTTTAAGACTATTTTGCACCTAAAAAATATTCTATTTAAATTTTTATCTCAAATTTTGAAATTTCAGTATATAGACTCCTCACGTGTTTAGCAAAAACGAACTGAATTTTAGGGAAGTTTCTTTCATCCATTCCCCATTGCCAAGGCCTTATTAGCACCATCGTCACAGCATCCTTGTACTTTGAAAGGGGATGATGGGCGGGGGAATCAGACCCATGAACAAAAGCATTACCAAACGCCCTATTAGAAATTTCATTTAAAACGCTATCGGTGGGCGCGTATAACGACGGAGCGCATCAAATTAAGCTTACTCAAATTTTACTTCAATGCCGTCGAAACGAAAATACCAATGCACCAGAAAGGGAAGAGCAACGGCACCTGTACGCAACCAGGTAGCAGTAGCAGCATCGTCCTCAAGACGTACGCTCAAATTAACCTCTGTTGTACTTCCTTTGAATCCAGGTCCAAACTGTTAGTCCCCATTACCAGAGTTAGACCTGAATATGTCCAATTCTTATCGGATACTGAACGTATCATATCCGTCTTTTAAGAACGGATAAGAAACGGGCATAGAGTAATCGGGAATGGCTTACAGCCCTAGTCCCCTGCAGGCACCCAGCTGGTATAAATGCAAGCCTTCGACAACAGAACAGAAGTTCAAAGCTGTAAGAAGAAGATATCTTCTGAGTAGCTTCGGCTTTCACTTCATCAATCACGAGAACTGCGAAGACAAAATTAATATTGCACGTAGAATGTGATTTTTCTCTGTGATAGCGATGGGCAATAATGATATGATCTTCTTCCTTGGACAGGTGGCACTGTGGACCTGTGCTTACTTCTTTTTTTAATGAAAAGAATTTAAATCTCACTTTTGGACGTTTTTATACTATTACACCGTCTCTGGGCACATGTATGAGTCCCACTGTACATACGCAGACCTCTCACTGTGTAAAAAGTAGGAAGGCGCATGATCAGCTAAATTAAGAGATAAACCTCTTCTGCTCGCAGCAATGGTGGACTTCGATATCATGGCATTATCTGCTTAGAATGAGCTCCAAGTACCATTAGACCACACGTCCTTTACTGAGAGCAAGCTAGGGACAACTTGTACACCAGAACAAAAGGAATCTGACCCACCAGGATTAATCTTAAAGTCAGATGCCGTGTCTTGGTAGCTCTAAACAGTACAAGGACATGTGGACGCGAACGTGGAAAGGTGGGTAATCAAGTTCTTGATGGAGAACTTTGCAGAAGAGTGAGAGAGACGGGGAACGGTTCAAAAGTGTGGCCGGGGAGGACGGGCCTGTGCGCCCGCCTCATGCAGGTGTACAACGCTTCTTCCACCGGCCCGGCCCCCCACGTGAAGGCGAGAGCAGGTGGCGCGCGGGGGAATGCACAGAACTAGAATTCCTTTGTTTGGCAGAGGGTGAGGGGCACCGCCCCACGTAGGTGGTCGCCTGTTTCATACACGAAATTCCAAACCCTAAAGTTCATGTCTCGCGTCACATGCCAGGGGGTTGACCCCTTTGTTGTTTATAAGTTAAGTTTCGCGTTAGTCTTAAACTCATCTGCTCTTTCTCTCTCCCTCTCCTTCGACCTCTTCCACATCTGACAAAAAAAAAAAAAAAGAAAGAAAGAAACCTCAGCTATAGAATAGTGAGGGCGCCATGTTCCCAAGGAGATGGTAGACGTAGTTGTTTAGCGGACTCTAGCTACTAACGTCGTTATGCAGTATTCTGTCTCTCTCTCTCTCACACACACATCAATGCCTCTCTATCTCACTCTGTCTGGAACTGTGTTAACGTTGATTAAAATTTCTGCCTCAGTTTCCTATGACTGATCACCACCAAAGCTCATCCAGTTCTCTTTTTGAATTCCTACCCTTAGAGCTCGTTTGCATCTATCTACACAGAAGACTAGTATATAATTATATAGTACCGAGAACTTTATACTTCGAAGAAGAAGACAGGCATAATTCACCTCTCCCTCTCTCTCCAACTGTTAATGTTGATAGAAGTTTCTGCATCGGTCTTCTATGGTTCACCACCAGACCTCATTCAGTTCTCTTGGTCTCTTCCCACCTTCGATCGTTCTCCGCTTTGCTCTCTCTCTCTCTCTCCACTTCAGTGAGCACTTACTGTCCGAAACGAAGAAATGCAAAGAGGAGGGGTTCAACATTTATGAAAAAACTTTCCACGTAAAATTAAGTTCTGCATGATTTTTTTTTCTTTTCAATTGTGTCTCTCGGGAGCTACCAAATGCATTCAGGAGATCTTCGCTGGCAATGATAGTATATAGCATCCCTCCGGAATTTTCTTATTTTTCCCTTACTTCTAACCTATGTTTGAGGTACGTTAGAACTTTTGAGCTACTTGAAGAACTTTTAAAAGTTGTATCCCGATGACTGACGAGTGTGGCGTTCCACATGACTTAGAGTGCAGCACACTAGCATTCCTCAAATAAAAGAGCCTAATGTACACTATCAAAAGTGATTAATGATATTAACTATCCTCATTCGATCAACTGCTAAAACATAAGGTACACAAGCTTATGTCCAGAGGGACTCTCTCTTGAGAGACTCTTGAGCTACAGTACTGCTAGAAGAGGCGAAGCTCATGAGCTGAGGGAAACCAGGGAGAGTATTGTCGAAGAGAAACGGCTTGTCATCGTTATGGATCTGTTGGGTAGGCAGGGGGGCCTCCTGATGCATCTGGACGCAAAGGATTTCTGCTTGGGCCATGGCCAGCTGCATCTGCAGCTGCGACACCTGGTTCTGCAGGTACGAGATGGCCCCAACGCAGCCGTAGACAGGGTCCCGCATCCTTGCATTCGCCTCATACACAAGGCTGCTCACCGCATCCGCTCTCTGATGAAACGGAAGGTCCTGCGCGCAAACACATTGACAATGAAGTTACAAAACAAAAACATAGAAGACGTGACAGTTTAACTTCAGAAACGACGCATGGCAGTTTCATTCAACTGGCCAAGCTGATCATTGCTCTTGTTATGTCTGTTTGTTTTCATGCCCACTGAGTAGGAAGAACGTATGGGTAAAACAGGAACCTAAAAGGTGGAGAAACCCAGGAGTGCACTATGGCATTAGGCACAGATCGAGATGGGAAAGGGAGAATTCTCTCTCTCTCTCTCTCTCTCTCTCTCTCTCACACACACACACACACACACACATCTTGCAACAGAAAATATCTGAGCCAAGTGTATCAAACAAGGGAAAAACTCAGCCAGGTTAGTGAGAAGAAAACCTGCAACATCTTGCTAACGTTGCTGGCGCCGAAGACCTTGTGAACAATGGCAAATTTGTGGGGATCATCAGAAGGAAAGAAAGGGCCAAAGATACAGTCCTTGGCGCATCGACGCCGGAGAAGTTTGCAGGCAGCACAAGGGGAATTGCCAACCATGGCCAGTGGAAGAGAAGAGGAGTACCAATCGAAAGGGGAGGAAGAAGATGGGTATAGGTGGTTTGGAGCGCTGGACTTTACAAAGCCTGAACTGAAGGTAAAAGGGAAATGGTGTGCTTATTTATAATGGAGCCCGTGTGGAGAATAGTCATATGAAATAATATTGACAATTTGCAAGAAGAACCCAGAGAACCATGTTTAATTTCTGCTGAATATAATAGAGTGCTCCTGAACTGAAGCTAATGAAGATGTGAACAGTGAACAGCCTTCTTCTGTTTTTAATCGAAGGTCACAATTAAGCAATATAAAAACGCTTCCTTCGGAATCTTTACTCCTTACCAATGGTGATACAGGTCAAGAATGGACACTATAATTAAAGGAAGAACCAGCCTGTTCAAAGACTAGTTTAGGCTTATCATATATGTGGAATTGTACATTGGACAAAGCATTAAATTACCTGTTAGCTGTTGCCTCGGCTGGAGTGCTAAAATACCTTCTGGCGTGAGTTGAGATGTGCTACCATGTCAATGCTGTGCGAGGAAGATCCCTTCCATTGGCATTTGGCATTTGTCTTGGCGCTTGTTCGGCTCAACCTCTTGTGTTCCAAGATTTGTATGTAGCGGTGTGATATAAAAGCAGAAGACATTTTGTATGTACACCCTTCAAACTTCTTCTTGGTCCCCTACATCTCTGAAAAAATCATATTATTTTAGATGCCCTTATAATCGACCAATAATCCCTCCTTCTTTCCCTTCGCCCTTAGGATCCATGGAAATTATTACACTTCCATTATGGTAAATAATAATGAAAATACCTCCGAAAATTTGCACCAATGCTCAGGAAAATTAGTAAGAGATGGCAGAAAGCCAAATCATAGGAACTCCAAGGGATGAGAATAATCTTATTAATTAATTGGTTTTTTTATTTTTTAGAAATATTTTTTATTACACAACCAATCGGATTACTACAGTTAAATTTTATGATGGGATAATGAAATTTAGATCCTAAGGAATGAAAAACAACCTTGGGGTAATTGAAATTTAAGCCCTAAGAAATGAAAACAGTCCTGACGCAATTGAATATTTTAAAAAATAGCATAATTTTTGTTTTTTATTTTTACATGGAGACGATGGGGCTTTTGCCCTCCAAGGTCGATCAGGGCTCTCAAACCCCTATTCCCCAAAATTTTAGAGGCACGAAAATGAGATAGGGGGAGGGGTACAAAACAGATCTCTGGGACATAGTGATGACAGTAGGGACATAGAATCAACATTTGTTGAAATATGGGCACATTGCGGATGATATGATACTCATGTCTACAGACATATATAATTGAAAGAAAGAACAGGGCTATATTGCAAACAATTCAAATCAAAATATAGTGGCCTGATGCGGACCATCCGGTTCAGACCGGTTTATAAGGGCTCATAGATGTGTTAAGGGCTGCAAATGAATTAATACACTGGACGAACAGTTCATGAGATAATAGTTTGACTTGACTCATTTATTAAATTAAATAAATAAGTTTAAACAAAAAATTGAGTTCAACTAATTAAACAAGTCAAACTTGAACACACGCGAGTTCAACTAGATTATGTTCAAAAGCAAGCTCGTTTAAATACTCATTAAAAATTCATTTCAATAGCTCGTCTATATATTCATTAATAGTTAATTTAAATAGTCATTAAAAAAAATTTTAAGTACTCATTTAATTATATTTATAAATAAATTTATTACTAAGATATTTAATATTTTTTAAAATTTTCTATCAAATAACATGGGATGCTAACAATTTGGTAGTCACTATGATTCGCCTTAAGTCTATAAATTTGAATTTAAAAAGAAAAATTGACTAAATCTATCATAACTTCCTTGAGCTCACGAGCTATTCGACACTCGCTCAAGCTAGTTCAATAAGCCAAGTTCAAACAATCATCATAAAATATTTGGTTCAAATTAACTCGAACTCGATTCAAATTAAACAGAACCAAGCCTGAACAAGGCAAAACTCGCTCGACTCTGCTCATTTCTACTGATGTGGACCTTTTGGTTCAGACCGATTTATCAGGGTTCATAGAAGTCCTTTAAAATCTCAATTATTAACAGTGTTATGTAGATTCATATTATATTAGAGTCTAATTAAGTTAATACTTTGGCCTGAGTCGGTAAAATATGCAAAATATATAGGAGGTGTTTGGTTGCAATATTAGACAACTGCATCAATATCAATTCTGATATTGCTACTAACAGAGAATATTCAATTAGTTACCCTCTACCAACCTTGACATAAATGCATTGGTAAAATGTATTGACATATCAAATTCAATACAAATATAAACTAGTATTAAAAATAATTAAGTTTAGTCTTTAAGAGTCTAAAGAACTCTCCCGCGCCCCTTCTTTTTCATTGTTCTTTTAATATCAATTTTAATATTAATATTAAAGATCTTTTATATCAAAATTAATATTATATCAAAATCAATGCTCGCCAACCAAATGTGACGTAGTGGTGGTGTGTACAAGGATTTCAAAGGTTGCCCTCGACCTTCTTGCTCTAGAACCTTTGCCTCCAGCATCTCTTCGAGAGGGGAGGGGGCTGTTGGGGATTTTCGGAATACCTGGAGCGGAAGCCATCCCTAACGCAGAGGAAGACGATGCCGGAGTCATTCCCCACGCGCAGCGGACCTCGAACAAGAACGCACGAACCTCGGACAGAAAGACGGTGTAAACCCACGCACTGTCTCCACTCGTTTCCTCTCTCTATTCGTCTTAATGCATATGACCTAATGGAGAGTCACAGGCTTCTTTTATAGAGAGGAGGGACCAGTCCCGTTCTTACTTCTAACATGATCCTACCCATTACAGGATCCTTATTGGGCGCCTAATGGGTCAAGCCCAATCATATTCCATTAATTGGATGCCTAATGGTGTGCAAGTGTGCAGCCCAGTAAACACAAGTGGACCACTAATTAGATTAAAACCCAACATTCTCCCACTTGGTCCAACTTGTCTTAAGCACATCAAATCTTCCTTTGAAAACATACTTATAGTATAGATATATATAGTTTCAAAGGGACTCTTGAAGATTTGACATCCTGGGTATATACCTGAAGAGAAAATCACGGTATGCGCGCGCATGATAAAACAAAACTACACACCATTCTAATTAACGGAATCTTAAAGGTTCAAGAACAGTAAATCAAATGACATGAGTCATGGCGGCAAATGCATTTAATTACACACCACCTTCCATGTACCACAATGCCACCAACTTACTACAATTGAACATCAAATATGGAACTGTAGACAAACTCAAACATAATGTTTATCTATTGGTCACCACTTAAATATACAATCTGCCAACCAAAATCCATAACCAACATGTATACAATGGAAAATGCAGAAAGTAATAGAAGAATCACAACATATCGAGAGAACTGACAAGACCCATCCGAATCACATGACTACAAAAGGTGCTAGCAGGTAGTCCTTTCGTGAGTGGGTCAGCAACCATAAGATCCGTTCCGATATGTTCTATAGACACTTCTTGATTCTTCACTCTGTCTCTAAGAGCAAAATACTTAATGTCTAAGGCTCTACCACCTTTGGACGCTTTATTGTTCTTAGAGAAGAAGACCGCAGCGGAATTGTCACAATATATCCTGATAGGTCTGGAGACGAAGTCAATAAATGATAGACCTGTAAACATATTCCGCAACTGGATGGCCTGTGCACTAGCCTCAAAACAAACAATGAACTCAGCTGCCATCGTGGAAGCCACTGTAATACTCTGCTTCTCACTGCACCAAGTGATAGCTCCTCCTGCTAGGAGAAAGATGTATCATGTAGTGGACTTCCTCGAATCAAGGCAGCCGCCAAAATCAGCATCAGAATAGGCAACGACCTCTAGCTGATCTAACCTTCTATAAGTGAGCATGAAATCTAATGTGCCCTTAAGATACCGCATGACTTTCTTGGCAGCTTTCCAATGATCCATGCCTGGGTTGCTCTGGTACCTGCTGAGCATACCCACGGCAAAAGCTATATCTGGACGTGTACAAGTCTGAAGGTACATCAAGCTCCCAACGGCTGAAGCATATGGGATAGACTCCATCTGCTTCCTTTCCAAGTCGTTCCTGGGACACTGTAATTCACTGAATTTATCACCTTTTACAATGGGTACTTTATCGGGTGCGCAGGACTGCATGTTGAACCTTTCCAAGACCTTTGAGATGTAAGCCTTCTGAGAGAGACCAAGAGTGCCTGAGGATCTATCTCTAGTGATTTCAATGCCCAAAACATAGTGGGCATCACCCATATCTTTCATCTCAAAGTTCTTAGAAAGGAAAGCTTTGGTTTCGCGCAACAAACCAAGATCACTACTGGCAAGCAAGATGTCATCCACATACAAAAGCAAGACAATGAAACTACTCCCACTGATCCTTAGGTACAAACATTCATCAATGATGTTTTCCTTAAACCCAAAGGACAGTATGATTTCATTGAACTTTATGAACCATTGGCGGGAGGCTTGCTTAAGTCCGTAAATGGATTTCCTTAATTTGCATACCAAGTGTTCTTTACCTTCAACACGAAACCCTTGAAGTTGCTCCATGTACACTTCTTTATCTATGTCCCCATTGAGAAAAGCCGTTTTCACATCCATCTGATGTAACTCAAGGTCAAAATGAGCTACCAAGGCCATGACTATTCTGAATGAGAGTTTCTTGGAAACTGGAGAGAACGTCTCATCATTAGTCAATGCCTTCCCTTTGAGTGAAACCCTTAGCTACCAATCTGGCCTTATATCGTTCAACTTTGCCTTTAGCGTCCACCTTAGTTTTGAATATCCATTTACATCCAACAAGTTTGGACCCTTTAGGCAAGTTAACGAGATCCCAGACTTGGTTTTTAGCCATAGAGTCAAGCTCTTCTTTCATGGCTTCAAACCAATAGGCAGATTTTTCACTCTTCATGGCTTGTGAAAACGTCACTGGATCATCAATGTCACCCATGTCTACACTATTCTCCTGTAGGTATACTATGAACTCATCAGATATGGCACGTCTCCTGACTCTTTCTGATCGACGCAATGTTGGCCCCTGATCCACCTGAGGAGGTGGTTGGTCAACAACAGCGACATCTTCTGGCTCTGGAGCAACCTGGGGTGGACCAACTGCAACTATTTGCTCCCCTAGGATTTCATTCCGAGGAATGAATATGGGAACAACGTTGTCAGTTGTTACAGGTATTTCAACCTGATCCTGTAACTCCTCAAAAGAAATCTCTCGAGAAGGTCCACTCCCACTAACTCCGCCATCTTCAAGGAACCTTGCCTTATCTGTTTCTATAATGATGGGAACATAGGATGGGCAATAGAATCTATACCCTTTTGATCTCGCTGGATAACCAATGAAGAATCCATTGGTTGTTCTGAGATCAAAAGCCTTTTTCTGTAGACTGTATGGCCTAGCCTCAGCTGCACACCCCCACGTGCGCATATAGCTCACAGAAGGTTTCCTACCACACCATAACTCATAAGGAGTCTTAGGCGCAGCCTTCGTAGGAACCTTATTCACAATGTGAGCAGCTGTCTTAACGGCTTCGCCCCACAAGGATAAAGGAAGGGTAGAATGACTTAACATTGCCCTGACCATTTCTTTAAGCGTTCGATTCCTTCTTTCTGCAACCCCATTCTGGTATGGGCTGCCAGGAGTAGTGTACTGAGGTACAATACCCTCTTCTTTAAGGAATTTAGCTAATTGACCAGGCCTTTGTCCATCTCAGTATACCTACCATAGTACTCGCCACCTCTATCAGACCTGACTATCTTGATTGCTTTCCCTGATTGTTTCTCTACTTCCTTCTTGAAATCCTTAAAGACATTAAAAACATCTGCCTTTTCAAGAAGTAAATAGAGATACATGAATCTATAATAGTCATCTATAAAGGTGACAAAGTACCTCTCACTGTAGGTGCTTAGAATGACCGTGTGATTAACATGAAATATCTATGTTGTTTAGTGTAAACTAACCTATTAAAAACAGCAACTAAAGTGCAGTGATCGCCAGAAACTTTTAACTTAAAAGTTTCAAAAGAGATATGATCGCCTACCTTTCAAACGCGGAAGATTGAGTCCTTGGTTCCCCTTCCTCAGCCGGCTGAAGAAAGAGAGCCCTTTCTTTGTTCTTTTGTTCTTGCTGTGGAGTTTGAGGTTGAGGATCGTCCAGAAGTTATGCTTGATTTCCCCCTTTTGAATTTCTCGTTGTTGTTGAGTGCAGCAGAGACAGAAACAGAAAACGAAGAATTATGATGAGAATTTAAGTAGAAGCAGTATCTGAACTAATCATGATGTTAAGCATATTTAAAACAGCAAACTCACTTGTTTAATGGCTTTGAAACCCCTTAGATCAAGTAGGTTTTTGAAAGATTATGCTGTGGTGTGTGTTTGCATGAAGTGAATGTGAAGAATGAAACTAATGAAGATGAAAAATGCAAATGCAGTAATGAAAAACTTATGCCCAGTCGGTTGAAGCTTTGAAAGGATGAAGATCTTGAAAGGGACGCCGACTTCTGGAAATGGCAGCGCTCCGGCGTTACGACGTTGTTGCTTCGATCTTCAACTCGCTATAACGCTATGGCTCAACTCAACTCAATTCTCTTCTCTTTTTTTTTTTTTTAACTCTTCAACATGCAGGGTATTTATAGGCATTTCTTGCGTTCGAGATTAACATAGAAAAATCCCGAATTTATCCATCTTAACCGACAGATAAATACTGATTAATTCATCTTTATCTGTAATTATCTAAAACGCGTCCACCTTGGCTGACGCCTTTCAGATTAATTAAGATAAGGATAAATATCCGGGAAAACTCATCTTTATCTTTATTAGGTAAAACGCGTCCACTTTTGTAGACGTCTTTTAGACTAATTAAGATAAGGATAAACATCCGGAGGAGAAGTTAAAACCACTTAGGAAACTTAAAAAGCGTCGACATTACCAGACGCCTTTTAGTTAATTAATTAATTAATTCAAATTCAAATTTAATCGCTAAAATAATAATAAAGTCTAAATGACGTCCACTTGGGTCGACGTCTTTTAGAATTCCTCATATTTTAACTCAAATTTGAGCTAAAATCAATTCAATTGATTAACTTAAACACATCTGTTAAGCCCGACACTTAAAAAGATTAATAAAAATTAATCAATGATTAATTATCAGACCATTTTGAGGCATTATTGTGTGATATAAAATTTACTCGAAATGACGTCAAAATTAGCGTGTCTACAGCTGCCTCACCTTGGCATCGTCTTTGCAAGGGAGTGAAATGGAATGGAATGTACTGAAAAGGTGATGCCAAGGTGTGATGAGACACGCTCTTAACATCACATGACTGGAATTTTTCTCAAAATCATCAACGAAGATAGCTCAAAGAGATCAATGGAATTAATCCTGTCTGGATGAAGTAGACAAGGAAATAAAATAAAGTCGATCAACCTCCTCGGAGTGGGAAGTACCCCAGGTCGTAGACACTGTAGGTTTCATCATGGGGAGCGTTTGCCAGCCAATGTGGACGTGCTACAGCCATGATGGATCTTAAAAGAAAACAAGAATATCGGATAAAGAATCCAATCAAGGATAGAATTCCAAAGATATCTTCAAGCGAACCTCAAAGATAATCAAGATACTCAATTCGGAATGGAATATTTCATATCATGTTGGAGTTATTTGATTAATGGTCTGAAACTTAATCAGTAATTAATCTTTATCACAATGATTTCAAAGTCCTATATGATGCATGCTGGGCTAAAAGAAAAATATAAAGTCAAATAAAATATAAATTAATCAAGGATAATATTGTTAAATTGTTATTAATGAGTCAAGATACCAATTCTTGTAATTCAGTGCCAAGCCGAAGCTCGTTTATCCACGCACCGTTTCACAAAAGTGGAACCATCGTCCCCACTAATTAACAATCCAACGGCCTATCCGTGCGATTAAGAATCCTCTGGAATTATCACTGTTTTTGTTAAAGGGGAACTCAAATTCCAGTTTTATCAAAACCACAAGGTCCTTGATATGATCTAATAAATATTTAACATATAGTAATGCGAATGCAAAATAATTACATGGAATAGAGTACAAGGGTAGAAATAACCGTCTTTTTAGCCACGGTCGGGACTTGAATTCCACAATGGGATTTTCTTGACATTTCCAGCTTTACTCAGGCTTTCTTGAATTTCCTGCAATCAAAATTATTAGTAATTCCAAATAAATATTCAATTTAAACACCAAAAACCACAGAATTTCGGATAAATCACAGAATTATTGAAACGCGTCGTGTCGCAAAGACGCCATTCAGTGTTGAAACGCGTCAGGTATCCTAGATGCCTTTTACCCACAGAAACAGGTTCTGGTTGTTTTCAAACCGAATTCCAACTCTCTTCAGGCCTTGTGTCCTGTATATGACTTGAACAAACAGGTTAAGCATCTATTCAGGCTTAGCCCCTTGCCTGGTTAAGTAACCGACTACTTGATCCTATCCTTGGTAGAAGGGTCAAGGGGCATAGCCTTTATTAACAAAGGTAATAAGAATAATCAGACTTAAGCAAAATGCAACATGCAAGCAAACAGATGCTCACTGAAAATAAAAGGAATGAAACATACTAAATGCAACAAGCAAATGCTAATTGAAATATTTTTGTGGTTTTGAAATATTCATTTTTGTTTGGTTTTTTTTCTTTTGAAATATGTATTCTTTTTTTTATATTTTGAAAAATGTACATTTTTTTTTGAATTTTTGAAATATGTATTTTTTTTTTTTTTGAATTTTTGACTATGCAATTTTTTTTTTTGAATTTTGGCATATGTATTTTTTTTTTGAAATTTTGACATATATAATTTTTTTGAATTTTGGATTTTTGACTATGTATTTTTTTTGAATTTTTGACATATGCAATTTTTTTTGAATTTTTGACATATACATTTTTTCGAATTTTTGACATATACATTTTTTTTTGAATTTTTGACATATACATACTTTTTTGAATTTTTGACTAAAAGACCAGTATGGTACTTAGATCAAAAGATCATATTCATTTATTAACTTAATTTCCAAATTGTTCTTTAACTTAACTTAAAACCCATCGTGTTTGAACTTGTGTTTCCATTCGTGATCCCATTTGATGATTTGACCCTTAGTCAATCTAAACCATTCCTTAAGCTTGAAGTACACCTCTTTAGAAAGAAAAGAAGAGTAAGTTTAGAAAGCCCATGAGAAGGTTCCGGAGACTTAAAAAGATGTCCCTTTCCAACCCTAATATCTGTTGGGGTTCGGTCATTTTCTTTCCGGGGTATTTATCGACCTTGCGTTCCCTTTTGTTTCATTTCATGGCCTTTGTGACGTTTGTAGTGTATTGGCCTTTTGATTTGACATTTTGTCTTTTCCTTTTGTTTTTTCTATTCTTTTCTTTCTTTGCTTTGCTTTGGAACGGATCTCCCCCATTTTTTTATGACGGCCTCCTACTAAGATGGCAGGTATTCTTGGTAGTCTATTCTAAGCCTCGTTCCGACATCATGGGCCGAGTGTAAAACAGAATTTTTTTTTAAAAGGAATGATTTGTACTTTATACTCTTAGTCAAGCTTTTGATATTCTTTAGGACTTGGCATCTCTTGTTACTCACGAATCAAACGTGTCAGTGTGTGCAGTAATGGGTTTGAAGTTAAATTATTCAGACTAACAAAGAAATTTGAGTTTATAAATTTTCTGATTCCACTGATCTTTGTACCATACTGATCGACTCTTTAACCTAAGGATAGTATTTCTTAAGGTGTAAACCATTCCAGGGATGATTTAACTCTTCTCCTTCTGCATTAATAAGACGATAAGCATTACCAGGAAAAGCGTGCGATACAACATAAGGTCCTTCCCAGTTGGGTTGGAGCTTAGAACGCGGACCACCAGGTTTTACAAAAATTCTTTTAACGACCATTTCACCGACTTTGAACTTTCGTTCAATGACTTTCTTTTGATAAAAACGTGTTAATCTGTTTTGATAAACTTTTGCATGATTAGCAGCTGACCATCTTTTCTCGTCTAAAAGTTCCAATTGAGCAAGGAGTGCTGAACGATGTTCATCAATGGAAAATTCCTTGTTCAATTGTACTCTTAATGACGGTATAAGGATCTCATATGGAACTACCGCCTCCATTCCAAATGTTAAGGAATAAGGAGTTTGCCCAGTAGGCGTGCGGATTGAAGTTCGGTAGGCCCATAGAGCCTCAACCAATTTTTCTGGCCAATCTGCGAATTTGTTAGATTTACACGTCTTTTTGATGATTTTTATCAAAGTCTTATTAGTTGCCTCTGCTGGGCCATTGCCTTGCGGATAATAAGGAGATGAATGATGCAATGCAATTTTATACCTGTTGCAGAGGTCCTTCAATTCCTGTGACACGAACTGCGGTCCGTTGTCGGTGACAATGGTACTTGAAATTCCGAATCTTGTGATGATGTTCTTCATGATGAATTTGCAGACGGTTGATGCTTTGATCTCCACGTATGCTTCAGCTTCTGCCCACTTGGTGAAGTATTCCGTTGCCGTGAGAATGAAAGATTTTTGCTTGATGCCGGAATCTGGGTTACCAAGGGGTCCAATAATGTCGAAAGCCCACATGGAGAAAGGCCATGGGGAGGAAACAGGATGGAGTGAAGATGCAGGAGAATGAATTTTGTCGGCGTGAAGTTGACACTTAGCACACCTACGGACATATCCTACACAGTCTTCTTCCATGGTTGGCCAATAAAATCCTTGTCTAAGGATCTTCTTTGCTAGCATCTGTCCATTGACATGGCCACCACAAACTCCACTATGAGCTCCTTCCATAACCTTCCAAAGCTCATCTTCGTCTAGACATCTCAGAAGAACTCCATCAAAACCTCTTTTGTATAATGCTCCCCCAACTAGGGTGTATCGTCGAGCGACTCTCCTGATAGCTCTTTTTTCCTCAGTTGTAGCTTCTTCAGGATACGATTGATCTTCACAATATTTTACAATTTCATAATACCATGGCTTCTGTTCATCATCCATCTCTTCTAACAGCTCCATCAACATGATTTCTCTTTTCTCCACAATACTTCCATCTCTGAATTTCTTCAGCAACTTCTCCTTAGTTCTAAGAAATGAAGGATCTTTCACGGCAGGTGAAAGACGCCTATGAACTATGATTGATTCAGATTGCTTGCTGATAGGAAAATCAAGGGAAGATGCAAGTGAAGCTAGAGCGTCAGCTAAGATGTTTTGATTTCTAGGGACATGGACAAAGATCAATTTTGTGAAAAGCTTTGAGTAAGCAGAAGTAAGTTCTTGATATGGCTTGAGCTTGGGATCAAGAGTTCGATACTTGGTCAGCACTTGGCGAAGAATTAATTGGCTATCACCTACAATCCTGAGTTTGGTTGCACCATGAAAATGAGCAGCCTCGAGACCAGCAAGAAGTGCTTCGTATTCAGCTATGTTGTTGGTGACTGGAAAGTCAAGCTGAAAGGCTTGTGGAATGGTGACACCTTCAGGTGATAACAGAACGATACCGATACCCTTTCCATGAGAATTCAGAGCTCCGTCAAAATGCAGAGTCCACATATCATTTCTGATTTGATTTACGGACATCAGTTCCTCATCCGGAAACTCTGATCGCACTGGATCAAATCGAGGAAGGGGATGATGAGCGAGATGTTCTGCTATGGCATAGCCCTTGATCGCTTTCTGTTGAATATAAATGATATCGAATTGAGATAGAAAGCTTTGCCATCGCGCTAACCTATCAGTAAGAACAGATTTCTCCAGAAGGAATTTGATCGGATTCATCCTAGCGATGAGATGGACTTCATGGGCCAGAAAATAATGCTTCAATTTCTGCACAACCCAAACTAATGCTGCACATGTTTTCTCCATCGCCGTGTATCTCTGTTCAGCGGGGTTGAGAAGTTTAGAGAGATATGTAGGTGCTTAGAATGACCGTGTGATTAACATGAAATATCTATGTTGTTTAGTGTAAACTAACCTATTAAAAATAGCAACTAAAGTGCAGTGATCGCCAGAAACTTTTAACTTAAAAAGTTTCAAAAGAGATATGATCGCCTACCTTTCAAACGCGGAAGATTGAGTCCTTGGTTCCCCTTCCTCAGCCGGCTGAAGAAAGAGAGCCCTTTCTTTGCTTCTTTTGTTCTTGCTGTGAATTTGAGGTTGAGGATCGTCCAGAAGTTATGCTTGATTTCCCCTTTTTGATCTCTTGTTGTTGTTGTTGAGTGTAGCAGAGACAAAAACAAAAAAATAAAGAACTATGATGAGAATTTAAATAGAAGTAGTATCTGAACTAATCATGATTTTAAGCATATTTAAAACAGCAAACTTACTTTTTTAATGGCTTTGAAACCCCTTAGATTAAATAGGTTTTTTGAAAGATCATGCTGTGGTGTGTGTTTGCATGAAGTGAATATGAAAAAAATAAAACTAATGAAATGGATGCAGTAATGAAAAACTTATGCCCAGTTGGTTGAAGCTCTTGAAAGGATGAAGATCTTGAAAGGACGCCGACTTCTGGAAATGGCAGCGCTCCGGCGTTACGACGTTGTTGCTTCGATCTTCAATTCGCTATAACGCTATGGCTAAACTCAACTTAATTCTGTTCTCTCTTTTTTTAACATGCAGGGTATTTATAGGCATTTCTTGCGTTCGCGATTAACATAGCAAAATTCCGAGATTTATCCATCTTAACCGACAGATAATTACTGATTAATTCATCTTTATCTGTAATTATCTAAAACGCGTCCACCTTGGCTGACGCCTTTCAGATTAATTAAGATAAGGATAAATATCCGGGAAAACTTATCTTTATCTTTATTAGGTAAAACGCGTCCACCTATGTAGACGTCTTTTAGACTAATTAAGATAAGGATAAACATTCGGAGGGGAAGTTAAAATCACTTAGGAAACTTAAAACGCGTCGACCTTACCAGACGCCTTTTAGTTAATTAATTAATTAATTCAAATTCAAATTTAATCGCTAAAATAATAATAAAGTCTAAATGACGTCCACTTGGGTCGACGTCTTTTAGAATTCCTCATATTTTAACTCAAATTTGAGCTAAAATCAATTCAATTGATTAACTTAAACACATCTGTTAAACCCGACACTTAAAAAGATTAATAAAAATTAATCAATGATTAATTATCAGACCATTTTGAGGCATTATTGTGTGATATAAAATTTACTCGAAATGACGTCAAAATTAGCGTGTCTACAGCTGCCTCACCTTGGCATCGTCTTTGCAAGGGAGTGAAATGGAATGGAATGTACTGAAAAGGTGATGCCAAGGTGTGATGAGACACGCTCTTAACATCACATGACTGGAATTTTTCTCAAAATCATCAACGAAGATAGCTCAAAGAGATCAATGGAATTAATCCTGTCTGGATGAAGTAGACAAGGAAATAAAATAAAGTCGATCAACCTCCTCGGAGTGGGAAGTACCCCAGGTCGTAGACACTGTAGGTTTCATCATGGGGAGCGTTTGCCAGCCAATGTGGACGTGCTACAGCCATGATGGATCTTAAAAGAAAACAAGAATATCGGATAAAGAATCCAATCAAGGATAGAATTCCAAAGATATCTTCAAGCGAACCTCAAAGATAATCAAGATACTCAATTCGGAATGGAATATTTCATATCATGTTGGAGTTATTTGATTAATGGTCTGAAACTTAATCAGTAATTAATCTTTATCACAATGATTTCAAAGTCCTATATGATGCATGCTGGGCTAAAAGAAAAATATAAAGTCAAATAAAATATAAATTAATCAAGGATAATATTGTTAAATTGTCATTAATGAGTCAAGATACCAATTCTTGTAATTCAGTGCTAAGCCGAAGCTCGTTTATCCACGCACCGTTTCACAAAAGTGGAACCATCGTCCTCACTAATTAACAACCCAACGGCCTATCCGTGCGATTAAGAATTCTCTGGAATTATCACTGTTTTTGTTGAAGGGGAACTCAAATTCCAGTTTCATCAAAACCACATGGTCCTTGACATTCTCTAATAAATATTTATCATATCGTAATGCTAATGCAAAATAATTACATGACCGGAGTACAAGGATAGAAATAACCGTCTTTTTAGCCACGGTCAGGACTTCTTGGCTCCCTCAGTGAGATCTTCTCGATATTTCCAACTTTGCTCAGAATTTTCTTGAAACGCGTCAGTTCTCCTCGACGCCTTTTACTCACAGAAACAGGTTTCTAGCTGTTCTCTACTCGAATTCCAACTCTCTTCATGCCTTGTGTCCTGTATATGACTTGAACAAACAGGTTAAGCATCTATTCAGGCTTAGCCCCTTGCCTGACCAAATAAATGGTCGATCAATCTTTTCCTTGAATAAATAGTCAAGGGGCATAGCCTTTATTAACAAAGGTAATAAGAATAATCAAACTTAAGCAAAATGCAACATGCAAGCAAACATATGCTCACCGAAAAATAAAAGGAGTGAAACACATTAAATGTAACAAGCAAATGCTAATTGAAATATTTTTGTGGTTTTGAAATATTCATTTTGTTTGGGTTTTGAAATATGTATTTTTTTTAGATTTTGAAAAATGTATATATTTTTGAATTTTTGACTATGCAATTTTTTTTTTGAATTTTTGACATATGCATTTTTTTTTGAATTTTTGACTAAAAGACCAGTATGGTACTTAGATCAAAAGATCATATTCATTTATTAACTTAATTTCCAAATTGTTCTTTAACAACTTAACTTAAAACCCATCGTGTTTGAACTTATGTTTCCATTCGTGATCCCATTTGATGATTTGACCCTTAGTCAATCTAAGCCATTCTTTAAGCTTGAAGTACACCTCTTTAGAAAGAAAAGAAGAATAGATTTAGAAAGTCCATGAGAAGGTTCCGGAGACCTAAAAAGATGTCCCTTTCCAACCCTAATATCTGTTGGGGTTCGGTCATTTTCTTTCTGGGGTATTTATCGACCTTGCGTTCCCTTTTGTTTCATTTCATGGCCTTGATGTAACGTTTGTAGTGTAATGGCCTTTTGATTTGAATTTGACTTTTTGCCTTGCTTTTGCTTTTCTATTCTTTTCTTTTTTTGCTTTGCTTTGGAACGGATCTCCCCCATTTTTTTATGACGGCCTCCTACTAAGATGGCGGGTATTCTTGGTAGTCTATTTTAAGCCTCGTTCCGACATCATGGGCCGAGTGTAAAACAGAATTTTATTTAAAAGGAATGATTTGTACTTTATACTTTTGGTTAAGCTTTTGATATTCTTAAGGACTTGGCATCTCTTGTTACTCACGAATCAAACGTGTCAGTGTGTGCAGTAATGGGTTTGAAGTTAAATTATTCAGATTAACAAAGAAATTTGAGTTTATAAATTTTCTGATTCCACTGGTCTTTGTACTATACTGATCGACTCTTTATCCTAAGGGTAGTATTTCTTAAGATGTAAACCATTCCAGGGATGATTTAGCTCTTCTCCTTCTGCATTAACAAGACGATAAGCATTACCAGGAAAAGCGTGTGATACAACATAAGGTCCTTCCCAGTTGGGTTGGAGCTTAGAACGCGGACCACCAGGTTTTACAAAAATTCTTTTAACGACCATTTCACCGACTTTGAACTTTCGTTCAATGATTTTCTTTTGATAAAAACGTGCTAATCTGTTTTGATAAACTTTTGCATGATTAGCAGCTGACCATCTTTTCTCATCTAAAAGTTCCAATTGAGCAAGAAGTGCTGAACGATGTTCATCAATGGAGAATTCCTTGTTCAATTGTACTCTTAATGACGGTATAAGGATCTCATATGGAACTACCGCCTCCATTCCAAATGTTAAGGAATAAGGAGTTTGCCCAGTAGGCGTGCGGATTGAAGTTCGGTAGGCCCATAGAGCCTCAACCAATTTTTCTGGCCAATCTGCGAATTTGTTAGATTTACACGTCTTTTTGATGATTTTTATCAAAGTCTTATTAGTTGCCTCTGCTTGGCCATTGCCTTGCGGATAATAAGGAGATGAATGATGCAATGCAATTTTATACCTGTTGCAGAGGTCCTTCAATTCCTGTGACACGAACTGCGGTCCGTTGTCGGTGACAATGGTACTTGAAATTCCGAATCTTGTGATGATGTTCTTCATGATGAATTTGCAGACGGTTGATGCTTTGATCTCCACGTATGCTTCAGCTTCTGCCCACTTGGTGAAGTATTCCGTTGCCGTGAGAATGAAAGATTTTTGCTTGATGCCGGAATCTGGGTTACCAAGGGGTCCAATAATGTCGAAAGCCCACATGGAGAAAGGCCATGGGGAAGAAACAGGATGGAGTGAAGATGCAGGAGAATGAATTTTGTCGGCGTGAAGTTGACACTTAGCACACCTACGGACATATCCTACACAGTCTTCTTCCATGGTTGGCCAATAAAATCCTTGTCTAAGGATCTTCTTTGCTAGCATCTGTCCATTGACATGGCCACCACAAACTCCACTATGAGCTCCTTCCATAACCTTCCAAAGCTCATCTTCGTCTAAACATCTCAGAAGAACTCCATCAAAACCTCTCTTATATAATGCTCCCCCAACTAGGGTGTATCGTTGAGCAACTCTCCTGATAGCTCTCTTTTCCTCAGTTGTAGCTTCTTCAGGATACGATTGATCTTCACAATATTTTGCAATTTCATGATACCATGGCTTCTGTTCATCATCCATCTCTTCTAACAGCTCCATCAACATGATTTCTCTTTTCTCCACGATACTTCCATCTTTGAATTTCTTCAGCAACTTCTCCTTAGTTCTAAGAAATGAAGGATCTTTCACGGCGGGTAAAAGACGCCTATGAACTATGATTGATTCAGATTGCTTGCTGATAGGAAAATCAAGGGAAGATGCAAGTGAAGCTAGAGCGTCAGCTAAGATGTTTTGATTTCTAGGAACATGGACAAAGATCAATTTTGTGAAAAGCTTCGAGTAAGCAGAAGTAAGTTCTTGATATGGCTTAAGCTTGGGATCAAGAGTTCGATACTTGGTCAGCACTTGGCGAAGAATTAATTGGCTATCACCTACAATCCTGAGTTTCGTTGCACCATGAAAATGAGCAGCCTCGAGACCAGCAAGAAGTGCCTCGTATTCAGCTATGTTGTTGGTGACTGGAAAATCAAGCTGAAAGGCTTGTGGAATGGTGACACCTTCAGGTGATAACAGAACGATTCCGATACCCTTTCCATGAGAATTCAGAGCTCCGTCAAAATGCAGAGTCCACATATCATCTCTGATTTTATTTACGGACATCAGTTCCTCATCCGGAAACTCTGATCGCACTGGATCAAATCGAGGAAGGGGATGATGGGCGAGATGTTCTGCTATGGCATAGCCCTTGATCGCTTTCTGTTGAATGTAAATGATATCGAATTGAGATAGAAAGCTTTGCCATCGCGCTAACCTATCAGTAAGAACAGATTTCTCCAGAAGGAACTTAATCGGATTCATCCTAGCGATGAGATGGACTTCATGGGCCAGAAAATAATGCTTCAATTTCTGAACAACCCAAACCAATGCTGCACATGTTTTCTCCATCGCCGTGTATCTCTGTTCAGCGGGGTTGAGAAGTTTGGAGAGATAGTAGGTTGCCCTCTCTTTTCCTTCTTCATCCTCTTGTGCTAAGACAGCCCCCACTGCATCATCCAGGACTGAAATATAAAGTATCAATGGTTTGCCTGGAGATGGTGGTCTCAAAACAGGAGGACTTGCCAAATAGTCCTTTAATCCATCAAATGCCTCCTGACACTTATCGTCCCAATTGAATTTGACTCCTGGCTTGGTAAGCTCGTAAAACGGCTTACACCTTTGTGAGTGCTGGGAGACAAAACGGCGAATAAATTGTAACCTCCCGATTAATCATCTTAACTCTTTCAAGTTTTTAGGAGGTGGCATTTCTCTGATAGCCTTCGCCTTGTTGGGATCGATCTCAATTCCCCGTTTGCTGACAATGAATCCAAGCAATTTCCCTGAAGATACCCCGAATACACATTTCTTGGGGTTCATCTTCAACTGATATTCTCTCGATCTCTCTAATACCCTTGCCAAAACTTTGGCATGCTCAGCCTTCGTTTTAGACTTAACCAATAAGTCATCCACATACACTTCCAAATCTATATGCATCATGTCATGAAATATTGCCATCATAGCCCTTTGATAAGTGGCTCCAGCATTCTTCAATCCAAATGGCATGACGACATAACAATATGTTCCCCAAGGTGTAGTGAATGAAGTCTTCTCTTGATCCTCTTCTGCCAGCTTAATCTGGTTGTATCCTGAAAATCCATCCATGAATGATAACGTCTCATAGCCAGCAGTGTTATCGATGAGTACATCAATATGAGGCAATGGAAAATCGTCTTTAGGACACGCCCGGTTCAGATCGCGGAAGTCAATACAAATTCTGACCTTCCCATCCTTTTTCATAACCGGGACTATATTGGCCACCCATTGTGGATAAAGGACAACTCTAATGAATTTGGCTTTGTGTAATTTATCGACTTCTTCCTTCATCTTTAGAGCCATTTGTGGGTGGAATCGCCATAATTTCTGCTTGACCGGACTAGCTCCATCTTTTAATGTTAACCTGTGTTCAACTAAAGATGAGTCTAACCCCGGCATATCCTCATAACTCCAGGCGAAAGTGTCCTTATAATCCATAAGCACTTGTACCATTGCCTTTTCATCCTCTGCAGAAAGATTTTTACTAACGAGGACAACCTTAGGTTCGTCTTCAGTCCCTAAGTTTATTTCTTTGGTGGGCTCTTCTACGGCAGCTGAAGGTTCATCAAATCTCTTCACTCCACTGGCATATGCCTCCGCTGCGTCCTCATCATCTTCCTCATCTTCAACAATGGGGTCCTTTTCATGTACTAACTCATATACCCCGTATCCATCATTGACTGACTCATCATTTGTACGATCCTCTGGCATCTGAATTGGATCTTCTAAAAGCTGAGGGATTAAAGAGCAAAAGGAACATTTATTAGCCAAATCCTGGAGGTATCTTTCTGGAATTTGCCTACCCTTAGGCTTCCTAGACTTCCTAACCTGACTAACCTGCCTAAAACTAGACTCCTTAACTTCACTAAACTGCCTATCATAACCTAATGAAGATGAAGCAAGATGAAAATCCTGGGACACAAGTGGAAATACAGGTGAATCCTCCCGTGGGGAGGGACAGAGTAGATCTAGGAGAGAATCTTGACCGACGGACCCGCGCGATGGGGTGTAATCGGACAAGTAAGATGTTTCCTCGATAATGATTTGGGAAGAATTTGTTGTAAAATTGGCGTTTTTTTTTGGATATCGGAGGAATTATACATGAAGCATGAGTGAATACAAATGGAAGGGGAATCGGACGGAGGAAGCGGCACCAAGGCCAGAGGATTAGGGGGATCATATAGCAATATGTCCCAGATCAGATTATGCAACCTCTCTAGGTCGAGAGGAGGTTGTGGAATAAAGTCCCGAGGGGACAGAGTTATCATAATGGGCGGAGCCCGTGGAATATCTTCAATTATGACCCGCGACCAAGTCGGGGTCAAGAGTAGTGTACGAAAAAGAGTATGGAGCATGAAGACATGTGAAGGATATGTCCCCCTCCATAGCAGATCTGTTGTGTAACCAGCTTCATAGGGGTCATCTGGCTCCCCTTCATCAGTTTGTTCGGACAGCAGTATCCGCTTGTCAAAGATTGCGCCAGGGCTCTCAATTAGCTCGTCAATCTGCGGTGGCCACTTGGGTTCTGCAGGATCCAGGAATAGTCTGTTCAGTGCTATGTATAGGTCCCTCAGGTCGAACCATCTGTACCATTCGCATTCAGGGTCATGGAATTTCCTCCTCTTCATAGGCCGCAGAGCCTCCAAGGATTGGTATGTAAGTAGTTCGGAACAATGTCTGGCCAAGTCCCTCCCATATATGTCATGGAAGTCAAAACAGGAAGTAATGACCACCATGTTGTCGTGACTAAGTATGGGCCCTTTCACAAAGTGAGTATATAGAGTCCATGTTAAGGGATCTCGGCCTTCTTTCAGTGGTGTGGACATTGTTTCCAAGATTTCTTGACCATCTTCTTGCTGAACCCTGTCTTGCTTCAGTTTCCTCGGCCTATAGCCCAGACCGCTTCCAGGTACTGCCCGATGATTTTTAACAGGAGTGGTCCTGCCTTGCAACTGTGTGCCCAGACCTTTCCCAGGCTTGTAGCCGTTCTTCATCATGATCCTCCATCCTGGGGTACTCATGCACTTCCCCCTTTTGATAGCATTTAATGGGTATGGAGAAATGGTAGCGGCTTTCAAAGGATCAGCCACTGGACGGTAGACCTGTAATACCGACAGAAAAGGTTGTCGGCCAGGTAAAACAACAGATTTAATATTCAATGTATGAGCAGCAGCAAGGATCGGCATGCTCGTCACTTTAATAATTCGTCCTTTATAAGGGAATTTGAGGCATTGGTGATTCGTAGAAGGAATCGCCTCAAGAGTTTTGATATAAAGACGTCCCAGAATGGCATTTATGGAAGGGTCGATTTCTAGAATATGAAATTCAACCTCTGCATGACTTACTGGACCTAACTCTACCTTTAAATAAACCATTCCCAGAGGGGAACGGGTAGAATTGTCATATGCCGTAACTGAGATGGGGCTAGGCAGCCATTTCTCCTTGGGCACACCGCATAGCTCCAGGGTCTTCGGAGGTAAAACATTAATTGAAGCCCCTGTATCAACCAGGCATGCATCCACGGCCTTTTTGGAGATATTGACCGTGATGCTCAGAGCCATGCTTCTAGCGGCTGGCGGTGCTAGTTCCGATGTGTGAAATGTAATTGAGGGCTGATCCCCCTGAGGAACTAGTAGTGCTGCAATCTTCTCTACCGGCACGTCTTCATTGACCATCACCTTCTGTAGGTATTCCATTAAAGCTTCTTGGTGAATCTTGGACCTTTTAATCAATTCCAGTACAGTGATCCGTGCCGGTGTTCTGTCCAGATGTTTCAACAAGTCATATTGAGTGCCTGGTGCACTCTCTTCATTATGGGCTTCCTCAGTCGGCTGTGATGGGCCGTCTCTGACTGTGGACTGAGGAAAGACCTTGTTGAAAATCCTTCCACTCCGGAGCGCATGTTCCTCGACCGTGGAGGATCCGGGTGACACCTTGAGTACTGCAGAGTCGGGTGGCGTAAGCGGTGCGGAGGGTTGATGCGTAGGTGGTGGCGTTGGGTTAGATGGTGATGGCGTAGGGTTAGGTGGTGATGGCGTAGGGTTAGGTGGTGATGGCGCGGTGCGGATTAAAGGCCTAGATGGTTGGATGGTAGATGGGTAAGTGGTTGGCGAAGTGGGGAATGGTACGCGTAGTAACGGTTTAGATGGTTGGGGCATATCTGGGTAGGTGGTAGTGGTAATGGGCGAAGTAGGAAATGGTACGCGTAATAATGGCCTTGATGGTAAAAGGGGTGCGTTATTGGTTTGCGGAGGGGTATATGATGGAGGCGCAGGAGTGCGGGGCGTAATGGGTCTAAGGAAGGTGGGTAGTGGTAGTGGGTTATTGGGTGAGGGCGAGTGATATGTGGGTGTGGGTAGAGGGGTAATGGTGACGGGTTGTGGTCTGGGTATGTGGATGGTGCGGCGTGGTAGTCGCTCTGCGGTATTCTGAATGTGACCCGTTGAATAGAGAGAGGAAGGGTCCTCTATCCTCCATTGTTGCCCACGACCAGCCTCAGACTGGCTGTTCGTTAGAATGGGAGCAACCTGGTTCTGATTCTGGTGCTCCGGGAGCGGATTCTGCACTATGCCCATGTTGGGTGGTGCTGCTGCTTGTGCTGGTGGTCTTGCTTGCTGCTGCTGTTGCTGCTGTTGCGGTCTCCTTGCCTTCAGGGCTGTTATGTACTTCTTCATTTCCTCCCAGTCTATGCCGCCCTGCTCATTGAGATCATGAATATAATCTCTGAATTGGAAGCAGGTGTTGATGGTATGCCCAGGTTGCCTATGGAAGTAGCAATACCTGGACGTATCGGCATTTTGAGGCCAGACGGCCTTTTCCCTTGGCAAAACTAAGGCGTTAGCCGCCATTAAAGCACTGAAGATATCGGCCAAGGATTCTGGGAGTGCCGGATATTCTGCCCTTTTCGGGCCTGGAGGTCTCCTTTGCTGGTTGTAGTCACCAGGAGGAGGGACATTGTGGTACGCCGGCGGTGCGCGCGGCTGGTACTGTGGCTGTTGCTGGTTCTGATACTGCTGCTGCTGGGGTTGCTGGTACTGCTGTTGCCGTTGCGGCTGTTGCTGTAGCTGTTGCTGGTTCTGATTCTGATTCGGCTGCTGGGGCCGTTGATACTGTTGTTGGTACTGGGGGTTCTGCTGCTGTCTGTACCCTTGCTGTTGTGGCCTCTGGTACTGCTGCTGACTCCTCACGAACTGGGGCGAGTTATTGTTCATGGTACTCACTTGCTCATGAGAGAGTGTGCCCTCAGTAGTCGGACATGTGCTGGAAGAGTTCGGCACTGCAGGCTTCCGAGGCGGAGGTCTGCTAGGTCTATGAGGATCAAAGACGCTAGAGAATGTAGCGTCCTTGAAAGCATTCTGGCAGTACCGTGCTCTTTCATAGAGCTCTGCCATGTTAGTCAAATTGTTCAAGGAGAGGACGAGCTTAAACTGGGGCGTGGCATTAGAAATTAACATTTTCACTTGTTCAGATTCGGACAAGTGATCCTTCACCTTTTCAGCCAGACCCCGCCACCTGTCAGCAAAACTGACAAACTCCTCATCAGGTTTCATCTTTTCTGCAATGAGGTCCGTGATAGACAAGGAGGGTGCAACTCTGTCCTAGTATCGTTGAATGAATTTGCGTGAAACGATACCGTAATCTTCTACTTCTGAGGGTTCCAGGGAAAAGAACCACTCGAGGGCTGGTCCCTCTAGAGATCTCCTGAACAAGAAGGCCAACGACCTCTTGTCGTTCTGCCAGAAAGAGGATTCATAGATGAACTCCTTCAGGTGTGTGAAGGGGTTACCAGTACCGTTGTACTTTCGGTACACTGGCATTTCAGAGGGTGGCAGATGGAATACTGGCAGACTCGGTAGACTGATCTCTGGTACAGCTCTGACCCCCATCATTTTCTGGAGGTTATTAAATTGCTCATCCATACGCTCCATTTTGGCCAACAGCGTTTGTGTGGTCAGATCTGCTTGAGGAGGAGGAGGTACTTGGTAGGCCTGCTGCCTAGAGTACGTTGGGCAGGGTGGACAATAGAGGGGAGGTCCGGCAGCGCTTCCGCCATGCCCGAGGGCATTTTGATAAGTAGGCGTTTGCGGTCTAGCCGGTTGCCTAGATGATGAAAGCTGCGGCCCAGCTGGCCGAGAAGTAATATGAAGGCCCTCCATGGCCTGATGGATATAAGGAGGAGGAAAAGAAGGTTGCTGAGGAACAGCAGGGTGAGCCACAGGGTTCGGCTCGGCAGGCTGCATAGGTGCCTTCCCCTTCAAAATAGATTGGATCGCCTCGAACTGCTGAGGGTCCAGTCGGGAGGCAAGAACTCTCAGAGCATTGATGAGATCCGTAGGATCAGAGGATGAGGGATCATTCTGATTCATGTCCCCCTCAAGATCAGGATTAGGGATCGCATATTCATGCGGAAGAGGATCAGGATATTGATCACGTGGAGGCAAAAGAGGTGTCCGAACATTCCCATCTAGACGATATGGAATGGGGATAGAACTACGGGAGGCATCAGCATCTCTCCCACTCTCATAGTTGTATTCAGAATCCCGAGGGGCATTAGCATCTCCCTCGTAATTAACCATGGCGTCTGGAGCCACACTCAAGTCCCTACCTGATCGTAGCAACATGATGTTAGATTCCCTTTTCAAAGATTTAATCAAACAAGTTGTACAGAGATTAATCAAACAAGTGTATGCTTAACGTGATTTTAGGATTCCTTGTTGAGTTATTTGAATTGGATTAAACCACAATTTCGCTCAGGGAAAGGGTCCTAGTTTCAGTTCGATTTCCACCGTTATTCTCTAGGGCTTTCTCTCACAACGCTTTCAGAATCTAACCGGGACTTCAATTGGTACAACCAGCCCGATGATCAAAGAGGAATACCTTGATTTTGGGGACTTATGGAGGTCTCAACGTCAACTTCTCTAGTCTGATCAAGGGACCAACCCAATCAGAGAGAGTTGCTGACGTCGAGTAATGTGTTCCTAAGAAGAGGAGGGTATTAGCCTCAATGCGTATGTCCTGTGGCCTGGACGGCCTCTAATGCTTAGTAAGTAATGGGTAGCTAGCACTCAAAACACAGAAATCTGGAAACTAAAAAAAATTAAGAAACTGTCTGAATCGCGTCGATGGTAGTCGACGCTATTCAAAACAGAACTTAATTTTTCGCAGAAGCAGATGCAGACAGCAGAGAAACTGTGAAGCCTGAAAGGCGTCTAGTTAGGTTGACGCGGTTTTGAAACGCGTCAGCTATCCTGGACGCTTTTCAGTTCGCAGAAGCAATTTTCCAGGAGGATTTTCTGGGTTGAATCCTCCTTAAACAACATGAAAAGCAGTAAACAATCGACTCATGCAAGTTTTTTTTAGTTCCAGATTTTAAACAGGATGGTTTACTAACTAAACAACTAGAAAAACAATCAATCACACATCATTTTTATCACAAAAACAGCTTTTTGAGTTAATCAAGGGGGGGCAAGATCTTGCCACTGGGGTGTGCACGTGGTGCACGAGGGAAATCAATTAAACTAAACACTCACCAATTGGTGAGGACGTGTCCAGAGACACCAATGGTGCACCGTGGGTGCCCGATATGATGATAGCAAGAACAAAAGGAAACTAAAAGATGGCGAGACCAAGTCCCACCGTGATCGCCAAAAAAGCTGTAGGTGCTTAGAATGACCGTGTGATTAACATGAAATATCTATGTTGTTTAGTGTAAACTAACCTATTAAAAATAGCAACTAAAGTGCAGTGATCGCCAGAAACTTTTAACTTAAAAAGTTTCAAAAGAGATATGATCGCCTACCTTTCAAACGCGGAAGATTGAGTCCTTGGTTCCCCTTCCTCAGCCGGCTGAAGAAAGAGAGCCCTTTCTTTGCTTCTTTTGTTCTTGCTGTGAATTTGAGGTTGAGGATCGTCCAGAAGTTATGCTTGATTTCCCCTTTTTGATCTCTTGTTGTTGTTGTTGAGTGTAGCAGAGACAAAAACAAAAAAATAAAGAACTATGATGAGAATTTAAATAGAAGTAGTATCTGAACTAATCATGATTTTAAGCATATTTAAAACAGCAAACTTACTTTTTTAATGGCTTTGAAACCCCTTAGATTAAATAGGTTTTTTGAAAGATCATGCTGTGGTGTGTGTTTGCATGAAGTGAATATGAAAAAAATAAAACTAATGAAATGGATGCAGTAATGAAAAACTTATGCCCAGTTGGTTGAAGCTCTTGAAAGGATGAAGATCTTGAAAGGACGCCGACTTCTGGAAATGGCAGCGCTCCGGCGTTACGACGTTGTTGCTTCGATCTTCAATTCGCTATAACGCTATGGCTAAACTCAACTTAATTCTGTTCTCTCTTTTTTTAACATGCAGGGTATTTATAGGCATTTCTTGCGTTCGCGATTAACATAGCAAAATTCCGAGATTTATCCATCTTAACCGACAGATAATTACTGATTAATTCATCTTTATCTGTAATTATCTAAAACGCGTCCACCTTGGCTGACGCCTTTCAGATTAATTAAGATAAGGATAAATATCCGGGAAAACTTATCTTTATCTTTTTAGGTAAAACGCGTCCACCTATGTAGACGTCTTTTAGACTAATTAAGATAAGGATAAACATCCGGAGGGGAAGTTAAAATCACTTAGGAAACTTAAAACGCGTCGACCTTACCAGACGCCTTTTAGTTAATTAATTAATTAATTCAAATTCAAATTTAATCGCTAAAATAATAATAAAGTCTAAATGACGTCCACTTGGGTCGACGTCTTTTAGAATTCCTCATATTTTAACTCAAATTTGAGCTAAAATCAATTCAATTGATTAACTTAAACACATCTGTTAAACCCGACACTTAAAAAGATTAATAAAAATTAATCAATGATTAATTATCAGACCATTTTGAGGCATTATTGTGTGATATAAAATTTACTCGAAATGACGTCAAAATTAGCGTGTCTACAAGATAGTAGGCTGCCCTCTCTTTTCCTTCTTCATCCTCTTGTGCTAGGACAGCCCCCACTGCATCATCCAGGATAGAAATATAAAGTATCAATGGTTTGCCTGGAGATGGTGGTCTCAAAACAGGAGGACTTGCCAAATAGTCCTTCAATCCATCAAATGCCTCCTGACACTTATCGTCCCAATTGAATTTGACTCCTGGCTTGGTAAGCTCGTAAAACGGCTTACACCTTTGTGAGTGCTGGGAGACAAAACGGCGAATAAATTGTAACCTCCCGATTAATCCTCTTAACTCTTTCAAGTTTTTAGGAGGTGGCATTTCTCTGATAGCCTTCGCCTTATTAGGATCAATCTCAATTCCCCGTTTGCTGACAATGAATCCAAGCAATTTCCCTGAAGATACCCCGAATACACATTTCTTGGGGTTCATCTTCAACTGATACTCTCTCGATCTCTCTAATACCCTCGCCAAAACTTTGGCATGCTCAGCCTTCGTTTTAGACTTAACCAATAAGTCATCCACATACACTTCCAAATCTATATGCATCATGTCATGAAATATTGCCATCATAGCCCTTTGATAAGTGGCTCCAGCGTTCTTCAATCCAAACGGCATGACGACATAACAATATGTTCCCCAAGGTGTAGTGAATGAAGTCTTCTCTTGATCCTCTTCTGCCAGCTTAATCTGGTTGTATCCTGAAAATCCATCCATAAACGATAACGTTTCATAGCCAGCAGTGTTATCGATGAGTACATCAATATGAGGCAATGGAAAATCATCTTTAGGACATGCCCGGTTCAGATCGCGGAAGTCAATGCAAATTCTGACCTTCCCGTCCTTTTTCATAACCGGGACTATATTGGCCACCCATTGTGGATAAAGGACAATTCTAATGAATTTGGCCTTGTGTAATTTGTCGACCTCTTCCTTTATCTTTAAAGCCATTTGCGGGTGGAATCGCCTTAATTTCTGCTTGACCGGATTAGCTCCATCCTTTAATGTTAACCTGTGTTCAACTAAAGATGAGTCTAACCCCGGCATATCCTCATAACTCCAGGCGAAAGTGTCCTTATAATCCTTAAGCACTTGTACCATTGCCTTCTCATCCTCTGTAGAAAGATTTTTACTGACGAGGACAACCTTAGGTTCGTCTTCAGTCCCTAAGTTTATTTCTTTGGTGGGCTCTTCTACGGCAGCTGAAGGTTCATCAAATCTCTTCACTCCACTGGCATACGCCTCAGCTGCGTCCTCATCATCTTCCTCATCTTCAACAATGGGGTCCTTTTCATGTACTAACTCATATACCCCGTACCCATCATTGACTGACTCATCATCTGTACAATCTTCTGGCATCCGAATTGGATCTTCTAAAAGCTGAGGGATTAAAGAGCAAAAGGAACATTTATCAGCTAAATCCTGGAGGTATCTTTCTGGAATTTGCCTACCCTTAGGCTTCCTAGACTTCCTAACCTGACTAGACTGCCTAATTTCACTATTATAACCTAACGAAGATGAAGCAGGATGAAAATCCTGGGATACAAGTGGAAATACAGGGGAATCCTCCCGTGGGGAGGGACAGAGTAGATCTAGGAGAGAATCTTGACCGACGGACCCGCGCGATGGGGTGTAATCGGACAAGTAAGATGTTTCCTCGATAATGATTTGGGAAGAATTTGTTGTAAAATTGGCGTTTTTTTTTGGATATCGGAGGAATTATACATGAAGCATGAGTGAATACAAATGGAAGGGGAATCGGACGGAGGAAGCGGCACCAAGGCCAGAGGATTAGGGGGATCATATAGCAATATGTCCCAGATCAGATTATGCAACCTCTCTAGGTCGAGAGGAGGTTGTGGAATAAAGTCCCGAGGGGACAGAGTTATCATAATGGGCGGAGCCCGTGGAATATCTTCAATTATGACCTGCGACCAAGTCGGGGTCAAGAGTAGTGTACGAAAAAGAGTATGGAGCATGAAGACATGTGAAGGATATGTCCCCCTCCAGAGCAGATCTGTTGTATAACCAGCTTCATAGGGGTCATCTGGCTCCCCTTCATCAGTTTGTTCGGACAGCAGTATCCGCTTGTCAAAGATTGCGCCAGGGCTCTCAATTAGCTCGTCGATCTGCGGTGGCCATTTGGGTTCTGCAGGATCCAGAAATAGTCTGTTCAGTGCTATGTATAGGTCCCTCAAGTCGAACCACCTGTACCATTCGCATTCAGGGTCATGGAATTTCCTCCTTTTCATAGGTCGCAGAACCTCCAAGGATTGGTACGTAAGTAGTTCGGAACAATGTCTGGCCAAATCCCTCCCATATATGTCATGGAAGTCAAAACAGGAAGTAATGACCACCATATTGTCGTGACTAAGTATGGGCCCTTTCACAAAATGTGTATATAGAGTCCATGTTAAGGGATCTCGGCCTTCTTTCAGTGGTGTAGACATTGTTTCCAAGATTTCTTGACCATCTTCTTGCTGAACCCTGTCTTGCTTTAGTTTCCTCGGCCTATAGCCCAAACCGCTTCCAGGTACTGCTCGGTGATCTCTAACAGGAGTGGTCCTGCCTTGCAACTGTGTGCCCAGACCTTTCCCAGGCTTGTAGCCGTTCTTCATCATAATCCTCCATCCTGGGGTACTCATGCACTTCCCCCTTTTGATAGCATCTAATGGATATGGAGAAATGGTAGCGGCTTTCAAAGGATCAGCCACTGGACGGTAGACCTGTAATACCGACAGAAAAGGTTGTCGGCCAGGTAAAACAGCAGACTTAATATTCAATATATGAGCAGCAGCAAGGATCGGCATGCTCGTCACTTTAATAATTCGTCCTTTATAAGGGAATTTGAGGCATTGGTGATTCGTAGAAGGAATCGCCTCAAGAGTTTTAATATAAGGACGTCCCAGAATGGCATTTATGGAAGGGTCGATTTCTAGAAAATGAAATTCGACCTCTGCATGACTTACTGGACCTAGCTCCACCTTTAAATAAACCATTCCCAGAGGGGAACGGGTAGAATTGTCATATGCCGTAACTGAGATGGGGCTAGGCAGCCATTTCTCCTTGGGCACACCGCATAGCTCCAGGGTCTTCGGAGGTAAAACATTAATTGAAGCCCCTGTATCAACCAGGTATGCATCCACGGCCTTTTTGCAGATATTGACCGTGATGCTCAGAGCCATGCTTCTGGCGGCTGGCGGTGCTAGTTCCGATGTGTGGAATGTAATTGAGGGCTGATCCCGCTGAGGAACTAGTAGTGCTGCAATTTTCTCTACCGGCACGTCTTCGTTAACCATCACCTTCTGTAGGTATTCCATTAAAGCTTCTTGGTGAATCTTGGACCTTTTAATCAATTCCAGTACAGTGATCCGTGCCGGTGTTCTGTCCAGATGTTTCAACAAGTCATATTGAGTGCCTGGTGCACTCTCTTCATTATGGGCTTCCTCAGTCGGCTGTGACGGGCCGTCTCTGACTGTGGACTGAGGAAAGACCTTGTTGAAAATCCTTCCACTCCGGAGCGCATGTTCCTCGACCGTGGAGGATCCGGGTGACACCTTGAGTACCGCAGAATCGGGCGGCGTAAGCGGTGCGGAGGGTTGATGCGTAGGTGGTGGCGTTGGGTTAGGTGGTGATGGCGTAGGGTTAGGTGGTGATGGCGCGGTGCGGATTAAAGGCCTAGATGGTTGGATGGTAGATGGGTACGCGGTTGGTGAAGTGGGGAATGGTACGCGTAATAGCGGTCTGGATGGTTGGGGCATATCTGGGTAGGTGGTAGTGGTAATGGGTGAAGTAGGAAATGGTACGCGTAATAATGGCCTAGATGGTAAAAGGGGCGCATTATTGGTTTGCGGGGGGGTATATGATGGAGGCGTAGGAGTGCGGGGCGTAATGGGTCTAAGGAAGGTGGATAGTGGTAGTGGGTTATTGGGTGAGGGCGAGTGATATGTGGGTGTGGGTAGAGGGGTAATGGTGACGGGTTGTGGTCTGGGTATGTGGATGGTGCGGCGTGGTAGTCGCTCTGCGGTATTCTGAATGTGACCCGTTGAATAGAGAGAGGAAGGGTCCTCTATCCTCCATTGTTGCCCACGACCAGCCTCAGACTGGCTGTTCGTTAGAATGGGAGCAACCTGGTTCTAGTTCTGGTGCTCCGGGAGTGGATTCTGTACTATGCCCATGTTGGGTGGTGCTGCTGCTTGTGCCGGTGGCCTCACTTGCTGCTGCTGCTGCTGCTGTTGCGGTCTCCTCGCCTTCAGGGCTGTTATGTATTTTTTCATTTCCTCCCAGTCTATGCCGCCCTGCTCGTTGAGATCATGAATATAATCTCTGAATTGGAAGCAGGTGTCAATGGTATGCCCAGGTTGCCTATGGAAGTAGCAATATCTGGACGTATCGGCATTTTGAGGCCAGACGGCCTTTTCCCTTGGCAAAACTAAGGCGTTAGCTGCCATTAAAGCACTGAAGATATCGACCAAGGATTCTGGGAGAGCCGGGTATTCTGCCCTCTTCGGGCCTGGAGGTCTCCTCTGCTGGTTGTAGTCACCAGGAGGAGGGACATTGTGGTACGCCGGCGGTGCGCGCGGCTGGTACTGTGGCTGTTGCTGGTTCTGATACTGCTGTTGCCGTTGCGGCTGTTGCTGTAGCTGATGCTGGTTCTGATTCTGATTCGGCTGCTGGGGCCGCTGATACTGTTGTTGGTACTGGGGGTTCTGCTGCTGTCTGTACCCTTGCTGCTGTAGCCTCTGGTACTGCTGCTGACTCCTCACGAACTGGGGCGAGTTATTGTTCATGGTACTCACTTGCTCATGAGAGAGCGTGCCCTCGGTAGTCGGACCTGTACTGGAAGAGTTCGGCACTGCAGGTTTCCGAGGCGGAGGCCTGCTAGGTCTATGAGGATCAAAGACACTAGAGACTGTAGCGTCCTTGAAAGCATTCTGGCAGTACCGTGCTCTTTCATAGAGTTCTGCCATGTTAGTCAAATTGTTCAAGGAGAGGACGAGCTTGAACTGGGGGGTGGCATTAGAAATTAACATTTTCACTTGTTCGGACTCGGACAAGTGATCCTTCACCTTTTCAGCCAGACCCCGCCACCTGTCAGCAAAACTGACAAACTCCTCATCAGGTTTCATCTTTTCTGCAATGAGATCCGTGATAGACAAGGAGGGTGCAACTCTGTCCTGGTATCGTTGAATAAATTTGCGTGAAACGATACCGTAATCCTCTACTTCTGAGGGTTCCAGGGAAAAGAACCACTCGAGGGCTGGTCCCTCTAGAGATCTCCTGAACAAGAAGGCCAACGACCTCTTATCATTCTGCCAGAAAGAGGATTCATACATGAACTCCTTCAGATGTGTGAAGGGGTTACCAGTACCGTTGTACTTTCGGTACACTGGCATCTCAGAGGGTGGCAGATGGAATACTGGCAGACTCGGTAGACTGATCTCTGGCACAGCTTTGACCCTCATCATTTTCTGGAGGTTATTAAATTGCTCATCCATACGCTCCATTTTGGCCAGCAGCGTTTGTGTGGTCAGATCTGCTTGGGGAGGAGGAGGAGGAGGAGGTACTTGGTAGGCCTGCTGCCTAGAGTACGTTGGGCAGGGTGGACAATAGAGGGGAGGTCCGGCAGCGCTTCCGCCATGCCCGAGGGCATTTTGATAAGTAGGCGTTTGCGGTCTACCGGTTGCCTAGATGATGAAAGCTGCGGCCCAGCTGGCCGAGAAGTAATATGAAGGCCCTCCACGGCCTGATGGATATAAGGAGGAGGAAAAGAAGGTTGCTGAGGAACAGCAGGGGGAGCCACAGGGTTCGGCTCGGCAGGCTGCATAGGTGCCTTCCCCTTCAAAATAGATTGGATCGCCTCGAACTGCTGAGGGTCCAGTCGGGAGGCAAGAACTCCCAGAGCATTGATGAGATCCGTAGGATCAGAGGATGAGGGATCATTCTGATTCATGTCCCCCTCAAGATCAGGATTAGGGATCGCATATTCATGCGGAAGAGGATCAGGATATTGATCACGTGGAGGCAAAAGAGGTGTCCGAACATTCCCATCTAGACGATATGGAATGGGGATAGAACTACGGGAGGCATCAGCATCTCTCCCACTCTCATAGTTGTACTCAGAATCCCGAGGGGCATTAGCATCTCCCTCGTAATTAACCATGGCGTCTGGAGCCACACTCAAGTCCCTACCTGATCGTAGCAACATGATGTTAGATTCCCTTTTCAAAGATTTAATCAAACAAGTTGTACAGAGATTAATCAAACAAGTGGATGCTTAACGTGATTTTAGGATTCCTTGTTGAGTTATTTGAATTGGATTAAACCACAATTTCGCTCAGGGAAAGGATCCTAGTTTCAGTTCAATTTCCACCGTTATTCTCTAAGGCTTTCTCTCACAACGCTTTCAGAATCTAACCGGGACTTCAATTGGTACAACCAGCCCGATGATCAAGGAGGAATACCTTGATTTTGGGGACTTATGGAGGTCTCAACGTCAACTTCTCTAGTCTGATCAAGGGACCAACCCAATCAGAGAGAGTTGCTGACGTCGAGTAATGTGTTCCTAAGAAGAGGAGGGTATTAGCCTCAATGCGTATGTCCTGTGGCCTGGATGGCCTCTAATGCTTAGTAAGTAATGGGTAGCTAGCACTCAAAACACAGAAATCTGGAAACTGAAAAAAATTAAGAAATTGTCTGAATCGCGTCGATGGTAGTCGACGCTATTCAAAACAGAACTTAATTTTTCGCAGAAGCAGATGCAGACAGCAGAGAAACTGTGAAGCCTGAAAGGCGTCTAGGCGTGTTGACGCGGTTTTGAAACGCGTCAGCGATCCTGGACGCTTTTCAGTTCGCAGAAACAGTTTTCCAGGAGGATTTTCTGGGTTGAATCCTCCTCAAATGAGATAAAAAAAGCAGTAAACAATCGACTCATGCAAAATTTTTAGTTCCAGATTTTAAACAGGATGATTTACTAACTAAACAACTAGAAAAACAATCAATCACACATCATTTTTATCACAAAAACAGCTTTTTGAATTAATCAAGGGGGGCAAGATCTTGCCACTGGAGTGTGCACGTGGTGCACGAGGGAAATTAATTAAACTAAACACTCACCAATTGGTGAGGACGTGTCCAGAGACACAAATGGTGCACCGTGGGTGCCCGATATGATGATAGCAAGAACAAAAAGAAACTAAAAGATGGCGAGACCAAGTCCCACCGTGATCGCCAAAAAAGCTGTAGGTGCTTAGAATGACCGTGTGATTAACATGAAATATCTATGTTGTTTAGTGTAAACTAACCTATTAAAAACAGCAACTAAAGTGCAGTGATCGCCAGAAACTTTTAACTTAAAAGTTTCAAAAGAGATATGATCGCCTACCTTTCAAACGCGGAAGATTGAGTCCTTGGTTCCCCTTCCTCAGCCGGCTGAAGAAAGAGAGCCCTTTCTTTGTTCTTTTGTTCTTGCTGTGGAGTTTGAGGTTGAGGATCGTCCAGAAGTTATGCTTGATTTCCCCCTTTTGAATTTCTCGTTGTTGTTGAGTGCAGCAGAGACAGAAACAGAAAACGAAGAATTATGATGAGAATTTAAGTAGAAGCAGTATCTGAACTAATCATGATGTTAAGCATATTTAAAACAGCAAACTCACTTGTTTAATGGCTTTGAAACCCCTTAGATCAAGTAGGTTTTTGAAAGATTATGCTGTGGTGTGTGTTTGCATGAAGTGAATGTGAAGAATGAAACTAATGAAGATGAAAAATGCAAATGCAGTAATGAAAAACTTATGCCCAGTCGGTTGAAGCTTTGAAAGGATGAAGATCTTGAAAGGGACGCCGACTTCTGGAAATGGCAGCGCTCCGGCGTTACGACGTTGTTGCTTCGATCTTCAACTCGCTATAACGCTATGGCTCAACTCAACTCAATTCTCTTCTCTTTTTTTTTTTTTTAACTCTTCAACATGCAGGGTATTTATAGGCATTTCTTGCGTTCGAGATTAACATAGAAAAATCCCGAATTTATCCATCTTAACCGACAGATAAATACTGATTAATTCATCTTTATCTGTAATTATCTAAAACGCGTCCACCTTGGCTGACGCCTTTCAGATTAATTAAGATAAGGATAAATATCCGGGAAAACTCATCTTTATCTTTATTAGGTAAAACGCGTCCACCTTTGTAGACGTCTTTTAGACTAATTAAGATAAGGATAAACATCCGGAGGGGAAGTTAAAATCACTTAGGAAACTTAAAACGCGTCGACATGTCCAGACGCCTTTTAGTTAATTAATTAATTAATTCAAATTCAAATTTAAACGTTAAAACAGGAATAAACTCTAAATCGCGTCCACATGGGTCGACGCCTTTTAGAATTCTTCATATTTTAACTCAAATTGGAGCTAAAATCAATTCAATTGATTAACTTAAACACATCTGTTAAACCCGACACTTAAAAATATTAATAAAAATTAATTAATGATTAATTATCAGACCATTATGAGGCATTATTATATGATATGAAATTTACTCGAAATGACGTTAAAATTAGCGTGTCTACACTCACCAGTCAGACAGGGTGGAAAAGGACCACAGATATCAGTGTGAATTATTTCTAAAATTCCAGAACTCCTTGTGGCATCTTTATTAGGCGTGTGTGTTTGCTTTCCTTTAATGCAATCAACACATGTCTCGAAGTCAGTGAAATCCAGAGTGTGTAACACTCCTTCTCCCACTAACCTTTTGAGCCTCTTAATAGAGATGTGTCCTAATCTCCTATGCCACAACATGGATGAATTTTCATTAACTCTACCACGCTTGTTGCCAATAAGGACCGAAGTATGCAGGGTGTTATGAGATTGTTCAATCGCATTGCTAAGACACAATTTATACAAACCATCAGATATAGAACCAGTACCAATAACAATAGAATCCTTTATTAATTCAACTGAAGAGTTTCCAAGTTTGACTTGAAAACCTTTTGAATCAAGTCTTGATACTGAAACCAAATTTCTACTAAAAGATGGTACATAAAAAGTGTCTTCTAAATCTAGAACAAATCCTGATTCCATAACTATCCTATAAATTCTTACGGCCTTGACTTGTGAGCGCGTCTTATTTCCTGAAAAGATGCTCCGCTCACCCTCATTCGGAGGCCTTTGGAAAAGGAATCCCTGCATAGAAGTGGCAACATGCACAGTAGAACCTGAGTCAATCCACCATGTACTCTTTGGAACATTAACTAAATTAGACTCATAGCAAACATAAGATGAGAGATTACCTTTCTTTTCAAACCATGCCTTCCTTTTCAGACAATCTTTCTTAACGTGTCCAGATAACTTGTAGAAGAAGCACTTGTCGTTTTTACCTTTTGACTTGTCCTTCTTCTTGCCCTTCTTCTAGACACCCTTCTTCTTCTTTCCTGGTCCACTTTTCACTTTATGAGAGGTAAACAAAGCAACATTGTTCCTCTCTCCTCTCAACCTCTCTTCCTCCTGGACACACATAGTCATCAATTCATTGACTGACCATTTAGCTGGATGTGTGTTGTAGGAGATCTTAAATGCCTCATATTCGCTAGGCAAAGAGTTGAGAATAAAATGGACTAGGAAAGTGTCTGAAATAGTAACCTCCATGGCATTCAGTTGAGCAGAAATATCTCTCATGATCATTATATGCTCTCGAACACTACCACTAGTGTATTTCATTGAGGACAGTTCAGCCATTAGAGTACTGGCTTTGGCCTTATCAGAACTAATGAACTGTTCCTCAATAGCCTTAAGAAATCCACTAGCAGTAGTCTGATCTGGGATAGATCCCTTAATGTTCTGTCCAACGTGTCCCTGAAGGAACAGAAGACAGAGACGATTGGACTTTTCCCATTTTTCATAATGAGTCTGCTGTTCCAACGAGCTTTCTGGAGTAAGTGGAGCCGGCATAACCTCACGTAATGCTAAATCTAAGTCCATGCAGCCTAGAGCAAATTGTACCCTTTGTTTCCACTCAGTGAAATTAGTGCCATTCAGGTACGGCACACTTGCATTAAATGGTGCAAACAAAGGAGAAGCAGCTGAAATAAACAAAACACATGCTCACATATAAGGCAATGGAACTAAAATATTGCAAGTAATGAGGCAAACAAATATGCAAAGTAATTCAACAACATAAAGAGAATTACTTTATCAAGTCGTCCGATAACTTCATGGACGAACCCCCCGAATTAACTTAAGTGATAAAACTAAAACTTATAAACATTTTGATATCAAGAGAGAGTACATTTGGGTACATAACTCTCAAGAATCGCCATGTAAATAAATTTTATTTTATCCTGCTCATGACATGAAAATAAATACTCCTTTGGGAGTTAAATTTACAACCAAGTCATGAACACAAGTATTTGAAATCATTTTAATTTCTTAACGAGTTTATTTTATTATTCTCCATGCATAAGGTCACTTTGGTGATCTACTTACACACTTTGAATACTAAAACATCCTCCCCCAATTAAAATGATAACAAATATCTAAATGCTCATCAATAATGCTATTTAAAACTTAATACGGTAAGATTTTATCAATCCTCGTGATTAGTGCCACTTTGGTGGTCAAACTAATCATTTAGAAATCAAAATTTACCACGAAACTACATAATAGCATTAATAAACACATAACATGAGCAAAAAGGACATAAACACAATAATTAATGCAATCTTAAGTGGAGATATTCATACATGATTAAAAACTGTAAAGAAGACAAATAATCACAAGAATATCTCCTAAACTTACAGCAATAATTATTGATTCTTAAACAACATTAATCATGCTAAAAACTACATTAAAATGGCTACTTAACAAGTTTATAGCATGCTGTTACATATATGTCCTTTTTCTGTTTGCAGAAAGAAAGAAAACTGAATTGCAAACATAGTCTGAACAGTTTACAGAAAAGTCCTGAATTGTAAACATACTTTGCAGTTTGCATGAATAATCATAAATTGCAAACATATCCGTTTTTAATTTGCAGAAACAACTTAAATTGCAAATATATCCGTTTCTATTTGCTGAAATAACTAAAATTACAAACAGATTATCAAAAATTGTGTATGTATCCAAACAGATTTAAAATATGATCTTTTATCCTTTAAAGATCACTAATGGGCCTAAAATGGGCCCAGAAATATAGGCCAAAGATCTAGAACTTAATAGATCAATTAAATGACCATTAGTGAATTTTAAAAGATAAAAAATAACTAAAGGAGTTTAAATTAAATGATTTTAAATCTTTTTAACTTAAAGGATACATATACACAAACGGATATAAACGGATGCGGGTCCGGTTCTTAATGGATTAACGGATTCGATTTGGGTTAGAATAACGGATTCGGGTTGAATACTTAATCGGATCCGAATTCGGGTCTTAATGACATCCAAACGGATATCGTACCCAGAATTCGAATCCAAAACCCGTTAACTAATATCCGTTAAGGAATGATCAAATGGATCCGTATTTGGGTCTTAATAAGATCCTAACGGATCTAATATCCAAAATATGACCCAAATGATCTTTAACCAAGATCCGTTACGAATTTAAAATTCAACCCAAATAAAATCCAATGATTTCCTAAATACAAAGTTTCCTAAACTTAATGGTTTCTTAAACCCATCATCTTCAACCTCCCAAAAAGGAAGGTTAGGGTTTAGAAACCCCAATTTTAGAAAACCCAAATTTTAGAAAATCCAGATTTAAGAAACCTCCGCCGGAACCCAAAAATCCCGCCGGAAACCGGCCGCCGGAACCCGCCCCCGCGCGGCAGCCCGGCACGGCCAGCGCCGCCGCGCCGCCGGACGCGGCCCTGCACGCAGGGCCCCCGAGGAGGGCTGCCGGCCCCCGCGCGGCAGGCCGCCGGCCCCCGCGCGGGCCGCGCGGGCCTGCCCGGCGGCCCCGCGCGGGCCGCGCTGGCCTGCGCGGCGGCCCCGCGCAGGCCGAGCGGGCCTGCGCGGCGGCCCCGCGCGGCAGGCCGCCGGCCCCTGCGCGGCGGCCCCGCGCGGCAGGCCGCCGGCCCCCGCGCGGGCCGCGCGGGCCTGCGAGGCGGCCCCGCGCGGGCCGCGCTGGCCTGCGCAGCGGCCCCGCGCGGGCGCTGCAGGCCGCGCGGGCCAGCGCGGCCGCGTACGGCGCTGCGCGGCGGCACCACCGGCGCTGCCTCGCGCAGGGCCGCGGCGGTGAGCCAGCGGCCGTCCGGCCAACAGGAATTTTTTTTTTTTTTTAAACTAACCGGGAAGAATCCCGTAGATCGGAGCCCTAAAAAATTCCGACACAGGCTCTGATACCACTTGTTGGGGATTTTCGGAATATCTGGAGCGGAAGCCATCCCTAACGCAGAGGAAGACGATGCCGGAGTCAATCCCCACGCGCAGCGGACCTCGAACAAGAACGCACGAACCCCGGACAGGAAGACGGTGTAAACCCACGCACTGTCTCCACTGGTTTCCTCTCTCTATTCGTCTTAATGCGTATGACCTAATGGGGAGTCACAGGCTTCTTTTATAGAGAGGAGGGACCAGTCCCGTTCTTACTTCTAACAGGATCCTACCCATTACAGGATCCTTATTGGGCGCCTAATGGGTTAAGCCCAATCATATTCCATTAATTGGATGTCTAATGGTGTGCAAGTGTGCAGTCCAGTAAACACAAGTGGACCACTAATTGGATTAAAACCCAACATGGGCACCTCTTTGAAGGTCCCTCCCCCTCCCCTCCCTCCATGGGAGGAACATTTTTTCCTTTGGGAAGTTTTGCTCATGAACTCTTGAATCTACTCCCTCCACCCCACCCCACCCAGAGATTTTGGACCCCAGCACACGAGAAGGAATCTTGTCCAGCCAACTCTGGAGGCTATCGGCACCGGCTAGTTCCTATTCCTGTTACATTTTCCTCCTTCTTGCACTTGTTTTTGGTTCCCATTGGTTTGGTAACGTTGAGATGGTGCCTTCTTCGATCATCTAGAGCATCATCGAATTTATCTATGAATCCCTCTAATGGAGTTTTCAGCGGTTCCTAGAGCCCGATGGACTGCACATCACCACACACTTGACTTCGCAGCATTTATCTTTCGTCTCCATCGCAATTTCAGCCGTTTTGTTTGCTGGTTGTCATTGTCACCTTGCAGGCAATTCTGGGTTCATCCCCTCCCCCTGGTGTTGCTTTGAAGAGGAAGGCTCTGTGTCTTGGGTGGTTCATCGTTGCTCCCTTACGTTCTTCAGCGATCGTCTTCTCCGGCAAGCCTTTGTACTGGTTTATCCAACAGTTGGGTCCTGTTGTTATCCTTTGTTTAATGGGTTTTACCCATCCGTCTTTTCCTTTCCTGTACCTTGTGGCCTGTTCTAGCCTAGTAGAATACATGGAAAAAAATCGAAAGGTTTAAAATAGCACTTACTCCACTTAATGCCTTATTGAATTGGATGGTCCAATAGCTTCAATATGATATCAAAGTCATGGTCGTAAGCTGGGCTATGTACTATGTCTTTGTAGTCCACGTGATAGAGTTTTAGATTGACTTGGACATGAGGGATCGTGTCAAAATAGTCTCACACTTTAAAGAAAAAAAAAAAAGATAAAATCAGAAGTGTTTAAAATGACGCGTGCTCTACTTAATGCCTTAAGGTTTTGAATTAGATAGTCCAAAAACTTCAATATGCCCCTTCTCTTCTAGCGCCAATTTGATTGGAGAATAGGAGAAGAATAAGTGCAAATAAGAGGACAATAAGTTTAATTTTGCTTTGACAAGCGGAATGATTTATACCTATGTAGAATAGTGTATTCGAAAAATAAAGAGAATAAGTCATCCCACCCTAAACCCAAGAATTATTTATTCTTCTTCTTCTGTTAACGGGTCCCACAAAACTATCAAACCGAAACACCTCTTATTTTGATAAACGTCATTCCGTTAATGGACCCCACATAATAACTTATTCTGCAAACAAAGTGAGGCCTAGTGTTTTACCATGTTGCTTCCCTTCCCCTTGTTCCCTGGTGCAAGCTATCTTTATTTAATGCCAGCATCTCTATGTTCAAAAAAAAAAAAAACATAGGTGACGTAAACTAAGTAATGAATGGGAAAAGAGGGCATGAGTCATGAGAAGTGCGAAGGCTGCCTCGTTTTGTTCGTCAGAAAGGATCCAGGTTAAGCAAAAGAACGTTGTTTTCGATTAATTAGATGTAGGGGCAGCAACGGTTCCCGTATATATCCGACGCTAACTTCAGCAAGCATGGATGTGAACCCTTTTTAGACGTGATCATAAGCATGCATGCTTTGTATCCTCAGGAGCAAATATAGGTAACACTTACATATCAAAAATAGCTTGTGAATTCAGACTCATGACATGGAGGCACAAGACTGGATGCCTATATATGAAGTATATATGGAACGTATGTGTCTGTATCAGAACTAACCCGGACGTCGCAGTCACAACGGCATGCACTTGACAAGAAGCAGTGAGCAGATGTGAAGCTAATTGTCCAGTTTAGATGCCTTATTATTTTCCTTTTAGGTGATTATGGTGTGCATTCCAGAAGTATATATCTGACGCATCATATATACTCGGCTAATGGAAGACGACTTTCATAACTCTGATAGCTGTTTCATACTAGTCAACAAGAAGTTGTATAGCTTTCCCTTATTTTTACTCACTCCAGTCTGCCAAACACAATATTGTGCCTGGTCCGGATGATCTCCTTCCACCGATAGAATCAATGGGGTGAGACCCCCAGAGGTGAGTGTTCAAATGATGGGTGTTGAAGTTATTGGGTTTTGATATCATATTGAAGTTATTAGACCATCCAACTCAAAATCTTTTAAGTCAATGAGTGGAGTAGGCACATTTTTTTATTTTGTCCTTTTTCCGATTTAAGACTATTCTAACACGTCTCTTCACGCGCAGGCCGATTTTAGATTCTATTATGCGGACCACAAATACGGGGTGCGCGGCCTGATTCGTAACTATGGACTCTGATACTATGTTGAAGTTATTGGACCATTCATCTCAAAACCTCAACAATGAGGAACGGAAGAAAGTTGACCTTGGCCTAAGCGGCTGAAGGAACCCCACTTCACCAGAATTTAGATCACTTGGATCCGGATTTTTTAGGCTCTTTAATGTTTTTAACATTCATTGGTCAAAGATTAAGAAAAACTTTATATTCTCATCTCAGTTTTATTCTCACTGACTACTTAATCAACCCGCCAAAAGTGTTAAATCTACTAATGAAGAGACTCCAATCGCAATTGGTAGGGATGGGATGTGCATGGCCACCCCACGTTCCCTTTTGACTCCAATCTTTTTTTCTTTTTCTAACGTCCTACAGGGATTACCGGGATTAAATTAACCTTAAGAAATGGCCATAGAAGACCGGACACGGACTGGGGCTTTGGAACGACGCAAAACCCTAACCCTAGGAGGGCGAGGGGGAAGGAAGACTGAGTTTGTCTGTTCAGGCGAGGTGAAGAGAGGGGCTCAACGTGAATGTCCATTGACAGACATTCACGTGAACACGACTCTCTAGTTTCCAAGGAGACAAAGAATTAAGCTTTCTTGTACGTTGTTGACTCTTCCACACTGAAATGGTTCCAATACCAAGGCTTGTGAGATGGGATATACATAATTCATGAACATAAAAACCGCATCTCTATGCATGCATGGACCCATCTAAGGCAGTCAAAACGGGTCTGAGAACCCATATCTGACTTTGGACACTCTGAACTTGAGTTTAGATAATACTTATTTAACCACAAATGGATCCCCAAGTCAGAGAACAATATAATAATTTTTTTATGATTTTGGGCTAAAACCTAAACTATTCAGTTTTACACCCTTTTCAAATGCAATGTTAGCAGTGGGTCTACTCAGACTGGTTACACTTGCGGCCTTAAGTCCGTCTATGTGGATAAATTGAGAGGAGAAGTGTTATTACATCATTCTTTTTACCACTTTTTTTATCACATTGGGAGCTATCTGATCAAAGAGCTCTTATGTATGTATTAATTATTAAAAAAAGTTATGTCAAGTTAACATCAATAAGAGCTTTCTGATGCATTGATCAAATAGCTCCAGATGAAGGTGACACATAAGATGATAAAAAGTGTGGCATTAATCCTCATTGAGAGTAGATGTTCCTTACCCAGAAGGCTAGCTATGATCCCAAAGAACTTAAAATTCTAGTGCTCCAGCTCGTTGGATGCCAACTATGGGGAACACCAACTAAGATGAGACTCTGATTCAAATGATGCATAGAATCGTGAAGTACCTTTCAAGTTGACAAAAATGTCCGCAGCAAGCTAATTAAGCTACCTGGAGTTTAATTAACAATGCACAGAAGAGAAAACATTAACAATGAGAGGCCTCTTAATGTGTTCTGACATGAAATTTAAGGCCTAGAGAGAGAAAACATTAACAATGAGAGGCCTCTTAATGTGTTCTGACATGAATTTAAGGCCTAGAGAGAGATTATAAAAAACACATCTGAATGAATCATTTGGAGCAAGAAAACAAATCGTGAGATCAACAGTTACCATTACTCAAGAACTCGTATTCGCAGCCATTTAATGCTTCCCACATGACAAAGAACGTTACCTGCTCTCTCTTCCTTAGTTGTGTTTGTCTTTGCCTTTCCTACTGCAAGCCCTCTAATAGGTCTGTCTCCAAAACGCGTTCTTCCAGCTCCAAGCACAAGGCTGGTGGGCTTTTTGAGTTCAATAAATAAAACACATAGCTGAAGAACAGACATCTTTCTCTATCGATCTTGAAGATGAGGAAGCAGACATGGAAACTTCAATGCATCATTTAATGCGTCGTTGTGCCAAGATCCCTTTGTTATATAGGAGCTGGTGATTTTTTTTTTTTTTCTCACTCTATGGTCTTCCCTGCTGCTCTTACGAGGGTGATCAGATTAATTAGATGAGAGATTTGGCCATGGCTGCTTCTACAGTGCGTGGATAGGTGGCAGCCCTCTACCAATCAGTTGGACTTACCTACAATATCGGGTTTGAGTACTATATCCATTAACATAACTTTTTTTGGAATTCAAGCAGATTAATATCGGGTTTGAGTACTATATCCGTTAACATAACTCGAACCATTTATCCATTACCCGGAAAACTTATAAAAGATCCAGTTTTGATCTGGCATATCCACGTCCATTGAGATAAGATCCTTTGCATCTCTTTATCTGCACTCTCATATGTATCTATTCAAATGAGGTCAAATACGTCATTTCATAAGGTAAGATAGGGAAATATCAAATTTATTCGGGTCACATGCATGTCAGTAGAGACACGTCAAAACATATGTAGACACACAGGAGCATATGTCATTGTTAATATGTGCTCGTACCAGTTGCAGCCTCAACATAGTAGCGGTCAGACCATCTGATATGGCGTAGTATTCATGTTTGCCAATGTTAAATCTAATCTTCAAGAGGAAGATTATTAAATGAGTTTTCATTTTCAACGAAAAGAGGTATTTCATGCTACAAATTACATGTTTTATAAAGTAACAGCCACCTTTGATGCAGATGCAGCCAAAATTGACATCTAAGTAATTAGGAGTTGACATGTGGAGAAAACAGGTCAAAGTGGGAGAGAGGAAAGCTCATTAAAAGCATATTTGGGAAAACTTCTACTTAAAAGTTACTTTTAATTTCTACTTGTTACGTAGAATGAGTTGAGAGAGAGATGTTATAACTAATTTTGATTTGTTATAAAAGTCAACTCTTTTATAACAACCCGACTTTTTCTCCAATCTTGGAAATTCCTCCCTTATAATTTTTAGTTGGAAGTCAAAACACAAGAAAAATACAACATAAATGACTTCCAAGATCCAATAGTTTCCATAAAAAATAACTAAATGAAAATGCAAAAGTGTTTTCAAATGAAAGCTATGCCAAACACGTCCTAAAACAATCTCTAAAACCCAATAGTGCTTGCTGATCGGCGATCACAAGGGCCATAAGATACGATCGGCGATCACAAGGGCCATAAGATACAATTTTTAACATAATAATCTCTCCTTTAATTTTCTTTGCTATTCTGCTTCCTTTACAGACTTATCAGGAATTAAGTTCACCTGTTGACACCGAGAACACTCCACTCTTCTGGTTTGGCTAGTCATCGCGTGTCATCACACCGCGTCAGAGCATGTCATTAACAAATTGGGCATTTCAGCCTCTTGTTCCTTACTGTAAAGGAATATAAAAAAGGGAAATTACAGAAAAGAGCACAAAAAACTTTCAAAATATGTAATGGGGGAACTAAAAAGGGTACTCCTAAAGTTCATATATATCTAAGGAGGACAAAAGTCATATTTTCTCTAGCATATTACCTAACATGTGCTCAATTGATTTATAAATTATTTGTCCTAATCTAGATGCATATAACATTGCTTTCACATCTTTGATAAATAAATATCTAAATGGGACCCTTATTATTCTTTAATTACCTAGTAGAAACTATAGAAGTCATTCCTCTAAAACTTAAAATTGAGAAGAAGCTCCTAAATTTTTATAATTAGTAAATGAAAAATACGTGAAAACAATCATATACTTTTGAATTTTATTAAATGCATCAAATAAGTATAATCATACTACCAATTATTCATAAATAATTTTTTTATATTAATTTAAGATAGTAATTTTTTATATGTAAGAATCTATTTGTAAAATGAGTAAGGGTATTTTGGGGTAGTACATGAGAAGAAATATTGCTTTTGCTCCATATAGATATAAACTTTGGGAGGGATGTCCATTTTAAATATTCTTAACTTATAGTGTCCTTATCGGATATTTTAAAAGTTTTTTAGCCCCTTTTAGTAATTTTTCCAATAAATTTCCCACCAATAAAATAGAAAAGACGTTAGAAGAGGGAAAAAGAAATAACTAACATGATCAATGTCCTAACCCTGTCAAACTTCAAAGCAAGGTCTGCATTTAGGGTACTCTAATTGGTTTTGACAGACATCACAAAGCGGTACATTTTATACAGACATGAAACACGATATTTTTATAATATTCTATGAAATCTTACGACTCCCACCTCTGATCACGCTACAACCCTAGAATGCAACAGGGTAAAATAAGCCATCTTCTAATGTATTGACATGTGATGTGCGAGCGATTGACCTCATGCTCTACTTCCAAACGGCGACAGAACCCAATGTGGTCTTATAGCAAAAATGTCCACATGCAGTCTATAAGGATTATTTATAATCTAAACGGCGTGGAGCATGGATGAGGTAGAATCGGATTTTGTGGAAGTTGCTTGTGTACCTAGCCAGATTCACAGGCAGCTCCAGCGTCTAGGACAGAGTAGGAGGCAAATCCTAGAATGTTTCCTGTCAAGTTGTTGGAACGACTATATAATAGTTTTACATCGGTTAATTTTTGTTGTTACCGGTACTTCTTAGGCCCTTCAAACTTAAGACCTGGATTTTGTGATTTGAGAGATGGTATCAAAGCAGGAGCCTGGTCTAACTTTATCTTCCCAAAGGTTATTTTTTAATTTGCGCCGTGTCCTCTCATCTAATTTCCACAGCCCATCTTGACTGTGAGGAGAAATGTTGGAACGACTATATAATAGTCTTGCATCAGTTAATTTCCGTTGTGACCAGTACTGATCTTGGGCCCTTCAAACTCAAGACCTGAGTTTTGTGGTTTGTGAGACAAGTCATGACCTGCTTGCTCCTCCTGGCTTGTACTGCCGCCCAATTCGCGAACTCATTTGTTTCCCTCCACTGATCGTTTTGGGACCCGGTTAAGAAGGATCAGAAGGTAGGGGCCAAAACTAGGTTGGACTTAGATTTTCTCGGTCCATTCCGGGGCTTATAACTTTTGTTGGATCTAGGATCTAAATTATCTCAATGTAACAGGTCTCCAAACAATAACTTGAGTCGATATTGGGCGCGGATGGAAAGCGGGTTCTAAGAGCAAGATCATGAGCTCTGCTTGCACCCCGGTTGCAAGATGGAAGAAATAAAATATCAATCTTAATGCTAGGAACGGGATCCATTTCTCATCCGATTTGCTTTGGCATAAGCTTCTCTATCTTTTCACGATGAGTAAGCACAATTGGCTCTCACAACCATTAGAGCATGCGCAAGAAAAATGCGAGTTACGACGAATAGCGGGAACCAATAGCGTGACCGCGTTCATGCCATTGCCAAGTTTAAAACCCTAAGTGCTACTTTGATCGGAGAATCGGAGAAAAATAAGGACAAATAAGAGGAGAATAAGTTTAATTTTACTTTGACAAGCGAGATGACTTATACTGATGCAGAATAACGTATTCGAAGAATAAAGAAAATAAGTCATCTCACCCTAAACCTAAGAATTACTTATTCTTCTTATTCCGTCAATAGGTCCCACAAAACTATCAAACCGAAACACCCCTTATTCTAGTATACGTTATTCTGTCAATAGGCCCCACATAATAACTTATTCTGCAAACAAAATGAGACTAAGATATCTTTTGGCTTAGAAAATTGGGTGCTATATACCATCATAGAAAGAATACGACCATAATTATAATAGAATATGGCAACAAAGCCGAAAGGCATATAAATGTGGGCATACCTAGGACTCATAAGCGACAATTCGCAGTACGCTACCTAATACGCCGGACTCTCCACGTGTTCTTACTTCCCACGAATGGTATCCTAGGCCAAGGTTTCAGACAATGAAAGGCATGCTTGTCATACCTCTCAGCTGGTGACTGCCAGGGTGTAAATTGGGCAAGTCAGTCCCACGCAATCTTAGCTTATCTCTACAGTGGTATCACGGCGGCAGCCGGTGGACAGCCCAACTCAAATTTATGAAATTAGTTTGGCTCAAAAGTAACTAAATAAGTTGCGCTAAGTAAGCTGAATTTGATTTGAGTTAACTTGGGCTGACCCAAATTCAACCACCCTTGGCAAAGAGGAGCCCCATCCACATACAAACTTGGCATCGTTCCAACTTCCTAGCTTCCTTTCTTGGTAATTTTTAGTTCTGATAATTACTACAGCATATGAGACTGGCGAGTCCAACCCAACCCACCCAACTCAATCTAATTTCACCGAACATGGGCTGGGCTAAACATGGAGTGGGCTATTTCTAAATTAGGACTGGCCCAACTTCAACATTGGCCCGCCTGACCCCCAAGTTCTACCCTTGGTGACTGCAAAGCTATCGGCGCTAAGCAGACAGTTGACCATGAAGTAAACTATGATAATGCAATCAAGATGAATCAGCATTTTGATAATCAAAAGTGCTAAGTCCCTTAGGTTGATATTGATTAAACAAAACTCTTATAATTATATATATCGTTATTGGTAAGTATAAAGATAAGTAAATGTTCATCTTCGTATGTAATAGGGATATATTGTCAAATATTTTGTTGTATGAATATAAATGCAATAAGATTTTTAGACCGCAAATGTTATTTTTTTAAGATTAAGAACTTAAAAGGATTCCCAAAAATCAAATTAAGATCAAAGGCCAAAACTCAAATAGGCTGAATATTGGTCGGCCAACTGCAGATTGGTCGACCAGAATCGAAACTCAATTTTTACTGAGTGACATGTTTGGTCGAGTAACAGACTATTAGTCAAACAGTACCAAAACTCAATTTTTTTTAGTATATCTGGTTGGCCGACCAATTGAGAATTGGTCGACCAAAGCTAGTGGAGGTTCTAAGGATATGTTTTCTCTTGCGCAGGATTATGGTCGTCCAGTTTGGGCTCTTCTCGTCCAGCATGACCCAGACGTCCATGTGAATGGGCAGACCGACATGTCCTTATCCATTCCAAAGTAAGGACAATCACATGAGAACCATTATGATAAAAGGACCGACCTAGACTAAAATTTCACCTTTTCTCCCATGATAGTACAGATCCTTTAATATCTTTTTGAAATTCCAATGTACCTTTTGGAACATTTTGAAAGCCTACTTTTTTACATTTCATGCTACACATGACCATCATTTTTTCACCTACCACCTAGTTGACTCTCCAAAAACAATCCTTTGCTGAGAACATTTTTATCCAAGTGACATCATATAGTAACTGACTTGTCGATATACCATGGAGCCAAACAAATGCTAGGGATTCAAAATATTATCGATTACTTTATATTTAAAAAATAAAAAGTGTCAAGAATCTTTCCAACTTGTACCTAATGGTTAAGACTTCCTTTTGAGGCCTATAAAGGGGAGAGCGGTGGCAAATTTTGGGCTAAGGTCTTGGAGGAAAATGTGAGGATCTTTGAGAGAGTTTTTTGTGTTTCTTGTCGTCCTCTTATGCTTATGTTCTAACCTTTGAGAAAAGGTTTTCTTGTGAACATGTCTCATGTGTGCAAGTCAAGGACGAAGGTGTTAGCTTGGTATATCTTCATCCTCTTCTTAATCAAGGCCAAGGCCAAGACCACAACAAGCATCATCGGTATGCAACATGTCTTCTTCCTCTAAGAAGAACTTAGTGAAACTTCTCAAGCATAGGCCATTAGGAAGATTCAAAAAAACATCATCTACATCAACTCACCTCTTAGAGTAAGAACACCATAAGAAAGGATTAAAGACTTGAACTTTCTTTGCTTATTTCATTCTTGTAATATTTAAGAAGACAAATGTTATCTTATGTGTGAAGAGTAAGTTAGAAAGTTAAGATCTCTATCTTTCTTTTATTTCTTATTGTGTGCCTTCTTCATGGGGAAAAGAGTCAATCTTTGTAAAGATTAGAGATTGAGTATCTTCTTTTGTGATAAAAGAGGGTCAATCTTTAATAAGATTAAAAGTAAACATTACTAGAGACATTGTATCTAAAGAGAACTTTATTAGAGACTTGATATCTAAAGATAGCCTAGCTATAAACTTGGTATCTAATATGTTTGATGGCTAGAACCTATTCTAGTAGAGGAGTGTTAAAAATTAGATTTCCTATGAAAAGTCTAACAAGATTGGAGAGTGGACGTAAATCACAATTTAATAGACCAAATTACTATACATCTTGTGCCTCTTATGTAATTATGCTTAACATTTTTATCATCTCTATCTTCATTACAGATTTTACTTTTTAAGTAACACAACATTAATAAGAGATTCTCAAAAAAAATTATCACCCTATTCACCCCCCCCCCCCCCAACTCCTTCTTAAGGTGTGGTCATGACTCTAATCCAACAAAAAGATTTGTTAAAATTCAATAGAATCCAACTAAGTAACATAAACATAAAGATAAACAAAAACTTCTTAGCAAAACCAACCGAATTATAACTTGTGAAAAACATGGTGACCTAAATTAATTTGAATTCATAATTTGTTGCCTCATGAAGAGAATAATTTGTATTCTTAAAAGGACTGCTGAACCACGTACGAAGTTCGTCTCATAACCCTTGCAACTTTCCAGAGCTCCGAGAACCTTCAAAAGTTATATAATAGTACGAACTTATGGTGACATTTGTCTCACTAATTATCCTGCAAGATTCTTAACAAACTCTCCTTATAACGCAGCTACAGAAATAATATATTATACATAGCTGACGTCAAAAAAAAAACTGCAGATTTATTTATTTTTTTTGTGTAAATGAAGATCCCCAAGGGAAAAAATAATTCTGAATATCACAAACGACCAACTAGACAACCCTGAACGTACATAGTATCTTACAAAAGTAAAATACAATATTAGACACGGAAACCATAACTTATTACATGAAAATGGTCAGCAACAGTAGGTGTAAAAGCATCCAAAAAGAAAAGGCCCATTAAAAGTCTCCAGAGTATCCTAGGCAACGGAAGCTCGGCTGACAAGGGAGCAAAAGCCCATTAACCGGAGAAAAACTTATTTTACACACAAGGAGGCTTTGCGCAAGCCACGCTCTTAAACCTAGTGCACCAAAAACGTCGATTCCTTCTCCATGCACTCCAATTGGAGTTCACACACCGCCTGGACAGAAGTTGCAGAAGCCTGCCACCAACGAAGGATCTCAAATGACGACGACCTTGCGAGGAAGAGCTTTCAGGGGAGACTAATCCACCATCGAGAAGGACAAGGTGGGTCCACCTTGCCTGTGAGTGGTCGGTCACGTCCCCATCCCTGGTTTCACCTACCTATGTGCTCTCTGTTATAGTTAATATAAAGGCACTTCTTATTGTTCAAAAACAAAAATGTTGGGCTGCAACAAACTAGATCTGGAATCACCGAAGCGATAGAAGAATGACCATGAAATGAACAAAAAGCAGGCGCGAGGCCACTTTTGGAGCCGCCGCCCGCCCCATGGCTCTGTGGGCTGCAAATATACTAGGTGGAAAAGGTCGAAAGAGAGTCTAGGATTCTATTTGGAGATACCGTACACAACATGGCTGATTTGAACATGGATTTTTAAAGGGAGCAGATCATCCATCCAACCTACCGTCACTAATAACTGCACTGGGGGCAGAGGGATGACGGGACACCTTCATCTGTCTTTCCGAATGAGAACTAGTCACATCCTGACCTCAATGTAGTTAATAAAGAATGTTGAAATGGTAAATCGATCCGCTACCCGATTAAGTAGAACAAGGATGGTGCCCTCTCCAAAAGCCATGTATGTGCTCCGGTGGGGATAGTCACTTTAGCAGCCAGACTCTTCACTATCAAACTGGCAGAAACTTACCGTTGTATTAAGGGCAGCAGATAAGAGTCGTATAAGATCCATCTTCTAGTCAGCAACATCGGCCCATTTGTTCTCAAGATCCTCATTGGCGCCGCCCAAAAGGGCGTGTAAACTACCAACGGGAACTAGTCTGCGCAATAAAGACTTTTGAGAGGAAACATCCCTTCCATTCCTCTGGCATTTCTGCCACCAAAAAGGTACAAAAGATCAGATTTGCAGCTCATGTGAACACACACGATAGCCCGACTCAGCATGTTCTATAAGAAATTCTATATATCCCAACACGTTTGTTCTTCACTAAAACATGGGGCATATTAGTTCCCATCTAGGATATAGGCTGGTCATCCGTTCAGCATCAACTTAAAACTCTTGTTCACGTACATAACAAACCAAGATGGACGAAACCACACCACGTTCAGTCCTCCATAATACGAGAACCCACATATAGCCCACCAGCCAAACCCTCAACAAATAAAACCACCATCTCATGCAACCACCATCACCATCAAGGACAAAACAAAATATTTAGAACATCAGATGGAACAAAAAGCGGGGAAAACATGCAGACTTGCTAGGAAAAAAATACGGTGGCTAAGCAGTGCGCACATTTAAAGCATTAGTTATGATGCTACTTGGAGGCAAGTAAACAGTACTAACCTGAAAAAAATCTCAAACGCATCAGCAATTCGAAGATTACATCCACCTTCCTCTATAAAACATTCACATAGTTCAAAAATCAATTTCAAGTTCTTTTATGGAAAACACCCCAGCATTCGCGAAAAGTGGCAGGTTCACTAAGAGAGTACGCACAACCTACCTTGGCGATCAGTTTGAGTACAACCAAGGAATAGGAATATAATTACTTCTTTAGGATGACATTCTTAGTACATCAAATTTGGCAATTTTCAATATGGGCGAGATCTAGGCCCACCACGATTGTGCCGATCAGGTCCTGGACCTCCTTCCTGGTAACTGTCTCTGCGTCTGTCTCTGCCACCACCATAACCACCTCGGCCTCTGCACCAAACAAGCACATATTCACACTCAAATAGCAATAGGACTTCAGTTCATGAAAATAGTTGGTCAGAACATTAAAAGAGATTTACCAACAGGAGGAGGAACCAAAAATGCTACACAATTATGTGCAAGGACATCTCAATTTCTCTTTCTGAACAATTCATAATTGATTTCAGAAGAACAGTGAAGCATGATAAAACCTCAAGATGTCAAAAATGCATCAGAAAAGGACTGCCTCTTATATTGGGTCAAACTAGGTCTTTTCTAGGTGTCTTACAAAGAACACCACACAGGAAATTGGAAACATCGTTTGGAAAATTAGATCAACTAATTTATTCAGCTCTTTACCATGTATAGTATTGCCTTCATGTATGATGTGTTAAGTCAAGATGCTACTAACTTTTATTTTTGAAACCACTTCCCTCTCCTCATTTTCTTCCATCAATAAGCAGGGATTAGTTTATTTACATGTTTGAACTTTGAACCAAGGCCTAATCATTAGGCTGACACTGATTGTGAGGTGTCAGCACCAGCCTGGGCCACTAAACCAACGTAGGCCCGTGGAGATCTGAATGGCTTAATTCATCAAAAACCATGAACTCAGACTATCAGATGCATCATGGATGCAATGCTCTAGCATAACACAGAACACATGCAAGTGAAACATGGAGCCAAAGAACTTTATGCTTGAAGAAAATAATACCATGGTTGCATGTTAGCTAGCATTTGCAAAGATTCCTGGTTACCACAAAGGCTCAGACACAAAAAACAAAAAAAAAAGATTTCTTCAACCAGAATGGTTCTCGTACTTTCTTGAACCAAACAGAAAATTGACTAACATGCTACATCTCAAAGCAGAGCATACATACCGTAAAGTGCTTTGAATGAAGTCCAACAATCAGTTAAAGAACATTCTATAAATTGGGCCTGTTGATATTAGCCCTCCCCACTCAATGATCCCCCAGATAATGTCAAGTTTTTTACTGCACAAAATCAGCCCTCATTTGGACTAAAGTGACTTCTTGGAGCTGGATCACAACCCATAAATAATGTCTTTCATTAATTTACAAAAATCTGACTCAAGACTAAGCTGTCAACCACTAACAAATGCATCACTGAAGCCATTTATACTCTTGTATTCCCCGTTAAGGCTTCTACAAGTAAACGACTGGCAACTCCTAAACATCTAAAAACAAGATCTGACATGAAATTTAGTGAGGCTAATAATAAATCCGGCAGAAAATTGAACAACAAAGATCTTTTCTCTAAGTGAAAACAAAATCATGCCAACATTTGGATTTTGAAACTGCAAGAATACATATATAACAATTTAGGCCTCTCTGCAGCCTTTGGAGCTTAATTCTCCCAACAGAACAGCTAATCTAAGGTACAAGTATCAGCAAGATCTCAACTATGCTGTTGACCTACGCCGCCCATGCCCTCCCTCCAAAACACATGCATGAGAAACACGTGCATGACCGCATATACACCCAACCTTTTTCCATCCAGCAAATCAAAATTAACCACCGAGTTCAACTTCATAGTCATGCCACCCCCATACACTCCCATGGATGTCAAGGCGACCAAGGCAGTGACCCACCACCTTACTGCTTAGGTAAAAAGGCGAAGCCTAGATTATATAATGAAGTACATATCAGGAGGACCACTAATCTATATTTTCTATCATGTACATTCTATCTTCAATTAATACAAAAAAGTGCCACTAACAAATAACAAATCTTCAGCACATGTATATATGCAGAAGGAAATAAAATAGAAGAAATGGCAAACATGAACAAAATAATATTAAGAGAATCAACAGGAATTTGAACATAACGTCAATGAAAATGAAAGTTAAACCTGAAACATCGTAAGCAAATAATAAGCACATCAATATAATATTCTCATAATTCACCACATGGCAACTGACAAGAATAGTCACTACATCAAACTAGTTTTTTAAAACATAAAACATAAAATATAAATCTTAATCTTAATGCCAAAACCCCATCCTCATCAAGAGGGGAAAAACCTAGGGCTGCTTGACCATGCAGCTGTCCATGTGGTTAGTTAGAGGAAGGGACATGCTTGGGGAAGAGTCCAAGAGAAAGTGGGAAAGGGAAGGGAAGGGAAGTCCAGTGGTTTCTTTCCGAAGTAACGTGCATCACTTTTACAAAAAAGACCCTAAAGTTTTAGCAAAACACAAAACCACATGCCAATCAAGGCAGGTCAGTTACACGCTAAAGCGAGCTGGGCAGGCCCAACCCAGGCGGCCTAGGCAGGCTCCTTATTGGGCTGCTCGCCTAGGCACCCAATCACCTTAGATGCTGCCTGGCACCTTGTCAGCTAGCCAATGCCTTGAAACCAATGCACACTGCACAAAAAGAAATGTGCCAATTGGTGATCCACACATAAAAATAATCCGATTACAGCTTTCCTTGTGGTACTGAAGTCAAGGACACCCCTTTCAGTCAGATCCTATCTGTCTCCTCCCAACTGCATGCACTAGTAATGAGCAGCCGAGACAATTTGAAGCCTATAGAAACTAAAGTGCAAGATGCAAATTTCCATCACTTTACTACTGAGGACGGACGGTCATATCCCTTAGGCACCCAACCCCAACCCCCCAAAAAAAAAAATGAGTGGTCACATTGGCATTCCGCACCAAATTTCTTTGCTTAATAAGTGTGTCATGTAAACAAAGTAGAAACAGATAGAAATCTTAAAAAAATGGACGTGCATAAAGTCAAAAAGGAAGAGGGGTAAAACTGAAGATGATGAGGCCCCATAGACACCACACCACATGCAAACACAAAAGGCACATAGCAGGTCCAATGTTATTTGATCAACTCGCCAATCAAGCTTATGAAAACCTAAAACAGTGGAAGCCTTGTGGCAATGAACGCCTTTTCTTGGTCAATCAAGCTAAATACATCATATGTGAAAATATGAAAAAAAAAATAGAGAGAGAGAAATTAACATGTCCAGTCATAAAAATAATTTTGCCAAACCACAGAACATGATTGATAGGGCAATATAAAAAACATGAGCTCGGAATTCTGTGTCTGGACCACAGAATGATGTTTCAGTGATTCAGAACCAAGGTAGCACTGGAATAAAACAAACAGATTTACATACAAGAAAATGTAAAAAATGAACAGAAACAACAACATCAAGTGTTTCCTCAAATACCCACCAAAATATCACTTTAATGCTTATTTTGTATACACTCTGTGTATAAAAGAAGAAAAGTTTACCCATGGCCATAGGCAGGAGGAGCTCTAGGAGCTGACTTCTCTGCCATTGCAACACTGATCTGATATCCTCTCATGTCGTAGTCTGATCATAAAAAGGAAGCTATCGTAAGTTATGCTGAAGTCTGATAATTCTGCATACGCTAGGAATCTAGTACCTTCCACTTACTGTTAAAGAATCCACCAGCGGAATGTGCAGCAGATGGATCTTCATAGGACAGAACTGCATCACCTTTATTTTTACCATCTTCATCAGTATATAGCTTTACATTCCAAGGCCACTGATCCTTGTAGCCACGTTTCTGCTTGATTCTCCCAACCTAGAAAGAACACAGTGAAAAAGGATAATTAAGATCCTGAGAGTAAAGAGATACATAAGGAATATAAACCAACGCTAAAATTGAGCAATGCCAACGTAACAACTTTCTTATTTCTATGAACTTAAAAAAAAGTGAAGTCACTCCTGATTTTTCTACAACATGTCACATGATAGACAAACAAAGCACACAAAAGTCAGCCTGTTCCTCGTAAACACAACAAGTACCTCAATCTTTTACTCATTTCTCGATTCACAAAGATATAACTCCTGTTCAGCAGATTATTCCCTACATTTATAATCATATTCAAGATTGAGCATTCGCTTTGAGTGGAGGGGACTTGCATACTACTACTGTTTGGAATAACTTTTGGCTTTGCCACAATACCTCAGTGTTGTTTTGCATGGAATCCTTTTTAGGAGCACTTTTTGTATATGGCACATATTTTTGGCGGGGTTGGGGTGGTTGTGGTGGTGTTGTGTGAGGAGAGATGGCTCTTCTAAGTGGATGTTGAGGGGCTCCTTTGGCACAGCAGTAAGTTTGCTGCGTTCTGACTAGGAGGTGATGGGTTCAAACCGAGAAACAGTCTCTTTGTAAAATGAGAGCGTAAGGCTATGTATACCTGAACCTCGCCAGAACCCACAGTGGTGGGAGCCTCATCGCATTGAGCTGCCCTTTTTTAACTCTTCTACATGGAGGTTCACTTTTGGGGATTGGAATATAATTCCCTTTCATTTACTTGTAAATTTTCTTTTCAATATAAGGAATATGTGGAACCATTCACTTTCAAGAAAATAGAACATACAACCTCTTTTCTGTCCCCAGCAATCATGTGTTCCTCTCAGCCATTCCATTTTCCGATCATCAAAGAAACAATAACGAACCATCAACAGTAGGCCACTATTTAATTCCGACCCCCAGTGTATCATTATGCCTCCTTACATGAAATGCAAATTAATCTTATCCCAGGCAACCTAACCCCATGTCTAAAAGACAGTTTGAGAGCTTACTTCACAACATATACAAAATATGTGAAAGACAGTTGCTACCCACACGTGTGATCGGGATTCCATGATGCCATTTTTAAACAATAGTCAATAAAATTCATTCACAGCAAAGAGCAAAATGCATTCATCCAATAATACAGTTAGTGGATGCATTATAACCTCTGTTGTCAAGGCGCCTGCCTAGGCGCCGCCTAGGCGCCCAAGCGCTTTTACAGCACCAAGGCGCTGGGGCGCCTTTCCAACAGGTGAAAAGGCGCCCAAGGCGCCCGCTAAGGCACTCAGGGCGCCCAGATTTCTGAAATCCAAGGTTCTTGCCCCTATATACACATATAATTATATAAATACATACTAATACATATATACATACATATTACATACATATATTTAGATTTATATATACAAACATGCATATATATGTATATGTATACATCTAAATATATGTATCATGTATGTAAAATGTCTATGCATATATATATATATACACAAATATGTATATATATACATCTATATACATATACATATTACATACATACATTTAGATATATTTGTGTATATATATATATGTATGTATATATTATATAGTTAGACATATACACATATTACATACATACATTTATACATAGATATATATGTATGTATGTATATATATGTGTGTAAATCTAAATGTATATACATACATACATACATACATATATATATATATATATATATATATATATATATATATATATATATATATATATATATATATATATATATATATATATATATATATATATATATATATATATATATATATATATATATATATATATATATATACATACATACATACATACATACATACATATATATATATATATATATATATATATATATATATATATATATATATATATCTTAAATTAAAATATTATATTATGAAGTTGATGCATAGGCGGGCGCCTAAGTGTTTAGGCGGTCCAGAACCCCAAGCACGCCTTGGTCGTCTTACCGCCTTGACAACTATGATTATAACTCAACTGCAAGCGCTCGTGCCATTCCAAAATTAACTTAACGTTGTTTTGACATGTGCTTGTCTTGTGGTCTTTCTGGTCACTTCTCATCCTACATGCTCATGGTATGCTGTGTCAATGGAAGTTAATTAGCAGGCAGCCAGGGCATGAAGGCATGCTCCCATAGACACTCAGTCTCAGTCCTTCACATACATGATTTCCACCTCTCCCTCTCTCTCTCTCCCCCTCTCTCTCTCTCTCTCCATGTGACAATTCTTAATTCCCAAACATTTCCCTACAAAAATACAAATGAACATTTTTCCTATTGAGAAAATTATTTCCCAATTTTTTTCACTTTCTGGAAGACATTCCACAGGGGCCATGATCAATGTTTAAAAATTGGGTGGCTAGGTGACTACGCAGTCCCACCTAGACAACTCGTGGCCCTTTCAGTTTCCGCCTTGTGTTTTGCAAGTTTCAGGTTGATGGATTACTATAATCTTGAATGGTCATTATACAGTCACAAATTAGTTATGTATGGCCTTGGAAATGATCTTCTATAAATATCTCTCAATCAGATCCCCAATAAGAGCTCTTTTCCTAATCCTAAATGGACTCTCCATCTTGTTGTCTTCACTACTACAGCAACTGTTGGACCCTTTGATCCCCATAATCAACCAACATGTTTGGTTTTTCGACCTGAAAATTATAGGACTTGCAGCACATTCTCCTGTCTAGGGGGATCATAGTCATCCCATGTAAATTAAGACAAAGTGAAATCAAATTTTAAGCTGATCAAACTTGTGCTAGGAAATTGTTCCAAAGATTGGCTTGCATGCACAGCATGTGTCTGATATGGCAGTCCAAAACCAGGAGAAAACGTACAAAAACAAAAGTACTTGACATTCATCTTCCATTGACTGCATTTGTCAGGTGCAGCATTTGTCAGTCATACCATGACTATACAAAAGGGTTATCAGCGTTCACTGGAAGGTTACTGAAAACAGATTCAGCCATTCAATGCAAACCATAATGATGACGATTACCTACGATTGGCAGTGGTAACCAATTTCACTGGTAGAGTAGACAATAGGATGAAAAGTAACATGTCAATTTTAACAAAATATAACTATCAGGTTGCAGGAGCCAAAAGAGTACAATGTTTGTGATAGAATGGGCCACAAGTAGGTTTTACTAAAGAAAATAAATACCATCATGTTTGACATCATTGCCATTCATTAAAAAGCCTATAAGAGTTTCATTAAAACTGTACTGACTAACAGATATAGGAAGCATTTTTTTGAGAAGTGGATGGTACCACAGTTGTATTAAGATGCAAAAAGAGGGGTTAACTAATAGGATGCATGGCAACAAGTAACAATCTTATCAACACTCGGACAAGGACAAGGGAAAATAAAATGTTTACCATTCCAATGCCCCCAAAAAGATCTTTCAGCTCTTCAGTAGTCACATCTGGTGGCAAATTTGAAATGTAAATCCTTGAATTGTCACAGGATTCATCACAATTCCCATCACACTGTTTGACCGCACTAGAGGCCTCAACAGGACCAGATCCATATCCACCACCACTGCCACCACCACCATATGGATGACCATCTCCACCAACATCACGGCCCGTAACTGGTCGAGAAGTGAATCCACCATTGTATGCAGCAGCTGGGGGCGGACCTCCACGACCTCCTGGACCATCACTGCCATAAGCACTTGGAGGGGGAACACCGTATGTTGGAGGATAGGAACTGGCCCCGCCATAGCCGGTCTGTGGCGGCACAGGCTCTGAGCCATAGCTAACGTTCCCACCATAGGAATTTGGAGGAATGGGTTGGTTCCCCGGTGGGCCTCCATAAGAAGGAGGCACAGGTGGGGGAACCTGAGCATAGCTGCTATCTTCTCTCCCTGGGTTATTGACATAAGAACCTCCCCTGCCACCATAATCCCCATTCTTACCGTCCTGATTCCCTCCATAACCTCCACCACCACCTCCCCTGCTACCATAGTCTCCACTCCTAGCGTCCTGGTTCCCTCCATAACCTCCACCGCCACCTCCCCTGCTATATCCCCCACCACTACTGTAGTCACCGCGCCCTCTATTACCATAACCATCGCCGCCGCCGCCGCCGCCGCCGCCACCACCACCTCTGCTGCTATAGCCACCACCGCCCCCTCCACGGCTGTAGCCGCCACCGCCACCGCCACCACGTCCGCCTCCACCGCCGCCAGGGTTCGGACCACCACATTTATTGCACTCATTCCTTCTTGCAAAATTCACGTTTCCGCAGCTGCTCGAGAGACGATACACTCAATAAACAAGAATCATTTGCTACAACAGCAATCAGAGAATGAAACAATTAAAAAAAACGGCTCTAGATAGAGGGGAATCCAGTATATATACTTGGAATCGGGGCAGACCCAGTCTCCTTCTCGGCCACCGAAGCCGCCGCGGCCTCCGCCACGACCGCCGCCCCCACCACCGCGGTTCCCACGATCGCCGCCTTGATACCCCCCGCCGCCGCCATAGCCACGGCCCCCTCCTGCAGAGAAGGACCTCTGCTAATTCCAGATCTCAAGCCCAAAACACTCACATCCACTGCGCGACTAGAAAACTAGCAGAGAAAAACAGGGAGAGGAGAGGAGAATAACCAATACCGCGACCCTGAGGACTTCCATAGCCGCCGCCTCTATCGTACCCGCCGCTGCCGCGGGGGGGAGGGCCGGCGTCATCCCCGCCAGAGCCACCGTAAGCACCAGACATGATCTAGGGTTTGGAGGTGCTGCTCGCAGAGAAGGCTGCTCCGGAAGAACCCTAACCCTAAGCAGGTCCGGTTTGCGCCGCCTTCGAGACTTCGCTCTTTTATAGCTGCGTGACCTCGGTGTGAAGTGGGGTGACGATCTCGGTTCTCATTGGTTGCTGACGTCAGTGAAATTATTTTTCTTCAACAAATTTTCGATGTAACATTGGCAGGGGACTTATTTGAAATTTTTGTAACAGAAATCTGGTGACAAAAGCATCAACAAAGTTACAATCAACCGCATCACGATTACGAAGTCTAGTTTTTTATATTGTTCAAAAAAAGCACATTAATATTCTCAAAATTGGATTGGCCATCGAAGCAGAAGGCCTTCGATTCCGTCCATTTTGGATTTATTGCCTAGAATTAAAGTTTTGATTGAACCATTTTATTTATCTAAATAATATTAATATATATTATCATCAAATTAATTGTGCTCTTAATTAGCTGGTTTGGTTTTACATGTGAGCTAGACTAATCTAGTTGATTTTTATCTGATTTCTTCAGTTTTTAAAGGAGACAATTTTTTTATGAATCATATCGAAAAAGTCACCATTTTTAATTTTTTTAATTAACCAGCCGATCCGATCTTATTTTCGTAACACAAAGCATAGCTCTAATCTTGTACAAAAACTTACGCCTCATTAGATCTTATACACGCAAAACGTTTTTTTTATGCAATCAGATAAGAGGAGAATAAATTGACTCTTTTGGTCTAAATTCTCACATCCCGTCAATCATTGGAAGTTTTTTTTTTTTTTTTTTTTGGCTTTTTGGCCATACATTGAGTTCACTAGTGAAAAAAGTTTATTTTGAGATTATCTGAAATAACCGGATCCGCCAGGGATAAAAACAGAAAAAGATAACCCCAAAATATCTATCCTCATCTATAACTTATAGGACACTAGAGATGTAAAAATATACATATCAGGTCGAATACTTTTTTACATCTATCCTTATCCTTTAAGCAATGTATGTACCCTATCCTCATCCTTATCCTCTTATATCTTTTTTCTTTTAAAATTATTGAAAATTATCAAAAGTGGAAACATAAAGGTTAAATTATTATAAACATAAACTTAATATTTTGTCGCTTCTATAGGGGATGAACAGATCTTACTTTTGAAATATACATATGTAAAAATTCTTTCTAATTAGTTCTTACAAATTTAATTGTAAATCACGTAAACTCTCTCAGACTAAACCTTGCAAACTAATGAATGAGAGAGAGAGAAGGGGTTAAAAGAATGGTGTGGACAGTAAGATGTGTAATTATGTAAGTATATGATTAAAGATATCATTTAGAGATGAGAGTGTTAAATAAGATATGATCAATATATAAGATGAGCAAAAGATAACGGACAAACATAATATACTTATGAAAACATAAAATCTTTAAAAAAAATGACAAATGTAGAATTTAAGGTAAGCACTCTAACATATACTTATGTATGGCATAATGTTTACCTTCTAGATTTTTTTTTTACACATTGTTAATAAACTTGTTAATTTATGTTCTTTATATGTTTGACTTCATTATCATATGTATACATATATGTAGATATGTATGCATGATAAATTTGAAGTTATAAGTAATCATATCGATGTTTATTTAATGATAATGGCATTTCATAGATATGATGATAATTTTATAATTCAAATTTATTGTATAAAAATGTGTAGACTTATACATCGTCTGATAATTTAACCTTTATAAGCCTATTTTCGCTCTAAGAATAAGGATTATATAAGAATAAGAATAAAGTTAAGGGTATATTTTTTATTTTAGAGATAAAGATAAAAATATAACTATTATCCTTATCGTTAAATAACTTTTTTTATCCATATGTTCAACCTTTGGACCTGAATTATTTAGATAATCCAACTCCGGAGTTGAATTGTCCGTCTCCAGTAGAATAGAACTTATCTTCACCTATTTTACACCACATTCAACTTTTTTACCAAATCACTAGAATAATGTTGATTTATTATCTACGTTTATTTCTTAATTTTGTAGTGCCCCCATTATACCTTAAATGACCATTCATTGGGATTTGGTTTTTGATTTTTTATCTTTTTTTTAGGATCGTCCAATAGTAGATCGAATTGTAAGGGCATATAGATTAGATTATGGGTCACCAAAAAAAATTAAAAATAAAAAAATACCGACAATTAGTGGAGGACCAGCTATCAGTGCACCAAGTCTTTCTCTTTCAGTTATCCTCTTTCTTTTTCTTCCTCTTATTGCTTGCTGCACTTCTTACATAGATGGTATAGTACACATGCTGTTTGATCGACAGATAAGATGATGCATGATCATTGTTCTACATAAAAGTGAGTGTAAAAAATTTTATCGAATATGTCAATGGACTGTAGGTCTACTACACCATCCGCAGAGTAATGTAACATGTGTTACTCTCAAGCATACTTCTCGATTTGGACAATGTATATATTACAAGTTTGAGAAATATTTGTTCAATTCTTCTGGAGATTGCACGCGCGCATGTGGTGCACCCCTCCGCGTAGAAGGCGGAAGGGTGCAAGATCGACCCCGTCCGCGTTGTATGCAGACAGGGGGCTTTCCCGTGGAACTATTTGCTCTTTGAGCGGAAATTTCGCCCACCCGGACGATTTATTCGTTGTCTTTGGCGGATTCGATCTCAGCTCCTCGAGTTGGATACTTTGGCCTGTAACCACTGAGCCACATTGTCCAAAAAAATTCTTCTGGACATTACATGGTGCACATTTTGAAGTCTGTTGTATCCTCCGAGTGCAGCAATTGCATGCCATTCAATCTACCGATCAAAGAGCAATTGCTTGTAGTGGGTATTTTTCTACAGTTAGTGCCACACCACAACGATGATCAACCAAGCGTTGCTTAGTCCAAAAGTTCGTTGGGTTGGCCCAAATATAATCAGCCACCATACAGCATTCATGCTCGACTTTTTATTTTTTACTTTTTAGATTTTTTTGAGTCGTTTGATTGGAGAATCAAGTTGTACGGATATATTGGACATGAGGGTTCAACCTCAAAGAATTGTTTTTTATTATTTCAGGATTGCACTGGTGCAGGGCAACAAACATAGAACCCAGTCTCCAAAGGAGCACAAGTGGTTTTTGTAAGTTTCACTTGGAACAATAGTTGGTACGGAAAAAAAACACATAAATATAGGACACGTTGTTTGGACTAGGCTAACTAATATTGGGCCTAGAATCAGCCCATTTAAAGGCATGCAATTTAGTGTATAAATTAATGTAGAGTAATACTTGCTGCAGCAGTGCTTCTCATGGTGTGCAGCCCCATTTTCTTAAAACAATGTTCTTAATTTTTTTCTAATATCGGACGTATCATGTCTGATATGTCTATACAACCTGATCTCCAATCGTAGATCTAAAAAAATATAAAATAAAAAATTGAGTCCTAATGAATAGTAAAAAAAAAAAAGTACTTAGTGGGCTAAGCCCAATAAAAGGTGGTTCAATTGTTTATTTTCATATTTTTCTGAATTGTCAAATCGAAAACTGGGCTATGCAACCGTATCGGATATGATGGACCTAACATTAATTTTTTTTAAAAAAAAATATTTTTTTTGAAAAAGGGACAACGCCTCATGCAATACAACAACTTACATCCTATGCATTGCAGCAAATGTTACTACACCACATACGGTGTAGGTTCCAGAAAAAACTACTTGTGCCCCTATGTGGATTGAGATCTGTGTTTCGGTTCCTTGCCCCACAAAATACACCAGTAGATGTGACCAGGGCACATGGCTTTAGATAGAAGTCAAAACGATAAAAACCGTAAAAGCAACTGATGAAAAGAAGAAACAATAGTGACTCCTTGCCGAGAGTCTCCATCTCTAGATAACAATACACACTCGCACATGCCGGTACGGGGATGCACCGCATCTGAAAGGTTAATACGTGATTCCTCCACTTTGCTGGAGGGTCGATGGATGACATATGCTGGTGATATCTATACATATCTATACGTTAATACACCCTAACTAAAAGGTGTTCATCTGCATGTTGACATGCCAAAACTACAGAAGGCTCGTTTATACATCGACATTTTTATCATTGTCGATCTCCATTTTTTCCATTTACACTGGTATTTTCCATTTACTCATGTCGACATTAGCGCCTATATCGATGCTTATTACTATTGTTGTTAGGGCTGTCAACTGTCCAGGTCTAAGTAAACTCATGCCAAAAATGAATGAATTCAGACCCGATTCAGACCCAATAAAAGTCATGGGTAAATGGATAAATGGGTCGAGTCTAGAACCTACTTCTTATGTATTTGATTTGAAAGATAAATAGGTCTGGTATAGAATTTATTTATCTTAAATCTCTATGTGCCAGATAATTGGATTTGATTTTAAGTTTAAATTTTAAGAAATCGGTTCACAAATTTGTACAATGTATAACAATATAAAGCTTAATGGGTAAATGGGTATATCCAGACCCATAACTAACAGGTCCAAAAAAGTCTGTTAATGGGCCTGGGCCCATTTTGAGTGGCCTAATTGTTGTGATTAATCTGTTCAAAACTATGTACTCGCGAATTGACCCATAGGACCATCTTCCTCTAACCCTGTTGGAAACCACGTACTGTCCACATGCATCATTTAATTTATCAACACATTCGCTGGACACAGCATACTAGATCATAAGAATATTTTCTTTTACATCTTTGTATTCGAATCATATAACAATCAACTTTTAGTAGGTTTAGACGGAACCAAACTGACCAAGTCGATCGATTTGAAAATAAATTTGGTTGTCTTCGCTTTCTAGCTTTCTTGAAACCAAACCAAACTGTCTAAGCCATATGAACCGAGATTATATAATTTTACATATGTTGCATGCATATATACTACAAATAAAAATATATTTTTGGATGGACCGATAGCAATAAAAACTACTTGGACACTAAATAATTTTCTATATTGTAAGAGGAAGCCAAAAGTGGTTGTTAACTAAAAGCTACACTAAACATGCCCTAAACCAGCTAGCCAGGTTGATTTCTCTAGACGTGATGTATACAAAAGTATTTACCATGAATAAGAGAGAATAATTTAACTTTTTTATGAGGTGTAAGTGAACAATAAAGTTATAATAATAAATATTTGTTGAATAAATTAGTATTATGAAGGTAGTTTTTTATTTTGGCGATGCTCGTTATTTTGAACAATGTACTAAAAGGTGAATGAACATTGACATTTGATTTTTTTTTTTTTTTTTTGAGAATGAATAATTACAAGCAAACTATTGTCTTTAGTCCTAATATTTTAAATTTGTCAAGGTAATTGGAGAAAAAAATTCACTTAAAAATCACGATGCACTAGCAATTGATGGCTTAGTTTTTTACGCCTGAAATTCATTGCTTGTTCCACGTATTTCAGAGTGTGGCTCAACATCTTTATTATCTAGCTAATGTATAATGATGGAGCAAATATTAAAAAGAAAATGTTTTTTTGATCTTCAACCCTCCAAAACTTTTGCTATTTCAAATAACTCCTCTAATTCGACTATCTACAAATAAGACTCCACAATCTCAACTTTCTTAAACACTTTTGAGGGACTCTTTTGTAACACTCTTAGGAGTTTTTTTGTAACATTCTAGTTTCTTGCACCAATTCAGACAAGATTGTGAGGACTTATAAATAAATAATTGGATTGGAGAGACATTTTTATAAGTATGCTATATTTTCAAGGGCTAAAACATAATTATTACTACGATGGAAGAGAATTTCAAAAAATATGGGTTGATCTCTGGAAGGGATTTTAATTAGAAAGACACACGCTTGAACAAAGGAAAATAACTTGGGCATTATTTTTTAAAGTTTGCGTCATACCTTTTCCAGAACATAAGTTGCTTATGTCATAAGTCTATTCATTTCAATTAAAAATAAGCAAATATTATCTATGAAATATAACTATAACTTTTGAATTCTATTTGAAGTAATAACAGTACAAGATAATGACTTTAGGGGTTGTTTGTTTTAGTGCAAAACCGCTTAATTTGAAACAATCGTTACATTTTATGGTACTTTCAATTGTTTGGAATGATGTAAAAGAATACAAAGTAAAATCCTATATGAGTCTTGTCTACTTACTTGGCAGTCTAATTTTCTTGTTTTGGTTTACAACATAGATTTACTGTGAATTAAAACAAGAAGATTGAAGCATCCCTCTTGTTTTGTTTTACAAACAACCAAACAAAACATTTCTTGATTCTAACACAAGAAAATTTCACTTGTTTTAAAACCGGTGATTTACAAAGTGTTACACAAACAAACAACCCCTAGTGAGGATCTAAACAAGGGTAGCCTTACGCTGGTGTAAACAGATCAAACCTAGCCCAACATTTCTATGGTGGCCCGTGCCAAACCGGAGGCCTTACCAAGACGCAAGAGCTGGTGTTTGGCCCAAGAAAAGCCTAGAAAGGCTCAGCCCTACGCATGAACCTTTAACGCAGAGCGAGAGAGAGAGAGAGAGAGGTGCTCTAGCGAGGGAGGTATGGGGAGGGGATTCTAGAGAGGGATAGAGAAGGCAAGGTAGTAGAGAGAGAAGTTGAAGGGGATTCTAATGGGTCTGTTGCAATTGGGACTGTAATTAGAGACAGATTCGGTCTACCTATCTGCTGTGTTGCTAGAACTGTCCCGTTTTCTGATCCTGAAGTTTTTGAAGCTGTGGCCATTTTGGAATCCCTTCAGCTTGCTAATACGTTCCCAGATTGCATTACTGTTGAAGGTGATGCCCAGGTACTCATAATTTCTGTTCTCACTGATCGGGCTCCTCCTTGGAAGGTTAGGAATATTATCCACAATTGTAGGCAAGTGCTTGTGGAGAACACTGCCACCCTCCAGTTTTTCTCCAGAAGAGCCAACAATGTTTCTCATGTTTTGGCAAAGTTCTCCTCCGCTAATGGAGTATCTGCTCGCTGGGATTACCCTTATTTCCCCCCATGTATTCAATCTGGGTAATATGCAGAGTTCTATGTACTACCTTTAGTTTGATTATTAGTATTCCTCGTTTTATTGACCAAAAAAGAAAAAAAAGGAACTACAATTTGGTTCATAGTTTAGTCCAAGAACAAAATAAATTTAACAGTTTTGTTTAAAAGCCTAGTTCAAAAATAAGATCCGTTTATTTTCATTACACAAGTTTGCTCATTCATATATATATGTATGTGTGCGGATAAATGTATAAGGTACGGAAACGGGTTAGCGGATGCGGATATGAGTGTTTCCGTTTCTAACTCTTATAATTATCATAGATCCATTTCCATTTCTTAGAACTTAACGGGTGGTCTTTAACGGATTTCCTTATCCATTAATAAAAAACAAAAATGAAGTTGGGTATCCATTGATAGTCCTACATCATATGCCTAATTACGTACAGGAGGGTAATGATGATCGAACTGCATAAAATGACCGAACAATTGGATGATCAAAATAGTTACCTTATTCGATAAAATGATCGCATTAATCTACTATGAGCCCAATGACCCTTCTAATCTAACAAATTTTGAACATATTGTGTACGTGGCTAAGTTGAGAACATGTTGTATTATTTGTAAGAAAATGCTATGTATGTGACTACAAATAGAGTGTAGACGAGGTGGTCTTATATGAAAAGAATTAGAAAGTTTGAAGGTAAGTATTACTTGAATTTGTTACATTCATATATGATGTTGGTAACATTGGATTTTTTTTTAATGGTGCAATTCAAAAGACGAAAGTATGTGCGATTAAAGAACGACAACTGATTTTTTTTTAATAATTATATAATGAACATAAATATTTGTCACTATTCTTTATGTATTTATTCACCATGTATTACACATGTTCTATTCTTTGTGTACTTGTCTTTATCATTTATATGCAATATAATTTGACAGGTTATGCATGTGTATAATTGTTAAACAAGTTGTATATGTGATTAAGTCATAGAACATGTTGTGAATATGATTAAGCCATATAACAGGTTGTATTTGTGACAAAGCTATGAAACATGTTGTGTATATGATTAACTGTGGAACATGTTGTGTGTACCTAATTGTGAGATAGGTTGTGCATATGCTTAAAATTGTAGAAATAGGTTGTTTATGTGTCTTATTATGGAATAAATTGTGTATGAGATTTAGTATGAAACAGGTTGTGCATATGGTTAATTGTGAAACATGTTGTACTTGTGACTAAGTATAGAACATATTGTGTATGTAATTAAGTGTGAAACATGTTGTGCATGTACCTAAATGTGAAACAAGTTATCTTTGTAACTAAATGTGGAACATGTTGTGCATGTGACTACATGTGGAACATGTTATGTGTGTAACTAAGTGTGAAACATGTTGTCTGTGTAACTACTTGTGGAATATGTTGTGTGTGACTAAGTGTGAAACAGGTTGCCCATGTGCTAAAAATTGTGAAAACAGATTGTTTATGTGCCTGATTATGAAATAAGTTATATATATAATCTAGTGTGGAACAAGTTGTGTATGTGACTACGTGTAGAACATGTTATGCGTGTGACTAAGTGTGAAACAGGTTGTCTATGTATATGTGTGGAACATGTTATGTTTGTAACTGAGTGTGAAATAGGTTGTATTTGTACTTAAGTGTGAACAAGTTGTCCATGTGCCTAAGCATGAAAAATATTGTGTGTGACTACGTATAGAACATATTGCGTGTGTGATTAAGTGTGAAACAAGTTATTCATATGTCTAAGTATAGAACATGTTATGTTTGTGACTCAGTATGGAATAGATTTTTTATTATATGACTAAATATAAAACATATTGTGTATGTACCTAATTATGAGACAAGTTGTACATGTATTTAAAATTGTGAAATACGTTGTGTATGTGCCTACTTGTGAAACAAATTGTATATGTGATTTAGTATGAAGCAAGTTGTGCGTATGGTTAATTGTGGAATGTGGTGTATTTTTATGACTAAGTGTGAAATAGATTGTGTCTGTGATTAAGTGTAAAACAGGTTGTGCATGTGCCTAAGTGTGAAATAGGTTGTGTTTGTCAATAAGTGTGGAACATGTTGTGTATGTGCATAAGTGTGGAATATGTTGTATTTGTTATGTAGTGTGAAACATGTTGTACATGTGCCTAAGTGTAAAACATGTTATATTTGTGACTAAGTGTAGAACAAATTGTATATGTGACTAAATGTGAAAAATTCTAAAATTATAGTTTGTGAGAATTGTGTTACGACAAACTTTTATATTAGAAATAGACAGGTAAGCAGTTATAATGAAAAATTTTCTCACTTAATACGGGTTAATTATTCATTATAAAGTGAGTCAATTATAATAATATAATAGATAACTTAACTATCATACTTCATTGCCATAATTAAATAACACTGTACTTATACTATTTACAAAGTTAATAAAATATTTTAATATGTTATTTTAATACACTAAATAAATTAACTACAATATCTAAGTTGTTATAACTATTTACATAGATAATACTTAACTAAATTAAGATAATGTTTAATATTACAAATAATTAATTATTATATCATGGTAATATATCAGTTAAATTTATACAACACTTACTTACTTATAATAATAATAATATTATATATCAATCAAATATAATATAATTTGTTAATTTAATACATACCATAGTACATTATAATATGATAATTTAGTTCATTAATTTAATACTTAACATAATACATATTAATATAATAATATATGGCATAACATAATACGTAATAATATAATTAGATAATATTTAACATAATACATAATAATATCATAATCTAATGCGTCAATCTTACACTAAACATAGTACATATTTGTGCAATTAGATAATATTTAAATTAATACAGATAATGTAATTAGATAATGCTTAATATAATACATAATAGAATAATAATATAAGTCAATAATTTAATACTTCTATAATACATATTAATATAATAAGATAACACTTAATACGTAATACATAATAATATAATAAGATATTACTTAACAATAGGAATTAATAATATGATAATATAATTTGATAGTTTAATACTTAACATAATACGTCTTAATATAATAATATATCACTTAATATAATACATAACAATGTAATAAGGTAATGCTTAATATAGTACAAACTAATAAGATAATATAATATGTTAACTTATTAATTACCATAATACATATTAATATAATACTACAACAATTAACATAAGATAAGAAATTATTAATATGAAACATAAGGTACGTAATAATAAAATACTGTACATGCTACTGTATAATATTATAATGATTAATTAAATATGTATATGTACTTTCCCCAACGAATAAAGAATAATATTATTGTGGGTTAAGTGTGGAGTAACAAGGGTATTTTTATAATTTAAAAAGGGTTAACTCACTTTTGACTAATAACCATTTATTTCAATTTGAGAGTTAATCCGGGATAACCTACTTTTTTTAAAAGGATTAAATAAGTGCATATCAAAGCAAAATGAAAATTAATCCGAGATAACTTATCCCCTAAGATTAACCCTTTTTTATCATATCTTTCTATCAAATGGGAGCTTAAAGGTTGAGTTACATGGGTTGAGTTAGGCTGAAACATTGTTAGATGGTTGGATTAGTATCGAGGAAGTTGGATTGAGGCTTGAGTTGGATTTGTTTAAGGTTCGTAGAGGGGCTCTTAACATGAGTTGGCCAGTTGGATTAAAATTAATCTCAACCCGACCTAATTCAAATTGAGTTGCAGTCTCACGCATGCCTACATAAATATTGTGCATTCAAGTCCCCACGAAAACTCTGTTTGGAAAGAAAAATCAGTAGGAGAAAAAAAATGTAAAAAGGGCATAGGATAATAATAAGGTATATATACTCTTATAATTAATGTATTTGTATATATATACTCATATTATATCATCTTATTCAGTCTAAGTGGATGGAGTTCATACTAAACCAATCCTGTCTTCATTACCTAGTGTGAACCCAACAACTTGGGTATCCGCATGCCTACATAGACATTGCGCATTCGATCGAGTCCCCACGAAATCGAACTCTGCTGGAAGAGAAAAATCAGAAGGAAACAAAATGTAAAAAGAACACATGATAATAAGAGATTTTGTATATATTCTCTTATAAATTAGCATATTTATATATATATTCTTGACTCTCAAATATTATTATAAATATCTCTCGCATTTTCAAAAAGGTGGCGGTTACACACTTCCAATCAAAATAATTCCAACTAATTAGATATTTTTACATATTTATTTCTAAATTTACGGCAGTTTTACATGTATACTTCCAGATTCATTAGGATCAACATTATTTATTACACATATTCGATTAAAGTTTACGATATTTCGACCGAAGATTATAAATATATATAATCTTTCTGAAGATAATTCTAAACATATATACAAATATATACATTGTAGAATGTATATATATATAAACTTCATCCTACTGTTGCTAAAAATACTAGTTAAAAAAAGATAAACTTAAACAAATTGTCGGGCTGTCTACGTCAACGACCTGCTCGTGGCTTCGATCCGATTTCCCAAGGCTTATCTCTTTCGTCCTTTTCTCCCAGGCACGACCTGTTCGGCATGTGAACGCACCTCCCCGTCCTGGATGCCACAACCATCCGACAATTTTCCTACGGATGGGAAAAGCAGACCTCCCCCAGAAGGAGCACCAATTCCACATTTCCAGCTCCAGAAGATAACAAAACAAACACGGAGGAGAAACTTAAACAAAACAAACATCATAGCTACCTACAAGGCTAGATACTTAGGTTGTCAAAATTTCTGTCTCCTCAGAAATTTCCCGGCGCAGGGAAGAGGGGAGGAGATTAATCAGATATAGATTCCGATGGGTGGTGGTGGGAAACTGGGAGGAGAGGGAGAGAGAGAGAGAGAAGAAGGTGGGGAAGGAGGAGACGGGCTTACGAGGCTAACAGCGACGCGAGTGGATCTCTTTTCCGCCATGGCGAAAGCATATCCAAGAGGAGCGCGCGCCCTCCACGCGCACCAACCAGATTTGTCCGTTGCTTCCGTCCACGTCGATCCCCGAGGAGTTCAAAAGCTTCTGCCCCACCGCCACTTCTGTGCCGGGGTCCCGCCCGTCTCCGTCGCCCCCCCTTCTCCTTCTCCATTATTGACCTCTGGGTTTCAGTAAATGGCGTCCATATGGCCCAACTTGCGACAAGTCTGAGTTGGGCGGGACCCCACCTGCGTTGTCCTTTTCCTTTGCTTAAAAATCTAGAAACCGTAGGAATTAGGGTTTGAAAGATGGCTTGCCGATGAGATGAGTGGTGGAAGATGGGGAAGTGAGATGCTTAGTCTTTTAGAAACAAGGGACCTGCATCGTGGCATAGTATGCCCAGCCGATCTAGTCTAGTCTACCTATTTCATGGGACTCGGATTAGGTGGCTAAGATGATTTCCTCGTATCAAAAAAGGGAATCAAGTGGGCAAGGTGTGTTACCATCTTAACCGCTAAGGAGCCAAGTGATCCCAGTCGGTGAGATTAGAAAGAAGACGGGTTTGGTTGATCTCATTGAGGTCTAGTTTACATGTCTTCTGTTAAGAATAAAAGTAATTGTCATAGCCACCTAGCTAGCACTTTGGACGTCCTTCCATCTCCCCGAGGATGGTGGATTCATAGCTGTGTAGGGAGCGGAATAGTGCATGCGGTAGATTATTTTCTCAAGTGACAGGCTTTATGGGTTTTGAATTGGGCTAATTTTATAAATTTTAGATCTTTTAACTATTGCTCCATATGATCAAATAGAAGTAAAATCATTTAACTTCATAATTATGCAGATAGTGACGTATTAAAGTCAAATAATCTTTAATTTATCTTTTTCCCCGGACTTGGAGGCTACTACGGCCATCAAGTGCGACCCGATCCGTTGAATGGGAGATGTGCACGCACCAAAGGCCCAGGGATTTCTAGGAGGAAAACGAGTGGATACTTTTTTTGGGCCTCCCTAATCCGTGAGGGTGGAAACCACGAGCCCTCCACACGCACATCCAACTCGATCAATCCAGACCGTCCACGCGTCGTCATCGGAATACCCCAGATCCAAGTTCCGCCCAGCGCTCGACACCCCCCGGCGCCCTCGTCCTCCGCCTATATCTTGCCGCCCCCCTCCGCCCTTCGCCACTCACCCCCAGCCTCTCGCAGACCTTCATCTTCTCTCTTCTCCTCCCATTTCCGACTCCCCTCACGGCCTCCTCCATCTCCTCTCCCCAAGGGATCCCAGCGGGAGAACACCATGCTTCTGAGGGCGTCCTCTGCTCTGTCTATCCCCTCCGCAGTCTCTGAGGCCGCCGGCGCAGCCTCGTTCGCCCCTTCTTCCTCCTCCCTGGCCTCCGTTATTAGGGTCTCGATGAGACAACGGAGGAATCGGCCCTCGCTGGTGGCCATGGCGTCCGGCGAGGCACCCGGCCGGGTCCTTACCGGCGTCATCTTCGAACCCTTTGAGGAGGTGAAGAAGGAGCTCTCCCTCGTCCCCTCCTCCCATGACCAGTCGCTCGCCCGCCAGAAGTACGCCAATGAGTGCGAGGCCGCCATCAACGAGCAGATCAAGTGCGTGTTTCCTCTTTTTTTATTTATCTGGAGTGTGTGTCCTTGCCGAATCACCGATTTCCTCGCTGTTTCTATCCGTGGATTCGTGGTTTTCTCTATTTTTTGCCGTCTCTTCTTGCCTTGGTTTTAGGTCCTTGTGATACTATGTTTTCTCTGGCTCTTTCATTAGTTCTTTATAATACATGGAAGGAAAGATGTTTCTGAGGTCCATTCTTATGGGTTTTGAAGAATGTTACTCTGTTTTTGTTCTCTGTTTTGGTTCTCATCAACCTATGGATCTTAAGGATCTGATGAAGCTTACACTGTTCGTATAAACTGTTACAGAAAAAAAATTTAAATGTCTGATCCGTATGCGATTTCTGCTTTCTGATGGATATGCAGCGTTGAATACACTGCTTCCTATGTCTACCATGCGATGTTCGGCTACTTCGATAGAGACAACGTAGCTCTCAGAGGCCTCGCCAAGTAAGCCTAGATAAAAGCTAGCTACAAAATGATTTGCCGTGTTTTCCTAGTGACTTGCCTTTTAAGCTATCCGGCTTGTCAGGTTTTTCAAGGAATCTAGCGAGGAGGAGCGTGAGCATGCTGAAAAGCTGATGAAATATCAGGTGTTTAGAACGGATCCTCTTATATTTCATCCTTCGTTTTGCCTTGTTTGATAGTGTGGTTATTCTCTCTTTGATTCGGAGTGCTTAAAACTATTTGTTTCTGATCTTATTCAGAACAAGCGTGGTGGTCAAGTGAAGCTCCTATCTATATTGTCGCCCCTAAGTGAGTTTGATCATGATGAGAAAGGAGATGCGCTACATGGTAAGGGTTGCATTCTTGCTTTACTCGCTGTGCTCATGTTTGCTATATTTTTGTTCATGTCACCGGATCTATGCTGTTGTGTTTCTAAAATAGTTTGTTTTGTTTTTTTTTTTTGTTTTTTTTGTTTATGTTGAGCTGGGTTGCTCCTTTAATTCAGAGTTGCCTGTAAAAAACAGCTTTTCTGGTTCTGCCTCTTCTTGGTCTCGGTCTCCTTTGTTGTAGTGGCCTAAATATATTCTTTACAGAAGCAGCTTCGCTAGTTCATCAAGCTTTCGTTTGGGTTCCTTTTGTACCGGTTATGATGATGATTTTGCTATGAAACTTTTGACTCGTGCTGATGTCTAATGAACATTGTTTTTCTTGTTCAGCAATGGAGCTCACTCTGTCTCTTGAGAAGTTAGTGAACGAAAAGCTTCTAAATGCACATGAGGTAAAGGGCTGTAATGTATATGTTGTGGATATTCATTTTGTCTTTTTTAAACAGGAGATATTCCTTCATCCGTTCTTAACTTGGTGATTGTTATGCGATGAACAGGTTGCAACACGATCTAATGACGTTCAAATGGCAGAGTACCTTGAGAGTGAGTTCTTGGGGGAGCAGGTGAAGACTCTTTAGTTTGAATCCCAAAACTTTTTTTGTCGTTCAGAATTTTGTGGTTAGGTATACAAAACACTGAAGCCGTTGCATCTTGTGTCCTCTTTTCTTTTTTTTCCTTGGTAAATACACAGGTTGAAGCAATAAAGAAGATAGCCGAATATGTTGCTCAGTTGAGAAGGGTTGGCAAAGGACATGGTAATAACTCGATCAATATTTCTTTGCATTACACGTTCTTCAAGTTTGGAACTTGTTTTCATTATTTTATCGTTTTCCTTTTTCAGGAGTCTGGCACTTTGATCAGATGCTTCTTCATGAGGAAGATGGTATTTGAGGGAGCAAATGTTGGAAATGTTGGTCTCTTCTATGGGTTCTAGTCTGTAGGGTTGCTATTTGCTAGTGTTCTCCCTTTGCTTTCGTCCGCTTTGTTTTCTGTTGGGTTGGCATGAGAGTTTGTTGCTAGTATTCTCCTGTAATAATACTGCTACCGATGCTGTGGGTAATGCGGTACTCTTTGAATTTGATTTCCTGAATCCCTTGAATCTGAGTCTCTGCAGCCAATATTACAGGATCAACATTAGAATTATAATTCGAAGACTTTTTGGGTATTTTCTTCATCCAAGCTCTCTATATGAAGTGCTTTTATGGGTGTTTTTACTGTAACGCTGTTCCCATTCAATTAAGGTGCCATTTGGTGCCATTGTAAATACAGTAAAATCTCAATTTTAAAATCATTTATTTCAAAAATCAATGAAAATGAAAATTTTTATTTTAAAATTGCTGATTTTGATTTATGGTGATTTTATATTATAAATTAAAATCAATTCAAAAGAAAATTTTAAGAGTCAACGGATTTTGAAATACGGTCATTTATGATGCACCAAATGTAAAAATAAAATAAAATATTATATAATAATTTACAGTACTCCAAAACATAAGAAAATTGTGATTTTATGACTGTTTAAAATATTTTACAATATTTTACCAAACACCTAACGACACCTAAGTTCACAGGATGAGCGAAGAGTCGAGAAAGAAATAAGAAATTAAAAATGTTTCTATTAGGTGGCTGTATAGTCGAATCTTGCCAACAACACGTTTTTTTTGACATAAAAAGTAGCAAGGGTCACATCTCCCAATTTTTGAAAAAGTTACATGTTTTATTAGTTTTGATCTGTGTTAATAAACCCCTTCGTTGGCAGTGTGCGGATTTTAGAAAGGGCTTTGGGCAAACCCCTGCCAAGGATGCCAGAACAAATGGGATGGCTCGTTGTAATCTTTATTAATTTTCATCTATTTAATAATTTGACTAATCAAAACCGCAAGATCTGCTGCAACGCGCATGGATTCTCTCCCACACTTTTGCCATGCCGGCCCTTTGTTTATGAGTTCGGATCTCCTCAGTAGGAGGTTGGTCCGAACTCCAGCAGTACTCACTGGGGGAGAGGGGCTGCATTTAATGCAGTGGGACCCAAATAAAGTATTTTTTGAATTTTAAATTCAGACCTCCCCTCCAGTGAATACTAAGGGAGTTCGAACCAACCTCCTCCGAACTCTTTGTTTATGATGGCTTGCAAAGGGAACTGGCACGTATATTTTAGAATAATGTGATGACACGAGGAAGATTATGGTCCGCTAACGTCTAACAGCAGGTGTCAACGTTCGTCCCAAGCAGACGGCAGAGGAAAAGGTCTTGGCGAATAGGGGAGAGAGAGAGATAGGACGGCTTCAGGGCTTGGACTCCCAAAATTGTTTAGCTACCAGAAGTTACCCGACGGCAACGCTTGCTCTGTATTCAGGTCCTAATTAGACGAAGGAGTAATGGTTATTTCATGTTAGTCATTTTATGTTTTATGAGAGATTGAGCTGAAATATAATATGTCACGATAATTTGTCCAAGGCAAACATTTTATCTCGTGAAATTTTGATCTTCTAAGAATTTTCCCGTCACAAGGCACAGAGGTGGAGACGGGTGCCACAAGGTGAGCAGAAGAGGGAGAAGACAGGCGTGCTTACAAGGCAAACAAGGACTGGACCGTTCGTCTCTTCCGTCACCATCATGGCGGAAGCATATCCACGAGGAGCGTGCGCCCTCCACGCGCCTTTGCGAGATTTGTCCGGCTTTCCTTTCTGCGGCACGGACGCAGCCACTTTACAGAGCACCCTTCTCTGTCGGCTCGCCTTCGTCCGCCTTGCTTCCTCGTGGTCGTCGTCTCTTCTTCCCCGCTACAATCTTCCGTTCCCCTTGGCCTTGGAGCTCCGCATGCAGGAAGGTCATATGAAAAAGTTTTTTTTGAGAAAATACGTTTATAATAAAAATAAAAATAAAAATAAAAATAAAAATAAAAATTATTATTTGGTATTCATAATTTTTTAAATTAAAAAATATTCAATCTTACCTTATAAATGTTAAAATAAGAAAAAAGAAGTCAACGAATTAAACCTTTTGTAGAACAGAATTCTTCGGATATCAAATAAATGATTTTAATATGCTTTTTTTTTTTTAAATCCTTTCCATAAGACTTATCTTACATGAAAACAAAGGGACATTAAATGACGTCCAAGCGTGCACTAATTCACCGCCTTCATACGTGTTTGGTTCTAGAGATATAAGAAGGTTCGGGAGGACCCGTGGGGGAACAGGTTTAGGAGAGTATGTAAGTCTCCCAGAATCTCTGATGTGTGATCTGAGAAACGGTAAACCTTCCGGTGTAGAGTGACCCTGCTTATGTGGTATGGATGAACTTGCAAAAAAAATTATATCTCCAGGTGGCTTCATTTGAAAATTATTGAAATGAGATTTTTAGTTTAATAGATCTTATGTTTTTCGATCCTAATCTGTCCCCATGTTTCCATTTTGAGGGTTATGAATGAATATGGTACTTCATTATTTTTTAGTCACTTGATTAATTCATCATTTGAATTTTTTGAATGAGGAGATACTATAAGATTCATAGAACGAGATCTATAATTTTGAGATGTCGTATTATTGGTTTCAAGTGCATGGTGACAACGAAATTTGAGCCACTTTGAAAGAAATAAAATGTTGTAATGTAGTTTGCATAGAGTTTTGCAACTTGTCCAAGTTTACGCCACAGATTGCAAACTAAGAGGTAGGTTCACTCTAGGCCGATCGAGATCAATTGAATCTTAAGTTTGGTAGACTTTGCAATACTCTTTTACATGAATCGAGAATATTTTTATAATTGTTTTTTGTTTATCATGACGTACTTTACATAAATGATGAAGATGTGTCAAGATCAGTCATGCTCATTGTGCCACGGAAAAGAATATTTCGCTGGAAAAAAGTGCAGAGGCTACCCCCAGTCGAAGCGGATGGAAACCACGAGCCATCCACATGCACATTCAACTGATTCAGTCGAAGCCGTCAACGTGTCACCATCAGGATACTACACTCCAACGGCCCACCCCCCCCCCACCCTGGTCGCCCTCCTCCGCCCCCTATTTGTCTCAGCCGCCCCTCCCCCCCTTCGCACCTCATCCCAAAAGTTATAACACGCCTACGGATGTAAATTGGGCTGGTTGAGTCCAGTTACGTGATAATTTAAGTTTAACTAAATTCAACTTAAATTCAACCCAAATTCAGCTTCAATTCAACAGTGAAGGGGTTGGGTTGATATGAGCCTATTTATAAATGGATTGTTAGAAATGTTTCACTTTTTGTATGAATTATTGTAAAAGTCAATAGTTTAAATTGTGTCAGTCCGTTTTCAGTCTAGCTTAGTCCAGACTTAATTAATGTCAATCCAAATTTAGTCCAATCAACTTTATATAATTTGGACCAACTCAATTTCTTTTAATATGGATTGAGTTGGACAGGGCCACAAACTGACCCGTCCGGTTGACACCCCTGAACACATGTATAATTTGTGTATCTTTGAATTCTCGAATTAAACTCTTGTAAGTTGCACCGTAATAAAAAATATTCATTTTTTGGACACCAACCATTTTATTCACGTATAACATTAAAATGTTTAATACTTCCCGTTTAATTCAATATATTATTAAATTAAAATAAGACTTTTACTACTTAAATATGATAAAATATGATAAAAAAAACTCACTTTTCATTCATAAAAACTCAAAAAAAATATTTAATATCTATTTATTATACGATTATAAGTTTATTTTTATTTTTTTAATAATTTTAATATAAATTATATATAAATGTTACTAATTTTTTTTAATCTTTTAATTATTTGAAGGAATCTTTGACAGCCTCATTCAAAATTTAAACCAAATTATATCTAAACATATTTTTTGTCGTATGTACAGTATTTAACTAACTATGATCAAGAGCTCCCTCTGCTCTCTTCTCGTCTTCTACCTCTCCATTTCGTATTCTTTAATCATACCACGACGCCCACCAAAAGTACTCATCCCCGTTTTCTCGCTGTTTCTCTTCGTAAACTCGTGGTTTTCTGCATGTGTCGCCGTCTTTTCTGGCTTTGGTTTTAGGCCCTGCTGTTGCAACATATGTTTTCTCTGTCTCTTGAATTAGTTCTTCTTGGTAACCATGGGGGGTGTTCATTCTTATGGCTTCTTCCCTTCTGGTTCTCATTGATCTCTGCCTCTGAAGGATCGATCGCTGTGACAATGTTTTTTTAGCTTTGGTTTTAGATTCTCCCGTTACCATGGTTTCTTTGATTCTTTCGTTACTTCTTCTTCGTAGGTAGAATCTATATACTAAAATTTTTAGTACAGTCGATGTGACATTTTGATATTTTTTTTGTCAAAAAAATAGTAAATAATTCTTAATAAAAATATGTGATTAATTGAGTTTAACTTGATCATTAATAATGATCATAACACACTCTCTCTCTCTCTCTCTTTAAGCAACTATTATAATTACTCCAGTTATATTCTTTCACATTTAATTCTCTCTCCTTCTACCCAACACCTCTTTATTTCCGCACATTTAATTCCTCTCTTTCTCTCTCTTTACTGCACGGTTTAATTCCTTGCTTATCTCCGTCCTTACTCCACATTTAATTTTTTTTCTTTTTAGCTTCATTCATTTTCTCTTTCTTATTTATAAAAAAAATGTCTTTGATCTTGATGTTAGAAAGATATTAATGTTTTAATTTTGCATCATCCGTAAAAGAATTATACAATCATTTTAACATTTGAATTTGTGTTAAAAATGCTTATGGGATTATATTTTGTCATCATTAACATTTTTTTTCATAGATGTGATGCATCATATTTATTTCAAAATTACTTCCTTATAATTAAAAAAACATAAAATATTTATTTCAAAATATCATGCTTAGTGTTAAGTGACCATTAACTCTAACCGTTACTCATTTAACTAATGCTATTAAAATATAATGTTTAGGTCCAAAAATGTATGATTTTCTATTACAATTGCAAATAAGAAACTAATTAATATTTAATTTTCAAAGTCACTAATAATATCAAACTCATATAAAAGAAACATATTTTAAAGTACTTAACTCTTTTTCTTATAAAAATAATCATTATGCAATAAAAAGAACATGTTGCTGACCTGAAAATAATGTAATAAATTACCAAAGGCATATGCATTTTGCCCATTGACTCTTCTATTCTATCAAATATTATCGTAAATTTAAAATGACCAATAGCCATTATTAAATTTGCTAAGATTTTTCCTTTTATATGTACATTCACACGTGTTCGAAAGAAGGAGGAAGTTGCACTCTCGCTGTCGGATATTACGTGGACTTGAAAGTATAATTTCATAATATTTCAATATCTTAATAACTAGAGTATATTTATGTATTTTCTAAAACATGATAATTTTACATAATTGATGTGGCATTGTTTGATTCATGCGTCAGTGAACTTTTTTTCTATTTTTTTATAAAATACTTCCAAAAATGTCATTGTAAGTCTAATTCCTGAGTTAGTGACTGTTGCATGGTCTCTTCGATAGTTCATAGTTTAATTTGACATGACTTTCTTTTTTATTTTGCATTGCAATATTCGTTACTCTATCTCTTTCGAGTGCATCATTGTTCATCGTGAGAACTAAATTTGTTCATCATTAGATGAGGTCTATTACACTAACAAGTGAGCAATATTAAAGATCAAGGGTTTGTGTGTGTGTCTTAGTATTACCGGCGCCAACAACTACTTCATGTTATTTACACCAACTTTTATGAATATTCGGTGTGTAAGATCAAGAGTTACAGAAGTTTTTACATAAATAATTTTCATGTAGTACCCATTAACGTATTGTTGATTATCTTGCACGTGCTATCCATTAAATATAATATATTTTTTATTTATATATTTTAAAATATTATTATATTTTAGCTTTCAAAACTTTCTCCCAAATATAATAATATATTAAAATTTTATATATTTTTAAAATATATATATATATTCTCTCTCTATCTCTCTCTCTTTGTGTGCGTCTTGGTATTATCGGTACTGGCAATGGCTTCATGTTATTTACAAGAGTTTTTATTAATATTTTAGAATGTAAGATCAAGAGTTATAGAAGTTTTTGCAAAAACAATTTTCATGTAGTACACTTTAAAGTATTGTTGATTATCTTGCAGGTGCTATCCATAAATATAATATATTTTTTGTTCATATATTTTAAAATGTTTTTTACATTTTAGTTTTCAAATTTTATCTCAAATTTCATAATATATTAAAATTATCTATATTTTTATTAAACAACATTTAATGTTAATATTTACTATTAATATTAAATTTTATGGATATTGATGGTCTTGAAAAAATGTATTTATAGTTGAATTATATCAAATTGAAAACCTTACTTAACAATGTTTTTGAGGTTAGTTGTCTTATTGAGGTGATTTAAAAATACTAATATGACATAGCAATGAAATTAACAGTATTACGCTTGGATTAATATAGATTTTAAGTTTTTTTATTAAGATGAATTTATTTAAATCAATATGGCATTTCTATTTTAAAATTATGTTTAATATTTTTAGAATAATTTCAAATAAATGTCGTGCATCGCACGGGTTTAGAACTAGTGAAAGATAATTCTAAGGTCCCTTCTCATAGTTTATGAAAAATCTTACGCTATTCTTTTTCTCTTTTTGGTTCTCATTGATCTCTGGATCTGAAGAATCCTGCAATGTTCGAATGAACTGTTACTTCTGGAGAAAATTTCGTTTAGTAGTCTGATCGATGTACATGCCATTTCTGGTTTCTGATAGATCTACAGCGTTGAGTTCATCCTTTCTTATGTCTACCATCTGTTGTTCACCTACTTCTAAGACAACATCGCTCTCAAATGCCTCACAAAGTAGGATTGAGATCACCTGGACCTTCTCCCTAGACTCCTTCATAGACCTTTAAATTTCATTAGTGGAAAAAATGTATTTATTTGTTGGATTGTGGCTCAAATTCGAGATGAGTCCAGCCCAATGTAGTCCGACACAGGGGTATCTTAGGACTTTGTTTCAGGAGGGGTTATGTATATATATTGGAACTTCGGAAAAAATTGTCCTAAGATTGAAAAACAACATAAAGTGGCTGGCGGCTCCTTCTAGAGTTACGTTCTTGTACATGTTTTTAGAGAAGATTAATGTAAGGCGATGGTGAAAGAGTCGGACTCCGTAGACATAAGTACTTTGTTGAATTATGTAAATTGTTGTGTGTTGTCTCTCTCTTCCTCTCTTCTTTCTATGTGTGGTTTGTTCGTTCTTGTTTTAGTGCGTATGTCCGATCCGATTGGTGAGGCGAGTGAGACAGTTCCCGTGCAACATTATTTATGGAGTGAAGCTCATTCTATTAATGAGTTACTTTTTCCCACAATGAGATTGTAAGACCCAGAAAATAGATCCATGGAGAGGATCCTGATGATCTCAGCCTATAAGAAAAAGAAGCCTAGCTCTTGCACCATTGGCCTTGTTTTCCTTGTGATTTGCTTTTTACGCTCCCCCACTTCTCAGGTTTTATAAGCAATCCAGCAAGGAGGAGCAAAAGCGTGCTGAGAAGCTGATGAAATATCTACTTTTAATGTAAATTTCCTTTTGGTTCGTCTGATATCATGGTCGTTGGTTCCTAAATTCGGAGTTCTAACCATTGAAACCATTTGTTTCTGAATTTATTCAGAACAAGCGCAGTGGTAAAATAAAGCTCCTATCTATATTAACGCCCCTAAGTGAGTTTGATCATGATGAGAAAGGAGATGCACTCTATGGTAAGGGTCTTATTTCTTGCGTTATGATTAATGGGTTGGATTTGGGTCTATTTTTTTCTTTATTTCATGTTAAAAGATAAGTAGATCTAAGAAAGCATCAGTTTGTTTTAAATTATACTACATTTTTTTTTCTTTTTTTTTTTTTCAGTGGCACAGTGGCCATATATATATATATATATTTACAAGCGACCAGGGTTCGAACCCGAGATGTCCTCTAAAGTTGGAGATAATTCTGCGCCGATCGAAAATTTCACCTAATTAAGCGAACGTTTCGGGTATACCTGATTTTCCGGAAAAGTAATCTCACAGACAAGAGGATAAAGATCCCAACAACACTTGGGTTGCATGACTGGAGAGTTTATAGACTCAAACCAGATTCGAACCTGAGACCTCCCATTTGGAGCCCGATGTCCTGATTCCCTTGAATACGTCTATGTAGCAATATTGCAGGATCAACTTAGATTCCAAAATTTGAAGATATTCTGAGCATTCTCTCCATCCAATGTGTTGATCCGTCTCTTGATATGCTGTGTTTAAGGTGTGTTAATATGAACTCTGCTTCCTAAGAACATATTCTAGCGGCTGCCTTATTGTCTAGAGTCATCAGGCTTTGTCAATGAGCGGTAACATGTATATTCTTAAGACTGCGTCCTTCTCCTCACCGTGAAAGGCGGAGCTTTCGATGACGCCCCCTTGGTGGTCGTCTCCGGTATCCTCTTGGGGGGAGGGGGCTTCGAGGCCCAGCTTCTTCTCCCCCTCTCCCCCAAGGTTTTCTTCTTCTCCTGTCTCGTTTCCCCTTTCCTTCTCCTCCCTCCTCTGCAACCATAACTCTCAGAACTCCTCCTCTCCTTCTTCTTGTTGGACCTCTTCCTCCTCCATTTCTTATTACCAGATGTTGCTTCCTTCAACCCCGCCTCCCACCGGCAAACTTATTTTTTCTTCCTCGTTCTCCTCCACTTCCATCTCGTCTTCGGCCCCCCTTCGTCATCCCCCTTACTCTCTCTCCCTCACTCGACCGATTTCCCCCTAAATGTTGGCAACCCTCCTCGCCCCGGACCACCCTGCTTCCCCTCCCCACCATTCTTCCTCTGGCCTTGATCCACCAACCCTAGTGTTTCTCATCCGTTCCTTCACCGTCACCGACCGACCCCCCATCCCCTGGCCTTCTGCCTCCCCGATAGCTCGCTTCCCTCCCCCAGCCACCTACTTCCGCCCAGCCATCCGCCCCCTGTCTTTCTGCCTTTCTCTTCCCTCCTCTCATCCTTTTCCTCTCTTGCTTTAGATCGCCCCCTTTCTCCTCCCCTCGGTCGTTTCCCCCAACCATCCCTTAGGGTTTTCCCTAGTTTTGCCCCTGTCCTGGTGGGACTTTTGCTTGGGGGTTGGGGATCAGTGTTTTTTCTCGACTCCAGCTTAGTATTTTTCCCCTTTTGTTGTGTGTTTTTTCTTTTTGTGCAGATCGGAGATCTTGGATTTGACTACTTCGTCGATATGTTTCAAGTTGTTCTTGCTTGCTTTGGGTTGATTCTCGGGACCTTGGTCCCTTCTTGGTGGTGCTCGAGATATTGTGCGTCTTCCGTGTGTCTGTTTTCGATATACGTCACCGAGCCCCCAGTTCCAACTGCATCAAGTTGCAGATTTGTTCGGCGTTGCTTCGCCAGCGCTACTGTGGAAGTCCGCTCTCCTCCTAGTGAGCCACAATTCTGGATGTGCCGATGACAGTTCTCCTCCATCCGACGTCGATGTCCGACGGCCTCTCCAGCTAGGGTTATACCTCTTATGTTTTATTATGTTTACTCCAATCTTCTGGAGTTTCGTATCTACTTTGGATTTGCGTGTGCTTTGTACTTTGGAATGGTGGTTGTACCATCCTACAGGGACTTGTCTATCTTCTCTGCTCAGTTGGCCGATCGCCCTTGTTGTACGTTTTCTTTCTTATGTTAATGAAATGGGAGCTTTTGATGTTAAAAAAAAAATGTATATTGTTAAGAGAAAGGTGTCATCTCGTTATTTTAAAGGTTACTTATTTTACTAGCGGTCTTTGTTAATAAACTCTTCCTTTCGCTTCTTTTGTCTCTTCTGGGTTAGGTGGTTGTCATTTAAAAAAAAAAAAAAAATTTGTATATATACTTTTCAAAAATATTATATTTGTATGTATACCCTCAACTCTCACATATTATCATCAAAGCCCCTGCAATCTTCAAAATGTTGCATTTATATTCCTCCCGTCAAATTTAGGTGAATTCCAACGAAATATGTCAAAAACATTGCATAAATCATGATATCATCGGAAGCGTCAGGAGTACATAATGCAAGATTTTAGGTCCCGTTTGATATCGGGATAGAAAAGGGGAAGAATAGGGATAAATTAACCTAGATTAATTTATCCCTATCCTTATTCTGTGATGTGTTTGGTATGTGAGAGGATAAGAAAAAAATTAATCTTATTCTCTATTTGGTGAAAATGAGCACAGTATGGAAGATAAGTTGTGAAAAAGACATTGCTACCCTTCTAATCTAAAGTAACATGGGTATTATATTATTTTATGTAATATAACTATATATTCAATATATATGTAGTATATTAAGTGTAAATACTTTTTTATTTTTTATTACTCGTATCATGATACACTAAACATACTTAATTCAAGTTATTGAATTTAAATATATTTTAAAGGCACTCAATTTATACTACACATAATTAACATATAATTAGAATATAATAATATATTAAATAAACTTAATAGTGTTATTCAATATAGTAAATGAACTATTATTAAAGTTAATTATATTATTATTTTATAAATCCGATGTAATACTAATGTCTATTAGTACTAATACTAGTATGTAAGTACTAATACTAATCTAAGATAATAATATATGTATTATATTATATAATAATCTATTAAAATATTTATTAGTGTTATTTAAAATAATAATGTATATTATTATATTACATATAAAATATATTAAAGATGCTTATAGATTTATTTAAGTATTATATATATTATTTTAAGTATTATTGAATTTAAGTATATATTAAAGTACACATTATGTCATTAGCTAGTAATGAAGCCGTTATTGAATTTAAGTATATTATTTTATAAATCCAATATAGTACTAATGCTTATTAATACTAATATTAGTATGTAAGTACTAATATTACTAATATAAGTACTAATATTAATTTAAGATAATAATATATGTTATTTTATAATATATAATAATATATTAAAAAACTTATTAGTACTATCTAAGATAATAATATATATTATTATATTATGTATAATAATATATTAAAGATGCTTATTACTATTATTTAGTATAATAATATATTCCATCCGTATTGACTTGATTCATATTTCTATTTAATGACACAATGTCATTAACTAGAAATAAAGTTGTTATTAGAGTTAATTATATTACTATTTTAAGAACACGATGTAATACTAATACTTATTAGTACTAATACTAATAATTTAAGTACAAATACTAATTTAAGATAATAATATATGATATTATATTATATATAATAATATATTAAAATACTTATTAGCACTATTTAAAGATAATGATATATAAGATAAATATAATAATATATTCTATAGGTGGTATCGATTTGATTAAGAATTTTATTTAATAATATATTTAACGTCATTAGATAGTAATAAAATAATTATTAGAGTTAAATATATTATTATTTTATGAACCAAGAGAAGGGGCAAATGAGGGTAACAATGAGGTTAAGGGGCAAGGATAAGTCATTCCACCTTTTTGGTGGAATAAGTTATCCCCATATCTAACCCAAAAAATGGGGTTAAGCTCCCTTATCCCTATTCCTCTTAACCCCTCTTATCCTCGTGACTTTTTGCAATGCCAAACGAGGAACGGGGATATCCCTGGCTTATCCCTGGCTTATCCCGATACCAAACGGGACCTTAGTGAATTAAGGGATATATGCAAAATATTAATAAATTTAAGGATATCTATGTAAAATTATTAGATTGAGGAGTATAAGTGTAATTTTTTAAAGATTTTAGAAATATTGATGCTAATACGTGAGAATTGAAGGTATACATGCAAATACAATATTTTTGAAAAGTATATACGCAAAAAACCCTAACTCTTTTTTTGAAAACCTGTCAGGAGCTTCTCAGAAGAGGATGGCGAGGTCCATCAGTTAGAAGGAGCCAGCATATCCATATACGGAGAGATCGACAGCCTTGCCATCGTGTCAGTGAAAGACAACACCGCCGGAGAGGATGATGCCAGCGTAGTTGAATTGGGTTGTGGGGGAAGGCAATGGCAATTCCCACTTCCCAGGATTATGCTATAAGAGCAAGAGATCGGCTCAGACGTGAAGGTTCTATGTATCTGTTGTTGCGTGTTAGATCATCTTAAAGATAACTCTAAATGTAACACAAGTTAGTATCACAACTTTGTACCTTAAGTTTTTTATTTTTAAGATTAAAGATATTTAAGATTTAAAGAATTAAAAAGTTAAGTATTATATATTAAAATTCTAAATAACTAAATAACACAACACTCGTATAATGCTTTAACTATTTAATTTAAGTCTTTAACATTCAAGACTTTAATCCTTTAAATATTAAGGTATGAAGGCCTTTTCCTTTTTATATATTCAAAGATTACATTTTACTTTTTGAGAGATATAAAGAAAATTTTGATTTATACATGCTTTTAAATTTAAACATTTTCAATGAGTTAAATGCATTTGAGTTTGTATGTCCTTTTTTCATCACATAAAAGAATTGAGACACTTAATGTTTATGAAATTATAAGTTTACATCGTCCGAATAAAATGGAATGAATCATAGGCAAACTTCTAACAAAGAAAGAAGACTTCTTTTTGTCTTTTATTGATTACATTGCATGAATATATAAAAAGGAAAAGTCATAAATTATTATAATATAAATACTTCACACATGTTTTCTATTGTGTTAAGTGTGCTACCATAAAGAAAAATTGTTGCATTTAAAGGGTAAATGTATAAGTATATATTTTGGAATACTAAAGTTGATTATTAAGGATTTATTTAGACTTTGATTTACATGAAAGCCATTGCCGAGGAGAGTTTCCACAGAGAGAGAGAGAGAGAGAGAGAGAGAGAGAGAGAGAGAGAGAGAGAGAGAGAGAGAGAGAGAGAGAGAGAGAGAGAGAGAGAGAGAGAGAGAGAGAGAGCATCTATGTTTCGGCTATGCGCAGGGGGGAAGACGGTCGAACTGGATCACATCTGAACAGGAGAGATTTGGGGGAATTGGACCAGACGAAAAGTTAGAACTGCCTCTTCTAATAGTAGTTATAGATAGAGAGAGAGAAGAGAGAGGATAGCATTTTAGTAATTTCCATATTTTGCTAAGCTTTAGCTTATGGGGTTGTGCCAAAATAACTTATTGTGTTGATAGTGGCATTCGTACACAAATATATTAAAAATAATTAAAGTATGAAAAAGAATTAATTGTTGCCCTTGTAAACTGGTAATTGCATTTTAAGTTTTTAACTATAACTTACATGCAAAACTCTTACTTTGTTTGTTCAAGTTTGGTATGTTGGCTGTGTTTCCTAACTTTTTATTCTGATCTGGGGCATTTTTCCTTGTATAGTTGTCAAATGACAGTTTTGCCCCACCATTTTTGGGTTCGTACTTGAGCCGCCTCCTCTTTGTCTGTAGCAGAATGGGCGAGGATGGAATTTTGGTGTGTCTTTCGGATGAATGTTGATTAGCCCACCAAGTTACCTCCCAGTATTCTTTCCTAGGTAATCGTAAGTTTGTTTATATAAGTCACGATAAGTAGTGCCAGCTTGTGTTGGAGCATCGAATTATGTGATTTCTTACTTGTTGCTCATGTATATTTGATAAATGGACGAAACTTAGGTGGGATTTGATAACTATTATCAAATGTCTAATACCTGAAGTTTTTAGACATAACTAATTTCAGATCGTTCGGTAAAATCTTTTATCTCATGTTTTAATGTATTTCTTATATCTAAAATGCCTCTTAAATTTTAAGCAACTTGGACCTTTTTTTTTTAAAGACATTTATCGAGGCTCTCAGGATGCCCCCAACCTATCTTCCCCCACCTCCCCTGATGAGCGGAAGCAGGACAGCCAGAACAAAGCCTCCAAGGAGGAGGGAGATGGGAATGCTAGTGCGGCCTTCCTCGGCTTCCTTGTCCCTCCAGGAGGGAGTGGGATGACAAATCGAATAGCAAGGAGGATGACCAGGATGTTACTTAGACTTCTCCGCCACCTTCCCCCAACATAAGGATCATCTCATCGGTTGGCATCTTTGGGTGTGGCAGATCCCTTTCGCTGCATCGACTTCCTCGCCTTTTCCTCCGTATCCTCCTCCCTGGGGTGGCGACAACGATTTGTGCCACGGGATAGAGTGGGGAAGCGGCATAAGAGAAAGAGGTAGGTCACATAGTAGGGAGGGACCTTACCTGCCTCACCCATTGGCCATTTCTTTGTTTGCATCGTCCCTTGCAAGAAAACCTTTGTCTAATTGATCTACTTTCTCATCTCCAACCCATTACCATGGAATTGGGAATCAACTAGAAGAACACTCTCGTGTGATCCAGAAAATGGATCAAGTGGCAAGGAAGAGATGGATTCAGCAGCTCTCCATGGGGAAGGTAATGCCCGAAATAGCATGAATTGCCCTCTTGCTGTTGCTTTCTACCTTCCTAATGCGGGGCTTGCCCCCTACCCAAGGAGAAAATGAAGCCTCCAAGGAGGAGGGAGATGGGAATGTTAATGCGACCTTCCCCATCTCGTTCTCTCCAACACCAACCTCACTTGGCCGAGGCGGCCTCAACGAGCATGGCGGATCCCTTGTCGGCGTCCCTGCTTTGCCTTCCTCAGCTTCCTTGCCCCTCCAGGAGGAAGTGGGATGACAAATCGAAGAGCAAGGAGGATGACGAGGATGCTGCTTGGACCTTCCCCCAACACAAGTATCATCTGGTGAGTTGGCATCTTTGGGTGTGACAGATCTTTTTCGCTGCATCGACTTCCTCGGTTTTTCCTCATATCCTCCTCCTCAAGGCGGCGATAATGATTTGTGCAACGAGATCCAGTGGGGAGCAGCATAGGAGGAAGAGGTAGGTCATGTAGTAGGAAGGGACCTTGCCTGCTTCACCCGTAGGCCATTTCTCTGTTTGAATTGTCCGTTGCAAGAAAACCCTTGTCTAATCGTTCTACTTTCTCATCTCCAACCCATTGCCATGGAATCAAAAATCAATTGGAAGAACACTCGTGTGATCTAGAAAATGGATCAAATGGCAAGGAAGAGATTAGATTCAGCAGCTCTCCATGGGGAAGGTAATGCCCAAAATAGCAGTAGTTGCCCTCCTGTTGCTGCTTCCTGCCTTCCTAACGTGGGGCTTGCTCTCCATCTAAGGAGAAAATGTATTTTTCATATATATATATATATATATATATGTTGAACAAATGGACAACCTTATTACACTTCTTATTCATTTGTAGTGTTTTTTGTAATAAACTAAGAGGCTAGATATGAATAACAGATTTTTGATATTAGATTTAGATATTATCAAACTAGACAATTAGGTGGTGTGTGATGCCTAGATTTATTTTTTGATAACGATGCCTTATTAGATTGCAAAAAGAGATGGTGATAAGTGGCAGCGCCGCCATTTAGATATCGTGGTTACGTCGCGAAAAGAACATTTCTTCAAAGTTTAGTGGTTAAGAAGTATTTTACGACATTTGGTAGAACTTAAATAAATGCTATTAAATAAAAAGTTGGTAATGATATTAGATAAAATATCAGATATAATGATCAGCGGTTTATGTAGTATCATTAAATATTATAACAACGTAATATAATATAGCATACATTATTCGAAATTAAATTAAAATTAAGTTATTAGCATTAATATAAAATATAATAAACATATTCAGATTATTTAATGTTTTATATAATATTAACACTATTACTTTTTATTCGATGAATGTAGGAGACCGGTTAGACATTTCTTTATCAGGGTTGAAGACGCTACATATAGCAGGATTGTGTATCAAAGTTAACACCGGATTAAATTATGTTATTAGGATATTGGTTGGCTGGAGCCATGAGTTGTGTGAGGCTCCTAAATTTTACATTATATTCTTAAAAGTTACCTTAGTTGTTATTATATCCTTTAATTAATCTAGGTTTTTATATTATTATCCTTTCTATCAATATTCATATCTTCGGATTAGTGTTTAATTTGACCATGCAATGACAATTATGCACGTGGAAGGATGAAACAGATTTTTTCTAGCCTTCAAAAGAGTAAAATCATGATTTATTATCTTCATTAATAATATTAAAAAATATCTTTAAAATATGATAAATCCAATCCGCACACTCCATTTGTCTTTCCCATTTCTTACCGCCCACGACAAGTGTCAACCGCACCGCTTGCAGCCCGTTCTTCCCTCCCCGACTCTTTCCTCTTCATCTCCTTCCTCCATGGCTCCATCTTTTACCTTGCAACCCCTGGGAACAATGGAAGATGGCACCCCACAGCCCTTTTCTTCCCTTCCTCACGCTTCCTCTTCCTTCTGGTTTGCATCCCCTACAAGAAGCCAACGATGCCGATCCCACGAGCAATGGACAATCTGAACAGGCAGGGTGGTGATCGGGCCCCTCGAGCAGGTTGGTCGGACCCAAGTAGGCGGCTGTTGGCAGCTGCGTTTGCGGGGAGGCGCGTAGGCACGGTGGTGATCGAGCAGGTGTTGATCACTTTGGTTTCTGATGGGTACCATAGAAATTGCTCATCTTCTTAATTTGCGTTTTTTGTAGTTTGATGGACGGTTGGGTTCAGGTAAGCTCCTTCGGTTTCTAGTCGGGTTTGGTCGGTTAGGGTTGAGAGGGAACGATCATGGGTTGGGCTAGTCGATATCAAACCGGTCTAACACGGCCGGAGTGCTTCAAGAATCTTTTTAGAATTTCATCAAACAGGATGTGTGCGCTAGATGGCGTCCGAACCAGATGCAACAAGACGAGGCGGTTGCGATTCGCGAAGCTGCTTAGCGAGATCGATGGCCTTGCCATTGACACGTTAATCCCACAGAACAGGTTGTAGATAAGTTGACATAGAATCGGCACTTTTCCACGCCCGTCTTTAGCGGCGATGTCATGACAGCGGGAGCTGGTGCTGCAGGGGAGAGAAGGGCGATCAGGGGGGAGAAGGGCGAGCGGGGAGGCGCGCAGCCGTGCGCGCGAAAAACTTCAATTTTCTGGCTCTGGATTGCGTACATTTGAGGCATTAAATTTGTTCCGAGGAAGCCTTTTTTTTAAAAACATTTATCAGCTTTCATAGAGGAGGAGATCGCTCCTCATATGTGCGAGGGTTCGTTTTCTGGAGATTCAGAACGAGGGCATTCAGAATTGCGTCCAAAGGACTGGTTGGGAAACAGAAGAAGGGTTCTCGCTCCCCCATTGAAGAGTTTGAGATGGTGGTGGCAGCCTGTCGCTTGATCTCTCTTCTTCTGCTCATGCTCTCCCCTTGGCTCTTCTTTTCTTCTGATGCCAGCGGTGAGGAGGTCTTCGACGTCCGACAGCATCTGTCTACCGTTACCAGGTTCCTCTCTCTCTCTCTCCCGCTCTCTCTCTCTCTCTCGCTTTCTCGCATGTCCACGCACACAGACCAGTAGATTTTTCCCACGTTCATGTAAAGGTGTAATGAACAAAAACTTAAAGGTATCCGCTTTGTGGTTACGGTTTCCTTGGTGGTTGGTGGGAACACGACTTGGTAGGAGGTTCCTAGGGGCTGTTTGGATGCAACTATGGAAAATGGGCATGAGGTTATCATAACCTAGTTCTCGTAAACTCATTTATCGTAAATGGATTTTCTCTGAAGTTTTGTTTGGTTTTCCCATATAAACATAATTGAGGTCATGGTAAACTTGGCCTAATCCCAATCTAAGGATGAAGGCCATCTCAATTGGTTTGTGGAAAACTTGTTTACGGGAGGGTTTCAAGTTTGCCCCTTACGGTAAATCTGAATGAGGTTATGATAAATTCATGTCGTTCAACCAAACTAAGATTACCGTAAAACATGCTTTTATAGTGAGTTGGTAACCCAAACTTGTCTATGCCTATATCCAAGAGCTTTCTACGATCGGTTTCTGCTTCATTTCAGTTTGATTTATTCTAACATTTCTCAATTCTTTCCAAACTCCTTATTGTCCAGGTATTAAAGTCTAACCCGTTAACAGGCTGCACACTCTGTTAATGTTAAATAAGAAGATGATAGAATAATACAGAGATATAGATTGGTCTACAGGGAACCCGAGCATCTAAAAGTGCAAAACACAATATATTTCTTTTACACAAGCTGTTATATGGCAATGTAACAGGTAATATGTTGCTTAACTTGCAATTGTCAAAGGCAGACATCAACAAATAATGTCTGAAACCCTTTCTTCTGTTTCTTTCTGAGGTTGGCAATATCATAGCCTCCCAAAATGAACAGGGCAAAGAAGAACCTTATAGCAAACAAAGACCTGTCAGCATTTATTATATCCATTCAATGGCAGCCCAACTCTGCTTTTCATCCACTATTATTCACAACTCTCCACATTATCATTAGTATTATGGCAGTCCACTATTCCAGATTTTTTTGTTAAGATGTAGGAATGAGAAAAGAAAGTCTACATGTATGGATAAAAAAGGGACCTTTGCAAATATACTCCTGTGCTAGGTCAGGTTTGTGTCTACACCCTTAAAATGAACCTATTTCTTTTAAGAATACCCTACATTCTACAGAATAGTTGCACAGTTGTCCTTGCTGTCAACGCCATTTGGTCCGAGGACAGAAATGACTAGTATTCCCTTAGAGTCACTTTGTTTGCGGGATTGCTTATTCTAGAATAAGTTATGCGGGATAGCTTATTCTAAAATAAGGAATGTTTTGATTTGGTAAGGGGTATCAATTCAAGATAGAATAAGAGTTGGAGAATAAGTTATTCTAATTGCTTTGACTGCAAAGGGGGAATAAGAGATAAAAGAAGTACCCTTTTATGTCAAAAATACCCTTCTTATCCCACTACCTACTATCCCAATTTGATAGAATAACTAATAAATATTATTCTATGCTTATTGATATAATTGTTCACTTTCATTGCTGCACGTATACAATCCCCTCCGGTTTATGTAGTTCCTTTCTTCCCCTCTTAATGATGCGCTCGGAAATAGCTTGGCGTTCGCCTCTTATGGCGATAGCTCTGGTTGGAGGTTCTTGTGCAGACACCGTTTATTTCACAAGATTAATTTTTTAACCAAAAAATCCAAATTAAAATTTTAGATTGAGGGGATAACCGAAACCAGGGAGAGTTGATCGACGAGGATGGCTGTTCAAAGCTTGGTAAATATGCTACCATTGGAAAAGTTTCAGGAACTTCCCGGAGGTGCAAAGAAAGGCTCGGCTACCCCAGATCCTACAATCCACGACGCAAAAACCTACTCCCGTTCTCCAATTTTCACCTTGCTTTTCCCCTTTCGTTGACAGAAGATGGAGCAACTGAGGAGGAACTTATTTTCTTTTCTCCCTCTCACTCACATTTTCATGTTTCTCTCTTTCTCTCAACACTTACATGAAACAATTGTAAATTATGCTGTTTTACGTTAAAACAAGCAACCCCTATGAGAAGGTTGGTGAAAGTTGTCGCCAGTGCCACTCCGATTTTCTAAAAATTAGACGATTAGTTAGTCTTCCCGCCCCTTCCAAACGGGGTTATCTTAACCAAATCGTAGGCCTTGGCAACCAACCAACAGGATCACCTAATCTGATCTCCAAATTACCAGCCATTCTCACTATTTTAATTACAAGAGGAACATTGCAATTACCAGTAATACAGTGCTATAAGGTCTACAAATTATGCAAATCCCACAATTTCATACACCTGAGAAACCCAGTTGCTGTCATGACAGAAAATATGGGGGATTTTAGATTACATATATCCAAGTTTACATGAACATGCATCCACCCTACTGAGCCATGGCAGTGGTGTTGTAGACAAGGAGGGCACCCCCAGCCAGCAGTCCAGCAAGTGTCACTGCCCAGATCAGAAGCCCTGTGGTTCCTGGATCCCCCACACAGATTTCATTAATTCAACCTAATCTAATGGATGGGAAACCAATGAACAGTGTTTGTGAAATGTAAAATCACAGATATAATTAGGTATACCTCCAACATAGACATCTCCAACTGCTATGTCCATTCATCTGGTGAGTAGATGGGGCTGCACATTAAAGCACATTTGTTAGAAACAACTTAGTTGAAAGTGAGTTAATTTTCCTGTTCCTTCATACTCATAATATTCCCTAATCTTCTAACCAGTGACAACTCATAAAAAAGTATCAAAAAATGAAAAAACAGGTCTACAAATTATGCAAATCCCACAATTTCATACACCTGAGAAACCCAGCGGTTGTCATGACAGAAAATATGGGGGATTTTAGATTACATTTATCCAGGTTTACATGAACATGCATCCACCCTACTGAGCCAGGGCACTGGTGTTGTAGACAAGGAGGGCACCCCCAGCCAGCAGTCCAGCAAGTGTCACTGCCCAGATCAGAAGCCCTGTGGTTCCTGGATCCCCCACAAAGATTTCATTAATTCAACCTAATCTAATGGATGGGAAACCAATGAACAATGTTTGTGAAATGTAAAATCACAGATATAATTAGGTATACCTCCAACATAGACATCTCCAACTGCTATGTCTTTGTAGAACCTGCAGCAAAAGATGACAGTCAAAAGTAATATTGGTCAGGAATATTTGACAGTCAGAACCTGCTATGTCTTTCTCCACTTCTTCCTTTCTGAGTCTCTTGACAGAGTCAGGAATCCCATCTTTCTTCTCTTCAGTTTCAGCAGTCTACATAATAGAGAAAGAAGCATAGAAAAGAATCCGAGCAGTTCACAGCTCACCGAATATTTCTTCAAATTCTTTAAATGGCATGAAATTAATTGAGGCTCATGCAACCTCCAAACCATTACCACATTTCAGTCAATTGACATTTAATCTTTATTCTAATAGCATGAAATCACACGAGGCTCATGCAACCTCTACCACATTCACACATACGTATATTTATAAGGAAATTTAAGATGGACTCAGGAAGAAATTGTTTCATCATCTATTGGGGTTGCTTAAAAGCCATCCAACTAATAGACTCACTGCTTCTTTCTTCATCATTGTCCATATATTACAACATTCAGATAGGGTTGCAATCATGCCCTCATAATATCCGAAGACATACTTGGGTAGGGTTGCACGTATGCCTTCTTACTACCCAAATGTGCAATCGGTATACAACTGCAATTATGCCGTCCTGCTATCTGAGTGTTTGTGTAAGAAAGAAGCATTCCAACCATATTTGCGCACCACCTGTAAGAACAAATGACAAGAAACAATATCAATTTTCAGTGTATATGAATGAAAAGAAACAAAGTCCAAATATGAATTAAAGTTAGATGTCATACAGTCAACAAGAGAAGTAGCAATATAATATCTACTAAATAGAAGTAAAAATAAAACATACATGCCATAAAAATGAAGCATCATAAAATGGAAAAGAACTAATGTCAGACATAACCCTTAAAAGAGCAAGCAAACGAAACATCTATTAACTCTAATTATTCTCGTCCCAAAGTTGGTTTGCAATTTCGTCTCTGATATGATCCCCTACAACTAGCTCAGCTTGGCTAGGCGCAATGTCAATGGGATAGTCAATATCACCATCATCTTTTGCAAGTCCACGTTCATTTGCCATGTTCAAGTATGCATCATGTCCTTCCCTTCGACGAATGAAGTTATGGACGACACAACATGCTAAGACTATCTTACGTTGTGTTGGCCATGGATACATACAACACTCTCTTAAGATCTGAAAACGATTCTTCAGAACACCGAAGATACGCTCTACACAATTCCTCAGTTGTGCATGCCTATGGTTGAACTTCTCCTTTTTATTTGCATAATGGCGACCATGACCTCTAAAGCTGCCTATGTGGTAACGTTCTCCGCGATAAGGAGTTAAGAAACTTCGTGTGTTTGCATATCCAGAGCCGACAAGATAATATTTGCTGCGAGGGACCCGAAATCCATCATGATCCAATGCCCATTTCAACACTCTCATATCAGTTGCAGAGTCTTCCCAACCAACAACAACATATAGAAAAGTAAGGTTGAAAGAGACTACCCCCATGACATTTTGGCTTATATAACTTTTGCGGTTACGAAACCGACCATGATCTTTTCGTGGGATATTGGCTATTATATGTGTCCCATCAATCGCCCAAATTGCATCCTACACAGTACAATGAAAATATAAGACGATACATAAGGGTTTTTATTGACGATTGAAAATTAAATGTAATAAGAAAGTTAAGTACCTTGAAATAAGGATAGAAATAATCTTTTCCTCGGATATGAGGGTGGCATTGACTCACATTAGAAGGAAGTTGAATAAACTCCGTCTTTAGAGATGCCAATGCCATAGCAACGTTATTTACATAATAGCTAATTGTCTGTGAAGAGTGCTGGAAGTACTCACACAATGCCCAAGTAGCAACACCATGACTAGCAGCATGCAAGAACATTGCCAGTTGCTCATAGGCAGTCACATGTCGTGAGTCAAATAGTAAGCCCTTGTCCACTAAGATGTCCCTCAGTGCAATGAACATGCTTGGACTAAGCCTGAAGGCCCAATAGGCCCTCCGTTCATGGCCTTGTAGTACCTGTTGTATCCACACATGACCAGTATGCAGCGAAGTAAACATCTTTCGTCTAGGAACAACGGGGGCATACTGATCTGATATTGCTTCAAGTATTACTTCTTCAATCTCTGCAATCATCTCGTCGTCTTCGTGAATGAACTCCATTATGAAATCAATGATGTCTACATGAAGCACCCTTAATTGTCATTCCAACTCAATATGGTACATGATTCAAACAAAAATAACGAGACATTATGCGAGAAGAATGAAGAAAGGTGTGTAAGATTAAGGAACTTTAAAATACATCAACGACCCCTCAAGGGCATTAAAATCACACCAACCAAGATTAAAAAAAGTAAAAGGACAATTACAAACAAAAGGATTATCATGATACAATATTGGTATGAGAAATCTGTTGACATGCGTGATGTTGGGGGACTACTCAAGGCTCGTACAGTACTTGGAGTGCCCATTGCATATTCCTCGCGAGTGATTCTTGGTCTCGGTATAGGCTGCTCCACAACACCATATAGTGCTGTCTCTCCCTCTTCAATCGAGTGGAACCCCTTGTATCGAGCTCCTGTAAAACCATTCACTTAGGCATAACATTCTCCCCAAGTAAGGTACAAACCAGACTCACGGCCAACCCACACAACGTAACACTTAAAACGTCCCATTCTTAGTTAGAATGATACACCTGCACGGGACATACAAGGAGAAATAGGACATTATACTAGCACAATAGATATAACTGAGCACATGTGAATCAAGTACTAAGGAGTACAACGTTGATTAAATTTTAGTCCAAAACATAAGAACATAAGATAGAGGTTCAAGTGGAAGTGGGCCTAGTACGATGAAGACATAACAAGATACAATCCCCAAAGTAGAAAAGAACAGATGATGACCACAAGAACTCAATCAACTCAACTAGTCCAAGCAATAACCCAATCCAGCTTCTCCTCCTCTGGCAGAGCCATGTAGACCGACCGAATACTTGGTGTACCAAACATGTTCACAGCCCTGAAGTACAAATTACGCGGCATGTTTGGAACACGGCGTAGATCATCCATACACTCCTTCATTGTTGGGATCGTATCTTGTACATCCGCTGGTGTATCGGACACATTGGTACTGCCACTAGAACACTTGGACGAAGTCCGATCTGCTCTCAAGTCCCTAAGAACTTCAGTGCGCTCGCGCAACGCAGCGGAGAAAGAAAGCACTGCTTCGTCCCCAATGCTTCTTTTACCCCGACGCTTTGAGCAAGATGCTTCTTTCTTCTGAGGAGAAGTGATCTCCTCTTCATTGACCATGTGTGTAGGCGAAGCTGGCGGAGGGGTTGGAGTCCGAACAGAGTAATGAGATTGGGTTGTGAAGTAACCGCCACTGTAGTGTTGCTCATATCCACCGTACGATGAGGTATGAAGTTGCTGGGATATGGACATAAGATTGTCACCTGTTATGGAACCAGCATTGGCATAACCGATGTCAAAGTCATAATTTGGGGCTACTGATGCATAGCGAAGGGCATTAACGTAATCACCAATAGCTATATGACCTTGGACATATTCTTCATTGACCTGTACAGAGGGCGGTGGGGCTTGCACTGGTTGTGGCAAATGATGTGGCTGTGGTGAGGGCTCCATTGGCTGTGCGAGATTGTTGCGATTCACAGTCCTGCGTCGACGTGTATTCACATATTCTGACGCATGCATAGACCCTTCTGCATCTCCCCCATTGGCCGTACTACTAGCGGTCATGTATTCCATCTGTCTCAAGAACTCAAATGTTTTGCCTTTTAATGTACGAAAGTCACTATTTGCCTGAAACATTTGGGGACATGTCATTACCTAAGTTACTGAGTAGCAATAGGAAAAGAATATGCTATTATTTTTAAATGTTCTTACTTCAATGGCTTGCTCCCATGTTTCATTTCCAGGCACAGGCATTTTTGCTTCGTCATCCCAACCCCAGCCAGTCCTTTTAAAGAGTGCATTAAGTTTGACATAAATCTCTTTGAGGACCTTCCATCGATTTTGCAGATGGTCCTTGTTGTAATTTAGATGACTTGCAGCATTGAAGTTGGGCGCGATCTGGTACCAAACTTGCGTTTTGAAGGTACCCTCGATATGATTTCCCTTCTCATATTGCTCCATGAGAAGGTGAATCAGGATTTTGTCTTGTTGATTGGTCCAGTTTGGGGCACGAATTCTACCAGTACCCCCAATTCTAGCTGGATGTTTACCTTTGTTTCCTTTTAATACAGAGAAGCATTCGATCAATGTGGATGAGCATTAAATTTCATCAAAATACTATTCTAAATAAAATCTAATAACAAAAGTAATAATAGGAAAGTATATATATGGTATACTCAAGATTGTTCTCATCAAGCATATGAAATTTAACATTAAAAAAAAATACATAATATGACAAATAAGCATAGACTTACCGGAAGTGGACATATTATGTTTGCGCTTTCTACACTTCTTAATCATAAGAAAAAACAAAGCATAAGTGAAGCGAATTGAGGACTAATTCAAATAACTGTGTAAAAAATCAGAAAGTGAGAACTCAGAAGACAGTGGCATAATAGGGAAAGAACCCCCATGATTTTACAGAAACAAGAAAAAGGGAAGGGCATTCTAGGGTTGGTAGGTGGATTAAACTGTGAAAATTTCTTTTACTGCTACAGGGGGGAAGAAAAATCATACACATCAAGATTCTTTTTGTTGCTGTCTATGTAGAGGGTCTATCACAGAAAAGAGGGGAAAATAACTATCATCAACAAATTCAGGAGCACATGGAAAACAGACCCATACCTATACCAAGATGAAGGTAAAAGGTATCATAGAAGAGGGGGACATGAAAATAAATTACAGAAGCTTCAAAACAATTTAGAGCATGCTTACAGAAAAGTAGTATAAAAACCAAAGTATCTTTTATTGGTTTAAAAGTTCCAAAAGGCCATTAAAGACTAGGCAAGCAATACTCCATATTTGTCCCTAAAAACCCATTTAATGGTCCAATGAGAGTGAATCCTCCTTGGTATGAGTTGAAACTTCAGAATGTGAGGGGTGATAGTTTGATATGAGTTGAAACTTCAGAATGTGAAAGTCATCCCTGGGAATTTCAAAGCACGAAATGATAATAAGACTTATTCTAATAGACCCCATAAAAAGTTTGGTTTGTTCGTGTGTGTGTGTGTGTGTGTGTGACCAAAAAAATGGAAGAGGAGAGGGTAGATGTGTCAATTTTAAATACATCCAAACAGTACAGCTTTACTTCAAGAGACATAAAAATGGAATGGGTGGCAAATGAATTATTCATTTATATAAAACAGAGTTGAAAATTTAGAATATGAAAGTGCTCATTGGGAATTTCGCACTATGATATGATGATAAAACCTAATCCAATATAGCCTAATCAAAAAGAAAGATTTGTTGTAGACTAAAAGCAGAAATTTGATTAAAACATAGAGAATTTGAACCCCCAGCAAATAAATATCAAACCATGTTGCTTTCTCACAAAAAAGGAGCCGAATGATTCCCGCTCACTCTCTGGTCAAAACATTCATAAATTCCAAGTCAACAAAACATTTCTGCAGCAGCCTTGTCTCCCGTCTAAATGGATCTAATAACCTAGCATGCGATACATTAGAAAAGGACGATTTGTTTCCCGAAGTCACATCCAATATTTTGTCCCTGGACGATGAAACTACATAACTAAGACTCAGGAAGTACATCCAAGATTGAGTTAAATGATATGAATCTAATATTCTTGGGCCTTTCATTAAGTTGTGGACTGAGATGTGAGCTTGATATGAGGGGTGATATCTTTTCTTTTGGAAAGAGGAATAATAGAAAAAAAATCCACAAGATAGAATTCAAGATAGAAGCATGAAGACAACCCACAAGATAGAACTCAACATAGAAGCATGAAGACAACCTACAAGATAGAACTCAACATAGAAGCATGAAGACAACCCACAAGATAGAACTCAGAAGATAGAAGCATGAAAACAACCCACAATATGTCACACAAACAGCACGTAGGAGAAGATGAAACGTAACACAGAGGGCGTTCAGAGGAACCGGTTAATCCAGGCAGATAGCTTGGCTGACGAAGGCTCAGAGTTGGAACCAGATGAGGAAGCGTTCAAAGGGCGCTCCTCCCTACAGGCACGAACACTTGCGCACTTCTCCTCCTCCAAGTTGTGCATCGCCCGCAAGGTAGGATTTTGCCTCAGAGGGGTACAAATAGGAGAAGGTGGGTATTGTTTATAGCGTTCAAAGGAGAAGGGAGCGTCAAAATGATGGGAACCATCACTGCAAAAGGGAACCATCACTTCCTTCACCCCCGTGAAGCCTATTAGGAGAAGAGAAAGGACGCATGGAGGCCCAGATCGGCTGGAAGTTTGACCTAAATCCTAAACCCGATGGTGGAAGAAATCGCAAACCAGTGGCTAAGGGCAAGCGCAAGGTCTGGATGGCGTCATGGACGTCCATGGAGCATTCGGCACAGCAGAGGGAGTCGGTAAGGGCCGGGCGAGGACGAAGGAGGCGGCAGTGGGCAGCAGAGGTAGGGCCAGGCGAGGACGAAGGAGGCGGCGAACCAGGCACCTTTCGCAGCGGCACGGGCGACGATGTGGTGTTGTCCCGTCCTACCCTCGCAAAAAAGATTGGAATAAAGAATTCGAGGGGTTCCTGCCGAATTGGGTATTCGGCTTATTCCGCAGATAAGCAATCCTGCGGGTGGGGCCCACCGAATAACCCATTCGGCTCATCAAAGTAGAATAGGCCTTATTCACAGAATAACACCTCCTTATTCCACGTTATTCTGCAAACAAAGTGACGCTTAGGGTTTTACACCAATGTAAGGGCATAACTACAAATATCAAAGGTTATGGGAGAATTAAAAAAAATAAAAATAGGGTCAAAGTTTGAGGGCAGGTTTGTCATTTCTGTCCTAAAACCAAAAGGTGTTAAGGGCAAGGGCATGCAAATTCTTTTTAATAGAGTGGAGGGGTGTTGGAAATAACAAATTGATTTCAGGGGTATAGATATATTAGATTACAAAGGCACATTTGCGAAAATCCCCAGGGGCAAGAGGACACTTGGGATGTTGTCTATCCCTGCATCACTGCTTTATGTGGGATTGATTTGTTTGTACAAGCTAGAGTTGCATTTCCATGGTGCCTGTGAAGTGCTGCTATATATGTTAGCTAAAAGATAGGCTTTCTAGAGAAATGTTTTTCTGGGAAGCTAGGTGTCATCCTTACACTTTCTGGAAATTTGGTGTTCATATCTCATTTTTGTGCTTTCCAAATTCCAATTACTTGATTTTGATATCTGATTTTCTGTAGATATGATACCGCAAGAAATGCAGAAAATGCCAATAATGGTGCATTTGTGGCTTCGACTGCTCCAGATGGTTGTCAAGCTGTGCACTTAAATCTTGTGGTATGTTTCATGTAAATATTCAATTGCGTGCTTTTGTATTTTAACAAAAAATTGAAAGTGATCAACAACCTAGAGTGTATTACTAGTATATGTTAATCTTCAGTTTTTTCCCCTATGCTGATTGATCATTTTCTATGGTGTAAAGTGGCATTCTTTTCCCCACTGACATGTGGGACAGGCCACTTTCTAAGGGGAAAAGCAACCGTCTAGGATTCATTGGAAATAAGCTTTTGACCTTTTGTGTTCCCTTCCCTACAAGTATTCATTTTGTCATCCTTAAAGAAAAACAAGCTTCAGAGTATCTGTGCCTATTAAATTTGCATTAGTGCTGCTCTTCAGGAGTCTTCACTTGTGATGCTTTTACAACATATGTTTTTTCTTATCGTGCTTGTGAAAAGGGAAGACTGCCAATATTAATACCATTGTCGATGCATAAATTTGCATCACCAACATATACTTTCTGTTAGAAAAGGGCATAGTTGTCTAGGTGGCTAAGGTGAGCAAGGCGGGGATCTGCTGCCTTGCTGCATGAGTGACAAAGAGAGGTGCCTAGATGAAGCCTAGTTCATTACTATACTTTTTTGATAGTATGTGACTTTCTGTCTGGCTGGTTCTTTTATTGGAGAATGGAGAGTAGCATACTAGCTAGATAGATTGAAATGCTCTACTTTGAAGTGAAGTTTGAAATATTTAGGGGATGTTCCTGATTCCCATTTCCAATTCCATATGATGCTTATATATGGGGCTTGCAAATTTTAATTTTGAATAGGGATAAAAGGGCCCAAAGGATCAAAAGTTATTGAAAGTTTACTTCATAAAAAAAGAAGGATGATCAAGAGTTATTGAAAGTTTACTTCATCAAAAAAAAAAAAAAAAAGTGAACCCAAGTGACAGCAACAGAAGAAAATGGGAAAAAAATATTTGTTTCCCTGTTTTCTTCCTCTCCCTAACTTTTCTAGGAAGTCAAACTAACAAACTGATAGGCTAGGATCAGTGCATGGATGCGTTACGCATGATGGAACACATTTACTGCCGTTGGAAGACCGAGCCAGTGTCCCTGTGGCTCGGAGGCTCACCAGAGCCCATATGATGCGTAGCTTATTTTTAGTTGAGTCCATAGATAGTTTGTTTGGCCCATTTGGAGCCCATTCAACATGTTTTCTAATTTTTCAGGATTCTAGGATTGATTTTCTAATTTCTAAGCATTTTTAGTGTGAGTTTTCGCAATATTGATGTAGTCAAGGGTATTTTAGCCTATAGTTGAGTTTAGTAATTGAGTTGGACTCGGAAAGATCCCTAAACACTATATATTCATGTATTATCTCTTTTTAATTTATGGATGGTTATTTGCACGAATTTTGAGTAATTTTGTGAATCTCTCTACGATGGAGGAAACGATCCTGCAATGGGATCGGAGAAACCTTGCGACGAGGCCGGGTGAGATGTTAGAAGATTGAGCCGGTGTCCCTATGGCTTGGAGGCTCACTAGAGCCCGTTTAATACATGCTTTATTTTTAAATGAGTCCACAGACAGTTTGTTTGGCCCATTTAGAGCCCATTTAGCATGTTTTCTATTTTTTAAGGATTTTAGGAGTGATTTTCTAATTTTTATAGATTTTTATTGCGAACTTTCACAATATTTATCTAGTTAGGGGTATTTTAGCCCATGTTGAGTTTAGTAGTTGGGTTGGACTCGGAAAGGTTCCTAAACACTATATATATTCATGTACTATCTCTTTTTAATTTATGGATGCTTATCTGTACGAATTTTGAGTAATTTTGTGAATATCTCTTTAGGACGGAGGAAACAATCCTGGGATGGGGTTGAAGAAGCCTGTGAGGGGGCTAGGGGAGACGCCTCCGATCGGTCCGCATGACAAACTTTATAACTATCAATCTTGAGTGCCCAAGAGAATGGATTCAATTAGGACGGTTCAGTTCCCACACTCCTACTTTTTTTTTGTTTTTTTTGTTTTTTGAGGAACGTAGATCTCCAAGGTAGCTAAGCTTGTAAAATTACAAAGAATACATAGAAAAGGCACCTACTTTTCTTCTTAAGGCGGTCAAGGCATCATATGAAGCCTATTGTTTGTACTTGCGTATGCTCCTTGTTCAAAGCCCATCCTAAGGTTTGTTGTATCACTGATCCGTATTGGATTGTATCTTCTCAGATACGGTAGGATACCCATCTGACTTGGTCCGACTTGGTATGACTCCCACGAGTCATGCCAATGAATTAGTTAAAAGTAACAAGTTTAAACCTCACTGAGTAAAACTCAATCTAAAACAACTCACTGTGCACGTATGAGTCGGCATGATTTGGTCCCACTTGGTACGTGCCATAGGATCGGACTCGCCATGATACGAGGTGACTTGTACAAGTCGGCATGATCTGATAGAATACGACAACCATGGCCCATCCACAATGCCTAGCCATTGAGGCAATACCTTAAGTCCACTAGAACTATTTTTCCACTTGATGCACATTTAGATCTAGTAGTTACAATTCATGTGTGCCACACTTTCAAAAAACAATTAATGTCTACCAGGGGTACAATATACTAGAAGCTGTTTGTTTTGGGTCGAGGATAATAACCACATGCTCTGCAGAGAACAGATGTTTTTAGTCATTTGTTTTTAAGGAATGAGTTGGAAATGTCCTCGCACCTCATCAGGATATCTAGCCTACCTTCCGGGGAAGAAAGGTGGGGGAAGCTCAGCTGTGGACTGGTGAGCTTCTACTTCTCTCTGTGCCTGAAGTTCGATTGAGTAAAGCACATGGACTTCAAGATAGCAGACATAAGCTGCAAGAACCTCCTATACCTTGAGGGTGCTACATGTGGAATCAGACTTGAGATTATGGGACCAAACTCAAGCCTTGGACCAGCCGCTCCATGCACCTAATTCTTCTTTTATTGTTTTCATTTATTTGTGCAATCATGCGAACTTTCATGTTATTACTTTTCCATTGAATGGTGTCATATTATGGTTCCTTTTATGCTTATTGTTTTGCATTTCCTTATGTGATAGCTGCTTTTGAACTAAGTCAGATGTGTAATTATGTGCTTCTGAGAACTCCCTACCTGAATTGGGTGGAATGAAGTTGTGGACTTCTGAAAGTTCAGGTATAAGCTGTGTGAACATCCTGCACCTTAAGCCCAATGAGTGCCACATGTGGAGTCAAACTTGAGACCATGGAAAGTGAAATTAAGTCTCGAGCAAACCCGGCCACCTGCCTGATTCTTGTCTTATTGTTTTCAATTTTTTTAACAACCAGATGAACTATTATGTTATTTGTTTTTTAAGTGTATGGCATCATGTTAGTCTTTCGTGCTTTTCTTTTGTGTTACCACATGTGACAGTGATTTTGAATTGAAGTTTTTGATTGTACATTTCTTTTGACATTGAATGATGCATGAATTAAGTATTCGCAGCACGGGTATAAGGTTTTAGTTGCTGCTGAGAAGGGAGCATGACCATTGGTTTCTGAAAATTTGGAATTACAGGCAAGGCATGGAATCTGCTCTCCTACAAAGAAACGTATGAAAGAACTGGATCAGTTGGAAATTCGTTTGAATAATCTTCTGAAGGATGCAAAAGAAATGCAAGGGCAAAACAGATTGTATATGCAGAAAATTCCTCACTGGTTATGGGGATGGAAGTCCCCTTGGAAGGGAAAACAGAAAGGAGGAGAGCTCCTCAGTCAAGGAGAGGACGAGCTGTATTGTCTTGGAGTCAGAATCAGAGAAAAATTTCCTGATTTGTTTGATGAGGACTACCATCCAGACATTTTCAGTATACGAGCAACCCAGGTTAGGTACTTATGCATTGAACCTTCTTTTCTTCTATTGTATTGGAGAATGAACTTTGTTTTTATATTTACCAACTCCCTGGTGGATGAAATTATCGTAATTTGATTCATGCATGGGAAAACATTCTGTGATTAGCCCCGAGTGACAATCTTCAGTAGTTTCTGTATAACACTTAAGGATTTAAGGGAAGTTGAGCAATTAAGGAATGTACTGATTGTTTCTATAATCATGATCGTTTACTGTCAGTTTATTGAGAAGAACAGCATGTCTTGAAACTAAATGAACCTTGAGTCTGAGTGATGCAGTTCTTTGGCCTTTTCTTTAGTCAAGATTTGTTTTGGTTCATCTAAACATCCAGATTATAGTAATGTGCTGGATTGTTGTTGATTTTAAAGTTCTATTCAGGTCAATGTGGAGTGGAAAGGAATTGCAGGTTAGTGCAAGATTACGATGCACATATGTCATGGTTTGCAGAACTGGCCAGTTTGAACTGAAACAGGCAGAACCGGGCTCCTCAATCTGGTTGGCTGGTTCCACTGCCTGAACTGGCCGACCATTTAAAAAAAAAGAGAAAAAAAAAAGGTAGAACGTGGATGGAACTGGCCAAACCTGTCTCATTCTGTCCCAGTTCACCCGGTTCTGCAGAACACTCAAGTCCCAATCCTTCTCGTGAACTGCATCAATCTATTCTTTTGGCTAATTGCAATTTTAAAATTAATCTACATGTATTTAAGGGACTAGTTGGAGCCGGTCCTCCATAACTGGAACCAGCCATATCCCTCTCTGAACTGGAACTGGCCCCAGTCGGTCCCGGTTTTGCCAAACTTGGGGTGTATGGGGACTGTTGGTTATCCATATTTGGCAATTTGTTAGCAAATGCTTTGTTAGGCTCACACTAATTGTTGGCTGTCCAAGACAGTTGAAAACTTGAAAAATGACTATAAAACAACAACTGGATTGTTAATTGAACTGAATTCCTCATATGTCAACTTCCTTTACAATGTCTTTTTTAATAATGATAAATAAATCATTGAAAAATAATGAAAAACGTTAATAACATCAAAAATCTTAAGACAATTTCATTTACTTTCAATGTCATGAAGTAAAAGGTTGCTTAAAATAAAGAAAATTTCATATAGGCTCCTTTCTCTTGAAAGGATGCTTTACCTTTCTAATTTAATCTAGTTGGGCATTCAAGGACCTATTCTATAGCCATGATTAGTCCCTTACAGGAGTTCGATTCAGTGCAATTCGTTAGCCTACATTTATATTTGAACATTCTTTGTTAGCTATGTTCACTATGAGATATCATTTATGGATGTTAATTAAGGGTGTCTATACGTTTGGTGGACGCCGACAGAGGTTGGTAGGGAGAAGTCAATGTTCAAAGCCCCAGTCATGTTTTATGTCCCTTAAAGAGAATTCGCCTTGAATCTTCTGTTCTTCAATGAAGAACTGAAAGAAAAAGAAAGAAGAAAATTTTGAGAAAATACTCCCCACTAGGGGAAGCATGAGGCAGGGGGGTGCACATGGCCTGTGGGTGAACTGCTACCATGTTCACCTCCAGGCCGGCCCTTTGACGCCCGACCTTGACACTCAGCCTTCGATCTCTTTCCAATTCTAAATTATCTAGACCCATATTGTTGGCATGCTGTTGCTATTTCCATCTCTTGTTGCTCATGCGATTTATATTTTTTGAAAAAAGGCTGTTGGTGCGATAATGCCTACAACATATCCATTTAGGATGCTCAACAAATAGCTCAAAATATTTGATCCCACTTATGGTCCAGTTCGGGTAAACCGAGCACATTGGCTTTGGCCTTGTCAATTACAAGGCCACTGTCATATGGGTCTTTTTTTGCATGTAGGATACTGTTTGGACCTACATCTAGATCTCTCCTATCAGATTTTATTTCATTTTTTTTGTTTTATTTAGAGAAATAGATGTCAGTTTTATTTATTTTATTTCTTGGACTATGAGAGCTTGGGATTCGTCCTCAGGGAGCCCGGGACTTCGGATTAGGCGAAGGTTTGAGTATATGACCTCTCTTCACTGACCTCGGTCAGTGTTAATCACATTGAGCAACCGTTCGACAACCTTTGATTAATCGTCTGTTGATGCCCTTGTAACATACAATGCTACTACTACACGCAGCACATGCATACGAAGATATGTTTTAGGTTAAGCCCTTGGCTTTGCCCAAGTTTAGGATAGGTTTATGATGGGCTGGGAGACTTTTAAAAGGTTTTGGATTGATTCCAAGTTATCTAGATTGATTCTAAGAATTTTAGACCCATAAAGGTATTTTTGTAATTATGCCAAGTTAGAGGGCATAGGGGTATTATGGTCACTTTAGTGTTTGAGATGAGTTTTAATGGTTTAGGAAGGTTTCAAAACCTTAGGAGGTATTTTAGAGTTATTTTAAATGTGTTTGGGTTGTAGGGGTATTTTGATAATTTTGAGTCTTTGTGGGTTTTATAAGTATTTATCATGTTTCAAGTGAATTGACATTTTTGATGATTTTTCTAGGTTTTTAATGATTTTTGATATCTTAGGGGTATTTTAATAATTTTGTTCATTTTTAGGGTTTTGAGGGCATTTAGGGCCTATGGAGTGATATTTATATTTTTTAGAATTTTTTGTGATTTTACAGATTTTTGTCATGAGGTAGGTATTTTGCTCATTTTCTTAGGTTTGGGGGTATTAAGGTCATTTCTAGGGTTCTAGGGGGTATTTTAAGGCATGTTGGGAGCTTTTTATATTTTTTAAGATTTTTCTCTGATTTTTACTGATTTTTATGAATTGGGGGGCATTTTAGTCATTTAGGATCAATTCCGTAATTACATGAGTTATTAAAGGATTATAATGATGTTTATGTGTTTTGAACATATTAAATATATGTTATTTAAGTTATAGTTTATGAGAGTATGTTTATGTTTTATTAATTAGGCTTTAGGTATGTTTTAAGACTTAATTAGATTTAGGAGAGAGGTCAAGGGCATTTATGTCATTAGGTATACAATTAATTAAGCATATGGTTAATTAAGTATGGCTAGTTACACTCATGCATAATTAATTTGATATGAGATTAAGCTTACACACACGAAAAAATCATACATATATACATTAAGTATGAGAGCAACATAGGCAACATCTTATTTCATTAAATTTCGGCAGAGTAACGGCTTATGTAATGCCACATTTACAACAAAATTTCGGTAGAGTATCCCCTTAAGATAACTTTAAAAGGAAACCTAAAAGAGACTCCTCATGGTCACGCGTTTGAACTTGTGTGAAGCACTAAGTTCAAAATGGTAGCGTTTCTCCTTAGAAATTTTGGGCCAAATAGACATGCCTCTTTGTGTTCCCCATGGGGGGCATTTATGGGGCTTTGAGAAGCCCAACAGTGGGAGTGCCACCATGAAAATTTAGGAGAGTGAGAGAGAGCCAAGAGAGAGATGTGAGAGGGGGATGGTACTGGTGGGTACTCCTACGGGTTGGGAACCGGTGGGGGTGCCACCGGTTAGCACCAGCCAGTGGGAGGTGCCACCAGATTGAAGAACCGGTGGACACCCCCATCTCTCCCCTTCTTTTTCTTAATAAATCCCCTTTATTCCTTTAATTTAATGGGAATAAAAATTTCTCATTATTGGGGCAACGATTGCCCCTCGTTAGAGGAGAGTCCACTATTCTTGGGGAGAAAGGAACATTAAAATCCCATTAAACAAGGCCACTAATGATCATTTTCTTTTCATTTTCTTTTTCTTTTTCTCTCTCCCTCTTTATCTCCTACTCTCTTTTTTAATGGGGACGACCCCCCATCGGTGGGCGTTTAAAGCCCCACCGGCGGGGGTCAAGAGGAAAGGAACCCCAACCGGTTCCTCTCTCTTTTCTTTATTTGTCTTTTCTTCTTCCTTTTCTTTTTCTCCCTCTTTCTTTTTTGTTTTCTTTTGGAGGAGAGGGACCCCCCCAACGGTTGAGCCTTCAATGCTCACCGGTTAGGGGGGGGGGGGGAAGGGATGTGTACCGGTGGGGGTACCCACCGGTACCCTATCTCTCCTCTCTCTTCATTCTTTTCTCGCCCCTTCTTTCTTCTATTTTTGCTTTTATACCTCCATTAAAAAAAGTTCAACAGATACTTGTAAGAATTAATAAAATGCCCTTAAACTATCTCTCCCAATGAAAATATCATAGAATGAATCATTGTGCTGCCTTGATATTCTTCTCAAAACCACAACCACCTTAAGCATCCATCATCACCATTCTTCCACTTGGCAAAATGGACAAAGCTTCCACCGTGAAATTGAAATATGCACTGGTGTAAAATGTCAAAAACATCCTCTCTGGGCATATTTTCATGACACCAAAACTGAGCCACACTTCTACTCTCTGTGGATGTTCATAAATACTGATAGATTTGTTGAGATGCAACATTCATCTGTAACTATGTGGGGGTACACAAGGTTTGTAAGTTCATAGGAGCAACTCTTCCAACGTGACTATGTTAAGGTTTCCTTTTGAGAGTATGTAGGTGGGGTGGGGGGTTTGTAGACCATTCCTAACGCCACATCTGTGGTTGGTTTTGGGGAGGGGGTTAATTTTTGTTGACATGTTGGTATCCTATGTATCTCTCTCTTTTCACTTCTTTGTTAGGATATTTTCCAGAAAGAAGAAAAGTGTGACTAACCTTGAGCCAGATATAATGGATTCACCATTTTGATTGAATCGCTTCGAATAATTCAATTTTATTTGCCAGCTTCTTGGGGGTCCTATCATTGTGAAACAAGTATGCATTCATGCAAACACTTTGCCTTCATTTAACTTTAGCGTCACAAGTTTTCACATGATCGAAATCGAATCTTGCGTATCTTTAATGTATACCTGTATTTCATCACATTCTGGAGATGAAACTCTTGTTACTTACAGATTTTGTTTAATGATACAGGTTCCTCGAGCATCAGCAAGTGCTGTTGCATTTGGCATGGGGTTATTTTCTGGGAAAGGAAGTCTTGGGCTGGGACGGCATCGTGCCTTTGCTGTGATCAGTGAAAGTCGAGCAAGTGATATATGTTTAAGATTTTTTGATACTTGTGAAACATATGAGGTAGGGATAATTGTCTCAATAATGTATCTGATCATGTTGACAATTGTGCATCTTTGTGAACTGTCAGTTCTCATCTAGGACATCAATTGGTTTGTCACCCATTTGCAAAAGTTACGAAAGTGGGCAATTTTATTATGTAATTTATTTTTAAGTGCTTGTAATATTGCAGCCACAGTAGCACAAGTTTTTAACATTTTAGCATTTTTCGTCCATAGAAGGTTGTATAAACCTGTTGCAGATATATAGAAGATTGCATAATCCTATTGTCTTGATTTTTTCCATGATAATTCAGCTGCTGGACTGTCTTAGTTTGCACTTAATTATTGTGATTTTGACTTGAATCTTTTGATTTCTAATGGCCGCTAAAATTGATTGGGTAGGGTTTGCAGTTATCATTGCAATTGAAATTCTGTGAAAATGTGGTAAATTTACTTTGTTAAGGGTATCAAATATTTAGAGTGGAGTCATGTACAGATGATGATCCTTGATATGAGGGGTATGAAATATTTTAAACTTTCCAATAAAGTTATCTTCTTTTACTAAATAAATAGAGTTCTTCGGACTGGAATCTATCATTCCGATCTCATAATGTAACAGTCAGATCATTCCGATGCCGACCAAATTTCAGATTTGACGATCCGTTCTCCATGATCGCGACCCGATCTTATAATCCAACAAGCAGATCTTCATGATCTCGACCTAATCTTATAATCCAACGGTTCGATCTTCACGATCGCGATCTGATCTCATAATCCAATGATCGGATCGTTCTGATATCGACCGAATTTTAGATCTAGTGGTTTGATCTCCATCATTGTGACATGATCTTATGATCTAACAGTCCGATCTTCACGATCGTGATCTGATCTCATAATCTAACGGTCAGATCGTTCCAATATCGACCGAATTTTAAATCTAGTAGTATGTGCTACGTGATTGTGGCCCGATCTTATAATCCAACGGTCCAATCTTTATGATCGTGACCCGATCTTATAACCCAACTGCCAAATCATTCCGATACTAATTGGGTCTTGTAATCTAATGGTCTGATCACATTGATCATAACCATTATTATGATTCGATGGCCTGATTTCATCAATCTGGTCCATCACCCTAAATCTAACGGTCTGATCAGGTTGATCGTGATCGTTATCATGATTCGATGGTCCGATCTCATCGATCTTGTCCATCACCCTAAATTTAACGGTCTAATCACATTGATCGTGATCGTTATCATGATCCGTTGGTCCGATCTCATTGATTTGGTCCATCACCCTAAATTTTACGATCTGATCACATTGATCGTGATCGTTATCTTGGTCTGATCTCATCGATCTGGTCCATCACCCTAAATTTAACGGTTTGATCACATTGATCATAACAGTTATCATGATTCGATGATCCGATCGCATCGATCTGGTCCATCACCTTAAATTTAATGGTATGATTACATTGATCATAACCGTTATCATAATTCGATGGTCCAATTGCATCGATCTGTTCCATCACTCTAAATTTAACAGTATGATCACATTGATCATAACTGTTATCATGATCCGATGGTCCGATCACATTGATCTGGTCCATCACCCTAAATCTAATAGTCTGATCACATCGATCATAACTATTTCGATGGTCCAATCTCATCGATCTGATCCATCACTCTAAATTAAACGATATGATCTCATTGATCATAATTGTTATCATGATCCGCTGGTTCGATCTCCATCGATTTGGTCCATCACCCTAAATCTAATAATCTGATCACATCGATCGTAACTGTTATTGGATTCGATGGTCTAATCTCATCGATCTGGTCCATCACCTAAATTTAACGGTCTGATCATATCGGTCATAACGGTTATCATGATCCGATGGTACGATCTCATCGATCGGACCCATCACCCTAAATCTAATGGTTTGATCACATCGATCATGACCATCATCACAACTTGACAGTCTGATCTCATTGTGCAGGCATGTTATCACGAATACAACGGTCCAATCACGTCGATCGTGTTTTTAACCCATTTTTAATGATCTGATCACGTCAAATAGGACCGTCAATACCGTTTCATCAAATCAATCACTATAATCGTGTTTGTGATATTAATATGATGTTTCGATCACACTAATTGTGATCTAGGGAATTCATCTTATTAATTTAGTTCACAATAGATCAATATTCTGATTACAAATTTGTAATTTACGATGTAATAACCCGATCATTATGATCAAAGATTTGTCATATTGTAATGCCCCTTTGGTTATTTGGACATCTTTGTAATCTGTAATATTCCAGATTAATGAAGACTCAATTTATTTCTGCCATTATTTTCATTATTGTGTATTATGTTGTCCTTTAATTTCCACACGAATTGTACGATTAGTTTCAGTATCACGTATAAATGGATTAATCAAAGGTTTCCAATGATTTTACTTAACATTGACCGAGGTCGATGGAGAGGGGTCCAAACACAAATCCATACGCTTAATTCCATATGATAGCCATGATTTATCCTGAAGTTCCTGGCTTAATCTAACTTGTCATTTTTGAAGTCTTGAATCAAATGAAATTTTCGTGTCGAAATAATAATACCAAAATCTTCCTTTTTATATTTTTATAAAATATTATTCCCACAATAGATCAACAACGTACTAGTTCGGCCTGACTCGCTTCAGCACCTTAAATAGACTGGTTCCACGAGCTTGCTATTTCTTCGCACTTCCAGATGGAAACCGTTCAGGTCTGACTTTGGTCATTACATAATCGTCTTTGTAGAACTCTTGCGGCCGTTGATGCGCATTTCCTATCCTTTTGTCACGTTCATTGTTGATCTCAATGTGACGACATATACTATCATGCTGACTCCTAATATACTTGGCTAGTGACCTTGCAGACTGACACACGGGACTGAATGGGTAATGGAACTAGGTCTTTGGGCTCTCTAGGTCTATATGGCCTGTGACTATGTCGAATGGACTCGTGTCGATAGACCTATTGACCAAATTATTATTTGCAAACTCTACGTGTGACAAGACTGAGTTCCAACTATGCGCATGCTCTCCAACTAGACAACGTAAGTAATGGATCTCCTAGACTCCTATTAACTAACTCAGTCTGTCCATCAGTCTGGGAATGATAAGCGGTGGAGAAACTTGAGCTTAGTACCCAAAAGATGCCATAAGGTCTTCTAAAAATAGCTAACAAAGTGGACATCCCTATAAGAGACAATGGTCTTAGGAAACCGATACAAACGAACAACTCCTTCAAAGAACAAATGGGCATGGAGAAACCTGAGGGACTTATGGTCCAAATACAAAATAAACTCTTCTGGTAGCAAATAATGTCTCCAATGTCTAAAGTCTGTAGTACCGTTTAAAACTCCTTATCATAGGTGGAATACTTCATCTTTTCATCATTTAGTTTCTCGCTGAAGTATGCTAAATGATGGTCTTTTTGACTTAGAACTCTGCCTATTTTGACATCAGAATCATCGTAGGAGTACCTCAAACAACTTCGAGAAATCAAATAATCGAAGGACAAGTACTTTGGGTATGTGCTCCTTGATGTCATGAATGGACAAAGCAGTGGCATTTGTTCAGATAAAGGCTTCCTTGCAGATGCAATCAGTAATCGAAGTAGTGATGGAGCTAAACCCACAGATGAAACGACGGTAGAAGGTCACCAAGTCATGAAAATTTCACACATCATGGATAGTTTGCGGCTCGAGCCACTCTACAGTCGTTTTGATCTTCTCTGAGTTAGCAGAGACACTCTTGGAAGATAATGAATCCCAAGAACATCACACGATCAGTCTTGAAGGCACACTTCTTAAGATTATCATATAAGCTCTCACGACGAAGGACGAGACATGCCTGACGTAGGTGATTTCATGATCATCCTTAGAACGGTTGTAGATAAGAATGTCATTAAAATATATGATCATAAATATTCCAATAAAAGGTCGTAGTACTTGAGTCATCAAACGTACGAAGGTACTAGGGGTGTTAGATAGTCTAAAAGGTATGACCAACCACTCATATAAGTCGTCCTCCATCTTAAGGCTGTCTTCCACTCACTCCTAGGATGAATCCTAACTTGGTGATAGCCACTCTTAAGATCAAGTCTCTAAAAAGATAGTGGCTTTGGCCATCATGTCCAGCATGTCATTCAGGTGAGGAATGGGAAATGGTACTTTATTGTAATGTGGTTGTGAGACTCCCATTTTGATTTTAAAATAAAATCCTTTTGATTTGAAAAAAAATCTTTGTCGGATTTGAAAATCTTTGTGGAAATCTTGATTTGAAAAGAAAAATTTGAGTTTTGAAAAACATATCCTCTTTTCTTTTAGATAGACTTTAAGGATTAATCCTTAAAGTCTAAATGACTTCTGGATCGACTGTGGATCCGTATTCTTGACCTCTCCCTATTGACCTTGGTCAGTGTTAATTACATTAATCAAAGATTGGTAACCCTTGATTGATCATTCAATTAAGGTTTGAAGAAAGCATGAATAAGCAAGATTAATTACAAGCATACAAGTCATTTTTTTGTTCTTTTTAGTGAGAAAGATTTCATGGATATCTTTTAAAGGATACTTAAAGGATACTTGAGTTCTCCTAAAGAAGTGGGCATTTTGAGGAAGATTCTTTTGAAATTATCCTTTAATTATCCTTTAAAATGATAGATGATTATTTGGGCAACATGTCCTTTCATTTGAGATCTTTTGAAAAGACATAAACTACTTAAATGATACTCTTAATTAATGAGGCATAAAGGCCGTCACATAATTAGGAATATTCTTTAATAGTCCTTCAATCAATATGAAGGAACCACAATATTATTTTAGGTCATTTAACTAGTATAAATGAACCCGAACTTAATGGTCCATCTATCAGTAAGAAAGAACCACTTTAATTTATGATTACTCTATCGATATAAATAAACAAATAAATATTCTTATTGGTCAATCTATTAATATGATAAGCACGACTTCGTAGCCTGGCTCCCAGTTAGGATATAACTATAAAAGTCACTGATTATCTTCATTAATAGGAATGAATAAATAATCATAACCTTTGGTCACTCTACCAATAATAGTGAACCATTAATCAAGTGGTTAGTCCAACAGTAGGATATAACTACCAAATTTAGGCCATTCAACTAGTATGAATGAACTTGATTTTGATTACTCTTTTTTTTATTTGAAAAGAAGGATCTTGGTTATCCAACCGATATAAAAGAGCCATGTTGATTTAATTGTTCGATTAACAAATTTATTAATTTAATTGGTTGAATTAATTAATTGATCAGCAGATTTGTTAATTTAATTTATTGATTAATTAACAAATTAACTTAATTGATTAATTAACAAGTTTGTTATCAAATTAACTTAATTGGTTAAGTTAATTGATTGATTAACAAATTTGTTAATTGAATTGTTGATTGATTAACAAATTTAACTTAATTGGTTAATTGATTGATTGTTTAATAAATTTGTTCATTTGGTTTAACTTAGTTGGTTAATTGATTGATTGTTTAACAAATTTGTTCATTTGGTTTAATTTAATTGGTTAATTGATTGATTGGATAACAAATTTTTGGTCAACCAAACATTATAGAAGAAACATGTTAATTTAATTGGTTGAATTGATTGGTTAATTAACAAGTTTGTCAATTTAATTAGTTGATTGGTTAACAATTTCAATTTAATTGGTTGAATTAAATCAATCAATTAACAGATTTGTTGATTTAATTAGTTGAATTAGTTAATTGGTTAACAAACTTGTTAATTTAATTAGTTGAATTAGTTAATTGGTTAACAAACTTGTTAATTTAATTAGTTAAATTAGTCGATTGATTGACAAATTAACTTAATTAGTTGATTAATTGATTAACAACTTTGTTGATTTAATTGATTGATTGACAAATTAATTTAATTAGTTAAGTTAATTGATTGATTAACGAATTTGTTAATTCAATTGATTGATTGATTAACAAATTAACTTAATTAGTTAAATTAATTGATTAATTAACAAATTTGTTGATTTGATTAGTTGAATTAGTTGGTAGATTACCAAGTTTGTTAACTTAATTAATTGGATTAATTGATTGGTTGACTAATTAACTTAATTGGTTAACAATTTTATTGATTTAATTGATTAATTAATAAATTAATTTAATTAGTTAATTGATTGATTAACAAATTTGTTAATTTAATTAGTTGATTGATTAATTAACATATTTTGTTAATTTAACTAATTGATTAACAACTTAATTTAATTGGTTAGGTGATTGATTAACAAATTAATTAAATTAATTGATTGATTAACAGATTTTTGATCAACCAAATATTATGGAAGAGCCATCTTCATTTATTTTTATTTTTAATATGGCCAACCAACCAATATGGGAGAACCATTAATTTAATTTTTAATTTTTTATTTTTAAATTAATTCGTATTTGAATGACCAACCAACTAATATGGAAGAATCATTAATTTAATTCATTATTAAATGGCCAAGCAACCAATATGGAAAAATCATCTTATTTAACTTATTATTTTCTATTTTTTAAATTAATTTATATTATTGAATACCCAACCAACCAATATGGAAGAACCATGATTTAATTTCTTATTTTATGTTTTTTAAGTTAATTTATTATTGAATGGCCAACCAACTAATATTGAAGAACCATAATTTTTATTTTTTTATTTTCTATTTTTTAAGTTAATTTATTATTAAATGGCCAACCAACCAATATGGAAGAACTATTAATTTATTATTTATTATTTATTTATTTAAGTTAATTTTAGATGGCCAACCAACCAATATGGAAGAACCATTAATTTAATTTATTTTACTGTTTTCTATTTTTAAAATTAATTTTAGATGGCCAACCAACCAATATGAAAAAAATCATTAATTTAATTAATTTACTGTTTTCTATTTTTTTTTAATTTTTAGATGGCCAACCAACCAATATGGCAGAACCATGATTTTTATTAATTGTTTTATGTGTGATTTGGTTTATTAATTTTAGATGGCCAACCAACTAATATGGCAGAACCATGATTTTTATTTTATGTTTTTCTATTTTTTTGTTTAAATTAATTTTATATGGCCAACCAACCAATATGGAAGAACCATTATTTTATTTTCTATTTTTTTATTTAAGTTTATTCATAATTTGATGGTCAACCAACCAGTATGGAAGAACCATCTAAAAAAAAAGTATACAATTCATATGGAAATTGATCTATATATATAAATATGAACTTCTTTTTTCGAAGAAATTTACAAGCCTAAAATATAGGCTCTCTTCTTTTTCCTCCTTTCTTTCTTGCTTTGTGCAGGTGGGAGCTTGAAGGCTGCGGCATGAGCTTCTCTTATGCGCTGGAGTTTGGAGCAGGCTGGAGCAAGGAGAGAGGAGGCAGCTGGGGGGGGGGGGGGGGGGGCGCTTTGGAGGCTGTCGATGGAGAGCCTTTTATAGGCTTGGAGGGGCGTCGGCTTGGGGAACTGGTAGCACCCCCCACCGGTGCCAACTAGGCGCCGGTGGGGGGCGGATATGTGCGTACGGGTGAGGAGAGGGAGATAGAGATGAGAGGGGATGAGGATGAGAGGGGGATAAGGATGAGAGATGGAGATGGAGAGGGAGAGTTGGAGATGAGAGGGAATGAGGATGAGAGGGGATGAGGAGCCAGTCGGTGCTCTTGGAGAGGCCGGCCGGTCTCTTTTTTTTTGTTTTTATCCCCTCCCCCCCTGCGGTTCTCTCTCTCTCTACGGTCTTTTCTCTCTCTTCCTGTGGCTCTCTCTCTCTCTGTGCTGGCCGAGCCTCTCTCTTCCTGCGGTTTGGTGCTTCTCTGCCTCCCCCTTGTTGGTGCCGACTTGCTGCTGTTGGAGGCTTGGAGTGCAGATTTTGGAGGCTTCATTGGACTGTTCTTGCAGCAGACTTGAGGTGTGTATCTTCCTCCCTTTTTATTTGTTGTAGTATTCTTGTATGCATGTTAAAATCTATATGCATCTCTCCCCCTTTTTTTTTCTTTGCGTACACATACATATCTATGTGTGCTTACATGCATCCCACATAAGTGTATGCATGTATATATTTTTTGCAAGAACTAGAACTAGATCTATATGCGATACATGTATTTGATATGCATGCATATACCTAGATACAGTCATACACATGGGCTCATAAAAAAAACCTAGTGTATGTTCTTAAAAAAATTTGGTTTAACAGTGGTTTATCGCGCACATGGATGGCAATACCGGTATTGGTACCATTATCGGAGGGTACCGGTACCAGTACGTATCGGCCGATACTTGTTTATAGGTATCGTATCAGACCAGGCCGATACCAATACGTATTGGTATCGACTGATACTGCCAACTATGATCGCGTGATTGTCCACGCACATTCTTCAAGTGTTATCTTTTTTTGGAGTTAATAATGCGGGGATGACTTAGGGGCTCATATTTCACGAACGGAATCCATCCTCAGGAGCTCCTCAATTTGCCTCTAAAGCTCAGCATGCTTAGTGGGGTTTATGCAATAATGTGGCAGGTTGGGCAAGGTGGATCCCAGAATCAAGTTAATAGTGTGTTAGATTTTATGCATAGGAGGTAATCAATCTGGGAGGTCCTAGGGAAAGACAACTGAAACTCTTGAAGGAGATAGGCGACCTCAACAAGGTGCTCGCTCGGGGTTGTATCACCAACCTCTCTCAACGCTAAAGCAAAAATGGGCTCACTATCCTCAAGATCATTCTCAAGCTCCCTTGCATTGATCAACTATAAGGTCCTAGTCGGAGGTGCACCAATGATGAAAACTCCGCGAGTGGGAATGCTAATCGGCTGGCCCGAGCTGGAAGTGGAAAGGGTACTCAACAGTGTCATGTCAAGTGTATCTGGAGTGCTAGAGGGTGAAGGACTAGAAGAAGCAGTGGCACTGGGAGTGGAAGTGCTAGAAGTGGCAGGAGTATTAAGCTGCCTGGTCTCCTATTGGGAAGAGGATTTCGGTCGGAAAGGCTACAAGGTGATCCGCTGGTCGCCAAACTTGAACACACAAGTGTTGGAGCGTCCATAAATGATTGCGTCTACATTATAAATCCAAGGCCTGTCCATAATAATGCTCTCTACTTCCATCGAAAGGACGTCGCACTAGATCTAGTCCTCATATAGGTGGAAAAATATCAGAATGAGGCATCTCGTCCGAATTGGAATGAAAGTCAAGAGTCCACCCAGGATATATGATAGGGGTGAGGATGGTAAACATGAGTCAACCCAAGGCGTGAAACGACGTTGGTGGAGATTGCATTCATGCAACTCCTACTATCTATGATGACCTTACACACCTTATTGCCTACACGACAGTAAGTGTGAAAGATTTTAGTGCGGTGCCAATCATCGCACTTCTTTGACTGAGTCAAGATGTAATAGACAACTCCAAGCTTGCCTCCATCTGGTAAGTCCTTAATATCCTCTACTTGAATGTGCTCAGTTGTGATACACAACCTTACCCTCAGACTGAAACTTGTCAGCCATATCGGCTCTAGCCTAATAACTCACATCTTGCAACTCGAGTAGGGGATTCTCCGGATCAGTAACCTTAATGGCTACGGTCCTCGAGGTGACCAAGTCCCTGGCACTGAAAGCAATGGTTGTGGGACCTACCTTCTTGAGATGAGTCTCCTTTGGTCGGGCCTTTTTCCTTTATCCTCCCGCCTGACAGGTGGAGCGCCAACCGAGGGCGGGTAGGAGGTGCATGAAAGGAAAATGCTGGGTCTCTCTGAGAAGGAAATTGGGGTCTGGAAAAGGATCCTGACAGTAGGCTCTGCATGTCTGAACATGGGACCCCTCTGTTATGCTCCCGGTGCGGTACGTTGATCAAAAGGACGCTGATAAGTATGCCTAACACGTTGGGGGTGAATCAAGCTCCAACTCGAACTGCTCCATCTCACGCGTGAGTTGATAGGCTCTGCATGTCTGAACATGGGACCCCTCTGTTGTGCTCCCGTTGCGGTACGCTGATCAAAAGGACGCCGATAAGTATGCCTAGCACGTCGGGGGTGAATCAAGCTCCAACTCGAACTACTCCATCTCACGCGTGAGTTGATAGGCATGCTTAATGGTCGTCATATGTTGACGGAACAACTTCTACTGGTAAACACAGCGTAGACCCTTTCAGAATCAAGAAAGGGTCAACGCACTCTCCTCACGGGCCCTACACCTTAGTTCGTACTTGTTAAACTTGGCAATATACTCTAAAACGGATTGAGTTCTTTGAGTGAGGTTCGGCCACCGATTAATGAGGCGATGACAATACGTTGTGGGATAGTACTTCTTGCGAATCCTCGCCTTCATATCTTCCCATGACTAAATGGGATCCTGACGCCTCTACTCAAGTAGAGCCTTGACATTCGATCAATATGTCTGAGCCTGACCTATCAACTTCATCACGGCGAAGCGTGATCTTTAAGCGTCGGACATTCCCATCCAGTTAAAGTAGCGGTTCATGCTGGCCTCCTAATCAAGATAGATCTTCGGGTTAAGAGACCTATAAAAGTTGGGATCCTCAGCATGAGTGGCCCGTCGATCATTCTGATCCCATTGGTAATGGTAGGGCCTCCACTCATCATCAAAATCATCTCAATCATTACGATTCCTAGGGTATTGCTGTTGTCTCTGATCATCACTCCAATCATCTTGATCATCTTGCCTCTAATCATCACTGCAATCATCCTGATCATCCTGAACCCTCGAGATCGGTAACACCTTCTGTCATCCCCAAAATTATGATCGTGCTGCCTATTATGTCTCCTATATCTACGTGCAACAGGTCTATGAGCGCCACCCATCTCATTAAAAGAATCATATACCCAAATCCATCGTCCTCATCTCATTGATCAACTCTAGGAGGTGGGGTTGTAGGAGGTACTAGGTTCGATGTCGGGTCTCGGTTCTAGCGCTCTACTGCCTGAGGGGGTCTCTCCAGAGCAACTATGTGGCCAACAATCCCCTGGACAATGCGATATGAATTGGTGACCCTATCCTGAATGGACCTAAGCGACTCCCCAGAATGCTCAACGTGCTTCTCAAATTAATGATCCATTTAGTCAACAAAGCGCATGAGCTGGTCAAACATCTCGGTCACATTAGGGATCATCGGGGACCCAGTGTGTGAACCCAACATTAGTGTTGAGTTATTATAATCAACACCACTAGGGGTGGGCATGAGAGGGTGGTGTGAAGTGAAGTGTAACAACTAAGATGCAACTAACCCTAAATGATACGACATGACATGCTAAATAACGACTAAGGAGCGATAAGATGAAACTAAATGACTAATGAAGTGAATAACTAAGACCCTATACAGCCTAACCTGGCTCTGACACCAAAAATGATGCGGTATGGCTACCGGTAGAGATCCGACAACAAACAGCTAGAGATCAGCAATAAATGGCATAAAAGTCAGCAAATAAGCGTTAATATCCACAGTTTTCAATGAGAAATAGTACACGAATGTAACAAGAAAACTCGCTTGAAAGCCGTCCCTTGCAGTGAAGAAGCATAGGACCTGATGGTAGTGAGAACTACCCGTGTCTAGGGTATCAATAACGCATGCAAATATCCAAATTGGGACCTCAGGATGGGTCCCTCACGATCACACAATCAGCAGTAAATGAAATAATAGTGGCTAGGAATCCTAACTCTCACACATGCACGGCGACAGATTTAATATGATATACCAGAAAAGCAAGGAGTTAGGATGGCCTTCAAACACTAACCTACTTGCTGAACAGCGAGGCACAAACCGAGGGGGAGCACAAGAAAGATGCTGTCACCGAAATCTTCTCAGGTTCCTGATCATTACTCCAAGGTGGCGGTTGATAGTGGGCTGTCGTTAGCAGGCTGTGGCCCACTGGTAAGCCTAAATGTTGAAGTGGCCACTGAAGGCCCGAGGGAGCTCGTGTCCCTCCCAGAGACTGTTGCAAGGGAGGCATATGCCTCTGTCGGGGACTAGGCGACAGGGGCAGGGCGGGTGGACACCGGGCTGACATGTGGTGGCGGCAAAGTGGGAAACGCCACCTTCAGGCTTGAGTGACGAAGCCTGCGTGGGGCGAACGAAGATGGGGCGATGCGTGGCGGCATGGGGGTTGATGCTGGCACAGATGACGACGTGGAGCTGGGCGAACCAGCCGGAGATGCTGCGTAGCGTGGATGCCAGCGGGCGATCAGTACGGGCAGCGACGTTGCTTCGCGCGAATCGGACAAGGCCACCGCTTGATGGCGACGATCGTCTGAGCGGAAAAGGCCCTCGTCAGGCCCATCAATGCATATCATGGGCAAACCCCATTGGCTTGCTGCATGGCAGCGTTAGGCCCAGCTGGGTGCAGTGGACGAGGGCGCCTTGAGCGCCGTCCTCTATGTGCAACAAGAGAGGGCGAGAGAGAGGGGAGTGGGGTAGGGAAGGCGACAAAAGAGAGAGATAAAGGGTGAGGGAGAATACGACAGCGAGAGAAGGGGAAAGAGATCGAGAGAAAGAGAGATTGACAAGGAGAGAGAGAGAGAGAGATGCAGAGAGATAGGGAGGAAGGAGAGGGGGATAGAGAGAGATGGCACCGCGGCCGAGGTAGAGAGGTGATGGGGCTTCACCCCCTCCCTTCACAGGATCCCCTAGAGGCCACTTATCATGCACAGGGCGGCTGACAGCCTGACACAACCAATTTTCTCTTCATTCTTCATTAATTCTCAAAGCACAAATACAAGGGTTTAAATAGAGCTCCCAAATGGGCCAAACCCTGATGAAGCCCTAGGCATAAAGACCAAACTACCCTTAAGCTAAAATAAAAGCTAAAAATCGTGCATGAAATGACAAAAAATATAAAAGAGACTAAACATGCCTCAAATGGGCTGAATACATGTCCAAAGTACCCTAAAACAACTAAAATACAAATCAGTCCACAAATGGCCCATCTTCTAGCCAAATCGAGCTTTGAATGGCTGCTGAAGTCCTTCGACGGTGGTAGACGAAAGCCGGATCGAACCGGGTCCGTGCACAGATGTTTTCACCAGGAGGAGATCTGGCCTCCGGCTGACGCAGGGGGGATGCAAGGGGTGTGTCTTGTCCGCCTATCCGGGCCTCCAGCCAGCATGGGGGGGGGAGTGCACAGGGAGAGGACCCGCTGGCTGGTGCAAGGAGGGCACGGTGAGGGACGCAGTGAGGGGGTCTTCTGTTGGTGACATGATGGAGGGAGGAAGTGCAGGAACTGAGTATGCTGGACAGATGGAGCCAGGAGGGTTCCTCTCCCTTGAGGCAGCCATGTGTCTTGAGGGTGAATGTGGAAGCTTGGAAAGTTAGGGTTCTCAACTTGCATATTTATAGGGGTGATGATGGCCATTGGATTGATTTCCATTGATGGTACAAAATATTTATAACAAAAAAATATTCGGAAATCAAAAATAGGATACGGTACTAAGAAGTTCCGGTTTAGATTCCATTATCTTACTAGAAATTCGGATACTGATTCCGATTACTTATCGGAAGCATTTTATGTATCTGAAACCGTTAATATCTATCAGAATCGGGTTGGAATATCGGGTTCCATTTGCAGCCCTAGAAAATCCCTTTATTAACATTGCACTAGGCATTCTGTGGGTCTTGTAAAATGTAATATGTGCTGCAGTTTTTCTGTTAATATTTATGTAAATAAAGTTTCAAGCATAGTCTTGGAGGGAACATCTCAATTTTGTACTAAAAAAGGGCGTACCAGGTGCAGGAGGCTCCTACCATTTGTGGGGTCTGGAGAAGGGATGATGTACGCAGGCTCTCAATTTTGTACTCCACATCATTTTTGTGCCTTTCTGGAAGAGGTGTCCTTGTGGCTTTTTTGTGGTACTACTAGCTACTATTGAATGAAATTATTTGAACCAAGGGATCCCTTTGAACGCTTCTGCATTTTATGAATTCAAGAAATTTTACATCGTCGTTTGGGCATCCAAAAGATCATGACCGAAGGCTCTAGCTTAGTGCAACATTGAAGTTGGGTTGGTATCACCATTACACTCTTCGGACTATTGCTCAACTTTGGTGTTTTAGATGACCAGAAGTCAGTGTTGGCAAAACCATTTAGCCTCATTTGAGCCACCCCATGCCTATATTAGTTCTGTGCCTCTCCATCCACTAACTTGAGTTTTGGGTTGGTGGCTCGCTTTCAGTGACATGGTATCAGAGTCAGTTCGGTCATTGCATTTCCCCATTTTGCCGTGTAGTTTTAGGAGCACTGCTTGCCATATGACACCTGGGGTTTTGGGGTGGGGAGGGTTGGCGAAAGCTGTTTAGTGACTTTAGTCTCTCGTTCTGGTATTCATGAGCCACACTATTCCTACATCAGTTTTGGGCCTCTCCACCCACCGGCTTGAGTTTCTGGTCAGCACTTCAGCTTAGCAACAGCTAGCAAACATGTGGGAAGTCCCTTTGAGGACCCATACAATTCTTGGGAGAGATGGTGAAGCATCTATGGGTAAAGTACCATATCCATGTAACTGCTTGCCATCTATTCTCTTCCATCCATCCAAGTTTATTGTCTTGAAGGTTTCTATCAGGCAGCTGGTAGGTGTCACTGGAACATATTTCCTTAATGTTCATTCTTTTCACGCTTCAGGAATTCAGGAAAAGCCAGGAGCCAGCTGTGGATAAACTTAAGGAGCCAATTTTAGCTGAAATTACCTCTGCATTAACCACCCGCTACCAGCTAAATTTCACTAGGCAGGATATAGCTTCATGGATTGCGGAATCGGCCGATTCGAGTCGGAATCGGCGGGTTCCGAGCCGAGTTGGGGGGGAAATTACTGTTCCCCCCACCGATTTAAAAAAAAAAAAAAAACGGCAGAAATCGGCCCGAACCGGACCAAATCCGGCCGGTCCGGACCCGATCTGGTCCGGTTCGGGAACCATACGCCAGTAGCGTTTCTGCTGCTGGCGCCCGGCCCTTCCCCACTCCCCAGCCCCTCCCCGGCTCGCCGCCGGCCCCCCCGCTGCCGCCGGCCGTCCGCCGCCGGCCCGCCGCCGCCGGCCCTCTCTCTCTCTCTCTCTTTTTCTCTCTCTTTTCTATTTTTTTTTGAGATATCGAGCAAAAGGAGGGGATTTTCATCCCGTCATCGTCGGTCGGCCGTCCGGGAGCCGCCGCCGCCGCCGCTGTGGTCGCCGTCGCCGCCGCCCTCGACGTCGGATTTTTTGTTCGCATTCCGATCCGAGTTTAGGTATATTTCGAATTAATTTTTTAAAATTCTAAAAAAATTAGAAATGATGTATGATTGTGTTTATGGTGTAGATCTCTTAATATTTAGGTTGAAAAAAATTTTAGCATGTTGATTAGACAAAATTCTCAAAATTAGCCCTAATTAGGGGTTAAAAATTGGGGCTTTTGTATGATTAGTGTGATTATGGTTCAATTGAGTGTGCCAACCACTCAATTGAACTTGTTAGGACATAAATGTGCATTTTTTTGTATTAATTGTATATTATTAGCGTTAATTAGTTAAAATTAACCCTAATTAGGGGTTAAAAATTGGGGCTTTTATATGATTAGCGTGATTAAGGTTCAATTGAGTGTGACAACCACTCAATTGAACTTGTTAGGACATAAATGTGCATTTTTTTGCATTAATTGCATGTTATTAGCGTTAATTAGTTAAAATTAATCCTAATTAGGGGTTAAAAATTGGGGCTTTTATATGATTAAGGTTCAATTGAGTGTGACAACCACTCAATTGAACTTGTTAGGACATAAATGTGTATTTTTTGTATGAATTGCCTGTTATTAGCGTTAATTAGTTAAAATTAACTTTAATTAAATGTTAAAAATTGGAGCTTTTGTATGATTAGTATGATTAAGGTTCAATTGAGTCTGCCAACCACTCAATTGAACTTGTTAGAACCTGATTGCATTTTTGTGTTTTTATGTTATGCAGGAATATGGCAGAACATGACTTGATGATGGAGGACATAGGTAGAGATCCTTTTGTTGCTGAGGTGGTACAACATGCTCAGATGATCACGGGATTTATTTATAGTCACAACAGGATCTTACATATGATGAGAGAACATACAGGTGGACGGGATCTTCTTCGTGCTGGCCCTACTAGATTTGCATCCAACTTCATTTCTTTAGAGAGCCTGAGTAAATACAAGCATCAGTTGGCCCAGTAAGTCCACTCTGACGAGTTTCTGGCACATATAGGGACACTGAGAGCCGATGCTAGAGAAGTTGCCTTGGCAGTGCAATCGCTAGTTGGGGAGAGAAGTTTTTGGGATAAGGTTGAGCCTCTGGTACGTGTTCTGAGGTTAGTTGATGGAGATGACAAAAATGACATGGGATATTTGTATGAGGCCATGGATAGAGCAAAGGAGCAATTGAGCGAAAGCCTTCCTACTTCTCATGACAAATGGTGGAGGATCATCGATAATAGATGGGAGTCGACTCTTCATCATGATCTTCATGCTGCTGGTTAATTGTTCATCTATTTAAGTTGATTTTATGTTATTAGTTTTGTTCACATTTAATTTTATAACTAATTAAAATTCAATTTATATGCAGGATATTTTTTCAACCCAAGGTATCAGTATAGTGAGAGCGTGCATAATGACGGAGAGGTCCTTCGAGGCACAACTAATGTGATTACTAGAATATCAAGGAATACGAATGAAAGGATAGATGCCTTAGCAGAGGTACCGTATAAAGTAGGAGTTTATGAAAATGTATGCGTCTATCATTAACTTATGTTATTTATATTTATTTTGTAGATGGAGAGATTTAAATTGAAGATTGGCATTTATGGAGATGATGACGTCAGGGCTGCAGTAACGAGGACAACTCCAGGTGAATTACATAGTAAATAGTCAAATATTAAATTTAATGATTGGCATTTATGATTATTGATATCGTCGTCTTCTTTTTTTTTGAACAGCTGAATGGTGGATCCAGATTAATTACAGACAAGCTGCCACAAATCCTTTGGCGTATGTTGCAGTGCGAGTACTCAGTCAAACCACTTCTTCCAGTCAATGTGAAAGAAACTGGAGTACATTCAGTCTCATTCACACGAAGGTTCGTAACAGATTAGGGGTTTCTAGGCTGGAGAAGTTGGTGTACTGTCACTACAACATGCGTCTAAAAATCAGGCAGATTCAGGAAAGACAGAGGCTTGAAACACAGAGATTCATGGAGTTTGCTGGCAGACCAGTTGATGAGCCTATACATCAGATGGATATTGATGAACTGTTAGATGAAGAACACCCACTGCATTCTTGGGTGGAGAGCAGAGCAGCCAGAGATGCACAGCCTGAGTTTGATCCTCAGGATCGGAGTTGGGCAGAAGGTGAATTAGATGCAGTAGTTGTTCGAGATCCTGAATTTCAGACAACACAAGAAGGGGGTGCACTAGTTCTGCAGAGGCGCCGAAAGTCAGCCACACTAGAAGACACTGCTAGAACTTCTGCCTCTCAGCCAGCACTCAGGAGATCAGCTACTCAGGTGGATCCACAAAGAAGAAGGGAGAAAGAGCCAGCGAGACCTTCATTGCAGTCATCGAGCAGCAAAAAGAGAAAACAATCAAAAGGAAAGTCTAAAGAACGAGTGGACCCATCAAAAGGAGAAGAAGGGACAGTTCAGCAGACTGGAGAGACACCTGAGGACACCCCAGCTTTACCACCTCACTTGGCCAGCATGTACGAGGCAGAAAGACAAACCTACAGACGTAGAAGAAGGCGATTGAGGAAAACAAGCCAAGTGCGGAGTGATGACTCCACTGATGATGATGATGATGATGGAGATGGTGATGGCGCTGCTGCTGCTGGACTATCAGGAGGTTCTGCACTTGGGAGCAGTTACACAGGATACTATGATTACTCCGCACCTCCGAGTCATTCTGAAGGAACTCAAGGTCAGAGACAAGGACAACAAAGGGGATTTGAAGGCCAACAGCGACAGGCAGGATGTGATTGGCCACCATGGGAAGATGCACCTTCTTATCCGCCTATTTTTCATCCCCCTACACTGTCATATTCAGACATCAGCAGCACTACTGAAGGGTACTCTGGACCTCCACCTATACAGTACGGCATTTTTGTCTCTCCAATACAATCAGGAGAAAGTTCAAGCCAACAAGCTTACACACCTAGAGGTATTCAAAGAGGATTCGAAGACCTCGCTAGTTCCTTGTTTGGCTATGGATATGCACTGGCAGATTATGGCCCGCCTGCTCAAACTTATGAACCGGATGATGAAGGATCACAAATGTGATCTTTCTAAGGTATTTTTCAACAATAATATCTTTTTTAATTAATGCACAATAAAAATTATTAGTTAGTTAGTTGTCTTTAATATTTATTTTTTATGGATATACATGAATTGCATTCATTCTTATTGTACATCAATTGAATAATATGTATGTAATTTTTTCTGATTTTTTTCCTTTTTTTTTTTTTTTTTTTTTTCTATTTTTTCTGATTTTTTTTTTAAAAAAATCCGGCCGAGTCGGACCGGCCGGACTGAGTCTGGATCGGCCGACTCGGCCGATCTAGATCGGGTCGGGATCGCCGGGTCCCGATTCCCGGTCCCGACCCGAGCCGGAATTCCTTGTATAGCTTCCCTCTGGTTTCTCTGCAAGCAGGTAAATATGAATTACCCAAGTCTTTTAAGGAATACATTTTTCCTGTCTTTCAGCATATTTGATTGTTCAGCCACTTATGTTATGTAGGAAGCCACTTTGCTGGATGTTACTGCTCAAGCATGTGGCCTTTTCAATTCTGAGGAGGTGGGCAAAATTTAATATCTTTGATTTACATGTTTAAAGGTGCAGTTGGATTATCTTTCCTTGCTTATCTTCTGTTCTAATTTGCATTTGGAGTTTCTTCTTGTATATTCATCATCTTTAGTTGTGTGGAATATAAATTATAAAGTATTCAGCATTCATGGATAAAATTAGCTCTACAAGCAGAAAGTGACAAATTAGCTCTATAAGCAGGAAACTACCGTGCTAAGAGAGCCTTCATTCTTGGTACAAGAACACCCTGTTCACCATCATTGTCATCATCATAAAGCCTATATTCCATCAATCTGGGGTCCGCCTAGGATCTTCAGTGGCCAAGTCCCAAAGATATTCATGAAGTTTCCTAGTTATCTGCCAGCCTGATGCCAATCCCTTTTTTATGATGTCACGATCTTGGCACTTCCCAGTTAGTGGGCATGGTACAAGTGTCTTTGATAGGTTTCTAGTTTGTGTTTGGTGGCTGATGGAGATGATTATTGAGACCTAAGTAGATGTACGTATGAGGTATCCATAAAGGTTAGAGAAGATAACATTGCAGAAAAAGAGCAGAATGAAAAATCTTAAAATAGAAATATGTTTGTAAAATACACCGATAAAGGAAAAGATGCAGAAAACCAATCATAGCAAGTTAGAAATAAGTGCATATGTTGTTAAGCAACAGACTTAATCAAGCCTCGAGATTGTAGCCTTAATCTTACTCCAATCTTACTCTAAACACTTTTGTCAAGGACAAGGGCAATTCTTCTAATAGTTGGAGTATTTTGTGGTGGGCTTTCACCACCTTCATTCAAGTTTTCTTAGATCTACCCCTTCTCTTAGTCGCATCCACATGAATGAGCGTCGCTCCCTTGATTCTAGCTCTATCTGGCCAAAGTTTAACATGACTAAACTGTCTCATGCAAGGAATGCAGGATCAGCCAATCCGATCGCTTTTGACCTGATTCTATCTGATCCTGATCCTCAGTCCACCGTTTTGGGATGGGATCGGTCCACATTGGCCTGGATCAGACCGTGATCAGACCGAATTTCTTTCTAGACAATTAAAAAACAATTTGGGGGACCGAGCAGATTGGATTGGCCCAGGATCAGTCTTGATTGGATTGGATTGGGCGATCTGATCAGTCTGCACCATACTTAGTTAAATATGGTACTAGAATAATACGGTAAAAATCAAGGTTAAGAAACCCAAGATCGGGTCCCGGATCGGCCGGTCCAAAACCGATCGGATCGGCCGATTCCGATCCGAGTCAGTCCGATCCCGGCCGATCCTGGCTGAGTCAGGCTCGGCTGGTTCGGATAGCAGAAAAAAATAGAAAAAAATATGAAAAAATGTGAAAAAAATATAAAACACAAGTCTAATGTATAATTGTGTTGAAATACATTGATTTGAAGTACATAAGATGTTGTTGGACAAAAAAACTTTGAATAAACTTACATATATGATTATGAACTTACATTTATTCTAAACGTACATTATACTGAATGAACATATGGCTAACATACTCAGCCCATGACATATAGCTCTGGTAGTATTGTTCATATTGCATCACATACCGGCTATAGTCATCCGTATTGGTATAAATGATTGACAATTGTGGATATTCTAGGCAACCCCCTGAATAGTCGGATGTATCAGAATGTTGAGGAGGGTAAATTATATATCCAGTAGGCTGACTATACCCTTCGTATGGAGAATATGATGATGCATCTGATAGTTGCTCATGATATTCTCTCTCCCTCCTAAGTTCTTCTTTGGCCTCTACACACTGAGGAGCTTTACCTTTGTCCTTCCTTCTTGATCTGCTGAATGTTTGAATGGAAGATTCTTCACGTCCTGCTCTGCTACCATGATGTTCATCTTGGGTAGCATGTGTGTATTCTTCTTCTCTAGTGAATTGAATTGGTGGAGCTGGGGCTGGGGCACTGGTAGCATCTCCGCCATCTACAGAACTGTTGGAGCTCGTCTTTGATGTCGAGTCATTTGAGGTTTGATATTGAACCTCATCACTTGGTTCTGGCGTTTCATCCTCTTCCTCGATAGTCTCCAGATCAGCAATATGAATTCCAGTACCACTCTTCCTTTTGCTTGGTGCTTGTTTTTTGCTCTTCTTCTGACATTTTGGAGGAGGAGGTTGAAAATCAGTAAGTAATGGAACATTATCTAACTCACCTTCCGCCTATTCCCGATCATTTGGGTTGAATTCAAGCTCATTTGAGGTGCTTGCATCAACCCATGCATTTAGTGGATGTTGCTCCTCGAACAGCTCATCCAAGTCTATGGGTTCTTCTGCATGTGTCGTCTCCGCGGCTGGTCCGGAAATTCTCTTTTTCTCCTGCCTTTGAAGGTTCCTTATGAGCTCCAGATTTTTTAGCTTCAACCTCATGTTATAATGACAGAATACTAGCTTCTCTAGACGGCTCGACTTCAATCTATTCCTTTGCTTGGTGTGAATCAAACCAAAGGTGCTCCAGTTTCTCTCACAACCTGATGAAGAGGTTGTTTGACTTAAGACCCGAATTGCAACATAGGCTAGATCTTCATACTCATATGTTTTTTCATGATCTAGTCACCAGTTAACTGTAAATAGAAAATTGGCCATGTCAATAATGTGCAAACTATAATTAAAAATTAAGTAGAACATCTAGTTAATAATTTTCAAACCTGGACTCAAAATTTTGGCAGCTCTTTGAGCAGTACTTGTCCCAAAGTGGTATAACATCATTCTGTAATCATGCATTTGCTTGCATGCCATTATTGCTCTGTCCTCATCTGCAAGCATGCGCTTAATAACAGACTTAGCCCCCATCAACACTTTCGAGCAACTATCATAGTTATCCTTCTTCCCATCAGTTCTAAACATGTACTGAGGGTTGAAAAAATAACAAAAATAAATAAGTCGAAGTTAGTTATTACTTAAGAGAAATATGTATACAAATAATACATATAGAAAGTTAGTAGCTTACCAGCTGCATGAAGATCGTGATGTAAAGTGTATTCCCAACGTCTGTCTATTATGTCTCATCACTTCACATAGGTTGTTGGATTGTTAAGTTGAATGAGCTCTTTAGCTCTGTCTATAGCTTCATATAAATATCCCATATCCGATCTTCTTTCTCCATCACAAGATCACAAGACACGGACAAACGGTTCTACAATATTTAACATCGCTTGCACCCCCCTCAAGAAGGGTCTAGACTGAATTAGATCAGCCACTTTCTTACCTTTCTCTCTGACCTTAGTTGGTACATGCCGCAATATGTGATTCTCCCAATCTTTCGATGCCACCATCTTAATCAAGTTGTTCTTTTGTTGACTTAAACTATCTAGAGAGATATATTGAGATGCAAACTTGGTGGCTCCTGGACGAAGCAACTATCTTCCATGAGTATATGTGCGCATGATATCCAGAATGTTGTTGTGGTTGTAGATGAATGTGGTGATAAATCGACCACTCTTGACCACTCCATCTACCATCGGATCAGAGCAAATGTCTTCCAACATCAAGTCAATACAATGAGCAGAACAGGGAACCCAGTATAGATGTTCTCTCTTCTGCATCAACATTTGTCCAACTAACTTGAACGCCGCTGCATTGTCCGTAACCACTTGGACAATCCTTTTTTCGCCCACTTCTTCCACTATTTGATCTATTAATTCATATAGGTACTGGGCATTCTTTATTTTTCCAGATGCATCAATGGATTTCCAAAATACGGTTCCGGCTTTGCAGTAAATTAAGAAGTTGATCATACTTCTTCTTGTTATCCCTGTAAAGTTCCAAACGTGATAAGAAATCAAAAAGAGACCTATTCTGATTAAGAAAAAATGAAGATAAGATAAGAAACTGAAGATAAGATTTATGTACCTGTCCATCCATCGCACATTAAAGTGCATCCATACTCATCCCAAATCCTTTCAAATGATTTAATGTATGTTCGGATGTCATCAACTTCTATATCCAAGTACTTGTTGTATATCTCATATGGAGAAGGTCCCTCAACCCCTTTGCTAACTTCTTGTATGGTCTCGATCATGGACTCATAATATGGCTCCTTGGCAGCATTAACAGGGATACTGTTATTGAAAAACCACCTAGATGTAGCTCTCCCTATCTTCTCCTTACAAAGTTTTAAGTTCTTGAATGCAGCACTAATAGAAGGTTGTTTATCCCTCTTCTTGGTGAGCAAGGGATCTATTGGACCTACTCTAGGATCTCCAGCTCTAGTGAACTCCTGAGGCAGCTCCTCGCATACATTAGCGCTCATGCCGGCGCTAGTGCTCTCTTGTGCAGAAGGTGTGGAGCCACTTCCTTGTCCTCCATATCTTCCAGTTTGCCGAAATAAGTCCTCATCTGCAAAGGACCCCCGGCTTGCTTCCATTGCACGTCGCAATTCAGCTTTAAATGTAAAAGAAAAAAAATTTAATCTACTATAACTATTTATCTGAAAGCGTTAAATGAAGAACATGAAAATAAGTTAAATACGAAACTTACTTGTATCCCAATCATCAACATTTATAGGTTGATTACTTCCACAAAGCTGGACTCCAGCATCAAACCTTCGCGCTGATTCAGACAATTCCTCTCGAATTTCCTGTCTTCTTCTGGCAGTACTTGTTTTGTTTGATTCCTTCTCCTTCATATAAGTTCGAAATTGGATCCTAACCTCTGAAGGAACTCGAGCACATATTGCAACTTCATCTTTTATTCCAGCAAGATGTTGTTTGAATCGGTAGACCTCGCCAGAGACGACCCGGTTGCAATATTTGCATTGTACCTTTGTTTGGCCCATGTCCACCGGTGTGCAATGACCCCAAGCAGGATCAGCGCTAGGAGGATCTCCAGATGACCGCTCAGCAGCACCTTGAGATGCCATTCCTTCACAACACAAGAAGATGAGAGATCGTGGAGCTTGTAGTAGACTAGAAGTGACCTCGTGGCTAGGTTGACCCCCAACGGCTAGTCAAACTAGCCGTTGGGGGCCGGGTCGGGCCGATCCGAGCCGACCCGGCCCGATCCGGTCTCGGATTGCCCAATCCGAGTCCTGGACTCGGCCAGATTACTCGGGATCGGCACGGACGGCCCAAAACCGGTCCGACTCGGCCGATCCGTGCCGAGTTTTTAAACCTTGGTAAAAATATGTTTGGGTATAATTCGGCTTCAAGTTTTAAAAATACGGTCAATTATTTGGTCAAAAATTTGCACATTTCAAAAATTCGGTATAACATACATACGATGAATTATACATTTACTGTTTAAAAATACGGACAATATATAACACCAAATACAAGCATATTGCAAATATTACAGGAGGGACACTATATTGCAACTAAATATACAGATAATATATAGTATTATGGAGAACCTATATGAGAATCATTCAAAATATAACATATATTATGCAATTAAAAACTCAATAACATAATGTTTCAAGATAAAATGATTTAAAAATATTAAAACCAAAGGAAAAGACAGCAGATGAATACAACCGGGAGCCCTAACGACCCCAGCTGGCAGCAGTGGGGAGTCTGGGGACTTTAATAGATGGAAACATGGGGGATTGCGGGCTAAGTGATTATTGCAACTACCGGTGAGCGTGGACTGGAGTGATCGTCCATTCTTTAAGGTCATTTTTTTTGGCTACGACTTCTTTCCGCATTTCAAGGCCTGTACGGACCACCAAGCGTTCCATTATAAGTTCGATAAGGCTCCGTACGGGGGAAGGCCTTGTGCCTTGCGGGTTGCACCGGTCGCCTAGTTACCGTATTAAATGCCCGTTCAGTATGCAGACACGTATAATAAGCGTTTCAAACGTTGCTGGGTAGAAAAACGCGTACAAAACCGTTTCTTGGGCAAAGGGACGGGAAGTGGCCGTATTTTTATTTTCATATGTACGTACACGTATTGTATGCATATTACGTGAATTAACTAACTAGGGTCTGGACAGGGCTGATGCGTGCCCGATGCCAAATTCTTCCTACGTTGGTCTCATATGCTTTTCCTTTCATTTACTCTTGATTAGTTTCATGGTGAGGTTCATCCTAGTAACTTTGTTCTTGATTTTATCTTTTAAGTTTCTACAACTATGCCTCAGGATTGTCATTTCTTCTGGCGTCAGCTTGTTTACATGTACTTCCTTACCACCTGCACTCAGCTACAAATCTATTACTCTCATGGATTAACTGCTTGTTTTCTGTTACCATTTCAGATGCAATTATTTGTTCTACAACCAAATAACATTACCAAGCTATAAACCATATCCTAATTTTCCAGGCATTGGATATATATGTTTCTACTACTTCCATTGTCAGGTAAATGTATTCCCTGTTACCAGCCCTGAGTTAGCTATCTCCTTATGGATGACTTGATCTGTATCTTGCTGTCAAGTCAAAAGGTACATAATACTTGTGCAAAGCACGACATACTAGTGACTCTAGTTCCCTATCTTGTAATATAGCTTCAACATTTTTGTGAATTAGGCATTCAATGAGTTAAGCCTGTGAAATGTATTGTCTTTCATGTTCAACAGAGTTGAGTTTAGACTTTAAGCTGGATTTGCGAGATTATGCACTAAGTTGGATTCAGCACTAGTTAGAAGGTCTGATCAAATTTAAGTGATGGTAAAACAATGCCTGGAATGTTGTAAAATAAGATGGTTTGAATGTAGTAAGAAAGGGTTTGACCTTTTTAGGTTTAACTACAAATATGCACCACATAGATTAATGTGACGAGACATGATTCATGTGGCCAACCCCAAATAAATGGGATAAGGCTCTGACGATGACGACGATATGAGATTCTGCTTTCCAAAACTATTTCTTTTGGAAGTGATGAAAGTTATATCTTTGCTTGTCTCTAAATGTTTTGTAAAATTTGGAGTGCCTTTACCAGGTGTCTTTACTTGAGTGGACAGATGATTTGGAGGGGTTTATACTCAAAGGCTATGGTAAAGCAGTAAATTATCTGATGGGAATACCACTGCTTCAAGATGTCCTCCAGTCTATGGAGCGAGCTATTGCAGCTAAAGAAGGTAATATATTCTGTTTGATGTTCATCCTCAGTTTCAAAATTCCTTTAATTATTGTGCTCTCTGCATCTCTTGCTACCATTCTCGCATAATATCCAGGGCCTAGTTGTTTTTCTTCAGAATATCCTTTTGCTGGACCATAGCTAGTTAAATATTTTATGACAAAAATATCCTATGGGATACATACGAGTGTAAATTGGTTTTTTTTTTTTTTTTTTTTTTCAGTACACTCAGAAATTCTCACTCGGTAAAAAGTTCACTACAGGGTACATATGGTGTATGTTACTTTTGTATCTAAAGGTTTGATGCAAAAAATGTGGATGTCTATGTTACATAGATAAAAATATATGCCACTAAGATTTGAAAATAACAAAATGCAACTGACCTTTTAAAGTGAAATTAGAATAAAAATTGCTGTCCCCCATAAAAAAAGCTAACTGATTGGATTATTCTAATGTATAAACCATCCGAGAACAATTCGGGCGGCACCATCAGCAACTCATTTATCCAGTTATGTAAAAATTAGAGAATACTTTAAATCCGAATACTTTAAATTACCAGAAGTGATAGTTGAAACATGCCAATAGTAAGCGGATCACATCATCATAGAGGAAACTAAATCTAAGATGGAAATGGGAGTCCAGAGTGGATGGAGCATAGGTGGATGGGAGAGGGCTGCTGCAGAGAGAGCAGCAGCTGCCTGGCACTGCAAGGTCTTCAACAAAAGTAGGGGTACTCTTCCTTGTCTCCACCTGCATAAATCACTGAGATGACTACCAGCCTCCCCATCCGCTACCTCCCAATCCCTATGGACCCACCCCAAGTAGAGAAAAGGGGTTCTACAAAGGCTTAATGCCATCTGTGAAACACATTGCCAAAATGAAGTAAGTTGTCTGAACAGTAAGAAGCATGTCTGAGTCCGAGCCCTTAATGGCCAGGGAAATCTCTATGCCTTCTTGTAGGGTGATGGCGACGGGCTGGTTGGCCATGTGCTCAGACAGGGTCTTGAAGAGGGACAATGAGGAGTGCTTGTAGATGACATGGACAACAAAGTAGATGAGTCATTCATGTATCTTTCTGGGTCAAAATATGCATAAAACCATCCCTTACGAGTTGATGGCATGCAGGAATATAATATGTTCGTTTTTAAGTACATGTGTAATACAGTGATACACAAATTTGCTAACTATGGGCTGGATTTCAAAAATTATTTTTGTCTTGTCACACTTCTATCTCCAAAATTTATGATTGTAATTGTACTTGGTGGTTTCTTTCAATTTAGCGGTTTCACTGCAGTAGGCATGTACATACTTATTCACACAAAGACTACTGTTACCTTATGATTGAGAGAGTTTTTTTTTTCTGGAGTTTTTTTTCCTTTACTTAATTGCTCAAATGCAGAGAATGTTGTTAGAGATCACAGCCACTATTTTGGAAAGATCAGGGGATGTACCTTGGGCTCTCAGAAACTAACTTTGATGGTTTTTCTTTTAAATAGAATATGGGGAACATGGGCATATCTTTGACCTTGGGCAATTCCCTTGTGCTGTATAGATTCTTCTCACTGTGTAGGAATGATGGTATGCCTCTTATGGGATCTAAGTTTTATTTTAGTCATAATTACTTTGCTTTGGCGAAAACTGCTTCCATCTATGACCGAATTAATTATATATTTCATGTTTAGGAACTCTTTGACTTTTTTAGCATGTACAAATAAACTGTTTTTTTGGTGCATACTGTTAACTAATTCATGTTTCCTTTTGAAACCTTCCAGAAAACTGTTTTACTTGTGAGAAGGCGAGGCTTCGTTTTGCTCATGCTGAGACTATTGTACCATTGACCTGTCTTCTCGGGCTCTTCCTTGAGGAATCTGGTGGGTTTTCTGAGTAGCTGATTATCTGGGTAAACAATTTTCCCATGTTTAAAATAATATCTCATCAGCTGCAAGTTTTGAATTTTAGAATTTGAGCAAATTCAACGTGAACAATCACTTGACCTGCCTCCAAAGCCTCCCAAGAAAAGAAACTGGATGGGCAACATAGTAGCACCATTTGCTGGGAACAACATGTTGGTTTTGTACAGCTGCTCTAGAAATAGCACTAGTGGCATTTCATTCTTTGGAAATGAGAGAAGCAACTACTTCGTGCAAGTGCTGCATAATGAAGTTCCAGTTATGATGCCGGTAGGTTTAGCTTGAACTTCTGTTGGCTTTGGTTCTGCACTTATTCACTAAACGTTGATATTCTGAGCCAAATTCTAGGTGACTTTGTTGGATGAAAGGTTAAGGTTAGAATATATTAATTATTTCTACTTTCTGGTTGCCGATAAGGTAAAAATTTGGATATGTGATTGATATGTCAATTAAGGTAGGTCATTAGGAGCCACATTCGTCCAATAAAACTCTATATATTTGCTCTAGTCATCAAATGACAGGTTTCTGCCTACTAGACTGGATATTTTGCTCAATCAGTCCAGACTCCAGCTTGCCAATAAAGATGGCACATAATAATGGATATATTAACATCAGCATCAGCATCGTAACTCATAAGACTTGTCCTATCAACCAAGTTTCAGGTATATTTAATGAGAGACCCAAATCTTTTGCAATGTTTTCCAACCAGCCGCTCTACCCAGTGTCAACCCTCTACTCAGTGGTGCAAGGTCAACGTGGCTTTCAACAGGAGATGACCCATTGAAAATTCTACTAGACCAGTTATCGATAGAAATTTCTAGATAGGTTCATTTTTGGGATTATGAATGCTAAGATCAGGAAGATAAAGGGTGTCTTTGACATAACTTTTAGTTTGAAACCACTTTTGGTTTCCCACTTCAATGTAAAAAAAAATGTTGAATGAAAGTGGAAGCCCAAAAGTACTTCCAAATGAACACGACCAAAGAAATGTGAACCGAGTAGTTTTTGAGAGAATTACCACCTCCAGGTTTAGAAGTTTCCTGGCAATTGATATAGTTGCCATTTTCTCTGATTTTTTTTCAAACTCAAAAATATTCGTTATCTTGTTTCAGTTTATAATGTACTGGAAATATTCTTTCTAGACACATGAATGTGACACATTGGCATAAAAAAAGGGGCTTAAAACTCTAGATGGTTGAAAATGAACAAATTTGCCTTGGATTTCATGTGATATATGATTAGGCATTATTACTCGGAAGCTTTGCGAATTTTGCTTTATTGGACTATTGGACACTTCACAAGATGCTGTCTCTGTCATAGTTATGTATAATAATTTTGGCAAGCTTTTTAAAATTTATTTACTATTTTTTAGTTAATTATAACTAGTTAGGTATTGATGTATGCGGATATAGTGCGTGTAAGCTTTTCTTTGTATCTAAGTATCAGTGTATAGTGTACATTCCCAACTGTCAGTCATACCAATGCTTCGTATCATAGCTGAGTTGGTCAATGGCCACCTATCTCCTCAGTGGGCAGAGTGCTGTGTTCAGAGGAAGATACATTAATGAGTAGTTTTTTTTTAAAAAAAAAACTTTTCATGCCATTTGAGCGCATAATAGATTCAGAATTTTTCTTTAAGAGTTCTGAATAATATAAAAAACTTCTGTATTAGTAATCCCTGAACTTGGTGTGGGGGCAATAGAATCATGGAGGATACATGCCCTCCTTCACAACAACACCCCCCCCCCCCCCCCCCCCCCCCCCCCCCTTCCCTCCTCCAATAAAAATGGTAACCCCTGAAAAAAAAAAGAGGAGGAGGGGGTTGGGGATAAGGCGACATAGTCGACCCTCTTCAGACCTTGCAGTGGCAGGAGCTAGGGCTGGAAATGGGTAGAGGATGTATAAACAGGAAACACCTGTTTCCATATCAGATTTTGATAGTAAAATCATGTTTCCATTTAGGGGTGGCAATGAGCCGAGCCGAGCTGAACTTTGGCAAGTTTGAGCTCGTCTCACAAAAGGTTTTTTGAGCTCGAGCCGAGCTCGAGCCTCAATTCAAGTCCAAAGCTAGGCTTAAGCTCGGGCTCGAGCAAAAAAAAGTTGAATTCGAGCTGAGCCCGAGCGCGGCTCATTTGGAATGGGCCAATTTAACTTTTTGGCCCAAAACCTTTTAAGTTGAAGAGGCCATTAACTAAAAAACCAGCCCAAAACTGTTTCACTGAGCCGAATTAATTTAGGCGGCCCAGACTTCTTTGAGTTGGTTAGGCGCAAAACGGCAAAAACGAATGAACGGGGTGGCTTTCTTGGTCTTCATCTTCTTCATTGTGTGTATCTAACTGAAGTTTTTAGATGGAGTCCATCCAATGCTTCATATGACTTATATATGATATGGTTATATTATTTATATATGTTGTTGTCTAATGGAATCGAAGTCAGAATTAGGATACAGAATTTCCGATTCTGGTTCTGATAGCTTATTGGAAATTTCTGAGTCTGATTTTGATAGTTACTGGATAAGTCCCCCACCCCACCCATCTGAATTAGCTTTTTTTTTTTTTTTTTTAAGTTGGAAATGGATTGGTAAGTTGGACGATGGGCTTCTGTTTACAGCCTTAGCAGGAGCCTTGTGGAACTGCTCTGCTCTTTTTAGGGGCATGCTTGAGCATGGTTACCATGGTGAAAGAGCACGGACTCCTTGATGAGGTGTGAGACTGGTGAGCCAACCGGTATTGTGCTTCATGGCAAGTCGCTGTAACAGTAGTAGAGAACAGGTGAAAGGAAGTCTATTCTGGGTGTTGATTTCCCTTCGCGTGAAGGGAACTGTAGTGTATATGCCCCAGATATTCAATGACTTCCCCAAATAACAGTGCCATGAGATTGGATATATATGCCCCAGATATTCAATGACTTGCCCAAATAACAGTGCCATGAGATTGGATATGCCTATTTTTCTTTGATAGGACGTGTCATTTAACTCAGTTTTGGGAATCTCATCTAATAAACTGATGATGTGGGACAATCCAGAACAAGAAGTCCAAGAAGGCTTCTTTCCAAATAGTCTATGTTAGTGGGGGACATGCTCCTTACGAAACACTTAATGGTTTGGTGGACTGATTTCTTAATTTCCTTCATTCTTTTGCGATGGGGGTAGAGGAGTGGATGGAAGAACTATTGTGATATACTGTTGGATAAAGAATGGTAACACTAATGTCAAAGGTTGGAAGAAAATATCTGGGTTGGGCTTTAAATGTCTGTGGGCCTTACCTGTTCAAAACTGCAGCTTGGGCATATTCCAAAGCGATGGCACTTATGAGTCATCAGTTCCATCTAGACAGAGGCTGACGAACTAAGCCTGTAGAAGTCAGACAGGCCACAACCCAACTCCAGTGGACTGCTGTCAGAGTACAAGAGAAACTTGTCGGTTCAGAAGTCTTGATCTTGTTTGCCTATTTCAGTTTTCAGCATCATTTCCCCAAATATTATGATTATTTATCATGCATGAATACTTCTAGCTGTTCGTCCAAAAATAATGACTTAAAATTTTATCCTTTCTGATGAATTTTGCAATTTTTGTCTTCTTACTAGACTTGGACGCCTGATATGCTATTTTTTCTGTATAGGGTTGTGGCAAGAGGCATTTCTGTCCATTTGAGGTTTTCAAGGTGATCGAAAAACCACGATTCATTGTAACTGTCTGAAAAAGAGGTACAAGACGAGAAGATAGAAAAATAACCAAGATTGTAGAACAAAAGACGCCACCCTGCGAACTCCATTACACCCAAAGCATATCCTCAAACTATTACAAGATTATTCCACGTGCAAATTCTGTCCAGAATCTGAGAGCCTGAAATTCCGTCCCCAGTCCTGCGAAAATGCAATTCTTGAATGAAGCTGACAGAATTATTAATAATGATGGTTGGCTCCCTGAACTCATTCCGAGAAACTCTATTGTTACGCTCCCTCCATATTTCCCATAGAACAGCTGATAGAATGGCATTCCAAACTTCCTTATCCTGCTTCACAGGGTTAAGGTCTTCCCAAGAAAGCATAAGGGATAGAATGTCATGTGATTCCGACCACTGTATCCCAAGCGGCCAAGTCCAACAGATCTGAAGATAATCTCCCATACAGTATGAATAATACCACACATAAGAAAAACATGCTGCATGTCTTCCTTAAAGGAGCCACAGTAAGTACACCACCCCTTAGAAGGCTGTTTAATCATTTCAACCTGTCAATAGTTGTAATTCTTTTCCATGCCAACTTCCACAGAGAAATTCTGATTTTGATTGGTAACGCATTATGTCACGCTTGTGCCACGGGGACACATCTACCCCCTTTCCATAAGAATGAAATTGTTGACCTGACTGAAAATTTTCCATTGGATTCCCATCTTCACAGCCTCCTATCTCTAACACCCTGTTGCAGCCTGATACTATATAGCAGTGCAGTGAGTTCTAAAAATTCTTCCATCTCTGCATTCTGTTAATTTCTATGAAAATTCAAGTCCGGTGAGAGTGAGAAGCTGACTGCCTGAATGCCTCACTAATCTTCTTGAAAGGAGTTAGAAATCCCAAACAAACCGGGGAACCTAACTTTAAAAGGTCTGCTATGCAACCAAGTATCTTCCCATGCTTGTTTTGGTAGCAACTATTTTTTATATGTTCTCTTACAATGACTGTTGCTCTGATCTTGAATAGGAAAAGATTGTTAACCCTCATCTGGAGCGTGGGTTTGAGTCAGTCTGCAAGGTGAAGCTACAATCTCCAGCATCTCAGTTACAATTGAAGTCGCGGCCGTTTACTCGTAAGTTGTCAAAATTCTTCCGCTGGCTGTTCTTTCTCGAGGATTCTAAAGTCTACGCTCACAACCATGAAGGAGAATTATAATGCTAGGTCAATTGACGGGGAATCTCCTTGGGTACTTTTCCATGGGAAATGGCATATTATTCTTTTGGGTTGCTAGGAATGAGTACTTAAATGATTCTTGGGAAAGTTTCACTGATAGTCGTAACAGGCAGCTGAACCTTTAAAATCCAGAACATGTATTAGTGGTGCAAAGTCGAGGCGGTTCTTTTCACATCTTTCCCTTGTCGAGGACTGCCAAAAGCTGTTATAAAGGAGGGAGCTTGCCTAGATGGAAGGCATTGAGTTTTCATCACGAAGAGAGATCATAAGTTTTATGTTATCCAAATAACTCGTTTGCCTCATGCAAACACCCCATTTAATCTAATGTAGTACTTGATTGACCTTGTAGTTTGCGCCATCTTGCTCTTGCATTTGCGTCAATTTGCGTAATCCTTCCTACAAATGATGCCATTTTCAATCTGGAATTTGATCATTCAGTCATTTGGATTTGTACCATATTTGTATGAGGTTGAGTAATACTTGCTGTAACGTGGGCGTTGCTGCAATGCCTGCATGTATCCATCCGATCAAATATATATTTTTATTTTTTTTAAAATTTCTAAAGAAGATAGGAGGCAACAATAAGGGGCTAACCTGAGTCCAAAAAATTCAAGAAAAATGAAACATGGACAATTCTTTGTCTTTTCTTTTCAATTTTTGGACTGTCCAATCAAGTTCGCATAGTTATAGGTCGGCTGCTTAGGATTGCCCCTTCTCCCTTGGATTTGCAATGCGGGCATTACAGCAAATATTACTTTATGACGTCATCTTCAGTTATACAGTTAAAATTGAAGTATCGGATTAATAAAATCGGTTCCATCTTTATGCATTCCCAAATGTTGTTTGGGTCAGAATAATGTCCTATGGAGTTTATAACATCATGTCATTATTGGATGAATATTTGTATGCTGCGGAAGGCTGAGTGTGGCACCCCACTGAGGCCTAACATGTAGCTTCATGGTCCAACGACCCCGCGTGACCTATGGTTAGCAGTGGGCGGTTGTGAATGGGCCGGGCTTGGGCTGGCCTGACCCGAGTTCGCCCCGGCCTGGGGCAGGGCTTACCCAGTCCAAGCCCGACGGGCTCACCTCCGCAGAAACCGCATCCAGCCCGTTGAGCCCCTCCACAAGCCTGTGGCGGCCAGCCCCAGCTGAGATGATCAGGCAGTAAGGCACCAGCCTCTTCCTCGTCTATGTCCTCCGATGAACTGTTCTTCTTCTTTGAGGAAGACGTCAACGCCAACATCCTCCTCGGTGCCGTCCAACAAGATGATGGACGCCGCCGTGGCCGTGACCACCGCCAGCATTGCTGCCATCGCTCTGTAGCGGACACAGACTCCGTCACCTCCTTCACCTCCCTGAGGATCCCCGCTAACTCTGCGTGCACGGCTGAGCTGCCAGAGGAGGACACGGAGAGCACCGGTTCGGTCAACTTGGACACGATGCAGAGAACAGACAAGAGCCCGGCAACCTCCTTCTCGGCCTTCCCGAGCGATCTCGAGAAGGAAGACAGGTCTCCCTCTTGCGGACGGCCATCTGGGCTGCCGACTGCAGCTCGAGGAGGGAGACGATGGTGGAGTGAAGGAGCCATAGGCATCTGCGAAGACGAGGAAATCGTTGAGCAGCCTCTCGGCAAGGCCGCAGTAGCGGTTGCGGCTGCATTGGAGCGAGTCACGCGTCTTGGGAAGCTGGAGGAGGTCGTTAAGGGAGAGGTGGAGAAGCTCCAGCCGGATCAGCCTCTGCAATGATCCGGGCTCCTCCTCCCATGGTGGCTCCGACGAGAACAACGTGGCGGCGGATCTGGGAAAGAGGGACCCAGCGCCCGAGGTATGTCTGGCCGAGGACCCCTTCCTCCTCCAGGGACAACCCGAAGAAACTGAACTGCACGTTCAAGTGGGCAAAGCGGTGGCCGGAGGATATCTGGTACTTGTGGATCCTGTCATCTTCCTTGACGGCCGCTTCCACCATTCCTTCTAGCTTCACTCTATATTTAACTGCTCTATGTGATTGTGTGCATGTGTTGTTGCCTCCTACGTGAAGAATGTCCACTTGCTGTTGGTGCACGCATGGCAACGCATGCATGAGCCTGCTGTTGCGTTGTGCTGTGTGAAGCTGCTACGTGGTGGACGTGGGTCTTCTCTGCTGCTGCTGCGGCAAGGCTCGTCTCAACAGGTTGGATTTTCTAACACTTGGTTCTCCCCATCCTCTGCACTGTTAACGTGTTGTCAGCAGACCTCCAAGACGGCCGGTGTCCTTCGGGGAGCTCCAAGGGCTCGCCGTCGTAAGAAAACCGGAGGTGATCCATCGCATCATCCCAGTGCTCCGCTCTCGCGGCCAAGACCGTGAACCTTTGGGAGCCAAATAGAAAGCCGAGAGCTTGGATCCAAGTGAAGTCATGGGGCCTTCTGGCGGGCCGGTGGCCAATGAAATGGGCGTTTATCTGGACGCGGGGTTTGGACTTTGGGGACGAGGTTGAAGTGATCGTCCTTCCTGCCCTGAAAGTAGAACACCACGCCGTGGAATTAACAGAAAATGCTATATAATGAATAAAAAACCCATGAAAGAAAGCATCATCGCAGAGGGTGGCGGGGGTGTCATCTATCTATACATGGTGGCCGGACATCATCGAGGATGTGGCCGGCCTCCTCCTCCCATGGTGGCTTCGACGAGAACGACACGGCGGTGGATCTGGGAAAGTGGGACCCCAGTGCCGGGTAGCTCGCACTCCTTGTCACAACGGGGAAGAAGAAGGAGAAGAAGAGCATTTATACGTTGCCGTGGTCCAATGGTCCGTGCGACCCAAGCCCGGCCTGACCCGTCGAATGACGGGCTTGATGTATTGGGCCGAATATTGTCCGACAGGCCATTTGGGCCAACCAAAGTCCGGCCTGTGACGGGCCAGCCCTCCGGCCTTGTGGGCTAGTCCAGCCCGTTGACGCCCCTACCTTTCAGCCGTGGATCCAAACACAGCCTCCCGACAGAGGGTCGGTGTCGAATGCGAGTTCCCAACTTTGGGCAGTCGAGATCCTCTTAAGGGAAGTCCGATGTGTTGTGCCTCCATCATTGAAGATTTGGAGGATTTCTCCGATGTGTTTTTTCCCATCTTAATTTTTTTTTTAATTAAAAGTTACACCCGCTGACTGCTGGTGCAGCAAGTTATACTGTTTGGACAACTTCCCCAAATCTCCAATGATAGAGACACAACATTCAAAAGTCCTGATTTTGAACATGGGTTATGACTCCTACCGTTGCTCAAGATTAATACCTGCTGTACTGCAGCGCCGGGGAACAATCTGAGTCATCGAATTTTGTAGGGCTGCAATCATGACAGATTTTATTGGTGTAGAACGATTGGTCAGTCGAGATGGTCCTCCACTCTTTGACCTCTATTTGTCGTATTTACATGTTTATTATTAAAGTCAGTTAGGGATTGCTCGATTTTTGCAGTGGATGAGCAAACAATCACGATTTCATCATTAATTAGATTGGTGCTTGATCTTTACAGCGAGCAACATTAACTGTAGACTCAAAATTCCAATGAATCAACTGGTAAGGTATTCAGATCTGGCTGCTATCAATTTCGAAAAGAATATTCGAAGTGTATTCTTTCATGGGGTTAAGTTGGATGTAAGTTTTCCTATGCACTCGACTTTACTTTTGGGCTCACGTTTTAAGTTAAAAATAAGAGAAACATTGTTAATGATTTAGTCTGACTCATTTATTGGGTGGGTCGGCTCGTTAAGAGGCGCCCATGCTTCCTTTCAAGGTCCGGTGGATTCTTCGGTCAGCAGGCTCATGTGAATAGGTTCCGCGGGAGGTCTTTGAATTTGAAACGGATCCTGACGTCTTGCAGACGTAGGGTGACTTCTCGTTGAAAAAAGTCTTTTTCAAATCTTCTTCCGATCTGTTGATAAGAAAAATCAGCGTCAAATAAGGATGTTAGAATCCCGTCCTTCTTAGAGACCGGATCGGACTTATTCTACGCATCCTCCTATCGAACTCTCCTATTGCTTTGAACGTGTCCTTATAAAAAGAATCCCCCGATAACCTCAGAAGGTACGTTCTATGTTCAATATTCTACCATCAATGTTTTTGCTTTCTTTCAGTCACCCGATTCAGATCGGACGAATCTCCGACCCAACAATTGTTTTGATGATGCTAACTTTCTAGTCCTCCTTTATAGATGTCTGATCTGATGTGCATGTGTGCATGCTGTGTTCGTATATGTGTCTGTGTCTGATGTAAGCGTGTGCATGCATGTGTTTGTCATAGAATTTTTCAATTTGATTACGTTGAAAAATATCTAGGCTACACATGCCCTGGTGATCTAGAGCAAAACGCTTTGTTTTAACTCCATTGTTGGCTAAAGAAATGCTAAAAGCAGATATGAACTATACCATCGGCCAAAAGTTATGCTCATCACGATCTGATAGAGATAAGAGTTTGGGTTTATCCATTTTTAATCTTAAAACTCAAGAACTTCCAAAAAAAAAAAGTGCAAATAAAACAATAACTGCTTGATGGATAAATGGGACATTATAAGAATCCTAATGACGTCTGCATTAACACATGTGGTCATGATTGGCACCCATTGCATCCCTAGCTACATAATACTTGTTATCCTTAACGTTTTTGGTCCCTATCCTTTGTACGATACTTATTGTCCATTTTCTATTTTGCTTTATTCCTTGATTGGGTCTTCTCCATCATGTATATTTGTACTTAACCGTCCAAATTCTCTTTCTGCATCCTTTCATGTCTTGAGATAATCAATTTATAGATTCATAATGGTTACATATAATTTTATATGCATGTTTCGCATTTGTTTTTTGCCAATATGAATGATTGCTACACCCACCAACGAGTTTTGGATGGAGAAATTTATGCCCCAATGGAAACAAGGCAAAAAAGAGAGGAAACTTAAGGATAAAGGCCATCAACTTCTCTAGAATGATGGATATTCTTCTCCATTATTGAGTAAGACTGATCAAATAATTAGGCTTAATGGACCTTATGTACATCAAGGGGAAACGCCCATGTTAGCAAGCCACATTGTGCAATGGCTCAAACATTGAGGATAGACATTTCATTTTTCATAGGCATATATTTATCTTATATAAAGGGCACATTATAAGTATTGGTGGGTGAAATTTAGAGTGGTATAACATTTTCTTCACCATTATTTCAAGTATTATACTTTATTTCTATGTAACAAAATAAGAAATGTTCTATAATGTCACTGAGATTTTTGGACCTTAGGATTGCTTCATAATCTATATATTATCAATTTATTACTTTTATGTTCCTTTTTAACTAATGAACTTGAAAAGAAAAGTTGAATGCATTAGATAAAATTTCAAGGAAATTTGTTTCCATTACGCTTTTAAATGGAGGGAAGGCAAGGAACCGGAGGAATGTTAGAGGGACATGACCGTTTTAAATGTTAACCTATATTAATGGGGATTTTAAATGTCAACCCCTATAAATGAGATTAACTCGCTATTCACTCTTCCTAATCATCCCCATCGCCCCCTCCCTTTCCCCCGATTAGAAATCTGCCGTTACCCATCAGAAAAGGAGGCATTACAAATAGATATATTAATAAAAAGAGAGAGAAAGTGTGATTAAAGTGAATAACTATGTAATTAAAGTATTAGTTAACGTAATCTAATAGTTAAGATGAAAACAAATAATCTAAGGGCTCTTGCTGCTTGTGGACAGATGGAATATGCGAGACATATTCCATTATTCCAAAATTATACAATAGTATAGATATAGGAAAATGATACTGTCCGCTGCCTAGGTTTTGTCTGTTGGCTGACTATATCCAAGGCCCTCAGATGTGAACGGAGAGAAACCTCTCCGCGTGGGCACGTGGGCTCCTCGTACGTAGTGACCGTCTGATCTAAAGGTCGGACAATTACTATTCTTTAAAGTTTTTTTATTTTTATTTAGTTTTTATCTCATTTTTATTCTGCTAGGCCTTGATCCTCCATGAATTTTATGCGCCGAATGCGTCGCAACATCCATGAAAAATAGGATCCGCCGGTAGCAAATGCAAATAGGATAGCGCATAGTAACAAAGGACAAAAGAGGATCTCGACTTCCCTTTAAATTTGATTTAACGCCATTTTGATTGAGAGACATAGTCACAACATTTGTGAGATTTCAAGGATATTGAAAACAATATGTGAGACTTGGAGTATTGATGCAAATACAATGTATTTCAAGAGTGTATATGTAAAAGTCTAATTTTTATTTATATGAAATATTTCAAAATCATAATTTGTAAATACTCGTTTCAAGGGGAAATATGTCATGAACATCTATTTTACTTGCTTGAATAAATCTCTTATAGTTACATTTCCCCACATTTTAGTAAAGATTTATCAGGGTTATTCTGCAAAAATGCCTTTAAACAAGAGTCCATTTTCAGTGGGATGATTTAGAAAATTTAAAAAATAAAAAGCAAATCTCAATGAATGGTAAAAAAAATATCTCCAACGAAGAAGAAAATCCTCAATGAGCCGAGACTAATAGAAGTTTTTAATTTTAATTTTTTTTAAATTATCTAATCAGAGATATGAAGATACCGAACATGTGAGATTCAGTCTAAAAATATTTCAAAAAAGGAATATTTTTTTGTATAGGTTCACAATTATTGCTAACTCCACGAGTCCAACAACACACACAAGTGACAATGACTGCGATAACTCACACATAATATCGGACGGTACGCAAATGTACAACATGGTAAGGGGTAATCCCCAAAGCGCGGAGAAAACAGCCACGTGGAAAGCCGACCATGTCAGATTCCAGAAGCACCGCTTCACACACTCGAGGCGTACGACACGTATCCACTTCCGGAAGCGGCAAAGTATCTCCTCCTGCTCCTTCCCCTCTCTCCAACCGCTGCCGATGCCCTCGTAGATCCGTAAATTTGGAAGGTTTAATGGCGTCCGGCCGCCGTGTGGTCTCCTTCCTCCTCCTTCTCTCCCTCGGCTGCTTCGGCCTCTCGGCGCTCCCCCCCACCGCCGCGGCCGAGAAGGTCCGGCTGGAGCTGTTCTACGAGACGCTGTGCCCGTACTGCTCCCGCTTCATCGTCAACTTCCTCCCCAAGATCTTTGACGACGGGCTGATCTCCGTCGTCGACCTCAACCTCGTCCCCTACGGCAACGCCCGCGTCGATTCCAACGGCACCATCACCTGCCAGGTGCTCCGCTCCCCACTTTTTTTTTTTCCCCTTTAATATAAATTATAGCTTCCGGGTGAAGAGAATTGGGAGTTGGGATGATCAGCAGAGGAGAACGGGGTGAGGTGATCTCTGTGGTCTGGGTTTGGATGTGGTGTTGTGGGGGAATTCTGCTCGAAATGGGTGCGGGTTATCGGAATCTAAGAGTGGAGAGGAGGTGTGATGTTGTTGGGGAGGGGATTCAGCACGAAATAGCTTGGAGCAGAGGAGTGTCAATTTTGCAGATTATTTGAACGGTGAGGTAGAGCAGGCAAGGATGTGGCGATTAGATTGAAAAGGTGTTAACTTTGCAGTCTGCGAGCTCCTTTCATGGCGCTTGCGGTTGTTGAGGCCGGGGATCTTTGTTGGATGGTGTTTAAAATTTGAATTTGTGGCATTTGGCATATTTTTGCTTGCATCTGTTGACGACAATCATATCTTCATGAAGCGATCGGATGTTGAATTAATCCAATAAACTAGCTTAGAAACGATTTGATATTGAATTGCTCCAGTAAGCTAATGTTTTTTAATTTGTCTGTTGGCAGCATGGTCCGTATGAGTGCTTGTTGAATACAATTGAAGCTTGTGCTATTAGTGCATGGCCTGACGTGGTAAGATACATATCTTCTTCAGAGATAGGATTATAAATTTGGAGATAGAAATGTGTAGGAAGTTTATTGCCAAGCACGACACATGTACATATCAGACGTTGGGCATGTACACTGGAATCACATGCGTGTCTTGGACCAAACTATGTTTTCTTAGAGCATTGCTTGTGCATGATGTTCTTTTCTTGTTCAACAATGTTTTTGATAATATTGCAGTTGATTTCTGATATCATTTATAGATTTAATGCTTTATTTAGGATAATCATTTTCGAGGATTATTTTGTCACGTGGAGAGAAAATAAATACAGTGCATCTTGAAATTTTGCAATAATTGATCTATGGTGAAGTAGAAATTCAAGTATGGGCTTAAAGCTATTCCTTTTTGGTCCACCTGCGCTAATACATCTTTTACACCAATAACTTGCCAACGATTCATTTGTAAACGAAAAATATTTCTTAAAACCTGAAATACATTAAAGTTTGTAGGTAAGCGGCAAAATGATGGAAAAATAAAGGTATGTGTATTAGGCCCAAGGATGGCAATCTCGGTATCAGTATTGGTACCGATACCGATACCGATACATATCGGTACCGGTACCGGTGGGTACCTATACCGATACGTATTGGTATCGGTATTGGCCGTATCGAGCAATAAAAAATTAATAAAAATATTTTATTAATTTTTTTTTAAACTACTAAGACCGATATCGGCCGATCCTGGGGATATCGGTACCGGTCCCGGCCGATAATATTGATACGTATCGGTATCGGCCGATACTGCCAACCATCTTTTGTTGTCAGTGGCAATTCACAACTAGTGCCTTTATCTACTGAAAGCTGAGTTGACCTTCACAACTAGAGAAATTTTGCACCCTAATCCTGTCCAGAAGTTAAAGCAGTGGATCAAGGACAGCTCTTTTTTCATTTACTGGTGGATAATAACCTGGCACATCCTCCCCACACATGAGGTGGTGGACCAACATAAATTTTGAACCAGGAATTGTTTCACTTGGAATTCCTGTGTTGTGTAGCATTCACTGGAAGCTAAGTTCTATGGCCATTAATCAATCGGCCAATTAACCTCTTATAGTGTCCCAGTCTTATACCATTCCACTGGAAACTTAGTCATGAGATTCCTAAAGGTTTTTCTGGTTCAATGCTGCCTTTGAATAACAGTTTGATATTCAAATGTGTTGTCATACATATGAACTATGCTCTGGAAGCTTTCGTTTTGTGAACATTAAGTTTATGATCTACAATGTCCAAACTATCTGTATTTTTTCTTTCATTCGTGAGTGCAATATAGTGCCTTGTTTGCATTTGGCAATACTTACTCCATAGGAGTGCGCCAAACAACTTCGAATTTGCTTTTAAAGGCTGATTGTTTTTAGACAACTATTTGTGCATTCATGGTTTTACTATAGTCTAGTTAACTGTTTCATATTCTAAATCCCAAATTTTTGGATGCAGAAGGTGCATTTCAGCTTTATTTACTGTGTGGAGCAGTTGGTGATGGAACATAGGTATGGTGAATGGGAAACTTGTTTGCAGACAACTGGACTCAAAGCAGAGCCTGTTCTGGATTGTTACAGCAATGGCTATGGGCAAAAGGTAGATTTCAGACACTTAATAGGTCACTTTCAAATAGTAAAAACAGTGGTTGAATGTCTACATGATCAAACAGTGTTATTTCAATTTCAAATATCTTGTTAGATAGCACTGATTTAACTTGTTTTGCACGGACTTAATTGTGGCAATATCCTCTCTCATTGCATAGAAGAATGCCCAATCACAGCAATAACTTGTAATGAACATCTTCAAGTGATTTTATGATGTTCATGAATATCTTTGGAGCTCTTTGAGCATGTTTTTTGTTGCTTTGGTAACTATAGGAAAAGGTTATGTACAAAGCAAATATTCCAGAGTTCTTTTTTTCCAATTTAATGCTTACTTTTGAGAAAGATCAACCAGCTCCAGGACCATAGACCCCCCATCCAATAGACTGAGTTGGCTGGGCCCTGATCCATTGTGATCAGGCTTATTTTTAATCTTCTCTTATGGGACATTCAAGCACAATGGCAAGATTGTAAAGAATGTTGTCCATGATAAGGTGGTTCATGATTACCTGCTTGCACTTGATCAGAGTTAAACATGGTTTCAAGAATAGGCTAATCTTGATCTGTTTCTGCCTTGAGTGATCCTTTGACTGGCCAACCCTGGCTGATTATCTGTATTGGTTTTTGTCCTACTGGTCCCAAGGCTGATCCACACTCTAAAACCATGGCTATACGAGGGCAAATGCATTTCAAAAGAAAGGATGAACTGCATGGTTATGCTCCTCAGAATTTCATTTACAGCCTGGCCTCTCCTACTCATTCATAAGAGTTTTAATCCTTGCACTTTTGAAGTATATTCACATTTTATTTCAACTTGTTGGTGGACTCTGCATCTCTAACAACGAGGGTTATATCAGTTGAGTTGCAGGCCCAAGTCTATGTAGGGAATATTAGTGGACTTTTAACTGAACCATGCTCTGTGTAGAGCTAACTATTGTCTTTCTGGATTGAGGTTTGGATGGGTGGTTGTCGAGCATGTTCCATGCTGTCTTACTGCTGTAGGTTTTCCATTTCTTTTGCTTATTTTGTCTTGACTACTAAAGAACTATCTACGAATTAAAAATCAAATGCATCCAATGATTATTTCCTATGCATTAAGGGCACAGAAAATGGATGGTCTAGATGGTATTTATTACTATATAATCTATGACTCTTAAATATTAGAACAGAATGAATTTTTGTAGGTTTTCCACTTCTTTTGCTTGTTTTTGTCTTGACTACTAAAGAACTATCTACGAATTAAAAATCAAATGCATCCAATGATTATATCCTATGCATTAAGGGCGCACGAAATGGATGGTCTGGATAGTATTTATTACTATATAATCTATGACTTTTAAATATTAGAATGGAATGATTTGTATATATATAGTTTTCACATTTTATAAAAGGTTTAACATATTGTATTAGTATTAGAGTTTGATTAAGGTGCTTTTTGAGAAGGTGGCCCCATTCTTATTTTGCCAACCGCTGGCAATGGAATCCTTCCCTCTGTGTTATGTACTCCTGTGTAAACAACACCAACTTTCTCTACCTTTTTTGAAGAAGAAAATAAAAGAAAGGGGAGGGGTGGGGGGGTTGGCATCAAGATAACAATGGGAGAATGAGGAAGCGGCAAAAAGAAATATGGATGGAGTGAAGGAAGAAAAGAGTGGAAAGTAGATGAGACACAGGTAAAGAATGTGAAATCACTGAGCAGGCGATTGGACCAAATTTTACTTCAAATCAGCATGACTTTCAAAGAGTCTATTGGTATATTGCAAGCTGCATCCAGATCTTCTCAATCCTGTCTAGCGTCTTATCTCTCATTGTGGATTGAAAAAGTGGATGGTCTGACTGGCACAACTTGGTAATAGCTTCCTTGCCTAACAAACCATGCACTTTAGTGAATCTTATTATTCAATGTCAATGCATATAATATTTTCAAAACATGCAATTATTAGTTCTAAACAATTCATGCATAATCAGTTTCCAAAGGGTTAATCTTTACATTGACTCATATATTTGATATAATGTCTTACAATTCTTGAAAATGCATCCTTCTCTGTGTTGAATTGAACTAGATGCTGCAAGTATTGGAGGCGGCTGCTTACTCAATAAGATGCTAAATACAACTAAGACGACTTATATGGGTGTGACTTATGGGCATGGTTTGCAAGATCAGAATGTATCTTGGACAAGGTGGCCCCAATCCTGGTATGAAATGGATGGACAAATCAGTTGATCGGGGGGGGGGGGGGGGATGGGGGATCAATCTGGCCCAGCTGAACGTAAAAAAAATAAAAATAAAATAAAAACGGAAGGGCGAAAATAGGAAACATGTGGATTTGGTACATGAAACTGGAACATGTGTAGGTACTTCTTCATATAGTCTTGAGCTCCAAAAAGAGCTCAAGATTTCAGGCTCTTAAAATTCTGAAAAAGAAGGCTCTTCCAGGAAAAACCAAAGTCTCAAAATGACTCTTGGTAAAAGAGAACAGTTAGTTGAACTTATCGCTGCTTTGGGAATTTGGAAACTCTGGAGTTCATTTTCTTTTGCCAGATTTTTTTTTTTTTTCATCTTCTCCTCATATTCCTATATCTTATTTTCTCCTGCGCTATCCTCCTTTCTTTCTTATCCTTTCATTGCTTCCACAAGAGTCCAAATAGAATATTGGCCTATTACTATTACTTTTTTGCTGAGCATGGTGGATAAGGTTTCCTTTCCCTGTTTTTACATCTTCAGTCCCTGAATTGATCCAGAATGCTGGATCCTGATCAATATCAGCTGGCCTTGCATTAGGTGATGTGTATGATTCTGGTTTTGGCAAAGCTAGAAGTTCATGATATGAGGACTGCCCTTTTCCTTTCTCTAAAGAAATTGTGGTTGATACCACCAATTTTATTGAAATAAAGTGAGGTAGTACAACTGAGGGGACACAGGAGAGGTTCCTCTACCACTAAAAGAAAACACAATCAAAACTACAGCGTAAATTTATCAACCACCTTCATCCAGCCAGGTACTGAAATTTGGTCCAAGTCCGCTCCAGTTATAGAGGGAAGATAAATATCTGAACATATATTTTCAACATAAATGGTACTCCCTCTGAAGATGTGATCATTGAGCTCCCTTCATATGCTCCAATAAACAGCATGTGACAGGATGACAAAAATCTGCCTTCTGATGTCTTGTGCTGCTTGCACTCAGATGGCCTTTCCTCCATATGCTCCATACCTCTCTGCTGCTGGTACATCTAGTGAAGAGATGATCTGCATCCTTATCTTTCAAATTACAGAAAGAGCATGGAGTGTGACTGTTTTGAGCACATTTTTGCCTGTACACCTTTTTGACCAGCCTTTTCTCGAGCAGTAGCCACATGAAAGCCTTAGTCTTGATAGGTGTCCTCATATTCCACACTTATTGTATCTCTTATAGGTTGGGAGCTTAGCTTCAATTGCGTTATATAATGACTTACTAGAGAAATAACCCTTATCTCCATCCCAACGAAACTGATCTTTCTTTCAGATTTACCAATGCTACATATGGGGGGCTTTACTATGTATGAACTATTAATTATGCTTCATTAACCCCAAATTTTGTCTCACATTCAGAATAGACTCTTCTACTTATTCAAATCTATATAGAAATAAATCTTGTTCCTGTTACTTGAACTTTGTATTTAACTGCCATATGTATATTGCATTAATAGGTTATAACCATTATAGATGCACATATGTAACAGTATCACTCAAATTTTCTATCAAACGAGAGTTTTAATTTTGTTATATGATCCACAATTAAGGTATGATCAGATTCTTCTGGGTTCGTTGGCTTAGAATTGCGGATTATAGAGGGTTTGGTCCGATTAAATTTATATTTGTCTAGGTACAATAATTCAAATGCATCCAGAAGTGTCCACATGTTTTTTAGCGAGACAGGACTCATCTTTCTGTATAGACAGTCTGTATGAAATAGATGTCCAATATGAGGAATGATATTCTTTTGAAGCTATTATGAGAAACAACCAGCAAGTATGCTTCAGTACAAAAGAACTATCTTGAATGGATACTTTCTTGGAGATGTTGAAGATTTTCTGCATTTTTAACATTCTTTCTGTCTTCTGCTAGTGAGAACTGGAGGAGATATCAGTATTGCAGCTGGAATCCCTCAAAATTATTTTGTTTGGATAAGCATTCTACTTCTCAATTTGTTTCCTCGTTGGTGTAGTTTATCCCCGTACCACCCCTAAGAAAATGTTGTGGGTGTGTTTACCCAGAAAAAGGGAAAACCCAAGTGCCCTTATAGGTGTATTGACAATAGGATCCAGGTCATCCCCTGGTTATCTCAGTGGCTGAGATAGTTCTCAGGATTCAAATGCCTTAAGGACTAACAGATTTGTGATTGTGCCATTGGTATTAGTTCAACTTTAACAAGTTTTATCATTTTTGTGAAAATGTCATTTTCTGCCATCCTGAAAAGGAAGAACCTTTGCTGTACAACTGCTGTAAACTGTGCTTCAACATCATTGTTAATTTTCTAGTGTTTTTCCTTTCATTCCTTTCTATGTTTTACATTCTTTCTTGGCTTATTTCCACTATATTATGTATTTTTGGAACTTCTTTACAGCTGGAGCTGCAGTATGCAGCAGAGACAGATGCTCTTCAGCCTCCTCACAGATATGTTCCATGGGTGGTAGTGAACGGGCAGCCACTTTATGATGTTAGTTTCTTAGCCTGCTACTCAGTTTACGTCGGTCTTTGCAGCTTCATTGATAAGTGATTATCATCTATCATTCAAACATTTAATCATAGCATTAGCTCTGTATTCTTGTTACTTGCTTTATTGCTGGTAGCTCAATCTGGATTTACCTTCTTTGATGTGTACTGTCATAAACTAATATATCATTCAAAAAGGGCAACATGGGACCCAGTTTATTGACGAGAAGGATCCTGCCTATGAACAATCTTATGCCATGTTAACTCTTTTGTACGTCGTAGCCATAATAACATGAGCTCTTTTACTATTGTAGAATAATGGTCCAGCTTACAACTGTGAATCCCACAGAAAGTCCAGTGTTTATTGAGGAAACCATTTTCGAGCTGACCTTTATACCTTAGCGTGTAGAAATTGATTGCTTGACCAGCCCCATAGTTTTCACATTGTTTTCGTGCCCATGTGGAAGTAGTGCTGCTCATGGAACATGGAATCTTGCATTGAGGGGGGCCTTGTTGCAATGGTTAGGTTGCTCCAGTGTGACCTGGAGGTCACGGGTTCAAAACAAAAAACGGCCTCTTTGCAAGACTAGTGGTAAGGCTGCACACAATTGATCTTCCCAGACCCCATAGCAGTGGAACCTCGTGGCACTGAGCTGCACTTCTTTTAATATGACATCCTGCATGCAATGAATCCCAAGCACAAGGTTTATACATGTGCACCCAACCCCTGTGGAAACAGTTTTGCAGGTTGCATTCACTGGATTCCTATCATGAGATCAATATGCTGTTTAAGTGGCTGTTCCAGTACACTGAAGAAAGCATTTTGCCATGCTCGTAGAGAAGTGAACCGTGGTTTTTAGCGGGCCTTCAACTTAAAGCTAGTTCACTGACATGTTTATTAGCTATCTTAGTGCCTTACTGAGATCGAATGTGTTCCAGAGATCCAAAAAAGGGAAACCAGCAAAATGCCTTCTCTACTCTCTCTATCACTTTTTTATTCCCCCCAAAAACTTCCTGCTTCCAATCGGCTAATGTCCTGGAATTTGTTTTTGGGGGAAATGTGCATCGTAGATTCCTACTGGTTCATTCCAGAGCAACTCCTTGAAGTTAAAGCTAAGAACCTTCCCCTAATAATGTGAAGTCAATATTTAAGAAGAGTAAATCACTGGACTGCATGCAAATAGTTTAGAAATATCTCCTGAATTGGCCACTCCAAATGATCCTAATGAAATAGTGAAACTATAGAATGCTCATAATTGTGTTCCGAGTTCTTTTGTTTTCTGAGCCAATGGTCTTAGGCCTGCTTTTGTTTCATATTCTTGTGACTGGACAATGTTAATGGTGATTTCTCTGTCTAGGATTATGAAACATTCGAAGCTGAGGTCTGCAAAGCGTACAAAGGTGATCTGCCGAAAGCCTGTGCAGGATTGCCTTCGATGTATGCTCCACAATTGAAAGCAAACAAGCGAGATCAAGTATGTTATGCAGGTGATTTGGCGAGCTCCCCCATTTTGAGCTCCTTTACAACTTGAATGAAACATCCCTCTACTCAGATATTATTGCACATGCTAGCCTAGAAAGATGTTCTATTCCATATTTCCTTGCATCCTCCAATGGGCCGTGTTTACTTGTAAAAATGGTAATCAAGGCCCTCTTTTCTTTTTCAGACTATACCTGTCGTGTGCATATCTTGTTGTTAGAAATAACACATTTAGCTATGTCACTGTGCATTTACGGTTCACTAGGTGTGTATAAAATCTGTATGTTGATATCGTTCAGATCTTTCTGAGCCTTTGTCAAACAGGGCTTGTAGGGAGAGGCATTGGAGTTGGGGATTCATTCGATTAGGTACTGACATGATTGTGAAGGCGCCTGCCCGTCCTGGAGGGGTGTACCTCGTCTGTGGTGGTTTTGTGGGGAAGGGGGCATGATAAAATATTTGTCTTAGGATTGCAAGAAAATTCATCCTCTCAACACGGGGAACCTTCTGTTTGGCCCTGAGTTTGTCTTTGAACTAGTGACTTAGGCCTTTAAAATTGGATGAGAGCGTTAATCTATTCTTATTCTTTAAAATATTTGTTTATCAGATTTAGTTCTATTTCTCTTTGATAACCGATAGTTTTATCCAATGGTATAAAATAGGAATACAGATTCCAGTATTCACGGGGAGAAACAGAGTCCAGGTGCAGCCGAGGTTGGTCCTAACTTATGGCAATGTATTTTTCAGGACAGCATATTCTCCTTGTCAAACCGAAAAATAGGTTAATTCTGGCATAGCTCAGTTATCTTGGGGTTAACCTGCTTAGTGTGTGGGTGTGGTGGATGGATGGGTGTTGGAGTACTTGCCGACTTCAACGACATGAAGGGTATGTCTTGCGCCAGTTTTAGCTGGAATTACTTCTGAGGTGACATGATTGTGACCTCAGCTTGGAAGACGCGTTATACGATTTGGATCCCATTGGTGTTTCATTTTTTTGTTATAAGCTACAAGGTGTAGCTTTCAGCCTTCCAGGAAGTCACTCGAAACGGATTTTGGAGTTCGAGTTCAGCTGGAGTTCAGCCCTGAGACTCACAGAGGGAAAGAGAGAGAGATGCTTGATGCAGCTGCTGCAAGGTCGGCAGTCATAAGATTGTACCCCATGTAATTGGAGTTCCCAGATTACGTAGAGATACAAATGTTCTCATAACTGTTAAATCCAAGGTTGATTGTTGATAAGGATGTCATATTTGGTACTTATTTATTTATTTATTTTTGCACATGCTGTGCTATTGCCTGATGGCAGTATTGCGGATGTTGCAATCCACGTAGGATTCAAATGTTTGAGATGTTGCAGTAAGCAATGCCTGGAGTTGCAATCTATGTAGGATAGGAATGCAAACGGGTCCGATTCAGTGTAGATCTAAGGTATAGATGAATCCGTTAAGTTATTGGTACAGTAATAGTATTTGTTAACTGTCTTATAAGTTAATAGTCGCTCGGATAATCGGATCTTAGTGTATCATCTGTATTTGGCAATCTGGTACTGGACCAAATCCACTAGTAGCTCAATAGTTCAAAGTTCTACCAAACTACTCCAAGGCATGGCCACACCCAAACCCATGCGGGCCTAGACAAAGGGGTAGCGGTGTTTTCCCTTCACTCTCTCAGGTTCCCCTTCCACACGTTTCCGGCTTTCCCAACATACTAGGGCTTTAAACTGGCAGCATATAGAAATTTTTATCCCATTTCTGATTCTGACACTAAAATCATAATCTTTATTCCTATTCCGCTATAATCGAAAAATGTTATTCCTGTTTTTGCTTTGTTTCTTCCGATGTTGGAAACCAAAATAGGTTTCAAAAACTATTTGAAATAATTTAAAGCTATTCCGATCCTCCCCTCTTATAATGCGTATCTTCACAGGGGAGCAGCTTTACTTCTTGATCATGCGCATTTCCACATAGGAGCAGTTCTATTTCTTATCCGTGGATATTCACTCAACAATGTTGAAAATTTCTTGGCTCCGGTCAGATTTGATCCCTTTTTCTGGGGAGGATGACCTTGTGTCCAAAGAGGGATGCAAATGGTAACCGATGACCCGATTATTCGACTGACTGTTGGCTTATAGGTCAGTTAACGAATAGTCTTTCTCAACCGATATGTATAACGAATAAAGTAAGATACAATTTTTTAATGACCGAATATATATGGTACACTGAAGATCCGATTATCTGACTGATTATTATCTTATAGGATAATAAATAGATGCTCTTTTCTAAACCGATGATATAATGGATACAGTTATGGATCTACCTTGCCTTCACATGGAATCTAACTAGTTGCATCCCGATGTCTAATTACTAGGTCACTCTTTTAATAGATAGAATCAAAAGTCGATACAGAAATGACTTGTTTTTAATTCTGATAACTTATTAAAATTTAGTTATTTCAATTTCGATGGCTACTAAATGCTTTTTTTTGTGCTATCAGCATGTACTTTTTAAAGTGGACAACGGGCTAAAACGTCAGGACAGCTGAGTTTCTACTACGCGCTTAAGAGATGGGCTATCCTCCGACAGCCGGGCCTATGTCACCGTCCCAAGATGATCCGTTCCCAAGCTCTATTGGGCACAAAATGTTACAAAAGTCTCTGTCCTAACTCCTAAAAGGGGGTTGAAGATTCTTTGGGTGTTGAAAGGACTCGTTCACGTGTCAATGACATGACGATGCCCGGGCTTTTGCCAAAGTAGAAGAACTTATGGACACTTTTTGGCACTACTTTGGAGACAGGTCATATCAACATCTTTTCATTCCGAGGAGAGCCAGTTGGCTAGGACCAGGTTAATTCATATGGATACTGGGTGCCTTTTGGAATGAGGTCTGTAGTTGGTTAGGATGCCTGGAGGGTGGCAGCAGCTATGGACCAGGTTAATTTCTCTTCATAGTAGGGTTTGTCGTACCGGATTGACTCGTGTCGACTCGGACCGTATTAGGATAAATCTGAGTCGGTGCAACTCGATCAAGTCCGTACGATTTGATCATGCGACTCGTACGAGACGACATGAGTCAATCCGACTCATACCGGGTCATGAGAGATCTGAGTCGGTCCGACTCGTCGAGTCGGCGAACCTTGCTTCAGAAGAAAGAAGCATAATCGGTGTATCGAGCGTGTTTCCTGGTACAAGGCTTGTGGCAAAATTCCCAGACCTTGAAGTGCACCACTAGCAAGACAACCTGATATCTGATTGGGGGCTGAACAACTCTTCTACATATCAAGCCCTCTCTGGAAACATGGGTGAGATGGGAGCCACCGATTGGGGATTGGATTAAAATCAATTTTGATGGTGCCCATGATCCTGAAACCAACAGATCCGGAGCTGGATACATTGTAAAGGACAGTGCAAGTATTTTGCACAAAGCTGGGCAGGTTTTCCTTGGCCACATGAATGTAGAATTTGCTGAGATTATAGGTGTCTGGGAAGGACTAAAAGTGGGGATGAGAACTCAAGTTAGCTATATATATCGCCATATATAGCAGTGGACTCCCCACTGCAGTAGCGGCACTAACCTGCTAAGTTAGCCTTTCTAATGCCGAAGAACCAATCACCACTGATCACGCTCTAGGCTTTTCTTGTTTTCTTTTCTTATAAGTTACTGGAATGTTCAAAATAAAATCAGAAGACGTTAACTTATTACAAATCAATTAGGAGGATGTTTGCGTTCTCAACATTTATCCGGGAAATAAAAAATCACAGAAAATATTTTTTTTCAGAAAATAAGACAACGGAAAGTAGAATTACGGAAATATTTTTCTAGAGATAAAGGTGAGAAAGTAAACTCCGTGGAAAAAAGTGAATATTCTAGAAACATGGAGGATTATTTTTCCAACTAATTTATACTCATGTTTGCAAAACTTGTGCAGGTTAGTTAAAAGAATATATTTTGGAAAAATTATAGAGAACACAAATACCCCCTAGATTGCAAAGGGTCCTCTACTGCTCGGTCTGTCTGCGTTCTCTTCGCTTCATTTCTCTTATATGTCCATACATTGGAGAAGTGAGAATTGAACCTATATATCACCTCTCCTAAAAAAAAGGCCTAAGTAGAATTGTGCAATGGGCCCGTTGGTAGCCAGGCTGTCAATGGGCCGGGCTTAGGCCAGCCCGAATGAAGTCCAGCCCGGCCCGAGTTCATGCCGGCCCAGCCTAGATCCAGCCTGAGCCCGGCTACCTAGTAAACCTAGAATTAGAAATAATGACAAAAAACTCTTTTACATCTAACTGTTAGACATATCAAGCCCGTGACACCGGTTTTTGCGTGGGCGTAGTGGCGCAGCACCATCTCGTACTTGACGGTGGTGGTGTTGATGGTGATGTTGCGAGCACGCTCCTCCGGGGCGGCGTCGATCGCGTCGTACTTCTTGAGGGCCCGAACGAGGCCAGTGCCATGGTGAGCGCCGCCATCAGAGTGGTCTTCCCGTGCTTGACGTGCCCGATGGTGCCGATGTTCACATGGGGCTTCTTCTACTCAAACTTGCCCCCAGCGGCGTGCACCAGCAACATGGGACACCGCTGTCGCCATAGCCTCCTTCCATGGCCATTGCTCAACGGCAGGGCAAAGGAGGGTTTCTCACCGCAGTGGGACAAGGAGGATGACGATGAGAGCAAAGAGGAAGAGGGAGAAGCCGAGGACCTCGTGGCGATGGCAGCGTCGGGGAAATGGAGGACTTGGTAGTGGTGCTACAGGGTCTGCCGCCGCCGCCGCTGGAGGTGTGGGAGGAGGGGTAGGTGGAGATAAGGGCCTTAGAGGCCGCTGAGGCGGCAATCACCATGGATTTCGATGGAACATTCATGTCGGCGGGTGGCAGCAGGGGAGAGAATGGAAGGGGCTGGGAGGGAGTCATCTGAGGACGACTGTTGGGAGGGAGTCGCCACTACACTCTTCTCACCACGACGGGTGTGCGTCCTCTCCCTTCCACTACTGTTGTTGTTGCTCCCATGGCAAAAAGGTGCGGGCTTTAACAGTGCACAGGGTTTCACCTCCTCAACTACTCGTGTAAGGACCGAGACTGTCGGATCCGGTTTTCGGGTCGGGCCCTGTAGTTCTGGCCCTGGTGAGGGGCGGGGGTTCTGAGTCGAATCGCGTCAGGACCCCAAGACGCGTTTTAATCGGCGTCCACCGTGGCAGACGCGTTTCAGGTTCTGCCACGTGGGTGCCACGTGGACTGACTTTGGACCGCGAGAGTACGGCCCTGTCAGGTCGTTTGAACGGCGTCCGTGTGGGTCGACGCCTTTTAGACTGAGACTCTGGGTGTGTCAGAGTACGGCCCTGACAAGTTGTCTGAATGGCGTCTGTGAAGGACGACGCGTTTCAGAATCTTGTCAGAGCGGCCGTCATGTCACCTGATAGGCGTCCGTGCATGTCGACGCGTTTTAGCCAGTTTCTGGTTAACCCCGCGAGCCCTCCTTCTTTCCCTCATTTTCTCCTACTTTCCTTCTCTCCTTCTCCTCCGGCGACGGCGGCGACCTCCTCCTCCTCCCTCTTTTCCTCACACCATTTCGCCTCTCCCTCCACTCCATCCTCTACCTGGCTCCTACCCCTACCACCTCCACTTCCACTGCGGCGTTCTACTCTCCGGACGGCGGCCGACGTCACGGTGGGGCTAGGACGACCTCGGCGGTACCGGCGGCGGCGTGGGGCGAGACAGGCGGACGGCTTGAAGCTCGGAGGCGTTCGAGTGTCCGGTAGGGTGACGGTTCCCACGGCTTTGTGTTTAAACCATGTTTTCCCCCGTTTATGCATGTTGTGGATCCTTAGTTTTGGGGGGTAGAATGAGCATGTTTATGAGTTCTTTTGATGATATGGGGGATTTGCTATGATTGAGATTTCCTATGGATTGCGTGCCCCTCTTTCTCCTCCGTTTTTGGGTATTTTGGGGCTGTTTGGGTTGAAAAGGGGAGCCCTCGGGCTCATGGCAACTCTGGTTCCTGGGGTTGAAAGACGTCGTGCATGGACGACGCCTTTTCAAAGGGCGTCGGGCCATCACGACGCCTTTTTAGACAGGAATCGCCTGACTGAGAGTCTGCCAGTTTGGGATTCTGGGACTAAAAGACGTCATGGGTGGTCGACGCGTTTTGAATAGCGTCGGGTAGCCATGACGCCTTTTAAGGCAGAAATCCCCTGTTTTAAAGATTTCGGAAAATCCTGGTTTTCTGTGCTGAATGGCGTCTGAGGATGTCGACGCCTTTTAAACGGCGTCCTCTGGTGTCGACGCCTTTTAAGGCCAGATTCTGAAGACTGATTTTTATGAACCTATACACGGAGCTTGAATGGCGTCGGCCTTGGGCGACGCGATTCAAGACAGAACCCCACTAATTCATGCCAGTAAAATGTGTTCATACTATTAGATGATGGTTAGTGCATGTTTTAGTATACCCGATAGAGATGGATTCTTCATGACCGGATGGTGTCACACGTGTGTTATACGATCGCGGACTTTTCACGTGACCGGATCGTACAGTGCTGAGTTTTGGTGGTTTTGTGTTACTGTGGACCTAGAGTGACATTGTAGCAATTTATCACCCTGTGCTGGTGGGGGCGTGAGCACAGCGCCGGTGGGGGCGTGGGCGGGGTGACGCCTAGTGAGAGAGGGTCACCTGGTGAACCCCGGGGTCAGCTAGTACCGGTGTTGGAGTGGTACATTCGGAGAGTCACTCATGCTGAGGGAAGGGGTAGTCACCTGAGCCGGTTGGGCCGGAGTAGCGAGCGTGCTATCCGAAGGGCTACTCCTTGGTCTCAGCGGGTCGAGGTTTTTCCCACCGTTGTTTGTACGGTCGGCGAGTTCTATCGAGACGGCAGTTGTGGGTTTTCTAACGGTTGGCTTAGAATATGCATGATTATTATATTTCGACCGCATGTGTTCTCACGTAGAGAATTAGATATCGTACCTGCCACTACACTTGTTACCTTACTGTTGGCTGTACTTTACACTTGTGGGTGTGTGCGTGGGCAGTGGGGATCGAAGGATCCCTACTGAGTCTTGTCTTGAGACTCACCCCTGCGGTTTTCAGGTGAGGACTCCCAGCAGACTTAGAGCGGCGTGTGCGGCCGGGTGTAGTGTGTCTTCAGCGGTTGTTCCGGGGTATGCCCCGATGTAGTTGTTAATTATCTTTGGCCTGTATGTTTAATTATTTCCTTCTGTTGGAGAATGTAATTATTTGCTGTATCGAGTCGCATTGTAATAATTTTAATTCTTGCACTTTTATTTCAATTCAATGCGATGTGAATGTTTAGCTTAGTTTATTATTTATTTCCCAGACTTACTAGATCCTGGTTTGGTCCCAAATTAATGATTCGGTACCCATTTAGTAATCGGATCCCCGATTATAGGGTGGCGGGTTGTTACAGTTGGTATCAGAGCATACGGTCTGGCAAATAAATAAATAACTAAGTTAAATGTTGGAAATTCGACAAATAAATACATTATCCCGTATAGGCACGACGGTAGCATAGGTTTTAGGACTCTAATTAGAACTTTTGATTTTGTAATTGTAGGCGAGTAGATGGCTCCCAGGAAGAGGATGCCAGTTATTCGAGAGCGGGGAGATGCCCCTAGTGGGTCCGAGGCAGGGAGGCCGAGTGTTGAGCAGTTTATGGAGGCCATGATGGATACTATGGCTCGATATCGAACTCGAGATCCTAGCGAGGGTTCTAGTACTCGGGGAGGGACCACAGCTACACTCGAGAGGTTCTTGAAGCTGAGGCCACCTCACTTCACCGGTCGTCCCGACCCTGACGAGGCCATTCATTGGCTTAGAGAGATTGAGAAGACTTTTGATACTATGGACTGTGCAGCAGTAGAGAGGACCCCGCTGGCTACCTTCATGCTGAAGGATAGCGCCTATGACTGGTGGACCACGCTGAAGAGTTTATCTTATGGGGACAGGAGTCTTAGGGAAATTTCTTGGGAGACCTTTGTCAAGGAGTTCAATGCACAATATTTCCCTAGACATGTCCAGCGAGCCAAGGAGAGGGAGTTTATGGACCTGACGCAGGGGAGTATGACGGTACTTGAGTACGAGGCGAAGTTTGTTTCGCTGGGACGGTTCGTGCCTTTTATATCTGAGGACGAGGTGTGTCGCACGGAGAGGTTTGTGGATGGGCTTAGGCTCAGTTTGAGGAACTTCGTGGCGTCCCATTGTTGTACAGACTTGGCGTCAGCAGTTAGGCGTGCAGCAGCTGTAGAGGCTCAGCAGATCCAATTGGCCCGAGAGAGAGGGCAGACTGTTCAGGGGCCGGCACGAGGCAGGGGTAAGGTAGCGGCACCGGCTCCTTCAGTCGGATCGGGATCATCTTCTCTCGGCTCCCGATTCAGGAGATTCTTCAGGGGTGGTGGTAGCAGTAGTGGCAGCAGCGGCAGCAGCAGGCCCAGGCAGGGTCAGCAGAGTCAGTCAGCATCCAGTGCACAGCAGGAGCCAGCTCAGAGGCTTCCGGCGGTTTGTCAGCAATGTGGTGGTACTCATGACGGGACTCAGTGTCCCACTCTTCCCAGGAGGTGTTTTTCTTGCGGCCAACAGGGCCACCTGGCAAGGCAGTGCCCGCAGGGGCATAGTCAGGGGCAGAGTCATGGCGATCAGAAGAAGCCGAGGACTCAGGGGAGAGTTCTAGCTATCACCAGGAGGGAGGCTCGCGCGTCCAACTTGGTGGAAGGTACACTCTCTGTCCTTGGGAACTCTGCGCATGTGTTGATCGACTCAGGTGCTTCGCATTCTTTTATTTCCGAGCAGTTCCTAGACATTCTTTCTGCACCCATTGTTGAGTTGTCTGATGGTCTGATGGTTGAAGTTCATTCTGGAGACTTCATGATATCTTATAATTGTTTGAGGAATGTTCCCTTGACCATTGAGGGTCATGTGCTACCTGCCCAGTTGGTCGTACTTGCTATTCGTGATTTCGATATCATCCTGGGTATGGATTGGTTGGAAGCCTTTTATGCGGAGGTGGACTGCCACAGGAAGAGGGTGCGCTTCTCTATTCCGGACATCCCGACCTTCTTCTTCCAAGGTATTAGGCTTTCTTCTCGAGGTATTCTCATTTCTGCCTTTAAGGCACGGAGGTTGCTTGCTGGTGGCTGCGAGGCTTTCTTAGCCTCTGTCGTTGTTTCTGATGTCTGTGCTAGTCCCAGTCCCTGGGAGGTGCCTGTTGTTTGTGATTTCGTAGATGTATTTCCTGAGGAGCTGCCTGGCCTTCCTCCTCAGCGAGAGGTCGAGTTTACCATCGAGCTTGCACCAGGTACGACGCCTTTATCTAAGGCCCCGTATCGGATGGCGCCAGCCGAACTCGCTGAGTTGAAGGCGCAATTGCAGGAGTTGCTGGATAAGGGTTTCATTCGTCCCAGTACATCTCCGTGGGGTGCTCCGGTTCTGTTTGTCAGGAAGAAGGATGGTTCCTTTAGATTGTGCATCGATTATAGGCAGCTGAACCAAGTGACAATAAAGAATAAGTACCCGCTTCCTAGGATCGACGATTTGATGGATCAGTTGCAGACAGCGAGGGTGTTTTCCAAGATCGATCTGAGATCTGGGTATTATCAGATGAGAATCAGGGATGTGGATGTTAGTAAGACGGCTTTCAGGACTCGGTATGGGCATTATGAGTTTTTGGTTATGCCCTTCGGCTTAACCAATGCTCCGGCGGCCTTTATGGATCTGATGAACCGAGTCTTCAGGACCTACCTGGACCAGTTTGTGGTTGTGTTTGTTGATGACATTCTGATCTATTCTTCTTCTGAGGAAGAGCACGCTGCTCATCTTCGGGCAGTGTTGCAGGTTCTGAGAGAACACCAACTTTACGCCAAGTTCAGCAAATGCGAATTTTGGCTGAACGAGGTGCACTTCCTTGGGTACGTTATTTCTGGTGAAGGCATCGCAGTGGATCCAGCCAAGATAGAGGCAGTGATGGACTGGAGCAGGCCGACTTCAGTGACTGAGATCAGGAGTTTTCTGGGGCTTGCCGGTTATTACAGGCGGTTTGTTCAGGGATTCTCTTCGATAGCGGCCCCCTTGTCGAGGTTGACTCGAAAGGGAGTTCGTTTCGTATGGACTGAGGATTGTGAGCAGAGTTTTATTGAGCTAAAAACTCGTCTCACGTCAGCCCCAGTGTTGGTGCTTCCATCTGGGTCAGGTGGATTTGTGGTTTACTCAGATGCATCCCGTCGAGGTTTGGGAGCAGTCCTTCTGCAGCATGGCAGGGTAGTTGCTTATGCTTCTCGGCAGCTGAAGAGGCATGAAGAGAACTATCCTACTCATGATTTGGAGCTTGCAGCTGTGGTGTTTACACTGAAGATCTGGAGGCATTACTTATACGGAGAAAAATTTCAGGTTTTTACAGATCACAAGAGCTTGAAATATGTGTTCACTCAGAGAGACCTGAATCTGAGGCAGCGGAGGTGGATGGAGTTTATTAAGGATTATGACTTTGACCTTTCTTATCATCCGGGCAAGGCGAATGTAGTGGCAGACGCTTTGAGTCGGAAGACGGTCATGTCATACCTCATGATTCGGGAGTGGAAATTGTTCGAGCAGGTGGTGGAATCCTCCTTTAGGGTTCCACGTGAAGAGGATAGAGCAGTGCTGGTCAGCCTGACTGTGAGACCGGCTGTGTACCATGCTGCGATTGAGGCTCAGAGGGCAGATGCTGAGTTACCGCAGATTCTCCAGAGGCATGAGGTTGAGTTGTGGGATGATAGTACCGTCAGATTCAGAGGCAGACTCTATGTCCCGACTGAGGAAGACGTGCGCAGATGTGTTCTTGATGAAGCGCACCGTTCGAGGTATGCTGTGCATCCCGGGACAACAAAGATGTATCACTGTTTGAGGAGGCACTTCTGGTGGCCCGGTATGAAAAGAGATGTGGCTGAGTATGTGGCTAGATGCATGACATGCCAGCAGGTTAAAGCCGAGCATCAGAGACCAGGAAGGTTGCTGCAGCCCTTGCCGATTCCTGAGTGGAAATGGGAGCATGTGACGATGGACTTTGTAATGGGATTGCCTGCATCCCCTAGCAGGAGAGACGCTATCTGGGTTATCGTTGATCGGCTGACCAAGTCGGTACACTTCCTAGCCATTAGGAAGGACTGGTCGGTCGGCAAGCTGGCTGAGTTGTTTGTGGACCGGATTATATCTCTGCACGGGATACCCTTGTCCATTGTATCGGATCGAGATCCGAGGTTTACTTCCAGATTCTGGAAGAGCTTTCAGCAGGCGCTGGGCACTCAGTTGGCTTTCAGCTCGGCCTACCATCCAGAGACTGACGGGCAATCGGAGAGGACTATTCAGACCTTGGAGGATATGCTCAGGGCGTGTTGTCTAGGCTGGGGAGGTTTGTGGGAACAACACTTGTCCACCGTGGAATTTGCCTACAACAACAGCTATCATTCTAGCATCGGCATGGCGCCTTATGAGGCTTTGTATGGGCGGCCGTGTCGATCTCCGGTGTGTTGGTCCGAGATCGGTGAGAGGCAAATAGCAGGACCTGAGTTAGTGCAGCAGTGTGCTGAGATTGTCAGGACGGTTCGGCAGAGGTTGACCGCAGCTCAGAACAGACAGAAGAGTTATGCTGATATCCAACGGAGACCACTTGAATTTGAGGTTGGGGACCACGTGTTTCTCCGAGTCTCACCCTCCAAGGGTGTGATGAGATTCGGGAAGCGAGGCAAGCTGAGTCCGCGATATATTGGACCTTTTCCCATTCTTGCTCGAATTGGGGAAACCGCGTATCAGCTGGCCTTGCCGCCCAGTCTTGCAGGAGTGCACGATGTGTTCCACGTGTCCTTGCTGAGGAAGTACGTTCAGGATCCGTCCCATGTGTTGGATTTTTCAGAGTTGGAGGTCGCTGAGGATTTGTCATTTCCAGAGTATCCTGTTCGTATTGAAGATCGCAGAGATCAGGTCTTGCGGAACAAGGTCGTACCGTTGGTCAAGGTGATTTGGCAGTACCGCTCCGGAGGTGAGGCAACCTGGGAGCGAGAAGATGAGATGCGGGAGCAATTTCCTTACCTCTTCTCGTAAGTATCCCTGTTGTGACCTTGTTATTCCTAGCAGTCAATTTCGAGAGCGAAATTTCTTTTAAGGGGGGGAGAATGTAAGGACCGAGACTGTCGGATCCGGTTTTCGGGTCGGGCCCTGTAGTTCTGGCCCTGGTGAGGGGCGGGGGTTCTGAGTCGAATCGCGTCAGGACCCCAAGACGCATTTTAATCGGCGTCCACCGTGGCAGACGCGTTTCAGGTTCTGCCACGTGGGTGCCACGTGGACTGACTTTGGACCGCGAGAGTACGGCCCTGTCAGGTCGTCTGAACGGCGTCCGTGTGGGTCGACGCCTTTTAGACTGAGACTCTGGGTGTGTCAGAGTACGGCCCTGACAAGTTGTCTGAATGGCGTCTGTGAAGGACGACGCGTTTCAGAATCTTGTCAGAGCGGCCGTCATGTCACCTGATAGGCGTCCGTGCATGTCGACGCGTTTTAGCCAGTTTCTGGTTAACCCCGCGAGCCCTCCTTCTTTCCCTCATTTTCTCCTACTTTCCTTCTCTCCTTCTCCTCCGGCGACGGCGGCGACCTCCTCCTCCTCCCTCTTTTCCTCACACCATTTCGCCTCTCCCTCCACTCCATCCTCTACCTGGCTCCTACCCCTACCACCTCCACTTCCACTGCGGCGTTCTACTCTCCGGACGGCGGCCGACGTCACGGTGGGGCTAGGACGACCTCGGCGGTACCGGCGGCGGCGTGGGGCGAGACAGGCGGACGGCTTGAAGCTCGGAGGCGTTCGAGTGTCCGGTAGGGTGACGGTTCCCACGGCTTTGTGTTTAAACCATGTTTTCCCCCGTTTATGCATGTTGTGGATCCTTGGTTTTGGGGGGTAGAATGAGCATGTTTATGAGTTCTTTTGATGATATGGGGGATTTGCTATGATTGAGATTTCCTATGGATTGCGTGCCCCTCTTTCTCCTCCGTTTTTGGGTATTTTGGGGCTGTTTGGGTTGAAAAGGGGAGCCCTCGGGCTCATGGCAACTCTGGTTCCTGGGGTTGAAAGACGTCGTGCATGGACGACGCCTTTTCAAAGGGCGTCGGGCCATCACGACGCCTTTTTAGACAGGAATCGCCTGACTGAGAGTCTGCCAGTTTGGGATTCTGGGACTAAAAGACGTCATGGGTGGTCGACGCGTTTTGAATAGCGTCGGGTAGCCATGACGCCTTTTAAGGCAGAAATCCCCTGTTTTAAAGATTTCGGAAAATCCTGGTTTTCTGTGCTGAATGGCGTCTGAGGATGTCGACGCCTTTTAAACGGCGTCCTCTGGTGTCGACGCCTTTTAAGGCCAGATTCTGAAGACTGATTTTTATGAACCTATACACGGAGCTTGAATGGCGTCGGCCTTGGGCGACGCGATTCAAGACAGAACCCCACTAATTCATGCCAGTAAAATGTGTTCATACTATTTGATGATGGTTAGTGCATGTTTTAGTATACCCGATAGAGATGGATTCTTCATGACCGGATGGTGTCACACGTGTGTTATACGATCGCGGACTTTTCACGTGACCGGATCGTACAGTGCTGAGTTTTGGTGGTTTTGTGTTACTGTGGACCTGGAGTGACATTGTAGCAATTTATCACCCTGTGCTGGTGGGGGCGTGAGCACAGCGCCGGTGGGGGCGTGGGCGGGGTGACGCCTAGTGAGAGAGGGTCACCTGGTGAACCCCGGGGTCAGCTAGTACCGGTGTTGGAGTGGTACATTCGGAGAGTCACTCATGCTGAGGGAAGGGGTAGTCACCTGAGCCGGTTGGGCCGGAGTAGCGAGCGTGCTATCCGAGGGGCTACTCCTTGGTCTCAGCGGGTCGAGGTTTTTCCCACCGTTGTTTGTACGGTCGGCGAGTTCTATCGAGACGGCAGTTGTGGGTTTTCTAACGGTTGGCTTAGAATATGCATGATTATTATATTTCGACCGCATGTGTTCTCACGTAGAGAATTAGATATCGTACCTGCCACTACACTTGTTACCTTACTGTTGGCTGTACTTTACACTTGTGGGTGTGTGCGTGGGCAGTGGGGATCGAAGGATCCCTACTGAGTCTTGTCTTGAGACTCACCCCTGCGGTTTTCAGGTGAGGACTCCCAGCAGACTTAGAGCGGCGTGTGCGGCCGGGTGTGGTGTGTCTTCAGCGGTTGTTCCGGGGTATGCCCCGATGTAGTTGTTAATTATCTTTGGCCTGTATGTTTGATTATTTCCTTCTGTTGGAGAATGTAATTATTTGCTGTATCGAGTCGCATTGTAATAATTTTAATTCCTGCACTTTTATTTCAATTCAATGCGATGTGAATGTTTAGCTTAGTTTATTATTTATTTCCCAGACTTACTAGATCCTGGTTTGGTCCCAAATTAATGATTCGGTACCCATTTAGTAATCGGATCCCCGATTATAGGGTGGCGGGTCATTACAGCTCGCGCCTGCCGGCATGGTGATGGTGTTGGCGGCGTCCATGCCGCCCTCGAAGGTCAGGCGTTCCAGGGGGGCGACCCGCTCGACTTCGCCCTCCTGTTGCTCATCTGCCATCACTGCCGTAGAGGCATGCTAGTGCTGCCGTCAATACCCCTGTGCGCCGCCTGCCACTGTTTAGAGCCTAGAGGGGGAGGAATGAAGGGCGCGACATGTAGGTTAGGGCAAATGCGTTTGAAGAATATGACAGGCCTGACGGGCCCAACGGGCTCTCGACCAAAGCCGGACCCGAACCCATAAAATTAACGGGCTTGATCTGGCGTCCAAATGATGCTCGACGTGCCAAAACAGCCCGTCCAAATGCAGCCTGTCACGGGCCACCCGCCGGGCTCGCGGGCTGGCCCAGCCCGTTGACACCTCTAGTTGGTAGTACAAAGGATCTTGTATTATGCTTTTTCTTGACATCTGATTTGACATATGCCTTGAAGGAGAAGAAGGGTATCATATTTGGAGATTGGAGATCTGACCCGGTCTTTAACAGAGGCAAGGGAAGGTTATTTTTGATGGTTCGAACTGTGCCGCATACGGACTAGGATGTTATTGAACTATTTATCGAGATACTGGTCTTTGTACACCAACAGAAACTGGATTTGACACACACTTGGACAAAGGATACTACAGTTTAGGATTGGATATATGACCCCTTGCAATAAGAAGGGAGAGTCGTTTTTGTCCTCTTATGTCATGTTAAGTTTCCAATCAAGGAGGAGTGTTATTATACCATTTTATTTAATAGTTAACTAGAGTTAATTCCTTTACAACTAATTCCAAACATGTGCGATGTACGACATTTGTTTTGAAAATTTTAAATTCAATTTTAAATAAAATACTATTATTTGTTATTTTAATATTTTAATTATTAATTAATATTTATTGTCAAGATCAATATACTTTCAACACAATCAAATATATATTTTGATACACATTTTTTTAGAAACATAAATTCACTTGCTTTAAGTACAAATACTCATTGCAAATATATGCATTATAGTTTATCAAATTATGTTGAAACATATTTATAATAAATATTGATTTAATCATGATGTGAATATAATAAGTATTGATATTAAAAGTGACAAAAGGTTAAAAATATCAAGATTTAATCGTGATGTGAATATAATAAATATTTATATTAAAAATAAAAAATTAAGATATTTAAATTTTTGATTCTTTAGTATATATTTATTTTGTTATAATTGTTAATATTAATTATTAACTAATATATTTATTGTTTATTATCTTAATATTTTAATTATTAATTAATATTTATTGTCAAGATCAACATACTTTCAACACAATTAAATATATACTTTGATACAATTTTTTGGGAAATATAAATTCACTTGTTTTAAATACAAATCCTCGTTGCAAATATATGCATTATAGTTGATCAAATTATGCTGAAACATATTTATAATAAATATGGATTTAATCATGATGTGGATATAATAAACATTGATATTAAAAATGACAAAATGTTAAAAACATCAAGATTTATTGTGATTTGAATATAATAATTATTGATATTTAAATTTTTTTGATACTTTAGCAAATATTAATTTTGGTATAAAATCTTTTAATAGTAGTTCACTAGTTTCCGATACAAATACTCATGTAAATAGATACATTGAAGATGAGATCTATAGAAAGGCATAATAATAATTAATATTAATTATTAAATAATATTTTTATTTATTAATTAGTATTTTTATATAATTTTTTAATAAAGTATTATTATTCCTTGAACATTATATTTTTATTATTAATTAAAATTTATTATCAAGATCAATAACCTATCAACACAGTTAAATATATATTTTGATATAATTTTTTTTTGAGAAACATAAGTTCACTTGTTTTAAATACAAATACTCGTTGCAAACATATGCATTATAGTTGATCAAATTATGTTGAAACTTATTTATAGTAAATATTTATTTATTCATGATGTGAATATAATACATATTGATATTGAAAATGACAAAAAGTTAAAAACATATAAAGGTTAAAAACATCAGATTTAATCGTGATGTGAATATAATAAATATTGATATTAAAAATGATAAATTCATGATATTTAATTTTTTGATACTTTAGTATATATTTATTTTGGTATATTTTTTAATATTAATTTATTAATTAATATTTTGAAAAAACCGTACCCCATTTTGAAAAGAAAGAACCATGTGAAGAAGAATGAAGTATTCTAGTGGGATGAGAGAGAGAGAGGAGAGAGAAAGGGAGAAAAAAAGAGGGTGTGTACGTAAGAGAGAGATGTACATGAAGATGAAACTGTGGATGCGGGTCAGAGAGGAGAGAGGAGGTTATATTAAAACCTCAATAAGGGAGACGTTCGACCTTGGTTCGTGAAAATAGGAAAAGTGTATTAATCATAATGTTGGTAGAGAAAATAAAAAAAACAAACTTTCTTGTTTTTCTGACCGTCACAGACTTCTCTTAAGAATTTTTTTTAATTTGTTTTAACAAAAAAGAATATGAAAGTGTCACGTCGATCAATTGTATTAGAAATTCTGTTTTACTAGTATAGTATATATTATAATGTGTTACGTCAACTGGCTTAAATGTATCTACATGCAAATTTAGCTGTAAGATAGATTATTGTGAATTTTTAACCCTTAAAAGGGATTAATATGCAAATGACCCTTCTAATTCTCTACACCCTTCAAAGGTGATTCTAGGGTGACGGGAGATCTTACTCAATTTTTTTACCTCCTGAGAGGAAGGGCACAGATTGAGGTACTTTTTTTCAAAAATACTAACGATGAAAACCTATCCCATACACCCACGTGGGTAAGTAAAATGGGGAACAGTGGGCGGGTCATCTCCGACATTAGGCATTCGGTGCATTGTTGTTGCTGCCGTACGATCACCGGTCCATAATTATTATATACACCAGTTGTAAATTTAAAGTGTAATACTTGCTGCAATGGTATTGCAATGCCATGCATAACAGCCATCTGATCGGTCCGATCGGACGGTTGCTGTGCAGTCCATCCATTTTAAGGGAGAGTCTGTTGGGGGTGTTTTTCATTTTTTTTTGTTTTTTTATCTTATTTTTAAAAATTTTTGAGGCATCCGATCAAAAATTCGACGGTACATTCAAGTTGCTCGGGTCGGCTCCAACTCGAATCTATATTTCTTTAAAAAAAAAATAGACATAAACTCGATTTACGTGTAAAGTGTTTTTTTTGAAAAAAAAATATAAATTCAAGTCGGGGCCGACCCGGATGTACCTTCGGATTTTTGTTCGGACATCTCAAAAAAATTTACAAAATCCGACAAGAAAATAAAAAAAATAAAAAACGCCCCCAACCGGCTCCCCTTAAAATGGACAGGCAATCCACATTGTATTGAATGCCATGCATTGCAGCAAGTATTACTCAAATTTAAACACGAAGACCTGTATCATAATTGTAACAAAACGTGGATAACAGTCCAAAAATCTAGTTACGAGCTTTTGCAGCTAAATAAGATTTTAATAGTAATTATTATGCTTGGTTGATTTTCTTAATACATCCTCCATTCAGAGATGATTTTCTTACAATCTAATTTTATTTAAATAATAAAGATCAATATATTTTAAAAATGTGGGTTTTGAGCTTTACAACATCGAGGGCAAACTACTGCAGCTTTCAGTAGAAGTAATTTTGAGCTTCCATCAATTCAGTCCAATTGCTTTGACAAAGAACCTTAGGTCTTAACAGTTATTTATATAATTTTCTTAAGTAAGAGAGTTTGCTGTTGTCCCCTGTCAGCTTTTCACTAACTTTGTCTGTTATAGTTCGTTAACATGAGGGAATGAAAAATAAATCTTCTTCAAAGTGAGGCAGACACTGGCCGATAGGTCAACAGGAAGTGAAAGCAAAAGTCCAATTCTTGAGGAGTACCCTAATTTTTTTTTTTAATTTCATAGTATTTTTAGACTTTCAACTAAAAGTTTTATATTGAGACTTTTTAGATCGTGATAAAAAATGAGATCATTAAGGAAGATTTGACTTGTGTAATTATCTAAACTAAATTACAACCACTTATGCTCAGTACTCTTTATATTGAAACTGAAAGGCACAGGTGAGTTACAATTAGAACTTACGTGGAAAATGTCTAATACTGTGAATGGTAGAACTTTTATTTGAAAGTCACTTTCTGTCTTCATTTTTTAACATAAAAAATATTGAGAGAGACTAGTTACACAAAATTCAGACTTTTTAAAAACCTAATTTTTATCCCAATTTAAGATACTTCAATTTGTAACTTGTAGTTAGAAATTAAAAACTAAACCAAAAAAACATAAACGACTTACTAAATCAAATACTTTTTCTAAAATAACTGAGTGGAAATCTGTAGAAGTTCAAAAGGTGGCTGCTTAATCTTTATTGGTTGATGAAGATTGAAAAGAAAATGGAAATAAGTTTACTCCAAGGAAAGATGGGAATAGTTTATCTTTATTTTTTTGGTTTTATACTCAGAAATTTGGAAAATAAGGACATGATTACAAAAAATTGACAATGGAAGGGATGGAAAGAATGATCTCGTCTTTATCTTTTTCTCAAACTAAACAACTTAACAAGGTCGAAGCAAAATGAGGGTAATTTAATGTCATCTCTATCTGATTGTAATGTAAAATATCAGCCTAGCTAATCATTTTTCTCTTTTTTCTCCTATGCATGGTACGTGTGCTTTTGCTCGTGAAATTAATATTCCAATGGAATTAATTGAATTAAAGTACAAGGCTATGAAATTGAAGGAAGCTCATTAATTGCCAACAATAAATGAATGATATCTCAAGCCATATACTATTGATTAATGTACAAGGGATGACTGATTCCACTGTCGTTTTGAGTTTTGCACAAATTTCCTTAATTAAACTCAAGTCAAGTCCTAGGCAAAGATGAATTAGAAGGGAAATCTTTCATCCCCTGTTGGAATCAGGGAACACTTGACCTTTGAGCCCTTGAAGGGGTTTCTAGTATTTACCAGACAACTTAAATCCATGCAGCCCAAGGAAACCTTGGTTTTAAGGAGGTGATCAGAATCCACTGCCTGTTCTTGGATTGTATAGGCGTTGGAATATAGCACAGCTGCACAAGGGACATCAGCCTCAGTCCAAGTTTTGTTTTTTCTTCACTGATGAGAACTATGCCTAGTCAGAACTTCCTTAGTGAGGCAATCCAAGTGTCCCCTCACGTCATTTTAAGGTTAATGCATGCTACCGCCCATGATACATACTTTCGCCTTTTGTCATTTTATCTAAGAAAATTAATAGTGTAGATGAAATATTTGCAAGTGGCAACTCATGTATGTGTTAGAATAATCGTGCATCTGAAAAGGAACAAAATAAATAATACTTAATATAAATGGTGCCTACTCTATTCAAAGCCTTAAGATTTTGAGTTAAATGATTTAATAACTTTAATATAGTATTAGAGTCCATGGTCACGAATCGAGCCGCGCACCCTATCTTTGTGGTCTACATGACAAAGTGTAAAATCGGCCTGCACGTGAGGAGACGTGTTAAAATAATTCCACATTTAAAAAGAGCAAAAGAAACAATATTTAATATAGATGGTACCTTATTCACTCAAAATCTTAAGGTTTTGAGTTTGATAGTCCAATAACTTCAATAGTATGTGTTTGAACCCTTCACACGTTGATGGTAAACTTTTCTGAATTTCGATCCTTATAAATACAATGAATTATGAATAAGACCCGTATTTGATGTATTTATGTTTTGGTCCTTAGATATTACAGTCTTTTTATTTTATAATGCTCGTTATCCACTTTTGTCATATTTTAGTAACCTAACTATGGTTAAAGATAAGTTAATATTAACTAGATTAATTAACAAATAATCTTTATACTCCCCTTTTCTCCCCCGTTATGTAGTCTACTTTTGATGGACTGGTGCGTATACGTAATGAGTGACAAACTACCTTAGACTATAATAGTGGAGTAGGCTTAGACTCTCTTTGTTAATTTTTTAACATTTTTGTTATTTTAGAGAGTAACTAGACTATTTTACACATGTTCATATATTTTTGACAATATTATTATTCATAAAAAAATCTTATGTCTTAAATAAATTGTTAAACAGTGAGACATTGTTATGCAATATTGATTATTAGAGAATTAATATCTAAATACGTCAGATATATGGATTTTAATAGGGATTGAAATCTAAAAAAAGTCAATATGGTAATATATAGTCATATTCTTTTGAGGGCATTTGTGATAATTTATGGGATAGCATTGTGAACGTTAACAAGAATGAAAGCAACGGCAATTAACGTAAAGAGAAAGGTTAAATGATACCCATGTTGTTTGTCGCTTCTTATTTCAGGATAGGCGCTCCAACGGCCTCCGGATAAAGCTAGACCGAACCAATATGCTATCGATTCTGACTCATTTATTGAACTAAACAAATATATAGAAATTTAAACTCAATTCATTAAAAAAGTTAAGTTTGAACACATGCAAATTGTCGGTTTAATTATACTCATGAACAAGCTCATTTAAATACACATTAAGAACTCATTTAAGTATCATGTAAGAACTCATTAAGACATCTTTTAAGTATTCATGAATTATAATTTAATTATTCTACTCATGTGTTAAGTGTAAGGTGAATTGGTAAAATATTTAATATCCTATAAATTATTTTCTATCAAATGACTGAAGGTGCAAACAAATTTGTGTTTACCATGGTTTTACTTGAGTTTATAAATTTAAATTTGATAAAATTAGATTAAACCTATTATAGATTCATCGGATTCGTGAGCTGCTCAATATTGGACTCAAGCTTGTTTAACACGTCGAAAAAACCAAGCTTGAAGAACTGTATGTCATATATAAAGGAATCATATGAACATGTACATAACCATGCACCTAGCTACTTTAACCTTGTTTTAAATCAACACTAAATAGAACCATAGTATAATACAGATCGATGCAAGGAAACATGAGAAATACCAGAACCACATACGGTCCTAGAACTTCAATTTTACCGTTGTTGAAAAGCACAGCTGTTAGGCATATCAAGCATTTGTAGGGTTTTGGCTTAAAGTCATAAAATCGATAACAAAATCCTAGTTATACGTATCCTGATATAGCATCCGTCAAATTTCTGATTCGTACGTGTTTATTTGAATTTTTTCAACGCCCTGGAGTAGGCTGCTTGCATGATAAGATGGTCCAATATCCCAATTGAAGCTCCAACAGTCCTACATAAAAATAGGGAGTAATACTTGCTGCACTGGGGGTCTCCATTGCACTGACCCTCAGTGCAGTAGATATATTTTTTTTTTTTGAAAAATAATTTAGGTGGGCTCCAAGATGTCTTATATGTCCGTACATGTTGATTTCTGATCGGACGACTAAAAAATCTGAAAAATAAAAAAATCGAGTATATTGAACAGAAAAAAAATATTCTTAATAGGTTGAGTTCAATAATTATTTTTAAATTTTTAAATTTTTTTAATCATACGATTGAAGATTGACCTATAAAGATATGTACAACACTTCGGGGCCTACTTAAAAACAAATAAAACAATAATCTTTTTAGTTACCTACTGCATTGAGGATTAGTGCAATTATGACCCTCAACAACTATTATTCAATAGTAGGATTGGGTACGTTAAGAGATTGGGATTTTTACATATAAATCTTTGTAATTATGCAAAATTCGAGATATATCCATCTAATCTTAATATTCTTAAATATATTCCTATAATCTTCTCCGATTCTAAAATATGGGCCTATGGTTAGGTGCCAATTGAAGAAGAGGTAACAGAGAGTATCGTTCATGGAATATACTTTCTACATAAGAAAATATCGAAATCATCCTCTCCCTCTCTCCATACCCATTGGAAACAGAACCCGCCTCCCCATCTCTCTCTCTCTCTGTATAGATTTGATCCAGAGATCTGGTTTATGTAGTAGCAATAATGGCCATGGCGGACAAGGGGAGGCACGCCGCCAGCACCTACGCCAACGCCATCAACGACTTCGATCCCACTCCCTATGATGCCGGCTATGACATTGCCCTCACCTTCGGTCGCCCCCTCCTACCCTCTGAAGACACCTACTACCCCATCTCCACCACCGCATCCTCCATCAACTACGATCGCCCTTCCTACTCCCTTCAGCTCCAATATAAGTCCTGGTGACATGGTGGGGTCACGGTCACCATGGGGCGTGGACTCCTCACCCTGTACTGCGTCCGTTGCTCTCGCTACACCTCCGATGCGTGCGCATAACCTTCTCTGGGTTTGGATGTGGCCACTACCGAATATGAATCTCGTGCCGCCCGACCACCACTCGGCTGCCCCCACCAGAGGCGGCGGCTCCACCGACAGTATGGTTGGACACTACGAGCGGAGGGGGGGCGAAGGCGAGCCAAGTGAGAGGGCAACAGTGGACTGGTGGTGGGCGAAGAGGGAGGTGGTGGCGGAGGAGGGGAGGACCTGGGGTTGGAGAAGAAGAGGAAGAAGACAAGGCGGGAGAAGTGAAAGCCGAGGACGAGGTTGACGAGGTAGCAGAGGCTGTGAAGGAGGAGCTAGAAGGCGGTGCCTGAGGAGGGCTTGGCGAGGGAGAAGTGGGCCTCGTCCATGGCGGGGGTCGCACGGCCGTCGAGTGGGGTAGCGCCTCCTCTCTGAAAGCTGTTGTTGTGGCAGGCAACGTTGTAGTGCTGCTACAATGCCGATAGTTTCATCTCTAACCTCCTCAGCACCCTCTCTCTCTCTCTCTCTCTCTGTGCATAGTGAACCCAGCCCTCCAAGACGTTGGTGCCAGTGCCCGAGACGAAGGGTGCTCAATGCCCTTTATTCTTTTATTTTCTTTTATTATTTTAAGTAAAAATGAAGGGCAAATGAGTAAATTTTTATGTTTAGTTTGAGTTTTATTTTAGGATTAGAGATGATTTTAAGGAAATGTTAGGCAATATGAAAAAAATAGAGATATATATGAAATTAACAAAGATTATAGAGACTTATGTGTAAAAATTCCTAAAATTTTTTTATTCTTTCATAGATGGGAAATCGGACATTAACCCTTCTCATTGAGGAGTACCTACTGGAGTCACCATCGTTATCCTTGCCTATATAATCAGCATCACTCGAGATCGACGACAAAAAAAAATGTTTCTAAGCATTAAAACTCGGGATTCTTTCTCCACATCGTTTTTCTTCGCGGATGTTGGTTGGTTAAGAGAAGGAAGGGACACAAGCAGCGCTAGAGAGAGATTAATGTTGATAAAGACATATTATAAGATTGTTAGTCTTCATTTTACACCACAGAGAGAGAGAGAGAGAGAGAGAGAGAGAGAGAGAGAGAGAGAGAGAGAGAGAGAGAGCTAGTCGTACACACTATGCTGAAGGGTGTAAACCCTAGAGCAAAGCCATATGTTGGATAAGCCGTTTCCACTCTCCTCGATACTTATTCAAGCATCCATTCAAAGCCTTTCTACCTCGTATAAACCATTACCCTGCCGTTGATAATTGCATGTAGCGTTGTGAAGTATATATTAGCGGGTTTGTTTTCTCCTTGTCAGAAGTACTAGAAGGACTATTACGGAAGACAAATTAAATAGTCACGGTTACGTTTGATTTTGAGGGTACTTATCGGAGACCATTGAACAATGAAAGTGCCTTGTTCTTTTTCTTTCTGTAACTGATCTCTCTACCTTTGCATTTGCAGCAATTAACTTGTCCCCCACTTTTTCTTGTGCAGGTATCCCTGCCAAAGCTCGTTTTAAATAATTACAGTGCGTACTCCAGTACACTGTGGTAAACTATGCTTTATTTAAGGAGTCCTAATATTCCTTTCGAGAAAGCACCTTCATGAAGATTAATAATGCTCCTAGAAGGAGCGGGGGACGGTGCAGTTGGTTCTTGCAAGCAGAATAATAACTCTCTCATCCATCAAAAGAGAAAGACTCGGTCTTTGAGGGCATTATGAGAGAAAGAAGGCCATGAAATGTGAATTACTCCTTCCAGGGTCAACAACATCAAAAACCTTACTGCGAAGAGAGGCGTTTCAATGTGCTCCGTGAAGCCAAACTAAACAGTACTAGTGCCTATGGTGTGGCAAACAGCATAAAAGATGAAAGAGGAAGAACCAAATAACTCCATAACACACATGGATCCCGTTCTCAAGCCCTTGACCGCCCTACAGAGTGGTGACCTCAGTTATCCTCATCTCCTTCCCATAGCTTCTCTTGTCTTTTAGTTATCTTTGTTTTTCTTATTTATCTGCCTTTTTTCAACCTTCTCTTAATCTGCACTCTGTTACGATACACGTTGGAAAAACGAAGAAATATTGTTCTCTTAACTTAATAATATAGATAAATGCATGTGTAGTAGCTAGCTAGCTAGGCATGCATTCCACATAAGTAACGTCTACCTCTTGCATTTATGCTTCTACTCCTGTGCATCCAAGTCCTTATCGTAGATCAAAGGCGGACAAAAGGAAAGCAAAAGGGAACGGGAAGGACCGTAGGACTGGAGAGAGAGAGAGAGAGGAACCGGTGCAGATCAATGGAAAACGGACAAGAATGCAGGTCCACGGGGGAAGAGGACCGGAAACTGTGGCGTAGTGCTATCTTTTTCTTCCCCAGGTGGAGGAACAAGTAGGGATGGGAAGAGAGAAGAAGGAGAAGAAGAGTGCAAAGCTGCTAAGGGACGGTTTAGCTCAAAGAGGGAACCTGAGAGTGATGCCAACGTCAACTTTGTCGGTGCGATGATGTAGAAAAGGGAAGAAGATGGGGACGAGGTGTAATGAACACAGAGAGAGAGAGAGAGAGAGATTCTGCGGATCAGATCGATATGGTGGGCCGCTGTGGGAGACCATGCGAGGAATGCAAAGATTGCTTTCCTTTTCTACTGTATGGCAGGAAGATATATGGAGTATTATTACTGCTACAGAATTAGCAGGAATGTAAAGGAAAGGTGCGCAAGCTAGGAGGTCGTTTTCGCTAAGGTGGAAGCCCGCGATTGTTCTCTGATTTCAGTGCTGCCAGTACAGAATCCAAGGAGAGAAAGAAAGAACCGGAGGAAATAGAAAAAAGAACAGTATAGATTAGGAGGTGAATACTGTAGTAAGAGTGACGAGAACCCGGAACAGTGCAACAGCTGTGTATCTTCTTCGCGAGGTGGAAGGAGCTAGCAGTGCATGAACTTCCGAGAGCAAGCAGTAGAGGGAGATCTTTTACTGGCGGGAGCTAGAGCACGTGGGGAAAAAAAAAAAATCCCCTCCAGCGATCTAGTCTCGTACTCCAGGCGGATCTTCCCCGGGGACCATCTCTCTCTCTCTCTCTCTCTCTCTTCAAGGAAAGAAGAAGAAGAAGAACACTGACGCTCCAGGAGACAGGAGGGAGACTAGGGTTACAACGAAGGGTGCAGAAAATCTGTAACCTTTTGTTGGGCAACAAAGCGCATGTCTCAAGACTGTGAACAAAATCAGAAGAACAGCAGCAAATTCTCCCGGCTTCTAAGTTGAACAACGCTTCTGGTCATGTTCTGAACTACTTAAACCCTGAGAAGAAGGCAACGCATCATAAACCTTCTCCTCTTCCTCTTGAATCAAGAGAGAACAATAATATAGAACAAAGGATCCAAGGGTGCGGGGGTTGTCACACAATGGTATACATGAATACCTGAGGGAAGGAAGAAGTACAACTTACTTGTATTTAGCGTGGAGTTCATAGAATATATACCTTCTCGTTTATGGACTGTCTCTTAGAAGCAGTAGGTTAGTTCCAATGGGTGATGAGAACATACAGGGAAAATTACATCGAAATCCTAGTCGTCTACAGTCTTTTCCCTCCTCTTCAACCCAACAAAACGCGTGTTAATTCCAACACAAGGAATCAACAAAAGAAGGAGATCAGGTGACTTGGGTTTTCCTCCAAAGAAATACATAGGAAATTAAGACTCGCCAGTTCTAATATGCACCTCTATGTTCGTCCACTCCTCATCAGATGAGAAAAAAAAAATAGAGGAAACAAGAAACAAGGAAAAAAAAGGGGAGAGAAAGAGAGAGAGAGAGAGACTGTACTCATGAAGCTGAGACGGTCCCCGGCGGAGCATCGGATCCCTCTTCGGCAGGGGCAGAACCAGCAGCGCCGGCCCCTCCAGCGGCAGAGGAGGAAGCGGAGGCGCCCGGGTCGCCGCCCGAGGCCGGCGGGGGGCGCTTCCTCTTCTTCTTCTTGTTCTTGTCGTAGGGGAGGCCCCTGGCGCGGGCCTGGCCGTCTCGGACCTCGCGGAGATAGGCGCGGACGGCACGGGCGGCGAAGGGGCTGGACTCGGGGGGTCCCCCGCCGCTCTCCTCGAAGGCGGCTCGGAGGCGTCCGACGAGGGCGTCGAGGCTGCCCCAGGCCTGGCGGAGTGGGCACCCGCAGGGGGCGGGGGGGTCGGGGCGGCCGAAGAAGGGGCAGCCAGTGTGGTGGACCCGCGTCTTGCCGAACTGGTCCAGGTAGCGGAGGAACTCGATCACGTGGGCACCCCCGCAGCGCGACGGCGACAGCGGTGGCTTGTGGTTGCGCAGGTACTGCTGGAAGGTGTTCCAGTCCCGCCTCTTCTGCGCCTCGTACCGGCTCGGCGGCCGCGGCGCCTGATCTGCGAAGGTCGAGCTGGCCGTGGTGGTTGTTGCGGCGGTGGCGGGGGTGGAGGAGGAGGAGGGTGGGGCTTGCCCCGACCCGGAGGTGACGGGGTTGGCTTCCATGTAGGTGCCTTCGGGGTCGCCACAGTAGCTGTGCCGGCGCGGTGGGAGGGTCGACGCACCGCTGCACTAGTCTTCTTGTGCTTCTTATTGATGTTGTTCTTTGTCTTCACTAGTAAATCTGACCTGGGCACTTCGTGTTACTTGGAGGAATACCTGTACATGTGTGTATATGAGAGAGATCTATATGTATATATATAGAGAGAAAGATGAACTAAACCTTGCTACTACGCTTCCTTCTTCATGTTGTCATGTGCATCAACTATGTACATCAGTGAGAGAAAGAGAGAGAGATGTTCACCTCAGGTGATCAGTATCTTTTTGTGCGTTTTAGGAGACGACCATGGGAGCCGGGACCCTAGGGAGAGCAAGGGAGGTAAGGAGGGGGGAAAGAAGAGCAGGGGGCTGGCTAGATGGGACGTTAAAGAGGAAGGAGGATGGAACTGGAGAAGAGAGAGAGAGAGAGAGAAAGAGAGAAGAGTGAATGTGGGGGAATCCTCACGTGGTGGCCCCCGGTGGGACGTGATCCCCGTTCCCTTTGTTCCCACCGTTGAAGTGGAAGGGGTGGAACGCAGGGTGGTGATGCTGGGAGTGGTGGAGGCCGGTGGGCTTCACGGGCTTCCTCCTCGGTGACAAGGTTGGGTTTATCTGTATGACGTAATTAAGTTAGACCATTGGTATCCTAAATGTTGATTCAACATGCATCTTACTTGAAACAGTGCCTAATGATGACCGAATTGGTCACTCAGCTCTATTATTAATCCCATCTTTCCTTGTTGCGTCCTCCATACACTCACACAGATGCTCCCCCTTCATTAGTTTGGGTCCATGGATGGTGACCAAGTTTGGATTAGTGTGTACAACTCATATATATACATATGTTTGGTAAAAGTAATATTATGAGTTGTGTTAAATTTTAAGTGGAATTTTAGTTAACACTACTTAACCGGATGATGCATGGCTCAGCCCATCGAGCGACTCGGTTCAACCAACTCAAGCTGATCACATACCAATTTGATTTGATCACTATTTGATTAACTTACATTTTAAATAAAAATTAAGTGCTATCTGAGAAGCTTCTTATTGTTTCTTATGGTGAAGAAAATTATATGGTGTATGTTTGACCGCTTTTGTGTTTATGACAACTAATTTAAAAATCCCTCTGCCTTGGAGATATACAATTCTTGGACAGAACTTCGGCTGGTTATGAGTTCAATCCAAGTACAACAAGTTTGGCGCTTCTGGCACACTGGACACAGTCTCCACCGTCGGTGGGAAGACTCGAGTTCAGACCCTGCAAGAGAGTTTCTCGTAGGTGACTATTTCCCTTTCTCCCCCTTAATTTGGTGGAATGCCAAGTTTTAAATCTGGTACCTTAAGTAAGAATTCCTCTCTCGTTACTACTAAACTAATCGTTCAAAAAAAAAAAAGTACAACAAAGTACATTTGAACTGGACTTGGGTGGAGCAGTAGTAAGCCTAAATTCAAGATAGGTTGGATTTATTTTCTCCCATTTCACCCCAGGTAATTTAAACTACCAAATTTGTCTTTACGCCTGTTGAAGATACATAACGGATATATAAGTTTCCTAGATATGCAGGATATGGATTTTTTATTAGATTAAATATGAAAATGATAATCTAAAATTAGAAGGATCAAATAGAATTGAGACACATTACGCTCTATTTAAAGTCAATCACTTTATTTAGAAAGAAAGATAGCATCAAAAAAGAGTTCTGCATTATAATATTCTAAAAAATAAAAAAATTCAAATATTTATGGACTCAAATGAAATTCTATATAGATGATTAAGTGATCCTGTTCATTTCTCATATAGACATATCCATCCTGCAAAGCATACATTCCTAAAAGGAGTCCATTCTCTATTGGACTCTCCAGTTAAATAGTTAAAATAATCAATTAAAATTAAAATTAAAAATACAACATGCACACACTATACCTGCACCCAAGCTTGCTACACATGAATCCATGTGAAAAGGCATCTTCTATTCTCTCCCTATCTTCTTTTATTAGGTAGGAGATAAAGCAGGGGCATTTCCTTCTACATAAGTTGAGATTTTTCTAAAACTTTCAATATATGAAACTAAAATCAGATACGAAAACAACACAATACATAAAGAATACTATAAAAGAAAGAACCGCAATTCAAAAGTTACTTTATCATTAAAATTTATGGAAAAATCTCCATAAAGTCACAATTGACTATATCACATGACTTTTAAAACTTACAAGCAGCCCCACACATGAGGCGTGGACTGTAAGATTTCTCTCTTAACTAGTGAGGTGACCTAGAATAGTCATCTTAGCATGCAGAATTAATAATTATACTTGACGCAGAAATTCCCAAAAATAGGGTGCTCTGATTAGATTTGATCTTCTCCCACTTGGGAGGTCTTAATATTCGGCTACTGCACCATGACCAAAAAAAGAAAAAAAAAGAAATGGAGGATGGGAGTGTATGTGTATTTTCTCTCATGGATTGCTAGACCCACTGTCTAGATTCGCTTGCCTAGTGTTTTCTAGCGACATTAGTTGAGAACTACAAACGTAAACAACCCCTGGCTTGTTTTATTGTGATATTTAATTTGTCCAACCTCATCACTACAAATCTCGGGTTTAATGTAGTAGACCTATTGTAAACAAATCTCTTGATTGATCAGAACTAGTGCGAATAAGTGTAACCTTTGAATATCTTATATATCTTTTATTCTCTCCTTAAAGGTCACTTAGGAGAGAAAGGTTATCTATTTGTGGATCCCCTACACTATGTTGAGTATATGTTGAACATGAGTACAAGTAGACCAGTTTGTTGGGTAGGATAATTACGCCTTTTGGATTTACTTGCCTTCTATATTTTAGACATCGTATGTATCTTATCTCGCAAAATCTCAAAATTATTCAGAAAATTGATTATGCCTCCTATTTTCTGTAACTCAACTCATTTATAAGTAGTGCATGTAACTTTTAAAGCATAATAAGAGCCCTCAATACATATTAATTACATTATATTAAATTTGAAAGTGATTGCTTTGGCTTACACTGGCTAAGTTCAATTAAAATTGCAATAATTATATATGCCCAGAAGTTCAGTGAGTCAAAACTTTCCTTGCAAGATTCTAGTTAGAGGGAGTAGGCAGGAACGGCGCTCCCCTCCTCTCTTCTGGAAGCATCGCCAGGGGTGTTCCTGGCAAACTTTCTCGACGGCAAGCGGCACTCCCAGTGTCCCCATCGTCAGTGTAGTTGGGAGGGGGAGCCCGCCGGCAGCTCCCCCCTCACCCCAATCCTCCTCCTCCTCTTCGTCCTCGATTTTATTCCGCTCCTTTTTCCTTTTCCTCCTCCTCTTCGTCCTTGTCAATCTACCTCCTTGGTCATCCTTCACGCTGGTCCCCTTCCTCTGTCTTTCGTCCGTCCACCTATTCTTCCTTCACTCCATCCTCCTTCGGCTCATCTCCCCTCTTGTCTTGCTATTTGCCATTCACCCATCTCCAGACCCTTCCCCCCTCACCATCATCACCTGTTGCTGCTTCCCTTTTTCTTTTCCCCCTCTCCTTGCCCAGCCATCCACGGTCTCTAGTTTTGTCCCTGTACTTCATAGGGTTTTCGCTGAGATCTAGGTTTTGGCTACATTAGGCTTCCGGCATATTTGTTCTCATGTTTCCTCTTTCTTTGTAGGCTCATTCCATGTGCTATTCTGCACTCTTTCGAGGTGCTTGAGAGAAGGTTCCTTTGATCTAATAATAATCTTGGAGATGAAGGTTAGAGCTCTAGGTCCTGTGCTCATTCCGCGTGTCATTGGCATCGGGCATCTTAGAGTTCCTACTCTTTCAACTGCCACAAAGTTGCAGTCTTGTTGAGAAATTTCTAACTTGGCATCTTCGTGAAGGTCTTCCTCGGTTCTGCATAAACCTTGTCCTTTGTGGCAACTTCATGCACTGTTCGTCTTGCGACTGTCGGTCTTCACCTGGACTTCCTCTAATCATCTACCTTCTGCTTCTTACACTTTAATGTGTGTATGTTTCTCGTGGTTGCGTCCTTATCTTGTACCCGTCTTTATACAGGGTTTGTCGTACCGGCTCGACTCGTGCCGACTCGAACACTCGTACTGTATCAAGACGAACCTGAGTCGGTGCGACTCGACTGAATATGTATGATATGACTACGTGACTCATACGAGTCCGCACGAGTCAATCCGACTCATACCGGATCATGGGAGATCTGAGTCGGTCCGACTCGTCGAGTCGGCAAACCTTGGTTTATATGCTCTCTAGTGTACTCTATTTACTCTTGTCGAATGAAAGGCAGCTGTGTTTATAGACTAAAAAAAAACTTTCCTTGTACAATTTAAAGCTAATTGTACCCACTCCAATCAGCTATCAAGAGAATGTCGAAGAAAAGATTTCCAACGCCTCAAATAAAGGTAAATGACGTGCAACAGTAATTAAGATATGGTCAATGCTTTACTTGAGAAAACTCTCTACAAGATTTAAGGACGTGAATTGTAGCCATGAGTGGAGAAAACTCTCCACAAGGGAGAGGACGAAGTCCGCAAAAAGGAACAGAAATATTGTAGCCATGTACGATTCTACGTTCTCTTTGATCAAGATCAATTTCTTTTTACTTAACATCGACAATTATTTGGTTTGCTTTTAAAGTCATTATACTCGATCTATTCTGTATATTTGTCAATTTAAAATTAAGAGAAATGTTTGCGCTCCCTTGTTATCCAACACAAGACCTTCTTATTGCTTTTTTATCAGAGCTAGTGTGAATAAGTATTTATAACCTTTGAATATCTTATATATCTCTTATTCTCTCCTTAAAGGTCATTTAGGAGAAAAAGGTTATCTATTTGTAGATCTTCTACGCTTTGTTCAGTATATGTTGAACATGAATACAAGCAGACCAGTTTGTTGGGTAGGATAATTACGCCTTTTGGATTTACTTGCCTTCTATATTTTAGATATCGTATGTATCTTATCTCGCAAAATCTCAAAGTTATTATAGTCATGAGAAACTAAGTAAGAGACAGAAAATTGATTATGCCTCCTATTTTCTATAACTCAACTCATTTATAAGTGCATGTAACTTTTAAAGCATAATAAGAGCCCTCAATACATATTAATTACATTATATTAAATTTGAAAGTGATTGCTTTGGCTTACACTGGCTAAGTTCAATTAAGATTGGAATAATTATATATGTCCAGAAGTTCAGCGAGTCAAAACTTTCCTTGCAAGATTCTAGTCAGAGGGAGTAGGCAGGAGCGGCGCTCCCCTCCTCTCTTCTGGAAACATCGCCAGGGGTGTTCCTGGCAAACTTTCTCGACGGCAAGCGGCACTCCCAGTGTCCCCATCGTCAGTGTAGTTGGGAGGGGGATCCCATCGGCAGCTCCCCCTCCTCTCTTTTGGAAGCATCATTGGGGGTGTTCCTGGCAAACTTTCTTGACGGCAAGCGGCACTCCCAGTGTCCCCATCGTCAGTGTAACTAGGAGGGGGAGCCCGCCGGCAGCTCCCCCCTCCCCCCAATCCTCCTCCTCTTCCTCCTCGATTTTATTCCGCTCCTTTTTCCTTTTCCTCCTCCTCTTCTTCCCTGTCAATCTACCTCCTCGGTCATCCTTCGTGCTGGTCCCTTTCCTCTGTCTTTCGTCCGTCCACCTATTCTTCCTTCACCCCGTCCTCCTTTGGCTCATCTCCCCTCCTGTCTTGCTATTTGCCACCCTCCCATCCCCACACCCTTCGCCCCCTTACCATCATCACCTGTTGCTGCTTCCCAGTTTCTTTTTTCCTCTCTCCTTGCTCGGCCATCCACGGTCTCTAGTTTTGCCCCTGTGCTTCATAGGATTTTCTCTGAGATCTAGCTCTTGGCCACATTAGGCTTCTGGCATACTATCCTTGTGTTGTCGTTTTGTTGTCGCGTTTCCACTTTCTTTGTAGGCTCATTCCAGGTATTGTTCTGTAGTCTTTCGAGGTGCTTGAGAGAAGGTTCCTTTGATCTAATGAGAATCTTGGAGATGAAGGTCGGAGCTCTAGGTCTGTGCTCATTCTGTGCGTCGTCTCGGCGAGTGTCTCAGAGTTCCCACTCTTTCAACTGCCACAAAGTTGCAGTCTTCTCGAGAAACTTTTAACTGGCATCTCCACAAAGGTCTTGGAGATGAAGGTCGGAGCTCTAGGTCTGTGCTCATTTCGTGCGTCGTCTCGGCGAGTGTCTTGGAGTTCCCACTCTTTCAACTGCCACAAAGTTGCAGTCTTCTCGAGAAACTTTTAACTGGTATCTCCACGAAGGTCTTCCTCCGTTCTGCATAAACCTTGTCCTTTGTGACAATTCGATGCATTGTTCGTCTAGCGATTGTCGGTCTTCACCTAGATTTCTGCTAATCATCTACCTTCTACTTCTTACAGTTTGGTGTGTGTATGTTTCTCGTGGTTGCACCATTATCTTGTACCCGTGATTATGTGCTCTCTATTGTATTCTATTTACTCCTGTTAAATGAAAGGAAGTTATGTTTTATGGACAAAAAAAAAAACCTTTCCTTGTATAATTTAAAGCTAATCGTACCCACTCCAATCAACTATCAGGAGAATGTCAAAGAAAAGATTTCCAACGCCTCAAATAAAGGTAAATGGATCTGGTCAAGGCTTTACTTGAGAAAACTCTCTACAAGATTTAAGGACGTGAATTAATATAGCCATGAGTGGAGAGAACTCTCCACAAGGGAGAGGGTGAAGTCTGCAAAAAGGAACATTGAAGCCAACACAAGACCTTATTTGGTTTGCTTTTAAAGTCATTATCCTCAATCTATTCTGTATATTTGTCAATGTAAAATTAAGAGAAATGTTTGCGCTCCCTTGTTATCCAACACAAGACCTTATTGCTTGTGATTAATTTAGTTGGTTAGAGTCTTGGGATAACAAAGATATAACTCTCCTGTAAGATGAATAATTCCTCTTCTCAGTTTGATGTTCATTTGGAAGTACGGACATGCATAACTTGTTTATAGTCATTTGCTTAAGAGTTCAAGATTAAGGTAAAAATTAGAAATTTTAACCCATAGGAGTGCTGGCTAGAGGTTACAAGCTGTGAGTAGCGACATCAGTGGGCAATGGCCGCAGTCCAAGTCATATATAGGGGGTGATAAATAGTGTATCATTGTCTTAATTTTGTCTATTTAAGTGAGGATGAAGAAATGACCGATATAGTGACTTATCTCTATCCACACTCAAAATTTTAAAAATTAAAGATAAGATTTAAAGGAATTGAAATCTAGCTTAGAGATAATAAACTCATTCTCTCTTTTTCATGCATCAAAAGAAATTTTCGGATTAACTATTTTTATCCTTGACCGATGGTCATCCTAGCTATACCAAGTCCAATTCCACATTCTTTCCTCGCCCTTAATCTGAACAGAGAATACAAACGAAAGAATGGTGTTGGGTGGTTTGAACAAGAAGATCCTATGTGATGGCACTTGTCCGCGCTCATCTATTTCCACAGCTAACGGCTCCAGGGGTGGAATCCACAGCGGAACGTCTACTTTTTTCCTCAAATTTGGCATGCATCTAAGAGCACTAAAGCCGAGACAGAATGAGATTTTGAACCTCTTCTTCTTGTGCGCGTCCTTAGACACATCGGAGAAGAGGTGATAAATATTGTTTATCATTTTAGATATATCAAATGATTTATTCAATCCTCTTCTCGTATGTATCTTAGGGCGCACGGAGACATTAGAAAAAAGACTCTGACGAGCCATGGCTTGATCAAGACCACCAAGGAACCATGGAAACAGGCCTTCTAAACGTCAAGGGACGAGCCATGGCTTGATCAAGACCACCATGACGAGCCATGGCTTGATTTTGAACAGACTGTACTTAATATTATATTTATCTTTTAGGAGACTTTTACAGAAAAAAAAAGCACCAAATTCAACTCAAAAGAGGTCTTTGCAAAAATGTTGACCTTCTGGCTAAGAATTGTTGCCGGGAGCTAAGTGGGTACGGATCGTTGGAAGAGTGTGAAGCTTAATTTCCACTCTGTGTATATGCTTATCCTTTTTTAAAAAATCCAACTTTAATTGTAGACATGGACAAATATCCTTTACCGATCGAATTATGTAAAATCTTATGTGTTCTGCTATAATTGATCTTTCTTTTCTTTGTTTTATCATTCGTGCAGATAAAAAGAAAGGCATCCCATTCCTAACATAGAGTAATTAAGTTCGATCCACTTAAGATTATAGATAATCGATTCCTCATCATCTCCTTCAAAATGAGGGATGAGCATGATCATGAACAATTGTAGCGTCATTCACAAATGTACTTCGCGTTTTTCTACTTTTCTTCTGAAGAAAAAAATGACTGAAGACATTTGTGCAAATTTCATAGTACTGGGGAGATGTTTGTTATGAGATTTAAAGAATGAATAAATTAATCAGATTCACTGTGATGGACCGTTTCAAATGGAATATTACAATGGAAACCTCCTATAAGTATAGAGAAGGTACTCTTACTCTCAAGGTGCACTGACGCATAATGTGATGCAGAAACCTAAATTAGTGTCAGCATCAAAATTTTCCAAAATCCCTGATGAATAAAAATGCATAACAAAACTGCATTTTAATTAAGAAAATGGGCTGTATACAGAGATTAAAGTTCAGACATGCCCATGCATAAATCCAGTGACTGAAATAATTTCATATAGTTGGCAAACTGGCCTGATTTCAGGCCTACAAACACAGAAATCTGTTTAGAACTTTTTCTAATATTGAAATCTCAGTGTACTGCATGCTCCAAAGTCCAACAGGAGTCTGAGCCCATTTTTTGGTGGTAAATGTTTGTTGATCAATAACAAAATGATATATTCAAGAGTCCAACTTGCTGCACTCCATGTGGTGTCCATTCGATTTTTAAGATCAGCTGTTTAATATTTAGAAAAATTTGAAGTTGAAGACTATCTGAACATGACTATTGATTAAATCATTCAATCTATGATTGAACGGCTATATATACAAAATTGAAAGAAAAAATGTATTTCAGAAATGGGTAACACTTGCTGCACCGCATGCCCACACCATGCACGGGAAGCTGTCTGCAGCAGCAGCAAATTTTTTTGTTTTTTTTATTTTTTAAATTTTTTTATGTCGGCGCCATCACGTCGGGCACTTCTTATATGGGCCGATCTTAGATCGGATGATGACTATTCATCGGACTCAATTTTTTATTTTTCAGATTTTTTTTTTATCGTCTAATCGAAGATCGGACTATATGACATGTAGAGCATGATAGAATCCATCATATATATATATATATATATATATATTAAAAAAAAAAAAAACCGTGCGTACAGCAAGTGTTACTCTTCAGAAATTATCTGATGGCTCATCCGCGACGGTTCAGCAAATTTTTCCTATGTTCAAAACAAGGCACCTGTCTTTGCTAACAAACCCGAGGCCCATGTGCTGCAATTTCCTGCCACAGAAAATTAACTTGTCTCTTTTCAAGGGCTGACTCCCACCATTATCATCTACATTAACATATATATATATATAACCTTATTTCAATTGATCCGAAATTAGGTAGTGCGAGACAAAAGCTCTCTTTAACTGGACAGAATTCTTATCTTGTCTATGTTAATAAAGGAGCTAGGTGGAGTTTGCATGAGTCAATTAATGTCTTCTTCGTCAGTGCCCAGTCTTTAAGCGACTAAAAACTATAGGAATTGATTGGCTCAAAAGAGTTGAGAGTTAATTAAGGGGCCTAAAATTGTATTAAGAAGTCGAGTCCATGAATTCTCCAGCTTTGCCATGTAATAGAACTATAGTCGTCACAATAAAAAGACCAGATCGATGAGACTTTCATTAAGCTAATCTCTTGGTTAAAATAAATTTTTTTTTTCTAGAATAAGATAACATCCTTCACCGTCAGTGGTGGATGTAACATTCATTTAGTGGGGTCCTAAGATCCAATTTTGTCAAACCCATTAGTCTAATGCAAAGCAATCTAACCCAAGATTTTACTGGCTCAACTTAAGATCCCATATGACCTAATCTAAGACCTCACCCATATTTATGACCTAATATCTCTATTGAACAAAATTTTTACGACCACCACTGTCCACCGTGCAGTTCTGATGCGCCCCAGTGATGGTAAAGCAGAGAGGTCAAGGACGAGATGAACATGATGAACGCTGAGATTGCTTGCTATCTTTCCGGTTCTTTTTTAATCTAAGGATTCAAACGGTTGGCCACTAAGAAAGTTGAGCAGTGGAAGAACAGGTGGCTATATCCTCCGGACCGTGCACTACATACATAAAATACCCCATGCAGTACTGCATGATTAGCTACAGGGGGTGCTTATAAAAAGACCTGAAAAAAGGGGCAATAAGGAATCCAATGCCGTCATTCTTCACGCAGGGAATATTCTTCCCTCCAATGGGCTCCCGGAGAAAAGAGAAGAAAATCTGAAAAAAGAATGACTAATGAAGACATTGCCGATATTTTCTCATTCTTTTGCTAATCATATGGTTCGTTGGGTGGGCGTGCCCTACCATAACGATTCCCTCAATCAATTTGCATGATGCAATCAATGGTAGCTAGCTAAACCTAATTAATGGCCATAGTGGCCAATGAATAAGGTGTCTGTGGAAGTGGGAGGGATGGGATCACTTGGATTCTTGTCGGGGCCCTAAAACTTAATTTATTAGCTAAAACATATATATACTTAATTGTGAGATTGGTCGCATTCAGGATGATGATTCTAGGGTGACTTAAATCTTAACCAATGAAATTTTATGGCCCAAGGATAAGTCCAGGTGTATGTGTGAGAGAGATTGTGACGAGCAGCTGAAAATATCTGATAATTTGCGAACCAAACAGTTATTAAACAACTCTTTCACTTGCATGCGCGCACGCATGCAGGCCACCCTTGGGCACTAGTCATGTTGCGTTTTCCTCTCTTCGTTTGAACTGGGGCCCGTCTATTAATTAAGAGCTTGTTTGAAAGCATCAGTGTATGGTAAACAATATGGTAAAATCTTGGTCTTGATATCTTTGATTTTAAAATTAACAAAAATAAAATGTTTGATTTTAAAAACTGATTTCAAAATCGCCAGGTTTAATTTACGGTGATTTTGGATTGTAAAACCAAAATTAACTAAGAAAAGATTTTAAGGGTCAATCGATTTTGAAATACAGTAATTTACGACGTCCCAAACATTAAAAAAATATCATAAAATAATTTACAATATTCCAAACATAAGAAAAACGTTATTTTACAATTGTTTACGACATTTTGTGGTATTTTAATTTAGGGTGACTTTAGATTGTAAACCAAAATCAACTAAAAGAAGATTTTAAGAGTCAATCAATTTTGAAATACAATAACTTATAACGCACCAAATATTAAAAGAAAATCATAAAATAATGTACAGTATTCTAATTAAACATAAGAAAAACACTATTTTACAATTGTTTACGATGTTTTGTAGTATTTTACGGTGCACCAAATGACACCTAAGAAGGAGCTAGACCCTTTGCTAACTTGCCATCGGACTCTTTACAAATCATTTCTCTTTCATTTACAAAACATCAAGAAAAAAAAATTCAAACCATGTACATATGTAGTTTGAAGGTTTCATTAGTGCTTTCTGCAAAACGATCGAGGGGGAAACAGATGATGCCCCACCACTGTGCACTGTTTGAGTAGTGAAGATATTAGGGAAGGTACTTGCGAATTCACAAGGGAATAAATTTGTGGGAATAGTTGAAGATTAAATTTCTCTTTCGTCTTTTGTACCGTCTTATAACTTTTAGTAGTACTCCACGTACAAATGTAGTCAAAAGCAAGGGAGAACCTTGTCCCAAATGCCGGGCCTGAGTGCTCCGCAGTTATTAGAGCCTTATGTACATGGATATGTCAGAATTGGAAGATTAAATTTTAATTTCTATGTTACATAATATGAAATAACGCAAGAATTATCCCATGAAAGACTGGCTATCAGCCCTTGGTTATTTGGCCCAAGCCCACCCAACGGAGAAATTAACTAAATAATGCTAATACACAATATATAGCCTAACTAGGGAAAGGCATAGAGCTCATTTTCCATTAATCTTCGAAAGATTTATTTCTATGATACAAGTGGAATCATTGCCCAGCTCCCAGTGGAGATTAATGAACGTGTCTATTAGAATATGTAGCTCCACGTTGGAAATATATATATATATATATATATATATATATATATATATATATATATATATATATATATATTTAAAATTATGGTATTCTTTTTACTCATTGTCTTAAAATTTTAAGTTGAACTATTTAATAATCTCAATATAATGTCAAAACTCATAATGAACTGACAGAACTTATATTGGCCTGCACATAAGGAAGCATGTTAGAATAGACCCATGTCCAATAACTTCAAGAATATCCAAGTTCTTAACAAAATTGGCAAAAAATTGAACAACCTGATTACAAGTTCTTTGCAGTAATAGAGGATGCTTTTGGTCTTACAGGTTGACTAGGTTGAGGTAGGATGATGACCTCTGCGTCGCCTTAGACAACACCTTCTTGACCCACATATAGGAAGCCATTTTGAGACCCACTTCGAATCCAAGGCCTCAACCACTGAAGCATCAGAGATGTAGTTCTGTTATGTAACCTCCCTTTGGGAGTCCTCCCTTGCCACGAGCCAACACTGCTCGGCCACCATGAGAGGTAGGTGTAATACTTGTTGCATCGCATAACGGTAGAGTGCAGTTTAAATTTTTTTATTTTTTGAAAATTTTTTAAGTTGGCCCCATCATATTGGACACGTCAGTACAATTTAATCACTGATCGGATGATTTAAAAAAATCTCCCGATTATTTATTTTTCAGATTGTTTTGAATTGTTTGATCAACGATCGAATTATACTGATCGTAAATGATGGGGCCCATCTAAAAAGAAATTCAAAAAATAAAAAGAATAAAAAAATTTACTATTATTGCAGCCGTCCGATCAACTCAAATCAGACGACCGCGAGCGTTGCGGGTGATGCAATAAGTATTACTCGACAGGTAGTTCCACAATCCAAACTGATTTTGACCGTTTGGGGGCACATCAGCCAACAAAGAGCTGAAGGGTTTGCTGGGATCGGGCTGGTGTGATTCCTTGTCCTTCGCCTGCCATTAAGTAAAGGCTGCTTTCGCAGCTGTGGAGCAGCAGCGTGGAGGGGGCGGGAGGCGTGGACGAACACCTTTATGCAGCTCTCCTTCCATACGAATCATAGAATTAATGGTGCAATATTTTCTCAGCAGCTCAAGAGAATCGATTACCACTTTGTACATTATTAACTGAGCCTAACTTTGTTGGCCCTTCATCACTACCACATTTAGAGAGGTCATAAATTAAAATTCAACCACATGCTTACACCCTATTTCCTTCGGTTAAAATTATCGAATAATTAGGTAGAATATTCATATTCGGTGCAAAATTCGGGCTCGGTTAGACAGCAACAGAGTCCTGGTGCCGATTAGAACGGGTAGCAAGGTTGGGGTCTATGCTGGTGGAAAATGGTGCTCGATCGGTTATCTCACATTTATTTAAATGCTCTCGCATGTGGACAGCAACAAATATAAGATGTGGACAGCAGCAAAATATGAGATGCTGTTCCAAATCATAACTTAGCTCCACTATTATATTAAAATTATTGATTACTTCAGAACTTTATAAATATTCTTTTTAAGATATTTTATTTTATTTTATTTTAACGTGGAAGTACTTTTCTAACACATCCGTATACAACTACATGACAAGAAGGATAAGTAACCTAGATCCTTTCTCCATAAAAACCTGTCAAAGATGACTAGTCGTAGATGTTCTCCAGATGGGGTTAGTTATCACCGGAAGCCAAGCCGGAAACTGGATGTTAGTTCCATATGTTGATACATATCCACAATACTACTCACTTGTTAAGAGGCTTCTCCTTGTAAATACTATGTAACGCTAACCAAACTTCTCCAAACTTAAGCGATGCTAAATGCTGGAACCCAAGACAGAAATAGAACTTGCTTGGGTCATGGATCTCACTTCTTTTAAGACAGTGCTAAATGCCCACCTGAACGACTCCAACAGCTTCCCGACAAAGTTCTCTTCGGGGCAAATAAGAACCATAAAGTACCCTACATATTATGCAAAGTTTCTAGCACTAATGCATAATTTGGCATGAGTAATATTTGCTGCTGCAAGTGGACAGTCATTCAATCAGCTCCATTCATCAGGTTCGAACGTATGAAGGTAGCAAATGTGGTTTTTTTTTTTAAAGATTACTCCCTTAGACTTGTCTCCATCTCTTGAATCTTTAAAATAAAACATAAAAAATAAAAAAATTACCTGCTGCCATAGTCATTCGATCGAACCCAAGCTACTATCCCACATTGTGATTACATGCCCAATATTGACGGATTAGAAGATTGATTCTCTACTACATGACTTCTTTATCTAAAAACTGTGCGCTAAGAATTACGGAAGAAATATAGATAGTACTTCTTGTGAAAGAAGAATTCTAATTAGAAAGGAATTGAGGAGAAGGAAAGAGGCAGTGGACTCCACTGCTTGCATGGAGTCTGCATGGATTGGGTCTTCATGCATGGAGGACTTTGACATGACTTTTTTTTCTCCTCTCTTCTATTCTAACTCCCTTCTTCCTTACCTATAATAGTAGTAAGTGACTCTACCGCAGTGCACAAGGGTGCTAAGCCGGATGATGGAGGAACTGGTCAGAGGAGTCAGGACCGGACCGTGAGCGGGTCTGGAGACGGAGGAAAGGGGAATTCCTGCATACACCGAGACGAGTTGTCAGGCAAGATCTGGTTTCTTTTTTAGGGTAAATCTCCTCCGATGCCCAAGTCATTGGTGATCTAATAAAGTGGAAGAGAGAGAGTATTTAATAGATCTTTATGACATACCTTTTCCAAGACGTTGGGCCCCCTTCTTTATAGAAAGGGGATAGGTAGACAGTAAAGTCCCAGTCAATATAGGATTAAAGAGGGTATTTACTGTAGCGATTAATGTCGTTTTCACCTTTTCACCATGGCTACCATCTAACCACATGGGTTGTTTGGTCGACCCGAAGAGGACCTAGGGGGAAATCCCCTTATAACTTGCCCCCGACTCCCAGGTCGGCGGGAAGGCCGATGACTTGGGAGTGAAGTGGAGCAACCGGATCTAGGAGGCATTGTTAAGAGAGATGGTGAGGTGGCTGTCTGGCTACTTGCTTCTTGTGAAGGACTTGAGCATCTGAGCTTTCGTCATTCCCCTGGAACGAGTCGGCGGCCCGAGTCGGGGGAGTAGCAACATGCTGCGCGACCCGGATTAACTCCAGTCATTGAACCGGTCCTGACAGTGTGGGCCCTATAAAGACTATGTCGATCAAGATGCTGAGTCCGTTTGAATTCAGCAAAATTGGTATCGTTAGAAAGAGTACAAAATTATCTATCATTCTATATAATTTTGCACATAAAATCATGAATGCAATGTATAATTTCAATCAATTAATACTCAAGAATGTATAATTATCATCGCTCTTCATCTCTGAGGGTTGGTGAAGCAGGTCTCTCCCCTTCACTTCCATCAGAATCTAGGATGGAGGAGCCAACATAGGGAGGAAACATTGAAGCTGTGACTTGGGAGCCTTACGGTCTTGCTTGGGCCTCTCGTCATGGTAGGGACGCTTGGCAGTTGGCCCAGAGTCGTCCTATCGGAGCTTCTCAACTTGAGGCAGTGGCGGCGACCCAATCGGCTTCAAGGCGACTTTGGCCAATAGAAGGGCTTCACGATTGATATATTTGTGGACTCGGGTGACAAGGTCTTGGAAAGTAGGCAGATGCCTCTCCACGTGCAAGCCAAAAAGCTCGACGTCAGTGGAGCCATTAATGACCGTCGAAACTACTAGGGAATGGTCCAGGTTGGCGATCTGTGCCGCCTCAGCCCAAGACCTAGTGAAATAGTCCTTCAACGTCTCACCCAACTCTTGCCTGATAGCAAGCAGGCTTGCAGACATCTTGAGCTGGCGGATGGCGTCGTAGAACTGGTCAATGATGAGCTAACCGAGTTCTTCTAGAGAACGGGTAGAGTCAACCACCAGTGACTGGAATCAAGTCGTCGCCGCCTTCTCAAGGGTGAAGGGGAAGAGTCGGTAGCAGAGCTTCTCTGACACGCCCTTGACTCTAAGAAAAGAGTTAAACCTCTCGAAGTGAGCGGCATGGTCGATTGTGCCGTCATATACTAGGCCCTTCGATAGTTTCACATTCTCTAGAATGTGGGTTGCCATGATGCTGGCGGAGAAGGGAATCTTCTCCAGGATGTTTTTGGCGAGGGGGATGCCATGTGGCCGAGTCACCAACTGTTGCATCTCCTTTCGAAGCTCAGTTAGGCGGCACTCCAGATCATGGTTGACGTGGCTGAAGTGGCCATGTTCTCACGGCCCCCGATCAATCAAGTCTCAAACGATGCCTGATCTACTTCCGTGACGCACGTCCATTGATGTCGGGCCGGCCCGTCGAACCCGTCTTGCGGTGGGGCGGGGTCCTGCGCTCCAATCGGGTGCCCGGCGAGGGCAGAGGCTCCCGGGGTGATTGGCCCCTGAGGGTGAGCCGAGGGGCCGGCCGAGTAGCATCCGACCAGAGAAGGATGCTGGTACATTGGCTGATACACAGGCTATTGGGGTTGTGGCGGTGGTTGCGGTGGAGCATGTGGGCCGAGTGGTCCTAGATGTTGGGCTATGGCTACGACCATATCATGTAGCAGTCCCAAAGTGTTGACATTGGCCGAGAGGTGTGCTCCCTGTTGAGCCAACACCCCTACACAATCCTCTTGACTCGGAGGTGTTCCGAGTGGAGTTGGTTGTAGGGGAGCAAGCCTTTGAGGCGGGACCAAAGGGGGTACGACACTTGGGCCATCCCCCAATTGAGCCCTAGGGTCTCGAGTTAGTTCGACTGACCCGTCTAACTCCTCGTGATGGGACCTTGTTGCACCATGACTGCGTCATTCCCACAGAGGGCGCCAAGTGATGCTACCGCGACATACGAGGGTGCTGAGCCGGATGATGGAGGAACTGATCGGAGGAGTCAGGACCAGACCGTGAGTGGTCCAGAGAGTGAGCTGGTTGGAGACAGAGGAAAGGGGAATTCCTGCATTGCCTTTCTTTATAGAAAGGGGTTAGGTGAGTAGTAAACTCGTAGCCGATATATGATTAAAGAGAGCATTTACTTTAATAGTTAATGTTGTTTCCACCTTTTCATCTTGGCCATCGCTACCCCTATGGACCGACTGGATTAGGCCCAATTCGGGCCCCTTAGTAGGCGGACTCGAAGAGGACTTAGGGAGAAATTCCATCATTAGTAAGACTTCGGAGTTTTTTTAGATTTTAGTAAGACTTCAGAGTTGACGGTGTTTGACTTCAAAAAAGCTGTCATGCCAAACAGTCGCAATTTTTAAAGACACCAACTTGTTGAGCAGTAGCGACGGAAGAAAGGATACACCTGTCGGAACCAATTTGTTGTCACAAATCCAACGATAAAGTCAAACTTTAAACCAAGAACTGTCTACTTTGAAATAAAAGAAGAAGAATAATACTTGCTGCACCTACATCGGTACAGTCAAAAATAAATAAATTGTCAAATTGAGACCAAGTTAAAAAAAATACTCAACAAAAAAATTCTAATTGCATCGGCAGTTGATGCAGTATCAACTACTGCCAAGTCTTACTCACAAAAGATAAATGTCATATAAACAGTTTATAAATTATTATTAGCTCTCCAGTTAAAAATAACTCTAAAAAGATGTCACAGTAGCCTTCATCTTTTCTAGGCGGCAAACAGGAGTGACACGAAGGTCACGTGGCATACTAGTATACCTCTAAATCAATTCTGAAGCTAAAGCCAACATACGATCAAAATAAAGGTCACCATGTTTCAACAAATCAAAAAATATAATATATAGAAAGTATCCAACATGGATCTACCGGTCCAAAAGGAGCTGCGATGTAGGCACTTACCGGTCAGAAGATTAGTCCCAAGGGTTTGGGGATTCCTGAAGGAGCACCAAGCCAGCTTCATGAAAAGGACTTGATTTATTATTTCATGTACTCTGTAAATCTTGGGCTATCGATTTTCGGATCGAAATCTACTACTCTAAATATTATTTATGCTCTCTTAATTTTATTCGTCTAAAATCTTTTAAAAAATAAGAAACTTGTTCTTTTTTACGTTCCAATATTTTCGCATCAGAATAGACAGACAAATAGGATCAAGAACAGCACAAAATAATTTAGAAAAAAATGACTTACCGATCTGGATTGTTGTAATTCAAAACAAAGATGATTCAATTGAATTTGATCAAGCGTGGAAAGTTTTAATAATCAAGATTCAAGAGATGACATCCTAGTGTATGGTCGGAATGCCCGTCTTGAGATTGAGAACAATATTTATACTCCTGATCTATGATTGAGAACAATATCATGTATACGAAGAGAAGAGAACCATGAAACTCACACAATTCACTGAACCAGGAAAAGAAACACTTTCGTTTGGTAAAAGATGAAAAATGTGACAATGCACGGGTCAAGTACGTATATAAACCAGTCTAGCTATGAACGTGTACGTACGTGATATTTATAGATTTTAATTTGTATGTATATACTTCCATAAGTTAATCTGTGTGCACACTCTTGATCTTCAATAAATATTTTTGGCATCTTCAAAAGTGTAAACTTTAGACTGAATATGTATATGAACGTGTACGTGATATTTAACCATATAGATTTTTGTATATATACTTCTATAAGTTATCTGTATTTACATTCTTGATCATAAATCTTGTTATGAATATTTTTTACATCTTCAAAAGCTCCATACTGTAAATTAAATTGAATATGTGTATGGGAACAGTTACTATATGCTACAATGATAGCAGCTTTTCATGTTTTGGGGTTTTAAACCTCCTTAATTGATGAGCAAAACTAAAATGTCAATGGATGGGAATAACTTTAAGGGTTAATTGGAGTATTTTTATTTTCTATCATTTTCAATTTTTTTTAAAATACTTTTTACGTACACTCAATCAGACGACTATAATTAAGTTTCATGATCAAGCGTTGAAACGTAAGTCTCAAAAAATGAAAACGATCTTAAGAAGATAATTAAATATTTAAAATTTTATAATATTTTTATTTTTTATTAAACATAGGATGAGAGAGATTTTTTATCTTTTTATTAAACATGGGATGAAAGAGCTTGTTTCCCTTGGTCAGTCGACTGCAACCGACTGTAACGAAGCCAATCCTTTTCTGCCGAAAACCTTTTTTATGAGATGCATCAATGGATGAGAAGGAAAGAATTGGAAGAATATGGCCAAAGAACACGGTGACATCAACTGGTTCAGGCATTCATGCAAGAATTATACTTGCTGCATCTGCAGTTAGTATTTAAAGAAAAATAAAAATAAAAATAGGTTGGCCTATTATACCTTATGTGTTCATGCAATCTGATGTTCTATCGGACAATGTAAAACATTAAAAAATAAATCTTGTGTTCAAGCCTAATGTGTTCATTGAGACTTTTTTATTATTCATTTAAGTTTGATTTTTTATTTTTTATATTTTTGTAGATCATTCGATAAAGAATCAGATTGTATGGAGATGTAGATCAAATGGGGCCGACTCAAAAACAAATTTCAAAAAAATTTAAAACAACAGCAGCTGATGCAACAAATATAACTCTTCCTGAAAACACCAAAAATCGAATACATTTGCTTTATTATTTATATAGTTTAGAAAAACTTGAACATCCTCTCGAAATGTTGATAAGAAAAAGAAGGGAAAAAAAAAGGGGGTACAACTACAAGATATAACCATGCTTGGGCCGGTGCTATCCCAGTCAAAGCGAGAGGAATAGCCTGGTCTCTTCGTTATTTAGGTCTCTATTACTGCAAAAAAACGCAGGGAGGAGCCAGCACACGCTAACTCTCTCGAAGGTGTAGCTTGCATGCGAAGAATGGTTTCTTCCTTTGATGGTGAAGCTATGATCGGTGTGGAGCTCCTCTTCGCTTCTTATATCGGAGGCCCCGGCCTCACGTTGCAGTCGATGGTGGTGAGGTCCGCCGTGATGCCGCCGTCCTTGGTGGTCACCTTCCGAGTGTTGCAGCGCCCGTTGTCCTTCCTCTGGTACGTTTGCTCAGTGACGGCGGTGCCCGACAGGGAGCCGCCCTGGGGCTGCAGCCATCCCCCGGCAACCTGTGTGTCAGTGATGGAGACCTGGGTGCGCATGGGATTGAGGGTGACGTCGGTGAAGTGGTATAGGATGTGGGAGAGGTTGGTCCTGGCGAGCATCCTGTCGCCATAGCCGGCGGTGGCGGCGAGCATCTTGACGGGGTATTTGGCCTGGTTGATCACCCTGGCCAGGAAGTGGTTGGTGGGCTGCTCCGTGATCCTGGTGTCCGACGTGTACTTGGACTGCGAGAACACCTCCTTGAGGGTCCCCTGCATCTTGTACTCGACGGAGCTCTTGTACTTGAAGTGGGTATCGATGAGGTGGGTGAAGTTGCCCAGGGAGGAGCGCACCCACCCCTCGAACCGGGCCTGCCGCGCTGCCTCTAGCTGGAAGTGGCCGTCCATGAACTTGTAGTTGGCGTTGCGGGAGATGAAGGTGGGCTCGGCGTGGTGCTTCATGAGCATGGCCGGCACGGCCGGCAGGTGTGGGTCCAGCCACAGGTGCAGGTTGGCGTTGATGAGCCAGAAGGGGATGGCGTAGCCCACCTTGAAGCCCACCGTGTGCGGCCGCCCGTTGAGGAGGTTCCCTAGGAAGGGCGTCAGGTCGAGGTCGTAGGTGGGCATGTCGAAGGCCTTGATGGCCACCACGGGGGTCCAGAAGAAGGGGTTGATGGCGCCGGGGAAGACGATTGGGAAGGGGATTACCGACCCGGCGTAAAGCCCGTCCACGGTCACCACCACCTCTCGGAAGGCCCAGTTGCCCCTTCTCGACGGGATGTTGTTCTGGATGTTGTAGGAGTCGGGGGGGTTGGCGTACCAGAACTCATCGTCGCCGTGGGAGGAGACGCACACCTCCAGCACGGCCTTGTAGGCGTTGCGGGGTATCCGCAGCTTGCTCCCGCGCAAGTCCGCCGCCTTCTCCACCCGGAACCAGAACCCGTTCTCGCCCCCGCGCTTCCTGTTCGCGATGGGGACGACAAGGTCCGCGGGCCTCCCCAGCAGGTTCGTCACCTTCTGCTGCTCGGACGCGTAGGGAGGGAGAGGCTGTGCCAGCGACGCTGCCGCCGACGCCTCCTCCTCCTCGACGTCCCCATACCGCGGCTTCACGGGGGTGAACATTTCCTCCTCGGCGGAGTTCCACCCCGAGCTTAGCAGCTCCCGCTTCCCTTCATCGTCCTCCTGCATGGAGGCCGGCAGGCGCAGCAGCCCTGGGCTTTTGCGCTCCGGGGCGTTGAGGCCACGGCCGAAGAAGTCGAGGGTGACGTTAACGTGGTAGACCCCCTTGTAGTAGTCGTCCACCGAGTTCTCCAGCATCACGGAGAGCACCCGGGAGGACACCGGCGCCGTCGACCCCTCCCTCACCTCCGACATCTGTGGCACCAGCAGGGATGCGAAGTGGGTCACGTCCTTGCGGACCTTCCAGAAGACGCCCACCTGGCTGACGGGCTTGGCGGTGCTGGTGCGCAGGATCTCCACCCCGTCGAGCCACACGGCCGCGATGCGGTCGTTCTGCTCGCCCGCGCAGGAGGCGGAGAACTCGAGCACCGCGCGGTTCCACCTGCAGGTCTCTGGTGGGGTGTAGTTGACGGCCACCGGAGGCGCGCCCACGGTGTGAGCGAAGCCGTACTGGAGGAGGAGAAGCGAGCAGGAGGGGGGCTCCTCGGCGGGGGGTTGGACCTCGGGCGGGTTAGGGTCCATGTACTCCACCGGTTCGTCCTCCTCCTCCACCTCCGGGTCGACGGGGATCCCCTCCTGCTGGAGGTCATCGCCGCCATCAACCCGGAGTCTGGCGGCGGATGCGTGGCGGCTGCAGCAGCTCCCGACGCAAAGCAGCAAGAACAGAAGAGAGACTAGCCGTCGTCGCAGTGTGGGGAGCGAAGAGGAGGAGGAGAAGCAGTGGGCTTCCATCTCTTCCTCTCCTCTCGAGCTTTCTCCTCTTATCTCGCGCTGTGTGTGTCAAGGTACCAGATGGAGTGAGGTCCCCGGCCATGGAGGGCTTGCCCTTTTAAAGCTCCGAAACCCTAACAGTGCGGGGAGAAGAGGACAGTAGTTCTGGGTACGGACGTGACCCTGCCTCTGCTGTCATGCAGCGATAGATCCAGCGGTGTCCTTCCGAGCGTGGACGAGGGAGGAAGAAGAAGAAAATATTCTCCTCCTTGATAAGATCTACACATCCTTGCCACATTTCCCCTCGCATACATGGCTGCAGTGTGGGAGGATTCCCTTTAGGAAGGCTCTCTGCATCTTCAGAAGTGCAGTACAGGCCCAGACTCGTTGCAGGGTTGGCATCTTCCCTATCTTGGGGGCACTCTCGAACAGGTTTTGGATGCAGAAAAACGCGAATCGTATGTTCGTGATTCATCACAGAACAGGGGTACTCTTACTTTTCTTCACTCTGCCCATAATTAACAGGGTAAAAGGAATCAGCTTAATGAAATATCATATATATCCTGGTGTGTGAGTTGTGAAATGCACAGAAGGAGATTGTTAAACCTAAAATGTCTAGATATGTAAAGGGTTAATGCATGCATTCCGTTGTATATATATATATACATCTCTGCAACAAGTGTCCTCATTTCAATGAGTTGAAGGGAGAAACATGAACAGCAACGCAGCAGTAGTAGGAATTAACAGTGGCTGCAAGGTACTAGGAATGCAAGCATACTCGGCATGCAAGATCTAACATGCTGTTTTCCAAGTAAGTAACCAAAAATCTGTGAAACATGCAATGATACGGGGATCATGAAAGAAAAATGGCTGAAAAGTTAGGAAAATTCCGGAAATTATTGGTTGGGGGTGGGGGGGGGTGTTCTTCTCAATAATTGCTGTGCTGCATCATTCGTCTACTTATTTCCTGTGCCATGTGATTTAGGGTCTTGGATTCATGCCTCCTCAGTTCACGTGAATAATGTGATGTCGACCTACGAGCTACCCGAAGGTTAACGGGAAAGTTGGGAATATATATGTTCGTAAGTTGTCTTTGGATGTCTGCAAGTTCGAAACATCCGATAAGTTAACCCAGCTAAAGATTCCTTTTACGAAGAAACAACCGCGAATCCTATGTATATTTAAGCGATCGATGGATCCTTCACCTATTAATATTGAAACTATTTCTTCGTAAACGTATATATAGCATCCATCATCGAAACAACGATCGATATATGCCCTTCACTATTGTTGGCACTGTTTCTCCAACTGCGTTAGGATCCATTATCCAACTACACTGGGGATTGTATTATATATGTTACTATTTTTTGAAGAAAGAATATATATCCTACAAGATTGGATAAGTTGGATATATATATATATATATACTTGAAGCACTTCTGTGACCCTCTAGGAAGAAAATGGTGCAATTAGAACTTATGTCTCGATCGATCAGCCATCCAACATAGTTAATACCAATGTCGAAGATCAGTGATTTTTACGAGTATAATTAATAATAATTGTAGTACATTAACATTTTATCAAAAATTCGTAGTGCTACAATGCCAAAATCAAATGAAAGTGGATATGCTTGCATCCGTATATATAAGGTTGTGGCTGACGAAGACAAATAAGTAAGATTAAGGAGAAAGGGAAACAAAAGAAGCTATAGAATGAAATGTAAGTAGAAAAAGAAACAAAGGAAGTTTTAGAAGGAAATGCATCTATCGTTTTGATATTTCTGTTAAACATTAATTGAGTTCTTCAACTTAAGCTTTATGCCTTATTTGATTGGAATATTAGTTTTGATATAATATTATTTTTATCTTGATATTTTAATAGTGTATTATTTTTATCTTGTTATTATTTTTATGGTATACAATGTTAATACTGAAACTGATGAGGAGCATAGAGGAGGGCAGCTGAAGAGGAAAAGAATCAGCTAGTAGTAGAAAACGAGAGGAGAGAAGGCCTTGAGACTTTCAAAGATTAAGCTCTATTGTTTTTATTGTGAGTTTGAGTATGTATTAAACTTGTTGCAACAATAGTATACTTTATCGATATATGAATATCAAAGATTCAAAATTGATAGGATATCCAAATGTCTACTATTAGCTGTAATATCAAAATGAATACTATTAGAAGCTTTCTAATACAGAACAGCCAAATGCCCCATTAGATATAGATAGATTCTAATATTTAAAACCACTACTTTTCGTCCCTATAATATATTTTCTAACATCATCATCTCAATGAGAGCACAATTAAAGGTTAATTGGCCGCTATCACCTGAATGACAGTAAACATGGAGTTCATGACACAAAGAATATAACCAGGCCTTATATCATGTTAGTTAACGTACCAATTGACAGTGGACACGAAGGCCAAAACTAGTTCGTATTCAAATGAAATAAACACTTATTGAACCATTATAGAGTCCAAGTATGTTAGAATTTCTTTTGTACGAGGATAACAAAATGGAAACATTAACGTAGTAACTATCAAGGAATATGAACCCAGTTAAATTACATTTCATCATTGAATCACATGATTCAAGTGTATATATATATAATTATGTCAAAAGTAGAAGAGTTTAATCATTTTAGACCAGAAGGCCAATTTTCCTCGTTTAATAATTGCAGCAAGCAATCAATTATTATTTCAAAGTTCACTACAAGAAAGGTTATCTATCCCTACAGTTTGCATATATTTATGCTGTCGTTGCAATTAATGTGCATTTATTTACCCATGTGTTGTTTAAATAAAAATATTTAATTAATAACTCATAAAGTCAGATAATATAGTACCCTTTACCTATAATTCATGTGTAATGTAGATATTGGCATAATTGTATTCGATCTAAATCTCGGAATTATTGGTTCCATATATGGGAAAAGAATTAGGCATTTCCGTTTGGGCTTCTTGCTTGACACTGCGCCTTAACTCCCTTAAACACCCATAAAAATAACTTAAAAGTTTTGTTCTTCAATTCCCAAAATTCAAACTCCCCTCCCAAAAAGCCCTATATCTCCAAATTCCAAACTCGTGTAGCTAGGTTTCTTCCTCCCTCCTTCCTCCGGATTGAGATAGTCTACTCCCACATTTTTTTCACCATCTGTGCTTCATTTCATCATATTGGTTCAATTATTGTGATGGAAAGAAAGTGAAACCTAAAAAAGAGAAAATTTTCTACTTTTTAAAGATTTTAAACCAACCAGAATGAGTGACGTATAAGTAGTGTAGAAGAAATAGAGTATGATGATCTCAATCCCCTTCCTCCCCGTGCCTGTGCTATACCCCACCAAGCTGTTGGGTGATGCTCATCTTTTGGACTGTTGATATATGGCGTTTGAAGACCTTGTTATAATAGCTATTCAACCATATTCAGTGGTTCGAATGACTGCCAAGTTATTTTGCATTGATATCAGTTACTTTTTCTTAATTTGTTCCAATATATAGAGAAGCTAATTATATGCATGTTGCCATATTTGTTTACCCTAATCATTTTTAAAAAAAAAAAAATGTTTGCTATAATGTTTCATAACTAGGACTGGGACTGATATTGGTATTCTTGATTCGGCTTCTTGGAACCCACAATTCCTCTAATACGTACAATCAGTTATTGCAGATTAAGGAGGATTAGGTCTTGGCTCCATCAAAAGTCTTGAGTTTGCTAAAATTATCAGACACTTTTAGAGGTGGGATAAAACGATAGCAGGTGAAGGTCCTCCCACATAACCATTTTTCACAGGTTCAATTCACATTCTTTAAACATTCTAGGTTACAATGGGACCTTCTTTCTCCATTATGAATTCAGGTGATCAACATATTCTAAGTTCGAAATTTGAATATATGCAAATAGTTTTCATGGCAGCTATGTGATTATTATCTAGTACTACCTTTTTCCTTTTTTAATCCTCAGTTCAGATGTTTAAGATTGGGACACAATCTTTGCAGTACTCTTTTTCAAAAGAAAAATATTTGGTTGATCCAAATATCTTCTCTGAATTTGAACTTGAACCAGCAATTCTCTATTACAATTAATAAGAGTTAGATGCCTTTTCTTTTGTGTATTGGTTGTAAACACTATCTCCTCAATCGAAGATGATTTTTTCATTGATCCTTAAAACTAAAAAAATGGTCCCATTGATGGCGAAGTGTACTCCTGTAAAGTCAGAATATGGAAAAGCATATAATTTCATATGTCATCACGCTGAATTAACTTTGCCTTTATGTACATTTTCAGCATTTGCTTAGAGACCACAAATGAAGTTTATGCTGTTATACATTCCTAATTAAGATCAGTATCAATTTGAGTATGAACGTTCTCCTTTTTCCCCGTTCCGATAGAATATTTAATTATGATTAGGAGTGACAAAAGTTCTTGCAATTAGCAGTCCCATTCAGATGCATCAAGTAGTTTTGTTTGCTGTTAAATACATATAAGCAAGGAAAGTCAGATCATAGTGTTGCATTGACCACACATGAGCATTGTTTGTTTTCAGTGTGTGGAGCTGGCTACTTAAAATCTTTGTTTATACTTCTTATTCGGTCTTTAACATCTAATATATAAATTTCCAGCATGGCCAGGTGGAGCTACAGAGGAGACATGGTTAAGGGTCTCCCATGGCTTCGCTTTCATTAAGATTATACCTTTGGGTGGGTCAACCCGAATTCGAGTGGGCCAATCTGATGGATCGGGTTGAAACTGATTGGGTTAAGGGTGGAGGCCTTTCAACCCGACCTTGGATGGATTAGGTTAGGATAAAGTCGACCAATCTGACCTAACCTAAGTCGAACATTAATACATATAAGTGATAACTTAGATCACTAAAATATATTTCAGTTAATTTATATCATTGAAGAAAAATTTAGTTTGCAATATGAACAAATATATTCTCAAGAAATAGTTATGTAATTATGTTTGTATCTTCCTTTTAATTTTTTATTACTTTGTTAAGGTAGATAGACAAATGCATTCATGTCTTTGTACACAAAACTTTGGCACTAAGAAAGAAAAGTTAAAACTATTGACTAAAGATATAACCTGACTTAATCCAACCCAACCCTATATAAAAGTTGGGTTACATGTGTTGGGTTTGGTTGAGATATTGTTGAATGAGTTGGTTTAGGATTGAGGAAGTTGGGTTGACTGTTGAGTTGGGTTGGATTAGAATTGAGGGGTCTCTTATATAAGTTGGGTTAGAGTTCACCTCAACCCAACTTAACCCAACCCAAATTGAAGCCCTAACTTTCATTGTTTGATTGTTCGTCTTTCAAATTGTCGAGGAACGCAATTGGCTTTTTTGTAAGTAAATTGATCATGTATTTCCATCGATCCGTTTTGACGGTATTTTCTTCCTTCTCTAAATGGCCATGCAAAGGCTTATGTAAGCTAAGTATGATGTATTCCTTGTTTCAGTTTTAGATAAATGATAAATTTTCTTGTTCAACATTTGCCTTTGGAGTAAGTATGATATCAATAATGAAAAGACATGTAATTGACGACAGATGTATCCTTACAAAGGGAAGATCTTGGGAGTTTCAAATTCATCACTAGGCATATTGAATATTATGTCACACTTTTTTGACATTGTAGTGTGATCTAATTTATGTTTTACTACAGAAGATGTAAGTATGCCAGAAAAACATGCCCTAGGGATTGCCGCAAGTCATTTAATTCATCATTAGTTGCAAGTACACATGTAGAGTTGATTTATTCAACCACGTGTATCTTGCCACTTAGATAGTAAATTTATTTCTTCCGCCACTGAATTTTTATAAAAAGTATTACTTTACGTTTTTAAGTTAAGATGAAGATGGATATAAAGGCTTATTATTATTTTTAAAATGACCAAGTTTTTCTTTTCCTGCTCAACATAGATAAGGGGTACTTGGATCTTTTGCTAATAGGTTTGGGTGAAACACATTTTAACATACTTTTTTTGTCTCTTACAAGATATCCTAAAAGGGCACCGGATTTTGGAGATGAGTGTTCACCAAATGGAATGGTGACCTTTTACTTTGATCATGTGAAAGAAATCATTTGCTACCTATATACCCCTGGAATATTCTTTGTTCTTTATGTTAATCATATCTTCGAATTCATCATATTTCTCGCCATACCTACCATATTATATCTTCATCTTTCCATCCACATCTATCTTTAACTTAACTACAATGGTTAATTAAACTATGAAATGATAATTGCACCTTCACTTGTGAGGCTATGGAGAGGCAACATAAATGGGCTTCACATGGTGGTATCACAGGAAGAGCGGAAGGTGTACCCCACTCCAACTCTTTTAAAACCCTACAACCTTTGTTTTTCTGAAGATAGTTGGTACTATGTATTTCCTACCTCAACTTCGCCACTCATCTTTCTCCCCCTTCACTTCTTCTCGAGCTCTTCATTTCTCATACTCCTCCTCTTTGTATAGCATACTAAAGTCATTTCCCTTTAGCACTCGTACTGAAGATGCCTAAAGTATCTTAGTTTGGTAGGTTTCGCATACATCACATCCTCACAATTCTAACTTCTATTAAAGATATCAATACTAGTTCTTTTTTTTTTGGGTACTTCTAGCACACTGGTTAAAAGAAGTTATGTACACAAATGACTAGAGATCAAATCTTACACATCCCTGCCGAAAGCCAGGTCCCAGGCCAACAACTAGCGCACAAAGGCACCCTCCCAGCACACAAGGTGCACTCCCAAAGCCCACGGCGGGGTTCGTGCCCTCGCTCAGGGGACATACTTGTTCGGGGCTCATGCCCTCGCTCAGGGGACATACTTGTTCTAACTCTATTTGATACTCTTGGGGCCAGTTTGTTTCGGGAATAAGGGGTCGAATAGGATGGTTTATGACACTTATTCCACGAATCTGAGATTAAGAGTGCGGATACATTATTCTTGGCACGGACGCATTATTCTCGTAATAAATGGAATAACTCAACTCACCTAAAAGGTGAGAATTGTTTATTCTTAGAATAAGAAAAAAGTGCTCTAAAGAGAATTCTTGTTGTTTTAGGTATAAGAGATATGTGTATAGGAAATCCGGAATACCGTATCTATGAAACAAGCCGGCCCTTAGGGTTTGTCGTATGGAATGATGACCTAGTGAATGGATTTTTGAGATAGGCCAGTGGTAGTCTCTTTCTCTCTTAAAGATAGGTTGATGGCTATCTATCTCTCTCTAGTGGCCAGTGTGAAATTGTTATTAGTGTCAATGAAGATAAGATTATTATGGATAGGCAAATTAAAGAAGTCTACTGTGAGATATCCTTGACATTCAACACCAAATCTAGCAGTTCCCTTGTTGTCAAAGATCAACATAGGGAGGGAGGGGGGAAGAAAAAGGAAAGATGCAATAGGGAGCTGTATTCTTTGGATTAATATGTAAGTTTTCATTTATTCTTTTCCAATTTATATATTGAAAGATTCTGAATACACATATTTTTGTTTCAAGTTTTTAGATAAGACTATATGTTTGAAGGTGTCAATGAATGATTTGGGTCAGGCTCGGTAAAGGCTAAGTCCAAGTCCATTACCAAAAGTCAAACACCTGCCAACCCAAAGTTATTCTCTATATATGTTTAAGTCCAAACTCAAAATAAATCAGAGTTTGGACGCACACTTTGGACTTAGGTTGTCAATCATAACCGACAATCTAATTATTTGCACTATTCATTAACTTAAGGACAATTTGCGAACAGTTTTGTTTTACCTCCAATTAATTAGCAAATATGAAAGCGGATAAGGTTTTTAAACTTGTGACGGATAGTTTTGCTTTTGAAATTTCTATTTGCTACTTTCCATGAATATTATTATATTTTAATATTGTTATATATCTTATCACTTTTCTTGTTTTATTTGTCTTTTAAGGATATTGTGGACCTGTAAGTAAGAGAAATTAATTTTAATGTGATTTAGTTGGATTGCTATTTTTATGCTATGTCTTTTATGAGAGAACTTTATTTTGAGTGATTTACTTCTCTTAAGAAATAATTCTTATTCGTGTTTATATTTTACTTCAAATGGATAATTTATAGTAATTTTGCAAATCAAATTTAATGTTCATAGCTAATCATTTTGATTGTTAACTACCTAACAGTATACTGATGGTTGCTTCTATTTAATATTAGAAGTGATTTTTACATTTAAGTCTCTATAATCTTTGCTAATTCTAGATATATCCTCATAATCTTCATAGTTAAAAAGATCCTTAAAATCATCTCCAGTTCTAAAATAAGTCCCTACCGTTACTTTCCTAACAGCAACACAACATAAATTTAACCTAACTCTAGTTAACCCAAACTAGACATAAACATTTAGTCATTTACCCTCAACTTTTAATGAAAAGAATAGAAATTAAAAGAGTAAAAATTGGTGAGAAGCCCCCTTCACCTCCGACAATGGCACCAGCGTTTTAGAGGGTTGGGTTCAACGCACACACATGAGAGAGAGAGAGGAGTTGACTGCTTCGAGTCCTACAAGGAGGAGGGCAAGAGACTGGGGAGTGGATTGCTTTAAGACCCACTAGGAGGAGGGCGCCATGGAGTTGCAGCAACGAAGGAGGCAACCAAGGGTCTTTCGATTAGATCCAGCGCCAAGAGGGAGGGGATCGCCGCAACGAGAGAGAGAGAGAGAAACAAGAATAAACCAACTCCTTACCTCATGAGATGCTTGCATAGCGGCATCGAGTTAGGGAAGCATGTTCTCTCCCTCCCTGTGGTGCTGTTACTGGGGTGTTTTCGTAACCAGGCCGAGTTGGGGAAGCATGCTCTCCCTCCCTATACCCCGTCGCCACTGCCGCTCAGGCGTTTCCCCAGCTATGCCAAGATGGGCAAGCATATTGTCCCTTCCCCGTTTTGTCACTTGGCTGTTGTCCCAAAGCAGCAGCCTACTGGCTCTCCATCCTTGTCCTTATAAGGTAGTAAGATTGTAGTAGCCCTTCACAAATAAGTTATCCTAGCAGCATACCTTCATGCCACTCTATCCTCCCCCTTCCCAACCACCCACGCCTCCTCCCATGTTGCCTCGCCCTCACCAATGCCGCTGCCTCCTCGTTTGACGGCGATGACGAGGAGTCTGACAATCCCCTAACCACAACAATGTGAGCAAGCTGACGTCCGACCTCGCCTTCCTCGACCAGCTGATTTCCAATGCTGCAGCACTACATCGTGATGAATGGTAGAGACGTCAGGGCATGTGTGCGCGCACGCACACATGTATAAAGAGAGTAAGAGGGTATTTTTGTCTTTATGTCTGTAACGACCCAATCAACTAACTGGTAAATCAGATAACTAGCCCAAGAACTATACTAGTAGGTAAACTTCTCTAGAAGGTCATCTATCCTCGGATTTCTCCCAACCAAGCACCTTTAACTTCGAAATTCTTTCCAACTCGAGCTCCGATAAGTGGCTAGCCGGTATTATTGCTAGTCTATTGATTTAGTCTATTTAATATATTCTTACATGAGATATTACAATATACCTCCTTAGAAGACTGACGTCCTCATCAGGACCATATTACATATAATACACAATCAATCTACTAGGGAGATAGGATTCTAGAGGTAGCTCCCATTATGGGGCTTCACATTCCAAGGTAACCATCTCATGGGGTAGCACTTTGCCTTGTATAGCACTTAGCTCTTACACTTTCGACTAGTTCGTGGCTCTGATACTATTTTGTAACGATCCAATCAGTTAGCTGGCCCAACAATTGTGCTAGTTAGTAGACTTCCCAGGAAAGTCATCTATCCTGAGACTTCTCCCAACCAAGTACGTTTTACTTCGTAGTTTTTTTTTTCAACTCAAACTACGAAAAATAGTTAATCGATGTTGTTGGTAGTCTACTGATTTAGTATGTTTAATATATTCTTACATGGGATATTACAATGTCGCTCTGTTAATAAGTGCAAATGGAGTATTCCTTATTTGATGCTTTTTTCAAACATCTTTTAACTGCATTAATAAATTGTAGAGAGTTTTTTGGAAATGTAAAAAAGATAGGAATATATCTAAAATTAATAAAGAACACAGGGATCAAAATGTAAAAAATTCCTCATTAAAAAGTGACTTTAGATACACTCTTTCTTGACAGGTATTGGATATAACTAATGGATACAAAGTCTATCTCATTGATACAAAAATAAACGGTACATTATCCACACCATTTTTGACCCGTTGACATTCCTCTTTGGACTTAAGGGTAAGAAGCATTAATTTCTTTGCTTAAGAATATCAACCTAACATGAATTAGTGTATATATATTAATCACATCACCCATTAAAAATTAAAATTTTCAAGATCAACATATTTAATAACATACATTAAAAAAGTAAACCAACAAAATGGCCACATATATAGTTATTTTCATGTTTAACTTAAAATAAAAATAATAAGTATTAAACTAACAAAAATAATCATATATATGCTGATCTAACGACACTCATCGTAATCTTTATAAAACTAACAAAAAATAATCATATATATGCTGATCTAACGACACTCATCGTAATCTTTATAAAACTAAAGCCTAATCTAACATCCAATGACACTCATCATATGCTTCATAAAACTAAAGCCTAACCTAGCACCTAAATCAAATATTGATTAACTTACATTAAAAAAAATTGTAATAAGTGTTGGTGACTATGATGATCTTGAGATGTCTTAAAGATATGAATTCTATAAGATAATTTTTACATGTTAAAACTCTATAATAAATACACGTTAAAAACACTCTTTTTTCTTTAATGACAAATAGATCATTAATTTAATATTCATACTTTTTTTTGGGTCAATAAAACAAGTTGCCTTTCATTTAGAAGAAACAAAAGTAGTAAGTAGATAAGGAGAAAACACAATACAAAGTAGTGCCAGAGCATGATGAGGAGGAAACACAATGCTGTGCAAACGCCAAGACTGATTGCACCCGAACCATCACACAAATAGGGTAGGGACCCTAGAGGTAATAACATGCGTAAAATAGATACTAAGGGAAAACACAATACAAAGTGTAGGAGCATCCCATCTAGAGACCTGCGGCCATCAAGCGACCAAAGCAATAAGATGCCTATAGGGGCAAAGCTTCCACTAAACAGAGGAGGACCTCCGCGGAAATGTCGGCTAAGAATTTGCCGAGAAGACTGCATCACTTTCACAGTTGAATATGTGGGGGCTCAAAGATACACACCATCAAGAGTGTCCGAATAACGCACAAGATCTCGAGCTCTGACAATCATCTCCACAATCCGATCTGGATCAAAGCAACATGCCCAACAGCACCTAAGTAGATCGATGATGCTCCTAGGACCAACCTGCAAAAAGGGTAAGAAAACACACAGAGGTAGAAACCTACTAAAACATCGAGAGTCAAAATCAGCCCAACGCCAAACTCGAACAAAATCTCAAAGAGGCTCAAGGGAAAGACAAAAGGGGTTTGGAAATAGGGAAGGGCCAGAGAAGAAGTGTGGGAAGGGTGAGAGATCGACAGTTAGCTAGGGTCGGGACAAGTGAGAGAGGAAGAAAAAGAGGGAGGAGAGGAAGTTCAGGTAGCAGGGATAAAAAGGGAACACTGGAGGCATGGTGAGAGCGGGTGAGGCAAGCTGGAGGGTGACGGTTGCAAAGGGAGATGGCAAGTGACAGAGTGACAACAGGCGGGTAGGGTAAAAATAGTACACAGAGGAAAGACAAATGAGGTGAGGAGGGAGACAACGAGTAGTAAGTATCAGAATGAAGCAAAAAAACAATTAGGAGCTAGCGGGCAATGGATTGGAGAAACGTAGGAAAGAAAAACAACAAGAAGGAAAATGGGGAGGAACTCGACTGAAAAGGGGAAAAAATCTAGGGCATCGGAGGGAAGAAAACAAGTAAGAATTGGGAGAAGAAACCTACATACTAGAGCAAGAAGAGGATGGGGAGGGGGGGAGCCATCAGTAGGGACTCCCCCCTCCCAGCCATACCAACGACGAACGACTCCGGGCATCGATCACTGCCGAACTTTTTGTTGGATGGGGAACAAGGTGAAGGTTCTAGAGGGGGAAGGAGAGGGGGTCTCACCTACTCCCTCTAAACATGGTTTCTACAATTTAATATTCATACTTGACATAGACTAATACGTATGCATGAATATGTAGTATTAGTCAATATAAACACCATATACATTATACTAATTTGCTTATTATTCTTTAATGTTTGTTGATTTTTTACTTTTTTGGATTTGAGTCCATTAAGGAGATTGGACTTAGATTCTTGTCCAAATTGAGCCCAAAAGAAAATGGACTCAATTATAATATTAAGGTTATTTAATAGTGTTATGCCCTGCATCTTTACAACATACTAATGAATTTAAGTTTGACCAATTAACTAATTATTTGAGTCCATTAGCGAGTTTGAATAATTTAATATTGTCCAATTAACCAAATTATGAATGTCCACTAGCCCATTTAAACTAATTAAAATAGGTCAGTAATTTAGTTAAAATTTTGAGTTTGACGTACTAACAGTAGCATAATAAAATAATAATATTTTTTTGTAGATAACTCAAATTAAGACACAATTGACATCATTGTAAAGAGTATGAAAAGATCTATAAGTTTGTGGGAGATTAATTTTACTAATTTAGATATTTTAAGGGTCAAAAATATCAATAATTAATTTTGAAAATGGCTACTAATGAAAACAAGTCCTAATAGGATTAGGATTCGAATTAGGATAGAAGGAAAAGTGTAATTAATGTTAACCACGACTTGAAAATCTTTAGAAGATATCTTTAAATTAGGTTATAAGTATAACCTAAGAGATTTGAATATGTTCAAGATTCCACTTGAATCTTACTCGAACATGGATTCTGTAAATAGATTTATTGGATATAATTATAGTATTTTAAGCATAACTTTATGTAGAAAATTCTAAATTAGATGAGATAACTCCATTCAAAAGCTAACTCAAAATTCTATAATTTTAATAAAGAACATATTTTTAAAATAAGTCGTTTACTAGTTGAAATCAGGACATCATTAGACGGGAATGAAAATAATCAAATTTCTAGGGTTGGAATACTTAGAACAGCAGGTTAGTAAAATAGAGATAACTTTTTTATACATAAGTGCAAAAATAGTAAAACTTGTGACATTAAAAAAATAATAAAAAAATCTAAAATTTTATATTTTCTAATTCTGACATTTAATATGTCAAATTTAGAGATTTTTAGAAAAGAAAATTACAAATTATGAAAATAGAGTTCGATTTGCACTAGGATTGTCATCTTAACTTGAAGAGAAAGTCTTGTGGAGTAGATATTCGACTTTAAAGAGGAAATGAGAGTTAATATTGGATGTGGAAAGGAGAATTAATTATAAATAAGTCTTTGGATTCATGCTAGAACCACTAGAGGGCAGAGCTCTACTTAGAAGATAAGTTTATAGTGTTGTTCTTGAGAGAAAAGAGAGAGGAGATGATTAAATTCTATGGGAGTTGGTTCTAATGTTTGATGATAGTTTCAAGAGGCTTGCAGAACGTGGAAAATAGCTCAGAGAATGTGAAAAGAAGCTTAGTAGCGGAATAAATCAAGAATATATAGCAAAAAGTCGTAGAAGAATTAAGAAACGATCTTTCTTTAAGAGGTAGGCGGATAACTCAAAATATGATCTATTTTGTACTAAAAATTATTTCATTTAAAAAAAAATCAAAATCTAATCAATTGGTAAGAAACTTTATATATGTCTACTCCATAATGACCAAATTTTATATTTTTATGATCTTATTTATTACCTATTCTATGATTATTCTCTCAACATATGCAATCTATCTATTTGGTCTATTTTGTTTCTAACTATGATCACCTGAGTTACATATGTTTATTTTCCTTTGTCCAACTCCCTATTAACCTAAAATTTTGATATAAGTTTACTTTACATTTTATATTCATGTCCAATAATTTTCATAATTTTTTGAGTTATTTTGGTATTTATTCTATAATTTTATCATCAGACTATACAATCCGTCCTGACAGTTTTGAAATTCTAATTTTTAAATTTTCTATATTACTTAATTCATGTCAAAATCATGTCAAATTTTATAAAGACATTTCATATATTATTCTTGACCTCTCTGTAAAGTTTAGAAATTTTCTAACCTCGTTTGACATTTAGTTTGTCATCTAATTTTAAGTTACTGAAATTCTATTAAAGTCAGATTTCCAGAATCGCAGCGAGTCCAAAATCATATTCAATCGATCTAGAAATTAATGAAACTATGTAGACGCTTTACATATGACCTATTTGACATGTTTACTAAGTTTTATAATTTTTTGTATCCATTTAATATTATTTGGCCTATTTGTTAAATTTTCAACTTTAAAAATTAATTTTAATAGCTAAAAAATATGTTTCTTATTCTGAAAGTTTTGAGAAAATTCCCTTGGCTAGCTTTTCTTTTCAACAACCCGCTTTGATTATATTTGCTCTGATTTTTTATTTATATGACAATGATGGCTCATTAAGTAGTTATTTTGTATGTAAAAAGAATTATTTTAACTCTTATGATATGTATTACTTAGTCAATTTAATTTTCAGATTTATGATCATTATGAAATCTATTAAAATATATTTGTATCATCTTTGTTTGATATGTGTTTAGACGTTACCATCTTAAGAAGATTGTGACTCATTCTACATATGTCCATACATGAGTTTTACTCATGAGCAACGAAAAAAATTCCAGTGATTGTGAGTTTGTGATCAGTCATCGGACGTAGAATAATAAACTCCCCGGCTATATACGTGCCATGACTTTAACATGCTTACTTTAATATATGTTTTGTTCGACTCCTTATGGTAGTGAGATACATGTTTGTTTGATATGCTAGTTTGTCATATGTTTGACACATAAATATGAAACATAATTTATTATTTAAATCATATAAATTTAACTTATAATTTTTTCAGTTCGTTCATTTGACGTCATTGCTCAGTTATTCTTTAATCTCAGCTTATTCGTTTAAAAAATCGTATTCATTTTGATTAGATATCTTTTGGAATTTTATAAATCTATTCTAACTTTATGATTTTTAATATGAATCTTATTTAATAAGTTATTATGTCATGATAATTTGCTATATGTTAAGTTCGATATATGACTTGTTCAACTAATGGCTAGCAAATTTATACAGTAAGATAGGAATCTGATTGTGTTATATATGCTATATGTTAGTCGATATGTTCATACTAGTAGAAAATACGTCTGATTTAGTAAATCTATATCTAATCATGTATTTATATTATATTCTTATTTGAGTTATACGTAGAACTATGTAAAATCATACTTAGTATAATTTTATAATGTGATTTACAAAATTATTATATGTTAAGTCATATGAATAATTTGAAGTATACTGAGTGGTAGATTCATAAATCTGACCAACTATTTTTCAGGAAAAATCGATTCAAAATTTATCTAGGTGGGAATCAAACGTGTTTAATTTTAATAAGACTTTTTAGTTATCAAATTAATAGTTCGGTATTAGTAGGAAATGATGAGAGATTGATTTATTTTTTTTATTCGGAGAGATTGAAATTTTAAATAGTAATTAATGAATATTGTAATTTATGAACCTTGGTATTGGTTATATTTTAGATTAATTGATACTTATGATATTTATTTAAATCGTCTTGTGATTGTTTAACTCTCATATATATTTATTATAATAAGATTTATCTCGAGATTATCTAATCGAAGTTCGAGTTTAAAAAAAAATTAAACCGGATCTGAGACGTAAAAAATAGAGGTCGGGCTAATCTAACTTTTGGGCCTTGTATACCTTTGATCCTAAATATTAGATAAATTTTAAGAATTTTCACATATATACTTCTGAAAACTTGGGTATTTATACCTATACCCACAACTCCCATATCTTGTAAGCCGCTATGCCCCTCGATCAAAATGGCATTAACTCTAATGGAACATAATAAAAATACTATGGACATTTATATATATATACTCATAAATTTACTAAAATTTTACATATATACCCTTAGACTTATCAAAATTTATAGAACCTTTCTGGCATATTCGGTTGAGTTAAACGTATTTTGACGGAGGGGCATAGCTCCAACTTTTTTGAGATTTTTAGGGGTATTTCATACATGATATGGCAGTTGGGGGTATAGATACAAAAACACTAGTTTTTAGCCATACAAAAATCTCTAAATTTTAAGATCAATGGCAACTTAGCAAGAGTACAAAAAATTATCAAAAAAAAATCCACATTGTAATATCCAGATCAGTTATTGAATGATTTAAAAAAAAAGATAGCGATCCTTATTTCTCCTACGACAAATAGGATAGAAGGATGTGGTCTAAGGCTATAAATGGGTTAGACCAGACTGAGAGTTACCCTCATCCACATGCAATCTATTACAAATTTGGAGATAAATTTTTAATTCAAATCTTTCATGGATTGTATCTGATTGAATTATATTTATTCTTTTCCTCATCTGCAGATGACAGAATGGATCAGGAGACATTATGATCCACATGTAACTCACATTTTCGCAGATTGAAATGAGTGAAAATTAGAGCGAATTTTACTACAGGTCATATGATACTAACAAATAATATCTTGATCCCTGAAGTCTATATAATATAACGTGCATATATTGTATCAATCTACCTATATTCACCCAAACAAAAGAACTTAATTACACATACATATTAAAATCTAGGCCTTTAGTTGATCCACAATAAAATCTGTTTTTCTATCAAAATTATGAAATAATTAGAAAGTTGCAACCTATCCAAATTTGTTTCAAATTTAAAACACTGTTCACATGTATTCAAATGAGTTATTTTGTGCATCACGGGAACACGGATTTAGTAGTCCTCATTATAAAGAATATAATATTAAATAATTTAAATTTACTCTTTTATAACATGTGGATTGAAACAAATATCCACAGATATCTACGGGTCCGTAATCTAAGAATTCAATCTAATCCATAAGAACATTCCGAATCTGAATAGATCAGGACAAACTAATTTGAAGTCAATCAATATCTGATCCATGAAAGTTGCGAGGGGGTTGGGTTTAAGAATACATGAAATTGTAGATTAACCCGGTCAGACTTGTAGCATCATCTTATTTGTCCTAAAGAATTTAGTGGTTATTCTTATGTTATATTGCTTGGATGTGAAGTCATATAGAAATAGTGAGTGAGACCCTTTTTCCCCCTGTGGGGGTTCCTTCGCCTATTTTGGTGGAAAGCTCACCGGCTTTGGTGGATTTGGGTGTCCCTTCAGCGGCAGCTGCTCAGATGGGGGGTTTCTCCTCCAAGAGTGCCCCCCCCCCCCCCTCCTTCGTCTAACTCTTAATCCTCATTCCTCATTTCCTTACTCCATCTTTCTAACCTTGTGACATCTTCCTCCTCCACTGTGCTTTTATTTTCGATCTGACACTAATTTTGTTACGATCCACCCACCAGCACCAATTTTCTTTATCTCCACCGCTCCTCTCCCTCCCCTCACACCTCCCTGTACCACCTTTGGTCTCTTACCTCTCGCCTCACCCTCGCCCCCTCACTCTTGTTTTGCTTGCTTGCCCATTTGTAGGACGATTTTGTATTCCCCCTTCTTGTGGGGTGGTCCGGTGAGCCTTGAGCGCTAATCGGTTCGGCTATTACGTATCTTTTATGTACTTTGTTTGTTTCCATCTTTGTTACAGGTTTTAACTTTGACCTTCTTTCTGGTGTGAGCTTCCGGCAAGTCTATGGATCTAAATAGGACCAGAACTTCCTTCTTTGGGAATCTAGAGTTTCAAAGGATGTGCTTAAGTCTCCTATGCTCATTTCGTACGCCCATAGCTGGTGTGCGCCGTCGAGCCATTCCCAGTCATTACTGCTCAAAGGATTTGCAGCCTTCTCCGACTATTTGCCGGTGGATTCGAAATTCTATCTTCTCTTCTCCGGGCATTCTTGGCCTCCCGATACTCTATTAATCCAATCAAAGTTTCCATTTGCTGGACTGTTACCATTAATTCTTATCCGTTGCATTTTGCTCTTGCGGCTGATTTCGATTTGCTTTCGGCACTGTCCACCAACTGGCGCATGCTCTGGGCCTGCGACGTCTTGTTCTTCACATTTTATTGTCTTTTCTCTGTACTTCTCTCATGCTATCATGCGAAGGAAATGAAGTACCTTATGTTTCAAAAAAAAAAAGGTCACATAGAAATAGTTGGATTGCCTTGGTCAACCGTAGAGCGCAAGGAATACATTCTTGCAGTTGCCCGGCGGGACACAACCCAGGTGTGCTTATCGGATCCCGCGAGCTGAACCGGGCCCGGGCGGACCCGGTTCAAATCCAATACACCGACCCAACCGACCGGAAAAAGCTCCGGTGAACTGTCTGGGATTTTTATCACAGATTGCCCTCCACTTCCTCTTCTTCAAGGCGAAGTTGGACCAACAGAGCTGTGGTGCTGCCGCCTCTCGCTACCTCCTCACCCCCTCCTTCCATGGCGGTGCCGCCCCAAAACCCTAATTAGAAGGGGGAAGGTGCAGAAGAAGGCGCAGAGGAGGCAAGAATTGGAGCACGGGAGGAGGGAGAGAGAGAGAGGGAGGGAGACCAGAAGCGGAAGCAAGAGGAAAGCAACAGGGGGAAGGCAAGCTCACCTCACCATCCTTCTCACCGTGCCCTAATTCGATTCCTTTCCCCGCATCGGTAGGTTTCCCGATCGCTTTCTTCTGACCATGGATGCCAGGTTTGGATGGGGTGTGTGGCTAGGGTTCTTCTTGCCTGTGGTCGTGGGTTTAATGGTGGGAGCTGTCCTCGGGGATCGCAACCTTCCCTTTTTCCCTCTTCTGCTCTTTTCCTCGCTGGTTCTGATCTGTGGGATGGGGTGTTGGCGGGTCTTGAGCAGTGTTCTGCACTATATGCTTCCTAGGAAGAGAGCTGCAGAAGAAGAGGAGCCAGCCGCGGTCGTCGGGGAGAGCTTCCTGGAGGGGCATAGGGTGGAGTGCTCGGTCTCGTCCTCGTCGAAAGGACTGGAGGACGGCCATCGCCGGACGACGAGCGCTATGGATTACGAAAGGAATGGCGGCGATCGCAATCGCCCCGAGATCGATGAGGACCTCCACAGCCGGCAGCTGGCGGTGTATGGGAGAGAGACAATGCGGCGCCTCTTCGCATCGAATGTTCTTATCTCTGGAATTAATGGGCTTGGTGCGGAAACAGGTGAATTCTTTTCTCTGACATCCAATCAGTTAAATGATTTGATCTGTTTGAGACATTTGGGCATGGTTACTACTGGTTTCAGTTGAATGAGGTCGCACCTGATTGACATATCAATGGCCTGGGTGATTCTAACATGGATGTGTGCATGGTACAAAATTCCAGTTTATTTGTGATCTTGTCTAACCTTTAAAGCCCGTCCTTTTTTTGAGAGTATTAAAAGACAATTTGAAGTAGGATACTCAATTCTTCAGGAAAAATCTGAGGACCATCCTAAGTGAAGGAGAATGCAAGCAGTGATTGTGTTGTTTGATTGTCTGTAACTTATGAATCTATACTGCTTGTACCTGTCGAAACATATCCTAATACCCATTTTTTTATTATTTTCTACTTGATGATATATGTGAACTCCATCTTTAGTTCTATTTTGACGTGTTGAAGGGTGAGCGACCATTAATCTAACTTCTTGCTTTCCGGTTAGGCACCTAATTTTATTTTATGCTGCACACCTTTTCGATCATCTATTTCTTCACTTAGACACCGCAGAATTACAAAATCACTGGACTTAAATCAAATGCTTGAATCTTGCCTGTAATACTGGAAAATCATATAGCTTTTCATTTCCGGTTGAATATCTTAGTTTGGATTATGCTTTGTCTCTTTTCTAATCTTTCTTTCATTAGAAGCTGCAAAATTTATTTGATCAGTTGGGTTAATTCAGATTCTTGGATGTTGCAGCGAAGAACCTTGTCCTTGCAGGTGTCAAATCTGTCACATTGCACGATGAAGGGATAGTGGATATGTGGGACTTATCTAGCAACTTTTTCTTCTCAGAAGATGATGTTGGTAAAAACAGGGCTCTTGCGTGTGTCCAGAAGTTGCAAGAACTCAATAATGCTGTCATTATTTCTACCCTTACAACCAAATTGTCTAAGGAAGATCTGTCTGCTTTCCAGGTCAGTTTCTTTTGTTGTTGTATATTTCCTTTGGCTCTGTAATGTGTAAGTGCAACTGGCCAATTCTCCCCATTTTGTTATTTTTTGGTCATGTATTACATTTCTCTTCTCCAATTACCTGTAGTATTTGTTGCAGTTGATGTTTGTAGTAGTATTACATTTCTCTTCTCCAATTAATAATCTTGTTATAATTCTGTCACTGCTAGTTGTGTGTTATTGCTGGTTATAACTGTTCATAAAATGTGATTAAGTGATTGCTTTGTTGTAGCTGAGCATGCCAGGCCACCACTCACCAGCACCTTGTCTGAAGTATTATCATTAACATTAAAGTGGGCATAAGGCGGGCAGTATAAGATGAATAGCTCGCAAGCTACTTAAGCTTGCCTTGTTTTGGCCAAACGAATCGAGCTTGAGTCTTGGATCCTTGAGTCAAGCTTGTTTGACCACATGAGCTGAGCTCAAGCTCAGCTTGTTTGGCTTGCGAGTTGACCTTGTTTATGCTATATCAATATTTTTATTTTATTTGCAATTATGCATATATTTTTACAATAATATAAATCTTTTTTTTAATTTTTATTAGGCTTGTTAGAGTTCTTTGGGTTTGAAATCAAGCCCAAATGTTAGAAAAAATATAGATTTTATTGGGTTTCACAGGGTATTTTGGGCTTGCTCAAGCTTGAGCGCAATTGGGCTTCGGTTAATTAACAAACCAAGCTCAAACCCTATTGAGCTCAAATTAAGCTGAGCCCAAGCCGATTGTTAGGGTTCAATTTGAGCTTGAGCTTGAGCTGAAGGCATTTTTGTTCAGATGTGTCCAACCTACAAAAGCTCAACTAGGCTCAGCTTGGCTTGGCTCATGCCCAACTCTAGGTGCATAAAATCCTTTGTCAAAATGACGAGCATGCCAGATGCATGTCTAACAATGTCAGGTTTCTGATTAATGGTGGTTCTCATTAGTTTAATTATCTCTCTCTTCCAAGGATTGCGAATTTGGATCAGGCCTGGTATAGACTGCTCGATCCAATCTTGATCAGCATTTGACCAGCTCAGAATCGGCTTGGAATAGGCCGATGTTAGACCAATTCCAACAAATCCAAGCCAAATATCCTTTCATTTTTGTAATTTAACTAGGGATCGGATCTCCCTCTTTGAAATCAGATCATGTTGCTTGGTCCCAATATGAATCAACCATTCTGGATTGGGAATGGTCAATCCCATATGCTCCCCTCCAACTCAAGAGTATCAATGCATGTCTTAATGCTTACGCATCATTTTTTGTAAAAGATATATCTATATATATATATATATATATATATATATATATATATATGTATGTATTGTTGTTCGATGCACTCGTTCTTTCTTGTTCCGGAATAAGAAAGAAAAAATGTTGGTCCCTTGGGGGTGGGAGAGTTGGATAACACACTTCACGGGAAACTGAGGTTGAGGTATCGAATCCTACCTGTGGACATACCCGCGGCGGGCACCAGCCTGGGTTCACCTGAGTTCCAACCTCACAGACTTCGTCAGGCCGGGGGGTCCAATGCCTAGAGATATTTGGCGAGCCTACTGCTTGGAGTACTGGTGATGCAGGGCTCTATCCTGGGTTTGTGGGTGCTTAGTTTGCATGTGGACTCTATTGTGCATGTAGATGTTGCATATTTGAATATGTCAAGTAGCATCCTATGGATGCATCATGCAAGGATTCACATAAGTTGGGGAGACCTATGCACCTAGGTGATCATTAAGTTTGCATGTTCACATAGGTATGCCTCAAACCCCCACCACAGGGGCAGCTTTGGCCATTTTTATGAGGGTAGGAAACATAAAGAATGGTCCCAACCATTCCCCAGGACCCACTCACCAAATATGAGACATGAATGGGTCAATTCTCCATGGGATGCATTGAATAGCGCTGTGGTAAAAACTTAGGGATGGTTTTGAATTATACCTTTTTGCATGCAATGCACTGTGCTCAGTTACTTGGAGTGTATCAGGTTACCAATGTCAAACTCTTTCAAAATGTGGAAAACATGTGTTATGAAGTTACTTATAGCAATTAAAGGCCGGTCTGGTTATGGGCAGTCATGCGTGACAAGCATAGCAAACACTCGAATAAATAAAGCTGCCAGACTGCCATCATGTTGACTTTCCTTTTGTGTTTCATGCACTTTTCAACTTGCTCACATGTGACTCAATCATGATTTGGCCAAGAGGGATCTTTGTTCATCTTCCCTTCTCCTTCTGAAGCGGTATCTATAGCTGCAAATGTACCAGATAATATCTGAATCCTCTCTGAATTCACATCTGTATACTCAGCTTCTTTTTATCCAAACAAAATACTCCCCAAGATTTTAAGTGCTTCTGTTTAAGATCTGGTTGGTAGATGGAACGGGTACAGAAATCCTGTATCCACTTCGTTTGTTTAGTGCAAACTGCAAACGGCAGCTGCTGTACGCTCCAAGGGAGTGGCAACCCCAATTCATTTATAAAGCATTACAAGGGGCTGTCCTCTTTTTACATTGACTGGTTCCCCTCGTTATTTCTTGTAGCCAGTATGGGGACTAAAGACAGGAGGGGGCATGGGGCATTGCACCTCTCACAGAGACGGACACACCACTCATCTTCTTTGCTCTCATCCATTTCTTCTTTCTTCTTCTGTCTCATTTGCAGGTTGCCAATGGCAATGAGGGTGGAGGCCTTGCCCTCTCCCTCCTCGCTCTTCTCTTTGCTATCTTTCTCTCTTCCTTTTTTTTCCACTAATGGCAGGGGTTGGCATGACAACTGAAAATAACCACCACAACAGACAGCAGCCAATGGTGGGGGCCTTGCTGGATTTGAAGCAATGGAGGGTTACTATTCCCTTGACCACTTCAATCACAACCTTCGCGATGGCGATGACCCCTCTTTCTCTTGTTATTCTTCATTTTCTTCCTCCGGTCTTCTTTCTTTCTCCTTCTCGTATTCTTCTTCTTTCTTCCTCATGTTTGGCAAGCAGGAAATGGCAGTGGTTGGCAACCGAACACAACAACCCTAAACAATGGCCAACAACAAGCTGTAGCAGCAGGCGGCGGCTGATTGTTGGGGGCTGACAGCTCCCCTCTTCTTACTCATTCTTGTTTTATCTTCTTCCTCCATTTCTTCTTTTTCTCCTCCTTTCTTTCATTTTCTTCCTCATCCATTTCTTCTCGTGTTCGGTGTGCAGGAATGGCAGCAACAGCAGTACCAAAGGTGCATAGCTGGCACACTTCCTGTAAATTCTGGGGGGTGCTGGGCCTCCGTAAAGAGGCTGGCCTCTTTCATGGGAGCTGGTTTTGTTAATTGGTCAGCTCAGCCCTTAATCTTGGGTGGGACAGACCCTCAGCGGCAGGCCTTTTACAATAAGGCATCAGCCCTATGGAACTGTGCAAGGGTTCTGGATCCACAGAGGATCTGAAACCCAGGATTCCATGAAAACAGTTTGGTGAGGACACCCGTGCGCTTCCACGCTTCGACCCGACCCGGGTTTTACCGTCGCCGCCGGACACGCGGAGCAGATCGAGCAGCATTGTGGCTTGGAGACGCCGTGACACATTTTTTATGTTTATTTTGATGAATTGGGCCTTGCTATGCCCCCGTGGATGTAATTTTCCTTTTGTTTTAGGCTTTAGGCCCATTAGTGGGCCCATGTACATTTTCTTCTCTATTTTCTGTAATTTCTAGCAATTGTTTCCCTTTTTTAGAGCTTGAGGGTATTTTGGACTTTCTTGTGCCTAGGGCTACCCTAAAAGAGTATATATATTGTAGCTTCTCCCAAGAGGAGAGGCAATGAATGCATTAATGCAAAAGAAAAGAGATGAGCAACCTAGCCTTCACTGTGCGTTTCGTAGGTGAGGTTGGGAAGCCCTGTTAGGTTTAGATCTTCTCTTCCACTCCCCCATCTCCTCCTCCTTTCATGGTTCGGCCCTGTTCTCCACAGTAGCCGTTCTGTCTTCTTCCCCCTTCCCCTTGGTCTCCGCACCACCCACTCCTGTTTTCCCCTCTCTCTCTCTCTCTTGTTTCGTATACGTGAACGAAGGAAACCCGCTGCCGTCATCATCGCTTCCACCACGTGGCGGACGACGTTGGTTCGCAGGCTTCAACATCGTCGCCCGTGCCCTTCTACCCTGTTCGATTCACGCCGAGGAGAGCCCCGACCACCTTAGACCTGTCAACAACACCGCCACAATCAACGCGGAGCTACACCGTGCGTGTGGCCTGGGCGCCTTCCCGCCCCGTTGCCACCACGCGGCACCCCTGGCCGAGCTGTCCGAAGCCGGCATCGTCGATCGTGCTTCCCGACCAATGGCCACGAAACTATCTCCCCCCCCCCCCCCCCCCCCTGACGGCCAACCCCATCATCACGCTCCACCATGCGTCGGAACGGGGCGATTCGCCTGACCAAACATCGTCACTCGATCCCCCGGAGCTCCCGCCTTCCCCGACCACGTCTGTCACGGAGCCCCACCTTCCTTACCTGTCGCCAGTCGGGCCCCTGCCACGTAGGGGTTGACCTCGCGCCAAGCCCGCTGTCTCTCCCCTCGCCAGCGAGCTGGAGGCCAGATGCCCCCCCCCCCCCCCCCCCCCCCCCCCCCCCCCCCCCAACCCCAATTCATTTATAAAGCATTACAAGGGGCTGTCCTCTTTTTACATTGACTGGTTCCCCTCGTTATTTCTTGTAGCCAGTATGGGGACTAAAGACAGGAGGGGGCATGGGGCATTGCACCTCTCACAGAGACGGACACACCACTCATCTTCTTTGCTCTCATCCATTTCTTCTTTCTTCTTCTGTCTCATTTGCAGGTTGCCAATGGCAATGAGGGTGGAGGCCTTGCCCTCTCCCTCCTCGCTCTTCTCTTTGCTATCTTTCTCTCTTCCTTTTTTTTCCACTAATGGCAGGGGTTGGCATGACAACTGAAAATAACCACCACAACAGACAGCAGCCAATGGTGGGGGCCTTGCTGGATTTGAAGCAATGGAGGGTTACTATTCCCTTGACCACTTCAATCACAACCTTCGCGATGGCGATGACCCCTCTTTCTCTTGTTATTCTTCATTTTCTTCCTCCGGTCTTCTTTCTTTCTCCTTCTCGTATTCTTCTTCTTTCTTCCTCATGTTTGGCAAGCAGGAAATGGCAGTGGTTGGCAACCGAACACAACAACCCTAAACAATGGCCAACAACAAGCTGTAGCAGCAGGCGGCGGCTGATTGTTGGGGGCTGACAGCTCCCCTCTTCTTACTCATTCTTGTTTTATCTTCTTCCTCCATTTCTTCTTTTTCTCCTCCTTTCTTTCATTTTCTTCCTCATCCATTTCTTCTCGTGTTCGGTGTGCAGGAATGGCAGCAACAGCAGTACCAAAGGTGCATAGCTGGCACACTTCCTGTAAATTCTGGGGGGTGCTGGGCCTCCGTAAAGAGGCTGGCCTCTTTCATGGGAGCTGGTTTTGTTAATTGGTCAGCTCAGCCCTTAATCTTGGGTGGGACAGACCCTCAGCGGCAGGCCTTTTACAATAAGGCATCAGCCCTATGGAACTGTGCAAGGGTTCTGGATCCACAGAGGATCTGAAACCCAGGATTCCATGAAAACAGTTTGGTGAGGACACCCGTGCGCTTCCACGCTTCGACCCGACCCGGGTTTTACCGTCGCCGCCGGACACGCGGAGCAGATCGAGCAGCATTGTGGCTTGGAGACGCCGTGACACATTTTTTATGTTTATTTTGATGAATTGGGCCTTGCTATGCCCCCGTGGATGTAATTTTCCTTTTGTTTTAGGCTTTAGGCCCATTAGTGGGCCCATGTACATTTTCTTCTCTATTTTCTGTAATTTCTAGCAATTGTTTCCCTTTTTTAGAGCTTGAGGGTATTTTGGACTTTCTTGTGCCTAGGGCTACCCTAAAAGAGTATATATATTGTAGCTTCTCCCAAGAGGAGAGGCAATGAATGCATTAATGCAAAAGAAAAGAGATGAGCAACCTAGCCTTCACTGTGCGTTTCGTAGGTGAGGTTGGGAAGCCCTGTTAGGTTTAGATCTTCTCTTCCACTCCCCCATCTCCTCCTCCTTTCATGGTTCGGCCCTGTTCTCCACAGTAGCCGTTCTGTCTTCTTCCCCCTTCCCCTTGGTCTCCGCACCACCCACTCCTGTTTTCCCCTCTCTCTCTCTCTCTTGTTTCGTATACGTGAACGAAGGAAACCCGCTGCCGTCATCATCGCTTCCACCACGTGGCGGACGACGTTGGTTCGCAGGCTTCAACATCGTCGCCCGTGCCCTTCTACCCTGTTCGATTCACGCCGAGGAGAGCCCCGACCACCTTAGACCTGTCAACAACACCGCCACAATCAACGCGGAGCTACACCGTGCGTGTGGCCTGGGCGCCTTCCCGCCCCGTTGCCACCACGCGGCACCCCTGGCCGAGCTGTCCGAAGCCGGCATCGTCGATCGTGCTTCCCGACCAATGGCCACGAAACTATCTCCCCCCCCCCCCCCCCCCCCCCCCCCCCCCCCTGACGGCCAACCCCATCATCACGCTCCACCATGCGTCGGAACGGGGCGATTCGCCTGACCAAACATCGTCACTCGATCCCCCGGAGCTCCCGCCTTCCCCGACCACGTCTGTCACGGAGCCCCACCTTCCTTACCTGTCGCCAGTCGGGCCCCTGCCACGTAGGGGTTGACCTCGCGCCAAGCCCGCTGTCTCTCCCCTCGCCAGCGAGCTGGAGGCCAGATGCCCCCCCCCCCCCCCCCCCCCCCCCCCCCCCCCTTGTTAATTTAATTTGGGCCTAGTTTTGGCCTCGGCCCTACCGGCCATATGTAATTGGGCCAATAAAGATCTTTTTTTAGCAACCCATCGGAGCTCGATTTGTCCCTGCATGGAGTGCGAGACAAGGATCCTTCCAGCGTTCGGCTTGGTCATCTCCGTTCGTGTGCCCCCAGTCTTCAGTGGGAAGGTTAGCGATCAAAAGTTCTCATCTGAGTTTGCTCATTTATTATAGGGCCAAAATCTTGCTCTTGTGCTTGTGAGTTATTTGTTAGGATTATCTAGTCATTACTAAAGCTTCGCTGCTGGTTGTGTGTATTGGTTATCATGAATATCCCGTCACGTAGCTTAAGCTTGAGTTTATTGATGCGATATTGATGCCATAGACTAACGGTAGTTCCTACTATCGTTGTTCCACATGTTACTCGCTGCGAGGGGGCAGTTAATCGACTTGCTTTTTCTTGTTATCATTACGTCTTTGTTTCTTGGAAAATTTGTCGGTCGTAGTGTTACTTTGCTATTCGCGTGATGTGAACTGTTGATCTCGATTGTGGCACTGTAGTCGGGTCAATTTCGGTTACCGTTCCGCATCATACTTGGTATCAGAGCATTAGGTTGTCTAGGGCTTTGCACTTCTCTCATAATTACATTGTTGCATGTTCTTATTGGTAGCTTCAATTCATCATATTGCATCATCTTGGGGATTGTCTTACACTCGTGTCACTATAGTGTGCACTCTCGGTTACTTTTCAGCTTATGCTCACACGTAGTGGTTTTGATTTTCATAGTTCTTCACACATGGGTGGATCACACACTGACGCACCCACGGGTCCTGAGATGGCAGAGTTGTTCGGCCAGCTTATGCGCCTAATGGATCAGTTGGATCACCGCCTTGATCATTTTGGGGAGTTGTTGCGGATCGCATAGGACAGGTTGTCTGTTTATGAGCATACGGTCCAGGGGATTGCGGGTCTTGCTCCCGCTCCCGCGGGACACCTGTTGGGCCAGGGTCCCATTTGCATGGCTGACCACCAGGATGAGATCCTAGCCCCGACTCCTCAACTTGCGCAACCCCCAGCTTACCCGCCACCTCCAGCGCACCCGCCTCCATTTGATCATAATCCTATGGAGAAGATGGGTTACGCCGACCAGGTCGATGTACGTAGATTCATGAGGCAGGATAGGCCGCAGGATTTGGGTTGGGGGTTAGATAGGAGGCGTCCTTGGTCCCAGGGTTATCGTGGGGAGCGAGTGGATAGGTTTGACCGCTATGATCAGCGTGATAGAGATGATCGATTTGATCGACTTGGCCGATGTGACCGTTTTGATCGGTTTGGTCGTGATAATCAGTTTGGTCGATTTGATCGTGCGGATTGTGGCCCCAACCAGAGGTATCCCCAATACCCGAGAGATCGGGATGACCAGGGTACTACTGTGATTACAGCGATCAGGATGATCGAAGGGCCATTCGTGTTGATGCCCCTACATTTGACGGGTCGCTGGACCCGAAGGTTTATATAGATTGGGAGGCTAGCATGAACAGGTACTTTGATTGGATGGGCATGACCAATGCTCGCCGAGCGTGCTTTGCTTTGATGAAGCTGATAGGCCAGGTTCAAACTTACTGGTCTAATGTTGAGGCACTTCGGGCACAGAGGCATCAGGAGCCTGTTGATTCTTGGGAGGATATGAAGGTGTTACTTCGCGAGAAGTATCTTCCTCTGACCTATCGCCACCGCCTCATCGATCGGTGGCAGAACCTCACGCAAGGGACTCGTTCAGTATCTGAGTATATTTCTGAGTTTGACGAGTACCTCATGAGGTGTAGAGCTAGAGAGGAGAGCGCGTTGACTCTTTCCTGCTTTCGGAAGGGTCTGCGGCGTATATATCAGCAGGAATTGTTTCATCAGCATGTAACGACCATTGAGCATGCCTATCAGGTCGTGCGTGAGATGGAACAGTTCGAGTTGGAGTTGGCTTCACCCCCGCGCGCTAGACCGCCTTATTAGCGACCTTTCGATCAGCGTGCCGCGTTGGGAGCTCAGCCATGGGGTCCCCCTTTTAGACCCGTCGAGCCTGACCGTCAGGAGCCCTTTTCTAGGCCCCGTTTCCCTCAGAGGGACCTTGTCCTGACTCATCCCACCTACCCGAGCTCCACCATTTCGGCGGGAGGATAAAAGGAAGGCTCCGGCTGTGGGAGAATCCTCCCAGGAGAGTGGGTCCCGCGGCCGTTGTTTTAGGTGTCAGGGGCTTGGCCACTATGCTTCCTAGTGTCCCACTAGATTGTTGGCCATTGAGAATACTGACCCTGAGGAGCCTCCACCCACTGTTCAGGATGTGAACTATGAGGCTGGAGCCGATATGACCACTGAGTTTCAGTCTGATGAGGAAGAGTTAGTCGGCTGTATTCGGTATGAGTATTATAGGGTGGAGGATACGATAGACTTACCAACTAGGGGCAAGCTTGGAGTTGTCCGTTGCATTTTGACTCAACCTAAGGAGAATGACGATTGGCGCAGGACCACGGTCTTTCACACTTATTATCGAGTGGGCGATAAGGTGTGTAAAGTGATCATCGACAGCGGGAGTTGCATCAATGCAATTTCCACTAAAGCTGTCGAGCGCCTTGGGTTGATTGCGATGGACCATCCTTGCCCCTACCGCGTATCGTGGGTAGATTCGACTTCTATTCCCATTCGAACGAGGTGTCTCGTGCCGATTACTTTCTCCAGGAGCCTCATCCTTAGTCGGCCATAGATTTATGACGTGGACGCGGTCCTTTACGGTCGGTCCAACACGTGCGTATTTCCATTTGGCGATCGGCGCATTACTTTGCAACCCTCCCGGCCAAAATATGCACCCCGACAGGAGTCACCCCAGTCCAGTGCTCCTGCTTCTTCTTCTATCCCTTCTACCTCCGGTGCCGTTGCTACTTCCAGTGTTGCTTCTGCTAGCACTCCCACTTCTCGTAACGCGGCGCTGTTGAGCACCCCTTCCATTTCCCGCTCGACTCCTTCGAGCAATTCGTTGGCTCATGTCGCTTCCATCCTTGGCGCTCCCCCTTCCCCTACGCTTCAATTGATTAGCGCCTGGGAGCTTGAGCATGATCTAGTCGTGAACGAGCCTGTTTACCTTATTGCGGTTCGAGAGGTTACCACTGAGACCCCGAATGAGCATCCCACCGAGGTCACCTCTCTTCTTCAGGAGTTCCAGGATGTCTTTCCTGAGGATCTTCCGGAAGGTTTGCCACCTATGCGTAATATCCAACACACCATTGATTTGATTCCGGGATCCATATTGCCCAGCCTACCACATTATCACATGAATTCCACTGAGCATTCTGAGCTTCAGCGGCAGGTTGAGGAGCTTCTGAAGAGGGGTTCCATTCGCGAAAGCATGAGCCCCTGTGTTGTTCCCGCACTCCTAGTTCCAAAGAAGGATGGCACTTGAGGAATGTGCGTGGATAGCCATGCGATTAACGGCATCACTATCAAGTATAGGTTTCCCATTCCCCGTCTTAATGACATGTTTGATATGATGGCGGGAGCCACTATATTATCTAAAGTCATTTGAAGAGTGGCTATCACTAGGTTCGAATCCGACCTGGGGATGAATGGAAGACGGCCTTCAAGATGAAGGATGGACTCTTCGAGTGGTTGGTCATGTCCTTCGGGCTGTCCAACGCCCCTAGCACATTTATGCGGCTTATGACTTAGGTATTGCGCCCTTTTATTGGCATCTTCCTGATCGTGTACTTCGACGATATTCTCATATACAGCCGTTCTAGGGAGGATCATGTAGAGCACCTTCGGCAGGTGTCTGTTTTTTCGGGACCCAACCTAGAATATCTCTCCTATCAGATTATTCGAAAATCCATATCATTTTGTTTTTTGTTTATCTAGAGAAATATAGGTCGATTTTATATTTTTTTATTGGACTATGAGAGCTTAGGATTAACCCTCAGGGAATCTAGGACTTCGGATCAGGCGAAGATCTGAGTATATGACTTCTCTCCACTGACCTCAGTCAGTGTTAATTACGTCGAGCAACTGCTCGACAACCCTTGATTAACCGTCCGTATGATGCCCTTATAACATGCAACACTACTACTACAGGCAGCACATACATATGAAGATATATTTTAGGTTAAGCCCTTGGCCTCACTCAAGTTTGAGATGGGTTTAGATGGTTTTGGATTGATTCCAAGGTATTTGGATTGATTCCAAGTTATCTGGATTAATTCCAAGTGTTTTAGACCCATGAGGGTGTTTTTGTAATTATACAATTTAGGAGTTATAGGGGTATTATGGTTATTTTAGTGTATGAAGCGAGTTTTAATAGTTTAAGAAGGTTTCAAAACCTTATGAGATTTATAGAGTTATTTTAAGTGTGTAAGGGTATTTTGGTAATTTTACCTTAAATCGGGTTATCTGGCTTAGAGTCTATTTATATATATATATATTTTTCTTGAGATTTTTTTATTGATTTTTATCATATTGAGGGTATTTTAGTGATTTTATTCACTTTATTGAGGTTTGGAGGGTATTTTGGGCATGAAAGAGATTTTGATATTTTTTTAAGGATTTTCTATGATTTTTACAGATTTTTATTATAGATGAGGGTATTTTCGTAATTTTATTAAGTTCTATGGGTATTTTAATTATTTCGGGAATTTTATATTCTTTCAGATTTGGTTTTCTGTTTTTTTACTGATTTTTATTGATTAATTTTACTGATTTTATTAATTAATTAAATATGTGAAGGGTATTTAAGTTATATTTGGTTCCATATGGTTTTTAGGTTATATTTCTGATTTTTACTGATTTTTGCAGGTATTTTCTGATATTTTATATTTATTTTATCAATTTTAAATAATTTTATAAGTTTAATTAATTAATTAATTATGAGGGGTATATAGGTCATTTTTTTATTTAATTATTATTTATTTCTGAACTTATGTTTATTTATATGTGGGGTGATGCCAAGGTTAGGTTAAGGGTGTACACAGATTTTTTAAGTTATGAAATTAAGTATATATATATTAATTTTAAAACATAATATTAATTATTTAATTTAATGACACACAAACACACATTTTGATATGAAAAGATCGATTTTATTTCGACAGAGTTTCGCCTTATGAAGAAGGCGTTTACAAGAAATTATTCGGCAGAGCTTTTCCTTAGGAATGAACTTTAGGAAGAAAACTCCCCGGAATGAAAAGATCCTCCTAAAACGCAGCAAACTCGGGTTAAAAATACCGAGTTTGGTCTTGAATGCAGCAGAACCTTTCCTTTGAAATTTCACATTCTTTGAGCCCTTGTATGTGGGTTCTTGTGAGTGTTGTTGTGTATTCGTGTCTGTTGAATTGGGGACCATGGGGTCCTATTTATAGGCCACAAATTGGGCCCGGTGGGGGGTGCCACCAGATGAACCCACGGTGGGGGGTGCCACCGGTTTCACTCTCTCTCCTTCTCTTTTTTTATTTTTTTATTCAAATGGGTGAGAGAAGGGAGTGAGAGAGAGAGGCATTGAGAGGAGAGGGGGGGGATCCGGTGGACACCCCCACCGGTTGGAACCGGTGGGGGTGGCCACCGGCTCCAACTGGTGGGGGTGGCCACCGGCTCCAACTGGTGGGGGTGGCCACCGGCCTTCGACCCCCCACCGGTTGGGAACCGGTGGGGGGTCTCCCCACCGGTTTTGGGAAACCGGTGGGGGGGGGGGGGGCTGCTCCCCTCCCCCTCTTCTTTTGCCTTTTTGCTTTTTTGGCTCTTAATGAGCCTTTACCCATTAGTTTCAGATTTGCCCAAGTATGAAAGGGGTTTAGGATGGGGGGCTTTAAATGAGGGTTTGCATGGAGTTCTTAACCAAGTATGAATGGGGTTAAGAATTCCATTAATTCCCCTCCCCCCCCCCCCCCCCCCCTCTAATTTGAATTTCAAAAAGAAAGAGAAGGGAGGGAGATCCTCCTCCCCCCCCACCGGTTTCTCTCTTGGAACCGGTGGGGGGTCCCCCCACCGGTTCTCTCTCTCTCTCCTCCCACCTCTTTGTCTATTTAAATAAAAGGGGAGTGAGAGAGGGGGTCCACTTTCTACTTTGGGTAATTTTTCTTCTTTGAGTTTTCAGATTTTTCTCCCTTCCTAGACTGCAGGTTTTGGTGCCCCTTGGGGACTGGTTTTTGACCCATTTGAGCTCCCTATTGGGTCTTCTTATTGGGCCACCTATTGGGCCTACCTCCCTTGCTATTGGGCCATCATTTGGGACCATTTTGGGCAAGTTTGGAGGCTGTTTTGGGCCTATTCCGGGACTGGTTTGGGCCCATTTCGGGACTGATTTAAGCCCTCATTTTGCAGCGTTTGGATCATCTTTGTAACTGCATTTTAGGGTCCTCCTTTGGGCCTCACCATCAAGGGTCATCAAGGAGATTTAGGAGCTGATCTCGGAAGCTTACAAGGGCGGTTCGGGGCTGTTTTAGGCCTCCGTAAGAACCTCGATCAAGGCTTCTTGGCCTAGGTAGGCTTCTTGCCCCACTACCCTTCATATAGTTTTTTATGTTTTCCCATACATATAAGAGGGTCTCCATTTGATATTAACCCTCATATCATAGGCATATGTTTATTTATTTTTTGTTTTGCATAATATAATATCACATAAACATGTGTTATACATATTTTCCTATATCGTGAGCTCACATTAATGTGAGCATATGCCATGTAGTATTTTCTACATAATCATGTGCATATGCATGCCCAAATGCCATTATCTCGCATGAAAATTTTCGGGTTCAACAAATGCCCCCTACGGGATGCGCGCCGGAGGCAAAGTCGAAGGCGGGTGTCCCGTGCATCATTTCATATATATCCATATATTTATAGCCATGGGTATATATATATATATATATATATATATATATATATATATATATATATATATATATATATATATATATATATATATATATATATTGTATTTGTCCCGAGGGATTCTTTTCATGCCATATATTGACGCTATCTTGCTAATCTCCCCATCCTGCTCAATATGGTTTGAGCATGTGTGGATTTTTAGGAAAATAGCAATGCTGCCCCATATTCTTTGTGCAATCAATTGCACGATTTGCCCTATGTATATTTGCTCCTATGGAGCTTGTGGGTCCGGACACCCTTCATTTTTTTTTCGGTACTTGAATATTCCAGAATCGCTCCTGCAAACCTTGTCTTCATGATTTCGCGGTTTTCTGGGGGCGTTTGGGGTTATTCGATTCCCTTTATACCCGGATCCTCTTGGCCTTCGTGACTTGGAGGGTCCTTATAAGATTGGTGCCATATGAATTGTTCGACACATTGCTCGGTCCCGGGTATCTCTTGGCCTTCGCGACTTGGAGATTAGTTGGGAACATATAGCGGGTCACTCAATTCTGACGGCGTCATTCCTATTCAAGGGATATTAGTACCTTATTTCGGCATTTCCGGGAGCTCAATGCGAGGCATTCCGGATTGGCCAAGTGTCCGCCACTAAGGCAATATGTACATATATAAGGGGATGATATGAATATTGTGCAAGTATTAGCACTTCATTCTTATTTAGGCATTTCCAGAAGCTCGATATGAGATATTCTGAATTGGCCTTGTTTTCACTATATATAGGCGATATTCAAGTATCTTTACATCATCCCGACTTTCTGTCGAGATTTAGCTATATTGTTGCTTTGTGCATCATTTTGACATGTGTTTTTGTTTTTGCTGATGTTCTCTTTGCAGGTTGATATTCTTGCTTTGCATCATTATGGCTGCTATCGGTGATATTCCCGCCGAGGGATTTCAGGAGGAGATTGTTGCGTACCCGGACGCGGGATTTCGCTGGATGGCTCAACCATATTTGCAGATCACTATCGAGGATGTTGTCCCCATCTGCCGGGAGAGCATTTATAGAGATGTAGAATTCTTCTTTTTCTTGCGAGGCGAGACAGCTCGGCACCTTCCTTCAGACGCCTCCATATATGAGCTACTCCAGTCATATATTCATATTGAAGATGGGGTCGAAAGACCACTATCTCCTTTGGAGCGTCGCGATCTGGAGTGCGCCATTTTACTGGATCGCGACAATATGGAGGGACTTCTCCCTTTCTCGTACCCGGCTTTCCCTTTTTCCGTTGACCGGTTGTGAGAATTTCCTACTCCTGAGCAGGTGGGGCCCATTCGGGCTATACTTCGGGTCCATGACATCAGCATGACCTATCATCCAGCTATGTGGACGTGAACAGGGAGTCGTCCTTATGAGGCTACACGGCACCCGCAAGGGTTATTTCTGACTGAGGCAGAAGAAGGTTCAATTCATGATTCTTCTGACTTCAGTATATTGCTATCAGACATATGTCGGGGCGTTCGCCCGGCCTGGGATGTTCGTCTTCAAGTCAGGAGCTCGCATGTTTTCCGCCTAGGGGCTACAGAATGGCTTCTGCATATTCTGAAGAATTATCGGCCAATTCTTGATAGGGCCGGTATTTATGAGGCCGTTGCAGCGGCCCAATATGACTATCCTTGCCATCATGGCTTCATCCAGGCGATTGCTGAACGCTACATTCGCGACACCAACACTATTGCGACTTCAGAGGGCGAGACTGCCATTGATCTTTGGTCTTTACACCGGATTTCAGGTCTACCAATTGTGGGAGAACCTTATGAAGAAGGGGTGTTAGATGAATTCCATCGCAGCACCACTGACGGCGCGGGGAGTTACACCACCCCTTATTGCTACAGATACTTGTTGAAGATATGGCGGGATTTATCCAAGGTGAAGCGTGCTGCCTCCTCCTCCAATGGGGGGAGTTCTTCTGGCCCAGACAAAGTATCGCCAGCAGCTTGGGTCAGATTCTTTTTTGGAGGGCCCTTCCGTTATCACCGAGGCTTTGCCAGCATGTTCGATGAACGGGTCCCTTCAATATTGTAATATCGGGATATTTCTCGCCGAGATATCATTATCGCGCCGGAGCATCAGTCTGAAAACCCCTGGGGCCTTGATGATACGACTTATGTAGCTGCTTATCTAGCCTATTGGCTAGTGACTTTTGCTGTCCCATATGGGGACGAGGGGGGTTTACAGCCCGAAGTTTTGTTGGCGGCCTCGAGACTTGCAGTGGGGACGCGCCTTGCCATTGCGCCAGCGGCACTTGCTAGCATATATCATTCTTTTGGGGCCCTTTGCAGCTTGGGTACCCCAAATACTTGTTCGGTGGTTATGGCCACCTATTATGTCAGTGCCTGGGCGGGGTTCCTGCTTCCAGGTTATTCTCCCCTCGGCAGAGAAATGGCTTCATCATTGCCCATTATTCTTCGACTGGCGAGCCAGCTAGCCAGCCAGGGGACGGGTCAGCTCTCTTACGCCCGTTCCGCTCTGAGTTTCATTCCTTTCGGCTCTTGCGGAATTTTCGGCCATACTTTGACAAAGGAGGAGCTGTTGATCGCGCTTGGTTTGACCTATGGACAGGTTGTATGGGTTATAACGACGTTGTATTAGATGGGTGGACTTTGAGTACTCGTCCATACTTGCTTATATTGAAGAAAGGCAGGAATGTTATTTTGGAATCCTATTATCCAAATCGCTTTGCGCGGAATTTTGGGTATGATCAGATGATCCCTTCCAGCTTCACTTTTACCGAGCTGCCTCGGGTATATCAGAAGCGAAAGAGCCACCTCGTTGCTCGATTATAGTGGAACTATTTTTAGCATCAGAACACATCTGGCCAAATGGCAGTGCCTCTCCCTGCTTATGAAGGGGGCATGACTATTTCCTTTGTTGCTTGGTGGCATAAGAACCAAGGACAGTTGCGGCTAAGACCTGATCCTGAGCAGACACGGGGTTCCTCCCAGACTAAGTCTACTAAAGGGCTTGGCTGACACACATATAAGGGCCGAGCTGGCCCGTCGGTGCCAAAGGCGAAGAAGAAGAAGGGCAGCGAAGATGATGGCTTCTATGGGCTTGCCGCTCCCGGATATATGTGGACACGTCATTTCTTGGCAGATTGCAAGCTTCCGAAGAAGTTTGAGCATGACGTTCGGTTGCCCACCGGTAGTTTCAACGGGGACCCCGCCAGAGATTGGCTGCGTTATCTCAGCCATATGCTTTCCTGTTTCGGCTCTCGCCGCGAAGCCTTTTTGATATTGAGAGCCGATACTGTTGGCGACGTATGGCGGGTGATGGGACAGGCGGCGACCTAATTAGGGATGTCTTTTGACTCCCTTATCCCTGAACCGCCGAGGTCTTTTGCCGTTGAAGGTATCCATATTCTCATATCTCTTATTATATTTATGGATAAACATTTGCCTTAATTCGGCTTTCTCTTTTAATTTATAGGAGATGTCGTCCCCCCATTGCCCGTGGCTCCTGGGGGACCTTCTATGCGCCATATTTCTGAGGGGGAGCCTCATATTTCTGCCACAGCGGCCATAGTGCCTTCTGCCAGCACGGGCCCACCTTCAGAGATGCAACTCCTAGTGGCTGCGGCAAATCAAGTGGCTCGAAAGAAGCGAACAGTTGAAGGGAAGGCGGGATGTCGATCAGTTCGACCCCGACTGGCTCTTCCTCCTTCACCGGATCTGGCACTCATTCAGCGACCACCTTCGCCTATGGGTAACAACTTTGTTAGGTTTCTTTGCTTGAGGATTAATTCCTCTTTGGAATATGGCTCTTTATTGTTCTTGCTTCTTTCTAACAGAGGAAGGCGAGCTTGTCCGCGAAGGCACGCCTCAGACCGCTATCGAGCCTGCTGTTGGTGAACTCCCCCCCACGACAGGTGGGACTGACCAACTGAATCCCCTTTCTATGTTTCTGTCCTTTTCTTGCTATATTCATGAGGTTCTCACCTTTCATTATTCTCACTTTTCAGGGGCTTATGTTCCCGAGCCTCCCGTTCAAGACCCCATTCAAGTGGTATTGTCGGCCATTGCCGAGGTATATAGATTTCTTTGGCAAGTTCTTCTTCATCCCTTGCTGGGAGTGATTGCGATTTCAATCATTCTTCTTTGCTTCCTGCAGGAGAATGTGGACGCAACTACTAATGTTGCCTTAGGCAACGAAGAAGAGCTCGGAGATCTTAATTGGGCTGACTATGAGCCTTATCGTTCGGACGTCTCTTTGGTCGATAAATTATATCACGAACTTTTGAACGACCAGGGCCGTTTTGGTAATATATTTTTTTTACTGGCATATTGCAGCTCTTTTGCTTCTTTCCTTGTATAGGATCTGACCCCCTATTCCTTTTCTTGTATAGATTTTACTTTTGAGGAACTGATGCGGTCAGCATCCAGTCATTCAGGCTCCTCATTCATAAAGGGCCTTGTAGGGGATTCGACAACTGCCCCTGCAGTAGATAGTCCTCCAGCTGAGGGTAAGTCGTGCCTGCTTTAATTCTTATGACCTTTCTTTTCAACTACTATGTCTCCTTTGGTAGCCAATATCAAGTTTTTTGCAGAAATTGTTGAAGTGACGCCGGCGGCGGCTGCCTCCCCTTCCGTTGTCGTTCCATTGGAGGACAACTTGGCTATTCCTCTCGCAGCTACCTTGGCAGAGGGAGAGTCTAGAGAAATTGAGGTCGTCCAGTAAAAGCATGTCGCTTTGACACTGGGTAGACCTATTTTCTTTTTTCCTTATGCTCGGGGCTGCACATATTATATTTTCACGTCTTCTGACTATGTCTTTTTTTTGCTGCCCTTTTTTATTTCTTGGCTAAACGTCGTCTCCGTGTCCACCCAAAGGTGGGAACGTCGGGAGGGGGTCAAGTCAGTTCCTGGGATCCTCTTGGGGAGGATTGAAAGATTAGTGGCCTCAGCGGCATGTGCCAGGGCAATGTCGACTCCCATCTGCTTTAGCCACATTTCTGCTTTCGAAGGCATTGATATATTGGAAGCTATAAGGCTTTCTCTTCCTCGTTTTCTTTTGTCAACTGTTATCGGATGTTGACCCCATTTTTTTGTATTCTGCAGCTCGGAGGAACTTGTGTCCCGATTCCCCAGTTCATTTAGGGGATACCTTTCTCCTTTCTTATTCGGGACAGACTCCCAAAACACCCAGATTGAGGAGCCAGCTTATACCCCTACTGAGCTATTAGGCTTCTCCGAGGATGAGGGTGAGCCTGAAGTTACTTGCCCACTCGCTTCTTATCGCAAGGCAGATTCGCCGACTTGGAGTGGCTCCACTATCAAGCTACCGCCTTCTCCCTTTTCATGTCATTCAGGAGATACGGAACCTCTTCCTCCTTCTCCCAGAGAGGATGGAAAAGTAGGTTCTCCCGACTCAGGGAAGATTGCGGAGCTAGGTAATATTTTTGTTTTATCTCATTCATTCATTTCATCGTCATTATTTTTGCCAACATTATCATTTTCACTTTTGGTCTTATAGTTCTCTCTTTTTTGTTTGCCAGGGGGAGAAGACTAGGATGACTCCGCCGCCTTTGCTGCCCAGTAAGTTTTGTTGCGGACTGAGTTGGAGTCTGCTCTTAGGGACGTCGCGGCACGGACCGCAGAAGTTTCTGAACTTCGGGTGGACAGGGAAATAATGAACTCAAGCATCGTCGAAGTGAGGTCGCGAGTCTCTGCCCTCCGTTTACAGTTGGAAGAATTGGAAAGGGGCTTAGAGGAAGGCGTCGAGCAAGTGGCGACCCTTGACCGTCGTCTGGACGAGTTTACCCGAGAGCGAGACGAGTCGGTCGACAGAGTTGAGGCCCTCCGCCTGCTGTTAGATGCTTCACAGGCTTTGGTAGTTCGGGAGCCGGCTCCGACTCGAGATTAGCTTTTGGGAATCCCTCCCTTCTTTTTGATCTTGATATTGCTTCACTTTGAAGCCTATTTTTGAGTCACCCCGAGGACTTGTCTCGGGCTCCTTCTTTGCGACTATTTATATAAAGAGCTTTGATCAAATGGTTTTCATTATCTTTCTTTCTCTTTTTTTTTTATTATAAACTAATGTTAGCGCCCTTTCGGGTTTTCACCAACATTAGCCCCCTCTTACTTTTGCCTGCACGCCCTTGCGGGTTTTCATGCAGCGGGGTTACCCGATTTTGCTTAGGGCGCCCTTTTGGGTTTTCACCTTAGTTGGGTATAAGACCTTTTTACCCTTAACCGATCCCTTTGAGGATGAGGTCGATTAAGTCCGTCGGGGCACCTCGCTTTTTAAGTCTTACCATTTTTTTTTTTTTTTACAAGAAGATAACTCTAACTGCCGTTAAATATATGCTATGACCGGACCAACAAATATTAGGAGAATATGAAATATAAAAATTTGATTTGATATGAGTGCATGAAAGGATTTTTTGGAGTTTTAACGCCCCTCGTGGGCGAATATGAATTTCAGGATTTAAAGCCTCCCGTAGGCGAAATATGAATTTCCGGATTTAACGTCTCCCGTGGGCGAAATATAAATTTCATGATTTAAAGTCTTCCGTGGGTGAAATATGAATTTCAGGATTTAAAGCCTCCCGTGGGCGAAATATGAATTTCAGGATTTAAAGCCTCCCGTGGACGAAATATGAATTTCAGGATTTAAAGCCTCCCGTGGGCGAAATATGAATTTCAGGATTTAATGCCTCCCGTGGGCGAAATATGAATTTCAGGATTTAAAGTCTCCTGTGGGCGAAATATGAATTTCAGGATTTAATGCCTCCCGTAGGCGAAATATGAATTTCAGGATTTAAAGCCTCCCGTGGGCGAAATATAAATTTTAGGATTTAAAGCCTCCCGTGGGCGAAATATGAATTTCAGGATTTAATGCCTCCCGTGGGCGAAATATGAATTTCAGGATTTAATGCCTCCCATGGGCGAATATGAATTTCAGCCCACTACGGCACACCAGTGAGACCAGTGTATACCAGGGGCAATTTTAGGATATAACGCCTCCTTGGGGCAGATTCGATCCGTTATATCACGCCGATGGGACTATAATATATGGGCGCGCTGATGGGACTATGATATATGAGGAGAATTTTAGGATATAACGTTCTCAAGGACGCAAGTAAGCTTTTCGTATCGCCCTCCAGGGGGGAATAGGAAGGTTTTAAGGTGCAATGCCTCCTCGGGGCGATAAGGAAATTTTCAACCCTTTGTGGCATGCCAGTGGGATTGGGGTATGTCAAGGGAAAATTTAGGATGCAACGCCTCCTCGGGGCGAACTATGAGAGTTTTTGGGAATACAACGCCTCCCTGGGGCGGAATATGGAGATTTCAGGATACGACGTCTCCTCGGGGTAAAAAATGGAATTTTAGGATACAACGGCTCCTTGGGGCGGAGTATGAGAATTTTAAGATACAACGCCTCCTCGGGGCGAAAAATGGAATTTTAGGATACAACGCCTCCTTGGGGCGGAATATGGAGATTTCAGGATACAACGCCTCCTTAGGGCGAAATATGAATTTTAGGATACAACGCCTCCCTAGGGCGGAATATGAGAATTTTAGGATACAACGCCTCTTCGGGGCGAAATATGGATTTTTAGGATACAACGTCTCCCTGGGGAGGAATATGGAGATTTCTTTCTATGATATTCCTGGCAGAACTTTTTCTTTTTTGAGGTGAATCTCTCCCAATCATATGACATCTTTCAAAAATTCGTCTATGTATTTACATTTGGTATAGCAGGAATAGGGATTACTCTCTCATACTGCGTCGAGCAGAAGATCATGTTTTTCCACTTCCTTACCGAGTCAGGAGGACATCGTCATCATCGCCTCGGTCGTAACCCTTGATGGGACATTATTGTACCACTAGTGTGATACCAAGGGTTTATTCGTCATTGGCGACTCTGATATCCTCCCTAAATAAGGATGTGGGAAAACTCGATCTCTGCCTTTAGCAGGCCGAGAGAGTCCTCCCCCCGCCGGGGAACAAATATGTAGCTTTATGAGCCTATGCGCTCACGTATGAGCATTATTGACTTTTCTTGGCGCAAATGGCTTTTGCGCGTTATCCCCCGACGGGTTGCCGGATCATCATCTTTGTCTTCAAGATATATGTTGGGTTTCAGGGCACTGATTTGTGTTGCTACTGTCGCTCGGGCTGATCATGTACCGGAACGTAATACAACTTCATATGTTGGCCGTTCAGCGGTGGGAAGGCTAGATTTCCCTTTTCATCTACCAGCCTATAAGCACCGCCTTCGTAGACTCTGCTTACTATGAATGGCCCAACCCAGTTTGACTTGAATTTATTTTTAGGCCGAGAGGCCATAACATCTTTATACTTGACCATTACTAGATCCCCCTTTTTGAAGGTTCTTTCTTTCACCAATTTGTCGAATGCACGAGACATTCGGGCTTGGTATATTTGCAGGCGCTGGTATGCTTGCAATCTTTTGCCTTCGAGGTCTGATAATTCCTCATAACGCTTTTGAATCTCGCTCATGTCGCCTTCATGCACTCCATAATGCAAAGCGATCCTATAGGATGCGAGTTCTACCTCTATTGGGATTACGGCTTCTGCTCCATAAACTAAAGAGTATGGGGAGCATCCCGTTGGAGTTTTATAAACGGTGCGGTAGGCCCATAATGCTTCATGCATCTTCTCGTCCCAATCCCGCTTTCGTCCTCCACTGATCTTCACCAGGAGTTTGCATAGAGTTTTATTGAAAGCTTCTGCCATCCCATTAGCTTGGGGATAATATACCGAAGACGCATTCCCAATCTATATGAAATTTAGTCGCCATTTTATATATTGTCTGATTTTTGAATGGCGTGCCATTATCTGATGTGATTCGGCTAGGAGTTCCGAACCGGTATACGATATTATGCCTGACGAAGCGTGATACCGTCTCGCCGGTCACTTCTTTTAAAGGAATGGTTTCTGCCTAACGAGTAAAGTATTCTGTTGCGGCAAGAATATATTTACACCTTCGAGATGACGGTGTCAATGGACCCACAACGTCTATTCCCCAATGGGCGAAAGGCTATGTCGGGGTCGTTGGGTGCAGATGATTGGGAGGTCGCCTAGGAATGGGCCCATAGGCTTGACATTGGGGACAATTTTTTGCCATTTTCTCGCAATCCGCGAACATAGTTGGCCAATAAAAGCCTTTAGTCTTGATGTTGATTTTCATTTTTGTGCCAGATTGATGGGCTCCATACATCCCGGCATGAATTTCTCTCATTATTTTGCGGGACTCTCTCGGCGAAAGACACCGGAGCAAAATCGCATTTTTATCTTGAGGGACTAGGCGATACAGTACGCCATTTATCAACTGGTATGAAGTTGCCCTTCGCAGCAGCTGGATTCTTTCGGTCTTGTTATCAGAGAGCCAGCCATTCTTTATCTTGATGATAGGAACACGCCAATCATCTTCTTCTTGGATATTATGGTCTTCTGGCGTATTGATCTCAAACACTGTCAGACCATCTTCTTCATTTACAGAGGTGGGGAAGAGTCTCCTATCCCTCACAATTATTTCTACTTCTCTTTCGGGAGGCAATTTCAGAGCTGCAGCTAATTTAGTTAATGCATCGGCCTGAGCATTATGGCCTCTTCTGATATGTTCTATTGTGAAGATATAAAACTTTTCACTTAGCCGGACAGCCGCTGCATGGTAAGCTATTAATTCAATCTTTCTGACCTCGAATATGCCGAGAATTTGTCGGACGACCAATAGGGAATCCCTATATACCTGGATGCATCTGACGTCTATTTCTAAAACAATTTCCGGCCCTACAATCAGAGCTTCGTATTCCGCCTCATTATTCGTTAGGGATTCCATCAGGGCACATGAGTGATGCAATATCCCTCCTTCTGGAGTGACTAGGACCAGGACCAAGTCAGCTCCTGCTTTTGTGGTTGATGTGCCATTCGGCTTTATAATGGTTCTCGAAGCCCCATCGAAATATAGCTGCCATGTTTTTACTTTTGCCTGCTGCACATCCAATATTTTCTGTGCAGGCAAGACCTCTTCATCAGGCAATTCATTATTCAGAGGGGAAGTTTCAGGAATCGGGTGTGCTGCCAGAAATTCGGCCATACCCTGTCCTTTTATCGCCCTCTGAAGGACAAAAGTAATATCAAACTCCATGAGGAGTAATGCCCATTTTCCTAGCCTCCCAGACAACACAGGTTGGCAAAGCATGAATTTTAGCGGATCAAACCGCGATATTAGTCTGATCTCGTGTGCCAGCAAATAATGTCTCAACTTCTTTATGGCGAATATAAGTGCTAAGCACATCTTCTCTGTTGGAGTATATCGGTGTTCAGGACCCACCAACATCCTGCTGAGGTAATAGAGCGGCTGTTCCTTCCCATCCTCATTTTCTTGCGCCAATAAAGCTCCCAAAGAAGCATCTAAGGCTGGGATATAGAGGATGAGTGGTTTACCCTTTACGGGTGCCCCCAATACTGGCGGCCTGAGGAGATATTCTTTTATATCATCAAGTGCCTTTTGGCACTCTTCGTCCCAAATAAATGGGGCTCCTTTCTTTGTCAATTTCGAGAAGGGCCTGCACCTTCCAGATAGATTGGAGATAAATCTCCTGATATAGGCTAGTCTGCCTTGCAAGGATCTAAGCTCAGTTAGAGTCCCTGGAAGGAGGCAACTCCCTGATTGTCTTGATTTTGTCGGGGTCAATCTCGATTCCCCTGTATCTGACTATGAAGCCCAAAAATTTTCCGTTAGAGATGCCAAAAGCGCACTTCATGGGATTCATTTTGAGTTGGTATTGACGAAGTCTTTCGAAGACTTTGCGTAAGTCCCCGAGATGGTCGTCTTTCTTTATAGATTTTACGACGAGGTCATCAACATAGCATTCGACCAAATTATGCAGCATTTCGTCAAATATTTTGGTCATGGCCCTTTGGTAGGTAGCACCGACATTTTTCAGAACGAAGGGCATCCTTTTGTAATTAAATATCCCTTTCGGAGTGCGAAAGGCTGTATGATTTTTATCTTTGAGGGCCATCCTAATTTGATTATAGCCCGATGACCCGTCCATGAAAGACAAGGCTTCATATCATGTGGTGACATCCACTATAGTCTCAGTTATCGGCAACGGAAAGTCATTTTTCGGACATGCCTTATTTAGGTCGCGAAAGTCGATGCAGACTCGGACCTGACCATTCTTTTTCTTTACTGGCACAATATTTGCCAACCATATCGGGTATATACATTCTTCGATGAAGTCAACTTCTTTCATTTTGTCAACTTCAGCATTCACCATGATTTCCAATTCAGGGCGCATTCGCCTCTAAGTTTGTTTTATTGGCTTGGCTTATGGGAGAATTGATAATTCATGCTCTGCCATCGAAGGATTCAAGCCAGGCATTTCTTTATAATTCCAGGCAAAACAATCTTTGAACTCTATCAAGAGTTCGGTGTACGCCTGCCTTTCCATATTGCTCAGGAGGGCACTGAGGAAAACTGGACGAGGGTCTTCTGGTTTGCCGAGATTAATCTCTACCAGTTCATCGACCGTGGCTTGTCCTCCATCCTCTATCTCACGAGGAGCTGGCTGAAAATCGATGAAGTCCTCATCTTCGTCTATATTGGCTAAGTGGGCTTCATGCCATTCGTCTGCATTTTCATGTGGGTCTTGAGGTTGCATCAGCAGCTCCCGAAGGTCTTTTTTGCTCTTCCATATTGATGTCATGACTTTTCTTTGTGTTTTGGGAGGGTTTCGCCGGATATTGTTCCCGTTCACAAATAAAGTTTGTTTCAGTCGAGGCTATCTCGATAGATAGTGGGATTTCTTCATTTCCATCTCCTGAATTGTCAAATCTGATATGACCAATTGGTGCCTCTACCCCTGATGGTAGACTCACCATATGAACTGCATATAGGGTAGGAGACCCATGGCGTCGCCTATACTCGAGGCCTCTTCTATCTTGATTAGATGATGATTGCCCCCTGGCTTCTGCAGGATACCATAATTCTCGAAAGAATTTATTTCTGGCTGCCTTTGCCTTTCTGGGATGTTTTGATGTTTGCACATTTGTTTTATGTATTGGGGCATATCGTCCATTTTTTGGACTACTTCTTCAACTTCTGGTCGGACATTTTCATGCCCAAAACCGTCCTCGGGAGGACCCTCTGGCACGAGATCTCCCTTATAAAATGTGATGCACCGCCTATCTTTGTGACGGACTGTCAGGGTTTTTAATTCTTCTACCGTGTGGACTTCCCTTGGGAATATAGGCTTTGTAAGGTCGGGAGGTAGGCATATGCTAGCCTCTATTTCTCTGCTAATAGTATTAGCTTCTAAATTGAGGGCTGACCTACCAAATTTAGCCGACTTTCGATAAGACTGGCCGGGTTTCATTCCTTGTCGGAATCTAGTAGCTTTGGCTTCATTAATTGTAATTCCGCCTTCCTCATCGGAAGACTTATCGGCTATCTTCTTCCCCTTACGATGGCTTTCACTAGTCGTCGGGTCTGAGGCCTTATCAAAGTATAATTGGGCATTTGCCAGATGACAATCATATGCTTTAAACGGCTCCAAATCAGCAAATATTCGATGTTGCTCACCGTCTTTTGTATATTTAAGGCATTGGTGGAGAGTCGAAGGCACCACCCAATTTCTATGTAACCAAGGCCTACCTAGTAATGCCTTGAAGGAGGTATTAGAGTCGACTATGAGAAAAGACACTTGGGTCACCCAGTCGTCCAAACATAATTCCACATCAACCCGCCCAAGGGTTTCTTCTGCCTCTTGATTGAATCCTGATATTGTTATGCCTTGCACTCTCTTCATATATGGGGTGAGGTACAACGCTTGAAATGTTTTAAGGGGCAATATGTTTACTGCAGACCCTGAGTCTACCAATATCCGATCGACCTCTCGGCCATTGATTTTGCCCCACATATATAGCGGTCTGTTATGGCATGGCGACGATAGCAGCATATCGTCATCGGTAAAAGCTACCGTAGCCTCATATGCTTCATATGCCTGTGCTCTTATTTCGGCCATATGGAGCTCATATGTTTCAGGATCTTGGAGGGCAGCAATCAAGGCCTCCCTCAGTTCCTTGCTCAAGGCTATTGCTTCCCATATGTTGAGAGACGCTGGCATTCTTTTCATATTTTGTAGCACCTTTCGATCCGCCTTGGCTCGGGCTTGCTCAATAGGAGGCATTATTTCTGCCATGCTATGAAGGGTCTCCTTCAAGGCTTTTGATTGCTCCCCAGAAATCGGAGATTCTCCTGTTTGCATTTGCCCTTCTGCGGGATTAATTTGTGCCTCTTCAGCAAATAATTCCGCCAAGGCCTCGACTCCTTCTGCAGGATCAGGTTGAACCTAAGGGTTTATTTCTTCTTGTTCTTTGGTGAATTGAGCATTTTCTGCTTGTTGAGAATATTCCTCTTCATCGGAAGAAGGAGAGAAGCGAATATTACCTCGAATTTCTAGCTCCGGAATTGGTCGTGGGGTTTCTCCCCTAAAGTAGATGATTTTGTTTTGATTTGGCTGGCTTTTGCTTTGGCCATTATCGCGGTCTCGGCCTCGGCCTCGACCTCTATTTTGATTCCTCCGGTTCCCCTTTCTTTGGTAAGTAGCCAAAGGAGTTCTGGCTTCTAGTGACGCGTGTCTCACTTCGCCATCCAAAATATCTTGAAGTTGAGCCAACACTACATGACATGCTCGATATTGTTGTTCCACTTTTTCCATTGTTAGACCATCATCCCATAATATACTAACATCGTCTGGGATGGAGAGCTCATCCTCACTAGCTTTCTGTATGCGACTACGGAGGTCTAACAGCCATGCTCTGAGGCGAGCTCGCCGGTCTAGCTCTTCCCATGGAATATATTGACCCAGAGGGACATCCTCTGTTGGCCGATCTTGTTGATATTCTTCCAATTCATCAATGATTTTCTGCAGCCTTTGAAGTAGCGGGATTTTGTCTTCAGACATATTTATGGCATTAGCGAGCATTTCTTGCTTCTTTAGCCTTCTCTTCTCACTTTTTTTCTTATTCTTTTCTTGTTTCTTTTTCCTTGCTGTTTCTTGAATGAAGCTGGGCTGGGTCGGCATTTCTGGAAATGGGTTGAAATGGACCACAACTTTTCCTTTTGCCGTATGTGTTTGCAAGGATTTAGCCGGTTTAGGTTTCTTTTTCTTCTTTGCCTTGGTCTACGGACTTTCTGGCTGATCGCGGTCAAGAGTGACTTTAACAGCTTGTTCGACCACCGAATCTGGTAACATTTGATATTCGCCGAATATTTTCTTTCCGGACTTTTTGTAGGAACTCACCTCTGGATTTTCTTGTCGCCATTTTATGCCCAACATTTGCATCTTTCTGCCTACTGCTGCCATAGTATCAATGGCGGCTTTGGTGTGAGAAGTGGGCGGCCTATCAAGGGCCATTCCCCCATATTGATATAGGGGCTCTCCTTGCGAAGTATCATATAAATATGCTTCTGTAGTTTCTATGACGTCCTCCTGATTGAAGGAGGATTTATGGACCATATTTACAGAATAGTTAGTCACATGAGGCTGTGGGAGATCAACCAGATATTTTCCCATATTTATTTGTCCTTCTTAAATTAATTTTTCTATTTCATCCTTAAGGACGAAGCAGTGCTCCGTTCGGTGCCCAAGAGCACGATGGTAGTGACAGAAGTTAGGGTCATCTGTCATATACATCTCTTCCTCCCTTTTTGGCTTTGGAAGAGCGACGACTTTCTTTTTCATACAAAGTCGGAAGAGTTTTCGAACTTTGTCTTTGGGGAATGAATAAGGCCTTGCGCGCCTTTCCTTCAAAGTCAAGGAATTTTTGAAGCGTATGCTAGCCTCTTTATCGACCATTCGCCTGGCTTGACGCCCTTTCTCAGCTATTTTCACGCTTTCATGACTCCTTCTATAAGAGGTCGTTTCTTCTTGGCGATATGTTTCTATATCCTCTCTAGGAAACATAGTTTGCTTGCCTCTTTTTCTCGAAGGGCGATCGGGATCCGATTCTAACCCTTCAGAAGAGAAAAATCTGTCGACCTTGTTGAACGACAAAGTTTCTGAGAATTGCCTGGAGAGTCCCTCCATCATCTGGGTGAGCTCTTCCTGTTGACACGAGAGTCGCGTCAGGCTGGTCTGGATTTCTTCTAGTGCCGCCATAACTGAGTCTCCAGGGGGGGGAGTTGCTGGAGTATATATTGGTGTTGTCTCACACTCTGGAGAGGCCTTCACCGCTTCTTCTTTAGGGTGATACCCAGATGAGCTCTCACTTATATAAATGACATTAACAACAAATGTTTGCTTATTTCTTTGGTGAGGTTGAGGAGGGCTTATCAAATGCTTGTCCATCTCCACGGCGCCTTCACGGATAAGCTTTTCTATTTCATCCTTGCAGACATAGCAGTCTTCTATTAAATGCCCCAGCATGCGATGATACGGGCAATAATTTGGCTCATTAACCCTGCCTGCCTCAACCGGCTTTTTGGGCTCAAGGAGCGATAGAAGTTTTGCTCGCATACATGTTTCGAACAATTTCTTCGTATGCTCGTGGGTAAAAGAGTATGGCTTTTGCATTCTTTCAGCAAGAGAGGAGACTGGCGCCTTTCCTTCTCCATTTTTATTAGCCACTGGAGTGCTGGGGCCTCCCTTGGCATCATTCTTTTCCACAGCTGGAGAGGTCAACTGTATTCACTTCTTTAACCAGGGTGCCCCGCTCCCTCGGGGCTTTCCCTTTATTTGGAAGTGTAGCGGGATAGTTGGCGAAGAACATTTCGATCTCCGTCACGATATTATTGAGTTGATCGAAGTTCCTGACATTGGTTCCGGTCAGTTTCTCATTTATTTCGGGTTTCAAACCCCTTTTGCACAATCTCACTGCGTCCTCATGGACCGGAGGATTGTCGCATCTCATGCTGAGGTTCCGCCATTTCTTAATATAATCCACGGCAGACTCATTCTTTCCTTGTTTAAGTGTCACTAATTCAGTAATAGTGACCTTTCGTTCTGATATTTTGAAGCGATCAAGGAATTTTTTCTGCATTTCTTCCCAACTACCTATAGAGTTGGGCTTCAGCTTGGCATACCACTGGAATGCCGTGCCGGTGAGGGAAGTCGAGAAGAACCTTAAAAGGTATGCCTCCTCCATTGCCAACTCTCCCAGGTCACTCATATAATGAGCTATATGTTCTTGGGCTGAGCCTTCCCCATCATATCTTGTGACTTTAGGGCGCTTATTATGATCCGCCGGAAGCTTTTTGAACATGTGACGAACCGGAAACGACACTTTATATAAGTCAAATGTGCTTATTCCTTCGTCTTGTTCGGCCATCTTGGTCTCGTCGATTTGCTCAATCAAGTGCTTTTGCGATGCTGTCGCATCATCTGCTGATGCACGTGATTGTTGAGCATTATAATTGGGTTCCTCAACCCTGTCTTCCTGAATCTCTTCAGGACTGAAATTGACCTCAACAACCGGAGGTCCTGCTGGTGCAGGAATAGCCCTGGGCGGAGGTAGATTTATTGGAGGAGCGGGGGCCGCCTTTTGCTGTTCTTCCATTTTCTGGATTAGGCCATATAGCAGGACCTTTAATTGTTGATTTTCCTACCTGATCTCCTTAATAGTCTGAGGTTATGGTTGTTCTTGTGGTAGCTGTGCAACTCCAGGCTCTCGGGCATTAGTCGCACCTTCATCGGTTTGAGGTGACTCTGCCCCCTGGCCTACTTGGCCCAACAGGCGCATAGCTTGTTCCATTTGACGGGTAATTGGCCCACCCCTTTGCGTCATTCCAACGACATTGTTCGGCTCTTTAGACTGAGAAGGTTGCCGATTTGTGTTAGAAATATAGCAAGTATATATCCGGATGCCATCATCTGTCATCCGTGTGGTCCTTTTCTTTCTCTATTGGTCGCACCAGGACGCCGAGTCTTTCAAAAATAGAAACCCGCTTTTGGGCAGGTTCTTGCGCCTTGCAGACATTCTTCTTTCCTTGGCTCTGCTTAGGATGAAGCCAAGTTGTTGGATGGATTATTTTTCTCACCGGCTTTGCAGGCTTGGGAGGTTGTTGCTCTGCTAGGGTGGCCCTAGCCTTGCGTATTTCGCGGGCTTCCTTATTGGTCACCCACATTTTCTTAAGGCGGAGAGCATACCCCTCCTTGTACTTGCCCCCATTTTGGGGAATAGTATCGTCCCGTGCTTGGGATGTAGTATTGCCTCCAGCATGTTGGGGTGCAGCAGGCGCATGCCGATGAACAACGACTTTTTGCGTTCTTCTTTTCTTCTTAAAGGTTGCCACATCTTGGCAAACCTTGGACATGATCTCAAACCGATTGCTGACTGGGATCGTCGGGACATGCCGAGCTTTGGGAATAATCGGCTTCCCGCCATCTAGGCGGATGTGCATATCCCCGACCAATATTGTCTTCCTGGTCCGGGACGGACTCGGTGGAGTACTCCTCCGCCTCTGCCTCCTACTGGATGAGGAAGCGGGGGATGTGCTGATAGTATTGGTGGTGTAGACTATCTGTCGTCGCCCACCCTTGTTGACTTATTTTGTGCGGGAGGCGCGCTTCTTCTCTTGTACCGGAGCAGGCTCCGGTGCTGGGATTACTCCCAAGAAGTATGGTGATCCCACGACTGCGGGGAAATTGCCGAAACAAGTCGGAGTAGTGAAATACCCACATCGAGCGTAGGTTGCCACTGCAAGTGGGCCATATGTGACCCTTGCCGCCATTGCTGTCTATCAAGCAGAAGACTCGTCTACCTGCATAAGACATGGCAAAGTTAGTAGTAGAGTTATGGTGAGGGCATCACCGGACGGAGAGATGAAGGGGAAGAGAGGTCCCACCGGGCGTGCCATCTATTTTTTCGGGACCCAATCTAGAATGTCTCTCCTATCGGATTATTTGAAAATCCATATCATTTTGTTTTTTGTTTATCTAGAGAAATATAGGTCGGTTTTATATTTTTTTATTGGACTATGAGAGTTTGGGATTAGCCCTCAGGGAATCCGGGACTTCAGATCAGGCGAAGATCTGAGTATATGATCTCTTTCCACTGACCTCGGTCAGTGTTAATTACGTCGAGCAACTGCTCGACAACCCTTGATTAACCGTCTGTATGATGATGCCCTTATAACATGCAACACTACTACTACAGGCAGCACATGCATATGAAGATATATTTTAGGTTAAGCCCTTGGCCTCACCCAAGTTAGAGATGGGTTTAGATGGTTTTGGATTGATTCCAAGATATTTGGATTGATTCCAAGTTATCTGGATTAATTCCAAGTGTTTTAGACCCATGAGGGTGTTTTTGTAATTATACAATTTAGGAGTTATAGGGGTATTATGGTTATTTTAGTGTATGAAGCGAGTTTTAATAGTTTAAGAAGGTTTCAAAATCTTATGAGATTTATAGAGTTATTTTAAGTGTGTAAAGGTATTTTGGTAATTTTACCTTAAATCGGGTTATCTGGCTTAGAGTCTATTTATATATATATTTTTTTTCTTGAGATTTTTTTATTGATTTTTATCATATTGAGGGTATTTTAGTAATTTTATTCACCTTATTGAGGTTTGGAGGGTATTTTGAGCATGAAAGAGATTTTGGTATTTTTTTAAGGATTTTCTGTGATTTTTACAGATTTTTATTATAGATGAGGGTATTTTCGTAAGTTTATTAAGTTCTATGGGCATTTTAATTATTTCAGGAATTTTATATTCTTTCAGATTTGGTTCTCTGTTTTTTTTTACTGATTTTTATTGATTAATTTTATTGATTTTTATTAATTAATTAAATATGTGAAGGGTATTTAAGTTATATTTGGTTCCATATGGTTTTTAGGTTATATTTCTGATTTTTACTGATTTTTGTAGGTATTTCCTGATATTTTATATTTATTTTATCAATTTTAAATAATTTTATAAGTTTAATTAATTAATTAATTATGAGGGGTATACAGGTCATTTTTTTATTTAATTATTATTTATTTCTGAACCTATGTTTATTTATATGTGGGGTGAGGCCAAGGTTAGGTTAAGGGTGTACACAGATTTTTTAAGTTATGAAATTAAGTATATATATATTAATTTTAAAACATGATATTAATTATTTAATTTAATGATACACAAACACACATTTTGATATGAAAAGGTCGATTTTATTTCGGCAGAGTTTCGCCTTATAAAGAAGGCGTTTACAAGAAATTATTCAGCAGAGCTTCCCCTTAGGAATGAACCTTAGAAAGAAAACTCCTCGGAATGAAAAGATCTTCCTAAAACACAGCAAACTCGGGTTAAAAACATCGAGTTTGGTCTTGAATGCAGCAGAACCTTTCCCTTGAAATTTCACACTCTTTGAGCCCTTGTATGTGGGTTCTTGTGAGTGTTGTTGTGTATTCGTGTCTGTTGAATTGGGGACCATGGGGTCTTATTTATAGGCCCCAAATTGGGCCCGATGGGAGGTGCCACCAGATGAACCCACGGTGGGGGGTGCCACCGATTTCACTCTCTCTCCTTCTCTTTTTTCATTTTTTTATTCAAATGGGTGAGAGAAGGGAGTGAGAGAGAGAGGCATTGAGAGGAGAGGGGGGGGATCCGGTGGACACCCCCACCGGTTCCAACCGGTGGGGGTGGCCACCGGCCTTGGATCCCCCACCGGTTGGGAACCGGTGGGGGGTCCCAAAACCGGTGGGGGGGGGTGCTCCCCTCCCCCTCTTCTTTTGCCTTTTTGCTTTTTTGGCTCTTAATGAGCCTTTGCCCATTAGTTTCAGATTTGCCCAAGTATGAAAAGGGTTTAGGATAGGGGGCTTTAAATGAGGGTTTGCATGGAGTTCTTAACCAAGTATAAATGGGGTTGAGAATTCCATTAACTCCCCCTCTCTTTAATTAATTCCCCCCCCCCCCCCCCCCCCCCCATTTGAATTTCAAAAAGAAAGAGAAGGGAGGGAGATCCTCCTCCCCCCGCACCGGTTTCTCTCTTGGAACCGGTGGGGGGTCCCCCCACCGGTTCTCTCTCACTCTCCTCCCTCCTCTTTGTCTATTTAAATAAAAGGGGAGTGAGAGAGGGGGTCCACTTTCTACTTTGGGTAATTTTTCTTCTTTGAGTTTTCAGATTTTTCTCCCTTCCTAGACTGCAGGTTTTGGTGCCCCTTGGGGACTGGTTTTTGACCCATTTGAGCTCCCTATTGGGTCTTCTTATTGGGCCACCTATTGGGCCTACCTCCCTTGCTATTGGGCCATCATTTGGGACCATTTTGGGCAAGTTTGGAGGCTGTTTTGGGCCTATTCCGGGACTGGTTTGGGCCCATTTCGGGACTGATTTAAGCCCTCATTTTGCAGCGTTTGGATCATCTTTGTAACTGCATTTTAGGGTCCTCCTTTGGGCCTCACCATCAAGGGTCATCAAGGAGATTTAGGAGCTGATCTCGGAAGCTTACAAGGGCGGTTCGGGGCTGTTTTAGGCCTCCGTAAGAACCTCGATCAAGGCTTCTTGGCCTAGGTAGGCTTCTTGCCCCACTACTCTTCATATAGTTTTTTATGTTTTCCCATACATATAAGAGGGTCTCCATTTGATATTAACCCTCATATCATAGGCATATGTTTATTTATTTTTTGTTTTGCATAACATAGTATCACATAAACATATGCTATGCATATTTTCCTATATCGTGAGCTCACATTAATGTGAGCATATGCCATGTAGTTTTTTCTACATAATCATGTGCATATGCATGCCCAAATGTCATTATCTCGCATGAAAATTTTCGGGTTCAACAGTGTCTCATCCTACACCGCGAGAATCTATTCGGTAACCTTAAGAAGTGTGATTTCTTGACCGATCGAATAATCTTCTTAGGGTTTATTGTCTCGTCTGAGGGTGTTTCGGTTGATCTAGAGAAAATCAGGGCGGTGGTAGAATGGCCTGAGCCGCAGTCTATCCATGACGTGCGGAGTTTTCATGGCTTAGCGACATTCTACCGTTGATTCATCCGTGGATTCAGCTCGGTTATGACTCCGATCACTGATTGTATTCGAAAGGGAGCTTTTCTTTGGACGAAAGTCGCTGCTTCGGCCTTTCATGACATCAAGGAGCGCATGATCCAGGCACTTGTCCTTCGTCTACCAAATTTCTCGAAGGTGTTTGAGGTCTCATATGACGCTTCTGGTGTCGGCATAGGTAGGGTTTTGAGCCAGGAGGGCCACCCTATTGCTTATTTCAGCGAGAAATTGAACGATGCCAAGCTGAGGTACTCCACCTATGATAAGGAATTCTATGCGGTAGTTCAGGCGTTGAAATATTGGAGACATTATCTGCTACCACAGGAGTTCGTTTTATTCTCGGATCATGAGGCCCTTCGGTTCCTCCAGGCCCAAAAGAAATTGAACCCGAGGCATAGCCGTTGGGTGGAGTTTCTTCAGGTCTACACCTTCGTCCTGAGGCATAAGACAGGTGTGGAGAACCGTATAGCTGACGCGCTGAGTCGCCAATATTCTCTATTATCAGTTGTTAGCGTGGAGGTTACTAGATTCAATAGACTCCGAGAGGAGTATGTAGCCTGCCCTGATTTTGGTCCGATCCACTCGGATCTTCTTGCCAGACCCTCGCGAGAGTTCAACGATTATATATTGCAGGAGGGTTACATCTTTTGTAGAGATCAATTATGCATTCCGCAGACTTCGGTTTGCAACTTTCTTACCTGGGAGGTACACGCAAGTGGTCTAGCAGGTTACTTCGGCCGGAACAGGACCATTGAGCTTGTTGAGCATCGCTTTTTCTGGCCTAGTCTGAAGTGTGATGTGACACAGATTGTTGCTCAGTGCCGCACCTGCACTACGGCGAAGCAGAAGAAGCAGAATACTGGCATGTACTCTCCGCTTCCCATGCCCGACCATCCGTGACAGGACATTAGCATGGATTTTGTCTTGGGCCTGCCACGAACCCTTCGTCGGCACGATTCTATCCTAGTTGTGGTTGATCGGTTCTCCAAAATAGCTCATTTTATTCCATGTTCCAAGACTTCAGATACGTCTCGTGTGGCCCATATCTTCTATGAGGGAGTTGTTCGATTACATGGGTTGCCGAAGACCATTGTTTCTAACAGGGACGTACGTTTCGTTAGCTATTTTTGGAAGACCCTTTGACATCTCTTAGGCACCAAACTCAAGTTTTCTACTGCTTACCACCTCCAGACTAATGGACAGACCGAGGTGGTTAATAGAAATCTGGGTGATTTGTTGCAGTGTTTAGTAGGTGAGCATACATGTAGTTAGGACCAGGTTTTAAAGCATGCTGAGTTTGCATACAACAGTTCGGTTAATAGGTCTACAGGCATGAGTCCATTTGAAAAAGTCAGGCTATAGACCTAGAGGACCCATAGATCTTGTTCCCTTGCCCCGTCATGTACGTATTTCGGAGTTTGTACAGTCGCTAGCAGAGCATATTAGGAGTCTTCATAGTAGCATCCGTCGTCACATTGAGATCAGCAATGAACATTACAAGCGAACGGCAGATGCGCATCGGCGATAACAGTAGTTCCAAGAGGGCAACTACGTGATGGTCAGGGTCAAACCTGAACGGTTCTCTTCGGGAGCCGTTAAGAAACTGCAAGCTCGAGGAGTCAGTCCCTTCAAAGTGTTGAAACGAGTCGAACCGAACGCATATGTTGTGGACTTACCCGTAGATTATGGCATCAATACCACGTTCAACATCTCAGACTTGGTAGCCTATCGAGACCCGGCAGTGATTCCTAGTGATCCGTTCGAGCCTTCTTCCTTCCTTGAGAGTGACCCTACCCCCAAGAGTCCACTTCCAGCCTCTGTTCTAGCACGACGTGAGCAGATTGACCATATACTGGACGAGCAGGTTGTTACTCTAGGGATGGAGCCTATCAGCGCTACCTTGTCCACTGGAGAGGGAGGTTGTCGACGGAAGACACGTGGATCACACGTAAGGAGCTGCAGCGGATTGATCTAGATCTTTTGGAGCGCTACCAGAGCGGCCGAGACCCTTATTCGACAGGGTCGAATTCCTCTCTGCCGGGGAGGATTGGTGAGGACACCCGTGCGCTTCCACGCTTCGACCCGACCCGGGTTTACTGTTGCCGCCGGACACGCAGAGCAGATCGAGTAGCGTTGTGGCTTGGAGATGCCACGTGACGCGTTTTTTATGTTTATTTTGATAAATTGGGCCTTGTTATGCCCCTGTGGATGTAATTTTCCTTTTGTTTTAGGCTTTAGGCCCATTAGTGGGCCCATGTACATTTTCTTCTCTATTTTCTGTAATTTCTGGCAATTGTTTTCCTTTTTTAGAGCTTGAGGGTATTTCGGACTTTCTTGTGCCTAGGGCTGTCCTAAAAGAGCCCTATATATTGTAGCTTCTCCCAAGAGGGGAGGCAATGAATGCATTAATGAAAAAGAAAAGAAATGAGCAACCTAGCCTTCACTGTGCGTTTTGTAGGTGAGGGTGGGAAGCCCTGTTAGGTTTAGATCTTCTCTTCCACCCCCCCATCTCCTCCTCCTTTCACGGTTCAGCCATATTCTCTACAGTAGCCGTTCTGTCTTCTTCCCCCTTCCCCTTGGTCTCCGCATCGTCCACTCCTGTTTTCCCCTCTCTCTCTCTTGTTTCGTATACGTGAACGAAGGAAACCCGCCACCGTCATCATCGCTTCCACCACGTGGCGGACGGCGTTGGTTCGCGGGCTTCAACATCGTCGCCCGTGCCCTTCTACCCTGTTCGATTTGCGCCGAGGAGAGCCCCGACCACCTCGGACCTGTCAACAGTGCCGCCACAATCAACGCGGAGCTACACCGCGCGTGTGGCCTGGGCGCCTTCCCGCCCCGCCGCCACCACGCGGCACCCCTGGCCGAGCCGTCCGAAGCCGGCATCGTCGATCGTGCTTCCCGTGAAGCACGACCGGCGGCCACGAAACCATCCTGCTCCCCCTGACGGCCAACCCCATCATCATGCTCCACCACGCGTCGGAACGGGGTGATTCGCCCGCCCAAACATCATCGCTCGAGCTCCCAGAGCTCCCGCCTTCCCCGACCACATCTGTCACAGAGCCCCACCGCCCTCGCCTGTCGCCAGTCGGGCCCCTGCCACGCAGGGAGACCTCGCGCCGAGCCCGTCGTCTCTCCCCTCGCCAATGGAGCTGGAGGCCAGATGCCGCCCCCCCTTCCCCCTTCCCCCCCCCCCCCCCCCCCCCCCCCCCCCCCGTTAATTTAATTTGGGCCCAGTTTTGGCCTCGCCCCTGCCCTACCAGCCATCTGTAATTGGGCCAGTGAAGATCTTTTTTTAGCAACCCATCGGAGCTCGATTTATCCCCGCAGGGAGTGCGAGGCAAGGATCCTTCCAGCGTTCGGCTTGGTCATCTCCGTTCGTATGCCCCTAGTCTTCAGTGGGAAGGTTAGCGATCAAACGTTCTCATCCGAGTTTGCTCATTTATTATATGGCCAAAATCTTGCTCCCGTGCTTGTGAGTTATTTGTTAGGATTATCTAGTCATTACTAAAGCTTCGCTGCTGGTTGTGTGTATTGGTTATCATGAATATCCCGTCTCGTAGCATAAGCTTGAGTTTATTGATGCGATATTGATGCCCTAGACTAACGGTAATTCCTACTATCGTCGTTCCACACGTTACTCGCTGCGAGGGGGCAGTTAATCGACTTGCTTTTTCTTGTTATCATCACGTCTTCGTTTCTTGGAAAATTTGTTGGTCGTGGTGTTACTTTTCTATTCGCGTGATGTGAACTGTTGATCTCGATTGTGGCACCGTAGTCGGGTCCATTTCGGTTACCGTTCCACATCACAGTTCCTCTACCAGACCAACATCCATCTTATCTTTGATCTTTGGTGGGTTGCACAAATTCTGAAACAATCTGATCATGAGCAAGATAAAAATGACTAGTAAAGAAGTATGCATATCCATCATATAACAACATATAAAAGATGGTATGAGAATATATTTCCAAAGAAATATCAGCTGTCTGCACTTGTAAGGCACACTTGAATTATTCAAGTCTGTCTTAACTTCACTGGTAGTCTGGTACTGATGGACAGAGCTTTTTCATTAAAATAAAGGTGTGAGTTACAGTGTCATTGGGCTCAGTAGGGGTCATCTACTCCCTCCTCACGCCCATTACAAGAAACATATGCTACAAATATTCTTGATGATTTCTTATTTTGTCATTAAAAGAAATCTGCTTAACATATTGCCACACTTTTTGCATGTTCCATTTAAGACTGAGGTCTAACACATGCACCGTATGGTAAATTTTGTCATTAAAAGAAATCTGCTTAACATAGTGCCACACTTTTTGCATGTTCCATTTAAGACTGGGGTCTAACACATGCACCGTACAGTAAACAATGAGCATTGTCAAAACCTTTAAAACAGTTAAATAATTCCTAAATCTTCACTTGTAAGTTCATCGGTTATCTACTGTCACCTCTCTAAGTCTTTACGCATTGTCTCTCTTAATTCTTTCGAAACCATAGTCGTTACTACTATTAGATCATGGTCTTCCTCAAATGTACTTTGTTATTTGTCTTACATATCTAGCTTCTTTATACATCATTGTCAATGTTCATCTTTTTTTGAAAGTGGACAAAGCCACAAATATGTATTAAACTTCAAAATGGAAACCAATGTGTACATTTCAGCTCTCAAAAAAAGACAACCCCGGATACAAAAGGGAATCAGGGTCCAGAGAACAAAATATTACACCAAGGCGGTGTCCCCATCAATCTTCTTCTAACCAAACCAAAAAAGGAGAAGACTGAAAACAAGATGTACATAATAACCGGCCCCGCTCTCGCATCCTTTCACACACAAACCCAACAAGTTTGTCTGGAGCAGAAGCCTCTTTCTTGAAAATCATCTTATTCCTCTCCCCCCAAATGGCCCACAGAGTGGCTTGGAGGATCAACCATGACAGGATCTGACCTTCCTTATGGACCACATAATGAGACCAAGATTGGAGGAGGCCTAATACATAATCTGGAGTCCTGAATGATAGATGCACCTTACCCAAAATAGCCTGCCAAGTTTTGAGAGCGAAGATACACTTGACAAAGATATGATCCAAGGACTCAGCATCTACCCCACATAGGGGGCAAGCAGGAGATAAATCACATCCAAAGTGCAGAAGCCTGTCTGCACTCTGCAGTGGGCGACCTGCTATGAGAGATCCTCTAAATGAGCATCTTGACCTTCAAGGGGGAGTTGGGACTCCAAATATGCTTAAAGAAGGGAAACCTCAAACCCCCCCCCCCCCCCATCTGCTACAAGCTGAATTGTCCATAGTCATCATCATCAATAATCTTCATTATTCACATTACTGTTTCATGGTCATCATTAATCATAGTCATCATCGTTGATATTCATGATTGTTCAGCTTCATCGTGATCATCATTAGTCATGGTCATCATTCTGTTTATGTTAATCATGTTTGTTTCATCATGAATGAAGGATAAAGAATGGAGCCACAGATCATTAATTCATATTCAGCCCATAGTCGCTCGAGTCATATCATTAATAGTTACCTTTGCAAGTTGTCATAGTCAGTCACCTGACTCACCTCAGTGGCTATAGTGGTCCATTCAATATTATGAGGTATTAAGGATCGGTATTCAACAGTGGTTGTAGATATATAGCTCAGCAACTCAATCTCTCTCAGCTTCCACTTGTCCATCTCAGAGAGACTCTGGCTAGTCCAGTGGAAGGGATATGTCATATGCTGACTTGGGCATGTGTAGTCTCCATACCATGTAGTCCTAGTCCCAATCACGATTGCACTCGTGGGTCTCCACTTACTACTTAACTTGGTCTGTCCCGAAGCTAGACCTCATAGAAGAAACGAATACTTTGTGTCCCGAATTGTGTCACCAATCCTGAGGAGCTGACTCAATGTCCTCTATCTCTAGGGAACAGATTGTATAGCTTAATTCCAGTAACGAAGTGATATCACTTCTTATTATAAATCAGTAGAAGTCATACAAGAAACTTAGGTATCCATATAAACGACTATATCCATAAGTCATAAATCATAATCTTTCACCATATATAATCATAATCTTAAACCCTTTGTTTAATCAATGTTTTATTTAATAATCATTCTTGTCGTACCATTTCCTTGTCTCAACCATGTTTTTAAACCTGTATAACCATCATCATTGTCATCATAATTATCATCAGTCATGCCATCTTTTCATCTTAGTAATTTATCTTAAATAATCATAAAATGGCAAAATAAATGTAAAAGAGATCTTTACTTGCTTCTTTCACACACAAACCCAATAAGTTTGTCTGGAGCAGAAGCCTCTTTCTTGAAAATCATCCTATTCCTCTCCCCCCAAATGGCGCACAGAGTGGCTTGGAGGATCAACCATGACAAGATCTGACCTTCCTTATGGACCACATAATGAGACCAAGATTGGAGGAGGCCTTCTACAGAATCTGGAGTCCTGAATGATAGATGCACCTTACCCGAAATAGCCTGCCAAGTTTTGAGAGCAAAGATACACTTGACAAAGATGTGGTCCAAGGACTCAGCATCTACCCCACATAGGGGGCAAGCAGGAGATACATCACATCCAAAGTGCAGAAGCCTGTCTGCACTCTGCAGTGGCCCCTGCTATGAGAGATCCTCTAAATGAGCATCTTGACCTTCAAGGGGGAGTTGGGACTCCAAATATGCTTAAAGAAGGGAAACCTCAAGCCCCCATCTGCTACAAGCTGAATTGTCCATAGTCGTCATCATCAATAATCTTCATTATTCACATTATTGTTCATGGTCATCATTAATCATAGTCGTCATTGTTCATATTCATGATTGTTCAGCTTCATCGTGATCGTCATTAGTCATGGTCATCATTCTGTTTATGTTAATCATGTTTGTTTCATCATGAATGAAGGATAAAGCATGGAGCCACAGATCATTAATTCATATTCAGCCCATAGTTGCTCGAGTCGTATCATTAATAGTTACCTTTGCAAGTTGTCATAGTCCGTCACCTGACTCACCTCAGTGGCTGTAGTGGTCCATTCGATATTATGAGGCATTAAGGATATGGGTATTCAACAGTGGTTGTAGATATATAGCTCAGCAACTCAATCTCTCTCAGCTTCCGCTTGTCCATCTCAGAGAGACTCTGGCTAGTCCAGTGGAAGGGATAGGTCATATGCTGATTTGGGCACGTGTAGTCTCCATACCATGTAGTCCTGGTCCCAATCACAATTGCACTCGTGGGTCTCCACTTACTACTTAACTTGGTCTGTCCCGAAGCTAGACCTCATAGAAGAAACAGATACTTTGTGTCCTGAATTGTGTCACCAATCCTGAGGAGCTGACTCGATGTCGTTTATCTCTAGGGAACAGATTGTATAGCTTAATTCCAGTAATGAAGTGATATCACTTCTTATTATAAATCAATAGAAGTCATACAAGAAACTTAGGTATCCATATAAACGACTATATCCATAAGTCATAAATCATAATCTTTCACCATATATAATCATAATCTTAAACCCTTTGTTTAATCAATGTTTAATTTAATAATCATTCTTGTCGTACTATTTTCTTATCTCAACCATGTTTTTAAACCTGTATAACCATCATATTCATCATTGTCATCATAATTATCATCAGTCATGCCATCTTTTCATCTCAGTAATTTATCTTAAATAATCATAAAATGGCAAAATAAATGTAAAAGAGACCTTTACTTGCTTCATAAGAAATCTATAAATCATCTTATTCATCCTACATCTGGATGATTTCATTACCAAATCATTGTCTTAGGTTAGATAATGTAACCTTACACAATATGAGATAATGAAGGAGGATTACTTACGTTATTATGGTCATTCATATATAAAGTTTCCAACATGAAGTTTGTGTATTCCATCGTTAATATCATCAACAAATTTGGTCCATGCTCAAGAGTGATGGCTCCACATAATAATGACAAAGAATGCCTTAATTCAACTCAACATTCATCTCATGTATGCTTTGTGGAGTTTAACCAATATCTGAAGTCTAATTATTTACAATTTAGTGGCAGATGTATCTTGGTGCAAGCACATCTTCCTAAGATGGTTCTTAAAGCATCTTTATTAATTAATCTTGTTCTTTCACTAATCCATCTTACGCATGGCTTAATGGTCAATAATAAATTCATTATTAAGTGACATAGATGTAGTAAGTTTTTAATAAATACATTTTTCACTTTGTAAACACTTTAATCAGAGTCTTAATTCCATCTAATTGGAATTAATAATACAATAATACATACATTTCCCTAATCTTATAGTACAATCAAGAGTTTCTTTAAAAGATTTATCCTCGTCTGTTTTTGTGCTTTTATGAGTTTCTTTGGGGAGACCACTGTCTGCTCATTCTTGCACGTTCATGTGTGAATTACTAGTGTCACTCATTTGGAGCACTCTTCTGATGCAGGCTGTGGTTTTTACTGAGATAACTTTGGAGAAAGCAATTGAATTTGATGATTATTGTCACAACCACCACCCTTCTATCTCCTTCATCAAATCTGAGGTCCGAGGCCTTTTTGGAAGTGTCTTTATTGATTTTGGACCAGAATTTACTGTTGCTGATGTTGATGGTGAGGAACCACATACGGGTATAGTTGCATCTATTAGTAATGATAATCCTGCATTCGTGTCCTGTGTTGATGATGAACGGCTTGAGTTCCAGGATGGTGATTTGGTTGTATTCTCAGAAGTCGAGGGTATGAGAGAACTTAATGATGGAAAGCCTAGAAAGGTTATAAATGCAAGGCCATACGCATTTTATCTTGAGGAAGACACAACTAATTTTGGTGCATATGTGAAAGGTGGCATTGTTACTCAGGTCAAGCAACCGAAGATCTTGAAGTTCAAACCTTTAAGAGATGCTTTGAAGGATCCAGGAGATTTTCTTTTGAGTGACTTCTCCAAATTTGACCATCCTCAAGTATTACACATGGCCTTCCAAGCCTTGGATAGATTCAGGTGTAATTATGGACGTTTTCCTGTTGCCGGCTGTGAGGATGATGCGAAAAAGCTAATAGAACTTTTTGCATTCATCAATGATAGCTTGGGGGATGGTAGGCTGGAAAATTTTGACGACAAGCTTTTGCGGCACTTCGCCAGTGGTTCGAGGGCTATTTTGAACCCTATGGCTGCGATGTTTGGTGGTATTGTTGGACAGGAGGTTGTGAAAGCCTGCTCTGGAAAATTTCATCCACTTTTTCAGGTGAGATTTCTTCTGATACTATCTAATACATGATACAACAAAGCAACCTCTACAAATGTGAAGGTTAATTACCCCCCCCCCCCCCCCCCCAACAATACACCGCGCACACACACGCACCCTCACATGCACACACGTGCACACACACCTCCACACATGCACTGGTATTCTCCTGCGACATGTCAATCTCTGGAAGGAGTATATGTTAGTTTATTAGACACTTATAGATTTTTATTCTGACAGCATTGTACAAAATTTGCAGTTCTTTTACTTTGATTCTGTTGAATCCCTTCCTACTGAGATGTTGGAGGCCAATGATTTGATTCCGTTGAACAGCCGCTATGATGCACAGATTTCTGTTTTTGGATCCAAGCTTCAAAAGAAGATGGAAGAGGCTAAAGTGTTCATTGTAGGGTCAGGTGCCCTTGGATGTGAATTCTTGAAGAATCTAGCCTTGATGGGAGTTTCTTGCAGTCACCAGGGTAAAATAACTATCACAGATGATGATGTGATTGAGAAGAGCAACCTTAGCCGTCAATTCCTATTCCGTGATTGGAATATTGGGCAGGCAAAATCAACTGTTGCTGCTTCTGCCGCATGTTTGATCAATCCTAGTCTCCATATTGAAGCTCTTCAGAACCGAGCGAGCTCAGAGACAGAAAATGTTTTTAATGATTCCTTTTGGGAGGGTTTGGATGTTGTTATTAATGCACTTGACAATATTAATGCACGAATGTACATGGATCAAAGGTGTGTATATTTTCAGAAACCATTGTTAGAATCTGGAACACTTGGTCCCAAGTGTAATACACAGATGGTCATACCTCATCTGACAGAGAATTATGGAGCGGCCAGAGACCCGCCTGAGAAGCAAGCACCCATGTGCACTGTTCATTCTTTCCCACACAACATTGACCACTGTTTAACATGGGCCCGTTCTGAGTTTGAGGGGATGCTTGAGAAGACACCAAATGAAGTTAACAAATTCTTATCAAATCCTAGCGAATATGCTGCTTCCATGAAAAGTGCTGGTGATGCACAGGCAAGAGATTTGTTGGAGCACATAATTGAATGCCTGGACAGGGAGAGATGTGAAACCTTTCAAGATTGTATGAGTTGGGCTCGCCTTAAGTATGTTCCTATCCCTAATTCTTTGATACAACACCCTGGTTTTTTTTTCTTTACCATGTGCAAACATTAACCCTAGATTCATAATTGCCATTCATTTTCTAATGATGCACAAGGAGATAATATGTCACATCATTGTCCTGTCCCTCCTCCCCCCACCCCATGGGTTGCAGATTTGGGATCAGATGAGGAGCAAGATTGTCCAATCAAAAAAAGAAAAAAACAGAGAGAATGCCTGGATTGGCTAGCCAGGATAGGGCCAATTGGTTTTCTTATTTGTAAAAATATTTTCCCTCAATTTGGCCACTTTGTGCTGATTGAGGCCTACCTGGGTTGCGATCAGGATCAGATTTGGCACAAGCTGATTCAACCTCAGTCTGGGGCATGTACATGTTTTGGAGTAGTATTTATGATCCTTGGATTTAAGGGATTGACTCAACCTAGTATGGATTTGTTGGGTTAAAAAAAAAATTGGGCTAGAAATTGCAATCATTGTTATATTAATCTCATGTTCACTCCAAAATCTCATAATGGAATCACATCTCAACTTGCAAAGTTATTGCTCTCATACTTGGCTTATTGTTATGTATGAATCACTTTTTGGATGAATGATATATTAGGCATCCTTGGGTACCTTTGCTATTACCAGTGAATATAAATTTTTGAACTAAAACTTCTCAATGTATTCAAATCATAGTGATAAAGATGGGAAACATAGAAAGCAAAAAGGAGAAGTGGATATAAAAAAAGGATGGGGTTTAGGACATAGTTCCATATATGTTTAGATATATTTAATTTGACTAATCATATGTGGATGATTAAAAGTTAACGAGTAGTTATGTTTAATGGATCTTAGCATGGCCCATCTTGGTGAAACGTTTCATCTGTTAACTTTTTTCATGTGGTGGGTGGGTAACCAATGTGCAGCTTAATAACATGGAAAATGGTACAGTGACACCGTTTTCTGACACAAGTTTTGACACAGCCTAGGTGGCATACTGTTCGCGCGAAAGGTTTTGCCAACCCTCGTCGTTCGGGACCTGACCTAGGCATATCTATCCTCCCCTATATCGGATTATTCGGAAATCCATTTTTTTTTTGTTTATCTAGAGGATTATAGGTCAGTTTTATATTTTTATCGGATTATGAGAGCTTGGGATTAGCCCTCAGGGAATCCGGGACTTCGAATCAGGCGAAGATTCGAGTATATGACCTCTCTCCACTGACCTCGGTCAGTGTTAATTACGCTGAGCGACTGCTCGGCAACCCTTGATTAACCGTCCGTATGATGCCCTTAATCATGCAAAACTACTACTATAGGCAGCGCATGCATATGCATATGAAGGCATATTTTAGGTTGAATCCCTAGCCTCACCCCGGCTCGGGGACAACTTTTATGTGATTTGGGATTGACTCCTGATTATTAAGACTGGTTCCCAGTTTAGAGAATTAATTCCAAATTGTGCGGACTGATTCCCAATTTCTAGCTCTGCAGGGACTTTTTTGTAATTTTACACCTTGAGGGTTTTTATGTAATTATGGGTGTCTTGTGAGAGCATGACATTTTGTAAGTAGATATGGGGTGGATTTTAAGGGGTTTCACACTTTATGAGGGTTGTAAGATCAATTTTAAAGGTATAAGGGGTTTTTTTGTAATTTTTCCTTAAACTGGGTTATCGAGTTTTAAGATTTGATCTTGAGGCTATTGGTGAGAAATTTTACTCATGATATGATTTTTAGGGCTTTCGGGGTTATATGTGCAAATATTATACCTAGGGGTATTTTGGTAATTTTGTATTTATATATTGTGTTCTTCGTGAACGGTTTATGTTCTTTCAGATTTTTACTTTCTGATTTCTTACTGTTTTTACTGATTTTTATTCATTTTTTATGATTTATTTAACTAATTTAATTAATTAATTAATTAATTAATTATTCATGTGAGGTTATCTAGATTTATTATATTTTTCCACAGATTTTTACTGTTTTCTTATGGGTTTTCCTGATTTTTAATGGTTTTTCCTGATTTTTTAATTAGTTTTCCGAATTTTATTAATTAATTAATTATAAATTATCTTTTAGGTTTAGTTATAGTTTTTATGCAGTTTTCTGAATTCATATCCTATTTGTTTAGGGGGTGAGGCTAAGAGTTAGGTTGGAGATGTACTCAAATTTCATTTAACTTTAGAAAACTATATACATATACATGTTATTATTATTGAAATGTGATAATTATAAAATTAAATGATACACGCATGGGCACAAAATTTCTGATATTATTTTAGCAGCATTTTGCCTTATAATAAGACTGTTTTACAAAGAAAATTCGGCAGAGCTTCCCCTTAGGATAGAACCTTAGGAGAGAGAGCTCTCCGGGACGAAAAGAACTCCCCAAATTCGCAGCAAATCCGGGTTAAGAAACCCGAATTTGGTCTTCAATTGGCAGCACTCTCCCTCCCAATTTCACCACAACCTCCCTATATGTGGGCAGCTTGTGTCCTTATAGGGTACACTTGTGGTATGCCCTTGTATCTCTTTGAATTGGAGCCTTGGGGTCCTTTTTATAGGCCCCAAAATCTGATCCGGTGGGGGGTGCCACCGGGATGAACCAAGGTGGGGGGTGCCACCGGTTGGAGCTTCCCTCCTTCCCTCTCTTTTTTTATTTTTTGTATCAGCCAATGGGTGGCAAGAGGGGTAAGAGAGAGCAAATAAAGGAGAGAGGGGGAGGCCTCGGTGGGCACCCCCACCGGTTCCAACCCCACCGGTTCCAACCGGTGGTGGGGGGGTGCCACCGGTTGGCCCCCCCACCGGTTGGGAACCGGTGGGGGTCTCCCCCACCGGTTTTGGGAACCGGTGGGGGGGGTTCTCCCCTCCCCATGCTCCCCTTCTTTCCCACTTTTGGCTCTTAATGAGCCTTGTTCTTTTTTGGGTTTCAGATTTCTCAAGTGTGAAAGGGGTCTTTGCCCATTAAATTTAGACTTGGGTTAGGTGTGAAAGGGGTTTTTAGGATGGGGTTTAAGAGGGTTTCCACATGGGATTCTTAACCCATGTGAATGGGGTTAAGATCCCTCATTTAAACCTCATATTAAACACACCCCCTCCCCCCCATTTTTGAATTTTTAAAGGAGAAAGAGAGGGAGGGAACCCCTCTCCCCCCCCACCGGTTTCCCTCTTGGGACCGGTGGGTCCTCCCCCTTCTTGGCCTATTTAAATAAAGGGGATGGGAGAGAGGGGTCCACTTTCCTCTTTAGGAAATTCTCCCCTTTGAGTTTTCAGATTTTCCCCTCTCTGGCCTGCAGATTTAGTGTCCCTTGTGGACTGATTTCGGGCCCATTTGAACTCCCTATTGGGCCTTCTTATTGGGCCATCCATTGGGCCTACCTCTTTTGTTATTGGGCCACCATTTGAGGCCATTTTGGACGAGCTTGGAGGCTGTCTTGGGCCCATTCCGGGACTGGTTCGGGCCTACTCCGGGACAGATTTTTGGCCTGTTAGGGGTGCCTATTGGGCCTCTTCTTGGGCCTCTCCCTTGGGCCATTTATTGGGCCTAACTTTCCCGACATTGGGCCTCCGTTCCGGGACTGATTTGGGTAAGTTCCGAAACTGATTTTTCCTTATTCCGGGACAGATTCCAGCCCACTTTTGGGACTGGCCTTGGGCCCATTTGGGGGCTTATTGGGCCTCATCTTGACCCCGCCCATAGGGTTGCTTATTGGGCCCATCTCCCCCACTATTGGGCCTTCATTTCGGGGCCATTTTGGGGGAGTTCTAGGACTGATTTTGCCCCATTTCGGGACAGATTTTAGTCCATTTAGGGACTGATTTTGACCCTTGTTTTGCAGCGTTCGGGGTCCCATTTATCGCCGCATTTGGGGTCTCCCATCGGGTCTCATTATCGGGCATTGCGAAGGCGGTTCGGGAGCTGATTTCGGAAGCCGAAGCAAGCAACTTGGGGCTGCCTCAGGCTCCTAAAAAAAATCTGATTAAGGCCTTCGTGGCCTAGGTATGTCTTCTACTCTGCTGCCCTCGCAATACGAGCCCATGGTTCCTTATGGATTTCTAGTATTTACCTATATCATAGGCGTGCATTTTATTTTGCATGACATGGTTCTTCATGAACATATTGTCATGCTTTTGTATGTGTATTCTCCCATGGGGAATTTCACATTGACGCGAGCATGCGTCATATATGCATACTCATATAATGCAAATCTGCATATCTGTATATGAGATTTTTTTTGGGTTCAACAAATGCCCCCCACGGGATGCTCGCCGAAGACGCAGTCGGAGGCGGGTGTCCCGTGCATTTTTCGTGTACATATCTATTCATGGCCACGGGCATATATGAACCTATGCATATACATATATATTTTGTTTGTATATGTCCCGAGGGATTCTTTTCATGTCATGCCTTGACAATATCTTGCTAATTCTCCCTATCTTGCTCAACATGGTTTGAGCATATGCAGATTTTCTAGGAAAAATAGCAATGTCGTCCCATATTCTTCGTGCGATCAATTGCACGATTTGCCATTTGTGGGTTTGGATACCCTATGTGTTTTGGTACTCGAGTGGTCCAACTTCACCCCAGGAGCCTTGTCTTTATGACTTTGCGACTTTCCGGGGACGTTTGGAGCTATGAAATTTCCTTTATATTCGGATCCTCTTGGCCTTTGTGACTTGGAGGGTCCCTATAAGACTGATATCGTCGGATTGTTCGACACGTTGCTCGGTCCCGAATATCTCTTGGCCTTTGTGACTTGGAGATCGGTTGGGAACATGGAGCGGGTCATTCAATCCTGGCAATGTCATTCTTATTCAAAGGATATTAGTACCTTTTTCTTTTTTTTTTTTCGGCATTTCCGAGAGTCCTATGCAAGACAGTCCGGATTGGCCAAGTATCCGCCATTAAGGCACATATATGGGGGCATGATATGGGTGTTGTGCTAGCATTAGCACTTCATCTTTTTTATCGTTTGGGCATTTCTAGGGGCTCTACACGAGACATTCCAAATTAGCCGCATTTTTGCCATTTGTTGGCAATATATAAGCTTTGCTGCATTATCCTGACTTCCTGTCGGGATTTAGTTGTATCATCTGCTTTGTGCATTATTTTGATATGTATGTCTTTGTTTTTCCACAGGCTGCTATTCCTGTCTCATTATTATGGCCGCACTTGGCGATTCCTTCCACGAGGGTCCTCAGGAGGAGGAGATTGCTTATTCAGATGCGGGGTTCCGCTGGGTGGCTCAGCCACATTTGCGGATCACTATTGAAGATGCTGTCCCCATTCGCCACGAAAGCATATATAGAGACGGGGAATTCTTCTATTTCTTGCGGGGCGAGACCGCCCGGCATCTTCCCTCAGATCTTTCCATCTACGAGCTGCTCCGATCATTTATTTATGTTGAAGATGGGGTCGAAAGACCGCCATCTCCTGCGGAACGCCGCGACTTGGAGTGTGCCATTTTATTGGACCGGGACAATATGGAGGGGTTGCTTCCCTTTTCATATCCGGCCTTCCCTCTTGCTGTTGACCGATTGTGGGAGTTTCTTACTCCCGAACAGATGGGGCCCATCCGGGCTATTCTTCGGGTCCACGACATCAGCCGGATCTACTCACCAGCTATGTGGACGAGAGCAGGAAGTCGTCCTCTTGAGGCCGCCCGACACCCTCAGGGGGTGTTTCTGACCGAGGCGGAGGAAGGTTCCATACATGACTCGTCCGATTTCAGCATACTATTATCGGACATATGTCGGGGCGTTCGCCCCGCATGGGACGCCCGTCTCCAGATCAGGAGTTCCCACGTCTTCCGCCTGGGGGCTACAGAGTGGCTTTTGCACATATTGAAGCATCACCGGCCAATCCTTGACAGAGCCGGTATATATGAGGCTGTTTCAGCGGCTCAGTATGATTATCCCTGCCATCATGGCTTTATTCAGGCGATCGCCGAGCGGTATATTCGCGATACTAATACTATCGCGACTGTTGAAGGCGAGACCGCCATCGACCTCTGGGCCTTACATCGGATTTCAGCTTTGTCGATTGTAGGGGAGCCTTATGAAGAGGGAGTGTTAGATGAGTTCCATCGCAGCACTACTGACGGTGCGGGGAACTATGTTACTCCCTATTGCTACAGGTATTTGCTGAAGGTATGGCGGGACTTATCCAAAGCCAAGCGCGCCGCATCGTCCTCCACTGGGGGGAGTTCTTCAGGCCCAGGGAAGGTATCACCAGCTGCCTGGGTCAGATTCTTCTTTGGAGGGCCGTTCCGCTATCATCGAGGCTTTGCCAGCATCTTCGACGAACGGGTCCCTTCTATTTTGTCCCATAGGGACATACCTCGCAGGGGCATTATCATTGCACCGGGGCACCAGTCCGAGAATCCCTGGGGCCTTGATGACATCACTTATGTGGCGGCTTATCTAGCATACTGGCTAGTTACTTTTGCTGTCCCGTACGGGGACGAGGGGGTTTTGCGGCCCGAGGTTTTACTAGCGGCTTCCCGACTTGCAGCGGGGACCCGCCTCGCTATTGCGCCGGCGGCACTTGCTAGCGTATATCATTCTTTCGGGGCTCTTTGCAGCTCGGCTACCCCGAATTCATGTTCAGTGGTGATGGCCACTCACTATGTCAGCGCCTGGGCGGGACTCCTGCTTCCGGGTTATTCTCCCCTTGGTAGGGAGATGGACTCTTCACTGCCCACCGTGCTTCGACTGGCAAGTCAGCCCGCCAGCCAAGGGACGGGTCAGCTCTCTTATGCCCGTGCAGCTTTGAGTTTTATACCCTTCGGCTCTCCCTGGAAGCTGGATTTTGACCATTCCTCGCGGAACTTCCGGCCATATCTCGACAGAGGAGGAGCCGCCGACCGAGCTTGGTTTGACCCATGGACGGGCCGTATGGGCCATGATGGCGCTGCATTAGATGGGTGGACTCTGAGCACTCGCCCATCCCTGCTCATATTGAAGAAAGGGCGAAACGTCATTCTGGAGCCTTATTATCCGAACCGCTTTGCGCGGAATTTTGGCTATGATCAGATGATCCCCTCCAGTCTTGCCTTTGCCGAGCCGCCTCGGGTATATCAGAATCGGAAGAGCCATCTTGTCGCCCGACTATGGTGGAATTACTTCCAGCATCAAAATTCGTTCGGCCCAGTGGCAGTACCTCCCTCCACTCATGAAGGGGGTATGACTGTTTCCTTTGCTGCTTGGTGGCACAAGAACCAAGGGGAGTTGCGGCTCAGACCCGATCCCGAGCAGACGAGGAGTTCTTCTCAGGCTAAGTCCACCAAAGGACTCGGCCGACATACATATAAGGGCCGAGCTGGCCCATCGGCGCCGAAGACGAAGAAGAAGAAGGGCGGCGAGGATGATGGCTTCTATGAGCTCGCCGCTCCAGAGTATATATGGACTCATCAGTTCCTGGCGGACTGCAAAATCCCCAGAAGATTTGAGCACAGTACCCGGCTGCCCGTAGGCAGTTTCAATGGAGATCCTGCCAGAGATTGGCTATATTATCTCAGCCGCATGCTTGCTTGCTTTGGCCCTCGCCGCGAGGCTTTCCTGATATTGCGGGCCGAGACCGTCGGCGACGTTTGGCGGGTAATGGGGCAAGCGGCGACCCAGTTAGGGATGCCTTTTGATTCCCTCATACCCGAACCGCCGAGGTCTTTTGCCGCAGCAGGTATTCCATTTCTATATTCTTTCATTGTTTCTCTTTATTGTGGATATGGATCGCATTTACCTTACTCTCCTTATTTTATAGGAGATGTTGTCTCTCCTTTGCCCGCGGCTCCTGGAGGATCTCTCGCACATCAGGCGCCTGAGGGAGAGCCTCACGTCCCTGCTGAGGAGGTGGCTGTGCCCTCTGCCAGCATCGGCCCTACATCGGAGATGCAACTCCTAGTGGCCGCCGCGAAACAGGCAGCTCGGAGGAAGCGAGCGGCCGAAGGTGAGACGGAGGGTCGATTGGTTCGGCCCCAACTGTCTCCTACCCCTCCGTCGGCTCCGGTACCTATCGAGAGGCCACCTTCGCCTATCGGTAAGAAACTTGCTGGCTTCTTTTGTTTTGAGGATTAATTCCCCTTTTGAATATGACTTCTTATGCTGTACATATTTTCCCCTTTATATCAGAGGAAGGCGAATTTATCGGTGGGAAAGAATCCCAGGCGGCTATGGAGCCTATCGCCGGCGGAGTCCCGCTTACAACAGGTGGGGCTGATCGGGCACCTCATCTTTGTATGCTTGTATTTCTATTTTTGCCATATTCAGAAGGCTCTCATTATTCCCATTTTTCAGGAGCCTATGTTCCCGAGCCTCCCGCTCAGGATCCCGTTAGGCTAGCTTCGCCGGCCATTGCGGAGGTATGCGGATATATGCATGTATGTGTTGGCCAGTCGGTTTTCATCCCCTGCTGGGAATGACTGCGGTTCTAATCATTCTCCCTTTTTGCTTTCTGCAGGAGAACGCGACTATAGCTGCAAATGTCGCTTTGGGCAACGATGAGGAGCTGGGGGACTTTAATTGGGCCGACTACGAGCCCTATAGGTCGGATGTTCCTCTGGTCGACCAGTTCTACCATGAACTCTTGGATGGCCAGGGCCGTTTCGGTAATATACAGCTTTTTGCCGACATATCGCAGCCTCTATGCCTTTTTGCCTTGCACCGGGTCTGATTTTTTTGATCTTTTCTCTATGCAGATTTTACTTTTGAGGAGCTGATGCGTTCAGCCTCCAGCTATTCAGGCTCCTCATTCATGAAGGGCCTGGTAGGGGACTCGACCGCTCCCCCCGCAGTGGATAGTCCTCCTCTCGAGGGTAAGTTATATTTGTTTTGATCTTCATGGCATTCTTATCCACCTTGTTTTCTTCTGGTAACCAATATCAAATTTTTGTGTTGCAGAAGTTGTTGGAATGACGCCAACTGCGGCTGCCTCTCCTTCCGTCGCTCCTCTTTTGGAGGACGACCCGGCTGCCCCTCTTGCGACTTCCTCGGCAGAGGGGGAGCCTGCAGAGACTGAGGCTGCTCAACAAGAGCCCGCGGCTTCACCACCAGGTGGATCTATTCTCTTTGCCCCGTACTTAAGACTACACAAATTATGTCTTTATTTTCCTTTTTGACTATATCTCTTTTGCCTGTCTTTATCTCTTGGCACAGATGCTCTCCCTGTGCTCACCCAAAGGTGGGAACGCCGGGACGGGGTCAGATCAGCCCCTGAGCTTCTTTCAGGAGGCATTGAGGGACTAGCAGCATCAGCGGCACGTGCCAGAGTTAGGTCTCTCCCAATTTGCTTCAGCCATGTCCCAGCCGTCGAGAACATTGCCACCTTAGCAGATATGAAGCTTCTTATCCCTTATTGTTTCTTCATCAAATATTATCGAGTATTGACCCTACTTCTATTATGCAGCTTGGAGGGCTTCACTGCCTGACTCTCCGGCTCGTTCAGGGGACACCGCCCCTCTTTCTTGTTCGGGGGGAACTCCGTGGACCCCTCGGGTTGGGGAACCGGCATATACTTCGACCGAGCTGCTCGATTATTCTGGAGATGAGGGCGAGCCCGAGGTTGCTTACCCATTCGCCTTTGACCGGAGGGTTGATTCCCCGACATGGAGTGGCTCTACGGCCAAGCTATCGCCGTCGTGTCACTCGGGGGATACCGAGTCCCTTTTTGCCTCTCCCGTGAAAGATGGGAAAGTGGGTTCTCCCTACCCTGAGGAGGCAGCGGAGTCAGGTAGCATCCATTTTTTCCTTCATTTCATCGCCGGTATCATTCGTCGACGCTATCATTTCAACCTCGGTCTTATAGTATCCTCTTTCTTTTTGTCTTATCAGGTGGGGAAGGCCCTGATGACTCTGCCGCATATGCTGCCCAACGGGCTCAACTGCGGGCTGAGCTGGAGTCCGCCCTCGAGGATGTGGCCGCTCGAACTGCAGAAGTTTCCGAACTCCGAGCCGATAGAGAGACACTGGATTCCAGCATTGCTGAAGCGAGGTCCCAAGTCTCCGCTCTCCGTCTTCAGTTAGAAGAATTGGAGAGGGGCCTGGAAGAGGGTGTCGAGCAAGTGGCGACCCTTGACCGCCGTCTGGACGAACTCACCCGAGAGCGAGACGCGTCGGTGGACAGGGTTGAGGCTCTCCGTCTTTTGTTGGATGCCTCGCAGGCTTTAGTGGTGCGGGAGCCGACTCCGACTCGGGACTAGTTATCGGGGCTCCCTCTCCCTCTTTTTGACCTTGGCATTGTTTCATTTTGAAACGCATATTTGAGTTACCCCGAGGGCTTGTCTCGGGCTTCCATCTCGCGGTCATTTATATGAAGAGTTTTTTTTTTAGTTGGACATGGTATTCATCTTCTCTTTTTTTTTTTTTTTTTTTTTTTTTTTTCAAACCAATGCCAGTGCCCTTTCAGGTTTTCACCGACACTGGCCCCCTCTTACTTTTGCCTGCACGCCCCTGCGGGTTTTCATGCAGCGGGGTTACCCGATTTTGCCTAAGGCGCCTTTCCGGGTTTTCACCTTAGCTGGGTATGAGACCTTTTTACCCTTAGCCGATCCCGATATGGATGAGATCGGTTAAGTCCGTCGGGGCACCTCGCTTTTTAAGCCCCCCCTTTTTTTTTTTAGAAAATTCTAACTACTATTAAATATAGGACTATTGTTAAGTATAAATATAAATATATAGCATAACTGACCCAACAGTTATTGGGGGAGTATACAATACGAGAACTTGATATAATATGGGTATATGGATAGGGTTATCTATGGTTTAATGCTCCTCGTGAGTGAAACATGAATTTCAGGATTTAATGCCTCCCGCCGGCGAGTATGAATTTCAGGATATAAAACCTCCTGTAGGCGAACAGGGATTATGAATCTCCAGGACATCGAGCCTCCTGTAGGCGAATATGAAATATGAATTTTCAGGATATAAAGCCTCCCGTGGGCAGATATGGAACATGAATTCCCAGGATATGAAGCCTCCTGTAGGCGAATATGAAATATGAATTTCCAGGATATGAAGCCTCCCGTAGGCGAATATGAAATATGAAATTCTAGGATATAAAGCCTCCTGTAGGCGGATATGAATTTCCAGGATATAAAGCCTCCTGTGGGCGAATATGAATTTCCAGGATATAAAGCCTCCCGTAGGCGAATATGAAATATGAATTTCCAGGATATAAAGCCTCCTGTAGGCGAATATGAAATATGAATTTTCAGGATATAAAGCCTCCTGTGGGCGGATATGAAATATGAATTTCCAGGATATAAAGCCTCTTGTGGGCGAATATGAATTTCCAGGATATAAAGCCTCCCGTAGGCGAATATGAAATATGAATTTCCAGGATATAAAGTCTCCTGTAGGCAGATATGAAATATGAATTTTCAGGATATAAAGCCTCCTGTGGGCGAATATGAATTATGAATTTCCAGGATATAAAGCCTCCCGTAGGCGAATATGAAATATGAATTTCCAGGATATAAAGCCTCCCGTAGGCGAATATGAAATATGAATTTCCAGGATATAAAGCCTCCTGTAGGCGAATATGAAATATGAATTTCCAGGATATAAAGCCTCCTGTGGGCGAATATGAATTTCCAGGATATAAAGCCTCCCGTAGGCGAATATGAAATATAAATTTCCAGGATATAAAGCCTCCTGTAGGCGGATATGAAATATGAATTTTCAGGATATAAAGCCTCCTGTGGGCGAATATGAATTATGAATTTCCATGATATAAAGCCTCCCGTATGCGAATATGAAATATGAATTTCCAGGATATAAAGCCTCCCGTAGGCGAATATGAAATATGAATTTCCAGGATATAAAGCCTCCTGTAGGCGAATATGAAATATGAATTTCCAGGATATAAAGCCTCCCGTAGGCGAATATGAAATATGAATTTCCGACGATTGAGGTACACCGGTGGGACTGGCGTGTATCAGGGTCGATTTCAGGGTATAACGTCCCTTTGGGGCGAATTCGACCGTTTACAGCACATCGATGGGACTATATCGTATGGGACTATAGCATATGGGTATGCCGATGGGATTATGACTTGCGAGGGGAATTTTGGGGTATAACATTTCCAGGGAGGCGAACGAGAAAATCTTTACCCTTCGTGACATGCCAGTGGGACTAGAGTATGTGAAGGGAAAAATTCAGGATATAACGCCTCCTCGGGGCGGCAGTGAGAAAATTTCAGGCTACCATGCCTTCTCGGGGCAAAGGAATCTCCTCAATCCCCTTTATGGTATGTCGGTGGGACTAAATTATGCCAAGGGGGATCCAGGATATATTACCTCCTTGGGGCAGTAGGGAAATTCTCGACCCTTTTATGATATGCCAGAGGGACCGGTGTGTGCCCAGGGGGGGCTTGGCGCATAATGCCTCCTTGGGACATAATTCTGGGGTTTAACGCCTTTTGTAGGCGAATGTCGGACTTTAGCGCCTTCCGCGGGCGAAGTATGGATTTTCGGAATTTAACGCCTTCCGTAGGCGAATATGAAATTCGGGATTTAAAGCCTCCCGTGGGCAAGTTTCGGAGTTTAACGCCTTCCGTGGGCGAAGTATGGATTTTCGGAATTTAACGCCTTCCGTAGGCGAATATGAAATTCGGGATTTAAAGCCTCATGTGGGCAAGTTTCGGAGTTTAACGCCTTCCGTGGGCGAATATATGGGTTTCTGGGATTTAATGCCTCCCGTAGGCAAATTCCGGAGTTTAACGCCTTCCGTGGGCGAAGTATGGATTTTCGGAATTTAACGTCTTCCGTAGGCGAATATGAAATTCGGGATTTAAAGCCTCCCGTGGGCAAGTTTCGGAGTTTAACGCCTTCCGTGGGCGAATATATGGGTTTCTGGGATTTAATGCCTCCCGTAGGCAAATTCCGGAGTTTAACGCCTTCCGTGGGCGAAGTATGAATTATTCATCGCATGATATTCCTGAAAGGAAAATATTTTCTTATAAAGTGAATCGCTCATGATGATATGACGTCCTTCGGGCATATGCGTGTGTATTTACATCGTGTATAACAGGGACGGGGATTGTTCCCTCCGACTGCATCGAGTAGAAGAGCAAATTTTCCCACTTCCTTATCAAGTCGGGAGGTCATCGTCATCATCGCCTCGGTCGTAGCCCTTGATGGGACATTATTGTACCACCAGTGTGGTACCAAGGGTTTATTCGTCATTGGCGACTCTGATATCCTCCCTGGGTAAGGATGTGGGAAAACTCAATCTCTGCCCTTAGCAGGCCAAGAGAGTTCTCCCCCCGCCGGGGAACAAGTATGCGGCTTTATGGGCCTATGTGCTCGCGCACGAGCATTATTGGCTTTCCTTGGCGCAGATGGCTCTTGTGCGGTGTTCCCCGACGAGTTGCCGGATTATTTTGTCTTTCAAGACATATATTGGGCTTCACGGCACCGGTTTATGTTGCTGCTGTTGCTCAAGTTGATCATGTACCGGAGCGTAGTACAACTTCATATGTCGGCCGTTCAATGGTGGGAAGGCCAGATTCCCTTTTTCATCCACCAGCCTATAAGCACCGCCTTCGTAGACTCTGCTCACTATGAAGGGTCCGACCCAGTTTGGTTTGAACTTATTTTTGGGCCGAGAGGCCATAACATCTTTATGTTTGACCATTACAAGGTCCCCCTTTTTGAAGGTTCTTTCTTTCACCAATTTATCGAATGCTCGAGACACTCGGGCCTGATATGTTTGCAGACGCTGATATGCTTGCAACCTTTCGCCTTCTAGGTCCGACAGTTCCTCATAGCGTCTTTGAGTTTCGCTCATGTCGTCTTCCAGCACCCTATAATGCAGGGCGACCCTATAAGACGCGAGCTCTATCTCTATCGGGATTATGGCTTCTGCTCCATAGACTAAAGAGTATGGGGAGCATCCCGTTGGGGTTTTGTAGACAGTGCGGTAGGCCCATAATGCTTCATGCATCTTCTCGTCCCAATCTCGCTTTCGCCCCCCACTGATCTTCACCAGAAGTTTACACAGGGTTTTATTGAAGGCTTCTGCCATCCCATTGGCTTGGGGGTAATATACTGAAGACACATTCCAGTCTATATGGAATTTGGCTGCCATCTTATATATTGTTTGATTTTTGAATGGCGTGCCATTATCTGATGTGATCCGGCTAGGAGTTCCGAATCGGTATATGATATTATGTCTGACGAAGCGTGATACTGTTTCGCCAGTCACTTCTTTCAAAGGAATGGCTTCTGCCCAACGAGTAAAATATTCCGTTGCGGCAAGAATGTATTTACATCCCCGGGATGACGGCGTCAATGGTCCCACGACGTCCATTCCCCAATGGGCAAAAGGCCATGTTGGGGTTGTCGGATGCAAGTAATTGGGAGGTCGCCTAGGAATAGGTCCATAGGCTTGGCATTGGGGGCAGCTTCTCGCCATTTTCTCGCAGTCTGCGAACATGGTTGGCCAATAGAAGCCTTTATTTTTAATGTTGATCTTCATTTTCGCGCCTGACTGATGAGCTCCGCACATCCCGGCATGAACTTCCTTCATTATTTTGCGGGACTCCATTGGGGAAAGACACCGGAGTAGAACTGCATTTTTGTCTTGAGGAACAAGGCGATATAGCATGCCATCTATCAGCTGATACGAAGTTGCTCTTCGAAGCAGCTGGATTCTTTCGGCTTTGCTATCGGGGAGCCAGCCATTCTTTATTTTGATGATAGGGACACGCCAATCATCACCCTCTTGGGTATTATGGTCTTCCAATGTATTGATCTCAAATACTGTCAGACCATCTCTTTCATTTAATGAGGTGGGGAAGAGTCTCCTATCCCTCACAACTATTTCAGCTTCACCTTCGGGAGGCAATTTTAGCGATGCCGCTAATTTAGCTAATGCATCGGCCTGGGCATTCTGGCCTCTTCTGATATGTTCTATGGCGAAGGTATAGAATTTTTCGCTTAGCCGGACAGCCGCCGCATGATAAGCTATTAATTCGGTCTTCCTGACCTCGAATATGCCGAGAATTTGTCGGATGACCAACAGGGAATCCCCGTATACCTGGATACATCTGACGCCTATTTCTAAGGCAATTTCTAGCCCTACAATTAGAGCTTCATATTCTGCCTCATTATTGGTCAGGGATTCCATTAAGGCACATGAGTGGTGCAATATCCCACTTTCCGGGGTGACTAGGACCAAGCCAGCTCCCGCCTTTGTGGTGGATGTGCCATCCGTCTTTATAATGGTTCTCGAAGCCCCATCGAAGTATAGCTGCCATGACTTTACTTCTGCCTGCTGCACTTCTAATATTTTCTGTGCAGGCAAGACTTCTTCATCTGGCAATTCATTATTTAGAGGGGAAGTTTCAGGAATTGGGTGTGCCGCCAAGAATTCGGCCATACCCTGTCCTTTTATCGCCTTCTGGGGAACAAAGGTAATATCGAACTCCATAAGGAGTAAGGCCCATTTTCCTAACCTCCCAGACAACACAGGCTGGCGCAGCAGGAATTTTAGCGGATCAAACCGTGATATGAGTTTGACCTCATGTGCCAACAAATAATGTCTCAGCTTCTTTGTGGCGAATATAAGTGCCAAGCACATCTTTTCTGTTGGTGTATATCGGTGTTTAGGACCCACCAACATCCTGCTGAGGTAATAGAGCGGTTGCTCTTTCCCATCCTCATTTTCTTGCGCCAGTAAAGCTCCCAAGGAAGCATCCAAGGCTGCAATATAGAGTATGAGTGGTTTACCCTTTATAGGTGCCCCCAGCACTGGCGGCTTGAGGAGATATTCTTTTATATCGTCAAGCGCCTTTTGACATTCTTTGTCCCAAATAAATGGGGCTCCTTTCTTCGTCAATCTTGAGAAGGGCCTGCACCTTCCAGATAGGTTGGAGACAAACCTCCTGATATAGGCCAACCTGCCTTGCAAGGATCTAAGCTCGGTTAGAGTCCTGGGAGAGGGCAGTTCCCTGATTGCCTTGATTTTATCGGGGTCGATCTCGATTCCCCTATATCGGACTATGAAGCCCAAAAACTTCCCGCTGGAGACACCGAAGGCGCACTTCATGGGGTTCATTTTAAGCTGATATTGGCGAAGCCTTTCGAAGACCTTTCGTAAGTCCCCGAGATGATCGTCTTTCTTTGTAGATTTCACGACGAGGTCATCAACATAGCATTCGACCAAATTATGCAACATTTCATCAAATATTTTGGTCATGGCCCTTTGGTATGTGGCACCAGCATTCTTCAGACCGAAGGGCATTCTTTTATAATTGAATATTCCTTTCGGAGTGCGAAAGGCCGTATGATTTTTATCCTTGAGGGCCATTCTAATCTGATTATAGCCCGATGACCCGTCCATGAAAGACAAGGCTTCATATCCTGTGGTGACATCCACCATAGTTTCGGTTATTGGCAATGGGAAGTCATCCTTCGGACATGCCTTATTCAAGTCACGAAAGTCAATGCAGACTCGGACTTGGCCGTTCTTTTTCTTCACTGGCACAATATTTGCCAGCCATATTGGGTATATGCATTCTTCGATGAAGTCAACTTCTCGCATCTTGTCAACTTCGGCATTCACCATGATTTCTAATTCAGGGCGCATCCGCCTCTGCGTTTGCTTTATCGGCTTGACTTCTGGGAGAATTGATAATTCATGCTCCGCCACTGAAGGGTCCAGACCAGACATTTCTTTATAATTCCAGGCGAAACAATCTTTGAATTCTATTAAGAGTTTGGTGTACACCTGTCTTTCTTTATCACTCAGGAGGGCGCTGAGGAAAACCGGCCGAGGGTCTTCTGGTTTGCCGAGGTTGATCTCTACCAGTTCGTCGACCGTGGCTTGTCCTCCATCTTCTATCTCTCGAGGAGCTGGCTGAAGATCGATGAAGTCCTCATCTTCATCTATATCGGCCGAACAGGCTTCCTGCCATTCGCCTGTATTTTTATCTGGGTCTTGGGAGATCGCATCAGCGGCTTCCGAAGATCTCTTTTGCCTTTCCATATTGGTATCGCGGCTTTTATTTGTGTACTGGGAAGGCCCTGTCGGACATTGCTCCCGTTCACAAATGGCATTTATTCCAGCTGAGACCGTTTCAACAGATAGGGGGATTTCTTCATTTCTATCTCCCGAACTGTTAAGCTCAATCTGGCCGGTTGGTTCCTCTACTCCCGATAGTAGGCTCACCATATGGATTGCATATGGGGTGGAAGACCCCTGGCGTGGCCTATATCCAAGGCCTCTTCTATCTGGATTGGATGACTGTCCCCTGACTTGTGCAGGGTGCCATAATTCTCGAAAGAATTTATTCCTGGCTGCACTTTGCCTTTCTGGGATGCTTTGGCGTTTGCACATTTGTCTTATATATTGGGGCATATCGTCCATTTCTTGGACCACTTCTTCGACTTCCGGTCGGACATTTTCATGTCCGAAACCGTCTTCGGGAGGACCCTCTGGCGCGAAATCTCCCTTATAAAATATGATACGCCGCCCGTCTTTGTGACGGACTGTGAAGGTCTTCAATTCTTCCACAGTGTAGACTTCTCTGGGGAATATGGGCTTTGTAAGGCCGGGAGGTATGCATATGCCGGCCTCTATATCTTTGCTAATGGTTTTAGCTTCTAAATTGATGGCCGGCCTACCAAATTTAACCGACTTTCGTTGAGACTGGCCGGGCTTCATTCCTTGTCGGAACCTAGCAGCCTTATCTTCGTTAATTGTAATTCCGCCCTCCTCATCGGAAGACTTATCGGCTATCTTCTTCCCCTTATGACGGCTTTCGCCAGTCGTGGGGTCTGAAGCTTTATCAAAGTATAATTGTGCGTCTGCCAGATGGCAGTCATATGCTTTGAATGGCTCCAAATCGGCAAATATCCGGTGTTGCTCACCATCTTTTGTATATTTGAGGCATTGATGGAGAGTCGAAGGCACCACCCAATTCCTATGTAACTAAGGCCTACCGAGTAGCGCCTTGAAGGAAGTATTGGAGTCGACTATGAGAAAGGACACTTGGGTCACCCAATCGTCCAGGCATAGCTCCACATCAACTCGACCGAGGGCCTCTTCCGCCTCTTGGTTGAATCCCGATATCGTTATGCCTTGCACCTTTTTCATATATGGGGTGAGGTATAACGCCTGAAATGTTTTGAGGGGTAGTATATTTACGGCAGAGCCTGAGTCTACCAATATTCTATCGACCTCCCGGCCATTAATTTTGCCCCGCATGTATAGCGGTCTATTGTGGCATGGTGATGATAACAACATATCATCATCGGTAAAAGCTACCGTAGCCTCATATGTTTCATATGCTTAAGCCTTTATTTCGGCCATATGGACCTCATATGTTTCAGGATTTTACAAGGCAGTAATCAACACCTCTCTTAATTCCTTGCTCAAGGCTATTGCTTCCCATATGCTAAGGGATGCTGGCATTCTTTTCATATTCTGCAACACCTTTCGATCCGCCCTGGCTCGGGCTTGTTCGATAGGAGGCATTATTTCTGCCATACTGTGAAGGGTCTCCTTCAAGGCCTTTGACTGCTCCCCTGAAGTCGGGGATTCTTCTGTCTGCATTTCCCCTTTCGTAGGATCAATTTGTGTTTCTTCGGCGAATAATTCCGCCAAAGTCTCGACTCCCTCTGCGGGGTTTGGCTGGACCAAAGGGTTTATCTCTCCCGGCTCCTTGATGGATTGAGCATTTTCTGCTTGCGGAGAACATTCTTCTTTATCAGAAGAAGGGCAGAAGCGGACATTACCCCGGATTTCTGGCCTCGGAATTGGCCCTGGGGTTTCTCCCCTGAAATAGATGATTTTATCTTGGTTGGGTTGATTCTCATCCGGATCGCTATTGCGGTCTCGATCTCGGCCTCGGCCTCGGCCTTGATTCCGGTTTCTCCAATTCCCCTTCCTTTGATAGGTGGCCAAAGGGGACCCGATTTCCGGCGGAGCGTGGCTCGCTTCGCTGCTGGGGATATCTTGCAGTTGAGCCGACACCACATGACAGGCTCGATATTGTTGCTCTATCTTTTTCATTGTTAGCCCGTCATCCCAGAATAAGCTAACATCGTCCGGAATGGAGAGTACGTCCTCACTAGCCTTTTGCATGCGGCCCTGGAGGTCCAATAGCCACGCTCTGAGGCGAGCTCGCCGGTCGAACTCTTCCCATGGAATATATTGATTCAGAGGGACATCCTCTGTGGGCCGACTTGGCTGATATTCTTCTAATTCGTCGATGATTTTCTGCAACCTTCGAAGTGGAGAGTTTTTGTCCTCAGACAGATTTATGGCATTAGCAAGCATTTCTTGCTTCTTTAGCCTTCTCTTCTCACTTCTTTTTCTATTCTTTTCTTGTTTCTTTCTCCTTGCTGCTTCTTGAATGAAGCTGGGTTGGACTGGCATTTCTGGAAGTGGGTCGAAATGAACCACAGCTTTCCCTTTTGCCGTACGTGTTTGCAAGGATTTAGCCATTTTAGGCTTCTTTTTCTTCCTTGCCTTAGTCCATGGACTTTTTGGCTGATCGTGGTCAAGAGTAACTTTAACGACCCGCTCGACCATCGAATCTGGCAACATTTGATATTCGCCAAATATTTCCTTTACGGACTTTTTGGAGGGACCCACCTCCGGATTTTCTTGTTGACATTCCATGTCCAACATTCGTATTCTCGTGGCTATTGCTGCCACAGTATCAATGGCGCGAAGGGTGGGCGGCCCATCGGGTGCCATTCCCTTATGTGTGCTATCTGTGACGTCCCTCACATTGGAGAAGAACTTATGGATCATATTCACAGAGTAATTAGTCACATGGGGTTGTGGGGGATCAACCAGATACTTCCCCATATTTATTTGTCCTTCTTGGATTAATTTTTCTATCTCATCCTTGAGGACGAAGCAATGCTCCGTTCGGTGCCCAAGGGCACGATGGTAGTGACAGAAATTAGAATCATCTGTCATATGCATCTCCTCCTCCCTTCTTGGTTTTGGGAGAACGATGACTTTCTTTTTCATACAAAGTCGGAAAAGTTCACGAACTTTGTCTTTGAGGAATGAGTAGGGCTTTGCGCGCCTTTCCCTCAAAGTCAATGAATTTCTGAAGCGTATTCCAGCCTCTTTATCAACCATTCGCCTGGCTTGATGCCCTCTTTCGGCTATTCTTACGCTTTCATGGCTCCTTCTATAGGAAGTGGTTTCTTCTTGGCGGTATATTTCCGAGTCTTCCCTAGGAAACATGGCCTGTTTGCCTCTTTTCCTTGAAGGACGATCGGGATCCGATTCCATCCCCTCAGAAGAGAAGAATCTGTCAACCTTGTTGAATGACAGAGTTTCTGAAAATTGCCTGGAGAGCCCCTCCATCATCTGGGTAAGCTCTTCTTGTTGACATGAAAGTCTTGTCAGGGTGGTCTGGATTCCTTCCAATGCCATCATGATCGAGTCCCCAGGGGGGGGAGTTGCTGGAGTGTATACTGGGGTTGCCTCGCGCTCCGGCGAAGGCCTCACCGCTTCTTCTTCGGGATGATACCCAGATGAGCTCTCGCTCATATAGATGACATTGACAGCAAATGCCTGTTTGTTTTTCTGGTGAGGCTGGGGAGGGCTTACCAAGTGTTTACCCATCTCCACTACGCCTTCACGGATGAGTTTTTCTATTTCATCCTTACAGACATAACAGTCTTCTATGATATACCCCAACATTCGATGATATGGGCAATAATTTGGCTCATTAACCCTGCTTGCTTCAGCTGGCTTTTTGGGCTCGGGGAGCAGCAGGAGTTTCGCCCGCATACATGTTTCAAACAATTTTTTTGTATGCTCGCGGGTGAAAGAGTATGGCTTTTTCATCCTTTCAGCAAGAGAAGAAACAGGCGCCTTCCCTTCCCCCTTTTTATTGGTTGCCGGGACACTGGGACCTCCCCTAGCCTCGCTCCTTTCTGGAGCTAGAGAAAAGTCGACTGCATTCACTTCTTTAGCTGCAGCGCCCCGCTCCCTAGGAGCTTTCCCCTTATTTGGAAGTATAGTGGGGTAGTCGGCGAAGAACATTTCGATCTCCGTCACGATATTATTGAGTTGGTCGAAGTTTCTGACATTAGCTCCGATCAATTTCTCATTTATTTCGGGTTTCAAACCCCTTTTGCACAATCTCACCGCATCCTCGTGGACAGGCGGATTGTCGCACCTCATGCTGAGGTTCCGCCATTTCTTAATATAATCCACGGCGGATTCATTCTTCCCTTGTTTGAGCGTCACTAACTCAGTGATAGTGACCTTCCGCTCCGATACTTTGAAGCGATCAAGGAATTTTTTCTGCATTTCTTCCCAGCTGCTTATAGAGTTGGGCTTCAGCTTGGCATACCACTGGAATGTCGTGCCAGTAAGAGAAGTTGAGAAGAACCTTAAGAGGTATGCCTCCTCAGTCGCCAATTCTCCCAGATCACTCATATAGTGGGCTATATGCTCTTGGGCTGAGCCCTCCCCGTCATATCTTGTTACTTTGGGGCGTTTACTGTGATCTGCTGGAAGCTTTTTGAACATATGACGAACCGGGAATGGTACCTTATATAAGTCAAATGTGCTTATCCCCTCGTCTTGTTCGGCCATCTTGGCCTCAACAATTTGCTCAATCAGGTGCTTTTGTGATGCTGTCGCATCTTCTGTTGATGCGCGCGGTTGATGAGCATTATAGTTGGACTCTTCAGCCCTATCTTCCTGAATCTCCTCAGGACTAAAATTGACCTCAACAACCGGGGGTCCTGCAGGTGCAGGAATGGCCCTAGGTGGGGGTAGATTTATTGGAGGAGCCGGGGCAACCCTTTGTTGTTCCTCCATCTTCTGTATTAGGCCATACAGCAAGGCCTTTAATTGTTGATTTTCCTGCCGGATTTCCTCCAGAGTCTGAGGTTGCGGTTGTTCTTGCGGCAGTTGCGCGACTTCTGGCTCCAGGGCGTCGGCCGCACCTTCATTGGCTCGAGATGGCTCTGCCCCCTGGCCCACTTGGCCTAGCAGGCGCATGGCTTGCTCCATTTGGCGGGTAACTGGCCCACCTCTTTGCATTATCCCAGCGGCATTACTCGGTTCCTCCGAAGGCTGCCGGTTTGCGCTGGAAGTATAACAGGTATATATCCGGATGCCCTCATCCGTCATTCGGGCGGTCCTTCTTTTCCTCTGTGCCGGCCGCACCAGGGCTCCAAGTCTTTCGAAGACCGAAGCCCGCTTTTGAGCAGGCTCTTGCGCCTCGCGGATATCCTTCTTTCCCCGGCTTCGCTTATGATGAAGCTGAGTTGATGGATGATTTGCCTCCCTGACCGGCTCTGTAGGCCTGGGAGGTTGCTGCTCGGCCAAGGCAGACCGAGCCTTGCGAATTTCGCGGGCTTCCTTTTTGGTCACCCATATCTTCTTTAGGGGGGGCGCATGACCCTCCTGACGTTTGCCCCCATTTTGGGGAATAGTATCATCCTGCGCTCGGGGTATAGTATTGCCCCATGTGCGTCGGGATGTAACGTACGCAGGCCGATGAACCACGGCTTTTTGCATTTTCTTTTTCCTTTTGAAGGTTGCCACCTCCTGGCAAACCTTCGGCAAAATCCCGAAACGGTTGTGAACTGGGACCGTCGGGACATGCCGAGTTTTTGGAACGATTGGTTCCCCGCCATCCAAGCGAATGCGCAGGTCCCCAACCAATATTGTTTTCCCGGTCCGGGAGGGACTCGGGGAAGCATTCTTTTTCTTCTGCCCCCTGCTAGACGAGGAAGCATGGAATGTAGTAATAGTATTGGCGGTGTAGACGATCTGCCGCTTCCCGTCTTTGTTGGCCTCCTTCGCGCGGGAGGCGCGCTTCTTTGCTTCTGTCGGAACCGACTCCGGCGCCGGGACTACCCCCAGGAAGTACGGAGATCCCACAACCGTGGGGAAGTTGCCGAAGCTGGTCGGCACAGTAAGGTACCCACTCTGGACGTGGGCCGCCACGGCAAGGGGGCCATAAGTGACCCTTGCTGCCATTATCGCTCTGACGGGCGGACGACTTAACCACCTGTATAAGACATGGCAAAGTTAGTAGCATAGTTATGGTGAGGGCATCACCGGACGGAGAGATGAAGGGGAAGAGAGGTCCCACCGGGCGTGCCATCTCTGTTCGCGCGAAAGGTTTTGCCAACCCTCGTCGTTCGGGACCTGACCTAGGCATATCTATCCTCCCCTATATCGGATTATTCGGAAATCCATTTTTTTTTTGTTTATCTAGAGGATTATAGGTCAGTTTTATATTTTTATCGGATTATGAGAGCTTGGGATTAGCCCTCAGGGAATCCGGGACTTCGAATCAGGCGAAGATTCGAGTATATGACCTCTCTCCACTGACCTCGGTCAGTGTTAATTACGCTGAGCGACTGCTCGGCAACCCTTGATTAACCGTCCGTATGATGCCCTTAATCATGCAAAACTACTACTATAGGCAGCGCATGCATATGCATATGAAGGCATATTTTAGGTTGAATCCCTAGCCTCACCCCGGCTCGGGGACAACTTTTATGTGATTTGGGATTGACTCCTGATTATTAAGACTGGTTCCCAGTTTAGAGAATTAATTCCAAATTGTGCGGACTGATTCCCAATTTCTAGCTCTGCAGGGACTTTTTTGTAATTTTACACCTTGAGGGTTTTTATGTAATTATGGGTGTCTTGTGAGAGCATGACATTTTGTAAGTAGATATGGGGTGGATTTTAAGGGGTTTCACACTTTATGAGGGTTGTAAGATCAATTTTAAAGGTATAAGGGGTTTTTTTGTAATTTTTCCTTAAACTGGGTTATCGAGTTTTAAGATTTGATCTTGAGGCTATTGGTGAGAAATTTTACTCATGATATGATTTTTAGGGCTTTCGGGGTTATATGTGCAAATATTATACCTAGGGGTATTTTGGTAATTTTGTATTTATATATTGTGTTCTTCGTGAACGGTTTATGTTCTTTCAGATTTTTACTTTCTGATTTCTTACTGTTTTTACTGATTTTTATTCATTTTTTATGATTTATTTAACTAATTTAATTAATTAATTAATTAATTAATTATTCATGTGAGGTTATCTAGATTTATTATATTTTTCCACAGATTTTTACTGTTTTCTTATGGGTTTTCCTGATTTTTAATGGTTTTTCCTGATTTTTTAATTAGTTTTCCGAATTTTATTAATTAATTAATTATAAATTATCTTTTGGGTTTAGTTATAGTTTTTATGCAGTTTTCTGAATTCATATCCTATTTGTTTAGGGGGTGAGGCTAAGAGTTAGGTTGGAGATGTACTCAAATTTCATTTAACTTTAGAAAACTATATACATATACATGTTATTATTATTGAAATGTGATAATTATAAAATTAAATGATACACGCATGGGCACAAAATTTCTGATATTATTTTAGCAGCATTTTGCCTTATAATAAGACTGTTTTACAAAGAAAATTCGGCAGAGCTTCCCCTTAGGATAGAACCTTAGGAGAGAGAGCTCTCCGGGACGAAAAGAACTCCCCAAATTCGCAGCAAATCCGGGTTAAGAAACCCGAATTTGGTCTTCAATTGGCAGCACTCTCCCTCCCAATTTCACCACAACCTCCCTATATGTGGGCAGCTTGTGTCCTTATAGGGTACACTTGTGGTATGCCCTTGTATCTCTTTGAATTGGAGCCTTGGGGTCCTTTTTATAGGCCCCAAAATCTGATCCGGTGGGGGGTGCCACCGGGATGAACCAAGGTGGGGGGTGCCACCGGTTGGAGCTTCCCTCCTTCCCTCTCTTTTTTTATTTTTTGTATCAGCCAATGGGTGGCAAGAGGGGTAAGAGAGAGCAAATAAAGGAGAGAGGGGGAGGCCTCGGTGGGCACCCCCACCGGTTCCAACCCCACCGGTTCCAACCGGTGGTGGGGGGGTGCCACCGGTTGGCCCCCCCACCGGTTGGGAACCGGTGGGGGTCTCCCCCACCGGTTTTGGGAACCGGTAGGGAGGGGGGGTTCTCCCCTCCCCATGCTCCCCTTCTTTCCCACTTTTGGCTCTTAATGAGCCTTGTTCTTTTTTGGGTTTCAGATTTCTCAAGTGTGAAAGGGGTCTTTGCCCATTAAATTTAGACTTGGGTTAGGTGTGAAAGGGGTTTTTAGGATGGGGTTTAAGAGGGTTTCCACATGGGATTCTTAACCCATGTGAATGGGGTTAAGATCCCTCATTTAAACCTCATATTAAACACACCCCCTCCCCCCCATTTTTGAATTTTTAAAGGAGAAAGAGAGGGAGGGAACCCCTCTCCCCCCCACCGGTTTCCCTCTTGGAACCGGTGGGTCCTCCCCCTTCTTGGCCTATTTAAATAAAGGGGATGGGAGAGAGGGGTCCACTTTCCTCTTTAGGAAATTCTCCCCTTTGAGTTTTCAGATTTTCCCCTCTCTGGCCTGCAGATTTAGTGTCCCTTGTGGACTGATTTCGGGCCCATTTGAATTCCCTATTGGGCCTTCTTATTGGGCCATCCATTGGGCCTACCTCTTTTGTTATTGGGCCACCATTTGAGGCCATTTTGGACGAGCTTGGAGGCTGTCTTGGGCCCATTCCGGGACTGGTTCGGGCCTACTCCGGGACAGATTTTTGGCCTGTTAGGGGTGCCTATTGGGCCTCTTCTTGGGCCTCTCCCTTGGGCCATTTATTGGGCCTAACTTTCCCGACATTGGGCCTCCGTTCCGGGACTGATTTGGGTAAGTTCCGAAACTGATTTTTCCTTATTCCGGGACAGATTCCAGCCCACTTTTGGGACTGGCCTTGGGCCCATTTGGGGGCTTATTGGGCCTCATCTTGACCCCGCCCATAGGGTTGCTTATTGGGCCCATCTCCCCCACTATTGGGCCTTCATTTCGGGGCCATTTTGGGGGAGTTCTAGGACTGATTTTGCCCCATTTCAGGACAGATTTTAGTCCATTTAGGGACTGATTTTGACCCTTGTTTTGCAGCGTTCGGGGTCCCATTTATCGCCGCATTTGGGGTCTCCCATCGGGTCTCATTATCGGGCATTGCGAAGGCGGTTCGGGAGCTGATTTCGGAAGCCGAAGCAAGCAACTTGGGGCTGCCTCAGGCTCCTAAAAAAAAATCTGATTAAGGCCTTCGTGGCCTAGGTATGTCTTCTACTCTGCTGCCCTCGCAATACGAGCCCATGGTTCCTTATGGATTTCTAGTATTTACCTATATCATAGGCGTGCATTTTATTTTGCATGACATGGTTCTTCATGAACATATTGTCATGCTTTTGTATGTGTATTCTCCCATGGGGAATTTCACATTGACGCGAGCATGCGTCATATATGCATACTCATATAATGCAAATCTGCATATCTGTATATGAGATTTTTTTTGGGTTCAACACATACACACATTGGAAGGTGCAACTGTCAAAGGTGTGGGGCACTTACACTTCCCTCCAATGTGTGTGCCACCTAGGCTGTGTTAAAAGTTGTGTTAGGAAACAGAGTTACTATTCCGTTTTCCTAATAACGTAGAACATTCCTGTATGGCTTACTCAAGACTGCTCATCCTTTGCGTTCCATACATAATCCAACAGGCTTCTTGGTCATCTTGCCACATGCTTCTTTGCTTCCCCAACCATCATGAAGCACTGCAATACCATCTCTAGCATGAGCATGCTTCCTGATGATAGTAAGTGGGTATTGCCAAACAACAGCTTGATTCAGAGTTAAGACAAAAGCTGTAATTGTGAATTGGTGTGGAACTTGATACTGGGTAAAGTTATTGTTTTTTAATGGTTTATAGTTTCTACTTATTTAGTGACAAAAATAAGTGGTAGGAAAAAGATGATCTTCACTATAACATTTGTTTCTTAGGTTTCTTTTTAGGAGAATCTACTAATGTAGATACATGCTCAAGTATTATCCATAAGCTCCCTACATGTTAGTAGAAGTTATGACCAACGATCAGCCATCAAAGTGATGGAACATATTTTACTACTATAAAGTTATTTGGAAAAACATAATTTTATTAGTTAATGGAACAACTGTTTATGTTATGTCTCAATTTTTATTAGTTCTTTTAGATGTATGGATTTATTCTTTTATGCTTGTTCTTTCCTTTTTATTTTACACTTTGCACGAGGTGTAAAACAATTGATTGTATTCTCATTGTTCTTTATAGCTTTATTTGTGTTAATGAACTTTTGCACGTGCATGTGTATTTTGTTATTAAGCTTAGTAATTTTTTATGTCAGGTTTGAGGATTACTTCTCCAACCGTGTAAAGCAGTTGACGTTCACTTTCCCGGAGGACTCTGTCACAAGCACTGGTGCACCATTCTGGTCTGCTCCAAAGCGTTTTCCAAGACCGTTGCGGTTCTCAGCTAGTGATCCTAGTCACCTTAGCTTTGTCATTGCTGCATCTATTTTAAGAGCACAAACATTTGGAATCCCTGTACCTGACTGGGTTAAAAATCCAACCAAGTTGGCAGAAGCTGTTGACAAGGTGGAAGTTCCAGACTTTCAGCCGAAGGAAGGAGTAAAAATTGAGATAGATGAGAAACCTACAAGTGTTTCTGCTGCTTCTATTGATGATGCTGCTGTCATTAATGATCTGATTGTGAAGTTGGAGGAGTGTTCAAAGAAGCTACTGCCTGGGTTCCGGATGAACCCCATACAGTTTGAGAAGGTTAGTCATGCATCTATGAATGTTTGAATGTTCAAATATTACACAATGTTAATTACTCTTAAATGACTTCTTTTCATGCAGTTTACTTGACATCCTTCTGTTCTCTTGTTTATTTGACATGCTTGTGTTCTCTCTCTCTCTCTCTCTCTGCAGTTGATTTATCCCCTTCATTACGTGGAAAATGACAGTCCAAAGTTTTTATTATGTTCACCTTGCTTGTTAGCTTTCTCTTTTTTTTTTCCAATTTCTTTTGATGAATGAGTATCTTGATCACATCTGTTGTCCCCTATTTCCTCAGGTGTAAATATAGAGGTTTTATTGCCATGGCCCTTGGGTATGAATGAACATGGATTTGAAATTTAACTTCAGCATAGATTACAAATCAAAAAGATGAAGGGAAACTTAGGTTTCCAGGATTTAGCGTTTCTTTTATGTTTTCAAACTTTCAAGTAACATTTGGATACTGCTTTTATAGGATGATGATACAAACTACCACATGGACTTCATAGCTGGGCTGGCAAACATGCGTGCAAGAAATTACAGCATTCCAGAAGTTGACAAATTGAAGGCCAAGTTCATCGCTGGGAGGATTATCCCTGCAATTGCAACCTCTACAGCCCTGGCCACTGGCCTTGTCTGCCTTGAATTCTACAAGGTCTTGGCAGGTGGACACAAGGTTGAAGACTACAGGAACACATTTGCAAACCTTGCGCTCCCACTGTTTACCATTTCTGAGCCAGCACCACCCAAGGTGGTTGAGCACCGCGACATGAAATGGACGGTCTGGGACCGTTGGATCATCAGGGAGAACCTGACCTTGAGGGAGCTCATGAATTGGCTCAGGGACAAGGGCCTTGATGCCTACAGCGTCTCATGTGGAACTTCATTGCTTTATAACAGCATGTTCCCTAAGCACAGGGATAGGTTGGATAAGAAGGTGGTCGACCTGGCAAAGGAAGTGGCGAAGGTGGAGATCCCTGCATACAGACATCACTTGGATGTTGTCGTTGCTTGTGAGGATGATGATGGTAATGATATCGACATTCCTCTGATATCCGTTTACTTCCGTTAGACAAATGGGGAAAATAGTGCTACACAGTAGATATCCAGTGATCCTGTCATTCTGTTATTCAATTATCTATTTCAGCAAAGCATGGACAATAATAAGATGACCAATTTTTGCTTGTATTATTCGAGTCTGGCTTGTGCGAATTGTTTTTGTTACAGCTTTCCCAGAGTGGTAGAGTGGGGATGCTAGTTGTATAACATCCATCTCGTTGACAACGAGTATGAAATGTATGTCTTTTAGTTTATTTTTATTTTTTTCTCTCCTTTTGTCCAAACGTGCATCGGTTGAAATAAAGAGAAGGGAGGTCTTTGTTCAAAACAATTACTATTTTCCTGGTCTCGTTATGCTTGTCATAGTGAAGTTTTTGTTTTAGATCTTACCCATTTCTGTTAGTTCCGAGTCCTTTGATTAGAGCCTAGTAAAAAAAAAACTTTTTAATAAGATGGTCATCACCTATCTTTTCCTTCATCTCGGAAGAATACAATGAGAAGGGATTCCTTTGAATCCCTCGGATTAAAAAAAAAAAGGAAAAAAAGAAAAAGGGTGGAAATCTGTACTAGAGGTATATTCGCCAATTCTGATCCGTAGCATGCTATTGCAGATTCACGACGACACCTCCCTAGGAATTCAACAAGGTTCAGCCTCTTTTCTTCAATGGCAAAAGGTGGGCAACTTACCTAAACAGCGTGTTTGGTGTAGTTTCAATAGAAGTATTCTTGGGGTCCATAACTTCAGGCCTTTGAGGGGAATGTTTCTTTTTTATCATCCAGTTAAGAACCTACGAATCGGGACTTCGACTGAAAAAAAATGATGTTCGTTATTTAATGCTATCATCAAATAATTTCACGTTTAAAATGAACGTAAAAGGTGATTCACAACTGAAAATTCGGAACATGGCTTTTAGATAATCTTCAGTTGTCTGATTTACTGACACAGATCGTTCATTGCAGTTTGGTTCTATGGATGGTTGGACAATCAGAATCGGGTCCATGCTGCCTGTGTAGAGTCCACATAGGATCGGGCTGAGAAATCAACTAAATTTTGGACTTTCTTATTTCCCAACTATTTATTAGGGTTCGTTGTACCGTACTGATGTACTTGGGTGACTCCCTATCATGGGGAACTCGAGTCATGATATGATCAATCGCCTGAGTTCAAACGATTCTATTAAAAAATCATTATATTCAGTTTCTTTATCATTTAAGATGCATGAAACATATTTAGAATTTTTTTTGAAAGACTATCAGAAATATTTAGAATAAAATTTGTCATGAGTCTAAGGAGATTTAGGATTGATTTGAACTGTGCAACTCGGCTCTTTTTCGCACAGCTTGGACGAGTCTATGCGAGTTGGCCTAACTCATACTGGATCATAAAAGATCCAAGTCAGGTCGACTCTTTGAGTCGGCGAACCTTGCTATTTATATGAGATGAGCACCTGATCAGATTAGCAGGTTGTTTGTAGCAAGCGTGCAGGTGATCTGTTGTTTTTAATGAATCAAATCGATATATCTATCTAAAATCAGGTAGACTTTCAACCATATGGAGAGCTCTCCCTAACCTTTCCAACCGAATTCTACTTATCTAAAGTCAGACAGTCTGCATCCCTGCAACACCATTGACATGATCCAACTCCAAACTCATGATTTCAAGCTCACGCTCTTCTGACTCAATCTTCAATGGTGCCAATTTCACAAGTTTCCAGCGACGCAATTCCTGGATTAAAAAGTTCTGAAATACGGCCCAACCCAATGTTATCATGCAGGGCATGGTTAGTTTTTAGGGTAGGCTCCACGATGCCATACTGGCAAAATTTGCACATTGCCCGGATTAAGTTGTGCCAGCTGGAAAAAAAAAGGAACATTAAAGTTGCCATTAAATTTCACATGAAACATTACACAGTGCAAGGAAAAGATCGAACGGAACAGAGTACATCCTGGAGGAGATGGAACCCATGCTGGGTAAAGCCATCAAGAAAGTACAATAGCGCGCACACAACCACAAGAATTACAGAGCCCAAAGAAACAGAAACTCCATTGATCGTTGGAATCCTCCAGTTTACTAAAAACAGCTCTACTAGCCGACGCCTACTACCGATGGAGTCTGGCACAAGAAACAAACACCACCATCTGAAGGCGAAGAAAGGCTGAAACGAGAGACAGCCAGAGTTGAGGAGCTTGGAAGAACACACGAGTGAGGGCGTGTGATGTGCACATAACCATGAGCTTCCATGAAAAGGACGTCACTTTGATTCGAGAATAGGAGAAGAATAAAGGTGAATAAAGCAAGAATAAATTTAATTCTATTTTGACAAGCAAAATAATTTATATTAGTGCAAAATAAGAGAATAAAATAAAAAGAATAAGTCATCTCACTCTAAACCTAAAAATTGTTTATTCTTTTTATTTCGGCAATAGACCCCCACAAAACTATCAATCCTAAATAATTCTTATTTTAGTATATTCTATTCCGTCAACTTCAGGTAATAACTTATTCTGCAAACAAAGTGGAGTTATTACGCTATTCCGACTCTTAAAGGAACTTACCAAGGAGGAGAGAGCTGCACGTAATAACTCGGAAGAATTTGCAACCACCACCTAGACAGTGGGGGTTAGAAAAAACAGGGGTGCTAAAACAAAGCCAAAACGACCAGGTTTTGGGGGCCAAATATTGTGAACAAAAGAGAGACTGGGGAGAAGGAGCACCAGTAGAAGGAAAACAAGAGGATTGGCAGCACAACCTAAGACATCATCCGGCATATCCGAAGGACATGTGGGAGATGGGGTGTTCGAGGGGCAAAAAGGATGAAGAGCCATCATAATCGCACACCCAACAAAAAGGTAATGGAGGAAACGGCAACAGAGAGGGGGATGGCGGAGCAGATGAGGGATGGCTGGCGGGATAGAAAGCAAAAGGAGGGGAAGGGAAAAAGAGCAAAACGTGAATGGTGGATACGTCGCAGCAGGCTCAGAAGGAAGGATATGGGCACTGGCATGGAGGGCGGTGGCAAGTAGACAGAGAAATGAAGAACAAATAGAAAGAGAGGGGGAGAAAAGAGAACCTGACAACGGAGGGGAAGGGGGAGTCCCCGGAGGAACCTCCCCCGGCCCAAGAGGACTGCCTCCAGAGGACGAGGCCGCCTGAGTTGATGCTGTTCTGCCAGTAAACCCGGCGACGGTTCTGCCTGGTGATGGTTTCGCTCGGTGCAACTACCAAGGTTGAGACTGCCAGCCGAAAAATTGTTCATGCCCAGTTGATGTCTTGGTTTGATTAAGAACTCCCCTATAATGAACTACTGGTTTTAAACCCGTGCCATGCACGGCATTTATGTGAAATTATTTAAAAAATAATTAAATTTTATATTAAGTTAAAAATATTATATTAATTTAAATAATTTTATTTTAATAAATTTTTAATTTTAGGTAAATAATTAGTTATAAAGATAATTTTACATGAAAAATATTAAATTTATAATTTTACTTAATAAGAGTTCTAATATGAATGAAGGCATTTTGTTTGCATGTTAAACTGTACTGCTAACTAGGTGAGTTTAACGGAGAGATCTCAAGAGATCTAAAGTAGTGTTAAATAAAAAATAGTAACACGCGGTACATAACTAAATATAAATGTAATTTTGTATGAGAATTACGACAAAACCATAACAATGTGTAAATTAGATATGACATTCGAGGACAATGGACGACTATATTACTTCTACGCAATAAAGATTTTAACAATATTACTATTTAAAAATAGATCATTCATGAAGGGTATTATCGAAGAAGGTTGATGTCAAGCAAATATACGAAAGATACGTTTCAAACTTTAAGAGTTTTGAGTTGTCTTCTTTATCAAGTGGCTTACTATTATATTAATATACCTAAAAATATGAATATATTATATATTATAAATAAAAATATTATAGCTAAAAAATGTGACTATAAATATTAAATATTATATAATATGACAATTATTAACATATAAAAATTAGTATAATAAATAATAAATACAAATCATATACGATAAAAAATATATAACATATGAGTTAAATAAATTTATAAGATAAATTAAATAAAATAGAGTAAGACAAATATTGAGAAATAATCTTATTTTGTATTTAATATTAATATAATTTTAAAATCCCCCCTCCTCCCCTAAATCTCCCCCAGAGAGAGAGAGAGAGAGAGAGAGAGAGAGAGAGAGAGAGAGAGAGAGAGAGAGAGAGAGAGAGAGAGAGAGAGAGAGAGAGAGAGAGAGAGAGAGAGAGAGGCCATTAATGAGTTATTTTTATACAAAGTATGTAATAATTAAATAAAATATTTTGTAATACTTTTAAATATTTTTAAATATTTTTTTATGCAAATGAGTATACTTTCAACACAGTTAAATATATATTATGTTACAAAAATAAATATTAAAAGATAAAATCAATGTTAGACATCTTTTGTTTTCCTTAACTTTTTTTAGAAAAGTAAATGAAAATTTTTAAGACAATTTTTAAACAAATATTAAAGAAATATTAATTTTATTATATGGGAAATATGTTTATAAATTAAAAATATTATTTGCAAGAAACATTAGCACTTTAATAAAAACGAACATATTTAGATAGGTCAATATAGTATCATTTTGCAAGTAGGTAACATATAAATGTTAATATAATCAAGATTGAAACAAATGTAATGATTTATCATTATTTATTATATATTGTCAATGTGATTATACTTTAAACACGTTGAATATATATATTAAATATTTAATTATTTTTGTTATTAATTTTCACTAAATAAGATAATATTTAATAGTATATATTAGTTAAATATCTATATCAATATACTTCGAATATAATAAAATAAATTTTGATATTATATATTAATATACTTGATACAAATGAAAAAATTGAAGATTGATTCATAGGAAAACATCTATACTCAAAAGGACAAACATCTATTATAAAAGGCATGATAATCTTTTACAGCGTGAAATGTTCAACTCTTTGGATACATGAGTATAAGAAAGTATTAGCACTTTAATGAATACGAACATATTTAGATAGGCTAATATAGTATCATTTTGCAAGTAGGTAACATATAATGTTAAAGTAATCAAGATTGAAACAAATGTCATGACTTAATATTATTTATTATATATTGTCAATATGATTAATCTCTCCACAACGTTGTATATATATATTAAATATTTAATCACTTTTCTTATTTTATTTCACTAAATAAGATAATATTAAATAGTATATATTATTTAAATATCTATATGAATATACTAAAATAAATTTTTATATTGTATATTGATATATGTAATACAAATGAAAAAATTGAAGATGAGATTCATAAGAAAAGATCTATACTTAAAATGAGAAGCATTGATTATAAAAGACATGATAATCTTTTACATTATGAAATGTTCAAGTCTTTGGATATGAGTATAAGAAAGCACTAAAAGACTACTAAACTAAGTAAAAAATATACTAATATTAAGAATGACACCGATAAGTCATTGTCTTTTTTCATCATCAGGTTTACTTTGAAAATCATGTCTTACTGATTGGATTTTTTCTATTAATCCTCAATTTTAAACATAATATGCCAAAGTAATCTCGTGGACGAAAGTAATCTATATGAAACCATAACTCGTCTCTCAATTGTAGATTTAAAGTATCGTTAATCTTCTACCATCCAACCCCAGTGATCATATAATTTAATTTATGGGCGGTAAGTGTTAAATATGTATAAAACTTCCAATGATCACATACTCGAAGAACAACAAATATTTTTTCACCATCTCTTAATGTCTTTCTTTTATCATGAGTAAAATATCTCTTTAACTATCTTGCTCTATATTTTGAGATAAGACGTTCCAATTGGATACATCACAGGATATAATCTTCCTCCTTAGCAAGAGTTTACACATCTGCACTATTTTTTAAGATGAAAATTTAATAATTTACTTTTATTGTAAATATAATGTATTTCAACAATAATCATAAATATTAATAGAAAAAAAAGCCTATGGAACAATAGACGTCATCTATTAGTTGGGTGCACCACACCCTAAAGACGTCTTTCAATTTAGAGTAGAAATGGAATAGTTGGTGAAAATATTCTAATAATATTTTATATTAAGAAGGATTCTACAAAACCGCTCTAAAAATAATTTTAACACTTTTGATTAGTAAAATGCTTACTGTTAAAAATTTCTTTCAATCCAAATTCGAATGGTAGTAAATTAATATTCTTAGTATAATAAATGATTTTGTTTTCTTGGTAACATTTAAATTGAGGGAGTGAGATTATAAAATTTTATTCTCTTTTCAATTGTCTATTTTTTCTTTGTAAATCCACAGTCGAAACTTTTTTGGACTATATAGAGAGAGACAGATGGAGGTGCGTTTTAAGAGAGAGAGGGGTGGTGTAGTTAGAAAAAAAAATATTTTTTTTGGAAGGTCTTGACCCACCCTACTCGATCGTACAATCCGATCTTCGATCGGATGATCTGAAAAAAGATGTAACATACAAAATCGACCTCAAATGAAAAGTAAAAAACATATTATTGTTCATTTTTTTTAGATTTTCCGATCTAAGATCGGACTGTACGATAGATAAGATATTTTTCTAATAAATAATAAAATATTATTTTTATTTTATTATATTTATAAATTTGTTTAATAATTTTAAGTAATTTTACTTTTTAATCTTTATAATCTTTCAATATTTTTCAAAAGTCCTTACAATTTTATAATTATTTAATATTTCCTTCAATTATTAAAAAGTAAAGGCCCCTCAACCCCTCCCTGAGAAGTGTATTCGGAAACGCTTTTAAATATGAAATAAAGATTGTGAAGAATTTTAAGGAGATATAAAACTTATTGAAACTAATAAAGAATATTAGAATATCATAAATAATAATAAAAACTTTAAATTTTAAACGCTCTCCATTCTCCATAACTTTGTTTGACATGTAGCATGTAGCAAAGAGAGGAGGCAACATCTTCAATTGGGATAAATTTCAAGTTACATGTTACTTAGTGGAGGGATGAGTAGGCTTCAATTTTTGAGATTTTTTAAATGTAGAAAGTTTCACTTGTATTGACGTGGGCGTTGGTCACCTGGAGGAGGGAAGAAAGAGAACCATAGATTATTAATTAAAACAGATATGTACGTGGTGTACTCTTCCTCTTCTACGGTACAAAGTGCTCTATTAATAAGCATTTATAGCCTTCTTTCTGTTGTACCAGAACGTTTAGTCTTCCAATCTTTATACGTGGTCCACTTCTTCAACAGAAAAGTAACTTACTTGGAAGACATTTAGTTCTTTAGGATACTCAAAAGGTTCATTAAACAATAATAAAATTAATAATTTCCAACTTAAAAAGATCTTTAGGAGAATTAAATTATTAATTGAAACAATTTTGTATGTGGTTCCCTCTTCTACTGTACAGTGTCCCATTAATAGGTATTTATAGCCTTATTTTTGCTGTACACCGGAAACATTTCGTCTTCCAATGTTTACACGTGGTGCACTATTTTGCAACAGAAAAGTGACCTACTTGGAGGACGTTTAGTTCTTTAAGAGAATTTTTAATAGTATTTTTGGAGGAAAAGAATATTAGGCTGCCATGTCAGCTGTTTTAGAAACTGCGTTTTATTAATATAGTATAGATGTGCATCATGTGAAAGAGTTTCCCCAAGTGACCACCACAAAGGGGGTGACAACACCATGAAATATGCATACATTTTTGAGTCCTTGTTTTTGGCTGCTCAAGTTGATGAGGCAGACCGATTCGACCCATTAAAACAAGCTCAACTCCAGTCAGCCCAGCAGAGGCAATCCGAAGCCCACTGAAAGCCTTCGGCCCGTAAGTGGCATAGAAGCCCTCGGCCCAGCAGGCATCCCTGTGGTCTTCGGCCCATCAACGGCCCAAAAGCCTTCGGCCCGTAAGCGGCATAGAAGCCCTCGGCCCAGCAGACATCCCAGTGGTCTTCGGCCCATCAACGGCCCAAAAGCCTTCGGCCCGTAAGCGGCATAGAAGCCCTCGGCCCAGCAGGCATCCCAGTGGTCTTCGGCCCATCAACGGCCCAAAAGCCTTCGGCCCATAAGCGGCACAGTAGCCCTCGGCCCAGCAGGCTTCGGCCCGTCAAGCGGCCCAACCCCCTTCGGCCCAACAGCCGTATCCAGCCCATTCCGGTGGAGGACTAGGCACTATGGCGGTTTACCAGTAAGTCCGGAACATAGTCCTATATCGGCTATCACCGTTAACCATCCTCTATCCTTCGCTATAAATACACTGCTATTTATTGTCAAAGGTATGTCTCCGTGACCCTTAAGGACCATAGTCCAAATAGCATAAAAGCTACTATTTGTCTTCTGAATCGAATCATCTTCAGAAGCTAACTTAACCGTCGGAGGGGGTTCCTAAGGGTCGAAACCCGGGACTCCTACTGACCGATTTTTTCTTCTTTCCCTCCTGCAGGGGCTCGGTTCGAATCATCGCCGACCTCCCCGAGTCGGTCTCGGCCGCCGACCTCGGACTCCTCCCTCCGGTCTCGACGTCGTACGCCGACTGCCTCTCAACCGAAGGAGACTCGGTTCCGCATCGCCTGCCCGTCAGCCGGAGGAACCTCGGCCCCACCTTCCGGAGGCAAGCCGACCTCCGACCGAGCGACCCTCGACCTCGGATCCTCCACATCTCTGCCTCTGTCGCCTTCCGGATCCCCGTCGGGCCTCTCCACCGATCCGACCCAGCTCCGGATCCAAAACTTCGGATTCCAGCTTCGGAATCTAGTCGTGATAGCTTCGGTTACATCACGTGGTGCCGTCTGTGGGAATCAAACAAGCAAGTCATGTCTCAACGACCTGTAACCCGACGATCCGGACAGAATGAAGCAAAGACACGGGAAGCCTCAGCACAGCTGTTGCCCTCCGAAGCCGCCCCTTCTGCTCCACCGAGCGTGGCTCTGCCCGTCATACCAGAGTCCCTTGCTGCAGAAGACCGGATGGGAGTGCTCCAGCAACAAATGGCGACGCTAGCCGCTGCCGTCACATCCCTCGCCCCTCTTCAGGAGATGGTATCCGCCATCGCCCAGCGCATAGGATTACTGGGACAGCTTCCCCAGCAGGCACCGCTCCCCCCGCTCTATCCTGTCCAAGATGCTAGGTCCCGACCAGCGCTCGCACCGGTTTCCTCCGACGAAACCGCTACGGCGCGCAGCGAGCCCTCGACGCTACCTGCCCGAGCCCCTCGCGCTGACCGCATAACGGAGCAAGGCTATGCTTCGTCGGAATTCCGTCCGGCCAAAACTGGAGGACAATCAGTCACCACCTCGACCGCCCCGGACCTGGACCGGCGGCTGACAGCAATGCGAAAGGAAATGCAGCAGATGGTGTCTCGGCCGTACGGGGCGCCCCTTGCTAGCAACATCCTGGAACAAACCCCGTTCACGCTAGAGCTCCTGGCTACCGAGGTACCTCCCAACTTCAAACTGCCGAAGGGCCCTCTCTACGACGGGATGACAGATCCGGTCTGTCATTTCCAGAGATTCAATACGTACCTCTCGGTTCGAGGGGTCGCCGAGGCAGTCCGCTGCCGCCTTTTCCCCCTCACCCTTGAGAAGACTGCCCTAACTTGGTTCGAGACACTGGCCCCCAACTCCATCCACTCCCTAGTCCAGTTAGGCCAGCTGTTTATCGACCAATTTTATGACGCCACCCGGCAGTGTAAAACTTCCGCCAGCCTGCTAGCCATTCGGCAAGGCCCCACCGAAACTCTCCAAGAGTATTTCACCAAATTTCGAACCGAGGCCGCCCAAATCCCAAACCTTGATAGCTCGATTGCGGTCTCAGCCGTGATCAGCGGGTGTCAGGACGAAGGGCTCCTCGGCTCCATCGGGAAGCGCCATCCCCCTACCTTCCAGGACCTCATAGCCTGGGCCCACAAGTATATCAACCGGGAGGCCCTGATGATGTCCAAAGGTAAAGGCACAGCCGAAGCAGCCTCGGCACCTACCCCCCAGGTGGTCCGCCCTCAGCCCGAAGATCAAGAGCCCTCCCGAAAGTGATATCGCAGGGAGGAGTGGGACCGAGAGAGGCAACGGGATTTGCAGCCGCGATACCTACCACTGCCTGCTCCCCCTTCCCGAATGCTCATGGAGGTGAAGGGCATGATCCGGCGGCCGGAGCGCATCAAGACAGATCTTCGCCGAAGAGATCCCGGCAAATACTGCGAGTATCATCGGGAGATCGGCCATACGACTGATGAGTGCCGACACCTTCGAGAGGAAATCGACCGCCTCATCAAGGAAGGCAGACTGCCACAGCTTCGGCGAGAGCAGCCCCAGCAGCAGCGGAACCGGGACGTCCCTGAGACGGCCAGGCAACAGCAGCCCCCAGAAAGAGAAGCTGCTCCTCTGCCAAAGATCACCTCGGCCCCGGTGGAAGCATCTCATCAAAGATCCAATTCTGGGTCCATCATGATGATATCCGGGGGGCCGGGAGAAGGATCAAGGCGCCGGCAGCACAGCTCTGCCACCATAGCGACGATCGACGTCGAGCCGAAGCGGCCTCGCCAAGAAGATATTACTTTCGGCTCAGAGGACATGATTGATATTCAGGTCCCTCACGATGATGCCCTCATCGTAAACGCTGTAATAAACAGTTACGATGTACATCGTATTTTTGTCGATAATGGAAGCGCCCCGAACATCTTATTTTACGATTGCTTTGTAAAAATGGGATTGAGTGAGGCTAATATGAAGCCTCACCAGGGCCCCCTCTTCGGTTTTAACGGTTCACCCTGCCGAGTAGAGGGCATTGTCCGACTCCCTGTAACCATAGGCTCCGCCCCCCGGCAACTAACCGTAGAAACGGATTTTGCTGTTGTAAAAATCGATTCAGCCTACAACGCCATCTTTGGCCGAAGGCTAATCGGCGGGGTTGGAGCTGTGCCTTCGTCTTTCCATCAAAAGCTAAAATTTCATACTAGCCACGGAATAGGCGAGGCCAGGGGAAATCAAGAAGCAGCCCGGCAATGCTATATGATTTCGGTCAAAGGGAAGGCTGTAGCCAAGTCCCTGGCGATCGAATCATCAGCCGAGGCGTCCCCGGGAGAAGAACTTGTCGCCATTCCAGTTCCGGGAGGCGAAGGACGAACCCTGATGATAGGCTCCGGCCTGGAGAAAACCGAAGCGGAGAAGCTCACCGAGTTCTTGAAAAAGAATCTCGACATCTTCGCCTGGTCTCCGACAGACATGCCCGGGGTCGACCCGGAAGTAGCGGAACACCGACTACACACCGATCCTAACCAGCCCCCGGTTAAGCAGAAGCGGCGTACCTTCAATCAGGAAAGGAGAGCCGTCATCCAAGCCGAAGTGCAGAAGGGGCTGGAAGCCGGGCACCTCTGAGAGGTGCATCACCCGGACTGGATCGCCAACGTAGTGATGGTGCCGAAGAAGGATGGCAAGTGGCGAATGTGCGTGGACTTCACCAACCTTAACAAAGCATGTCCGATGGATAGCTTCCCGCTACCTCGGATAGATCAGGTGGTGGATGCAACCTCCGGCCACGAGCTCCTGAGCTTCCTCGATGCCTATTCAGGCTATCACCAGATCCGAATGCATTCGGATGATGAAAGCAAAACCAGCTTCACGACCGATCTAGGTCTATATTGCTATACCCAGATGCCCTTCGGCCTGAAGAATGCTGGCGCGACATATCAGCGCCTCGTCAATAAAGTGTTCGCCCCGCAGCTCGGCCGCAATATAGAAGTCTATATAGACGATATGCTGGTCAAGAGCCGCGTCGCTGCAGAACATTTGGCCGACTTAGCCGAGACATTCTCCGCCTTGCGGCGATACAAAATGAAGCTGAACCCGACCAAGTGCGCCTTCGGGGTAGCCTCCGGGAAGTTTTTCGGTTACATGGTCACCCACCGAGGGTTAGAAGCTAACCCCGAGAAGGTTTCGGCCACCATATAGATGCGCCCTCCGGCTAACCTCCGAGAGGTACAAAAGCTAAACGGAAGGATCGCAGCCTTGAGCCGCTTCATGTCAAGAGCGGCGGATCACTGCTTCCCCTTCTTCAAACTGCTAAAGAAGGCCAACAGCTTCGCCTGGACGGACGAGTGCCAGGCAGCCTTCGACCAATTGAAGGCCTACCTCTCCAAAGTCCCCATTCTGTCCAAGCCAGTCCCCGGGGAGCCTCTGAGCCTTTACCTCGCGGTATCCGAGACACCTATCAGCGCCGTCCTCGTCCGAGAACAAGACGGCATTCAGAAGCCAGTCTACTATACCAGCCAAGCCCTTCAAGGAGCAGAACTCCGGTATCTCGCTCTAGAAAAATTGGCTTTGGCCCTCGTATCGTCCGCGAGGAGGCTCCGGCCCTATTTTCTTGCTCATTCGGTGAAGGTCCTCACCGATCAGCCTCTGAGGCAAATTCTCTCCCGGCCGGAGGTGTCCGGCAGACTGGCGAAATGGGCGATCGAACTAGGAGAGTTCGACATCTCCTACGTACCTCGGGTAGCGATAAAAGCCCAGGCACTAGCCGACTTTATTGCCGAACTCACTCCCGAAGCTTCCTCGGCACCTCAGCCAGAAGCCGGCATATCCAAAGCCAAGGACACTTCGGCTCGCACACCGGCGGACGAGTGGCAACTCTATGTAGACGGCTCCGCATGCTCCACGGGCAGCGGCGCCGGATGGATCCTGGCATCGCCCGAAGGGGTCGTTACGGAGTACGCGCTACGCTTCTCCTTTCCAGCCACCAATAACGCCGCCGAATACGAAGCCCTCATTTCTGGCCTCCAGGCCGCAAGAAAGCTCGGTGTCCGGAACCTAAAGGCTTTTAGCGACTCTCAGCTGATCACCAGTCATGTTTCCAGGGAATACGAAGCTCGGGATGCGACAATGGCATCCTATCTCCAAGTGACTCGCAAGATCCTCGCTCAATTCGATTCCTGTGTAATCGTGTAGATCCCGAGAGCCGAGAATGCCCGAGCCGATGCCCTTTCCCGGCTGGCATCAACCCAAGACGGGGGAGGAGGCCGAATGATCCTAGTAGAGGAACTCGCCAAACCAAGCCTCGGTGAGCCTGAGGTCATGCAAGTAACCGAGGCCGAAGCCGAGACCTGGATGACTCCCCTTGTCACTTTTCTCCTCCGAGGAGAAGTCCCGTCCGATTCAAGGGAAGCGAAGCATGTTCGGCAGCGCTCATCTCACTTCCTTCTTCTGGACGGGCTGCTATATAAGAAGTCCTTCGGCCGACCGTTATTACGGTGTCTCGGCCCAACCGAAGCCGACTACGCCCTGCGAGAGGCACACGAAGGGGTATGCAGAGCACATGGGGGAGGAAGGGCCCTGGCTCATAAGCTTCTAAGGCAAGGATACTGGTGGCCGACACTCCGAGAGGACGCTTTAGCCCTCGTACGGCGCTGTGATCAGTGCCAGAGGTTCAGCTCTCTCATCCACCAGTCAGCCACCCTTCTGACCCCTTTATCCGACCCCTGGCCTTTCGCTCAATGGGGAATCGACCTCCTGGGGCCTTTTCCCATCGCCACCGGCCAAAGGAAATTCCTCATCGTGGCGGTAGACTACTTCACCAAGTGGGTAGAAGCCGAACCCCTCGCGTCCATAACCGACAGCAATGCTTGGAACTTCGTATGGAAGTCCATCATCTGCCGATTCGGCATCCCCCGGGCCATCATCTCAGACAGCGGCAAGCAGTTCGATAGCCGTCGGTTCAGCGATAACTGCGCCGACTTCGACATCCTTCACAAGTTCACTTCGGTAGCACACCCTCGGGCAAACGGCCAGGTCGAGGTCACCAACCGAAGTCTGTTGCAAGGACTAAAAACCCACCTCGGCGAAGCCAAAGGCCGATGGGTAGAGGAGCTACCAAGTGTTCTTTGGGCATATCGGACTACGAGCCGAACCCCTACCGGCGAAACTCCATTTCGCATGGCTTATGGGATAGAAGTCGTTATTCCTGTAGAAATCGGCCTTCCCTCTCCAAGAGTCATTACTTACGATCCAGAGGCCAACGAAGAGGTCTTGAAGGATCATCTCGACCTCATAGAAGAAACCCGAGATAAAGCTCGCGTTCGGCTGGCGGCTTATCAGCAGCGCATGGCCAGATACCACAACACTCGAGTGAAGCCTTGAAGCTTTGAAATCGGGAGCCTCGTGTTAAGGAATGCTCATGCATCTAAGCCAGCCGAAGCCGCAGGAAAGCTTGCCCCCAACTGGGAAGGGCCGTATCAGGTAAAAGAGGTAATCAGACGAGGGGCTTATTGGTTGGAGACCCTTTCGGGCCAACCTCTCCCTCGCACCTGGAATGTGGAACGCCTTCGGCGTTACTTCATGTAAGTCACTTCTCCCGGAGTTTAGCCGGGAGGCATGAATAAAGAAGGTCTCTTTTTCAGAAAGGCGCGGTGTATCTCTAAGTCCGTGTAAACCGTACCGGGAGTGGCTTCGGCCATGCAAACCGTATCGGGAGCGGCATGATTTTCTATTCTAAGCCCGCAGGTAACCTGATCCGAGGGTGGCTTCGGCCATGTATACCGGATCGGGAAGCGGCACGGTATATTTCTAAGTCCGCGAGCAACCTGTACCGATCGGGAAGCGGCATGGTTTTCTAAGCCCGCAGGTAACCTAATCCGAGGGTGGCTTCGGCCATGTATACCGGATCGGGAAGCGGCACGGTATATCTCTAAGTCCGTGTAAACCGTACCGGGAGTGGCTTCGGCCATGCAAACCGTATCGGGAGCGGCATGATTTTCTATTCTAAGCCCGCAGGTAACCTGATCCGAGGGTGGCTTCGGCCATGTATACCGGATCGGGAAGCGGCACGGTATATTTCTAAGTCCGCGAGCAACCCATACCGATCGAGAAGCGGCATGGTTTTCTAAGCCCGCATATAACATGATCCGAGGGTGGCTTCGGCCATGTATACCGGATCGAGAAGCGGCACGGTATATTTCTAAGTCCGCGAGCAACCCGTACCGATCGGGAAGCGGCATGGTTTTCTAAGCCCGCAGGTAACCTGATCGGAGGGTGGCTTCGGCCATGTATACCGGATCGGGAAGCAGCACGGTATATCTCTAAGTCCGTGTAAACCGTACCGGGAGTGGCTTCGGCCATGCAAACCATATCGGGAGCGGCATGATTTTCTATTCTAAGCCCGCAGGTAACCTGATCCGAGAGTGGCTTCGGCCATGTATACCGGACCGGGAAGCGGCAAGGTATATCTAAGTCCGTATAAACCGTACCGGGAGTGGCTTCGGCCACGAAAACCGAGTCGGGAGCGGCAGGATAACCCCTTAGATCGTACAAACCATATTGGTAAAGGCCCCGGCCTCATAAACCATATCGGTAGGGATCAAACTTCATATTTGAATCTACATCGGGTCCCGGACTTGCGAGCTGCAACTAAAACGACGACAAGGTCTCGGATTCATGAAGAACCAGATTCGGTCGTTCATTCACAGCACCAAGATAAAGCCAAAAATACTTCCTGTATATATACGGCAAAGAAAGTACAAAATCGGCCGTCCATCTGGCCGCAGACTTACAAAGAGAAGAAAAACAAAAATCGGGACAGGCCCTCGTGTCAGCCCTCGGTATTCCCCTCATCCACATCAACTGGGCTCCGGCCAGGAGATGGGGAGGGGGAATCAACTATCTGCACGGCTTCCGAAGGGGCGGCTTCGACAGGAGTCGCCTCAGCTGGAACGGCCCCGTCGCCTTCCGCCGAAGCTGAGGCCCTCTCGGCCGCAAGCCCCTTCCACCAGGACAGCAGCTCTTTGCCCTCCTCGTCCGTTGGCAGGGAGATACCGGACAGGTCCACGGTCGGATAGGCCTTCTGGGCGGCAGCCAGCCCAATGGTGAAGACCGAGGAGGCCGCCAGAAGCTACGCCTGGATTATCTCCTCGGCGAAGTCTGGGCCAGCCTTGTAATCAGCCACGGCCGAACCAACATCCTCCTCGGCCTTAGCTTCCAATTCCAGCTTCAGGGCCGACAGTTCCTCGGCATGGCGACGGCTATCCGAGGCCCGCCGGGCGTCCTTGTCCTGGATCTCGGCCTTAAGAGCCTGATTTTCGACCCGGACCGCCGCCAGCTCCCGCTCGACCTTCTCCTTCTCCCATTCGGCCTTCGCCTTGGCCTCGAAAGAAGCTCGAGTCGCCGCTGCCTGCTCCTCCAGCTGAGCCCGCATCCGGGCATTCGCGGCTAAGAGCCAGTTAACACTGGACTCAAAGTCGCGTCCCGCCGAGGGGCCCTCGCCTGAAGCCGACGATGCCGACGCCCTCTCGGCGTCCTGGAGTTGGCCTCGGATGGTCGCCTGACGGTGAATCAGGACGCTACCCGTGACCGCGGCCTGCAGCCGAAGCAAATAAGGGTCAGAAAACCCGAAACAAGCTAAAGGGAAAGCTAGACTAGAGCATACAAGGAAGCTTTTTACCTGGACCGCCAATCGGGCGCTTATCAGCGCCAGTTCAGTGGCCGAATGGTCCTTCAGCTCCTCCAGGGCCGACGGGAGAGTTAGGCTGCGGAGCAGACGCAGGCACGTCTACGAGTCCTCCAGACTATCGTCCCTATAGATCCCCAGATCGGGGACCCATAGCTCGCATTCCCGCGCGCAAGGCGCCTGCGACCCGGCTCCTTCCTGGTCCTCCGCCCCCTCCATCATGGCCGGGGGAGAATCGCCCCTCGGCGCTTCAGGGGACGACGGCATCGGCGCCCTTCGGGCCGCAGCCGACCTTTTAGCCGGGGCGGGTTCTGCTTCGCCAGGGTCGTCCGCCCGGCTCCGCTTTGATGAACGACCGCCCCTTCGGGCAGCCAACTTGCTTTTCCGCTCCCTCTCAAGAGCGGCAGCAGCAGCACGGCCCTCGGAGGAAGCCGCTGTCATCGTGACCCCGGCCCGGGCGCTTGCGGCCACGGAACCTCGTCCAACCCCTCCTGCCGACGGACGGGACGACTGGGGTAGGCCGCCCTGCTGGGCAATCCGGCTGAGGAGGCCCTTGATCCCAGACATTGCTGCAAACAGAAGAAGAAGTGTTAGATATTTATAACACGCAAAGGGTGCAGCACAAGACCGACTTACCCTCGGCCGAAGCTTCAGCAACCTCTACGGCCGGAGGAGCTTCGGCCGGAGGCGCGACCTCGGCGTTCCCTTCGGTCTCCCGCGAAGTCTCCCCGGAGGGAAGATAAGGGAAAACCCACAGAGGATCCTTCGTCGGGTCCGGCCATGCCCCGGCACCCACAAGTAACTCCGGTTTGCTGAAAAGCTCCGAGATGTCATACGGAGCCGAGGCTTCAATGAGGCCCACGATGTTGCGCTGGGCGGAATTGAGGATGGGAGGATCAGAAAGGCCTGCGGTGCCCACTCAGTAGGAAAGGGCCACACGCTCCTCTCATTCTCCGGAAGGGAAACCAGAATGAAATTCCTCTTCCAATCATGAATGGACGAAGGCTTCCCAGAGAAGATACCTCGGCCGAGATGAGGGACGAAACTATACCACTCGGATCTCCCCTGCCTTTGAATTTTGAAGAGGTAGCGGAAGATGTTGACCGAGGGGATGATCTTCATATGGGCAAATACAGCCAAAAAGGCATAGACTGTGCGCCAAGAATTGGGAAAGAATTGAGACGGGGCCAACCCGTAAAAGCATAAAAGATTGATGACGAAGGTAGGGAGAGGAAGCCGAAAGCCCGCCCGGAAGCTTTCCTCATAAATAGAAAAACTACCCGGGCGGGAAGAATTGGCCCTGGTGTTTGAACCAGGCCGATAAGGGGTCGTCCAGGAAGGGAGTTGGTAGTAAGAAGCAAGATAGCTGACCCCGTCGTCCGAGAGGGTGCAGGCTGCTTCCGAAGCAGTCTCGGGACGACGACATCCCGAGGAGGAAGCCTGGCCTGAGGTGTGAACCTCCTCGGACCCTTCGGCACCGGAGGCTTCGGCCTCGTCTGCCATGACAGAAGCGAGAGAGTCCAAAGAAAGAGGAGATGACAAAGAAGACTTGGGGTACTGGGACGGAGTATATTCCTCGTATGAAGGAGTAATCTCACTCGAAGAAGGACTGCGGGGCATGAGGTCACGGTAATGAAGAAAGGAGATTGAGGCTTACCCTCAAGGAAAAAAGATCTCCTCGATCAAACACCGCCTCTCAAGCCAAAGGAACTCCCCCGGCAACAGCTCCGGGCGATGGAGAGCTCCCTGCGACAGGTGACGAGCTCGGAAGCACCTTCAGAGGACTAGCCCTTCGCCGGAGAAGAAGGAGAGCTCGGATGATCGCAGAGAAACGCAGGCGCAGGAAGCAGGAAGAAGAACAGTGCCCTGCGAGGGGTTCCTATTTATAGGCGCTGTTCGAAACCCTTCCCGCCGAAGCCAACGGCCGGGATCTTCTCCTTCATCTTACCGCTTCTCTCGGATGCGCGCCACGTGTACCGTCCTTCGGTAATGATGACGGACAGACTCCGGGAATTGAAGCAGGATGATCAACGGCCGAAAGCGCTCCGACCCTTCGGCTGATCACTCGGATGCCCGCCACGTGTTCCGATCCACGTGCCGAGGAAAGAAGAGGCGGCAATCCGAGTGGAACCTCGGACAGAGAGCGGAGGTGACCCGCGATCCGCAAGCGGCCAGGATCTTTTTGTGTTTTTAGCGGAGCGGCCGGATGCGCGACGCGTGTCCTGTGTTTCTTCGCGAAACGGCCGTTCTGACGGAAAAGCGACGCCCGTCCCGTCCATTTAATTGAGCCTGACACGAGTCAGAAGGCTCGGCCCTTCGCCGTGAGAAGCGAAGGCCTTCGTCGCTTCATCCCGAGTGAAGACGGAGAAGTGACTGCTGGCCCTCGGCCGACCGAGGGCATCCTCTTCTTAAAAAAGAGAACAGAAAGCCTCGGGTAAACACCTGTTACGTTATTTCTCAAAAAGGCTTCAGGCTATACTCTCGCCATCTCAGAATTGAGGAAGACAAGAGTAGGGGGCTATGTGATGAGGCAGAATCCGATTCGGCCCATTAAAACAAGCCCAACCCCGGTCAGCCCAGCAGAGGCAATCCGAAGCCCACTGAAAGCCTTCGGCCCGTAAGCGGCATAGAAGCCCTCGGCCCAGCAGGCATCCCAGTGGTCTTCGGCCCATCAACGGCCCAAAAGCCTTCGGCCCATAAGCGGCACAGTAGCCCTCGGCCCAGCAGGCTTTGGCCCGTCAAGCGGCCCAACCCCCTTCGGCCCAACAGCCGTATCCAGCCCACTCCGGTGGAGGACTAGGCACTATGGCGGTTTACCAGTAAGCCCGGAACATAGTCCTATATCGGCTATCACCGTTAACCATCCTCTATCCTTCGCTATAAATACACCGCTATTTATTGCCAAAGGTATGTCTCCGTGACCCTCAAGGACCATAGTCCAAATAGCATAAAAGCTACTCTTTGTCTTCTGAATCGAATCATCTTCAGAAGCTAATTTAACCGTCGGAGGAGGTTCCTAAGGGCCGAAGCCCGGGACTCCTACTGACCGGTTTCTTCTTCTTTCCCTCCTGCAGGGGCTCGGTTCGAATCATCGCCGACCTCCCCGAGTCGGTCTCGGCCGTCGACCTCGGACTCCTCCCTCCGGTCTCGACGCCGTGCGCCGGCTGCCTCTCAACCGAAGGAGACTCGGTTCCGCATCGCCTGCCCGTCAGCCGGAGGAACCTCGGCCCCACCTTCCGGAGGCAAGCCGACCTCTGACCGAGTGACCCTCGACCTCGGATCCTCCGCATCTCTGCCTTCGTTGCCTTCCGGATCTCCGTCGGGCCTCTCCACCGATCCGACCCAGCTCCGGATCCAAAACTTCGGATTCCAGCTTCGGAATCCGGTCGTGATAGCTTCGGCTACATCACAAGTAAATATGAGAATCCCCTTAGGGAAGTTGGTTCACCACCTGCCTCTTATTTGAGAGGTGGCAGGTTCGAATTTGATAGGAGTCTAACACTTTCACAGCCACGCAGTCTTAGGTACTGTTGAGATATTTATCTTCTGATCCATAGGATTACTTTCTCAAAAAATCAATTCGACTTGAAATCCTCGCCTAATTAGGCAAAACTTTCGGCTGTTTCGAAATTAGCTCGAAAATATTTGGAGGATATTTCGAATTTCACTTGGTTGGATCTCTAGTTGCTTGTAAATACTTGTACTCATAACTTCTAAGCCACCCTTCAAAAAAATTAAAAGAAAATATACAATTTCCTTCGACATCAATAGATCTTTAGCGCCGGTGAAGGCCTTGTTTGTTGGTCGTTTCGTCTATAGCCCTCGTGTTTGTCTTGACTGTCTCGATGTCTTCTTCTGTTTCCTAGTGTTCTTGTACTCCATGTTCTATGTTAAATGAAAGGCAGTATTTTTATGGAGAAAAAAAATAAAAATTGTCCACTTGGTTGCACGTAAAATGTGTTGCATGAAGATATTTTTTCAAAAAATAAAACAAAAACCTTCATTTGGCATTCTGTAAAAATGTAATCAATGAAAATAATATTCTATTGGCTCCCTTAAATCAGTCTCTTTTTCCGTTTTTGGTATCCTGGCCGATAACGTGATGGGGAAATTTCCCTGCTTCTTTTTGCAACTATACCAGTTAAATTGGTAAAAAATCCCTTAAATAAGATTCTTCTTTTTAAGTGGGTACAATATTATGACACTCTTCTATTAGCAAGTAGAGGTGATTAGGTGAAACACCCAGGCAAACCTACACAAATACCCTTAAAACTTAACTTGTCATACTTTTACACTTGTACCCTTAAAACTTAAACTTGTTATAATTTTACATTTACATCCTTAAAATTTTATATATAATTTTACACTTGGACCCTTAAAGACATGACAATTGTATAAGTAAACAAATAAATGAAAATAAGAGTTCTTGCAAATAACCTCCTAAAAGATTTCATATGTATAGATTACTCCTCTACATTATTTATATTTACGCATACCCCCATAAGTATGTTGTTTGTCTATAGCCCCCTTAACTGTACTAGTTTATTTTAAATTTTGCTTGAATTAAAATATTGTCACCTTATGCATTATGTGAAGTAAAAATAAGAATATGTATATGTAAAGTAAAAATATTTTAAAAAAGATGAAAGTCAAGACGAGCCATATAGTTAAGGGAGTTATACAAACATATTACCATAGTTAAGGAAGTTATACGTAGATATGAATTATGTAAGAGTTATCTATAAGTATAAACTTTTTACGGAATCATTTGTAAAAAATAATGAAAAATACTTTTAAACAAACATAATTTTTCCGTAAAACCTATTCCTTGAAAAAAAAAATCCTATTGATTACATTTTACATTGAACTAAACAGACCTTTAATGCTAAGCATTCGTCACATACAGTCTTGTGGAAATTCTTTCACAAGTCATTTTCAGGAGAACATTTCACGGAACAACAAATAAACAATGATTTTCAAAAAAAACATTTTCAAAAGTGCCAAATGATTAATTATATTTTTATTTTCTTGTAAATTAATTTTTTTAGAAAATATTTTCCATTCGAATATGTCTTACATATAACCGAACGGACCCTAAGTTGCAGCCTTACTCTTGATTCCTTTGACAACTATGTTTGAAACAAATGATTAGTCTAACTTCATGAATGAACACTCCCTTGACTCTCCTCTTTAAGGGTGCAGAATAACAGATGAGCTTATAGCTACAGTGAATTCCATACAACATGCAAACCAAAGAAGACGCAAATGAAAAAACAACTTGCAGCTTGAAGCAATAATTAAAAATAACAGATTCATAAAAATATTTTCGTCGACAAAAGGCACACGAGGATCGAAAGACTAAAGTTCAGCTTTAGTATAGTAGACGTGATCAACCCAAAGTGGGAAAAAAAAAAAAAAGACCATTTCTAAGCAAAAAGATCACGAGGGTAGATCCACAGAAATTTTACCGCCACAAAAGGCACTCGAACTAAAAAAAAACAGGAAATATCAAAATCTTAAAAGGGTTTTTGATATTAATTTGGCTTACCACAAATTGTAAGAGATGGCAAGACCCTGAGGATGGCGGGCACCCGTTTTCACCCCCGCCACAACATAACACATGATCTTCCCCACCGTTGCGACGGGGCAAGACATGCAGTATGCACAACACACAAGATGAAGTTGCACGAAATCACTCTGGAAAAAGACCACAAAACTAGAAGATCAAAAATGTTTCCAATCTAAAGAAAAAGTTTTGACGGTTCAAATCCAGGTGAAGTGGAAAGAAAAAAGGTAATCGAAAATGACGAAGAAACATGAAATAACGAATTTATAAAATAAATGAGTCTAAGAGCCTGCTTCCTTTTTTGTACCAATAGGCAAATGATTGTACTGCTCTACAACAACTCAAGGACACAAGAAGGTGTCCATCTTCAGGCAAGATGCTGCCAATCCTTGAAGAGTACGGACTCAATGAACCAAAAAGTATAGAGGGGAGGGAAACATGCGGTATACATGATTTAGACCTTGCAGAGAACATTAAGAGGCAAAACTAAAGGGTACAACTGGAACAACCATGCACACTGTGTGAGTGGTTTCACTTCATGAAACCAGCACTCGGCCAAGCATTCCCTGAGTCCAAGTTGCAGTCTCTTTCAGCTGGTCATCATCGGACTCAAAACATTCTCCCAACAAGTCCATATGAAATGTCCGATCTTTAAACAGAGTACTTATGTTTGGACCAAGTGCATCAGCAAGATCACCCATTACAGCAACTGCAGCTTTAGTTACACCTTCATCCCTACGATGAAATTCAAGGAAGCAAGCAGCAGTAAGTTTGGAAGAAAACAATTTTTTTCCAGCATAAAAATGTACTAGACAGAACTGTAATTTTTTTTCCAGCAGAAAGATGCACTAAACAGAATGCAAATTGCATACCTATTTTTGTCTTTAAATACATTTTCTATGAATTGCAGGATATGACTTGCATGAGGCATCATCAGATCTGCCTTGGAGCTTTTGAAACCCTGAAGTATGCCAGAATAAGCATCAAATATACAGGTCCTAAGCTGGTTTCCATAATCAAGCATTTCCTCATCCTGGGAATCTATTTGAGAGCACAGCTCTGCCGCTCCTTGCAACATCGGAACAACATAAGGAAGATACTTCTCAAAATTATCACCAATGGCCAGTGCTATATCGCCAAAGCATGAGAATATGGGAGGCTTAACAGATCTATGAAGCCTAGCATCAGATAGGTTCTTGAGAAGCTGGCTCACTATTCCGTCACAGAAGGGAAGGATCTTCTCATCCAGTGCACGACTGATATCTCCAACCACCCCAACTGAAATTGAACAGACCTGATACTCTTCAAAATTTTGGAGGCCCATCTCCAAGTACTTGTAGAATTCAGACATGTACCTGGCAAATTCAGGGCCAGTAGCATAAGCAAGGGCTCCGATTGCAAGCATTGCCTCTTCGTGCACTGTTGAACTGCGGCAAGCAAACACCTGGAGAAATAAGGTCATCATTTGATCGGCAGATTGAAGTATTATTTGCTTTGTTTCATCTGTGGCACTCAACTTTTGAATTATCACTTGCAAAACACCACAAAGCAAAGCCTGTAAATCACTTTGCTTTTCTCTGTCATCTGAGGAGATAATCTGGAGAGTAATTGTCCGAGCAAGTCGATCTTTTATTTCCTGGAGTAGCTGAGCTATGTTTGAGGTTTCTGAAAGATGGCTACATCTAACTACTTCATTCAAGGTCTCATATGCAGAGGCCCTAAGCCTTGAGTTATTAGCATCGGTCCGATCAGCTGTTGAAAGGAGAGCAACAATGATTTGCGCATGGTATGGCGAGAGAATGGAAGATTCTGATACAGCATCCTCATATCCCTGGAAGAGATTGTAAATTGCTCCACAAACTTTCTCTGCCACATTAGGGGAATCCTTAATGCTTTCCAACAAGACTGACATGATCCTAGGAAGGTTAGAAGTAGTCACCACAGAGAAACTGGATGTTGGGGAATGCAAGAACTCAAAGATCCTACCCAGGGTCCACGCTGTTGTATCCTTGACATGGACATTCTGATCATTCATCGCATTAAGCAAGAATTCCAACCCAGCATGGACCAATGGTGATAGAGTTTCAACAGATGGACCTTCAAGAATGGACCCAAATGCATATGTTGCAGCTTCGCGGCTTCGCCAGTCACTCTTTGTAATGTTGGCCTCCACAAAGGGCATCACAAGAGGCACAATCTTATTTCCAACAGTTCTTGCAGCAAGTCCCAGACAGGTCCCACCAGCCATGGACAAGTTCCAAATTTCATCATCATGATCCTGATCTTCATCTTGCTTCAATAAAGTTTCCAGCAGCATAGGTACCAGTGTGGGAAGGGCTTTCTCTATGAAGTGATGGTTGATGGCATCCGAACTTCCACTTTCATCGTTACCATACTCCTCTTGTATGTCAATCTCGACATCACAAATAGAACTCCAAAACTCTACAGCTTGGAGGGCAACAGGCTCTTCATCTCCCTTCACTGCATTTGCCGTCAGGTTATAAAGTGCAGGCATATAAGGCTCAAGAACTTCATAGTACATAGAAGATATAGAAACAAGGCATTCAAAGGCTGCCTTCCTGATCTCCACCTCTTTGGACGTAGCAGTATCACAGACTACATTCATAAGATAATTCCTTTCCATCTCATTTTCAAAATTAACCTGAGCAAAATCAAGTGCATTATACAGAGACTTAAGTGCAGCAAGGCGAACATCAATACTCTGCTCCAACTGATTCATTCCCTGGACAACAGCAGTGAGAATAGAATTTACTTGTTCCTGTTCAAGGTCCTTTGGAGATATCTCCTCACAGACATACCCAAGGGTCTCCAAGGTTGCTTGTTTCAGGACAGCAGATGCATTTTGCTGTCTCATGTTGGATAACAGCCGTCCAATGAGATCTGGCCATTCTCGGCGTGGGACCTCAATGGAAGCTATCTTTGCAATAACTTGACTCGATGTGTGCCTTGCTTCAGCCACAGACGATGGGAGAGTCTGCATGAGCGATTCTTTAATTTGGGCTTTTAGCATCTGGTCAACATTCACCCATTGCTGGGTCAGCTGCTCTTTCCTAATGGCATCTTTGGCATCCAACGAGTTCTTAAGGATGATGCCAGCAAGTCTGCGAGACTCAGCAGGTTTAGCATCACTTGAGAGCTCCACTGACAAAGATAGGAGGAACAGAGCAAGATTCTGCTCCTGGAATTGCCTGAGGCTTTCTTCAGCGGCAGTTCTTACCACCCCATCAGGTGATTGGGCAGCTATAAGGTATTGTGTAATTTCCATTGCCATGTTCCTTTAAATAACAAAGAAGGAATTGTAACGTCTACCTTACATAGCCGTACTAGGAGGTTTGCCAGCAAAAGAGCATGCTTGCAAGATAAATAATATAGATATAACATGGCACATACGGAAAAAAATGTCACTACACCCAAAAAAATGCAAAGTTTTTTTTTAAACTACTCGAACAATTATGCACAGGCTGTAGAACGTTTCGAAGCATTCTAAACTACAAAAGAAGAACGAATCACAAAAATGCAAATCTTCCAGGTGCAAGATGATAAGATGACAGGTAATGGACGACAAACATACTTAAATCTCCATAGAAGGCCCGCCATTAGAACACCCAATGAAAAAAAAAATAAACAAATAATAAAGTAATTAGGTACTCTGTCGAATCCAGATTTGAACAAGCCGGACAACCAATCCATAGCCCAATCACATTAAAAACAGAATAAGGAAGGTAGAAACCCCATCACGAAGAAAGCCGATCGCCTAATCTATGCACTCCACGCGACGCAGATTAGTACTGATGTATGCAAGCCAAAGGTGAAATCGACAACAACATAGCGCAGATCTGCCAAATAAAGCTCCGGGCAGATAACATCGGACAAGCAGAGGAAAAGATCGGTCGCGTGAGCAACAGATACCTCGAGTCCGATCCGCCGACGGAAGAGCCGCCTAGGGTTTCTCCGCCGGCGAAAAGGAGCTGCTGGGGGTCGTGGCGCCGCCCACCCTTCTTCCTTCCTGCTCTTCCCGATCACAGTTCGGTCGCTCGATCGTTGCCCGGCGAAGAAGGAGAAGAAGAGGGAATGGTGGAGGGGAAGGTGGGGATCGTGGGTAAGGGGGCAGCTAGGGTTTTGCCTGGTTTTTATAGCGTTTTTATCTTTTTCGAACGGGTCGAAGGGGCGGGAGCAGGAAACCGCGTGGTGCGAGCCGAAACCCTAAACAACTTTTTTGAAATGCGACGTCGCACGTGCGGCCTTTTTGATGCGCACTGCTCCTCATCAAGTAATATTTGCTGCCATGTCCTTGCATCCTACCCGCACGTAGGGACATTGCAGTAAGTAAAAAGAAAACAAAGAAAATTTTATTTTTAAAATCTTTATAATTGTTTTAATATTTTTTATAAATTCTTATCATTTTTTATTCATTATTAAACCTTAAAAAACTTTTGACCCTTCCAAAAAAGTTTCTCTGGAGGAATTCTTTAAAGATGATTTAAGATTGTGAGGAGTTTTAGAAAAATATAAAGACTAAAGCATTTATAAGAAATATTAAAAGATTATAAAAATTAAAAAGTATAAACCTCAAGAAAAAATATTCCTTTTTCGGATCAATTCCAAAGTACTTTAGATGTTTGTTCAAGTCGATTGTTGATTGTACGTCTTAAAAAAAAAAAAAAAAAAAAATCAAGTCCGAAAGAACATTACCAAAAAATATTTTTAATGGATTGAGATTTTTTAAATTTATTTTGAGATGTCCGATCGGATTAATGCCCCAATGAATAGTAAAAAAATATCTTTAATGGATTGTGACTAATAACAATTTTTAATTTTTCAGATTTTTTAAGATGTCTAATTAGTGATCAACCAGTACAGACGTTTAAGACACTGAAGCCGACCTAAAAAAAAAAAAGCTACTGCACATAGGAGTATTGCAAGCAGTATTCTTGTGCGGTGATATTTTCTTTACCGCAAATTCACATAGACTACATTGACATCTCGACTGCCCGTCCGATCTTAAATAATTTTTCTGAAATGGGACGTCGAACGTGTGGTTTCTTTGATGTGATCTACGCCTCAAACTGACCTGTCTGGGTATGATTAGGGCCTTGCAATGATGCCTGCTAGAATTATGTACATGTTTCAATGGTCAATCTATAACTCGTAATAAACTCATACTTACTACGCGTAGATTGCAACACCTAGTCTCGTCCTAACCTCATGTCTTCCTTACTTTCCTTCTTTTTTGATTTTTTGAGATAGAAAAAAAGAAAGGTATAATTCTCTTACAGTTTTTATCGATGTCATCTTCCACATATTTTCATTTAAAAAAATAATCGATTCATTTTCGTTATTTAAAAAGAAATAATCAATTCCTTCTCATTTTAGTGGGGCCGTCTCGGAATTTATTATTTTCAATACAAATTTATCATTTTTAAACTCGAAAGTATTACTTCAAAGTGTATTTTTTTATTTTCAAAGCCTATTTTTATTACTTCATAACTGCTTTAAGTTTATCACTTGTTATTCAATTTTATCACTACGTAATACAGTTTTATCATTACTTACGTAAACTTATTACTTTCAAAATACATTTTTGTCACTTACTTGTTGTTTCAATTTATCGCTTACTATTTAATTTTATCAATTTATTAATATAGTTTTATTGTTTCATATACAAATCTATCACTTCCAAATAAAAATTATCACTTTCCGTTTCCTAACAATCCCTAATTAAATCACACAAGAATTTCCGTTTCCTAATAATCCCTAATTAAAGAAAATTTATATCTTTTTAGAATGATTTTTAATTTAAAAAATTCTTTTCTGACGAATAAAAAGTTTTGGTAAACCCCTAGTACAAAAGAGTTATTTCAGCTTTCCAGGTCCCACTGTCTTTCCATATCCCCAGCAGTCGACTAGAATTCTCTCCGTTAACTCCACTCACTGGTGCTAATAATATTTAATTGGTATATATTTTGAATAAAAAGAATAACAAAATACTCCCCATTGGAGTTGTATTTTCACGTAACCACTTTTGTTTTTTCTCATCTATTGTAAGAGATATATATTTTCATATATCCTTTCACTGCATATCAAATTAAATTAGGACAATATTCTGTTATTTGGTCCGTCTAAAGATTGATGCCTATTTTAAAAAATAAATAAATTATATTTTATTTTTACACACTCAAAAAGATCTACCTTATTTACTAATTATTATAAAAAGGATTTTTAGCACATATCTTGGATCATCTAGCATCAAATAAGATCTTAATGAATATCAGATATCTAACAAATAAAAACACTAATGGTAAATAAAAAAAAATACTTTAAAACAAGATGCTTAACATAAGGCGCATTTTCTTTATTAGTAAGTGGATCATGCATTTCAAGTGCATGAATCAACTTAACAAGTTAATGTAAAAAAGATCAAATACTCACTTAGGTGTTTGAGCATTAGTCAACTTGGCTTACTTAGTTGTTTATTATTTTTCAAAGAAAAAAAAAAAGAACTACTAAAGTTTGTACTTTGGTTGGGTAAAACTTATTGCAGGCATATTCGTAAGAATAAAATTGATCATAATTAGCTATGCAAGCAATATTATGGCTTTCTAAGTATTTGAAGGATGAGTAGACATATTTTTGCATATATGAACATATTAGTTTTCATGTTACATTTTTACTTTAAGATAATTAAACTAGTTTGAACACCTGAATATTTGTTAACAAAGGAAAAATAATTGTCACGTGCATCCACATTATGTAGATGAGGATAATATGGTCTACTTGATCAATTTTATAAATCCACGGATGCATACGAAGTTAAAAAACCATTTATACTCATATATATATATATATAATGTGAATTCACTTCTTATGCTTTACCATTTGAGTCAAGTGAATTTTCATAACAAGTATGTTTATATTGTATCCTTACCTGTTAATTGAGTGCATTGAGTTGATATCTTTATTTATGCATATCCACATTAATTTTTATATTATATTGTCATAATAAAATGTTTAAAATAGGTTAAAAGTACTTAAGCATATGTCAGTTGTCACAATGGTCCATCTATTAAGAGTCTAGCATGAGGATCTAACAGATGCAAGCAAAGAAAATCACATAAGTTTTGTATTAAATATAAGATATGAATTAATGCTTGAAAATTATTTTATGTTTATTCATAATAAATTTTAAGTTCTTTTTTCACCATAAAAAATTAAATCCACTTGAGCGCTTCATAATTGAACATTTTTTTTATATATGCTTAATATAATCTTAAATATAAAATGAGAACTCACTATTACACCTGAAAAGTTAGGGGAAAAAATCCTAAGTCAGCGAAAAATCTAAAAATTCCATGAAAAATTGTAAAATAAATATTAAACAGTTGATATACAAAATTAAATTTAAACATGATATGAAGAATTATATTTAATATAAATTTATTTATTTTTAATCTCAAAATTTAAGATAGATCATTAAATTGTGACTTTTAATTTATGTAAAATTTAAAGATTTTTCAATGAATTGTGATTTATTCATAAAAATATGTTAGATGAAAATGTGTGATTAAATCACAATTAATAAAAAAATTCACAAAATTTATGTTACACTAATTACACCACCACGCACTTATTTTTCGAGGATTGCGTGAACTATCTTCTTCTATAACTACGATTATACCATAATTTTATTATTAAAAATTGAGTACTTAAATGGTTGTCACTTGGGCAAGTGGTTTTCATACGTGGATTATATCACAATAGAATATAAATAAGAATTTAACAAGGCCGACCAATTTGACTTTACAAACTTATGATTTGATGGATACTTCTTTTAAAGTTAGAGAGCCGTGTCTGACACTCAGATACGACGACATTCGGACACTAGTCTCCGACTCTTTATTTTATGATTTCAAAGTAAATACTAGAGATTTCTTAAAATATTTAAAGTACAAAAATATATGATAGACTAAAAGACAATTTACATATATATTAATGCACTATAGTATAAAATGAAAATTCATCATGGTGTATCAATCAACATGAGTGCTACTCATATATTTGTATTGAACATAAATTATAAATGCATTAGTGTAAAATGAGTATTGACTTGGATACCATTCTTATTTCTCAACCATTTGAGTTGAGTAATTGATAGATGGGTACAGGGAAGTCATTTCTACATATATGTCTGATAAGTGAATGAGGTAAATGTAACTCCACTCCCTTGATCTTCTTATATGTTTAAATAAGTCCTTTATTCCTGTTATATTCTAAAATTGTTTTGTATACATTACTAGGCAATGAATGAAATATATTTTCCAATAGTGGATTCATCGTCATCATATTTGTCAAAGGAAAGTGTAATACTTCAGCATTGTTAATAGCGAATATTGTTTAGACAAAAATAAATCAAATAAATACACATGCGAACCACATTTTATTAACGAGTATCGACGGAGAAAGTCTAGTGACACTAAGGCCTCAATATAAATCTATGTGGATTGCACTGAGGCCTCAACTGTTTGATCTAATTGATCATCTTATTTTTCTTGGACCGTACGATCTTTAATCGAATAGTATAATCAACAAATTTGACAATGCAAATAAAAAAGCAAACATCAAAATCATCTGGTTTAGTAGTGTCACCGTTCTTATTGAATGTTACTATATTATACCTTAACTCACACTTAATCGGAGTTGTCTGATTTTTTTTAGAAGTATCATGTAAATATCTTTAATACATTATTGCGATTTTTGATAGTCTGCCCAACATACGTTCTGAATGGTGAGATATTTTTTGGAAAGGAATCGTATTTTGTAGTGAGATAAGCCTTATGAAATATCAGCAATAGTTGTTGGCCCCTGTGGCTGCAGCAATTCTGTTGCTTTGGCGCAGCCGCCTGATCTCCCCTTGGTATGGGCCGTCAGATCGTATCTGGATATCATCCTTTTTTTTTCTTGACATTGATCAGGTAGTTCAACTTTTTAGTCCAAAAAAGAAATGAGTTTGAGATCATATGAACTCAGTTCCTAAATCATCAGATATTTAATTAAATAACTAAAAAATAAAAAAAAGTAGATTCATGCTTCAGCCTCAGCAGCGTTACAGAATGGCTCTGGTAAATATGAGACAGACTTGCTGCACTTAGGGCCTCAATTCAAAATTCACGTGGATTGCATTGAGGCTTCAATTGCCTTTCGATTTAGTTTTGATCAAACTACAGTCAAGGGGTGTGAAATTTTTTGTATATGTGGAGCTCTGGGCTCCAAAATCATACACTTCTAATACATACTTCTCAAAAATCAAATGAATACAAAATAAATATTAGATAGTATATGTGACTGATCGGAATATAAGACCAACACAAGCTCTGTTATGCTCAGAAGCTCACACAGTCCATCTGATGCATAGATTATTTTTAGAGGAGTTTATAGATATTTTGTTTGACCTATTTAGAGTCGATTTAACATATTTTTTATTTTTTAACATTTTAAAAATACTTTTTATTAAAAAAGATAGTGTGAATTTTTACAATATTTATTTAGTTAGAAATGTCTTAGTTCGTATCAAAGTTAGTAGTCGAGTTTGAATAAAAAAAGTCCATAAACATTATATATATATGCTTATAATCTCTTTTTTTAATTTATAGATGATTATTTACATAAGTTTTAAATATTTTCTTAGTTCTTCTCTACGATGAAAAAGATAATCCTGCAACGACGTCGAGTCGGCCTTACGACAAGACCAAATGTGACGCTCTAACCACCTGTGTAACGTCGAAAGCCACCCCACTGATGATGTGATGTCAGTAGTCTGTTTCTTTCTCTCTCCGTCCCTGTCCCCCGTTGGTGACTTTTTTATGTTAAATTTTAATAATCTTTTATTTATACGTAAGATTTAGTAGTGTGATTTAAAAATCAAAAGTCAAATTATACGTTGTTAGAATGGTGACAGTATTCTTATTTTGCAGCCGGTGCCATTGAACCTCCATCAACATTATTAGCTTAAATCTAAGTATCAGCTTACATAGGAAGCAATCTTCTATAACAAGTCTCAAGTATCTGGTCAAGTTAAACTTGAAAACAAACGATTATTAATTATGCAGTTATGATCAAACAAATAACCTGAGAGGATTTCTCTAGATTGTGTAGGGTGCGTAGAATCAAATCTGACATGTGAAAGTCTTCTCCAAGATTACCATCAACTGAAAAATGAATTTAGATACAATTTAAGGTGAAGATAAACGATCTTCCTTGGAATGCAAAAAGGCCAGAAAAATATACATAGATAATCACAGAGAACTTCCATCCCCGGAAAAATAATAGGTCATACATATCATATGTACTCTTCTTAGACCCCACGACTGACATCTTTATAGGCCCTTATGGGTGCCGCAAAGTTTTGGGACCTCGAGGAGGATCTGGTGTCCGTGAGTGGGAAAAGGAATGGGAGACCGAGCGTGGACATTCCCCACCCAAAATAACAATGATCAAAACAGAAACGGACCTCTCATGAACAGTGTCATCCATTGCCAGCATCATCTGCCACTTAAAATCAACAGTGCTTCATAATACCGTCCTCCAGCACGATGTAGTCGGGTGGGCATCTACTTCTGCATCCTATCTCAGCAGATGCCACTTGCCATGTGTGGAAATAAACACACATCCTGCCGACGCTCTCATGTTGATCTTTACACGAACTCAGATAAAAAAACTGATTGGCTCAAGTGGATGCTTCAAGTTTCAGTCCTTAATGCAAAAATGTATGGCATCTGTGAAATGCCAACAAAACGGCTTCCCATACCAATGCATATGGTTGTGATCCATTAATGCTGAAAGAAGAGATTCATTTCCCCTCCTGATCAGCTCGTTCACGAGCCTTGTTGTAGAGCTCAAGCGTTTCGCCATGGTTGGGATCTAGGCAGAGAGCTGCCTCACAATCCAGCATGGTGGCTGCCATATTCCCCATTGATTCGTAGAACGCAGCACGAAGGTGAAGCAGCTGGAGGTCAGGCTTGAACGCTATCGCCTTGGTGAGCTCGGCAATAGCATCCTCTTCTTTACGGTCATCCATGAGCACTGGAGAGAGAGAACCATCAGGAAGTTAATGAGAAGTCACACGCCATCCAGGTGATAAGAAAAATGCAGAGCGAGTAAGCAACGTAATCATTAGTCAGCTTCAGGAAAGAGAAATTTTAAAACTGATATGCAGAATTTGAAAGCATTAGGCATCCTCACAACCCCGTGCTAAAGGAGACTTACTATACATACATGGGATGGACCTTTGTAAGTAACAGAGGATCAGATAAATAAACGGAAGGAATGTGTGTAGTTTCAGATGTTTCCAGTGTGTCGTGTCGTGCAAACCAGATATGTGAAACCGTGTACTTTCCAGTGCTATCAAATTCTCAACCCACATGATTCTTGAACCTTAGGCTTGACCAGGAGCAATTGCTTACAAAGCAAACAGGTCTGCACTGTTCCTCCAACCCCAATGCAAAATACTATAAAAGGTGACATTCACCTTTTTGCAATCTTCCCCATTACTAATCATGCTTTCTCAGTTATTGACAGGCACGCTCCCTTTCCATAGGATTTAATTTCTACTTTCTCACACTTGCACATGTTATAAAGGCCATATCACTTTAGTGTGTTAAATATGAAAGCCAGCTGCAAAAATGGCCCAGAGACAAACTTTTACAAAGAAGAAATAGGAAGAAATACCTTTTTTTTTTGGACTGAAAATATGAGTCCTACTTAAACTCTTCTATGATCATGCAAACAAAACCCTAAAGAAAATTTCATTGGGATTAACCATTGCAATAACGTGGCCTATTTTTATAAAGAACAAGTGATTCAAAGGCATTAATATGTTGTGCAATTAACCGTGTCCTTTGTTTCTCACAACATGTAGACAAGCCTCAAACGATTCACTTGAGTGAAGTGTACTTGCAACATGCAAGCAACATGAGGAACAGCAAGGATCACGCATCATCTAAGACTTATAAAAGATCTCTTCTACAGGATTCTTCTAGAGTATTGTACCTTCAGTACCCACTTGAGTTGTGATTACATCACACTAGTCCACCTAGATTATTGCATCAATAAAAGGACACTCAGCACTTTCAAATATGTACCCAACAAAGTGAATCAAAACCCACCTCCGATAATGTTGATTCCATGTATCCATTCTGCCACAAGTAAGCACAAATGGTGGATCTTCCTCAAATATAGACTTAGATATGAGATCCAAACAGAAGAACATGATCCCTGAATCTACAATCTTTAAAAGGGCATGCTGACCAGCTGTGCCTTCTGAAGCTACCAACATCTCTCCCTCAGCTTGACCTGTTAATTGTCCACTAAAAAAGAAGGAAAGGAGTACTGGAAAATGAGACTCTTCAGATGAGGAGGTTGAAGAAAGAAACTCTCTTTTTTTCAGGATCCATGGTAGCACACTGCTCTCTTAACCGAATTGCCAAGAGAAACAAAAAGCTTTGTGATGAAGAGATGTTGCACCAAGCTACATCAAAATACATATTAGTGACAAACTGCTCATGTAACTACAGAAAAGACTACCAACCCCTATGACAATTGCACCAAGTTTGGAGGAGAACCACAGTAGGTTGTAAAATCCAATCTCTTGTTGCCAACCTTAAAGGATTAGCATTGTGTGTTCCTTGTTGGACAAAAAGGCTTGCAATGAAATTGGAGGGGAACATGATGAAAAAGAGTGCCTAAGATCTTAACATGTGATAACAATTTGATTCCCATCATATGAACTTAATGTAGGATAGCAAATTCTGAGGTCTGTGCAACATGAGGACCAAGAAAACAGACTGTTTTAACTAGTTGGATCTGATTTGGTTAAGTCAAACTGGGTCAGTTATATAAAGGTATTGTCTGGATATGATTATGGAAGAGATTCCAATCATTGAAATGCCCAACATAACATAATGATTTCTAAATGAATACTGAGTGACTCAGCTCGTGTGCCAGAAATTTTGAGAGAAAGAGAAGAGAGATAGACACAAAAGGAAAAGATGGATGAGACTGTTTCTGCAATCTACCTTGAGGGGGACTTAGGAAAACCGACAGATTTTGAAGGACAAAAGGTTGTCAAAAAGTTTGAAAGGATAAAAGAGAACATTAAAAGGTGTTATTTTACATAAAAGCATGAGTAAAAGAACTTTCCAACAGTACAGTCCACACTCCACAGTCCACTGAAAGTCCCATGGAATACTCAAATGAGATTTTCAACATGAATTTCCGTCATTAAAATCTGTACTTTCTCAAACTTCGTCAGATAATCACATCATGGGTTAGAATAACCCGTAATATGATTGTGTTTCCAAACAGGCCCTAAGTCATGATTTGTTCAGTTTGGATTGTTTAAGGCTTACTGGGCTTTCAGACTAGGATTCAAGTCATGCCAGTCAATGATCAACAACCATGTTCAGGGTTAAAAGAATAGAATAGCAGGTAATGATATAGAATCATGGGTTAGAGTTTATTTGTAAAGTTGAAGGGAGAATAGGTATTACCTCCCTTCCCCATGTGGAAAGGAAATGAAAGAGGAAAAACAGGGTACTTGTGGTTCTGTCCGATCACAACAAGCTATTATACAATGAGAATAACTTGCTGCACTGCCGGTAGTTGAGCTGGAACGGAGCGCCCCGTACTTGTGGCGCCCCGCACATGGCCCCCTGCCCGGATTAAATGCACCCTGACGTCAGCAAAAAAAAATGAAAAAATTTTATGCTCTGGAGAGCATGAGAGCATCAGGAAGCTTTCGAGAGCATCTTGACACTCTCGAGAGCATAAAAGGTTTCAAATTTCTTTTATTTTTTTCCTGACGTTAGGATGCATTTAATGCGGGCAGGAGGCCATGTGCAGGGCGCCACGCGACAGAGCGGGCAGGGTGGCCCGTTCCAGCTCAGCTAGTGGCGGTGCAGCGAGTTATTCTTATACAATTTATTTGACAACCCCAAGTTTGCTAGTGCGTACAAGCACTTCATGAAGTCAAGGAATTTATTTTATTTTATTTATGAGCAGATCTCTATGCAGTTCATTGCAATTTGATGTGGTTATCTATGTAAACTGATCGGAAATGGCATGAAGCATGGTTTGATGCTGTGAAACAAGTGTGGTATTGCAATTGCCCTTTGGCGTCCTAAAGTGCATGGCTACGGGCTACAAGATACTTATATATAATTTGGTGCCATGGACCTTGTCCCCCAAGTTAACACATACCTGGATCAGTGGATGACTGGGCCAATTCATGAGCTACTAGCTAGGCCACTTGGGAATCAGTGTCCTGCCAGCTACAACTTAGCCCATTTATGATGAGTAAATGCTAATTATTGATAATAATATATTAACTCATTTGCATGAAAGCTCTTTATCATATGTGCATGCTTAGTGCTTTGAATCACCTGGGCAAAGAATGATCCCCCTGGTGGGGACACCCACATTGGGGATCCAAGTTCGACATCGGCTTGCCCCAAAGACAACTTGGGAACCTAGAGAGAGATGGAGCAGTTAAGTTTTCCTTTATTTCTGTAATTTTCTTTTAATAGGTGGATGTTTGTTGCCGGTGGAAGTGGGCCTTTAGTTTGGTAGTGGATATCTTTTCTTTGATTATTGGAGGGTAATATTGGCACGTCCTTATTGTATTATCTCTATATAAGGCATCCCAAATGCAAAGAAATTATCAATGATGAATGAAATGAAAGAAAAGCATTGGAAACGTTTCCCCTGTGGAAGCCCTAGTGAGCCTTGAGAAGAGACACCCTGAGAGAAGCAGGGCAAGAGGTTCCATCTATCCCCAACGCCGCCAGCTTCACATCCCCTTTCTTGTCTCATCTGCGTGCCCTCTTTGGTCTTGCAGCCCACTTCTTTTCCTCTTCTTCTCTATTCATTGTTTTATGTTGAGAACTCATGGCTTGTCTCCTCAGGAGCTGCATCCCCTCCTCTACTTCTTTATTTTGTTTTGCTTGTGTTCCCAGCCCGTGACACCACCTCCTCCCATCCTCATTTGATTTGTTCCTTCTAACACCTCTAACCGACAGAAGGGGCGATCCACCTCACAACTGGCACCACCCTCTTCCTCCTCTTCTCTCCCCCCATTTTCTCTTCATTTATTTTGCTTCACCCTTGAGGAGATCTCCTGAGGCTGTTGGCCTTGACCCTCGTGCTGAGCTCGCACCTGCTGATCTGTGAAATCACATGACCACAGAGTGCCTGAGTGCCATGTCACACAGTTGGGTCTCAGATCCACCTTGGAATCAGCACGCCCAGGTGCGGATCTGTCTGCCCTTCTTCCCGCCTCCACACAAAGAAGCGGGTGAACATGCCCCTCTTGGGCTGGCGTAAGGTCCCCGATCAGCCACTCATCCTGGCTCTCGCCCCTTGAATTGCTGTACCGCCAAGGCCCTACAATCCCAGGAGTACACATGCCCGCACCCCACGTCAAGGCCACCATCGCAAGGAGTCCTCAGTGTTACCCACAGCCTGGTCGCCGTTGGGAGTGCCTTGTTGACTGCAGTCCGTGAGATCCGTGTCTGATGCCCTGCATCACATGTTGCTGTGGGTGCACAAAACCCATGGGCCATCGACGCTCCATCTATCTGCAGACCCGTGAACCTTTCCATCAAGCCAGGTTAGCGATTTACTCGTGTTCCCATTTCATCCAATTGCCTGTTCGCTCAGTGTATTCTTAGGTGCATTGTGCCAAGGGAGAGATCGAGAGTGAGTCCTATCCCTATCCACTTTAAACTCGCTAATCACCGTCGGATTGATAACATGCACGTGAAGACCTATTTCATCTTTGGAGGCGAATTGGACAGTTGCATTAAACTTGGTACTTTCTCCTATCCTAACTGTGGTTCTTTAACTACCCTCAGTCTATAGTTTGGTTATTTAGAATGGATTGCTATTGCAGGATGGGTGTTCGCCTGATTGTTTCATGATTGCAAGTACTGATGTTTTCATGGAGATGGCAACTAAGTATTCAAGTTTGTACAAATTGCACATATCAAACCATTTTGTTTGAGAGAAACAGTCACTCAACCATCTTATATTTTATATGTTACACATAAGCACGCATGCACACACGACGACACAAAGGTTCACAGTGATAAATCAAATGGTCATGAGGAAAAACACAGCAGGATTTTGCATCCACACAACCAACACCCCAACACAGAGTTTCCACGTTCGCACTTCATGATAGGAAGAATAAAGTTGCTCCCTTGTTACTATCAAGGTAGTTTCCATGGTAAATCAAAATAAGCTATACACATTTGAGATGAGCATGCCTTAGTGAGCATATCCCATATGTATGTACTTAATCACATATTTTATCTGAAAGTATTATAACCAAAAACTTCAAAACCTTATGGTCATACTATCATGAGAAATTTAAAATGACTTATGGTTGAAAGACCTAAAGATTCAACAAGGAATTGTTTCATATCAGAATCTCTGAGAAAGAACTAATTATGATTATCACTATAGTTCTATGAAATGCAATTTCAATATACGTAAACATGTTATTTGTGGTTTAAGCTGCATCCAGACATGGAGTACAAAAATGGATAAATTATCTCTTTAACCAAAAAATAGTTAATTTCTTGAAATGCATGAACTATCCTAAGTGATGTCATATTTATTCAGGCAAATGCATCAGCTTTCTATGTACAACATTACAACCACAATCTGATGACAACAATATTTAAATATTGAAAGTGCAATGCAGATGTCTATCTTCAGGTGCATTAAAGGACTTTAAGATAGAACAAACAGCCTTACCTGCAGCCCTATATCTGTAAGGATAGGTCCTTAATGGATCCAACTCTGTTGCCCTAGTAAGATCATTTTTTGCCATGTCACGATCACAGTACTCTGAACGCTTTTCATATGCTGATGCATTGTTACGTGCTTTCTCTATCAGCTTCGTCATCTCATCATAAGCAGATTTTCTCTGATTCTTTAGATGATACACACGTGCAAGACCCTGATGGGCTCGTGTGTGCCTTATGTTAAGAGCATTGACATAACAGTCTGCAGCTAGATCCAGCTTATCACAATCCACATAGACACTCCCAAGATTATTTAGTGCCTGCAGAAAAGTGTTGCAACCACAAGAGTAACGAAGGATGGTAAGTTTACCAAAACACTCTATCATAACTGTTTAATCAAGCAGCTCAGTAGGATACCTACTTGCCCTTTCCGAAGCCCATCAGATGGACACCTAAGAGCCTCTTCAAGAAGGTGAATTACGTATGATGAAGATGTAATATCCAGACTTGTATCGGCCAAAGCATATGCCTTGAGGAAAAAAGCTTCAAAAGATCTTTGGATAGAAATAGACTCCTCTGCCTTCGCCAATGCCTCTTCACGATAACCAGTATCATACAAAATCCATCCTTCATAAACTAGCCTTTCATGCTCATGAGCTGAATGGTTTCTTGCCAACCGCAAGCTGCGCATAGCAGCTTTTTGACAATTTAACCTACAGAATTAAATAAGTTAACAATTGACAACATGCACCAGTGAGAAGAATCAAATTTAAACAGAACAAAAAGGATGTTGAATAACCAGGGATGAGACCATAATTCATTAAAGGCCAGGGTGATGGATGATCTGGTAAACTTACCGTTGAAATTGGATCCCCCCTAAATTTCACTATTCATTACATCGCTATAATTGCTCCACTACAAACACTGGATTGTGCAAGTAAAGATCGATTGATATGAAAAAATAGGGTGCCCTAATCATTACACTATGAGAACAAAATTCACCAAACATTACAATTCAGAGATACTAGCACTTTTCAACAAGTTAAAATGATCAATGGGGTGGTGAGGAGGGAGAGGAAGAGGAGGAGAAAGTAAAGATATGCTTCACTGTAGAAAAAGTGAGAGAATAGGGTTCCCTGATCATTACACTACAAAATTGAAATTCACCAAAGTTCTTCATAGGTACAGATGTACAGTATTTTCAACAGATCAAAATGATTGATAAGATGAGGAGGAGGAAGAGGAGATTGTAAAGCTATGCTTAGCTGTAGAAAAAAGTGAAACAATACATAAAACATTCTGGGGAGAGAGAGAGAGAGAGAGAAGACCTCTCTATTTGTTTACACAGAGAACACCAGAAGAGAAACCATGGTGAAAGGGGTAGGGGAAAAGGGACGACATGAAGCATAGATACCTGAGCAGAGGTGCTCGATGTAAGTGATGATAAGTAAAAAAAAAAATTTCTTTTCCTTTGGTCTTTGGGGTTTGGGTGGGGGGGTTCAGAGAAAAACTAAATCAACATCAATGGAAAGCAAGATTCCTCATTATGCCTTTCTTTCTCCCCCTTTTTTGCTGGAAAATGAGCAAAACTTAACGGTAAAAGGTATGCACAGGAGCAGGAGGAAGGTCATCTTTCATACCTAGACAATTTTGCCAAATATGCTTTGTATGCTATATGCTCCTAGAATATTCCGACATAATTATTGCATTCAAAGTAAGTCATGCAGCATAATCTTGTTTAGAAGATTCATACATTTGAGGTTTTCCTTGCCACCATTTTTTCTCGTGTTTTCTTTGTCAGTTTTTTAAATAAAAAATAATAATCGTTGCAGAGGTATTTGAATAATTCATGCTCATAATTAGTAGGTGATGAACGTAAAACAAAATGTAGCACATGTAATCCTATACTTGCTCCCTCACCAACTTAAGGAACAATATCAACATTGGAGCTCTGAAGCTGAAGTCAGCACTGTTTATTTAAACTATGGTTCATTGTAACCTCTAAGCCCCTTCCTTCTCCAACAATTTGGCCCACTCAACCACAAATCACCCTTTTGCAAATGAAAGAAACAGCTCTTTTTGGAGTCTTCGTATGATTTGAAACAGTATGTTGTTTCTCCCCCTAGATGGCCCAAAAAGTGGAATGGAGAATCAACCACCAGAAAGATTAATCAATTGTCATGCTCCACGGGCTATCCTCCATAATCTATATCTTCTGCGATATACCTCTCCAAGCATCTTGGAAAAAAAGGCGAAGTCTAAACAAGTGATCCATGGGCTCTCATCACATAATGAATTAATGTGCAAGCCCTTCTAATCCTTTCCATGAAATTAGTTAGCCTGTGGTACATCCGAAGTCTCTGTGGACTATTCTTCACATTAGAAATTTGATCTTCAAAAAGGTTTCCGTGGTGCATTATATGATTAATCATGGGGTATCTGGCACCTCTATCTACAATGGACTCATACACAGGCGTCATCGTAAATCTTCCATTGCCCTTCCACCACTAACTCCAAGATTCTTGGACCTGATGGTTGCTCATAACAACCTATACAGTCTACTTGGTAGGTCATCAAACTTTCCGACCCCAACACTGGAGAATGGAGATAGTTCGTGCACGTAGGATATCAAACTCCACCAATGCCAAAGTAATCTGCTAGCAATGTTTTAGTGCCAGAAACAGTATGAAGAGAAGGAAAAGCCTTCACAGATTCTCTATCTTCACACCACCTGTCTATCAAAAACCAGATTTTCCACTTATTACCTAGCATCGCTAGTGTGCTTGTGCTTAACACATCTCTTGTTGCTCGCATCCTCTCTAAAAAATGAGAAATGTTGGTTCTTGTAGACGGTACTATATGTCCCATAGACCAACATGCTAGTCTTTATATAGTAGTTTTGATTGACTACCTCTAGCCACAGCCCTCCTACCTCTTTCCCCATCTTCCACAGCCACTTATTGTTTGGGCAAAGTTGAAATCTCTAATACTTCTGATCCTAAAGCCACCATTCTCCTACTTTTGCAGTTCCACCCCTAGCAGATATCATGCCATCCATTAAATTCTCCACCAAGCCCGTGCCACACAAATCTGAGCTAAATGAACTAAAAACATTCTAGCCACATTTTTGGGATGCAGAATGAGGAAAAGTGATACATGAGTAAACCAACAAGTATTGTTTTGCACAGGGGTAGTCTTCCCCCATGGACCAGGAGTGTAGGAGCTTAATCTGATACTCTCCCATCCTGGCATCCTGCTGGTCCCTTAGTCTCTTCTATGGAATGCTCCTAGGGTCAGAGGAAATCTCAGATAAGTGATAAGAAATGCCACTCTGCACCCCAGGATCATAGCTGCTCATCTAACCAATGGCTCCATGTTCACCCCCATGAATAAGCTCTTATATAGCTAACTAAAAGACAACAGGCTGATTGAATAGATAAATGGCAAACATACTATGCTGTAATAACCAAAAAAATGGGACATGCAAGTATAGCATCAGTATACTCTCAAAGCTCTCATGCACAAAAGAAGAGCTGAGAAGATATTTATAAGCCCTAGAAACTCTCCCACAAACAACTATTCTGTTAGCCTTGTTACTTCTTGCTATATTAACAAAAGAATAAATAACTGAATGTTTTGCAAAAATGGCTAGCAGCTTTCGGTAGACTACATTAGTAGCCTTCAATCTCAAAACCTTTGCCAAAGGAATTGTCATGCCTATTGCAGCAGTATGATGGCATAAATTTGAGGGGGATTAGTTCATAGAAATGTAAACATCTCTTCGGGACACATGCTACTTGAATCAAGAAATTTTTTTCAATATGAATCCCTTTTAGACTTATGCGAGTCTTAAATTTGGATCCCCTTTTAGACTTACGCGAGTCTAAATCACGTGAACTTGGCCAGAAGCATGATTTTTTTTCTTTTTTTCCTTTTTTTTTTTTTTTTTTTTTTGGGGGGGGGGGGGGGGGGGGGAGGGGAGGTGTCAGGGGGCATTATGAATATCATTAGACAACTTACCTATGTGACCTCAAGCCCAAAGCCTCCTTACTACAATCATAGTCATCAACACACATCCAGAGTTACATAGAGCATGTAGAAGAAGATAATGCACTGGTGTAGTGTTCTAATAAGTTCAATCAACAGATAAGTGTCTACCAAACAACTTACCTCAACAGAAGGAGAGATTGTCTAAACCACAATATGCTTTTGCTAGGATCATTTGCCAACATCTGATGTACCACAGCAAGAGACCCAACATCATCCACAGAAGACCATCTATCATATAATTGCATCCAGCAATCTGCTAGACTCCATTGCTGAACATGCTGCCGGAGAACCTCAACCAGTTGTTCCCCATGAACCTTCCCATGGAACATCATGTACTCAGGATTCAATGTCATGAGTGCCCTTATGTCCCGAAGCGCCGCATCATAGTCCTCAAGTGCCATGGAGAACCAGGCACGAAGCTCAAGACAATCAGTGGAGACCCTAAAACCAAGGATCTTGTTGATCTCCGCAACAGCAGCCCCAATCTTATTGTCCTCCATCAGGATAATCGCCCGATACTTGTATGGGTACAAAAGGGTCGGGTCCAGCCTGGTGGCATCACTCAAGTCCCGCATCCTCTCCTCCATGCTGCTGCTGTACAGAGACCGCTCCTGATGCATCCAGCCAACATGATCATTTCCTATGACGAGGCTGTTCAGCTGCTTAAAAGCCGAGTACCTATTCCCGCGCTTAAACTTCGCCCGGGCGACGCCAGCCAGAGAGTATACATGACCCGCGTTGGCCGCCTCTTCAAACCAACCCTGGGCGTCCTCGTACTCATCCCTCTCAAGCATCACACAACCCAACTGGTGAAACGCCAGTTGCCTCTGCCACTCGGAAACCGCACATTCGCCAAGCCTCTCCAGGAGCATGACCGTCGTGTTCGACCTCATGTTCTCCTCCATCGCCACCTGACTAAGGAAGTAGTACAAGGCGAACGACGCATGCCCAGCCGAGACCAGCCTCTGCTTGGCCTCCGCGCTGCAGAGGAGCCGGATTACCCTGGGGTCGTTCAAAGACCTGGGCAGCTCCCTCAGGAACACCTGCAGACAAGATCCCACCAGCAGGTGCGCCGTCTCCTCCAGCCCGTACTCCACGAGCAACAGGGCGTCCTCCGTGCCTCCCACCAGCGACGCCAGATGCGCATCGCAAGCGGACTTCAACCCTTCGCAGCAGAACCTGTTGGCGAAGGAGAGCAGCTCGAGGACGATATCCGGCGGGAAGCCCTCCAAGGACGCCGTGCGGCTGAAGACGCCCACCGCCGTCATACCCTTGGCGGAGATCCCGTTGTGTGTGAAGTGGATCTTCTCCCTCCTCGACTCCATGAACCCTCCATACATCATCGTGCTGAGCGGCTTCGACAGCGCCGCCATCCGGTACCGAACGCAAACAACCTCCTCATCGCCGATACAGAAAACCACGTCGCCTTCCTCTTCTTCCTCTTCTTCCGCTTCTTCCCCCTCCTTCTGCTCCCGCTCTGCGGCCCCCGAACCAGACGCGGCGCGCTTGGCCGCGCGGCGGCACGGGCAGGGGCCCGAGGAGAACTCGGGATCATAACCAGGGACGAGCGCTGCGCGGGGACACTCCATCGCGGGACCGCAGGAGGAAGCGGCGGGCGAGGACGAGGGGTGAGCCTCGAGCTCGTCCTCCCGCCGCTCGAACCGAAGCCAAGCGGAGAGCACGATCTTGTGGTGCACGTCCGGGGCGTGGAGGCGGGCACAGCGCAGGGAGCGGCGGAGGAGCCTTGGGTCGCCGAGGGCCCTGAGGAGGGAGCGCTGCTCCAGGTGGAGCGCGCAGCGGTCCTCGGGCTCCGCGGCGCCCGCGAGGCGGCGGAAGGAGGCGGCGAGGGCGGAGACCTGGTCGACCTCTCGGATGAAGGGGTCGATGGGGGGATCGATGAGGTCCGGGGAGGGGAGGCCGTAGGGGAGGAGGCTGTCGGGGCAACCAGAAGCGGCCGCGCGGAGGTGGTGGCCGGCGTCCTGGGAGGGGGTGCGGCGATGGTGATGCGGATGGTGGGGAGGGTGGTGGCGGTGATGGGGGTGGGTCTTGTCGTGGCCGGCGGAGGAGGGGTTCAGGGCGTAGACCTGGCTGCTGCCGCCCTTGCAGCCATCGGGGAGCTTGAGGCTGCGGATGCTGTTCAGAATGTGGTTCTGCATCGCTGCCCCGCCCGCGTCGTCTTCCTCCCCCTCCGCCGGCGCGATCCGTCAGCTGCCGCTGCTAGGGTTTCGCCCTGGGAGCATCTCCGGCGCGATCGAGAGCTAGAAGACGAAGAGGGGAGAATGATCTAGAAGAAAAACTTAACAGGATCGAAGAGGAAGAGAGGACCGATCGAAGAAGGCCTTCGAATCCCCTCTTCCACCTCCTTCTGTCTCGGAAATTTTAGGGGAAAAGGAAAAAAAACAAAGAATTTTGTTCTGAAAAGTTTTCTCGGACTGGAGAATGTGCTCACCTTGTTCGTTCGCGGCTGGGGGGCGGACGGGGCGTTGTTGAAGGGAGTAGTTAGAGCGTCGAAATTTTCTCCATCCTTTTTTTTACCTCATTTTTAGTTGAATTTGTTGACAGAAAAAAAATTGTCTTTATATTTTATTTATTATAACTTGGCTGCTTATTATGACTGTTTTGGTGGGGTTGCCCCAGGAGAGGAGGGGCGCGGAAATCGGGATCGCGTCACCCCCTCCGCCCCGCGCCCGTCGCGGTCCGGAGAAAACAAGCACCTTTCAATCCCTGACACTGTAATGGGCCTTGCCTGGGATGGCCCAGTCTTTCGATGAACTTGGGCTATTAAACTTCGATAGTACTCGGGGCCACACCTGGGATGGCGTTGAGGAGCATCTTGATCAGACGGTTACCTTAAACTCAATTTTTTTGTCTGATAATCTAATAACATCTAATTAAAGATTAGATAATCAAAAAATATAAAAAAATAAAATTATATCTTCAAATAATCAGAGTCACAGATCGTATGAGAGCACAATCCCACAACTTCCCACGAAAGTTGCAGTATGTTACCACAACGCTCGGCATACAACAAATATTAATGATTAGAGTAACACTTGCTTATCAAAAAATTGAATTTTTTTTTACCTTGAGCCTCACGTACCTCACATGTCTATATATTTTGATCTTGGACAATCTGAAAAAATTTAAACAATAAAAAATTGACTCCTAATTAATAATGAAAATACTTTTAATTGGACGAGTTTAATAATATTTTTTTATTTTCAATTTTTTTAAAATTATTTAATCAAAAAATGAACTGTACAAATATGTGAGACATATATGATATCCGACCTTTTTTTGTTGTTGAGATACAACAAGTATAAGTCTACTGATTAAGTTTATGGAGATGATGGCCTAACAGGGCCACCACGATGCATATAAAGGCTGCTGCATGATACTTAAAACTCTACTAGGGAGACGGAAAACCTTGCTCGTTTTCTTTACCCAATTATGTGGGTGCACCTGATAAGTGATAAGTTCTTTTTTAGACTGTCACATAAATTATCCCGGGTGAATTTGTGAAAAAGTCCCGAAAACCTATTCTCCCTTCAAGGGGTAAGAAAATTGGGAAAGTTTTCAGTAGCATTACTCATGTCTAAAAATGTGAAGTTTGCACTACTTTTACAGCGATTTGCGTCAAATTAAACAACACTTTGGTAACGCTTGTAAACAGGAAGAGTAATTTCAAGAACATCCAAAGATTGTTTTACTTTTGTCTTTTAAAAGATGTTTTACTAAGAGATCCTCCAATAGGCATGTTTGATAAAAGTTACTTTTGACTTTTCCTACTCATACAGAATGATTTAAAGGACAGAAGTTTATAATTAATTTTAATTTACTACAAAAGTCAACTCTTTTATAATAACTTGACTTTTTTTCTAATCTTAAAAACTCGCCTTCTAGTATTTAGTTAGAGGCTAAAATACAAGTAAAATGCTACATAAATGACTTCTAAGATCTAACTGCTTCTACAAAAATAACCAAATTGAAGTACAAAAGTACTTTCAAATAGAAGTTGCACTAAACACGGCCTTAATCTACAAATAAATATAATTGACAGGTGATTTAGTGGTTTCAAATACATAAGCCAAAAGGTGTTTGGCAAAGTATAAAATAATTTGGTTTGTAGTAGCTGTTATTCCTGATGTTACCCCTAGAAGATATAAAGTTGTAATGGAAAAATCCTTGTTACAGCTCGCCATTGACCTTCGTCTTACCATACTTTCATTTGTAACATTTTACGTTGTCAATCTTAAAATCTCGTGACGGTGTAAAAAAAAAATGTCAATCTACATTTAGTGGCTGCAATTGCATAGCCGTCAAGGATTTTTTGTATATATCTCTTATAGATTATCACATTTGTATATATATCCTTAACTCATACATCTTGTTATGAATACTCTGAAATCTTCAGAAAGGTTATATTTTGTATCCAAACAATGATACCACAAACTATAACCAAACAATGTCAAAAATATGCTGTAAAATCTGATTAAATCAGGAGTATATATGTAAAATTTTAGTGAATTTAAGAATATATATACAAAATGATAGTGAAATATGGGGTACATACATAAATTTAATCTTTCAATTCGATTTCACATCATTTTGATAGAAGGATATAGGTGCAACTTTTCTAAAAATTTCACGGATATTCAATAATACCTTGGAATCATGGGTATCACACAAATATTGCAGCTGATAGGAATGAATATATATACAAAAAAATCCTTTCATTATCTAGTTTACAGGATGGATAGTTATCTTCCCTCCTTTTACTTTGTAATCATTTATAGTGTGTACAGTTCGACCTCCCTTTCACTGTATAACAACATCTCATGTTTTAAGAAGTCTAAAAATATATTAGATTTTCATAAAATGAGTCTAATAGGCCAACCCACTTATGTTTGTATTTTTAACATTTTCTGAAAATAGAGAATCACAGAAAATATTTTCTCGAGAAATAAAATTCATGGGAAGTATTTTCTTAAAGAACAAGAAATACATGTTTGCAAACCTCCTAGAAAAATAGGTGGGAAAAGTGGAGAGAGGGTCATTTATGAAGAGATTACATATACAAAAGTGCAAAATAAAATCTTGGGAAATATTTTCCTATATGCAGGGACGGGGAAATACTTCGGGGAAAGAGAAATATTATAGGAATATGAGAAATATTTTGTTAACTAATTTTTTCTCGTGTTTGTAGAATGTCTGAAAGTTAATTGAAAAAAATATTTTTTAGAAAAACTTTAGTGAATGGAAACACCCTGTGAGTCTTTTAACTTATGTTAATTAATTAAATGAACGAATAACTTACAATATTGTAACTTTATGTAGGAAGGTCTAAATGAGATGCAATTTGACCCATTCTGAATATAATCAAATTATTTACAAGTTTTATGTTGGGCTTTTCAACTTACCGTATAATAGGCCAAAAGTACTAAACAATGAAAACAATGTTTGTTGAAGTTTGAAAATTTTACAAAATAGCCCCTACAGCCACATGTGACTAGGGATGTAAATGGTACCAAAAAATCTGCTCGTCCGCCTATTTTCAAGTCTTAACGTCATAAAAAGATACAGTTTGAAGGATAAGGATAAGAATATTATCTATATTTGAATAATTTAATTAGGATAAGAAAAAAGATATACTTTTTTTCAAGTCTAATTATCTGAGTATCCGTCTGTACTCTTTACTATTGATTATATCTTATTTAAAATTTCCATCTCTAAATGTATAATTACATGCCTTGTAATCAACGCCATTGTTTTAACCCCCTTCTCTCCCTCAAAAGATCAAAAGATTTATAAAGTTTGTTTAGAGATTTCATACTAAAAGCAAATGTATGATAAATTGAGATCACATTAGTTATTATTTATATTATTTTATTTTTATTTTGATATATAAAATCTTAATTTTAGCATGTGAATACTATAAAATTTATTTAATGGTGATTTAGCCAAGTTTAAATTAAAACGACCAAATTCTAAGGTAAAATTATGGATAGATCTTAAAATATTTATAGATAGTTAAATCTCAAAATTTGTATATTAATCAATAAATTTTATCCGAGTTTTCGTAATTGACTCTCAAATTGCTGAAACTATATTAGATATATTGTCAGTTTATTCTTTTTATCAATTTTAAGTTTGTCGGATAAAATTTTTCGATGAGATTTAATTTAGAACTTCATAAAGATATTTACTTAAATTATGACTTAGGTGAAAATAATTATTTTATTATCTACTTATTTTGAATTATATATTGTATGTTTATATAATATTAATTTTACGGATAATGCTATCTTAAGAAGATATTTGAACAACATCATAGTTAGTGTCTACTACGATTAGTCAATTTGTTGTCCGAGGATGACATACTTTAAAATCTGAAAGCAAAACTTTGATTCGGTGAATAGTGAGATATTGACTAATGATCGTACACAATCAATCAAGATCTTGATGCATTTGTCTACTTGGGTGTTTGTTTTATTCAACCCCTTATGTTGTGATTGGATTCATGTCCTATACATAAAATGAAATTTACATGAAAATTAGTTTTGTCAATTATTTTAATTGACTTGACTATCATAATTTACATTTGAATATAGTTTGATTTGTTAAATTTATGTATATGATTTGATCTATTAAACTTATATGAATATGATTTAATCCATACAAGTCATTTATACATTTAGATTATTTGATAATTAATTATGATTATAAGTTTGAAAAATGTGCATATATGCCTAATGTTGGCATTATCCCATTAGTTATTATTATTAATTTTTTATTTATACTACATGTATAGAGTATGTTGAAATTCATATTAAGTTTAGAATTATCATGTGATTTGTGAAATCATTATATATTAAGCATGTCATCAATTTTGATATATGTTGGATCTTAAGACTTACATATGCGATTAATTATTTGTTTCAGAAATTTCAAATGAATAATGAATTTTGACTCTGATGAGAAAGAGGTAGGAGAGTGATCTGAGAAAAGTTTTAAAATATGCTGTACGGATGACAAAGTAGATTTAGCTCTCTTATGTTAATAGAATATTATGTTATTTTGAGGTAGGCGAGGCATAGTATTATAAATAATGTGAATTATGTGTGTTTATGTTAGTAAAAATATTATAATTATACCTTTTTAGATACATCGATAGTCTGGTATCTTGTGCCTTGTAGATTTTTCAACTCATGACATTTTGATCTGAGGAGATGTTCCTGAACTGGACCCAGTAAAAGGGCATCACACACTATCTCACTATTCAACGGTCATGTGTAACTTTTTATGTTCTAAGAAGGCCTTCTCCTGGTCATGTGTAACTTTTTGACCTCTGAGAGTACAATATTTCTTCTCCCTTTTAACCATTTTTCTCCTTATATTTACGATCAAGAGGTTATTTTGGTTGGCGTAAATTATCGTAAAAGGTTATAACAAATTATAGTTTATAGCTATGGAGATACAGTATTTCACAAGCATTATGATGTTTTATGTCAAGCCAAACATCACATATACGAACCTTGGACTTTACATGCTATACATGCCTGCGTGGGATATTAATTTTCGTCGCTAAAAATTTAGACAACATTGTCACCAAAGAAATCTAGTCTATTTTGATTACCAGGGATGTTGCATTATTGCGTGAATATATAATTACTGTTACGAAGGTGCATCTTGGATGCTCAGAACTTTGAATTTTATCCGATCCTTAACCTATCCAATTGCAATGTTGTGGACTAGGGTTTGAATGGTATCGAGGGTACCATCCTATAGTTGTATGGGACATCACCATGAGTACTATCCAGTGGTTTTTCCTAGTCCCCTTTATTCTAGGTCGATATATTTTATGCACTGAACAAATCCACTATGCCGACATCAGTTTCTTTTACTTTCGGTTGTCACATAAATCTTGATCATATACTATCATTCATAAGCAGTTCAAGGGACCATGAGTAATTTTGGGGTCATACAGTAAATATGAAATACTGGTTGAACTGCTCTCCACAACACCTCAGGGAGCAGTCTACTCAGGTAAGGTCGAAGGCAAGGTTCATCGACTCGAAGAGTTGGACCGACTTGGATCTTGCATAGTCCAATACGAGTCGGGTCCACTCGTGCTGTCTCGCACGAGCCGCATAGAAAAGTCCTTTTAAATCACACAGACTCGATTGAGTCGCACCGACTCGGGTTTGTCTGATACAGTACGAGTCGTCCAAGTCGGCACGAGTTAATCTGATATGGGAAACCGTGGTCGAAGGTTCAGGGTCTTACACAATTTCTTGTTGAATTAAAAGCTGTCAGTCTAAAATGACCGAAGATTGGCTCATCACTTGCCTATTAATTTTAAGGGTTATTTTCATGCATATCCTTAAAAATTAATATAGTTGTATTTATATTTCCAACTCTTATGACATACTTCCAAAAATCTCAATAATATTGTGGTTATACCTTTTCATCACAATAGTATGAAACTCCAACCATAAGAAGGATTCCATAAATCTTAATAAAGTCAGAGACAAATATACAAAATTCTAGTGAATTTAGAGGTATACATGTAAGAATTTGAAATCTTCTTAGCATATTCCGTTGGAGTTCATGACATAAATCGACTCATCCTATGAACCGAACCGAACTAAATCGAAAATCTTCAGTTTACTTTGGTTTAGATCGATTTAAACCGATTTTAGTGCAAAACATTTTTTAGATTTAATTTGAACTTGTATTTAATTTTCATTGACTTTAATCTAACATAAAAGCTCACACTCAGGACCGGCCCACTTAAACGCTAGGAAGTAACATGGGTCTTTCTTTATAGACCCTATGCAGATCGTGTGAAATGAAATGTCCGGTATAGGACTAAAGTTTCAACGTCTGGCAGACGCATGTAGGCAGCAGGGAGCAGGTAGCATACCACACAAACGTTTGGTCTTGAACCGGCAGCATAGAGAATTTTTCCTCCTATATAGGTTATGACAAGCCGATGTGGTTATGTGCGGTGAAGTGCGGAGCTTGCATGGTATGTGGCATGGAGGTGTTGTAGTAGGATAAGAAAAACTAAAATATAATATTATTTTGATTTTTTCGGTTTGGTTCGATTTTAACGGGTTGAAGAAGTTTGAAAATCGAACCGAATCGAACATGTTTTTAACCCGAACCAAACCGAAAATTTGGTTTAGTTTTGTTCGATTTTTCGTGTTGAACCAAATATTGAACACCCCTAATTTTGACTGAGGGGTATAACCACAGTGCTTCTAAAATTCTCGGGAATATTTTATACAATATATAAGAGTTGGAGGTATATGTACACATACACTAGGTTCTAAGAGTACATATACAAAAATTCTTAATTTTAGTGAAAAACTAATAAGAATGCGGTATATATGCAGGAATCCGTAATTTTAACGAAAATCTAACAGCATCTATAGAAGAGAAGGTGATCTCAGGCCGCCTCTTTATCCTCTCCTTCCCCTGCCTCTTCCATCCTATCCCATTAAGGCAATGGCATCTTCCATAGGCCCAAAACCATTTAACATGGGAGACAAAGAACAAAACAGGTGGATAGTCTAGTTACTTATTTATATTTCTCTAATTAGATCACAATTTTTACAGAAAATCCACTTACAATTTTTAATTACTTATCCGCTTTGCTTAGAAAGCTATTATAATAGTCTTTCTGTCTATTGCTATGGGATTATCTTAGCACATTCTTTACTAACAACAGCAAACTACAATCTTATATTTTTAAATACGTTTGAAAATCCCTCTTTCTCTTCTATTTCTTTTGTACTCGCTTTTAGTGACACAAAGGTTATTTCATAATTGAGTTAAATACTAACTCTCATGTAGTTAAGTTAGAAGATGGAGGTAGACCCAAGCATAGAGGCGTGGTCCACGTTAGGATAACAAACAGATATATTAATTTAAGAATGGAGTTTTTTTTTTAAGTTTTTATACTCTCTAGAAAAACACCCTGCATCTTGCATATTTATAGTCTTGACTCCGTTAAATTTAAGTTTAATATTTTTTTAATATCTACCATCTATTTCCATCTTTCAAACAATTATTGATTAGAAGAACCTATTTCTAAGATAGAATAAGTTTTTAGAGTCAATATTAAATATATAGGTTATGGGAATTTATTTTCAAATATGAATATGGATAAGGATTAAAAAATAAAAATTCGTTAAGAATATTGTCTCTAAATCGAAACTTGAGGGGGTTATTGACAAGAAGTCATTTTTAAAATACCCACGTCATCCACGAGATTAGGATAAAAGACCTGTCAGCGTTTAGAGTCAACCGGGTAAATCTTCTCCGTCCCCTACTTCCCGACCCCCAAACAAACAAAGAGCCCCACTAGATTTTTGAAAAGTCCACTGCTCTCCACTACAAAGGATGGCACTTGTGCTTGGGCATCTCCTGGCTGCCACCGCCACCGCCACGGCTCTCCTTCCCCCTCCCCGCCTGCCTCGCACCTCCTTCGGCCACGTCCTCCGATCCCACCAGCTGAGCACCCGCTCGCCGCCCTTCTCCTCCCCCGCCCACGTCCGAGCTCGGCGGCTTCTCTCGCCCCCGAGGGCCTTGATGTGGGCGCAGGGCGAGGTTGCCCACGACGTCTTCACGGCGGCCTTCACTTCCGGGGTGGCCCTGGCGCTGCTCCGGTTCTGGGAGGAGCTCGCCAAGAGGGGCGTCTTCGAGCAGGTTAGCGGCCTGGCTTCCCTTTCCGTGTTTTCTTCCCTGCCAGGCGCGTCCGTTTTGAGAATTGAGAGAAAGTTCGCATCTTTTGGTTATTGGCGCAAAACTGCGAGTAGAAGTAGGATTCTTGTACTAGGTTCTTCGTTCCCAGAGTAGCTGTGTGGGCTTTTGCTCTACCGGACAAGTTACTGCTTTGTTATCTTTGGTTGTGGTTTGAATTTTCGAGTAACTTGAAAATTGCTCTAGGATTCTGTTTCCATAATTGGGTGATTTTTGCTGGATTTGGATCTGACTGGGGAGACGGAGTGTGCATTGTCATGGGAGTGAGGAGGTGGGGGGTAGGATTTTTGATGATCTTGGTAGTTGTTGGAGACTTGGACTAACCTTATGAGTTGAATCCAAAGCTCAATTCGGATCTTGATCGTGTGGATACTACGTAGAAGTGTGTGTGAATTCAGATCTAACGTAGGTTACTTCAGAGATTGATTTCCTCTTGGTGAATGAATCATGCTATGTGATTTGGGTCTATTGTAGATGTTTTAACCTTTCTTGAGACCTATTAAGGAGAATCAGCAGGTTCAACTTTTGTTTCAGCTTCCAGATTCGTTAGCGCAATCAACAAGTTTGTTTCAGCTTCCAGATGACTAGTCAAAGTCTTCACCACCTGGCGTTAGTGCATAACTTTCTAAATTTTTGTACCCTCAATGGCAAGTTGATTCATCGTGAATGTCTTCCTCAAGCCGTTTTAGTTCCCCGTAGACTGTGAAGGCCTACTTTCCTAGTGTAAGTATGGGAGGAAGCCATTTGCTTGTCGTTATCCTTTGGTACAAGCCTGCATTGGCAAGGTGGATTTGGAAGTTGAGGTCGTCAGATGCAGTGTTTATTTTTCTTATGGTATGTGGTTTCTACAAAAGTGAACCGATCCAGGCTTGCATGAACAATTCAAAACTGCAGGAGGTTGATGTGTATATGCAGTCGAGAGGTAAGAAATCTTTTGTCTGTATGTTTGGTTGAATCAACACCACATCTCCTTAGTGTTATACGGACATGAACAGCGTTGCTTCACATCTCTTCGGATGTTATATGGAAGTGAACAGGGATGGCTAGTAGATGACCAGAACTAGGTTTGATGTGCCTCTTTTCAATATGCTTCACATCTCCTCGGGTGTTATATGGAAGTGAACAGGGATGGCTAGTAGGTTGCCAGAACTAGGCTTTATACGCCCTTTTTCAGTTTGCTCTTTTACTTACATAATGTTGCATGCAATTGTGAAATGTGTTTGAAGTGGATTGTTATGCTCTTCTTTTCTAGATGTAGTACATAAGCTTCTGTCCTTTCTGTGGTACCATCCGCTTAAAAAAAAAAAAAAACTTATGTTCTCTCTATCTATTTTCTCTCCATTTATCTATACGTTAACCTTTCAATTGTTCGCTGAGCTACACAGTCTTGCTAGAGACCCCGTGGTAGTAGTGGCAGAGGTATATGATAATGTAGAGGTTGGAGAAAGTTGATCTTTAAATATAGATGGAATCTTAGTAAAGAAGAAATTATGGAGTTCGGAACATTGCTGCTAATGATTGAAAGGCAGAAGCCTGATACTTGGAGGTGAAGTTGAGAGATGATGGCAAGGTTATAATTAGATCAGTGTATCATTGCACTGCTGATGGAGGGATTTGCCCACACATCAAGATTTCAGGCTTGGTACCCATGCCTGCTTTTGATGGTGAAGGTCTTGGCATAGAGAATATTGCATGTTAGACTCCCAACTTCTGACAAAGCAGACCAAGGACAGGGGAGGTCTTAGGACAACATACTACTTGTGTGATGAATAGGATGAGACTATGGACCATATCTTTCTAGGGTGCTACGGAAGTAGATTTGTAAAAAGTGGGTCTAACTTGGAGGCCATTGGACAAAATGGAAGACTGATTCCAGATGGCATAGTATTGGACACATGAAGGTGGTTGAAGAGTGTTGTGGTTGATCTTGCATGTAACATCATGTGGCATTTAGCAATTACAGGATCTGTAGTGGGAAGAATTGGGCCATCTCCGTAGATCCGAGAGAAGAAATCTCAAATGGTCCCTAAGAAATCTTAGAGTAAGCAAGAGGTAGTTTCTCCTTCTTTTCCTCTCCTTCCTCCTCCATTGTCATCCTAATCTTCTCCTTCATTGTCATAATTTCCTCCTCTTCTTTGTTCCTTTGTCATCTCTTCTCCTTCTCTTCTTTCTCTTTCTCTTTGTTCCTTTGGCATCTCTATCTCTCTCTCTCTCTCACACACACACACAGCCATGCTACTGCAAGGGCATACTTTCCTCATCACAGTTCTGCCAGCTTTGTTGCTCCCAACCCTACTATGCCATTCCCATTTCTCAGACATTAGTTCACACATAGAGCCATGCTACTGCAAGGGCATACTTTCCTCATCACAGTTCTGCCAGCTTTGTTGCTCCCAACCCTACTATGCCATTCCCATTTCTCAGACATTAGTTCTTGAACATGTTGCTCCCATTGTGCTGCTCCCAGCTTTGCTGCCGTGCTCCTGGTGAACCCACTTCTTGCACTGCTATAGTCTGGCCATGCTCTTTCTCCCGCTGCCCCCAAAACATGTCTCTTTCCCTTTTTCCCCTCCGATCATTTGCCATGGCTCACCATGGATCAGTCAGATCAGTTAAGATCCAGCAAAAATCTGAATCATTCTGGTAAGCTGTGTCACAGTTCTTTCTTCCCCTTCCCCCTTTCTTTGTCTCCCTGAGGCATATCACCTTTATCAAACTTTCTCAAACCAAGGTGTTGATATATAATTTTCTTTTTTTTGTGGTTGAAGCTCTCAAGTAATTTTCATTTTGGGCATTATTCGTTTACCTTTAAACTCTCATTTAGCCCTTATGAGTTTCTTATAAATTTCCGTTTAGACATTGTTCTTCTTTGTTATTAACAGGCTTAAGTATGCCAGTTTGAAAAAGCCCAAGTGTGCTATGGAGGCATTCTCTCAACATTGTGTTCAACCAATTCATCCTACTATATTGACAACTAATTGAAATGAAGTCTGGCTTACTGTATTTCAACTTTGCTCTTGCATCTTCTTGTGGCTGTTCCAATTTCCTTTTTTTCCAAATATCTCCCTGGCAGCAGTTAGAATAATTGTCTAGATGTTAACTGCCTAACAGTATGGCTTAGCACTAATCATCTTTTAGATTGCAGGCCAAATAGAAATGATATGGATGCAGCAGTTAAGAGCCTATCTTGTTCTTCATGCTAAGCTAGACTCCTAGCCGGTAGAAAAGACCTCTTGGCTGCAATGCAGTTGTGAACTAAATCATATTGACTGTGTTTGACACTGTTGACAGAGACATGAATTCCTGCACAGATATTGTGGATCCCTGGTTTGGCTCTGGCTTTTGGTTTTGGCATAGAGATGAATGCCCTTTCCATGTTGCATCGTGATTTTCCTCTTTGCCTAGGTTGCTAAAAGTGGGAGAAATGTTGGAGTTTGATTCAAACCATGTCTCCTGCCATTATTCTTTTGGGATTTACGATGGACGATTATCCTTGTTTCCTGGCTATTGTTTCCTGTGAAGAAAGGGATGATGGGGCTGATGATTGGAGGGTAATCCCTATATCTTGAAAGTCTCAGGGCATACCTTTGTAATTATCTTACTGTGTGTCCAAGTTAGCACAACATTTTTTTTTGTTATGCTTCTCATATAGGAATAAACTGTATCAAGCATTTGCTTAACATCTATGCTTAAAATTTGTGTCATGAATGTGTGATGGATTTCAAGACATTAGCCTAAGAAAAGCAAGCTTCTAGGTTCAATGACTTCATTGGGTTTTTTGGCCACTACTGAAGACCTCTTTATCCTTGCAGAAAATGAACAGGAAGCTAGTCCATATAAGTGTTGGATTGGTCTTCATGCTTTTTTGGCCCATGTTCAGGTTTGTAGACTTCTGAAGAAGTTTTACTTGCTTAGAATTATCCCTAATAATTCTGCTATTTTATTTTTACAGTTCTGGACACCTGGCTCCATTTCTGGCAGCCCTTGCTCCTGCGATAAATATAATAAGGATGCTTTTATTGGGACTTGGTATCTGGAGAAACGATGCCATGGTCAAGTCAATGAGCAGACATGGAGATTATAGGTTGCATATTCTTGATCATAATAACTTTGGATATCTTACTGCCAATTTGTCAGTGAAAATGAACCATTTATCTGCATGTTTAGTTTTTCATGTCGAGTTTCCCCCCCCTTTTTTTGGCTTCCTTTTGGAATTCTAGGGAACTTCTTAAGGGACCATTGTATTATGCCTGCACTATTACCTTGGCAACTTCAATCTTTTGGCGAACTTCCCCGATTGCAATAGCTGCTATCTGCAACCTTTGTGCAGGAGATGGTATGGTTTAATACTTGCTACTTTTCTGCTTGTGTGTAATGTGTAGATTGCAGATGTAAGGATTCATCAGTCAACCTTGATACGATGAATACTAATGATCATCGCTTACAATTGATTCCAATAATTGGAATATCTAACATGGTTTTATCATTTTTACACTTACAAGCACGGAGCACACACATGGGAGTCGTAATGGGAATGAGATGAGAGCAGGGAGTCTTTTATTTTACTGTTCAAATTTCCTTTAGGAATAGGAGCAGAACAAGCAGCAGGTGCTTTTAAGAGTGGGTCTGGGAGGAGAATGACAGTTGGGAGGAAAGCAGGCTGATCCTCTCTATTGATGTTGTGGACATATGTTTTGGGAAAGGGGAGTTGATTCAAATAGAAAAGCTTGCTTTTCTCGAGAATGAACAAAAACATACACTAATTTTTGTTTTTAATAAGAGAAAAGGTCTTATTGTAAATTTAATTCCATTTTTTTAATCAGAGAAAAGAGATTATTGTAAACTCAATCTCATTTCACCACTCATTTTAAGTGATTGATAGTACCGGTTCTCCTGTGTGATTCTGAGTTATGACCCTAATATTTTTTCTCCACATGTAAACACTTTGACCAGTTCTGTAGTATGGTCATCCTTATTATCAGAGGTATCGATTGACCAGTTCTGTAGTATGGTCATCCTTATTATCAGAGTGCGATACCTCTAAGTGTAGGTTTGGACAGAACTAAGGCAGTGCAGAGAGGGAGGGAAAGAGTCCTTCGTTAAAGCCCCTCCTCAGGAATGGGAAAAGTACCATGTGAGGGGTTGTCTTGAAACCTTTCCCTTTCTGCACTGACCGTGTTCAGTCCAAACCTGCACTTATTCTTATTATCATTATTGTTTCATGTGATTTCTCAGGTGTGGCTGACATCATAGGAAGACGATTTGGAAGTCTTAAACTTCCATACAACCCAAACAAATCTTATGCAGGTAGCATTGCCATGGTACTGGCCGGTTTCCTCGCATCTATCTGGTGACTACTCTTCAATACCTTTTCTCTCTGATCTAATCTTTTCCCCATCCAAAGATAAGACACCCAACTAAAATTTTCCATGGCTCCTCCTCTTACAGTTTCTTGGTCCTCTGGCTCTCTCTTCAGGTACATGTACTACTATTCCCTTTTTGGGCTTGTTGATGTGAGCTGGAATTGGATTCTGGGGTTACTCTTCATCTCTGTGGCTACAGCAATCGTGGAATCTCTGCCAATCAGTACGGAGCTTGATGACAACCTTACGGTCCCCTTGACTTCATTTGTGATGGGCTACCTTGTATTCTGACTTCATCCCCTTGACGAATGCATTCGTCCCTTATTTGGAGCGGGCAAATGTTGTTGTACTATGGTTTAGATTCACTTAGATGCAGTTTATGAGTGATGATTTGATTTCACATCTATGCATCGAGATTTAAGAGTCATATGAGCCCTGTTGAACTATATACACTAGTGCCCAAAAATGGCTACATACACGATTAGCCTCCACATTTTTTTTTTTTAACCCTAAGAGGTGTATTTGGGCGACGGAAGAGAGATGTAAAGTGCCCTATTTTGAATAAGATGAAAATGTAATAATTTGGGTGGTTTAATGGGGAGACATTTTTTTCTTATTTTTTTTTCTATACATATGTGAACACAACGTTGGAAGTGGGTGAGTGCATGTTACTCGTTTCTTTGCTCCACTTGTGGTTTGGTTATTTTAGGACTTAAAATAAAAGTACTTATTCTTTTTTTTTTTTTCTATACATACGTGAGAGCGACGTTGGAAGTGGGAGAGTTGCATGTTGCTCTTTCTTTGCTCCCCTTCTTGTGGACTTTTGGGATTTGATCATGGCTTATGAATCTTTATTTATGGGATTATAGGCTCAGCAAAAATTAATGATAAACTGTGAGAAAGAATCCGGTAAAGATTGAAGGGTTAGATCGATGTTCAAATAATTATTCATAACAAAATCAAGTACTACGAGTCTTTCTAAGTTGACTGTAGCATTATGTAGGTGGGACCGTCAAATTTTGAATAAAGTCGGCGTCTAGGCCTTTTATGGCTTCTTGGTAGGATTTATGATCATCATCATCATTATACCCATCTTAGACTCACTCTCTGCGATATGTTTTACATTTCGTTTGGATAATTTAAGTACTCTATTAGATCTACGAGGCTCATCTGTGTGTATCTGAATCATATCTTATTGTCTACGCATAACTAAACATCAAAATGAAAACTTGACTATATGAAAGTGAGTTGTACATAATCAAAATCATGAAATAAAGTTGTGAAAGTGAGTTGCAAAGAATCAACATGTCACTTGTTGAACTCACTTCTGTGTAAGTTACTTTCATGAGCTCACATCCGGTTAAGTTAACTATTTACATGTAACTAAGGCATTAAACAAACGTATAGTAGTAGTCGTTGCGATGACAAAGAATGAAGAGAATTGAAGAATGTTATACCGCTCTGATATTGTGGAGTTGTGTTCGTAGGGTAGATAGATATTTGAGTTATGCACTTATGTTGAAACGATTACATCTTCGGATTAGTTGCACGGGAAAGTTGGTTGCAAAAAGGAAACGATTAAAAGCCAGAGTAATCGCCCGCATGCTTGTAAGTTGCCGGTAAAAGTGAGCCCAATAGGGCTACTTGCAACAAAATGTGAGCCCAAAAGGCCTACCAATTAAAACTGTACAGTCCAATTAAAAATGAGCCCAACAGGTCTACTTGCAACAAAATGTAGCAAAAGTGAGCCCAACAGGTCTACTTGCAACAAAATATGAGACCCAAAAGGCCTACTAATTAAGTATGTACAGTCCGCCCGCTTGGCAAAATGTGAGCCCAAAAGGAGCAATGTCTCAAATAAAAATATAATATCCACCAACGGAAACATAAATGTTGGCCCATGCAGGTCCCGAACCTGCGACCTTCGCGTTATTAGCACGACGCTCTAACCAACTGAGCTAATAGGCCATATGTGATCATCTACACTAATAAATATATTAATTATAATTTTACATCAAATTGATTTACTGCTCTAGTTTAGGGTGCCACAGCTTCCTGCTGACATGGTGCGGTTAGCCAGCTCAATGTTCCAGCGGCGCCAAGCATCTTGTTCCACTTCATGACCGTACCTAAACCTGGCAGATCCATTTCATCGGAAGTCTCACACAAATGAGGTGCTAAAGCAATGCATCCCACGATTTTATCGAAGATTTTATCATGACTTTCTTCTTCTTTTGTTGTACTCATAATTGTCATACATAAGGGGAAGTCTGGTTAATGTATTCCATGTTTAGATACCTGCGCCATAACAATTTTGAGGTTGCTATTTGAAGAGTAGGAGTTAACAGTAGCTATTTTATTTTATTTTATTATTTTTTATATTTTATCTTAACACGATCCATGGTTAAGACAAAATCAATTAAATTTGCTCGTAGCAGAAACCCTACAATGTAGACTGGAAGGGTGACTCCCTCACCTCTTCCTCCCTCCATTCCTAATTCTCTCTTTTCCCATTAGTCATCACCTTCCATCTTCCTTCTACATCATTAGGATGTTGATACTTCTTGCCTGTTTGGTTAGAGTACTGGAGGAACACAAAGGAGGGTGGTTGAAAAGGAGAGAAAGTTAGAGAAAGAAGAGCAAGAGAAGATGAAGTCTAAAGATTCTCATAATCTAGTCTATCATATTTTTAATATATATATATATATATATGTTTAAGCATGTATTAAATTTGTATGATAATATACTTTAACGATGCATGAATATCAAAATTGATAGAATATGATCAAACACTTAGGGTTTTGGTTGCACGTAAAACATAATCGGATGGAAAAAGTATTTTAAGGAAATTATTTATGAGGAAAATAAAAACGTAATCGACCATTTGACACTTCTGAAAATATTTTCTTGAAAATCTTTTCATTCGTTTGTTTGCGTGTAAAATTTTTTCCTGAAAATAATTTCATATATTTATTTGCTTATAAATTTTTTTTTGCATTACAATTTTTTTAAATATGAATATGGCAGAGCCAAATGACTCTTTTTATATTTTTCTAAATTGAGAGAATACTCCAACTCGACATTTGATTGGATAATTCAAATACAAAAAGCTATATCTTTATATGATCAAAATTCGAACCGTAATATTAAAGGATATTTTTTTCTTTCTTTTTAATTTTTAGCTTAAGGTATGTGGTCTGGTTCTATGTAAAATTATAATTTTTAAGGTATAAATATAAGTAATTTCAAAGGGAGAATAACTTACTGCACCCTAAGAGTTATTACGTCGTCTGATGGCATAGTCAAACAAAATAAAAATTGATTTTTTTTTTTGAAGTCCCCAACATGCCTTTCATGTCCATATAATTAGATTTTCTATCGGACATCTTAAAAAGTAAAAACAATTCAAAAACCAAGGCTCCATGAACAGTAATATACTATTCATTGGGGATCGATTTTTTAATTTTCATAATTTTTTTTGAAGGCTTCTAACATGACCTACATGCTCATATAATTCGATTTTCAATCGGACATCTCAAAAGAAGATGAAAATTTTAAAACTCGCATCAATGAACAATAATATATTATTCACTGGGGATTGATTTTTATTTTTTCATATTTTTAGATTTTTTTTATGAAAGTCCCTGGCATGTCCTGCATGCCTATTTAATTCAATTTTAGATCGAACATCCCTAAGAAAGATAAAAATTTAAAAACCTAGCTCTAGTGAATAGTAATGTACTATTCATGGAACTAAGATTTTTAAACTTTTCACGTTTTTTTGAGTTGTCCTGTGAAAATACTGCATTATATTCTCAAGTCCAAACCCATAAAAGAGAAAAGGGCAGCACTTTAAGTTTTAAAGGATAGAGATTACCCTGTTTATGTTGTGTGCTTTAACGAGAATTGACCCTAACCTGATCCCATTTGAAGCATTCATTTCCTTTGGCCGTCTTGGATAACCGAACAAATCGACAACAATAAGGACATTTTTGGATTTTTTTTTGGTTCATTCACTTTTCATGATTCAGATATGTCATGTCATCAGGGCTCTGAGAATTAGGAGTGTGAAGTGGGCGGGCTAGCCCGTGGACCAACCCAATCCCGTTCATATTAAAGGAAATTGGATTGGCCCAAATTATATAAATTGAGTTGAATTAAATTTGGGTTGACATTACTTAAATCTGAACTGAATTGGGCAAAAAACGAGTTGACCCAAATTAATTTGATTTTTACAATAATTCATACAAAAAACAAAATACTTCTAACAAGCCATTTATAAATCGAGCCAACCTAACTCAACCCGCTCATTATTGAATTTGAGGTGAATTTGAGTTGAATTTAGGTCAAATTTGGACTGAATTTGTATTGGACTAAAATTGGACTGAACTATTTTGAATTTTTATCTAAATTATCACATAATCCAGTCTAGCTCGCCCAATTTACATTCCTAAGGAAAATAAATCATCTCAAATTATTTTCATATTTTATACGTGCTGTTTAATGTTTTCATTGCTAGTGTAGTACTTATTGGGGTTATTCTCGATCTTATTCACGAGTGAAAAAGGACTATTTCGCAACATTATTCTCAATGTAGCAAATAACAAGTCTCCAATCAAATTAAATTTAGGACAAGAACCCATACGCATTAAGCATTTCCTAAGTAGAATACTTATCTTTCTTCAAACTTAGTAACGCATCATCTTCTTCGTCCCATTTAGCTTTATAGAAATTGACTTCAATGTAAACCCCATTGAAGGACTAATTCCCTTACTAGTGTGCTGAGGAGTACGGCAGCCTTCTTCCTCCCACTCCTCTCTTTGGGTTTTCGGGAACTGATTGAAATGTGATCTTCTCGTGATCACCCCCTGGAGTCCCAAACGATTTACCCTTGGGGGTATTTTGGGATCTTCCCTTTGCCACTTTACCCCCCCTTTCCATCTCTACCCATCCCAAGACACCAGGAAAGAGCACCATTGCACCAGCCACCTAGCCATATGTATATATGATCAAATCCTCATGAGGGAGATATTAGTATTAGATGGTCTCAAAGTCAATCCGATATTATGTAATGATTTAGATTATTAATAAATGATAATTATTTATTGTGTGTAATTAATTCGATCTATGTTTATCGTATCACGATGAAGTTCATGAACATGTGCAACAGTCGTCAGTTTATGATGAGATCATAATTACGGAACCGAAGACTTATAAACACATGTTCTTAATTGTTCCTAGTCATAGGATGTTTGAGATAGGACATTGAACATCTGGATAGACTAGTATAGGTTACTTCAACTCATATGATGAGGACGACTGATCGCATAAGTCACTTGTGTGGAGACACTATGCTGCACCTGTAAGTACTCATTGGCGAATGAGTTCACTGAACTGATCCGACTATGAATCGCTAGATGGTAAACACCTCGCTGTTAACCAGCTCGATTCTTTTGTCACGGTTGCGTGGATGATCTTTGGACATGAGACGCCAAAGATATCTTGTTGGTAGATTTTTGAACTTTGACCTTGACTAACGAATCCCTAACCATGGGTTATCAATAAGTCAAGTGATCGGGTTCAGAGAAATACTTTTGAAGGTAATTGTGTGTTCAATACGTAATCATTCGCTCTCGGTAGTTTGAGAGAGAATGTTCCGGAAATTATGCGCTTAAAGTCTCTGACCAGGGCGGACTCTGTGTTCGATAAGGAGTTATCGGATTCAAATTAGCGGCATCTGATTCAAGTGAATCGACCGAATATGGTTTAACAGTAAACTATACCATAGGTTGATTTGGGAACATTGTACGGATGAAGGATTATATCCGTACGCTAACCGATGACAGAAAAGTTCCAATAGAGAGTTGCGATAACCCCAGTGCCATCTAGGATCACGCGATGTTGCTTGGCATCTAACGTGATCGGAAGTCCGTCCGAATTTATTGTGGGACAATAAATTCGACTGATTAATTGAATATAAAGATATTAATTAATTCAGTGGGTCAGTAAAAGGTTACTGGGCTTAATGGGTTATTAACTGGACTGGTATTTGGGCCTAGATGGTCACACGCAAATAGTTTTCAAGTCGATGGATAATCCGATAAGATTTCAGATAAGTCTGGATTTTTACGAAAAATCGCAAACACGAGGGGCCAACAACCCTAACCTAATCGTCGTTCTTTCTCTCTCTCTCCTCTTTACTGGGCGTGTAACACGAGGCGGCCATCTGGAGGCTCTGCTTCGATTCCTGACTGCTCCGCCTTCCGTTTGACGGGAGATTCCGAATCCGTATGTTGCGGCGGATTACGCACAGCCAGACGGGATCCACGAAAGCTGCATCGAGTGAGGAGGTGAGGACGATCCATCGCGAGGAGAACCGTGTGAATACCGCTAAAGGTCGGGCATCTGCGCGACTTGCGGCATCGTTCAGACGGAACTGGAAAATGAACGCGGATTCGAATCCGCGGAAGGTAAATCCGATGTATTCCGATCTTGTTTTGTCGATCGAAATGGAATGGATCCGATCCCGAAATAATTTTGTTCCGCTACGTTTTTTCAGTTGGATCCCGATACAACGATCCCAACAGGAGAGACTTTAATATTATTCTTTTTCTCTCCTTTGACCACGCAGATTTTGAGGAGCATGGGTTGGTCTAGACCAAGTCCAATAGTACTGAGAAGGAAAGAAGGCCAAACATTATAAAAAATATATATCGTGTAATATATAAAATTAACAAATACCTAGATCCTCCCCTCTCATCTAAACCTATACCGAGAGAATCTTTTATCAAGCTGGTACGGTGGAGAAGAAGTCATTCTAGTGTAATATTATTTGAGAAAACAGGAATGCAGTAGGGGAACTGTGTGCGTGTGGGGAGGCTTCATAGATCGACGAGCAGCTCTTCTTTCCCACACGTTTCAAACGATGCAATGGTGCAGCCCAGCGCACCACATGCATGCCTCCGACTTCCCTCACCACCCACCATTAATGGATCAGATCAGAAAGGCTCTCGGGAGAGTCGACCTCCTTCCCCACCGCTCTCCTTAAATCCCAGTACTATTCTACTGGAAACGCCCTCTTGATCCCAACCCTAGTCTCCAATATTGCCGTATCTGCCCTGCAAACGGTCCTGCTGTCACACCAGGGAGGGAGACCCGGCCGGTGTTGCAGCACCTCCCTCTCGACGTTGCCGTCGCTGGTGAGCATGGGGACCCCGCTGGCATATCTACCGGACATCCCGTCGGCGCTGGAGTGGCTGAACAAGGGCGACAACGCGTGGCAGCTGACGGCGGTCACCTTCGTGGGGCTGCAGAGCATGCCGGGGCTAGTCGTCCTCTACGGCAGCATCGTGAAGAAGAAGTGGGCCGTGAACTCGGCCTTCATGGCGCTCTACGCCTTCGCCTCCACCTCATCTTCTGGGACCTCGTCGGCTTCCGCCTCGCCTTTGGCGACCGGCTGCTGCCGTTCTGGGGCAAGGCCGGCCCCGCGCTGAGCCAGCGGTATCTCGTCTCCCGGGCCAGGTTGCCGGAGAGTGCCAAGTACTTCCCGAACGGCACCATAAGCATCCCCATGACGGAGCCATACTACCCCATGGCCACGCTGGTGCATTTCGAGTTCATGTACGCGGCCATCACCATCATACTGCTGGCGGGATCGCTGCTTGGCCGCATGAACAATATTAAAGCCTGGATGGCCTTCGTCCCCCTGTGGCTCATCTTCTCCTACACGGTGGGGGCCTTCAGCCTTTAGGGAGGGGGCTTCCTATACTACTGGGGGGTCATCGACTACTCCGGCGGCTATGTCATCCACCTCTCCTCCGGCGTCGCCGGCTTCACGGCGGCGTATTGGGTAAGTCACTTACACATACACAGACATATCCTTGAACAACCCTTTTGATCAAATATTCGAACTCCTTGTTGTTAGTATATATTTTGGGATCTAGCACTTTGCTTTGAGTGGTTACCAGCTAGATTACCAGTTAATATTGAGAATATTTAGAAATTTTGACAAATAAATCTCTAAATTATTTCATACATCCAAACAGCAGCTTGTAGCCTGCAGAACACATATGCAAATAATCCCTATACACAAAAGACCCCTCGATGCCAGCATTATGTGCCATATGACAGAAGAAGATCGAGATCTTCTTCTTCTCTTTCTCTATATAATTTATACTCTATTTGATCTTATTAACCTATCTATTATGATAGAAGAATAGGAAATTAAGGTATATATATATATATATATATAACAAGGATTTTAAAAAATTCTAAATTAGACTAATAACATTGATTGAAATGCAAACAGTATAGAAACATAGGACAGAGGTTCTTATATCCACAATAAAAGCTTTTTGCCACCTCATTAATGCTACATCATTTTCTAACTAAATTAGGTAAAGACTAATTATGATGGGTGTATTCGCTGGCTGCATTCTGCGGTGTACCATGATGATTCTCACAAGAAGTCGACGTTCCTGATGAAGGTACGTACTTGCGCCTTCCAGTACTGGAGACCGCAGAGATCTGGTAGTCCAGAGGAAAATGAGCGGATTTAAGAGAGTTATACTTACAAATATGCCAAATGTTTCATTACACATTGTTTGCCAGACTTAAATTGGAAGCCAAAGTTTCAAAATAGTTTACCATGATTGGCACCAAGGATTCAAATGAGTCGAATTTGGTGTAGATCTAAAATAGATTTGTGATCGTATTTTCTATGTTATCAGTTTTAAAAAGACAATTATCTTATGAAGTAGTAATTACTAAAATTATTGGGTCATCCGACTCAAAACTTCAAGGTATTCAGTGGAGTAAGTACTACTGACTTATCCCTTTTTCGATGTAGAATTATTCTAACACGTCTACTCACCGTCGACTCTGATATCATATTGAAATTATTGAGTCTTCCAACTCAAAATGTTAGACATTAAGTGGAGCATACTCTTTTTCTATGTGAGATTATTCTAACAATAATAATCAGTTGAATAATCTAATCTTTAGTGTACCATACATATTCTGTGGTAAAAAAACTGTGTTTGCTACCTTATCTATATAATATATATATTAATTTAAAAATAATACCTGTTAACTGACTTACAAACTAATAATCGACTGAATAGCCTCCGTAATTGTCACTTCTTGTAACAGCCTTTGAATGAAAAGAATAAAAAACAAAATAAAAGTGAAGTTGCAGCTAGTAGCAATTTTTTACTCGGATTGGATCCTCTAATGCTGGTGTGGTGTCCAAAGCTTGGGAACTAGAAAATCTAGGCTCCCTGTGATCCCAAACCTTTTTTGCGGTTCTTCTTTCTTAACAATGTCCAACAACCCCCTAAGTGGACGACACGTTCACGGTGTTCCACACCCACGCGGTGGCGGGCATCCTGGGCGGGGTCCTCACCGGCCTCCTCGCGGAGCCCTCGCTCTGCTGCCTCCTCAATGCCGCCGACGACGACAAGGGCATGCTCTACGGCGGCGGCCTCATGCAGTTGGTGAAGCAGCTGGGCGGCGCGGCGTTCGTCACCGTGTGGAACCTCGTCGCCACCACCGTCATCCTCCACGTGATCAGGTACTTCACGTCACTGAGGATGCCGGAGGACCAGTTGATCATCGGGGACGACGCCGTGCACGGCGAGGAAGCCTACTCGCTATGGGGGAACGGCGAGAAGTACGACCCCACCAGGCATGCCACCACGTTCCCGGAGGACGGTATGGGCGTCAACAGGCCCACGGCCAACGGCGCCAGGGGTGTAACCATCCAATTGTAGGTTTGAACTGCTCCAAAACCGTTCCCATCAGACCTATCTCTGAGGTTATTGTTCTTCTTCTGATGTGTAAGGCATGTAGTTAAACACAAAGTGGTATGATATGTGTTGGTGGAATGCTTTGACCTTTTTTTTTTCACCTGCTGATGTATCTGAGAACTTATAATTTTGCGTTCCATGAGAAATTTCAAGATCATTGGAAGAATAACTTTGATATGGCTGTTTGTTAAGAGCAGGCAGAATTGTTAGTTGAAAATTATTTTTGGCTTTAAATTTTAACATAAAAAAATATTGAGTTGAAATAGTTATAATCAATTTCAGATGATTACAAGAGTTAAATTTTTTTCTAATATTTTTTATCAATTTCTAATTTATAACTTTTAATCGGATGTGAAAAACGAAAGGAGGGAAAATCTAATAAGACTTTTTACACAAACAAATAAGATTTTGAGATAATCGTGACACTTTTGGCACCTTGGTTAACATGTAGGACAGATGGCACCTCTTCATTTCCTCTCATCTCTTAACTCAGATTTCCCCACTATCTTAAAAACAGAGGATTTAAGAAAAATCTGTTGACTTTCCCCAAAAGATAAGAGGGGGAAATTATAACAAACGTGTCCTAAGTGCCTTTTTTCTCAAAATAACTAGTTAGAAATCCAAAAGTACTCTAACGTAGGGTTGCAACTTGAGTTGGGTTAAGTTGGATTGGGGTTAACTATAATTCAACGTTATGTGAAAAGATCCTCAATCCCAATCCATTCCAACCAAACTCTTAAACCGACCTCCTCAACCTTAATTTAATCCATCCAATGATTTTTCAACCCAACATAACACATGTAATCCAACACATACATCGGGTTGGATTTAGGGTGTAGAGGTTGACTTAACAGTAGACCCTTGATAGCGTGTACTATGACTTTTCCTTCTTACTTTGAAAAGTCTATGTACAAAGAGACGAAGGGATTTGTCTATCTAACTTAGACAAAATTAAGAACCAGAAAGAAAAGTACAAAGATAATTACATAGCGCAATTTAGTAACATCTTTTATAGTTACATTGTAATCTATTTTTTTATTCAAATATATAACAAATAAACATCTACTAATATAAATCATTATTTATATATATTAGTATCGGACTCGAGTTAAATCAAGTTGACCGACCCTCAACTCAACCCCTCTCATCTGAAGTCGAGTTGAAAGACCTTAACTCAATCCACTTTAGTTGGTTTCAATCGGACATGGCACCTCAGAGCCTATTTTAAAAAAATATATATACATATTTTTTTTATCCATTGCAGGGCCCTCATTGGGATGAGAGATATTATAGTAAATACTACTCTTAAAAAATACATGTCAGAATTATAAGAAGACGTGATATACCATCCTTCCCTAAAGGAGGGAGGACTAGATACATACGACATCGCCAATGTTTCATGCTAAGCTAATTTATGCGGAACTTTTAACAGCTTGTGCTGCCTACGGATATCTTCAGAGAAGGCGTAACACGCATGGAAGCAAGCTGCTCAATTAGGCTTTTTTTTTTTTTTGGGATCAACAGCTCAATTAGACATCTATTAGGCTTATTTGAGGTAATTTGCTTATTAGTGGAAGCTGAGCGGTGTAAAACCACAACTTTGGTGTATATTAACACATAAATCACATAGTTTTCCGTTTAAAACTTCATAATATTACGATTTAAAAAAATGTCATAGCACGGGAGATCCACAGAAGAGAAACTTCGTTAAAGACGAGCGATATTTAAGCCATCTTTCCTCCCTTGTCTAGGCCGGTCTGCAGCTAATAACCAATCTTTACGAAAGTTCCCAAACGCTGTGGTGATTTATATCAGATCCTGCAGAGAACAGAGCAACTTCCTTTACGATTTCATATACTTACACACCTTATTTATCTTCATATCTTATCTAGTACACTTCCCACTCTGGAACCCAGTCCTCTTCCAACTATTTAAACAAATACAGCTCAAAGCCCCGGCGAGTTAATTAGTAGATGCCCACGAGCTCAGCTTCCCCCAGCACATGCCCCGCAATGGAGTCCAGGAGCTTTTCCTTGGTCACCTGCACCTCCACGGAACCCATGGAACAGGATAATTACCCGATCAGATTTCTCAGTGATCGACCAAGAGGAGAAGAAGAACCCATGCACGCAAGCAAGCCCGGTACATGCGTACCTTGTGGCCGGGGTGGACCGTGTCGTCCAGGGCGAAGAGCCTGAAGCGATAGCGGTGGCCGGTGGTGGGCGCCTTGGGGCCGCGCCACCCGGGCTGCTTCCAGTCGTTGTTGCCCTCCAGGATGCCGTGGTGGTCGCGCCCCGTGCCCTCCTCCCGGCCGGAGAAGCCCTCGGGGAGGCCCTTCATGTCCGGGGGGATGTTGACGACGACCCAGTGCGTCCAGGGGACGATGGGACCGGCGGGGTCGGGGGCGTCGTTGTCCTCCACGACGAGGGCCAGGCTCTTGGTGCCGCGGGGCACGCCGTACCACTCCAAGGGAGGGGACATGTCCCGGAGGGGGATGGGACCATCTCCGGTGTACTTGCGGGGAATCCTCTCCCCGTTGTGGAAGGACGGAGAAACCAGCTTGAAGGGCTCCATGGCGGCGACGCTTCCGCTGCTGCCGCTGCGGTGGAGCTGTTGGGATAGGCTCGGTCGGGTGGGACAGCACCTACTTTGTGCAGAGTGTTCGATCTGGGAGGGGAACGTGGCAGCCTTTGCAGCCCCCAGCGTGAACACTTGGCGAGCGGATGAAGTGGTGCCAGTGGAGCTAGGACACGTTTGCAGAAACTTCGTTTTCTGGATTAAAGATTGACCCCGTGAGAACAAACGAGATATTTGCTCGGACTGAGCCCATGTGGTGTTAAATGTTGAATTCGAACCAGCTGCCTAACACCACTTGCCTCTCGTTAGGTTGGATTTTAGTTGGAGTCTAAAAATTCTGTAGTTATACACTCTATAGTGTTATTGGGATCATTATCTTCTGGTCCGTAAAATTACTTTCTCAACTAATCAAACGGACCTAAAATTCTCGACTAATTAGGCGGACTTCTCGACGACAGAACTATCTCTAACTTTGCAAGATATCTCAAGATCGATCTCTGGTTGTTTGTAAATATCTGACCACTTTGTCACTGATCAAAAAAAAAAAATGTTGAATTCAAACGATTATGTTGTATTCTCCGTGCATAGTATTTACAAGTTTTACTTGTATGATTAATATCAAAACATCCTGATGTCTTTATCATAAATTGTCCTTTTTTTAAAAAATATAGACAAAACAATACATACATGTGGAACAATGCAAGTCGGCCTAGCTTGACAAGTGCAAATTGTACATCTCCAGGCGTGCAGAAGCTTATGCAGTCGGATTGAGATCACTTTGACTCATTTCTTGAACCTTTAGATCTTAGTGAAAAGGAAAAAACAACTTATTAATGGAAGGAGTTTTATTCTATTAGTAAATATCTTTTCTTCTAGTAAAATTTTAAGGTCCAAATAATGTCTGAAGCACATTTTGGCGGACTAAACTTGCATCAATTGAATTCTTCCGGGGAAATCGTCTTTTTCTTGTATCCACTCGTTGAGTTTCTCACTCGTGCAACTGGGGATTGGTCCATAACTCATAATCCAACTAAAAGCAGGAAGTTGTTTTTACAAAAGTCAAGTCCACTATCCTCTTCCTCTCTATATCTCTCTTCCCACCCCCATAATTTAGGTATACAAAAGTCAAGGTCACTTAGGTCATTGGAAAAAGGTCATTAAAAACACTTCTTAATTGTCAGGGACACAACATTAAAAATTGTATAATTAAAAGGTGTTCCAAAAGGATAAAAAAAAGAATTCTCCCTGGAAAATCATCCCTAGAAACATATATTATTGTGGAAATGGATAGTGGACTGTGGTCGTGAAAGTATGTTACCTGTTTTGACTTTGACTGATGTGACTCATTGTTTTGTCATTTTCTGTAAAAAAGAATGTCCTTGAGAGAGAGGAGGGTGAGATCAATTAATGTCGTGAAAGAATGTCCAAGATTATATATTTGTGTGGAAATATATCTAGAGCAATAGTATTAATTAGTTTTTACGTCATGTGTCAGTGTGGGAGTGACACAGGACCGTGTGAAAATGATGCGGTGATGCCTAAGAGGCGAGGGTCACCGGATGAATCCCAATGTCTTAGATAGTACCGGTATTAGAGTGGCACATTTTAGAGTTTCGTCATTCTTGTGGCTGAACAGACACAATATCACCTAGGACCAGGAAGGCTGGTGTAGCCCGCAACTACTCGAGTAGTTGCTGCTCTATCGCAGTGAGTCGTTGGTTACTGGTACCGTTTTGCAGTTATACTTGCAAATTTATTTTTTATCTACGTGATTTAATTATTACATTATTGTGCACTTTTCTTGTCTATCTCTTGTTCTACGACATTGTGGTTGTGTACGGGGTGTTAGAATCGTGAGATCCCTACTGAGCCAATTTTATAGTGTGATTCATTCTCTTACGTTTTCAAGTGAGAGTTTTTGGCAGACCTGAGAGTTTTGAGAGTCGTCCAGAATTGTGCGCCAGCTGCTTTTTGTTCTAGGATATGCCCCAATATAATTGTACTATTTTCATTTTCAACTTGTACGTATCTATATTTCCTTTCAGTTATAGATAATATATTTAATTGTTGAGTTGAATCGGACTATAATAAATTTTATTTTCAATACTTTCTACTTTATAGTTTGATGTCTAACTGTTTATTTAACTTAATTTATCACTTATTTTTCGGACTATCTTGTGATCCTGATTTGATCTCAAAACAACAATATGAAATTTACTTAGTAATCAGATCTCTGATTATAAAGTAACAGGTCGTTGCAAAACTAATATTCGAAAAAGTGCCTTGATGTTTGAAGATATAAGTTAGCTATATTTGAGGGGTGTCACTGATGCCAAACGCACAAACTCAATTATGTCGCAACGAGGACATGCAGATCATGTTTGACCTCTACCGAATGTAGGAGCAAGTTATATCATGCTCGAAGTGCATGTCCAGGCACTTGATTTACTAGAAAGGTAACTAATTATACACTATATATAATTTAAAATACAGAGATGGCAACATTTTACGTCCGAAATCTTGCATAACCGATAACGTAGTATGCACAACTCCTTACGGTTTGTAGAGGTAGTAACATATTACGCCCAGAATATTGCATGACCGAAAACGTAGTATCGACAACTCTTTATAGCCAGTTTTTATTTGATTTTCGATGCTATGAACACAACAAAGTTGGTTGCTAGGACATGGTGCGAAATGAGTGCACTGAGGTGCCTGTGTCATGCCTTGAGCGGGAGGCTGGCCCAAGTATAGAGACGTCCAATAATATCTTCGAACGCATTAACGAAAGTGAGATAAATTTTCACTGACAAGAAACACTTCCAGTAGGAACTCACGAATTACGCCATTCACAAAAGATTCGATTGGACTTACATGAGCCAAACGAGTGACAACAAAATGCAAAGAAGAGGGATATCCTTGGAAGGTTCAAGCATCACTGCATGAGTAGGGGGGGGGGGGGGGGGGGGGGGAATTCCGCAGACATTCACAAACTCCTACAACTGTGCATGTACCTGAAGACTATGGGTTATCTGAAGACCACAAAGAAGTGGTTTGCCGGGATTGTGAAATGGAAGATGATGGATACACTTGCTTACCGAGCCTGTGACACGGTGAAAGATATTGCTGGGGATTATGGGGTCCGTATTCTTTATCACCAAGCATAGAATGACAGGGAGTGGGCAACGAACGAGTTGCAAGGTGACGCAAGGACCAGTTATGACATGTCGCGTTCGTACAATCATAGTCGTCGAAACCAACCCAGGAGCAGAGTAGATCTTGATTGAAATTAGCAAACAAGGCGTTTCAAAAGGTTCTTCATTGCTTTTGCTGCATGTCTGTATGGCGTTAAACTCGGGTATAGGCCAATGATATTCCACGATGGCACCCTCGTCAAAGTGAAGGTACAAGGGCAGATATTACATGCAACCACTTTGAATAGAAAAAACGAGCTCTTCCCCATTACTTACTATGTCGTAGACGCCCAAAACAATGGCAATTGAGAGTGGTTCTTAAAGAATCTAAGGGAGGCTTGACTAATCGACAGAAAATTAGTATTCATATATGATAGAGTAAAAGGGCTTAGGGAGCAGTTTCCAAACTCCTCCCATGCGTATTGTTATCGGCACATTAACGGCAATTTTCATAAATCTCCCACTAGTTATCGGCTTACTTTCAAAAAATTACTCAGTACAAAATAAGACAATGTTGCGTATGCAAGGACAGAACACAAGTTTGAGCAGGTTATACACAGCATGGAAACGATCTGCTCCCAAGCAAAAGAATGGATACTTCGTAATGACATTAAACATTGGTCACGGACTCTATTTCTCGAATTGAGGTAACGAGGTATAGAAAAATGCACTCAAACATGGCTGAATCTTTAAATGTGTGGATAAGCATTGCTCGTGGACTTCCTGTTACCCTCCTCATCGACAACATCCAAACTCAAATAATGGAAATAATAGATAATCAAAACAAAGATGCAGTGAAATGAGAAAAACATGCTCTGTCCTCAAGTTGAGAAAAAATTGACAGGATATCTTGCAAAGAAAAGAGAATATACTGTGATAAACACCGATGGCCAATCTTACGAGATGATTTATGAGGGACGTAAATTTATCGTAAACTTGGCACAACGGACATGTTCCTGTGTAATTTAGTAACTCCATTGTATCCATTATTCACATGCATGTGCTGCAAGCCGAACGCCACGAAGCAGCACATGATTATGTCTCACCATTTTTTTCAGCGGAAATGTACATAGTAGTATATGAAAGGGACATCCTGTCAGTCTTTAACCATGACCAACTAATCATTTGTTTTTAAGATGTGGAAATTCTACCTCCCGAGACTAAAAAATTATCTAGGAGACTCAAGAAGAAACGAATACCTTCCAGAGGTAAAATCTAACACGTCAACATCTGTTCCAGATATAAAGAAGAAGGTCACAATCGTAGGACATACAAAAACTTTATAGCCGTTGATATGATATAATGTTATTCATAATCTAGCACCAGTCAAGTGTGAGTGTAAAACTTGTTAATACCATTTTGTCGGATGTCATTATATGGAACAATGTTTCCCATTACAGACATGTACGGATCAAAGTTTATTATTAAGAAGAAACATCAAATTTTATATTATTTAGCAAAAGTTAGTCTTGCACTTCTTTATTACATTATTCAATTTAAATTAGTCTCCCGAAAAACTCTCTTTCTGCAACATCAGTCACACAAAGTTATATATGAATGACATAAACTAACACTCAGGCATGTCTGGCTTATCTTCCTCATTGGTACACCGAGTGAGGAAGCATATGGGTTTTCGGCAATGAATAATAACATATGTTCAATGCACATGGGTGGAAATCAAATCTAACTAAATTGTATAATATGTTATGCAAATTGCATGAAAAACATACTCTTTTTTGCGATCCACTTACATAATCACATAACGTGAACTATAGCGTATATGCAAGTCGTGCATTATCTTGACATCCTTATTCACTAATAGAGGACACTATAGTGTTCGGATGCTCTAGGAAAGAAATACTTAACTAACCACTGCCTTCCTCGTATATTTCATCGACGATATATTTCTTCTTTGATTTCATGTACCCTCCTATCGCATCTAACATAGAAGACAGACGAATCATTCTCAAATGCACAACGAGTAGAGATCATATCCAATGTGATTTGACTGACCACACATTATCGATAACGTAACACAAATAACATGTTACAATAAAAAAAATACGATTTTAATAACGGATGAACATGTCAAACAATATATTATGGATGATATCTGAACAAAGTAAATCACAATGTTCCACAAAAATTAAAACTTTATCTAACGGGTACACAAATAACTCTTGAAAAATTGTGTGAAATGCATCTACTAGAGTAATAAACTCTGAATCCAAACTTATCTTTGTAAATCAGCTTTCTTAAATATGCCGTTAACCAACACATTTACCGCAATAGTGGATTTCAAAATGCAGAGCAAAAGGTCGAGAAGAAAGTAAAAGACAATGCTGGCGTCGGCGTTCACAAATAAACTCAAATTTTAGAAACCATAATTTACAACTCGTCTGCGACCACCGCAGTGGCGACACTAGACTGCAGGGTAGGCGAAAGAAGGGAATGTGCCAGCCGTGGAGAGATGGGATGGAATAATAAAGGAAGGGTAAAACGGAATTTTCAACTCCTGAGAACGGCGGAACGGACGCTAACGGGCGCATGGGGCCTGAAAAATTTTTTATGAATAATTTTTTACATAATTTATATTTGGATACAACCCATTAACTATGGTGTTATTTACATATAGCCTTTTAACTATGTGAACTTACTTTGAAGCTCATCTGAATTAAAATATTATTATCTTATATAGAATACATGAAAACTATTAAATAAAATTTTTAATGATATCTCAATTAAAATATAAACACTTCATAAGAAAAATCGCATGAACATCTACTCGTAAGTTTGTTGTATATGTTTAGCATAAAAAATATTTCTATTTTTATGTAAAATAAAAGTAATTTAATTTAAGTAAAATTCAAAAGAAACTACATAGTAAAAGAGGTCATACACAAATATCGTCATAGTTAAGGAGGTTATCCGCAAATATGAATTATGAAAGGGGTTATCTACAAATATGCAATGTTTTAGAGTGTTATTTACAAAAACCCCTTCTTTCACCCAGTGCAAAAAGTGAAATTTGATCTATAAACCATCCAAAAGAATCCCATATCCATCTCGTTCTAGAGATAACATTATGGATAAAAAAGGACCTTTCAAATTCTAAACGTTGAATAGCTCTCCTTCCATATTTAGGGCGTGTTTAGTGTAGCTTCTAATTGAAAATATATTGGGATTTTATTTAGTTTTTTTGTGAGAAAAAGGTAGATGTTGAAAGTCATTTTCATAACAATTACAAAGTGTTTAGCATATATACTATACTAATAAAGTACAATTTTTAGCCCAGCTTATGTGACACTCTGTTGTGTTTTTCCTCAAAAAAATATTATTAAAAAATATGTTGCTCTCTCTCTCTCTCTCTCTCTCTCTCTCTCTCTCTCTCTCTCTCTCTCTCTCTCTCTCTCTCTCTCTCTCTCTCTCTCTCTCTCTCTCTCTCTCTCTCCGTATTCACATTTTTCAAGAGGCAATTAAAGGGTTTTGAATTTTAAAATCTCTACTCCATTAACTATTATTAAATATAGAGATGTCTCTTTCTCGGGTTACTAATCTATTAACTATTATTAATTGGGGAGGAGAGAGAAAACTCGCACTCTTTGGCATACAGGGAATCCTACTTCTCCTCCCTCTCCCCAATTATCTCTACACGCCTCTCTCCCCTCTTCTAACGTGCTAAAGACATGGCACAAAAAGCAGGACACAGCACAACGAACCAGAAAATTTCCCTCATTTGGAAGTTACCATTTCCCTCTCTCCCGTTACCTGCTGTGTTTAGCAGTTTTCAAAATGTGATAAGCTATCTCTATAGTAAAGACTCAAATTCAAAATATGGTAAATTGTCAGATAAATGGAGTGCAAGAATGCTGCCATGCGTTGACAACCTTCTTCCCAACAAGGCTGAAGATAAATGGGACCGTAAAAGTTCATGGATTGTGATAAAAGAGAAAAAAGTATTTATACAAATATTACGCAACACTAGATATGAGAGAAATTAATAAAATCTTAGTTATGATACAAGAGAGGTATATTTTCTAAGCCCAGTAACTACTCTCTCTCTCTCTCCACCACCTATTTTCAAATAAGGTAACTACTCCCTCTCTCTATCTCTCTCCACGTCTCCCTCCATAACTAATCTCTCCATTCAGGTCTCCTTCCACGTTCCAGTTCCCTCACCCTCCACAGATATGCATGTGTAGTCTAAGTGTGCAAGAGGGAAGGAGCTAGAAGACTGTGTTGGCTTCTTACGTTCTTGGAATGACCAACATGACAGGTAAAAAAGTATCGAATGTCAATGTTTCATCATTGTTCTTATTCTTAATTATTGTTTAGTAAAATTTAATTTTGATCATTTTGTATGAATTGACTGCACCGTGGGTTATCTGCTTCTTCCTCATGCTCCCTCTCTCATAAAAAAAATCCAACTGTAAGTAGGTTGTTAATTCCTTTAACATTGTTCTGTACTCTGCTTATCACAACCATGTTGGCCAGCATACGTATATTTCAATTTAGTTCACACAACAACCTCACATATAGGTTGGGAAAGACTCCCGAGAATGGAGACCATGCGTGGTCTCAGGCAATTACATACGTACTTACAGTGGATTAAGAAATTAACTTTTTTATATAGATGTTCGTCACTGGGACGTACATAGCTATTGGCTCTCACTCTGTTCATCTCTGAACGTGGTTATCCTATCATGTAATCTGCATTTACCATTTCTCTGTTTTTCACCTTCTGTCGTAAACTTCTCCTTTCTGTCATAAAGTTTTGGTACTTGAAATTTTTGTCTGCCTCATAATATGGTCGTTTTGTATAGTATTATTGGAGAATAATTTACTACATAGCCAGCAACAATTACGCCATCTGGGAAATTTTTTTCTGCCTCATAAGATGGTCGTTTTGTATATTATTATTTGAGAATAATTTACTGCATCGCAAGCAACAAGTACGCCATCTAGAGGTGCAGCCAAGTTAAACTAAAAAAGATTGAATCTTTTTTCAAATCTCCTAATGAATCCGATCCGACCATATAATCTGATCTTAAATTAGACGAGCCAAAAAAAATGAAAAATTTGAAAACCGACAAAATTACCAGTGCAAAGGTGTGTGAGACAAATTTTTTGCAGCAAACATGTTGACCATAATATACCGATGTCCAAACACATTTGATTTTTATACTTACATGTAAATTTTGTTATGTGATTTATAATAATAAATACTTTTTAAAGTTAATTTTTAGGTGCAAATTAAAAATATTAAAAATAAATATATTAATTTTATATTTATTTATTTACATGACAAAGTGATTGACTTCGCCTCATCTCTTTACTCCGTCCACACCCCACGCTTCGCGTGGGTCATGTTGAAAGTCATTTTCATAACAATTACAAAGTGTTTAGCATACGTTCTAATTAAAAGTACTTTTAGACTTTTATTTAGTTATTTTTTAAAATAAGTGTTAGAAGCCATTTACATAACATTCATTTATTTGTTTATTTTGTTTCCAACCAGAAGTTCTATCTTAAAGCTTCTTAAATTGAAGAAAAAATGAAATTGATGGAAGAGGCTTTACTTTTTATAATAATTTAAAATTAATTGTAATCACTTACATTCATATATTTCATATTTTTTGTATTAAAAAAGAAAGTCTTCCAACTAAAAATTACACCAAACATACCTTATCAAAGTGTGGCAAATTAAAAAGCGACCTAGGAGCCCAAAAGCAACTGGCATATACTTCGTCACAGCCGAAGCGGCTGGCGTAGCGGAGATCTGCGCGATCCGCTTAGTGTTCGATGCCGAGTGACAGAAGAAAAGAATAGGTCGGTAGAATCTGCACTATTCCGGAAGGCAAAAACTTCCCGTATCTGCAGAATCTTGTTCCTTTTTTTTTTTGTTGGGCAATCTGCAGAATCTTGTTCGAGTATGTACATCGATATATATAGATAGACTACAGAAAAAGAATAACAACACACAGTTAATGCCTCCGATGCTGCTTGTCCCTCCAGCGTAGCCTACTGGATATTGCCTGCACTTTATGCAATTTTTAGTGCCCATACACAGAGCACCTATCAACAAGCATGAAGAACACCTACGTCTGGTGTCGCATATATGCCTGCATCGGCCACAGACAGGATCAGTGCTGCTGCTGCGATCCGTGCAAACAGAGAGAGAGAGAGAGAGAGAGAGAGAGAGAGAGATGCCTTGTGCTACCTTCTGAAGGACTAGTAATGGGCTTCAAGGCTGCACTTAGTAGGGCTGCGGCCGCGGTGGTGATTGATGTGCTCGGAGGTAGCAGGTGCTCCTTCCGAGCAAGTAAGAATATAACTGTAGCGGTACAGAGGCTATCACTTCGACGCCCACCCGGTCACGGCACGGCGCCACTACAGCGGCGCCTGCGCAGCTCAAAACGCGATCTTGTGTGTTGTGGCATGTGGTGAGCCCGACCTGTCAAAGGGCGCCATCGTCCCTAAGGCATCGAGCATACCTCCCCATTCGCTCCTTGTAATGTGCTCCATCCAGTGAAGTACGCCACTACAAATTTCCCGGAACGAGCTGCATCTTGGCGCAATGTAACCAACGTGGAGGTGCAACGTCTTCCATGGAGGTTAGAACCTAGCACAGTCCCAATAGTTCCATATTTAATTGAAGTCTAGACCAAAATAGATCTAAAAGTGAAGAATTCTTGTTATCTAGTATTTTAAGATTTTGAGTTGGATGCTCAATAATAAATTCATAATTATAATTTGAGTCATGTATCATAGGCAATGTATTCCAATGTAAACTTAAAAATATCTTAAAGTTTTGAGTCAGATGATCTATATGTTAAGATAAAAAGTTAAAAGAGAACAAGTAGAATCCCATTCACTCAATTTCTTTCTAATATAATAATTATTAGAATTCTGTTCACTCAATTTCTTTTTAATATAATAATTACAATATAATGTGAATGAGGAGAATTTTGCCTGACCTAAAATAACCAGTGGACAGGCCAATAATTCAAATCGAAGCCATCAAATGCAACTCTGTTAGGACTTAACCCCGCTGCAGACCCCAACCCAGAATTTGAACTAGAAAAGTCCAAGACCAAGCCTAGATGACTCCACTGTCGAAAGCAAATAGTCTAGTATTAATTGAATAGGGCATCAAACCTGTTGAGGGAGGGTATCCAAATCCTCTCCCTAACAGGACCTCTGGATCGATCTGATCAGACTTAAATCCCTATTTTGTCCAGGACTTAGTTTCTCTCGGCCCAGTATGACCATGACTCATGGTAGATAAGGATAGATCCAGAAACTTGTCCGGATTGGGGTTTTACCTTTCAGGGCAACTCCTTCTGATCCCAGATGGATCACGATGAATCTAGGAATCTATCCTAAATCTGGCCTTTCTAAAATAATCTCTTTCTGATTTGGGACCTGACCAGAAAATTCTCTTGAATTCAACTTTCTCAATTGGAATCTACTTCTAACAAGGTCATGAACTTCTATATAAGGATTCTAGATCCAAGCTACTATGAAATGTTTTTCTAGAGCTCAAACATGTCCTCTCTTCTTCAGCTCCAGTCTTTTGATTTAGGTATCAGAAAAAAAACTCTCCAAATCTTCGTCGGGAGTCCTTAATAATGTTCTTTCTTACAGGTCTGTTGATTCCTAACCTTCTGATACTTAGAGAAAGACTTTGATTGTAGTGGACGAGATTTGAATATATCATTATATAATTAAAATATAATTGAAGTATTAAAAAAATAAAGCAAGAAGGTGCACAAAATTGTGTATTGGCACATTTTCATTCCTCTCCCTCCCATCTTCCCATAAATAGGAAAAAAAAATGATGTACTTAGATCTTCTGGATCTTAAAACATGTAAAACCCTTCTGCAGTACTCTCTACAACGGTTATCGGAATAATATGATTGTTTCTTTTGGATCTCAAAACATGCAGACCCTCTTACGCTTTCTACATTAGGGCACAAGCTCGTCAATTTTCTAGGATAAGACAAAAGAAATGATCAAAATAATGAGATTGTCTTTATGCATTATAAGCAAGAACAAAAAGGTCTATACTTTTCGCAGCAGGTTGAGTGAGGATTAACTTTATAATATTATTTTTTATTTTTTGATTGGGCGAATTAGTTAACTCCGAATACAAAGGAGATTCACTTGAATTTTTAACCCAAAATTTCTCTTAGGATTTGATTAATCTGTGTTACTTTCACTTTATGCCCTCGTCCCAATAAAATTATCTTACTTTCCAAAGCTTGTTTATAGAACACTATGTAACATACATACCCCTACTCTACCTGTCACTCCACATTTTTATCAAAGGCATAATTACCTGAATTTAATTTTGCTTATTTGTTTATTCCATTTGTTACAAAAAAAAAATTGTATCCGTATCAAAATATTCGACTCCATTAGACAAAATCTAAGTTAACTTCAACTCCCAATTAAGTGGAGACCTTGAGATCCGGTGGATCTGGTTTCAGAATATTATATACTGGCTGCAATATCCAATTGCAATTATAACGGCTGCCGTGTGATCATAAGATTGGATGGCATAAAACTGTTGTACCATCTCATGAAGGATGCATCAAAATATTCGACTCCATTAGACAAAATCTAAGCAAACGTCGGTGCTGCTGCCTCAAATAAGAGGAATACTCAGGTGACGGGAATTCTTTCCCATTTTTCTTATCCTTTTAAAAGAAAAATAGAGATTGTAAATTTTTTGAGAGATTATTAACGGATTTTTTAAAGGACAGAACCTATCAACTGAGGCCACATCAACTTAGTAAATAAAATGGGGAAGACTGCCCTCACAGTGGCATTATCCGTCAAATAATTACTCAAAGTCACAGTTTCGTTCGTCATCCGGCGTACGGCCTGGCCTTTGTCCGACGTCCCACCTCAATGTGACTATTCGTTGTCTAGTGCCCCGGTGCACGCACCCGCACGTGCACCGAACGGAGTTGGTGAAACGGACGGGGAAACGTACCGCGCTGTACCCGTTACACGTCGGTGCCCAGCGCTTGCCACTGTGTGGAGGACACCCATGCAAGCATGACGTGTGCATGCTAACAACTCCATGCATTTTTTTTTTCTGAGTTCAGTCGAAGAAGTCTTTTATAAAAAATCTTCTAGAAAAATAGAAAAAGTACCATATGAAAAAACAAATTAAAACTTTTTACTAACTGAGTCCAATTTTAATTTAGACGTAAAAAATTTCTATTCTTTTTTTCACTCGTAAAAAGAGATGGAGTGTTTCTGCAAGAATGATTGCAATAATTTCAGAATAGTTATATATGAGTTTGTGAACGAATTGGCTAAGAAGGGTTGTCCATGTATGGTTCTCTCTCTCGTCTATGTATCTGAGTAAACACGCATTACACATCTGATGTGAGTGGACAACCAGTCCTTTGAAAAATTTGCCTTCTTCTCGCACCCGAGGAATGTAGATGACTTCAGACTCCCTCCCTCTCTCTCTCTCTCTGCCTTCCCTTCGCACCCGACTGGAATGTAGATGACTTTAGACTCTCTCTCACGCACACAGAGTCACACACAAAACATGTAGAGGCGGCATTCATCAGCCGTGGGTGCACCTGGAGAAAGGGTTGCCGCATGCGACAGTTCAGGTCCGCACCCGAGCTGTGCCATGTCCTTACCCTCCCCGCGTGCGCCGGAGGGCGCAGGTCTCCGTCAAGTAATAATTCACATCTCTGACCAGACGTCATGTTCTGTGGAAAATTGCCTTCGTACCAAAATTTTGGTGTTCATTGTGTCGTGCCTCTCTGTGTTTCTGTGTGTGCGTGTGAGAGAGAGAGAGAGAGAGAGCCGTGAGTAGATCTTGAGCCGGGAAAGCCTGTTTTCTCCGCCCGTACGCGTGCAGTCCAAGTTTGGCGGTACGAACAGCCACACCTCCCCTATCTGAAAACCTAAGACCTTCTTCTCCTCCTAGCTACCTTCTGCTTCCTTCTTCTTCTGCTTCTGACAACGCTGTCCGGCGTATTGTCCTGCAAGCCGTACCCCATGAATGAAAACTCGAGAGTGAAAGAGTAGGAAAGAAACTTACACCATAAATTAATTCTATTCAGCAGTGGCAGCACAGCAGTAACGCATATATATAAGGAGCACCAATCCTTCTCTCTTCCTGTCTCCCCCTTTCTCCAACCCCGAACCACCCCCAATGGAACCCTAACATTTCCTTCTCCTATCGTCAGTACCCTGCCACCCAGATATCGCCTCACTCATGTGACAATTCACTCGCTCACTCTCTTTCTCTCTCTCTCACACACACATACACACACAGGGTACCGTACTCCACTGCTGCCTCTGTGTGCACGCGGGGGTTGGAGGTTGGCTGTCTTGTTGCACAGACATATATACGTCAAGCTTTGGCAATTAAGAGGCGAGCACAGAAAGACACAAAAGGTGGGTAAAGCGAAGTGCCTCCATGGACACCTTCCCCGACAAACCCTTCCACCAACCCCCACTCTCCACGGACACGGCCGCCGGGCCCTCCTCCGCCGCCCAGACCGGCACCAGGCGGCGGCAACGGAAGCGGGGCGCCGGGGTGAAGCTGTCGACCGACCCCCAGAGCGTGGCGGCCAGAGAGCGCCGCCACCGCATAAGCCACCGGTTCAAGATTCTGCAGAGCCTGGTGCCGGGCGGGAACAAGATGGACACCGTGTCCATGCTGGAGGAGGCTATCCACTACGTCAAGTTCCTCCAGGCGCAGGTCTGCCTCCACCACTCCATCATGGCCGCCTCCTCGCAGGAGAACCCCGCCGCCGCCTTCAGTACCGCTCCCACTGTCGTCGCCACTGTTGCACCATCGGCTGCCTTGGTCCCTCCTTCCTACTATGAAGCTCCTATTACTAGCATCAATAACTCAACTGCATCCTCTCTACTTCCTCCACAGCAACCCTTCGTTTCCCCTTTACCACCTTTTCTTCCTCTTCCAAGCCGGCCAGCTTACAGCTACCAGGAGGAAGACGAGCAGCTTTTCTCGAGTGTTTGGTTTGCCAACGACTGTTAGGCTTTAGGTTCTCTCCTACATATGCTTTCATGGCAGGATGCTATTACAAGTCATATGTGTCGAGGATATATAAACGCTCTTTTGGAGGTGTTGTACTTAAATCTGCCTCAAGGAAGGCAGTATCAGACCTCTACCAGTGGAAGACGTTCATGATCTACTGCGTCATCAAGGTAGTCCCATAGATGTTGCAATGAAGAAAGAACCTAGAACTGGCTGGGCTTTAATCTTCCAAAATGGTTACTTGTGTTTTACAATCTGTATTATGGGAACACTGGCTTGTAGTAAAATGGCGTAAACTGGCTATTTAAGTTCCGACCCGACAGCAACGTAAGCACGGAAGAAATCTAATGCGCCTTCATGCTGCCGGCAGTGCCCACTCCACCTATGATGAACTTGGTGAGGTTCGCATGCATATTGATCCACACCGCCACACCGGTCAGACGTTACGAAAACTTGGGTGAGCTCTTTAGGATATATAATGACAGTGTACCCGGCCAATAGGGAGGTGCCACAGCACCCCACTGCTTGCCTAAATCTTTCCCAGTGGGGATCCGTGGCAACCCTCTAGCTATCAGGCAGCTGATGCAATGCGCCTCGGACGATCTTGTTCGATCCTCGCAGATAGGAGGCCGATCGGTCTTCATTTCTCAATGTTCCGACCATTAATTTATTTTCAAGCTCGACAAGCTGCACCCTTCTTAGTTATTTGATCTTAAAGATCTCACAATTGAGATAATTTTTCTAATAGTTGGCGAGCTCAGGGACAACCTAAGCTCAGCATTTGAACTGTCGGCCGGTAATGTTAGCAAAAAAATCACACTTATATGTAACAATCTGTTGGTTCATATTGCGTGAGATTTGATCCCACCGCAACTCCATGCAGATGTCTAGCAAGTAATATATTTTAAGAAATATTTGCTGTAATAGAGTGACATATTGCAATATAATTGTTGTTGTCCGATCGATCCACAGATAATGCACACTATTTAAAGTGCACCCCCCTCTTGCACGTTAGTGCAGCAACCGTGCACCATTTGTTTGGATCTATAGAGACATTGCAGCAATTATTTCTCTTATTCTTTATTGAGAATTACTTATTGCATAGACAGTCTGGTGTAGGCAAGTCCTTAAAAATAAAATAAAAATTAAGCTGGCTCTAAACTGCAAGTAGAGTCCGATATCTAATTGGATGATCAAATAAAGAATAGAGCCTCCGTAAATAGTAAAAAATATTTTTATGAGTCGTCTAATAATGGTTTTTCATTTTCTTGATTTTTTTAAATCATCTGAGCAAACTATATAAACATATGAGATATATTTGGGAGGATATATATATATATTATTTTTTTAAAATTTTAGCCGCATCAGCAGCCGACGCAGCAAGTAAAATGCTCACAGCGGCACCAGGCGTGTCCCACCTGGCCTGCTGGTGCCCACCTTGCACCTGGCCCATTTATATCCTTGGAAGCGGGCATAAATAGGCTCTACTGAAGCACATCCGACAAGTTTTAGAAAGTCCTACTTAATTTCATCAAATAGGTCAAAGCAGCTGAGCAGGGTTATTTTGGACAAGAATCGGTTAATTCGCATCTCAACACATTGCCTGGCAGAATCCATTGTGGCGTTGTGAGAGCACGTCTCCAGGTTTGAGTTTACTGCAGAATCGTCTGTAAGATATTGAGTTCACTGGTTACATACTCCTTAAATCTCTGGCTTACATCTTCATTGAGAAATATTTTGCTCCAATACAGTTTAAGTTTCCTAATCAACCGTTGTCTAATCAGATAAATTAAATGGCATGCAATTACTACACTCTCTTTGAGGGTGTACAGTCTTTTGAATATAGCACCCCATCCGATCTGCAGATCAGACAATGATCAAACCGCAATTCCCTAAACATTGCAACAAGTGTTTCTGTTCCTCATTATATCAGATGACAGTGAAGGTTGCAATCCTTGTCGGCTTAAACCTGCGTAGTCATCTTCCAAGCGACATTTTTTTTTCTTTTATTTTTTTAGATCATGTATTCATTGTACTGGTGGACACAACTTCACGGTGAACCCAAGTCACATATGCATTAATATGTGTACATAAAAGATGTGTGCTACGATTGTACACAGATAGAGCTGGATTCCCTTCCAATATCGCTCAGTACATGCCGACAAAGACAATGTAACTGTCCATTGCCTTATCCTCTAATTTGTAGCCAATTCATGGCACAATCAAAGGCTTACAGAAAGGCCTCATGTAGGGGTGTTAATTGGGCGGGCCAACCCGTGGCCCAGCCCAGTCCAGCCGATATTATAGCACATTAGGTTGACCTAAATTATCTAAATCAAGTTGGATTAAATGTGATTTGAGATTAGTCAAATTTGGATTGAGTTGGGCCGAAAATGGACCGACCCGGTTTGATTCATTGACTTTTTCATTACCTCATACAAAAGGTAGAATATTTTTAATAAACTAACTATTAATAGGGTTAGCACAACCCAGCCCAACCCACTCACTGTTGAATTTGAGTTGAATTTGGACTGACTTTGAGTTGAACTTAGACTAAATTTGGACCGGACAAAATTAGACTGAATTATTTTAAATTTGGGTTAAACCCAAAACACCACATAACCTAGCCCAGCCCACCCAAATTACATCCCTACGGCCAGGTCTCATGTACCAAATTTTGTCCATGAACTATTTGTCCATGAAAATTTTATGAATTATGATCAAAATATTTCGTGGATAGTACTATAATTTTACTAAGCAAAAGAAGAAATTATAAGTATAATGTAGGTAAGCTCTTAAAATCCCTTTGTACAGAAAAAGGACCAAGATGGTGAGAGCACATCGATCCCAAAAGAAAGATATGGTGGTAACATAAGAGCCCGAGGCAGAACCCCCGCAGCTTATCATTAATAAATAAATGAAGCAATCCTTTTAGGGATTTCTATCTCCCTCGTAAAGATCAGAACATTTCTCTCAACCCAAATTGGCCATAATGTAGCATCGAAGATAAGCCACCAAGTCTTAATGGTCCTCCTTTAAGAATCAACATTCCACCCAAGCAAAAAGCCCCACCACAGATCTGGCAGCTGGTGATCACATGGTAGCCAGAAAAAAAACATCCTCTCCTCAAAGAGCATCTAGAGAAGTGATGAGTGGATTCTTCCCCCTCCCCTTTAAGGCAGCAGAGCATGTTAATTTCTATCTGGCAGCTGTGATGGCATGGTAGAGGGTCAAAAGTGTCAAATAGTAAATAGGGAGACCATTGAACACCAATATGCAGAGAACCAATCTTCCCTTACAAGAAAGCAAAACCTCCCTGTCCATCCTACCAATCTAGGTTTAAATTTTTGGATAATCTCTGCCCCTTCTCTACCGTGGATTGCCCTCAGGTTAATGGTAAACCTAGATACTGAATAGAAAGGTCTGCAACCACAACCTAAGACCACCATTGTCTCCAAAAAAGCCCTGAAGGGAGAAGATCAATAAAAAAGAAAACCTTGAGAAAAGCATTCACTTCAGACATAATTAAGATCATTGAGGTTTTTACATAATAGATGAATTATGGTGAGTTTCCCAAAGTCAACTACATTTCAGGGACTGCTATCCAACAGACTCTAAAAGGACATTACAATTTACCTATGAAGAGTAAGAATGCATTTGCAGGAGGGAGGAAAAGAAAAATAAAGGACCAACCATCAAACTTGCAACCTTCAATCTGCTCAGCTATTAGTAAATGAGAGAAGCTCCCTTGGATGGCATAATATGCCTAATGCCCTTGCTTAGGCTATTGAATAATTCATCGAGAGAGCACTTGTTGATAATGAAAATCCGTAAATATGATCATTCAATTAGGGAACAGTAAGGACAATGCTACTTGTACCTAGGATACACTTTAAAGCAAAGTACACCTTCCATTTCAACCAACCAAATATCTATTCAAGAACTCTCCAGCTACTGATAGCATTGGAAAACTTGATGGCCAGTGACAATGGAGAAAGTACCTTGCTGAGTAAGAATGTCAAAATGTTGACTTTTAAAGATGCATGAACCTATCAATTTCACATGCTTGTTTACAAGCCAAAGCACAGGGTAGCAAATTGCAGGGAATTGATTCTTCACTGTTAGTTTCAGATGGTATGGTACCTAGCAACAAGAAGGACGAGGAAAGAAGAAAAATATCAAAGTAATCAGAATGGAGTGTTTCAGGAGAGTGTTTCAGGAGTTTCAAAAACAACTCATTATTACATAGCCCCAGGAGAAAATGGTAAGTACTACATGAGGTTGTTAAACTTAAGAAAGCCAAAGAATATCCGCTTCATAGTTTGACAATAGTGGGTTTGTAGTCAATGACGACAACTTTGTCTAATGCCAGAAGAAACTCATTTGCAAATTCAACATGAGCAGGATGTGCCACATATTCTGCAACGCCTTCCACACTTTCAAAAGTCGATTCAAACACATGAGTGAAACCTTGATGCAGGTTCTCAGCACTCACATCCTTTCCCCTATGTTTAACATAAGCAATTGTAAAGGTGAAAATAAACATATCCAATATTTGAACTTGCACACTCAAGAAGTCTAATAAATGAAACCAAGCCTAGATACAGTAGCCTCTAAATTCAAGGAAACAATAATTGTTACTTGAATATCTGAAGAATATATTAACAAAGTTACTCTGTCATAGGTCTGTTAGATGGGTCTGTTAGGCAGCAGTACCCCAAGAGTTGGGTGAAGATGACAGGGACCAGAACACAGCATATATTTGACTAGACCTGTACAATGTTACAGTTGAGTTGACACTAGAGAGGGTGACTTGAAGACACCCTGAGATGCAGGAGACGATGCAAGGCTGGGAGCTCCTTTATTAGTTTTTATTAGGACCATTTATGATCTATTATGTTGTTTTTAATTTTCTAAGAATTATAAAAACGTGAATAAAGGAGGAAAAGTCCTAGAGTCATATAGGAATCTTTAGGGTCAGGGGTTACAAATCTACTCCCTATATATGTATGCGTTTTTTTAAAAGAAATGAGAGAAGAAATGGAATGAAGAAAATATGAGTTTATTTTTACCTGAGTGTACGTTTTTGGTCTTTGCGAGAGAGACTTCCTCTTCTTCCTAGGCGCGAGGCCGAGAATCCTCCCTCCTCCCCAGTGCGACGCTGGGAAAATCCTCCCTGCCGGTGTGAGGCCGGCAGGATCCCTCACCGGCTCTCCCATTCTCCCCTCTTCCCCTTCGTCCCACATCAAGTTTGGTATCAGAGCATACCCGATCCCCACTGCGCCGCCGCTCCATCGCCGTTCCCCGTCGGAGTCGCTGCAACCCTCGCCCACCCGCCTTGTTCAGCTTGCGATCCTGCTCGTCGCCGCGTTCGGCTCCACTTGAGCCATCAGACCCACCACGCCAACGCCACGCCGGTCCCGCTAGCCACCACAACCGCCCCCTCACCAGTCGTCGGCTTCCGCCCCACGCCGCTGCCATCGGAAATCTCCGAAACCGTCGCCCTAACCGCAGGTTTCGTCCGAAACCACCATCGCCGCTGTCACCGGCTGCCATCGCCGCCGGCGTCGCTGCCCACTCGCCGCGCTCACCAGTAACCCGATCGGCCGCTGCCGCTGCCACCAACGCCACCCACAGCAGTCAAGCCCGCTTCCCCTCTTTCTGGTTCAAGGGTTTAAAAGAAGAGGTCGGTGCAGACGCAGTCATCGGCGCAGCCTGTCGGCGAAGCCTGCCGACGAAACCCGATTGTCCGCAGCCCGCCGACGCAGCCTCATCCGTTGCCATCCACCACTGCCTTTTTCCCTTCCCGCAGCTGCCGGTGCCAACACCATTGCTCCCCGCCCCGCCGTCGCCGCTGCCCCGTCCGGCCGTCGCTGCCGCCCTGCCAGCCAGCCACCCCACCCGCCTTCGCCCCTGCCCGTGCCGCCTACTGCCTCGTGCCGTTCTGGTTCGGATGGTAAAGAAGTAGAATAAAGGGTGGAAGAAGAAGGCTCGTCCTCTTTCGATCAAAACCTGGTCAAACCAGGTTGACCAGACCCAACCGAGCCATTCGGGGCACTAGTCCGAGCCCATAACGCACGGGTCCGAGCCACCTTCTTTAAAGGGTCCTTAGGTCCTATTGGATACCTGGTCTGACCAGGTTCTAAAGGGTAAAATGGTCCAAGCCACCTATTTCAACCCTGGTCCAAGCCAGGGTGCGGCCAGGTCCCAGCCAAGGTGCCATCCAGGTCTGTGAAAGGTGTCGGGTGGTGCAACTGGAGCCGTTAGCGCACCGCCCTCGCTGCGAGCTTGTCCGAACACTGATTCGCGCACCGTCTGCATCGTTGGACTCGTATCGACGAGACCATCTCAGATCCAGTGCGCTACATCCCCAATTGCCTCGTTTTGAGTGCCACTACTGCACACATACCGAGGACATCGATCGCGCATCCTGAAGCCAGCATCAGCCGCCTCTGCCAACTTCTGACGCACTGGTTTTACAGAGGCTAGCGGCCGACTTGTCTCGTTTGCATGCCGCTGTTATGCCTTACAAGGACACTTGTGCTTGCCGTTCGAAGTCGTTTCGGACTCCAATTTGTGTACCGTTCGCACCGTCGGGTTCGTTTCGACGAGACTGACCCAGATCCTGCACACTAAATCTCCGACTTGTCTCGTTTTGCGTGCCGCTGCTGCATGCCTTACGAGGACACTTGTGCTCGCCGTTCGAAGTCGTTTCGGACTCCAATTCGTGCACCATTCGCGCCGTCGAGTTCGTTTCGACGAGATCGACCCAGATCCGGCACACTGAGTCTCCGACTTGTCTCGTTTTGCGTGCCGCTGCTGTACGCCTTACGAGGACACTTGTGCTCGCCGTTTGAAGTCGTTTCGGACTCCGATTCGTGCACCGTTCGTGCCGTCGGATTCATCTCGACGAGACCGACCCAGATCAAGCACATTAGTCTCCGACTTGTCTCGTTTGCGTGCCACTGCTACACGCATATCGAGGTCATCTTTTGGGCTCCGTTTCTTGCATTGATCGCGTCATTGGCTTCGTCTCAGCAAGACGGACTCAACTCCAGAGTGGTGCTGCCCCTACGACGCCTCGTTCTGCAGATCACTGATTGATTCTATCAAAATTGGAGCCTTGGGATAATCTCTTGCAACATGTCTTCCATTTATTTCCGTTTCATTGTGTTCTTGCCGAATCGAGAATGGACAACATTGATATTAGATGAGAGAGCTAGTGATAATGTGATTCCTCAGTATATTGTTGATTCACAGTTGAAGACGGACGAGATTTTTATAAAGGGTGATAAAGTTTTTGTGGAGTTTAATCGGCGAGTTAAGGGTGTCATCATAGGACACTCCACTACTTATGTGGATGGAACTTGGTATACTATAAATCAATTGAACTCTTCTATTTGCTTGGGTCGAGAGTGGCTATCAAAGCGCCAAGCGACAGTGGATTATGATAAACGTCGATGCTCCCTCGTACACCCTCATCTTGATGGACGTGAGTTCACGTTTCCGGAATCGACATTTTATTCTCCTAAGATAATGGAAAGACCGTCCAAGTTGCTTAATACAGTCTCGCTAATTACAAATGATGATCAATCAGAGTGTGTCAGTTGATACTGAGGGTGCTAGTGTTGATCCTACGGCTGACGATGTTCGAGATACTACTCTATATATTGAGTCTGGACTTCATTTAATGGCGGACGATGTGATTGAGACTAATTCAGTACCATTGGTCGTCAGTGAATCATCAGATAATGTTGTGTGGGATCAGGCGCTCATTATTGAAGCTAAATTTGACTTACTTTTTGAATACGTATTTGATATTCCGGATGTCCAGTGCGAATCTCTATGTCTTGCAGACGTTACTTCATCTGAGTTTGACTTGCTATGGTGTAACTTTAAGACTTATTGTCAGTGCCACATTCAGCTCTTCATCCTGAAGATCTATATGCAGTCAATTGTACACCGCTGGTCTGTGGTCCCCTTGCTCTTCATATGGCTTCTTCGGCATTTCAAAACTTGAGGACGAGTTTTTTCGAATTAGGAGAGATTGATGCAGGAGACGATGCAAGACTAGGAGCTCCTTTGTTGGCTTTTATTAGGACCATTTATAGTCCATTATATTGTTTCTAATTTTCTAAGAATTTTAAAAACGTGAATAAGGGAGAGGAAGTCCTAGAGTCATATAGGAATCTCTAGGATCAGGGGTTACAAATCCACTCCCTATATATGTATGCGTTTTTTTTGAAGAAAAGAGAGAAGAAATGGAATGAAGAAAATATGAGTTTATTTTTACCTGAGTGTACGTTTTTGGTCTCTGCAAGAGAGACTTCCCCTTCTTCCTAGGCGCGAGGCCGAGGACCCTCCCTCCTCCCCGGTGCGACGCCGGGGAAACTCTCCCTGCCAGTGTGAGGCCAGCAGGATCCCTCTCCCATTCCCTCCTCTTCCCCTTTGTCCCACATCACCCTGGCTTCAAAGGATGAGAACTTTCATGTATACTTTCATCAACTAGATGCAATGTTAAAAGCCTAACTGTTCCGTACAGGTAAATCATAACAAAAAGATAAAAATCTCAAAAAGTTCCATAGATCCAAGCAAGCACCAAAATAATTCCACAAAGGGAAAGGAATGGCAAAATATTTCCACAACGAGTCTTTATGGATGATGTAAAATGCATATTCGTGTTAAGATAGCTAAGCTATGTTTTCAATATGCATGCACGAGAAGGATATGGCTAAAATTTACTCTATTTTTTCAGTTTTTTCCTATATTCTGTTTACCTTTTGAGTATGGGGGTTTTGTAGGGAGGGGAAATTTTTAAAAATTTTAAATCACTCAACAATGTAACAATGGGAATACGTGTTTCATGGGTTTTGAAGTTCATAGGAAAAGGGAAATTGAATACCACAAATGAAACAACTGAATCTGGCTGAGGCTAGATGTCAGCAAGTTACCGGTGGTAGAGAAGGAGCTGATTGCAAAAATATCACTAATGAGAGTATAATAATAATAAAAAAAACATAAGCATCAACAAGATGACGCTGGCACCTAAGCGCAATATGGCTGTCATGGAAATGTACAATTCCAGAGAATGCTGCAAAAATACTGGAGAAAAAACAAAGAAAGGTGGCTTGTAGTCTCCTATAAGACATTTATCAATCAACTAAGGGTGTTCAGTTGCTAGAAATGGCTTGTGTCTCTACTACCTTTTTTTATGTTTTTTGGGTGGGGAGAAGGGTGTTGAGGGAGATAAAGTATGCTATAGCTATGGAATATTGTGCATGCATATCCTTCATTGGCTTCCCATCTACTGCCCTGTTGCAGGAAATACAGGCAAAGGGTTAGAACATGCTGCATAGAGAGAAAGATAAGAAGTTAAATACCTTAGTCGTTGGGAGGATTGCTTTGATCCCCTCAACTCTTCCCTATCTCTTGAATCTAGAAATCCCTCCAATTCTCTCCGTACAAATCCCACAGTTATGATTGCACAAGGATTGGGGGGTTGGGTTTTTCTTCTTTGAAAGCCCTGACCTTGCCACCTCTTGATTTTAAGATTTTGTAACATCAATTTGTGCAAGCACTCCTTAAGCAGATATTAACAAGTAGATGGACATTACAATCTCCTTCAAATCCTTAGGCGCCACCTTATAGTTGTAAAATTTGAAGCATTGCCTTAACAAAATGTATAAGTTTCTAACGAAATGCTTTTCACGTTTACACATAATTTTAAAAGTGAATGATCCGATTAAGAATTGAAATTTGATTCAGATGATCAAAGTTGGTCGTCAAATATAGTAAGAAAGAGATTTAAATTTTTGGAAGATAGAAAGATATTTAATCGGTCCCTATGCTTAACATTTGTTTTTATATTATTATATTAAATGTTTTTTATTATTTCATGAATCACATAACTCGAGCTATTAAGGTGTCGTTTGGTGCATTGTAAAATGCCGTGAAATCTCAATTTCAAATCACCGACCTTTTAAAACCAGTGAAAGTAAAATCTCTGATTATCACCGGTTTTGAAAGCACCGGTTTTAGATTACGGTGATTTTGGACTAAACCAAAATCAACTAAAAAGAGGATTTTAAGTGTCAACCAATTTTGAAATACAATAATTTACGACCCACCAAACGTACGAAGAAATATCATAAAACGGTTTACAGCATTCCTAATGCACGGAAAACACTGTTTTACGGTCATTTACAACATTTTATGGTGCTTTGCGATGCACCAAACAACACCTAAAAAAATAAACCCATGGAGTTCTGATCTGATATTGCTTTTTTTGATTTTCTAAACATTATTTACATGTATTTCCTATTCTCTAAATAATAATTTTTTTTCTTTTATAACTTTTTAGGTGTCTCATTTCAAAGGAAAGAGGTTTCTCCATAATCTGGATCTCGTACATGAGTAGGAGAGATCATTTACATTATTTTTCCTGTATTATTCTTACAAGGTGGCTCAGTGACCAAGGATTTACAGTGCCTCTTACGTGAAAGAGGTTTGAATTTGGGGTATATATGTAAAATATTTTAGTTGGTTTCACAACCTTTTTGGCGAAGGGGTATAATTGCAACCTTTTGAAGACTTTGGTGGTATTTATAATGATGTGCGGAAGTTAGGGTACACAAACAAATAGGGTAGTTTACATAGATACATATACAAAAATTTGAAGTTTATAAATAATACTTATTATTAGCTTCAACAGAATAATTTGCTGCACCAGCAGGTGGTTCTATACCTCCTGATGGTGTTTTTAATTTATAAAAACTTTTTTAGAAATTCTTTTAGAGGCCCCCCAACTGACCTACACAACTGTATATCCGATCCTGGATCGGATGACCTACAAAAAGATAAAAAACAAAAAACAGGGTCATCCGATTTAGGATCAGATTATACTGTCATATAAGGCACCATGCACCAGACTACTTAAACACGTGTGACCCCATTTAAAGGTCATCATTTGCTATTGCACGTATCACTGGCTTCACCCAAAGCTAAGCATGGAAATTGCAGTCCGAAACAGAGGAATGAACCTTTACACAGAGAAGAGTCCCAAATGATTAGTTAAAAGGTGTATTCACCCCCTTATTTGTCAACACTAAACATTTTTTTCCCCAATATACTGTTAGCTGCCGGTTCCATCCAAAAGACTCGTCACTTGAAAAGGCCTATTCACTCCCTTGTTTGTGTACACACAGGTCACTAACCAATCTTTTCCCAGCATGTGACCAAAGACCTGAATGTCCTAGTTCGTATGTCCCATACCATAGAAACCATAATATCGTGCCACATTTCTATGCACCGCCCCTGGTGCCCACTCTAGATAGTTGTCGCTCATGCAACCCACCTGGGAGGGGGGATCCTACCAACAAGGGGAGGAATGGGTTAGATTCGGTGGGATCCAGGATAAATCCGTGTCCTTATCCACGATGTTATCAGCTTGCACCTTACGGAGCCTGTGTCAGCTGACCTATAACCTAATAATCAATGCACCATATGCATGCAGTCAAGAACAGATTTGTATCTGTTACCTTATCTGCTAGGCATATCGGTTCAGGAAAGACTATCCTTTTTTTTTTTGGACAAGCGTATAATGGAAAGACTATCCATTACCCAACGTATAAGCTAATAGTTGATCAACTCGTTGGGTTATCAGATAAGATCTGAATCCCTAGTCCCAACCATATTACCTCTAGGGGCAATTCCTCCGATCCAGCGGGCACCAGGTAGCCCTCTCCTAGCCTAGGTCGCTCCTTCCAAAAACAATGTGAGAACTTGCGGTGACTTTGATAGATACCATTTCGGCACTATTAATCCTCCACCTATCGAAAAACTGGAAGAGGACTCCGGCGCAGACCTAGAAAACATCGAAAAGGAGATCCCAATCCAACCCGAGACCTAGAAAACTAACAACAACAGGATCGGAAGAGAAGAGAAAGGAGAAAGAAAACGAAAAAGGAAGAACAAGAGGTGGGGGAGGGGGTTGCAACAAAGGGGATTCACAGACCAGCATGGAAGGGGGAGAAGGGGGGATGGATACCAGTGGAAAGCCTTCATGGGGTCGATGAGGGAGACGAGGCCGGCGTAAGCCTTGATCAGTTCGTCCACCCTCTCCGGCGTGATGTCGTCCTTGAACTTGCCCAGGAGGACGTGCTTGACCACCCCGTTCGCCTCCTCCATCGCTCCCGTCGACCACTACTCCCCCTTCCCGGCGGCTCACCCTCCCGTTTTCTTACCCTTCCGGCGTGCCCACCTCTTTCCCGGGATTCCGGCGACGTGCGCGCTTCCAATCGGAGGGGAGGTGGGGTTTGGTGGGGGTGATTTGGGGGATGGGGAACCGGCAACTGAGGCGGCTATTTACGCGAACAAGAACAAGGAGTCAAACCAAAAAGAGCACTATTGGGAAGGGGGACTGAGCTCCCCTCGGGAGGTCCACTTTAGGAACGGAAACCTCCAAAAATTGCATAAGAATTCTAGGAAAAATTAATCAGAGGGCCTATCGAGATAAGTATTAGTATGATAGGTCCTTACTTTTTAGATGAACTTATTTACCCCCTTTAGTGTACTGGTGATGTGCAGATCAAATTTTTTATTTTTTTATTAAAATTTGTAGATTTTGTTGGAGCAATCCCATCCGCCCCGATCTTGTAGTAAGTATATTTCGTTTTTGAAGAATAAACTTTTTTTGTACACGTAAATCAAAATATACATAAACTTGTTTTCAAACAATAAATATGCAGGGATCTTGAGATCAATTCGAACTTGTTAGTGATATCATTTAATTTTTTATTAGACACCTAAAAAAATACAAAATTTTAACAAAAATTAGAAGAAAAAACAATCAGCCCAGCCCCTGGTGCATGATCAATCTTATTTTTTAATTATTTTATTTTATCTTTGAAGTTTTTAAATTTTTTTTGTAGCATCCGATCAAAATCGAACAGTATACTCAATAAATTTGGCCTGAGCATGCGACATATCTTTTAATTTTTTTTTACATACGTAAATAGAGATATACATAAAAAAAGTTTTTTTTTCAAAAAACAAATATAGAAGAAGCTCGGACCAACTTGAGATTGCTGGCAATATCATCTGATTTCTGATCAGATGCTCTAAAAAAATTAAAAAATTATAAGAGGAAAATTAAAAGAAAAAGATAAATTAATCTCAATCACACCATGACGTCTGACTAAATTAATGTTATCAATAACGTGTAATAGATAATCAATTATCAGTCACATGTAATATAACATATTTTTTTAAGTGAGAGAAAGGGAAAAATATTATTCATTGAGACGGAGAAAGAAAGAGAAGCAATTAGTTATAGGAGAGAGAAATAGAAATACATTAATTACTATAGTAGTAAACGAATAAAAAAAAACTTTATAAGAGACCGCTGAAAAATTCATCTCTTACCTCTATTAAATAAAAGAAAATAATATAAATAAAATATAAATAGTAATTTTCTTTTTAAAATAAAAATTGAGAGAAAAAAAATTGAAAAAAGTGTAACTACACACTCTATCTTGTCCGATAAAGTATGAAGACTGAAAAAAAGTTACACCTACCATGTGACCGATAATTGATTATGAATTTGTTGTCGATAATATTAATCTAGCCATGCATCCTAACGGATTTAGGTAAATTGTTTTTTTTTTAATTTTTTAATTTTTTTAGAACATCCACCTTAACGAAATGACAACTCCCCTATAATCCCATGAACAACAAAGCATACGATCCATCTCCTCCCTCACCCTCACTAATTTAAACATACTGCAACTTTTAAATCTAGAGCCTAAACCATGCCTCTCATCCTCCTTCCCCACCATCACTATCACTACACTACACCAACTCACTAACAAGAAGATGGCAATGTGACATCTTATTGTGCATAGCAATAGTTGCTCTCGTTGGCTACATACATCCCATCTTATACATCTCATCTTCTCTGCTTGGTCACATTCCTCACTTATGCCAACTGTCATTAGAGGTCCGACCCGCAAACCCGCCAAAGACGCATGACCAAATTAATGTTATCAGTAATGTAACACCTCAAACTTCGTGTCCAGTCATTCGACTTTCAGCGAAATTCGAAGACGGTATACGTATGGAACATAACATATATATAACAAACATGAGAGAATAAAAGTCCACAAGATAAAACAAATAGCCATCCATCGTAAATTTTAAATAATAATAACCCAACATAATTTACAAAAGTCTTTCAATAACAACTGTCTCAACATAACATAATCAACCTCTTTCAACTCTCTAGGATCTAACAAATTACTTAATAGACTCAATTACTCCTACTACATTAATCTACTAAAAGGAAATATCTCATATATCACAACTAACCTCGAATCCAAAAACTCCAAATAATTCTTACGCCTCGTGGTCAGAATCAAAGTTCAACTCTATGACCACCTCTCCTAAAAAAATATCTAACAAACTTATTGAGTATAAAACTCAGTAAGCATTATCCCTTTCACAAGCTAAACATATAATAATTAAAATTCACATAATAATCATATCATATTATAAACAATTCACAATGTTATATATAGATCAAATAAGAGAATGATACAAAACATAATCTCACAAATATCTCATATCAAATCAGATGCATTTTCTGATAATCTTAAACAAATATGATAATCATAATACTTATTATATATATTAAATTTTCTTATTTGGTTTGAAAACAAACTACTAGTCACAAACATATCACATAATTCTTCCAACACATAGGGAAGCACATATCACATATCATATGGCTCAAAATATAATTAGTAACATGTAATTGATAAGTTCACAATTTTACATAAATAGCAGACGAAATTTACACACTTTGCTATCAATTTAATGAACAAAATCACATGAAATGATAGATAAATCAATTGTGTTTTCAAATATATCAATTCTCTAAAATTCTCAAATAAGATCTTCTCGGCAATTATTTGAATAACTTAGATTGCCGCATGACCTTAAGTGTTATTTTATATAGATGTAGGACATGAAGGAGCAGATGGCAAAGTGGTTAGACTACATGGACTTCAGCAAAGTGACCAAAGTTCAAATCCTGACAAAAACAACATTTCCGTATTTTAGCTTCAACTGGGGCCCACAGGCTAACTAAGAGAGAGAGGAGGAGGGAATCATGGAATATAAAAAGAAAGATATTTATTTCGAAATTCAAAAATTTAAAATAGCTTTTATGGACTTAAAAGATGATCCTATAATTAAGAGAGATGAGGGAATTCTGAAATTCAAAATTCAAAATACCATTTATTATTTTAAATTGGATCTCCTAATCAAGGGAGAGCTTAATGCAAGGAATTTAAAACTTTTTTTGCTATATTTTTTGAAATTCAAATCCTCCTCTATTTTCTATAAAGCCAAGGAGGGAGGTCAAAGGGGGGGTTCCTAATTTTCGGATATTTTCTAAAATTTCTCTCTCTCTCCCTTACTTTTTCTCTTACTGCCCAAGCCCTCTCCCTTGTTGGGATCCGGGCGGGACACAAAGAACGCAGCGGAAACGACGAATAAAATTATCCCGCCCGATGCCTGCTGATCCGATTCGGAACGAAAACTAAAACCGAAAACTAACGGGTCGTAATCTGATTACCGTGCGCGGATTCGAATCCGCAACCGTCTTAGTTCCATCGAGGCGATGCCGTGAGCCGCACAAGCGTCCGGCCTCCAGCGGTATCCACGCCATCCTCCGCGGTGGTTCGTCCTCACTCTCTCGTCCGTATCAGCTCGCTCGCTGAAGATCCGTCGCCACAACGATTGCCGAAAACCCGCCAACGGGAATTCCCAACTTTCGGGAATAACGCGCGGCAGAGACGGAGACAGTCCCGGCACCTCGAACGAGGCGGCCAGAGGAGGAGAGAGAAAGGAGGGGTGACGGCCAGCATGGGAAAATCTTGGAGCTAGGCCCAGGGTTTCTCAACAACGCAAATATATATTAAGTCGGCGCGACTTTTCACAAAAGTCCCCGAATTAATATAAATCTCACTTATGTACTACCGATTGAGAATCTTATTGCGTGTGACCCTCTAAGCCTATTTATCAGTCCGATTTTCAGCCTGTTAAGTCCAATAACTAGTTATTGACTTATTGTAATTAATTAATATCTAGATATTAACTAATTATTTAGCCGAATTAACATCGCATGTAAATTCGGTCGGACTTCCGATCAAGTTGGGTGCCAAGCAACACCGCATGATCTCGAAAGGTAATGGAGTTCAGCAACCCACTCATAGAACTTGTCCGTCCACAGTTACCGCGTGGCTATAATCCTTCGTTCGCACAATGTTCTCGAGTTAACCTAGGATATGGTAAACTGTCAAACCCTAGATGGTCAACTCACTTGAATCAGACTTCGCTGTACAATATCCGAAAACCTCTTTTTTGATATTATTTCTGCTCTGACCAAAGACTCCTGTGGATCTATTCTAGAACATTCTCTCTCCAGTTACCTGAGAGCGAACAATCCTTTATTGAACACACAATCACCTTCGAAGGTCTTCCGCTGGACTTGATCCTTGACTATTAGAAATCCCGTGGATAGGGATTCGTAGGCCAAGGTCAAAGTCCAGAAGTCCACCAACAAGGTCTCTTTGGTGTCTCAAATCCAAGGATCAACCACGCCACTGTGACGATGAATCAAGCCGATTGACAGTCAGGTAAATTACCATTCAACGATTCATGTCGGATCAGTTCAGTGAACTCATTCCCCAATGAGCACCTACAGGTTTACCATTGTGTCTTCACACAAGTAACTAACGAGATCAGTCACCCTCATCATATAAGCTAGAATAACCTGTACTAGTCTTACCGGATGTTTGATGTCTTTCTCAAACATCCTACGATTAGGAACAATTAAGAATATGTGTTTATAAGTCATCAGTCTCATTATTATGATCTCATTATAATCTGATGACTATTGCACATATTCATGGACTTCATTATGCACAATTATAAATATGCCAATCTACATAATGAATTTAATGCCATTGATTAGTGAATCAGATTGAAATAGGTGCCTTATGATTGGCTTAGAGGACACCTATATCCATCATCTCTCTCTCACACAACATTTCTCTTTCTATCTCTCCCTCTACGTCTCTCTCTCTCTGCATTTTTCTCTCTTTCTTTCTCACACTTTATCTCCAGCTCTCTCTCCCTCTCACGCAGCATCCCTCTCTTTTCTCCCTTTGTCTCTTTCTTTCTCTCTCTTTGTCAGGCTCTCTCTCTCTCCCTTGCTTTTTCTCTCTCCTATTCTCTGCGTTTGTCCCCCTCTCTCCACCTTTTTATCTCTCTATCTCTCTTTGTCAACGCCTCTCCCCCGAGCCCGTGCCCGCCACGCAGCGTGCCCACGCACGGCTGCCGCCACCACGTGCCTACCCCGCCTCGGTGCTGCGCCCGCCCGGGCCACACGGCACTCCGCGAGAGTTCGCGCTGCCCCTCCTCGTCGCTCGAGCCGGCCCGTTCGTGGTTTCCCGCTCAGCCACCTCCACGTGTCATCGCCAGCCCCGTTTCCCGCCTGCAGCAGCCAGCCGCCGGGATCGCCTTGCCACGCGGCAGCGTATGCCTGTTCGCGCTGCCCGGCTTCGTCGCTCGAGCCACCGAGCATCGCCAGCGCCGCCCTCCACCTGCCACTGCATCGCTTGCCGTGCTGTCTAGCTGGCCGTACCCGGCGCACAACGCCAACAGCCACCCAACCATTCACAGGCCTCAGTTCACTGCACTGCCGAGCATCCTAGCACCCTACTAGCGGTCCACTGCCCCGTCAGCGCCAGCGCGCTTCTGCCTCAACAGCCAGGCAGTGTGCCTCCTGAGCCAAGCCTTCAAGTGTGGCTTCCTTCTCATTATAGTCTTACTGTTGCCATATTTGAATTAGTTTATTTTTTGTGCTAAATAATTAGGGAACATTTCTTTCACTGTATTTTATTTTAGAACTAGTTTAATTTGTTTTATTTCAATGATGGAGGTTTTGTTATTTTCTTTTTGATGTTATAGTTATGTTAATTGTTTTCTTAGATCAATATTATCTTGTTAGATTTATTCACTTTACTTAATCTCAATAGTTAGTTAATTAAGTTTTAGTGGTTGATTCTAGGTGCTAATTAGAGATTTTGTTGAAAACATTTAAAATTTTTTAATTGACTTTTGTCCAAATGCTTAAAATAGTTTTTCTTGACTAGAATATTATATCAAAAATTCAATTTCATTCAAAATCCAAAGTTTCCAAAATTAGAATTCTATTTCCTTGAGGATCGACCCAGTCTCAACCATACACTACATTGCTATCTTTATTTGAGATTCAGAAATTAAGATTGATGTTATTTGTGTTTTAACGACGGCATTTAAATACGAAATTACATATTTTAAAACTCATATTTATTTAAATTTTACATCATAAAATAGATTTATAATGTCTTAAAATAATTCAAATGATTCACGTATATATGTTAAACTATCACAATTCTATATCTTAATCAAACAAACATCTTAACCACAACATAAGGGGCCACATATACATATACTAAATACTTAGGTAATTGTACCAAGTCTTGACTACCGCAAAATCGAAAATCACATATATCCTATCACTACGTCATACTGAAATAGGTTTCGTAGATTTTACTTATTGCCTTTGGGTCACATAATACCCTATCTAACAAGGACACTTACATTGGAATCAAACCACATAATCTACTTAAGATGGCAATGTCCATATCACGCATATTAAATTATATGACGCATGTCTTACAGAAATTAAAATTAATCATAATCTGAATTGAATATTAATCATATAGCTAATGATATTCATTTACAAAAACAATACAATATTCCTTAAAACAAGACGTTTTAAAGCAACATAATGTTCTACTATTCAAATTAATATAAAATTGATTCCAACAGATTATAAATATTTAAAAAATATTTTTCAAATATTTTCATAATTTTTTAAAATGAAATATAATTTTCACATGTTAAAAACTATTTTTCGAGGCTAAAAATTTATTAAATTATATAAATAATATCAAATAGATTCATAAAATAATTAAACTTGGCAGACAAAATATAAATACCATATGAAAAATGTCTACAAAGTTTCGTTAAGATCCGTGTTCATATGATACAATTTAGACATTTATAGAATGCTCAAATTGAGTCACTTATAGTAGTTTTGAATTAATTATTGAAATAAATATTAAATAAATTATAAAAGTAGTCTTGATGAAGTTTTGGTAAAATTTTCAGGTCAATCAGAATTAAAACTAGTGAGAACGGATATCAGGAAGTTTAACAGAAAAACTACGTTATGAACCATGATAGTATATATATCGGTCGACTAACCCAATCATACCGGTCGACCGAATTCGACCAGAACAGGTTAGAACATATTTTTTTTCAAGGGTTCATAATTTTATCTTTTAGTCTAATAGTTTCTAATCAAACTTAATGATATTTTCAACATATTTTACGCATCGAAACATTGAAAACAAACTATGCTTTTCATATAATACAAAATATCCATGTTTTGGGGAATCCTCATCTACCTCTTACGTTATAAATCTCCAAAATCTACTAAGAGATCTCGACTTTCAAAAAGAAGCACTACTTCTTAACCTTCCTCTTCGATCTCCAATACTCCTAGAAGGCAAAAGAATCATGAAATTATAAGTTATCATGAAGAACAACATTCATCTTCTTCTCTTTCTTCAAGAATATGAACAAAAACTCACCTTTCACAACATAGAATGACGGCTAGGTTTAACTACACCCCCAACCTCATATTTATCGAAATAACACTCAACTTTTGATCCAAAACAACCTATGCATACCACCTTTGATTTGGATTAATCCTCCCTTCCACGAATTAGAAACAATCCGACTCTAAATCGGATTCCTTTCCCGCAACTCTTCCTTCTTGAACTGAACTTTTAATTTTTTGACCTAGTAAATGAACGAACAACAAAAATTGTCTTCTACAAAGTTGTACATCTCTTCAATCTCTTTCCAACAGTACACACTATGCCAAAATCCGAATTATACACTAATATTTATCACTAAAATACCGGCCTGCTATCTTGAAAATCTAAACTCAGAAAATTTTGCTAAATTAATGGACTAAACTACTTATAAAATTAAGTTAATAGACTTACTCTAATTACTATATCACATTATATCTGATCCTTTACTTATTATTATTATTATTATTTATTATCTATTTAATTATTATTTATATTTTTAAAAAAATACTGGATATTACAAGTAACATGTAATTCATAATCAATTATTAGTCACATGACAGGTGTAACTTTTTTTCAATCTTCGGACCTAAGCGAACCAGATGGAGTGTTTAGTTACACTCTACTCAATTTTTATTTTAAAAAGAAAATTACTACTTGCATTTTATTTAGATCCTTTCTTTTATTTTATAAAGGTGAGGTGAATTCTTCAGAAGTCTCTTACAAAATAATTTTTGTTTTTGTTTACTACTATAATAATTATTGCATTTCTATTTTTCTCACTCGTGAGTAATTATTTCTTTCTCTTTTTCTCTCTTAATAAATAATATTCTTCTCTTTCTCTCACTTGAGGAAACATGTTACATTACATGTGACCTATAATTAATTATCTGTCACGTTATCGATAACATTAAGGAGATGAGATCCTTTGAACTAGTTGGACCTTAGGATTTTAATGGGCTGGGCTCGAGTCAAACTTATCAAAGCTCAAGCCCAAACTCACTAAGAAAAAAGAGGTTCAAGTCCAATCCAAACTCATTTCTCTGTACCTAGGTCCAAATTCAACCCAACCCCAAAATAATTCAAATTTGAGTTCAATCTTTGGACTTAAACTGAAGAAGAGTCAATTTGCTTGTTTAAAATATGTAATCCATCAAGTTAACAAAAATTAAGTAATACATATTTGGTGGAAAAGATCTTTTAAGGAAACACATTTACAAGAAAAATAAAAAATAAAATTAGCCATTTGATACTTATGAAAATATTATTCAGTTCCTTTGAAAAATGATATTTGGTTTTACAAAAAGGGGGGAGTCAACGAATTAAGTTTTTTGTTGACTAAACTTTATGGATTACTAAATATGTGATTGTGATATAGTTTTTTGGAAAAAAAAATTCATATGACCTATTTTACGTGAAAGTAAATGGATCCTATGATTATACATAAAACATATTGATAGCCAATGATTATGTTGTTAAAAACCCAAGCTAACAATCATATTTTAATCGGCTCATGTAAACTAATTTTAACAATAGCAATTGTGAGTCCGAGTCGATCCACAAGGAGTTAAACTTTTAACTTCGAAAACGTTGGAATTAATTATCTAAAAAGATGAAAAATATGAATGATTAGTTAATTTTCTACTTAAAGCAACAGTTCGATTAACTAAGCTACCTAAAGAAACAAAAACTAATTATTTGAGGTAATTTTCATAAACTAAATGCAACATCATATGAAAAATCTAAGTTAACACACACCACTATTTGAATCTTGCAAAATTAAGGGAATGTTAATAATCATCTAAAAATCATGAATCAAATTACAAAATCTACGGCTTAATATCCTTAAACTAAACATCAAATAATAAACAACTAATCTTAATTAAATAACTGTGCTAATGGAGAGAGAAAGAAAGAGCAACGGCAACAAAGCTTCTGTAGGCGCTATGTGAGGGTGCTGGCGCAGTAGACCAACGGTAGAGAAAGCGGCGCAGTGGACCGCTGGAGGCTTGCAGGTGCCGCACGTAGAAGCTTGCAGCCGATCTACTGCGTGCATGCGGTGGGGCGCTTGGAAGCGTGCTTGAGCTGCGGGGAGGCCGCTGGCTACGCATGGTAGGCGGGACGTTGGGGAGGCCCGGCTGGTGGCGTGCTGGGAGCAGGCGTGCACTGTGAACGCTGGGTTGCAGCGGCTACGCAGGGTGCGTGCACTTGCTGGGGGTTGGCTTCAGGCCCGTGGGCGTGGGGCAACGCATGGGGGCCGGCAGAGACGTGCTTGCATGCACGTTTGTGCACTGGTGGAGCCGGGTCGGCGAGAGAGAAGCGTGGGAGACAGCGAGAGAGAGAACCGGAGGAGGGGAGAACAGAGAGAGAGAAAGAGAGACCGAGAGAGAGAGGCGTGGGAGAGAGAAGGAGATGGCAAGGGGAGAGGGCGAAGGGTGTGGCTGAGATGAGAGAGACCTGGGAAACGGAGAGGACGAAGGAGAGTGCGGTAGGGAGGAAGAGAACAGAGGAGGGAGGAAGGGTGCTAGCGAACCCAGAGGGGGAAGGAGAGTGAATAATATATAGAGTAAGAGAGAGACGTGGGAAAGAGAGAGAGAGGAGGAGGGTGCTTGGGGGCGGCCGTCCTCCGAAACGGAGAAGGAGAGGGAATCTGCGGGAGAGGAGAAAAGGAAACAGAGAGAATGAGGAAAGCGTGGCTGAGAAAACAGAGAGAGAGTTCCCGAGTCTCGGTTCGTGGGGAGTCTTTTAAAGAGAAGGGAAGGAAGGTTTTTTTTAAAAAAAGAAAGTGGGGGAAAGGAAGGTGGCTGGTCTTTCTTGGGTTCTTTGGGCAAGAATTAGGGCAACATTAGGGCATCAAATGACATTTTTACCTCTGCTTTAATCTTTTGGACAAAATGAAGTCGAATTTATTGAGATTCGAACACTAGACCTCCCCCAAATTTTCGGAAACTCCACCAACCGCACTGCGTCATCGGCATGTCCTGTTCACATAGAATAAATATAAATTAGCATATTATCATTAAAAAATTATTATATTTATTTATTTCATCTCGATTTTGTCGAAAAACCGCAAATGCGCAATGTTGGAATGACAATGTTTTTAAGTCAGAATTTGACGAAATTGGTACCGTTGGACTTGGTACGCAATTATCCATCATTTCATGCTATTTTACAGATAAAAACGTGAGTATGATGCGTATGATTGCCCTTAAATGATCAATTTAACATTTTATCACACCCCCTAACTTACTCATTGCTAGTCCCTTAGCAATGCAAATAGAGGAAAAAATAGGACAACAATGAATTATCATGCTTCATTTGTAGTATCTATCACAAACAATTTAAGTGGTAGCCGATTGGTTAAGCTAAAGTTTTCATATCCCACAATATTTTGATTCACGACAGGTGATTGTGCATGAAAATTGGCACGCTTAGAACTCGTTTCCGACCTTTCTGGTATATTCTTGTCTTTACTACCCTTTAGATAAGACTACCTGAGGAGGAGAAGAGAATAAAAGATTTCCTGATCAGTCAGCGAGAACCGTTTTTCAGTTCCTGTCCCAACTCAGCACTTTTCATGACTTGGTTATGTTTCTGGTACGATGGATTTTTTTAGCGTGACTTTTTCATTTCATTGTACTTTTGCTTTTGAGAGTGCGTACTTTTTGCCACTCTCTTTGAATTGCCTTAGGGGAGGTGCGTACTTTTTGCCACCTACTTTCCTTTAGCTCTTTTAACGCCTTCTATTGCCTTTAGTGTTTACAGCTGTCTACTTTAAATGACCGCCTCTTTTAGAATGCTGAGTAGGACAGTCCCTTATTACGAATCCTACACATTCCTTTCGTTCAACCTAAAAAGAAAAATTAGAATAAGTAGTCTTATCCTTAAGGTTAATTTCAACAATTCTATACTTTTAAGATCTTTCATTTATTCTAAGTTGCCGTGTGTGTGTGAAAATTATCCTGCCGTGAATTTTTGTGAAGTGGGATATTTAAACTTTGAAGGTTCTTTAACCAATGTGACTAACAGAAAACTGATTTGTTTAAGATTTACTTAATGAAACATGATTTCATGCAATTTTCATAGGATGTGAAAATGAGTTTTTGAAAGAAATTTTAAAATTTTGACCATTTTTCAGTGAAAGATGCATATCAAATTGATTGTCCCACCCCCCAACTTGATTGACATTATCCTCAATGGCATAAAAGATAGCAAAAACATATCAGTCAGAAGAGAATTGTGAAGGAGAGAAACAACCTGTGATGACGAAGATGCGACATACCCAAGGCGACTACTGCTTAGGGACCTAAAAGGAAAAGAAATATAAAAACTGAAGTAAAATATTGGGTTGCCTCCCAACAAGCGCTAAGTTTATCGTCTTCAGTCAGACGAAAGATCAGTTATTGTGGATCACTTAGTTCGGTGGATTCAGGTGACTCATTTTGAAGATTTTCAATAAATGGTTTCAACCGTTGACCATTAACGGTGAAAGTGTTCCTACTCTTGGGATTCATAATTTTAACAGCTCCATGATTGAAGGCTTTAACGACCACGAATGGTCCATCCCATATGGATTTTAGTTTTCCAGAAAATAAGCGGAGCCTAGAGTTAAATAGCCAAACTTTCTGATTTGGAAGAAAGGATTTTCTCACAATATGTTTATCATGGAAAGTTTTAGTTTAGGCTTTATAAATCTTTGAATTTTCATAAGCCTCGTTGTGCAACTCTTCTAGCTCACTCAGTTGTAAGGTTCGGTGGGAACCAACTTGAGCTAGGTTCAAATTGACTTGTTTAATGGCTCAATAAGCCCTATGTTCCAATTCCACCGGAAGGTGGCACGCTTTTCCAAAAATCAGGCGATAAGGAGACATGCCAATAGGAGTTTTGTAAGCGGTCCGATAGGCCCATAAGGCATCATCCAATCTTTCAGACCAATCTTTTCTATCGGGCCTAACGGACTTTTGCAGAATATTTTTAATCTCTCTATTGGAAACTTCCACTTGGCCACTGGTTTGGGGATGATAAGGGGTAGCTACTTTATGATTAATCCCATATTTCTTAAGCAAAGCTCGAAACTGGTAATTCGTGAAATGCGTTCCCCCATCACTTATGATAGCTTTAGGCCACCCGAACCGAGAAAAGATATTCTTCTGAATGAATTTAATGACCACTTTATGATTATTGGTTCGAGTTGCTACTGCTTCAATCCACTTAGAGACATAATCCACCGCTACCAGAATATATGTATGTTCAAAAGAAGGTGGAAAAGGTCCCATAAAGTCAATTCCCCAAACATCAAAGACTTCAACCACTAAGATTGGGTTGAGTGGCATCATATCCATTTTCGCCATATTTCTTACAGCCTGGCATCGGAGGCAAGTTTTGCTGAACTCATGGGCATCTTTGAAAAGTGTGGGCCAGTAAAAACCATTTTGCAGGACCTTGGCTGCAGTTTTCTTTCCTGAGAAATGCCCCCCACAAGCCAAATTATGGCAGAAGTTGAGGACACTCTGTTGTTCTTCTTCAGGAACGCATCGCCTAATGATTTGATCAGGACAGAATTTGAATAGTTTCGGATCTTCTTAAAAATAATATTTTTCCTGGGAAAAGAATATGTCCTTCACTTTTAGTCCATCCTTCCGGAAGCTGATTAGTAGTCTTGTAATTGACAATATGAGCATACCAAGGTGCAACAGTGTGAGAAATGGCCAGTAGATGCTCATCAGGAAATGAATCAGTTATGGGTGCACTTTCGGAGATCAGAATTCGGGATAGGTGGTCAGCTACCACATTCTCAGAACCCTTCTTATCCCGAATTTCCAAATCAAATTCCTGAAGGAGTAAGATCCATCTAATAAGTCTAGGCTTTGCATCCTTCTTGGTCAACAGGTATTTCAGAGCTGAGTGATCAGAATAGATTATGAGTTTTGCCCCTAAAAGATAAGATCTGAATTTTTCTAGAGCAAAAACCATAGCTAATAATTCTTTTTCTGTGGTGGTATAATTCATTTGAGCATCTACAAGGGTGCGACTTGCATAATATATCACTACGGGACACTTGTTGATTCTTTGTCCCACAACCGCACCGATAGCATAATCAGAGGCATCGCACATGATTTCGAAGGGCAAAGACCAATCTGGAGATTGAAGAATCGGAGCTTTGGTCAAAGATTCCTTCAGAGAATTGAATGCCCTGATGCAAGATTCATCCATTTGGAAAGTAACATCCTTAGCTAGGAGAAGAGTTAGAGGCCGGGCAATTTGAGAGAAATTGTGGATAAACCAGCAATAGAAACCGGCATGGCCAAGGAATGAACGGATCTGTCTGACCGAGGTCGGAGGAGGAAGATTGGATATAAGATCGATCTTAGCTTTATCTACCTCTATCTCCCTTTCAGACACAATGTGGCTTAGAACAATGTCCTCTCGAACCATAAAATGGCTCTTTTCCCAGCTAAGTATCAGATTGGTGTCAATGCATCTTGCTAGCACCTGTTTAAGATTTTCCAAGTAATTTTCAAAAGAATCTCCGAAGATTGAGAAATCATCCATGAAAACTTCGAGGAATTCTCCCACCATATCGGAGAATATAACCATCATACACCGTTGAAATGTAGTTGGTGCGTTGCATAATCCAAATGGCATTCTCCTAAAAGCAAACGTGCCATAAGGGCACGTGAAGGTGGTCTTTTCTTGATCTTCCGGGTAAATAGCCATTTGATTGTATCCGGAGTACCCATCTAAGAAGCAAAAGTACTTCTGACCCGATAACTTTCCAGAATCTGATCCATGAATGGGAGTGGAAAGTGATCTTTTTTAGTCATGAGATTCAGCTTCCGGTAATCAATGCATACTCTCTATCCCGTGGTGAGCCTAGTGGGTACCTCTTCTCCATGATCATTTTTTATAACCGTTAATCCAGATTTCTTGGGTACCACTTGGGTTGGGCTAACCCATTTACTGTCTGATATGGGGTAAATGATACCCGCATCCAGCCATTTCACAACTTCCTTCTTCACTACTTCTTTTATATTGGGATTAAGCCACCTTTGCATCTCCCGACTGGGCTTAGAATTCTCTTCCATATAGATATGATGCATGCAAATTGACGGACTTATTCCTTTCAAATATGCTACCGACCATCCAATGGCACCCTTGTAGTCTTTGAGGACCTTGGTTAATCGGGCCTCCTGCGGTGATGTGAGATTTGCCGCAATGATGACCGGAAGAGTTTGGTTCGGGCCCAAAAAGATATACTTGAGAGACTCAGGTAATGGTTTGAGTTCAAGCTCAGGAGGGTCCTCTAAGGATGGCAAAGCGGGCTCAGATTGTAAGGTTGGTAAAGGTTCAACCTTGGGCCAAGATGTTAATGGGCCGGGCGAATCCTTTAAAGTATTGGCTTCCTCCAAAAGGTCATGTGTGAACATCTCATTTTCTTCAACCAGATTATCCAAGATATCAATAGTATGGCATTCTTTTTCATGATTTGGGTATTGAGATGTTTTGAAGACATTCATTTTGACCTTTTGACCCCCAAATGAAATGTCCATTATGCCAGTTTCACAATTTATATTAGCTTTGGCAGTGGCTAAGAATGGACGACCTAGGATGATCGGGGTGTGAATGAGTTCCTCAGGTAATGCCATATCCAGAATAAGAAAATCTACGGGAAAATAACAATCATGAACCTTCACAATAACATCCTCAATTAATCCCCGTGGAGTCTTCACAGACCTATCAGCTAACTGCAAGATGATGGGTGTGGGCTTTAATTCCCCATTATCAAATTTCTCATAAATGGCTGTTGGCAAGAGGTTCACACTAGCACCTAAATCCAGTAAAGCTCTATCAAATGTAACTCTGCCTAAGTAAGTCACATGAGATCAACGGTGCTCCAGGATCCTTCAACTTCTTGGGTAGATGATTCATCACAATCGCACTTACATCTTCTGAAAGCCGAACCTTTTCGGGTGCCACTCTAGATTATCTTCGTGGAGTACATAATTCCTTGAGGAACTTAGCATAAGCTGGCACATGCTTGATGGCATCGAGGAGTGGAATATTAATCTGAACTTGTTTGAATAAGTCCAACAATTCCTCATTCTTGGCCAGTTTCTTCCTGGCATTGGGCTTAGCTAACAAAGCATTAGGAAATGGCACCCTAAGTTAATAAGAACTTGGGCCTTCATCTATCTTCCCTTTTCCTTTCGGGTCCTCCTCCAACTTTTTCATGTTGGGTTTAGCCTCACTCTCACTTTCAATTTTATGGGGCCCATCAGTGGAACCTTTGGCTAACTCTCCATTTGTATGTGGGTTTTCTAAACTTTTCCCACTCCTAAGGGCTGAAATGGCTTTAGCATTCTCAAATTGCGGCCCTTTAGGTTGTGGTAATGGGCCAGGCTGAGGTAAAAGGCCCGATTGCTGTGGAAAACCCAGAGGTTGATTCCTTGGATTGGCAATGGGTTGACTAGGAAGTTGACCCACTTCTCTTCTCATTGTAGCTTCAGCTAGTTGGCCTATTTGACTTTCCAACTTAGAAATGGATTGTTGCTGGGTCAAAATCAGTTGTTGGAGTTGAGTGAATTTGTCATCAAAGTTGGACTGAGGAGGTTGTTGGTAAGTGGGTGGAGGATGGTATTGGGTTGGTTGTCCAGATTGGAATGAGTGGTAGTGGGCCGGTTGACCTGATTGGAATGATTGATAATGGGCCGGTTGACCTGATTGGAATGATTGATAATGGGCCGGTTGAGAGAATTGGGCCTGAGATCCCTTAGCCTGAACATTTTCATAGAAATTAGATTGATGTTGAAATGAATTCTGTGGCTTTTGGGCTTGATGCATGGAAGGATTGGACATTGGTAGTGGGGCCTGCTGATTCTTCCAAGAAAAATTAGGGTGGTTTCTCCAGCCAGGATTGTAAGTATTCGAGAATGGATCATTATTGGGCCTGGAGAATCTCTGGGCAGCCTGAACTTGTTCTTGAATGAATGGTGGAAGTTGGGCCGCAGTTGGGCATTCATTCACTTGATGGGTTGGACTTACGCATAAGGCGCAAATGAGATGATTAGCAGAAGATGGGCCTTCATATGGACTAGATTGTGTTGGGTAAGTAGGCTCTTGCTTGTTTAAGGCCAAGAATTGGTCTAATTTCTGGGTCAAGATGTCTACCTTATCCAATTTCTGATTAATCAGATTTATGTCCATTCTAGATTCGGGCTCTCCACGGGCCTTAAGTGTTGGGATTTTCTCGGGTTTCTCCAGATCGCTCACGCAGCGGAAAATAAAATAAAACAGCGATCTGTTTTCTCGTTTCGAAAAACTAAAACTACGATTATCGGATAATCTATTCTCACCGTGTGCGGATTCGAATCCGCAACCGTTCGGTTCCGTCGGTGCGACACTGCAAGCCGCGCAAGCGTCCGGCCTCTAGCGAAGTCCACGCGATCCTTCCCGCGACGGATATCCTCGCGTTCCTTGTTCTTCGCAGCCCACGAAACCTCCGCCGGTCGCCGCAACGATCGCCGCAATGCGCGGACGATTTCCCGTCGAACGGGATTCGGAGAAGCGGCGGAGCAGATCTAGATCTGTCTGGACGCCATAGAGAGAGAGAAACTGAGGAGGGGCGGCTAGGGTTAGCAGCAGCTTAGCCTGCTCAGCCCGTTCGCTATGTTTTATACTGACCGCGCGATTTTTCATAAAAACCCCCGGTTTGTATAAAACCCACTTATTTATCTATCGCCTTGAGAATCATTTGCGTGTGACCTTCTAGGCCCAAGTACCAGTCCAGTTAATGGCCCAACAAGCCCAGTGACTCCTCACTGACTTTATTAATCAATTAATAACCCTTTATTAATTAATTAATCAATCGAATTGATGTCGCACATCGAATTCGACCGGGCCTCCGATCACGTTGGGTGCCAAGCAACACTGCGTGAATCCGGAAGGTATTGGGGTTAAGTAACCCACTCTTGGAACCTTTTCGCCGACAGTTACCATGTGGATATAATCCTTCATTCGTACAATGCTCTCGAGTCAACTTAGGGTATGGCGAGCTGTCAAACCTTAACCGGTCGACTCACTTGGATTGGATGCCGCGGATGAATATCGGAAAACTCCTTTCCCGATATTATCGTCCGCCCTGGCCAGGGACTTTCGCGCATCCTTCCTAGAGCATTCTCTCTCTAAGTACCGAGAGCGAATGATTCCTTATTGACACACAATTCCCTTCGACGGTATTCCGCTGTACCCAATCCTTGGCGTATTAGAATCCCGTGGCTAGAGATTCGTAAACCAAGGTCAAAGCACAGAAGTCCACCGACAAGGTGTCCTTGGTGTCTCAGGTCCGAGGACCATCCACGCAACTGCGATAATAGAATCAAGCTGGTTGACAGTGAGGTACAATACCATTCAGCGATTCAGTCGGATCAGTTCACTGAACTCATTCTCCAATGAGCACCTACAGATTCACCTTAGTGTCTCCACACAAGTGACTTATGAGATCAGTCACCCTCATCATATGAGCAGGAGTAATCTGTACTAGTCTAACCGGATATCCGATGTCCTTCTCGGATATTCTCCGACTAGGAACAATTAAGAATATGTGTGTTTAAGTGATCAGTCTCATTAGTATGATCTCATCATAATCTGATCAGTATAGCACATATTCACGGACTTCATTATGAAACGATAATTAATGCGATTTACACATAATGAATATTATGTCATTTTATTAATAAATGAACGAGATTTACATAGTCAGATTGACTTGTAGGCCACCTAAAACTAACAATCTCCCACTTGGACTAAAGCCAATCACCTTTATACGATAAGCCTATAGACTCTAGGTGACGCTCAAACACAATTTGAGCCAACGGCTTTGTCAGTGGATCTGTTACATTGTCGACGAATGGAACTCTTTCCACTATTACATCTCCTCTGAATATGATCTCTCTGATTAGGTGAAAGCGCCTCAGAATATGCTTCGAGTTCTGATGAGACCGCGGCTCTTTCGCTTGCGCAATCGCTCCATTGTTGTCACACAACAGCGGAACAGGCTCAGAGACGCTGGGAACGACGCCGAGGTCGGTGATGAATTTCTTCAACCACACTGCTTCCTTGGCGGCTTCAGCTGCAGCGATGTACTCAGCTTCAGTCGTCGAATCTGCAGTGGTTACTTGCTTGGAACTCTTCCAACACACTGCGCCTCCGTTCAATGTAAATACGAATCCAGATGTAGACTTGCTATCATCTGGATATGACTGGAAACTCGAGTCAGTAAAGCCTCGCAGTTTCAAGTCACCTCCTCCATAGACAAGAAACATATCCTTAGTTCTTCTCAAGTACTTAAGGATACATTTCACTGCTTTCCAGTGCTCTTCACCTGGATCAGCCTGAAATCTGCTCGTAACACTTAGAGCAAATGCAACATCAGGCCGTGTACATAGTATGGCATACATGATAGATCCTATGGTAGAGGCATAGGGTATTCTATCCATGAATGCCCTCTCATCAGGAGTCTTAGAAGACTGCCCATTTGAGAGACTAATTCCATGTCTCATCGGTATGAGACCTCTCTTGGAATTTTCCATGCCAAACCTTTTGACTATGGTGTCTATGTATAAGGATTGGGTCATTCCAAGCATGCTCTTTGATCTATCTCTACAGATCCGTATTCCTAATACGTAGGATGCTTCTCCCAAATCCTTCATGGAGAAGTTTTTCGACAGCCAGATCTTTACTGATGGCATCATAGTTACATTATTCCCAATGAGTAGTATGTCATCTACGTAAAGAACTAGAAAAGTGACTGCACTCCCACTGGTCTTCTTATACACACAAGGCTCATTTTCATTCTTAATGAAGTCATAAGACTTGACAGCCTCGTCAAATCTTATGTTCCAGCTCCGGGAAGCCTGCTTCAGTCCATAAATGGACCTCTGAAGCTTGCACACTTTATCTGGAGATTCTTTAGATGTGAAACCTTCTGGTTGTATCATATACACCTCTTCCTCAAGGTTACCATTAAGGAAGGCAGTCTTCACAACTATCTGTCAGATTTCATAATCAAAATGTGCAGCAATGGCGAGTAGAACTCTGATCGACTTTATCATGGAAACTGGTGAGAAAGTCTCGTCATAGTCAATTCCTTACCTTTGACGATATCCCTTTGCCACCAACCTTGCCTTATAAGTGTCGATCCGTCCATCAGCACCGATCTTTCTCTTAAAGATCCACTTGCAACCGATGGGTACAATACCCTCGGGCAAGTCCTCCAAGTTCCAAACTTGGTTGGTGTACATGTACTGGATTTCTGAGTTCATGGCTTCTCGCCATTTCCCGGCTTCTGGGCCTTCTATGGCCTCCTGGTAGGTTTTAGGATCATCATCCTCATTATATTCTACCTTAGACTCACCTTCAGCAATATGTTCCACATATCGTTCGGGCAGTCTAGGTACTCTACCAGATCTACGAGGCTCATCTGTATGTACTTGAACAGATTCAGGAACTGATATCTCATCTGATGATAATGCAGCTGTTTGGGGATCTGGAACCTCTTCCAGTACTATTTTACTCCCACTGTCCTCTTGGAGAAGGTATTCCTCTTCCAGGAAGACAACTTTCCTGGTGACAAACACCTTTTGTTCATCAGGATGGAAAAAATAGTATCCAAAGGTTTCCTTTGGATATCCCACAAACCTGCATTTATCAGTTCGTGATTCCAGCTTGTCTGGATCATGCCTCTTTACATGAACAGGACAACCGCAGACTTTAACATGTTTAAATTCTGGTTTCCTGCCTTTCCATATCTCATATGGAGTAGAGGCCACAGACTTGCTGGGTACTCTGTTCAGTAGGTATGCTGCTTACTTTAGAGCATACCCCCAGAGGGACACTGGTAATCCCGAAAAGCTCATCATGGATCTCACCATGTCCAACAAGGTGCGATTCCTCCTTTCTGATACACCATTCATCTGTGGTGTATATGGAGGGGTCAGTTGAGAAAGGATACCATTATCCTTTAAGAATTGTGTGAAATTAGTACTCAAGTATTCTCCTCCTCGATCTGATCGAAGAGCTTTAATACTCTTTCCTAACTGCTTCTCTACCTCATTCTTGAACTCCTTGAACTTCTCAAATGCTTCTGACTTGTACTTCATTAAGTACACATAGCCGAATCTTGAGTGGTCATCGGTGAACGTGATGAAGTATGAGTAGCCACCTTTGGCTTGGGTGGACATGGGACCACATACATCCGAATGTATTAGTTCCAGAATGTCCTTGGCACGTTCTCCATGTCTAGTAAATGGAGATTTTGCCATCTTTCCCATAAGGCATGATTCACATGTTGCAAACGATTCATAATCAAATGTTGTTAAATAACCATGCTTGTGCAACTTTTGCAACCTGCTTTCGCCAATGTGCCCAAGTCTACAATGCCACATGTAGGCCTGGTTCACACAATTCTTGCTCTTCTTAAGAGCATTATCAATTTGAAGATTGTAATAAGAAACATCTAATAGATATAGACCGTTGACTAAAGATACTGAAGCTATTGATTTATTACCATAATAAATCGAACAACTTCTATTCTCAATAGTCAACCTATATCCTATCTTGTCCAAACAAGATATTGATATGATGTTCTTTATTATGCTAGGAACATAATAACAATCCTCTACTAGTAAGGTGTCTCCCGATAGAAGCCTGAGGTTTGCTATCCCAACAGCAATCGCCGCAACTTTTGCACCGTTTCCTAGCCTCAATTCCATCTCACCTTGTCTCAGCTTGCGCTTACTTGTCAGTATCTGCACATCATGGCAGATATGAGAAGCACATCCGGTATCTAATACCCAAGATGTGGAATCTCTAACTGATAAGTTGATATCTATCATATAGATATCTGAAGCTTCAGACAACTTCACTCTTCCATGAGCTTTATCGTTAAGGAACTCCTTCCAGTTCCTCTTCCAGTGACCATACTGCTTATAGTAGAAGCGGTCACCCTTCACTACTCTTTTGCCTTTGTCTTTCGATCCTTTATCGTTAGCTATCATCTCTGCTTCAGGGGCATCCAACGTCGATTCAGCAGGAGGATCAGCTCTAGGGACAAAGTTATCGTGCTCAGATCTGAAGACATTCTTCAGGTTTCTGAACCAATCCGAGTAGATCAGATAAGTCAAAAGGGCATCAAGTATGCCACGGAGTGGGTTATTCGACGACATAGTTCCCTACAGGAGATAATTAAAATCTATTTAGCAGATGTTCAATTATTAAAATTTAAAACAAGATATGGTCTTTTGTTCAAGTTTAACTCCCACTAATTTTCGACGGACTGTATAACCCCTAGTTATACAGAACGGGAGACGCCGACAGTCTCCTAGTGGGGATCAGAATCTCAATGACTTGCACTACAGCCTTGTGGATAGCACAACAAACTGTAATACAATCAGAGAGCACCCAACTCATGGGACTTGCAACTCCTTGCAATATTTGATCATGGCTTCGGTCCCCAGAGATGGCCTTGTGGATAGCACAACAAACCATTAATCCTGGTCTAAGCTAACCATCATTACGCTACGAGCATAAATTTGCATGCAACCCTTGTGGATAGCACAACAAAGCTACATGGTTCCTCTACCCCGATCTGTAGGCATCTAATGCCATAGCCACAGTTTCTCCTCCCAATTAAACAGGCCTTGTGGATAGCACAACAAACCTGCCTAAAGTGATTCGAATCCTATGACTATAACGATGGTGGACCACACGGTAAGTTCTCAACTACTCGCGTTACGGCTTAGAATTTATCTGAGGGTATTTAGATAACTTTTATCTTGGTCTCTCCTAGGTGATAGTATATAAATATATCGTATATATTTACTAATTACTATAACCTGCTTTGATTCATAATCAAAAGAAAACAATGCATCTCATACATGTCATTAGTGTGGTCATGGATAGCACAGTGGGTTTGACTGGAGCCAACAGTCAAACGCACACACAATCTAACATAACATTTATATTAGATAAACCTGCAAACACATAGGCAAAGGATCTCCATCTTTTCGCCTTCCTGGTTGCAGCTGTGGATTGTCCTCGCTCCTTCCTCGGTTGCCTCGATCAGATGACAATAATTCTAGAATTACAAGTAAATTGAAGAAGGCCTTATGGCGAGTACAAGAGAGAGATGGAGGTAGAAATACATCGGAGTATGAGAGAGAGAGGTGCGCATACCTCTATTTATTAACAATTAATAAACAATCATACATCCACGATCCACACAATCCATTCATCACATGAATAATAAATTAAGTGCATATCCATGACCACGGTGTGTTTTAAACATCCCACACATGATTCAGCGCATCACATGGCTAAAACAAAAGAGTTTTCAAAATATGTATAATTTTGGCTTTCAAAAAGTTGGGATCCAATCAAATCGGTATTTGAATTTCGAAAACACATTTAATTAACTTAAGATACAATTAAATCTGATTTAAAAGTATCAAAACACACATCACATGTGCACACACTCCAAATTAATAATTCCAGATTATTCCATGCAAATTAGAACATTTCTAATATTAAATAATTTAACACTTAGATCAAACCACATTAATAATCTAACAATTAGACTATTAATATTATATACTAATCTAACTCTTAGATCAGTAGATTAAAATTAATCATTAATTTAACACTTAAATTAATAATCAACTTTAATAAGTCATTAACTATTAATCTAACTCTTAGACTAATCAATTAATTGATATTAATAACTAATTTAACTCTTAAACTAGTAATTAATACAAATTAATTATTAACCATTAATCTAACTCTTAGATTATTAGATTAATATTAATTATTAGTTTAACACTTAAACTAATAACTCCTAATTAAACCTTTATATTAGTTAATTAAAACTAATCAATTTAACATTTAAACTGACAATTAATTCCAGTTAACTAATAAATACTAACTTAACAATTAAGTTAGACAATTAAAATTAATTATTAATTTATCATGTAAATTAATAACCAATTCCAATTATTAACAACATTTGCTAATTAAATGATTCATAATCATTATAGCCCAATTTAAATTTCAAAACACTTTTGAACCCTTTTAAATTAAAATCAAATTTTAATTCAATTTTAAATGGGCTAAAGGAGTTTAATAAGGACTCATAGAATGGGCCCAGCCCATTCATGGACCTGGCTCGAGCCACTGCCTGAGTTAGGGCTCGGCCAGGGCCCGAGCCAAGGTTCCTAGTTCGAGCCAGGGTACCGGGTCCCTCGTTCAGGCGCCTAAGCCCGGTCAGGGCACCCTGGGCCAGCCGGGTTAGCCGGTTGAACCGGCTCGGGTCACCCACCTTCCACCTGCAACCCAACGAGCCCTATAGCCTGCAGCAAACAGAAAACCCTAAGTGCAGGAACCAAAGGGGCGGCGGCTGTCCACGGCGCCGACCACCGGCGGCAAGCCCAGCCATTCCGTTGCCGTCTGGCCCAGCCGGCGACTGCCCCGGCGCCGGCAGGCCCGCAGGAGGGGCCATTCAAGCTGCTGATCGAGCTTTATAAACACCAAAAAATTGGTTTTTCACATCTTGAGGAAGGGGGAAAAATTCCGGCCGCCTCCATCGGCCTCTTTGTTGCCTGCCAAGAACCAAGGGAAGACCGGAGATATTCCCCGACATATCCAGATCTGGGTTTGTCCATCCCAACGTTTGGGATGCCGGAATGAAGCCGCTGCAAGCCCCAATCTTCATCGCATGAAGAACCCCGAAAAAACACCCCAAATTAATTTCGAAAAATTGAAAGATAATAATCTGATTAACTGTGTTCATCGCATGAACACAGATCCAACAATTAATCGAAGTTACAGCATGGAATAATTCATTAAAAAATTAATTTCGGATATCGAAACGGGACGAGAAACAGTGGAACCTGGCTCTGATACCACTGTTGGGATTTTCTCGGGTTTCTCCGGATCGCTCACACAGCGGAAAATAAAATAAAACAGCGATTCGTTTTCCTGTTTCGAAAAACTAAAACTACGATTATCAGATAATCGATTCTCACCGTGTACGGATTCGAATCCGCAACCGTTCGGTTCCGTCGGTGCGACACCACAAGCCGCGCAAGCGCCCGGCCTCTAGCGAAGTCCACGCGATCCTCCCTGCGACGGATATCCTCGCGTTCCTCGTTCTTCGCAGCCCACGAAACCTCCGCCGGTCGCCGCAATGATCGCCGCAACACGCGGACGATTTCCCGTCGAACGGGATTCGGAGAAGCGGCGGAGCAGATCTGGATCTGTCTGGACGCCAGAGAGAGAGAGAAACTGAGGAGGGGCGGCTAGGGTTAGCAACAGCTTGGCCTGCTCAGCCCGTTCGCTATGTTTTATATTGACCGCGCGGTTTTTCATAAAACCCCCCGGTTTGTATAAAACCCACTTATTTATCTATCGCCTTGAGAATCATTTGCGTGTGACCTTCTAGGCCTAAGTACCAGTCCAGTTAATGGCCCAACAAGCCCAGTGACTCCTCACTGACTTTATTAATCAATTAATAACCCTTTATTAATTAATTAATCAATCGAATTGATGTCGCACATCGAATTCGACCGAGCCTCCGATCACGTTGGGTGCCAAGCAACACTGCGTGAACCCGGAAGGTATTGGGGTTAAGTAACCCACTCTTGGAACCTTTCAGCCGACAGTTACCGCGTGGATATAATCCTTCATTCGTACAATGCTCTCGAGTCAACTTAGGGTATGACGAGCTGTCAAACCTTAACCGGTCGACTCACTTGGATTGGATGCTGCTGATGAATATCGGAAAACTCCTTTCTCGATATTATCGTCCGCCCTGGCCAGGGACTTTCGCGCATCCTTCCTAGAGCATTCTCTCTCTAAGTACCGAGAGCGAATGATTCCTTATTGACACACAATTCCCTTCGACGGTATTCCGCTGTACCCAATCCTTGGCGTATTAGAATCCCGTGGCTAGAGATTCGTAAACCAAGGTCAAAGCACAGAAGTCCACCGACAAGGTGTCCTTGGTGTCTCAGGTCCGATGACCATCCACGCAGCTGCGACAATAGAATCAAGCTGGTTGACAGTGAGGTACAATACCATTCAGCGATTCAGTCGGATCAGTTCACTGAACTCATTCTCCAATGAGCACCTACAGATTCACCTTAGTGTCTCCACACAAGTGACTTATGAGATCAGTCACCCTCATCATATGAGCAGGAGTAATCTGTACTAGTCTAACCGGATATCCGATGTCCTTCTCGGATATCCTCCGACTAGGAACAATTAAGAATATGTGTGTTTAAGTGATCAGTCTCATTAGTATGATCTCATCATAATCTGATCAGTATAGCACATATTCACGGACTTCATTATGAAACGATAATTAATGCGATTTACACATAATGAATATTATGCCATTTTATTAATAAATGAACGAGATTTACATAGTCAGATTGGCTTGTAGGCCACCTAAAACTAACATTAAGTTCGTACATTCCAGTCCGTTTAGATGGCCCAACAGACCTCTCATAAGATGATAATGAGGCATGATTGATGGAATTTTCACTTAACATCTCAAAAAGATCATAGGCCTCATCTTCATTTTTCATCATAAATGCCCCTCCACATGAGGCGTCCACCATTTGTTTGAACTGTTCAGACAATCCTTCATAGAATGCTTGGACAATTTGCCATTTTGAAAGCCCATGATGAGGGCATTTCCTAAGCAATTCTTTCAGTCTTTCCCAAGATTCATGGATCAATTTCTCGGGAGTTTGGGTAAAACTCGTGATGGCCCTTCTCATGGTATTGGTTCGCCCTATGGGATAGAACTTCTTGAGAAATTCTTTCTGCATTTCTTCCCATGTCCTAATGGGCCTTCCTATAGTCCCCAACCAATATTTAGCCTTATCCTTTAATGAAAAGGGAAATAAGGTCAACTTAAGGCCATCATCGATGAAATTCTGGATCTTGACCGTGGAATAGATTTCTAGAAATTCATCCAGATGCTTATAAGGATCTTTATTAGTATTCCCATAAAAGGATGGGAGCATCTGAATGGTGCTAGATTTAATTTCATATTGATTGGCTGGATTCTGAGGAAGATGAATACAAGATGAAGGTTGATATCGAATTGGAACGAAATAGTCCTTCATTTGCTTTGGTAGGTCCTGATTATCAGCCATTTGATCTTGTGATGGATTTCTTTGATGTAAGATTCTCTCTATTTCAACAAATGGTCCTAGAAGGTTAGGGTTTTGAGATCTCCTATCTTGCATATACTAGGACTGAGAGAGAGATGATAGATTTGAATTTTGTTTTCTATTTCTTGTTTTTTTTTTTTTTTTAAATGCAAACAATTCTGACAAACAAGTTATCCTAATGATCTAATGTTAACCTAGACTCTCTATGTGAATTTTCTTACAAGGTGAATGGAGTCCACCTCAAGTCACAACCACAATCAATCAATGGCCAGGTAAGAGGTGGGGTAGTGGGAGGCTTCCCCTACTTTCGTAGGGACCTAATTAGAGAACCATTTTCCCGCTAAGGCGTTTGCCTTTTTAACCTCTAGCCTAGACACTGTTGCCAAAAGTGGATGCGATACACTTTGAATGCGATACAAGGCAATAAGCAAATCAATGCAGGGTGTGTTGATGCAATCATGAATGACTTGTTAAAATTGAAACACGTACCTTTCCCCCGCAATCTTCAACAATTTATGGAAATAACTGTAAAAGAAAACTAGCTCATGCTTTCCTAGAATGATGAATGCCTAGTATGGAAAGTTTCTAATCTGGAAATGAAGATTTTTAAATTTGGATGTTCTTCTTTTGTTTCTTTTTTTTTTTTAATAAATGGAAACCTATCTAACTTAGAAACTACAAAAATTAAAACTAACTAAAGTAAGGAAATTGAAACATAGAAAGTTGGAACACACTTACCATGATTTCGCTTTCCTTCTTTTTTTTTTTTTTTCAATATACCTGCAAAAATAAGAAAATGAGGTTAGCTAAAGATTAAGTACACTAAATCCAAGATAATCAAAATTAAAAATGTAATTCCCTGGCAACGGCGCCAAAAATTGATAGCCAATGATTATGTCGTTAAAAACCCAAGCTAACAATCATATTTTAATCGGCTCACGTAAACTAATTTTAGCAATAGCAATTGTGAGTCTGAGTCGATCCACAGGGAGTTAAATTTTTAACTTTGAAAACGTTGGAATTAATTATCTAAAAAGATGAAAAATATGAATGATTAGTTAATTTTCTACTTAAAGCAACAATTCGATTAACTAAGCTACCTAAAGAAACAAAAACTAATTATTTGAGGTAATTTTCATAAACTAAATGCAACATCATATGAAAAATCTAAGTTAACACACACCACAATTTGAATCTTGCAAAATTAAGGGAATGCTAATAATCATCTAAAAATCATGAATCAAATTACAAAATCTACGGCTTAATATCCTTAAACTAAACATCAAATAATAAACAACTAATCTTAATTAAATAACTGTGCTAATGGAGAGAGAAAGAAAGAGCAGCGGCAGCAGAGCTTCTGTGGGCGCTATGTGAGGGTGCTGGCGCAGTAGACCAACGGTAGAGAAAGCGGCGCAGTGGACCGCTGGAGGCTTGCAGGTGCCGCACGTAGAAGCTTGCAGCCGATCTACTGCGTGCATGCGATGGGGCGCTTGGAAGCGTGCTTGAGCTGCGGGGAGGCCGCTAGCTACGCATGGTAGGCGGGACGTTGGGGAGGCCCGGCTGGTGGCGTGCTGGGAGCAGGCGTGCACTGTGAACGCTGGGTTGCAGCGGCTACGCAGGGTGCGTGCACTTGCTGGGGGTTGGCTTCAGGGTCGTGGGCGTGGGGCAACGCATGGGGGCCGGCAGAGAAGTGCTTGCATGCACGTTTGTGCGCTGGTGGAGCCGGGTCGGCGAGAGAGAAGCGTGGGAGACTGCGAGAGAGAGAACCGGAGGAGGGTGCTTGGAGACGGCGAGAGAGAGAACCAGAGGAGGGGAGAACAGAGAGAGAGAAAGAGAGACCGAGAGAGAGTGGCGTGGGAGAGAGAAGGAGATGGCAAGGAGAGAGGGCGAAGGGTGTGGCTGAGATGAGAGAGACTTGGGAAACGGAGAGGACGAAGGAGAGTGCGGCAGGGAGGAAGAGAACAGAGGAGGGAGGAAGGGTGCTAGCGAACCCAGAGGGGGAAGGAGAGTGAATAATATATAGAGGAAGAAAGAGACGTGGGAAAGAGAGAGAGAGGAGGAGGGTGCTTGGGGGCGGCCGTCCTCCGAAACGGAGAAGGAGAGGGAATCTGCAGGAGAGGAGAAAAGGAAACAGAGAGAATGAGGAAAGCGTGGCTGAGAAAACAGAGAGAGAGTTCCCGGGTCTCGGTTCGTGAGGAGTCTTTTAAAGAGAAGGGAATGAAGGTTTTTTAAAAAAAAAGAAAGTGGGGGAAAGGAAGGTGGCTGGTCTTTCTTGGGTTTTTTGGGCAAGAATTAGGGCAACATTAGGGCATCAAATGACATTTTTACCCCTGCTTTAATCTTTTGGACAAAATAAAGTCGAATTTATCAAGATTCGAACACTAGACTTCCCCCAAATTTCCGGAAACTCCACCAACCGGACTGCATCATCGGCATGTCTTGTTCACATAGAATAAATATAAATTAGCATATTATCATTAAAAAATTATTATATTTATTTATTTCATCTCGATTTTGTCGAAAAACCGCAAATGCGCAATGTTGGAATGACGATGTTTTTAAGTCAGAATTTGACGAAATTGGTACCGTTGGACTTGGTACGCAATTATCCATCATTTCATGCTATTTTACAGATAAAAACGTGAGTATGATGCGTATGATTGTCCTTAAATGATCAATTTAACATTTTATCACATATTCGGATGGAAAAGATTTGCTAGCAAAATGAAAACAAAATTCGTCATTTGAATTTATGAAAATATTTTCAGCGCCTTTGGATAAGGGCATTCATTCTTATCCCATGGATGTGAAAATTGGGAAAAAGGAAAGTCAAGGAATTAAGTTTTCCATTGACTACATTTTTATAGGTATTACCAAATAAGACTTTTTACATAGACCCTAAGTGTCAAGAGAGAAAATGGCACACAATACTTTCTTCACTATTTTCTATCTCAAATAACGGTTGGTTTGAATTTCAAATAATTTGTTTAATGAACAGTGTAGACATTGTACGGAATGTTTCAAATGACAAAAAATGAAAATGTAGAGATAAATAAACAATAAACATTGAAATGTATTAATTGAATCAGGGTTATGTAAGTAAAGTTCACATTTATGGGAAAGGCCATGACTTAATTGAGTAAAATCTAAAATCCGATTCGGTGAGGTTCCATCTACTCGAATTATCTCATAAATGTCGAAGTGAACTAATTTTGTTTAATGTATTTTTATTTTAAATAAAATTTCGAGTCGAGGTTATCTCAAGGCAAAATTTCACTTGTCCCAGTATAACCATTTCTACTGTAAATAATTAGGAGAAAGTAGTTCGGTCAACAAAATAGGACATAATAAAAATATTTAAACTGGTATCAAATCCAAACCCGTGCTTGTTTCCCAAAAATATATTTGAATCATTTATTTGGTATATTAGAATAACTTATTTGATAATCACATGACAAATTTTATTTTCATTTTCTTTATAAATGTGTTTCTTTAATTTTTTTAATCTGAATATATTTTACGTATTGAAGTAGCCGAAACTATCACTAATGGATTCCGAAGGCGGAATCCGGATATGAATGAAAAGACAAGTTGCCGAAGCGGACCCAGACGAAGAAGTTGGCGAAGATTCAAGTCGAGACTCCTGCGATAGGAAGAACCAGTCAGCGAGGGTCCCGGGTGTAGACACCGATTTTGGACCACCCTTTTGGTCATAAATCCCCTCCATCATCAGCCCATCACCATAAATCCCCTCATTTGAGCCATCTCAGCCCACTACCAGCTAGGCCCATTAACCAAATCCCGACTCTAGCCACCTTTTCCGTGGAAGGCCAGCCAGTCCGCCTTCCACCCCCTTCGAAGGCCACCCCTCGCCTTCCACCACCTTCGAAGGCCACCCCCCGCCTTCTACACCCTTGGAAGGTCAGCTACCTTGCCTTCCACCTTTTTTCCACCTTTTCCACCTTTTTTTCACCTTTTCGTAGAAGGCCAACCCCTTGCCTTCCACCGCCTTCGAAGGCCACCCCCCGCCTTCTACCCCCTTCGAAGGCCAACCACCTTGCCGTCCACCTTTTGGCCACCTTTTTTCACCTTTTCGTAGAAGGCCAACCCCTTGCCTTCCACCGCCTTCGAAGGCCACCCCTTGCCTTCCACCTCCTTCGAAGGCCACCCCTCGCCTTCCACTCCCCTCGAAGGCCAGCCGGGTCGCCTTCCACCGCAAGAGTGGAAGGCATGTCACCTGGCCGTCCACTCCTTAACCACCTTTTGACCCCGTCTTCCCCATGATCTCCTCTACTCTCCGCCCTCGTCCCCCACTACTCCGACCACTCCCCGCTCTGTCCACTGCCGCGGCCACTACCGCCAACCCTTGACCACTCCCCATTGGTTGAAGGGGGATTTACGGGGATTTAGACCCATGATTTCTCCTTTTTTTCCTTCGCCTATTTAAACCCTCCACATCCTCTCGAGCGGGGGGAAGAAGGGAGAAAAGGGGGGGACAAGAGGAAGGGATTTTTTTTGATTAAGAGGAATTTTGGAGAGGCAGAGAAGGACTTTCTGGTGAGAGGCTCGAGGAGACCTCAAGGAGGAAGGCTCAGGCTACATCTGGAAACGGGCTTGCCTTTCTAACTTCTCCCTTTTATTTTTTACTCATTCTCTTACATTAGTAATATCATTCATTCTCCACACACGCCACTCCTCTTCACTTGCATGCATGTACATATAGGATGACTTAGCCATCCGTACTCCCACAGAGGTTTTAAAAAAAAACGGGAGGTGGGTGGCCATAACATATGGTCACCTTCCCTCCCCACCACCCATCCGGTGCGTTTCCCACTGATTTTAGTTAGTTTTTTACACCTTTCTGAATAGATTTCACACTCTACAGTTCTAATCGGGTTCGTCTTTGCTTGGTCTTTTTTCTTTTCAGGGATCCTTACCACCTACACGCGTACAGAATTTCGGGCTCTCTTCCTTTGGCCGGCCGGAGGAAGAGAAGGAGGAATCGACGTCTCCTGCTCCCACAAAACGCGATCATCTTCTACATTCCTGCGGAGCACAGGAACCGAAAGGTAATGCTCCTGGCGATCACACTCTCATTTCTAACCCCTCCTCTTTGAATCGCCACAGTGCTAAGACGTACGGAGAAACCCCCAACGCCGAGGCCCCGCGGGCGCTGCACAGCCGCGGAGGGGGACGTTCCGGGCGCCTACAGCCTTCTGGCGATCACGGTGGGACCACAGTAGCTCGCTGCACGCGTCACGTTCAAAGGAAAAGAAGGTGAGGATCCTGAACTCCATAGTCTCTAGACGGCGGGACCCCGGCCGTCGAGCCTCTTGGACGGCTAGCGGTCGGCCGTCGGCATCACCTGAGGACGGCCAACAGCTGGCCGTCCAACCCTGTAGACGGCCATCTCCTGGCCGTCCAGACACGTTGACGGCGGATCCTTGGCCGTCTACCTACCTTTGGACGGCCATCTCTTAGCCGTCAGGACCGTTGGACGGCCGTATCATGGCCGTCGACATCCCTTTGGGCGGCCAAAGCCTGGCCGTCCGCCCCCTGGGACGGCCAGCCCCTGGCCGTCGACCCACGTGAGTTCTATAACTTCTTGCTGTTGCTGTCCGTGCATGATGTGCTGTTACCTGTTCTGCTTAGCTTATTCTCTACTTGCTATTGCTGTTCATGCATGATGTGCTGTCACCTATTCTGATCTGCCATTTGTTAACCTTTTGGGTTTTTGGGGTGTTCTCCGAGGGGGTTTTAAGGAAGAGCCGGCATCACACTCTTTAGTCACCTCTCCCGCAGGATCTGACTCTCCACCTGAGGATTCCCACTCGGGTGCGACTAGTCTTTTTCTGTTGGGAACCTCCGTCAGTCTCCGCGAGCCAGGGATTCCCACTTGGCCGCCGAGCAGGTTGTACCTGAAACCACCCTGTAAGAACCTTGGGGTTTGTGTGAGAGATCAGTGAACTATCTCCAGTTTGAAGACGCCTAATTGAATCCCAGTGCAACAAGTTTTGGAAAAGTGAAGGGTCGTTAAGGGGTTAAATTTTGCTAGAACATTGGCAAACATTTCAAGTGAAACCTAAAATCAGCTAGGGTCTGTACTTCATAATGAACCGAATGTATGTCAATGCTGTATATGATGATATGGACCAGTTCGGTGGCAATATTGTTCACAATCCTCTGTTTGAGATTGAAGAAGATCCACAACAGACCTTCATAGGGATGCTCCAAACGTCCAGAGAAGGTCCTCAGAGAAAAGACTCCGATGAATCTTCCACCTCCCAAGGAGAGGATGAGCCAGTGATCTCCAGTAGAACATTCCGAAACCCTGGAGAAGATCCGGAACTCATCGCCGTCCTATCACGCTATACTCCGGATCAACTCATCCAGTTGGTTTCTCGTGGCAAAGTTCAGGATGCCACTCCTCGGAAAACCCAATTCCAAGGATCTTCTAGCAGACCCCAGCCGGGTCAAACCATGCCCACTCATACGATCCCTTTTAACCCCATCAATCAGGTTACACCTCCCAAGCAGGAGGAGTTTGTTTATAAGAATGAGGTCGAGAATTGTGTACGGCGACTCATGGCCGAGAATCTCAACCTCAGGCAGCCATATTCTCTCTCGAACTATTGCAAGCTACCCCCAGCTTATTTCCCACAAGGGTTTAAGGTACCCAAGTACAGAAAGTACGATGGTACCACGGACCCCCATCATCATTTGTCTGGGTTTCTCATGGATTCCCATCAGTGGCTCTTCGATAGAGTCCTTCTGGTCCACCTTTTTCAAAAGTCCCTCGAGGGAGAAGCCTTGAGGTGGTTCTCTTCTTTGCCAGCTACTGACCTGATCAACTTTGACATGGTCTCTGAGAGGTTCATTACCCACTTCAACCATATGGCAGCCTTACCCCCCACCTTGTTCGATCTAGTGATGGAGAAAATGAAGTCTGATGAAGACTTCACTCATTTCGCTAACAGGTGGAGGGCCATGGCTTCTAGAGCAGAGGTCGTTATTCCTGAAGCACAAGCAGTCACCATGCTTGTTAATAATGCTACTCCCCAGCTTCGAGCCATCCTTATGCTCAGTGAACTTCAGACGTTCGCACAGCTATACAATAGAGCTAGGGTAGTACAGTCCCAAATTCGAGACTCCACTCTGCCTTCATTCTTTGAGAATAGAAGCAGGAATAAGAAAACCACATCAGCTCCTGCCACAGAAGGAGTCACTATCAATGAACAGGTCAGCATGCTAGCACCACCGACCAGGATTACCAATTCTCATTCTAAGTCTGATACTCAGCCCAGCCAGAAGCAATACTCAGCCGTCCCTCCCCCGACTAACTACAGTCGTCCTATGGCTAAGCGGGCATCATATCCACCTCTGCCAGAATCACTGGCAGATATCTTTTATGCTTTGATGGCCTGCAATGCCATTCAACTTCCGCCTCCAAAGGAAGGTGTCCCGCGCAATACGGACACCTCCAGGTATTGCCCTTACCATAGGATCACGGGACACACCATATATAATTGCTTCACCTTCAGGGATTGGGTGTATGACTTGAATGATGAAGGGAGGATAAATTGGGAAGACATGAGAAAAGCCATTGAGGCTCTAAAGGCTAAGAAAGAACTGGGGATCGTGAAGGACCCATTGCCCTCTCATCAGGTAGGTCCAGACCCCGGCTCTCAAGGGAAGGTCAACACACTGATCAATGACTTGGAGCCCGTGACAGTTCGCAGGGAGCAGTACTGGGAGTATGAAGGGTCCGGGATAAAGCACCAAGACCCCACTTGGTCGTGTGAAACTAAAGGGGCTACCCCAGAAGTCTCCACGTTTTCTCCAAATGAGCCTTTAGTCCTAATCCGACCCAAAGAGCGATCGGCAACCCTCAAGCCGGTCTCCCTCGTTCAGATCCCTCCAGTTACAGCCGAAGGACCCACCTTATCTGTCTTTTGCCCAAACAAGAACCTGGATTCGATGATCAGCTTCAATCCCATAAGGTCACCGTTGGAAACAGACCCAATCACAGTAGGGGTAACGCTCAGGAATCGCATCATTCCCCCGAGCCAGCCCCTAGACTCTCAAGAAAGCTCTTTCCATGCCAAGGGGAACGCCCAGTCTGAGTATGACATACTCCAGCATCTGGAAAAGACCCCCGCTAAAATCTCCATCCTTGAACTTATCCGCAGGTCTCCCACACATAGGGAGACGTTGTTCAATTTCTTGCAACAGATCACGGTGAACGAAGATCTTCCTAGTGGCGGGGTCACTAATGCCATACTCTCAGTCACTCAGGCTCCTATGATCTCTTTCCCCGAAAAGGATTTAGCTCCCCCTGAGTGCCGATCCCTCCCTTTGTGCTTAACCGCCATCCTTAACGGTCATCCAGTAGATTCTATTCTATTGGATACTGGTGCCTCCATCAACGTTTGTCCCCTTAAGACCCTCAAAAGGATAGGGGTAGACCCAGAAAAGGTTGAATCAACCTCTATGATGGTCTCAGCTTATGACAATTCCCAGAGACCAGCAGACGGGAAGATCTCCCTCCAATTAGAAATCGGCCCGGTATCCATGACCTCGGAATTCTACATTCTGGACGTTAAGCCAATCTACAATGCCATCTTAGGGAGACCATGGATGGACCAAACCTTAGGAGTCCCATCTACCAACCATCAGTGCTATAAGTTCCCATACAACGGGAAAATTGTGAAGGTTAAAAGCACTCCCTACATCGAGTCATTGGACTCGGTAACAGCAGAGCAAATTCCATCCATGATAACTTCCAGGAAAGGCAAAGGGCCTGTCCTTTCATCAGTGAATTCCCATCTGCGGTCTAGGCCGAGTATAGGTTGGCAGCTCATGAGTAAGATGGGATATAGCTCAGGCTCTGGATTAGGGAAAGAAGAACAAGGGATCCGTCATCCCATCTCAGAGAACCCTGTCATTGGGGGGTGTGGCCTGGGATATAAGTTTGCTGAACCATCAAAAGAAGCAAAGGGATGGTCCCTCATGAATCATTTTGTAAGAAAGAGGCAGGAATTACCCAAGATAGAAGAAGAGGTGCGAGAGTGTTACGAAGGTGATCAAGAGGAGGACTTTGGCATATCCTCCTTGTTCCGTGAGTCAGCCAGACCGACGGTAGGGCTTTTCTTAGCCAAGGATGAACCAGCCCCAGCTACGTTCATCCCTTTCTTGTTCCACCCACCTACCATTCCAATGCTCTCAGCTCCGACCAACACTAGCTCTGCTGAGTGTTCCATGCTACACGCGTTCGGTCACGAAAAAAAAAAAGTTCAATTCCCCTCCCGCTGGAGGAGAAGTCATTTTCGAGGAGCCCGTTTGGTGGGGGAGCCCTGCCGTCATGGAATCTCTGTCCCAAGGGTCTACTCTTGCCCCATCTAGGACAGAGTTGACCCCTTTCCCAAACCATGTACATAATAGTTTAGGAACTAGGTTAGCCTCCCCCATGTCTAGGAATTGTAGAACTAGGCAAGTTCCTTTGTTCTTAGTTCAGGAATTAGCTGATAGGTGCAAAGATTTGAGAAAATTGGATAAATATCTTCAGACTGGGGTCATCTCCGAACCACTGGAGGTAGCGGAAGAAGAGTCTTGCAGTGATGGTCTAGGTGTATTTGAGCTTAGTGAAGAGGAAGAGGGGGATGACTTGGTCGAACCACTTGTGAGTGGGGCGAGACGGTTTGATGAACCTTCATCAGCCATCGACGAACCCACCAAAGAAGTCAACCTCGGAACAAAGGAGGATCCGAAGATAGTGCTAATTAGTGCCCGCTTGAGTCCAGAAGAAGAAGGGTCCATAATCGCCGTGCTCCAAGAGCACCGTGATGGGTTTGCTTGGTCATACGAGGACATGCCTGGATTAAGCACAGAACTTGTAGAACACCGGCTAATCCTCAAACCCGACACCAAACCCGTGAAACAAAAGTTGAGACGGCTACAACCGGAATTAGCACTTAAAGTAAAAGAAGAGGTTGACAAACTACACAAGGCCAAGTTCATCCGGGTAGTGCTCTACCCTAAGTGGATAGCTAACATCGTCCCGGTGGCGAAAAAGGACGGAAAGGTTAGAATTTGCATAGACTTTCGCAACCTCAATCAAGCCTGCCCAAAAGATGATTTCCCACTACCTCATTTAGATTTGCTGGTTGATAACACGGCTGGATTTGAGATGTTATCTTTCATGGACGGTTTTTCAGGATATAACCAGATCAGATTAGCTGAGGAAGATCAGGAGAAAACATCCTTCATAACTCCATGGGGAACCTATTGCTACATGGTCATGCCATTTGGACTTAAGAATGCTGGAGCCACCTACCAAAGGGCTATGATGGCAATCTTTCATGACATGATTCACATTGACATGGAGGTCTATGTAGATGATATCTTGGTCAAATCCAAAACCAGGAAGGAGCACGCTCAAATCCTTAGGGCTGTAATGCAGAGATCGAAGGAGCACCAACTAAAGATGAACCCGAAGAAGTGCGTATTTGGTGTTTCTTCCGGAAAACTGCTAGGATTCATGGTGAGTAAAAGAGGGATCGAGGTTGATCCAGACAAAGTGAAGGCAATAATGGAAATGCCCCCACCTAAGAATGTCAGGGATGTAAAGGGTCTCATCGGCCGTTTGCAATTCATCAGACGGTTCATATCTCAACACTCTGTGAGATGCAAACCCTTTTACGACTTATTAAAAGGAGGGGCAAAGTTCATTTGGAGTGATAAGTGTCAAAAGGCCTTCGATGAATTAAAGAATTACCTCCTCAACCCTCCAGTCCTTATGGCTCCTATCCCGGGGCGGCCTCTACTGCTATATGTCTCCACCACTGAGGAATCGGCTGGTGCAGTATTGGCTCAATTAGACGACAAGAAGAAGGAAAGAGCAGTGTACTATCTGTCCAAGCTTTTCAATGATGCCGAAAAGCGATACACTGCCATGGAAAGGACATGCGCGGCCGTCGTCTGGGTAGTGCAGAAATTGAAGCACTATTTCCTCGCCCACGAGGTCAAACTACTAGCAAGAATGGACCCAATCAAATATCTGCTAGAGCGGCCAGTTGTAACAGATAGGCTGGTGCGATGGCAGACCTTCTTGAATCAATTCGACATCACTTATGTAAATCAGAAGGCTGTGAAGGGGCAAGCAATTGCCGAGCACCTAGCTCATCACCCTTTGCCTACATTTTCGCCTGTCAACGAGGAATTCCCGGATGAGGAGTTGGGCTTAATAGTGGATGACGCTCCATCCTGGATCCTTCATTTTGACGGGGCACTTAATTCCCAAGGCAGTGGGATAGGAGTGGTCCTCGTCTCTCCAGAAGGGGTAAGTATTCCGCATGCTTGCCAACTCTCCTTCTCAGTAACTAATAATGTTGCTGAATATGAGGCTCTCCTAGCTGGCCTAAAATTGGCGCTGGTTCTTAATGTCTTAGAATTGAGGATAATTGGAGACTCTCAACTAATCCTCCGCCAAACCGTGGGCAAATACCAAACCCGGGATTCAAAACTGAAGCCATATCAGGAGTTAGTAAAGTCGCTTACTAGGCGTTTCAGCAAGATCACCTATGTACATGTGCCTAGGTCCCAGAATATCCTAGCAGACGCCCTGGCCTCTCTATCTTCAGCTTTAGAGATTCCTGTCACCAAAGGCACAGCCACAATCACCCTGCACAAGCAAGATTTGCCGTCCTTCCGGGACCCTTGGTTCCAGCAGTTCCTCTGTCCATCCAAGCATATCTCCGCTATCACGAATGAACTCGCCCCTGATTGGGATGATGGAAATTCGTGGTACTTTGATATCATGAACTATCTCCGCGATGGGTCGTTCCCGTCTTATGCTACATCCTCTGACCGTAAGACTATCCGCCGTACATCTCAGCGATACCTTATCTTAGGCGGCCGCCTTTTCAGGAGATCCTTTAGCGGAGTACTTCTTCGGTGTCTAGACGATACCGAAATTCATCATGTCATAGAGGCAGCCCATGCCAGTGATTGTGGCGGTCATGTCCATGGTCGTGCCTTAGCCCAGAAACTCCTCATGTCCTACTATTGGCCTTCAATGGAGGCCGACTGTTCCATATTCGTTCAAAGGTGCCTAAAATGCCAGTTACACGCTAACAAGGTTCATGCACCTTCTTCATTTCTTAAATCCGTCATTTCCCCGTGGCCATTCGCCATGTGGGCATTCGACGTCATAGGACCTCTGGAGGATCGATCAGGTGAAACAAAAAGGAAATCATTTATCCTAACCGCCACTGAATATTTCACTAAATGGGCTGAAGCGGAAGCATTTGCAGAAATCAAAGCATCCACGGTGGTGAAGTTCATCAAGCGCAACATTCTCGCCAGGTTCGGGACACCGCGCGACCTCATCACCGACAATGGACCCCAGTTTATCTCCCTAGAGCTCCAAGACATGTGCAGTAAGTATGGCATCAATTTGCATCATTCTTCACCTTACTACCCACAAGGAAATGGTCAGGCCGAAGCCACCAATAAAACCCTCATTCGAATCATTAAAAGAACTTGCAGATCACATAATTATTCAGACTGGCCTGATCGTCTAGAAGAAGCTCTTTGGGCATATCGTACTTCCGTCCGAACCCCTACCGGACAAACACCTTATTCACTCACGTTCGGAACGGATGCGGTACTTCCATATGAGATTCTCTTCCCTTCTCTAAGAGTGCAGTTGGATAGTGGAATTAGTGATGCCGAGCGTCGTAACGCCATGTTAACCCAACTGGAACTGTTAGACGAAAAAAGGATGATGGCGGCAAATCACGCCCAGGTGTACAGAAATAGGATTGCAAGATTCTATGCAAAAAAAGTTCTTGAAAGAAAGTTTCGAATTGGGGAAATGGTTCTTAAAAGAAAAATGATCAAAATTCCTGGTCCCAGGAGCAAATTGCAAGAAAATTGGGAAGGTCCATTTGTAATCAAGGAGGCATACTCAGGTAACGCTTACCGCTTAATCAATGAGAGAGGAGAGGAATTGCCCCACCCATGGAACGGGGTATATTTGAAGAAGTTTTATCCATGAAAAAAATCAAAAATCAAAAATCTCAAAAAAAAAAAAAAAGCAAATATCCAAAAAGCCATCAAAAAAGTTTGTAAATATGTACATACTTTAATAATAATAATAATAAAAAATAAAAAAAACAAAAAAAAAAAAACAAAAAAAACAAAAAAAATCAGAAAAGACACAAAATCCAACTGCCTGGTGACTGCCACGTTACCTCCTGTCTAGGTCTAGTTGCATGATAGGTTGGGTTAACATTAGGATTTGGCTAAGATTTTGGTCCACCAGAACCTTGGACGTGTCTACTTTACTTTCATACGGATCCCTATGCTCATCATGAGATGCACACACCTGCACGTTTTTCAAAAGAACCTGTTTAAAATGAGTTCCAAGTTTTTAGTATACTGTCACAATGCAACCTTTGCTCTTCGTCTCTCGACCGATCAGGACAGTTGACGCCCTTAAACGGTCGAGCTCAGCAATTTGCGGTTCCTCAAAAAACCCGATAGATGTAACCCCTCAACAAAAAAAAAAAAAAAAGGGCCCAGAAATGAAATGTAAAGAACCAGAGCACGTGAAGAGGGCAGTGTCCCCGCAGGCGGAATATCAAATAACCCCAATAAATGTCAAGAGCGGAAAAGAAATACAAAAAAGAAAAGGGGTTCAAGCAATCATGGAAAAAAGCCTGGACGTGACCGTGCCTGGCCATGAAATTTACCAAAGGGGCATCTAAGAGGACAAAAGGGGTCCGTTTTGTCACAGCTCCCCCTTTTAACGGTTTTGTTGATCCTCCTGTGAGGTTTGTCTCCACAATTTCTTCACTTTGCCTCCCCCAAGGTTCAGCACGAGATTGCTATCTAAAGACTGAACATCATTTTAAAATGGTTCGTTTTCAAAAAATCGTCACATGCTCACATGATCACAGGAGTCTAAAATGGGTAAAGAGTAACGTCGATGTTTCTGGTGAACTAATTTCTTAATCATAATCTCAATGTGTACTCTCGAAAACTTCGGGCTTAGGTCAATGCATGCGCGTCACCAATCGGTACGACGGCGTCTGATTCCGGGTCAGCGTCGCGCGGTTGACCGCTAGGGTTCCAAGGTGTTCCATCATATACCTTCTAGATTGTGAGGAAAGAGACCCGGGTCGGGCAAATCATTTACCTCGAAAACCTTTTGGGCAAACTTGGTGGTCGGAAGCAGCTGGGAGCCTAAGCATGGCATGACGGTATTGTCATCAGTATGAGTCTTAACCGGTCAAGGTTAGTTTGAGGGGTCTAGAGGCCCAAATCAATCTAGATGCAAGCTTAGGATGCCTGGGAAGTTGAGTGTGCATTTCCCTTTTTATCATTTGACTAGGCTGACTTTTGGCAATCACCAGGTAGACAAAAATATGCTCTGTTAATATCACCTTGCATTTGCATGACGCATTCACTTTTTTTCAGTTTGTCTGGTTAGTAGGACACGGCCCCTTGACCTTATGCGAAGGCTAAGGAAAAGGTAGTTGCTCTTTTTTAGGCAAGGGGCCGAAAACAGATACTACTAACAGTTTCCCCTAATGTTGTGCATGCAGGCATCACAAGTACGAACAGAAAGTGGAACAAAGAAGTGCCCATGTAAATATAGAAATATGCAAGCATAACATCATACATCATCACAACACAGGGGCATACCCCTGCGCCCACTCTCTCTCAATCCTTTCCCCTTTCCTCCACATCATCTCTCCTATCCTGAGAGGGGTGCCTCATCTGGCTCTCGGCGTCCTCCTCACGAGCACGACGATGTCCGGAAGCTGGGCGCATCGACCCTGATGAACCAGCGGGTCGCAAGGCCCTCCACGCATCCTCAGCTAGCAGGGAGTCGAGGTCTCTGAAGACAGAGCTCCCAGCAGGGGCCTGGCCGGCTGACGGGGCAGGAATAGGGGGACGAGCTCCTGGACTCTGAACGCTGGATCTCATAGGTCGTTCTCGCCCCTTCTTCATCACCCGGTCCCACAAGGTTCGGTACTTGAAATCAAGCTCCCGTACCTCTGTCTGCGACCTCGCCAGCTCCTCCTGCAGGCCAGCCATCTTACCCTCCCAGTACACGTCCGGGTGGGATCCCTCGCTCGCTCTGGCCCGAGCCGCCCGTTCCTCCAAAACCTGGTCCCTCAACTGCTGGTTGAGGTTCTCCAACTCCTGCGCCCTTGCCAAAGCGGCCTCCAATTCCTGGCGCTGCAAAAGAGGAAGAAACTTAGGGTCAGACATGTTCAATCATCATAACACAAAGGGCAGAGCAAATCTTACCTGCTGTGCCAAATCAGCCTCCCGGGCCTCCGCCCGGCGGAGGGCATCCTGCAATCTCGTCTCACAATCAACCGGAGCAGCTGGCCCTTGGGTTGATGAGCCCGCACCTGGATCCCCTCGCAGCCCATGGCGGATTAGCGCCTCTCTCTGCGTCACAAAGTTTTTTTGCAAAGATAGGGCGGGCAATATCACATCCTAATTCAGAAATCAGATTTCTTACCAATTCTCTGATCTGGGTAAACAGATCGCTCGTCTGCAGAACCAGAAGCTCATTCTGGCTCTTTAGGATCTGGATGGCCTCAGTCTCAGGCATCTGTTACAGGAAAATCACCAAAATTAGCCCATGGAGAATCCAAGTACGAGAAACTGAAGGGTTGAAGTAACGTACCCGCCGTGTATCCAGAAACATGCGGTTTGAGTACCGCCGGGAATAATCTCCCATGTACTTGAAGCTATTTCGTAGGGACTTGTCCTCCTGCAGGGCATCCCCGGTGCGGTGCCATATGGCGATCTCAGCCCGCCTCACCACTCGCCAATCCTGACCAATAGTAGAAGATCGGCGGCGACCTCGGTTCATATCGGGATGGTCTGGGTAAGCGAGTAGAGGCTGATGCCATCCCCATGTGCGGTACGCCATCCGGACGAAGAGGCCGTCACAAATATTCACGCACAGCAGGGGCACCTCCCGCCGGAACTGAGAAAGGCTCTGGGACACCCACGGCTGATCGGCCAGATCCTCCTCCGCGTATGGCATCCACACCACCTGGATGGAACAAAAGAGTTAGACCTAATCATCTCGGATGCACATATGCTTCAAGTCACTCACCATATGAGGAGGGAATGTGTCAAGCTGACCACGGATGTCCTCCACACGGTATGTCACCGGGCGATAGTCCCGGATCACCTCCCACCGCGCCATCAAAGGGGTCAATCCCTCGCGGTCCGCGGATACATTCCCTCGGCCGATGGGAAAGCGGGTGTAACCCCAGATCTGCAAGAGACAACATAGTCAGTACCAGTTAACATAAGTAAAGATGGAAAACCACAGCCAAGAGGATTACCTGGAGAAAAGGGGTGAACCCACCCAAGTTACCAGAGCCCTGGCGGTAGCCTACCAGGTGGGAGAAAAGATGGCCCAGCATGGCAGCTCCCCACGCCATCTTCTTCGCTGCCTGGAGGTCCTCCAGCAGCGGCAGATACTTCAGATTAACTCTATCTGAAGCTGTGGCAAATAGCAGCCTTCCGAAGAAGAACAAGAGAAAGATCCGCAAGTTCTCGTCATCCGATCGGCCATCCAAGTCTAGGAGCGTCTCCACTCTCTCTGAGAAGGCCTCTAAGGTCTCGCTCGGCATCCGCCGCACCCGGCTCAACCCCACCGATCGGGCAAAGTGCCCAAGGGGTATGTGAGACAGCGCTCCCTGCATCCTGTAGTATCCCTCGCCTAGGAGTCGATCGGACAACTGCCTGTAATCCCTAAGCTCGGGACCCACCACTGGATCTCCAATGACCGGCAGGCCTGTCAAGAAGGAGACGTCCTCCAGCGTAGGCAACATGTGGCCCCAAGGCATGACGAAGGCCCTGCATCTGTCATCCCAGCGCTCCCTGAGAGCTACTAGGAAGGGCGCATCCACCATGAACGGACGGACCCGGAACAGCGGCCCGAACCCGAAGGCATCCACTTGGAAGACGAGCTGATCAGGCAGGGCGTGGTACCAGGCCCTGACCAGTTCCCATGAAACACGCCCTCGAACCCTCTGAATACCCTGAAAAATCCAAACATCAGAAAATAAGGGCATAAGCAATTGAGCCTCCACCTGGCCGGACGACGGGGCGGCCTGCCGCCCAGCCTGGCAGACGACAGGCCAGTCCGCCGTCCGCGCGGGCGGACGGCGGGCCCGTCCGCCGTCCGCGCGGACGGACGGCGGGCCCGTCCGCCGTCCGCGCGGACGGACGGCGGGCCCGTCCGCCGTCCGCGCGGACGGACGGCTGGCCCGTCCGCCGTCCGCGCGGACGGACGGCGGGCCCGTCCGCCGTCCGCGAGGACGGACGGCGGGTCCGTCCGCCGTCCGCGCGGACGGACGGCGGGTCCGTCCGCCGTCCGCGCGGACGGACGGCGGGCCCGTCCGCCGTCCGCGAGGACGGACGGCGGGTCCGTCCGCCGTCCACCTGGACAGACGGCGGCCCCGTCGACCTTCCCTCCCCATGCTTCAAAAAAAAAAAAAAAAAAAAAAAACTTACCTTCTTCTTCGGGGGCGCCTCCCCGTTGCCACCGTCCTCTCCGTCACCGTCTCCTTCGTCCTCCTCACCATCACCACTGTCGTCCCCCTCATCCTCCTCCGCTGCCGCCGTCGTGCCTTCCTCCTCTTCTCCTTCCTCTCCGGCATCGCCACCGCCACCGCTGCCGCTGCTAAGAGCCTCCTCTTCGCCGCCGCGGATATCCTCGGCGTCACCTCCGCGGACGACCTCGTCTCCGCCACCGCCGCCGCCGCTGCAGCCCGCGCCGTCGTCGCCGCCGGCCCTCCTCCTCCTAAGAGCACGGGGGAGCCATACCCTCGCCATGGAGGGAGAGTTCGAAGGTTGGGGAACGAAAGAGAAGAAGAAGAGCAAAGAGAAAGAAGAGAGTGCCGGGTTAACTCCTCTTAAACCCCGAGAGGACGGCCTTGGCATGGCCGTCCACTGACGTGGACGGCCATAAGCTGGCCGTCCGCCGGCGCGTGGCCGACACGGACGGCCACGCGCTGGCCGTCCACCTACACGGACGGCCACGCACTGGCCGTCCGCGGGAGTGGACGGCCATGCGCTGGCCGTCCGCCAGCGCACGGACGGCCACGCACTGGCCGTCCGCGGGAGTGGACGGCCATTCGCTGGCCGTCCGTCAGTGCACGGACGGCCACGCACTGGCCGTCCGCTGGCGTGGACGGCCATTCGTTGGCCGTCCACCGACGCATGGCCGACACAGACGGCCACGTGCTGGCCGTCCGCTCGCTCGGACGTCCAGGAGTCGGCCGTCCAAGAGTCAGTCAAACAGAGGGTTAGGAGGCAGATTGCTCACATGTGTGTGAAAAGAATTTCAAAAGATTTGATATTATTCTTTGAGAAATTGAAAGGCTACATTATTCTAACGCTCTGCGCCCCATAAAAAAGGCACAGACAGCAGGACGGATGTTGGCCAAGTAGCCTACATATTTTGTGACTTCCTCTGAAGTCTCTGCTACGTCAAGACGTGCCTTGGTGAACCTGGAATGACGCCGCCATGCACGTCGGAGCCGGTCTATGGCCTGAACCTCTCTCGCGTACCCAGTGTGTCGCGGGACGATCAGGGTGTCATATAAGGCAGGGAATGGTACTTGTCTGGGAATGCCGATCTGGAGATGGCAGCGATGCCCCTGATACACAACCAACTCATCGGGGCCAATCAGCCACAGCTCGCGGTCACGAGAAGCCCTCGTGGTGAACTCCATGCTTCGAAGGACCATCGGAACAAATATGAATTTCTCTACAGGCAGGAAGTTTAGGTAATCACGCCAGTCATCCCGCGTCTTCAGATGAGCTGTGAGACACCTGACTTGATCCTCAGGGCCAAGAAGTGAGCGTGCAGGATACCACGCACTGTGCTGAAATATCCTCGAGGCAGAAGTCACACTTTCATCGAAGTCAAAGGATACATGCATTTCCATCCATAGTTGCAAAGTGAACAGACTTCCTCTCGCAGATCGCCCCATGCTCATATGGCTGAGCCCCCCGTACAGGTGTGACAAGATCACCGGGGCAAGAGAGTGGCCTCTCTGCAGTAGGTTCAGCACGCTCACATATTCCTTTTCAAGCACCGAGCCTGTAGTGGGGAACCACAGGACTCCCCCAAGAACCAAGCACAAACCTCGCATCAGTCTTTCAGGTTCGACCACCTTGCGCTTAATTTCTCGGATCAGCCAGTATGCAAGACGGTCAACAAGGATCCCTCGGCTATTGGTCATACGGCATGCCTCCCGTTTATCCCGGACAATGTCAGCGAAGGTCTCTTCCCAAGAAGGCAAGCCAGAAGGATCACCGGCGGCTAGACCCTCCCAACCATAGAAAGTCGCCACCTCCTCCAGCAAGACTGTTGCCTCGAACTCCCTGAAGACAAAGGTGTGGGTCCCCGGATGCCATAATTCCAGCAGCGCACCCAATCCTTCCCAATGCCAGTGGATGGCAGTAAACCATTTGGCAAACACGATAGAGCGTGTCAGGTTCCATCGATGCATGAACACCCTCATGCTTAGTGTGATCACTTCCAATAGGGCCGCGAGCCATGCATACTTGCGGGTATGCCTAGCGTCAGGGAACTTTGGGAGGGGCTGCAAGGTAACCCAAAAATCAACAAAAAAGAAGAAAAGAGACGAGGCAAGCAAATAAAGGTCCTAGCCTACCTGTTCGTGGGCCACCAGGTTGCTCAGGTGGCCATCCACATCAGACAGAACTCCAGGCCCTCTGGCAGCACAAGTAGGAGACGAGGCCATTCTTGAACAGGAAAAGTTGAAGTTCTGGAAGAAGACCCCGCGACAACAACCCTTTTATCATCTCGGGATAACCTCAACACTTCCCACACTCCACAAAAGACGGAGAGGCATCCACATCCCATTCCTTTCCCCCTTTTGTGGACCGCATGCACTTTGTCTTCCACCTTTTCGTGGAAGGCAAGCCCCTTGGCCGTCCATCACTTTGAAAGCAAAACCATCCACGAGAAAACAAGAGGCCTTTTCCCCCCTCTCTCCAAGGGGGTAACCTCACCCCACAATTAAAGAGACTACCATGATCCATGAATTTAATGGCCCATCTCAGAATTCGAGTCGAAACCATATAGGATTGGCATTCTACCGATAGAATGGCCATATCTTCCATATCGGCTTCGACTCGAAACAAAATATCTGCTTCTTATCTTCCTGCAATTTGAAATGTAATATTGTCATTATTGAAAAATGTGGACGTCGCTGATGTGCGTTCTTGCAGCTGCAGGGAATCCGAAGCAAGTAGGATTGAAGACACAGGAGGCTAATAACTTCGGGCGTATAGACTCTGAGTTCCTCTTTAAACAAAACAATGAGGAGTCTATATTCTCCAAGTTATTCTATTGGCCAATAAATCCCTCCTGTTTGCATTAGGAATTGCATTAGGAATTTGTTTTTCTAAATTTCAACCCAGCATGCATTTTACATAAGCATCCACCCTCGCCCTAGGGGCAATGACCATAACTTATCACTCTGCTTAATCCATTGTTGATCTATGAGTCCGACAATTGTGCGTTTGTTAGCCTTTGATTTGCAAGACCCCTTTCTCCTTTTTTTTCAGCAAGTGCGCTTGAGAGTCTCTCACTTGGCGATCCCATGATGCGCTAGGCCACCGCGCGCCCGTTGTGTTGAGAGTTCTTCAAGTCACACTCCTACACCTTTCATGCTCGAGATCCCCTTGGGCCAGATCGCTGTATTCTGGTACGCCAAGGCCTCGCGGTCCCAGCACCCGAGGGTCCCACGGACTGTGATTCTCTAGTACTGAACTTTGTCCCTTTTCTTAAATCACTCTTGCAACTCGAATGGCTAGCTTTCATGCATCTGCCGCATTCACATATCATCCTTGGGGATAGCTCACTCCTTTTCGGACTGTCCAAAATCAGTTTCGACTTCCGGAACACCCATTTATCATTCCGTTCCACTCCACTGCAAAATAGGTGTCCCGGAGGGGCATTTGTAGACACCGATTTTGGACCACCCTTTTGGTCATAAATCCCCTCCATCATCAGCCCATCACCATAAATCCCCTCATTTGAGCCATCTCAGCCCACTACCAGCTAGGCCCATTAACCAAATCCCGACTCTAGCCACCTTTTCCGTGGAAGGCCAGCCAGTCCGCCTTCCACCCCCTTCGAAGGCCACCCCTCGCCTTCCACCACCTTCGAAGGCCACCCCCCGCCTTCTACACCCTTGGAAGGCCAGCTACCTTGCCTTCCACCTTTTTTCCACCTTTTCCACCTTTTTTTCACCTTTTCGTAGAAGGCCAACCCCTTGCCTTCCACCGCCTTCGAAGGCCACCCCCCGCCTTCTACCCCCTTCGAAGGCCAACCACCTTGCCGTCCACCTTTTGGCCACCTTTTTTTCACCTTTTCGTAGAAGGCCAACCCCTTGCCTTCCACCGCCTTCGAAGGCCACCCCTTGCCTTCCACCTCCTTCGAAGGCCACCCCTCGCCTTCCACTCCCCTCGAAGGCCAGCCGGGTCGCCTTCCACCGCAAGAGTGGAAGGCATGTCACCTGGCCGTCCACTCCTTAACCACCTTTTGACCCCGTCTTCCCCATGATCTCCTCTACTCTCCGCCCTCGTCCCCCACTACTCCGACCACTCCCCGCTCTGTCCACTGCCGCGGCCACTACCGCCAACCCTTGACCACTCCCCATTGGTTGAAGGGGGATTTACGGGGATTTAGACCCATGATTTCTCCTTTTTTTCCTTCGCCTATTTAAACCCTCCACATCCTCTCGAGCGGGGGGAAGAAGGGAGAAAAGGGGGGGACAAGAGGAAGGGATTTTTTTTGATTAAGAGGAATTTTGGAGAGGCAGAGAAGGACTTTCTGGTGAGAGGCTCGAGGAGACCTCAAGGAGGAAGGCTCAGGCTACATCTGGAAACGGGCTTGCCTTTCTAACTTCTCCCTTTTATTTTTTACTCATTCTCTTACATTAGTAATATCATTCATTCTCCACACACGCCACTCCTCTTCACTTGCATGCATGTACATATAGGATGACTTAGCCATCCGTACTCCCACAGAGGTTTTAAAAAAAAACGGGAGGTGGGTGGCCATAACATATGGTCACCTTCCCTCCCCACCACCCATCCGGTGCGTTTCCCACTGATTTTAGTTAGTTTTTTACACCTTTCTGAATAGATTTCACACTCTACAGTTCTAATCGGGTTCGTCTTTGCTTGGTCTTTTTTCTTTTCAGGGATCCTTACCACCTACACGCGTACAGAATTTCGGGCTCTCTTCCTTTGGCCGGCCGGAGGAAGAGAAGGAGGAATCGACGTCTCCTGCTCCCACAAAACGCGATCATCTTCTACATTCCTGCGGAGCACAGGAACCGAAAGGTAATGCTCCTGGCGATCACACTCTCATTTCTAACCCCTCCTCTTTGAATCGCCACAGTGCTAAGACGTACGGAGAAACCCCCAACGCCGAGGCCCCGCGGGCGCTGCACAGCCGCGGAGGGGGACGTTCCGGGCGCCTACACCGGGTTTCGGCCCTGGAGAACTCCCTCCGATGGTTAAGTCAGCCTCTGAAGAAGACTTAATTTAGAAGGAAGAAGAAGCTTGAGTGCTTAAGGTGTACCTTTTCCGCAATGAATAACCTTCTTTTTATAGCAGAGGATGGAGGTTCTCTTCTTGTTGTAGCCGATATAGGACTATTTTAGGGTTTGAGAGGAAATTGCTGAAATACCTCGTTAATAGGCCGATGGCTAGGTAGCAATTAACCGGAATGGGCCGGGCCCACTTCGGTCTATTATTCGCTGTGACTGGGCCGAATACAGTTGTTAACAGATCCCACCGCTTGGGCCAAATATGTACTATTGCCTTGATGGGCCGAATGTGATTCGGCTCTCTCTTTTACTTGGGCCGGCCCCCTAGTGCCGGACCTGATCGGATTCTCCCCCATCACAGGGCCCCCTACTCTCGTCGTTCTCAACTTTATGAAACACCGAGAGTAAAATCCGAAACCCTTATGGAAAGATCAAATCCGATAGATGATCTTCGTCTGAAACTGTTATCGACATTCGTCTAAAAATAGTAAGTGGGTCACAATCTCGTCTCAAGCCGAGAGTTGGTGACAAACACCTTCGTCCCCAGCTGAGACTTGGTGACCAACACCTTCGTCCCAGGCTGAGAGATGGGAGGGTTACCAAAACATTTTGGGGCGCCAGATGATGGCGGAAATGACTTTGAATCTTCCGCTATTACGGTCGCATCGCAACAAGCACAGGACACGTGTCAAATATCCGGACGGGTAGCCGAAAACACAAGAGATCTCAACCGTCAACAGTCATCACTCGGATTACCGCAGTTTCGGCTCTCTGTCCGAAAACTCACCTGGATCACCGCCACTCCGGCCCCCGATACGGAGATCGGGACACGTGGCAAGCATCCGGAGGAGTAGCCGAAAGGTCAGGCTACTTCTGGCCGTCAATCGCCTCTCTTCGATCCCGCAGCCTGTTTGTCATCATGGCAAAGGACGGGACACGTGGCAAACATCTGAGCGAGGGGGAGACGAAAGGTTGGAGGATCTCGGCCGTCGGTTCGCCGCCCGACCCCCTTAGGTTCCCCTATAAATACCGGCTTCGTTCGCCTCAGAACTGTTCCTTCGCTTTCTCTCTCTTCTTCTCCACACCAGAGCGTTCCTGCGAGCAGCGCTGCGCACATCTTTTCTTCTCCGGCCGCGAGTGTTCCATCGAGGCCGTCCAGGGACGTCTTGTCAATTGTAGGGGAGTTCCTAATATGAGGGTAAGCCTCAACTCCAGCCTTTTCTTCTTTTGATTCATGTCCAGTAGTTCTTTTTCGGCCGAGAGCAGTTCGTCATGCTCTTCGTCTAAACCTACTCCCCAATCTTCTCTGTCATCTCCTTCTTCCTCGAACTCCTTCCTTTCCATCATGGCGGACGAGACAGAATCGGTCCCTGCTCCTACCGAGCCTTCCACAACTGGTCGCCGTCAGGCCGAGAAGGTCTCGGATGTGGCCTGTGCCCTCAGTGTTGAGGAGCTGACGGGCATAACTAATTATTATCTGATTCCATATTGGATGACACCCGTTCGTCCCGGAAGGCATACAAGAGCCAACTCATCTCGGCTGGGCTCTTTCTCAATTTATGAACACACCTTTCGGGCAGGCTTTCGTCTTCCCCTTCATCCTTTCGTCGTAAAACTCTTGAACTTCTATGGGCTGGCTCCTTCTCAGTTCTTTCCGAATTCCTGGCGGACAGTTTATGCCTTTTTGGCTCTTAATTTTATACTTGACTTTGTCCCTTCTGTAAATCTCTTCCGTTATCTTTTCAAAATCAAACCCCAGAGGAAATTTTCTTGGTTCTGCTTCGTTCCCCGCTTCGGCCGAGGAATCTTCTCCGGGAAGCCCTCGTCCATTCACCATTAGAAAGAGGGTTTCTTTTTCATCTCTTTACCGGAGGGAAATAAGGGTGTCTGGCCCTTCCCCACCGAATGGGGGCCCTTGGCCGAAGGTTTTTCTGATTGCCCCTCCCTAAACCCCGAACAGCTCGCTGATGCTCACCTCTTCGAAGATGACGCTCCATACAACATTGCCGAGCTTCTCGAGGATGAGGATAGGCTTATAGCAATGGGAGCCTGGCCGAACCCGTCGCACCCTCCTACCCGAGCTTTTCCCTACCTTCCTCCTGGAGATGCCCTAGGAGAAACTGTGGCGAGGGCTACTGCGACTAGGACTCCGGCCGAGGTCCATCTTCCGTCCAATGAGGGCGCTGAAGCAATGGCCGAGGGTAAGTCGGCTCTAGGTCATACGATTGTCGTTGAATTTCACCTAACTTTTCTTCTGCTTTGCTTTCAAAAATGTCTGGTCTCGGAAGCCTCATGGGCCGGATTTCCCGGCAATCCGCGTCATCTCAACCGTCCCAATAGCGTTCTAATGAAGGGAGGTCGGCCGAAGGTGTCTCGGCATCGGATGCTTGCCCGATGCGACAAACAGCAGCCTCTGCCGAAGGCCGTGCTGCTGCCGCTGCTCTCGAGAGGGAGTGACGGAAGGGCAAGGCAGTGGCCGGGGGGAGCAAGCGGTCCGAGAAGCGGAAGCGCCGGGACGATCGCGATGAGAGGGGATCTGCTCCTGTGACCAAGAAGTCAGTCACAGGACGAGATGCCCGGTTCGCTTAGTCTCCCCAGCAGCGGAGGGATGACTCCCCTTCGGCCACAGGCGCTGTGACGGATACGGTGTTGTTGTATCCTTTCGGGGCTGCCGGGACCCATATGTCTCGGGAATACGGGCACGAGCCATGGCGTCCAGACACGGGGGTCTTCACAAACGACAGTCTGGATGACTCCCAGACGTGTTTGCGCCTGGCTCGGGGCCTGACCATCCCGATGGCCGAAGACGAGATCCGGGAGCTTTCTTCGGAGGGTCTGTCCTGGCAGTGCGTCTGCCACGCCATCCAAGTGAGACCTCTCTCTTTATCTTCACTTCTTTTTGGTGTTTCCTTTAGTGGTCTCGACTTATGTTTTTCTTTCTTTCTGTTGTAGGCCGCAGTCATGTGTGGGTCTCTCGCTCGCCGTCAGGCTCTCATCCAGCGGAAACTCCAGGATGTAGACCAAGCCGTGGACCATCTGGCCGCGGGCAAGGTGGCCTTGGTGCAGCGAGACCTCGAGGCTAACATTGATGCCCTTATTGGGGCAAACGTGCGGCTGCGGTCTGACCTAGATGGACAGAAGGAGGTGGTCCGAGTAGCCTCCGAGGCCCATGAGAAGGCCGAAAAAACAACTGGATCAGGCCCGCGCGGAGATCGGGTCTTTAATGGCCAAGATCCAGGACAAGGAGAAGGAGCGGGACGAAGAATGCCGCCGTCACGCCGAAGTCGTCTCGGCCCTGAAAGCAGACTTAGAGGCCAAAACAAAAGAGGCCGATGACGTCGCTCGTACGGCCGTGGCGAGTTATAAAGAAGGTTCGGAGTATGCCGATGAGATGCTCGATGCCGGGGCCAAAGCGACCGCAACTATGTTCGATCTGGGGATGACCATTGCCCAAAAGGCTTGTCCGGACACAGATTTGACTGGTTTCGGCTTCCCCACCGGAGAAGAAGGCGATCAACTCTTAGTCTGGTGGCAACAGCTTAAGGCTGAGAGGATCCTGGCTTCTCCGGAAGATGCGGCAGTAGGTTCGGACCATGCTTCTTCTCCTCCGACGTCCCTAGGCTACACTCTGATGGATATAGGTGTCCTCTAAGCCAATCATTAGGCACCTATTTCAATCTGGTTCACTAATAAATGACATTAAATTCATTATGTAGATTGGCATATTTATATTTACGTATAATGAAGTCCATGAATATGTGCAATAGTCATCAGATTATGATGAGATCATAATAATGAGACTGATGACTTATAAACACATATTCTCAATTGTTCCTAGTTGTAGGATATTTGAGAAGGACATCAAACATCCGGTTAGACTAGTACAGGTTATTCCAGCTCATATGATGAGGGTGACTGATCTCGTTAGTTATTAGTGTGGAGACACAATGGTAAACCTGTAGGTGCCCATTGGAGAATGAGTTCACTGAACTGATCCGACATGAATCGCCGAATGGTAATTTACCTGACTGTCAATCGGCTTGATTCATCGTCACAGTAGCGTGGTTGATCCTTGGACTTGAGACACCAAAGACACCTTGTCGGTGGACTTCTGGACTTTGACCTTGACCTACGAATCCCTATCCACGGGATCTCTAATAGTCAAGGATCGGGTCCAGCGGAAGACCTTCGAAGGTGATTGTGTGTTCAATAAAGGATCGTTCGCTCTCAGGTAACTGGAGAGAGAATGCTCTAGAGTAGATCCGTAGGAGTCTCTGGCTAGAGCAGAAACAATATCAGAAAAGTGGTTTTCGAATATTGTAAAGCGGAGTCTGATTCAAGTGAGTTAACAATTTAGAGTTTGACAGTTGACCATACCCTAGGTTAACTCGAGAGCATTGTGCGAACGAAGGATTATAGCCACGTGGTAACTGTGGACGGACGGGTTCCATGAGTGGGTTGGTGAACCCTATTACCTTCCGGGATCATGCGGTGTTGCTTGGCACCCAACTTGATCAGAAGTCCGACCGAATTTACATGCGATGATAATTCGGTTGAGTAATTAGTTAATATATAGATATTAATTAATTACAATAAGTCAATAACTAGTTATTGGACTTAACGGGCTGAAAATCGGACTGGTAAACGGGCCTAGAGGGTCACACGCAATAAGATTCTCAGTCGGTGGTACATAAGTGGGATTTATATTAACTCGGGGACTTTTGTGAAAAGTCGCGTCGACTTAATATATATACACACTGTTGAGAAACCCTGGGCCAAGCTCCAGGATTTCCCTTGCTGACCGTCACCCCCCCTTTCTCTCTCTTCCTCTGGGCGTCCCGTTCGGCGCGCCAGAACAGCTTCCGTCTCCGCCGCGTGTGATTCCCGAAAGTCGGGAATACCCATTGGCGGGATTTCCGCAATCGTTGCGGCGACGGATCTTCAGCGAACGAGCTGAAACGGACGAGAGATCGAGGACAAACCACCGCGGAGGATCGCGTGGATACCGCTGGAGGCCGGACGCTTGTGCGGCTCGCGGCATCGCCTCGACGGAACCGAAACGGAAGCGGATTCGAATCCGCGCACGGTAATTAGATTACAACCCGGTTTTTCGGTTTGAGTTTTCGTTCCGGATCGGATCAGCGGGCATCGGGCGGGATAAATTTTGTTCTTCGTTTCCGCTACGTTCTTCGCGTCCCGTCAGGATCCCAACAGTGGTATCAGAGCCAGGTTCTGCTCTGATCCGCTCCGGAACGGCTAAATTAATATTCTAGAATTAATTTCATGCAAAAATTATATTTTTCTTACGGAATTTGTTCATGCGATGAATAATAATATATGATATTAAATTTCTGTGAAGAAATCAATTTATTTGGGGGTGTTTTTCGTTCTGTTCATGTGGATGAAGAATGGATTAAAGGGTGATTGATGCGGGTTTGTTGGACACCGCCGGCCATCCTCGTCGTCGTCGGTATGACCGGCGGTAGGCAACGACCTCACCGGGCCCCCTACTGGGCGGCGGTGACCGGCGGTGGTCCTTCTTCCCCCCCCCCCCCCCCCCCCCCCCCTTCAGCGGCTGGCGGGGCTGCCCCTCCTTTTTCCTTCTCAAGGATTGGCGGAAAGGGGTGAGGGGAGATATATAGTTGAAGTTTGGAAGAAGGGCCCCCTGCACACACAGGGCCACCGTCGGCTTCGTCGGGCAAGGCCTGGATTATCCAGTCTTGAGTATAAGGAGCCGCCGGAGAACACAACCGCAGGGATCGGGTTCAGGGAAGAAGGACCAACCGGGCTTCGTTTGATTTTTCTGAGGCCACCAACGGCATCGGTAAAGGAGAAGGGGCCCTACCGCCGGCGTCGGGCCTGCTTTCCGCGGGCTCTGGGTGTCGACGGCGCCAAAAACCGGCCTCCTCCGGCAAGCCTGGCGTCGGAGGGGGAGGAGATCCCTGGCAGCGGCTAGGGCAAACCCTAGTCGTGCGCCAGGGTCCCGGTCGGACCCAGGCGGGTCTGGGCCTAGGCCCGCCCGGCCCAGGAGCCCTGTTAGGGCCTGCCTGGGCTCGGGCCAGCCATCCTAGTCCAGGCCCGGCCTGGGCCGGACCAGTTGGCTCAGACCCGGCCCAGCCTATCTCCCCGAACCAACCCATTAGCCTAAAACCCTTTTTTTTAACCCCCCCCCCCTCTCTGCCCCACTAAAACCCCAAAGCAATAAATAGGATATAAATTTAATTATTTATTTTAAAATTGTTTTAATGTGAAGATTTTATTTAAATCCTATTTGTTTTAGGCATTACATTAAAGATGTTGATCTTTATTTTAAATTAACAAATGTTGTTTATTATATGTCATTAGTCTATTTATTAGATCAATGATTATGCTTGTTTCAAAATAGTTTTGAATAAATTTCTTTTTCAAAGGTTATTAAAGAAATTATAAAAATTTTCAAGGTCTACTTAGCTGTTAAGAATTTATTAATATCTTGACACATCTCTTAATAAAGGTTATTAAGAGAGTCTAACATCAATAAATTCTTTAACAACAGTTGTTACAGGATTTAATAAAATCTAATGGTTAGATTAAATTTAATTTTGAGTTAATCTTGATTGTGCACTATTTCATCTAATAAAAGTTATTTGTGGAATTTAAGTAAATCTAATTGTTGGATTTACTATATTTAGAATAGTTCTAATATTGTGCATAATTTTGATTAGCTCGCATGATTGAAATGTTAAATTATCTTGAAATATTCTTAACAATAGTTGTTAATGGAGCAATGATTAATCTAAGTGTTAGATTAATAAATGTCATTTGGGGTTGATTAACAAGTGTTGTTGAAGTAGTAATTTCAATTAATCTAAATGATAAGTTAATTGATTTAGAAATGTTCTTAATCAATATTTCTTAATAATTGTTATTAAGTGTTAGATTAATAAATGTCATTTGGGGTTGATTAACAAGTGTTGTTGAAGTAGTAATTTCAATTAATCTAAATGATAAGTTAATTGATTTAGAAATGTTCTTAATCAATATTTCTTAATAATTGTTATTGAGAAATATTAATTAATCAAGGGGTTTTAACAAGGAGTTGTTAAGAGGTTAATAAATTGAGTTACAAATTCTTTTATAAGTGTTATTTAGGAATTTTTAATTCTATCTAAATGTTAGATTGTTTCGCATTAATAATTGTTATTAATGTGATTTAATATTAATCTAAGTGTTAGATTAATTAATTTAGAATTGTTCTAAATACTGCATGGAATATTTTAGAATTTTAATTTTAGCTTTGTGTGCACATGTTGATGTGTTTAATACTTTAAATTAGATTTATTGCATGTAAGAAAATTAGATTTTCGAAAATTCAAATTATCCAATTTTGATTGGTACCCAGGTTTTGAGAAAGCCAAAATTATTATAATTTCAAAATTTTAGCCTTCATGTGATGTGTTTTATCATGTGTGGATAGTTAAAATTTGTGGTGGTCATGGACATGCACTTAATTAAATTTCATGTCATGTGATGGTGTGTGATTTTGTGGATTGTTATGGAATGTGAATGTTCATTAATTAAGTGTTAATTAATGAGGCTTGTGTGCCTCCCTCTCTCCATTCCATTGTAATTCTATCTCCCTCCATTATTGTACTCGGCCATAAGGCTTTCTCTTACAATTTATTTGTATTTGAAATTGTTTCAATAATATATAATATTTGTATTTGATCGTGCTGGCCGAGGAGAGGCGAGGATGATCAACAAATGCAACCAGGAAAGCGACAGGAGATGAGATCACCAGTAGCTATGTGTTTGCATGTTTAGATTATATAATTGTTATATAGTTTTGGTGATTAATTGTTTGGCTCCAGTTAATCACCGTGCTGTCCATGACCATATAATGAACATGTATGGATGATGCATGTTTTTAGTTATTGATTATGAATCGATTGCTAATATCTAGGTATAGTTAAATATATACGATATATTTATAAACTATCACCTAGGATGAGACCAACTAAAAATAAACAAAACCTTCAACATAAAGTCTAAGCCGGAGCGCGAGTCATTGAGAATGTACCGCATGGCTCTCCATCAATATAGTTCTTAGAACTTGATTTAGTGATGGCAGTTTCTATGTGTTTACCCGAGATCTGCCACCATCTGATGAAAGGACTATTAATTATGGCATTATGATGCCTTGAGATTGGAATAGAGGAACGGTGTAGCTATCCTCGCGTTTACCCGGGAGCTGCATTCTTACTCTACTCTGTCACGTATTGATGGTAAAGTTTAGACCAGGTATAATGGTCTACTGTGTTTACCCGGGACCATTAAAAACCTGGGAGCCGAAATAAGATCGGATATTGCAAGGAGTTGCAATTACCATGAGATGGTTGCTCTAAGATAATGGTATGATACTATGTGTTTACCCGAGGTCATACTGTGATTCTTGGAGATTCTGATCCTCACTAGAAGACCGTCGGAGTCTTCCGTTCTATATACCTGAAGGTTATACAGTCCGTCGAAAAATAGTGGGAAATAATTCAAGATAAAAGACCATAATTGAATTATCAGAACTATCTGCTTAAATAACGTTATTTCCTTCGATTCACTTAAATGTCGTCTATTCGAGATTTTGACATATTAGATACTAATACTTCTCATACTCAGACTGACTAGAAAATTCTGAAGAATGTCTTTAGGGCCAAGTGAAAGTCACTATCCTAATCAGATATCATGAATCCTCTTACTTGGATAGACCAAGGTGAAGAGGTACTCATGGTATGCTTTATTGAAAGGCAATGATGGTCATGAAATCTCTTATTTGGATAGACCAAGATAAAGAGATATTCATGATATGCCTTTGAGAAAGGCAAGTGGTAAGATTTTAAACGATCGAATCCACACCTGAAAAAGGATAAAGAAAAGTCAGCTGAGATAGAGAAGTAGCAGTTCTCCCACTGCAACCAATATAAGGATATTGATAAAGGCAAAAAGAATATAGAACTTGAAAGAAGTTTCATATATTCTTATTATCGTCTTTTGCATGTCTATTGGAGAATTAGCGTATCCAATATGAGATATTGGAAATGATTCTCAGAACTGCGATAGTGTGCAGACTTAGACAAGTAAAAGGAAATCGAGAAAATATAAGTGTTGTGTTAGGCTCAACTATTGTTCATGATATACATAGGTTGCTGTTTGACAGTGAGTATGTGTATATCTATAGGAGTCTAAAATGAAACTGAATCATTGTTATTTAGTTACATAAGACATCGAGAATAATAAAAATGAATGATGTTGACTGAGAAAGAATAATAGTTGTTCGAATCAGTCAATACACTAAAGATTCTTGAAGTGACATTTCATGTGATGAATGTTCACAAGTCTCCTATAGAAATGAACTGTGTGAATCCTGATTATCTATGGTATTGTATATAGGGTTGTACAATAAGAAATCATTGATACTTATGCATATTGATGTAAACAACTCAAAGGCTAAAGATAATCACTACTATTGACTTACCTTATAGTTCACTCTTGGAATGATTCGACTGCATGTACTTACTGAAGTACAAGACGAATATATCTGAGAGATTAAGGTATAAGATCAATATGAAGTATTAGAATTTTTGATTTGATCAAAGAAACTAATACTTAAGTATATGATTCACATAAATCATTAAGAGGATAATTGTATCCTCGCACGATTGGTCCTCATTGTGCATCATAGCAATATGATGGAATGAGGAATTGTACCTTATTAAGATATTGTGCAATACATAATAAGATTTGACTAATTCTTGTCTTTTTGAACATGAGTATGAACATTAGATGACCATACTTTAAAGATGGTTCCAAATTAGTCAGTGTGTGTCCATATAAGATATGGAAACCAAATAATGTGAATTATGAACAAACCTGTTTTTAAAGTCAGGTATTATCGTGATGTGAATTTGTGAATGTTTAAAGAGTTTGGACATTACATTTATTGGCCAAACGATAATGAAATAATTATCGTCATGAAAGCTGTCTTCCGTGAAGAGGAACATGTCCTCAGAGAAGATAGTGGGAGCTGATAAAACTAGAAGATGTTCTAGATTCACAAGTTAACACAAGATTATTAGATAATCTTTAGTTGTTTGGAACCGATCATGACACATCAGAGAGCTTCATAGATTTTTGAGATTCTCTCAGTGACTAGAAGGATATGTTTGACATATCTGTTTTAGCAAGGTGAGAGGAGCTCAAAATAGATTATGATCTAAAATCTATGATAATGATACTCTTTGTCATTACAACTTTGAGATTGATAAGTTTATCAGAATTCTACTTGTCAATACTGCCTATCATGAGATGATGACAGTTGGAAATTAAAAGCGTCCACTCAATGTGATTGAGGTAAAGATGTATATGATACATCTTTAAAGCTTTTAGAATGTCTAGGAAGCAAGTTATGATTTCAAAATTATTTTGAATCAAACTGAAGCTTCCTTAGTTGTAATAAAAGTTTTGACTTAAATGGTCAAATATTATGTGATCGTTAAGAATGATCACGGATTGTGTGTGTTCAGAAAGGACAGTGGGAGCACGGTCGTTTTAATAATGCTTTATGATGATAACATCAAAGTCATTGAGAATGACTTCAAGATGTTACTATTGGTGAAAGCATTGTTAACCATGTTTTCCTCCATAATGGATTTAGTTATAATATCCCACGTATTGGAAATACGAATCTACTAAGATAGATTGGTGGGGATATTATATTGACCTGTATGTCAAGATGTTTGGCATAAATTTCATAACAAATCTTAATTGTTGAGATATGAAATTTATTCCTTTAAAGAAAGGGTTCCTTAAAGGATACATGAGTGAAATGCATCATTAAGCGCTTGAGAAGTGCTAAGGATGCATTCACGTATATGGAGAGGATGATTTGAAACTATGAGGTCACACTGACTCAAATTTCAAGTCAAATAATAGATTCAACCTTCTAGTAGAAAGGAATGGATTGGAATGGTTCTAATCCAGAACTCGATATTAAGGAGACGACATAAACAAGTGATACTGTTATTGGAATAGTATGGATGAAAATGTTCATCACTGAACAAGATGTTGTTCTAAAAGGTCTTTGATAAAATCTCGTTGTTGTAGGACAACAGTGGGAGCGATTAATAATGTGATCGAGCCATGGTCTCATCAGAAGTTGCAGAACATTCTGAGGTTCTTTCATAGGTTCAGAGACAAAGGATAAAGAGGAAATAACGTAATGGAAAATATTCCATCTGTAGATAATTTAGCAGATCCCTGACCAAGTCTTAGTCACAGGCTTTCTGTGAGCATCACCTAGATTTGATGGAGATCAAATGCGAAAGTGATTGGCTTGAGTCCAAGTAGGAGATTGATGGATATAGGTGTCCTCTAAGCCAATCATTAGGCACCTATTTCAATCTGGTTCACTAATAAATGACATTAAATTCATTATGTAGATTGGCATATTTATATTTACGTATAATGAAGTCCATGAATATGTGCAATAGTCATCAGATTATGATGAGATCATAATAATGAGACTGATGACTTATAAACACATATTCTCAATTGTTCCTAGTCGTAGGATGTTTGAGAAGGACATCAAACATCCGGTTAGACTAGTACAGGTTATTCCAGCTCATATGATGAGGGTGACTGATCTTGTTAGTTACTAGTGTGGAGACATAATGGTAAACCTGTAGGTGCTCATTGGAGAATGAGTTCACTGAACTGATCCGACATGAATCGCCGAATGGTAATTTAACTGACTGTCAATCGGCTTGATTCATCGTCACAGTAGCGTGGTTGATCCTTGGACTTGAGACACCAAAGACACCTTGTCGGTGGACTTCTGGACTTTGACCTTGACCTACGAATCCCTATCCACGGGATCTCTAATAGTCAAGGATCGGGTCCAGCGGAAGACCTTCGAAGGTGATTGTGTGTTCAATAAAGGATCGTTCGCTCTTAGGTAACTGGAGAGAGAATGCTCTAGAGTAGATCCGTAGGAGTCTCTGGCTAGAGCAGAAACAATATCAGAAAAGTGGTTTTCAGATATTGTAAAGCGGAGTCTGATTCAAGTGAGTTAACAATCTAGGGTTTGACAGTTGACCATACCCTAGGTTAACTCGAGAGCATTGTGCGAACGAAGGATTATAGCCACGTGGTAACTGTGGACGGACAGGTTCCATGAGTGGGTTGGTGAACCCTATTACCTTCCGGGATCATGCGGTATTGCTTGGCACCCAACTTGATCAGAAGTTCGACCGAATTTACATGCGATGATAATTCGGTTGAGTAATTAGTTAATATATAGATATTAATTAATTACAATAAGTCAATAACTAGTTATTGGACTTAACGGGCTGAAAACCGGAATGGTAAATGGGCCTAGAGGGTCACACGCAATAAGATTCTCAGTCGGTGGTACATAAGTGGGATTTATATTAACTCGGGGGCTTTTGTGAAAAGTCGCGCCGACTTAATATATATACACGCTGTTGAGAAACCCTGGGCCAAGCTCCAGGATTTCCCTTGCTGGCCGTCACCCCCCCTTTCTCTCTCTTCCTCTGGGCGTCCCGTTCGGCGCGCCAGAACAGCTTCCGTCTCCGCCACGTGTGATTCCCGAAAGTCGGGAATTCCCGTCGGCGGGATTTCCGCAATCGTTGCGGCGACGGATCTTCAGCGAACGAGCTGAAACAGACGAGGGATCGAGGACGAACCACCGCGGAGGATCGCGTGGATACCGCTGGAGGCCGGACGCTTGTGCGGCTCGCGGCATCGCCTCGACGGAACCGAAACGGAAGCGGATTCGAATCCGCGCACGGTAATTAGATTCCAACCCGGTTTTTCGGTTTGAGTTTTCGTTCCGGATCAGATCAGCGGGCATCGGGCGGGATAAATTTTGTTCTTCTTTTCCGCTGCATTCTTTGCGTCTCGTCCAGATCCCAACACACTCCTATCGATGTAGATGGCGAGGACGTCGATAGCTGATCCGGGGGCTTGTCCCGGATGTTTTTGCTTTTGAGTTGCCGAGGCCGAATACATGGCCTACTTTTGTACTTATCATATATATAGAAGTGATTTATACGTACCTGCGTCTTAAACAATCTTCCTATGCATTTTGTTTTCCTCGGGTATACTATCCTTTAGCCGGATCAAAGGCATATCGTCCTAATATGATAACCGAGTTCGGTCTTGTATGTGTTCGAAACCATGCCGCCCCCGATACGGTTCGCATGGTCGAAGCCACTCCCGGTACGGTTTACACGGACTTAGAATAATGCCACTCCCGATACGGTTTGCATGGCCGAAGCCACTCCCGGTACGGTTTACACGGACTCAGAATAATGCCGCTACCGATACAGTTTGCATGGCCGAAGCCACTCCCGGTACGGTTTACACTGACTTAGAATAATGCCGCTCCCGAGCCACTCCCGGTACTGTTTACACGGACTTAGAATAATGCCGCTCCCGATACGGTTTGCATGGCCGAAGCCACTCCTGGTAAGGTTTACACGGACTTAGAATAATGCCGCTCTCGATACGGTTTGCATGGCCGAAGCCACTCCCGGTACAGTTTACACGGACTTAGAATAATGCCACTCCCGATACGGTTTGCATGGCTGAAGCCACTCCCGGTACGGTTTACACGGATTTAGAATAATGCCGCTCCCGATACGGTTTGTATGGCCGAAGCCACTCCTGGTACGGTTTACACGGACTTAGAATAATGCTGCTCCCGATACGGTTTGCATGGCCGAAGCCACTCTCGGTACGGTTTACACGGACTTAGAATAATGCCGGACACAATATTTCAGAACAAAGTATTTATTTAAGCTATCTGGTTGAAGTCCGGGAAAATATTTTATATAAAATAATGCCGAAGGCGCTCTACATTCCAGGTGCGAGGGAGAGGTTGGCCCGAGAGGGTCTCCAGCCGATAGGCCCCTCGTCGGATTACTTCTTTCATCCGATAAGGGCCTTCCCAGTTTGGAGAGAGCTTTCCTACGGCTTCGGCTGGCTTGGATGCATGGGCGTTCCGCAACACAAGGTCTCCGGCTTCAAAACTTCGAGGCTTCACTCGAGCGTTGTGATATCTCGCCATGTGTTGTTGGTATGCTGCAAGCCGAATGCGAGCCTGATCCCTGGTTTCTTCTATTAGATCAAGGTGATCTCTTAAGGCTTCATCATTATTCTCCGAATCATAGGCAAGAACCCTCGGTAATGGTAGGCCGATTTCAACAGGAATAACTGCTTTCACTCCGTAAGCCATTCGGAATGGGGTTTCTCCGGTAGGGGTTCGGCTTGTTGTTCGGTAAGCCCATAGAACACTCGGTAACTCTTCAACCCATCGGCCTTTAGCTTCGCCGAGACGAGTTTTCAGTCCTCGTAATATGCTTCGGTTAGTGACTTCGGCTTGGCCATTCGTCTGAGGATGAGCTACCAAAGTGAATTTGTGTAGAATGCCGAAGCTTGAACAGTTGTCTTTGAACCGATTGCTGTCAAACTGCTTGCCATTATCTGATATGATCGCCCGAGGGATGCCGTAGCGGCAAATAATAGACTTCCATACGAAGCTCCATGCATTATTATCAGTAATAGACGCAAGGGGTTCGGCTTCAACCCACTTGGTGAAATAATCTATTGCTACAATAAGGAATTTTCTCTGGCCGGTAGCAATGGGAAAAGGTCCCAAAATGTCAATCCCCCATTGGGCGAAAGGCCAAGGGTCTGACAGAAGTGTTAAAATGGTTGCTGATTAGTGAATGAGAGAACCGAACCTCTGGCATTGGTCACAGCGGCGGACGAGAGTAGCTGCGTCCTCTCGGAGTGTCGGTCACCAATACCCTTGCTTCAAGAGTTTATGGGTCAAGGCTCTTCCTCCTGCATGCGCTCCGCAGATTCCTTCATGTACTTCCCGAAGGGCATAATTGGCTTCGGTCGGGCTGAGACATCGGAGGAGTGGCCGGCCGAATGACTTCTTATATAACATATCATCTAGAATTACGAAATGAGAGGAACGCTGCCGGATGCGTCTCGCCTCTTTTGGATCGGACGGGAGCTCCTCTTGGAGGATAAAAGCAATTAATTGAGTCATCCAGGTTTCCCCTTTGAAATCAGTCACATGCATGACCTTGGATTCTTGGAGACTTGACTCAGATAGCTCTTCTACCAAGACCATTCAGCTCCGCCCTCCACCATGTGTTGATGCTAGCCGAGAAAGGGCATTGGCCCGAGTGTTCTCGGCCCGAGGGATACGCACGATCTCAAAAGAAATGAATTCATCAATGATTTTGCAAGTTACTTGGAGATAGGACGCCATCAATGCGTCTCGGGCCTCATACTCCCCGGTGATCTGGCTGGCGATAAGCTGAGAGTCGTTGAACGCCTTTATCTTCTGCGCACCGAGCCTTCTAGCGGCCCGAAGGCCTGATATGAGGGGTTCGTACTCGGCGGTATTGTTAGTGGCCGGGAAGGTGAAACGCAGAGCATACTCTGTGACGACTCTTTCTGGAGACGCCAGGATCCACCCAGCGCCACTACCTGAAGAGCATGCGGATCCGTTAACATATAGTTGCCATTCATCAGGCAAGGATACCGGAGCCGAAGTGCTTTCGACTTCAGGATTTGTTTAGACTATTTCTGGTTGAGGGACCGAAGACGACTCGGGAGTAAGCTTAGCAATGAAGTCGGCTAAAGTTTGAGCTTTTATCGCAATCCGAAGTCCATAGGAGATGTCGAACTCCCCCAGTTCGATCGCCCATTTTGCTAGTCTCCCGGCCGAGAGAGAATCTGCCTCAAAGGTTGATCCGTGAGGACCTTTATTGAATGTTCGAGGAAATAGGGCCAGAGCCTTCTTGCGGAAGCGACGAGGGTCAAGGCCAGCTTCTCAAGAGTTGGATACCGAAGCTCTGCTCCATGGAGTGCTTGGCTTATATAATAAACTGGCCTTTGAACACCATCTTCTTCTCTGACAAGAACGGCACTGATAGCAGCTTCTGAAACAGCGAGAAAAATGAATAGTTGTTCTCCTTGGACTGGCTTAGACAAGATAGGAACATTGGAAAGGTAAGTTTTCAGTTGATCGAAAGCCGATTGGCATTCGTCTGTCCAGGAGAAGTTGTTGGTCTTCTTTGGTAGCTTGAAGAAAGGGAAGCAATGGTCCGCCGCCCTCGACATGAAGCGGCTCAGTGCAGCGATTCGTCCGCTTAACCTTTGAACTTCTCGGATGTTCGCCGGAGGGCGCATTTGAAGGATGGCCGCAATCTTTGAAGGATTCGCCTCCACCCCTCGGCGGGTGACCATATAGCCGAGGAACTTCCCGGAGGCTATGCCGAAAGCGCACTTGGCAGGGTTCAACTTCATTTTATACCTGCGCAAGGTGGAGAATGTTTCGGCCAAATGATCAGTGGCGACGCAGCTTTTTACCAGCATGTCGTCGATGTAAACTTTCATGTTTCGGACGAGTTGTGGGGTGAACATCCTGTTGACGAGGCGCTGATAAGTTGCTTCAGCATTCTTCAAGCCGAAAGGCTTCCGGTTGTAGCAATAAAGGCCGGGGTCTGTTGTGAAACTTGTTTTGTCCTCGTCCATGAGATGCATTCGTATCTGGTGATAACCCGAATAGGCGTCCACCATCTGGTCTATCCGAGGCAGCAGAAAACTGTCCAACGGACAAGCCTTATTGAGGTTAGTGAAATCAACACACATTCGTCACTTATCGTCTTTTTTGGGCACCATCACCAAATTGACGATCCATTCCGGATGATGTACCTCTCGGAGATGTCCTCCATTCAGCCCCTTTTGTACTTCAGCTTGGATGGCCATTCTCCTTTCTTGGTTGAAGGTGCGCCGCTTCTGCTTGATCGGAGGTTGATTTGGATTGACGTACAGCCGGTGCTTTGCTACCTCCGGGTCGATTCCGGGCATATCCGAGGGAGACCAGGCAAAGACGTCGAGGTTCTCCTTCAGGAAGCTGATAAGTCTCTCGGCTTCGGCTTTCTCAAGGCCGAAACCTATCATCAGCGTTCGGCCTTCTCCTCCTGGAACTAGGATAGTTACAAGCTCTTCTCCTGGAGATGCTTCGGCCGAAAATTCGATCGAAAGGGATTCGGCCGCAGCCTTCCTTTTGACCGAGATCATATAGCACTGTCTGGCAGCTTCTTGATTCCCTTTCGCCTCGCTGACTCCATGACTGGTATGGAACTTCAGTTTTTGATGGTAGGATGAAGGCACAACTCCGATTCCTTCGATCAGCCTTTGGCCAAAAATGGCGTTGTAGGCTGAATCAATTTTCACGACGGCAAAATCCGTCTCAATAGTTAATTGCCTTGGTGTTATGCCGAGGGTCATAGGTAGCTGGACGATGCCTTCCACCCGGCAAGGTGCACCATTAAAACCGAACAAGGGCCCTCGGTGAGGCTTCATATCAGCCTCGGTCAGACCCATTTTCAGGAAACAATCATAAAAAAGCACATTGGGTGCGCTTCCATTATCAACGAAGATACGATGGACATTGTAGTTTTTTAGTACAACATTTACAACAAGGGCATCATCATGGGGGACCTGAACATCAGTCAGATCCTCCTGGCCGAAGACGATGTCTTCTTGTCGAGGTCGTTTCGGCCTAGCATCGATCGCCGCTACATTCGATGCTGCCTCGGCTCGACGACGCCGCGCTCCCTCTCCCGGTCCTCCGGATATCATCATGATTGACTCGGCACTAGGTCGCTGGTGCGATGCTTTTGCCGGGGCCGAAGTAGCTTTCGACTGAGGTGGTGCTTCTTTGTCAGGGAGTTGGGGTTGTTTTGGCGCTGCGGGGGCGTCTCGGCTTTGCCGCTGTTGAGGTTGCACTCGTCGGTATTGCGGCAGGCGGCCTTCTCGGATGAGCCGATCAATCTCCTCCCAAAGGTGCCGACATTCGTCAGTTGAATGCCCAGTTTCTCGATGGTACTCACAATACTTCCGGGAGTCCCTTCGACGAGGATCAGTTCTAATGCGCTCGGGCTTCCGAAGCATACCTTTCACCTCCATGAGCATCCGGTAGGGTGGAGCAGGTAGTGGCAGATACCGCTGCTGCGGATCTCGGCGCTTGTCTCGGCCCCATTCTTCTCTCCGGTATCGCTTGCGAGAGAGTTCATGATCTTCAGGGCGAGGAAGAGCCACTGGAGGGGTAACAGCTGATACTGTTTTGGCAGCACTTTTGCCCTTGGACATCATCAGGGCCTCCCGGTTGATATATTTATGAGCCCGAACCACCAAGTCCTGGAAGGTAAGAGGATGGCGCTTCCCAATAGAGCTAAGAAGCCCCTCGTATGTGCATCCACTGATGATGGCCGAGACCACAATCGAGCTGTCCAGGTTCGGAATCTGGGCTGCTTTAGTCCGAAACCTGGTAAAATGTTCCTGAAGGGTCTCGGTCGGCCCTTGCCGAATTGCAAGCAGACTGGCCGAAGTTTTACATTGCCGAGTGGCATCATAGAATTGGTCGATAAACAATTGGCCTAATTGCATTAATGAATGAATAGAATTGGGAGCTAATGTTTCAAACTAAGGTGAAGCTGTTTTTTCTAAAGTGAGGGGGAAGAGACGGCAGCGGAGTGCCTCAGAAACCCCTCGGACGGAGAGGTAAGAATTAAATATCTGGAAATGACAGAATGGATCTGTCATTCCATCATACAGAGGACCTTTTGGCAATTTGAAGTTGGAAGGTACCTCAACGGCCAGAAGCTTTGGGGAGAAAGGAGTATGCTCCAGGATGGTGCTGGAGAGAGGTGCTCCATATGGCCGGGAGACCATCTGTTGCATTTCCTTCCTCATCTATGTTAATCTCCGGTCTAGCTCCGGAGTGGTCGAGGTAGCGGCCGATCGCCCCTCGGCCTCGGTCGGATGAAATCCGGACGAAGTATTGTCCTGCTCCGTCATAATATGACTGGCGCGAGGAATTCGGCCTTGCGATCCGAATGGTTCACTGTGCGCCGAGGCTGCTTCGTTGTGAAACGCCCGCGAGGGTGTTGGCTGTCCCTTCGCAGGCTGAGTAGCAGGGCAGTATTGAGGAAGAGGTCGTACCTGCTGTGTGGGCTGATTCAGCAACCCCATGTGTTGGGCGATAGCAGACACCATATCCCGCAACGGTGTCAAAGAAGTAACAGTAGCGGCCAGTGTGGCCACTTGCTGTTGGAGTTCCTCCACTCGGTCGTTCCTGGGAGCGAGGGGCTTCGGTATTGCTGGGAGGACATAACCTTGTGGAAGGACGGACGGAGCACCTTCAACGTGGAGTCACTGTGTCAGAGTCGCTCGCGTCTCCGCCTCGTCTTGGCCGGATCGTCTGGTCACTGGTCGATGAGACATGGCTATAACGCTTTTTTCCCACAGACGGCGCCAAATGATGTAGCCGAAGCTATCACTAATGGATTCCGAAGGCAGAATCCGGATATGAACCGAAAGACCAGTTGCCAAAGCGGACTCGGACGAAGAAGTTGGCGAAGATTCAAGCTGAGACTCCTGCGAGAGGAAGAACCAGTCAGCGAGGGTCCCGGGTTTCGGCTCAGGAGAACCCCCTCCGATGGTTAAGTCAGCCTCTGAAGAAGACTTAATTTAGAAGGAAGAAGAAGCTTGAGTGCTTAAGGTGTACCTTTTCCGCAATGAATAACCTTCTTTTTATAGCAGATGATAGATGTTCTCTTCTTGTTGCAGCCGATATAGGACTATTTTAGGGTTTGAGAGGAAATTGCCGAAATACCCCGTTAATAGGCCGATGGCTAGGTAGCAATTAACCGGAATGGGCCGGGCCCACTTCGGCCTATTATTCGCTATGACTAGGCCGAATACTGTTGTTAACAGAGCCCACCGCTTGGGCCGAATCTGTACTATTGCCTTGATGGGCCGAATGTGATTCGGCTCTCTCTTTTACTTAGGCCGGCCCCATAGTGCCATGCCTGATCGAATTCTCCCCCATCACGTATAATCAAACGGACCCTACTTTTTTGGTATTTTGAGAGAGTTTGAAACACAAAACTTGACACAACAAATAATGGTCCTTATGTCAGAATACATGTAAACTGCACATTTTAGGGCGATGGCACCACAGGAATTTGATTAGACTCAATTTTCATCAAGTGTTTCAATTTTTCCTTCTATCATAACATCTATTTTTATGCTAAAGACTTTGTCCATTTTGTCTTCTTTATCGGACATTGTAAACTTCATGGTTGTATATTTATATTTCCTACCAAAATATGTTAGTCTATCCAGTGAAATATTAATTTTTTAAAAATTCCCATACATTTTATTGGAATTTCTATGGCGAGAATAGTATTTTCACTCGGTAATGAAATATATGTTCCATCACTAAACACAATGCATCAGATGAAATGTGCAGACGCTACATGCCCCCATGGGTCAACGGCTAAAGCTGCATTTAAGGGGTTCTAAAAATCGGTTTAAAATCTACTTCTATAATGAAGTTATTTTTCAAAACTAGAAATTTAATAAAAATAAACAGTTCAGGAAAACATTTCCTACCTATATACTTTGGAAAACATTTTTACACGAAAAAATCAACCTTCTCTCTCACTTTCCATATCTTTCTCTTAGGAATGGCTGAGATTTGGCATTAGCTTATGTTGGATTTGACTTTTGCTAATACCTCTTAACCATATATTTTATTTTAAAACATTTTTTATTTAATAAGAAAATAAAAAAACTAATGGTCAGGAACTTACATTTTATTTTACCAACGTACAAAGTAACCCAAATAGCCAAAACCTTATATATTAAAAAGTATGTGGTATTTTATACACTATTCGATTGTGGCACTGATTTTTTATAGTTATGTTAGTATGGGAGATGCTTGGCACAATTTTTAATTGGATTTTTTTTCAAACTTTCGCTTTCAGCAAAAAAATGATAACCGAAGTAGTTACAAGTAATTTCAGATGATTACACAAGGTAAATTAACCCTAACAGCTTTATTCTTTTTTCAATATTGATAATTTTAACTTGAATATTTTGACTTTAAAGTTAAAAATAATCCAAATACTGAAATAAATGAGTTTTAAGACATTGCTATCCCCTTAAAATCACTCAACCTGAAACCTTCAAAATTTTAAAATATTTTCAATCGAGATTTGCGTCAAGCACGGCCTCAAACTATAACGTATTGTGTGTATTTTGTACCGTAACATTGCTTATCCTGAATCAAAGAGCAGTACTATGCACAACACTTTTTGCACCAGTCACGACGAAATAACTAATTATGTAATTAATTTTTACTAAATAATTTTGGCATATTTAATTATACATAAGTCATGCAGTAAAATGGTTGGAAAATTCTTAATGAATATGGGAAAAAATATACTGTAAAATATATAAAAGAAAGACCTTTTGTATATACACCCTGCAAACTGATGTATTCAAATGTATACCTCTAGTGTTCACATATTGTTATAAACGCATGTAACGTTTTCAAAAAAGTTACCTTCAATCAAAATGTTGTGCTTCAATCGAATATACTAGAAAAATAATTACATAAATTCTGGTGAAGTCAGAAATATATATGTAAAATTATGATAAATTAAGGGGGGTAAAGATATCTGAACATTTTTGCATATTTTGTTAAAATTCACCACATTTTGATAGGAGCATAATTGTAACTTTTCTAACTTTTTCTGGCAATAAAAGAGTATTTATAATAATATATGAGAATCATAGTAAATATGAGAATGGACATATATTATTTTTTTTTAACAAAATACATGTGATATGCTAAAAATCTACTTATCTTATATATTGTTAGTTTAGAAGAAGATACTTAACAGATATCTTTTGTAAATTAAAATTATGATAGATATGATTATGAATCTACTTCCGAATCTGGCCTGTTTACATCTCTAACTTCGACTCCTCTCCAATCACTTTACCCCATTGGGTGTAGTGGCTACACTCCATGACATCCAGCAAGTAACCGCACCGAGTAGGATGTAAGTCCAACCTTTTTATTTTTTTGTTTTGTTTAAGATTAAATCCACATATTTGATATTTCAGCACAACCTGATTTCTAATCAACTAATCTAAAACAATCTGAAAAATCAAAAGATAATCCACCTTTGTAGGATTCAGCCCATTAAGAACATTTTTCACTGCTCTTTGGAGTTCGACCTTTTATGTTTTATATTTTATTAGATTGTCCAATATTAGATCAAATTATACCATATGTTGGAATGATAGACTTGACCTTAATTTTTCCTTTTTTTAAAAAAAAATTAGGATTGATCCCCGTGAAGTGCAGCAAGATGCAATGCAGGCAGTGGGCGGCGCTGCACGTGAGAGGTCGAGGCGAACGATTGGATTTTTTCGAGTCCTACACTATGGTCTCCCCGGAATTGGATCTGAATTTCTTTTACCGGAAGAAGCAGCATTTTTAAGTGCCCCCCCCCCCCATACCAGATACCACTTACTCTGGTGGATCCAGACGCATATTCTGTAGCTATTTGGATCTACTGAATCCTGATATTTTAAAACGAGTAATGCTCGTGCATGCACCTTCTGGACAACCGTGCATGGCCTCATTCTACGGCACTCCAAACCCAAATCAGGTGGCGACGTGGTTTTGTTCTCCTGCACTCTTTTAAAATCTTTCGCATCAAATTTTAAATTTTAAATTTGTTATTTATTTATTTTAAAATTTATGTCTACTGTCAAATATAAATATTGAGTCACAAAACCGTTTTTCTTCGCACCAACTTCGTACGCCAGTCTTTTTTTCTTGGCTACGCGGGCCACAGCACTGACAACGGACGCGCTGCGCGCCACGTTGCCGCACCAAATGGCGCCACCATCTCCATCCTCGGGAGTCCCACCGACTTCGGAAATCGGAATCCTGCCCGTTCCCTACATGAGCGAAACCCACCATTTCAGAGGGAAAAAAGCGTCGCAAACAAAAAGGTTCCTCAAACCGCCAGTGGTTTGCCGATTAAAAACATCACATAAGAAATCCGATTTAAATACTGCTCCCCCATCCATCCCAATCATACCACAACAGGCGTCAAACCAGCGTGGAAACACAAGAATCTCGTCTTCTTTCTTCTCTCTTTTCCTCGCTTCTTCCCGAGCTCTGCTCTGTTCTTCCCGTTTCTGCCCTAAAATCCGATCGGCCACTCCAATCACTTCTGCGATCGATCCAGCAGCAGCGGCCATGGACACCCACATCGGCGCGGTCGACGGGCCCAAGTCGGCCTGCAATGACGTGGGGGCGCTGCCGTTGGCGAAGTGCCACGCCATCTCCCCCGCCGTACCCATCTGCCAGGCGGAGGCCACCCTCGGCCGCCACATCGCGCGCCGCCTCGTCCAGATCGGCATCACCGACGTCTTCAGCGTGCCCGGCGACTTCAATCTCACCTTGCTCGACCACCTCATCGCCGAGCCTGGCCTCAACAACGTCGGATGCTGCAACGAGCTGAACGCCGGGTATGCCGCCGACGGGTACGCCCGCTCCCGGGGCGTCGGGGCCTGCGTCGTCACCTTCACGGTCGGCGGGCTAAGCGTGCTCAACGCCATCGCCGGCGCCTACAGTGAGAACCTCCCCGTGATCTGCATCGTGGGGGGACCCAACTCCAACGACTACGGCACCAACAGGATCCTGCACCACACCATCGGCCTCCCCGACTTCAGCCAGGAGCTCCGCTGCTTCCAGACCGTCACTTGCTACCAGGTCTCCCCTCCCTCGAACAAATCTCAAACCGTGATGTAGAACTTACTGAGAAATTTGTGTTTGAGGTGACCGATTGGTGCTTGATGCAGGCTGTTGTGAACAATCTGGAGGACGCCCATGAGCTGATCGACACCGCGATCTCGACGGCTCTGAAGGAGAGCAAGCCAGTCTACATTAGCGTCAGCTGCAATTTGCCGGCGATTCCTCACCCCACCTTCAGCCGCGAGCCGGTGCCCTTCATCCTCTCTCCCAAGTAATTGATCTAGCCGAATCGAGCAACTTGGGGACAAGCAGATTCCCCGTCTGGTGATCCTTGTTAGATTTTTGCCTTTTTGGTGATTGTTAACTAAAATCCATGCTTGTGGTATCCAGGTTGAGCAATCAGCTGGGTCTGGACGCCGCTGTGGAGGCGGCCGCGGAGTTCCTGAACAAGGCGGTGAAGCCGGTGATGGTTGGGGGCCCCAAGATCCGGGTGGCGAAGGCCGGAAAAGCTTTCGTCGAACTGGCCGAAGCGTGCGGCTACCCCGTGGCGGTGATGCCGTCGGCCAAGGGGATGGTTCCGGAGCACCTCCCTAGGTTTATCGGCACTTACTGGGGCGCTGTGAGCACCGCCTTCTGCGCCGAGATCGTGGAGTCCGCCGACGCCTACCTCTTCGCCGGCCCCATCTTTAACGACTACAGCTCCGTGGGCTACTCCCTGTTGCTCAAGCAGGAGAAGGCCATCATCGTGCAGCCGGAGCGGGTGGTGATCGCCAACGGCCCCGCCTTCGGGTGCGTCCTCATGAAGGACTTCCTGTGCGCACTGGCCAAGCGCCTGCGGAAGAACACCACCGCCTTCGAGAACTACCAGCGCATCTACGTGCCGGAGGGCGTCCCCCCCGAGTGCAAACCCCTGGAGCCGCTGCGGGTGAACGTGCTGTTCAAACACATCCAGGAGATGCTGTCGGGCGAGACGGCGGTGATCGCCGAGACCGGCGATTCCTGGTTCAACTGCCTGAAGCTCCGATTGCCGAAAGGCTGCGGGTAAGCCCAATCGCAGACACGCCAAAACCCTGTGATCGATCACCTTCCTCTCCGTTCTCAGGAAAATCGTATTGGTCTACCTCTCGCAGATATGAGTTCCAGATGCAGTATGGATCCATCGGATGGTCGGTGGGCGCGACGCTCGGGTACGCCCAGGCGGCGAAGGACAAGCGGGTGATAGCTTGCATCGGCGATGGCAGCTTCCAGGTACTCTAAAAAATTGCAGAGATTGGTGGCCGGTGGTGCTGGTCCCTGTTGCTTTGTTTTTTTGGGTCTTTTTCCTCATCATGGTGGTGTTTGTGTTTTTTCCCAGGTAACCGCGCAAGACGTATCGACGATGATCCATTGTGGGCATAACAGCATCATCTTCCTCATCAACAACGGGGGCTACACCATCGAGGTGGAGATCCATGACGGGCCCTACAACGTGATCAAGAACTGGAACTACACCGGCCTGGTGGACGCCATCCACAACGGCGAGGGCAAGTGCTGGACCACCAAGGTGCGTTAGGGCCGCCGCCCAAGGCCCTCCCTTTTTTTGCGACTGGTTGAGAGTGGTTCTGAAATGTGGGGCGGACGGGTCTCCTTTTTTTCTTTTTTTGCCTGTGCAGGTGCGCTGCGAGGAGGAGCTGAAGGAGGCGATTGAGATGGCGACGGGGGCGAAGGAGGACTGCCTATGCTTCATAGAGGTGATCGTGCACAAGGATGATACCAGCAAGGAGCTGCTGGAGTGGGGCTCCAGGGTCTCGGCGGCCAACAGCCGCCCACCCAACCCCCAGTAGCTTGCTTGCCTGCCTGCCTGCCTCACTATTACTGCTTGTGATGGATGATAACTAGCTCTCTTCTCTCCTCGCTGTTATTTTTTTTCTTTGCCCCACTTGAACCGATCAACGGTATCCATGTCTTGTCTTGTCCTGCCATAAACTTTCATCTGCCCCAGTTTTGGTCAGTGAATAGTTTCCCCACGTCTACCATTTATAGGGATTTTTGTTTATATACCCCTCAACATTATCGTATTTGTATTTATATTCTGTCTTTCATCGAATGTACGAGATACCTCCGAGAGTTTCTACGTTGCTGTTACGTTCCGTAAAGTGGGGTTTAAAGTGAGAACTACCTAACTTATCCTATCCTTAAGGTGAGAGATCTCTACCTCCAACCGGCCACCTCCATCCCTTGTATGTAGCATACAGGGACATTGCAGTATGCCGTTAAATCTCCTCGATGCTTTTTTTCATAGCACTAGAAGACGAACCCCATCAGTCAGACGTGACCGTGAGCGTGTGATGTGAGTAATCCTTCATCCCCTTTGTAACCACAGAGAGACTATGCAAGTTACGCAGGGGTTTATTTGGTTTAACGCAAAATGGCATGAAACTTTTTAAAGCATCGTAAAATATGCGATATTATAATATTTGTTGCGCCAAACAGCATTTTAAATGATATAACTAGTAGAATAAGTAGCCTGAAAAAAGATAAGGATAAGATTGCTACATCAGGTGTTCGTACACCTAAAAAATAAGCTATCCAATCTTCTATATATTCATATAGTTTGATCTTTGATCTGCTATTTTTATCATAAAAATTTAAAAACTAGTTAGGCCTGCTAAGTTTTTGATTTTTTAAAAATTTTAAAATTAATACACAAGACATCTTAGGGGCATCTTAAAGAATATTTTTAAAAAACTTTCTTGTATACAAGCACAACGATATAGCAAGTCTTATTCAGAAAATAAATTGTTGATAAAATATTCTCCATGCACTAAATAAATGATATAAATGCGGAAACGTGCATAGGGATCACGGGAAGAGTTTAACGATTACTTTCACGGCGACGCTTGAAAATGGGCGGTGACAACTTCGAGAAAACAAAAAAGAGAATCACAACACGGATTTCTTTCGACATTTCACGTTGTAAATTTTAAGCTTATGGTGATTGTCTCTTGGAGAACAACCTTTAGAGAGAGAGAGAGATGATCTTTTTAGAGAGACAAAAGAGAAAGAATGAACTTTTTAGTCTCCTCGTTTCTCCCTCTTTCCTTTATATATATTCCATTTTCTTATTAAAACAAAAAAGAGTGGTTAAAAAACATTCCAAAAAATATGCGGTTGAAAGATCACAAATTTGACACATACATGGGCATGAACGTGGGCTACTCACATGCATGGTGTCCTACGTGGGCAGGTGTAGTGGGCAAGTCCCACTACACGTCAACACAAATGAATTCTCAAACAGTTGTCAACAGCTACTCCGAAATCTAACATTTTTCACAACAAAAAATATTATTATATGTAGTATAATAATATACTCTGAGAACTCGACTAGCAAAGAAAATTCTTTTTGGGAATTTCCAATGTTTTCGCCACTGACGCGCGTGCGTGAGAATGATTATCCACTCGTAACTCTGCGCAATAAATTTGTAAAAAAGGATCCTAAATCTTTCACTAATAAATACTAATTTATGATTTTAACAATTGTTTAGAAAGTATGTAACTTTGTGTAAGGTTTAAATATGAAACATTTATCTGCAAATATCATATAAAGTTTAGATACTTTGGTACATAATATAATATTTTATTTTCATGCAAACGCCAATTCCACTCTCTATTTGTGATAAATATATAAAAATTCTGATTAGTAGTAATTAATTTTAAAAGAGTTATAGAATGATCTTTCGACATGCATAAAAATATTGTTATCTTAAGAAGATTTTTGAAAATTGATCACAATAATTCTACTCTACATAATATTAGCATTCATAAAGAGAGCAATGAAATGTAAGAGTTAATATCCTAGTTCGATAATTATAGTGCAAAGGAGGTACCTCGATCTGCAAAGTAGACAACTTTAGTGTTATTATCAGATGATTTAGTTGACAACTTTATTGTTATTATCTAGATAGTTTAGTATCATTTGTTTGATAATTTTGTGTTGTAGTTTGAACGTATACTCCTTTAAACAAGTGAGAAGGTATGTAATTTTTGTAAAGTGGGATACATAAATTGATTTGATAACCATATGAACAAATATCTAGTACAGTATGCGCGCGTTATTGAAAATCTAGTTATGTGAGTTATGATATTGGATATACAATTTAATTCTGTCCTCTATGTGTAACAAAAATTAGTTTTTTTAATTTTGAACTTGTTAAATACGTAACAGATATATGAGCAGCAATAATAAGTTTTGAACACGTGAAGAAAGTGAAAAGTAGGATAGTATCTTTCATGAGAAAGACATGTCTGGAATGAAGTAATATGGTTGTGATGTGGTTTTGGTCTATCTTTTTTGATTTATGCATGATTATAGGAATAAAATTTATTGACCTTTCATTGCATGCATAATAAGCGTTTTTTTATAAGTTATCTCATGTGAGAGCTCCTGTGAGTAGTTTTGAGGCCTATTAAGTCACAAGACTCATCTCCATCATTTTTCAGGTTAAAAGCTTCAAGGATCAGAATTTGAGTGAGACTCAAAACCTGATTTTTGAACTACGTTATAGCAGTCAGCGGACAACTAAAGTTGGAGGGTGTATAATGCAGGTAATTTTATTTGATTTATGAGATTTTTTAGAAGATTCTAGACATTAGTCTCAACACTGAAGAAATCTGATACAATGTTCTGCTTCATTTTATTTTTTGCATTAGTTATGTTTGCTCCATTCTTCTTGCTGGAATATGCTTATTTCTAGCCAAACTAGAATGCAGGTGCGAGATAATAGAATCCATAATCGTCAACAGTCAATAAACAATAATATAAACCATAAATCACTAATACTTCAGTCAACCTTTTATCATTTTAAAAAATTCTAAAATTTTAAGCTCATGAAATCTGAATGGGACGATATCTGAAGGCCCAAAATAAACCCACAGAATCATCAGAAAAGACCCACTAGGGCAAGGATTGGACCAAGGCACGTCAAAGGCCTTTTCATTTTTTATCAGATCAGAGGTCCTCTCAGTGTAGTTACCGACTGGACTAGGTCAGTACTGAGAGGGTTGAAGGAGTTTCTCAAATAAATCTATCCCCCGGAATGAGAAAAAGGCTCTCATGGAGGGGTTTTTTGAGAAATAACTATACTGAGAGAATCTTAATTTGTTCTTGTCAATATCGATCCTCTCAGTATGAAGTTGGATTGGATTCAGCAATAATCAATCTTGGGATGACACATGTAAAGTAAAGTTCAGTCAATTGAGACATGTCCCTTCCAAACTCACTACTTTTTCTTTGTTCCCAATTTTCGACACAGACATATAAATACCACCAAGAGTATAATATTACGGTCATAATTTAAAATACACTTCAATAATGAGCATTTAAATACAACCATGTATATTAAATTGATCTGGATTATATTAAATGCACCGGGGTGCATATTTGTGCAGTACTTTCAATTGTATCTAGGTACATTAAAATATATTTTAAATTATAGTTATAATATTATGTTCTTGGTTGTATTCAAGTGTTTTAAGTCGTATTCGGAAAATAGAAAAATCAAGAATAAATAAAAAGTTACAAATTGTAACGTGATATATCTCAGTTGACGAATGTATTTTATTTGTCTGTCATCCATATATTAGCTATTGTTGGAGTGCAGTCCAATCTTGCACTGGACCAAATGCACTGAGAAGAACCCGGCCCTTATTTTGCCACTCGTTGAGCATGGCGCTGAAATGTGGGGTGGGTGGGTCTCCGTTGCCTGTACAGTTGCGCCGCGAGCTGGAGCTGAAGGAGGCGATTGAACGGCGAGGGGGGGAAAGGAGGACTGCCTATGCTTCATAGAAGTGATCGTGCCCAAGGATGATACCAGCAAGGAGCAGGGTCTCAGCGGCGAACAGCCGCTCATCTAATCCCCAGTAGCTTGCTTGCCTGCCTGCCTGCCTGCCTGCTGTAACATTTCTTGTGATGGATGATAACCTAGCTCTCTTTCTTCTCGCTGTTTTCTTTGCCCCCCAGGACTGGTTACCGGTCTCCATGTCTTGTCTTGACGTGCCATAAACTTTGGTCTGCTCCAATTTTGGTTAGTGAATAGTTCCCCCTATGAATGCTTCTGCATTTGCGTTTCACATCAACTGCATGCGCTTGGACGTGTCTATAATTTGTGGGAATCTCATGCGTGTAAATGTTGACGGCAATGGTGAGCCCGGGGCCTTCCGGCACATGCACTGTTTCAGTGTGAAAAAAAAAAAAAAAAAAAAAAAAAAGTTCCAGAGTACACCGCGAACTCTCCTTGACACTTTTTTCCATGGGACTAGAGAACGAACCCCGTTCAGCACCGGACGGGACGGTGTGTGTAATGTGAATGGACCTTATCTCCTTTGTAACCACAGAGAGATTATGCAAGTTACGCAACTTAGGGGTCGTTTGGTTTAAGTCTGCAAAGGAACGGATATAGAATTCTTATGACTGTTCATTTATTTTAAACACAGTTCATATTTCCTCCGAGTATGATCCAGCTGATACGAAGTAGATATTAACTTCCGAGTATTCTCTGGATTCCACTGCCACCACTAAGGTTCCATGGCCATCAATGTCCAAACCACAAGATCTTGAGGGCTCTAAGAAGAAGACCTGAAAGAGAACAGGAAAACAACAAGGAAACCTGCAGAAAGGGAGTTTACGTCAGAGAAATGGCAGAAAGAATAGGGAGTGCCCTGTATATGGTGATGTAGATCTGCTGCCATTGGTGCAGCTCTCTTTCTACTGCGGACCAGGTCTGCTGCTGGTCGCCAGCAGGTGGAGGGTTGCAGGTCGTAGGCTCGTGACAGATTGCAGGGCAGCAGGTGACACCATGATCATGAGGGCTGAGGTTGCCGGAGGCGAGGACACTTTAGCTCGCGGGGACAAACAGATTGAAGACGACGGCAAAAAGACAAAGAACGAAGAGATCGGAGGTCGCCGACTGCATGTCGAAGAAAGCTTTGGGTTGGGGCACGGGTTGCTTCCTCCCATTGCACTGGGATTTGGTTTGGTTTGCGCTGAAACGATAGGGTTAAGTTGAACTTGTGGTGAGAAGGCGGGCCTCTCATAACAGATCAGAGAGATATATAATATATATAATACATGTCAACTCCAGGATCTAACGGCTCTTATTACGTCTAATATAGAGCGAATTCAAAATGGACAAGATATGAAATTAATTTTTTTGTCCATTCCATTTATTAATTGGATCATAAATAGATAATGTTTTTGGTTAAAAAAAAAAACTGACTATCTGGATACGAATTCGAGCATATCCAAATAACATTGGATCCGTTTGCCACCATATTTAACAGGCATGAAATTTATAAAATGTCGTGAAATATGTGATATTTTATAATATTTTACCGTGACAAATAACACTTTGAGAAAAAACAAATGAATTCTCCAAACGAGTTATCAACAGTTACTCGGAAATCCAATATTTTATAACAGAAGCTTAATATATGTAGCATAATATTTATTATACTTTGAGAACTTGATTACCAAAGTAAATTATTGCTGGGATTTTAAAATTTTTTCTCTACTGACGCGGGTGCATGAGAATGGTTCTCCTCTTTTAAATCCGCACAATAAATTTGTATAAAGGGATCTGAAAATTTGATTATTAAATACTAATGTCTCATTTAACATTTCTTTAAAGAGTATATAACTGGGGGTAATTATTTAAAGTGTGAAACATTTATCTTCAAATATCATATAAACTTTAGATGCATTTATGTACAACATAATAATTTATTTTCATGCAACGCCAATTCCACCTCTATTTGTGATAAATATATAAAACTTTTGATTGTAGTAATTAATTTAAAAAATTATAAAATTATTTTTGACGTGCATAAAAAGATTGAAGATTTTTGCAAGTTGATTTCAATAATTCTAGTCTAGGTAATGTTATTATTCAATGTAAGAGTTAAGATTCTGGTTTGATAATTATAGCGCAACGGAGGTACCTGGATGCGAAGTAGACAACTTTAGGACGTGTTTGGCAAAACTTCTACTTGAAAGTTACTTTTGGCTTCCACTTCTTACATAGAATGAGTTGAGAGATAGATGTTATAATTAATTTTGATTTGTTACAAAAGTCAACTCTTTCGTAACAATCTCACTTTTTCTCCAATCTTAGAAGTTCTCCCATATAGTTTTTGGTTGGAAGTCAAAATACAAGAAAAATATCACATAAATGACTTTCAAGATCCAATGATTTTTATAAAAAATTACTAAATAAAAATGCAAAAGTACTTCCAAATGGAAGCTGCGCCAAACACGACCTTAGTGTTATTATCTAGATAGTTTGGTTAGACAACTTTAGCGTTATTATCTAGATAGTTTAGATAGACAACTTTAATTAGAGTTTAGTTAGACAACTTTAGTGTTATTATCTAGGTAGTTACTATCATTTGTTTGACCACTTGTGTTGTGCTTTCATACTTCTTTAAACAAGTGAGAATATATGTTACGTGAGTTATGATTTTGGATATACAATTTAATTCAGACCTCTTTGTGTGTTGAAAATTAGTTATGTAATTTTGAACTCGTTAAATATGTAAAAAATATATGAACAACATGATTATTTGAACAATTTATTGAGCTTTCATTACATAAATAACAAATGTGATTTTTGCAAGTTATCTTATATGATAGCTCACGTGAGTAGTTTTGAGGTAAGTCACCAGAGACTCATCTCTTTGTTTATCATTTTACAGGTTAAAAGACTAAAGAATGAGAATTGGAGTAAGACTCAAAAGCTGATTTTTGAACTTTGTTATATATAGCAGACAACTAAAGTTAGAGGATGTATAATTTGTGTAATTTTATTTGATGTATGAGATTTTTTTGTAACAGATTCTAGATACTATTCTCAATAACGAAGAATCTTGATATAATGCTCTACTAATTTATTTCTTCCATCCATTCTTCTTGCTGAGTATACTTATTTCGAGTCAAGCTAGGATGAAGTGTGAGAGAATAGGTGTCAATATACAGTTTTGAACAGACATCAGAGCGCTCAACTCGTCTTCCGCTCCTACCTACTCCCTCTTCCCTCTTCAGCTATGTTGGGGGAGGGGGTGTGTTCTCAAGGTAGACCCCCCCTCCCCTCTCCCATTTGGGAGGCAAACTCTCCTAGTTGGGAGGCTAAATCTCCTTCGGGAGTTTTGTTGAGATAAGTCTTTAAACTTATCTGGATCAGTTTGTATTAGGGTTGTTAAATTTTCTTTCCTTTATTTGTGTGGTATTTACTCTAGTTTGGTCATTCTAATTTCATCCCATATTTTTGTTCAAAGATATTTGTAGTCTCCACCTCCTACTTTTATCTCGACAACTTGGTGTTACTTTTCCTTTCCCCATCTGTCTCTTTTGTATTATCATTCCTTCGACTTCCTCCCCAAATCATCTAGACCCGTCTTCTTGGGGTTGCACTAGTTGTATATTTCATCATATGCTTCTTACGGCTCTTGTGTTGTAGCTTCAGGAGGTTGCGAGTTCAAATGTTTAACGCTTGTAGCAATCGATATGGGGTCATCATCGGCAATTTGGAAGGCTTGAGTATTTGCCGCTCCACCTACATGTTTCCTAGTTGAAGCATGTCCTCTGAGTCCTCCTCGTTTTAGTTTAAGCAGTTGGTTGCAAAGTTGCAGTTATCCAAACATCGAAGAGGAAGCTTTCGGCACGGTGTTGCAGCTTCGTTCGTTCTTTTTATTGTGTTGATGTCGATGAGAGGTTTATTGGGTACATTGAGTACTTCAATCTCTACATTGGGAGTTTTTCCCACGTTGAGGGATTTGTGCTACAGGGAACATCATGCTTGGGTTGGCGGCCAATAAGTATCATGTAATGGGGGGTGTACTACAAATGTACTGATGTATCCTTTCTTTAGGAGGTGAATGATATTGACCTGTTGACCAAAAAAAAAGAAGGGAGAATAGGTGTCAACAGTCACAGTAGCAAACATAGACAGTTGGAGTTCGAAAAACTATAAAACTAAAATTTTAATGTATAATTTAACTTTTTATCACTCCAATAGCTCCAGACATTTTAACCTCATGAAACTTATGCTAAACATCAAGTTAACTCACACATATATACAAGACAATCAGAACTCATGGAATTCAATTTTTCGTTTTCTTTGAAATTCTCTTTTTTTTCTTTGGATAGAGGAGAAAAAAACACCATGTTGCATCTCTCTCGTCTAGTTGAACATGTGATTTATGCAACTTCTTACCCAAGTTAAAATAGAAAAATATCCTTGAATTCAAACATTTTAATAGATAAAATTAAGACTAATGTGTTTTTTTTCTAACCAAGGGATCGTTCAATTTGACAAAATAGTGTACATCACCGTAAAAGATTGCATTTTCTGTCTCACAAAATATGGTTACAACAATTTAAAATGTTCTATGTCAAAACTAAACAGCACCTAGAACTGAATTCATCCCCAGTGGAGGGCATGTATAAAGAAAACTTTTCTCTTGTCCTGACAAATCAAATTTGGTTAAGCCCTTCATATGGGTTCTAATCCGAAGAAAAAAAACAAGAATTTATTGTCGTATTCTCATTCTTTTGTGGTCCCTACCACGCATTTCGCAGTCTTCACAGCTGAGGACAATCGTCAAGGATTTTGTGAGATTTCATGTACGGCTGCAAATAAATGGGAGTGATGTGGGCGGCTGCTAGGACAGTTGGTTTCACACTTGCTTTTTCATAGGAGGTTTCAGGTTTAAATATAATTGGAGCTTAAAAATTCTCCAACTAAGTAGTATGTTACGTGCCCGTTGGATATTTATTTTTAGTGGGATTTTTCGGGTTCCACTCAGATTGAGATCCCGATCACTTGTATATATTATAAATACTTGGCCACTGTAGTGATGGGAGATATTTTCTTCAACATGTAATCTACTCTGGATAGGGAACAAATTTTTTATCTATTTTTTTGAGTAGATGGAATTATATTCATCTTTTTTACTTCCTAGATAGTACCGAATAGATCGTAGACATCATAATCTCAATGCAACTTACTTTTTAACGATTTGAAGTAGGTGAGGGTTTAGGCAGGTGGGTCATAGAATAATTAATATTTTGATTATATATATATATATATATATATATATATATATATATATATATATATATATATATATATATATTAAAAAAAATAAAGAACCTAGATATGTATGCATATTAAAATCTTAGGCCTTTAGTTAATTTGTATTAAAATAACCTCTTATATCAAGATTATAAAATAATTAAAATGTTGCAACCAGTTCAAATCTATTTTAAACTTATAACCAGTTCACATTCGTTCCCAATGCGTTATTTGGTGCATCATGGAATACGGATCAGGTAGTCCTCATAATATTAAACATAATATTAAATAGTTTAAAATTAATTTCTCTATATAACATATAGATTAGAAAGAATGCTCATAGAAAACTACATGTTTATAATTTGAAGATCTAATATCCACGAGGACTTGCAAATCAAAGCATATCGGGGCAAAAAATTTGAAGACATATATAACCAGATCCACAGAACGGGGAGGTGTAACCATGACCAGAAAATTTGAAGACAAATATAATCTGGAAATGGCCGAACAGTTTGCTGAAACCATGACCAAAGGGCTCTTCCATAATCAAATAATACAATTAAGGGAAAATTATTAAAAAGATCGCAAGTTTTTTAAATAATTAATAGGGGGAATATAAATTTAAAATATCTAAGAATGACGCTCCTCCTAAAGTTTTTATATCGATATAGAATAAAACTCATATTCCTTCTTCCGTACTATCCAAAGTACCCTTCATTATTTTAGAAAGTCCAACTAATTTTACTAATTATAAAATTTTCACTATCTCAAAGTCCAACTAAAAATTAATTTATGTATAATAATTAGTGCAATTAGCCAATGTTATGCATTCTCATGAATAAGATTTAAAGGTAATGTTATTGCTTTTTCTTTTATATATTCATTCTTTTATTAATTATAAAAGTTTAGAACCCTCATTTAGATTTTGGAGGAATTATTTCTCTTGATATTTTGTAGTCTTAGAGTCCCTTTTGACAATTACAGGATAATAAAGGTCTCATTTAGATATTTTATTATCAAGAATATAAAAGTTGTACCATATAGATCTCAATTAAGACAAAATCTATTTCTGAAGCAATTGAGGGCATCTTGGTTAGTATCTTAGAAAAAATATGAATTTTGTCCCATTTACATGTGAACTTTAGAAGGAGTACCTCTTTTAGATGTTCTAAACTTGTAGTGCTTCCCGCCCTTTCACCCCCTTCAGTAATTTTTCCTATTTAACAAAAAAATTATTACTATTATACAATGGAACGGATCTCTCTTTTAAAGATGTGCATCATCATTAAAGCCCTGCTTAGACGCAACTTAAGAAAGAAGTGGATGGAATTATAATAAACACATTTTGTTGTAAATATGTTTATCATAAATGCATTTTCTGTGAGGTTATGTTTGGTTGTTCTGCATAAATATAATTGAACGAGACAATCTCCAGTACATGAAAAATACATCTATAAGGAGGTTTTAAGTTTATGACAAACTCAAGTAAGTTTATGAAAAACTTTATGCTTTTTTAACCGTCCAACTAAGGTTCTCGTGAAAAATGAGTTTATAGTAAAATTAAACGTATTTTACAGTCTCATCTAAACAAGTCTAAAAAAACTAACATAATGTTATATGTGAGAAAGTTAAGAGATAGTTACAAAGAGAGAAAAAATAGACATGAGATTAGGGGCCAGATTGGAGAGGGAAGGAGAGGGTTGGAGTGGGAATCTTGCAGGCCGCGGGTTTGGAATCTGTAGAAGGTTGAGAAGATTTGAGGAAACCTGCCTACAAAAGAAACGCACGATTGTTATATTCCCTGTGTGCAAAAGGCCTTTTGTGCAAGTGACTTCTGACGGAGCATGGCTTATACGCACTCAAGTTACAGTTGAAGCACTGGAAGATGCTGCAGCTATCAGCCTCCCACCTTGAGCTAGATGGGAGGCGAAGGGGGCGCGGCATTTGCCAATGTGGAGCTTGAGCTTGGGGATATTCGGATGAGCACTGCGACATCTGTGGCAGCGCAGCTCGGTAGACAGGAGCTTTTCATCATTCAGTTTTGCAACACCAAATTTCTCGATGTCTTCAAGTGCATCGACAGAATCGCGAAAGAACGCAGTGTTGAAGGAATTCCAGTGTTTCTTGTTCTTCAGGTGCTGAGAGTCGAAATCCTGGCTGATAACATGGAGATGCAGCTGCCGCATTGATGGGACCTGGAACACATGAGGAAATTTCGTCACTTTGCTGAAACGAAGTTAAAGGCAGCGACTTAGAAAGCAGGAAAAATAAAGGAGATAGATAAGGGAATTGTGCCAAGTTAATGAGAATATATACTGAATGATATCCTAGTCGAAAGATCAACGAAGGATTGTCATTTAAGAACTTTTCAGCCCACTTCAGCCCCACACTGTGCATTTCCTTCAATAATGGCAGGTGCTCTTTCCGCACATCTGCAAGACGATCCAGCCCATTCAATCTTGATAAAACCAGGAGATGCTTTTTTGCCTGCAAAGAGAACAGTCACATGGTTGAAAAAAAGAAGAAAGCAGAAAGCAAAGGTAAGGAGTGAGACCTTGGGGTAAAGATCACACAGAACAATGTGAGTGTCTGCTACTTCAAGGATGCCATCCTTGTGCTGTTCTGGATGCATGGCTGTCTGATGAAGAGCATGTGCCCATGAGCCCCAAGTTTTCTTCCCTCTCTCATCAATGTTCTCCTCCATCTTCACATCCCGTGCAACAGAACCAGATGACAAGTTTGTTATCTTACCACTGGGTTCTAACCTGATAGAATTGCTCTCATCTCCCTGAATAACTTTTTGTTCCCCCCTGGACTTTTTGTTACTCTCCGGCTCGTACGTACCCTCTCGCTTGATCTTTGTATCAATATCCATGCACTGGTTTCCATGATGGAGTTGCTCTTTAGAGTTCAAAATTTGAGGCTCCAAGTGTTTGCTGCTCTCCTGGGTCACCGAGGATTGTACAATTGACATAAAGTTGTTAAAAAGAGAGGTGTAGGCATCATGAAGAATCTTGCAAGCTTTTGCATAGTCATCTTTTAGATAGTTTGGCCTTAGCGGGTTCATGTTTGGCCCAAGGACATGTATGACATGTGTTACCCCTTCTCTTTGGTATAAAGGAGAGCTAGAAGGAAGAGGAACAACAACAGAGGTGCCAGGGCTGAGAGTTTCAGCCCGTTCTTTAGTTGCAATTTCAAGTCCTTCACCTGCTACATTAAATATAGCTGCATTAACCCCTCCACCACCAGGTTTCAGCCGCCTGCGTCATCATTTCAGTTTCTTTCAGATCTTTTCTCCCGACTAAAATGTTTTCCACTTAGGAATCATCAAAAGAGCACGATGATGACAAATAAACAGCAATGATAATAGGTAAGTAAAACATACACAGTATTAAACATAGATTCAAATACTAAGCACAGCAGCCAAGACCACTAAAAGACAATATAGTACGAAGAAACACGATCAACTCCGAAATATAGTAACTAGAATGTCTAAACAAAATTTATATGGATTCAAAGGAAACCATCAAGCTAAATTCATGGATATGGTGTGTGTGTGTGTGCGCGTGCGTGCGTGCGTGCGCATGTGTGTGTGAGAGAGAGAGACAGGAATGATATGGTGAAACGGGCTATAGTAGCGTGCAACCAGGTCGCACATATTATTTTCTACCCCTGAATGCAACAAGATGCAGACAAAGATTACTTGAGCTTATTGGATGAAAAAGGTGAGAATCATGAGTAACCTACTACTGCTAATGTGGAACTGCATATTTACTTGGAGTTCCTCCCTCTCTCTTTCTACCTTTTCTTTCATGTCTCCTTTCCTTTCTTGCCTTCTTCTCTTCTTCTTCCTTTACTTCCCCTTTCATTCACATTATTCTCTCTATATCCAATCCTCATAGATAGATAAGGTGGAGCAGCCAACCTCTTTAGGTAAACAAGGTTGATTAGGAAAGGTTTCTTTAAAATTGGTTCCAATTTTCCTGGCTCAAAAGGGAAAAACTCGAATTTGAGTCAAATTTTCAACTGTTATACATGCAAGCATTGGCAACATTGAAAGAAAAAATTTTTGTAACCCCAAGTAAAACCTTCCTGCCCAGCAACAAATCCATCTGATCAATGACAAGTATGTAAAACTTGTCAATGGGCAAGGTCTTATGTACATTACCTTACTATCTGTTACATACTAAGAATGAGAATAATAAAATCTCCCAACTTTGTTCACGTAGAAGGAAGATAGTCTTTTTTCGACAGAAGCCAACACCACTATATTCTGCATGTTTCAAACAAAGGGGATAGTGATGGAGGACAAAGGAGGAAGAAGAGGGGTTGGAAAGACTATCGACGTCACACCAATGGCTTGGGCGTCACACCCGGCCTTGTCGCAGGACAGCTTCGACCTTATCATAGGGTCATCTGCTCCGTTACAGAGAAAAACTTCATAAAATAATCAAAATTTGCAGCAAATATTCATTGAAAAATAAAAATATATCTTACAAGAGTATTTAAAGAGAAAACAAACTCTAATGACTCCCTAAACTTTTCTCTGGATCAAAATAAGCCCCAAATAGGTGAAACAAAATATCTACAGACTCTTCTAACAATAAACTATGCATCAAACAAGCTCTGTTGAGTTTTCAAACCACAATGAAGTCAGAATGACTCTTCGACGGCGGTAAACACACTCCATCATGTGTAATACAATGGTGTGTTGCTCTTGGATTCCCATCATTCTCCTCTGATTTGAAAAAACTCGTCGTCGAATTTTGTAATGTCGGAGGATTATGATAGTAATTGCAACATGTGAAAACAGTACTGCACATCTATAACTAATAACTGCGTTGAAGTGTGTAGAGTATTGCTCTGCATGATCAAGAAATTTGCACCACACTTGATCAAAAATATGCAGTTTGGTAGTAAGGTTCCTGCCTATGAAGATGGTCTGCTGAACCTGCTTATCCATTGACGTTGCAAATAGAGAATCCTCTAGCAAATGAAGACTGACCAAAACCATGATAGATTGATCCCATACAAGTGGGTCAGGCAGAGGTAGAGAGACCACTACAACTAATGTGGCAAGGGGAGCATCAATGTCTGATCTCACAGAATATAAGGGTAGAGATAGTGATGATAGACTGTTGATGGTGTCCAAAGAACCTGAATTTGCTTGGATGATCGTCAAGTCAGCCTCACACTTCTTGACCTTACTAAAATCTTTAGGTTGAGACATTGCTATACTTGAAGGATACTTGATTGAAAAAATGAACTTTCCTTTCAAGTGAGGCAACTGGAGGGTGCACCTTTATCGCTCGTGATCTACAGTGGTATGTCGTTCCTCCATCCAATCTCTACCAACTCTGATCTACAGCCATGGCTTGGGAATGATTGTACACTATGCCCCATCAATGTGAGAAACACCCTTGAAAGGCCCATAGAATTTCACAAATGCTCGGTCACCATCTATAGATTGACAAGTGTTCGTGAAATAAAATTCTCCTTCAGTCTACTATTAAACACAAGGATGGCATGTACCTTGTTAGGCAACATCACCCCAGTGTAGAAAACTGAGGATGTCATGGCTATGGACGATGCAGGAAGGTCGTTGGTAAGGGATGCCGGCGGCAACAACAACAATAGAAGCAGATGGCGAAGCAGCACACAGCAACGAGGGCTGAAACGACGTCCGCCCGGGCTTGCTCGGAAAGCGGCAACGGCGATGGCGATGTAGATAACAAAGCTACTTGTGGCGGTGGCGGCCACTGGGGCTACAAGTGGAAGGTGGTTCCTCCCCTCCCTCTTCTTCTTTTTTGTGTTTTTTTTTTTTTTTTTTTCAGTTTGCAAAATAGAGACCGGGAGAAAGAAAGAAGAAGGAGAGGGGCAGTATGAACAGTACCGTAGTACAAGGTAGAAAGAATCGGGAATCAGGCACGGATAGGCCCAGTCCAAACCGATCGGATCGGCCGATCCGATCCGATCCTGATCGATCCCAGGCCGATCCGGACCGGTCTCCTATTTATTTTTTATTTTTTAATTAAAAACTTGGTCTGATCCCGAACTACTCCAGGCCGATCCTATATGATCCTGATCGATCCCGACCGACCCCGGCCTAGACCGGTGTATCGGAGATCGGGATCGGACTGGTTTGGGCCAAAATCAATAAAAACGGCCTATCCGATCCGATTCGTGCCAATCCTGCCTTCCATGTTGTGGTACTGTTCGTGTGAACAATATCGTGAGTACTGTTCACTATGAACAATAACCATTTTTTTCCTTTTTTTTGTATGGTTCCGGTGAAAGGGCAGCCAAGAGGGGAGAAAGGATGGGGGGAAGAAAGGGGAAGAGGAAGGGTGTGGCAGTAGTGGCGGTCGGTGAGCTGCTATTGCGGGGCGGCGATGGTGAAGATGGGATGCAACAACAACATGGTAGAGATAGAAATTTGCTCTGATACCAAATTTGATGGGGGATGAAGAGGGAAGAAGGTTGGTTGCGGAGACTATCGGCATGTACCGGTAGTAGGGAGTCCTCTGGCGGCCTAGGCGTCACACCCAACCCTGTCACAGGGCAGATTCGACACCGTTGCAAGGTCTTCTTCTCCATCACAGAGAAAAACTTCAGAAAATAACCAAAATTCGTAGCAAATATTTATTGAAAAATAAAAATATATCTTACAAGAGTATTTAACAATAAAACATACCTTAATGACTCCCTAAACTTTACTATAGACTAAAATGTGCCTAACATGGAAAAATAATGCGAAAATCGCACAGAAAATTTTTGAAAGTAGAAAAGGACCTAAACGAGCCTCAAATAGGCTAAACAACTGCGGACACTTCTAACAATTAGCTATGCATCAGACAAGCTCTATTGAGTTTTCGAGCCACAATGAAGTTAGAACGATTCGTCGACGGCGATAGATGCACTCCATCATATGTAATGCAGTGATGCGCTACTCTTGGATTCCCATCAGCTAGTACAGTACCATAGGACAGGTAAAAAAAAAGTTCTTTCTTCAAACTTTGTTAACATATGAACAGGTGAGGAATAAACTTGGGGAACAGAGAATGTTAGTATGTGTTGTTCGTAACACAGTATCTTTGTATCATATATCCATGACTAAGTGATGACTACACAGAAGAACCACAGTTTCCTGTTCCATGTTTGTGCTTTTTAGTGCGTTGACACTAAGTGGATTGTTCACCTCTAATGATACAGAGGCAACATCTCAAATTCCATTCTTATAGTAGATGTTAAAGGGGGAGCCCAATCAAAGACCTCTCCCACTGCAGGATCTTGGGATGTTCAATCATACGCAGCCTTGCCTTTGCTTTCTGCAAAGAGGCTACTTCTGGTTTTGAACTGTGGCCTCCATACCTACAGCAGAAGTTAAGAATATAAAAATTTGATGAATCTTACCAATTAGCAGCATTTGCAATTACGACACAGTGTAAGTTCCCTTCTGTAAAGAGCCGTGTTATATCTCCAACATGTGTGAGGAACCTCTTGGAGTCAATTTTTCTTTTTTCAGCCTTAGTCTTTACCAAAGACAAGATATTTGACCTATGACTCAAGTCTACGAGCACAAGCCTGACATTGTCATGTTTACTCAGAAAATCAGTAACACTCTCTATAATGATATCAGATGCTTTTCCATGGTTGAACTGAAAATCCGATGTAGATATTGATGGAAAAGCCAGTGTATGAGCACCAGTCGAGGTAACACACCCAGCAGAAGAGTCATTCATCTCCATATCCTTGTCATCCTTGGGTTCTTTTGCAAGCTCTGTGCTGCAGGACTTTTTCTCATATCTTCCTTCTTTTGGAATCAAGTTTTGAGAATTGCTTCCATCAGATTGGAGGTCCATAGGCTTCTCTATTTTCTTTAAAAATTTCATTATTCCAAGTTGGACTTTGGAATCTGAACTCTTCTCACCAAAACATCCAGATGAAAGGGTATCAGAGGGACCAAGCCTGCAGTATGATTTAACAGACTCTTGAACATCTGCTTCATTCTGGCAAAAAGTAATCCGAGAAAATCCTTCATTCAATTTAGGAAATTCCTTATTCTGTAGCATCTTGTTCACAACTGCCGCAGCCCTTCCACCTTGCAAATTACCTTCATGCCCAGTGCGCTTTATCGATCGAGAGATACAAAGACGTGCAGGAAGACCAAGAACTACAGCATGCACATCTACAAAAGGACCACCAAGCTTCACAAAATCAGCACGCTGCTCTCTATCCAAGTTGCACCTGTCAATGAATATGCTCTTCCCATCCTTCAGCGCATCGGTTGCACATTTTATGCATTGTGATTTTGTCCCAGCCTTTCCATTTGCAATGTTATCCTACACCGAGAGCAGGTTATGTCTTTGATAGTACAGTATTATCAAACAAGATAGATCCAAGAAATATTATAAAAAACAAAGCTCATAAAATTGAATGTAAAATTCATGTAAGATAAGACTTCATCAAATGGGAAGGCTGGGAGAGACACGGATGTGAAGCACTATCATGAAGTATGTCAAAAAGACAACCACACATAACCTTTCCAGCTTTAGAATATTGCACTAAAAAAACTGAAAAAGATACAGGCAAAGATCCAATAAATATGTATGTGTAATATGTAGTAGGATTAATGGAGATCTTGAAAGCATGTAGCAAAGCTCTTCCTGAGCTCATCCAATCTATTTTATAATCTATTTCCAGATACTGATGAGCTGGAAACAAAAAAGTTCATTCTGAAATTTCAACTGTATTCCTATGTTAGTTTCAATAAGACGTCAGATCTCGAACTTTCCTTTGTTTGAAAGACTACTAAGCACAGCCTGTCATCTATTGGATTATTTTCCAAGGGATGTCCAAAAATGCTAACACTTTGAATTTGATTCAATAAAAAATGCTGAGATGCATTGCAACAATTAGAATGATGTAATAGGTGAATTAATCTTTACAGTCAATTCTCTTCCTTTTTACCTTAGGTTATTACTCAGTCTTGATTTCTTATCCATTTATATTGAGATGTTATCCTGTAGTATCTAATTCAAATAAAGAGGAAACAGCATTTTCGTACAGCTCTAGCAAAGACCGCGACTAGCATAATTCCAGCATCTAGTGAAGAAATAATCAACTAGAAACAAAGGAATGCTAACAAATCTGTCACCAAATGCTAGTTTTTGGCATTTCACATTCAAATGTTAAGCAGGATTTGTCAAATGAGCATGGACTATATGTTACCCAAACACCAAAAACTACATATAACAGTTAGGTGGCTGCAGGCCACATCTGGCATGGGAAGAAAAACACATTCATTCAAAAATGAATTGCAAAATAAATGACAAAACACATTCATTAAACCCAAACCGAAGCAAGAATTCTAAGGTTGCAAACTCTACGGGATAGAACGGGGTAGAACTACTCCAAGCCAACCCGAACAGGAATCAGCTGGATCGGCCACTTCCTTTGTAAATCAGCCAACCCCAGACTATTAGGATTGGAGTAAAGGGGGATGAAATAGAAATTTCATCTACAAATCAACAAAAATTCACCTACAACTCAACAAAAAAGGGAGGACAGAGAATGAAATATTGATCTACAACTCAACAAAATTTCATCAAGAAAAAACTGTTGCTCTGTTGCATTGTTTGATAAAAAAGGATTCAAAATTCAAATAGTTTTAGAGAAATCCTTTATTGAAATTAAAACTGCAAAATACTTTTGGAAGAAAACATTTTTGAAAAAAAGTTGATGTGAAAGATATCTTTTTGAAGTAGCCATCCACTATTGAAATCCGAATTATTTTTGCCTATTAACTTTTCTCATTAATGCTCAATGACCCATCCCCCTAAAATTCTACACAACCTCCAACTAGGGAATTGAAATAGAAGGCCATGAATTGACCCAAATTTCCAAGAAAGCTTATTGCCTTCACAATTCTGCCATTCATTTTAGTGTTCCTTAAATGATGATAATCACTAGATCTTTCCACATCTATTTCCCATTTATTATCATACTGATGGGAATCCAAGAGCTGTGAAAACAAAGCCCAAGAGTCCATTGTTTATTTTATTTGGCCCATTAGAAGCCCAATTGATGTATTTTTCTATATTGTTTTTAGATATTAGGTCTGTTTTAGTCTTTTAGTTTGGATAAGGGGCATTTTGGACCCCGGGATGGGGTTGTTCACTGGGGTGTGATGCCCCTATTTCTTCTTCCTTCCTCTCCCCCTCCTCTCCTCTGCCCCTGTCTTCTCCTATATCTAGGCCTCCATGCCATTCATCGGTTTTCCCCTCCCGTCCCGCATCACATACTTTGCATGTTGCATGCCTTTTCCTTTCTTTTGTATTTCCTTCTAAAATAATAAGCACCAACTCAAGCCTTCTTTATTGACTTGGGCATAACGTGTTGTACCATTGTTCATGCAAAATATGAGGCCACTTCAAAAGATAGTCTAAATTATCGTTGTATGTTGTCAATTGACTGCTATCATAAATCCCGTGAAGCTATTTCATAAGCATAGTCTATTTTCTGTTTTTTTTAATTGACTGCCATCCATAATTCTGACGTCATACATGATAAGAGTAGCATTTCAACAAGGATTGTGGAAATTTATAAATTCAGGTCAAACCATGGTGCGTACTAAGTTTGTTACATCCTACTTATTTGATATAAAACTCTATAAAACGTTAAATATCTTATTAACCAAGTATATTCATTAATAGAATAATAGTACGAGTACTAAAAGAGGTCTGAATAAGTCCTTAAATGAGTTCTAAATGAGTATTAAAATGAAATCTTAATGAGTACTTAATCGAGCTTGTTCATGAACATAACTGAGCCGAGCTTACTTGTGTTCAAGCTTGACTCATTTAATGCACCAAGCTCAAATGTTTGTTGGTACTTCGAAGTTGGAACGAGCATGAAGAAATTAAGGATACTTCTTTATCTTTTGAGTTGTTCTGCCGGATCGGTCACTCAAAATCTTTGGTCAAACTTGTTTATTTAGCTTAATAAATGAGCCAAGTCAAGTTATTATCGAGCAGTCTTGCAAGTTGTTCATTGAGTGTATTGGTTCATTTGCAGCCCTACCTAAACACAGCAGAAGGCCACTAAATTACTGACCTGAATTCATAGGACTCTTCCTCTCAAAGTTTTCATCCGGTGAACACCATATATCTACAGCCAGATCATGGATATAAATAATGCAAACACACTTTCATATGCAATTTCAAAAATGCATTATCCCCAAGCTTAACGTCACACATGACCAGGATAATAATCCCCAAAAGTTGATAAATGCACATGCTGCCTCATCCAATCATGCGCCAACTCGGAACCCACAAGTGACCAAAGGCCCTTAACCTTCACTTAGAAAGTCTAATCATTTAAAGGGCAGCCCAGTGCCAGAAGGCTCCCACCAAGTGAGGTCTGGTCAATCATACATAATTTTACCTCCGCTTTCTACTGAGATGCTGTTTTTCAGATTTGAATCCATGACCCATAGGTCATAATGCAGCAACCTAGTGTTGAACCAAGTTTCCCCTCATTCCTCACGGTTCAAAACTTTTCTTTTCATTTGCTTTTCTATATGTAGCAAGAGACAACACTGGCCATTAAACACTTTGATTTGTTTCTCACTTATCTGCACTCTGTGCTGCGTAAATGCATAATTTGGTAATTGTTTAAGAAACTTCTAAACCCTATGCCGCAGGGGAACAACTATTAAACTTAATAACACAACATCCCTATCCGACCACCTCCCCTCCCCAACAACGGCAAAGTTCTCGATCAAGAAAGCACACTCTTTGAAAATCTCAAAACAAAAAAAGCGCAAGCGATCGCAAAGACCTGACAGATTCGAATCCAGGGGCGACGTGCCGCCCGCATGACGTTCTCGCAGAAGGTGCTCTTGCCGCTTCCGGGTGCGCCCACCAGAATCACCACTAGAGCCTTCCCCGTCTCCCCACCTCCTCCCTCTGCCATTACAGATCAAACACGTCAAGAAAAAAAAAGGGCGAGGCAAAGAAACCCATGGAAGACCAGACCCATGTCGAACTATGGGACCAGCTTCCCGTGCAGCGAGAGAGGACGAACCATGGGAGGGGAGTACTCTCTTGCCGTCCATTACCGAAGGGAGGAAACCGAAGCAGAAGCCAGAAGCTTTCGCCTTGTCGTAGGCAGAAGCTGGGAAATTAGAAGCGTTTGGAATTCATTACGGGAAACTCTTCAGAAAATCGAATACACTATTGGGCTGGAGCATCGCACCTACTCGAAGCCCTTGCTGGAGCATTGCAGTACTTAAAAATAAAAATAAAAATAAAAATAAAAATATTTTTTTAAAAAAACGGTCCTTACGGTTTTAGATCTGATGATCTAAAAAAATAAAAAAATTGAGTCTCAATAAAAAGTGAAATAACATCTTTAAAGGTCGAGTCTAATAATAATTTTTATTTTTTTAATATTTTTTAAGTCATCAAATTGAAGATAAAAGTATATAATCATACAGGACATATAGGACTTAACAAAAATTTAAAAATATATATTTTTTAGCTTACTGCAATATCTCCACTACAACAAAAAATATTGCAGGAAGGAAGCATTACTGCCGAAAGCCAGGTCCGTGTACTGTCTCCACTTAACGGGCCTATCTGAGGCCATGCAGTCAAACTTACCACTGGACTGAGATCCCGCTGCTGGGCAAGCGCGGGGTCAACTGCTTGATCTATAAAAAATTAAAACGTCACTAATTAGTCTGGGCTCCAAAAAAAATGGATCATAGAATAAAAAATTCAAGTCGACAAGACGTTTAAAAATCTCTTGAAATAAATTGTCAAATAAATATCAATATTTTAATATATAAAATTAATTTTAGAATATAATACGCATATATTTAATATAATTTTTAAAAATGATGATTTTTTGAAAGATATGTGACTAAATTGTGATTAAATATTTTGAATTTATGAAGTTTCAAATTTTTTTAATAAATTACGGAAAATATATGAGATGCAAAAGTATGATTAAATCATAATTTTTTAAAAGTTCACTAATTTATGTTACACTGATTAGATCTGATTCTGCATGATTTGTATTACAAGTGCTTAAAGAATTTTAGCCACACACGAACAGAGTCAGGACAGTCTCCAACATAATGGCTTGCTTGGTCACCTAGACTATCGGGTAGATGCGAACTTACATCTCTCTCTTTGGCGCACACACAAGCTTAATTTCATATTTAAAATTATTACTTATTAAACTTTTGAAGGTTCTATTGTTCGTTGCATTAGGGTTAGACTTCCTCATAAAATTACACTTTTTATTTAAATTTACATGCTTTTGTGGTTCCTTCCTCTTTAGCCTTAGGTGCAAAGAGTAACTTGTTGTTTCAAATTTTAATAGCGGGAAAAATGAAAATTTTGAGGAAGGGAAATCAGCAAGACATTGTAGGTAGACTGGTAGAGTACAGAACGTCTTAAATGAGACATGTCATCCGATTTATCAAAGAAGATGATTGTACTATAACACCTAGATGAGACATTGTAATAACTATTTCTCTTTGATGAAAGACTTTTCACACGTCAGCATGGTTTAAGTTTATTTTCTTTATTACCCTCTCAACTATACGTGGCTTATCTTCTTTTCCTTTGCTTTTCACAGCCTTCTTTCTGAGAAGTCCAAATGTTTCAACGGTGTTATTCTCAATGCATCCTTCGTACATTATTAGTAGGGGTGTCAACGGATCCGTAAGATCTGAAACCCGATCCGAACATGACCCGCTCAACTACATCCAAAGCGGGTTTGATTCGAACAAAAAATCCTGGGTCAGTTTCGGATTGCACTACGGACTGAATTTCGGATCTTCTAAAATCCAAAATACGAGAATTAGGGATTTCCCATCTACCTTGTCGCTATTGCCGTCGAGCCTGGAGCACAATCTGACGACGACGGCGGGGAGGATCTACCAGTGCGACCGCCGAGGTTGTCCAGCTCCACCCACTTGCGCGCGGGGAGATCCAACCAGAACACACGCAGTCTGTGGTCGGACTCCTCCATGAAACACAAGATATCCCCATTTGACTCCGCCGAGATAGGACAAGCGATTGGTATCGTGCATGGGAGGCCCTCCACCTCCAAGACGGTGAAGCTTGGCTTGGGGAACAACAGCTCCATGATCACCAGCATTTGCAAGTTGCCGATGGACGCAACATAGAGTTTCCCCTCCAGATTGGTGGCCTGGCACGTCCAGAGTGTCAGCCCACGGTTAACTTCCTCAGCCTCTGCCATGAAATCGTAGGTCATCCACGTGGCGTCCGTCAGCCGACAGTAGCAGAGGAAGTTGACTGCTAGGAACGTGACCACGCAGTTGAGGGAGGTGGGAGGGTCCGTCATGAGACCGCGGTCCATTTGGGTGACGTACGAAGATGTTGGTGATGGATATAGGTGTCCTCTAAGCCAATCATAAGACACATATTTCAATCTGGTTCACTAATCAATGGCATTAAATTCATTATGTAGATTGGCATATTCATAATTGTGCATAATGAAGTCCATGAATATGTGCAATAGTCATCAGATTATGATGAGATCATAATAATGAGACTGATGACTTATAAACACATATTCTCAATTGTTCCTAGTCGTAAGATGTTTGAGAAGGACATTAAACATCCAGTTAGACTAGTACAGGTTATTCCAGCTCATATGATGAGGGTGACTGATCTCGTTAGTTACTAGTGTGGAGATACAATAGTAAACCTGTAAGTGCTCATTGGAGAATGAGTTCACTGAACTGATCCGACATGAATCGCCGAATGGTAATTTACCTGACTGTCAATCGGCTTGATTCATCGTCACAGTAGCGTGGTTGATCCTTGGACTTGAGACACCAAAGACACCTTGTCGGTGGACTTCTGGACTTTGACCTTGACCTACGAATCCCTATCCACGGGATCTCTAATAGTCAAGGATCAGGTCCAGCGAAAGACCTTCGAAGGTGATTGTGTGTTCAATAAAGGATCGTTCTCTCTCAAGTAACTGGAGAGAGAATGCTCTAGAGTAGATCCGCAAGAGTCTCTGGCCAGAGCAAAAACAATATCAGAAAAGTGGTTTTCGGATATTGTAAAGCAGAGTCTGATTCAAGTGAGTTGACAATCTAGGGTTTGACAGTTGACCATACCCTACGTTAACTCGAGAGCATTGTGCGAACGAAGGATTATAGCCACGTGGTAACTGTGGACGGACAGGTTCCATGAGTGGGTTGCTAAACCCCATTACCTTCCGGGATCATGCGGTATTGCTTGGCACCCAACTTCATCGGAAGTCCAACCGAATTTACATGCGACGATAATTCGGTTAAGTAATTAGTTAATATCTAGATATTAATTAATTACAATAAGTCAATAACTAGTTATTGGACTTAACGGGCTGAAAACCGGACTGGTAAATGGGCCTAGAGGGTCATACGCAATAAGATTCTCAGTCGGTGGTACATAAGTGAGATTTATATTAACTCGGGGACTTTTGTGAAAAGTCGCACCGACTTAATATATATACGCGCTGTTGAGAAACCCTGGGCCAAGCTCCAGGATTTCCCTTGCTGGCCGTCATCCCTCCCTTTCTCTCTCCTCCTCTGGGCGTCCCGTTCGAGGCACCGAGACAGTTTCCGTCTCCGCCGCGTATGATTCCCGAAAGTCGGGAATTCCCGTCGGCGGGATTTCCGCAATCGTTGCGGCGACGGATCTTCAGCGAGCGAGCTGATACGGACGAGGGATCGAGGACGAACCACCGAGGAGGATCGCGTGGATACCGCTGGAGGCCGGACGCTTGTGCGGCTCGCGGCATCGCCTCGACGGAACCGAGACGGAAGCGGATTCGAATCCGCGCACGGTAATTAGATTCCAACCCGTATTTTTCGGTTTGAGTTTTTCGTTCCGAATCGGATCAGCGGGCATCGGGCGGGATTAATTTTTGTTCTTCGTTTCCGCTGCGTTCTTCGCGTCCCGCCCGGATCCCAACAGTTGGCAGGTCGACGCGGGCGGCAAGAGAGCTGGCTAGGGGGTCCATGATGAACACACCTATCCGCTTGCGCTGGTGGTGCAAGACAAGAAAATGCCCGTGGGAGGTGCCTGTCACAATGCACTGGCCCATCGAAGGCAAAGTTAGCGGCCTCTTTTAGGGGAAGGACCTCCGCTCCGTGAAGTTGTAGAAGCCGCCTGCGTCATCCGGAGGTGGCTTACGGATGAAGAGCAGCGGAGGGAGGGACGGGATGTGTAACGACCCGCCACCCTATAATCGGGGATCCGATTACTAAATGGGTACCGAATCATTAATTTGGAACCAAACCAGGATCTAGATGAGTCTGGGAAATAAATAATAAACTAAGCTAAACATTCACATCGCATTGAATTGAAAGGAAAGTGCATGAATTAAAAGTTATTACAATGCGACTCGACACAGCAAATAATTACATATTCCAACTGAAAAGAAATAATTAAGCGTACATGCCAGAAATAATGATAACAACTACGTCGAGGCATACCCCGGAACAACAGCTGACGGCGCGGACTCACGGCAGCATACCCCTCGCTAAGACTGCCTGGAACCCTCACCTGAAAACCGTAGCGGTGAGTCTCAACGAAAAGACTCAGTAGGGATCCTTCGATCCCCACCGCCCACTCACACACCCACAAGTGTAAAACACAGCTGAAGGTACAGTGAACAAGTAAAGCAGTAATCACTACTCCTAAATCTCGATATGAATCACATACATTCGAAATGTATTTAACATGCATATTTCTAATAACCAATCTACCAGGGAACTCACAACCAGTGTCTCGTCAAAACACGCCAACCACACAAACAAAGGTGGGAAACACCGACCTGCTGAGACCAAACAGTAACCCCTCAGATAGCACGCTAGCTACTCCGGCCCAACTGGCTCAGGTGGTTACTCCTTCCCTCAGCACGAGTGACACTCCACAGGTACCACACCTACACCGGTACTACTAACCCCGGGATCCACCAGGTGACCCTCTCTCACTAGGCGTCACCCCGCCACACCCACACCGGCGCTGTGCTCCACCCACACCAGCACAGGGTGATGAAGCGCTACAACTGTCACTCTAGGTCCACAGTCGCACGAAACAACACACGGTGCGATCCAGTCACATAGAATCATCATCCTCAGGTACAGTTAAAGCATGCATTTAACTAAACTATTTAATAGTGTAAACATATTTTAATAGCATGAATTAGTGTGATTCTGTCTTGAATCGCGTCGCCCAAGGCCGACGCCATTCAAGTCTCATGAACTGGTTCACAGAAACTCAGCCACAGAACCTGGCGTAAAACGCGTCGCCACAAGTAGTCGCCTTTTGAAAGGCGTCGCTATCCCTCGTCGCCTGTTAGCGACCAAAAACAGGGACAGACCATGCGGTGATTTCCACTAAAACGCGTCGTTGACGCAAGTCGCCTATTGAAAAGGCGTCGCTGTCCCTGGACACCTATCAGTCCGGGGACAGGGCCTATTATTGGCTAAATCGCGTCGTGGGTGGGTGCCGCCTTTCTAAAAGGCGTCGCTTCACCTCGACGCCATTTAGCCTCGACAGACAGGTTCTCCCCTACGTTTCCCCCAATCCTCGAGGTGGGATTTCTCCCCTAAAACGCATAGAAAAGGGGCACAAAACATAAAGGGGAAGGAGGAGAACCTAACTACCCATTAGAACACCCAATTTCTCATACATGCACTTAGCGTTTTCACCCCAAAAGCACCCCAAAACATGCTTCAAACGCGAGAAAACATGGTTTCAAACAACAATGCACTAGGAATCATCACTCTACTGGTTACTTGAACTCCTCCAAGCCGCCCACCCGTCTCGCCCCACGCCGCCGCCGGTACCGCCGAGGTCGTCGTTACTCCACCGGGACGTCGGCCGCCGTCCGGAGAGAAAACGCCGCGGAGGAGGTGGTGGTGGTAGTGGTGGGAGTTAGGAGATCGATGGAGTGGAGGGAGAGATGAAATGGTGGGAGGAAAAGAGGGAGGGGAAGTAGGTGTCGCCGGAATCGCCGGAGGAAGGGAGGAGAGAGAGAGGGAAGGAAGAAATAAGGGAAAGGAAGGAGGATTCGCGGGGTAACCAGAAACTGGATAAAAGGCGTCGTGCTGTGCGGACGCCTATCAGTTGACATGACAGGCCGTACTGACAGAACTCTGAAACACGTCGCCTACCCAAGACGCCGTTCAGACGACAAGACCGGCACCGTACACTAACAACCCAGGGTCGCAGTCTGAATGGCGTCGTCCATAGCGGACGCCATTCAGATGGCACGACAGGGCCGTACTCTCGCGACCCAAGGCCAGCCCACGTGGCACCCACGTGGCACAATCTAAAACGCGTCTGCAATGCTGGACTCCGTTTAAACCGCGTCAAGCCAGGCTCGACGCGAAATAGAACAGAGTCTCAGCCCCATCAGGGCCTGAACTACAGGGTCCAATCCCGAAAACTGATCCGATAACCGGATCCGAAAACCTCAGTCCTTACATTCTCCCCCCCTTAAAATAATTTCGTCCTCGAAATTGCCTACTACAGCTAACGAGGTTAAAACATAAGGATACAAGCTCACAAGAGAACTTACGCGAAAAGGTAGGGAAACTGCCCCCGCATCTCATCCTCGCGCTCCCAGGTTGTCTCGCCCCCGGAGCGGTACTGCCAAATCACCTTAACCAAATGTACAACCTTGTTCCGAAGGACCTGTTCCCTGCGATCTTCAATACGAACTGGAAACTCTGGAAAGGACAAGTCCTCAGCGACTTCCAACTCTGAAAAATCTAAAATATGAGATGGATCCTGAACATATCTTCTTAGCAAAGAAATATGGAACACATCGTGCACCTCTGCAAGACTGGGCGGCAAGGCCAGCTGATACGCGGTTTCCCCAATTCGAGCAAGAATGAGAAAAGGCCCAATATATCACAGACTCAGCTTATCTCGCTTCCCGAACCTCATCACACCCTTAGAGGGTGAGACTCGGAGAAACACGTGGTCCCCAACCTCAAACTCAAGCGGTCTCCTCCGGATATTAGCATAACTCTTCTGCCTGCTCTGAGCTGCGATCAATCTCTGCCGTACCATCCTGGCAACCTCAGCACACTGCTGTACTAACTCTGGCCCTGCTATCTGCCTTTCGCCAATCTCGGACCAACACACAGGAGATCGACACAGTCGCCCGTACAAAGCCTCGTAAGGTGCCATGCCGATACTAGAATGATAACTGTTGTTGTAGGCAAACTCCACTGTAGGCAAATGCTGCTCCCAAGAACCTCCCCAATCTAAGCAACATGCCCTGAGCATATCCTCCAGAGTCTGTATGGTCCTTTCCGACTGCCCATCAGTCTCGGGATGATAGGCCGAGCTGAAGGCCAACTGCCTACCCAAGGCCTTCTGAAAACTCTTCCAGAATCTAGAAGTAAACCTCGGATCCCGGTCTGATATGACGGATAAGGGCACCCCGTGCAGAGAGATGATCCGATCTACAAACAACTTAGCCAACTTACCGACTGACCAGTCCTTCCTAATAGTCAGGAAGTGTGCCGACTTGGTCAGCCGATCAACAATAACCCAGATCGCGTCTCTTCTGCTAGGGGATACAGGTAATCCCATCACAAAGTCTATAGTCACATGCTCCCATTTCCATTCCGGGATCGGCAAGGGCTGCAACAACCCTCCTGGTCTCTGATGTTCGGCCTTAACCTGCTGACAAGTCATGCACCTAGCCACATACTCAGCCACATCCTTCTTCATACCAGGCCACCAAAAGTGCCTTCTCAAACAATGATACATCTTAGCTGTCCCAGGATGCACTGCATATCTAGAACGGTGCGCCTCGTCAAGAACACTCCTGCGCACGTCCTCTTCGGCCGGAACATAGAGTCTGCCTCTAAATATGACTGTACCATCATCCCACAACTCCACCTCTAGTTTCTGGAGAATCTGTGGTAATTCCACATCTGCCCTCTGAGTCTCAATCACAGCATGGTACACTGCTGGCCTCACAGTCAAGCTGGCTAACACGGCTCTATCATCCTCACGTGGAACCCGAAAGGAAAATTTCGCAACCTGCTCAAATAATCTCCATTCTCGAATCATAAGGTATGACACGACCGTCTTCCGACTCAAGGCGTCTGCCACCACATTTGCCTTGCCTAGATGATAAGAAAGGTCGAGGTCATAATCCTTGATGAATTCCATCCACCTACGCTGCCTCAAATTCAGATCCCTCTGTGTGAACACATACTTCAGGCTCTTGTGATCAGTAAAAACCTGAAATTTCTCTCCATACAAATAATGTCTCCAGATCTTCAGTGCGAATACCACAGCTGCCAACTCCAAATCATGGGTGGGATAGTTCTCCTCATGCTTCTTCTGCTGTCTAGAAGCATAGTCTACGACCCTACCATGTTGCATTAGAACTGCACCCAAACCTCGACGAGATGCATCCGAATAAACTACAAACCCACCTGAACCAGATGGAAGTACCAAAATTGGAGCCGAAGTGAGGCGAGTCTTCAACTCAATGAAACTCCGCTCACACTCCTCAGTCCACACGAAACGAACTCCCTTACGAGTCAACCTCAACAAGGGGGCCGCTATTGAAGAGAACCCCTGGACAAACCGCCTGTAATAACCTGCTAGCCCCAAGAAGCTCTTGATCTCAGTCATTGTTGTTGGCCTGCTCCAATCCATCACTGCCTCAATCTTGGCTAGATCCACTGTGATGCCCTCGCCAGAAATGACATGCCCCAGAAAGTGTACCTTGTCCAGCCAGAATTCACACTTGCCAAACTTGGCATAGAGTTGGTGCTCTCTCAGAACCTGCAATACTTTCTGAAGATGTGTGGCATGCTCTTCCTCAGAAGAAGAGTATATCAAAATATCATCTACAAATACCACCACAAACTGATCCAGATAGGCCCTGAAGACTCGGTTCATCAGATCCATAAAAGCCGCCGGAGCATTGGTCAAGCCAAAAGGCATAACCAAAAACTCATAATGTCCATACCGAGTCCTAAAAGTCGTCTTACTAATATCAATCTCACGGATCCTCATCTGATAATACCCTGATCTCAAGTCAATCTTTGAAAACACCTTCGCAGACTGCAGCTGATCCATCAAATCATCGATCCTCGGGAGTGGATACTTATTCTTTATCGTCACCTGGTTCAACTGTCTATAATCAATGCACAACCTCAGATAACCATCCTTCTTCCTGACAAATAGAACTGGAGCACTCCACGGAGAAGTACTGGGACGAATGAAACCCTTTTCCAGCAATTCCTGCAACTGCGCCTTCAACTCAGCGAGTTCGGCTGGTGCCATCCGATACGGGGCCTTAGACAAGGACGCCGTACCCGGTGCAAGCTCAATGGTAAACTCAACCTCTCGCTGAGGAGGAAGGCCAGGCAACTCCTCAGGAAACACATCTACAAAGTCACACACTACAGGCACCTCCCAAGGACTGGGACTACTACTAACATCAGTTACAACAACAGAGGCAAGGAAGGCCTCACAACCACCAACAAGCAACATCTAAGCCTTAAAGGCAGAAATAAGAATACCTCGAGAAGAGAGCCTAATACCTTGGAAGTAGAAGGTCGGGATGTCTGGAATAGAGAAACGCACTCTCTTCCTGTGGTAGTCCACCTCAGCATAATAAGTCTCCAACCAGTCCATGCCCAGGATGACATCAAAATCACGAATGGCAAGGACAACCAACTGGGCAGGTAACTCATGGCCCTCAATGGTCAAGGGAACATCCCTCAAACAATTATAAGATAACATGTAATCCCCAGAAGGAACTTCTACCATCAATCCATCAGATAGCTCATCAACAGGTGCAGAAAGAACATCTATGAACTGCTCAGAAATGAAAGAATACGAAGCACCCGAATCAATTAGCACATGTGCAGAGTTCCCAAGGACAGAAAGTGTACCTTCCACCAAGTTGGACGCACAAGCCTCCTTCCTGGTGATAGCTAGAACTCTCTCCTGGGTCCTCGACTTCTTCTGATCACCTGAACCCTGCCCCTGACCATGCCCCTGCGGGCAATGCCTCGCTAAATGACCCTGCTGGCCACAAGTGAAACACCTCCTAGGAAAAGCAGGACACTGAGTCCCACCATGAGTACCACCGCAATGCTGACAAACTGCTGGAAGTCTCTGAGCTGACTCCTGTTGAGCACTGGACACCGACTGGCTCTGCTGACCCAGCCTGGGTCTGCTGCTACTGCTGCTGCCACTACTGCTGCCACCGCCTCGAAAGAATCTCCTGAATTTGGAGCCGAGTGAAGATGATCCTGATCCGGACGAAGGAGCTGCTGCTGCTGCTTTTCCCCTTCCACGAGCTGGTCCCTGAGTAGCCAGTCCTCTCTCTCTAGCCGACTGATCCTACTGTGCCTCCATTGCCGTTGCACACCTAACTGCCGATGCCAAATCTGAGCAACAGTGGGATGTCACAAAACTCCTCAGACTGGACCTTAGTCCATCCACAAACCTCTCAGTCCGACGTTCCTCGTCTCCTGAGATAAAGGGCACAAACCTCCCTAGTGAAACGAACTTCGCCTGGTACTCGAGCACTGTCATACTTCCTTGAGTCAGCTCCATAAATTCCCTCTCCTTGGCCCTCTGAACATGCCTAGGGAAGTACTGTGCATTGAATTCCTTCACAAAAGTTTCCCACGGAATCTCCCTGAGGCTCCTATCCGCATATGACAGACTCTTCAAAGTGGTCCACCAATCGTAGGCATTATCTTTCAACATGAAGGTAGCCAACGGAGTCCTCTCAACTGCCGCACAGTCCATAGTATCAAAAGTCTTCTCCATCTCCCTCAACCAGTGAACAGCCTCGTCAGGGTCGGGACGACCGGTGAAATGAGGTGGCCTCAGCTTCAAAAATCCTTCTAGGGTAGCTGAAGACCCTCCTCGAGCACTGGAACTCTCACTAGGGTCTCGGGTCTGATATCTAGCCATCGTGTCCATCATAGCCTCCATGAAATGCTCTACACTCGGCCTACCAGCCTCAGACCCATTAGGGACATCTCCCCGCTCTCTAATAACCGGCATCCTCTTCCTAGGAGCCATCTAATCGCCTACAATCACAAAATCGAAATGTTATAATTAGAACCCTAAAACCTATACTACCGCCGTGCCTGTACGGGATAATATAATTATTTGCCGGACTCTCGACGTTTAACCTAGTTATTCATTTATTTGCCAGACCGAATGCTCTGATACCAACTGTAACGACCCGCCACCCTATAATCGGGGATCCAATTACTAAATGGATACCGAATCATTAATTTGGAACCAAACCAGGATCTAGATGAGTCTGGGAAAAAAATAATAAACTAAACTAAACATTTACATCGCATTGAATTGAAAGGAAAGTACAGGAATTAAAAGTTATTACAATGCGACTCGACACAACAAATAATTACATATTCAAACTGAAAAGAAATAATTAAGCGTACATGCCAGAAATAAAGATAACAACTACGTCGAGACATACCCCGGAACAACAGCTGACGGCGCGGACTCACGGCAGCACACCCCTCGCTAAGACTGCCTGGAACCCTCACCTGAAAACCGCAGGGGTGAGTCTCAACGAAAAGACTCAGTAGGGATCCTTCGATCCCTACCGCCCACTCACACACCCACAAGTGTAAAACACAGCTGAAGGTACAGTGAACAAGTAAAGCAGTAATCACTACTCCTAAATCTCGATATGAATCACATACATTCGAAATATATTTAACATGCATATTTCTAATAACCAATCTACCAGGGAACTCACAACCAGTGTCTCGTCAAGACACACCAACCACACAAACGAAGGTGGGAAACACCGACCCTGTAAGGATCGAGACCTTCGGATCCGGTTTTCGGGGTCGGACCCTGTAGTTCTGGCTACGTGACGTAGACTGGATCTATCACGACCGGATTCCGAGGCTGGAACCCTAAGTTTGGATCCGAGGCTGGGTCGGATCGGTGATGAGGCCCGACGGGGATCCGGATGGCGACGGAGGCGAAGCCGAAGGCCCGAGGCCGAGGGTGGCTCGGTCGGGCGTTAGCTTGTCTTCGGAAGCAGGGCCGAGACCCCTTCGGGCGATGCGAAATCGGATTTCCTTCGGACCGAGAGGCAGCCGGCGCTCGGCGTTGAGACCAGTGAGAGGAGTCCGAGGTCGGTGGCCGAGACCGACTCGGGTTGACCGGCGACTCGAGGGTGCCACATGGGCTGGCTTTGGGCCGTGTAGTGTACGGCCCTATCGAGTCGTCTGACTAGCGCCCACGTGGGACGACGACCTCTTGACAGCGGCGCGGGCTGTGTCAGGGTACGGCCCCGACATGTCGGCTGGACGGCGGCCTCGATCCACGCGCTCGGCCCGTCTCAAGATAAACCCCTGCGAGCCCTCCTCCTTTCCTCATTTTTCTCCTTCTCTCTTTCTCTCTTTCCCCTCCGGCGATCTCAGCGGCGATTCCTCCGCCTCCCTCTTTTCCTCCCACCATTTCACCTCTCCCTCCACTCCATCCTCTACCTAGCTCCTACCACTGCCACCTCCATCTCCACTGCGGCGTTCTACTCTCCGGACGGCGGCCGACGTCACGGTGGAGCAAGGACGACCACGGCGGTACCGGCGGCGGCGTGGGGCGAGTCGGGTGGACGGCTTGAAGCTCGGAGGCGTTCAAGTGTCCGGTAGGGTGACGGTTCCCATAGCATCGCGTTTTAACCAGGTTTTCCTCGTTTAAGCATGACTATGGATCTCTGGTTTTGGGGGGTAGAATGAGCATGTTTAGGTATTCTTTTGATGATTTGGGGGATTTGCTATGAAGGTGATTTTCCTATGGTTTGTATTGTCCCTCTTTCCCCTGTGTTTTTGAGCAACTTTGGGGTTTCATGAGTTGGTAAGGGAGTCTCGGGCCCATGGCAGATTTTGGGTTCCTAGGCGTTGGCTTGTCTTCGGATAGCGGGGCCGAAACCCCTTCGGGCCGAGGACCCTTCGGGCGGGTTGAAAGACGTGCATGGACGGCGCCTTTTTGAAGGGCGTCGGGCCATCACGTCTTTGACAGAAATCGTCTGGCCGAAACCCCTTCGGCCCGAGGACTGTTTTACATAAACCTGATTCTGAACAGAACCTCACTAATTCATGCCAGTAAAACGTGTTCATACTGCTAGATAGCTGGTTAATGCATGTTTTGGTGCACTCGACAATGATGGATTCTTCATGACCGGATGGCACCGCGTGGTGTGTCGGGCGATCGTGGGCTTTTCACGTGACCGGATCGTACAGTGCCGGGTTTTGGTGTTTTGTGTTACTGTGGACCTAGAGTGACATTGTAGCGCTTTATCACCCTGTGCTGGTGGGGGCGTGAGCACAGCGCCGGTGGGGGCGTGGGCGAGGTGACGCCTAGTGAGAGAGGGTCACCTGGTGAACTCCGGGGTCAACTAGTACCGGTGTCGGAGTGGTACATTCGGAGAGTCACTCATGCTGAGGGAAAGAGTAACCACCTGAGCCAGTTGGGCCGGAGTAGCTAGCATGCTATCCGAGGGGTTACTGTTTGGTCTCAGCGGGTCGGTGTTTCCTACCTTCGGCTGTGTGGCCGGTGTTTCCTACCTTCGGCTGTGTGGGCGGTGTTTCCTACCTTCGGCTGTGGTTGGTGTTTCCTACCTTCGGTGGTGATCGATGTTTCCTACCTTCGGCTGTGGCCGGTGTTTCCTACTCTCGGTTGTGTGACCGAGACACCTTCGGTCAGTGTAGCCGAGACACCTTCGGTTAATGCTAAGCCGAGACGTGAGTTGTTGGCTCCTTGATAGAATGATTCTAGAATTATGCATGTTATATTTCGAATGCACATGGTTCATATCTAGATGTAGGAGTAGTGTACTTACTTCTGTGTTCGTTACTTTACCGTTAGCCGTACCTTGCACTTGTGGGTGTGTGCGTGGGCAGTGGGGATCGAAGGATCCCTACTGAGTCTTGTCTTGAGACTCACCCCTGCGGTTTTCAGGTGAGGACTCCCAGCAGACTTAGAGCGGCGTGTGCGGCCGCGTGTTGAGCGCCTTCAGCGGTTGTTCCGGGGTATGCCCCGATGTAGTTGTTATTTATTTCTGGCCTGTATGTTTAATTATTTCTTTTCAGTTGGAGTATGTAATTATTTACTGTATCGAGTCGCATTGTAATAATTTTAATTCCTGCACTTTCATTTCATTCAATGCGATGTGAATGTTTAGCTTAGTTTATTATTTATTTCCCAGACTTACTAGATCCTGGTTTGGTTCCAAATTAATGATTCGGTACCCATTTAGTAATCGGATCCCCGATTATAGGGTGGCGGGTAGTTACAGACCCGCTGAGACCAAACAGTAATCCCTCGGATAGCACGCTAGCTACTCCGGCCCAACTGACTCAAGTGGTTACTCCTTCCCCCAGCACGAGTGACACTCCACAGGTACCACACCCACACCGGTACTAGCTAACCCCGGGGTCCACCAGGTGACCCTCTCTCACTAGGCGTCACCCTGCCACACCCACACCGGCGCTGTGCTCCACCCACACCAGCACAGGATGATAAAGCGCTACAACTGTCACTCTAGGTCCACAGTCGCACGAAACAACATACGGTGCGATCCAGTCACATAGAATCATCATCCTCGGGTACAGTTGAAGCATGCATTTAACTAAACTATTTAATAGTGTAAACATATTTTAATAGTATGAATTAGTGTGATTCTGTCTTAAATCGCGTCGCCCAAAGCCAACGCCATTCAAGTCTCATGAACTGGTTCATAGAAACTAGGCCACAGAACCTGGCGTAAAACGCGTCGCCACAAGTAGCCGCCTTTTGAAAGGCGTCGCTGTCCCTCGTCGCCTGTTAGCGACCGAAAACAAGGACAGGCCATGGGGTGATTTCCACTAAAACGCGTTGTTGACGCAAGTCGCCTATTGAAAAGGCGTCGCTGTCCCTGGACACCTATCAGTCCGGGGACAGGGTCTGTTATTGGCTAAATCGCATCGTGGGTGGGCGCCGTCTTTCTAAAAGGCGTCGCTTCACCTCGACGCCATTTAGCCCCGACATACAGGTTCTCTCCTACGTTTCCCCCAATCCTCGAGGTGTGATTTCTCCCCTAAAACGCATAGAAAAGGGGCACAAAACATAAAGGGGAAGAGGAGAACCTAACTATCCATTAGAACACCTAATTTCTCATACATGCACTTAGCATTTTCACCCCAAAAGCACCCCAAAACATGCTTCAAACGCGAGAAAACATGGTTTCAAACAACAATGCACTAGGAATCATCACCCTACCGGTTACTTGAACTCCTCCAACCTCCAAGCCGCCCACCCGTCTCGCCCCACGCCGCTGCCGGTACCGCCGAGGTCATCGTTACTCCACCGGGACGTCGGCCGCCGTCCGGAGAGAAAACGCCGCAGAGGAGGTGGTGGTGGTAGTGGTGAGAGTTAGGAGGTCGATGGAGTGGAGGGAGAGATGAAATGGTGGGAGGAAAAGAGGGAGGGGAAGTAGGCGTCGCCGGAATCGCCGGAGGGAGGAGAGAGAGAGGGAAGGAAGAAATGAGGGAAAGAAAAGAGGGTTCGCGGGGTAACCAGAAACTGGGAAAACGCGTCGTGCTGTGCGGACGCCTATCAGTTGATATGACGGGCCGTACTGACATAACTCTGAAACACGTCGCCTATCTAAGACGCCGTTCAGACGACAAGACCGGCACCGTACACTGACAACCCAGGGTCGCAGTCTGAATGGTATCGTCCATAGCGGACACCATTCAGATGACACGACAGGGCCGTACTCTCGCGACCCAAGGCCAGCCCACGTGGCACCCACGTGGCACAATCTAAAACGCGTCTACAATGTTGGACGCTGTTTAAACCGCGTCGAGCAGGCTCGACGCGAAACAGAACAGAGTCTCAGCCCCATCAGGGCCTGAACTACAGGGTCTGACCCCGAAAACTAACCCGATAACCATATCCGAAAACCTCAGTCCTTACAGGATGAGCTCCCCCTTGCAGGCCCTGAAAGCCAACCGCCACCGACTGCAGACACGGCGAAGGAGAAGAGGTCCGCGAGCGCGGGCAACAGGTGAATCATTAGAAACACAAAGAGAGAGAGAGAGAAGGGGGAGGGGGGGGGGGGTTGGTTTTATTTGATGATCTAGATCCGATCCGACTTAAATTTTCGGATCCGAATCCGGAGCAGTTCTAAAGATTCCGGATCATATTTCGGATTATATATGATCCGATCCGAACCCGATCTGTTCACACCCCTAATTATTAAATAGTACTACAACTTGGGAGCAAATCTCATTGCACCATTGTGGAAAGGAAATTTATGCTAAGAAGCATGGCATCGTCTTTCAAAGTTGCCAGTGTTTAGGACTTCTCTATTCACATTTTAGATTTCTAATAGAACCAGTCTCCTTTGCGTACTTATTTCGTTTGCTAGATATTGATGCATTCAATATATTTCCAATAAGTCATGACAATAGATCATCCTCAACATTTTGCATTTTGTTCTCCAAATAGCATGCTTTGATTAAGCCCATAAATAGAAAGAACTCGTGCAAATACATATCTTAGTTTCTTATAAAATTATGCTATTAACTACTCAGAATTATACTTATATACACTTCTCTTACGTGCAGATTTATAGTAGCGTCACAAAGAACATTACTAATCATTGAAGCATGCCAAAAATTAAGCCTTAAACAAATCTACACGCATAGCTGACCATCATAGCATCAATGTCTCAAAGCACGATACAGTCCAACACTATTTAAGTATCCATGTCACTAGAATGATTCCATGCATGGAACGATTTGTGCCAAGCAATTCAGAAAACTGTTCACCACATAACTTTAAAATAATAATAATGAAGATGAAGAACTCAAAAAGAGATATTTCAATAATGTGGTTGAAAGAACCTTCTCCTCTTGGACAAGAGATAAGTTGATTCCTCTTCATCTATGGAAGCAACTCTACCTAACACTTGTTTTATGGTCTCCATAAGGGAGCTCAGGCACATAGTCTCATCATTGCTAGCCCGACAAAGAACAAAGAAGTTTCGCACCCTTCCTCCAAGGGAAACTATGTCTGCTCTAAGTGCTTTGAGCTTGAGGCCATGAAATGCCTCAATGAGGTCGGAGAACAAGTCCGGCCGGTCATCGCAGCAAATAGATGCCTTGATAAGAGAAGTATGCTTGTTAGCTTGCTCACTGCTTTGTTCACATTCCACAGTTACATGGTTCACCTCCGCTGGAAGTATGAAGCCCTTGCTGACATCAACAACCTTCCCCTTAAGAACCCTAATTTCATGGATCACGCTTGCTAGTAGGGAGGCCTTGTCCATCTGCATTAGAAACAGTTCGATTAGCTCAAAAATTGCATCCATCTGAGTTGTTATAGGTTATCCCATGATTATTGTCAAGTGGATTCCGAGTGTACCACAAAGTTGCAGAGTTATAATTCCAAAGGGAACATGGAAAAGTGAATGGCCTGTGCCCATTAGTTGCCACCTAGGTGCACAGGATTCTATTACGCCAGCTAAGTGGAGGCCCACCGTGGTCAGGCCTCAGTTAGACGCGAGTTTGATTTGTTCTAGTAGTACTTGCTGGAATACGTTAGAATATAATAGTTTTTCACCAAAAAAGGTAAAATAAAATATGTTTAAATAGATAATGCCTATTCTACTCAATAACTTAAAGTTTTAAGTTAATTGATCTAATTACTTCAATATGGTATCAGTGACTATAACTATGAAAAGTATCAGAGACTATAATTATGAATAACTCTATATTCTTGGTCTATAACATAACCTAAGTCGTTGTGCATATAAGAGGTATGTTAAAATAATTCTACATTGAAAATAGGACAAAATGTAATATGCTTAAATAAACGGTACCTACTTTGCGTAATAGCTTAAGACTCTTTCAGTATCTTAAGATTTTGAATTGGAAGGTCCAACAACTTTAATATTAGCTGCAATGCAGCTCTATGACTAACTATGCTCCTTTTCCACACTACAACAAAGTTGTTCTGTTCTTACAGAAGATACTTACGGTTTTGTGAAGTATTAGTACAGGGAATGATTTCTTACGGTTTAATAAGTTTTAGTTATAGAATATTAAAGCATAAGTATATTTCCATAAGTAAAAAATATATTCTATTTGTTTAAGAATACAATTCCGTAAGTACCATCCGTGGACCTAAAAAATATCACTCCCGCGCAAGCGAAAATACTCCCGCGCTAAACCCCCACCCAAAAAACCCCCAAAATAATTCCTGCCCTCACACGAAAACCCTCGAATTCCCAAAACAGGCTATCACCCGCGATCGAAAACCCCCAAATCAATCCCCCCAAAAGAAACCCTCCCAGCACCGCCACCTTCTGCCTCAGATCCATCAAGTTCGCCCCCTGCAGCTAGAAGAAATCGGATAAGCCAGAGCCCCCCGCGGCGCTAGCCTGTTGCGCCCTTCTCAGGCTCTGCTCCATCTCCGCGAGCACCTCCATCTCCTGGTACAACTGCACAGTGGCGGTAGCTAGCCTCTCCATCTTCCTCACCTTCCTCTCCATCTTCTTCTCGGTGAACGCCCAACCCCGCAGGTCACCTAGGGCATACTCCCAGGCCATTCCTTCGCTGCCAGCGACGGCGGCGGCAACGATCTCGGGGAGCATGTGCTCGAGGTGCTGGAGGGCCAGCACCGAACACCTCGCGGCGGCCGCACCCTCTACTCCGGGCCGTTCGGCTGCTGCCGGCGCAGGAGGCCGACGTGGCCCAGCCACGACTCAACCAGTAGCTGGCCCATGATATCTGCTGGCCATTGTCTTCCCCGGTGCCTGATATCCATCTGCCGTATCTCCAACGACCGCCGCGCTTGAAGCAGCACTGTGCGTAGCCGGCGCCAAGAGACGCCCAATCGCCACTGTCTTCTCCGGCATCGCGTGAAGGAACCGGCCGCCACTGTCGTCCCCAACGCCTGATCTCCGAATGCCGTATCTCTATTCAAGTGTTGTTTCTTCCTCTTTGGTCTCTATTCAGGTACGGTGTCCCATGGCATATCCTTCCTTCCCTCTTGCAGATATATGCCAAATGTTTTAATGCTCCTGTAGTCAACTTCTTGCGTAGTCTCTATCAGCAGCATTATTGAGGTTATGGAAGTAATCTGGGTTGCAAAGTGCGTCCCATTTTCAAATAATATGAGGGTATTTAAAGTGGGATTGACATTGGTTTTGCAAAGTCATAACTGATTCAGGTTTTCCAGATCGACAAGGAATGTAAGGTATATGCTTTGCTACTTGCTTCTTTTGGGACTAGTTGTGGAGGAATGTGAATTTGGTTAATGTATCAAACATCATGGTCTATCCTCTAAATCTCAGGTATAGAGAGCAATCTGCTATACCGTGGCTTGGAATTATGTAAGAAACTATCTTTGGTTGGAGATAACAAATATCAGATTATGGATTGACCCCTATTTCCTAGGCTACTAGGTCATATCTAACTCATTTACTATCCTACCAAACACCTATTAGCCGCTTGTTGTTGTGATCATTGGTAGAAGGAATCCCAGTGCCATGGTCTGTTTAATTTTTCCCCAACTTTGAGATCATCCTTGTTTCCACAAGGTTGGTATAACTAGCTGCTAGGAAAATAGCAATGATGCCACCATTTTAGTGAAAGACATTGAATGGGAATTGAGCTAGTGAACTGATGGATGAGACCCACTTCTTGCTGTCAACAAAGCTATTGATTAGTCCTACATTGCTCGGATGACAAAACTTGCGATCAGGTTCACTCTAGCACTTGATGTCCAGGAAATCCTATATCATAGGGTCCTAAAACTAGGTGTTAAATGGGCCCCTTCCATCCAGATTGCCTCTTACGGGGTGGATGGGGTGATCTCTTGCACACCCCAGGTTTTGTCATAAGACAGAAAGTACTCAGGCAGTCCATTACCGACCAGTGGCCTACCAGTGGAGTTACGTGCTGGGTGCAGACATCATGATAACTTCCAAACAATGGGTTTAGTATTAAATTTAACTTGGAATAATTTGGGAGCTGCTGTCATCATAGACTGCAGCAATTTTCTATTCTTGGAGTAGTTGTCTTCTTGATTGGAGTTCAGTGTTTCATAATCTAAAGCTTCCTCAAATTCTCAATATCTTCCATGAGTGTCCTCAGAACTTCAGGTATGCAAATAGCTTTTAGACTCTTCCATGGGAGACATTACAGTGCATGTAACTGACCGTGTAAGGCATCATTGTGTGATATTGATGCTCTTGAAATTGTACAGTTCAACTATTATGGAGAAATGAAGGTTTTACTTTTCAAGTGTGATTGGATCGATATTCAACGAGGGGTGAGAGAAGAAGATGGCTTCATATTGATAAATTTCAGCCACAAGTTACGTACTTCAGATCCATATGTCTTAGCTTCTCAAGTGGAACAAGTGTGGTATGTGGACGATCCCAAGATAGAGGGCTGGCACATCATCAGGAAAACAAAGCCGAGGAAATTATGATATGCATTATGAGGAGAACATTGAAAATGATGACAATGGGTCAACACCTATGTTAGTGTTGATGATGTTGATGCAAATCTTTTAGATGATACCAATGTCATATGGGAACGAGAGGACATTGAAGGACTTGAGATCCCAATTTAATTTTATCAGTGAACATTTGCTTTTTTTTTTTTATCATTGTTATGCTTATCTTGTTCAATTGGATTATGTATGTGATTTGATGGCATGTTGGTAATTATACTTATTCAATATTTGTACCATTTCAGTAAGCTTTTCACAAACTTGTTTATTTTCCTGTATTTCTGAGACTTATTTTTGAAATAGTGCTGGACATTCACTAATCATATCTTAAAATCGTTCATATACAGGATAACGAAAATATTCACCATGTAAGTTTTAAATATGATATAGATTCATCTTCCCTTGACTATTGCTAATATATTTTCAGTGTCTTTGATTTTTTTTATGTCTCCTTTTTTTTGTTATCACTTGTAGGGGCAGAAAAAAGTTTTTGAATTATATATATGATAAAGATGGTGATCATGCAAGTCAAGTAGAGGAGGAAAACAAAGTATTGAAGCAATTTGGTCCAACTACAACCCAAGACTGGCAGAACAAACGAAGAAAAGGGTTGGCGGACATATATAAAGGCTCCAACGAACAAAGGGAGCTAAATACCAATGATTTTCAATCATATCTGGAGTGAGATGATATTTTTCTTATAATGTTGTTATTTAGTCATGATAGGTTCATTAATTTAAAAAAAAAATGATATTTTTTTACTCTTGTAGGTACTTGTGGAAGAATATGCCGGAAGAACATGTGAATGAGTTCACATATTTTAACTGTTTATGGTTCACCGTGTACACACACTCTTCTTCAAGAAAAAAGGTTCTATCATGGATAAAAGATAAGAATGTGTTCTCAAAGAAATACACTTTTGTTCCAATATGTCTTTGGTAGGTTAGCTTCTAAATATAGTCATTACTTATATAGCACAATGTATGTATATATGTTTCACTAATACTTTGTGTTTCTTAATAGGGGGCATTGGAGCCTTCTAATCCTATGTCACTTTGGCCAGAGCTTTCACTCTTCAGCTAACCCTCTAATTATGTTGCTTTTGGATTCACTTTTGAGGGCAGAACCAAAAGAGCTACTTGTTGACATTAGAAAGCAAGTTTTTATGGTATGTTAAAGGTAATTTTTAGTTGATCTACTGGCTACTTGTTAACTTGACATGCTTTCATATAGGTTCGCAGTTGATATTTATTCTTTAGAGAGAAGGAAAGAAAGAGAAAAGGATATCTCGACTATTCCACTTCTTATTCCACAGGTAAATTTTAAATTATTGAAAACACTTTGCAATTTTTTAGAGGTCAGAAATTTGAGGGAACCTTGTCCCCACCACTTCAGACCAATTTAGAAGTTAGCCCAAACATGAAGCAAAACATGGAAGACACTTATTCAAAGAGAAGCAAAGCATACATATAAGCCAAAATCCTGTGTCAGAGATGTTCTATTAAGATATTCCTACTTTCATATTTGACATAGAAAACATTTGAAAGAAATTGATCTAAAGATCTTCCCTTAGACACTAAACAAATAGGAGAACTGTGAGAAGGAAGTTTATTTCTTTTTTTCATAAAAAATTTCTAGGTTTATAAAAGGAGCACAAAGTCTTTTCTTGACTGTTTATTTTCTTAAATTTCTATTTTTTTTTCCAAAAAGTAAATATTACTATATCAAATCAAATGTAAATACAACCTTTGTCATTGTTTATGTTAGTTTTAGGTGGCCTACAAGCCAATCTGACTATGTAAATCTCGTTCATTTATTAATAAAATGGCATAATATTCATTATGTGTAAATCGCATTAATTATCGTTTCATAATGAAGTTCGTGGATATGTGCTATAGTGATCAGATTATGATGAGATCATACTAATGAGACTGATCACTTAAACACACATATTCTTAATCGTTCCTAGTCGGAGGATATTTGAGAAAGACATCGGATATCCGGTTAGACTAGTACAGATTACTCCTACTCATATGATGAGGGTGACTGGTCTCATAAGTCACTTGTGTGGAGACACTAAGACGAATCTGTAGGTGCTCATTAGAGAATGAGTTCACTGAACCGATCCAACTGAATCGCTGGATGGTATTGTACCTCACTGTCAACCAGCTTGATTATATTGTCGCAGTTGCGTAGATGGTCCTTGGACCTAAGACACCAAGAACACCTTGTCGGTGGACTTCTGTGCTTTGACCTTGGTTTACGAATCTCTAGCCACGGGATTCTAATACGCTAAGAATTGAGTACAGCGGAATACCGTCGAAGGGAATTGTGTGTCAATAACGAATCATTCGCTCTCGGTACTTAGAGGGAGAATGCTCTAGGAAGGATGCGCGAAAGTCCCTGGCCAAGGCGGATGATAATATCGGGAAAAGAGTTTTCCGATATTCATCAGCGGCATCCAATCCAAGTGAGTCAACCGGTTAGGGTTTGACAGCTCGCCATACCCTGAGTTGACTCGAGAGCATTGTACGAATGAATGATTATATCTACGCGGTAACTGTCGGCGGAAAGGTTCCAAGAGTGGGTTACTTAACCCCAATACCTTCCGGGTTCACGCGGTGTTACTTGGCACCCAACGTGATCGGAGGCCCGGTCGAATTCGATGTGCGACATCAATTCGATTGATTAATTAATTAATAAAGGGTTATTAATTGATTAATAAAGTCAGTGAGGAGTCACTGGGCTTGTTGGGCCATTAACTGGACTGGTACTTGGGCCTAGAGGGTCACACGCAAATGATTCTCAAGGCGATGGATAAATAAGTGGGTTTTATACAAACCGGGGGTTTTTATGAAAACCCGCGCGGTTAGTATAAAACATAGCGAACGGGCTGAGCAGGCCAAGCTGCTGCTAACCCTAGTCGCGACGGGAAATCGTCCGCGTGTTGCGGCGATCGTTGCGGCGATCGGCGGAGGTTTCGTAGGCTACGAAGAACGAGGAACGCGAGGATATCCGTCGCGGGGAGGATCGCGTGGACTTCGCTAGAGGCCGGGCGCTTGCGCGGCTTGCGGTGTCGCACCGACGGAACCGAACGGTTGCGGATTCGAATCCGCACACGGTGAGAATCGATTATCCGATAATCGTAAGTTTTAATTTTTCGAAACGGGAACGGATCGCTATTTTATTTTATTTTCCGCTGCGTGAGCGATCCGGAGAAACCCGAGAAATCTCAACAGTTTATACCTCTCATCTGAATTTTAAACTTAGGAGCAGCATGTAAATGATGTTTACCATGCATGTCTAATCTCTAGACCTTCTTAAGTTTCATCTGAACTTAAAATTTATGAGTAGCATGTAAATAAAGTTTACCATGCATGCCCAATCTATGGACCTTTTATTTTGATGATCAGTACGTTTTCTCCATAGTGCAGGTTTGGATAGGACTGGGTCAGTGCATAGTGAAAATGTTTTGGATTTTTTTAGGGATGGATTAATTTTCAGTCCATTCATTGAAAAGATTAACTTTTAGTCCCCATGACTGTTTACACATAAATTCAGTCCAAACCATTATCTGCCACCGTATGTAATTTTTGAAACCCCAAACTACCCCTCCTTAGACAGGCCTGTGAACCCTTATCAGCCAAGAATGTTGAGTGTTCCTCTTAGACCATGAAATCTGTGCCCATTGCATGCTACACATAAAAAAAAACTTGAACTATGGGATGCCCTTCTATCAACATCAAGCTGTTATTTTTCTATCAACATTTTTATACACTCTGTATATTCTTTTCCCTTTTCTTATTATGTTTTATTTGAGGTGTCGCAAATGATTCTATGGTATATTTTAATTATGTAGGTGCCACAACAAACAAATGGCTCAGAATGTGGCTTCTTCGTGTTGTACTACATTCACTTGTTCATACAAAGTGCTCCATAATCTTTCTCTCAGGACGGTTATCCATATTTTGTATGTTCTCATTCGTTTATCTGTGTTATATTATTGTTTTGCTGTAATTTATCCTTATGATTGATATGTTTTTTTTGTCTTCTTGTCAGCTTACTAATGGCTGGTTTAGTCGGATAGATATTGATTTATTTCAGCATATGCTAACTATAGGAAAACAGCCAAATATTGTTATTGCACCTGAGATTGGAGAAGAGAAAATTGGCCATGCATCCGGCAAAAGAAAGTCTCGAGGACCCACCACATTTCGAGATGTACATAGGATGGAGGATGGTAAGCGTATTTCTGTGCAGCTTAATGAACTTGGACAACCAATCGGTGAGGGAGGGCACTCGTTATGATTGTTCTTAGGAACACTCAAGAACGGCTGATAAGTTGCCTATTGACATAGAAAATTGGAGGGCAATGCAAAAAAAATAACAAAGATTATGTGTAGGATTACATTAAGGTGATAATTTCATGTGGATTTATTTCATTTTTGAATTTGTTATACTTTCCCTAACCTTTCTATGTTTTGTGTAGAGAAAATATGATATACCTGAATATGTAAGAGAATAGATATTGAAAGATCTGGACCAAAAATTGAGATCATGGAAACAAAAGTTGAGAAACAAATACTCCAATCCTAGTTTAAAAGTAAGTCAACAAAAAATTCTAGATGATTCACGTGTTAATGAAGAGCAGTGGAGAAGGGTGGTAGCTACACAGTGTACGTCAAAATGGAAGGTAATCTTCAACTATAACTGCATCTTCTTATATTGTTGTTTCTATTCAATTTTTATTAATTTATTTTTTTATGAGTTATCTTGTAGAGGTACAACGAGATCAATAAAGAAAACAAAAAGAAGCATACGTTCTTCCATTGTGCTGGTACAAAGAGTTTTGCTGACATAAATGAAGAAGATGTTAAGTTGTAACTTCTACATAGATATGTTTAACTTTTTTAATTCACTATAATTTATATCAAAAATTGAGTTGATTCTTATTATGAATATTTTCATTTTGTTATAGTTTGAAAAATATGGAGTTAAATTAGATTGCGGGGACTTATTTATTAAGACCCGCATCAAAAAGAATGGACAATCAGTTAATGAAGACTGTGCCGCTATGATTGTATGGCATTTAAGTTGTTTAAGATGACATTTCTTTAATTACAGTTCATAGTCCTTAAAATTCAAAAGTGATAATTTAGTCCTCACTACAGGAAAAACTTCAAGACCAAAAGTCAACACAGCCTTAACCTCATCTAATCCCTTGATTGCCACAGTTGATGATGTATATACGTAAGTATTTGACAAAGATCGGACAGGACGCATACGTGGAGTTGGCACCGGTCCAACACCAAAGACTTTGTAGGGTGGATCGTCCCAGCAAGCACAAGATAATTTTCAGTTAACTGAAATGGTCAAAGAATTTGTTAAAAAAATTAATAAAGTTGAGTCACTTGTACTTCAAGTAATTTTCATCTCTTGTTGTAGTAAAGAATTTTTTTGTTGGGCTGAAATATTAGAGAATGTGTGCAGTCATTACTATGAATGCAACTTTTTTTACTATCTTTAAAATTTCTCTTTTTTACTTAAAATATTTCAGGTTCTATTAACCAATCTTTTATCTACTAGCTAGTCTCACTAGACATTTGATGTATACTTTCTTGTTGGAAGTTAGTTTGATCAAATCATTTAACAGGAACAAAATTCTGAGGACAACAATCCAAATTTATCAAGATGTGTCCAGTCATTTGCAAGTGTGTTGGCAGCCAATGATATGCATGTATATCGTATTAGTTTTAGGTGGCCTATAAGCCAATCTGACTATGTAAATCTCGTTCATTTATTAATATAATGGCATAATATTCATTATGTGTAAATCGCATTAATTATCGTTTCATAATGAAGTCCGTGAATATGTGCTATAGTGATCAGATTATGATGAGATCATACTAGTAAGACTGATCACTTAAACACACATATTCTTAATCGTTCATAGTCGGAGGATATCCGATAAAGACATCGGATATCCGGTTAGACTAGTACAGATTACTCCTGCTCATATGATGAGGGTGACTGATCTCATAAGTCACTTGTGTGGAAACACTAAGGCGAATATGTAGGTGCTCATTGGAGAATGAGTTCACTGAACTGATCCAACTGAATCGCTGGATGGTATTGTACCTCACTGTCAACCAGCTTGATTATATTGCCGCAGTTGCGTAGATGGTCCTCGGACCTAAGACACCAAGGACACCTTGTCGGTGGACTTCTGTGCTTTGACCTTGGTTTACGAATCTCTAACCACGGGATTCTAATACGCTAAGGATTGGGTACAGCGGAATACCGTCGAAGGGAATTGTGTGTCAATAACGAATCATTCGCTCTCAGTAATTAAAGGGAGAATGCTCTAGGAAAGATGCGCGAAAGTCCCTGGCCAGGGCGGACGATAATATCGGGAAAAGAGTTTTCCGATATTCATCAGCGGCATCCAATCCAAGTGAGTCGACCGGTTAGGGTTTGACAGCTCGCCATACCCTGAGTTGACTCGAGAGCATTGTACGAATGAAGGATTATATCCACGCGGTAACTGTCGGCGGAAAGGTTCCAAGAGTGGGTTACTTAACCCCAATACCTTCCGGGTTCACGCGGTGTTGCTTGGCACCCAACGTAATAGGAGACTCAGTCGAATTCGATGTGCGACGTCAATTCGATCAATTAATTAATTAATAAAGGGTTATTAATTGATTAATAAAGTCAGTGAAGAGTCACTGGGCTTGTTGGGCTATTAACTGGACTGGTACTTGGGCCTAGAGGGTCACACGCAAATGATTCTCAAGGCGATGGATAAATAAGTAGGTTTTATACAAACTGAGGGTTTTTATGAAAAATCGCGCAGTTAGTATAAAACATAGCGAACGGGCTGAGCAGGCCAAGCTGCTGCTAACCCTAGCCTCCCTCTGTTTCTCTCTCTCTCTGGCGTCTAGACAGATCCAGATCTGCTCCGCCGCTTCTCCGAATTCCGTTCGACGAGAAATCGTCCGCGTGTTGCGACGATCTTTGCGGCGATCGGCGGAGGTTTCGTGGGCTGCGAAGAACGAGGAACGTGAGGATATCTGTCGCGAGGAGGATCGCGTGGACTTCGCTAGAGGCCGGGCGCTTGCGTGGCTTGCGGTGTCGCACCGACGGAACCGAACGATTGCGGATTCGAATCCGCACACGGTGAGAACTTCGATTATCCGATAATCGATTTTAGTTTTTCGAAACGGGAAAACGGATCGCTGTTTTATTTTATTTTCCGCTGCGTGAGCGATCCGGAGAAATCCGAGAAACCCAACATATTGATCATCCTTTGACAAAATTAAGTACTAATAGAAAATAATACTTTGTTCATTCGTATTTTTATTTTTTTTTAATTTTACACAGATTCAAGGAAAACGAGTCAAATTATTGGATATGGGAGGAGAAGAAGTTGGAAATGGCATAGTTATGAGTGAGGAAAAAGATAAAGTTGTGATGGAAAAAGTTTTAGGTGATATTTTCTGTAAGGTATTTGTTCTTTTAGCAGTCAAACCAGATGCACCACTGTTTGTCAAGGATGCACAAAGAATAAATATGAGAGATGCTGTGGGTAGCCACATTGTTTGGTTTAAAGACTATGTAAGATTCGTCTTTTATTTAAATTTTTAGATGTAATTATTTATTTAGACTTTGAAAATAATCTTGTGAAAAAAAAAATTCTTACAGGTTCAACCATATATGGTGCAGTTTGGATGAAGGAGATATCAACTTTATGGTCTTATGATTTATGGATATTTTTTGCTCCTATGTATTTAAAATTTTTTTATTGTACTTTTGAAAAACGGATGGGCTATGTAATTGATAGATAGATGTATATTTTCTTTCCGTGACGATTTCGTTTAATATTGTGATATATTTCTAAACTTTACTGGTGGAATATATTGACACAAGTATACATTTTATTATACGAAAGAATTTATTTAATGTGTGATATAATGTGTGCACGTGATAGAAATGTGTTAGGCGTATATTATACGTGAAATGTAGAATGAGTGCATGATTCCGTTACAGAGAATTGATACATTTCCTTTTATGTGAAATAACAGAAATAAAAATGATATAAATTGTTAGATTTTGTTTGATAAGTTATATTCTAACAGTTTGACCAACAAATATTTACGGTTTTTTGAGTAAGTATAGATGATAAGGTGTTTTTCAAAATATTATATGGTAACAGTTTGGTTTGCATATACTTACGGTGTCTTCCATACGTATAGATCAATCTGTAACTATAGTTACTAAACCGACAATATAGATTTTGTCAACTTACGGTTGTATAACCGTAGGTATAGTCTATAGGAACGGTTGTTACACATATGGTTGGTGGCCGTAAGTAGTTTCGTAAGTAAAAGTATTTGCTAACGGTGTTTGGTACACAACTTACGGTTATCTGCCATAAGTACAAAACAAGTTTGTTGTAATGCCACCAATACAACATTATGCTCCATGTAAGGAAATGAATCTCTTATTAAAGGACAATACTACGTATTGCTCCATGCATGTGAGTATATGCACATCTTTTTCAACACGTAAGGCTCACTTTGTTTGTAGAATAACTTAAATCAGAATAAGTTTCTGGGAATTTCTTAAATCAGAATAAGAGATATTTTGATTTGGTAAATTGTTGGTATTCCACCCAGAATAAGGAGAATTACACTGCGCTATTCCAAGTGATTTGGTAGAAATAAGTGGAATAAGGAGTGAAATAAAAAGTAAAATTGAGAGAATTTGGGGAATTAGATATTCCAAGTAGGTTTCGGGAGTTGGAGAAATTGGAAGAATTAGGCATACCCTCAACCAAATCAGAATAGGGCCTTTATACCGGCTATTCTGGCCCTATTCCACAAACAAAGTGAGCCTAAGAGCACAGCAAATTTGACTTACTTTTACTCGTGATATTGCTGTATAAGGATGTTGCTTCCGTCTCCATCCAGTGTTTAGAGGGGGCATGTACTTGCACTAGTATCTTCGGGATAAGGGTGTGGGTGGACAGGAAGATGACTTAAAGAATACTCTGAGAAAAAAAAAAAAAAAAAAAAAGAGATAAAATTGTCACAAAATTGTGGAATTTTCATCATAAAAAATATGGTTGCCAAAAAACAATCGTATCATGATCTTTGATTTTTAATCACAATTTAATCCATTATTTTTTGTCTAAGATTATTAACTAAGCACACTAAAAACTTAATTATTCGTTCATGTAATCATATCTTTTTTCATCCATATAATCGTATCTTTATCTTAATCTCATAATAGTAAGAATAATAACAATTGAGGTCATTATTCTTACCCCTCAGTATACACTGAACGCCTTGTTCTAAAAACCATGCTTTCAGCTTTTCATTACATTTGTCGCACTATAAGCTAAAAAAATTATTTTTTAAAAAAAATTTAGGTCTTCAATACAGGTTGATCTTTGATTGAATGATCTAAAAAATTTGAAAAATAAAAAATCGAGTCTCAATGGAAAGTAAAAAAATGTCTTTAAGGGGCCGAGCTCAATAAGAGTTTTTTTTTATTTTTCATATTTTTTTAGATCGTCCATTCGAAGATCGGCCTGTACGGACTTGTAGGACACCTTAGGGCCAACTTAAAAAGTTTAAAAAATATTTTTTTTCTTAACCTCGCTGTACTAACTCTCCACTGTGGTTAGCAGTGACGGATGTAAGAATTTTGTCCAGTAGGATCACCCGAATTAGACACTGCGGGCCAAAATAGAGGGCGGGGAGACTTAGATCACTAAATTAGACAGGTCAATGAGGTCATTGGGCTGATCCAATAGGGTCATTGGATCTTTTGCCTGTCTGTCTTCCTCGTAAGAAAATCTCATAATCCCTGGTGATCAGTGCGGCAAGTGTTACCCTTTAACTATTATCTTTCAGATACCATGTTGAATACTGCCCAAGCTCACCACGTGCAGGTACCATATTTTAATATTTATCTATGTACATGTATACATAATTTTGCAACAAATATATACTTTATAAACTTCTATTTTTGGGTGTCAGATTTATTTCAACGGCACCCGATCGATCGAACCACTCTGTTTGGTTGAATGCAAATATTGCCGGAGAGTTTGTGAAGCACCACATATGTCTCCGGATAAACTTGGGCCCGATTAAGGATTCTAAATTTCTAGTCACTGGCTCTCTCCACTTTCTTCCCCATATGACCTTCATTTAAGGCACTGAAGGTGCGACTACATCTGCAAACTTCATTTGTATCCAAAGTGCGAGTTTTAAAGACTAATCAATATAATACACAATTGATCCAATGTCAAAACTTGGTAATAGAGCAGTTATAAGGTGTGTGAGAGAGAGATAGAGAGATCACCTTGTTAGCATCAGGGATCATGCGCCTCAAAGTAGAGAGATGCCCGTTAATCCTCTCTCTCCTCCTTCTCTCCGCTAGGCTACGAAGCCTTGACGCCGCTGCAGCCTTCTCCCCAGCGCTCCCCCGCAGCACAGCAGACGACGACGTCGACGACGAAGGGGATGGCCCGTGAAACATGGACACCGGGGACCCGACGACGGCATCCACGGGATGCGGTAGCAAAGAGGAGCCCTGGTGCACATCAGAAGGAAACGAGCCGTCGCCTTCCCCATCGCCAGGCCGCGCGCAGGAAGGGAAGAAGCACCTATCCATCACAAGACGCTGATCTCCCACTTCCTCGCTCTCCAGTCTCCGATTACTACCGAGTCCTTTCCACTTCACACTGAGTTGATCTGCCGGGCAACTACGTAGCTCACCTTGTTCTTGGCCATTTTGTAGCTAGCTTCTCCGGCCGTGCGGCTACTAGAGCCCCTACCTAACCTACAGCCCAATATTGCAGTCTGCTTGCAGAGGCCTCCCCACCCCCACATGAGGGCTAATGGGGTCTCCTTATCTTTGCCTGTCGTTTATTGTTATCATTTCCACCGGAGGGGGCGCTTTGTTTTGCTAGGGGCGGCCCGGGCCTATGGAACGCGTGCGTGTGTACTTAATTGCGATCACTGAGCTGTAGGAACTGCGAGTACTGTGCAAGCCGTGGGATCTGCATGTGGAGCGTGATGATACGATCGATACTGCAGCAGTGGGCAGGACGGGAGAGCGTGCGGGGCTCAACGCCACGCAGCCATCGTTGAAAATGCGAGTTAAGACCGGGAAGGTGTGGGACCGACCGCAACGGACGGATTCCCCACGGCTCGAGCCGGGAATTAAATTAATGTACAAGGTGGATACGAGACTATATATGTTCAAGGAATTCTTTTTAATCACGTGTCTGTTTGAAAATTTTCCGTACAACTATTTTACTCTTGAAAATTTTACAAGGGAGAAAATTATTAGTGTTGTGCTGAGTTAAATGCTCCGCTCTCATACAATTAATTAACCTTCTCAAGAAAGGATTAATTTCGGTTGGTTTTACTCCGTCTAGTGTTCAGATTGGTTGCAAGTCTAAAAGTTCTCCTAAAGTACTGTCAGAGTATGTTGCAAGATTATTTCTCCTAGGCCATAAGATTGCTTCCTCGTGCATTGGCTTCGGTCTACAATCGTCACCTAATTATGCGGTTTTGTCAATGTCATGCGGAATTCTCTCTCTATTGAGAGAAAATATTGAACTTTGGTCAGAATAACACTCTGATCTTCTATATATGTGTATTAATGAAAACAAAAATCTCAAGAAAGAAAAAGTATTGATGTCACTGACTCAAGCTCCTCCACATCACGTTCAAAGTATCATCAGAAATCAATTGTTCCTATCTTGTTTTATAAACAAGGGTCCATTTGGTAGCTCATAAAGCAGCACATAAGAAAATGTTTTCAGTAAAAGCCTGCTACTGCTGCTTCTTTGGTAGCCTTGAAAACATCGGTCACTGAAAAATCTAATTCCTCGACCATTGTCAGGTATGCATATTGGCATCACCTTGAGATGTCATTTCCGAGTGGGGTGGACAAACGCAAGCCATCAAGATGGGAGTACCTAAGAAAGCAAGTAAAAGGCAAACCCTCCGGAAATTACCTAAATTTATAATAATATTTGATGGAGCAAAATCTCGTCCACCAAAATAAGATGCCTTCCACTGAAGATTAGAAGGCTGACGCACACCAAACCTATAAGAAAGAGTATCGTCAAAAGAACCTTCGGCAGTGATCCGGGGGATCCATCTCCGATGCCTAAATCAGAAAACTAAAAGAGGAAGGAGTAGGAGTTCTTAAATTCTGAAAAGCATACCTCCAAAAGTTGAACAAAGGGTCCTTATATACTCAGGACCACCTAAAAGGTTGATTCTGATTCAGAAAGAGAGTTTCCCACAAAACCTTTACTATAAAGTTCGAATTCTGGGAGATTCTTACTAGGGAAAGTAACTGTGTCCCAGCACTTTCTTCAGGATTTCGTTGGTAAATCTCGACCGTGATCGGAACACCTCCCATGCCAATGAGTTTTCTTGTAGATAAGATTCGATCTTTAAGAGACCTTTTAACAAAGGAGAATCATGTGGGCTGATGCCTCTACGACAACTCAATCCTTGCTGGGATTCTTGGAAGAGTCCAATTCCACTTTCGCTTTGTAGAAGGGGGAATCCTGACCGGAAAAGAGGGATCCTTTTCCATACGGACTCGAGATAGGACCCAGTCATAGCTATCCCTTTCGGATATTAGGACAACTTGGGCTCTGAAAAGACTTTTCCTGAACATCTCGACCGATGATAATAGGCCGGCCCAAATGCTCTTGAGCTGGTCAAAATTCCTCCCCTTCAATATTAAGATCTAAAATGTTGCAATTTTATACTTATAACGTTAAAACTTTTAAAAGAGTGTACAATTTTAAATTGAAGAATATGGATTAACCACATTATTAACAGAAGAAAATGTTTTCCACAAAAAGGAGTAGTTTTGGTAAAGGGCGAATTGAGAGCAATTTTAGTAGTCACCTAATGATAGCCATTCATGCATATTTGAATCATGATCAACATGATATCTCATAACATGACTCATCTCCTCGTGGTAAGGTTTCTCATGAGAAACACTGCACGTGCATTTAAACTCATCAACAACATAGAAATGCTATTTGTATATTCTAAAGTTACTTAAGATAATCTTTATGATCTCTCAAAAATTAACTCGCAATAAAGGAAAACTATGTTTTGTGATGATCTTGGAACATTCAAAAAAAATAATGAGAGATGGAATGGAATGCCTTGAGGCCCAACTTGATAGCCAAATAAATCTAGAAGAAGATAATTCATCTGAATTATTTGACCTTGATCGTTTTGGTTACTTCGATCGGTTATTTAGAATGAGAATGACTTATTTCAAAATAAATTAAAATGTGTAATTCGATTAAAAAACTTAAATTTCTTACTCTAACTAAAACAAAAATTAATTGTACTTATTTTTATGTATTTTATATTGTTTATTTATTTTATTCCAAATATAATAATGACAAGAGTATCAAAGCAAAAGAAACACCTCATTTGGCATAAAAAACTATGGTATAAGGAATTTGAGACAAATGATTCTCTTGTTAAAGAAAGCCTAAGACATTTCCACAAAAGAGAGAGAGAGAGAGAGAGAGAGAGAGCCTAAGAAATATCTTAATGTTACCTTCTATGCGCACATAGAAGAAAGCGAGAGAGACAGAGAGAGAAGAGTAGATAAATTGGTTTTGGGGCTTTGGCGAGGTGAGGATTTCTTCCTTTGTTGTGTGTTTCTTCTCATGGGATTACCCATCTATTTATAGGGCTTCCCTCACATTCCCTCCGCCCAAAACCTTATAATTGTCCCATAATTTTATCTTCTGTTTTTTAATCTAGAGGAGAGATTTTCTCTACCATTTTGGCCACTATGGAGAGATTTTCTCCACCATTTATTAGCCATGACCACGATCTGTAACGTTCCAACATCTCCCACTTGCCTAATAAATGATTATACTCAAACTATTTGTCTGAAACATAAACAGTTATTCCAATACTCCTACTATTTATGAGATGTATCATTATTCTCATTATCTATGAAAATATTCTCTAACTCAAATATTTATAAGCCCCATTAAGCCAACATGCTTAATAAAACTTTCCGTCTGAATACCTTTTGTTAAAGGATTGGCAATCATATCATTAGTGGGAATATAAGTTATTTTTACTTCTCCTTTGTGCACAATATCTCGAATTAATGATATTGTATTTTAATATGTTTTCTCCGGGAGCTACTCGTTCAAATGTTAATTAAGCTAATTGTCGTCTAATTATCACAATATATTTTAATTGGTTCATCTACCAAGTTGAGATCTAAATCTTTCAGAAATCGTCTTATCTAGACTGCGTGAGTGGTAATCATACTGTAAGCAATATACTCAGCTTCATGTGTGTATCTGGCAACATACATTTGTTTATTGCTACCCTAAGAAACAACTGCACCACCAAAGATGAACAAGTGTCTCGACGTGGACTTTTCGTCATCTTTATCTCCTTCAAAGTCTATATTTGAATAAATAGGTACTTCAAGTATATTAGCTTGATAAACCAATTTGTAGTGCAAAATTTCTTTTAAATATTTTATTATCCTTTTAGCAACTTTTCAATGTGTTGGACCAGGATTAGTTTGATAATCGACTCACTAAGCTCACTGGATATGCTATGTCTAGTCTTGTACTCATCATTACATATATCAACCTTCCAACTGCTTAAGCATATGGCACCTTGAGCAGACATTATCCATCTCCAAGATATTGCTCTTTTTCCAATCGTTTTTCACAAACTAACGGTGTAGATGTCGGATTGAAATTATGCATTTCAAATTTCTTGAGTACGACCATAAATATTTTTCTTGATTTATATTTAACAGTTTAGATTTTCTATCCTTTAAGATTTATACACAAAAAATATATGAGGCCTCAACCATATCCTTCATCTCAAATTTTGCACTTAATTCACATTTGATTTTATTTAGTATCTCTATGTTGTTTTCGGCGAACAAAATATCATGCACATGTAAGGATAATATAATATAATTGCTCCAACTTTTTATGATATACACATAGTTATCCAACTTATTTGTAACAAACTTAAGGTGGACATTCGTAGAATTTGAGATACCATTGCCTAAAAGATTATTTCAAATCATATATAGACTTATTTAACTTCCATACACTTTCTTCTTAGCCTTCCTCCTGAAATCCTTCAAGCTGTTGCATATATATATATATATTCATTTAACTCTCCGTTGAGGAATGCAGCCTTGACATCCATCTAAATATAAATCCAGATCAAGATAGACAACAATGGCCAAGATAATTCTTATAGATGCAAACTTAACTACTGGAGAATATGTTTCCTGAAAATCTATACTTGCCTTCTGAATATAACTTTTGGCAACTGATCAGACCTTGAATTTATCAATCAACTCATCAGTATGAAGCTTTTTCTTGAATACACATTTGCACTCAATGGTCTTTCTATTCTTAGGTAAATCACATAATTTCCACACTCCATTACTTTTTATAAAGTTCCTTCCTTTATAACTTCTAGCGGCAAAATAGATTCATGCGATTTCATCACATCATTATAGCTCACAAGATCTATATGATTTTTCTTATATATGTCTATTGTTAGATATGAAAGTTTTGCATGAGTACAAATAATAATCATCCATTCATGTAGGTAGAGTTCTAATTCTTTTATTACCAACTACAGGTATAACAGATTGTATTTTATCATAGGAATTTTTCATTTTTCATTTATGGTTGAAGTTCTTCCTCAATTTCTAGATCATTACTAAGGATATTATTGTAATAGTTATCATCTATTACAAGTAGAGGTTCTTTCTCATTTTCATAAGGTTCATTTTCCTTTAAATTTTCTAGAAATATTACATCCCTATATCCAATGATCTCTTTCTCGTTATGGAAAAATCTATATCTAAAGGATTTGTAATAATATCTTATGAATTTGCACTTAAGAGTCTTAGATTCCAACTTATCTTTAAGTTGACTTAGAATGAGAACATGGGCCACCGACCTACACTTTCTGAGAAGACTCAATTGTGGTTTCCTCCAATTTCATAATTCATAAAGTATACTCTTAATAGACTTAGTAAGAATTCTATTCCAGACATAATTAGCCATAAGTATTGCCTCTCCTTACAAATTCTTAAGAAGATCCGAATATGATAGCATACATCTAACAGCATTCATCAATGTTCTATTTATTTTGTTTCTCTGTCATACCATTTTGTTGCGGCGTATAAGATATTCTTACATGTCTTTTAATTTCATGTTCTTGACAATATAACTCAAATTCTCTTGAGTTATATTCATTACCTCTATCAGTCCTTAACATCTTTATATTCTTTCTAAGTTGTCTTTCTATTTTCATTTTATATTTCTTGAAGCAATCAAATGCCTATGACTTTACAAAAATTAAGTAGACATGGGCAAATCTAGAATAATCATTTATAAAAGTTATGAAATATTTCTTGTTATTGTATGTCTTTGTACTTAGAGGGCCACAAATATCTGAGAAAACCAACTCTAATAATTTTTGTGATCTATATCTTACCGAAAAGAATTTTTTAGTCATATTCCCGACTAAACAATATTCACAAGGTAATAACTCTACATTTGTAAATCTCGATAATATATTCAACTTTTTAATTTGTTTTATTTTAGATTTACTAAGATGTCTCAATTTAAAATGTCATAAATCACATTCCGATAAAGCACACAAGGAATACAAAGAAACTCTCATATTATTATTCTCACTATCAATTATAGGGATACAAAATAAATAATGTTTAGGGATAAATTTTTTCATAGCAAACACTTTCTTATCTTTCCTTATTGACATTTTTTAATTGTAGAACCTTACTTTAATGCCTTTCTTCATTAGTACTGATACATAAATCAAGTTTCACCGGATTTTAGGTGCATAAAATGTTAGTATTTGATGGCCTACAAGCCAATCCGACACTATGTATTATTCAGATTATTAATAAAATGTCAATATTTTATTATGTGTAATTAATTCGATCTATGTATATCGTATCACAATGAAATCTATGAATATGTGCAATAGTCTTTGGATTATGATGAGATCATAATTATAGGACCAAAGACTTATAAACACATGTTCTTAATTGTTCCTAGTTGAAGGATGTTTGAGAAGGACATCAAACATCTGGATAGACCAGTACAGGTTTCTTCAGCTCATATGATGAGGGTGATTGATCATATAAGTCACTTGTGTGGAGACACTATACTGGACCTGTAGATGTTCATTGGGAAATGAGTTCACTGAACTGATCTGACCATGAATCGCTGGATGGTATATACCTCACTGTTAGCCAGCTCGATTCTTTTATCACGGTTGCGTATTCTTTTGTCACAGTTGCGTAGATGATCCTTGGATTTGAGACACCAAAAATACATTGTTGATACGTCTCTGAGCTTTGACTTTGACTACTGATTCCCTAACCATGGGTTATCAATAAGTCAAATGATCGGGTTCAGGAAAGTGCCCTCAAAGGTAATTATATGTTCAATATGGAATCATCCGCTCTCAGTATTATGAGAGAGAATGTTCTGGGAATGATGCGCATAAGTCCCTGGCCAGGGCGGACTCTGTATCAGATAAAAAGTTATTCGATATAGATTAGCGGCATCTGATTCAAGTAAATCGACCGGCTAGGGTTTAACAGTAAACCATACCTTAGGTCGATTCGGGAACATTGCACAGATGAAGGATTATATCCACGCGCTAACCAATGATGAAAAGGTTCCAATAGAGGGTTGCGATAACCCCAATGCCATCCAGGATTACGCGAAGTTGCTTGGCATCCAATGTGATCGGAAGCTCGTCCGAATTTACTGTGGAACATTAAATTCAGTTGATTAATTAATATAAGGATATTAATTAATTGGGTTTGTAAAGAGTTACTGGGCTTAATGGGCCATTAATTGAATTGGTATTTGGGCCTAGAGGGTCACACGTAAAAGATTTTCAAGTCGATGGATAATTTAACGGGATTTCGAATAAGTGTGGGCTTTTATAAAAAATTGCAAAAACACTTATTATAAAAGAACAGCCGCTAGGTCGGGGCCCAGCAAGCCTAACCTAGCCGCCGCCCTCTCTCTCTCCTAGGCGCACCTCTCGAGGTCGGCCCCCTGGAGGCTTTACTCCGGCTCCCGACATCTCCGCTTCTCGTTCGACGGGAGTTTCCGAATCCGCATGTCACGACGGATTACGCGCAGCCAGACGGGATTTGTGGACGCCGCATTGAACGAGGAGGCGAGGACAATCCATCGCGAGAAGAACCGCTTAGATACCGCTAGAGGCCGGACACCTGCGCGGCTTGCGGCATCGCTCCGACAGAACTGAAGAACGAACGTGGATTCAAATTCGCGCAAGGTAAATATGATTTATCGCTTAAGGTTTTTGTTGATCGAAACGGGACGGATCTATTCCTGAATAGATTTTTTCGCTGTGTTTTTCAGACGGATCTCGACACAGCGAAACCAAAAAAAACACATCCTTGAGGACCATGATGTTGTTTCCAAGATCCAACCTATAAGTTCTAACACCTTCCACATCGAGGTAGGTGTTGTTTCTCATGCATACTCTCTGTTCGCCAGCATTGAGCTTCTTTAGCGACACCAATCCTTTCTTTATATGTGTGATGTGTCGAGTAGCGCTAGAGTTGACTTACCATTCATTTGAATCAGGCAAGGCAGAATTGCATTCTATTATGCCGATAAATTTCGCATGTTTCCACCCTTATTTAGTTGCTTGTTAGGACAGTTAGCCTTGACGTAGCCAAACCTCCAACAACCGTAGTAAGCACCAGTAGGAACCTTCTTTCCTTTATTTTAGAAATTGTTCTTGAATTGTAGTTTTTGTGGTCCATGGAAACGTTTTTGGACAATAGGCTTCCAGTGCGTAGTATTGGCCTCTTCTAAGTTCATCTCTAGTCTCTCTCTTCTAGTCTGTACATCTTGCTTAATTTCTAACCTAACTAGCAGATCCGTGACAATTAGAGTGGAACAACTTATTCTTAATGTTGTGGTTGTCATATCAAGTGAAGGTGATAAACTATTTAATATAGTTGTCACTTGCATTTTTTTTGAAATTTCAGTTTCAGCAGTTGATAGATTGTTAACCATGACAATCATCTTGTCAACATATTCAACGACGCTATTACCTTCCTGCATCTTATATGTATTGTAACCATGTAAAAAGAGTTGAATATTCACCTCAGTCTTGGTTTTATATTTTTTCTTGATAGTTTTTCATAATTCATTAGACGTATTGTAAGTTTCAAAAAAGTTATTAAGTTGTCCTCTATAAACATGAACATGAGGCTCTTGACCATTTTATCATCTGATAACCATTAATCCTGCTTTTTTCTTTCCTCATCAATAGAATTATTATTAAGTTCCGAGATAGATATAGTAAGTACATATTCTATATTATCATGGATAAGTCCATATCTAATCTTCTGATGTCACATATCATAATTAGTTTCATTTAACTTGTCAAGTTTTATCAATTTTGCCACAATGAGGTTACGAGTGATTAGGACTAGAATAATACTCAAAACGAGTAGGGCAGTAAGGGGGGAGAGCTACGGCGACGAGGCAAGTGGCGATGCAATGTCGCAGCGGCAAGGCGAGGTGGCGAGGTTGCGTGCGGCGTCACGATGGTGGTGCAAAGGAGCTACGTGGCGGGGCACTGCAGCTGGACGCAGCGGCACGACGGAGCACCGCGATGGGGCATGGTGGCGAAGTGACAGGCAAAACAAGGGCATGGGGGAGGATCTTATGCCCGCTTTGATACCATTGTTACCTTCTATGCACACAAAGAAGAGAGACAGAGAGAGAAGAGTAAAGAGATCGATTTTGAGGTTCCGACGAGGTGATGATTTCTTCCTTTTATTGTGTGCTTGTTCTCATGAGATTACCCATCTATTTATAAAGTTTCCCTCACTTTCCCTCCGCCCCATAGTTTCATAATTTCCTCTCCCGTTTCTAGATCGAGAAGAAAGATCTCCTCTACCATTTTGACCATTATGGAGAGATCTTCTCCACCATTTATTGGCCACGATGGGCACGATCTGTAACATTTCAACATTAAATGAGTCAAAATGGCACAACTCTCAAAGTAAATTTTACATGTTCAACGTAGCTCCAAACATACTCCTAGCACAGTGAAGGAGAAGCCACCTATGAATTTTTGGCATCAAGGTCAAAAATACTAACTATAGTTTCCTAAGTTACGGAGAAAAAGGAAACTAACAGTATAACGTCTAACTTGAGTTGAATCTACCCCTCTCCAACGATTTTTACGTTATAATGTAAAAACTAAAAATAAATTTTAAAAAGTTATCTAGACACCTCGTCTATCCTCTGAACACATAAAACACCAGTATGGCCATGTTTGGATGCAATTTAGTAAAAGGGGTAGAGTTATGATGAATACATTTATCATAAAATATTTATTGTAACCCCAAAATTTAATTATTTTATAAAAATACAATTGGGTTTGTGATAAATTTGAGAAGTTTCTAACATAGATTAATTTTACATAAATTTAAAGAGAATATTTTTTCTATATTTGTCTATCAATTATCTCAATAAAAAAATAACTTCTATAATAAATCCACTGAACTTAAATCCAAATTGATTCTTAAAGATAATTAGTTACAAGCCCGAAATGCTTTTTATTGCTCTCTCTCAATTTGTCAGTGTAACGCATAAATTTAATTCTACGGTACTTATTATAATTTTATGTATCTCCATTGTTTTTAAAGAGAGGAACCACACATAGCTAACATTCTCCTCTCTTTGATAATCTTTGTGAATTTATAAGAAAATTTTACGTTTATAATAAATTTGAATGAATTTCTGATAAATGTGCTCTTTTATCATGAAAATTAAAATTATCATAAAAAGTAAATGTAATGTTTATGACTGACATCCAAACAAACCCTAGATAGGAGAAGATTCAGTGAGAACTTCTATAAGAACGGGGAGTCTAAAAGCACACTGCAGGAGAGGAGATAGGGGATCGCATGACAATGAACTTACGATTTCACAATTGACATTGCTTCAATTGAAAACATTTTTGCCATATTTCAACCTCAAAATGTTGAAAAGGGATCATCACATTTTTTTTATTATTATTGATTGGTCAAATTTCTTATTTCCACAAGTAAAATACCTGACTAAAAGAAATAAAATAAAAAAATTATGATTGCAAGATTATACTAACAAACGCCATTGAAATTTATATTTTATATATTGGTACAATCCATTTTGTTTTAAACTTTTGACACTTGTATAGTCACCATGACTTGCAACAATAAACCCTAAGCCTCACTTTGTTTGTGGAATAAGCCCTGAATAAAATGTTTTATTCTCTTAAAACCTTTTAACCCATTTTGGTGGAGGGGAGTGTTTAACCCAAGGTGCTATAGGTTATACTAGGGGTTAAGCGGAATAACATAAGTATTTTGAACTCTTTATTCTACTCTTTATTCTCTTCTTTATTCTACTTATTCCTACCAAATCACTTGGAATAACGCAGTGCAATTCTACTTATTCTAAGTGAAATACCAACAATTTACCAAATCAAAATACCTCTTATTCTGAGTTAAAAAATCCCCAGAACTTTATTCTGATTTAAATTATTCTGCAAACAAAGTAAGCCTAAGACACTTCTTTCTGTGAGTTGCACCTAAGAACACAAACTTTAATAATTGTGAGTAATTATTAAATTTTGACCTTTGATGTTGCTTTGATATAAATCAGCACCACAACCTAATATTTCTTGACATCTAAATTAACAAAAACAAAACGGCAACGTCGTACCCAAGCAAATACCAAGGACGATAACTGACAACCCAACTAGATACAAACCACAATCTCTGACTCACTTAAGGCCAAAAACATTGTAAAAGAACTCGCCATATCAGACTACGTTCAACTCAGCACAAGAGTTCCTTTTGCAACAGAACATCGACCTACTCGCGTGCACAACTAAATTTGAGACGACAAACAAAATAAAGGAAATGTACGTCCCATTATAGCATTTATAGAACATGACAAGATAACTTAGTTCTGTAAATGTAACCCTCATCCACATCCTGCTGAATCCAACATTTTTTTCAGTCGAGTGACTCAATTGGCCAGCAGGCATACGTTTCCGAATAGGAAGAGTTCCAATCCAGACGGACACCAAATTTCGCCACTACTTTTCCTAGATATTTTTTTCCTGTGGCTATTCCTTCTGCACTGCAAGAAATCTCCAAAAAGCATTGAGTATGAATTTCCAGGATAAGTATTTCCACTCTCACACCTTGCAGGAGGTGAAAATTAAATCTACGACCTCTCCCTTCTCCCCCGACAAGCGTAGACCCGAATCCATGCATTGCTACTTAAAAAGGCAGTTGAATTAAGAACATATATTCGACAATCACCTTCCTCCCGAGGAGTCTGACTTGCCACACACTTGTCTCATGCAAACAACAACGCTCAAACCCAGGTAGGATTTTTTGATTCTATTATTAGAACCTCATTCCTAATCCGTGGAAGGCTTGTACATTGCTTTTAAGCACCCTCCAACCTCAGCATAAATAAAACTGTGCATTTCATCTACACTTCTCATGAGAGAGTGGCTAGTTCATGCAAATGGTTTCCATTATCTAAAGAGAAAAATATCAGATGAAATAAACACAAAATTGTTATTTATCATTCCGTTGATGGCGCACCATTTGACGTCGTATCCATGGGTTCTGCTTCAGCCGAATCGTCTTTGGTGTCACCTTTCTTACCTGAAAAGACAGTACCATTTAGACCAAAAGCGGAAAATAACAATAAAGCCCCACCAAACAGACAGTCATCCGATCAGGTTCCACCTGCTGGCTGCACAGCAGGTAGCATTTTGTTTATCTTTTCCCTAAAAACTCGGGAGAGGGGGCATTCTTAAGGGGGGGCCATCCATACAGTCTGACCTTTAATCGGACAGCTAAAGAAATTTTAACAGACAAACTTATCATTCTTTCCCTTTTTTTTGAATTTTTTCCCTTACAGGGGTCCCCGCCCCCCCCCAGTTTTTTAAAAAAATGAAAAAAAAAAAAACTTGCTGCCGCACACATCCTATCAAACCCGACCAGGCATTTTCCTCCGTATGCAAAATGGAGGTTTCTCCTGTGGGTACCGTCAGGGTTGTTTGGCAAGCCAGAGGATGCTAGGCAATTCTTCCAACCATGATCCCATAGCCTTAAAAAGCCATGAGAGCAGCAAGCATTACACGAACAGGGAGAAAAAAACAAGTGGAACACAACAATAAACCCAGCCAAACAGAAAACAAAGAGAATAAAGGGATGGTGCGATATTGTGGATTAATTTTGGGAAGCAGTTGCAAAAAAAATTGAATTGCAACTTGCCATAATTAATGCAATCATCCGCCAAGTGGGACAGCCCACCAAGAACGGGTGTCCACGCTGCGGTGTCTCATGTTTTTAAGAATTTGCATTTTTTAGGCGGTTGCAAAGAAAATCAAATAGCAACTTGCATAATCGATGCAACCATCCACCAAGTGGGGCAGCCCACCAAGAACGGGTGAGCATGCTCCGACGTCTCATGTCTTGAACCATTTGCATTTTTTTGCTCAAAATTTATTTAGTCTTGATGCTTGCACTTGAGCAAAGACAAAAGAGAGAATAAAACAAAGAAAACTAAGGCAATTTTGAGCAACCATATAATTCTCATTCATGCAAACAGAAAGAAAAATCCTTTTCCGACTGTTTTAGCTTGGGCTGAGACTGCGAATGAGGGAAGGTGGATTAGTTTCGACAAAAGAAAAGCCTGCCGTTTCTTCCAAGGAAATTACCCCAACTGCCTTGTTTAACTGTACAAAACGCCAAAGGTGATGACATTTGGTAACGACGTGGAAAAAGGTGAAGAGAAGGAATCAAAGAATTATCCTACAATCTCCAAAAAATGGATTGTGGGAGAGTATGGGGTACGTGTGTTTTGGACGATGAATGAGAAGAAACCATCCCAGCAGCAAGTTAGCCAAAGAGGTCTGAATGCTTCAAATTTTGTAATGACAGCACCAACTGGGAACACCAATCCTTATTCCAATTTTTCCACTGTACCCTGTAATTATTCCGAAGTCTGGATATGACAGTGATACCAACATTACCTAAGTCAAGTTATCTGAACTATTCAGCTTTCCAAGTGCAGTGACCAAAAGAGTGCTATTTGCCCATTGGGGTATGTGCATAATTTAGACCTTTAAAGCACTATATAAAACATAAAAGCTTTTTGCATCTCTCTTTCTCCCTCTAAATATATAAATATAAAAGACAGTTAAATGATTATCGTGGCTGATCTTAACTCAGATGTCCCAGTTTGTCTACCTCTATGACCTTGCTAGGGTGGTATGTGAAGCTCATCTGGATATAAAGGCATTGGTGGGCAATACATGTCATATGTATTTGATGGTATTTGCAGCAATCCACAGTCAGATTTGTGTAGGTCAAAGATATTTGCAGTACTTTACAGTCCAGTTTAACGTAAAGGACATCTGGATAGACGGGCATCATTGGCGAGATAGTCAGAAGTGTGCGAGGGTCATGGATTTGCAATAATCCATATTCAGGTGCCCACAGGTGGAATGTATTTGCAATAGGTGGAATGTATTTGCAATAATCCATATTCAGGTGCGGGCATGAAGGAAAAATGAGAAACTGAGGGCAAAATGGCCATTGGTTAATAGGAAAATGAAATTTCAACTTTACCCCTATTTATAATCAATTGCTTGATAGGGGGAAAATGGTTAAAAAAACTGCTCACCTTTGCATATATATCTATGAACATATCTGCATGCATATGTGGAATGGCTATGTTACCATACTTTTTGCCACCCTTAGTAAGAGCCATCCAATAATGTGTTTGGACAGCTCCATTAAATGTGTCAATTGCCCCAAAAAAATGTCATAGATACCTTGGACACCAGCCAATCGATCAAATAATTAGACAGCTGTTGGTGAGTGGCTAAAGGTGTGATAAAAAGCTGATGATAGCATACAGATACAGCCGTGCTCCATATGTATCTACATGCCTACCTGCCTAACTGTATTCATCCTAAGTATATATGTACCTATCTGCCTACTTACCTATGCATACATGCATTTACATGCTCAAAGAAACCATCTCTTTTTGCATGATAAAATGTGGACAAGAAAGAAATTGTTCAGACATAAGATTGTCTGATCACGAACAAAGGAAAAAATGGATACAAATCATATACCTTTCTTCTTCTTTCCTCCACCCTTCTTCTTTGTCTTTGTTCCCAGAGCTAGCCAGGCCTTAATTTCAGGATCATTCTCAACAGTTTTATCGGGCTTCAGCTCTTGCAGAGGATGGGAAGTTATCCGGTCTGACCCATTTGGCATCAATAGAACTGTGAATTTGATGTGAGCAACAAGGTCGCCTGCACACATGAAAACCACAAGTCAGCATTAGTCAAAGAACAACCCATGCACACCATTAATGGCATATGCAGAGACAAGAATATTTATCATTTTTTTTGCTATGATTTGTTGGATGCTTCTATCTATCCATCTGGCCATACATACACACATATATATGAGGTGGAAAGAAATATCACCAGGCTTCTCATGCAGAACAGGATATGGCTGCAGAAGATCATGGTTGACACATTCTACTAGTCCTAGCCGAGCACGTTTCTCTTCCAAAGCCCTGTTCAAAAATGTAAACATGGCATTAGAAAACAGGAAATCAACCATGCAACAACCAAAAAAAAAGTATAAGACAAACCTTGCAGTAAAAGGCATAATCGGAAACTTCTGATTAATTTCACTGAAGATAAATCTTGATGACTTCATTTTCAAATGATAGTTCTTATCAACAGCTCGCTTGTAAATAGTTGTTTGCTTCTCATCCAAAAGTTTTGGCTGCACTCCGTACACATTATGCGTTGTCAAATGTTGTATATAGACATATCAAACTATATGCAGTACACCAAAGCAGCAACTAATGAAAAGAATAATGCTTTCACAAACAGCAACTAATGAGAAGAGATCATGCTTTCACAAATAAAGCCGCATATGATAGCATCAATACCTTGCCTTCACCAGTACTAGTGACAATATCAATTGCATAGACTTCATTCTCCTCAAACTCTGCATCGTCCACCCTCGTTTCCGGACTGGCCATACTTAATACAACCTTGTTTCCATCAATTACAAACTGTTTAAGCTGATGACTAAGCACTCCTTCAACAATTCTGCAATCATAGGCAGCAGCAACTTTCTGGATTGCCTCTGTAACGTCCTTGTTCTGTGATATAAATTAAGAAACATAACAACACTGGTGACAAAGGAAGAACAAACACAAATAGTGGAGTTTTTTTTTTTTTTTTTTTGCCGGGAGGGGGGGGGGGGGGAGTTATTGAGTATTACAGATGCAAGTTTTTCCTATCTTTATCTGGGATTAAAGTAGAAACTGACTCACAAATCAACATGCAAGTTCTCCTAGGCACTGTTTATCCAGGATTAAAGAAAGTAACGAGCTGACTTATCGACAGCATTGGATCTCCATTTGGAGTAACCAAAGTGTAGTAAGTTTATCAGAAGCATTTGGTTGTAGAAATCCGGATGGTCACTTTCGACAAACACATGCAACCGCAAAATTCTTCATGACATCCAAAAGTGAAGTTTGAGATCCCAGATGCAATACAGTACACAGAGAAACAAAAAAGTAACATCTTAAAAAGCTAGAAAAACAAAAAAGTAACATCTTAAAAAGCTAGAAAAACAAAAAAGTAACATCTTAAAAAGCTAGGGCTCTTGGCCAACCTTGACAAGAAGGCCTGAGAAAACCACAGAAGAAAGCCAAATCAATGAGGGCTTCAAAACTGATCAAACGGGAACAAAGACACACCTGAACCAAATGACCCAGAAGTCATACATACTGATTAACACAACAATATTTTTTCCCACATTCATGTTTGCTCATGAAAACATAGGATTTAAACCCCTATCAGAGTAACTATGACATTAGCCACACTTGGGCAGCAGCCCATAGCTTTCAGATAGATTCATCATCTAGGGAATGGTCTCCACTCCGAAACATATTATCAGACACTAACAATAAAACAACAAACTGTAGAAAAGACCACAAATGACATCCAACATAATTCCCAGCGCAACAGCAGATGTAGCTTCCATACCGAATACTTTCTATCATTAGAGTCATATTCCTTCCGCACTGCTATGTAGCAGAAGATGAGGATAGAAAGAGCATAGAAATGTATTTGTCAATGAAGATATGGTAACCAACATATCTACATTTACTGAATATAGGGAAAGAAGAACCTATCAGAGTAACTATGACAAAAGCATCAGTGGACGTTCGTCCATAGCTTTGAAAATCATTCCTCATTTAGGGACTTCATATCAGGAAACATGCTGGAGAGAAGAAAACTTGTTACTGACCAAAAGGCATGAAACCATGGAGAACAAAGAATAAAGCATGCGCACATATAAACCCCCATCAGAGTAACTATGACATTAGCCACACATGGGCAATGGCCCATAGCTTTCGGAGAGATTCATCATTTGGGGAATAGCCTCACTCAGAAACATATTAATCATGCATTAACAATAAAAATAAAAGAAGCAAGAAGAATGCCACGGAAGACATCCTAGAGTAATTCCTAGAGAACAGCAGATTTTTTTTTTGGAAGGTGGATAGTACCAATATATCATTAAATGAGAAAAGAGAGGTGTACAAGTGTGAGAACAACAGATGTAGTTATCCTACCTACTACTTTCAACCGCAAGCCATATTCCTTTCACACGGCCACACAGCAAAAGACGCAGCTAAACAGGCATTCGTCAAAAGAGATTTGGAAAAGAACATATTAAAATTATTTAGAAACAAGAATAAAATGCCCTATCAGAGTAACTATGACAAAAGCATCATTGGATATTAATCCATAGCTTTGAAAAGCATTCCTCATTTAGGGACTACTTCTCGTGGCACTTCATAGAGGGAAAGATGTATACGGACCGCAAGTCCAAAAAAAAGGGCATGTCCAAATTCAGATTGAAAATTTCAAATTAAACAGAGTGAACAACAAACCCTCAAAAGGTAAAGATAAAACGTAGTAAAATCAGGAAAAAGACAAAATCAAATGACGAACCAGAAAATTCCTGAAGGGGCTCAAGCTGTCCAAAACTCGAAAGAAAAACATTAGTTAAAAAAAAAACAGGGATTTTTTAATGGTCTACCTTCACCAGGGAAGAAATTTAAACAGATAGATAGAACAAGGTTATCCTTTAAAAAATTTGATAAGGAAGCATAAAAAAGAATACACCAACATGTCATTTTATTCTGTCAAAAATATTTCACAGAACAGCATGTAAATATAATGACAACCAATGAAGCAGCAACCACAGTAGTTGCAAACAATGAAAAGATGATGCTTAACACAGCATAGACCAAGCATTGAATATAAAATATGACAACCAAAGAAAAAAATCATATATCTTTCTTATCTGACATTAGAACATTATATGATTGTTACCTTTTGCATTGTGCTTGGAGCAACATTTCATATTATCACCTTTTGCATTCTGCTGGAGCATTATTTCATACTATGCATGGTTTGCCGTATCATACCAGATCGGGCCGACTCGTACGAGTAGACTCATATTTGGGCCGATCCGATCCGCTGATACGCACCGAGTCGGACCGGATCATGCCGACTCGTACATGCTTAATAGAATGTTTTAAGTTGAATTTTTCATATTTATTAAGTAAAATTATTCTTTTTATATCAATTAATAGGATACATTTCTCTAAAATGTGACTTAGATTCATTAATTTTAACAAACTCATTGGCTTGACTCATGCGACTCGTGCGAGTCGACTCGAGTCAGATCGACATCGTACAATATCTGGGAAGATGCGATCTGATACGGATTAGCGATATGGCGAACCTTGGTACTATGTACCTTTGTTTCATATTTTATATCTCTTATAGTTATAGAAAAATAGCTACCATCTACAAAAAAGAGAAAAATACATCTATTTACATCCAAGGCTGCATTAAATTGTTTAAATGTTCAAATACATGAAAATGTTTTGTCAAACCAGAGCAAGTGGAAACAGAGGCAACCCAGCATGCACATTTTTTGTTCCCTCGGCAAGGGTTAGGATTATTCATAATTTGGATCAAACTGAAAAGTTGAACCAAACGTTGTGATTCAGTTTGGTTTGGAAATGTGTTCAGTCCAATTCAGTTTCACAAGCCATGACACTGAACCAAACTGAAATAACATCAAGTTCATTATAAACCTACACATTTAAATGATAACAAACATATATAATTTTCATTTTAATTCGGTCTGAAACAGCCTGACATGGCTGATCCAACCTTGGGCATGCCCAAAGCCAGCATGGTTTGGGTGCTCCTGGGGCCGGAGGAGCTTTACAGCAGTCAAACATGCCCCCCACACCCCCCACACTCCACCCCAAACAGGTGAAATCGGAAAGGGATGGGGGTTGGCCATAAGGGCATCCCCTCCCCAACCAAACCTGCACAGAACTTGGCCAGACCAGCATACCTGTCAGGTGCTGGTCCAGTACACTCCTTCACCCAGATTGAAAATGAATTAAAAAAGGTCTAAATCAATCTAAATGAAACCTTTTTCAGTCTGGTTTGGCCCTTGCATTCCATTTGATTCAGCTTGGAGAGAAATTTTCTCCAAGACTGAACCAAATCAATCGTGCATAGCACTAACAAGTGTGGATCCTAGGACTAGCCTTCTCCTGAATCAATCCTATATGACAATTCACTGGTAGGGATCATCCCCCATTATAAAGAAACAAAAGCATAATGATGCAAGCAGGAAGAAGTTCCATTTCTATACAGATTCTAGAACCACTGAATAAATGCCCGATTGGCTGAGTAGCTGCAGTCTGTGCGGTTACACTATTGTGCTCTTGTTTGACATCTAAAATGACAAGTGAATATTCACAAGGCATACAAAAAACAAAACCTCACAATTTTATATGCACACAAGATACCTTTTTCCCAGGCCTAACAAGCCTCAATGCAACTTCTGCAGCAGTGTTTGCAGCAGCAATCACATCGGCAGCTCTCCCACTAATAGGGCCCGCCTGAAGCACATGAGTGTGTGCAACTACTGCGATAAAACCGTCTATATGGCATCCCATATCTCTGCAGAGCAACAGGCACCGTATTTTTAGTAAAAGCAAATTGAACAACTAAAAGTAGCAAAAGGAGGGTGGAGTCTCACATTTTTACAATGTCGTTTTCTTCTAGAACGCTTTCATCACTGCCAAGTGGCGAGAAGTGGCACACCGTGTTGTTCACAGAAATGCACGTAGGAAAGGCAACTCCCCTCTCAATCTTCTTCTTCACATTTTTGTACACATTGCCAGTTTGCCTAACAGAAAGCAACTTTTGTTACATCATTCGCTTCTCAAACAATCCACACCAACATGAAACAACCAGCACAACAAAAACAAAACAAAGGTAAAATACTAAATCTTACTCCCTGATGAAGACATCCCCCTTCTCGCACAAGTCGACGATCTTGGCCTTGGGCTTACATTCCGAAATTACTACCTGAAGAGCCTCTGCATTCACCGGAAACGAGAAGCCACATGATTCGGATACATAAACCCACAAGAATCAAAACGAAACACCAAAAGAACGAGGATTTATGAGTGGATACGAAAAGAAATCCACAAGATTCATAAAACAACACCAAAAAAAGTGATTTTTGTCCAATCTGAGGTGAAAAACCAATCAAAAGGAGAGAGTATTACTGTTGACGATCTCGGCAGCGGTCTTGTACTTGGTAACGACATCCGGGGAGGAGAGATCCAACTCCTTCTCCTCCTTTGCCTCGTCGTCTGACATCTCCCGAACTCGAATACCTAGCAGTGGATTACATACTTTTGAACACTAAAAAAGTTGAAAAAAATACAGGATTATACATCAAAAGAAAAAAAAAAATCTTGCAGACGATTTACCAAGGCAAGAAGATGCGGTCCACCACTTGGTTTTCTGGGAAAGGTCAGGAAAACCTAATCGGAGGAGAAGGCGTCTGTGGATAGAAGCGGCGAGAGTCGACGCAGGAGCAGAAGGTAGAGCTAGAGGTAGACGTAATAGTGGAACCGCCAGGAACCGCTAGGGCACGCTCGCGAGAGAGCCGCTGCTTCTGCTTATATATCGTGGGTGACGGGTCTAATTGGGTATCTTGGAGAGTTCGGTCCGAGTCCCACTCCGAAACTCGTCTAGTGTCCGACTCCGAGAAGATTAAAATCTAGAATGCTGTTAGAACCAGAGACCCAAACCGAGAGTTGCAAAACAGCCAGCCAGAGAGTTGCGCGAGATTTAGAAAGCAAGGTAGCAGAAAAATTAGATTGAATCCGTTAATTTAGTTTAATTTGTTGATTTAAAATTAAAAATAATGTAACTTAAAATCAAAATAAGTTATAATTTTTTATTTTTTATATTTCATATAAAAGTTATCTTACATCTCTTCTCTCCCACCTCACACTTTCAGATAAACTATTCTATAGATAGAAAAACACTTTCATATCTTCTTAATCCAAAAAATATATAACCGAGGAGAAGAAAGGTTCTTTTTGAGGGTACTCTAAGGGACAGATCCTATGGAAACAGGAAACAGGGTGAGGCATGTACACATGAGGATCCTATTGGAATTGGGACCCTGAAGAAAGTTTGGCATCTATTACTAAGACCGTATTCGTGATTTATCCACATATTAGAACAATCAAAAGTTGACCGCGCGCAATTCAACAATCCTATACAAATAACTTCGATATGATATTTTGAGGTTAATTTATTAAGAATAGGATTGCATGATTATGGTTCATTCATAATAGGTTAAGTATCAACTTAATTATGATATTTTTACATTTTAATCTTAAAAAATGTAGTGTATTTAAGTTTTAACTTTTTTAATCTCGATATTTATAAATAAGTCCTCACAATCTCCCTCGAACTAGTGAAATGCCCCAGAAATTTACAATAAGCCCTTGAGCCCATGCTTGATTGCGGAATAGGGATAGAGATACATATAGATTAGGTTAGTCCTAGTTTAACCTATTTTTGGTTTGGTAACACTAGGATATTGTGGCATGATAAGTTGGACTATTATGGAGATAAGTAGCTTTGGTTTGATAACAAAATGGGGGTTAACTTAGGATAGGTACATAAAGTACCCATTTTGTCCTTCATAGCCCCACTTCTAAGTAGCTTTAATCCCCTCTTATTTCCCAACCAAATTAGGATTAGTTAGTGGACTTGGCCCGTTACTTGTTTCTTATTAAATAAAATTAAGATTTACTGTTCATTAAGTTTTATTAAAATAGTTTTACATCCATTATGATATTAACTAATGTTCATGTTTTGGCGTTGTTGAGCATTTTGAAATAGTTGATCGTAACTTTTATTAAAATAAATATCACACTTCGACCTCTTTACTGTTCATTTAGCACGCATTACCTATTCTACCGTGTGGTTTAACTTGATCAAAGCTAACTAATTTTGATTCTTTTTTTTTTTAACCATCTAAACTAAGGTAACTAGGTGAAAAATGAGTTAGCATTAAACTCAAAACACAAGGGATGTATCATTATGTTCCTTCGTGAATCGATTTTCATATGTTTCCAATAGTCAAAGTGAAACAAAATGGAGATACTATCAGTGGATGAATGAATGGAGATTGTCTACTTTATCTTTTTTATATCATTTGTATTTCATCCCTCATCTTATTAGATCACATGTTATGTCATTTACACGCCATTGTTTTGAATTATAGAAACAAATTCTTTAAAAATTAAAAAGTTTACAACTTATGGACAAATAAGGTAGAATGGAATGAAGTTGACAGTATCAATACTATTCCCATGTCTCCTCAACACGCAAGGCATCACATTATAGTAACTCACCATCTACCTGGAAAATGCCCTAAAAATTTGTAGAGTGAAGCGCACAATATTTATCTCTATTGATTTTCCTTGTTTATGGTTATTATCATTAGAAGAACTTCATCTCTGCCTCTCCTTTGGATATGTGTCATGTCATTCAAACAAACCAGTCTTTTTTAACAGTATTTTTCATTTTCCGGGTATGTTTTTTTCTTATATTTAGTTTGTTTGGTTATTCGTTCTTGCATGAACAATTTTCCGTAACTAAACCACTATTATTATTATTATGTGCCAATTGATATTATAGTTTCTCAAGTTTCATCATGTATTCTAAAAGGATTCTTTTTGTTAGAGGTTCTTTTCTTTTTCTTTCTTATACGTGTTAATGCAGTCAATGCCTTATTAATAGAGATCCATACAACTTTGTAATAATAAAAAAGAACCAAACTCGGTGTTTTGACGATAACCTTCACTAGTTTGACATAGCCAATAGTCAGCTAAATCAAGGAATACACAAAGGAAAATCACAGCACAGCTTCAAAAATGGATAGATTTTCAATTGATCAATACAAGATACAATTATCAATTACAAAGCTCAATGACTTCACCTCATATTAGATAACTAAAAACAGATGAGGAACAGAATTTTCTGACATGTATTCTCGATATCAAAACAAGAACAACAAACTATCCAAAAGAATGCCTATATGGATGTGTTCCGGTAACCACAAAAAATCCCTCCCCCAAAACGAGCAAAAATAGTACAAATGAAGATAAGAGGGAATCTATTAACCACAAAAATTTCTATTTCCATCAAAAGCTCTCTAAAATATGCTTATTTCTACCCAAAATCTCTACACACATAGCATGCTCCAAAGCGGAAAATTATGAGTTAAAACTATCAAAACAAACATGAGGATCATTATCCTACCGGTTACTTAAGCTCCTCCTAACTTCTCGCCGTCGATCTATTACACCGCAAACCGTCGCTAGTACCACTATAGACGCCGTCACCTCACCGAGACATTAGCCGCCGTCTAGAGAGTGAAGTGTCGCGAATGAGATGGTGGTGGTAGTGGTGAGAGGTAGGAGGTGTTGGAGTGGTGGAAGAGGAAGAAGGGGAAAAAGAAGGGAAGGAGAAGAGGAAGGGAATCGGAGAGAGGGAAGCGATAGAGTGCGAAGCATAGAATGAGAGAAAGGAGGGAGAGGTCGGAATGTCAAGTCTGACCAAATTGAACCGCGTCGTCCCAAATAACGCGGTTCAGGCGACATGATAGAGGTCGTACACTAGCAGTTGTCTGAATTCCGTTGACAATACAAGACGTTTTTTAGACGACAAGACCGGGACCGTACATATGCATCCCAACTCCTGCCTACGTGTCACACCTGCAATGACTTCTAAATCGCATCCCCTAGGGCCGACGCCTTCAAAAACACGCCTCGCCAGCTTGACGCGATAAAGAGACCATGCACCAGACCTACAATGACATAAATCAAGAGGTCCGACACTGAAAACGACCCGATAATTGAACTCGAAACATCAATCCTCACACTGCCTCAAAACTGTGGTGATTCTTCGGTGAAAGATTACAAGTATACACATTCCATAACAATATGCACTGAGAACATACAAAAATTACTAGATAGGACAAAAATTGTGAAACTAATAACAATTAGAAATAAGGCTGGTTAAAAGTTTTAGAAATAAAAGGAGCCATAAGCATAGTCTGGTTCTACCATAAGACATAGGACTTGATGATTATAAAGTAAAAGAGCCATGAGCATACTTGAGAGAATACAGGAAGACTACATGTACACCTTCGTTAGCAACAAAACAAGTGAGGTTACAAGAATGAATTTTATAAGAGGATTGACACTAATTTGAATAATGAATAAAATGAAAGGCACCAGATATCTACATATGTTGACACAAGAGTTTGAACTGAATAATTGACACAAGAAGTCCGTGTTGGTGTTGGAAGTTTACATATGTTGGTGTTGGAAGTTTGCACGTTCTCAGTTATAGTCCCGGAGGGTTCTCTTCAGATGTATCCTTCGGCGGGATGTGTCTTCATGTCATCATATATGCGTCATCAGCTTTATCTAATGCCCGTTTGGTCTCCTCTAACTTCTATATATGCTTCCTTGTGCGAGGTTCGATCCAACGTCTCTTATTCTGCGAGTATTTTGAAATGGTGGACCATTTACTGCCTGTAGACGCAGTAGAATCTAATTATAACTCAAAGATAGAATTTGAACTAAAAATTTTAAATATCGGGTCAATTCAAACTAAGTGACTTTAATTCGGAGTAGTTATTTGAATTCGATTTTCAAATTGGGTACGATTAGGATCAGAAAATTGGGCCCAAATATATGTCAAATAGTTTTGTAGTTTTCAGTTTTAACCTAACATAGTTTTTACTTATAGTTTTTTAGTTTAATTTCACTTTTAACCTATCATAGTTTTCACTTCTAATTTATCTTGGTGTGAATTATTTAAAGAGAAGTATTTGCAATCTCCATATTTTGGGCATCACCATATGTATGGAGGCCGGGTCCTAACGGAAAGAGAAGAATCGACTTTTTTTCTTTCCCCGTTAGTGTGGACTGTCATACATATGATATCTGATGAGGTAGAATCCGATTCGGTCTATTAAAATAAGTCCAAACCCCATTCAGTCCAGCAGCAGCAACGCAAGGCCCTCAGGGAGCCTTCGGCCCATCAGCGGCCCAATAGCCCTCGGCCCATAAGCGGCACCGTCGCTCCCGGCCCAACAGGCTTCAGCCCGTCAGCGGCCCACCAGCCTACGGCCCGGGAACAGCACGGCAGCCCAAGGCCCAGCAGGCTTCGGCCCATCAGTGGTCCAACCCCCTTCGGCCCGATAGCCGAGTCCAGCCCACTCCGGTGGCGGACCAAGCACTATGGCGATTTACCAATAAGCCCGCGTTTAGTCCTATATCGGCTGCCACCGTTAACCATCCTCTATCCTCTGCTATAAATACACCGCTATTTATTGCCAAAGGTATGCAATTCTATGCCTTCGAGACCCTAAAGCTTTAAAACTACTATTTGCCTTCTGAATCGAATCTTCTTCAGAAGTTAACTTGACCGTCGGAGGGGGTTCCTAAGGGCAAAAGTCCGGGACTCCTACTGACCGGTTTCTTCTTCTTTCCCTCCTACAGGGACTCGGTTCGAATCATCGCCGACCTCTCCGATTCAGTCTCGTCCGCCGACTTCGGACTTCTCCCACCGGTCTCGACGTCGTGCGCCGGCTGCATCCCCGACCGAAGGAGTCTTGGCCCCGAATTCCGAGGACGAGCCTGCATCCGTCCAAGCCACCCTCGGCCTCGGATCTTCGGCTTTGCCTCTGCCTCCATCACCTTCCGGATCTCCGTCGGGCCTCTTCACCGATCCGACCCAGTTCCGGATCCATTTCTTCGGATTCCAGCTTCGGAATCCGGTCGTGATAGCTTCGGCTACATCAATATCAATTATTTGACAAAAAAGAATTATCAAATTCAAAGATTATCAGAAGAAAAAAAGACGGGTAGAAGAACAAGAGAAAGGAAATTAAACGAATAACGATCTTCCAACATTTTTTGTCAATCTTCACTGTTGATTTAATCCGATCTATTGTCACCTTTCGTTGGCTACATGTGTAGTAATAGATTTGAAAGGGACATATATTTGGAATGGGGTTCCTTTCCGTACGTGTTCAAATTGAACTCAGCCAGTACGGAGAGAAAAAGAGAAAATCTTTATAAAAATTTCTCCTCGAAAATAAAAAAAGTACTATGTAAAAGGTTTTTTTGAAACTTCTCTTTTAAAAACAGAGTTCAATCCAAACCTGCATGTAGATCTCTATTCATATATTTGTGCCCAAGTAATAACCTTAATCTTTTCAAATTCATAGATATGCATAAAGTATTCTATTCCATGTGTCTGGAACTCCCGGTAAGCACCAGTGTATGCAGTCGGCATGGCGCCGAGGCTCTCCTTTCTGCTCTTCAGAGGGTTCCTTCTCTTTGGACCTGTAGTAGACTGCTGTGTGCCCATCTTTGCGATACTCCGACAGCTGCGTTATGTTAAGAAACGCAACGGAGACTCTCATCTTTCTCACAACGCTTGCCACCACTTCCATCATCCTCCTGTCGGAGCCGCTCCCCCAATGGCCCTTCTCCATCACTGGTTCGGTCTCATTGTAGCACCCCATCCCGTTCTCATTACCATGCCAATCTGAGCTCCTGCACAAAGACCGATGAAGTACGCATACGGCAATCGAAATCGAAAACTGGGTTTGAGAAAGAAACTAATTAAATCGAGTACGGGTTTTTGCATGGAACTTGCATGATGGATACGTTCAAGGCAAAGAAGACTGCACCTGATGTGTGTAGGGGACATTGTGGTGAAGAATACCCTGGTTTCATTTGGGTTCAGCGTGGAATCCGCCCAGTTTGCCCACGTCTTGAGGCCAATCCTATAAGCGACTGCAGCATCCAACTCCTCGAACCCTTCTTCTCCATTGGCGAAGGAACCCCACCTAGGTGCCAAATTGCCCATATAAGATGAAAGATTGCTTCATCTCCTCGGATGCTAGGGTAAAGAAACTTATTAGAGAATGTAATATTACAGTAGGCACTTACAAAGACTTTATCTTCTGGCCACTCATCCACCAGACATAACTGTTGAACACGAGGATATCTACTCCTACCCAGCTTTTGGCATGCCTGGAGATGGAATCCACCCTGAGTATTCTCTTGCTGGCGTCTGCTATGATGGGTACGTCCGAGTTTGACTCGACGAGGAATGGCGCCCAGTAGAACTCGATTGAAGCGTTGTACCCCTGCAGAATTTCCCATGCATGCATGAAGAAGAGTTCGTTCACTAGTGAAATATGTCAAACAGGCATATATAATTTGGAAGTTTTCGTTGACATCATCTCTTTGTTATCCGATTGCGTACCTTTACTTTGAAGACTGAGAGAGTTCGACTACGCTTCATGGATTTCTGATCTGATGGTATCGGAGCTTCCACCATGCAGACAAATGACTGCCACTGCGCCCTTTGCAGCGAATCGCCTACGAACATTAGCCGCTTTCCTCTCAGCTTTCCGAGTGCCACTGCGGGATCAAACCTGCAAGAAGGCATGCATCTTACGGGGGCTCCAACATGAATATTTTTCAGTTGCCTTCCTTAGCTTCAAGAACTATATATATATATATATATCGATCATTGGATCATATATTGGACTACAAAAATGTCAATGGGGCTAGACTCGTGCTGCGTCGTGCCATGCCCGAGCTCGGTCCGCCTCTACAAGAACATGTCCAGGCCCAGCCCAACTCCACGGCAGGTGAATGGTTCTGAGTTCTGAGTTCTGACCGATGTTTGAAGAGTAATACCTCCAGCACGGCGAGGCAGTGCAGCGCTTCCGCACGTTTCTGCGGAAGCTATCAACCGGTTCCATCGTGGTTCTTTTTATATATTATTATTTTCAGTTTTTTTTATTGTATAATCTTATGAATAGGTGATGAATCAGTATTTTTTATTATTAAAAGAATAAATACATGTACTATATTTATGTTTATGATGTTTAAAATAGCATGAAATGATAGACAACTTCGTACTGATTCCAACGGTATCAATTTCGTCAAATTCTAAGTTAAAAACATCATTATTTCAAATATTTGCGGTTTTCTCAGCAAAACTGTGAGAAATTAATTTATTTAAGCATAAATGTAATTTTATTCATGATAATATTTTAATTTACATTTATTTTATGTCAACAGAACATGAAGAAGATGCAGTGTAATGGGCTAAGTTTTTAGTCTTTTGTGGAAAGGACGGGAGTTCGAATCCAGAGAACAAGAAGAACTAGCCGCCATCCACTTTCTTCCTTTCTTTATTTTAAAAATTCTCTCTCCCTTTTTAAGAAGTCTCTCCTTCCTTCCTTCCCCTCCCCTTACTTTTCCTCTCCCTCCTGCCTTCTCTCCCCTTGCTCCCTCACTTTTTCTCCCTCTCTGCTACAGTACCCGCGGGTACTGTAGCTACAGTACTGCGATACTATAGCACTCTTTCTCTCTCTCTCTAGTTTCGTTTCCTCTCTCTCTCGTTTGCTCGCTCTCTCTCTCTCTCTACATCTCTCTTAAACCGGCAGCTGCCAAAGGTAAAAGGTGAACTCAAGGCACTGCAACTGACTACTAGAAGGAGTATAAGGCGGCCAAAGATCCACACGAAGGGCGACGACGGCTGCAAGCGCCAGTTTTATCTCTCCATCGCCTCTCTCTCTAGCTTTTGAGTTCTCTATGTTACATTGTATTTTGAATGTAAAAGTCTTCTTATAAAGGTCGTATTATTTTTTTATTTGCAATGTCTCTGTAAAATTTCATATATTTCTGTGAACGAATGATAGTAGATCCTTTGAAAAAAGTTTTCTTTTCTCTATCTTTTTGTTCTACAACTTTTATTTTTTCTTTTGTTGACATTACTAAAACTTTATATTCTACTTTTAATTAGTATTTTAGAGGTAGTCTTAGTTCAATAGATGGTCTGATTATATTCGTTTAGGGGTGCTCCTTTTATGAGTTCATAGTCAGTCCGATTAGTTTCAATTGTTGTTTATTAAATCATCATGCTCCATCTTCTTTCTTCTCTGTTTTTTCTCTAAAAAAATCTAAGATTTTCAACTTTAAAAATCTATTTCCCCGTGAATTCGACTCGGACTCATCATTGCTATTGTTAAAGTTTAATTTGAATGAGCCGATTAATTTAGATTGTTAGTTTTAATTTTTAATGACACAATCTTAAGCTATCAATTTTTGGCGCCGTTGTCGGGGAAGTAGATTTTTAATTTTGATTATTTTGGATTTAGTGTAATTATTCTTTAGCTAACCTTCTTTCTCTTATTTTTGTAGGTATATTGAAAAAAAAAAAAAGGAAAGCGAAATCATTGGTAAGTATGTTCCAACTTTTTATTTTTCAATTTCCTTATTTTAGTTAGTTCCTTTTTGTAATTGCTAATTTAGATAGGTTGTCATTAACATAAAAAAAAAAGGAAAAGAAAAATTCAAAATCAAAATCTTCATCTTAAGATTAGAAACCATCCATGTTAGGCATTCATCATTGTAGGAAAGCATGAGTTAGCTTCCTTTCATAGTCATTTCCATTCTTTGTTGAAGATTGCGGGGAAAAAGTACGTGTTTTAATTTTAGCAAGTCATTCATGATTGCATCAAAATCTTTTACTTGATTTGACTGTTGCATTGCATTAAAAAAAAAAAGACTTTTAAGGGCAATTCCCATAACAACATAAGGTGGGGATTTCATCACCCTTCCTTAGCCCACAAATCACCTTCCTTGCATTGACATTTCCTAAATTTAATAAAAGCAAGTCTAAAGGGATCCTAGGGTTCACACTGTGCGTGGTTTAAATCTCGGGTTACCTCCATTTTTGGCAACGGTGTCTAGACTAGAAGTTAAAAGGCAAATGCCTAAGCGGGAAAGTGGTTTCTTAATTAGGTCCCTACGAAAGTAGGGGGAGCCTCCCATTACCCCACCTCTTACCTGGCCGTTGACTGATTGTGGTTGTGACTTATAGTGGACCCCATTCACTTTGTGAGAAAATTCGCATAGAAGTCTAGGTCAACCTTAGGTCATTAGGTTAAGATTGTTTGATAATTTGTTTGCATTTATAAAAAAAAAAAAAAGAGTGAAAGAAAAAAAAAAATCAAATCCTTCTTCTCTCTCTTCGTCCTAGTGCATGCAAGGTAGGAGATCTCAAAATTCAAACCTTCTAAAACCGATTGCTGAAATTGAGAGAATTATCCATCAAAAAAACCGACTTCAAGATCAAATGGCCGATAATCAGCAACTACCGAAGCAAATGAAGGATTATTTCATTCCAAATCAATATCAACTTTCATCTTGTATTCATCTTCCTCAGAATCCGACCAATCAATATGAGATTAAATAGAGTACCATTCAGATACTCTCATCTTTTTATGGGAATACAAATGAAGATCCTTATAAGCATCTGGATGAATTTCTGGAAATCTATTCCACGGTGAAAATCCAGAATTTCACCGATGATGCCCTTAAGTTGATCCTATTCCCCTTCTCTCTGAAAGATAAAGCCAAATATTGGCTGGGGACTATAGGTAAGCCCATTAGGATATGGGAAGAAATACAAAAAGAATTTCTAAAGAAGTTCTATCCCATAGGGTGGACCAATACTATGAGAAGGGCTATCACGAGTTTTACCCAAACTCTCGAGGAATTGATCCATAAATCTTGGGAAAGATTGAAAGAATTGCTTAGGAAATGCTCTCATCATGGGCTATCAAAGTGGCAAATTGTCCAAACATTCTATGAAGGATTATCTGAACAATTCAGACAAATGGTGGATGCCTCATATAGAGGGGCATTTATGATGAAAAATGAAGAGGAGGCTTATGATTTATTTGAGATGTTAAGTGAAAATTCCATCAACTATGCCTCATTATCATCCTATGAGAGGTTTGTTGGGCCATCTAAGCGGGCCGGAATGTATGAACGTAAGGCTCGTAGAGAGCCCGAATCTAGAATGGACATCAATCTGATCAATCAGAAATTGGATAAAGTAGACATCTTGGCCCAAAAGTTAGATCAACTCTTAGCCTTAAACAAGCAAGAACCTACCTATCCAACACCATCTAGTCCATATGAAGGCCCATCTTCCATCTCTCATGACATTTGTGATTTGTGCGCAAGTCCGACCCATCAAGTGAATGAATGTCCAACTGCGGCTCAACTTCCACCATTCATTCAAGAACAAGTTCAGGCAGCCCAGGGATTTTTCAGGCCCAATAATAATCCATTCTCAAATACTTTCAATACGGGCTGGAGAAACCATCCTAATTTTGCATGGAAGAATCAACAGGTCCCATTGCAAATACCTAATCCTCCCATGCATCATGCCCAAAAGCCCCAGAACTCATTTCAACATCAGCCCAACTTCTACGGGAATTCGCATGCTAGGGGACCACATGCTCAATTCTCTCAATCAGCCCACTATCAATCATTCCAATCAAGGCAATCCACTCAATATCCTCCTCCACCAACTTATCAACAACCTCCTCAGCCCAATTTTGATGACAAATTCACACAACTCCAACAACTTATCTTGACCCAACAACAGTCTATTTCTAAGTTGGAGACTCAAATGTGGCAATTAGCTGAAGCTGCTATGAGGAGGAAATTGGGCCAACTTTCGAGCAACCCATTGCTAATCCGAGAAATCAACCTCTAGGTTTTCCATCCCAATCGGGTCTTTTACCTTAACCTGACCCATTAGCACAACCTAAAGGGCCACAATTTGAGAATACTAAAACTATTTCGGCCCTTAAGAGTGGGAAGAGTTTGGAGAACCCACAGAAGGATGGGGAGGTAGCAGAAGGTTCCACTAGTGGGCCTCAAAAAATCAAAAGTGAAAGTGAGGGTGAGCCCAATATGGAAAACTTGGGGGGAGATCTGAAAAGAAAAGGAAAGTTGGATGAAGGCCCAAGCGCATATCAACCACGGGTGCCATTCCCAAACGCTTTACTAGCCAAGTCCAATGCCAAGAAGAAAGTGGCCCAGAATGAGGAGTTGATGGAATTATTTAAACAAGTTCAGATCAATATTCCACTCCTTGATGCTATCAAACATGTGCCAGCTTATGCTAAGTTCCTGAAAGAATTGCGCACGCCGAGAAGGGAATCGAGATTGACTCTCGAAAAGGTTAGACTTTCAGAGGATGTGAGTGCAATTTTGATGAACCATCTACCCAAGAAGCTAAAGGATCCTGGGGCACCTTTGATTTCATGTGACATAGGTGGAGTCACATTTAATAGAGCATTATTGGATTTGGGCGCTAGTGTGAACTTGTTGCCAACTGCTATTTTTGAAAATTTTGATATTGGAGAACTGAAGCCCACATCCATCGTCTTGCAGTTGGCAGATAGGTCTGTAAAAATTCCACGGGGACTCATTGAGGATGTTATTGTAAAAGTTCATTATTGCTATTTCCCCGTAGATTTTCTCATTCTGGATATGGCCTCACCCGAGGATCTCATTCATACCCCGATCATCCTAGGACGTCCATTTTTGGCCACCGCCAAAACTAACATCAATTGTGAAACTGGCATGATGGACATATCATTTAGGAGTCAAAAGGTCAAGATTAATGTCTTCAAAGCATCCAAATATCCGGATCACGAAGAAGAATGCCATACTATTGATATCTTGGATAATTTGGTTGAAGAAAATGTGATGTTCACACATGACCTTTTAGAGGAAGCCAATGCCTTAAAAGATTCTCCCAGCCCATTAACGTCTTGGCCCAAGGTTGAACCATTACCAGTAGGGCTGGCAATGAGCCGAGCCGAGCCGAGCTTTGCATGGCTCGGGCTCGGCTCGGGTCAATGGAGCTTGGCTCGAGCTCGAGCTCGAGCTCGGTTCGAGCTCTAAATCTGGGCTCGAGCTCGGCTCGACTCGTTTTCGCCAGGCTCGAGCTCGGCTTGGCTCGAGCTCGAACCAATAAAATTTGGACATATGCGATTTAATTTTAGTCATTTGATGCAGAATAAAGATTTTTTAGTATTCTTATTCAAACTTGTGTAATAATACTCTACCAAGACATATAAAATAAAAACTAATCAATTCAATTAAAATCCCAAGGAAGACAATTAAATGCATAATAAAAAATGAACAAGAACCTTAATGGACAGATTTTGAACTCAATTAAACATGAATATAGACCTTTTGTGATAATACTAACTACATATATGAAAATTTAAACGCGGGACACGGATGGAATGCCACTTTGACCTAGTTTGAAAAAATTAAAAAAAACATGTTAAATATTTCGAGCCGGCTCACGAGCTCACGAGCCGAGCTACCCTAAGCTTGAGCTCGGCTCGTTAAGCTATTCGAGCTTCTACTTAAGCTTGAGCTCGGCTCGTTTGACATTTCGAGTCGAGCCGAACCGAGCTGAAATCGAGCCGAGCCCGAGCGGCTCGCGAGCGGCTCGGCTCATTGCCAGCCCTAATTACCAGCCTTGCAATTTGAGCCCGCTTTGCCATCTTTAGAGGACCCTCCTGAGCTTGAACTCAAGCCATTACATGAGTCTCTCAAGTATATCTTCTTGGGCCCAGACCAAACTCTCCCGGTCATCATTGTGGCAAATCTCACATCGCCGCAGGAGGCCTAATTAACCGAGGTCCTCAAAGACCACAAGGGTGCCATTGGATGGTCGGTGGCCGATTTAAAGGAAATTAGCCCGTCCATTTGCATGCATCACATCTATATGGAAGAGAATTCTAAGCCCAGTCGGGAGATGCAAAGGCGGCTTAACCCAAACATGAAAGAGGTGGTTAAGAAAGAGGTTATGAAATGGCTGGATGTGGGTATCATTTACCCCATATCGGATAGCAAATGGGTCAGCCCAACCCAAGTGGTACCAAAGAAGTCTGGATTGACGGTTATCAAGAATGATCAGGGTAAGAAGGTACCTACTAGGCCCACCACAGGATGGAGAGTATGCATTGATTACCGAAAGCTGAATCTCATGACTAAGAAGGATCACTTTCCACTCCCGTTTATGGATCAAATTCTTGAAAAGTTATCGGGCCGGAAGTGCTTTTGCTTCCTAGATGGGTACTCTAGGTACAATCAAGTAGATATTTACCCAGAAGATCAAGAAAAGACCACCTTTACGTGCCCTTATGGCACGTTTGCTTTCAGGAGAACGCCATTTGGATTATGCAATGCACCAGCCACATTTCAACGATGTATGATGGCTATATTCTCTGATATGGTGAGAGAATTCCTCGAAGTTTTCATGGATGATTTTTCGATTTTTGGGGATTCTTTTGAAAACTGCCTGGAGAATCTTAAACAGGTACTAGCTAGATGCATAGAAACCAACTTGATACTTAGCTGGGAGAAGAGCCATTTTATGGTTCGAGAGGGCATTGTTCTAGGCCACATTGTATCTGAAAGGGGGATAGAGGTAGACAAAGCTAAGATCGATGTCATATCTAATCTTCCTCCTCCCACCTCGGTCAGACATATCCATTCATTCCTTGGCCATGCCGGTTTCTATCGCCGGTTTATCCACAATTTCTCTCAAATTGTCCGGCCTTTAACTCTTCTCCTAGCTAAGGATGTTCCTTTCCAAATAGATGAATCTTGCATCAAGGCATTCAATTCTCTGAAGGAATCTTTGACCAAAGCTCTGATTCTTCAATCCCCAGATTGGTCTTTGCCCTTCAAAATCATGTGCGATGCCTCTGACTATGCTATCGGTGCAGTATTGGGACAAAGAATCAACAAGTGTCCCGTGATGATCTATTATGCAAGTCGCACCCTTGCAGATGCTCAAATGAATTATACCACCACAGAAAAGGAATTATTAGTTATGGTTTTTGCCTTAGAAAAATTCAGATCTTATCTTTTAGGGGCAAAAGTCATAATCTATTCTGATCGCTCAGCTCTGAAATACCTTTTGACCAAGAAGGATGCGAAGCCCATACTTATCAGATAGATCTTACTGCTTCAGGAATTTGATTTGGAAATTCGGGATAAAAAAGGTTCCAAGAATATGGTAGCTGACCACCTATCCCGAATTCTGATTTCCAAAAGTGCACCAATAACTGATTCATTTCCTGATGAGCATCTGCTAGCCATTTCTCATATTGTTACACCTTGGTATGTTCATTTTGTCAATTACAAGGTAACTAATCAGCTCCCAGAAGGATGGACTAAAAGTGAGAAGGACGTATTCTTTTTCCAAGAGAAATATTATTTCTGGGAGGATCCGGAACTATTCAAATTATGTCCTGATCAAATCATTAGGCGATGTGTTCCTGAAGAAGAACAACAGAGTGTTCTCAACTTCTGCCATAATCTGGCATGTGGGGGCCATTTCTCGGGGAAGAAAATTGCAGCCAAGGTCCTACAAAGTGGTTTTTACTGGCCCACACTCTTCAAAGATGCCCATGAGTTCAGCAAAACTTGTTTGAGATGTCAAGCCATAAGAAATATGGCAAAAAGGGACATGATGCCACTCAACTCAATCTTGGTAGTTGAAGTCCTTGATGTTTAGGGGATAGACTTTATATGACCTTTTCCACCTTCTTTTGGACATACATATATCCTGGTAGCGGTAGATTATGTCTATAAGTGGATTGAAGCAGTAGCCACCCGAACCAATGATCATAAAGTGGTCATTACAGAAAAATATATTTTCTCGGTTCGGGTGATCTAAAGCTATCATAAATGATGGGGGAACGCATTTCAAGAATTACCAGTTTCGAGCTTTGCTTAAAAAATACGAGATTAATCACAAGCTGGCTACCCCTTATCATTCCCAAACCAGTGGCCAAGTGGAAGTTTACAATAGAGAGATCAAGAATATTCTGTAAGAGTCCGTTAGGCCCGATAGAAAAGATTTGTCTGAAATGTTAGATGATGCCTTATGGGTCTATTGGACTGCTTACAAAACTCCTATTGGCATGTCTCCTTATCGCCTGGTTTTTGGAAAAGCGTACCACCTTCCAGTGGAATTAGAACATAAGGCGTATTGGTATAGACACGCTAATTTTGACATCATTTCGAATAAATTTCATATCATATAATAATGCCTCAGAATGGTCTGATATTTAATCATTGGTTAATTTTTATTGATTTTTTTTAAATTAATTATGTCGGGTCAAACATATATGAATTAAGTTAATTAATTAAATTGATTTTAACTTAAATTTCAATATGAAGAAGTCTAAAAAACGTCGACTAATGTGGACGCCATTTAGAATTTATTCATATTTTAATGTTTAAATTTGAATTTTAATCAGTAGATTAATTAGCTAAAAGACGTCTGCATGTCACGACGCTATTTAGGTTTCCTAAGTTGTTTCTAATTCTCTTCCGGATGTTTATCCTTATCTTAATTAGTTTAAAAGACGTCTTTAAGTGGCGACGCCTTTTATCTAATTACAGATAAAGATAAATTTTTTCCGAATGTTTATCTTTATCTTAATTAGTCTGAAAGGCGTCTTCCATGGGCGACGCGTTTTAGATAATTACAGATAAAGATGAATTAATCTGTATTTATCTGTTAGTTAAACTGGATAAATTTCAAAGATTTCTTCATGTAAATCCGCAGATGCAAAGAAGTCTATAAATACCCTTCTCTTGAATGGGTGACAGAGGTGGTGATTAATTAGTGATTGAAGCGATATCGAAGTGGAAATCGAAGCAACGACGTCCAAACGCTGAAGAACTGAAGTGCTGTCGGCATCCATCCAAGATCAAAGCTTTCCATTCTTCATCCATTCAGTATAAATTTTTCAATTCATTTCTGCATTCTTTTCATTTCTGCACTCTTTTCACATATTCACTTCCTTAATTCTGCATTCTTCATCATCACTCTATGCAACACACACAACACTAGCATTATTTTCAAAACCAATTTAAAGGGGTTTCAAAGACCACTCAACAAGTGAATTTTCTGTTTAGTTGCATGTTTAAAACTCTGTTTAGAATGTATACTATTTTTGCCTAAGTTCTTATAATTGTTCTTTCTTTCTATTTCTTGCAAGGAACGAAGGATAATTAAGGGGAGGAAATCAACAAGCAAATCACAAGGACTCTGGACGATCCTCAAATTCAACAGCAATCAAAGCAAGAACAAAGACAAGAAAGGGTTCTCTTTCTTCAACCGGCTGAAGGAGGGGAACCAAGAGCTCAAGAATCTCCCACGTCCAAACAGGTAGGCGATCAAACTCTTTCTTTTGGAACTTTTAAGTCAAAAGTTTCTGGCAATCACTTCACTTAGTTTATTTTTAATAGGTTTATTTTGCACCTAAACAACATAGATTTTTCATGATAATCACACACTCATTTTAAGCACTCACAATTGAGCCATTAAACAAGTCAATCTGGACCTAACCCAAACTAGTTCCCACCGAACCTTACAACTGAGTGAACTAGAAGAATTGCGTAATGAGGCCTATAAGAACTCCATGATCTATAAAGCCAAAACTAAAGCTTTCCATGATAAACATATTGTGAGAAAATCTTTTCTTCCAAATCAAAAAGTTTGGCTATTTAACTCTACGCTTCGCCTATTTCCAAGAAAATTGAAGTCCAGGTGGGATGGACCATTCTTGGTCATTAAAGCATTTGATCATGGAGCTGTTAAAATCATGAATCCTAAGAATGGGAACACTTTCACCGTTAATGGTCAACAGTTGAAACCATTTATTGAAAACCTTCAAAATGAGCCACCGGAATCCATTGAGCTGAGTGATCCGTATTAACTGAACTATCGTCTGGCTGAAGAAGTTAAACTTAGCGCTTGTCGGGAGGCAACCCAACATTTTAGATCATATTCTGATTTTCTTTTCATTTTTAGGTTTTTATGCAACAGTCGGCTTTGGTAAAGTCGCATCCTCATCATCACAGGTTCTTTCTCTCCTTCCCAGTTTTCTTATAGCTAGCATGTGTTTTCATATCTTTTGTGTCATTGAGGACAATGTCGTTCAAGTTGGGGAGGCAATCAATATGCAATTTTTTTGAAAAATCTGTTGAAGAAAACTGAGAAAATGGTGCAAAATTTTTCAAAAACTTCTTTTTCACATCCCACATAAGTTACATGAAATCTTGTTTCATTAAGAGAATCTTAAATAAATCAGTTTTATGTTAGCTAAATTGGATAAAACCTTTAAAGTTTAGAATAGCCAACTTCACAAGAAGCCACGACATGAATGATTTTCACACATACACGACAACTTAGAATAAGTGAAATATCTTGAAAGTATAAAATTGCTAGAATTAACTCTAAGAATAAGATTACCTATTCTATTTTTTTTTTCTTTTGGATTGAACGAAAAGAACGTAAGGATTCGTAATAGGGGACGAACTCACTCAGCACTCTAAAGAGGCGGTTATTTAAAAAGGGACATTTGTAAACATTAAATGTCAAATAAGGTGTCAAAAAGAGCTAAAGGAAGATAGGTGGCAAAAAGTACGCACCTCCCCTCAGGCAATTCAAAGAGAGTGGCTAAAAGTACGCACTCTCAAAGGCAAAAGTGCAATTAAATGAAAAAGCCGCGCTAAATGAAAAATTCCCTTGTACTAAAAAGACAACCAAGTCGTGAAAGTGCTGAGTCGGAGCGAGAGCTGAAAAACGATCTTTACGGGCTGATCAAAAAATCTCTTTTCTCTTCTCGTCCCCAGGTAGTTCTATCTAAAGGATAAGTAAAGGCGATGATATAACAGAAAGGACATAAACGAGTTTTAAGCATGCCAACTTATATGCACAATCACCTGTCATGAACCAAAGTGTAGTGGGAAATGAAAACTTTAACTTAACCAATCAGCTACCATTTAATTGATTATGATAGATAGCTATAAATGAAGCATGATAATTTATTGTTGTCCTAATTTTTCTTCTATTTGCACTGCTAAGGGATTAGTAATGAGTAAATTGGGGGGTGTGATAAATTAGTATTTTCTATTATTAAAAGAACAAATGCATGCACTATATTTATGTTTATGATGTTTAAAATAGTATGAAATGATAGACAACTTCGTACCGATTCCAACGATACCAATTTCGTCAAATTCTGAGTTAAAAACATCATCATTTCATGTGTTTGCGGTTTTCTCAGCAAAACCGTGAGAAATCAATTTATTTAAGCATAAACGTAATTTTATTCATGATAATATCCTAATTTACATTTATTTTATGTGAACAGGACATGAAGAAGATGCAGTGCAATTTGTTAAGTTTTTAGTCGTTTGTGGGAAGGACGGGAGTTCAAATCCCAGTTAAATCAACTTTATTTTGGCAAAAATACTAAAGCAGGGGTAAAATGGTCTTTTTTTACCCTAAATGGTTGTCCTAATTCTTACCCAAAAAGAGAACAAGAGGAGCCAGCCGCCATCCACTTTCTTCCTTTTTTTATTTTAAAAATTCTCTCTCCCTTTTTAAGAAGTCTCTCCTTCCTTCCCCTCCTCCTACTTTTCCTCTCCCTCCTGCCTTCTCTCCCCTTGCTCCCTCACTTTTTCTCCCTCTCTGCTACAGTACCCGCGGGTACTGTAGCACTCTTTCTCTCTCTCTCTAGTTTCGTTCCCTCTCTCTCTCGCTCTCTCTCTCTACATCTCTCTCAAACCGGCGGCTGTCAAGGGCAAAAGGTGGACTCAAGGCACTGCAACGGACTATTGGAATGAGTATAGGGCGGCCAAGGATCCACGCGAAGGATGACGACGGCTGCAAGTACCAATTTTCTCTCTCCATCGCCTCTCTCTCTAGCTTTTGAGTTTTCTATGTTACACTGTATTTCGAATATTTTACGTAAATATTTTCTTATAAAAGTTATGTTATTTTTTTATTTGCAATGTCTCTGTAAAATTTCATATATTTCTGTGAACGAATGATAGTAGATCCTTTAAAAAAAGTTTTCTTTTCTCCATCTTTTTGTTCTACAACTTTTATTTTTTCTTCTGTTGACATTACTAAAACTTTATATTCTACTTTTAATTAGTATTTTAGAGGTAATCTTAGTTTAATAGATGGTCTGATTATATTCATTTAGGGGTGCTCCTTTTATGAGTTCATAGTCAGTCCGATTAATTTCAATTGTTGTTTATTAAATCATCATGCTCCATCTTCTTTCTTCTCTGTTTTTTCTCTAAAAAAATTTAAAATTTTCAACTTTAAAAATCTATTTTTCTGTAGATTCGACTCGGACTCACCATTGCTATTGTTAAAATTTAATTTGAATGAGCCGATTAATTTAGATTGTTAACTTTGATTTTTAACGATACAATCTTAAGCTATCAATATGGCCCCTTTAAATTGTCTCCTCTCGCAGAAATTTTAGCTAAAAAATGATTATGCCCTTGACACTGCTGTCTGATCAAGTTAATGCGATGGTGAGCAGCACAGCAGCTTGTGCTGCAGTCAGTATTACTCACATTTAAAAAAATGAACTTGCTAATCATTCACGTAAAATTAATGATTTAATTTAATTAAGTGATATTATATATTTTATTTATTCATTCTTATCACTAAATTCATTGTGATACAATGGTCTGTACATTTCGTACTTAACGAGTAATTTTGGACTTAAATCTGAATAATTTTAAATATTTTATAAAAGAAGCATAATATTTGCCTATATTTTTTGTCATTTTATTGGAAAGATTGATAGTTTTAGGCTTTTCTTTTCCTTTTTCTTTAGCTTTCTACCCCGTTAGTCCAGTCCAACTTTTAAAACACTGGATTTTACAGAGTCCTAGGGTTGAAGTCGGGTTTTAGTCTGATGAAGGCCTGGTTCATTAGAAACACTAAATTATGAGTAATACTTGCTCCAATATGTAATTTTGATCAGACATTGCTGTAGCAAATATTTTTTTTAATTTTTAAAATATTCAGAGGAGAGGGGACAACTTTAGGGGCCGATCTATACTGTCCATCTTTATTAGTAGAGTTAAAAAATTCAAAAAAATATTTTTTAAAATTTTTAACTCTCCAATCACAAATTGAATTGTACAGATTAGTTCCTTAAGATTGCCCCTTCCTCTTAAATTTAAAAATAAAAATAAAAAAATACTTGCTGCAGCAACCATTCAATCAAAACTTATCAGATGACTGCTCTCCATTTAGTGCATTATAGCAAGCATTACTCCTAAATAATTGTTTTTATGAAATAACTGGCCTGGCAGATTTTTGAACTAATAATAAGTACGAAGACCATCTGGCAAATAAGCAAACAAAGCCAAGCCAGCATAACATCCGGCCGCCGCAGCTTGGCCCATTGTCACCCAAATATTTCACATTCCCACTCCACACGTATCTTCTCTTAGCTCTGATATTTGAATTTAAATCTTTTACTCTACATCCTACATCATTTATATTTCACTCAATTATATTTGTCCAAAACTTTTAAAAGATAGAAACTTTAATTTTCTTTTCAAACCTCACTTCTTTCCTGCAATAATATATGGAGTCAGTCCAGGTCCTGTCAGTATCGGTTTTGTTGGGACTCATTAAGTGCAGAGAGAGGGGAGGAAAATTTTCAAAAACACTCTTTAGGAATGGGAAAAGTTGTGCAATAAAGAGTTTTTTGAAACTTTCTTCTCTCTGCATTGACTGAGTTCAATCTTCGAAGAATCTCTATTATAATATATGAGTCAACAGAATCAAGTAGAATACAAACTATTATAGAAAAATGAAATATAGAATCTCAATCCTACTATTCTAGGGGTCATTCAGCATGCTTAAGTTACAAAGCGACCGCCTCATCTACTGTTCCCAAGATTAATTAGCATAAGCAGTTGCAATGTGAGAGATTTGCATACATACCTTGGCAAGTTGCAATCATCCAGCTGCCACTCCCATTTCTGATAGTCACCGTCCGGCCTTCCATTCTGCATGCAGGAAACTGCCATGTCCAAGTAAGGGCAACTCCTGTCCGAGTACAAAGGCTTCCCAGAACTATTGAACACCCACTTCCCCTCTGTCACTCTACACTTGCCAGGATAGAACGTAGCCTTCTCCTCGTCATAGTCATCTTCCAGGTCGCCCTCTTTCTCTGACACAACACATGAACAGGTCGATCGGAACCTCACAGAGAACAGCAACAACTATCGTAAAGTGCAGAAACCAGACACAAAGGCTGGGTTACCTGCGGACACAGTAGTACTACTAGAACGGGCTATAGCATCCTGTTTAGAACAAGAGGCTGTGAGCTTAAGGATGGATGTACCAGTGAGGGCGCGGAGGTCCTCCGTGAACAGGATGCCGGCGAATGCCAAGGCGCATATGACGATCACCATGATGGAGAGGGGAGTTCTCCCTCTCGTCGCCTTCATTGTCTCCATGAAAGGGATGAGAGATCTAAGCGAGTTAAGGGGATCGAGGGAGATCTCCTGGTTATGAGACATACTGTGAAGGAGAACTGAGGTGGCTTTGCAACAGAATGATCGATGGAGGAGAAGAAAGTGCTGCGTGGGGCACTCCTTTGATTGCTTTGAGTAGGAGTAGAGTAGAAGCCAAGGATGCATGGTGTGGCCTACAGGTTGGTAGAGGTGTTTTGGGGTGGGTGGGAGGGTAGTGTAGCAACGTCGACGTAGTGTGATCATGTTTTAAATTGACTGTAATCCAACCACTTATTCGTTTCATAAGGTATGCATCATTGCCATTTGCCAATCAATCGAACAACCGGTTTCTTATCTCATAGCATCTGCTTTTGCTGGGGACTTAGGCATGGTACAGTGCCAGGCCTCAGATCTTTGAAAATCTTGGGTGCGAGAACCCAATTGCCATAATCCGCGATTTCTAAAACATTGGAGCTAGCCAGAGAAGCAATTGACATAATAAACTGTTGCCAAACCATTCTAAAGAAACGATGTATATATAGGTTATGCCGGACTAGGCCAGGCGTAAGTGCCAGCTTGGGCGTGGCCATTGATTAGGTCAAGATTATGTCTGATCACATGACGAACTCTAATAACGTTGCCGCATCAATTGTTTGTTTCTTGATATCTTTTGAAATCTAGCAGCTTAAATTATGTCAAGATGTGGGGTTTCTATATTTATTAGTCAGTTTATTCGCTCATCTCTTTATTTTCTCGATACCTTTGCTTTAGGTTATATTACCGTCCGAGAATATTGTGATAATATATATGGTTCGATCATATATAAATGGTTCGAAATACTCTTCTCTCAGATGTCTTCACAGCCGAGGAAGAGAAGTGGGAACGCATGGCTCAAGTACACAGTCACGTGCAAGCTTGCTTTTCAAGGAACAACTTCTTTTTATCTGATTAGACCCATCACTTGCATTAAAAACAAAAATCGTGGGACTTCAGAAATTATCAATCACCATACTTAAGGAATCTAGATTGGTTAGAAGAACAAGACATGATTTGAGTTGGTGATCCTACCTTATTTTGGGTGCACAAAAAGTATTTTGTCCTGTCTACTATTGACATTATAAAGACTTTGTAAGTTTATATTTTAATCTGATAGACAGAATAGATTATAACGGTCCCACACACTGTCCAAGTAAAACATCTCTTGTTTTGGTATAAGCAAATTCCGATTAAATGCTAGTATTTAAGTATCCACTACTTCTTTTCTCTTTTCTCTCCTCCAACGTACCCCTCTCTCTCTTCGTCTGCTTCTCCATCTCCCCCGTCACCCCGTGTGAGCCAACGAACTCACGCCCATCCATCTCCCTTTATGAAAATGAGAATTTTTCATTAGTATCATATGCCTATTATTTTTCCCATCTGTGGCACTCCCTGTTCTTGTCCCTGTCTGCAGCAGCTGCCTTGGTCCGTTTGGTGGTCAGTTTCCTCACCCCCCTTTCTATTTGTTGTGTCTCACCATTTGTTTGATTATATGACCAACAACTGTGTGCATGTTTCTCTCTTGCCCCCTCCGTACATGTTTATGTTTGGGTTTATCTATTTGACTTACATGAGCAAATGCCAAGACGAAATGAGACAATCACAAACCCACTCCTTAAGCTTCTCCGTTGGACCTTTATGTCCTTAAGGGGAGAATTTTTTTTTACATTAAATCCTTATTCATCCATTAAGTAGTTTCTTGAGTTTGCTAAATAATGGACGTTGGGTTCAGAATTTACACATTAGTATATAACAATAGGAAAGTATGACGTATACAGAGTTTGAAATCTTATGCTTATTTCATCACCTGGAATGCCAAATTGTCTTTTAAGAAAATTTAAAACTCAAGCGTTATGAGTACTTATTTAAGCCGTCTAATCAGAAATCAGATTATAAGGAAATATAGATGTAGGTCAGATTGGGCTTTTTTTTTTTTTTTTAAACACTGGCAGCTAGTGCAGTAAATTGAACTCATTTGAATAAAATGTCAATCAGTGGTCGTAGCCTAGGATTTTGTTATTTTCCATCCAATGCTCAAAATTAGTTTCATGTTGTATTATATCGATTGTTTCCTTTTTTTGAGTAGGCCAGGTCTCTCGAGGATCAACACCAAGCTTTCTACATTGGCAGAAGTTTTCTCGCTTTTTATTGATGGACAAACAAAATTTATTGATTTATTCATTCAACCCGTACTTTGGGAATAGAGCATAAGCAAGTTTAAGTACACCATTTAACAACACATATAATCATCATCATCCTTTCGCAAATCCCAAGTAACTAAGTTTGGGGGCAGAGATATGCCATTCACATTCTTTTATAAAATGTGTATTCACTTCTTCTTTTTTCTAAATCAAGCAAACTAATATATATTAAGGATTCACGGGAGGGAACCAGGAATCAGTGTCCAGATCCCTCTAGGAGGGAAGCAAAATACAAAGGAGAAAGAAAGGGAAAAATCAAGATACATTGGCTTTGGACTTAGAAGCCAAAGCAGCTAGCTCATGTGCAACCTGATTGCAGTACCGAGGTGTACAGGAGACTGAAATCCCATCTCGGTTGGAGATTAAATCCTTGCAATCCTGAAGAAGTGCCTTGCATCTCCAAGGCGAGTGGCCAGATCCAAGGATGGTCCGAACTAAGTTAGAGGCATCACTTTCAACAAAAACTGGCCCAGGAATATCCAAAGCTAACTGGATACCCTGATAGAGAGCTCTGGCTTCACATAGCTCAGGAAATATATCAGATCCCACAATCGTGTAGCTAGAGAGGATAATTCCCGCAATGCCGATTCCACTAACCCCGTTCTTGAGGGAGCCATCCACATTAACTTTGAAGGAATTAAACGGAAGGGGCTACCAGACAAAGGGATTCAAAGCAGAGGTGGTAGAGTTGCCAAAGTTACCAAAGTTACCCCACTGAGTGGCAGTTGATATTACTAGTTCGAGGATCTGTAAGGACTGACTGGAAAGGCCTTCCATGACTGCTTTGCATTTGTTTTTCTAGAGGTGCCAGAGAATGGAGATCTTAGTAATTAAGGGTAGGATATCTTCCAAGAAAGACATCTTGCTATCATCCAGCCATTCTTTGAGAGTATCGTGCAAATTAATCTTGTGCAAATCCGTCTTGAGTGTGAAAGGGGAGGCAAACCAAACAGCTCTGGCCAAGTTACAATTGAAGAGAATATGTTTAATCTGTTGCACTTGCCCAGGGCATAGATGACAATATGGTTGAATTCCCTAAGATTCGGCCTACCTTGGCATTGGTGGGGAGAGCATTAGAGGTGCCTTTCCACATAAATTCGGTGACCCTGGGAGGGATGAAGGCATTCAGCTTGGAATTCCAAAGGAGCTTCCAAATTATAGAAGAATTGGACGAGCTAGCCACATGTTGATCCTGAAGGCTCTTGTATGCAGACTTGAGGGTAAGCTGGCCATCCGAAGTGGGGGTCCAAATTAGAAAATCCTCAGACTGGGGGTGTCTGGGTAAGTGGATCCTTTTAATAGCTTCTTGGATGTATGCCCAGACAATAATCTATAGGGCATAAATTATTGTCTGGGCATAATACAGAGCCCATAGAGACAATAATTTATGTCCTATAGATTGAAATAGTGCAGGATAAAGAGAGGAGACCAATAAGAATTCAATAACAATATGTTAAGTTGAAGGACCATGCTCATGTCATGTGATAGATGTTGCCACAATCTTGCTACAAAGTTAAGCATAAAATATAGGTTTATATGTCATATTGAGACAAATAAAACATCCAAAAATGTCACTGCTCGACGTAGGTTTAATGTGCCTCCAACATTGAATGACAGGTAATTAAGATGTCATTGAGTATTTTCTTCACCAAAACATTAAAGGAAAAAGCAAATAAATTTTTCTCCTGTCGTCTTCATGACTTACGGAAAACATGGTCAAGAAAAATGAGTGGGTAAATATATAAATTTCTAAGTGATGATTGGTCTAAGTACAAGAGTAAAGAATAATAGAGTGGGACATAATTACTTCTAATCTAGAAAATCACTTATATTTTTCACAAGCACTAATAGATGTGCTTCAATCACCAGCCACAAGACCACGGAACATAGAGAAGAAAATAGAGGTATATTTGTGAATCCAACAAATGGGGACATGTTACATGGTATGAATCCTAATTTTATATATGATTTGAAATTGATGATGTATAAATTCAACAACTTATTAGGGATTTCAAGTCCAAAGTATTTTTGTGTAGTTAGATTTTGCGCTATTGAGCATTTGGACAATGCAAGAATTTCTAATTGAGCATTTGGAATGCAAGAATTTCTAACATTAAATATCATATGGCTAGTTGGTTTTCGATGGTTCTAAAGGATAAGCAGGCATTTACAATTTATATAGCTGAACCAATTTAGAATTTTAGAGAGTTGAACCTATTGATTTCTTGATATGGGACTTATGAAAACCCTGTCACTAATACATTATAGCTTAGCATCTAGATTTGTTGTACTACTTTAATTTTATTTAAAGAGTGTTTACCTTTAGGGGCAAAAAGTAAAAGAATTTTTGTATAAAGTGTTGGTATTGTGTATGACTTATAAGTCAATCACGTACATTATACTATCTTGTTCAATTATTTTTATTATAATGGCGTTATATTCATTACGGGTTAATCGCTTTTTATTCAACGGTTTCATAATGAAATTTATGAATGTGTGCAATAGTTATCAATTTATGATGAACTCATAATAATGAGATTGACAACTTATAAACAAATATTCTTAAGTGTTCATAATCGGAGGATATTTGAGAAGGACATTAAATATCTGCTGAGACTAGTATAGGTTATTCCTGCTCATTTGATGAGGGTGACTGATTTCATAGTCACTCGCATGGAAATACTAAAGAGAACCTATAAGTTCTCATTGGTGAATGAGTTCACTGAACTGATCCAACTTGAATTCCAAGATAGTAATTTACCTTACTGTCAGCCAACTTGATTCAATGTCACAGTTGTGTAGTTGGTTCTTAGACCTGAGCCATCAAAAACACATTGTCGGTAGACTTCTAGACTTTGACCAAGGTTGATGGATCTCTAATTATAGGATCCTAATCAGTCAAGTGATCGGGTCTAATGAAATGTTTTCGAAGGTGATTGAGTGTTCAATATGGGTTCATTCGTTCTAAGTAATTAGAAAAAAAATGCTCTAGGTAAAATGCACAGGGATCTCTAACCAAGGCAGACACTATATCAGAGAACAAATTTTCTAATATCATACGGCAGTATGTACTCCAAGTGAGTTGATTGGTTGGAGTTTGACAGTCGACTATACTCTAGATTGACTCGAGAGTATTGTACGAATGAAGGATTATAGCTACACGGTAATTGATGATGGAAAATTTTTTTGAACAAATTGTTGAACTCCAATATCTTCCAGAATCATGTGGTGTTACTTGACACCCAACTTGATCGTAAGTGCGGTTGATTATCATGAGATGATAGATCTATTAAAAAATTATTTAATATGAAAAATATTAAATTGATTACTTTAAGTCAATAAGGGGTTACTGGACATATTAGGTTAAAAACTAGACTGACATTTGGATCTAGAGAGTCACATACACAAGGTTCTCGGTCGATAGATATTAAGTGAGAATTTATATTAACTAAGAGACTTTTATGAAAAGTCATCAAAAATTAACATAAATATACTACTTTAGAGAGAACCTTGGGTCAAGTTCTAGAGTTTTCTCAAACTTGGCCGTCTCCCTCCTCTCTCTCTCTCTCTCTCATGGCCAACCTCCTTGGAGAAGCCCCCCCCCCCTTTCCTCTCTCTCTTCCACCTCCACTGTCGTGTAAATTGTGACATCACTTGCATGCCACCGGCACCGGTGACCAAAAGAAGGGCAAGGGATCAGACATATCTCTCTAGAGATGAAGCGAGGATGATCCCTCAATAGGAGAACTACATAGATATTGCTGAAGGTCGAACACTTGCATGGCTAACGACGTCGCTCAGACGGAATCAAACTTCGGTCGTAGATTCGACTCCGCGCAAAGTGAAGAATCACGGGAAGCTTTAATTTTCGTTGCGTAATTATTCTGAAATTTGTTGTTCGTTCTCCCCGTGCGAACCTTACATAAAGAAGCACCAATAATAGCCCCTCAATAACAATAATGAATATTCTATTTCAACAATGGGTGTTCCAAAGAAATTTGGAGGTGGATTCTGCAAAGAAAGTTGACTGAAATGTTGGTTAGGTCCAACACAAAACAGCCAAAATGTTTTGTCTATACAGAAATTTGACTTGCAAAATTGAATGATGCAGTTTTACAATGTTTTTGTCAGAGAGTGAAGCTAGAGCAGGAAGCAGGTCGCTTGGTTTCATTGTTTTATATCAATCTATAGGACATAAATTATTGTCATGGTGGAGTGTGCTTCGAAGACAAATATACCATATAATAAAGTGTATGAAGCTCAACAGCCACATAATTGATGATAAATTAACAGTAAAATTTGGCTGACATTATGCTCCACCATCCACATAAGCAGTGCGTATGCCACCTGTCAAATGCAGCTAAGTCCACATTAGACACCCATTATAGAAAAGTTGGCCTTGTAACGAGCTTTGCTTCCTGTGAGCGGACCAATCCTCCGGAATTTTGCCCAAATAAGTGACAAAACACACACTATTTGCCAATGTGAAGCTAAAGAAAATGCATAAATAAAGACAACAAAGGAGAAGAGATAAAAAAGACTAACTACAACATTTTAAAAATTCAAATACAGAAAGGTCAAAAACTTCACCAACCATGAAGAAACTTATAGTGATAAACAATAGTAGAATCAAGGAATCTTATGTCCTCCCATTATACAATAGATGGTGGTTTCGTAACATTTGAGAAAACAGGAAAAAGAAAGTTTATAAGCACGCCATTTTCGCTTATTTTTTTTTTTTTTTTTCTTTGCAGGGGGCACATAGGCCAAGTATTTACAAGTATATACAAGTGACCGGAATTCTAATCAGTGGAACTCGAGAAGTCTTCCAGCGTCTGCAGTTAAATCCGAACAGGTTGAAAGGTCCGCCTAGACGAGAATTTCAAGTCGAACTGATTTCCAGGAAAGTAATCCCATGGACCAGGGATAAATATCCAACAGCACAAACAAGCTGCATGGCTGAAGAGTTTTTTAGGTTCCAACCATATTCGAACCCGAGACCTCCCAATTGAAAGGCAAAGTGAGAAACCAACTGCCCCACAGCTGGTTCTCCATTTTGGCTTATTCTTGGTCGAGGTTGGAAGCATCACTTTGATATGCGAATTGACAAAAGATGCATCCCAGCTGCCTTCAATCCATTTAAAGTCCAAATTTTACATATATTAAAATGTTGCAGGCAAATCAAAGAAGGCCTAGCATTTATGATTTTTATTTTTATTTTTTGTTTAGGTTAATATGACATCAAGGTTCATAAGCCGGAGTTGGAAAAGTAAACCTTCATGCTCTCTTCATGATTTCGAAATTTAGGGTACACATGTGTGCATAGATGCGAGTAACAGAAATTATCTTTTAGCCAACGTACGTAAGGTATTTTAGACGCATATTAAGATCTTATATTATACCATCATATTCTATTTTATCGATCAAAAAGTGTAAAAAACTTCTTTCTTTATAAGACTCACTTCTCTCATCATAAAGACCAATAAAATCAAATAGAACAAAAAAATCATGTAGAGAAAGTAAGAGAGATAATCCAAGTTCTTTAGACAATGACAACCTTTAGAAAAGGAGGTTAAATGGAAGAGTGGAATAGTGTAGTTGAAAGAAAGAATAGAACACTAGTTGAAAATATAAAGAGTAATACTTAATTACCCCGCATGCAGTGTAGAAGGATGATGTGGATTGTAATATTTCATCTCCTTCTGTCATTTGTCTCACTCTCTTTTTCACTTTTTTGACCTCTTTTAGTGGAGAGAAAAAATCTTCAATTTTCTGACAGCATTTATTGCTATCTTTTTTCACTTATATGCCAATGAAAAAGGCCTAAAACCTTTCCCGTTGTAGTCTATCCAATCGCCTGTGTATTATTTTAAACATAAATCTGTTCTTCCAAGCGTAAAATTATCACTCCCAAATATACTTTTATCACTTTAAGACACAATTTTATCATTCTGCGTAGTTCAGTTTTATCACTTCCAATGCGAATTGTCACTTCTAAGTACATATTTGTCACTTACTGTATAATTTTAGAACTTCTTAATGCAGTTTTGTCACTTCTTACGTAAAAAGAATGATAAAATATTTGAAAGTGATAATTTTACTTAGAAGTGATACTTTTTTATGCGAAGTGATAAAATTATATTAAGAAGTGACAAAATTACATAGGAGATGATAAAATTAAACGTCGTGAGAAATGATAAAAATGTACTTAGAAGTGATAAAATTAAGTTACGTAAGAAGTAATAAAATTATAGTCTAGAAGTGATAAAAATATACTTGAAAATGATAATTTTGTGCTTCAAAGTGATAAAATTAGTTCGAAAGTGATAAATTGAAAAATAACATGACTAAAGGAAGAAGGGTTTCATGTTCTTTTCGATGAGAGGTGGGTAAAAAAGGACAACAATAAATGTTGTCAAAAAGTTACAAGTTCTCTTTCTCTCCACTCAAAAAAATTAAAAAGATGAGCAAGAAAGTGAGACATGTGGCAAAAGGAGGTGAAGTATTACAATTTACAATCCAAATCATCCTTTCTATTCCGTCCGTAATGTAGTAAGTATTACTCTTATGTAAAAATAATCTACCAAGACACTTTAAGATAGAAGTAATATAATCAATATGTTATGTCACTAATAGAACTATGATCAAATCAATCTTGAAGAAGACTTGATATGAACTTTTGAAGAGACACAAGCCTAAGTAAGGTGGATCATCTCAGACCTTTTGGATGCAAATACTTCATACTCCACAATGGTAAGAAAGAATCAATACGATCGATTCAAGATTTGATAAAAATATTTTTTGCAAGTTATTTCCATAATTCTATTGAATATAGCGAATGGGTTACGACAAGATGAATTATTCTGGATTACTTGTTCTAAAATAAGGGGTGTGTGGGATGGAATACAAGACAGAATACCATGTTCTTGTGTTAAAGGTGGAATAGTTTATTCAGCTTATTCTAGAAATAAGTCATTCTTGGTTGGAATACTGGATCCCTATTATCATATCAAAATTTAACTAAAGGCCTTATTCTATTGGATTCTAGTGTTAAAATGGGACATAAAGTTTTTTACAAAACACATTCTATTGGATTCTACTGTTAAAATGGGCCATAAAGTTTTTAACAAAACACCTCTAGAGTAGTGCATAAGATGTTTCAAAACAAAAATATTATACAAGTGAAGGTGCTTCACGCAGTGGCAAGTCTGATCAGATAAGTAACGGTTAGATTTTAAAGACTCATTTGGAAATAGAAGGAAGAGGGGGGTATACTTGGAATTCACGATAATTATAACGAACTTAAATGTAAAAATCCCTAAAAGAAAAGGGTCATTTTGACCAGCCAAGAGCCAACTTGCTGACTTTGGTGTTGGGTGATGGTGATGGCTATTGGTGGGTCTGCAGGATGCCAAGACAAAATTCCTCAGAATGCGGCCTCCAGCTAATCTGCCTCCTAACTCCTGCAGTGCTAATACATTAACGAGAGAGAGAGAGAGAGAGAGAGACCTAAAAATTAGAGAAAGAAGATACATCTTTGGGAGGTCATGCATTTCCCTTGACTTTGTTGACCACAAACAATGTTAACCGAAACTATATAATTCTTCAAATTTATCTCGTTTACCTAATCTTGAGTTAAGCAACAAAGCACTAAGATCAAATTAGGCGATGCCTGACATCAGCTCTCGTTCAATCGGCCAAGGTCATGCATCGGCCAATCTGATCCTACGTTAAGACGTTCGGATGAGTCAGGAATATAGAGTTATTTGAGGTTTGATGACATACTAGTTTCCACTAATGTCAATTCGGCCGGAGCACGTTGCACGCCGAACTCAAACTGACGAGAACTTTCTAATAATTATAAGATGACGATCTTTTTTCTCTAATTTAAGTTAAAATGAAAACAACAATTTTTTTCTTCTGTATTTCTGTGACCTAAAGGATGAATAAGTTATTTGATCTTAAAATAATAAAAAAATACACAAACAAAAAGAGAAAATATAGAGAACCTAGAAAATGCCTCGATGTAGGTACACTACACCAGGATGGTAGGATTCGGATCAACAGTAACAGTTTAGTGACATACAAACATGGGCACCAGTACGAAGAAGTTAATATTCTGAATATGCTGCAGTGCAGACTGCCCGCCGTTCCAAGGCCTCCGGTGTACACGCTCCTCTCGCACGCCCCACTCTGCCCAACAACAGAACTGTCGCACTCAAACCCACGTCTCCCTTCGGTCACTTCCTCCACTAATTAATTAATTAAAAGGTACGCGAGGCCCAGGCATGAAGGCCAAGTGCCTTCCCTGACGCCCTCTGTTCTGTTCAACATAATCTAATAGTTGAACACCACTCCAGGTGAAAAGGGTACACAATTTCCTCTGCCTTCCTACTACTTGGTCATGGCTTCCTCCTCTTCTGCCACCCCCGGCGAGCACCACCACCATCCTGCTGGTGGTGTCGGCATCCCCGCGCCCCCTCCACCCACCCCTTCCAACCACAGCCTCTCCCCGACGCCCACCGCGGCAGACATGGCGCTCTCTCGCTTCCTCTGCCAGCTGTCGTCTCCGGGGCTTTCTCTCCCGGCGCTCCCCTCCCGCTTCTCCTCGGCGGGTCCGCCCAAGCTGCGACGCGCGCCCACCCCGCCTGTTATCTCCCTTGTCCAGCCGCAGGAAGCCCTCCTGAGGTCCGCCGCCGCCGAGTTCGGCTTCTTCCACCTCACCGACCACGGCGTCCCCTCCGACCTCCCCGCCGAGGCGCACCGAGAGTGCCGCTCTCTCCTTTGCACCCGACGCCGCGACCTCTCGGCTCTCGGCTTCGAGTTTGACGAAGCAGGCGGCGATGACGACGAGGGGGAGGGCTCTTCTTTCCTCGTGTTCGACGTGGGCGCCGCCGCCGACCCGGGCCTTCCCCGGGCCGTGCGGGAGTACGCCCGGCATATGGAGAAGGTGGGCATGGAGGTGGTGGAGATGCTGTCGCGTGCGGGGGGCTTCCGCAGCCCCTTCGGGGAGATGGCGTGCAAGCCGAGGTCCCTGGTGTGGATCTCTCCCGCGGCAAAGGGCGGAGATGAGGACGCGGATGGTGGAGATCGTGATCGCGACGAGGCGAACGGGACGCCGCCGTTGGGGAGGTGCTATCCCTACGTGGTATGCCTGCAGCACGAGATGAGAAGCTGGAGCAGGTGCCTGCTGCTCGGAGACGACCCAGGCTGGGTAACGCTGGCGCCCCACGCCGACTCGGTCCTCGTCGCCATTGGCGACATCGCTCAGGTCAGTCGGGTACTCCCCCGCCCCCACGCACACGCATGACCAATGGCGCCATGGGCACCAGCTACTACTGCTGCTGCTCCAGGTGGCAATGGCGCCAGCAGTGTCTTAGATCTTTGCGTTGGGCTAGCAGTTTCGAATGCCTGCAGCTGCAGGTGGTCTGAAACAGTATGTAACAAGGCTTGTTTACATGTGGCTGTTTGGTCATTAAGGTATGGAGCGACGGAGGGTTCAAGAAGGTGAAGGGGAGGCCCGTGCCAGCTGCCCACGGCAGCGACGAGAGCTGCGTCACCATCTCTGCGTTGATCACCCTGTCGACAGATACCGCTATCGCTCCCCTGCCACCCGCAGGACAGGACGGCGCCTCCGACGACGAAGGCTGCGGTGGGTCGGGCAAGTTCTCTGCGTTCCCTTTCGAGGAGTACGCGTGGAGGGTCTTCCACGAGCAGTTCCCTTTAGGGGATCCCCTGCGTAGATACCTACTGTGAAGGTGTTCTCGATCTTGGCAGGCGATTGTGCGGAGGGTGACATGTTTTCTTGTAAAATTTGGGAGAGATGAGATCCGGCGGCTGGGCTCTGATGTGCTGTCGCGCACACAAAAGCCTTTGCCACTGCCGTAGATCCCTTCCATCTTGTTCTGCACCATCATCCTTTCCTACCTCTTACCCGAGCCTTTCTGCTCTGCTCTCTACCTCCCTCTGCTTGTTTTGGTGGGACCACGTTTGGCTCTTGGGTCGGTGTTCTCCGGTGACCTTTGTTTCGCCGATTTCGGCTGAGGATTTAGTATCTCTTCTCGTCATTTCGTTTTATTCCAACCCGTTTGTGTCTCCCCCTCCCTTCTCTGGTGGTTGCATTTTCGAACCTGTTGTAGCCATTCTATCGGATCCTCCTCTTGTGCGTTCCGAGGTAGCGCCTTTGCCTCTGTTAGGGCTGCCAAGTCACGGCCTCTGTTTTGGAGCCGGTCAAGAAACTCACTAGTCTGCGCTTTTACTAGCATGTTCGTGTTGTCGGCATGTTTCATCCGAGTTTCTTGTTCGCTGCGGTGCGGCTATCTTCATGGCAATGCCATTGGTTCGACCCTTTGCTCGCTCCTTCGCTCTTTGGAAGGTACTTGCTCGGAGCCACTTCATCGCCTACCCAATTGCGACTCACCGGCGTTCTTCAGGCTCGGTCTGCATTGGAGATGTCAAAGCTTATCCATCTTTTGCGCCACTTTGATTAGAGAATAGGAGAAGAATAAAGACAAATAAAGAAAAAATAAGCTTAATTTTGTTTTGACAAACGGAATGATTTATATCGGTGCAGAATAATGTATTCGAACAGTAAGGAGAATAAGTCATCCTACTCTAGATCTAAAAATTATTTGTTCTTTTTGTTCTGTCAGTGGATCCCACAAAATTATCAAAACGAAACACCTCTTATTTTAATATAAATCATTCTGTTAATGGATTTCACGTAATAACTTATTCTGCAAACAAAGTAAGGCCTACTTTGTGTATTTGCGTGCGATGTAATCCCGGCATGGCCCCTCCTGTGTGTTGCGTTATCCCTCTGATGTAGACTGGATCTATCACGACCGGATCCCGCAAACGGGGATCCGAAACAAGGAGGATCCGGAGCCGGTCCGGATCGAACGGTGACGATGGGACCCGACGGGGATCCACAACAGGGCGAAGCCGAGGCTATTACGGAATGAAGAGGATCCGCCCGCGGGGGGCGTGATCTGCCGCCGGAGCTGCTCTTGGATAGTGAGCCGCTGCCCCTTCGGTCGGACGAAGGCGCGGCGCGAGCAGGAGCTCCTGTCGGCGGAGCGGTCGACGAGCGTCGGAGCAGAAGCTGGAAAGTCCGAGATCGGACGGGGAGACGGCTCGCTCTCCGACGAGGGGGTCCGAAGGCACCTTCAGCGCGAGGCCGAGCTTCCTGGCGCGGGGCGACCGACGGGATTGCCCTCGGACGGCGAGTCCGAAGGCTACTTCAGCGCGAGACCGAGTTTCCTGGCTTGGGGCAGCCGGCGTTCGGCGTCGAGACCGGGGAGAGGAGTCCGAGGTCGGCGGCCGAGACCGACTCGGGGAGGTCGGCGATGATTCGAACCGAGCCCCTGCAGGAGGGAAAGAAGAAGAAGAACCAGTCAGCAGGAGTCCCGGGCGTCAGCCCTGGGGAACCCCCTCCGACGGTCAAGTTAGCTTCTGAAGAAGATTCGATTCAGGAAGCAAGAAGAAATAGCTAGAACACTATTCGGACAGTAGTCCTTTAAGGGGTTTCGGAAGCTTAGGGGAGCATCCGTTTTTCCCACCACCTCCTTGGCCACAAATAGCAGGATACTTATAGCGGAGGGTAGCGGATGGTTAACGGTGGCAGCCGATATAGGACTAAAAGGAGGCTTACCGACAAACCGCCATAGCGTCTGATCCGCCACCGGAGTGGGCCGGATTCGGCTACCGGGCCGAAGGGGGTTGGGCCGCTGACGGGCCGAAGCCTGCCGGGCCCTGGGCCGCCGTGCTGTTCCCGGGCCGTAGGCTAGTGGGCCGCTGACGGGCTGAAGCCTGCTGGGCCGGGAGCGACGGGGCCGCTTATGGGCCGAGGGCTGCTGGGCCGCCAACGGGCCGAAGGCCGCCGGAGGGCCTAATACTGCTACTGTTGGGCTGAATGGGGTTTGGGCATGCTTCAATGGGCCGAATCGGATTCTGCCGCATCACATAGCCCCCCACTCTTGTCTTCCTCAGTTCTGAGATGGCAAGAGTATAGCCTGAAACTGCCAGAAAAGAAAGAAAATCACAGCAGGCGTCTTCCTGGGAGTCGTATTCCCCCTTCTTCCGGAAGAGGAGGCCCTCGGTCGGCCGAGGGCCGTGCGGTCGCTTCGTCCTTGCTCAGAGGGTCGGCGAAGGCTGAGGGCTGAGAAGCCGAAGGGTCGGTACCTCTGACCCGTGTCAGGCCTCATTAAATGGACGGGACGGCGCGTCGCCTCGCGAGGAAGCACGGGACACGCGTCGCGCATCCAGCCGCTCTGGAGAAAACACAAACGGATCCCGTCCGCCCGTGGGTCGCGGATCGCCCCGGCTCTCTGCCCGAGGCTCCGCTCGGATTGCCGCCGCTCCCTTTGTCGCCTGCGGATCGGGACGCGTGGCGGGCATCCGAGTGGTTAGCCGAAGGGTCGGAGTGCTGTCAGCCGCTGATCGTTCTTGCCTCAAGTCCCGGAGCCGGTCCGCCATCATTGCCGAAGGATGGCACACGTGGCGGGCATCCGGAAGGAGCGATGGGACGAGCGGGACGATCTCGGCCGCAGGCTTCGGCGGGAGGCGTATCGACCGGGCTCTATAAATACAGGCCCTCTGCAGGGCGCTGTTCCTCTTCTTGCTGCCGCGCTTACGTTCCCCCCGCAACTGCCCGAGCTCTTCTTCCTTCTCCTGCGAGAGGCCAGTTTCCTGAAGGCTTCATCCGAGCTTCGTCGGCTACCGGGGGAGGCTCTTCGTCCCTCAGAGTGCATTGCCTGTGGAGTCTGGAGGCTTGAGGCGACGCCTGGTTCAGGAGAGATCCTCTCCTTCTTTCTGCGAGTAAGCCTCAGTCTTCTTCCCTCCCTCCGCGGCTTTATGGTCCGGAGCTCTTCTAGTGAGATTACCCCTTCGGACGAGGAGTACATTCCCCCCAATTCTCCCAAGTCTTCCCTGTCGGACCCTCTTGCCTCGGGATCTCTTACTTCCGCGATGTCCGGGGAGTCCGAAAGCTCCGAGTCCGAAACTTCCGGGACTGAGGTTTCTGGAGCCGAGGCTTCTGGGACCGAGGCTTCTGGGACCGAGGCTTCTGGGACCGAGGCTTCTGAGGCCGAGGCTTCCGAGGCCGAGGCTTCCGGGGCCGAGGCTTTCCAAGAAGTTCGGGACTCGGGCCAGGCTTCCACCTCGGAACGCCGCCTCCCGGATGTTGCTTTGGGGGCAAGCTGTGCCCTTTCGGATATAGAGGTGAGGAACTTAGTTTCTTACTTTCAGCTTCCCTCTTGGACGACCCCCCATCGGCCCGATTCCGCCACTAGGGCAAATACCGTTCGCCCGGGGTCTTTTTCTATTTACGTCGATAGCTTTGAGGCGGGATTCCGTCTCCCTCTCCCCACCTTCGTCGTCAATCTTCTTAGCTTCTATGGGCTGGCCCCTTCTCAGCTCTTCCCCAACTCTTGGCGCACTGTGTACGGATTCCTGAGCGTCTTCGCTCACGTGAAAATCCGCCCCTCCCTCAATGTCTTTCGCTATCTCTTCAAGATCCAGACGCAGGGGAAGTCGGAATGGTACTGCTTTGTCCCCCGGGTTGGCCGGAGGATTTTCTCTGGGAAGCCTTCGTCTATCCATGGCTGGAAGAGGAAGTTTATCTTCGTCTCTCTGCCGGAGAAGGAGAAGGGTGTGTGGCCCTTCCCCACCGAATGGGTGCCGCTGGCCGAAGGACTCTCGGGACCTCCTGTTCTGTCTCCCGTTCAGAGTACTATCGTGGGTCACGTTCAGGTGAGGGCCCCTTACGACGTCTCGGTGCTTCTTTCCGACGCGGAGCGGTTGATAAGTGCCGGGGTTTGGCCGGACCCTAAGCGTGATCCGGAGCGGGTCTTTCCGTACCTACCTCCCGGGGAGACTCCGCGGGGCCGCGGGGGAAGGACTGCCGCTCCTCCGGCCGAAGCTCTTCCGGCTTTGGAGGCTGACGAAGTTTCGGCCGAGGGTAAGTCGGCTCTGAGTCTATTACTCGATCCTTGTTTTTGGCTTCTGATATACCTTTCTTGCTTTGCAGCAATGGCCCAGCTCGATGCCCTCCTCGATCAGCTATCGGATCAGCGCGCTTCGCGCCGGGCGCCGGCCCCGCAGGCGGTGAGCAGGCCTGTCCGAGGTACCGGGGGTCCGAGGACAAGAGGCGGGGGCCTCGGGACTGCGGCCTCCGCCGAGGGTCGTGCAGTCGCCGCTGCTCTCGAGAGGGAGCAGAAGACTAAGTTTGCCTCTCGGGGAGGCGGCCGAGCGTTGAAGCGCCCCCGGGTAGAGGAGGCCGAGGGAGAGGTGGAGGCTCAGCTAATCAGGAGGAGCGCCGGGGCCCGAAGGGCTGCAAGGTTGGCGTCTCCCGAGATGCCGAGGGGTGACTCCCCTCCGGCCGTATCGGCAGGAGCCGATGGAGGAGATGCCGAACCGCGGGCGCCGCTCGAGCGGCGGCACCCCGCATCGAGGGAGAGCATGGAGGACACGCAGACGTGCCTTCGTCTGCTCGACAGCCTCACTCTCCCTTCAATCTTCGAGGAGCTGAAGGCCCACTCCATCACCGATCTGACGGAGATGAGTGCCCGCCTGTCGGTTCAGGTGAGCACCCCGAAAGTGTTTCAGCTCGTCTTCAGCTACTTCTTCTGATTCTACTGGCCCTCATCTGCCCTCGATCCGCAGGCTTCGATGACGAGCCGTGTCCTGATGCATCGTCAGGAGCTGCTCCAGCGTAAGCTTCTGGAAGCCGAGGTGGATCCGGTTGGTTCGGGGGAAGGCACTTCGGCGGCTCCTCGCATCGAGCCCCTAGTTGAGGGGCTCGTGACTGCGAGTGCCCGAGCGCGGAAGCAGCTGGAGGAGAGGGCAGCAGAGGCCCGTGCCGCCGCCGAGGCCAAGAAGAAGGCCGAGAGCGATCTTGCGGCGGTCGAGTCCGAACTCCGGACTTTCAAAGCCCAGACCCAGGACAGGGAGGCTCGGCGAGCTTCGGAGAAGCGCCGCCTCGTCGAGGAGGTGTCGACCTTGAAGCGGGAACTGGGAAAGGCAGCGGAGTCGGCCGTGGCCAACTACAAGGCCGGGAACGACTATGCCCAGGAGATCCTCCAAGCCCAGCTGCAGGCTTCTTCCGCGGTTTTTGACCTCGGACTAGCAGTCGCCCAGAGGGCCTGCCCGAGCGTCGATCTGACCGGGGAAGCCATGCCAAAGGGCGAGGAAGCCCGGGAGCTTTTATCCTGGTGGGAGGAGCTCGTGGCGGAGAGGGCCCCGCCTCCAGCTGATGCCAAGGAGGCCGGTGCCGAGGAGGCCGAGGCCGAAGAGGCCGATGCCGAAGAGGCCGATGCTGAAGAGGCCAATGCCGAAGAGGCTGCTGCTGAAGATGCCCTTGCTGAAGGCGCCGCTCCTGAAGCGGTGCAGGTCGTCGACTCTCCCTCTCCTTCTCCTGACCGAAATGTCGTCGAGGTGGAGGAGGAGGGGGTTGTCGAGGACTGATACGAGGGTTCCCCTCGGTTTTCTTTTTGCTTTACTTACTTTTGTAAGCTTTTGGCCAGGCGTACGGCTGAGCTTTGTACCTCCTTTTGCTTTAGAAAATGGAAGGAAGGTTTTTGGCTTTACCTGGCTGTCCCCTGTTTGACTTGGGTAGATCTGTCTCCTGTTTTTGGCCATATTCCGCGAAGCCGAGATCCGTCGTAGGTTTGGACAGGCCGTTGGTAGAATATCGCCTGGAGAATAATATGCTGCGCCTTGATCCGGATTGCATGGCCGAAGCCATTCGTTGGATCAAAAAGGGCTTACGGGCTTCAAGAGAATCATGCCGCTCCCGGTACGGTTTGCATGGCCGAAGCCACTCCTGATACGGTTTACACGGACTTAGGGAGAATACCATGCCGCTCCCGATACGGTTTGCATGGCCGAAGCCACTCCCGGTACGGTTTACACGGACTTAGGGAGAATACCATGCCGCTCCCGATACGGTTTGCATGGCCGAAGCCACTCCCGGTACGGTTTACACGGACTTAGAGAGAATACCATGCCGCTCCCGATACGGTTTGCATGGCCGAAGCCACTCCCGGTACGGTTTACACGGACTTAGAGAGAATACCATGCCGCTCCCGATACGGTTTGCATGGCCGAAGCCACTCCCGGTACGGTTTACACGGACTTAGAGAGAATACCATGCCGCTCCCGATACGGTTTGCATGGCCGAAGCCACTCCCGGTACGGTTTACACGGACTTAGAGAGAATACCATGCCGCTCCCGATACGGTTTGCGTGGCCGAAGCCACTCCCGGTACGGTTTACACGGACTTAGGGAGAATACCATGCCGCTCCCGATACGGTTTGCATGGCCGAAGCCACTCCCGGTACGGTTTACACGGACTTAGAGAGAATACCATGCCGCTCCCGATACGGTTTGCATGGCCGAAGCCACTCCCGGTACGGTTTACACGAACTTAGAGAGAATACCATGCCGCTCCCGATACGGTTTGCATGGCCGAAGCCACTCCCGGTACGGTTTACACGGACTTAGAAAAAATACCATAACAAGTTTTTCTGAAAGAAAGCGACTTCCTTTATTTATAGCCTCCGACTAAAAGCCTGGGGAGAGTTGACTTACATGTAATAACGCCGAAGGCGCTCCACATTCCATGTGCGAGGAAGGGGTTGGCCCGAAAGGGTTTCCAACCGGTAAGCTCCTCGTCTGATTACTTCCTTGACCCGGTAGGGCCCCTCCCAGTTGGGGGCAAGCTTCCCCGAGGCTTCGGCTGGCTTGGAAGCATGGGCATTCCTTAACACGAGATTCCCCACTTCAAAGCTCCGGGGCTTTACTCGAGTGTTATGGTACTTGGCCATTCGTTGCTGATAAGCCGCCAGTCGGATACGAGCTTTATCTCGGACCTCCTCAATGAGGTCCAAGTGGTCTTTCAGACCTTCCTCATTGGCTTCCGTATTATAGGCAATGACTCTGGGAGAAGGGAGGCCGATCTCTATGGGAATGACGGCCTCTACCCCATAGGCCATGCGGAAGGGAGTTTCGCCGGTGGGGGTTCGGCTCGTCGTCCGATAGGCCCACAGGACACTCGGCAGTTCTTCCACCCATCGGCCCTTAGCTTCGCCAAGTCGGGTTTTCAATCCCTGTAAAAGGCTTCGGTTAGTGACTTCGGCTTGGCCGTTCGCTTGAGGATGCGCTACCGAAGTAAACTTGTGGAGTATGCCGAAGCTGGCGCAGTTATCACCGAACCGTCGGCTATCGAACTGCTTTCCGTTGTCTGAGATGATGGCTCGAGGGACGCCGAACCGGCAAATGATGGACTTCCACACGAAGTTCCAAGCATTGTTGTCGGTTATTGAGGCGAGGGGTTCGGCCTCGACCCATTTGGTGAAGTAGTCGACTGCCACGATGAGGAATTTCCTTTGGCCGGTGGCGACGGGAAAAGGTCCCAGGATGTCGACTCCCCATTGGGCGAAAGGCCAGGGATCAGATAATGGGGTCAGAAGGGTGGCTGCCTGATGAATGAGGGAGCTAAACCTCTGGCACTGGTCGCAGCGCCGTACGAGGGCTAAAGCGTCCTCTCGAAGCGTGGGCCACCAGTAGCCTTGCCTTAGGAGCTTGTGAGCCAGGGCCCTTCCTCCCGCATGCGCCCCGCACACCCCTTCATGGACTTCCCTTATGGCGTAGTCGGCCTCGGCCGGGCCGAGGCACCGCAGCAAAGGTCGGCCAAATGATTTCTTGTACAACACCCCGTCCAAAAGGAGAAAGTGGGATGAGCGCTGCCGGATGCGCTTCGCCTCCCTAGGATCTGGAGGGACTTCTCCTTGGAGAAGGAAAGCGATGAGGGGAGTCATCCATGTCTCGGCTTCTGCTTCAGCAATCTGCATGGCTTCGGTTTCGCCGAGGCTGGGTTCGGCGAGCTCCTCGACGAGGATCATCCGGCCTCCGCCCCCGTCTTGGGTTGACGCCAGCCGGGAAAGGGCATCGGCCCAGGTATTCTCGGCTCTCGGGATCCTCACGATTTCACAAGAATCGAATTGAGCGAGGATCTTGCGAGTTACCTGGAGATAAGACGCCATCACTGCGTCCCGAGCCTCATACTCTCCGGAGACGTGGCCGGCGATTAACTGGGAATCGCTGAAGGCTTTTAAGTTCCGGGCGCCGAGTTTCTTCGCGGCTTGGAGGCCGGAAATGAGGACTTCATACTCGGCGGCGTTGTTAGTCGCCGGAAAGGAGAAACGCAGGGCGTACTCCGTCACAACTCCTTCGGGTGATGCCAGGATCCATCCGGCGCCACTGCCCGTGGAGCACGCGGAGCCGTCCACGAAGAGTCGCCACTCGTCCGGTGGTGCCGGTGCTGAAAGAGCCTCGGCTTCGGCCACCTCGGGTTCTGGCTGCGGCGTCGCGCAAGCGCCAGGGGTAAGTTCGGCGATGAAGTCTGCCAATGCTTGGGCTTTTATTGCTACTCGAGGGGCGTAGGAGATGTCGAACTCTCCTAGCTCAATTGCCCACTTCGCCAGCCTGCCGGACACCTCTGGTCGGGAGAGAACCTGCCTCAAGGGCTGGTTGGTGAGGACTTTCACAGAATGGGCCAGGAAGTACGGCCGAAGCCTTCTTGCAGAAGTGACGAGGGCCAGAGCTAACTTTTCCAGGGCTTGGTACCGGAGTTCCGCTCCCTGAAGGGCTCGGCTGGTGTAATAAACGGGCTTCTGAATGCCTTCTTGTTCTCGGACGAGGACGGTGCTGAGGGCCGTCTCGGAGACTGCGAGGTATAGGCTCAGAGGCTCCCCGGAAATCGGTTTTGACAGGATGGGGACTTTGGAGAGGTAGGCCTTCAACTGATTGAAGGCTGTCTGACACTCTTCCGTCCAGTCGAAGTTGTTGGCCTTCTTCAGCAGCTTGAAGAAGGGAAAACAGTAGTCGGCCGCCCTGGACATGAAGCGGCTGAGAGCTGCGATCCTCCCGTTCAGCTTCTGTACCTCTCGGAGGTTAGCCGGGGGGCGCATCTTTATGATGGCCGAAACCTTCTCGGGATTAGCCTCCACCCCTCGATGCGTGACCATGTAGCCGAGGAACTTGCCGGAGGCTACTCCGAAGGCGCACTTGGCCGGGTTCAGCTTCATCTTGTACCGCCTGAGGGCGGAGAAAGTCTCGGCCAGGTCGGCCAGGTGCTCCGCAGCAACGCGGCTCTTCACCAACATGTCGTCTATATAGACCTCTATGTTTCGGCCGAGCTGCGCGGCGAATACCTTGTTGACCAGTCGCTGATATGTTGCGCCGGCGTTCTTCAGACCGAAGGGCATTCGGGTGTAGCAGTATAGACCCAAATCGGTGGTGAAGCTGGTCTTGCTCTCGTCGTCCGGATGCATCCGGATCTGGTGGTAGCCTGAATAGGCGTCGAGGAAGCTTAAGAGCTCGTGGCCAGAAGTGGCGTCCACCACCTGGTCTATCCGAGGCAGTGGAAAGCTGTCCATTGGACAGGCCTTGTTGAGGTTGGTGAAGTCCACGCACATGCGCCATTTGCCATCTTTCTTTGGCACCATGACCACATTGGCTATCCAGTCTGGATGATGCACCTCTCGGAGATGTCCGGCGTCCAGTCCCTTTTGTACTTCAGCCTGGATGGCGGCTCTCCTTTCCTGGTTGAAGGTGCGCCGCTTCTGCTTCACCGGAGGCTGATCGGGATCGGTATGGAGTCGGTGTTCTGCTACCTCCGGGTCCACCCCGGGCATGTCTGCCGGAGACCAGGCGAAGATGTCGAGGTTCTTTTTCAAGAACTCGGTAAGCTTCTCTGCTTCACCTTTCTCCAGGCCGGAGCCTATCATCAGGACTCGTCCTTCGCCTCCTGGAACAGGGACGGCGAGGAGTGCTTCTCCCGGAGATGCTTCGGCTGATGACTCGATCGCTAGGGTTTCAGCTGCGTTCTTCCCTTTGACCGAAATCATGTAGCATTGCCGAGCGGCTTCTTGGCTTCCCTTGGCCTCGCCTATCCCACAATTGGTATGGAATTTCAGTTTCTGATGGAAGGATGAAGGTACGGCTCCGATTCCGCCGATGAGCCTTCGGCCGAATATGGCGTTGTAGGCTGACTCGATCTTCACAACGGCGAAGTCTGTTTCGATGGTCAATTGCCGGGGGGCGGAGCCTAAGGTTACAGGAAGCCGGACAATGCCCTCTACTCGGCAAGGCGAGCCGTTAAAACCGTAGAGGGGGCCCCGGTGAGGTTTCATGTTAGCCTCACTCAATCCCAACTTTTCAAAACAGTCGTAAAACAAGATATTTGGGGCACTTCCATTATCCACAAAGATCCTATGTACATCGTAGTTGTGGATTACAGCATTGACGACGAGAGCGTCGTCATGAGGGACCTGAACATCCGTCAGGTCCTCGGCGCCGAAGGTGATGTCTTCCAGACGAGACTTCTTTGGCTCGCCCTCAACTGCTGCTACTGTGCTACGCTGCCGCGGCCTGGACCCTTCCCCCGGTCCTCCGGATATCATCATGATAGACCCAGAACTGGGTCTTTGATGGGATGATTCAACCGGGGCCGAGGTGGCTTTGGGCGGAGGAGCGGCTTCTGTTGCTGAGGGCTGCTGTTGTCTGGGCGCTGCAGGGGCGTCCCGGTTCTGTTGCGGTGGCTGCTCCCGGCGGTACTGCGGCAGTCTCCCCTCCCGGATGATGCGGTCAATCTCTTCCCGGAGCTGCCGACACTCATCCGTCGTGTGGCCGATCTCCCGGTGGTATTCACAATACCTGCCGAGATCCCTTCGGCGGGGATCGGTCTTGATGCGATCGGGCCGTCGGAGCATGCCTTTCACCTCCATGAGCATTCGGGAAGGGGGAGCAGGTAAGGGTAGGTACCGCGGCTGCGCGTCCCGTCGCCTCTCCCTGTCCCATTCCTCCCTGCGATAGCGCTTTCGCGAGGACTCCTGGTCCTCCGGCCGAGGTCGGACCACCTGGGGAGCAGGTGCCGAGATGGCTTCGGTGGCGCCTCTTCCTCTGGACAGCATCAGGGCCTCCCGGTTGATGTATTTGTGGGCCCGTGCCACGAGGTCCTGGAAGGTCGGGGGATGGCGCTTCCCAATGGAACCGAAGAGCCCCTCGTCCCGACACCCGCTGATCACGGCTGAAACCGCGATTGAGCTGTCGAGGTTCGGGATTTGGGCGGCCTCGGTCCGGAACTTGGTGAAGTAGTCCTGGAGAGTCTCGGTAGGACCTTGCCGAATAGCCAGCAGACTAGCGAAGGTCTTGCTCTGCCGGGTGGCATCATAGAACTGGTCGATGAACAGCTGGCCCAACTGTGCTAAGGAGTGGATGGAGTTGGGGGCCAGCGTCTCGAACCAGGTGAGGGCGATCTTTTCGAGGGTGAGGGGGAAGAGACGGCAGCGGACTGCCTCGGAGATCCCCCGGACCCGGAGGTAGGAGTTGAACTTCCGGAAATGACAGACCGGATCTGTCATCCCATCATAGGGAGGGCCCTTCGGCAGCTTGAAGTCGGGGGGCACCTCAGTGGCCAGGAGCTCCGCCGTGAACGGGGTCTGCTCCAGGATGCTGCTGGCGAGGGACGCCCCGTGAGGCTGGGACACCATCTGCTGCATCTCCTTGCGCATCGCCGTCAGCCGCTGGTCCAGGTCCGGGGCGGCCGAGGTGGTGATGGATGGCCCTCCGGTGCGGGCCGGATGGTACTCCGACGAAGCATAATCCTGCTCCGTCGGGCGATCGACGCGGGGAGCTCGAGCAGGCAATGCCGAGGGCTCGCTGCGTGCCGCCGCAGCTTCGTAGAGAGAGGCTGGCGCAGGCACCGGTCGGAACCGGGCGTCTTGTACTGAGTAGAGTGGGGGGAGCGGTGCCTGCTGGGGAGGCTGCCCCGTCAGTCCCATGCGCTGGGCGATGGCAGATACCATCTCCTGAAGAGGCGCTAGGGACGTGACGGCAGCGGCCAGCGTGGCCACCTGCTGCTGGAGTACCCCCACTCGGTCTTCCGAGCCGAAGGACTCCGGGATAGTCGGCAGAGGCGGGTTCGGCGGGGCAGATGGCGCGCCTTCGGAAAGCGGCATCTGTGCCGAAGCCTCCCGCGCTTCCGCTTCGCTCTGCCCGGATCGTCGGGTCACAGGTCGCTGAGACATGACTTGTTTTGTTGGTTTCCCACAGACGGCGCCACGTGATGTAGACTGGATCTATCACGACCGGATCCCGCAAACGGGGATCCGAAACAAGGAGGATCCGGAGCCGGTCCGGATCGAACGGTGACGATGGGACCCGACGGGGATCCACAACAGGGCGAAGCCGAGGCTATTACGGAATGAAGAGGATCCGCCCGCGGGGGGCGCGATCTGCCGCCGGAGCTGCTCTTGGATAGTGAGCCGCTGCCCCTTCGGTCGGACGAAGGCGCGGCGCGAGCAGGAGCTCCTGTCGGCGGAGCGGTCGACGAGCGTCGGAACAGAAGCTGGAAAGTCCGAGATCGGACGGGGGGACGGCTCGCTCTCCGACGAGGGGGTCCGAAGGCACCTTCAGCGCGAGGCCGAGCTTCCTGGCGCGGGGCGACCGACGGGATTGCCCTCGGACGGCGAGTCCGAAGGCTACTTCAGCGCGAGACCGAGTTTCCTGGCTTGGGGCAGCCGGCGTTCGGCGTCGAGACCGGGGAGAGGAGTCCGAGGTCGGCGGCCGAGACCGACTCGGGGAGGTCGGCGATGATTCGAACCGAGCCCCTGCAGGAGGGAAAGAAGAAGAAGAACCAGTCAGCAGGAGTCCCGGGCGTCAGCCCTGGGGAACCCCCTCCGACGGTCAAGTTAGCTTCTGAAGAAGATTCGATTCAGGAAGCAAGAAGAAATAGCTAGAACACTATTCGGACAGTAGTCCTTTAAGGGGTTTCGGAAGCTTAGGGGAGCATCCGTTTTTCCCACCACCTCCTTGGCCACAAATAGCAGGATACTTATAGCGGAGGGTAGCGGATGGTTAACGGTGGCAGCCGATATAGGACTAAAAGGAGGCTTACCGACAAACCGCCATAGCGTCTGATCCGCCACCGGAGTGGGCCGGATTCGGCTACCGGGCCGAAGGGGGTTGGGCCGCTGACGGGCCGAAGCCTGCCGGGCCCTGGGCCGCCGTGCTGTTCCCGGGCCGTAGGCTGGTGGGCCGCTGACGGGCTGAAGCCTGCTGGGCCGGGAGCGACGGGGCCGCTTATGGGCCGAGGGCTGCTGGGCCGCCAACGGGCCGAAGGCCGCCGGAGGGCCTAATACTGCTACTGTTAGGCTGAATGGGGTTTGGGCCTGCTTCAATGGGCCGAATCGGATTCTGCCGCATCACCCTCCATGCCCCCTTTTGTTCCCCCTCTCTATCTTTAATATAATCGTTAGCCTCTGTTGTTGTTCAAAAAAAATTGCTATTATCAATATCCTGACCAATTTACGAAAAGATCATCAAGTGTGTCTCCGTTGGACAGAATTCAAAGATAATTGGGTGCATAAAAACAAGTCTTTGTTGATGCTCTTGTATATGAAATTATCTTTTGAATAGGCATAGAAGACTGGCCAGGTGAACATATTGAACCTGCAGAGAGTTCAGGATATCCTCTTAGACAACTGAAAAAAGGGAGAAATTTTTAAAAGCTCACTTTGTTTGCAGAATAATTTAAACCAGAATAAGGTTTTGAGAATTTCTTAAATCAGAATAAGAGGTATTTTGATTTGGTAAATTGTTGGTATTCCACCCAGAATAAGGAGAATTACACTACGCTATTCCAAGTGATTTGGTAGGAATAAGTAGAATAAGAAGTGAAATAAAAGGTAAAATTGAGAGAATTTGAGAAATTAGATATTCCAGGTAGGTTTGGAGAGTTGGAGGAATTAGAAGAATTAGGCATATCCTCAACCAAATCAGAATAGGATTTTTATACCGACTATTCTGATCCTATTCCACAAACAAAGTGAGCCAAAAAGATTAATTGAACCACTGTCAGCGATATATGTAGTCTTAGCGAGATTAGATGAGCTCTTAAAGCTCGGGAGATATCTTTTCCTTTTGAGTGAGCCAACCTATCTTCTTAGGCTCACTTTGTTTGCAGAATAACTTAAATCAAAATAAGGTTATGAGGATTTCTTAAACCAGAATAAGAGGATATTCCACTGTGCTATTCCAGAATAAGAGGGTAAATTATTGGTATTCCAGAATTAGATATTCCAAAATAAGAGGGTAAATTGTTGGTATTCCACCCAGAATAAGGAGAATTACACTGCGCTATTTCAAGTGATTTGGTAAGAATAAGTAGAATAAAGAGTGAAATAAAAGGTAAAATTAAAAAAATTGAGGGAATTAGATATTCCAGATAGATTTGAGGAGTTGGAGGAATTAGAAGAATTAAGCATACTCTCGACCAAATTAGAATGACCTTTATACCGACTATTCTGATCCTATTCCACAAACAAAGTGAACCTTAAAGATCAGCGCAGAGACGCCTCCACGTCGTCTCCACCTCCTGCTATTGATAAATTTGGAACGTCGATGTCAACCACTCCAACTAATGTCATCTTCATCAGTCTCTCACCCTGCCAACTGTGAGGAAGAAGACAAGGGCTGCACTCAGCAGACCGAAGATGTCAGCTAAAATGGCCTCCAAGAGAATAAAATATGTAATTACACATCATCCTCTTCATTAATATATACACTTCATGATAACAACACCGTTAACCTGTACCCTCATAAAAGTTTACCCCGAAGTACCCTTACATTTGTAAATAGTGGTGACTGCCGAAGAATAAAGCGTGACCCACCCTCAGCCGAGGAACATCAGCTAACAGCATGCCCCACATAATGTATCACCTATAAAAGTCATGCTTGTCGATTACCATAAAAATTAGTCTCACTCCTATGATCTTCTGAATCTTATTTTTGGTAGACCTGTCAAATACCTTCTCATACAACTTGATAAGGGTATCCCTAAAGATAATAGGAAGTATAACAGGAGATGAAAAATGATAAATTGTCCTTAAGTTACGTAAGAGGGCTTAGATGGATCTAGAGAAAGTAAAGTCTAGCGAACCTGAGGAACTACAGCCATGAGCTATTCAGTAACCCTGGTAAGTAGGCTCTGTACAACAGCTGAACACGTTACAGAGGCTATAAACTAAACATTAATTGAATAAGAACGGTGGCCTTCGATGCGCAGCCCTCGAAACAGTGTCATCTGACTATTACAGAGCTTGCATTATTTAGGAGAAACCGAACACTTCAATGCATCAAAATATTTCATCAACTCGAATTATGTTCCCATATTTAAAATGTATGTGAACAATCCCCCCGTGAAGCAGCTAATTCAGAGGTGCACCAAGGGAGCAAGTGCTCCACTTCCAGCGAGTTGTGCACAATATTCACCTATTCGAAAGGTTCATACTAGTTAAAGGGCTTTTCAGTTTTCCAAAAGGACAGGTGCTACTGGGTTAACTGTGACCGCTACCTTGCAGACTTGATGAAGACCAGTTAACTAAGACCAAATGCTTGCTTCAACTCCAAATCTTGGATGCCCAATGCTCTCACTAATCAGCTTTCTCAGCTCAATTTCACTGGGAAACCTGTGCTCCTTCAGCTTTGAGAAAACCTACAGAGACAGGAAAGAAGGAAAAACGAGTTTGGAAGCTTTTTTCATACCCGAGGTGCTGAGATTGTGTCGCAATAAATAAACCTAAATAGAAACTTGAGCAACAACATGTTTTACTATCGGAAGGCACCTTGTGTCAGGATAAGAGAAATAACTGTATGCAGGATCTTGATGCACATAACAAGAAGCAAAATAGATTCTGTAAGAAGCAGGAGGTAAACATAAAGTACGGGAAGCATAATCAATCTGTTAACCCAAACAGAATGCTAATTACATGATTTGATTGACAGTATCCAATTTAGGCCGTGTATCAAGCCTCTAAAACTAATCCAGCAATTAAACAAGGCTCCTGACCCAAGTGACAGGGCAATATGCAAGGCTCCTTGGCCACATGGCAGCTGCCTTCTAAATCACCTGCTGCTAGGAAGCCAGGCCCGTGGAAAAAAGTCGAATGTGAATTCATGCCACGGCATATGCAACCTGCTCTCCTATTAGAAGTCAGAGGAATGAACCCATTGCATTTTTTTATGGCACCAACAGTCTCCAACAGGACCAAAACTTCATTTGAGATGTTAGCTCCTTTTCCCTTGATTTGTCTTCTTGCTTCTATACACGAAACCCCCTCCCTTTTTCTCTTCCCATCCCTTGCCGCCTTTCCTCCCACACCATTGCCCCCATAAAAGGATTGTATAATCTTTTATTGAGATTGGACACTGCCACAGCTTAACCAAATAGGAAAAAGGAAGGGATTGCTGACTATACAAGTGTGTGCATGAGTTCGTCACAGTCATGGATTCCACATCCCAAAAAAAAATCCTCAATTCGACCAATATATGCTCACCGGTAACAAGCAATTACTGTGCCATGCTGAACCTCTCATCTCATCCCCCAGATCTCGGGGTAATAGAGGAGCACACGATCAACTTTCTTAGGCTTTACCTGCATAGGCAGCATTTGGGACTATCATGCAATGCCAAGTCGCAAAGTGGGCATCTGCTTGCATCAACAGTGTTTCCTTCACCCAGGTGACCAGCCATAGCTTAGAGCCAAAGTGAATCAGCCGGTCACCTTGATACACAAGAAACAAAAATCTAAGCAGCCCGTTGCTAAGAGATTGGACTACCTTACACCTTTATAGCCATTGACATTAATTGGATGAAAACAGAAAAAATAAAAATAAAAATGATGAATATCATCCTATCACACGAATTTGGAGAAGAGCTTCACCCAGTTTTCCCAACCTCCCATTCATCTAAATAGATGATGAAGTAGATATTTGGCTTATGACTGGGTCAAGGATGTAATTGGAAGTTATTTGACCTGACTGATAAAAATCAAGATTTAATAACACCGTAAATAAAACTGTTGAGTTGAGAGCATCTGACGCCATACCAAGCCCATGACCATTTTTACATGAACAACTGTAACAAACCGATAAAATTTACATTCACCTCCACCCTAATAGTACTCGTTATTACTCCGAGAGAAAAAAATACTAATTTCTTCTTCGAAGAACAGCTTACAACCAAGAAAAGGAGAGAAGTCAAAGTCAAGATGCTCGTCACCAAATATCAGATGGCACGAATATGACAATAGAAAATATGTATTGCTATGCAAAAAGTGCATAAACCAATGTTATAAAGGGAATTTGCAGCTAGAGATGAAAGCTTACCTATTAAGTCCAATATTGGCCCTATCATTTTCCTCATTCACTAAGTAAGACATACTCTTTTACCTCTCGTTAACACATTACCCTTTTACCTATACCTATGCTTTTTCTCAAAAATTCCAGAATTGATAACCTAAAGGTTGTTTATTGAATGACAACAAAACCAGCATAAGTATTCAACCCTATAAGTTATAGAAAATGTTTGAAACTGAAGTACAATTTTTACTATTGAAACATATAAAATGCACATACAATCTTTTACTTCTGAAACATAAAACATGCATAAACATGACATGGATAATTTTCTACCAAACTGCAGTGCAAAGCGTATCGCCGTATCTACTTCACAAACACAAAACATGGTCAAAGGGAGCTATGTGGTCTGGGCAATAAAGCAAGGAGCCAAATTCCATATTCTGGATTCGAGGTCCAATCCTCTCATTTGCTATGCAGGAATCGATCAACAGTGACCGCTAAAGGAAGAAGCCTAAGCATCCAGGTCCCTTAGAAGTTAGAGCCCTAGACACATTATGCTGGGTGTTAGAAGAAGCTAAGCCTAATTTGAAAATAATCCTTTCGATCATACAAAATCAGCCTAATAAAGTTCAAACTAAGTAGCATTTGTGTAGATTTGACAGAAAGATGCCAGAGACCGATACAAGGAACAGAGAGCAGACTGCGAGCAGATAAGGGAGGAGAGAGATGGTGATATAATGAGAAACCACAACCACTGATCAAATTTTAAGTGTCAGCATGGTATAATACTATATAGATGCAAATATTATAATACATATAGGCTAGACAGATAACTGCATTTGGACGGGTTTATAAAATATACCCATACCCAAGTACAAAAGCTTGAAAAACCTGTATCCGTATCACTTCAGAAAAGGGACTGACAGAATTTTAGGTGATGCTTACATCCCTATTTGTGGTTGAGACTCCTGCTTGCCCTTCTTCTTTTTAAATTCTAACTCTTGGCAGCATTCACTTTTGTCCCTCTGTCACCTGTTAACTCCTACTAATTACTCGATTTTGGTCCCATATCAGTATATCTATATATTTGCTTTTGGGGTTTTTTTGTTTTGTTTTTGGTATTTCCTTCATGTTACCCATTCTCCCTCCATAGAAATTGCCACTGGCTAAGAATTGACTAGTGGGAACTGGGCACATTCAGAAGGTTGTCTTCTCCTACCTATTAATTGACACTCATCAATATTTAGCTCTTCAAACAGGAGGTTGGTAGTAGATTGGCAGTCAAGCTACAAGATTCATCCAATACTTGGGATGGCCCAGACTGGGAGGATAAGCCTTCACAATGATGACATGAACACTAGCTTCAAGATTGTAATATTCAAAACTAGAAGAAGTAAAGAGTGCTTTGCTAATCACAAATAAAAGGCAAACTACAAAATTCTTCTCTACATTACATAGAAGGGGAGCCAGAACATGTTGGTGAAATAGATCCTTCAGCAGTTAGAGAGCTCATCAGAATCCAATTTGTAAACAAAATTAAAAGAAATGTACACGCATACAGCTACCCTCTCTATAGGGGGGTAGCTAGGAACAGTCCAGTTGACCAACCTTGGGGTCAAAAAACCTGGAAATAACTTAAGACGTATATGCTATGGATTTTAAAAAGTTTACGGTATTTATCAATAATAAAAAATATTAATTTCAAAATTGTTCTGTTATAGGATTTTTGAGGAAGGCTCGGAGGCCCAAGGGAGGAGGACGACAGGGTAAAACAAGAGGAAGATGCAGAGGAGGAAGGAGGGGGAGGAAGAAGAAAGAAAGAACCAGGGGCTTCTCACCCCTCTACAGACCCATCTCGGGTCCTCACACACCAACACAAGGACGCACATTGGCAGCTAGAGCAGAACTTTCCATCTCAATCATTAGCAATCATTGGGTTTCCCCAAAAGGGAACACATGATCATATATAGGCCTCCCAAAAGGGGAGCCCTGCTACATGGATAGACTATAGTACCCGTAAGACTCCTAAAATAGGAAAACATATGCAGAAAATATAACAAAAATTGAAAAGACACTAAATGGGCCTCTAATAGGCCTTATTCATGTCCAAAGGCTATAAAGTACTCCAATAGTCAAAAGACATGTCTCCAAGCCATCACGCAGCCTACTTTATGTTGCCCATTACTCTACTTCTGCATCAATCTCCCCCAATTCGAAAAAATTTGCCTTTGAATTTTAAAATGCGCCAATATATAGGATGACTAGATCAACTGTGGGAAGTACCAAGTAGAGGATCATATCCATAATCACAAATTGCTCGACTGCATGTGAATCACAGAAGGCCTGCCATATCAGATCAATAAAATCTAATCCTGACTCCACATTTGACAGAGGATCTGGACTCTTTGGAGGAATCAGGTCATGATCACCAATGTGTAACAAGTCAGCATCGAACTCAAAAATATCGAGCATGTGCAACCCCGAATCAACAAATAGATTGTGGTCCCATGAATCCACGTCCAACAGCTCACTAGCAGTTGTCAACAACGCGTTGTCCTCAAATACATCATCGGATATCCAGCAAAGTCCAGACTCGACAAATAAATCAGCATATGCGGCGATCTTAACTGTAGGTGCAGCACATGCATGGATTGTTGACTCCACTTTGGCCACTTTCTGTTCCAGAGGTGTCAATGTTGATTTAGCAGAAACATCAGCCTTAAAGAGGAAATTACCCTACAAGTGTGGCGGCTGCAAAACGCATTGAGATTGCTCAAAATTCATGGTGGCATGCCGCTCTTGTAACCACTCAGACCCTACAATGATGGAAAAGCCTCATCATGGATAAATCTCAGCCCAAGCTCCATCATAACACATAAAATCTGTGGAGTGAGTGTGCTCTTGACATCTCACATGAAACTCAACAAAAGCATGGTCGTGCTCAACAACAATTTCACTAGTTTAAGATAATAAATCCAAAATTCTTTGAGAAACACAATTGCCGCATGGGCGCAAATCAAATCTCAAAGCAACGACCTTCTCATTTGTTAATTGAACTTGAGTACGAAAAGAAGAGGGAAGCATGATACTAGATCTCAACTTGTGCTGTCCAGTGAGTGGAAGGAACACTAAACAGGGTCGGCCATATTGTAAGGAAGCTGTTGATGCGTTCGACTCGCAAAACGGAGTCCAAATGAGTGACCTCGATATGCGTGCAATGATGGCACACAAAACAAGGTGTTGTCTGAGTTGACGTACGCTGAATTGGGTTCGTCTCGCTGAGGCGAGACCAATGGCGCTGACAACACTCAAATCGGAGTCCAAGATGACCTCGAACAACAGGGACAACGTCTTTGTAAAGCAAGTAAGTGCGGCACGCAAAATGAGGCCCAGCTGACATACGGGATGAACAACGAGATCAACCTCGTTAAGACGATCCCAACGGCGCAACCGGTTCGCCAATCGGAGCATGGATGTGGTCGCGGCGCTGGCGGTACGATAAGGACTCCTAGTGCACCTCATGTGCACTGTAGCAAACCAAGTTGGAACCTAGTTTGGACCTTGGTGCAGGTGGCTCGAATTGACCTGCCTGGCTGAACACAAACTTGAGCCAAATGACTTGGAATTAGAAGACCAAGGTAGTTCGGACCACGTGGTACAACCTGGTTGGTTGGTTAGAGGCCGACCTGGTTCAGACCAAGAGTAGGTCAAACCTGGTTCAACCAAGTTGCGCTTTAAAAGGGCTCAGGCCCGTCCCTTTCTTCCCTTCCTCTAACCCGAAGGCAACAAAGAGGGAGAGACATATAACGGCAGGTAGTGCAAGGGGGGCGCCGAAGGCGGCGGTAGCCCCGACGGACGTCGGTGACAGTGGTGACGGCCCCGGCGGGCGGTGGCAGCAGCCACGACCGACGATGGAGGCAATGGCTACAGCAGGCTACAGTGGGAGTAACCGTAGAGGTAGGGGGTCCAGCGGCGGCGAACGATGGAGATGGCGAGGGCACCGGCAACGTCTACAGTGGCTGACGAGAGCGGCGGCAACGCTGGCCGCAGGGGCTGCCGACGGTAGCGGCAGCAACCTGTGGGACTCCCAGCGGGCAGCGGGGTTCCGGTGGGGGACCGACAGGGTAGGGTAGCACTGGCGGTGCCGGTGAAGGTCGGCGACGGTGGCCCCAGTGGAGCCAGGTGACAGTGACGTCGGCATACCCGAGCGTTCTCCTCTCTCCTCTTCTTCTATGTCTTTCTCTGCAGCAAATTGAACCGAGGGGAGAGAGAGGGAAGGGCGGTAGCTGCACAGGCGTGGGCGGCGACGACGACGATGACGTCGAGTGCCGGCAACGGCAACAACGGCCCTGGTGGGGTTGGGCGACGACGACGACGGCGGGCCCGAGCCCCCACCTCCATCTATTCCGCTTCTTTTCTTCTTCTGCTGCTTTGCTGTAGGAGAGAGGGGAGGTGGATGCCGCAGTGGTGGTGGGATGGCTAGAAGTTGCAGAAGACGGCAACATCAGTGGTGGACGGCGGCGGTGCAAAGGCACAATGGGGGACTGAGCTTGGGATCTGATACCAAGCTGATGGGGCACAGAGAGGGGAAAACAGGAGGAAGGTTTGGAGGCCCAAGGGAGGAGGACGACATGGTAGAAGAAGAGGAAGATGCAGAGGAGGAAGGAGGGGGAGGAAGAAGAAAGGAAGAACCAGGGGCTTCTCACCCCTCTACAGACCCATCTCGGGTCTTCACACACCAACACAAGGACGCACATTGGCAGCTAGAGCAGAACTTTCCATCTCAATCATTGGCAATTATTGGGTTTCCCCAAAAGGGAATATATGAGCATATATAGGCCTCCCAAAAGGGGAGCCCTAGTACATGAATAGACCACAGTACCCCTAAGACGCCTAAAATAGGAAAAAGACATGCAAAAAATATCACAAAAATTGAAAAGACACTAAATGGGCCTCTAATGGGCCTTATTCATGTCCAAAGGCTCAAATAAACATATAAAGTACTCCAATAGCCAAAAGATGTGTCTCCAAGCCATCAAGCGGCCTGCTCTATGTTGCCCATTAGTTTGCTCTTGCATCAGTTTTATACCCAATCTATACCTTTACTTTAGTTATAGATAACGTGACATATTTACATGATGGAATCCCTTGGTGCATGTAATTTGTAGGTGATACCATTTTAATTGAGTAAAGCATAGAAGGCTTAAATGATAAGTTAGAATGGTATAGAGGTACCTCAGAATCCTAAGGTTCTAGGATTAGACAAATTAAATCAGAACATATGAGATGTAATTTTAGTAACATGATTGTAGGCCAAGACCACTTAGTTATGACCGATAGACAAGTTATTCCTAAAAGTAGTTATTTTCAATATTTAGGCTGTATATTATTCAAAAGAATGGGGAGATCCAAGAAGATGTCACACGTATGGTTAAGGTAAATTGGTATATTGGAGAAGTGTGTCCGGAAACCTTTGTAATCAATAGATCCCATTAAAGCTTAAAGGAAAGTTTTACAAAACCACTACGAGACCTGCCATATTTTATGGGATTAGCAGCAAGGAAATATCCGTCTCTCCTAAGGTTATTTAAAATGGTGGGCACACATACTTTCAGGACACTGCGCTTCACATAAACAAAGTATGTGTGCAGTGATGAAGATGTTAAGATGAATGAGCAGCAGAAAGATTAAGAAGGATAAGATTCAAAATGGACATGCATATCGAGACCTAGGTGTAGGTTCAATCAGTGTTAAGTTCAGGGAAATAGGCATAGACTTTTTTGGATGTGCATAATTGCCCAGGTTTGACATAAACTTACTTAACAGGTAGAATAGTACCAACCGGCTTTGGCCTGGTTGGTAACAGGTAGAAAGGGGTTATCACGGGGACTCCCAGGTTCGAACCTGGGAGGGGTTGGTTTTCTTCACTTTGTATGAACAGTCCCTGCCACTGTGGCAGGGACCCTCAAAAAACAGGGAGAATATCCTTATCCTTTAAATAGAAAGTCTATCCTTCACTTTATTCTTATCCTTTTGTACCTGTGTCCATATCCTTATCCACAAAAATTATTGAGAATGAATGCATAAAATGCCAAATTTTAGAATAATATTGCGAATTCTACACAAACTTTTATAGCATCTCTGCTAGGGTTTCAACAATTCTATACTAGATCAGGAGAGAGAGAGAGAGAGAGAGAGAGAGAGAGAGGAAGCATGAGTCAGCACACACCCCTTGTTGCTGCCTCCAGGAAGAAGGGGAGGAGTAGACTTAAGGATCTTTAAAGGAGGAAAATGGTGGGGGAAGGCAAAGTCGAAAAAAGCACAAGGTAAAGGAGATCTTGGTCAAGATCAGTGTGGCTACCATGAACCCCATAGTGGGAAAGCCTAGCAAGCAGATTGAATGGGTAGATGGTGGGAGCTTGTGAGGTTGGAGTACCCCAAATGCTATGTAGATCTACCATGATGTCCCCAAACCTGAAGATTCCCTTTAACAAGTCAAAGCTCGTCAACCTCTGTCCTATGACTCACAGGGTTTTCTCAACATTGGGTCCCTCAGCGGAGAGAGACTAGGATTTCAAGAAGGGAGCACATGAGATTTCCCACTCCCTATGCACTCCACACCTGATATTTAGGAGAGGAATTTCACCTATACATCTTTTGCAGTTCAAGTCTCCCTAAATAATAGCCATTGATCAAGTTGTCTCCTTTGAACAACAACTTTCATAAAACATTTCTTATATTAACACTGTCATATATAACGTTCTTAAATATAAATAATGAAAAATCAAGCTAAAAATTATATAAAAAGAGCTCTTACCTTATCCTTCTCCGAAGTAAAAATGACAAAGATAATATCCTTTTCCTTAAATATATATATTCAAATATCCTATAATCTTTGTATAAGAATAGATATTTCGAGTTATCTTTTTCGTGTTGGATCCTCAAGTGCAATCAAATTCAGGTGGAGGATGGCAAAGGACCTGAGGAAGGTATAAAATAAGACAGTTTGATATTGCAAGAGGGGGCATTGCCAGAATTAGCAACAAACATCGCATTAGATAGATTGAAGGGGTGGGATAGGCTTCATATAGCCATTCTAAAAGGCCCAAATAAATGAGCTAAGGCTCTGATGATGATGATGAAATGGTTTTAAATCAAAATTTTAATAAGGTCTTAATGAAATTCTTAGAGGACTTCTATTAAGTTGCCAAAATCCAACCCCCAAGGAGGGGAGGTAGTAAAGGAGGGAAGCTGCCATGGTGCCTCCAGAATTGAGATCAGCCATACATCATAGATTTCCACTCCAATCCAGAACTGGAACTGGAATAAGCCAAGACTCCTGTCCCAGAATCCAGTTTTAAATTCAATATGTCCAAAACAAGAATGATGATCTAACATCCTATATTCTGAAGATCAGATAAACTTGTCAGGTTATAATGGACTCCACAAGAAGTTTCGATGCTCATGTTTCACTAAGAGATGGTGGGCCTTGTAGGGTCATTAAGATGGAAGAAAAACTTTATCTGGAGTAAGAGAGAGAGAGAGAATGTGAGAATACAAAAATCTGCTCAGCCACCAAGCCTACCCAAAAAATAGAATAAAATGTTAAGGAAAAAAATGGCTGATAGAAGCTACTTCAACAACCCTAAAGTTTGGACCTATGCTTATGATTTGTTGAAGGTGGCTCTATCCTTATGGTAATGGTTGAATTATCACTTATTACCAAACTAACAAGACATTAAACTAACAAATGTTTTTGGCTAGACAAATCCTGCAAGAGCAATTAAGGAGGTTCTGTTGAATGCTTCAAAAAGAACAAGATTTACCTTTTCTTTGGAACAAAAGGAGTAAGAACACTTAACACACTGATCGAGAACATTGTTTGCAAGGAATGATACTACCAATGATAATCATGCAATATTGTTTCTCTTCCTACTGATGATTCTCATCAAACAAGACCATCAAGGACCATGGGTCAAAGAGTTGTTAAATGGAGCAAATCAATACAACTATCCTTTCAATGAATCTGTGAGGAAAGGAAATTTTAAGCATCCAATAAAAATCTCCCCTCTTTTATATTCAAAGAGTCAACTGGATAAAATAAAATGGTTATACTATTGATCCATGCATCGCATTGAACGTGAATATACATACCCCACAAGGAAATCATTGCTTTGAAACTTTCAGCAATGACGACATAATTCACTAGCCATATCTCCAGTTTTCTCAAAGCATAGAGGAAGTCAATCCTTAGGATATTTTTTTGGCTTCATTCATTTATTCTTTTTAGGGAGGGAAGATGCTTAAAAATGGTAATTAAGGTACTTATATAGGACTTGGAACTTGGGTTTTTGAATCTTACTTCATCGGATTCATATCTCATGTTCTAAGGTGCCTACAATTAAATTTAGGGTCATGCTGCCTTAAAACCATGGATGACACCATTTCAGATTTGAAAAGAGAGGATCTTTTGACATTTAAAGCCACACAAATTTCCTTAGTTAGAAGCGAATAAATATTGTCACTTTGTTAGTAATGTAAGGGTTCCTCTATAAACACAGAAGAGTTCAGAAACCAATAACCCATGACAACTTAAAAGGAAAAAATATTAAGAATGAGAGTAAGAGAGATGGAAGAAGAGTATGAAGTGTGAAAACACATGGTGATCTAATGTGACTCTAATGACGCATGTCAACAAGATACCTAGCTACTATATATTAAAAGACAACGAAAAAAGAATAGTTAGGTGTACAATCAACCAAAATTTGCTCAAAGCCAAGACCTCCCCTCCCAAAAAGGAAAAAACAATCAGAGACACTATTTGAACAAAATTGTCACCCCCTAAACATGTATGTGTGTGTGGAATACACATGCATGCATTAAAGGAAGCTAGGGTTTTCTTTATACCTTATGCATGCATGCAGAAAACAAACATAAGTTAGGGTTTCATGCCCTATATGTATGAATGCATGCATAAGAAAAAGAAGGGCAAAGAAAATAATAATACCTGCAGCAGAGGCAGCAGCAGGCAGCCAAAGCAAAGGCAGCAACAGCCACCAGCAGCCGCAGCAGTGGGGCAGCCGGAGGGGACTGCGGTCCCCTGTTTTGGTCCTGAGCCTAGAGAAAAGGAAGAGGGGAGAGAGAGAGAGAGGGGTGTGGTTGGAAGAAGAGACCCACCAGGTCTCTCTTCCCCCCTCCCCTCCCAACCGGTCCTCTTATGGACCCCCACCGATGGGGGGGGGGGGGGGAGGAAAAAAGAGAGGAGAAGAAAAAAAGGAAAGGAGGAGCGAGGAAGAGCCACCGGTGGCTCTTCCCCCCACCAGTGGAGCCACCGGTGTTTTTTTTTTTTTTTTTTGGTGGGGGGTGGGGTGCCACTGGCCCCTCCCCCTCTTCCCTCTCTCTGTCGGCTCTATCTCTCCCTCTCTCTCTGACATGGCACCGGTGGGGGGTACCACCGGCCGCTCCCTCCCCCCCCCCCCCAAAAAAAAAAAAAAAACCGATGGCCTCCCTAAAGGCCTTTTACCCTCATGGCCATTTGGTACGAAAAACAGAGAGGCTGACACATACACAAGAAGGGACAGGAAAAGAGAGAGAGAGAGAGAGAGAAGACTTTGCCACTGCTGCAACTCCGCTTCCAGCTCTTGTGAAGGATTTTGTGCGTGGAATAAAAGAAGACATAAAAGGATTTGTCGATTTAAAGATTGTAATCTTATTGATAAATTTACGGGTTCGTTTCTATGCATGATCCAAAGCCTTAGACTCCTTTAGGACTAATTCTAAGTTCTCAAAGTCTACACTTTAAAATAAAAGGAACCCTTTTTCAAAAACCTAAATTTTTTTAAATATTTTTCAAAAAAATGAAGTCTCAGACACAAATGAACTTTAGTTTTCTAAGTTCTTAGGAAAATAAAGGCGACATAAATCCCCCTAACAAAGTTTTAAACTTTGCATCCGAACACTGACTCAGAACACGTCCAACAAAGTGAATGTATAGTAGGTATAGATAGGTGTACAATCAACTTAAGTTTGCTCAAAAGCAAACACCTTCCCTTCCAAAAAAAAATAGAAACACAGATAAGCTTTAGTTTTCTTAGTTCCTAGGAAAATAAACGCCACATAAAACCCTCTAAATGTTTTTGTATCCACCTACTGACTGAGCGCACATGTCCAAAGTCAATGCACATTTCAAAGGGATAACTTTTAAGTTTTAACCATGAGAGACTTTTCCATAAGTAAGAAATTCAATTTGTTCATCCTTCCTTACTTCAAGATTCTGACCATGTTGCAGACATAAAGGATTTATCCAGTAATGCACCAATACACAAGGTTTCAGAAATCATAAGAAATAACATAATTGTCATTGATAAAGTACCAGAAGCTTCACGAACAAGACATCATAAGATCTCATACGGTTGCAATTCAAACAGAGAATCAGAAATGCAATTGCCTAATCTCTTACCAAGTCACCATTGCAATAAACTTCAAAAGCACCCGAACTTTGCAGGAAGTTTTGCACTACATTGCCAAGAAGCCAGGTACTCGCGATGGTTCCAAATCTATTTGCGCGCAAAGAGGTGTACCAAGGAGGCAGAGCCACGTATCCCAGCCTTGGCAAAATCTGGTCACCTGCCATCATAATGCCAAATACTCCAAATTGAAAAACTGGTACCAGTTTGCTGAGCAGGTGCTTCGGAAGAGGGGGAGGATAATTCGACAGAATAACATTAATCCCAGGGAAAGAAGTTTCAAGCATTTTCTTCGTCGTCAACGCGTTCCCCCTGGCAAAAGGCCATCCATTGCATACAGTTTCAGAAACTTCTCACATCAAAGTTCCTGTACCATTGTTCAATAGTACAGGAGGGGGGATTCTAGGGACAAGAGAACCATGATACAAAACATATAAAAAAGGGAGAGAAACCATCAAGTTTTGCTTGCAAGTTGCAATTAAAAGCAATTTATGTTTCAGCGATCAAAACTTCCAGTAGCAGAGCAATCCAAGAACCTGTAAGAGCAGGATGTGCAGAATTTGAGCTCCACGGTGGTGCCGTAACCCACTTCTCCACTCTGCGGATTCGAAGATCAGAAGCAGCCCAAGGATTAAAAGTTAAGAGAGCTCCATTAGAGCGGGCTTCCCCAAGATACAAACACGGAAGGCGATCGATGGCAACGAAGGGGACAGGGAATTAGGGTTTTTACCTGTGGGGTATAGATGTCGGGGGTTTGCACCAGCGGGGGTTGGGATGGGCGTGGGTCGTGGTGGTGGTGGTGGTGCTGGTGCTGGTGCTGGTGCGGGGGAGGAGACCTGGGAGGAGGCGTGAAGAGGCCGACGAGGTCGGAGCAGAAGAGGAAGAGAGGGATCCCCAGCAGCAGGAGCTGGAGGCGATCCATGGCGGTGATTCGTGTGTTCGCGTCCGAAGGCCTCCTCCCCGCTTGCAAGGTCGCCGTCGCACCGATGTATTAGGGACCAGGGAGTCTTTTCTTCGTTACTTTTCCGAGCGTGTGCTGCGACTTGCGTGAGGGGAATGGGATCGACAGGGTATGGCGGGCCTCGCAGCCCAGTCCACAAGCAAGTGGTGGACGCCGACAAGCCCATTAAACCTAACAAACGACTGTTTAGGAGGAGTCACAGTTCCTGCATGGACCTCAGTGCTGCACTGAGGGTCAGTGCAGTGGGATAAAAAAAAAAATTTAAAATCTTTTAAAATCGGCCTCAAGATGTTCCTACACTTTCATATAGATCGATCTCCTATCGTCTAATCTAAAAAAATAAAATAATTTATTCGGCTCGGTCCATTAAAAGTATTTAAATTTTATTCCCTGAGACTCAATTTTAATTTTTCATATTTTTTCTGATCGTCCGATCAGAGATTCACATGTATAGATGTGCAGGACACCTGAGTTCCTCATGACGGGCTGGGTGTGAGTTGTTGTCTTTGCAAACCAAACAAAGCAAAGACAACCACCCATAAGAAATAGCTACTTTCGGTGTTGTGCTTAGGGGGTTCCCCCCTGAAACCCCCAATTCTATTTCTTATTTAACTCTCCCCTTTTTGATGTGTTGCTCGGGGGGCTCACCCCCCGGGTGAGAGCTTGTTCCCCCTACGACAGCTGGGTACCGCTCCTCTCGCTCTCGATTGAAAGAGAATCTAGAAGTCAACCTAAAAAAATTTAAAACTAAATTTTCTTTTTTGCAGCAAGTGCTACTCTTTTAGGAGTAACACCTACTGCTAGGGCTGTAAGTGAGCCGGATATGGCAGACCTAACTCTAAAATACATGGACTCAGATCCAAAACAAACCCATACATTTCTAAGTAAATAAGTAATGGGTTTGTTATCGGGTCTCTCTTTTTTGTTAATACACCTCAAATCAGTTTTGAAAGAAATTGGGTAAAATTTGTTTCGTGCAGTTGAAAATGGGCCCACTTCAGGCCCAGGTGTAACCAACTCTATTTGAAGAATTTAAACTAACAAGAATTAATAGGTTTGGGTACATCCATATTCAAATTTACCGGCTCTAACGGTTGGGTCTCAGGTCTCAAACCGGTTTTGACAGTCTTACTTACTGCGATATATGGACGATCAACTTTGATCGAATGGCTAAGGGATCGGCAGGCTATGGCGGGCCCTGTAACCCAGTCCACAACAAACAAGGCTAGTGGACGTGGAAAATAAGCACCAATAAAGGATTTTTTAGGAATAACACTTGCTGTAAAACGGACCATGAACTTTGATCAAATCATAGTTTGCTGTATCGGATCGACTCAAGTGACTCGTAGCGCATCATGGCGAACCCGAATTGATACGGTTCGACCGAGTATGTGAAATTTGTGAGTTCTTTTCCATGCGACTCGGTATAGCCTGTGCGAGTCAACTCAAGTCATACCAGATCATGGAAGAACGGAATCAATCTATTTCTTCGAGTCGGCGAACCATGAATCAAAAGTAGTAAGTATAATTTTTTTTATTTTTTAAACGTCCAAGACAAAGTGGCAACTGTAAAAGAGTCATCCTATCTTTGTCCAATAAAAAATCAAATGATTATTTTGATTAATATTTTTTAAAAAATAAAAATATATTCACTGCAGTGGACGTCCAATCAAAACTTATTGAATGGCTTTTTCAATTATGAGAAATATTTATTGCACTGCTCTTGCAAGATGCATGCAGTGCATCAGCTGTCCTATTAGCAAGATCAGATGATATGTAATTGTTACATCTCTGAAGATAGACATGGTGAAACTTAAATTCCACAGCTAGGATTAGGAGGCCCAGTTAGTATTTTTCTTTCAAGTTATACTTGCCGAACCCGCACCACCGCATGGCACAGCGGCCGAAGCCCGAAACCCCGTTCCAAGGGGTGTCAAATTCATATGATCTCAAAATCAATTAAAAAAGAAATCTAAATTTAATATCCAAATCATCAAATAAAAAGAAGAGATCTAGCCTTACATAATTGTGCAAGTGCAATGCTCAGATCACGTCTCTCCAAGGAGTCTCAAACTTTAGATGATCTCAAATTCGATAATTTTTTCCCTCTGAACGTCGATATTCAAGCCATGATCTAGCCTCATTGTGATCTTACGTTGACACTCACCTAACTTGTTTTGATTATAAGCATTCATTGATCTTCCCTAGTTAAGAGAGTATATAGTTTACCATTAAAATTTCATTATTAATAAGAGATTTTTTTTTGTTTTCTAGCAAGAGGTTTTTAGTACTGTCGCAATCATTTTGCTTTTTCATGTGATTATTGTGAACTCGAAAGTCTCACTACAAAGAGTAATATTCTTCTTACAGACTTTGCCATCAACTCTTGAGATAAATCTCTCTTCTTTTATAACTGTTGTAGGTGAAATTTGAATCCAGTAACCTCTCTTATGCAAAGAAGGTATAATACTGTTGAGTCATAGGCTATTTGGTTACATCCATTACTGCAATGCTGCTCCAACAAAGCAAGTGCAACAATATTATATAGACATGTTTTCTAAACTTTTAAAGAGAACCCTTAGTTACCCATAAGCTTGTTGATCCAATGAATGCATTATTAACAAGTCTATGCCTCAAACCATATCAAACTTCTTTGTTTTAAAGAACGTTTGAAGATTGTAAGAATAAAGATTTATCATACAATCCATTTTCTGAATGTTTATATCAATGTAGTTCCCAGGACTCATGAACAAAATGTTGCTTCCTATATTGGAATCTACTTATATGAAGTACTTGTATAAAAGAATGACATAGAAAAAACGGTGTATAATTTTTTTCCTTTAGAAAAAAAATCTTTTAAAATGTCCCTTGAAGCTCTTCCCATTAAATAAGATTTCTACTTCAAAAAAAAAAAAAATTTGTTGTTTAACCGTCAATTGCTAAGAACTCAAAATCAGGCAAAACGTCCTCAACTACTGTTTAAGGTTATATTTGTTAGAGCTATTGACCATAGATGAGTGATAGATTATGGCATAAAAATGGAATAAAATCTTAAAATATGGAATAGAAGTAACTATAATAAATAATATTATTGGTGCCATCATTGCACTTTTTTTTACTTTTGAATGGGCCACCTTAAAATTTACTAGGACAGGTGACACACATACATGGTTTCTCAACCTTCTATCTAAATTCTCCCACTATCTAATTTTTTGTAGATAGTGAGAGAATTTAAGAGATCCTCTTCAAATCTATAAGCCAATAACTCTAACAAACGGAGAGTCGTGTGAAAACGGGGATTTTCAGTGTGAAAAGGTAGATTTCAAAGCATCACCTCATAAATTCTTGATGTGTATTCATTCAGCGGATTGGAATGAACACGGTGGAAAAACTTGGACATACTGCATCGCTAATAAGGATGTATATTGGGCGGGTTGGGTTGGGCTACGTGATCATTTGGGTTTCACTCAGATTCAAAATAGTCTAGCCTAGTTTTAGCTTAATTCAAATTTAACTTAAATTCAACCCCGATTCAATAGTAAGTGGTTGGGTTGGATTAGACTGACCCTATTTATAAATGATTTATTAGAAATATTTTACTCTTTATATGAATTATTGTAAAAGTTAATATATTAAATTGAGCCAGCCCTTTTCAGTCTAATCCAACCCAAATTTAGTCCAACTCAATTTATATAATTTGGGCCAATCCAATTTCTTTTAATATGGGTTGGATTGAGCTGAGCCATGGGCTAACTCGCCCAATTGACACCCCTAACCGCTAACAATGCATGAACAAGGTGCACATATGTATGCAAGTATACTTTTATTATTAATTTGTTTTATGCCTTGATGGTATCTCATGACTTTCTTATTTATGAAGGTCTCTCTGACCGAATACTAGCACCTTGCATATGTGAACATGACCTATAAGATTACTTCATTTGATAAGGTTGACCTAAAATTGTCACCTAATCGGGAAACAAATTCACATTCAGTACATAATTGTCTCTAATAGAGGGATTCATGAAATTTAAATCTCTCACACCCAGCCATCTGTCTAAAAAAATGTTAGTATAATTTTATTTTAATTATTTAATTATTGTATTATATTTTTATCACATTTGTTAGAAATTGTCTGTTCATCTGATTGGTCGGTTCTAACTGATCAATGGGTCAACTATAGATGAAGCAAAGGTACAACTAAGATGCTTCTAACAAAAAATGCTTCAATTAGAGTGTGTTTGATAGAATGTCCTCAGATTTTTTAAGACCATAATCTTAAACAAAAATTACTATTGAAATTATTAGCTCATTCAACTCAAAATTTAATGCTTTGATGAAGTATGTACTATCTAAGTAAATATAGTTTGATTTTATCTTTTTTAAATGTGGAACTATTCTAACACTCCTTATGTGTGAGGCCAATTTATACTCTATTACACGGATCACAGACATAAAGTATGTACCCCAATTGATAATTATGAGTTCTGATACTATATTAAAGTTATTGGATCATCCAAGTAAAATCTTAAGACATCGAGTAAAGTAGACACCATCTATTTAATCGTATTTTGATTTTGTCCCTTTTCTATTAAAGGACTATTCAATTAAATTTTAGGAGAATATGAATAAATTAGAATGAGCGAAAGAGAAAACATTAGTCGTCAGTACATTAGTCAAAGAACTTTAAATGTTCTAAAAAATATAATCATGACACCATCGTAGAGCTTAACAACACCACCCTCTATTCCAATTGTTCATTATCTGTTTCACCTTTATCTCCAAAATCCAAGGACAGCAGTGTTGACAAAGATATTAAATAATTAGATAGCTCTACATATATAAAAGAAATTTCATATTACGACACATTTCCCATTAATTAGATAAAAGTTAAAATAAACACCAGTCTAGTTTCCAGAGAACCGTAAAATTTAGTATTTTACAAGTGTCTGGTAAGATTTGAAAACTGGAAGTAGAATTACACTAACTAAGACGCCCTGCAAAATAAGGAACATACAAAATTGTGAAAGTTGATTTCTCAAAGTATTAGCAGCTCTGGTAAGGAAAAATCTAAGAAGAGTTTAACTTGCAGCATTGCCGGGAGGATTAGTCAAATATAAAACTCATTTTTTTAGGTCGGCCTCAATTCAAATTATACATCCGTACAAATCGATTTCAGATTGAACAAGGTCAAAAAAATATTAAAAAAAAAATCAAGAACTAATGAATAGTGATGTAGACTGGATCTATCACGACCGGATCCCGCAAACGGGGATCCGAAACAAGGAGGATCCGGAGCCGGTCCGGATCGAACGGTGACGAGGGGATCCGACAGGGATCCACAACAGGGCGAAGCCGAGGCTGTTTCGGAATGAAGAGGATCCGCCCGCGGGGGGCGCGATCTGCCGCCGGAGCTGCTCTTGGATAGTGAGCCGCTGCTCCTTCGGTCGGACGAAGGCGCGGCGCGAGCAGGAGCTCATGTCGGCAGAGCTGTAGACGAGCGTCGGAGCAGAAGCCGGAAAGTCCGAGATCGGACGGGGGGACGGCTCTCTCTCCGACGAGGGGGTCCGAAGGCACCTTCAGCGCGAGGCCGAGTCTCCTGGCGCGGGGCGACCGACGGGATTGCCCTCGGACGGCGAGTCCGAAGGCTACTTCAGCGTGAGACCGAGTCTCCTGGCGCGGGGCAGCCGGCGTTCGGCGTCGAGATCGGGGAGAGGAGTCCGAGGTCGGCGGCCGAGACCGACTCGGGGAGGTCGGCGATGATTCGAACCGAGCCCCTGCAGGAGGGAAAGAAGAAGAAGAACCAGTCAGCAGGAGTCCCGGGCGTCAGCCCTGGGGAACCCCCTCCGACGGTCAAGTTAGCTTCTGAAGAAGATTCGATTCAGGAAGCAAGAAGAAACAGCTAGAACCCTATTCGGACAGTAGTCCTTTAAGGGGTTTCGGAAGCTTAGGGGGGCATCCGTTTTTTCCACCACCCCCTTGGCCATAAATAGCAGGATACTTATAGCGGAGGGTAGCGGATGGTTAACGGTGGCAGCCGATATAGGACTAAAAGGAGGCTTACTGATAAACCGCCATAGCGTCTGATCCGCCACCGGAGTGGGCCGGATTCGGCTACCGGGCCGAAGGGGGTTGGGCCGCTGACGGGCCGAACCTGCTGGGCCCTGGGCCGCCGTGCTGTTCCCGGGCCGTAGGCTGGTGGGCCGCTGACGGGCTGAAGCCTGCCGGGCCGGGAGCGACGGGGCCGCTTATGGGCCGAGGGCTGCTGGGCCGCTAACGGGCGGAAGGCCGCCGGAGGGCCTAATACTGCTACTGTTTGGCTGAATGGGGTTTGGGCCTGCTGTAATGGACCGAATCGGATTCTGCCGCATCAAATAGTATAAATTGTCTTTAATAGGTTGAGCAATAGTGATTCTTGAGCCCTAGTTGTATCCTTATCCTATCCGTTTAGAACCCTAGTTGCACCAGTAAGTTTTACTCATCTAAGCAACCCGAACCCTAATGGCCCAATAACATGACTGTGCAATCTACTACCGGTTGGCACGTAGGGTCCATTTGGTACAAGGTAAATTCTGTTGCATGGACAGATCTTTAAAAGTTGCTCATGATAACATGAAGTCCAAACCTGAATGTAAACATAGTCAGTGAGTGTCTTCTGACTGTCTGAAATCTTTTAATTCATCGCACATTCATCATGAACAAAATTTCAAGAAAATCCACGCATGCTACACTATTATATCAAACGCACCCTTAACCTTTTTCAAAGGCCATCATAGGCGTGTTGACATGACTTGAGGTGGTGAATTTCTAATGATATACTTATGTTTTAATCTTTAAAAATATAATGCATTTACCAATAAACTCCTCTAGTCTGACTCTTTATTTATAAATTCTCACAATCTCCTATGAATTAGTGCAAGGCCATAGAATGCTACAGAAAAGCCCTTGAGAATGTTACAAAAAAACTCCTACAAAAGACTCCTTTGTAAGAATGTTGTAATTGTGAGAATTTATTTATAAATAGTTAAATTAGAGGGAATTCTTTGTAATATCAAAAGTTCTTGAGAGTTGAAAAATCAAAAAGCCTATTTCTAATTCAGTCTAAAACACACTTCCTTGTATGAATAAACAATTTAATTCCTCGAACGCGCTTGCGAACGCTGCCGGAGAAGGCAATCTGCAAGTGTGCACGGGGACGGTGTCAGCGGCCCCCGGCGCACCCCGACGCGCTCCAAGCGCGCTGGCGCCGCAGGGCCCCGCCGAAGCCCGCGTTTTTGTTTGACTCGTCTCCCCGGTAGCATATAAAGAAGGTCCCCCCTCCGACAGCAACGCCTTTACTCCCAAGTCCGACCGGTAACGCTGTGCCTCATGAGGGCGCTTCCCCTTCGCGTCTTTGGTGTCTTGTGTACGGGAGAATTACATAATATCCTTGAAATACTATGGATTTTCTCGTGGTTTTTTTTTTACATATATTTCTACACTATTGTTAGAAGGATTTATAACAATATATAAGAGTTAGAAGTATGCAGATAAATACAATAATTTACAAGTATGGATATGCAAACATCTCTTTTAGTATTTGTTCTTTTATTCTTTATATTATCATAATAAACAATATTATTTCAGTTACCTGTGTGGTTTCCGGCAGTCGTGACAATTGGGAAAGTATTAGTGCAAAATATAAGATGTAGAAGCATATACAAGCGACAATTAAATATTTTAAGATTATACATGTCATCATTTCAATCATCTGAGCAGTTAAAAAACGACAAGTCTTTCGTCTCTGTTAATTCACCTAAGGTTACAATAAACAAACGAAGATAATAGTAGGATAGGAATAATAGGATGCAGTTTATTATGGAGAAACATAGAATTTTACTATAGAATTTTTCAATAATATTGGAAGAGGTTACAGACATTGACCACCTGAACAAGAACAATAGATTTTTTTTATGCAGATATAATTAGGGTCTTAATTTTATCTCAAACTTCCGACCGGTGAAATCAAAATGTCAGCTCCACCTCCCTGCAACGTTATATAATATATGATGATACGGTCCGGCGACGGCGTAGGATTTCGTTTTCGGCTGGAGATCTAAAGCGACTCCGCGGTACAACATAACGTCGTTGGAGTCAAGCAGCGTTGACTGACTCTGCTGCCTCGGCTACGGCAAGAGAGCTGCGGACCACATCCTCCTGCCTCGCGCCACCACCCCTTCACAGGCCGCAGCAGCCATGCCAAGGCGGAGCCACCGCCCCCGCCCCCGCCCCGCTCCTGGAAGATGACCTCCCCCGGCGGGTTCCCGGCGGCCGCCGCCGAGTCCGTCGACCGCTCTCTCTCCGACATCTGCCGCCCCGACGATGCAGGGGACGACCTCCCCTGGGACCCGCCCCGGCGGTTCCACGGCTACGCGCAGCGCCTCCGCCTCCTCCTCGCCCAGCTCCTCCGGTCCACGCCGCCCCAGGACCTCTCCGCCCCCTCCGCCCACACCGCTCTCCGCGGCATGGACGCCGACCTCGCCAAGGCCGCCGTAGCCTTCTCCGCCTACCGCTCCAAGAGCAGGATCTACGTCCTTATCCACTGCAAGCCCCTCTGCTCCTCCCTCCAGGACCCCGCCGCCTCCATTGGCAACTGGCTCGCCCTCCTCCTCGACACCCCGCTCCTCTTCTCCAACCCCGACATCCGGAAGAAGGCAGTCGACCTCTCGCTTGACATGCAGCGGGCCAATCTCAGAGTCAGATCTGATGCCCTAATTCTTCTCATTTCTGGTTCTAGCCGAATCGCTGGTGTAGCAGTTAACTTGCACTCTTTTTTGATCTCTGCGCAGGTGACGGAGAATGAGGAGAGAGTGTACTGCACGCTGCAGAAGGAGGGGGAGCTGCGGCAGAGCAGCAAGGCGGTGCAGAGCGCCATCATTATGGACCTGGCGCGGGCGCTGGGTATGGACGCCGGCGACCGCGACGGGCTCGCGGAGGAGATCAGGCTGCTCAAGCGCGACCTCGCCGGGTCGAGCTCGGTCGCCGAGCGGAGGATCCTGATCTCCCTGGAGAAGACCTTCGACAGTTGGTCGGCAGAGCCCTATGTTGCCGGCCGGTGCTGCTGGGACGCCGACGCCGAGGAGGATGCCCACTTCCCGCCCTTCAAGAACTTCCTCTGCCCGCTCACCAAGGAGGTGATGAAGGAGCCGGTGGCGCTGGAGAACTTCCAGACCTACGAGCGCACTGCCATCACCTACTGGTTCAACCGTTGCCTGGAGGACGGCCGGGACCCGACCTGCCCCGTCACCGGCCAGGTGCTCAAGACGCTGGAGCTGAAGCCCAACATTGGGCTTGCAGGGGCCATCGAGGAGTGGGTTAACAGGAACATCGACGGGCAGGTCGTTGCCGCATCGAAGTACCTTGCGGAGGAGGGGTCTCTTCCAGCAGGGTGCATCGAGCGGGCTCTGGACAGTGTTTACAGGATATCCCAGGAACACCCCACCAGTAGATATAAAGTGAGAAATGCTGGTCTCATTGTTCTTATAGTCAAGTTGCTCAAGCGCCAGGGGAAGACCATGGGATCACTTTTGAGGGGCAAGGCTCTCATGGTACTGCACAGCATGTCTAGGGATGAGGAGAGCAAGGTATGCTTGTTTTGTAATGTTTTTGAGCACCTTCTTTATTTGTATAACTTGGATTTCAAATGTATGTGCTGCTGCAGAGGAAACTGTGATCAAGTCCAAGTAAAGTCCACTTTAGTAATATTTATTGCGGCGCCCCATACACAGCTCCATGTTATACCATAAATGAATCAACATTCTGGATCAATTCATTTATATGTTTGTTCATACCAATTAATCATGATTATGTTTGATTGCTTTGCTGATTATTTCCACGACGCTTGTTTGGACCAGTGGATATGGTTAGCTTATTATTGCTTTGCTGACTAATTCTATGTAACTTCTGGGACAATGAAAATGGTTAACTTGCTCTTGCTTGCAAATTTGTGATCGTACTTTCTGTTGTATTCTTTTCATTTTTCTTCCCATCTGTATGTCGATTATATATCCCTCCTTGAATCAAGTGATATGCTTTGGGACTTCTTTGTATAGTTAATGATGCTTCAAGAGGGCATTACTAGAATGGCTATCCGAAGTCTTACTTCAAGTATGGAGGAAGAGAAAGAATTTGCTGCAAAACTGCTGCTTCAATTTTCCTATTGCGAGGACTATTGTGCAAAGTTAGCATCTGAGAAGGGGGCTTTAGTTCTTCTCTCAAGTATGGCTGGCAATTCAGAGCATCCTATTTTATCCAATTTAGCCGAGGAAATATTGAAAAACATGGAAAAAGTGGAGGATAACATCCAACACCTGGCAGCTGCAGGAAGATTTCAACCCTTACTTGCTCGTCTTTGTTCAGGTACAACATTATTTTTTGCCATATCCCCTGATCATAATGTTATTATATTTTTTGACAACGAGAATAATGGCTTTTATTTTCTACTAAGCTTCTAGATTGACAAGAGATTTCACAAGGCATGGTTTACTTCATCAATTGAATACCATACTACATTTTGGATAGAATTGTAAAACAACACTGGAAGACAATCTCTCCATGTAACTTATTCACAGTTCTTCATGAACCGTGTCCTTTAAGTTCCTCCTGCAACAGTATTTCGTTATGCTCCAAAAATTCTCCTTTCAGTTATCTGAGCTCTTTAGCTGTACAGATGGTCATTGTTTCATCATGCTCTCAAAGTGATCTCTGATAGATAGTCAAAAGTCATGTAGTTACCACCAAAATCAGATGCTGGTGACTGTGACATCAAATGCCTTGAAGATTTTGGAACTGCCCCTCTCCCAACCAGGGAAGATTAAAAAAAAAAAAAAGATGGCCTTTTTGCAATGAGCACAAAAGAACTACGGTGCTAGATAGTCCAGTAACCAGTTGAAAATGTGTATGGGAAGAGGGAATGGAAAATAATGCCAAGTATCATTAGAGGCTATGTGAAATACATGGGCAACCTGGATCTAATAGTCATTCAGATTGTGTACCTATGTGATTTGCCATCATTTTCAATGGAATCACTCTACTGTACAAGCAAAATCCATATTCTTTCTCCATTGAAGACTCCTGCTTGCTGATTATTGTATGCTGGATTGTTCATAGGCTGGTGCCATGGTAGCCAAGACTTTATAGCGAATATCAAATAACATGATGTTATTTCCATTAGTTTTTACCTTCCTTGGATGATTTTAATTCAGATTTTACATTAGTGAGGCAAGCTGTCTTTCCTGGACCTAGATAGAATACTAGAAAAGGCTTATAGTCGCAATCTTTCATCTTCTGGGGAATCTATGCTTCAGTTTTCTAGGAAAATTTGTAATTTATGGGGTCAACCTTAGGCTGTGTTGTCCTTTCAATAAAGGAATTAGTATGGGTAATCTTTGATTGAAGAGCTTGTGCTGTGATTTATTTTCAGGTATTTCCACTCTTCAGAGGCCTGAGATGTGTTTTTCTTAATTTGGTCTTAAGATTTTGACTTTGTCTTTTAAGAGGGTGCTGAGTGGTGTCACTCATTTACAAGGTTGATGTTGTATTTTATGTTATGTTCCTATTCTAGATTTGGTGGATTATCTACAATGACTAATGAAAAGCTGTTACCTTCCAAAAAAAGAAAAGAAAAGCCGTTGACATGTGAAATTATTTTCAGTTCTTTCTTACTTAGCATGTTAGAGAATATCTTTATAGTTGTCCTTCATTATTGTTATTATTGTAAGAGTGAATAGTGGGATAGGTTCTGTGTCCTGACCCAGTAATTGCAACTTGGTGGATGGTTATGATCGTGATCCCTTTTTGTAAGCATTGTTCTCTTTCATTTAGGTCATGCTTGTGTGTGATATCTTTCTTTCTTTCTTTCTTTCTTTTTTACTTTGAAAATAGAATACCGTAAGTTGGCTATGAAGGTAAATGCATCACTCTCCTCACGAAAAACTTTGTTTCTTGAAATTCTGGGGTAATTTTGCTTAAACCTGTTAGATATTATTTGTTAAACAAAGGCAATTGTATTTTCTGCCTGATAGGTGTTGAAGATGTCAAACTAGATGTGGCATCCTTTTTGGGAAGGATGGCTTTAGGAAATAATGACAAAGAACATATTGCAAGAAAAGGTGGTAGAGTACTTGTCAGCATGCTTTCATCCAACTTGGAGGGGCAAACAGCAAGCTTGCAGGCATTGCATAACCTGTCTGCCTTGGATGACAATGCTACCATTCTTGTGGATTTTGGTGCTCTTCCAGCACTTATAAATATTCTCTTCAAACAAGGGCAAGATGAACCACCAAGTCTGAAGGAGTTGGCTGCATCAACAATTGCAAACATAGTTTCAAAGTCTGGGCACTGGGAACTGGCATCTGTAGATAGGCAGGGGAATCGAATGCAATCAGAGTGTATTGTACATGGGCTCTTGGAACTTCTGGAGGTTTCATCCTCCAAGTGCCAACTAGCTGTTCTCCAGACTCTGCATGGAATTGCATCCTCTCCTCAAGCATCAGGTATAGTCTGTGATCCCTGACTAGTGAAATGCTACATGTTTTTTTTCACTTGCTTTATTCATCAAGCTATTAAAGCTTATTTCAGACAGCTTCTTGACATCTTGTCTACTTGCTAACGTAATAAAAGGAATTATATTAAGATATGATTTCATATGCCAGCAATTCTTGAACTTTGCGCACATAATTAAATGCTTATCATGTTTTGTGTGGTTGCAAATTGTCCTTTTCTTTTCTTGTGGGGATTATGCTAGACTTTATAACTATTTATCTCTCCGTCTTGCTGGTGGATTTAACTGTGCTCACTCAGAGATAACAGTAATGTGAAAATATAGGAAATTCGCCAGTATTCATTTGTGCAGACTTCTGAGGGAGAGCCTTGGTGCAATAGTAAGGTTGCTCCATTGTGACTTGGACGCCATGAGTTCGAAGCTGGAAACAGCCTCTCTGCAAATAAATAAGGGTAAGGCTGTATACAACTGACCCTTCCCAGGCCCCACATTGGCGGGAGGCTGGGAGCCTCATGGAACTTTGCTGCCCTTTTTCTTCCTACATCAAACCTTGATTCACTAAGGACCGCTAGTGTCATAAAATAAATTGAAAATAATTCTCTTTACTCCTTGGTTGACAATTGCTTCATAGAGGATCACATATCCTTGCATCAAACTTACTTCTTTCCCTCTCCATCTAGTCTTCAAAAATACCTAGGCGAATTCTTGAGAGGTTCTTCACAGTTGTGCATGAGTTTGAACTGAAGCACCATCAGTTCTTCACAGTTGGAATGCATATTCACAAATAGATGCCTGTTTGCAAATTTCCACGGAAACTGATTGTCGCTCTCAGAATTAAATTCCTTATTAGGTGGGTACTGAAAATGGAACTGCTCACACATGCATGGTTCACTGCATTCCTAGTGATGTCAGAAAAATGCTCCTGTATGTTTCTAGAGATGTCAAGTGCATACATTTCTTGAGTGTCCCCTTTCCCCTCTCCTGAGAATTGTGGGAAAGAATTCATCTGTTGGGACAGATAAGCTAGAAGCAGCCACATCCAAACATGAGAATGTTCATGTGTTAGCCTATGGGCCAACATATACTAAAGAATTGAAAGGTGCAGTAAATGGTGGATCCTCATGCATGCTATGCTTTAGATGACCTAAATGAAAGGAATCAAATATGATCTTTCAGAGTACATCAAGGGTAGGGGAAAGATGAGTAGGAACATTGTGGATCTAAACATCTATGCATTGATGGGTGAGAGGCATAGAAATGGGGGCTAAATAATCCCGTATCGGTTGTTGAGAAGGCAACCATGTGCTTATAAAGAACCCTCCCCCCCCCCCCCCCCCCCCCCCCCCCCCCCCCAAAAGGACAAAACCGTGAGGCCTATGAGTCAAGGCGGACAATACCTTGTTGGCGAGAGCCTAGGTTCCTTGCCGCAACGTTGGCGTCGTTTGTGGGAACCCTAGCCCACACACATGCTTGCCTTCTCAGGGGGCTGTGTAGAGGCATATAAATGGGGGATAAATAATCCCGTATCAGTTGTTGAGAAGGCAATCCTGTGCTTACAAAAGAAACAACCCCCCCCCCCCCCCCCCCCCCAACAAGGACCCTTTTCCCAAAAGGACAAAACCGGAGGCCCATGGGCCAAAGCGGACATTACCTTGTTGGTGAGAGCCTAGGTTCCTTCCCACAACAGTGGGTTTCATGAGGACTTACATTTAGGGTTCCATACTCATTGACTATGGGTGGCATCCTACTAGAAGAGCATATTATTTGGGGCACATAATTATTTGCAACTTTGCATTGTTATAGTGTATTCATTATGCTTCTCTGAAAGCAGTTGTCCCTTCTCAAAGGCACAAGTATATGAATACTTGCTTTTAAGATTGCCATACAAGGGCGACATGATAGAAGATGAAGAAGTGAGTCTCTGGAAGAAGAAGCCTTTTGGAACAGTGGCATCTCTTTTCATGTTTTCTCCCACAGCTCCTTGTGGGGTATTTTTCTCTTTAGTTTGGACTAGGGAGTTCTGTCTAGCAGCTAAAATAGGTATCACAAGGCCCACTGGACCACATGGGGTTGCGTTTCCCCATACTTTCACATCAGCTGATGCCCCTTCAGCAGCTAGAATAAGTCAAAAGGAGAGAAGAAAAGTAACAGAAAGAAAGATTAACAGAGAGAAATCAAAGGACAAAAAGGTTACAATGTGCCATGTAAATCTTTGAAAAATTGAGCGAGCAATAAAACTTGACATCCCACTAAAAATAAGTACAATAAAACTTGACATCCCACTAAAAATAAGTACATAACTGCACATTTCTTGTTGAGATATTGCTGCAAACATATTTTTAATTCCAAATACTATAAATTAGTCCTAGTGGAACTTAGCAGTGGGTAGCATGCCAACATTTTTCCCCACATTCCTGCACTCATCCAGTAAAGCAAATGACTTGCGTCCTAAGCCTGGTGCATTATGCATCCTCATGGGACCACTAGCTGTGATAGAGGCAGCTTTGGTAAAATCCTCATGCCACACTGTCTATCCCGGGCAAGTGCACATTAGTCTTGACCCCTAAAACATGATGCTCCATTGACGAGCATAATATAACCCACAACCTTGCGGACTACCCTGAGGTGCTTTACTATTTAACCCACCTGCCTGGCATGGAGGCATGCCAACATGGAAACTGATCGCGTTTGCTTTCAGTATGCAACTTTGTTGATGACTTTTCACCTTGGGTGATTATTTCCATATAATGTCCTCATTTTCCTCTTTCCAGGTAACATTTCTCTTATACTTCATGTTTTGCAGACTTGGCAGCTACCCATGTAAGAAGTGGTAATGGCATTGCGACCATTGTACCATTCCTTGAGCATTCAGAAATGGAGACTCAAATATATGCTTTTCGACTTGTAAGTCTGCTTTCTGAGAGGTTGGGGCAACTCCTGGCAGATGAACTAATAGCCTCTAACAAGCTGCCATTATTAAGGGAGAAGTTGCTGGATGCGCAGTCATCAAATGAGAAATCCGAAGTTGCTGCCACACTTGCTAACCTACCCATCCCAGATGAGGTTGTGAAAACGACACTGGGGACTGATCTTCTGAGATGGGCAGTCAGCAGTCTCAATGAGCAAAGGTCAAATTCTTTAAAGAATTCCAGACATACTACAAGCATGGCGGAAGGCCTTCTTGGCATCTTGTTGCATTTTGCCAGGAGTTCTGACCCAGCAATTATGAGTGCCGTTTGTGAAAATCAACTTATGGCCGTTTTTCGTGAACACCTCAGTGGCCGTTCTTCTCCCAGAGAGAAGCAACGAGCTGCTCTTGGATTGAAATATCTCTCTGCGTCTGCCACGACTCTAGCTTTAACCAGAGAATTGGAACCTCAACCTCATGGTTTCTGTGGTCCTTTCATTTTTATGTGTTGCAAGTCCTCAATGACTCCTGTTTTGTGCCCAATACATAATGTGTCCTGCGAAGATGAGAACTCATTTTGTTTGTTAAAAGGAAATTCGGTTAAGCCACTGATTGATCTCATGAACGATGAAAACACTCAAGTACAAATAGCAGTAGTGGAAACTCTGTCTACTCTTGTATCAGATGCTCAAAGCCTAAAAAATGCAACTGATGAACTAGAAGAACTTGGCTTATTTGATGCTGCAATCGATCTGTTTAAACAGGTTAGGCCAGGTGAGCTTCAAGAAAGAGTGATACGGATGATAGAGAAGTTCTCCAGGGTGGAAACTCTTATCCAGGCATATTCGACTGATCAAGATCTGGTAAGGGCATTGATCGAAGCATTAAAGCATGGGAATCCCAACACCAAAAGGCACGCTCAGGATGCTCTAACCAATCTGAGACAATTGTCTGGTGTTGGTGGTAAGAACTCAAATCATGGTCGCCCACGAAGGACGGGCCATTGAGTGAGACACCTGCAGTCTGCCAGCTGCAACATGGCCTTGACATCCATTCGTATTTGCAGGATGATCATAGGACGAGCTGTAAGTAGAAGCTGATTTCATTCTTGTAGAAAATGAGGAAATTATTTTGTACGAATATGATGATTCGTGGAGACAATTGTGTGAATAAAATTCTATTGGAAATATGCAAGCCCAATTTGGTTCGTGTAACGGGCTGAAGTCCAAGTGTTTAAGAGGATGAACAGTTTTCTTTAACCACTTTGATACACCTGGGTCCAATTGACATTACTGAATCGTGTTTATTTCCAGGATATGGTTTGCCGACGTCGGACACGTATGTCACGATTAGAAGTGTAGAAACCAGGATAGGGACATGAAAAATGTAGTAAAATATGCTTAATCAAATCTATTTATGAATAAATTATTGAATGTTGATATCTAAATAAGTATTTTGAAGCACTATTAAAAAGCTCAGATTATAAGGCTGAAATGGTGTCCATTATGGTGTATTATGTACATGTCATATAAAAAATATTTGACACAGTTTTCTAATATAAATAGAAATGCTACCATATCATAATCTTTAGATGACAACTCAGGCGTGTTTTGTAAATCACTTCATATCTGTAGATGGGAAAGATTACCTAAATGTATGCGCAATCCTCGTCAAGTCGAGCAAAAGACAGGAAATGATCCCATTGCCGCTGCCGCGAGGCTACCAGAGTTGCCCGTAGAGTCTACACGCCAAGTTCGAAGACAGATGGTGATTCCTCCAAGAGAGAGAATGAGAGAAGAGGGAGAAGGTTGGGAGAGAAAATGGAGGAAGAGAGTTCACATAAGTGCTCTTTTTCTATATAGAGATCTCCCCTAATCTATAACGGATAGAGACTTGACCAATGTGGATGTCAAAAATCAAACGTGACTCGGTCACGTATTACATCTTCCACTTTGACATATTAGACATGTCACATTTGTCTCTTTTTTTATAACTCTTCCTTTTCATACAGGAAAATAGCGTGTGCGACCGAATGAGAAAGATGTGTAAGTGATGAGTGTTATGTTAAGTCATCACCATACTAACATAATACTACAACTGCAAATCTCGTCTCATACCCTAGACCACAAGCTGACACTGGGTTAAGAAGATCTGATTCCTCTGAGATCTCTTCATCAACCTCTCAAAACTATGTTTCTGCACTCATGATTATACTGGACACATCCATCATAACTGTTGGCCAGTAATGAGTCAGAATAACATAGATGTAATATAAGTTGGTTTTTCCTACGTCACACATATCAATCTATTTTGACTTGACTGTTTTCCTAGACATGCTCCGCTGGACAATATGCATCATGATCCTTAGAAAACATGCTAAACTACCATTATCAAGTGTCTACATCATGACAAAGTGTATAATCCCAAAGGATATAGAAAAAAGATAGAGGTTTTACACAGTGGCGAAGTAGATATCCATTCAGTCACTCCTCTGATGGTCGAAAGGGATAGCACATACAGTATGATTAGTATGTTATGGTGGAGCTAAGAGTAGAAATTGCTACGCTCAGACACCATACAAATCTATAACCCAACACTCTACTAAGCGCATCTAGATTACCCACATGAGTCTCATTAGATTTGGCTATAAATAGGCTACATAGAAGGGTCCATGTCCAACTATTTTTAATAAGTCTCATCTTAGCCGTCTGTTAAGGTGATTATGACTCTTATTATGCTTTTGCTGAACGTAAAGAAATATACACTCCCACTGATTGCAAAGTCTACAGAGTCTATCTGATCATGCTCGCTCTTATAGTGACATGGTGATTGTTCGTGTGAGTGGACCAATGACAGCCTGGTGGCAAACACATTCACATTATATAAGTGCACTAATAATGCAAAGAAAATACTCGTATTTTATGCATAAAATAGTGTCCATAACAAAAAACAACTAGACCCTTCTCAGTCCTAAATATCCAACATGTTTGAGAAACGAAATTCTCACAAGAAGTATGGTGAAAGGATCTGCAAGTATCTCACTAGTAGAGATATATCTAAGGACCACTAATCCCTGCGCAATGATGTCTATGATAAAGTGATAACGAATGTCAATATGTTTTGACTTTTCGTGATACTTAGGGTCCCTCGTATAGGCTATCGCGGCCATATTGTCACAATGGACCACAACAGCATCTCTTGTATGTGTTGTGAATCTAAGCTCATCAAGAATCGCCTCAACTAGATGGCTTCCTGGACTACAGCGGTATAAGCAATATACTCAGACTCCATCATGTTAGTTTTAGGTGGCCTACAAGTCAATCTGATTATGTAAATCTCGTTTATTTATTAATATAATAGCATAATATTCATTATGTGTAAATCGCATTAATTATCGTTTCATAATGAAGTCCGTGAATATGTGTTATAGTGATCAGATTATGATGAGATCATACTAATGAGACTGATCACTTAAACACACATATTCTTAATCGTTCTTAGTCGGAGGATATCCGAGAAGAACATCGGATATCCGGTTAGACTAGTACATATTACTCCTGCTCATATGATGAGGGTGACTAATCTCATAAGTCACTTGTATGGAGACACTAAGGGAATCTGTAGATGCTCATTGGAGAATGAGTTCACTGAACTGATCCGACTGAATCAATGGATGGTATTGTACCTCACTGTCAACCAGCTTGATTGTATTGTCGCAGTTGCGTGGATGGTCCTCGGACCTGAGACACCAAGGACACCTTGTCGGTGGACTTCTGTGCTTTGACCTTGGTTTACGAATCTCTAGCCACGGGATTCTAAAACGCCAATGATTGGGTACAACGGAATACCGTCGAAGGGAATTGTGTGTCAATAAGGAATCATTCGCTCTCGGTACTTAGAGAGAGAATGCTTTAGGAAGAATGCGCAGAAGTCCCTGACTAAGGCGGACGATAATATCGGGAAAAGAGTTTTACGATATTCATCAGTGGCATCCAATCCAAGTGGGTTAACCGGTTAGGGTTTGACAGCACGTCATACCCTGAGTTGACTCGAGAGCATTGTGCGAATGAAGGATTATATCCACGCGGTAACTGTCGGCGGAAAGGTTCCGAGAGTGGGTTGCTTAACCCCGATACCTTTCGGGTTCACGCAGTGTTGCTTGGCACCCAACGTGATCGGAGGCCCGGTCGAATTCGATGTGCAACATTAATTCGATTGATTAATTAATTAATAAAGAGTTATTAATTAATTAATAAAGCCAGTAAAGAGTTATTGGGCTTATTGGGCTATTAACCGGACTGGTAATTGGGCCTAGAGGGTCACACGCAAATGATTCTCAAGGCGATAGATAAATAAGTGGATTTTATACAAACCGAGGGTTTTTATGAAAAACCGCGCGATTAGTATAAAATATAGCGAATGGGCTGAGCAGGTCAAGCTGCTCCTAATCCTAACCGCCCCTCCTCTATTTCTCTCTCTCTCTCTGACGTCCCAGACATATCCAGATCTACTCCGCCGCTTCTCCGACTCCCGTTCGACGGGAAATCGTCCGCGCGTTGCGACGATCGTTGCGGCGACCGGCAGAGGTTTCGTAGGCTGCGAAGAACAAGGAATGTGAGGATATCTGTCGCGAGGAGGATCGCGTGGACTTCGCTAGAGGCCGGGCGCTTGCACGGCTTGCGGTGTCGCACCGACAGAACCGAATGGTTGCGGATTCGAATCCGCACACGGTAAGATCTGATTATCCGAAAATCTGGTTTTTCCAATTTTAAAAACGGGAACGGATCTCCGTTTTTATTTTTATTTCCGCTGCGCAGGAGATCCGGAGAAACACGAGAACCCAACACATCATAGAAAGGAGACACATGCTTGCTTCTTACTACACCAAAAAATAGCTTCTCCTCTAAGTACGAATGCATATCCGGAAGTGGACTTGCGCTCATTTCTGTCAGTTGATCAATCGACATCTAAGTATCTAGTCAATCTAAGGCTCCCACTATGGTAGCACAGAGCGAGGTTCTCAATACCTCGCAGATATACGAAAATCCTTTTTACTGCTTGTCAATGCGCAGTTCTAGGATTATTCTGATATCTACAAACCATGCCAACTGCAAAGCAAATGTTGAGACGAGTGCACATCATGGCATATACAGGACAATCGACTGTATTGGCATAAGGGACATCCTTCATTTGTTCTTTTTCTTCCTCTGTATTGAGACGTTGATCAATGCTAAGCACTAAGCCCTCTCTATTGGAGTATCCATAAGCTTAGCTTTATGCATCCGGAAGTGCTCCAAGATTTTCTTAATATAAGTCTCTTGAGACAAACTTAGAAGTCTCTTGGATCGATCCTTCTGGACCTTTACTCCCAGTATATAATCAGCCTCACCTAAATCCTTCATCTCGAATGTAAAGGATAACCACTATTGAGTGGTTTTGATTAACTTTACGTCATTCCCGACTAGCAATATATCATAAACATACAAAGAGAGAATGAGAACACTTTTCTTAACTCTCTTGACATGGACGCAATGGTCTTCCTCGATCATTCTAAAGTCAATCAAAATGATTGCTTGATGGAACCGATAATATCATTGTCGAGACAACTGCTTGAGACCATATATAGAATATTTCAGGCGACACACTTTGTGCTCTTGTCCTTCAACTTCGAAGCCCACAAACTAAACCATATAGATCTCTTCATCTAATTATTCATTGAGAAAAGCTGTCTTAATATTTATCTGGGATAATTCCCAGTCTAGATAAGCGACGATAGCCAAGATGAGACAAATAGAGGCGAATCTCACCACTGGGGAGAATGTCTCTTCGTAGTCTATTCCCTCTAATTAGGCATAGTCTTTCGCCATGAGTCGGACTTTATACTTATCAATTGATCTATCAGCCTTATGCTTGACTTTGAGAACCCACTTGTTTCCAATAGCCTTGCGTCTAAGTGGTAGATCAACTAACTCACATACTTCGTTCTTCCCTCATTGCAGTTATCTACTTTTCTGAGTCAGGTAAGGTCATCGCTTCTTCTTAGGATGCAGCCTCATCAGCATCCACAGAAGTACACATGAATGGTTTCTCTTCAATCGTAAAACGATGTCGAGGGATATATCCACGTTGACTTCTGCGAGTTGAAGCATTAAGTGGTTCACTCCCACTATTTATTAGAACACTCCTACTTCTTCAATAACTTCTGAGATGAGATTAATTCCCCTTGTGCTAGAAGATATAGTGTTCTCAGTAGCTTGCAACTCATATAATTGTATGTCCTACATGACCTCTCCTGTAGATGGATAATCTCCCTTAAGGAAGACTACATCTCGGACCTCTTTTTCAGTCATTCTTCTATTTGGATGTTCATGTTGGGATCGCTGTGTCGGGATCCAACCGAAAAACGCAGCGGAATAATATGTTCGGGATTTGATCCATCCCGTTTCGATCATTAAAATAGAACCGGAGAATATCGAGTTCACCTTGTGCGGATTCGAATCCGCGTTCGTTTTCCGGTTCCGTCGGAGCGATGCCGCAAGTCGCGTAGATGTCCGACCTCTAGCGCTATCCACGCGGTTCTCCTCGCGACGGATTGTCCTCGCTTCCTCGCTCGCTGCGGCTTTCGTAGATCCCGTCTGGCTGCACGTAATCTGCCGCGACATGCGGATTCTGAATCTCCCGTCGGACGGAAGCCGGAGCAGTCGGGAACCGCACGCCCAGAAGAGAGAGAAAGAGAGAAAGAACGAATGACGGCTAGGTCAGGGTTGCTAGCCCCGGACATAGAATCCGTTCTTTTATAATAAGTCAATTTGCGATTTTTCATAAAAATCCAGACTTATCCGAAATCATGTCGGATTATCCATCAACTTAAAAACCATTTGCGTGTGACCCTCTAGGCCCAAATACCAGTCTAGTTAATAGTCCATTAAGTCCAGTAACCCTTTACTGACCCACTGAATTAATTAATATCCTTATATTCAATTAATCAGCCGAATTTAATGTCACACAATAAATTCGAACAGACTACCGATCACGTTGGATGCCAAGCGACATCGCGTGATCCTGGATGGCACTGGGGTTATCGCAACCCTCTATTGGAACCTTTCTGTCATCGGTTAGCGCGCGGATATAATTCTTCATCCGTGTAATGTTCTTGAATCGACCTAGGGCATGGTTTACTGTAAAACCCTATTTGGTCGATTCACTTGAATCAGATGCCGCTAATCTTAATCCGATAACTCCTTATCGATTACAGAGTCCGCCCTGGCCAGGGACTTTAAGCGCATCATTCCCAGAACATTCTCTCTCAAACTACCGAGAGCGGATGATCCCGTATTGAACACACAATTACCTTCGAGGGCATTTCTCTGAACCTGATCACTTGACTTATTGATAACCCATGGTTAGGGATTCGTTCGTCAAGGTCAAAGCTCAACCTATCAACAAGATATCTTTGGAGTCCCATGTCCAAGGATCATCCACGCAACCGTGACAAATGAATCGAGCTGGTTAACAGTGAGGTGATTACCATCCAGCGATTCATAGTCGGATCAGTTCAGTGAACTCATTCACCAATGAGCACCTATAGGTTCAGCATAGTGTCTCCACACAAGTGACTTATGGGATCAGTCACCCTCATCATATGAGCTGAAGTAACCTATACTAGTCTATCCGGATGTTCGATGTCCTATCTCAAACATCCTATGACTAGGAACAATTAAGAACATGTGTTTATAAGTCTTCAGTCCCGTAATTATGATCTCATCATAATCCGAAGACTGTTGCACATGTTCATGGACTTCATCGTGATACGATAAACACAGATCGAATTAATTACACATAATAAATTATTACCATTTATTAATAATCTGAATAAGTACATAGTATCGGATTGGCTTTGAGACCATCTAATACTAACAGTTCACCATACATCACATAGCCCTTGGTTTGCTCAGGGTACCTTATGAACACTTGTTTGCTAGTATGGAAGGTACTGTGAACATATCCAGCTGATCCCTATGTGCGTAAGTCCTCCAAATAGGACTTCTCGTATTTCCATAGTTCGTAGGGAGTTGAAGGTACTGACTTAGAAGGCACTCGGTTCAAGATATAGGCAACAGTCAGTAGTGCATCCCAGAAATTTATTAGAAAGTTAGCTTGCGCCATCATCGACCAAACCATCTCCATAAGAATATGATTCTTCCTTTTTATAATACTATTTTGTTGCGGAGTATAAAGAATAATAAGTTGTCTACGAATTTTTTTTTTCTTCACATAATTCTCTAAACTAATCTCAGATGTATTCTCTACCCCTATCAGTGCGAAGAGCCTTAATGCTCCTCTCTTTATCATTCTCTATGCAGCTAGAAAATGCTTAAAATAAGTTAAGGCCTCTAAGTGATGGGAGAGAAGATACATTGAACTATAGTTAGAATAGTCATCTATGAAAGTGATAAAGTAGGATTCGCCATGACGTGCCGTCACATTTAAAGGTCTACATATATATTAGTGGATTAGCTCCATTGGGCAAGAGGTCCTCTTGGCCTTCCCAAATGACTTTATGCAAGCTTTTCTTGTCAAATATGGCTCACAGAGAGGGAGACTCACCTTAGTGAGGGACCCCAGTAGGCCTTCTCAAGCCAATCGGCTCATTCTCTTCTGTCCTATGTGTCCTAATCTTGCATGCCATGATACAGATTCAAAAACAATATTAGAAGAAGATGCAATTAATGAAATAGAATCATTATTTTTTAAATCCATGACAAACAAATTATCCCTTAAGTGACCAAGACTATAAAGACTTTTATCATAATAAAGAGATACTGAGGTTCCTAAAAAGTTGAAAGAATAATCTAAACGTAAAAGTACTATAACTGAAAATAGATTACATCGAACACTAGATATATAAAGCACATCATGTAAAAGAAGAGTGCGTCCAGTTCGCATCTTTAGCTGGTATGAGTCATCTCCAAGGATTTCTTCCTTAATGCCATTCCCCATGGTGACGTACTGGCTGCCAGCTGGTATTTGACGGTAATCTAAGAACCCGACTTGCTCACGAGCTATGTGACTAGTTGCTCTTGAATCTACAATCTAATGAGAGACTGTATGAGCAATAAAATTATTAGAGCACACATAAACATGATTTCTAGAGATGAGAGACTGTATGAGCAATGAAAACATTAGACCACACATAAACATGCTTTTTAGAGATGAGATAAACCTTCTCTGGCTCAATGCAATCACTGGTATAGTGTCTCATCTTTTGATAATTTAAGCATTTGATCTTGCTCAAGTTTTTCTTTCCTCGTTTGCCACGCTTACCCTTTTGGTTGTTTTGTTGTCCCCTTTTCTTTTCAGTCTTTTGTTGAAAATTATTGTTCTTCTTCTTTCAGTTTCGTCTGGGCCTCTTTGCCTTAGGTCTATTTGTATCAACTACCAGTGTACTATGACGAATCGCCTCTTTACGCTTCCTCTAACTCTAGATGACGTGAAACATCACTAAAAGTCTTGATGATTTCATTATGAGTTGCACTAGTTTGATAGACTCCCAAGAAGATTTGAAAAGAGACCTCAGTACGGCAAGTATATGCTGTTTATCTGAGTGCTCAGTGCCAGTTGTCTTTAATTCTCTTATCATCGAAAACATCACTCTCAGTTGCTCTGCCATAGAATACTTTGGATCCATCATGTACTGATTGAACTTTAAACTTAAGGTCCCCAGCCTCGTTGCTAATATACCTCCATATTGGAGCTTCAATTGCTTCGACATCTCTTTGACAGTTTTATAGCTCTTAAATTATTTGATAATGTCATCGTACATGCAACTCAACATAGTGTAGCACACACTTATGTCCTTATTCAGCTATTTATCATAAATTTACTTGTCACGATTGACTTGTATAAGCGGTCCATCATCTGATGGTAGTAGCATCACATTAGTCAAGGTCTCAAGTACCTCCTTCTCATTAAGGAGATACTGAATTTTTTTGTGTCACATGGCGTAATTTTTGCCCTTTAATACTGAACAACTCGTAGTATAAACCTTTAGAGGCCATTGTTACTTCGTACATTGCACAAGCGGAAAAATTAGGCACTTAAAAAAAATTCTTTGTCTTAAAATTAATTGGTCATAAAGTTTGTTTCATATATGTCCGGTCAAAAATTTTGCTAAGCTCGTAATCATCACTTTAACATGTGCTACAAACTATATTTTTAATTAAATAAGAGCGAAAAATGTATAAAATGTTAAGGGACTCATTTCCTAACATTAAATTCACATGATTTAAAAAAAAACAATACACATTCCTTTGAAATACATAATAAGCGTATAGGAACGCATTTCCTGAATATAACATGTATATAGGGAAGGAATATAGTGATCGCGTCACAAAGTAAAAAATTTAAATTTCATGTTACGACATCAACATAACAAATATATATAGGCAATTCATTAATAACTAAAAAATAACTATCCCCTCCCTTAAATTATAATGAGTGTGTCTAATAATAATTAAATAAAAATAGTCAGATAACTAGTGTCCCAGTTAGTCCATCATCCAAACAAAAAATTAATAATATTAAAGTTCAAAGTCTATATACAGTCCAAAATTATATTACATCGCTCAAATTGTACAACTTGGGAATCGATTTCGATCGGCCCCTAATAATTACAATAAAATTGGACTTGAATAATGAAAAGCGTTAAGATAGTATATACACGGTCTCTGATGAGTTCATGAACTTTGGGACACTGGCCATCCGTCTAAACAACTACATACACTCACGTAATTTTTCAATAATTTTTATGTAATTATTATATCCCCATTTAAGGATTAAAATAATAATAATCATGAAGTTACATGATATCATAGAATAGAAAAATACAGGATATATTAAATTGCATGATTTTCGGATTCAAAAAATTATTAGATTTTGACCTATTTTGTAACTTAAACATGCTTTTAAATGAGTCTATAAGAACTAAAATTATAACAGGGATACAAAGACAAAATTTAAAAATTTAAAAACACAATTTAAAATTGGGTCGTCTTCTTCCTCCCTCCATGATGAACAGTGAAGAGGGATGAACAAGGGTCCATAGACGGACCACGTAGGTGCGCGCATGCCATTGCTCGTGCCGGCAGGACTCCACCAACATCACCGGCTTTGATACCGCTGTAAATGGGAAAGATTAGTTGAACGCGTGCACAATCCTCGTCAAGTCAAGCGGAAGACATGAAACAGTCTCTTCATTGGTACGATGCGACTACTAGTGTCGTCCGCAGAATTCACATGTCAAGTCTCAAAAGTCATTGATGATTCCTCAGAGAGATTGAAAGGAGAGGAAGAAAGTTGGGAGAAAAAAGAGAGAAGGAGAACTCACGTAAATGTTCTTCTTCTTATCTTTATGTACACATATATAGCTATCCCCTCTAGAGTCCCCACTTACTCAAAACTTTTAACTCCACTTCCATATCCGATAAAAACTTGGTCAATGTGGATGTCAAAAATCGAAGGTGACTCAGTCACGTATTACAATATCAATCTAAACAGTCGAAATCAGAAACAAAGGAAAATGTCATGTCTCGGTTCCTGTTTTTCACCAAAAGTGAAGACCTCAGTCTTCTGGTTTTTTTTTTTTTGGAGACAAGTCCTTGCTCATCGGCAACGTAGCAATAGCTGTAGCTCGCCCACCCGATCCCACTTACGTCCAGACTTTTTAGGGAGCCATGGGTAGACTAGTTAACTGTTAATATGGAATAATCTCTATTATTTAAGAATCCACTGCACTCACAGTTTCGCGGTTTAAGTTGAAGAGGTCCAATTAGGCCATCACATCAAATGTAAATAACATCTTCTCACGGATGAAACAAGACAACACAGAAAAAGGAAGAACATTCCACAAAAAGGAGAAAGACCACCGCAATCATTTGAACATAGTCTAACTAATTACAATTAATCCCACTGTACGTCCTTTGGCATCATTAATAGTTCGTAAGATACGTAAGCAAATGCATGAAAATTTTGCTAGTCCCCGTGCTCATCCTTTTAATTATAACTGGTGTTATATATGATTTTGTCGAGGATTTCGTTATATAACACCAGTCTCCATCATCTAACAATTGCACCCTGTTTTTGTACAGTTTCAAATGCTATATAATTCAACAAAATCTAAGATGAATATATTAAGATATCTTATCTGCTGTACACGATATTATGCATGTACTATTTATCCAAGAATCACATTTACCTGTCAATAATGATGAAGATAAAATTAGCTAGGTTACACAGTGTCACCTTATTAGAGAACTAAGAAGGTGATAAAATTACTGTTTTATGTAACAGCTAGCGGTGGCAGATCCAGCATTCATTAGTGGAGTTCTAGAACTCCACTTGATTTTGTCAAATTTATGGACCTAATCTAAAACAGTCCAGTCCGGAACTCCACTGACCTAACTTAAGATTTCATATGACCTAACCTAAGACTCTATTGACCCAACCATATTTACGACCTAATGTCCGAGTGACTCCAGACAAAATTTATGTGTCATCTGACAGCTAGGTACTTGAGAGACATTACTACTGCTTAAGACGCGTATGATGATGCTTCAGAAGTATCCAACGTTCGAAATGACATCTTAATTTCGTCTCCAAGTTTAGGCCTAACAATTTTATTGTCTTAAGGCTGGAATTGGGGTTGTTGTCCTCTTGCTTTGTAGACATAAGATGCCTATATTGTCGACTGGAACGTTACCAGCCCATTCAAGAGCCACATGCTGCTGCTTGTAGGCGTCCATCATTAAGCAGTTCAAATTTGAAACTCGATGCTGAAAAGGCAAAGGGGAAAAAGTGCACTGAAAGCCCGAAACTGGGGGGCAGGTTTAACATGTCAAGTCTGTGGGGGACCTTGTCCCCCCCCACATTTTGTTTTGTCTTCCTCTATGTAGGTTAGAGTTAATGAAGAGTGGAGAATATTAGCTATGTAATGGCCATCTGTTCATCTCTATTATTACATTCTAGTTCGTTCTTCTTTTCTTGTCGTAAATCGTAATTAAGGATGCGTGTGAACCGTTTGCATTATTAGCTTGCGCATGGCTTACGATTGCCTCAAAGGAGGAACTCCAACAGTCTTCAACCTCTCACCAACATGAAAAAAGATGAATCTGTCCAAGTTTTCTTTCTCTCTCTCCTTCTTTTTTTTTTCCATTTCTTTTATTTTCTAGTTTATTTAATCGTCCAATTAGGGGTAAAACCATATACATGTTAATCTTGGGTGGTCGCCAAGTTCAGTAAATTTTCATTTTTTTTTCTTTTCAAGAAGTTAATGTTGACTCTCCAATCTTAAGATAAGTAAAACTTACTGCACCGACTTTGCCGCTGTTCTTAATTTTGATTTTTTTGGAAGGTTCATGATATTTTACATGATCGTACAATCGAATCTTGGATCGAATTATATGATTATATAGATCGGTTGTTAATTTTTTTAAATTAAAAACACGAACAACTATTGTAACAAATTTTACTCTTTTAACATCAGATGTTAGAAGCAAGGTTTGTCATACCGGATCGATTCGTGCCGACTCGGACGACTCGTACCGTATCAAGACGAATCCGAGTTGATGCGACTCGACCGAATCTGTACAATTTGACCATGCGACTCGTACGAGACGACACGAGTCAACTCGACTCGTACTGAATCATGAAAGATCTGAGTCAGTCTGACTCGTCGAATCGACGAACCTTGTGTAGAAGACTGATGGCACTTGCCAGTCACCCGACTCCGATGAAGTTATTTCTTGGACCCACTTTTTTATTTGTTGATAGGAAGTTGAGGACTGTGGAAGTCCTTCCTACAGCAAATTGAGGCGATTCAAACTGGCTGGCATATGCACTCATGTCAACAGGAGGACAATTTGTTTGGCATCTTAATCTTTTATAATAATATGGAATCAAGACACTCTTATTAGCCACACATAGCGTGTCTGATCTAGAAGATTTCATTTCAGAAGAAAAAGGTGATCATTGAGATCAAATAAGATGCCCGCGTTTTATCTCCACTGATGAAAAAATGTTGCAGGAAATCAAATAACATGATTAATTTGACATTTTTTCAATAAGAGACAGTGACATTTCCATAGTTGTCGTAAGCTAATAAGTAATTAAAAAATTACTTTACCTTCTAGATTCTTATATATTTGATGTTGTAATTCTGAAAAAAAAAATCACATTATTTTTGTTATGCCCTTGACCTTCAAATAAAGTTTATAGATGTACCCTTCTGGTCAAATTAATTACTTGGGAGGACCTGTGGCTGAAATTTTAACTGTACCGACGGAGCAGAGAAGCGCCCACTGACACCATTAAACCAAGTGTCGCCAGGCACGGCGACGAGGACGCACACCGCTGACAGCCTCGGCAACGAGCTGCGACCCCCACTAGCACAACACACATACCTACGCACATGAAGTCAGCAAATCCGGCTGCTGCCACTGCCAGAGCTGCACTACTCCGCCAGTGCCGGGGCGGCGGCCGCACTGCAAAGAGGAGTGGCCCGGGCGACGCCGCAACAGGCCAGGAAGGAAGATACCAAACGGTGGCAGCCGGCAATTGCAGAGGCATGCCCGGCCAAGAGCCTTCCACTTGCCCCGCCGGCCGTCCCTCCTCCTCCTCCTCCTTTATCATATCTGATTTATGTTTGGTTATATATATTAGCAAGTAATCCCTCAAAAAAATATCCAATATGCAAAAGGTACTCCTAACATTATTAAAGGAACGGTCTACGTCTCCCTTTAAAGGAGACTGGTACAAAGAGGAGAGGGAGACGGATACTCCACTCATGCGTCCTATAATTGTAAAATCCGTCTCCCCTCCTTTACTGACCAAATTCCTTTCAAAAGATGACATAGCCGACCTGCACTCTTATTAAAGTGATGTTAGTGATGGTGAATTTGACCGAAGAGGATATCTACAAAGAATATTTTGCATGTACATACTTTAGAAATGATTTTTTATATGTATAAGATTCTTTTAAGGAGCTGTTTGCTGAAATCTCAAATATCTTATGGACTCATTGCTTCGGAATGATGTTTAGTTGTAGTCTGTTATGTGGGAATATGTGTGACATGATGTCCTCGAGTTAAATGAAGCTATTACTATTGACAGTTGGTATATATATGTCCAAAATATTCGTTTTTGTTGGTTAACTTTGTAGAAATATAAGATTAGACAACCATGATGCTTTAATATTAGTAGAACTAGTGAGACATTTGAGTTTTATTGGGCATCGGCAAATGACAATTCTGCACCAGACAAAACCCACGAACAAGGGGACACAATCGTGTTCGGCTGAACTCATGAACTGAGTTCTTTTTTTTGTTAGTAACACAATGGCTAGATATATACAGATATTTATAAACGATCCAAGATCGAATTTGAGATGTCCTTCAGAGTTGAAGATAATTCCACATCGGTCGAGAATTCCGTCTAATTAGGCGAACGTTCCAGTTCCGTCTAATTTTTCGGAGAAGTAATTTTATGGACCAAGAGATAAAGATTCCAACAACCCAATTTTAGGTTGCATAACCGAAAAGTTTTTAGGCTCCAACTAAATTCAAAGCTAAGATCTCTCATTTGACAGGCAAGTGGTGAATCAACTGTCCTAGACACCTGGTTCGACCCATGAGTTCACGCAAGTGTCGGAGCGGCAAGGAATATACGTAAAAATCTAATAGATGACAAGAGTATATTTATAAAAAATACATATATTCATAAAAATATAATAGATAAAAATAAACTAACTACTGTAACGGAAATAAGATCTAGTAACTCCGTCTTTCGTGGTCCTCCTCTTGTCAGTTATTAAAGAGGCCAAGAAGCAGTAGTGTGCGAAAATTCCACAATTTCAAACCTAAAACTATAACATACTAGTTTCAAATCTATCCGATGCACGGTATTTATGTGAAATTATTTAAAATATATAATAAATTTAATTTTTAAATAAAAATATTATATTAATTTAAATAATTTTATCTTAATAAAATTTTAATTTTAAATAATTAACTATAAAGATAATTTTGCACGACAAATATTAAAGTTTTAATTTTAAGGTTTCTAATATGAAGGCATTTCAATAGCATGTTCAATTGTATTAATGCTAGTTATGCGAGTTTAATGTAGAGATCTTAAGAGATCTAAAATAGTGTTGAAAAAAAAGAGAAAAAGAAAAGTAGTAATATGCAGTAAATAACTAAATCTAAATATAATTTTGTACGAGAATTACGACAAAACTATAACAACGTGCAAGTTAGGTAAAATGTTATTCGAGCACAAAGGATGACTATGGTATTTCTACGTAATAAAAAATTTAACAGCGTCGTTATTCAAAACAGATCATTCATGAAAGATACTATCAATAAAAATTGATTTCAAGTAAAGATACATCCTTCTAACTTTAGAGTTTCAAGTAGTTTTATTTATTAGATAGCTTATCGTACATATTAATATACTAAAAAATATTAATATGTTATATGTTATAACTAAAAAGTATTATATGTGACTATAATATTAAATATTATATGATATGACAATTATTAACATATTAAAATTAACATAATAAATAATAAATACAAATAATATACGACAAAAAAGTATATAGCATATGAGTTAAATAAATTTATAAGATAAGTTTAATACAATAGAGTAAGAAAATATTTAGGAATAATATTATTTTATATTTTATATTAATATAATTTAAATTTTTAATTTATTTTATTATATAAATAAATTATAATTTAAATAATTTAAAAATAATCATCAATTTAAAATGGTCATGGCCTCCTACTCCTTTGAGTCCGTCTACAAGAGAGAGAGAATTATGACCATTAATGAGTTGTTTTGAAATGGTGGAGAGAAAAAAAGTTATGACTATTAATGAGTTGTGTTGAAATAGACGCGGATGAGAGTTATAGTTATTAATGAGTTTTTTTGAAATGAGTAGAGGTGAGAAGAAAGAAATAATCATAATGATTATATGTATTAATGACTTCTCCTAAGAATTGTTTAATATATTTTTTTTGTGAAAAGAATATAAGAACGCCACATTAGCTGAGTTAAAATTCTATTTTATTAATACAGTATAAATATTTAAAAATATTAATATGTCATATATTATAACTAAAAGTGTTATAAATAAAAAATATTATATATGCCTATAAATAAATATTATATAATACAACAATTATTAACATATAAAAATTAACATGATGAATAATAAATACAAATAATATACGACAAAAAAAAATATAACATATGAGTTAAATAAATTTATAAGATAAGTTTAATAAGAGAGAGAGAGAGAGAGAGAGAGTCGTCTTGAGAGAAAGAGAATAAATTATGACTATTAATAAGTGATTTTAAAATAAGTGGGTTGAGAGTTATAATCATTAAAAAGTTACTTTAAAATGAATGGAGGTGAAAAGGAAAACGAGTAATCATAATAGTTATGAATATTAATAACTTTTTCTAAAAATTATTTAATATTTTTTATAGAGAAAAAACATATGTCACATCAGCAGGAGTAAAAAGTCTACTTTATTAGTACAATATAGATATATAAAAAGAAACCTGTTTTATTAATGATTCCAGTGTGAACATGAGAGCCGGGTAGGTGGAATATTAGCTTGAAATGCAAGACCCATCTTCAATTTTCCCTCTCATTCACTGTTTCAGGTGCAGCACGCTGTGTAAGGGGTCAAACAAGTCCTGCCAAACCCCATCTCTTCAAACACAGATCCCGCCCAGTACCTTTCCTCCTCTCCAGTCTGTCCCTACCCAATTCCTCACACTTGTTTGCACACCCCTCTCTCTCTCTCCCTCTCTAAATGCTTCACATCTCTCTCTAAAATTCTCTCTCTCTCTCTCTCTCTCCAAATCCTTCACATTTATGACAACACACCTTTCCCTTTTTCCCCGTGCCTACTGATCAAGCCCAGCAATCCGATCCCACCACCCAGCTCCACAGCCTCCACATGAAGCTCCCTTCCTCCTCCGCCACCACCTCTACCTCTCCCTCCTCCTACCATCTGAATTCCGATGCCGCCGCCGCCGCCGGTGGGTGCCTCTCCGGCATCCTTCGCCGCATCATCTGCGGCACCCTCGACATGGGCTCCTCCTCCCGGAGCCGAGTGGCCGACGCCGCCGCGGCCGACGCGGCCCTGGGCTTTGCAGGAGCAGAGAAATCTGGGAACTTGCAACCCCCAGCTGCGTCCCCGGCGCCCGGCATCGTGGCGAGGCTGATGGGCCTGGAGACCATGCCGGCGCCTCCCTGTGCCCCTCCTCAGGGTCCTATCGGGCGCAGCCGCTCGACAGGCTCTCTGGAGGCCTGGCCGGTGCTGCTCCCCGCACCGGCGCACAGGCGGTCCCATTCGTTCCGCGAGACGCCCACCTTCCTGAGGGAGGAGAACGACGAGTTCCTGCTGCTAAGCTTCTGCGCCGAAGACGGAGAAGAGCAGGAGGCCGCCAGGCCTCGGCCGCAGGGAGCAAACCACGAAGCGGGTCGTCGAGAATTGGACAAGAAGACCAACAGAAAGGAAGACGTAACCCAGGAGAGGCCGCGGGAAACAGCGACTGCAGCTGAGAAGACGAACAGGGGGAAGGAGAAGAGGAAGAAGAACGTCCAGCAGCGAGAGGTCAGCAGAGAGAAGGCGGCTGAGGGGTGCCGCCGGCATGGAGCGCCCCCGCGCAAGCCAGACGCTCACGTCATGGCGCGCTCGAGAGCAGCGGGCGCTGCTAAGGCGACGACCCACAAGGAGATGCCTGACAGAACCAGAGCTCTGAAGAAAAGAGACCAAAAGAAGGGGTTGGATTGCTCCAAAACTATGATAGAACCCGAGTGCAGCTCTCAGAACGGGAGCCCAGTCTCTGTTCTAGATCGTTTGTCGGAGTTGGATGGTGAATCCCTCACTGATACCAGCACACCCATCTCAGGTAAGCCTCTACTGTGATCACAATCTAATGCTACTGCCTATCATCTGTTTATTGGGATGTTGTTGAGCGACCAACCTGTTCATGCAGATGCAGAAGAAGAACCGAGGACAGGAGGGAGCTCCAGGAGGAAGCTGTCCTCAGAATTGGACTGTTTCGACGACCCATCAGCATTCTTTCAGCTGATCTTGGTCGAGGAGAAGGAAGGATCGATGTCGATAGAGGAAGGTAGAGGTGGAACAGGAAAGGCCACTTCTTTGCCTCATTCTTCTTCGGAGCTGTGGGCAGAAGCATGCAGGCTGGTGGATAGGGATGTGCAGAGGGAGCCATGGAAGACTCAGGATTCTGAAGAGATTGTGGTGGAGTTTGGGCTCCAGATGCTGGAGGCCCTGCTTCATGAGGTGGTTGGTGAATTCTGCCATGGGCCAAGTGTGGCTTCACATTGTACATGACAACTTGGTAAGTAAAGAGACCTTTCCCTCTTCATGTAAATCTTTCCTTCAAGGAGCACATGAAAGGACTTTCTGAAATTTTAGATCCTCATACTGGTCTGGAGAACATGACTGGCCAGAGGATCATATACATATTTTAGCAGAGTTCCTGCTTCCTAAATTTGATAATTTGCTGTTTCCATATGTAATCTTTGGAAAATAAGGCTTAATTAGAGTACAAGTTGGTATATTAATGCATTTGAGTTGGGTTTGGCTTGGTCTGGATGATGCTAATTAGAAACTAGTGATAGTTACTGGTCTCCTCCTCCGTTGGCACCACTTTTCATGAATTCCACACAGACTGCTGGACAGAATTGTCCCTTTCAGAATGTGATCTGGGAGTCTCTGCAACGTTGGAAAGAACCAATAGGTTCAAGGTAATTTAAAGTTGGGAGAAATAATTAAGAAAATATTTGAATTGGAGGATGGCACGAGAACATTTTGCATGGTGTTCTTCAAAAAGGTAAAGGAAAGAAGTGATAGTGATGGCAAGCCGACAAGGACCAAAAATGGATGGCATCGCTTTGAGGGCCGAAGACAAATGGATTGCCCAAATCCATCATGGGCAATCAACATGTAGGGAAAAGGGCACGCTGATTGTGCTGGGACTTCAAACGACATGAACATTGTAACCATGTGTGTATGATTCTTGTATAACGGTACTGAGCCTAGTGAATGGGGATGCCAAAGCTATTCGAATTAGACTTGATCAAAAAAAGGGCAATTCAAATTATAAGAGAAAGAATCTATTTTCCCTCTATTCAGTGTTGAAAGTATGCGCCACGTATATGCATTAAAGGCTCATTTGAGAACATCAATTAAGGAAGAAATTTCAGTCACCAAATAAGTCGGTGCCTAATGTCCAAAAGAAAAAATCTGCGGCTCAACAGTACCTTGGACCCTTCTTCTCGAGTAGGCTTCTTTTAGTCAAGAAAAACAAACAAAGAGAGAGAGCCAAGATATTAAATGTATTAAAAAGGTCATTTTTTAAATCTAATTGTTTAAATATGAAGGGAGAAAGGAAGAGAGGATGTTTTTATTATTCTCTCTAGTTTAAAAGCTACTTCCACTTAACTCTTATTGGTTTCTAATGATTATCCTAACCAATAGTCAGATAGATTTTACATCAAAATTATCGATTTTTCTATTGACCTTCCGAAATCGGTTTGAAAAATAGTTTGGTATGTCGTAAAATGTTTACAAATTATTATTTTATATTAATGTTTATGTTTGAAGTGTCATAAATTATTTTATAATAATTTCTTGAATTCCAACATCTATTTTTTCTCTCAAAATAATTTAAAAAATCTAAAAGTACTTCTAATTAAAAATTACATCAAATACAACCTATATTTGATAACCGTCAGTTTTTGAAGTTGCCAATTGATGACGACTCGGAGACACGGCAGTTCTTAGATCTGGGGTCCACCCTAAAGGTTGGTTCCGAAGTGCAGTGTCCCTGCGTACTCCTCGGCCGAAAAGTTCTCTTACATAGAAGAGTTAAGTCCAAACATTGAGTCTAGAGAGAACCCTTCGACGGTCAAGTCAGTCAGATCTGATATTCGAGGTTATGTATGAGTACTCAAGTGTTAAAGTTTCTTGGAGCATACATGGGACTGTTGGAAGGAAGTGCCTTATATAGGAGGTCGCCTCCCGAAGCCGATGAGCTTATCCTCTGGACATGTGGTCGGACGGTGCGTACAAACTCCCCTGAGGTGGAACATACTAAGCAGCCAAGTGAGCGAGGACAGGTGAGTCAGTAGGCCAAGTCATTTTTGGCACCGATATCTGTGGGCCCATCGTGGACCCGCTACTGGGCGTCTCTTTGGGCCGGCCTAACTGGTGGATCTTGATTGGGCCTCGGCCCTGGGCCCTCGGGCCTCGGCACTGCCCCTGATTTCCCTGTTCGACTTGCGGAGCGGGAATTTGGAAAAGATGTCCACCATCTCCGCCTTTTCAGCTTACCCCTCCACGTGGCGCAATAGGGGGCACTTCGGTATGCGTATAGCTTCTATATAAGGGAGTGACCAAGTGGCCCCCATCCATCTTACCTTTTGCGAGTGTAAAGAGGCATGTAGACCTCAGTTGCTCGTCGGGAATAAGATCAAGCGAAGACCGATAGATAGCCGAAACGTGAGCCCTACGATTTCCTTTGGTAAGTACCTCACTCGATGTCTTCTAGCACCCAACCCTATTCCGACTCTAGTTCAACCTCAACCGACTCCTCGTCGCACGGTATACGACCTGGTAGGGAGGGGGAAGTAAACGAGGGAATAGGCACCTGCTCTAGCAACAAAGCCTGAGTGGCCTCCTGTAAGGAATCGCCATGAACGCAGCGGAAATAAAAATGATTCTATTGTATCGGTTGCTGGGGTCGTAAAACGGACATTAAAACTAACGCGGGAAGAACAGTTCTTCACCTTTGCGGGGTTTCGAATCTCCCGTGGATGATGCCGACTCGGTAATCGCGCACGCGCACGATCTCTAGAGGTATCCACACGAGTTCCCGCAGCAGACGCGATTTCCTCCTCGACTTGAGTGCTCCGACCAGATCTCAAATCCACCATGCGCGGAGAGAGACAGATCCACTCCAAGAGAGAGAGAAGGAGAGAGAGAGAGGAGAGAGACAATCTGGGGAGTAAAATTCGTCCAACTAACTTTTTACCACTCCCCCTTGGCCCTCCTTATATAGAAATAAGGATAAGCACAAGAGTTAATCCTCATGATTATCCAAGAGTTTGGCCTTGGATAATTCTCCATTAAATCTTCATGTTTATCCTGCAACTTTTCACAAAAACCCAGATAAGCATGAAATTTAACATCTCTCACCGTCTGACGAGAACTCTTATGTGTGTGACCCTCTAGGCCCATATATCAGTCCGGTTGCAGGCCCATTAAACTTAGAACTGTTTCTTGAGTTTAATATTTATTAATTAACATTTAAACATCACATGTTAAATGATTAATTTAATAAACAAGTGAATTATCATCCGATGATTAATTCACTTGGCCTTCTGATCATGAACAGCACCAAACACTACCTCATGATCCCAGAAGATATAAGGGATAATGTTCCATTCAATTGAACATTTCCGTCTGCAGATGCCACACAGATATAATCCTTCACTCAAGCAATGTCCCGATAACACAAGAGTATGGTTTTATAGTCAAACCCTCTATCACATTATCCAGATGGATTCCAATACACAGTTAATATCTAGAAAGACATCTCTTTCATTTGACCCTGGCCAGGGATTTCTGTGTACACATCCATAGGACATTCTCTCTCCAGTCTTATACCAAGAGTGAGTGATCCCTTGTTGTTCACTCAATTACCTTCGCAAGTTTTCCACTGTATCTGAAAGACCGATTATGGTGGACTTAATGGTTAAAGCCCACGAGTCAGAGAATCAAGACACAATGGTCCACAAACAAGGTATCATTGGTGACTCAGGTCAAAGGACCAACTGTGCTACTGCAACGATAGAATTCCCTGGTTGACTAATAGGTATAATTACCATCCAGGAATTCTTATTTGGGTCTGTTCAGTGAACTCATTCTCTAATGAGCACCCACTTGTTTGTCTTAGTGTCACCACACGAGTGAATGTGAGATCATTCACCATCATCAGATGAGCAGACATAACTTGTGTCGATCTTATCGGATATTTAATGTCCATCTCAAATATCCTATGATCGAGAACTATTTAAGACAATTGCCTTAGGATATTGATCTCACTATCATGATCTCATCATGATTCAATATCCCATACATTTGTCTATGGACCTTCATTACGATAGTCGTTTGCGAGAACTATTAAATGAAGAAATAATTGCCTTTATTAATAATCTGAACTAGAATGTACAATGATTGGCTTTGAGGCCACCCAATTCTAACATTCTCCCACTTGGACTATAGCCAATCACCCATGTGTCTAAGTCCCATAGACTTAAGGTGACGTTCTAAAACAATGGCTTAGTCAAGGGATCTGCTACATTATCTTCAGATGAGACTTTCTCAACTACTATATCTCCTCGGGCGATGATCTCACGAATCAGATAAAATCGTCTCAGAATGTGCTTTGACTTCTGATGTGATCTGGGCTCCTTCGCTTGAGCTATTGCCCCATTGTTGTCACACAATAATGGAACAGGATCTGAAATGCTTGGAACGACTCCAAGCGCCGAGATGAACTTCTTTATCCAAACTATCTCTTTGGCCGCTTCAGCTGCAGCAATGTATTCTGCTTCGGTCGTCGAATCTGCAGTAGTTTCCTGTTTTGAACTCTTCCAACTTACTGCACCTCCATTTAACATGAACACAAATCCATACATGGATTTGCTGTCATCCATATCCGACTGGAAACTCGAATCAGTAAATCCTCGAAGTTCCAAGTCGTCTCCTCCATAAACGAGAAATAGATCCTTAGTCCTTCTCAAGTATCTAAGGATACATTTCTCCGCCTTCCAGTATTCCTCACCTGGATCAGCCTGATATCTACTAGTGACACTTAATGGATGTGTCACATCAAGCCTAGTACATAGCATCGCATACATGATAGATCCTATTGCCGAGGCATAAGGAACTCTATCCATGTATGCCTTCTCTTCAGGTGTCTTGGGAGACATTTCTTTAGAGAGATAAATTCCACGCCTCATAGGAACGAGGCCTCTCTTGGAATTTTCCATGCCAAACCTTTTGACTATGGTATCTATGTACATAGATTGGGACATGCCAAGCATCCTTTTGGACCTATCTCTATAGATCCTTATTCCCAGAATATAGGATGCTTCTCCCAAATCTTTCATGGAGAAGTTTTTGGATAACCAAGCCTTTACAGATGACAACATTCCTACATCATTCCCAATGAGTAGAATGTCATCAACGTAAAGTACCAAAAAAGTAACTGCGCTCCCACTAGCCTTTTTGTATACACAAGGTTCATCTTCATTCTTAATGAAGTCATAAGATTTGATTGCTTCATCAAATCTTAAGTTCCAAGTTCGGGACGCCTGCTTTAATCCATAGATGGATCTTTGCAGCTTGCATACCTTGCTTGAATGCTCTTTGGAAGTGAATCCTTCAGATTGTATCGTATACACCTCTTCTTGAAGGTTCCCGTTAAGGAATGCTGTTTTCACATCCATTTGCCATATTTCATAATCATAGAATGCAGCGATAGCAAGAAGTATTCTGATTGACTTAATCATGGCAACTGGAGAAAAGGTTTCGTCATTGTCAACACCTTGCCTTTGACGATATCCTTTTGCTACAAGCCTTGCCTTGTATGTGTCAATTTGTTCATCTGCCCCGATCTTTCTTTTAAAGATCCATTTATTGCCAATAGGTACCATACCTTCTGGCAGATCAACCAAGTTCCAAACTTGGTTGGCATACATGGACTGAATTTCAGAATCCATTGCCTCTTGCCATTTTTCTGATTCATGACTATTTATGGCTTCTAGATAGGTTTGAGGATCATCATCCTCATTTGAGTGCACTTTTGGCTTGCCATCATCGATATGTCCAACATATCTTTCAGGCTGCTTAGGCACTCTACCTGATCTGCGAACCTTTTGTGCATCATCTTGAACAAGTTCTTGAGTCATTGGTTCAGTAGATGAACCAGTGTTGATTTGTGAGTCTAGAATTTCTTCCAGTTCTATCTTGCTCCCACTGTCTTCTTTTGAAAGATATTCTTTCTCTAAGAATACAGCTCTTTTTGCGACAAACACCCTTTGATCGCTTGGCTGATAGAAGTAATATCCAAAACTCTCTTTTGGATATCCCACAAATCTACATTTCTCTGTCCTGGAATCCAGTTTGTCTGGATCATGTCTTTTGACATGTGCAGGACAACCCCAAACTCTAACATGCTTAAAGTCTGGTTTCTTTCCTTTCCATATCTCATATGGAGTGGAAGGTACTGACTTACTGGGAACTTTGTTCAATATATATGCAGCAGTCAACAGTACATATCCCCATAGAGAGATTGGAAGTTTGGCATAACTCATCATGGATCGTACCATATCTAATAGAGTACGATTTTTCCTTTCCGATACACCATTTAACTGAGGTGTATAGGGAGGAGTCCACTGAGACAAAATACCATTATCCTTAAGATATTCTGTGAATTCTGTACTTAAGTATTCACCCCCTCGATCTGATCGAAGAGTTTTAATACTCTTTCCAGTCTGGTTCTCAACTTCGTTTTTAAACTCTTTAAATTTCTCAAAGACTTCTGACTTATATTTCATTAAATATATGTAGCCATATCTTGAGAAATCATCTGTAAATGAAACAAAGTATGAGTAACTACCCATAGCATGAGTGGACATTGGACCACATACATCACTATGTATTAGTTCCAATAAGTCCTTAGCTCTCTCTCCGTGTCCTGAGAATGGAGCTTTGGTCATCTTTCCCATGAGACAAGCTTCATAGGTTGCAAATGATTCATAATCAAATGGATCAAGATATCCATTCTTTTGCAACCTTATGATCCTGTTCTCATTTATATGACCTAGCCTACAATGCCATAGGTACGATTTATTCACATCCTTATCTAAGCGTTCAAGAGAATTATTTACCAGACAAACATCACATGAAATATCAAGTAAATATAATCCATTCAATAAATATCCGGAAGCAAACAGTTTGTCTCCTTGATAAATTGAACAACCTTTATTCTCTAGCTTCATAGAATATCCTTGTCTATCTAAACATGAAATAGATATGATATTCCTGATAATGGTTGGAACATAATAACAATCTATCAGTTCCAAAGAGTCTCCTGACGGCATCTGAAGTCTTGCTGTCCCCACAGCTAACGCAGCAACTTTTGCTCCATTCCCAAGCCTCAGATCCACGTCTCCGCGGTTCAATCTTCTTTTACTTGTTAACACCTGCAAGTTATTGCAGATATGAGAAACACATCCAGTATCTAATACCCAGGATGTTGATTCTCTATAAGACAAGTTAAGATCGATCATGAGAATACCTGAAGCTTCACCAAACTTCTCCTTTGCTTTTTCTGCAAGATAAATCTTGCAGTTTCTCTTCCAATGACCTTCTTTATGGCAGTGGAAACACTGACCTTTATCATTGACTTTAGCTTTGTCCTTTGAACCATCAGTTTGCTTTTCACTAGCTTTTTAGGCTTACCTTTCTTAAAGGTCTGTCCAGATTTCCTTTTCTTGTTGGTCTTACCAACAAGCATTATATTTGGCTTATCTTTCTGGATAGTGCCTTCTGCTGTCTTCAACATGTTGAGCAGCTCAGCTAGTGAAACTTCAATTTTGTTCATATTGAAGTTGATAATGAATTGTGAAAATAAATCTGGAAGAGATTGTAGGATTAAGTCAATGCTTAGGTCATTGTTCATAACAAAGCCCAGCACAGCAAGCCTCTCAATCCACTCTATCATCTTGAGCACATGAGTTTGTACAGATGTGCCCTCGCTCATTCTTGTCCTGAACAATTTCTTAGATATCTCATATCTTTCTGTTCTGGATTGTTCACCAAACAACTCTTGTAGGTGATTCAGAATGGTCTTAGGTTCCATGTTATCATGCTGTCGCTGCAGTTCATTATTCATTGAACCGAGCATATAACACTGGACCTTGACAGAGTCCTCCTTCCAATTTTCATACATCATTAATTCATCTTCGTTAGCATTATCACCGGGTTGCACTGGATCTGGTTGATCCAGGACATAGGCTAGCTTTTCGCACATTAGGACAATCTTCAGGTTGCGTAACCAGTCAATGTAATTTGGTCCCGTGAGTTTATTTGCATCAAGTATGCAACGGAAGGGGTTAGGTGACGACATAGCGACCTACATGGAAATATATAAAATGAGCAGATAGTTCTTAAAATCATATTTATGACTTTTAATCTAGATTTATGCTCCCACTATTTTTTGGCGATCTGTATGACCCTCTAAGATACAGAACGGGAGATTCCGATGATCTCCTAGTGGGGATCAGAATCCTTCGGGCAACATGCATGTGACCTTGTGGTAGCACAACAAATCACATCAAGTCCCTTAGGCAGTCAACTCTTGACAGTTGCAACGATTGCAATATCCGATCGATTTAACCCCTGAATCAGAATGACCTTATAGTAGCACAACAAATCAATTTGATTCAGTTAAGTTTATCCATCATTACTTAGATGACATGAATTCATAGTGCAATCCTTGTGGTAGCACAACAAAACTACACTATTTGTCCATTCATCTTAATGACATCACATGTCGTAGACCTAGTTTAATTTCTAAATCAAACAGACCTTGTGGTAGCACAACAAATCCGTTTGAGATAAGAATTATCCTAAGATCTATAATGATGGTGGGTTACGTGGATTATTCTGAATATCTCACGTTTACAACTTAAGTTTTAAAAGAGGGTTTTGATTTTGATTTGTAAAAATCGTGCTATCAATAGTATTTCGATTTGAAGTATCAATATACTTAATAGAAATATATATATATGATAGCATGGTCCACAAATATCACATATATGCAGAAAAATAAATGGGGATGATCATGGACTATTAAAGCTACTATGGAATCATCGGAGCCAAACGATGATCCATAATAGGATCCTAATGTGAAAACAGCAACACTGGTTCCATTAGATGCGAGTCCTCCCTCCAGAGGTGTCTTCAGAAGATCCCGTCCTCTTAGCTTAATCCGATACATTTAAATATGAAATTCAGGACTCGCAAGTCCACAAATGTACATTTAAACAATTAGAAATCTTGATCTTATCAAGGGGAGTACAATCTTATAGGAAGGTAGAAAGTACACTTGGATTAAGAGAGAGGAGGACACGCAGGTCCTATTTTAAAATACCAAATGAAATAAACATCGCATCCATTCACATCATTCATCACATGAAAATACTAAGTCTATGATCATCCCACCATAAAACACATCACATGCATCACAATCATCACATAATTGATGTTTGGTATTAATTTTTTATAAATATAAAATTATAATACCAATTAGTTTTCGAAATAACATTTATTTCAGTATAATCAATAATATTCAAAATATTATTGACAAATAAACTAACTAAACTATTCAGTTAATCTAAATCCAAATTCAAACAATTTGAACATTAAGAGTAATCAAGTTATGCATGAAATCAGTTTAAAAACAATTTTAAACTAATTAAATTAACAGGAAAATTAATTATCTAAAATAATTTTAAATAATTAACTAACACCCATTAATTATAAAGTCCTTTAATAGACTAACAGTTATTAAACACTTTAATAAACTGTTAATAATCATAAAAATTAATTAATAACACTTATTAATTATTTTTATAATTATTCTGTTTTAAAACAATTTTAAAACAGGCTTAAATGGGCTAAAATTGGGTTTAAAGGGGGTTAATCAGGCATTTAAAATCAAATTCTAAAAACCAGAAAATGGGCCTAGCCCATTAGGGCCCAAACGGCCCGGGCCCAGGGCCCTGGCTCGGCCAGGGTCGAGCCCTGGCTCGGCCAGGGCCGCACCCTGGCTCGGCCAGGGCGCCGCCCGGCCCCCGGCCCGGTCCGACCGGGTCGGGACCGGGCGGTCCGGCCCGTAAGGCAGGGATTCGACCGGCCCCCCCTTTCTTCTAAAACCAGAAACCCTAATATTTGCAGGCCGGCGGCGATGGGGATTTGTGGGCGGCGCCGGCGGCCACCCCCGGCGGCGGCGGCCCCGGACGGCGGTGCCCCCGGCGCCGGCGACGTGCCCGGCGCCGGTAGGGCCGCCGGCGGCCTCCGGTGAGGTGACAAATTAAGCCCAAAACCCCTCCAAAATCTGATTTTGCAGGGTTTTAAATCCGACTTTGGGCTCGATTTCGAGGACCTCCAAGGGCACTCCGGTGCTGATCTCTATGCCCAATGCGAAGTGGTGACTATCACCAATAGATCCAGACATCCGGGCCGCCATCCCAACACTTGGAATGCACGTACGAAGCCGCCGAAGTACCCCAGTTCATCATCACATGAAGAACTCCGAAAAACCCAAATAAAAATCCGAAAAATACAGAAAAATAATCAAATTGATCGTGATCATCATATGAACACTAATCTGTCATTTTTAATCGGATTAAACACAAGAACACGTACAATACGGGTTCTTCACGCATAACTACAAAACACATAAAACGGTGCCGTTTTACAACCGAACCAGTGAACCTGACTCTGATACCACTGTAAGGAATCGCCATGAACGCAGCGGAAATAAAAATGATTCCATTGTATCGGTTGCTGGAGTCGTAAAACGGACATTAAAACTAACGCGGGAAGAACAGTTCTTCATCTTTGCGGGGTTTCGAATCTCCCGTGGATGATGCCGACTCGGTAATCGCGCACACGCACGATCTCTAGAGGTATCCACACGAGTTTCCGCAGCAGACGCGATTTCCTCCTCGACTTGAGTGCTCCGACCAGATCTCAAATCCATCATGCGCGGAGAGAGACAGATCCACTCCAAGAGAGAGAGAAGGAGAGAGAGAGAGAGGAGTGAGAGAATCTGGGGAGTAAAATTCGTCCAACTAACTTTTTATCACTCCCCCTTGGCCCTCCTTATATAGAAATAAGGATAAGGACAAGAGTTAATCCTCATGATTATCCAAGAGTTTGGCCTTGGATAATTCTCCATTAAATCTTCATATTTATCCTGCAGCTTTTCACAAAAACCCAGATAAGCATGAAATTTAACATCTCTCACCGTCTGACGAGAACTCTTATGTGTGTGACCCTCTAGGCCCATATATCAGTCCGGTTGCAGGCCCATTAAACTTAGAACTGTTTCTTGAGTTTAATATTTATTAATTAACATTTAAACATCACATGTTAAATGATTAATTTAATAAACAAGTGAATTATCATCCGATGATTAATTCACTTGGCCTTCTGATCATGAACAGCACCAAACACTACCTCATGATCCCAGAAGATATAAGGGATATTGTTCCCTTCAATTGAACCTTTCCGTCTGCAGATGCCACACAGATATAATCCTTCACTCAAGCAATGTCCCGATAACACAAGGGTATGGTTTTATAGTCAAACCCTCTATCGCATTATCCAGATGGATTCCAATACACAGTTAATATTTAGAAAGACATCTCTTGCATTTGACCCTGGCCAGGGATTTTTGTGTACACATCCATAGGACATTCTCTCTCCAGTCTTATACCAAGAGTGAGTGATCCCTTGTTGTTCACTCAATTACCTTCGCAAGCTTTCCACTGTATCTGAAAGACCGATTATGGTGGACTTAATGGTTAAAGCCCACGAGTCAGAGAATCAAGACACAATGGTCCACAAACAAGGTATCATTGGTGACTCAGGTCAAAGGACCAACTGTGCTACTGCAACGATGGAATTCCCTGGTTGACTAATAGGTATAATTACCATCCAGGAATTCTTATTTGGGTCTGTTCAGTGAACTCATTCTCTAATGAGCACTCACTTGTTTGTCTTAGTGTCACCACACGAGTGAATGTGAGATCATTCACCATCATCAGATGAGCAGACATAACTTGTGTCGATCTTATCGGATATTTAATGTCCATCTCAAATATCCTATGATCGAGAACTATTTAAGACAATTGTCTTAGGATATTGATCTCACTATCATGATCTCATCATGATTCAATATCCCATACATTTGTCTATGGACCTTCATTACGATAGTCGTTTGCGAGAACTATTAAATGAAGAAATAATTGCCTTTATTAATAATCTGAACTAGAATGTACAATGATTGGCTTTGAGGCCACCCAATTCTAACACCTCCATGATTCCTTCCTCGATCTCGACAACTATCTCCGAGAACTAGACATACCTAGTCATGAGGCGTGATAGGGCAAAGGGAGTGTCAGCCGCAATGCGCCAGCTTGACGAGAGGGTAGGTGAGGTTGCCTCCACTATGAGTGTCGGGGAGGTCCAATTCATCAAATTTGAGTGTAACCCTTCCCGAGGTGTTGTTCATTGCCCCCACACTGGCTTGTCGAGTCGACAATATTATGACCAATACACTTTGTATATACGAGGAGGCCATTGGAGTCGGCCTCGATTCTCGATCCACCCATTTATTAATGTCGTCCTTAGGTATGATTCTATTGCCCCGGTCCAGCTCACGCCTAATAGTTAGCGGGTGCTCATTTCTTTTCTAATAATCTGATTTCTCGGGAGCATGGAGCTGAGCACCGTCCTCTTCCGATTCTTCTATACCTTGAAGCATAGTACTACACATTGGGCTGGGTTTACTCTGCTGCGCGGTCACATCGGATCTTGGTGATCGACCTCCCGACCTCAGTCCACTTCTGGAAGAATCAATTTTTCTTCGTAAAAACATCGGAGTCCTTGGGCTGGCCCTTTCCCACAGAGTGGTCGGATTCTTTCCCTTCGAAATAAGACTTGAAGGAACCAGAGCTTTCACAAGCCTAGCTGGTTGAGGTAGACGAGATCGACGTGGTGCCGATATGCTCGGTGCATGACCTGCTACAGGCTGATGCCTTCGAGGCGCTGAGCTTGCCCCCGCCACCTCGCGAGGTAAGCTCGGTTTCAACCTCCCCGGAACTTCTTTCTTCTTACGGCAGTTCTGACTCTCTATCTCTTGCAGATAAGATGGTGTATGTCAACCTTCTTCGGGCCTTGGTGAAAAAATGGAAGAAAGGGAAGTAGATCGCTCTGCCTCCTCTAGTCCCCGAGCAGCCGTGAAAGAAGGCAAAGCATTCGGCTGCTCGAACATTCTAGGAGTCCTCGGCCTGGCACGCCAAGGATCTCGCGAGATAGGACCGCTAGATCCAGAGGTGGTTCCGAGGGCGAACGTGCGGCCTATTTTCCCCAGCTTACGCTCAGCTCCGATAGCTCGCTGGCGGACTCTAACATGGCTATGCACAGTCAGGCATGCCTCTTACCCGTGGACAAGGTCGAACATAGCTAAGTCCCGGCGTCCACAGTCTTCTATACCACTACACCAAGCTTACCATATTGCCTCCCAATTGTACAAGGTCTACAACCGCCACACCCTAATGGTTCATAGCTCGGAACAACAGTCGTGAGATCAATAATCTGCACGAGAAGTTGGCGGTGGCAGAGGCCAAGCAGCGCAAGTCGGAGGAGCGCATCAAGGTGTTGGAGGCTTAGCTAGCTAAGGCTAAAGGCGAGCACGATGAGGCCCGCCACTCATGCTAACATGTGGCCGAGAAGGCATTCCGGGCGTGGAAGCAAATTGTTGAATACGAGGAGGAGCTCGCCATGGCCGAGGTGGATGCCTACGACATTGGTTGGGACGATGCTCTTCGCCTGGCGAAGTCTAGATCCCAGATTTCGATCTCGAGCTGGTGGAGCGCCCTTCGGCACAGCCTGTGGAGCCAACTCCTGAAGCTTTGCCTCGTCCAAGAGGGTCGGTGGTTCAGCTTAAGCTTGTTGAATATCCAGCAACGCAAAGCCCTGAAAGCGGTGATGTCGAGACCTTGTAATGATTTGGCATCCTTTGGGCCCAAAAGGGTCGTGACCAAGTCCACACAGGCCAAGTAGGGCTCTGACTTGCGTGACTTGGAAATGTCCACATTGCCTAAGGGCTAAATGCGACTAAGGTCATCTGCGTAGGCCGAGTAAGGCTCTGACCTGCGTGACTTGGTAACATCCACGTTGCCTAAGGGCTAAGCATGACTTAGGTCGTCCGTATAGGCCGAGTAGGGCTCTGACCTACGTGAGTTGGTAACATCCACATTACTTAAGGGCTAAATGCGATTGAGATCGTCCACGCAGGCCGAGTAGGACTCTGACATGCGTGACCTGATAACATACACATTGCCTAAGGGCTAAACACGACTGAGGTCATCTGCGCAGACCGAGTAGGACTTTGGCCTGCGTGACTTGGTAACATCTAAATGCGACTGAAGTCGTTTGCACAGTCCGAGTAAGGCTTTGACCTACGTAACTTGGTAACATTCACATTGTCTAATGGCTAAATGCAACTAAGGTCGTCCGCACAGGCCGAGCAAGGCTCTAACCTACGTGACTTGGTAACGTCCACATTCCCTATGGGATAAGCGTGACTGTGGTCATCCGCGTAAGCCAAGTAGGGATCTGACCTGCGTGAGTTGGTAACATCCACGTTGCCTAAGGGCTAAATGTGACTGACGTCATCCGTACAGGACGAGTAGTGTTAGTTTTAGGTGGCTTACAAGCCAATCTGACTATGTAAATCTCGTTCATTTATTAATAAAATGGCATAATATTCATTATGTGTAAATCGCATTAATTATCATTTCATAATGAAGTCCGTGAATATGTGCTATAGTGATCAGATTATGATGAGATCATACTAATGAGACTGATCACTTAAACACACATATTCTTAATTGTTCCTAGTGGGAGGATATCCGAGAAGGACATCGGATATCCGGTTAGACTAGTACAGATTACTCCTGCTCATATGATGAGGGTGACTGATCTCATAAGTCACTTGTGTGGAGACACTAAGGCGAATCTGTAGGTGCTCATTGGAGAATGAGTTCACTGAACTGATCCGACTGAATCAATGGATGGTATTGTACCTCACTGTCAACCAGCTTGATTGTATTGTCGCAGTTGCGTGGATGGTCCTCGGACCTGAGACACCAAGGACACCTTGGCGGTGGACTTCTGTGCTTTGACCTTGGTTTACGAATCTCTAGCCACGGGATTCTAATACGCCAAGGATTGGGTACAGCGGAATACCGTCGAAGGAAATTGTGTGTCAATAAGGAATCATTCGCTCTCGGTACTTAGAGAGAGAATGCTCTAGGAAGGATGCGCAAAAGTCTCTGGCCAGGGCGGACGATAATATCGGGAAAGGAGTTTTCCGATATTCATCAGCGGCATCTAATCCAAGTGAGTCGACCGGCTAGGGTTTGACAGCTCGCCATGCCCTGAGTTGACTCGAGAGCATTATACGAATGAAGGATTATATCCACGGGGTAACTGTCGGCAGAAAGGTTCCAAGAGTGGGTTACTTAACCCCAATACCTTCCGGGTTCACGCAGTGTTGCTTGGCACCCAACGTGATCGGAGGCCCGGTCGAATTCGATGTGCGACATTAATTCGATTGATTAATTAATTAATAAAGGGTTATTAATTGATTAATAAAGCCAGTGAGGAGTCACTGGGCTTGTTGGGCCATTAACTGGACTGGTACTTGGGCCTAGAGGGTCATACGCAAATGATTCTCAAGGCGATGGATAAATAAGTGGGTTTTATACAAACCGAGGGTTATATGAAAAACCGTGCGGTTAGTATAAAACATAGCGAACGGGCTGAGCAGGCCAAGCTGCTGCTAACCCTAGCCGCCCCTCCTCAGTTTCTCTCTCTCTCTGGCGTCCAGACAGAACCAGATCTGCTCCGCCGCTTCTCCAAATCCCGTTCGACGGGAAATTGTCCGCGCGTTGCGGCGATCGTTGCGGTGACCGGCAGAGGTTTCATGGGCTGCGAAGAATGAGGAACGTGAGGATATCCGTCGCGGGGAGGATCGTGTGGACTTCGCTAGAGGCCGGGCACTTGCGACTTGCGGTCTCGCTCCGACGGAACCGAACGGTTGTGGATTCGAATATGCACACGGTGAGAATCGATTATCCGATAATCGTTGTTTTAGTTTTTTGAAACGGGAACGGATCGCTGTATTATTTTATTTTCCGCTGCGTGAGCGATCCGGAGAAACCCGAGAAAACCCAACAATAGTATCAGAGCCAGGTTCCACTGTTTCTCGTCCCGTTTCGATCTCCGAATTTAAATTTTTCATGAGTTATTACATGCGTTTAATCCGATTAAAATGACGGAATAGTGTTCATAAGATGAACACAAATAATTTGATTATTTTTCTGTGATTTTTCGGATTTTATTTGGGGCTTTCGGAGTTCTTCATGAGATGATGAACCGGGGTACTTTGGCGGCTTCGTACATGCCTCCCAAGCGTTGGGATGGCGGGTTAGATCTCTGGATCTCTTGGTGATAGTCACCACTACACACCGGCCATGATAGCCGACGCCATGGTGGCCTTGAAGAGCTACAAAATCGAGCCCCAAAACGGATTTAAAATCCTGAAAATCAGATTTTTGGGGGTTTTTAAAGGGGCTCGGCTGGCTGCTCGTTGACCATCGCCGGCGGCCCTGCCGGCGCCGGGGGCATCGCCGACCGAGGCCGGCGGCGTCGAGGGGCCTGCCGGCGGCGGCCTGCAACCCGGCTAGGGTCATGCTGCTTAGGGCGTCGGGTGTTTTGGGGAGTTGCAGGGTGGACCAGGCCATCGGGACCGGGCCCAGGCCGGTCGGACCGGCTGGACCGGACCCGAGCCGGGCCAGGGCCACCAGCCCCAGGTTCGCACCTGGGTTGGGCCCTGGCTCGGACCTGGTCCGAGCCCTGGCTCGGCCAGGGCCCGAGCCCTTTGGCTCAGCCAAATGGCTGAGCCCTATTTTGTTTTTAACACCCTATTTGATCCCCAAATTGCCCATTTGACATTTGGTTAAAATTTGAATTAATTTTAAAATTTTCAAAATTGTTTTGAAAATTAAAATTTATTATTCAATTTTAATTAAGTGGGCCTTAATGATTTTGAATCATTATGTTAATTAAGGTTTTTTATTAATTAGCAATTAGTTGTTGATTAATTAAGGTTAATATTAGTTTAAGTGTTAAATTAATTATTGACCTTAATTTATATAATTTTAAAAGTTAAAATTAGTAGTCAATAATTTTTAATCTAAATGTTAGATTATTAATTATTAATACATCTAATTGTTAATTATTAATTTGAGTTAGTTATTAATTTAATTGTTAAATTAATAATTAACTTTAATGACTAATTTAAATGTTAAATTAGTAGTTCTTAATTAATTACTGTTAGTCATTAATTTAATAGTTAAATTAATGATGACTTTAATTATCTAATGTAAGAGTTAGATTACTTGATTATTAATTAGTTAGTGTTAATTATTAGTTTAAGCGTTAAATTAATAATTAACATTAATTAGCTAATCTAAGTGTTAAATTAGTAGTTAATAATTAATCATAGTTGATTATTAATTTAAATGTTAAATTATTAATTAACTTAGTTTGATTAATCTAAGAATTAGATTAATCTTTAAATAGTCTAATTGTTAGATTGTTAATGGGGTTTAATCTAAATGTTAGATCATTAGAAATGTTCTAATTTGCATGGAATAATATGAAATTATTAATTTGGAGTGTGTGCGCATGTAATGTGTGTTTATTGCTTTTAAATTTGATTTAATTGCATGTTAAGCTAATCAAAAGTGTTTTCGAAATTCAAACACCAATTTTGATTAGATCCCAGCTTTTTGAAAGCCAAAATTATATATTCTGAAAACTCTTTTATTTTAGCCATGTGATGCGCTGAATCATGTGTGGAATGTTTAAAACACACCGTGGTCATGGATATGCACTTAATTTATTATTCATGTGATGAATGGATTGTGTGGATCGTGGATGTATGATTGTTTATTAATTGTTAATAAATAGAGGTCTGCGCACCTCTCTCTCTCATACTCCGATGTATTTCTACCTCCCTCTCTCTCTTGTACTCGCCATAAGGCTCTCTTCTAATTACATGTAATTCTAGAATTAATGTAATCTGAACGAGGCTACCGAGGAAGGAGCGAGGACGATCCACAGCTGCAACCAGGAAGGCGAAAAGATGGAGATCTCTTCCCTAAGTGCTTGCAGGTTATCTAATATAAATGTTGTGTTAGATTGTGTGTGCGTTTGACTGTTGGCTCCAGTCAAACCCACTGTACTATCCATGACCACACTAATGACATGTATGAGATGCATTCTTTTCTTTTGATTATGAATCAAAGTATGTATAATATTTAGTAAATATATACGATATATTTATATACTATCACTATACTATCCATAACCACACTAATGACATGTATGAGATGTATTCTTTTCTTTTGATTATGAATCAAAGCAGGTATAGTATTTAGTAAATATATACGATATATTTATATACTATCACGTAAGAGAGACCAAGATAAAAGTTATCTAAATACCCTCAGATAAACTCTAAGCCGTAACGCGAGTAGTTGAGAACTTACCGCGTGGTCCACCATCGTTATAGTCATAGGATTCGAATCACTTTAGGCAGGTTTGTTGTGCTATCCACAAAGCCTGCTTAATTGGGAGGAGAAACTGTGGCTATGGCATTCGATGCCTATATGATCGGGGTAGAGGAACCATGTACCTTTGTTGTGCTATCCACAAGGGCTGCATGCAAATCTATGCTCGTCGCGTAATGATGGTTAGCTTAGACCAGAATTAGTGGTTTGTTGTGCTATCCACAAGGCTATTAAATCTCTGGGGACCGAAGCTATGATCAGATATTGCAAGGAGTTGCAAGTCCCATGAGTTGGGTGCTCTTTGATTGTATTACAGTTTGTTGTGCTATCCACAAGGCTATAGTGTAAGTCATTGAGATTCTGATCCCCACTAGAAGACTGTCGGCGTCTCCCGTTCTGTACAACTGAGGGTTATACAGTCCGTCGAAAATTAATGAGAGTTAAACTTGAACAAAAGACCATGTCTTGTTTTAAATTTTAATAATTGAACATCTACTAAATAGATTTTACTTATCTCTTGTAGGGAATTATGTCGTCGAATAACCCACTCCGTGGCATACTTGATGCCCTTTTGACTTACCTGATCTACTCGGATTGGTTCAGAAACCTGAAGAATGTCTTCAGATCTAAGCACATTGACTTTGTCCCTGGAGCTGATCCTCCTGCTGAATCGGCATTGCATGCCCCTGAAGCAGAGATGACAGCTAATGATAAAGGATCGAAGGACAAAGGTAAAAGAGTAGTGAAGGGTGACTGCTTCTACTATAAGCAGTATGGTCACTGGAAAAGGAACTGCAATGAGTTCCTTAACGATAAAGTTCATGGAAGAGTGAAGTTGTCTGAAGCTTCAGATATCTATATGATAGATATCAACTTGTCAGTTAGAGATTCCACATCTTGGGTATTGGATACCGGATGTGCTTCTCATATCTGCCATGATGTGCATATGCTGACAAGTAAGCGCAAGCTGAGACAAGGTGAGGTGGAATTGAGGCTAGGAAACGGCGCAAAAGTTGCGGCGATTGCTGTTGGGACAGTAAATCTCAAGCTTCCATCAGGAGACGCCTTACTTTTAGAAAATTGTTATTATGTTCCTAGCATAATAAAGAACATCATATGAATATCTTGCTTGGACAAGATAGGATATAGGTTGACTATTGAGAATAAAAGTTGTTCGATTTATTATGGTAATAAATCAATAGCTTTAGCATCTTTAGTCAACGGTCTATATCTCTTAGATGTTTCTTATTACAATCTTCAAATTGATAATGCTCTTAAGAAGAGCAAGAATTGTGTAAACCAGGCCTACATGTGGCATTGTAGACTTGGGCACATTGGCGAAAGCAAGTTGCAAAAGTTGCACAAGCATGGTTACTTAACAACATTCGATTATGAATCATTTGCAACATGTGAATCCTGCCTTATGGGAAAGATGGCAAAATCTCCATTTAATGGACATGGAGAACGTGCCAAAGACATTTTGGAACTAATACATTCGGATGTCTGTGGTCCCATGTCCACCCAAGCCAAAGGTGGCTTTTCATACTTCATCACGTTCACCGATGACTTCTCAAGATTCGGCTATATGTACTTAATGAAGTACAAGTCGGAAACTTTTGAGAAGTTCAAGGAGTTCAAGAATGAGGTAAAGAAGCAGTTAGGAAAAAGTATTAAAGCTCTTCAATCATATCGAGGAGGAGAATACTCGAGTACTAATTTCACACAATTCTTAAAGGATAATGGTATCCTTTCTCAGCTGACCCCTCCATATACACCACAGATGAATGGTGTATCAGAAAGGAGGAATCGCACCTTGTTGGACATTGTGCGATCCATGATAAGCTTTTCGGGATTACCAGTGTCCCTCTGGGGGTATGCTCTAGAGTAAGCAGCATACCTACTGAACAGAGTACCCAGCAAGTCTGTGGCCTCTACTCCATATGAGATATGGAAAGGCAGGAAACCAGAATTTAAACATGTTAAAGTCTGGGGTTGTCCTGCTCATGTAAAGAGGCATGATCCAGACAAGCTGGAATCACGAACTGATAAATGTAGGTTTGTGGGATATCCAAAGGAAACCTTTGGATACTATTTTTTCCATCCTGGTGAACAAAAGGTGTTTGTCGCCAGGAAAGCTGTCTTCCTGGAAGATGAATACCTTCTCTAGGAGGACAGTGGGAGTAAAATAGTACTGGAAGAGGTTCCAGATCCCCAAACAGCTACATTATCATCAAATGAGATATCAGTTCCTGAATCTGTTCAGGTACACAAAGATAAGCCTCGTAGATCTGGTAGAGTACCTAGATAGCCAGAACGATATGTGGGACATATCGCAGAAGGTGAGTCTAAGGTAGAATATAATGAGGATGATGATCATAAAACCTACCAGGAGGCCATAGAAGGCCCAGAAGTCGGGAAATGGCGAGAAGCCATGAACTCAGAAATCCAGTCCATGTACACCAACCAAGTTTGAAACTTGGAGGACTTGCCCGAGGGTATTGTACCCATCGGTTGCAAGTGGATCTTTAAAAGAAAGATCGGTGCTGATGGACGGATCGACACTTATAAGGCAAGGTTGGTGGCAAAGGGATATCATCAAAGACAAGGAATTGACTATGACGAGACTTTCTCACCAGTTGTCATAATAAAGTCGATTAGAGTTCTACTCGCCATTGCTGCACATTTTGATTATGAAATCTGGCAGATGGATGTGAAGACTGCCTTCCTCAATGGTAACCTTGAGGAAGAGGTGTATATGATACAACCAGAAGGCTTCACATCCAAAGAATCTCCAGATAAAGTGTGCAAGCTTCAGAGGTCCATTTATGGACTGAAGCAGGTTTCTCGGAGCTGGAACATGAGATTTGACGAGGCTGTCAAGTCTTATGACTTCATTAAGAATGAAGATGAGCCTTGTGTGTACAAGAAGACCAGTGGGAGTGCAATCATTTTTCTAGTTCTTTACGTCGATGACATACTACTCATTGGGAATGATGTAGCTGTGATGTCATCAGTAAAGATCTGGCTGTCGAAAAACTTCTCCATTAAGAATTTGGGAGAAGCATCCTACGTATTAAGAATACGGATCTATAGAGATAGATCAAAGAGGATGCTTGGAATGACCCAATCTTTGTACATAGACACCATAGTCAAAAGGTTTGGCATGGAAAATTCCAAGAGAGGTCTCATACCGATGAGACATGGAATTATTCTCTCAAAGGAGCAGTCTCCTAAGACTCCTGACGAGAGGGCATTCATAGATAGAATACCCTATGCCTCTGCCATAGGATCTATCATGTATGCCATGCTATGTACATGGCCTGATGTTGCATTTGCTCTAAGTGTTACGAGCAGATTTCAGGCTAATCTAGGCCAAGAGCACTGGAAGGCAGTGAAATGTATCCTTAAGTACTTGAGAAGAACTAAGGATATGTTTCTTGTCTATAGAGGAGGTGACTTGAAACTGCGAGGCTTTACTGACTCGAGTTTCCAGTCAGATCCAGATGATAGCAAGTCTACATCTGGATTCGTGTTTACTTTGAACGGAGGTGCAGTGTACTGGAAGAGTTCCAAGCAAGTAACCACTGCAGATTCGACGACTGAAGCTAAGTACATCGCTGCAGCTGAAGCCGCCAAAGAAGCAGTGTGGTTGAAGAAATTCATCACCGACCTCGGCATAGTTCCCAGCATCTCTGAGCATGTTCCACTGTTGTGCGACAACAATAGAGCGATTGCGCAAGCGAAAGAGCCACGGTCTCATCAGAAATCGAAGCATATTCTGAGGCGCTTTCACCTTATCAGAGAAATCATATCCATAGGAGATGTAGTAGTGGAAAGAGTTCCATCCGTCGACAATGTAGCAGATCCACTGACAAAGCCGTTGGCTCAAATTGTGTTTGAGCGTCACCTAGAGTCCATAGGCTTATTGTATAAATGTGATTGGCTTTAGTCCAAGTGGGAGATTGTTAGTTTAGGTGGCCTACAAGCCAATCTAACAATGTAAATCTCGTTCATTATTAATAAAATGGCATAATATTCATTATGTGTAAATCACGTTAATTATCGTTTCATAATGAAGTCCGTGAATATGTGCTATGGTGATCAGATTATGATGAGATCATACTAATGAGACTGATCACTTAAACACACATATTCTTAATTGTTCCTAGTCGGAGGATATCCGAGAAGGACATCGGATATCCGGTTAGACTAGTACAGATTATTCATGCTCATATGATGAGGGTGACTGATCTCATAAGTCACTTGTGTGGAGACACTAAGGCGAATCTGTAGGTGCTCATTGGAGAATGAGTTCACTGAACTGATCCGACTGAATCGCTGGATGGTATTGTATCTCACTGTCAACCAGCTTGATTCTATTGTCGCAGTTGCGTGGATGGTCCTCGGACCTGAGACACCAAGGACACCTTGTCGGTGGACTTCTGTGCTTTGACCTTGGTTTACGAATCTCTAGCCACGGGATTCTAATACGCCAAGGATTGGGTACAGCGGAATACCGTCGAAGGGAATTGTGTGTCAATAAGGAATCATTCGCTCTCGGTACTTAGAGAGAGAATGCTCTAGGAAGGATGCGCGAAAGTCCCTGACCAGGGCGGACGATAATATCGGTAAATGAGTTTTTCGATATTCATCAGCGGCATCCAATCCAAGTGAGTCGACCGGTTAGGGTTTGACAGCTCGCCATATCCTAAGTTGACTCGAGAGCATTGTACGAATGGAGGATTATATCCACGCGGTAACTGTCGGCGGAAAGGTTCCAAGAGTGGGTTACTTAACCCCAATACCTTCCGGGTTTATGCGGTGTTGCTTGGCGCCCAACGTGATCGGAGGCCCGGTCGAATTCGATGTGCGACATCAATTCGATTTATTAATTAATTAATAAAGGGTTATTAATTGATTAATAAAGCCAGTGAGGAGTCACTGGATTTGTTGGACCATTAACTGGACTGGTACTTGGGCCTAGAGGATCACACACAAATGATTCTCAAGGCGATGGATAAATAAGTGAGTTTTATACAAACCGGGGTTTTTTATGAAAAACCGCGCGGTTAGTATAAAACATAGCGAACGGGCTGAGCAGGCCAAGCTGCTGCTAACCATAGCTGCCCCTCCTCTGTTTCTCTCTCTCTCTGGCGTCCAAACAGATCCAGATATGCTCCGCCGCTTCTCCGAATCCCGTTCGACGGGAAATCGTCCGCGCGTTGCGGCGATCGTTGCGGCGACCGGCGGAGGTTTCGTGGGCTGCGAAGAACGAAGAACGCGAGGATATCCGTCGCAAGGAGGATCGCGTGGACTTCGCTAGAGGCCGGGCACTTGCGCGGCTTGCGGTGTCGCACCGACGGAACCGAACGGTTGTAGATTCGAATCCGTACATGGTGAGAATCGATTATCCGATAATCATTGTTTTAGTTTTTCAAAACGGGAACGGATCGCTGTATTATTTTATTTTCCGTTGCGTGAGCGATCCGGAGAAACCCGAGAAAACCCAACAAGTAGGACTCTGACATGCATGACTTGGTAACATCCGCATGGCCTAAAAGCTAAGCGCAATTGAGGTCGTTCACGCAGGCCAGGTAGGGCTCTGACCTGCATGACTTGGTAACTTCCATGTTGCCTAACGACTAAACGTAGATGAGGTCTTACACACAAGGCGAGTAGGGCTCTGACTTACGTGATTTGATAACGTCCACGTTGCCTAAGGGCTAAGTGCGATTGAGGTTATCTACGCAGGCTGAATAGTGATTTAACTTGCGTGACTTGATAACGTCCACGTTACTTTGGGGCTAAACACGATTGTGGTCGTCCGCGTAGGCCAAGTAGGGCTCTGACCTATATGACTTGAAACCATAGATTTCTCGGAAGGGCGTTTTTTCATTACAAAGATTACACATAATATCGTTAGAGGGTGGCGATGTTCCATGTTCGTGGGATGGGTTGGCCCTCCATATTACAAAGGTAGTAGGCCCCTTTACTAAGGTCCTCCAAAATTCATGATGGTCCCACTCACTGCTCGGATAACTTGCCCACCGCAACCTTCAGGTCGGCCACTTCGATGCGGCGAAGCACGAGGTCGTTGAGCTTGCAGCTACAGCGGAAAACCCGAGCATCGTGATACTGGGCGACCCTTTACTGTAACCTGCATTTGTCACGCGGGCTTCTTCTTATATTTCGTCAACGAGATCGAGGTTCACTCTTAGCTTCTCGTCGTTATCTGTTGGGTTGTAGACTACCACCCGGAAGGATGGTGAGCCTATCTCTATTGGGACCAGGGCTTCGGTCCTGAAGGCGAGACGAAAGGGCAACTCCCTGGATCGAGACATGCGGGGAGGTGCGATAGTCCTAGAGGACGGAAGGGAGCTCCTCCACCCATAATCCTTTGGCTTGGCCGAGGCGAGTCCTCAACCCCTGGAGTAGCATCTAATTTGTGACCTCGACTTGCCCATTGGTGTGCGGGTGTGCGATGGGCGTGAAGCATTGCTTTATGCCAAACTCTGAGTAGCGTGTGCGAAATCGGTTGCTATCGAACTGCTTTCTATTGTCGGACACCAGCACCCGGGTACGCTAAACCTGTAGATGATAGATTTTCATACAAAATCCCAACAATGCTTATCAGTGATGCAAGCGAGGGGCTCGGCCTCGACCCACTTGGTAAGGCTACGGTGGCCGGTGGCCGGAGGCTGGACGTAGGGGACGTAGGATGTCGATTCCCCCTTGCACGAATAGACAGGGCTCCGCTAGGGGTGACATCTCGATGGCCGGAGCGCACGGACGGGGAGAGAAGCATTGGCAACGGTCGCACCTTTGGACGAACGTCGGGGCATCTTACGCATGGTCGGCCCCCAATATCCCCGACGTAGTAAGCAATGGGCCAGGGCTCGTCCATCGATGTGGCTCCAACACACGCCTTCATGGGTTTCCCTCAGGGCGTAGTCGACGTCTGACGGCGCTAGACATTTCAAAAGGGGGTAAGAGAAGGCCCTTCGATATAGTTGGGATCCCACCAAGAGGTAGTGGGAGGCCTTCTTCCTCAGTGCGCGAGCCTCACCAGGATTAGTGGGCTCTACCCCTGTAGCGACGTAGGCCACGATTTCGTCCATCTAGCTAGGTTCGGCGCGCCAGGAGTAATGTTGGGTGCTCGGAGCTCTTCGATGAGCACCATCCTGCCCAGGCCGAGTTTTGAAGATGAAGCCAGCCAGGCCAGGGCATCTGCCTGGGTGTTCTCGGCGCGCGGAATGTGCCGAAAGTCGACAAAGGCCATCGCCACCCTTCGGACCTCGGCTAGGTATTGCGCCATGAGGGCGTCCTTTGCCTCATAGTCCCCATTGAAATGGTTCACCACCAGTCGGGAGTCGCTGAAGGCAGATATGCGCTCAGCGCCGAGATGCGTAGCCATGCGTAGGCCCGAGAGCAAAACCTCGTACTCAGCTACATTGTTTGAGGTGGGGAATGCGAACCGCAGTACATATTCCAAGCTGAAGCTGGTGGGCGAGGTGAGGACAAGGCTGGCAATGGACCCGTGCTTTTCGGAGGACCCGTCGACGTGGAGAGTCCATCGATCAGCCATGTCCGCGTCCTCGTCCCCAGGGATGTGCAGCAAGTGGGACTCTCTTTAATATGTGGCAGCTTGCACCAAGGTCCACGGATCTCCTTCCCAACCGCATGGTTTTAAAACTCACAGTTTCCCTTGGGAACCTTCATCTGATGAATTATGAATACAAATTGGAGGATATTGGTCAGCCGTTTGAGTAGGGATTTTCACAGATCAGTTTGATTTAATTTATGGAGAAATCTTTTCAAACCAAACCAACCCGAGAAGGTAATAGAAACCAAACCAAACTAACCCGAGAAAGTAATAAAAACCGAACCAAACCAACCCGCGGGTTTGACCCGTCAGCAACCGGTTGGCTGCGGTGGCCAGGCCAAGTGGTTCAAATCCAAAGCCGGTCCGGAGTCCGGACCAAGCAGGAAACACTTTCAGGCGAACGGGATCTTTTATAGACATTCTGGCAGAACAAAGTTTTGATTTCCCCGGGATCGGACTAAATGGCAAACAAAAATGCCACCGAACACGCGATGAAGAGGTCGGACTGCGGAGGCCATGCCGCCAAGAGCTTGGGACGCACGAGGACCAGCAGCAAAGGTCCTGGCAGGTCGTGCCGCGTGCCGCGGAGCACGGTGGATGATTATGCGGCAGCCTCGACGGGAGGGGCGCAAGGTGCCCGGCTTCACGTACCTGCTGTGGGCAGGGTGGATGAGGCAAGGAGGTTGCAGAGGGTGCGATGGCGGTCCGCGAGGAAGGCGAAATGGATCACCCTCGTTCCAGTGAGTGGTAGAAGGGAGGGAGAGATCGTGTCAACTCCAGCTGCACCTGATGCACCTTGGTGCTGGTTGTGGATGTTGGCGTTGGCTGCTGCAGTGCCGCGTGCCCGCCATTTGTGGTTTTGCCGTACATCGGAAGGTTAGAATGGAAGGCCACAGAAAATCTATAAATGGGGCCTTGGCCCAAAGGTGTTTCTGCTTTCTTTGCACCAGCCCATGCCGGTCGGTTGGGCCGTCCCAAGGGCAGGCCAGCCCAAAATAGTTCTAGAATGTAACTAATATAAAAGACATATTATAAATAATAAAAATGTTAAATTTTGATTTAAATGGTTTGGTTTGATTTTTGCAGCTTGGTTGGAAACCGAACCAAATCAAATGGTTTCTCAACCCAAACAAAACAAAAATTTCGATTTGATTTGATTTGGACATTCGGCACAAACCAAAATAATGAACAACCCTAGTTTGAAGACGTCAACTGTCTCTTATAATGTGGGTTTATCTCTTATAATGTTTACCAAGTTGAGATTCGAAAGAAAATCAGTCCTAAGAAATTATCTCAGTTCAATGAGACTTTGCGAAAAGGATGCTAATTTTAATATATAATTCTAAAATACATAATACACAAATTAATTAATTTTTGTAAAGTCGCTGTTTTTTTTTCTCACAAGTATATGATTAAGATGTGACTTTTTGAGTTTACAATCAGTGAAAGATTGTAAATATGCTATTGTCCATGTTACTCCTGCGTTCTCTTAAAATGCTATACGTTTATCCTTGGCATAAACAACGTTTACTTCGGGGTATTTGCATTCTCATCATTTTCTTAGAAAACGAAGAACCATAAGGAGTATTTTATCAAAAAGTAAAATCATAGGAAGTAGAGGTACGAGAAATATTTTTTTATAGTGATAATGCATGAAAATTTATGTCTTCTCTGAGGTATTGTTTCCAGAACGGATGTGAGATTTTATCATTTTTCTTAGAAAAAAGCCCTCGTTGAGAAGAGAGGTTACGTTCTACTTATAAACACACGTTTATTTTTACAACATCCGATGCAGGATTAAAACAGTTTGCCATTTTTATGTCTCTACACAACTTCCTGTGAAAGTAGGCGTGTACGGATCTCTTTGAGCCGCTGGACAGATCAGACCGGTTAGAGGTGCTCGAACAAGTTAGTGGCTTTTTGTTTACTTCCAACAGACGACGCCATGTGATGATGCATAAAAATTTGCGTGCCTTCCCTGAAGTATTGTCCTCAGAACGGAGGTGAGGTTTTGTCATTTTCCTTAGAAATAGATCCTCGTTAGGAAGAGAGGTTGCGCTCTGCTTATAAGCATACGCGTATTTTTATAACATCTGATGTAAGATTAAAACGATTTGCCATTTTTATATTTTTACACAGTCTCCTGTGAAAGTAGGCGTGTGCGTACCTCTTTGAGCCGCTAGACGGATCAGGCCGACTAGGAGTCGGCTCAAAGGGGTCTGCACACCTACTTTCACAGAAGACTCTGTAGAAATATAAAAATGACAACCGCTTTAATCCTACATCGAATGCTGCAAAAATAGACGTGTGCTTATAAGCAGAACACAACCTCTCTTCCTAACGTGGGTTCTTTTCTAAGAAAAATGACAAAACACCACCTCCGCTCTGGAGACAATACTTCAGGAAAGGTACGTAAATTTTCATACATTTACATTGGCGCCGTCTGTGGGAAATGAACAAAAAGTCAGTAACGTGTCCGAGCACTCCTAGTCGGCCTGATTCGTCAAGCGGCTCAAAGGGGTCCGCACACGCCTACTTTCACAGGAGACTGTGTAGAGACATAAAAATGACAAACCGCTTTAGTCCTACATCAGATGTTGTAAAAATAGACGTGTGCTTATAAGCAGAGTACAACCTCTCTTCCAAACGAGAACCCTTTTCTAAAGAAATGGACAAAATGCCACCTTCACTCTGGGGACTACCTCAAGAAAGGCACGTAAATTTTTATGCATCATCACATGACGCTGTCTATGGGAACTAAACAAAAAGCCAGTAACTTATTCGAACACCCCTAGTCGGCCTAATCCGTCCAACGGCTCAAAGGGGTCTGTACACACCTACTTTCACAGGAGACTGTGTCGAGACATAAAAATGACAAACCGTTTTAGTCCTACATCGTATGTTATAAAAATAGGCGTGTGTTTATAAGAAGAGTGCAACCTCTCTTCCCAACGAGAGCTCTTTTTTAAGGAAAATGACAAAATCCCACTTCCGCTCTGGGGACAATACCTCAGAGAAAGCACGTAAATTTTCATGCATCATCACATGACGCTGTCTGTGGGAACTGAACAAAAAGTCAGTAACTTGTCCGAGCACCCTTAGCCGGCCTGATCCGTCTAGCGGCTCAAAAAGGTCTGCACATGCCTACTTTCACAGGAGACTGTGTAGAGGCATAAAAATAGCAAACCGTTTTAGTCCTATATCGGATATTATAAAAATAAGCGTGTGCTTATAAGCAGAGTGCAACATTTCTTCCCAACGATGACTCTTTTCTAAGAAAAAAGACAAAATCTCACATCCGTTCTAGAGACAATACCTCAAAAAAAGTACGTAAATTTTCATGCATCATCAGACTACATTGCAATTTTTTATGACGATGATATTTATATATAAAAAATCGGTACAAATTTTGGAAACAAGTTAATTCATTTGTCATTAAAGTATACTTTAAGGGTGTTTGTATTCTCACAGTTTTTCAGAAAAATTACTTCTTCAACTAATTGCTCTAAGATTTGCAAATGTGAACAAAAGTCTGTTGGGAAAATAATCTCCATCATCTCATTATATTCCCTTTTTTTCCAGAGTTTACTTACTCACCCCTTACTATATGTAGAGGCATAAAAATGACAAATCTTTTTAGTCCTATATCGGATGTTGTAAAAATAGACATGTGCTTATAAGAAGAGCGTAACCTCTCTTCTCAACGAGAATCTTTTTTTAAGGAAAATGACAAAACTCCACCTCCGTTCTAGGACAATATCTCAGGGAAGGCACATAAATTTTCATGTATCATCACATGGCGTTATCTGTGAGAACTGAACAAAAAGTCAGTAACTTGTCCGAACATCTCTAGCCGGCCTGATCCGTCCAGCGGTTCAAAGGAATCCGCACACGCCTACTTTCACAGGAGACTATGTAGAGACATAAAAATAGTAAACCGTTTTAGTCCTACATCGAATATTGTAAACATAAGTGTGTGTTTATAAGTAGAGCGCAATCTCTCTTTCCAACGAAAACCCTTTTCTAAAAAAAAAGACAAAACCTCACTTCCGTTCTGAAGACAATATCTTAAAAAAGACACGCAAATTTTCATGCATCATCATATTCATAAGCGTAAGAAGACATAAAACATATGTTTGTAAAAGATGCGAGTGATCATGACGGTAAGAGTCCACATATGCAATGATCTAAAGAGTTTTTGCATATCCACTTTAAAAAGAATTTTCTACACGTACAAAATGTTTGGGAGATTATTTGCTAAAAACTCTAAAAAAAACTATGGCAACGGACGTACGAACCATTGCGACTGCACCCTCATAGCCCCAAGTCCATGGTGCAAGTTGTGCAGATTGGCTGGGCCAAAGGCCAGTGTGGGTCAGCCCAAATTGAAAACACCGATGGCACAAATTGGGCTCACCCAATTTTATCTTTAAGGTTTTACCCAACCCAACCCAAATTTAAAAGAATTATACTTGCTAAGAAGCATGTCAATGCCAAGCAATGTTTCATATGTCTTCCTAGAAACATGAAAATGAAGCTATAAAGAGGATAGCCGTGCAAAATGTAAGCGAGAATGTGAAACCAAATCTCTGAATAAAGAGAGACACGACAAACTTTTAAGTAATCGGCTTCCAACAAAAAACTACAAAGAGGGAGTTTCCAAAATTTGAGAAAAAATGAAATTGTTACGAAAAAGTTAATTTTTGTAATAAAATAAAATTAATTTTAATTTCTCTTCATCAACTCATTCTATATAAAAAGTAGAAATAAAAGTAACTTTCAAGCAAAAGCTTTATCAAAAAAATCCTTAACCATTTAAACATTTTCCTTCTTAAAATATAAGTTTACAGCTATTATGAAATTACATTTTTTTCATCAATTACCTCCCGAATCCCCATACACGAGTGACGTGTGGCGCTGCGCCAAGATGTTCGCGCCCTTAAGCCAGGAGCCGGTGGCGTAGCCGCGTACCTGCCTCCGCGTCCGTCCGGCTCGATAAGGTCCATGCTCGCTCTACCCCTGCGCACCGTTTGCCTCAGCGGCAAAGCCACCCCCTCGCCGCGGCGGCGCCCAGGCTTCTCGGTGACGGTAGACAAGAAAAGCAACCAAACCCAAACTCCCAAGATCCGATTTTTCTTCTCAATCTCTCTTCTTCTGTTCGATTGTGAAGGAAAGCAAGATCTGCTGTTGAAATCTTGTTCCTGTCTGGTTAGATGGATTCGCCAGGCGTGGCGCAGGCCCCGCGCAGGATGGTGAAGTTGAAGGCCGTGGACGCCACCCCGGCGAGCTTCGCCGAGTTCGGCCAGGTGATCTCGGCGTCCTCGGATGGGGAGGGTTTCGGCCCCAACGACGCGCAGCTGGAGCTCCACCGCGGCGTCCCAAGGCATCATCTTTTTCTTCTTTTCTGCCTTTTATCTTTCTTTTTCTCTTTTTCAAATCGTTCGTAGTTGAATATTTGTTTACATTTCAGCCAAGGTTGGTATATTAACTGTGATCTTTGGGTCCTTAATTGGAGAGAAATGGGAATTAGGCATGTATTTTTGTTCTAGTCCTATGTTTTCACCAAAATAACACGTGTGCTGTATATAGACAAACAACTTGTGTTGTTATTGCAAAGCCAACATTCCATATGTTTTAGCGTCTGGTTGGAGTTGGAAGTATTGGTATATTCGTATTAACATATTTAGGGTATTGAATGTTAGTTTTGTATAAGTGATATTGGAGGAGTTTCCAAGGGCGGCAGCTGACAGGGAAGGAGAGAGTTGAAAGTGGAGGAGAGGAGAGGAGTCCATAGACTCTCAAAAGATGTTAAATTTGGTAAGACAGACCTGTATTAAATTTGGTGAAAGAACAAATTCTTCTAGTACATGAATATCTGAGATTGTAGATCCTAGATTTTCTTCAAATTCTTGGTTCATTTGTGATAATCTGATCTTACATTCAGCTTCATCACTTGCAGTGTATTTACTTTTCTTCCTAAAGGGGAGAGAGAGTTCGTTTGTGATGAAATACAGTCAAATATTTTTGTTGTTCAGAAGATCAACTACCTGTGAATTAAGATTTCACCTTTATGAACTTTTTTTTGCTACTAATATTTTCTGTTTTCAATGTAGGTTTTATATCATGCATCTAAAAGATAGGGAACTTAAGTTTTCCAATATTACTCATCACGCAAGTGTGACCCAATGTCTTGGTTGTGTTGGTGGTGATGAATGGTATCTTGGTGTAGCCAAGGCTTCCATGTTGGATGGAGAGAACCTTGGTGTTGATAGGGGCAAGAAAGTTGTGAAGTCAGCCTCCGGACATTGTTATGTGCCACCTCACCCCGATGATGTATGTGTTTTCCGAATAGCTGGCCCCAAGTTTCTAAAGTTAAACGTTGGGACATGGCATGCCGGCCCTTTGTTCAGAAAACAGTCTATGGATTTCTACAATCTTGAGCTGAGTAACACCAATGTTAGTATCATTTCTCTTTACATGCTGTCGGTACTGTGCTTTTGTTCTAATATGTGTCAATAATATAGTCTAGTCAATTACTTGTACACTTTCAGCAGATCAGGCCTAAATTTTAGTCGTCGACTTGTGATATCTAGAACCTATCTGTGGCCAAGAATTTTGAATGTATGAACTTGGTGATTTGATTTTTTTTTCTTTTTTTGTTGGCTTTGAACAGACAACATGCCAAACAGAATTTTTGTTCTAATATCTGTCTGTCTGTTGTCTAGAATGTAGAGCTATATAATATCAATGTTAGAACACTTTTTTCGGTACATGCAATCAGTTAAGTTTCTGTTTTCTTATATAGGTTAATGCAGCTATTATGCACAGTGAACTACTTAGTTTCCGTTTCTATAGTATAGGCCTGCAGTTTTGTTCTTGATTAGTAATGTATAGAATTCTATGTCCATAAACTTTGATGGGACTAAAAATTATTTCTTTAGTGTTGTTTGACTTTGAATATGTATCACACAGAGAGAGAAATTTTGCTTTCTTATCCTTATTTTCATACCTTTTTTGGGTTCTTTACTACATGCTTCAAGGCTTGTTAGAAATGCTTGGCCATTACTGACCGCGCTGGCTGACTGTACTTACTATTGAATGTTATAGTGCTCCTCAATACTACATAATTGTTGTTCAGTTCAGTTTGAGTTGTGAGGTTGTCATGAGAACCAGTCCTGAGTGGCTTCAAATTTATGAATATGTTTTCTTGCCTGTATTCAAAACCATCTTACAGTGAAGAACACTCCTAACTATTCTTTGCCCCATAAGGAACTTGAATTTGTTTCATGAATCTATATGACTGCCTTCTCTGTAATTATAAATTTAGGGTGCGTATATAAATTCCGAAGTCCTGCATATTATTTTTGGGATTTTTTTAGTCCCTATAACATTTTAATATTCCATGTTAGTACCTCCTCTCTTAATTTTTTTTAAAACCTCCTATAATCTTTGAACCTTCCTAAAAAGTCCCTCTGCTTACCAACCGTCGGAAAAACAGAATGTATCATATTCCAAGCAGAGATTCAGACTGTATTAGGAATAGTCACATAATATTCCTCTTTTTTGACGGTTGCTAAGCGGAGGAACCTTTTAGGGAATGCTCAAAGATTGTAGGGTTTTAAAAGAAATCAATATGAAAAGATTGTTAGGGACCTAAAAGTAAAAAAAATCAATTATCTTTTCCCCGGTATAGGTAAAGCGTATTCACGTACCTTTATGTTTCTATTGGTTTGCAGGTGGTGGACCACACAACGCATAATTTCTCGAAGGAAGATGGTGTAGTCTTTTTAATTGAGGACTAACGTGTACGTCTACCGTGTATTGGTAATATGAGAATTTAAGCTTACGCAGTCAGTGTTGACATTTTCGGCAATAAATGTGATGTTTGAAAGTATCATTTCTCAGTTTACACATTGATTTGGCACATACTGCAATATGTGTTATTGTCATTGCAGTGCTAAGCCCCATGGGTGCGAACAGGATCCAAAATCTGCCCTATTACAACATTTAGATTTCCACTGAAAATGGAACGGGATCCTCTTAACTTTTTCTCTGCGTCGCAAGACACATGGAAAAAAGTGAATGGGTCATTTGATCCTGGAGTGATGCAATCATACCTGATCGCCTCCTCCTCCTATCGGGTTTGGAGGTGCACAAAGATATAAAGAAAGGAGGCCCTAAGGATCCTGTTTCATTGAAAGTTTGCCATAGACCAAGTAGCAGTACCTTGTGACTGTGCTCTCCGCTCCTGTTTCCGTTGGAGACAGGACCCTTGAACGGGAAGTCCAGGTGAGGCAGGGCCGCAGGAGGAGAATTTAACAGCCCAAAGTCAAAAGCGTTAACATTATACCAACTCTCGTAAGATCTTAGGGAGCCAAAAAAGAAAGAAAGAACATTAGTAGGAAGATTAGCTGTCCGATCAAACGTTTGTGTTCTTGAGGAAATGATTCGATCACCTTCTGAAACATTCAAAAGATTAGCTGTCCAACGTTCACGCGACGACCTTAGGTTTAGGGTCGTTTGGTATAATTAACATATAATGGGCTGGAAAAGATTTTCCAAGAAAATATATTTATAAGAAAATAAAAGTAAAATTTGTCAATTAGTAATCATATTTTTGCATAGATGTCTTATCGCATAGATGTCAAAATCGGAAAAAGAGAAAGACAACGAATTAAGTTTTCTGTTGAGTAAAGTTTTACATATTACCAAATAAGTGATTATAATATTTTTTTGAGAAAAACTTTTCATGTGACCTGTGTTACATGAAAACAAATGTACCCTTAGGTGTCATTTGGTGCGTCTTAAAATACCGTAAAATCTCGGTTTTGAAATAACTATTTTTAAAACTAGCGATAATAAAATACTCACCGACTTGGGTTTATGGTGATTGTAGGTTGTAAATCAAAACTAGATAAAAGGAGAATGTTTGGAGTCAACTGATTTTAAAATACGGTTATTTACGATGCACCTAATGCTGAAAAAGTACCATAAAATAATTTACGGCACACCAAACATAACGAAAACACCATTTTACAAGCGTGTATGACGTTTTACGAACAACACTTTAGTGGGAGACGGAGTTTGTCATTGGGTCTTCTGAACTCCAAGGGGACTGATTATCCTAAAACGTTATTGTCAGTGCTATTCGTGTGGAAAATATAATCATAGTCTCCCTTAAAGTAATTTACAAGAGCTACTTGCTTCCCACTCGAGGAAACGTTGAAATGTGAACCTATTCTCTCTTAAAGAGAATAATTTACTGCACCATCAGGAGTAATTACGTCGCTTGGCAGTGTATAACTTTTTTTAATTTTTTTTTGAAACTCTCCATTGTGTCTGACCTGGCCGTAAAATCCGATTTTGGATCAGACGAGTAAGAAAAAAGAAAAAATGAAAACGAACCCCAAATGAACAATAAAAACATCGGACGGGTCAAAAAAGATAAAAATATCTTGGATCGACAGTTTTCGATTTTTCATCTTTTTTTGACTCGTCTGATCTAAGATCGGATTCTACGGTCGGATTGGGTCGGTTAGGGGTTTTTTTAAAAAAAAATCAACTTTTTTTTAAACCTTGTTGCACCGTCAGGCGGCATAACTGCCCCTGGCAAACACTTAATTAAATTCAATGACTTCTATGCATCCATAAATTTCGATGAAAACTAACCCGGTCCAGTGTAAAAGTAGCCCAGTCTGACAAGTTATTCTTTTCTCTTAAATAAGTACACGTATTATGCACTTAATTAAATTCAATGACTTCTATGCATCCATAAATTTAGGTCAAAACTAACCCGATCCAGTGTAGAAGAGCTAAGAAAAACCTCCACTATTTAAAGTGCATTGACGGTGCTTATAGAATGTTGCATTCACAAATATCATCATCCTACATGTACGTCACCACTCTTGCGTGAAGTTAGATTCAATAACGAAACAACCTAAGATTATAGGACTATAGTTTTTGTTGGGGAGCAATACTTGCTGTTATGCTCCAGACACTATAACTTACACAAGCCATCGGAGAAGGGACCCAATCTGGAATTGAACGGACCGGACTTTAACCCCATTTATATATGAGTAACATTTGCTGCATTAAAAGTATGTTTGACAAAAATTTTACTTGAAAGTTACTTTTGACTTCAACTTCTTACATAGAATAAATAGGGGGAGAGAGGTTATAATTAATTTTAGTTTGTTACAAAAGTCAACACTTTTATAACAACCTCAGAAGCTCCCTCTTTGTAGCTTTTAATTGAAAGCCAAAACACAAGAAAAATATTACATAAATGACTTTCAAGATTCAGTGGCTGTCATAAAAAATAACTAAAATGGAAATGCAAAAGTGCTTCCAAATAGAAGTTGTGCCAAACACAGCCTAAGGGTCACTTCAGTGCAGCAAGTTGATCCATCTTATAATACAAGATGTCATTAGTCTACCTAAACAAATGTCACGAGTTGGACGACTTTTTCTACAAGTATATTACACAAGTATTAAATGTGAGTGCAAGATTCTAAGTAGGACTGCAAGTGGATCAAGTTAATCCACAATCTAATCTGTCTTCGATCTATGGAACCTGACCCAATCTATAAAATTATGCATTGGATTAGTGTGTGAATTAAAAATCTTCACCCGCACCTTCCATAGATCGGGTTATGAATTGAGCCTAAATTAATCCAACCCGATCTGCTTCGATCTGCAAGTCCTTATGAATTGGATTGAATCTTCCAATTACAAACCCATAAGTATTCGTAGGCATCCGTTCTGATCCGCATGTTATAAAAAAAAATAGATTTAAATTATTTAACATTATATTCAATACAATAAAAGCTATTTGATCTATGTTCCCTTGATGAAGCAAATAATTTTCTTTGGAATGACTGTGAATTGGTTATAAAATTGGAATGGGTATAGATGGGTTGTAACTTTTTAATTACTTTATAATCTTGATAGAAGAGGTTATTTTAACGTGTTAAGTAAAGACCTAAAATTTTAACACGTGTGTAGTAACATTCTTTGTTTTAAAAAATATAGATAGGTTAGATATAATATATGTATGTCATTACATATAGATTTTAGTCATCAAAGTATTTATTTTTTTAATATTTTAGGACCCACAGTAGAACCCGTTCTAAACCGCACCTGATCGAATCTGCGGCAAAGTGGGTCGCATGTGGATCACAATGACCCCCGATCCAATTTGCACCACCCACAGATGAGGAAAGAAATAAATGCAACCGATATGATCCGATCCATAAAAAGATTTGAATCAAAAGTTCATCTTCCGATCTCCAACAAATCTCATGTGGATGATGATATTTCCCGATACACTCCGACCCATTTAAAGCACTAGTTCTTGGTACAACAAATATATGTAGGTGTGATAAATATTTGTGAGCGTGACAAATAGTATGTGTCACGTCTGAAAAGTATTTATCATCTCTACGCATGTGTACAAATTTATAAATATGATAAATATTTTTCAAGTGTAATAAAAATACTCTGTAGGCGTGACAAATAATATTTGTCATGCACACGAAATATTTGTCACGCACATATACATTTGTCATGACCAGAATCCTAAATTCTCATTTAATCTGTCTAGTTCATATGTAAAAAAAGTTAACATCTTATATTGTAAGATGATTGAGCTCTCTACGTTAACTCAGTACAACAAGCATTACTCTTTATATACATATATAGCTGCACCCATTTAAATACTTTCCCAACCTAACAAAACCTGCATAATTCAAGCTTAAACTTACCGACTCACTTAAGCCAACGTCGAGCTATATATATTACATACTTTGTTTATCTTTACATACCTAAGTAACAATTCGTTTGTACGGTCGAGCTAATTTGAGGAAGCAACTTGTCCCAGACGAATCGGCTGAGCTGACGCTCCACTCGAACTCGTCACTTTACCCCCGCGCATTTTTTAGCTCATCCGTCCAAACTTGCTTCCAATATATGATAGAGCTTTTTGTTTGGCTCTCCAACCTGACTGGCCCTGGGATAACAGACACTTGACTTGTCAAGTGCGGTGGTCTTTCAGTCTTCAGGGTTTGCCGTGTCGAATTGACTTTGTGTTCACTCGAGTGACTCGTGCCGTATCAGAACGAATTTGAATCGGTGTGATTCGACCGAATCTGTATGATCTAATCATGTGATTCGTACGAGACGATACGAGTTGACTCAATTCGTACCGAATCATGGGAGATCCGAGTCGATCGGACTCATCGAGTCGACGAACCTTGCCAATCATGTCGCACCCATTATATGTACCTGTGGATCAAGATTTTAATGAGTAATACTTGCTGTCATTGCAGTGGGTTTTTAAAAAGAAAAAAAAAATCTTATTTTTTTTAGGTCGCCTCCGATGTGTCTTAACCGTTCATACTTTTTTTTGTCTGATCAAACGACTAAAAAAAAATCTGAAAATTCAAAAATCGAGTCCAATGAATAATAATAAAAAGTTTTTTTTACTGTTCATTGGACTCAATTTTTAAATTTATTAAAATTTTTTAAATCATCTGATTAAACATTATACTGTACAAACGATTAAGATACGTCAGAGACGACCTATATATATATTATTTTTTAACCCACTGTAATGACGGTGGGTGGGTGTAGCACATACCCTCACTGCTACAAGCATCGTCATTGCAGCAAGTATTATGTGATTTTAATATATGGCGCCAGAACAATGCTCTCGCCAGAACGGGTTCCAAGGATACCAACGATGTTCGCATAGTCTTCTAATTTTTTATCCACCAAAAGTTAGTATTTTCTGAATCTCTCAACATATTTTTATTCACCATTACGCGTTAAAGTTTGGTTTGTTACATCATAAATATAGTAAAATTTTAATTTTGAAATCACTAATTTTAAAATAAGTAAAAATAAAATCTTTAATTTAAAAATTATCTTTTTTAATTTACGGTGATGTTATACTATAATTAAAAATATTTTTTTTAAATCAAGTAATTATGAAATACGACTATTACTTAATATATATTAGTATCTGGACCGATGAATCCTTAATATATATATTAGTATGTTTAATTTCAAAAAAAGAAATACGACTATTACTATTTACCGCGTCAAATATTAAAAAAAACGACACCTAAATGGGGGTCCGCGAGATCTCCTAACATAATTTGAATGTTTTCAAACGAGTAGTTGTATCTGGTTGCTCCAGTCTCTCCCCTGGAACCATCTGCTTCAGCGGCAAAGTGAAGCCCTCGCCGCAGCGGCGCCGACGCTTCTTTTTGGCTGATCGTAAGCAGGAACAACGAACCCCCAACGCCCAAGATTCGATTTTTCTCCCCACTCCTGTTGATTTGGAAGACGTTTCTTCTCAATTCCTCTTCCTCTGTTCGTTTATGAGTAGATGGATTCGTCGGGCGTGGCGCAGGCAACGCCCACGATGGTGAAGTTGAAGGCCGTCGAGGCCACCCCTGCGAGCTTCGCCGAATTCGACCAGGTGATCTCGGCGTTCTCGGGTGGGGGGGAGTTCGGCCCCAACGACGCCCAGCTGGAGCTCCACCGCGGCGTCCCAAGGCATCATCTTTCTCTTTTTTTTCTGGCTTGTTTTCGATGAAAGCTTCGGTTTTTCTGTCTCCTTTGGCTCCTGTTCTTATTTCCAACCCCCCCCCCCCCCCCCTCTCAATAGGTCTCTAGGGGATAGTCGATTCAATCTGAATCTTCCTTAGGTACTTTATTTTTAATCCATCCAATACGGATTGCGTTAAAGATGAAGTAATTGTGTGAGCTTCCTTACTTGCCAGCGTACATTCTTTTCTTCCCCAAGGGGAGGGAATAGGTGTTTTGTGATGAAATATGGTCACATATTTTTGTTGTTCAAAAGATCAACTGCCCATGAATTAAGATTTCACCTTTATGAAGTCCTTTTTTGCGACTAACATTTTCTATTTTCTATAGGTTTTATCTCATGAACCTAGAAGATCAGAAGCTTAAGTTTTCCAGGATCACTCATCATGCAAGTGTGACCCAGTGTCTTGGTTCTGTTGGCGGTGATGAATGGTATCTTGGTGTAGCCAAGGCTTCCATCTTGGATGGAGAGGACCTTGGTGTTGACATGGGCAAGAAACTTGTGAAGGCAGCCTGTGGACATTATTATGTGCCACCTCACCCTCATGATGTATGTGTTTTCCGAGTAGCTGGCCCCAAGTTTCTGAAGTTAAACGTTGGGACATGGCATGCTGGCCCTTTGTTCAGAAAGAAGTCTATGGATTTCTACAATCTAGAGCTGACTAACACCAATGTTAGTGTCATTTCTTCTTTACATGACGTCAGTTATTGTCCTTTTTTTTTTTCTAATACATGCAAATATATTGCTCTTGTCAATTACTTACTTTTACATGTTTAGCAGATCAAGCCTGAATTTTAGACATCAACTTGTGGTATCTAGAATTCTATCCGTGGCCGTGAGTTTATGACAGGATGATTCGATTTGGTTTTGTTGGCTTTGAACAGACAACATGCCAAAACTGAATTTTGTTCTAATATCTGTCTGTTGTCTAGAATCTAGAGCTAAAAGATAGCAATGTTAGATTCCTTTCTTCTGTATATGCAATCAGTCAAGATTCTGTTTTATGTAGGTTATTTATGCAGCGATTTTATGCGCAGACAACTACTTTAGTTTCCATTTCTACAGTGAATTTTTGTTCTTGATTAGTTCTTTAGTGTCGTTTGACTTTGAATATATATCACACGAAGATAGAAATTTTGCCATCTTATCCTTATTTTCACACCTTTTTTTGGGCTCCTTGCTTCATTCTACATAGCTTCAATTCTTGTCGGAAGCCATTCGCCATTACTGGCTTGGCTGGCTGATTGCATCTATTTAATACATACTTGTTCTTCAGTTTCATTTGAGTTGTGAGGTTGTGATGAGAACCATTCCTGAGTGGCTTCAAATTTATGAATATGTTTTGTTCCCCGAATACAGAACTGTCTTACGGTGAAGAACACTCCTAATAATTGTTTTTTGCCCCATAAGAAACGTGAATTTGTTTCATGAATCTATAATGTATACGACTTCCTTCTCCCTTGTTGTAACTTAGGAGTGCGTTCTATAAATTCCGAAGTGCTGCATCTTGTTCCCCCCCACCCCCCTCGGTAGGTAAGTGTACTCATGTACCTTTTTGTTTCCATCGCTTTGCAGGTGGTGGATCACACAACGCATAATTTCTTGAAGGAAGATGGTGTGGTCTTTTTGGTTGAGGACTAAGTTGTACTACCATATATTGGTAATATGTGGAAGCTTATGTAGTCACTGTTGACATTTTCAGCCACATATGTGATGTTTGATGGTATCATTTCTCTGTCTACACATTCATTTGGCACATACTGCAACATATGTTATCATCATTGGAGTAACACTTGCTAGAAAAAGTTTGAGTAGAACTACCTTGAGGCGGTGTCAAGGCGCTATCGTTCTTGGCTGTCTACTCGTCTACTGTTTCAACCTAGGTTTCTTAAGGAGAGACGGGCAAGCTTGTGGTGGCATGTATGGGGGTAGATTTTTGGGATTGTGATCATTACTGCTGCAAGGACATGTAGCGCAGTGGCGCTGGACGTGCACGTTGCTCCCGTTCGGGGAGCTGGTCGCGGGCTCGCACCCGTGGGTCTCTCTCTTTTATAGGAGGTTATCGCCGCGGTACTTCGTGGACGTTATGTTGTTTAGCAAGAATCTTCTCATTCGAGTGCGGAAAAATATTTCTCTTGAAGGAATTATATGGTCTCAGGCCGGCTCGATCTCAGCTCTTCTGAGTTTGGTATCATGTCTCAGAACCATTGAACTACTAATCAAAAAAAAAAAAAAGATCATTACTGCCAATGGGCCTGACCTCAGTCAAGTATGGGCATATGACTTACCTTTTAAGCATCATTTTGATATGAGAATGACTTATTATATGATAACTTATTCTAAATTATTTATATTAGAATAAGAGGTATTTTGATTTGATATCGGATGGAATACAAGACAGAAGATCATATTATTGGGTGGATGAAGGAGGGAATGACTTATTCAGTTTATCTGCAGAATAACTCATTCAAGAGTATAATATCGCCTCTTATTTATCAAACTAGAACAAGGTTTATTTGCAAAACAAACCATCTTGATTCTACTGTACTCTGCTATCAAAGCACGTTAAGGCTCTTGTCAAGCTGGATTCTGTGTTGACGTTGATCCGACGGTACTGTGGCAGGGCAGAAGTTACACTTGAGTCATGCGGTGTGTGTTGAAAATTTTTCTTTTCTGAACTCTGAATCTGGAATCTGATCCATCTGATTGACCGTAAGAACGAAGGGTAATTTTGTAGCATGATCTGAGCCCTCGGATACATCACATCAGAGTAGAACTCGCTGGCTGTGCCTGCGCGGCTGCGGCAAGCAGATCGACTGGGTCCTGGGTGGACAGGCACTAGGCGGTTGCGTTAGGCTTGGCCACTCTTGCAGAGAAGTACAGGCCTAATTTCACGTTTTTAAAAAAATAAGTAGAAGCACTGTGTTTCCCAACCTTAAAACATACTTAAATACCATAATTAATCATAAAGTATCACATAGGCCGTTTGGTGCAGCATCTATTTGGAAGCACTTTTGTACTTCTATTTAGGTCACCTTTGACATAGTTTTCATTTGGAAGCATTTTTATATTTTTATTTAATTATTTTTCTGAAATTTATTGAATCTTGGAAGTTATTTATATAGTATTTTACTTATATTTTAGCTTCCAATTAAAAGCCGCAAGATGATGTTTTCAACATTGGAGAAAAAGTGAGATTGTTATGAAAGAGTTGATTTTTGTAACAAATCAAAATTTGTTATAACTTCTATCCCTCAACTCATCTTATGTGAAAAGTGAAAGACAAAGGTACTTTGAGTAGAAGTTTTGTTAAACACGTCCTTAGTTATTTTTTGTGGAAATATTTAGATCTTAGTAAGTCATTTATGTAATATTTACTTATATTTTAGTTTCTAATCAAAAGTTACAGGATGAAGTTTTCAAGATTGAAGAAAAAATAAGATTATTATAAAAGAATTGACTTTTGTAACAAACTAAAATTAGTTATAATTTTTCTTCCTCAAGTCATTTTATGTGAGAAGTGGAAGTCAAAAATGACTTTCAAGTAGATTTTTATCAAACACTTGACATATCTCAAATCTTAGGATCCATTTGGTTTCATATAAAAATGGATCATAAGAAAAGTTTTTCTTGAAAAGTATATCATAGTCACTTATTTAGTTATCCGTAAAACTCAAGTAAAAAAACTTAATTCCTTAGACTCATCCTTTTCCTAATTTTGACATCTATAGGATAAGGCTGAATGTTTTTTCCAAAAAAATTAAAAATATTTTTATGAGCATTAAATAACAAATTTTATTTTAATTTTTTTTATAAATATATTTCTTTAAAAAAAAAATTATGTCCGATTATAGTTTACGTTTAGAGACCATGGGACTTGTCGCGTTTGAGACCTGGGTCCCAAGCTTCGGACCCAGGCCTTTAGGCACCCCTCTGGCCCAGGGGCCAAAGATTAGGCACTGGCCGGATGAAAAGTCCATAAGCTAGCGTTGCGAGTTGATAGTCCCAGTAATAAAATACGTGTTATACCGTAATTAAGTTGCGCCAAATTGTTTGTGCCTTGGATTTAACATAAGATGCAACAAACAAGCCATAATGGGCTCAACAATTGAAATTCCCTTTCTTGGCCATTGACGTGTCAAATAACACGTGTAAGAGAAAATAAAGTCTTCATACTGTTCATGAGTTTAATTTTTAATTTTTTTTAATTTTTTAGATCATCTGATTAGAGATCAATTTATATAGACATAAATGGAAGTCACTATGAAAAATTAAAAAAATGAAAAATTTTAAATTGTACCTCGTGTGATCACAGCAAGTATTACTCTTTGTTAAAAACAATACGAACCTCTGCATCATACTAACATACTTATAGTGATATCTAGTTTAAGTTAAACCAACTAACAACTATAATTTCAGGGAAAAATTGTATTCTATGTCCACCATGGCTGTCCTACACCGATAAGTGGCTAAGGATCCATTGGCTAGCTTTCTACTACGGATAAGGGGAGCTCTCAGAAGCGGCCGCAGCTAAGAAAGAGAATGCCGAACCAGTGAAGACCAGTCATGGGAACGCTTCTACAGCCTGCGTCGGCGTTGCGGACGAGCCCTCGCGCAGGGGTGCGAGCGCAGGCCCTGCCCGGCCGCTGCCAGGAGCTGATACGGTCGGGCGCCGTCCGCCCCGTCCTGCCCAGGGACGCCGCGGCCGCGCTGGGCGCCGAGGGCTTCCGCCTGCTGGACATCAGGCCCGCGTGGGAGTGGGAGCGGGCGCGCGTGCGCGGCGCCCCGCATGTGCCGCTCTTTGTGGAGGACACCGACGGCGGCCCCGTCACCCTGCTCAAGAAGTCCGTCCACTTCGGCTACATCGGGCTCTGGACGGGGCAGCTCCTCACCACCATTAACGAACAGTTCGTCAGCGAGGTGGAGAAGATGGTCCCCGACAAGGAGGAGAAGTTACTCGTGGCCTGCGGTGAAGGGCTGAGGTACCCTCTCTCTCTCTCTCTCTCTCTCTCTCTCTCTCTCTGAACTGCCACTTTTGTTAATGTGGGGGTGTTTATTACTTGATTCTAATTAAAAAATTGAATTGAATTGAATTAATTAAGTTTTTATTTTATTTTTCCTTGTAAAGATAAAAAATAATTTAAAATCAGATCAAGTTTTATAATTTGATTTGATTTGACCAATAACTTGAATAATATAGAATAAAAAATTATAAAATTATGTATAGAATTTACAAAATTGAAATATTTGATTCTAATTTTAAAATTATTAATCATTAAATAGATAATTTGATAGAAATTTATTGTCACTTTTAGTAAAATTCTCATATATAAAAATGTTGTTCAAACCAAAGTTCGTCGACTCGTGGATCCGGATCGGATCGGATTTGACCGGATATGAGTCTAATCGAATCCGACTCGGACCGACTCGCACGAGTTAGGCTGATTCAAGCCAATACATGTTATTTTTTTTTTTGACAAATCTTTCATTTTTTAAAAAATAATTACCTTATTATAAACATCATACTTCACTTCCATCGTTATTGTGGATGATTATAAGTCACATTTAAGAAAATATTCTAATTTAATAGATTTAAATTTGTAAAAAAATTAATCTAGAATATTAATTGAAGGAAATTTAGTCTAGAGATCTCAATTTACAAAAGAAACTGATTTACCACATCTCATAGAAAGTTAGAAACGTCAAATCTCAATTAACAAAACAAAATAGTACACTTAGATTAAAGAGAGTAGTTCACACTTTATCGAGTCTGATCGCACCGACTCGAGCCGAACCGTGATTGGCTTGCACCGGATCGTAGTGACTCGTGTTCGTATCGTGCGATCTGACACAAGTCCGATACAATGCGAGACGGCTTGATCCGGAAGTATTCTAGCCTTACTTGTACGATCTACCCTTGCCAGCGACTCAGGATTGTCTAGATACGAGTCGACTCTTACGAGTCGGCCCGATACAGTACGATACGGCAAACCTTAGTTCAAAATAAGTATGGAAAAATTAATATCGAATTGTGTCAATTACTTTTTTCAACAAAAAAATATTAGAACTGATTGGTTTTAAATTATTCCCACTTAAATAATTTGTAAACATCTATCAATGCAGTGTAACATAAATATGTGATTTTCTGAAAAAAAAAATCATGATTTAATAATACTTTTTCATCTTAACATATTTTTCATGAACAATTTTCAATTTATTTAGAGAATCTTTAAAATCTTTATAAATTTAAAAGCAATGATTTAATCACGATTTAATCAAATATTTTACAAGAAAAGCATACTTTTATTGAAATTCACTCACTTTCATAACATATATTTTAATTGTTTATATTATATTTTATGTGTTAAAAACTAATGTATCTTTCATGATCTTTTTACGAAGTTTTCAAATTTTTATTGATCTGAGATCATGATATAATCAAATATTTTACAGGAAAAGTATACGTTTATAAAAGAAACTCACTCATTTTTATAATATATTTTTTAAATATTTATATCATATTTTAAATTATATTTTATGTGTTAAAAAATTAATTTAACTTTCACGATCTTTTTACGAAGTTTTCAGATTTTTTTATTGATTTGAGATCACTATTTAATCAAATATTTTACAGGAAAAGTAGGGATGTCGGGCTTGGGCCGATGAAATTGACCGGGCAAAAAAATTTGGCCCGGCTCGGGAATTAAAACGGTGGGACTTGAGCTTTGGCCCAGGCCAGTTCGGCTTGGATATGTCAAAATTTCAAGTTAATTTAAGTTTATATGTAAACAACATTGTGTCAATATAAGTTACGAGAATAATTAATGAGATGCGGTTTTGGTTGTATAAAGTAAGTATTTTACATGTTTATATTACGATGCAAATATGTTATATGTTCTAATTTTATTAGCTTGATGAAAATTCTCGATGAATTTTTGCATTAGAGAGAAAAAAAAATAGAAATTCTTCAAAATTGGGCCGGTCCGGACCTTAACTGGACCTCATAAAAATCTTCTTAGCTGGGCCAAGCCCATGAAAACTGGGCTTTCTACTGGCGCTCGGGCCAGTCCGGGCCGAGTTTTTGAGGACGGGGCTGAGCCCTGACCTATTTAGGCCCAGCCTAGGCCCGGCCCATTGAACTCCTAAGGAAAAGTATCTTTATAAACTAAACTCATCATTTTTATAATATATATTTTTAAATTTTTAAAAATATATATTTTATGTTTTTTAAAAATAATGTATCTTTCACATTTTTTTGCAAAATTTTCAGATTTTTTATGGATTTGTGATTTTTTTTCCTCAAACCTTTTTCTTTTCCAAATTCCCACTTGGTGCCATTGGACCAATATACCTACTTTTTATGTACATTTGGATTAGATTATCTGCACAGATTCTAATGATTGGAGTTGTGAAAAACGGGGACAGTATGAAGGAACCCCTTTAATGCCTCTTTTTCAAAATCTGAACCTACTTACAATAGCGAGGTAAGAGATAGACACAAGAGAGAGAGAGAGAGAGAGAGAGAATGTTAGATTTTGAGAACTTTTAGAGATTTTCAAAAGAATTATAAACATTGTTGTAAGGATCCATAATTAACTTAATCCTTGGCACATTGCAATGTTATTTTTTTAATTGAGTCCCTCTTGCTGCGTTGCGGGCAAGGCAGCAATAAGTTTTATATTTTAATTTTTTTAAATTTTTTATGATTAACTACATTATGTTCACACGTCCGTAAAATCTGGTTATACCGAGTGATGAGGGGTACTTGAGTTTCAACCCAATCAGCCTAATAGTTGAAGGCTCAAGGGTCTACGGCCTACAAGCCATGACTTGATAGAGTCACGTGATCTTCAAATTCTCTAACGGGCAAGCTAAGGGCCAAGATCCCCAATAGGGGGCCCTAGTTTCCGAGAGAGCTAACTCCAAGGGAGCCACCACCTCAAGCAGCAGGTGCCAAAAAAGTCAATGTCTCGAAAAATGCCCTTGACTATCAAGAGAGTCCAACTCTTGGGAGTCCAGAGTCCCTCATCTCGATTTGCCGAGGTGGGGCCCTTAAGGCTCAAAGACTGAGATCTTCGACTTTCCGAGAAAGCGGGGACTCTTGAGACAATTCAAATCCTCTTATTTCTACCATTAAGCGGGATTTACGGTCAAAACAGCGTAACCGCCTGCTCATGGCAAGTCTTCACGATCTCCGCCCTCATCACGAAGGGAGATTGTCCCTTCCAGTCTGGAATCCCACAATCCCTTCAATCAAAGGGCTCAAATCGTAGACTATCCAGCAACCATTAGAGGACCATCCTACAATATCTGATGGGGGGAGGTATAAGTACTCCGACCCCTCTCCAGAACAAGATGCGTGACTCTCCACCGAAAGAACTCTAGTCTTACAGTCTCCTTCTCCCACAAGTATCTGACTTCGCCATCAAAGGATCTTTCTCCCCACCTAGGTGGGGTGCCCTCTGATCGCCTTCTTCCCTCTTGCAAGTCTTTGACTGGTGTGTTTCCCTCTTTACAACTTCTATGACATAGCCGGAGACCAGATCAGACGGTCTTCAACGCCGAACCAATTTATAACCGCTACAACAAACATGTAGGACATGATAAGATCTATCATAAAAAATTTCAAAAAAAAAAAAAAATGGATTGTACCTTATATGCGGTGCAAGAAGTATTATTCCTTTTTTTTGTGGTGTTTCCACTTAAACATTCAAACAAGATTACAAATTGGATCAAATTGAAGTATTTTTAATTGATTTTCGTGGGTCAAAAAATAGTTAATTTAGTTTCATTTAATTTTGACTTGGTTTGACTTCACTAAAATTGACAGACCAAATTTGGGCTAGTGTTTTGATGCTCTTCACTGATCTCTTATGCGGCTGCTGGATTCAGGTCGATGATAGCGGTGTCGATGCTGCACGATGAGGGAGGTTACAGGAACTTGGGATGGCTGGCCGGCGGGTTCAACCGCTCCGGCGAAGCGGATTTCCCCGGCGTGGAGGGGGGCACCAGGTTGCAGTACGCCACCGTGGGCGGCGCGTCGTACGTGTTCCTCCAGTTGCTGTTGCTTCTGGGGGTTGTGGGAAAGTAGGGTAGATGAATGGAACGAGTAGAACTGTGCGATCTCTAAATCCGAAGTGGTTTTCTCTGTGTCACTTTTGAGTTTGTGGGTAGCAATTGCCCGTTGGAATTCTAAGACCATGGAATTTGGATAGCTGGGCAAGAACCAGCGGCAACAGAGGTCAACTGTTCGTCCAAAAAACTTTTTCTGAGAGAACGGATCAATTTTGTGAGCATGTTGCCAGTTTCAAATGTGCTGGCAATGAATCTCTCTTTCTCTTTTTTAATATATTTAAACTTTAACTTCTGCACTTATGGTCTTATATTGTATTTACAAAAAACCCTTCAAATACAACTATTTATTTGTAAACTCTCACAATCTCCTGTAAATTAGTGCAAGATCCCTAAATGTTACAAAAATGCTCCTGAGAGCATTAGAAAAAGTCCCTCAAAAGAGCTTTTTTTATAAAAAGTTGAGATTGTAAGAATTTATTTGTAAATAATCGGGCTAGACGGCCTAATTTGTAATATTGAAAGTTCTGGAGGGTTCATTCATACTAAGAGTAATACTTGTTGCAATACCCCTTCCAATTGTAATGAGGACATTACAGTGGGCAAAAAAAAAAAAAGAAATAAGTCGACTCCGAGGTCCTTTAGGCTGCAATATTGTAAAGGACCTCGGGGCCGACCTAAATTTCTTGGGGTCGAGTCTTTACTGTGTGACCTCAAAAAAATTTAAAAGATCAAAAATCGTTATTAAGCTTGACCCATTAAAAGACATTTTTTTACTGTTCATTAGGTCGATTTTTAATTTTTTGAATTTTTTAGTCACTTGATCGGACATTGTACTGTACGGCCGAATAGAAGATGTTGGAGCCGACTTAAAACAAATTTTAAAAAAAGTCTTTTTTTTTTTACCCAGTACATTGCCTCTGTTACAATTGGAGGAGACATGGCAGCAAATATTACTCTTCATACTAGATAACCTCTCTCACAAGCATTCTTTTTACCCTGTACATTACCTCTGTTACAATTGGAGGAGACATGGCAGCAAATATTACTCTTCATACTAGATAACCTCTCTCACAAGCATTCCCAAAGCAGCACGTGATCCCTGTACTAGATTGGTCCCAATGGTCCTTGATCAACGGAAGGTTCTCCATTGGACCCAAAGGTTCAAGATGAACAGTAAGGCTCTTCCCTGGAAGGCGACCAAAACACCGGTTTCGGGGATGCATGCCTCCTCTTCAAAGAGAAGCGGCCTGGCACCATAGAAAGGGAAAGTTCCTAGAGAACGGAGTTCTTTCATCCCTAATAGCTGATGCACTTCCAGGCGGCATAGGAACCTCAAAGATCTCTCTATCAAACAACGGCTGCCTTGATGACAGCTCAAAGGAAGAGGAGGGGCACATATGTGAAGTAGGAAAGAGCTGCAGAGCTTCCTTACCGCATGCAGGATGATAAAGGGAATGGCTCCGGCCTTCGGCGCCGACGACTTGAACAACCTAATCGTGTGAGATCCCTCAAACAGGAGTGAATCTGGAACCACATCAAACTCTAGAAGATGCGGCGAATGTGCCATGATAAGCTTTCGGTCTCCCGTAGCATAATTGACAAGGGCAACGTTGCGTGGTAGCAGAATCCCAACATAGGGAGAGGCTGGGGAAGGAAAAGATGGGGGAACAGGTAGGTATGTTGTGGGGGGAGGTGACAAGGGACTAAGGATGGGTAGATTTGGCAGAAGGGGAATGGAAGAGGGGGGTGGGGAGGGGAGGCGAAGGATACAAAGCTGGCAATCTGGATCATAAGGGGTATGGACTTCAAGCGAGTTGGAGACAATCTCGCCACAGACAAGAAGATTCATTGTTAGAAAACAAGATAAACGTTTTAGGGAGTGTGGACTTTCAGCGAGTCAGAGACAAAACCTTACCGCATACAAGAAGATTCATTGTTAGAAAACAAGAGAAAAGACCTAACAAGAAGTAGAAAAAGCCCCTCAAAAGGATTGGGAAGTGGGGAGGAGCCAGAGCGCAAAAGAGGAGTTCCCTTCCTCCGGCTTGCCATGGAGGACAACAGTGCCCCAGCATCAGACATCACGTTCAGATGATTTTTCCAACGCAAGTCTTCGTCTAAAAATCAAATTTGAAAAAATCTGTGTAATACTCTTAAGAATAAAATGTCGATAAAAGTTCAAAACTTGGGTATACTCATTTTTTATAAATAAAATTTTAATTCTAATTAGTATACCAGTTAATTTATATGACATCTTGATTTTCACGTAAATGGTGTGGTACATATGAACATCATCTATCCGTATTTCAAATTCTTCAATAATTTTTTTTACACAGTAGAAGAATCAATAATTCTCTTAAAATTAACCTATTTACTTTCTATTTTTAAACGATTGAGGACGACCCTTGATGCACTGATAGATTACTTCATTGAGACCTAAAAACTCCGGATTGATATCAGGAAACAATTTTTTTTAACAAAAAACTAAAGTAACATTACATACATTCTCTCTAAACTCTATAACGGCAAAAGCCACGTACAGCTAAACTCCTTTTTTTAATAATTTCCAACAGTCCTAAGATAAATTTACATAGCTGCATTATAAGCATCAGAAAAGATAGTCATATTCTGAACGTAGAAGAGCGTTTTCCAAGTGCTTCACGGATAAAATCCTCTTGAGAAATGATATATGACCTTTTGAATATTTATTCGTTCCCAAAAAAACCAGCAGTTGTTTTAGAAACGCTGTTTGAATAATACTTGTTTTAGAAAACCACCTCCATTTCTTCCCCGCAACTCCATTTCTTGGGAAATTCCAGTTGGGAACTTTCCGTTGGAAGCAAATACCATATAAGCGGCTTCGCAACGTCTAGTATCCTCGATAATTCGTTGAAACTAAGGGAAAATCAAAAGTATTTTCAATCAGATGATATGTCTAACTGAATGCTAATTTTGCCTTCTACTTCCAATATAAAAATAATTGAACTGAAATGGATCTCATGAATTTTGAACAACCACACTAGCTAATCCCTCTCCCACAACCCCATTTTTCCCTGACCTAAGACCTGGCTGAAGCCAAAACGCCACATAAATGACTTCAAGTTCCAATGTCTCATCAGCCTCCCCCCAAGTTAACCGGGCAGACGTCCGTACAGACCAGACCTCCTCCCAACTGAGAACTTACGTTAAACAAGCTTAAATATCTTAAACGGTCTCAAGTTTCTTCACTTCCTTTTTGTTAAAACAGGGAACCTGAATTATTAGATCGCTAAACCATAGTGCAGGTTCCATTCATAAGTCAAATGAAAAAACCCAAGAACAGCCTCAAAAATGACTTCATCAGAGCACCTAGCATGCCTCAAGTAATCTGCCCCACAGCCGCCTTCCCTACCCAACATGGCATTTTGAAACTAACTAGGAATCAGGTCGCTCAAATACGCCGAAATTTTGTTAGTCACAATTGTCTCTTTCTGAAGGCCGTTAACACAAATTTGAGGATTCTACAACCATGCTTTCCATGGGGCAACTGTTTTATCCAACCAATAACCTGCCAAATGAATATAACTTCACCGATCAAACTATTAACTACACCATTGACTCCATATTCTGTCCTCCTTACTCCGCAGAAAGAACAGCATATACAATGCAGTGTTGCATTTGTGAGCCGCATTATCCTATTGAAGATACAATATTTGATTATATTTAGTTTCAGGAGAAGTTAACATCCTCCACCATAGACCTTCATAACTTGCGCTTCACAATTCAGGCAAAATCTGACATACATTTCCCAAATATTAATATGAGTCTAAAAAAATGTCTTGCCATGGAATCTATTCTAAAGAAATAAAAGAAGTTTTCAACCTCAGCATGCCTTCCTGTTTTTTATTAGTTTCTTCCCATGTGTTTCAGCAGCCAACTACATGTCAATGGTGGGTGGGTGGGTGGGGGAGAGAGAGGGAGGACAGAGATTCTGGCCATGCGAAAGCCAGGCAACAGTATGATTAGTAGTTCAAAAAAGGCTGAAAATGCTCAACAAAAAAGGAAGATGGAAAGATCAAATGGACAACAATTGAGTAACAGCTGGGGGAAAAAAGACTGTAAGTGCAAAATTGTAAAAGGAAATGACATACCCAATCATCTGACAAGCAGGACTTGCATCACGCACATCAGCATCAGTTAGAAGGTGCAATCAAATTCAAGTTGAACTGTGGAAGATGGTGAAAGGACTGGGGAGGGCCTGAAATCTGATGGGGGACGTTATAAGAAAGGATGTATCTTTTTATGGCTTCAACAGTAAATATGACACCACAAGGTAATATAAAATGGCAGGACAAAATTCATGCAGCAGACCCAGACAAGATGAACATGGCTCTGATGAAGATAAAGAGCACTTATAAAGTTACCAAGGCCACAACAATCAGGAATCTAGGAAACATTTTGGGAATAGTCATATGTAGTCTGAATGAATCACAGGACACTTCAGGTATCCACAAAATCAGAATAATTCTTCATTTGCAAATGCAGACTACATGAGTCAGTGTCAAGCATTTGCAATGTAATGGCATGACAATAGAGTAGCCTCTTGAGGATGCCAATGAAGCAACCACAAGCAAAGTCTGGTCTTCCTATAGACTGGTACAATTGCAGAATAACGGCATAAGAAGCAAAAGTTAAAACAAGATGGAAACGATTGGTTTATTTGCAAATGTAGCCGCAAAACATTTCTTCAGAAAGACAAAATGACAAGGGGCCATAAAGAAAGGATAGTGTTCCCTAAAGACAGAAATTTTTGACCTCACATATGATGCAACGTCATCCCAAAAATTTGCAAAAATACGATACAGCCAAAAGAACGCAAAAACTGAGATATTACAATGCCCAAAGCTGAGAACTAAAAAGGCAGTGCAAAGGACATGTAGGTCCAACGATGGAAATAAAAAAACAAAAAGATTGATAGAGAATGAAAAAATAGAAATGACAAAATTTTGGTATCGTAGTATTGAACAATTGAGATCTGTAATTGGGTATGTAAAGACAACCAAAAGTGCACAGAGTCTTCAGACTCCCCAAGCACAAAGAGATTGAATGACACAGGGCCTTCTCTATTTGAAATATGATATTGATGCGGGACAATGGGAAAGAGGGGTGAATGGGAGATGGGGTCCTCGGCCTCGCATCGAGGGTAGATTATGTCCAGCGTTGCACCAGGGGGGGGGGGGGGGGGGGGGGGCGCTTGGCGTCGCACCAAGGAAGAAGAAGGGTAGGGGGTCCTCCGTCACAGAGAACCGAACTCGGGAAAACACTCAGATAATTATTTTTTTTCTTCAAACATTCTTCTTCTTCTTCTTTTTTCTGAAAACAAAGTATACATATATAGGGACTTGATCTATAACTCCTGACTCTAGAGCTCCCAACTGACTCTAGCACTTCCCCTCTCTTATTCATGTTTCTATAACTCCTAGAAAATATAAAAAACATAATGGACCATAAATGATCCTAATAAAAACAAATAAAGAGAACTCCAAGCCATGCATCGTCTCCTACATCAATTTCTCCTGGTTCGAAAAAACTCGTTCTCGAGTTTTGAAATGCCGAAGAAACCATACGAGGAGCAAGGGGGCCACAGACCAGCGGTGCACAATCAACTGCATATAGCTCATCAGGGTGAGGAGCTGAAGGTGGCACTGATAATAGGTCTCAAAGTTATACCATAGCAAGTCAAACTCAGATGAAGCAACGCATGCAAGACATAGTGAATGGCATTGGACATCCGGAGCATCGAACGAGTACTGAGAAAGTAAGTCAAATATGGCTTCAACAATGAGTGTCTGATCCCACACAACATTATCTGATGACTCACTGACGACCAACGGTACTGAATTAGTTTCAGTCACATCGTCCGCCATTAAATGAAGTCCAAACTCAATACATAGAATAGTACCTCGAACATCGTCAACCGTAGGATCAACACTAGCACCCTCAATATCAACTGACACATCTGATTGATCATCATTTGTAGCTGGTGAGACTGTATCAAGTAACTTGGACGGTGTTTCCATTGCCTTAGGAGAATAAAGTGACGACTCCGAAAACGTGAACTCACGTCCATCAAAATGAGGGTGCACGAGGGAGCATCGACGTCTATGACAATCCACTGTAGCTTGGCGTTCAGATAGCCACTCTCGACCCAAGCAAATAGAAGGGATCCATGGATTTAAAGTACACCAAGCTCTATCCACATAAATAGTGAAGTGTCCTGTAGTGACACCCTTAACGCGCCGATAGAACTCCACAAAAGCTCTATTACCCTCTACAAAAATATCGTCCATCTTCAACAGTGAATCAACAATATACTGAGGAATCACATTATCACTCGCTCTCTCATCTAACATCAATGTCGTCCATTTTTGATTCAGCAAGAACACATCAAAACGGAAACAAATGGAAGACATGTTGCAAGAAATTACCCTGGGACTCCAATTTTGTTAGAATCAATCAGTGGCACGTAGAACGAGGCACCTTAAGGCAGCACCACTCTGGAGCTGAGTCCGTCTTGCTGAGACGAAGCCAACGTCGCGATCAGTGCAAGAAACGGAACCCAAACTGACAATCTCGGTATGCGTGCAAAAGTGACACGCAAAACGAGGTAAGTCGGGGACGCAACATGCTGGATCTAATTGGCCTCGCTGACACAAGACCAATGTTGTTGATGGCGTCTAAATCGGAGTCCGACATGACCTCGATCGGCAAACACAAATGCCCTCGTAAAGCGTGTAAATGCGACACGCAAAATGAGACACTGTTGTCAGGCGGAATGTACAGCGATGTCGGCCTCGCTGATACAACCCCAACGACACAATCGGCTCTCAATTCGAAGTCTGAATGGCTTCTCGACGATGACGGTGCAGCAACTCTTATTGCACCGCCCGACCTAGATTGGACCCAGCTCAGACCCAAGGGGACCCTAGCTCATACCAGTATGGGCCAGGTGGCAGATGGCTCGAGCCCAATGGACCTTGGCTCAGTCATACACTCAATGGCTCGGGTTAGGTAGAAGATGGGGCTCGAGTGGACCGGGTCAACCCGGTTCGGACCGGACCGGGTCAAACAGTTCGGGTTAAAAGGGGCACGAACCTGAGCCCTTCATTTCCTCCCTCTCCCTCCCTTCCTTCAAGCTCGTAACAGAAAAAGAAGAGGAAGAGGGAGGCGTTGGCAGCGGCGGCCAGGGCAGCGCCGCCAGCAACGGTAACGACGGGAGATGGCGACGGCAGCGGGAAGACACTTGATCTGCACTACGAACCAGATCTACGCTTGCTTTGCCCCCCCCCCCCCCCCCCCCCCCCCCGTTTTCTTCTTCGTCTTCATGTTCCTTCTTCACCACGAACGAACCAGAGCAGCGCAGACGGCTTGGGGTGCTGGGGGCAATTTCAGCGGTGGCGGATCGAGGCGGCGGCGACGACGGGGAGAGGCGGCTACGTCGACGGCGTCGGCGGCACTGGCTGCAAGAAGACAGGGACTGCAGCGGGAAGATGGCGACGGTGCCGGTGAGAGGCGACGACAACAGCGGTGACGGCGGGCTTCGTCGACGCCGACGAGAGCTGGGGGAAGACGCCGGGTCCTCTTGTCGTCCTCTTCTTCTTCTTCTTCTATGTTCGGGCAGCAGGGCACTATCCGACGATGGAGGAGAGAGTGTTTTTTTTTGTTGGGGGGAGGGAGACCTGCGGCAGGGACATGCAGGTTGCTGCCGGCGGTGAGGACGACTGCGGGGAAGAAAAGAAGGGCAGCGAATGATGGTGACGGAGCGGCGGCGCAGTGGAGGATCGAAGTAGGCTCTGATATCAAACTTGATGCGTGACAGTGGGAAAGAGGGGTGAATAGGAGATGGGGTCCTTGGCCTCGCACCGAGGGCAGATTCTGTCCGGCGTCGCACTGGAGCAGGGGGAGCCTTGGCGTTACACCAAGGAAGAAGGGTCTGGGATGATACACTTCGTTACGAAGATTTTTTTCTTCCAAATGCACTCAATGAATTTTTTATTAAATCATGAATATAAATTATAATACTATGTAAAAAATTCAGTGGAACTGAGCTCTGAGTGGGACTGAGGTTCTGTGAGTCATCTAAAAAATTCAGTCGGGTCACCTTATACCTAAATTTGAAATTTGCCTTATTAAATTAAGACCCTTCTAATAAATTTTTAAAATTTCAGTGGGGTCCTGAGACCCCACTGAAATGAGTTGGTTCCGCCACTGGGCGAGTATCAATTCAAAGTTAGTAAATCACATGAAGGTTGATACTCAAGAAAGAGTCCTTAAAGTTGGCAATTGTCACTTGGAGCTTGATGCAATCTATTTTTCAATTTTAGCATTTAATATCGTAGGTTGCTCATTTAATTTCTTTAGAACTATATTATATCTTTAATTTAGCCAGTGTCTTTATGGTCTTGGTAAGTTTGTGAAACAATATGGAATTTGAATAAAGTAATTCTATTTCATTAATTTTTTTCCTACGTATTGTCTTTTCATTCAATGGAATGACTTATATGATTGTGACTATTAGTGTCTCCTTATAAGATGAGTCATATGCTGCTGAAAAGCATGTATAAGTCTCTTAATGAGGGTCAACATGACTACTCATTAAAAAAAAATTAAGTTATTTTTCACATATATTGAAGAGATTTGATAGGAAATGCAGTTATGTGAGCTGCAAGGTTTTATGAAAATACTTAATCTTCAAGCAATGGCAGAGAGATGTGTCTCCTTGCAAAGATTGTTGAAGATAGTGGAAGTATTCAAAAAGACAGTAAGAGTAAACCACTCACTATTTCTTATAGTATTCCTTTAAGATGTTGATGCGTATGCATACGATAAGGAAGTCTAAACCTCATCCAAGACGAAAAAGAGTATGAAATTGATTAGAATCACATTAATGGTTGTCTTTCACTTGTAGGTTGAAGGACTCGTCAATATTCTAAATCTGGTAGGCTCAACTCTTAACATTAACTGAAATCCCATAACAAAGGAAGAATAGAAAAAATATTCATTATGCAAGATACTGAGAGAGACTTGCCCGTGCCATCACGTAATAAGCCTTATAATGACTAGATATTGCTACTTGTGCATGATTTGGTTGTGAGATATCTCTTTGAGTGAGGTTATTATTAGTGCACTTATATGAGACTATCACCATACTGTGCTTGGTCTACTCACACGGACGATCGCCATATCGCTATGAGAGCGAGCATGATGAGATAGACTGTATAGATTTCATACTCAGTGGGAGCGTGATTTTACATTCAATAGGAGTATGATAAGAATCGTAATCGTCTTAATAGACGGCTAAGATGAGACTAATTGAAAATTAGTCGAACTTGGATTTATTTTTCTATGTAGCTTGTGATAGCCGAATGAGACTAATTGAAAATTAGTCGAACGTGGATTTATTTTTCTATGTAGCTTGTGATAGCCGAATCTGATAAGAGTCATATGGGCAACCTGGATGTGCTTAGTGAAACGCATGGTTACAGATTCGTATGGTATATGAGCGTAGTATATTTTTATTTGTTGCTTTACTACAATATATAAAGCATACTGTATGCACTTTTGGCGACCCTCAAAGAAGTGACTGAATGAATCCATGTTTCGTCACTCTGTGAAGCCTTTGCACTTTTCTGTATCCTTTAGGACTATACACTTTGTCGTAACATCGAGATTTGATGATGCCACTTTAACATGTTATCCAAGGGCCATGAGATATACGGTCCAGCAGAGCACATTTAGGAAAACAATCAAGTCTAAGCAGACTGACATGTGTGGTGTAAGAAAAGTCAACTTGCATCACACCTGTGTTGTTCTGACTCATTACTGGCCAACTATTATGATGCACGTGTCCAACATAATCATGAGTGCAGACAAATAATTTGAGAGGTTAAGATAGACATCTCAAAAGGATCAGATCGACTTATCTAGTGTGAACTTGTAGTTTGGGGTATGAGATGAGATATGGAGTTGTAGTGTTACGTTAATCGCGTGGTGACTTAATATAACACTCCTCATTTTTTATCATCCTCGTCTGATCGCACACGTCACTTCTCGTATGAAAGGAAGAATTAAATGAGGTTTTTTGAGAGGTTAAGATAGACATCTCAGAAGGATCAGATCAACTTACCTGGTGTGAGCTTGTAGTTTGGGATATGAGAGGAGATATAGAGTTGTAGTGTTACATTAGTCACGTGGTGACTTAATGTAACACTCCTCATTTTTTATCATCCTCGTCTGATCGCACGCGTCATTTCTCGTATGAAAAGAAGAATTAGATGAGGTTTTTTGAAGATATTTTGTTGACCAATATGTATGAGTGAAAGATGTAGATAGAGTTTGAGACGAGTTTGAACTCGGGTCATCCACATTGCCAATGGATGAGGTTGGTTCGAATAGAGACTAAGAGGAATCCCTCTTCTAGTGGGAAGAGGGGTCCATACTACTCTATATATGAAGAGATATCTCAGAAGAGAATGGACTTCTACTGACTCCTCCTCTCTCTCCCGGTCTTCTCCTCCGATCTCTCTCTCTCTTTTTGGAGAACCACCTCGACACCTAGAGATTTGCTATGAAGTTTGTGTGACAAGAGTTGATATTTAAACACAGATCACAGAAAAAAAAAATATCATCACCTTAAAACAGATTTTTCCAAGAAATAGAGACAAACAGTTAGCTGTAAAATCAAAAATCCCAATCTATAAACTTCACAGTTAAAGAGAGATTCTGACATTCGATTAATAGGGATCATCAAGTTGCCACATGAAAACCCTTTAATAGCGTGAGCTTTACAAGAAGCATGTGGGCAAAACAAAAGAAAACCTGCGATCCAATTGACGCTACAGAAACAAAGAAGCGATTAAGATGATCCCTCAAGATATAACATGAAAATAGGAAAGAATTCCCAAGATCCCAACAGGAATCAAAATATAACAAGCAACGAGAAGAGCGTATAGATCAGGAAGCAAGCATACGCTATCAACCCGCGGTGCTCGTCGCCCCAAGACACCAGACCAACCAGAAGCCGTGTGCACATCCTCGTCGACCACAGCACGAAAACCGCCCCAATCACGAAGCTGACGACCCCCTTTTGCGGTAGAAACAGAGCAACCGCGGAGAATATAACGATCGGCAGCATGCAGTACCCGAGGAGGCTGACGCAGCGGTAGAGATCCAGGTTCCCGTTGCGCCCCGCGAGCATGTTGAACACGGTGTAGAGGAAGAAGGCCGCCACGGTGACCCACCCCAGGAGTATCCCGAAGTGGAGCTTCCCCGCGAGCAGCTGGAAGAGGCCAAACGCCATGAGGAACAGGAAGGGGCCCGACAGGTCGGCGTCCTCGTGGAGATCGGTGTTGACGCGAACAGGGTTCAGGATCGACCTCGTCTTCCGCCAGATCTGGCGGGTGTTGATCCCCAGCTCCTCAAGCAGCGGCGGTTCGTCCTCGAACGAGGCGCCGCCGCCGGAATAGATGTTCCCGGCGAAGACGGGGGCGGAGAAGGAGGAGGAGGAGGACGCGGCGGCGGATCCAATCTCGAAAGACATGAACGGGATGCCCTGGTTGGCGCCAGCGCCTGCGCTGGCGGGCCTCGGCGGCTGGAAAGACGGCGCCCCGGCGGAGGGCCGGCGCTGGCCCGGGGCGCCAGGGTTCCCGGAGGAGAAGACCACCGGCGGCACACTGAACTCCTTGGCCATCGACGGCGGTGGTGATCTGTGGCTTGCAGAGATCTAAGCGGAGAGAAGCGAAGCGAGGAAGACGATGGAGATGCCAATCAGGTTACCCAGACCTTCGAATTCGTGGTGGCGCCATGGAAGCCGGGGGCGAGGAAGGCGGCGGCGGGAGGGGAATTAGGGTTTCCTCCGCTGGCCTTCCGGGGTTAGCTGGTTGGGTTCTTGTGATTAGGGCGGTGGAAGGACAACGGAGGGGGAAGGTGGAGTTGCGCGGGAGGTGAAAAGGGTCTGATGAGAAGCCGAGCGGGGAACCCGCGGGGATAATCCCCCGTTATTTATCAACGCTATGTTCGGATCGGGGGAGCGACCAAAGGTGACCGCGATGGAAAACCATAACGGCTTTGATAAAAGTGACGTAAATGGTATTTAAAAATCTGTTTATCCGTTCGTTTTTTTAAATTTAAGAAGACATTTATATTCTTAATTTTATCTTAGTAAATAAAAAATTATAAAAATATTTTTAAAAATAAAAAAAATAAAAAAAATATTTTCTTGTAAAACAAAAATATTTTTTTACGAATTTCATGAAAAAAATGAAGTTCTCACGTGATAAGAGAAAGATTAAAGAGAATGAAACATGAGAATCTCATGTAGACAGAGTGGTAAATATTTTTGTGAAAATATTACCCCGTACCAAGGGTAGGAAAATTGATTCCGAAGACAAAAATAATGTTTTGAGAATATGAAAGATATTTTTCTAACTAAGTTTTACTTGCGTTTGCAAAACATGTGAAAGTTTGTTGCAAAAACATTTTCCGAAAAATTTTAGCCGATGCAAATACCCTCTAAAGGTCACAAAAAGATATTAGGTTAAAGGATGAGAATAAGGATATTATTTATCCAATCCGAATGATTTAGAATAAAGATAAAGATACACATTAGTCCGAGTATCCACCCGTTTTCTTTCGTTTATCTTATCCATTCTTATCTGAAACTCTCATTTATAAATGAAATTTCTTATCATGCACCTATGTAATTAGATATTTTATTGTCCACACTATTCTTTTAACTCCTTCTCTCTTTCATTCACTGGTTTACAAGATTCGTTCTGACATATGTCATGTGGTTTATAATTAAATTTATAAGAATTAGTTTAAAAAAACTTATTTTCATTCCCTATACAAGTGAAAGTTTGTGTTTACACATTGTATTGTCCGATAATTTAACCTTTATGTATATGTTTCTGATAATTTTTAAATAAAAATACAAGAGAATAAGAATAAAGAACAAAAGAGGGTTGGGAGTGCGTGAGATTGGCAGAACGAATGAGGTTCTACTTGATGAAGTTAGTAGGTCAACTTCGGATAAATAGAATATAGAAACACCCTGTTGACTACGCTGGTCAAAGCAAAGTATTGTCGTCAGGGACAGTTATATAAATGAACCCATTAGATCCAAAAAGAAAATAGAACCTGTGTCGGAATCTGCAGACTTTCGAAGCTTACCAGAAATTATTTTAGATGGGCAATCGGAGATGGTAAAACTGTAAAATAACGAGGAGTTAGTGGAGGCATGGATAACAGCAGATCACAAAGGGGATAGAAACATGATGGAAACATCAAGATAGAATATATTGGAAACAAAGCATGGATTGGGAGGTCTCTACAAACTACAAAGTTAAGCTATGACAACTTAATTAATCTCAGGCGAACAGGTTTGTGAGGCCAACACAAATTGGGAGCTATTATGGAAGTGGCCGACGGAACCAAAAATCCATGAATTATTTTTTTGTGGAAGTTAGCCAGCAGCTGTTTACCCACTAGGAGCTTGCCATACAGTAGAGATCTATTTCATACAAACAACTGCAATAGATGCCCTGAAGAAGTTGAAAATATGCAGCACCTATTCTTTCGTTGCCAAAATGCCAGACAATTGTGGGAGGAAGTAGCCCCTGTGGCTGAATTGGGAAGGGATTCCCCAAGAATTATGGAACAAGGCAAAAGTTCAAACCTGAAAGGAAATCTGCAGTTAGCATTTATACAGCGGGATTTATCGCATATATTCTATGCGAATGGTGGAAGGGCGGGCCAAGAGCAGCTGTTAAGTTGTCCCATTTGTGACCTAAAAATCACGAGTTCGAACTAAAGAAATAATATTTCTGTTTACAGGGATAAGACTACGTACATCGACTCTTCTTCTAACCTCATAAATGGTGAGAGCTCTATGCACTGGATACATCTTTTTTTTTTCTATTATATGTGAATAGTGGAAGGCAAGGATCTAATTGTTAAATGGGGTATAACCAATTAAATCAAAGACAGGGCAGAATGGGTGATATGGACCCCCCAAAGAGAGATCGGATCAATATCAAGTGTGACTTAATCAATGACAGGGCAGAATGGGTGATATGGACCCCCCAGAAAGTGATGGAGCAGTAGACTTAATTGATAAGCAAGCGGGCACAGGAATTGTGATAAGAAATTGTGAAGGAAAAATCATGAAAGCGGGATGTATTTATTTGCCTTGCTTTGTTTGTTTGCAGAATAGGCCCGGAATAGGGTCTCTTATTTCACTTAAACCCTTTAACCTAGTTTGGCGGAGGGCATTGCTTAACCCAGGATGGAATACCTTATACCCGGTTTAAGTGGAATAGGGGCAGAATTACACGTTCTTAATAAACTATGATTAACGTTAATTGTTATTCAAATTTCTTATCAATAAATGAAGCATAAAAATTTTATCTTAATAATTAAATATGATTAATGTTAATTAATATTAGTTAATCAAAATAATATTAAATAATATTTAGTAATTAGTATATTACTATTTAAATTAATAATAAACTATGATTAACGTTAATTGTTATTCAAATTTCTTATCAATAAATGGAGCATAATAATTTTTTCTTAATAATTAACTATGATTAATGTTAATTAATATTAGTTAATCAAAACAATATTAAATAATATTTAGTAATCATACTAATATTTATTAATATTAATATTTATGAATTAATATTTATTATTAATATGAATTAATGGTGATTAATAATATTTATTAACATTGTTAATAATAATTAACATTTATTACTTAACATTTTTAATATTTAATACTATTTAAATGGAGCATAATAAAAATTATATTAATAATTAACTATGATTAATGTTTGCTAGTATTTATTAATCAAAATAATAATAGTTAATATTTATTAATCATAATAATCTATATTAATATTGTTTAGTATGTATTAATCACAATAATATTTATTAATATTATCAATATTAATTAACATTTATTAATATTAATTAATATTTATGAATATATATTAATCAATATAATATTTTATTAATATTGTTAATAATAGTTAACATCTATTACTTAACATTTATTGATATTTAAATATTAAATAATATTTAGTAATTAGTATATTACTATTTAAATTAATAATAAACTATGATTAACGTTAATTGTTATTCAAATTTCTTATCAATAAATGGAGCATAATAATTTTTTCTTAATAATTAACTATGATTAATGTTAATTAATATTAGTTAATCAAAACAATATTAAATAATATTTAGTAATCATACTAATATTTATTAATATTAATATTTATGAATTAATATTTATTATTAATATGAATTAATGGTGATTAATAATATTTATTAACATTGTTAATAATAATTAACATTTATTACTTAACATTTTTAATATTTAATACTATTTAAATGGAGCATAATAAAAATTATATTAATAATTAACTATGATTAATGTTTGCTAGTATTTATTAATCAAAATAATAATAGTTAATATTTATTAATCATAATAATCTATATTAATATTGTTTAGTATGTATTAATCACAATAATATTTATTAATATTATCAATATTAATTAACATTTATTAATATTAATTAATATTTATGAATATATATTAATCAATATAATATTTTGAACTCTTTATTCTCTTCTTTATTCTACTTATTACTACCAAATCACTTGGAATAGCGCAGTGCAATTCTACTTATTCTGGGTGGAATACCAACTACTTACCAAACTAAAATACCTCTTATTCTGGGTTAAGAAATCCCTTCCTCCTTATTCTGATTTAAACTATTCTGCAAACAAACTGATACTTAGGGGTTAAGGAGGTGGGAGGAGGCTGTGCTTTTAGTTGTCTGGGAAGGACTAAGCCGGTATACCGGTGCAACATAAAAAACTAGAGGTAGTCATTCATTCAGAGATAGTGGTTAACTGGAGGTTCCAGACAGAGTTAGATGCTGGGTGAATGACATAAGACATCTGTGTGCTTTGACTGGGGAAGTTAGAAAGTGTTTCACAAATGAAGCCGCCAACAGGGCGGCAAGTTTTGCTAGGACAAAAATTTCCCAAAGGAACTTCTCACGAGATGCAAGGAGGATGCATATAAGAAACTAAGGGGCCGTCTGTTTCCACATAAAATAGGTCACATAAAAAGTTTTTCTTGAAAAATATATTACAATCACTTATTTGGTTATCCTTAAAACTCAAGTCAATGAAAAGCTTAATTCATTGATTGCTTCTTTTCTTGATTTTAGCATTCATGAGATAAGACCGCATGCCCTTTTTCAAGAAAACTGAAAATATTTTTATGAACACCAAATGACGAATTTTGTTTTCATTTTTCTCAGATATATTTTTTTAGAAAATTATTTTCATCCAATTATATTTTACATATAACCAAATGGTCCTAAGAGGAGGTTAATCCCTTTTGCTAGATGTGTTGTAACCTCCCCCCCAACCCAAAAAACAAATCTACGGCGATTACAAAGGTACCGACATTGCCGTGGATCATATATTATCACGAACATCCTCACGTCACAAGTGCCCACATCAAGTGGTTGAAGTTTGAGTTTTTGAGGAAAATGTTTGTCACGCTAGCAACGTTCTTCCCAATGTATTGCTCATGTATTATCTTTTTGAATAACGTTTGTTGCACTGACCTGGGCAACACAGACGGTCAATGCAGTACAGTAAAAAGAACATTTTTAAAATTTTTTAAAGTCAGTTCTGAGATATTCTACCCATTCGTACAGGCCGATCTCTCATTAGATGATCTAAAAATATATGAAAAAAAAAACTCTTATTAGGTCCGACCTATTAAAGGCATTTTTTTATTGTTCATTAGAACTCAATTTTTTTTACTTTTTTTTTTTTTTTTGGGTCGTCCAATCAGATATCGTCTTGTACGAACGTATAGGGCACCGACCTAAAAACATTATATCGCAAGTGTTACTCTATCTTTTCATGCAAACATCCTATCTTTTCATGCAAACTTGAGATGTAGGGCCATAGAAATCCTAATATAAACTCTTTTGGTGACCAGAGTCCGCAAAAATCCAACTGAGATTGGTGTGATCGACCTGTTATGACCCGGTAACATCCTCTTATCCCTTCAGTTCCTAAGGCATATTAATATAGAGCAAAGTAGTGAAAGATGGCTGTCATTTGGTTTGATGCAAAATGATGTAAAATGCCGTATTTTGTCTTCTGAAATATGGAGTCTTACAGTATTTTATGGTCTTTAACATCAAATCAAGCAGCACGGTACATATCAGTTCAACAAACGATAAAAGACGAACAGATGATGAAGGATATTTTACCAGACGCAATTGCTATAACTCATTGTCTTCTGCTCGGGGAAGATGACTGCTTCCAAGCTAGCAATGAAACCGGGTAACCATTTTATTAATAATTACACCCAATGGGGATGATTTGCAGATAGGGCAGATATTCTTTATCAGCAATAGTAGCATTCCTGTGAAATTCCATTTCCAATACATAAAATGGGCAGCAATGGTTAGCAACCTGTTGAAATTTTCTTACAGTGGAATCCTTGGGAAGTATCATAATTTTGCGAAGGTAAAGAAGAATACTGTGAATTTAAAATCAAACAAATGTACGAAAAACTGAGGATGTGTTATTAACAATGGGCACGAATGGTTAGCAACCTGTTGAAATTTTCTTACAGTGGAATCCATTGGGAAGTATCATAATTTTGCGAAGGTAAAGAACCATACTGCGAATTTTAAAATCAAACAAATGTATGAAAAACTGAGGATGTATTATTAACAACGGGCAGCAATGGTTAGCAACCTGTTGAAATTTTCTTACAGTGGAATCCTTGGGAAGTATCATAACTTTGCAAAGGTAAGAACCATACTGCGAATTTAAAATCAAACAAATGTATGAAAAACTAGGGATGTATCATTTAACCTATCTAAATTATAACAGTTCTGAACTTCTGATAGTCTACATTCTTGACCAGATCCTTTACCAGACACTACACAAATTCCCTCCACAAGATCCTCCGAACACTTGAGATATCATACGTTCAGACAAAGCTATGATTACAGTCCCAATCAAAAGCAAGTAGTACCTGTTCCGCAATCCCTCCATAAGATTAGGACTGTGACAAGATAAAAAGAGAAAAAATACAAAGAAAAGAAACTAGTTATCACCTCAGTTCATGTTGTCAATGTCTATCTGATATAACAATATGGACCAAAGAAGTACCGAGAATCATATCAATCAGCCATAAATACACCTGCAACAATATTATAGGATACAGGATGAAGAAGCCAACCAAGGACCTCAGATGTGTAACAACCAAATTAACAAACTCATGCCTTGGTTCCTGTCTATGATGATTACATCATCTGCATAGGACTGAAATCTATCATACCAAAATCTTGGCCTCCTATTTCTTCCAACCTTAACCCCCACCACCGTGATGGCCAGAGGCATTGAATGTCTTCAAAAGGCTTCCAGTCCTAATTGTCCAACCTTCTCCTCAATTGTCATAGAACTTAAAGTTTGAGTAGTATGTTGTGACCTGTGAGGACATATTTTTTGTCCCCATTATCTAGGCTTCCACCCATTTTTTGTAGCGAATGGTGAAGGGTTGGCACAGGAGCTCTTAGGTGTCTACTTGGCATATTGTTGTGGCAATGACTTCCGATTGATCCCACTGAAACATTAGTTTCAGGCACAATTTGGGTTGATGCTGTGACTGAATCCAGTAGCACCCAAAATTTTAGGCTTTTCTTGGAATGTTTGGCAAGGAATTCTAGAAATAATACCAAGCAGATATCTAGTATAATATACAACAAAACCTGAAGAAGACATTCGATAAAATAGAAGGGATATTAGTATTGTGGCTCAACTGTCCAGCCACACTTGAGCAAAAAAACTTCCCATCGAGGGGAAATGGTAAGGCAGGTTGTTTAACAAATGGGTTCACCTGCATTGGGATTCAAGTGTCGGTTTCTCACACACCTCCAAGATCCTTCACCAGAGACTGGGAGACTATATCCTCCATAATCATGAACCATAGAATTCAGATCCCAAGGACAAAATGAAAAGTTGCCACTGGCTTCTGCTGTCTAGCAGTCAGCAGAAGTAGTGTTGCCAAAGAGCTGCAATCCTCTAAATACAATGTTGTCTTCTCCACATCGCTAACTGTAGAGGTGAATGGACCCTTTTCTTTTCAATTGACCCCCTCAACTGTCGCTTGAGAATTTACATTGTTGTCCTCTCCCATATGAACCACAGTTGGCTGTCACAAGGACACTGCTGGGCACAAGTTGATGGAACTGCTAGCAGCAGATAGATCATCACCAACATCATCTTCACTAGAGTTTTGTCCCATTTATTTAGGGACAAACTCATGAACCCTGTCTCACCACATTAGTCTATCGAATACCATACTCCCTGTTAGATTACAATGTTGGGACAGGATTCATGTAGCCAACACCGAATAAATGGATCTATGATGATGAAGACGAGTACCATATTCATAATTAAACCTAGAAAAATCATGTTCTTTCTTACTATATCAAACCGATCATTTTATACACTGAGCTCTTCTACTGTCTTCCGCTTTTAGATTTGATCACACTTAATTGGCACCGTACTGGAATGATGGTGCACATACCTAAACCATGTAAATCTTTTCCCTCAACTTCATGTCAATTGAAGCTACTCCTAAATCCTCACACATACGATCATTCCAAATCTTAATTTTCTTAGTCTTTCCGCACATCCATCTTGACATCCTCATCTTCACCACATACATTCTTTCATGTTCAACTGGCAGTAACCCGTTGACATCATTCCAAGTTGTCTTTTGTTCGTTGTTCCCATATTCTGTACAAAGACCAAACTTTAAAGAGGAAAATTATGGACGATGGTGTACAAGCAGCCAAGCATGATTATCTCAAATCATATTGCTCTCCAAAATCATATATAGGGGCGTGTTAATGTGATCAACTTATTTATGATTTCAAAATTGATGGAAGATTTTAGGGATGTGTAAATGTGATCATCAACAACCAATACAGTTTATCTCTGATTTCAAAATTGATGAAAGATTTTAGGGATGTGTAAATGTGATCATCAACAACCAACACAATTTATCTCTGATTTCAAAATTGATGCAAGATTTTACTGTGAAGTCCCATAAATGTGTGTGTGTGTGTGTGTGTGTGTGTGTGTGAGAGAGAGAGAGAGAGATGCACTACTCAGAAAAAAATTCACATCGTAAAACTTCATAGTAGTCAACAGCACAAGTCAACTCGCAGTCACACTTGTTGCCATCAAGAATTAAAAGATGGTTCTATAAACAAAACCAGTGTAAGTTTTTTGACGGCAACAAAACCAGTGTAAGTGCACAAATAGATTCTCTGATCAGAAAAACACTGCTTACAACAAAAAGGATTTGATCATCCCAAACAAGAATGCTCTTTCTGTTCAATATTATTCTCAAGAGTGGAAAAGAAAACGATGGTATGCGAAATTAACAGTCATCTGATCATCACCATAATGGTTGTCATCATCAGAATTGCTTTAAAGATTTACAAATATGAACAGTTAACAAAAACGCGTTAGTTTAGGCAAGCATTCACGGATCCATCACTAAGAAAACAACAAGAAACAGAAAATAGCTAAATACTTGATAGGGGATTGCTGAAAACAAAAATAAACTCATAACCACATCGACCCGTAAAAATAAACCCATAACCACGTCGACCCAGACCCTCCTTTTCCACATCTAAGCTAGTAACAACCAAACCAACCAGAACCCACCTTTAAACTGATAAAAAGGAAAGATCTTGCAAAGGGAAACAAAGCCAAAACCCTAATTTACATCCCCCATCCACTTTTTACAGGCCGTCGGAGCAGCGCGCCGGGAGAGCGCTCAAGGGGCGCCGCTGCCTCCGGCGTATCCGCGGCGGTAGAGCTTGCCGAAGACGTGGAGGGCGGTGACGAAGCCAACGAAGCAAAGGCTCATCACCAGCACCACCGTCGGCGACATCTTAAGCCCCGGCGCCTCGTCCGTGTAGAACCTGAGCATGTTGCTCGACCCACCGCCTGAGAACGCCCCCGCGCCGCCGCCGCCGGCTGCGGTCCTCCGCCGCCTCATCCCCCCCGCAGCGGCGGGGGTCCCCCGGGGCCCCACGATGCCAGGGCGGGAGGCCGCGGAGGACGACGCCGACGCCTGCGACTGGGAAGCCCCCCTCACCATGCTCGACGCTTCTCCCGGCGGCAACACCACCGCTGTTTGGGAAGCGGATTTTAGGGGAAATGGAGGGGACTGTGATTATCAGAAGAACAGAGACGGCTATGGAGCAGGGGAAAAGTTGGAATTTTTCGCGTGAACACCGGATTTTCGTTGGTTTCTCGAGATGGTAGCGGGTCCCACGTTATGACACGAAGTGCCCGGTGAAGTAGGAGCTCGCGTGGTCATCACGACTCACGAGTGACTTCCTTGGAGAAAGATAATGTGAACGATTTTGTTTGTAGAAGATAAATATTTATATTTTTGACAGAAATAAATATAAGGTAATTATATATGTAACTCTTTTACATGACTAATTATACTTTTGTCCATCTTATTATTAATAACCATACTAAATAAGAAATTCTGTCAAAAATGTCCTTGTTGTCATATCCCATAATCAAATCTAACTAAAAAGTAACTAATTATAGTTAAACTTTAATTCTACATAAAAAAGATGATACTAACCATACCTTTATCCTCTCCCACTCCCTCTTTCTCCATGCGTGGCTCCGTGAACGGCTTCCCTATCCAATCTGGACACCAAGCTCTACGTCCTGCACTCGCAAGCCGTCACAGCACTTCTTGGAAGGCCTAAATTGGCTTTCTTGACCTCCATTCCTACGCCTCGGGTCACAACACTTCTCAGGAAGGCCTAAACCGGCCTCCTTGACCTCCATCCCTATGTCTTGGGCCCCTCTCTCTCTCTCTCTCTCTCTCTCTTCCCCAACACACCCAAAACTCCAACCGCAGTTGCTTTTGTTTTCAATGCCCCGCTTACAGCGGCTACAATAGGATATAAGCCAGAAGGTGATGGTGAGGAAGGCCAAGTGCACTAGATCTAGCACGCCTCCTTTTTTGTGCGAGTAGTTGATACGGGCGTGGCTCCTGCTCCTTCTTGTTAGCTAGGAGGGGATACAAGGCTGCAATCACCTCAGCAACAGGAAGCCCAATGGGGGAACGCCACCCTCATCAGACTCCTCCTCGCCAAGGCTTATGGCCAATAAGGGGGGCAAGGGTGGTGACTTCAGGGGAGCGACCAAGTCGGAGAAGCTAGCATAGATTGGTCATTGTTGGTGGCGCTCCAAAGAAAGGGGGTGCTATTATTTGTGCATAGTGCTAGACATTGTTGGGATGCTGACGTACATGTAGACCCTAAATCTGGATGTTGTGTAGGGGGGCATTAGGGCATGATCTTGAGGAGGCTGTCGATAGGCTCCATCTACTATAGCCCAAGGTGTTTAAGAACCTCTGGCCTTATGAAGTACCCCATACTATGGGGTGCCAACATTAGGAGAGGAGACCCATCCCCTTTGAAAGATATTGTTGTCTTTTTGCTTATTACAACAAGTGATAACGACATATTTTGAATATTCTTATGGTTTGAAATGGAAAGTAATCTCAAGGAAAATTTTGACATAATTTTCATTTGGTAGAATTATTAATAATAAGATGAAAATAAGATGGGCAAAAATACAATTAACCACGTACGAGGGTTATTTATACAATTATCTCGATAAATATTAATATGAATTTATCATTACTATGCTAGGATTAGGGAGGGGGTAATTTTTATTGGATTACAAATCTAATAAAATTAATGATTTTATCATGATTGAAACTTTAAAAATAAAGCTTTAGTTATAAAGAAAACATACATGTGAACTCTTTTTTGTTATGATAAAATCTTCATAGTGGTGTTTAAATAGTTAGTCAATGAAAGGACTATATTTACACATGATTCCTTGTAAATATTTTACATATATAGTTTACAATAGAAAGAACGTAAAAATAATATGAAAACATTATTTTTAAGTGTAAAAGATTATTTATATTTGTGTGGATTGTAAACTCTATGATAAATAAGATTATATCAAATATAACAAAATATATGAAATAATAGAGCGGCTTATTGAAATACATTGCAATCTAATTTAGGTAAATGTACCATTCAAGTACAATACGATCCCTTAATAATTTAGATTTTCAGGTAAGCAAACACTTTGTGAACAACGTTGTAATAAAAGATTAATGATTGTTGCACCACTGTAGGTGCAAAAAAACCGACTGTCTGACCAACACTGAACCCCTAACCCCCTCTTGGCCATCTGGATATCCCACATGAGGGTTGTCTTCCTTATTAAATGTGTTTGACGCCATCTGCGTGTCAATATACCTGGAGGGGTCAGATAAAAAAGTAAACAAAATATTCTGTCAAACTATTTTTTGAGAGTATGGATTATGCTCTCGATAGTACAATCAAGCTCTTGATAGCATAATATATTCTGGAGAGCATTCCAAAGCATCATGCCCTCAAGAGCGTGAATGTATTTATGATCATGCTCTCGAAAGCATGATGTTCTAAAATGCACTATAGAAAATCATGCTCTTGAAAGCATGATCATGTTCTCGATAGTTTGATCGTACTCTCAAAAGCACAATTAGTTCTGAAAAAGTTTTGGAGGGTAATTTTTTCTTTTTCTTTTTTTAATCTAACATTCTCATGTACTTTGACGTGCATACGATGTCGGACACATTTAACGGGGAGAGATAATCTCTACGTAGATTGTCTATATGATATGAGAGGATTATGAGGCTCAATCTAAATCAGTATTTTTGCACATGCATGGTGCAACAAGTATTACTTTTGTAATGAATATGACTAGATTTTGACATAAGTTTGCTTAGCACGTACTTTTAAGAAAGTTTAATTACAAAAATAAATCATGATGCCGCCACATATTTATATTATACATATAAAATAGAGTTTTATGGTGTCATACTTTTATGTTTCTCTCATAAATTCTCTCTCTCTCTCCATTCCCTATTTTTATGTCTCCTATTAATTTCCTCTCATTATTTCTCCATCTCCTCCTCTTTCTCTTAATTCTCTCTCTCACCATCTCTCTCCCCCTCTCTCTCATTAATTATCTATTCTTTCTCTCTCTCATTAATTCTCTCCCTCTCTCCTCTCACTTTGCCTAAATATTATTATTATTATTATTATTATTATTCACATTTTCCTTTGTCCCTATTAATATTTTTGTATCCTATTTTATTGTCCCTATTATTGTTATTGTGGTTGTTGTTGTAATCTATTAAGATAATATTAAATCAATTATTATTATTATTATATTTTTATGGGATATTATTATTATTATTAAAAAATAATATCAAAATGATAGTCTCATAGGACAATGATAACTAATTTTGATATTATTATTATCATCATCTTTCTTTCTCTTCTTTTATATTTTTCTCTCTCTCTATTAATATTTTTATCTCCAAATTTTCTGTCTCCTATTATTGTTATTATTGTTGTTGTTGTTGTTGTCACAATCTCTTGAGATAATAATAATTAATTTTGACATCATCATCATCGTTATTCTTATTATTATTAGGATAGTCCCATGAGATAATAATAATAATTATTATTATTATATTAATGAGACTAATCTCTCTTACTTTTCTCACTCATGTTATTATTATTATTGTTGTTATTGTTTTTATTATTAATATTGGGACAATCTTTGAGATAATAATAATGAATTTTGATATTTATTATCATTATTGGAATAGTCTCATAGGATAATAATAACTAATTTCGTTACTAACGAGATCAATTTCTCTCGCATTGTCTTTCAATACAACATATACTATATATATAAAGCAAAGTTCTCTGGTGCCACGTGTAATACCAGAATTCTTTGTTTTCCTCCTAAATTCTCTCTCCCTTTTCTATTAATGTCTATGTCTCATATTAATTCCTCATCATTAATTCTCTATCTCCTCCTCTTTCTCATTAATTCTCTTTGTCACTATCTCTCTCTCCCCCTCTCTCTCATTAATTATCTCTCTCTTTCTTCTCTCTCTCATTAATTATCTCTCTCCCCTCTCTTTCTTTGCTTAAGTACTATTATTATCATCATTTTTCACATTTTTCTCTCTCCCTATTAATATTTCTATATCCTATCTTTTTTGTCCCTATTATTATTGTTGTTGTTGTTGTTGCAATCTCTTAAGATAATAATAACTAATTTTAAATTATTATTATTATTATTATTATTATATTTTTATGACATAAAAAAACTAATTTTGATATTATTATTATTAAAAAATAATATCAAAATGATAGTCTCATGGGATAATGATAACTATTTTTTATATTATTATTATTATCATCGTTATTATTATCTCTCTTTCTCCTCTTTCACATTTTTTCTCTCCACATTAATATTTTTATCTCTAATTTTTCTACCCCCTATTATTATTATTGTTGTTGTTGTTGGTGGTGTTGTAATCTCTTGAGATAATAACAATTAATTTTGACATCATCATCATCGTTATTATTATTATTATTATTATTATTAAGGTAGTTTCATCTATACTGTATATATAAAACAGAGTTTTCTGGTGCCACATGTAAACACAAGAATTCTCTGTTTCCCTCCTAAATTCTCTCTCTTTCTCCCATTTCCCTATTAATGTCTATATATCATATTAATTCATTATCATTAATTCTCTATCTCTCTCCCCTCTCTATTTGCCTAAGTATTATTATTATGATTATTATTATTATCATTTTTCATATTTTTCTCTCTCCCTATTAATTTTATATCCTATTTATTGTCCCTATTATTATTATTGTTGTTGTTACAATCTCTTGAGATAATAATAACTAATATTAAATTATTATTATTGTTAACTAATTTCGATATTATTATTAATAAAAAATTAATATCAAAATGATAGTCTCATAGGATAATGATAACTAATTTTGATATTATTATTATTATTATTATTATCATTATTATCTTTCTTTCTCCTCTTTTACATTTTTTTCTCTCACTATTAATATTTTTATCTCCAATTTTCTATCCCCTATTATTATTATTGTTGTTGTTGTTGTTGTTGTTCTCTTGAGATAATAATAATTAATTTTGACATCATCATTATCGTTATTATTATTATTAGGGTAGTCTCATGAGATAATAATAATAAATTTTGATATTATTATTATTATTAATGAGACCAATCTCTCTCTTATTTTTCTCACTCATGTTATTATTATTATTATTGTTGTTGTTATTATTATTAATATTTAGACAATATTTTTAGATAATAATAATAAATTTTGATATTTATTATGATTATTAGGATAGTCTCATGAGATAATAATAACTAAGTTTATTATTAACGAGATAAATCTCTCTCTTATTTTCTCCTAATATATTTCAACACAACATTTATTGGGATAATCTCATACGATAATAATAATAACCTTCAGTTCAATTTTTAATTTTCTCTCTCAAACCATATTCCAATTGAATACAATGTTTCTAAATTTTTAAAGTTTTCCAAACAACTAATCTAATATTCATAGAAAAAAAAGTTATATTTCTGAATATATATTCTTCTATAATTATTTTATTCATTTTTTTAAAAATATAAAAGATTAACTTTACTTATATATATATTTTTTTATTCAAATATGTTAACTGGCCGTGCATCGCACTAGATTGCAACTAGTAAATTATAAGAGAAGGGTTTATTGCACACCCCCATGGCGGTCGAGGTGGGGCTACGGGTGCACACCCATTGGGTGGGTGTGCACTCACTTGCAAGTATTTTCCAAATTATAAAGGTATGAATATAGTGATAGAAATTGTGTCGTTAGATGGTATTTTAAAATATAACAATTGTTTTTAGGGAAAACATTCAATTTTTTATAATTATACTTTTTTTGGACAAGATGTATAATTGTACATTGCTGTCGGCCTAAATGTCCTTATGTGACACAGATGAGGAATTCAATGATGCCAAAACATGCAGGCATGGACGACACGCAAGCACGCGTTTTTTTCTCATTATCTACCACTACACAATTATTTTTCTCACTATCCAGTATCCACGGTCGACCACTGTACATAGATCTCGTGTATCCTTTAATGAGTCTAATTTGATCAAAACCATAAGAATATGATTTTTTTTTAATTTGCAAAAGGCTTCAGTACATAACAAATGTTAAAAATATCCAATACAATTTTGTTTGTAATCTTACCAACCCTACCATTCATATAGATCCTTGTGTCATCGGCCGCAAGTAGGTTGTTGATTAAATTTGACCGACCAAGGGCTATGGATAATATACAGGCTCTACCACTTAATGGTCAGGCAAAAATGATCATATAAAGGAAAGCCTTAGCTAGTGTTTTGAAAGTTATATTAGATCAACTGGCCGAATCGGAAAAATAAAATCATTAACTTTTGAGTATGTTTTATCAACAAATCAGCATCATATAAAAATATCCAACACAACAATTAAAAAAATCATCGATTAAATATAGGTTATAAGAAAGTTGAACATATTTAGATTAATTATTTCATTTTATAAATTATTATTTGAAATTACTCAGATAACTCAAGAATACTATCAAGCAGGAAATATAAATTACAGTATCATAACAAAATTGTGATGTTGTTATTCTGATTAGAAGAGTATAGCTACAAAATTTTAAGATGTTAGCGATGTTAGCAATAATATGAAGGAGTTAGGGAGTATTATGTACAAAAAAATATTTTATAGAAGTACATATAAAAAAATCCTTATTTACTGCCCGATAAAATGGTCCACCCGATCATACATTTGTTGTGTTCCGCGCCGACGTCCTCCTCGGAGCAGATCAGAAGCCGTTGCGGGAGTTCCCTCTGCTTACGGTAACATGCAAAAAGAGGGGGACAAAAACCAAATCTAGGGTTCCCAGGGTTCTCTTCCCCCGTGCAGATCTCTCGGGGCGATCGCAAATCTCTCCCGGCATGACGGAACCATTCAACAGGTAATCTCCTTCCGCGGACAGATCATGGTTTTCCTCTCTGCAACCTCTCCATCTTCGTTGCATCGATCTCGTGTTCCTCTCTCTCTCGCTCTCTTTTTGAGGGGATGATCGCGTGCAAACACTAATTGCTTCCCTGCAAATTTTGCATTGTTGAATTCCTTATCTTTTTTTCTGCTGTGTTCTCCGTGGATCTTCGGTGATCCACAGGCTGGTGAAACTCGCCGCCCGGGCGTTCTATGACGACTTCAGCACGAAGGGCGATAACCAGCCCAAGACGGGGAGAAGCGACAACCGGGGGATGGCCGTCGTGGTCCTCGATGCGCTCACCAGGTATTTCTGCTCTGTTTGGTTTCGTTCGCATGGTTTCATTCATAAAAAACAAGAATTCCTGTCCACGCTCACAATCCTGATTCCTGAATGTGACTAAAGTGATGATGATATATTGTAATTCTGTGCAGCATTGCCTACTGTTATTCTGTAGCATGCTGAATTGCCAAAGTTTGATCTTTTGATTAGTATAATGGCTGTGTACTGAAACTTTTTTTTGTCGATAGTGATGCCTAGTCCAGGTGCCCATGATACGAAGATCAAGAAAATAGCATATCTTCACGTGTAATACTAACATCGATGAGCTGGATTGTGGTGTATCTGCAAAGTTTCTTTGGATCTGTCACCGGGTATATGAAAACAACCTTTTTCCCGGTGAACATCTTCTGCAACCATCTTAATGATTTGACTCCTTCCGTTGCCTCTTCATAGCTTCTTGTGAATGGAAGTAGTTCTAGTAGTCCTCAAGAGATTTGAAGGACAGCTGACAATTAGTAATGACTCCTCCAAAAATCCATACTTTATGGCTGAACTCACAATTCACCGTCAAATGATAAGTACCATCCTCTTCCAAATTGAAAGGAACATAACAGGTTTTTTCAGATATGCGCTCTTAGACCTTCTTTACCCGTGGCCTTCCAACTCCACACCCCCCTCCCTAGTGGCGGACGCAGAAACTTTGTCCAGTGGGGTCATTCGGATCATTATTAAATATATAGATATTTTATTTTTGTTATATTAAAAATATTAAAATAAAAAATAAAAAATATATATTTTAATCATTATAAAAATGATATACTTCAATAAAAATGATACACTTCGTTATGAAGTATTTTTTCTTCCAAATACACTCAACGAATTTTGTATTAAATCATAAATATAAATCATAATACTATGTAAAAAATTCAGTGGAACTGAGCTCCGAGTGAGACTAGGGTCCTATGGGTCATCTAAAAAATTCAGTGGGGCCACTTTATACCTAAATTTGAAATTTACCTTATTAAATTAAGACTCTTCTAATAAAATTTTAAAATTTCAGTGGGGTCCTAGGACCCCACTGAAATGAGCTGCGTCTGCCACCGCCGCCCCCCCCCCCCCCCCCCCTCCTTCTCATAGAGGAGTAGCAAGATACTTCACTTTCACAGGCATTTGAAAATTCTCATGTTTGTACCAGTGTGAATGCCAAAAAAAAAAACAAAAAAAACTGAAAATTGTCCATTCCTTTTCTATTCCATTTATCTGCATCCTTAATACCACTGTTGATTATGACTGACTTTTTGAGGGGAGAAAAAAATTCATTGGAGCTTCTTATTTTTTCATCCTACAATTCCCTGAAAATGGTAGCTCTTCAACATGTAGAAGAACCCACATGTTTGAAGGAGTGAAACCCAATGCAATGCCTCATTTAATGTGATTAAAAGATAATTGATTTATAACCATTTGAGTTATGGGTATCTTCTTGTAATTTTCTATTTTCTATTAACAAGTGTGATATTTCCTGTACCACATGAGGTTTCTTTTTCATACATTTTAAGATTAAAATAAATGCACATGTTGGATTGCAAATATTGAAGTAACACTGAGTCACAAACCATATTTTAACCATATTCTCATTTTTTACAGACCTGTACAGTTGAAAATTTCTGATGGAGGCAGTCCCAAATGTGAAAACCCTTCCATGGCCTTTCAAACTAGTGGAGGACAATGGCTACCATGCTTCGCACCCTCATTTTCTTTGTTTCTATTCTGGTTATCTCAACTAAGGGTGTATTAGGGGTTTTGAGAAGGATCTCGGAAAATAGAACCAAGGTATAATGTTCCTAAGAAACATTTGTAAACTTGGTTCAAGGGTGGTCTGACAAGAAATTGGGATGTACCAGGGAGCGGCAATGTGCCAAACTTATTTGTAACTTGGAGGTTTTTAGCTCCTGTCTGTTGGGTTTCCGGGGTGGGGGAGACTTAGGACGCACTACCTTGATGTGGGCCTGTTGGACCAATTTTTGAGCTGTGTGCATGCTAACCCTAGATGTAGTATGCATGCATAAAAAAAGTAGGGTTCCACCCCAAACGAGAAAAGAAAGAGACAAATAGGGCATGCATGCATGGTTGTGCATGAAATAAAACGGCAGAGAGGTCTAGGGTTTACCTCCAGAAATCCGGAACCTTGACCAAAAGAGAAGCAACAGCAGCAACACGAAAGTGAGCAAGGAGCAGCAGAACACAGCGGCTGCAACAAACAACCAACAGCAGCAACAACAGAACAGCAACAGCAAAACAACAGCAGCAGTAGCACGTAGACAGCAGCAGCAGCAGAACAACAGCGGCAGCAGTGGCACCACCAGTAGCAGCGGCAAAGAAAGAAAGAAGAAGCAGTGGCACCACCAGTAGCAGCGGCAAAGAAAGAAAGAAGAAGCAGTGGCAGCAGCAAGGAGAAGCGGCGGCGGCAGCAGCAGAGAGAGAGAGAGAGAGAAGAGGGGAAGGAGGGCCACCGGAAGGGGGTAGGCCCACCTGTTGCCTCCAAACCCCCACTGCTGGTGGTGGTGGGAGGGGGGGGGGAGGGAGTATCCAAATAGACAAAAATAAAAAAAAGAAGAAGGGGGAGGGGGAGCCACCGTTGGCTCCCCCCCATCCACACACACACACCGGTGGCACCCACTGGGGGGGGGGGGTGCACCGGTGGCTCCAACTGGTGGGGGGGGTGCCACCACCCCCCTCCTCTCTTTCTCTCACATCTCTCTCCCTCTTCCTCACCACTATATAAGCCCCCTAGAGGGGGCTGCTGCAGGGGGGAGAAAAAGAAAAAAAAGGAGGATAGATCCCGGAACCCGGCCATGAAGCTCTCCTCACAAAGAAGCTCGTTTTCCACACAAAAAAAAAATCCAAAATTTGTAAAGGCAAGAACAAGAATTTTAGCTTTAGGGGGTTCATTTATATAGTTTGGATCACCCACATTTTTATGCGGTTCACTCATATAGTTTGGGTGACCGTCTTTGGTCTATTCATATGGTTTGAATGGCCAAATGCTTGGTTCATTTTGTATTGTTCAAATCACCAATATTGGTTTATTCATATCATATGAATGACCATTATTTTTGTTATGATTATTGATTAAATGGATGGCCATTGTGCCCATTAATCAAATCACAATATTGTGCTTCATAAATGAATGAAAGTGGACTGTTTGACCTTGTGATGCATGATTCTTAGCATGATGAATTCAATTAAATACACGAGTTTGAAGGATCCTAAAGGACACTAAAGGACTCTTTAAGGGCTTCATCTAAAAGGATACTTAAAGAATAAAGAGTTCGGCTCATGTTCTTTAAGGAAACTACACACATCTTTTAAGGTTATTTGTCTTATCCTTTAAAGAGTCTGTATGAACCTCAAGAAGAATGATTGTTCAAAGGACAAACCTCTAAGTATCCTTTAAGGGTCTTAAAGGACATCTCTTTCTAAAGATCCTCCATGAATGTACTCTTTTAAAGATCTTTAGAGGAATGTTATCTCCATTTAAAAGTTGATCCTCTAAGCATCTTGTTAAGGGTTATGTCCTTTAAGAACTCCCTTTGAGGATTGAAAGAGATTTATAAGGATGCCATCACATATCCTTTAAGAACGTAATTGGTTCATGCTAAAGTCTTTGAGAAATTAAGTGACTCATGCTAAAGTCTTTAAAAATGGGATTGGCTCATGCTAAAGTCTCTTGCAATATCTTTGTGACTCGTTTAGGTTTATGTTGCATTAGTGCGTGATTATTAATGGGCATTACCAGACGGTTAATTAAGGGTCGCCAATCATTGATTAGTGTAATTAACACTGACCGAGGTCAGTAGGGAGATGTCAAATTCATGGATCCACGCTTGATCCGAAGACAAAGACTCCCTGAGGGCTCATCCCAAGTTCTCAAAGTCTAACCTAAATAAAAGAAAAGAAATAAAAAACAGATAGCAAGAAGGAAATCTACCCACAGAGCCTATCCGTCTTGTACAGAAGGTTTTTTTTTACTTTCTCATCCTTGTAAGTTTTACTTTAATCATACTTTTGGTACTATCCACTTTCCAAAAAAAAAAGTTATACTTTATAAACATGAAAGATTTGACCAAGCCAAAAGGTAGGGTTCTGCTGAATGTGGCATTTTTTTGTTTGTTTGTTTGCTATGTCTGTTTCATACAAGTCGGAATTAGCTTGGCTGCTGCAACATATGCTGGATGGGCATGCCTCCAGTGACAAGCTGATCTCCTTTTTTGTGATCTGCATTTCCAAGTTATGTTCTGCTTTGGGTAATTGGATTTGAACTTTTAGCAAATCAATTTTTGCTCCCATATCTTAATATTCACTTTATCAGGCGTCAATGGGTTCGAGAAGAAGATTTGGCAAAGTCTTTGAAGCTGCACACCAAGCAACTTCGTCGCACTTTACGATTTTTTGAAGAAGAGAAGTTGGTTACCAGGGACCATCGGAAAGAAGTGAGTGCTCTCACTAAATTGGATAAGTGGAAAGGCCAATATATGACTCTCTGTGGAATTTAATTGGACATGAACGCCTTTATCTGTTTCCTATGAAGTTAGGTGGAATTTCCACTATCCACTTGTGCACCCCACTAAAGGATACAGATAACAGTCAATCCTTTAAATAGAGGATGGGCTTTCATCCTGCAATTCCCTCTCAGCTGGATAATGGCACTTGATGGGCTTAGTTATTTGTGCAATAACCTAGTGGTCCTTGCTAGTTTTGTACTAAAAAATGTAGATGTTTACATCATAAATGGAGATTTACAGGTTGTATGTTGCATTATGATTAATCTGGAAAGTTGAAAGTTTAAAAGAAAGCTTACAGAAAGCTCGAAACAGTTTAGATGGATCAATTTTAAACTTCAACAGCCTTCACCCACACGCTTTGTATATGCTGTGGAAGCTTCATTTTTCCCCTTCTATTCTGGTCATGTCCTGGGCTTTTTTTTTGCCATTTTTGGCTTTCGGAGCAGTGGATTATACCGCAAGTTTTTGGAAGACCTTTCATGCAGTAACATAATTTTGGACGGAGAGTGATGCCCAATTCTTTGCATAGTTACTGGAGTTAAAAGATCCTCGGGGGGATGCACTTGACAAAGAAGTCGCAAAGAGAATGAATGGTTTAGCAACTTATAGTCGACCTATCATTAATATTAATCTGAAGATGAGATGCTTGTATATTATTTGGTATCTTGTTTACAAGCGACTTCCAATTTTCTTTTATTGAAAGTAATTGACTTTCATTTTTCTGAATTCTGAAGGTTAAGTAGAATGGTGTACCATTAAGCATCCATCAAAGTTTCTAGGATGGAATCTTTGATAAAGTTTACAATTCAGTTCAGTTTTCAAACCATTGACTCATATTCGATTGAATTTGTATAAAAATAATTGGCGGCTGTGGGATTTCCGATGCTCTTCAGTTCTTGGTCTACTGTTTCAGATAATTTGATATTTTAACTTTTTAGATGTTTTTTTTTTCAGTTTCTTTTCTCATGCCAAAAATTTTATTTATGACTTTGTGGTGCAATTTCAGTGTGTCAGGAGTTAATTTATTAGTTCTCATAAGAAAATCTCCCTCTGTCTTTTTTTGCTCCAGCTACTGATAAAGACATCATCCCTGACTATTGATCAAAATATTTGGTGAACTTTCTCCATTGAAATCTATATGAAGCTTTCTCATGTTCTCTCTTTGGCTGATCTCCAGCACTGATATACCTTAACCGAACATCACATGCCACAAATGGAGGAAGGCAGACTGAGAAACATACTGTGAATCTTAAATTATTAATCATGTATAGTTGTCATATATTGGTGGACAATGTTTACCACTAATGTGTTCTTTTGGTGATTAAATTTTCTTTTCCTCTGATTTTACTGATTCAGCAAAAGCTGTGGCAGTGAGGCATTTATTTTTAGGGTTGTTTTTACTTTTTAGTCCCTACCATCTTTCTTCATATCTATTTTAAACCCCGCACAATCTTTTAATCCTCCTGAAAAAGCACCCCCCTCTCACAAATTTTCAGAAAAAGGAATATTCAATGTTTACCAAAACTCTTCCGTATTATATAATGTGTTCTCTTGGGTGTTTAAAATGTTCTTTTCTGCTGATTTTATAGATTCACCAAAAGCTGTCACGGTGAAGCATTTGTTTTTAGTTTTTTTTTTTTTTAAAACTTTTCAGTCCCTACAATGTTTCTTCATATTTATTTAAAACCCCCGAATCTCTTAACCCTAGTACCCTACTGAAAAATTTCCTCTGGTTAGAAGTTGTAAAAAAAGAATATTTGTGGAATATTCCTACTATATTCCTTTTTTGATGATTTGTAACCGGGGGGGCTTTTTCAGGGGTTAAAAGGTTGTGGGGTGCTTTTTAAATAAACATGAGGATTGCAGGCGCTTGTACAGAAAAATTGAAAGATTGTAGGGACTGAAAACTAAAAAAACTGTTATTTTTATTGCGATAATGTTCATTAGGCATTATCTTGTTGCAGATATTCTTATAATATTCATTAGGCATTATCTTGTTGCAGACAGCCAAAGGTGCAAAAGTTTTTAGCGCTGCAGTAGTGGCCACAGGTGACGGTGGAAAAGTTGCTAAAGAGGGGGATGAAAAGACAAAGATACATACCCATTCTTACTGTTGCTTGGATTATGCACAGGTATACCTGAGTAACATAATTCCTTTTTTTATTATTTTTTGAAAAAGTAGGTACATAACTTCCTTTTACTTGCTCTATGCTTGATTGTTCTTACACCTAAGTAGGTGGCATTAGTTCCCATTTATTGTGAGATTGAGAGAAAACTTTGTAATATGCATCATCTATCCGGAGAAATTGCACGTGGGCAATGGTTTTACTTGATTCTGAGTGTGCTTTGTACATGGGCATGTTTTGTGGCTGGGATATGAGTGACATGTTATACTGTGTTAGTGGTTGTATCACCTCTTTTTCCTACATTTTTAAAAAAAATCATCAAAAGGACCTTCCTTCTACTTTTCGATAAAAAAGTACCACTTGTAGCACTGTATCATCAGTCCTTTTTCTCTCAGATCCAAGCGTTTATTTCTTACGCCTTGGGTGCAGAATATTCTTGGTATTCTTTTTGCTGATTGCCTGATTGCTTATTCCTATTTCCTATGACCAAGGGCAGTTCTTCCAGTGTATACTGGGAAGAATCTCCACTGTCTTAGGTGCCACTACCACAAAAAGCTGTATGCCTGGGAGAAACTTATGTTGGCAAACTTTCCAATATGTTCAGCCAACAAAAAATTGTCCCCTTCTTTGTCCTTTTGCTAATTTCTCCTCCTTTCCTCCATGGCTACACCTGCCTCTTCTGTTTCAGGAATTCTTCATTCCTGTATTCGTGTCACCTATCTCGTCTGTTTGACAATTTGAGGGCCCATGTCTACCTGCAAATGTCTACCTTCCCCCTCATCCCTCTCGTCCTATTCTATGAAACCACCTATGTCGATTTCACCACCTCATTTCTCCTTGCTCTCCCCTCATTCTTCTGGTCTTTTGAAAGTTGCAAAGGAAAACATGTGGGTTTGTTTCTGTTTTTGTTTTGTTTTATTTTGGTTAGACTTTGAGAACTTAGGATGAGCCCTCAAGGAGTCTAGAAATTTATATCAGACGTGGATCCATTAATTCAACCTCTCTCCACTGACCTTGATCAGTGCTGATTATGTCAATCAGTGCTGATTATGCCCTTTAAATAGATTTATGCACTAATGAATCTGTTGAAGATTCGGAGCCAAAAAGCCCTAGAAAACAATGGGAAGAGAAGGGAACAGGAGGAGGATGGCGGCAGCCATGTGTGCAGCCGCATGGATGCGTACTGCTCTCTGCACCTCTCTCTCTCTCTCTTTTATTCATTAGGGCAGCCAATTAACAATATTACAAAGACTAAAATATCCGTCATAACAGGGGCTAAAGAGACAACAAGAAAAAAAACACTAGCTACCCTCAAAATATCTAACACAAGAAGGAAAAAATAAGGGCCAAAATGCCCTCTTAACCATGACTTGGATTACACTCCCCCTCAAGCTGAGTATATGTATCAAGCACACTCAACTTGCTCAAATAAAGGTGAAACTGATCAGTGGATTGCCCTTTTGTGAAGATACCTGCAATTTGGTTAGGACTTGACATATGGCAAATGAATCTCTTCAAAGTCGAGCTCTCGTTGATGAAGTAGCGGTGAATCTCTATATGTTTAGTGCAATCATGTTGAACATGACTATTTGCAATGCTGATTGCAGCTTTATTGTCACAATAGAGCTTCACTAGTAAGCATATTTGAATGCCAAGGTCCACCAAGAACTGTAACACAGTTTGCCATAGCTCTATATTCAACTTCAACACTAGACCTTGTGCAAATTGATTGTTTCTTGCTCCTCCATGCAACAAGGTTGCCCCCCAAGAACAAGTAATAACCGGTAGATCGTCTTTGGAACCTGCCCAATCAGCATCAGAGTAGCTTTCAACTAATAGTTTGTTGCACTTAGAAAATAAGAGTCCCTTCCCAAGACATGATTGATGTATCGAAGTATCCTTTCAACTGCCTTCATATGAGGTACTTTGGGTGCATACATATATTGGCTTCATTAGTGTATGATTATATTTAAAGGGCATGAAATTGGATGGTTAATCAAGGCTTGTCAATCATTTGATTAACATAACTAACACTGATCGAGGTCAATAGGGAAAGGTCGAATTAATGGATCCACGTCTGATCCAAATTTCTAGACTCCCTGAGGACTCATCCTAAGTTCTCAAAGTCTAACCAAAATAAAACAAAACAAAAAAGGAAACAAACCCATAAAACCTCATCTTATCTCATTTGACTTTCCAACACTGATGACTTTTGAAGAAACAAGCACAAGGGTTCCATTGTCTCCAAATCTTGCATTCATATTTAGATTTGGGTCTTTTAAAAACTTTGACTAATCCATATTGACATCTTCATCTCCATAACAATAGATCTTACTTGTATGTGACATAAATATGGTTGTGCATGGAAAACACTTCATGTATTGTCTTTCATTTCTTTGTATTGTGTGTATTGGCTCATGCATAGTGCTTTATTTGTTTTTATTTGCACTGGTGCTTACTTTATAAATGTAAACTTTCTTGTGGAGGCAACTTGTTTAAGAGCCTTTGTTCTTCTTGTGGCTTGTAAGCTATGTTTGTCTTCCAGCATCTTTTATGCTAAAGCTTTCACATGTAATCTAGTGAAGTCAATGTATGTACAAGTATATCAATTTCTTGTATTCCTAGCAGCAAGTTTGGTTTCAGAAGAATTTCTGCTGTAGCTTTTGCATAATTTGATTAACACTTTGTGTGGTGAATCATCTTGGTCACTTTTCGAATTCTAACTTGAATCTTGCTCTTAGGACACAGGATTGCATTTTTTCCATGATATATTGACACATAGTTAACCATCTGGAACCTGTCAGCTGTAAGAGATTGGGTGACCCCCATCTAAGCCCCAAAGAGCTTGATGTCAGCTAGTTCTGCTGTTCAGCTGGTCTGAAATGGGGATTAGAGTGTGAGACCAACTAGCTCTGTTTCCAGTTTGCTAACTTTTAGTTCCATGCTTCATGACATGAATTTAAAATTTTAGTATTTAAAATTGTCTACTATATCAAATGAAATCTTACTTGACTTTTCCCAACAGTTTTGTTAGTGTTCATTTTCTTAATGTTTTGACATAATGCTATGCACATTTTTTTGGTGTGTGGTCCAAGATGTCTGTATCTTGCAGTTGCAATTGGGCCAAACTCGTTGGATTGCTCGATCCTGGTTGAGGTTCGGCCAGCCAACCTGTCTCTAGCCCTCTACATCCATTCCGCAGGTGCAGGCAATCGGCCTATTCAGGCCTGAATCAGGTTGACCTGATCAGCCTGATCCTGGCCAATCTTGGTTGAGCTGAGTGCATTAGACTCTACCAGTTTCTGTTAGGAACTATTATGTAGGATCCCCAATCTCTCTCCCTGTGTCTATGTGTGTGTGTGCTTTTTTTTTGTGGTGGGTTGGGGGGGGGGGGGTGGCGTGCACACATGCTTGTGCCTGACTTTATCCCTCTACATCCACTATGGAGGGAATCAACCTATTCAGGCCTGAATCAGGCTGATCTGATCACCTGTTGCATGCATGTGTGCATGTGCGTGTGTGCATGCACAAAAGAGGGTAAAGACCAATAAGCTATCTTGCGATGCTACGCTTCTTACCACAGCTCTCTACATGAATCCTGTGCTATCTTTCCGTTCCATCGAGTTCCATGTTCACATTTAAATCAAGAAGGCTCATGTCTTTTCTTACTTATCAAACCATCTCATTTATGTCTTCTTTGCATGCTTTTACTGTCTTCCACTTGCATTTGATCGCACCTTCTGACTGGTGCAACTTGAACGACAATGCACAGGTCCAAACCCTTGAATCTTGACTGGACCAAGATACCACATTTATTTTCTTTATATGATATTTGAATTTTCTCTATCTATGTAGATTTCTTTGCAACTTCTTTTATCTTCTTTATGTACACACTACAAATTGCATTTAAGTTTTCATCTTGTTTGAAACTGGTTTTCATGAATCTCTTCAATTGTGACTACACAGCAGAGACACTATGTCATGGTGCTTGTATCCGACTCTCGCACAATAAAACTTAAGTTGAATACTGTTTGCTTATCTCTGTGATTAGTGGAATGAGATTCCAATCTCAACCAGTCATTTTAAACCTCATCCTAGCAATCTGGTGTTGGCTAGGAGGACTTGGAGAACATGCGGAGCCAGGATCTTGTCATCTGAACCTGATCAGAATTGGCCAATTCTGATTCAGCCTATTTGGTTTACAACTCAAGTAACATGGTCTTTTTTATTGTACCTCCTCTACTTATGAATTAATAAAATTGGTGGTACAATCCACTACTTTATTTCAATAAGCAACATGGTTTTTATTTTTTGTTTGACTATATACTTGATTGCCCATAGTTCACTTTGACCATCATTAGTCAACTGCTGTCTCAATTATTTGATTTTTGTTTCTTTATTAGCGTCATAAACTCCTGTTATAATTACATTGTCACATTTTTGCCCAAAGCCTGATTGATTGTGGTGGTAGATATATGATGTAGTAAGATACAGATTACATCGGATGAAGAAAAAGCTGAAGGATGAATTGGACAACCGGAACACAATTCAGGAATACGTATGTCCTAATTGTAGTAGAAGGTGATGCATAAGCCTTTTAAACTTTTTTCAGTCATTTGTTAGGCCAATGTTTATGCATTTTTTCAAGTGATTGTTTTCTTATTTTCATACTTTGTCTGCTCAGGTACTCAGCCTTTGATGCGATGCAACTGGTGAGTCTGAATGATGAATCCTTCCACTGTGAAAATTGTAACGGTGAGCTTGTTGCCGAAGGTGACAAGCTAGCTGCCGAAGAAATGGGGGATGGGGATGACAATTCTAGGCGCTGCCGCCATGAAAAATTGAAGGACGTGCTCCAGAGGATGGAGGTGCTTGAAATCACAATTGCTTTACAGATTTTATTCTTGTTCCAGTGTAAGACATAATTGATGTTGTATCTGATACAACTATTTACATATCTAGAGTGCATAAACATGCTTAACATTATCACTAGAACCTTGCTTTCTATTTAATATACTTCTCTTAGGATGGTTTTTCTGATGTGTTAAGGGTAGAACATAGATGAAATAAGTGAAGTTTATCTCTTGGTATGTGCATAGCCAGCCAAATGATTCTTTTAGTGAGAGGAGAAAATTTGCTTTAAGTGTTTTTGGAGGAAATCTCATGCATTATTGTGCAAATTATTTTCTGAGAAACGTGTGACTGATGGTGACAGTATAAATTTTAAAATCCTGAAATTCTGAAAATCAAAGTTTCCATCTTCAGACAGCCAGCAACGGCATTGGCAGTATCAGCTGATACGGATTGGTATCGGTCGGCACTGATACTGATACAGGGAGGTCATCCAAATACTGGTCATTTAAATGAAAAAAATTTAAAAAACTGGTATCGTCTGGTACCGGGTCAAAATGCCCGATACCGGTACCGCCATCATTGGCCAACAACCTTTTGTATGTGATTCAAGTACAGAAAAAGAAGAAATAAAAGGCAATGGGTGAATGAGGAATGACATAGATCACCTCTCCCCACTTTCCCCAGGTGAGAGATTGTTGTTGACACCAAACGGGGGATCTATCAGACTACTGTTGTCACCCAATAACTGACCACTGTTAGGTGACAATTGAGAGAGAAAAATGAAGAAAAAAAGGGTAGATGGAATGAAGTAACAATTGGAGAAGAGAAGGAAAGAGCCTAGAAAGGGGGTTGAAACCCCTTCCCTCCAGTGGCTGGAGGATCCACTGTTGACAACAAAGGACGGCATACTTGGCAGCTGACAATTGTTGTTTCCATCAAAGATAAAGTAGAAGGGTGAGAAATAAGGAGAGTAGGGAGGTGAACCCTCTGTTGGCAGCAGCTGTAGAAGCCACCATTGACATCCTATGGTGGGTGCCAGTTGCCATCAAAGATAAAGATGAAGAATGACAAAGATGAAAAGGAAAGTAAGAGGAAGGAAAGCAGGGAAGAGGTTGCTGCTAGAGCCACTGCACCACCTAGCTCTTGCTGCTGCTGCATTGTGCGTGTCATGCTGCTTCCCTTCTCCCCAGCCTCTACCCTGCACCACTGCTGCTGTGTTAAGGAGAAGAGTTGAAGAAGGATGAGAATTGGTAGTGAGAGAGAAATGAACACCCCCCCCACCCCAACCTCTCAACAGTGTTAGGGGTGATTGTTTACTTCTCATTGTGTCCCTTGGGGTCATTTTTAGATATTAATAGTGGTTATTCAGGCTTGGGGCAACTTTAGATGTTAACAGTGTTCCCCATCCTCCCTTAGATATTAATAGCGGCCCTGGGAGCCATTGTTCATGCATAAAAATGAAATAGAATATGGGGTGTGTGGCCTGGGGAAACAAACCTTTCGGCTGCTCTGAAGGCAGAAACTTACTGGAGGAAGAATTCTTAATGGTGGCTCTGCAGAGAGTTTGCATGTGTGAAGAAGATGAGCACATGTTGCATTTTTATAGCATCCAAGTCTCAGGGGCAATCTCATAATTTCTGTGAAATTTGCACTGGCTGCCCACCTTCTCTGAGTGGAGTGCACATCTTGTGGGAGCCACTTTGTTGATTGCAATTCTTTTTGAAATGTAAAGATATGATTTTTCCCTTCTGGAGTCTCAAGGTAACGAGGACAGATCTATCTTCACAAAGTAACATTATTTTGGAGGAAAAATCAAGAGAAATAGTTAACAGCAGCCTTAGGGGGTGCCATTTGGTGCAAGTGGCAGTGCCGAGGGGCTGCCATGTGGAATGAATTGCAGCCCCCAAGGGATGCCATTAGGTACCTATGGCAGCTCCCCTCTCCTTCACGAATAAGGAAAGTAAGGAAAGAGGAGGAAGAAGAAGGAATAAGAAGAGAATAAGGGGAAAAAGCAAAGGGGATTGGGCTGCCATTGACACCCAATGGCGGCAGCCTTGTTAGGTACCAACAGGCAACAGCAGCCCCTTCCAGATTTGGCTGCCAAGGTGGCGAGGATGGTATCTATGAAGAATCCATGTCAGGCGGAGCCAATCAATATTCAACATGTGATAGACAGACCCATCAGGATGTGCATCAACCAAGTGTTGAACATGGACAACTGATCATGATATGTGGAGCGTGCTGGATGGCCGTGAAGTCCAGCTTGGGGCCATTAATTGTGAGAACCTTTCTCCGAATGTTAATTTCTTCAGGCCATTAATCTGTAACAACGGCCTGCCACATCACTGGTTATCCCCTTGGTGCCACTGTTTGTGTATAATAATAACCCTCCTTGCTGCCTTTAGCATGTGGCAATAACTTTTGTCTCATTAGCTGCCATCATAGGATGCCATTAGTGTACAATGGTGTTTGGGACATAACCTAGATGTCTCTCCTATCGGATTATTTTAAAAAAATTCTTGTCGTTTTGGGTCTATTTGTTTTTATCTGGAGAAATATAGGTCAGTTTTATGTATTTTATTTTTCGATTATGAGAGCTTGGGATTAGCCCTCAGGGAGTCCGGGACTTCGGATCATGCGAAGATCCGAGTATATGACCTCTCTCCACTGACCTCGGTCAGTGTTAATTACGTCAAGCAACCGCTCGACAACCCTTGATTAACCGTCCGTTGATGTCCTTATAACATGCAACACTACTAATACAGGCAGCACATGCATATGAAGATATGTTTTAGGTTAAGCTCTTGGCCTCACCCAAGTTTAGGATGGATTTATAATTGATTGGAAGACTTTTTAAAGTGTTTTGGATTGACTCCGAATTATCTGGATTGATTCTAAGTATTTTAGACCCATAAGGGTATTTTTGTAATTATGCCAAGTTGGAGGGTATAGGGGTATTATGATCACTTTAGTGTGTGAAATGAATTTTAATGATTTAGGAAGGTTTCAAAACCTTATGAGGTATTTTAGAGTTATTTCAAGTGTGTTTGGATTGTAAGGGTATTTTGGTAATTTTACCCGAATTGGATTTCTAGACTTAAAGTCTATTTTTATATTTTTCTGAGATTTTTATTTATTTTTATCATACTGAGGGTATTTTGATAATTTTATCCATCTTATTAAGGTTTGGAGGGTATTTTGGGCATAGGAGAGGTTTTGATATTTTTTAAGAATTTTCTGTAATTTTGACAGATTTTTATCGTGGGTAAGGGTACTTTTGTAATTTTATTAAGTTCTAGGGGCATTTTGGTCATTTCAGAAATTTTATATGTTTTTATATTTGGTTCTCTGTTTTTTTACTGATTTTTACTGATTTTTTTTATTAATTTTACTGATTTTTATTAATTAATTGGATATATGAAGGATATTTAAGTCATGTTTTTTGGTTTATGTAATTTCCAGATTTGGTTTTCTGATTTTTACTGAGTATTGCTGGTTTTTACAGAATTTTTTTGATTTTTATATTCATTTTACTGATTTTAAATAATTTTCACAGATTTTATTAATTAATTAAATATGAGGGGTATTTAAGTCATTTTATAATTTAAGGATATTATTTTATGTCTCAATATTTCATTATTGAGTTTTGATTATGAGTCTATGTTTAATTATGTTTGAGGTGAGGCCAAGAACATTTAATTATGTACTTATGCATTTTAATTAGTTATTAAACTAATTAATTATATATATGAAAATATAATAACATAGTGTTACTTAAATAATAGATTCATGAACACACGTGCACACATATATGCTCAAAGAACAATATTAGTATTTCATTTATCATTTCGACATAATCCCGTCTTATAGAACAGTGATTTTACAATATAAATTCGGCAGAGCTTCTCCTTAGGAATAAACCTTAGGAAGAGAGTCCTCTGGGACGAAAAATATCCTCCAAACGTAGCAAACCCGTGCAAGAGCACCGGATTTGGTCTTCAAATGGGCAGAGTTTTTCCTAGAAAATTTTGGGCCAAATGGGCATAGAGTTCTTCTTACCCCTTGGGGGGTATTTATAGGCCATGGGGGCCTCAACTGATGGGGGTACCTACCGTTGGATCTTGAGGTGGGGGGTGCCACCGGAATTCTTTGAGGTGGGGGGTACCCACCGGAGGATCTTGAGGCGGGGGGGGGGGGGGACCCACCGTTTTGCTTCTCTCTATTCTCCTTTTCTCTTTTTTTTTTTTTTAAATTTAATAAGGGTGAGAGGAGAGAGAGGTTAGAGAGGAGAGGGGGGGGGGGGCGGTGGGCACCCCCACCAGTTCCAACCGGTGGGGGGAGTCACCGGCCTTGGACCCCCCACCGGTTGGGAACCGGTGGGGGGAGGAGGGGGCTTTTCCTCCCCCTTTTCTTTATAAAGGGTCCAACAAATGCCCCCCACGGGACATGTGCCGGAGGTGAAGACGACGGTGCATGTCCCGTGTCCCATTTGACTATAAGAATCCTCATTTTATATGCTTGAGGAGCTCTCACATGCGGTGTGCCAGTGTTGTCTTGATGAATTCCCATGTCTTGCCTTATGTATCTGCGGCTATTGGGGGAAGTCAAACGCCGTCTCGTATATGCTAGGCGACACATCGCTTCTGCTTGATATGCATATGCTCCATCCGAGCTTATCTAGGTCCCAATGACCCTCGATTTTGGTACTTTAGATACCTTAAAATACACTCAGGAAGTTTTGTTTTCATAACTTTTCGACTCTCCGAATATATTTGAAAGTGTCCAGCCCCTCTGATTATGGGAATCCTCTTGGTCTTCACGACTTGGAGGTTCCGCGAGAGTTGATGCCGCTCGAATCTTTCGACGTTTACTTGGATTCTGGGAGATCTCTTGGCCTTCATGACATGGAGACTCCTTAAGAATATACAGGCGAGTCGTTTAATTCTTCCAGCATTTGCTCTATCTTAGGGTATCAATATCTTACATTGGCATTTCCAGGAGCTCCGCACGAAGCGTTTTGGACTGGCCTAATATCTAGTTCATAGCAATTTGACTTTGTCATGACTTCATTATGACTTGGTCGATTTTTGTCTTTTGAGACTTTTATTACTGCTCTCTAGCGCTGATTTCATCTCTCTATCTTCTTGTAGCTTGCTGTCTTTGTCCTCATGGCCTAACAGGAGATCCTCCTATGGTAGGGTACGGGGAGGACGATATTCTAATCCCGCCAATTGTCGAGTAGCCTTTCGCCAAAGTGGGCCGAGATTGAAACTATCGAGGGAGGCAATGTAGCTTGGGTATCGAGATTCCTAGGCTCCCATATCAGAAGGATATCATCTTTTCTAGTACCGCGGACGTCTATATTGCCGCTCTGCGCCAGCATGCATATATTCTTGAAGCTTCATTGGAGGGAGAACTCCCATTTTGTGGCGGCCATCGAACATCGCTTCAACTGGTATTCCGGAGATGGAGCCGAATTTCTTCAAAAGGATTGAAGTTTTCTATTTGCTGAAGAACTCGAACTACTCCTCATGTTCATCTCGAACTCCGACATTGCTCCAGTGTATTACAAATGTTCTCCTGAAGATAAATGCTAAGCTTGATTGGTACGGACCCTTTATTGTATGTTGCATGTATTCTCTCTTTCTTTCTCTCTTTTTTTCTTATTTTTTTTTTCATAACTAATACTAGCGCCTTTTCAGGTTTTCGCTAGCATTAGCCCTCTCTTATTTTTGCCTGTGCGCCCTTGCGGGTTTTCACACAGCGGGGTTACCCGATTTTGCCTAAGGTGCCATTTCGGATTTTCACCTTAACTGGATATAAGACCTTTTTACCCTTACCCGATCCCTTTGAGGACGAGATCGATTAAGTCCGTCGGGACACCTCATTTTTTAAGTCCCATTTTTTTTTCTCTTTTTTTTTTCTTTTTTTTTGGTTTGTTCGGTAGGGAATTACGGCTTTCCTGAGAACCGCTAAGAAATATATGTAGGGAACCAAGTCTTCCCTGAGAACCGATAAAAAAATATTTGTAGGGAACTGAGTCTTCCCTGAGAACCGCTAAGAAATATATGTAGGGAACTGAGTTTTTCTTGAGAACCGCTAAGGAATATCTGTAGGGAACTGAGGCCTCCCTGTGAGCCGCTAAGAAATATATGTAGGGAACTGAGTCTTCCCTGAGAACCGATAAGAAATATATGTAGGGAACTGAGTCTTCCTTGAGAACCGATAAGAAATATTTGTAGGGAACTGAGTCTTCTCTGAGAATTGCTAAGGAATATATGTAGGGAACTGAGTCTTCCCTGAGAACCGATAAGAAATATCTGTAGGGAATTCAGTCTTCCCTGAGAGCCACTAAGGAATATATGTAAGGAACTGAGTCTTTCCTGAGAACCGCTAAGAAATATATGTGGGGAACTGAGTCTTCCCTGAGAACCGCTAAGGAATATCTGTAGGGAACTGAGGCCTCCTTGTAAGCCGCTAAAAAATATATGTAGGGAATTGAGTCTTCCCTGAGAACCGATAAGAAATATCTGTAAGGAATTGAGTCTTTCCTGAGAGTCGCTAAGGAATATATGTAGGTAACTGAGTCTTCCCTGAGAACCGCTAAGAAATATCTGTAGGGAACTGAGTCTTCCCTGAGAACCGATAATAAATATCTATAGGGAACTGAGTCTTCCCTGAGAACCAATAAGAAATATCTGTAGGGAACTGGGTCTTCCCTGAGAGCCGCTAAGGAATATATGTAGGGAATTGAGCCTTTCTGAGAACCGATAAGAAATATATGTAGGGAATTGAGTCTTCCCTGAGAACCGATAAGAAATATATGTAGGGAACTGAGTCTTTCCTGAGAACTGATAATGAATATCTGTAGGGAATTGAGTCTTTCCTGAGAGCCGCTAAGGAATATATGTAGGAAACTGAGTCTTCCCTGAGAACCGATAAGAAATACCTGTAGGGAACTGAGTCTTTCCTGAGAACCGATAAGAAATATATGTAGGGAACTGAGGCCTCCCTGTGAGCCGATAAGAAATTATATGTAGGGAATTGAGTCTTCCCTGAGAACCGATAATAAATTTTATGTAGGGAACTGAGTCTTCCCTGAGAACCGATAAGGAATATATGTAGGGAACTGAGGCCTCCCTGTGAGCCGATAAGCAATATCTGTAGGGAACTGAGTCTTCCCTGAGAACCGATAAGAAATTTTATGTAGGTTTCGAGAAAACGGGGTTCTAGGTAGCCGTGAATTTTGGGATACAACGGCTCCCGGAGACCGAGGATTTTGAGATATTGTGCCTCCTGTAGGTGAATTCCGGGGTTTAGTGCCTCCCGTAGGCGAAATATGAACTTCAGGATTTAAAGCCTCCCGCAGGCGAATTCCGAACTTTAACGCCTCCTGTAGGCGAAATATGAATTCCAGGATTAAAAACCTCCCGTAGGCGAATTCCGGAGTTTAACGCCTCCCGTAGGCGAAATATGAATTCCAGGATTTAAAGCCTCCCGTAGGCGAATTCCGGAGTTTAACGCCTCCCGTAGGCGAAATATGAATTTCAGGATTTAAAGTCTCCTATAGGGCGAATTCCGGAGTTTAACGCCTCCCGTAGGCGAAATATGAATTCTAGGATTTAAAGCCTTCCGTAGGCGAATTCCGGAGTTTAACTCCTTCCGTATGCGAAATATGAATTCCAGGATTTAAAGTCCCCGTAGGCGAATTCCAGAGTTTAACGCCTCTCGTAGGCGAAATATGAATTCCAAGATTTAAAGCCTCCTGTAGGGCGAATTCCGGAGTTTAATGCCTCCCGTAGGTGAATGTGAATTCCAGGATTTAAAGCCTCCCGTAGGCGAATTCCGGAGTTTAATGCCTCCCGTAGGCGAAATATAAATTCCGTGATTCAAAGCCTCTCATAGGCGAATTCTAAAATTTAACGCCTCCCATAGGCGAATATGAATTCCGGGATTTAAAGCTTGGAGGAGGGTGAATATGAATTCCGGGATTTAAAACCTCCCGTGAGCGAATATAAATTCCAGGGTTTAAAGCTTTCCGTAGGCAAATATGAATTTCAGGATTTAAAGCCTCCCGTGGGCAAACTATGAATTTCAGGATTTAAAGCCTCCTGTGGGCAAATTCTGGAGTTTAATGCCTTCCATAGGCGAAATATGAACTTCAACCCATCACGGCACACCAGTGAGACTGGTGTATAGTATACCAGGGGCAATTTTAGGATACAATGTCTCCTCGGGGCAGATTCGACCCGTTACGGCACGCCGATGGGACTATAATATATGGGCACGCCGATGGGACTATGATTTATAGGGGAAATTTGGGATACAATGCCTCTTTGGGACAAAAATGAGAATTTTAAGATATAACGCCTTCTCGGGGCGGCTATAGAGATTTTGGGGATACAACGCCTCCTCGGGGCGAGAATGAGAATTTTATGATACAACGCCTCCTCTAGGCAGTGATAGAGATTTTGGGGATACAACGCCTCCTCGGGGCGGCTAGAGAGATTTTGGGGATACAACGCCTCCTCGGAGCGAAAATTGGAGATTTCAGGATACAATGGCTCCTCAGGGCGATAATGGGAATTTTAGGATACAACGCCTCCTCTGGACGAGAAAATGGGATTTTAGGATACAACGCCTCCCTGGACGGACAATTGGATTTTTAGGATACAACGCCTCCCTAGGGCGGAAAGGAGAAATTTCGACCCATCGCGGCACGCCAGTGGGACTATGATATATGAGGAGAATTTTAAGATATAACATTCCCAGGGACGCGAGTAAGTTTTTTTTTCGTATCGCCTCTCAGGGGTGAATAGAAAAGCTTTAAGATACAATGCCTCCTTAGGGCAATAAGGAAATTTTCAACCCTTCGCGGCATGCCAGTGGGACTAGTGTATGCCAAGGGAAAATTCAGGATACAACGCCTCCTCGGGGCGGTAATGAGAATTTTTTTAGGATACAACATCTCCTCAGGGCGAAAATGAGAATTTTAGGATACAACGCCTCCTCGGGGTGGCTATAGAGATTTTAGGGATACAACGCCTCCTCGGGGTGAAAATTGGAGGTTTCAGGATACAACGCCTTCTCGGGGTGGTAATGAGAATTTTAGGATACAACGCCTCCTCCGGGCGGTGGTGGAAAAAATTTAGAATACAACGCCTCCCAGGGGCACAAAGACTTTGGTGTTTCGGTATGAATTATTGACAGATATTTTTTTGGTGAAACGAATGATTTTAGCCAAGAGGGTGAAATGCTCTTCTTGACTCTATCAAGTATGGAATGCAGAATTGGTCGATCCCAATCCGGATCGGCCGATTCGGATCGGGATCGGCAGGTCCCGATTCGGCCGATTCTGGCCGATCCAGGCCGATGCCGGCTGATCCGATCCCGATTCAGATCGGGATCAGCGGGTCCCGATTCAGGGACCCGATCCGATCTAGAATTCCTTGCTATCAAGTGAGAAATCGAGTTTCCCACTTCCTTGCTGAGTCGGGAGGACGTCATCATCGTCGCCTCGGTTGTAGTCCTTGATGGGATAATTTATATGCCACTTATCCAATGTAAAGTGACACCAAGGATTTTCTCGTCATTAACGGCTCTGATATCCTCCCTAGGTAGGAATGTGGGAAAATTCGATCCCCGCCTGAGACAGGCCGAGAGAGCTCTCCCCCCATCGGAGTATGGTTATATACATATTTTGAACACACTTAGTACGAACGGCTTTTGTAAGCCATACCCCGGTGAGTTGCTGGATGATGATGATCTTTTTAAAAAAAAAAAAAAAAAAAAAAAAACTAACATCGGCGCTCTTATGAGTTTTCACCGAAGCTAGCCCCTTTTATTTTTTTGTCTGTGCGCCCTTGCGGATTTTCACACAGCAGGGTTTACCTATTTTTGTCTGAAGTGCCCTTTCGGATTTTCACCTCAGCTGGGTTTTGGACTTTTTTGCCCTTAATTGGCCTCTCACAGGAGTGGGACCAATCAAGTCTGTCGGGGCACCTCATTTTTTTAAGCCCACTTTTTTTTTTTTTTTTTTTTTCATGGCTCTGCGAATTACGCTCAATGTGTAATCGCATGTGGCTGTGGGGGATTCACCAGGTATTTCTCCATATTTATCTTTCCTTCTTGAATCAGCTTTCCTACTTCATCTTTGAACATAAAGCAACGTTCAATTGGATGGGTGATGAAGTGGTGGTATGGGCAGTAGTTGGGTGCATCTACCCGATGTATTTCTTCTTCTCTTTTTGGCTTGGGCAGAACAATTGCTTTTCTACTCATACATAACTCGAAGAATTCTTGGGTCTTTTCCTTTGGAAAGGAGTATGGTCTCTTGAGCTTTTTTGCCAGGGATTCAGTATCTTTAAAACTTATCCATGTTTCTGCACCAGCAACTTGTTTTCCCTGAGAACCTTGTCTAGCTGCAAAGGTGGCCTCGGGAGTATAATCGTGACTTTCACAACCTTTCCATTTGAGCACCATTCCCTCTCGATACTGGGCTTCTGGTGCTTCATTTAAGTCTATGATAAATTTGCCCTTATTCTTTAGAGGACGGCTGCATTTTGGTCCTGGCTCCTCAAAGGAGAATGGCTTATTGATTCTGTCCATTGACATGATTTCTGTCCATTGTCTTGCAAGACCTTCCATTACTTGGGTGAGTTCATACTACTGATGAGAGATTTGTCCTAGACTCACTTGAATCCCTTCTAGTGCGGCCATGATGGGCCCCTCTAGAGTGAAGGTTGCTAGAGTATATGATGGAGTTATCTTCTGCTCCAGTGAGACTTGCTGGTGAAAGAGCTGTATCAGACTCATCTGAATCTTCTCTAGTATTGTCATGATAAACCCTTCTGGAGTGGGAGTCGCTGAACATATGATGGTATTGCCTCCTGCTCCGGTGAAACTTGTTGATGGGAGAGCTGTGACATATTCATCTGAATCTCCTCCAGTGCCGCCACGATAGACCATTCTGGAGTGGGGGTCGCTAGAGGATATGATGATACCACTTCCTGCTCTGGAGGGGCATCTATATTCTTATTTGTAGGGTCTTCTTCTGAGGAGTTTTCATCCATATAGACGACATTTGCTGCAAATGTTTGTCTGGGCATTTGATGTGGCTGAGGCGGGTCTACCAGGTATTTTCCCATCTCCACGGCCTCTTCTCGGATGAGCATTTCAATTTCCCCTTTGCAGATATAACAATCCTCTATTACATGTCCCAACATACGATGGTACATGCAATAGTTGGGTTCATCTATTTTACCAACTTCTGCTGGCCTTTTTGGTTCATGTAGCATCAAGAGATTGGCCCGCATGCAGACATTAAACAACTCTCTTGTATGCTCTCTGATGAAAGAGTAAGACATTTTCCTTCTCTCATTAAGGGTGGCATATGATCCTCTTTTATTAGATGTGGAGGCATTTGCATTGTTCTTGCCCCCTGTATTCTCTACAGTCGAGGCAAAGTCTACGGCATTGACCTCTTCTGTACCTATATTTTGCTTCTTTGGGACTTTTCCCCCAACGGAGGCAATGGTTGGATGGTCGGCAAAAAATATTTCGACCTCCGTCACAATGTTATTTAGCTGATCAAAGTTCTTGACATTTGCGCCAATCAGCTTTTCACTTATTTCAAGCTTTAAGCCCCTTTTGCACAATCGCACCGCATCCTCTTGGGTCGGCGGATTGTCGCATTTCATGCAGAGGTTCCGCCATTTCTTGATATAGTCGGTGGCAGATTCATTCCTACCTTGCTTTAGTGTCACCAATTCAGTGATGGTGACCTTTCGTTCTGACACCTTGAAGTGATCGAGGAACTTTTTCTACATTATCTCCCAATTGTTAATAGAGTTGGGCTTCAACTTTGCATACCATTGGAATGCAGTGCCCGTGAGAGAGGTAGAAAAAAACCTCAGAAGATATGCCTCATCAGTAGCCAGCTCTCCCAAGTCACTAATGTAGTGGGCAATATGCTATTGGGCCGATCCTTCCCCGTCATACCTGGTGAATTTAGGATACTTGTTGTGATCCGGCGGGAGCTTCTTGAACATATGATGTATTAGGAATGGCACTTTGTATAAGTCGAATGTGCCTATTCCGTCGTCTTGTTATGCTATTTTGGCTTCAACAATTTGCTCAATAAGATGCTTTTGCAATGCTGTAGCATCATCTGCAGAAGCATGGGATTGCTGAGCATTATGATTGGGCTCTACAATTTGATCTTCTTGTATCTCATTAGGGTTGAAGTTGACCTCTGCAGCTTGCGGTCTTATCACCGTTGTCATAGGTACTGTCCTTGGAGGTGGTGCATTTACTGGGGGGACTTGAGCTATCCTTTGCTGCTCCTCCATCTTTTGTATTAGGCCATAGAGCAAAAGGCCCTGAGTTGTTGATTTTCTTGCCTCATCTCCTCTATAGTCTGAGACTGTATTTAATCTTGAAGTTGTTCTAGAGCGGCTTCGATATCTGAAGCATTTGCCCTGTTTTCATAAGCTCCTCCAGTAGCATTGCTACTGCCAATTTGGGGTGGCTCTGCCCCCTGGCTTTCTCGATTCAGCAAGCGCATAACCTGCTCCATTTGACGGGTTATGGGCCCGTCCCGTTGCATCAAATTGATGATATCATTTGGGTCTTTCGGCAAGGAAAGTTGCCGGTTGGTGATACTGGAGGTGTAGCATGTATAGACCCGTATGCCATTCTTTGTCATTCTGGCAGTTCTCTTCTTTTTGTGAGTCGATCGGACCAATGCGCCTAATCGCTCTAAAACAGATCCGCTGTCGGACTTGCTCATGTGTCTTATAGGCACTTTTTCCCTTTTGACCTCGCAGGGAACAAGGTTGGGTAGCTGAGTTGGTTATCTGCCCCTCAGGCTTTACGAGCTGTTGAGGCTGTTGTTCTGCTAGGGTGACCCTAGCCTGGCGAATTTTGCGGGCTTCCTCTTTGGTTACCCACATTTCCTTTATGCGGAGGCTCCTATCCTCCGTTGGATTGCCCCCAACCTGAGGCATATATTTGCCCCTATTCCGAAGCATGGAGTTGTCCCCTGCTCGGGACGTAGCATTGCCCCCTGCTCGAGGCATGGCATGCTCTAGTATAATTATTGGCTCTCGACGAGCAGGGGCCTTTGGAGTCTTTTTTTTCTTTTTGAACGTTGCCCCATCTTGGCAAACTTTCGGTAGAATCTCGAACCGTTTCTGGACAGGAACTGTCGGTATATGATGGATCTTAGGAATGATGGGTTTGCCCGCCATCTAGACTAATATGCAGGTTCCCCACTAATATAGTTTTCCCCGTCCTGGACGGGTTTGCGGTTAGAACCTTCCGCTTTTGCCTCCTATTGGACGAGGAGGCCGGAGAGATGCTGATGGTATTGACGGCGAGCACTCGTCTACGTCGGCCGCCGTTGTTGCTTCTTCTGGCGCGAGAAGCGCACCTCTTCTTCTTCTTTTTCGGAACAAGTTCCGGTGCCGGAACGACTCCCAGAAAGTATGGAAATCCAATCACAGCGGAGAAGTCCCCGAAGCATGTTGGTGTGGTTAGATATCCACACTGTGCGTGGGTCGCCACCACAAGTGGGCCATACGTGACCCTTGCCTCCATTGTCGTCTTTTAAGCAGAAACTCGATCACCTGCATAAGACATGACAAAGTTAGTAGTAGAGTTGTGGTGAGGGCATCACCGTACAGAGAGATGAAGGGAAAGAGAGGTCCCACCAGGCGTGCCATCTGTTTGGGACCTAACCTACATGTCTCTCCTATCGGATTATTTAAAAAAAAATCTTTGTCGTTTTGGGTCTTTTTGTTTTTATCTAGAGAAATATAGGTCGGTTTTATGTATTTTATTTTTGGACTATGATAACTTGGGATTAGCCCTCAGGGAGTCTGGGACTTCGGATCAGGCGAAGATCCGAGTATATGACCTCTCTCCACTGACCTCAGTCAATGTTAATTACGTCAAGCAACCGCTCGACAACCCTTGATTAACCGTCCGTTGATGTCCTTATAACATGCAACACTACTAATACAGGCAATACATGCATATGAAGATATGTTTTAGGTTAAGCTCTTGGCCTCACCCAAGTTTAGGATGGGTTTATAATTGATTGGAAGACTTTTTAAAGTGTTTTGGATTGACTCCGAATTATCTGGATTGATTCTAAGTATTTTAGACCTATAAGGGTATTTTTGTAATTATGCCAAGTTGGAGGGTATAGGGGTATTATGATCACTTTAGTGTGTGAAATGAATTTTAATAATTTAGGAAGCTTTCAAAACCTTAGGAGATATTTTAGAGTTATTTCAAGTGTGTTTGGATTGTAAGGGTATTTTGGTAATTTTACCCGAATTGGATTTCTAGACTTAAAGTCTATTTTTATATTTTTTTGAGATTTTTATTTATTTTTATCATACTGAGGGTATTTTGATAATTTTATCCATCTTATTAAGGTTTGGAGGATATTTTGGGCATAGGAGAGGTTTTGATATTTTTTAAGAATTTTCTGTAATTTTTACAGATTTTTATCGTGGGTAAGGGTACTTTTGTAATTTTATTAAGTTCTAGGGGTATTTTGGTCATTTCAGAAATTTTATATGTTTTTATATTTGGTTCTCTGTTTTTTTACTGATTTTTACTGATTTTTTTATTAATTTTACTGATTTTTATTAATTAATTGGATATATGAAGGATATTTAAGTCATATTTTTTTATTTATGTAATTTCCAGATTTGGTTTTCTGATTTTTACTGAGTATTGCTGGTTTTTACAGAATTTTTTTGATTTTTATATTCATTTTACTGATTTTAAATAATTTTCACAGATTTTATTAATTAATTAAATATGAGGGGTATTTAAGTCATTTTATAACTTAAGGATATTATTTTATGTCTCAATATTTCATTATTGAGTTTTGATTATGAGTCTATGTTTAATTATGTATGAGGTGAGGCCAAGAACATTTAATTATGTACTTATGTATTTTAATTAGTTATTAAACTAATTAATTATATATATGAAAATATAATAACATAGTGTTACTTAAATAATAGATTCATAAACACACATGCACACATATATGCTCAAAGAACAATATTAGTATTTCATTTATCATTTCGGCATAATCCCGTCTTATAGAACGGTGATTTTACAATATAAATTCGGTAGAACTTCTCCTTGGGAATAAACCTTAGGAAGAGAGTCCTCTGGGACGAAAAATATCCTCCAAACGCAGCAAACCTGTGCAAGAGCACCGGATTTGGTCTTCAAATGGGCAGAGTTTTCCCTAGAAAATTTTAGGCCAAATGGGCATAGAGTTCTTCTTATCCCTTGGGGGGTATTTATAGCCATGGGGGCCTCAACCGGTGGGGGTACCCACCGTTGGATCTTGAGGTGGGGGGTGCCACCGGAATTCTTTGAGGTGGGGGGTATCCACCAGAGGATCTTGAGGTGGGGAGTACCCACCGTTTTGCTCATCTCTCTTCTCCTTTTCTCTTTTTTTTTTATTTAATAAGGGTGAGAGGAGAGAGAGGTTAGAGAGGAGGGGGGCCCCGGTGGGCACCCCCACCGGTTCCAACCAGTGGGGGGAGCCACCGGCCTTGGACCCCCCACCAGTTGGGAACTGGTGGGGGGGGGGGGGGGGGGGGGGCTTCTCCTCCCCCTTTTCTTTATAAATGGTCCAACAAATGGCAACCTGTTTCGTGGCCTAACTGGGCCACCATTAGCATGTAACAGTCGCCCAGTTAACTTGCTGTCCATCAACATGGCTTTATTTGTAATGGTGGCCATTCAAATGGCATTGTGACATGCATTACAATACCCACACATTTGATGATGGCATAATGGGCTGATCCCAATCACCATGTTATGGCAAATTAACCTAACCCTCAAGTTAAAAACTGTCTTAAAATTTGTATCTGCACCAAACCGCACAAACGGTCACTTGCATTAAACTCGCAAGAATATTTTCTTTTTAAAATTCATGTTACTTCATTACAGGCGTTGTTAATAGGCAGAAATAAAAGATTTTCTCCCATTAAGGAGATGTGATTATTGTTGTCTCATGGGCTGGGGGGATCCAAATTCAAATAGAATCTTAAATTCCATCAGTAAAATTAAAGTCAAATGACAAAATTGAAACTTGTGCGATGGAAGATCACATTCCAAGATGACAAGAAAAGATACAACAACTTGCTTGAGAAGTGGTAAGAGAAATCAAGATGAGGCATATCAGTTTTGGGTTCAGCACTCAGTCTTCCAAGATGACAAGAAAAGAAATGACAACTTGCTTGAGAAGTGGTAAGAGATATCAAGATGAGGCATATCAGTTTTGGGCATCCATCATCCATTCCTTAATCATGTGGTGTGAAGACCTAGAACTTGAAACTCAGGTAGCTTTCCACTTTAATTAGGAATATGACTACATATTAATGTTGTTTCATTCCCTCCGTCATGTGTTTTACATCCAACAGTCATGTTTTGTGAGCTTGCAATTTAGTGTGTTCATATTGGATGATGAGAGTTATGCCTTTTTTGTTGTTTCATACATATGCACTGTATTCTATGGATGCCTGTTGAAACATTTTTTAGAAAAACAAATAAAACAAAAACAGAAAGAAGATGGAAAAAACAAAAAAAAAAAATGAAGAGGGGGATCCACACTGGTAGCCCCCCCCCTTCCCCACAAAACACCGGTGGGGGTGCCTACCGCACCCCTCCCTCCTCTCTTTCTCACTCTTTCCCACTCTATATATACCCCCTGGGGGGGCTGCTGCAGGGGGTTGAAGAGGGAAGATTACGGGGAGACTCTGGAGAATTGTGAAGGCTCTTTTGCTGAAAAAAAGGAGAACAAAGACCCATTTATTTTTTTATGATCTTGTAATGATGCTAATGTATGTATGGTTCATTCATATTGGTTGAATGACCAAGGTTTTAATTAATTAATCAAGTGGTTCATTCATATTAGTTGCATGGCCAAAGTCTCAATTAATTAATCATGTGGTTCATTCATATTGATTGAATGACCAAAATCTCAATTAATTATATTATGAGGTTAGTTCCTATTGGTGGAATGGCCAGTGTGATTATGGTTCTTTCCTATTGGTGGATTGACCATTATGTTTGTGGTTCACTCTTATTGGTAGAGTGACCAATAATCATTTTTCTTGGTTCATTCCTATTAGTGGAATGGCCATTAAATTGTGTGGTTCTTTCCTATTGGTGGATTGGCCATACAATTGTGGTTCACTCTTATTGGTATAGTGACCAATATTCAATTTTCTTGGTTCATTCCTATTGGTGGAATGGCCATTAAATTGTGTAGTTCTTTCCTATTGGTGGATTGGCCATGAAGTTGTGGTTCACTCTTATTGGTAGAGTGACCAAATTTTCAATGATTCATTCTTATTGATGGAATGGTCAAAAGTGATGTAATTTGATATGTACATAAAGTGGATTTTAAATAAAGCTCTGCACATGATTGATGCAAGTCTAACTTTATGCATGTCTAATTTCCTTTATTTGATATATGCTTAATTTCATTTGTTTAAATGATGAATGTGTTGACTAAGTTGGATGTGCTTTCAGAATAAGTGGGTTTTGGTTCCTTCATATTGGTTGGAGGACCATTAAACTTTAAAAGGACAGTCTTAGTTACGTGGTGGTTATCATATCTCATTAGCTAAGTCCTTCCCTTGCGAATTACTAAAAAGAGTAAAAAGAAAGAGAGGGTGTTGTTCGGACCCATCTAATTTTAACGATTTCCTTAACGGTCTCAAGGATTTCTAAAAGGATGCTTAAAGGACACTATGAAATTCTATGATGACCTTTAAAGGTTTTAATCGGGATTTTGCTCGAAAACATATTCTCTTAAAACTTTTTAAAGATCATTAGCTCACATGCCTTCATACGAGTCTAAAGTCCTCTTAATATCCTTTATAGTATCCTCTAAGATTTCTAAAAGGATTATAAAAGATAGACACCGAACCCACGAAGTCTATGCAAGTGTCTAAAAAAACAAAAAACTTGTTTCCTTTATGTGTGTGTTGCAATGTTTAACCTTCTTGTTGTGCATTTTTTCAAGGGCTTTAATGGATGGTTAATCAAGGGTGGCCAATCATTGATTGGCGTAATTAACACCGACTGAGATCAGTGGGGAGAGGTTAAGCACATGGATTCACACTTGATCCAAAATCTTAGACTTGAGGACTAATTCCAAGTTCTCAGAGTCCACATTAAAAAAAAAGAGAAGACTATGTTTTCAAAACTCCAATAATTCTTTTTTTTTTAACCAAAATCCTTTTAAGTCAAAATCTTTTTCAAAATAGAAAATGAAGTCTCACAATGCCTCTCTAATATTTCTCCTGTCCCATACTATAAGGGAAAGAGCTGAGTCATCTGCACATGTGATGATGTTTGAATGCCTTAACTCCTATGCTACAACTGGCAGGCATAAGACTGGGATTATTTTGGACTGTCAGATGTCTGAGACTGTTCTGCATAAACTGATATTTGTTTTAAATCTCATGAAAATGCAGGAGCAACTGAAGCCATTGACTTTGCAACTTGCCAGGGTAAAAGATTTGCCTGCTCCTGAATTTGGAACTCTCCAGTCATGGGAAGCTAGTGCAAATGCTGCTGGTCGTGCAGCCAATGGCAATACTAGTGCGACTGATACATCAAAGACTTCCCAGGGTCAAGGATATGGTGGTACACCTTTGCCTTATCTCGGTGAAACAAAGGTGTGTCGATTTCCTCTTGTTTTAGATAACATGATCATGGAAACTTATGTTTGACCCCCTATGTTTATCCCATTTGTGCCGCTGATGTCTGTCAGGTTTTGTCCACTTCGGACCAAATCTGCATGGTTCTTACACAAGAGGTGGCCGTTAAGCTTCTTGGGCCCTAAAGGATTTCCCTTTTTTGTTCTTCCAACACTAATGGGAGATTGCCAAGGCTGACATGCAAGGCACAGTGTTTGAATTTCAGGAGGGGAGGCTCAGTTGCAAGGCACTAATAAGACACTTTTTTGTTTTGAACGAAGGGGTCGGTTATCTCTGTGATTATAGACCTATTAGCTTGCCCTTGTATACCTACATGACATGAAGCATCAACAAAAGTTAGTTCCGATCCTGGATTTTAAGAAACATAGAATTGTTTGGAGCTACTTATTTTAGTTGTTGATTAAGATGGGTGGGATGGATTAGATGCATTACATCTGCCAGATTTACTATCCTCGTCAATGGAGAAACCTAAGCATACTCTCATGGTGGCAAAGGTCTTTGTTAGGGGGATCCTACCCTCCCCAAAACCCTCTCACCCCTCCTTTGCTTCCTTTTTTGGTTTGTCGGTGGTACATATTCTGGGAAGGATTTGAGCCAGGGCTGAGGTTGCTAGACAGATTCAAGGCTTTTAACGTCAGGCTCAGGGGACCCAAATACAGATGATAACATTCAATGTTTCTTCTATGATGAATTGATGAGCAGCAGCTCTAGGTGACCAGATTTATGTTGGATCTCTTAGGGGAAGTTAGAGTCATGAAGGTTATTTTTTAGAGGAGTCAGCTCTTTGTTGTGAATATGGTAGGCACTGAAAAGGGATACTGTCATGATCTAGGGATGTCACTTAGGAGAGCTTCCTATGTCCACTTGGGACTACCCCTTACACTCTTCATTATAGGAATTGGCAGAGAATCATTTAAAAGTTTAAGGCTGGCATGTTGGAAAGGAAGACATCTCTCCCATGGGGGAAGGGACCCCTTGCAAGTTAGTTTTTGATAGTCTCCTTATTTATTTTTGAGATTTTAAAGTAGTGGTTTGGAAGCTTTAGTCTGTCCAAGTAGATTCTTTTAGCATTGGAGTGCAGAGTAGGGCAAAGGTTGTCATGACATTAATTGTGGAAGACTATGCAAGAACAAGGAGAATGGTGGGGTTGGTATCAATTATCAAGAATATCTGAGACTTCAGCTTGGCTTTCCTTAGCAAATGGCTCTGGAATCTCGACATTGAAGAAAATGGTCTGTGGTTGGAGGTGACAAGGTAGAAGTAAGCTAGAAGATCCAAGGATAAGGATGTGTCTCCTATCCACAACCTCTCACATGTATTGACCAACATTATCAAAGTAAGTTTGTATTTTCATATTTTGTGCAGGTACACAAACAGTCTGGGCAACAGATAGAAATGCCTCTTCCTTAAGGATGGATGGTGTACTCACTTGAAGTCAGATTCCCTAGACTGCATATATTTCCTCTGAGCCTATGGCAATGGTAGCCCATGTGTTTGATAGTTAGCCCTTTATGAGATCAAAGGTGACCGGATTTTGCTGCGGTTGATTGGTTGTTCGACCTTGTGGACCCTCTAGGGAAGAGGAATGGGTGACTCTTTAGGAGAGAGGCTAACATGAACTTGTGAGAGTAGCTATTTTGTATGCAATATAGTGAGAGAATGGAGCAAAGTTCTTTGTAATGTGGAAGCACTTAACTCTTTAATTTTTGGCTTATTGGAGGCATTGTTGTTCGGCACTCCACTTTGGTGTGGTTTTATTTTTGACTGGACATGGTATCAATACTCATAGGTTTCCCTCTTTTCTTTTAACAAAATTGTTGTACCATCCACTTTCAAAAGAAAGAAACCCCCCTCCTCACCCCCCCCCCCCAAACCAACACACGCACACAAACACCTGTTTCTGCAGTCCAACCCTGACAAGATCTTACCAATGCGACTTTGCCACTCAGTCTCACGGTCCTCACGCAGCCTGAGCCCGTTGTCAACTTGCATAACGTGGAAATGTGAATTGATAAATGGACCCTGTTCTTCAGGTGGGGTAATACTTAGGATTCCTGGACTGTTTGTAAGTATGATTGGATATGTTCAATGTAGCTTAATTACTTGGGTTGACCTTACCAGAATCTGATCTGGGGAAGTCCTTTGCGGTAGACCTTGATTCCCTTCATGAAGTGGGGTTTAGGTATGTGATCCTCTTAGTGGGGTGATAGCCTATAACAGTGCTTCGCCATTCTTTCTTACCGCACATGAATAAAAACTCAATTTAGATAAAGTGTTTATGAAGTATGGTACATTTTGCAGGTTGAAGTTACAATTGCTGGCTCAGATGTTAAGGATGAGGGTGCAGAACCTGAAGCTGCTACAGCATCCATGAAAGTTTTACCCCCATGGATGATCAAGCAAGGCATGAACCTTACAAAAGAACAACGTGGAGAGATTAAATCTGAGACCAAGCTGGATAGCAGTGCGGCAAATACAGATGCATCTGATGAGAAGAAGCAAGAAAACAAACAAGATGTGAAGAGCTTAGAGGTTAGTTAAAGAACTGAGCATCTTCTGAATAATGTTCAATTTGACTGTGTTTAGTCATCTCAATTATGGCTTTGCTGACATATACTTGCAGGAGGAGTATCTCACTGCCTACTATGAAGCTTATACTAAAAGGCAAAACCAACTGGCAGAAGCCTCGGTGCAAGAGGAACCGGAAAGGCCAGAACAATCTACATCCAACCTTTCAAATGGAGTTTCTGACACAGATTTTGTTCGTCAAGTTGGTAAGAAAGCAAAACGGGAGGATGATGAAGATGGTGGTATTGAATGGGAAGAAGCATCACATACAGGTAGATAATAATTTACCAAAACCTTGCTTTAAAACATTTCTTGGCCTGCGGGGCAGCAGGGTCCAGTATGGGCTTTCCCACCTAGACTTGTTGGCTCTGAAGTGACTTATCATTCAACATCTTTTTTATTGCTGCATATCTTTAGTTACATGAACTTAATGAAATTTAACTGTTTAAACTGGGTAAGGATGACAACATTTGCAAAATAAAGTAAGAAGATAGATTTAATTAGGGTCACTAGCTCCTGATTATGGTGCCCTCCTAGGAGGTGAAGTCAACTGCGTATATATGTTCTTACTACCTTGCCCTGCTCTAGATGTTTTTGCATCTGATAGTTTTTAAATCATGTCCATTTTTTTTCAACTTATCCATGCTTGAGGAGGCCAAAGCGATGTGGAAAATATCCTTTATATTTTGATAGGAAATAGGCCCATACTACTTCATGAAATGATGACACTGATTTTGTTACGCTAACTTAGCCTTATACCACCCCGATTCCTTGGCAGCATGAGAGGAATAAAAGAGGGGAGGCATTGGCCATTTAGATTTTTTTTCTGGTTCACATTTCACATTTCTTGGGAGTGGGAGCATCATTTGAGGTGATGTAATGCACATGGGAGATTAAATGTTGAAATCAGTAGATCTTGCTCCAAAGGTTTACTATGTAAGCATCAATTGCAAAGTAGGCTCATCTGCATCTTCATTCTGTTGATCCACAGGCACATTTGCTGATGTACGCATGGCATTGGTGTCGGGGGGAGTAAAAGGGGTTCCTCAGGAGGATAGCAAGGGGGTGGGAGACAAACACAAGAAGGCCTGTGTTGAACATTTTTTTTATACGAGGGGCACGAAAGCAAAAAAAATGAAAAAAGAGGGGTGGAGAAAAAAAAAAAGAAAGGCTCCAATGCACCTCCACCGGTGGCCTTTAATGGGGGTTCTCCCTCATTAAATAGAGAAGAAAAAAAGAAGAAGAGGAGAACCGGTTGGGGGGGGGGGGTTTCTCCCTTGTCCCCCCAACCACCGTGGGTACTAAATTCCCCTCCGGTGGGGGGTCTCTTCCATTGAGCGAGAGAGAGAGAGAGAACAAAATAAGAAGGGGGGGGGGAGAAAAAAAAGAGAGAAGAGAGAGGGTAACAGTGGGTACCCCACTGGTACACACCCCTTCCCCCCACCAGTGAGCATTGAACGCTCAACTGTTGGGGGTCCTTCTCCTCCAAAAGAAAACCAAAAAAAAAAGGAGAAAAGAAAGAAAGGAAAAAAGAAGAAAGCTAATGGCCATTAATGGCCTTGGTTAGTGGAGCATTTAATGCCCCATTGGAGGCTCCCAAGCAAGTGGGTTCTCCACTAGTGGGGAGACCATGATTGCCCCACTGATTACCCCAATAATGAGGAGGTTCTTTTCTCATTAAATTAAGAGAAGGAGAGGGTTCTTTTTCCCATTAAATTAAGAGTGAGAGGGGGGAGAGAGAATTAATAGGGTGCCCACTGGTGGCACCCCACCACCGGTTGTCACAACCGGTGGGGGTGCCCCCCGGGCATCCTTCTCACTCTCACTCTCACTCTCCCTCTCTTGCCCATTGGATGAAGACCACCAGTGGGGGGTGCCACCGGCATCTTGACCCCCCACCGGCCAAGGGGCTCTCCTAGCCTATAAATCCCCCCCCCCCCCCCCCCCCCCCCCATATTGGAAGGTCAAGACACACGGAGAACAAAAGGCTGAGCTGAGAGTGCCCAAAGCACAAAAAGAAGAAGGCAAGGAGATTCTGCAGATTTTTTGTGTCCAAGTTGGCTCCTTCCCTTTATTTTTCAAGGTTCTTTTAAGAGGGAATATGCTGCCAAAATTTTCTAAGCTTGAGATTCCAATACTACACTCTGTCAAAGTTACCTTGTGAAAAGCTTAAAGCTTTCCCTCTTTAAGTGGGGATTTTGCACTCCAAAGAATGAGCATGACTGTGGCTTACATATGCTATTAGATGTTTATTGAAGCATACATGGCCAATGTTTTTGATGTATTTTTGGACTTGATAAATGCAATGAATTAACCATGCGTTGACTTACATCATTGCACCCCACATTCACAATAAACTATAAGTAAAAGAAAAAACTTATGAGGAGTGTAACTTGAGGATACTTAAAGGGTCTTGCTGTATCCTTTAAAGATACTAAAGTGAATTTTGCACTCATCAACTGGTTGGTATCCTTTTAGTATCCTTTAAGAATTTAAAAAGGACTTTGTGTATAAGATCCGTAAGAGGACATATCCTAAAGGATACTTATTGGGCTTTAGAGGTTCACAATAGTACTTGAGCATATCCTCTAAGACTACTAAGGGTCCTTTTGAATCTTTGGCATATCCTTTAAGGATACTTAATGGTATTTAACACATTGACAAATCCTATGCCCCTTTTTGGTATCCTTTAAGGATTACATAAAAGATCTCATGCAAAAAAAGGTATCCTTTAAGTCTTTCCTTCAAGGGTACGAAAGAGTAAAGGATTTGTTGTGTATCCTTTAAGGTTTTCTCTAAAAGAAGTTGAACATGCATGCCATTGTAGCTTACTTTCTTTAATGAACACAACGCACTAAGCTACTTCCTACAAGTGCTGAATTTTTAAAGGGCATCACACTGGATGGTTAATCAAGGGTTGTCGATCGGTTGATTGACGTAATTAACACTGGCCAAGGTCAGTGGGGAAGAGGTCAAATTATCGGATCCTCGCATGATCTGAAGTCCTAGACTCCCTGGGGGTTCATCCTAAATCATCGCGGTCTACCCAAAACAAAAAGATCAAAGGACATAAGAAGATGTCCTCCAAACAGCCTGGCAAAATTTTCATCAGGGTTCCAATGATTTTTTTCCCAATGGAAGTGCGGTTGTACCATCAATTTTATTAAGCAAAATAAAGAGAGAAAGTTCAACCCATTGGGTGGAGGGGGGATTCTTCTCTCACTCGGTCTAAGAGGCAAACTGCAAATGACCACCAAGGGGTTGTTTGTTTCGAACTTAAATCCCTGTAATTAACTGATTTTAAAAGCTAGGTGTACAGAGTATCTCAGCTTTGGAGGGGTATCTTGCCGGCTGCCGATGTCAATCCTAGCTGCTACACACTTCTATATGTGATGGTAGGGCCTTGGTGGAAGTGGTGGTGGATATGTCGTCTTATGGAAGGGGGGAGTGGACCCCCTTGTTTAGAAGGAATCTTAGGGAGGGGGAGCTCTGGGATTTGGCAGCTTTGTTGCAAATTCTTTAGGGGTATATGGTTGATGTTTCTCTCCCTGACTCCTTGCGGTGGACCTGGGATGCCCAAGGGGTCCTTTTTGTTAAATCGACATATGGATTAATTGCAGATGGAGGGACCCTGTCTTCCATCTTTCGTCATATATGGGCTCCTAAATCCCCTTTGAAGGTCAATATCTTGGTGTGGAGGATTTTTATTGGTAGACTCCACACTGACGACAAGTTGATTCACTTTGAGTGTGAAGTTCCCTCCATGTGCTGCCTCTATAGGGGAAGCTAATGAATGTCTTGATCATGTTTTCGTGATTTGCAGCTTTGCAAAGGAGGTGTGACATGAGTCACATGACTTGTTTTGTAAGATTCACATGGTTAAGGTGCTTGATGATAATGTAGATGGCATGATCCGACATTGCTCTTACCCCTTGCCCCTTAAAGGGGATCACATTCTATAGTGGCTGGTTCTGCATGCTACCTTGTGGGCCATCTGGATGGAGAGGAACAAGTGAATCTTTGGAAAGCAGGCATCTTCTCTGGGAAAAGGAGTGTCTTTTGTTTCTTCCAGGGTGAGGGATTGGATGAGAGTTTGGTGTGAAGAGTTTATTGATACTTCCTCCTTTTCTTTTCTTTTCGAGGATACTTAGTCGTACATCTTCTTGGTGTTTTATAGAGTGAGATTTTTTGGGAGCTTTATTGCAAACTTACTTGTAGATATTTTTCCAATTTAATACATTTCACTGGTACCATCCACTTTCAATATATATATATATATAGCAGTGGACTTTCATGGTTTTAAAAAGTAGAGAGCATTTTGTTTGGATGCTTGTAAAATACACAAAAACAAAACCAGGGAATGAACAAACTTTCTGTTTTTGGTTTACCGTGACCCCTAGCTGGAAACCAAAACAAGAGAATGGGCCTCACAAAGTCCGATAGGATTTTGTTTTACACTGTTTTACAGTGAACCATACATCTGAAAATACTGTAAGATGAAACAACTTTTTATATTGCAATGTTTTACATTGAAAAGAGACACCCACACCGATTAAATGATAAGAGCTTTCATATTATGAAGATCTCTCTTCCACTTATCAATAGGGACCTTGAGGATGTATCCGGCCTGTCCATAAGTAAAAGAAAGAGCTTGAATGCAGATATTTCTGTAGATTTTGCTCCCCCAAATGATGCAGTCATCATGTTTCCCCCAGATGCTCCAGCAGATTGCACGAGGATTCACAAAAAGCAGCTGTCTTCTTGTATGTTTTCCCAAATTAATCTTCAGCTTGTGAAAGTAATTCCACTTTTCCTGAAAGAATGAAATTAACCTGAAAATTTGCTAGATGGCCAGAAGTTCTCCAAGCTTCTCTAGTTATGGTCATATGGTGCTAGCAATCATAAGATGATCAGTAGCCACCCTGATTGTATAAAGTGCAACAATATCCCCAATGGCATTTTCCCATACGTTTCAGTGATTATTCTCCTCCAAATAAGAGCCTCATAAAAGCTCTTACTTTCAATGTGACTTGACCTCCACACTTCACCATCTTTATTTATAGGGAGGAAGATTTCCTTCAATAATATTGTGTGGTGTTTTGAAAGAGATATATTGGTCCTTATTGGTCAAGACATATTGGTCCGTATTGGTGAGATTAATCTGAGCTTCTGATAAATGTTGAAGCAAATTAGGATACTCTTCAAACTGATCATCCTTGAGGCCTTTTCTCAAAGGAATATGCCACTGAGAGTTGGAACCCTCACAGTCAGAGCAGTCCAAGATAGTGGACCGTTTATTAACAGCCAGCTGAAAGTCTTGGGAATCTGTTCTCTAAGGCAGTTGTGCCCTGCCATTTTTGCTTCCAAAAGGTATGCTGTCTCCTTCGCCAATTTTTATTGTAGTGCCTTGTTCCACCCATTTAGCACCTTGGGAATATCTTTCCATGTAGGTGAGAGTTGATTCTGATTTCTACTTCTAGACTGAACTTCTGAGTTACAACAAAGTATATCTGAGAACCTGGATGGCACATCGCATGGTGAGAGACCTGCGGATGAGTCATCATATCTTATGGAACACAGGGTCCTATCACAATGTCAGAATTGGGGTTGGAAATGGGGGTCCATGCTTCTGGTAGGCATTCTATTACTCTACTTTAAATCCCTCTTGTATGCTAGCATTATGCAAACACTTTGACCCTATGTCATTTGCCACAAGTTGATGTTATTTGCCTACAGGTTTGCAAGGTGGATGTAATGCTATCAATAAGGATGGTGGGTGACCAGTAGAGGCTGATACCCTGAAAAGAGAATTACCAATGCCATCGAATGATAAGACTTCATTGTGATAGCTGTACAGAGCTGGAGATCTAGTGCTGTAAGGTTTAGTAATTGGGACATAGGGCATGCGAAGGCACGTATGGGCCAAGGAATAATTGGATCGGATCAGTCAGGAGTGGCCAATCTCATCGGGCTTTGCCCAAACTGACTGGACACCTCCACTCCACTCACCACTTCTTGGCCATTGGATGGGATCGGATAGGATCGGGTAATCCAACAAAGGGGCTGTTTCCACAATGGGACATTGTTGATGCCTCCATTGGCACCTGCTGCCATCAACATTGCCATTGCTGCCTCTAGACAGGGACTTCTAGGAGTGGGAAAGAGGTTAAAATTATCTAAAAGCCTTTATAACATTCTTTAAATGCAATATATATCTTGAATACTATAAAACTATAAATATGCTAAGAGACTATATATAATATCAATATGTTTGGTTTGCTGAGATCAAGCCAGGTTGGATGGGATTGGCCGACTTGGATCAGCCCAGGCCAACTGATTCTTCTATCCTGCCTTTCTTGGCATGAACCACATGTAGATCTACAAGAGAGAGTCCTCTTCCAGGAAGCTTAGCACATAAAAGTAGAGAGAGAGAAGAACTTAACAGAAATTAATTCTGTATGTTGTCTGTATGGCTTTGGGCTGTTTGGTTGAAAAATAATTGTCTGTGCAAAAGATATTTCCATTATTTTTGTGAAAAAATAATCACGACCTATCTAGAGTTTCATAATCCTCTTCTTCTTTTCTCTAGGAGGGGTAGGAGAAGAATATGAGGAGAATATGAGAAGAGGACAAGTGCAACAACAACAACAATATAGAGTTGCAGTGATGATGATGATGAAAATAATAATAATAATATAAGAACAATGTGGTTGTGCTATGGAAATCAGTACTTTTCTCCTGCTTTTGGCAACCCCAATGGCTGTTGCTGATCAGCAAACTTGGGGTGTGTTTGGCAAAACTTTTGGTTGGAAGCCACATTTGGCTTCTACTTTAAGGCAAACCTTCCCTAACAACTCTATTTTTTCCCTTCTAGGATGCTCAAATTTGGAGCTTTTGTTTGGAGGCCAAAAACAATTAAAACACTATAAAAATGGCTTCCAACACCTAATTTCTCCCTCTCAAAGTAACTAGGTAGCAATCTAAAAATGCTTGTGATTGGAAGTTGTGCCAAACACGGCCTTAGATGGTAGAGACATTAAATCCTATTGTTCAAACGCCATCTAATCAGAATTGCGGCTCTTTTCTTATCACTTTGTCATTAATATCTGCCCAATGATGTAGAATTGCAGGGATGCTTTCTTCCCCTACTTTCTATATATGATTGTGACTGCTAATGTTCCAACACAAAAAACAGCTTTTCTTAATGGTCTTTTTTCAAGATTTCGTTGTTTCTTAAGAATTTTATCTAGTCGGAATCTCTGTTGTTAACTTCATCAGAAAAATAGTTCTACTGTGCATTGAACGGTTCCCACTGTCATCAATATATCACAGTATGGATCTTTTCTGCCAAGTGATGCATTTAATCACCAACTTTGACCATGCATTGGCATGATTTTACAGGGGTTTCAAGTGAATTGTCAGGTGTAAATGACTTGAACGCTCAAGCAGGTGCTTCTGGAGATGATGACGATGAAATAGACTGGGAGGAAGGTTGATTCAGTCTGTAACTTCGGTTCCAGTTGATATAATTGGTGGACATGGTAGTGTTGGCTTCTTCAGTAATGTTCCTGTTTTCTTCTTTCCAAAAACGCCAGACGGATGCAGCGGCCTTTTAAGACTGGAACTTGAGAAAATCTTCTTGCTTTGCGGGCATTGTAATGTTAAATAGAGCTGTACACGGTGGGAAATACTTATGTTGCCATGTACTTATTTTATGATTTTGTGTAGCCTCGGCTGTTCCTGCGTCCTGCTGAATACTTTTTCGAGCTTTCTCAGTGTGACAAATGAGATGACTGTTCTACAAAGGCACCAATCTGGAGTGACTCAGATAATTGATGCATATGGACCCCAAGCCTTCTGAACGGAAAATTGTACTTCTGTTCTCTTAACTATCCTCTTAGTACCACTTTGATAGAGGTTAACCCGTTTTCTGACCCAGAAATTACATTGATGCTTGGAGTTTCCCGACCCGGGCTGGAAGATGAATGAGAAGGACCAGTGGACCACCGTCTAAGACACCTGGAATTTTTTAGTAGAAGCAGAATACTACTAATGATGTTGACGATACTGGTTTGGATAGATATCCTATTGAAGTAGAGCAGTAAGTTCGTTGATGATTGGAATGACATAATCCAAGTCTCTCTTTTAATACTCTTTACAATGTTACTATACTACACTTTTTATTACATTCACTGTTACTTTTTTTTTTTTTTTTGATAAGAACATTCACTGTTACACCTTTGAGAGTTGTCTGATCATTAGATCAGACGGCCTATGATAGAACTATTTTTTGCACAACTTCTATTTCAAAAGTTATATTTTAATTAGGCTGCAAATGGATCTAGATTTTTATCAAGATCTACTCCGGATTCATATCCCGACGGTCGGTTTTTTATCTCAAAAGGGATATCTAACGGATCATAACTGGATATCCATTTATGATCTGCTCATTAATGGAGCAGTCCCGGAAAATCCAATGTCTGTTCTGTTTAAAATCTGCTCAGGATTAAGTTTACATAATAGCTGCAATCTATATACAATTTAAGGTCAAACAATAACTTTTGCATTAAATATGTGAATGTCTATTCATACATTAATACTTCAGTTTAACCATTTTACATCAGATAAATACTTTTTAACATTTTATGTCAAGTGTTCTTTTCTTTTTATGATATCTACTTCCAAGTATTCATACATGATATATGTTATTCAATTTTTTTTAATAATTATTTCTCTCGAGTATCGTTCTCTAAATTAGCTCTCTTAATATCTGAATTTTATTCGCATCTGCTCCAAATTTGGAGAATATCCAAAATATAATATCAGTTCCATATCCAGATCATAAATGGAAGAGATGCGAATAATCTATTTAATATAAATGGACGGATGCGGAAATGCCATATCCACCCTAATTTTAGTAGAAATTCTCATATCAAGTTATTATAGTTCCGAATTAATGTGGTAAATAAGTGGTAGACCATGGCAATTTGATACTTCTAACATATCACGCGAACCAATGTTAATTGGTGGAATTTTTCCATTTCATTAACTAGATAGAAAACTCTGTGATGTGATCTGAAAAGGTACACTTGGAGTGATATTCACATCATCCGCTTAATTACTATGCCCGCTGGCCGCAAAAGCAAATTAGACGCTGTAGACAAGGTTGGATGGTCTATGGGTGATTAATCATCACTTTGATTTTGATCGAGACTAAAGTAATGAAGGTTATCCAGGAACTTTCCACCAGTATTGATAAATGACAACTCATTCTTGTACTGTAATTGAAATATTTAAAGTATTTTCCTTGTACTGTGGTAATTGAAATATTTTCCTTGTCATTGCTTCTATCCTCTTAATTGTTCTTGATAAAAGATTGATGACCATCAGTTGGTAATGTATTTAAAATAAAGATGTCTGCACAAGAAAATGTGACATAATCCAAGTCTTGAGGCATACAACAGATAACCACGAGGCCGATAGATAAAATAAGAAACGAGATGCCTACCAGCCATCAACTTCATCATGGCATCTTAAGTTGTCTCATCTAAACAACCCTGGAGTTTGTTTGCGACATATAAGTATGATAACCACCCAAAATGTGACACACTAAATCATGGTTATAAAACAAGATCTTCGGTGTACTACACATTTCTACACCAACACTCAGGCTAATGCCGGAGGAGTATACATTATCCAGTGACAAACCCAAAACCCACTCGAGCTCAGTAGGTATATCAAGAGGCTAAGTTTGAGGAGATGAATGGATACAGTATCTTAACAACAAATTAAGTTAATTACATAAAATAATTTACGTCCCTGCATATTAAATGAAACTCCACGCAATCCACACGAACAGCTTCTATTTTTTGGGCTGGAAAGTATATCTCATCTGAACATCAGTACAGAGGACATCTGCACCACAAAGAAGAGGAAGAAACTAGCTTTAGTATCCATACAACCAAGAGGGACAGTGGTAGAGACCAATATCAACATCACCCTTAAATCAGGAGAGTATTTTGCTCACAGACATGTTTTACACTGAAAAATGGTGCGTCCCTCTGTTGCCAAAATTGGAAGAGAAACACGTTTGCATAGGGGTGAAACAGCTTTATAGAGATATATATGAAACGTATGAGTGACCATGTCTCTTTCCTTGTAGACATTGTAATAATTGATTGGACAAGAAAAAACAAATTAAAGCATTAAACTTTGGCGAAATTGCCCTTTCAGGTTAATCAATGTCTCCTCATTGGTCACTGGTACCTTTGTAAGGGGCATTCATGATCATGGTGTCTACTCAACCAAAGTCCCAGAATCATCCACTGATTAGCTATCTCCTTGATCAAGTTGAGTTGAACAAGTGAGGTCAGGAAGAATTCATGGATGCTTGGTACTTAATAAATATGAAACTATGTTAAGGGCGTGTTTGACAAAACTTCTATTTAAAAGTCATTTTTAGCTTCCACTTCTCACATAGAATGAGTTATGGGAGAGAGGTTATAACTAATTTTGGTTTGTTACAAAAGTCAACTCTTTCATAACAACCTCACTTTTTCTCCAATCTTGGAAGCTCCACCTTGTAGCTTTTGATTGGAAGCCAAAACACAAGTAAAATACTATATAAAGGACTTCCAAGATTCAATGGCTTCCAAAAAAAAAAAGCATAAATAAAAGTGCAAAAGTGCTTCCAAATGGAAACTGTGGCAATTACGTCCAAAGTCAACTCTCGTTTAAACAACACATGGAAATACTTAAAACACATCTATCTTGATCAAGAAGATCCCAACTCTAAACCTGGAAGTGAATGTCAAAGGAATATCTTACTCATCATGCTAACATCTGTCAGATTGAAAATTTGTTTGGAACACTGATTGTGCAAAGTTTTTCTAGAATTCATGAACTGTTAAACTTGAACATGCTTCCACAAATCAGAAAACTTTATTTCCCTCTTTAGCTAATAATATAGAAAGCTAGTTAAACAGAGTGAGTGAAAAGTATTTTAGTTGCTACCTCTGAGAAACAAAGCTATTGTGAACCTTGATTATCATCATAGCTCTCCAGGGCAACTGCATTATGTATTTCACCTACAGTACAACAAAAGCAAGTCAAGCTGCCAAATTTCGTGAGACCAAGAATAAAGTTTGGGTATCTTTGTACCCTTATGACAAGATGGTGGAAGACTAAAGATTACAAGACTCTGATGATCAGATCAACCTCACTCAACTTACTTGATATTTTGATGCTGTTCTCATCCACATTGCTTGCACCCTTGAGCCAACTGTTCTGGCCCTTTTTACCTCCCTCTTTGCTGTTCTGGTTCCTTTTAATTTCATCCTTGCTTTTGCCTGTTCCCCTTCCACATGATTCAGATGCTGCTTGAGATTTACTCTTCCTACTTCCATCAGCACGACTGTGTGGCTGAACTTTCTTCCTCACAGATGAAGAATCATTAGAAGAAAGACCACTGCCCCTCTCAGATTTCTGAAGGAGAAAATTTTCCCCAGGTGTGGTAACTATTATAGAGTCCTTGTTGCCATAGTGCTGAGCAGCATTGCTATCATCGGTCTTGTCCTGCATCAAGTTGTCTTCAGAAACGTTCACAGATGGCTTGGTTGCACCCCCATTGGCTCCATCACCAATAACAGCATCACTTGGGTTCTCCCCAACACCACTGTTCAGTTCAACAATAGTAGAATCACCATTCTTGGAGGAATCTTCTTCCAGCAAGTCGGATTGTGGGATGCCACCAAGTTCACCTCCCGAACACCCATCTTTGCAGTCTCCACTTAATTCCTGCTGCATTACAGGTGAGGGGTCCTGCTTTTCCCCTGGGGAATCCACCACTGGATCAAACCCAATCACACCCAAACTGGATTCCCCATCTAGCAAACCATAATCGCGACAGACCTCTTTCCACACAGCCAGCATATGAAGGGAGCTATGCCGTGCCATGTACCGTTTTAGCTCACTCTTCAGATTCCGGATTGGCTAACAACAACCAACAGCGAAAAAAAACTTCACCTTTGATGAACCAAAATGGGCAGAACAAACCAAAAACTGCTAAGTTAGAAACTTTATGAAAAATAGAACACAAACCTCGGCATTGCACTCCAAGGCAAGGCGGAAGAAGGGTGCGGACACGAAGTGCTTCCCAACGGATTCCGCAAGCTTTATCTGGGCGAGCCAGTAGGGTGCGGACTCGAGCCTGTCAAACCTGCATTTGCTGCAGCTCTGGGCGCTGTGGTACGGCGTGCCCAGCAGCACGGTGGGTTTGATGGAGGACATGGGCGTGCGGGGGGCCTCCTCTGGTGCGCCCTTGCTGGCGCAGCCCTTCTCCGGTGGACGCTGCTGGTCCTGGAAACGAACGCTAGATCTCTTCGTCTCGGGTTTGGCTCTTCTCGCAGCATCCTTGGCGTCCTCGCGAGATGCCCCCGTGGGTTCCTTCTTTGGTTCCGTCTTTGAAGCATCTTTGTTGGGCAGTTTCTTGGGGATCCCCGAAGGCTTCAACTGCTTCAAAGGTCTGGCCTTTTCCTGTGGAGGCTTCTCCACAGTGGCATTTGCGCTTCTGACAGTGCCAAAGACGCGATTTTGCCTTCTAAAAGGGAAGAGGAGATTAACGAAGTGGCATAGCAAATCGATCAGGGAAACCAAATGGGCAAGCAAACATGAAGTGGGGAAAGTTGGGATCCATGCCTGTGGCGAGAGGCGATGGTGGTAAGACGAGTAGGTTCTTTAGAAATCTTGCCCTCGCCCATCTCCTTCTTGGTATTTGCTGAAGGCCGGAGCTTTCCTGTTTCATAACAACAATTACAGGTTAATCAGAGAAGTGGAACAGAAGAGAAAAAGGAGGCATTTTTCTGTCACTTTCTGCAGCAAATCTCATTGGAAAGAGTGAACCCATGACCATTACCACGGCCTCACTACCAATTGGAGAGAGAGAGAGAGAGAGAGAGAGAGAGAGAGAGACCTGGGAAGGGGTTGGGATGGGGATTCATGGTGACCGGTGGCGATGGGCAGGAGGGAGGCGGCGGGGGAGGAGGGCCTGGAGGGGGATGTTTGAAATGTTTTGAAAGCGTTGGAACGTCGGTGTGGTGATCCGAGGAACCCGCCGAGAAAACCTGAAGCACCTACGTGGCATTCGGTGGGACCGGTTCATCCCTTGAAATCGTAATTTTCTCTTTCTGATCGATATCTTATACCCGTTTGGTTTGGCTGATCGATATCTTATACCCGGTTCTGATATTAAACAACTTTATACAAATTTGAAGAAATCTACATGATCGAGAATTTTTTAATTTTTTTTAAAGGGCCCAGAAGCCGATTATGTACAACTATTTACAAGTGACTGGGGTTCTAATTGGGAACCCGAGATTTTCTTCCAGAGTTGGAGATAATTCCGATTCGGCCGATAGGGCCACCTAATTAGGCGACAATTCCAGATCCGTCTGATTTTTAGAGAAATAGTCTCACAGACCATGGGATAAAGATCCCAATAACACCAGGATTAACACCAGGACTGTATGGCTGAGAGTTTTTAGGCCTCACCCAGAATCAAACCTGAGACCTCCCTTTTAAAAGGGAGGTAGTGAACCAACTACCTTAGGCAGCTGGTTCTCATGATCGAGAATTACCCTTTCTAACCAAGAAATAGAGTAATACTTGTTGCAATGCCTCCTCAATGGCAATGGGAGCACTGCAGTTGGTTAAAAATATATATGTTAATTTTTTTAGGTCGGCCCTGAAGTCTCATACATGGCCGTACATTGCAATGTATGATCGGGCGACCCAAAAAACACTGAAAAATAAAAAAACTAACCCAATGAACAACAAAAATGCCCCTTAACGAGTCGAGCCTAATAATGATTTTTTATTTTTTAGATTTTCCTGGGTTGCCTGATCGGGCATTACACTATAGGACCAAGTAGGGCACCTCAAGACCGACCTAAAAAAATTCAAAAGTTTTCTTTTTTTTACCCACTACAATGTCCTCACTGCGATTGTAGGTGGGGCATTGCAGCAAGTCTTACTCAGAGAAATATTACTTTTGTAGTTTGTGTCCGATTCATGTACATAGATTTATATTTTTATTTAGTTACATAATATACGGCCAGATTTTCAAATAGAGTTTTTTGCATATATACCTATGAAAAATGCTGTATTTCTATATATATCACCAACTCTCATTTATTGTCATCAATATCCTTGATCTACAAATGTTACATTTATACTCATTCGTCAAACTTAGCTGAATTTTAATGGAACATGTCAAAAAGATTATATAAATCATGATAATACTGGAGGTGTCAGGGGTACATATTCACAATTTTAATGAATTGAGAGGTATATATGTAAAATATTTAATGAATTTAAAGACATATATGCAAAATCTTTAGATGGAAAAGTATAAATATAATCTTTCTAAAGATTTCAGAGATATTGACAATAATATGTGAGAGCTATGGGTATAAATAAAAATACGATATATTTGAGGAGTATATATGCAGAAGACCTTTTTAAATATCATATGTTTGGAAAATGTACATACATACTAGGGATTTTTACAAATATCTCTCTAAAGACTTTCGAATATGCCAAAAACTCCCTTTAATAATGTACATATACGCAGAATCTTGCATGTACTTTAACATATAACGGTTAGTTGATTGCGTGATCGGATGATCTATGGTTGTTGCAATGGTTCACGGCGAAGAAGAACGTAAAAACTGCACCATTAAATATTACTCTTTCAAAATACAAGTTGAATGATCCTATAACTAGCATTCAATTGGAACACTGAGTTAGTACACATTCTCTTCTCCGTTCTTTTCCGAAGTGCACCTTAGGAACATTAATATTTCAACTTATTGCAAGTGGATGCAATGTATATAACCTTGACCCAAAGCTGAATTATATATCCTACAACCTGGCATTCAATTAGTTCAATTGGAATACTATATTAATACACATTGTCTTCTTCATTCTTTTTCTGAAGTGCATCTTAGAAACACTAATGTTTCAAGCTATAGTAAGTGGATGCAAGATATAGAACATTGACCAGGACATTATACCGATATTAAAGGACAAACAACATATTTATTGTATCTTCTTATTGTGATGAAACGGGTGCAAATGGTAACCGACAACTCAATCATTTATTGCCTTATAAATAATGGATAGTTTTCTAAATTGATTTGAGCAACAGATCAAGATAATAGATATTAATCTTTCCTAAACCGAATACATGTAATGTAATGAGAATCTAATTATGTAATTGATTGGATATCTATTAACAGACAATCTTTCTAAATTGAGGGCATGCATGACGAGTAAGATAGCATCTTTCTAAATTGAGGGCATGACGAATAAAATAACAAACTTATCTTAGATCCTCCACTAGATCTGACCTGTTTGCTCCTTAAGCGGAAGGCTGTGGCACTCAGCTTGTGGACATTTCATATCCTCGAACTAATGATGATATGTATTTCCTAACCCTAGGGTAGGGGTTCGAAGACCATTTTGATAAGCCTGACATTTAGATTGCGAAGTTCGCAAATTTTCTTCTTTGATGTCAAAGATCAGAGATGTCGTCCGTATAATTGGGAATGATCATGCATTAAGTAAAAATATTGACAATAAAATATGTATTTAATTTAAGTAGGCCAACCACTTACCATGGACCTAAATAAAACAGAACAACACTTGCTGCAAGAGCTCGGTGATCATAATCCATTAAATGACATATAAAAAATTAGAGAAGATTGTTTGTTCTTCTTCGAGAGTTAAGTGATCATAACTTATTAAATGAAATATTTTGTATTATTATAAAAAAAAAGATATTTTGATTTCAAAAGTAGTCATAGTTTTTCGAAATCATGTTCTTTAAGTTCAAGATTTAAAATATAGATTAGATCTTTAAATTATATGTCAAAATATAAATTTCTTTAATTTGTTTGAAAATTAGTAGAAGGTGATCAAGTTTGCTTCTTAAGATTATGGAAGGCAGTCAAATCTGCCTCCTAAGATTATTGAAGGCAGTCAAGTTTGTCGTCCAGGATTATGGACGACAGTAAAGTCCGCCGTCTATAATTCTTAGAAAGCGGTCAAGTCTGCTGTCTAGAATTCTAGAAGGCGATAAAGTCTGCCTTCTATTATTCTAGAAGGCGATAAAATCTAATATCTATTCTGCTATTCTTGAGATTATGATTTGAAAATTTAAATGAACTTTGAATGATCATATCTCTTTCATCTGATGTCTAATTGATCTGAAATTTTGGTCACACCTTAATTTTGACATGTTATATATGATAATAAAATTTTATAATTTTTTATATTTATTTTTATATTATTCTGATATTTATTTCATTAGTCAAAATTCACTCAAAATCTTTATATACAATTTAATATTCTAAATCACTCAAACGATGTCCATTTTACTTGAAACTTTGTCCACATGTTTAATTTGATATATTTAACTTGTTCACCAAGTTTGATAATTTTTTAAATCTGTTTGCTATTTTTGATACTAGTTGTTCATTTTTTAACTTAAAAAATCTTTTTTATTAACTGAAAATTATAATTCTTTCTTTGAAAAATCTGAGAAACTTTTAGTAGCATATGCTTCTATCCATAATCCTATTTAGATTATCTATACTCTGAAGTTCTATATATATAACTTATTTGACTCTTAAAATATATTTTGGATGTAACATAAACATATTTTGACTCGTAAGTATAAGTCTCATTTTGTCTATTAAATTTTTAAATCTATGATAAGTTTAAAATCTACAAAAATATGATTGTATTATGTTTTTTTAATATATATTTAGACATTGTCATCTTAAGAAAATTATGGCTCATTCCATATATATCTATAGATGAGTTCTACATGTGGGCAACATAAAAATTTCGTTATATTTTGTTTCAGTCATCCGAGATAAGACAATAGACTTCTTGACTATGTATGTGTCATGATCTTATTATACTTACCTATATGCTCTAGTATTTGTTTGTTCGGCTCCTTATATCATGGTTGGATACATGTCTATTTGATATGTTTGGATTTGATTTGTTTGACACATAATTATAAAACGTAATTTATTATTTAGATCCATCTGTTTCAACTTATAATCTATTCAATTGTTCTTTTGACATCTATATTTAGTTGTTTTTATCTTAGCCAATTTGATTAAGAATTCATATTCATTCCGATTAACTATTCTGATAATATGAATTCTGATTTTATAAGTTACCGTGTCATAATAAACTTGTTATGTATTCAGTTCGATATGATCAATTTGATATGTAATATGTTCTGACATGACTAATAAACTTATTCAGTTAAATAAAAATTTGATCATACCTTATATGTTATATGTTAATTCGGTTTGTTCTTACTATTAAAAAACATAAATGATTTGATAAATCTATATTTGACCATATTTTGTATCATGATATTATTTGAAGTATATGTAGAATTGTGAATCATATGTATATTGGATAACTTTTTAAGTATTATTTTATTAGTATTTGGTAGATTTGATTTGCCTACTGAGTGGTTGTACTAATAAATTCTACTAATATTTTCAGAGATTGATGAGGAAGAGTTAGCAGTAGAAGAAGGCATTGTTTAAGAGATTTGACTCAGATTCATTTGGAGATTATCTAGAATTAATTTTACTATTTTCTTAGATTTGATGTAGTAGAAATTTGAAAGAGGATATGTACTTTTATATTTCTTTAGCGAGTTGAGAGATTTTATTTTCACTACATATTTAATGTAATTTAAAGATCTTATTTATAACAATATAATATAATATTTAGATTCATTTGATGGTAAATGACATAATTATTGTTTGGTTATTTGTCTCTCATCTTTCATTTCATAGTTGTATGTTATTTGATTTGCGAGTTATGTAACTTGAATATGAAGTGAATCTAAATGACAAAATCATATCAGAGACGTAACACTGCAAAATCGACCACACAAAATTATATATGGATGATGTAAACCAACACTCAAATATTTCCGTCTCGTCTTACTCGTCAATGTACTGAGAGAGGAAGCAAATGGACTTAGGGTAATAAACTTACAATGATAAATAACATATGTTCAATACACGGAAGGAAATCAAATCTAACTAAATTGTATAATTTGTTATGTGAATTGCGTGAAAAATATACCCTTCTTTGCAATCTACTTGCATAAGCATGTAATGTAAACTGTGGCGCACATGTAAGTCCTGCATTATCTCGATATTTTTATTCACTAATAGAACACTAGTGTTCGACTACTCCAGGAAGGAAATACTTAACTGACCATCGCCTTTCTCATATATTTCATCGACGATATATTTCTTTTCTGATTTTATGTACCTCCATGTTGCATCTAATATAAAACACAAAACAAATCATCTCCAAATACACAACGAGCATGGATCACATCCATTGTCATTTCACTGACATACATTGTCGATAACATAGTACTAATAACATGTTACAATTAAAAAAATATGATTTTTAATAATTGATGAATAGGTCAAACAATATATTACGGACGATACTTAAACAAAGTAAATCATAATGTTCTACAAAAATCAAAACGTTTATCATGGGTACACAAATAACCCTTGAAACATCATATGAAATACATCCACTGGAGTAATAAGTTCTGAATCCAAACTTACATTTGTAAACCATGTTTCTCAAATCTGCTGATAATTAACACACTTCCATCTACGACCACTGTAATGGCAGATTTCAAAAAACCTAACTCCAGAGAAAACGCAGAGAAGAAAGTAAAAGCCAACGCTAAGGTTGGCATTCACAAACAAACACGATTTTGAGAAACCCTAACTTCTAACTCCTCTGCGACCACAGCGGCAGTGACACTGGACTGTACGGTAGACGATTGAAGGAGATGAACCAACCCATGAAGAAGTGGGAGGGAATTATAAGGGAAGGACAAAACGGGGTTTTCGGGTGCTGGGAATGATAGAATGGACACTAACGGGCGTGCGAGGACTGAAAAATAGGTCCCGCAAAAAGATAAGGATCTGCCCCCCTCGGATTTGTTGTCGAGGACTGGAAAAAAACTATTTGACTTTGACAGGCCCCTGACCAATTTTTCCAATAATGTGTTCTAAATATTTTCTTCTAGATTTTTAATGGTGTAAATAGTCACCCTTTTATTTAAGATTTTTAAAGGGTGATGCTGCCCTTTAAGGTACTCTTGCCATCATTATTGTCGGTTGAATGCTCTTCGATCATTATAAGAAAAAGTTTACTATAATCAATTGAGGGATGAGTTGAGGAGTATAAATGGAATTTTTCCTTCTCAAATATCTTCTTCTTAAAAGGTAAATTGCAAAATTCCTCTCTTGCTAATATTTGCTATGCATGTTCTGTTTTTGGAGCATAAGTTATATTTCTCTAGAAGAAATATAATGAGGAGCTTTATTAGTCTACCTCATATAATAAAAAAAGAAAAGATTAAAAACAATATTAGAAAATTCCTAACCATATGAGATAGGCCCCACCGTCATTGTAGAAAAGGTAAAATACAGGATGTAAATTCCTTATAATTACCGGTTATCCAAACTTTTTTTTAAAAATCCTTCCTTTACATTTTCTCCCCTCCTTTATAGGTCCGTCAGGGTTAACTATACACGGTTGAGATGAGGCGGCTTTCCACCGGAACTGAACATTTCTGGGAGAGAACCGATGCCAGCCTTCTTAAGTTATCCGGTTATTGTTAGTGCAAGTTTGATTGGGACTCAGAAAGTGCAGAAGGAGGAAATAGAAATTTTTAAAATCATTTTTATTAGAAATAGAAAAAACAATCTATGAAGGAGTTTTTTAAAATTATCCTTTCTCAGCACTGATTGAGTTCAATATAACCTTACACTTAGAGGATCTCTATTCTTTCTTAAATGACCGGCAGCTTCTCTAAAGTACAAAACAAGCTCATCAAGTTCATCAGGCTTCCTGGCTACAGGGACGATGGATGGGTGAAGATGGAGCTAGAGGAGTTCTTTATAGACCATGGAAGCCAGCGGGTGGTGCATATGCTAGTGATGGATCATCTTCGAAGGAGTGGAAGTGAGGCCTAAACGACTACGAGAGTTATCTCTCTCTTATATACACCATTATATACATGTATATAATATTATTAAATAATTTTATTAATTTTTAGTCTCTCTAATTTTCTTAATTTATAAATAACTCCATATAATATCATATCTAGTAAAAACTCTTCATAACCTTACTTTTATTTTAAAAATACCATTTTTATGGATTTTTTTAAATATTCAGTTTTTAAAATATTTTAGTATTTTTCGATAAAAGTGAGAATCAATTTGTATGATCATGTAGGACATAATCAGGGTCATAAGAAAACTTCAAAAAAAATATTTCTTTAAATAAAAACACCGACAGTGCTGCCCGTGCAGCAAGTCTTTCTCTTTATTTAAACATGTATTGATATTGATATATAAATATAATTATTTATATCACTATATGGTTTTATATAAATGTATTGTTTTATAGTTGAACATATATAATTTATGTAACCTATATATTAATACAACATTGAGTGCCATATATTTGACCTAATAATACAGAAACATAGCTTGTATATACATGAATTTATTACTTATTTAAGGATACGCTTACAGTACATAGTTATATCTCTTATCCTATGATTAACATATATACAGGCGCAAGATTATATCCTATATACATAGAGAGAGAGAGGAGTACTATGGTGTGTTTACAATGGTGCGTGTTTCTCACACATTATTTTGACTCTTTCTTCATATTAAAAAACAAAAATCATGATAAATTTTTAAATATTCAACTCTTCTTTTAAAATAAATTTCATTCATTTTGGCTTAAGTTTCACCGTTGCATCGTGAAACTTTTAACATAAGTCGTCTGATTTTACATTCGTAAATTGATGATGAATACTAAAATCCCAAGAGATAGGAACAACGCTAGGGTATAATCTGACGAGTTTTTTATTTTTTTGACTATTTTGTATAATTTTTAAAAATCGATATTTACATGTACCCAATAGACAGTTAAAGATCGAGTTTCAATATCAAACTACAATTAGACGGTCAAAATAAAACTCCAGGAGATGACAACAATCCTAAAGAAGATTATTGAATATTTAAAATTTTATGAAAAATTTTATTATTTATTTTTTAGATGTAATGATAGAATTCAAAATAGTGTGTGCGAGTTGACCGCATGAACTGTAGCGAATCACATTCTAACATTTCTCTCTCTCTTTCTATATATATATATGTATATATAAAGAATTTTCCTCTTCCCTCAAATTTCTCCCACATTCCAGCACAGCCCTTTGGCTGCTTGAAGGTAAGCAGGAAACCAAGTGAGTTACACAGAACTCACTTCTTCATCTCACTTTAGTAGTTTGGTTGTTTAAAAGTATTCTCCCTACAACAACTCAAGAAGAATCCGTGTGATTTCTTTAAAAAAAGTTTCGAACACACTTCCGAGTAGCTCACGTCCCTTTATTTTATCTAAACATTACTTCTATCTTAATACTTTAAATGCAATCAAACAATTAAAATTGACTTCGTTGTACACAGTCAAATAATAAAGAGTAATACTTGTTGTACTGTATCAAAACTGAGTTAGAATAGGCCACCCATCCCTTTTTGCCGGTTAGAAACCTTACATGGTCCTTATCCTCCTGTTAAATGCATCCCAACGTCATTCGCGCGTCAGCGCACATAGGGGCATTGGATTAAAAAAAAAGAAAAACCCTTGAAATGTTTTAAGTCTGACGCCCTCCATGTACGTGGACGTGCAGACGACGTCCGAACACATTTAACGGGAGGCCGATCTCATGATGTGTTCAAGAGCTTTAGCATGCTCTCGAGTGCTTCATCATGCTCTCGAAAGCACGAGAACAGCATGCTCTCGAGATCATCAAATGAGCTCGAGAACTTTAGGACATGTTCGAATGCTTCAGCATGTGTTTTAAGATGTAATTGAAAAATAGATTGACGGTTTTTTTTATTATGTTTTTAATTTGATGCCCCTCACGCCACGAATGATGTGACGCATTTAATGGGAGGGGACAAGGGCCATATGGGGTATCTAGATGACAAAAGGAGATAGGGCGGTCAATTCCAACTTATTGTGGTGCTGCAAACGTTATTCAGTAATAAAAACGACTTCTTTAAAATGAGTTACATCAACCATAGTATGATAATTTAAACCACTTTCATGAACTCACCTCCAATACAAGTGAGGAAACTTACCACCAGATATGCTTTGCAAACCAGCGCATCCTAAAAATCATAAAATAATACTTGTTCTATTGAGGGTCAATGCAGCAAAATGAAATGACATTGGTCCACACTAATTCGGGTGCCTGTTCTTAGCATGATAAATACATGTGGGTATGACAAATATTATTTGTCATGTTTACGAAGTATTTATCATGTTTAAAAAATATTTATCATCTTTACGTATTTGTGTATAGAATTTTTAATGTGACAAATATTTTGTAGGCACGACAAATAGTATTTATCATGCTTAAAAATATTTTTCATCCCTACATATATATATATACATATTTATGGATGTGATAAATATATTTAAAAAATGAGTATCATTTTCATATGTATTTATCAAATTTAAAATTTTGTACTCATATTTAATATTTATGTGATCCATCTGAATAAAAAAATTATCTAACTTATACGTTATCGGACCAACGACTTTGTTTGCCGCACTGAGAGCACTACTTAAAGAGTAAGTGACCGGTTCGGGTGGGTCTTTTCTCGAAAACAGGGGCCCGAAGGGGAACTCGCAGTCTGCAAACACGAAGGGAAGAAGCCGCCGGAAGAAACCTCTGGCAAACGCGAACGGAGGGGATGCAAATAGAAACCTGATCAGCGATCACCGCTGTGTGAAGATTTCCGCTTCCGCCTGCGGCGCGGGTCCTCCCCTTCTGCGGATGCCATCATCTGCACATCCGAAGGAGCCCCTTTCGATGGTGAGCTCTCCCAATACATTTTTCCTTTTTCTTCTTTTTCACCTCTCCCTCTCGCCGGAAAGTCCCTCTTTTCTCATAGGAAGGGCCCATCTTCGGATGCCTTTGCAGACCCAGATTAATAAGAACCTATTTTCATCTGCGGATGTTGTGTATGACCAAAAAATCTGCACATGGGTACCAGTTTTCCCATCCATGTACCACGGAAGTTACAAGAAAAATGAAATCTTCCAGCTCCTTTTTGCCTTCTAATGGACATATATTCTTATTCTACTTGGGATGTCTTTGGTTCTAACCCGAGGCATTTGTTCTCTTCTGCCCTTTGAACAATCCATTGTGCCTACAGCCTTTTCACCCCTTTTCTGGGAGCTTGGATTCACACTACAAGAGTGTGGGTATGAAGCTGGAAATCTCCAATTTTTGTCAATCTAGTGGAGATTATATCAGGGTTTTTTGTCTTTTTAGAGCAAAGTTCTTTAATCTTTGAACCTGAGTCCGTTTTATTGTAAGGGAAACTTCCTTTCCGAGCGCTTGTGTGAAAATAATATGTTGTTTGTTTTTATGTGATTCTGTTCATCGACTTTGTGCATGTTTTCAGTTCCTAGTGTTCAAAATGCATGCAGGCTACACCACTTCTAGCAGGGCTGGCGGTAGCCGCTGCTGCTCTTGCCGGCAGATACGGAATCCAAGCTTTGAATGCATACAAGACTCGGCCAGTTGTTCCTCGAATGCGCAAATTCTATGATGGGGGCTTCCAACCTACAATGACCAGAAGGGAGGCTGCCCTTATTCTTGGTGTCAGGTAAGAATAATTTACATGTAGGCAACGCATAGTAGCTCCACATATTCATAGACATTTAGATATGTTATGCAAAAACAATTGCAGTAGAATATCGAATTGATAGAGAGATGATTGGCAATTCTAAAATAGTTATCATTTTTATTTGCACTATTATGACGTTTTAAAGTCTCAAATTCAGAGTGTTCGTCTGTTTTTTCCCTCTTGGGGTTGTTTGTTTCAATGTAAAACTCCGTAATTCACTTGTTTCAAAGTCACCGGTTTTCAAATCAGTGAACTTGTATGGTTTAAAATCGGGGAGCTTTTGTTTGGTGGTTTCTAAAACCAAATAAGAGAATGCTTCAATCTTTTTGTTTTAGTTTACAATGGGCATGTGCTGTAAGCCAAAACAAGGGAATTGGGCTGCCACGTGGGCAGACAAGGCCCATACAGGATTTTATTTACAGTGTTTTTCATCGTTCTGAAAACACCACAAAAGGAAACATTTGTTTTAGATTACCCTGTTTCACGTTGAAACAAACAACCCCTTAGTGGGAAAGGCTCTACTGTATATGTTGTCATATGTTATAAAGTACTCTGCCTGAAAGTATAACTTTAAAATCTCTACCTCTGGAAAAGGGAAAGATCATTAGTGATAAATCTTATATGAACAATATGGGTGAGGGTGGTGGATGGTATTTGTTCTCGTGCATTTGTCTGAAAGATGTGGAGAGGATCAGTTGGTCATTGAGAAGAAGGCTTCGTCAAATGAGTACAAGTCTTATAAGGACAAAGTAGGAATGGAAGTCTGGTGCACTTTGAAGGATCTGCAGATTTTTAGTGTTCCCCATTGGCAAAAGTTAGGAAATGCTAATATGTTGATCTATGTTTTTTCAATTATGAGTTCATGGCTATTTTTTTATATTTAAGGACTGAAAAGATTATTCAACCAATGCTCCTTGATTTATATATTAAATTTCAAATAAGGGATTCCTTACCTAAATGATACTACTTTGAGTTTTTCCATATTTTTCTGATTTTATGATCTTTTATGTTTTAAGGATAATTATATGACCTTCATCCAAGAACATGCTTTTATCACATTAGAAAAGTTGTGTGATATTTTTATCACGTTAGATATTCTTTTGTTCAGCCCTCTTTTATGCCACTTCATGTGCATGCAAATGCCTTATATGCTGCCACCTACACCCTTGCATAGTTGCATGCCATTGGCATAGCCCACCATGGTGCCTGCACACCATCACCTATGCCCGCACCTAATGTCTAGGTTTCTTCTTCCCCCTTTTTCCCCTTTCTCTTTTCCTTTCTCCTCCTCCTCTTTTCACAACATTATAACTTTAAACATCGATTTTGTTTGTATATACTTTGAAGGAGAATGGGACCACTAAGTAGCATAACTCATACATTTTTACTCAGCATACGTTGCCACATGCCCGAGGTTCAATTGCTATTACCACATTGAAGAAGAATGTATATCTAATGTTAGATATGTTTATGTTTGATTATTGGACAACTAGTTGAATGACAATGCACATCATATGTAATATATTCTACATGTTATGGAAGTTACCCTTTAGCTGCTCAATTTACTGCTCCTTGGAAACTGTTAATTTTTTAAAATGCTAGCAAATAGAGGGTATATCGTTATAACTAATTGATTGAACTTATCAAATGGATATGTAATATTGTTCATGTTCTCAAAAGTGATATTATTTATATAGGGGTTGAGTATACGAATTTAAATGTGTATCTAAATATTTTTGAAGGTGGAGTGCCCATCTACACATCAGTAAAGTCTGAACTTTTTTTATTTCATTTTAAAAGAAGTTGGGGTATGCTGCCTGGTTGGTTCTGTTTCCATTAATTCTTCTTCATAGCCAAATAGCCTTATAGGCAAGAAATGGGAAGTCTTTCTCCTATCTGGCCGTTTCATGAATCAAATGCTTCATATGAGAGCAAGTACAACTGAGAACCACCGGCTGAGCTTAGCTCAGTGGTACTGGGTAGTTTTATGGATAGGAAGGGGAGCGTCCAGGTCCAAACCTGGGTGGGGTGTAGTTTGGGTGAAGTGTGCCCTACCACTGTGGTAGGGACCTCAAAAAAAGGAAAAGGTACAATTAAGAACCAAAAAGTGAGCTACCCTTGACAAACCCAACATAGAATCTAGTATACTGAGACAAACTTGCATGTGGACATTTCAATTGCAAAAGTATTTACATGTTTGTATAGTTGGCTTAGCCTAACACATGATTTGCCATGCTGAACTCTTCGAATATCTTACATTGTTAATTTCAGCCTCTTTAGAGGGGAAATCAGACCTTGACATTCGCACGCATGTGCAGTTGTGCACACACAGTGAAAACTTGAACATACTGATTTATCAGGGAGGGGGAAAGGTGATTATTCACATCTCGAACTTCTTGAACACACTGATGTATCAGAGAGGGGGAAAGGTGATTATTCAATTCTTGAGCTTCTTGAACACACTGATGTATCAGAGAGGAGAAAGGTGACTACTCACACCTTCATTACTCTCGCATTGTCATTTGGCTTATTTAACCTTCCTTTCCCTCACTTTTCTATGGTAGTGGATTGCAATAGAAGAAAATAGGTTATGCAATATAGCTGTTGTAGGGACATGGAATTCAAGATTTTTAGGGAAGTCTGATTTGGGTTGATTCAAAGTGCACAGGAAGGATGGAATTCACCTGACCATCAAGAAGTAAGCTGAATCATTTAAAAATTATAGTGGGCACAACAGAATGTAACCATTTTTTGCTTTTTATTAAATTACTTTCCCTAGATGGTTGAATTCATTCTGTCTGAATTGAGATTATCCCAACTCAGTTCTGGGGATCCAGCTGATTTGGAATGAGAAGAGTTCCTTTGCGTGGGTTTTAGCTCGTGACATTGTGTGGTCAACACACTCATGACTCACCAGCTTCCAAGGTGTATGCTGCTTTGGCTTGCATTGGCTGTTTTCTTGGACCTCCTTGTTATGTCTGGCAAAGGTTCTTAGCTGAAAAGCCAGATTAAAAAAGGCAAAAGCAGAGGCTATTTCTGTTTTTGTTTGCTTCGCCAGTATTCAAATATGACTTTGATATCCAGGCATTAATACCATTAGTAGCGATGTCCAACACATTGATTCCATTAGTAGTTCATACTGGCATACTCTGACACGATATTTAATCATTCACTTTTTCCCTATCCAATAAGAGATTTTAAATATTTAAAGATATGCTGTTCCCGAAATAGTGGTAAGAAGCTTGCAGAGTGATTTTTCTAGGGAGATGGGTTACAAAATTTTTCCATATGTATGGATCGAATGGACTCGTCTAGCGGCACTTTGGAATTCATTAACGGAAATGTGATACTGTGCACCTTCAAAAATTGGCCTGAAATGATATGTGGTACATGGATGGGAAAAGGTTGTCAAACCAGTTAAAGTTAAACTTGTTTTATTTCTCCACTCTAAGAAGAATCCTGGTTCCAGGATTGATCAAGCTTTCATTGATCATGTATAATTGTATCTTTTGGACTTTCTGCTATTATATGCCTAGTGTGATGTAATTTCTTCTGTTTTAAAGCCACATGCTTTTTTGTTAAGTTTCAACCATTTTTCCCCAACAGGGAAAATGTCACAGCCGAAAAGGTCAGAGAGGCACATAGACGAGTAATGGTTGCTAACCATCCAGATGCAGGTGGAAGCCACTATCTTGCCTCCAAGATTAACGAGGCAAAGGATGTGCTGCTTGGAAAGACTAAGGGTGGGGGTTCTGCGTTTTGATTTTTCTAATCTTACAGAGATCTTTTATTTTGCATGATGGTACTGTTGAGTTCCACACTCCTATTTAGTGGAAGCTATGATATTTCTGCTGTTGCAAATGGCCCCGTTTCGTTGTTTAATCAACACTCATCAAAGGTTGGGGATAGCGGGCTACTTTTTTTTTCCCTGCGATATTTCACCAGACTTTGTTGCCTGCTTATATTTTTTTTTCTGGGTAGTTTCTGGGGGGAGCTTTGAGCAAGATAGGGTGCAGTAGCCCAAGTATTATTTGATATCATAATATGTATTGCCTCGGCACATTGTTGCCTAATGAAAATGGTTTGACGTTAGCTAGTTTTGAATGATTATATAGCGGTTATCACTATCATTCCCATTATTGTTAGTTGTTACCAATATGAACGGGTTTGATGTGTTTATTACTACCAAGAATATTGTTATTACTATTGTTGTCATTTATATCCTGTTATTATTAGTTCCATCTTTGCTGTTATTTAATAAAGTTTAACTGAAATTCATTTATCAAGCAAAACTTTATGAAAGAATTCGTTCATCAGGGAAAGTGTCTTTGAAAGCTATCATTTCTAGAGCAACATGAGTCTGGTTTTATTGCCTCCTTTTGCATTTTAACGAGCAAATTTCCACTCAAACTGCATACAAATCTAGCTCTGTTTCAATCCCAACCTCAAGAACACTGGAGGAAACGGCAGAAGTTGCCTTGCACCCCGAGGGTTAAACAGCTCTCTTGGAGAATGCTACATTATGTGCTTGATCACATGTATATGGGATGTCTCCCACTTGTTTCAGGTGTGGTGGAGAGGAAGAAACAATAGATCACCTGTTCTTTCATTGCTTGTCAGAGGTATGGAACCTGGCCTCTCTTTCTTGGACTGCAACTGCCCTCGAATTTTTCGGCACGCAGAAGTATACAAATGTTAGCCCACTACATCTGTCGTCCAGCTTGCGTGCTGATTTAATCCCTCAAGTAACCCAAAAACAATTAATTTAGCTGAGCTTAAAGGTGCCTTTGTAAGGATTAAACTGGCTTGTCGGATGGTTTCTTCCCCACACTTGGCGAGAAGGTGATTCAGCCAATGTTATCTCAATCCTTGCGGAAGAGTCCCCATTTCTTGGCAAGTCAAAGCTCCGGTACATGGTATTCTGCAACATTTGGACAATGTGCTAGTTGAGAAATCTTCCACATTGAGGACAAATAGAATTGTGATTGTCTACGTTCGCGAGTGAGTCAGACTTCCGTTGGTAATGTCTAAACTTGTAATCGTGCCCCCCCCCCATCATAAGTAACGCCAACGCAGGCAATATGCTTGCCGATCACGGTTTGAAGCCGCTGCAGAGTTTGCTGCGGTGGAGATTTGGAAACGGGGGCTTGTAGTCCACGAAGAGGGGGAGTGTGAACCTCGGCTCAGAGTCCAAGTGTGGTGGAGAGGAAAGCAAGGGTTGTAACTTGTAAGCATGTCAAAACAACTGTTCGGGACTCCATTCTCAGTGAGGAAAGTCTAAGATCGTTAAGGGATTCGAAAGTGACTTTGGGGATAATTTTGTATATAGGGATGTAAATAGTATCCGAAAATTGATATATATGTCCGTTTCCAAAACTTAAAGGTTATAAAAGCATATAGTTTAAAGAATAAGGATATTATTTGTAGCGATCAGAAATTGGTTTGGCGTTTAGGACCGTCCGGTTCAATCTCTAGTTACTCGTTATGATAAAATTTGTATTGAAGAAGGCGCACAGATGTAAAGGCTTGCAAAAAGAAGAATGCAGTCAGGGGGTCTTCTGTTTAGGTGGGAGAAAGACTTGTTGATGCCTAAGTCAGATCTTTGAATAGAAGAAAGACTAATGGTTAGGGAGGGTGTGATCCCCTCTCTCCCTCTCTAATGGAGATCATGGGGCCTTGCCTCTGAATTGGTCCTTGCAGTGAATTGACTATGACTCGCGCTAGTTGGTGGGAGTAGAAGGATTCAAATTGTTCTGAGAACCTCTCCCTTCTTGAGAAGTCAGGGGTCTCGTTTTTTGAGCCTTGGAGGCTTTGGCCTTTCTCAAACGGTTCCGTTGAAGCAATGTCGTTAGTTGTGCAGGTGTCCAACTTCTAGAGGTATCTACTTGATCTTCCGATTGATGGTTCGTCCTCGCTCTCTCGTCAAGTTTGATGCAATCGCTAACGTTTCTTTTCCGCGACGGCACTCGTGACATGCGGACGGAGCTCCCGACAATCGAAAAACTGAAGAACGGAGGAGAGAGAAGAGAGAGGGTCTCTGTAACGACCCGCCACCCTATGATCGGAGACCCGATCACTAAATGGGTGTCGAATCATTATCCAACGGTCTCACACCCGGATCTTATACGCACATATGGAGGAGTAAGCGTTAAACAAGGTTAAATATAATATTCACACGGACTACAAGGAAGTACAGTGCGCAGAAAGTAAATTAATAATGTCCGTACACAGTCCAACAATAATTACATGGTCCAACAAATTAATTAAGTACAGGCAGAAGTAAAGTACAACAACATCGGGGCATACCCCGGAACTGAGATAGCTGCTGGTCCGTACACCAAGGAGAGCACCACACGTCGCCACACGCCACGAAGTCCACACCTGAAAACCGCAGGAAGTGAGCCACATCAGAATTGGGCTCAGTAGGGATCATCCGATCCCTTGTCTCCCACTCACGCACCCACAAGGGCAATTACCAAGATACAAGTGAACAAGATAAGTAAAACTGTAACACATTACTCCTAATTCTCTCTATAAACCACATGCATTCGGAAAATAGCATGCATATCTCAGAAATCATTCTACCAAGGAACCTACAACTCGCGTCTCGGCAAAACGCGTCAACCACGTCTCCAAAAGTGGGAAACACCGACCCGCTGAGACCAAACAGTAACCCCTCGGATAGCACGCTGGCTACCTCGGCGGTTACTCCTTCCCCCAGCAAACACCGACCCGCTGAGACCAAACAGTAACCCCTCGGATAGCACACTGGCTACTTCGGCCCAACTGGCTCAGGTGGTTACTCATTCCCCCAGCACGAGTGACACTTCAAAGGTACCACTCCGACACCGGTACAAGCTAGCTAACCCCGAGATTCACCAGGTGACCCTCTCTCACTAGGCGTCACCCCGCCACTGCTACCGTCAGCGCTGTGTCCCTCCGCACCGACACAGGGTGTCAAACGCTACAACTGTCACTCTAGGTCCACAGTAACACAAAATACGGCACGGTGCGATCCGGTCACGTGAGAAGTCTATGGTCGCACGACACACAACGCAATGCCATCCGGTCACGAAGAGTCCATCATCATCGAGTATACTAAAAACATGCATTTAACCAACTATTTAGCAGTGTAAACACATTTTACTGGCATGAATTAGTGTGGTTCTGTCTTGAATCGCGTCACCCAAGGCCGACGCCATTCAAGCATCCTAAACTGATTCATGAAATCCCGGCCTCAGAATATGGCCTAAAAGGCGTCGTCACAGGCCCACCCTATTAAAACGCGTCGCCATCCCTCGTCGCCTATTAGTGACAGAAGCAGGGATAGGCTACGGTTGATTCTCTTTAAAACGCGTCGTCCTGGGAAGCCGCCTTTTTAAAAGGCGTCACTGTCCTCAGACGCCCTCTCACAGAAATCCGGAATTAGCAGAAAACCTTAATCGGGGGATTTCTGCCTAAAAGGCGTCATGGTGGCCCGACGCTATTCCAAATCGCGTCGTCCAATCATGACGTCTTTTAGCGCTAGAATCCCCGAACTGACAGAGCCTGAGTGGAACGATTTCTGCCTAAAAGGCGTCATGATGGCCCGACGCCCTTCTAAAAGGCGTCGTCCATACACGACGTCTTTTAGTGCCAGAAACCAGGTCCTGTCTCATGCCCGAAGGCTCCCTTTTCACCTCCAAAAACCCCAAAATCGCCCAAAAACAGAGGAGAAAGAGGGGCAAGCCAAACCATCATAAACCCACATTCATAGAAATTCTCATTCCCATCAAGAAGAGCTCCTAAACATGCTTGTTCTACCCCCAAACACATCATGCATCACATGGAAACTACGGATGAAACGAGTGCAATCTACGCAAGGTTCGTCCCCCTACCGGTTCTTGAACTCCTCCTGGCTCCGTACCGCCGAACCGCCGCACCGCAGGCCGCCGCCGGTACTCCCGAGGATGTCGCCACTCCGCCGAGACGTCGGCCGCCGTCCGGAGAATAGAACGCCGCGAAGGAAGTGGTGGTGGTAGTGGTGAGAGGTAGAGAGGCGTTGGAGTGGTGGAAGAGGAAGGGAAAGGGGAAGAAAGGGGTCGGAGGAAGCGGAGAGGGGGAGGAGAGAGAGTGAGAAGGTGAGAAATGAAGGAAAGAAAGGAAGGCTCGCGGGGTCAATCCGAACAATGGTAAAATGCGTCGACCTATCCAGATGCCTATCAGATGACAAGACGGGCCGTACTGACAGAAGCTCTGAAACGCGTCCATCACTACCGACGCCGCTCAAACGACAAGACCGGCACCGTACACTGACATCTCAGGGTCGTAGTCTGAATCGCGTCGTCCATCACAGACGCCTATCAGACGATAAGTCAGGGGCCATACTCTCGCGGCCCGAAACCCGCTCACGTGGCGCCCACGTGGCACAACAGCTAAAGACCTAAATGGCGTCCACCTAGCAAGACGCCGTTTGAAAGGCGTCGTGCAGGGTCGACGTCATTAAAGGGAAATTCTCAAGACCCTTCAAGGTCCAATCCAGGGGATTCCGACCCGAAACCGACCCGAACACTGAACCCGAATCCTCAGTCCTTACAGTCCCCCTAGCTGGGTGCATGACATAGAGAGGGAGAGGGGGGGGGGGGGGGAGGGGGAAGTCGGTCTGGAGGGAACCCCTAGGGTTTGGCCCAGGGTTCGCTCTTAGCTCTTACTTATATTTGTAGGTGCTTAGAATGACCGTGTGATTAACATGAAATATCTATGTTGTTTAGTGTAAACTAACCTATTAAAAACAGCAACTAAAGTGCAGTGATCGCCAGAAACTTTTAACTAAAAAGTTTCAAAAGAGATATGATCGCCTACCTTTCAAACGCGGAAGATTGAGTCCTTGGTTCCCCTTCCCCAGCCGGCTGAAGAAAGAGAGCCATTTCTTTGCTTTTTGTTCTTGCTGTTGAATTTGAAGTTGAGGATCGTCCAGAAGTCTTTCTGACTTTGTGCTTGATTTCCCCTTTTGATTCTCTTGTTGTTGTTGAGTGCAGCAGAGACAGAAACAGAAAACGAAGAATTATGATGAGAATTTAAGTAGAAGCAGTATCTGAACTAATCATGATGTTAAGCATATTTAAAACAGCAAACTCACTTGTTTAGTGGCTTTGAAACCCCTTAGATCAAGTAGGTTTTTGAAAGATTATGCTGTGGTGTGTGTTTGCATGAAGTGAATATGAAGAATGAAACTAATGAAATGAATGCAGTAATGAAAAACTTATGCCCAATCGATTAAAGCTCTGAAAGGATGAAGATCTTGAAAGAGACGCCGACTTCTGGAAATGGCAGCGCTCCGGCGTTCCGACGTTGTTGCTTCGATCTTCAAATCGCTATAACGCTATGGCTCGACTCAACTCAATTCTCTTCTTCTTTTTTTTTTTTTTTTACTCTTCAACATGCAGGGTATTTATAGGCATTTCTTGCGTTCGAGATTAACATTGAAAAATTTCGGATTTATCTATCTTAATCGACAGATAAATACTAATTAATTCATCTTTATCTGTAATTATCTAAAACGCGTCCACCTTGGCTGACGCCTTTCAGATTAATTAAGATAAGGATAAATATCCGGGAAAACTTATCTTTATCTTTATTAGGTAAAACGCGTCCACCTGTGTAGACGTCTTTTAGACTAATTAAGATAAGGATAAACATCCGGAGGGGAAGTTAAAACCACTTAGGAAACTTAAAACGCGTCTACATTAGCAGACGCCTTTTAGTTAATTAATTAATTAATTAAAATTCAAATTTAAACGTTAAAACAGGAATAAACTCTAAATCGCGTCCACACAGGTTGACGCGTTTTAGAATTCTGAATCGCGTCCACATAGGTTGACACGTTTTAGAAAGAATTCTGAATCGCGTCCACACAGGTTGACACGTTTTAGAATTTCTGCATCTTTTAACTGAAATTTGAGCTAAAATCAATTTAATTGATTAACTTAAACATGTCTGTTAAACCCGACACTCAAAAATATTAATAAAAATTAATTAATGATTAAATATCAGACCATTCTGAGACATTATTATATGATATGAAATTTACTCAAAATGATGTCAAAATTAGCGTGTCTACAATATTAAGTTCAGATAAATTTTTACAAAAGTCTCCAAATTAATATAAAACTCATTTAAACACCACCGATCGAGAATATTTGTGTGTGTGACCCTTTAAGTCAAAGTACCAGTCTGATTTTGTACCCAATAAGCCCATCAACCCTTTACTAACTTAAAGTAATTAATTTCATATCTCATATTAAATAATTACTTAACTGAATTATTATCTCATGTAACTCGATTGCGTTTCTAATCAAGTTGGATACTAAGCAATACTGTATGATCTCATAAGGTAATGAGATTCAGCAATCCGCTTAAGGAACCTCTTCGTCACTAGTTACGACATGGCTATAATCCTTCACTTGTACCAATACTCTCGAGTCAACCTAAGTCATGGTCAATTGTCAAACCCTAATTGATCAACTCACTTAGATTAGATGTTGTCGTACGATATTAGAAAATACATTTTCTGATATAGTATCCTCCTGGTCAGAGACTCCCGCGCATCATTCTTAGAACATTTTCTCTATAGTTACTGAGAACGAATGATTCTGTATCGAAAACTCAATCACCTTTGAAGGTATTCTGCTGAACCTGATCACTCGACTGATTATGATTCAATGGTTAGAGATTTATTAGTCAAAGTCAAAGTCTAAAAGTCCACTGACAAGGTATTTTTGGTATCTTAGGTCTAAAGACCAACCACGCAACTATGACATTGAATCAAACTGGCTAGCAATTAGGTAGTTTACCATCTAACGATTCAAGTCGGTTCAATTTAGTAAACTCATTAACCAATAAGAACTTATAGGTTCACACTAGTGTCTTTACACCAGTGACTATGAGGGCAGTCACTCTCATCAAATGAGTAGGAGTAGCATGTACTAGTCTCACTAGATATTTGATGTCATTCTCAAATATCTTCTGACTATGAATATTTAAGAATATGTATTTAAAAGATGTCAATCTCATTAATATGATCTTATCATAATTTGAAAACTATTGCATACATTCATAGACTTCACTATGAAACGGTTAAATGATTTACAGATAATGAATATAATGCTAATATTATTATTAAATGAACAAGATTGTACAAAATATGTGATTAACTTGACGGAGACATACAATACTAACAGTTTACATATAGTATTGCCTGATAATATAATCTTTAGATATCCATTTTTGATAATTTTAAATAAAAAGGATAAGGATGTACATATTGCTTAAAGAATAAGGATATTGATACATATATTGCTTAAAGGATAAAGATAAAACCACTATTCGACCCAATATATGTTATGCCCTATACTTTTACAACATATTAATGATTTAATGAATTTAAATTAGACCAATTTAACTAATTATTAAATCATGTTAGTCCAATGCTATTACTAAGAACAGCTTATCAACTTAGTTTAAAATTTTGGGTTTGGTGAATTCGACAGTAGCATAATAAAATGATAATAACTTTATGTAGAGAACTCGGATTGAGGCATAGTGGATAATTTTAGAAAGAGCATAAAAAGATATATAACTCTTAGAAGACTACTTGCTAATTCAGATGTTTTAAGTATAAAAAAATCAATGATCAATTTCAAAAATGACTATTAATGAGAAACAAATTCTAATATGATTAAAATTTAAAATAGGAAAGAATGAAAAGTGTAATAAAATTAATCATGACCTGAAACATTAAGAAAAGATCTTTGAGTTAGACTAGAAGTAGAATACAAAAGATTTGAGTATATTTAGGATTCCAATTTGTGAGTAGAAAGTTTTTTTTTCCGGAAAAAATGTGGATTGTACCACTAATTTTATTAAAAGATAATTAAAGAAAGTACAACAAAAAAGATAGGAGATGTTCCAATCTGAAAAAGAAAACTAATTACTAAGGCATGAAACTACACAAATGTCTTATTCCACATATTTGGTGACATACCAAAACTATGACCAGACCAATTATACAGATAAGATAACACTCTAAAAGAAATATTTTCCACATAATTTTACTTCTCCGAAAAATGACGTCATTTCTTTCTCGCCAAATACTCCAGCTCACTGCATTAAGAAGAATGTCAAATATGTCTTGGTCTTCCACTGAAGCTTGCTTGCTCTTAGACGTTTGAAGAAGACCCACCATTCCCCAACATATATGAATTTTGGCTTGAAGTGCATTATACTTCCAAAGATATTCCAAATAGCTTGACTTATTGGGCAAAGGGCTATTAAATGATCCACATCTTCAGGTTCCACCCACAGAAGGAACACAATGTGTCTTCATCGGGGCACCATATTTTATTTTCCTCCAGCCATCTATCTCTCCAGACGAGTGTGTTTGCACCATTATTGACATTGTATGAAATATATTTCTCGTATTGATTGCCAGCTCTAACAATATATGCTTGCCCCGGAGACATGATGGAGATATTCCACGTGTTCAAATAGAATTTATTGTGTGGCTGGTAGTGTTTATGTCTAATCGTTTGTTTCACATATTTCCTCCTTATAAGCTCTCATACAGCTCGTTGCTTCCCGTTGTCGTGCAAACCCCTGATATTCCATGATAATATTATCATGATGCAGCAGATAGATTGTAACGACCCGCCACCTTATAATCGGAGATCTGATTACTAAATAGATATTAAATCATTAAAATTTAGAGTCAAACTAGGATCTCGATAAGTCTGGGAAATAAATGATAAACTAAGCTAAACATCTACATCACATTGAATTATAAAAGAAGTGCAGGAATTAAAAATTATTACAATTCAACTTGACTCAGCAAATAATTACATATTCCAACTAAAAAGAAGTAATTAAGCGTACATGCCTGAAAAGAAATAACAACTACATCGGGGCATACTCCGGAACGATGGTTGCTGGCGCGCAACCTGAGACAAAACCCTCCTCGCTACGCCTGTCTAGAACTCTCACCTGAAAATCGCAGGGGGTGAGTCTCATCGAAATAGATTTAGTAGGGATCCTTCGATCCCCACCACCCACTCACGCACCCACAAGTGCAACAATATGAATAAAGACAATTTAAATAAATAAAACAGTAAACACAACTCTAAAACCAATCCACCACGGAGTCCACAACCAACGTCTCAGCTAAACATGCAATCCACGCAGCCGAACGCGGAAAACACCGACCCGCTGAGACCAAACAGCAATCCCTCGGATAGCGCGCTGGCTACTCTGGCCTGACCTGGCTCAAGGTGGTTCTGCTTCCCCCAGTACGAGTGACACTCCGAATGTATCACTCCCATACCGGTACTAGCTATACTCCGGGGTACACTAGGTACCCTCTCTCTAGGCGTCACCCCACCGCTCCCACACCGGCGCCGTGTCACTTCCACACCGACATAGAGTGCCTAAGCGCTAACAACTGTCACTCTAGGTCCATGATCGCACAAAATGCAACACGGTGGGATCCGATTATGTAGAAATCATCGTCCTCGAATATGTTTTCAAACATGCATTTATCCAAACTATCTAACAATGTAAACACATGTTAATTGCATGTTTTAATGAGATTCTGTCTTGAATCGCGTCGCCCAAGACCGACGTCATTCAAGACTCATAAACTGGTTCATGCGAAAATTGGCATCGGAAGATGGCCTAAAACACGTCGTGCAAGATAGTCACCTTTTAAAATGCGTCGCTGTCCCTAGTCGCCTAATCACGACAGAAACAGAATCAGGCATCGGGGTGATACAAACTTAAATCGCGTCGTGGGAGGCAGCCGCCATTCAAAAAGCGTCGCTGTCCCAAGATGCCATTTAACGTTCTCTAACAGGTTTCTCCCAGCCTTCCGAGTATAAAAAGTGGAATTTCTTCCCGAAAATCTCCTAAACATGTTCTAAAACAGGAAAAACGTAGTTTTTAATCAAAATATAACGGAGATCGTCATCCTACCGGTTACTTGAACTCTTCCGAACTTCAAGCCGCTGGACCGCCACGCCACAAACCGCCGCTGGTACCGCCGTGGATGCCGTTACTCCACCAGGACGTCGGCCGTCGTCCATAGAGCAATACGCCGCGGAGGAAATGGTGGTGATAGTGGTGGAAATTAGGGAGGGGGTTTGATAGAGTGGAAGGAGAGGAAAAGAAGGAGAAGGGGGAAGGGAGAGCGAAGGGTTCAGAGAGAGAGAGAAGAGAGAAGAAAATGAGAGAAATGAGGGAAAAGAGGAAGGGTTCGTGGGTTTAAACCGAACCTAGTTAAAACACGTCGCCCAACATCGACGCCGTTCAAGTGACAAGACTATGGCCGTACTCTTGCGGCCCGAAACTGGCCCACATGGCGTCTACGTAGCACCAACGTAGCACACTCTAAAACACGTCTTCTTAACAAGACGTCGTTTGAACCGCGTCGAACTTGCGAGACGCGATAAAGAACTTATGTTCCCAGCCCCACAAAGACCCAAATCAAGAGATCCGACACCGAAACTAACCCAATAACTAGATCCAAAATCTCAATCCTTACACAGATCCCTTTGCCCAGCTTCAATATATTCTACATTGAAGAACTCTTTGTTGTCCTTTAGCAAACTCCTCAACTCTCTTTTCCCTTTTAGTTTAGAAACATGCCCTCCACATTCTCAGTCACTGTAAATCCTTCTAAAATGACCCACTTTCCCTTGAATCTGTACACCAATTGCCAATGGTTTTAACTCAATTTCTTTATTATCCCATTCCTCCAAAACAGAAACCTTTCCAATGTTTGATTTCTCCTTCCTTTTTGTAACTTTCTTGTTACTGCCAACGCATGGTACCAGCTCGAAATCAACTGGTTGCTGTTTGTCGATGTCATCCACATAATTCGAGAAGGGGACAAATGTATGGGGGTAGAGGACGGAGGGGGGATTCAATTTCAAATAGTTACCCGACATGATTGCTAACTGTTGTTGGTTCATGGACCTTTAATGGCATATCCCAATTCATTTGTTCTAACCGAGTCAACTCATCGAACTCAGTTGTCTTCTTCCCACTGTCACGATCAGAATCCCTTGCTTTGTAAACCTTTTAAGCTTCTACCACTTCTTTGTACGACCAATCTTGATCCGGAGAGTTTTCCTCTACCTGAATAAAAATCCACATACAGGTATCCCCCCACCGTAATTTAATAAAGTTGGAATCTTCACATTATCCTCAATTTCGACATGAATCCTAGCGTATTCCATTTCTTCCCAGGTCATTGTTTTTTTATCAACTTCCTTTAAGAATCCAAAGGTAGATGCAATTCTACTAAATACCTCCACGTCCTAAAGAGGAAATGGAAGGCCTTTGATGCAGAACCACTTCAGAATGCCTCTGCCAGCTAAATGAACTCCCTTTGTAATTTTCCATGGGTAACAGATGACATTAACTCCTTCACAACAGATGATTTTGTTTGACAATAAGTTCTTCCAGGTTGCCGCTGAAGAATACCTTATGAAGACTTTGTTTTCACCAAGTCGGCCAATCCTCTAAGAAGATTCATTTGGTAATATCTTCTTCAATTCTTCTAACGGTTCCTCCTCCTTCAAAAGACCATTTTTCACAATACCTATCAAACTTCCCTTACAAGTATTTATGTTCATATTATATCTATGAAACTAGGGAACTTGTACAGACGGTTCATTCAAACTTCCTTGATAGCCTATTTGTTGTTTCTACACCCTCACCCCTCCTGCCTCCTCTACTTCTTTTACAGAGCAAGATAAGCTTTGATATCCCACTCTTTTACATCTTCAATAGACCATAGCATTCTTGCAACCACTTGCAAAGTGACCATTTTCGGGGCATTAAAAACAATGAAAATCCTCCCTCTGTGATGGTCACGATTGTACCGATAGCTTCTCTTCATGCGGTTCTGTTCTTCGACCCTCAACATTTACTCGTAATCGTTGTCCTCGACGAGTAGAAGCTTGATGGGGGCACAACATTCGTAAAGGAAACCTAGCTCTGATTTGGGAAATCGGAGCACAAGTTATCAAACACCTTTTCCTTAAATCTGCCAGGATACGCGAAAAGATATAATTTTACATGTACACCCGACCTTGTATTACCACAAATACCTTTTTTGTAAAGGAACCTCATGCTAATCGACTGACTGAGATGTCTTCACAAGGATTTCATGAAGATGTTCACTTTTTTCTCATAATCATCTAAAATGACAAATCAACCAATGCATTTGACTGCTTACAAGGGTAAAAAGTAAACAACCAGTGGCTCTTCTAACCTTGGTATTCATGGTAGTTAGATTCCACTTGAACTTAGATTCTGCAAACAGATTTATTTGACGAAATCTTGATATTTTAAACATAATTTCGTGTATAAAATTATAAATTAGATAAGACAACTCTCGTTAGAAAGATAACTCAAAATTATAGAATTTTAATGCAGATCATATTTTTAAAAGAAATCATTTACTAGTTAAAATTGGATATCTTTGGACGGAAATGGGATCTGGTAGATTTCTTGTTCGGAATATTTAAGATAACATATTAGTAAAATAGAGATAACTTTTCATATAGAAGTCCAAAATAATAAGGTTGCCGACTTTGGAAACATACAAAAAAATTATAAAACTTTGTAGAAGAAAGTTTTTATAATTTTTGACGTTTAAGGGCTCAAATGTAGATATTTTCATAAAAGAAAACTACATGTTACAAAATAGAGTCCAATTTGCGCTAAGATTGTCACTTTAACTTGAAGAGAAAGTCTTATGGGGTGAAACTCCAACCCTAAGAAGGAAGGGAGAATTAGTATGGATATGAAAAAAAGAATTAACTATAAATAAGTCATTGCATTTGTGTTGAAACCATTAAGGCCACAACTTTGTTTGAAGAGATTAGTTTTTGTATTGTTCTTGAGAGGATGAAAGAGGGAAGGCTACTAAGCTGCAAGAGGTGCTTCTTCAATGTGAGAAGGCTCTTTTGAGACCTTAGAAAGTGTGTAGAAGAGCTTAGAAGGGATGAAAGTCGTGGAACTTACTTGGAAGAATTCTATAAGTCATCAAAAGCGATCTTTCTTTAAGAAATAGGAGGAAAACCCTAAGCAAGACTATTTTGTATTAAAAATTATATCATATTTCAAATTTTTAAAAGCTAATCGATTAGTAAGAAACTTTATATAGATGTCTACTTTATGATCACTAAATTTCATATTTTTTTGATTTTATTTACTATTTATTCGATGATTACTCTCTTAATATATGCAATATGTTTATACATTCTATTTTATTTTCAACTATGATTATCTGACTTACAAATGTTTATTCTCCTTAGTCCAATGTCAATTTAGTTAAAGTTTTGATAGAAATTTATTTTATATGTTATTTTCATGTCTAATAAATTTTATAATTTTGAAAGATTTTTATATTTATTCCATAATTTTCTTGTTAAACTATATAATATGCCATGATAATTTTGAAATCTTAACTTGTGAACTTATATCTTATTCGATTTATGTCCAAATCATATTAAATTTTATGAAAAACTTTGTTATATTATACTTGACCTCTCTGTAAAATTTGAGAATTTTATGACTATATTTTCTGTTTATTTTATCATCTGTTTTAATTTAAATTCAATTAAAGTCAGATTTTCGGAGTCGAAGTGGAAGTTAGAAATCATATTAAATCGATTTAGAAATTGATGAAATTCTGTAAACATTTCATATATGACTTAATCTATTTATTATTTTTCACCCTAATTATTTAATTTTTAGTTCTAGAAAATATCTTTTAATATCTAAAAAATATGATTTATAATTAAAAAATTCTGAGAAAATTTTTATGACTTACTTTTCTATCAAAGAATATGTTGGAATCATCTTTGATCTGATTATCTATGTACATGACATACTTGACTATTTATGCGGTTAGTTTTTATGAAGAAGTTATATATTTTAACTGTTATATATGTGTTTCTCTTTGCTTATTGAATTTTCAGATCTATAATGACTTTGAAATTTGTGAAAAATACTTGTATCATATTTGTTTGCATTTTTTTGGATATTGTGATCATAAGAAGATTGGGGCACACTTTACAAGCATATGTAGGGTGAGTTCTACTTATGGACAACGAAAAAATATCAGTGATTGTGAATTTGTGATTAGTCATATGAGATGGGACATTAGACTCCTTGACTATACATGTGTTATGACTTTAACATATTTATATGTTCTAATATTTATTTTGCTCGACTTCTTATGTTATAGTTGGATGCATATTTATTTGATATGTTTGGATATAATATAAGTAACACATAAATATGAAATATAACTTGGTGTTAATATCATTTGAATTCAACTTATAATATATTTAGGTATTCTTTTGAAATTCTGAGGATCTGCGCTAAGCATGAGATCTTTAAGTTATTCATGAGTAAATTCTGATTATACTAACTTAAAGCTATATGGTATTCAATTTGAGCATATTTATTAGAAAATACAACTAATTTAGTAAATGTATATATGACTATGTTTTCTATCATTCTTTTATTTGAACTATATGTAGAACAATGCAAAAATATCATGTCTAATATAATTATATAATGTGATTTACAAAATTATTATATGTTAAGTCATGTGGATGATTTGAAGCCTACTGAGTAGTGGATTCATAAATCAGATTAATCATTTTTTTAGGAAAAATCGATTTAAGATTTATCTAGATGGGGAATCAAGCATATTGAATTTTTATAAGACCTATTAATTGTCAAAATAGTAGTTTGATGTAGCAGGAAATTATAAGAGATTGATGTACTTTTCTTTATTCGGTGAGATTGAGAATTTCGATACTAATTGATAGATATTATAATTTGTTAACTTTGATATTGATTATCTTTTGGATACTTTAGATTAATTAATGATTATGTCATTTATTTAAATTGTATTGTAGTTGTTTAACATGTTTGTTATGATATGATTTATCTTAAAATTACGCGATCAAAGTCTCAGTTAAAAAAAATATAAATTGAATCCGGAGCATAACAATATATATCATTTTACATCCATACTCTTATATGCTAAATTTCAAAATGTTGTGCTTGCTTACGTATTATCTTACTTACCATCTTGATATGTGATATTTAATATTATCACTTCAATAACATATTTGATATATATAAATATTTCATATATGCGATTAAATGACATATTTGATACACATGTTGTCTTATAAGGGCATATATGATATGAAAATAAGTGTGGTATTTTTGAAAGTTTAGCATGAAGGAGTGGTTAATATGAAATTATCTCAATTTTTTATAGTACTTTTTATTTTGAGTTATACCCACAGATATTGTGTAGACTAAATTTTTTTATTTTTTTTATTTTATGAAATTTTTTATGGTGGTCCCCATCATGCTCGACATGCGCATACAATTCGACCTTCCATTGAACAATCCAAAAAGATCTAAAAGAATAAAAAACCAAGTCGATGAATGGTGATATTTTTTATTTTTTAGAATTTTTGGATCATCCGATCTAGATGGGATTGTACAGATGTGTTGGACACGACGGGGCTGACATTAAATTTTTTTTTTTTTTTTTTAAATTCTACTACAACTGTCCGATCTAATGGATCGGGCAGCCATGCAGTGCGGTCCCACTCTTTTATTTCGAGAAATGCTTTGCAGCGCGTGCGGGGGTGCAGCACGCAAGCTGCACCACACACCACGTGGCGTTGGATCGTGCACTAACGCGATCTGCTTTTTTTTTTGAAAAAAATTAACTGTCCGATCTCGGTACGTATGCCAATCTGAGGTCTCCTCCAACTCGGCAAATAATAATAATAATAATAATAATAATAGAAAATTTCTGCACTGCTGGATGCCGTTCGATCTCTTAGATCGGACAATAGTGGGGGCCATGGTCCAGCTAGTCTTACTCTTTACTTTTGGGTTTAATCTAAAGTGACTTTGAGTAGAAACCATTAAAACTGCCGACGAAGTTAGCCATCCAATAGTTAATTTTTTAGGAAGTAAAGATGACAATGTTTCAAAGTTTATTATGTACATGTATTGATAACAATATTTTAAAGTTAATTATGTAGACGTATTACAAGTATTGTATAGGACATTAAAATGTAACTTATATTTTTTGTTTCTAATTTCTTTTATTTCTACTTTAGATTTATATAAACCATAAAGCATTGATCATGTTAAAGTTGCAAACGGGTTAGATCGGATCAAGGGATAGCTTGTTGCATTTGGTCAGTCAACTCTTGTGCTCATTTAAATGTCTGGAAGGATGCCTGGATTCCGGATCTACCTTATCTGGCAACTGTTAAACACGGTTATGAAGGTCCTATCCCCCAACGTGTTGATGAGCTGATATCTAATGGTACATGGTATAGGGATAAAATTGCTGAGCTATTCAATCCTCAGACCAAGAATGCTATCCTTAAGATTCACCTGTTTCAGAATTCTGGTTGGGCTACTGATAAACTGATTTGGAAACCTACCAATGACGGTAATTTCAATGTTAAATCAGCATATAGATGCTTGGTTGATGTGCAGAGACCGACTTCTTCAAGCAGAGCTAGCATTTAGAAATGTCTTTGGCATCCTAAGATGACTGGGAATATTCCTCTTAGAATCATCTTATTTTTGTGGAAAGCTTTAAATGGAGCAGTTCCAACTAATGCCAGACTCGCCAGGTTTTCTAGAAAAAGTGTCTAAATGTTGTGATAGATGTGTTGTTGCTGAAGAGTCCCTTGACCATATACTGTTTCATTGTCAAATTGCCCGAGCTACCTGGTTTGCCTCCCCCTTTTCATATCGCACTGATGCTGATAATGGGAATCTGGAGGTGAGATTGCTTAGATGGTTTAATGATCCATATCCTGATGAGCTTGTGAAGTTTACTCATTTGGCTCTCAAATGTTCTCTCTTGTGGCAATTATGGAAACATAGATGCAAATTTATGATGGAGGTTAAACTTTCGAACCCCCACATTATCCTTAACAGAGTTTTAGTTGAGTTTACCTCTTGGACAGTTTCCATTGGGGCAGTTGGTCCAAATAAGGTACCCAACCAATCATGGTCAGCTCCCCCTACCAATTGCTACAAAGTCAATGTTGATGGAGCTTTGAAAGATGGCTACAGCAGTTGGACTTGTCCTCAGGAATGCAGCGAGAACTCCTCTAATGTGTAAAACATTCATTGGAGATGATTCCCATCCTGAAATCTATGAGGCTAGAGCTCTGTTACATGTTACTTTGGCAAGCTTCATTCAGAAACCTGTCACCATTGAGGGAGACGCCCTCTCCATCATCCAAGCCATTTGTGGCCTAAAAACCCCCCAGCTATATGGTTTCGGTGCTATTGGGATATTTATCCCATGGTCTGTGGGATTACTTCCCCAAAAATCAGGCAGACCTAGAATTATCGCCTAATTAGGCAGACCCCTCGACCCGGCCGGAATTATTTTCAACTTTGGAGGAAATCTCGGGTTCCAATTGAACCCCGGTCACTTGTAAATAATTGTACAGACTCGGCCTCCGAATCCTACCAAAAAAAAAAAAAAAAAGCCATTTGTGGCCAACGTCCTCCTCCGTGGAAAGCCATGGCATTAACCAAAGAATGTCAACCTAGACTTATTTTGGAGCCTTTGATATCCATCCCTTTTTTGCCTAGATCTGGTAATCGGGTGGCTCATGATTTGGCTCAATTAGCAGCCTCCTCCCGATCGCAAACCTCTTGGGACTTCCCCTTGTTCCCCCTCAACTTCTCTCTGCCTTAGCAACGGATTATGTATATTTCTCTGAATATATTTGAATAGAATCTTATTTAGTTTCCAAAAAAAAAAAAATCCGTTGTAACCATAAAATTTGTTTGGTGCAGACGATATAAGACTGAATCGGGTCAATGCATAATCCATATGGGCCCATTTTGGTATGGATCGGGAGATGCATATATTAAACTGGGAAGTTAAAGTAATAATTATATATTTTTTAAAAAATAATTAAGCAAATTAAGAAATATGTAAAATAGAAAAGTCAAAAGGAGAGAACAAAAAATGTATGTATGTTAACACATTGTCAGTCAGCAAGATCATTGAAAAATTCAAAGCTCTAGCTAAATTTTTAATAAAAAATATTATGAATCGTACGTATGTGATAAGGAGATAGATAAGATCCAATTCTTGATTATGTTTAAAAACTCATTAGTAGTTTCTTAGCATAAGCTGAATCCAGAAGTACATTAAAAAATTCAAGGTACTAGAAGTAACAATTTTTTTAAAATAATATTTTCCAAAACTTAATTCCCTTGGCCACCAATTGTCGACCACATCGACATCTCAATTGCTGGAATGCGTACGATCTCAGCGGACAGCCTCACTTGCAGTGTGACGCGTATCACCTTTCAGTGCATGATTAGAGCAGATTTTTATGGTTCTCAACTCTCGGATACCACTTGTGTATAGTAAATTTGAGATAAAAAGGTAGTTTACCTTTTTCTTTATATATATATATATACATTTACATTTACTGTAGATATGTGAAAATTTACGTGTTTCTTCAAAGTATTATTTTCAGAGTGGAGGTGAAATTTTATCTTTTTTCTTAAAAAAATATGTTCGTTAAAAAGAGAGGTTCCATTCTACTTACAGCCACACGTCTATTTTCATATTTCTACATAGTTCCTCAGTGAAAACAGGCGTGTGTGGATCCTTTTGACCCGCACACGGCGTGCGTGAAAATTTACGTACCTCTCCTAAAATGTTGTTCTCAGAACGGAAGTAGGATTTAATCCCGGAGTGGAAAAGGACCTTCATTAGGATGAGAGGTTGGGTGCTACTTATAAGTACACGTTTATTTTTATGATATCCGATGTGTGATTAAAATGATTTACTATTTTTATGCCTTTGCATTTACAATTATCTAATCAAAGATTTAATAACATAAAATATTATAAGTTCACATGATCTTCAAGTTCGGCAACAGATTTGTTCAGTATCCAACTGTGTTCTCAAGATCAGATCAATGAACATTAATTTGGTATGCTAGAGAAGATGAAAACTGGCTGTTCTTTTTAAATCTCATATCTTCGAGTTCGGCTACAGATTTGTTCAGTATCCGACTGTGATCTCAAAATCAGATCAATGAGCATTAATTTGGTGTGCTAGAGAAGATGAAAACTGGCTGTTTTGTTTTTTAAATCTCAGACTCACCGCGTATAGGTAATATCTAAAATTAAAAACCATCAAAAACTTTTTAATCATACACTGAGGTGTTCCACACCCCTGCAGTGAGGAAAGATTGCCTTCCGAGTTCTAATAAGCGACGGCAAAGGAGAAGAAGATTGGGCGGATCAAGTCCGAGATATGTTTTAGAGTTAGAGATAATTTCACGTCGTTAAAAAGTTTGTTTAATTAAGTGAGAATTTTAAGCCTGTTTGATTATTTGAAGAAGTGATTCCACGGATCAGAAGATAATGATCTCAACAACACTTTAAATTATATAGTTAAAAAAACTTTTAAGTTTCAACTAACATTAAAATTGAGATCTTCCAATTGAGAAGCAGATGATGAACCAACTGTCTTAACCAGGTGGTTTGACCACAAGTATTATTATTATGTACAAGGGAAAACGGAAGAACGGTTTAAGAACCAATTTGAGGAAACCGATCAAGGAGGACAGCCCTTCTTTTGCTGTCAAGGGAAGACACAGCGAGATGGGGGAGGGCCTTCCAGTTTCAGGTGGGTTTAGTTATGGGGAAACCCTCAACCTCACTCCCGCTTTGGATTCTCTGCCCCGTGGCGCACTGCACCCACCTAGACTCTGTACAAGTGAAGACACTATGCTCAAGAGTAAAGTGACAAAGATTAGTATTTTGCTTGATTATTATCTAAAAAACTCATGTGAATGATGCCTCAGACTTTAATTGAGCAACATGTTTTTATCTGGGAGCGAACTGTTTGTCTCGTAAGTTGTTCGATTTGATGTAAAATATTGTAATATTTAACATAATTTTATGTGTAACCAAATGCGAGTTTAGTTGTAAAGATAACCATATATTTGAATTGTCCAACTCAATTTCATATGTATTTGCAATACCGCCTATGCACCGTCAGAATTGTATTAAGATTATCTCCTGTGAGGTCCAACCATCCGAATCACTAGAAAGAAATGTAGTAACTTTAATTTGATAAAACAAAATCATTCAAGCTGATGTCATTGACATCACTAAGGATGTACTTAAAATTTTATTATTAAATTGTTAAGAATTATTAATTAAAATGTTTTAGGTACGTAAACGATAAAATCCAAGTAGTTGACCCTCCACTCTGCAACCACATGCGCTGCTGTCGGTGGGGTACTTTATACCGGGGCGCGCAATGCGCCGTGGCGTAGGCTTACGAGAGATCCTAACTGCGGGCCCCACCCTAGCGCCAGCTGTGTCCTCCCTCATCTCGTGGACGCCACCCCAGATCTACGAACTGCTCCCTGTTCTCTTCCTCTTCTTCCGACAACGAGCGGGCGGGGGAGAGGGGAACAGATCCGAGCGGGGGAGAGGGAACAGATCCGAGCTATCCAACCCCGATCTCCACATCTCTGCAAGAGAAGAGCTGCGGGGAGGGGTAGAGAGAGAAGGCTTGCGATTTCAAGCTTCCACCCGAGCCTATCGCTGGGGTTACTAGAGATAACCACCGCCATGGTTCCTCCACCACAGAGCTAGGTACATGCTCATGGCTCCCACTCTCTCTTTTATGGTTGATCTCTCTGTAAAAGTTCGTTCCTTTGCGTCATGAAACGAGATGGGTTCTATCTATTTTTGCTGCTTCTTTCCTCTGATTCGTGCAAAGTGGAAAAGGACCCAGCTTTCCATTCTTTCTCTCTCATTTCTTAGTTCCCTCCTCTTGTTTTTTCGTGCCAATGCTGCTGGGGAGACGCGCAATCTCTTTGCATGTGCTCTGTTTTTATTGAGCCGTTTGAGATTTGGATAAGAAGCTTCTCTCCCTTTTACTCTTGTTTCTGGATGATGTTGATATTTTTGAACTTTAATGGTTCGTTTAATTCTGTTGTTATATACTAGTATATGTTTGCAGATATAGAGGGAGGAATCGCATAAAGAGAGGAAGATGGGGAGGAAAGGAAAGTGGTTTGGTGCTGTCAAGAAGGTCTTCAGCCCTGAATCCAAGAAGAAGAACGATCAGGTTCTCAGTGGTGTCCACCACTTTTGGGCACTTTTTGTTTTCCTTCAAGAAGTTCTCTTCTTTCCTTTTTTTTTAAAAAAAAAATCTCCATTTCTCTTCAATGGGTTTTGTCTGACTGCCCATGTTTCAATGTTTTCTGTCAGAAAAACCACAAATCTAAGAAGAAATGGGATTTGGGGAAATCTGAAGTCGTGGAACATGAATCTTCTTCGTTGGAGGCATGTGAGGCTCATCCTGCAGCAGAACCACTGCCTCCAATTGCTGCTGAGGAGGCTGCACTCACAGAGGCAGACAACAGCCGTACTTGTCCTGCCGTTCTTCCCACTACAGCAGCAGAGGCTGAGACTACTGGGGTCATCTCCCAGGCATGTGCTGAGGTTGTCCGTCCTACGTTAGATGCCGTGAAGTTCCCTGGCAAGACAAGGGAGGAGATTGCAGCAATCAAGATTCAGACAGCATTTCGAGGATATCTGGTATGGATCATTCCATATTTTAATTTATAGAATGGTTCTCAAATTTATCCTTGATCCTTGGGGACTCGCTTGTGACATTGCACGTTAGCAAAAAGTCCTTATTTTTACTCGAATAAATTATTCAGGCTTTTCAAAACTGTACGTATCACCAGTCTATGCATTCTATGCCTACACTATAGAGGGATCTCTAAGTAGGATGTCTGCATTGGCGACCATCTTTAAGGCACAAACATGGAGTGACTATGCCCGTTATTAGGAATATGCCAGCAAATAGTGCCTATGATTACCTGTGTGGCATTTTGCCTCCAAGACATGTGAATTCTTCCAATTAATCACTCCTAAGAAAGAATGTTATGTTTATGGGAAATTTAGAACTTAGAAGAGGTATTTTTTATGTGTAAATATCTTTTATATAACATCATTTGATTATGGAAGTACTACATTGAGGTTTAGCGTCGTTTATTTTTGCATTCAATGAATCTGGGAAAAGAACTCAATGTAGGCATAAGCATTGAATAAATGAAATTTTTGTGGCATCCATGTTAGATGGCGCTGGCCCTTTAGATCCATTTCCTTGAACATGTTTTTTCACGTAGTTTTCACATAGTACTCCTCGGATCAAACACAATTTCTTGTAAACGAATGGTTGTGCCAGGTTCCACTCCCTTTCCTTTCTTCCTCCTTGCGCATTGATTAATTTTTTTCTAGAGCTATATTTCCTCATGGGGAGGTGGGGAAATAGGCAACATGGAAATAGTAATATTCTGAAAATATGAGAAGCAACATAGTTGCAGCCTTGCTGGAAACATTACCCAAATGACACACGTGTTCCTAGCAAATGTGTTTATGAAATGAATTTTTGATTCATTTTTGAAACACGCAGGAAATGTTCAGATAGAGGGCGGAATTTCCTTGAGTAATAGAAGGCAAATTTGGCCTATAAAAGGAAGAATAGGGAGAAAGAAGGATGAAGAGAAAAAAGTGGTGAATACGGCAGTAGCATCTTGAGCATAAGTGGCCCAACCCCACTGTGGAGGCTACCCGCTCCCTTTTCTTCCTTCTTTCTTGTCAAAGTAAAGGTAGGGTAGATCTAAAAAATGGGAGAATAGATACTTACTAGATCACCCGCATGGCAAAAGCCAACTATAAAAATACCGTATTTAAGTGAATAACCATATAAATGTTGAGGTTATAAAAAAATAGAAAATAGAACAAATACCTTTAATTAAAACTCGGGACACACCAAAATATTGTAAGTCAGACACTACTCTAAAAAAAGTCCATAAATATAAAAAAGAATTCTTGCTCTTTATGGCTTGCTTTCATTTCACAAGTTGGCAACTGTTCAGATTAATTTTCTAACTATTAATTTCTCCTGTTTTCAAGACATGTGAATATTATTTAGGGAATCCAAAAGTATAGGAAAACTTTGAGTTCTCTTTCTCTCTCTCAAACACACACACACACACAAACCCATTATCTCTCACTGAACTCGTCTGGTCATAGTCCCATGAGCTATTTTGATTTGGAATCCTTGGTATCTGAGCTATTCTGATTGGATTCCCATAGGAAAAATTTCATAGTTATACCTTTTAACACATTAATAAGATATGTTTCTACTTTTCTTCTTGTTGGTTTAAACCTTAGAGCATACATTCTCTTTATCTCTCATGTGCAGCTGATTTATCAACATGCTCTTTGCTAGTTTATTTTTACACATAATCATATTATTTAATGTTAAAATATCATAATGCAATGGCACCTGGATTTAGTCATTAATTGCCTTTGCAATGTTAAAATCTTTACAGATTTTGAACATTATAATTGTGAGTCTCTTTATCTTTTTTGTCGTTGAATAGATTCATACATTGTTGTGTCACTTAATGAATTTGATCTGGTTAAAGATTAGGTGAGTTTAGGTTGAATATTTGGTTGATTTTTTTATTAGATGAGAATGCTATTGCTTAAGAAAGGAAATTTGCTAAACTCATTCTCATCTTTAGAACACCTTAAATTAAATACGATATGCAAATCGCATTCTCATTCTAAGAATGGGGAACACCTCCTTTGCTCTTAGAATAAGGAATGAGGAGGAACCTTTGAGACTGGATGCCAAAAAATGGTCTTGTAGCTTGACGGCTGGTCCGAAGTTTGTGTGCTAAAATTAGATGCTTTTCGGCTAAAGTATGAGTACTTATAAAACCGTTCTGTATTTGCATTGAATTTCCTGGAAACTTGACGTGGCAATAATCTAATTTTCTAGCATTATGTCCAATTTGGGTTCATTTTAGTCAAGGACATGGCTTAGAAATATATCCTGTTCCAATTCTCAGGCAAGGAGAGCATTGCGGGCATTGAGAGGGCTGGTCAGGTTAAAGTCACTTTTACATGGCAATGCTGTTAAGCGTCAGTCTGCCACCACATTACGCTGCATGCAAACTCTGTCTAAAGTTCAAACTCAAATTCGTGCGAGGAGGATTAGGATGACAGAAGAGAATCAGGCTCTTCAAAGACAGCTGCAGCTGAAACGTGAAAAGGAGCTTGAAGCTTTAAGGGCATCCGTAAGTTGTTTTGTATTAATCCTGTCATTAATGAAGGCCTAAAATAATATGGTGAGGCAATGAGAAAGGACATGACCTTCCTACATTTAACTACAAGCATGAAATTCCATGTAGCCTACCCTGGGACAAGGCTCTGATGATGATGACAATGATGACTGCTTCAAGGGTTTTCTGATTTTTTGTTACGTTTATATTCGGAACAAATAAGTGGACTTTTACTTTTATTGATAGATTTTTAGCTATGGTGTAGACATGTTTATTAGTCTACTGTGGAAAGCTCCTAATATATCCTTGTACACCTAGTCCATCGTGAATATATTGAAGTACACTTGTTTTGCTCTATCGTTTTCTCCTTATCTTCTACTGCAATATTGGGACTTCAGTAACATGCACTTGCATCAATTCCTTCTTTTTCCCCGTTTGTTATGGAAAATTTAGGCCATGTTTAGCGCAGCTTCCATTTGGAAGTACTTTTGCACTTTCATTTAGTTATTTTTTTGTGGAAGCCATTGGATCTTGGAAGTCATTCATGTAGTATTTTAGATATGTTTCGGCTTCCAACCAAAAGCTACAAAGGGTGGAGCTTCCAAGATTGGAGAAAAAAGTGAGGTTGTCATAAAAGAGTTGACTTTTGTAACAAACCACAATTAGTTATAACCTCACTCCCTCAACTCATTCTATATGAGAAGTGGAAGCCAAAAGTGGCTTTCAAGTAGAACTTTTGCCAAACACACCCTTAATTTTATCTGGCTTCTGCTTCACAAATAGGCAAATTGTTGCTCTCTGGATTTTCTACCAGATTACAGAATAGGAATCTCGGATGGGCCGGGCCTGATCCAAGCTGGATCAGGATTGGAATTGGGTTAGAATCTGCCCAGAATCAGCCAATCTCAGAGCAATTGCAGCCTACCCTCCACCACCTCCCCCCCACCGTTTTCTAGGTAATTTCCCCTTGAGATCGGTTGGGCATTGGTGGATCCTGATCTGAAGTGTTCAAATCAGATTGGAATCAGACCCAAGGGCTGCCCATGATTCCTAACCAATTAATGGTTACATTTTTTTTTGGGAATGGGGATGGGGTTGTTGGAATCTCTCAGGTTGGCCTTTGATGCCATGTACATGCTCTCTCGCTTGCATGCATGCACATGGTCACACGTACACATATGCCTGCCCGCCTGTTGTTGCATGTTCCTAGATACACTCTTTGAAACCTAATCATCTTACATTATGATGAGTCAATGTGTATTGTTTTGGAACTTCTACTTCAGCATGTAGAGATAGATGATGGCTGTTATCTGGCAGCTGTTCCTGATGAGATATTTCTTTGCTCCTTTGCTATAACTTATTGAGATAGATGATGGCTGTTATCTGGCCACTAATCGTGATTTTGTAACAGATGGGAGAGGAATGGGATGACAGTTTTCAATCTAAAGAGCAGCTTGAAGCAAGCATATTGAGCAAGCATGAGGCTGCAATAAGAAGAGAACGGGCATTGGCTTATGCATTTTCTCATCAGGTATTAGGAAAAATATTCTTCACTTTTCATCAACCAATGGCATTCGCTATTTTGCACATGTCAACGACTCAATGGCATATCTCAAGTGCATAGCCCTACTTTCAAGTTTCTACTTGCTGTCCTATTTTGTTCCGTGGCTTACTTAAAATCTTGGTTTACTGGCCTGTACAACATTTCGAGCTTTTCTGTTCTGTGGCTTACTTAAAATCTTGGTTTACTGGCCTCTACAACTTTTCAAGCTTTTCTGAAGTAGGAACTGCCTCGATTTGGTGTATAACTAATGAAATGTTCTGTAAACAGTGGAAGAATTCTACGAAATCAGTAAACCCATTGTTCACTGATCCAAACAATCCACACTGGGGCTGGAGCTGGTTAGACCGCTGGATGGCAGCAAGGCCTTGGGAGACACGGAGCATGACAGAGAAAGAACTCAACAGTGACAATGCCTCCGTTAGAAGTGCTAGTCGCAGTGTTGGAGGGGAAACAAACAAGACCCATGCTCGAAGAGACACTGCTAATGTGGACAAGCCCTCACCTGTAATTCAAAGATTGAATGCTTCTGGCAGCCGCCAATCCCCCTCGACTCCACTCTTTAAGGCTCCATCTGTGGCTAGGAAGGTCAAAGCACCTAGTCCAGGGAGTGAGCATGTAACTCCAGAAGATGACTCTAGGAGCCTGGTCAGCATACAGTCGGAGAGAATTAGACGTCACAGCATAGCTGGGTCCACCGTGAGGGATGACGAGAGCTTGGCAAGTTCTCCAGCCGTCCCCAGCTACATGGCTTCAACACAGTCACAGTCTGCAAAGGCGAAGTCCCGCTTCCAGAGCCCATTAACCGATAAGATCGAGACGCCCGAAAAATCATCTCTCGGATCGGTGAAGAAAAGACTGTCCTTTCCTGCGGGAGATAAGATCGGTTCCTCACCTGGCATAACTAGGCGCCATTCCGGTCCTCCAAAGGTGGAGGTAAACTCAGTGAAGAATGTTACTGTCCGTTCACAGCATACTCCAAGCAATGGGGATAGCAGGTAGCTATCGCTCTGCTGTGTTACATGGCAGCAGATTCATTTTATTCGACGAGTCACATTCCACGGATTGGTTGTTCTCAATTTGTTTGATTGTCTTGTTTTCCTCTTTCATCTCACTTCGTTCGGTTCTTGGTCATGCCAGATTGTTGTGGATATAAGACGTGCAAACATCTATAAGTTATAATCAATTGCTTTAATCCCAAGCTTGTGTTGAATTCTTTATTATCTTGTTCTCTCTTGTTTGAATGGATTTTGTTTTCTCTGTAACTTTCTGCCAAAAAAAAGAGAAGAAAAAGTCTCTAGGAGCAAACTGTTTTGGTGCACAAACACGTAGGAACTGTTAAATTTTTGTCTTTCACTTTTCCTTTCCTATCTATGGCCATCTTTTTTTCTCTTGAACAAGGATATAAACTCATGTTTTAATAGAGTACAAGAAGGTAACAAAGTTTACAACCGTACAAAACCGTTCCGATCACAGCATGGCCTTTCCTGTTAGAAAAACGCAGCTGCATGAAAATGCTGATGGCTTTTCCTTCAGCCCCGGATAAGAGAATAAGAGCAGTATAAGAAGTCTTATTTCTAGGATAAAGTTATTTCAAGTTTGATAGTCAAAATAGTTTATACTGCGTCAGAATTATCTATACCAGAATAAAGAGACTAGGTCACTTTGTTGATATAAAATTTTCAATGATCGGAAATTTTGGAATGTGACATCCATGGGTACTATGAAGTTATTGAGCTGTCAAATTCAAAATCTTAGGACATTGGATAAAGTAGGCATCACCTATTAAATACATTTTGTTTTTGACATTGGATAAAGTAGGCATCACCTATTAATACATTTTGTTTTTGTCTTTGCTCCATCTAGAAAATTGTAAGAGATTAAGTGGAGTAGGTATCAACTACTAACAGATCTTATTTGTTTTTGTTTATGTGGGATTATTTTAATATATCCTTTCACATGCAAGCTAATTTTAAATTCTAATCGGTAATCACAGGCTTTCATCCCATATTGAAATTATTAGATCATCCAATTCAAAATTTTAAAATATAAGATAGAATAGATATTTTCTATTTAAGTATTGATCTTTTCTCAAAAGGAGACTATTCTAACGGTATAATTTTAACATTCTCGTGTAATTGAGCTATTTTGGAAATTTCGTTTTACTTCATAAATTAGAAAAGAAATCTCACATCCTAGTTGATGATATCCAAACTTTGACATATCTGGCTGTAGGCCGGACAGAACAGCCTTGCCATTTTTTTGATCTTGGTGAATACAGAGGAGCCCATCAAGCTCAAATGCGTGACAGAGCCGCAGCATCCATGAAACTGATGTCCCTGATGTGTCACATGTGCGTCTGTTATTTCCGGAGGAACCGAGGAAAAGATAAGACGAGGAGCAGTAGATACGGACCAAAGAACGGCTTAAAACCCTCACCACTTTGTCCCAATCCCACGGCCTTTTTTATTCTACCATTGGCCTGAAAGGACGGATAAGGACCGCAAAACCTAGATGGATTTTAGAATCTATGTTCTAAGATAGTGTGCCTCCACTCATATACGAGTCAGAAATGAAATAGTTATTTTGACAAAAAAATAAGTATAATATTGCATTTATATTTAACTTATGCGAGTGAAAGTATATTCTTAGTCCGCTCTACACTAAAACTAGATTTATGAAATGTTTGTATACCAACTCTCTTTATTACAATTATTATGATTACTTGATTATTTAATCAAAGAACTCTTGTTGAATTCATTAATCACAACGAAATTATGTCCAAGGTGATTTCAAGAAGAACAGTGTGATCAAATGATCAACAGACTATCATTAAATGTGGCAAATAAGATAGTAAAAAAAGTGGTATAATAATATTATTTTATAAGGACATATTTATTAATGCAGTGAGGAGCACAATCTTCTACGGAAAATGATTTTATGACATACAAATTTTATGTCACAAAACTGTTTTCCTTCTTCTGTAGTTTTTAGATGCCCTCATAATTCATAGCTGAGAGAAAACTGGAAAAAGAGCCAACAGCTTATAAAATCCGAAAATTTGACTTTCTAAAATGGGTAAGAAGTTTGATGATGAAAGATGTACTCTCTCAGAAGTAAGATGGTATATTCTTTCCGTATATTTTGAAAATTTTTAATGATATAAAATTTAAAGGACTGACCTAAGATCTTAAATAAGTTTTTAAGTTAAAATAAAATAAAAATAAAAATAAAAAAATCCATATTTATTTGAGTTCTTTACTTTTATATTTTGAAAATTTAAGAACTTAACGTTCTTGAAAAGCGGCAAACAAACCCAACTTAAAAATATTTTTGGCAAAACCCAAGGGCGACAACAGAGCAAATGGACGGCCGTATAAACTAGATCTTGTAATCTTATCGCCTCTGGCGAGACGCGGGGCCCACGCGACAAGGATCTGACGTCAGCTCTGTCGCCGCAACGTTATCCAAACACCTCAGCCGGCGTCACTGACAAGGCAATATATATACCTCCTCCCTCCTCTCCAGGAAAAAAAAACCACATAGAAAATTTCAAAGAACCCGCATTTCAGTCTTCTCCAAATAATTTTCCCCAGCCAAACGGGTTACGAAATAGAAAATATTAAAAATAAGAAAATAATTTTAAAAACATAAATATGAACCTCAAATATATGTTCGAAAATTCCTGAAAATAGATTTTAGAAAAAAACCTCGTCTTCGTCCGCCATTTTTGCCCCTACACACCCCGCCACATTTCGCCACCGCGCCCCTATCCGGCCTTTCTTGTGCACCTTCACACTTATCCTTTCCCACTTCCCTTCCACTCTCTTTCTCTAACCTGGTCTTCTTCTCCTCCTCCGATCGCCACCTCGCCGGCGCGCAGCCCAGCTTCTCGAACTCGCCGATATCCCTTCCCCGCCGATGCGCCTGGTCTGCGAGGTGAGCGGTGGCCTCCATGCACGACTCCGTGGAGTCCTTCCTCAACTCTCTCCAGGCCGTGGACTCCGGCCTCCGGCGCGCCACCATGGATCTCGAGGCCCGTTGGTCGGCTTCCCGCACCGGCGCTGGCCGCCTCCGCAGGCAGGACCGGCCATCTCGACTGGTGAAGAGGAAGCAGGGCCTGGAGGAGGTGGTGGCGAAGAAGGTGTCGTCTCCCGTTTCCATGGCCCCGACCGAGTTTTGTAGCAGCGAGGGGTCGAAGAGGGCGCGTGGAGAAGGCGGCGAGGTCTTGGAGGGCGCGGGTTCTTGGGGGGGCTGCGTGCAGCTTCCGGCGGCGTGGTCGCGTTTGCTGGACAGTTTCATCCAGGCGCTTCCGAGAGCGTTCGGATCGGGGAAGAAGCGCCTCCAGGAGCAGCGCGGCGTAGAACATAGTTGTTTGGATCCTATCGGTTTGAAAGTTGAGTGCGAGGGTTCGGATGGGAGGGCAGCCCCGCTGGAACACTTTACCTGCCATATACTCGACGGTGTGATCCAGAGTCTTCAACTGTTTGATAAGTGCAACTGGGACTGTGATCCTATTGCCAAGGCTGCTGAGACGCCAGTGTCCTCTTCTCCATCTCTTCCATTTGATCATATGAAGGTAATAGCAGGCATTATAAAGGGTAGAAAGGCAGATGTTGATGGATTCTTGTGGAATATGGGGTTTGCGAGGGTTGGCGGGGCGCCGGCTAGCCTTGTTGGGGTGAGTAGCTCGGTGAAGGATGAGGCTGGGTATCGTGCCTCGAGTGAAAGTAGGGAAGAACCCATTGGCATTACTGCGATAAAGATCACGGCTGGGTTGTTAAGCATCCCTTTGTCAAACGTCGAGCGCTTACGGTCGACGCTGTCGACTGTTTCGCTGCCAGAGCTAATTGAGTTTGTCCCTCAGTTGGGACGGTCCCCCAAGGAACACCCTGATAAAAAGAAGCTCATCTCTGTTCAGGACTTCTTCAGGTATACGCAGTCTGAAGGTATGCCATACACACTGGGTTTTTTTCTTGATACGTTATGAAGATATAAGACTGGAGTGGTTACTAATCTTATGAGAAGCTGTCCCGTCTTTTATTTGCCTCTTTTGTGAAGATAGTGTTTTGACATATATTGGTTCATGCTTCAATACTGGTCACTTTTATTGATTTTGGACTTGTCAACATGTATAGAGGTATCTCATTTAAGTTTCTGTTTCCTATCGTCAATCTTCTATATTAGCATTATTGTGGTCTGGTCCTTCTTTTAAAATCCCAACATGGTTGTTGGCAGGAAGCCAAGAGGGATCTATGATTGAGGGACTTCCTTTTTTATGAAGGCTATTTGTTTTGGCACTCTGGAACAAAGTTCACATTGCTAATTTTAGCACAGTATATCTTTTGATGCTTGTGCATCTTTGTGTGCGCCAAGGCATCCATTCAATCTTACATCTGCTTCCATATCTAGCATGCTATTCGTTTGGAAATTGGAAACTGTTTGCACATAATTGTAAGCTTATCCACTCATGTATATGTGCTGGAAGTAGTAGTGTGGCTCATTGGTGAAGATTTTCTGAAAATGTAAAATGAAGAATCTTATCATGTTATAGTGTTGTCAGATACTCATTAAATACGGTGAGGACGAAAGAGGATAATGCTAAGAATATTTTTTGGAGAAATACGGATAAAGGTAATTATAGTTTCAAAGTTTCTATTTGAGGTACAAAACTCTTTAAATATTGGATAACAGCACTGCCTCACAAGTTAGTGTCCGACAAGAGAAATAACGAACTTTTCTCTATTTCTTTCTGAAAAATGCCATTGTGAAACTTGAAAATGCAATAGCCTTAAAGATGTTTTTGAAGTGACATTTGTTCTTTTTTTAACATTTTGAGATGTTTTGTCGATGAGATGAACAAAACTGTCCTAAATAATTAGATGAGTCAAAAGATTTCTTTATTAAATAAGGTGGGGAAAATAGGAACGCCACTTCAAAACATCTTTTAGACTATGGATTTTTTGAAGTTTTAGAAGGGCATTTTTGAGAGAGCAATAGTGAAAAGTAGTTAATGCTTCTCTTGAGTATCAACTTTTTAACATAGTGTGCTTGTTAGATTTTCTAAAAGTTTCACATTTCAAGAACAAAGGGTGAATGTATGTCTGTAATTTTATACATTCTAATTTTGTTTAAGATCTAGGAAAGGGGTAACAGGCTAACAGCATGTTCTGACCTGTATGTAATCTTTTTTCTGTCTACTACCAAAAAAATGTGAATGTAATGTCTTTCTTCATAGGCTTATAATGGAGAACTGGGAGTAAGTTCACCTTTGTGGGTGTCTTTAAAGAATGAGTGATGTGAGCATGCCATTTTTAGGAACTAGGTAATTTGTCTATTTTCTATGCTGTTGAATTATTCTTTACAAGGAAATCCTTGATGCAAGATTCTATGTAGGTTCTCCACTGGTGGGAACTAGAATATATTGCTTTATGGCATTTAACTCAAGTCCACATGCTTTTCGTACTGGAAGACTCTTTATTTATCCACTTTTGACTTTTTTTGATATTATTATGGTTATGACTTGCGAGAAAGTTGTTCTATATACAATATTAAGATAAGTAAGTTTCTTTGTAGATGGGGATTGCTGTTTGTAGCTTGTAGTTCCACACAACCTATAATTCATTTTTGCAACCACAACCTGTTATTCATATTTTTCAATATTTAAAAAATTAATTTTGTGCTGAACATAGTCACATGCTGCCAGGAAGGCGGTTCTTTGAGGAGCTGGACAGAGACAGTGATGGACAAGTAAAACTTGAAGACCTAGAAATTGCCTTGAGAAAGAGAAAACTGCCTCAGAAATATGCTCGAGAGTTTCTGCGGCGGACTAGAAGCCACCTATTTTCTAAGTCAATTGGATGGAAGCAATTTCTAACTTTAATGGAACAAAAGGAGCCAACCATCCTTCGAGCTTATACAACCCTTTGCCTGAGCAAGTCGGGAACACTACAAAAAAACCAAATTATGACTTCCCTCAAAAGTGCAGGACTTCCTGCTGATGAAGAAAATGCTGTTGCTATGTTGCGCTATTTAAATGCAGATATTCAAGGATCAATCTCGTATAGTCACTTCCGCAATTTTATGCTTCTTCTTCCCTCAGAGCGACTTGAAGATGACCCTCGGTATGAAGAGCTCTATTCACCATCTGAATGACACACTTTTTTCAATTTGGTGGTTCAATCTATGATTCATTCATGAGCATTGATAAGATCCTTCCAGTCAGCTCTATTTTAATTTCTTATTGATAATTTTTTCCGGTGTTGCTATACCTCCACAGACCTTTTACCATATGAAAGCTTTTTCGATGTTTGATATATCTCTATTTCCTTTTATGATATTAGGTTTTTATCAGCTTTGGTTTCATGGTCATTGGGTATATTCTTATACGATGCTTTGGATTTTTTACTAGATCAGGGACCACCTTGCGTTTGTGTTTGTATTTTCTCCATCTTTGCCCATCTATAGTCCGGAAGTATTGGGGACATGTGCTAAATGAATGTGGTAATTGGCTTTTGCTTCTTGTTTAGTGTTTAAAGTGTCCATATTGGTTGATTTATTCTCAGTGAAACATATAGATGATTAGTTTATATAACTGTATGGGTAGTTTGTGGGGGTGGGGAATGAAATTTGGAGGTTAAAGTTGTCCAGATTTATATGTGTGGTCAAATATGGTGAGTGGTATAGTTTGTGAAGTCCTAGTTCATTATAACCTGAATGATCTTCCTAATTAATGATTGTTGGACTCTGATTCCGAGGAAAATCACTTAGATTTGCTATTCTTGTCATTAATTATTCAGACCTTTTCCCCTTTGTATTATTTCCTTTGTGCTTCAAGGGGAAGTACGTGTTCATACTCGGGATGATTTCAATATAGGCTCTATGTCAGGTATCTTTTTCTTGATCCTGAGTTCTAACAATACATCTGTTACTATAGTGTAATAATAGTTGGTGCAATAATTGATGGTTATGTCTCTTCTGCCCTAGAAGCAGTTGTTGTATTATACGGTTATTTTTACCCCAAAAAATCTATGGTGAATGATGTTTTACACATCCAATTGTCATGTACAGGAGTATCTGGTTTGAAGCTGCTACAGTAGTTTCTGTTCCCCCACCAGTAGAGATACCTGCTGAAAGTGTATTGAAATCTGCTTTAGCGGGAGGCCTTGCTTGTGCGCTTTCCACTTCTCTAATGCACCCTGTTGATACGATGAAGGTAAAATGTCTTCCTATGTTCAAACACTTTTTCTTCTCCTGCATCTATGACATAGTGCTTTGAGAAACCTTCACCTTTTCTTTAAAAAAAGGGTTTGGAGCTTTGAGAAAGCATCTCTCCATCTCTTTATCTTGGAGAGAATTACAGTTTCTTCATAATGTTGTCTCACACTGTATTTGATATGACAGAGTGTTCGTTTTTCTATGTCATCGTTGTATTTCTATTAATGTATTCTTGAGGAAACATTTAATGGATTTCTTCTTTTTAGTTTTTGGTTTGTTTGCCTAATAAATGCATCAGCAAAACTGGATGAAAAGCTTTAGCTAATTTCTTTTTTTTTTTTTGGGGGGGGGGGGAATCTTTGTACCTTTAACACCTGGTTAGTTGAACCTTTACAGCATAAATGAAGATAGCCTTTTGATGTAAAGATGGACTTTATGGGAAGAGTTCTGATGGGAGAAGTCAAAATTATCTAGTTCATATTCTTCATGTGATGACAAGACTGAATGAGTGACATGCATTCATGAGTTAGTAACTGCCTCAGTTCTGATTATCAGAAAGACTGGATATTTTAACACTTCGAAGTAGCTTCTTGAAGGAGATCCTGCTTCTTTGCTACTCTGCTCAGCATAATGCAGGCAAGAGAATCTGACTGTCCCTCACGGGAATTTGCCTGGGAGAAAATTTTATTAGTTTTGCTGGCTGTTTTGTGCATTGGCTTGTTGCTTTGTAGATTAGCTGAAGTACCTTAATAAGATTACTTTTTAGATTGGTATTGTAGGTATGAAGCAGTTGTATACCTTATCATCAGCATCATCACCATTACCAGTGTCATCCCATTTATTTGGGTTGGCTACATGGATGCTGTCCCACCAGTTTAATCTATCTTCGGCCATTTGTATAGTTAAACCTAGGAGGGTCATATCTTTTCGTACTATGTCAAGCTATCTGAAAGTGGACAGAGTTTTGGAAGAAGAATCGACCGTTGGAACCCAGTGTTCTATATATATATATATATATATATATATATATATAGAGAGAGAGAGAGAGAGAGAGAGAGAGAGAGAACAGAAGTTACATGGAGATTTTATCGCTGAGAAGTTACAAATGGTTACAACTTGTGATGGTACGTTTCAACATGTTACAACGTGTGGAGGATTTCTCAGAGCACTGTTTGACGTGGTCAAACAGCATGCCTATCAGAAGTAGATACGTTATCAGCCCCCTCAAGGTGAGCAGACATTCCCGGATGCTCAGCTTATTTTGTTGGTCTTTCAGACATCATGGATGCAGTCCTTTAGTAAACACATCGGCAAGTTGATCAAGAGTAGAAATATATCGGACATCAATGAGATTACGTGCTAACTTCTCACGAACATAATGAAATCAACTTTGATGTGTTTTGTACGTGCGTGGAATACTGGGTTGTGTGTAAGAGCTGTAGCTGATAGGTTATCACACCAAATAATGGGCGGACGAGTGAGGACTACACCAAGTTCTTGGAACAGAGAACATAACCAGTGGATTTCTGCAGTAGTCAGTGCCAAACAGTGGTATTCAGCCTCAGTTGATGAGTGTGAAACAATCGTCTGTTTCTTGGCACACCAGGAGATTGGATTGTTTCCAAGAAAGATACAAGATCCATTTGTGGACCTGCAATCGATAGGGCATCCAGCCCAATCTGCATCACAATAGGCTTGCAAAGACAAGGGGCCTGACTGGAAAAATAGTCCATGATTGAATGTGCCTTTGAGGAAACGCAGAATGCGTTTGACCGCTTTGACGTAAACCATACAAAGATTTGTGCATACGACAAACTCACAAACATGATGAGGATGGGCAGGATCAACATAGCCAGGTGGTTGGACCATGAAAACTACTTCTTCCAAGTTGCCATGTAAAAAGGCACATTCAACATCTAGCTGATGAAGTGGGCATGCATATGTTACAGTGAGAGAGAGAATGATGTGGATGGTAGCGTGTTTCAATGCAGGACTAAATGTTTCAATAAAGTCGACTCCCAGCTGTTGATAAAACCCAATAGCAACCAAGTGGGCTTTGTAGCGATTAATGGAGCCATCTGGATTATGTTTGATTTTGTAAACCCATTTATAACCAACCACATTCATGCCTGATCTGAATGGAACCAAGGAGCAAATACCTTGCTGTTGAAGTGCATTAAATTCTTGATCCATAGCATGACGCCAATGTGCATGTTTACATGCCTGTGAATAAGAAGACGGTTCCGGATAGGGATGGCAGACAAGGCTATACAAATTGGATAATTGGTTGCCAAAAAAATCTTGGGTTTAAAAAAATACCAGATTGAGACCTGGTGACATAGGATGTGTGTGTTGAACATGTAAGGGCTGCTAAGCAGAGGTGACGTGGGGGGTGGTGCATGGCTTGTGTTGGTTTGTTGGGAAGAAGATGAATGCATGGGAAGAAGTGGTGGAGACGTGTCAGCTGATGCAGAAAATGTGCGAGAGGTGGATAAGGATGGATCCTTTTCTAATAATGGTGGGGTTGAGGACAAACATGTGATGACAAAGGAGTACCATGTGTTGGTTCAGGAATGGGAAAATACACAATGCCATCTATTGATTGGTTGGAATCATGGAATGGGCCCATATGACATCAGTAGGTCGGCACCGTCTGGAGGATTGAGGCAACTAATCTAGAGAGGAAGATGTTGTGAGGGTGGTGGAAGGTTGAGATGACAAAGACGAATATGGAAAAACATTCTCATCAAAAACAATGTGACCAGAGATATATATGTGACCACTGTAAAGATCTAAACATCTATATCCTTTATGTTTGGAGCTGTAACCCAAACAGATACACGGAGCCGAATGAAAGTCAAGTTTGTTTTGGGAATATGGCCGTAGCCAAGGGAAGCATAGCACCCAAAGGACTTCATATGGTGATAATTTGGGGGTATTTGAAATATAATTTCAAATGGTGACATTTTTTGTAACGATGAGAGCGGCATGTGATTTATTAGATACACGGCAGTGGTAAACGCTTCTAGCCAAAATTTAGGAGGTAGATTTGCATGGGCCAAGAGAGAAAACCCCGTCTCCACAATATGCCAATGTTTGCTTTCAACAATACCATTTTACTCTGGTGTGCATGGACATGAAATCTGATGATTAATCTCATGTTTAGAAATAAAATTCAGATAAAAAGGTGCTAGTAAACTCGCCACCTCCATATGAATGGAAAATTTTAATGGAATTCTGAAAGAAATTTTCAAGTTGAGACTTGAATGCCACACAAATATTTAGGGTTTTCTACATATAAGCTCCTATAATCTTGTGATATTACAAATAAGCCCCCCTAATCTGACTGTTTACAAATAAACCCCCACAATCACAACTTTCTTAAAAATAAGCCCTTCTAGGGGCTTATTTGTAACACTCTCAGGGATTTATTTGTAAGCTTCAGGGGCCTTTCACTAATTCAGGGTAGATTATGGGGGCTTATTTGTAAACAGTCATATTAGGGGGGCTTATTTGTAATATCACAAGATTATAGGGGTTTATATGTAAAAAACCCAAATATTTAAAACTTCAGACTTCAATTGCATAGGAAACAACCAGGAATAGCGAGAAAAGTCGTCTAGAAATAACATAGTACTTGAAATGAGAACATGATAGGACGGGAGAAGGCCCCGAAACGTCACAGTGAATGATTTCTAAAGGTGCTCTAGACAGTGACTGAGAAGAACTAAATGGCAATTTACTACTTTTGCCAAGTTGACACGAAGAGCATAACAAAGTTTTCCCTTTGGTTTTGAATTGAAAGTTGAGAGAAAATAGTAGACTGAATGTCTCTAGATGGATGCTCGAGATGATGGTGCCATACTCTATTAGACGTACAAGACAAGGCCGTTGGTGTGGATGATCCCAGCCGAGGTAAATGGAATGGATAAAGACCATTCTCAATTTTCCTGTGCTAAAGTGTCTTGCCCGTGGTCTTGTCCTTCACAAAAAAACCAGAGTCATAAAATATGAAGTAACAATATCTTTTGAAAAACGAGACACTGAAAGGAGATTAGTTGATGCACTGGGACAGTGAAGGATACTTTTAAGATGAAAAGAGGATTTTTCAATGGGGATAAAGGTAGAAACATCATGAGAAATTGACAGACCTTGTCCATTGCCCACTCAAACAGAATCAGAACCATCATACTTATTAGAAAGAGATAAATTATCTAAGTTGGAAGTAATATGATGAGTGGCTCCTGTATCAGAATACCATGACGAATCATCCATAGATAAGGCTGCAGCGATCGCGGCGAGTTTCTCTGGTGGATGGCATCCTTATAGGAATAGTTCATGCGTTGGTAGCAGTCAATTGCTTTATGGCCCCTTCTTTCACAAATCTGGCATATGATTTTGGATAAAGGTAGTTATGTTGGAGAGGATGCACTATGATTGCCATCTCGTGATGCTCTTCTTCAGTTCGGTGTATTGATCCAGTAGATTCACGGGCCTGATTAGAAGCAGATCGACCTGATCATTGGTTATTATAACCTTGTGGACGATATTGGCCTAAGCCCTGTGATTTGCTGGAACGTGATTTGTATTGTGGTTGATGCTGTGCTGCAAGTGCTAACATGCTTTCCATTGAACAAGTTTGACGATTCAAAGTGATTTCTTCAATAAACAATAGATTTTCTTCTGCTTCTTTAGTAATAGAGGATGTCTGGGCACGATATCTTATAATAGCAGATATGGCTCCATACTGAGATGGCAGCCCATCAAGTAGAGCAAAAAATAACTCGTCATCTGAGACGAGATCCAGATGCAGCAAGTTGATCTACAATTACCTTGAACTGTTGAATGTACTCTTGCATGGAAAGAGATCCATTTCTAATGTTATGCAATTGGTGCCAGAGGTTCATCACATGAGAGGGTGACGTGGTTCCATAATGTCGAGCCAAAATGTTCCATGCTTCCTTTGCTGATTTTAGGCCGACAACATATGGAAGAGCAGACACAGACAAGGTAGCATTAAACCAAGAGAGGAGCATTTGATCTTTTTCGTACCATTCATAGTACTCGGGTGAGGATGACGAAGGAACTGGAGTGGTGCCATCAATGAAACTCATTAGACGATGCCCACGAAGAATAGGTTCAAATAAGGATTTCCACATGAGGTAATTTGTCCCATATTGTTTGATTGGGATAAGATTTGCGATGTTGCTGATAACCGGCGGTGAAGAGGACCCATGAACAGCAGAACTTTTGGGGTTGCTGGTTTCCGAGTGGCTGGATGGAGTGATTTCTGCCATGAAATGGAGATGAAGATCGGCACTTTTTTTCTTTTTCTTTTTCTTGAATGTGGATAGTACCACTTGTATTATAAAGAGAGGGGAGAATACATAGTAAGGAAGGGAATACAACAAACATGAAAGCGGACAGAGTTTTGGAAGAAGAATCAGCCGTTGGAACCCAGGCTGTTTATATATATATGATTTTATCCTGAGAAGTTACAAACGGTTACCACTTGTGATGATACGTTACAACATGTTACAACATGTGGAGGATTTCTCAGAGCAAGCATGACGTGGTCAAACAGCATGTGTATCAGAAGTAGATACGTTATCACTATCATACTAAGTCCTTTGCCATCCTCTGTCATGCCCCCGATCCAGTTCAGTACACCAATTCACATCGGATTTGGGTGCGTAACAGTGGGATAAAATCCAATACATAAAGTGATAGAGAGAGAACACATAGCACGAGGAAAGATTGAAAGTCATTTCTGTCTCAAATACCACATAAGTATGTACTACAAGCCAACACCAAAACCATCGAAGTAGATGACTGAACAAGCAACCCAAAAACCTCTCAACTATTATATTAACAAGGTACATAACTGCTTTACACAAACTACCACATCAAAGCCCTCCCTAAAGTTCGATTCCTCAACTAATCGGGTTTTCAAGCGATCTCTCCTGAAAAATGAGTAGTGGAATCTATGACTTCACAACTCAGTAGGCATCAAACCCGCACACATGACATGTCATATAATAAGTTTTGTGAATCAAATTATATATATAGTCTAAGCATGATGATTTGATCATATAGCATAAGTATAGAGTTTATCTAAATCAGAGTTATATGTGTCAAATCTTATCAAACAAAGCATATATTCTTTATCAAATAATCAGATTTCATAAGAAAAGATTATTTAGTCACATTATCAGGTTCAAATATCATATTTTATATTTCATAAGCATAATTTTCTAACTAGTGCATCTACGAAACAAATGAGCTCCAATATATAAAGAGGTTCACATGACATATATCAGTTTCTCACATGGCTAGCGGCATGTTAACATGTTCTTATGATGATGGATCACAAGGCTAATTAAAGGAGATATCATAGAAGGCTTGTTAAAATAAGAGTGTGGCTGATTGGATCATAATTATATCATAAATTGTGCTGAATATCTTATTTCCACTTACACATTCCGGACGTGCATCCAACCACAACATAATGAGCACTCTACAAATACAAAGCACCTAGGCAACCAAGTGCTACGGTCTTGGCTATTGCGTAGAACCACAAATACCACATCCGTATACCCAATGCTCATAGGCATGGTTTGCCGTATTGTATCAGTTCGTGCCGACTCATTCGAGTTGACTCGTATTTGGGTGAGTCCGATTTGCTGATATTCACTAAGTTGGACCAGATCATGCTGACTCGTACATACATAATGGGTTGTTTTAAATTGAGTTTTTCCTATTTGATAAGTAAATTTATACTTTTTATATCAATTAATAGGGTACATTTCTCTAAAATATAGCTTAAACTCATGACTTCTAACAAACTTATTGGCTTGACTCGTGCGAGTCGACCTGAGTAGGATCAGGTCCGACTCGTATATGGCAAAACCCATCCAATCCGGATCTCTGAGTCAGCGAACCTTGCTCATAGGTTTTGACATTCTTCATGAATGCTTATAAGGTCTATTCAAAACTCTCCTTAAGGTGGCACTACCCATTCACATATTTTATGTATAAAGATTAGACATATCTTACTAAGATTAGGTACATAATCATAGTAAAATCTTATGCTCAAATGTGATCAAATAGATTTAATAACCTTAGAGTCATGAAAAGTGTCATTTTCAAGGTGAAGCATGATTGAGATTAAAATAGCTCTAGAGGTCTTAATAAGTGTATCTCATGACTTTTATATATTTAGGTATCAAAATTAAGGCTAATTAGATCAAAATGGGTCAAATGAGTCAAAGGAGCAGGACATGAAGAATGTCAAGTACTCTAACTTAAATCAAATCTTTGCATATATCTAATTATGTTCGAAAGCCTTGAAACAAATCAAAAGAATATGGTTTACCTCTTGTGCACTAGGACCTTTTTATGCTATTAGGTTCTTCTTAATCCTCCTTTACTCCTTGAACTTCTAAACTCTTCCCTTATCCTTGAATTCTTCTTGGATGAGGAAAAGCACTAAAAGTATCCTCCCCTTGGTACTGCAACTCTCAGTTGTAGCTCTCTTCTCTTGCTCACCTTCTTCTTCCTCTCTCTCTCTTTTTCCCTCTCTCTATGCTTGTGTTGTTCTTTCTACTTCCTTGGAGATGTGGAGACTAAGGTGGGATTGCCCTCTTATTTAGAGGAGGAGGAGAAGGGGATAAGGGAGAGTGTATTAATTAATTGATCTAAATGCTGCCATCTAGGCCTATAGGTGTCAAATTTTAGGACCATGCTACTTAGTTGGTTGCCATCTATCCTTCTAGGTGTTGCCATCTATCCCTCTAGGTGTTAATGTGTTAGGAGCTATAATAGTTAAATGGCGGCTACCTCTCACTCTTAGGATAAGCTTGGGTTTATTTGTTGCCACCTAACATTCTTTTGGATAAGCATGGGTCCACATGTTGCCACCTATTTCCATGTTGCCGCCTCATGCTTACTTGCCATCACACAACTGTTTGGCCTTTTTTTTTATATAAGAAAGGGGGGAGGGGAACCCCCCACTTCCTCTCTAATCTCTCTCTCACTTGGGTTGCCGGTGGGTACTTTCCACCTCAAAAAAATCTTCGGTGGCACCCCCCACCTCAAAAAAAATCTCCGGTGGCACCCCCCACCTCAAAACCCCACGCTGGGTACCCCTACCGGTTAAGGCTCCCATGGCCTATAAATACTCCCCAAGAGGTAAGAAGAACTCCATGCCCATTTTGGCCCAAAGTTTGTAAGGGGAAACTTTACCCATTTGAAGACCAAACTAAGTGCTTTTGCACGGGTTTGCTGTGTTTGGAGGGGATATTTTCTCGGAGGGTTCTTTTCCTAAGGTTTATTCTTAAGGGGAAGTTCTGCTGAATTTATGTTGTAAAATCTCCGTTCTATAAAACGGGATTATGCCAAAATGATGAATGAAATACCAATATTGTTCTTTGAGCATATATGTGTGCATGTGTGTTCATAAACCTATTACTTAAGTAATACTATGTTATTATATTTTCACATACATAATTAATTTATTAATTAGTTTAATAACTAATTAAAATGCATAAGTACATAATTAAATACTCTAACATTGAGACATAAAATAATATACTTAAGTTAAAAAATGAGTTAAATATCCCTCCATGCTTAATTAATTAATAAAATCTATGAAAATTATTTAAAATCAGTAAGATCAATATAAAATAAAAAAAATCAGTAAAAATCAATAAAACTCAGTAAAAAATCAGAAACCAAATCTGAAAATTACATAAACCCAAAAAATGACTTAAATATCTTTCATATATTCAATTAATTAATAAAAGTCAGTAAAATTAATAAAAAATCAGTAAAATTCAGTAAAAAATCATTAAAAACAGAGAACCAAATATGAATATATATAAAATTTCCGAAATGACCAAAGTGCCCCCAGAACTTAATGAAATTACAAAAATATCCTCACCCATGATAAAAATCCGTAAAAATCACGGAAAATTCTTAAAAAAAATATCAAAACCTCTCCTATGCCCAAAATACTCTCCAAACCCTAATAAGATGGGTAAAATTATCAAAATACCCTCAGTATGATAAAAATAAGTAAATATCTCAGAAAATATAAAAATAGACTCTAAGTCTAATAAACCCAATTTAAGGTAAAATTACCAAAATATCCTTACAACCCAAACACACTTAAAATAATTATAAAATACCTCTTAAGGTTTTGAAACCTTTCTAAATCATTTAAACTCAATTCACACACTAAAGTGACCATAATACCCCTATACCCTCCAACTTGACATAATTATAAAAATATCCTTACGAGTCTAAAATACTTGGAATCAATCCAGATAACTTAGAGTCAATCCAAAACCTTTTAAAAAGTCTCCCAATCAATTATAAATCCATCTTAAACTTGGGTGAGGCCAAGAGCTTAACCTAAAACATATCTTCATATGCATGTGGTGTCTGTAGTAGTAGTGTTGCATGTTATAAGGACATCAACAAACGATTAATCAAAGGTTGTCGAGCGGTTGCTTGACGTAATTAACACTGACCGAGGTCAATAGAGAGAGGTCATATACTCGGATCTTCGTCTGATCCGAAGTCACGGACTCCCTGAGGGCTAATCCCAAGCTCTCATAGTCCAAGAAATAAATCACATAAAACCGACCTATATTTCTCCATATAAAAACAAAAAGACAAAAAACGATAGGATTTAATAAAATCCGATAGGAGAAGATAGCTAGGTCAGGTTCCAAACAACAACACAGCTGTCTAAAGATCCGCATAAGAGTCTCCAGAAATGTCTGAATTAATGAAAATGTATAAAGTTGTAGGTCTTTGAGTCCTCTTTCCAACACATAAGTTTGTACAAGTCGGAGTTTTCTACAGTACGTTATGTGCAGAATACCAAACCTGCGTCAAATGAACCCATGAATAATAATGAAAATGTATAAAGTTGTAGGTCTTTGAGTCCTCTTTCCAACACATAAGTTTGTACAAGTCGGAGTTTTCTACAGTACGTTATGTGCAGAATACCAAACCTGCGTCAAATGAACCCATGAATAATAGCTATGTCAACTTAATGGGCTACTAAAAAACTTAATGGGCTCAATTAACTTAAATAACCTATAAATGGGTTAAGTAAAATGTCGTGCATTCTGTCCTCCAATTGAATATCATCACACTGGAACCAATAGATAACTTGGAAGATGATGCACATATCCAAACCATCCAAAGCTTATTTTCCTGAAACTTAACATCAATCGGAGTTTCACCTCGATCTCCATGTATATGTTCATTCCGATCTTTTTCTTTTTAGTCATTTGATACATCCACCTTGACATCGTCATCTCCGCTGCACATTTTTTGATAGGCATTCTCACTGCCCAATGCTCAGTCCCATATAGTATAGTAGGTCGCATTGCGGCTCTATAAAGCTTCCCATTGAACTTTAAGGAGATTCATCGATCATAAAGGATTTCAAATGCACTTCTTCCCTTCAACCGTCCCATCTTGACCCTATGTGTGACATCCTCTTGAATCCCTTATTTTCTTGAATAGTAGATTTTAAGTGCCAAAAGTTACTCCTTTTATGAATAACTTGACAATCAAATCAATCATAACCAAGTTGTCTTGATCTTCTCTCATATTACTAAATTTACATTTCATATGTTCTCAGTTAGTCTACTGATTCTAAAACCTTTGGGCCCTAATTAATTTAGAGTTACCTTATTGTAGCATAAATCATTCCTGTTCATAAAAAAAAGAGAAAATGTGTTGAGGATGTCATTTCATCTTTTTGATGGAATGATTTATTTCCACCTTCAACCCCAAGCTTGGGATAAGGAGGGATAAGCTTATCTGCTCTTATCCCCATTGTCACTAATTTTAGGTGGAAAATACTAAACCAGGGACTAGGATAACTCATTTTATCCCTATCTTATCCCAGTACAAATCATGCCTTGTATTCCACACAACTCTCCACTGTTCTAGCTTAACATGAATTGAAATGTTTTAGTTCAAATGTGAACAAATATGGTGTCTGAGTTGTAGAGCTCATCCAGTGTCTGTAGTGTGTGTCATTCTGAAAGAAACTGCTTCAGAAAGTACAGAGGAAAATGGTAGAATCCGCTGCCAGAGTTCAGTCCGCTGATAGTGGACTGTATCAAACGCCATCGGATTTAAATCAGATGGCTAACAGTTAAAAAGAAAAGGAAAACCGCCGCGCGGGGCGCGCCGCATGATGGTCCAAATTTATTTATTTATTTTTTGTTTTTTTTTTCAAAGTGTTTTTTCCCCTCGTTACCTCTGCCCCTGAAGGCAACGCAACACCCTAAAAAGTAGGATCTGCTGGCAGTGGACGCAAATAGGGGAGTGCATGGTAACAGCTCCGAACTACAGAATATTATATTTGATTTATCCAGGTCAATTGACAAGTTTTTGGCTTCATTTCTTTTCTTTGACAATTTTGCTATGTTAGAATTTTGTTGAAGGTTTTAAATAAAGGATAAGTTTCCATAAAATCAAACAATGCCAAGGACATCTAGCTAATTAATAGGAGAATATATCAATTCAAGGATGGTGCTTTTGCTCAGGAAACCTGGTTTGGTTGAAATGCTGGTGGTGGTTGTGCTCTGGACTGCAGTTGCTCTATCATAGACAACCTGGCGAAAGCTTGGAAAGAAGAAGATCCTATGGCTCTGCTATTATAATGATTTTTGGGTATTACTTTTGAACAGACTTGCCGGATTAAGAATTGGTGCTGAGGAAAACAATTGATGCGGGATGAGTAGGAAGATGGCGGTGCGAGGTGAAGGATGGTGGTGGTGGTGGTGATACTTGGACATCTCACTTGACCCCGTCTTAGGGCTTACCTGACCTCTTCTCAGGATCTTCTTCTGTCTTAGAGAGGAACTCAAGAAAATATTCAAAATTTGCAGTAATATTCATTGAAAATTTTAAAAAATATCTTACATGACTATTTAAAGAGTAATCAAATCAAGGATGGTAGTACCGATATCGGTACTAGTATCGGAGGGTACCAATACCAATATGTACCAGTATCGGTATCGGCTGGTACCGGGTCCATTTTGGCCCAGTACCAGGCCAATATCGGCCGGTATTGGTCCACTTAGCATGGTATTGGTACCCACCGATACTGATACGTATCGGCTGATATGTATCGGTATCGGCTGATACTGCCAACCATGAACCAAACCCTAATGACTCCTTATACTTGACTATGAACCAAAATTCACCTAACCTGAAAAAATAGTGCGAAAATATCATAGAAAAATCTTAAAAAATAGAAAAGTGACTAAATGGATCCCAAACGGGCCGAACAAGGAATCAACGGACTCATCATCTGATATCCGATGACTCAGACATCATGCAAACTATCTTTGAGCTGAATAGAATGCTTTGTAGTCTTCCGATGGCGGTAATGTGCTCCATCGTATGTAACACATAATGATGTTGGTGCATTGGTCCTAGATCTCCATCAACAGCTTATAATTCATGGAGGTTGATAAATGATCTTGGGGCCAAAGAGAGTCTGCATTAAAATCCATGTGTCAATTCTATGAATTGGAATAGATAATCTTTTCTTGATCGCTTAATGTAAAATTTACAAGCATAGTATAATAATAGTTATGTGGTCACATTGTTGAGATGAGAACTCAAACTGAGCATCTGAGTGGTTGAAAATCATCTTACTATTTAGGGGTGTTGTGTGTTTCCTGATGCGAAGATGGTTTTATATTACTATGTTTTCTTTACTTATTTTACTCATTTTTGGAGTTTTTTCTGAATACATAGCTCTTAGGAATCTGTGCAGTTTTCTTTTGAAATAATATATTTTAGCTTTAAATGATAATGGTTTTTTATTTATATGGTGCAATAGATTAGTGGTATCAAATTTTATTTAAAGCATAGCCTGTTAAAGTAATGATGTCAAACTTTATTTAAAGCATACCCTGTTTTTTCTACTCCAGTAGAGGATGCTCAACTTATTTCATGCCACAATGTTGAAAAACAACTCATTTTCTCTTGACAGTAGGTCCCAGAGTGTTGGGGGTTTTGGAATATCAACATCTCCTTAAATGGGATAACATAAGAAGTTTACGCATTTAGCTTGTGATATCTTGTCCATATGTATGTTACTCATTTTGGAGTTGAAAATTTTCAAGTTTTTATTCTGGAAGAAAAATCCTAGTGTTGCATGTTCCTTTGTGTCATCAACAAATGTGTTTAATAACTTAGGATACAGTTTCTTTTCTTTGATGTAGGACATGATCATTGAAGCATGTCAACGATCACCTCTGACTTGTATGAGACACTCATTATTATAAGTTTGGCACGAAGATATTGGGATTGCATGTTTTGTACTGTTATCTGTGGATTCACACAAGGAATGTGGCTTGTTTAGATTATAAAAGTGATTTGCTATGCTGGCTAAAGCAATACTCAAACAACGAAGAAATTGTATTGTAGAAAACTTGATTTGGCAATGCAAAACTAATCAGCACCAAGTCACCAACATGTTTCCACCATGTCAAGATGGACTGTTTGCTTCACATGTCTGCCATTCTGTGAATGATAAACCTTACTTGAGCTGGTTAGCGGTTTACTAACATGCCATTGACATATCAGACTAGGGTACAAGCATCTACACTTTCATTTTCAGAACTTGTTTCAAAACTTCCGCAAATTGGGGTTCGAGGATTATATAGGGGTTCTTTGCCAGCAATTCTTGGGCAATTTTCAAGGTTTGCTATTTTAGTCATCAATCTGCCTTTTTCTTCTTTGTACCCCTGCAGTTACGTCTTTTTCCCCTCACATTGATAACAGTCATGGATTACGGACTGGCATATTTGAAGCGAGCAAACTTGTGTTAATAAATGTTGCCCCTACGCTCCCAGAAATTCAGGTAATAATAGTGACAGAATCTATTGTGCTTCTTTGGTTGTATTTCTCTTTCATGCCATATGCACATTTTCTTCCTAAATTTGACTCTTTGATATTGTGTATAATCATCTGGGATTCTTTTATATGAGTTTAAATTGCAACCAACCATGTAGTTTCAACCTTGTAAATACTTTCATCATCTCTTAAAACTGCAGCCAAGAATGCAGTTTCCACATGCAAAATGTTCTCATAAGACTTTCATTAGTCACTTTTTTGCAGAAAGTTATCTTTACAGAGTACTGTATCATCTTGTAGATGGTTGATTCTAGGTAAGGCAACCAATCAAAGACTTTTTCAAATCCTTGGATATTCCATTACATCTAATGCCCGACTGAGAACTGATGCTGACTATGTTATATTTACATGTATAATTAATAACGTTTTTACAGGGTTTTTGGTGTATTTATCCCATATATGTATATACACATATGTATATATACATATATGTATGTATGTATATGTATATATGTGCATGTCTGTGCGTGCGTGGTTTCTTTTTAATTGGTCAGCTAATTGTAGTCCCAGTAGAATAAGTAAAATTTTGAAGAATCTATTTGTAAATAATTTAAAATCTACAAATGTTTATTTGTTGTGTTATTTCTTCCAAATTTCCAAATGAAAATAAATGTTCTTTTGCTTGGTCTGTTTGTATGTGTGTGTGTTTTTCTTTTCTTTTTTTTCTTTGTGGGTTGGGGCGGCGGTATGCATGTCATGTATCTGCGTACACAGTGTATGTGGGTGTAGGTGCAGGTGTGTGCATGCACATGTGCCTCTGCATGCATGAGTTCTTGTGGTGCAAATTGTCATATTCTCGCCAATATCCCCCATAGTTTAAAAGGGCCTGAGGCGGTCATGAGGTGCTTTTCAAAAGCCTTACAAGGCGTAAACCTTAAGGATCAATGAGGCGTAAGCCACTATTTTAGGGAGAGGGTGTTAAAACTATCAAAGAAAATTAAATAATGTTGATTCGTCATTGGTAATCCTATGTCAACTTAACCTATACAAATGAACTGTGGGGTGAAAACCATGGACCTAGTTAGCGTTGAAGCATGAACTGCCACAGTGGAAGTAGAAGAGTTGGGTTCAATTCAAATGCTCTTATTTGTTTATCTAGTAAAATCATCATCATTGAATTATATTTTAAGAACAATAAGGCGGCGTAAGCTTTAGGTCTACCTTAAAGCATCTCATTGTCTTACCGCCTCAAGGCGTAAGCCTCAAGTAAATGGCAAGGTGCATGCCTCAATTAACAAAAGGCATAAGCCTTAGGTAAACAACATGAGGTGCAAGCCCCAAGGATTTTCCCAGCACCTTGCCTTGAGGCCTATGCCTCAGTGCCTTGAGGCGCTGCCTTACCTAGAATGAAACATGCATGTATTTGATTTATGTGCAAGATATGTTCTTGTTTCCTTTCCATTTTTTGTTTGACTTTCTTTATGTGCAAACATTCTTGCATGAAACATGCATGTATTTGATTAAGAAGCAAATGTTTTACTTTAGCGTGTGCGCCCATGTGTGCATGCATGTGCGTGCATGCACACATTTATGTGTCCTGCACTATGTGATGTCATGTTTTGTGCAGTTTATGCTGGCAAAAGCTAAGAGCTGAAACTGACTTGGTGTTTCTTAGGTGCAATCCTTGGCATCCTTTTGCAGCACAATCCTGGGAACAGCAGTGAGGATCCCTTGTGAGGTTTTAAAGCAACGATTGCAAGCAGGCATCTTTGACAATGTGGGAGAGGCAATCGTGGGCACACTCCAACAAGATGGTTTCAAAGGTTTCTTCCGTGGCACTGGTGCAACACTTTGCCGGGAGGTTCCTTTCTATGTTGCTGGCATGGGTCTCTATGCTGAAGCAAAAAAGGTATATATTTTATTCCTTGTGCTTTTGGCATTTGCTTATGCTTTCATACATTGACAGAACTAGCATTTGATTTCACAAGATAAAGATTTTTTTTTTTTTTTTTTGAAAAGAAGATATTTCGATTTTATGTAATACTTGTTTGATATTAGCTGTACTGAAAGAAAGAGAAAAGAAGGATAAAAGGTCATTCTGTGTTTCACCAGCAAACCTTGGTTTTTGCAGTTTCTGATTATTTGGCATTGACTGATAGGTTTACACTTTTAAAAGAAAGAAAAACAATCGATCTGTTTGATGTTTTCTCCATTCCTTGGGTCTGTCGTGGAATTGTATCATTGTAGCAAAACAGAAATACTGGAGATGTACTTAATGGAGCCTAAAGGGGATTATATATAATTGGAGAAAACCTATAGGTCTTAGTGATTGCAATTCGTTTGAACATGTGTCATCTGAGGGGTTCTTTGACTGCCCCTGTCACAGCTAGTGGTCCTTTGGTATAGGGTGAAAGCCGTCACCAGGCACGGAAGGGGGGCTGTTGGCCGTGGTTCCGTCATACTATTGAAGAAGTTGATTTATGTGCTTATTCTGTCAAGCGATCACAACATGAGCTCAGCTGTGCTTGGTTTATGCCCTGTTTGGTTGCAGTATTAGAGGGCTGTATCAATATCAAGTTTGATATTGATATCAATACCATTTATTTTATGTGTTTGGTTATCAATATCAGTTTTAAAATTTCTTCACAATAAAATCCTGAGTTTAATACAGCCCATTCCCTGTATTAGATGTGATACAAAATGGCGTGAGGGTTTTGAAGACTCACCCACCCACACGACCCTTCAGCCTCCTCCTCTCTTCCCCTCTCCCAGCAACCTTCACCATCACCATTGTCAACAAGCTCAGTGCTCACCGCCATCACCAACGAGCTTCATCGTCGCCATCGTCTGCAAAGTCGCCCTCACCTTCATCCGAAAAGATCATCAACCTCTCTGTCCAGCTCCGCCACATGGTCACCATCGCTGTTGTAGTCGTATCCATTTGACCCATCATCTTCTTCTTTGTCTCCAACACCGGCCTCGCTAGCTCCTCGTCATCTTTGCCCCTTCATCTGTGCACAGCAATGGCCTTGTTCTCTCTCCTCTCTCCTGTTTTCCTGGAAAAAATTTGTGGATCTAGAAATTTTTTGAAATCTTTCTATTGTGATTGTTTGGGAATTTAGGAATTCAAAAAAAAAAAAAAGACCCTTCTGATTTAGGTGTACAGAAATTTCTGAAAATGTTTGAATCTCTTCTCCGATTTTTCTGATTGTGTGTTTGGTGTTTGATCTAAAAACCTATGGATGGTATGTTGTAATAAACCCAAGATATGTTTATTTTCCAAACATCTTGTGGTTCTCTTCAGATCTTTTTGAGCAGTTAGTTCATATAATTTGTATATTAGCGTTTCTCTGTCTTCTTGAGATGAGCTGCTTAGAAAATTTGATTTTTTGCTTGATGAGTAGCTTTTTTGTCTCTTTATATCTTGCTAAATATCGATCACTGTTCATTTCTCAACACTTTCATAAATGTGTTCTTCTATCTGAGTGCTTGTTGTACACTTCACTCCACTGTCTGGTTTCTTTATAATAGCCATCCCATAACTTGAAACACCAAACAGATGCAAAGATAAATGCTATTGATACTGTTACAATTTTATCCAAACACCTAAAAATTGTATCATATCAATTGTGATATTGATACTCAATATTCTAAAAATATCAGTATCAAGATTGATACTATATCAAATCTGGTAGTCCAACCAAACAGGCCATTAGGTACTGACTTGAGGGAGGGCTAAGGAATGTACATGTGAAATTTGATGACTGTTAAGGAATTTGCTGAGGGCATTCCTATGGACGGCAACAGCTTGTAAGTGGAGGATGTGCATGTGAAAATCCACTTTCTTAAGTTATCATCTCTTAATCTTTTGTTTGCTAATGCGCACACTGCAATGAATAACAACTTATATTTGTTGTTTTCTGTTGCTTGGTCTAAAACCAATTTTTTTTCTTAGCCCATACTATGTCAAAAGATCAGCTGGAAGCGCTTTTGATCTAGTAATTAATGTGTTAACAGATTGTCTTTGAAAGACTAATAATTTTAGGAGATAACCTCAGAAAAGTAGCTGTTTTTGTGCTTATAAGATTGCTACAACACTCCGAGAAAATGCTAATGTCGTCATGAATGCTTAACATGCCATGGTTATCTTAGTTCACACTGCACGTGCCCATGTGCAGCCTTGCATTTTAATGAAATAGATCTACCTGGAGCTTGGATTCTCTTTGAATGAAAAGGCTCCTTGAATATCTTGATTGGACCTCCTCATTCCTCAACCAATATGCGCTCATTGTGGTGTACGACCAAGGTGATTGGCAAAATCAGGGTTTGCCGACTTGGTCCGACTTGTACGAGTCGGATTGTATCTGGGAGGATCCGAGACACGCTGAGTTGGACCGAGTTAGATTGATATGACTTGTATTTGGGAGACTCCGAGTCGGTACGATCTGCTGAGTCGGTCAACCTTGGGTAAAATGCCTACACAAATGTCCCCAAAGTCACAAGTGGTGGCCAATAAATATTCTCCTTTTAACTCTCTGAAAGGAATTTGTAATTGAATCGTGTGTTTATTTTCAACGAGATAGCTCCTCAGGATTGTGTTTTGGATAACAATCCTCTGTTTCCTGTATGTTTAGGCTGCTCAAAATCTCCTTAAACGGGACTTAGATCCTTGGGAGACTATTGCTGTTGGTGCTCTATCTGGAGGGCTTGCTGCGGTAGTAACTACTCCCTTTGATGTGATGAAGACTAGAATGATGACGGCTCCCCAGGGACTACCAGTGTCCATGTCAGCGGTGGCCTTCACCATTCTTCGCCAGGAGGGAGTCCTTGGTCTCTTCAAGGGGGCTGTTCCTAGGTTCTTTTGGATTGCTCCATTGGGGGCGATGAACTTTGCCGGCTATGAGCTAGCGCGGAAGGCAATGGACAAGACTGAACATACGCATGGTGAAGAACTGCGTGAGAAAGGGACACCCAATTCTGTTTAGTGCACAGCTTGTCGTGGTTTAACAGAGGTTTTTGTACATATTACCAGCTGCCACATTTTTTTTTTGTGGATCGTGGCGTGAGAGGCTGCAAATTTGTTTCCTTTCTTGGCAACACTTCTGGTCCAATGCGTCGAAATTGCAGGGTTTCCAGAATTCTCGATATGGCTGCTAAGGGGAAATTTACGGTAGCTTTTTGAACACCCAAGAAGGATGATTTTGTAAACATCCTATGTGACATCACATCCAAAGCTATAGGCATCTTCCTCGCCTGGGGAAATGGAGGTTCGGGGCAGGAGTCGGCTGCCACCACCATTCGTCATATAGTGTAAATTCCACTTGTATTTTCTCACGCGCGCCTTTCAATTTGATGGTTATATATTTTGCTTCATTTGTTCATGTACATTGAGCTATTTTAAATAAATACATTTGTTCATGGTTATATATTCTGCTCTCTCTATCCTCCACCGCAAGGAGGGTGGGCTGCTATTATCGTTTTGCTCTCCATGAACTTTGAGATCAGGTGAGGTATTGACTTATGTTATTTTGTGATTATTTCTTTCCTTTTTTCTCCCTCCCTTGTGATTATTTCTATAGTAAACGACCATAGCCTTTACGGATGGACATGTTTTGCTCAAGATTAATGTTTAGGAGCCCCAAAATTATTGCATGTTACAGAAAATCACTTATTACTTCATAGTTTTCTTGATCGTGGTTAAATATATTTAGATTATGATTATACATCTTTTACATTATGATTATATATTATCCGTATTTTTAGGTCCAAATTTGTAAAAGAGAGGCATATAATATGCTGTACTTATATTATATCGAATTTCTAAAATGTGCAATTTTTTGATTGAATATTTGACCACATTTAAAAAAAAAACTAGGTCTTTGCTGTATCATTATGCTGTACCTATATTATACCGAATTTCTAAAATGTGCAATTTTTTTATTGAATATTTGACCACATTTCAAAAAAAAAAACTAGGTCTTTGCTGTACGTATATTATACCGAATTTATAAAATGTATGTTATACTGAATTTATAAAATGTGCAAATTTTTGATTGATTCTTTGACCACATTTAAAAAAAAAAAAAAACTAGATCTTTGCCGTATAATTTTCGTACCGTATTTAACTAACTATGTTCCATCTACGTATGTACCGAACATAAAAAAGGCGGCAGGAAATTTATGGCCAACTGATTTTTGTTAAGATTTTAGACAGTAATTTAGTAGATGGACATAAAGGCTCTTGCTCTGGAGAGCAGGTTTCTAGTTCTAGTCTGCCTAAGCATGATAGTTCCCCTTTCATAAGAGATGAAATGTGTTATTTTTTTCATCTGCCTGCCCGAGCATTTCCCTTTGAGCGGGAGTTTTCCGCAGATGAATACTTCCGACTTTTGGCAGGGACAGCGTCCATGAAAACACACTGTTTCAAATCTTTTTAATGCTTTTGTTACTTGTGCTGGTATTTGTTTGGATGTTTAAATACTGACACCATACCCTCTGGAGAGCAGAGAACAACCTCATCGTAGGTTACGTGAAGCCACTCACAAATCTCATAAAGAAGGATGGACCGATTATGGTACTACGGTCGGATGTCGAAGAGCGGCATGCATGGCCGTAGTAAGATATATATAGAAGGGATAGAACAAAAATGCACTCACCACCTTCAAATCATTTCTTTCTATAGACTCTGAATCAATTAGGAGTGGGATATAATTGAAGATACTATTGTTTTTGGTATAGAAGTTCCTATATCAATGAGAAATGTCCTACCTTTGAGTGCGGGGAAGATAATGTCAATGAGATCGACCTAAGTTGACTACTAAAGGTGGGAGGGCTAGTAGGGTAGCCTAACCCCCGGGTTTAGATAATGAGTAAAAGGAATTTACTAATGCCAACATGAAGAACGATTTGAGTCAGTTCTCTTGTGATCTTCCTTAATGATTCTGCACTGCCTTTCGCATTTCTACCACGGTGTGAAGACTGGTGCCTTCCCAAGGGAATGCACGACTGTGGCTGATGGTTAACACCCTACACAGTTGCTGTGCTACTAAAATGGTCAAAAACGGATCATTGATCAGCCAGGCAGCCACCCTTGGCTGTTAAAGAGTTGCAAGTTGATTTTATAGTCGACGAGAAGTACTTGCTGCACCACCTTGACTGAGGTGCAGCGAGTCTTGAAAGACGATAAAAAACAGTGATTACAAGTAGAGACATTGCAACAGGTATTCCTCATTGACTGTATAATCAAATTGCAACTCTCTAACACTTGAGGGGGACACTAAGTCGATCAATGATCCATTTTAGTAGCATAAAAATCATGTGCGATGCATCAGACAGTCAGAGAGGAACTTGCTTAGATCGCTTGTTTTTATCTGTATTAGGTAACAATGATAGCCTTTTAAAGCCCACTACATCTCCCTGGGAGTGGTGCAACCATCGTCCACCGTCCAATCTTTTGGTTGGATGACAATTGCAGCTGCAATGTCTTGGATCACAATAGAAAGTATTTCTCATAGGGGCACTAGAGATGGGAGTCTCTCTTCTCCAAAATCATGAGTACAATTCACAAGAATGGGATGGAACTTTTTTAAATTTTCATCAAGATCTCTCAGATATCTTGAAACTATGTTACTTGCACATTGAGATAGTCAATGTCTCTGTCATGCACTATGCATCCTCTAAGGCATTGAATAGGCCGAACTCCATGAAGCCTACTCAATTGGTGGTCATAATTTTATCTCAACTCCCGGAAGATGCATAAGAATTTGTCTTGGTTGAATCACATTTCATTTAATATAAAGAGACCTTTTTAAAAAAAGACGTGATCAATAGTTGAAAGAGTACCAGCTAATTCTATACACCTAAAACCGGAGAAGATCTAGGGGTTGTTTGTTTTAGTGGAAATCTTTGTAAATCACCGGTTTCAAAATCAATGGTTTCAAAACAAGTGAAATTTTTTTGTTTTAGAATCAGGAAATGTTTGTTTGATTGTTTGTAAAATAAAACAAGAGGCATGCTTCAATCTTCTTGTTTTAGTTTACAGTGGACTTTTGCTGTAAACCAAAACAAGGGAATTTGGTTCTCAAGCGGGCAGACAAGGTCCAAACAAGATTTTATTTTACATTGTTTTACATCATTCCAAACAATTGAAAAGACTGTAAAATGAAATAATTGTTTTAAATTATACTGTTTTACGTTAAAACAAACAACCCACTAGAGGGTAAATCTTGGCACTTTGTCTCCGGACAAAGTTTTCATCAAATGAGTCTTGCGTGAACAGTCCAAGGGAAGTACCCTTATTAGCCTAACATGGGCTGCTAAGAGATCTCGCATAGAGAATTTGGTCTCTATAATGGATCCAGGATCTAAACCCGTACTAGTCCTCTTCTTCAATGATTTGTACTACATTTGACATTTCTGCCGCATATGTGAGATCCACAGAGATTAATGCCTCATCAAAGAGGGGGAATGTAGGGATGTGCGTGTGCCTGATGGGCCACAGTTGATCGCTATGCTAATAAAAGGGACTTATTGGATGATTTAGTGACACCCATTGCTACCAATGTTACCAAATTAGGATTCAGAAAAAAAATCGGTTTGAGGAAAAAAATTCTTAAATTGGCAAAAAAATCTGAAAATTTTATGAAAAAATCGTGAAAGATAGGCTAATTTTTTAATGTATAATATATAATTTTAAGATATAATGTAAAAATTCATAAATTTCTAATATAAAAATGAGTGAGTTTCTTTAGGATGATACACTTTTCTTGAAAACTAGGTGAATGATTAAATTGCGACATTTTAAATTTATAAAATTTTGAAAGATTTTTCAACAAATTGGGATATATGCTGTCATTCCTCATTTTTAGTCTAGCTATAAAATAAAAAAGTTAAATGGGAATATAAGATCTTCATCCCCTGTTTTGTTCCCATTACCATCTGGTTCGTTCCCACTCCCCTTGCGTACTTCCAAGAGCCCACCATGTGATTTTCTAGCTCACCGTTCGGCCTAGAGATTTAGTAGATTCTCAGAGTGGCTGACGCTAGAAAACGAGGTGACTAAGATGGGTTAGGTGATTGAGACGTCGTTAAATTTTCACGTTAATTGCGGTTAGGTGATACTCATGTTGAAATGAGGTCAACAATGTCAGTAAAACTTTTTCTATACTAATTAAAACTAGTAAATCTCCAATTATTAAGATAGCCATCTATATCCGCCATCTAATTCCAACCTTCAAAATCAGATAAAAGTTTTTTTAGAAGTTTTTTTTTTCCCTCAGGATCTCTCTCGGATGTTAAACGTGTCAGCCGAGCATTGAGCTAGATGTGGAATTACGGATGACCCATCACCCGGTCATGGACTACTTGGTGCCAAGGCAAGAGCCATTTCCATGGCTTCTGGTCTAGTGGACACCCCGCGTTTTGATGCCCCACGACCACGGAAAGAGATCTTTTCAGTGCACATTTGGATCGGACTCCAAAAGTTCAGAGAAGGACGGACAATTTCTTAGGCATAAAAGATTTGGCGTTATGTATGGAAGTACACGTAAGACTCACCTCCTCCATGCATTACTGACTCCCATCCAACTCTGTACTGATTGGACCCACACTCCGTGACCACAGGGTAATGGAAAGTTCACCTATCAGCAAGACCTGCCACTTAATTGGCAGAATATATTCCGTACAAGATTGAAATGAGCCTATTCTTCTCCTAACATGAGAAGATTTGGTGGGTTTTGGAAGCAAGTTAATTATGTATATTTGAGATCTTAGAACCATAGTTCATAGTTCATGCCTTCTCTTTTATTCCATTTAGAACGAAGAACAAAGTGATCACGTAGTGGTGACGCACACTTGACGAGACACTCAAACCTTCTAGAGAGAGGTTGTCCCCTTAATCCCTGTCGTGCCCCCTGCCCCACAGGCAAGGTTCCTTCGTCGCCCCCTCGTTCACTTGTGTGGATCCATCAGGGCAAGTTGTCAACGCAGAAGGAACCTACCAAAAGCTAATGACATGGTGGGGCAATAAATCATACATGGGGAGTACACAACTTGGGGATCCTTAGTTGGATGCTTGTTTTGTTAAGCACTGTCCATGTTTTGTTTAATTTTCCATGGAATCTTGGGGTGGAAATGGAAGGGCATCCACACTGTTGTAGTGGACACCTAGGCACTCTCTGTCTCCCTATCCTTGACATGAGCTTGAGGACTCATCGCAGGAGAATAAAAAAAGAATGGAAAAAGGAAATTGTCAAACTTAAGTGTGGATGGAGGTGAGGAGAGTTAGAACTAAGGAAGGAAAAGAGGGAGAAGATGTAGATGGTCTATGATCTTGAGTGTGTCAAATTAGGTCATTAGTTATTTAAAAAAATGATTTGTGATCTCTCCTATAAAAACTTTCAACAAGGAGATATCTTCTGGCAAAAATCCCGACCTTCTTATGAACATCCAAGAAAAGATGGTTGTTTGGGAATCATTTCCAAATGTGGCAACATGATGAAAATGTGTTTACACATGCGCATACATAGAAAAAGAGAGGCTCGGCTTCATTCCTTGGACTTGGTATATCCACGTTCACGAAGATTATAGGTAATTTAGTGCCTCACTGTTTTTTTTCTTTTTTTGATGAAATAATTAATTTACCGTGAATCTTGGTGAGTAAGGATATATCAAAATCTATGTACTAAGACTGCATTTGGTTCGGCTGTGGGGATGGAGGGATTATGAAATAATCTCATAATCTAGAAAAGTGACTTAAAAGTTCATCTCCTTGCTTTTGAAAAAGTAATTCATCATTATTACATTTTCTTTATTTTTCTCTTTTTTCCTATAATTTATTCTTGCACATAAATCTAAGACATATAGTACATTTGAAAAAAAATCAAATTATGAAATATTATTGATGTAAAAACTCCACACCGTCTAAAGAACCTCGACTCGTAATTTGCAAACAATGGAGACGAGAAAAGGGGGGTAATACGTGCATAAGTAGGTTCCTCTACTGTGCTACGCCGTAGCTGAACGTGATGCGCTGGGGCAACGTGTAGCAACACGAGTGGAAGCAAGTGGGAGGATAGTTAGCTGTCCCCCACACGACTTCTTCAAGAAAACCCATCTTCTTGTCACTGGCGTCAAGGATATCTGTTTTCCAAGGGGTCAAAACTTGGATAGGGGCTTCACTAAAGGTCAACTAATCCAATCAAGCAGCGAGTTTGGATTCTCTGCCCTGCTAGTGCATTGCACTCGGTTAATAGGGAGATGAGACATGTCTAAAATGTATAATAATCCTTTCTTGAATTTTAAATTAGAATGGTGCAAAAATTTGAAAAAACAGACAAATAATAACACTTGTTGAAATACTAGAAGCATTGTTGAAATTTTGAAACGAAAATGTGAGCACATATCCGAGTGTGTGGTCCAACGTTTTATTGCACGTGATGCAATAAGTATTATTCTTGTTCTATTTCACTCTTCGACTTCATGGATACAAATTAAGGAAATTATTTCCCAAGGAGTCAGTTTACTACTTGGTACACGAGGAGTCTAAAGTTATGTAGCTTTAAGCCGGCCATTCCACTCCCACATGGCTTTAGTTTCTGCTTCTTTTGCATTTCCAACTCTAAGTGGCAATGGCTTTAGTTATGTGCTATTAGAAGGCCTCCTTTGCCATCACGGATCACAAAGTCTATCATCATGGATCACAAAGTCTATCCCAGCTTTTCTTCCTGGCAGCATCAAAGGTCCCTTTGATTCGATATTAATTTTAAGTCATCACTTGTAAATCAGAAGGTTCCCCTTTCACCCGCTGCCCGTCTTGGAATTCTATATATAGTTTGTTCAATCCCCATTCTCTGCCAGATCCTTCAATCAAAAGCTGACTCCAAGCACACATAAAGATGCTTGTAATTTGTATTATCTTAGTCATGTACTGTGATTAGGGATATAAATTAGGCAGGCTGAGTTATGTGATAATTTGAAACTAATTCAAATTTAAAATAGGCTAACTCAATTTTAGTCTAGTCTAAATTCAGTTCAAATTTAACTCAAATTCAGTCCAGATTCAACCCAAATTTAATAGTGAGTGGGTTGAATTGAATTGAGTTAAACTGACCCTATTTATAAATGATTTGTTAGAAGTGTTTTACTTTTTATATGAATTATTGTAAAGGCAATAGTTTAAATTACACCAGCTTGTTTTCAACCTAACTCAGCTCTTTTAACTAATGTCAATTCAAATTTAGTCTAACTCAATTTTTACAATTTACGTCAACTCAATTTCTTTTAATATGGACTAGATTGAATTGAGCCACGAACTTAGCTGCCCAATTGACACCCCTAATTGTGATGATTGACTGCCACTGACTATCTCAAACTTGGGTAATAGAGGATGGCTTGACGCTGGAGACCCTGTCATTCCTCAGCTACCATACATACAAGCGGTGACCCTGCACAACAAGATCGACAACATGCGAAAAAGCTTAGTTATATGAAAAATCGGACGACGGGAACCAAAAAAAAAAAAAAATTCATGTCCTGTCCTACTGAGTATGGACATTGCTACATGTCATGCAATTAATGGGAGATATGTTGTCACTTATTTTATCCCCGCAATCTTATTTTGTTATCAGTGGCTCAGTGATTGGGCAATGATTCCCCTGGTCCGAAGACAAGGGATCAACTCCGTTCGGTTGTGACTGAGTGTGCCAACCGGGTAGAAAAGAAATTGAATTGGCTCAAGTTATATAAAGTGAGTTAGACTAAATTTGAGTTGACATTAATGAAATTTAGACTGAGTTGAGCTAAAAACTGACTGAGTCAGTTTAAATTATTGATTTTTACAATAATTCATACCAAAAGTAAAACACTTCTAGTAAACTATTTATAAATAGGATCAGTCCAACTCAATCCAATTCAACTCACTCACTATTAAATTGAGATTAAATTTAGACTGAATTTGAATTAACTTTGGACTGAACTAAAATTGAGTTGAACTATTTTAAACTTATATTAGACCTAAATTATCACATAATCCAACTCAGTCCACCCAATTTAAATCCTTATTTGTGACATACCTCCAAAGATAAACATCCAATTGCAACCGGGCAAAGCGTTCACATTCATCGTAGTGGGATTTAACATGTGATCGCCGGTAGGCAAAATGGGCGGAGGTGTCCGTCTGGGTTATGTGCGTGAGACTTATCTTTTTAATTAGAGAACGTAAAAATGCATTTAGTATAACTAAATGGATTAACTTTTAGAAATTTAAATATTTCAGGACATCCAAGAAACAAAGAGGGGGGGATATAATGTTGAATGACCGATATGGACGGATTGAGATTGTCTACTCCATTTCTTCTACATCATTGAGACTCCGTGAGAACTGTTGCCTAGTGAGCGGGCAATCCCCAGACCAGTCATAAGTTCAACCGAGTGATGATTGACTCATCAGGTCCAAATATTCTTCCTTAATTTAATGTGCCTAGGTTTACACGGCAACGACCCTCAGAATTAAGAACGACCAAAAGGCAAGAGAGAAAGCAACATGAATGAAACTACTGACAGCCTACAGTACTACTAATTCAACAGCGAAAGGGTTTGGACCCCACTTTTGGTAAAACTTTATTTTACTTTTTTCATATAACTTGAATTTTATCATTATATATATATTTTGCTGTTTTTTGTGCCTTATTTTAAAACAAATATCGAGGAGTCCGACTAAAAGTGAAGTCGGGAGGATCACATGTCACCACTAGTAAGTTATGAGAAAGTCTTAGGACCACCAATGGGAGTGTTCTACATGTGGGCACATCTTATACACCCAGGGGTGCGTACTAAGGAGTTGTTTGTTTTAGTATAAAATTTTATAAATCATCGGTTTCAAAATTATTGGTTTCAAAACAAGTGAAAATTTCTTATTTTAGAATCATAAAAGATTTGTTTGGTTGTTTCTAAAATGAAATAAAATAAGAAGAATGCTTCAATTTTCTTGTTTTGATTTACAGTGCGTCTTTGTTGTAAATCAAAATAAGGGAATTAGATTGTCAAATGAGCAGACAAGGTTTAAACAGAATTTTAATTTACATTGTTTTACATCATCTAAACAACTAAAAATACTGTAAAATAAAATAATTATTTTAAATTATGTTGTTTTACGCTAAAACAAACGACCCTTAAGAAGTTCTCATAAGATAGGTTATACTGCAAGCTCCATGGCCCCACACGTCGGATAGGACTTGGCCATCCACCTGTTTCCTTATATCGGACAAAAAACGGAGACCTTGTGGGGTGGGAAGAATAAGAATACTCTTCTTGGTCCAATGGGGTCGAGGGGAAGAAACACGGCTAGGATAGAAGGTGAAGAAAGTTTGGTGCTTGCTGTGCGGTTTGGCGGGAAACAATACCTCGTTTGGATGAAGATTTGATTAAGGGGACTTTGCGGCAAAGAAGAGGTACTGGAAGAGGTCTCCAGCAGATCCTTGTTTGAGCAAGGGAACCTTCTCTAAACACCACGTGTCTGGTTCAAGAAGCTTGCCCATGTGTCCACTGGGTGACATTTCGGATCCAATCTGAACACTTGTCCTTATTTGCGCATCCTAGGCAGATTTTGGGACATTACAGGGCCATGTTTCGGCATCAAAGGAGACATACCTACTGCAATCTCTTCTTAACATTATAGTATAATTACTATCTAATCGGGTGGATCAAACAATAACTAACCTACTGTAACATCTTTCGGACACTGTAACATAATTGCCATCAAATCAGGTGGATAAGACAATGTACAGTCGCTGTATCACTCTTTATCCTTAAGAGGTGTATTATGCTTTAAAGGCATCCGATCTGTTGATTGGACAGCAATTACATTGCAGCATAATGAGATCATCTGGACTTGTGCGTCCGGACTGTCTAACGTCCTCCAGACACATTTTCATTGAGCCGTACGTATATTATGCACATCATTTTAGAAGTAAATGACTCATATGCCCTTATACAGTTCGGTTTGATGTGTCTAAGAGTGTTGGACGGTCTAGATACACAGGTCTGTATGATCTTATTCCCATTGCAACATGTAGGGATATCAATTGAGCGGGTTAGTCCGTAGTTCAGACCAGCTCAGCTCAAGTTTTAATAAATTGGGTTGGCCCAAATTCTCTAAACTAGGTTGAATTAAATTTGGGTTGACATTAAACAAATTTAGATTGGTTTGGGTTGAAATTGGCCTGGCCTGATTTGACTTATTGACTTTTACATTAATTAATACAAAGAAAAATATTTCTAACAATTTTTCTACAAATAAGGTCAGTCCAACCCAGTCCACTCACTACTAAATTTGTGTTAAATTTGGACTGAATCTAAGTTAAATTTGAGTTAAATTCAAATTAAGTTTGAGTCGAATTTAGGTTGGACTGAAATTGGAGCGGACTATTTTGAATTTAGTTTGAACCTCAGTTATCACATAACTCACCCCAACTCACCCAAGGTACATCTCTAGTAGCAAGTATTGCTTCTTCTCTTGAATTAATTGGGTTATTACACCTCATAGCTGTGGAGGGTTTTGTTATAGTCTCCAAGTTGAGTTGAACGCTTAATTTTGTGGGATATATAGGGTGAGTTTTTGAAATCTCTGCTGTAATTTCTCTGGAGGTAAGGCGGGATCGATGTCCTCCCTCCTTCTCCCCCTCTATAGCTAGTGACGTCCAAATTTCAAGCAAAGTCTCCGTTCGGGGTTAAATCAGACTAAACTAATTAAAAGTAGGAGAAGAAGAAGAAGACACGTACTAGAAGAGTGATTGTCCTCGTTACAGCTCAGAGATTTTAACTTCATGAATTAAGAATGTTGCTTCGTGTTGTTAACTGTACCCTTCTGTAAAAAAGAAGAAGAATAAGCTGCCGATGTACCCTGAAATAAGAGGAATGGAGATAACCAAGTTTCAAACTTACGTCTTTACATCATAGGTACTAACTTTGTGCTTACTAGGGGAACGCTAATTACATGCTAGCTAACAAGGAAGAAGAAGGAAGAGGAGGGTCGTCGAGTAGGAAAGGGGTGGCTTGAGAAGGAGGGGTTTAAGAAGAAAGGTGTGGGAGCGAAGACTCGAGAGGGTGTGGCTGCCGTCACGTCTACAGGGGGGGAAGAAGAGGTGTCAATGTTATTTTCTCGTGCGCAACGAGCGGACCGCCATTTCACCAAACCACGGCCCCACGACCACGAGAGCAGGGAGGGAGCGTCCCCAGTCGAAGGGAACTAGATCGTCTAGATCGAGTTGTCTAGATCTTCTAACACCCTTAAACTCATCAAGAAGTGTCATTCATCTCTTGAAATGATATGGCAGAGTAATCGTGCCCGCCCCCCTCCCACCCACTCTTGATGAGTGTGAAAGCACGGGAAGATCCTGACAGTCAGTGGCGGAAGTAAAAATTTTGTTAAGTAAGATCATTCGGATATTAAGTCATAAATATGACTAAGTTAGTAAGGTCTTAAACTAAATTATATAGGATCATGAGTTGAGTTAATAAAATCTTGAGTTGAGTCAATGAGATCTCAGGCTAAACCGTTTTAGATTGCGCCCATAGATGTGGCAAAATTCAGTAGGATCTCAAGACCCCACTGAATAAGACTACATCTGACACTGCTGACAGCTCGATCCAGACCATCCCATTCCTAGTCGAAAGGACTACAAAAGTGCGCCTACGCGTTGCCAGGCCAACGATCGAACTCTTTTCAGACGAGAGCATGCAGTCCCTTTCGCGACAGCGTGTCTCATCATCCCCAAATAGAAGGCTAAAACGACTATAACAAGAATAGCAACATTGTGTTTGACTGGAGAGTTCAGTAGCACCCAGCATCTAATCCCTCTCCGTAATAGAAGAAATCTTTTTGCAATTTTTTTCTGATTGAGTCTCCTCCTTGGTCATATTGAGAGGGACCCAATTCCCTCTGGATGGGCATATCTACAAGGAGATCCAGAAACAAAGGATGCATAACTTCATCTTGGTAGGTCCATGCGTGGAGGGCAGGTGTTTCTGTAGTGCCTGCCACATACTCCATCTGGGTGGTTCTGTTGCTCAGGCTTGGAATCAACTAGATACACATCCTTATGTAGTTACTACGACTGATCCACATGGTCTCCTCTTCAGACCTGTGTATAGGGTCAGGTGGAAGCCTTCCACACTAAAAATATGCTTGCCGCCTTATGCTACTGCTACAATCCTTACCACCTGTAGTGGTAACATTCTACCCCTCTCTCTCTCTCTCTCTCTCTCTCTCTCTCTCTCTCTTCAATAGTTACTTCTATTTCATCATATCTAATTAAAAATCATTAGATTTTAATCTAATGACCTCAACACAAAAAAATATTTTTTTACCAGTGCTTTAGGCGCCCATAATATTTACTGAAGGGTAAAAGATGTGCCAGAGTGAAATTGATGGGAGACTCTTTTTTTTTAATTCATTGGATCCTAATCTAATGAATTAATTTGTTTTCTACCATTTTTTCATATTAAAAAATTCAATAAAATTTATCATAAAATTTTAAACACTTAATAACTTCTTAGAATTATTTCCATTTCTTGGGATATTATTTTGATCGTGTGATCCTGTCCAATCGTGAAACCTTAATCTTGACCGTCCATGAAGTACTTGCAAATTTGATTTTTACAAAGTTTATAAAAAATAATTAAAAAATTAAAAAAACAATCAGATTATTCTTATCCCTTGAAGTTCTAATATCCTTCACTAATTTACTCCCACCCGATTAGACATGTACAATCAATTCGGATATATAATCCTACTGAAAAAATTAAGTTCCAAAAGATAAAAGTTATCTTAAGAGACTAATTGAATATTTAGATTTGATACTGATTTTATTTTTTTTAAACATAGAAGTGTGGCCGAAATGTGTGACCAGTTGCACAAAAGACCTTGATCGCACAATAGTATTCTTCTTTTTCTATCTTATTTTGAGCAATACTAAGCTGTCGGAAAATCATCCCCTTATATCTTACCCACTTAAAATAAAAGTAGAGTTTCAGATCTATTTTACAATTTTACCGGTGTAGTTAATGAGAAGAAATTGTACCAAATGCTGCCTATGTAAGCAGCGTAAAAGAAAAAGAAAAAAGAAGAGCTCTATATATATAGAGAGAGACCGACCGAACACCGAACGGGTGTTATGACAGATTTTACGTGTAAAAATTTCTAAAATATATATATTTTTTACAATATGCAGTGCACCGTCCGATTTAAAGATCAGATGGCACATGGCTCCGTGCGGTAATCTGCCAAGTCCTTGGTACTTTTTGCGGCACTTAGTATGAAGTCTATCCATTTTAGAAGGAAAAGAGCTATCGGGATGGTTTGGCAAGTAATTGGTTGAACATGCACTTTATTTTTTCTCCTTTTTTCCTAAAATGGAACTGTCCAATCTTTGACGTTGTGTAGATCGATCAAAGATTGAGTTAATTATGCTTTCTCATGTAAGAGAATTTTGCAAAAAACAAATCTTTGCATGCCAAGCCGTGTGAATACTGAACAAATTCTCTCTAAGTAAAACTTGATGCATCGGCAGCCGGTATTATGTCGGCTTTCAATATTTTTAATTAATTTATTTTTTAATATTTTTTAGAAGCCTCCTGACTCAGTTTACATGATTATACAATTTGATTTTAGATCAGACAACTCAAAAAAAGATGAAAAATTAAAAAACAAATTCCAATATTGTTCATTGAGGTTTGGTATCTGATTTTTAAGATTTTTTTAGATCATCCGATCCAAAATAAGACTATACGACCATGCCAAATTTTCTTTAAAATTTTTCCTTTTAATTAAAAACACTGGCAACAGGCATAATACCAGCTGCCGGTGCTGGTGCGGCAACGTTTTCTCAAGTTCTCATCCCTCCCGGTGGATATGCAATTTTGTTTTCTTGGTGGACGATTCAAAATTCAGGTGCCGATGTCATATTTTCTTCTCATGACGCCGCCATGTACCCACCAACTCCTGTAATCCCACCATTCTTACTTATTCCGAAGTCCCAATCCTGCCTATATATTATCCTCCCTGGCCCTGAGGAGCTCCACACTACCCTTGCCAAGTTCCAGTTCTCTCTGTCCCAGCTCCACCCGGGTGGTCTCTCTTCCCCTCTGGTTGCCTAATGGAAGGGAGTGACACCACCACCATCACCACCAAAACCTCCTTCCCTCACTCCTCCTCCACTTCCTCCTCCCCCACCTCTTCTCCTCCTCCCCTTCTGCAGCATCCCACGACGCCGGCCGTCGTCCTCAGTCCCTGCGCAGCCTGCAAGATCCTCCGCCGGAGGTGCGTTGAGAAGTGCGTGCTAGCGCCATACTTCCCGCCGCATGATCCCATCAAATTCACTACTGCTCACAGGGTGTTTGGTGCTAGCAATATCATCAAGTTGTTGCAGGTATTGGAAAGGAGACCATAGCGAACCATTTCTTTCATTTCTGTTGTTAGCCATCGCGCACATTTGTTCTTCTTCACAACTTCAAGAATACAACATCTTCACAGCTCTAATCCATTAATTATTACCAACCTGCCTGTAGCCTTTGGGTTACGTACGTACCATTTGGGTCATTAGCTTCAATAACTATGGATCGGGATCTTCTTCTTAAATTTTGATAGATCTCACTAACGTCTTCGCAAATAATCTGAGGACCTGTGAACGGAATGATAAAAATGTCCTCAAATCATAGGCAAGGTACACTTGGATTAATATCATCTATTCCACTTCATCTTATTAGTTCAGTTATTGTGGTGAAAATAAAGTGGAATCTAGAAAAGAGAAAAGCTTTTATCTTTTAAAAATTTTAAACCAATCAAAATGAGTGGAGTAGAATTGATGTAAAAGAAATAAAACAGAAGATCCAATTCCGATAGGGGGTCTATAAACAATAAAGTTTAAAAGGTCATCCTTTCAATGGTTATCAAGTCAATTGGTACCTGACTACAAGGCTTCTCTCTGATTTTCGTAAGCTTAAATGACGTTCACAAAGAACAGCATCATTTCTTTGGTAATTAACTAATGTGACGTATGCATTATGTCCAATCAACCTTCTGTCATTTTCATTTCGTAAATCCTTTCAGTAGTTTTTTTTTCTTCTAAAAGATCATGTCAGGAAAGTATTAAGTCTTTCTATAACCATCTCCCATGGTTCTCATTTTCACGGAACATGTCAAAAAATAAACATCACTCCTCTTTCTATGGTCGTCCATTTTAAAATAGAGATTTTTTAAGTGTAAAGTTAGACCAAATTCAGTCATTGCAGAAAAAGAAAGATTTTAAAAAATTCTCTCATGCCCAATTTATTTTTATTCCCAATGATAGGTGAATTTGAAAATTTTCATTCCCTCTTTCTGCACTAATTAGTGAGTCCCAATCAAATTTACACTGACATGATCCGGAATCTCCATTTTATGTCTCATCATCCACAAGTCAACCGAGCCGCACCTCCAATCTAACAATATTTAATCAATATTTGACCCACATTTACAACTAATTAACCTCAGATCAAACAAATTAAACTTTCTCTGACCATCTGGGTCTTCAGAGATTAACCCATCTTCTGGTTCTGCTTAGGAACTCCCGGAGAGCCAGAGGGCGGACGCGGTAAGCAGCATGGTGTACGAGGCCAACGCCAGGATCAGAGACCCCGTCTACGGCTGCGCCGGGGCCATCTGCCAGCTCCAGAAGCAAGTGAGCGAGCTGGAGGCGCAGCTGGCCAGGGCCAGGGCCGACCTCACCAACATGCAGACGCAGTACAACCAGATCGCCATCCTCTGCATGGAGATGGTGCACTCCCAGCAGCTCTCCCCGCAGTCCACCCTCGACTGCTTCCCACCCGCACCCAACGCCTTCTTGAACGACGCATGCTTCCTGGAGGACAGCAACGGGCAACTGCCCTTTTGGGAGCCCCTCTGGGCATGACCCATTACATTACATGTTAACCATGCATTAATTAGCTAGCCTGCAGAGAGGGAGAGGTCCTAATTAAGGGGAGGGAGGTCTCACCTGTGTAACAGTTACGTACGGTACTGCATGGACTACAAAGTAGAGGTCCAAGTTACCAACAGATTATAATAAACCTTAGAGTACTTCCAGCAGTAGGAACTCGAGAAATATATATATATCTTCTTAAAGAGGAAGAAAATTTCTGTGCTTCACAATTCCAATTCAATAAGTGTACAATATTGTTTATTTCAGATCATAGAAAATGATACTTTTGCTACACCTTTTGCTCAAACCATTAGTTCTTTGTCAAACCATAGGTGAGACTTTCTTTCTCCTACTTGTTTCTTCAAATCACCACATGGTTCGTGCAAGCGATTTCCAAAGAAATCGGTGAGAACTCGCGTCGTCGGAAAGTGAGTTGTTAGCAGGTTGATGGGAATGATTTAACTTCCGCGTGGGTTCTAAGCCGGATGTGGACGTCGATCTAACACTTAAAAGAAAAGTGCAACTGCCATCTTTGACCCACCAGCTTAATTTGGCAGCTTCCACGTTCATGTGTTCTAAACAGTCTTCATATTGGGGGGATTAGCCTGCCGATAGTTTTCTAGTTCTGATCTTTTAAATTATATATTTTATTTTATTTATCACTAATATAAAAAATTTTAACATATTTTCTTATATATCTGAATTGACTTAGGCTCTATCACGTACGCCAACGGCATAGATATATAGGATGTATGACTCAAAGATATAACCAGAGAGTACTCCGATGTTATAACAAAACTATCAAGTTGTCTAACTCAAGATCTTATTATATGTTGAACGTAAGCAGGTTTTGTTCTTTTAAAATATATTATCTTATTCCTTGACTGCTGTGTAACTATTCTAATATTTCTGACTCATGATAGCCCATCTTTGCAGTGGGACATCTTAGCGTAAACAAATCTCCTTCCAAGAAAGATTCTTGCAAAAGTTCAAATTCAAACTCTGCAAACATTATAAACAGTGGATTGTAGTCATGGCAAATAAAATTAAGGCTGTGGATCAGCTTGAGCTGAACAGCACTGATGATGGTGGGACCCGTTAAGTAGAACCCAACTAGCCTCTTGGGCTGGGCATGTCATGCCCGGTCATGGACGATGTGGTAGTAGGACAGTTGTGACGACTTACTTCACCATGTCATCCACGGCCAACCCTAAGAGTGAGACAAATTAAGGGAGCAAGGTCTCGCAACCCAACCCGTCTACTTCATTTGTTGGGCTGCACCTCCCCTACGGCAATCCAGCGACGCGTGTAGACGACGCACTACTTTGCATACAGACCCGTAGATGCAGTTGGATGGTCTCAGATGGGACCATGTTAAGTTGAACTCAAACTTTAGTTGATAGAACATCACCTCAGATAATGATAATCTGATATAAAAGATTCTCAATCTACTAATCAGAATTCAAGTCAATCTATGTGCCACTTTCGCTAACAAGATAACAGAGCAAATTCCACGTAATGCCGTAGTGTTTTTCGTCACCCTTTTTGGCACTCATAACAAGAGAATATGGTGTTTGGGCGAGTAAGTCCGTAGTCCAATTCAGCCCAGTCCACATTATAGTACATTGGGTTGACTCAAATTATCTAAATTGCATTGGGTTAAATTTGGGTTGAGATTACTCAAATTTGGGCTAAGTTGGACCGAAAGAAACTAGCATGGTTTGATCCATTGACTTTTACGTTACCTTGTATAGAAAAGTAGAATATCTTTAACAAATCACCGTTAAATTTGGGTTGAATTTAAGTTGACTTTGGGTTAAATCTAAGTTAAATTTTGAACCGGACTAAAATTAGACTGAGCTATTTTGAATTTAGGTTAAACCCAAATTACCGCATAACTTAGTCTAGCCCACCCAAATTACATCCTTACAAGAGAACAGAGCAAATTCCACGAGACCATATCAGACTTTCCTTATAAAGGAGAGGTCTTGAGTTTAAATTTTATTTTTAAGAGGAAGGATTTCTCTCGCAAGTGGCAGGGTCTACGCGAAGAATGTTATTCTATATAGTGAGATCTTTGAACTCGGAATGAATCACACAGAAAGATGAAAGATGAGAAGGTCACAAAAAAAATCTCATTTTAAGGAAGACATTTAAACATCAAATTGTATACTCTTTCCACTAAGAGGCTTTATAAATACTCATAACAAAAAAGAAAAGAAAAAAGGGCTGTGGCTGTAGCAAAGGGGGCTTGACTTTTCTTATAATGTAACTCGGTTTCCTTTTAGCAGAGACGTTCGAATGATCAACTCGGCTCAGACCAACCTCAGATTGATTCACTTGTTGTCGGAGTTCTCTCAGTATACTGACGAGGATTTGGATGTGTCGACATGCATGCATCGTACTGTCAATGAGTACTTGCGTGCATGAACGTCTCATAAGAATTCCCTCTGTTTGGACAACTAATTTGACAACTAAGACAAGGCTTAGGCGGCTATTTTTGATTAACTTGGTGCTAAAAGCAAAAGCCATGCGCTCGCTGTCATATCAACTTAGAAGGGTGGATGGAAGACCACGTCTTCTGAAGAACCTATCAGAACAGAAGGGATGTATGGACTGTTCGGATAGCTCCTACCACCTAGCATACTGTGAAGATCGGTGAGAACAGCTTACATCAGGAGATTAATGTCTGTGGTCGGAGCAGATGCGGACAACTGAGGTCTGTTAGGATAGCTTCAAGTGAGTACGTAGAGAGGGGTACTGCTCATTTAACTATTTATTATTATTTATCTCTTCTTAAAGGGTAGACTATGTTATTACGTCATATTAATTTCATGTAGGCTTGGCGTAGGCTACATGCATATATAACGTGCACAACGATATATATATATATATATATATATATATATATATATATATATATATATATATATATATATATATATATATATATATATATATATATATATATATATATGTGTGTGTGTGTGTGATTTAGAAATACATTTATAGACAATGATGTCACTTTAGAGCTATTAAACTTCTCCTTCTTTTCCCCACTTAACGTGAGACTAATCTTGACAATTGACTTCTCACATCTATTCTGAGTTGGTATTGGCGAAATCATAAGATGGACCACCGAGTTCTTGTTAACCACCACCACCTCTTCCCAGTGAAAAGCGAATAGACTATGGTTAATCTTGTAGATCACTTTGGAAAGTCAGGCAAATCAACCTTCTCCGATATTTCATTTTTCTTCATCTTCGGAGAAGGTGGCAGAGAAGGCAACCTTGCCTAGTTTTCCACATTCATATTAAGGCCTAGTTTTCCACAATTGAAAAGGCACAGTACTGTTTGACAAAGGAAGCCCCTTAATTGCCAAGTATAACTATTTTCTTTAAGGCTTGGCCGCAGAACCCCTATTTAAAGTCACAATACCTTAAGTCAATGCATACGTAATATTCTCAGCTTCTGTGTCCAAAAGTCATCCTATGAACAAGAACAATATCCTATACGACTTGGTGGGAATAGCAGTTCTCTGGTAAAGGAGATGACAGTTTACTAGTCTGTGTACCCAAACTACTCATAAGTGTACCCACACTTCTCGCTAACATTAATCTCGGGGAACTATTGCAATAGTTTTGCATAATGGCATATAAATTATTTTTATATGTAATGTACATAATTTAAGCGTCGTATTTTCCTAACTTAATTAATGCTAGACTTTAACTTCCTACAGTTAATGTCATGCTTGGATGGAGCAACAGTCTTGCTATAGTATTAATTTTGATATGTAATCCTTGAAGACTAGGGTACTAATTAAATTACATTAGCAAAGATATGGGAGGAACATGCATAAACGACAACAAGCAGGGGAGACTGAGAGTTAACAATTAGCAGTGGTAGAAAGAGAGGAGATCGAGGGAGTTTTGTTTGAATTATAATATTTTCAATCTATATATATATATATATATATAGTTCGGTTCGCTACAGTTCCGAACGGACGACGTGGCGTGTTAAAATAATATTTTTTTAAAAAGCACAGTGTGCCGTCCGATTCAAGATCAGATGACATGTAGCGCCGTGCAGTTTCATTGCACGCACTGTAGCGAACACATTCTAGTATATATATATATATATTATCATAATTAATAGAATACAGTCACATACCTATAATTAATTGTTGTTGTTATTATCAAAAGCACTCCTGATATAGACATTTAAAATGACAAATGGGTACATGCCATAAAATCATGAAAAATACCCTTAGATGTGGTGATGCGCGGGGTAGATTTAATGACTATTTTAAACATGAATAAGTAATTACCAAAGAAAGTCCAAGAATCATGTTGAAGCTTCGTTTTAAATCCAAATTTTGGCGCATATTAACATATATCTGATTATTTTAATCTTTTCCTAGATAGAACTAAGAGACGTCTATCTTTTCTCTTGCAAATTAAATACCTCTTTGATTGGTGGCAATTAACCGGCTGTTAATCTGGATTATGTAATGTTTCATGACTTTTTCCCCCTTTTGCAGCCTCCCATGCGAGCCTTTGGAGAGGTCATAGAGTGTATTAATGTGAAGAGGGATTCACTTTTATTGATGGTAAAATAAAAATGATGTCACTTAATTTATCACATAATTTAATCTTTAATTCTTAATTTACACGGTCAAATCCTTTCTGTGGTTGTTAATCCAATTATAAGTAAAAATTATTTGTCAACCATTCATCCATCTGAATGCTTGACAAATAAACATCAGATGTCCATAGTTAAATTATAATATAAGTTAACAGTCACAGATTGTATAAGTTTGAAATCACAGATTAAATCTTGTAACCTTAGAATAAGCGTTACTATTCTTCTTTTGTCAACAAAACCCTTATCATATTACTATTTTTTTTTTTCTCTCTGAAGTAAATGGAGTATATATATTTAAAAAAAAACACTCGCTGCAATGTTGCTGCTGCCACTGCAATAATTTGTGCGCAGCCTTAGGAAAGAGCTCTATAAATAAGACTTCTTATTCTTAGGAGATGGAGTTGTTTATTCAACAATGAACAATTTTCACGCGGTATAAGTAATTTTTTCGATCGAAGTAAAATTAACCTTGCTCTATAAATAAGACTTCTTATTCTTCTCTTATTTTATTATTAAAATGGAGTATTATTTTTGTTCTGATTATTTTCATCTACTGCACTCACTTAATTCAAATTTTAAAAAGTTCTGATACATTAACGGTTAAGATGTTTATCTATTTAACCTGACTTTTTACATTGATTCATGACTCATATTTCTCGCACTTTTTGTTTGCATTACAACCAATGAATTCCGCAGATAATTAAACCTCAAGATAAGTTCTTACAAAATTGTAACAGATCTTGTTTCAAATGAATAAAGAATATTCTTTAATTCGCATGACACAAAATCAGGTGCCTTTATTTACATAGCTGACACGTCAACCATCTAAGGCCATGTGCAGAGTTTCTTGTTACATTCTGAAGTATCCAAAAGACGGATTCCATTGGAATGAAAAAAATGTGAGATAATAACACATGGTTAAAAAACGCTGCATGTCTTAGTATCCAACTTAATTTTGTAGTCTTTGTTATCATAGTTTAAAAGGTCTTTGAGACGGTTGTGAGGCACTTTTTAAGAGCCTTACAAGGCGTAAGCCTTGAGACATCATGAGGTGTAAGCCTCGTTATTTTAAGAAGAAGTGACTTAAAAATTATCAAATAAAATTAAATAACATTGATTCGACATTGGTGATACTATCTTTACTTAATAATAGGGCTCGTGCAAATGAACTGTATCACAAAAGTCATGAACTATTAATTTTACATTAAAACATGAACTACAATAGTTACCACTCTCTCTGTTGGTGTTAGAAGTAGAATAGTTAGGTTTAATTTCAATACTTTTATTTTTATTTGCCTAATAAAATAGTTAGGTCCAGCATAGGCGTGGGCGGAGCCAGCAACTTGGCGGGGGGCCATGGGAGGCCGCCTGAACTCGCACGGGTGCCGAGATGCCCCGAGGGCCATCGTGGGAGCCCACCTTAACTCTTCACTGGTGGGGAGAGGAGAGAGGAAGGTCCAGGGCGCTGGACGGCAACGGGAGAAGAAGGGACAGGGGAGAGAACCGTTTTCGGGGAATTTTTGATGGGGAAGAGAGTTTCTTTTTTTCTGGTATTCTAATATTTGACTTTAATGAGATGGCAAGTTAATCCACTTGGACCAATGCCAGACACTGGAACACGAAAGGTACAGAGGATTTGGAACAGAGGAACTCGTTCCGTACCAACGGTAGCTGGAACGGTGAAAGGTTGCCTCCCCCACAACCCCCAACTGTTCCTGTCTAGAATGTTAATTAGAATGTTGGTCAGGTGTTGTCTGCCCTGTGTTCCAGGCAACTTTGAGTCCAGGGAAAGCTGTGAGCATGGTTGACGTACGTAAAAAGCTGCCGCATGCATCCACTGGTGCATTGTTCACACTTTGAGAAACAACTGTACTATATGCCTGCAAGACAATGTTCCTTAAGCTAGCCTATGCCTTCCATTGGAGTATTATGAAGAAGTTGATGCCATCTGGCAGGGAAAGAGGCAGTGAAAAAGGTCTTCTATATCGATCACATGCAAGTGCCAATGTTATTTGATCAATGAGCTTGGCAATCTTTCTACTGTTACTTGAGATGGATAGTTGTGCTCTTCCTCAAAGCACACCTCGCATCGTTTAAAGCAGTCACCATGATGACTTCTCTGCAATTAACAAACGCAGGCGAGTGATTGAAATTAAGGATGCAAAACAGGTCAGATTCAGTACGGATCTACGATAAATCATCTATTAGTTTATGCAATAAGCGATTTAGAAAGATTGTCCTTTAACTGATTTATAAACTAATGTCTAGTTAAACACTCATTTGATTAATTAGTTATCATGTGCATTCGATTTATAAAAGATTTATATCACCACTTTATCCACTAGCATATTAATTTAGAAAAATAATGTGTCCTGTCAACTAATAATCGATCAGAAATCACGTTATCAGTTATCATTTGCATCCTTCGTTAAAATGTGTGGACATAGGGACATGTTAAAAGAGTACAAATGACATTTTTCGCTTTGAGATTAAACGGTAGAGGTAGCCAATGTAAAGAAGGGGCAGAACAGGTTTTTGGTAACCTAAGAGAAACAATGACGTGGCGTCGTGTGCAACTCGTGTTTGTCCACTAGCAGCCAAATGGTTCAAGAGATAGGTCAAACTTTAGCTTCTATGGGAGTAATTAGGTGCCGACCGAATCTTATTCTACACCTCTTGCGTAAGTGTATAGGTGCAGAAATAAATAAATGTCAGTAAACTCGTGATACACATCACATGATTGTTGAAAGGCTTAGTTAATAGATGTTCTTCTTTTCCTTTTTATGTATTAGCTTCATTCAGCCTTGGTTAGATCTAAACTGCCACGCGTTTTCAGCAGTCTGAAGTCTGAACTGGGATCATGTGACGACATCGATCCATTTTTTTTTACAGTCCAGTGAAAATTGGAGAAGGAAATATCTACTAGAAAGAAGGACTTGGATTTGGATTCGATAGTGCTACAACAAAATGAAGATATCGAGAGAATCGTAAAAGCATTATCATGTTTTTTTTTTTTTTTTCTGGTAGTTAACCTAGTGGCTAGAGGCACTAAGGCCGCCTATGCCCGCTAGGGATCGATCCCTGGTGGGCGCCCTCCCAGCATTATCATACTGGAGTATATCTAAGTTAATTTTTTAGGTTTTTTTAGCATATATACTCCCAACAATTGAAATAGTCATATTTATAGCGCAACTATTATATATTGTATGAAATATCCCCAAAAAACTCCATAAAGTTTTTTGATAGAGTCAAGTCCTTATGTACAAAATTCTTATAAATTAAGAGATATAAATGTAAAAATGTTTGGATTCTGTTTGGTATATTTCCTACTTAGGTTTTTGGCATACGTCAAACATATAACTTAGATGTGTCCCACCTTTGAAAATCCCTCATTTTGATTAAAAAAAAATAAAAATCACCAAAAATTTTAAGATATTCAAATACCTTCTTCTACGTGATTTCTACTCTTTTATATTTAATTTTTACCATTGGATCGAAAAATTTAACAATAGTCGTCCATTCAAATGTGTCGCTATTTGGAGATTAGAAATAAAATCCCAAGAAATGAGATCCACCATAAAGGTTAATATGATGAGTTTTTTATTATTTTTTAGCATTTTTAGACATTGATTTTTGATACACACCCGTTCGGACCGCTCCGATTGATTTTTAAGATTAGACGGTGAAAATTAAAACTCCGACAATGAGATCAACCCTAAGACTCGTATTTGAATATTTAAAAAAGTATAAAAAAAGAATTTTTTTAAATAATGGGAATGGTGAGGTATCGGGACGGGAGACTCATCTAACTTAGATGTGTCTCAGGAGCACGTTTGAATCCATTCCAATATATCAAATCCCAATTTAATTTCTTGAGTCAATGTATATATAAAGACTCCATAACTAGAGATAATACAGATACAGAACTCACCAATTTTCTCCTTGCTAGTAACAAGCGAACGAACCTAACTTCATCTAAAGTTTATAACTCCTCCATGTAAACCTGACATAAAGCAAATACACGAACATCAGTAAACATCAATAATCCAGAGTTTCTAACCTCAAAATATGCACGTACGCCAACAAATTCTCAAGACGGGTGTGTAAGGTTAGCTCAAGGGGACACCCCACTGAGGCCCACGTACCACGTGAGTGTGCTCTCTTCATTCACCCCTCGCATCTAGTTCATTCTATAGTCTCAATTACGTACTCAAGGGGACTATAGTGGAATAAACACTTGCACAGGTGGGGAAATGTCAATTGAATTTTGCAGTACTCGGTGTTTGCATCCACCAATATAAATATGTGTACATAGAAGTGTCAATCGGGTGGGTCAGTCCGTAGTCCAGTCCAACCCGGCCTATATTAAAGGAAATTAGGTTAGCCTAAATTATATAAATTGGGTTGGATTAAATTTAAGTTGGCATTAATTAAATCTAGGCTAGCTGGGTTCGAATGAAAATGTGTTGGTCCAATTTAATATCTTGACTTTTACAATAATTCATACAAACAGTAAAATGTTACTAATAAACCACTTATAAATAGGGCCAACCCAACTCAACTCCACCTATTAACTATTGAATTAGGGCTAAATTTGGGTTAAATTTAAGTTGAAGTTGAGTTTGACTAAAATTCTAGACTATTTTGAATTTGAGTTAGACTTACATTATCACATGACCCAATCCAATCCGCTCAATTTACATCCCCATATGTACACTAGCACCATTGAAGAGAGAGAGAGAGAGAGAGAGAGAGAGAGAGAGAGAGAGAGAATGTGGTGAATAAGCTTGAAAGTTTTGGATCCCAAAATGAGCGCATTCAGTTTAATCCATGACTTGATAGAGTTTTGGCAAAACCAGGGAAAATTGGGCGTTAAAATCCACTTGCTGAGAAGAGACGGCAGAGGGAAGAGACAGCTTTTCACAATTTTGTAGGGTTGCATCTCTTCGGTGTCATCAAATATCTATACATATTGTGGAGTTGGTGAATGAATCCAACTATAGAGATATGTATGGTTTTACCACGCCTACTCATCTCATAGTTTCGACTTTTGCTATTTTGTTGGACGCACACGTTTTGAATGTGGGGATAGAACAATTCAAAGGGAAACAACCGCGAGAGCGGTTGATATAGCATAGTTTTCATTGCTCACTGATCTTACTACATACGATATTACTATATTACGTCTGCATATATATATATATAGAAGAGAATAAGAAAATATGTTTGGTATATTTTTCATTATTGCTCTCTATCAAGAAACAATGCAGCTCTTTACATTAAACCTTCAAAAATCACAGTCATCTATTTTATTCATGTTGAGCCACCATGAGATTAAACCTTATCTGTAATAAACTATCATATAATTTCCTAAGGAACCCTTTTACTAGGTGAGCTAGCTAGATTGTGTGGTTTTAGTAATTGGCTTAACTAATATTTATTTTAAACGTAATACTTGCTTCACCTACTCACTAAAGATACACAACTCTACTCTAAAGACATTGCAGTACAACCACTGGATCGTTGGATTAAGATGGCATGCAAGTTTTTAATATTTATTTTGTTCTTTACGCAAAACATAAAGATCACGTGTCATTCAATCTACTGAGCAGTCGATGATCATAGGATAACGTCTGCAAAGACTTCATAACGGCTATTTCTGCTTTGCCTATGAGTCAGGCTTAGGGTTGGCAAGAACATGGAGTCCAGCAGCAGATCCTTCCCAATCAAACGGCCCACCACTGACTCGTCATCGTCATGGCCTCAGGGACTGTTCGTTCTCCCTACCTCACCAATTGGCTGTGCCCACCACCAAGAAACTTGGAGAAGAATGCCAGAAGCTATCAACAAAGGTGTGATAGTCTTTTTTTTATCGATTCATATTTCTGTGATCAAGGCTAGGTAGAGGAACTTCCTCAACGTCTTTTTTGACTTGGCGTAGCTATTACATGGAGAGCGATACCAACCTTGGTTGTGAGGTGAAGACCTAGGCGATGGGCATCCAGGAGCTGACCGACAAGTTAGGCGGCCTAATTGGTGAGCGGTTTCTATGGATGTGGTCGAGATTAAAATTCGAATTCCGATTTCTAACTGCAGGTGATGATGGGACTCGCACAGGATGAGGGTTTTTTCCAAGCAACTTTTCTCATGAACTTCTTTCCATTCCTCGTGAAAGGTTTTCTTGAAAAATTGTCTTCCTTCTTTTGCGCTTAGATCCTCTCAATGCAAGAGACGATTGAATTCCAACAATAGCAAATTCTAAGCCACCACATGTCTTTATGATTTTTATCACTTATTAAAAGCTGCCATCTGTCTCTCGCCTTTTTTCATCCATCAAGGTCTACCGGTGCAATCAGTTTAAAATACAATCCAGAGCACTTAAATACAACTCTTAATTGTATTTGTTTGCTTTACGTTACATCTAGGTGTCATTTTAAGTTGTATCCAATGTGCTCACACGTACATAAATGTAACTTAAAACATGTGAATACAACCGTAATTTTAAATTATATTTAAGTGTTTTTTGTTGTATTTAAAATTAGTTACACCGATTGAAAGAGGGATTCAACATGTGAAGAAAAAATGTGAGAGACATGCGACGACAGGAGATTTGCTACTAATAGAATTCAGTCCTCTCTTGCACTGAGAGGATCCGAACTTTTGACTTCTCTCCTCACCTGCACTTTCCGGAACTGAATTCTTGAAATGCATGTCATTATCGGCAGAATCGTAAGGTGTTGAGTTGGCTCCATCAAACTGACGTCAACTTCGACCGTCTCCACCAATAAAACACTGGGAAGTCAATTTTAAAAATCAATTTCGAGATCAGCCTGATCAGCTCTGCCCCCCTTGTTCACCGTCCACAGGGCAGCCTAGTTTTCTACGTAGAAATGGCGTACCGTTCGACAAAAGAAAGACCTTCCAGGCAGAACTATTTTCTGTAAGGCGCAGAACGGCGCCGCTCTCTGGGCAATATTTCTCAGCTCCTCTTTGTCCAAAGGTCACCTCATGTGTAAGAAGAATATGTTAACGAGACAGTAGAGGTGGCAGTTTACTAGTATATATATGTGTACCCCGCACTGTTCATTATTATTCCTCCAGAACTAGTAAAAAATGTTCATCATATTTTTCTTAGCTTAGTTCTGCTATATTTAAAATAAGCGAAATATGGAAGGTCTGTATCTACTCTTATAGTCATATGCAAGTAATATCAGTGATCCAACGTTTCCAACTTCAAAATATCGGAGTATGAGAACTAGTCCTCGAGACAGCCAACCACAACAGCACCTTAGATTGAACTCAGTTGACCTCATTCAAGTTGGAGCAATCGCTATCATGAAATAAGAGGCTTTTTAAGGCATTAGGTGCAGTAGTTATGGTCTATTTAAGTATTATTTATTTTATCTTTTTTATGATATAGAATTATTTTAATATATTTTTTTGAGTGTAGATCGATTTTAAATTTTATCACGTGGACCACAAAATTAGAATATATGATTCAGTTCATAATCATGACTCTGATACTATATTGTAATTATTAAATTATCTGACTCAAAACTTTAAGACATCGAGTAGAGTAAAAATTACTTATTTTAAATATTATTTGTTCTGGCCCTTTTTTTTATATGAGACTATTTTAACACATTTCACGAAATTTTTTAATGTTAATTTTTGACAATGGACTCGACATTAGTTAAGTATCAATCGATTTCGACCTACTTATAAGTAATCGGTATCGCATCGAGTCCATGAGGCCCATAATCCTGATCCTCTTAAGAGTACTCTCTTCTTTCACCCCTCATCTAGCTCATTCCATACCCTTAACAACAACTGTAAGGGCCCCAAAGGCCACTATTCTTCTGTAATCCTCTTCACATTTTTTAGTCCGGTCCGGTTTTTTCACCTTCTCCTTCTCTTTCCCTCAATCTCCCAATAGAAGAGTTTCCTCTCCGGCCGCCGGTGTCTCTTCCCTCTCCGTAACTCGTGGAGAAACTCCCACGTAGAGTCCTCTCTCCGCTCATCTATCTTCCCTGTTGGTGACTTCGGCAAAACTTGCAAAGTTCTCTCTCTACCCGCTGCCTCCTTCCTCAGCTCTTCCTTACCCGCTCTGGAATTCATCCCATGGACGTCAGCATCGTCTTCGTCCCCTCTCTGTTTTTGTAGCAGCATTTGTTTTCTTGGCAGATTTTTTTGCCGTTTCCAATGGATTGAGACCGTTTACTTCACCTTTTCTACAACATTAGTGCTCCGCTTCATCTTATTAGTTTAGTTATTACGATGAAAGGAAAGTGAAATTTAAAGAAGAGAAAAATTTTTACTTTTTAAACATTTTAAATCAATAAAATAGAGTACAAGTGACGTAGAAAAAATAAAATAGAAGATCTCAATTCGTTTCATTGCCGCCTGCTGCTGCTGTTACTCTCCTCTGGTTACTTTGATTTATCTATTTAGAAAGCTTTATTAATAAGAGAACACGGGAGAGAGAGAGAGAGAGCGAATCATTAAACCCCACTAGAAATGGCTCATTCGAACCTGGAGAGCTTCTTGAAGTTACCCAAGCCTGAGCCAGAAGATGTTAGTCACGGCAAACTAAGACTTGCTACACACTCCCGTGCGCGGCAGCGTCTTCTTCCCTCTTCCGGCCCAGCTACCTTCTTCTCAAACATCGTTGCTAACAATAGATGGCTTCCTCACGCTACGCAAAACAGACAGGAAAAATGGGCAAACAGAGCCACAATCTGCTGATTCTTTGAGCTGTTACAAGTCATTATTCTCTCTCATTGTTCATCGATCCTTCTTTTCCGTGGACAATTTAATCTGTTGGATTCCTACAATTTCTCCCACTTTCTATTGGGATCCAGCCAGTGGCGGACCTAGCAGGTTACAGTGGGGTCCTGAGACCCACTGAAATTTTAAGATTTTATTATACGGGTCTTAATTTAATAACATAAATTTCAAATTTAAGTATAAGTTGATCTTACTGAATTTTTTAGATAACTCACAGGACTTCAGTCTCACTCGGAGTTCAATTCCACTGAATTTTTTAATTTATTTTTATTTATATTTATGATTTAATAAAAAATTTGTTGAGTGTATCTGAAAGAAAAAATTCTTCGTAATGAAGTATATCATTTTTATTTTTATTGAAGTATATTATTTTTATAATACTTAAAATATATTTATTTTTATTTTTTATTTTAATATAATAAAAATAAAATATCGATAAATTTAATAATAATCCAAATGACCCCACTAGACAAAGTTTCTGTGTCCCCCACCGCCGTAGGAGGTGCTGCTCTGCACAAGGTGCATGCATGTGTTCTTCACTTGTGAATTCCTGTTTCACTTCTCTTCTCTCTTTGTTATCATTTCATTCCCAAGCGATCAATACTTTTGATAGAATACGGATGCTCAGCGTCGATTAGAAAAAAATTATCAATACTTTTGATAGAATACGGATCATGCTCAGTGCCGATTAGAAAAATTTTAAGCATTTCTGTTCTTATAATATATAGACTTTAATTAACATAATCGGAACAAGCAGAGGTGCATTTGATTTCCACCGCTTTTAGTTCTCTTGGATCCAGTTATACTTAACGGACACTATAGCCACACTTGGCCTTCCGTTCTTTGAACATAGCTTAATTTTTGGCGGTGGTGACAACGTTCATTTGTTACTTTTGCTTGACAAAACTTTATCACCCATGAGAGCCATGGAATGATTTGTCAATGCAGCTATGCAGTTGGAGTGCAATCATTCAACCTTCTCCTTTGGAGCTTTTGAAAATATTCAACTTTATTTATTGTTTCTATGCATTTTTTTATTGTATCAAATTTTAACTTATGTCTCAGTTCTTGGCTTTGACTTGTATCTCATCCCAACTACTACTTTTTGGAGTATTAGAAAAATGTTTGATGGCCTCACAAAGTCCTAGATATCCATCCTCTCAAGATTCTTAACTCTAAGCATTCTGATTTGGAAGTCGACCTTCCTAAGTTATGTATATATATAAGATTAATATTTGCTGCACCACAAGAGATGCGGTCCAAAAAGTGAGATATATTTTTTGAATTTCTTTTACGGTCGGTCTCACAAGTCTTATAGGTTCGTACAATTAGATGATTCAAAAAATTTCAAGAAATTAAAATTTGATTCCTAATAAATAGTAAAAAAAAGTCGTTAATGGACCAAGCGCAATAAATTGGAGCTCAACTTTTTATTTTTTAAAATTTTCTCAACCGTATGATCGGAGCTCAATTTGTACGGACATGTAAAGTGCACAGTGGGACTCACCATAAAAATTTGCTTAGCTTATTTTTTTCGTTTGCACCCCTTAGGTGCATTGCAGCAAGTATTACTCTATATATAAAGGGGATATCTACTGCACTTCTTTCTTCCGCAATAGATCAAAAGTGGTGTAGATTCGGAGGTAGGTAATAGGTTTCCCCACTAGATTTTGGTTTCTTTTCCCATGGAACAAGTTTTAGTCAATTTATCAGCATAATTACTTTCCAGTCTTATGGTTTTTTCTTGCATACCTTCTATATTTCTGCTTTTTTCATTGTTTATAAAATATATTATTTTGGTGTTGTTTTCTTTAGGATTTATGCTCTTTAAATGGTTTTTTTTTCTTATAAGACAATTTTTTAATTTATACTCAAGGACATACAATATGTCAAGGAATGCATTTTTTTAGTCTACATGCTCGATTTATGCATTATATTATGATTTCCTTTGTTTTTTTTCTGAAGATAATATATATTATGTAGGGATATGTGTCATCCCTATATATTATGTCATCTTTATATAGTACATATTATTTCTACATAATGTATGCGAACCAACTGCCTAGGGCAGTTGGCTTCACCCCTTGCTTCCCATATGGAAGGTCTCTCAAGTTCGAATATGGTTAGAACCTAAAAAGTCTTAGTTAGGTCTAACAAAATTTGTCTTATAGTCATTCGTATTCAAAGCTATGTATACATTATTGTAGGATAGCCAGAAGAGCAAAATTTGTATACAATAAAATAATTGGCTTACCTACATTTTTTTTTTGGGACTAAATGTACAGAAATGCTAATATTAATAAATTATCCGTTACATTTTTTTTTTAAGAACATACTCACGGCGATAGCGCGTTTTACTAAACTAGTATTTGCATAGGTGGGGAAATGTCAATTCTGTCTTGAAGTAATATCCCTCGTCTCCATCCTACAGTGTGAATATAAATATGTACACTAGCTTGCTTGAAGAGAGGTGTCAATGAGCTTGGATGGAACTCTTTGGGGTCCAAAACGTAAGTATATTTTAATTTAATTTATCCATGACATAGAGAGATTTTTTGCGGAAAGAACCAGGGAAAATTGGGCATTAAAATCCACTTGCAGAGACGAGGATAGAAAAAGGAGCCTTTCCTTTTTCTTTTGGCAATTTGTAGGGTTTCATCTCTATGATAACATCCAACATACATGTAATATTGTGGACTCGGTGAAATAAATCCAAGATCCAAAGATATGGTTCAATGCACTCGTTTTGCATGTGAGGAGAAGACAATTCAAAGGGGAAGGCAGCGGTGAGGGCAATTGTTCCAGCAGTGAAAAGAGAAAAAAATGTCATTGCGATCTCATTGCTCACGATATCTGATGGGGTGTTTGGACAGTAGTGATTGTAATAACACTACTAATAATACTAATTGGTGTATGGTTATATTCTTAAAATTTTGATACTTATGTACAAAAATATTATAATTCACATTTTGAGAGTTAAAAGCTACCCTTTCTCTACGTTTCATTCCTCCAATTTCATTCGATTATCACCTCCATAATTTTTATATCATTTATAGTATTAATACACTGTATCAAAAAACATTAGGATCAATTTTAATATTCCATCTAAACGAGGTGAAGTAAAAAGACTAGAGAGAAAAAAAGGAGTAAGCTAACATCTACTAAGGCCATGTTTGGGGCAGCTTTCAATTGAATGTGCTACTAAGTTTCCACCTAATTATTTTGAGAGGAAGAAATTGGCCCCTAGCATTTATAGAGTATTCACTTATTTATGCTTTTTAACCAAGAATAGTTGAAAATTTTCTTTCGATTAGGGTTTTTTAGATTAGAATAAAAATAGGGTTGCTAGAAAATATTTTTACTTTTTTAGCTATCCATTAGTTATAATAACTCCCACCGAATGTTTCTGATGTTAAAAGTAGAAGTGAAAAGTGACTTAGAACTAAAGCTTTTGTCAAATATTAATTGCATTGTCAATGGACCAGCATAAGCTGAACCTCACTACACTGGAATATGATTGTCGTTAGGGTTGACACTTGAGCTTTCCTCTTTTTTTTTTCTGATATAATTTTATTCGGTCAATAAAAAATTCATGGTTATCATATCGTACAACTTTGGTTAATCATTACTAAACCCGGTTATCATAAACAAATTCCCACGTCGTTTAAACTGAAGTACAGTGTCCACCGTGGCTTTATTCCCTAAAGATGGGCCAAGTAAATGCGACCCCACTAGGTGGGCCGAAAATTTTGGGCCAAGCCATCCCAATACCTCTCCATTGAAACTGGAACTGGAAGCACCCCATCCTTGGAAGCCGCTTCTAAGAAACAGAACTAAGCAATGGGAGTGGCCATATTTAAGCTCAAGCTACTTAAGCCCGTAACTTCTAATTAGGGACTAGAATGTATCAGGAGTGAGGTGTTATGGAATACTTGCGTGTAGAGGTGTCAAAGGATACCGAAATATACCTTTTTAGAAAAGAAAAAAGGTGCTCCTATTTTTGAAACCACCTGATTATGCATCTATTTTTTATTTGATCATTTAACTATTGATTGTATCTTATTCACAACTTTCATTTCTCACATTCATCTTAAATATTGATTGTATCTTATTCACGACTTTCCTTTCAATGGGACATTCTTTGTTCATGTCCTATTTTTATCTCTACCTACAGCCCACTCTCACACAGGGTTCGCCGACTCGAAGAGTCGGATCGACTCGAATCTCCCATGATCCGGTACGAGTCTGGTCGACTCGTACATATTCGACCGAGTCGCATGGAAAAGATGTCTTAAATTATACAGACTCGGTCGAGTCGGACCGACTCGGATCCGCCATGATACGATACAAGTCGTCCGAGTCAGCACGAGTCAATCTAGTATGGCAAACCATGCTCCCACACTCTTCATTAATCATTTGTTTATAAAGCCCTTTTTTAGGCATGTTATACATTTGATAAATAGAAAATCTGTACACTAATTAGAGCTTCCCTAGAATTTCTTTTTCTTCTTATAAGAAGACTAACAAGAAGCTTATCACATACTATCAACTAACAATTTAACTTGGATTAATCCGTTTCAGATAATCTTGAAGGACAAGGCCATGCTTGATATGCATCCGTTAACCAACCTGTGTGCGCGCTAGTAAATGAGCGTTGGGCACTTCCAGTGCATTAAATAGGTTGTAAGAACTAGTTTCTAATTAGAGAGGAAGGACATAAGCCCATCTCTCCTTGTAAGTTTAAAGTAACAATTCGATGTGTTCATTCCTGAATCCAAATCCAACTATCTGTCTGCAAAATGTGTATAGGTGTTATCGTTTTATTAATTTACGTCACGTGAGAATGAAAGTTTTGTGTATTTTAATCTTTGGAATATTATAGTAATTGAAGAATAGTTTCTAATATTGGAGGATAACTACTGCATTAAATGGTAATCCGGATCCTAGTTCTGCTATTATTGATTACGGTTTTCAAGGGATAAAAGAAAAAGACAACGGGAGGAATGCTGTTGTCCGACAATTTGATATTTCAGTTTTTAAAAATTGTAATAATCAATACAAAGGTGTACTAATCATTCTATCGTCTAACTAAAGTATTTAGGACAAAGCATCAAGAAGGTACTACTATTATATTCATATTTTATTTTTAAGGGTTTTTATACATAAACCCCCTATAGCCTTTTAATATTACGAATAAATTCTCATAATCTGACTATTTACAAATAAGTCTCTACAATCGTAACTTTCTTACAAATAAATTCTTTTAAGAACTTATTTGTAACACTCTCAGAGATTTCTTTCTAAGATTTAGGGACTTTTTACTAATTCACGGTAGATTGTGGAAACTTATTTATAAATAATTAGATTAGAATGAGTTATTTGTCATCTTTTTTATTGATCGATTCAAGCTCTATCTCATGAATAATGACAACTATAACATGTGCAGTGTCAAAATATAACCTTGAGTTTTGCGTGATCTAAATCTTATTACAAAGAAGTGAAGAGGGTATTACTAGTACACCCATATTAGTTTTATTTGTCTCCCATTGGCATCCCTACCAAGAGTGGCATGATTCCACAGAAAGTAAGCAGTTACACTAGAGCTGCCCAATTCAAGTGCATGTCGACCAAGGAAACATCATATTTGAAAATTATATTATGCATACCACTCTCAAAATTTTTAATGAGCTTGCATCTGCTTTCATCCATGTTTCATCTTGAAGTAGGCACCAGTTCTTTTTGTTCATCTAATTTTCGGAAAGCATAGTTGTTTTCCCAGGGCTTTAGCAAAGAGACAACGTATAAACATCTCGGTTGGGATTTCAGGAATGTAGGGGTATTCATTGTTCGGTTCAAACCGAAAAATTAGATCGAACCGAAAAATTTGGTTCGGATTAAAATTTAAAAAAATTCAGTTTGATTTGAAACCGAATTGAAATAAAAAATTTGATTTTGTTCGGTTTCCTCAACCCATAAACCGAACCGACCCGCATACTCCGAATAACTTATAAGGACATAAGATTTGTGTGAAATTATTTGATTTACGAACATGAACGTGTGTAAATTTTTAGACAAGGAAGGATAAGATTGATCTTTTTAGTTTAAAGATCCTCTTCATCTATTGGATCTTCCATCTAACGGTGTCTACTTAGACTAGCCTATGTCCATCTACGTTAATGGGCCAGCCCATAAAGAGGCCCAAACCGCAAACTAAACCGAACCAAACCGAATTTGTGCAGTTCGATTTGGTTCGATTTAGAGAGGTTGCGATTTGGTTCAGTTCGGTTTGGCTAAGTATTCCAGTTTTGTTTGGTTTCTGAAATTTTTTCTCCAAATCGTAAACACCCCTACATCCATAACACTTCGCAGAAGGGCGGATAAATCTAAGATGGATCTATAGCCTTATTCATGATGGTATCCGTAAAGGAATAGAACGAGCCAAACTGACCTAATGGGCCGGGTCTTTACTCAGACTTCTGTTGCACCGAGCCTAATTTTTCAAGGAGAATGGTAAACAATAGTACTTTCTGCATTGCCCCTCATATATTATTCAACAGTAAATTGATCTTTCTCACCCTACACTAGAATGCCTAGTGACCCAACTTGTGTAAAAGTTAAGGGTCAGGGTTCATTGGATTCCACCAGTGTCCGGATCAACTTGTCCAACTTTGAGAATCTCCCCATCATTGGCTTCTTGGTGAGTCGAAATCCTACATTAAGAGTCTAATTTTAGTAATGACTTCCCACCATTCTAGCATTAATCGACCACAATCACAGACCACCACGTACTAAAAGTAAGGAAGTTAACCCATATCTCCATTTAAAGCAGCCACAGCAAGACTTTGCTTCCATTTGACATTTCTTCAGCGCCTTCTCTACGTCCCCCATTTGTCGATATTTATCTATTTGTCCTCTTTTTAAATTTGGTCATCATTAAATTAACGATAAAATAAAAAAGTATGATTATGCATTTATCCTTTCAGCAAGAATATATTCATAGATGTTTCCTCACAAGAATTGTAATTATCCTTCTAACGTGATGCTACTCAATTTGGAGTTAAGTTTAAAAATACTTTATCATGAGATTTTATTTCTATATATATAGTTTTCTCGTGAAATGAAAATAACGTATGCATGTTAATATTTTGATGATTTAATGACATTTAAAGATAAATATATACTCTTTATTATAATGAGGTGGAATTTGGTGAACCATAAACTATAATAAAACATTATAAAATGCCGTAAATGGTTATTCTCCGTACGTTTGGAATGCAGTAAGTTTATGGTATTTTTCTTAATTTGAATTATTGTAATTCGTTGGGTCTCAAAAATTGGATGACTCATATGACATTTTTCTATCTGCTTTCATTTTCAGACTAAAAGTATAGAAATCGAAATTGGGGGTTTTAGAAACAGTGGTTTGATAACCAAAGATCTTGTGCCTACTGATTTTAAAGCAGTGATTTTGAGATCAATATTTTATAGTACTTTATAATAAACCAAAAGACCCCTAAACATATAAGCATATGCGCTGTTCGAGAGGATAATCTTGTAATTCAAATTTTAAGAAAAAGTAACTCAAAGCATACAATATCTTGCATAAAATATTTTAAAAATAATAAATGCAGAAATTTCTGTGGTTGTTTAGTATATGTGAAAACTTCTTAAAATGTAAATTCTATACAAACATATTCACACAAATTTAGGCATGTATCTAAAAGCTTTAAATATAGCTTAACTTTTAATAACAATTTTATGATATTTATTTTTATTAGACCATTTGTTAAGCCATGTAACACCATGCCTTCCCTTTCAACTTTTTCTGGCTCCGCCACTGCTGCCCATAAATATGAAAATAAGGAAATGTGATATGACATAAATTGCGTTACAAAGTTAACATTGATGAGACCGCTACTGCATGTGCTAGTAGAGAAGATGCAGAAACTTACGTGGGGACCATTGACTGTTATGTACGTACACTGTGATTGCAAATAAAAAATGACTGCTAAGATTTTGGATGGAGCCAACTTATTAAAGTAATATAGACGACGCAGAAAGTTACAATAAATATGGTAGGGTCCAATGGATATTATGTACCTACTACACTTTGTTTACAAATAAAAAAACACTAGGTGTCCGGCGCCAGTGGCTCAGTGGCGAGTAGGTGGATGGATACCTTGCGCTCTCCGCTGAGAGGAGCACGTGCATTCGAATCTCGCTTTCACGCGGATTTAAAACGAAATTCTTGTGCGGTGCATGACTACCCAGACAAAAAAATTGTTCGAGTTTTATCACTCCTTCAGAGGAGTTTTCGCACTTGACTGCTTCGAACCTTGGTCATCTGATCAAGGACATGTTGCAATAATAGTATTTGGTTGGAGTCCTAAACCCTAAACCCTAAGAAGAAAAAAAAGACTAGGCAATAATAGTATTTGGGTGGAGCCCACTTATTAATAAAGTGGTTTTGAATAACATCTTGAACACTCAACATCTGATGCGTGAACAGAACCAAGTGGTTTGCCTCAATTTCAAAATGTTAAGCGGAACAAGAAAACTCCTCGAGAGCGGGATTGGATTAGATGACTGACTTAGGTAAACAGCGTATAGTCACAACTCACAAATTCTACAATCGACTTTGGTATTATATCTGAGGTTCACGTTGAATGGACTTATAGCCAATGATAAGAGTTTGCGGCTGAACTGATGGAAGATGAGATCCCCTCTCCTTTCCATTTTATTTCTATCATAGCAGGTGGGCCAATTCAACAAAATGGAATAATATCAATCAAGGTTCGTCAACTCGGAAATTGGATCGGGTTCCGCCAGATACGAGTGGAATCATATGCGACTTGATCTAATTCGCACGAGTCAAGTCAATGATTTTGTTAAAAATATTAAGTTTAAATTACATTCTAAAAAGACATATCTTCTTAATTAATATACAAGGTATAAATTTACTTATCAAATGAGAAAAAATTAATTTAAAACAACTTAATATGTATGTATGAGTTGACACGATCCGATCCGACTAAGTATGTATCAGTGAATAGGACTCGTCCAAATATCAGTCGACTCGTATGTGTTGGCCCGATGCAATACGATACGATAAATCAAGATATTAACATTAAAAAAAATAAAGGGGATAATCTTGATCTACTTACTGGACACCCAACTACATTTCCAAAGAGTAACGTAGGGAGCCCATACTCCCGGGTCAGACATCGACGGGCATAGCATATGCTTTGTCGGACTTGCCAACATGATCTGATCGTTTGACTCCGACTGCTCAATACCCGCCATGTTCGCTGCCCGGGCCACCGCATTCTGCATCCTTCCATTGTACTCCGAGCACCTGGCATCTTATCATGTATGGTTCTTCTCATTGCAGAGGGATCAGAACCACAAGCTAAAGAGAAGCCAAATAACTTCGTCCCACAAGTACAAAAGCTATAGAACCATGCTGCAGTCACGCATAGTTAGTAGTACAAAACAACCCAATTCTTAGTCCGTTTATCTCCTCCAACTCCAGTCTCTGTAAACTAAACATCATACAACGGTAGTACAGTAATTGCAAGATATATAGAAATGTCTCCCTTCCCTCACCAAATCCCCTCCTTTTCTGCTGCTTTTTTCCTCTACATGCAGATGCACATGCACACAGCAGGTACGTTAGAACTGGAACCTGCTGGGTTGGGACTTGGTCATGCGGTTCACCCCGTAAGGCTCGTCGTTGTCGATCCGGCGGTTGTTGCGGAAGGCGGCGCAGCCGACGACGTAGACGATGACGAGGAGGATGAGGACGACGATGTTGATGACGGAGACCTTGCGCCAGCTGCGCTTGAGGCTGGCCAGCACGCCGGCCTTGCAGGAGTCGCAGTCGTAGCAGAGCACCTGCTGGTCGTTGCTCCACCGGGTGCAGTCCAGGTCGTCCACCACCATGCCGCCGCCGGGATTCCACACCGTCTCGTTCACGTACACGAACCCGCACGACGTCGGCGGCTTGCAGCAGCCCGACTGCAGGTGCAGGCAGCCAGCAAACATGGTTACTGTTAGTGGGCAACTAGTTAGATAGCTAAGTTCAGAGTTGTGAGGAAAAGGATATGGAAATATTAATAAAATTCTTTGTGGGTGTGATCTTGTAAGACGTACAAATAAAACATCCAAAATTTGGTCACCGAACCAGACGTCTTGCTTACGATAAAATCGTCTAATACATGTTAATCCTATGTGTATGAAAGACTTATCGGGTGATTACATTCTCGGATTTTTCGTGAAGAATCACAGAAGATATTTATTTAAAACGTAAAAAAGTTTAAAATGATTAATTAAAGAGGAAGGACTCATTTGTATGTTTTTTGAAAATAATTGAACAATAAAAATGTGTTCAATACACATAAAAAGCGGAAAAGGGGAATGGTGGAGTTGGGGAGTGCAAATTAATTAAGAAAGAGGTGGTAGAGAGTAGGTGGAAAAGAATTTCCTCTTTGACTGTATTTCACATAAAAAGTGAAGAAATAGAACTTGAGTAAAAATATGTACATATCTATTGTGAAAATGGAAATACGATGAAATTTCAGGACTGTAATTAACACCCCCTAAGATTCCAGACCACCTCAGGTCACCATCATTCGTAGTGTGATCTAACGTGATCAGGTGACTATTATAATAATTACTTGTGCTGGTTGCTGGTGTTATAATAGTACTGTTATTAATTATTATGAATAAAATATACAACAATATTTTTAGGGTACAAAGAAGGTAATTAACCCATGTGAAAGACTCCGAATTTAATTATAGATTGGGTTTCTCTTTCAATTATTAGAAGAATATAATCCTGATAAAAATTTCTTAACCTAATCCTTTGGTTTCCTTCGGGGCTTACTCTTACAAGTCACAACAGTAGTACAGATATTCTAATCTCCACGAAACACCGTCCCATACTCCCATGTGAGGACCCCATATATGCGAGGGCGAGTACATGACAGCTCTTCTTCCCCCATGTGGCGCAAGAACTTAAGCCGGAAAATTTCCAGGACCCTACTGATTAGAGAGGGATGAAAGAGACCCCCCCACACTCTCTTTGTTTTCTTCCTTGAGCATTTGCCAAGCATCTTCCTCTCTTTCTTATCTCCTCTAGCTGCCCGGACCACAAAATTAAAGGCTGTTTCTCAAATTAGTGGTGGAATATCCGATGGCAGCGTTTCTGCTACCTTTTGCATGCATAGGATCTAAATAAGATCTCCTCTTATTCGTCTTAAGATTAGGACCTTACATGTGATCAAGAGTTAGAAATGTTCTTCATTAACCTTGCGAAGAAAACAATGAACTCCTCTCTAGCTTCCTTTGCTATGCCAGAATTAGACTACATATTCTTAACCTTAAAGAAGACGGTAAGTTTCTCTCTTTCCTTGCTACCCTTGCCCGCTACACGGGAAGTCAACAGAAACAGACCACTTCTAGATTCCACTGGTGTGGCTAACTATGAACATGGTTTAGTACTGGGATCACAAGAGAATGCTAGAGAAGTAATTAAAGGGACATAAAAAGAAAGAAATAAAGCTCCAAGAGATCAAGCATGTCATGGAGAAATCACAGAGATCACTGCCTAGAATGATGGAATCACTACCCATCCGAGTATCAGAGACATCGATCATGCATGGCTAGTCACCTGATAAAGGCCAGGCCTTGGTTAAGAAATTAAAGAGAAGAGGAACATGAAACAAGAATCATACAGTTAAATCAAGTCCATCAGAAAGAGAGATCAAGAGAGAGAAGCTTGATGCTCACCTCAGTGGGGGAGAGCCTCCTCTGGTAGAACATATCTGCGGACTCGGGCACCATCAGCCCGGGGACGCCATCGGTGCGGACGTACCTCCCCATGTTCCTGCACGCCTTGGCGTCCCGGAGGCAGGAGCTGATCTTTGCCCAGTAGCTGGGGTCAGCCACCCGGTCGCGGAGCCAGCCGGAGTAGCCGGGGAGGTGGTACTCGAGGTAGCCCCGGTTCAGGACGGGCTCCCCCTCGCCCTTGTCGGTGACGACGAAGGCGAAGATGATGAAGCCCACGAGGGCGGCGATGACGAAAAACATGGCGAAGAGGTAGAGCCAGAGGAGCCAGGAGAGGCGGTAGCAGGCGCCGGCGAAGCCCGCGAGGGAGAGCACCATGAGGGCCACGCCGATGACGATGAGGGGCCACTGCAGGAAGCGGAGGCAGTCGGTGTTGGCCTTGTTGCTGAGCCAGATGCCCCCCGCCAGTATGGGGATTGATATCAAGAAGGTGAGGAAGTTGAGCACCCCTATCAAAGCGTTGCTTCCCTTCATCCTTCACCTCCTCCTGCACTGCCCTTCTTCTGCTGTTTCGTCTCTTCACTGTTCCCCGGCTCTGTACTGCGCCTTCTCTTCCCTTCCTCGTTGTGTTTCTTTCCAGGTCTGCTAGCTCAACGCCTTCTTGGGTTCTGGGTTTTGTTGTGCCATGTCTCTGCTGGTGGCTTTAGCTTCGGATGTGATCGCTTCAACTGGGAGGGGGCGCAGTAGCAGTGAGGGGTTCCTTCCTTGTCCGGTTGCCAGCGGCAACTACCCCCCTTGGTTCTTGATAGGGTTCCATGGGGGGGCCCGTAGTAATCGCTGGAGGAACAGGCCCGCCGCCCCATCCCTTATCCACGCGCCTGCCTGAGTTACGTCTGCTGAGGCAGTTGACAGGGATGCAAATGGGTGGATTCACTGCAGATATAGGGTAAATCTAAGACCTTATTTGTTAATTAAGTTATGGATTTAAAAATATTATCTATTAATTATCCTAAAAGTGAATAATCCGTCAGTTGATCGGACCCTAGTATAGCATATGTATTTGATCAAAAAAAATTATAGCATACGTATCTGTTATACATAAGAGTTTAAAAAGACTATTTGTTAACTAACCTATAAACTTAGGAATGATGGGATAATCCAGCTATCGGTTACTGTAAACATAAAAACAAAACGTGTCTTCTAACTCACTAAAAAAGTACAAACGAATTTACAAATGTTAGACAAAAAGACTTTTTTATGCTTGAAGATTATTAAATTAGATATGCTCGAACAAAGTAAACTCAAAAATAGAGTTGTGACTAGTTGTAAAGGTGTCACATTTGAATCTGATTTAATCTAAATATCAAATATCAACTTGGCCATTTCTCAACCCAATCTATAATTCTAATTAACTTGAGTCAAAATATATTCGATCTAATTTGCATGCAATCTTACGTGAATCATATATCTTGGAAACATCAATTTATCGTATATATACATATATTAATTATCTTAACCTCTTTCTTTTCCAAATGAGGTCTAGTCCAATCTGAAGTACAATATACGGATGGATCCAATTTGACTAGACCTGACATTGTTGCGGTGCTCCGCTCAAGCCCCCACCCTTAAACTAGAGTTAAGAGGATTCAAATTTTATGTCTATCAATTAGAGAGTAGAGCTACAAACCGGCAGGATTCAGTGTTATTGGTTACCAATTTAGAAAGACTATCTGCTAATAGACCTTTAAACTAATAATTATTTAGATAACTAATTTATCAATTACCACCTTCATTCAATTTTAAAAGGTTTTATATCTATTACTTTATTCATTGTGCATGTCACTTTTGAAACCTTGCCCATTAATTGAGTTGTAAGATAATAATCGATCCAAAACCAAGTTATCCAACTGGAGAAAATTTTATAAGACGAGATCTTCCCATAATCTGTGCATGTCTTCTTCTTATATGAACAAAAATAAATTTGATATTTTCTAACCTATTTTAATATTTACTTTTGTCTTACGTGAAGACTACCTAGACTAAGCGCTGCTTTGATAGCAAATTGAAGTTGAATAAGAATGGCTTATTTTGTGTGTGACTGATTATCAAATTAAAATACTTTTTATTTTAACATAAATAGTTTGAAATTAATTATCTTATAATAAGTATTGATCTTATTAAAGTAACATTAAAAAAAAGTGTGATCTTTTGGATCTCATTTTCTAATAAGTTTTGAATTAAAAATAAAAAGTAGAATTCAGAAAGCTATGTTGAGTGCCAGGTGGAGCTCACACCACCGCCGGATCATGCACGCGGCCGCATCGCATCGTGTCTAGCTAGCTTGCTTGGCGCGTCGGGTCAGCGCCGCGCACCTGCCAGACCCGTCGAGGTTCAGATATCCCACAAGTTTCCGAGACGATTAAACAAAAAGAGGACGACCCCACCACCTCCCCCGCCGTCCTTCGGTTCTTTTAATTACATGCTTCTCGCGTGGGTCGTCCCCAAATCTGGGCGATATATTGGACGCCGAGCAGCGGCGCCGTGCGTATCTTCGATAGAAAGCCAGACGAGAGGAGATTGGGGATTATGATTTAGTAGGATTTTTACTACTCAATCTAATCTTTAAAATTTTATATAATTAAAATTATATATATATATATATATATATATATATATATATATAAGTTATCTGATTCAATCTCATGTAAAACAGCCGACAACAATAAAAACATTTATTATCTGATCACTAATGGGATAAAGTCACTATTTCTATTGATTAATTATTGACTAAAAATATGATCACATGTGTTTACTTTTATTATTTGTAGATCGATCCAGTCCTTACTTTCACAACTCTTTCCCTTTCTTCTCTTTTACTTTGTTATTTGACGTTCGATGCAATCCTTGCTTTTGCACTTCTTTCCATTTCTTCTCTCAATTTGATATATCTCAATTATCTAATTCAATCTCATGTGAAATGGTTCTCAGTAATAAAAGCACTCCTTATCTGTCTCTCAAATGAGATGAGCCATTATTTCTATTTACTAAAATGTTTGATTGGCTTTCAATTAAAAAGATGTCATAGATATCTAATTAGTATGATTAATTTAATTATCAATCCGGTCTTTTTTTTCACAGCTCTTTCACTTTTACCTCTGGGTTAAAAATATGAACTACATAACGTCTTAATTATCCAAATAACCCCACAATGGAGACAACTATTTATCTTTGGAAATTGTTAGTACAACGAGATAGGTTTTCTACTTTCTTTATCCAGCTGCGAGGTGAGTGCATTTGAAGTATGATTTTATTAAACACATCATTAACTGTCTCTTGTAAAATTATAAGAAACACCCTCACTCCTTCCTTTTCCTTATTTGGATAAAAAAATAAAAAAATTATTCGGTCATATTAGCATTCTTCTTCATATTTACTAAAAGCAATCGATGAACAATGTGATGTCCGACCTTTCAAACACACCGCCGCCGTATGCAGCAGTGCGCATCTAATCCCTGTTCACAAGCATTAGACAACGCAGTGGGAGACTCGCAAGACATTATTAATTTATTAGTCTAGAAACCAGTTTCCAGAGAATATAAAAATTACATAAGCAAAAACGACATAATCAAATCACGTGCTGGGACCATGCAGTGTTCCCAAAGTAATCCCATTTTCCAAACGTAATATTTTACTCCCCTCATCCTTGATTTGGGTTTCTGCCCCTTGATCCACATCCAACGGATCTCAGCTTGAACACAACGGCACCCATTTGGATGAACTCCAATCCAACATGAGGGCAACAAAGAGGAAAAGAAAGCCCAAAGAGCTTTTTGCCTTCCAAAGCTACGGAGATTGCCATCAGAATTGTTATCACCAGAAAAGGGGCTTCCTTTTTCCTTTCTTACATTCCTGCTTTCCATGTACTTCCAAAGGAAGAAAGATATATATACTCAAAAGCAGGGCTGGACTTAAATAGTTGGATCACAAAGGCTTAAGTAATCTAACATAGAAATGACATGGGGTCGTGCCGTGTGCCGTAAGATGCTGCAAAGTGATGTTGATTATTGCAAATTATCTTATAAGATTGTTTGATCTCTATAGTCTTTGGATATTCCGTATTAATCAAAACAATCTTTATGTTCACTTTAAACCTCCTATAATCTTAAGTCCTTCTTAAGATACTCCCTTTAGAGCGACTAGTATGAAATATTATAGAGATATTTTTAATTTTTTTTTAAGAATGGTTGTGGGAGAATTTAAAGTAAATATGAAGATCGTGGTGACTAACACATAAGGTTGAAAGATATTATAGTATATTCCATAGACTCGAATTATCGTAAGTTGTTGAAGATTTCTTCTAGTTGGTTTTAGTTTTTTTTCAAAATTGTCAAATACTAACACCGAATATTTTTAGACTGATGATTTAAAATTAATGTTTTTTTAATATTTTATGTCAAATCAAATAGCTCTTAAATCAATGTCATACATGGCAAGGGACGAAAACGAGATTCTCCTCAAAAGCAAGTTTGGACGAGCATGAGAATACCTATATTCTCCGGGGACAACGCAGGTGGAAAAGCTTGCAGAAAGGAAGGAGACTAAAAGAAGATTCGCCTTAAAACTAACCTTTCAAACTTTCTCCACATATTCCTCCCCAAAGTTAGGTTGGTGAGCTTTCACATGTCAAGAACATCTTGACCAATTAAACTTGGGGGAGGCAGGGCTTCCTCCAGTTCCCACCCCATTCCCCCCAAAGGTCTTGCAATTTGAGTAGATCATATGTTATGGGCTTACTTAATCATCACCAATGTTTTACAAAATCAGACTAAAAGTTGGGCCAAAGATCAGTGACGGACCCAGAAATTTTGTCTAATGCGGTTATTTGAACAGTAAGTCTATGATCGGGTCAGTGGAGTCTTGAGTTGGGCCGTATAGGGTCCTAGGTTAAGTCAGTAGGATCTTGGACTAAGTCAGTGGGATTCTAAATTAGACTATATTGGACTGAACCAATGGACTTGGCAAAATTCAATGAGATGCGAGGACCCACTAGATTAACGTTGGATCCGCCACTACCAAAGATGTCCTACAATGGTTTGGACACCATGGAGCAACATCTCTATTTGGGGCTTCCAAAACATATGATTTCACGATGATTTTTTTTTAAAACATCTTCTTTAGAGAAGTTAATTTGTATGCTCTTCAAGCATTTTAAGACATAGTTTATTCATTTTAGAGAAAGTACTCTTATAGCCAGATACTTTCTGCAGTAGCCCCCAAAAAACAAAACATATGATTTCGCGACGATTTTTTTTTTAAACATCTTCTTTAGAGAAGTTAATTTGTATGCTCTTCAAGCATTTTAAGACAGTTTATTCATTTTAGAGAAAGTACTCTTATACCCAGATACTTTCTGCAGTAGCCCCCAAAAAAACAAAGTCTCCCTCTGCCTCCGGCACTTGATTCAAAAGAACTAACAAAAACCGCATGATGGGTTAATTTAAAAGGAAAACTGAGACATTTTCTGGTTTAAACAACTTTTGGTGCACGTTTGACAGAATTTTTATTTATATTTCATGTTTCATTTCACCTCCAATACGAAACATACTAGGGATTGATAGATCCAACCGACTTGGAATAATCATCCATTTCTTGTCTTGTATCCCTTGTTTTCTCTAATCTAAAAGGCTCGAGTTTAGAACTTCTAGTTAGAAACCATCCTATATATCACATAAATAATTTTCAAGGACTATGTATATACCCCCATTATAATAGCTGAGTTTAAATTTACAGAAAGAAAAAGGTACTTTTAATTGAAGAAGTCGATTTGACCGACTTTAATAGTCAATAGTTGCCCTTCTAGACTAACCCGTCGTCTCCACTGGCAGTAGGGATGCAAGTGGTAAGTTTTTTTTTTTTTTTTTTGACCAAGAGCACTAACAAATTATTCAGCCCACTAACACTTTATGGGATTTTTAATGGACAGATTTTGTAAATCTATATGCATAATGGATAAAAATTTCTTCTAAATCAAATGCATATTGTACACTAATAATTTAATTATCCAACTAATTATAATTAACTTATTGGTATAAGGTCACAGGTCCACGTTAGATCCATATCAAATCCGACCCATCTACATATCTGATTCAAAGGGTCATAATGGGAGTACTTAAATTAGCTTCAAGAAGCATGAAGTTGAAGCCAGTCCTACCAGTCTTTCCCAGTGGGAGGGGGTTAACGATGACCAATCGGTCAATAAGGGTCAACAAGACCGACCTCCTAGTTGGAAGGGGCAGCAAGGCAACCAATATTTGTTCCAAATGCATTAACCTTTTTGTGCCTTGATTGTTCATTTTTTGCAATGTTTGGACAGGACAGGAGAACACCGTCCTTTGAATATAGTATTCATCCGGTACCCATGAAACCCTCAACCGTTTGTAACCCTCTCTTTTGGTAAATTGCTATCGGTAAGGATCTTCTATGTCATTTTTCTTATTTGCTGGATGCTGTGGCATGTGAATAGACTAGGGATGTCAACAGGTCGAATTCGATGCAGATCTGATGTAGATCTATGACCGTATCTGTTAAGCTATCAGCTTAAAAATGTTATCCGTTATTAGTCCTGTAAGCTCACAATTAGTCGGATAATCGGATCTTACTGTACTATATGTTTTCGGCCAGAAAAAAATAATTATATCCATTACCTTGTTCGCCATACATATCGATTTAAAAAAAACTATCTATTAACTGACATATAAACTAACAAATAATCAAATAATCAGATTATCGGTTACCATTTGCATCCCTAGAATAGACGATATCTATGGGAACATATAATAGGTACAAATTAGCCCAGCTGCATTGCTATAACCAATCTTATTGTCAGGACAGAGGAAACGGACAAGGCTCCTCATCGCTGGCAAAGCTCACCCTTCCTTTGTAGCATACAAATTATCAAGACAGGCAGGACCATGAGGTGACACCTAATTAGGCATTTGTCCTACAAGCTTTATTAGATGAGATGTGGATTATAACATCACCGGATTAAGATGCTCTGCAGCCTTCTACTGCGCTATGAAGTTCCAGGTGAGTGTTCATAATTATGCTGGTGCGCATTCTAATTGCTTGCCTTGCGTCCTACACAAGGGAGGTCCTGCCTTTAACCATGCTGAGTGTTGGACCCTCTCTCGCATGCAGCATGGATAATGTCAAGCTGCTATCTTGAATAGGAGAATAAGAGCTTTTATTTTTAGAATAAAGTTAATTCTAGTTTGATGGGCGGACTAACTTATATCACATTAAAATTATTTATATTAGAATAAGGAGAATAAGCAATTCAACTTTAGACTTAAGAATTACATATTCTTCTTATTCCACTAGTGGGTCCCATAAAACTGTCAAAACTAAATGTTCCTTATTCTACCATACGTTATTTCCGAATAAGTAATTCCGAATAACATATTCTGCAGATAAATTGGAGCTTAAATCACTTCTTATAAGCAGTGATCCATCTTACTATTGAGATAGACCCCCTCTCAGCAATTCACATTGAGCAGGGAATGCATAAGAAGTATCTAAAGAAATGTCTTACAAGAACACGAGTAGGATTCCTCATGTTGTAAGGAGGAAAGTCATATATATGTAAATAAAAAAGGCTACCTATGCCTTTAATTAACCTTCTAACAGCTAGCCATTAAGGTGACCAGAATGAAAGTCATAGTTCACAATCAAGGACAACAGTATTTGAACACATGACTATTCGGGCTCGAGTTCGAGCTCAAGTACTGGACCCTAAAACCCAGGCTCCAGCTTAATTAGATGGACTCGGGTTTTATGAGGCTCCAGCTCGCTTGAGCTTGGGTTTGCAGGGTACTCGACAAAATAACTGATGATATAATTGCATCCTTAATGAAGTCTCAAGAGAAATTGTTCACATCTTGAACAACGTTTTTATTTTGTATGCACCGATAAGAGTGGCTGGGAACTCGAGCTAAATCAAAGTACATCCACCCTTCAGATTTGCCTCATGTAAGGTATAGCACTATGACAGCCAGGAATATATAGATCTTTAATTTGCTCCGTCTCAAAGTCATTATCAATATCGTCACTATTACTATCATCAACATCGAAAATTTGACTAGGATTTATACTTTCTTCATTTTCACTATCCTCAAATTCATTGTCATTAGAATTAAAAATAAAAGTTGTAATTCAAGGTTGAGGCCTGTGAATAATCTCTCACATTTTGCTAGAGACAAAATTATAAATCTTATAGGCTGACGTCACATATTTCACTTCCAAAAATCATATTTTGACTGTGCGTCAATCATATCAACTGTACTTAAACTATTAGATAATTATAGTCGACGATAATATAAATAATTCTTTTATTTTATGGTCAAAAACTCATTTATCTCAATCATTTTACAAGAACAAGAAGAAAACAAGAAATCTGTTGAATTTCAAGTATTCAATTCCACCAATAAAATATGGAAACTTTACATTTGGGATCGCATAAAAAAGATTTTTTTTATCTCAATGGGATTTATAAATAATTTTGAGAAAACATCAAAGTAACAAGTACAATAGTATAGATTCATCACATATATCTAAATCGGACATTTCTAAATAGAGAATTCATCCATGAGAGTCCGCGCATATAATATTGCATGCATTTCGTTTAGAAATGGGCTAAATGATGCCAACAACTTAAAAATCGATATGATTCTTCTTTTGATTTGACTAAGAATTCGCAGACTAATCATTTTTCAGAAGCAAAAGAAGAAACAACGAGTTTAGTATTGAAGTTGGTGCATGGTAGAATATAACATATATCCAGTGGGGTCGGAAGACTTTTAGACTCTCTAATTTTGGCCTAAAGTGACTGGCTACTAATCTAGGTGCAATAGAGAGACCCCAATAATCTACTAATTCTGACTCAATAAAGTAAACCCAGTGGTTTATTGTCCCAATGACCGCACTGAACAAATTTTTACGTCCGCCACTGATCAAAGCCTGAGAATAATTCACACAGTAATTATTGTATTATTCCCCAATTACAGAATATATGCATGAATGATCGATATAATTTCTATAGATTAGTGTATTTTTCAGATGTGAGGAAATGTCACACTCTGACGCTAGTCATCTTATATTTTTGTCTATGTTCAGCGTTTAGCTTACATCCGAAGGCGGAAACATCGCCCTGCAATTTTTTCTCTCAATTATGGTAGACCTTGGTGGGTTTCAAACCCATATTGTCCATAGAATTGAGATCCTAAGACTACTGTGCTACATAACCAGACAAAGACTGACACTAATTTTAAGCCCGGCCGTCATGATGGACCGCCCTTCAAAGATATGTTGAAATAAATTGTGTTGACCCCGCCAGGATTAATTATGTGATCACGATATGAATTATTTTAGCGTATACAGCTTAAGTTAAATTAATTGAAAGACATATCTTCTTCTAAGTAGCCATCGCTCATCTCTGCATGCAGTAAAAGTTTTACTCTTTCCAAAGTAACTGCTCATGGTCGTGGCCTTCCAAAGTAACCAAGTCATCCAGTTGAAGAAGCTTCATGATAAGTACTCCAGGACGCCGACGAGGCAGCATGCCCAGACAAACGAAGAGCTCGCCGGGTCCGATACGTGGCGGCGAGCGGCATCAAACGTGGCGCTCGCACCACTCAAAACCTGGCCCAGTTTTAATCCCCGCAAAGCAGCTGTACACCTTCTCCAGCTCCTCCGCGTTCTCCTCTTCTTCCTCTGTATTTCGCACACTGCAGATCTTGCCCTCCGTTCCGAAGAGCAGCCCGGAGATCAGGATGGGATCGGAGACCTTCCTGGAGGTGATCCTCGCCATCCTCCTTCCCCCCGTGGGGGTCTTCCTTCGCTACGGCTGTGGGGTACGTAATTAATTAGAGCTTCCATTCCCTTCCCTTCCCTTCCTGGCTATATAGTTGGCTCCATGCATGTACCCGTTAATTTCTTTAAATTTCATCACCACCTGGCCCATGAGCTCCTCTGCGTGAGACGTTTGAGTAAGGGTTTAATTAATTTGTCTGCTCCTCTCTCGATCGGCTTGCCGTGCTCTCTCATCTGCAGGTGGAGTTCTGGATCGACCTGCTGCTTACAATACTGGGTTACATCCCGGGGATCATCTACGCCTTATTTGTGCTGGTTGGATAGCTAGCACAGGGATCTGGGTAGACGTCTAGTCATGTTCCCCCGGTTTTTGTAGAGAAAGTGATCATCTCTAGCTTCCGGTGCCATGCATGTTCTCAGTAGTACTCCCTTGTTTCTGTGTTACTTATAATAACGTTAAATGTTTCAGTCCTGATGTACGTGTCTGCTCATCTGTTCCGAGAATTAGGCTGTTAATTTCATGCATGTTTAATGTTATTTAGTTGAAAATATGGCCACTACCATAGCGCATATATGCATGTAGTTGGTCTTCGGAGTTGTGCAAGGATTGTTAGATCATGTGGCCACCCACCATAATGTGTGCAAGTTTCAAATTCTGAGGTTTCTGCTTCCAAACCTCGGGTGTAGGTTGGCTGGAAAATTAAATGCCATTTTGGAAACACGATGGTAACTGCAGCGCATGTCCGGTTTTCACAATTCAATTGCTATGCTAACATATGTACTTGGCAAATGACGAAGTTTCATGGTAAAATCCCTAGCTTTTCCCCCCTCCCTTCGTGCGTGGACGTTCAAAGCGTCTGGAAGTCTACTGAAATGTTTGGTTTTCCTTTTGTTTGATGTGATACTAAAATATTAGCTTTTTTTATTTTCTTTTTTATTCTTATCCGATCGTGTCATACTGATCCGACTCATCTGACTTGCACGGGTCAGGCTTATTTTAAGTTTTTTTATTTCATATCTTTAATTTTGTAAATAATTATGACTGAAATAATTTTTTAACTCCAGTAATTCATTAATGACAATGACTTTAAGTCTAGTTTAGAAGAAATCAATCTCATTAATCAATATAATAGTTTTAAATTACATATTAAATTAGAGAAAAAAATCAAATCATTTGTTGATTATAGAAAAAGGTCTAATTAATAAGATACAAGTCACATGGAGGAGGCTTAAGTCGTAAGCAGTTAGCGTATTGCACGAGGCACGCGTCAGATCGAGTCGCATCGAATTAGCTTGGGTTAGATGCGACTTTGTAATTCAAACTATCCTAACTCGGCTCGATTGCAGGTCATGATTTCTCACTCAATTTTTCATATTTTAAAGGGTTGTATTTTACTTGGTGGCGTGATTTAATTTTAAACACTTTTTAGCGTTTAACATACAGGAAATGTAAAGTTCTATGATGTACGTTTGACAATATGATCCAATGTCATAACTCATTTCTTTTTAATTTCTATTTTCAATGTACAATCATCATAAACCAAATTTGCAAAAATGATGAAATATCTTTTACTTTATGTTAATGTTCTTTATTGGTCCCTACAATCTTCTTGCTTCCTTAAAATCCTTCACAATTTTTTAACTCTTCTTAAAAAATCCCTTCAAAAAGACATTTTAAACAGGGTTAAGGGATCTTTAAAAAATATTTTAAATAATTATAAGAACTAATAAAGAATATAAAGACTGTAGAACTAATAAAGAACATCGACGGTCTTTATAGCCAGAAGATTACGATATAGGACATGTCAGGTAGGTGCCTACTTCAAGTACCAGATACACTCGAACACAAACCATTAATTCTCATTACATTTCTGAAGCTGTCACGAACTGGTTACTGTCGTTGAAAGCTATTTAAAAATAGCAATCATAAAAAAGTAGAGATCCTCTATATCTAAGTTTGGATGGAACTCTGTCAATAAAAGGAGGAAAAGATTTAAAAAATTTTCTTATATGGTGTTTTTCTTAGTTTCGAAGGAAGATTTTTATTAAAGACTCACACCTTCCCTCTTAGTAGGGGTTTGATTTCAAGAAAATCTTTCAAACGGTGCTTTTCTCATTTTCGAGGAGTAGTTTTTATTAAAGACTCTCTCCTTCCTTCTTTGTACTGACTGAGCAGTCCAAATCTGTACTGAGAGAAATTACACTCATCATAAAAAATTTATTTATAATGTAAAACTTTATAAATTACTGATTTCAAAATCACTGATTTTAAAACAAGTGAAATTTTCTTATTTTAAAATTAGATAATATTTATTTGGTTATTTGTAAAACAAGATGAGAGGAATATTTCAATTTTCTTGTTTGGTCTGTATTAGATCTTTGTTGTAAATCAAAACAAGAGACTTGACTGTTAAGTGGATGGAAAAGGTCCAAATGTATTTTTACTTTACACTGTTTTAAATCATTTCAGATAATTAAACATATCGTAAAATTGTATAATTATTTTAAATTACGTTATTTTACCTTAAAACAAACAATTCCATCCGGCGAAGACCACACTCCATAAGCAAATCAGAGGATTTTTTACGTGTACCCTGTTTTAGCATCCCGACGACTTGAAAGCCCTCCATATACGAAATCCAAATTTGTAGTCCTATTGTATGGTGCTAAGTTCCCCCAGACATCACCCTCGATACTATTTATTCTCAGCTGGACAGTACATACGTGTGTTTTTCAGTCGATTAATACACCTTCACACAATGCTCGACCATGTTTCTAGTTATCTTGAGGAAAAGAGCTTCAATTTTACAAGTCATTATTGTGAATATTCTAATCTTGTTTTTGACTTCCGACTATAAACATACAAAGCAGAATTTGTTAAATTGATAAAGTGAAGGTGTTAGAAGAAGTTTGACTTTTATAATTATTTAATATCAGTTATAATTATTCTCACTTATTTTTTATGTGAAAATATAAGTAGAGATAACTTTCAATTAAAATTTTTGCCAACCATACCCTATAACAATATCACTTGGGGTTTGTTTTTTAACTCATAAAAAGGTAATTAGGAAATTATTTTTGGAAAAAAGATGATACAACTTATTTGATAGTCCTGACAACCTTAGTCAACAAAAAATCAGATTCATTGACCAGTATCGAATTCCAATTTTGGCATCCAATGTAAGATGCCTGACGCCATCTTTCATTCGGATGCATTAATGCAACTGTGAATGTGGATAATGCTAGCACCTTAGAAATTATCTGTGAAAACTTAACATGTATAATTTTATATTTATTCTCTTTGGATAAGGAGAATAAGTAATTTCTACAATTTCACCCTAGACCTAAAAATTACTTATTCTACCTATTCTGTCAATAAATCCTACACCACTATTAAAGTGAAACATCTTTTATTCTGATTTAAATAATTTTAGTATAAGTAATTTTAGATAACCCATTCTGCTATTAGAACTTAAACATGTACAATCTTATAATTATACCATCAAAACTTAAGGAAGTTATATAAATGACCCTTTTCCAAAAAAACTGAAAATGTTTGTTTTCATTTTTCCTGTAAATTTATTTTTTTAAGGAAATGTTTTCATTCTAGTATATTTTATGTAGAACCAGATAGTTCTCGCTGCAGAATGACTCGCTACTAGCATCGCCCCTTGCATAGTACAAACAACTGCACGACTCGAAGGGATAAATCATTCCCCCTCCCTGCGTTAAAAGGGAAGATGGTGAGTGAAGGACTTGATCCTAAAGTCTCTTCCAGGTGGGGAGGGTCCCTATGCTTCTGAACTCTGGACCACAGACAACACGTTGGCGTATTTTATCAAGGTCTTCCCGCGCGAAATGGGATTTTCACATATACTAGGCCACTTTCAAAGGGATGTATGGATAAAAACTCAAAGGAGATCAAATCCCACACAGTGCAGATGCATTCGCAGAGGCTTTCTGGCTGCTGCTTCATGATGTATGTGTCAGAGACGAGGTGAGCCCCTAGAGGCTCACTCCCCAGTTTCATGCGAACCTCTTTAAACTGATCAACGAGGAGCTCAGTGTTCAGCAAAGAAGCCCACCACTATCCACATCAATTCATCAAGGCTTCAACGAGATTCACATGGTATAATGTTCGATGTAAAGTAAAGAAGCTGGAAAGGGAACAAAAAAGGCGAGGCATCTCGTGGATACACCAATATTTGCCTCTCATCTTCTGGTAGAATCAAGACTCTCGAATCAGTACCTCTCGCATTGCCCACATCCAGTGCAAGAGAGTATTCCTGCAATGTGGATATGTGAATAGGGGTGAGTAACTCAAATAACATATGAATCAAGCCAAACAAAAATCACAGGCAGAAAGGGAGAGGCCCACGGGCCATGATCCACAAACCAGATGCTCGGTTTTGTCTACTTCTGGCCCTTCTTCCAGAACACCCCGAGCTTCCTCAGAACATTGGTGTTCTTCTTCTTGGGTGATTCTTCATCCATGTCATCCGAGTAAGGTGAGCTCATCAACTTCCCACCAAGTTGGACGTAACTGGAATCCATTGATCCAGTTCTCTCCATCAGCTTCCCATGGTTCCCAGTCGTAAGGATTGCTGCTGCAGCTTCTGCAGCCTTTCGCCATTGCTCAGATTGAATCCTCAACCTCCTCAGTTCAGCCTCCATTTCACAGTGTGTTGCCTGGGAAGCCTCCAGCTGTTCATCCCCCTTGGCAGCACTCCTGTTGCTCTTATCTATCTCAATGGTCGTAACCCCAGACCTCGTTACATTATCCTGCTGAGAGACCATTGTCGCCACGTGTTTAGCTGTAGCTGATTCACTAGGTTGGCGCATTTCTGTTTCCTTCTGCAACTCCAGTTTCAGCATCTCGTTCTCCTCTGAAATGCGCTGCAGTTGAGTCTCTTTTCCCTGAAGGCTTGCCCTGAGATCTATGATGTCTGTCATGGCTATCTTCATCTTGGATTCCAACTCAGGCACGGGCACAGCCACCCTTAGCTTCTCTACATCTTCCTTAAGTTTCTCATTTAGATCTAAAATTCTATTCAGCTCGGTTTCCTTGTCAATTAAAGATGTCTTCAGCTCTGCAATTCTTATGTTATTTTCTTTGACTGCCAACTCTCTTTCAGCTTCTTTCAGGTTGCATTCGGCCTTGATACGTTCTGCTAACTCATAAGCAGCACAAAGCTGCACTGTGCTTTTAACCTGTTCTTCCTGAAACCTAATATCAGCTACTTCCAAGGTAGATTTTAACTGCTCAACCTCTAACCACAAGGATCTTAAACCAGTTTTAGCCTCACATTCAGAACCTGATGAAGTCAAGCAGCCTTTGTCAGCTGAATTATCCAACTGAAATTTTCTAATAGTCTCCTCGAGCACATTTATCTGTGACCTGGACATCTCTAGCTCGGCACATACAGATTTGAACGATTCCATTACCTTTGAACCATCAGACCGAAGTGTTTCTACAGTAGAGTTGGCAACTTCCAACTGCATTTGAGTTTCATTGACCAGTCCCTGGTAATCTGCTTCCAACCTTTCACAGTCCTCATGCTCAACCTTCAGTGATTCCATAAGCGAGAGAGTGTCTGCCATGTCATGTTTTAATGTCTGCAGTTCAGAATAAGCTAATTCAGCCTGCTTGGCTTGAGCTGCCTCAGAGTTCACAACCATTTCAATCTGTAGCTTCAGTTTCTGGATCTCATTCATGGCAGAGGCCAGAGCAGCCAAGTCAACTGAGTTTTGTTTCTGAACAGCTTCAAGCTCAGACTGCCATGCTCGGTCACGCTCCTGAGAGAGTTTCCGAAGTTCCTGAATCCTCGCATCTTCAGATGCAGAAAGCTCCGATAGCTGACGCTTGGTGTCATCCAATTTTGCAGCCATAGCCGAGTACTGCTTCTTAGACTCATCTGCCTCATGGAGAGCACGCCTCTTGCATGATTCAGATGAGCTTAGCTGTTCCTTTGTCTTTTTCAGGTCCTCTTGTGCCTGGGTCAGCTGAGATTCTAACTCTGACACTCTGCTGATACGTTTCTTCTGGATGCCCAGAAAGAACAATGCAAGCCAAATTAATGGCATGCAATTATAGCAATACAAACGCGTTAGAACGTAAAATGTCTCAGAAACAAGATACCAAATCATGCCCATTATGCCAATATGTTTCAGAAACATAAGAAAGACAAATCTAATTCTAAATGTGATACCATCAAAAATTCTGGTAGAAGAGGCAAATGTGCTAAGATGTTTGTTGATCTCCTGAAACTGTGAATGAGCTCCAAATATGAAAACACACATATGAAGAGCCCAACTTCAGACTTGCGAAATAAATGCACGTAAAACTGAGTATTTGTGGACCTAAGTGTGTTGACTAGAAATAACAAATACAAGTACAATTGCAGAAAACAGTTAAATTTAGATTTTTAAAATCAGCAGCAGAAATGAACTTGTTGAAACATATGATATAAAAAGTCCTAGTAGGCAAATGAAAAATAAAACAAATTATGATGAAAAGTGCACAAAGTAATTAAGCTGCAAAAGCCAAATTTGTCTCTAGATAACAACATGTAGGCTTTGCATGTCCCCAAAAAATTAAAGCAGCAACTTACATACTTACAGCCACAAATAATCTAATCTACAGTGTCACGCACCTCAGATGCAGGGCTTCTTGGTGATCTCCGTTCAATGACTTTGGGACTCCTATCAGTTGGAGTCCTTGTCGCAGAATGTTTGGATGTGGCTGAACCAGATTCAGGTCCAGCTACCTTCGTTTGATGAGTGGACCGAGGGGTGATAGGGGAAGTCTTTTGAGGCATCTCAGAGGACCCATTCCTGTGCCAACAAAATTGAGGTTAGGGGGGAGAGAGAGAGAGAGAGAGAGAGAGAGCGAGCACATTCAAGGTACTGTGCAAGTGTACAGGAAAATCTGTATAGTATGGGAATGAACACAAGCTTCAAGATGGGTAATCATAAGTAATGTATAAACATTCAAGGTACTGTGCAGTTGTACAAGGAAATCTGCATAGTGTGGAAATAAACACAAACTTCAAGATGAGTAAACATAAGTGATGTATAAAATGTATGCAACAGCAAGAAGCACTTGGAGATGTTGTCAAGCACTTGCTAGCCTCGATTCCAGGTATATGAATGACAGTGCAGTCTCCTGCCTGGGTGAGATATCTTCAGCTTTCCAAGTCAGCAACAGTATCCAAAACACCACCTTCTGGGTATTAGGTACCTCTTATGCATGATGTTAGACTATTTTGAAATGCATAATCCTGTTTGAATAATCATTACAATAATTCCTCAATCTCCACAAACGTCTTGGTAAATAGCAAAACATAAACTGGGATGTTCACGTGTGGCTGTTAAGCACAATGTCGAAGGTTCAATCCCTTCCTCCAGCAAAGAAGCCGCCTACCAAAAAAGATATAATTCAGGGAAACCGCCCTTTGTTTATCAGGGGGCAAACCAATTTTCGCACGTAAGCCAAACGTGAAAACTAGAATATGTTTGAAAATTATAGTTTAGATGCGTCACAGTGTGAGTAGATTACATAATTACTTCACTGAAACAGTACTTACACTGGCCTGCAGAGCCGCTTGGTAGAGAGAAGAAAGACCACATAATCGCTCCACCAAAACACAGTATTTATACTGGCCCCAGAACCACGTGGTAGATACAAGGGAAGTTTAGGTGTGCATATTCATTAAGGCTAAAAGCTGCACTTGTATGCGAGAGGGACAACATGGACCCCACCCATAAATAAGCATTTGCTATTAACCATAAAGAAAGCCTTCAATCTCAAAGACAAAGCTCTGTTTCCCTTGCCAGAAAACCAAGCAAGCAGATTTGACACGTATTGGTGGTTCATCAAAGAGGAAGAGAAAAAAGTGAACAATAAGAAAAGATAAAATGCTTGCACTACATCCAGAACTAAAGAAATGCAGGCATTCCTACAGTTTCCATGGCTAATCCTTGAATAGAACATTCATAGGAAAGACAACATCAGAAACACTCTCATCGACCTTCTCCAAATAGATTTGTCTAGGAAAGAAAAAGGACAAAATTGTTTGGAACCGACTGGGGATTGTCCAGCAGCGCGTGATTAGCTCGAAAAGAAAGAACACATGCACCTGTGGACCCGCGAGTTTTATAACAAGCAGACAAAGATTGGGGAGGTAATAAAATGGAGACAAATTATGGCAGAAGATTCCCACATTCAAAGAAAGCTAGAACGAATCAGAACCATCAGTTTTAGGTGGAAACCAGACACGGGAGTAAATGAAACAATTTTTCCCGACGCATGAGCTTTTACAGCCACCCTGCCCATGCCAGTCCAAACCAAGAACATCCCCTCCCCCCCCCCCCCACCCAAAAAAAAAAAACAACAATCACACCCCAAACAGATCCTGGAGTAAAAATAAATAAATAAATCTCCCCCAGTGTCATAAAAGAGTACAAGAGAAGAAAACAAACAAGAAAGCATTGGACTCATCAACTTCCTTTAATGCATCTAGGATTCCATCAAAACGTACGAGTTGAGGGACGAAGCTACAGAGCCGAGTGGTTAAAAAGGAAAGATGCGGATGAACGAAGGGGAGGGGAAAAAAACCATGCAAGCCATAGAAGTGGACGAAGCTACAAAGCCAAGTGGGAAGCCCACCTAGACTTGGATGCCTGCATCATTACAACTTGTGTGTTGCCCTCTTTCCCCAGTCCAAACCTGCTGCCCTGCAACACAGGAAACCGGATAAAGATCAAAACTTGAGGACCAAAACACATATCAGAAACCACATGCTAAGCACATGAAGACTCCATCCTACATCCCATGAAACAATGGACGCAACAAGATCTAAACACTTGCCAAAATTACACAAACATGAAACCCAGAGGCATAAAACACTGGAAACACCCCCACATCTCCAAAATGCGACCATTTTTCCTGCACATAACAAGAGGAAAACAACAAGAACCCTCACCCTGCCACCACCAACATGAAGACGACCAGGCGCAGCATAACAGGAAGCTCAGGACTGGAGCAAGAGGGCAGCGTACCCAACTCCGCTGGGAGGTAAATAAACGGGGGGTGGAGGGGCACTTAGGTCAATCCAGAGCCCCAGAAACCCAGCGGCGCCCGAACGGCGCGGCGGCTGAGTCGCCCTTATCCCATTTCTCGCCACCGCCGAGAAAAACGGGAAATGGAGAATAAAATTAATAAACAATCTAGAACAGTGACTAGATCGGAATTAAAATGCACAAAAAAACTCGAAACCCTAGTTCTTGTACAAATCCTATTTTTCCACGTGGCGTGTTGCTACAGTGATCCGTGATCAAGATCAAGAACAGTAACGTTCAAACACAGAAATCTAAACCTTCTATGATCGCTTTTTTTCAAAAACGAACTCGGAAACGGAACCAAGAAATGCGGAGCGAGATCAATAAAACCGACAAACTGTTCATGTAAGGAGACGGAGATGGACGAAACGAGCAAACACGGGTCATCTCGCGAGGAGCTGGTTATGATGCCTGTCTCATTTCAACTCCTTTGCTTTGTGGAACTCCTCCGCCTCTGGATTTCTTCACAGAACGGATGGTCTCAGAAGGAAGGGGGAGCGGGGAAAAGAAAACAGAAACAGGAAAGGAGAACAGAGAAGAAGGAAGAGCGCGACGGCATTGTGGTTCCGGCGAGAGCGCTTCCCAAAGGAAGCTCGGGAAAGCAGAACAGAGGCACGGAGAAGCGTGTTCGAGGAACAAAGATGTCTTCCCCATCCCCCGCCTCCCGTCGCACGGAGGAGGAAGCAGATGAGGCGGGGCGCCCACCATTTGAGGGGCTTCGAGAGCAGCTCGGGGGGATGCAGAGGAGGGAGGAGAAGAGCACGGAGAGGAGAAGGTCCCCACTGGCGCTTACTGGGCTGGTCTCCGGGGAGGAGGCGAACGAGCTCGGCCTGGAGCAAGCAGCCCTGCTGGTCGCTGCCGTCTCCCCTGCTGCTGCTCCGACGGTCCTTGCTGCTGCTGGTGCTGCGGCTTCCTCCACACCCTTGCCCCCACCTCCCGCCTTCCAATGGGCGAGAGAGAGAGAGAGAGAGTCCAGAGAGAGAGAGAACAAAGGAAGTGGGGAGGGAGAGGGGTGGAGAGGGCAACCGGCTTTTGTTAGGATTTTCGATTAACGCGAGGAAAGAGTAGAGTGGGGGAACCGGCTTCTTTTTTTTTTTTCTTTTTTTTTTTTCTTGGATCGTCAAAAAAGAGGGACGGCTCTTGTCGTTAGCCCGAAAATGTTTTCGAGTAATTACACATATACGCTTAGAACATATCCTGTTTATATATATAGATCGTCTTCTCGTTATATTGTCATGTATACTTTCGTCATCCCCATCTTCGTACCTAGGGCTGGCAATGAGTCAAAGTCGCTCGCGAGGCTCAGCCTCCGTTCGATTCCACTCGACTTGAAATCTTAAATGAGTCAAATTCAAATTTAGATTAAAGTTTGAATAGTTTAATAAGCCAAGCTCAAGTTTACCGTGGCTTGGCTCGTGAGTCGGCTCGATATATTTAATATATTTTTTAATTTTTTTAAATTAAATTAAATAAATATATTTATTAAAAGATTATCACTGTGCATCAAATGACTAAAACTAAATAAAATTTATCCAAACTTATGTGATTCGAGCTCGAGCCTCACAAAAATGGGACGAGCCGAACTCGAGTTTGCGCTCGAGCCAAATTTTTTTGACCCGAGTCGAACCCGAGGCATTCAAAACTCGGCTCGACTCGACACATTGCCAACCCTATTCGTAGTCTCAACCTTTATTAATTCTTGGGTTAAGTTTAGGATGATTTGGGGACGGATTTCATGAAAATGAACATAATTTTAAAACGTTTCTAAATAAAAACCTATATATGACAGATTTTTTATTTTCATAATTTTTGAGAAGTATGTTGCAACATTGGTTTCCATATGGATAAAAGATTTTTTATCGATTCTTATATTGAAAATTTGAAATAAATCCCTTTATCTAATTACATATTGTGATATTAGTCTTAATAAACTTAATATAATTTAGTAACAAATATTTTTAGTTAACAATTATTTAAAAAAAGTAAATGCTTAAGAAACATTCTTTACATTGATATTAAAACGGTAAAAAATATTTGAAATCACTCTAAAAAATAAAAAATTAAACCATAATGAACAGTAAAATGTGACCTTAATGAGTCAAGTCTAATAATAATTTTAAATTTTTTAGATTCTTTAGATCGTTTGATTGGAGATCGAATTATTTTGGGTCATCTAAAAAAATTTAAGCTTTTTATTTTGACTACATGGGTAGTAGGTGCAACATTGACTACTAATGCAATAAGTAGAACTCAAATTTTAAATAAGAGTACAAGTGATTTTTCCAAACTAAGTTAAACTTAAACTCATAGGTCCCGTTTGGTATCGGGATAGAAAAGGAGAAGAATAGGGATAAATTAACCTAGATTAATTTATCCCTATCCTTATTCTCTGATGTGTTTAGTATGTGAGGAGATAAGAAAAAAGTTAATCCTATTCTCTATTTGGTGAAAATGAGCACAGTATGAAAGATAAATTGTGAAAAAGACATTGCTACCCTTCTAATCTAAAGTAACATGGGTATTATATTATTTTATGTAATATAACTATATATTCAATATATATGTAGTATATTAAGTGTAAATATTTTTTTATTTTTTATTATTCGTATCATGATACACTAAACATACTTAATTCAAGTTATTGAATTTAATTATATTTTAAAGACACTCAATTTATACTACACATAATTAACATATAATTAGAATATAATAATATATTAAATAAACTTAATAGTATTATTCAATATAGTAAATGAACAATTATTAAAGTTAATTATATTATTATTTTATAAATCCGATGTAATACTAATGTCTATTAGTACTAATACTAGTATGTAAGTATTAATACTAATCTAAGATAATAATATATGTATTATATTATATAATAATCTATTAAAATATTTATTAGTGTTATTTAAAATAATAATATATATTATTATATTACATATAAAATATATTAAAGATACTTATAGATTTATTTAAGTATTATATATATTATTTTAAGTATTATTGAATTTAAGTATATATTAAAGTATATATTAAAGTACACATTATGTCATTAGCTAGTAATGAAGCCGTTATTGAATTTAAGTATATTATTTTATAAATCCAATGTAGTACTAATGCTTATTAATACTAATATTAATATGTAAGTACTAATATTACTAATATAAGTACTAATATTAATTTAAGATAATAATATATGATATTATATTATATATAATAATATATTAAAATACTTATTAGTACTATTTAAAGATAATGATATATAAGATAAATATAATAATATATTCTATAAGTGGTATCGATTTGATTAAGAATTTTATTTAATAATATATTTAACGTCATTAGATAGTAATAAAATAATTATTATAGTTAAATATATTATTATTTTATGAACCAAGAGAATGGACAAATGAGGGTAACAATGAGGTTAAGGGACAAGGATAAGTCATTCTACTTTTTTGGTAGAATAAGTTATCCCCATATCTAACCCCAAAAATGGGGTTAAGCTCCCTTATCCCTATTTCTTTTAATCCCTCTTATTCTCGTGACTTTTTGCAATGCCAAACGAGGAACGGAGATATCCCTGACTTATCCTGACTTATCTCGATACCAAACGGGACCATAGTTAATTATAGTAGGGTTAAGAAGAACCGACGGAAGAAAATAATAAGGATTAAAAATTAAAAGGTTTAAGTTCATAAAGATTAATATCAAAATATACAAGATATGAGAACTTATTTCAAATTTACTATATTTATAGAGATCGACATAAATAAACTCAAATCTTTTATTTCATTCGTAAAAATAATAAAAAGAAGATCAAGAATAATTGAGGAGCAGCTCTTGTGAATGCTGATGGGTTTTCTCGACAAAAATTGTCAATCGTGCTATATTTGATCGTGTATATTTTCTTAATAAATTATATTCCATCTTTTTATATTTGGGATAATTATTAATTCAGGTGTCTGATAGGCGTTGAGACATGAGGGGGGCTGAGTAATCGTGAACAAAGGTGAAAAATAAAAGGAGTCTTGAATTAATTATCTCTTTATATTTTTATCATTCTTGTTATTTCTTTATTTATTCTTGAATAACTTTGGATTAAAAAAAGACTAATCCACTAATAGTTAAACACTCTTTACATATAAACGATTAATATCGCAACTTTTAATCCAACGACATTAAGTCTCGAGACTATCGTAAGGCTGTTTTGGGTCTACTGAAATTAAAAGCATAATCGTGTGATTTATTATAAAAGTGCATTATAATACAAAAAATATAAGTGATAAAATACAATAGATTCTGAGCATGGATATACAATTGTGCCAAAATATTAATCCCACGTTCGTACCGGCGTCGAAGCGTGGATTTGCTTCTCGGGTTACGCGGATAAAATCGTAATTAATTAACTTTGGGGTCCTTTAATAGAAAAATCACCAAGCACGTGGAGACATCTGACAGCATCTGTCTGCTCCCTGACCGCCCCGCGCCGTTCTTCTCACTCGGACACTTCCCGTTGGGGGCGAATACGGTCACCGCCCTCTTTTAGGTCGCCAGCTCGCGCGCCGTCTTATTCGGACTTACGGCACAGTGTACGGCTTCCGGCGGCTCATCGGAGGTGGAACGGTTGACGGTGATTGTATCTTTAGGGCACGTTTGTTTCTGTTCCTAATGCCGTTTTAGTGAAGTCATTAGGCTCATTACACCTTGAAGAAGACTTATCTCATGAACAGGTTCAATTTTATTAAATTACCAAGAATAATATAGCAGATGTTTTTATTCTGGTCAACGTTATGAGGGAGCAACGAATTTATGTTTAATATTTTTGGGGAATTTAAAAAGTTCAATGTTCTATGAGAATGAGATGAAATTGGGCATTATCTAAAGAGTACGAGTGATCTTGGCCGTCCAATTTTAAAAATTGAATAAGGGTGTGCGTACGTATTTGAATGTAACATCATAGTATTTTTTATGAGAGAAGTATTGAACTTAGGTTTATTATTTTTAAAAAAATTATATTTACTATTCAAATTACTCTGCATTCGCTATATCTGCCTGACATAAAAGATTTGAATGACTACATAAAAGTATGTTCTTTGGATGGAATGCTGTTTGAATTTTGAATCTCTCGTTAAATATATAACATTTTAACTACTGTAGAACCTTTGTTTGGTAGTTGATTGATTCGTACGGGGACATGAAATCTAGTTAAATAGGTTTTGGTGTCTACGTTAACTATAAAAGCATGAGAAAAGTATTGAAGTCTCGTATACGGATTGAAACGCATCAATCATTGGGTGTGTGTTATAGACTTGTACTGAGTGTTAGATGAAGGTGCATTTATGTTCCTCTTGTGTGAATAGGTCGTTGTTAGGAAAAAAAAATAAAAATAATCTTGAGATGATAGTAGCATGCACAAATGAATAATATCTGTAACCAGACTTCATAAAAAATACAATATACTTTCAAAAACTAATTAAATGTCAAACATTTGAATGTTAAATATTATATAAAAATAACTATAGAAATAAATACATATAAAAAGAAAATAAGGTTCAAGTATTTATTATGGCAGCATGACATATCAAACATCAAGAGCCTACTCTCCCAAAGTTCCAAAAATGTAATTGACACATGGAACTCCGAATTCCTTTGAAAACATAAAACAAGATTGCTTCATTTTCTCCTTAAGAAAGCCTAAAATTAAACATATATAATTTCACTTTTACAACTATTTTTAATTTAGTAATACTTGGATATTAAAGATTCTTAACAAATCAAAAAGGAAAGTGAGTGAGAGAGAAGGTTCAAAACGTGGTAGGGGAGAAGAACTCCATGTATCTGTGTAGAGAGAGAGAGAGAGAGAGAGAGAGAGATTTCACTTGCATGGAGGAATTGGAAAGGCTTCATAATTACTCTTGGTGGTAGGTATCCCGTATCAGTTCAGTATGCCTTTCAAGTTGATTCCATAACATGGCAGCCCAGGGCAGAAGGCCTGTCAGTCCAATTAGTGAGCAGCTGGTGGTGGTGGGCCTCCGACCAAAGTGAAAAGGGACTTTGGATGAGGTGTGAGGAATGATCATTTTTATCATCAATTTTTCTATTAATTTTATTTTGATTGTGTTATTAATTAAAAAAATATGGCCACATAAATTATCATAATCATAACCATCTCAATCACTTAATTCGGATTTTTCAATCCTTTGATCTAACTCATTGAAAAAAATTATATCAACTCTAAGTAGACTTCACCAAGTTGAAGTTAATAAACTCTTTTCATTATTGCAACGGACATCCACAATCAAATCCGGACCCATGATAAGGGAATGGGGAGCTGATGGGTGGTGCCTTCCGGTCGAGCTAAACACTTGTGTAGAACCGATTGGATTCGGCTGATGGTTACTTGATTTGCAATGAAAGCAACACTTCATAGCTCATGATTCCTTGTGAAAGCACCCAAGTATGTAGTACCCAACGAACCAAGAAAAGGAGGGAGGACAACGGATAGGTTTCTAATTAGTTAGTGGTGGTGTCGGGAAGGAGAACCCAAAAGCTCAACAAAGCTAGTCTTACGTGCACAACACTGCTGCGACAAGAACCTTTTATTTAATTATACATGTGCTGCACCAAACTACCAGCACGCTGGTGTGCCAAAATGGCCCCTCCCATGGGGGCAGTAGCTGAGTGGCAATATCTTTTGTAACATTACATTACATTGTGCGAATTTTCTGACCTATTAAGCATGATTTACATATTGTTCAAGTGTCTTTAGATGTATTTGTATCATCACATATGGGAGCATGCCTTGTGGAGTTTTTTCTTCTTCTTTTTTTTTTCCTCTGGATGGATTCGTTTTAAAATAATCCTTAATAGATGGACATTCACAAAGATTCAAACCTCTCTTAGATGAACGACAACAAGAATACTTGACCACTGAGTCACTCTAAAGAGGTGTGGAAGTTCTAATAATGTATTTGATACTTTGGTCATAAAACGTTGTGACACCATCACATAACAGAAAATATGTTCATCCGAACGAACAGTTTATGCTAACACCTCCAAGTTAACCTTTGACAATGCATTTTTATGCGACTATTGTGGGGAAAAAAAAAAAAAGGTCGAATGTTCTGACAACTTAAATGTCGACTTTGAACACTCGGGAACGTTGCCATTAGTAGTCTCAATTAGATGTTTACATTCATTAAAAAAAAATAAAAAAAAATTGAGTTTATAGCAATAGATGGTTGGAATTCTTGTTTAGTTCAAAAAAAAAAATTTGTAACTTTTAGAAACCACTCTTTTGCAAAGAACTACCTCGAAGCTAATGAATCAACTCAATTTCTCTACGCACGTCTTTCCCCCCTTGCCGAATTTGGATCTTGGAAGTATGGAATACCCGCATCACATGGGAATGCGGCTTGATATGATTGCTCTTGATACATAAAAGTTCTTGTGGTAAGGAAAAGCTACCTATACAAAAATAGAAGAGAAATATTTGTTGAAATGTCCCTTGCATGTTAGGGGTTTTATTGCCCGATCTTCTTGACTGCACAACATGCACAAATTCTTCACAAAAAAATTACTGCATTCAGAGACTACTCGAACTCAACTTCTGTACCGACTAAAGAAAAAGAATCACACTTATATGTAATGCAAGATTGTTCACACATATTGCAGCAACAAGTATTGCTAATAACCACAGCTTTTCTTGCATCTTCACTAACAACGTGCTATCGCCGCAATGAAGCCGGCCCAGCTAAAGCCCAATCTTTTCAAGGGCCCCGAGCTCCAATAACCCAAAAGTTGTTGGACGGTCCAATCCTTTCAAGTTTCACGACCCCTTTTTGTGAGTAATGGGCCACATTTGGGCCAGGCCTGCAGGCATTGCCCCTCGCTGACATCCTCGCTGGTCATGCAGACAACGGGTCACGAACAAACGATATAGGATGTGTGGTTGCATTATAATATTTTATATAGTTTTGTTATAAAAATTTAATTAAAATAAAAAGTGCCATGACTTTTAAATTATAAAATACATATAGTTATCATGTTTAGTCCATTAAGTGTTGGTCCTTAATTCGTCAAGGCCGGCCATATACGTATAAATTGGTGATTCGAGCTACATAAAATGGTACTAATGCACGTTGAGCCAATTCTATTGGAAAGGAAGGGAGAAGGACGATTGGCCCATTAATTTGAAACCCATGCGTGCATACAGAACAAGGTTCCCCCTCTTTTATTTTATCATGTTTTGTAAGTTAACAGTGCTATTAAGATATATTTTAATAATATAAATAAACACCCTTTTTGCTATATTTTCATTATAAAAATATATATTTGTATAATGCAACCAAACACCCTATAAGAATTTTGGATGTTATACAGTTGAGTAATAGTTGCACCACCAGACAAGGCGGCATTGCCTAGTGGTGCAAGTACACCACAAAAAATTAGGTCGTACTCTAATGTCTCCATACATTTGTGTAATTCGATGTTCAATCGGATAACTCAAAAAAATTAAAAACTACCATTAGACTTGACCTATTAAGGATATTTTTTATTATTTATTGAATCTTGATTTTTGATTTTTTAAATTCTTTTAGAAAAATGTGTGACCATGTGAGTCTGACCAAACTGGCAGGGATGCAGCACCAACCAGCAGAATAGCACAGTATTAGTCATTACCGTTATGGGAGCGTCCACATCAAAGGATAGCGACACGCATCCTTTCAGAATCTGTCATAGTCTTCTATATCCTCGTAGTCCTTGTATTGTTATCTATATTCTCATATTTATAGTAGTATTATTTTAGTTACATTTCTATAGTTCCAGTGCCATCAAAATTGAAGGAATATTTTGTTAAAAATATTACATGCGCAGGGGATATGTAAGGAAAATTCTAGAGCATAAAGAAGTTAAACAAGTTTAGTTTCTGCTCTTAATTCACCTATGGTTAAGTTAAGTGAATTACAAATTACGAGAACAAATGAGAAAATGTGATCTATTACATGAGTATACATAGGGTATAGATAAAATAAGATAAGATTTTATGGGTATATATGCTAACAACAAGACTCTAATACTGTAAGAGGAATCCCCTTGATAACTTGGAAGTTACATCACACCTTCCCAATTCGAAGCAGTCCCTTCCTGGCTGTGCTGTAATGACCTATGGATAATCCCTGGTTTGAACTCATTATGGACAGAAACGCTTGAGAGATAAATACAGATTTCTTCGGTGCTTACCTACAGGTAGGGCCTTGCAGACACTGACCTTTTGAGAAAATTTCACCATGAAATCCAAGCCTGTAGGAAACAACCTCCTAAGCATCATAATTATGTTTTAAGATGGGAAACCCGACTCTGTTTATGAACTGGAATCTGAAATTTCCAGAGGGCTAAGCGGATTATAAACAAGAGGAATTATAGCAATTTTTCTTTAGCAAATGGCACAATCTCTGGAGTTGCCTGTGAAACCCCCTTCAGAACCATCATCAGAGTCTGTGAACCTCAGAACAAAAGCGTCGCCTTCGCCGCCATCATCCTCATCACTCTCCGCATCTGCACCGGATTGTCGACGTTCGATGTAAGCCAATGCTTGTCTTCTTTGCAACCTCAGCACATGCATTATAACATCAGGAGAAAGCGTTATCCGCGCACAGTTGTCTTCTCTACCTCGCTTGTTTGATTCCACGATCTGTCCAAAGGAAGTTTCTCATCAGACATAATAGATGGCATAAACCTCAGGTGGAAGAATGCTATTATATCACACTTTCTGCCACCCCTTTGACAGTACTCATTGAGGATGATCCAATCATATGATTGGAAGGCCCTTGGTAAATGTATCATTTGCATAAAAAGATGTGCTGAAAGTGCCTTCAATAAGAGCCATCTGATTCTTTTATCAGACGGCTACAAATGAGTCTATCAAGCAGGGTAGCAAAAAGTGTGGATAATAATAACATTCCTCACTTCAGGTAACAAATCTAAAACCTTTCTATGGTAACTGACCTCTTCCAAATTTCTTGGCAAGGGAACAGGCTTATTGGCTGTAGGCATCCAGAGCTTCACATTCTTCTCTAAACCACTGGTGGCCAGAAAAGGAACATGAGGATGGGGCTCAATGCAGTTTACGATGTTTTTATCACCACGCATCAAACGCAATAATTCACCACCCCTTTTCCTCCATATAAACACATGTCCACAGTCTGATCCACTCACAACATATTCATCGTTGGGACCAAAGAAACTCACCCCTTTCACAGTTTGTGAATTTCTATGCCCTGAATATGCCTGTGGTTGCTCAAGTTCTGGGGAATGATTGGTAAAGGACGATGGATCTGGGCCAATACCCATGTCTTTCTGAAAGAGGTAGACCAGCTCGTCATTGTATGAAACAAGCACCTCACTGGTGTTGGAATATGCCAGGCCGGTAATGTGCATATTGCCAGAGCCAATAAGATGGCAAGGACAGAATGTATTCACAGGACAATCCGCATTGCTCGACGAATCCCACCGAAATTTTCTTATGTCGTAAACACGTGCATATTCATCAAAGCCACCTATAGAAAAATAATGAGGGTTGCGTGGGTTTATGGCAATTGCATTCAATCGTATGGCTTGCCTGCTTTCTGTGAACGAAGAGCACAAGAAAAGCTTGGTAGCAGTACTACTCCGTAGATCAAACTGCAAAAATCAATTATGAAATACTGAACAGCTAATGACAAAAGGAACCACTTTCATGGGAAGATAAACAATTGAGGATACACATTGTGAGACCTACATGCTGTACGAAGCCATCCTCCCCACAGCTGTAAAATATATGAGGACTTCCTGGTTCTATGGCAAGTTTGTGGACACGCCCTTGATGTATCCCCAGTCTTTTAGTGTTTACATCCCCATTCTCTGTTATTTGTCCAAGCCTGACCTGCATGTACATGGGGATGAAAAATGTTTAGGACTCGGGGTGTTGTATGGTGCCCCTTGTAGCATAGAATCAAACCCCCAGTAAAAGTAGCAAATCAGACTTGGCCAATGATATAATTCCATAAGGATGAAATGAACCAAGATGACTGATCTCGTAAACATTGAACCTTATTCCATCAAAGATCAAATATCAGTTTCAGGAAATGAACATCATAAATTTCCCCCGTAGTATTCTTAAAATTTATCCCAGAAATCTGCTAAATGTTCAGAGACAGGTAGGAGGGTCTATCAGCTATATTAGCTAGCGACTGATGAAAAATACCCCACTAGTGAATAGAAGGTAAAACAAGAACGAGAAGGGAAAAAAAAAAAAAAAAAGCACAAATGTGATAAAGCAAATAATAAGCACTGAACCAATATGGAAGTAGGCATCTTATCCTCTACATCTCACAGAAATGCACAAGTGCCTTGGATCCAGAAGCTATTCCTTCCCCAGAAAAAAAAAAGCTTCAAGAAAGTTGATCTATGAATAAAACAACTACAATGAACCATGAAACTAAGAATTACATTTATAACTTAAGGCAAAAACTGAAACACGAAAGGTCAATTCAAAGATAAAGAGTCATACTTAAGGAAACATATATATCCCTAAAATCTTTTACTTTATAATTTATATAGTAAAAGTTCAATAAGACCACAGTGAAATAAAATGAATTAACCCTTTTTCCCTCTTTTATATAGGAACGAGAAAATCACAGAACTTGTGCTGGTGATGCAAGTATGGGTAATTAACTTCCATGTACTAGACATTTTCTCTCATTGGAATAGGATTGGTTCTGATTGTTTTCGATGTAGTTCGGCTGGTTTCTTTAGTACCATTGCCTACAAGTAAGCAAAGACCAAAAGTGTTGTGACTATATCCAACCTTCGTGAGATAACATCTGCTTTAGGCACATCCGTTTGTTTTGTCCCTAAAATGCGTCTGCAACTTATGGATCTAGATGCTAGATATACAGCCTATTAACTTTTTTATCCCGTTCTGATGTGGGACATCTCAATGCATTCCTGCCACAACTCTCAGTCATAGTGGTGGCTCCATGGCATTATACCAATCTATAGCTAGCTCTTTCCTATTGTCTACCTCATGACTAGGCGACTACAAGAAGATAGGATAGAGGCATAACAATGCAAATCATCCGGAATGAGCAACATTAGCACTAAAAGGTCATCAATCCTGTCTCAAATGTGCACACTGTAAAGGACTACAGTTTGACCACTGAACAAGAGAAAATGGTAACTTCTTCATTTTGCATGAGTGATTATCCTTTTGGCGTCTGTAGAAAAGCAAGATTGCCAGTAGTCAGATTTTATAAAAATTTCAACTAGAAAACAGCTTTATTATGTACCATTTGTTCCTTTGCAAATACAGAGACATCTTAAGCATGAGAGCTACTTTAAATTTAGTCAAATGATTCAGAAATCAAATTCCTTGATCTATAAGGAATGGACATCCAATGATAAGAAGAATTTGTTTGCAATTCCAAATGAAAGTTTTAACATCAGAAGCCAAAAGTGAACGATATTTGCTGGGGTGAACTACACCAGCATCATCAACCCACAATCAAGAAGACTGTTCAATAGCATATCAATTACCATCAATCATCACAAGATATCTAATCCTAAGATTTTGTCAGAATTTGAAATTCTCTCTTTGCATATAATGAAGAAGGAATAAAAAAAAAACTGTCAATGAGAAAGCAATAAATATAAAATCAGTTACCAACCTGCCCATCAGCAGCAGAAGTTACAATAGTTCTATCATCACTGAATGGCATGACTCTTGCTTGAAAGACATTATCACTATGACCAGAGTGATATGAGAGCTTTTTACTCTTAGCTGCCCAATTCCAGAATATGACTTGTTCATCATCAGAACCCGAGAGGAGGAGGTCACCAGAAGGGTTAAAATGTACAGTGTTTACACAACCCCCATGGCCAATTAGTTTTCCATACAGATTAAGCCGCTTCACGAATAACTGTTCAGAAAAAGGTTTTGATAAGCTCATCAATCACTCCTGAGCGTTCACTTGGAAGTTGAATGAACTTGATTTCACAAACAAGATAATGTTTAATGAGAACAGTCAATTGCCTGTTTCATTCCACTAGAAGATCATCATTCTTAATGATGCATAGATCTACTGCTGTATAGCTTATTAAGCATGAAATGGCATGGCACTAATTCCATTTCTTACATGGACAGAACAAAAAACACTGCAAACTTAGCTTTTGTGTCCCTGTACACAAACTTAGAAGGATAACATATTGATGAGTTTTTTTGAAATTAAACCACTGTTAGAATGAAAATGGTGGATCTATCATCGTTGAAACAGGATGAATCCTGTGATGATGCAGAAAAATGATCAGAAGAAAGGTGAATAGGAAATGGGAGGGAGATAAGGCTGACAGACCATGGAAGGAATGATAAGAAGAAAGTTTACCCCCAAAAGGGACAACAGGAGGAACCCACTCTAAAAGGAACATAATTAAGCTTCCATTGCTTGATTCAAAATTTTTCGTAACAAATTCATGTAGGCTCATAGGCTTACACAGAAGAAGGGAGTAATTCCCCCAATCAATACTTGAATCACTCCAAAGGTCACCCTAAAGACTCCCCAAAAATAACAGTAGCAGCAATTATTGGACTCATATACCCTCCCTAGGAAAGAGAGATCTCCATAACCTCCTTAATAATGACTATTTCATGACCTTTTTACATGAATCTCCATCTATATACGGCTCTTCCTATTTTATTCAATGCCCTTATGCATCAATCTTTGCAGTTGAATTGTCACGAAAATCATTATGAATGCAAATGGTGTGCAGAAAGGCTACATACAAGTGGCCTTTCTGCACATATAAAATGGTCGCTTTGTTAATCATTGATGGTCGAAATGGTCTTTTGACAGTTTAAATACGACAGTGATAAATCTGTGATTTCCATACTTACAATAATTTATGTGCAAACAAACATATGCTGAAGCTTCCAATCATCAGAGTGCAGTTGTAAACACAAAAAAAAACTATGAAACACATTTTTTGGGTCTGCATAAATATGATGTTTCTTAAAGCAACACCATGCACATTGCCATAATTTACAGAACTGCTTCCCTTGGATAACATGCATCAGTCCAAAAACAATATCCACACAGCAAAATCAAGAATCAGAACTCTTCATTAAGAAGATTTCCCTAAAAAAGGAGAAACAAAATGAAGAAAAGGAATCTGTTCACCAGTCTAAGCACTCTCTAAAAGTTAATGCAATGCAGCAACTAAAAAATCCTTACTCCCCATGACATTTTTGCACCTCCTTAGATATATAGAAGGTTGTTTCTTCATCGCACAGAAGCTGCTAAGCTCCCCTTTTCATAGATATGTTTCCCTTTTTTCACTTATTCCGTTTACCAAATGGACAGGGAGTAAGGGAGTAGAATCAAAATTTGGAGGCTGATCCTGGGAAGATTCCTAGCTCCTAACATGTTAGTTCACATTCATGATGAAGTAAGGAGAGGCAGAAAAACTATAAAAAAATTGTTGACAGTTAATATTAACTTGTGCAGTTCATTTGAACGAGCAGGCAAGTTGGCAACTTAGCCAAAATGGTCATCGTACATAAACCTAAAATTTTCTTACGAGGTTATTTAATAACCTCATGTCAATTCTACTGTTTCTTCAGAAAATTACTGGGTTTTATGCTTACCTTTGGATTTCATAATTTTACTCCAATTAGCTTTGTATCATCTCGTAGTGCCTACTTTCAAAATTAATGCAAAACCAGAAAATTAAAGAAAAAATATCCTAAGATTGGGATCCTTCTCAACTTGCCCCAGAGTTGTATCAAGGTTCCACTAGATTGTTCAATATGCAGAAACCTTGGAATCAACATCAGGGAAGGAAAGAGCCTTCTGATAAACTTGCATTCCCCCACCACCCTCTAAATCTAAAGGTGCATAGCTATATGCATCTAGTTCAATCATTATGGCCATTGAACTTTAGCAACTTAATTTATAACAATACTTGGATTTGCTATTTTTGATAAGGGAAAGCACCAAAATTCTAAACCAAATGTTAAAAGAAATCAACAAATATCAACTAAATCAATTTGGAAAATATATATTTCTCAAATTTAATTCATTAAATCCTACTTTGTTTAGGGACAAAGGTCGCAACTTAATTCCAAAAATAAGTGGGTCTATTTTCCTTGCGCTAAGGTTATCAATGACAATTAGACACTTGGATCCTACTTAGACTTTAATAGCAAGCTTAATTATTTCTTTTTCCTTTGAATCACAGCTTCTTAATTTTGTTTCCTGAACAGCATATACTTCCTGTGATTTACAGTTACCTTACGTAAATTTCATTTGACCATTTCTTCTATGATTCAATGATAGAACTGAGAAATGAATATATTACACAATAATGTTTCTATTCTAAATAGTATCCCATGTCGAATCTCCCATAGGTTAGACTTCAAAATTAATCTTTTACTCGAGTTGCTGTATACGGATATTTGATAGCTCATCTTGGATCAGTGAATCTATCCTTTCATGGTGGAGCTTCTATTTACCTGACTATAAAAATTAGGAAGATATATAAGCATGTAGCATTTAGTATTGTCACTTCCAAGGTTGTTTACTTGGCATCTAGGAATTGTCTATTCTAACACACTCTAGCCAAGACTAGTAAAAGGCTAAAAAGATATCGGTTTATTATTCATAAAAAGGGAGAAAAAGAACTCTTAAAGTTATTGCATATGATTCCTCTTGCAAGGGTACATTTTCTCTACCTTGTACCAGTTACAACTCAAAAAAAGAAAGCCCCAGACTTCGCGACATCCCAAGTGCTTACCCGCCTAAAATATCTTCAGAAACATATAAACAGAAGCCTGATCATTACAGAGGAATTCCAGGCCTGACATATTGAAGCCGTGCCTCTTACACACCAAATAAAAACAGATAGATGAAGCCGTGGGTGTTCGGCATCAAGGCTAATGACCCATCCTAAAATTTGTCCTCGCAATAGACCAAAAACAATGGAGAATGGAGAGGAAACAAACCACGGGTGTTAATTGATCAAGAAGGTTTTCCAAATTCTGTAAGTGAAAAACAAGGAGAGGAAACCGAGCCATTTGCAAGATCTAAAAAACAAATCAAATTGGCCAAAAGCTGCTTCTTTTTTCATCCCAACTCTCCCGAGGGTAAAGCTGCATGTTTTCGCATCTGATATAAGACCTATGGATTGAAGCAGCAATAGCAAAACCAACAACACAACCGCTGTGAGAAACCCGGGACACTTGATAGACCCTTTAACAAGAAAATTATTAACGATGCAGGCTTGTTTTCTGCACCTGTGAGTACATAGCAATCATAAGGACCGCGGATTACCGCACGCATGCAATGCCAACCTACTGAACTCATTGCCCAAGAACTACCTCAACCACACAGCATCAGCAGGACACCCCTTAACCAAAGACGCGAATCATCGAAAACCCACTACCCATCAATCCGAAATCGACGCATGTCAAAGAAAATTCCGGCAATAAGAACCTAATAAGCAGTGTTGAGATCAAATTTCTGAAGGAAGACGCAGCATAAGGTAGAAAAGAAGCGTGTTGGAGGCTTGGAGGATCGACCTCGGAGCCACCAACACGGCGAGCGAAGACGACGGGCTGGGGCAAGCCCAATTCTCTGCGCACAATCTCCCGGAATCCACCTCCAAGGCGCCTCCTTTGGGAGCTCTCCATTTGCAGGAGAAGGAGATGAGAGCTCACCAGCTCGCAGCTAGAGAGAGAGAGAGAGAGAGAGAGAGAGATGTTAGAATTGGGGATGCCGCAACATATGTAAGTGGTAAAAGAAAGGCGTAATTACTTGTTTAAGGGATACTTGTGGTTAACACTTGACAGCAAGTAGTTTTCTTAATAATAAAACGGAGGTTAGAGAATGTTCTAGTTGTATTTATTAGTCGCTAATACGATTACGACTGCACTTCCAACATTAACGAATGATTCAATGAGTTTGATTTCACGGTGAAAAAAATAAAATAAAAAATGTATTTGATTGTACGAAGGTCGACTTGACTGAATCACTTTTCTTTCCTAATTATCAAACAAAGATTAACAAAAACTACAGGTGCATTAATTATATCCGTGGTTACACATTGCAACCGAACGAAGCCTAGAAGGGTTTGTACATATCCATTTTATCTCTCTCGCACAAAGCTAGTTTATTGGGTATCTTAAATTCATTGGAAATTTACCCTTCCTCCTTACCATTTTATTATCTTATTAATGTACAAGATTTGGCAGACTCTCAGTCATCTTAAATAAAAACTTACAACATTGATATATCACGAGATGAGATTTTTGAACTTCTTTCTCTAAATATTTATATATTCCTTTTTATATGAGAACGAAGATAAAATAAGTCATTTCTATGAATACTGATGTAGCCGAAACTATCACGACCGGATTCCGAAGCTGGAATCTGAAGTTGGGATCCGAAGCTGGATTGGATCGGAGAAGAGGTCCGACGGGGATCCGGAACGCGGTGAAGGCGGAGACGAGGCCGAAGATCCGAAGCCGAGGATCGCCCGGTCGGATGAGGGCTAGCCTGCGAAAGGCGCGGCCGAAGCTCCTCCGGTTGAGGGATAGCTAGTGCGGGACGGAGCCAAGGCACCTTCAGGCGAGGAGGACCAGCCAACGAATGGCGTCGAGACCGGAGGAAGAAGCCCGAGGTCGGTGGCCGAGACCGACTCGGAGAGGTTGGCGAAGATTCAAATCGAGCCCCTGCATGAGGGAAAGAAGAAGAAAAACCAGTCAGTAGGAGTCCCGGGCTTCGGCCCTTAGGAACCCCCTCCAACGGTTAAGTTAGTTTCTGAAGATGATTCGATTCAGAAGTCAAAGAGGTGGAAGAAGCAGCTTTAATGCTTTTTGGACTGTAGTCCTTAAGGGTCACGAAGACATTCCTTTGGTAATAAATAGCCGGGTATTTATAGCGGAGGATAGAGGATGCTTAACGGTGGTAGCCGATATAGGACTATGTTCTGGATTTATTGGTAAACCGCCATAGTGCCTAACCCTTCCACCGGAGTGGGCCGGATACGGCTATTGAGCCGAAGGGGGTAGGGCCGCTGACGGGCCAGATGCCGCTTAGTGGGCTGGAGCCTGCTGGGCCGAGGGGCTGCTGAGCCGCTAACGGGCCGAAGGTTGCTGGGCCGTGGATGGGCCGAGGACCACTGGACTGCTTACTGGGCCGAGGGCCGCTGGGCCGCTAACGGGCCGAAGGCTGCCAGGGGGCTTCTTACTGCTGCTGTTGGACTGATCTGTGTTGGGCCTGTTTTAATGGGCCAAATCGGATTCTGCCTCATCACATAGCCCCCCACTCTTGTCTTCCTCAGATTTGAGATGGCGATAGTATAGTCCGAAGCCTCCTTGGGGGAGTAACGTGACAGGTGCTGTCCAAAGCTTTCTGCTTTGTTATGAAGAGGAACGGCCTTCGGTCGATCGAGGGCTAGTAGCCATTAGCCTCGTCTCTGTTCGGGATGTAGTGACGAATGCCTTCGTCCTCGATTGCGAAGGGACGAGCCTTTTGGCCATGCTAGGCCTGGCAAATGGACGGGATAGACGTTGAGTTCTCCGTCAGAACGGTCGCGTCGTGAGGAAACACAGGACACGCGTCGCGCATCCGGTCGCCCCGTTAAAAGCACAAAAGGATCCCGGCTGTGCCTGGTGATCACGTGGATCGCGGGTCACTTCGGCTCTCTGCCCGAGGCTTCACTTGGATTGCCGCCTCTCCCGTCCCTAGCACGCTGATCGGAACACGTGGCGAGCATCCGAGTGATCAGCCGAAGGGTCGGACCGCTTCCTGCCATTGATTATCTTCCCTCGATCTCGGAGTCAGACTGTTATCATTGCCGAAGGACGGTTCACGTGGCGTGCATCTGAGAGAGGCGATGCCGATTAGGGGGAGGATTCTGGCCGTTGATTTTGGCGGGGGATGTTTTCAACTTTGTCTATAAATAGGAGCCCTCCCCAGGGCACTGTTCCGTTCTCTCCTTCCTGCGCCTGCGTTTCCCTGCAATCATCCGAGCCTTCCTGCTTCTCCGGCGAAGAACGGGCCATTGAAGGTGCTTTTGAGTGCGTTGTCTGTCGCCGGGGGCTCTCTGTTACTTGGAGTTGTTGCCAGGGAAGCTTCCGTTGCTTGAGAGGCGGCGGGCAGTCGAGGAGATCTTATTTGAGGGTAAGCCTCAATTTTCTTTCTCTGCTCCGTGATCCATGTTCCGTAGCTCCCCCTCGGCTGATAGTAGTTCTTCGGCCGAAGGTTATTCTTGTTCTTCGTCTCAGCCTTCTGAATCTTCCTTGTCATCTCCCCTTTCTTCAAACTCCCTCGCTTCTCTCATGGCGGATGTGTTAGTTTAGGTGGCCTACAAGCCAATCTAACAATGTAAATCTCGTTCATTATTAATAAAATGGCAAAATATTCATTATGTGTAAATCGCGTTAATTATCGTTTCATAATGAAGTCCGTGAATATATGCTATGGTGATCAGATTATGATGAGATCATACTAATGAGACTGATCACTTAAACACACATATTCTTATTCGTTCCTAGTCGGAGGATATCCGAGAAGGACATCGGATATCCGGTTATACTAGTACAGATTGCTCCTGCTCATATGATGAGGATGACTGGTCTCATAAGTCATTTGTGTGGAGACACTAAGGCGAATCTGTAGGTGCTCATTGGAGAATGAGTTCACTGAACTGATCCGACTGAATCGCTGGATGGTATTGTACCTCACTGTCAACCAGTTTGATTCTATTGTCGCAGTTGCGTGGATGGTCCTCGGACCTGAGACACCAAGGACACCTTGGCGGTGGACTTCTGTACTTTGACCTTGGTCAACGAATCTCTAGCCACGGGATTCTAATACACTAAGGATTGGGTGCAGCGGAATACCGTCGAAGGGAATTGTGTGTCAATAAGGAATCATTCGCTCTCGGTACTTAGAGAGAGAATGCTCTAGGAAGGATGCGCGAAAGTCCCTGGCCAGGGCGGACGATAATATCGGAAAAGGAGTTTTCCGATATTCATCAGCGGCATCCAATCCAAGTGAGTCGACCGGTTAGGGTTTGACAGCTCGCCATACCCTGAGTTGACTCGAGAGCATTGTACGAATGAAGGATTATATTCACGCGGTAACTGTCGACGGAAAGGTTCCAAGAGTGGGTTACTTAACCCCAAATACCTTCCGGGTTCACGCGGTGTTGCTTGGCACCCAACGTGATCGGAGGCCCGGTCGAATTCGATGTGCGACATCAATTCGATTGATTAATTGATTAATAAAGGGTTATTAATTAATTAATAAAGCCAGTGAGGAGTCACTGGGCTTGTTGGGCCATTAACTGGACTGGTACTTGGGCCTAGAGGGTCACACGCACATGATTCTCAAGGCGATGGATAAATAAGTGGGTTTTATACAAACCGGGGGTTTTTGTGAAAAACCGCGCGGTTAGTATAAAACATAGCAAACGGGCTGAGCAGGCCAAGCTGTTGCTAACCCTAGCCGCCCCTCCTCGTTTTCTATTCTTCCTCTGGAGTCCAGGGAGATCCAGATTTGCTCCGCCGCTTCTCCGAATCCCATTCGACGGGAAATCGTCCGCGCACTGCGGCGATCATTGCGGCGACCAGCGGAGGCTTCGCGGGCAGCGAAGAACGACGAACTCGAGGATATACGTCGCGGGGAGGATCGCGTGGACTTCGCTAGAGGCCGGGCGCTTGCGCGGCTTGCGGTGTCACACCGACGGAACCGAACGGCTGCGGATTCGAATCCGCACACGGTGAGAACTTCGATAATCCGATTATCGTATTTTAGTTCTTCGAAACGGGAAACGGATCGCTGTAAAAATTTTATTTTCCGCTGCGTGAGCGATCCGGAGAAACCGAGAAAACCCAACAGGATGAGGCCGAATCGTCTGGTGCCGAAGAGGCCGAAGAGGTTCTCGCCACGGGCTAGGCTTTCTCTTCCGGCCAACGTCCAGCCGAGACTGTTTCGGAGGCGGTCTGCATTCTTACTGACGATGGGGTCAAGTACCTTACTTCTTACTATCAGCTCCCATCTTGGATGATCCCCTATCGGCCCGGAACGAACACCAGGGCCAACTCTGCCCGACCGGATAGCTTTTCCATTTATGAAGAAATCTTTCGGGCGGGTTTTCGCCTTCCCCTTTCCACCTTCGTAATTAATCTTCTGTGCTTCTATGGGTTGGCCCCGTCTCAATTTTTCCCTAATTCTTGGCGGACAGTCTATGCCTTCTTGGCTGTGCTCGCCTATATCGATGTCACCCCCTCGGTAAACATCTTCCGCTATCTTTTCAAGATTCAGCGGCAGGAAAAATCTGAGTGGTACAGTTTTGTCCCTCGCCTCGGCCGGGGCATCTTCGCCGGGAAGCCCACGTCCATTCACAGTTGGAAGAGGAGCTTTATCTTGGTCTCTCTCTTGGAGAAAGAGAAGAGTGTGTGGCCCTTCCCTACTGAGTGGGCACCACTGGCCGAAGGCCTCTCCGATCCGCCTCCCCTTAACCCCGATCAGCTTCATATCGTGAGCCTTATAGAAGCCGAGGCTCCGTACGATATAGCGGAGCTTTTCAACGAAGAAGAGCGGCTCGTGCAGACGGGGGCCTGGCCGGATCCGACGAAGGATCCTCCTTGGGTCTTTCCTTATCTTCCTCCCGAGGACGTCCCGGGAGAGACTGAAGGAGCCGCCGAGGTTGAGTCTCCGGCCGAAGCTCCTCCAACCGAAGAGGGTGCTGAGGCTTCGGCTGGGGGTAAGTCGGTCTTGAGTTGTGGAGTCGCGCGCTATAAGTCACTAACTCCTTTTCTTCTGTCCGCAGAGATGACTGGGATCCGGGGACTTCTTGGTCGGATCGTTCAGCAATCTAGCCGATCTCAACCGTCCTAGCCGCAGGTGGCGGGAGGAGAGGCTGGACGAGGCGTGCCCCCGACTACCCGGGTCACAGTACAGACAGCGGCTTCGGCGGAGGGCCGCGCCGCTGCTGCCGCTCTCGAAAGAGAGAAAAAGGGCAAGTCGGTCGTACGGAGGGGCGGCCGACTATCGAAGCGGAGCCGGGCGGACGAGCCTGGTGAAACTGAGCCCGCCCCGGCGGTCAAGAGGCCAATCGCTGCCCGAGGGGCCCCGCTCTCGTCGCCTCCCGAAACGTCGAGGGGCGACTCCCCTTCGGCTGCGACAGCAGGCACAGAGGACCTCGAGGGTTCCGGGACGCAGGCGTCCCGCGAACACGAGCATGAGCTATGGGTCCCGAATCTGGGGATCTATAGGGACGAGAGTCTGGAGGACACTCGGACGTGCCTGCGCCTGCTCCGAGGCTTGACCCTCCCGACAGCCGAGGACGAGATGCAGGCGATGTCCTCGGATGCCTTGGCGACGCAGTGCGCCCGACTGTCGGTCCAGGTAAAAAAGCTTCTTTACTGGCCTCGGTCTGATACTTCCCTTGGCTTGTCTTGGGGTTATTGATTTATGTTTGCTTTTGGCTGCAGGCCGCGGTCATGTGCGGGGGCCTGATTCGCCGTCAAGTGACCATTCTGCAAAGGCTCCGGGACGCCGACCAGGCCTCGGATCAACCGGCTTCTAGCGGGGCCGCCCCGGTGCGAGTAGTCTTGAGGCTAGCGTCGATTTGCTCCTGAAGGTAAATGCCCAGATGCGGGCTGAGCTAGAGGAGCAAAAGGAGGCGACTCGCGCTTCCTCTGAGGCCAAGACGAAGGCCGAGCGGGAGAGGGAGAAAGCCGAGAAGGAGCTGGAGGCGGTCCGGGCCGAAAATGAAACTCTTAAGGCCGAGATCCAGGACAAGGTCGTCTAGCGGGTCACGGATCGCCGCCGCCATGCCGAGGAGGTCTCGGCTCTGAAGGCAAATCTGGAGGCCAAGGCTGAAGTGGCGGCTCGTTCAGCCGTAGCCAGTTATAAGGCTGGCCCAGATTATGCCGAGGAGATAATACAGGCTCAGCTCGAGGCGGCTTCGTCCGTGTTCAGCATAGGGCTGGCCGCCACCCAAAAGGCGTGCCCGGCCGTAGATCTGACCGGCATCGCCCTTCCGACGGACGAGGAAGGTGAAGAGCTTCTAGCCTGGTGGAAAGAGCTTAAGGCTGAAAGAGCTTCGGCCTCGGCAGAAGGCGACGCGGCCGTTCCTGACGAGGCTGCTCCTGTCGATGCCGCCCCTGCCGAGGCTGTTCAGGTCGACAATTCTCCTTCCCCATCTCCTGGTCAGAGCCCAGTCGATGTAGATGGTGAAAATACCGAAGGCTAATACGGGGGCTTGTCCCGGTTTTTGTTTTGACCTTTTCCGAAAGGCTGCGGCCAGATGTATGACCGTTTTTGTACTCTGCTCTTCATATATATATAAAAAGTACTTTGCTTCTACTTTGTGTTCTGAATGAATGACTGAGTCCGGCTCTTCTTGTGGCCGAGACCATTTTGCCGTTTGGATGCGGCTCTCACGGCCGAAGCCAATTCAGATTCGGATATGGACTTGGAAAATAATGCCGCTCCCGATACGGTTTGCATGGCCGAAGCCACTCCCGGTACGGTTTACACGGACTTAGAATACCATGCCGCTTCCGATGCGGTTTGCATGGCCGAAGCCACTCCCGGTACGGTTTACACGGACTTAGAATACCATGCCGCTCCCGATACGGTTTGCATGGCCGAAGCCACTCCCGGTACGGTTTACACGGACTTAAGAGTACCATGCCGCTCCCGATACGGTTTGCATGGCCGAAGCCACTCCCGGTACGGTTTACACGGACTTAGAATACCATGCCGCTCCCGATACGGTTTGCATGGCCGAATCCACTCCCGGTACGGTTTACACGGACTTAAAAGTACCATGCCGCTCCCGATACGGTTTGCATGGCCGAAGCCACTCCCGGTACGGTTTACACGGACTTTAGAGAATACCATACCATATATGATATTAAAGGGAGAAATTTATTCATGCCTTCCGGCTAAATTCCGGGGGAAATAACTTACATGAAATAACGCCGAAGGCGTTCCACATTCCAAGTGCGAGGGAGAGGTTGGCCCGAAAGGGTTTGCAACCGATAAGCCCCTCGTCGAATCACCTCCCTTACGCGATATAGCCCTTCCCAGTTGGGAGAAAGCTTTCCTGCGGCTTCGACGGGTTTGGACGCATGAGCACTCCTCAATACGAGGCTCCCGGTTTCAAAGCTTCGGGGTTTCACCCGGGTGTTGTGGTATCTGGCCATGCGCTGTTGATAAGCTGCTAGCCGAATGCGGGCTTTCTCTCTGGTTTCTTCTATAAGATCAAGGTGATCTTTTAAGGCCTCCTCATTGGCTTCCGGATCGTGAGTGAGAACTCTCGGAGAGGGAAGGCCAATTTCGACAGGAATAACGGCTTCTATCCCATAAGCCATGCGGAACGGGGTTTCGCCGGTTGGGGTTCGGCTCGTAGTCCGATAAGCCCATAGAATACTTGGTAGCTCTTCTACCCATCGGCCTTTGGCTTCGCCGAGGCGAGTCTTCAGTCTTTATAATAGGCTTCGGTTAGTGACCTCGACCTGGCCATTTGTCCGGGGGTGTGCTACTGATGTAAATTTGTGGAGAATGCCGAAGCTAGCGCAGTTGTCCTTGAACCGATGGCTGTCGAATTGTTTGCCGTTGTTCGAGATGATGGCCCGAGGGATGCCGTACCGGCAAATGATGGACTTCCACACGAAGTTCCATGCGTTGCTATCGGTAATGGACGCGAGGGGTTCGGCTTCTACCCATTTAGTGAAGTAATCTACCGCCACGATAAGGAACTTCCTTTGGCCGGTGGCGACGGGAAAGGGCCCTAGGAGGTCAATTCCCCATTGGGCGAAAGGCCAGGGGTCTGATAAAGGAGTTAGAAGGGTTGCTGACTGGTGGATGAGGGAGCTGAACCTCTGACATTGATCGCAGCGACGGACGAGGGCAGTTGCGTCATCTCGGAGCGTCGGCCACCAGTATCCTTGCCTTAGAAGTTTGTAAGCCATGGCCCTTCCTCCAGCACGTGCTCCTCATACCCATTCATGTACCTCTTGTAGCGCGTAATCAGCTTCGGCCGGACCGAGACATCGCAAGAAGGGTCGGCCGAAGGACTTTTTATATAACAACCCGTCCAAGAGAAGGAAGTGAGAGGAGCGCTGCCGAATATGTTTTGCTTCCCTCGGATCGGGCGGGACTTCTCCTCGGAGGAGGAAAGTGACTAGGGGAGTCATCCAGGTCTCGGTTTCAGCTTCGGTTACTTGCATGACGTCCGGCTCTTCGAGGCTTGGCTCGGCGAGTTCTTCTACAAGAATCATTCGGCCTCCTCCCCCGTCCTGAGTTGATGCTAGTCGGGAGAGAGCATCGGCTCGAGTATTCTCGGCTCTCGGGATCCGCACAATTTCATAGGAATTGAATTGAGCGAGGATCTTGCGAGTTACCTGGAGATAAGAGGCCATTATCGCATCCCGTGCCTCATATTCCCCAAAAATGTGACTGGCGATTAGCTGAGAGTCGCTAAATGCCTTTATGTTCTGCACGCCAAGCTTTCTAGCGGCCCGAAGGCCGGAGATGAGGGCTTCATATTCGGCGGCATTATTGGTAGCTGGAAAGGAGAAGCGTAGCGCATACTCCGTGATGACCCCTTCGGGAGACGCCAAGATCCATCCGGCGCCGCTGCCCATGGAGCATGCGGAGCCATCGACATAGAGCCGCCATTCGTCGGCCAGAGGTGTGAGAGCCGAAATATCTTCGGCCTCGGATATGACTTCTGATGGAGACGCCGAGGGAGCTTCGGGAGTGAGCTCGGCAATAAAATCGGCTAGGGCTTGACCTTTTATTGCTACCCGAGGCACATAGGAGACGTCGAATTCTCCTAGTTCAATCGCCCATTTCGCTAGTCTGCCGAACACTTCTGGCCGGGAGAGGACTTGCTTCAGAGGCTGATCGGTGAGGACCTTTATCGAGTGGGCGAGGAAGTAAGGCCGGAGCCTCCTCGCGGATGAGACGAGAGCTAAAGCTAGCTTCTCAAGAGCAAGATACCGAAGCTCTGCTCCTTGGAGGGCTCGGCTTATATAGTAGACAGGCTTTTGAATGCCGTCTTGCTCCCGGACGAGGACGGTGCTGATAGCTGTCTCAGACACCGCGAGGTAGAGGTACAGTGGCTCTCTGCGGACCGGCTTGGACAGGATGGGAACCTTGGAGAGATAGACCTTCAGTTGTTCGAAGGCCGACTGGCACTCGTCTGTCCAGGAGAAGCTATTGGCCTTCTTCAGCAGCTTAAAGAAGGGAAAGCAGTAATCCGCCGTTCTAGACATGAAACGGCTTAAGGCGGCAATCCTTCCATTTAGCTTTTGAACCTCTCGGAGGTTAGCTGGAGGGCGCATCTGAATGATGGCCGAAACCTTTGCGGAGTTAGCTTCTACCCCTCGGTAAGTGACCATATAGCCGAGGAACTTCCCGGAGGCCACTCTGAAGGCGCACTTAGCTAGATTTAGCTTCATTTTGTATTGACGCAGGGCGGAGAATGTTTCGGCTAAGTCGGCCAGATGGTCTGCAGCGACGCAGCTTTTCACCAGCATATCGTCGATGTAGACTTCCATGTTGCGGCCGAGCTGCGGGGCAAATATTTTGTTGACGAGGCGTTGATATGTTGCGCCAGCATTCTTCAGGCCGATGGGCATCCGGGTATAGCAGTACAGACCGAGATCAGTCGTGAAGCTGGTCTTGCTCTCGTCGTCCGGATGCATTCGGATCTAATGGTAGCCTGAATAGGCGTCGAGAAAGCTTAGAAGCTCGTGGCCGGAGGTTGCATCTACCACCTGATCTATCCGAGGTAGCGGGAAGCTATCCATCGGACAGACTTTGTTGAGGTTGGTGAAGTCCACGCACATTCGCCACTTGCCATCTTTTTTTGGCACCATTACTACATTAGCGATCCAGTCCGGGTGATGTACTTCTCGGAGATGCCCGGCGTCCAGCCCTTTTTGAACTTCGACTTGAATGGCGGACCTCCTTTCCTGATTGAAGGTACGCCACTTCTGCTTGACTGGGGGATGGTTGGGATCGACATGCAGCCGATGCTTAGCTATTTCCGGGTCAACTCCGGGCATGTCTGTTGGAGACCAGGCGAAGACATCGAGATTCCCTTTCAGGAACTCGGCGAGTCTTTCTGCTTCGGTTTTCTCCAGGCCGGAGCCTATCATGAGGGTTCGTCCCTCGCCTCCCGGAACCGAGATGGCGACGAGTTCCTCTCCTGGGGACGCTTCGGCTGAAGATTCGATCGATAGGGATTCGGCCGCAGCCTTTCCCTTGACCGAAATCATGTAACATTGCCAAGCCGCTTCTTGATTCCCCTTGGCTTCGCCTATTCCATGGCTGGTATGGAATTTCAGCTTCTGATGAAAGGACGAAGGCACAGCTCCGATCCCGCCGATTAGCCTTCGGCCAAAGATGGCGTTATAAGTTGAATCGACTTTTACAACGGCAAAGTCCGTTTCTACGGTTAGTTGCCGAGGAGCCGAACCTATTGTTACAGGGAGCCGGACAATGCCTTCTACTCGGCAGGGCGAGCCGTTGAAACCGAATAGAGGCCCCCGGTGAGGCTTCAAATTAGCCTCACTCAATCCCATTTTTACAAAACAATCGTAAAATAAAATATTGGGGGCGCTTCCATTATCGACAAAAATGCGATGAACATCATAGCTGTTTATGACAGCGTTTACAACGAGGGCGTCGTCGTGAGGAACCTGAATATCAGTCAGATCCTTTTGGCCGAAGGTGATGTCTTCTTGATGAGACCGCTTCAGCTCGACATTAACTGCCGCTACTGTCGTGGAGCTGAGCTGACGACGCCTCGATCCTTCTCCCGGTCCACCGGATATCATCATGATTAATCCAGCACTGGGTCGCTGGTGAGATGTTTCTACCGGGGCCGAGGTAACCTTTGGCGGAGGAGCGGCTTCCTTCTCCGGGGGTTGTTGCGGCCTGGTCGTCTCAGGGACGTCCCGGTTCCGCTGTTGCTGAGGCTGCTCTCGCCGGTACTGTGGCAGTCTGCCCTCTCTGATGAGGCGGTCGATCTCCTCCCGAAGGTGCCGGCATTCGTCAATTGAATGGCCGATCTCCCGATGATACTCACAACATTTGTCGGGGTCCCTTCGGGGAGGATCAGTTTTGATGCGCTCCAGCTGCCGGAGCATGCCCTTCATCTCCATAAGCATTCGGGAAGGGGGAGCAGGTAGCGGCAAGTACCGCGGTTGCGGATCCCGTCGCTTATCTCGGTCCCACTCCTCCCTCCGATATCGCTTACGAGAGGGTTTTTGATCTTCAGATCGAGGGCGGACTACCGGAGGGGCAGGCGCCGGTACGGCTTCGGCTGCACTCTTGCCTTTGGACATCATCAGGGCCTCCCGGTTGATGTATTTATGGGTCCGGGCTACGAGGTCCTGGAAGGTAGAGGGATGGCGTTTCCCGATGGAGCCGAGAAGCCCTTCATCCCGGCACCTGCTGATTACGGCCGAGACCGCAATCGAGCTGTCCAGGTTTGGGATTTGGGCGGCTTCGGTCCGGAATTTAGTGAAATATTCCTGGAGGGTCTCGGCGGGGCCTTGCCGAATGGCTAGTAGGCTGGCCGAAGTTTTGCACTGCCGGGTGGCATCATAGAACTGGTCGATAAACAATTGGCCCAACTGGACTAGAGAGTGGATGGAGTTGGGGGCCAATGTCTCGAACCAGGTTAGGGCAGTTTTTTCAAGAGTGAGGGGGAAGAGACGGCAGCGGACTGCCTCAGTGACCCCTCGGACAGATAGATAGGTATTGAACCTTTGGAAGTGGCAGACCGGATCTGACATTCCATCATAGAGGGGGCATTTTGGCAGTTTGAAGTTAGGAGGTACCTCGGTAGCCAGGAGTTCTGGCGTGAACGGAGTTTGCTCCAGGATGGAGCTGGCAAGAGATGCTCCGTAGGGCCGAGACACCATCTGCTGCATCTCTTTTCTTATGGCCATCAACCGCCGGTCCAGGTCCGGGGCAGTTGAAATGGTGACTAATCGTCCTCCGGTTCCGGCTGGGTGAAACTCGGACGAAGCATAACCTTGCTCCGTCATAACGCGGCCGGTGCGAGGGACTCGGGCAGGCGGTGCCGAAGGCTCACTGGGCGCAGTGGCTGTCTCGTCCGGAAAGACCGGCGAGGGTGCCGACCGGAACCTTGTATCTTGGACGGGATAGAGAGGTGGAGGCGGCATTTGTTGGGGGAGCTGGCCCAGTAATCCCATGCGCTGGGCGATGGCGGATACCATATCTTGTAAGGGTGCAAGAGAGGTGACGGCAGCGGCAAGCGTCGCCACTTGCTGCTGAAGTGCCTCCACCCGGTCGTCTCCAGTAGCGAGGGACTCTGTTATTACAGGCAGAGCCGTGCTTTGAGGTGGAACAGACGGGGCGCTTTCGGAGTGTAGTGGCTGCACTGAAGTTGCCCGCGTCTCTGCTTCGTCTTGCCCGGATCGTCGGGTTACAGGACGATGAGACATGACTCTTTGCTTGTTTCCCACAGACGGCGCCACGTGATGTAGCTGAAGCTATCACGACCGGATTCCGAAGCTGGAATCCGAAGTTGGGATCCAAAGCTGGATCGGATCGGAGAAGAGGTCCGACGGGGATCCGGAACGCGGTGAAGGCGGAGACGAGGCCGAAGATCCGAAGCCGAGGGTCGCCCGGTCGGATGAGGGCTAGCCTGCGAAAGGCGCGGCCGAAGCTCCTCCGGTTGAGGGATAGCTGGTGCGGGACGGAGCCGAGGCACCTTCAGGCGAGGAGGACCAGCCAACGAATGGCGTCGAGACCGAGGAAGAAGCCCGAGGTCGGTGGCCGAGACCGATTCGAAGAGGTCAGCGAAGATTCAAACCGAGCCCCTGCAGGAGGGAAAGAAGAAGAAAAACCAGTCAGTAGGAGTCCCGGGCTTCGGCCCTTAGGAACCCCCTCCGACGGTTAAGTTAGCTTCTGGAAATGATTCGATTCAGAAGTCAAAGGGGTGGAAGAAGCAGCTTTAATGCTTTTTGGATTGTAGTCCTTAAGGGTCACGAAGACATCCCTTTGGTAATAAATAGCCGGATATTTATAACGGATGATAGAGGATGCTTAACGGTGGCAGCCGATATAGGACTATGTTCTGGGTTTCTTGGTAAACCGTCATAGTGCCTAACCCTCCCACCGGAGTGGGCCGGATACGGCTATTGGGCCGAAGGAGGTAGGGCCGCTGACGGGCCATATGCCGCTTAGTGGGCTGGAACCTACTGGGCCGAGGGGCTGCTGAGCCGCTAACGGGCCGAAAGTTGCTGGGCCGCGAACGGGCCGAAGACCACTGGACTGCTTACTGGGCCGAGGGCCGCTGGGCCGCTAACGGGCCGAAAGCTGCCAGGAGACTTCTTACTGCTGCTGTTGGACTGATCTGTGTTGAGCCTGTTTTAATGGGCCGAATCGGATTCTGCCTCATCAAATACATTGGAAAACATAAGATCCATATCATGGACAAAAAAATGCAGAGAAAGAGATCCAGGGGATCTGATCTCATTATTTGACCATCTATATCTTAATCGCAATATATTTGTGTGTGGATTGACACAGAACTAAGAAGGTTCGTTTATTGATTTTGGGTTATTTGATTTAACATAAAATTTTATAAAAAGTTTATGTTATTAAACTATTATTTTATAATAATTTATGATATTTATAATATTTTATATCAAATTAAACGTGCTGCTTAAATTTCATTCGTACCTATAGCTGTATTTTTCCTTGTCCGAGATTGGCAGTTTGGCACAAGCTGCCGAGGGGAATCATGCCCCTCCTCCCCCAAATAACCATTTCACCATCTCAATCACTTAAATTTTAAACGGATAATTTCCTATAATTAATTACTAGTGTGTGCAAAAATTCAAGAGAATTACTTGTTGCACTGCACGGGAGGTAAAATAAATGAGTTGGAAGGAGCCTCCCATCTGCTTGCGCCACCTGAAAATCTCACATGACCTATGTCCTTTTATTAAGTATATTCTGAAGTCAGCCGCACGTCAACACACATGGACAGAGTCAAATTAAAAATATGGTACATATCTAATAACATTGTAAAATGTGTCTTTCACACAATTTGTTTAAAACAAGCTCGACCATCCGTGAGAGAAAAAATTATGTCTTTTCGCAAATTTGATTATTTCATCGGAAACCTGGTTTGAAGTATTAGATTATCATGTTTCGTCTGAAACTGCCTGTAATAATACGACAAGGACAGGGCTTTAAAAGGGACCTCCATTTCTTATACCTTACCTCATCGTCATATTTGCATAAGGATATCTTGTGTTAATCTAACCTCAATGATATTGTTAACAAAGCCTTCTTATGAAAGTGATTTTGCCTCCAAAGTCATCGACGGGGCTCGTTTAGTTTTTCCATCTTAAATTTGCAGTGCTACAATTTCATATATCTGCTTCCTTTTTACCCCTTCTCTAGTTTAGTGGCCAAGAAGGTTACCCCAGTCGAGTCCAGCCTCATCAGAGCAAGTGCAGAACCAGTCTCATTTTTCACGCGGACACTAAATGAAAAGATAAAAGTGCTTATAAATGGAAACTACGTCAAACACGGCACGGTCTAAGCCTACCCATCCACTAGATATTAGTCTATTTGCACATGAATATTATATTGCCATTTGTTTCATTCCTCTTTTTGTCACTCTTGTCTCGATCTCAAGATGAGACAGTCGAGATGAAGTTAAACGTCAAACTTAAGTTCAATATTTTTATTTTTTAAAATATTAAATTCAAATTTGGTATTTGTTTGGTTCAATCTTGAAATTAGATAATTAGAAAAAAATTATAACAAAGAATGTGAGAAAAAGTGATATTATAACATTTTTCTTCCCTTCACGATCATGTCAATTACATGTAAGATATTACTTCTTGCAACGCACTTCGTTATATTGTCATTCATGTATTAGAGTTTGATTTGAGGCTGCAACGTCCATAAAAGGATAAATATTCGGTGGTCTTAACGATAACAAGCAGCACAGCACAGATACAAACTTTCCTTAGGGAAAAAATAGACACTTTTTTATAAATAATCCTTTGGGAGGCCTTCCAGTTATGGGAAATTGGAAATGAATCTTGTGTCATTCACATTTTCATGGAAATGGCCCACCCTCCATCAGAGAAACCATTCCCAAAATACTTACCCAATTGTGCATCTTTCGTTATTTGGAGTGAGGGAGAGAGCTTCCAAAGAGGATTGCAACGGTAACATACTTAAAATCTACTGCAAAAAAAAAAAAGCTCTACATCGTAAGTTTCTACATAATTTCATATTAATCACTCTTATAAATTAAGTTTCAAACTTACGATACTTATTTACATATTATCATGTATAAAAATCAGTGTAGCTTGTATAATATTTCAAATTACCATTTTGATTGTATATTTGATATATATAAATATTTCATATATGCCACTGAAATGGTATATTTGATATATGTTATCAAGATATACATGATAATATAAAACTAGGCATAATATTTTTAAATTTTAAAAAATATTAGTTGCACCGCATCAGGGGACAACAAAGGTGACATGGAATAAGCCCTCCTATCTGCTCGTACACATTTTACAATATTATTAGATGTGTACCATATGATCAATAACAATATTATTAGTTTCACTTGCAATGCAGTAAATAGCCATTTGGTCACGAGATCGCTGCAGGTGATGCAGTGAAACTTACGACCTTCATGAGATCGAATGACAATAGCAATTGTATTATAGTTAGATATTACAACAAGTATTATTGTAAGCTCATCCGGGAAAGGACTCTGTCCGTGGTGAAAGCCTAACTACTTATTTAGTAGAGTCAAGCTTGAATTAGAAGGGCCTCGTCACACTTGGTAGTGAGTCTTTCTGTTAATGGTTGATGACACAAAATCATTCTTTTCTGCCTAAGCTGGAGAAAACGTGAGTTGTAACTTAACTGGTGGGAATCCCACGTCCAGTTATGTATTCGAGAATGACTTGAAGATTGTTTATTGACATGACTAATGTTTGCTGCAATGCTTTCTATGCTGCAACCGGGAATTGCAGCCCCCCATTACAGCAAGTTAAAAAAAAATATATATATATATATATAATTAAAAATAGGTATTAAAAAATATACATATTTACAAAAAAAATTATATAATTTAATTATTTATGAATAAGTCCCCACAATTTACTGAAAGACTCTTAAATGTCATAAAAATTGTTACTAAAGGGGGTGGGAGTAACACCAAAAAGGTACCCAAAAAGATTGTTTATAAAAAAAGTTGAGATTGTAGGGACTTATTCGTAAATAGTCAGATTACAAAGAGTTATCTATAATATTAAAAATTTAAGAGGGCTGAAAGTTAAAGAGCCCATAAAAAATGACAACTTTTTAGGACAGGATTGACTTGCCCTACCTGTTTGTATAGCTCAATCTCCGATAAGACGATCATAAAAAAAATTAAAATTAAAAATTATTATTAGGTTCGGCCGATTAAAGACTTTTTCAGATTAAATTTTTATTTTTAAAAATTTTTGAGATCATCTAATCGAAGATCGGGTTGTACAGACATATCAGACCTAACCTAAAAAAATTAAACTTGCTGCAATTCTCCCATTGCAACACAAACAGAGCATTGAAACAAACATTACTCTTATTGGCATATCAAAATGGTAAAGAATTTCTTATTCCTAACCTAAACACAGTTCAGAGTGCCCATTATAGCATTTCAAAGTCCATAGCTCTAGCATTTCAAACGTAGCTCAGAGTGCCTCTAGCTCGATAAATTAAAAAGAAAAAAAACTTGTTGAAGCTTGCACTGCACCCATGGTACCACAAGTTAGACTCTTTTAGTTATGTGGCATTACTAAAGTATTTATGTATCTCTCTCAATGGAGAGAATTTACATTTGAAGATATACTTTTTTTTTTACGTGGTGGCTTAGTGGTACATATATTTACAAAGGACAAAAGTTCGATTTTCAGGTATCACCTGATATTTTCTCTTAAGTAGGAGATTATTTTGTGTAGGTCTGATTAATTCGCCTAGTTATGTGATACCTCCGAGTCAGATTGATCTCCAGAGTAATAATCTCACAGGTTGTGTAAAATGGGGACAGTACTGCCTACCTTAAAAATATTTTATTTATATTAATTTTTAATCAAAACTGTGAAATATTCTATTCAATGTTAAAATTGTGTACATCAAAAGGTGAACGGCTTTGATACCCAAAAATCGTAGATTAGAATTTACTAAATGTAATATCATCTAGACTATTTAATTTGTACACCTTTGATGCATAGAAAATAAGCATGCATTTTATTTTTAATTTATAAATATTTTTACTAACAAATAAAATTTAACAGTTTAGAACAGAAACTATAATTTTAATAAGCCACTTTAAAAAAAAACTAAAGAAATAAAAAGAATTAAAGATTCAAAAGGGAAACTATTATTACATGAATTTCTTAAGATACTACAGAAACTCCCATGAAAGAATTTTATATTTGTAAATGTGCCCTGTAGAATTCGTAATATGTAAGTCAACCGTTTATCATCCACCCAATCAGATGCTCTATATGTTTATTTTTTTTCCTTTTGCGGACGTAATCTAAAGGATGTTGCATATGTACTAGGAGTTTTTAAATATACATCATTTTGTAGGACTAGCTAATATAACAGGCATCGTACATGAACTTTCTTAAAATAATTATTTTCATTGAAAGAAAACATTTTTATTAAAAAGATATGCTTTTAACGTATTCACAAAAAAATGTTGTCTATAAACTAGCAAAACGATCGCATCAGCTAAAATTTGACAAAACAAATTTCAATTGTAAACTTTGCATAACAAGTCATTCAATGTTGTGGAACAATAGATGTTGGAAATTCTTGGAAATTTTCTCCACAAAATTCACATTGAAAAACCCCTTGTAAATCAAATTTTAGTGTATTTAAAGTCGACAAATTTAACAATTGAATTCAAGTTTGTCTAGGCTTGTTGGTTTGTATAATGATGTTGAGACTTTGGTGCATTATGCCTGACCAATCACATTCACGTTGTAGGGCCCAGCTAAAGAGGCTTGGCACATTGCTCCATACCAAAGCATTTCAATATAAAAAGGACAAAAATGGAAACTCATAATTGAAACAAAATCTTCCGTTTCCCCAATCTCAATATGCCCTCACTTACATGGCCAGAATAAATTAGTTATTTGTAAGACAAAACCCTATGGACCTTATCTACGCCTAGGTACACTCTCACTTACAAGGACTAGAGGCGAATTAGTCATTTGATCAAATAAAGTGCATATAATACTAAATTTACCTTTAACATGTATAAAAAGGGTATATTAGAATGTTAAGAATGAAGTTCATAAGATCTCATTTGCTACGGTAAAATAGAAAAAAAATACTAAATTTGCTCTTAGTCTCACGTGAGTATGAGCGCATATATATAAAAAATCACTCTTTTTTTCTTTCCAAAATAGTTCCTTTGTTGCTACACTCACGTGGGAGGGCTTTCTCCATGTTAGCACTCTATTAACTCTTCAATACTGGCAACACCTTGAATTAGATATGACAGCCTTAAGTTTCTTGCTAATGAAAAGCCTCCCTGTTAGCTAGGAAGGGTCCTAAGGGATGTTTATGTCACACAGACATACATGCATACTACATATAATGGACTCAATCCAACTTTAGCTGGTTGAATTGGGGGACTGAAGATAAGTCTAGGAGGAGAATTAATAGCACCGAAGATGTAAAAAAAACCTTTAAAAATTATTAAGAGGTTGATACCTGATGAATAGTGTCTTGATGTGTTGAAAAAAAAACTCTAAAAATCATTAAGAGGTTAGTACTTGGTGAATTATATCTAAATGAAGGCCTGCTAAAAAAAAACTTTAAAATTTACTAAGATGCCCAGAGATAGTAACAATCAAGGGGTGGCAGCTGGGGATGCAAATGGTAACCGATAACCTGATTATTTGACCGGCCGTTAGCTTATAGATCAGTTAACGGATAGTTTTTTTAAACCGATATATATATATATATATAGCGGATAAGGTATTGGATACAACCTTTTTTATGACCAAATACATATGGTAGACTGAGGATCCGATTGTCCGACCGATTACTATCTTATAGGACAGTTAAATGATAGTATTTTTAAATTGATAACTTAGCGAATACAATCACAAATGTACCTTAGATCCGTACCGAATCCAACCCATTTGCATCCGTTATGGCAACTAGGCAATGAGTGTAGGTGAGCGGCATCCATGGCAGTGTGTCTCAATTATATAATGGTAAAGAGAAGTTTTAGAAATCTCTAGGAAAAAAATGCTCCTGATAATGTAGGATTTAAGGTGGTCTTTGGCATCCATTTTTTGGAACTCTTTCTGACTTAAAACATGGAATGAATCCATTAAATGTCTTCGGCATTATTTGTAGAAATATCCTTTGAGAAAAACGGAATTATTCCGGAGAGGATGAGAATGACTTTGAAGCCTCCTGCTCATATGGAGAAGGCCTTCCCTAAAAGAAAAAATTACTTCAATTAGAATTAATGTTGTCTTAAGAAAGACATTCCTGCACGAGTTAAAAATGATAGTTAAATAATATTTTTATTCTAAGAATGGAGAATAGAGAATGTCCTTTTACTTCTTATAACGAGGAATAGGAAGGAATTTTCAAGAATTAACGCCAAAAATAGCCTAAGAATTACTCTTAGACCTGATTAAGATATTTTACCAAATGGTCAGAAAAGGAGAATATTTGATCACTTCAAACGTTAAACCTGAAATATTATCATACGAAACCTAACTCAATTAGACTGCTCTAAGTTGATTCAGACAGAAAATCTCCACACAGATTCAAGATAGCTTCAGTTGAAAACGCTTTTTTTGCTTAGCTTCGGCTTTTTTTGTTTCTCTTTTTTTTTCTTTTTCTTTTTTCCTTTTTTTTTGCGGGGGGTGCTTGGATGAGTATGCAGGTCAAAATTGGACTAGCGATTGAATTGAAAAAAAGGGATTTTGAAAGTAATCACTTCATGATAATCTCCTCCAACCTGCACCGTACACAGTGGCGTAACAACCTCTCCCCACCTTTGTGCAGGGAGGGTCAGGTTCGAACCAGTACATTTGTCGCGGGTGTCCTTTCCCCTGTGCTCCTTCGGCTGTTTATATTGAGATTCAAATGCGGATTTCCTTTCCCCCGAGTGCGTAGATACTTCTTCTCAATTCTACTAGGCAATTTGTCTAGAAAAAAAATAGAAATCTCCTCCAATCTCAACTTGTGCGCCGCTAACGTATGTAATAGGCACACATGCTTGTTGCTGGGTGTTTCCATTTTCCATTCCATCTCAATTTCTTGGCCCACGGGAAAATCGATGACGTGGTTTGCTGCATAAAGTTTGAGTTGCATGTTCCCAAATGCGCCCTCAGCCTATAGGATTTAATAGTAACTAATATGAGATGCCATTGAGTCCAATCTGAGATGGCCTTTCCGACAATTGCTATTGGGGATTCTTGTCTTCCTTCCAATACAACTTTGCATCTTTCTAACCAAATATGCCAGATAATTGCATAGCATAAGTGAGGCCTTGGCATTCTCCATTGATAGCATTGAGAGGGAGCTTTGTCCATTCCTGGATCATGTCAGGTAATGATCTAGTATCTTTATCTGATCGAAATCCAAAGGGGATAGCAGCCAAGAAGCTCGGGCAAGGTCACAGCTGAACAGAAAACGATATATGCTCTCTGATTCTCCTGAACACACAGGGCAGTTTGGGTCAGTGCCTTGAATCCTTCTGGATATACTTGCATTGGTTGGAACAGCATTATATATGAATGGACTTCCACAGGAAATTTAATATCTTAAGAGGAACAATCCGATTCAGCTTAGGGTTCCACATAATTTTTCAAAGAGTATTTCTAAATGAGGAAGAGGTTGGAAGAGATTTCTCCATCAAGGATCTATAAGTTGTCTTAACTGTAAGTAGGCTATCAAAATGGGCCTAGGCTCATTAACAGACCTGTTTGGACCCGTTAGTTATGGGTCTGAGTATACCTGTTTACCCATTAAGTCTTCTATTGTCATACATTGTAAAAAATTGTGGGCCGATTTCTTAGAATTTGGACCTAAAATCAAATAATTATCTGGCACATAGAGATTTAAGATAAATAATTTTTTTATCAAATCTATTTACCTTTCAACATCAAATAAATAAAAAGTAGACCTGAGACCCGACCCATTTACCCATGACTTTTATTGGGTCTGAACCAAATATGAATACATTCATTTTGAATATGGATCTACTCGGACCCGGACTGTTGGCAGTCCTAACTGTAAGGATTTCATCATTTGCTCCAGTCCACACCAGGTAATCCACTGGATTTTATGGCAACTATAGAGGCACGATATCAGAGATGCAAACTTTATAGATATATGCACGCTACATGCTTAAATTTTGAAAACTTTTACTATTCTACTGCTTTGCAGGAGAGCATGACTGCTCTCGTGAGGGAATCCCGAGCACATCTTGCCGGAGAATGTGGAACAAATTCTCCACTACCCATCTTTCTCACGACTGACTACGCCGAGTGCATAGTAACATGGCGTGCCTGTCCGTATCACATCAGCCCGCCAAGTCAGGGTTCACGTTCAGCAACTTTATGACTGCTCTCCCTCATCCTCATGGTAATGGGAAAGCAAGGACAAAATGTCATAAAATATTATAAAACTATACTTTCATGTGTGAAGTATTATTTCATAAAAATATTTGAGAAATGTTGGCTGTTACATTGGCTGTTGGTATTTTTACTTGAAAAATATTTTTATTTTTTACGGATCTTAACTTGACTTACATTTTCTTATAATTTGATTTTTAATCAGATGATCTTAAAGAATTTAAAAAATTAAAAAATTTAACCCCGATGAATAGATTGAAGATTATTATGGGACACATTAAAAATTAATTTTTTTAGATAAAACCACTGACAAATGGTATTTTGCAATGTTTTTCTCATGCTCGAATTGTCATGGATTATTGGGTTTCAAAATCGGTTGGCTCATGCGACACTTCTTTATCCGATTTTGATTTTCACTCAAGAACTTTTGAAAACTAAAATTAGAGGTTTTAAAATCAGTGTTATAAAATCAGAGGTTTTGCTTTTACCGATTTTAAATCAATGATTCCAAAGTTGATATTTCTAATATTTCGCGTCAAGTCAAATAACTCCCAAGCAAAAAGGAATAATATTTATATATATAACTACAGATGGAGATAAGATAAAAACTACATCTCCTGTGGAAAAAAAAAAAAAAAAAACTGTTCTTTCCATGCGACTTCTATGTCTACTTGCTTGAAGAAAAAAATTCCTAAGGGAAATCTTTAGAAGAAATTAAGCCTCCGTGCAGTGCTGGTGAGAAGGCCCCCTCTCCTCTGAATTAGCCTTCCGGATGGCATCATTACCGGCAGGTGCTGTCGCCTGGAAGCGGAACTGTCGATGCTTCCGCCAACTCACATCCTCGGGTCTTACAGCTCACTCACAGCTCAACTCGCACCCACGAAGGAGAGGCAAGGTGAAGGTGCAGTAAGGATGCTGGTCTTCTTGCTCCTCTGTCAAAGCTTTACACCCCACCACCACCAAGTACCTCTCTCTCTCTCTCTCTCTCTCTCTCTCTCTCTCTCTCTCTGTGGGTGCCATGCAGTTGGCCACGTTAAAAACAGTAGAGGGAGATGTTGACAACAAGAACAACTGGAATACCCTGCGTCCCTGCATATGGGCCACTTGATGACCTCCTTCCTCCCATGCTCTTACTATAATTGTTTTGAGATGACTTGATGGAGGTGGCATCCGGAAACAGTGTCATTAACAGTCATACGATGATGTTGTTCCTCTCTGCAACTTATTTCCAATTACACTTGTGGAATTGGATCCTTGAGTCAAGTGAGATAAATTAATTTGCTTGCTCTCTCACGTTTTTTAGGAATAATCTCGTTATTTATCAGATCTCGTTTTACATCATATGTAAAAATGGCGAAATTACTCGTGATGATGTGAAAAAAAACACATGAATCAATCTTATTTGAGGTCCAAGGGACCTGATTGATTCCTTGGCTTAGTAACTATTCCCATTGGACATAAGGTTCTTGGCTGTGTTAACATAAATTTCCAGCTTTCCTGGCTTTTAGCTAATCTTTTTAATCATTTAGCAGTCGGAGAACGCGCAACTAAGGGACAAGGCAAATGGTGAACGACAAGTCACATGTGTAACTATTAGATTCTGAGTAGTGAAATAGAGTTGGGCTGATCTTTTGAGTAGCACCGTGCATGGTTACCAGCAGCCACAAAGGTGAAATTAAGAAAGAATAATTTACAAGAATTTTTTTTAGACATCATTAAGCATTCCATCAAACGTGTACAAACTCACGTAACATTTTGATGAAAATCCAACTTTACTTTTAATGATAATTATATATTAATATAACAATGATTCACTTCTATGATGGCAAATCTTCATAATTGTTAACAACATATAAGCAAGACTTAGAGCGATGTTTGTAAATAATATTCGTACCTATATGTTATAGAAAGAATGCTAAAGAATAACAAAATGCGTTCTCACCTGTTCCTGGTTTTCAGAAACACTCCTAACCAGCTTCGTCTTTTGCTGTCCACTACATCCCATATGATATTCTCGGATCTGAAGAACGAATCTAAAAAGCATCCTACGGTCCTAACCAGCCACCTCACACACTCTGCAGCCTCTTTTGATAATCCACACCGTCCAATGCGCAAAGATTCCAGTTTTATTCTTTAACACCGTCACAAGATCCCAAACTCCTCGTCTCTTTGTGCAATAAAACGACGACAGTACCATAAGCTGGACGATATAACTGAAAACTAATATAATACTCTGTCTTCTACTGCAAAGTTGTGAAGACAACATCATGAACAAGGAGGACTAATTAAGACAAGGAGGACTAATTAAGATCGGTTTTAAAAATTAAGTGGGTCTGGATGGTTCTATGTATAGGTGGTTAGTTACACAGGCAAAACAGATGGAGTGAACATTTAATTACACGTATTATACAGCTATCTAATATATGCCTAATAGATGGAACTGATCATAAGTACTAGAGTACACGTATATAGATAGTTTCTTCCTTTGCTTGTGAAATATTTTTCTCTCTCATACGAAGGTACCGTTTTTTCATCTAATCCGGCCTGGACACTCCTCTGCACGCATATGAGAGAGTGATATTGGACAACAAACGAGTCCGATTCCTCTACGGTCCTCGTTGGACTGTAGAGCATCAGTAACAAGGGGGGGAGGGGGGAAGGTGAATTCATGGGAGGGCAGGCATGGACACGTTTTTGGCGTTTCTCCCCTCCCCCCCTCATTACTAAGGATCTCTTCTCCAAACAAAAGGTGTCACTTGGACACCATAGCCGGCACTCTACATTAGGATTTTAAAACAGATTTTCATATTTTATTAGAATACATATTTTATTTATATCCTATATGTTCACTAAGATTCAATAATTATATTTTACTATATATATATATATATGGAGCTCCCGGACACCCCCCCTCTCAAAAAAAAGAAAAAATTATCTCCTCCTTGATGCCAAAAAAAATCGTCAAAAAGTCTAAAATATTCAAATGCCTCTTTAGGTTGGTCCAACCGTTTTTTGTTTAATTTTCGTTGTCCGATCAATAAAATTAACTATAGCCTTTCAACCAAGTACGTCCTTCTTTTAGAGATCAAAAGTAAAACTCTAAGAGATAAGATCAACCCTAAGAGTTAATTTGATTAAGAGATAAAAAGCAAAACACTTGATCAAAAAGTTAAGATTAATCGTCAAGATCAGACAATGAAAATTAAAATCGCATGAATGAGAACAACCTAAGGACTTTATTTTAATATATTTTTTTTTATAATTTTTTATTTTTTTAATATATGGAGGATGGATTTTTAAGGGGGAGAGCGCATCTAACTTTATATTTATATATATATATATATATAGACACACTTATTTGTTATGGACCAAAAAATCTCGCATCAATTGGCGAAATAGAAGAAAAAGAGAAAGGGAGAGAAGGAGATTAAACACAAAAAAATGCAGAAGTTTTTTACATGATTCAATAAAGATTTGCCCTAGTCCACAGCCACACTAAATCCTTTTGTATTCTATGAGTTACATAATACAAGAAATGATATGCCCTCTTTAAATGTAAAGAGTCCAGGACAACCTGAGTATCATTATAATAATGCTCTCAAACTTTTGCAAAGAGACGGGAACGAGCGTACCAAGATAGAACCTAGGCTCCATGCACACTCCTCCAACAATATTTACATTAACACTTAGCATCAATATACATTTATAATCCCAAAAACCATACACTCCAACTGATAAATCGGACACCTCTGTGTTCGATTTAGTCCAGGTAATGCCTCACTTGGTGGTAAGGGTCCCCCACTTCTGCTTACTTGGGGGTTTACCTGCACGGAAGTCGGATTCCCATGTCATAATTAAAAATAAAAGAAAAGAAAATACAGATTACAGACGTAGTGCCGGACCTTCTGGCTGATAACAAGAGGTTTTAGTGCTTAAGCGTGTACGCAAGGAATTTGCAAGTAATAGCAATAACAAGAGTAAGAAAGACAGTTAATAAAACAAAGAGGCCACCGAGGCATGCACGATCAGAGATTCATATTAGTGGGGAAGCCTGAGCTTAGCTGTCTCTCCCTGTCACCCCCACCTTCTCCCTGTCCTTGACGTCATGGATTCTTGCCATTTTATCTATGCTCATGCACATTTTCTTTTCTTTTCCTTTGAAAAGGAGAACTTTTTACTTGCTGAGTAAGCACAATCTGAACCAGCTGCAGCCCCCGGTGTTGCTAGGATATTTATCTCCTAGTCTTAGGGATTCTTTCTCCAGAAATCAGACGTATCTGAAATTATCGTCTAATTAGGCGAATCCTTCGACCTGACTAAAATTATCTCCAATTCTAAAGAAAAATCTCGAATTCCGATTGAACTTCCGTCACTTGTAAATAACTAACTGTACAGACTCAGCCTCTGGGTCCTACCAAAAAGAAAAGAAAAGCACAACCCTTTTCCTTGCTGCCTGTTATATAACTCCCATCGGCTTCAGAGCTCATAAATACCTCTACAAACCCATCGATCTCCCTCTCAGTACTCCCCACGCCGCATGTTAATTTGATCCTGCACAGACACACTCACAGCTAGAGATGGTGGGCATGGGGCAGCAGCAAGAAGACACGACGCTAACGAAGGTGTTTGTGGGGGGGATCGCGTGGGAGACGCAGAAGGAAGCGCTGAGGGAGCACTTCGGCAAGTACGGGGAGATCCTGGAGGCCGTCATCATCTCCGACAGGGCCACCGGCAGGTCCAAGGGCTACGGATTCGTAAGTCTCTCTGGGTCTCCTTCTCCGTGCAGGATCCCTTGCTTCCACAAACGAGAGAGAGAGTGAGAGAGCAGTGATCTTTCTTCCTTGTTTTGATTCGTGGACATGTGGGGTTGTCGTCGCAGGTGACGTTTAAGGAGGCGGAGGCGGCGAAGAAGGCCTGCGAGGACGCCACGCCCTTCATCAACGGCCGCCGGGCCAACTGCAACCTCGCCGCGCTCGGGGCGCGCCGCCTCAGGTCCTCACCCACCAGACCACCACCCGTGCTGCTGCCATCCAGAGCGGTAGCGACGCCGCCCCCGCCGCCAGCTAGCGCCGCTGGGACGTGGTACTATCCCTCCGGTGCGCCACCTCCGTCCACACTGCACCATTACTACCGCGGCGTTCCCGTCTTCGCCACTTACGGGTACGCGTCCACTCCCTGCTCTAGCTGTGCTTGATCTCCTCCACAGGGAATGATCTGAACGATTTATGGTATACATATGGGATATGAACTCTTGACGCTTGTGAAGTTAGGATCCGTGGTTCTCTCATCTCTGTCTAATATTGCTGGAATTTGCACACGCTCGCTATTAATTTCTCTACTCTTTTACAGATACCCACCTTCCTATCCTGCAGACGGTGGCTACAGCACGGTAATGCTAGTTTCCAACTTTGTGAGATGTGAAATAATCTGCGTTCCTGTGGAAAATATTCAACTATATAACATATGCAAAATATGCAACTATTCTTACATCCATTTTTAAAAGTTCCTTCTCATTCCTCGTTATAGAAGTGAAAAGACATTCAAAATTTGAGAATGTTATTTGGTTATCATTTCTAACGTGTACAAAAAAAAAAATTAAGACAAAGTTTGGTCTAAATGAAGTGATGTTCTTTGAGAGAAGACCTTTGGAACATAAGGAGACTTAAAAGTCATTTTCATCTCCTCTAAATACTTTTCTTTTGGAAAAATTTTCCTAGAATGATTACCAATGACATTTAAGTAGACTCATGCCTCATTTTAAGGAAAAATGACATTAAGGATAACTTAGATATCAACAATTTACATCTTATGTCAAATCTTTTTTTATGTAAAAAATCATAAATATTATAAGATATTATATTTTATAGCTGATAAAAATATAACATTTTACAGTATTTGGGTGTATTTTACATCAACGGCACAATAGTTTTTCTCTCATTTGAACGAATGTTTCCCATCAAAGACACCACCTTCTATTCCACCACTTCCAAGGACGCATAGCCAAGTTTTCGCCCTTGGTATCAGCTGAGATTGCAGAGGCGTAACCTGGTTCTCTTCTGTGGCAGCAGAAGTTGAGCCAGTCCAATGGAGGAGGGCCACCGTACCTGCCGCCGGCGTCGTATCCGGCGCAAGCGGGGCTGGCGGCTCACAACCCACCGGTGCTGCCAGTCTACCCTTGGTACCACTGGCACCAGCAGCCACAGGCCATGGGCGTCCCCACCCACGTCTTCTCTCCAACCACGGCAGGACCCATAACCACCGTCCCCGCCATCCTCACCAAGCCATCTCCTGCGATAACGCCCACCACTGGTAAGCAATGCTCATCCTCTCGTTCACATTTCATCAAACGGTTGCTGCTCATGGAGCTGCGCCCCGGAAGTGGCTCTTTCAACTGATGGAAGAACAGTTTGCTTGGCAGTGGAGCAGGTCACCGGATGCAGCTGAGAGAGCTCTGTGCTGAGAAGCGGGGAGGTCTCCCCGAGGTGTACCGTACAGAAGGAGCACCTGATGAAGGACCCTTCCATGGTTTGCTTGCACCGTTGAGGCCCATTGGATTCATTAATTGTTCTCTCTAACCTGAAGCAAAACAAATTAGTTATGTAACTGGAGAAGACTTCCCTTTTTTCCGAGCAATTTTTATGGTCAAAATTCTAATGTCTTTGGACGAATATTCACAATGAGACTTCTACTATGATTTGATTCAGACTTACGGCTCTAGATGGACCAAACTTGATCTATAATCACTTATGATAGAGTTATAAGACTCGCAACAAGATATGCAAAGGGTAACCCATAATCCGATTATTCAACTGATCGTTAACTTATAGGTTTAGAGTCTTTTTAAATCGATAGACATAGTGGATAAGATAATGAATATAATTTTTTTCTGATCAAATACATATGGTATGTAAAAAACCGATTGTTCGACCGTCATTAATTTATAGGACAGTTAACAGATAATGTTTTTAAACCGATTATTAGTTTATAAGACAGTTAACAAATGACATTTTTAAATCGATAACTTAACGGTCATAAATCTATCTTAGATTTGCACCGAATCCAACCCGTTTGAGTCCCTGCTCTCACAACCTCTACTCACATATAGATATATCAACAAAAATTTCTCCGCCGTTCCGCTTACCTCGAGAACAACTCGTGCGGAAATCTTTTTGGGGTTATCTTTGAAGATCATGCTCATTTTAGACAGTCGCCACTTAAGTTTAGCTTATAAAAATGCCATGAAAACTTTGATTTATAAGCTCATTTGATCCGCATTCATGGTGCCACGTTATTTTATTTGCCCGGTTTGCATCATTTAGCCAAGCATGGTAGGTGCCAGCATGAGGGCAAGCTTGCATTTCATCGTGATAGAGAATATAATTTAAGCGGGGGATAGAATCTATGTGGGTTTTTGCATTCATACATATGAAGAACCAATCTTTTAATCCTTCAACACTTCCAACATGGTGGATAAAATGGGCCTGACCGAAAACTAGATGGTGCTAAAGGGCAAGGCAGTTTTGGCTTGGGGACTGGCTAATCCTTACTGCAAAGACAGCCAACACGTAGAATGTATGCCTTCAACTGAGAGTGTTAACTGGACCCAGTGTGCATGGCTGCAGGCTATTCTGTGTTAAATGTGCCCCTTCATACGGCAACACTTCGAAGTAAAGAAACGTGTTCAATTTCTCGGATGAAAATTTAGGTTTTTGTTTTGTTACTGATCTTTATAACTGAGTAAAGTTATTATACACAGTTTTTTATAACTTTTTTTGTCATATTCATTGAGAACTGTTTGATCATTTAATTACTGAATTCTCATCAAATATAATAATTTTAAAAAAATATGTAAAAAAAATAACTTTAAGAAGAATCATTTAATCAAATAATTAAATAATTCTCAACTACTGTGATTAAAAAAAACTAATGAAAAATATAGTATAATAACATTCTTCGGCATGCCTAACCTTCCATCTATGATATGTCCCCTACGGATTCAATAGCTGCTGAAAAGTAGGAGACATAAGGTATCAACTTGTCTCTACGCTTTATTTTTTTATCCTGAGCTAATGAAGAAGTTATGTTAGGATAATTGCTTTTTATTCGCAGTGCGTGTGGACAATCATACTGCCTTCCCATGCCTGAGACGAGGAGAGGAGTTGGTTGGCATCAAAAAATGGCAACTAGTCGTAATTTTCCATATTTCATTCGTATGGAACCCCAGTTGGTAGGGATTGAACGAATAATGCTGCCCAAGTGCCGATCATTTGTAAAAGGCTTTTTTTTGAATGATGTGTCATTTGTAAAACGCTTTTTTTTTAATGATGTGATTGTGAGATGCAGGATGAATGACGGGCAACCGTTTGATAGATTTATCATATCTGCAAATTTAATTATCTCATCAATGTCCTCAAATTGTGGTACCTCGGATGCGTCTTTCTGAGGTCCTAACAACTAGCTTATATCAAATTGAAACTCCTTATAAGGTGTTTGGTTAGATTTTTTTATTGGTTAGACCTTTTTCAGCTCTCTCTCCCAATTTTTATTTTAGAAAGAAATCAAGACTTACATCACCTTTGAATTCATCTCTCCTACTTTTAAGAAAGAAGATTGGAAGAGATAAATCTTCATAGGACTCCTTTAAAGTGATTTTTTATTTTTATTTTTTTCAAAACAGATGCGTCGCAGGACATTCTCTTTTTCCAACCTCCCACTTCTTCCACCACTGTCCATATAACTGCCCCAACATGTTTGCGCATTAATGTCTCAATGTCTCTTGTTCAGTCACAAGGTTGTACAATGCTTCATTGTTCCAACTGTTTTCGGATGAGGAAGTGTCGCTTCATTCTCCACATACCCCACAGGCCCAAACCAAGAACGAAAGGCTATCCTGTCCGCGTCATTCTGCATATAATCCCATTTGAAGAAGGGAAGTGTACCGTGCCAAGCAAAAGCTCCTAGATGTCCTCACATGTTGGATGGGTGAGCCTTCAGCGCTCAATCTTCAGGTTATGTATGTATAACATGACGGACGTAGAGAATGGGAAAACATCCGATTGACTATTCAAGGGTACGTTTGGTAGTGTGTAAAATGACAATTAAGAAAATATTTTCGAGAAAAGATGATACAACTGTTTATTCGGTAGTCCTAAAAACCTAAGTCAACAGAAAATCAGATTCACTGACCAGCGCCGAATCCTGATTTTGGCATCCAACATAAGATGCCTAATGCCGTTTCACACTGGGATCATTAATGCAAACTGTGAACCAAGGAACCTTAAAAATTCTGTTAAAACTTGAGATATAAAATTTTATACTTATACCCTTAAAACTTAAGCATGTACAGTTTTATAAACTATACTATCAATACTTGAAAGATGTTAGAAAAATGAGATCAAAATACTCTTTTCCAAAGCAACTGAAAATATTTTCATAGATACAAAATGACAAATTTTCTTTTCATTTTTCCTACAAATTTGTTACCTTGAAAGAAATTTTCTATTCGAATATATTAGCTTAATATTATAAAAGTTTAATAATAAACACTTGTTGGTTAAATACCCCTATCACATGTTAGAACTGGCAGTCTGGGAGGTTCTTGAGAAGATGTTCGAAAAACAGTTCCGAGCAACTAAGGGACACCCTCCATTGGGGATGAATCATCAGAAATTGAAACAAGTTTTGAGACACGCACGCTCCTTTTGAAGAATGACGTTCTTCTGTTCGTAAGCAAATTCACGGTCTTCCCACAAACGTACCGAGCTGCCAACAGGGAGGTTGGCAAAGATAAATAGGATAGTGCATTTCACAAGAAAAAGATCACGTAGCTCGAGCTCAAATAATCATCTCAGAGACAAAATCCGACCAACATCTGACAAGAACCAAATTACTTGGAAACACTAATGAGTGTTAAATAGGTACGACAAACAGACAAAACCACTCTTAAGACTAGACTGTTCTTTGTCATTTAAGACCTAGGTTTCTCCTTTTTCTCCTTGAAAAGAGCCAACAGAGAGACACCTGAAACTTTCACAACTTTAAACCTGACTCCAGGAATATCTCCGACGGCATGCCCCTTACGACCAAACCCCGCAATCAGCACCTCATCCTGCACAATAGGGAAAGAAAATTGATCAAAAAGTTAAAACCAACACCAGGGCTATAGAGAATAAACATTATTTGGCTTATCCAAGAAAGGAATGTCATACGTTTTCTTCAATGTAGTTTAGACAACCATCATTAGGAACGAAGGCGGCAATCTTCTTCCCATTCTTGATTAACTGGACGCGGGCACACTTTCGAATGGCAGAGTTTGGCTGCTTAGCCTCAATGCCGCTGTATTTGACCAATCATTTGCACGTTAGCAAATAAAAAGAAGACAGAAGGGTTACCAAGTAGGCATAAAAGCTGTCATACATTTTCTCTAGGACGATGCCCTTGGCATGTGAGGAACCTTGGAATGGCTTCTTCCATTCGTTGCCAAGATGGCTTTTCTTGTAGGCCTTATCTGCCCACCTCTGAGTCCTTCTATGGTTCTTCAGCTTTCTAGCTGCTCCCATTCCACGAGTCTTCCTGTGAAACCATTATATCAGCATAACAATTAAAATAGCTGCTTGCAGATAATTTTCAACAACCAGTCACCATAAAAGTTGGTAGCAAAAGAATCTCTTCTTCACAGCAATAGAAGTGCAAGAATTGTTAACCCTAACAGGCAGGTCTGCCCTTTTTGGCCTGCAATGCCACAAGCCCATCATGTCAGGCGGCACCCAAGCCGGATTATGGGAGGTTCTAAACAAGGGGACTTCCTGAGTCGTCAAACTCCTGTTGCCAGCATCCTTTCAGAACCTGACGGCAAGAACTAGAATCCTGAAGGTCCCCTTATAGGATTGCCAGTGCACACGTGCCTCATGCAGGATCCGCAAAGACACATTGCCCACATGGAAGCTAGAAAGAGGTGATATCCAACATGATGGTACAGCATTTGCATAGCACAGAAGTCAAAATTAATAGCAAAAACAATAAAAAAAGACAAACAACTGCATAGCAAAACTCAAAAAACATTATTAATGTGGAGAACATTGTACGAACATTACAATGTAAGCCACACCAAAATCCTTTCCACGTCATATATGGGAGAGGAGAGCAGGGACAAAGTGTTATCACTATAACTTATGTAGTGTAAAATTTTGATGTGCTAAAAAGCTCGACTCGGCACCGGATTGTCAATAAGCAAAAACAAGAAATGAGCTTCATACATATAGAAAATACAGATACAATTCCTAAAGTAAGAAAATTCTTTTGTGCTGTTCACAAGGAAACTGTTGTGCAAGAAATTTTCTTCAGTGGTGTTCACAAGGAAACTGATTAATACCACACTGCCACAGTAGTTACGTGTTACTTTTAACATGATCAGCATACACTGTAATACAAAAGCAGAAGTCCATGAAAGCTTCAATATGCAGTCAGTGAAATGTCAACAGTATTTAAAAAACAACTAAATAGCACAGTAGAGTATATTGATTGAAGATAGCTACTAATAGCCAGATCAACTCCAGGAATAAACACAAGTTATGCAAATTGTTGGTGGGATGAGAAGATGCCTATTAAAGAGTAAACCCTACATATTTAAATAGAAATGACTAAGAAACACAAAACTGTGACCGATCCAGGCACCTCCTACATTCGACAATTTCACAAAGAGGTGGTTTCTTAATTTAAACTCAAGACCTCCAAATCACAATCGAGCAAGCTTATCACTACACCAAAGCTCTTCGTCGCATTATGTCAGACCATTTGAAATTTGTTATTATGCTCACTATTACCAAAACTTTGAGCTTACTAGGATTTCGCCTGAAAATTTTCCCCGTGTAAATTACTAAAGAACGTAAGTGGCATCTTTAGTCTGAAATTTTTTCACATGTAAATTATTAAAGAATATAAGTGGCATCCTCATTGAAACTCAGAGAACGAAAAATTAGTTTCTTAACAAATATCATTAAAGAATTGTTACATTCAATGTCCTCACACTTTCCAAAGAAAAACATACAATGCCACCAAAGTTAAACTGAAGATATTTTTCAAAAGTGAAGGAACAAAAGAAAACATGGAAGAGTTCAGTGGAAAGAGTACTTGAGCTAACAGCACATATAACATAAGAGCAGAGCAGAGGATTCACTAGCGAAAGGGTAACCTTTATGGCGATTCAGATATCATGCACACATCAGAAACCGCCAAAAATAACACATGGACAGCATCAAAAAAAAACACTTGAACCTTCTACTGGATTTGGCATTACACATAGGACGCAAATTTAATTTTTAGGATGCTTTTTTTGGTATCTAATAGAGAAAACATATCTAATCTAGAAAGCCTCCTAATCTAGCGCTATTACTTCTCGGCGGCCCTTAAAAATATCAGTACCAGACCTTGAAATGTCAGCTACCATAGCGGAAACCATCTCCACGCAAGAAACCCGATGGCCTCAAGAACGCACGGGTAACATTATGCACTTTAGCTTATGATAATGTTAAGCACTGGCGGATCTATTTCTAACCAGCGCTGGACCGTCTATAAGCAAAAGGTATCAATCGCATAAGGCAAAAGGTATCCACATTGAAACTAAGAGAAAGAAAATTAGTTTCTTAACAAATATCATTCAAGAATTGTAACATTCAATGTCATCACACTTTCCAACTAAAAACATACAATGCCACAAAAGTTAAACTGAAGATATTTTTCAAAAGTGAAGGAACAAAAGAAAACATGGAAGAGTTCAGTGGAAAGGATACTTGAGCTAACAGCACATATAACATAAGAGCAGAGCAGAGGATTTCTAGCAAAAGGGCAACCTTTATGGCGATTCAGATATCATGCACACATCAGAAACCGCCAAAAAGAACAAATGGACAGCATCAAAGAAAACACTCGGAACTTCTAGTGGATCTGGCATTACATATAGGTCGCAAATTTAATTGTCAGGATGCTTTTTTCGGTATCTAATAGAGAAAACAAATCTAATCTGGAAAGCCTTCTAATCTAGTGCTATTACTTATCGGCGGCCCTTAAAAACATCAGTACCAGACTTTGAAATGTCAGCTACCATAGCGGAGACCATATCCACGAAAGAAACCCGATGGCCTCAAGAACGCAACGGTTGCGTTATGCACTTTAGCTTATGATAATGTTAAGCACTGGCGGATCTATTTCTAACCAGCGCTGGACCGTCTATAAGCAAATCCAACAAAGCAGTGCGACAATGCTCTCTACATAATCTCCACGGCAAGATATAAGAAACCAAATGCAGCTACATAAACAGTGCCACCACGGTTCCCAAATGATCCAATACTGAAACCCTAAAAACCGCTATGCAAGAGATTAATCGTGAGAAACAAAAAAACTAAACCATAAGAAACGACATCAAAATAGAACGCCATAACCAAATTGACGGTACTCAAGTCGAAACCCTAGATAGAAAACAGAATCACATCAAGATTAGACGTGAGAGAGAGTAATAATTGATGACAGGGCAGAAGCGTACCCCATCTTGGAAGGCTAAGACGGCAACCGATCCCTCTCCTCTGATCTGCCGAAGGGGGTGTTCTGGAATCGGCGGCGGTCCGGGAGGTCACAACGAAACCCTTGCTCCTCCTGCGCACCGGTATATATACGCGGGCTTCGTCTGGACTAGGGCAACAAAAGGCTGCATCTGAGCCCTAGGGTTTTTAGTGCAAGATGGATACTGGCCGTAGGATGATAAACGCATGGTTAAGATAGCTGTTAGGCTTGTGGGGTGTCGTTGGTGGTGTAGCCTGCCCACGTCCTCCGACCCGTTAGTCTCTTGAATTATTATTTTTTGGTTCTGTTTGATAATCAAGCAAATTAATCCAGATGTTACTTGTTAGTAGAATAATCTAGAATAAGTAATTACTTGATTTGGAAATTCATTTTATTATTTTATTTAAAAATAACGTGATACTAAAGTTGCATTTTTTGTCAGATTTAATTTAAAAACATCTTGACCTAGTTATTCCAAAGCTGTGTATGATGTAACTTCAATTGGAAAAGGTTCTGCTGCAAATGAATCAATACACTCAATAAACAGCTCTTAAGATTACTCAACAAGAGTTCGACTCAGCTCGTTTATTAAGTTAAATAACCAAGTTTGATCAAAATTTTGAGCTCAGTTCGTTAGAAGAGTCAAATTTGAACACAATCGACCTCGGCTCGATTCCGCTCATGTACAAGTTCATTTAAGTACTCATTTTAATATTCGTTAGGAACTCATTTAAATATTCGTTAAGATCTTTTCTAAGGACTCATTTAGTTATTCTAATCATGAATAATCTTCGTTAATCAAATATTTTAATATCTTGTAGAATTTTTTAACAAATAGTTAAGGATGCAAACAACTTACTACTAGCCATAGTTTAGCCTGAATTTATATATTTAAAATAAATAATAATGATTAAATATATTATAGATTTATTGAACTCGCGAGCTACTCGATACTTGGTTCGAACTCGTTTAATATTTAAATGAACCAAGTTTGAATGATTATTATAAAAATTCGGCTCGAACTTAAACTTCATTAAAATTAATCAAACCAAGCTTTTATAGAGTAGAACTCAACTCACCTCAGCTCATTTGCAGCCCCATGGACTTCTACTCACTTATTTTGAAGAGAACAAATTAGACGTTCAAAGTTCTAATCGTTTTCTAGCTTTTAACCAAAAGCTATTGATGAGGCAGAATCCGATTCGGCCTATTAGAGCAGACCCAAACCCCGTTCAGCCCAACAGCAGCAGTATCAGGCCCTCCGGGAGCCTCCAGCCCATCAGCGGCCCAGCAGCCCTCGGCCCCATAAGCGGTACCGTTGCTCTCGGCCCAACAGGCTTCGGCCCGTCAGCGGCCCATCAGCCTACGGCCCGGGAACAGCGCGGCAGCCCTAGGCCCAGCAGGCTTCGGCCCATCGGCGGCCCAACCCCCTTCGGCCCGATAGCCGAGTCCGGCCCACTCCGGTGGCGGATCAGGCACTATGGCGGTTTACCAGTAAGCCCAAACATAGTCCTATATCGGCTACCACCGTTAACCAACCTCTATCCTCTGCTATAAATACACCGCTATTTATTGCCAAAGGTATGGAATTCTTTGCCTCCGAGACCCTTAAGGACTACGGTCCAAACATCTTCAGAAGCTAACTTGACCATCGGAGGGGGTTCCTAAGGGCCAGAGCCCGAGACTCCTGCTGACCGGTTTCTTCTTCTTTCCCTCCTGCAGGAGCTCGGTTCGAATCATCGCCGACCTTCCCGAGTCGGTCTCGGCCGCCGACCTCGGACTCCTCTCCCTGGTCTCGACGCCGTGCGACGGCTGCCCCGCGACGGGAGACTCGGCCCCGCGTTGTCCCCTCGTCCGACAAAAAGGGCTTTTGGGCTCACTATCTAAGAGCAAGCCGAGTCCGAGACCCTTCCGGCCTCAGACCGTCGGCTTCGGCTTCATCGCCTGTCGGCAATACAGCCAGAAGGAGCTTCATCCGCGCCGCCCCTTCGCCCGCCGAAGGAGCCTCGGCCCCGACTTCCCGGAGACGAGCCTGCACCGACCGAAGCGCCCTTCGGCCTTCGGACCCTCGTCTTCGCCTCCGCCTCCTCGGCCTTCCGGATCTCCGTCGGGCCTCAGTAACACCGATCCGAACCGGCTTCGGATCCACTTCTTCGGGTTCCAGCCTCGGAATCCGGTCGTGATAGATCCAGTCTACATCACGTGGCGCCGTCTGTGGGAAACCAACAAAACAAGTCATGTCTCAGCGACCTGTGACCCGACGATCCGGACAAAGCGAAGCAGAAGCGCGGGAGGCCTCGGCGCAGATGCTGCCTTCCGAAGGCGCACCTTCTGCCCCGCCGAGCCTGCCTCTGCCGACCATACCGGAGTCTCTCGGCTCGGAAGACCGAGTGGGGGTGCTCCAGCAGCAAGTGGCAATGCTGGCCGCTGCCGTCATGTCCCTAGCGCCTCTCCAGGAGATGGTATCCGCCATCGCCCAGCGCATGGGGCTGATGGGACAGCTTCCTCAGCAGGCGCCGCTCCCCCCGCTCTATCCAGTACAAGATGCCCGGTTCCGGCCGGCGCCTGCGCCGGTTCCTCCCAACGAGACCGCGGAGACGCGCAGCGAGCCCTCGACGCTACCTGTCCGAGCTCCTCACGCTGATCGCCTGACGGAGCAGGATTATGCTTCGTCGGAGTACCGTCCGGCCCGAACCGGAGGGCAATCCGTCGCCACCTCGACCGCCCCGGACCTGGACCGGCGGCTGACGGCGATGCGCAAAGAGATGCAGCAGATGGTGTCTCGGCCTCACGGGGCGCCCCTCGCCAGCAGCATCCTGGAGCAGACCCCATTCACGGCGGAGCTCCTAGCCACCGAGGTACCCCCCAACTTCAAGCTGCCGAAGGGCCCTCTCTACGACGGAATGACAGATCCGGTCTGTCATTTCCAGAGATTTAACACTTATCTTCGGGTCCGAGGGATCTCCGAGGCAGTCCGCTGCCGTCTTTTCCCCCTCACCCTTGAAAAAATCGCCCTCACCTGGTTCGAGACTCTGGCCCCCAACTCCATCCACTCCCTGGTCCAGTTGGGCCAATTGTTCATCGACCAGTTCTATGATGCCACCCGGCAATCCAAAACTTCCGCCAGCTTGCTGGCCATCCGGCAAGGCCCCACCGAAACTCTCCAGGAATACTTCACCAAGTTCCGGACCGAGGCCGCCCAGATCCCGAACCTCGACAGCTCGATCGCGGTCTCGGCCGTGATCAGCGGGTGCCGGGACGAGGGGCTCCTCGGCTCCATCGGAAAGCGCCATCCCCCTACCTTCCAGGACCTCGTGACCCGGGCCCATAAGTACATCAACCGAGAGGCCCTGATGCTGTCCAGGGGCAAAGGCGCAACCGAAGCCACCTCGGCACCTGCTCCCCCGGTGGTCCGACTCGGTCCGAGGACCAAGAGCCCTCCCGAAAGCGCTATCGCCGGGAGGATTGGGATAGGGAGAGGCGACGGGACTCGCAGCCGCGGTACCTACCCTTACCTGCTCCCCCTTCCCGGATGCTCATGGAGGTGAAGGGCATGCTCCGGCGGCCTGATCGCATCAAGACCGATCCTCGCCGAAGGGACCCCGGCAGATACTGCGAATATCACCGAGAGATCGGCCACACGACGGACGAGTGCCGACAGCTCCGGGAAGAAATCGACCGCATCATCCGGGAGGGGAGATTGCCGCAGTATCGGCGGGAGTAGCCGCCGCAGCAAAACCGGGACGTCCCTGCAGCGCCCAGGCAACAACCACCCCCGGCAATAGAAGCCGCTCCTCCGCCAAAAGCCACCTCGGCCCCGGTAGAATCATCCCATCAAAGACCCAGCTCTGGGTCTATCATGATGATATCCGGAGGGCCCGGGGAGGGATCAAGGCCGCGGCAGCGCAACACCGTAGCGGCGGTTGACGGCGAGCCGAAGCGGCCTCGTCTGGAAGACATCACCTTCGGCGCCGAGGACCTGACTGATGTTCAGGTCCCTCATGATGACGCCCTCGTCGTCAATGCTGTAATAAATAGCTATGATGTACATAGAATCTTTGTGGATAATGGAAGTGCCCCAAACATCTTGTTTTACGACTGTTTTGAGAAGATGGGATTGAGTGAGGCTAATATGAAGCCTCACCGGGGCCCCCTCTTCGGTTTTAACGGCTCGCCCTGCCGAGTAGAGGGTATTGTCCGGCTTCCTGTAACCTTAGGCTCCGCCCCCCGGCAATTAACTGTTGAAACGGACTTTGCCGTTGTAAAGATCGAGTCAGCCTACAACGCCATATTCGGCCGAAGGCTCATCGGCGGGGTCGGAGCCGTGCCATCATCCTTCCATCAGAAGCTGAAGTTTCATACTAGCCACGGAATAGGCGAGGCCAAAGGGAACCAAGAAGCGACCCGGCAGTGCTACATGATTTCGGTCAAGGGGAAGACCGCAGCCGAAACCCTGACGATCGAGTCATCAGCCGAGGCATCTCCGGGAGAAGCATGTAGGTGCTTAGAATGACCGTATGATTAACATGAAATATCTATGTTGTTTAGTGTAAACTAACCTATTAAAAACAGCAACTAAAGTGCAGTGATCGCCAGAAACTTTTAACTTAAAAAAGTTTCAAAAGAGATATGATCGCCTACCTTTCAAACGCGGAAGATTGAGTCCTTGGTCCCCCTTCCTCAGCCGGCTGAAGAAAGAGAGCCCTTTCTTTGCTTCTTTGTTCTTGTTGTGGAATTTGAGGTTGAGGATCGTCCAGAAGTTATGCTTGATTTCCCCTTTTTGAATCTCTTGTTGTTGTTGAGTGCAGCAGAGACAGAAACAAAAAAATGAAGAGACAATGATGATGAGAATTTAAGTAGAAGTAGTATCTAAACTAATCATGATGTTAAGCATATTTAAAACAGCAAACTCACTTTTTTAATTGCTTTGAAACCCCTTTGATCAAGTAGGTTTTTGAAAGATTATGCTGTGGTGTGTGTTTGCATGAAGTGAATGAAGAATGAAACTAATGAAGATGAAAAATGCAAATGCAGTAATGAAAAACTTATGCCCAGTCGGTTGAAGCCTTGAAAGGATGAAGATCTTGAAAGGGACGCCGTCTTCTGGAAATGGCAGCGCTCCGGCGTTACGACGTTGTTGCTTCAATCTTCAACTCGCTATAATGCTATGGCCCAACTCAACTCAATTCTCTTCTCTTTTTTTTTTAAACTCTTCAACATGCAGGGTATTTATAGGCATTTCTTGCGTTCGAGATTAATATAGAAAAACTCCGAATTTATCCATCTTAACCGACAGATAAATACTGATTAATTCATCTTTATCTGTAATTATCTAAAACGCGTCCACCTTGGCTGACGCCTTTCAGATTAATTAAGATAAGGATAAATATCCGGGAAAACTTATCTTTATCTTTATTAGGTAAAACGCGTCCACTTGTGTAGACGTCTTTTACACTAATTAAGATAAGGATAAACATCCGAAAGAGAAGTTAAAATCACTTAGGAAACTTAAAACGCGTCGACCTTAACAGACGCCTTTTAATTAATTAATTAATTAATTAAAATTCAAATTTAATCGTTAAAACATGAATAAACTCTAAATCGCGTCCACACAGGTTCGACGTCTTTTAGAATTCTTCATATTTTAACTCAAATTTGAGCTAAAATCAATTCAATTGATTAACTTAAACACATCTGTTAAACCCGACACTTAAAAAGATTAATAAAAATTAATTAATGATTAATTATCAGACCATTTCGAGGCATTATTATATGATATGAAATTTACTCGAAATGATGTCAAAATTAGCGTGTCTACAGCTGCCTCACCTTGGCATCGTCTTTGCAAGGGAGTGAAATGAAATGGAATGTACTGAAAAGGTGATGCCAAGGTGTGATGAGACACGCTCTTAATATCACATGACTGGAATTTTTCTCAAAATCATCAACGAAGATAGCTCAAAGAGATCAATGGAATTAATCCTGTCTGGATGAAATAGACAAGAAAATAAAATAAGGTCAATCAACCTCCTCGGAGTGTGAAGTACCTCAGGTCGTAGACACTGTAGGTTTCATCATGGGGAGCGTTTGCCAGCCAATGTGGACGTGCTGTAGCCATGATGGATCTTAAAAGAAAACAAGAATATTGGATAAAGAATCCAATCAATGATAGAATTCCAAGGATATCTTCAAGCGAACCTCAAAGATAATCAAGATACTCAATTCAGAATGGAATATTTCATATCATGTTGGAAATTATTTTGATTTAATGGTTTGAAACTTAATCAGTAATTAATTTTTATTACAATGATTTCAAAGTCCTACATGATGCATGCTGGGCTAAAAGAAAAATATAAAGTCAAATAAAATATAAATTAATCAAGGATAATATTGTTAAATTGTCATTAATGAGTCAAGATACCAACTCTTGTAATTCAGTGCTAAGCCGAAGCTTGTTTATCCACGCACCGTTTTACAAAAGTGGAACCATCGTCCCCACTAATTAACAATCCAACGGCCTATCCGTGCGATTAAGAATTCTCTGGAATTATCACTGTTTTTGTTGTACGGGAACTCAAACTCCAGTTTCATCAAAACCACAAGGTCCTTGATATAGTCTAATAAATATTTAACATATAGTAATGCAAATGCAAAGTAATTACATGGAATAAGTACAAGGATAGAAATAACCGTCTTTTTAGCCACGGTCGGGACTTCTTGACTCCCACAATGGGATTTTCTTGATATTTCCAGCTTTACTTGGGCTTTCTTGAATTTTCTGCAATCAAAATCGTTAGTAATTCCAAACAAATATTCAACTTAAACATTAAAATCACAGGATTTCGGGAAAATAGCAGAATTGCTAAAACGCGTCGTGTCGAGCAGACGCCATTTAACTTTGAAACGCGTCAGGTATCATAGACGCCTTTTACTCACAGAAACAGGTTTCTAGTTGTTCTCTATTCGAATTCCAACTCTCTTCATGCCTTGTGTCCTGTATATGACTTGAACAAACAAGTTAAGTATCTGTTTAGACTTAGCCCCTTGCCTGACCGAATAAATAGTCGATCAATCTTTTCCTTGAATAAATAGTCAAGGGGCATAGCCTTTATTAACAAAGGTAATAAGAATAATCAGACTTAAGCAAAATGCAACATGCAAGTAAACAGATGTTCACTGAAAAATAAAAGGAGTGAAACACATTAAATGCAACAAGCAAATGCTAATTGAAATATTTTTGTGGTTTTGAAATATTCATTTTTATTTGGGTTTTGAAATATGTATTCCTTTTTTTAGATTTTGAAAAATGTACATTTTTTTTGAATTTTTTTGAAATATGTACTTTTTTTGAATTTTTGACTATACAATTTTTTTGAATTTTTTTGACTATGCAATTTTTTTTGAATTTTGACATATGTATTTTTTTTTTGAATTTTGACATATACATTTTTTTTTGAATTTTGACATATACATTTTTTTTTGAATTTTGACATATACATTTTTTTTTTTGAATTTTTTTGACATATACATTTTTTTTTTTTTTTTTGAATTTTTTTGACATATACATTTTTTTTTTTTTGACTAAAAGACCAGTATGGTACTTAGATCAAAAGATCATATTCATTTATTAACTTAATTTCCAAATTGTTCTTTAACAACTTAACTTAAAACCCATCGTGCTTGAACTTGTGTTTCCATTCGTGATCCCATTTGATGATTTGATCCTTAGTCAATCTAAGCTATTCCTTAAGCTTGAAGTACACCTCTTTAGAAAGAAAAGAAGAATAGATTTAGAAAGCCCATGAGAAAGTTCCGGAGACTTAAAAAGATGTCCCTTTCCTACCCTAATATCCGTTGGGGTTCGGTCATTTTCTTTCCGGGATATTTATCGACCTTGTGTTCCCTTTCGTTTCATTTCATGGCCTTGATGTAACGTTTGTAGTGTATTGGCCTTTTGATTTTGAATTTGGCTTTTTGCCTTGCTTTTGCTTCTTTCTTTTCTTTCTTTGCTTTGCTTTGGAACGGATCTCCCCCATTTTTTTATGACGGCCTCCTACTAAGATGGCGGGTATTCTTGGTAGTCTATTCTAAGCCTCGTTCCGACATCATGGGCCGAGTGTAAAACATAATTTTATTTTAAAAGGAATGATTTGTACTTTACACTTTCGGTCAAGCTTTCGATATTCTTTAGGACTTGGCATCTCTTGTTACTCACGAATCAAACGTGTCAGTGTGTGCAGTAATGGGTTTGAAGTTAAATTATTCAGACTAACAAAGAAATTTGAGTTTATAAATTTTCTGATTCCACTGGTCTTTGTACCATATTGATCGACTCTTTAACTTAAGGGTAGTATTTCTTAAGGTGTAAACCATTCCAGGGATGATTTAGCTCTTCTCCTTCTGCATTAACAAGACGATAAGCATTACCAGGAAAAGCGTGCGATACAACATAAGGTCCTTCCCAGTTGGGTTGGAGCTTAGAACGCGGACCACCAGGTTTTACAAAAATTCTTTTAACGACCATCTCACCGACTTTGAACTTTCGTTCAATGACTTTCTTTTGATAAAAACGTGCTAATCTGTTTTGATAAACTTTTGCATGATTAGCAGCTGACCATCTTTTCTCGTCTAAAAGTTCCAATTGAGCAAGAAGTGCTGAACGATGTTCATCAATGGAAAATTCCTTGTTCAATTGTACTCTTAATGACGGTATAAGGATCTCATATGGAACTACCGCCTCCATTCCAAATGTTAAGGAATAAGGAGTTTGCCCAGTGGGCGTGCGGATTGAAGTTCGGTAGGCCCATAGAGCCTCAACCAATTTTTCTGGCCAATCTGCGAATTTGTTAGATTTACACGTCTTTTTGATAATTTTTATCAAAGTCTTATTAGTTGCCTCTGCTTGGCCATTGCCTTGCGGATAATAAGGAGATGAATGATGCAATGCAATTTTGTACCTGTTGCAGAGGTCCTTCAATTCCTGTGACACGAACTGCGGTCCGTTGTCGGTGACGATGGTACTTGGAATTCCGAATCTTGTGATGATGTTCTTCATAATGAATTTGCAGACGGTTGATGCTTTGATTTCCACGTATACTTCAGCTTCTGCCCACTTGGTGAAGTATTCCGTTGCCGTGAGAATGAAAGATTTTTGCTTGATGCCGGAATCTGGGTTACCAAGAGGTCCAATAATGTCGAAAGCCCACATGGAGAAAGGCCATGGGGAAGAAACAGGATGGAGTGAAGATGCAGGAGAATGAATTTTGTCGGCGTGAAGTTGACACTTGGCACACCTACGGACATATCCTACACAATCTTCTTCCATAGTTGGCCAATAAAATCCTTGTCTAAGGATCTTCTTTGCTAGCATCTGTCCATTGACATGGCCACCACAAACTCCACTATGAGCTCCTTCCATAACCTTCCAAAGCTCATCCTCGTCTAAACATCTCAGAAGAACTCCATCAAAACCTCTTTTGTATAATGTTCCTCCAACTAGGGTGTATCGTTGAGCAACTCTCCTGATAGCTCTCTTCTCCTCAGTTGTAGCTTCTTCAGGATATGATTGATCTTCACAATATTTTGCAATTTCATAATACCATGGCTTCTGTTCATCATCCATCTCTTCTAACAGCTCCATCAACATGATTTCTCTTTTCTGCACAATACTTCCATCTTTGAATTTCTTCAGCAACTTCTCCTTAGTTCTAAGAAATGAAGGATCTTTCACGGCGGGTGAAAGACGCCTATGAACTATGATTGATTCGGATTGCTTGCTGATAGGAAAATCGAGAGAAGATGCAAGTGAAGCTAGAGCGTCAGCTAGGATGTTTTGATATCTAGGAACATGGACAAAGATCAATTTTGTGAAAAGCTTTGAATAAGCAGAAGTAAGTTCTTGATATGGCTTGAGCTTGGGATCAAGAGTTCGATACTTGGTCAGTACTTGGCGAAGAATTAATTGGCTATCACCCACAATCCTGAGTTTGGTTGCACCATGGAAATGAGCAGCCTCGAGACCAACAAGAAGTGCCTCGTATTCAGCTATGTTGTTGGTGACTGGAAAATCACGCTGAAAGGCTTGTGGAATGGTGACACCTTCAGGTGATAACAGAACGATTCCGATCCCCTTTCCATGAGAGTTCAGAGCTCCGTCAAAATGCAGAGTCCACATATCATCTCTGATTTGATTTACGGACATCAGTTCCTCATCCGGAAACTCTGATCGCACTGGATCAAATCGAGGAAGGGGATGATAAGCGAGATGTTCTGCTATGGCATAGCCCTTGATCGCTTTCTGTTGAATATAAATGATATCGAATTGAGATAGAAAGCTTTGCCATCGCGCTAACCTATCAGTAAGAACAGATTTCTCCAGAAGGAATTTAATCGGATTCATCCTAGCGATGAGATGGACTTCATGGGCCAGAAAATAATGCTTCAATTTATGAACAACCCAAACCAATGCTGCACATGTTTTCTCCATCGCCGTGTATCTCTGTTCAGCGGGGTTGAGAAGTTTAGAGAGATAGTAGGCTGCCCTCTCTTTTCCTTCTTCATCCTCTTGTGCTAGGACAGCCCCCACTGCATCATCCAGGACTGAAATATAAAGTATCAATGGTTTGCCTGGAGATGGTGGTCTCAAAACAGGAGGACTTGCCAAATAGTCCTTTAATCCATCAAATGCCTCCTGACACTTATCGTCCCAATTAAATTTGACTCCTGGCTTGGTAAGCTCGTAAAACGGCTTACACCTTTGTGAGTGCTGGGAGACAAAACGGCGAATAAATTGTAACCTCCCGATTAATCCTCTTAACTCTTTCAAGTTTTGGGGAGGTGGCATTTCTCTGATAGCCTTCGCCTTATTGGGATCGATCTCAATTCCCCGTTTGCTGACAATGAATCCAAGCAATTTCCCTGAAGATACCCCGAATACACATTTCTTGGGGTTCATCTTCAACTGATATTCTCTCGATCTCTCTAATACCCTTGCCAAAACTTTGGCATGCTCAGCCTTCGTTTTAGACTTAACCAATAAGTCATCCACATACACTTCCAAATCTATATGCATCATGTCATGAAATATTGCCATCATAGCCCTTTGATAAGTGGCTCCAGCGTTCTTCAATCCAAATGGCATGACGACATAACAATATGTTCCCCAAGGTGTAGTGAATGAAGTCTTCTCTTGATCCTCTTCTGCCAGCTTAATTTGGTTGTATCCTGAAAATCCATCCATAAACGATAACGTTTCATAGCCAGCAGTGTTATCGATGAGTAAATCAATACGAGGCAATGGAAAATCATCTTTAGGACATGCCCGGTTCAGATCGCGGAAGTCAATGCAAATTCTGACCTTCCCGTCCTTTTTCATAACCGGGACTATGTTGGCCACCCAGTGGATAAAGGACAACTCTAATGAATTTGGCTTTGTGTAATTTATCGACCTCTTCCTTCATCTTTAGAGCCATTTGCGGGTGGAATCGCCTTAATTTCTGCTTGACCGGACTAGCTCCATCTTTTAATGTTAACCTGTGTTCAACTAAAGATGAGTCTAACCCCGACATATCCTCATAACTCCAGGCGAAAGTGTCCCTATAATCCTTAAGCACTTGTACCATTGCCTTCTCATCCTCTGCAGAAAGATTTTTACTGACGAGGACAACCTTAGGTTCGTCTTCAGTCCCTAAGTTTATTTCTTTGGTGGGCTCTTCTACGGCAGCTGAAGGTTCATCAAATCTCTTCACTCCACTAGCATACGCCTCAGCTGCGTCCTCATCATCTTCCTCATCTTCAACAATGGGGTCCTTTTCATGTACTAACTCATATACCCCGTACCCATCATTGACTGACTCATCATCTGTACAATCTTCTGGCATCTGAATTGGATCTTCTAAAAGCTGAGGGATTAAAGAGCAAAAGGAACATTTATCAGCCAAATCCTGGAGGTATCTTTCTGGAATTTGCCTACCCTTAGGCTTCCTAGACTTCCTAAACTGTCTAACCTGCCTAAAACTGGACTCCCTGACTTCACTATACTGTCTATCATAACCTAAGGAAGATGAAACAGGATGAAAATCCTGGGATACAGGTGGAAATACAGGGGAATCCTCCCGTGGGAAGGGACAGAGTAGATCTAGGAGAGAATCTTGACCGACGGACCCGCGCGATGGGGTGTAATCGGACAAGTAAGATGTTTCCTCGATAATGATTTGGGAAGAATTTGTTGTAAAATTGGCGTTTTTTTTTGGATATCGGAGGAATTATACATGAAGCAGGAGTGAATACAAATGGAAGGGGAATCGGACGGAGGAAGCGGCACCAAGGCCAGGGGATTAGGGGGATCATATAGCAATATGTCCCAGATTAGATCATACATCCTCTCTAGGTCGAGAGGAGGTTGTGGAATAAAGTCCCGAGGGGACAGAGTTATCATAACGGGCGGGGCCTGTGGAATGTCTTCAGTAATGACCCGCGACCAAGTCGGGGTCAAGAGTAGTGTACGAAAAGAGTATGGAGCATGAAGACATGTGAAGGATATGTCCCCCTCCAGAGCAGATCTGTTGTATAACCAGCTTCATAGGGGTCATCTGGCTCCCCTTCATCAGTTTGTTCGGACAGCAGTATCTGCTTGTCAAAGATTGCGCCAGGGCTCTCAATTAGCTCGTCGATCTGCGGTGGCCACTTGGGTTCTGCAGGATCCAGAAATAGTCTGTTCAGTGCTATGTATAGGTCCCTCAGGTCGAACCACCTGTACCATTCGTATTCAGGGTCATGGAATTTCCTCCTCTTCATAGGCCGCAGAGCCTCCAAGGATTGGTACGTAAGTAATTCGGAACAATGTCTGGCCAAATCCCTCCCATATATGTCATGGAAGTCAAAACAGGAAGTAATGACCACCGTGTTGTCGTGACTAAGTATGGGCCCTTTCACAAAATGTGTATATAGAGTCCATGTTAAGGGATCTCGGCCTTCTTTCAGTGGTGTGGACATTGTTTCCAAGATTTCTTGACCATCTTCTTGCTGAACCCTGTCTTGCTTTAGTTTCCTTGGCCTATAGCCCAGACCGCTTCCAGGTACTGCCCGATGATCTTTAACAGGAGTGGTCCTGCCTTGCAACTGTGTGCCCAGACCTTTCCCAGGCTGATAGCCATTTTTCATCATAATCCTCCATCCCGGGGTACTCATGCACTTCTCCCTTTTGATAGCATTTAATGGGTATGGAGAAATGGTAGCGGCTTTCAAAGGATCAGCCACTGGACGGTAGACCTGTAATACCGACAGAAAAGGTTGTCGGCCAGGTAAAACAGCAGATTTAATATTTAAGGTATGAGCAGCAGCAAGGATCGGCATGCTTGTCACTTTAATAATTCGTCCTTTATAAGGGAATTTGAGGCATTGGTGATTCGTAGAAGGAATCGCCTCAAGAGTTTTGATATAAGGACGTCCCAGAATGGCATTTATGGAAGGGTCGATTTCTAGAATATGAAATTCGACCTCTGCATGACTTACTGGACCTAGCTCCACCTTTAAATAAACCATTCCCAGAGGGGAACGGGTAGAATTGTCATATGCCGTAACTGAGATGGGGCTAGGCAGCCATTTCTCCTTGGGCACACCGCATAGCTCCAGGGTCTTCGGAGGTAAAACGTTAATTGAAGCCCCTATATCAACCAAGCATGCATCCACGGCCTTTTTGCAGATATTGACCGTGATGCTCAGAGCCATGCTTCTAGCGGCTGGCGGTGCTAGTTCCGATGTGTGGAATGTAATTGAGGGCTGATCCCCCTGAGGAACTAGTAGTGCTGCAATTTTCTCTACCGGCACGTCTTCGTTAACCATCACCTTCTGTAGGTATTCCATTAAGGCTTCTTGGTGAATCTTGGACCTCTTAATCAATTCAAGTACAGTGATCCGTGCCGGTGTTCTGTCCAGATGTTTCAACAAGTCATATTGAGTGCCTGGTGCACTCTCTTCATTATGGGCTTCCTCAGTCGGCTGTGATGGGCCGTCTCTGACTGTGGACTGAGGAAAGACCTTGTTGAAAATCCTTCCACTCCGGAGCGCATGTTCCTCGACCGTAGAGGATCCGGGTGACACCTTGAGTACCGCAGAATCGGGTGGCGTAAGTGATGCAGAGGGTTGATGCGTAGGTGGTGGCGTTGGGTTAGGTGGTGATGGCGTAGGGTTAGGTGGTGATGGCGCGGTGCGGATTAAAGGCCTAGAAGGTTGGATGGTAGATGGGTACGCGGTTGGTGAAGTGGGGAATGGGACGCGTAATAGCGGTCTGGATGGTTGGGGCATATCTGGGTAGGTGGTAGCGGGTGAAGTAGGAAATGGTATGCGTAATAGTGGCCTAGATGGTAAAAGGGGTGCGTTATTGGTTTGCGGGGGGGGTATATGATGGAAGCGCAGGAGTGCGGGGCGTAATGGGTCTAAGGAAGGTGGGTAGTGGTAGTGGGTTATTGGGTGCGGGCGAGTGATGTGTGGGTGTGGGCAGAGGGGTAATGGTAACGGGTTGTGGTCTGGGTATGTGGATGGTGCGGCGTGGTGGTCGTTCTGCGGTACTTTGAACGTGACCCGTTGAATAGAGAGAGGAAGAGTCCTCTATCCTCCATTGTTGCCCACGACTAGCCTCAGACTGGCTGTTCGTTAGAATGGGAGCAACCTGGTTCTGGTTCTGGTGCTCCGGGAGTGGATTCTGCACTATGCCCATGTTGGGTGGTGCTGCCTGTCCTGGTGGTCTTGCTTGCTGCTGCTGCTGCTGTTGCGGTCTTCTCGCCTTCAGGGCTGATATATATTTCTTCATTTCCCCCCAGTCTATGCCGCCCTGCTCATTGAGATCATGAATATAATCTCTGAATTGGAAGCAGGTGTCGATGGTATGCCCAGGTTGCCTATGGAAGTAGCAATACCTGGACGTATCGGCATTTTGAGGCCAGACGGCCTTTTCCCTTGGCAAAACTAAGGCATTAGCCGCCATTAAAGCACTGAAGATATCGGCCAAGGATTCTGGGAGTGCCGGATATTCTGCCCTTTTCGGGCCTGGAGGTCTCCTCTGCTGGTTGTAGTCACCAGGAGGAGGGACATTGTGGTACGCCGGCGGTGCGCGTGGTTGGTACTGTGGCTGTTGCTGCTGCTGCTGGGGTTGCTGGTACTGCTGTTGCCGTTGCGGCTGTTGCTGTAGCTGTTGCTGGTTCTGATTCTGATTCGGCTGCTGGGGCCGTTGATACTGTTGTTGGTACTGGGGGTTCTGCTGCTGTCTGTACCCTTGCTGCTGTGGCCTCTGGTACTGCTGCTGACTACTCACGAACTGGGGCGAGTTATTGTTCATGGTACTCACTTGCTCATGAGAGAGCGTGCCCTCAGTAGTCGGACCTGTGCTGGAAGAGTTCGGCACTGAAGGCTTCCGAGGCGGAGGCCTGCTAGGTCTATGAGGATCAAAGACGCTAGAGAATGTAGCGTCCTTAAAAGCATTCTGGCAGTACCGTGCTCTTTCATAGAGCTCTGCCATGTTGGTCAAATTGTTCAAGGAGAGGACGAGCTTGAACTGGGGCGTGGCATTAGAAATTAACATTTTCACTTGTTCAGATTCGGACAAGTGATCCTTCACCTTTTCAGCCAGACCCCGCCACCTGTCAGCAAAACTGACAAACTCCTCATCAGGTTTCATCTTTTCTGCAATGAGGTCCGTGATAGACAAGGAGGGTGCAACTCTGTCCTGGTATCGTTGAATAAATTTGCGTGAAACGATACCGTAATCCTCTACTTCTGAGGGTTCCAGAGAAAAGAACCACTCGAGGGCTGGTCCCTCTAGAGATCTCCTGAACAAGAAGGCCAACGACCTCTTGTCGTTCTGCCAGAAAGAGGATTCATACATAAACTCCTTCAGATGTGTGAAGGGGTTACCAGTACCGTTGTACTTTCGGTACACTGGCATTTCAGAGGGTGGCAGATGGAATACTGGCAGACTCGGTAGACTGATCTCTGGCACAGCTTTGACCCCCATCATTTTCTGGAGGTTATTAAATTGCTCATCCATACGCTCCATTTTGGCCAGCAGCGTTTGTGTGGTCAGATCTGCCTGGGGAGGAGGAGGAGGGGGAGGTACTTGGTAGGCCTGCTGCCTAGAGTACGTTGGGCAGGGTGGACAATAGAGGGGAGGTCCGGCAGAGCTTCCGCCATGCCCGAGGGCATTTTGATAAGCAGGCGTTTGCGGTCTAGCCGGTTGCCTAGATGATGAAAGCTGCGGCTCAGCTGGCCGATAAGTAATATGAAGGCCCTCCACGGCCTGATGGATATAAAGAGGAGGAAAAGAAGGTTGCTGAGGAACAGCAGGGGGAGCCACAGGGTTCGGCTCGGCAGGCTGCATGGGTGCCTTCCCCTTCAAAATAGATTGGATCGCCTCGAACTGCTGAGGGTCCAGTCGGGAGGCAAGAACTCCCAGAGCATTGATGAGATCCGTAGGATCAGAGGATGAGGGATCATTCTGATTCATGTCCCCCTCAAGATCAGGATTAGGGATCGCATATTCATGCGGAGGAGGATCAGGATATTGATCACGTGGATGCAAAAGAGGTGTCCGAACATTCCCATCTAGACGATATGGAATGGGGATAGAACTACGGGAGGCATCAGCATCTCTCCCACTCTCATAGTTGTACTCAGAATCCCGAGGGGCATTAGCATCTCCCTCGTAATTAACCATGGCGTCTGGAGCCACACTCAAGTCCCTACCTGATCGTAGCAACATGATGTTAGATTCCCTTTTCAAAGATTTAATCAAACAAGTTGTACAGAGATTAATCAAACAAGTGGATGCTTAACGTGATTTTAGGATTCCTTGTTGAGTTATTTGAATTGGATTAAACCACAATTTCGCTCAGGGAAAGGATCCTAGTTTCAGTTCAATTTCCACCGTTATTCTCTAAGGCTTTCTCTCACAACGCTTTCAGAATCTAACCAGGACTTCAATTGGTACAACCAGCCCGATGATCAAGGAGGAATACCTTGATTTTGGGGACTTATGGAGGTCTCAACGTCAACTTCTCTAGTCTGATCAAGGGACCAACCCAATCAGAGAGAGTTGCTGACGTCGAGTAATGTGTTCCTAAGAAGAGGAGGGTATTAGCCTCAATGCGTATGTCCTGCGGCCTGGATGGCCTCTAATGCTTAGTAAGTAATGGGTAGCTAGCACTCAAAACACAGAAATCTGGAAACTAAAAAAAATTAAGAAACTGTCTGAATCGCGTCGATGGTAGTCGACGCTATTCAAAACAGAACTTAATTTTTCGCAGAAGCAGATGCAGACAGCAGAGAAACTGTGAAGCCTGAAAGGCGTCTAGGGGTGTTGACGCGGTTTTGAAACGCGTCAGCGATCCTGGACGCTTTTCAGTTCGCAGAAACAATTTTCCAGGAGGATTTTCTAGGTTGAATCCTCCTCAAACAAGGTAAAAAGCAGTAAACAATCGACTCATGCAAATTTTTTAGTTCCAGATTTTAAACAGGATGATTTACTAACTAAACAACTAGAAAAACAATCAATCACACATCATTTTTATCACAAAAACAGCTTCTTGAATTAATCAAGGGGAGGGCAAGATCTTGCCACTGGGGTGTGCACGTGGTGCACGAGGGAAATTAATTAAACTAAACACTCACCAATTGGTGAGGACGTGTCCAGAGACACAAATGGTGTACCGTGGGTGCCCGATATGATGATAGCAAGAACAAAAAGAAACTAAAAGATGGCGAGACCAAGTCCCACCGTGATCGCCAAAAAAGCTGTAGGTGCTTAGAATGACCGTGTGATTAACATGAAATATCTATGTTGTTTAGTGTAAACTAACCTATTAAAAACAGCAACTAAAGTGCAGTGATCGCCAGAAACTTTTAACTTAAAAAAGTTTCAAAAGAAATATGATCATCTACCTTTCAAACGCGGAAGATTGAGTCCTTGGTCCCCCTTCCTCAGCCGGCTGAAGAAAGAGAGCCCTTTCTTTGCTTCTTTGTTCTTGCTGTGGAATTTGAGGTTGAGGATCGTCCAGAAGTTATGCTTGATTTCCCCTTTTTGAATCTCTTGTTGTTGTTGAGTGCAGCAGAGACAGAAACAAAAAAATGAAGAGACAATGATGATGAGAATTTAAGTAGAAGTAGTATCTAAACTAATCATGATGTTAAGCATATTTAAAACAGCAAACTCACTTTTTTAATGGCTTTGAAACCCCTTTGATCAAGTAGGTTTTTGAAAGATTATGCTGTAGTGTGTGTTTGCATGAAGTGAATGAAGAATGAAACTAATGAAGATGAAAAATGCAAATGCAGTAATGAAAAACTTATGCCCAGTCGGTTGAAGCCTTGAAAGGATGAAGATCTTGAAAGGGACGCCGTCTTCTGGAAATGGCAGCGCTCCGACGTTACGACGTTGTTGCTTCAATCTTCAACTCGCTATAATGCTATGGCCCAACTCAACTCAATTCTCTTCTCTTTTTTTTTTAAACTCTTCAACATGCAGGGTATTTATAGGCATTTCTTGCGTTCGAGATTAACATAGAAAAACTCCGAATTTATCCATCTTAACCGACAGATAAATACTGATTAATTCATCTTTATCTGTAATTATCTAAAACGCGTCCACCTTGGCTGACGCCTTTCAGATTAATTAAGATAAGGATAAATATCCGGGAAAACTTATCTTTATCTTTATTAGGTAAAACGCGTCCACTTGTGTAGACGTCTTTTACACTAATTAAGATAAGGATAAACATCCGAAAGAGAAGTTAAAATCACTTAGGAAACTTAAAACGCGTCGACCTTAACAGACGCCTTTTAATTAATTAATTAATTAATTAAAATTCAAATTTAATCGTTAAAACAGGAATAAACTCTAAATCGCGTCCACACAGGTTCGACGTCTTTTAGAATTCTTCATATTTTAACTCAAATTTGAGCTAAAATCAATTCAATTGATTAACTTAAACACATCTGTTAAACCCGACACTTAAAAAGATTAATAAAAATTAATTAATGATTAATTATCAGACCATTTCGAGGCATTATTATATGATATGAAATTTACTCGAAATGATGTCAAAATTAGCGTGTCTACAAAGCACTCCTCGCCGTCCCTGTTCCGGGAGGCGAGGGACGAGTCCTGATGATAGGCTCCGGCCTGGAAAAGATTGAAGCAAAGAAGCTTACCGAGTTTTTGAAAGAGAATCTCGACGTCTTCGCCTGGTCTCCGTCGGACATGCCCGGGGTTAACCCGGAGGTAGCCGAGCACCGTCTCCACACCGATCCCAACCAGCCCCCAGTAAAGCAGAAGCGGCGCACCTTCAATCAAGAAAGGAGAACCGCCATCCAAGCCGAAGTGTAGAAGGGGCTGGAAGCCGGACACCTACGAGAGGTCATCATCCGAAGTGGATCGCCAACGTGGTCATGGTGCCAAAGAAAGATGGCAAGTGGCGTATGTGCGTGGATTTCACCAACCTCAACAAAGCCTGTCCGATGGACAGCTTTCCGCTGCCTCGGATAGACCAGGTGGTGGACGCGACTTCCGGCCACGAGCTCTTAAGCTTCCTCGACGCCTATTCGGGCTACCACCAGATCCGGATGCATCCGGATGACGAGAGTAAGACCAGCTTCACGACCGATTTGGGCCTGTACTGCTACACCCGAATGCCCTTCGGTCTGAAGAACGCCGGCGCGACATACAAGCGCCTGGTCAACAAAGTGTTCGCTCCGCAGCTGGGCCGAAACATGGAGGTCTACATAGACGACATGTTAGTCAAGAGCCGCATCGCTGCAGAGCATTTGGCCGACCTAGCCGAGACTTTCTCCGCCCTTAGGCGGTACAAGATAAAGCTGAATCCGGCCAAGTGCGCCTTCGGGGTAGCCTCCGGCAAGTTCCTCGGTTACATGGTCACCCACCGTGGGGTGGAAGCCAACCCCGAGAAGATTTCGGCCATCATGCAGATACGCCCCCCGGCAAACATCCGAGAAGTACAGAAGCTGAACGGGAGGATCGCAGCCCTCAGTCGCTTCATGTCAAGGGCGGCCGACTATTGTTTCCCCTTCTTCAAGCTACTGAAGAAGGCCAACAACTTCGAGTGGACGGAAGAGTGCCAAGCAACCTTCGACCAGCTGAAGGCCTACCTCTCCAAAGTCCCCATCTTATCCAAGCCAGTTCCCGGGGAACCCCTGAGCTTATACCTTGCAGTCTCCGAGACGGCTCTCAGTGCCGTCCTCATCCGAGAGCAAGAAAGCATTCAGAAGCCGGTTTATTATACCAGCCGAGCCCTTCAAGGAGCAGAACTCCGGTACCTTGCCCTGGAGAAGTTGGCTCTGGCCCTTGTCTCGTCCGCAAGGAGGCTCCGGCCCTATTTTCTGGCCCATTCCGTGAAGGTCCTCACCGACCAGCCCCTGAGGCAAGTCCTCTCCCGGCCAGAGGTGTCCGGCAGGCTGGCAAAATGGGCAATCGAGCTAGGAGAGTTCGATATCTCCTACGCTCCTCGGGTAGCAATAAAAGCCCAGGCGTTGGCAGACTTCATCGCCGAACTTACCCCTGGCGCCTCCGGAGCGCCTCAGCCAGTACCCAACGCGCCCAAAGCCGAGGCTACTTTGGCTCCCGCGCCAGCAGACGAATGGCGACTCTTCGTAGACTGCTCCGCGTGCTCCACGGGCAGCGGCGCCGGATGGATCCTGGCATCGCCCGAAGGGGTCGTCACGGAGTACGCCCTGCGCTTCTCCTTCCCAGCAACCAACAATGCCGCCGAGTATGAAGCTCTCATCTCCGGCCTCCGGGCCGCAAAGAAGCTCGGCGCCCGGAACCTGAAGGCCTTCAACGATTCCCAGATGATCGCCAGCCACATCTCCGGGGAGTACGAGGCTCGGGACGCAATGATGGCGTCTTATCTCCAGGTGACTCGCAAAATCCTCGCCCAATTCGACTCTTATGAAGTCGTGAGGATCCCGAGAGCCGAGAATGCCCGAGCCGATGCACTTTCCCGGCTGGCGTCAACTCAAGACGGGGGGGGAGGCCGAATGATCCTCGTCGAGGAGCTCGCCGAACCAAGCCTCGGCGAAACCAAAGCCATGCAAGTCGCTGAGGCCGAGGCCGAGGCCGAGACATGGATGACCCCCCTCGTCGCTTTCCTTCTCCAAGGAGAAGTCCCGCCATATCCGAAGGAGGCGAAACACATTCGACAGCGCTCATCCCACTTTCTTCTTCTGGACGGGGTCCTGTACAAGAAATCCTTCGGCCGACCACTGCTGCGGTGCCTCGGTCCAGCTGAAGCCGACTACGCCACAAAAGAAGTCCATGAAGGGGTATGCGGAGCGCATGCGGGAGGAAGGGCCTTGGCTCACAAGCTTCTAAGGCAAGGCTACTGGTGGCCATCACTCCGAGAGGACGCTTTAGCCCTCGTACGGCGCTGTGACCAGTGCCAGAGGTATAGCTCCCTCATCCACCAGGCAGCCGCCCTTCTGACCCCCTTATCCGACCCCTGGCCTTTCGCTCAATGGGGGATCGACCTCCTGGGGCCTTTTCCCGTCGCCACCGGCCAGAGAAAATTCCTCATCGTGGCGGTAGATTATTTCACTAAGTGGGTCGAAGCCGAACCCCTCGCGGCAATAACCGATAACAATGCTTGGAACTTCGTCTGGAAGTCCATCATTTGCCGGTTCGGCATCCCTCGGGCCATCATTTCTGACAATGGGAAGCAGTTCGACAGCCGGCGGTTCAGCGACAACTGCGCCAGCTTCGGCATACTCCACAAATTCACTTCGGTGGCGCATCCTCGAACAAACGGCCAAGTCGAAGTCATTAACCGAAGCCTCCTACAGGGATTGAAAACCCGCCTCGGCGAAGCTAAGGGCCGATGGGTAGAGGAGCTGCCAAGTGTTCTGTGGGCTTATCGGACGACAAGCCGAACCCCCACCGGCGAAACTCCCTTTCGCATGGCCTATGGCATAGAGGCCGTTATTCCGGTGGAGATCGGCCTTCCCTCTCCCAGGGTCGTTGCTTACGATCCAGAGGCCAACGAAGAAGGTCTAAAAGACCACCTGGACCTCATTGAAGAGACCCGAGACAAGGCTCGTATCCGGCTGGCCGCTTATCAACAGCGCATGGCGAAGTACCACAACACTCGAGTAAAGCCCCGATGCTTTGAAGTAGGGAGCCTCGTGTTGAGGAACGCTCATGCTTCCAAACCAGCCGAAGCCTCAGGAAAGCTTGCCCCCAACTGGGAGGGGCCCTATCGGGTCAGGGAGGTGATCAGGCGTGGAGCTTATCGGTTGGAGACCCTTTCGGGCCAGCCTCTCCCTCGCACCTGGAATGTTGAGCGCCTTCGGCGTTATTATGTGTAAGTCACTTTTCCCCAGGCTTACAGCCGAAGAGTATGAATAAAGACTTCTTTTATCAGGAAACATGGTATTCTTTCTAAGTCCGTGTAAACCGTACCGGAAGTGGCTTCGGCCATGCAAACCGTATCGGGAGCGGCATGGTATTCTTTCTAAGTCCGTGTAAACCGTACCGGGAGTGGCTTCGGCCATGCAAACTGTATCGGGAGCGGCATGGTATTCTTTCTAAGTCCGTGTAAACCGTACCGGGAGCGGCTTCGGCCATGCAAACCGTATCGGGAGCGGCATGGTATTCTTTCTAAGTCCGTGTAAACCGTACCGGGAGTGGCTTCGGCCATGCAAACCGTATCGGGAGCGACATGGTATTCTTCCTAAGCCCGCCGATACCTTGATCCGAAGGTGGTTCCGGCCACGTGTACCGGTTCGGGAAGCGGCAGGGTATATCTAAGTTCGCATAAGCAGAAGCAGGAGTGGCTTCGGCCACCCGAAATACATCAGAAGCGGCAAGATGTCCCTTCAGATCATGTAGACCACATTAGTAAAGGCCCCGGCCGAGTACTATGGCGACATTCTATCCGAACCTACATCGGGTCTCGGCCTTACAAGCTATAGCGAACGATGACAGGATCTCAGGCTTCTGAAGGGCTAGATTCGGTCGATCATACACAAACACCAAGGTAAAGCCGAAAACATTCCTTATATTTACAGAAAAGGAAGTACAAAAACCGGCCATACCCTTGGCCGAGGGCTTACAACAGAAGAAGAAGTGAAAGCCGGCCGTATACTTGGCCGGAGGTTTACGATAGAAGAAGAAGCGTAAACCAGCCATACCCTTGGCCGAGGGCTTACAACAGAAGAAGAAGCGGAAACCGGGGCAGATCCCCGCGTCATTCTTCGGCTTCGGCCTCCTCCGCCTCGGCTGCGGCTTGTCCCGGAGAGGGAGAGGGAGAGGGAGAGTCGACGATCTGCACCGCTTTAGGAGCGGCAGCCTCCTCAGGGACAGCCTCCTCGGGGGCCCCCTCGGCGGGCGCAGCTTCGTCACCCGGCGCAGGAGTCGAGGTCCTCTCGGCCATAAGTTCCTGCCACCAAGACAGGAGCTCCTTGGCTTCCTCACCCCTCGGTAGCGTGACCCCAGTCAGATCGACGCTCGGGCAGGCCCTCTGGGCGACAGCCAACCCGAGGTCGAAGACGGAGGAAGAAGCCAGCAGTTGAGCTTGGATGATCTCTTCGGCGAAGTCCGGGCCGGCCTTGTAATCAGCTACGGCCATGTCCGCCACCTCCTCCAGCTCCTGCTTCAGCGCCGATACCTCCTCGGCATGTCGCCGCTTCTCCGAGGCCCGCTGGGAGTCCTTCTCTTGAATCTGGACCTTGAGGGCCCGGATCTCGGACTGAGCCGCGGCGAGCTCCCCCTCGGCCTTCTCCTTCTCCCGCTCGGCCTTCACCTTGGCCTCGGCGGAAGCACGGGCCTCAGCTGCCCTCTCCTCCAGCTGCGCCCGCGCCCGGGCACTCGCGGTTACGAGCCCATCGACTAAGGGCTCGATGTCGGGCACCACCGAAGTACCCTCGCCCGAACCGTCTGACTCCCTCTCGGCCTCCAGGAGCTGGAGTCGGAGCTGCTCCTGATGGTGCATCAGGACGCTACCCGTCACCGCAGCCTGCGGGCCGAAAGCAAACAATGATCAGAAAAAAGAAAAATCAAGAGAAAGCTAAGGAAAGCTCGACTGAAGTACCTTCAAGCTTATTACCTGGACCGCCAACCGAGCGCTCATCGCCGCCAGGTCGATGACCGAATGGCGCTTCAGCCCTTCAAAGGCCGAAGGGAGAGTAAGACTGCGGAGCAGACGGAGGCACGTCTGCGAGTCTTCCATACTCTCGTCCACATAAATCCCCGGTTCGGAGCGCCACCACTCGCGCTGCGCCCGGGGCGCCTGCAACCCGGCACCTTCGTCACCGGCCCCAGCCGAAACAGCCGGAGGGGAATCGCCCCTCGGCGCCTCAGGAGACGCTAGCCTCGTGGCCCTTCGGGCCTCGGCACTCCTCCTGACCAGCGGAGCCTCCTCCGCGTCTACGGCCCCTTCCAACCGGGGGCGCTTCGACACTCGGCCGCCCCTTCGAGCGGCGAATTTGGACTTTTGCTCCCTCTCGAGAGCGGCGGCGGCAGCACGGCCCTCAGTAGAGGCCGCAGTCCTTGGGACCCCGCCTCGGGTCCTCGGAGCCCCAGCGCCTCGGCCGGACCTGCCTGCCGTCTGCGGGGCCGGTGCCCGGCCCGGACCGCGCTGGTCGGATATCCGATCGAGGAGGGCGTCGAGATTGGCCATTGCTGCAAGCAAGAAGAGCCTGTTAGAAACAGAACAGTGAGCAAGTACAAACTTAAAGCCGACTTACCCTCGGCCGAAACTTCATCAGCATCCTCAGCCGGAAGAGCTTCGGCCAGAGGAGCGGCAGCCCTTCCTCCGCGGCCCCGCGGAGTCTCCCCGGGAGGAAGGTAGGGGAAGGCCCGCACCGGATCGGACTGAGGATCCGGCCATACCCCGGCGTTCACCAGTCGCTCCGACGCGCTGAGAAGCCCCCAGACGTTGTACGGGGCCCTCATCTGGATGCGACCCACGAGGGTGCTCTGGACTGGGGTGAGGACAGGAGGATCCGAGAGGCCTGCGGCCAGCGGCGCCCATTCAGTAGGGAAGGGCCACACGCTCTTCTCTTTCTCCGGCAGGGAGACGAAGACGAACTTCCTCTTCCAGCCATGGATAGACGAAGGCTTCCCGGAGAATACGCTTCGGCCGACCCGAGGGACGAAGCAGTACCACTCAGACTTCCCCTGCGTTTGGATTTTGAAGAGATAACGGAAGACATTGATGGAAGGGCGGATCTTTATATGAGCAAAGACGCTCAAGAAGCCGTATACGGTACGCCAGGAATTGGGAAAAAGCTGAGACGGGGCCAGCCCGTAGAAGCTGAGAAGGTTGATGACGAAGGTGGGGAGAGGAAGACGGAAACCCGCCTCGAAGCTATCAACATAAATAGAGAAGGAACCCGGGCGGAAAGTGTTAGCTCGGGTGGCGGAGTCAGGCCGAAGGACCGTCATCCAGGAAGGGAGCTGGAAGTAAGACACAAGGCGCATAACCTCTGCGTCCGAAAGGGCGCAGGATGCTTTCGAAGCCATGTCGGGACGACGACGTCCCGAAGTGGAAGCCTGGCCTGGGTTCCGGACCTCTTCGGCGGACTCAGCCCCGGAAGCCTCGGCCCCGGAGGTCTCGGCCCCGGAAACCTCGGCTCCGGAAGCCTCGGACCCCTCAGTCCCGGAGACCTCGGACTCTTCAGACATCGCGGAGGCAAGGGAATCTGAGGTGAGGGGATCTGACATAAGAGATCTCGGAGAGTGGGAAGGAGTATACTCCTCGTCCGAAGGAGTAATCTCACTGGAAGAACCCCGGACCATAAGGCCACGAAGGGAAGGAAGAAAGCTAGGGCTTACTCGCAGGAAGGGGGAGGAAATCTCTCCTGAACCGAGTGCGGCTTCTCAAGCCTCCCAGCTCCACCAGCAATGCGCTCCGAGGAATGGAGACCTTCCCACGGTGGCCGGCGAGCTCGGACGAAGCCTTCAGGAAGCTAGCTTTCCGCTGGAGAAGGAAGAAGAGCTTGGATGATCGCAGAGGAAACGCAAGCGCAGCAGCAGGAAGAAGAACAGTGCCCTGCTGAGGGCTTGTATTTATAAAGCCCACTCGAAGCGCCTCCTGCCGAAGCCAACGGCCGAGATCGTCCCGCTCGTCCCCTCGCTCCTCTCGGATGCCCGCCACGTGCACCGTCCTTCGGCAATGATGACGGGCCGGCTCCAGGACTTGCAGCGAAGCAATCAACGGCCGAGGGCGCTCCGACCCTTCGGCTGACCGCCCGGATACGCGCCACGTGTCCCGATCCGCGCGTTGAAGATGAGAGAGGCAGCAATCCGAGTGAAGCCTCGGGCAGAGAGCCGAGGCGATCCGCGACCCGTGAGCGGTCAGAATCCTTTTGTGTTTTCGACGAAGCGGCCGGATGCGCGACGCGTGTCCCGTGCTTCCTCGCGAGGCGACGCGCCATCCCGTCCATTTAATGGAGCCTGACACGAGTCAGAGGGCTCGGCCCTTCGGCTTCTTAGCTCTGAGCCTTCGTCGCCACTCCGAGCGGGGACGAAGCAACCGCGTAGCCCTCGGCCGACCGAGGGCACCCTCTTCCCAATAAAAAGAGAACAGAGCTTCGGGTAAGACACCTGTTATGATATTCTTCTGGCAGCTTCGGGCTATACTCTCGCCATCTCAGAGCTGAGAAAGACAAGAGTGGGAGGCTATGTGATGAGGCAGAATCCGATTCGGCCCATTAGAGCAGGCCCAAACCCCGTTCAGCCCAACAGCAGCAGTATCAGGCCCTCCGGGAGCCTCCAGCCCATCAGCGGCCCAACAGCCCTCGGCCCCATAAGCGGCACCGTTGCTCCCGGCCCAACAGGCTTCGGCCCGTCAGCGGCCCATCAGCCTACGGCCCGGGAACAGCGCGGCAGCCCTAGGCCCAGCAGGCTTTGGCCCATCGGCAGTCCAACCTCCTTCGACCCGATAGCCGAGTCCGGCCCACTCCGGTGGCGGATCAGGCACTATGGCGGTTTACCAGTAAGCCCAAACATAGTCCTATATAGGCTACCACCGTTAACCAACCTCTATCATCTGTTATAAATACACCGCTATTTATTGCCAAAGGTATGGAATTCTTTGCCTCCGAGACCCTTAAAGACTACGGTCCAAACAGCATTAAAGCTGCTTTCTTTGCCTTCTGAATCGAATCATCTTCAGAAGCTAACTTGACCGTCGGAGGGGGTTCCTAAGGGCCAGAGCTCGGGACTCCTGCTGACCGGTTTCTTCTTCTTTCCCTCCTGCAGGAGCTCGGTTCGAATCATCGCCGACCTTCCCGAGTCGGTCTCGGCCGCCGACCTCGGACTCCTCTCCCTGGTCTCGACGCCGTGCGACGGCTGCCCCGCGACGGGAGACTCGGCCCCGCGCTGTCCCCTCGTCCGACAAAAAGGGCTTTTGGGCTCACTATCTAAGAGCAAGCCGAGTCCGAGACCCTTCCGGCCTCAGACCGTCGGCTTCGGCTTCATCGCCTGTCGGCAATACAGCCAGAAGGAGCTTCATCCGCGCCGCCCCTTCGCCCGCCGAAGGAGCCTCGGCCCCGACTTCCCGGAGACGAGCCTGCACCGACCGAAGCGCCCTTCGGCCTTCGGACCCTCGTCTTCGCCTCCGCCTCCTCGGCCTTCCGGATCTCCGTCGGGCCTCAGTAACATCGATCTGAACCGGCTTCGGATCCACTTCTTCGGGTTCCAACCTCGGAATCCGGTCGTGATAGATCCAGTCTACATCAGCTATTAATCGGGGTTTTGCCAATAGTGACTTATCACTAGCTTTTTTTCTTTTAGCAGAACTGATCACTAGCTTTCAACCACAAGTTCTGCTAGTGTTCTATAAGAAGAGCAATAGATTATGAAAGTTATTTATGTAGTCTTTTAGTTGAATTTTAGCTTTTAATTAAGAACTATACATTAGAGTGCATGGACTGAGGTAAAACTAAGATCACTGCAGAAGATTTTGGATTATGTAAATATCTAAAATTAATTATATCTATTTTTGTTCAATAACTAAACATAAAAGTCAAAAGTATTATATAATTAAAAGTTCCATTAATACACTCTGAAAATGTAGAACAAGAAGTATAATCGGTACACTCGAGGAGTAGTTCAAGCTCAAATTGACTAATATTCAAAGTTGAAACATTTATGAAGTTAAATAACCGAATTTAAGTGAGTTTTCAAGCTCATTTAAACTCGGGGAATAAATTTGTTTAATATTTGTGCCGAGGAAGAACATAAATGTTATTTTGAAATAAGTTAAATTTTTAAAAAATTTGAAATCCTTTAACATAGCTGCTTCAACGTTCAAGTCTTGCAACTTGCAATCAAGATTTATAGAATGTGCAGAATTACGTGTATGTGAGACACAGACATGAGTGTCAAGTGTTAACACGGGCACGTGCGCACATGTCAATATCTTAAAAATAGGATACGAGGACATGGACAATGTACAAATTTATACGCATAAATACGTAATTACACATGTATATAGTAAAATATAATTACTGAAATTTATCTAAAACATAAAGATATAACTCAAATATATCAAATTTTATCACCTAGACAAATATTTCAAGAAAATATACAAAGTATTTTAAGAAATCTCTATTATTTACATTAAAATTATGAAGTAAAGGGTTGGACACGGATGGCCGAATGTCGTATCGTATCCGAACATATGATATGACTCTCTAACATAAATAAAAGTGTCCACCAAATCATAGCATGCATCTCATTTAGTCCTGCGTCGGATCCGAGCTTCCACTAACCCAGTCGATCTATCCCAATGGCTATTCAAGTGCTATGGAGCCATAGAGAAGCCGGTGGACCAAAACAGGGAAGGCACCAACAGATCGGGCGTGGGGAATGGAAACTGAGGATGGAGAAAACATACAGGGAGCAGAAGTAAAGAACATGGAGCCAAAAACAACGGCGAACACTAGGTGCCGGAAACCCCGCTGGGGGAACAAAATTGGTAAGATCGGCTACCAGCATGAAAGGGGGAAGGGGGCAGTGAGTGTTCCAGCGATGGGTTGGAGTGGTGGCAAGTACAAGGCGAAACAGGGAAGGAGGTAAGGGGAGGGCAACGAAGGAAGCGGAGGTCGGGGCGAGAAGAAAAATATCCACCTGGGAACGCCGAAAACGGCGAGATTTCCGCCGGAATGAACCGGCGACAGTTCCGTCAAATAGGTGGAACTCCCACCTACCGACGAAGGCGCTCTAATATGGTTTTCAATCTTCTGGTGCTCTGAGCTAGTTTTTCACTTCTACAGCCTTGTAGACATCCAGACTAACCCAAATAATTGACACATCTATCTAGATTTGCATATTTTTTACTCCATTACTGCTAAGTTGACATAGGATAACTGAAGTTTAGAATAACATTCTACATTTTATATTTTTAAGCTGGTCAATAATTGTTTACAACTGTTTTGAAGCTGATTTTCAAATTAGAAGTAGCCAAATATGTACAATTATTTACAAGCTACCGAGGTTCCAATCCAGAACCTGAGATATTCCTCCAAAATTGGAGATAATTCCGATCATGTCAATGGTCCTAATTATGTGACAATTCTAGGTCCGTCTAATTTCTGGGGAAGTAATCACAGAACAGGAGATAAAGATCTCAACAACACTAAGATTGCATGACTGGAAAGTTCTTAGACTCCAACCAGGTTCGAACCTAAGACCTCTCATTTAGAAGGGAAGTGATAAACCAACTGCCCTACACAGCTAGTTCGATTTTCAAATTCAAAGTTAGTAATGAGAACGGAGGTTCGAAATCATAACTACTGCATTACATAGGTACAAACATGTAATGCCATAACTTTATTTTATATATGTTTAAGCCAAAAATGTTAAAATAGTCGTCCAATTACATTGCCTAAAAATATCTTTCCAAAACATGATTATTCCTTGAAAATTCATGACTTATTATATAAGGGAGAGAGTTACGGGGTGCAGGAGGGAGAGTGGAGAGAATCTTGAGATGTTAAAATAGATTATGATGTCTTTTTAATACAAGCTCAGGTCTATGCAAAATTTGTTACAATAATTCCCTTTAGAATATATGAATATCAAATCTAACATAACATAAATAAACATCCAATATCGGTGCTAATATCAAAAAGTTGATACCATCGGTTATCCAATACATCAACTAAACACCCCCACAAAACATGCTGCAAGGTGGGCTGTGAAAACGAGTCCAGACCTGTTAACATGCTTATTTAGATGCATTAACACTGGATTTAGATAAATCCGTTTATCTAAATCTGAGCATAAAATCAGACTTATATTGTTGTATTAACACAGGATTATATTGTTGTATATGACACAAACTTGTAATCAGACTTCTAAGCATGAAATCCAACTCATTTATCAGACATATTAGAGGTTAAAATAAATGTATCCTTTATCAACTCATTTATCTTTTAATGTCAAAAGAATGAAAAAGCAAATCCAAGGTTCAATCTGTTTACCTATTTGCCCATCAATTTATGGCATCTAATCCAAATCACATAATATTTTTTTTTTCTGTACCAAACCATCCAGCCTGGACTATTGATAACCTTACTGTTAAGGTAAATTTTAATGCCAATTTTACCTGAGCAATTTTACCTGACATTAATTTATAAATATGCCAATTTTGGACTATTTTAAAATTTACCTTAACAGTAAGGTTATCAATAGTCCAGGCTGGATGGATTGGTACAGAAAAAAAAATAGTCCAGCCCAATTTTAATGCAGCCCAATTTCAAAATAGTCCAACCCAATTTTAATGCAGCTCAAATTCAGTCCCAATTCAACGGTGAGTGGGTTGAGTTGGGCTGGTCATATTTATAAATGATTTGTCATTTCACTTTTTGTATGAACTATTGTAAAAGTCAATAGTTTAAATTGGGCCAGTCTGTTTTTAACCCAACTCAGTTCAAATTTAATTAATGTCAACCTAAATTAAGTCCAACTCACTTTATATAACTTGGGCCAACCTAATTTCCTTTAATACGGCTGGATTTGACTGGGCTACGGGCTGATCCGCCCGATTGACACCCCTAAGTAAATCTATACATCCACAATTTTTAACTTATGTTCCTCGTAACTTCGTCAACACCCCGTTAATTCCCTAACCGCTTAACCAGTAACACGCACCTCTAAGAGGATGGATATTATTGGTTTACAAGCCTTCGGCTATTACAACCACCAAGGCGTACGTGTTCCACCCTTTCTTTTTTTTTTCCTTGACATCGACTATTTATATCACAGTTTAAAAATTTGTAATCATCTTGCAAACTAAAGATTAGAAACTCCATCGGCAACCCGAAAGTGAAAACCCTAATTTTCCTTGGTCAAAATTTTAACAAGGTGTCAATGGGCCATAGTAACTAGTAAGTAGTAAGCCAGTCTGGACACGGCCTGGCCCATGACGGCCTTTGAATGTCAGCCCCAAGTGCATACAGTTAAAGCCCATCTAAGCTTCGGTCCAACTTAGATGTGTTAATAAATTTAAATTAATATGTTTTATTTCTATTAAAAAAATCATAATTTGCAAGACATTAATATATATATATATATATGTCAAATGTCAACAAGGACCCTGACATTCTAAAAGTATGACAGAAGGACATAAGTACATGAACATACAGACAGACACGCACATTCAATATGGGAATTTATACATGTAGCTATGATTACTGAAACTTCTTTAACACATGAATGATACGACTGTAATATGCTGTTGGTAAAAATAAGTAGATACCGGAAAAATATATGTATACACAATAGATTTAAAAGATCCAACACCGAGCAAATAATATCAAATAAAGTCATGGAAAGAAATAAGATATTATCGAGTTGAGGTGCCACAGGCCAGCTCTCTTCAAGACATATTGTCCTCAAACAGTGTATAAAGTTGTTGACAATTTTCTCTCAAGATCCATCATTTAATTGCGATTTTTATAGGTACGCTCCAAGACAAAGGATCACCCGTGGACCCAATCACCTTAGATAGCTTATAAGAAAGCAGAAGAAAGAAAACAATGTGGAGAAAGACCACACGAGAGAGGAATATTTCTCTTTGCACACACACATGGGTATCTGTGTGTATGAGAAGAAAGATAGAGGCTGTCTATGCTATTGTGCATGTAAAACTCCAAAATACATTTAAGTAAGAAGCAAATGCCAGTACATATAAGGTCATCCCAACTTTTTACATCCAAAACTAACACCATACAATTGTTAAACAATAGACCATTCAATCACATACCAATTGGTAATAACACTATACAATTGTTAAAATAGTTGGGTCAAACAAAATAGAAAGTCCAAGCTTGCTTATTGAAGAAGGCCACAAATTTAGGCCGACAGTTTGCCGGCTTAATGACATTTTTTTCTTTTGAACGTAGCCCAATGGTCTAAGATTTAGTCCCCAACTCAAGGAATTGGGATCGAGCCAGTCAAAAGTCTTACGATTTTTTATTCATCTGTACTCGATGCAACAGAACCGTCAAACAAACGACAGGGATGCACAGCTCACGAAAGATCGTCCAAAGGAGCGATAGTTCTGTCTAGATAGGTGAACAGTCCATAGACAAACCACACCCACACGCACAGTAGACAGGTTGAACCCACGACCTCCCCGCTTTGGGCGGGGAAGTTGTACCATTCCGATACGGGGGCTGGATACGACTTAATGACATTTTATCTCTCTTTCCCCTTGCTCGAAACATTAGGATGAAATTCCACTCTCAGGTATATTTTACGTTAGTTGGTTTGAATAACTGTCCCCTTGTATAGGTGTGGAGAAAATTAGTTTCCAAGTGAAAGGGATGGATTGTTTGATTTGACGTAAAATATAATATTTTATAAAATCTTATAACATTCTTGTGTCATATCAAAAGGTACCTGTGTCGCGAGAGACAAATTTACTTACCAAATGAAATGTTTTTAAACCTTGGTCAAATTTAATGTTTTATTTTTTTAGAGAAAAGTCTTGTGTACTAGTACTAAGAGCCTTAATGACAAAGAAAACTTGCCGGCCAGACGGCACTGTCCCAAATCCAGACCTAGAGAGATGACCCAAGTAACTTACCAGCTTACAGGGTCGTCCGGTCCATGGATGGATGGCCGAATGGAAAGATGCCATGACTCCCTCACTGTAAGGCCGAATACAATACATTTCGCTTACAAGCTTACTCAGATGCACTCTTCTTAAGCTAACAACCCTTTACTTAAATATGTCAATTAGGGATGCAAGTGGGTCAGATTCAGTGTAGATCAAGATAAATTCGTGACCATACCATTACGTTATCGGTTTAATCCATTAACGGTTCTATAAATTAATAATATGTCAAATAATCGAATCTTTGATATTCCTTATGTATTCGATCAGAGAAGACTATATATATGTTTCTTATCTATTGTGCATATCAATTTTGAAAAACTATACGTTACCTATTCTATAAATCAATAATCGATCAAATAATCGGGTTGTTGCTATGACCTATATATGTAGGGCTTGAAGGTTCAGTTCTACATTGAAAAGTAAATCGAGTTTGAGGACCTAATATAGGAAGAATAGGCTTTTTAAGTGGCCAGTCATTTCGAGATGGAATCAGCTCCTTATCAACTGGTGTCTGAACCTATTTTTCCCATGTTTCTAAGGAAATGCACATAAATGTTCCGAAGGAGTGACCTTAAAAGGTGCCTAAACTTCCCAGAAAAGGCACTGGAGGCACTACCTTAGAAAAGTTGGGGGGGAGGGGGGGTTAATCTTGTCATAAGGAGAATAAGCCTCCTCAGTGGATAGTCATTTAGGATGAAACCAGTTCCTTATTAGTTATGAATTACCTTTTGCATCAACTCCGTTAACCTTAATAAAGAAACAAAATAACTTACACCGATGCCAGTATTTTTAATTTTTTTTAAAAAATTTACTATTCATTAAGATTCAATTTTTACTTTTTCATTTTTTTTTTAGAGTTGTCCAATCTAAAATGAGATTGTATGCAATGGAAAATACCGTGGGATTCATAAAAAAATATTTTTTTAAAAAATATATTTATTTTAAATAAAATATTGGCAACCGCTGTAACCAATGCAGCTACATAATAAAGAAAGGGCGTCTTCTCCACGGACACAACATCAGGGTCTCCGGTAGCAAAAGACCAAAAGAGTTTGGCAAACCACACAACGCAGGGGATCCGGGCCCTCCCCCAGGGTTGGTGATCTCGACCGAATCTTCCCGCAAGAGCGAGATTCCCGCGTCCCCTTAAAACTTTTGTCGGGCTCGGCGTCTTTCGTTCGTCCAATTCCACGCCTGGACGCGTCGTCGAACACGAGAGCAGAGGCTACGCGGCTATGCCCGCTTGCGTGTGGGCCCGCGTGGTGGGCCTCCTCTTCCTCCTTTTGGGCTTTATCGGACAAGATCTTTTGGACCTCTTTCCTGTAGGCCCTTGTGTGTCCTTAAACTCATAAAAGGAGAGAAGTGATGGGGTTATCTTATCATTTCAGAGTCAAATGATATGTTCACCTTCCCCCTCATGAATTTTAAGGCACACAAAAAATCGGATCAGAAAGATCTCGTTCCGACTTTATCCGAGATCATGAACTCGAGACATAATTTTCATCGGCGCAGGGCATCCGAGTATCTATGACTACTGAATGAACACTTGTGGTCTGTCCTTAGAAAAGTACTATATTTATGCATCTATACTTATAAAATATTCCCTGGGAATGTGAAAAAAGATTGCCCAATTAAGGTGAATGATCCACAATTAACATAAAATCTAGACCCATACTATTTACAGCCCTGAATCAGGAGTGGATATTATACCCGGATCCGACTAAGAGGGTTGTTGGTTAAGCACGTAAGCATGCCGAGTTTTGGATCTGAATTCTTGTTTGATAGATGTTTGAATTTTAAGTGGATCTACAAAATCCATTATCTTAAGCTCAAAGTAGTCTAGTATAATTGACAAACCGCCTTGATTCTAGATTCAAATACATGAAAAAAATTTAATCATGTTTTCACCTTACGCAAGTCAACAGGTCTCTTGTTGAGTAACTTAAGCCTGAAATTACTGGGTCCAGTGGACCTGTTGGTGCGTCTGAAACTATTCTTTACTGGTCTCTTGTTGTTTATTTAAAAAAATTCACCAAACAACGCAAAAATGAGTATATTTATTCGTGTAAAAAACAAAAAAAACTAAGATACTTTTCTGTATGGGGAAGGCTGAATGAGAGGGAGCTATTGTAGTTGTCTTCTTCTCCTCCCCACCAGACAGACGATCAAGCACTAGTGGGGTAAAAGTAATAATTAATATAACCTACTTTTTTGTTGACAACTCATGTAATTTATTGACTAAGTAAGAAAAATAATTCCAAAAATTAAAATTAAAAACTGTTTGTGTAAGTGTAACACGTGAATTCTAGTTAAAAAGTTATATGCATTCCCTAATTAAGGAACAAAATTATTTGTACACGTGGAGGAATTGTACGAAGGACGAAAGGGTATCGCCTGGCTATGCAAATCTGTCCCTAACTCTCTTGTGGACCCGAATTATTTATTAATACCAACTAATGCTTATTAAATTTCGTTTGTAAAGAAAAGGCTTCCTAAATCAATATCCGGGTTAAACAAAATTTACAGATTTTTAAGATGGTTACAAAACTTTTATTATTGGAATATTAATGCACCTTTCATTCCTCCCGTTATCAGATCCAGCAAACAAGAGAAGAGAAAGAACGAAAGGGAGAGTGTTTCTGGGTTTGACCATTGACGATTAATGAGTATTTTTCTAGCGCTATAACATAAAAATTCGAGAGCAGCAAATAAATAATTTATAATATTAGATAATGTTAATACTATATCATATGAACTGAAAGAAAAATATTTGAATAATAAATATGAAAAAAGCAGCACTAAATTTCCCCATTCCTCCTGTTCTCATCCACTTCCTCACACAAGACAAGAAGAAAAAAGAGAAATAAGCACATTTGTGTAGTTAATATCTACAATTTTTATTTATATAAAGCATTTATGAAATTTATAACTATATGCATATCTTTCTAAAGAACTACATCACAAATGTGCCTTTATTATACGCATATCTTCTTTAAAAAACTACATCATAAATACTAATTTATGTATCTCTCTTTATAATTAGTTATTAAACAAAGAACTTATTACGCATATGGAGACATACAGGGACCAGACATAACAAATGCGGAGGAACACACCATTTTGGATCTCCCCCTACCTTCTTCCCACGATTCAACGCACCTCTCTCTCTCTCTCTCTCTATCGCGGAGCTCCCCCTCCACCTTCTCCTCTCGCAGTGCCCACCCTCTCCTCCGCGTTCGCCGTCCCCCACCGAGATCTCGAAGAGGCCCCTCTCTTCCACCCACACCTCCTCCTCCGCCTCCAGCAGCCGCCGCCGTCCCAGATCTACCCCTACCCGCCACCCCCGGGGGCCAATGCCCCCTCCCAGATCTGCCCCACCTCAAAACCCTAACCCTACCTCAGCACCCCCAGATCGCTGATAGCTGCAATTGGATCTGGTGGGCGGAGGAAGAGGAGGAAGGAAACCCTTGGCGCCGGCGATGGAGAAGGCGAAGGGGCCGGGCGGCGGGAGGCTGTTCACGGTGGGGTTGGTGGCCTCGTGGTACTCCTCCAACATCGGGGTGCTGCTGCTGAACAAGTACCTGCTCAGCAACTACGGCTTCAAGTACCCGGTGTTCCTCACCATGTGCCACATGACGGCCTGCTCCCTGCTCAGCTACGTCGCCATCGCCTGGATGAAGGTGGTGCCGATGCAGGCCGTGCGCTCCCGTCTGCAGCTTGCCAAGATCGCCGCGCTCAGCCTCGTCTTCTGCAGCTCCGTGGTCAGCGGCAACGTCTCCCTCCGCTACCTCCCCGTCTCCTTCAACCAGGCCGTGGGTGCGACTACCCCGTTCTTCACCGCCGTATTCGCCTACCTCATGACGGTGCGCCGGGAGGCCTGGATCACCTACGTCACCCTCATCCCCGTCGTCACCGGCGTCGTCATCGCCAGTGGGGTAAGGGAGAAGAGATGCTTATTTTGATCCCCCCAAAAAGGTTCCCTTTATTTAGTCTTCTGCTTCATGAGTTGCTGCTGGTGTCATTAAATTCCATTGATGTGGTAGCTGAAACATGACTTAACCAGGGCCAGTTAGTGGAGAAACTTGTATTGTGGCTCTTTCGGGGCATTGTTCTGGTCCCTTGTTGAACCAACATGAGAGTGTTTGTGATCTACATGTTAGTATCTTGTCATACCTGCTAAGCAAACTGCTATATCATATTGTGTTATCCGTCCTATGACAGTGTTTGAGTGCGGTCTGGATGTACCAAGTTATTTGTAATTCTGGTCTCCTGAGTGTACTGTTTCTATACGTGGGGATCGCTAGTTTGGGCTATTTTCTATGGTGATTGGCAGGTTAATTAGTAGTTGGTCCACAGCCTAACATTTATGGAGTCATTGTCTTGTTTCTAGTGTCTGGTGATGTAAGGACAAGAGGGCTATATTCCCACATCTGTTGTGACTTGTGAGTCGAGCGAGCATTAGGCTATAAGGATGGGGGAAATCCTCCCATGTAGGTGCTTTTCAAAGGGAAACATCATGAGGCTTCCGACTAAAAGCAAACAATACTTTATGTAAGTTGCAAGGACTTTTAATCATGACAAATCGATGCCCACAATAGGGCCCCTTTATGGCCGTGCACATACTCCCTCATTTGGAAGGGTGTAATGATGTAAGGACAAGGGGCTATAGTCACACATCAATTTTGAGCTAAGAGAGTCTTGAGCTTATAGGGATGGGACTAACCCTCTTGTGTGAGACACCTTTTAGAGGACAAAACCGTGAATCCTCTGGGCCAAAATGGACCATACAACATGTGAATCTGCGAAGACTAACTCTCAACCACAGCAATGTATTACAGATATTTGGTTTTCATTCTTGAACCAAATTCCTTGGTGGACTATGAGCAATTAATTTTTCTTTAGTTTAACGGAGGACTGTTCTTACACAGCTGAAGTTTCATAAGAATCAGGCCGGCATGAAGCAAATCAGGGATTTGGTGAATTTAATGTGGTACGGTAAGGACATTTTAGCAATTGCGCTTTTCCCTGCACAAGGTGCCCTTCATATAAGTCTATAAAAGAGAGAAACATAAAAAAAGACTTCTAGAAATCAGAGAGCCAAAGGATATGCCCAATTTTTCTTGTAGTTGAAATGCAAGGGCAAATAGGAATACTTTTCTGCAGCTAAAAGTCTCTTGTGCTAATATCCTCTTTGGACTTGATGACTACACACCAACCATTACTCAGGATAAACACATCTTCATGATCCCTTCTCTAGTTATATGTACTCCTTTGACAGTGCATGCTTTTGTGGCATCACAAAAACTGAAAATTTCTCCATTTCAACTTCGTTTGGGACTAGGAATGACTACGTCAAGCCTATTTTATGAATTTGTCAGCCCAATAATGATCAATGGAACAATGAATTGGGTGGCAGCACAGTTGTGGGTTCTCACTCTGTTCACAAGGGGCATGGCTGGACGGTGGGCAGTAAATGGTCTTTCATTTTTCAACAATCCGAAAAGATCAAACCTCCTAACCCAACTATATATAAATAAGCTCTCACAATCTCAACTTTCTTACAAAACAACCCTTTTGAGGGGCTTTTTTGTAAATACACCATACTTGTAGGGGTTAAAGTTTAAATATATCTTTTAAATTGGCAACAATAAGATTCATATGTATACTAGGTTATGTTATTCTTAGAAAGTATATTGTTTCGTCATGGTTATCAGAAACTTTATAAGTCTTTGGTACATGATGCCAACCTTCTTGTTGCTGGAAAGAAAGGATGAGCAAAAGCTTCAGATCTTTCAAGCAGTGTGGTACCTTTATGTACAAATGCAATGTCTTTTTTTTGGTTGAACATCTAATATGTTAGAAACATTTTTAAAAGTAACCTTCCAAAAAAACATTTTTAAAAGTCAGAAAAGGAACTTGACTGGTTCCAGTTCTGATTCCAACTGGAGGCCACCCAGTTCTGCTGTTGTGTGCCGTTTCTGCTAGTTCCCAACAAAAAGTAAGGGAAAAACAGTGAGGACGTAGAGGCAGCTTCCTTGTTCTCTCCTCCCTACCTCTTTCCTATGTTTATCAGGGATTAAATAATGTAACTTTGTTATCCAAGCCATGAAACAAGGGAAAGATCTCGCTTTGGTCCTTAACTAAAATTTTGGCCAAAGTCTTTTACACTGTATTTTCTTAGTTCCTCTTTCAATGTTTTGTTGACATTTGTCTGAATATACGGTGCTCATTGAAAAACATGGATGGATTGACTTTATGGCTCAGTTATCCTTAGTTTATCTAATATTTGACAAACATTATTCAAATAGAATTCCAAAACTAAGTTTAATACCGCTGGCACAGATGGGTGGCTGGTTCCACTTCTTGAGATATTGTTCTTTAGATGAACTGTTTGTGCTTCATCTGACATTCAATTTAGTGGCATAAGCAAAATGTTTAAAGCATGCTGCCTTCTGGCCTGTATTGATCTCATCTGTGAGACAGTTTGTTCCTAGGTTTATTGCAGTATTGCAAGGCTTGAGAAGTCCATGACCAAAAGTTACAGTGGTAGATCATAGTTTACTATGTGCCTTCATGTTCATAATATTCTAGACTTTCAGAACATCAAACCATATGTATGTTTACTCTTTCATGGTTTATGTTTTCCTACAGGGTGAGCCGAGCTTCCATTTGTTTGGATTTATAGTTTGCATTGGTGCTACCGCTGCAAGGGCACTGAAGTCTGTGCTACAAGGGATTCTGCTATCATCTGACGGGTAAATCGTCTTTGCTTCTGGTTTATTTGATGTTAGATTTTGTTATCTATTTTCTTCCACTTTCTCTTAGACAGCCTTAAACATTTTAGTTTATATGCATGTATATTTGTGCTCATGAAAAGGTCTTTTCACTTTCAAAAAGGAAAAGGGATTTTGACATGGTCTTTTGCTTATCTTGATATTTGAAGGATTTCTAATTCACCCAGCTAATAGAAAATTCTGTTGGATCATTCTTTTTGCAGGGAAAAACTCAATTCCATGAATCTTCTTCTGTATATGGCTCCTATAGCTGTAGTATTTCTACTTCCTGCAACACTTCTAATGGAGGAAAATGTGGTTGGCATCACTATAGCACTTGCTAGAGAAGATGTCAAAATTATTTGGTACCTACTCTTCAATTCTGCTTTGGCATATTTTGTGAATTTGACCAACTTTTTGGTCACCAAGCATACCAGTGCGTTAACCCTCCAGGTAAGTGATGGACAAATTAGATTATAAGTTTATTTTTTCAGTATAATTTATACCCTCTTGTTGGATGTGCAGTAGAAACAAAAGCTCCTTTTTTTTTGTTTCTGTTCTTCTGACTAACCTTTCTTTTTATCTCTTTAACAGTTTTAACTCTATCAAGATACATGTATTTTGTTTTATATCTTTATCTATGTGCTATCAACATCTTCACGGTATTTTTATACTGGTTTTAACTCTTTTTTCATAGCTCATAGCTATTTCTACAAAAAAAATATTTCAGCACTCACTCTACGAAGAAATATTTCAGCGCTAGTTTCATCTCCATTCCTCATGCCGAATGGAGAACAGCTAACATGCAAGAGATACTCTCTTAATAATTTGCAATGCGCAACAATATAGTATACAGATTCTTGCGATGAATATTGTTCAACAGCCAGTCAAAAATAGCGGTATCAGAAAACCCAAGCTAGCGCAAGAGAGCATAAGAAACTCGTGGTGAAAAGATGAACAGATTTGCACCTTACTCTAATCAGAAATGGCTGAACAACCATTAGGAATATACAATGAACTCTGAGGTACTTTTTGTCTGACATTGAACCAATCCCTCTGACAGATATCAGAGAGGTAGTTTCTCCTATTATTTCGACAAAAAACAATGCTGAAATGCAGATGGAAGAGATCTGATAATGAAAGGAAGATACAGAAGTTCAACACAGGCAAAGGGAGAAACCGGCATAATATGTCACCAAGTTTTCTTAACTAGGACTGGTTCTGCCTTATTTCCTTGATATTATTGAGAAACAAAGTGAATTAGAGGGTGAATGATTGACCACTCTGGTATTGTATACTTAAACAGCCCAGAGTAGTTTTTTCTGACGTCTGCAAAGAGCAAAGTTAACATACCAAATCAAGCAAAGCACCTGTTAAAACGGGTTAATTAGTCTCAACTTACTGGCGCCACTGCAAATCAGTAATAAATCGTTGGGCAGCATAAACCAAGGGAAACAGGAGCTAGTAATGGGAAAACCTGCGGGGCCTTCTTTTGGCTCCTTAATATGCATATTAATCTTCTAATGCCTGCTTTGGTATGCATCTAGCTTGATTGACTCATAGTCCTGCAAAGCTTCCACCGGATTGCATTCAGTGGCCTTCCTATCACTGTTCTTCAGGCATTCTTGTTCTCCATTCTCCACCTTGTTCCTGGTTGGGAGATTATTTTGTTGTCGACTTGATGATCCATGATTGAAATCCACTTCAAACCACTTGAATTGTCTACACATTTAAGTGGTTAACACATTACATTCAGCTGAGCATTTTTTGAGGTAAGCATTCTTCTGAGCAATTAAAACAGCGTCAAAGATTCTAATTTTATCCGCATGTCAAAGCTCATACCTTAGTGGTTGTCGTTTTCATGTACAGAAACTGATGGATTTTGGGTTCAGTCTCATGGTCATGGATATGCTTGGTGGGGTTTAGATATTTTAAATCCTCCATTTGTAAAGACATGTTGTGCTCCAAGTTGCTGTGTTAATTTGCTACTTTGATTTAGGCAACTGTGACAGAGCAACTGTAGTTGGTCTAAAATGCTTTGGCTTTTTTAGACGCTATGAAACAAAGCAACTCCATCAAACTACTTTACATGTAGAGCTTTTAAAGTCCAGCAGCAGTTGAATGAATAGCATAAGTATTTTTCCACAAAGGGGACAGCAACGGAGACATTAGCTTTTAGCCTTATGTCCTATCTCGTTTCATTCATCAATTCTAACATAATAGGTAACTGAAACCCTGATTCAACAGTGGCATCTACATGGTAAAATGTAGTGGGGTCAGGATCTACTTCGCCAAATAAACATGTTCCTCGGTTTATCAGGATTGCACCAGCCAATGAAGTATATCAGCACATTCTATACCATAACCAGAATGGTATTGCCATAGGAATGCTGATGTCCTGAATAATATTAGTCAATGCAACGTTGATGAATAAAAAATCCATGCTGTTCGAGCATGTACATATCTTGTCTCTGTCATAATACTTCCTTGCAATCTCATATAACATGTATATAGGTTTTCCCTGGTTCTGTTCTCTTTCCTTCTTTTTTTCATTTTTTCAGATTACGGTTTTAGGGATCAAGTTTGAGATGTCTCTAAAGCTAAATTTGCACACTTATCTCCAGGTTCTTGGCAATGCAAAAGGTGCTGTTGCGGTGGTTGTGTCAATTTTAATTTTCAGGAACCCCGTATCAGTCACAGGGATGCTTGGTTATGCTATCACAGTTATTGGGGTTGTGCTTTATAGTGAAGCAAAGAAACGTAACAAATGAGTATCCGTGGCCCACATGAAGCTCTGTTTGTGCGCATGAAGCTCTGTATTTGTTTACCATTGTAGGTCGTTGACACGGGCCATGCAACATCGTTTGCGTTGTGCCCTATTCTTTTGCCTGGAAGCAGAGAAGGGCTTCTTCCTATTTCCAGCATCGAGTGTTTATGGAGTGGGAAGAAAGTCTCAATAAAAAAAGGGATCGGCGAAATACAACTTTTTTGGGGGTCTCAGCATCTTTGGCCCCATTGTTTACGGAGAGAAACACCTGAATTGAATCTATTCAAGTAGTCTGTTTAAATTCTATTTTGAATTTATAGAAAAATGCCTATCAAAACCCTCCATTCGAACACTCCTTTCGTGAATGAATACCAGCTTACGCCAATTCCGGTGTTTCGGTGTGCGTCACTGATGTTTATTGCAATATCGGAGATTCAAATTCCAATGATTGGTCGACCAGGGCCACGAAAATTGAGCTTCTATGTGTAAATTCTGGTGCGTTGATTTCTTAGGATATTGTTCATGTTACAGAAAAAGAGACAAATCTGTTACTGTGATAGCACACGGCTTTCAAAAGATGCTTTCATTAATGACAACCTAGGAGCACAGGGGCTTGGATCAAGGATCTTACCGTTTGAGACGTTGCTGATTCAATGTAGAGATGGGGATGTCGCCTTTTCTTTATCATTATCCTTTAAATAAAGGATGTCTTCACCGTTTAGAATCATGAAAAATAGATATAAAGCCTAAATTTTAGAATAACTATGTGATTGTCAACTCGATATGTTGCTCACAAGAGGAAAAAGCAGGGAAAGATCTATTTTCAAAATATAATTGTTTAGGTTCTTTCAAATTAAATTTCCACTTAACAAACACATAATATGTGAGAATGACTCTTATAAATAAGTGAATGAGAAAGAACGGTGAAGAGAGTGAATAATGACGTATGCAATAAGGTGGTCACTTTTTTGGAATTTTACGTATTCGCAGGTGAGAGGAAAGGTACATCATACGGTTTAATCAACCGATAAGCTGAGTGAAGATAAAACAGATGGATAATTGTAATTATAAATACACTTCATTCTTATCTGAAATTATTTAAATATAGATAATATTTTTCTTTTTATCCTTAACTTATGGCTCTAAAAATGTGCATCCTTTCAACTTCGAAAATGAACCGAAAACCAGATGTTCAAGTACTGTTCTTTGCGCAAGAAATCTAATCGTCAATACAAGAAACATTGTTTAAACGTCAATAGGACACAATGTTTTGCGTTATTCAGTTGTTAACAACTTTGTTTGTCAATATGAACTCAAATTAGTTATTCTACCTAAATTGGAACTTAATTTTTACCTAATTTTACCCGTTCTATCTTTTAAAACCTATTTTATCTTTAATATACTTTATTTACTCTATGTAGAATAAGATTACAATTATCAGATCAAAAAGACTGTCAAATATAACTCACCCAGCATAACTCATTTGATTTTCAAAAAGACCTTAGAGCTTAGATGCACCTAAAAAGTTTGCTTTATGAAGCAGTATCTTGGATTAACAGGCAGCTATTGTTTCATAGAAGTTTAATGTAACAGGCAGCTATTGTTTCGTAGAAAATAATTTTTCGCTTGCATTAAGACACAGAAGGCAGCCATAGCTAATATGTCGTACTTCTGCAAGTTTTCCCAATTACAACCCTTTTATCTCGGAATTTGTACAGACCAACGAGAATACTTTCATAAGTGAAAATAATCAACTCCGTACTCTATATGAACTAGGCAATGATTCACCCAAGAAACACCTACCTTGATAAACAAAAAACAATGGAAACATAGTCACATAAAACACACCTTGCAACAACTGAAAACCACTTCATAATACCATTCCCCAAAACCAACCCTACCTCGAGTTTAGGATCTGAGTTATCAGTGGTTGACTGCAGCTACCATGTGAATTACAAAAAAGAACAGAAATAACTTATCTGGAAAGCTCTTTTAGCATTTCTTGCTTGTCTCCTGCCAGTCAGTCAAGACTCCATAGTAGGCTTCAGATCCGTGGAGGCACAGACAATGAAACAATACTTCAGGTGCTCCTAATCTTGGAAAAATCATGTTACAACACAATGGGATATTTTCCTAGTGAGCACTATGATGACATTCGAGTCTCCAGTTTCCAGTCATGTGCTTATATTCATCTGATCTTCGGAAGGAAGTGCATTTTCTTTTTCGTCTTGATCATAAACTGCATAAAATTCATTCTCAACAAAGCCAGCGTGTAGAATGGTTGATGACTTCTGATTTGATGCATTCTTCCCTGTTTCCTTGCTTTCAGAGCCACCCTCTGAAAGAATCATAGTAGGATCACATCGTCTTTTTGGGATAACAATTGAAGATGATTTTCACACTTGCTTCCTTCTGCACTTGCGGTAAAAATTTGATAAACATTTGGTGTCTCCGCAGTATTGTTGGTGCTTAATGTGATCTTCTGAATGACTTCGCGTGACGAACCCTACTGAACATTGGTGTTCACGTAATTGTTCCAAGCCTTTCTCACATTTCCAGACACCGCAGATGTTTTCGACGGTTGAAGCAATGTAGATGATCTGGTTTCCTTGGATTGAGAAAGACCTGTATTTTGCACGTAAGGAGGATCAGAGTTTACTGATGCTGCCAGTTGAAGATTACTAGGCCTTCGTTTATCCGTTACAGCATCATTCTTCAATTCAAAGGTCTTTGGAATCATACTAACTTGGGTACACTCTCGGGAATATCTTTTCACACTATGAGGCAGAGGTTTCTCCTGAAAAAAAAAAAACCAAGTCAGTCATCTAGGAAGAGTGGAAAACAAAAATATAACACACTACTTTTTGGAAGGCAAAAACCAAAGGAAAATGGATATTCTCTCAAGTACAGCACTAACCGCATCAAAGTAACCAATCTTAGGGGATGGCAATCGGAGACCAGAGGGTTTAAACTCTTTTGCCTCAGAACCAGAAAGATAACATGTGGTGGCATCAAAAGTTGAAGAATTGGTCAGTAAATGAGTCCCAGAGGACCTTATATCCAGTGACTCAACTTTTGGCACTCTTCCAGACTTGTCGTGAGGTGAATTAGTAGGCTTTTTAACTGTGGAAGTTGAAGAGGATGACGACTCTGAAGCCAAACTATCAATTGAGCTGTTTGGAGATATGCTTGAAGAGAATTTCGGTGTAGATTTAACATTTCTGGCTCCATTTTTTATCTTTGAGTCTCTCACTGGACATAAATTAGTAGATGCCAAGGAAGGCTGGTAGAATTTTCGAGATGTTTTCTTCTTGAAGCTCTCTAAATGAGCTTTACTTGTACGATCACATGAAGTACTACCAGATCTGCTGTCTGAGGAGCGAGAAGCAATTGAATGCAGTTTGACAGAAGAACCAGAAACTTTAACAGAGGTAGTAATCCTAGGAGTAACATTCAGTGGATGTCCAGAAATAAGGTTTTCTCTGGCAGTAACAGGTTGACTGTTGCCTACATTACCAGAAACTGCAAAGTAAACAAAAAATGAACAGATAAGAAAAAACACAGCAATTGAACAAGGAGAAAAAGGTTCTGGAACAATAAATGCATTTTACGTGCAATACTTTTACCATGTAAAACTTCATTCTTGGTTTGTGGTCGAACACTTTCAGAAGCTATTGGATGTCTTGAAACAGTGCTTGTAGACCTTAGTGATAGCCTCTTTGGTCTGCTTTCATTGTCAGCCTTAATTTAACCAATTATTAAAACTGTGTTAGACAATCCTAGCAACAGGTTCACCTAGATATTTTGAGCAGAGGTGATGTCCATACCACTTTTGTGTGATTAGCAGTTACCTTAGATATTTCCACACAATGTTGCCCACTTAATCCATGTTTCTTGGATACATCTGAAGGCTCCATCTGATGTGGTAAATGAAGTTAATTATCATGCATTCAAAAAATTAAACAATTACCTGTCTACTGCGAGGATTACCTTATCTTGAGAAGAAAGATGTCCATTCGTAAATTCTGCGTGGAAGTAATCATCAAAGTAAGCACTACTATTTCTGTTGCCTACAATTACTAAACAAGGCCAAAACTCCAATATTTGACCTAATTAGAGTGCCCATACTTTCAATGATGCAGTAACAATTTTACATGCCTGAATTAGCAATGAAATCAATCTTGCTATCACCGTGTGTGACATCTATCTTCCCTGAACTCAATGTGCTGCTAGAATGTATGATTGGTGGATCTTTGTCATGTTTTCGTCGAGACTTTTGGATGGAGGCCTGTAAATTGTCAAATAAATCGACTTGAGTGTTTTCAGGTACCCAGTCATCACTACCCAATGTAGTGTTAGACTCAGCTGACTTTCTTGTATCCTCTTGAATTCCAGGCAATAAACATTTTTGTACGTTCCTGAACATGCTATTAACATCAGCCAGTTCTTCAGCATCAAGAACACCTGAGAAATATTGAGCATTAGGAACTATTCTCTTGGACATTTTTAGTGATGAAGGTGAGACTTTCCTTTGCAACATGAGAACATTATACCTTCACTCATGAAGAATGCACTATTCCATGCTAAACTTTTGCGCAAATTGTACTTGCAAGAAGTACTCCGTTTTGGTTCTGGAGAATCTGCTGGTACAGGAACTTGGTCCACTTGCATGCTGCATTTAGCTTGGCACTCCATTGGCGATCTATTAGCTTCAGAGTGATTTTTAACAGTTGATCAATTCAGCTAAGAGAAGATACATACAAAATAACAACACTAATAACATATTAAAAACAAAGAATAATTACATGTAGACTGCCAGAACCCTCGATATTCAATTGTATAATCTTTGATGCATCAAATTATTTTCTCAATCCCTAAAATTCCTTTAAAGTTTAGCTGTATACCTCTGCGCTTAACTACCATCCACTGAAAGAAAATATCCTATAACACTGAAGGAAAAAGGAAATTATGCCACCAGGCTTCCACCAATATAGGATCTGGGGAGGGTCAATTGTCCATTGTCTTATTCTTGCTTTTCACAAAGAAGTTGCTTCCGGATATGGACCCATAACCTTCGTTGCACAATAGAGCAACATTACGATTGCACAAAGAAGTTCTACATACCTCTTTCTCTCTCTCTCTCTCTCTCTCTCTCTCTCTCTCTCTCTCTCTCTCTCTCTCATTTGAATCAGGCACAGGCTTTGCCATCCCTGGGCCAGCCTGGACCAGACGGGATCAGCCAATTAATTATATTTACTTTAAAATTTTAAGGTATATGTATAGTTTATAAGTTTTTTTTTTCTGTACATTAACCCCCCCCCACCCCGAATGAGGAGGCAGCAGCGGCAGGTCTCATGGCAAAGTCGACAGTGGCAGGTGTCAATGGCAATGGCAGGAATTCTTCACAGGATAGGCGGCAGCGAAAGGCGCAACTGGAGGTAAGTCTGATCTTTCTTCTCCTTCGTATTCTAAATAAGAAGAAGACCAAGAGGAGAGGAGGAAGAAGAAGAGGTGGTGGCAGCCATGCGAGGCACATCTGGAAGTGGTCACACTTTCTTCTTCTAGTGGCCAGGGAAATGTTGGGGTTACAATGTTTGGTAGTGAAATTAGACTAGGTAGTGGAATGAGTTTCTCAAAGTGAGTCATAAGTTGGAACTAACCCTACTAGAAAGTGTCTGCCTACCCATGCTAGCTATACCATAAGTATCAGCATCCAAAATCTCTAAGAGTCACAACACACATGCTATAACAAATGCTCAACCTAATCGATAGGTTGCACATTTTTAAAGCCAGCCTAACTTATCAGAGAACAGTCAGTGTAACTCCATCTCACATTAACAACCATCAAAAAACATGACAACATTGCCAACAAAAACCACGAACTCGCGACGTCCAATCAGTCAAAAGCCAAAACGAAGAACAGCTCTCCACAAATCTGCAGTAGTGTGAAATCCTCAAACTCTAACGCCAGTCCCACGCATCTCACACTCTCGACCAGGAAAAGATCACAGCCAGAGGACCTCTTACAACGACCTAAGGCACATCGGAGACACGAACGATCCCGAAAGCATTAAAAATACACGAAGAACAGAACCGCATAACCAGTCGGAATTCACCAGTTCACCCTAAAAAAAAGCACAAAAAATCCGCCAAATCATCATTATAATAGATCAAATAGGGAAGGATCGAACTCCTTTTCTCCCAACGCGAACACGAAAACGATCAGATCGCAGCAGCCTCCACATGGAGGCGAACCACATCAAATCCAAATCCATCAATTTAACGGAGGAGCGAGGAGATCACCCACCAGATGGAATGGGGGCGCCAGAGGAGGAGATGAGGATGTCGTCCTCGGAGAACACGTCGATCAGAGCGACTCTCTCCAGATCCTTCCCGTCGCCGTCCATGGCAGGAGAAGAGGAGACGGTAGGAGCTGCCGCAAACCAGGGTTTCTGCAGAGATCTGTGGCGGGGAGGGAAGGGGAGATGGGGCTCCCAGAAGGGCGGTTCTAAGAGGAAATATTGGGAAATTAAGGTTTTCTGACGACAAATAAGTGGGATACATGTTTTGGCGAGTATTGTGGCGTTCGTAGGGGAAAAAGGAAGAGGTCGAAAACGACGAGGCGGGAGATTTTGGAATTGGTATTTTTAGACGTTACTCCCTAAACCTTAGGATATTTCGCAGCCACTTTTAATGTATTTATTATCACACCTACAAATGTCGGATGGATGTGCTGAAATGGTTTTTATTTTATATATTTGAAGTATCATAGTTATTTACCTTTGGAATATCTTGAATTAATGAATTTCAAAATTTGACTCATAGATCTCTTCTATTTCAATTTTGATTTTCAGTTTAAAATTGTTAAAAATCAAAACTCATGAAAATTTCTTTTTTATCAATTCTAAAATTGGTAATTTCCAAATTAATTTTTTATGTATCAAATTAAGCAGCTCTTAAATAAATCTCATAAATAATTAGGAATAACCTTTTTCAATAATTGAGGACGAACTGGAGCTTATCAAATGAATGTGCTACTGTGGAGATTAAAAATAAATATTGAAACTGGAAGGTTAATCTTTAGATATGATGTATCACTAGGGTCTAATGTCTAAAAATCCCCTTAGAACTTTTTACCAGCTATGACCAACTAACAAACCCAGACTTACTAGCCTTTAAGGGAGATGAATTCAATGTTGATCGTATTCGAGAGCATACATGTGACGCGACATGAAATGCATTTATATGCATATTATTCTTGTATGGCTTTTTAGGATCTTTATATATAAACGCTTGTTAAAACAAACATGTAGATTTATGACTTCTATATTTACATTTTGACTATATCATTAGAATATTAATAATGCACAAAAAAATACAAAATGATATTTTTGCATGCCTCTGATATTTTTGCACACAAAAATAGTCTTTTTGTATTATGAAAATTCAAGTGCAGAAGTGATACATCTATAACTTGTGCAAAAATTCCTTTTTATATGAAAGTTCATCACTTGACTAAGCTGTTGGTTAGCTTTTGAGTATGAAAATTATGTATTAATCGCTATGTTTTACTTGGCAAGAAAATACCAATTGAACCCTCTCACTTTCCTCTCTCTCTCAATAACAAAAGAAAAAGCAAACTGATTCTTTTCTCAAAACATGAAGAGAGCAAGACGTTTCTGTAAATTCAACATTTTAGTTAACGCATAAATAAAGTATGAATGAGATAAAGTAACATAAGGTGACATGAGAGTTCGTAAACTTACACATCACCATGGCAATGGTGACATAAGTACTGGTAAATTTACACATCACCATGGCAATTGCCAATTGGTAGTAAATTTATACATCCCAAGAATAATGGCAAACTTGAACACATTGAAAACGTGCATCGCCATGGCAATGGTAGTAAATTTGTACATCATAACGATAAGGGCAAAGTTGAACATATTGAAAATAGTAAAATTGCTCGTATTGATTTAAATAGAGTTGTTTCCATCAACAAGTCAACGGCTCAGTGCATTTCCTTTATATGATCCATACTTGTTATCTTCAGTTGTTACCATGGGGAATAAATTACAGTATGCATCAATCTCACTTGGAGATGTCAACGGACTGGATCAGCCTACAGGCTAGGTAGGCCGGCTGATTTAAAAAGGGCCAGCGACGGCATGAAAACTCAATTATCAAAGTGGCCCATCTCGGTCCCACTCAATACAACATGGACTAACACTTACTGCAATGACCCTCAGTTTGGCGCAGTGAATAAATAAAAAAATATTTTTTAACTTTTTAGTAGGCCTCAAAGTACCTTACATGTCCGTACAGTCGACCTTCGACCGGACAACCTAAAAATTGTGAATTAAAAATTATTATTGGACTCGACCCATTAAAGACTTTTTATTATTCATTGGAGTTCGATTTTTTATTTTTCATATTTTTATGGGTCATCCGATCGGAGAACAACCTGTACGGATATCTAGAGAACCTCGGGGTCCAACTAAGAATAATTTCATTTCATTTACCCATTGCACTGACCTTCAGTGCAATACTGACAATCAATGCAGCAAGTGTTACTTTACATACTTGATAGTGATTGCTACCCCCGCCGGGTCAAGGCATTATCCGGTTTCGCCCATTGCCCTGATTCCGGGCTTCCAAGCCAATGGCCCACCAACACTGTTCCTCTTCCTCTGGTTGCTTGCTTTACTTATGATTCCCTCTTCTCTTCGTTGCTCACATGTAGCCATGTGACCTCACTCGCACGTAAGAAAGTGGCAATGGCACTCGTATGAAAGTGGCAATGCAGCAATTCTACAGTGGGTGACAGCGAGGCAGAGATCCACATCCACCGATCGTAGGAAAAAGAGAGATCAGCGGACTGCCAGGCAACAGGTGAAGTTTCTTCAATCACTACTTCCCTCTCTCCCTCCCTCAGTTGCCGAGGGGTTGGGAGAGAGAGACCGCAGCTATGCAGCCATGCAGGAGGACGGGCTACAACTTGCAAGCCTGGGCCGGCCAAATTTTCCCATGCTTTCTCAGGCCACACTGCAACGACGCCCATACAGTGGGTGACAGCGAGGCAGAGATCCACATCCACCGATCGTAGGAAAAAGAGAGATCAGCCGACTGCCAGGCAACAGGTGAAGTTTCTTCAATCACTACTTCCCTCTTTCCCTCCCTCAGTTGCCGAGGGGTTGGGAGAGAGACCGCAGCTATGCAGCCATGCAGGAGGACGGGCTGCAACTTGCAAGCCTGGGCCGGCCAAATTTTCCCATGTTTTCTCAGGCCACACTGCAACGATGCCCATACTCCTACCCATGCATGAGCCAAGGCCATGCTGCCTCAAAAAACCACCAGCCCGGACGCTGAACTCATTGTCACATGTCATCCTCCCGCCATTCTCTGTTGATCGGATTAAAACATAATTCAGGGATCAGTAAAATAACAGCATTACGTCTACTACACTTTGTTCAACCCAGTACATCCAAAGAAAAGGTCACGAACGAAACATACTTCAACACATAAGACTCGTAACATTGTCAACCACCTTTCAAAACGCGCGCTTGCGCTGGTAAAGCACTCTGCCCGCATCTTACCTGTTGATGGGAACTAGAAAATGATGATCACCATCTTGAAATGGGATGCAACATAATGCAGGGGAAAAGCCTAGTTCCGAGATTAGACCTTTTCCCCTTTTAGGTAGAACGAGTTCATAGACTCTGGCATTATGGACCTGGAAGAGATTACTCAAGTGGAGGGTGATCGCGTTCATTCTCTAATATCTTAGAGGCAGTGTATGTAAGAATAATCACCCTATCTGGAGATACGACTTGTTATTCATGATGCTCTACATTAAATATAATCCCATCGTATCTATTCTGGCGAGGAACAGCCAACAGTTTATGACAAACAACCGACCTCCCATTTGCAAGGATCACTCCTTGTCAGCTGTGAGCAAGAAGGGATTTGTTTCCCATGTTAGGGTTCCATACTCAAAACGTTCCTGCTTCCGTTATGGATCAGTTCAGTTCAGATGAATCTTACACCTTTAAGAGTACCTATGAAAACTTGAATCGTCTATCATTGAAAATACACTCGCGCACCACCATCACGCTCAACTCGCTCTTCTCCTAGGACATTAAACGACCATCCCAATTCGCATGGGACCAGCGCAATTCGAGACCAATACTAGACGCACGCACCCATGCACCACAGTTTCCTGACTAATTCAACTAGCTTCAGCTTTCATATTTTGCACAAATAAATATTTGATACAGTGGATACACAGTAGACACCGGTGTCAAAAAAAAAGACATGCTTACGGGAAGTCAAATGCTGAAAGCTCTGTAGAAATGGTCCCTTGGCTTTCCTCCGACGAATTCCTCATAAGACAGCTTTCTGCACAAAAATGAATCGATAACCATTCCGAAAAGGAATAAGATATACAATGGTCATCCTCAAAAACTGGAATCCTAACTTCAAACGCTGCACGCGGGGCATAAACTCTAACACCTCTTAATCTTCTTTCCCTCTGTTAGCCTTCAACGGCAGCAGTAAAATATAAATCAAAACAAAATATTGTGCCCCTCCAAAAATCAGCCTCGGTATATGTTTTTCCTCGACAAAATCCTGTCAAGCCCAATGGAAAGCCAAGTGAAACGTCATAAATTATCCTTAGCGAAGAGGACATCACATAGCATGGAAATACCTAACACAAAGCCATATAAATGATCTAACTTGCATGTTCTGAGAACTGAATGCTACAGAACAGCGCATATACATGTAAAAGGAGAGAACACTGAAACTGCCTGAACATTATAGAATAGATGCATGGAAAGATTGGCATCAATAGTTTAAAACCCAAGTTCGCACACATGAAGAAATGAAACCCATGCCACAAATCCATTATTTATAAAGAGAACAAATACTGCAATTACCCTGGGCAACCACCACATCTACTCCCTCGTGTATAACAAGTGAAGAAGTTACTCCTTGTGGGATGACAGATCAGCAACGAAAAACAAGGGAGTGGACATAGGCACGGTTAGGGGAAATTATCAAAGAGAGATCGGAGACATGCTAATTCACAAACATGCAGCCAGGGGACGGATGTGGAGCTGGGATAAAAAAAAAAAAAACAGAGAATATCTATAGGAAGATCCATAAGAACTCTAAATCCGAAATTAAAAAAAAAAAACAGCTGAAGAATGCTCTATATTAGTGAATAATTGAAGATAACCACAAATGTTAGTCACTGAGGGCATTTTTAAAAAATTGCTTCACAAAGGTATTCGGGGACAACTTAAAGCAGAATGCTACCAAAATGCAACTGAACTACACTGTAATGCATTGACATATGCTGGTTTAACCTGAGAAGAACCTGGCATGTCCGAAGATTTGGTTCAATTGTTGACATGGTTTGCAAAATCTGCCAATCCCGATTCAGATTGGTTGAGTGGGATCAGGATCGGCCATAGCTGATCCGATTCTCTCTTCTTCTTTCTTTGGCTTTTTTTTTGGGGGGGGGTGGGGAGGGGGGGGTGGGGGGGGTTCTGTTCCCTCCACACTTTCACCAAGATCGGCCCAGATTGACCAGATTCGACAGGGATCAGCCCGGATCGGACGATCTCAGCCAATTCAGGCGTACGTTTTAAAACAAAGGATCGGCCCGTACAGGGCCAAATCGGGCTCGGATCGGCCGATCCCGGATCTCCCCCTTAAGGGATTGGGATGCACCAGCAGCAGCAAAACAGTGTTTCGCTGCTTCTGCCATCGCCGCCGGCCCCGTCCTCTCTCTTCAATGTCTCTCTCTCTCTCTCTCTCTCTCCTCCCTTTTTTCTATTCTTAATTCTCCTCTCTCATTTTGGCCCCAGCTGCATGCTTCTGTTCTTTGTTAACGAATTTGCATGATTTGTATTCATTTTCATTATGCATTCATTGAATAATATGTTTTTATTTTTCATAATTTTTATTATTTATTTTCTGATTTTTATACTTTTTTAATTAATTTTAAATATTTTTTTAATCGGGCCGGTCCAGGATCGGGATCGCCGGGTCCAGATCCGGGTAACCGACCCAATTCGAAATTCCATGATTGTTGACAATTAAAATCTGTAGCCTACATATGTAGGCCTTATCAACAACACCCTATTTCTTTTTTATCTATCAAGAGTACACACCTCGTAAACTGAATCTCACTCACATGCACAAGGTTCCTTGCATGAATCCATGGTATGCAACTTCCTTAAGAGGGTTTCACCTTGGTGTGCTGCTACATTCCATAGAAATGGAAAAACAGTGATTTCCAAAAGATATGACATGGAGTAAAAAAAAAGAGATATTTCCAAAAGATACGACAAACGCCTTGAAGGCAAAGAAATTAAGGTCCTCACCTGCTGGTATCCAGAAGCTTAAAATGGTTGGCTTTCCGAAATCCAAAACAAGGAGTTCGGCTCTTTGCATCGTCAGTGACAGTTGGCAATTGACAACCATGTGAAGTTACATCTGCAAAGCATCTAGTGCTGCAAGTTGGCTCCATGCAAGCTTGGTTATACACAGCCAGCAGCTAAATTCATATCCCAAATCCTCTGTTATATATATCACCTGTTGGAAACTTTTCCTCGTTACCAGGAAAGTATCTGTTAAGCCCAAGCCTTTTGTTCCTCAGTATTTCACTCAAGCCCGATTCATTAGTAGGCTGGATATCATTCCAACTATCCCACTGTGAATTCCTGGATTGATGAAGTGACAGCAGGTTAAAAGGAGACAAAGAAGGAAGATTTGGATTCACATTCCTGGAAGGAATATAAGAATCATTTAGAGGTACAAATCTAGCCCCATAATTATCTGTAGTTCTCAGGTCCTGATGAGCAGAAACGGACTGCTGCATGAGGAGCTGAAGTCTTGGGTCAATTTCTGAAGAGTTAAACTGTGTTGGAAATGCATATCTCAAATCAAATCCAGAACTTTCTTCTCCATGTGACGGTCTCCCTTTACCCACAGCCAATATTGCCGGGTCAATGAACTCCACATCACCAATATTCCCAGGACCTGGCATCTGATAGTCGTTTCTCTGAGAAGACCCTCCAAGCATAAGATTCTCTGCAAATATAAACATAATTATTACACAAGTTACTCAATGAAATGTTGTAGAAGGAAAACATCATAAGATGATATGTGACCTGAATTCGTAATATCGTATGCCTGGTCAAATCTCTCTTGAGATGAAAACCCAGGGGGTGGTGCCTGCAATCTGTTTGGAATGGAAAATCCGGGAGGCGCAGTTGTCTTAGCCCTAGAAACGACTTTAACACAAAAGAGAGATGAAATTAGGAGTTTGACAAAGCAACATCTGATTGCCACACTTCAAAATAGAAGCATGAAGAACTCATGAAATCTCAAAGTCCACTGTTGCAAAACAAGAACCTTTTTTTATAAACGTGTTCAAAGACTAAAAATCATGCATGGTGCTAAATGTTTGTCATATGAAAAAATAAGAAAAAGATAATGTTATTTTTCTTGTCCATTTTCTAAGAGACCATTATTTTTCTCGTCCGTTTTATTGCAATCAGCAGCAACTCCAGGTAATCCTGGTCATGGTTGCGGGATCGCCAATTGGGATTAGAATTGGCCATTGCCAATCCGTTCTAAAGGGGAAAATCAGATCCCTTCTCTAATGTTAAAAAAAGAAGACATAGAGATTGGCTTGAATCAGTCTAAAGTTGGTTGACCCTGAGCTTATTTAAGCCAATTCCGATTCCAAGAAGATATCGAGCACACATGATCCAATTCCACAGTCCTTGATCTAGGCAGTTGTCCGTACTCCATACTTAGATTAACTGGTGATAATTGAACAGCGAATCTCATTGTATCTAAGAAGCTTATCAACCAAAAGCATGCTAAACAACTAAATCTACAGCTGCAATAGACTGAGACGAACTCTAAACGAAGTAATTAAAAAAAAAGTCCCAGGTTGGCTGACAGTGTCCAACAGAGGAAAAAAAGGTTGCCACCACAAGCCAATCATGTCCGAGATAATGCAATAACACTGTAAGTTCCACTTTTCAGCAAACCACTCATGAATACGTCAAAAGAAAACACAATTTGAAATACTCACATCTGCAATTGTATTTCTGTAAACCCACCAACCAAAATCATTTCTAATGCCTAGCCGCTTCAGGATTATATTACTCTTTCAACCGAAAATATGAAAAACAATATTTCTGTGTCTCACAAGATATCTCCTTAACGGGGCGTTTGCATTCTCACTATTTTCCCAAGAAGTAGAGAATAACCAGAAGTGTTTCCCTGGAAAGTAAAAATCATGGGAATATTTCCCCATGGGGAGCAGTGAGAAAGTAAACTCCAAGGAAAAAGAGAATATTCTGGGAATATGGGGATTATTTCCCCAACTAACTTTACTTGGTTTGCAAAACTTGGGGAAGTTAGTTGAGGAAGTGATTTGCCTGGGAAATTTTGAGAACGAAAACACACACACACACACAGAGGATTGCAAAAAATATCCTTAGTATGACATGGGGGAAAAATCAAGCCAATTTGCTGATACAGGGTGATAATAGGAAATGGTAGCTTAGCATTGACACAATATGCCAATGATACCTTGCTGCTCTCTTTGTCGGAGTTTGATGAAGTTAGAAACATCGCAGTCCTATTTATTCTTGAGGATGCCACTGGTCTGAAAATCATTTTAGGAAAATGTGAAGCAGTTGGATTACAAGGAAATGAAAAGTTGACATCAAGGTTGCTGGTGAAATTAGGCTGCACATGGAAAGCTTTCTCATTAAATACTTTGACCTCCCATTGACAGCTGACGTCAGTTGGGTGGGCTGGTTAAAGTAATGTTATTACGAAGTTCAAAAACAAGCTAGCAGGTTGGAAATGTCTGTCGTCTACAAGGGGCCATTGGATTTTGCAAAGACTTTTATCTTGATTGCTGTTCATTAGCTTTTCGTACTTAAAATATTGAAGACTGGAGATGAAAATTGAAGCTCTTGGTAGAGCTTTCTTATGGAAAGGCAAAAACTCAGAGTCGAAGAGGTTTGCCCATCAAGTGAGAGAGTTTGCAGAAGCATAAATGAAGATAGGGTTGGGCAGTTGGGCTCTTTCCATACATATTTTGAACAAGGCACTCCCTGAAAAATGACTCAACAACTTGGGGAGGATAGGGATGTTCTGTGGCTGAGAATGTCAGGCCCAACCAATGGGCTAGCCTAATTGGGCCGTACCGCTTTATAAAGCAGAGCAACAATCAATATTGCACGCCTACACTGGCATAGTCTCCGCTGCTCAGAATGCCTGCCGACGTTCAGATAAAGGATTGCTTCCCAAACCACTAAAGGGAAGGCTCATCAAGGGAGGGGGATGTTGCAGGGAAAACAAAATACTTTAGGAGACAGATATGTCAATTTGTTTTTCATCGAAAACGAAGAAGGCTGAGGAGAAGCTAGGAAAAAGTGTGAGGAGACCTTGTTGAAACTTGCATATTGAAAGAACAAACGCCATGTTCTAACAGGTTATCTCTTTGTAAGAGGCTCACAAAGACCATAGAGTGTATTGAACTGTCTGAAGTTCTTAATAGTATGATGCATAATACAAACACAGGATAATAAAAGATGAAGGAAGGATATATTTATGCAGTTAAATTCCTTACAAAGGCGATGCTAACAGGGAGATGAATATACAATGGGCAAAATACAATTGGGAGAAAGAATGGCCAGCCAAGGTAAGCAATTCATATGGAGGATAATCCAAAGAAAATTGGTTATCCTGCACAGAGTGAAGACTTTCAAGCAGAATGTGAATGGAAAATGTGTTTTCGGTCATACTTTTAAATTAAACTCTGATCATTTATTTGTAGAATGTGGAAATTGAAACAACACCCATTATTATTTCCAAGACTTTCAAGATGACTTGGATGCAACTATTTCATCCTACAATTGCTGAAGTAATGGACAAAATCGAAGAGTCATATGATAAGTCCTGATCCTTATTTTGGTTGCAGTCTTATAGGCAGTGGAAAACAAATAATTGGTGTTTCAGGAAGGAATTCAAGGGGCCCGTTGAGTTTGAAGTGGATAGTACCACCTGCTGACATCATTAATCACTCCATATTTTTATTCAAAGCTATGTAGTCGGAGGCGAGAGGCGACCGGGGGGCTCACCTCAACCTCAAATGTCTAGGCGATCACCTACATGTTTGAGGTGATGTGTTCTCTCAAGAATCACTATGAAGGAAGAAAATGACAATACAGGAAAATGAAGAAAACATCCAAGATACTTGTATGTAAGACTCTGAGAAGCCATTGATCACATCCGACACGTAGTGTCCTCAGACCATCCACTACTCATGCAAGTAGTAAATGGTCTTAGGAATCATCAAAAATAAGAAAAAAAAATGTGACAGCATATAAGAGCAAAAAGGTACATTGTTAAAAGAGCCATTAGCCACTTTGGAACAGCAGAATTTTTAGAAGGGAGGCCTCTCCTTCAGAGAGTGCTCTCTTTGATCTCTAGCAAAGTTAAGGAATGGGCTTCTCTTTTGTGTAATGTGGATTCTTGTAATTCCCCTCTTTTTGCTCATCTAGGGGAAAACTGACTATCTCATTTTGAGGATTGGGTTAGGAGGTTTTTGGTGTAGTTTTCTTGTTCCTTTTGGGTGATGGGGAAGGTGCTCGCCGGCTTGGTGTTCTTGTTTCTTTGGGGCATAGGGAGGATATTCTTATACTTGTGCATCCCCATCCTTTTGTATCATTCTCTTGTTTTAATATATACGTGGTATCAACCACTTTTGAAAAAAAAAAAAAAAAAGCATTGCCACATAATTAAAAAAGAAACAATTACATGACATAGATGTCATACGTAAATGCCCAAGTGAGTGAGGCGACCATGAGGTGAGGCGAGGCGCTTTGTCTCACCTCGGCCTACTTCATCACCTAGGCGAGTGAGGCAATCGCCTTTGATAACATAGATTCAAAGATTGGTCTCTAGGAAGACGAGGCATTGCGTAGCGGGGAACATTTTACTTTCTGGTTATGTAACTGGCAAAAGTTAACTTTGTAATGGGACCCCATTAGGGTAGACTTTTGAAGGTGGGTATGTAACTTCTACCACATTGGTAGAGGTTCCTTTAATCTAGTATGGAAATTGTAGCGTACTTTTTAATTTATTTTTAATAATATCATGAAATGCGTCCTGCTTACCTTCAAATAAAAAAAGAATGCAAAAATTATAATTTGCAAGAACTCATGCACGTTGATACTTACCAGCAGACCTGTCTGTTGATATAACTGAATGACCACTGTTGTTAACTGACATTGGATCCTCATAACTACTGGTGAAACCATTTCGAAAAGCACTGCCAAGTGGATCTTGTAGCAAAGGACCATTTATCTGTGCATGTGCAATTTCACCGTAAGAGGGTTTGGAGAAGGATGCCTGGCTTTCTTGCCTCGCAAAGGAAAATCTCGATTGCTGATTGCTCTGGCCCTTCCATAAGTTAGTCATTTTAATGGAACCATTTGGCTCATCAGCTTCACCAAGAAACTTAGCAAAACTTTTTGCGGAGATTAATGAATCATCCCAAGGATCAAAATCCATTGTCAAAATATTGGAAATTATGGAGCTTTCTCCCATATCTCCACTGACAGTCTTTCCCACATTAGACAGATCATTCGATCTTTCTAGATAATTCATTTTATCCCCAATGGAATCGATGTCAGGGCATACCAAGTTTTTCCCCCCTTCTGAATAGCTAAACTTACTGTCAACATGTCCATTAGAGAGTAAGTTATCACCTCTAGATAGACGTAGTGTCTCATTGATCTTTACACTCGATGTTCGAGAATCAACATCTACAAATGCATGTGCCCCATGAGCATCAGTATGATTACTTGAAGCACTTGAAACAACAAGAGAACCTGTTGAATAAGGTAGATATGGCGATCGAGCAATAATGTCAGAAGGCCCATGCCCAGGGTTGGCATCAGAAACTAGTTTTTGTGGCTCCAAAGCCCAATCAGATGAACCCCTTGCAAGAGGTGGATCTTGAGACCTAATGGTATCTCCACCAGAAGGTACCAAAGACGAACTTCCAATGCCATGATCAGTGTATAAATGTTGTGATCCTGAAGCAGTCTTTCTAAATCCACCCAAACCATCAGAAACTGAATTATGAAGATCCACATTGGGTAAGTTGATACCGGAATGTTTATCCAAGTTTAGTACAGACAACTGCGAGGAAAGATTCTGTAGCTTTCCATGAGACAGCTGATCGAGCTCTTTAGAATGCACACTGCTTACCAGGTTGATATTGCTTGCCACAAAATTGTTTCCATCGGCTTCTACCTGTGCAACTAAACTAGATGATTGGCCTGCTGATGGTGCAGAAACATATGCTGAATGTGCAGCAATTTCTGACGACAAATCTGGGACAAACACATGAGGATCTCCATCAAAACAAGATTCTGAAGCTTCAACCAGACTCTGTTTAAAAGACACTGCAACATTTTCTTCGGATACTGTAGATGTAGCAATTACATCATCATCCCAAGCAGAAATTTCTCTTGTGTCAGCAACATCTACTGAAGAACTTGGCATAGTTTGAACGTCTTTGAAAACCAATTGTGAAGAGGGATCTGAAAGCCTAGATTGAAAACTGCATGGTACTTCATGACCTTTTTTTGGCACATTTGGGGCTGAAGGTTCATCATCAGACCACGCAGATGTTCGTTTTGTTAACGAAATCTCTGCTAAAGAATTTGATAGAGCTGTACAAGCATCTATACCCGTAGATTTTGAAGATTCTCCAGATTCAGCATCTAATGGTGTTGCTGGGCTTTCTTCAAGAGTCTTGGATGATATAACATCATCATCATACCATGCAGATGAAGACCTTACATAGCCAACATCTGCTGGTGAAACAGATAAACCCATCTTTGAATCCCTGCCGGCAGATCTAAAAGATTCTAATGGCCTACATCTGCCTTCCAAATGCATAGTCTTACTCTCTTCAGCTATTTTCGGAGTTGAAACTACATCATCATGCCATGCAGATGTACTTGTGCTGGTTGAAGATGCAGGCAAATTTATTAGGATTTCTGGCTTTTGTTTGGCAGCAGATTGCAGGGATGATGTACCCGAAGATATTGGTCGGGAATTAGCTCGCAGTCCCCTGGACAGCTTAAAATTTTAGCAAAGAAAATTTTGACCAAATTGAAATTTGTGTATGTGCATGTGTGCGCGCGCGAGTGCGCACTGTGTCTGTGTGTGTGTCTCTGTGTGTGTGTGTGTGTGTGTGTGTGAGAGAGAGAGAGAGAGAGAGAGAGACCATGAAGCAGCAGCTGGAAGAACAGCAGACCTTCCAGATCCACCAACATCAGGTGGAGAACCTTTCACCTGGGAGACAGAAGTCTAATGGAAAAATATCTAATTAATACATTAGAATGAAAACAGGGAGACGAGACATCTTAAGAACTGAGGCGGCAAGAAGACTTGCAGTAAAAGAATACAGATTCCTTTAGTGGACTCTGCCTGGGCCTCACCCAAGAGAAAGGGAAGGAAACAATCTTTCAGAAAGGACAGAAATCATTCTCACATTTGAGGGGCCCTTGACCACAATTTTGCTAGCAGAGGTAGACATAGTATTGCAGAAGTCATCTGCTGGTGGAGGTAGCACACTACCCGTACGCCGATGCATGTTACTTGAAGCAATCGCTGGCACCCTACTCCTATGGATGCAAGTAGGTAAACCATTAAAAGAAGGTATCAAATTAGTGATTAAAATATGAGCAATGTTTATAACATATGGGAGGATTCACAATCACATCTATAGATAAAGCAAACATAGTACAACAAAATTAGAGACCAAAATGGAGATACATAAAATATAAAGGCAAACGGAATAATCCCAGTGCAGATGAGCTCTAACCACTAGAAGTTCACACGAATGACATCATATGTCTTAAGTTGGAAACACAATTTGCACAAAAGACCCATTAGACGAATCAGTTGCTCCCTTTTGATGGTCTACTACTTTTACCACCCGCAAAAACCACCTTGGTCTGAACTTTCAGCCATCACTTTTGCCTGCCCAGTTTGTTCATGCATATTTTACAAAATTACTTTTAGTGGATGGATTTCATATCATTGTCTGGTTGTCCCTGCTGAGTTGCTATAACATGGTATTTTGTGTAACCGCATTATAAATTATTAAATAAACAGGTCAAACTTGAAATCTAGAAACGAAAACCAAAGGACATGGATATCATCAGAATCTGAAAAAGAAAGTGTTCCCTGGAAGATGGACATTCCAAATCTATATCTATAAACCTATTAAAGTCAAAATCTTGTTTTTTCATCCGGGTCAATTCACCGGTCTGACCCTGTATAGCTTTCATATTAAACGGCACCTCACCCGCTCACCAGTTCTTTAGTGACCGCATGAGGAAAGGAATGTCCTTTGAGTTTTCCTCCTCTACGTTACCATGTACCCAGTCATATTACTGCCTTGCATCTCCTCCATCCGGCCTCCACATCTCCTCCATTTTCTCCATCCCATCTCTTGTTCTCCCTAGAAGCCCAACAAATGATGGAAGAGTTCTCGTCACCACTCTATCTGCAACAGATCCCCACCTCGAGCCGACATAGCTTGCTGCCGATCACCCCCTCCCCACCCACACTTGGCTCCATGAAGCTGGAGCCATGGGACAAGCAACCCGCGAGCAGTTCATTCTAAACTTCAATTTCTTCCTTCGCCTCCAGATCTGATAGTTTTGTTTGTGCAAAGTTTTGATATCACAGAGTAGTTCATATGGTAACCTCCATGTCGTGGACACGTCAGCAGCTTTTGGGGCTTATAACCAGCAGAAATAGAAGCACAGCCAGGTAGTTGTTAACCCACATGGTCAATAACTATCTTTGTGTAATGTTGTTTATTGACTCGGACTTGATTTTGTGCATTCACTCGATACAATCAGATGTGTTGTGTATACTTTTCAATGTGTTTTTTTTTTTTGCCTAGGTACCCAACCGAGAGAAAGGTCATAGAGTATGGAGCACGGCTCAGCGGACCTTTGTTTGTTACTTGATTAATTTCTTTTGCAGATTTGAGGTATAAGAAGCAAGGGGCATTACAGACATGCGAGTTGGACATCTATGTTTGCTTCATTGATATGGAATTTTCAGACTCTCGACTATTGTTCAGTCCAGTTATCTTGTTTTTTTTGTCTTCCTATTTTTTTTATTTTTTCTTCATTTTCAGTCAGTTGTAGTGAGATCATGCCCAAGATTGATGCATTTTATTGTAGAAGTAGAAATAACGTTTATATAGGATCTATGTTGCAACTGCAAACCATTGGATCCATATAGAAGGGAGAAAATTTGGTTCTGATTTGTTATGCAGTTGAGTTTGTCTCCTCAACATTGAGATTACCTTTTTCAGACCTGCTTTTCTTATGGGTAGCTAGAATTCTTCATTCTCCTTTAGAATGTCGCAAGGTTTTATTGCAAAGCAGAGGTAGAGTCATGTTACACTTTCTGAAATGGGGGTTACCAAGCACATATCATATAACAAAATAAACAAATAATACAAATGATTATATGTTTCTTTCTCCAGCGGCCCAAAGAACATCAAGTTCAAACCCATTTTTACTTTTATTTTTGAAATGCATCAACTACTTGTCAAAATTAAATCTCAAAAAGAACAGCCCCCCATTAGTATTTGTATTTTCCTACCCCTCCCATCAAGACGAGAATTTTTGCATTTGATTGGTATAGCAAAAGTTTCGATGAGCAGAGGCCAATCATAAACCTCTTCAAACATTTTTGCCATCTAACTAGATCTCTCCCAGATCTGTTCCTCAAGATTGTCCCGATAAGCTATTTTTTGTCTCTAACATGGCAAATTGTTTTATAATCTTATCCAATCTCTTTAAAATATTGCTAAGATCTCCCCGAGAACTTTCTTGGTCATCTAGATGTTGCCAAGAACTAAGACACAAACAACCACCTCTATTCCATTTTTATGATAGGGAAATGAGGGCTTCCTTTCCTTTTTCTTATTCTTCCATTATCTCAATGTTGCTACCGTAGACTCTTTCATTTTCCCTCCATCTCTTTTGCCCCAATTATCCTTCTGTTTCTCCTACTCCCGAAATGCCCCCCCCCAACCACCCACTCAGAAAACAGGCCATTAGTCATGACATTCACCCATGTTATGCCTCCCCCTATCCGAAAAACAGGGTACTGTATGTCAAGGATAACTCCAGCTGACAATGGTGAACCATGGGAAAGACCACCGACAGCCAATTACTTAGCATCTGCTGCCTCCCACCAAGGTGCTTGTTCCCCTCCACAGCTTCGTGGTAGCAGGTGGGTTGAAGGTACAGATTTCCCTGTTCCACATTAGTATGCAACCCCGATGCCACCCCCCCCCCCCCAAAAAAAAAAAAAAAATGTAGCACTGTGTGCTCCCCAGAAATTTGATCATCAGGGCCATGGAGTTTTGTTGATCATGAGGGATGCAAGGCTGGCTGAAGATGCACGAGTTGCAATAAGGTTTTAGGAAAAAGACACATTGCTTGCGGAAGTACCTCAGCTTGCAACTCCGTGCACTGCAAGCATTGGAACCTTAACCTGTGGCCTTGTCCATGGAGTCAGCCATTGGGTTTTGTGTAGCTTGAATGAGCAACTTCTGCTTCCTAAGAAGAGCATTGCGGCCATCCAAGCATGGGTGGCTTCACTTGTGATTTTGTAGTAACTAGGTTTATCAAGAGGAAATTAAAAATGCTACACATGATGCAGTTGTTAAACAAGCAAAAAGAAAATTATTTCAAAATAAAAATTAGGGTTTTTGCAAATAACCTCCTAAAAGATTCCAAATTTGCAGATGACCCCCAACATGATACATATTTGCATATAACACCATTAATTTTAACAGGGTTTTAGCAAATAACCCCCTAAATGATTTTATATTTGATGATAACCTCCTATATGATATATATTTGCATACGACTCACCCATTATATGCATGATGTTATTCAAAACACCTCACAAGAAAAATCACACAGATATCCATCTGTAAGCCTGTTGTAATTGAATTTTACCAATACATTTAGCATAAAAAAATCTATTTATAAATATGCCTTGTTCAAAAGGCATTTCTACTTTAACTGATGGTATTATTGATATCCTCATTGAATAGCCTTCACATGTTCTATGTAGGGAAACAATATTTTAAATCAGGTGAAATTTAAAATAAACACTCTAGTTAAGGGGGTTATACGTGGAATCATATAGGGGGTTATCTGCAAACATGGAATCTTTTAGGGTTATTTACAAAAGCCCTAAATTAAAAAAAACTGCAATCATCTTACATACTCTGGCAATTTCAATGGCCTAGACCCCTTTCCCAATGTGGAGTGCACATATATTTATCATTGAGTTCGTGACTCAGATCTCTGCTACACCATCAACAAACTCAGGCCATAGTAACATCACAGGTTCCATTTTCTGACCATCAAATTACAGGCAAACCTTATCTACCCATTACCACTGCAGAACACATCCATTCAATCATATATTCACCATTATGAGTTCGTGACTCAGATCTCTGCTACACCATCAACAAACTCAGGCCATAGTAACATCACAGGTTCCCTTTTCTGACCATCAAATTACAGGCAAAGCTTCTCTACCCATTACCACTGCAGAACACATCCATTCAATCGGGCCATGCACTGCCCCCAATTGCCATTCATCTTCCAAAATCTAGTACTATTTCAGATGTTTCCAAAAGCACCTTGACTTATAACCTCCAAAAACAAAACCCTCAACACGTAAGTGTTTGACCTGCAGCTTGATGAATTGTGCAAGGAATTGTTTCTCAAAGCCTATGGCTGCAAGTCAATGATTCACCTCAACAAACAAACAACCATCATAGATATTTACCTAATAATGACTCCCCCAAATTGATATTTGTGAAAATTAAATAAAACAAATCTCACAATTAGAGGTATTTACACATCGCTGGCTTTATTCTCAACAGCCGGTAGTCTTTTTCTACAAGTTCAGAAGGTAAAGTCCTTGCCAGGTTATTTGAGCTTATAAAAGGATCCCTGTGAAATAAAGTGAGGGAACCAGAGGCATTCACTTTCAAATGACAACTGCCTGTTTCTGCTGTGGGGCATTGTATGAAACTAAACTGCCCCCTCCCCAAGTAATAGTTATGGAAAATCAGCGATCATATGTATCAAGTGATATGTGAATCGTTCAGTAGTGCTTTGCCACTTGTTGCTTGACATTGCCCCATGGCATAGATAGCTTAATGCAAAGCATAGCCTTGACAAGGCTGAGGTTGAGGGTTCAAATCCCTCCTTCTGCCTCTGGCTTTGTTAATCAGTGGCAGTGGGCTCGAGAAATTGGTGGATTCCTAAAATCCTCAATTAACAATGAGGTTGTGTATATAGCATTACAAGGTGTCCCACTAAGGTGACCCACTTGTGACATCTCTGTTGATATTAACAAAAGAGGCGGCCAGTGGAGGCCTCCCCAACCTTTAGGCTGAGGGTTCAGTTTTACCCTAGCTTGCCCCCCATGGTGCCCACCCATCTAAAAACGATGATGATCCACCAATAGTCAGTAATCTGGGTTGGTTTGGCTTACTTAGTGTTGTGCGCCCATGAGGACAGCAGCTTTTGGGATGCGGAGGAGCTATTCATCACCCAGTTCCCAAATTTCATCTCTAGTTGGGTCAACACCATTTTTTGGGCCATAAAAAGTGAGAAAATTGTAAAAGAAAAAGGACACAGATCAATCAAGTATAGTTCATCCCTTACAAGCATTATCTTCTATGTAGTGATGGATCTCACCTGTACATCAGAAGGGTTAGCTTCTTCAAAAGAAGATCTAAATAGGAAATCAGAAACTCTTGCACACTTGCACCTGACACTACAAAATTTGTCATACATCACAAGTAATCTCCAAGTCTAACCACAACCTAATTAGGGACATCACTAGGAAGTTCAGTCCCAAGCACAAAGCCTAAAAAGGCTTTTAGACATTACAGTACTTCTAATATCTGATCCACCTTCACGGAAGAAAACCTGTCATGTAAGTTGTATCTTGCATATGGAACACTACCAGCAGAGCAGCTATGAGTCACCACAACGTTCACCGCCTATATCTCATCACACATCTGACTACATTCAAGACACCGGAAATCAGAAGAGGGAAAAGAACAACAGTTATGAGCTTTTGTCCTTTTCCTTTTTTACCTGCAGGGATTGGGAGTGGAGGAAGACAGAAAAGAACTCCACTGATATAAAAAAAGGAACTACATTTGTCCCAAAAGTAATTGTCAGAGAACTTTGATCAACCACATTGCTGCTTAACCAAACAGTTGAGTCCATCACAGCATATATGTTGATTTTCAAACAATGGGTGGATTGGAATGTGGGTTAAAAAATAAGTATACAAACAAAAACAATTCTACTTGCAAACCAGAGCAAAAAACTAGCGGTACAATAGCTGTTTTCCCTCCCAATGATAAATTAACGAACATGTATAAATCCATATTGATGAAGAGCACAGCAATGCAATCAATATGGATGTGTATGCAAAAATACAGTGAGAAAACAATGTTCTGTGAATACTTCTCCAGCAAAATATAAATATGGATCAGTCTAATTCCCAAATAACAAAAATAAGGAGTTTTAGCAAATAACCCCTTGAGAATCTCATATATGCAAAAAAAAAGCCTGCATTATACATAAACTTAAAAAATCCACTAAATTTTCTTCTCATTCTAAAATAAGCCCTAATTTGTAAATGATGTAAGTGGTGGTAGATTTGATGGTAGGGGGTTCTGTATGTATACCATGATTATATAGGAGAGTTTTTGCACATATGTATTTTACAAGGTGTTTTCTGCATATATGACATTCTATAGGTGGTTATTTGCAAAAAAACTCTAAAAAGAAAGACCAATAAATCATAAATCTGACAGAATACCCATGTCAAAGTCAATAAAAAAGTTGTTTCCAATTGAAATTTGATTCAAAATACTATGTAAAAAATAAATAAACCAACAACCATGCAGTGTGCACCTAATGATAAATGATAAAATATCGTACGGACAAATTAAATTACCACAACATCAAAAAAAGGTTTAAGTTGTTGAATGGATATCACTGATTGTATCCACAATCATGTAAGCTTTGCCAAGTATACACAACCTAACTCAAAGGAGTGGAATATAAATTATGCTCAACGACAGCAAGAATCCAACATTTCACTAAAGATGACAAAATGCTTGCCTTGTATAGGCCGAAATTATCTCATCTTTTGTGAAGCTATCTTCTTGGCTACCAATATCATGCAAATACAAGCAATCTGGGTTGTTGCAAGCCTGCATGAATGAGCAAATTACTCTGAGAGAAAATTCAAAATTTTCCCAAAACAATGAATAAAAAGGCATTATAAATATCTACTCAGACAGTATCCTTTCATACCATATTTCTCAGCCAAGCACGGCAATATTTTGTCGTACCAAAGCAAGCTCTGTGAAAATGAACTTGACTCATTGAGGCAGCCAAAAAAAAAAAAAAACTGTTTAAGTTAATAACCAGAGAACATTAAATAAGCATACCTTAGTGGTTTTCCTTCCAAAACAAAACTGTGTACTGCTTGAATACATCGAACAGCTTCCTCTTCTTTTGCATAGGTAATGTACCTAAAAAAGAATGGAAGGCAGTGTATTATTACGGAAAAGATAATGTGAAAGACTAGGACAAGCTGGAAAACAAATATATGACTACCGAGAAAGATCGTAGCAGTAGTCGGATAAAATGAAATAAGAAGAAGGCTTTATTCACGGATCCCATGAAGAAAATAACTTTACGGGCTCTTTTAGGATTATGAATTCTACCAACAATTCCCAGCAAGAGATGCAATTTTGAACTAAACCTAAGCAGTGCTGCTTGCAATGGAGAGCACTGGACAGAAAACAGATTTTCCATCTTTATTGCTATGCTCCAAGCTTCAGAGAAGCAGAGAGAAGCACTTTCCAAGTTGGATGTGTTCTCAGAGTGATCTCTATGCATTCCATCCTATTTCCAATGGATTTGTCATTTAGTTGCAGGCTGAGTTTTTGGCACATGCATAGAAAAATAATTTTTGAAATCCAAAAGATTGCTCTTCTACTCCTTTAAAGCTCCATAAAAGAACGGATGAAATAGAGGGCAGTAGATTACGACTGTCGAAGCTTCCATCACATAGGCATCAGGGCTTCAATGATACATGGGAGGGGACTATTTTCATCATATTGTGGGGAGGAGATGAAGAAGATTGACGTCTCATTGTTCTCTACGTTAGGCAATTTTAGTTGGACCGATCATCAAATAACAACATTCTCAAGATGCAAAGGGATTTCTGGTTTAGTCCCCAACACTTCACCAAAACTAGACTACATTACCTAAATCTTATCGGCTCCAAAAAGAGAACTTACAGCATCAAAGTAAAACTTACACACTAAAAGTGTTACTGTTAGAAGTTTGCTGAGATCCCCCAGCTGGACGAGAAATGGACACTTTTAAAACCCTTCCATACTGACCAAAGTACTCCCTGCGTTCAAGCAACTGCATGCAAGAAATAATAGTTCCTCTAAAAAATTATATACAAAGTGAAGAAAGGAAAGCACATCTTATTAATAAATGATACATGAAACGTGCAAACAAATAGGAGATAATAGAGAGATGCAACACACGCTTTCGTCAGCCAGGTTTAATGGCAGTCCAACTATATACACAAGGTTCCGCTGAATCACGCGGACGCTGTTAAGATGCTTCCTTGCCTCCACGGATGTCTTGGGCTTTGCCTTCTGAGATTTTTGCTTTTTCTCAGCACTGACATCAGCAACTACCCTGCTCAAGTAGCAATCAAAAGTTGGTATTCCACTACAAAGGGAAAATAATATAACTCCACATACTTCATGATGTTCCCTGTACCTCTCGCAATTGGAAGCCATCCCGACGATCCTTTCCTTGTCATAGGGGGTGCGGCAAGCAGGACACCGCCCCTCTGTATCATCTTTTTCAGCCATGTCAATAATATGATGCCAACACCAAACACAAATCTGCAAAAAGAGAGCATGGTGATGTTAAAGTTCCATCACGCCCTGAGGGAACATATTTATCCACAGGCAATAGAAATAAATTGAGAACCCTAACTATCAACTTCAGCCCTATGTTATTATAAATAATTTAGGCATGGTGACCTAACAAAGGGGGGAAAATAGCAGGACGGGAAAATTCCAAACCTCGTAACCACATTTGCATGGCTTTAGTTGCTGGTCAGTCAAGTCCATCTCCTCCGCACAGAGAGGGCAAGTTCTTTCTCCATCGTCACTCATGGTAGACCTAAAAGAAGAGAAACGATACGATCCAAGTAAGTGCATAGAAAACAATCCAGCAATTAAACCACTAAACTACAAAATCGAGATCCAAGACCAACGCAGGCAAGTAACCCTAATCCCCGAAACCAAACGGTTCAAACACCAAATAAACGACTCATCAGCTGATCGCGAAACCCTAGAAAGCACTATTTACCAAAGAACAACACTAATCAAAAGAGAACAAAACCATCAGATAACATCCAAATTAATTGGAAGGATAGGAAACATCATGTACGTATACACCCGATTCGGCCGCATGATGAACGGAAATCGCCAGAAACGCTAGGATCCTTCCCGGAAAAGAGAATTCCATTCCTGCTTGAGCAAATCCATGCGCCAAAAAAGAGAGAAAACAACGAAATCAACTATAATCTCACCTGTGGAACTGATATAGACCGATCGAAAAGGGTCTCGACGAATCGAAAGCGAGAAATCCATCCGGCGGAGCAATCGATTCCAGAAATGGCAAACCAGGAGCAGAAAAGAATCAGAAGATCTAGAAGATCGGACTTACATTTGTGGATCGAAGAGGCGAAATCGGGGTCGGGGGAAGCGGAGGGAGGGGGGAGCCCAGGGAGCCGCCGGGGGTGCTGTGCGAGGAATATGGGGAGAAAGCGAAACCACCACGGATCGATAACAAAAAAGGCTCTTCCTCCGTTTCGCTGGATTGTTTTCGCCTACTTCACCTGGTGGCTTAAATAAAGACTTTTTACAGATATGCCCCACTAAACTTTAATTGTGGAATTACTCTTAAAGTCCCAATTAATCCGGTATCCTGTGTTGATGTTTGCGCCTGTGTGCTACCATAAGACATCATATCCTTTTGTTCATCGAAATGGTTATATTTAATCATAAAAATTAAATGTGTCGATAATGCCCTTAATAGAGAATGATATGGGATGGGGTTAGTTGATGCTTAAATCAGTTTCTAAGGTGACTTCGAACTTTGCCAGTTTAAAAAATTGATGCTGTCAATTTTATCGTATTAATGTTGAACTAGAGACAACTTACAAGCTAACTTCATATGTCAATTAATCACATCCCGGTACCAAGAGTCTGCTTACAACTTAAACTTCGAACTTACGTTAGTCGAAAATGATTGTTTGACATCAGTTTGACTATTCTAATGTTAAAAACCTGAGTTGAGCGAGCTATCAATAAGAGTTTGGAGTTAGCTAATTCTATTCTAAATTTTATTTACTAACAAAGAAAAATAATAAAAATGGCACCAATGAGTACAGGAAATTCTTAAATATGCTCTCTTGTTTCCTAGAGAAAGGTAGTCTCAATTTATACGTAATTATGTTAGGTAATAATTGATTCTAGAAGAGGGATACTTCTGTAATTAAATTTTTAGCAAGGAAATATTTACAAAAGATTCTAAATAATCGCTAGGTTAATCTCCCCCTCGGAGTAGTATATTTTGAGGGGTCGCCGCGTGGGGTTTCTAAGGAGGCGACGCTACCCTCGGCCACAGCCCCACACGGCGTCTTATCCGTGTGTTCCTGAACTGAGGGTGAGATCTCGGTCCGGTGCTCCGCGGGACAAAAGAAAATAATTAAACTGATCCTTCCGAGGGTAGCTGCCGGCGGGCGAGTGGGGTAGTCGCGTTAAGTGGGGTTGTCAATTTATTTATCGTACTTGGGTGGGTCGGATCCGGTTATTGGACGGTCCACCGACGAGGACCGCGGAGCCGTGTTGGTACTGAGTAGCGCTGTAAACAGGTTGGAGTCCGAAAAGGAAATATTTTCTTTTTTTTGTCTTTTTCTTTTTTTATTAAAATAATTAAAATTATTAAAATTAGAAGTGAACACAGAAACATATGTCCTTATTTCTATTTCTGTTGTTCTTTCTTATTGGGAAATGGACTCGGAACTGATGCTTCTAGAATTCTTAGCACCTTAACTCTTAAAAGTGACTTCGCAAATGTAAACAGGATCTTATGAATCAGGATTAATATGATTAAGACTTTTAACCTTTTTCAAATAATATTCACTAAACCTACCCCCCCCCCCCAATGAGGAGTGTCTTTCTTCTTTATTTTCAAATTCTAACTGCCCACTGTCTATATTCTATTTTACATGACGTCCTCACTCTGAAACCTTCTAGCGTATCTTTCTCCCTCTCTTTTGCCATTCCCACAAGAGATCACATTTTGAAGCCTCTCATTTTACCTCTTTTACTTACTTGTCATGTTTTAGTTAATGCACAGTTTTCTTTAACTTCTTAATATAATATATATAGAAAGATATAAGTGTGTGAGTGTGTGAGAGATGGAGAGAGAAACATTAGTGCGTTATCATTTTTTAATTAAAAAAAAAACAAAAGTAAGTATCTTTAAAAAATACGATGTAATATTCTCTTGATGTCTACATGTAAATTTGATTTGACAATCCGCCAGCAATTGTTGTAACACCTAGGAGATGTCCTAATAAAGATTTATCTTTTTGTAAGAGTTTATGGTGATCGATATTTTTACTTGTTTCTACATACTTGTAAGACTCTTCTTCTCCATTCCAAAATCATATTTACTGCATCAAGACAAAGAAAAATCAACGCAGGTCAAATTTTGTGCTCTGCCTATATATAATTAGGATTGATGAAGAAAATAAGCAAGCATGGATTTGATCTTATATTTTCGAATGAACAAAAGTACGTTGGTTTCGCAATCGAATACCTGCAAACTGGGCAACCGGCCTAGCCTTATATCACATTCAACAATTGATCGGGCAATCCAAAATTGGCCTTCTCCTAACTATGCGAGTCTTTTCTTTCTTTGGTCAATAGGTATTGCAAGAAATCATTTTGGCCCCTTTGGAGCTATTTTATTAGTTGAATTCCAACATTTTTAAAATCTTCAAATAACCAAACTTTTAGAATTGGGATGGATGTGAGTTACATGTAACTCACCTACTTCCAACCTCATCTTCAAGCAACCAAGGCTCTTCCTAATTAGAAATATTTTATCTTTGCTCTTAATGCAGCTAACTTATTATAAATTCATGTTTTATCTTTCCCGTGATTTAACAAGTTTAAATATGTCCTTTTCTTTTCTCTAAGTTCTTAGTTTATGATATAATTCTTCCAAGACCCTAAATTTAGCTTCAGCAGATATTTCTTAGATATTCTTTTTCTCTTTTATATTCTTCTAAGGCTTGATCAGCTACTCTGTTGTTGTGCCTGCAATGTCAGTCAAATCTTCCAATAAGAAAGCAAGCTATTTGATTTTTATATATTATACTTTTATATGTTGTTAACTTTTCTTTCTTTGATGAACGACAAAGTCAAAAATAACATCACCTATACCATTTATGTCGCCAAAGCCAAAGCCTTCCCAAAATTCTCTCAGTCACAGTCATCTCCTCATTAGGTATATCTTGGATTAAGTAAGTTGTCAAAACTCTTCTAAAATTGTTTTTAAATAGTAAATACTCTCTTATGATCCCACTTGTAGTGCATTATGCATGAGTACTAATTATATCTAAAATGTATTCTCCTAACTAGAGTTAAGTAGTATAATTTTAATCTTTAACTATTATAATAGCTACATCATTTCAATTGTTGCTTTTCTCTATATACCATAGTCTATGCCATGAATTCCTTAAGTTTATCTAGTTTCTTGTACATATGATATCTCGACCCTTCTATCTCTCATTAATTTCGCAAACTCTACACTTTTAACAATTAGAGTTCCTATCTTCCATGTAACTAAATAAAATTTATCCTTTTGGACTAACATGTTTACCGTTGTTAGGACAATACACAAACCCTTGCCTATTTGACACTCCAGTCCGACATCATTTTTTAGCCTCACTTCTAAGGGATGCCCTAACTAATTATGCATGTACTATGTCCATTTATAATCGTAATAACATTGGTCAAGCCTGCATCCCCAAAATAGTTTTGTAGAGGGCATGACTTGAAGGCAGAATCACCAATTTCTCATTCTAATTTTGATAAAAAAGAAATACCAATTATGTAGCATCTCAACTTTTTACATATCTCTGGTAGGTGCACAAAAGTAAAAACAAAATAATAGAGAACATAATTATAAAGAAACAACAAACAGATCATGTCAATCATATAATATAAATACAAGTAGAATGAACAACATATCCCAAAAATTATATAAATTGGCCATACCTAAAAAAAATATATTTCTTATTATGAATCGGAGCTATCTTTCTTTTCCTCCGTCCTCCACTATGAGTCCTTGAAAAATATGTTAAATAACTTTTATAAGAACTCAATTGATTCAATTGAAATCACAATTTAACATCCAGTTGGTATAGGATAAAAGGTGTTGCGTGTGCAGATTTTCTTGAAAATGTCGTCCCAGTGATATTGTTTGGTTACATGTAAAAAGAAAAGTCAATGAAAACTTTTTTCTTTGACCATTTTAAATTGGAATTTTTAGCATCCACTCTATGAGTCTGATGCTATTTTCCAAGCAAGTGTTGGTTGTATAAATGGAAGAATAATTATATGTCGATTCAACCAATGGAAGAGAATAACATGTTGCATCCTTATAACCAAAATTAGAAAAAAAAATTAAATTTTTTTTCGAAGGCCCCCAACGTTGCCTACATCCTCATATAATTAGATTTTTTATTAGACAACTAAAAAAAACATGAAAATTCAAAAACGTTAGCTTCATGAATAGTATACGACTATTAGCTGGAGTTGGATTTTTAAATTTTCATCTTTTACGTGACGTTAGATAGAAAATCGAATTACATAAACATACAAGACATGTTAGGAGCTTTAAAAAAAATTAAAAAAAAATATGAAAAAATAAAAAATAGAGCCATAATAAATAGTACGTTACTATTAATTTAGGCTCGATTTTTAAATTTCATATTTTTTTGGAATGTCCAATTGAAAGTAGAATTACATGAACATGTAGGGCATGTTAGAGGCCTTCAAAAAAAGTTTATAAAGATTCAAAAACCAATCCCCAATGAATAATACATTACTATGCATCGAGGCTTGATTTTTTAATTTTTCTTATTTTTAAGTTATTCTCCCTTTGGAATTACTTATATTTATATCTTTAAAACTTAAGATATTATAATTTTACATTTATATCTTTAAAATTATATATATAGTTTTATGCTTATACTCTTGAAACTTAAATTTTTTCACTTTTACAGGAAAAATAAATCAAAAATATTATTTCTAAAAAAAAATTTATAAATAAAATTTATTTTTTAAAATTATGTTTTCTTCTAAGTTTATTTTGAATACAATCAAACATATAATGTGAATCGTGTAGGGTATGATATTTTTTATTTAAACCATCTAATCAGATATCAAGTTAGGGCATTCTAACAACCCGAAAAAGAGAAAAAAAAATAAAAGATTTGCCATTTGAACTTTGATTGTGTGGAGCCATGATTTTTTTTCATTTGAATCGTCTAATCTAATGTTGAACTAGAATATATATTTTTTTATATTAACTTTTCGAATTTTGATGACGTGAGGACATTGTATTTTTTTTTATTTGAAATGTCTGGTCAAAAGCCGAGTTGGCTCTTCTCTCAACTTATAAAATAAAAGAAGTCAATTGACCATGTTATCTATGTTAGTAATCTCCTATATCCTCACTTTGTTTGGGGAATAGGTTATTACGTGGGGACCAGAGATGAAATAACGTATATTAGAATAAGGAGTGTTTCGGTTTGATAGTTTCATGGGGCCCGTTGACGGAATAAGAAGAATAAGTAATTCTTAGGTTTAGGGTGGGATGACTTATTCTCCTTATTTTCCGAATAGACTATTCTGTACCGGTATAAGCCATTCCGCTTGTCAAAACTAAATTAAACTTATTCTCCCCTTATTCTCCCTTATTCTTCTCCCATTCTCCAATCAAAGTGGCGTTAGTGTCTGACCAGACAGTTCAAATTCTTTTATAGGAAAACAAATAAGTGAAAAGATTTTTAGAAAAATAGTTTTAGAAGTACCAAACAATTAATTGCGTTTTCATTTTCCTTGTAAATTGATTTTATTAAAAAATATTTTCTATCTAAATATGTTTTACGTAGAACCAAATGAAACTTTAGATAAAATTCAAAGTAAACTCACATAGTTAAGAAGGTTATATGCAAATGGTACCATAATTAAGAGGGTTATACATAAATCTGAATCATACCGGATTAGCTATAAATATGAAATATTTTAGGAGGTTATCTGCAAAAAAATCTTAAAACAATAATTTATATGTTAGTGATTTTGTAATTGAAAATTATTTTCTAAACAATGAAATCATTTTTAGGATAAAGTTTTATGTGAAAACAAACAAATGAAAAACTTTTCAGAAAAATGTTTTCAAAAGTATCAAATGATTGATTCCGTTTTTATTTTCTTTGTAAATTTTATTCCTTAAAAAATATTTTCCGTTCGAATTTATTTTACGAGTAACCAAATGGACCCTTGGCATTTCTGAATTTCATTCCTTTTCTTATTCAATTACTGGAAAGAGATCCGGTTCTGACAATATTGGAAAGATAACTGGCCCACTTAATTATTGGGCCAAAACTCACAGATCAGCCCTACAGTAGCCAGTAGGTAAACGTTGGGCCACAAGAATGAAGCTGTGAAACCGGTACCTGAAGATGTCCATTGATCGTAAGATGAAATAAATTTGAAAGAAATTACACAACTTCAGAACAAATTAAGCCTTCAAACATCATTGTCTTTCATACAAAGCAGTAAACAATCGCCCAAAGTCTCGCTTTCCGACTTATTAAATACTTCAGATCTCGCCCAAAGTCTAGCTTTCCGACTTATAGATTATTCAGACCTTACCTCGCCTGCCATCTCCTTGAGCTTGCTTATCCAACAGTGCTTTGAGCAGGGCGGGCGACCTGCCGATGAGTTAAAGTGTCGTTTGACGCTAAAAAGTAAAACAGCATTTTAAAAGTGCTGTAAATTATTTTATAGTATTTTTTTATATGTTTGGTGCATCATAAATTGTTGTACTTAAAAATTACTTGCCTCCTAAAATCATTCTTTTAGTTGAACTTCGGTTTTCAGTCGGAAATTACGGTGAACCAAAATCTGGCATTTCACAACTAATGATTTTATTTTCGCTGATTTTAAAACCATTGATTTCAAAACTAAGTTGTTCGGGTATTTGACAACGCACCAAATGAGTCCTTAATAGAAAGCTTAGAGCTGCATGATCCACATCCAACATGGTTTCGTATGTTCACCTCTTACATGGGCTACACTAGACACTTTAGAACGAGATTGTTTAGACCGTCCAACGTTCTTCGGACGCATAAAATCGAGCCCCGTTTGAGCTGTCCAACGAGTGATTCAGATGCATAGATCTAGATGATCTCGTTTCAGACGTTTCGATAATAATTGCTTAACAACATGTACACTCTACGTCCAGGTTCCATCATTTGCTAGTGGCTATAGTACGTCATCAACAATTTCTCGTACCTGAAGCTGCTAAAATGATACAAAGATGTGCGGTCGGGTCAGCCAACTGCTAGAAACTTTCCTGCTCTCAAGTTGTTCTAGGCCGTCGTTACAAAATGCTGTCTATTTCGCTCAGAGATTAGAGAAGATAACAAAAACCACTCGCCTGAAGCAAATCTTTTCTGAGAGAGATTTCTCCTTTTTAGATCCATGTCTAACCCAGAACGATGGCTTCCGGGGTTGAGTATGGTAGCGGCCGGAAATTAAGTATCTATTCCGGTGTGCCTTTTGTGTGGTGAATGTTCCTTCTCATTCACAAACTAAGGTAGAAAGATAAGGACATGAGTAAGAAGAAACTAGGAATTGACCCGATTGTCTTGATGCAATATGAATTACGCACTTAGTGCTTGGACTCACAATTCCTTTTTTTCTTACCCAGATTATGAACAGAAAAGGGCACGCCGATGTTTTCAAAACCAGATTGACCTTCAAACAGGAGAAGCCATCGGTCCAATTTACTTCGGACCGACTGCATAAAATCCACGTAATCACGATCTGCTTTTGGCATCCTGTAATCACTAACGTAACCCAGGACCCTTAACAAAATTCTCTGTGAGGAGCAGCAAGAGAATTCCAAACCTCACAGAAGCTTTGAAGCTCTTTAACGGTATGTTAACCACTCTAGTATGTAAGATTTTAAAAATATCACGCATACGTGCATATTATCTTATATATCCTCTTAATATGTATAAGTTTTAAAATTATCACCATAAATAACATATTTGACGTATATGAAAATTTTGTATGTGCCACTAAAATCACATATTTGATAGATATGTTATTTGTAAGACTATGTAGGATATTGTGTAGGTAAATATAGTGTTTTAATATATAAAAATAATCCGCATAAAGTTACCTCATAAGCTAATGGAGGAATGGTATTATATTACACTTTTTACCATCCTCTTTATTACACTCATTAGGAATAGAGTGCAGCCTCTAGGAGGGATGGCTCGGGATTTCGATTGATGACCAAAGCTCCTGAGTTCGAATCCTCTAAAGGGCAAGGGATTAAATTGGAATCTCGCGAGCCCAATGCGCTCCCGGTGGTAGGATCCCCGAGGTGGATTTGACCTTCGAGCTCCCCTCGGCACTCCACAACTCGTACTACACACAATTGCAACTAGGGTGGAAGTGTTACTTTTAGGTGGCCTACAAACCAATCTGACTATGTAAATCTCGTTCATTTATTAATAAAATGACATAACATTCATTATGTGTAAATCGCATTAATTATCGTTTCATAATGAAGTCCGTGAATATGTGCTATAGTGATCAGATTATGATGAGATCATACTAATGAGACTGATCACTTAAACACACATATTCTTAATCGTTCATAATCGGAGGATATCCGAGAAGGACATCGGATATCCGGTTAGACTAGTACAGATTACTCCTGCTCATATGATGAGGGTGACTGATCTCATAAGTCACTTGTGTGGAGACACTAAGGCGAATTTGTAGGTGCTCATTGGAGAATGAGTTCATTGAACTGATCCGACTGAATCGCTGGATGGTATTGTACCTCACTGTCAACCAGCTTGATTCTATTGTCACAGTTGCGTAGATGGTCCTCGGACCTGAGACACCAAGGACACCTTGTCGGTGGACTTCTATGCTTTGACCTTGGTTTACGGATATTTAGCAACGGGATTCTAATACGCCAAGGATTGGGTATAGCGGAATACCGTCGAAGGGAATTGTGTGTCAATAAGGAATCATTCGCTCTTGATACTTAGAGAGAGAATGCTCAATGAAGGATGCCCGAAAGTCCCTGGCCAGGGCGGCGACCGGCGGAGGTTTCGTGGGCTGCGAAGAACGAGGAACGCGAAGATATCTGTCGCGGGGAGGATCGCGTGGACTTCGCTAGAGGCCGGGCACTTGCGTGGTTTGCGGTGTCGCACCGACGGAACCGAACGGTTGCGGATTCGAATCCGCACACGGTGAGAATCGATTATCCGATAATCATTGTTTTTAATTTTTCGAAATGAAAAAACGGATCGCTGTTTTATTTTATTTTCCGCTGCGTGAGCGATCAGGAGAAACCCGAGAAATCCCAACAGTGGTATCAGAGCCAGGTTCCACTGTTTCTCATCCCGTTTCGAACTCTAAATTAATTTTTCATGAGTTATTCCATGCGTTTAATCCAATTAAAATGACGGAATAGTGTTCATAAGATGAACACAAATAATTTGATTATTTTTCTATGATTTTTCGGATTTTATTTGGGGTTTTCGGAGTTCTTAACGTGATGATGAACCGGGATACTTTGGCGGCTTCGTACATGCATCCCAAGCGTTGGGATGGCGGGTTAGATCTCTAGATCTCTTGGTGATAGTCACCACTACACACCGGGCATGATAGCCAGCACCATGGTGGCCTTGAAGAGCTACAAAATTGGGCCCCAAATCGGATTTAAAATCCTGAAAAATCAGATTTTGGGGATGTTTTAGGGGCTCGGGCTGCAGCTTTGCGGGCACCGGCGGCGGCCTTGCCGGCGCCGGGCTCGTCGCCGGCACCGGGGGCAGTTTGTTGTGCTATCCACAAGGCTGTAGTGCAAGTCATTGAGATTCTAATCCCTACTAGGAGACTGTCGGCGTCTCCCGTTCTGTATAACTGAGGGTTATACAGTCCGTCGAAAATTAGTGTGAGTTAAACTTGAACAAAAGACTATATCTTATTTTAAATTTTAATAATTGAACATCTGCTAAATAGATTTTACTTATCTCCTGTAGAGAATTATGTCGTCGAATAACCCACTCCGTGGCATACTTGATGCCCTTTTGACTTACCTGATATACTCGGATTGGTTCAGAAACCTGAAGAATGTCTTCAGATCTGAGCACAATAACTTTGTCCCTGGAGCTGATCTTCCTACTAAATCGGCATTGGATGCCCCTGAAGCAGAGATGACGGCTAACGATAAAAGATCGAAGGACAAAGACAAAAGAGTAGTGAAGGGTGACTGCTTCTACTATAAGCAGTATGGTCACTGGAAGAGGAACTGCAAGGAGTTCTTTCACGATAAAGCTCATAGAAAGGTGAAGCTGTTTGAAGTTTCAGATATCTATATGATAGATATCAACTTGTCAGTTAGAGATTCCACATTTTGGGTATTGGATACCGGATGTGCTTCTCATATCTGTCATGATGTGCAGATGCTGACAAGTAAGCGTAAGCTGAGACAAAGTGAGGTGGAATTGAGGCTAGGAAACGACGCAAAAGTTGCGGCGATTGCTGTTGGGACAGCAAACCTCAAGCTTCCATTGGGAGACACCTTACTATTAGAAGATTGTTATTATGTTCCTAGCATAATTAAGAACATCATATCAATATCTTGTTTGGACAAGATAGGATATAGGTTGACCATTGAGAATAGAAGTTATTCGATTTATTATGGTAATAAATCAATAGCTTCGGCATCTTTAGTCAACGGTTTATATCTCTTAGATGTTTCTTATTACAATCTTCAAATTGATAATGCTCTTAAGAAGAGTAAGAATTGTGTAAACCAAACCTACATGTGGCATTGTAGACTTGGGCACATTGGCGAAAGCAGGTTGCAAAAGTTGCACAAGTATGGTTACTTAACAACATTCAATTATGAATCGTTTGCAACATGTGAATCCTGTCTTATGGGAAAGATGGCAAAATCTTCATTTACTGGACATGGAGAACGTGCCAAAGACATTCTGGAACTAATACATTCGGATGTATGTTGTCCTATATCCACCCAAGCCAAAGGTGGCTACTCATACTTCATCATGTTCACCAGATTGCCCGAACGATATGTGGGACATATCGCTGAAGGTGAGTCTAAGGTAGAATATAATGAGGATGATGATCCTAAAACCCACCAGGAGGCCATTGAAGGTCCAGAAGCCGGAAAATGGCGAGAAGCCACGAACTCAGAAATCCAGTCTATGTACACCAACCAAGTTTGAAACTTGGAGGATTTGCCCGAGGGTATTGTACCCATCGGTTGCAAGTGGATCTTTAAGAGAAAGATCGGTGCTGATGGACGGATGGACACTTATGAGGCAAGGTTAGTGGCAAAGGGATATCGACAAAAGCAAGGAATTGACTATGACGAGACTTTCTCACTAGTTGCCATGATAAAGTCGATCAGAGTTCTACTCGCCATTGCTGCACACTTTGATTATGAAATCTGGCAGATGGATGTAAAGACTACCTTCCTCAATGGTAACCTTGAGGAAGAGGTGTATATGATACAACCAGAAGGTTTCACATCCAAAGAATCTCCAGATAAAGTGTGCAAGCTTCAGAGGTCCATTTATGGACTTAAGCAGGCTTCCTGGAGCCGGAACATAAGATTTGACGAGGCTGTCAAGTCTTATGACTTCATTAAGAATGAAGATGAGTCTTGTGTGTACAAGAAGACCAGTGGGAGTGCAGTCACTTTTCTAGTTCTTTACGTAGATGACATACTACTCATTGGGAATGATGTAGCTATGATGTCATCATTAAAGATCTGGCTGTCGAAAAACTTCTCCATGAAGGATTTGGGAGAAGCATCCTACGTATTGGGAATACGGATCTATAGAGATAGATCAAAAAGGATGCTTGGAATGACCCAATCCTTGTACATAGATCCATAGTCAAATGGTTTGGTATGGAAAATTCCAAGAGAGGTCTCATATCGATGAGACATGGAATTAGTCTCCCAAAGGAGCAGTCTCCCAAGACTCCTAGAGAGAGGGCATTCATGGATAGAATACCCTATGCCTCTGCTATAGGATCTATCATGTATGCCATGATATGTGATAAAGTGTTAAATTGATCATTTAAAGGCAATCATATGCATCATACTCATGTTTTTATCTGCAAAATAGCATGAAATGATAGATAATTGTGTAACAAGTCCAACGGTACCAATTTCATCAAATTCTGACTTAAAAACATCGTCATTTCATGTGATTAAAGGAGTGTAGCGCATTTGCGGTTTTTCGACAAAACCGAGACGAAATGAATAAATATGATGATATTTTTATGATAGTGCGCTAATTTATATTTATTTTATGTGAACATGACATGCCGATGACGCAGTGCAGCTGGTGGAGTTTTCGGAAATTTGGGGGAGGTATAGTGTGCGGATTTCAACTAAAACAGAGGTAAAATACAATTTGATTCCTTCCTTCGCTGGAGTTTCCTAAAACCCACTATTTCCCTCCGTCTCTCCGATTTCCTAAACACATCCCTTCCTTTATTTTAAAAATCCTCTCTCTTTCTCGTTTTAGAAAGTCGAATCCTATTTCTTTTCCAATTTCCTCTTCCTCTCCAGATCCAAATCATGTCCCTTCTCCAAGTCTTCTACATATCCTCCTCCTTTTCCAACTCAAACCCGGCAGCCTCTCCTCCTTCTCCTCTCTATAAATTTCTCCTCTCCTCTTTCTCTTCCTTCTCCACCCTGGTTCTCTCTCGTTTTTATTTTCCCGCAGCCCTCTCTCTTCTATTTTCTCTCCCTCTCTCCGGGTTCTCTCTCTCTCTCGTTCTCTCCTCTGGTTTCTCTCGTCCTCCCTCTCTGTTTCTCTCATCTTCTCCGTTTCCTTCCTCCCTCTTAGCCCTCTCCTTCTCCACTCTCCGCAGCCCCCTCCTCTTTCTCTTCCTCTCCAGTTTCCCGTTCTCCCTCCTCCTCTCTCTCCCTGTTACGTTTCTCTTCCTCCCTTTCTCTTCTCTTCCTCTCTCCCGTATCCTCTCTTAGTTTGTTTTCACAGCATCCGTCCCCCTTCCTCTGTTCTCTCCTTCTTCATATCTCTTTCTCCTCTCTCCCACACAATCGCTGTCTCCCCCACGCTCTCCCTCGGATCTCCAGCTGCCCCGCGCTTGCTCCGGCAGCACTAGCAGAGCTCCACGCGTAGCCGCTCCAGCGTGCAGACACGCATGCAGGCACGTCCGTTGAAGCTGCAACGCGCCTCCAACGCGGCAAAGCACATGCACGAACATCCCCTGCTGCGCTTGAAGCCGCCGCACTCCAGCGCACCTGAAGCTTCCCCACGACCTGCATGCTCGTCCAGCACCCCAGCACCCCAAGCAGCAGCAACGTGCAGCAACTCCTCGCTGCAACGCACCGCCAGCATCCTCCTGCACCTCCACGTGGTGAAGCCTTCACCTGCATGCAGCAGCTTCCACTAGCAGCCGGCCGTCCAGCAGCTGTCCAAGAGTTTCCACGCAGCAGCTTCTTCATCAACATCTCCACCAACCTGTAGCAGCTGCTCGTGCAGCAGCTCTCACAGCCACGAAGCCTGTCCAAGGTGAAGCCTGCAGCAGCCACGTTCCAAGCCAGCAAATCCCAGCACCAGCCAGCTTCTTCCAAGCACTCCACGTAGCCGTCCAAGCTGCAGCAAGCCCGGACCACTGCGCCACCCCCCTTTCCTTGTGGTCCACTGCGCCGGCAGACCCACATATTGTTGTTGGGTTGCCCTTTCTATTTCCCCTACTAGCATAGTCTTTGTTATTTAATTAGGGTTAGTTGTTAGTTATTTAATGTTTAGGTATTGTTTAATTAGTTAGTGGTTATTTAATTAGGGTTAATTTTTGAATAGCTGTTGTTTAATTAATTATTAGTTGTTAATTAGGTTATTTGATTCATGACAATTAATGATTTATACATTTAATAGTTTGTCTTTGATGTTGTAATTTTCTTTGTCGTGCTTATTTCCTAATTGTGTTTGTGTTTAATTTCTGAAAAAGAAAAGAGAGAAAAAGATTTGTTTAATTTAGATAATTATAACTTTAGGTAATATTAGTTAACTTAATTGTAGTTTAATTAAGTAATTAGTTTACTTAAAATCTCACTTCTTTTTAGATTAACTAAAGTCCAAAGTTTTCAAAATTAGAATCTTAACTCCCTGTGGATCGACTCGGACTCACCGCTATTAAATTTCCAAATTTTGATTTGAGTGAGCCGGATAAATTTAGATTGAACGTTTTCATGTGTTTAACGACGCACAATTCGAAACGATCAATTTTTGGCGCCGTTGCCGGGGAGTTAGATTTTTAATTTTGATTATCTTGGATTTAGTATAATTAATCTTTAGCTAATTTTATTTTTCTTATTTTTGCAGGTATATTGAAAAAAAAAAAAAAGGAAAGCGAAATCATGGTAAGTGTGTTCCAACTTTCTATGTTTCAATTTCTTGACTTTAGTTAGTTTCCATTTTTGTAGTTTCTAGTTTATATAGGTTTCCATTAACTAAAAAAAAAGGAACAAAAAGAAGAACATCCAAATTTAAAAATCTCCATTTCCAGGATTAGAAACCTTCCATGTTAGGTCATGCATCATTTAGGACTGCATTTTTAGAATGTTTCCTTTTTTGTAAATTTCCATTTTGTTGAAGATTGCGGGTGACAAGGTGAGATCTCTACCTTCCTTAAATACCATGTTCATGCATTTTCATGATTGCATAGAACCCCTTGTTTGAATTGGTTGTGCACTTCACATAAAAATATCTTAAGGGCAAGTCCATTAACAAAATAAGGTGGGGATTTGACTACCCTTCCTTGGCCCAAAAACAACCATCCCTTGCACTCTTTCACTAACCCAAGCCCATTAAAAGTGAGTAGGAATTCAATTTAGGGTTCACAATGAGATTTGGGTCTAGCTTGAGCCCACTATCACTTTTGGAAACCGGTGTCTAAGGCTAGAGGTCAATGGCAAACGCTTAAGTGGGTCGGTGGTTCTTTAATTAGGTCCCTACGAAAGTAGGGGGAGCCTCCCACCACCCCACCTCTTACTTGGCCGTTTGATAATTGTGAAGGGTGGACTTGAATTAAACCTAGATTAATTTGTGAGAAACACATCATGTAGGCTAGTTTAACCATAGTTGTCTTAGGAATAATTGTGTGATAACTTGTTTGCATCATTAATAAATAAAAAAATAAAAAATAAAAAGATTTTCAGCATGGAGTGGACTCAAATGAACCAATTTCTTGGCCCATGTCTTAATACCATCACACCTTTCCCTCCACTACCTAATATGGATTTGGCTCATAGATTAGCTAAGCTAGACAAGTTGGCCCACACAATTGATCAATTTCTAGCTTTGGGCCCAGAACCGTCCTCATATCCCATACAATCATATACCTATCAAGAAAGATGTCCCGTTTGGGCCAATCAGGACCATTATGATACCCCACCTGCTCTTCAATTTCCACCTCACCAGGCCCAAGCTCCAAGTCTAGCTATCCAAGACTTCTCGGATTGGCCCCAATTCCAAGTCTACTCTGGTGGTTTGGCCCACAATCATGGACACTCCGATTATCCATTGTCCACAAGCTCTTGTCCACCTTGCTTCCAATCAAATTATTCGACATATTCTTCGCAGTCTGATTATCAGCCCAGTTATCCGCATTCTCAAGATGATCAATTCATGCAACTTGAACAAATAGTCTTGGCCCAACAAGATACCATTGGTAGAATGCAGGCCTTAGTTGACTGTTTGACTGAAACTAATCTAAGGATGGATTTAGAAGAAGTGCTTAGCAAGTCCATTGAAAATCTGCAATCTTTTTCACCTGATTTTGATCAACAAATCAACTCTCAAATTCAACTTGACATCGTTCAATCCGGCAATGATCACATCATGCCTGATCTCGAAAACGGAGAGAATCTTACGGAGTCGCATCATGTGAGAATAGGGAATGCTAGCATGAATCAATCTATGAAAAATCCTGAGACTGGTCAACAAGATGCCTCCATGATCATACCTGTCTGTCCTGAGGAAAGCTTAAGTGATAGAAAAGGAGAAGGGGAAGTGAGTGATCTTTTAGAGGTTAATCCGGATTTTGAACACTTCATATTCCCTACAGTAGAAGTCGATATGCATGCTAGTCCGAACCTCGAATATTTTTTCTTCCCAATAGAGAAAGTGGATATTCTAGAAGATATATACCCGGTGGATAGAGAGAAGATGGAAAACCCTCAGACTGACCAGCAAAGTGAAGTCACGATCACACCTATCTCTCTTGAGGTGAGCTTGAAGGAAAAAGGAGAAGGAGAAATGAGTGATTTGCTGGATATTGAGCTGGACTTTGAACACTTTCTATTTCCCACAGAGGAATTAAATACACATGATGGTCCGGATCTTGAATATTTCTTCTTTCCAATGGATCAGAAAGTGGATAATCTTGAGGAATTGCATCAAGAGAAAACTGAAGCCATAGACTTAGCTAATCATCAAGAAGAGCCCATTGAAGGTAAGTTGGGGGGAGATGAAGGAGACGAGAAGGATTCTAGTGAGAGTCCAGATATTCACCTACCTATGATCTGTTTCCCGAGTGTTAGAGATTCTAAGCCCAATAGCCTCCAAAAGCTGGCCCGACTCAAGGAGGTGATGGAATTATTGGGCCAAGCCGACATCAACAGCCATTTTCTCAAAGAAACTCACTGTGTTGCCCAACTCAATTCTTACAATATCGATAACATCAATCTTTACGGGATTTTATTGAAATTTGAGGCCAAACCGAACCTGTTCTCAGTCTCTATCTTTGAGAAATTTGGAATCCACAAATTAAAGTACACGTCGGTTGCTTTGCAGTCAATTGATCATTTCATTAAGCAGCCACATGACATGATCAAAGATACTCTTATTCAGATGGATAGGAGCCACATATTTGCTGATTTCCCCATCTTCGACATTGGATCATCCCCTACATTAAATCAATGGCCCATCATTCTGGAAACTTTTGATCTTTTTATCGAGGATCAAGTCCTTCAATTTAGTCAAGGACAAGAAGCAGGGTACGTAGTTGACATGGCCTACGAATCAAGTAAAACCAATATCTCATTGACCATGTTGAAAAATTATTTTCTCTGGAACCTCAATGATAACAGTCTTAGTCATCAGCTACTTGCAATGCTGAGTGCACCCCAACCAACAAATTTCAAAATGCATGCACTGAAATTTGTGCTAGTAGGCATTGGATAGTGTGCACATTCCGTCTGGCTGAAGACGATAAACTTAGCGCTTGTTGGGAGGCAACCTAATATTTTACTTCAGTTTTTGTATTTCTTTCTTTTTAGGTCCCTGAGCAGCAATCGCCGTAGGTACGTCGCATCCTCTTCATTATAGGTTGTTTCGCTCCTTCACAAATTCTCTTCTGGCTGACATGTTTTCCATATCTTTTATGCCATTGAGGACAATGTCAATCAAGTTGGGGGGTGGGACAATCAATTTGATATGCATTTATTGGAAATCTTTTGAAGAAAACTGATACCTTTCACTGAAAAATGGTCAAATTTTTAAAATTTCTTTTCACATCCTATGAAAATTGCATGAAATGTTTCATTAAGAAAATCTGAAACAAATCAGTTTTTTTTTGTTGTCACATTGGTTAATGAACCTTCAAAGTTTAAATATCCCACTTTACAAAAGTCCACGGCAAGATGATTTTCACACACACACGGCAACTTAGAATAAATGAAAGATCTTAAAAGTATAGAATTGCTGGAATTAACCTCAAGGATAAGACTACTTATTCTAATTTTTCTTTTCGGTTGAACGAAAGGAATGTGTAGGATCCGTAATAGGGGACTGTCCCACTCAGCACTCTAAAAGAGGCGGTCATTTAAAATGGACAGCTGTAAACATTAAAGGCAATAGAAGGCGTTAAAAGAGCTAAAGGAAGATAGGTGGCAAAAAGTACGCACCTCCCCTCAGTCAATTCAAAGAGAGTGGCAAAAAGTACGCACTCTCAAAAGCAAAAGTACAATAAAATGAAAAAAACGCCACGCTAAAAAGTCCATCGTACCAAAAATATGACCAGGTCGTGAAAAGTGCTGAGTTGGGACGGGAACTGAAAAACGGTACTCACTGACTGATCGGGAAATTTTTTATTCTCTTCTCCTCCCCAGGTAGTCTTATCTAAAGGATAGTAAAGGCAAGAATATACCAGAAAGGTCGGAAACTAGTTCTAAGTGTGTCAAATTTCATGCACAATCATCTGTCTGAATCAAAATATTGTGGGATATGAAAACTTTTAGCTCAACCAAACGGCTACCACTTAAATTGATTGTGAAAGATACTACAAATGAAACATGATAATTCATTGTTTGTCCTAACTTTTCCTTATTTGCATTGCTAAGGGACTAGCAATGAGTAAGTTGGGGAGAGGTCTCATATCGATGAGACATGAAATTAGTCTCCCAAAGGAGCAGTCTCCCAAGACTCCTAGAGAGAGGGCATTCATGGATAGAATACCCTATGCCTCTGCTATAGGATCTATCATGTATGCCATGATATGTGATAAAGTGTTAAATTGATCATTTAAAGGCAATCATATGCATCATACTCATGTTTTTATCTGCAAAATAGCATGAAATGATAGATAATTGTGTAACAAGTCCAACGGTACCAATTTCATCAAATTCTGACTTAAAAACATCGTCATTTCATGTGATTAAAGGAGTGTAGCGCATTTGCGGTTTTTCGACAAAACCGAGACGAAATGAATAAATATGATGATATTTTTATGATAGTGCGCTAATTTATATTTATTTTATGTGAACATGACATGCCGATGACGCAGTGCAGCTGGTGGAGTTTTCGGAAATTTGGGGGAGGTATAGTGTGCGGATTTCAACTAAAACAGAGGTAAAATACAATTTGATTCCTTCCTTCGCTGGAGTTTCCTAAAACCCACTATTTCCCTCCGTCTCTCCGATTTCCTAAACACATCCCTTCCTTTATTTTAAAAATCCTCTCTCTTTCTCGTTTTAGAAAGTCGAATCCTATTTCTTTTCCAATTTCCTCTTCCTCTCCAGATCCAAATCCTGTCCCTTCTCCAAGTCTCCTACATATCCTCCTCCTTTTCCAACTCAAACCCGGCAGCCTCTCCTCCTTCTCCTCTCTATAAATTTCTCCTCTCCTCTTTCTCTTCCTTCTCCACCCCGGTTCTCTCTCGTTTTTATTTTCCCGCAGCCCTCTCTCTTCTATTTTCTCTCCCTCTCTCCGGGTTCTCTCTCTCTCTCGTTCTCTCCTCTGGTTTCTCTCGTCCTCCCTCTCTGTTTCTCTCATCTTCTCCGTTTCCTTCCTCCCTCTTAGCCCTCTCCTTCTCCACTCTCCGCAGCCCCCTCCTCTTTCTCTTCCTCTCCAGTTTCCCGTTCTCCCTCCTCCTCTCTCTCCCTGTTACGTTTCTCTTCCTCCCTTTCTCTTCTCTTCCTCTCTCCCGTATCCTCTCTTAGTTTGTTTTCACAGCATCCGTCCCCCTTCCTCTGTTCTCTCCTTCTTCATATCTCTTTCTCCTCTCTCCCACACAATCGCTGTCTCCCCCACGCTCTCCCTCGGATCTCCAAATGCCCCGCGCTTGCTCCGGCAGCACTAGCAGAGCTCCACGCGTAGCCGCTCCAGCGTGCAGACACGCATGCAGGCACGTCCGTTGAAGCTGCAACGCGCCTCCAACGCGGCAAAGCACATGCACGAACATCCCCTGCTGCGCTTGAAGCCGCCGCACTCCAGCGCACCTGAAGCTTCCCCACGACCTGCATGCTCGTCCAGCACCCCAGCACCCCAAGCAGCAGCAACGTGCAGCAACTCCTCGCTGCAACGCACCGCCAGCATCCTCCTGCACCTCCACGTGGTGAAGCCTTCACCTGCATGCAGCAGCTTCCACTAGCAGCCGGCCGTCCAGCAGCTGTCCAAGAGTTTCCACGCAGCAGCTTCTTCATCAACATCTCCACCAACCTGTAGCAGCTGCTCGTGCAGCAGCTCTCACAGCCACGAAGCCTGTCCAAGGTGAAGCCTGCAGCAGCCACGTTCCAAGCCAGCAAATCCCAGCACCAGCCAGCTTCTTCCAAGCACTCCACGTAGCCGTCCAAGCTGCAGCAAGCCCGGACCACTGCGCCACCCCCCTTTCCTTGTGGTCCACTGCGCCGGCAGACCCACATATTGTTGTTGGGTTGCCCTTTCTATTTCCCCTACTAGCATAGTCTTTGTTATTTAATTAGGGTTAGTTGTTAGTTATTTAATGTTTAGGTATTGTTTAATTAGTTAGTGGTTATTTAATTAGGGTTAATTTTTGAATAGCTGTTGTTTAATTAATTATTAGTTGTTAATTAGGTTATTTGATTCATGACAATTAATGATTTATACATTTAATAGTTTGTCTTTGATGTTGTAATTTTCTTTGTCGTGCTTATTTCCTAATTGTGTTTGTGTTTAATTTCTGAAAAAGAAAAGAGAGAAAAAGATTTGTTTAATTTAGATAATTATAACTTTAGGTAATATTAGTTAACTTAATTGTAGTTTAATTAAGTAATTAGTTTACTTAAAATCTCACTTCTTTTTAGATTAACTAAAGTCCAAAGTTTTCAAAATTAGAATCTTAACTCCCTGTGGATCGACTCGGACTCACCGCTATTAAATTTCCAAATTTTGATTTGAGTGAGCCGGATAAATTTAGATTGAACGTTTTCATGTGTTTAACGACGCACAATTCGAAACGATCAATATGTACACGGCATGATGTTGTATTTGCTCTAAGTGTTACGAGCAGATTTCAGGCTGATCCAGGCGAAGAGCACTGAAAGGCAGTGAAATGTATTCTTAAGTACTTGAGAAGAACTAATGATATGTTTCTTATCTATGGAGGAGGTGACTTGAAACTGCGAGGCTTTATTGACTCGAGTTTCCAGTCGGATCTAGATGATAGCAAGTCAACATATGGATTCATGTTTACTTTGAACGGAGGCGCAATGTGCTGGAAGAGTTCCAAGTAAGTAACCACTGCAGATTCGACGACTGAAGCTGAGTACATCGCTGCAGCTGAAGCCGCCAAGGAAGCAGTGTGGTTGAAGAAATTCATCACCGACCTCGGCGTAGTTCCCAGCATCTCTGAGCATGTTCCACTGTTGTGCGACAACAATGGAGCAATTGCGCAAGCGAAAGAGCCGCGGTCTCATCAGAAATCAAAGCATATTCTGAGGTGCTTTCACCTTATCAGAGAGATCATATGCAGAGGAGATGTAGTATTTGAAAGAGTTCCATTCGTCGTCAATGTAGCAGATCCACTGACGAAGCCGTTGGCTCAAATTGTGTTTAAGAGTCACCTGGAGTCTATAGACTTATTGTATAAAGGTGATTGACTTTAGTCCAAGTGGGAGATTGTTAGTTTTAGGTGGCCTACAAGTCAATCTGACTATGTAAATCTCGTTCATTTATTAATAAAATTGCATAATATTCATTATGTGTAAATCGCATTAATTATCGTTTCATAATAAAGTCCGTGAATATGTGCTATAGTGATCAGATTATGATGACATCATACTAATGAGACTGATCACTTAAACACACATATTCTTAATTCTTCCTAGTCGGAGGATATCCGAGAAGGACATCGGATATCCGGTTAGACTAGTACATATTACTCCTGCTCATATGATGAGGGTGACTGATCTCATAAGTCACTTGTGTGGAGACACTAAGGCGAATCTGTAGGTGCTCATTGGAGAATGAGTTCACTGAACTGATCCGACTGAATCGCTGGATGGTATTGTATCTCACTGTCAACCAGCTTGATTCTATTGTCGCAGTTGCGTGGATGGTCCTCGGACCTGAGACACCAAGGACACCTTGTCGGTGGACTTCTGTGCTTTGACCTTGGTTTACGAATCTCTAGCCACGGGATTCTAATACGCCAAGGATTTGGTACAGCGGAATACCGTCGAAGGGAATTGTGTGTCAATAAGGAATCATTCGCTCTCGGTACTTAGAGAGAGAATGCTCTAGGAAGGATGCGCGAAAGTCCCTGACCAGGGCGGACGATAATATCGGGAAAAGAGTTTTTCGATATTCATCAGCGGCATCCAATCCAAGTGAGTCGACCGGTTAGGGTTTGACAGCTCGCCATATCCTAAGTTGACTCGAGAGCATTGTACGAATGAAGGATTATATCCACGGGGTAACTGTCGGCGGAAAGGTTCCAAGAGTGGGTTACTTAACCCCAATACCTTCCGGGTTTACGCGGTGTTGCTTGGTGTCCAACGTGATCGGAGGCCCGGTCGAATTCGATGTGCGACATCAATTCGATTTATTAATTAATTAATAAAGGGTTATTAATTGATTAATAAAGCCAGTGCGGAGTCACTGGACTTGTTGGACCATTAACTGGACTGGTACTTGGGTCTAGAGGGTCACACACAAATGATTCTCAAGGCGATGGATAAATAAGTGAGTTTTATACAAACCGGGGGTTTTTATGAAAAACCGCGCGGTTAGTATAAAACATAGCAAACGGGCTGAGCAGGCCAAGCTGCTGCTAACCATAGCTGCCCCTCCTTTGTTTCTCTCTCTCTCTGGCGTCCAGACAGATCCAGATATGCTCCACCGCTTCTCCGAATCCCGTTCGACGGGAAATCGTCCGGGCGTTGCGGCGACCGGCGGAGGTTTCGTGGGCTGCGAAGAACGAAGAACGCGATGATATCCGTCGCGAGGAGGATCGCGTGGACTTCGTTAGAGGCCGGGCACTTGCACGGCTTGCGGTGTCGCACCGACGGAACCGAACGGTTGCAGATTCGAATCCGCACACAGTGAGAATCGATTATCCGATAATCGTTGTTTTTAGTTTTTCGAAACTGGAAAACGGATTGCTGTTTTATTTTATTTTCCGCTGCGTGAGCGGTCAGGAGAAACCCTAGAAATCCCAACAGGAGGTTGAACTAGTGGGATGCTAAGGTGAGTTTGACCTTGAAAACATAAAAACACTCATTAGGAACCATTTGATCACTTGATCAAACAACTCTCATTGACTCAATTAATTACATAGAAAGTTATCTCAAGAGTAACTTTAATGAGAACCATCTAATTAAGAGATCAAATGGTTCGTATTAAGTGTGACAAAAAGATGATAAAAAGTGTGGTGTAATAATACTCTTCTAAACTAATAATTAATTAGACAATCTTATTGGTTACCATTTGTTATCTCTAATGGTATCACCAAGTTTCGAAGACAACATCAATAAATGGATATTTGGCTACCATTTTTATCCTAGCAAACTGTTCTGAGCGTAACTAGAAACAATTATTTAAAGGGATAAATATCATATTAACCACTCGTATATGTTAAATTTTAAAAATACATACTCATTTATATATTATCTTACATCATCTTAATATGCATACTATTTCAAAATAGCCACACATAATATGTATAAATATTATATATATACACATTATCGCGAAAATGACATTTTTTATGGATATATTATCTTTAAGAATATATATAGGATAATATGAAAATAAGTATGATATTTTTGAAATTTAGCATACGGTTAATATAAAATGATTCCTTATATAAATAAGTAAAGAATGAGGTTTTGACGAAAGGGTTCTTTGGGTCTCGATCCCGTAAAGTTACATATTTTGAAATAAGTCCATATATCTTGTGTATATGTATATTACTCCCTGCATACATAAGATTTTTATATTTTAATCTCCACCGTCTATTTCAATCAATATATTTAACTCTACTAGAGTTAAAACATAAGTTAAGATAAATTGACTATGAAAAAGAAATTTATACCGTAAATGTTACTATGGTTTAAGGGTATAAGGGTCTTTTCCCTCCCCCCCTCTCTCCCTCTGATTAGGATGTAGGCAGCGACATCTTGTCTCCCTCCCTTCCGATTGGGACTGGGCCGGTGGCCTCTCTCTCTCAACGGTAAGCAGCATGATGCTGCCGCCATGGCCATCACTACCTCCTCTCGACAATCCTTGTCGCACCCCCACCACCAGCCTCCCTCACCACCACCAGCAACTTCCTCCCCACTCAAGTTGGAATTGTCTCTCTCCCTCTCTCTAACCAAGACAAAGGCGGTGTTCTCTCTCTCTCTCTCTCTCTCTCTTTCCACGGTGAGCAACACAATGCCACCGCCATGGCCACCACTGCCTCCTCCTGAGGGCCCTCTCCACACCCCCACCTCGCGCCGACACAGTGGCCACATTTGTGTCGGAGATGAGGGGGCAACGGTGGCTACTGCAACCTGCGTGTTAGTTTGCTTCTAACAATAGTGGCAATAACAGAAACGTGTCTAACAAAAGTCACAAAAAGGGAGATTACGAACTCCAACATCAACTTCAAGTAGCTCTTCTTCTTCCTTCTGATGGAGTAACAGCTCTTGGTGTCAATCTCTATCCTAGGGAACCAATGCCTCATTGCTGGTCTCCTCATCGTCGGGGGCACTTTTGAGCATGCATAGGGGAGAGATGGAGGTGGACGGCAGTGGTGGAGCTCTCCTGGAAGCCCCTAACATCCACGGCGACAAAGGTAGTGGCAATGGTAGCCGCCATAGCGGTGCCACGGTGAGTAGCATGATGTTGATGTCGATGAGATTGAAATGGAGGTCGTTCATGAGCAACCCCAACTAGACAGGACATGGAGACGATTGGCGTTGATGGGGGAGGAGCTGGACCTGGTGCTGTTGGTGGTGCATGGCGAGGTGGGAAGGGGTGATGGAGAGGGTGGTCGGTCCTCGACACCAGAGGAAAAGACCCCCAAGACTCTCTCTCTCTCTCCCTCTGTGTGTGTGTGTGTAACAATCCATTAAGTTAAACAAAATCTTAAGAGTATATATCTAGAATATTCCTATATACATAACGGTCCCTAATTAGAGAGACTAATAAATAATATTCATAAAGTTTATAGGGACTAATATCTAAATACTTAAGATATAAAGACTAATATCGTGTTCAATGTATTTACAGCGATCGAGACCCAAAAAAGCCCATGACGAAAAAGCACATTCAAGACTCGTATGTAAACCCACGAAACCCCTCCCCGCCCGGCGCGCGCTCTCCCCTTCCCTGTCGCACCGCCTGGCAACCGGAGCAGAGGCACCGGCCGCCGCGCGCTCTCCCCTCCCCCTCTGCACCGCCCAGCAACAGCCGCCGCCCTCCTATCTTCCTTTCCCATGGAGGAGGAGGAAGCGCTCGCCGTGGCCATGGCCGCACCCGGCACAAAAGAAACCCTCGGGAAGATGCTGCTTCTGCTGAGGCGGCTGGAGTCCCTGTGGGCCTCCGACCTCAGCCCCTGCCCATCACAGCGCCATTTCAAGCTGCTGCTGATGATTTGGGTCCACGTGCAGTCACAGATCCTGCTGTTCTTGCTGGAGGCGAGTACCAGAACCAAGCGGCCTCCGGTCGAGAACACCCAAATCTCAGGTGCGTGCGTTTTACAGAGTTATACGATATTTTTCCAGCACACCAAACGACCCCTGCAACCTTTCTTTGTTCCTCTCCCCTTCGATTCTGTGTCAGTGAAGGCGTTGTATCATTACTGCGATGAGAAGCTCCGGAGTGGAGAAGGCGGCATTACAGATCCAGGTGCTGCGGAGGATGATTTGTTCGAAGCCTGCTTCAAATTCGATTATGTTGGAGGCCTCTGCAAATCGTCCAAATCTTACCTCCAAAGACTGCTGCAGTCCTCCATCAACACTGCGTCCGGGAGTCTGACAACTGTGGCGGCTGGCGATACGCTCCTGGGGCTCGAAGGCCTGCCCAGCGGCGAGTCAAGTGAGAGGAGGGAGCCTTTCGGCGGCGCTACTGGCGGGGGCGATGTTCTTGAGCAACGACTGAGCGGTCTCTGGCTAGCTCTTGCCAGCGTGAGTCACCGGCGCTCTTATGCTCCACCCTTGGCCACCGAGATCGATTCCTATCGGGAGATCAGAAAGTGGGTTGTTCCCTCCATCGCGTGCATCTGTGCCAAAACTGGATGTAAGTTCATTTTAGATGTAAAACACTATAAAATAATAGTGTATGCCAAAACAAAGAATCCCTTAATCTTGTTGAACTATGTATATCTCAGATAGCAATTGATGTGATGACATCTTTCGCAGCCAATGTTATTATCTTATTGTTCTTGATTGGTTTATCTTTATTCTTATCTCCCTAAGTTCCTTCTTAGTTTTCTTGATATAGTGACCTGTTTTACCATAGGATTGTGCACTTACCTCATGTCACATTTTTTTTAATTTTTTTTTCTGCTGTTGGTTCTACTGGCAGGTGACAGTGTGGAGTGGTTTACAAAATCGAGGGAGATGCTTTATAAGCATTTTTATCGTGTGCCCCAGGCTGGCGCATTGCTTTAGTACTGAATGAGGCACCCGAATTGGTTTCACTTGTTAAGGAAGGTGCTCAATGTCTCTCGGAGATCCTCAGAGAGGAGAGTGGGGAGATGTTGGTGGGTGGCAAAGAGAAGGTGGCAATCCAGAGCTTCCAGTCTCCAGAGGTGTATGAATTGCATTTGTCTGATGATTTGGGTATGCCCCCTGGCAATTCCAAGTAGAAGAAGACCCGGAAAGATTACCTGCAGGCTATCGTTTCAGTGCTTCTGCGTATTGATTTGAAGAGTGAGGCAACAATTGAGGAGGGTCGGCTCGTTAGTCCGATGTTGGAACATGTTTGTTCGTCTATTTGTTTGTTTCAGGACGATGTTGCTACGTCTTCTTCGCCATCTATGGTTGAAGGCAGGGTAGCAGGTTTGCCGCTGCTCAGTGTCTTTGGCGTCTGGGGGACCTATACATCTGTTGTAGTTGTTGCCAGTTTTGAATTGTCACTGAACTGAAGTGCCAACTTAATCGAGCTAGTGAGTGGAGAGGCACAAAAATAGTATGGGAATGAAGTGACTTGTGAATACTCAGTGTGAATCTCAATGACTTCCACCAACTGGGTGAAGTCATATGGCAAACAGGGGTCCCTGAAACTGTACGGTCAAATGGATTGTGGGGTGGGGACCAAGCGAATGAACTGGATCTGATATCATGTTATTGAACCAAACCACTAATCCAATAACTTGAGTTGGTGATCGGAGAGGTCCATAACTATTATGGGTACAAAATGGCTCATGAATACTCAATCTAAATGACCTTCGTCCAGCAGAATTACCCAGATTTTATGGATTTTCTTTATATCTTGTTGAAAGGAGCTGTTAGTAGCACTGCCCATTGCATACAGTTTGTTAAACTGTTCTGAATGATATGTGGAGTCCCTGAAATATTTGTGTATTGCAAGTATAGGTGCAGGAGGTGATGAAAGTGTGCAGAGGGAAGCTACAGCGGCGAGGACTCGCAGACAATGCCTCGAAGAGATTGTTTCATCCATTGAAGCAATAAATTTTTCTTCACAGATACACCACCAACGGCTGAAGAGATGCAGTATTATGAAATGATCCAGGCATACTTTTTCATGCCTACGATGGGAGTTCACTCAAAGAGGTTTAGTGGTAAGGCTAACTTATTGCTCTTTCCATTTCTTGTGAGTTTATGACCAGCACTTCTCTGTTTACCGAATCGTGACTTTATGTGGCTATTAATAAGTCTTACATCACTTGTGTGAATAAAGTATGAATTTATAAGGAAATAAATTTCTCTGTTCATAACCCATTATTTTAAGTTTTTAGTCGAACTAATTGACCTTTAATTGAATGTTCTAACATGACATCAAAACCAGTCCATACCCATTGCGATGCTCTTGTCCCCCTGCTCTTACTTTACTCCAGTCTCTATATAATTGCCACCAGGAATTAATGGCAAAATTGTTGCCTTATCTAGCTTCTGGTTGCTAGCTCAGGGCTGCAAATATTCTGTGTCTTGTCACATATGCTGTGCAGGAGGCAGTGGAAGGCTCAAACATACTTCATTTGGGATGTGCACATTGAAGCACATTTGGCATAGCTTCGACAGATGCCAGATGCCGCTGTCTAAGCTCCTGAGGACTGAGGTGGAAACAATGGCAAAGAGTGTGTTCCCTGGCATGGAGTCCCTGGATGTACTGGCTGAGAGGTTGGTAGAGTCCGAACAGAGTAGTGAACTCTGGAATGATGTATTGCAGCAAATCCAACCCAAGTTTCTCGAATCACCTGAAGGAGGCGTTGCCATGCTTGACAAGGCTTTTCTGATACTTCTGAAACAGGATTATGTTCTTGCCAACAGGCTTTTCTTAAGGTTGCAGTATCTTACTGACAGAACATGTCTGAAGTTGCACTTGGGAGACTACGACTATGAGGAAATGGCATATGAATTCATGGGTGTAGCCGAAGCATGGGAATTTGTCGTTGCTATGACACCAGAGTTGTCTATCAAGTAGGTTGGTGTGGGAACATGGCCTAAAATATGATTGTCTTCTCATATTTTGAGTTGTATCAAAATCTTATTTGAAGTGGGATGTCTCATATACTCAAGTTTTTTCAGACATGTGTTTGTGCAACTATAAAAGAGGAAATATTAGAATTTTATATGCACCTTTCAGGGTCACTGCAGTGCCTTTTACGTGGTAAGCATTTGGGGTGTAAATTGTGAGTGATTCTTCTCAAGGAAAAGAATTTTCTCTTTTGTTCTTGTATATCTTTTTGTCCTTGACTATTACAGTGAAGTTCTTCATCATCTTTGCCCCTGAATGTATGAAAATTCCCGAACTACATTAAACTTTGTCTCTTTTGTGGATGTTTGCTTCTATGATGATCTTATCAGATTTTATGATCCCAACTATTTGCTTCTGCTACATTATGTATGGTCTGAATCACAACAGGTTAGTAGATGGTTCCCCTTTCCAATTGATTGTTAATTGTCTCCTGCCAAGTAAAGTAATTCCCTCTTCTTAAGGAAGAAGATACCTTGGACTCTCTGGCATACATATATGGCGAACAACGTCTCACATGCTTGACTACTTTCGACAAATGAGTCTTATGTGCAGTTTGCAGTTTAAGTTAGGCTGGGATAGGCATGCAGTAAGATCTTCAGTGAGCATCATGAATGAATCCTCCTCTATTAGCACCACAAATTGTCATATCCCTTCACTACAGAGGGAGGTTACAAGAAGCGTTAAACTGGAAAATATTAGTTACTAATACCTCTTATTGGAAAGCTCATATCATTAATATGAGGACCCTTAACTAAAACACTTTGGTTCTAAGAGATTATGAGGTCATGCCATTGCCATGCATGCCTTCCAAATCCAACAATTACTCAGCACTCCATGGCCACGGGATTTACGAGCCAATCACATTTTTTGACGGCCAAAATCTCTAAAGCATGTAGCACTTAACATCTCCCCTAAGCTTTGTTCTCCCAAATTCCCATCGATAATAAAAAAAGATGCACTAACCTAGGTAGCAGACTGGGCTGGCAAATGGCCACAGATAGGTTTTGAGATTGGAGTACATGACCAAGATATGTCACCTTTCTCATCATTATGAGAGCTCATTAGCTTCAGCTAACAGGAGCCTGCTAAAAAGGGGTTTGCACTGATCTTGGCTACACTAGTTTGAGTGGGCCTCACCAAACTAGAGGCAATGAGTTCCTTTAGCGAGTGATAATTTAGTCATGCAATCTGCTCAAGGAAAATAGAATAGGATCGGTTGTTAGGATTGGTAAGGGCTGATCATGATCCGGATTGGATTGGAATTGAACCAAAATTGGCTTAATAATGTTAAGATATTTTAAAAATTATGGGAAAAACATTTAAAAAAAAGTTAAATTCGTCTTCAATGTTATATCTTTATGGGACGACCCATTCACCCATGGCATAATTTTTTAGGTTCTGTAAGGCTGGCAGAATAACCAAATGGGGATTGTTTTCCCCCCAGAATCAGATTGAGTGTTGCCTGATTCTGATCCGGATCGGTATTGCTTGATCCCGCATATCATGGATCCAATCCCATCTTTAGTCATATCAAATTGAAATTTGGTTGGTCGGAGTTAGCTCTGTGAACTTTTCTTAACTCTAGCCCAAATTCAAACAATTGTAATTGGGCTAGACCAAGCTTTCCATGTACATCTACCGGGACAAGATTATTACTGAAACCAACCACAAACTTGATCTACATATGCTTTTCCATTCTTACAACACAAATCTGGATTAAAACTTTAATGGCTTTTTGATTCACATGCGGTTTTCCATCCTCACATTTTATAAAATAAAAATGTCTCCGAATTCATGAAATAAACACCAGGTAAACATGGCACCAACTTTACATTCCACGAGCTCTTGGCATTGAACTGCAACTAGATGAACTTGTGATCCACACGCTTCTAATCATCTGCACATTTAACTTACAATTCTTCCTTAAATCTCTAGGCTCAAGGATCAGATTCCTGTCATAAGAAAAATAAAATGTCAATCTGGCAACCAATAGGTGACAAAAGTCTAAGGTGGCAATAGTGTAACAAGTGAATTACAAATTCTATCAAGAATCCATTAACACATTCCTAAATCCATCAACTAGTGGCACGTGCTGTTTGACTACATATAAGAAAGCAATTTTAATTCTTTAGGTACTTCATTTCCTAGATATGATATTGAATTTCAGATGGGGCAAACTCTGCTGTTTATAAAAACTAAACCAGAGAGAAGCCAAAATCTTATGACAAAAGTGGAAAACCTGACCATGACTGGGCCTTTACTGTCACAATCATATGCAAGTGCCAAACATGTTTGTATGAAGCCAAAATGTGCATTCGCAATTCATGAGTTTACGACACCACTTTCTTTTTTAAAATTCAAACTGAATAGCCCATAAATCTGACAAAATGACCTGTAAATCTGACAACTTAAAGTATATGAATCTAAGAAAATTGATAGGAAGAAAATGTGGACAATTATTCACAGATCTAACACTTTTTTATGGCCTAAAAACCAAGAGCATAATGCACAGAAGTAAAAAACTTAATGCATACAAGAAAATGTTGGGCAAAAAGCTGATGAGAAATGTAACTGATTCGAGGCAACTGAACTCTTCTTTTTGTCCTTGTCTTTTTTATACTGTTCTAGCTGACTGAATAAATTGTTTATCAGTGTTTCATTTCTAACCATCATAAAGGTGTTTAATGGATCACCACTTGACTGGTAATGATTAATGGAAAGGGCTAAATTTTAATGACAAATCATGAGGATAATTCCCAGATACCTGGAAACTCTAGAAATGCTCCAAGTGCCAAGTCAGGATAATTCTCAGTATCTGGAAATTCTGCAGTCAGTCCAATCCTGTGGAACAGTATAAGCATCAAAGAAACAAATTGAGTTTTTATTGATATCCAAATGCACTGGGACCATATTTGGATCACACGTGTGCGGATCCCTGTAAAATTCCCTCCTTGTGGCCAAATTTCTTCCGCACGAAGATTAGCTTTGCACATTTTCAGAAGTTTGACTTCACATGCAGTCTTTTGGGTGAAATGCATTCAAAGTGCTTCCAAGTGGTCCCAAGATGAAAAGCATTGTTGATGGGTGAAAGCCTGGATTTGATGGTTACTTCTTGCCATTTACTGTTATTAACTTGGGGACCTCATATTGTTGATTGTTTTATCAATTGGAAGGAAGTCTCTTTAGCATCTATTGTTTGAATCATAACTTCCCTGTCAAGATATGAGCACCAGGGTATCCCAACAAGTTTCTGATCCATGAATCAACATTAGAATGATGTCCTGCTTTCAGTGGAAAAAATGTCATTCCTTAGTTTTCTTGCATTAATCTAAACATCATATAAAGTTTCCACAAGCAGTACATGTGCTTAGGTCATTACAAGCTTCTGATTCTTTCTAGGGATTATCATAATGATTTTATATTTATGTAGCAGTATTTGCCATTTTATTATTTTTTTGTGGTGCATGCTACTCCTTTTTACGGCTTATTGCTAAGTTACACTTGAAGCCCAATGAAACGCCATCTTTTGGGAAACTTTTGTCCACAGATTGATTGTTTTGTTACCAATGGAATTAAGAAGATTTTCTTCAGGATCCAGTGAAGGTATGAGGTCTGCTTCTTAGTTGTATTAAGAGTAACCATAACTAATAGATGTTCCCCACTCTGCCGACTAGCATGGTTCTCTTGCCTAGTTTTGCATTGATCAGTAGCTCAGCTTCATTCCATGAGATACTTCCGTCCAAGCCATGCAAAAACTTCAGTTCGTGAATTGTCCAGGTGGAATTATGCTTGCTGGATTTGACTGTTAGTTTGTAGTAGAACTGGTGATAGTGGCTCCCTACTTGTCCAGTTTTTACATTTACTAAGGGACCGTTTGGTTTCATATAAGATTGACCACATGAAAAGTTTTTTCCGAAAGTATATCCCAATCACTTATTTGGTAATATGTAAAACTCTACTCAACTGAAAACTTAATTCATTGACTCCCTCTTTTCCCAATTTTGGCATTCATGGGATAAATCACAAGACTGAATGCCACGTTCCAAAGGAGCTGGGAATATTTTCATAAATACCAAATGAGAAATTTTGTTTTCATTTTCCTCGTAACTGTCTTTCCTTTGAAAATCTTTTCCATCCGATTATAATCAAACAGACCGTAAGTTGCTTTGAAGTCGATATGATGTCGTCTCTTCCAATTCTGTTTAGTGCCTGCATTGTTAATTAATCTGCATATTTGTTTTCATATAGGAGACATTGTCATCGTGACAATGCATTGTCGAGCAGGAAATCCTTGGGATTAATTAGGATTTGGAATTTTAAAAGTCAGTTTTACCTTTAGTTCGTATCCCTGACATGACATTTCTTCTCCAAAGGTGTCCTTAATGGAATTAGGACAAATCCTGATTATTTTCTTCACCGTTTAATCTTGTCAGTGAAGCCATCAAATAGTGTAGGAAAAGTGATGATGCTAAGACAAGATCCTCGTTATCTATTGTACTGTTAGACCAACCATGATGCAACATTCACATAGCTGAAAGAACAGTTGCGACTTCCGTTCAGCACACAGTTCTGAGCCGCATTCCGTAAGTTCTCCAGTTAGCTTCCATGTTCTTTTTGCTTTCTAATCCAATGTAATTAAAGACCTGGAACCGCTACAGATTTTTGGAAGGAGCATCTTAATGCGTAACTGATGGTTTAAGGGTTAATTTGACGACTGTGAATAAGGTCATTGGTTGGACTTCTGCATTCAAAATGTTGGTTGCGTTTCTTTTTCACATTCTCTTCTTTCTCTGCCTTCCGATAATCATTTCCCCGTTGAAATGAAAATATATTCTAATCAAGATCTTCAAAATCTTGCTAACGAAGAGTATTCTCCACATGCATTTTTCATGCAGAATGCTTTTAACAATAAAGTCGAGGCCTGTGTGATCACTCTATTTCTAGGTTCCATGATTTGCTAGTGGGTATTGTACATCATCACCTTTGTCAGTGGATTTCTCACGAATGGAGCTGCTAAAATAATACTGCGAGAAGTTTGGTCAGCCAACTGTTAGAACCTTTCCAGCTCCCGGGTTGTGCTAGGCCGTTGTTGCAAATACTGTCTATTTCGCTCAGAGATTGGAGAAGATACAAAAAATACTCACCTGAAGCAAATCTTTTCGGAGAGAGATTTCTCCTTTTTAGATCCATATCTAACCCAGAACAACCATCCAATTAACAGTGAAAAATGCCCTTAATGGGCGGAGCCCAATAACAGTTTTTGATTTTTTAGATTTTCTTGAGTTGTCCGATCGGGCAGCATTGCACTGTACAGTCGGGTAGAAGACCTCGGGGCTGATCTAAAAAAAGTTCATTTTTTTTCTTTTTTTATCCATTACAATGCCCCCATTGCGATTGAAGGAGACATTGCAGCAAGTATTACTCACTGAAGAGATTGGATTTGATAATTGAGCTGAGTCATTAAAGCCCATGATCCATTTAGAGTCCGGTAAGAAACACTTCTACCCACATCATAAACAACAGTTAAGTCACCCCCAATAAGTGTGAATTGGCACTTGCTCCTTGTGTGTTAGATGCTTCGAAGTAGAAATTGTGGTGAACATTGGCTTGGAAGAAACTTACCCTTTTGCATCCGTCCAAATAACTGTCCAATGCAAGCTTTGCCAAACACGTTTTTGGCATACACAATTATATCTCAGCTCTAATCCTTATCTTCCGTAGCTGCAAAGAACATGTGTACATTCTTTTCTTTTTTTGGAAGCAAGGACACGTGAGCACAAGGAATTGCAAAACAAAGGGAACTCTATTGAGTGGTTCGGACAATTAGCTAGGTGATGTCCAGGCCCAAACTCTGTGTATAATGCGGATCCGAGACCAGCCCGCACCTATCTTCCAACACTGAGGCATGGAGTGTACAACGAATGGACCGCCCCATTTATTCGAAAAGCATTTTTTTGGAAGGTGGAATATTAATCTAACATGCTCCTATTTTTTGTGTTATGTTCCTGTGAATATCCTGGCTACTAGACACTTTATTCCAGTAAAGGACAATAATTCGCAGAAATTCCAGTAAAGGACAATAATTCGCAGAAATTCCAATAAAGGACAATAATTCGCAGAAATAACTCATTTAAAGAGAAGAATGATTGAAGCGAAACAAATGCATGCTTGTCATAGCTCCTTCTGCCCTCCAAGAGGAAGTTGCTCGGTGGGTACATTTATCGGCTGGCTACAAGAACAGTGCTTTATTGGTGATTCTGGGTGACTATATATATATATATTAAAGATCATTTTAAGACATAAGATAAGTCGTGTTATTGGACAAGGGTATTTCGATGTAACCACAGAGTCGCGAACTTTATCAAGATTCCATTTTAGATTGTATTGAAACATGAGGTTTGCATGCATGGTTTGATCAGGATGGAGGCAGGAGTTGTCAATTGTTCTCGATTGGGAGGGTCTTAATCCTCAAGCTTTATGGCAAAACTAACCAGCTGATGTCTTCCTCTTGCAGCTTCTAGCAACTTGGCATTGACAGTAAGGAAAATCCAAATGTGAGCAAACATTTGCACAAGGGAAAGGTTGGAGATGGCCGTGCAAGGTTGCCACCGTTTTAATTAGTTCTCTCTCAACTGTTATAGCAAGTTTAACTGGCATCTTTTCAACTTGGCATGTGTGCCATCTAAGTAGTTCAAAAAAGGGATCGTGTATCCAAGTTAGATTAGATGTGGACGATCCCAGTTGAACGGTGGCATTGAGATTTGAGGGATGCAATTTTTTTGAAAGGATTGCTATAGCAATTTTTTTTCAAAGGATTGCTATCAGATCTTTGTACAGATACTTTCAGAAGCGGAGAACTATACTCACATCCCACCCTGATCTACTCATGTAGTGCAGCAAATATCTCTCACGTGTACAACGTCGGGCCGTGAGCCGGGCCCATAGCCGCCTTAAACTTATGAGGCTGGACAGACTCAAGACTGGCCCAAAGAACGGCTCCAATGAGAATAGAGTAATACTTGCCGCATTGATATCCAGTACTACACCAAAGGTTGTGTTAAAATAAATTATTTTTAAATTTTTTAGGTGGGTCCGAAGTCTCTTACATGTCTGTACAGGCCAATCTCTAATCAGACGATTTAAAGAAACTTGAAAAAACAAAAATCAATCCCCAAATGAATAGTAAAAAAGGGTTGTTTGTTTTAGCTTAAAACAACGTACTTTAAAACAATTGTTTCATTTTATGAGATTTTCAGTTATTTGAAATGATATAAAATAGTGTAAAGTAAAATTATGTCTGGACTTTGTCTGCCCACTTAAGAGCCAACTTCTCTCGTTTTGATTTACAATAAAGACTCTATAAATCAAAATAAGAAGATTGAAGCATCACTCTTGTTTTGTTTTACAACCGATCAAACAAATATTTTCTAATTCTAAAATTAAAAAAATTCACTTATTTTGAAACCAATAATTTTGAAACCGGTGATTTACAAAATTTTATAATAAAATAAACAACCCCTTAATGGGTGGTGTCCAATAAGAGTTTTTGATTTTTAAATTTTTTCTAGATTGTCTGATCAAAGATGAGTGTGTAGGACACCTTAGAGCTAACAAAGAATATTTAAAAAATATTTTTTTTTAAAACCCCTGCGCTGTTCAGTGTAACAAGTGTTACTCTGAGTCTGTGAGCGGACGTGGTTTGTGGAAATCGGATTTTGGACCTGGCAGTGGGCGGACTTTCCACGAATGGATGTGAACACACCACGTCTCCCGAGAGCCCCTCCCCCCTGTACCTCGTACGCATCTGCCGACAGAACCCAAAGGGGAAAAGTTTATGATGAATATAGTAATGGGGGGGAAAAGCTTATGATGAATATAGTAATGGAAAAGGTCACCACGAGGTGCAGTCCCACGTCCCAAATTGAGACGTCCTCCGGGAAGACGACAAAATATAGGGACCACTAGGGTTTGCTGTGATTTGCTAAAACTTTTTAAATGTTTGATTCATGTGGACATCCATTTGTTAAAACTTTTTAAATGTTTGGTTCATGTGGACATCCAGAGCATTAGGCTTTCCCCTTGCTTAAGCAACCTTATCTGTGAAAAGAATTATATAAGACACGTATGTCTGACTTCTATTCAAACAACTTTAATTTAAATACAAGTTTACTTATTACTATTAATCATCCAAGGCTCTGTGGCCGGATTTCTAGATCGATCCTAGTGCATAAAGTCCAGAAGGGCACAAGCACCATCCGCCTCATCCACACTACGACATTATTTTTATGATTGATACAGCGCATTTCTCAAATTATATCTGTTGAGAATAGATTTTAATTTTTTAAAATTCATAACGAAAACAAGATTTGATGATGAGAAAAGTTAAAGGAAAAAAAAGATCGGCCGATCATGCCTATAGCCGTGATTTGATGCCCGTAAACTACATCATTTTCCCTTAAACAGATATGAAATCAGCTCACATTGAATGTTTATTAGTATATTCAAAAAATGTTTCTCTTTGTCTTATAGTGGGGATAACAGAGTATGAGTTACTTGTGACAGCTAATTCCCTAACCTTTCTGACCTCTTCGTTGCTTGATTCTACTCTCCGAGATCATGTCAAATGACTGAATTAAATGCCCCTTATCCAGTCACGAATTTCTGATTAATTTGAAGGAGTATGATTAACCTCAGCCAACCAAATTTGACCTGAATAAGTGATATAATCTCCTTCTCTTGGAGTCTTTCTTTATTGAGTCCTTAATTATACCACTAGTTAATTAAGGATGACCAGTTTGACCGTACCTTCATCTAGCATTAGTAAATTCATCCCATTTTTGGACCGCATAACAGAAGTGTTGTAAGTAGTCTCAATTTGTATGTTCTTTGTTTATTTGTTTGGTCAGCTTATTCATGAATTGTTTAGTTCAAGAAAAAAAAGACAGGACTAGAAATATGAAGTGATCACATTCCTCCGAGGAACAAGACATATTTTGGAATTGAGATGGCAAACATTTTAATTTCTTTCAAGAGTAATATTTATTATCCTGCATGCAGTATAGAGATGCTGAGGTAGATTGTAACATTTCACTTTCTCCTGTCATCTGTCTCGTTTATTTTTTTATAATTTTGATTTTTTTAGATAGAGAGAAAGAAAATGTGCAATCCTCTGACAATTTTTATTTTTATCTTTTTCTACTCTTCTTCATTTAAAAGAGACAATCAATTCATTCATGTCATTTAAAAATAGATAATTGATTCCTTTCAATTTTAGTTTGATCACTTCCCAGTTTATCATTTTTAGTACATATTTATCACTTCTAAATTTGAAATGATATTTCAAGTACATTTTTATTACTTTCAAAATATATTTTTATCACTTATTAGTTGTTTCAATTTTATCACTTGCTACTAAATTTTATCACTTTGTAATGTACTTTGATCATTTCCTATGCAAACGTATAACTTCTAAAGTGTATTTTTGTCACTTCCTTACTGTTTTAGTTTTATTACTTGCTATTTAATTTTATCATTTTGTAACGCAATTTTATTACTTCTTACGCAAACATATTGCTTCCAAGCAGAAATTATCACTTCCAAATATTTCATCATTTTCATCATTTCATTTGCATATGAAGTGATAAAATATTTAGAAGTGATACTTTTTATTTAGAAGTGACGATTTTACGTACGAAGTGATAAAAATGCTCATGAAAGTGATAAATTTACGTTATAAGTGATAAAACTGAACTACGTAAAAAATGATAAAATTATACTTTGAAAGTAATAGAAATACTCTTGGAAATGATAATTTCGAACTTCCACGGATAGATCTATCTTGGAAGTGATAAATTGAGAGATACTCAAACCAAAAGCAGAAAAAATCGATTACTTCTTTTAAATAGTAAGAATATATCGATTACTTTTTATAAATAGAGGTAAATGAAAAAAGACAACAATAAAAATTATCAAAAGACTGAACCTTATCTTTTTCTCAACCTAAAACAGTTAAAAAAGTAAAAAAGTAATTGAGACAGGTGATAGGTGATAGGAGGAGGTGAAGTATTATAATCTACTTTAATCTTTAAGTGATATTTGTTGAAAGACAAGTTTTTTTCTTTTCTTTTGTACATCTATTTGATCAAAGATTGGATAATTCAGAAATTGAATTTAGACAATCTTGAGTTTGACAAACTTTTTTCCAAGCTCAAATTCCAATCTATCCGGTTATTCATTCGACCACATCCAGATACGATTTAAACCGTTGAGTCACGCTGGAGCAAGATCCATTGCTGCAGCCGTGTGAGTGCGGCAAATAGTGTTCGTTTGCTTTTTTATTCTCCTCGATAGAGATGTATTCCTCTTTAAGCCGTGATTATATTCGACAACCCCGACAAGCCCCAACCGCTCGATCGCTGGATTCGAAGATGTCATGCGCCATGACTCTATCTGTACGGCTTTAAGCGATCATCGATCGAACGGCCATGAGACGTATGTTCTGCGTTTCCCTCTCCTTTGTTCTTTTTGTCCTATCTTAAGAATAAAATTTCCGAATTTCCAAGAGAATCGATAATTTGAAATAGACCTTGTTAGATCTTTGAGCTGTTTAAATTCAAGACATTGAAATAAAGAACGGAAAGAATGACATTCTGTTAATCATATTTTAATTTCGTCTCTATTTAATACGGAACTACTCTAATACACTCCTTCCTATTACGGTGGATTTAAATTAGGCCACATCCACAATAAAAAAATATAAGATATGTGGCCCAAGAACATGCTCTGATATCATGTTCAAGTCATAGACAATGTAATTTAAAATCTTAAAATATTTAATATTTTTGTTTATTTAAACATATTTTTCCTTATCTTTTAACTAATTCAAAATTAGATTAGGTAAGGTGTCATCTTTGGATGAGTTGGACTTGTTCAATTTTCTGAAGCGCAGAAATCAACGTGTGTACTTACCAGAAGGAGAAAGGCCCATTTTTGTGGGCGGGGGGACCATTTCCATGTGCCTCCATTCTGCCTTCTCAGGACCTTGCTTTTTTGTCGTTAGGTATAAGGGATGCTTTGGATTCGATATACTTTATCCTTTTCCCGTATCCTTTATCGGCTGCCAATTTGGAAGTCAATCGTTGACCAGGTTGGGTATGGTGTCGTGTGGAATGGGATCCTCCCCTTCGGTGGGATATCGTACCACATTTGATATTTATATACACATTTATCCGACACAATTGATAAAATAAAATAAATCCAACCTGATCACAAACAAGTTTTAGATAGGAGACCAGCTAATCCACCCAACAGCTTAATGCATGATTTGAAATCATATATGATTCGTTTAATAATTCCTTGAAGTTATTCTTCATGATCATCATAGTCTTACAATTGAATAAAATTAATGCATAAAAATAGTAAAAAACTAGTTTTATAAATGCGTTAAGTTTGGGGTGTAATATGTCGGGCTGTAACTACAACATAAATTCAAGTTTGTTCAACAAGGGGTAACTTTAAATTCAAGTGTTTTCAACAATTTCCTCTTGATGAGAGTTTTTTTTCCATAAAATTATAATAATTTACTTATAGAGGAGACATTTTCAAATTCAAGAATTCCCACCGAAAGAAGTAAAAAGAATGTAAACCTCCACATGGAACAAACGGATAAATTCTTCACTTGCCTACCCTAGGAAAAGGATTTGATGTATAAACCTCTTTTTTAGAGATGCATTTGATCATGCATTGGGAGTCTCATAGATCTCTCTTATTTTTATTTTCGATTTTTTTCCTCAACCTCTGCTATAGAACGGAAGGAGAAGCTTGAGATAAATTTTTTATGTTTACAATTCACTTCTTTGAAAATTGTAATATTAAAAGAATAAAAATATACTTATTTAAAAATATCTTAAAATTATTATTTATTTATTTTTTAACTAGTGGCCCAATGATTTAAACATATGATCAGCTCCTGGTCGAGTAACCGGCGTAGTACGAGGCCGCCTAGAGCGCAAGAATTCCTCTTTAAGTGAACCGGAGAGAATAAAACTCGTAGAGTTTCACTCCAAAGAGCCCGCAGTAATCCTGCTAAGTATCGAACCAACGTACTCCTAAAGAGGAGTGAAGATGTCATACCTGACTATTCACTGCACCACGGGCTGCTGAGCTTAGAAAATTATTCTGATTCTCACAAAATCTATCCCCCTAAATATTAAGCCCTCGAAAGTAATTAAAGGCCACTAAATCACTCGCCAACGAAGCATCTGCCATTGCCATCTAATTGCTATGTTCGTACGTGGCCATCCTTGTGACTATCGCATGATTCACATGCTACTTTTTTAGAGGAGGGATCGCCAAACACGTATTTTCCCCACCACATGGGCGTTCTTCCGTCGCACCACGTGTTTTGCGAGCCGAATGTTGGGGCGCAGTACTTGGTTGCCATGCTTTCTTTTTGAAAGCTAGCTTAGTGGCCAGGGGTAACAGGGGAGGGAAATCATCGTAAGAGTGGAACCCGGGTTTCTCCCACCCAAACGGGAAACGTGTCCGTTGGCGCTACTGCACACTGACTGCTTGCCATGTTCAAGGTGCTCTTTAATTTGGTTCAGGTTTCCTCCCGTCACAGTGTTGTAAATTTGTAATAGTGTTTTTCATCTCTTCAAAGTAACAAACCGAGCAGTTAGATAAGGATATTACACGAGGGCAATAACAAGAAACATATTTAACTCTCTAGTAGTGGAGAACTTTGACACTTCGCCTTACATAGTGTACTACGATAACATGAGAAAAAAGTGGTGAGAGTGCTGCAATGAATATAAATTAAAGACTATCGACTGGACCTAATTTAATTGGTATTTTATTAAGGATAAGTAATGACAGAGTCCAAAACATATGTAAATAGTTTAGCCTTATCCTTTAGGGATAAATGTTGTTGTAACAAATACATGTGGATGGATATACATCACTTGTAACCATCCTTCACGGCTCTTGTAATCCCAGCGTTATTTAAACATCAATGGTAACCTCTAAAGAGAGGTATCACGTTACAGAGTCATATTCTCTTGTCACTTTCACATGGTATCAAAGCAGGACCTTTTTCTGTCATAAGTTCCTCCTTTTTTTTTTTTTTTTAAATTTCTCTCTGCTTTGCGTCATGGCTTCCTTTGCAACTTCTGCGTCTATCTCCTCTGATTCTTCTTCTCTTAACCCCACTACTAGTGCGATGACCCCCCTCTCTGCTCCCATTGCTACTGCACTTCAGATTCCAAATATTACCCACTTCTTACCATTAAAATTAACCACAGACAACTACCTTATGTGGAAGACGCAATTTCTCCCTCTCCTATATTGTCATGACCTTACCGGCATCATTGATGGCACTGATGTCATGCCCTTGAGTTTCTTCCGGTAGAAGACAACTCTGCCCCAACTGTTAATCCAACATATCAACAATGGAGGAAGCGAGACCAGCTTGTGTTAAACTGGCTATATTCATCTCTCACTGGCGACCTTTTCAAACTCATTGTCAACCGCAAGCATGCAAAAGATGT